>CM028136.1:116232500-121620000 GCA_016271365.2 Neoceratodus forsteri | reverse complement strand
CTGGATGCCATTGTCCACCTGGGAACTAATGACCTGGTTAGGGACAGGGCTGGGATAGTGCAGAGGGAGTTTAGAGAGCTGGGGAGGGGTCTTAGGTAGATCACTCAGTGGCTTTTGCTGAGGCGCTGACAGGGGATGGGAGATAGAACTCTGCATCAGGAGCTTCAACTCATGGCTGAAAGAATGGTGAAGAAAGGAAGGGTTTAGCTACATTGATGACTGGGGATCCACCTGGGAGGATAAGATCCTCTACAGGGGTTATGGCCTGCATCCATCTGGGAAGTGAAGCATAGTTCTCAATGGATGGTTTAAATGATACTTCGATAAACATTTAAACTAGCCAAGGGAGGGAGGTGACAGAAGGATTCAGGGAGTCAGAAACTCTCTCCACTCACAGACTGAAATAGAGAGTAAGGAGAACCCAAGGGGAGAAGAATCCCCCAAGGTGCAAATTAATAAAGGGAGCAGGGTGATAGAGGTAAAGAGGAAAAGGAATGGGAGCATTAAAAAAGAGGTGGGAAGGAGGGAACGCAAAAAGTTAAAAAGAAGGCAACAAGCAGAATAAAAACAGATCTGGAATGCCATATGTGTGAAAGCTAGATGTCTAGGAAATATGATTCTTGACCTAGTGGCCATCATGGCAGAGACCAAGCTGGATATTATGGTCATTACTGAGTCAAGGTGCACTAAAAACTATGACTGAACATGGCCATACTGAGCTACACTTTGTTCAGGAAGGATTGAGTGGGAAGGAAAGGAGGAGGTGTGGTGCTTTATGTGAAGGAAAGCATAAAAGCAAGCGATACAGGGAATACAGAAGGAGGTGGAGGTACTGTGAGTCACTCTTGAGGTGGGGAATGGAGACACTATTCACACTGGAGTGATCTACAGACCTCCAACACAGAGTGAAGAATTAGATAAGGTTCTAGATAGATATTTTATTTATATAGCACCCATTCGAAAGGACTCGGAGTGCTTTACAAAAATTAAAAACACAATATAATAAACAATAAACACATAAATCTACAATCCAGATGTAGCGACAGCTGTATAAACAACTATCTATCCATAATTCAGTAGTTACCACCCATTAAACTCCTGGTTAAACAAAAATGTATTTAATCCCTTTTTGAAGGATTCCTCCAAGGGTGCCTCCCAGAGTTGTTGAGGAAGGTTGAGCCGTAGGGTGGGTGCTGCCACTGAGAATGCTCAATCACCTGAGTGACACAGCCTCACCCTAGGAACACTAAGGAGGCAGCTCTCAGAGGAACGGAGAGTCCAGATTGAGCAGTGAGGCACCAGTAGATCTTGCAGATAAACTGGTCCCCCAACATGTAGGGCCTTATAGGTCAGTAAACCAACCTTCAAGATAATCCTTCACCTGACTGGAAGCCAGTGCAGCTCTCAGAGGACAGGCATAGTATGATTATACCGTCATACACCTGCCAGTAATTGAGCCACTGCATTCTGCACAAGCTGAAGCCTGTGGCGGTTACCTCCAGAGAGCGTAGGTGCAAGGCATTACAGTAATCCAGCCTGGACATGACAAAAGCATGTACCAGTGAGTTCAGGTCCTCAGGTGGTAATAGGTGCCAGATCCTGGCAATGTTCCACAGATGATAGAATCCACTCTTAACGATAGCAGACACCTAAGAATCAAATATCAAGCCATCATCAAGGATCATGCCCAGATCCTCTACCTGCTCAGATGGGACAAATGGTACCCCCTTCCAGTACAAGACCTGGGGGACCCCAATGTGTCCCCGCCCCACTACAATGACCCAGATCCACCACCAATACTTCAGTCTTGTTAGGGTTGAGTCTTAACCAGTTATGAGACATCCAATTCTGGATTTCAGTCAGGCTGCTGCTAAGCATGACATCCGCTATCTGGCTACCCAGTGCACAGGACAGATACAGCTGGGTATCGTCAGCATAGATGGCAGAAAAGGGGCAGGTGCTGCTGGTGGAGGACTTCAACCTGCCAGATGTGGATTGGAGCCACCCAGCAGTGGCTTCAGCTAGAAGCAAGGACATCCTGGACTCTCTGCAGAGGGCATTCCTCAGTCAGCTAGTTGGTGAACCCCCTTGTGATGGGGCAATACTCGACCTGGTACCCACTAACAAGGACAGCATTGCAGACATCAAGGTGAGAGTCCACTTGTGGACCAGTGATTACCGTACAGTGTGGTTCAATGTAAGGATGACTGCAGAATAAAATCAAATAAGGGTTAGGGTCCTGGACTTCAGGAGGTCAGATATTAAATAGATACATAGATACATAGATGTTGTCAGCATATAAGGGCCTTGTGACCCATTCAGTCTGCCCTATCCCTCTTTCTAATGCTTAAGGTACCCTAGATGCTATGACAAATCTCCCCCTTTCACCCTAGCTTGATAATTCCCATGTGCCTATCCCACACATTCCAGAATCCCTGAAATGTGGTTGCCCCCACCACTTTCTGGGGGGGACTGTTCCATCTCTCCACCACCCTTTCAGTGAAGTAGAACTTCCTCAAGTTCCCCCCAAGTGTTCCCCCTTTAGTCTCATGCAGTGCCCCCTTGTTCTGCTATTTCCCTTTATGTGAAAGATGCTCCCCTCTGATACCCTGTTGATCCCCATCAGATACTTGAAGGTCTCTATCATGTCCCCCCCTCTGTCTCCTTTCCTCCAGCGAGTACATATTGAGAGCTCTGAGTCACTCCTTATATGATTTATGCTGAATCCAGGACACCATTTTTGACACCCTTCTCTGTACTGTCTCCATCATCTCTATGTCTTTCTGGAGATAGGGCCTCAAGAACTGAACACAGTACACCAGATGAGGCCTCACTAGGAAGTTGTACAATGGTACCACCATGTCCATCCTTTTACTTGTTATACCCTTCCCTATGCACTGTAATATTTTGCTAGCCTTTCTAACTGCTTTGTCACACTATTTAGCCACTTTGAGGTTGTCTTCTATGACAACTCCTAAATCACTTTCCTCTTTGGTGGCCTCCAGTGTTACCCCATCTAGTTCATACTCAACCCTTGGAGTCCCTCTCCTCAGGTGCATAGATGCATGAATACCTCAGGAATGACATAGCAGTAGTGGGTGACCTGGGTGGGGTGAAAGAATAGTGGGTGAAGATAAAAGGGAGCATAGCAAAGACAACTGATCTCTGCATTAAACAAGTGAGCAAAAGCAAAAGGAAAAAGAGACCCCTATGGTTCTTGAAAGAGGTGGATGAAAAAGGTAAAAGCTAAAAGGGTAGCATTCAGAGGTATAAGGATATGCAGAGGAAGGAGGATAAGGAGGTACATCAGGGGAAACAGAGGGAAGCAGGGAAATCAGTAAGGAGTGCAAAGGTCCAAACTGAGGTGAGAATAGCCCAGGTGGTAACGAAAGGGACAAGACAATTTTTAGAGGTGTAAGTGAAAAGAGGAGATCCAGGGGTGGGATTGTAAGGTTAAAAAGGGAAGGGGAGTCTGTGCAGAGGTGGATCATGAATCAGCAGACATCCTGAACAAACACTTTTGTTCAGTGTTCACAGAGTAAGAAGTGGAGGTGCCACAGAAAAGTAACAAAAGCTTTGGAGGGAGTTGGACACTAGTAATTTTTTTGGAGGAGAGAGTTATAAAGTGACTTGCTAATCGGACATTCAGTGTGGCTCAAAACCTGATGGTGCAGCCGCTATTTAAATGACCCCATTTCTTTATTCCTCCTCTCTCTGCCTGTTAGAAAATAATTTTTACTTATGCTGGATAGTGTTTTGACTATATTTAAAGTAGCAGTGCAACAATCTGGTGAAAATGTTGGCCTATACTTTTTTTCCGCAATTTTAGATTGCCACTTACCTCCTGACTTGTATGATACCATTCTTTCCAGAATTTGAGTCTGCTTTAGTACTTTTTTTCATGTCCAAAATAATAAAAGGAGTGCTCCTTTTAATATGGCTCTGACCAAGTTTTCATCAGTATTTGTAGCTGTTTTTGAACAACTATTGTTCTGTAAGGTCAGAGAGCACTGCCTGTTACATAATAGTTAATTTTAATCACAATAGAAGTGATATATAAACAACTGATGGATAAAAACAGCTAAAAATACTGATGAAGACCTGGTGTACACCATATTAAAAGGAGCGCTCCTTTTATTATTTCAGACATGGAAAAAAGTACAGTATTAAAGTATACTCAAATGGTGGAAAGAAGGGTATCATACAAGTCAGGAGGTAAATGGCAATCTAAAATAGCATAAAAAAGTACAGGTCAAAATTTTCACCAGATTGTTGCAATGCTGCTTTAAGCCTCTTGGAAGCTCGACCTTACTTTTTTTATCCCTATTGTAAGAGGGGTATCAGATGAACGTTCTGGAAGTTGTTGGTAGTAATGGCTCACTCAGAAACCCACGTTACGGTGGACATGGAGGATCTTTCTCACATTAGAGCAATGCTCAGAATTCTGGTGCAAGATATTCTGAATATTAAAAATTTGGTGGCAAGACTTGATGAGAGGCTAGCAGCCATGGAGCAACGTATTGCCGAAGGTGAACTTTTCTCCCTGCAAGTGGAGCTGGAAACAGCTAGACAAACTGATCAGATAACTACCATGGAAAAGCAAATCCAATCTCTGACGCTAAAGTAAGATGACTTGGAGAACAGTGGGTGGTGGAATTACTTAAGAACAATATGAATCCTGGAGGGGTCTGAGGGCCCTAGTATGGTGGAATTCTTGCAAATGCTACTTCTGCAGGTTCTCAATCACTA
The DNA here is from genome assembly GCA_016271365.2 of Neoceratodus forsteri. Classification (NCBI taxonomy): domain Eukaryota; kingdom Metazoa; phylum Chordata; order Ceratodontiformes; family Ceratodontidae; genus Neoceratodus; species Neoceratodus forsteri. The sequence goes on along the minus strand of CM028136.1, from coordinate 121,615,251 downwards.
CTGGGACTAGAAGTGGATAAAGTGCTCCCACTTCGCTATGCAGAGCACCTCGCATATTATCTGAAAATCTGCATAGTGCTCTGCAACGTGAAGCGAATTGCTTCTCCTCTCAATTTGAACGCAACGTGCATTGTTTCCAATGGGCTTCTCATTACTTCACCTTGTATTGCAGCCTTTCCCTTAATTTTAACACAAAGTGCCATTGATTTTAATGCACTTCGCTTTGCTCCACCTGTCTATTGCTATTTGAGGTGAATTTTACATTGACTCAAAGGATGGCAGGTCACATGGGCTCTATATTGTCTTGCACAGCCTCAGTTCTGCGTAGTATGTGTAGTGGAAAGCTGGAGACATTGTTCTCAGAGCTCTAAGAATCAAACTATCGAAAAAGCTTTAAAAAATCACTTTTGATCCAATTATTTTGTTCCAAATTTAGTACATAGACTGTAGGAAACCCTCTTGTGCTTAGATCTTCGAGCGTTGATTGCTTTTGTGTGCATTTTGAATGTTAAATTAGAATATTCAGCCTGTGCACTGACAGACACTGTTGACATGTGCTTTGGGGAAGGGGTGTGTCTTTGGTGGAGTGAGATTCACATGAGAAAGGCAGTCTTTCTGTTTTATACTAGTAGTGTGTGTTAGTATTTGTGTATTTATGTACACACAGTAATACTTGAAGTAATTTTTGATAATTATTTTCTGTTTGTTGTGGTGCAGTGCGTATTTTCATTCTGTTTAAAAGATTTGGTTATATAGTGTAATGCACTGTTAAATTTTCTGCTCATTACCTGTAGTGTGTGAGTGTGTGTGTGTGTGTGTGTCATCAAGTCAGACACATTTTATTGTGCTACACAGTAATTGCCGCACTCTGAGTTGGTTATCCATCTGCGGTATTTTTTACTGCTTCCTTCTATCTAGCTAGTGGACTGCTACTGTAGTGCTCCCCCCCCGACCTGAAAAAAGGTATAATTTATTTTTTCCAGTTTTGCATTTGTGTGACCACTGGTCAAGGGGATTTGTGCCTGTACAGCTGCATCTCTTAATAGTGTGCAATCTGCATCTGTGCGTTTGCATCTGTTTAGTGCCCAATCTGCATCTGTAAGCTGCAGTTGTTTTTTGTGGCTTCCCATCCACCCCAAATTTCAGAAATCTCAATTTGTTGTGTAATCCCAAAAAATGCCTGCAAAGAGACATGCATGCAAAGATGCTTCTGGCCAGGGCACTGCTGCCAGTGGCAAGAGTGGCCATGGGTATGGTACTATGCAGCAGAAGTGCATAGTTGATGCCAGTAAAGGGATTTCTCTGACAATGTTTTTCACAGCGCAATCAGTAGCTTCAGTCGTGGTTGGAGATGCTGTTGTCCCTGCTGGTAGTAGTGAAGTTGCTGATGGCATGAGTATTGTCCCAATTTCAACCCATGACAACAAGTTAACCAGTTTCCCAAATATTGTGGAGTCTAAAGCTTAATATGTATAACTGCAAGGAAGGGGGGGGGCATGATAGAAACTATCAAGTACCGAAAGGGAATCAACAACACACAAGAGGGTAGCATCTTTCAGAAAATGAGATGTGCATGAACAAGGGGGCAAAATCTGAAGACAGAGAGGGGGATGGATCAGGGGCAACGTCAGGAACTATTTTTTTTCACAGAGAGGGTGGTGGGTGCAAGGACAAACAAAAACTAATGATCAATGTTATGGTGTGAGAGCAGCAGTTGAAGCATGCCCATTATTTGGAGTTGGTACACCTCCATATGCACCAACCGCTGCCTCACGTTGTCAGTCTGGTGGTTCACATGGTCCAACTCACTCCACATCAGGCCCAAATCAGCATGTGTGGCAGGTATTTGTGCAGGGTTGCCACCATTACCTGCAGGTTGTGGAGCAGATGCTTGCTCCATGGCCCACCCCTACTTCACACCACATGCAATTGGAGGCCATGCAGCACCTGTTGCCCAGCAGGGCCAGCAGACACATTCCTGCCCTGTTCGGGAAGCTTGGCCTGCCAATCTGCATGGTGGTGGTTGTATAGGTGGATGTGCTGACCACCTATGCCCAAATGACTTCCCTTGGTGCCAAGGTGCACCACCTCACCACACAGATTGCACTTTACTACACTGGTGTCTGCAGGCAGTGTAGTGAAGAACTCCCACACTAATGAGCTGTGAGGAAGAATGGGCACAGGCAGGGTGGGGGCCCCAGATGTTGTAGCCGGCTCCTGCCGGACCTTAATTGGGGTTGGGGGTGGGGAAACCTGCTGCTGCGGGCAGCGACTGCTGTGGCTCCTCCCTCACTTCCTGCTGAGCTGCTGGCACAGGGGCCATGGCAAGTGGTGGCACTGGTGGGGGGGTTCTGGTAGGTGTCACCGGAGGTGATGCTTCCATTGCACCACTACCTTCTACTTCAGGGAGGAGTCCACTAGCCCAGAAGGTGCTCCGGTTAAGGCGCGTGTTTTATATTTTTTGCTATCTCTCTGTCTCCTTTCAAAGCTGGGTTTATATTTTTTGCTATCTCTCGTTCTTCTCTCAAACACAACTCTTTCTCCCACACTACGTAAGACAAAAGTGGAAGTCTTTCACTCTCTTGCATGATTAACTTCCTGCCTGAAGCATGTGACCTGCAGACTGTGAGACATGTAATCTTCAGACTGTTACAATGCTCACTCAGTCCACCTTTAAAAGAAAATAAAGCAAAGTAATGTGGAGTCATCATAACATGAAGTCGTTATGATGCTAAGTGGCTAGGGTACTGCATTTCAGTGGACACTTCACGTAGCTATATGTCGAGGCGGAGTGGGTCACTTTGCCTCTACTATGCTAGTGAAGTTAAACTTCGCTGCATCTCTAACTGGGACTTTCCACTTGAAATGGAATGTGCGCAAAGGTCATTGAGCCCTCAGCCGGCGAGATGTATACCCCCCCCCCCGAGGCCCGTGATCGCCTGTTTTCTGTGGTACTCTCTAAAAGAGAAGATTTTATGGTTAGCAAGAAAATGGGGCCAGTTATGGTGGAATGGGTGCACCATACATATATTCCAGGATTATTGTAAAGAAGTGGTGGCTAAACGTAAAGCTTTTGCCTCTGCCCACAAGGAACTCACACAAAGGAGGATCCAATACAACATGAGGTACCCTGCAGTGCTGTATATTTTCTGGAATGGCAAGTGGTCACGATTTGAGAAACAGCAGGATGTGCACCATTTTGTAGCTGCCCTAGCCAATGCAAGCTGCCCCCAATTAGCTCTTGGTCCACTGTTAAGTGAGATGTCGACTTGTAGAAAAATGTAGCAGGGTCCTCAACTACTGGATTATGACCTGTGACTGCCTATTATTCTAAGTCTATTTCTACAGCTCAAGCACCTTTGTCACAATCTGGCTCTTTAGAGCAAAAATCCAAAAGGCACAGGGACAGCTCCGTAGTTCTGGTCCCTCTCAATTGGCATTAGCTAAGGATCGCCCACAGTAGCTGCAGATGCTGGAGCTGCCCCCACCTTATCAACCCCACCAGTGAGTCCTCAGGTCAGACCACCCATGCCAGCCTCCAAATACCGTCACCTTTCTCCCTCTTCACCATCAGATACAGCTGGGATGGAATGGGCGGATTATATATAAGAGGAGTTACTGGAATAATTGCTTCCTGTAGCTGTTTCTACTGACTCTCATTGGTTAGCTACGTTGTCAGTAGCACCTGCAGCATCAGAGGACAACGTTCAGAAGATGGTGCTCTCCAACGTATCACTCGTGTCTGAGGCGGGTTCGGAGCCTATTCAAACCTAGATTGGACTTTTGCTTAATTGTTTATGCATGTTCTTACTGTTTATGTTGGGGGATTTGTTAAATTGGCACAGCTAAATGGAAAAGGGGTCACAGCTATGTTTTGTTCAATTGAAATGAGGACCTGGGATGGGTGAGGGGGTTTCTTTCATCCATGGGTGTTCCTTTCAGGGCAATGTTTATAGTTGTGGATCTGGGGGGAACTATTGTTTTTTCGAGGGACAGAACATTAGATCCTATCGCTATAATAGTCCCCTCTTACCTCACAGGTTTTGTTTATGCTGTTTCCGATAGGGGATGATTGATCTTTTATTGCTGTGCAACACCGGATGATAAATAATGGAATATTTACAAATAGCTTAATTCCTATTACATTCTTCATGGGCAGGGGCACCATGGTAGTGATCAGAGGCTGAAAGGGCTTTCTTATCACCTGGCTCATTAAAGGGGTAAGATGCCAGTAGCTGCACCTGCTGGGGGGGCATGGGCAGTTTTCTTCCACTGGCTCCTTGGGTATCGTTTCTTAAGCTGTGAGTGCTCCGATTAAGGTGCTATGCAAGGTATTTTTTATGCTGTTGTGGGGTTATTTTTACCATATTGTGCTTCTCTGGAGGCATGGGGGGGGTGGAGGATTTCTGGACTGGTTACTTGGTAATAATGATCTGGTGTTTTCAGACTTTGAGGTTCATCAATGGTAACTCTGGAGGGCTATTTTGTAGGTTGTGGGACTTGTTACTAAGGGTAATTTTTTTGAGGGGGAAGTATAGAGAGCAGAATTTATACCAATTATATGCTTTTAATGTGAAATTGGGCTGTGTTCTATGAAACATTACAGTCATGGTTGTTTTTGTGTATGTGCAGCAGCGTTACCTTATTCAGTTTTTTTTAATAGTCCTCATGGGACTGTGTTTCTATTTGTGACATGGTCTAGTACTTCGCCTGGTGTTTAGGATGACAACTTTGTGACTGATGTCTTGGAATGTCCAAGGCATGAATAACCCAAGCAAACAAACAAAAAAATTCCTATTTGGGGTCATGCACCTGTGATATAGCTTTTTTGCAGGAAACTCATCTTCTTAAGCAGGAGGCACAAAACCTTGAGAGGGGATGGGTGAGGATATCTATTTGAGCACATTGTCAACAAAGAAATGTGGGGTGTCAATTTTACATAAAAGGGCCTCCCCTGTGTAGGTGGAATGAACCACCTTGGATAATGTGGGGAGATGGGTATTGCTGTGGGGCTGTTTGCATGATTTCTGAGTATTATTTGCTAATATATGTGTCTCAAATACAGAGTTCCCCTAGTTTTTCTCCAGTTTAATATAACTAATTGTGGATGGGTATCAGGCCCCTATGATTATCCTTGTGGGTAGGGATTTTAATTTTGTCATTGATCCTTTAATGGATAGGTCCCTGGTCAGAAAAGGACCCCCCTACCATCAACATTCCAGAGGACTTCTGCAGCATTTATGTGTGGAATTTGCTTTGGTAGACTGCGGGAGGGTATACCATCCGGGTAAATAAGAGTTTACTTTAGATACATAGATACATAGACAGTGTCAGCAGATAAGGGCCTATGGTCCACCCAGTCTGCCCATTTGATCTTGTAAGTTCAGTTTATGTTTTCCTAGAAGTTTGTTGCCCCTTACCCCTGACCTCCAGAATTCCTTTATGTCTATCCCATGCATTCTTAAATCCCGTGACTTTTCGCTCTAAAAGATTCCAGACCTGCACCCAGTTGGATTACATTTTATATACTTCTATGATTTTATCCAAGGTAGTCGTTGTTAGTATTTTACCCATGATCCTCTCAGATCATGCCCCGGTAAGCATGGTTTGGGTTCCTAAGGGAAGTGTGGCTAGGTCCCCAAGGTGGATATTTAACCCAGCTCTTCTTAGTTGTGTAGATTTCAGGTAATGGTTACAAGAGGAAATTGTTTTTATTTTGAAACGAATGTTAGTCTGGATATTTTGAGCGTTACTTAATGGGAGGCCTTCACAGCATTTATTTGAGGGCAGATTATTTCTTACACATCTTTGGAGAACAAACAGAGCAAGCAGAAAATAATCGATCTTACTGCACAAATTAAGAAATTGGAGATAGGGTTATACTCGTCCCTGAAGATTCAAGATTCTAAAGTGCAGAATCTCCTGTCTCTCAAATATGGGTTGAATGCTATTTGCCATCATTAGGCAACTAGGGCTTTGTTCTTTATGCAGCAATCGTACTGGGAATCAAGAGAAAAGGTGGAAAAGCTCCTGGCTTATAAGTTAAGACAGAAGATTATAGAAGGCCCAGGTTCCTTATTTGATGGAAGGAAACCCATTTCATTACAGATGGAACGCAGATAGCGGTTACATTTTGGGAGTATTACTCCCTTTTGTATAGTTCTACAGGTTCCCTGTCAGAGACAGATTTTGAGCACTTTTTTACAAATTTGCACTTGCCAACGCTACCACTTGACGTCACCCAGACCCTGGAAGCTGACATTACACTTGTGGAAGTACAGCAGGCAACAAGGTCTTTGGCAGTGGGTAAAACCCAGGACCGGATGGTCTTAGTGCCGACTTTTATCAGGCTTTCAAAATTTCTCTCGCCCCCTTGGTTGTTAGAGCTTTTACACTTCATCATCCAAACCAGAACCATGTCCCACTCTAGGAAGGAGGCTACCATTGTTGTACTGCTGAAACCCTGTAAAAAACACTCTAGTTGTCTTAATTATAGATCTATTTCTCTACTCAATGTTGATTGCAAAATTCTTGCAAAAATCCTTGCAACTCATTTGGAAAAGGTCTAGCCTTTTTTAATACACAACTCTCAAGCTGATTTCATGAATGGGCTACAGGGCAGTGACAACCTTCATGCAGTGCTGAATCTAGTACAGATAGCTACCAGGGGTCCAGACTCTGCCACACTAGTGGCCATAGATGCTGAAAAGGCATTTGACTCCATTGAATGGTGCTATTTGATGTATGTACTTTCAAAGGTGGGTATGGGTCCAGTGTTTCACAAATGGATTCAATGCGTATATTCTGCACCAAGGGCAAGAGTTCTAGCTAACAGGGTTTTATCAAAATATTTTCCTTTTTTCCAGGGCAGTAGACAAGGGTGTCCCTTGAGTCCTTCATTTTTTCTTATTAGCAATTGAACCTCTTAACACAGTTTTGCATCATCACCCTGACAGCTTAATCTGGTTCAAGGTCAGTTGGCATTCATCTGTATCTCCCTCCTCCAGGTCGTGCCTGAAAATAGGCAGGATTTGTCTAGTGCACTTACCCGGTCAACAAAAACTAAATAAATAAATATGTGGGATTTCGGATGGGGTCAGTTATTTCCAACCTTATTATATGCTGAATATTTGTTATTGATATTGACTAAGGTTGAAGATTCCCTGCTCAGAGCTTGGGGGATCCTTGACTCTTTAAGTAAGATTTCTGGTCTTTGAGTCAACTGGGTGAAAACAGAGATTTTGCTGCTGTTTGGTGCTGATCCAAAGTGGGTTTTCCTAAGCCCACAACCAGTGAAATGGTTGCTTAATGGTATTTGGTATCTGGGCTTGCATGTCTCTGGTAGACCACAGGAGATGTGTCATAAGAATATACAGAAGCTGCTGGAGGAGCTGTCCATAGATTTCATTAGATGGTGCAAATTGCATTTGACCCTTCCCGGTAAAATTGCTGCTATCACGTTGATGGCCTTCCTCAAGTTGTTCTATCACTTAAGTAATTTGGCAATGCTTGTCCCTGTGGGATTATGGAATAGGATGGATAGATTGTTTTCAAATTTCAGATGGCAAGGGAAAATACCTCGTTTTGGTAGAAGAACGTTGATGGCACTCAGTGATTCAGGGAGCTGGAATATGCCTTGGCCTTAGGCTTACCGCTTGAGTCATGGTTTGAAGCAGACTTTATGTTGGCTTAAGCCTCTTTCTGGATCCCCTCCATTATGGATTAATATAGAACAAGCTGTCTTAGGTGACACTTCTTTGTATTCCATTCTTAAAGGCCCTTCCCCCCCTTGACCAACTTACATTTCCTATTCTTTTTTTCCAGATGGTCATGGAAAAAAGCATTTTGGTATGTTGGGATGGGATTCTAATTATATTGGCCCCTATGAATCCATTTGGAGGAACCTGAAGATATCGATTGGGGTCTCTTATATATACTGGCATTCATGGGCCTCTAGTGGGATGTTGTGGGTAGAAGATCTCCTTAAGTCGGAGAGTGGCTTGTTACAATTATTCCAGCAGCTGCAGACCACCCATGGATTGCCTGCTCGGGACCTCTGGAGATATTTTAAAATAAGACATAGTTTATCACTAAGATTTTTAAAGAATTTTGAAATTTTATCACAAGAGTCAATTCAGCAGTTACAGAAATGGTTTAAGCTTTCTAGGGGCCTCACTAGTAGTATTTGTAAGCTTATAAAAGAATGGTCTCTCTCAGATTTGGAACCCTATTGGGTGAAATGGGCTAATGATTTGCAGGATCCCCTACCATCTGAGTCCTGGCGTAGATGCTGGGTTGAGGCTCATTGGGCATCCTTGGACCCAAAACTGCAATTGGTACAAAAGAAAATATTGAGCCTTTGGTGCTGGACTCCAGCTAGATTGGTTAAGATGGGACTTTTAGGCTCTAATGTCTGTTGGAGATTTGGTAAGTACGTGTGTTCTCTTCTTCATATTTTATGGAGCTGCCCCCTAGTGGAGGAGTGGTGGCAACAGATTATCGAGTCCCTGGAACAAAGTTTGCAAATGCCTCTCCCTCAGTCTCCTCAATTTTGGATTCTAGGGGATTCAACCACACTTACCCAACAAGCTTTTTGGTTTAAAGTGTCCATCTATACAGCCGCATTGGAGGCTAAACGTGTCTTTCTTCCTAACTGGAGGTCCTCCGTCCCCCCCTTCTTACAGACTTTGGTTACAGGTTGTTTCTAAAACAGTCTCTTTTTTGCAAGAGTTGCATTGGAGGTGTAAAATCCTTCCAAAATGTTTTAATGCATGGTCTTGTTGGTTAGGTAGTATTGGGGTAAAGACATCTGACTCTGCATGAAAACTTTCTGTTTAGATATCGTTCCTTTGGTAGCTTAGGAAAATGCTGCTGCACAGACGTTTAGTATCTTATTTAAAATGTTACAATTGCATGTTACTCTATACTCCTTGCTTATCTTACATTATAGGATTTTATTAGATTCTTTGTGTAGTTTGGGTATGTTTCCCCCTTATATGTGGTTATATTGGCGCTCTTTATTAATAGTCTGGCTAATGTATCTCTTTCCTTCAAAGTTTGCAATGTAAGTGTTTAATGCTTGATTGATGTTGATTTAGTTCATGTTCACTTTGTTTATGAATATTCTTAACAAAGTGTTTATACTCAAAAAAAAGAGATTTGCTAACTGAAGGTGGGCAAAGCAATGGGGACAGATGGGATACATCCAATGGTACTGCGGGAGCTCAGGGAAATACTAGCTGCACCTCTGACAGTTCTGTTTAACACCTCTCTAGAAACAGAAATGAGAAGGACAGATGTAGTCTCACTACACAAAAGTGGTAACATGGAAGAGGCTGGCAATTATAGGCTAGTCAGCCTGACATCGGTGGTGGGAAAGTTAATGGAATCACTGCTGAAGGAAAGGATTGTGGAATATCTTGAATCCAGTGTGTTACAAGACTCAAGGCAGCATGGTTTCATGGGGAGAGGGGGTGTCATGTCAAATGAATCTGATAGATTTATTTGACTGGGTGACCAAGGAATTACATCAGAGTGGAGTGGTGGACATGACCGACCTAGATTTCAGTAAGGCATTCAACACCATTCCACACTAGAGAGGAGGCATTTATTTCACCAGTGAACTTCTAGCAAAATCAGGAATTTTGCCCTGCTAAATATTTTGTGAAATTCCTGAATTTTGCATAATATTTTGCGGGTGCAAAATGCAAAATTCCACCTGCAAAATGCGAAATTACTCCACAAAATGCAGCATTTCACCAGCGAAATGTGAAATTTAATCCACAAATGGGGGAATTTTGCCCAAGGGTGGCAAAATTCCACATTTTGCCAGTGAAATTTGGCATCTCGCTGGGGAAATTTCGTATTTCACACCCTCAAAATATTTCACAAAATACATGAATTTCGCAAAATAATTTGCCGAACGAGATTTTCAGTTTCACCCATCTCTATTCTACACAGGACACTGATAAGCAAGCTGTGTAGCTTAGGAGTGGGTCAAAATGTGGTAACCTGGACAAGAAATTGGTTAGGAGATAGGTGACAGAGGGTGCTGGTAAATGATGTTCACTCCAAGGAAGGGAGTGCAACCAATGTACTGCCTCAGGGAACAGTGCTGGAACTGGTCCTCTTTAATGTCTTTATAAATTACATTGCAGAGGAGCTGGAAGGGAAGGTCTGCCTCTTTGTGGATGACACCAAAATCGGCAATAGGGTGGACTCTCCAGGGGGGTTGAAAAGATTGACAGAGGCCTGATAAAACTAGAGGAGTGGTCAAGGATATGGTAACTGGGTTGCACTTAAGGCACAGAAACTCAGGGGCAGAGTGCAAAATGAGTGGAGTGTTATTGGTGACATGGAAGCAGGAAAGGTACCTGGGGACATCATATTGGATGACCTAAATGTTGCCAGGCAATGCAACAAGGCAGTAGGGAGGGCAAGTGGGATACTGGGGTGCACAAGGTGGGGTATCACCAGCAGAAAGATGGAGGTGGTGTTGCATCTGTATAGACCACTGGAAAGAGCCCAACAAGAAGATTATGTCCATTTCTGGAGACCACATCTCTGGATGGACATAGGCAGAGTGGAGGTTGTCAACAGAAGGGCAACTAAAATGGTGCAGGATCTGCATCAAAAGCCCTATGAGGAAATACTAAAGGACCTCAATATGTACACCCTGGAACAGATGAGGGAGAAGGGGACATACAGTATGATAGAGACCTTTAATACCTCACTGGGGTAAATAATGTACAGGAGGGGATTACACAGAAACATAGACTCTGACGGCAGATAAGGACCACTTGGCCCACTTAGTCTGACCATTTCCCTACCTATTGGATAAGCTGCAGATTCTAGTTAACCAACAGCCTACTTTCTCCTACCCCACACTATAATTTCCTTATGTCTGTCCCATACATTCTTGAATTCTCCCTCTGTGTTTGACCCCGTGACCTCCTCAGAAAGGCCATTCCACATGTTCATCACCCTCCTCATGAAAAAAATACTTCCTCATGTTGCCCCTGAGCTGTCCCCTCTCATTTTTCAAATTGTGTCCCCTTGTTCTTGCACATCTCTTTCTCTGAAAGATGCTACCCTCTTGGACTTTATTGATTCCCTTGAGGTACTTGACAGTTTCTGTTATGTCCCCCGTCTTCCTCCTTTCCTGAAGGGCATACATATTAAGTTCTTTTAGTCTCTCTTCACATGGTTTCTGGTGCAGACCCTGCACCATTTTAGTTGTCCTCCTCTGAACTGCCTCCATCCTGTCTATGTCCTTGCAGAGATGGGGTCTCCAGAACTGCACGCAGTACTCCCAGATGGGGTCTCACCAACTTTCTGTACGGAGAGATACATAGATACATAGATACATAGACAGTGTCGGCAGATAAGGGCCTATGGCCCACCCAGTCTGCCTATTTGAGCTTGTAAGTTCAGTTTGTTTTCCTAGAAGTCTGTTGCCCCTTACCCCTGACCTCCAGAATTCCTTTATGTCTATCCCATGCATTCTTAAATCCCGTGATTGTTTCAGCCCCCACCACTTCCTCTGGCAGGGTGTTCCACTTGTCCACCACCCATTCTGTGAAGACATTCTTTCTCATGTTTCCTCTGAATCGTCCTCCCTCCAACTTCATCCCATGCCCTCTAGTCCTGGAACATCTTTTTCGCTTAAAAATAGTGTTTTCCTGCACCCTGTTCCTCCCTGTAAGATACTTGTATGTCTCTATCATATCCCCCTCTCTCCCTCCTCTCCTCCAGGGAGTACATGTTCAGGTCCTTCAACCTGTCTTCATAGGACTTGTGATGCAATCCATGCACCATCGTTGTTGCCCTCCTCTGAACCTTCTCTACCCTGTCTATGTCCTTACGTAGGTATGGTCTCCAGAACTGTACACTGTACTCCAGGTGGGGCCTCACTAGTGTCTTGTATAGCGGAATTATGACCTCCCTTTTCCTGCTGGTGATGCCCCTGCCTATGCATCCTAGCATCCTATTTGCTTTACTTGCTGCCTTGTCACACTATTTCCCTACCTTGAGGTCATCAGAGATGACAACACCAAGATCCCTTTCCTGCTTGGTGCATGCTATCCTCACCCCCCAACTGATATATTGTGCCAGGGTTTTGTGCCTCATATGCATTATCTTGCACTTCTTTGCATTGAATTTCAACTGCCAAACCCTGACAATTCTTCAAGTTTCTGCAGGTCGCTTCTCATTCTGTCTACACCTCTGGTGTGTCTACTCTGTTACAGAGCTTTGTGTCATCAGCGAACAGTGAAATTCTTCCTTCTAGGTCCTCGTAATGTCACTGATGAAGATGTTGAATAGGACCGGTCCCAGCACTGATCCCTGTGGTACCCCACTGGTCACTCTTCCCTCTGTGGAGTGACAGCCATTTACCACCACCCTCTGTGTCCTGCCACCAGGCCAGTTACCTACCCACCACACTACTGTCCTGCCCACACCCATATTCCCCAGTTTGTGTAATAGTCTTCTATGTGGCACAGTGTCAAAGGCCTTGCTGAAGTCCAGATAGGCCATGTCCACTGCCCTCCCCTGATCCACCTCCTAGTCACCCAGTCAAAATTCAATGAGGTTGGTCTGACATGACCTCCCCCTGGTGAAATCATGCTGCCTTGGGTCCTGTAGTCCATTGACAACCAGATGTTCACCAATCTCTCCTTCAGTAGTGCTTTCATGATCTTCCCCACTACTGAAGTGAGGCTGACTGGTCTGTAGTTCCCTGCTTCCTCTTTGTTCCCACTTTTGTATAAGGGGACTACATCTGCTGTCCTCCAGTCTTTGGGTACCTCCCCTGTTTCCAGTGAACGGCTAAACAGGATAGCCAGAGGTCCAGCCACCACCTCTCTTAGTTCTTTAATGACCATGGGGTGCATCCCATCTGGCCCCATTGCTTTATCAACTCTTATTACTTCCAGTTCCTTCAGGACCCTTTCTCGTGTAACGGGACTTGTGTCCATTTCTGCACCATTCTCACCCCTTGTACTCCCTTCAGACCCATTACCTTCCTCTTCCTCAGTAAAGACTGAGCAGAAATACCTGTTCAATATGTCAGCTTTACTGTTGTCATCCTCCACGTGGCCCCATCCTCCCCTTCAGTTTCACTATCCTCCTTTGTCTTTCTTTTTCACTTATGTACCTATAAAGGTTTTGTCCGCTCTACCCACTGATTTTGCAATGTGTTCTTCTGTCTGAGCTTTAGCTTCCTTACTGACCTCCTGTCTCCCTTTGCTTCTCCTGGTACTTCTCCCTATCCCCTTCTGCCTGTGTCTTTTTGTATTGTCTGAATGCAATCTTTTTGGCTTTCACTTTCTTTGCTACCTCTTTGAAAACCATTATGGTCTCCTCTTCCTTTTCCTCTTGCTAACCTGCTTAATGCATTATTCTGTTGTTCTTGTAATCCCCATTTTAAATACTGCCCACTGTTCCTCAACCCCTGATTCCTGTCCCATTCCCCTTAATGCCTCTTTCAAGTATTTCCCCATTTTCCCAAAGTCTGCCCCCTAAAATCCAGGATACATGTTTTGTGTGGTTTGGTTCTGCTCTTTCTGTGATTTCAAACCACAATGACTGGTGGTCACTGTTTCACAGGTGCTCCCCCACTGTTACCCCCATCACACTGTCCCTGTTTGTGAGCTCAAGCTCCAGTATTGCCTTCTGCCGAGTTGGTTCCATGACCAGTTGCTTGAGGAAGGCACCCTGAAGGGAGTCCAGGATAAATCTGCTCCTAGTTGATGCTGCTGCTGGGATGCTCCAGTCCACGTCTGGATGACAACCTACTGTTTTCTATTGGTGATGCCTCTCCCTATGCATTCCAGTATCCAGTATCTTCTATTACTGCTTTATTTTTCTCTGTAGCAAAGTGTTTCTTACATGGTATATCTTCTGTGAAATTATTACAGGTGGTGCTTTACAGGTTTTACAGTTTTACCTATCATTAGGATAAGCTTTTGGGGCTACTGCATTTGTTGCTGGCTGATTGTTTCTGCTCTTACCTCCTTGTTTCTTTTGTCCATGGTTCTTCTTTTTTGGCAGAGGAAGGGCCCAGCCACCCACCCCCATCCCCAACCACTCCACACTGCACTATGTTTATAGGGTAGCACAGTCATGACATTTCCTGTAGCAAAGCAGGAAGGGGCAGATCAGAGGGGTATCTACACAGTGACCTCATTTACAGGGGCACAAGTAGTTTAACTTGTTATAACACGTTATAGACAAACAAACAAACAAAACACAAAATCAAGCTTTTGCTTTCATTTTCCTCCTTCTAATTACTCTGACCAGGTTATAAACCCAGCAACTTATCTGGAATGGATATTATTAACTGCCGGTACTGTGGGACACTATTCAGAAGGGTAATTTTACAGGATTTAGGACACTGTCCTACATGCTGGGCCATTGGAGATCTAAGGGCTCCACTCCAGGCAGCATGGGCAGAGATTGTATGCCTCAAATCACATATTCAGGAGGAAATATATTATAAGAACAGCCCGCCATTTCCCTAACATCCAACAGAAGCACCTTGACCGCAGAGGGTAGTTGTTCCAGGAGGTTGGCAGGTGGTTAGAAGGGGCAAATCGGGTGCCCCATCACTTGGTGCTCTCCAACATATCACCTCCACAAGCGATATAAACCTACGAACAGGTATCTGCCTCTATCTCTGAAATCAAACAAAGGGGCAGAGGACACTGCAGAGCAGGATACTGCAGCACAGAAGCTAGCACAACAAAACTCAACCAAAACAGGAACCAAAACAAAAAAAGCAAAAAGGAAATCCAAAAAACTTTTGATCATAGGAGACTCCATTATTCGGGGACTTGACACCCATCTCCAGCCTGGGGTAATGGTCAGATGTTTCCCAGGTACATCAGCATGGAGAGACACTGACCGCATTGCTAAAATTGTACAGGAAGCAGGAGAAAACATTGATGTCCTGGTGCACATAGGGAATAACAATCTTGCCAGCTGGTCAATTGTGGAGACCAAGGAACACCAGACCAGGCTGGGTGACAAACTATCATTCATTTCATTCAGCATCTCCTTCTCTGAGATTCTGCCAGTCTGGGAGAAGGGGGCAGATGGACTTAAGATCAGAGAAGGGGAGATAGGGGAGCTAAATCTGTGGCTTAAGGGCTGGTGCCAGGAAAAAGGACACAAATTTGTAGGAAACTGGCAACAGTTTTGGGAGGCAAAGTTCTTTAAATTTGGTGGACTTGGTGACTGCATCTGACTAAGGAAGGAGACAGTGCATTGGGGCAGAAGTTTGACATCTTTGCAGAATATTTACACTAGCAATTGGGGAGAGGGGTGCAGCACCCGATATGTTGAATGGGAAGAACACTCCTCCCTCCTCAGCTAGTGGTCAAACAGGAGTTCAGCATGTTTGTAGGAAAAAGGTCCGGCTCCCCATGTGATGCACAGGGGAGAGGCTAGACCTCGCCCAACAATTAACATACTGAAATCTGGCCAATGGAAAATCATGTACACAGATGCTCGCAGTTTGGGAAACAAGATTTGAGACCTGCAGGCAATAATGACAGCAGCTAAACTGGACATAGTAGCCATTAGCGAGACATGGTTTACCCATAACCACACTTGGAAGACTTCAGTACCTGGCTATGTACTGTTCAGAAGAGACCGAGGTGCAAAAAGGGGGGGTGGAGTGGCCCTTTATGTCAATGAAAATATCAAAGCTACAGAAATTCAGAATACACATAAGGAGCCAGAAGAATTGTGGGTCACCCTGGAAACAGAAAATGGGACAGCCATATGAACTGGGGTTGTCTACTGGCCTCCAGACCAGGGGGAGGACATAGAGACATTAATGTTAGAAGATATTCAAAACATGATAGCTAAAGGGGAGGTTCTGATAATGGGGGACTTCAACATGCCAGATACAGATTGGTCAATACTAGCAGAAACATCTGCCAGAACTAGAAACATAGTGAATTCCCTGCAGGGGAGGGCCTCAAACAACTGGTACAATGATGCACAAGAGACAGGGCTGTCCTAGATTTAGTACTGACTAACAGGGGAATGATCACAGATCTCCAGGTAGAAGGTCACCTGAAGGCCAGTAACCATCACATAGTACGGTTCAATTTGGCCACTAGAAATAAATCATCCCATTCCAAGGCAAAAATATGTGATTTCAGAGGATCTGGCTTTGATAAGATGGCCAACAGAGTTAAGCTATCCCTGGCAAAAAGAAATGCAGGTGAGGGGGTACAGGCAAAGTAGGCAAGCATTGAGGATGCAATACTTGAAGCAACATCCCATTGTGTTAGAGAGAAAAGGAAGTGCAAAAGAAGAAGGAAACCACTTTGGTTCTCAAACCAGTAGCGAAAAGCGTCAGAGCCAAAGGCTGGCCTTCAGGAAATATAAAGGAGCATGAGAGGGATGAAGATAGGGAGGCATAACAAACTTCCCTAAGGGAAGCAGAAGGCAGTAAGGCAGTCAAAGTTCCAAACCGAGGAAACCCTAGCACAAACAGTAAAAGAAGGTGACACGACTTTCTATAGATACATTAGTGATAGGAGAAAGTCCAGAGGGGGTATTGCTAAGATCAAAGGGGATAAGGGGACATGTGAGGAGAGGACCATGTAAAAGCATATATCCTAAATAAATACTTCTGCTCAGTATTTACTGAAGAGAAGGTAGGGCAGGGCCTACAGCTCAGCACCAGGGATACTGGGGAAGGGAAGAGTGCACTAGTCCCTTCAAAAAAGAAAGGGTCCTACAAGAGCTTGATAAGCTCAGGGTGGACAAGGCAATGGGACCTGATGGCATACATCCCAGGGTACTAAAGGAGCTAAGGGTGAAACTTGCAGAGCCATTATGAGAACTGTTTAGTGAGTCTGTGAGTGCAGGAGAGGTCCCAGAAGACTAGAGAAGGGCTCATGTGATCCCGCTCCACAAGAGTGGTAGCAGGGAGGAGGCAGGGAACTACAGATCAGTCAGTCTTACCTCAGTTGTGGGCAAGATTATGGATTCACTGCTTAAGGAAAGGATAGTGCAAAACCTAGAATCCATAGGAGCACAGGGTCCAAGACAGCATGGGTTTCAACAGGAAGGTCCTGTCAAACTAATCTCATAGATTTCTTTGACTGGGTAAATAGAGTGGTGGACCAAGGGGGAGCAGTTGATGTTGCCTACCTTGACTTCAGCAAAGCTTTTGATACTGTTCCACATACAAGATCGATTAATAAGCTAGGTAGGCTTGGGGTGGGTCAGAAGTTGGTCACCTGGGTAGCAAACTGGTTGAAGGGCAGAAAACAGAGAGTGGTGGTTAACTGTATACAGTCAGAAGAGATGCAAGTCACAAGTGGGGTACCTCAGGGATCAGTCCTGTGGCCAGTCCTCTTCAATATCTTCATCAGTGACATCGCAGATGGACTGGAGGATAAGGTTTGTCTGTTTGCAGATGACACCAAGATCTGCAACAAAGATTTGATCCAGATGGGGTGGGCAGAATGAGAAGAGATCTGGATAAACTGGCAAAATAGTCAGAAGAGTGGCAACTGGGGTTTAATGCAAAGAAGTGCACATAGGGAAGAGAAACCCTGAAACCACCTAATAGGCTGGGAGGGGAGTTGCTGGCAGTCACAAGGGAAGAAAGAGACTTGGGCATCATCATCACAGATGATCTGAAATCATCCAAGCAGACCACTAAAGCAGTAGGTAAGGCTAGGGGGATGTTGGGGTGCATTAGTAGGGGTATCACAAGTCAGAAGAGGGAGGTAATAATCCCTCTTTACAAGACACTGGTTAGACCCCATCTGGAGTACTGCATGCAGTACTGGAGGCCACACCTTCACAAGGACATTAGCCAAATTGAGGCAGTCCAGAGAAAGGCAACAAATATGGTGCAGGGACTGCATCAGAAAACATATGAGAACATATTAACGGAGCTCAATATGTATACCCTGGAGCTAAGGAGGGAGGGAGAGAGTTGATATGATCGAAACATTTAAACACCTTAAGGGCATTAACAAGGTGAAATAGTCTAACATGTTTCAATATAGGAAAAATAGCTGGACAAGATGACACAGCAAGAGATCAGAGGGAGGCCAATTAAGGGGTAATGTGAGGAAGTTCTTTTTCACAGAAAGGGTGGTGGATGCATAAAACGGCCTTCCTCAGGAAGTGGTGGATATGAATACAGTGCAGGACTTCAAACAGGCATGGGGTAGGCATAAGGGAGCAATACAGATGAGTAGGAATAGATAGGCCATTGACAGAGTAAATGCCGATGGCACATTCATAAGGTAGAAAAAGAAATGGGCAGACTGAATGGGCCTTGTGGTCCTTATCTGCCATCAACTTCTATGTTTCTATGTTCCCCCAGACCTCCTTACTGCCTTCTCACATTGCTTGACTACCTTAAGGTCATCTGTTATGACTATCCCCAGGTCCCTTTCCATTTTATTTGTTGTTATTACACCCCCCCATTTGTACTCTTGCCCTGGGGTTTAGTTTCCCAGGTGCATTACTTTGCACATCTTTGCATTGAATCTAAACTGCCATACTTTGGGCCATTCCTCCAACCTTGCTTAGCCCCTTCTCATCCATTCCACCCCCTTATGTACCAACCCTGTTGCAGATCTTTGTGTCAGCTGCAAAGTGGCATACTTTTCTTTCCAGCCCCTCCGCACTGTCTCCTATAAAGACATTAAAGAGCACTGGTCCCAGTACTGAATGCTACTGAACCCTGCAATACCCCAGAAAATGGTGTTCGAGAACAAGGGGACATGCTATGAAGCTGGAGGGGGTAGATTCAAGAGAGATGATGGGAAGTACTTCTTCACAGAAAAAGTGGTAGATTTCTGGAACAGCCTTCCAGTGGAGGTGGTGAGGTTCAAAAATGCATGGGATAAGCACAAATGAATATTAGTGGAAAGGAAGGAGTGAAGGAGAAGGAGCTATAGATTGGGCATGGTTTGATGTTATAGTGTAAGTAGGGAGAAATGGGCAGACTGGATGGGCCAAGCGGTCCTTATCTGCTATCAAATTCTATGTTTCTATTTAGAAGTTGGAAGGGTTCCCTGAGATTTAAGAAATTTGAAACAAATGGCTTTTGGCAGAGAATGAATCTTCCTTATGGAGGTTTGCAAGAAGCCCTTTTACATGGTAATGCGCTGTTTATAAAAACACTAATAAAGGACTCTAAAACTCTGCAAGCAGAAGTACAGTTGGCACATAAAGGGAAAGAGTAAGTTTTTAATAGCTTCCCTGATTCACCTGTATTTGCCAATTGTAGAAGTAAATTGGAAAGAGCTATTCCACAGCAGAACAGAAAGATAGAGACATTTAAGCATACGAATGTATATGGGACTTGAATGATTATGAATCTGGCCAAATTTTCAAATGGCAGAAAAATAAATCTTGTAAAGTGACACCTAAACCCATTTTGTAATCAATAGTAAGTGCATGCAGTGAGGGAGAATGAGATGCAGAGAGCAAAGGAAGCACTTTTGTTTTTAGATGAAAATAAAATATAGCATCTCCCCAGATGGAGCCCACAAATCAGATTCAGTGATCTGGAGAACAATTCAAGATGAGAACAAGAAGAGGAAGAAGAGGAAGATGACAAGGAAGATATCAAAGGGTGGGAAAGCAACCAGAGACAGCAGAGGCGGTGAACTAAAAAGAGGAATGGAGAGAATAAATGCCAGAATAAGCCTTAGAACAAGTCCCAGTACAAGTAGCAATAACAGCACAAGGACTCTGTAGAGATTAGTGGTAAATATTTTCCTTATTTGCCAATAGAGACTGAAGTTAATGTTCTACAGTATGTAAAGGACTTTCATTTGTTCCCACGGCCCCAATAGATCCTCTTGAATGTATCATTGATCTCTTTAAGTTTATTAGAAAATTAAATCTTAAGTACCACTTTTAAAAATCAGGTGCTAATAATTTTGATGAGACATACAATATGCAAATGAATATGTTTCATCCTAAATCTACCTTTTGCCGTAGGAAGGTATTTAGAAGAATTATTTGAACAAAGGAAAATATTGGCTTTGTGAACACTAGTTGACAGGAAAGGGAAGCTATGCCGTTGTTACAATAGATCTCCCATAGTACTATCAAACCCATGGATAAAGGGAGTTCCATTATAATAATGGATACTGACAAGTACACTGGTGAAATAATTAGATGATTGAATGATGAAAATGTACACAAAAGCTAGGAGCTGACTCAACAAAAAGGTTTAAAGAAAAAAATGACGTCTTCCTAAACACAGCTTTGAATCGAGACAGAATCTCAAAAGAGACTAAAGAGTTTCTGACAGTGGGCAACCCAATACTGGCCATGATTTATATATCACTGAAAATGCATAAAACCATGACAGATCCTCCTGGTAATCCCATCATAGCCAGTATTAGGTATCTCACAGAAAATTTGACTATGTATGTTCATTACCACCTCTGTCCCTTGGTCACTACTTTAGAGTCCTATTTGCAGGCCACAACTGATGTCTTGAGGCTACTGCAGACATTAAGAGTTGATGCACACCATCTAATGGTAACAATGGATGTTATCTCACTATATACTAATGTCCCCCTCATGGGAATTGAGTGTAATGGGGTTTTCTCTTGAGCAAACATAAGAATATAGCATAGAATCCATCAATTTCTTGGTTTCTTGTGCTGAATGTGTACGAGCTTATAGTAATTTAATTTTTGGGACAATTGTTATTTACAAATCCATGGTACAGCTATAGGTGCATCCCTGGTGCCCAGTTATGTTAATCTCTATGTGGGACTAATGAAGAAAAGAGTGAGCCAGCATCTAGACTTGAACCCATTTTTCAGACACATCATATTAATCACAGGTACACTGATAACCTGTCCCTAATATGGAAAGGAACGGTTGAGGTGTTAAATGCTTTCATTCTGTATTTATAAGATTCCAATCAAAATCTAAAATTTACTGTACATCATGATCTTCTGTCTGTTCCCTTTCCAGAGCTGGTAATTAGTAAAACATAGGATGGATACAGTAGATAGAGACTGCTCTAAATAGAAAGACATCAGATAGGAATTCATTGTTGTTAGTTTCAGGTATACATCCCTCCCATACTATTAAAAATATACCGCAAAGTCAATTTTTAAGATGCTGCAGAAATTGTACTAAGTAAGAATTTCAGACATGATCAAAAGCTATGGTAAGCCATTTTCAAGAAAGAGGGATATTTATTTATCAAAACCAAATTGCTCACTATCCATCTTCATATTGGGAAAATATTTTTGACATTCATCCAAATTCCTCAAAAAGTCACTGAACAGTTTTGAAGTTTCCTCTGGAGAATTAAGCATTTCACCACCAAGCTCTACAGCAAAGCTTCCAGGCTTTCTTTTTCTATCTGTCATTTGAATAACAGTCTGCAACACCTTTTTTGAATTACCAAGGTGGTTTATCCATATAGAAATGAATCTCAGCTTGATAACAACCCGACTTACATTTATTACGATATTGTTTATACTCCTTCAAAAGTTTTTTCTTACTTCTCAAAGTTTTAACAATATCCTTGGTCATCCATTCATTCCTCACACCCTTTACCCACTATTTTCTATTAGGATCAAATGTATCACAAATATCCATTATCCAATATACCATGCAAAATTTAGAGTAAGCATCATCAATGTTATCAATAAAACCCAGAAAACACAAATCAGTATTTTGAATGTCCTCATTAAAATCTAGGAGGGATACATATTGATTTTTCTAGTAGTTATTTGATGGCTCAACATTTGTCTTTTTAAGGTCCCACACACAATCAACTGGACAGTGTTCACTCAAATAATCTGGTAAAACAACAGTTCTGTCTATTTTAGCAGGCTGAGTTATTGCTGTCCAGTCCAGGATTGTTTCAGTGCCAGTCCTATAATGCATTTTAGCTGGTTTCTTAGTAATTTGTTGCATGCCCAATTCAATGAGACTTTGCCAGTCTTTATTATTGTTTTCATCTTCCAAATTACAATTAAAATCACCGAACACTGCACATTATCTCTTTTATTTTGGAGGGGGTGGGAGTGTAGTCTTAAAAGTAGAGAGAATATCAAGTCCATCTTCAAGACAACCTGGAGTGGCATAGACTGTACTTATGGTCAACCTCTTATTCCCACCTAACAGTAATTCAATCTTGCGCTGTTAGTAGCTTTGAAACATATATTAAATAACCCTTTCCTTGCCTACCAACACTGTCTCACCTAAAAATCTCATATCCTAGTGTATCTATTTTGTAGTAGCCAACCTTTTTGTAAAAAACATGTTTTGGAGAGTGTAATAACATCAAAATTTCTCTCAGTAACCCATGCCTCGAATCCAGGTTTTTTTTTTTGTAGTCAACAAACGTTGTACATGAAATGAACAATTGTAAGCTTAGTATCATTATCCATAAACCCAGTTTGATTCTTACGTACTGGTCCTGGATATGGATGAACTGTACCAGATAGAATTAACAATAGTAACTGAACTTGTCTTTGCCTAATTGATGTGTAAGTTTTGGAATATAATGCATCAAAAGAATCAACTTTCTCCTAGTCACCCCTTTTGGGGTCACCAAGGCATTCCCCATGGCTCTTTGGACCTCACCAGCCCACCTCGAACCCAGCAAGGCACCTAGTCACCCCTGTTGGGGTCACCACAGTGCTCCCCATGGCTCTTTGGACCTCACATCCCACCTTGAACCCAGCAAGGCTCCTAGTCACCCCTGTTGGGGTCACCGTGGTGCTCCCCATGGCTCTTTGGACCTCACCAGCTCACCTCGAGCCCAGCAAGGTACTGTAGCCAGCAAGTTCCATTTCAAGTACTCAGGCAGCCTAGCTTTGAATTCTGGCACCTTTTCTAAGCGACTCCCTGCCTTCCAAGCTGTGGCTGAATTTCTACCTCAACTTACCTCTGCACTATTGCAGACTAGAGGAGACCACAAAAACCCCTTTACAGACTGACTTAAATGTGCCTCTGTCCAGCCAAGCTGTAAACTCAATTTGTGCCTGGCATTGCAGCTTGCTGGTATTTATGTCATTTCTGTGTGCACTGCAATATCAGAGTTTATGGCGCTGTTTCTGATTTAATTGTATGCTCCTAGCCTTTTTCTGTGAGAGACACTGAAGTCAAATTTTCTCCCTCCCCCCCATGACTTATTAAATGCTTGTTCCTTGGGGCCGGATATTATTTTTTCCCTCAGTGATTGGACCATTTCTTCTGGGCTAGCTAGCTTGTGAATTTTATTGTTGGGTTGCCCCAGGAACCTGGTGAATATCTCCACACTTAGCAAAAGCCTTTATAAGGTTTCTAGTTGCAGCTCTATATCTCTGCCTGCTGGATAGTTTCATCCTTGGACTTAGCTACTGTCTCACTCCTGCAGTCAACTGCACATTTGCTTCAGTCCTGTCTCCAGTCCTGAATTCACTGCTTTCTCTCTTTTTCCCTAGTTCTATGTTCTCTTCTTTTCCTTACCAGTGTACACTATGGGGGTGATCTCACTTCACTGCAGCTTTGTAGGAGTATTTTCCCTTCTGCTAGCCCTGCAACTCTCAGTAGATCTTCTCTGCCAGTCATCTACTGACTGGGTCTGTTCATGAAAAGGGGTTACCAATGCTCATAATACAGTGCATACCACATTTTTAAAAATCAAGAACTGTCAGGTACATGTTTTTGACTAAATCTGAATGCTGTCTATATGAGAAGATAAATAACATAACTATAGAATTCTAGGGTATCCATATTTTGTTTTGATGGGGTATCCCGCTCCATTTTGCTGCTTTTTTTTACCTGAAAAAGTGTGACATGCAAAAACACATGTTTTACTAATTGTTTTTGCAAGCTTTATTTACTGTTTTCCATTATTAAAGTAAGTCCATTTACAAATATGGAGTTGTGTGTTGTATTATATGTACCCTTTAGCCCATTGTAATGCTCCATTTTTTATTTATTCAGCTTTGTATTTAGTGTGGTGAATGTAACAGTTAGTGTCACATCACATTGCATTCACCCACATGGCCCCCAAATCTGTAATTCTGCTATTAGCACTTAAAAAAGATTTTCTGGCTTCTCTCCTAGTTTGCCTCCTTGTGATAACTGACTGTGTACTGCCTGATCTATCTTTCTCACAGAAGGGACAGCAACCTTTGACTCTCACTCTACTTGGGGTCACATCAGGTCCAATGTTTGCCTGTCAGTCTGCGACAGTTGCAAAGTCTTAACCTGTCCATCAGAACCAAGGAGCAACCATAGAGGGAGGAACCAAGTTGTGGTTTAAAACCCATTGTTTGCACATGGCTCCTCCATTTGTAGGGCTACATTCCATGAAGATAAGCCCTGTATGCAACAACGAGGGTTGCAGTTACATTCACCACAGGTAGACTTTGGTTACCATCATTCACTAATTGTTTGGGCACATTTTCAGAGAGCATATCTCAGTGACAAATGCATGTCAAAGGAAAGTGCTGGGCATACATTGTAATAAGGATTATTCAGTGTATATGTGGTGGAGAATTAAAATGGATTTTCTTTGTGGTGTCACTCGTTACATTCACCACGATATGTGGTGTCAGCCATCATACCAACTAGTACTGTTATTTATTGTCAAATTCCTCCAGGTTTTGTAAAACTATGTCAGTTATTAGTAGTGGCATGATAACCATGAGGCATGCTCAGTAAATTTTTTTAAACTTGAAACAAATGTGTGGTGTTACTTGTTACATTCACTACATTATATGGTGTTAAGCATCACACTTGCCAGTAATGTAATTGTTGATTTTTTTCATGTTTTATAGCAGTATGTCAGTCAGTATAGTAGTATGTTAGTTGTTAGGTAAGTTTAGTATAGTTTTAGTAAGTCAAACTTAAGTGTGGTGTCACTTGTTACATTCACCACGGTATCTGGTATCAAACATCACACCTGTCACTACTATTATTATTGTCAGATTTCTCCAGGTTTTGTAGCACTGTGTCAGTTATTATTAGTAGCATGTTAGCCATTAGGCATGTTCATTAAACTTTGTAAAACTGAAACAAATGTGTGGTGTCACATGTTACATTCACCATGGTATGTGGTGTTAAGCATCACACTTGCCTGTAATGTAATTGCAAATTTTTTTCATGTTCTATAGTAGTATCTCAGTCAGTAGCAGTAGTATGTTAGCTGTTAGGCATGTTTAGTATAGTTTTAGTAAGTGAAACATAAGTGTGGTGTCACTTGTTACATTCACCACAGTACGTGGTACAAAACATCACATTTGCAATTAATGTAATATAATTCTTATAAATATTTGTTTCTCATGTTTTAATACAACTCATTACATGTTTATTAAAGTTTTTACTACTAAAACAAATGTTTTGTGTCAGGTGCTACAGTCACCACGGTGTGTGGTGTCACTTGTTACACTCACCACAATACAGTTCTTTCATCTCAGGAACCAATATGTTTATTTTTTCATACTTGGGTCATAATATCTTGAAATGCATCACAAATGTAATCTAGAAATAATTTGAAAATTTGACCCTCATGTCACACTTTGGTAGCCCCTTTTCTTGAACAGACCCGACTCTGGCTACTCAAATAAAGCCGAGGACTGGAGCTATTTTTTCTCAAATCTAATTATTAGGGGTAATACCTCTATCCCTGAAACCTGGCTCCTAAAGCTTATCCCATTTGCTAGTATAGCTGACTACCTAAGCCATTCCCCTTTTTATATGCCACTTGAAAGCAAACTCCAAACCTCTGTCCTTGAGACCTGGGTACCCCATGTCATCTCTCTCTCTCTCTCCAGTGATATTGGACCTAACCTGGGCCCTCCTGATGGTATCGCTCCCAAGAACCCATCTTATTGGCTCACAGAAAAGGGTCTTAGGCTTGCACATATGAACATTAGAAATCTGTCAGCTAATTTTGCACAGCTTGAAGCCTGGATTGCTCACAACTCCCCTGATGTCTTAGGTCTAACTGAGACTTGGTTAAAACCCCATATACCAGATTCATTATGTAGGATCAATGGACATAAACTTCACAGATGTGATTGTCCAAATGCTAAAAAGGGTGGTGGTGTTTTGTTTTATACCAGACTGGACCCTGACATTATGGTTCTCCCAGTCAACACTACCTGTCTATGTGAAACTATTCATATAGTTATTACCTTAGGTCTCACTAAGAAGCTAAATGTACTGTGCATCTATAACTATCCTAAAAATGGACTAACAGGCCTGAATAAGGTAATTGACCATCTTTCCTCACTAAAGGGTAGAGAAGAGCTCATTGTTATGGGGGACCTCGACCTGGATTTGCTAGGGAAGAACTCTAATCTCTATGCTGCTGAACTCAGCAGGTTACACCTGTCTCAACTGGTCACTCTCCTGACCAGATAGGCTAGTAACAGCAGTCTTCAGTCTCTTCTAGACTGGGTCATCTCCAACAGGCCTGAGAGGATCAGTGCTGTTGGAGTTTTACCAGACTCAGTCAGTGACCACTCCCCAGTTTACTGTGTTTGGAAGGCTAGGGCCCCTAAACCACCCCCAAGAGAAATTATTTTCAGGGATTTTTCAAAAATGGCTAAGTGAGCCCTAATCTTGGAGCTACAGAACATGGACTGGACACCTCTATAAAATACTTGTAATATGGAACATGCTGCTCAATACCTCCTTACCATGCTTTTGAAGCTTCAAGACAAATATATTCCAGTAAAAAGGCACCGTATCTGTGGATCTGCTACCCGCTGGTTAAATTCTTCACTCCTGTCCTCTCTCAAAAAGAGGAATAAAGCCTGGAACAAAGCTAAGCTAACTCAGTCCGCCTTGGACTGGGAGGAAAACAGAAGACTCTGAAACCTATGTAAGATTTCCATCAGATCTGCTAAGGGCAATTACTACCATCAGCTGCTCCTTAGTACCTCTGTCAGTGACTCTCATGGTTTTTGGAGTCATGTTAACACCATCATAGGGAAAAACAAGTGCAATACCATTTCTGATATGGTTGTGGATGATTGTAATTGCAATAACCTGCTCATTATCACCAAGGCATTTAACTCCAGGTTCACTGACCTCTCCTCCTATATTGCACCTCCTGGGCCTTTACCTGTCACTCCGCAGGATAACCTTAAACCTTCCAACCCATCTTTCACCCTTCACCCAGTCTGTGAGAGTGAAATCTTACACTTACTTAAGTCCATCTCTCCTGCTGGATCAGCAGGGGCAGATGGACTCTTACCAAAATTCCTAAGAACCAATCCACCATCTATAGTCTCTCCAGTGACTAGACTTTTCAACCTGTCTCTTCTTACAGGACATGTCCCTTCCCTCTGGAAGATTGCTTGAGTTGTACCAGTCTGCAAAAAGGGGGACACCACTAACCTGGATAACTACCACCCTATTGCCATCCTCTCTAACCTCTCTAAAATACTGGAGAAAATTGTTGCTACCCAGGTCTCGGATTACCTGTACTCCTTCAAACTCCTCACCCCTGACCAACATGGTTTCCGATGTGGGCGCAGTACATCCACTGCTCTCATGCAGTTTACAAATGATGTCAGACTCGCTATGGACAAAGGCTCTCTCAATGGGGCTACTTTTGTTGATCTTACAAAAGCGTTTGATTTAGTTGCCCACCCGCTGCTCCTATCAAAGTTGTCATCCATAGGCTTCTCACCCTCTGTCACCACCTGGTTCCAAAATTATCTTTCAAAGTGGCAACAGTTTGTCCAGACCAGAGATGCTAAGTCCCCTCTTGATCCTACTTGGATTGGAGTGCCCCAGGCTTTGATTCTTGGTCCTCTCCTGTTTACAGTCTTCATAAACGACATCCCACCGCTCACTGGTGCTTGTTCAGGTCTGCTATATGCAGATGATCTTGTTCTTTATTCATCCTCCTCAAACCTTTCAGATATCAATCTAAATCTCAGTAGTAACTTCAATACCTTTCAAAGCTGGCTATTTCAAAACAAGCTTGTCTTAAATAAAAATAAAATGGTGACTATGCTCTTGGGTTCAGGTTCAAAAATTCAGTCCTGCACCCTACCATTAAGTTTCAGAGTACTAGATAGCTCTCCCCTTAACACAGTTACCTCTTTTAAATACCTAGGAGTAACCCTTGATCCCACCTTGGATTTTGACCTGCATCTAGCCTCAGTCGTTAAATCTGTCAATATTCAACTTGGATTGGCATACAAGGTGAGACATAGCCTAACATCCACGGTGAGAATGACCATTGCACAGGGGATCCTGAGACCCAAATTGGCATATGGGTTAATAGCTTTTCTGGCAACTACTGGAGGGCTCCTCCAAAAGTGGGATGTCTGTTACAACAGCATTTGCCATTTTGCTTTGTCTTTGCCCAAACTTACTCACCGATGCACACTATACTCCAGTCTGGGATGGTTTACCCCCTCAGCCTTCCGACAGTTTACTTCCTACTGTTTTATAAAGAATATAATCTCCTCCCAGATACCTGACAAACTGGCTCTACTGCTCAAACCTGTGACCTCTGTCTACCTGCTGAGATCAGCTGACAAATCCCTTCTTGTCCAACCAAGATGTAAAACCAAAATGAGAGAGAATGCTTTCTTTAGTTGGGCCCCTAAACTATGGAACTCCCTTCCACTAAGTCTAAGAGTCTCCCCTTCTCCACACAGCTTCAATCAGGAGCTTCATATGGCTGTTCTAAGCTCTGAACCCTGCTCCTGTCCTCTATCTACCCACTCCTGTACTGGTTCCTCCTAGTTGCCTACCGGCTCCAACCTTTACTAGTCTCAAACCTACCTGGAAATCTTGTTATTTCCTCTCTTCTAGTACTTACTCACTAGTTGTATGACTTATGACTGTTAGTTATTTGCACTTATATTTCTGTTTTTTTACTACATATAGATTCCTGCAAATGTACTGTCATGGCTAAAAATTTTGTATACATGTACTATGTCTGACTTCTACTTCTACTTGTTCCCATGACGTTTTCTTGTATCTATTATTGTTTACATACCCTTTGTTGTAATCTCCCAGGTCATACCTGAAAATAGGCAGCTATGCTGTCTAGTGTACCTACCCAGTTAACAAAAAACTAAATAAATAAACTTTCAATGCAATTGCTTTGGTATTAGAAGTTAACTGAAGACAGAACTTCCAGTGATGTCTCTGCCTGAATGGCAGGCTAAACCCAAATCTTCGCTGATCATCTGCTAACAAACTCCTCCTAACTTCATACAAAGCACTTCAAAATCCTAATAATGGCATCAGGAGATCTTGGAGGAGACAGAGTGACCAGATCCTTGGCACGAAACACTTTTAAGAAGTCAGATGACCAAGGATCAAGCCCGACTAGCAGCCTGCCTAGTAGAAGCCTTTCTGCTGCCAGCATAGCCAGCCAGGAAGCCGATATGGATGTGGAACACCTCTCCCACTCCAGATTTCAAATGTTGTCAGAAATAAAAACTTTCAGAAGTGAAACACAGCTGGAATTTAAACAGCTCAATACTTAGCTAACTGCAGTGGAAAAGAGGATACAAGACTCAGAAGGTCGAGTGACATTAATTGAAGACAACGCTTTGCAACTCCATTCTGCAATTGAATTTCTCCTCAACCAAAATGAGGTTCTGCAGAAAAAATATCAGGAGCTAGAGGCCCATTTCTGCCAGAAAACCTGTGAGTATATGGGCTACCAGAGGGCTCAGAAACTGACCACATTGCTGAATACATGAAAGCTTTACTCTGTGATGTTCTGGACCTCCCAACTTCCTTTCAGTTTCATATTGAAAGCACTCATAGAGCTCTAACACCAAAGCCCACTGACTCAAAAGCCAGACCAGATCCATCATCATGAAGTTTTCCCCATTACATAAAACAGGTTATCTTGGTCGCTTGGGTCCGTAAGCAAGTTGAGTACAGTGATGCCTGCCTCTTCATTGATCCGCACTTCCTGCTTGATATATTAAAACAGCCATTGACATATACAGGTGTTCTTTGTATGCTCAAGGCTCATCAGGTCTACTTTCAAACCCTGTATCCTGCGAAGCTGTAATTTTTTTTTTTGGGATTCTGGTACCACCTTATATACAAAGCCTGAAGAAGCAAAGCAAGCATTGGAAGACCGTGGATGGACCATACTGGTGGCTTAACCTCCAGCCCAGTCACCTCATCCACAGTGATCGGCATGGAAATCTGGCCAGATACACTACCACAGGGCATCCAGGAAAGAAGCAGTTCCAGCTACTTTACAGGGCATTCATAATATCTTATGATCCTTTCATGAAGCCTGGAAGCCAACCACCACCTGGCAAGACCCTGTGGCATGATTCAACTGGGTGAGCTCACTCCTTTTTTCTTCTTTTAGTAGCTGCTTGTTCCCCCTAATAGGTTATGTCATATTCTCCTCACCCCACTTGTCCCCATTGTCCCTGTTCAGCAATTGATATTGTTTGACTTCATGACTGCCTCTAGGCTAGATCTACATAATGACCTGAACTGGAAGGCTCTGTTTCTCCTTTGCTGCTCATATCTGCCCTCTTCAGGATGTCTATTACCCAGGTCATCACCACAGAACTGTTACCTGGTGAAAGAGGGAGCAGCTGTGCCTTTCCATTATTTCAGAGGAGATATGTCGACTGCTATGTTTCTGCCTCCTCAGAATGATTACTTTGTGGCATTCCAGATTGCTCCCTTCCCTACTTGTATGTACTGTATAAACACTTTCAGAGACTTACAGTACATGCTGGGGGGGGGGACATGGCTGTATGGAGTGGATGGGGACAATTTTCCTTTTATCATTTCATACTGTAGCTAAAATTTTGACTTAATGACTGATTTTGGGTTAGATACATATAATGACCTGAGATGACAGTCTCCACTTTTCATTTGCTGCTTATACCAATCCTCAACAGGACAAATCATGCTCAGACCACCTACATGGAACAATTATCTGGTAAAAGAAGGGATGGCTGTGACTTTCCTGTATCTTGGAGGAGATCTGCCAACTGCGGTGCTTTTCCCTTTCTGAGTACTATTAATTTGTGGCATTTCAGACTGCTTACTTCCCTACTTCTGTGTATAAGCACTCCCATAGACTTACAGTGAGCATGGGGGGGTGGCTATATGGAGTGAGAGGGGACAATGCTCTGCATTGTAATTTCATTTTGGAGTTAACATTACTGTTTCCTCATATACATGAGAAACAGGGGTCTATTTTTCAACTAAAAGAGTGAAGAGGTAGCACTCCAGAATACGTACACTGCAGAAACAAATTACTGCAAGTAAACTTTATTGTTGTAGAAAAAAACAACAAATAACAAATCAGCTAGCACATGGCAGGTAACTCCACCAGATCTCCCTGCACTTCAACCGTTAGGTCTTCCCCAGGGGGCCCCATGAGGAAGACCTAATGGTTGAAGTGCAGGGGCATCTGGTGGAGTTACCTGCCGTGTGCTAGTTTTTGTCATTTGTTGTTTTTTTCTACAACTATAAATTTTACTTGCAGTAATTTGTTTCTGTGATGTATTTATTCTGAAGTGCTACCTCTTTGCTCTTTTAGATTTATATAGGGCTTGCCATGCTTGTTTAGCAACCAGCCTGGAACACAATTGAAGCACAAGCTCTTTCTTTTGGTACTGGTCTATTTTTCAGCTGCTTGCTTGCTTTTTATTGACATCTCTGGCTTTCTTTTTTTTATTTCAATTAAAAGCTTATTACTGAGGTTATCCTCAGCAGACAGATTTACAATATTGGATCCTAATGTAGCAGTTTCTTTTCCCAGGATCCCTATTCTATATAACAATAAGTATTCCATATGCAGGCACATAAGCACTGCTTCATAATGAAAACCTTTATTATGCTGTGGTACACATAGCTCAATTTGACATTAATGGTGCTCATCCTTCCTGATTCCCTTTCTCCTTATTGGTCAAGTTACTTCTGTGACCTGGGAGGCCTGACACCTTTCGTGGTCACCTTATCCGACTGGAAGCAGCCACACTTTTGCGACTCTACCCGGCCCTTTAGATGGTGTGTGTTTCAACTCTCTTACACTAGAAGCCCTGTTTGTATGTCTCAGTGTATTACTTGGTTAATGTTCACTACTTTCATATTGTCCTTGTGCACTGTTCATTCTAGTATAGTTTGTGCACATAATAGTTTTGTTTTAAGGCTGCACAATGGTTATGGATTTCTGAGTTCTTATGTGAACTTAGGGATGCAGTTACCTGTAGAGTATGGTCCCCATGCCTCTTAGAAGGCAAAGATTCCTCAGCACCTTAAGCCCAGGGAAATTAGATCTCTTTGAGGAATTGGATTCAAGAGGTTGTGGTGTGCAGGGTTAACTCCTATTTTTTTCCCTGCATCATTTTGGGTTACACATTATTTGGGGGACTACTTATTGGCTCTTGCATCATGACTAGACTTAATATTACTAAGGTGTACTCCCAAAATCTTAATTTTATAAATTATCAAGTCAAGAGGTCTAAAGTATTAGCTTCCATTACAAAAAAACTCACCCCACATTTGTACTCTTACAGGAGACACACCTTGGTAGGGAGAAACATAGCAAACTGGATATGTTTGACTATTGTCAGGTCATAGTTTCTTCCTTCTGGGGAGGGAAATGGCATGGCATGGTCATACTAACCCAAAAATATCCTTCTACAACCTTCTACCACTTACATGGACCTAGACAGCAGATTTGCCATACATATCAGCACTTATCTGGGGAGTGTGGTGACTTTAGTAAGTATTTCCATACCACTAGGTTCAGATGCGGGGATGGTCTGATCCCTGTTTTGGAAGATTACTGAACTCTAAACTGGTGTACTGCTTATGGGTGGGGACTATAATATGATTTCTGACTCTATCAATACCAGTAAGCCTAATCCCCCCTAAAAGACAGGTACACAAAAGGCTACCCAGTCTTATCTCAGAGAGGTAGGTTGTGTTGACACCTAGAGACTAATCCACTCCCACACTCGGGGTTATACACATTTTATAGCTCCACACAACCTTTACAAAAAATGGTGATGGGATAAATTACAAAATCCCGACACAAACTGGATAGATAAGAAAAGATAAGCCTGGAGGTCTCCTTCTGCCGGCTACTACTTATGTTCTTATGTTATACTTGTTTAGCTTTCTGCCACATATCTGAAGAACATCAGCACCTCTTGCAGGATTGTCAAATGCTTCCAGTTCTCCTTTCTGACCATGCACAATTGTTAATGATACTGAATTGGGGCCTTCAGCCAGGGGAAACCCTATGGCATTTAAATAATTATTTGCTCAACCTCCGCTCCTTTAAAGCAATTATCAAAGAGAAGGTTTTGCAGACCCTTGCTGACAATTCTTCTGCAGAGGTAACAGCATGTACTTTTTGGGATATCCTTAAAACCATATTACACAGTGAGATTGTTATGTTTTCTTTTCAAAATAAAAATTGCAGGCAGAGCAACTGGATCTGTTATAGACTCAGATGAAAACTCTCCAGAACCAACATGCCAAAGGCAACCAACTGGTGGCACCCCTTTTGGAAGCCACATGTCGGAAAATACGGAATAATATAAATATAATAACTGGTGACCCCCTATATCAACTCACACAGGTAACTTAACAAAAGCCATAATAACTTGATCGGATGTCACAGCAAGTTGTTATGGCATTTCCACTGTCTCTCTGTCAGCTCGCACTTCACTGTCCCTGTCAGCCCAACCACAAGTGGGCAAAACAAACCCTTCACGAGATGGTTTTCCACACATTTTTAACTGTCCTCCCTGAAAACTGACCTTTCTGCCTCAGAGTGATACTTCTTTCTCTTGAACAGTTTCTTCAACCTAGAAAAAAAATAGAAAGCTGTTTCAGTGTCACTTCATTTTGTGACAGAGAACAGTTTGTTTCAGAACAGCAAAACTACAACATGACGAGAAAAACAGGTAGCAACCTTCATCTCTTTTAAAGTTACCTCACACATAGAGGACAACAGAGATGTACATAATATGCCACCCAGTAAACTAGACAAAATAACAGATGACAATTTTCTGTTTTAAAAAAACACGAAAAACGACAGCTCAGAATATGGACCCAGAAGCATAAGGGGCATTATTGCTAGCATAGATCGCCATCCACAGTCACAGACATATCCAAAATCAATATTTCAAGGGGCAGAAACAGACTTTCCAGAAACTAAGAAAACACTCAAAGTCAAACAAAAGTTTCTAAAAAAAAAAGTCAGGAGAGGGAACAGGCCCCAACAATCTCAGCCACTCTCAGATGAAGATATGAATTCACTGTATTAAAGTGAAACAATTTCATTAAAGAACCCAGAGTGCCTTTTAAATGTTTTGTTTTCTCACATTGGGATGCATTTTGTTTCATGCACAAAAGAGCAGTACAATTTAACATTGGGTGATATTACAGAGAGGTGAGACACTGGCTGCAATAGATTGCTAGTGTACAGAGACAGACAAACAACAATCTGCATAGGGGAACATCCCTCAGATGTCAGAGCAATCAGTCCTTGAATTTATGAAAATCCCACAAACCCTGAAAGAAATCCACTACTTGCTTATCAAATTTGCAAAGAAAACCACCCAAGCAGCACTCTGACAAGTGATGCCCCATTTTACTAAACGCCAGACACAAATCACAAGCCTGGCATTTCTCTATGGTACAGCAACATGAGCACTGGAATGAACAAACTTAGATGATGCAACAAATGAAATTGTCAGCAGGGCTTCCAGAACAAAAATGCATTACAAACCATAGTACTTGAAAAACCAACATTCAAAGGCTAATCAATGCTAATATCCCACCCACAGAGGTACAGCAGATCTCAAGGCACAAGAACTTGCAGAGCATAAATAACTACTCTGTCGTAAGTGTGAAAAAAAACAGCAGACACATATATGACCTCTTTAACCAAGTAGACTAGAATCCCAAGGAAAAATCATATGCAGTTATCGCATCTTTGGTTCCTGATGCCTAAAATCAAGCTCCTCACAGCCCCAGAAATGTGATGCAAGCTACTTCAAGGTTTACAAAGGATACAAACTCACATGGCCTGCAAACTCTGTTTGGGCCAAGCTGTGTCTCCATCCAGGGGCTATCTATGAAGAGCTATGATCACAGCCAGTCTGCAAAGAGACATCACCCTTGTGTCCTGTATGACTCGGATTCTGAATAAAGGTACTAGTTACAACACATGATATTAACACATAAAGACCTGTATAAAATTGGCAAAAATCACTGAAGCTGTATCAAAAGTGCATATTTATTTTTATTTATTTATTTATTGAATTTGATAACCAGGTGGGCCCACTGAGACATTACTGTCCCCTTTTCAGGGGTGACTCAGGAAGAGCGGTATGAACAAGAAAATGCTGTGTATTTACAGAGACAGTGTAGGTTACAATTGTGTACAATTTCAAGGCTAATGATACATTATTGACTTTCATTAAATTACTACATTTTCCCTGATCCCTTATTGTTTTGCAGATCTCCTGAACCTTTACCTCACTTTTCATGGCAACCAGAATGACCCAGAGTGTTACCAATGACACGAATACATGATGAAACTTTAAAAAAAATGAGAACATGTTTTTTTTTCCTTTAAAAATCTAACTTACTGGATCTATTTAACAACTTGATAATTCATTTTTCATTGTCTGAAATGTTGAAATCACAACTAACTACCTGAATAGATGATACAGACCAGCACATGGTAACACAATATTTACACTGAGTTGACAGTTTTTCTTTCTAAATTAATGTTCTTGTTCTTGTTTGATTTTTTTTAACTTGCGAGTTACTTCTACTACTTAGTTTTTTTCTTGCACCAATTATTATAAAAAAAATTATGCACTCGCAGGTGTGAGTTATGACATTTTTACACCCCCTCAGTGTGTGATAATTTCATAAACCTCTCGAGCTTCGCTCTCGAAGTTTATGGATTATCACACACCATTGGGGGTGTAAACAAATTTCATAACACACACCTACATATGCATTATTCGCTATATAAAAACTGAGTTAGTGGTCCAGTTTCTAAAGCAAAAATATTACAAGGGTGGCTCTCCAGGCAGCTCGAACCTTAGCCTATCATCTTGGTCAGAAAAGGAAGCCAAATGCCCATCACCCAGATTAGATGACTCTCTTCCAGTGTCCTCCTCAGACAGTAGAAGGAGATTTTTACCACTTTCAAACAATACTAACAAACTCTTTACTCCTCTGACACCACTTGGAGCCCCCAAGACCTTAATGAATATTTAAATAATCAACAGCTTCCTAAATTGCATCCTCACCATGTAGCCCTCTTAGATGTTCCTATTTCATACGCAGAATTAGAAAGGATTAACAAAAACCTTAAGTCGAGAAAGAGCCCTGGTCCAGATAGGTAGACGGGAATTTTACAAGTCCTTTCATGATCAAATGCCCAGTCTTTGCTGGTTGCCTGCAGAGAGGTGATGGAGGGTGAACCCACCCCCTGCTACCTGGAGATTTGCCACTATTTCCACTATTTCAAAACTGGGAAAAGATGCCACACATTGCTTCTTGTACCGTCCAATATCAGTGTTAAATATAGGCTATAAAAATACAGCAATTATGGATAAATATTTGGACACCATACTTCCATCTGTTATTGATGGAGACCAAACTGGTTTTACCACAGCTAGGCAAACACAGGATAATATTAAACGTACCCGTCACATCCTCCACTATGTAACCCAGTCAAAAATAACATTCCTTTTACTTAGTTTGGATGGAGGGAAGGCTTTCTACTGAGTGGCACGGTCTTTCTTAACTGTAAGTCTAGGGAAGATAGACTTGTCCCAACAATTTGGGAGACTCCTTAAAAACTTCTAAGATTACCCGATGGCATATGTAAAGGTTAATGGTCATATATCTGCACCATTTCCTTTCTTCTAGGGCACTCACCAGGGTTGCTCACTTCCCCTGCTATGTGCTGTATGTTTGGAACCCCAAGCACAAGCCACTAGGCAAAATTACACAACTAATTGTATTACCCTTGGGGCAGTGTCATAAAGTTAGCACTTTATGCTGATGATTTATAAGTTTAACTTCTCTTGACTGAGCATCCCCCCCCCCACTGTAGCAACCCTTAGCTTTTTGTACAATTAGCAGGTTATAAATTAAATATGGCAAAGAGCCAAAAACAGAAGTTCTCCAAGTACATTATACTCCTTCCCCACATATAATGAGAGGTTACCATTTTTAGTGAGACATTTCCTAACTAAAATACTTGGGAGTGCAACTTGTGGGAGACTTCACTCTTTCAGTGTCACACAATTATGAACTGCTACTCTGACAATTCACAACAGACTTGGAGATGTGGAAGAATGTTTCCCTTGCATTGATCCAACAAATACACACAGTTCATATGAACTTGCTTCCCTGGTTTCTATACCTAGCTACCTAGCCCAAACTCTCCTGGTTACGCCCTTACCTTTTTTAAGGATCTTAACAAGTAATTATCTAGATGTATTTGATAAGCACAATGACTGTATATTAGGTTCTCTATTCTACAATTGCCCAAACAGATGGGGGGTGGGGTGATTCTGGCACTACAGGATTTTTCCCAATACCACCGGGTGACTCAGCTGTGCACTATATTTTTCTAGCTTAATAATACTTACCAGGCCTACTGAAAAAGCCTGGAAATATAGGAGGAGGAATGCCACTAATTAAATAAAATCCTGTTTCTGTAAGTCACTTCCCCTCTAACAGAATATAAATTCCAAGCCCTATACCAGCAAAACCCTTAAACACAGGAGACCTTTGCTTGCGTCTCTCCTCTAGGAAAGGTTAGATGTCTGTTATAGTCACTTCCTTAGCTGACCATGTTCCCTCCAACCCACCTGGACCTAGGATTCAGAGGCAGGTGTTATTCCTTCATCTGATAGCACATTTTCTCAAAGAAGGTCAGATAATTCCATATCTGGAGATGCAAGACAAGTATTCCTTGTGCCTCCAGGACAGATACCGCTATCTTCAGCTAGCTGACTTCATCAAAAAAACATACTTCTCCAACCTATAGATGATACAGCTGTCCTTTCGGTAGTTGCTATTTTACAAGCCGCATTGGAAGGTACTTTTCATTTTGCTCATATGTTCTCTTAAATTTAGGATGCCCTCCACCAGTTAATCATTACTTCCAATAGCTTTGTGTGAAGTCCAAACTATCCTTTGTTTACCAGACACAAAATGGCTTCCCAAGTAATAATGCATTAAGGGCACACTCGGTTGACACTATTCGAAAAGCCTGAGAGGAAGATATGCATCATCCCCTTGATGATCGGGAATGGGAAAGGTATCTTAAGTCCCTGTACTCATTTACAACATTCCACACTGGAAAAGAATTTTCCTGGAAAGTGACAGTCCAGTATTTTAAAGTACCAACCATACAATATAGATGCACATCTGGGAGCAGCAGGCTGTGCTGGGGGGGCTGCAGCCACACATGGCAACATCTTTGGGGTTGCCAGTTGCTACACTAATTTTTTAAAGATCTGAATGTGGTACAGTCAGACATTTTTGGAACACTGATTCAGTTGATGATGGATCTTTTTCTATTTTCTCAATATTTAGCAACACTATGTTTCCTACCCATGAGAACATTTCTAAGTATTTGTCTGTTAGTAGCAAAATGAGACCATCACAAAAAACTGTCTCACTCATAATATTCCCACAATTTCACTTTGGCAGGATTTACTAATAGGGATCGATGAAAAGGAAAAGCTCACAGCACAATTGAATCATCAGTCTGAATAGATCAAAATCTTCTGGAGGCAATGGATAATGTATATTATAGGTCATAAGTGGGATTTTGTTCCTTTGGGGATGGGAGACTCCATCGCTGAAGCGGTGGGTGCATGCTCCATTGGCTTCATTCTATGTAGGTGTCATGGAGGGTTGGGCTGGTACTTTTGACGATTTTGTGGACACCTTTTTAGTTCTCATATGGCACTTAAGCAGCATTACCAAGATTTTAAGGAGACAAGTTCAAGTATTTGGGAAGATTTCTATCATTCTTTGGCAATCTGGGTTCTTCCACTGTATATGCTTTATACAGACTTATGACCTCACAGTCCTTTTTAGTTATCAACTTACTCTGAGGATCCTGAGCCTCCTTGGGTAGCTCACCACTATTTGCAACCCATCTAACAGATTATCTATAACCTTGTTGCATGTATTATTTTGGTATTGCACTGAAGGCAGCCACCTTTCTTGTTGTATTCTCATATGATATACTTTGCACTGTATATGAAAATGTCTTTTAGTAAATAAAAAGTTACAAAAGAAAAGTTAACTGAAGACAAATGTACCAATTATCAAGCTCTCATGTAGCCATTTAAAAGAAAGCCATCCAGTAAGTTATTATAACTAAAATAATTAATCTCAAAAAACCTTCTTTTCCTTCTCGGGCAACATATTTTTATCTGTTGCCCCATGTACAAATATGTCCAGAAGAATATGTTCTAATCTTTCATCTTGGACAACCACACTCACAGATGGACATAGGGCAAGAGAAAAAGGTTTAACAGAATTCTCTACATTTTTACAGAATTTAGAAACACAGAAACATAATTTGATGGCAGATAAGGACTGCTTGGCCCATTTAGTCTGCTCATGTTCCCTACCTATTGTCACACCGAAGACCCTACTTGATCTCCAACATTATCCCTGCTTTCATTTTTTCAAATATTTCTTATACTTATACCTATCCCATGCCTTTTTAAATCCCATTACAGTTCTTGCTCCCACCACCTCCTCAGGGAGGCTGTTCCAGGCATCCACCACCCTTTCTTTGAAGGAGGGTTTGCTTACTTTTTCCCTGATTCTACCCCCCCCAGCTTCATCGCATGACCCTTTTTTCTTGTTCATCCTTTTCTCTAAAAAAGGCTTCCCTCGGGAACCATATTTATACCCTTGAGGTATTTGAAAGTCTCCATCATATCCCCCTTCTCCCTCATTTCCTCCAGTCTGTACATACAGGTCCTCCAGTCTCTCCTTTTAGGGCTTTGATGCAGATCCCATGTCATTTTAGTTGCACTTCTCTGGACTGCCTCAACAACATCTATGTCCTTTTAGCAATGAGGACTCCATAACTGGACACAGTACTCTAGGTGGGGTCTCACCACAGACTGATGCAGAAGTATTACCACCTCCCGCTTTCTGCTGGTGATACCCCACCCTATGCACCCTATCATCCCACTGTCCCTCCTCACTGCCTTGTCACTCTGTTTGGTCACCTTTAGATCATCAGATATGATGACACCCATTTCTCTTTCCTTTTAGGGGTTCCATGTCATAATAGTGATTGCAAAACAGCGATCACTATTATGGTGAGTGTATATCACCAAAAAGCAATTTGGCGATATACACATGCTTTTGAAGAGACATCTGGCAAGGAGCCTGAGTGTTTATGTTGGGGGGGGACTGTGGCCCCCCACGCAGCCCCCTACTAAAGGATTCTCAACTTCAGGGAGGTGCATGTTGGGAAGGGGGAGACACTCTGGACTCCAACAAAAAAAAAAAGATGCCGCTGCGGTCAGCAGCAAAATTCTTTCCAGCACCCAGCCCCAACCCCGGTACCTGCTGTGCCACAGCTAGCCATCCTCACCACCACAACACTTGGCTAGCTCAGCTGCAGCAGGTACACTACCCCCTCACGAACCCTCTTCCCTCTCCTTCCCCTTCCCCTCGCTATCTCCTCCTTCTGGTCGCCCTTCTCTATGGTTGGTTTTACGTAGGGTAACTACCCTTGCAGGGTAGTCCATAAAGAAGGCACTGAATATGAGTTGCCATTTTGACAGTCACTCATGTTCAGTCGCCATCCTCACTTGATGCCCTTTTTTGGTAATCTCTTGTACCACTCCGCCAATTTTGTACTCTGAACCTGGATTGCTATGATCCAAGTGCAGGATTTTGCATTTTTATTTTGCATTGAAACTTAGTTGCCATTTTCTAGGCCACTTCTCAAGCTTTCCTAGATCTGTATTCACCCCCCCCCTCAGACTTTCCACTTTATTGCAAATTTTTGTGTCATCTGCAAAAAGACGTACCTTCCCTTCTAGTACCTCTGCAATGTTGAATATAAAGATATTAAAGAAGACTGGTCCTAGTACTGATCCTTGCAGAAACCTGCTAGCCACCTTCCCTCCCTTGGAGTGAACTCTATTTACCAATACTGTTTGTCGCTTATCCTCCAACCAATTTTTTAGTCGGTTTACCAGTTTTAGTCCCACTCCTAGGATGCCCAGCTTGTTTATGACTCTCCTATGTGGAACAGTGTCAAAGGCCCTACAGAAATATAGGTAGGCCACATCCTCCTCTCCACCATGATCTACTTCCCTCGTTACCCAGTCAAAACAATCTATAAGAATATTTTGACATGACCTCCCCTAGTGAATCCCTGCTGCCTCGGATCTTGAAAGCCACTAGAATCAAGATATTCCACAATCCTTTTATTCAGTAGAGATTCAATTAATTTCCCTACCACCAAAGTCAGGCTGACTGGACTGCAATTGCCAGCCTTCTCCCTGCTCCCACTTTTGTGAAGTGGTACTATATATCTGCCCTCCTCCAGTCCTCTGGGACCACTCATGTACCACTGAATGGTTGAATAGGACTGTCAGAGGAACAGGAAACACCTCTCTGAACTCCCTCAAAAACCTTGGATGTAACCCATCTGGCCCCATTGCCTTGTCTGCCTTAAGATTTGCAAGTCCTTTCAGGACTCTCTTCTTTGTAACTCAGCTAGTGTCCACACCCCTTCCTTTGTTGCCCATGACTCAGATCTGTGGTCCCTAACTCTCCCATTCATTTGTGAAAACTGAACAAAAATAATTATTCAGGATGTCTGATTTTTTTTCTTGTCCCCTTCCGCACAATCTCCCCTTCCCTTCTTAGCCTTATAATTCCTCCCCAGGTTTTTCTCCTTTCACTAACATATCTGAAAAATGTCATGTCCCCTTTGTTTACTGCCTGTGCAATCTTGTCCTCCATTTGTGCCATTGCACTCCTAACTGCTTTCCCTGCCTCCCTGCCTCTGTTACTCTTGATACAATTCTCTATGCTCCTTCCCTTGTGTCTTCTTAAACCTTCTGTACGCTAGCTTTCTTGTCCTTACCTTCCCAGACAACTCTTTTGAAAACCCTAGCAGCCTCCTTTTCCTTTTGCCATTGCTTACCTGCCTGACGCAGAGGTT
This sequence comes from Neoceratodus forsteri, assembly GCA_016271365.2. Taxonomy (NCBI): domain Eukaryota; kingdom Metazoa; phylum Chordata; order Ceratodontiformes; family Ceratodontidae; genus Neoceratodus; species Neoceratodus forsteri. The sequence goes on along the minus strand of CM028136.1, from coordinate 121,573,043 downwards.
GGTTGCCTTCGCAATGGCCCCTTTTAGCTTTGTCCCCTGTTCCTCCACTCCTCCCAAGTCCTCCAACCCTACCAAGGCATCCCTGGGGCTTTCTCCTTTTGCATAATTCACCCTCCTGAAATCCAGGACCCTTATCTTTGTGTGGTTCACTTCTGACACAGTTCTTATATTGAACCATGCTGTATGGTGATCACTGCTCCCCAGATGACCACCCACCATGACATCTGCAATACTGTCCCTGTTGATGAGCACAAGGTCCAATATTGCTCCATCATGAGTGGGCACTTCTGCTAGTTGCCTGAGAAACACACTCTGCAGGGAGTCCAGGATGTCACTGCTCCTACCTGAAGCTGCAGCTGGGATGCTGCAATCAATATCAGCCATATTGAAGTCCCCCACCAGCAGCACCTCCCCTTTAACAGCCATCTTTTGGATAGTTCCTGTCAGAAGGTTGTCCATCACCTCTCCCTGTGCCAGTGGTCTGTAGATCATTCCAGTGTGAACAGTGGCTCCATTCCCCTTTTCTAGGGTGACTGACAGAATTTCTATCCCTTCCTCTTTTTTCTGCATCTCTGTTGCTTTCATGCTATCCTTTACTTAAAGAGCAACTCCTCCCCTTTCTTCTGTCCTGCCTGAACAGCATATATCCTAGAATGGCTAAATCCCAGTCATGTTTCTTATTGCACCTTGACTCAGTAATGGTGAGAATGTCTAGATCAGCCTCAGCCATGATGGCCACTAGGTTAGGGATATTATTCCCCAGACTTCTAGCATTTAAAGAGTAATCAGGAAGTTGATGAGTCACTGAGTCACTGTGGGTCACCCTGGAGACAGGAAATGGCACCACAATCTGCAGTGGGGTTGTGTACAGACCCCCATCTCAGGGGAAGGAAATGGACAAGGAAATGATAGAAGGCATCCTTAAAATTGCAGAAAAATGGGAGATATTGTTGATGGGGGACCTGAATATGCCAAATATTAATTGGAGTATCTTTACTGCAGGCACATCCAAGAGCAGGGTCATTCTTGATGCCCGACAGGGGGCATGCCTCAGACAGTTAGTGTTGGAATCCACTCGGGAGGGAGCAATCTTAGACCTGGTACTCTCAAATGAGGAAGGAGAAAGGATCGAAGATTTAGAAGTGGGTAGCCATCTGGGAACAAGTGACCACCAAACAGTGTGGTTCACAGTAAACACAGCCATAAAATCAAGCCATACAAAAACAAGAGTATTGGACTTTAGGAAGGCTGACTTTGGGAAAATGAGAGAGCGCCTCAGAAAAGCACTAGCAAATGGGCAAGAAGGAGGGGTGGAGGAACAATGGGGAATAATCAAAACAGCCATTACAGAGGCAACACGCCTATGTGTGAAGCAAATTAACAAAACAAAAAGGAAAAAAACACTATGGTTCTCAAAAGAGGTGGCAGGGACAGTTAAGGAGAAAAGGATAGCATTCAGGAAATATAAGGAAACACAGAAGGAGCAGGACAAAGAACTTTATCAGTTAAAGCAGAAGAAGTCAGGGAAGGCAGTCAGATCACAAAGGCACAAACTGAGGAAAAGATAGCCAACTCTGTTAAGAAGGGGAATAAAGCCTTTTATAGGTACATTAGGGCGCGAAGAAAGACCAAGGAGGTATACAGAGACTTAATAAAGGGAAAGGAATGTGGGCAGAGGGTGACAGTGAAAAAGCAGGGATTCTGAATGAATATTTCTGCTCAGTATTCACAACGGAAGAGGACGGAGAAGTACCTAAACCAAACAAGAGAGAAACTCTGAATAGGGGGTTGATACCAGTCCATTCACAGAAGAAAGGGTTTTGAAAGAACTCTTGAAACTGAGGGTGGACAAAGCATGGGGCCTGATGGATTCACTCAAGAATTGTAAAATAACTAAGGGTAGAACTAGTAACACCACTGACTACTCTCTTTAATAAATCATGGGAGGATGGGGTGGTACCTGAGGACTGGAGGAGGGAAAATGTGATTCCCCTTCACAAAAGTGGGAGCAAGGCAGAGGCAGGAAACCACAGACCAGTTAGTTTGACTTCAGTGGTAGGGAAAATGATGAAATCACTTCTGAAGGAAAGAATTGTTGAGTACCTAGAGGCCAGTGGGGCACAGGACCCAAGGCATCATGGTTTCACAGCAGGAAGATCATGTCAGAGTAACCTAATAGATTTCTTTGACGGGGTGACAAAAGTAGTAGACCAGAGAGGGGCTGTGGATATGGCCTACCTAGATTTTAGCAAGGCATTTGACACAGTCTCACACAAAAGATTAAAATACAAGTTAGCAGCCTTGGAGTAGGCTCCAAGGTAGTAGCCTGGAGAAAAAATTGGCTGGACAACAGGACACAAAGGGTAATAGTAAATGGAGTCCACAGTGAAAAAAGGAGGGTAACTAGCGGGGCACCGCATGGTTCAGTATTGGGACTGCTCCTCTTTAATGTCTTTATAAGTGACATTGGAGAGCACCTGGAAGGAAAGGTATGTCTCTTTGCAGATGACACAAAGATCTGCAACAGGGTTGATACACAAGGTGGGGTGGAAAGAATGAAAAGGGACTTGGCAAGATTGGAGGAATGGTCAAATATGTGGCAGCTCAGATTCAATGCAAAGAAGTGCAAGGTAATGCATCTGGGAAACAAAAACCCAGGGGAAGAGTACACAATGGGGGGTGATTTAATAACAACAACAGAAATTGAAAGAGACCTAGGAGTAATTATATCAGATGACCTAAAGGTGGGCAAGCAATGTAAAAAAGGCAGTAAGGAGGGCTTAGGGGGATACTGGGATGCATAGGGAGAGGCATCAAAAGTAGAAAACAGAAAGTTGTTATCCCTCTGTACAGACAGTTAGTGAGACCCCATCTGGAGTACTGAGTGCAATTCTGGAGACCCTATCACCACAAAGACATAGACAGAGTGGAGGCTGTTCAGAGGAGGGCAACCAAAATGGTGCAGGGTCTGCACCAGAAGACATACGAGGAGAGACTAAATCAGCTTAATATGTATATCCTTGAGGAAAGGAGGGAGAGGGGGGACATGATTAAACTTTCAAGTGTCTCAAGGGAATTAACAAAGTACAAGAGGGTAGTATCTTTCAGAAGAAGAGATGTGCAAGAACAAGGGGGCACAATTTGAAGATAGAGGGGGGACGGATCAGAAGTAATGCTAGAAAGTATTTTTTCACAGAGAGGGTTGTGGTTGCATGGAACAGCCTTCCTGAGGAGGTTGTGGAGTCAGGAACAGTGGGAGAATTCAAGAATGCAAGGGAGAGGCATAAGGCAATTCCAGTGGGGGGTAGGAGGAAGTAAGCTGTTGATTAAATAGAATCTGCAGCTTATCCATAAGGTAGGGAAATGGGCAGACTAGGTGGATCAAGCAGTCCTTATCTGCCATCAGATTCTATGTTTCTGTTTCTATGTTTGCACACATGGCATTTCAGTTACTTCTACCACCCTGCTTGCCAACCACTCTTTCCCATTTTGGCTTCTTTCCTTACCCACTCTGTCCTCATTTCCACCCCTGTTCATACTTACCATTTTGTTTTCTTGTTATCAGATACCCTTGGGGAATTAGAATTACAAAAAAATAAAACAGAATAAAAATATAACATATTAATAGCCCAATCATTCATCCTTAATCAAGTGAGATTTGAACACCAATAGCAGCCTGCCACACTTAGTTGTAAGTAAACAAACTAATTCCACACTTGCTTCAATGTTTAATTGGAGCCACCTTATTCCAGTTAACAAGAGAGAGCTAGTTTATAGCAAAAAGAATATATGCCCCTCACAGCACTGCTACTACCATGCTGAGCGCAAAAATGAAAAGGCTCACAAATTGGTATGGAATACCCTGTGGTGAGAATTTTAAATACACATTCACATTTTAACAAATTCTAATTATTATCTAATCCACTAAAATTTTTCACTACAGAGGGAACATTTTTTCTTAAATAATCAAAACAATATATTGTTAAATAAATGTTCATATTCACTGGTTTAAAGAAACTTGAAGAGTCTGAAAACTGAGAACAAACTGCCATCCTAGATCAGAGGCAACCAAATATCTCACAATAACATCTCCCATGATGTGCAAACCACTAAAAATCACTGGGCCCATTTTTCAAAGTGTCACTTAGATCAGCGGAAGCTGTGGCAAACAGCAGCTTGCACCGATCACTGGTGCACAAGTGAACCTGCACCCAGTTCTCTAATGGAAAGGGCCCTGGTGACAAACTCTGGCAGCTTGTGACAAGCATCCCCATGCATCAAAGAAAAGGTGCATGGGAGGGAAATGGTGTAAGCTGTGGCTGTGAGTCATCCCTGTGGTAATGCCACCACCACCAGCAGTAATTTCCACTGTGCAGAGCCAATTGTCTCCTGCACTATCCCAGCTCCACCACTGGCACCAATGCAATCAGCCAGCACTGCCACCCTTTGCTGGAATTCTGATGTATGTCTTGTCTTTCCCCTACAGCACAGTGGGCAGAGTGCAACATATGCCCCACAAGTGTCCCTGGCATAACGAAAGGCACATATAACCCACCATCATAATTGCATATGGGCAGCCCTGCATGCAGCATGCCCTGATTCCCAGAGAGCCTCCTGATACATTGCCAGTGCCCTTACTGTTGGCCTTGGATCCACAGCATGCAGCCACCAGGGTGGGCCACCTTGGGAACCATGGGAATGGAGTGGTACCATGCTCCAGGTGGCATACAGACAGGCATGGCAAGTGTGGTTGGTGCGGACAGGATTGGTTCACCACCTTGGGGACACTTGGTACTTCATGCTTGCCTGCAGTAGCTTGTGCCAGACATCCTGAGACACACCAATACAGACTCATTCAGATCCTACTAGATCACCATGCTTGTACCGGTTTTGGTTATGGTGTGGTGCCCAACACAACACTCCATGGGTTCCCATGCATTGGCAACCTTCAGTCGGTGCTCCTGTATGGCAGTGGAGCTCTGGCACTGTCACCAGCACTGTCTGGGAGGGTCAACGGGTTGGACCCCTTTTGGTGCACTTGATACTAGAACAGCTCAGGCTGGTCTAACTCTGGGTGAGCACTATGGACATTGGTGATCTTGCAGAATCCCACATTAGGGGAATATGGCAGACAATGTCCTGCACATAGCCCCATGCACCATGGCATGCCCAGTGCTTGCTGCTGGGCTGGTGCAAGACCAGTCATGTACATGGGAACCCCACCTCAACACAGTCTGCATTTAAGTATCAAGTCTGGCACAACTTTTGATGCAAGGTGCCCCTTGCATCAATTATTTTTGACACAAGCACTTTGCGTCAGTTGCGGGTGCTTGAGAATTGGGCACACTGTACCAGCTGGAACCCAGTTTTAAAACAAATACCACAACCCCTATATTACTTGTCACGCCAACAAAAGGCCACAGAAGGAACGCATATCGATCCCGCAGTGAAACCTCCACAGAGAAGACATCAATGCTGACAGCATTGACAGTTCACTGTAAAATTGGATTGCAGGCACTGAGTTCCAGCCATAAAGGCTGTCTGAGCAGTGCTAGCTGCGGTGCCTCTGAGCCCGATTCTCAGCTGCCTTGGCCTGGTGTCTTGGTGGCTCACTGAACTCCCAGGCTGGGTAAGCAGTCTGGCTGATTTCTTGCAAAGGAGCATAGGCTTGGATGGATAATTCCCAAAGGACCATATTAGACTGAGATTCCTATCTTTGTTTATTTCTATTTCTTTCTCTGTATAGTTAATTAGCCAATTGTTAAAAGACAGTAACACTATATCAAGTCAGACAGCCAGTTCCCCAGTCTATTAGCCAGTAAATGCATGCCTGCTGCACTCTATATTTTCACTGATGGGGAGATATTCAGAGCAGTTGTGCATGGTACAACTGAGTTGTACCGGACCAAGTACTGAGTTGCACCACCGAGTGATACTGAAAGCCAGCAGTAGCACAGTGCAACACACATTGTGCCATGGCACAAATATAATGTATGCAGCACAAGTGCAGGGGTCATGCTCATGAATAAGCAGCACAATGGCATATTCAACCAGAAACTATGGCGCAAATCGGGTGCAAACCCCAAGATGAGTCAGCCAGACTTGAGCCTATACAAATCGGCTCAAACACACAGACAGCAGATGTGCAACATTGTGCCCAGTGAGAGAGGGAGTGAGTAAGAGAGAGGGTGAGAGAGAGAGAGAGAGAGAGAGAGAGAGAGAGACAGAGACAGAGACAGAGAAAGATACAGGGAGACTGCAACACAGAGAGGAAGAGAGAGAGAGAGAGAGACACTGACAGATGGACGAACAGACAGAACAGGCACCAAGGGAGACACCCAGTGACAGAGTGATGGACAGTGGCCCATTTTTAATGGAGGCCATAATGAGGGGTGTGAGGAGGCAGGAGGAATACCAGCATGGCCGACGAAGGGCCCGGAGGCAGTATACCCGACACAGGTGGTACTGTGCCAGAATCACATATGGAAACTTCTGTGACACCAAAATAGTGGTCCGGTACTGCCTGAATGGGTCAGTTCTGAGGCAGCTCTGTGAACTGTGCAGTGATGAGATGCAGGCACTCACCAGACGTAGTTATGCCTTTACAGTGGGACTAAGGTGACCACCGTGATGTGCTTGCTTGCCACTGACACCTTCCAAAGACCAACGGGGGATACCACGGGCATCACCCAGTCAGCCATGTCCTGTCTCCTCACTCAGTTCCTCAATGATCTACTGCCACGTGCTTCAGAGTTCATATGTTTCCCCAGCAAACTGGCAGAGTGTACAGCAAACATGCAGGAGTTCCAGCTGGTTGCACACATGCCAGGCATGATTGGGGCTATAGACTGCACCCATGTTGGCATCTGCACACCACCCGGCCCAGAGGGCCCAGTATACATCAATCGGAATGGATACCTGTCAGTAAACTGCCAGGTGGTGTGCGATGCCATGGGGCGCATCATCAATGTCTGTGCCACATACCCTGGGAGTGCATATGATGCCTTCATATGGCACAGCTCTGCACTGTGCCATAGGTTTGAGCATGGTGACATCCCCATGGGCTACCTTGTTGGTGAGTATGTAATGCACTGGGATGGCTGGGATGAGGAATGGTAGGTGGAGCAGGCGATGTGGCATGTGCATTGGCAAATAAGGAGCAGGGGGTTCAACAGAACAGCACAGGAATAACCATGTCATTGCTCACACAGGTGACAGCACGTATCCCTTTAGGCCATGGTTGTTCACCCCCTTCCAGTGACTGTTATCCCCCACAGAGGAAAGATTCAATGAGACACATGCCAGCATGCGCGATATCATCAAGTATGTCTGTGGCATGTTAAAAATGTGATTCCATTGCCTAGACTGGTCAGGTGGTGCCCTACAATACAACCCATCCAAAGCCTGTGGCATATGCCTGTCCTACTGCATCCTGCACAACATGGGCATTGACTGCGGAATAGTAGTCGAGGCAGATGAGGGCTACAGTAGTAAGGATGATGGTGGTGAAGGTCTGGAGGGTAGTGGGCAGCTGCCACCAGGAAGGAGGGATCCCTGCCTGGTGCAGGAGGTGAGGCGGCACCAAAACACAATCGCAAGGGAGCATTATGGACAACGCAGGTAAGTGAACCAACACAGTATCACGGTCTACACAGACCAGCTCAACTCATGGTGGCATGGACGTTCACAGCATGACATACGCAGGGCTATGGGTGCACAACACACATGGTGGATCCACTAGCACATGGACGCACACACACACAGCACTGGTATGCACATACACACATACACACACACACACGCGCGCTGAGGAACATGGCATGAATCAGAAGCATGACACCGGTGCACAGGTACTGCTGGTGCAGAGCTGCTTTCATCACACCCATGGCACACATCCCAGCAGCATACATACACAGGGGGCATGCGGCACAACACACATGCATGCCACCACATGCCTACTGCACCATCACTGCCCTTGTGTGCATGGGGCAGCATCAGCATATGGCAGGAAGGGCAGCAGACATGTCAGTCCAACCGTGCAGTCTGATAACTGCCACAGCCACGTTGGAGGCTGCACAAGGGCCATTCTGCAGATGGGGGCTGCACATCAGCCACCGAGGGCATGTCAGACACAACCCCAAGGAATGATGGCCAGGACCATGTCCGTGTCTTTGCAGGGGTGTAGAGGCGGCCAAACAGGCAGCCCTGGGGTTTCCTGGGATGCCTACATTAGAGCCTGGCATCTGCTGTGAAGGGGTCACCAGACGCTGGCACCAGGGGGTGCGCACTGCAGTGCGGGGGGGGTCCTCTGCACAGGGCCAATCCCATTGGTCACCACCGATGCAAGCCCAGCCACAATGGCGCCTCTCATATGGTCCATTGCTTCAGTTAAGACCTTCTGCATCTGGTGGAGTTGATCAGTAAACCTTGCAGTGCCCCGTCCTGCTGCTCAGCCGGCTGGTGCACTTCTTTCCGCAGCGCATGTACCTCAGTGACAACCAATGCCTGGTTCTCTATGGATGCCCACAGTAACCAAGCATGCTCTGCCAACCACTCTGAATCCTGGGACTATTGGCCAGTCCACCAAGGTGCTGTGGGTGACACAACACACTGCATAGCCTCCCACTGTGGTGGACGCTGCATGGTGGGCTGTACAGGGGAACAGTGTCAATGGGCACGCTGGTGGTGGCACAGTGTTGTGCTGCCTGTTGGTGTCTGCATCCTGCATCCACTGCCCGACCGACTGCTGCCACAGTCACACCAACCACACCACTACCCATGCTGGACACAGCGGTAGTGCCATACACCACTGCACCCGCGGGGATGGGTTGCAGCAGTGTAGCAGCCAGAACAGCACTGGGCCCTGATATTGGCTGTGAAGCAGGAAAGGGTGTCTCAGACACCACAACCCCTGCTTTGTCCAGTATCATGGTTAAGTCATCATCAGTGTCAGACCCCAACCCAAGCTGTGTCCTTGCACACAGCACAGTAAGGCTGTCATTGTCCAGTAACGCAGATAGGGCATCATCTGAACCCATGCCTAGGAAATCCACTCATCCCACACCACCAAGACATGGCCTGTCCCTGCTCTGGATGCCCATGGATGTGTAAGGTCTGGTGTCCATGTCCTTGGCTGCCTCTGCCATGTGCTCCACACAGAGGCATGATAGTGCTGCAAGACAGAAAAGGAGAGTTAGTGGTGGCCACAGCACATGCCCGCCCCAGGGCATGCTGCCATTGCCACATGCCACCATGTAGCAGTGCAAGGCTACATCCGCACACACTTGTGGCAAGGGCACAGCAACATGCACACCTACAAGTCTCCGCCACACCTGGCAAGCCTGTCCATTGGGTACAAACTCACTATGCAGTGAGGGGCTGCCACCCATTTAGAATCCACCACCAGGCACACCCTCCACTGCTGTGTGGCTGATGGTGGCTACCACAAGCTCTTCTGTGGCCGTCAGTGGCGGTACTGTGGGTGGGCCACCACCAGTAGCCCAGCGAGAGGCACGTAGGGATGCAACCTTGTCCTTGATCCACCTCTTGTCTGTGCCCACCTTCTTCTGGCACTCCTGTGGGGTGAACTGGTGTCTGCCGTGGGTGTTGACATAGCATGCCACCTCATTCCAACCAGCAGCCCCCTCCTTCAGTGTGCCTGTGGTACCACTGAATAGTGCCTCCCTGTCAAGATAAGCATCAAGCAAGGCATTCATCTTGTCTGTCATGAAGCTGAGCCTGCACTTGCGTGCAGGCCCCTGATCCTCCTCGCCATCATTGGCCAACATTCCATGACCTGAGGATATGTACATCACAGTGGGTCAGTGTGTACACATCCCTGAGCATCCATCCATTGTAGTGTTGTAGTAGGCCTCTGTCAATCCCTGTTTTCTTGCACTCACCTGAAGGGTTGCAATACCTGTCTGTGGCCTGTGCTGTTCAGTGGTGCTTATAAGGTGCAACACATGCAAATGAGCCTGTGCGCAGTGGTAATGATATGCTAATGGACCCCACTATGCTGTGCATTGGCTGATGAGGTGATTTGAATACAGCATCTGAATATCATGCAGTTGTGCAATAGGTATTTGCCAGAGCAACTACATGGTGCAATACATGTGCATGAGTGATGTGCAATGCCGCAGTGCACATGTGTGCAGCATGGAGTACATGGCAATCATGCTTGTGTAGCATGTGCAATCCTGTTGCACTGTGCATGCAGCGGTTGTATGTCATCATACATGCACGTGCTTCCTGGAATGAGATCCTCATTGCTCACCTGCACACTATGCGCAGTGCGCTGACCTCTGACCCATGGGTCATATGTGTGACCCTGTTCACCTTCTAGGCCACAGTGTGATGCACATGCCCATGATTGTGCAATGGACATGCACTGAACACTGTGTCCACGCATCCCTGTGCTGCGCAGTTCCATCCATGCATTTCCTACCATGCATCTTGCACATGTGCCCAACAGGTGCATTGTTCCATGGCCATTAACACCGACACTGCAGCAGCACTTGTAGCCATGACACAGGGCATATCCCATGGGGCTTTCAACTGAACTGACCTGGAGGTCATAAATCTGGTGGCTGTGGTGCAGCCTTATGAGGGGCAGCTAGCTCTTTGGCCAGGTCCCCCTCCAGCAGGCCAGGGGTGCTGTTTGGCTGTGGCCCAGGGGAGGAGAATGGGTGTGGCCAGGACTCCAGAGCAGTGCTGCCACAGATACTGTGACCTGCAGAGGAGGGACCCAGCCTGACTACGCAGGATGCAGGCGCATGTTCAGTGTGGTGCAGTGCCACAGCCAGTTAGGTGTGCGCATGTGGCATGTATGCCTGGGTGGTGTACTGTAATGTTTGTGGGGCAGAGTGGCATGGTTCACAGCAGGGTACAGCACTGTCCTGGAGGGCACTGCAGGTCCTACATGGCTGCTGCACATGTTCTAGTCATGCTGGCATTGGGGCTTCAGGACAAACAGGGACATGCCCAGCACCCTGCGGGCTGTGTGGTGGTGGGGGGCTCTACATATGTGCATGTGTACTGATGTCCACCTCTATTCATTCCCTCCACAGGGCCAGAAGACTGCAGGAGGGCCAGGGTATCCGTGGCAGCCAGGGTAGAGCCCAATAGGAAAAAGTCAGCAGCACCCGCTGCATAGCAAAGGACAGGTAGACAATGTCATGTTCCTTGTCAGTGTCCCTGTGGGATAGCAGTGGGGGCAGGGTCTGTCCATGGTCATGTCAGCCATGTGCATGAACAGCCATGTATGTCGCACAGTCTATTGCGTGTGGCACTATGGCCCTTCCCTTGGCCTCTGTGTTCCAACTGTTGGGGGGGGAGGGCATGCGCACGGCATCCACCACGTGTGTTACAGTGGTGTCTTCACTGTGTGCCATGTGACCATCCACGTGTGGGCATGTGCACACTGCACTGCACCGTCTGCCTATCTGCACCACCGTGGTGTGTCATGTGGATGGCTGGCATTGACCTCTGTGCGAGGGTCCATTATGGTCTCTCCAGGGATGTGTGTCCCCACTGTCCACTGCACACTGTGGGTGGGCAGGGTTTTTGGGGCATTGCACTGATTGTCTGTCCTGACCCTTCTCCTAGGTGTCCGTTGACCAGTGGCATGGAGGAGTGCATGGGCACAGCAGAGGATGCAGTGGCAGATACTGGTAGTTATGACGAGGGTTCGGCAGGTCTTGCAGTCCATCCAGAGGGATACAGCAGAACTCATAGAGGCACTGCAGAGCCATGTGGCATCCAGACGTGGCCGACAGTAGGCCATTTATGTATAAGGCCCCTTTTCCCTCACTTTCCCAATGTCCCTGCACTTCCCCATCCTATTGTACAGCCCCTGTTACCTATCCCCATCCTACAGTCTTCCTGTCCTGTCCCTGACCCTTCTTACTGTTTCTTGATGTTATTTCTTGTTTGCCTATATATAGCTTTTCATTTGCTACATGTCTGTATCCGTGTCTGCTTTGCGGGTGGCGTGTGGAACCATGCCACAGTTGTCGGGTGTATTCCACGGTGTCAGCATGGGGAGGCACGTGTGGGCATCCAGAGGGTTCCATGCTGTGTCCAGTGGTGTGTCACATGGTGATGGGGGCTGTCTCCAGTGTTCGGTGGGTTGTGGTGTGTCTTCATAGTCACCGTGGAGATGTGGTCAGGGGTGGGCAGGCAGGTGGGGGCGGAGTGGCTGCACATTTACATGGCTGTCCTGGTCCCACTGCTGGGATCTGGATATCTGCATCCACTGTAGCACCCCCATTCACCAGGGGTGTGCTCCCCTGCCTGGGACATACCTCATTCTGTGCCTGGCATCGGTGCAGTGTGTGGAGGTGTGGGGCATGGGTGGATTTGTGTCCAGGGACATGGGGGTGACAACCACTGTAGACAGGCATTGGCCATGTCTGCCTGGCTGGTGGCCTGCATGGGTGGGGTGCTTCACTGATGGCCTTGAAGTGGCCATTGTCCACTCCTGTTGCCTGCTAATCAAGGAGCCAATGGATTCTTTGGTGCTGTTCCGGTGCCTGCTCCTGTCGCAGGGCCATGGAACAGCTGTAGTTGGTGCAGTGCACTGCACACGTCTTGGAGGCTGTGCCCATTACATGGTGACCTGTGTTCCATCCTGATCACTGCCTCAGTGTGCACTGGTGTACCCTGCTGGTTGGGTCCAGTGCCTATTGTTCCTGTGCTACCTTGGCTGTGTGTCCCTGGGCCTATTGCTCTTGCCCTGCTCCCTGTGTGTGTGTGCAGGTTTGATCCGCGCATCCATGGTTGCTCCGGCACAACTCTTGCTGCGCCATGGCACATCTTTGCCATATTCAGCTGGCTTGCATGGCATATTTCCGGTGGAGCATCCTCTGAATATGTCTCCCCATTTGCCATGGTGCATCTGACTTGCACTGCACTGTACTTGCACCAGCCTTTGAAGCATTTCTGAATATCTCCCCCACAGTGTTTAGCAGCTATTTGCACAGGATTAGTCTGTTAGTTGGTTCTCTAGCTAGCAATTTTTTTTTGCCAGAAGTTAGCTAATTCCTTCTTAAAGTGCATTCACCTAGTGCTAGGTCCAGTCCCTGTTTTTTCTCTATGCCTAACCTCTCCTTCTTTAACCTTGAACTACCTTTCCTTTACTCCCTGTTCCACATCTAACCAGCTACCCTGCTATATACTGTTTCCCTCCTCAGCCCTCACTTCCTAATCCTCTTGTTTCTGACTAAGTCCCCTTTCTCTCCCCCCACCAGTTATTTCCATCCCTTTAGCGGCTCCTTACCTGAAGTTATTTCAGCTCTTTTGTGCACATTTTTACATTTTTAATCACTGCCCTTTGTGTTTTGCCTGGACCCCCCAACAGACCAAAATGCCACATTTCTACCCCCCTTTGTCACCTTTGTCTTATTAGAAATGCCCCTGTCTGTACCTGCAAGAAACGCCCCTGCCTGTGCCTGCAAATTTGCATCCTCTGTTTCTTCCATCCTCACAGGCTCTTGTTCACTGGCCCATGCGTGATCTCCGGTGAGAAGTGGTGTGGCCAATATTCTTCTGGCTGCTGCCTGCCCATCCTGCACAGCCCACAGAAGCTACGGCTTGACCCCCACACTGAAGATATGGATTTCTGGCTATTTTCTTCAAATCAGGGAGTCTTCTACCACTCCTCTCCTGGTTGGCTGCTGCTTCTCTGTGGCCCACTCCTGATTGGCTCTGTTGCTGGACCTTGGCCAATCACATTGAGGACACTGAGTCCCAGCCATACAGGCTGTCTGAGCAGTGCTTTTGGCGGCACCTCTGTGCCCAGTTCTCAGCTGCCCTGACCTGGCCTCTTGATGGCTCACTGAAATCCTGGTCTGGGTAAGGAGTCTGGATGATTTTTCTCCCACATGCCCTCCCCCACCCTCGGTGTTCTTTAAATACACTTGCTCCCCCATTGTACATGCCATACTGCCTGGCATTGGCTGGCTCAAGCTCAGAACTGTCCCTTAAAGGAATGATAGGCACCAAAGCTTCCTACCACTAAAGGAGCTGACCATGAGCACAATAATGTGGAGCTTGCCATCCCACTCATACCTGTTGCCTCTCCTCATCCTGGCTGCTCTGGCAGGAGTTCATGATGGCCACTACCCCGAGCAACCATGCAGGGAACTAAAATTATGAAACAGCTCACAAACTAATAGCTCAGTTACTAAAGTCTTCCAGCCAGCTAACAAAAATTGCCCAGGTTGGAACTACTTCTGCTTAAGAGGCATTTGACTAGCACCCTTTACACCTGAGCATATCAGGGCTCTAATGTGCACCTACTCCTCCCACAAAGGGCATTCTAGAATCTACCTGTCTAGCCATAGTCAATCCAGGAACCTTCAAATCTGGTTTAAGTGTTAAATCGCAAGGATAATAATTATCTTATTGCTTATATGTGGGAATTCCCACCCTAACCCAGGCCCTTGCCCCAAATAGAACCCTTCACCCTCTGGGTTAATCAATATTGCTTCTATAAATATAACTAGCCCACTGCCCTAGATTTCACAACTCCAGGCCTGAGTAACTATTCATTAACCAGACAAAATCTCCCTCATGGAAACGTGGCTCTCACCCAAGACACCTGACTTCTTAATCTCTCTTGGGGACTATACCTACTAGAAATGACTGAGACCAGGTTACATAGAGGTAGAAATGATGAAGAAGTACAACTTCAAGGGTATGGTTTACTGAGGACAGATAGGGTAATGAGGGGAGGAGGAGTTATGTTGTATGTTAGACATAGTGTAGGTCCCTAAAGAGTGGTGTTAGTAGAAAATATTGAGGGTGTGGACTGTTTGCTAGTAGAAATTAAGTCTGTTAAACTTATGGTTGGGGTAATTTATGCCCCCCATGGACAAAAATTGTTAACTTTAATGTACAGGTACATAAACTGGGTGATGTGATAAAAGACCAGAAAGTCATGTTAGCAGGTGATTTTAATTCAGATGGGAATCAAGAAAAAGGACAACAATTAAAAATAATTTTTGAGTCCTTGGGACTAGATCAAGTAATTCAGAGTCTTGCCAGATGTAGCAAAAATAGGGATGCAAGGACTGTTTTAGACTTATTTTTTTTTTGTTTCACAGAGCATCGAGGTAAATAATTGGGAAATAATGCCCCTAAATGTAGCAGACCATAATCCAATCAAATGTAATTTGGATTTCAAAATACCCATCAATAACCACCCAACTAGCGTTGGATTAGGGATATGAAATATTTCAGGGAAAAATCATTTAGAAGAGATCTGATAAAAGTCAGATAGGCTAGGATAATGTTGATTCCAGATTTAAATTTGGCAGTCCAAGAGTTTACTATTCAGCTTAAGGGGATAATTGATATACATGCTCCTAAGGTGTTAAGAAGAAGAAAAGGGAGGGATGTGGATTGGACAGATGAGAATCTGAAAACAAGAATTAGAGTCCAAAATCGGTTGTGGAAAAAGGCAAAAAAAAACTTAAGTGGAGGAGGATTGGAATAAATTTAAATTGTGGAGAAACAAGTGTAAAACGGAAATGAAACAGGCACAAAATAGACATTATTTGAATTGCATAAATAAAGCAGTAGGGACTAGACAGTTTTGGGGATGTATTAGGGATATACAAAATCCTATTAGAGACAGTACGCTAATAAAATTTTTAGAAACAGATGGGTTGGTAGATAATCAAGTTGAAGTAGCTAAAATATTTAACCATTATTTCATTGATTTACCTGATATGAGGATAAAGCAATCAGACTTAAAAACCTCCGAGATTTCAGTAGATGCAGTGGTGGATAAGGGGAAAGATAGGTTTAAAGAAAATTTAGAAAGTTCCCCAGGGGCAGGATTTAAGTTTACGAAGATTAGGGTCAATAGTGTTGAGAAGGAATTAAGGAATCTAGATGGATATAAGGCAAGGGGGATGGACGAAAATGATGCAAGGTTCTTGAAAGTTGGGGCAGATCTATTGGCTCCTATGGTGACACACTTGTCTAATTGGAGTCTGTGCTCCTCTGTTTTTTCTGATTTATGGAAAATAGGAAGGGTAATTCCAGTGTATAAGGGTGGTGATAACTTTACTCCATCAAACTACAGGCCTACAGCCCTCTTGTCAATTTTATCTAAGGTTCTGGAAAAACTAGTCCATGGACAATTAAGTCAACACTTGGAACAACATGGTCTGTTGACTGATTGTCAACATGGATTTAGAGCTGGATGATCCACGACCACGAGTGGACTTTAATAATCTTGTTGCAACATCTTTTGATTTGGGTCTAAAGACTGGTGCAGTGTTTGTGGATCTTAGTAAGGCTTTTGACTTGGTGGACCATTATAAGATGTTGGAAAGATTATGTATAGTAGGAGTCTTGATAGAACCCGTGCACTGGTTTAAATCATACTTATCCAACTGATGCCAGTGTGCCTCTATAAGAACAGTGGTTTCAGACTTAGTAGGTGTTGGAAGAGGCATACCCCAGGGATTAATATTGGGTCCCCAATTGTTCAACATTTATGTTAACGATATAGTATCTAAAATGTCCAATAGTGCAATCCGGCTATAGGCGGATGACACTGAATTAGTGTCATTGGCTGATAGCTATGATCAGTTGGGAAAGCAGTTGCAAAGTGATTTACTATGTATGGAAGAGTGGTTTGTGAATGCCGCTCTGCAAATAAGTGTTAAAAAAACTTAATGTATGATCTTTACATCAGGAATCAGAAGGTCTGAAACTCTTGCATTACAATTGAGACTGATTGATGGTACTCAATTAAGAAATGCACAGACTTATAGATACTTGGGGGTGCTAGTTGATTCGAGATTAAAGTATTCTGAGCAATTTTGTCATCAATTAAGTAAAGTTAATCAAAGATTAGCAGCTCTAAGGAGGTTGTCCAGGTGCTTCACAATTAAAATGAGGGAAAGACAGGTGAATCAATTGTTAATCCCTGTTTTGGAATATGGGTCTGGCCTATATATGAATTCCCCCAGATTTATCTGGACAAAATAAACCAGGTTTATTATAGGCTTGGTAGAGTTGTGATTAAAGCTAAATTTGGAGCCCACCACTGTAAAATTTATGAAAGCCTTGGATTGTTGAAACCAGACTCGAAACAATTATATCATTGGTTGACCTGGTGTCATAAATTGATTTATAATAGACATATGCATCCCCTAAGTCAATACGTCTCATTAGAACCCTCATGATTGTTCACAACCTTTTTAAGGAATTCAGAGTCACATATACCTAGGGTAAGATCTAGGAGCAGAATAGGGGATACTACCCTGCAAAATAACCTTGTGCTCCATTGGAATAAATTGCCTAGAGAGCTAAAATTAATACAGGACATATACAGTTTAAAAGAGTTCTAAAAGTTATTGGTCCGAGAACTGCATTTGTTTTTGTTAGTAGATCATTTATTGGAGGACTGGATGACAGATTATTTTAATTTATATGTGTAATATGTTTATAAATTAGTGTGAGTGGAGTGATAATGTACGTACAATGTATGTATAATGTGAACTGGTAGATGATTGTTTGAAGTGGGTGAATGAATTCACAGCACATTGTTGAAAATGGGCTATAAACCCAACAATTTGTATCCTGTCTAAAAATAACATTTTTATCATCATCTTTATACAATCTTCCATCAAGACAGACTCGCCAAGCGAAGGGGTGGGTGCCTCATCTATTTAAGCAATATTATACAATGGCAAGAAAAATTGTATGACTCTGATTGGCTACTGACTCATAGAGACAGTGATGTTATTAGACAATAACATCACTGTATCTAGGGCAGACACAAATATGACTGCAGCACACATAAAGATACCCCTCTCTGCTGCAGTACCCTGACGCCAACATGGCTTCCCATTCCCATGGTAGCTAAACAAATTGTGAAACTGCTGCCTCCACTATTTAAAAATCAAGATGTAAAACCCCATAAGTGTTACAGCCTTTTCACTTTGTTGAAATAAAATCACACTGAAAACACGCTCCTTATGTGAACTACTTCCGGAACTACTTCTGCTGTACCTCAACCCACCCCACCCGTCCTGCCATGAACACACACTCCTGCAAATCAGTTACATTTTCCTATTTTTTTCTTCTCCCGGTACAAGCCAGTAGTACTGGGAGAACCACAAGGACAAACGAACAACTGCTGCTAGTAAATGGAAGGTACGAGCTGTATAAGCGGTGACATGGCTTTAGTTTAAAAATGCCATTCACTGTTCATGACTGCCTCAGCGCATGATCCCTTACTCCTTGGCACTCCCCCACAGATCACAATTGAAAAGAAAATGACAACAATTTTTGCTCACTGTCAGGCTGTTGTGAAAACCAGCGCAGCTAAAGGATATAAGCACAATAAGTGTGTGAGTATCATGGGGGGGGGGGTGAGAGAGACACATATACAAAGATAAATGCTCAGAGCCTGCAAGGAAGATATAGGGGCCAGGGAGCATGCAGCACCAGCACCACGTGCTGGGGACTTCTTTTCCTCATTTCAACATATATGCCTCCCATAGAAAAAAAAAAGAATAGCAATGTAATGAAAATGCAATTTTTAAAACTATGTATTATTTTTTCACAACAAGCCATTGTATAATAGCAATAAGGAACTCCAGGGTGTGTGTTATTGTGACATAATGTCACTCCTGGGGTGGTGGAAGCACTCGGCTTCACCTCATACTTCAACCCACCACAGGAGTGATGTCATTACACAATAACACACACACCCTGTTGTACCTTATTGCATAAACATCAGAGGGCAAGCCATGCCTGACAATACCAATACCCATGAAGTGCAGATACTCTATAAAACTTTCAATAGGGCAACAGGGCAAAACTCTGTTACTAACAACAGTGTACAGTATATCCCCCTGGGTAAACAGAGGCAGGGCCTAGAACTCTTCCAGGACCACTTCAGTAAGGTTAAACAAGGCTGGGAACAAATTATCCTTGGGGACTTTAATTCAAACTGGGTAGTACAGGACACAGCCACTGTGAGAGACAAAATCCATGCCCTCTACCTTACCCAGATGGTAAATCAGACAACTACGATAAATTACAACACAGGAACTAGCACCTTAATTGACTGGGTCCTAATAACCTGCCCAGATCATATCAATAATGACTCCATTCTACCTGACACCTTGAGTGACCACTCCCCTATAATCTGCTTCTGGACCAACAAGTGCACAAAGTCCCCCCCCCCCAGCTCTTCAAAAACCAATCCTTGTAAAAAGGGCAATTATATCATTTCAAAAGAAACTCAAAAAAGTCACAGACAGGTCCCTGATAGACAATTGTAAAGACGCCATCTGGGCACTTGATTACTTCATCACAGTCTTTAATAAGGCCTGTGACCTGTTTGCCCCTTTTAAAACAACCAAAATTAGAGGAACTGTAAACCCCTGGCTCCATACCTCTCAACCTTTTGTCCCCCAAATGTGGAACATTGCCACTCAAAATGTGGAACAAATGAGCAAAATGTGGAACACTTAATCAAATCTTTACCTAAGAAGCTTAGAACACTGTTAAAATATTTGTATTTATCTTCAGAAAGTCTGTTATTAATTGAATAGTATATTTTTTGCATCATTTGCTACAGATTTTTGCTTTAAAATGTTAACACTGAATGTGGGACAAGTCCTCACAATGTGGAACAGGGATCTTTTGTGAAGTAAAATGAGGAACGTTCCTCGTAATGAGGTACAGTTGAGAGGTATGCCTGGCTCAACGCCCCCCTCACACAGGAGATGAAACTAAGAGATAACCTATGGCACATTACCAAAGCTTATGGGAGGCAGTTGGATTTTATTGCCTACATGACTGCAAGGAATAAATGCAGCTGGTTAATTAGAAATGTGAAGGCCTCTCACTACAGAGAACAGCTGGGAGAAAGTTGGGGGAATGGGAGGAAGTTCTGGAACAACATCAAAATCTTAACAGGGGAAGGAAGCCAGAGTCCCACTGGACCTTATTATTACTTTCTCAGGCCCAATACAATAACTGAAAGTTCTAGCAGATGCATTTAATCATGCATTCACCAACCTAAGCTTCATTCAAAAAGTGAAGAATAAGGGGGTCACGTGACGCCAATGGAGGAGTAGCTGCTGCTGTCTGGGGCTCCCGATCCAAATCAGCGAACTTGCCGTCTTTCCACGTCCTTAACCCGACTCACCTTACTCTCTCCTGGCCACATAGGCAGCGGATCCCTTCTGGATTGTTCTGTGGGACGATCGACTCCCGTAATGCAGGCGAGCGAGCAGGAGCTGGAGGCAAAAGCGGCCACACCGCAGTTCTTCACCGCAGACCGAAACGGAGGAGGTTACGCCTGGAAAGATTTATAACAACCTCTCAGTCATAAAGGAAGCATTGTTTAAGTTAGTGGACGAGGTGGCTGATATTAAACCTGCTCTGACCCAACTGGCCCGATGAGTCACGGATACTGAGGCTCACATTTCATCAATTGAGCGAGCGTTTGAGAAGTCGAGGCCTACAATTACTGATTGTAAAAAGATGGTCACGAGATTGGAGGAGCGGCTAGACGACCAAGAGGGAAGAAGCCACGAAATAACTGGTTCTTTAGGATTGCCAGAGGGGAAGAGGGCTCTAACACGTTGCTGTTTCTACAAAAGCTGCTTAAAAAATCTGCTGGCCCCTCACCAAATGGGCCGGAGTATGTCATCGAGAGGGGGCATCGTGCCCTAAGAGCTAAGCCCTCATCAACAGAGCCCCCACGTCCCATTATTTTCAAGCTTCTCAACTTTTTGGACAGGGAGCATATCCTGAAGGAAATAAAGAAGTTATCTTCCTTTCATTGGGAAGGCAAAAAGCTTCACCTTGTCCCTGACCTAACTTGGAAGATGAGACAAATTAGAGCCTCATTTCGGCCTATTACCTCGAAGTTGTGGGCAGCGGGGATTCGCCATCATATTTTGTACCCAGCTAAGCTTGAAGTCACCACTAAAGAGGGGGTAAAACGATATGAATCGGCAGACGACGCTTTGACCTCCCTTCATGTTTTGATGCCTGATCTGTTCCCTAAAGGCTGAGCCACGGGGCGGACTGTGTGAGCTTCAGAGACTAAATAGCCCAATATGAGTTTGTTTTGGCCTGCTTCACTAGCCTCATTTACTTTGGACTATAACCTTAATAACGTGGCCATGTCATATGATTTCTGAGGACATTTTCAATATTTGTTTAACCCTAAACATGATCATCTTTGTTTGGTTTAGGTAGTCATTAGTTAATGCGGATCTTTCAATCCAGGAGAAGGTTGTTATTTCTCTCTATGTCCAGTAGAGGGGGGTTGCAAGATGATTTTTCATGTTATGGATAGCTTTACATTTCGCATTTTTGATGTTACTGTTGTTAGGATTGGACACAAAATCAATGTTTGGTTATGTGGTAGGAGGGCCATGATGTTTATGCTGGTAAGCCCTTCTTATATCTGTGACATGGGAAGTAGTAGGGCAGGAGGATTTGACAAGTTATATGGTTTTTTACCTTAAAGGGGTGCTCCCCCCTCTTTACCCTCCTTTATGCGGTTTCTACCTGCATGTATATTTAATTTTCCACATGATACCGTTCCATGGTTGGGCCAGGACTCACCATTATTTGGATAGAGGTGTTTGTGCGGGTGTGGGATGTCTCCAATAGGATGAGACATCCTCTTGCTATGAGTTGGCTCAATTCTTTTTTGAGTATGTCCCTTTTTTTGGAGGGGTCGGAAGGAGGAATCCTCCGTTAACAGCTAGATCCTTATTTTATATAATGGTATTCAATAAGGGCCTCCTGCTAACTATTTAATCTGTTGTATCTGATTTAACGATAGACATTATTACCATTTGTGGGGCGAGGGTTATACCTGTGTATATAAGCAGTGTTCTTATAGTCGGCGGGTTTGCATGCTTATTCTTGCTGATCTGGGATTGTAATGAGGGGTTAGGAGGCTCCACCTCTATGGCTCACTTTGAACCAGTGTAAGAGGAGTGGGCTTTGGGCCTGGGGGGTCACAGTTTGGCAGTCTGGTTGGGGGGGAATACTTTTGGGGGGGGGGTTAGGGGTGGATAGGTTTAGTTTTTTCTGGGTTTATGCGGTGGGAGGGGCAGCTATCCGTATATTGTTTCAGGGGCAAGATAGGACAAATGGTCTCTAACCTGAACTTTTTTTCATGGAACATCAAAGGGGGGAAGGATAATTGCAAGAAATATGTAATTTTGAACCACTTAGAGCGTTATCAGCCGGCATTTGTATTTTTGCAGGAAACCCATGTCCTTTCGGTCCACCTCTCCCATTTTAGGAAGAAGTGGGTAGGCCAAGTGTTTGGGTCTGGGTACTCTTCTTCTAGCCAGGGGGTGGCAATTCTGATAGCTCGGGGCATCCCTTTTGTACACTCAGACATATTCGATGACCCGAATGGCAGATACATTATTGTTTCTGGCAAACTTGGAGGGAAGCCTCTTGTGTTGGGGTCTATTTATGGTCCCAATGCTGAGACCCCCTCCTTTTTCGCCCATTTGGCTGCGGTTTTATCTCCCTTCAGGGAAGTGCCACTTATATTAGGAGGAGATTGGAACCTAGTTCAATCTGACAAATTGGATAGATCGGTCAGCAGGAAACCATATCCCTCTCCGCCCAGCAGGCTCTGGCTGAATGTATATCCTTTTAGGATTAATAGACCCTGGAGATTGTTTAATCCTTCAGCTCGGGACTATACTTTTTTTGCGGTTCACAAACCCTCTCTAGGTTAGATTATTTTTGGTGAGCCGACAGGTCATTTCTGAGGTAACGGAGGCCGAGCTGCTCCCAAGGTGATTTCTGACCACTCTCAGTTAAACTTGTTTGGACCCGCCTTCCATTCCCAAGAGATCTTATACATGGGCCCTAAACAACAGCATACTTAAAGATGTCCACTCTTCAAGTAGGTTCCGTATCTTTCTGCAAGACTCAATTAAATTCAATTGGGGCACTATTTCTGATATAGATAAATCATGGGCCGCTCTTAAAGTGGTATGGAGAGGGGAGTTAATTAGGGTAGCTTCGGTGTGGAAAGCGAAACATAACCAGAAGAAGTCTACCTGTCTGAATAAGATTAAAGAATTAGAGGATATCCCGAATATTCAAGGTCAGTTGACCAAGAAATGGAGCTGTCCGCTTTGAGAACATGGTATGCCGCGACATTGAGGGATAAAGTGGCTAACTCTTCAGTCAAATCTAAAGCCCTATATATTGGGTAGGGTAGCAAGGCTGGGGGAAACTACTGGCCTGGCAGTTAAAACAAAAATCTGAGTCTAGGTGGGTGCCGGCCTTAAAATCCCCTGATTCTGACATACTGGTTACTGACCCTAATGGTATTTTACAGTCCTTTGTGTCCTTTTACAGGGACTTATACTTGAGCCAGCCACCCTCCGCACATGAACTTTCCAATATGCGTAGGTTCATGATGGATTTACCACTCCCTAATTTATCACAGGGCTCTAGGTTGCAGCTAATTTCTCCTATAACTAATGAGGAGGTAATGTCGGCCATTGACTCACTTAGGGCTGATAAGGCTCCCGGCCCAGACGGATTTACGCCACTTTTCTATAAGGTATTCAAAACTGAAGTTGCCCCATTGTTGAATCAACTCTTTGCCTTTTGGTCCGAGTTTGGAGTTAGGGATGCGTCACTCTTCCGAAGCCAGAATAATTCTATTGCCCAAACCGGGCAAGCCTACAGACTCTGTTGGTAACTATAGACCCATTTCTTTGTTGAATTTAGACGTAAAAATCTTTGCTAAGATATTAGCTTCTAGACTTAAGAGCGTTTGGTGCGAACTGATCAGTCCGGAACAAGCTGGCTTCATGGAGGGACGCACCTCGGCTGACCATTTCAGGAAAGTGTTTTATTTAATTTTGGCATCAGCGGCCCCCAGTGTTGAAGCTTCTCTTATTTCATTGGATGCGGAAAAAGCTTTCGATCGGGTGGAGTGGACATATATGTTTGATACCCTTGCTAAACTTGGAATTCCCCAACAATTTATACAATTAGTTAAGATTCTCTACTCATGTCCAACTGCTAGAATTCAGTGCAATAATTTAATTTCTGTTG
Source organism: Neoceratodus forsteri (assembly GCA_016271365.2). Lineage (NCBI taxonomy): Eukaryota > Metazoa > Chordata > Ceratodontiformes > Ceratodontidae > Neoceratodus > Neoceratodus forsteri. The sequence continues at coordinate 121,548,944 of CM028136.1, read as the reverse complement.
CTTTTCCGTTACAGAGGGGAACTCGTCAGGGTTGTCCTCTGTCACCATACCTGTTTAATCTGTATTTAGAACCTTTAATTAGAGCAATTAAGACCGACAAACAGATTTATGGCATTAAGATTGGAGATCAAGAACATAAATTGTCGGCATTTGCGGACGATATATTGTTACACATTAGGGACACAACCTTATCCCTTCCTAGAGCCCTAAACCTTATTGAAGACTTTAGTGGTTTTTCAGGCTTTAAGCTGAACCTAGCCAAAACGGTATTTTTTCCTCTCTCTACTAATCTTGTAAAAGGATGGTGTCTATCCTTAGGCCTTCAGTGGCAACCTAAATTCTTGGTATATTTGGGCATCCAAATCTCCAGGAATCTGGAAGAGCTGGCTCAGCTGAACTTGAAACCCGTCCTTAAATCCATTAGAGAAGATCTGGAGAGATGGTCGAGACTTCCCTTGTCTTTTTCTGTGAGAATTAACACAATTAAAATGGTAGTCTTGCCGAGAATTCTATACCCCCTCCTCAATCTGAACATATACCTCCCCAAATCTTTGTTTAACAATTTAAGTAGGCACTGTTCGATTTTATATGGAAACATAGACCACCCCATGAGCTTACTTTTAAACTTTGTCGGCGACGTAGATTGGGTGGCCAACAATTACCTGATTTTTTAGATATTATTTGGCAATACATGTGGCCAGGGCTGTTTTATGGACGGAAAATTGATACTCCTGGTACAGGCCTAGATTTAGACCAGGCTATAGCTAAGGATTTAAAGATAGATTTAGAATCCTTTTTATATATCCCTTCGATTAAAGTACCCAAAAGTTTAGAAATACCCTGGGGTGGGATATTAGGCTATTCATCAATTATATGCCGGGTTAAAAGTTAATCCACGGTCCGATTTCTCACAACCCTTACTGAGGAATCCAAATTTCCTAATAGGTAACCAACCCGTTAGCAATCTATTTTTATCATTCCATTCTAAGATTCGGATTTCTGATCTCTATGAAGGTAACTCTTTCTCTACTTTCATCATTAGCATTAAGGTTTGGAGTTAAATCCCAATTTTATGTTAAACCTGGCCCAAATCAGGAGTTCTATCCATTTTTCATTGAGAAATGCCAAAAGATCGGACCTTGTGGGGGACCTATGGGCACAATTATCTGATTCTTGTTTATCTGGTAAATTGGTGTCTAAAAGTTACCAATATATTGTTAAGAAGTTCGACCTGAACTCATCCCCTATTCCATATTATTGGAAAGTTAACAAGTCTCTGGATTGGCCCGAGAGAGTTTGGGAGAAAGTCTGGATTGATATTTATACATACACTAAACAAGATAGGTTAAGAGAGATCCAGTTCAAATTGTTGCATAATATGTATTGGTCTCCTGCCAAATTACACCGCTGGAATAACAAATGTTCTCCAGCTTGTCAGAACTGTGATGGTTCTTTAGCCACTACTTTCCACAAGCTATGGTCCTGCCCAAAAAGCACTAAATTGTGGAGGTGGTTAAATGGGAGCTGAAACCTTTCTATGACCTCACAGCATTTTTTACACCAGAGATTTGCATCTTTGGGGTGTACAATTCTTTCCCAAGTAACATTCTAAGGGTCCGGATGGCACTAGTGGCATTGGTCACTAAGCTGGTGATTCTGCGCCGTTGGCGAAACAAATGGACTCCTTCTTTTAAGGAGTGGTGGGAGGAATTCTTGACTGCTTTATATGCCGAAAGAACGGTGTATGTATTGGTTAATACTCAGCATAAATTTGATACTTATTATAAGGAGTTTTGCCAATGTTTGAGGGATAAGTTCGGGTTTTAGTAATGTGGGCATTTTGTGTATATTTGGCTTTATTAGGTCTCTTTATCCATTTCTTCTTCCTTTTATATCCCTCCCTAATTCTTGCCTACCTCTATCTTCCTTTTGTTCTCTTCTTTTTTCTTTAGGAGGTTTTTATGCTGCAGATTTTCTTTGTTTCTTTGTAACTTGGGCCTCCCTCTCCTTTTTTAGTTAATAATTAATATATCTCTCCTCCCTTCGTCAAGGTTTTGACTTGGTTTGTGGTAACGGTTCTGATCTTCTATTTATTAAATAACAGTTACACCCAATGTTACGGATAGCTGCGGTGGGGGGATGAGGTGGGGGGTTGGTAGGGCTGGGGTTCACTTTGTTTTGTTACTCTTTTATTATTCTAGTAATTGTATTTTGTTTACTGTGCACTATCCTTTAATGTAGCCTGTGTAACCATCTTTGTCTGTGTGCACTATGCATGGTTGTTGTATATCCTTTTTTTAATAAAATAAAGTTATTGGCAAAAAAAAAGTGAAGAATAAAATAGCCAACTCCCACAGCAAGTCCTATTTGATGAAACATTTAAAGCTACAAGCTCTTAGAATTGCCTGGCTATTTCTGCTACTCTCGGGGAATGTTCACCCAAACCCTGGACCAAGCACTAGTGCCTCAATACCACCAACAGACTGCAAGGCTGGGGAAATAACTATTGCATCTCTTAACATATGAAACCTTCTAGCAAAATATGATGCTCTCCAGGTATGGATGGCCCAACATAAACCAGATGTCATCTCAGTCTTGGAGACCTGTCTCACTCCTAAAACACAACTTTCAGGGTGGACAGGTGAGGGAAACGAGGGGGAGGATGTGTCATTTATGTTAGTGACTCAATTCAGTGCAGAGCACTCCCCAACCCACCCGAGGGTGGAAGATTACACATTCTCTCAATTAAGGTTCAACTTGGATCCCAGGGAAAGTGTTTAACTATAATCTCAGTGTACATACCCCTAAAGATCAAGAGGCTGGCTTCAAACTAGCACTTGATTATTTATCCAGTAATCGCCATCTGAAATCATAATCTTAGGAGACTTTAATATAAATTGGTAATTCCCAGATGCTGCACCTTACCAGGATGCAATAGTGGCCATAGATATGGTCCAACTCATTCAATCCCCCATTGTGTAAACTATTGCACCAGTTCAAGTACTCTTATAGACTGGGTACTAACCAACTGGCCACAAAGAATAACTAGAACCACTGTGCTAGCCGACTCTATCAGTGACCACTTGCCAGTCTTATGCTCCTGGACAAACAAGACCCTGAACCCCGCCCAAAAAAATGATAACATCCAGAATTATAAAAGCTGGACATCTTGCCTCCCTAAAATCCTTCCTCCACCTGCTAGACTGGGAGGGGGTCAATGCTGCCACTGACATGAATGCTGCCCTTGAGTGCTTTATCAACACGTTTAACATGGCCTGCAATATCTTTGCCCCTCTAAAAACAGGGAAAATCAAAGGAACTAGCAAATCATGGATCATACCACAGCTCCTTGAGATCATGGAGGTCAGGGATAACCGGTGGCATAGGGCTAAGAGCACTGGGTCCCCTCTAACATACAGAAATACAAAGCAGTACGTAATAAGTGCACTCAAGCCATCCGCCTTGCAGAAAGATCTCACTTTAAAAGTGAACTGGACAACTCTTGGTGTGACAGCCGCAGATTCTAGGACAATATAAAAATCTTAACAGGCAGAGCAAGTAAATCACCACCATTGCAAATAAACTTTGAGGGTGCGATTACCCAGGATCCCAAAACTATTGCAGATGGCTTCAACAAGGCCTTCACAGACCTTAGTGGAGTTCTTCCTCCTGACTATCTCCAACCTGTGCCTAGCTCTGCCATTAGTTGTACTGACATCATTCCAACACACGCAGCACCTCCCTTCTACCTGCAAGTAATCTCTACAACTGAGGCAAAAAAATACTTGGAAAAAGTTCTTGGGAACACTAGATCCAGTGGGGACTCACTTGAACTAAAGGTTGTGGCTCTCACTCTGGATGTGTTACTGTCCTCTCTAACATGAATCCTAAATCTCTCACTAACCACTGGCATTTTCCCTCAATGCTGGAAAGTGGGAACAGAACCTGCCTGGCCAACTACAGGAAAATCTCAGTTCTGCCCCTCCCTCCAAGGCACTAGAGAGGATAGTATACAATCAGTTAGGTTCGTACCTTGATAAGTACAACCTTCAATGCCAGGAACAGAATGTCTTTCGGAAGGCACATAGTACTTTAATGGCATTGGTTGAGTTTACCAGTCATATTCATGAAGAACTTTACTGAGGGCTCTTGGAAGGGGCCACTTTCATCGACCTCACCAAGGCCTTCGACATGGTCAACCACGACTTGCTTCTCACACAGCTCTCTAACATTGGTATATCCTCTGTCTCTAGGCTGGTTCCAGAGTTACCTCTTTAACAGGACGCAGCAGGTCAAGATTCTTGACATTATATCTGACCATCGGCATGTCAACACAAGGGTGCCCCAAGGTTCCATTTTGGGCCCCCTGCTGTTCAGTCTGTTTCTAAATGAACTCCCCAAAGTCTGCCAGAATATGATCCTTCTATATGCAGATGATGCTGTTCTCTACATTTGTCACTCTACTCCAGAAGAGCTGGAAAAAGGCATGCAAGATGACTTTACTGTTATGGAAAAATGATTCCTTCAGTCTAAGTTCTTGCTTAACTACACTAACACTAAAATGATGTTGTTTGCCTCCCATCAAAACTGTCATAAGTCACATCACCTCAATATCTATAATAATAAGCTTAATATACTCGAAATGGTCACCACCTTTAAGTACCTTGGTGTCTACCTTGACAGCTCTCTCTCCTACAGCCAGCACATAGACCATGTTGCTAAGGCAGCTAGTGCCAGACTAGGTCAGCTCTACTGACATAGGCAGTGCCTCACCAAAAGTGCCATCAAGCTTGCAGTTAACAGCTCCATGCTCTCTATCATAGATTATGGACTGGTAGTCTATGGTGCCGGTACCAATACAGCACTTAGGCGAATCAAGATTGTCTTAAACAAAGCCTGGAGACTAGTCCTGGGCATGGACTGTTTAACTTACACTTGTGAACTATTTTCAAGCACTGGTTGTTAAACTTGAATAGCAGAATTCAGTACCAAGTCTGTCTATTAGCTACAGAATTCACCCTAGGTTTTGCTCCTCCTGGAGTGAGGCAACTGCTAAAAAACTTAACTTCCTCCAGACTAACTAGGGGGTCGAGTAAAGCTGCCTTTATTATCCCATTCTGCTGGACCTTGTCACAACTCACTCAGCCGGTCAGCCCTCTACTCCCAAAGTGCCAACCTCTGAGCGTATGATTTGTGTACAGTGAACAGATGAGGTAACCCTCTTGTCTGTTTTGTGGGTTCAAGTCACCTTAGTCTCAAGCTCTGAAGGGATTCAAACTGATAACCCTTTGTTAGCGTACCCAATTATCAGGTTCAGATAATTCTGTCTTCAGGGTACTAAATATCTTTGCCTACGGGCACTCAACCAGGTCTTTCAAATGAACCCTTAGAACTCAATGCAAGACTTTTAGAGAACTCTATCCATTTCCCAGTTTGGTATACAATAAGCCCATACACAGTGTTACTATAACCTTAAAAAGCTCCACTTAAAATAAAAAGAATTGTCAAGGCACTCCAGCAGTTTCATTTGTAAAAAAATATCTTTACTTTAAAAATATCAAAACAGAACAATAATTACAGAACACATTATATATATCCCAACACATACAGGCTTGAAACAATAGGAAAAAGTACAGTTCCTACAATACATACATTTAGACTGGTCTAATCTTACTCTTTTTCAGTGCTGTGATGATTCTCCCTCAGTCAGTTAATATTCTCTTGTGTCAGTCAGAAATATTTTCTTGTGTGTCTCTGTCAGGTTCTTTCAGCACTTAAACACACTTCTGACCCGGCCTTCTCATGAGGTTACGAACTCCGCCTTGGTGTATCAAACTCTATATCTTACAATACAGGGTCTCCCAACAAAATATTTAAAAAAACATGTGAGATTACCTCACTGACTTTCTTCTCCACAGGTTAACTGATCAGAACTGGTTTTTGCTCTGCTACACATACATCTCAAAAGTTTTCTTTGATCTAAGTCACTGTATTCAAAACAAAAGTGTATTGGTCTCTTTAATCCCATCTGGACCTTGGAATCTACACCTCAGGTCTTTCTGATGTAATTCAAGGGTTCCCTGGGAATGTATTTTGGACCTTCCAAATCCATTTGGGTCCTCCCTGGCTCAGACATCAAACCTCTTCAATGTCCATTCTGGCCTCTCTCCAACACCCCTCCCCACAAGTCCTTCCTGGTAACCATGCAAGTCATAGGATCTCCCTGAGGGCATTTTGAATGGCTAATCATATTTCCTGGGATGAAAGCAAATTGACAAGATAATTGCACCCCAGATCTCTGTAGTTTAAAATACCTCCTGTCTTTTGAACTTATCCTTGGGGGGTCTTGTTGTGTCAGTTCCAGTGGATAAATTCCCTTAACTCTAAGCAGATTGAGGAAATGAAACTACGCCTATTTAAGGCCAAGCTGCTGCAGTACCGGGCCACTCTTAGTAACTGTGACTGTGTCACCCGTGCCTAATCCTACTGTTATTGATAGCTTATATGTTCTGCATAGCACCCTTATCCCCCCACTTCCTCCCCTGCCTGGTGTGACCCCACTGAGCACTTACCCCCACATCCCCTCTTTATCCCCCCCTGCCTTCTGCTTTCTCTTCACAAATATTAATCCTCTATTTCACTCCCTCCCTTGGTTTCCCCTCACCTCACCCCCACTTTAGAACCATTTCCTTATCCCTTTCTCCCTCCACATTACCCAGCTTTGCCCTGTCACCCTACTTACATAACCCAGGTAGATTCCTATCAATCCTACCCCTCTGATTACTCAACCCCCTTATTCTGTCACCCTTTGTCTCTGTCCCCACCCTCCCCTGCTCTTATCTATACTGTCCTCCCCCTTCTTTAGTCACCACCACTTCTGACCCTCTGTAACTCTACCCACACACTCTAAAGCTCAGCTACCGCTATAAATTGCTTGTCCACCTTAGGTATGCTCTTAGTACTGTTGCAATAAAGTTGACCTCTCCTACCTGATGTATTTTAACTGTACTTGCTTGAATCTGTATCTGTATGTACCAAAATGTACTTGCCTGCTGTATATACCCCAACATGTTTTGTAATGTCTACATACCTTATCTATTACCTTACGACATGGAACCTTTGTAAATGAGCTTTTAGCTCAAAGGTGTTACCTGAGATTCCAATAAATAAATACATAAATAAATTCTACCCCCTGACTTCCTTGATCCAAAGCAAAACAGTAAGCCCATGTCTCCCAACCTTTCCGCTCCCCTTAGCCCCATGCAACCTCCCTTCTATTTCAAACAGATCACCAGGTCTGAAACTATCAAATATGTAAAGAGGGTCTTGGGTAAAACTAGAGTGGGTAGTGACACAGTGAATATGAAACTCATCACCCTCATGCTATATGAAATAGCCTATCCACTAACTAAATTATTTAACATCTCACTCATGTCTGGTATATTCCAAGATAAATGGAAAATCACTCTAGTCACCCCAGTCTTCAAGAATAGGGACAGAACCAATCTGAGTAACTATTAGCCAAGTTCCATTTTACTGCCCCTCTCTAAAGCCCTGGAGAGAGTTGTATCTGATTAACTCATTGACTATCTGAAGAAACACAACCTGCTCTGCCCACAGCAGCATGGGTTTTGCAAAACCCATATCACTGTTACTGCCCTCGCCGACTTTACTTCTCGCATCTATGATGCTCTTGACGCTGGAAAAATGGTGGAGTCTATCTTTATAGACCTAACCAAAGTGTTTCATACTGTCAGTTATCAGATCCTGATCAACAACCTCTGAACCCTTGGCCTGTCTATTGACACAATCACTTGGTTCTCTAGTTATCTCTCACAAAGGTCTCAAAGTGTTAAGATAAAATGTGTTTCCTCCAGACCTAGGAAGGTCAACCTTGGGTTCCCCCAAGGATCCATATTAGGGTCCTTACACTTTAGCCTTTTTTTATCAACTCACTTCCTAGTGCCTGCCCTGCAAAGATGCTGATCTATGCAGATGATGCAGTTATCGCTGCCCCGGGAACCATCTACCAGAGATAACTGAAACCTTACAGGCTAGCTTCACAAGTCTTGAATCTTGGTCTATGCAGAACAGGTTCCTCTTAAACTATAAGTAAACTAAGTCTATGCACTTTATCCTCCAACACTCTAAAAGGAATGCAGAATCTCTCACCATACTAAGTCATAAGGGAGATGCCATTGAGCAAGTCACCACATTCAAATACCTTGGGGTCTACCTTGATGATACCCTATCATTCTTGGCCCATATTGATCATGTTGTGAGATCTGCCAATATCAGACTAGGTATCCTTTATCATCACCGAAATGCCATGCCGCCAGAGGCACTCAACCTTGCCACTTGGAGTTCCATTCCGACCATAATCGACTATGGCCTAATCATATATAGCGCTACATGTGATACAGTACTGAAGCGGTTAAAACTACTTCTAAATAAGGCCTGTCACCTAGTATTAGGTGCTGACCACCAGACACACACCTGCAGCTTTTATTCCTCCACTGAGTGGCTACCCCTACACCTGACAGTCGGATATCAAGCTTGCCTATATGGTAAGAAAGCCCTCCTTGGGCTGACACCAGAATCATCTGTAACTTTATTCCAATGGAACATCACAAACAAAGCCACTAGAAGTGCTGCTAAAGGCTCACTACTCGTCCTGTTCAAACAAACATCCTTCACCCAGTGGTCCCTATCCTATCAAGGCCCTGTATGGATGAATGAACTACCCTTCAAACTACTGCAACATGATAAAATTGGCCCCTTCAAAAGAGACCTACATATCCTCATATCAGAATCCATTCATTGCGACTGCTGCACTTAAATGTGGGCTGGGTAAACCTGCTGCTTGCCACACTACCCTGTTTTCCTAACCCCCCACCAAATCATTCACTCCTCCCCTATCTCCCCACCTGCAAACAACTGCTGCACCTGCAGTTAGAAATACAGGGATTTTTATAACTTTCCCCTTGCCCTGTAAGCACCATACCCTCTACCCTTCCAACCTAGTCTCTCTTACCCACTGGCCTCCTCCATTTCTCCATATGGTACTTTATTAAACTAGTCCTACGGCTGCTGCTACTTCTCCAACCTGATTACTCTGGTTACTTGATGTGATACCATAACCCCTCTACCCTCCTCCACTTACCCCCTTGCCCACACAACCCACACCTACCTGACAAAGTCTCTACTGGCAGCTGCCCCTCTCCTCAAGTTCTTAGCCCTGACAATGCCTCTACTGGCTACCTGTGCCTCCTCACACCATCTTGCACTTGTTAAGTGAGTTGATGTCTGGTACGGATGGTGTATATACTCATTGTCAGAAGTTTGTATCCCAGTTATCCCTATCTACTGTTAACCAACTCTGTACCACTACTGTTATTACCTTGTATTGCTTGTATTATTATCTCTACCCCCCCATGACATTGTTATTATTCTTGTCTTATGTTGTGTTTTAAAATGCTGATGTGAAGCCTTTGTAAAAGAGCCTTTGGCTCCAAGGTTGTAATTCCAAAACTGAAATAAATAAATAAATACATAAATACATAAACAAATAAATAAGTCCACCCGGCACCCCAGCACTCTTTCCCCCAGCACTGCACCCCTTCCCCGAATCAACTCTGAGTTGGAGTTTATAATCCCTAAGTCTGGGGGGGGTATCCGCATGGGGGGGTTCATAGGGTAAAGCCCCCCCAATAAACACAAAGTGGTTCTCCAATAGATTTATGTCAACCGTAAATTGTGGTGGACATAAATCTGTCACTGTAGGGTAACATCTGGAAGATGTTGATGCTACAGCATCAAAGAGCCAAGAAGTAATCAAGAGGCTCCTGATTTAAACAAAGTATGGCTAACCTGGAGTGTAATTCAAATTAGACTAAAAGCCAATAATTAAATTATGACTTGAGCATCCACAACTCTACCAATACTGTGGTCTGTCATTTATGCAATAGGTTTGTATTTTTACATAATCTCACCTTCAGTCAGGAGCAGCACTACTATTTAGGGCTGTGCAAAATTTAAATTCCACTGGTGGAATTCCTGTGAAATGTAGAACTCACTTCCACAAAATTCTGCAAAAAATGGAGGAAAATTTCACAAAATTCTGTCTTAAACTGGAATTTTGTCATGTATTGTGGAATAATGTGGTGAACTGCAGAAAATATATTCACGGAACAGTCTGCCTTTTTCTTTTATTTAGTAAGTAAAAAAACTGGTGTATCTGGGACACTGGGACCAAAACTGGAAAGGGGAGATGTTGGTGTAACCAGGAGGAGAAACTAAATAACTGGGAGGTGACACTGCTGCAGCTGATACTTTTGGAGCTGGGAGTAGAAACTGGTGGAACTGGGATGAGACACAGATATAATAAGCTATGGTGAAATATGTATCATTCTGAATACTGTGGGATGCACTAACTGAACTGGGAGGAGAAACAATTTCAGCTGGGAGGAGACACTGCCAGAGTACAACATTCCTATATTTTAGGTGCCACCAAGGCAAGCACCTTTGTCTAAAGACATCTACAACTCCTCAGTGCCCATCCACTGGGGCAACTGAGGCATTAGTGCTACTGTAGCTTAATTTTTTCTCCTGTACTTCTACCCTATTTTCATCTCCACTGCCCACTCCCTCCCCAAGTGCCTGTGTCATCTGCAATGGTGCCACATTAGTGTTGCGTGTCTGAGTTCATGAGAGCAGTTACCCTTAGGTATAATGGAGAAACCAGGACCAGGAAGGAGCATTGTGGTGGAGAGCTTGTCATGTGATCACCAAGTCTGTGCACTGAGAATCATGCTGACTCAGTCTTGCAGCTGGTGTCACATAACGTGCTTTCACTAGGCATCAGATCACAGTATGGAGTGGAAGCATAATTGGCTGCTGCTCACAACTTATCTCTCTCTCAAGAAGTGTTGCTAATGAATGCTATTCAGCCCATCAGGACATGTTGTGGTGGGGAGTTGAACTGGTTGTCAGAGCAGCAGGCAGCACAGAGAAAAAAGTCTCTTTAAGGGCTTTAAATCAGTACTTACAAACCATCCTTTAAAGGGCTTCTGATATGGAGTTTTAGGGACCCTTGCCAGTGCAGCATAATATATAGTTAAAGGCCCTTTTAAGGACTTGGAGATAAATAATTATAAGGACCTACTTTATCAGGGCAAGCAAACATAAAATTCATTTTAAAAAGCCCCTTGCAAGGCTTGGGAGCTAAGAAGAGTCCTTTTAAGGACTAGAGGCATGCAGGAAAGCAGGAGAAAAATCATTAAAAAAACTGTTCAGGGATTAGGACATGCAGGCTGTTATTATATCCATTTACAGGGCTTGTGGGCTAGTCAGTCCTTTAAAGAACTGAGTACATGCAGGTAGAAAGGATAAAAATCATTATGAAAAATAAAAAAAACCTACATAAACCTCAGAATATCCTGCAAATGGTGGATTCCTCTTTCATTGTTTAGTTAATAACTCATATTTTAGTCTCTAATGCTGCATCAACTGCATTTACCTCCATGAGCACCCAACATCAGTGTCAGTGGCTCAGTAGGTAGCACACTCTCCTCTGAGGCCGGTAGATCAGAGGGCTGTGGGTTCAGTTCCCACATCTGGCACTTGGGTTAATATCCCGGTACTGACACTGCAGTGCAGCATGAGAGGGGTGCTGCACTTCTGAGGTGCTGTCTTTCGGATGAGACATTAAACCGAGGTCCCATCTGCCTAGATTGGTGGTAGTTCAGGTGGATGTTAAAGATCCCATGGCACTTATCGAAAAGAGTAGGGGTGTTTTTATTTACAATAGTGCATACAAAGAATTCACATAATTAACATACAAAAAAGAAAATCACTTGATAAACAAATAATACAATCAAATCCCCCCACCCACAAAGGAAATCCCACAAACCAAAGCAGTAGCATTTTCACAAGATCTCCCCCAAAAGGGGACATCGATAAATTAGCTATTTATATTTAATGACATGGGAAAGGCCTTTCCACCAAAGTGTGACTTTAGCAACATTATACAATTGTTTGTCTTTTAAGTAAACTTTCGATAATTCATTACTTACATAACAACAGAACCCTTCTGCCGTACTCCATTTCTGATAAATAACCCATTGACATTTTATTTGCCATAAACAAAATCTTAAACATGCAAAAAAATCAACAAAGTATGTTTGTCATAAATTCTTAGGTGAGGTGATACCACCCCAATAATGAAAGTTTCATAATCCAGAAATAACAGCCAAGACATATTCCATCTATTTGCTGCGTATCTCCACATTGATTTAGAAAATGAACAGTTCAGAAAAAAATGCTCCATTGTTTCTTCCTGGTTGACACATCCTGGAAAAGGGCAGTTCCTCTCATCTCTAGCTTTATATTTAGCTGTTCCCCTAACGTTCAAATGGCCATACATTATAAGCCACTGAGTTTCCCACATATATACAGGAAGTCTGGGGTTATTTAGTTGGACTAAAATATTTTCATTACTGACTGAAGGGCAATTCTTGAAACAAGGGTCTTGTGGATAAACCCCAGACTTTATAGACTCATAAAGAGGTTTTGTGACATTGGAAGTAATTTGTTTTTTTGACATTTGCCATTTGTACAACTTCAGAGCTGCTGGTCTGAAATAAGCTGGAAAATAAATATGTGGATTAATTTTAGGAGCATAATTCATCCCATGCTTTCAAATACCGCTCTATGGCTTGCCTGATCCAATAACCATCACAACTGTCTGGAGACAATAAACATCTTCTTAAATTATGCATGATAAACAGAATATGACAAAAAGTCACTGGATCCATCATACCTAGTCCCCCCCTTATCTTTAGCTAAATAAGTATAACATCATCTGACTGGTTTCAATCTATTCCCCCATAATTGTTGAAAACAGCAACTATACAATCTAGCTTTCAAATGTACTGGTAAAGGAAATATTTGAGCAATATATTGTAAACAGGGGGAAATAAATTGTTTAAGAACCTGGATTCTTTTGAGTTTAGAGAATTTAAACTGCTTCCACCTAGCTATTTTAGCTTCTACTCTTTTGAGTATCAAATCCCAATTCTCAACTGGCATGTTCTGGGTCCCACATAAAACCCCCAGAATAGATAATGGTGCATTGGAGAAAATTATATCATTTTCATAAACAAATGTGTGAGAAACACACCCTATAAATAAGCCCCTGGATTTCTTATAATTTACCTTAGCATTGGATTGTGTGGAAAAAGATTAAATGCTTTAAAAAACTCTGCTATTTGCTCCACCATATTAAAAAATAGTCAGACATCATCTGCAAAAGCTTGTACTAACAGTTGGTTATTGGATATTGGCTTATGGAGTCCTTCCAATCTAGGAGGGATTGTGAGAACCTGTAATAAAGGTTATAATGAAAAAATATACAGTAAGGGGCTCAGTGGGCACCCCTGGCGAACCCCTATGTTCATTAATATACCTTTTGTGATTTTCCCCTTAATCACTGGATATACTGTAGCTGATTTATAAAGAGCTCTTATAATCCTTACAAATGTCACAGGAATCCTTAAAAAACCCAATACTTGAAATAGAAAAAACTGATTAACCCTATTAAAGGCTTTCTCCAAGTCAATGGATAACACATATCCTGATTTTCCTTCAAAGGATAAAATCTCTATTATGTCTCTAATTATTATTAGAGCAGACTGAATTCGCCTATCAGGTATTCCACAATATTTTAAAGGAAAGATGACTTTATTCGCAATGTGTCATAATCTGTTATTTAACAAAGAAGCAAACATTTTGTAATCAGAATTTAAAATAGTAATAGGCCCCCAATTCTTGATATCCCCCTGTCCCCTGCTTTAAAGATATAAATCAATAACCCATCTGAAAAAGAAGGTGGAATCCATATTCTGGACATAACAAACTGAAAAACTAAAAGTAAATATACTGTTATTTCTACATGAATAGTCTTATAAAAACTATTAGAAAGACCATCCAAACCTGAAGTAATATTATCCTTTAGTTTATTAATCACCAATCCTGTTTCTTTACAAGCAAAAGTTTCCGCCAATTGTGAAACATCCTGGGGAGCCAGCAGATCTGGAGGCACTCCCAAATATTTAACAATCTCAGAAGCTGAAGGTTCTATCTTTGGTTTTAGATCATCAAAATGGTCCTGTATCATAGAGTTGATCCTGTTTTCATCCTCCACCTTAATCTGATTCTGCATTAAATAATCTAAGGATGTCGAGTCTTTAAGTTTTTTACATAATTTAAAAGGATCCCCAATTATTGTTTTAGCCGAATGATTTATTAAAATAGCTTGCAAGGTCTGAGATCTCATATACTGCAATAATTTCATTTGATTTTTAATATTATCAATTTGGACCGAATAGTCATACCTGGATGTGTTTCCCAAAGAAATCAAATACTGTAAGTGGGACCTTAATTGTAAATAGGACAGAAAATCAGAATTCCTTTTCGGAAGCCATATTTTTTAAACCAATCGCAACAATCTTTCTTCATTTCTAGCCACCACAGGCCTAAGTCAGAATAAAGAAAGGCAACTGATAATCTAGCTTGTAATATAAGGGAAATAGAATTTCGTACTACCCCTTCATTAAGTATAGAGGTATTTAATTTCCATCTGGTAGCTGGTTTCTTAACTAATGGAGCAGATACAATTTCTACCTGGACTAATAAGTGATTTGAAAATTCTACAGGGATCAACTTAAACTTTCCCATTTGAACATTTTTAGAAAGAAACAAATAATCAATTGTGGAGCCCATTTTCAGTTTAAAAAATGTAAACTTAGATCTTAGTTGGGCTGCACTGTTACAATTTACCAGATCCCATGTCTTAATAATGCTGGCCAGACAATTTGAGTCACAGTAAATTATTTTGTTCATACCACCCTTTATATTGAGACTACAATTGAAATCCCCACCCCCAAAAAATTAGGAAGAGAGGAAATCAGGAAAGGCTGAATTAGTTTCATATATTCTGATCTAAGGACCTTCATCTGAGGAATAAGATATTTATGAATCGACAAGGTCTAGAATACCATAGACCATCAATGATTAGTAACCTCCCAGGAATTAAATCCACTAGTTTATGCAAAACAAAATGAAATGAATCAAATAATATCCCTATCCCATCTGCCCTGTCCCTGCCAAAATGCCAATAAGATGGCCCCAGGGCCAATCCCTTTGAAAAGAAGCCACTTGCTCCTTAGAAAACATCCAGGTTTCTTGAAGAAAACTAACCCCTATGTGCTGGTCCCCCAGGAGCTGCAAGACAGCTCGTCTCTTAACAGAACTTAGTAAACTATGCGTATTCAAAGAACCCCAAAGAAAACCAGCCATTTAAGTTCAACAGGGAAAGAAAATGACCTATTTTTTCCTCTATTTTTTTCTTTTTCTCCTTATATTCTTCTACAGGGGTGCCTATATTGCCTTGTATGGATCTTTGAGAATCCGAATCCCCAAAATCCATTTCTGAATCTCCCCAAGAGGTAAACAAGGCAGTGTAGGAATTAGGAGATTCGATAGACTCACTCTTTGGTACAACTACAGCCTTCACATGCCTATTCAACCATCTTGGAGGGAGGGGAGACACTCCTTCCCTGTCAATTCTAATACTCCCTGAATCTGTGGGATCACTATAGCAAACTGGTTCCAAAAGGTTTGCTGCCTCAGAATCAGTTGGGACAATATTTTCAGGATTTTCAGAGAAGGGAAGCAAAATGGAAGGGGGGGCCTAAAGCGGAAACAGATGTATTTGGTTCCTGTTGAGAAAGGGGAGATGGACCATCTACCTGGGGCCCCCTTTTTGTAGAAACTGCATCCTGAGCTTGTTGAATGATTAAATCAGTACTGCTACATGAGGTTTTGTTCTTAGCAGCCCATGGACATTCTCTGAAGGCATGGACAAAATCCTCACACAAATCACACATTGCGTAGTTATATGGCCAACTTCGCCACAATTATCTCATCTAGGCTGGTCACATATACTAGAAAGATAATTTTTAGCCCCACACTTGTAACATGCCCTAGGCTGGCCACTATAGAAGCAGACTCCTCAGTCCCTCTCCAACAAAAAAGCATTAGGAATGTGTTCAATCCGTGTGTCAGACTGTCTAAGCCTTACCTTATATTTCCACCCCCCCAGTCCAAGATTAGTTCTGGGTTGCTTTGAATCTCACACTTTTGGGAGAGCCAGTAGGTGATATCTTCCACATGGACCCCCTCATTTCTAAACATAACTGTGACATTTTTTATTAAAGGTTTAGTGAGTGGAATTATCAAGAAGGGGGTTCCATATGAGAGAAAATTTTACTTGACCATAGCGTTCCCAAAAAAGGTCTAAATTGTAAGCTGATCGAAAGCTAATATCAAAATTGTCTTTCCCAGATATATTAATGAATGCAAATACATCTCTTGGTAAAAATTTCAAAGAGTCCTTAATTAAACATTTCCCCACATAATGTCTATCGGGTCTTGTTTCAAATCCACCTTTGTAGCATATTCTTACTGCATTTCTTCTAGGTGCATCTTCCCTTTTAGATTTAGAAAAAAGTTCAGATAATAGGGGTTTATTAGCAGGACCTGAGACCTCCAAACTCCCCTTCTCTTCCAAAACCAGTGCCTCAGAGGAATTGGCCATAACTGAAGGAGCTTTAGACTTAAGTTCAGTTGATTGAGTAGACATAACAGCAGTCCCCACAGCCAGATTCCCCCTGTAATCATTTTAAATAACATTAAGCCCGACACTCAGGGGAGGCTGATTGTAAATCCAATGGAGAATCCCAAGCCAAGTCTGAAGACCAAACCCCAGTAGGCCCTTTCTCCCATTCAGCTCCCTGCAGCTATTTTGTGGGGTCCAGGAATCATCATGTAACACAGCTTCCCCAATCCCCTGAGAATTTAAGTAAGCCTCTGAAATTATGCCACTTGCCTTTAACAGAGTGTACTCTGGAATTATAGATTTCTCCCCTTTCGTAGATAAAATCAGAGGTTTAGGGTTTGAAGGCTTTGAGAAACAAAATTATGTGACCCCTTTTTGATTAGTAGCTCCAGTTTGATATTTTATGAAAGAAGGCTCAGTATTAGCAAGATCTGCCGTCGGCTGCGGAACAAACACAAACCCTGACTCTTTAGTAAGGGTAGCAGCTTTTTGATAAAGTGAATCAGTTCTTTTTTGTATCGCAACCCAAGAAGGGTGTGTGAGTCCATCTGGATGAACAGATACCTGTTCAAGAGAAGCATCTAAAACAGTCAAGTTACACGGCTTTCGGCACTCGCTTCTTTCAGCTACAAAACTGCCAGCTGGGAGAATGATATTGTTCTGAGAGCACTCACCCTCCTTTAACTCCATTGCTGAGCCTTCCATTTCCTCATTCTTCCTGTCAACACCTGCGGGCGCCTTGTCAGCTGCTTAGCTGAATCAGGCAATGACGTAACTCTCTGTAAAGAGCCGGGTGCTGCCACTGTATTACTTTCCTTCGGCTCACTTTCCCCGACTGGGGAGCCAGTCGATTCTTTTGAAACTCTGATTGACATATCTTGTTCCATAAACAATGATTGCTCCAAACCTGAGTTTGCTTCGTGATAGACCTCATCACCCTCATAATCCGCCACCAACAACGAACTTTCCATACTTTGTTTTTCAACCAGTATTGAGGCCTCCCTCACCACTGGACACACATCCTTCTCCTTCAATGACTCCCCCAGAGTGACCATCTCACAGCAGGATGGCCTTCCACCCACAGGTGAGTAGGGGAATTTCCCCGGTGTCCTGGCCAAATTTCCCTCATTCACTAAAAATACCACCAACAACTTAATCAGGTTCAAGGTCAGTTGGCATTTTCCTGTATCCCTCTCGCCCGGGTCATGCCTGAAAATAGGCAGGATTTGTCTAGTGCACTTACAGGGTCAACAACTAAATAACAATAAAATAAATAAATAAACATCTCTGGTGTCTGGCATTAGTACTGTCATATCTGTCACAGAAATCCCAGAATTATGCTTGTGCTTGACATAGACATTACTGCCTTTTGCTTTAGAGTTACATTCTGTCCCACAAAAAACAAACAATACTGATGCTGGCCCCAGCTGATTGAGACACTGCCTCCAAACTTGTGAGAATATTTAACACTAACCACACTAACTAGGAGTGCCAGCACCACCTTCATACCCACCACCACCACGACCACCACTGCTTGATGATAAACACATCTTTGTCTTCTCATTTCTGCCACCACAAGATCCATTTTCTCTCATCACCCACCAGTGTGCAAACAAATAAGTTAACAATTATATTGCAGAAAAACATTGCAAAAATCATCAGAGATTTCATAGAACAATTTCACAAATAAGAAATGCCACAAAGTATTTTGAAATATAGCCTTTTGATTTACAAAAGTAAGTTGCAAAGAGCTGCAGATCTTCCTTCATCAGCACCTGCTGTTAAACTGCCCAGCAGAATAGGAGAAGCAGTCACTTGAGATGAGGGAGGGGGGGAGAGAGAGAGAGAGGGAGAGAGAAAGCGAGGGTTGCTATAGCAACTCATACTTTGACCCATAGACTCCCACCTAATTAAAAAAAGTTCTGGTGACAGCATTGCTTGCGGAAATTTTTTGTGTGTTCTGGGGAAAATGTTAGCAAACGGTGGACTTTTGGGATGTACTGCAGAATTTGTGATGAAATTACAGCAAATTACAATTTTGCAAGAGGGACAGTATCACTAAAGAAAGAGACAGAAATGATAAAAAACTGTGCTTTCCCAATTCAGTTCCCACCTAAATTAATGAAAACACATGACTAGATACCTTGCGGAATACATTTTCAATGAATTACATCTCTGAATAGTGTTTATTTCTGTAATAAATATTTTTCACAGTCAATTGCATATTTTCTACAGTACAATTAATTATTCCACAAATCAGGTGAAAATTCCATGGAAAGTGTAAATTTTGCCAAAGGTGAATCTCAGGTGAAATTCTGCAGAAATTGCGGAATTCCGTGAATTTTTCACGGATGCAGAATCCTCAGTTTTTGCCCAGCCCTACTACAATTCATTGTACACAGATCCTGCCTACCATCTCTGTAGGTATTATGCAAATACTCACAATATACTCAATGAAATGGAAAACAAAACTGTAATATGACTGGGGGTAGAGGCAGAGCTGCTTCTTTAAAAATCCTAAAGCATTTCCAAATGCTTTTATTTTTGGCCACCTTGAATTCAAGGACCCTGAAATTTTTTCTTCAAATGGTTCTTTTTTAGGAAAGGTGGCCTTTCTTTAAGAGTACTGTACTTTTTCTACATTCAGTGGAACTTGTATATGGTCCCCGTTCAAATCCTTTTTAGTGAGTTTAAATGCACTCCATGTCACATTTTGTGACAAGTTTCTCTGAACTGTTCTATACTTACAGCCTATTCCCTTTCCCTTATTTTTACATAAGTCTGTGCCAGTCATAAAATGTTTTCTCACAACCCTTTTCTTAGATGTAACTGCTGTACAGAAACTACAGTGGTGGCATCTGGGATACAGTGCAATACTCCAGTATATTGGAGTATAATTACAGCAGTACCCAAGGCAATTTCAATGGCACTTAATCCCTTTTGTCCTGGATCCCCCCCCTTCCCTCACAAAAGACAGAGACCATTGTTTGTTGTTGTGCTTAGATTGCCAATTAATTTATTTATATTCATAATTCCATATTCCATTTCCATTTCTTTATTATTATTTTCCAAAATTTCTTTTATTTCCATCCACATATCAATCTCTGATTATCCTTCCCCCAGGTGAAAACCTGGGTGCCTTCTTCTTCTTCTCCTTTTCCGTTAGGTAACGGTAAAAACCTAGACTGCTTTCTCCTTCATCTTCTTCCTCTTCCTGTGTTATTCCTTTTTTGTTCCCCCTCCCACCCCCTTTTTCTACTGCCATCCACCTTTGGCAGTCCATAACCATATTATCACATGCCATCCACCTTTGGCAGTCTAAACTGTCCAACCGGACGTGTCTGTCATCCATCCTGACAGACCTACCATACAGTCTGATCTTGACTGTCTTCCTCTCTTGCTCTGCCTAGTAGGGTATGTGGGAGAGATCAAAACTTCAGCAAAAAGTGGCTGAGGCCCCCTTGTGCTGTCCCTTATGTACCTCCCTTCACCCCCACCCCTTCCTGCTACCTGCCCATTGTTCTAGCCCTTAGCCCCTCCCTTCCCCCTCCCCTTCTGAGCACAACCATTCTATGCAGGAGGGAGGGGTGCACCAGGACAACCTGGTCTTCCCCTTAAAGGGCAAACTCCATTGTCCCAGATTCCTCCCCTTTTCCCTCACAAAAGACAGAGACCATTGTTTGTTGTTGTGCTCAGATTGGCAATTAATTTATTTATATTCATAATTCCATATACCATTTCCATTTCTTTATTATCATTTTCCAAAATTTATTATATTTCCATCCACATATCAATCTTGATTATCCTTTCCCTTGGTGAAAACCTGGGTGCCTTCTTCTTCTCCTTTTCCGTTAGGTAACGGTGAAAACCGAGACCGCTTTCTCCTTCATCTTCTTCCTCTTCTTGTGTTATTCCTATTTTGTTTCCCTCCCTCCCCCCTTTTTCCCCAATAGCCAGTATTGAGCTTGCGTTGGATGGATGGCTTCCCCCATACTAGGGTACCAATTTTCCTTACCTCAGGGAATATCCTTTTTATCCCTTCTTGCTTTCCTTCCCTTTTTTTTTATATTCCAGCTTTTGCATGTTTTCTCCATGCTTCTATGAAGTCCATTGTTCCCATATTAAACATATATATGGCTAGGTCTGACTGGTGCACACTATCTGCCCTGTAGAAATCTTCTACCCATTCTTCTACCCCCCCAGTATCACCTGTCCTCCCATCTGCCTTACCAACATCCCAACTCTCCTATTCATTTTCCTCCTAGCCTGCTCTACTGCTTTGTGGCTGTGCTCCTGCCTCCACACCCTCCATGGTATCATGTCTGACCAGGCGATGCACATCCGTGGCCACTACTGTCGTATTGCCCTTAAATCCCTTTTTATTTGTAAGTATGTGTCTACCCAAGGTCTGCCTGCCAGGTCATTGCCCCCTAGATGGATAATAATGAGGTCTGGACTGGGTCACCGTCCCTTGAGTTCTTTTAAGGTTGGAAGCAGCTGTGCCCATCTCATCACCCGTATGCCCTGCCAGACCAACCTACACTGTGTTGCATCCTGGTACAGCTGTCTTCCCCCAGCCTTCTTCTCTGCTCTTTTCCCAGCCCAATAAATATAGGAATGGCCGCAGATCCAAACTTCCATGCTCCTCCTGTACCTATGGGGGTTCAAGAAGCAAAATTCATTATTTTAATATGCTCATAGTATCACACCCTGTATTTTCCTCCTCATTATTCCTCCTTTTTTTTTGCCACCCCCCCAGTACTGCAGCTCCACCACCCAGGAGCACCACCTCTAAACAACATATTCTCTTTCATTTTTTTTTTTAACTTCAATTCTCAAATCTATCTTTTATAACTGGCTGATCGCCAGCATCCCTTTTCCAATATCTCATTCACCATCTCCCCCACTGCTGCCCACTGTGAGGCAGTCCCAATCCACAAAGAATGGGATGAGTAATTTGCCGGGTCTTCCCCCCATGAATTGCATGCCCTTTTTGAGTAATGCTGTGACTTGGTAGCGAGTGACCCTTTTTCCATCACCATGTACAAATAATTTCCCCGTCCTGTTCCCATACCCTGCGGCGAAAGCTTACAGAGTCTGTACTGGGCATATTGCACCCTCTGCTTGCCCTTTTAGTGTCACAATGCAACCATGTCCCTTCTGATCAGTTTTTGACCTCCTTATCTTGATCCGTATCTCTGTTACCCCCCAGTTTACATCCTCCCATTCCAACCCCCCCTTCTTTGTCTTCTCTCCCATGGCCTACCACCTCACTTTTTCTCATAGCCCCTGCAAACATTACCACGTAAATTGTGTGAAACAGTTGGGCCTCAGCCTTTAATCTGCATATTGCCGGGAGCACGTCCTGCAGCCTTATTAGCCACTGCTCCCCTATCGGCCTTCTATTATCTGTTAGCCCTTGTTTCAACCTGCTCCATCCTTGCATCATTCTTCTAATGAGTAATGATTTTGTCAGGTCCTTCCACCCCTTTAAACTGCAGATAACACTAATCCCTGCCAGATAGACTCCCATAGTGGTGTGGTCTGTGCCTTTTTTCCACTGTTCCATGGTAAACATGCCCAACTGTTCCTCTGTGAGTGGCCTACTTACCTCCATCTCATTCTCTGCCCTGAATGTTTGAAAAACTCACCAGGCCCCATCATAGGCCCTCAGAGTCCGGGGCGCCCATGACCTGTGAAACAGCAATTCTGCTCATTCTTGCCAACATCCCAGATGTTCATTGGTATGGGAATTTTTATTTCTTCCACTGTCGGAGCCAGCCTCCGAAAACGGTCCAGCTGCAGATGGGAAAGGCTGTCAGCCATGGTATTGTGTACCCCTTCTATGTGTTGTGCTCTAAAAGACATGTTCAGCTGCAACACCCTTAATATTAAAAGTCATAATACCTGCATTACTGTGCCTGACCTGGCTCCCCTGTTGTTCAGCACATCCACCACTGCTCTATTATCACACCAAAATGTCACTTTATGATCCCGTAATTCCTCCCCCCAGACCAAGGTACACACCCATATGGGCATGATCTCTAGTAATGTTATATCTTTTACTTTCCTCTCCTTCACCCAACTGGCAGGCCAGGGTTCTGTGAACCTTCTACCCCTCATGTACCCCCCCATGCCTAGCCCCCCAGCCTTTTCTGTGTAGAGGTCAAGGTCGATGTTGTATAGCCACTCCTCTTGCCAGAAAGAGCATCTGTTGTGCTCCCTGAGGAATTCTTCCCAGATTTTAAAATCCTCCCTAACACCGCATGTCAGATCTACCCAGTGATGTGGTCTGGTGACCCCTGCTGTAGCCCTAGGTAACCTTTTCGTAAATGCCCTTCCTGGTCTTATGGCTCTGCATGTGAATTTCAGGTGCCCCAGTACCTGCTGCACCAGCTTTAATTGTACCCATCTCCTGCTGGTATGTACCTGGATTAGCTCCTTCAACTTCTTTACTTTTTTGTCTGGTAGTCTAAATACTTTGCTCGGGGCATCTATCTCGATCCCCAGAAATTCCATAACCCTGTTGGGCCCTTCTGTTCTTTCTAGTACCAATGGGACCCCCAGCTCCCGGCACAATTCCTGAAACATACCCAGCATCCTCTGTGTCTCCCTTTTGCCCTTCCCAATGAAAAGAAAATCACCCAGGTAATGGATGACTGTCCTATAACCCATTTTTTCCTTGGAATATCCACTGCAAACATGTGCTGAACGCCTCGAATGTAGCACATGCTGTGGAACACCCCATTGGCATTGCTTTGTTGAAATAATACTGTCCCCACTTTTAAAACCCGATAGATCCCAGTCCTCCCTCCTGACCGGAAGCAGTCTGAAAGCAGACTCAGTGTCCATTTTTGCCATCCACGCATCTTCTGTGGCCCGGATTATTCAGACTGCATCCTCTAGTGTCGCATAAGTCACCTTATTATGTTCCTCACTGATGAAGTCATTCACTGACTCCCCTTCCGGATAGGACAGGTGGTGAATCACCCTGTATTCCCCTTCTTGTTTCTTGGGCACCAAACCCAATGGCGATATCCGCATATTTGGCAATGGGGGGGTGTTAAATGGGCCCTCTACTCTACCTGCTGCCTTTTCTTTCTCAATTTTCCACCTTAGCATTTCCTCTTTTCCCTTTACTGATCCCAGGTTGCTCGCCTCCCTCGCTTGCCTGGGTCCCCCACACTGCAATGAAAACCCTGTGTCAAAACTGCTTAGAATCATTCCTCGCATGCTCATGTCCGGATATCTGTCCACGCATACTGTCCACGCCTCCAGGTTGATGGGAGTTCTAGCCATCTCAAAATATTCCCTGTTGTGCCCCCTGCCCCTCCTCCCCAACCCCACCCTCTCTTTTTGTCTGACCTTCCTTTCCTCAGTGGTTCTGACCCCCTCTATTCCCATTCCTCCTACTCCTCCCTCCCTTGTTCCACGTTTGCCCCTTAAACCCCGGCTGTCTCAAAAAAACTGTTGGCCTGATCCATACCCCCCATACCCTTGTGCTCCCTGGGTCCATGTCATTCTGCATTCGCTTGCCGGGTGCCCTCCTCCACATTTTGAACAGGCATGCTGAAAACAACACTGAGGCCACAAGCAGAAAGCCCTGTTATAAGCCCAGCAGCATCTCTGGGGCATAAACCCCTTTTTGCCCCACTTAGCTTCGGGTGTGGACTGATCTGTTACATAATCCGTCCACAAATCTATCTGCTTGGTGTCCCATCTTACGTCCCCAAATGTTGCCATTCTCTGTCGAAAACATTCATTGTAGTATAACCATCCAACCCCACCCATTGCTTTTGCTCTCCATATTATCAATGAATAGGTAATGAGCAGGATGCCTAGCTCTGGCCTTTTTTCCAGAACGATGGCTGAAAAAGTGGCAAAACCTAGGAACCACCCATCCCAAGTCTTCCCTTTCGTGAACTTGTCATCCTCTTTTTTCCCTAAAAGCACTATGGCTGCTGTCATCTCACTCTTACCTATGCCCTCAGTTTCCTCGTATTTTGCTGCTGCCTCCCAGCTCACCAAAGTGAATATATCCGCATATTCCCCTTTCTATATTTTTTCCTTTGTGGCCAGTGGCACATGCTCACCTATTCTCATCCCAGGTGCACCTATCTCTCTTGTACCTTATCCTTCTTTTTCCGCTCCCTTTTCATTATTTTCTGGTACCTCTTTCTCTGTCCTAATCTCCGCCAGAGCCAATTCCATCTGCCCCAGCCCTCCTGTCCCCAGTGCCAACACAATTTGCCCTATATATTCTTTTATACTGTCACCCACTGTGCTGGATGTGTTACCTGTAACCTTTTCCAGGCCAAGCTGCCTGGGGTCCTCCAAAGTTTCCCCTTGCTTCTCCCTGCGGTCAAGGTGGAGGTGGAGGGTGAGCTACTGGGGTCTGCGGAGGAAACGTCCTGTTCTGGGCATCGTGTCTGGGTTCCGCTGGGGAGATCCCCCCTTGATCTGAGATGGGTACTGGCATCATCGGGTCCACCGGCCACAGGGGTACTGAATCAACCACCCTGACGGGCCCTGCTATCACCGATGTTACCCTAGCGGGACTACATAGCCCTTCAGCTGATCATTTCCCCCTGCCACCTTCTCCAGGACCCACTTTTCTCTTCTCCCCGGGTCTCCCTGGTTCCTCCCCCTCCACCAGTTCCCACATTCTGTTTGCTTTTTCTGCCAATTCAATTATAGCCTTGTAAGCATCTTCCTTTGATGGCCTGCTCTTCTTAGGTGCCATGCCCGTCTTATCTTTGCTCTGTGAAGACAACTACAGGAAAAGAAAAACAGGGTTATTCGTATGTCAGTACCTCCTTGTATGCCTTCACTCTGTCCTTCGCACCACCCACCACCTTACTACAGACTGGGCCACCCACGAAGGCCCCCATCCTGCTTGACAGGTTGCTGGGTCCTTTGGCTGTTCTCAGCCGTGCCCTACCCAGCCGCATTGTGAATGACCCAGCACCCCCCATCTCCAACTCAAGTGCCTCCCTTATTGATAATTGGGCCTTGCACCCCTAACAGCATCCAGCCGCCCCTCAGCCAAGGCTGCACTGTGCTGTGCCCCCCAGGAGCTCCCTCCCTTTAACTGCTGCTGTTTTCCAGCATCCCCGCCTGCCTGGGCTGACCCAAGGCACCCACCATCAGCATCCTTATTCCCCCTCTATAGGAAGCAGATGCACCGCGTGGTCCCATAATTTGGCCCCTGCCCTCCTATACCAGTGTGTGCCAGCTTCTTTATTGTTACAGTACCCAAAATGAGGAAAAAAGGCTCAAACCACAATCAGCCCCCAACAAGTGAGAGCACCGCTTTCAATGCGACCCAATCCCCACATGGGACGCTGCCTGTGAGGTTGCAGATCACGATCCCCTTCATTCTGCCCTTGGTCTCTTCCAGGCCCTGTATTTCTCCCCCCAGCATGCATCTCCAAAAGGGGAGGGACCCCCTGGGCCCATGGAAATCACCCTATTGCATGGGCACGCTTCACATCCCAAAAAAAACCCCAGCTGCATGTGATGTCACGCTGCATGGTCTGCTGTCTACTCGTTCTTCCTTGTTTCAACCTGCTCTCCTTATTCTGCCCTGTGAATGACTCACCCTGCCCCAGTAGCCAACAAAAGAAAAGCCCAGCAAGTGTTCTTTTCTGCAGCCCCACCTGGCATGTGCTGTGAGCCCTGTGGTATGGCGTTGGGGCCTCTTTCAGGCCTACCTTCCATCCCATGCAACCGAGTGGCCAGATGGGCCTTCTTTAAACATCCTCCCTGACAAGCCACCACCAGTGCACAAAAACAAGGCCCCAGGACATTTGCCATGTGGTCCCAAGATCGCACTCACCCTGCCTGGTTTTTCAGCATCTTCCAGGCCTCATATTCTTAATTGTCTGTCCAAACAACCTCTCCCTGCCACCTTAACTGTGGAAATCATGACAAATGCCTGCCCAGCAACACCCCCCCACGGCGTGTGATGCACGCCATGCTGCCCGTAGGCTTGGGGCCTCTTCCAGGCCTCCCATTCCTCCTGAGGGCCAGAAAGGCCACCACACAGTTACCCAAGCTCCAGGAAGGACCACAAGGGAGTTTCTACCACCCTTCATGTGACATGTGATGCCCACCACGCCGACCATAACCTCAGGGCCTCTTCTAGGCCTCCCTTTCCTCTCCAGTTTTAGCCAAGCCATCAAAAACTTTTACCAGAGCTCCAGAAGTACAAAAAGGTTTTTTTCCAGCCTAGCGCATGGTGTGTGACATCACGCCACGTGGTCTCAACTAGCGCTCACTCCCCACCATCTCAACGGCCTCTTCTGGGCCCTCTAATCAGACCATGCAGCCACACAAAGGATAGCTTGCCACCAAATGCACACCCACAGACCTGCTTTGTTACAACCTCCCCCAAACAGAACCGTGTGGCATCATGCCCTGTGCTCCCTGCTTACGCACCCTGCTCAGGGACTTTTTAGGTCTACAAATTCAGCATCACAATAATCAAAGAAAATAAATCTTTACAAAAGACCCCCATGAGGGAAGTACATCACCCCCACATGGTCCTGGGTTGCTTTCTCATCCAATATTCTGAACACCCAAGATCCCCCACAGTTCTCAGTTTTATACTGTAACATGTATCATCTTAGTACTGTATATATTCTTCCTCTCATCTCCTTCTCTTTTTTTTTAAATTCACTTATCTTCCTGCAAGATCACTTGTTTGTTTCTTACCTCTCTCTCCTGGTGCACAAACCTTAAAAAATTAGCTAATCCGACGTGCTGCAGTTGATGTATATTAAAACTTCAGCAAAAAGTGGCTGAGGCCCCCTTGTACTGTCCCTTATGTACCTCCCTTCACCCGTCCCCTTCCTGCTACCTGCCCATTGTTCTAGCCCTTAGCCCTTCCCCTTCCTTCCCCCCTCCCCTTCTGAGCACAACCATTCTATGCAGGAGGAAGGGAGTGCACCAGGACAACCTGGTCTGCCCCTTAAAGGGCAAACTCCACTGTCATGCAGTAACTCGAGAAGCTGTGTTGCATCCTGGCAGATACCACTGTACCAACCCATGTCACCTTAATGTGGCACAAGAAGCTCAACTCCAATACCACCAAATACACCTACCTCCCTTACCACTTCATGTGGCAACAGGAGTACAACCCCTGCACAAAAAGAAACCCTCCCTGCTAGTTAATACATCCCAAGGAACCCAGCCAAAAAAAAGAAATACTTCTCCAGCAGATACTGACTGGTAGTACCCCTACAATGTATCTCCTTGGCTGATTGAATTGCTATCTTATTCCCATAATCATAGACCCCATTTAATAAGTAATTCAGTTTGTGTTTATTGGACCTATATGATGGCCAGATGTGGAACTGTGGAAGCAAATGACTGGGCTGGTCTTGTCATTTGTTAGTGGAGAGTAAGGCGGGGTTATGGGGGTACCACTTGACATTAGTTTCTGCTTGGGACCAAATGAGCAAGTGTGTGCACTGGATTCCAGGAACTGCTTAGATTGGAATGGAGATAGGAAAACATTGTCGCTGGACATTATGGAGTGCTTGGCACATAAATATTGTCTAGAAAACATTGTCTATATGAATTAGTGTACACATGTGATTAAATATCCTTTTAAAAAAATTACTGAAAAAAAAACTTAGATTACTGCATGCTTCTGTTAGGACTGCAGCACAAAGCCACACGGTAGGAAATTGTGTTGTTAGGGTAAATCATCTAATGAATAATGGTAATTATGTGGAATGATGTTCTAGGGTATAAATAATTGCTTACAGTAGAATGGGTTCCATAACTGTGGCATCCAGTCTCAAAGCAAATGTATTTGCTAGGTTGTAAATAAATTCCCATACACTGAAACAGAGTGCCAATGATAGGGCAAAACCAACACTTAAAAACTGAGCCTGGCTACAGCACATCATACATTCACCAAAATAAAGGAGCATTTTTTATTCTGAAGATGCATTTTCATATTTGTGGCTTCATGTTGCAACCCTCACATGTCAAAGTAGACTGTGTTGTGATAAATACAACAACAATAAGAAACAAATATGCAATATTATCATTTAACAGTCATTGTAATGTTGGTAACTATATAAACATAAATAACATTATTTAAAGTAAATAATGTAAAAATAAGTGAGTCTCCATTTTCTTTTACTGTGTGCAGCACAATGGAAAGAATGCCCTAACTGTTGGAGCCCTTTGGTGACCAACTGCTATTAATGATACAAGCATGAACAAATACAAAAAAAAAAAACAAAAAACACCAGCACTAAAAAGGAAAAACAAACCCAGATGAAGGAAAGCAGGGAGAGGAGTACACCCTTGAGGAAAGGAGGGGAGGGGGACATGATAGAGGCATTCAAATATCTCATGGCTATAAATAAGGTTCAAAAGGGAAGCCTTTTTCAGAGAAAAATGTGCTCAAGAAAAAGGGGCCATGCTATGAAACTGGAGAGGGGTAGGCTCAGGGGAGATGTAAGGAAGTACTTCACATAAATTGTGGTGGATGGTTGAAATAGCCTATAAGTGGAGGTGGTGGAGGCAAAACCTGTAGTGTGATACAAGAAGGCATGGGAATAGGTATAAGGGAACCCTAGTGGTGATGGAAAGGGGGGCAGATATAAAGTAGGATCTGTGGTGTTACAGTAGGTAGGGGAAATGGGCATACTAAGTGGACCAAGTGGTCTTTATCTGCCCTCAAACTCTATGTTCCTATGTTTCTAAAGATACTTCATGAACCTTGAAAAGAAGATTCATGACAGAAAAAATGGAAGACATCATCTCAGAATTAATACAGTACCTATACATTCCAAAGATGAAAGATGCTGAGTCAGAATTCAGTGTAAAAATGTGTTGACTGGGTGCTGACATAAGGAGGAAGAAAAACATTCCTTGAAACTAGATAACTGTAGATGGAAGGAAATATATTGTCAGGAAAGATGTACTTCCCCTAACTCAACAAGTATTTGTCAGTGCTTGTGAGAGGGCACAGAACTCTAGAGATTTTTTTTCTGTTTCTTTTCTCCTTCTAAATCTGTTGCAACAGCATAAAACTTTCTTTTACTTTATTTATTCATCTGTCTGTAAATCCTTTCTACTCCCCATCAACAGGAAGGCCACCTGTTTGATGTTCTTGCTGCTTGCTACACTTCAATTTTCCCTTTCATGTCTCTATGAGCTCTAAATCCCCCCATTTACTCGCTTCTGCACGATGGTGCACATAAACTCCCTTCTCGACTATGCGCACACTCGCCCCTTGCGAACATGCGATCTATTCACTACCGAGTGTTTAATTCAATAAAAGTTTCAAGTCCAAAAAGTAAGATGTGAAAGATGGTACACTAAACAAAATATAATATAATGTAATTAGGTGTTTCTTTATCTTTTTATTCTAGTATTTACACAGTTCGGTCTCGGTGCACTGGGTGCTGTGTTTGTGTGATTAAAACCAGAAAAGTCTAAAAGCACAAACGTTGTTTTAGATAATTTCTTTTTTTTCTTTGGGGTTGTAATTATACTCCTGTCGTATTGGAGTTTTCTATATTAATAGAAAATTAGTCTTTCGGGTCTAAGTTGAATTCATCAATGAAATAGAATTTTGGAAAAATGCTGGGTGGCATTGTTTTCAGAACTGTTTAGCGCTACAGTACTGAACCACCCTGTGCTCTGGCATAACATTGCATTTTGCATAAAAGAACGAAAAGTCTTAGAGGTAATAGGCTGCAAAATGAGTATGGAAAAGCCTATTAGGTAGAATATTCAGAAGCTGTTTTTTAGCTTTAGTACTTACCTAATCTATTTTTTTTCCATTTATTTCCTGCTACTAGGATCAGTCGCAAGCTGCCTCTCAGCCAGGATTCTCACAAGTCTCTGCCCTAATCCTATAGTGCCAGCTGGCCCAATTTCTTCTTCTCAAATAGGACAGGACTTGTAGGAGAAGCCTGTTAGCTGAGATAATGCTCAGACCTCTTTTTTTTTGCTGAAATTCATTGTTTAAAATATACTTTAATATCATGGATTGTTTTGCTTTGTTGTAGGAAATGTAATATTGTACCAAACAATTATTTCAAAGTCTAAAATTGTATAATTTTATATTCATTCTAACAGTGGGTGGAGTTTAGCCCCACCACCTGACTATTTTTTAGTATATAAGTAATTTTGGGTTGGAAGTGAGTTAGTTCGTAGTAGAGCTCAGTAGGGTGCTGACCCTGACAAGACCCCAGTGCACCCTAATGGTGGATTTGAGAATTTCTGTGAAGAGTTAAGCCTCAATTTCTATTTGTTACAATCCTCTTTTATTTCTTTGTCTAAAAAGTTAGTTTTATTTTGATTTATTCTGGAAAAACCTGAATAAAAGCTGACTTTATTTGATACTCAACATTGGTGTCCTCATCTGAATGCCATCAGTCTCTTTCAGTGCTAAATGTTTGCTTGTTCTTATCTGCTGGAAAGTTGTTGAGAAAAGATAGCACTGAGGCAAAATTTAAGAAATTAATAAGAAGGGGGCCTATGCTCCAACGGGCTGGACTTATGCACCCAAGGTGCATGTCCCACCAGTGGAGCTCCACACCTGTGGACAGGTGTGCACTGGCAGCATGCATGACTGCTGGCCATCTGTCCATGGCCCTACCTCCCCAGCACACAGGGAAAAACAGAATCACGTGGGATAGCCATGGGTGGAGCTGCGCACCTGGGCAGGCATCAAATGGGATGCCCATCCCAGATTCCTCAATGGATTCCTAATGCTGTGGGTTATGTATTGGCGGCACTCCCTGCAGATGTCCTTATGGCCAGCGGCCATGGAACTGAAAGGTGGGATGTGCTGCCAGCTGTGCCATGCCCTTGATCTTACTGGGAGGTAGGGGGCGAGGGCAGTGCCATGAGGGCATGTGTGTGGCGTGAAGGGGTTTGCAATACCCCACCACACCATCCAGGGTGCTGGGTGCCCACAGAGGTGGGCATGGGGGGTTCATGCTGTTCAGGGGCCAGTGTACCCATGAGTGTGTGTGGGGGGTTGCCATGCATGAGGATGGTGGGGGTTGGGCTGGGGGCCGGGGTAGGTGGTTCCGGACTGCCAGTGGATGTGGGGCAGTGATCCGCTTGATGTGGGATGGATGGGTGGGACATACAGGAGACTTATGGTAGGGTTTACCCTGGCATACCAGCTACCCTTCTATGCACCCTGGTGTGCAGCTCTATGTGACTATTTGCATGCTGCATACTGCTGCAAGCCACCAGCCTGCCCTCTGCACATTGCAGTCCATGCATGTGGGGTATTGAGTGCATAAGGGCTTTGCACCACCCCTTACTGCATCCTGTTTGGGGGTGCAATGGGTGTGGACTCAGAGTGTCTCTGTGCCTCACATACATGGTGCGGAGGCATTCCACACCTTTGAACATAGGCCCAAAGAATAGTAACAGTGAATTTGTCTGCATTAGCATAATTTATTTTTATGCTTTCCCTTTTCATGATCATGAAATTATATCATCATTCATGCAGGTCCCTTTAAAAATAAAATAAACACAATGTCTGCCCAGATGGCTCCCCTAGCCTATCCTGAAACTTGAGTCACCAGCAAGGTAAAACGACCTGATATACATTGTGCCAACAGCAAGTCCCAAATCCATTTCTTCATAATTTTTTGTTTTTTGACATTTTGACCTTAAATGTTCAGCACAGTCTTTTCATGACCCCCTTCTGAACATGACAGGTATCATGAATAAAATATTAGTTGCAACATCATTTTGTGGCACAGATATGAAAACACATTTTAGCCAGACTTTTGAAATTTACACTTGTCCCCTTCACAAGGTTGTGTGATAAAATGGCTGTGATGAACATTTACGATCAAAATACTGAACATTGCTAAAGTTATGCTTGAACGTTGAAAATGTTCAATGTACCTTCATAACTCTGGTATTTTTGCTTTAAGATTGTGACCACACATTTTCAACATAGTCTTTTTATGACTCTGCTTTATGAGCCTGGTAAGAGAAATTTTTCTAAGCTCCTGCCCAAAAGGTGATTTTGCAGAGCGACTGTGAAATCACTTTAAGGGCAGGATTTGAAAAACAGCACCTGGCACGTTCATGAGGTGGTGTGAAAAATTACTATGTTGAAAATTTGGTGTCAAACTATTGAACATTTCTGAAGCTATTAGTGAACATTGAACAATTTCAATATAACTTTGATTTTTTTTAAGATTTTGATGCCACATTTTTAACATAGTCTTTTTATGATCCCACTTCATGAATCTGGTAGGAGTTTTTTTTTTAATTCTGCCTGAAAGGTCTTGAAAGGTAATTTCACTAAGAGACTGCAAAATCACCTTTCAGGCAAGATTTGAAAAATGTCATCTGCCTTGTTTATAAGGTGGGGGTTAAAAAAACACCACATTGAAAAAGTTATGATTAAAAATTCAAAATGCATTGAAAATACATTGACCAAACTTACCTTGTTTTCTCTTGCTTTGTCCCTTTTCTCATCTGCCCCTTCTTACTGATTGTAGTAATCCTGACAC
Source organism: Neoceratodus forsteri (assembly GCA_016271365.2). Classification (NCBI taxonomy): domain Eukaryota; kingdom Metazoa; phylum Chordata; order Ceratodontiformes; family Ceratodontidae; genus Neoceratodus; species Neoceratodus forsteri. Next base: position 121,515,743 of record CM028136.1, on the reverse strand, counting down.
ATGACTTGCATTACAAAGGAAAGAGCCTCAACCACTATTGGACCTACGCTGCAATTGGGGGGGGGGTGACCAAGGAATATCAGGGCAGTGTGAGGGATCTGCAAAAGCTGGAGGTTTTTTTTGTGCAACCTGGAAAAGGCTTGGTGGCAGAAGGGATCAGAAGCAGTGGGAGGGTGTGCAAGTGGGGAATGGAAGTGTTGCACAACTGAGAAGCAAGAGGGTTCAACATCAATAGGAGGGTGTTGTGTGAACAGGGAAGGAGAGGGATCAGCAGGATGATGTCTGAGTGTGGAACAGAACAGAAGTACATTGTGAGACAAAGGAACAGGAGGGATCAACAGTAGCTGGAGGGCATTGTGTGATCAGGGAACAGGAGAGAATAGCAGCAGAAGGAGGCTGTATGACCAGGAAACAGGAGGGGTTTGTGCACCTAAGGAAATCGGAGGGCTCAGAAGCAGGGGGAGGGTGTTGTACAACCAGGGAATGGGAGAGATCATAATCTGCAGGAGGGTATTGTGCACCCAGGGAATGGAGGGGTGTTGTGTAACTGAGGAATGGGAGGGACGAACAGTAGCAGAGGTACAGTGTTGTGTTGTGTGACTGGAAAAGGTGAGGGACTAGCAGCAAGGGGATTGTGTCATTTAATCGGGGAACAGGAGGTCTGACAGAGGGATGAGGAGCAGGCTGATCATGATTCTGATCAGCTGCTTGCTGGGAGATGTCATGCAGATGAAAACATAGAGCCACACTGGGATGCAAGTGGTTCTTTTCTTTCAAGTGCATGAAGTTTCTGCCCTGCAAGTACAGAACAGTGTCATGATCAGCCTGGCTGATCGCTGACCTGACACCGTTGAGCCCATTGAAGCCTGTCCTGCAATGAATCCTTTAACGACACACCTCTTAAATCTGCTATTGTAGCAATATGTTCTCTTTTCACAAGAACAAGCAGTCATAGAAAGGAGCAAGCATATTTAGGAACCTAATCACTGAGAGGGTTTCACATGAATCGATGGGAAGGAGAATGATGAGGCTAGACAAATTAGAAAGGAAAGGAAATGTGAGCTAATTAAAAAGATGCTCTGCATAAGCTGATGCAGAAAATTTGATTTGCAAGATAAGCATAACAAGTTAACCAGAGAAGAGGAGGAAAAAACTATATAAAAGCAACTTGAAAGGTATATCTTGATTTGAACAAACTAATTTCCATTGTCACTTTATGATTAACTTGAAAAAAAATGTTTTCAAAACTGTAACTGTTACTGAACTTTGTTGTTTTGTATCGTGTGCATTGTTATTCATGACCTTTAAGATACGTACAATCTAAAATGATGTATTTATTACTCAGCGTTTGTAATGACAACTTAACACCTAAGTCATGCCTGTAAAAGAAGAATTGTTTTGTCTCCAGTGAGCTTTTATCCAGTAAACAACTACAAAAAAAATTTAAACAGTAAGGCATTCCAAGACATGCTTCATGCTAGGATACTGATGCAACTGCAATGGATTGTCCTGAAATTAACTTCTTGATGTTATGAGATTTGAGTCTTGTGTATGGCAACTGTTATTGTTTGGCTGAAACTGACAACTTACAGTATGTTACAGAGTTCTGTTTTGTTTTAAAAATTAGCTACAATTTAAAATGAAAATGATTTATTTTACAAAAACTTTAGGAAACCATTGTTATGAAAATGGACTTAGTCAACTGAGCTGGGAACTTCAGATTTATGTAACTGTTATCTGGAGATATCATCTTATTGTTATACAAGTGTCTGGAATGTTTAGAAATAAAGATTCCTGAATTGCTAAAAGTGATGTAATGATTTATAGCCCCCCCCTAAAGGGCAAGTCCCCTCAGTCTATTTTCTGTATACCTGAGCAGTTTGTAGGCATGAACACTGATTCATCCTCTTCCATCCCCTAATGTCATCATGACTTAAGTACAAATGAGGTTGCTTCACTGTTTTTCCCCGGTGTGAAAACTGTTATTCTCCATTCCAAAGGTCATGACCTCATGCATGCAAGGCATCATGGGAGTTGATGATGCATACATGCACATACTAGCAGAAGTTATACTCTCATTCAGTTCTGTTACATGTTTTTTGAAGTCCCTGTATTCTCTAAAGCATTTTTTTCTAACTCATACGCAAGTAAAACTTCAAAAAGTAGCAGAGCACTTAATATACCCTGAAAGGTTTCATGGCCAGCATAAGACAAGAACACTGAGACCACAGAGGACAAAGACAGAACTGACTAATACAGAATAACTACTGCAGGCTTTAGCACCAAAACATCATAACATTCCAGGGTGTCTTACATGAGTAAGGTCATGACCTCTGCCATGAATACAAGCAACTTTCACACCTTAAGTAAGTACCTTAATAAACATTTAACTTCTGATGAAATTTGGAGGGTGTAATAGGGGCAATTCACTGTGCATGCCTAAAAACTACAGAGAAACATAATAAAAAGGCTGTATGAACTTTCCCTTTAATGTATAACAAATAGAGATGTTGCAAAGTTTTCATTTCCAAGTAAAGTTTGTGGAGAGTCAGAAACTTCACACTTCACAAAGACTTTGCACAGTACCTACTTAGAAACAACTTTGCCTATTTTTTGTTTTAACAAAAAAGGAAAAAATTCACCCCGACCATTTGTATCATGCAGCCAACCCTCTATCCACCACATCAGAAGTTTTATTTAATCATGTATTTATTTATTTATTTATTTATTTAAACATTTGGCAACCAGGAAAGGTACACTGAACCAAAACTCGTTTCCAGGTATGACCCTGTGGAAGGGGTAACAGGGTTAGAAAAATGTATGAGTGTATAAACTATACTACAGCATGAATTTAGTAACAATAAGCAGCATCAGACTTCACAAGACAATTTTACTGAGCTAAGCAACACAAACTCGTTCCTAACTCAGCAGTTTGGGGAACTGACCAGGGAGGCGCGGGGGCTGGATGTGGTCCTGGCAGACAGTGACCAGATTGGGGGCCTGGAGGTAAGGGACCCATTGGCGGTGAGTGACCATGCCACGGTCTGGTTCTGCCTGGACCTAGGAGGGGTAGAAGGATGTACGAAGATGGAGGTAACCGACTTCAGGGGGATGGATTTTAAGGAAATGGGAAGGATCCTTAAGGAGCATTTGGATGGGATTGGGTCAGACATGGATGCTGACAGTAGGTGGGAAATCATCAGGAAAGGGGTGCAGGATGCAACCAGCACCTGTGCCAGAGTAAGACAAAAATGCAGTAGGGCCCGAAAACCCTGCTGGTGGACCAGGGAGGTCCAGGAGGTGGTGCGGGGAAAGAAGGCAGACTATAGACAATTCAAGTGCTCACGAGTGAAAGGGATTGAGGGGAGTATGAAATGATGGCTAGAAGGGCCACTAGGGTGGTGAGGGTGGCTAAGGCAAGGAAGGAGCAGAACCTGGCCAGGGAAATTAGGAGAGGGAACAAGGGGTTCTTTAGATACATTGGGGAAAACAAAGAGTGAAGGGGCAGATTAGCAGGATTAAAACAGGGAGAGATGGGCACCAGACCCGGGGAGCAGGCTGAGGTATAAATAGTACTTCACCTCAGTTTTCACCAAGGAAAAGGGGGGTGTTGCATCATACATGGGAGGAGACAGTAATAATGAGGAGGGGGGAACTCTTACCAATCAGTGGGTCTGGGGGAAGGGGGAGGCATCACTGGCAGGAGGGAGGAAGGCTAAGCAGGGAGAAGAGGTAGTGGAGGTGGAAATCATGGCAGAGAGAGTTAGGGAAGCCCTCGGGTCCCTTAAGATGGAGAAAGCACCGGGGCTGGATAAATTACATCGCAGAGTGCTGAAGGAACTTGCCGATGTCCTGGCAAAACCCCTGGTGGAGCTTTTCACCATCTCTCTGAGGACAGGGTGGGTGCCCCATGACTGGAAGGTGGTGCATGTAGTGCTTATCCACAAGGGGGGATCAAGGGAGGTGGCAGGGAACTACAGGCCTGTCAGCCTGACATCGGTGGTGGGCAAGGTGATGGAGGGCATTGTCAACGAGAGGCTGAAGGGACCTGGAAAAGTCAGGGTGCCTGGACAATAGACAGCATGGATTCATCCAAGGGAAATCATGTCAGACAAACCTTGTGGAGTTCTATGACTGGGTGATGAGTGCCTTGGATCTGGGTAGACCAGTGGACATCCTCTTTCTAGACTTCAGCAAGGCGTTTGACTCTGTTCCTCATGAGGGCCTGTTGGATAAGCTGGGAGGAATGGGGGTGGGGAACCAGATGATTATATGGATAGACAATTGGCTCCAGGACTGGACCCAGAGGGTCATAGTTGGTGGGATAGTCTCATCCCCAAGGAGGGTCATTAGTGAGGTCCCACAGGGATCAGTCCTTGGGCCCCTCCTGTTCAACGCCTGTGTCTCTGACATAAGTAAGGGTATCAGGAGTGAGATGAGTCTCTTTACTGATGACTCAAAACTGGGGGAGGTGGTGGATGTGGAGGAGGGGGGGTGGCCCTACCGGGGGACCCGGAGGCTCTGGAAAGATGGTCTAGAAAGTGGAAGCTGAGGTTCAATACAGGGAAATGCAAGGTACTGCACCTGGGGGCTAGAAACCTGGGCCAAGTGTGCACCCTGGGGGGGAAATGCTACAAGTCTCTATGGCTGAGAGGGACCTGGGGGTGGTGGTAGATGTCAAGATGAACAACTTGGAGACTTGCAGGAGGGCAGCAGCCAAGGCCAACAGGATGCTGGGATGCATTGCTAGGGGGATCACCTCCAGAAGAAGAGAAGTGGTACTCCCTCTGTATAACTGTTTGGTGAGGCCACACCTCAAGTACTGCATGCAGTTTTGGAGGCCACACTTAAAGAGGGACATTAAACTCATGGAGAGGGTCCAGAAGAGGGCAACCAAAATGATTTGGGACTTGGGGGACAGGACCTATGGGGAGAGGCTCGAAGAGCTAAATATGTACACATTGGAAGAGAGAAGGGACTGGAGGGACATGATAGAGGTCTTCAGGTACATGAAGGGGTTAATAGGGGAAGAGCAGTCAGGGTGCTTTGAAGGAAGGAGGAGGGGGCAACTAGAGGGCATAGGTGGAAGCTGGAGGGGAAAGATTCAGGGGAGAAAGGAGGAGGTGCTACTTCACTGAGAGGGTGGTGGAGCCATGGAAAGTGCTGCCCAGGGGGCTGGTGGAGGCAGAGACGGTGGAGGGGTTCAAGAGGGAGTGGGACAGGTACAAGGGAAGGGTTCTTGAAGCAAAATCCAGTGCAGCGAGAATATCCGGAACTGGGAAGGAGAAGCTGAAGTGAGGGGCAAGGTCACCTCCCAGGGTGGGGGGCTGACCAAATGATCAGACATGAAAGGGCATTAGGCCTATTCTGCTGGCATTTTAGTATGTTAGTATATAAAAGACAAATGACGGAGGTTACAATAGTAAATGCATCACACATGATACTTAAGAAGAATATTAAGTGCTTGATGGAGGCAGGAGTCACATCAGTGAATAGAGGGTAGCAGGAGTGGTTTAGTTTAGATAGGCATGGGGGGAAATGAGGCGAAGTTGAGACTTGCAGGCTAAGTGGGAGGAGGAGTTCCTGATACAGGGGGAGTTTGTTCCACAGACAGGGAAGCATGTAGGAGAAAGCAGCTTTACCAGGTGAGAAGAATGGGTGAGGCAGGGTGAAAGATGTATCATTTCAATGCCTCAGTACATAAGAGGAGATATAGACAGAGGAGAGACTTGCCATCATGTAGGAGGGAAGCCTGTTGAACCAGAACTTAGATATTAGACTAAAAGAGTGTATATAGCATCTATGGGACAATGATGTTAGGCTTAGAGAGGAGTAGGGATCACAGTGGTGTGTTCAAAGGAGGGAGTTTATCACAAAATGGCAGAAAGAATTCAGAAGGATATGCAGCCTGGACAGGATTGTTGCAGGGGCAGAGCTGTAAACCACATCTGCATAATCAAAGATGGGGAGGATTATTTTAGATGCAATTTCATGTCTGGCAGGTAGTGGGAGAGAATCTCTGTGCTGGTATAGCATACCAAATTTGGGGTGGAGCATTGAGACAGTGGCATCAATGTGGGTTGAGAAAGACAAATGGGGGTCCAGCCATATGCCTAGGTATTTATATTTAGTGACCTGTTCCAATTGGGAGCCATCTGGCGATATGATAGGGGGAGGGGGCAGATCTGCTTAGTTTCTGCACCGTGCCAAAAAACATGGGTACTGTCTTGGAAGTTTTACATAGAATCTAACACCCTTCACTTGCAAGGCCCCCACCCCACCTCCATTTGCACAAAGCAAAGTTTCAATAGTTTATAAGAACTACCACTTTGTCCTTCTTCTGCCAGCTAAAACAAGTCCCCCACTGCACACTACCCATCCCACTATTTCATCGGGGAAACCACCCTCCCTTTACCACCATCTTTCAACACAACCTCCTCCTTCTCTCAAAGCCCCAAACCCCATTTTTAAGTGTAACACTTGTAAAAAGAAAATTGCCCCTTGTTGAAGCAAGTGCATCTTCACCTTTTAAAGTCTGTGTGACTAATGAATGGTGAGTGACATATATCCTAGAGTAATACTTGTTTGGCCGATAACCAATAGTTCAAACATTAGACAGGCTTGGACAGACTGGATGGTTTGTAAGGCCTTTATATGCATGCATGTTCCATGTTTCTTTGCTTTTAAATTCTGGAGATATTATATATGTACAGTACAACTCAAGCTGAACTGTGTCTCCTTTTGGGTTTGAAACTTTTCCAAGAGTTGTCAGCTCTTCTTTAGGTTAGGCAAAACTACAGAAACTGATTTCCTCTTTTTGCTCCAATTATTCCAATCCCTTTACTTTCTAAAGTTCTAAGTACTAAGCTAATTTATATCATGAATGGATTCTTCCCAGAACCATTTTATATGCTCTTTATTTAATTCCATGACACACAACACAGATGAGCTCATTCAGGCTATAAATAGCAACATTCTAACAGTGTCCTTCACACCAAATGTAGCATCTGCCATGACAACAGCTACACGTCAAGTACATTTGTAGCATGAAAATGGCTTTTATCTAAGCCGTTGAGCCTATTGAATAAAAATTACATTCAGTATTGCTGACATCACTTGCCATCCAAATATTTTGCTTCTTTCAGAGAAATAGTTAAAATATTCTTAAAAGTGAAAGTTTCTCCCTAGTCTCATAGCATCAATAGGTTGAAATCATTTAACTCTAGTCATAGTTTTAATGAAATGCAGATCTAACTGGCATACAGTATCTCACTTCTTTAAAAAAATCATATTTCATTCTCCCTTGGGAAGTCCTTTGCATGAAGTAAAGAATACATTCAAATATTGTATCTGTACAATGACAGAACAGGGTTATGATGTGTTTTTTTTGTTTTCACAAAATGCAGCTAGTGCCAATTTTTTCAACATGTAATGCATATCCAATTGTCCATTTGACTTCTACTAGAGTTCTGTAATGTATGTTATTTCTATTGCCTGGTCACTTATGAAAAAAAGACTTTGTCCATGTGGGTTCACCCAGTTACCAAAATAAAAAATAAATAAATAAGAAGCTACAGATGACTAGAGCTATGAATTACAAATACCAGCTGTGTCAAATATACACAAATATGTCAGTTGTTAAAAAAACAAATATATCACTTTTAAGTACTAGCATTTGTGGTATAGCTTAAGTACTAGCATTTGTGATATACTGCAACATAGTAGACCTTTGCTGTTGCTGGTGTGACACATGGGACTACTGCTGCTCATAACATATATGCATATTTTATTGATAATTCTGTACAGTATTTAAATTATAACTCTCAACCCCTGGGTTTATGTCATCATTAACAACAGAAGCAGGTCCAAAATGTAATATAAATATATATATATATATATTCATGACAAAAAAAATCCATTTAATGCATCAGTTAGGGTTGTTTCACAGCGACAAAGCAAGGAAATTCGATGTTAGGGTTCCCACCCCCTCTTGCACCCCACCCACCCCACCCCGCCTCCCCACCAACAGGCATCGGGTTGTGCATTGAGTTGTTGGTCCTAACTCTCATCCCATTCTCCTATACTGCACCACATCAGCTTGTTTACATGGGATGGGGTGAGAGTTAGACCAATGATCTCAACGCACACCCTGATGCCTGTTGGTGGGGGCAGGGTGTGGGTTGGTACATGGGGGGTGGGAACCCTAACATCAAATATACTTGCTTTTGTTGATGTGGAACAACCCTAAATGATGCATTAAATGGATTTTTGTCCATTAATTCCCCTTCTTTTTGAGACTGTGCACTATAAAGAGTGAAATAACGGTAAAACAAACACGAGCGCAAATGGTAACGCACATGGTGATGCAAATGATAACACAAATGGTAATAGAAACACAAGTGCAAATATTAATAAGAATAGAAACGCAAATGCAAGCATGTAAGAAAATGCAAATTGTAACGCGCATGGTCACGGTAACGCAATTGGAAACACAAACAATTATGGTAACAGCAACAATGACTCCAAAGAAAACAGAAACAGAAATGCAAATGGAAGCACATATGCAAATGCAAATGGAAATGTACACAGTGATACAAAAGGAAATACAAGCAAAAACAGTAATGGAATTGCAAATGTTAACAGTAATGCAAATGTAAGCACAAACAAAAACATAAAGGGTAATGCATATGGTGGCATAGATGGGAACTCTAACGCAAACGGTTACAGAAACTCAAGTGGAAACGCCAACTGTACAGTAAAGAAAATGCACTCCTTTTTCCCCTAAAAGCTGCATTGAACACTTGGCAAACTAAATTGTTTATATCTCAGGAACTGTACGACATAGAAAAAAAATTAAAATGTCATACAATTTAAGACTTTCCTGGCTAGTTTTGTACTTAGCCCCCTTGTGGGGGGCTAAGCATTTTTCCAACAAAAAGTCCATATTTCTAAATGTTTTCGAGATACAGGTCCTGAAATGTTCAGAGGACGCCGTAACGTTAGCTATGGGACAAATCATCAACTTCGGAGTACTGTAACTTTGCAGCCCTGCAATATTTTGTCACCAAACTATCAAAATGCACATTTATGGGATCTTGGCTTTCTTCCCTCCAAATTTCAACCCAAAAGACCAAACCGTTCTTTTGTAGCAGGGTGGCAAAGATTTCTTATTCTTTTGGGCATAGTGTCGCAAAGTAGTGTGCAAATCATGATACTTTCTCAAAATAAATTATGAAAGTGTTGAAAGTGTGACACTACTTTGCGACACTACAGTTTACAAAAATTTCAAAAACATATTTCTGGGGTGATTAGCCCCCCAAAAAGACATGGCTAGCATCCTCAGGGCTCGACTAGGTGAACACAAAAAGAATTGTGTCCCAGAGGGTACCAAATTTAAATTCCAAGCATTTTTCTAACCAGTAACTGAAAAAAAAGAGGCTGACTCATGATACTACAGGGGTAATTGGCAACACTAAAAACTGCATTTGCGACAATGCCAAACTTTTTTTTACTTTTTTTAACTTTTCCCATTGACTATATTGAGAAATTTATTTTTTGAATAGATTTTGAACCCTTTAATATTGTTTCACGAAATCTTCAAAAGGCTCATCGGGGACCCTGGCTGCATGTTCCCTGATGGTTTTGTAACAGTCGTACAAACTGTGTGACCTGTAGGTGCATGCAAAGAATGTGCAAAAAAAGTAAATATGACTTTTTATTGCTCTTCATAGCTCTGCAACTGTATATCCGACCCTTACAAAACTTGGCAGATCTAGAGATCTGTAGTACCGCTCCGTACCTGCTAAATTGCAGGTAAATCTGCAATACGGTGGTAAAGTTATTAAGCTGCAAAATTTCACACTTTAACCTTAAATGGGGTACTCAATCCGTGCCACTATAAGATATATATATGTATATATATATATATATATATATATATATATATCATAATAAAAAAAAACTCCATTTAATGCATCAGTTAGGGTTGTTCCACAGAGACGAAAGTGAGGAAATTCGGTGTTAGGGTTTTAAGCCCCCCTTGCACCCCCCAGCCCACCACCCCGACTGGCATCAGTATGTGCATTGAGGTCATTGGCCCTAACTCTCACCCTATTATATGTGTAAAGAAGCTGAAGTATAGGAGAATGGGGTGAGCGTTAGGACTGACCACCCTAACGCACACCCTGATGCTGGTTGGGGTGGCGGGCTGGGGGGGTGCAAGGAGGGCTTTCAACCCTAACATCGAATTTCCTTGCTTTTGTCACTGTGGAACAATACTAACTGATACATTAAACAGAGTTTTTTTCCATGAATTTCCCTTCTTTTTGAGAATGAGGACTATAAATAGTGACTAGAATGCAGTGGTGGGAGATTGGGCCATTCAGGCCCCGCACTCCCACCACGTGATGTCTTGTGACATAGTACTTGTAATTGCAATTCAAATGCAAGCTGTAATGGTAATGCACATGGTGATGCAAACATAAATGGTAACTCAAATAGTAATAAAAATGCATGCAAAATTGATGCCAACGCGAACAGTGATGCAAATAGAGATGCAAGTGTGTACGGAAATGCAATTGATAATGAGCATGATCAAGGTATTGCTATTGTAAATGCAAATGTTAACTGTTACAGCAACAATAATGTCAAAGGGAACAGAAATGGAAAGGCAAATGCAAGCATATGCAGAAATGTAAAGGAAAACACGCATGGTAACGGTACCTCAATTGCAAACACAAATGGTAACAGTAACAGCAAAAATAACACCAAAGTAAACAGAAATGGAAAGGCAAACATAAGCGTGTATGGAAACACAAACTGTAATATGCAAGGTCATGGGACCGCAATTGGAAACACAGTAACAGTTAAAATAACGCCAAAGGAAACAGAAATGGAAACACAAATGCAAGCACATATGGAAACGCAAACCGTGATGCACACGGTCATGGTACCACAATTGTAAATGCTAATGGTAATGGTAACAGCAACAATAGCACCAAAGGAAACAGAAACGGCAATGCAAACACAAGTGCATACGGAAATGCAAACCATAATGCACACGGTCATGGTACCACAATTGGAAATGCAAATGGTAACGGTAACAGCAACAATAACACCAAAGGAAACAGAAACGCAAATGCAAGCATGTGTGGAAATGCAAACCATAACTCGCACGGGTACGGGAACACAATTGGAAACGCAAATGATAATGGTAGCAACAACGATGACACAAAAAGAAAGACAAATGCAAATGGAAGGGTGGCCGCAAATGCAAATGGTTATGTGCATGGTGACGCAACGTGAAACACAAACAGAAACAGTACTGTAGACACAAATGGTAAGAGTAACACAAAAGCAAGCACAAACAGAAACACAAAGGATAACACACACGGTGGTGTACACGGGAATGCTAACACAAACGGGCACGGAAACTCAAGTGGAAACGATTCATGTAACAGTAACTGGAGCACACACACTGGTTTTCCCCAACAGCTGCATAGAGAAACACACAATGTACAAAGAATATTTGCATAATAATGAGGCTAGGAGCAGAAAATGAGGAGTTGGAATACTAAATTGCTTATATCTCAGGAACCGAACGACATAGAAAAAAAATAAAATTTCGTATGAATTATGAATTTCCTAGCTAGTTTTGCACTTAGCCCCCCTAGTGGTGGGGCTAAGCATTTTGCTGATGAAAAGTCTGTATTAGGCACCATTTCCAAGATACTGGCCCCGAAAGGCACTGCAGATGCGGCAATGTTAGTCTACTTCAGAGTACCATAACTTTGCATCCCTGCAGTATTTTGTCACCAAACTATGAAAAGGCACATCTGTGAGATGTTGACTTTCTTTCCTCCAAATTTCAGCCCAAAAGACCAACCCGTTCTTTTGCAGCTGGGTGGCAAACAATTCCTGTCATTTTGGTCACAGTGCTGAAAAGTAGTGTCGTGATTTGTGACACCTTTAGCAAAAAAGTGCGACAGTGTCACAGGTGCAACACTACTTTTTCCAAAAATTTGAAAAACATTTCTGGGGTGTTTAACCCCAAAATAAAGACACGCCTAGCATCCTCAGTGCTCGACTAGGTAAACACAAAAATAATTATGTCCCTAGATGGTCCCAATTTTAAATGCCAAGCATTTCTGTGATCAGTAACTGAAAACAGAATGGTGGATTTGCAACACTACTAGGGTCATTTGCGACATAAAAAGTGCATTTGCGACACTGTCGAACTTTTTGTTTACTTTTCCTGTTGACTATGATGGTAAACTTGTTTTTTGAATAACTTTTGAACCGTTCAATATTTTTTCATGGAATCTTCAAAAGACACATCAGGAACCCAGGCCACATGCTTCCTGAAGTTTTTGGACCAGTCGTGCAAACCATGCGACCTAGAGGCTCGAGCAAAGACTGCGCAAAAAAACTGTAAATGTGCCCCAGAATGTCACTTAATAACTCCACAGTTGTATATCCAACTGAAACTAAAGTTGGCAGATTCCAAGACCCATAGTTACACCACATGCCTGCCAAATTTCAGGCAGATCTGTTGAACGGTGGGAAAGTTATTAAGGGGCAAAATTTCACCATTCAACCTTAAATGGGGTACTCAACCCTAACTATGGTAGCAATACCGTGCTACCATAATATATATATATATATATATATATATATATATATATATATATATATGGGATATGCAGGGATTCAGTGTATGACAAGGCATTTATCTTGTACAGTTTCCAATGACCTCAAGTAACCTCACGAGTGCCGAAGGCACGAGTGAGAGTTACGAGAGGTCACCGGACACTGTACAAGATAAATGCATCATCACACACTGAACCACTGCATATTCCATTTATGCAACAGGTTTTGATGTTGTGTGAACGTTTTGATTTTGGTAGGTGTAAATAATTTGTCAAAAATGGAAAAGAAAATTGAATTTCATGCTGTTTTTTGCTAATTATATAAAAAACAAAATGGCGTCTATAAATAAAACACCACTCATTTTTTAGATATTTTTGTGCTGAACATTTTTCGTGCACACAGTACCATGCTATCATTTTCTGTTTTAAAGTTATTCACATTTGTTTGTCAAAAAAGTGAACACAAATTACATTTTCTTCCGTTTTCTTGCTAATTATGAAAAATATGTAAGGTATCTATAAATGAAACACGACTCATTTTGTAGATCATTTTGTGCTCAACAATTTTTGTGCTCACAATACCATGCTATCTTTTTTCATTTTAAAGTTTTTCCTATTTGAATACGGTTAATACTGCTTCTGAGGCTGAACATTCTAAATGAATTCTGAAGAGAACTGTGTTGATAAATGGGATACTATGGTGATAAATATGTTTATTACCATAGTATCGTAGATAAATGGTTTTATTCTACAGTTTTTATCATGATCCTTTGCATATATATATATATATATATATATATATATATATATATATATATATGTAATAGATATATATATATATAAATATTCACGGCAAAAAATTTGTTCCACAGTGACAAAAGAGAGGACATTTGGTGTTAGGGTTGAAAACCCTAACTCCACATTCCCCACCCCCAACCCCAGCACCACACACACAAACACACACATATGCAAGTGGGGGGAAGGGTCAAGGCAACACAACCAATCACAGACAACCTTTGTATGGTAATGTCAACCATGGTTCATGATGATATTGAACACTTTGTATCCTATGGTACTACCCAGCTGACCAAGTGTATGGGATAAGATGACAGTGCAGCAGTACGCTGTATATAATAGTGTTCTGTTACATTATTTGCTACTGGTAGGATAACATTAGGAACCATTTACACACATGAAAGGTCAGTGGAAATAGTGTCTGATATCCATTAATGGGTACAAAAGTGGTAGCATGGTGTCTTTGGCCACCCCTCCTATCAGAAATGTAGGAATTTGTATAGAAACAGAAACATGTGTTTCCACTCAGAAGCCGTTACCAAGGCAAAGAGAGTGAAGTGTTACCATGGAAGCCTTTGGGTGACACAGTACCATATACAGCTGTGCAGCTTCAGATAATAGTGAAGAAGGGCTCTGCAGATAATACTGTACTGATCCACTATTTATGTCATACCATGGTAAGATCTGGAGCTATTTAGACAGATGAGACTGTGTTACAATGCTCTGTGATACTACACAGTCATAAACAAAAACGTGTGAGCATGGGAACCTTTGAACAACATGCTAGCAGCAACATATCCATTAGTAGAGAAGCAGACTTACCTGTTTCAAATAAGAAATTTTCCAGAATTCACGTATCATGTAGTGTGACCATGTCACTTTTAGGGTCTGACACTCCCACACAGATCTGCAACTGCACAATGTAAGATAATGACGCAGCAGTACTGTAGCATCTATTAGTGTTCTAATACATCATTGTCTTATTCTGGGATAACGTCAGGAGACAGTAACAGTCAACAAAGGTCTCTAAAAACAATGCCTGACATTGGCATGTTGGTAAAGTGATGCATTACCAACAGACTGTCATTCAGAAGAGATAAGAAATGTATGACATATAAAAAATGTTTTAATATGATCCATCAACAATTGATGGCCAGTATGCATTTATACTAGCAAGTCACTTGGATGGCAGCAGAACTCCTACAGTTGGTGGACCATGATGATGGATGTGTCTTGTAGGGATCTCTGTCAAAATCGTGCATGCAATATCACGCGTGTTATTACAGCGCGTACATTTTAGTGCTCCTGCATAATAGCGTAATGAAATTACAGCGTGTTATTTAATACCGCTTTATTGATCGATGCTTTCATTTATGATTGTTTAGTCACTTTCTATAACAAAGAAATGCTTATGTCAATCCTCTGACAACTTTTTATACGGTGCACACTACATTTAAGGGCATTACAGTCTTGCAGTCTCTTTGTTTAGTTTAAAATGTAGTCCTCCTATATTTTAAAGTACTTAAATAATTTTAGCAGTAAAGCATAACCCTTCTCTGAGGGTACAAAATACATTTAGGAAGCTCTTGTGGCCCTCTATGCTTGGGATGTATAGCAAGGAATCCTCCTGCAGCAAGAATTGCATTAGGAGCAGTGGCTAAAATTGCAAAATTACAGCACAGCCACCGACTCCTTTCTTTTGCTGCTTCTCATGGAGTCAGGGGGGGTACCCCAAATACAAACTCCTTATCTTCAATAAAAAAAAGCAGCTCCCTGTTTCTGTAAGGCAGAATGCCTTGTCTTTTTAGTGCCCAGTTTGTCTGCAGCATGCATTGGACAATTCAGCAATAACTTTCACTTTTTACTTTCCTTTTCCTGGTGGGCAGCTGCAATTGCCAAATGCCACCCCACCTCCTCTCATTGAGCACTCACTCCAGCTCTGGGGAAAAATATTCTATCTTTAGGTCTTCAGGTTCTCCTCAGTGCAGAATTCTGCTTCAGGTTTTCCCCCTCCCCCCATGTAGCCTTTGGGTCTGTATTGGGTCTGTACTGGTAGCCGGCACCATGATAGCTTAGTTAGTTGCCATTATGAGCATGCAATACATTGAATTGCACCATCCATGTTCTTCCAGTAAAGTTCTGTGCCCGTTGCCTTAAAGACCTGGAGCTTTTCAGGATAGGGAGTTTGAAATCAGATGTCATGCTCCTTGAGGATCAGCCAAATATTCAACCCAGTAAGCACAAGCTCTTAAACTCTGAAACGCATTAGTACTTTGCAAACTTTTATGGCAAATCCATACACCATGCATGATGCCTTTCAGGTTAGACCTCCAGAGGGTTATTCCACACAGAAGGCAATGTGCCAATTGACCTTAATAGAACTCTACCAGGGCATGTTTGGTTATTTTACACAGGCTGCCTCAGGGATTACAGAATGTGGCACCCGAATAATAGGTACTACCATCTAGTGGAACATTTTGGTAATAAAAAAAAGTCTTCAGTAAAGCCCATAGTGAAAGCTTTAATGAAATGGCATCCATTGATGACCAGGGAAAACGCCAATAGCTTAGCGCTATTTCAAAAGCGCTATATTGTTAACGCGCTATAATGTAGCAGCGCTATGATGTATGCGCGGTTATTGCTCACGCTATTTTGGCCATGCTATTATGACTGAATCCCTCTTGTAGTATGTTTAGACAGTTGTATGTTATTTCTGTCAGCTGCTGGTGGTTGTCTGTGATTGGTTGTGTTGCCATGGTCATCCTCCCCACTTACATGTGTGTGTGTGTGTGTATATGTGTGTGTGTGTGTGTGTGTGTGTGTGTGTGTGTGAGTATATATGTGTGTGTGTGTGGTGCTGGAGGTGGGGATGGAGAATGCTGAGTTAGGGTTTTCAACCCTAATACCAAATTTCCTTGCTTTTGTTGCTGTGGAACAACCCTAACTGATGCAGCAAATGGAGTTTGTTGTCATGACTTTCCCTTCTTTTTGAGAATGTGTGGTTTAAATAGTGAATGGAATATGGTGGTGCGAGCCCGGGGCGCTTCGATAACAGTAACGCAATTGGAAACACAAACGGTGATGGTAACAGCAAGGAGGACTCCAAAGGGAACAGTAACAGAAATGGAAGTGGAAACACAAGCATGTAAGCAAATGCAAATCGTTACACGCACAGTCACAGTAATGGAATTGGAAAGGCAAAAGCAAATGCTAACAGTAACATCAACGATCATGCCAAAGGAAACAGAAATGGAAACAAAAGTATGTACGTAAAAGGCAATGCACACGGTGACGCAAAAGGAAATGCAACGCAAACAAAACCAGTAATAGAAACACAAATAGTAAGAGTAAAACAAACTCAAGTGGAAACGTAAATGCAAAGGGTAATATGCACGGTGACATAAACGTAAACGCTAACGCAAATGCTCATGGAAATGCAAGCGGAAATGCTAACTTTAACAGTAACGCAAACACACCCACTGTTTTTCCCCGAAAAGTGCATTCAGAAACACAGTGAATACAAATAATGTATGTATAATGATGGCCCTTGGAGCAGAAAATGAACAATTGGAATACTAAATTGCTTACATCTCAGGAGCCGTACGATGTAAAAAAAAATTAAAATCTCATATTATTTGTGACTATCCTGTCTAGTATTTCACTTAGCCCTCTCATGGGGGGGCTAAGAAATTTTCCAACGAAAAGTCTGTATCTCAAACCGTTTTCAAGATATGGGCCCCGAAAGGCGCGGTGGATGAAATAATGTTAGCCTATGGGAAAAATCATCAACTTTGGAGTGCTGTAACTTTACAGCCCTTTATATTTTCTCACCAAACCACCAAAAGGCACATCTGTTGCATCTTGGCTGTCTGCCCTCAATTCCAGCCCAAAATACCAAACTGTTCTTTTGCAGCAGTGTGGCAAACATTTCCTGTTGTTTTAGGCATAGTGTTGCAAAGTAGTGTTGTGATTTGCAACATTTTCACAAAAAAAATCACAAAAGTGTCACAAGTGCGACACTACAGTTTACACAAATTTTAAAAACATATTTATGGGGTGTTTAACCCACCAAAAAAAACATGGCTAGCATCCTTAGAGCTTGACTAGGAGAACACAAAAAGAATTGTGTCCCTATAGGGTCCCAATTTTAAATGCCAAGCATTTCTGTGACCACCAACTGAATACAAAATGGTGGATTTGTGACACTACAGGGGTCATTTGCAACACTAAAAACTGTATTTGCGATACTGTCGAACTTCTTGTTAAATTTTCCCATCGACTATAATGGGAAACTTGTTTTTTGAATAACGTTTGAACCATTTAATATTTGTTCACAAAATCTTCAAAAGACACTTCAGAGGCCCTGGCTGCATGTTCTCTGAAGGTTTTGGACCAGTCACACAGACCACGTGACCTGTAGGTGCGAGCAATGAATGAACAAAAAAGCGTAATTACCACATTCTATGGTACTACTATGCTCCATGACCGTATATCTGACCATTACGAAACTCAGCAGATCCAGAGATCTATGGTACTGCTCCATGCTTGCCAAATTTCAGGTAACTCCATCATACAGTGGTAAAGTTATTAAGCTACCAAATTTCAGACTTTAACCTTAAATGGGGTACTCAACCCTAACTATAGTGGCACTACCGTGCCACTATAATATATACATATATGTATACTGTATATCTACAGTATACATATCTATATATATTAGTAAACACAAATTTGTAAACAAATGCAAGAAAATATATAAATATAAATGTCAGAGACACAAATATACTGTAAATACTAACAGTCAGCCCTGTGCACTAACATCCTTATTAATTACTCAAACCTAAAGAACCTGTGGGCATTTCCTATATCATTAAAGTGACTATTGTGCTTCAGCCAAAGAAAACACTCCACCACACTTACACATAAAGCAGACTGTTGGCATCATTTTTAGATCGTTTAGTCCCAGGGCTTCCAAACCAAACTAGTTTATACAATTCAGCCCACCTTTATTCCATTCCTTTTGCTGAGCATGGGTGCAGGTGGAAGTCAGTTTCAATGGTTCAGCTTGGAGCTGAAGCAAGCAACTCCCAGACTGTGAGCTAACATTCACTGAATAAAAATATATTGTTCAGAATAAAAATGCTATTCAAAATAATGTGAGACCAGGGTCTACTGTGATCACCAAATGAATTTGAATAGCAGTTTACTAATATATTATTCTTGTTATAGTGTACTCTATCTAGTTCTTTGCTAGATTTTTTATGATTACAGTATGTTTAATTGAGGGTATACTGGAATATTATTTTCAAGTATAATAGTTGTTATATGTATGATGAAGACAACATACTTTAAACAACAGAGCAGGCATGATATCATTGAACCCATGTCAAGATTTTTCATGTGTTTCTGATTATTGTTTTTTGCACAGAGGAGTAATATATTGTATGTTCAAATAAAATGTAGTGCAATCTTCAGGCTAGACAATAATAAACTGGAGAATCATATCTATATATATATATATATATGTATATATAAAAGATTCAGTATTCGGGAGGCACACACTTTTATGGACTGGAAGGATGTACTGACAATATTATCAACTCATCATCACTTCAGTTGGCTTGAACAAAAATTCAATGAACCAAATGCTGGATTTTCTTGTTCAGTAGAGTTTAAAATTGAATCTGGGATTCCTAGTCACAAATCAGCAGATTATTTGTTAATCTTCCCTGCTGCTTCACCATTTACCTTTATGGGAAGTGATGCATTGATATTATTACAGCAACCTATTTCCAGTCCTGAAACAGAGTGTCTCTGCAGTGTGCCACCTCAATTGCACAGGTATTTCTCAATGACTGATAGACAGTTTTCTTAGATTCCAACCAAACTCATCCAGATACTGGATCACTATATTAACTGTTAACTCAACAATCTTTATTATTACTTATGTTTTCACTGGTGAAGACTGTGAAAGTAAACATAATTAGAATTTATATAGCATTTTTTCATACAATTTGTCTCCCAAAATGCTTCACAAGTAATGAGTGACTGGTAATGAAGTAGCTATAAATGTTTAGTGGTGGCCATTGTACACATCAAAACCCATATACAGCCTTGGGCTATTTTCTGAACTGGTTTTAATGGAAGGAGAATGTTAGCTAGGATACCAGGCAAAATCCCTTACTCTTGTAAGACACGTCTTGAGTCCTTTTACTTGCACCTAACACCCTTCAGGTCATCACTAGAGATGTGCATAAGGGACCTTTAGTATGGTCATACACAACACTCCCCCCACCCTTGTGCTCAGCACTCATCCAGTATTAGATTATTTTTTTTGAGTGGGGGGGGATCAATGAGATTATTGAAGAAGCAACTGATAGAATGGCCTATGTGTCTGCTAATAAATTATGTAATCCGCTAGTAAGGATGCCCAAATCTGAGGCCGGGTTTTTGGAGATGACCATTTTTGGCACCCATGTGGTCTACATGTGGCAAATTTGCAATTACTTAGCCATCTGTGACTGGTTCTGAGATTTACAGCAACTTGCATCCATGTTTTGGTGTAGCTGTACCAGAATGTCACACCTAATTGGACCTGGCATAATATCCTCCAGAGCTGCACCTGCTGGCTGACCAGCAATTAAGACTTGGTGCATGTGCAGAGATTATTTTTCTGCACCAGCAGCAGCTGAGTGGTGTTTGGTCCCACAACAGGTTGAAAATCTGGCAAATAACTATTATTACATTTCTTCTTTCATAAAAGCTAGAGTTGGATTTTCAAAAGCCATAGAGTACTTGGGCATGATATCAGTGATGTTAATTAACCTGCAGTCATGTTGACTTTCTACAGTTTCTACATACCTTCCTACCAATGTAACATTTTCTTGAATGCAAGATACCCTTTCTAAACCTTGCCATGAGTAGATATACTTCCAAAACTCAGAAATTAGGTGTTATGCAGGGATCAGCAAAACTGAGCAGTTTCACCCTGCAGAACGTCTGCAGAAATCATGGAACTTTCATGGAAGCTTCCAAACTTCCACCAGTGGCAGAGTGGAAAACTTTTGCGAAAGTTAGGGGCATAATTTCACCCAGTGTTAATCACTGGTGGCTGCTGGTCCCTCCTTCCCCCCACCCACCCCACATGTAAAAAAATATCCCTGGTGACTAGTGGTCCTTCTACTCCTCCTGGTCACCTACAGCCTGGAAGTGTACAGTACCACCCCCCATCTCTATCTCCGTACTCTGTATCATTTTAAAAAATTCCTGGTGATCTAGTGTTTTCTTTTTTTTTTTTTTTTATTGTAACCTGTCCCCATCCCCAATCCCCAGTCCCGAGATAGAATCCCAAATCCCTAGTGGTCTTGTGTTCCTCACCTCCCCTCACTAGTAGGTGTCCCACCACCCCATTCCCACCTGTAAACCCCAGCAGCAGTAGGCAGACCGACACAGCCCTCTTCTCTCCACAACAGCCAGTCTGTCGACTGGGCTGTCAATGAATAAGCACCACAAGAATGCATTCATTCATTGACAGCTTAGTAGGCTGGCCAGCTGTGGTGGAGAAAGGAGGGCTGTGCTGGTCCACCCACTGCTGCTGGGGTGTACGATGGGGAGGGAGTAGGGTGTTGGGACACTGCTGGGAAGGGGGGGAAGGGCACTAGACCACCAGGAATTTGGGAGTTGGACTCAGACTGGGGATCAGGGATGGGAAGGGGTCACAATTTGAAAATAAATACTAGACTACCAGGTTTTTTAAATTGTACTGAATACAGAGATAGGGATGAGAAAGAGGTTACTGTACACTTCAGGGTGGCGGGTGTCTGGGAACAGGTGTGGGACCACTAGCCACCAGGAATATTTCTTTATATATGGGGTGGTTGTGGGGAGGGACCACTAGCCACCAGTGTTCTTTTGGGGTTGGGGGCAACTGGGTAGGGCGACTGTGGCTGGGGCCGGAATTTCCGCTGAAGTTGAGAAATGAATTTCCAAACTTCCTCAGAAGTGAAAGTCAGACTTTCTCTTGAATTCTGCTTGCAGAATTTTAATTTTGCACATCCCTAGAGTTATGTCCTGACAGTTACAACACAGATTTATGAACCAGGGACACAGGTCTAGTTCCACCATAGTCAATTATTATCTTCAGAAGATTTCAAAGGAAAAGCCTGCCAAAGAAGGGAAAATAGAGGACTGCTGAATGTAAATTGAAGAACTATATGACTTTTGTAACACAATTGTGGTACTAAGCAAATTAATTACTAGTTAAATTAGTTATTTGTTTGGTTTGACTGTGAAACAAAATCTCAAATTTTTTAACATGCTTCCATTTTTGCATAAAAAACAAATGCTTTAGTTTTTGGTTGGCTACCTAGTTTGACACATTTACTACAGTACCTTTTTGTCAAAGCCCCATTGTCCCCAGATCCCCCCAATAATACAAAGACAACTGTTGTGTGAGTGCTCAATAGACCATTTTTTCTCCATTTTCTTTCAAATATTCCACAAATTCACATCCAGAATTATTAAAAACATATTTACATTTTCCACATCATTTTCCTTATTATATACAGTTTTATAAATACTGTACTGGGTCATAATGTTGCATGCTTAATGGCGTACAACATTATGTCTTACCTGATAGAGCACTGGACTAGTGAGCGAATTGTGCAATACTGCATATACTGCTGTACGTGGTATTGCACCATTCCCACTTTCCCATGCAGAGGATAAGACCTCTGCTCGGAATGGATTTCACCGATGAGCTGTTGTGGCTCAATGGACTGAGGCATAGCAGAAAAAACCCAGGCAATGCTTCTGGGACCAGGTTTGATTCCTGGTCTGAGAACTTTTATTTTTTTGATCTATGTGCGCTCCCTAACCAGAAACCCCACTCCCTGGAGTTGAGAATCTACATTGGGAAGGGTTGGGGGGCACAGTCCCATAAGAGGGGTGGGGGCTGGGCCCACACAGAAAAACAAACATATGCTACATGGCAAGAATCACTCTGTATCGTTAGCACAATTGTGCCATGCAGCATATTGTTGTGCACAGTATTAACCCCATGCCTATAAATACTTGCTCATTCTTCTCCCCCCCGTCCCAGATATAGATCTGATGGCCACTCTCCCCTTATTTCCATGGTTGTGTACAAGTGCACACTCATACCCCTTTTCTTTCCTGGATTGTCCTGCAGCCATCTGTGTCCAGTATCCCAACCCCAGCTTCCCCACCCTTATTTTCCATACACCCTCTTTTCCCCTTTTTTCTCTGCCACCCACCTCTGGCGCTCCATCCTGTATCCCTGATGTCCACCTTCAGCAGTTAAACCTCCAAACACCCCTCTTACCCAGTACCTTCTTCCTTGGGTTAGGTGGGTGGGCAAACATCTCTGTAGCAAAATTATGAGGTCCCTCAGCATTCTGCAGCCCCTTATAAACCCCCTCTTTGCTCACTACTTTCTCTCTTCCTTTCTCCAATCCTGTTCCCCTGCCCCATAGTGACCGCATGATGGGCCACCCCTTACCCACTCCTAGAAACATAGAAACATACACTTTGATGGCAGATAAGGATCGCTTGGCCCACCTAGTCTGCCCATTTCCCTACCTAATGGATAAGCTACAGATCCTAGTTAACCAAAAACCTATTTCTTCCTACACCCCACAAGAATTGCCTTATGTCTGTCCCATGCATTCTTGAATTCCCCCACTGTTTTTGACCCCATGACCTCCTCAGGAAGGCCGTTCAATGTGTCCACCACCCTCTCTGTGAAAATATACTTTCTCTCATTGTCCCTGAGCCGTCTCCCCTCTATTTTCAAATTGTGTCACCTTGTTCTTGCACGTCTCTTTTTCTGAAAGATGCTACCTTCTTGGACTTTGTAGATTCCACTGAGGTACTTAAAAGTTTCAATCATGTCCCCCTTCTCCCTCCTTTCCTCAAGGGTATACATATTAAGCTCCCTTAGTATCTCCTTGTATGGCTTTTCTGGCAGACCCTGCACCATTTTATTTGCCCTTCTCTGGACTGCCTCCATCCTGTCTATGAACTCACAGAGATTGGGTCTCCAGAACTGGACGCATTACTCCAGATGAGGTCTCACCAACTGACTGTACAGAGGGATGACAACTTCCTGTTTTCTGCTGGTGATGCCTCTCCCTATGCATCCCAGTATCCTCCAGCCCTCCCTACTGCCTTCTCACATTGCTTGCTAACCTTAAGGTCATCTGATATGATTTCCCCCAGGTCTCTTTCCATTTTTGTTGTTACTACCCCCCCCCCCCAATTGTGTACTGTTCCCCTGGGTTTTTGTTTCCCAGCTGCATTATTTTGCACTTCTTTGCATTGAATCCAAGCTGCCATATTTCTGACCATTCCTCCAACCTTGCCAAGTCCCTTCTCATCCTTTACACCCCTCCCCTTGTGTATCAACCCTGTTGCAGATCTTTGTGTCATCTGCAAAGAGACATACTTTTCCTTCCAGACCTACTGCAATGTCACTTATAAATACATAAAAAAGGACTGGACCCAGTACTGAACCCTATGGTACCCCACTAATAACCCCCCTTTCTTCAGAGTGGACTCCATTTACTATTACCTTCTGTGTTCTGTTGTCCAGCCAATGTTTTACTCAGGCTACCACCCTGGGATCCACTCCCAGGCTGGCTAATTTGTTTATCAATATTATGTGGGGACTTTGTCAAATGCCTTGCTAAAGTCTAGGTAGGCCATGTCTACAACCTGTCTCTGGTCTACTACTTTGTTCACCAAGTCAAAGAAATCAATCAGATTCATCTGACATGACCTGCCTGCTGTGAATCCTTGCTGCCTTGGGTCCTGTGCACCACTTTCCTCTATGAAGGCAACAATTATTTCCTTCAGAAATGATTCCATCATTTTCCCTACCACAGAGGTCAAACTGACATGTCTGTAATTTCCTGCCCCTGTCTTGCTCCCACTTTTGTGATGGGGAATCACATCCGCCCTCCTGCAGTCCTCAGGTACCACATCATCCTCCCATGATTTGTTAAAAAGGGTAGTCAGTGATGCAATTAGTTCTCTCCTTAATTCTTTTAGAATTCTTGGCTGAATCCCATCAGACCCCATTGCTTTGACTTCCTTCAGTTATAGGAGTTCTTTCAGAACACTTTCTTCTGTGAAGAGGACCGGGATCAACCCCCCCCCCCATCCAGAGTGCTTCTGTTAACTGGATTAGGTACCTCCCCCTCCTCCTCTTTTGTGAATACTGAGCAAAAGTATCCATTCAGTATCCCTGCTTTTTCACTGTCCCTCTCTGCCCACACACGGTCCATTCTATTCAGCCTCACTATCCCTCCCTTTGTCTTTCTATGCTCCCTAATGTACGTATAAAATGTTTTATCCCCCTTCTTAACCAAGTTGGCTATCTTTTCCTCAGTTTAGGCCTTTGCTATTCTGACTGCCTTCCCTGCTTCCTTCTGCTTTAACTGGTATATTTCTCTGTCCTGCTCCTTCTGTGTTTCCTTATACTTCCTAAATGCTATCTTTTTCTCCCTAACCTTCCCAGCCACCTCTTTTGAGAACCATAGTGGCTTTTTCCTTTCATTTTGATTTGTTTATTTACTTCACACAAAGGCTTGTTGCCTCTGTGATGGCAGATTTGATGTTTCCCCATTGTTGCTCCACCCCTTCTTCTAGCCTGTTTGCTAGTACTTTTCTAAGGCACTCTCCCATTTTGACAAAGTCAGCCCCCCTGAAGTTCATTACCCTCACTTTTGTATGGCTTGACTCTGCAGCTGAATTTATCTTGAATGACACTGTTTAGTGGTCACTTGTTCCCAGATAGCTACCCACTTTTAGATCTGAGATCCTCTTACTTTCTCCATTTGTGAGAATGAAGTCTAGGATTGCTCCCTCCCAAGTGGGTTCCAACACTAGCTCTCTGAGGCATTCCCCCCTGTAGTGCATTGAGAATGACCCTGCTCTTGGATGTGGTTGCAGCAAAGGTGATCCAGTTAACATCTGGCATATTCAGGTCCCCCATCAACAATATCTCCCCTTTCTGTGCCATCCTAAGGATGCCTTCTATCATATCATTGCCCATTCCCTCTCCTCCCCTTGAGATGGGGGGTCTATATACAACCTCTGTGCAGATTGTGGTGCCATTTCCAAGCTCCAAGGTGACCACAGTGCCTCCTCTCATTCCTGTTTACTCTTTTGTTCCATTGCTTTTATCCCTTCCCTTACAGAGAGAGCTACTCCTCCCCCTCTTCTACCCTCCCTGTCTCTCCTGTAGGTTGTATACCCTGATATGTTAACATCCCAGTCATGATTCTCTGTGTACCATGTTTCTGTGACTGCCACATTATCAAGGCATCCTTCCTACATCAAGGCCACCAGTTCAGGGAGCTTGTTACCCAGACTATGGGAATTGGTATTCATTACCCTCCATTTGTTGATGGCCTTACCCCTTTTTCCCCATCTCTGTTCTTACTCCCTTTGTTGTTTTTTCCTTTTACCCCTGCCCTTATCTCTATTGACATCTCTATCTTGGTATTTACCTCACTAAATACCCTGATATTTGGGGGGCTAGGATATCCTGTTCCTTTCCAGTGCCCCCCCTTGGCTAGTTTAAATGCTTGCCAATGAAGCATTTAAACATATCACCTAGGATCCTGGATCCCCTCCTGGACAGATGCAGACCATAACACCAGTATAGGCCTGCATCATTTGAGGTGGACCCTCAGTCCCCAATGAAGTCAAACCCCTGATTCTGCACTAGTTTTTCAACCACTGATTGAATTCCATGGTGTGGAGCACCCTGGTCTCACCCATGCCATAGACAGGCAGCACCTTCGAGAAGGTTACCAAGTGTGCTACTTATCTAAGGCCCCTCCCCAACTCCACAAACTCCTCCTGCACTGTTCTGATCCCTTTTCTAGCCAGGTATTTTGCCCTAGGTGGACAATGACATCTAGCTTCCTCCCCCATGCAGCTGCTCCTGAGATCCTGAGGATTCGCTCCCTGTCCCTCCAATCCATTGTGCCTGGCAGGCACCTTACCTCCTTCTTCCCTCCCTCCCTCCCCAGTTATACCCTCCTAACAATGGAGTCCCCCAACAGGAGTTGCTTCCTTCCCCTGTGGGGGTCCCATGCCCCCTTCTGTGGGTCTCCTTTGTAGAGATTCCCAACATCCTCCTTGGTCCCACTGCGGGTGCCTCTGTAGAGGAACCACACTCTGCCAGAGTGACATATGAATTGAGGAGAGGTACAACTGGAAAGATATGCCTCTGTTCCACCACCCTCACCCTCCCTGAGCCCACTGTGGTCCAACCACTCCTCTTTTTTGGCAACCTCTGAGGCAGTGGTGGTGGCACTGGTGGTCCCTGGGTGGGAGAAGAGGTCCCTCAAATCCTGGCCAACTCAGCCTGAAGATGAGCAACCTCCTCCCTCAGCCCAGAGATGTGCATGCAGATGGGACACACCGCGTGCTCCAGAATGTCTCCCGGAAGACTGCTGCCCCACAGCTGCTGCACTGCACCATTCCCATCATGTCTTATTTCTGGCCCCTAAACTGTTGTTTTGAATATTTACTCTTTCCTCTATTTATTTAATATATATATATATATATATATATATATATATATATATATTTCCTACTTACCTACTGCCTCCATGCCCTTAAAGCTCCTGATCTTCCTGTTCTGAGGCAGGAAGTCCTAGTGATGTCATAAGCTGAATCCCTCACTGCATACATGTCATTTCCTTCCTCCTTGATTTCTCTAGCTCCATTCCTCACACATCCCCCCTTATTTCCTCTTTATTTCTTATGTCCTTGAAAACACTGTATTGATCGGGGCCTGTTGACAATAAGATCAGCCCCTTTTGATCAAACCTCTTTGTCCCCAGATCATCCTTAATAATACACAGACAACCACTGTGTGGGTGCTCAGTTGGTAATTATTTTACTCCATTTTCTTTCAAACATTCTACAAATTCACTAACATAGAAACATAGAATTTGATGGCAGATAAGGACTGCTTGGACCACCCAGTCTGCCCATTTCCCTACCTACTGGATAAGCTGCAGATTCTAGTTAACCAGCAGCCTACTTCCTTCTTACCCCCATCCCCTAGAATTGCCTTATGATTGTCCTATGCATGCTTGAATTCCACCACTGATTTTGACTCCACAACCTCCTCCGGAAGGCCATTCCATGCATTCACAACCCTCTCTGTGAAAAAATACTTCCTTAAATTACCTCTGAGCCGCCCCCCCTCTATCTTCAAATTGTGCATTCTTGTTCTTGCACACCTCTCTTTTGAAAGATGCTACCCTCTTGGACTTTGTTGATTCCCTTGAGGTACTTGAAAGTTTCTATCATGTCCCCTCTCCCTCCTTTCCTCGAGGCTATACATATTAAGCTCCTTAAGTCTCTCTTCATATGTCTTCTGGTGCAGACCCTGCACCATTTTAGTTGCCCTCCTCTGGACAGCCTCCATCCTGTCTATGTCCTTGTGGAGACTGGGTCTCCAGAACTGCACACAGTACTCCAGATGTGGTCTTACCAGCTGTCTGTACAGAGGGATAGTAACTTCCTGTTTTCTACTGGTGATGCCTCTCCCTATGCATCCCAGTAACCCCCCAGCCCTCCTTGCTGCCCTCTCACATTGCTTGCCCACCTTTAGGTCATCTGATATGACTACCCTCAGGTCCCTTTCCATTTTTGTTGTTGTTAGTATCTCACCCCCCATTGTGTACTATTCCCCTGGGTTTTTGTTTCCTAGGTGCATTACCCTTGCACTTCTTAGCATTGAATCTAAGTTGCCATACATTTGACCATTCCCCTAACCTTGCCAAGTCCCTTCTCATCCTTTCCACCCCACCCTGTGCATCAACTCTGTTGCAGATCTTAGTGTCATCTGCAAAGAGACATACTTTCCTTCAGTCCTTCCATAATGTTGCTTATAAAGACATTGAAGAGGACCGGTCCTAATACTGAACCCTGCGGTACCCCACTAGTAACCTTCCTTTCTTCTGAATGGACTCCATTTACTATTACCTCTGGGTCCTATTCTCCAGCCAATTTTTACCCAGGCTGTCATCTTGGGACCCACTCCCAGGCTGGCTAACTTGTATATTAATCTTTTGTGTGGGACTGTGTCAAATGCCTTGCTAAAGTCTAGGTAGGCCATGTCCACAGCCCCTCCTGATCTACTACTTGGTCACCCAGTGAAAGAAATCTATCAGATTTGTCTGGCATGACCTTCCCCTGTGAATCCATGCTGCCTAGGTCCTGTGCCCTCTGGCCTCTAGATACTCGACAATTCTTTCCTTCAGAAGTGATTCCATCATTTTCCCTATCACTGAGGTTAAACTAACAGGTCTGTAGTTTCCTGCTTCTGCCTTGCTCCCACTTTTGTGAAGGGGAATCACATCTGCCCTCCTCCAGTCCTCTGGTACCACCCCACCATCCCATGATTTATTAAAAAGGGTAGTCAGTGGTGTCACTAGTTCTACCCTTAGCTCTTTTAGAATTCTGGGATGAATTCCATCAGGCCCCATTGCTTTGTCCACCTTCAGTTTTAAGAGTTCTTTCAGAACCCTTCTTCTCTAAATGGGCTGGTATCAACTTCTGTATCCAGAGTGTTACTACTGTTTGTTTTATGTACCTCCCTCTTCATTTGTAAATACTGAGCAAAAATATTTGTTTAGTATCTCTGCCTTTTCACAGTCTCCTCTGCCCACCCTCCCTCCCTTTATTAAGCCTCACTATCCCTCCTTGGTCTTCCTTTGCTCCTGATGTACCTATAAAAGGTTTTATCCCCTTCTAACTGAGTTGGCTATCTTTCCTCGGTTTGGACCTTTGCTGTTCTGACTGCCTTCCCAGCCTCCTTTTGCTTTAACTGATACAGTTCTCTGTCCTGCTCCTTCTGCGATTCCTTGTACTTCCTGAATGCTTTCTTTTCTCTTGAACCTTCACTGCCACTTCCTTTGAGAACCACAGTGGTTTCTTACATCGTCTTGTTTTGTTTATTTGCTTCATACAAAGGCTTGTTACCTCTGTGATGGCAGTTTTATTATTCCCATTGTTCTTCCACCCCTCCTTCCTGCCCATTTGCTAGTGCACTCCTTAGGCACTCACCCATTTTGGCAAAGTCAGCCCTCTTAAAGTCCAGTACTTTTGTCTTTGTATGGCTTGACTCTATTGCTGTGTTTATTGTGAACCATACTGTCTGATGGTCGCTAGTTCCCAGATGGCTACCCACTTCTACATCTGTTATCCTCTCTCCATCTCCATTTGAGAGAATCAAGTCTAATATTGCTCCCTCTTGAGTGGGCTCTAGTACTAGTTGTCTAAGGCATTCCCCCTGTAGGGCATCTAGAATAACTGCACTCTTCGAAGTGGCAGCTGCAACTGCACTCCAGTTTACATCTGGCATATTCAGATCGCCCATCAGCAATATCTCCCCTTTTTCTGCCATTCTAAGTATACTTTCTATCATTTTCCAGTCCATTTCCTCCCCCTGAGAAGGGGGTCTGTATACAACCCCTGTGTGTATTGTGGTGCCATTGCCTGTCTCCAAATTTACCCACAGTGCTTCTTCTCCTCCCTGTTTACCCTTTTGTTCTGTTGCTTTTATTCCTTCCCTTATGTAAAGAGCTACTCTTTCTCCTCTTTTACCCTCCCTGTCCCTCCTGTAGACAGTGTGTCCTGGTATGTTTATGTCCCAGTCATGGTTTTGTGTGTACCATGTTTCTGTGACTGCCACAATATCCAGATGTTCCTCCCCCATCAAGGCCACTAATTCAGGAAGCTTGTTACCCAGACTACAGGCATTGGTACTCATTGCTCTCCATTTTTTGATGGTTTTACCTTCTGTTGCAGCATCCCCACTGACCATTCTACCTCGGTCTTTTTCTCATTTAGTACCCTGTTTTGTAGGGAGAGGCTGAGATTTTCCTGCTGCTTGTCAGTGCCTCCCCCTTTGACTAGTTTAAAAGCTTGCCAATGAAGCATTTAAACTGATTGCTCAAAAGACTTGCTCCCTTCCTGGACAGATGCAGACCATCCTGCCAGTATAGGCTGGTGTCCCTCCAGGTGGAACCCCAGTCCCCAATGAAGCCAAACTCCTGTGCTCCGCACCATTCTTTCAACCATTCATTAAACTGCATGGTGCCAAATACCCTTGCCTCCCCCATGCTTTTTACAGGCAGCACCTCTGAGAAGGATACTGTGTGTGCTACTTGTCTTAGGTCCCTCCCCAACTCTGCAATGTCCTCCTGCACTGCTGTAATCTCATGATGAGCAAAGTAATTTGTCCCTAGGTGGACAATTATGTCCAACTCAGAATCCTTTGCAGCTCTTCTCGTGATCCTGAGGATGCGCTTCCTGTCCCTCCAAGCCATGGCACCAGGCAGGCACCTTACTTCAGTTTTCCCAGCTCCCCCCAGTTCTATACCTCTAATAATTGAGTCCCCCACCTGGAGCTGCTTCCTTTCCCTGTGGTGTCCTCTGCCTCCTTCCTGTGGGCCTCCCTTGTGACAGTTATCATTAGTCTTCTCTGCGGGTGCATCCATAGGGGAGCTATGCTCCCCCAGAATGGTGTATGGATTGTGGAGTGGAACAATTGACTGGTGTGCCTCTGTTCCACCCTCCTCACCCTCCCTGAGCCAACTGTGGTACAACTGTTGTGCTTTCTTCACAACCTCTGAGGTAGTGGTGGTGGTGGCGCTAGTGCTCCCTGCATGGGGAAGGTTCCCTTCCTACTGTCCAGTGTGGCCTGGGGAAGGTTTCCTAACTACTGTACAGTGCAGCCTGAAGACGGGCAACTTCCTCCCTCAGGGCAGATAGTTGTCTGCAAATAGGCCAGCATCTCAGCCTACAGAAAGACTCCCTGAAGACTGCTGCCCCACAGCCATTACATTGCACTATTCCCCACATGTTTATCTATTTTTTTTTGTATTTGTGTGTGTGTGTGTGTGCGTGTGTGATTTGTTATATAGAAATATATATATATAATACAATGTGTATTCTTATATTGTCAGTGCAGTGTGCAAGAGGATATGACAGTGAAATGCACCTTGCACTCAAGGAAATGATGTCAGAACCTCAGGTATAAAGGAACTATTTCCAGGGGTGGGTGGGGTGAGGGTGGGAGGTTGGGCCTAAACTGTGTCCTCACAAAACAATCAACTAAAAGCTCTCACCCACCGCTGCGATGAGTACCTTCCTGTCAGCAAGATACCCTACACAACAATTTGACAGAGAAAGTACCCTGCTAATGAAACAGAGAAAAATCCAGACATCCTAGTCAGACACAGGTAAACCTCTCCAGCCCCAAAACAGCCGGGTGGTTTGTTAGCCACAAAGGAAAATCAAATATGCAGTTATTTCAGCCCTTCTGAGGATGCTGACAAGATAAGCAGTTTTAAAAAAACCCTTCCTGAATTAAAAACTAAAACAAACACAAAGCAATACCACTTTAAAAGTGAGGAAAACTTCTCTCAGATGTAAGCAAGAGAGAGAGAGATTAGTTACTGATATTTAGTCCAAAATATTAGTATATCCCACGAGGCTTCTCAGTTGTTTCCAAGCACTCCCTGTACATAACTTGGAAGAAGATGGACTTCTGCCTCAAACAGGATCACACCACTAGTCTACATTAATTTGAATAATGCTGAAATGGTCTAGCTAGACAAATGGCTGTGTTGCAGACCTCTGACTTGTGAAGACAATTATCCCCACCTCAGGCTATGTTTGGCATCCAATTACAAACTGCAGCTTTTGCTATTTTGAATCACACAACCACACCAAAAATTGCAAAATACATTGATGCAGATTCTCACAGAATTCTAGTAATTAGTCTAGTTAGCCACAAAGGAAAATCAAATATGCAGAAGATAAGCAGTTTTAAAAACCTCCTTCCTGAATTAAAAACTAAAACAAACACAAAGCAATACCACTTTAAAAGTGAGGAAAACTTCTCTAAGATGTAAGCGAGAGAGAGAGAGATTAGTTACTGATATTTAGTCCAAAATAGTAGTATATCCCACGCAGCTTCTCAGTTGTTTCCAAGCACTCCCTGTACACAACTTGGAAGAAGATGGACTTCTGCCTCAAACAGGATCACACCTCTAGTTTATAGTAATTTGAACAATGCTGAAATGGTCTAGCTAGACAAATGGCTGGGTTGCAGACCTCTGACTTGTGAAGACAATTACCCCCACCTCAGGCTATGTTTGGCATCCAATTACAAACTGCAGCTTTTGCTATTTTGAATCACACAACCCCACCAAAAGTTGCAAAATACATTGATGCAGATTCTCACAGAATTCTAGTAATTAGTCCAGTTAGCCACAAAGGAAAATCAAATATGCAGAAGATAAGCAGTTTTAAAAACCTCCTTCCTGAATTAAAAACTAAAACAAACACAAAGCAATACCACTTTAAAAGTGAGGAAAACTTCTCTCAGATGTAAGCAAGAGAGAGAGAGAGACAGATTAGTTACTGATATTTAGTCCAAAATAGTAGTATATCCCACGCAGCTTCTCAGTTGTTTCCAAGCACTCCCTGTACACAACTTGGAAGAAGATGGACTTCTGCCTCAAACAGGATCACACCACTAGTTTATAGTAATTTGAAAAATGCTGAAATGGTCTAGCTAGACAAATGGCTGGGTTGCAGACCTCTGACTTATGAAGACAATTACCCCCACATCAGGCTATGTTTGGCATCCAATTACAAACTGCAGCTTTTGCCATCTTGAATCACACAACCCCACCAAAAGTTGCAAAATATATTGATGCAGATTCTCACAGAATTCTAGTAATCAGTCCAGTTAGCCGCAAAGGAAAATCAAATTTGCAGAAGATACGCAGTTTTAAAACCCCCCTTCCCGAATTAAAAACTAAAACAAACACAAAGCAATACCATTTTAAAAGTGAGGAAAACTTCTCTCAGATGTAAGCAAGAGAGAGAGAGAGACAGATTAGTTACTGATAATTAGTCCAAAATAGTAGTATATCCCACGCAGCTTCTCAGTTGTTTCCAAGCACTCCCTGTACACAACTTGGAAGAAGATGGACTTCTGCCTCAAACAGGATCACACCACTAGTCTACAGTAACTTGAACAATGCTGAAATGGTCTAGCTAGACAAATGGCTGTGTTGCAGACCTCTGACTTGTGAAGACAATTATCCCCACCTCAGGCTATGTTTGGTATCCAATTACAAACTGCAGATTTTGCTATTTTGAATCACACAACCACACCAAAAGTTGCAAAATACATTGATGCAGATTCTCACAGAATTCTAGTAATTAGTCCAGTTAGCCACAAAGGAAAATCAAATATGCAGAAGATAAGCAGTTTTAAAACCTCCTTCCTGAATTAAAAACTAAAACAAACACAAAGCAATACCACTTTAAAAGTGAGGAAAACTTCTCTAAGATGTAAGCGAGAGAGAGAGAGATTAGTTACTGATATTTAGTCCAAAATAGTAGTATATCCCACGCAGCTTCTCAGTTGTTTCCAAGCACTCCCTGTACACAACTTGGAAGAAGATGGACTTCTGCCTCAAACAGGATCACACCACTAGTTTATAGTAATTTGAACAATGCTGAAATGGTCTAGCTAGACAAATGGCTTGGTTGCAGACCTCTGTCTTGTGAAGACAATTACCCCCACCTCAGGCTATGTTTGGCATCCAATTACAAACTGCAGCTTTTGCTATTTTGAATCACACAACCCCACCAAAAGTTACAAAATATATTGATGCAGATTCTCACAGAATTCTAGTAATCAGTCCAGTTAGCCACCACAAAGGAAAATCAAATATGCAGAAGATAAGCAATTTAAAAAAAAAAAACCCTTCCTGAATTAAAAACTAAAACAAACACAAAGCAATACCACTTTAAAAGTGAGGAAAACTTCTCTCAGATGTAAGCAAGAGAGAGAGAGATTAGTTACTGATATTTAGTCCAAAATAGTAATATATCCCATGCAGCTTCTCAGTTGTTTCCAAGCACTCCCTGTACACAACTTGGAAGAAGATGGACTTCTGCCTCAAACAGGATCACACCACTAGTTTATAGTAATTTGAACAATGCTGAAATGGTCTAGCTAGACAAATGGCTGGGTTGCAGACCTCTGTCTTGTGATGACAATTACCCCCACCTCAGGCTATGTTTGGCATCCAATTACAAACTGCAGCTTTTGCTATTTTGAATCACACAACCCCACCAAAAGTTGCAAAATATATTGATGCAGATTCTCACAGAATTCTAGTAATCAGTCCACTTAGCCACAAAGGAAAATCAAATATGCAGAAGATAAGCAGCTTTAAAAACCTCCTTCCTGAATTAAAAACTAAAACAAACACAAAGCAATACCACTTTAAAAGTGAGGAAAACTTCTCTTCGATGTAAGCGAGAGAGAGAGAGATTAGTTACTGATATTTAGTCCAAAATAGTAGTATATCCCACGCAGCTTCTCAGTTGTTTCCAAGCACTCCCTGTACACAACTTGGAAGAAGATGGACTTCTGCCTCAAACAGGATCACACCACTAGTTTATAACAATTTGAACAATGCTGAAATGGTCTAGCTAAACAAATGGCAGGGTTGCAGACCTCTGACATGTGAAGACAATTACCCCCACCTCAGGCTACCACTCATAACTACCACAGTTATTCAAAATATATTTACATTTTTTGCCATCATTTTCCTTATTATGTTAAATTTTATAAATACATGTTCATTCTTCTCTTCTCCCCCCAGATGTACATCTGGGACCACTCTCCTCTTATTCCTCTGGCTGGGTATGAATGTACAATTGAACCCCTTTTCTGTCCTGCAATGTCCTGCAGCCATCTGTGTCCTGTTTCCCTTCCAGCCTCCCCCCACGCTGGATGGTGGGATTCCCCCTGATTTCTGACTTTCCTCTCTCCTTTATTTTTCATACCAATCTTTTCTTCAGCCATGCTTCCACTAATTCCCCTGTTTCTGAAGTAAAAAGAGCCAAACTTAGACATGAGAGGTGTACCCCATCTCCCCTACAAAATTCATATTGATGTTCCTCAGTTCCTCTTTTTATGGACCTACCCCCTTTGCAAACAGCTTACTGACCCTTATGTTCATGCACTTCCATGCCTTCTTTATAGCCCTATGGCTGTGCGCATGTCACCATACCCTTCTTGGGACCATGTCAGACCACACCAGCCTGACTCCTAGCCACCATTTTTTGTATCGTTGCAGTGCCCTCCTTTATTCGATAAAAATGTCCAACCGTGGCCTAGTTCCAAGATCATTCCCTCCTAAATGTAGTATAAGCATGTCTGGTCTCCTGTTCTCCCCTTTCATTTCTCATAAGAGTGGTAACAGCTGTGCCCATCTCATTCTCTGAACTCCTCCGCAGGTCAGCTTAATTAGGTTCAGGGCCATGTGTAGTTGGCATCCCCTGGGCCATCTGGATACCCATTTCTCTGCCCTATAAATAAAGGAGTGCCCACATATCCACACCCCTAGCATTTCTCTATGACCTATTGAGTAAGTAAATAACAAACATGATTGTTATGACAAAAAACTCTCTCCCCTTCCTTCCTTTCACTCCCCTTTTTCCCCCTTTCTATTTTATTTTATTACAAAATCCGCTCTTCTTTACCTACTTGGGAGGGAAAAAGAACAGAGTTAGTATGATTTTTTTACATTCTGGCCCAAATATTCAAACTGCGCCATGAAAGTGCACAACAGCAGGAGCAATCACAAATCCACTGCGCACTAAGCTCGATATTCAAACACTGCGCAGGTCAAGATGCACCTGCAGCACACGAATGAATATCACGCCATCTGCACCATAGTGCAATGAGGGATGTTCAGTGGTACAGTTCAGATGCACAATAGCACAACCAGGGATGCTCAGTGAAGCAGGGCAGCAGCGCAACAGCACAACAAGGACTGCTCAGTGGAGCAGGGCAGCAGTGCAACAGCACAACCAGGGATGCACAGGGACAGGATGCAGGGGCCCACCACCCATGCTACAGATGGGCAGAGGAGCACACAGCTGAACAGATATCGCCCCCTCCACACCCCATGCACTGCACAACTGGGGGAGAGCTGGAATAACCACTGGCCCATGGATACCACCACCCCCACTGTGACAATGCAACCCTGTTCACCACAGAACCATGCAAGGCAGCCCCACCACAACCAACTGTCAGTGGGTGGCAGCAGACAGCGATGCAAAGACTGCATGCAC
Source organism: Neoceratodus forsteri (assembly GCA_016271365.2). Classification (NCBI taxonomy): domain Eukaryota; kingdom Metazoa; phylum Chordata; order Ceratodontiformes; family Ceratodontidae; genus Neoceratodus; species Neoceratodus forsteri. The sequence goes on along the minus strand of CM028136.1, from coordinate 121,479,075 downwards.
AGTGCCACCATGCACGTTCCCCCCATGGTACAGCTGAGAGACTGACCATGTGTCGGCACATGAGGCACCCTACACATGACAGGGCACCCTGCACACCCTCCCAAGGACACACCCTGACCCAGCACTGGCCACAACAGCCAGTGCAGGCACCCAAAGTGGTGCATGGAAGCATGCACCTCACAGGATGCAACACAGTGCATGGACAAACACCCACTCATACCCAAGGGCACACCAATACAGGGACGCAGTAGCGGGTCAACCAAGCCCCCAGCATGTGGCCACAGAAACTGTGTACACATAGCCAGCACCCCTCCATGACACAGGAGTGCCAGCCACCCTGCGCAGGCACCATGGAGCTGTACGCCACCAGCATGCACCCAGAGCACAAGTGACAGACAGTGGAGCACATTCCCTGCAACAGACACAAGTGACAGCGTGGAGGTGGGACAACAACAGTGGAGGCCACAGTGCCACCCAAGGCAGACATGCACCACACCAGTGACAGGAGGCAACCCGGCATTGTGCTAGGTACAGTGGCTGTCCAGCATGGACAGTCACCACTGACATGCCAGCAGACCATGCAGGTCACAGACATGCAAGGGTGTCAGCTGCATGGGCCATGGACGGTCTGACAGGTGCACCATGGACACAGTGCATGCACTGTGGACCACTGCACACAGTCATCCAGTGCATAAAGAACAACACACAAACCACAGACAGTGACTGATAGCCACTCCCACACCATAGTCACTTCCCCTACGGACACACACACACGCCCATGACTGCACCACCCCTGATGCCATGCACACCACTGCAGCTGAGCACCTGTAGCCCACTGCAAATCAGAGACCACCACAGTAGGCATAACAAAACAAATGTATATTAAAAGATAGAAAATAACTATTTACAAGTATGTACAAAAGGTTGAGGGTGAGGGCCACAAACCAGGTGGGGATGGGTAAGGGGCCGGGTGAACAAATAGTAGAGGGAAGGAGGGGTGTGAGGATGGGTGCAGGGGAGGTAGGAGAAATCTTGGGGTGCAAGATGTTCAGTGGGAGCCCCGCTCCCCACTCTGAAGGCGCCTCCCGCCATGCCTCCTTCGGACTCCTAGATGGTCGATGCACTGTAGAATCTCCAGGGAGGCCCTGGCCACTTGCAGTATCTCCAGCAGCACCATCTCAATGTTCTGCAACCGCCGTCCACCTAGGACAAGGGAGCAGAGTCAATAAGTGTGAATGCACAGCCCCCTGAAGCACACCCACTGTGCATGGCATATGGCCATGGGACATGACTCTGTGATGGTGTGCGACCACCCACAGTGATTGTGTCCACAAGACCTGCCCACCCAGGAGCACACAGCCATGAGGACCTCTGCACACACCCACCGCCCAAGTCCTGCACAGCATCACCGTGGCTGTACAGTGATATGGCTATGCGGTGCAAAGGCAATGGCAATGGCACAGCCATGTACCCCATGCACACATGGACCACCATTGATGCACTCCCAGACATGCAGTGCCACTGGACAGTGCTGACATTACCATGTTGCGTGCATGGCAGTGGTATCAATGGATGGTGGCCATGACCTGCCACCCACACTGTTACACAGCATGCACAAAAAATCCTGGATGTAAAGCACTCACCATCATCAGGCTGGTCCCGGTGCTGGGCTGATACGGTTGCTCTTGCATCCTGACATGGATCATGCCACAGCCGCCTCTTCCTGGCATGCTGGCGCACCTCAGGGCCTAGGGTGCAAACATGGACAGAGGAACATCAGTACAATCCGGTAGCAAAGGTCCCCCCGCCCCTGGGTGTGTGAAGTCCCACAAAGCCATACCCATCTGCCCCCACCCCATACCACCACCACGGCCCACACTGGATGGCCCCTCCGTGTGCTGGACACATGCCACCATGATACCCATATGGACATAAAACAGTGTATGGATGGGGCACCTACCTGGCCGTGGAACCGCACCCCTGCTGGAGTGTGCCAGCAGGTGGGCAAGCCTGTCCAGGTCCCTATGCTGCAGGTCCCCATACCAGTGCCTGCACTGCTCTGCTGTGCACTGGATGCCCGTCACCTCCTCCAGAGCCACAGCCACCTCCTCCCACATGGCACTCCTGGCCCTTTCCAGGGGTGCCTCCCCAAAGAGAGCAGCAGCATGGGGCTCAACCAGGGACACTAAGTTAGCCAGTTTGACCTGGCTCCAGATTGCTGCCCATCTACGTGCCATCTTACAAGAATTGAGTATCGAAATGGCACTCCGTAGCACACGTCCACCATGTGCGGATTCTGCACGGTACTGAGCTGCCATTCCCCATCGTGTTGTCACCAAACAGCACGATAGAGGTGCACCCATGTGGATGCCTGACACCTAGGGGGCAAAGGTTGGCACAGGGTCAGGGGTCCCTCATGCATGGACTGCCACAGCGTGATTGGTACTCACCGCATGTAGAGCGGTAGAGCACCCATGTGGCACATCCTGTAGTGGTCTACCACACTGTGGCTCCAGAGTGCCTACAGCACCACAGTGCAAGACCGCCATACATGTGAACAGCACAGTAGTGTCACTGTCACAATGGTGGCTGTGCCCTGCACTGCCTCCCGCGCACAGCACGTCAGCAGTGTGGCAGGTGTTGGCATCAGCACCCTTGGAATGCGCCGTTCGGTGTCCACTGTGCACGTCACAGAACTGCACCCATGCCTGAGCACATTCAACACAATTGCGCAAGGTGCAACAGTGCATTATTCAGCTGGCATATGCTAATCAGCTCATCAGCGATTCAATGGCACAGCTACTGCATTAGCATCCATTTAAAATTGTGCCTCGACTCATTTGCATGCGTTGCGCTATATAAATGTGACATTGGGCTGCAGATGCCATAGTCTGGTATTGCAATCTATTGTGGGGAGTTGCATGCTGCTTGGGAGTGTGGACTGTGGTATGTGGGAGATGCATGGGACTGCACGGTCAGATGTAACACCTGTCATTCCCACAGGATCAATAATGAGTGATCGTGAGGTGGAGGACGAGGAACAGAGACGTGGTAGGAAGAGGAGGCCAAACTTCACCAAGGCAGAAACAGATGCCCTGTTTAAGGCCTACCTTGACCAGAAGCTACTGCTCAGTGGACAGCGGGGAACACCACAAGCCCATGCTGCTGCATGAGGAGAGGTGGCACGTGCCATCAACCAGCATGGCAGCCACCAGCGGTCAGTGCAGGAGTGAAAGAAGAAGGTGGACACGGATAGGAGGAGGATTAAGGATAAGGTGGCTGCCATCAGGGGAGCATGGGCTGTGACCAGTGGTGGACAGATGGCCGTGCAACACCTGACCCCTCAGGAAGAGTGGGTGGCTGACAGCATGCATCGTTGTGCCATCGAGGGTATTCCAGGTGGTGGATTCCAGATGGGTAGTAGCCCATCACTGCATGATAGGTCCTGATCTGTCACTGGGGGGATGCCACAGGGTAGGGCAGATACATTAATGCTACTGTCTTCCCTTACAGCTCCTGAGCATCTACATGGGTCAGCGGTGGTGGGCTCGTCCACTGAGAGCGATATGCTGGACACAGAGCAGGGTCCATCCACCTCCACAGTTGTCCGAGGGTCAGGATGACAGTGGGCCTGCCTGGCTGTCTGGACTGATGTTGGTGGAGCAGGTGCGGAGGAGGCCCTGCCCATGTCCCAGCCTGCCGGCATCCATGGATGCCGGCATGCTGAGACTCAAACTGGTGCCAGATCCATCACTGATGATGATGGAGCTCACATCATGGACAGTGATAAGTGTGGGCCACAGGATGGCCACACAGCAGGTTACAGCATGGGCATAGCCATGGGTGGTGCTGCCGTGGAGGCCTGTGTGACATCACAGTCCCAGCCTGTGCCTGTCTGCACCAGTGAGGCAGCACTGGTGTGTGTCCAGAACAGTGGGGCTGTTGCAGCAGCTGAGGCAACACTGTTGAGCCCTGGAGAGGGACAGCCAGAGGGGCAGTGTCAGCAGTCGGCCAATGGCCATGGGGGGACAGTGTCGGGGGTGGCATCAGTGCACCACCTATGGACATGCCTAGGCATGGCCCTGGTGTGCAGCGCCCAACCTCAAGGAGTGCTTCCCATCATGGCCATGAACACCGTGAGGGACAGCATGCCGATCAGGCGGATGACCTATTAGGTGAGCACACCCACATACTCCATGATTTAGTGGATCATCAGTTGTGGTTTGTGATGGCGGTGGATGCACTCAGTGTGGTCCTGCACCAGGCAGAGGAGCAGTGCAGCAGGGGCACCTGTCTGCTCCTGGCAGGGATGGACTGGCTGTGGGAGGATGTGACGACCGCCATTGACAGGCAGACACAGGCAATCACAGCTGTCATGGCCACAATGGGCACACAGTTATTTGCCCATGCGTCGCAGACACCACGCAGTGCAATGTCCTCCCTCCATTCCCGGTGTCATGCGACACCCTCCTTGTCAACACCGGGTTCAACTGTGGGCATCTCGAGCACGCCTGTCGCAGGCATGTTCGGTGAGATGCAGACCCCCGCTCAAGAATGGTCTCATTCACGCAGTGGATCCCCTGGGGGACCGTCGGTGCCACCCTATGAGGCCATTGGTCAGCCTGTCACTGCTGGCGGGTCTCAGCGGAGTCACACACATCCATGGTGGCTGTGGCACTGTGCCACGTGACTGACCTGTCTCCACCATGGCTACTGTCTGACGCTGCCCTGTGTGCAGTGTGTTGTCTCAATGTAATGCACAGGTGGGGTACCCGGCCCTGCACACACACACACACACACACACACACACATTCCATCTGCACACCCTCCCGGCTGCTGGCTGCTGTGGCGTGTGCATGATGATGCCTGCATTGCACTGTCCACCACTGTACAATGGTGCCCAGCATCTGACACATGCTCAATGACAGGCACTGGGCATGGTGGTCTGTGGACTTGTGTGTGGCTAGGGGTGGCGGTTGGGGTCGGCGTGCCTCCTACCCTTTGTACATGTCTTGTGGGTGTGTGTGTGTGACTGTGTGTCATGTTAGACCTTGCCAATCCCTGACAGTGTGTGCGGTTTCCTGCTCAACCAATTCCCTTTATGACATGCACCCCTGGTGTTTGTCCATGCATGTTTGTAGGTTGTGCCCTTGCCATTGGTAGTTGCACATGGCCCCATGTCTTACCTGGGTTGGTTGAAGTGCTCCTCTGTGATTGTGTCCCGGTGCAGCTGCACCATCCGGATCAGTCGTGGGTCCCTTTGACCAAGGGGGGGCTGCCCATCACCATCTGCACCAGCGTCCTCATCGTCCCCATCACTGTCCCCCTCTTTGACCTGTACAGATATCCCACAGTCATTGGCCATGTTGTACAGGATGCAACAGGCCAGGAATAGCCCACAGGCCTTTGAGGGGCTGTACTGTAGGGCACCGCCAGACGTGTCCAGGCAACGGAAATGTACCTTCAGCATCCCGAACACCCGCTCTATGACATTGCATGTCGTGGCATGTACCTCATTGTAGCTTTGCTGCGATGGGCTCACGGGCCACCGGTATGGTGTGAGCAGCCAGGAATGGAGTGGGTATCCACTGTCACCTGTGTGTAGAGGCTGGACATTAGTTTGGTGATCAGCGTCACCCTGCCATGGGCCATCTAGGCCAGTACCCATGTCATCTCTGACTATGCCCCTCACAAGATCCATGTCTTTCTGCGTGATTTGCATACTTACCCACTAGATGACCAGTGGGGATGTCCCCACTCTTGAACCTGTGGCACAGTGCAGACTGGTGCCAGATGAAGGCATCATGTGCTCCCCCAGGGTGCGTGGCTCTGACATTGGTTATGCACCCCTAGCATCGCACACCACCTGGCAGTTGATGCTTGCATAGCCCTTCCGATTTATGTATGCTGCACTTCCGGGGCCAGGTGGCATGTGGATGGCCACATGGGTGCAGTCAATGGCCCCGAGCATGCTAGACATATGTGCTATCCTGTGGGACTCTTGTATGTGTGCTGTGTGCTCCGCCAGTGTGCTGGGGAAATGGATGTACTCCACAGCATGTGGCAGCAGTGTGCTGAGGAATTGTGTGAGTAGGTGTGACGCGGTCAACTGGGTTATGCCTGTTGTGTCCCCTGTTGGTCTCTGGAAGGTACCCGTGGAAAGCAAGCACATGACAGCTGTCACTTTGGTCTCCACTGACAGAGCATGACTCCGTCGTGTGGGTGCCTGCATCACATCACATCACTGCACAGCTCACAGAGCCGCCTCAGGATTGCCCAGTTCAGGTGGTACCGGCCCACTATCTCAGTGTCACTGTACAGCTCAAAGCTGGTGCAGGCTCGGTACTGCCTGTTGGGGGCATACCACTGACAGGCCCTTCCACGGCTGCGCCCCCCTGCTGCCTGCCTTCTCACACCTCTCATTACTGCCTCCATCTGAATGGTGGCACTGGCCATGTCCCTGGCTTGTATTACCCCCCTGGTAGCTGTATTCCCAATCCCCCCCACTGTCCTTTCTGCTACTCCCCCTGCACCAGGAACACCTCCCAGAATTGGACATCCTGCCCACTGTCAGTGCCTCAGTCCAATGTGGCACTTCCCCTTTCCTCCTGCACAGTGGCACAGGCTCCCCACTCCTTCCCTGTTCCTAGTGTTTTCCAGGTGCTCTGTCCTGCTCCTGCCCTGTTCTACTCACAGCTACTGTGTGCCTGGTTGCTGTCAGCTTGCTCCCACATCTGGCTTTCCTGTAGCGTTCTTGCACCTCTCTCTTGTTCCTTTTTATTTTGGATAATTTCCGCTATCGTGCAACTTAAGTTTGCTCCCCTATTGCACAAGGCGCATGCTGTTGATTATTGCACTGTGCCATTTATTCATGGTTCCTCCCCCTTCAGTTGTGCATGCATTCATTACCATTGCACTCTTGCGCATTGTGATTTGGGGGGCGCAGCTGCCTCCTGCTGAATATTGCACAATGGAACACTTTCGGACTGGCGCATCACTGTTGTGCATGGTGCAACCCTTTTAAATATCTGGGCCCCTGAATGTATCTTTTGAAGTATTCTGAGGCCCACCCCCCCTTTTGCTTTATCTCATTACTTGCCCCTCCCGAGCTGCAATCTCTGAAGTGGCTCCAAATCTGAACGAATGGGATGAGTATCCTTTTAGATCCTCACCTAAAAACTGCATCCATTTTTTCAGCACTGCAATGGCTTGCATGCCAGTCACCCTTGACCCATCCCCATGTATAAACATAGGTAACCTGCCTTTTGGTCACAATGCAGCATATGCTAATAGTGCTTCCACTATGCACACTGCACTGTCCCTAGTGATGCAGCAAAATTAAATTTCGCCATTGAAATTCTGTCAAAATTGGGAATTTCACCCTGTAAAATATTTCGCAAAATTGGTGCATTTTGCTGAATATTTCGTGAGTGCGATCTATTTAAAAAGTTAAAAAAATAAAGTGTTTGTCCTCTCCTGTGTCTCAATCCCTGGTGTCTAATTGTTCCCCTCCCCGGCTGATATGAAGAATCCCCCCCATCCCCGATCCCCATAACAATAAAAAAAGCCTCCCTTTTCCATTGTATAGTGGACCCTGCCCCGCCTCCCAGTCCCCTATGCCATTAAAATAAAAATAAAACAATTTTCCTTTCCATAGTGTAGTGGTCCCTCCCTCCCTGATCCTCTATCCTGTTAAAATAGAAATACAAACAAATCTCCATTTCCATAATGTAGTGGTCCCCCAAGCCCCCATCCACACCTGTATTGCATCCCACATTGCTCCCCCTACCATGGTATGGCACGCCGATCGGAGAGCAGCACAGCCCTCCACACACCTCCATGGCTGCCCACCAACTGAATTGAACTTGTCAGTGACAGCTAGAGTACACACTGCAAGCCCATTGGTTGACACTGTATTTCACTGGCGAAATTCCACATTTCTGCCATGGGTTTTGCACTTCGCACCCATGAAATAGTTTGTGAAATCAGTGAATTTTAAGAAATTTTTGCAGGGTGAAATTTTTCAGTTTTGCACAACTCTAACTGTCCCCTTGTCACTTTAACTTAACGGTACACCCCCTCCCCACTTGATAAGTCTTTGATTGTCTTAGGGTAAAACCTATTATTGCAGGCGTTATAGTAACATCCTCCCATCTTAGGCCTCAAAACTTATCTCCCCTTCCATGTGCTAGCACTTCACTAATCCTAAAGGCCCCATGATACATGGTGGTATAAACAGCCCTGAAACCCGCCACATCACTACTGGACCTGCATATTGAGTTCAAAGCACCTATTATCCTCTGTAGCAGCACCTTCGTGATTGGTTTCCTGCCATCGATTGACTCTTCAGACACCCACAGCCACCCTTGCATCATGAGCCATACTAAGTTCCCTTTGCTGGTTCTTCTCACCCTTTCAAGTTAGAGTCCAGACTTATGGCAACTAAGTGCACTCCCATGGTTGCATGTGCTATCTTTCTTTTCCATCCCCAAACCACAATTTTGCCACCTGATCCTTCAGCACTGGCCCACTTTCCATGAAACCATGTAATTCCCTGAATGATTGAAATACCCTCCAAGAGCCAGCATAGGCTTTCAGGGTCCTGGGGGACCAGGAGTTGTGAAACAACAGTTCAGCTCCCTAAAATCTAATCTCCCATGTATATTATGGTATCAGCATCTGATTGTGCTCTGCCTTGGGCACAATGTTGTGAAACTTGTCCAGCTGCAATCGGGAGAGGCAGTCAGCTAGTATGTTGTTCACCCCTTCAATATGCTTGGTCCTAAATGACTTATTCAATCTTAAGCCCTGCAATACCAGCCATATCAGTGCCCTCATTACCGTCTCTGACATGGCTCCCCTCTTATTCAACACCTCTGCCATGGCCCTGTTTTCACACCAAAATGTGACATACTAACATACTACTAACATACTAAAATGCCAGCAGAATAGGCCTAATGGTCTTTCGTGTCTGCTCGTTTGGTCAGTCCCCAACCTGGGTGCTGACCTTGCTGTCCCCCTCGCCTTCTCTGGCTTCTCCCTTCCCAGTTCCGGATATTCTTGCTGCATTGGATTTTGCTTCCAGAACCCTTCCCCTGTACCTGTCCCACCCTTCTTGAACCCCTCCACTGTCTCTGCCTCCACCAGCCCCCTAGGCAGTGCATTCCATGGCTCCACCACCCTCTCAGTGAAGTAGCACCTCCTCCTTTCTCCCCTGAATCTTCCCCCCTCCAGCTTCCAGCCATGACCTCTAGTGGCCCCTTCCTCCTTCCTTCGAAGCACCCTGACTGTTCCTCCCCTATTTACCCTCTTCATGTACCTAAAGACCTCTATCATGTCCCCCAGTCCCTTCTCTCTTCCAATGTGTACATATTTAGCTCTTCGAGCCTCTCCTCATAGGTCCTGTCCCCCAAGCCCCAAATCATTTTAGTTGCCCTCCTCTGGACCCTCTCCAGGAGGTTAATGTCCTGCTTTAAGTGTGGCCTCCAAAACTGCACGCAGTACTCCAGGTGCGGCCCTCACCAAGCAGTATACAGAGGGAGTATCACTCTCCTTCTGGAGGTGATCCCCTAGTGATGCATCCCAGCATCCTGTTGGCCTTGGCTGCTGCCTCCTACAAGTCTCAGAGTTGTTCATCTTGACATCCACCACCACCTCCAGGTCCCTCTCAGCCATCGAGACTTGTAGCATTTCCCCCCCCCCAGGGTGTACACTTGACCTGGGTTTCTGGCTCCCAGGTGGAGTACCTTTTGGGCCCTACCGCATTTTCGTCTTACTCTAGTTTCATAAGTCCCTTCCCCTGCATTGAACCTCAGTTCCACTTTCTAGACCATCTTTCCAGAGCCTCCAGGTCCCCCTGTAGGGCCACCTTCCCCTCCTCCCCATCCATCACCGCCCCTAGTTTCGAGTCATCCGCAAAGAGACTCATCTCACTCCTGATTCCTGTCCTTATGTCAGATACATAGGCGTTGAACAGAAGGGGCCCAAGGACTGATCTCTGTGGGACCCCACTAATGACCCTCCTTGGGGATGAGACTATCCTCACCAACTACGACCCTCTGGGTCTGGTCCTGAGCCAATTGCTCATCCATCTGATCATCTGGTTCCCCACCCCATTTCTTCCAGCTTATCCAACAGGCCCATGTGAGGAACAGAGTCAAATGCCTTGCTGAAGTCTAGAAAGAGGACATCCACTGGTCTACCCAGGTCCAAGGCACTTGTCACCCAGTCATAGAACTCCAGCAGGTTTGTCTGACATGATTTCCTGGATGAATCCATGCTGTCTATTGTCCAGGCACCCTGACTTATCCAGGTCCCCTCTAGCCTCTCTCCTTGACAATGCCTCCATCACCTTGCCCACCACTGAGGTCAGGCTGACAGGCCTGTAGTTCCCTGCCACCTCCCTTGATCCCCTTGTGGATAGGTAATCATATGTGCCACCTTCCAGTCTTGGGGCACCCACCCTGTCCTCAGAGAGATGGTGAAAGCTCTGCCAGGGGTTTTGCCAGGACATCTGCAAGTTCCTTCAACACTCTGGGATGTAATTTATCCAGCCCCGGTGCTTTCTCCTCTTAAGGGAGCTGAGGGCTTCCTCACTCTCCTGCTGTGATTTCCACTTCCGTACCCTTCTCCTGCTTAGCCCTCCTCCCACCTGCCAGTGATGCTTCCTCTCCCCCAGACCTGCCGACGTAAGGGTCCCCTCCTCAGTGTTCTCTGTCTCTCCCATGTATGATGCAGCACCTCATTTTCCTGGTAAAACTGAGGTGAAGTACTCATTTAGTACCTCAGCCTGCTCCCCGGGTCTTGTGCCCATCTCTTCCTGATTTAATCCTGCTAATCTGCCCTTCACCCTTTGTTTTTCCCCAATGTATCTAAAGAACCCTTGTTCCTCTCCTAATTTCCCTGGCCAGGTTCTGCTCCTTCCTTGCCTTAGCCGCCCTCACCACTCTAGTGGCCCTTCTAGCCATCAGCTCGTACTCCCCTCGATCCCTTTCACTCCTTGAGCAATTGAATTGCTTATAGGCTGCTTTCTTTCCCCGCACCACCTCCTGGACCTCCCTGGTCCACCAACAGGGTTTTTGGGCCCTACCGCATTTTCGTCTTACTCTAGTTTCATAAGTCCCCTCCCCATACTAATGTGGCCACCTAAATGAGGAAGATGTCTAAAAACTTGATGCCTTTAGTTAGACCCACATTTACCCACTTTTTTGGCCATGTTTCCAAAAACCACCTACCCCTAAAATAGGCTTCCATCCCTAAACCCACTGCCACATTTGTGTATAGCCGTAAATCTGTATTAAACACCCAGTTCTCTTGCCAAAAAGTTGTCCCATTGTATTCTGTTAGGAATGCCTCCCAGATCTCTAAAGCCTTCCTGATTCCTTTCAATATATCCACCCAGTGTTGCAGCCTCGTAGCTCCCCTGGTTGCTCTGGCCAGCCACCGTGTGAAAATATGGCCGGGCACCACTGCTCTGCAAGTGAAATTCTTTTTTTTATACTTTTATTTTTATTGTTTCATTATATCTTGTCACAGATACAGATCCATACTTAGGACATACCTATCAAGTTAATACATAACCAGGGAGGGGAGACTTATCCCCTTATTAATCCTAGGATTAGTGATTCCCAAATATTTTGATACAGCATATAGGGGTACTTCCATGTTAATGTTTACAGATATGTATTCAAAATAAAGCTGTTTAAAACGAGCCCAAGAGCAGTGTGGCTAATTCGATTAAAAACTTAAGTTGAAACATTATCTGCCCATCTATTTGCCCCTAGATTAGGGATTAATCTTGCCACACTATAAATCTAAAAGTCCAAGTCCACTTATAAAAGAAATATGGGCAGCAACCCACCACTCTCCCTCTAACAAAAACCTGCCATTTCTCTAAATTATAGAGATTGGGAATGAGAGAAATACCACCGCTAATATACTCGCGGTCTGTCCAAGACCTAAGAGGGGGAAATATTAATATATTTCTATATTTCCATATGGCCCCAGTCCAGAGAGTCCAATGTAGTGAACAAAATAGGCCTCAGCCCCGAAGGTGTAATTTTTAATTTTTAGATAGAGGAGATTTTGAAAACATTCAACTATATAAACTCAAAATAGAGCACAGTTAGTGTTTAAGAGTCTGGCCTGCTCGCTCCTCAGGTGTCCTCCTGGTCTTCCACCCCTCGAGTCTGCACCACGATCTCTGCCATTTTCTGCTGGATTCTGTAAACCTTGAGGCCCACTTACTGGCCTCAGTGGGTCTGAAAAGACCCAGACCTTCCCTCCATGTACTATCCTCAGTCGGGCAGGAAATATCAATGCATGGGAGATGTTTGCTTGTTTTAGCCTTTTCTGGATCGCATCAAATCTCTTCCTCTTGAGGCAGGTAGCGTAGCTAATGTCCGGAAACAAGTGTATCACTCGATCGTCTTGCAGGATGGGCCCCATCTGTCTTGCATAACGTAGAATACAATCCCTAGTGCCCACACCATCAGTTATTATTAGGAGAGTCCGAGGGTTTCAGTGTCCATGATATCCTCTGGGTGTATCCTATAAACTTTCTGCAGAAAATTCTGTGCTGTGGTCCTCCGGGCTAGCTTTTCCGCCAACCACCCTCTCATAAACATTAGGGATGATCCTTCGATTTCTCCGGGAGACCTAACACCGACATGCGAGGAGCGGGCCTGGTTCTCCAAAGTTTCGAGCCTAGCTCTAAGGTGTGTGTTCTCTTCACCAACTGTGCAGTTGCAGTTGATGTGGCCTCCGCTTGCTTTTTAATATTTTCAGACTCAGATTTCATTTCTTCCATCGTGGATTATAATGCTGAGACTCGATCCAAAAGCATCGAGCTTGCTCTTCAAGTCGGCCATAGAGGAAAGTATTTTGTTCAGCTTAAGTCCCAAAGAGGTCATGGTTTCTCGGCTCTTCTGACATGCGGCCTGCGTCTCGGTGAGGTTTCTCAACTCTGCGACGTGTCAGGCATCCTAGCCCTGATCCTCCTCTCTGTCTTTTCGAGGATTTCCCATTTTATATTTAGAGGGATCCTCTTTCGAATGGCAGTGTTATTTTGGGTCTCTTTATCAACAATTGAGGGTTTTTTTAGGTAGTTTGGAAAAATTGAGCTGGAGCTGTTATTGAGTGCTGCCGTCTTGCTCGGGCTCCACAGTGCCCCCCCTGCAAGTGAAATTCAAATGCCTCATTAATAGTTGCACGTACTGCAATTGAACTCTTCTTCGAGACTTCACTGCCCCTACCACGGATTTGAGCTTGCTTGCCTTATTGTGGGGCAGCCTGAACAATTCCCTTCTTGTATCTATCTCTATACTCAGGAACTCTAAACTCTGGCTTGGGCTTTCAGTTTTATCAGCTGCCAATGGGACCCCCAATTCCCGGCACATCTCCCAAAGTCTGCAAGCATCCACTCCTCTCTGTTTCCTCTTTGCCTTCTGCTATTAAGAGGAAATCATCCAGGTAATGGATTACTGACCAATGCCTATACCTTTCCTGGAATACCCACTGCAACCAGGTACTAAACATCTCGAAAGTAACACACACCACTGAGCAGCCCATTTGCATAGCCTTATTAAAATAGTATTGCCCATTTATCTGAAAACCCAACAGGTCCCAGTTTTTGGGTCTAACAGGCAGTAGCCAAAATGCTGACTCTATGTCTGTCTTTTCTAACCACACCCAATGGGCTGCTCATATTAGTCAAAATGCTTCTTCTAATGTGTCACATGTTACCTTGCTGTCTCTCTGTCTGTCTCATCTACGCGATCATTCACAGAGTCCCCCTCTGGGTATGATAAGTTCTATATCACCCTAAACTCCTCCTCCTGTTTTTTGGGTACTAATGCCAGTGGCGATATTCTCAAATTTGGTAAGGGGGGGCACTAAAAATGGTCCTTCTATTCTGCCAGCCTTCTTTTCCTTACCTATTTTCATTTCAAGAATCTCCTCTTTTTCTTATACTGACTGCAGATTATTTGCCTTTGTCTTGGTGCCCTGAAAGTGCAAACTAAAACCCCTTTGGAAACTCTGACCTAACTGTCTTACTGCCGCTCTATATGGATAACCCTGCAACCATTCCAGCAATACCTCAGTCTTTATAGGTGTGGGAGCAAGATCAAACAGCCTTAAATCTATCCCTTTAACTGTCCTGTTGCCTGCCATAATAAGTATTCCCTCGTTCCCCCCATTGCTCCTTCCTCTGCCTCATCTCCCCCATTGCTGCCCCTGAAACCAGAATGGACTGCCTGAAAGGGCTGATTAAACTGGGCACTGCCATTACACCAATCCCAGCCCATCCTACACTTAGAAGGTGGGTGGGTGCCCCCACAACTAGAGCAAACATGAAGGAATTAACACTGTGGCCATGAGCAAAGCGCCCTGTTGTATCCCCAACAGCATTTTAGCAAAACACCAGACTTCTTCTCTCCTTCTCCCTCTGCCTCATTCCCTCCAATGCATATCTCCAACCATAGATCTATCTGTCTAGTGTCCCATCTGACATCACCAAAATGTGCCATCCGCTTCCTAAATTTTTTGTCATATCAAAGCCAGCTGTGACCAACTTTTGCTTTGTAAGCATTTTTAATTATTAGTGAATATATTAATAAGGGTATGGTGAACTCTGGATTCTTCTCTACCACTATAGCTGTATAATATGTAAAACCTGTGGACCACCACATCCAAAGTCTTTCTCTTAAAAGACTTGTTCTCCTCCCCTTTTCCAAAAAGGACCACTGCCGCTGCCATGTCCTATTTTCAAAACTTTCTTTCTCCTCATATTTGTCAATGTTGTCTACATTGGCCAAAGCAAAAATGTCTACATATTCCCCCTTCCATATTTTTTCCTTTGTCGCTAGTGGCACATTGTCCCCAATCCTAACCCCTGGTGACCCTATTGCCACCCCACATGGCTTCTCTTTCCCCACCCTTTTCTCTTCCCCTCCGTCTCTATCCTTTTTCCCTTTCTTTATTTCACCTAATACTTCTCTAGCTGGACCATCCCATTGTCCTCCATGGATTTCAACATCTGTTCCACATATTCCTTCACACTGCTTTCCACTGTGAGATCTGCATTACCT
This sequence comes from Neoceratodus forsteri, assembly GCA_016271365.2. Taxonomy (NCBI): domain Eukaryota; kingdom Metazoa; phylum Chordata; order Ceratodontiformes; family Ceratodontidae; genus Neoceratodus; species Neoceratodus forsteri. Next base: position 121,463,986 of record CM028136.1, on the reverse strand, counting down.
GTTGTGGGGGGCTCTGGCACTGGCCCCGATACCCTGAGCACTGGGGTAGATGGTGTTGTGTTGTCTGGTGGGCATGGGTACACTGGTGGGGCCGGAGGCACAGGCACACCACTTGGGGCCTGAGGTGTCAGAGGCACTGGTTGGGGAAAGGGTGCAGGATCAGGCTCAGGACATGGTTCTGGAGTTGGAACAGGCATGGGAACTGGGATAACATGCACATGCTTTCAAGAAGGTGCTGGATCAGCAGGCTCTGATGCTGGTGGTTCCTGCTAGTTTTTTTTTTGTTACTCTTTCTTCCCTTCTCCTTGTCAGCCTTCCGCTTCTTCCCTTTTCCCTGTCAGTCCTACTCCACCATCTCCAGCATTCTCTTCACCTTTCCCACCTGCTCCATGGCCACCTTGTAACAATCCTCATTACTGGGTTTATTCATCCTGGGTGCCATGATGGATCCTGTTTGTTATCACCTGTAACTGAAAATCACAAACAAGTTAAACCACTTCCAGGTTGGTACCTCCTCCTTTTTCACCCACCTTGCTTAATTATTTCCATGCTGCTGCTGAAAACCCTCTGTTTTTTTTTATTAACTCCCCAACCTATAATTATTTTATTGTCCTTAATTACAATTTGTTCTTCTGCATCCTTCTTCCACTTCCATTATTCTGTCTTTATTTCTGTGTTTTGTCCCTCTTTGCTCTTTGGTTTTCTTTTCATACAGTGCATTATTTGCTATACACCTCCAGTCTGGTGTATAAGTCCCCCATTAGGCGCTGCATATGCATGGCTAACCACAATGAAAGTGCAGGATTTATTTTTCTCCTTTTAGAATACACCATTCCTTAGCTCCTGCTGCTATTTTAATACACCATTACCACTGCACAACTACTGTGTGATATTTTCCCACCATATTTATGTTATTCTAAGTTAATATACCATCACCGTAGCACCTATGGGTCTAGCTGCAGTAATAGGGGACATATGTGGGACAGGACTGTGGAAAAATAAATGTTGTTATTTCTTACTTCTTTCATCATCAATACTTTTCCCTTAATGTCCTTTACTAAAAGTGTAAACAGGAAGATAATATAACTTTTGGTTTTCTGAGTACAGTCCCTAATGTTTGGAAACAGTAACCAGGTAACACATGTAACAGGGACAGAGAATATGTTGACTAGAAAAAAAGTTATATATAAATATTTTTGAATCTCAACATGAATTTGCAGTACTTTAACTTATTTGGTTAATTCACTAAGCACCTCAAAAATATTTGCATGCAAAAGAATGTGATAACTATCAATCTAGCAAGTGGCAGAGATATACAAGGCAAAGTAGGTTCAAAGTTTTCCCTCACCAACATTTCTTGGGCAGTAACAGATTAAAATGCATTCTGCGCAACTGGGGATAAGAGTAGATAATATTTAAAACTTTTTTTGATCACTTTAAAAATTAAACTCCAAAAACCTGTGAAAAAGTGTTTCATTAATGTATGTAACAGGACAGAGAAAAATTCAAACACTTTAAGCAGTCCCAGAAAACATTGTGGAAAAAAGAAAATCAGGCAATTGAAGTCCTTTATTCTTTTCCACTTTATGTTTAATGTCTAAAGTTATGACTCAATTAGCATAAAAGTTCTACAGTTGCATACTATCACCAAAAAGGAAGTTCATAATACAACAAATTCACGATACTAACTAGAAATACCAGACACACTAAGTAAAGTTAACTAAAACCATAACCATAACACCACAATATACACACTATATACAGTACATTGCTTATTACAGTCCTAATGCCTCCAACAAATGTACATATGTACATCTGACAGACCCCATGTGACAGCATAACTGAATCTACCAAGCATGAGCGTGGAAACTGGCCTACAGTGACTCACGCTAGCCGGTGTGCACAGTAAACCACTTGCAAACACACCAGCACTCTATGACAGATTGACCAGGGACATGCACACCCCAGGTGACAGTGTAACTGAATCCATCACAGCAGAACATAGGTGCTGGCCTACAATGACTCAGTCAAGCAGGTGCGTGCAATACACAAACTGCACACCTACCAGGGCCCCATGAAGATTGATCAGGGACCTGGCAGACCTCAGGTGATGGCATAACTAAATCCACCAGATGATAACCCTGGCACCAGTTCATTGTGACACAAGTCCAGCTGCTGTGTTCAGTATGCCACTTGCACACCCACCAGGGTCCATGAAAGATTGACCAGGGACCTGACATACCCCAGATGATGATACAACTGAATCCACCACTTGAGAACAGATGATTATGTGGCAACCCACTGGATTGGAAACAAAATGGAGGCAGACATGGACACAACCACTGAATTGAAAACAAAATGTAGAAAGGCACAGACACAAGCACTGGATTGCAAACAAAATGGAGGCATGCACAGATACCCACTGGCTTGCAAACCAAATGGAGGCACACATGACCACAGCAACTGGCTTGTAAACAAAATGGAGGTAAGCAAGGACACCAACAAGATTGCAAGCAAAATGGAGGCACTCTTCCCATCCACTCCAGATCCATGTCTGCAGTTCCTGGGGCTTGATAGACAATTCTACAATTCTCCAGCCCTGTCAGTAGCCCCATGGGACCCAAGATCAGTCCCACACCATCCCCAACTGCCCCATGGTATGTGAGGTCAGTCCCATTTCCCTCCCAAGTCCCAGGAGGCTTGTGGCACACTCCTAAATGCTCCAGCCATGTAAGCAGCCCCATGGGACTCAAGGTCAGCAACACCCCCTCCCCATCAGCTCTCTGGCACATAAGGTCCGTTCCATCTATCACCCCAGTCCCTGGGGCCTGGTGGCAAACTCCTAAAAATTATCCAGCCCTGTTAGCAGTCCTGTGGGATCCAAGGTCAGTTCCAAAACCTACCCATCAACCCCCTAGCACATGAGGTAAGTCCCATCCACATCATCAGTCCATGGGGCCTGGTGGAACACTCCAACATATCTGCAGTCCCATGGAAACCAAGGTCAGTCCCAGCTCTTCCTCATTAGACCCCTGGCACATGAGTTCAGTCCAATTCTTCTCCCATGTCCATGGGGACTGGTGGCACACTCCAACAAATCCACAGTCCCATGGAACCCATGGTAAGTCCCATCCTCCTCCCCATTAGGCCCCTGGCATATAAGGTCAGTACCATCCCCCACCCCCATCCCTGGGGTCTGGTGGCACATTTCAAAAACTCTCCATCCCTTTCAGCAGTCCCATGTATTCCAAGGTCAGTCTCACCCCCTCCTCATCAGTTGCCCTGGCACATGAGTTCAGTTCCACCCATCTTTGCAGTCCCTAGGGATTGGTGGTGAACTCCTAAATTTTCCAGTCCTGGAAGTAGTCCCATGTGACCCAAGGTCAGTTCCACCCCATCCCCATCAGTCCCCTGGCACAGAGGTCAGTCCCATCCCCCTCCCCAGTCCATTGGGCCTGGTGGCACACTCCAGCAAATAATCAATCTCATTGGACAAAGGGAAGTCCCACATTCCCATCAGCCCCAGGCATCTGAGGTCTATCCCATCCCCCTCCCCAGTTCCAGGATCCTAATGGCACAATATGACAAATCTACAGTCCCATGGAACCCAAGGTCAGTCTCACCCCTTCCCCATCAGCCCCTTTGCACAAGAGGTTAGTCCCATCCCCCTCTCCAGTCACTGGGCCCTGGTGGCACACTTCAACAAATCTATGGTCCCATGGAACCCAAGGTAAGTCCCACCCTCCTCCAAATCAGCACTCTGGCATGTAAGGTCAGTCTCATTCCCCTTGCCAGTCCCTGGGGCCTAGTGGTTCACTCCTAAAACTCTTCAGCCCTGTCAGCAGTCTCCCATGGTACCCAAAGTCAGTTCCACCCCCTCACCATCAGTCCCCTGGTATGTAAAGTTAGTCCCATCCCCATTCCCAGTACTGGGGTCTGCTGGTGCACTCCTAAAACTCTCTGGACCTATCAGCAATCCCATGGTACCCAAGATCAGTCCCACCCCCTCTCCAACAGCCCCCTGGCATGTGAGGTTAGTCCCATCCCCATCCCCAGTCTCTGGGGCCTGTTGGCATGCTCTATCAAATCTACAGTCCCATGGGACCCAAGGTTAATCCCACTACCCTCCCTATCGGCCCTCTGGAATGTAAGGTTATTCCCATCTCTGTCAGCAGTCTCAAGGATCCTAGTGGCACACTCCTAAAATTCTCTAACCCTGTCAGCTGCACCGTGGGACTTATGGTCAGTCCCATCCCTCACCATATCTTGTCAGCAGTCCCAAGGGAACCTGGTGGCAACTGTCTCTCTCCCCCCTGTCCTATTAGCCGTACCTTGGCCAGAACCATTTTGTAAATTTAATTGCTGCCATTGTGCTTCCAAGGAGCAAGTTATCACTGAGCTCTTTGTTTTTATAACATACAAGGGTCTTTAGTTGCAAAACCTTTTTGTTCTAAAATATTGTCATTGGCATTTGTTCACTTTAAATTTAGTAGGAAATTACTACAGCACTGAATAAGTCTATTGTTTTTAATCTCAGACTTTGCAGCAAACATTGGATCAGCTGGCAGCCCCTTCCCCCAAAGCATGTAGGTGACTATTTTAAAACAAAAGTCCTTTGTTGCATCCCCAAAACAAATGCTCAGTCAAAACAAACAAGTCTTGTAGAATATCCTAATAATCACAATACAAAAATAAAGTACCACTGGAAGTCCCATCCATTTGTATCAGGGACCACTGGTTTCCTGAGATCCATGTTTCAAACATGACTGAACTTGGTTGCGGGCTATTAAAACAACTTTTGAAAATGCTAAAACAGATTCAAGATTTTGTTCACTTTAAATGCATCAGTAAATGACTACAACACCCAAAACCTTTATATTTAAATCTCAAACTTTGCAGCAAACATTCTATTTTTAATTTGCTTTTGGATGAGCTGGCAGCCCCCCCACCAAAGCATGTGAGTGAATATTTAAAAAAAATTCTTTATTCTACCCTCCAAACAAATGCTCACTTAAATCAAACCAAAATGCAAGTAACATCTCTTAATAATAACAATGAAAAATAAGGCACCCCCAGAAGTCGTGTTTATAACAGGGACTGCTGGTTTCCTGAGGTCCCTGTTACAAACATGATTTAGCTTGCTTATGGGCTGTTATGACAACTTTTGAAAATACTGTTTTGGATTCCATGACTTTTTCACTTAAAATGCATCAGTAAATGACTACAGCACCCAGTACTTTTATATTTTCATCCCTACCTTTGTAGCAAACATTCCAGAAATAATTTACTTTCAGATAAGCTGGCAGTCCCCTTCCCCCAAAGCTTTTGAAAGGCCATTTAAAAAAATCATTTGTAACACCCCCCTAAACAAATGCACACTAAAAGCCAACAAAAATCTAATTATATTTCTTTATAATCACAATTCCAAAATAAGGCACGCCAAAAGTCTTGTTTGTAACTGGGACCGAGATTTTTAGGAGGTCCCCGTTACAAACATTAGCATGCTACCTCTGTCCCTGTTACAATCAGGACAGTACCATAAGACCACTAAAAAAAGATGTTTGGAAACCTGCAAAAGTCATACATCCACAATGAATTACACAGCCTTAAACATCTGTTTAGCACATTGCAAAACTATGAAATTCACAGCATGTCTGGCACACAGAAGGCAGTTATTAGAGCCACAAAATAGATCATATATTTGCATTTTCAGACATAAATGGATATATATATATATATATATATATATATATATATATATATATATATACAGCAGTCATGAACCCCAGTAAAAGACATTATAAATTCAAACTTTATTTAACATAATTAACTATGTTCAGTAGCTAAATCCTATTGTAACAGGGACAAATATATTAACTCTGTCCCTTGTTACAAACATGATTGCCCTTTTCTCTGTCCCCAGAGACCGTACTGAATGCCGATCTGTGCACAGCATACTCCCATTTCAAATCCAGCAACAAAATACAGTCAGATTTATAGCAGACAGTATAAAAAAATCATTATTTCACTGCTATGTAGCCCCATTCATGTCTGCTTACATTTCTGACCAGTTTTCACATTCCTGTTTGTAACACAGTCACACGTTTGTAATGGCAAGTTTGGAGGAGACAGAGAATGTTCTCATTTGGTGTTTGGGAAGAAAATTGACTGATCTGCAGGCAAAGCAAAGTTTAAAGGACTTAATCTGGTGTTATGATTGGCTTGAAATAAGCCAATGACACTGTGAAAAAAAGTCACACTCCTCAGGCATGACAAGCAGCAGTTACATATGTAGATGGGGTGGGTCAGGGACAGATAACCCAGTTCTACTTCTAAAAGCAGTCAGAACATCTCTGCAGTTTTGAAATGTCTTTTCAGCCATAACAGCAAACTAACTGAGCATCCTTCACTTCCTGGCATCCAGAGCCCTGATTGTCACTTTTTAACTCATTCTGGAAAAAAATTAAAAATATATAAAGGCACATACGCATGGTGATTTTACAGGGCTCTTTATGTAAAATGCATAGGGAGACTTATTTTTTCAGCACAGCATTTTTGTAGGTAGAAGAAAAGCATACAACATGTGGGGTCTTGAAATGTCCCTCCTAGCCAATGCAAAAACCAGGGGACAAACCTGTAAGTTTAAAAAAAAATACATTGTTTCATAAGTATTAGGTGGCAGAAGTTATTTATGTTATACCCCTAACTTCTGTACTAGACAGCAGTGCAGTTTTGAAATATATTTCAACACACTTTGCAGAGTTACTGAGTATTAAAGTGCATGCAATGGAAATGTACCCATTTAGTATGGACATGCCCCTATATTGAGTGAGCTATTCCTCTGTAATATTGCTGTGATTAGGAGTTAGTACACCAGCATCAATAGCACCCCTGCTTCATCCTCTATTCCTATTGAAATGACCCCCAATGTGCCTTCCTGATACACTCCTTCTTGTTAGCTATATTTATATTATTCCTCATTATATTCATTAAAATTCCCCAAAGCCACCAATCATTGTCTTTTTAGGGGCTTCCACCAGCTACTCCTTATAGCAACAATGTCATCCTGTAACCTCATGGCTCTTTCAAAATGGCCACCTCGCTACTTGCTCACCCTCTAAAATGGCAGTCACCCATCTTGTGGCCTAAAATGATGGCCATCCATAACATTCTCCTAAATCCCCTTTGAGCTTTAGAAGAAGAAAAAAAAACCTGTGGTCTTGTTGCATGCCTTCTAGCCCCCCTGTTCCTTTCTCTGGTTATGTGCCAGACTTGTGGCCAAATTCCAGTCTGCCAGACCCCTTTCTCCATCTCAGTGAGAGCTGCATCCCACAGCCAATTATAGGTCTTGCTGTTGCCCATGTGGACTGGCATCCCTTGAGTGTAACCACACCTCAGCCATCTCAGTTGCTCACACCCCAGCAGTACTCTAAAAAGGAGCCTATCTTTACCCATGGATCTGTATCCTGCTGTCCCACTCTGCACTTAATATCCTGCTGTCTGCTAGCAGAATCAAAACTTTGTCTTTTCTTTTTCAAACTTCCTGGCTCTGGATCAGTACATGGAGTGCCTGCAAACCTCCTAGGCTAACACAGAACCTGACCGTAAATGCCTGATCCAGGAGGGCTGGACTTTAGTTTTACACTGGGGAATCGGGGATGACTGTGCAGTTGGTCAGGGCTTGGGACAATATGATCAACTATACATAGACCTATATATATATATATGTATATATATATATATATATATATATATATATATATATATATATATATATATATTAAACAAACAAATCAGTTTAATGCATCAGTTAGGGTTGATCCACAGCAACAAAGTGAGAAATTCGATGTTAGTGTTGAAACCCTCTTCCCCTCCAGCCCACCTCCCCAACTGGCGGGGCATCGGGAGTCGATTAGGTTCATCGGTCCTAACTCTCACCCCATTCTCCTATTCCTCAGCTTCTTTCCACATGTGATGGGGTGAGAGTTAGGGCCGATGACCCCAATGTGCAACCTGATGCCGGTTGGGGGGTGGGCTGGATGAGTGCAAGAGGGGTTTCAACTCTAACATCAAATTTCCTCACTTTTGTTGCTGCAGAACAACCCTGACTAATGCATTAAACTGAGTTTTTTGCCTCTAATTTCCCTTCTTTTTGAGAATGATAATGAGAAATAGTGAAGGTAATGTGGTGGCGGGAGCGGAGGGCCCTTCGGGCCCCACGCTCCCACCATGTGATGTCTTGTCACATAGTAATACAGTGCCCGCAAATGCAAATGGTAATGTGCACGGTGATGCAAAGTGAAACAGAAAGAGAAACAGTGCTATAGATACAAATGGTAAAAATAATGCAAATGCAAGCTCAAATAAAACACAAAGGGTAACGCACATGGTGGCGTAGACGGGAACGGTAAGTGAAATGGGTACGGAACTGCAAGCAGAAGTGGTAAGGGTAACAGTAATGTAAGCGCACAGGCTGGTTTTCCCCAAAAGCTGCATAGAGAAAGACAGTGAGTACAAAGAATGTATGCATAATAATGGGTCTCGGAGCAGAAAATGAGGAGTTGGAATACTAAATTGCTTATATCTCAGGAACCGTATGACGTAGAAATAAAATTTAAAAGTTATATGATTTACAACTTTCCTGGATATTTTTGTACTCAGCTAAGCACTTTTCTGATGAAAAGTCCGTATCTCGCACCATTACCGAGATACGGGCCCTGAAAGGCGTGGCAAATGACGTAATGTTATCCTATGGGACAAAAAGAGAAGTTCGAAGTGCCATAACTTTGCCGCCCTGTAATATTTTTTCACCAAACTACCAAAAGGCAGATCTGTGGGATGTTGGCTTTCTTCCCACCAAATTTTGGCGTAAAAGACCAAACCGTTATTTTGCAGCAGGGTGGCAAAGAATTCCTGTCATGCAGCGGATGCCACAATGTTAGTCTATGGGAAAAAGTGTCAACTTCGGAGTTTGGTAACTTTGCATCCATGCAATATTTTGTCACCAAACCACCTAACGGCATGTCTGTGAGATGTTGGCTGCCTTTCCTCCAAATTTCAGCCCAAAAATCCAAACTCTTCATTTGCAGCAGGGTGGTAAAGAACTGCTGTAATTTTGGCCATAGTCTAAAAAAGTAGTGTTGCGATTTGCGACAGCTTTCAGAAGCATTTGCGAAAGTGTCGTGAGTGCAACACTACTTTGCGACACTACTTTTTCCAGAAATTTGAAAAACATATTTCCAGGGTATTTCTCCCCAAAATAAAGACATGGCTAGCATCCTCAGGGTCCGACTAGGTGAACACAAAAATAATTGTGTTGCTAGAGGGTCCCAAATTTAAATGCCAAGCATTTTTCTGATCACCAACTGAAAACAAAATGTGGATTTGCAACACTACTAGGGCCATTTGTAACACTAAAAAGTGCATTTGTGACACTGTCAAACTTTTTTTTAACTTTTCCCTTTGACTTATAATGGGAAATTGTTTTTTGAATAACTTTTGAACCATTTAATATTTTTTCACAAAATCTTCAAAGGCACATCAGAAACCCCGGCCACACATTCCCTGATTTTTTTGGACCAGTCACACAAACCATGCATCCTGTAGGGACAAGCAAAGAATTCAAAAAAGCATAAATGTGCATGCAGATATTGCTTAATAACTCCGCAGCTGTATATCCAAACAATATGAAAGTTGGATGATCCCGAGATGTATAGTTCTTGATCATGTATACTAAATTTCAGGCAAATCTGTTGAATGGTTGCAAAGTTATTAAGGTGCAACATTTTAGGTTTAACATGTAAATGGCTTCTCAACTCTAACTATGGTAGCACTATATATATATTATGGTAGCACGGTAGTGCTTCCATAGTTAGGGTTGAGGAGCCATTTCTATGTTAAACCCCAAAAGTTTGCACCTTAATAACTTTGCAACTGTTTGACAGATTTGGCTGAAATTTGGAATACATGATCAAGAACCATAGGCCTTGGGATCTGCCAAGTTTTGTAGTGGTCGAATATACAGCTGCAGAGTTATTAAGCATGATTTGCGCCGCTGCCACGCTTTTTCTGGAATTCTACGGTCGCGCCTACAGGTCGTGTTGAAGTTTAGCGACTGGTCCAAAATCTTCAGGGAACGTGTGGCCAGGGTCCCCGATGTGCCTTTCAAAGATTTTGTGAAAAAATATTAAACGGTTCAAAAGTTATTCAAAAAACAGTTTCCCATTATAAGTCAATGGGAAAAGTTAACAAAAAGTTCGACAGTGTCGCAAATGCAGTTTTTACTTTTGCAAATGGCTCTTTTACTGTCGCAAATCCACCATTTTGTTTTCAGTTGGTGATCAGAAAAATGCTTGGCATTTAAATTGGGGACCCTCTTGCAAGCTTCTGTGAGCTAGAAGAAATTGGCTTTATGGATAATGAAAGGACATTTAATAGAACAACTATTTTCAGAAAGGATGGCATCCACCTAAACTATGCGGGAATAAGGATATTGGGGAAAAAAGCTCTTGAAGTTACTAACTTTCATTTAAACTGGTTCGGGGGGGTATAAAAATTAAAAAAGAACCAAATGGATGTTTATCCTCCCCTTTAAATCTCTCGGGCTGGAATGCTATTCTCATAAATGCTCGAAGTCTGCTGAATAAATACGATAAGCTTAACATAATTTTATACAAGAATAATGTGCATATTGCCCTTATCACGGAAACATGGTGGGATGTAATGGATGCATGGGAAAAAGAAATCGAGAGGTATAAATTATATTCCTATTATAGGAAATATAGAAAGGGTGGAGGATTGGCAATTTATATCCATAAAGATATTGTGTCGGAGGAAATCAAATGGGATATGGGGCAGATAGAACTCTTATGGGTTCAGTTATTACCTGTAATAGACCAAAATTATGTTGGCCTGCTTTATAGACTCTGGCCCATGTCATATGAAGACGAAGGTTATACTGAGTATTCTTAGAAATCTGGACCCACAAAGAGGATATTACTAACTGGTGATTTTAATCTACCCAATATTGATTGGGTTAAAAGTACATGCACATGCCCTCTTGAGAGACAGTACATAGATGCTATGGATCATGGGGACTTGAGCAGCTGGTCCTGAAAGTACAAGAGGCAATAATATTCTGATTTAATCTTTACTAATATGGGTGATCTAGTAAATATAGTGGAAATAAGCACTTCTCTGGGAAACAGCGATCACAACACTGTTTTATTCAAAATTATGAAATCCAACTTAGTAAATCTATGGGAACCACCACTAAGTTGAACTGGGAAAGCTGATTTCCAAAATATGAAAATGGATATGGGTAATTGGGACTGAGATTAGAATTTGCATATAAACCTTTACAATCTATGTGGATTCTCTCAAAATTAAAATACAAAACTTAACAATTAAATATAGTACCTACTATCATTAAATACCATAAGGTTAGAACTGTTAAACCTGCCTGGTTAACTATACCAATAAAAAACAATTAATAAAAAATAGGTTATATAAGAAGATGAAAGCCTTTACTCAGTTAAATTAAATGCTGAATATAAGGAATGCCTTAAAAAGTCAAAATAAATATCAGAAAAGCAAAAGCCCAGCATGAGATTAATCTAGCTAATAGAGTCCACGATAACAAAAGCCTTTTTACTTATATTAATAATCAAGAAAGACCCTAACAGTATAGGTCCATTCTCACTGAAGAGGGACACCCAGCAACCAATCAACAATGGATAACATACAGAACAAATAGTTTTGTTCAGTATATATACCAAATGATACTAATATGAATAATATTAGTATGGCTTCTGAACCGGGAACTATAATATTGAACCCAGAGAACATTTACAAACAAATAGTGGGTTTAAATATAAATAAATCCCCTGGTCCTGATGGTATGCATCCTAGAATTTTGAGGGAATTGGCAGACACGTTGGTCCAACCATTAACATGTATATTTCAAACATCAATAAACTTGGGATTAGTACCTCATGATTGGAAAGTAGCAAACATAGTACCCATTTTAAAGAAAGGACCCAGTACCCTACCAGAAAACTTTAGGCCCATTAGTTTGACTTCAATACTGGGAAAACTTATGGAAGGAATAATTAAGGATATACTTATGGTACATATGGAGGGACAAGATATTCAGGATCCCTCTCAGCATGGTTTTGTAGGAATAGATCCTGTCAGACCAACTTATTATCCTTCTATGAAAACGTGAACAGGAATTGGATGCTGGGAATCCTGTGGATGTGGTTTTTCTAGACTTTGCCAAGGCTTTTGATAAATTGCCCCATAAAGAATTATTGTTTTGGAAAAGTAAATTGCCCAGTAACATTTGTAGATGGGTTTCAAGTTGGTTGCAGGATAGAGGCAGAGGGTGGTTATTAATGGGAATATTCAGATTGGGCCCCTGTTTCGAGTGGAGTACCCAGGATCAGTCTTGGCCCTAGCTTATTCAACTTATATATTGCCTCGTTGGAAATCAATAATAAGAATATCTGGCTATATAAATTTGATGATGATTGTAGACTGGGTGTAGTTTCTAACAGTGAGGAACAGAGAGAAACTTTTCAGCAAACTCTAGATTTAATTAATAAATGGACAAATCTTAACAAATTGGAATTAAATAAATCTAAATGCAAGGTCATGTACCTGGGTAAGAATAATGAGGAAGCAGTTTATATACTGGACAAAACAAATTTAGGGGTAGTTATTGAGGAAAAGGACCTGGGCATTACAATTACAAATGACCTAAAATTTAGAATACATTGTAGAAATCAACTTAAGAAAACAATCTGGATCTTAAACTGCATTCTGAAACATATAGCTAGCAGAGAAGCAAAAGTCTTGATTCCTTTGTATGTAGCATTGGTTAGACCCCATTTGGAGTACTGTGCGAGGGTATGGTCCCCCCAAAATAGGGAAGATATACATTCTATTGAGGGAGTACAGAGAAGAATAACTAAACAAATAAGAGGATTAAAAAATAAAAATTATCATGATAGATTGGATAGTCTGAACCTTTATTCATTGTACTATCGTAGGTTATGGGGAGACCTATGTTTTCTGTACAAAAATATCAAGGACAATGAACTGATTCAGGATTTGGGATTTATATTTAATCAGGGTAGAACCAGCACAAGGAAACATACGACACAATTACGTCATCAAACTTGGGCGCATAACTTTAGAAAAAATTGGTTTAGTCTAAGAATAGTTGGAGTATGGAATAATTTATAGACCGAAATTGTTAACAGTCCCACAATGAATGAGTTTAAAAACGGGGTTGATTTGTATTTTGGAGATAGTAAATTCCTTTTTTAAACCTTAGTAAAGGATGGCGAGCCTAATAGGGTAGGATTATCTACCCTCGGCCCGTATAAACCTATGAAACCTATGAAACCTAATTCTTTTTGTATTCACCTAGTTGGACCCTGAGGATGCTTGCCATGTCTTTATTTTGTGGTAAAACACCCCAGAAATATGTTTTTCAAATTTCTGAAAAGTACTTTCGCAAATTACTTTCGTGTTTCACCGTAAAGTGTCAAACTTTTGCTAAAGCTTGCAAATTGCAACAGTAGTTTTCCATCTGTGGGACAGTGACATGCATTCTTTGGCACTGTGCTGCAAAAGAACCGTTGGGAGTTTTGGGTTGAAATTTGAGGGAACGGAGCCGGCATCTCCCAGATGTGCTTCAGTGTTGTATTGAAAAAATATTACACTGCAGCAAAGTTACGGCACTTCAAAGTTGACATTTTTTCCCATAGGATAACATTACAGCGCCCGACGCATTACAGAAATCCTTTGGCACCCTGCAGCAAAATAACGGTTTGGTCTTTTTTCCTGAAATTTGGTGGGAAGACAGCCAACAGCCCACAGATGTGTCTTTCAGTAGTTTGGTGAATAAATATCACATGGCAGCAAAGTAACGGCACTCCAAATTTGATGGTTTTTCCCATAGGATAACATTACGGCGCCCGACGCATTACAGAAATCATTTGGATCCCTGCTGCAAAATAATGGTTTGGTCTTTTCACCTGAAATTTGAAGGGAAGACAGCCAACAGCCCACAGATGTGCCTTTCAGTGGTTTGGTGAAAAACATTACAGGGAGGCAAAGTTATGGTGTCGAACTTTCTTTTTCCCATGGATAACATTACGGGCGTCATCGCTTTTCAGGGCCCGTATCTCGAAGCGTGCGAGATACAGACTTTTCGTTGGAAAAACTCTTAGCCCCCGATCAAAATTAGCCAGGACAGTTATAAATAATATGACTTTTACATTTTTTCCTACGTCGTACGGTTCCTGAGATATAACGTATTTAGTATTCCAAGTTCTCATTTTCTGAGCCGATACTCATTATGCTTACATTATTTGTACTCACTGTCTTTCTCTATGCAGGTTTTGGTAAAAACCAGCCTGTGCGTTTACATTACTGTTACTGTTGCCCTTTCTGCGTGCGGTTCCATACCCGTTTCACTTACCGTTGACGTCTGCGCCACCATGTGCGTTATCCTTTGCGTTTTCATTTGCGCTTGCGTTTCTGTTATTTTTTGCCATTTCTGTCTACAGTACTGTTTATCTTTCTGTTTTACTTTACATCACCATGCCCATTGACATTTCTGTTTGCAGGCACCATGTTACTATGTGACAACACATCACGTGGCAGACCGTTCCCGTCTACGCCACCATGTGCGTACTCCTTTCTGTTCTCATTCGCTTGTGTTACCATGTGCGCCACTGTTAGCATTTCTGTTTGTGCTGCTGTCCCTGTTAGTATGCCACAAGACATCATGTGGCGGGAGCATGGGGCCCAGAGGGCCCCGCACTCCCGATGCTGCATTACATTCACGATTTCTCGTTATCATTCTCAAAAAGAAGGGAAATTAGAGGCAAAAAAATCCATTTAATGCATTAGTTAGGGTTGTTCCACAGCGACAAAAGTGAGGAAATTTGCTGTTAGGGTTGAAAACCCCTTGGACCCCACCCCCCAACCGGCATTGGGGTGTGCATTGGGATCGTGGGTCCTAACTCTCACCCCATTCTCCTATACTTCTGCTGCTTTACACATGTCATGGGGTGAGTTAGGGCTGACGATCCCAATGCACACCCCAATGCCACCACATGCGTCATCCTTTGCGTTTTCATTTACGCTTGCATTTCTGTTACTTTTTAACATTTGTGTCTACTGTACTGTTTCTCTTTCTGTTTCACTTTGCGTCACCATGCCCATTGACATTTCCATTTACAGGCACCATGTTACTATGTGACAAGACATCACGTGGCACACCATTCCCATCTACTCCACCGTGTTCGTTACCCTTTCTGTTCTCATTCGTGCTTGCGTTACCTTGTGCGCCACTGTTAACGCTTCTGTTTGCGTTGCTCTTCCTGTTACTATGCCACAAGACATCATGTGGTGGGAGTGCAGAGCCCTTTGTGCCCCGCGCTCCCGCTGCTGCATTACGTGCCGGAAGCATGGGGCCCTATGTGCGTTATCCTTTGCGTTTTCATTTGCACTTGCGTTTCTGTTATTTTTTTGCCATTTGTGTCTACAGTACTGTTTCTCTTTCTGTTTCACTTTGTGTCACCATGCCCATTGACATTTTCCATTTGCTGGCACCATGTTACTATGTGACAACACATCACGTGGCAGACTCTTCCCGTCTATGCCGCTGTGTGCATTGTCCTTTCTGTTGTCATTTGCGCTTACGTTACCATGTGCGCCACTGTTAGCGCTTCTGTTTGCGTTGCTCTTCTTGTTACTATGCCACAAGACATCATGTGGCGGGAGTGCGGGGCCCTTTGGGCCCCACGGTCCCGCTGCTGCATTATGTGCAGGGAGCATGGAGCCCTATGTGCGTTATTCTTTGCGCTTTCATTTGCGCTTGCGTTTCTGTTACTTTTTTGCCATTTGTGTGTACCGTACTGTTTCTGTTTCTGTTTCACTTTGTGTCACCATGCCCATTGACATTTCCATTTACAGGCACCATGTTACTATGTGACAAGACATCACGTGGCACACCGTTCCCATCTACGCCACCGTGTGCGTTACCCTTTCTGTTCTCATTCGCGCTTGCTGTTCAACGCTGTGAAATTCGTACTGCCAGTATCACATGCATTATTACTGATGAAGGTGTACTGCTGATGTATATACACAGACCTTCAGTGTGTTTCAATACTAAAGATGCAGTAAGTATTCTTTGTAAGAAACATTGTAATTGCATGGATCAGGCCAAGCAACTTCTAAATATCATAGCACTACTGAGCCAACAATGATGTACCTGTATCGGAGATGTATATAGGATAGATTTTCCTGTAGGCACTTACTGAGTATGTTGTACCTGATAAAGACAATCTCATTGCATCTGTGATGACTAACTTATTCAAATAGTAATACATTTACTATTGTTGCAATGAGTGATCTATGCCACTTAGGACACAGTGTGATTTTTTTAACAGTTGTTTCATACTCAGGCTGTATGCCTACTGTTTGGATTTCCATACACTTCTGTCACTGATGCTATCAAAGTGATAACTATGTTAATTGTGGTACAACAGGAATCAAGTAGGTATGGTGTAGATATAAACAGAATGTCTTTTAGTTTTGATTTAACTCACAATGCGGTAAGTGTACTAGGACAACAGGGGTTATCCTCTATCACTGACTCTGTCAGTTATAATCACTAGGGTTTCGATGACTGTAATGATCAAGTTACTGTTCATCTTCATGAGTTCATATTCACAGCCATTCTTCAGTAACTAGACAGTGTATGGT
The DNA here is from genome assembly GCA_016271365.2 of Neoceratodus forsteri. Taxonomy (NCBI): domain Eukaryota; kingdom Metazoa; phylum Chordata; order Ceratodontiformes; family Ceratodontidae; genus Neoceratodus; species Neoceratodus forsteri. The sequence goes on along the minus strand of CM028136.1, from coordinate 121,447,201 downwards.
GTAACTGGGTGGGACACTGTGTTGCAAAGCTGCTGCAGTGCCTAGTAGAGGGAGAGTATCTACTCATAATGACAATTAAGCAATAAGGCATGACCAACAGTTATGTTAAATGGTCTGTTAATCACCCTGTAGGGGTTTAATTAAGCAATAATGCCTGACAGGGTGTGTGTCGTGCTGGGATAACGTCACACCTCAGGTGGTTGGGCACGAGTCCACAGGCCGAGTGCGTCCAACAACTGAGGCGTGACGTTATCCCAAACGACACACACCCTGGAGGGCATTATTGCTATTATACAATGGCTCATTGTTATACAGCATAAAAAAAAAATATTTTAAAGATTTTTCCGTGTGGAAAAATGTTTTTGTTTTTTAAGAGCAGATGAAACAAGCAAGCAAATGATGAGCATGCTGAGGCTCAGCAGCAGGTTCACAGTGAGGCTGAGACTAGACCCGTGATGTTGTACTGATTAACATCACACCCGTGATGTTGTACTGATTAACATCACGGGTCCAGCCCAAGACTGACCAATCGGAGTCCAGGATTTTTTCTTGCCATTGTATAATGTTGAATGAGGCATAGCCGAGTGCCACATGTCGCTAGACAGTGATAAACTGACCATTAACATAATGCCTGGGAGTGGCTTATTGCTATCATAATAAAACTGTTTTTTAAACAACATTAAATCATGTTCATCAAATGATTAGGCTCTACATGTATGTTAATAAAAACTAAACATAAGGCTGTTACAATGTTTACAGTCAATTAGAAAGCTGCATTTCTCAAACCCTTGTTATAATCAGAGATATTATACCTGTACAACTCCTTGGTTTTGCTGAACTCTATTGCTCAGGTGGCCCACTACAAGTGGTGTGGGGCATTGGTAGGTAAGACCATGCAGCTACTAAGTGTGGTACGTTGTGTGCAGCTGCAATCAGGGATGAGTACATGGCCTCAGTTTTGTTGTTGATCTCCACTGAGCATGCAGTACCTGGTCAGGTGGGTGGGGATGTCTCGTAGTACATTTAGACAATTGTTTGTTATTTCTGCCACCTGCTGCTGGATGTCTGTCATTGGTTGTGTTGACTTGGTCCTCTCCCATACTTGAATGTGTGTGTGTGTGGTGCTGGGGGGGGGTGAATTCGGAGTTAGGGTTTTCAACCCTAACAGTGAATTTCCTCACTTTTGTCGCTGTGGAACAACCCTAACTAATGCATTAAATGGAGTTTTTTGCCTCTAATATATATATTGGCATCACCCCCACCCAGGAACATGCATGAGGAGTGAGTCTTGGAGTTGTGACCCCAAGTGCTCACCCCATTCCATGAGTACGTGAGGTAAGATAGGTACAGTACAGAAGAATGGGGTGAGTATTAGGGTTCACAACCCCAAGACACACCCCACTTGCTTGTTCCTGCATGCAGGGTGGGGTGGGGTATTAGGCTTGGGAACCCTAAGGTTGCATTTCCCTACTTTTGATGCTTTAACCCTAATGGTGCATTAACAAAGTTTTTTGCAGAGACTTTCCTTACTTTTTGAGAAAGTACTGATATCATTTTTCTGCTTCTATTGCATTAACCTAGTTTTTTTTTTTTGTAGAGAGTTTCCTTACTTTTTGATAAAGTGTAATCATAGGTTTATTGCCTTGTGGGTGCACAGGGTATTCAGGGTCAGAAAGCAAAATCAAAGCAGCAAAAGGCACATCAGTATCCAAAGCCCTTTCTACCCTGAAAATTTCAGAAGAATATTGCAAACCATTTCTTCACTGAGTAGTGAAGAAGAAACGACTGGGTAAACCTTCCATTACAATGTTATCCTATGGGAAACAAAGCAAGAATTAACCCCACAGAACTGCACAGCCAAGTAATACATTTTCACCAAACCTCCAAAAGGCACATCTGTGGGACAAGCCCTTTGTACCCTGAAAATTTCTGCAAACAAATACCAAACAGTGTCATTGCTATGAAGTGACAATGGAACAGATATATAAAAAATCTTTTTTTGCAAATTGCAAAGAAGAATCCTTTACTGAGCTTCATTTTCTGCAATTTGAGGTAAAAGAAAAATCCTTTTTCACAAATTGTGTAAAAAGGATCCTGTTTTGCGGTAAAAGAGAATCCTCTTCTGCAAATTGTGAAAAAGGATCCTGTTTCACGGTAAAAGATTTCTGCAATTTGTGGTTAAAGAATTCTGTGGATAAGATAAAAGCATTTCTGGACATAGTTAGAAAAAACTGAACCCTGAATCTGATTCCTCATGCCCCAATTAGGTAAACACAACTGTTGGTTTTTACCAAGAGCCACTATTTTTTTTAAAAAATTTAAGTTTGTTTGCCTCACTAACCGAAAACAAAATGACAGCATGATGAACTAGGATTCCACATTTGTGAACTAGGATTCCAAAGTCAGAATCAAGAATCCTATTTTGAGCCTGCCATCTAACTTTTCCCATAGGAAATAATGGGACATTTTAGTATTTAATATCTTTGGAATGGTTTAATATTTTTTTACCAAACCTTCACAAGACACCACAGTGACCCTAAAAATTTCAGAATAAAATTCCACACCATTTTTGCGCAAAGTGATGACAAAGAATTTGACAAAAAGTGGTCATTTACAGGTTTTTTAACACTCCATATCTCCACAACCACACAGCTAACTGGATCAAAACTTGCCATGTGAAGAGATATTTTATCCTTTAAAGTGCATGCAAAATGCCTTGTCAATTGCTTGAACAGTTGTGAAGTTATTAAAATTTTCAGTTTAACAATGAAGTGAAGAGTTCACCCTAATATAGGGGCACAATTGTGCCCCTATAATATATTATAGGGGTATGGTTTTGCCCCTATCGTTAGGGTATGTACAGCATTTCAAAGTTAAATCCTAGTTGTGCACCTTAATAAGTTTGGCATTTTTCAACGAAATAGCACACAGTTTGGCACGAGTGGTCATTCTACAAGTGTCACAAGGTCTGGAATTTTTTGCAATGGCATCTTGTATGTTTTTTCGAGATACAGGCCTAGATATTCAAAACTTAGCATGGCGCGCAAATCGTTAGTGCAGGTTTAGCGCAGGTTTAGCAAGGGACTGCCATATTCAAAGAATGAGATAGCATGTGCCAAATGCAATAGTGCTGGGCTAAAAACTAATATATGCAAGGGGAAAAGTGGGGGTGGATACCGGCATATGGGTGCAATGGGATATTCAGGCGCATAGCGCTGCACAATGCATCATTGCGCGAGATATATCACGGCGCTAGTTACTGCCTATAAAAGGCAGGCCAAATCCCAGGGCAATCCACAGAGGAGGGAGTGGCCAGAACAGGAAGTGAGGCAAAATGTCTGTGTTTAGCAATGCAGTAGTGCTGCATCTCATGGAGCAGGTTGTGGAGGAGGAAGAGCGGGAGCAGGCACAACAAGGCCCAATACGCAGGCAAAGAAGGAGGTATGCTGCACACAGATGGTACTGGCCCAGAGCCTCCTTTGAGACCCTGCCTGATGACCACATCTTTGCCCGGTTCAGGTTGGACAGGGGAATGTTGAGGCAGTTATGCAAACTCCTGCATGAGGAGCTGCAGACAAACACCAGGCACAGCCATGCCATGTCAGTTGAGGAAAAGATGATGGCAGCAATGTGCATCCTAGCCACTGGGACATTTCAGCACTCAACAGGGGACACCATCGGGGTATTGCAGTCCACCACATCATGCCTTCTGACCCAGTTCCTTGATGCTGTCCTGCCACATGCTGATGAGTTAATAGTATTCCCTAACACAGCAGAAGAGTGCATAGCAACCATGCAGCAATTCCATCGAGTTGCACACCTACCCACTGAACTTGGTGCCATTGACTGCACCCATGTTCCCATCCATGCACCACCTGGTGATGCCAGTGACCTATATGTAAACAGGAAGGGCTACCACTCTATCAATTGCTAGATGGTGTGCGATGTGACTGGGTGCATAACCAATGTCTTTGCACAGTACCCTAGCAGTGCCCATGATGCCTTCATCTGGCACCAGTCCCGGCTGTGCCGGGCATTTGAGGAGGGCAGGATACCTTGTGGGCATCTAGTCAGTGAGTATGGGCAGCTATAACAGGGTAAGAGCACAGGGAAGGGGGGATAGGCAAGGATATCTACGGAGGGGGCAGAAGCAGGGAGCAATCTTACACAGCAGCAGTGGGCACTGTACAGGACAGCAACACTAATACCTGGTATTTCTCCACAGGGGACAGTGCCTATCCCCTATGACCCTGGCTGCTGACACCAGTACCTTGGCCAGCAACAGTGGCCAAGGAACAGTACAATGAGGCACATGCTGCTGCAAGAAATATCATTGAGATGGTCTTTGGGATGCTCAAGATGCAGTACTGTTGCATAGACCAGTGAGGCAGTGCCTTACAGTATAGCCCTCAGAAGGTATGCTGTATCATCCTAGCCTGTTGTATGCTACACAACATGGCACTGAACCATGGGATACATGCACCTGAACTTGAGGAACATTATGGCAGTTAACCAGAGCCAGGGGTAAGGTGGATAGTAGAGCAACTAGAGAGGCGGGATCTATGCAAGGCCCACTGGGCAATTTAACACAGGAGCAGAATCATTAAGACACTAACCCAGGGTGGAAGGTGAATAAACACAACACAGACAGATAATATAATATCAACAGTACATTTAATGGTAGTGCAGATACAGTACAGTGTGCTCAGTGTAATATGCAGGTGTTGTACAAGTCACTAGTGTGATAATGTGATGTGGTGCAGTGTGAGTGATGTGTGTTGGCTACCACCATACCCCTCAACTGTACCACATTACGAAGAATGGTCCTTATTTTACTTCACAAAAGCTCCCTCTTCCACATTGTGAGGGCTTGTCCCACATTCCATGTTAACATTTTAAAGCAAAGCTCTAAAGTAAATGATGCAAACAATATATCATTCAATTAATAACAGACATTCTAAACATAAATGCAAACATTGTAACAGTGTTCTGAGCTGCTGAGGTAAAGTTTTGATTAAGTGTTCCACATTTTGCTCAGTTGTTCCACATTTTGAGAAGCAATGTTCCACAGTTGGGGGACAAAAGGTTGAGAGGTATGGCCACCACTCAGGTCCACAGAGCAAACAGCTATGTAGACAAGTGTTGGCAAGGGCTGTGGCATGAGAGTGATCATGGGTCGTGGAGGATATTGTGTGTGTGGACGGTACAGGGGATGTGGGTGTGTGCATGGGTGAGCAAGTGAGTGGGACATGGCCACACCATGCATGTGGAGGAGCATATCAGCTGCACCTGCAACTGCGCACACGATGAACACCTAGTGTGCCATGCACTGGTGGGCATGCTACGTGCTGAGGACAAAGATGGGGTGGACTGAGGTGAGACTGGGAGGGCAGTCCATCCATGGCCACACTGTAAGGCCTGCACAGGTGTGGAAGGAGGGCAGCTACGATGCCATGCATGGCCTGTGGATGACCGAGAGGTAGGGGTGGAGGAGGTGATGCCCACCCTGCATGCACCTCTGCCATGCTGCTGCACATTGGAGACACAACCTCATTGGTGACTAGGTGCACCCTGCAGTGCTGCTGTAATTGTCTCCCTCAGCACCTCAGCATGGGCCTGCACAGAATCAGTAAGTCCACCAAAGCCAAGCTGAATGGTGGCAAGGACACAGGACATTCGCTTCTCTGACCGCTGCTCGGCACGGGCAAGGCCAGTGCCCACTGTCTCCTGCAGCTGTAACAACTCATGCCACAGCTCCCTGCACAGGTCATGCAAGTCCTGCTGGGCTACATGCTGTGATGCCAGTGCCTCCGGGAGCATGGGCCATGCACCCTGGCCATCCTGTGCATGTGCAGCATCAGCATCCTGCACCGGTGGCAGACATTGCAGGTGGAGTTGGGCAGGGTGTTGTGGACATGGTTGGACCTGTGGGGGCAGCTGGCAGTGTGGCAGCTGCTGCAACTGTGGTCTAACAGGTGAAGGAGAATGCTGCAGGACTGGCTCTGCAGCCATTGCCCTGTGGGACATATCCAGCCAGCAACACTGCGTGGGCACAGGCACATCAGCTGTGGGCTTGAAGGTGGCATGTGACTGAGTACCCTTCACCCCCAATTCAGGCATGGTGCCAACCCTCACTGTTCCCAAACCAATGGTGCCACTGGCCAGTCCCATATCCAGCAGGGCAGGTTCTTTATCTGCATCCCCTGAGCCATGGTCATTTGTCACAGTCAAAATCAGCACTTGCTCTCCACTCAGATCCTCCACCTGGGTGTAGTCCGGTGGATTCAAGGACTCCAGGAATGCCATATCCTCCTCCATCAAAGTTCCTGCATACACCAGTGCCTCACGTCATCTGTGGCCAGACATTGTGCTGACTGTCATGTTCACTGCAGGTCCACCTGTGGCAGCCATGCCTGATGTGGAAGGGCACATCTCTGCTATGTTGCCATCCTCCTCCTGCACCACTGTGCCTGGCCCCACTTGGGACATGGCCTGCTGGGCATGCAGTGCTGCAATGGAAGGGACAGATGTGAGTGGCCACCACAGTGAACAGACAACCCACCCCCACAACCAACAATCCCACATGCACCCCCAGCAATGTGTGCCCCACAGCATACCCATGAGACCCCACTGTGCATCCCATGCAAATGTAACCAGTGCCCTATGACCCCCCTGCACCATGGCAAACATGCACTTATGACATGTGCCTACCAGAAGATGCCCACAACTGTGCAGCCCCAACACCACTCACACAATGTGACATACCCATGTGAGCCCCAAGCATGCACCATGACAGTGGCTAGTTGTGACTCAGTTCCAATGATGTTGCTGTCCAGTGAGTGGTGGATACATATTACAGAATTACCTACCATGGGTGGCATGAGTGGTGTCTCACACCCACCACCCTCAACCCCACCAACTGCCACTGGCTGGAGAGTAGAGGGCTACTATAGCCATCAATGAGTCCCAGTCCCGCTGCTCCATTGGTTGTTGCCCCCCACCAGTCTGCAACCTGTCCCTGAGTCATTATGCCTCTTCCTCCTTGGACCTGCCTAATAGATCATTCCACTGCTTTCGGACGGCATCAGTGTTATGGCCATGACCACCTACGGTGTTCACACTGTGACAATCTCTTCAAACATCAACCAAAAGGTGGCATCAGTTGACTTATTATGGAGTAGGACCATCTCCCGCTCCTTCACAGCACGTACCAGGGCATGCAGCTCATCCTCTGAAAAGTTGTGGGCCCTGAGCAGCTCCGCCCTGCAGCCTCACCTGTGTGGGATAGAAGGCAGGGGAAAGGGTTTCACACAGTTGTAGCCAAAACATTGCATAGCTGTAACAGTATCAAATGGCCATGGTGCAGTACACATCCTGCAGACCAGCACATGTGGAAGCCAGCTGTGTGTGTGTAGCATACAGTTGCACTGCCTATGCTGGTGACCTGTGGCATGTAACTGTTGGCCTGGCTGCACATGGTGGCATGGACTGTGGTGCACCTCCAGGCAATCACGAGGCCTACAGCCACAGACAGTGTCTAACGTGCACATGTGTGGGACTGTGCAGACATGGCTGTAAATGCCTGTCCCATAAGGTCTCCCCCGGGCACATCCAGTGTCATACTGGGCCTGTGCACACCCAGCACTGTGGAACACATGCTGTGGAACCATGGTGTACATCCCCACAACAGGACTAGATGGCTGACCACAATACATGTGCCACTAGTGGTGCTGTCTAGGCACTGTTGCATGTGCCAGTGCATGTATCAGTGCAGCCACAGTGCACACACACACACACACACACACAGGTGTGGTGGGTGCATAGGTCGTACTGGCACATCTGTACACAAGGCCTATGTGTGAATCACCACGTGGAGCTGTAGTGGGGACTAAACAGCAATACATCACTGGGGTAGTGCACCCCCAACCTGTGTGTAACTGCATGTCATGCAATGGCCTGGATGTCCACACTGTACATGCACTGTCCTGTCATGGGAGTAGATACCTTGGACTGCAACACCAGTAGTACTGCCTCTGCCCCTGCTGCACAGCGGTGTGCACACACAGACACCAACCATCCACTGTTCCTGTTTGGCTGCCATGGTGTCATGCTGCATGCCAGGGCATATGTGCAGCAGGCACAGCATGACTGACTGACATGCTTGTGGATTGAGACATGTCCTGGCACAGCCAGGACCATGTGTGTCCAGACACTGTGCACCATGACTGTCTGACATGGATGCTGGAGGGTGACCCTTGCACATAAAGACTGTGACACAGCACATCTGCAACACAGATCAGCAAGGTACAGTACTACTGGGTGAAGACCCAAACCAATGGGGATCACAGGGACAGAGTGGTGGGGTCTGTCCACATCATGACCAGCCTGTTGTGTGGAAGAGCCCCTACATCGAATGTAAGGGGCAGGCTACCTCACCATGACAGGCCTTTTAGGGTGTGGGGGGGCTGGACTGGAGCAGACACACATGTGCAGATGACCATTGCCTGGTACTGAAACCCATCTGCATGTGTCTGACATTGCAGACAAGGCCCCCAATCACATGATCATCATAAAACACACAAGCACACAGCAGCAGTCATGGGGATAGCTATCCAGCCTTTGGGTAGGATGGGTAGGCTACAGCCCAACACATGTCGTAGAGTGTGCTGCAAAGTGGCACATCCCTTCCAGACCGCTGGTGTTCCACATAGTGATGGCTGTGACCTAAGATGCAACAGCACTGTGGTACAACCGCAGTGTAGCAACTTTAGTAACTGCATGAGTCCTGTCTGATGTAACCCACTTGCACATATCACACAACATATTACAGGGGTGGGGGTGGACTGTACGTGATGCAGATGTCAGTCAGTGACATGGTTAGCATCACGGGTACCTGTGACTGTTGTCACAATGGATAATGTACCCTACAGTCACAGTGGACTACTGACACACTCCAGAGTGCAGCCTCCACACTGCTGATGACATCCTACTGTCTTGTGCAACACCACAGAGGGCAGTCAATCAATCATGGGCTCCACAATGGGCACTAAACAGTGCAGAAAGGTGGTGGGGCTCCACTACCTACACAAGGGCAACCAGGACGGGCAACAGCTCCCCCAGTCCCCCCATCACCACCACATACAAGCACAGACAGACAGCACCAGTTAGTAATCACCTGCAGTCCCAAAGCCATAACCTGTAATCCAATGTTGGACATATCACAGATACCATAGCCTGACACATATCAGGCAGTACAGGACCAACTTGTGTGTGGGCAGGACTGTAATGTCACACATGTGGCACTGCTACACCTGGGTTCTCGTCCTGTCCCATCAGACAGGTAGGTGATTGGCATTGTCTGAGTCAGCCTATTGTCCATCCAATACAGTACTATATGCTAGGAACTTTATTGGCTGTACAGCTCCAGGCACAAGCAGTGTGTATTGCCACCCTGGTCAGGTGTCCATATACCCTTGGATAGTTGGGACAAGGTATGGCAGGACCCCTCCGTGGCAGTACATATGGGTTGTGGAGACTGGCCCATACATCATGCACAGTAGACTGGTGTTACGGTTGTACTCTGGATGTCTGCCATCATCCTGTGATATCAATCCACACACACATGATGTAGGGGATACTCAACAGTTGTTAGCATGGTGATTACAAATATCATTCATTTTGTCCCTGAAAGTCCAATACAGTCAGGTTGTCTGTGACAGCCATCATGCATTACATACCTGCCTGCCCATGTGACTGCTCCAGTGACATCCTGTGTGCTGCAGCAGTAATCCCACGTCAACATGTATTAGCTAGCAGCAACACAGGCGGAATACTGTAAGCCCTTATATAGCCCAGCCAGGCACACAGGCCTGTTAAGCATGCTAATGGGCCAGTAATGATATGCTAATCACCATGTTATCACCATGCATACACAATGACCATCATTTGTATATCCCATTTGAATATTACAGAAGCTAGCACCAGGCATAGCGTTTTAGCACCGGGCAAATCAATAGCAATGGGCAATCCATTAGTGCTGGGCTATCTTATCTGTGCTTAGCGCAGTGCTGTTGCCATTGTGCAGCACTAAGACTCATAGCACAGATCCTGCACATGTGTGGGTTGGGCCAGTCTGCGGAAGCATGGCCACGCTATATGAGATAGCGCAATATCAGTGCACATGCCTGTTATGTCTGCACTGGGGTCATGGCAGGGTCATGCATGCGCATTGCTCACATTTCTGGATAGTGTGGCACTATTGCACACTTCTGCATTGCACTAGACTGACCTGTTGGAGGGTTCCAGGGTGTGGCCCAGTAGTTGCCATCCAGCAATAACTTTCCTTGCTTCTGTGTCAGCCATGTCTGGGAGATGTAGGCAGAGGGTAGTGGTGGGCCATGATAGGTGCTGGGATGTTGTGAGACAGCAAACCTGTGCAACTAGCCCAACAGCAGTATAGATGCCTGTTTGGGGAGGTCCGGGAGGGGGCCACCCACGTAGCCAGGTGTGGGCTTCAATTGCCCATCACCTCACAGCCCTGACTGGCATACCATGCAATAGAGAGAAGTGCTGCCACCACTATGTGGATCTGAGGCACAGGCAGCACCCACTGCTGAAGCAATGCAGGGCAACGGTTTGGGAGGGAACTGCGTCTGTGCCAGGTTTGTGATGCCTCTCACCACAGTGCTGTCATGGGGGTGGTGTTTGTGTGTTGGGTCGTGTTCCTGTGTGTGTGCAACATGGCCCATTCACATGCCATCCTAGGGGGCTGTGGTGCTGTGATGGTGACATTGGGTACATGTGTTGGACTTGTGCCATGTGGTCCTGTGTTCAGAGGAGTGTGGAATGGGTGGGACGGGGGGCATAGCATTTTGGGAGTGTTGTATGCAATGTCCTGCAGTGTGGTGGCTATGTGCACCGTACCACCTACTGTGGCTGCACGGACCCATGATACCTGGCCCCTGCCACATCCACTGTGTTCTGCCATGCTGCCAGGGGGCTGCATGCAGATGTGCCTGCTGTGTACATCCACAGTGTGTGGTTGCATGTGTTTTCTGGGTGTGGGGCACACCACCACTGCTGTGTCTGTGCCATGCCACTGGCCACCTGATTGTGTGAACGATCCATGGCATTGGTGCCCTGCTGTGCTGCACACTTTCAAGGGTGTAGGCAGCATACTCACTGTACACATTTGCGTACAGTTTTGTTGCTTGTCTGTCACAAACCATATGCCTTTCTGTTAACATTTTCATTCTAATCTGTAGTATTTGGGTTAGTGTAGGCCACTGAGGAGTGTCTCAGTTTAGACTTCTGTTGTTTAGGAGACATATACATGTGTAGCCTCTTTAAAGATTAGACGAGTCATCTGACAACAATCTGACTTGTTTAGAAGGGATACCATTTGGAGAGGCTGTGTACATATTCTAGTAGGGGGGTGTAACTGTTGGAGCTTGTGTGTACAGAATGGAAATGTCTGGCTACACCCCTTCACACTTTGGCCATGCACTGTGCATTATGCAGTGGCCCATGTTGTGCTTGGCATGGCTTGGATGCTGCACTGTGCATAGGAGCCAGGTGTGCGACTGTCATGCTACACCACCAGGATCAGGGGTATGCTTTAGCATACCATGGTGGCTGTTATTGTAGTAATGCTGCTGTATCATGTTCCCACCGGAGAGTGCAGTGACCACACCAGCAAATGGATGGGCAACCAGCAGGCCAGCCAGGGGCCCACCAGAAACAGGCAAGGGTGCCGTCCATGTTGCAGTGTGCAGCGGAGAGTAGTGATGGCGGCAGGAGTGTATTGCATGAGTACTGTTTGCCATTGCACATTATGATTATGCATCTGTGTAGCCACTGCAGGCATTAGACTGCTGTGTCTAGTGTGGTGGCATTGTTGACTGGGTAATCCAGGTCTGCTGTGGTTTTGCTATATTGCATTGGGATTCCAGGGTAATCACTGAGAGGGACCCCTTTGCCATTGTGGCTATGATATGTACAGCCACATGGGGCTACAGTGTTTACACATGACTATGTGCCAGATGGGGGGGTTGCACTGGATGCTTCACACCAGTTGTGCCATTCAGCGCACCCATGACTGTCAGTTATGTGGGGACTGCTACGGTGGTTGCATGCTTTTATGTTGTCATCCTTACATCCACTGTCTTGCCTTATGCTGCACAGCCTGTGGCATGGGTGGATCTATCCATGGTCTACCATTGCCATTACTGCCATGTTTACTGCTGTTTGCCTGGTACCATGGCATGTTCAACATGTTGTTGTTTCTTGCACCGTTGTGGCAGGATGCAGCACATCTGTGCATGGGCAGCAGCCATTCACCATGCCTGCAGCAGGGGGATGTCTGTGGTCAGCCTGCTGTACTGGCTGTTTCTGCTGCTGTTGCCCTGTATGCTACAGCTTCACTGTTCTGCATCTCTCATGGCATGTGTCATTCACATTACCTTGTATAGTGTGTCAGTGTTCATGCACAGCATGTTGTAGATGCCTGCTGGTGCCGTTCATGTGCTGCTACCTACAGGGGGCCACAGTGTTGCATGTTGCCCTCATCACTCTACCAGTGTGTTGCCATTGCAGTGTGGACACTGGTATGTTATTGTGTTCCCTTGAATGAGCTAGGTGGCGTACATGCACAGTGGCTGTTGGAGGGGGGCCTCTGGGCCCATGGTGCCATACGGGCCTATGTGGCTGTGCATGTCATGTGTGCCTGTTGCATTCAGCTGTGTTGTGGGGGACATGTTTCCCTACAGGGTGATGTTCCTCCATCCCTGCAGTGCATGGTGTTCATACATGGGACGTGCATGGGTGTTGCAGGGTTTATTCTGTGGTAGCATGGTGTGCTGGGTTTCAGACCCAGTGGCAGGTACTGCTCCCACCAGTAGGAGTGAGGGTCTGTACATGCCTTGGCCACCAGGATGGCACTGTCCAGTGCTTGTCTTTGGCCTACCACTGCCCTGCCACTGGTGGCCCATGGCCTGTGTCCCTGTTTCACATGTGTGTGTCTCCTTGCATGTGTGCCTTGCATGTGCTGCTGCTGTGGGTTTTGGCACAGCACCATGCCATGCTCTCCAACAATATGGGTTACTCATCCTTGTGTTGTGGCAAAGGGTGTGGGTTGGCATTGGCACTTTACACATTTGTGTACTGTGGGGTTCCTGTCCTACATTCTATACTGTTTTTTTTTTGCCACTGTCATTGTCCTCTGTAGTATTTGGGTTTCTGTAGGCCACTTCATGCCTCTATCTGTTTCACTTACTATTGTTTCACCCTTATTTCAGTGTCCAACCTGTTCAGGGATTGCTTACATCATTTGTTCTTTTGCTATGTCATGGCATTGTGGGTAGCAGTTTGGCTGGCTACTTATATTTCTCGTAGGGGGCGGCAGTTGGGGGGCACTGTTGGGGAATGTGTGCACAGAATAGGCATATCTGGTTACTCCCCTGGTTGTTGCTGTGGCCCTTTCTTTAGTGGGTGTCATCTGTGTTGTGTATCATAGCTGTTTAACTGTGGGCAGCATGTCCCAACATGTGTCATCCCATGTGCGTGCCATTCACTTTGCGATCATCATTCACATCTCAGGGGTGCTGTCTGTTTGCACTGTTACAGTGTGCATGCCACGTGCTGTGTGAGTTCCACTGTGTTGTTGGTTTTCGGCATACATCCACGCATGTCCGCATGTACATTGGGGTGGTGCATGCTGCTTGTCTCATACTGCTTTGTCCTACAGGCACATGTCGTGTGCATTGTGGTTTGTTCTGTACTGACCTATGGGCATGGGTTGTTGAGGCATGCTGTTCGGCCATGTGTTTGCACATGGTGCCCTTTGTGTCATTGTCATGTCCTGATATGGTTGTCCTTTTTCCTGAAGGTCCATGATGGTCATCACTATAGGCCACCCATCCAGAGGAGGCTGAAGGGAGGGATCAACTGTTGTGGAGGGTGATGCATCAGCAGCGGACGCTTATTGAGCAGTAAGCCAACCTGTGCAATTTAATTACTTGTAGAAAGATCTAGTAAGTAGGGGGAGTGGCTTAGCTAGAAGGAAGCTAGATATAAACACTGCCTTAGAAAGATTATGCTAGAAGCTTGGCAGAGGACACCAGGAGGAAGGAATACTGTGTGACTGGACTTCTACTGGGACTAAAGAAGTAGAACTCTTCTACTGGGACCTTTAATTTAGGGTAAAAAAAACAGTGTGTCTGAGTTAGCTGTAGTGAATGGTTGTCTGAACAGTTATCTAGGTGTAAATCTCAGGAGGCTAAAGATGCTTCATAGCTGTGTAAATTAATTACTTGTAGAAAGATCAAGTAAATGGGGGAGTGGCTTAGCTAGAAGGAAGCTAGATATAAACACTGCCTTCGAAGGATTCTCCCAGAAGCTTGACAGAGGACACCAGGAGGAAGGAGTGCTGTGAGACTGAACTTCTCTACTGGGACTATATTGCCCTCCTTCCCTCCCCTCCACCCCCCCCACTCAAAGCTAGTTCTACTTCCTGTTTGGGAGCAGAAAGTGAATGATCACAGAGCAACCAAAGATGCACCGTCCAAGAAGGGCAAGAGTAGCTTTCCAGCCCCCTCTAGCTGCTGGAGGTTTGCCTCTGAGCAGGTAAAGGGTATACTGAGAAATATAGGATCTTCTTGTCTCAGAACTGGACAATCAGGAGCTTGAAAAGCACACTAACAGTAAGTAAGTAAGTAGAGAGAAGGAAGGAAAAAACAAACAAAAAAAAGACAGAGTAAAGAGTAAGGATCCCAAACATAAGTGAAGGGGGGAGAAATAAGACAAGATGGGAGTGGTGCAGTGCAGTGGTTGTGGACCAGTAGTCATCTGGGAGACATTCTTGAGGATGCGCTGTTGTCCCATCTGCAGGCACCTCTCTGGGCTGAGGGAGGAAGTTGATCATCTCCAGGCTGATTTGATCAGGATTTGTGGGACCTCCTCTTCCATCTAGGGACCACCAGGGCCACTGCCATTTTCTCAGAGGTTGCCAAGAAAGAGGAGTGGTTGGACCACAGTGGGCTCAGAGAGGTGAGAGTGGTGTAACAGAGGCACATCCCTCCAGTTGTACATCTCCATAATTCCTATGCCATTCTGGCAAAGTGTGGTTCCTCTATGGAGGTACTCGCAGGAGACCAAGGAGGATGCTGGGAACCTCCACAAAGAAGACCACAGGAGGGTGGCATGGGACCCCACAGGGAAGGAAACAACTCCTGAGGGGACTCATTGTTAGGAAGGTAGAACCAGAGGAGGAAGGGGAGAGGGAGGCAAGGTGCCTGCCTGGTGCCATGTTTTAGAGGGACAGGGAGCAAATCCTCAGGATTGCTGGAGCAGCTGCACAGGGAAGGGAGCTGGATGTCATTGTCCACCTAGGGACAAATGACCTGGCTAAGAAAAGGATCAGAGCAGTGAAGAAAGAGTTTGTGGAATTGGGGGAGGGGCCTTAGACAAGTAGCACGCACGGTAACCTTCTTGGAGGTGCTGCCTATCTATGGCATAGGAGAGGTTAGGGTGCTCCACACCATGGGATTCAATCAGTGGTTGAAAAACTGGTGCAGAACTCAGGGATTTGTCTTCATTGGGGACTGGGGGTCCACCTGGAATGATGCAAGCCTATACTGGCATGATGGGCTGCATCTCTCCAGGAGGGGAACCAGGATCCTAGGTGATAGGTTTAAATGCTTCATTGGCAAGCATTTAAACTAGCCAAGGGGGGAGGCACTGGAAAGGAGCAGGGAAATCCTAGCCCCCCCAAAAAAGTAGTGGTAGTAAGTGTGGAAAACTTCAACATAGAAATGTTGATAGCGAGAAGGGAGGGGGTAAATGGAGAAAGTGACAAAGGTAAGCAGGACAGGGATGGGGCAAAAAAGGAGTAAGGCCATCAGGAAATGGAGGGTAATGAGTATCAATGCCCATAGTCTGGGCAACAAGCTCACTGAACTGGTGGCCTTGATGGAAGAGGGATGCCTGGATATCGTAGCAGTCACAGAAACATGGTACACAGAGAAGCATGACTGGGATGTTAACATACCAGGGTACATAACCTACAGGAGAGACAGGGAGGGAGAAGAAAGGGAGGAGTAGCTCTCTATGTAAAGGAAGGGAAAAAAGCAACTGAACAAAGGAGTAAACAGGGAGGAGAGGAGGCACTGTGGGTCACCTTGGAGACTGGAAATGGCACCACGATCTGCACAGGGGATGTGTACAGACCCCCATGTCAGGGGGAGGGAATGGACAAGGATATGATGGAAGGCATTCTTAGGATGGCAGAGAAAGGGGAGATACTGTTGATGGGAGACCTGAATATGCCAGATGTTAACTGGTGTTAAGATGTTATATACGTTTTGAATTTTTGTATTAGGAATGTGAATTTATGATTTTAAATTGCTCAGTGCCTTGACACACTGAAAGGCGCTATATAAATAAAATTATTATCATTATTATTAACTGGAGCACATTTGCAGCAGCCACATCCAAGAGCAGGGCCATTCTCAATGCCCTACAGGTGGCATGCTTCAGACAGCTAGTTTCAGAACCCACTCATGTGGGAGCAATCTTAGACCTCATACTCTGAAATGGGGACAGTGAGAGGATCTCAGATCTAGAAGTGGGTTGCCATCTGGGAACAAGTGACCATCAAGCAGTGTGGTTCATGTTAAACTCAGCTACAGAGTCAAGCCATTCAAAAGTGAGGGTACTGGACTTCAGGAGGGCTGACTTTGGCAAGATGAGAGAGTGTCTCAGAAAAGCACTAGCAAACCGGCTAGAAGGAGGGGTGGAGCAAAAATGGGAATCTTCAAAACTGACATCACAGAGGCAACAAGTCTTTGTGTGAAGCAAATAAACAAATCAAAATGAAAGAAAAAGCCACTATGGTTCTCAAAAGAGGTGGCTGGGAAAGTCAGGGAGAAAAAGATAGCATTCAGGAAGTAGAAGGAAACACAGAAGGAGCAGGACAGAAAGCTGTACCAGTTAAGGCAGAAGGAAGCAGTGAGGGAAGTCAGAATAGCAAAGGCTCAAACTGAGGAAAAGATAGCCAACTCTGTTAAGAAGGGGGATAAAACCATTTATAGGTACATCAGGGAGTGTAGAAAGACAAAGGGAGGGATAGTGAGGCTGAATAGAATGAACAGTGGGTGGGCAGAGAGGGACAGTGAAAAAGCAGGGATACTGAATGAATATTTCTGCTCAGTATTCACAAAAGAGGAGGGGAGGGGAGGTGCCAAATCCAATTAACAGAAGCACTCTTGATAGAGGGGTCGATCCCAGTCCTTTCACAGAAGACAGGGTTCTGAAAGAACTCCTAAAACTGAAGGTGGACAAAGCAATGGGGCCTGATGGAATTCACCCCAGAATTCTTAAAGAATTAAGGGGAGAACTAGTGAAACCACTGACTACCCTTTTTAACAAATCATGGGAGGATGGTATGGTACCCGAGGACTGGAGAAAGGCAGATGTGATTCCCTTTCACAAAAGTGGGACCAAGACAGAGGGAGGAAACTACAGACCTGTCAGTTTGACCTCTGTGGTAGGGAAAGTGATGGAATCACTTCTGAAGGAAAGAATTATTGAGTAACTAGAGGCCAGTGGGACACAGGACCCAAGACAGCATGGGTTCACAGTAGGAAGGTCATGTCAGACAAATCTAATTGATTTCTTTGACTGGGTGACCAAAGTACTAGACTAGGGAGGGGCTGTGGACATGGCCTACCTAGACTTAGCAAGGCATTTGACACAGTCCCACACAAAAGATTAATGGTCAAATTAACCAGACTGGGAGTGGGTCCCAGGGTGGTAGCCTGGGTAAAACATTTGCTGGACAGCAGGACACAGAAGGTAATTGTAAATGGAGTCCACTCTGAAGAAAGAGGGGTTACTAGTGGGGTGCCACAGGGTTCAATACTGGGTCCAGTCCTTTTAATGTCTTTTATAAGTGACATTGCAGAGGGACTTGAAGGAAAATATGCCTCTTTGCAGATGACACAAAGATCTGCAACAGGGTTGATACAAGGAGGTGTGGAAAGGATGAGAAGGGACTTGGCAAGGTTGGAGGAATGGTCAGACGTATGGCAGCTAAGATTCAATGCAAAGAAGTGCAAATATAATTCACCTGGGAAACAAAAACCCAGGGGAACATTACACTATGGGGGAGGTAGTAACAACAGCAAAAAGGAAAGGGACCTGGGAGTAATCATATCTGATGACCTTAAGGTTAGTAAGCAATGTGAGAAGGCAGTAGGGAGGGCTGGGTTATACTCGGATGGTTAGGAGAGGCATCAATAGCAGAAAACAGGAAGTTCTTATCCCTCTGTACAGACAGTTGGTGAGACCCCATCTGGAGTACTGCGTCCAGTCTGGGAGACCCCATCTCTGCAAAGACATAGACAGGATAGAGGCAGTCCAGAGGAGGGCAACTAAAATGGTGCAGGGTCTGCAAGAGAAGCCATATGAGGTGAGACTAAAGGAGCTTAATATGTATACCCTTGAGGAAAGGAGGGAGAGAGGGGCATGATAGAAACTTTTAAGTACCTCAGTGGAATCAACAAAGTCCTACAGGGTAGTATCTTTCAGAAAAAGAGACATGCAAGAACAAGGGGACACAATTTAAAGATGGGGGGGTGGTTCAGGGGCAATGTGAGGAAGTATTTTTTCACAGAGAGGGTAGTGGATGCATGAAACAGCCTTCCTGAGGAGGTTGTGGGGTCTAAAACTGTGGGAGAATTCATGAATGCATGGGACAGACAAAAGGCAACTCTTGTGGGGGGTAGGAAGAAATAGACTGTTGGTTAACTAGGATCTGCAGCTTATCCTGTAGGTAGAGAAATGGGCAGACTAGGTGGGCCAAGCGGTCCTTATCTGCCATCAAAGTCTATGTTTCTATGTTTCTATGTTCACAGAGACCAGACAGGTTGCAGCCATCTTGGAGGAACAGCTGCCAGCCCGCACATAGGTTCTGTGTCCCATTTTGGTATCCTGCTTCCCGACCCTGGCCCACTTTCCCTTGCCCTGCTTGTGACATCCTGTTTTCCTCTGTTGCTCCCTGTGTCCATGTCCCTGTCCCTTCCACATCCTTTCACCATTCATCTGTATATAGTGTACATAGTTGCCTTTTTGCAGTGTCAGTACTGTGTTAACCATTGTTTTCAGTCTCTTTGTTTTTCCAGCCCTTTTTCCTTTTATATGTTTGCTGTGTTGTACTTGTGCTCCTTATTTGGCTATTGTGTTTTGCTGTGTATTGCTTTATTGTTTTCAGTACATCTGTTCCTGTTGCTATTGTGCCATTCCTGTTTCTTGTTTGAATTATACATTTTTGTACTTGACATTCCTGTGTCCTGTGTCTTTTTGGGGGGGCTCAAGATTTGACAGTGTTATGTGGTCTTCTGTTGTCACTTGTGGGTCCTGGTTGTTCCTTGCCATTCACTGGTACTGCATTAGTGTCTGTTCCTGTGTTCACATCCAGCTCTATTTTGCGTTCCTGTGTTTCTGGACAGCCACTTACATCTTTGCACTGTGTTTCTGTGGATGTTAGCACTGCCTCTGTCTGGGAGCTATATTCAGTGCTGTCTTATTCCCGGGAAAGTTTTGCCCTGCACTTCTGGTCCTGTTTGCTCCAGCATCCGTTGCTTGCTATATTCAGCTGGTTTTGCATTGGCTATTTCCTTTTGAATATAGCTTGCTTTGTGCTCCAGGCTAAGTTTGCCTGATGGGCAGTTCTAATTTAGCCCCGGGGCAAAGTTTTGAATATCTGGCCCCTAAAGTGGTAAAAAACAGGGAAAAAAATGTTCTCCCATAGGTTAATATGGGAATATTTGCCATCAAGTGGAATTAAATTTTTGTCTGAATTTTTTGGGGATGATGGGGTGTGTGTCAGGGTATGCCTTCGATGGTTTGGTGAAAAATAGATTACCACTTTTGAATTATGTTTTTGTGATAGTACAAGACTGGCAGGTAAATGAAAACAGTTCAAACTGTAAATTTACTGTTCAAACTGTAAATTTACTGGTCCTGCTCAGAGAAAAACTGTTCGTGCTGTCAGCCATCCTGTTTTCTAACAATTTACAAAATCATTTTTTACACAACTACTGCCTGGTAAGGACAGCACAGCACCTGTATTTAGGTCACAGTGATATACTTAGTTCAATGTTTGTCTTAACAGTAGTATATCTCCATTGCAAATATGCATTTTTTACTAAAAATCATATCCCATATCACTTGCTAATAATTACTGTTCATTTTTTAACTGTTCGAATCTTATTGTTCAAACTGTTAATAACCAGTTGCAGTTATTAACAGTTTGAGCTTTACTGTTTGGATGGAAAATTTGCTTGGGTAGTCCAGTGAGTAGTCACTGCTGTAGTCAATTTACTTATGTTAGCCCATTAGACTATGGCCCATTGGTGATAGGAGAGATCAGCATCTGTGATACTGTAAAAAGATACATTATTTATTTAAAATATTTGCTGCCAGCTTCTGTGTAAATCTTAGCCCCTAACATCATAGCTCGGCTGGCTGAATACAAATTGCAAATCTATTACGCTCTATTGCCGTTGACTCCATTACAGTGTTAAAAGTGGAGTAGCTGCAGTTTTGAGACTGAGGGAAGTACTTACAGTGATGATCTGCTGGATGACCTAAAACAGAAACTGCAGGGCTGGTTTTCATTAGAAAGGTTTGGCTTTACCTCCATAGTTAAGCTTCAAGAGACAAATTCCTGCTGCTATTAAAAAAAATAACCCCACAAAGTTTATTCTATCAGTGTATGTTACAAGACCCTTCGATAATTTAAAAAGTAAAAAAAAAATACAGGACGCCATCTTCAACAAGAGAACCCAACCATCTGCAGACCAAAATACTGTAGTGTGAGGATCCCTTGAGGTCAAAGTACAGGAGATCAAGTTACTTGCTCAAGGTCACAGTGAGTAACTGGCTGTGCTAGGATATGAACCTCAGTTTCCTGCTTTCTAAGCATGGTCTCAAACCACAAGACCACTCTGCCTTCTTATTTCTTTGATGGCCAATTTACCAAAAAAGTTAGAAACAAACACGGGGAGGTCTAGAAAGTGAGTCGGGTCAGCACAACACATAAACAAACAAACTCAGGCCGGAGCCGATAGGGCTGCAGGAGAGGAATGTGGGTCATCCTTAGGATATGAGGAGGCTCATAAAGTTACAACAGGCAATAAAGGTATTGAAAAGTATAACACCAGACCTAGTATTAACTACCCACAAGACATATTTTCAACAGTTGGTTAGTAAATGAACATGTTAAAAAAAACTTCACATAGAAACCACAATAATAGTAAATATAACTTTATATCAAAGTCCATTTTGCACATGTTGGGGTGAAGCACTAAGCATATAAAATGTTTAGGTGTTCATCCATATATATTCCTTCTCTTGAGAGACAGTTTCTCTTGCACTGTAGATCCAATGAACTGTGCAATACAAAATACAAATGTCAGGCATGCATTCTAAAAAACAATAAAAAGCAGGACATTATTATATCAGATGCACATTAAGTCATAATCACACAGTGGCAGCCGTGGAAAAGTGTCTCAGTACTGAGGTATACCAAGAAGTTTCTCAGTACTGAGATACACCTAGGTATACTGAGGCAGAATGAGGCAAAATCACATTACAGTCAATGCAAATTGCAACTTGAGTGGTTCAGTGGTACCTCAATGCTACCTTGAGGTAGGCACCTTTTAGATAGCTATCACTATATTACAATTAAAAAACACTTCTGTTGCAAAGTATGCCTGCCATCTTTATATGCAGGAAATAAAGATTGTCTATAGAAATCATTCACACTAGGACTATAGCGAGCCCCCAAGATATAGTTCCATAATGACTGAGCATCTGATATAATAATGCCCTACTTTTTATCTAAAGTTTTAGAATAGATTCCTGATATTTGGAATCATTGTTCTGAAGAGTTCATTGGATCCACAGTTCTAAAGAAATTGTCTCTCAAGAGAAGTGATATACAAATGAATACCTGCCAATTTTATATCCTCATTGCTTCACTCCAACATCCACAAAATGGATTTCTATACGGTTTATATTTCCTGATATTGTAGTTTATATGTAAAGCTTTTTTATAACTATATGCACTAACCAACTGTGAAAATAAGTTCTTTGGGTAGTTTAAACCTGGTTTGGTATACTTTTCATTACCTTAATTGATGGTTGTAATTTTATAAGTGCCTCCTCCTATCCTGGGGATGCATCATTTTCATTGTTTCAATTTTTTATTTGTATACATCACTGGTGGTGGATAATATAATAACTAGTTACAATAATGCTACAAATATAGCATAAGGAAAAACACTGATGTCCGAATGGTGTAACGGAGACAGAGACAGGGATTAAGCAGTGATGTGCACAAGCACTACCCAGGTCACTGTCCATAGTACTATGAAGAAGACAAGGGCTGGGGAATTGTAAATGGTGGATGAATCTCCTTGGCAGAGAAGACTGAGACATGCAGCTGCTTGGCCACAATGGTGGTGGAGATCAAGGATCTAATCTTGGCATTCAAAATTTTAATTTTCTCCCGTAATCCAACTCCAACTCAAAGTTGATTATTTTAGTTAAGGGGGTGGGAGGGGCAGAGTCCTCACTAAAATAAGTGTTTGACTGGTAGCAGTCATCAGTGGGCTTTGTGACCACTGCTAGTTAGTTTACGCCTTTACTTGCCGCATTGGTTCCTGCCACTGTTCTGCATAGTGCTGTATGGAAGATGCTTTTATTGACAGAACTGTTCATAGATGTGCTATTCAGACCTAGTGACAGATAGTATAAGGCCATTTCTGCATTAATTTACTAACTCTGATAACACTCTGCTTCTGTAGTGAAACTGTAGTTGTTTTTGCCCCAGTATGGCATAGCATTGCTCCCTGGCATTTTTGCACTACTGCACTTTTGTTGTTTTAGTATTCATCTTATGAATTCTTATATGCTTTTCTATTAAGTGGGTTTAAGTTTTACTGCTGACAATGGAATAACACTGCTTTTTATTTGATGTACAAGTGGCAAGTACACAAATGTGTAATAGTACAATGAATAACAGGGAGCAATGCTACAATAGATGAATGCAGAAAACAACTAACATTTCTTTCTTAAACATCACTGTAGATGGGATCCCATTGCCTGCTTAATTTTTTTCATTGACTGTTGGACTGGAGGGCTGGGCACCTAGTATTAGAATAGAGGGTTGGCAGCATTGGGGTTTGGCTGTCATTGTTTGCTTACTTTGTTCATTTACTGTCTGACTCTAGGTTTAGGGACTTGGTGTCAGAACTGGGGAAGTCTGGTGGCAACAGGATTTTGCAGCAATTGGCTACTTGCTTTCATTTTAGTTTACCACCCTACCCCATATTTGGGCACCCAGTGTTGGGGGCAGTGAATGGCACTGTGGCTTGGCTCATGGTGACTGCCTAGCTGCCTGAATCAGGAGTCACCAAGCCTACCATGCCCATCAAACCAGAACTGCATTGCCATTGCTTGAAAGCTGCAGCACAGATGCCCCCCCCCAACCTAACAGTATAGCTAACATTAAAAGAGCTATACTATGCTATGCTTTTTTCATAAAGTACTAGAGCATAGTCTGGTCAGTAATGATGGCATGCAGCACCAGCTAGCCACACTGCCCATCCAGTAGCTGCAGCACAGAGTCAGACCCTCAAGTAAAAGTCCTGCCAGCAGCAAAAATAGCCAAGAAAGAAACTGCCTGCAGAACCAGAGTGACAGGGTTCTGACTGATTGTACATTTTGTTATGATAAGTGAATGGGTTTATTTGAAAATGTCGCAGTACTGTGGGAACAGGAGGGGAGAGAGTCAAAGAGAGAATGCATGGCCCTTGATCTCTGGCCTGCCACTGCAGGTGGCCAATCCATTGAGGACCATTTTGGTAGGTGGATACCTGCTGTAAAGGGTTGGGAAGGCCATTTCTTCTTGTTCAGGTGATGGGAAGGCTTTACTTCTCCTGCCCAAGGAGGAATAGCTTGAATTTCCTGGTGGGGGGTGGCTCTGATTCTCCTGGGTTTTGGGGTGATGAGGATGGCCCTGCTTCTTTAGGCTTGGGGGAAGGCTATCTCCCTGTTTCTCCTGGCTTGGGCATGGCCCTGCTTTTCCTGGCTTGGGGGTGGACCTATCTTCTGGGTCACTCGGCCCAGCTTCTCCTACTAGAGAAAGTATGGGAGGGCCATTCCCCCTTCCCTGAGCCAGGAGAAACAGAGCCATCCATCCATCCCTAGCCAAGAGAAACAAGGCCATCCGTACACCCACTCCCAAGACAGGAGAAACAGGACCATCCCCTATAAAAAACTAAAATGGAATTTCCATTTTTATTTTTAAAAGCATAAAATTCATCATTAGTTCAAATACTCCAAGAAGCAAGCATGAATATGCACATATGGTTTCCATTCCAGTTTCAATAGGTGCTCTGACTTCCAACTGTAGTGCCTAGCCAGTGCCCTGGTAACCAACCAAAGCATGAACTGCCACTGATGCTAGATTTACATGCTGTGAAACTTGATCAAAGAGAAATAAAAATGTAAATTTGAGGTAGACATAGTACAGAAAAATTAGATCATCATCATTATCATCAATTTATTTATAAAAGGCACCTTCCCAAGCTCAGGGCACCTGAACAATCCATACATAAATAAAACATCACAGTTATCATAAAACCACCTATACAACAACCCCTTAAATATAGTTCAACATTTCCATATAAAATCAATAACATTAATCCCAATCAGGCCCCATCGACGGCTGACAAAAGAGGTGAGTTTTAAGGGCAGACTTAAATTCTTCAAATAAAAGAGGAGAGGAATTTACAAAAAAAGCTCTACAAAAACACAATGGGCCAGATATTCAAACTGCGCTATTTTGTGGCGCATGCCCTTGCGCTGCACAAAATAGTTGCGCAGGGGTGTGACCAGAGTGATATTCAAAGGAGTTGCGCCCTTGAGCAACTCCTTTGAATATCACCCCCCGGCCACAGCCACTGTGCATGGTGCAGTGGAACTTGCACCACCACAAGTGGACAAAGTGGTGCATTCAACTTGCAGTGGCACAAGTACCAGTGCGCCATGCGCAAATTTCTGATATTCAAAAGGTGACATGCAAATGGGGCCATAATTCATGCAAGGCACAGGGGGGGCCATTTGCATCTGATTATGGCCCCATTTGCATGCCATTAGCATGCAGGTGTGCCAATCCCCGAGGACTTGCGCCAGGCGCCCTGCCAGGCAGCAGCCATCGGGAACCGACGCCCCCTGCAGCCTGATCGTGGGCTGTATTAGTTTAGGACACCTCTCCCGAATACATCTCTGGTGGTCTAGTGGACTGAAAAGCCAATCGCGGGCTGTAGTAGTTTAAACAAACCCCCTCCCAAATACATCCATGGTGGTCCAGTGGCTAATCTCAATCGTGGGATTAAAACTTGAACAACTCCTCGAACATAGTCCCTGGTGGCTTGTCCTCACTGCTTCACTGACGGCTCCACCCGCCCCCAGAAGCCGGCGGCGGCAGCATCCACTCGCCTGCCACCCCACCACTGACGCTGATTGCGCGCCGCCATTGGCGCAGAGCAAGAACCACGGGCGCAGCCCATACCGCATAAGACAGTCCAGATGTGAATGAATACATTCATTCATTCACAAAACTGGACTGTCGTAGTGGTAAGCTGCACGCCCATTGGCTCTTGCTCTGCACCAATGGGCGGCAGTCCTCACCGGCAGTCAGTCAGTGGGTGGCGGGTGGCAGGCTGGTGGATGCTGCCACCCACCAGCTGCCGGGGAAAGCGGGTGATGGGGCTTCGGGGGTGGGTGGGGGGACACTAGCCTCCAGGGCTATGTTCGGGGGTTTGTTCAAGTTTTACATCCCACGATCGGGATTAGCCACTGACCACCATGGATGTATTCAGGAGGAGGGGGTTTGTTTTAAACTACTACAGCCCGCACTGGGCTTTTCGTCCACTGGACCACCAGGGATGTATTCGGGAGGGGGTTGTCATAAACTAATACAGCCCACGATTGGGCTTTTCAGTCCACTGGACCACCAGGGATGTATTCGGGAGGGGGGGGGTTTGTCATAAACTAATACAGCCCACGATCGGGCTTTTCAGTTCACTGGACCACCAGGGCTGTGTTGGGGGAAGACATATTGCTGCCTGCGATCGGGCCAGTGGGGGGTGGTGGTGGGGATTTATAGTCATCTGCCAGCGATCGGGCTGCAGGGAGGGCACAGGGAGTGGGTTGGGGGCCAGCCACAAGTGGCAGCTGCTGTGTTGCGCCCTGCAATGCAGCAGCTTACCTGTGGGTGGCCCTCGACTTGAGCCTTTTTTTTGGCTCAAAGTTGTGTAGGCGCAGGTTGGGGGTAGCACCTGCACAACTCTGCACAGCCCGGCTGAATATCAGGCTGTGCAGTTTATGCATGGTTCCTCCCCGTCCAGTTCAGCATGCATTCATTTGCATTGCGCTGTTGCTCAGCATGTTTTCTGTGGCGCAACTGCCTCCTGCTGAATATCGCAGAATGGAGAAAGTTCGGACTTGTGCAGGCGCAACCTAATTGCACATGGTGCAACCCTTTTGAATATCTGGCCCATTGTCTTTATGGTACTGAAGAAGAAAATAAAATACCAACGTTTGTGTGTATAAAAGCATACAAGAAGGCTGAAGATTAATGACCAGCATAATCAAAGATTAAGACTTAAATGTATTGCAAGGAAATCTGAGAACAGAGGAGTTGAAACCATTAAAATACAGAAAAGGCACACAACTACATTTACTATCTAATTATTATAAGTATCTTAGTTTTAAAGACACATTTTGCAGGAAATCAACACATAAACTACAGTATCAGGTAAATATGCTAGAGTGCAGGAAAAGAAGTGCCACTGGAAAGAAATAGTCTTTTCATTGTTTATGGAAGTTAGCTGTTCCATAGTTATTTATCTTTCATGCTCTTGAAATGCTGAATGTGTTTCAATAGATATTACAACCATTACTCCCTTAAGCTCTTTTAAGAGGCACAATTATTTAAGGTGATCTAGAAACAGTGCTATATACTGCAGGCAGGGTAGAAGGATACAGCTGTTTACCAAGTTGAGTTCAAATGAAAACATGTGTTTCTTGTACTCACTGAAGTACTACAAGATTGGCGAGGAGAGGCTATTCTCCAGAGCATTTGTTTCTTAATCCCTAAGCTGCCAAAATAACTAGAATTAATCTATTTGATTGAGCTCTGGAAAGATGTTCAATCTGCAGCACTGCAATGGTTAAGCTGAAGAGCTGCAATGAGGTGGAAGGATTTTTGAAAACTCCAAATGAAGTGTTCCATGGTCTGAATCCTGTAGCTCATTTTTAGAGCTGATGTAATAGAGGAGTAGGCTTTGCCTACCTGCAGCCCTAAAAATGGACTGTAGACTCCAATTAATTCATTAAAGTGCAGGAAACATTTTTATTAAGTGTGTATCCAACAAGTTAAACTATTTAGCAAGCAAAATCAGCAACATGAACAGTAACTCATGACCATACTCAACTGCCCTCTTCTGCAATTTCTTGTGCCAAAGTAAAATTCCATACTTAAGTCTTCACAGGCATATAGCAGACATATAACATTGGTATCTAGCAATTCATTGCATATTTTAAACAAGCAAACAGCTAAACAAAATCACAACAAAATGTCCGAGTTATTAGTGTTCACTAAGTTTTTCTAAGCACACGCATAACTTTGGTAATTTTCAATATTTTTTATTTTAACTCTGTCTGTGCTCCTTCATTGGCCCTGTCAACCTCTCTCCAGTGAGGTCTCTCAGTGTGACTGTATCCTGCACAACCTGAGACCCTCCCCAGTCTGGTCACTGCACCCTGGAGTGCTTTCTACCACTGCCACCAACCACTCTGCCCTTGGCTCTGAGTCCCCAGGGTGGGACCACCCGAACTCCTCAGGCACTATATGTAGAATCTAGAAGGGTGGCCGAGAAGGGATGAGACACACGGTGACTAGCTGGAAATGGATCTGGCTGAAAGGTCTAAAAGATGATTTCATGCAGTGACCACAAAATCACCTTCCAGACCTGATTAATGAGATGACTGTGACAATGTTCATAAGGTGTGGTCCCAAAAAGGCAAAGTTGAAAATTTGGTGAAAAAATGCCTTAAAATGGCAAAGTTATGAACACTAGGTCAAAACAGCATTGAAATACATTATACGGCATTTACCTTTATTCCCCAGTTTGTGGTTCAGCTTTGAAGAGTGCAGGTGTTTCCCCATCAACAGAAGATGACAGCCCTCACCCTCCAATGGTAACTATAGGGCAAGTGGGGAGTTGTGGGGTGGTGGGTGCTCATTCTTAGGGTCAGGATGGGGAGAGGGACGGAGGGGATGATGAGGGACTGTTTTCTTTTTTTCAGGTTTTAGAAAACAAAAGACATCAGATGACTGTTTTTTTTAACATGTTGTGGCAATATTTTGGGACATTGGGGGGTGGGCTCCCTAGTGTTCTACACTGCTGGGAGGTGGAACCTAAATGCCAACATGGGGATTGGGTCTCCGATGTTGGCAAATTAATAAAACAATGGGCTACTGGCAGGAGGGCATCTGAAACCGAGGTGGTCATCCTGGTGTCGGATCATATAATTAAAGAGCTAGTATACACAGATCTGTTAACTATACTGTGCTGACTGGAGTACTCAAACATGATAATTATCTTGGTAATAGTATCTTTGTTATTTGCTGTACCCTGTTTAATGAATGGATTAAAACCCCAATTCAAATGATTGCTCAACTCTGTTCTGTAAATGCCTGTGTGTTGCGTGCTGAGTGAAAATCAGGAAGTCAATGGCTACAGTGTGATGGCTGTTTCTGACAGGATTCATCAGTGACAGTAGAAAAAGTATTTACACCATGTCAGTAGCAGTCTGTGGTAGAAATATAGAAACATAGAAGTTGTTGGATAATGGGGACCATAAGATCCATCAAGTCTGCCCTTGGTTTCCAACCCCCCCTTACATAACTGCTTGCTTGAATATCCCACATTGTCTATCCCATTGCCGCTTGAATTCCCCTACTGAATTGGCTCCTACCACCCACTCAGGCAGGCTATTCCATGGTTCCACAATGCGTTCTGTGAAGAAGAATTTCCTCGTATTGCTCCTGAATTTTCCTCCCTTAAGTCTAAGGTAATGCCTTCTAGTCCTGTTGTTGTAGTCTTTTAACTGAAAAAGGTTGTGCATGTGCACCTTGTTGTTGCCTTTAAGGTATTTAAATGTTTTGATAATGTCCCCACGATTCCTGTGATGATCTATGGAATATAATTTGAGGTCATCTAGTCTTGTCTTGTACTGTTTCTGATGCAAGCCCTGCACCATCTTTGTTGCTCTTCTCTGTATCGTCTCCAGCCTATCTATGTCCTTCCTGAGGTGTGGCCTTCAGAACTGGACACAGTACTCCATGTGAGACCTTACCAGGGACTGATACAGGGGCCTGATTTCTTCATGCTTTCTGCTTGTGATGTCCCTCCCTATGCATCCCAGGATGCCACTAGCTTTTAGTGCTGCCTTTTCACATTGTTTACTGACCTTGAGATCATCTGATATGATCACCCACAGGTCTCGCTGCAGCCTAGTAGTCACCAACTGCTCTCCTCTCATTGAGTACAGTTTCCCTGGTTACATTTTTCCAGGTGCAAGACCTTGCATTTTTTGGCATTGAATTTCAATTGCCAGTTCCTGGACAATCCTCCAGTTTTTGGAGATCAGTTTCCAAGCTATGCTGTCCCTCTGATGTGTCCACCCTGTTGTTGATTTTGCTGTCATCTGCAAACAGGCACACCTTTCCCTTCAGTCCATCTGCAATGTCACTGATGAATATGTTGAAGAGGATCAGCCCCAGAACCAAGCCCTGAGGGACCCAGCTAGTCACCCTCCCCACTTGTGACAGAGTGTCATTTGTCACAAATGCACTCAGCAGGCCAGGCCTTCTGCTCCTACAGTACCAAACCTCAAAGTACAATATGTGAACAGGAGACAAAAAGGGTAACTCTTCTGTCTGTTTTTGGTCTACTAGTCTCGAATCCTGAGGTCAAATATGAACCCCTTTTCATTAACATGCCCAGTTAACAGGATTAAATATCACACCCTCTTCTGGGAAATGCAGTGCAATGCTTAACCCAGTGGGTACCCAGCCTGGTTCGCAATTCTACCCTTTTGACTCAGTTTGAGACCTAGGTATATTCTTACCTTAGCAAGATAGTAACACACTTTTAAGCCCCTAACAGTTATCAGAATATCAACATTGTTCCAGCATTCACGTGCAAAAGAAAAGAAGAAAGGCACAGGCAGAATTTCAAGAAAAATAATGTTTACTAAAAATTAAAACTAGATAAGATACAAAACGCAGAACATATACAATTGGGTTTACAATCTTTTAAAATGAATGGATAATTATACTAAAACAAATCATTATTACTGAATTTCTACTACCCTAGGTTTCAAGTAATAAATAGGTGGTTGAATTTACCTGAAGTGCTGTGAGAGTTTTTCAGAAGTCCCACCTTAAATCAGAGGCAAATGCCCAAACACAAAATCCAAATGTCAAATGCTAGTAATATGTTTTCACAAAAACTCCTTCTCCCTGATGACACAGCTCATAGATGTTGGCTGTGAGGTCACTCAAACCTGAGAATTTGAATTAATCTATCAGTCACGTGTTTCAGCCTACCGCTCAAACATTCCAATAAAAATATATATCTTTTTCTTAATTAGTGAGGCCTTATGACGGACAGAATTATCCCGTTGATGTTGTCAGAAGCTTCTTGAGGAACTGTGTTCACCTAGGTGAGAAAGTTAACAGAAATCAGTTAAAACTGGCCTTTTCCTCAGAGGTCATCGAATGCATACATTGCCCCTGCGTTTCAAAGTAAAGGGATAGTTTACGACTGTTATAACCTGGCCTTTGAAGGAAGACTTTATAGTCACAGGAAGGCCTGCAACTATGTGTCAACCCAGAGAAGGAAACTAGCTCTTTAGCTACTATAACAACTGTTTTGGGGGGCAAAAGGTCAGGACTCTTTAACACTACTGTCTTCTAGATTGCCTGCTAATCCTGCTATATCTTATAAGCAGAAATGTTAAAACAAATATTTATAACAAAATTATACACATAGCTAGTAGGTGGGTATCATGTTACACCATTCACTAATACTCTCTGAGTTCTCCCACGTAACCAGTTTCTGACCCAGTTTATTACCTTGGGCTCAACTCTCATGTTCTTCAGTTTTTTGATTAGTCTTCTGTGCGGAACAGAGTCAAAAGCTTTGCTGAAGTCCAGGTAAACCACATCCACTGCTCCACCATGATCAACTGTTTTGTTTACCCAACTTGAAAAAATCAACCAGGTTTATCTGGCAGGATCTCCCTGCTGTGATACTGTGATGATTTTTGTCGAGCTGACCAGTTTGCTCCAACAAGATGCAATTCTTTCCTTCAGCAGGGACTCCATCAGTTTTCCCATAACTGATGTTAGACTAGTGGATGGTAGTTTCCTGGCTGTTCCTTGCTTCCACTCTTGTATAGTGGTACTACTGTTGCTCTTTCCAATCCTCTGGCACCACCCTGCTCCTCAATAATTTGTTGAAGAGCACTGCTAAATGGGCTGCCAGTAGTTTCAAGTTATTTAAGTATTTTGGGTGTATCCCATCTGGCCCCATAGCTTTACCTACCTTTAACCTGCCTATTTCCTCTAGGACCCTTTTCTCTGTGAAGGGACCCGTGTCTATTCCTTCAGTTGGACACTTCTTTATGCCTATTGTTGCTCCATTTCTGTCTGCTTCCTGTGTGAAGACTGAGCAGAAGTACTCATTGAGTGCCTCTGCCTTCTCCCTGTCTTGCTCTGTGGGTTGTCCGTCCTTTTTTGTGATTCTAACAATGCACCCTTTGGTCTTCCTTTTTTCTCGTATGTACTTGTAGAAGGTTTTGTTACTCTTTTTACTTTCTGAGCTATCTTAATCTCTGTCTGAGCCTTTTTCATTTCTTAGCACTTTTCCTGTCTCTTTCAATTTCTGTTTGTATTCTGTTTTGTCTGCCTCATTTTCTGACTCCTTGTAGTTTCTGAAGGCTATGTGCTTCTCTTTCATCATGGGTGCCACCTCCTTGGAAAACCATAGTGGATTTTTTCTCCTTTTGTTCTTACGGACCTGACAGTCACACTGTGATGTGACCATGGTTACTGCATCCTTCAACCTTGTCCAACATTCCTCAAATCCTCCCTTTTGTTGTGTTACTAAGATTGTCCCTCAGGCAGGCCTTCATTTTTGTGAAGTCTGCCCTCTTGAAGTCAATGACCTTCAGTTTGGAGTGTGTTGAGTCTTCAGTCCTTTTTACCCTGAATAGCACCGTGTTATGGTCACTGTTACCTAGGTGGTTCCCTACTTCAACACCCAGAACCCTATCGCTATTTGTGAATATCAGATCTAGAATCACATTACCCTTGTGGGTAATGTCACAGTTGACTTAGACCTGCTTCCTGTAGTGTGACTAGGAATTCCTTGAAGTTTTGAGATGCTGCTGTGTGAGTACTCCAATCTATATCTGGTAGATTGAAATCCCCCATTAGCACTACATCCCCTTTGTCTGACATCTGGAAGATGGTTTCCAGGATTTCCTTATCCCTATCTTCCTCCTAATTTTGGTGTCTGTAGATTATTCCTACTTGAATGGGTTTCTGGCTTCCAGCCCCAACTGTGATCCATAGATCCTCTGTTTCCCCTTGTGCCTACTGCATTTTTGTAGCATTGCTGGTATCCTTAAGATAAATAGCTACCCCCTCCCTTTTTCCCAGTTCTATCTCTCCTGAACAAGTTATATCCCAGGATAGTCACCTCCCCTCCATAATTGTCTGTGAACCATCTTTCAGTCATGGCAGCCAGTCTAGTTCTGCCTCAGCTATTGTGGCAGTGAGGTCAAGTCAACTTGTTAGCCAGACTGTGTGCATTGAGGCATAGAACATGGGTTCTTATGCCTGGTGGTGTATGGGGCTGATGCCACTGGCCCCGCCTTTGCCTACTGGAGTGAGAGTGATTTTTCTACTTTATTTCCCCCCCAAACAAGGGCAGTGCAATGTCGCCCAGCCAGTTATGTGTGCACTCCCTCACATGTCTAGAGGGTGGCCGCCCAATGTTGTAACCCTTTCATTTGGTGTTGTGGCTGTAGTAAACCCAGCTATTGCTGGGTGTCTCTATGAGTGTGGGACAGTCCCCTTTCCCTTCCACAGGTGAGAAGAGCAGTCTACGGACACTAAATCCTCTACTCCCCACTGGCCCCCAACAACCCAGGCTCATTCCTGAACCCAGTTTGCCGGTGTGGAGCGAGCTGTGGTGTCCAGCACCTCAACCCTCAGTGCCGCCGGGCCAACTAGCGCTGACCGTTCTTGATGTGTCACTTTGTCACACCCCCCTTGATCTTATTGTTTGTCATTTTGCCTTTTTTTATGTTTTTGTTTCCTCCCTTTCCTTTACTCTGATCATCTGCAGAGTTGAAAAGGGTTTCATATTTCATGCTGTCTGCTTTTTCTATCCTGGAGTACGTGGATATGGTGCTAGCTGGAGGGGGATAGAGAACGGGTTCCATGTGTGCTTCTCCTAAATCTACCATCATCTCCCCTCATTCTAATTTAAATTTCCTATGTGGACATAGGGTGTAGACAGAATGAGAAGGGACCTGCAGAAACTTGAAGAATGGTCAGGGGTTTGGCCGTTGAAATTCAATGCAAGGAAGTGCAAGATAATGCATATGGGGCACAAAAGCCCTGGCACAATATATCAGTTGGGGGGTGAGGATATAGCATGCACCAAGCAGGAAAGGGATCTTGGAGTTATCATCTCTGATGACTTCAAGGCAGGGAACAGTGTGACAAGGCAGCAGGTAAAGCAAATAGGATGCTGGGATGCATAGGCAGGGGCATCACCAGCAGGAAAAGGGAGGTCATAATTCCACTATACAAGACACTAGTGAGGCCTCACCTGGAGTACACTGTGCAGTTCTGGGGACCTTATCTACGTAAGGACATAGACAGGGTAGAGAAGGTTCAGAGGAGGGCAACAAAGATGGTGCATGGATTGCATCACAAGTCCTATGAGGACAGGTTGAAGGCACTGAACATGTACTCCCTGGAGGAGAGGAGGGAGAGAGAGGGAATATGATAGAGACATACAAGTATCTTACAGGGAGGAACAGGGTGCAGGAATGCACTATTTTTAAGTGAAAAAGATGTTCCAGGACTAGAGGGCATGGGATGAAGTTGGAGGGAGGACGATTCAGAGGAAATGTGAGGAAGAATTTCTTCACAGAACGGGTGGTGGACAAGTGGAACACCCTGCCAGGGGAAGTGGTGGGGGCTGAAACAATCACGGGATTTAAGAATGCATGGGATAGACATAAAGGAATTCTGGAGGTCAGGGGTAAGGGGCAACAGACTTCCTGGAAAACATAAACTGAACTTACAAACTTAAATGGCAGACTGGGTGGGCCATAGGCCCTTATCTGCCGACACTGTCTATGTATCTATGACATCTGATTTCTGACCCAGTGCCTTGACTCCCTTCTTAGTAAGGTTGAGGCCGTCGAATGTGAAGAACTCCCTTTCCCAGACGTTGTCACAGTTTCCGACAAAGTGATGCCTCTTTGTGTGACACCAGTCCTTTAGCCATGTGTTGAGCTCTCTCATCTCTTTCTCTAGGATTTTCTGCCCTTTCTTTCCCTTTTCCCAAACGGGCAGAATTTTAAAGAATGCAGTGCTGGACAAAAATGAAACCAATTTCTCGCTGAGCTGTGCAATGTGCTCCTTAACCTCCTTGACTGACTGGCTAGCAAGGTCATTGGTCCCTAGGTGAACCAGGAAGTTTGAACCCACATCTTCCCTCTTAACTATGTTAACTATTCGGTCAGTGTCCCTCAAAGTGGATGCTCCTGGGAGACATTTGACCTGCACATCTGCATGTTCATTTTGTCTCAGGTGGGGGTCCATACCATGAATCATGGAGTCCCCTATTATTATGAGTTTTTTCCTGTTGTTCTTGAGATTTTGTTTCTGATGTTGTTTTGCTATTCTGTTGATTTTGACTTTTTGCTGACCCAAGACATCCTCTGTCCTTTTGGATGGTATGGACGTATGAGGTGTGTACTTGTTTCCTGAGTTTAGAGTGCTTTGTTTGTTTGGAAGAGTTGCCTGAGTGCTGCCCCCTTTTCTTCTAACCAATTGCCATACCCCAGGCTTGGTTGACCTATGTACATGAACTGGTTAATGTATCTATTTTGCTGCCTTAAGCAGACTTCATCATGAAAACATTTTAAATGTATTGTACTATCTCACCCCTGTCTTTGTCTGTGGGAAAAGCCCAGGAGAGAGCAACTGACACAGCAGGCCAATGCAGGCTGTCAAATATTGCAAGCTTATCAATGTTACCATTTTTCTGTCTTGCTAAAGGACTTCAAACAAGTGTAACTGTGATTTTATTTCAGGCACACTGTATGCCTATTTACCAAGGGACTAAGAATGAATCAAACTTTGAATGAAAATATCTTTTTCTCTCTCAGGCATTTTCATTTTAACAGAGCACACCATATTTTCAAACCTGCCATTTTGCAAGCATATCTATACTACATGCCTGTTTTATAATATTTTTCCTGGTTAGAATTTCCTATTGTATCTTGATGTCTTTGACATTTTATTCATGATATCTTGTGGAAGCGCTAATGATACATTACAATGGTGAGCTTGCAATGTCTATGAAAATGATACTTCAATTTATCTGAGCTTTCAGTATGTGTCAGATGTCAGATCATTTTCTGTGCTGCAGCTTTTAACAGTAGAGGGGCTTGTGGGTTAAAAAGTACAGGGGAAGTTGTATAATGGGAGAAGAAACATTTATGAAAGCTTACAGGCTGCTGCAAACTGAAAGAATGATAACTGTTTTAGGCTTCTATCTGACTTGGGAGGTTAGTTTCAGTTTGCAACACATGTCTGACAGCAGCTCAGCTGAGTGAGTGAGTGATTGACAGCGTTCCTTCCAATAGGTCACTGGCATGCTGCCAACTACTGTATGGTGTCAGACACAAACTAAAATGGGAGGTGAAATGAAAACTAAAGATTAGTTCATTAGACATTAGTATTTAGACAAGAAATAACCAAGTTACAATACTACTCACTGTAACACATCTGGAAAGTATGAAAATTAAGAAATAAATACATTTTGGTACACTAGCTCTTTAAAGTCAAAAGTGAGCAGGGAATGATGATCAGAGAGTGGAGGGGGCACTAGACACCATGGAGAACATATTTGGGGAAGTTATTGGAGTTTGGGAGTGAGGGGTGCCACTAGGTACAAGGGTAAACAAGGTGCTTATAAATCCCACTGTAGCTGGCAGCAAGCATTCAGCTGTGGCTGCAGAACTACAGCAAAAGGCTCCTCTCACTAAGCTGGGCACCCAGGATTTTGGGTGCCCAGAAAAAGTATTTTTGGTCCTAATTTTGAAAAACAAACATCAGAATCAAGCTACATGGGGCCTGTTTAGCTAGTTTCTTTTATCTGATTTTTAAAATGACAAAACTTGTATGTGTTTTCCAGACTTTTTAGCTGCTGGGGAAAAAAAACAAGATGGCGCCTCACAAAAAAGGATTTTTTCTCTCATATAAAAAGGATTTTGTCCTCCCAAAAAAGAAAATGCTCTCACGAGACTAAATCCTTTTTCGTGAGATCAAATCCTTTTTTGAACATCTCTCCTGAAAAATGAACTTTCCATAGGATATAATGGGAACTTAAAACATATTAATTTTACAGCAGTTTAATATTTTTGCACCAAACTAAAAGTGGCAGTTCTGTTATTCAATTTCTTTCTAACATAAAACGTCAAAACAAAATTCCACACCATCTGGGTGCAAGGTGAGTAGGAAAAAATGCAAAAATTGACTTTACTTTTTTCACCATCCAGATATCAGAATCTGCACATCCATCTGTAATAAAACTTGCCACATCAAGAGACTCCACCTACAGGGCAGCACATGCCAAATTATGTGCACATCCATTGATTGGTTGGTTGCAAAGTTATTAAAGTACAACATCTGAGATCTAACATTAAAGAGGCTACTCAACCCTAATAAGATAGATAACAAGACAGATAGATAGATAGATAGATAGATAGATAGATAGATAGATAGACAGACAGACAAAGAGACAGACAGAGACCGAGATAGATAGATAGATAGATAGATAGATAGATAGATAGATAGATAGATAGATATCCATCTATTTGTTCAATTTAGTTTTGTTTTTTCTGTATGTTGACTAGGGTACCCACCCATTTATCTATTCAGTTAGTTTTCTTTTCTTCTTAAGTGGACCATCGTGCCCACCCATCTATCTATTTAATATAATTTAGATTAGCTTTTTTCTGAAGTGGACCACAGTGCCTCCCCTTACTATCACTTCTTTCTCCCCCATCACCTATAGGTCACTACCCCAATTTTTTTTTAAGTAATAAGATGATCAGACTGCCTACCTCTGGTATTGGTTTTCTTGCCCCTATCCTCCAGGTCACCCACCACTTTCCTTTTATTTAATATACATGTTAGCACAGGGGTGCCAACTGCTTGTGCCACCAAAGATCAACTGGAAACTGTGGTGCCCAGTCCGCAGTGTGGGCTATGGAACCCCCACAATAAAGAAAACAATTCCTCATTGATCATGTTTTTTGTAATTGTCTATAACTTGAAGAAAAGAAAGCAATCCATTGGCAGTCTGACCTCACACACACCCTCCCATACCTCCCTGACTCCCCACTCAGCACCTACCACCTCACACACCCTCACCCACCTGAACATGCCTCATCACATGCATCTACTCTCCAATCGAAGACACATCTTTGTGCAGGAACTGGCAACTCCAATATGAGAAAATAAGGTAAGTGTAGTTTAATGTATTTCAAAGGGGTTTGGACTTTTATTCATAATGCACTTATTATCTCATATTGCAGTTGCTTGTTCAAGTAACAAGACGTGTCTTTCATCAGAGAGTGGATCTACATTGTGGGACATATACAGCTGAGTGATGGTGGGGTACTGAGTGCTGAGTGGGGGTACCAGGTGGGGAAGATGAGGGTGTGGTGGGCAGATCATCAATGGGCTGTTTTTTTTTCAGGTTAGAAAAAAACAGATCAATAAGGATGGTTTTCTTCTTGTAGGAGACCATAGCTGACAATGGAGACTGGGCACCCCAGTGTTGGGAGGATCTTATGCAGCCTAGAAGATGATACCCTGGTGCCACAGCATGTATAAAAGTAAAGGAAGGGGCAGGTGAGCTGGAGGAGAGGGAGGCAAGAGAAGCAGAACCAGGAGTTTGGAACAATTTTTCGCTTACTAGCTAAAAAATGGTGGATGGGTAACTTGGATGGAGGTGAAGAAGAGGTACTGGTGGTGGCCACCCAAACCCACTTAAGACAAATATAAAAACTGATAGATAGATAGGTAGATAGATAGATAGATAGATAGATAGATAGATAGATAGATAGATAGATAGGAAGAGATTCAGTTACAGCAGCAAGCTTCTGATGCCATGATCTGTCTTTCTCTGTCTCTCTCTGTCTATCTATCTACAGTATCTAACTATCTAATCTATCTAGCTAGCTATCTATCTATTTTTTATCTTTAGTGGACAAGGGATCCCACCCCCAGTATCACTTCTTTCTTTCCACTCCTCACCAGGTTGCCTGCCCTCCATTTTGTTAACTATTTAGTGGACTTGGATGCCCACCCCCAATAGCACTTCTTTTGGTCCTCTCTCCTCCAGGTCGCCCACTCACCCTTCTTAATATAATAAAAAAATATACCAAGGTGTACACCCCTAGTACTGTTTCTTTCAACCCCCCATCCCCTCCAGGTAATCCCCCCAAAATAACTGGTGGCAAACCAGGGTGCCACCCCTTTTGCTGCTGAAGCTCATTCTGACACTGTTGTGCCCAGATGCAAGTGTCAGCTTCTGTCCCCTGCAATAAAGAAAACCATCTCTTATTGATCTTTTTCTTGTAATCTGAAAAACATCAATCAGCAATCTGACCTCCCCAGCACCCCCACCGGCGGGATCTATGCAAGGCCCACTGGGCAATTTAACAGGAGCAGAATCATTAAGACACTAACCCAGGTGGAAGGTGAATAAACACAACACAGATAGATAATATAATATCAACAGTACATTTAATGGTAGTAGACAGTACAGTGTGCTCAGTGTAATATGCAGGTGTTGTACAAGTCACTAGTGTGATAATGTGATGGGTGCAGTGAGTGAGTGTGTTAGCTACCATCATACCCTCAACTGTACCACATTACGAAGAATGGTCCTTATTTTACTTTCACAAAAGCTCTCTTCCACATTGTGAGGGCTTGTCCCACATTCCATGTTAACATTTTAAAGCAAGCTCTAAAGTAAATGATGTAAACAATATATCATTCAATTAATACGAGACATTCTAAGCATAAATGCAAACATTGTAACAGTGTTCTGAGCTGCTGAGGTAAAGTTTTGATTAAGTGTTCCACTATTTTGCTCAGTTGTTCCACATTTTGAGAAGCAATGTTCCAGTTGGGGGGACAAAAGGTTGAGGTATGGCCACCACTCAGGTCCACAGAGCAAAACAGCTATGTAGACAAGTGTTGGCAAGGGCTGTGGCATGAGAGTGATCATGGGTCGGAGGATATTGTGTGTGTGGACTGTACAGGGGATGTGGGTGTGTGCATGGTGAGCAAGTGATGGAACATGGCCACACCATGCATGTGGTGGAGCATATCAACTGCACCTGAACTGTTGTGACACACAACACACACCTGTGTGCTGTGGCACTGGTGGGCATGCTATGTGCTGAGGACAAAGATGGGTGGACTGAGGTGAGACTGGAGAGGCAGTCCATCCATGGCCACACTGTAAGGCCTGCACAGGTGTGGAAGGAGGGCAGCTACGATGCCATGCATGGCCTGTGGATGACGAGGTAGGGGTGGAGGAGGTGATGCCCACCCTGCATGCACCCTGCTCATGCTCTGCTGCATGTGAGGCACGAGCCTCGTTGGTGTCTAGGTGCCCTGCAGTGCTGCTGTAATTGTCTCCTCAGCACCTCAGCATGGGCCTGCACAGAATCAGTAAGTCCACCAAAGCCTGTTGAATGGGGCAAGGACACAGGACATTCGCTCTCTGACCGCTGCTCGGCACGGGCAAGGCCAGTGCCCACTGTCTCCTGCAGTTGTAATAACTCATGCCACAGCTCCCTGCACAGGTCATGCAAGTCCTGCTGGGCTACATGCTGTGATGCCAGTGCCTCCGGGAGCATGGGCCATGCACCCTGGCCATCCTGTGCATGTGCAGCATCAGCATCCTGCACGGTGGCAGTACATTGCAGCTGGAGTTGGGCAGGGTGTTGTGGACATGGTTGGACCTGTGGGGGCAGCTGGTGAGTGTGGCAGCTGCTGCAACTGTGGTCTAACAGGTGAAGGAGATGCTGCAGGACTGGCTCTTGCAGCCATTGCTCTGTGGGACATATCCAGCGGCAACACTGCGTAAGGGCACAGGCACATCAGCTGTGGGCTTTAAGGTGGCATGTGACTGAGTACCCCTTCACCCCCAATTCAGGCATGGTGCCAACCTCACTGTTCCCAAACCAATGGTGCCACTGGACTGTCCCATATCCAGTAGGGCAGGTTCTTTATCTTATCCCTGAGCCATGGTCATTTGTCACAGCCAAAATCAGCACTTGCTCTCCACTCAGATCCTCCACCTGGGTGTAGTCCGTGGATTCAGGGACTCCAGGAATGCCATATCCTCCTCCATCAAAGTTCCTGCATACACCAGTGCCTCACGTCATCTGTGGCCAGACATTGTGCTGACTGTCATGTTCACTGCAGGTCCACCTGTGGCAGCTATGCCTGATGTGAAGGCACATCTCTGCTATGTTGCCATCCTCCTCCTGCACCACTGTGCCTGGCCCCACTTGGACATGGCCTGCTGGGCATGCAGTGCTGTAATGGAAGAGACAGATGTGGTGGCCACCACAGTGAACAGACAACCCACTCCACACCCAACAATCCCACATGCACCCCCAGCAATGTGTGCCCCACAGCATACCCATGAGACCCCACTGTGCATCCCATGCAATGTAA
Source organism: Neoceratodus forsteri (assembly GCA_016271365.2). Classification (NCBI taxonomy): domain Eukaryota; kingdom Metazoa; phylum Chordata; order Ceratodontiformes; family Ceratodontidae; genus Neoceratodus; species Neoceratodus forsteri. The sequence goes on along the minus strand of CM028136.1, from coordinate 121,405,980 downwards.
CCAGTGCCCTATGAGCCCCCTGCACCATGGCACACATGCACTTACGACATGTGCCTACCAGAAGATGCCCACACTGTGCAGCCCCAACACCACTCACAATGTGATCATACCATGTGAGCCCCAAGCATGCACCATGACAGTGGCTGAGTTGTGCCCAGTTCCAATGATGTAGCTGTCCAGTGAGTGGTGGATACATGCTCACAGACTTACCTGCTCTGGGTGGCATGAGTGGTGTCTCACACCCACCACCTCAACCCCACCAACTGCCACTGGCTGAGTAGAGGCTACTATAGCCATCAATGAGTCCCAGTCCCGCTTGCTCCATTGGTTGTTGCCCCCACCAGTCTGCAACCTGTCCCTGAGTCATTATGTCTTCCTCCTTGGACCTGCCTAATAGATCATTCCACTGCTTTCGGACGGCATCAGTGTTATGGCCATGACCACCTACGGTAGTTCACACTGTGACAATCTCTTCAAACATCAACCAAAAGGTGGCATCAGTTGACTTATTATGGAGTAGGACCATCTCCGCTCCTTCACAGCAAATGCATTCAGGGCATGCAGCTCATCCTCTGAAAAGTTGTGGGGCCTGAGCAGCTCCGCCCTGCAGCCTCACCCTGTGTGGGATAGAAGGCAGGAAGGGGTTTCACACAGTTGTAGCCAAAACATTGCATAGCTGTAACAGTATCAAATGGCCATGGTGCAGTACACATCCTGCAGACCAGGCATGTGGGAAGCCAGCTGTGTGTGTGTAGCATACAGTTGCACTGCCCATGCTGGTGACCTGTGGCATGTAACTGTTGGCCTGGCTGCACATGGTGGCATGGACTGTGGTGCACCTCTGGGCAATTCACGAGGCCCCAGCCACAGACAGTGTCTAACGTGCACATGTGTGGGACTGTGCAGACATGGCTGTAAATGCCTGTCCTATAAGGTCTCCCCGGCACATCCAGTGTCATACTGGGCTGTGCACACCCAGCACTGTGGAACACATGTTGTGGAACCATGGTGTACATCCCCACAACAGGACTAGATGGCTGACCACAATACATGTGCCACTAGTGGTGCTGTCTAGGCACTGTTGCATGTGCCAGTGCATGTATCAGTGCAGCCACAGTGCACACACACACACACACACACACAGGTGTGGTGGGTGCATAGTGCTACTGGCACATCTGTACACAAGGCCTATGTGTGAATCACCACGTGGAGCTGTAGTGGGGACTAAACAGCAATATACACTGGGGTAGTGCACCTCAACCTGTGTAATGCATGTCATGCAATGGCCTGGATGTCCACACTGTACATGCACTGTCCTGTCATGGGAGTAGATACCTTGGACTGCAACACCAGTAGTACGTTCGCTCTGCCCCTGCTGCACAGCGTGTGCACACAGACACCAACCATCCACTGTTCCTGTTTGGCTGCCATGGTAGTCATGCTGCATGCCAGGGCATATGTAGCAGGCATAGCATGACTGACTGACATGCTTGTGGATTGAGACATGTCCTGGCACAGCCAGGACCATGTGTGTCCAGACACTGTGCACCATGACTGTCTGGACATGGATGCTGGAGGGTGACCCTTTGCACATAAAGACTGTGACACAGCACATCTGCAAATACAGATCAGCAAGGTACAGTATTACTGGGTGAAGACCCAAACCAATGGGGATCACAGGGACAGAGTGGTGGGGTCTGTCCATCATGACCAGCCTGTTGTGTGGAAGAGCCCCTACATCGAATGTGAGGGAAGGTCTACCTCACCATGACAGGCCTTTTAGGTGTGGGGCTGGACTGGGGCAGACAACATGTGCAGATGACCATTGCCTGGTACTGAAACCCATCTGTATGTGTCTGACATTGCAGACAAGGCCCCCAATCACATGATCATCATAAAACACACAAGCACACAGCAGCAGTCATGGGGATAGCTATCCAGCCTTTGGGTAGGATGGGTAGGCTAAGCCCAACACATGTCGGGAGTGTGCTGCAAAGTGCATATCCCTTCCAGACCGGCTGGGTTCTACATAGTGATGGCTGTGACCTATGATGCAACAGCACTGTGGTACAAACCGCAGTGTAGCAACTTTAGTAACTGCATGAGTCCTGTCTGATGTAACCCACTTGCACATATGACACAACATATTACAGGGTGAGGGGTGGACTGTGCATTGATGCGGATGTCAGTCAATGACATGGTTGGCAACGGGTACCTGTGACTGTTGTCACAATGGATAATGTACCCTACAGTCACAGTGGACTACTGACAACTCAGAGTGCAGCCTCCACACTGCTGATGACATCCTACTGTCTTGCGCAGCACCACAGAGGGCGAGTCAATCAATCATGGGCTCCACAATGGGCACTAAACAGTGCAGAAAGGTGGTGGGGCATCACTACCTACACAAAGACGACCAGGACGGGCAATAGCCCCCCAGTCCCCCATCACCACCACATACAAGCACAGACAGACAGCACCAGTTAGTAATCACCTGCAGTCCCAAAGCCATAACCTGTAATCCAATGTTGGACATATCATAGATACCATAGCCTGGCACATATCAGGCAGTACAGGACCAACTTGTGTGACGGGACTGTAATGTCCTGCATGTGGCACTGCTACACCTGGGTTCTCGTCCTGTCCCATCAGACGGAGTAGGTGATTGGCGTTGTCTGAGTCAGCCTATTGTCCATCCAATACAGTACTATATGCTAGGAACTTACTTGGCTGTACAGCTCCAGGCACGAGCAGTGTGTATTGCCACCTGGTCAGGTGTCCATATACCCCTTGGATAGTTGGGAGAGGTAATGGCAGGACCCCCTCCGGTGGCAGTACATATGGGTTGTGGAGACTGTCCCATACATCATGCACAGTAGACTGGTGTTACGGTTGTACTCTGGATGTCTGCCATCATCCTGTGATATCAATCCACACACACATGATGTTGGGATACTCAACAGTTGTTAGCATGGTGATTATAAATATCATTCATTTTGTCCCTGAAAGTCCAATACAGCTGGTTGTCTGTGACAGCCACTGCGCATTGCATACCTGCCTGCCTCATGTGACTGCTCCAGTGACATCCTGTGCTGCAGCAGTAATCCCACGTCAACATGTATTGCTGCTAGCAGCAACACAGGCGGAATACTGTTAGTCCTTTATAGCCTAGCCAGGCACACAGGCCTGTTAAGCATGCTAATGGGCCAGTAATGATATGCTAATCACCATGTTATCACCATGCATACACAATGACCATCATTTGTATATCCCATTTGAATATTACAGAAGCTATCACCAGGCATAGCGCTAAGCACCGGGCAATCAATAGCAATGGGCAATCCGATTAGTGTTGGGCTATCTTATCTGTGCTTAAGCGCAGTGCTGTTGCCATTGTGCAGCACTAAGACTCATAGCACAGATCCTGCATATGCATGGGATGGGCCAGGCTGTGCAAGCATGGCGCGCTTATATGACATAGCAACCCTGTAGGCGTGATAGCAGTGTGCATGCCCGGTATGTCTGCACAGGGGTCATGGCAGGGTCATGCATCGCATTGCTCACATTTCTGGATAGTGTGGCACTATTGCACACTTCTGCATTGCACTAGACTGACCCTGTTGGAGGGTTCCAGGTGTGGGCCCAGTAGTTGCCATCCAGCACAACTTTCTTGCTTCTGTGTCAGCCATGTCTGGGAGATGTAGGCAGAGGGTAGTGGTGGGCCATGATAGGTGCTGGGATGTTGTGGAGACAGCAAACCTGGTGCAACTAGCCCAACAGCAGTATAGATGCCTGTTTGGGGAGGTCCGGAGGGCCACCCACGTAGCCAGGTGTGGGCTTCAATTGCCCATCACCTCACAGCCCTGACTGGCATACCATGCAATAGAGAGAAGTGCTGCCACCATATGTGATCTGAGGCACAGGCAGCACCCACTGCTGAAGCAATGCAGGGCAACGGTTTGGGAGGGAACTGCGTTGTGCCAGGTTTGTGATGCCTCTCACCACAGTGCTGTCATGGGGTGGTGTTTGTGTGTTGGGTCGTGTTCCTGTGTGTATGCAACATGGCCCATTCATGCCATCCTAGGGGGCTGTGGTGCTGTGGATGGTGACATTGGGTACATGTGTTGACTTGTGCCATGTGGTCCTGTGTTCAGAGGAGTGTGGAATGGGTGGGACTGGGGCATAGCATTTTGGGAGTGTTGTATGTAATGTCCTGCAGTGTGGTGGCTAGTACCGTATCACCTACTGTGGCTGCACGGACCCATGATACCTGGCCCTGCCACATCCACTGTGTTCTGCCATGCTGCCAGGGGCTGCATGCAGATGTGCCTGCTGTGTACATCCACGGTGTGTGGTTGCATGTGTTTTCTGGGTGTGGGGCAACCACCACTGCTGTGTCTGTGCCATGCCACTGGCCACCTGATTGTGTGAATCCATGGCATTGGTGCCCTGCTGTGCCGCACTTTCAAGGTGTAGGCAGCATACTCACTGTACACATTTGCGCACAGTTTTGTTGCTTGTCTGTCACAAACCATATGCCTTTCTGTTAACATTTTCATTCTAATCTGTAGTATTTGGGTTAGTGTAGCCACTGAGGAGGTCTCAGTTTAGACTTCTGTTGTTTAGGAGACATATATGTGTAGCCTCTTTAAAGATTAGACGGAGTCATCTGACAACAATCTGACTTGTTTAGAAGGGATACCATTTGGAGAGGCTGTGCACATATTCTAGTAGGGGGTGTAACTGTTGGAGCTAGTGTACAGAATGGAAATGTCTGGCTACACCCCTTCACACTTTGGCCATGCACTGCATTATGCAGTGGCCATGTTGTGCTTGGCATGGCTTGGATGCTGCACTGCATAGGGAGCCAGGTGTGCGACTGTCATGCACACCACCAGGATCAGGGGTGCTTTAGCATACCATGGTGGCTGTTATTGCAGTAATGCTGCATCATGTTCCCACCGGGAGTGCAGTGACCACACCAGCAAATGGATGGGCAACCTTGGGCCAGCCAGGGCCCACCAGAAACAGGCAAGGGTCTGCCGTCCATGTTGCAGTGTGCAGCGAGAGTAGTGATGGCGGCAGGAGTGTATTGCATGAGTACTGTTTGCCATTGCACATTATGATTATGATCTGTGTAGCCACTGCAGGCATTAGACTGCTGTGTCTAGTGTGGTGGCATTGTTGACTGGGTAATCCAGGTCTGCTGTGGTTTTGCTATATTGCATTGGGATTCCAGGGTAATCACTGAGAGGGACCCCTTGCCATTGTGGCTATGATATGTACAGCCACATGGGGCTACAGTGTTTACACATGACTATGTGCCGATGGGGGTTGCACTGGATGCTTCACACCAGTTGTGCCATTCAGCGCACCCAGTGACTGTCAGTTATGTGGGACTGCTACGGTGGTTGCATGCTTTATGTTGTCATCCTTACATCCACTGTCTTGCCTTATGCTGCACAGCCTGTGGCATGGGTGGATCTATCCATGGTCTACTATTGCCATTACTGCCATGTTTACTGCTGTTTGCCTGGTACCATGGCATGTTCAACATGTTGTTGTTTCTGCACCGCTGTGGCAGGATGCAGCACATCTGTGCATGGGCAGCAGCCATTCACCATGCCTGCAGCAGGGGATGTCTGTGGTCAGCCTGCTGTACTGGCTGTTTCGCTGCTGTTGCCCTGTATGCTACAGCTTCACTGTTCTGCATCTCTCATGGCATGTGTCATTCACATTACCTTGTATAGTGTGTCAGTGTTCATGCACAGCATGTTGTAGATGCCTGCTGGTGCCGTTCTGCTGCTGTACCTACAGGGGCCACAGTGTTGCATGTTGCCCTCATCACTCTACCAGTGTGTTGCCATTGCAGTGTGGACACTGGTATGTTATTGTGTTCCCTTGAATGAGCTAGGTAGTGACATGCACAGTGGCTGTTGGAGGGGGCCCTGGGCCCATGGTGCCACTCGGGCCCTGTGGCTGTGCATGTCATGTGTGCCTGTTGCATTCAGCTGTGTTGGGGGACATGTTTCTCTCAGGGTGATGTTCCTCCATCCCTGCAGTGCATGGTGTTCATACATGGGACGGTATGGTGTTGCAGGGTTTATTCTGTGGTAGCATGGTGTGCTGGTTTCAGACCCAGTGGCAGGTACTGCTCCCACCAGTAGGAGTGAGGGTCTTACATGCCTTGGCCACTGGATGGCACTGTCCAGTGCTTGTCTTTGGCCTACCACTGCTCTGCCACTGGCGGCCCATGGCCTGTGTCCCTGTTTCATGTGTGTGTGTCTCCCTTGCATGTGTGCCTGTGCTGCTGCTGTGGGTTTTGGCACAGCACCATGCCATGTCTCCAACAATATGGGTTACTCATCCTTGTGTTGTGCAAAAGGTGTGGGTTGGCATTGGCACTTTACACATTTGTGTACTGTGGGGTTCCTGTCCTACATTCTATACTGTTTTTTTTTTTGCCACTGTCATTGTAATCTGGTATTTGGGTTTCTGTAGGCCACTTCATGCCTCTATCTGTTTCACTTACTATTGTTTCACCTCTTTATTTCAGTGTCCAACCCTGTTCAGGGATTGCTTACATCATTTGTTCTTTGCTATGTCATGGCATTGTGGGTAGTAGTGCCTGGCTGGTACTTATATTTTCGTGAGGGGGCGCTAGTTGGGGCACTGTTGGGGAATGTGTACAGAATAGGCATATCTGGTTACTCCCCTGGTTGTTGCTGTGGCCCTTTCTTTAGTGGGTGTCATCTGTGTTGTGTATCATAGCTGTTTAACTGTGGGCAGCATGTCCCAACATGTGTCATCCCATAAGCGGCCATTCACTTTGCGATCATCATTCACATCTCAGGGGTGGCTGTCTGTTTGCACTGTTACAGTGTGCATGCCGCTGTGCTGTGTGAGTTCCACTGTGTTGTTGGTTTCTCGGCATACATCCACGCATGTCCGCATGTACATTGGGGTGGTGCATGCTGCTTGTCTCATACTGCTTTGTCCTACAGGCACATGTCGTGTGCATTGTGGTTTGTTCTGTACTGACCCTTGGGCATGGTTGTTGAGGCATGCTGTTCGGCCATGTGTTTGCACATGGTGCCTTTGTGTCATTGTTCATGTCCTGATATGGTTGTCCTTTTTCCTGAAGGTCCATGATGGTCATCACTATAGGCCACCCATCCAGAGGAGGCTGAAGGGAGGGATCAACTGTTGTGGAGGGTGATGCATCAGCAGCGGACGCTTTGAGCAGTTAAGCCAACCTGTGCAATTTAATTACTTGTAGAAAGATCTAGTAAGTAGGGGGAGGTCAGCTAGAAGGAAGCTAGATATAAACACTGCCTTAGAAAGATTATGCTGAAGCTTGGCAGAGGACACCAGGAGGAAGGAATACTGTGTGACTGGACTCTCTACTGGGACTAAAGAAGTAGAACTCTTCTACTGGGACCTTTAATTTAGGGTAAAAAACAGTGTGTCTGAGTTAGCTGTAGTGAATGGTTGTCTGAACAGTTATCTAGGTGTAAATCTCAGGAGGCTAAAGATGCTTCATAGCTGTGTAAATTAATTACTTGTAGAAAGATCAAGTAAATGGGGAGTGGCTTAGCTAGAAGGAAGCTAGATATAAACACTGCCTTCAAGGATCTCCCCAGAAGCTTGACAGAGGACACCAGGGAGGAAGGAGTGCTGTGAGACTGAACTTCTCTACTGGGACTATATTGCCCTCCTTCCCTCCCTCCACCCCCCACTCAAAGCTAGTTCTACTCCTGTTTGGGAGCAGAAAGTGAATGATCACAGAGCAACCAAAGATGCACCGTCCAAGAAGGGCAAGAGTAGCTCTCCAGCCTCTAGCTGCTGGAGGTTTGCCTCTGAGCAGGTAAAGGGTATACTGAGAAATATAGGATCTTCTTGTCTCAGAACTGGACAATCAGGAGCTTGAAAAGCACACACCAGTAAGTAAGTAAGTAGAGAGAAGGAAGAAAACAAACAAACAAAAAAGACAGAGTAAAAGAGTAGGATCCCAAACATAAGTGAAGGGGAGAAATAAGACAAGATGGGAGTGGTGCAGTGCAGTGGTTGTGGACCAGTAGTCATCTGGGAGACATTCTTGAGGATGCGCTGTTGTCCCATCTGCAGGCACCTCTCTGGGCTGAGGGAGGAAGTTGATCATCTCCAGGCTGATTTGATCAGGATTTGTGGGACCTCCTCTTCCATCTAGGGACCACCAGGGCCACTGCCATTTTCTCAGAGGTTGCCAAGAAAGAGGAGTGGTTGGACCACAGTGGGCTCAGAGAGGTGAGAGTGGTGTAACAGAGGCACATCCCTCCAGTTGTACATCTCCATAATTCCTATGCCATTCTGGCAAAGTGTGGTTCCTCTATGGAGGTACTCGCAGTGGAGACCAAGGAGGATGCTGGGAACCTCCACAAAGAAGACCCATAGGAGGGTGGCATGGGACCTCACAGGGGAAGGAAACAACTCCTGGAGGGGACCCATTGTTAGGAAGGTAGAACCAGAGGAGGAAGGGGGAGGGAGGCAAGGTGCCTGCCTGGTGCCATGTTTTAGAGGGACAGGGAGCAAACTCAGGATTGCTGGAGCAGCTGCACAGGGAGGAGCTGGATGTCATTGTCCACCTAGGGACAAATGACCTGGCTAAGAAAAGGATCAGAGCAGTGAAGAAAGAGTTTGTGGAATTGGGAGGGGCTTAGACAAGTAGCACGCACGGTAACCTTCTTGGAGGTGCTGCCTATCTATGGCATAGGAGAGGTTAGGTGCTCCACACCATGGGATTCAATCAGTGGTTGAAAAACTGGTGCAGAACCAGATTTGTCTTCATTGGGGATGGGGACTACCTGGAATGATGCAAGCCTATACTGGCATGATGGGCTGCATCTCTCCAGGAGGGGAACCAGGATCCTAGGTGATAGGTTTAATGCTTCATTGGCAAGCATTTAAACCAGCCAAGGGAGGCACTGAAAGGAGCAGGGAAATCCTAGCCCCCAAAAAGTAGTGGTAGTAAGTGGAAAAACTTCAACATAGAAATGTTGATAGCGAGAAGGAGGGGTAAATGGAGAAAGTGACAAAGGTAAGCAGGACAGGGATGGGGCAAAAAGTGAGGCCATCAGGAAATGGAGGTAATGAGTATCAATGCCCATAGTCTGGGCAACAAGCTCACTGAACTGGTGGCCTTGATGGAAGAGGGATGCCTGGATATCGTGAGGCAGTCACAGAAACATGGTACACAGAGAAGCATGACTGGGATGTTAACATACCAGGGCACATAACCTACAGGAGAGACAGGGAGGGGAGAAGAAAGGAGAGTAGCTTTGTAAAGGAAGGAAAAAGCAACTGAACAAAGGAGTAAACAGGGAGGAGAGGAGGCACTGTGGGTCACCTTGGAGACTGGAAATGGCACCACGATCTGCACAGGGGATGTGTACAGACCCCCATGTCAGGGGGGGAATGGACAAGGATATGATGGAAGGCATTCTTAGGATGGCAGAGAAAGGAGATACTGTTGATGGGAGACCTGAATATGCCAGATGTTAACTGGTGTTAAGATGTTATATACGTTTTGAATTTTGTATTAGGAATGTGAATTTATGATTTTAAATTGCTCAGTGCCTTGACACACTGAAAGGCGCTATATAAATAAAATTATTATCATTATTATTAACTGGAGCACATTTGCAGCAGCCACATCCAAGAGCAGGGCCATTCTCAATGCCCTACAGGTGGCATGCTCAGACAGCTAGTTTCAGAACCCACTCATGTGGGAGCAATCTAGACCTCATACTCTGAAATGGGGACAGTGAGAGGATCTCAGATCTAGAAGTGGGCTGCCATCTGGGAACAAGTGACCATCAAGCAGTGTGGTTCATGTTAAACTCAGCTACAGGTCAAGCCATTCAAAGTGAGGTACTGGACTTCAGGAGGGCTGACTTTGGCAAGATGAGAGAGTGTCTCAGAAAAGCACTAGCAAACCGGCTAGAAGGAGGGGTGAGCAAAAATGGGAATCTTCAAAACTGACATCACAGAGGCAACAAGTCTTTGTGTGAAGCAAATAAACAAATCAAATGAAAGAAAAGCCACTATGGTTCTCAAAAGAGGTGGCTGGGAAAGTCGAGAGAAAAGATAGCATTCAGGAAGTAGAAGGAAACACAGAAGGAGCAGGACAGAAAGCTGTACCAGTTAAGGCAGAAGGAAGCAGTGAGGGAAGTCAGAATAGCAAAGGCTCAAACTGAGGAAAAGATAGCCAACTCTGTTAAGAAGGGATAAAACCATTTATAGGTACATCAGGGAGTGTAGAAAGACAAAGGGAGGGATAGTGAGGCTGAATAGAATGAACAGTGGTGGCAGAGAGGGACAGTGAAAAGCAGGGATACTGAATGAATATTTCTGCTCAGTATTCACAAAAGAGGAGGGGAGGGGAGTGCCAAACCAATTAACAGAAGCACCTTGATAGAGGGTCGATCCCAGTCCTTTCACAGAAGACAGGGTTCTGAAAGAACTCCTAAAACTGAAGGTGGACAAAGCAATGGGGCTTGATGGAATTCACCCCAGAATTCTTAAAGAATTAAGGGAGAACTAGTGAAACCACTGACTACCCTTTTAACAAATCATGGGAGGATGGTATGGTACCTGAGGACTGGAGAAAGGCAGATGTGATTCCCTTTCACAAAAGTGGGACCAAGACAGAGGAGGAAACTACAGACCTGTCAGTTTGACCTCTGTGGTAGGGAAAGTGATGGAATCACTCGAAGGAAAGAATTATTGAGTAACTAGAGGCCAGTGGGACACAGGACCCAAGACAGCATGGGTTCACAGTAGGAAGGTCATGTCAGACAAATCTAATTGATTTCTTTGACTGGGTGACCAAAGTACTAGACTAGGGAGGGGCTGTGGACATGGCCTACCTAGACTTAGCAAGGCATTTGACACAGTCCCACACAAAAGATTAATGGTCAAATTAACCAGACTGGGAGTGGGTCCCAGGGTGGTAGCCTGGTAAAACATTTGCTGGACAGCAGGACACAGAAGGTAATTGTAAATGGAGTCCACTTGAAGAAAGAGGGGTTACTAGTGGGGTGCATAGGTTCAATACTGGGTCCAGTCCTTTTTAATGTCTTTTATAAGGACATTGCAGAGGGACTTGAAGGAAAGTATGCCTCTTTGCAGATGACACAAAGATCTGCAACAGGGTTGATACAGCCAAGGAGGTGTGGAAAGGATGAGAAGGGACTTGGCAAGGTTGGAGGAATGGTCAGACGTATGGCAGCTAAGATTCAATGCAAAGAAGTGCAAATAATTCACCTGGGAAACAAAAACCCAGGGGAACATTACACAATATGGGGGAGGTAGTAACAACAGCAAAAAGGAAAGGGACCTGGGAGTAATCATATCTGATGACCTTAAGGTTAGTAAGCAATGTGAGAAGGCAGTAGGGAGGCTGGGATTATACTCGGATGCATAGGAGAGGCATCAATAGCAGAAAACAGGAAGTTCTTATCCCTCTGTACAGACAGTTGGTGAGACCCCATCTGGAGTACTGCGTCCAGTCTGGGAGACCCCATCTCTGCAAAGACATAGACAGGATAGAGGCAGTCCAGAGGAGGGCAACTAAAATGGTGCAGGGTCTGCAAGAGAAGCCAATGAGGTGAGACTAAAGGAGCTTAATATGTATACCCTTGAGGAAAGGAGGAGAGAGGCATGATAGAAACTTTAAGTACCTCAGTGGAATCAACAAAGTCCTACAGGGTAGTATCTTTCAGAAAAGAGACATGCAAGAACAAGGGGACACAATTTAAAGATGGGGGGTGGTTCAGGGCAATGTGAGGAAGTATTTTTCACAGAGAGGGTAGTGGATGCATGAAACAGCCTTCCTGAGGAGGTTGGGGTCTAAAACTGTGGGAGAATTCATGAATGCATGGGACAGACAAAAGGCAACTCTTGTGGGGGTAGAAGAAATAGACTGTTGGTTAACTAGGATCTGCAGCTTATCCTGTAGGTAGAGAAATGGGCAGACTAGGTGGGCCAAGCGGTCCTTATCTGCCATCAAAGTCTATGTTTCTATGTTTCTATGTTCACAGAGACCAGACAGGTTGCAGCCATCTTGGAGGAACAGCTGCCAGCCCGCACATAGGTTCTGTGTCCCATTTTGGTATCCTGCTTCCGACCCTGGCCCACTTTCCCTTGCCCTGCTTGTGACATCCTGTTTTCCTCTGTTGCTCCTGTGTCCATGTCCCTGTCCCTTCCACATCCTTTCACCATTCATCTGTATATAGTGTACATAGTTGCCTTTTTTGCAGTGTCAGTACTGTGTTAACCATTGTTTTCAGTCTCTTTGTTTTCCAGCCCTTTTTCCTTTTATATGTTTGCTGTGTTGTACTTGTGCTCCTTATTTGGCTATTGTGTTTTGCTGTGTATTGCTTTATTGTTTTCAGTACATCTGTTCCTGTTGCTATTGTGCCATTCCTGTTTTGTTTGAATTATACATTTTGTACTTGACATTCCTGTGTCCTGTGTCTTTTGGGGGCTCAAGATTTGACAGTGTTATGTGGTCTTCTGTTGTCACTTGTGGGTCCTGGTTGTTCCTTGCCATTCACTGGTACTGCATTAGTGTCTGTTCCTGTGTTCACATCCAGCTCTATTTTATGCTCCTGTGTTTCTGGACAGCCACTTACATCTTTGCACTGTGTTTCTGTGGATGTTAGCACTGCCTCTGTCTGGGAGCTATATTCAGTGCTGTCTTATTCCCGGAAAGTTTTGCCCTGCACTTCTGGTCCTGTTTGCCCAGCATCCGTTGCTTGCTATATTCAGCTGGTTTTGCATTGGCTATTTCCTTTTGAATATAGCTTGCTTTGTGCTCCAGGCTAAGTTTGCCTGATGGGCAGTTCTAATTTAGCCCCGGGCAAAGTTTGAATATCTGGCCCCAAAGTGGTAAAAAACAGGAAAAAAATGTTCTCCCATAGGTTAATATGGGAATATTTGCCATCAAGTGGAATTAAATTTTGTCTGAATTTTTGGGGATGATGGGTGTGTGTCAGGGTATGCCTTCGATGGTTTGGTGAAAAATAGATTACCACTTTTGAATTATGTTTTTGTGATAGTCACAAGACTGGCAGGTAAATGAAAACAGTTCAAACTGTAAATTTACTGTTCAAACTGTAAATTTACTGGTCCTGCTCAGAGAAAAACTGTTCGTGCTGTCAGCCATCCTGTTTTTCTAACAATTTACAAAATCATTTTTTACACAACTACTGCCTGGTAAGGACAGCACAGCACCTGTATTTAGGTCACAGTGATATACTTAGTTCAATGTTTGTCTTAACAGTAGTATATCTCCATTGCAAATATGCATTTTTTACTAAAAATCATATCCCATATCACTTGCTAAGTAATTACTGTTCATTTTTTAACTGTTCGAACTTTATTGTTCAAACTGTTAATAACCAGTTGCAGTTATTAACAGTTTGAGCTTTACTGTTTGGATGGAAATTTGCTTGGGTAGTCCAGTGAGTAGTCACTGCTGTAGTCAATTTACTATGTTAGCCCATTAGACTATGGCCCATTGGTGATAGGAGAGATCAGCATCTGTGATACTGTAAAAGATACATTATTTATTTAAAATATTTGCTGCCAGCTTCTGTGTAAATCTTAGCCCTAACATCATAGCTCGGCTGGCTGAATACAAATTGCAAATCTATTACGCCTATTGCCGTTGACTCCATTACAGTGTTAAAAGTGGAGTAGCTGCAGTTTTGAGACTGAGGGAAGTACTTACAGTGATGATCTGCTGGATGACCTAAAACAGAAACTGCAGGGCTGGTTTTCATTAGAAAGGTTTGGCTTTACCTCCATAGTTAAGCTTCAGAGACAAATTCCTGCTGCTATTAAAAAAATAACCCCACAAAGTTTATTCTATCAGTGTATGTTACAAGACCCTTCGATAATTTAAAAAGTGAAAAAAAAAAATACAGGACGCCATCTTCAACAAGAGAACCCAAATCCATCTGCAGACCAAAATACTGTAGTGTGAGGATCCCTTGAGGTCAAAGTACAGGAGATCAAGTTACTTGCTCAAGGTCACAGTGAGTAACTGGCTGTGCTAGGATATGAACCTCAGTTTCCTGCTTTCTAAGCATGGTCTCAAACCACAAGACCACTCTGCCTTCTTATTTCTTTGATGGCCAATTTACCAAAAAGTTAGAAACAAACACGGGGAGGTCTAGAAAGTGAGTCGGGTCAGCACAACACATAAACAAACAAACTCAGGCCGGAGCCGATAGGGCTGCAGGAGAGGAATGTGGGTCATCCTTAGGATATGAGGAGGCTCATAAGTTCAACAGGCAATAAAGGTATTGAAAAGTATAACACCAGACCTAGTATTAACTACCCACAAGACATATTTTCAACAGTTGGTTAGTAAATGAACATGTTAAAAAACTTCACATAGAAACCACAATAATAGTAAATATAACTTTATATCAAAGTCCATTTTGCACATGTTGGGGTGAAGCACTACATATAAAATGTTTAGGTGTTCATCCATATATATTCCTTCTCTTGAGAGACGTTTCTCTTGCACTGTAGATCCAATGAACTGTGCAATACAAAATACAAATGTCAGGCATGCATTCTAAAAACAATAAAAGCAGGACATTATTATATCAGATGCACATTAAGTCATAATCACACAGTGGCAGCCGTGGAAAGTGTCTCAGTACTGAGGTATACCAAGAAGTTTCTCAGTACTGAGATACACCTAGGTATACTGAGGCAGAATGAGGCAAAATCACATTACAGTCAATGCAAATTGCAACTTGAGTGGTTCAGTGGTACCTCAATGCTACCTTGAGGTAGGCACCTTTAGATAGCTATCACTATATTACAATTAAAAACACTTCTGTTGCAAGTATGCCTGCCATCTTTATATGCAGGAAATAAAGATTGTCTATAGAAATCATTCACACTAGGACTATAGCGAGCCCCCAAGATATAGTTCCATAATGACTGAGCATCTGATATAATAATGCCCTACTTTTATCTAAAGTTTTAGAATAGATTCTGATATTTGGAATCATTGTTCTGAAGAGTTCATTGGATCCACAGTTCTAAAGAAATTGTCTCTCAAGAGAAGTGATATACAAATGAATACCTGCCAATTTTATATCCTCATTGCTTCACTCCAACATCCACAAAATGGATTTCTATACGGTTTATATTTCCTGATATTGTAGTTTATATGTAAAGCTTTTTTATAACTATATGCACTAACCAACTGTGAAAATAAGTCTTTTGGGTAGTTTAAACCTGGTTTGGTATACTTTTCATTACCTTAATTGATGGTTGTAATTTTATAAGTGCCTCCTCCTATCCTGGGGATGCATCATTTTCATTGTTTCAATTTTTTATTTGTATACATCACTGGTGGTGGATAATATAATAACTAGTTACAATAATGCTACAAATATAGCATAAGGAAAAACACTGATGTCCGAATGGTGTAACGGAGACAGAGACAGGGATTAAGCAGTGATGTGCACAAGCACTACCCAGGTCACTGTCCATAGTACTATGAAGAAGACAAGGGCTGGGGAATTGTAAATGGTGGATGAATCGCTTCCTTGGCAGAAGACTGAGACATGCAGCTGCTTGGCCACAATGGTGGTGGAGATCAAGGATCTAATCTTGGCATTCAAAATTTTAATTTTCTCCCGTAATCCAACTCCAACTCAAAGTTGATTATTTTAGTTAAGGGGTGGGGAGGGGCAGAGTCCTCACTAAAATAAGTGTTTGGACTGGTAGCAGTCATCAGTGGGCTTTGTGACCACTGCTAGTTGTATCGCCTTTACTTGCCGCATTGGTTCCTGCCACTGTTCTGCATAGTGCTGTATGGAAGATGCTTTATTGACAGAACTGTTCATAGATGTGCTATTCAGACCTAGTGACAGATAGTATAAGCCATTTCTGCATTAATTTACTAACTCTGATAACACTCTGCTTCTGTAGTGAAACTGTAGTTGTTTTGCCCCAGTATGGCATAGCATTGCTCCCTGGCATTTTGCACTACTGCACTTTTGTTGTTTTAGTATTCATCTTATGAATTCTTATATGCTTTTCTATTAAGTGGGTTTAAGTTTTACTGCTGACAATGGAATAACACTGCTTTTTATTTGATGTACAAATGGCAAGTACACAAATGTGTAATAGTACAATGAATAACAGGGAGCAATGCTACAATAGATGAATGCAGAAAACAACTAACATTTCTTTCTTAAACATCACTGTAGATGGGATCCCATTGCCTGCTTAATTTTTTCATTGACTGTTGGACTGGAGGGCTGGGCACCTAGTATTAGAATAGAGGGTTGGCAGCATTGGGGTTTGGCTGTCATTGTTTGCTTACTTTGTTCATTTACTGTCTGACTCTAGGTTTAGGGACTTGTGTCAGAACTGGAAGTCTGGTGGCAACAGGATTTTCAGCAATTGGCTACTTGCTTTCATTTTAGTTTACCACCCTACCCCATATTTGGGCACCCAGTGTTGGGGGCAGTGAATGGCACTGTGGCTTGGCTCATGGTGACTGCCTAGCTGCCTGAATCAGGAGTCACCAAGCCTACCATGCCCATCAAACCAGAACTGCATTGCCATTGCTTGAAAGCTGCAGCACAGATGCCCCCCAACCTAACAGTATAGCTAACATTAAAAGAGCTATACTATGCTATGCTTTTTCATAAAGTACTAGAGCATAGTCTGGTCAGTAATGATGGCATGCAGCACCAGCTAGCCACACTGCCCATCCAGTAGCTGCAGCACAGAGTCAGACCTCAAGTAAAAGTCCTGCCAGCAGCAAAAATAGCCAAGAAAGAAACTGCCTGCAGAACCAGAGTGACAGGGTTCTGACTGATTGTACATTTTTGTTATGATAAGTGAATGGGTTTATTTGAAAATGTCGCAGTACTGTGGGAACAGGAGGGGAGAGAGTCAAAGAGAGAATGCATGGCCCTTGATCTCCTGGCCTGCCACTGCAGGTAGCCAATCCATTGAGGACCATTTTGGTAGGTGGATACCTGCTGTAAAGGGTTGGGAAGGCCATTTCTTCTTGTTCAGGTGATGGGGAAGGCTTTACTTCTCCTGCCCAAGGAGGAATAGCTTTGAATTTCCTGGTGGGGTGGCTCTGATTCTCCTGGGTTTGGGGTGATGAGGATGGCCCTGCTTCTTTAGGCTTGGGGAAGGCTATCTCCCTGTTTCTCCTGGCTTAGGCATGGCCCTGCTTTTCCTGGCTTGGGGTGGACCTATCTTCTGGGTCACTGGCCCAGCTTCTCCTACTAGAGAAAGTATGGGAGGCCATTCCCCTTCCCTGAGCCAGGAGAAACAGAGCCATCCATCCATCCCTAGCCAAGAGAAACAAGGCCATCCGTACACCCACTCCCAAGACAGGAGAAACAGGACCATCCCCTATAAAAACTAAAATGGAATTTCCATTTTATTTTTAAAAGCATAAAATTCATCATTAGTTCAAATACTCCAAGAAGCAAGCATGAATATGCACATATGGTTTCCATTCCAGTTTCAATAGGTGCTCTGACTTCCAACTGTAGTGCCTAGCCAGTGCCCTGGTAACCAACCAAAGCATGAACTGCCACTGATGCTAGATTTACATGCTGTGAAACTTGATCAAAGAGAAATAAAAATGTAAATTTGGAGGTAGACATAGTACAGAAAAATTAGATCATCATCATTATCATCAATTTATTTATAAAAGGCACCTTCCCAAGCTCAGGGCACCTGAACAATCCATACATAAATAAAACATCACAGTTATCATAAAACCACCTATACAACAACCCCTTAAATATAGTTCAACATTTCCATATAAAATCAATAACATTAATCCCAATCAGGCCCCATCGACGGCTGACAAAAGAGGTGAGTTTTAAGGGCAGACTTAAATTCTTCAAATAAAAGAGGAGAGGAATTTACAAAAAGCTCTACAAAACACAATGGGCCAGATATTCAAACTGCGCTATTTTGTGGCGATGCCTTGCGCTGCACAAAATAGTTGGCGCAGGGTGATCTGAGTTTGCTATTCAAAGGAGTTGCGCCTCGAGCAAACTCCTTTGAATATCACCCTCGCCACAGCCACTGTGCATGGTGCAGTGGAACTTGCACCACCACAAGTGGACAAAGTGGTGCATTCAACTTGCAGTGGCACAAGTACCAGTCGCCATCGCAAATTTCTGATATTCAAAGGTGACATGCAAATGGGGCCATAATTCATCTGCAAGGCGCAGGGGGCCATTTGCATCTGATTATAGCCCCATTTGCATGCCATTAGCATGCAGGTGTGTAATCCCGAGGACTTAGCCAGGCGCCCTGCAGAGCAGCAGCCGCCGAGAACCGGCAGCCCCTGCAGCCTGATCGTGGGCTGTATTGGTTTCGCGACAACCCCCTCCCGAATACATCCCTGGTGGTCCAGTGGACTGAAAAGCCCAATCGCGGGCTGTAGTAGTTTAAAAAAACCCCCTCCCAAAATACATCCATGGTGGTCCAGTGGCTAATCCCAATCGTGGGATGTAAAACCTGAACAAACCTCTCCCCGAACATAGCCCCTGGTGGTTGTCTCACTGCTTCACTCACGGCTCACCACCCGCCCCCAGGCCGGCGGGCGCAGCATCCACCGCTGCCACCCCATCACTGACGCTGATTGCGCCCGCCATTGGCGCAGAGCAAGAACCACGCGCGCAGCGCCATACCGCACAAGACAGTCCAGATGTGAATGAATACATTCATTCATTCACAAAACTGGACTGTCGTAGTTGGCTGCACGCCCATTGGCTCTTGCTCTGCACCAATGGGCGGTGAGTCTCACCGGCAGTCAGTCAGTGGGTGGCGGGTGGCAGGCTGGTGGATGCTGCCACCCACCAGCTGCCGGGGGAAAGCGGGTGATGGGGCTTCGTGGGTGGGTGAGGTGGGGACACTAGCCTCCAGGGCTATGTTCGGGGTTTGTTCAAGTTTTACATCCCACGATCGGATTAGCCACTGGACCACCATGGATGTATTCAGGAGGAGGGGGTTGTTTTAAACTACTACAGCTCGCACTGGGCTTTCGGTCCACTGACCACCAGGGATGTATTCGGAGGGGGTTGTCATAAACCAATACAGCCCACGATTGGGCTTTTCAGTCCACTGACCACCAGGGATGTATTCGGGAGGGGGTTTGTCATAACTAATACAGCCCACGATCGGGCTTTTCAGTTCACTGGACCACCAGGGCTGTGTTGGGGAAGACATATTGCTGCCTGCGATCGGGCCAGTGGGGGGTGGTGGTGGGATTTATAGTCATCTGCCAGCGATCGGGCTGCAGGGAGGGCACAGGGAGTGGGTTAGGGGCCAGCCACAAGTGGCAGCTGCTGTGTTGCGCCCTGCAATGCAGCAGCTTACCTGTGGGTGGCCCTCGACTTGAGCCTTTTTTGGCTCAAAGTTGTGTAGGCGCAGGTTGGGGTAGCACCTGCACAACTCTGCACAGCCCGGCTGAATATCAGGCTGTGCAGTTTATGCATGGTTCCTCCTCGCCCAGTTCAGCATGCATTCATTTGCATTGCGCTGTTGCTCAGCATGTTTTCTGTGGCGCAACTGCCTCCTGCTGAATATCGCAGAATGGAGAAAGTTCGACTTGTGCAGGCGAACCTAATTGCACATGGTGCAACCCTTTGAATATCTGGCCCATTGTCTTTATGGTACTGAAGAAGAAAATAAAATACCAACGTTTGTGTGTATAAAAGCATACAAGAAGGCTGAAGATTAATGACCAGCATAATCAAAGATTAAGACTTAAATGTATTGCAAGGAAATCTGAGAACAGAGGAGTTGAAACCATTAAAATACCAGAAAAGGCACACAACTACATTTACTATCTAATTATTATAAGTATCTTAGTTTTAAAGACACATTTTGCAGGAAATCAACACATAAACTACAGTATCAGGTAAATATGCTAGAGTGCAGGAAAAGAAGTGCCACTGGAAAGAAATAGTCTTTTCATTGTTTATGGAAGTTAGCTGTTCCATAGTTATTTATCTTTCATGCTCTTGAAATGCTGAATGTGTTTCAATAGATATTACAACCATTACTCCCTTAAGCTCTTTTAAGAGGCACAATTATTTAAGGTGATCTAGAAACAGTGCTATATACTGCAGGCAGGGTAGAAGGATACAGCTGTTTACCAAGTTGAGTTCAAATGAAAACATGTGTTTCTTGTACTCACTGAAGTACTACAAGATTGGCGAGGAGAGGCTATTCTCCAGAGCATTTGTTTCTTAATCCTAAGCTGCCAAAATAACTAGAATTAATCTATTTGATTGAGCTCTGAAAGATGTTCAATCTGCAGCACTGCAATGGTTAAGCTGAAGAGCTGCAATGAGGTGGAAGGATTTTTGAAAACTCCAAATGAAGTGTTCCATGGTCTGAATCCTGTAGCTCATTTTTAGAGCTGATGTAATAGAGGAGTAGGCTTTGCCTACCTGCAGCCCTAAAATGGACTGTAGACTCCAATTAATTCATTAAAGTGCAGGAAACATTTTTATTAAGGTGTATCCAACAAGTTAAACTATTTAGCAAGCAAAATCAGCAACATGAACAGTAACTCATGACCATACTCAACTGCCTCTTCTGCAATTTCTTGTGCCAAAGTAAAATTCCATACTTAAGTCTTCACAGGCATATAGCAGACATATAACATTGGTATCTAGCAATTCATTGCATATTTTAAAACAAGCAAACAGCTAAACAAAATCACAACAAAATGTCCGAGTTATTAGTGTTCACTAAGTTTTTCTAAGCACACGATAACTTTGGTAATTTTCAATATTTTTATTTTAACTCTGTCTGTGCTCCTTCATTGGCCCTGTCAACCTCTCTCCAGTGAGGTCTCTCAGTGTGACTGTATCCTGCACAACCTGAGACCCTCCCCAGTCTGGTCACTGCACCCTGGAGTGCTTTCTACCACTGCCACCAACCACTCTGCCCTTGGCTCTGAGTCCCCAGGGGTGGGACCACCCGAACTCCTCAGGCACTATATGTAGAATCTAGAAGGGTGGCCGAGAAGGGGATGAGACACACGGTGACTAGCTGGAAATGGATCTGGCTGAAAGGTCTAAAAGATGATTTCATGCAGTGACCACAAAATCACCTTCCAGACCTGATTAATGAGATGATGTGACAATGTTCATAAGGTGTGGTCCCAAAAGGCAAAGTTGAAAATTTGGTGAAAAATGCCTTAAAATGGCAAAGTTATGAACACTAGGTCAAAACAGCATTGAAATACATTATACGGCATTTACCTTTATTCCCAGTTTGTGGTTCAGCTTTGAAGAGTGTAGGTGTTTCCCATCAACAGAAGATGACAGCCCTCACCCTCCAATGGTAACTATAGGGCAAGTGGGGAGTTGTGGGGTGGTGGGTGCTCATTCTTAGGGTCAGGATGGGGAGAGGGACGGAGGGATGATGAGGACTGTTTTTTTTCAGGTTTTGAAAACAAAAGACATCAGATGACTGTTTTTTAACATGTTGTGGCAATATTTTTGGGACATTGGGGGTGGGCTCCCTAGTGTTCTACACTGCTGGGAGGTGGAACCTAAATGCCAACATGGGGATTGGGTCTCCCGATGTTGGCAAATTAATAAAACAATGGGCTACTGGCAGGAGGGCATCTGAAACCGAGGTGGTCATCCTGGTGTCGGATCATATAATTAAAGAGCTAGTATACACAGATCTGTTAACTATACTGTGCTGACTGGAGTACTCAAACATGATAATTATCTTGGTAATAGTATCTTTGTTATTTGCTGTACCCTGTTTAATGAATGGATTAAAACCCCAATTCAAATGATTGCTCAACTCTGTTCTGTAAATGCCTGTGTTGCGGTGCTGAGTGAAAATCAGGAAGTCAATGGCTACAGTGTGATGGCTGTTTCTGACAGGATTCATCAGTGACAGTAGAAAAGTATTTACACCATGTCAGTAGCAGTCTGTGGTAGAAATATAGAAACATAGAAGTTGTTGGATAATGGGGACCATAAGATCCATCAAGTCTGCCCTTGGTTTCCAACCCCCTTACATAACTGCTTGCTTGAATATCCCACATTGTCTATCCCATTGCCGCTTGAATTCCCTACTGAATTGGCTCCTACCACCCACTCAGGCAGGCTATTCCATGGTTCCACAATGCTCTGTGAAGAAGAATTTCCTGTGACGTCCTGAATTTTCCTCCCTTAAGTCTAAGGTAATGCCTTCTAGTCCTGTTGTTGTAGTCTTTTAACTGAAAAAGGTTGTGCATGTGCACCTTGTTGTTGCCTTTAAGGTATTTAAATGTTTTGATAATGTCCCCACGATTCCTGTGATGATCTATGGAATATAATTTGAGGTCATCTAGTCTTGTCTTGTACTGTTTCTGATGCAAGCCCTGCACCATCTTTGTTGCTCTTCTCTGTATCGTCTCCAGCCTATCTATGTCCTTCCTGAGGTGTGGCCTTCAGAACTGGACACAGTACTCCATGTGAGACCTTACCAGGGACTGATACAGGGGCCTGATTTCTTCATGCTTTCTGCTTGTGATGTCCCTCCCTATGCATCCCAGGATGCCACTAGCTTTAGTGCTGCCTTTTCACATTGTTTACTGACCTTGAGATCATCTGATATGATCACCCACAGGTCTCGCTGCAGCCTAGTAGTCACCAACTGCTCTCCTCTCATTGAGTACAGTTTCCTGGTTACATTTTCCAGGTGCAAGACCTTGCATTTTTGGCATTGAATTTCAATTGCCAGTTCCTGGACAATCCTCCAGTTTTGGAGATCAGTTTCAAGCTATGCTGTCCCTCTGATGTGTCCACCCTGTTGTTGATTTTGCTGTCATCTGCAAACAGGCACACCTTTCCCTTCAGTCCATCTGCAATGTCACTGATGAATATGTTGAAGAGGATCAGCCCAGAACCAAGCCCTGAGGGACCCAGCTAGTCACCCTCCCCACTTGTGACAGAGTGTCATTTGTCACAAATGCACTCAGCAGGCCAGGCCTTCTGCTCCTACAGTACCAAACCTCAAAGTACAATATGTGAACAGGAGACAAAAGGGTAACTCTTCTGTCTGTTTTTGGTCTACTAGTCTCGAATCCTGAGGTCAAATATGAACCCCTTTTCATTAACATGCCCAGTTAACAGGATTAAATATCACACCCTCTTCTGGGAAATGCAGTGCAATGCTTAACCCAGTGGGTACCCAGCCTGGTTCGCAATTCTACCCTTTTGACTCAGTTTGAGACCTAGGTATATTCTTACCTTAGCAAGATAGTAACACACTTTTAAGCCCCTAACAGTTATCAGAATATCAACATTGTTCCAGCATTCACGTGCAAAAGAAAAGAAGAAAGGCACAGGCAGAATTTCAAGAAAATAATGTTTACTAAAATTAAAACTAGATAAGATACAAACGCAGAACATATACAATTGGGTTTACAATCTTTTAAAATGAATGGATAATTATACTAAAACAAATCATTATTACTGAATTTCTACTACCCTAGGTTTCAAGTAATAAATAGGTGGTTGAATTTACCTGAAGTGCTGTGAGAGTTTTTCAGAAGTCCCACTTAAATCAGAGGCAAATGCCCAAACACAAAATCCAAATGTCAAATGCTAGTAATATGTTTTCACAAAAACTCCTTCTCCTGATGACACAGCTCATAGATGTTGGCTGTGAGGTCACTCAAACCTGAGAATTTGAATTAATCTATCAGTCACGTGTTTCAGCCTACCGCTCAAACATTCCAATAAAAATATATATCTTTTCTTAATTAGTGAGGCCTTATGACGGACAGAATTATCCCGTTGATGTTGTCAGAAGCTTCTTGAGGAACTGTGTTCACCTAGGTGAGAAAGTTAACAGAAATCAGTTAAACTGGCCTTTCCTCAGAGGTCATCGAATGCATACATTGCCCTCGTTTTCAAGTAAAGGATGAGTTTACGACTGTTATAACCTGGCCTTTGAAGGAAGACTTTATAGTCACAGGAAGGCCTGCAACTATGTGTCAACCCAGAGAAGAACTAGCTCTTTAGCTACTATAACAACTGTTTTGGGGGCAAAAGGTCAGGACTCTTTAACACTACTGTCTTCTAGATTGCCTGCTAATCCTGCTATATCTTATAAGCAGAAATGTTAAAACAAATATTTATAACAAAATTATACACATAGCTAGTAGGTGGGTATCATGTTACACCATTCACTAATACTCTCTGAGTTCTCCCACGTAACCAGTTTCTGACCCAGTTTATTACCTTGGGCTCAACTCTCATGTTCTTCAGTTTTTGATTAGTCTTCTGTGGAACAGAGTCAAAAGCTTTGCTGAAGTCCAGGTAAACCACATCCACTGCTCCACCATGATCAACTGTTTTGTTTACCCAACTTGAAAAATCAACCAGGTTTATCTGGCAGGATCTCCCTGCTGTGATACTGTGATGATTTTTGTCGAGCTGACCAGTTTGCTCCAACAAGATGCAATTCTTTCCTTCAGCAGGGACTCCATCAGTTTTCCCATAACTGATGTTAGACTAATTGGATGGTAGTTTCCTGGCTGTTCCTTGCTTCCACTCTTGTATAGTGGTACTACTGTTGCTCTTTTCCAATCCTCTGGCACCACCCTGCTCCTCAATAATTTGTTGAAGAGCACTGCTAAATGGGCTGCCAGTAGTTTCCAAGTTATTTAAGTATTTTGGGTGTATCCCATCTGGCCCCATAGCTTTACCTACCTTTAACCTGCCTATTTCCTCTAGGACCCTTTTCTCTGTGAAGGGACCCGTGTCTATTCCTTCAGTTGGACACTTCTTTATGCCTATTGTTGCTCCATTTCTGTCTGCTTCCTGTGTGAAGACTGAGCAGAAGTACTCATTGAGTGCCTCTGCCTTCTCCCTGTCTTGCTCTGTGGGTTGTCCGTCCTTTTGTGATTCTAACAATGCACCCTTTGGTCTTCCTTTTTTTCTATGTACTTGTAGAAGGTTTTGTTACTCTTTTACTTTCTGAGCTATCTTAATCTCTGTCTGAGCCTTTTCATTTCTTAGCACTTTTCCTGTCTCTTTCAATTTCTGTTTGTATTCTGTTTTGTCTGCCTCATTTTCTGACTCCTTGTAGTTTCTGAAGGCTATGTGCTTCTTTCATCATGGGTGCCACCTCCTTGGAAAACCATAGTGGATTTTTCTCCTTTGTTCTTACGGACCTGACAGTCACACTGTGATGTGACCATGTTACTGCATCCTTCAACCTTGTCCAACATTCCTCAAATCCTCCCTTTTGTTGTGTTACTAAGATTGTCCCTCAGGCAGGCCTTCATTTTTGTGAAGTCTGCCTCTTGAAGTCAATGACCTTCAGTTTGGAGTGTGTTGAGTCTTCAGTCCTTTTACCCTGAATAGCACCGTGTTATGGTCACTGTTACCTAGGTGGTTCCCTACTTCAACACCCAGAACCCTATCGCTATTTGTGAATATCAGATCTAGAATCACATTACCCTTTGTGGGTAATGTCACAGTTGACTTAGACCTGCTTCCTGTAGTGTGACTAGGAATTCCTTGAAGTTTTGAGATGCTGCTGTGTGAGTACTCCAATCTATATCTGGTAGATTGAAATCCCCCATTAGCACTACATCCCCTTTGTCTGACATCTGGAAGATGGTTTCCAGGATTTCCTTATCCCTATCTTCCTCCTAATTTTGGTGTCTGTAGATTATTCCTACTTGAATGGGTTTCTGGCTTCCAGCCCCAACTGTGATCCATAGATCCTCTGTTTCCTTGTGCCTACTGCATTTTTGTAGCATTGCTGGTATCCTTAAGATAAATAGCTACCCCTCCCTTTTCCCAGTTCTATCTCTCCTGAACAAGTTATATCCCAGGATAGTCACCTCCTCCATAATTGTCTGTGAACCATCTTTCAGTCATGGCAACCAGTCTAGTTCTGCCTCAGCTATTGTGGCAGGAGGTCAGTCAACTTGTTAGCCAGACTGTGTGCATTGAGGCATAGAACATGGGTTCTTATGCCTGGTGGTGTATGTGGGGCTGATGCCACTGGCCCCGCCTTTGCCTACTGGAGTGAGAGTGATTTTTCTACTTTATTTCCCCCAAACAAGGGCAGTGCAATGTCGCCCAGCCAGTTATGTGTGCACTCCTCACATGTTCAGAGGGTGGCCGCCCAATGTTGTAACCCTTTCATTTGGTGTTGTGGTTGTAGTAAACCCAGCTATTGCTGGGTGTCCTTAAGGAGTGTGACAGTCCCTTCCTTCCACAGGTGAGAAGAGCAGTCTACGGACACTAAATCCTCTACTCCCCCACTGGCCCCCAACAACCCAGGCTCATTCCTGAACCCAGTTTGCCGGTGGAGCGAGCTGTGGTGTCCAGCACCTCAACCCTCAGTGCTGCCGGGCCAACTAGCTGACCGTTCTTGATGTGTCACTTTGTCACACCCCTTGATCTTATTGTTTGTCATTTTGCCTTTTTATGTTTTGTTTCCTCCTTTCTTTACTCTGATCATCTGCAGAGTTGAAAAGGGTTTCATATTTCATGCTGTCTGCTTTTTCTATCCTGGAGTACGTGGATATGGTGCTAGCTGGAGGGGATAGAGAACGGTTCCATTGTGCTTCTCCTAAATCTACCATCATCTCCCCTCATTCTAATTTAAATTTCCTATGTGGACATAGGGTGTAGACAGAATGAGAAGGACCTGCAGAAACTTGAAGAATGGTCAGGGGTTTGGCCGTTGAAATTCAATGCAAGGAAGTGCAAGATAATGCATATGGGGCACAAAAGCCCTGGCACAATATATCAGTTGGGGGTGAGGATATAGCATGCACCAAGCAGGAAAGGGATCTTGGAGTTATCATCTCTGATGACTTCAAGGCAGGGAACAGTGTGACAAGGCAGCAGGTAAAGCAAATAGGATGCTGGGATGCATAGGCAGGGGCATCACCAGCAGGAAAAGGAGGTCATAATTCCACTATACAAGACACTAGTGAGGCCTCACCTGGAGTACACTGTGCAGTTCTGGGGACCTTATCACGTAAGGACATAGACAGGGTAGAGAAGGTTCAGAGGAGGGCAACAAAGATGGTGCATGGATTGCATCACAAGTCCTATGAGGACAGGTTGAAGGCACTGAACATGTACTCCCTGGAGGAGAGGAGGGAGAGAGAGGGAATATGATAGAGACATACAAGTATCTTACAGGGAGGAACAGGGTGCAGGAATGCACTATTTTTAAGTGAAAAGATGTTCCAGGACTAGAGGGCATGGGATGAAGTTGGAGGAGGAGGACGATTCAGAGGAAATGTGAGGAAGAATTTCTTCACAGAACGGGTGGTGGACAAGTGGAACACCCTGCCAGGGGAAGTGGTGGGGCTGAAACAATCACGGGATTTAAGAATGCATGGGATAGACATAAAGGAATTCTGGAGGTCAGGGTAAGGGCAACAGACTTCCTGGAAAACATAAACTGAACTTACAAACTTAAATGGCAGACTGGGTGGGCCATAGGCCCTTATCTGCCGACACTGTCTATGTATCTATGACATCTGATTTCTGACCCAGTGCCTTGACCCTTCTTAGTAAGGTTGAGGCCGTCGAATGTGAAGAACTCCTTTCCCAGACGTTGTCACAGTTCCGACAAAGTGATGCCTCTTTGTGTGACACCAGTCCTTTAGCCATGTGTTGAGCTCTCTCATCTCTTTTCTAGGATTTTCGCCCTTTCTTTCCTTTTCCCAAACGGGCAGAATTTTAAAGAATGCAGTGCTGGACAAAATGAAACCAATTTCTCGCTGAGCTGTGCAATGTGCTCCTTAACCTCCTTGACTGACTGGCTAGCAAGGTCATTGGTCCCTAGGTGAACCAGGAAGTTTGAACCCACATCTTCCCTCTTAACTATGTTAACTATTCGGTCAGTGTCCTCAAAGTGGATGCTCTGGGAGACATTTGACCTGCACATCTGCATGTTCATTTTGTCTCAGGTGGGGTCCATACCATGAATCATGGAGTCCCCTATTATTATGAGTTTTTCCTGTTGTTCTTGAGATTTTGTTTCTGATGTTGTTTTGCTATTCTGTTGATTTTGACTTTTGCTGACCCAAGACATCCTCTGTCCTTTTGGATGTATGGACGTGATGAGTGTGTACTTGTTTCCTGAGTTTAGAGTGCTTTGTTTGTTTGGAAGAGTTGCCTGAGTGCTGCCCCTTTTCTTCTAACCAATTGCCATACCCCAGGCTTGGTTGACCATGTACATGAACTGGTTAATGTATCTATTTTGCGTCTTAAGCAGACTTCATCATGAAAACATTTTAAATGTATTGTACTATCTCACCCCTGCCTTTGTCTGTGGGAAAAGCCCAGGGAGAGAGCAACTGACACAACAGGCCAATGCAGGCTGTCAAATATTGCAAGCTTATCAAGTTACCATTTTTCTGTCTTGCTAAAGGACTTCAAACAAGTGTAACTGTGATTTTATTTCAGGCACACTGTATGCCTATTTACCAAGGGACTAAGAATGAATCAAACTTTGAATGAAAATATCTTTTTCTCTCAGGCATTTTCATTTTAACAGAGCACACCATATTTTCAAACCTGCCATTTTGCAAGCATATCTATACTACATGCCTGTTTTTATAATATTTTTCCTGGTTAGAATTTCCTATTGTATCTTGATGTCTTTGACATTTTATTCATGATATCTTGTGGAAGCGCTAATGATACATTACAATGGTGAGCTTTGCAATGTCTATGAAAATGATACTTCAATTTATCTGAGCTTTCAGTATGTGTCAGATGTCAGATCATTTTCTGTGCTGCAGCTTTTAACAGTAGAGGGGCTTGTGGGTTTAAAAGTATTGGTGGAAGTTGTATAATGGGGAGAAGAAACATTTATGAAAGCTTACAGGCTGCTGCAAACTGAAAGAATGATAACTGTTTTAGGCTTCTATCTGACTTGGGAGGTTAGTTTCAGTTTGCAACACATGTCTGACAGCAGCTCAGCTGAGTGAGTGAGTGATTGACAGCGTTCCTTCCAATAGGTCACTGGTGCTGCCAACTACTGTATGGTGTCAGACACAAACTAAAATGGGAGGTGAAATGAAAACTAAAGATTAGTTCATTAGACATTAGTATTTAGACAAGAAATAACCAAGTTACAATACTACTCACTGTAACACATCTGGAAAGTATGAAAATTAAGAAATAAATACATTTTGGTACACTAGCTCTTTAAAGTCAAAAGTGAGCAGGGAATGATGATCAGAGAGTGGAGGGGCACTAGACACCATGGAGAACATATTTGGGGAAGTTATTGGAGTTTGGGAGTGAGGGGTGCCACTAGGTACAAGGGTAAACAAGGTGTTTATAAATCCCACTGTAGCTGGCAGCAAGCATCAGCTGTGGCTGCAGAACTACAGCAAAAGGCTCATTTCAAGCTGGGCACCCAGGATTTGGGTGCCCAGAAAAAGTATTTTGGTCCTAATTTTGAAAACAAACATCAGAATCAAGCTACATGGGGCCTGTTTAGCTAGTTTCTTTTATCTGATTTTTAAAATGACAAAACTTGTATGTGTTTTCCAGACTTTTTAGCTGCTGGGGAAAAAAACAAGATGGCGCCTCACAAAAAGGATTTTTCTCTCATATAAAAAGGATTTTGTCCTCCCAAAAAGAAAATGCTCTCACGAGACTAAATCCTTTTTCGTGAGATCAAATCCTTTTGAACATCTCTCCTGAAAATGAACTTTCCATAGGATATAATGGGAACTTAAAACATATTAATTTTACAGCAGTTTAATATTTTTGCACCAAACTAAAAGTGGCAGTTCTGTTATTCAATTTCTTTCTAACATAAACGTCAAAACAAAATTCCACACCATCTGGGTGCAAGTAGAGTAGGAAAAATGCAAAAATTGTGACTTTTACTTTTTTCACCATCCAGATATCAGAATCTGCACATCCATCTGTAATAAAACTTGCCACATCAAGAGACCTACCCCACAGGGCAGCACATGCCAAATTATGTACATCCATTGATTGGTTGGTTGCAAAGTTATTAAAGTACAACATCTGAGATCTAACATTAAAGAGGCTACTCAACCCTAATAAGATAGATAACAAGACAGATAGATAGATAGATAGATAGATAGATAGATAGATAGATAGACAGACAGACAAAGAGACAGACAGAGAGACCGAGATAGATAGATAGATAGATAGATAGATAGATAGATAGATAGATAGATAGATATCCATCTATTTGTTCAATTTAGTTTTGTTTTTTCTGTATGTTGACTAGGTACCACCCATTTATCTATTCAGTTAGTTTTCTTTTCTTCTTAAGTGGACCATCGTGCCCACCCATCTATCTATTTAATATAATTTAGATTAGCTTTTTTCTGAAGTGGACCACAGTGCCTCCCCTTACTATCACTTCTTTCTCCCCATCACCTATAGGTCACTACCCCAATTTTTTAAGTATAAGATGATCAGACTGCCTACCTCTGGTATTGGTTTTCTTGCCCTATCCTCCAGGTCACCCACCACTTTCCTTTATTTAATATACATGTTAGCACAGGGTGCCAACTGCTTGTGCCACCAAAGATCAACTGGAAACTGTGGTGCCCAGTCCGCAGTGTGGGCTATGGAACCCCACAATAAAGAAAACAATTCCTCATTGATCATGTTTTTGTAATTGTCTATAACTTGAAGAAAGAAAGCAATCCATTGGCAGTCTGACCTCACACACACCCTCCCATACCTCTTGACTCCCCACTCAGCACCTACCACCACACACCTCACCCACCTGAACATGCCTCATCACATGCATCTACTCTCCAATCGAAGACACATCTTTGTGAGGAACTGGCAACTCCAATATGAGAAAATAAGGTAAGTGTAGTTTAATGTATTTCAAAGGGGTTTGGACTTTTATTCATAATGCACTTATTATCTCATATTGCAGTTGCTTGTTCAAGTAACAAGACGTGTCTTTCATCAGAGAGTGGATCTACATTGTGGGACATATACAGCTGAGTGATGGTGGGGTACTGAGTGCTGAGTGGGGGTACCAGGTGGGGAAGATGAGGGTGTGGTGGGCAGATCATCAATGGGCTGTTTTTTTTCAGGTTAGAAAAAAACAGATCAATAAGGGATGGTTTTCTTCTTGTAGGAGACCATAGCTGACAATGGAGACTGGGCACCCCAGTGTTGGGAGGATCTTATGCAGCCTAGAAGATGATACCCTGGTGCCACAGCATGTATAAAAGTAAAGGAAGGGGGCAGGTGAGCTGGAGGAGAGGGAGGCAAGAGAAGCAGAACCAGGAGTTTGGAACAATTTTCTCTTACTAGCTAAAAAATGGTGGATGGGTAACTTGGATGGGAGGGGTGAAGAAGAGGTACTGGTGGTGGCCACCCAAACCCACTTAAGACAAATATAAAACTGATAGATAGATAGGTAGATAGATAGATAGATAGATAGATAGATAGATAGATAGATAGATAGATAGAAGAGATTCAGTTACAGCAGCAAGCTTCTGATGCCATGATCTGTCTTCTCTGTCTCTCTCTGTCTATCTATCTACAGTATCTAACTATCTAATCTATCTAGCTAGCTATCTATCTATTTTTATCTTTAGTGGACAAGGGATCCCACCCCAGTATCACTTCTTTCTTTCCACTCCTCACCAGGTTGCCTGCCCTCCATTTTGTTAACTATTTAGTGGACTTGGATGCCCACCCCAATAGCACTTCTTTGGTCCTCTCCTCCAGGTCGCCCACTCACCCTTCTTAATATAATAAAAATATACCAAGGTGTACACCCCTAGTACTGTTTCTTTCAACCCCCATCCTCCAGGTAATCCCCAAAATAACTGGTGGCAAACCAGGGTGCCACCCCTTTGCTGCTGAAGCTCATTCTGACACTGTTGTGCCCAGATGCAAGTGTCAGCTTCTGTCCCCTGCAATAAAGAAAACCATCTCTTATTGATCTTTTTTTCTTGTAATCTGAAAAACATCAATCAGCAATCTGACCTCCCCAGCACCCCCACCAACCCCACCATAAAACCCAATTCAGTACCCTCCTCCCACCCCCCACACCATGACCTCAACATGTCCCTTCATGTAAATCCACTCCCTGTTAAAGACACATCATGCTGTTGGAACTGGTGACTGCAGTATGAGAACATAAGGTAACTGAGTTTTTAATTTATTTCAGTACAATTTGAA
This sequence comes from Neoceratodus forsteri, assembly GCA_016271365.2. Lineage (NCBI taxonomy): Eukaryota > Metazoa > Chordata > Ceratodontiformes > Ceratodontidae > Neoceratodus > Neoceratodus forsteri. Next base: position 121,373,710 of record CM028136.1, on the reverse strand, counting down.
CTTTTATTCATAACTCTTATTTTTGAACATTTGTACCAAATCTTCAACATGGCCTTTTTGGGACCATGCCTCATGAACAAGAGTTGTGAAATTATGCAAATTTATTCCCAAAAGGGGATTTTGTGGTTACTGTAAAATCATCTTTCAGGCAAGATTTGAACATTTTCTCCAATCTTGTTTATGAGGTGGGGTCATAAGAAAGCTATGTTGAAAATGTGGGATAAAAATATTTAAAAACATCAAAGTTATGTGCACAGTGTACATTGAAAGTTATCAACACACGCTCATAACATAGCTATTTTTTCACACCAATTCATGAATGTGACAGCTGTCACTTTTCAAATCTTGGCCAAAACATGCTTCACAATTGTGCATGTAATGAAGTTTCTGTCAGAATTTAAGAATGGTCACCTACCTGCTTCATGAGGTGGACTAATTATATGGTTATGTTGAAAACGTGGAGTGAAAATATTAAAAATAACAACATTTTGAACATATATTGGCATTTTTTTGCAGTCTGTCATAAGTTCAGTAATTTTAAATATTCTGACAGAAATGTTCAACATAGCCATTTTTTACACCACTTCATGAATGTGATGCTGCCATTTTCACATCCTGGCCAAAAAGTGTTTTCATGTCTATGTTGTGAAATTATGTTTCAGCAGGGATTTTAAAGTTTTCATATGCCAGGTTCATGAGGTAGGGTCATTATTAGGTTCTCTTGAAAATATGGTGTAAAAATATAAGTAAAATTAACAAGTTATGACTGAATGTTGAAATATTTTTGTGCTTCTGGAACCAGATGGACTCCACATTTTGCTCTACGAGTCTACTTCTGTAGCCACTTGGAAGTGCAGTGCCCTTCCACAACCAGGTGCACTCCTAGCTTGGGCCCTATGCATCTGTATCAGTAGCCATATAGAAGTGCAAGGCCATGAAGGCTCAAGTAATGCAAATAATCATGTTTTGTGTGTTAACACTAGTATGGTCAGCAGTCTGTTTTAACTTCTAAAAGAAAAAAAAGAATGAGAAATGAACTATCCATCTACTTCAACAATGTATGCAGAATGTGACCAATCATAGCATATTTTTTTAAACAAGAAATCCTTCAAGGCATAAGGGTTGACAGTGTCCCATTAAAAGCCATCTAAGGAATCAATTATGGTACTCTGAGGGCATGACGATGGGCATTCCATAGTAATGGAGACCTAACAACAAATGTTCTACCATTTACAGTTTTTAAATGGCACAGAATACAACATTGTAGTACTAAAATGAGGGTAGTTAATGAGGTAAACAACAAGATAGAGAAGTCAATAGGGAGAACGGAGGGGTAAATGGAGAAAAGACAAAGGAAATAAGGACATGAATGGGGCAAAAGGGTAAGGCCATCAAAAAAAGGAGGGTAATGCATACCAATGCATGTAGTCTAGGTAACGAGCTACCTGAACTGGCAGCCTTGATGGAAGAGGGATGCCTGGATATCATGTCAGTCACAAAAGCATGATAAACAGAGAACCATGACTGGAATGTCAACATACCAGGCTACACAATCTACAGTAGGGACAGGGATTGTAGAAGAGGAGGAGGAGTAGCTCTTTATGTAAGGGAAGGATCAAAGCAATGGAACAAAAGGGTAAAAGGAGGAGAGGAGGCACTGTGGATTACCCTGGAGACTGGAAATGACATCATGATCCACACAGGGGTTGCATGCTGACCCCCATCTCAGGGGAAGAAATGGACAAGGAAATGGTAGAAGGCAGCCTTAGGATGGCAGAGAAAGTGGAGATATTGTTGATGGGGACATGAATATGCCAGATGTTAACTGAAGCACCTTTGCTGCAGCCACATCCAAGAGCAGGGTCATTCTTGATGGCCTACAGAGGGCATGCCTCAGACAGCTAGTGATGGAACCCACTCAGGAGGGATCAATCTTAGACCTGGTACTGTACTCTGAAATTTAGATGGAGAGAGGATCTCAGATGTAGAAGTTGGTGGCACTCTGGAAAATAGTGAACACCAAAGAGTGTGGTTCACAATAAACTCAGCCACAGAATCAAACCATACAAAAGTGAGGGTATTGGACTTGGGATGGCTGACTTTGCCAAATGGGAGAGTGCCTCAGAAAGACACTAGCAAACAGGCAAGAAGGAGGGTGGAGCAACAATGGGGGCACATCAAAACTGACATCACAGAGTCAAAATGCCTTTGTGCGAAGCAAATAATCAAATCAAATGAAAGAAAAAACACTCAAAAAGAGGTGGCAGGAAGGTTAGGAAGAAATAGATAGCATTCAAGAAAGTATAAGGAAACACAGAAGGAGCAGGACAGAAAACTTTACCAGTTAAAGCAGAAGGAAGCAGGGAATTCAGTCAGAATAGCAAAGGCCCAAACTGAGGAAAAGATAGCCAATTCAGTCAAGAAGGGGATAAACACTTTTATAGGTATATTAGGAGCAAAGAAAGACAAAGAGAGGGATAGTGAGGCTTAATAAAGGGGAGGGTGGGTGGAGAGAGATGAACAGTGGAAAGCAGGGATACTGAACAATACATCTGTTCAGTATTCACAAAAAGAAGAGGAGGGCGGTACCTAATCAAATCAATAGAAGCATTCGGATGGGGAGGTCAATACCAGTCCTTTCATAGAACAAAAAGGTTCTGAAATAACTCCTATAACTGAAGGTGGGCAAAGCAATGGGGCCTGATGGGTGTCAACCCAGAATTTTAAAAGAATTAAGGGAGAACTAGTGACACCACTGACTACCCTTTTAATAAATCATGGGAGGATGGTGTGGTACCTGAGGACTGGAGGAGGGCAGATGTGATTCCACTTCACAAAAGTGGGAGCAAGACATAGGCAGGAAACTACAGACCAGTCAGTTTGATCTCAGTAGTAGGAGAAAATGATGGAATAATTTCTGAAGGACATAATTGTTAAGTACCCAAAGGCCAGTGGAGCACAGGATCCAAGGCAGCATGGATTCACAGCGAAATTCATGTCAGATGAATCTAATTAATTTCTTTGACTGAGTGACCAAAGTAGAGACCAGGAGGGGCTGTGACATGTCCTACCTAAACTTCAGCAAGGTATTTGACACAGTCCCTCACAAAGATAAATAAACAAATTAGTCAGCCTGGGAGAGGTTCCCAGGGTGGTAGCCTGGGTAAAACATTGGATGGACAATAGGACACAGAGGATATTAGTAAACTGAGTCCACTCTGAAGAAAGGGGGAGTTATTAGGTGGGGAACTTGAGATTTCAGTACTATGTCTGGTACTTTCTAATGTCTTTATCAGTGACATTGCACAGGGACTGGAAGGAAAAGATGCCTCTCGCAGATGACACAAGATCTGCAAGAGGGTTGATATGCATGTAGGGGTGGAAAGGATGAGAAAGGACTTAGGAAGGTTGGAGGGATGGTCAGAGTATGTCAGCTTAGATTCAATGCAAAGAAGTGCAAAGTAATGCACCTAGCAAATAAAACCCAGGGAAGAGTACACAAGGGGGGATGTAGTAACAACAACAAAAATCGAAAGGGACCTGGAGATAGTCATATCGGATTATTTAAGGTTAGCCAGCAATGAGAGAAGGCAGTAGGGATGGCTGGGATGACACTGGGATGTAAAGGGAGAGGCATCACTAGTAGAAAACAAAAGTTGTTACCCCTCGTACAGACAGTTGGTGAGACCCCATCTGGAGTACTGTGTGCATTTCTGGAAACCGATATCCACAAGGACGAGAGACAGGATGGAGGCAATCCAAAAGAAGGCAACTAAATGGTTCATAGTCTGCAGAAGCCACATGAAGAGAGACTAAAGGAGCCTAATATGTATACCCTTAAGGAAAGGAGGGAGAGGGGGGCATGATAGAAACTTATAAGTACCTCAAGCAAATTAACCAAGAGGGTAGCTTCTTCCAGAAAAAGACGTGCAAGGAAAAGGGGACATAATTTGAACATAGATGGGGACAGCTTAGCGGCAATGTGAGGAAGTATTTTCTCACAGAGCGGCTGTGGACTCATGTAGCAGCCTCTTCTGAAGTAGTCATGGGGTCAAAAACGTGGGAGAAATCAAGAACACATGGGACAGACATAAAGCAATTCTTGTGCGGGTAGAAAGAAGTAGGCTGTTGGCTAACTAGAATCTGGAGCTTATCCAATAGGTAGGAAAATGGGCAGATTAGGTGGGCCAAGTGGTCGTTATCTGCTGTCAAAGTCTATGTTTCTATGTGGTATCTTTCTACGGTTTGACAAATTGATTTAGTGTTGATAATTACAGTTAATAATTTGAGTATTCCTAGCAATGTTTGAAAGTGATGTGAGCTTTGTATCACAGTTTAATACAAATGGTATACTTAACTTGGAATACACAGTACATGTCCAACATTTAATAAAAGATTAGCACAGTAGTATAGAGTAGAGCTCACTTTAAGGTCTGATCTGACAGATGGCACCACCAGCAGAGCATTGACCTATTAATGAAACAAAATAGAAATGTAATGAACATGAAAAGATTTCCACGGTGCACAAACATTATTGAAAGTCAGGGTGCATTGTGCATTTACAACAGTTAATATAGGCTAGAAATATAATACTATGCATTGCAATGCAATGAGAATAATGTTCTCAGAAAAGAAACATTAAAGAGGTATAAACACAAATTTTAGAGCTATAAATGGATGTTTTAAAAAATAATTCACAAGGCAGTATGTGATGTATTTTGCAGCAAGCTTATTGATCTGAGATAACACATGAATCATCCATAACCAAGTACATACAGAAGATCAGAAAATGTTGTCAGGAGTCCTTAACATTCACAAGAGTAGCCAGTCTCTTAATGTTCTTTGAGGTCATACTGTAGTTTTTTTTGTTTAATATAAGCAATCCATATCGTTTGGGCCCCAGTAATTATGCACAGCACAAGAAGAAGAAGAATCAGCATTTATATAGCGCTTTCATACATCCAAAGCGCTTTACAGCAATACTAGACTGGGAGGAAGTGACTGAATGTGGTGGCAGCCATATCACATCATCACCCACACACAGCCTGCATAATTGCATGAACCAGTTTATGGGAAGGGGATTGTTGGCCAGGACACCAGGAATGTTCCTTATTCTTTTGTGAAGAGTGCCCTGGGTTCTTTTACTTCCACCTGGACACCCACCAGGATAGGCAGAAGGGACCTCGGTTTAACATCTCATCTGAAGGACTGCACATCCCAGCAGTATAGCACCCCAATACTGCACTCGGATGCCAGAGATTTTAGGTGTAAGTCCAATTCCAGTGTGGGATGAGAACCCATGACTTTCTGGTCCAGAGGTGGATGTGCTACCAACAGAGCCACGCTGACACATGATACAGATCATCAGAAAGAAAACCATTCCTTAACATTACCATAAATGGTATTTGTGACTCTAACATGGGCAGTAAATTGAAGGCCATGGATAATTTCAATGACAGTTCACCCTTCAGGGCATTGACATAATGTAGATGTTATAACTTCAACACCATACTGTACATTTTAATTAGGGCAGCAGGACTTTATTTACAGCAACATTACTGTATGTGTCCTGATTCCATTGTGTTGATTCTAAAGAACAGCAAATAGGATAACTAAGTACATGTTACACTAAAGCTAATTTAACTTATAATTGTATTTAAGGATGCAAATGTTTACATTGTACTTACACTATTACTATCTTCCTAAACTACAGCTTTTATTTAAAATTAACCCCAAAATCTTATTTAATTGTACTTTATTTTGAGTAAAATTAGGAATGTAATAGAATTGTTGCCCCTAAGTGAACAAGTTAAAATTATGGCTGGGTGAGATTAGCAAATTCCACTTTCACTGTATTTTTGCAAATTTCCATGAATTTTCTGACATTCTGTGAATTTTGTGAAATGTTGCACAATTCATTTTGTTGGTTTTGCCATTATTGCAGCAAGAGACCTATGAGCTGGCATGCTTTTCTTGTAAGGAATACTATGGGAATTCCAAGTGTCATGGAAATTGGATGAGTAGTTTTGAACCTATAGGGCTCAGTGTCTAGTAGTTTTCAGTAATTTCTTTCTGAAAATATTCTCTGATTAGAACACAGTCACCTTTGGAGCTAGATACCTGGCAATATGCATGCATAACCTTCTTGGAAGGGTATTACAAATGGTTAAAAATAAAGAGCTCTGCTTTAGTAAATTTTAATTTACAGGTGTTCATAAACTCAGTTTAATTATTTGTGAAATGTTGTTAACATTTTCCATTAATTTGTAAATTTGTAGCACAGCTTTTATTGTAGATATACACCTGAAATGTGGCATGCCTCTCCAAAGTCAGTGAGTCCTGAAATCTAACAAAGCTGGAGACATTTTGTTTAGTAGTTAAACATTTACAGTGATGATACCTAAAATTACAAGTTGTCAATATTTGCTCACAAATTCATAGATGTTTGACAGGTAATTCCACTAGTGTTCTACTTGTGGAATTTAACTTTCACAAATAACTTACTACTTAATCAATTTAGCTGTTCTGAACTGTTTGCAGTCTTGTAGTTCCTTTCTGGGTGACTACCTTGTCCCAGCCCTCCATTTTTATGTTTGCTTGCACGATTTGCAAGAAACATAGTGCCATCATCGAGATTTCGGAGGTGTCACCCCTCTTCAATTCAGTCAGTGAGTTGGCAGGCATGGCCCCTGTAAGCCAATGCATGCTGGAGCTGTCTATGACAAACTCCAAAATGCAGTGGCATACAGTTCAAAGGGGAGCTATGCTTGGAGTGAGCAGCGATAAGATATCACCTGCTCATGCACAGCCCCCCACACACACACGGCCATGCAGGTGTGCACCCCCCACATGCACGCACACAGTGTATAGCCGATGGGGGTGACCAATCCCGTCAACTGTGCTGCGCTCCCTCGCCCTCCCAAAGCCTTCCAAATGCTATGCTGGGTGCCCACCCCAGCGTGGCAACTAATGATATGGCTGACAGGGGTGCCCAATCTCACGCCGGCTCCACTGTCCTCACCCCCAGTACTGGGTGCCACGCTGAGCCCACCCCAGAGTGGCAAACGTCCCGGTAGTCATACAAAAAAAACCTGTAAAGAAAAACGGCCCCACATAGACTCCCTGGCCCTCCCACAACCCGCACTCGTACTCCACTCACTGTGCACTCCTGCCTTCCCACACCCCTCACCCCATACTTACCTCTGGACCTCGGTGCGATGATCTTCGTGACCGGGTACAACATCTGCACTCTTCAAAGCTGACCGCGAAACTGGAGGAAATGCCGGTAAGCTGTATAATGGGCTAGATAGGGGGTTTTCAATTTTGTTGCATATCTCAGGCATTTTGGAATTTTTGCACCAAATTTTCAACATGGGTTTTGGGACCTCTTCCATGAATGATGTCACTGTCATGGCGTTATTCAGGCCTGAGGGTGATTTTGCAGTCACTGCATGAAATCACCTTCGACTGATTAACAAAACTACACTACCAGTGTTCATAAGGTGGGCTCTCAAGAAGCCTATTTTGAAAATTTGGTGGAAAATTCCAAAACGATTGTTTTACGAGCGCAGCATTGCACAGTTCCTATGCACGCCAGAAGTTCGTGAATTTTCAATATTTTCACCCAGATTTTCAACATTGCCATTTTACCACACCTTCTTATGAGTAGTACAGCTGTCATTTTTCATCTCACCGAAAACGTGTTTCCTACCATGTAGCACACAATGGTGCAGTCGGTGTGCAAAACCAATGTACGGGACAAATTTAGAAAACCAGAGTGACACTGTTCATGAGCAGAAGTCTTAAAATGGCTATGTTGAAAATTTGGTGAAACAATTCATAACAATGACTGTTTTACGGGCCTGCATTGTGCAGTTCCTCGCAGCGTCAGAAGTTTACGAATTTTCAATATTTTTCACTCAGATTTTCAACATTGCCATTTTACCACACCTTCTTATGAGTAGTACAGCCGTCATTTTTAGCATCTCACCCAAAACGTTTTCCGCCCATGTAGCACACACAATGGCGCAGTCGGAATAACTAAATCAATGTCACGGGACAAATTAAGAAAATTACAGTGACAGTGTTCATGAGCAGAGGTCTTAAAATGGCTATGTTGAAAATTTGGTGAAATTATTCAAAAATGACTGTTTTACGAGCGCAGCATTGTGCAGTTCCCACGCACGCCATAAGTTCGTGAATTTTCAATATTTACATCCAGATTTCCAACATTGCCATTTTACCACACCATCTTATGAGTAGTACAGCTGTCATTTTCACATCACCCAAAACGTGTTTCCGCCCATGTAGCATACAATGACATAGTCAACGTCATGAATCAATGTATGGGACACATTAAGAAAATCACAGTGACACTGTTCATGAGCAGAGGTCTTAAAATGGCTATGTTGAAAATTTGGTGAAAACATTCCTAAAGATGACTGTTTTACGAGTGCATTGTGCAGTTCCTATGCATGCTCATAAGTTTGCAAATTTAATATTTTCACTCCAGATTTTCAACATTGCCATTTTATTACACTTCCTTATGAACAGTACAGCTGCCATTTTCATATGCCACCCAAAATGTGTTTTCATATTATGTAGCGCACAATGGTGCTGTTGGTGTGAAAGCAATGTTTGGGACAAATTAAGAAAATCACAGTTACACTGTTCATGAGCAGAGGTCTTAAAATGGCTATGTTGAAAATTTGGTGACAAAAGTCCATAAAATGACTGTGGTACAAGTGAGCATTGTGCAGTTTCCACGCACCCTCGTAAGTTCATGACTTTGTAATATTTTAAGTACAGATTTTCACCAGTGGCATTTTCCACACTGCCTTATTTACAGTACAGCTGTCATTTTTCACAACATGGCGAAGTGTGTTTCACACTTTCAGCGCGAAGATGCATGGTTGCTGTGGGAGATCATTGTTTGGGACAGCTAAAGAAAATCACAGTGACACTGTTCATGATCGGAGGCACCAAATGCCTGAGATGACAATCTGCTGTAAAAATCCCCAACCTAATTATATTACGGGTGTGCGTTGTACAGTTTCTATGTACACTTGTAACTGCATCATTTTTTAAATATTTTTACTGCAGATTTGCAACATTGCCATTTTTACCTCCCATGAACAGTACAGCTGTCATTTTTACATCCTGTTCGAATGTTTTGCACCTAGGAAAGCAATGTCAGAAGTCGCTGTGCATACAGCTTCGCTACAGTAAACTGATATTCCCCTGTTCATGAGGTGGGGTCACAAAAAACCATGTTGAACATTTGGAGGAAAATACCAACAAATGCCTGAGGTATTAGGGTTTCCAACCATAATGCCCAACCCTGTAGAGAATGACAGGCATCAGGGGTCACTTGGGATTCTTGCCTGTAATGCTCATACCATTCCACACCCTGCAGCCAGTGAGAAGCATCGAGGTATGCCTTAGACTCTTCAGCCCCAAAGTTCACCCCATTCTCCTATATCACACCCATCTCTCTGTATTTCCTAATGGAATGGGGTGATAAGGACCAAAGACCCCTAAGGAACACCGTGACACTTGCTAGTGTCTGCAGGGTGGGGTACTGAAATTGGCGTGGGCCGCTATGCCTGACGACCCAAAGGCACACCAATGCCTGTCACTCTCTGCAGGGTGGTGGTGGGGTTGGCTTCAGTTCAATACTTCACTGCAATTAGTATTATGCAGCTCTGTAACTTCTACACTACCACTGCCAATGCCAGCATGCAAACATTCGGCATTGACAAATGCTTGTTATGTGAGCATGACTAGAAGGTCTCAGTGGAAGTGCATCTCTGACTAATTTTCTCTGTCTCCACAGACACCCTCCCTTAAAAGGAGAGCCACCTTTCCTGTTTCTTTCCTTGTCAGACCTGTGCCACTCAAATAATCAGAATTTATCATTCTTGTTTCCCAGTAATTATCATCCCCACCCAAGTCCGTGTGAGTGACTCTAACTACTAGACTTTCAAGTGAATTTGTCTCTCAGATCAACTAATTTGCTGAGTGTGATTCTTTTATGACCTGCTTTCTCATGCAAATTGTCCCTCTAAGTTTTCTTGCTCCCAGAGGAGTATGCTATTCTCATGCTATCCAGCTCTGCTCCCATTCCCATGGTGAATTCATGGATCCAGCTCGCTGTCACTGGTGACCACAGCTCTATTGCCTTCCTCTCTTTTTCTTAATTTCCCTGCATTTCTTGTCTTTCTTTTAACTCTGTTTTATCCTCCTAGCAGGCCACTGCAGTTCTTGCCACTCTACTGGACCCGAGGTTGTTTGGAACTTACAGGTACCATGCGCATCCTGGCGGAACGCTAAGCTGGCAATGAGGCTTCATTAAGCGATATCCTCTGATTTTTCCATTGTTTTCTCCCTCCTAACTGCATGGGGCCCCAGAAGCAGCGTCCCATGTGTGTAAAGGCACGCATGCACACCGCAGCTCCAGACAGCAGCCTCTTCCACCCTCCCCTGGCCTTGTGCCCAGGCTCTTGAGGCAGCATTGCCACGCAGTCTCCACTGGGGGAAGCCAAGCACAAGAGACCTACCACATCCCTCTTGAGGAGGAAAGCTGCCTGCCAACAGCTACTTGCTGTCCTCTCCCTCCACCCCCGCTGACTCCCAATGACCCAAGCTCATTCCCGAACCTTGGTCACCAGTGTGGTGCGAGGTGAGGTGTCCAGTACCTTAGCCCTTTAGCACTCTGCACCACCAGCCAGACTCTTTCCCTTGCCTTTCTTTTCAGTTGATATGACCTCACTCCTTTCCCAACAGAACTGCAGTTTGTCTTGGCTATACAATATTTACTGCATGATTCTTTGTTGCTATGTTATTTGCCACAATGGAATGGCACATTCATATGATTCCATATAAGCTGCTGAGAACTTCATCCACTGGATGTAGTCTACAGGGATGGCAAAACCCACTGCAGTAACTCCTCAGAGTGCCCTGCCACCTAATGGAATTGTCAAAGTGTTGGTATATCTGTACCCAAATAGAGAGGCCAGAGCAGTTGACAGTGACAGCAAAACATCCAGTTGAGTGGCCAGCCCACTGGTCCAGAGGCAGAGTGTCCATCTGCAATGCAGAGCATCCATCTGCAACACTGATGACCCAGGTCTGGAAACAGACTCAGGACACTGGAGGGCTGTATGGGGAGAAAGGCTGAACATCCTAGAGACAGCTGTCCTTCTCGGGGAGGAGGCAGGTAGAGTGTCCAACACACAATGTGGACCTCTGGTGTAAGCTGGGGACCCATTGCATTGGCGCCATTACCTGTAGGGGCAGGGCAGATGTGGGATGTCATTGCACATCCCTGCCCCAGGTACCGCCACACAGTTAACAAAAATCTCGGTCCCCTGGCCATGATGTCACCACTGCACCTCTGCCCACTGTCACCAATGTCTACTGAGGGCATCCCGGCTCCCATGGCCCTACACTGGGGTAAGTCAAGGCTAACCTACATTGACCATGGGAGGGCACCTGCCCGTGGCTCCACCAGGGGTTAAGCTTGGGCATGGTGGGTCAGCATGTGGGTGGGGATGGAAGCTCCATTAGGGGCATAAGGGAGACAACTGAAGGCAAAATTCATAGCAGGAGATTCTGAACATCAACTGCTGGCTCCTTTATGATGCTGCAGGAGAATCAATTAGCAGCTCTTAATCTAACCTCCTGTTGAAATTTTGGCACAGATGACTCAGCTGTTAGCAGGACAATCTATAACATTGGATACATCAACTCCAGCTTCCAGGGCAGCAGTGGCCACCAAGATTCCACTCTCTCAGGGTGACTGCTCTGAGTGGGAGAGTCCTATGCCTCTGTCTGCAGGACCCTGCCACTGAGCCTCTAGTCTTAGGTAACTAGGTAATGAAAACTGCAAAAACATTTGCATTTATTCACTAATGGACTTCTACTGGCTAAATCAACTTCTACATATTTAATAACACAGCATAGGTTTCTATGTTTCATGAAATAAATCAAGTGGTGTATATTTAGTGAAATGGTGCAGGAAAATACAAGTGAGTCTTGGACTTGCTAAATTGACTTCTACGTATTCAATCACACAGGATCAGGGTCTATGATTGGCAATGGAGGTTCAACACTAAAACGTGTAAAATAATGCACATGGGCTCAGAAACCCATGAGTAACATATCATCTGGGATGGAAGGTATTAACAGATTCAAAGCAGGAAATGGACCTCTAGATAGTCATGTCTGAGGAACTGATTGTTGCTAAACAGTGTGACAAGGCAGCAGGAAGGCTAACAATATGCTGGAATGCATAGGAAGAGGCATCATCAGTAGAAAGAGGGAGGTAATGATTCCACTGTATAGATCACTAGTTAGACCATACCTCTAATACTGTGTTCAGTTTTGGAGGCCCCATCTTCAAGTAAGCAATAATGTCCTCCAGGGTGGGCGGTATTGGGCAATACGAGACCGACCAGGGGCGTGAGACCCGATGCCACAGGCGGAGGGCCTTTCACTCTGGCCGGTCTGGTATTTCCAATACCGCACCCTGGAGGGCATTATTGCGCTTAGAAAATGGGCCACTGTATTATGTGTAGTATGTTTTAAAAATGATTATGTTTACATATAAAACTCTTATTTTGTAATAAAATAGTTCCTCCACCTGAATTGCAATGTTGTTGTTTTTGTAAGCTAGGTGGTTGTCATGTTTCTCCCACACACACACACACACTTACACACATACTCAGGGTGTGTATAATTTATTTACTCAGTTATTTGTGTGCGTGTGTGTGTGTCTCTCCAGTATTTGTTTCTTTAAGTATTAACTTCGAAGTAGCTGTTGCTGTTCAGATTGGGAGTGTGGCAGTCATGAGAGCGCACTCAATCCAGCGACAGTTGCGTGAAGCCAATCAGGCTGATGGCTTCGTTTTGTTTCTTCATTCGTGCCTGACCCCGCCAGTTGCCTGAAGTCGATCGGGTTCACGGCTCGCTTTTTATTTCTTCATTCGTGCCACCCCCCAGTTGCCTGAAGCTGTTTTGCGTTGAGAGGTTTTTTTTTTTAGAGAGGTCAGAGGTTGCGTGGGTAGGTCAGAGGTTGCTATGTTGACACAGAAGCGCCGTGGGATAGTGTTGCGTAGTCGGGAGCCAGTTGTTTTATTTTTTTAAAACATTCTTGGTCCTCGTGGTTTGTGGAGCGGGAACGCCTGTTTTAACTGGCGGGACTGTGAAGGTGCGCGGTGTTTTACAACGAGTCAGCGAGTGGGCAAGCGGAGCAGGAGAAGCCACAATGTTGAGAGTTGTAGGAATGAGCGAGAGTGCTGCCAGTTGTGGGAATCTAAGTATCACAGAGTATCAGGGTTTATTTCGAGAACGAAATGTTAAATTAATTAATGTGGGTAGTAGGAAGTTGTTTCCGTCAGGAAGGAGTGTATCGGGAGAAGTGATGGTGGTTGAGCTCTCTTGCTAAGTGAAGGAAAAAATGGCTGCTTTACATTTTAAATTAGTTGTTGCAGCCAATTTGTAGCAGGGTGGGCACTACAATACTACTGGGTGAAGGGCACTGTAGACTGGTACTTTTGTTTCCTGGGCATCTATTAAAAGTTAATGTACCCCTTGGCAAGGGTACTAGCCAATCAGATGCCAGGAAATAAAAAGCCCATTTTCTAAAAGGACATAAAGAGAGTAGAAGCGGTACAGAGGAGGGCAACCAAAATGATGTTGGGCCTATATCAAAACCCTATGAGGAAAGGCTTAAGGAATTAAATATGTACTCCTAGAAGAAAGGAGGTAAGGGGATATGATTGAAACACTCAAATGCCTCACAGAGAAGAACAAGTACAGAAAGGTATTTTCCAAAGAAAAGATGCTCAAGGACAAGAGGACACACTATGAAATTGGAAGGGAGGTTCAGAGGAACTGGGAGGAAATACTTCTTCATGAAGAAGGTGGCGGACATATAGTACAGCCTATCGGTTGAGGTAGTGGTGGCAGAAACAATTGCAGGATTCAAGAATGCCTGGCATAGGCACAAAGGGATGTTGAAAAATAAGGGAGGGACCTGAGACCGAGTGGGGCCGTGTGGCCACTGTAGTTAGACAAAATAGGGCAGACTGCATGGGCCAGAAGGCTCTTATCTGCTGACAACTTTTATGTTTCTATGGTTCATGAAATAAGTCAGGTGGTCTATGTTTGGTGAAGTGGCACAGGAAAATAAAATTGGGATTATTGGGTGTGTATGGCACTGAGCTATGGAGGCATATCATCAAGATGTCATTGGAATGCCAGTGCAGTGAAACATGCGCTGACAAAGCAGCATGAATGAAACAGCTCATGGACATAACAGCATGGGGATATTGTAGCTCTGTCCCTGTTGTTGTTTTCACATGCACTTAATAGGTTAAGTGTGCAGTGTGTGCTGCCTACAGTAATTGTGTGCAGCATAGTGTAGAAGTTACAGTGACAGGCTGTGAATGGACTCTCACATCCAGCAGACTTGGGTTTGGTCCTGATAACTTCTATAATTTTTCTCTCGTGACCACCATCATGCCCCCCCACCCGAGTTGTGTCTCCCCAGAGTTACTATAGTAAATCCTCTCACACCCTTCTGAGTTGTGATGCCTCCCAGAGTTGAGTCCTCCATGGAATCAGAATAGTAAATCCTCCTGCACCTCAAGTTGCATCCCGTCCCTAAGTTGCATCCCTGGAGTTAGAATAGTAAATCCTCCCAAGTTGCACCCCTCCTGGGCTGCATCCCTCCCAGAGTTAGAATAGTAAATCCTGCACCCCAAGTTGCATACCACCCTGGATTTGACTGTGGTGGTTGTATGCTCAAGAGAAAATCGCACCATGTCTGATATGCAGCATTTTGACATAGCATGATTTACCCTTTCAGTGTTTTCTGTGTGTCATAGTTTATGGTGGTGTTTTTGATTTGGCCTTAATGTGGGTGAACCACTGTGGAGGCATCTGTTTTAAGTTTAACCTGTATTCTCCCTGTCCTCCCCATTAAGAGGGACTACTAAGATATGAAGTATGAGCAGACCTCCTGTCTGATGGTGTGCCGGATGCACTTGTGCATGGAAATCAAATGATGGGGGAGTTAGGAATGAGGTAATCCCATTGCTTCTAATGTACACTAGACAGCTTTACGTCTTATTCATCTCTGACCCACATGAAGGTGCTTTTCTTTCTGACTACTCTGTTAACTGTGATAGCACATTATCAGGTAAATGGTTTACTAGTTTTAAAATGTTTTCCAGTTAACATGGGTTGAGACATTAGGTGTTCTTTTTTGCTTTTCAAAATGGAGGTACTATATGTTTGCACATCATGTTGAGGGCTACCTGGACATGAGAACCAGTTGGGGTGCTGCTCTCAATAGCAAGGCCCACTTCAGTTATGTTATGACAAAGATGTGCACAGGGCACTTGGAGGATCATAACTAAAGGGACAGACACTGGAGGATGTACAGTATTTGGGAGACACCTCCAACTAGCACCATATGCCTCAAGTCCCTTCAAGAATAATATAAGACAACATGTTTCACAATGTATTGTACCCTTAAAGATGTACAGTAGAGGACAGTGTAGTTTCCTCAACACTGTTGTATGCTACCTGATAAGCCCTCTTCATGGCATTCGATTGGCAGATTTCTGGTGTCATATTCCTGTCTGTGGAACAGGTGAATTTCACCATTGGTACTCACCAATGCACCCCATTAATCTGAAGTGGCTAATTAGTGCACTCACAGAGGGAGGATGGATATCTGTGACATTACTGTTCTTCCTGATTGGTGTTGCACACACTAAAGGATAGCCTAGAGGTTAGAGGAACAAGGTGTGAACAAGCTTGATACATCAAATAGACCAGACCTGAGTTTGATTCTCACAACCTCCACTTGCATACTGTGTGACTCTGAGCAAGTCACTTAAACACACAGTGCTCCAGGTCGCCCCTGAAAACAGGCACTTGTGCCTAGTGGCCTACCCGTTACCAAAGATTAAAGGGCCTCCTTCCAAACCTGTTGCTTGCTTGAAAGAAATAAGGTGGAGGCAGTATAGCACAGTGGATTAAGGCTCTGAGCCACAAATCTGAGACCTGGGTTTGAATCCCACAGCCCCACTTTGCGTACTGTGTGACCCTGAGCAAGTCACTTAACTTCCCTGTGCCCCAGGTTGCACCTGTAAACAAGCTTTCAGCTTTGTGTGTCTCACCTGGTTAAACAATTGGGAAAAAAAAGGTTCTTTTTCTCACTGAATGGAGATGATTTGATTTACTGGGCTGGAGATGGAGGGTGGAACATGTAGTGAATCACTCTCATTGTATTGTCATGGTGGGGGGATATTATGGTTGGTACTGGTTCATGTTATGTCTTGTACTCTGTTTTTCTTTCTACTGTTCTCATTGTCTTACTCACTGGTCATACAGCTGTTAGTTTATCTGTCTTTGTAGATACTTCAAGTGGCTGGGATCCAGCCTTGGGCTTCAGGGAGTGATAAGGTTGGCCTCAAATTACACAATTTCACTATGGGAGAGTGCAGATAGTGTGTTCTCTGGTTCAAATATAAGGTTTCTTTCAATGTTTATACATATGACTGAGAGACATTTTTAGTGCCAAAACATAAAGCTCAATTATGGTGGCAGATGATTACAACTAACAGTGATGGGCCAAGTCACATTTATATAATGAAATGCAAAGGGTCTTAATAACCCTATTAAAAGAAAAATTATTCTTGCACACCTGTGGTGTTCGTGAGGTGAAATTTCCCTTCATTCAGGAGATGAGCTAGTCTGAGTTCAAGGCACAAAGGCTAAAATGAAAATGGTTAGATACTGAAGTGCACAGTGTATCAGGTACAGACTGTAACAGGTCACAGTTCCAATCCACAAGCATATTCCCAGAGTGGGCCACTGGATGGTTCATGATACAGTGGGTTGATGGGTGATCTCAAGAGTGGACAAGTCATTTTAGTCCATAGAGCTATGTGGATGTATATGAGCTGAACCAGGGTTCTCCTACATTTTTCCACCCTTGAAACAAGTGTTTTCTCAGTTTAACCAGGAAGAACTCCCAGTATGGATAATCCAAACTTCAGCTTGGTGCTAGACCACCCTTAGACCGCACCTCAGGTGGCCATTAGGTCATAGAGCAACTCATGGTGGAAAATGCCCTTAGGTACTCCTTGTGACAGTATCCCATAATATCTGCAAATGCATTTGGGGAGTGGAAAACAGAGACTGAAAAAGAGCAATGGAAATATTGGTGACTGTGTCTTCACAGTGCCAGTGAATGTGAGCGACTATTGTTATTATGCCGAGTCACCAGTGAGGAGTAGAGTGTCACTAGTTAGGTTAGAAGAGGTGTTTTGTGTGATATAAAGATGTGCTGCCAGCATAGCACAGAGGATTAGGTCAGCATGTTCATCTGCTGCAGTAGGAAGCAGACTTGAGTTCAATTTCTGGAGTGACTTTTCTTTTTGGTGGATATATTTTCTTTTTTTCTCACTTTTGCAGCCGACTTCTCTCCCCTTCTACCTTGTCATATTTTCCGTGCACCTCCTACAGTTGCCATCCACCCCATCCAGTGTTTCTCCCTGTCCTGAGTTCTGCACCCCTGGTGTTAATTATATATTTTATGAGGGTGGAGCCTGCCATAAAGCGGTCTGAGCAGGGCCCACAGAATAAGGTCTCCAGCACCCAGTTTGCTGTTTATGTAGGCACTAAAAGTGATTGTGCTGTCTTCTCATTTGTTCCCTTGCTGTTTTGGCAGTTGCTGTTTTATATTCACTGTTATCACATAGAACCCTTGTGACTACTCTTGATTGTAGCATACCAGCTGCAGCCTCAGCCAGGAGCAGGGACATACTGGACTCCCTGCAAGGGGCATGCCTCAGGCAGCTGTGCTACAACCCAACTGTGACGTGAGATTTTGGACATAGTAATTACCAACAGGGACAGAATTGCAGATGTCATGGCCTGAGGATGGCTGGGATTCAGTGATCATCGCATGGTGTGGTTAAATATGAGTATAGTGGCAGAGTCAAGCCACATGAAAGTAAGGGTCCTGGACCTAAGGAGGACAGACTTAACAAAGTCGGAGTATGTCTCAGGAAAGTCCTAGCATGGAGAGAGAGACTAGGGGAGTTGAGGAACAGTGTGCTCATCTAAGAGGAGCCATAGTGGAAGCAGCAAACCTTGGGGTTAGGCAGATGATCAAAGGTAAGGGAAAAGAAAATACTATGGTTCTCAAAAGAAGTGGCTGGGAACATAAAAGCAAAAATCTGGCTTTCAGGAAGTACAAGGAAACACAGAAGGAAGATGACAGTGTAGTGTATCTGGATAAGCAGAATGAAGCAGGAAAGGCAATCAGGAGCGCAAAGGCAAAATGGAGGTAAAAATAGCCCAGGAAGGAAGTAAAGAAAGGGGACAAGACTTTTATAGATATGTTAGTGAAAGGAGAAAGGCAATGGGTGGAATTGTAAGGCTCAAAGGGAAGAGGAGGAGGAGGAGTGTGCAGAAAGGAGACATGGAAAAAGCAGCAATCTGGAACAAATATTTTTGTTCTATATTCACAGAAGCAGGGAAGGTGAGGGACCACAATTAAGTGACAGGAGCAATAAGGGAAGGAAGGTGGACACCAATCCATTTACAGTGGAGAGAGTTCTAAAGGAACTCACAAAACTGAAAGTGTACAAGACAATGGAACCAGTTGGTATGCATCCTACAGTACTAAATGAGCTTATAGAGGTGCTGGCAGCACCACTGGCAGCCCTGTTCCAGGCCCATTGCCAGTTAGGGTTCTTCTGGTTGGAACGAACCCCCAGTTTTGAACCTCCATTTTTTATTTATTTTGTTTTGTGTACTACTGTCCCTTTAAAATTTTAATGTGGTTTTGCTCTAAGAATGTGCCCGAGTGTCTTTCTAAGTGACTAACACATCCCCTTATGCTGACCACACTGTCAATCATTCAGTGACAAGTGATCCCTCCCAATTTCCAATCAGCTTCTGGCTTTTGCCTGGCCGAGTTCCTCAGTCATTTGCACCACTGCCTCCCATGAGACTAATCTGGCCAACTGGTAGTGTGAGAGACACCTAGCATGCCCATAATGCATATGTATGCGGTTGTCCCAAGCTGCAAGATGGAGCATGAAGCACGTGAGGAGAGGAAGTTTTGACACCATCAAGAAAAAAAAAGAACAATGTGGCCACCCGTGAGTTGGACTTATAACTGAGTACTTTAGTCTGCACAGTCAGGTAAAAATGTTGCTGGCAGACACCAGATCAGTTTGCTAAGTTAATTCAGCAAGACAGTGGCTGGAACAGTCTGTTGGTTGTTGAGGAGATATGGAGCAGACAACTGGGGCTGCAACAAGTTGTGAGAGAAATATGAAAATACTGAACTCCTCTGCCTCCAGTAAAATAGAAATCTGTGTCTTGAGGTCTAAAGAGCTCATCCGTTTGTATAACAGTCTGAATTTTGCTTAGTCTGTCCTCTGCAGCACAAGGGCTAGCAGCAAATTCTGATAGAAATGTGAAAGAAAGAAAAGATTGAACTGCACCTCATGTCCTGTAAAATAATCCATGTTGCACTCTCAAGAGCCTCATCATCCTCTCTGTGGCTGCCTGAATTTTGTTCAGTGTAGTTCAATCTATGCAGTAAAATGTCGGCTGTATGTTTTCTGGCCAGTATTGCTGTGTGCAGATATTTTTCTATATTTTTTTTAAATATTTTTGCAACTTCTAGGTCAAATAGATATATGGATTACTTCTGTATCCCTCATTTAGAGATGCAAAATAAATCTATTGTCCTGTAATATGTGTACAGGTTCATTTTTCTGCAACTTAAGATGTCAGTTAACTATACATCTTCCTTTCCTTTGACTGTGTCCACCCTTGCCATCTAGCTAGCATAGTCTGTCACTGTATGTTGATTAAAGAAGAAGTCAGTGTGGTGATGGTTTTGGAAAGTACACCAGCTTGTAGAACCAGGGATAAAGGTTAACATCTGTAACTTTGGGCTAGTCACAGTAAAATTCTAGTGCTCCTCTCCACTCAGATACATATTCAGGGTTCATTTCAGGCATGTATCTATATGTGGCATTGACACTCTCGGTATAAAAAGTAAGGGTCAACTGAGCAAAAATGAATGGGTCATATTTAATTGTTCTACTTAGCCCAGATTAATAAAACAGCAGTTTAAAACCATGTCCATGAAGAATAAAGATTGGTCAAAAAGCTATGTGCTTTGATTTGTCCCAGTCCCCACCAAATGTGCCCTGCATATTAATGAAAAGAATGAGGACTTAACTTGAGAAAGATGCTGCAGCGTGAGATCTGAGGCAACATACATTTAAAAACATTAGAAAAAAAGGAACTCATTGGAGTAGAGGTGGGAAGTGGCCTCAATTTGCTCTGTGGAGTGATTCATGGAGTGAAGGAAGATTCGCAGGGTGCTCCACAATGAGAAGCAGAGTACTTCATGTTATAATGGGTAAGCGAAGTCCATTGATGACAATGACTTCATGTTACTCCGTCTTTCCAAACCACTACTCCACAAAAATTAAGGTGAAATACATTGAGAACAATGTACTTTGCCTCACTTCACCTTGTTTTTAAGCTCCAAGGGCAAATTTTGCAGTGATTCATGGGATTTCATGTCACATGGGCTCTAGATTGTTCTGCACAGCCTCAGTTCGGGTGTGTGTGTGAAGCTATAGAGACAGTCTGTCTGAGAGCTCTCTGTGCTTCAAACTTTCTAAAAGTGGTTAAAAAGTATTTTTAGTCATTTTTGGCTGAAACTTTAGTTCATTGATTGTAGGAAACCCTCCTGTGCTCATATCATCGAGCTTTTATTGTTTGTGTGTGGATTTTGAATGTTAATGTACAACATTCAGTCTGTACTGAGAGACAGTGGAAGTGTGCTTTGGGGAGTATATCTGTGTGGTAGATTTAAATTTGGAGAAATAGGGAGTTCTTTGTTTTTGTTATATTTTTCTTGTATAACTGACCTGTTAATGTACACACAATAATATTTTCAGTAATTGTTGACATTTTTTGCTGATTGTGTGTGTTGTGGTCTGAGGACCTAGTGCAGCAGTGAGGTCATTTAAAATATGTTATATATTACTGAAGTTTTAAATTTGCTATGCATTACTTGTAGACAAATTCTTTGTGTGTGTGAGTCTGTGTGTGTGCGGTGTGTGACGTGACATCAAATAATACACCTTTATTGTGCCACAGTGTAACTGCAGGTGCAGCGGTGTGAACCTGCAATCCACTGCAGCTGCATGATTTTGTACTCCCATTGTGGCATTTTTCTTGATTTTGCACTGCAGTAATCTGCAGTCAGTGCTCCTCCCCACCGGGAAAAGGTATTCTTTTCTATATTGGATTGTTTGTGACTTGAGAACACCACTGGTTAGTTAAGGTGTTGTTGAACTTGTTGTGACTTTGAGTCTGTATCTGTTGTTGAAGCCACGTTTTTTTTGGCTTCAATTCCAGTGTCACCTCCCTGGCCCCCACCCAGAGTAGAATGTTCCAAAATCTAAATTTGTTTAGATTATTCCCGTTGATCCCCAAATGCCTGCAAAGAGATGTGCAAGCAAAGCTGTTTCTCACCATGGCACTGCTGTCAGTGGTAAGATTGTCTGTGTGGCGTGGTAGTAGTATCGAGTTGCAGAAGTGCATTGCTGATATGAGGGAAGGTATTCTTCAATGATTTTACAGCACAATCAGTAGCTTCACACATAGTTGGAGGAGATGATGTTGTCTCAGCTGGTGGTGTTAGTGCAGTTGCTGGAGGTGGTATGAGTATTGCTGCCTCAAGTTACTTTTTCTGACCAGTTTACTGTGTCCAAAATATAGTGGAGTGTGAAGCAGTGGCAGTGAGTGACAGTGTAGATGATGTCATACTCCCAGTAACATCCCAGTAACCGAACATGAGGATTCTGATCATCATGTCAACGAAAGACACAAAATGACATTTCTTCCACCATGGTTCAGGTCATGCATTTGCCATGCAGTGATTCACAGTGTGGTGAAAAATGTCGAGTGATGGTGGTGCTGAGGATGATGATGTTGCTGTGGTTGCAACATGCAGTCCATATGCCATCATCCAAGCAGAAAATGTGAATGATATTGATGAATATGATGATGATGTCAGTGACCCTGTTGGGAACTGGAGAAAAAGAAAATCAAAGGTGGCTGTGTCTGGGTCTGTTTGCATTTTCAGCTCCTGTAAAAGTTGTGCTTTACCAGTTTCAGTTAATGATGATGACCCAGTAATAATGATAGGTAGTCGTGGTGGTCAGTTGCAGTCCAAGTGTTTCCTGCCTGAAAAATCATGTAGCACCCCTACTTCATGGCTTAAAAATGGAGTCTAATAAGCAGCATCAGGGGACATGTTAAAACTAGAGCATCAAAATCCCTTGTTTAGGATTTTTTTGTGGAAGATGCAAATGATGAGTCAGTTGCAATCTGTCAGATTTGTCAGGTAGGTGTGAGTTGAGGTAAAAGGGAGCCATCTGGGCACAGGGGACAGCATACACATCTTAAGAATAGGCATATGGCACTGTGGACTCAGCACAAGATGGCAGCTAATACCTGTACTACAGTGGGGCATTCACCTTGTCATCAACCATAATGAGCATGTTATCCCTTCCATGACAGTAGCATCAAGCAGAAAATTAAATGCTTGCAGTAGTGATGAAATAACAGCAGAGGATTACTACAGGCATGATGAGGTGAAGAGCAGAATGATTTTGAAGTCTTGTCCAGTGGTGGTGAGAGTATCAGTTTTGGTGGTGGTGGCGGTGTTCAATGCAGTTTGTCTAGTACAAGTGGTACATCAACCCCTGTTGGTAAATCTGGGAAAATGACTGCATTTCTGGGTTTGTCATCACCTGTGCAATAGTCTTCATCACACGTCCACACTCCACCCCTGCCATTTGCAGAGCAGAACCATTTGTCATCACACCCAAGTAAAACATTTAAGTCAGCCCACATTACAGTGTCTTTCTGCACATAAGCTGAAGTACCCACCCAATCATACAGTGTCACGTGAATGAAATGCTGCTGTAGCTGAAATACTGGCAATTGATCTTTGCCCTTCTCCTTTGTGGAGAATTCTGGGTTCCTGTGGTTTGCTGAATGTGCCTGTCCAAAATGGAAATTCCCATCCAGGACATACTTTATGACCCGTGCTGTCCCGAGTTGTACCATACTGTGTCCGACTCAGTAAGACATGCCCTTCAACATTCCTTCTCTCCAGTCATGGATATGTGGACAAGTGGCAAAACAGCAGGGAGTTCATATTTGTGTATAACTGCACACTGGTTGTTTGTGCTGTTGGTACTGTGAATAATCAGTGTAGTAAGGTGGAGTGTCATGGTAGCAATCTTCCAGGAATTCAGCAGCATGCAATGATTGCTATGTGCAATGTGACCTGTTCACACACTGGTGAAAACATGTTGGATGTGGTACTGACCGAGATTGACAAGTGGCTGAACCCCTGTCCCTGAGAGCTGGGTTCATAGCAAGTGACAATGGGTCAAATGGGGTGAATTGCATCATGAATGGTTACTCTTTTCGGGTTCTATGCATGACCCACTGTTTAAATCTTGTAGTGCAGGAGTTTCTGCAGCACCCTGGTATAAAGGAAATGCTGACATTTGCACACTGTATCTGTTCTCACTTTTAATGCTCTACAAAGGCCCGTGACCAACTTTGGCAGTTGCAGATCCAAAACAGCCTACCACAGCACCGCATGGAGCTGGAAGTTGTCATCCAGTGGAACTCCACTTTATACATGGCAGAGAGGTTGTATGAACAGTACAAAGCCATCTCAGAATATCTTGTCATTCACATTAGCTGTGACAATTCCGGGGCCTCCACGTCTATGACGGCTGAACAGTGGCACCTCATGGACTCTGTAATAAGAATCTTGAGGCCTTTTCAGCATGCCACACAGGCAGTGAGTGACGAGTCTGCTTCCATTAGTCCATCAATTCCACTGCTGCGGGTGCTGAGGCAGACATTGATGAATGCACAGCACAGCATTGATGTTGCTGGAGACAGAGCTAACAGTGTGTTTCTGAAACACATGCTGACAGTAATAGACCAGAATCATCACATCTTGAGCATTCAGTGAGTGACAACTTGCAATAGCAACAATGCTGGACTCACGATACAAACGTGGAATTGCCTCAGTACTGGAGGGTGGGCCTAAACAGGTAAAAATGTCAGTGAGCAACTGGTGCTCTTGGTTCATGGGGCACAGAAATCATGTGCCAAGGTCAGGAAACCTGAGCAGCATAATCAGGCTGAAGGTGAACCTGGAAGAGTAGTGCCAGCAGATCCTGTAAGGGGAAGGGACTGCAGTTCCAGGTGGTCTGTCATCAAAAGCGGCTGGCATTAACCAACTTCGGGAGGCTTTGTCCCAAGTGGGATTTTGACATAAATGATCTCGAGAAACTGATGATGCATCAACCACTGGACTTATAGCAGCACAGCAAATGGTTGAGTCATATGTGTCTGAAAACAGGCATCTGTCAATCACAGATGATCCCTATTATACTGGAGTGGAGTGGTCAGTGAATGGCCAGAGCTGACCGCTGTGGCACCAAGTACCTGACATGCCCACTCTCCAGTGTGGCGTCTAGCCATACTTATGGCGCTGACTTTTCTTTATTAAATAAAGTAGGTTGCAGTGGAAAAATGCTGCAACATACTTAAAAGGCTTATCCAGAGGGTAAGCCTTGCAGGAAGAACTGCCTATTGGTGGCTGCTTCCCTTTAAACTAATACTGTGTTCTTTCTTCTGTCTGTTATTAAACATAAACAAAAGACAAGACACTACAGCAGTGGGGTGGAGGTAAGCTAAAATTCCAGCAGCAGATGGAGCATCAACACAATCTGTAACTGGTGTTGATTGATCTGCTCCACCTGCTGCTGGACAGCACCCACTCTCTTGTTATTTTGATCCACCATGGCCCACAAAGTGCTATGCCTGTCTGAGTAGCAGGCATTGTGGGGTCCACTGGTGTGGGGGAACCAGGTAGTGGTGGTGGTGAGGGTGGAGCTGGTGGCAGTGGTGGGGTGGTGGTGGTGGTGGTGGAGCAACTGCTGCTGTGGCCTCCTCCTGCTGCAGCAATGCACAACAGCAGCACCTCTGCCACTGCCACAGAAGGGCCAGCTGGTGGAGACCTGGCCCATTCCGGTGGCAGCCTGCCACTCCACCATGTGGTGGTTCAGCATATGTGTCGCTGGCCCCCAGTCCCAGATGTGTTCAGCGAGGGCCACGGCGCACCTGCACACCACAAAGCAAACACACCACAAGGCTGCTGTTCCCCATGACACAGTTAAAAATTATTAAAACTCTAACCTTAAGGTATGACCTATTCACATTCCCTTTCAAAAGATTCTAATTAAATATGTTGTTGTTTAAAATTAGCGACTGAAGTGACTGTTTGTTATACCAACAGGTAGAAGATAAAGCAACAAACACCCAGTTAAAAAAGACTTGAGTTAATGTCGGACTTCTGTTAAAAAGTAATTATGATCTGAATAATTATTTGTGGTTATGTCAAAATGTTCAAGACTATAAAAACAGTTTCAATTTATTTTACAGAATATTTAATGTTCCTTGTTTGAAAAGGCAAAGGAGACCTTGCCCCGCCCCAAGACTGATGCTGCTGCAGTTTTTGATTTTATGACTTAGCTGATTTAAGTATTTGGGTCAGCTCCACCTGTACACTTGATTTATGGAATTATAAAATAGTTTGTAAGCATAAATTTTCAGGAAAGTCATTTTCAGCCTGTGATATAAGCATGCTAACAGAAAACTTTAAAATAATATGAATTTATTTTCACTCTAGATAATGCTCCAGAGTCTGATGAAGGAACACTAGTTCTGAAACATTACATGATATGGTGTGGAGCATCCAATAATAAAATAATCTGTTAAAGAAGTATTGCATATTGCTCTTTGGTTGAGAAGGTTGTTTTGCATTTGACTGTATCACTGATCTGATATCCACCTTTCTCCCACATTTTGAATCTGGCTCTTGAAGAAAGTTTTCCAAAAATAAAAATGATATAAAAGGAACCCTGGGAGACTATCTGCTTGACAGTTAAAAACTGCCAAACTGGGAGCTACGGGGAGGGGACCAGGAACAGGAGGGGCAGATTAGTTCCAGCAGCATGGTCATGCACCTGGGGTGCCACCTGCTGCTGTGGAGGTGTTGCTGCTGGAGTCCTGCAGCTGCTACTGGTGGTGGTGATGGTGGCAGGCTTGGTGGATGTGGTTGTGGCACTGGTGGTGCTGCTGCTTCTGGGCAGCAGGACAAAGAGTCTGGGTGGTCCAACACGTGGCTACGACCCCTTGCATGCGACTCCTCCCGCCACGTGCCACATACTGTCTTTTGGTCCATTGCACACAAAAACATTCCTTCCTCTCCAATGTGATGAGCGACTTCACACACAGTCACACAACACAGGCACAAACACAACTCACACACACACACATAAACACACACAAAAAAACATAAAACAAAGAAATCAGTCACAAAAAGAACTGACAAAACAGTACAAAAAACTAAAAATTATCTTTTAAAAAGCTTTTGTGTTTTTGAATTTGCTCAAGGAAGAAACTTGTTAATGAACTGTCTCTCCTAAAAAATGCTTCCTCTTTCTAGATCTGCAAAGGAGAAAGTGAAAGTATCTGCTTGTATGACTCACTTCCTTCCTACCTGGCTAAAGCATGTGACTTACAGTACTGTGCTTTATGTGATGTGTGTGAGGGTCTGCCTAGTGCCTATATTGTTGTCATTCCACCTTACTTCGCATTAAGGTGGAACAACCATGCAAAGTCATAATAACAAAGCAAAGTAAGCACTTTTCAATGGCCACTTTGTGAGCTGCTATAGTAAAGTGGCCACTTCTGATTCACTTTGCAGGTGGAATTTAATTTTGCTGCATCTCTAATTGGGGATGCCACACACTGTCAGACCATCCATGACCCATGGCTTCTGGGAGCCCAGCAGCCCCAGGCCCTGCCCTAAAACCAAGCTGACACAGCAAAGTTAAGTACCACACAACACCCAGCCAAAACCAGCTGCAAACTTGGACATGAGGTACAGTACACTGACTCCTTGCTATCCTCAGGTAATGAATACATTATTAGTATATGATCTGAGCCACGCAGTAGTATTTGTCATGACAGCAAGGAGTGGAGGAAAGCTGACAGATGTTTTCTTGAGCTTTAAAATTAGTCACAGAATGAACCACAGAGCATAAAGTAACCTAGGGCTTTTATCGGCGTAGTCGCCCTAGCCCCTAATATTTGGCTGGCTGCAGAGTGAATTCATGCTTCTGTTCTACAGCTGAGGTTAGCAAAATGCTGATATTAGCTAGGCCTATGTCAAGCCAGCAGGTGACAACTGCAGCCAATATATGTATCACTTATACTATAGGGTTAGCATTCACATATAGAATTCAAGTATGTATTCACCTTGCAGTCAGGCATCTCAGAATTTTAGAGCAACGGGTTGAAGGAGAGTTCAAATATGATTTATTTAGCTTCAAAATAAACCAAAATGCACCACAGAGCATCTAGAACCCCTGGGCTTCTGGGTGCCTAGTGGGCCCCAGATCTCTGGCTTTTTCTAAAACTTAACAGTCTACATAAAAGAACAACCCTTATAAAAATTCTGGTGAGGGTATAGCAGCACCCAGACCACTATTATCTGGCTGGCTGCAGGGTGAATACATATTTCTATTCTGTACCTGAGATAAGCAAAATGCTGACATTCATGGCAAACCAGCTGATAATAACTGCAGATCCCTCCCGGGTGACAGCCTCCATCTGCCACGCCCAACCCACTATCGCAACCCAAAACCTCCAACAAGACCACTCTACTGGTCCCCAGATCCAGGACAACCCATGGTCAGTGGTCCTTCTGCTACAGAGCTCCATCCTGGTTTAATTCTCTCCAGCTCCCATCTCCACTGACCCCACAATCTCCAACTTCAAACCACCTTCAGAGCCAACTGTTTAACACCAGAGCTGCTCTTGTCTCTAAATGTGGCCTTAATCTCTCCACACCTGACAACGCCCACTGGGTGGCACTCCACCTCACCCCCCCACTTCTCCCCATTGCATATTGCTCTCTGTCATTACCAGCATGTGCTCAGCTGTATCATTGTAACTGCTACTAAAATGAATAAATGTAAGAAACCATTTCTGTGTAATTTTTAAGTCAGTTAACTTTTATGCTGTAACTTAAATTTTGTTTCTGTCTGTCCTCAATGTTACGAGGTACCTTTGGAAATAAGCCTCTGGCTCAAAGGTTGTAAACTAACTTCATGTACAGTATACAAGTATGTTTTCACCATTCAGCCAGATACCTCTTAATTTTGAGCAAGGGTGGAGGACAGCTAAGATATATGAGTGAATTAACTTCAAAATAGGCCAGAAAATGCACCACAGAGCACCTAGAACCCCTGAGCTTCTGGGATCACAGTAGCCCCAGATCCCTGGCTTTTTAGAAAGTCACAGACTCAAAAAAGAACACATCCTATAAATTCTGGCAATGGCCCTGTGTTCAATGAATGCTGCAAATGGGAGCAATTCCAGAGAACTGAAAGAGAGCAGATGTAGTGTCTCTGCACAAAAGCGGGAGCAGGGATGAGTAGTTAGCTTTTGGCAGAAAGCAGAAAGTGAGGAAGCAGTTGCTAGAACTCTACTACTATACTACTGGGACTAAAAATGTATACTTTACTACTGGGACCTTCAATTAGGGTAAAAACAAACAAACAAAACCCCAAAAGTTATTGTGCATGTCTGAGTTGGGGAAGGGAACTGTTATCTATGCAGTCAGCTAGGTGAAGAGGAGATCTGTAAATTAGAGGTGTGGCTTAGGCAACAGAAATCCAGGTGTCTGCATTTAAAACTTCCGTAGTTAGCTTTTGCAGAGATTAGTAAGAGAAAGGCGGCAGCTGCTAGAACTCTACTACTGGTACTATATAGCCCCCCACACCTTTAGCCAATTCCACTTTTATGGGCACTGGATTTGACTGATAACAGGAACTTCCTGTTTGGCAGCAGGAAGGAGTGATCACAGAGGTACAAAAGTCTCACCATTTTAGAAGGAAAAGTAAAAATAGGAGTGGTGTATAGATCTCCTGCACTGGCAGAGGAACTGGAGGAGAGTCTGGTGGCAGATGTTGGGAGACACTGCAGACTGGGCAGGGAAGGTGGTGGTGTTGGGGACTTAAACATGCCAGGAACAGACTGGGAGACTATGACATCCTCGGTGGCCAGGAACAGAGGTTGTTGGATGTCTTTCAAGACACGTTCCTAACTCAGCAGGTGGGGAACCAACCAGGGAGGTGCGGGTACTGGATGTGGTCCTGGCAGACAGTGACCAGATTGGGGCCTGAGGTAGGGACCAGTAGCGGGAGTGACCATGCCATGGTCTGGTTCTGCCTGGATCTAGGAGGGTAGAAGGCTGCACAAAGACGGAGGTAACTGACTTCAGGGGGCGGATTTTAAGGAAATGGGAAGGATCATTAAGGAGCATTTGGATGGGATTGGGTCAGACATGGATGCTGATAGTAGGTGGAAATCATCAGGAGAGGGAGCAGGATACTACCAGCACCTGTGCAAGAGTAAGACGAAAATGCAGTAGTGCCCGAAAACTCTGCTGGTGGACCAGGGAGGTCCAGGAGGTGTGCGGGAAAGAAGGCAGCCTATAGGAAATTCAAGTGCTCAAGGAGTGAAAGGGATTGAGGGGACTACGAGCTGATGGCTAGAAGGGCCACTAGGTGGTGAGGTGGCAAAGACAAGGAAGGAGCAGAACCTGGCCAGGGAAATTAGGAGAGGGAACAAGGGTTCTTTAGATACATTGGGGAAAACGAAGGGTGAAGAGGCAGATTAGTAGGATTAAACAGGGGAGAGATGGGCACAAGACCGGGGAAGCAGGTTGAGGTACTAAATGAATACTTCGCTCAGTTTTCACCAAGGAAAATGGGGTGCTGCATTATACATGGGAGGAGACAGTGATACTGAGGAGGGGGGGACCTCACCGATCGGTGGGTCTGGGGAGAGGGGTGGAGGGATCACTGGCAGGAGGGGAAGGCAAGCAGGAGAAGAGGTAAGGAAGTGGAAATCACAGCAGAGAGAGTGAGGAAGCCCTCAGGTCCATTAAGATGGAGAAAGCACCAGGTCCGATAAACTACATCCCAGAGTGCTGAAGGAACTTGCTGGATGTCCTGGCGAACCCGTGGAGCTTTCACCATCTCTCTGATGACAGGGTGGGTGCCCCAGGACTGGAAGGTGGCTCATATAGTGCCTATCCACAAGGGGGGATCAAGGGAGGTGGCAAGGAACTACAGGCCTGTCAGCCTGACATTGGTTGTGGGCAAGGTGATGGAGGGCATTGTCAAGGAGAGGCTGGTGGGGACCTTGAAAGTCAGGGTTCCTGGACGATAGACAGCATGGATTCATCCCAGGGAAATTGTGTCAGACAAACCTTGTGGAGTTCTATGACTGGGTGACGAGTGCCTTGGACCTGGGTAGACCAGTGGATGTCCTCTTCCAGACTTCAGCATGGCATTTGACTCTGTTCCTCACATGGGCCTGTTGGATAAGCTGGGAGAAATGGGGGTGGGGAACCAGATGATCAGATGGATAGGCAATTGGCTCCAGGACCAGACCCAGAGGGCTGTAGTTGGTGGGATAGTCTCATCCCCAAGGAAGGTCATTAGTGGGGTCCCACAGGATCAGTCCTGGGCCCTCCTGTTCAACAGCTACATCTCTGACATAAGGACAGGTATCAGGAGTGAGATGAGTCTCTTTGCAGATGACTCAAAACTTGGGGCGGTGGTGGATGTGGAGGAGGAGGGTGACCCTACAGGGGACCTGGAGGCTCTGGAAGGATGGTCTAGAAAGTGGAAGCTGAGGTTCAATGCAGGGAAATGCAAGGTACTGCACCTGGGGCCAGAAACCTGGGCCAAGTGTCACACCTGGGGAATGCTACAAGTCTCTATGGCTGAGAGGGACCTGGGGGTGGTGGTGGATGTCAAGATGAACAACTCAGAGACTTGTAGGAGGGCAGCAGCCAAGGCCAACAGGATGCTGGGATGCATTGCTAGGGGATCACCTCAGAAGGAATGAAGTGATACTCCCTCTGTATAACTGGTGGTGAGGCCGCACCTCGGTACTGTGTGCAGTTTTGGAGGCCACACTTAAAGAGGGACATTAAACTCCTGAAGAGGGTCCAGAGGAGGGCAACCAAAATGATTTGGGGCTTATGGACAGGAACTATGAGGAGAGGCTCAAGAGCTAAATATGTACACATTGGAAGAGAGAAGGGACTCGGGGGACATGATAGAGGTCTTCAGGTACATGAAGGGGTAAATAGGGAGGAACAGTCAAGGTGCTTCAAAGGAAGGAGGAGGGGCCACTAGAGGCATGGGTGGAAGCTGGAGGGGAAGATTCAGGGGAGAAAGGAGGAGGTGCTACTTCACTGAGAGGGTGGTGGAGCCATGGAATGTGCTGCCTATGGGACTGGTGAGGCAGAGACGTGGAGGGGTTCAAGAGGGGTGGGACAGGACAGGAAAGGGTTCTGGAAGCAAAATCAAATGCAGCAAGAATATCCAGAGCTGGAAAGGAGAAGCCAGAGAAGGCGAGGGGGCAGCAAGGTCAGGTCCCAGGGTGGAGGCTGACCAAACGAGCAGACGTGAATGACCGTTAGGCCTATTCTGCTGGCATTTTAGTATGTTAGTAAAAGAATAGCTCTCCTTCACCCCTAGCTTCTGGAGATCTGTCTCTGAGTGAGGAGAGACTGCTAAGGAATAAGGAACTTCCTGTTCGAGAACAGGAAGGGTGGGAGCTGTAAGGGCACAGAGGCAGTAGGAAAACTGGGAGAAAAAAATAAACAAAAAGTAAACAGAGAGAGGAAAGAGGCATACAAAACAGCAGTTGAGGGGCCGAAAATAACACATGATGGGAGTGGTGCAGTGCAGTGGCTGGGGAACCAGTCTTCCAGGAGACATTCTGGAGGATGTGGTGTTCTCCCATCTGCAGGCACCTCTCTGTGCTGAGGAAGGAGGTTGCTCATCTCCAGGCTGAGTTGGTCAGGATTCAGGGACCTCCTCTCCCACCCAGGGACCACCAGGGCTGCTGCTCCTGCCTCAGAGGTTGCCAAGAAATTGGAGAGGCTGCCATAGTTGACTCAGGGAGGGTGAGGGTGGGGAAACAGAGGTTCATGCCTCCAGTTGTACATCTTCACAATTCATATGCCATTCTGGAAGATCATATTTCCTCTATGGAGGCACCCACTGTGGAGACAAGGAGGATGGCTGGGAACCTCCACAAAGGAGACCCACAGGAGGGTGGCATGAGTCCCCAGAGGGAAGGAAACAACTTCTAGTGGGGGACCCTATTGTTAGGGGTAGAACTGGGGGAAGGAGGGGACATAATGCCTGCCCTGTGCCATGGCTTGCAGGGTTAGGAGCAAATCCTCTGGATCTTGGGAGCAGCTGCATGGGGAAGGGAGCTGGACATCATTGTCCACCTAGGGAGAAATGACCTAGCTGGGAATAGGATCAGAGCAGTGCAGGGGAGTTTGTGGAGTTGAGGAGGGACCTTAGACAAGTAGCATGCTATGGTAACCTTCTCAGAGGTGCTGCCTGTCTATGCCAAGGGGGAGGCAAGGATGCTCTACACCATGGGATCTAATCAATAGTTGGAGAAACTGGTTCAGAGCTCAGGGTTTTGGCTTCATTGGGGACTGGGGTCCACTTGAGGGATGCAGGCCTATAATGGTGCAATGATCTGCATCTGTCCAGGAGGAGAATCAGGACTTAGAGGATAGGTTTAAATGCTTAATTTTACATTTAAACTAGCCAAGGGGAGGGAACTGAAAAGGAGCAGGAAAATTCCAGCCCCCAAAAGAGACCATTTAGCGAGGTAAACACCAAACAGAGAAGTTGATAAGGAGAAGGGCAGGGGTCATGGAAGAAATGGCAAGGCAGTAAGGACAGGGATTGGGCTAAAAGAGGAAAGGCCATCAGAAATGTAGGGCAATGAGTACCAAAGCCCATAGTCTGGGTAACAAGCTCCTGTGCTAGTGGCCTTGATGGAAGAGGGATGCCTGGATATTGTGGCAATCACTGAAACATGGAACACAGAGAACATGACTGGGATGTCAACATAACAGGATACATAATTTACAGGAGGGACAGGGAGGGTAGAAGAGGAGGAGGAGGAGTAGCTCTATGTTTGGAAGGAACCAAATCAATGGAACTAAAGGGTAAACAGGGAGGAGATGAGGCACTGTGGGTTACCCTGGAGATGGGAAATGGCACACCAGTCCACACAGGGGTTGTATACAGACCACCATCTCAGGGGGAGGAAATGGACAATGAATGATAAAAAGGCATCCTTAGGATGGCAGAAAAGGGAGATATTTTTGATGGGGACCTGAATATACCAGATGTTAACTGGAGCACCTTTGCTGCAGCCACATCCAATAGTATGGTCCTTCTTGATGCTCTACAGGATCATGCTCAGACAGCTGGTGTTGGAACCTACTCAGGAGGGAGCAATTGTAGACCTGACACTCTCAAATGGGGACTTAGAGAGGATCTCAGATTTAGAAGTGGGTAGCCATATGGGAACAAGTGACTGCCAAACAGTGTGGTTCACAATAAACACAGCCATAGAGTCAAGCTATACAAAAATGAGGATACTGGACATTAGAGGGCTGATTTTGGCAAAATGGGAGAGTGCCTTGGAAAAATACTAGCAAACAGGCAAGAAGGAGGATTGAGGAACAATGGGAAACATCAAATCTGCATCACAGAGGCATCATGCCTTGTGTGAAGCAAATAAACAAATCAAAAATGAAGGAAAAGCACTATGGTTCTCAAAAGAGGTGGCAGGGAAGATTAGGTAGAAAAGATAGCATTCAGAAAGTATAAGGAAACATAAAAGGAGCAGGACAGAGAACTGTACCAGTTAAAAAGAAGGAAGCGAAAGCAGTCAGAATAGCAAAGGCCCAAACCGAGGAAAAGATAGCCACCTTGGTTAAGAAGGGGATAAAACCTTTATAGGTACATTAGGGAGCAAAGAAAGACCAACAGAGGGATAGTGAGGCTTAATAAGGGGAGGGTCGTGGGCAGAGGGTGACAGTGAAAAGTTAGGATACTGAATGAATACTTCTGCTCAGTATTCACAAAAGAAGAGGAGGAGAGGTACCTAATCCAATCAATAGAATCACTCTGAATAGCAGGGTTGATACCAGTCCATTCACAGAAGAAAGGGTTCTGAAAGAATTCCTAAAACTGAAGGTGGAAAAGCAATGGTACCTGATGAGATTCACCGCAGCATTCTAAGAGAACTAAGGAATAACTAGTGACACCACTGACTACCCTTTTAACAAATCATGGGAGGATGGTGTGGTACTGTACTTGAGGACTGGAGGAGGTGGATGTGATTCCCATCACAAAAGTGGGAGCAAAGCAGAGGCAGGAAACTACAGACCTGTCAGTTTTATCTCAGTGGTAGGGAAAATGATGGAATCACTTCTAAAAGAAAGTATTGTTGAGTACCTTGAGGCTAGTGGGGCTCGGGACCCAAGGCAGCATGGATTCACAGTGGGAAGGTCATGGTAGACGAATCTAATAGATTTATTTCACTGGGTGACCAAAGTAGTAGACCAGGAAGGGGCTGTGGACATGACCTACCTAGACTTTAGCAAGGTATTTGACACAGTCCCACACAAAAGATTAATAAACAAGTTAGCCAGCCTGGGAGTGGGTCCCAGGGTGGTAGCCTGGGTAAAAAATTGGCTGGACAACAAAACACAGAGAGTAGTAGTAAACGGAGTCCACTCTGAGGAAAGGGGTTTTCTAGCTGGGTAACTGCAGAGTTCAGTACTTGGACCCGTCCTTTTAATGTCTTTTAGGAAGCTGGTGGATCTTGGGGTTGGGGAAAATATGGACAGAGGGATGGAAAACTGGCTGAGGGACAGAACCCAGAGGGTGATTGTTGGGGAGTGTTATCTGGCACCAGAGAGGTAACCAGTGGGGTCCCACAGGGCTCAGTGATGAGGCCAGTGTTGTTCAGTGTCTTCATCAATGACATTGTGGACGGTATTAATGGCAAAATGTGCCTATTCGAGGATGACAACAAGCTCTGTGGGAGAGTGTACACAGCTGTGGTCCATTATCTGGCAGCTTGACTTCAATGCCAAGAAATACAAAGTTATGCATATTGGAGCCAAGAATCCCAGGACAGAGTACTATCTGGGTAGAGTCCGAATATCTGCATCAGAGGAGGAGGGACCTGGGAGTGATGATCACTAGTGACCAGAAGCACTCCATGTAGTTTAAGAAAGCAGCAGCAAGGCAAACAAGATGCTGGGATGCATATCTGGGGATCAGTAGTAGAAGAAAGGAGGTTATACCGCCTTGTACAGGTCCCTGGTAATGCCTCATTTACAGTATGGGTTCAGTACCAGTGCCCCTCATCTCAAAAAGGGCATTAACCTGCTGGAGAAGTGCAGAGGAGGGCTACAAAGATGATAGCAGGTCAGCAGGGTAAAGTATAGCTGGAGAGGTTGAGGGCACTGAACATGTACTCCTGGAAGACAGGAGAGATAGAGGGACATGATTGAGACCTTCAGGTACTTGAAAGGGATAAATAAGGAGGTTAAGGAGAGTCTCATTAAGCTGAGTGGCAGCCATAACATGAGGAGGCACAGTCTTAAGCTGCAGGGTGGGAGGTTTAGGAGGAGGTCAGGAAGCACTTCTGGGACACTTGCAATGCGCTGCTTGAAGAGGTGATCTCATTGATTACAGTGGGCAGCTTTAAGAGAGGCTGGATAGGCATAGGGGAAGGTGAGGATAATGAGTAGGGATGATGGGAGAGTGGGAAGGAGGGCAGGATAGTAGCTCAAGCTGTGTACCCTGCAGTGCAAGCAGACTAGATAGACCAAATGGCCTTGTTCTGCTGGCTTCTTCGAATGTTCATATGTATAAGTGACATTGTAGAGGACTGAAAGAAAAGTGTGCTCTTTGCAGATGCCACTGAGATCTGCAACAGGGCTGATACACAAGTGGATGGGTGGAAAGGATGAGAAGTGACTTGGCAAGACTGTAGGAATGGTCAATTGTATGGCAGCTTAGATTCAATGCAAAGAGGGTGCGAACTAATGCGCCTGGGAAACAAAAATCCAGGGAAGAGTACACAGTGGGGGGTGATACTAACAACAATGAAAATGGAAAGGGACATAGGGTAGTCATATCAGATGACCTAAGGTAAGCAAGTAATGTGAGAATGCAGTAAGGAAGACTGGGTGGATACTGGGATGTATAGGGAGAGGCATCACCAGTAGAAAACAGGAAGTTGTTATCTCTGTACAGACAGTTGGTGAGACCCCATCTGAAGTACTGTGTTTAGTTCTGGAGACTCCATCTCCACAAGGACATAGACAGGATGAAGGCAGTCCAGAGGAAGGTAACTAAATGGTGCAGGTGTGCACCAGAAGCTGTAAGAAGAGAGACTAAAGGAGCCTAATATGTATACCCTGGAAGAAAGGAAGGAGGGAGGACATAATAGAAGTTTTCAAGTACCTCAAGGGAATCAACAAAGTGCAAGAGGGTAGCATCTTTACTAATACTGTTACTTCTGTTAATATTGGGTAATGTATGCTCGATCCTGGTCCTCCACTAGCTACCCCAGGGGAGCAACATAGATTAGTTTCTCTCTCGTTAGCTAGAATCAACATATGTAGCCTTACCAAAAAACTAGATGCCCTCACTTCCTGGACCATTCAGCACAGCCCTGATATATTATATATAGTTGAGACATGGCTGTCCCCAATTATCCCTGACACTGCTGTAGCTATTTCTGGGTATACTATCTTTGCAGGATTGGCTATCCAAGAAAGGAGCAGCTGTGCCCTGTACCTAAAAGATACACTGGTGGGGCATGTCCTGACCTTACCCATTACTGGTGATGAGCTCCAGGTCCTTGCAATTAAGGTCATGCATGGAGCACATAACAAAGCTCTGACAATAGCATTAGTATATATCCCACCCAAATTTACAACCGCTAACTTGAACCCACCCTTACCTGCATCACTAGCCCAAATCAGAATCGAAGTTATACTGCTTGGGGATTTTGATGTTAACTGGCTTGCCCTAAGTGCAAGCCACTATAAGGATGCCTTGCAGCAGCAAAGTTTACCCAACTAGTTACCTCAGCTACCAGGAACTACTACAGAACAGGAACCAGTACCTTACTAGACTGGATAATCTCAAATCGCCTGACCATATTATCCACACCAATGTCCTCCTGATGCCATTAGTGACCATTCCTCTGTCCAGTGCTTATGGTCAAATAAATTCATAAACCACCTGCAAAACTGTAAACAGTCAGATGCTAATCAGGAACACCTTGGACCACTTAAGGCACTCCTGCGTCAACAAGACTGGTCACCAATCGACACCACCCAGGATGTAGATGCTGCTGTACAATACTTTATCTCAAAGTTCAGTGTTGTATTGATATCCATGCCTCCTTTAAGAAATGCAAAATTAAAGGCCTTGACAATCCCAGGATTACATGCAAACTCCTTGACCAACTGAAAGCATGGGACCTTCTATGGGCCTGAACCAGAGCCTCTGGAAGCCAAGCAGACACTCAGGCATACAGGGCCACCAGGAACACCTGTAGTAGGCTATCCACTCTGAAAAAGCCATCTACTACAGGAGCACCTTATCAAACTCCTGGTCAGATGGAAGAAAATTCTGGATAAACCTCTCCGATGTGATAGGGAAAGAATACAAAACAACACCTAACATGTTGAAAGTAGACAGCCACAACACCTTGGACTCCACCACAATTGCCAGCACTTTCAATCATGCATTTACTGACCTCAGTCATGGCTTTCTCTCAAACTTGTTTGACTCTAACCTTACCAAGGCCTCCCAGTATCACTGGTCTCGGGACACAAATTATCCACATTTCTATTTCAAGTCAGTTACTGAAAGGGACACCTTGAAACACATCCTCAAGGTGCTTGGAAAAACTAGATCAAGTGGGAACACTCTTGACATGAAGCTCATCATCCTCACTCTGGAAGAAGTCCTGCACCCCTCACCAAGATTATTAACTAATCCCTTAGGCTTTCCCAGTTCCCTCTCAAGTGGAAGTCCGCCCTTGTGACCCCAATACACAAGTCTGGAGACACAGCATTACACGTAACTACAGGCCCATCTCCATCTTACCCTTATCCAAGGCACTTGAAAAAAATTGTTGCAGACTAATTGGTGGAGTACTTGGAGAAATACAACTTGCAATGTCCACAGCAGCACGGGTTCAGAAAAGGCCACAGCACCACCTCTGCCCTCTTGAATTTACAGGTCATATTCATCTTGCACTGGACCAAAGACAACTTGCTGGTGCCACCTTTATAGACCTCTCGAAGGCCTTCAGTACAGTCAATTACCCATAACTTCTGGAACAACTTGGCAACTTAGGGCTCTCTCATGATACTCTAAAATTGTTCAACAGTTATCTCTCCAACTGGTCACAACAAGTTAGGATTGGTGACTCCTCTCCTCCAAACTACCTGTCTGGGCGTAGGTTCCCAAGGATCAATTCTGGGACCCTTCTCTTCAGCATTTTCATGAACAAACTCCCTTTGTCTTTGATGAAAACATTATCCTGTATGCTGATGAAGCAGTGATTTTTCTAAGATTTCTTACCCCTCCTCCTGTAGAAACAACTGCAGGAAAGTTTCATATAAGTTGAGGCCTGGTTCGTCTCACAGAAACTAGTACTAAATTACAATAGAACAAAGATTATGATATTCCATGGCATAGATAGCAAGCATAAGCAACAACAGCTAACTGTCAAAACAGCTCAGATGTGACCCTGGACCACACGCAGCATTCAAATACCTTGGGTGACCCTGGACCATACACTGTCCTTCTCCAACCATATCAATGTGGTTGTGAAATCCATAAATATCGGTATTGGCCTTCTCTATAAATATAGACACTGTCTGACACTCACGCCCTTAAACTAGCAAGGCGCAGCCTCTCATTGTTCCATCATAGACTATGGGCTTGTCATCTATGGAGCAGTCACAGCTACAGCACTATGGCGTATAGTTACAGCACTGAACAAGGCCTGCAGACTCCTTACTGGAGCTGACAACCATATGCATATCTGTAACCTCTACTAACAGTTAAATTGGCTACAACTACAGGGAAGTATTACATACCAAACCTGCTTATTAGTAGCCAGCAGTCTTTTGCAGGTAGATCCCCAATATGTTCAATTCCGGGCAGTGAACTAACCAACTTAAAACATCCTCTTCTCGTTCATACACAAACTACACCAAACAATTGTGTCCAGGGCTACCTGACGTGTCACTGTTTCTCTTAAGTACCCTATCTGTCTCTCGATTTTCCCACCTCCCTAAATTCTACACCCTAGCAAACCACTACCCCTACTGAATTCTCCACCCCTCTTTTCCTGTCTCTTCTATTCCTGGTCCTCCCTACTCTTTCTCGCCTACTTTCACCTCCCTTACCCTCTCCCTGCTCCGCCTCTACAGTTTCACGGTCCTTGTCTCTCTTCCTTCCCCTTCCCCTTCCCTCCTCCCAATAACCCATCTATGCAAACTCTCTTCCTATTCTCCTACTTTACCTGCATAGTTGTATACTCTCTCCTCCTTCATGTAGACCTACCTCCTCACCTCTCCTCTCCACCCTACCCTCTCCTCACTCTCAACCTCTATCCAGGCTAGCTCACCTGCCTTATCCTCCTTGCCTGGCCTGTAGCAACTCAATCCTCTACTGCCCTTTCCTTTTGACAAGGCCCTTCTGGCTGCTTTACAACCATGTCAACATAGTTTGCAACCTTGCAAATATAGTTTGCTGTGAATCATCATTTTAATATGTATGGTTATTGTTTTTGTCACTACTGTTAATTTACACTAGCTTCAAATCCTAGCCTATGTTTACCCTCTGTTACATATTGTACTTCAGTAGCTTGCCTTCCATCTTACTTCAGTTTTTGTACTCTCATTCTCTGTATTATGACATGGAACCTTTGTAAAAGAGCCACTGACTCAAAGGTATAAATCCGAAATTCCAATAAATAAACAAATAAAGGGTAGCTTCTTTCAGAAAAAGGGTGTGCAAAACAAGGGGCACATTTGAAGATAGAGGGGATGGCTAAGGGGCAACATGAGGAAATAGTTTTCATGGACAGGGTGGTGGATGCATGGAATGGCCTTCCTTTGGAGGTCTTGGGGTCAAAACAGTTGGGGAATTCAAGAATGCATGGGACAGACATAAGGCAATTCTGGGTGGGATAGGAAGAAGTAGGCGGATGGTTAACTTGGATCTACGCTTATCCAATAGGTAGGGAAATGGGCAGACTGGGTGGGCCAAGTGGTTCTTATCTGCAGTCAAAGTCTATGTTTCTATGTCTGGAAACTATAGACCAGTCAGCCTGACCTCGGTGGTGGGAAAATAATGGAATCACTACTAAAAGAAAGGATTGTGGAAAATCTTGAATTCAGCAGAACACAGCATGGATTCACAGTGGGATGGTCACGTCAAACAATTCTGATAGATTTCTTTGACTGGGTAACCAGGAAGTGGATCGTGGGAGCAGTGGATGTGGCCTACCTGGACTTCAGCAAGGCCTTTGACATCATTCCACATATGAGGCTTGTAAAAAGCTAGGCAGCCTGGGAATGGATCCCAAGGTGCTAAACTAGTTTAGAAAATGGTTGAGGATAAAACCCAGAAGGTGGTGGCAAATGGAGCTCAATCTGAGGAAAGGAGGGTGACCAGCAGGGTGCCACAGTGATCAGTTCTGAAGCCAGTCCTACTTAATGTCTTAGTAAGTGACATTGAAGGGGATGGAAGGAAAGTTATGCCTCTTTACAGATGACACTAGATCTGCAACAGGGTAGACACTCTGGGAGGGGTGAAAAACTTAGGAGGGTTCTAGGTAAGCTGGAGGAATGGTCAAGAGTGTGGAAGCTAAGATTCAATGCAAAGAAATGCAAGATCATGCATTTGGGGCACAGGAACCCAGGGAGGCTTACATGATGGTGGGGTGGATATTGATGGCCACCAAACAGCAAAAGGATCTGGGGGTAATCATATCAGATGACTTAAAGGTGACTAAACAATGTGCCACAGCTGTGGGGAGAGCCAGTGGGTACTGAGGAATAGGAAAGGTATCATCAGCAGAAGAAAGGAGATGGTGATGTCACTGTACAAATTATTGGTGACACCCCATCTGGAGTAATGTGTCAGAAAGAGATCACAAAGTAGTCATCACAGATGACTTAAAGGTTGGAAAACTGTGAAAAGGCAGCATAGAGGGTGAGTGACATCCTTGCCTGCATGGTAGTAGTAGTATAAATTTTGTGTTCAGCTAAAATCCATTACAATATATAAAAAGCAATCACAACAAGTACAAACCTTCCATACAAATACACAGTATAAAATATAATTAATACATATTTTAAATGTACTCTAAATTGATATACCTTTCCAGTCAAGGCAAATTATTTTCTAAATTAATTCTCTAGTTCCAAACCAACAAATATATTGCATTAGGTCCCATTATTCATTTCCTTGTCACCAAGGGGTTGTTCTAGCCATTCTGATCATTCTAGGCCTAAAACAATATTAAATCAGGCTGTCATTCTAGAAGCGGGACCAAATATAATAATTATAGCAAATGACACTAAGTCAGATTACTCTGTCCCACAGAGTTCACCCCACCAGATCACATAGCGTCCCAACAACACCCACCAGGAAACCAGCTGGACACACTGACACAAAAGGCAAATCCTCAGAAGTACCATGCAGCGATACTGCTCCATACCTCTTGGACCACCTCCTAGTCTGCTAGTCCAGTTGGCTCTACCTGAGGTGCCAATGTGACAACATGGTGTAGAAAGGACCAGTCCGTTTGCACCATGCTCCAATTGTGCCTACTTTGTTACCAGCAGGACATATCGGCCTTGGGGACATTTATTTGTGACACCATGCAACTCATGCTGCTCCATGACCCAATGACCCCCATCTGGTCTCTCCTATCAGCCACTATTAAAGCACTAGATGGGGTTACATGTCACAATCTAAGTCAACCATTCCCATCATGTCGCATTTATGCCTACCTGATGGCCTATCAGACATACTAACAATACAGCTCATCCATAGGAGCACCATGTGACTCATGCCGCTCCGTGCCCCTAGAATTAGCCTTAATCCACTCACTCCAACTGGCTACTCTGGTGCACATATGGTCACCAATGTTACAAGTAGGATCTCTCGTTTGGGTATTTTATCTTGACAAAGTTATGCCATGTAATTACAAGGAACTTAAGCCTTAAGTATATCCAGAAAGAATAAAACTTACAGAATACTTTAAAATATTAGAAAGCACCATTGGTCTGCCAGTAACAACTGGCTAGATTTAATTAAGTTCAATATAATTCAATATGCCCAATTAGGTCTGTTGCCTAATTAGGCTTCAATGAACCAGATTCAAATGAGACAACAAGCAAACAATTTCACAAAATCTGGGAACTAAAATTAGTTATCTCATAATATAAAAATATGTTCTAGGATATATAAACTTTAAATCAAATATACAAAACATCTAAACTTACATAAGCACAACATGTATAAGGCCTCTTAATAATGTTATAATTAAAAACATTTTATAGGCTTCATATAATAAGAAGTCATTCCATCTAGCAAAACATCTCATATGGCAAGGTTTTACTTCTACAATCAGATTCCTTCAGTGGCCATTTTATACTAGAAGGCTTACCACACCTCCAACCACTGGACTCAATCAAATTACCCTTCAATAAAGAATCGTGGTATTGTACTGGCCTTTCTTGGTCCATATTATGTTGACTTCTACTCCTTCATATATTTCGAGCTTAAGAATTCAGTATTATAACGTTATACAGTTTCTTCAAAGGTATTCTATGTCATTCAATGAGGATTCGAAAATAATGTCAGCATTCCAAAATTTCAGAATACACATCAGTACCTTTTGGGGCAATATACCCCAGTAGTCAAACACTTTAAATTACAGCCCCAACATCTTTTACTTTGTCTCAGCAGTTCACTTTTCTTTAATTCATAGCCTAAATAGGTGACAGACAAACTGAATCCTATGCACAGCACAACAAGTATCAGCCAACATTCATCGTCGCTTAATCCAATTTCTTCACCTCATCACTGCGGCATACCTGTAAAACAAAATAGAAGTTGCACTCCTCTGAGTGCAGTAAATTTTAAATTAAAAGTGCTTTGTATAGACCTCCAGCAACACTGGCATACCTGTTGTAGGTTTAAATTAGCTTCTCAGCAGAATATGCCACCATGTCTAAGGCAAACGGCCACTTTTTGCTCTCTGGTCTCTTTGCAATTCAGTGGGAAATCATCAGGTCTAAAGCCTGGATGCTGCAGATCTCAGAACAACAAACGTCCGGACATCCTCTCCTTCACCAGCAATACGGCAATGTGCAGGACAAACAGTACATATAATTTAAGCACTCAGAACAGCAGTTTCATCCCAGCATCTGCTGTGGCTAGATTGCTACACATTAAAGAACAGAGCAAAATGCCATCCGTTAACATAAGACCATACTCCCTACACACATTCCGGGAGCTAAAGAAAAACAACGACGGTGATAAAATGAATTAGGATTCATTTAAAACTGACTTTCATTCACCAGTTCAACACAGTCCAGCACAAAATAAAATTCAAGGTGTTAAGAAGAACATGAACTTCAAGCACTACAACAAATGCTACGAGAGCAGAGCAGAGCTCGCCTGCATTGGTAGGGAGTTACAAGTAGAAAAGCAAGGTTTTCATTCCTCTCTACAGGTCCTTAGTGAGGCCACATTTGAGAGTACTGCAGTCAGCTTTGGAGGTCCCTACCTCAAAATAGACATAGACTGCCTGGAGATGGTATGGAGAAGGGTTACAAAGATGGTGCATGGACTGCATCGTGAGTTATATGAGGCAAGACTCAGGAACTAAATCAGTACACCCTTGAGCAGATAAGAGATAGCAGGGACACGATTGAAACTTTTAAGTATGTAAGAACATTACAACATAAGAATATGTTGACAGAAGGGACCGTGAGACCCATCTAATCTTCCCATTTTGACCACCTCCTACCTTATAATTTTCCTAGATTGCCACTGTACTTGTTGCATGCTAACTTGAATGCCATGACAGTCTTAGATTCCACTACTGCTGGGGAAGACTATTCAAAGGTCCCACCACTTGGTCTGTGAAGAAGTACCTTCTGTGGCTGGATTTGAATCTACCTCTTTTAAGGC
Organism: Neoceratodus forsteri; assembly: GCA_016271365.2. Taxonomy (NCBI): domain Eukaryota; kingdom Metazoa; phylum Chordata; order Ceratodontiformes; family Ceratodontidae; genus Neoceratodus; species Neoceratodus forsteri. The sequence goes on along the minus strand of CM028136.1, from coordinate 121,329,314 downwards.
ACATGTTGCATCCTCTTGTTCGTGGTGATTTGTTTTGTTTTTTGGACTAGATTTTCCTGTTTTACCTGATTGATCCCTTTCATGTATTTAAAGGTTTCTGTCATATGCCACCTGTTTCTTTTCTGTTTAAGGGAGCAATTAATTGCCGGTGTCTCAGTCTAGCTTGTATTGTTCCTGGTGTAAGCTATGCACAATTTTCATGCCCCTCCACCGCACAGCCTCCAGGTGATCAGTGTCCTTTCTGAGGTGGGCATCCAGAACTGTACACAGTACTCAAGATGTGGCCTTACTAATATCCTGTAAAGTGGCATTACCACCTCTTGTTTTCTAATTGAAATGCTCCTGCCTATACACCTGAGGATGCCACTGGCTTTTTGTGCTGCCTTTTCACATTGCCTTCCTACTTTTAAGTTATCAGAAATCAGTACTCAAAGTCCCATTAGAGTTTTGTTACTGTCAATTGTTCTCCATTCAGTGTGTATGATCTGTTTTGATTTCTCTTCCTATGTGAATGACTTTGCACTTTTTGCATTGAATGTCAACTGCCAGTTCCTAGACCATGCTTCCAAGAGTCTTTATAGCAGGGAATATTGCTTAACTGGAGTAGCACACTAAGCCGAAGTTTGTTTCAGATGTGACCTGGGAGCAAAGGAAGTTAAGTGATTTGCTTAGGATCACACAGTAAGCACCTAGGTGACTGTGGGATTCAAACCAGGCCTCCAGATCTGCAGCTCAGAGCCTTAACCCACTGTGCTATACTGCCTCGGAAAGGGAAGGAAAGGAACAGATCCTCTTGCATTGCTGTTGCCCTTCTAATTTGTCCACCCTGTTGCAGATCTTCGTGTCATCTGTGAAAAGGCAAACCTTTCCTGTAGGCCTCAGCTATGTCGCTGATGAACATTGAAGAGGACCAGTCCCAGAACTGATCCCTGTGGTACCCAACTGGTTACATTTCCTTCCCTAGACATAGTTCCATTGACTATGACTCTCTAGAGTCCCCTCCTTGAAGCGCAGTTTTAACCCACCTGACCATTTTTGCTCTATACCTGTGTGTTCCAGTTTGTTAGTCAGCCTCCTGTGGGGACTGAGTCAAAAGCTTTGCTGAAATCCAAATATACCACATTTACCACTCTTCCCTCATCTACTATTTCATTTCATTTTTATTTTATACTGAAAATTCCTTGGCCAAAACCCATTTTCACAGATGTCCAGTTTAGATGCATACAAATACATAAAGATCATTTTAATAAAGTCATAAAACACATTAGTGCTAGCCTACATAAAAATATCTCTTGCGATATAGTGTTTATCAATTTCAGTAAGGCATTTGATATCATGCCTCAGCTTTAGTTGAAAACTTTACAGACTTGGATTACAGATTACCGTCATCAAGTGGATTGCTAATTGGTTAACATCCCATATGCAAAATTATGATTAATGTTCGTCTGTCCAGTTCAGGTAACATTACCAGTGATGTACCCAGGATTCGGTTCTGGGCCCTGTACTGTTTCAAGCATTTATATCTGACCTTACTCTCAATACGGAGTCTATCACTGTTGAAAATGCAGAAAATGTAAAACTAGGCAATACTTGCTTTTCCATTCGGCAAGCAGAGATCCTTCAAAATGATTTAGATATCATTTCTAACTGGTTTAAGAAAAGGGGATGAAACTCAGTGCAGACAAATGCAAGGTTATGCATTTGGGAATCAAATTAATAAAGCCATTACAAAATCTAATCAAGTTATCAGTTCAATTAGTCGCAATGTCCAATCAAAGAATAAAAAAGTCTTAAGCCACTAATCAGATCATATGTTAGGCCTCATTTAGAGTACCCCTCTCAGCTCTGGTGCCCTTATAGAAAATCAAATTGCATTCAGCTTGAAAGGGTACAGCGTACATTTATTAAAAAGATTCATGGTCTCCATGATCTGTCTTATAATGACAGACTTTGTTCCTTTAATTTAATGTCTCTTGAGACATATGGACTGAGAAGAGATTTATTGTTACTTTTTGATATCATTCATGATACATACTTAATGACAGAATTAGGCCTTACATTTAAGGATACAACCTACAACACTAGAGGGCATTCTCTACAACTAGTAGGTCATCAATTTCAACATAAAAATAGGAAATGATGTTTTACCTAAGAGTGGTTAATCCATGGAACAATCTACCACTAGAAATAATAATCAGCAAATCCAAACCTGAATTTAAAAACAACTTGATCACTATCTAACTACTGGGGGTCATTGCAATATTACATTTATTATTTGATAGGAGCACTCATTGGCACCGTTGCCTTCTCACTCCATAAAACCCTTAGTATGATGACCCTTAATATAGTATGATCCATAGTATTAGTATTGCGAATTCTAATCTCCCATGGACACTCATCCAAAGGGTATCCCAAGCATACACTGGTATTCATAGATAATTTAAATACCCTAGTACTAATCCCTGATCTGCTGCTGTACAAAGTGGAAATGTTACAGGTTCTATGAAAGTATGCATCATGATTTCTTCAGATACTTGTTTCTAGTACATGTTGTCATCAGTAAATGTGGTATATTCCATGGTGTAAATTTAGTAAATGTCAAAATGATGTATACTGGCTAAGATTTCTGTTGTTTAATTTTCTTTAGTAAATATTTTATCCAGCCTGTACAAAGAGAGTTCCATACCAGTCCAGCCTGCTCTCACTCCACCCTGGTTTGTGAAGTTTACAAAGTACTAAGATTAGTATATAAAAATGCTACAATAAAAATACAGTTGGGTTAATTATACCCAGACCTCCTTTTCTTTTTTAAGATAGGTAGTATTCTTTTAACAGGATTCATCTTGCTGCCCGATAGTCCTCAAAAATACTATATACTTTTACTTCTAATGTTTTGGGTTGAGGAAAATGTAACTAACATAAAGAAAGATTGGAATGAGAAGTTAATTATCATGACCTTTTAATTTTGATGTTATTTTACCCTGTTAGCTTGTACTTTCCTTTCAGCTACACCTATGAAATGTGTCCAATTCTTCTATATCAGATGTCCCAAAGGTTAACCCTTTATTTTAGATTCAGTGTTCCTGATGGTAACAGTTGCTATCTTCCTAGCTAGTATTCTGTTAGGGTCCCCTAATGGAAGTCCTATAATGTTGTCATAGTTTATCTTAGAAGCCAAATATAATGCATATTCTTCAATATCCCTTTTAAACCTACCCCAGAAGCTTCATCAGCATGCCTAAGAGCCATATCATATGCATAAGCCCATAGTCTTCATAGGAGGGTGCTGTGGTGTTAACCATATTGCCTGAATACTTTTGTTAACTTGGACTTTCCTAAGGAGGGACAAGACCAAAATGTATTATAAGGGGTTCAATGGGTATCCCTATCTCACTCCTCTCCTAACTAAAAGTAACCCCAAACCAGATATTCACTAATGGGGTTACATATGCTGTCCTATAGAGGCTGGCTATGCAAGCTATAAAGTTAGATGGAATGTCATATGCTTTAAGACTGCCCATAACTATATATGTGACAGTCTATCAAATGCTTTCTCATGATCCATGCTCAGAAGAAGCCACTAGTATCACTACTGTACCCTCTTTGAAATAATTCTCTTATTTGTAAAAATTCTCTTGAATCCACCTATTAGGTACTGCACAGTTTTCATGGGACAAATAACTGTACTTGATACAGTGGTCAGACATCCAGTCAAAACTTTGGCCAGAATTTTATTATCTATATTTAAAAGACTAAAAGGTCTCCAGTTGTTTAATAAAGTTCTGTCTCTTTTTTTTTTGAAGGAAGGCCATTATTCCCCAAATAGTATAGGATATGTTTCTTTCTCCATACAACTGTTAAACACTTCTGCCAAACTGGCTGCTAATTGGTCTGAAAAAAGATAAAATTCAGAGCTAATGCCATCCATGCCAGGAGGCAGTATAGTGCAGTGGGTTAAGTCTCCGAGCTGCAGATCTGGAGACCTGGGTTTGAATCTCACAGCCACCTAGGTGCACAGGGTGTGATCCTGAGCAAGTCACTTAACTTCCTTGTGCTTCCAGGTCGCATCTAGAAACAGGCTTCAGCTAATGTGCTGCTCTGGTTAAACAATGTCCTCTTTCCCATTTGGGTGCCTTATTGTTATTCAGTGATTTAATACTATCCTGTACTTCTTGAAGTGAGATTGGCAGTTCTAGAGAATCAAGCTCTGTTTTGGTAAGTGCAGAAATTCATAACTCCTCAAAATAAGATGTGTCAAATTCTAGTCCCCACTGGTACTAAATGTATGTGTACATGTGCATTTATTTCCACAAGATGCCCTTTTATGATCTTGTGTCCAGCAGGTGTCAGTACACCAGTAATTTTTCTATGTTCCACTTTTTGACAAACTAGGAATGGGTCAAAAGTCTGTTTTGTTTGCTGGGTGCCAAACTGCATTTTTGTTGTAGGAACTGACCCCATTATATTGTAATTTTCTAATTTCTTTGAAAAGGTTAGCTATCAGAGAAGTATTCTCACAGCTATGTAGATTAGCTTTGACACTTCCTTTTGAAGTGTAGCCTCAACTGCAAATATTTCAAATAAGTTGCTGCAGCCTTTTTCCTGAGAACTATTTTAAGAGATCTCTAAAGGATTTTTGTTTCTTCCCACCAGTCTATCAGGTCATCATAAAACACATGACTGATTCCTGGCTTACCACCATAGTTTCCATTCCTGCACAAAGTCTGGGTCCTGCAGAACCTGTATGTTCATTCTCCATGGCCCTTTACCAGTGGGGAAGCTGTATCCAGCCTATGTTTATTTCTAAACATGTATGGTCAGAAACCTATGTAGTTATCAGATTGGCTTCTTTGATAACTAAATCAGGAGATGTAAAGAAAAAGTCTATCCTGGTCTGTAACATCCCTTTAGAAAAGATATGGCCTCCTGTTTTATGTATAGACCGGTAAGAATCTCTTAGTGAGGATTGCTGTACGATTTTACTTAAACAATTTGAGTCCCAGAACATTTTGTCTGTTTTAATCCTCTGTAATTTTCCTCTAGTCCACAATTAAAATCTCCACCCCATACTACCAGCCTCAAGTGTGCAGATAAGGTTGAATATCCTGAAACAAATCTACCCTTGCTGCCTTGGTCCATGTGGCATAAACATTTGTAAGTCTAAATCTGGTTGCCATGTAAGTGATGTCTGAAATTAGAACTTGCCCTGGTACTAGATCCACTAATTTAGTGATTTGGAATTCCATCCCTGCCAGGAGTATCCCTACCCCATCACACCTATCTGATCCTACTGCCCAAATTGCTGAGCCTTTAATCCAGAGCCTATTAGCTTGTGTTAATGCAAAATAAATTTTCAATCTTGTGTCTTGCAAAAGATAATTTGGGCATTACTATCTGATAACGTGGTAAATGTGAGTTGTTGTTTCCTAAAATTCTTGATGCTATTCACATTCATTGAGTGAAGTGTAGGGATCCAATGGTATGGTATATGTATTGTACCACTTATCATGCCCTGATACTGACTATTGTTTTCCCAGTTTTGCAGGTGATCTGGTTAGTGTCTGTTACGTTTTCCCCAATTATCTGTGTCCACGTCCTCTAAATCAGGAGTAGGATCAGAAATGGAGGAGGCCATGGAGGAAGCTTCTGTCTCATTACCATCTTCTTCTGAATTTCTCCACTCTTTTGGAGTTCTGAGGATTTTATATCTGTTCTGTAAAAAGCTCCCATGTTTTCTCTTTCGATGTGGGTGTAGAACCTGTTTTGTTCTTCTCTTTCTACCCTTAGGCCATACCATCATGAAGAGATTCTTGGGAGAGGGAGGATCTGGCCAGAAGGGCCTGGGAGTTCCGATTCCATAACCTGACCTGGGGTGTTGTTAACCTCCATTCCTTCTTCTGCCTGTATCATAACATGTGCTTCTGATTCCTAAACTGATCCTAATTCTGTGTTGTCAGTTGTTTCTCCCTGCGATGTTCTGGGGAGAGATGTGGGGTTGGGTCTCTTGTGCTGAGGCCTGTGCTTGAACATGTGCTTGTGCCTGTTTGTGAATTTCTTCCATATTTTTTTCTGCTGCTCTTGCACAGTCTTGCTGCTGAGCTCGGGTAACTATGTCTTCTTGTGTCAGATTAGCACCTCTATTATGTTATGCCCAGGGACACTTAGCAAAAGAATGACCCTGTCTGTCACACTAATTGCACTGAAATGCCTTTGTACATGCTGTTGTTAAATGCTCATATTCCATACAGTGACCACATTGCGTGCTGTCACACACATTGCTAAGGTGGGATGGAGAGCCACACTTAAAGCAGGATTTTGGTTGCCCTGAGTAAAACAGCATACCTTTATCCCTGCCTAACACAAAGCTATTGGGTAAATGAGCAACTCCATAATCAGTCTGCAGCAGTTTCACCATCCCCAGTCCAAATTTGCTCTGAATTTATGATAGTTTGTAGTTTATCCAGAACCTCACACCTCTGTTGTAACTAGAGATGCAGCAAAGTTTTACTTCACCTGTGTAGTGAATGCAAAGTGTTCACTTCAATTAGGTATTAATAGGAAAATTTCCATTAAAAGTTGAAATTCACTTTACTTCGCGTTGATTCAGGAGGCAGTTAAATAGGCAAGAAGTCAGTGTTTTACTTTTACTTTGTCTTGTAGAAAGAGGTCTTAGCAGCTCAGTTTCACTGTAGTGGTTAGGTTTCATATAACTCAGGGACAGCAGAGGTGGAAAAGTAGGTCCTGGATGGGATCTTCAGTTTAGGACAGGCACGTCCACAAAACGCGGAATCCTGCATTCTCCATAAAGGAGAATGAGATAAGGTCATTGTCAGCATTTCCGCTACTGCAGCATTGAGTTCAAGAGCAACTGCATGATTTGGTGGGTATTTATTGTTCTGGGCAAAAGGCTCTGCAACGTGGGCTGCATTGTTCAGTGTTTTGCATGTTTCATGCTAAATGGCTGTCCTTTGCGAACTGACGTGAATGGGGTACCTTTGACGGTGATGGTGGATGCACAGGTGACAAGCCAATAAATGCAGTTATTTTACCTGTGTTAAGCACAGGGTTGATGTACTAGAATTACTACATGGACCACTGCTACTCTGACCATACTAACATACTATTTGCCAGCAGATTAGGCCTTATGGTCTCATCGAGTCTGCTCGAACCTCAGATCCCTAGTTGGGTGCCGAGGCCCTCCCATCCCTTGTGCTCCAGAAACCCCTATCGTCCATTCCCACCCCTGAGATAGGCCATCATCTGATACATCCACTTTCTGTGTCTGTCCCACTCTCTTGAAGCCCTCCACTGTGGATCTCTGAACCAGCTCTCCAGGCAGTGCATTCCAAGGGTCCACCACCCTCTCAGTGAAAAACCTCCTCCTCTTTCCCCACTCACCCTTCCACCTTCCAACTTCAAACCATGCCCTCTGGTGATACCTCCCTGCTTTAGTCTAAAAATACCCTCCATGTTTACCCTATTTATTCCCTTGAGGTACTTGACAACCTCAATCATGTTCCCTGTCTCTCTCTCTCCAATGAAAACAGGCAGAGCTCCTCAAGTCTGTCCTCATACGTCAAATCCCCAGCCCTCGTATCATCTTAGTTGCCCTCCTCTGTACCCTCTCCAGGAGCTGTATGTCCCTCTTCAAGTGTGGTCTCCAGTACTGTACACAGAACTCAAGGTGTGGTCTAACCAGTCCATTGTACGCAGCAGAATCACTTCCTTGCTCCTAGAAGTGATCCCCTTATGATGCATCCCAACATCCTGTTTGCCTTGCTAGCTGCTCTCCTGCACTGCTCAGAGTTATTCATACATGCATCCACCATGACCCCTAGGTCTTTTTCCCCATTGAGGCCTCCAGTGCCTCCCTCCCAGGGTGTACCTGTGTTTAGGGTTTCCCCCCAAGATGCAACACCTTGCACTTGGTGATATTGAAATTTAAACATTCAAAATCATCCTCCTCCTTATGCCTGTTGTAATCCTCTGGTGTTATTTCACCACTTTTACTGACATGGCTACTTACACTAAAGGAAGGGATACCATGCTCACTAAGGTGGCTGTGGGTGAACACTTCACTATGACATTAGCTCCCTCTGGTGCTGGGTCTACAGTGCCATGTGCCTGCTCTTGAGATGAGTATGCTGGCCATCAGTGGCCAGATGGCTACCCTTTACCATGCTTCACATGTGCTTGGCAAAGCTGACATATTGCCACTGTTTCATGACTACCATCTTGTACAAAAATCCCAAACTAGGGATTTGGATGCCCTACTCTTCATATGTTGCGTCTGGAGGTTTGCATATGGAATGACAGCTTTGTTGGCGATGAAATGGGGGTGTATTGCATGAATTCTGGTGTTGTGCACACTTGGACATTGACTGAATATCACAATCGATGACTATTACTTCAGGGTCAGCAACAGACACAGCTACATCAAAACTTTGAGAAGGGGATTGACTGAACAGACTGTTTACAAACAGGCGCATTCACTTTCTTTTGTCCGGTTCCCAAATGGGGTTGCTAGCATCATCATCAGTATCATCATCTACAAATTCACTTTGGATGCTGTCCTTCTGTGGAGCTATTCCAACCACAGTCTCAATACTATCATCCACACTTTTTGTCAACATCTGAATGTTTGGATGGCCTAACCTCAAGATCAGTGGAAACACGAGACTGTGAGTCATTAGCATGATCAGAACCATGTTCAACTACTGTGAGGAGTAGGACATCAACTACACTCAGGTCTGTGGATTCAACAACATTTTCCCACCTAAGTTTTCCCGGTTGAACTTGTAGCAATACTCATGCTGTTACCAACTATGCCATCACTAACTTTACTACCAGCATGGACACGGCATCTCCAGCCAGCATTGAAGCAACTGATTTCGCTGAGAAAAACAGAGTTGGAGAAATCCCTTTATTTGCTGCAATTGCTACCTTCCCTTCTGCTGAGTACTACCACAGACATGACCACTACTCTTAACACTACTAGATTTGCTACTAGCCCCTGATGAACCTTCCTCATCATCTCAACAACTTTCACTGGCAATAGTCATATTGGCAGCAGTGCCACAACCAAGAACAGCTTTACATGAATGTCTCTTCATGGGCATTTTTCAAGATTACATAGAAATTATTGTGTAGGGTGCTAGTAGCACCACACAGCGACATGATATGTCCCACATAGGCTTTACCATGCTGGCACTACTTTCAAGATTAGAACATCGATTACTAGGCCATTCTGTCCATTTTCTGACTTTCCTCCACTGGCTTCCCCATTCCTGCCCCTTATATCACTCCTTCTCCTTGCTGGAGACGTGGAAAGCAACCCAGGGACCCCTAACATACCCACTGATCACACAAATGCTACTTGGCAGGACACTTGGGCCCCAGGATTGCACACCTAAACATCTGCAGCCTCCCATCCAAGTTCTCTGAACTAGAAGCCTGGGTGTCCCAATACAAGCCACACATCTTAGGCATCTCAGAGACATGGCTGAAGCCATCCCTTACCAATGCTGCATATCACCCACCTAGCTACTCCATGCTGTGCATGGACAGACAAAAGAGAGGTGGAGGCTTAGCACTGTAAGTGCTCAATTATATTACAGCCACCACCACCATCACATGCTCAGCTCCCACCTCTTCTACTCAGTGACTAGTAGCTGAAGTTGTCCTGGGTGCCACAGAAAACTCCACCTAGGCTGCTGCTATGACCCCCTCCACAACAGGAGTCTAAGGACTATCCAATTTTCTGGAAGGACATGCATGTATCTCCCCTTCCAGAGACACAGTCATACTTGGGGACTTTAACCTCAACTGGACTGGCTTCACAGATGCTATGTTCATCTCCTGAAATCCTACAATCAGGAACAAGTCATCACCTCCACCACCAGATTCAACACCCACTCACCAACCACACCACACTAGATTGGATCATCATTAACTGGATAAACATGGTTCTCCAGGCAGGTACAATGTCCAGCTCAATTAATGACCACACCCCAACTTGCGTCTTATTAACCACAAAATCAAACCATCCCCCAAAAACTTTTGACACTCAGAAAATTTAACTACCAAGACCTTAACTCTGTCCTAAATGATACCAGGACCACTAACTCATCCAAACTCTACTCATACAAGGATGTGTCAACCCAGTTACATTCTTTACCAATGTCCTTCACAAATTTCAGGAAAACATTTCCCCATCACCACAACAAGGGTCAGGGGTGGCTGTACCCACTGGTTATCCAGGAGCTACTGCCCCAAATGAAATGCAGAGGCAAATCATGGAAAGCCTACAAGACATTCCCCTCCCCCAGCTATGGAACATGTACAGACAACTGCTAAATTCCTGCAAGCAGGCGGTGAAGTCACTGAAGTGCAAATACTACACTGACCAGCAAAAGATGCACTTGGCAACCCACGCTGTTTCTGGGCCTCAACAGGTTCCCTCCTAGACCCTAAGCCTAACAAGCAAATCACACAGCTAAACTCCCTATTGGGTCCCATCACTGAACCTGGTGCAAATGCAGACATTTTAACAGAATGTTTACTGACCTCGCACCATATACTAGTAAACTCCTTCTCAGCCTCCCACTGACCAGAACAGCTATCTGCAATGCACCCAACCATTTCTTAATGCTACAAGTCCTTCATTTCACTTCAAGCCCATTGGTCTAAACATTACTACCAAACTCCTCAAGTCATTACCAGCCAGAGGCAGCCCAGGTAGAGACGGCTATACCCCACCTTCCTAAATCAGCTCTCCCAACTATTGCTAAGCCCCCAACATTCATCTTTAACCTTGCCCTCACAACCTCAATGGTGCCTGACTCATAGAAACATGCTAATGTGATACCCTTTTAAGACTGCTGACCCCTCACCCCAGAAAATGATAGACCCATCTCCTTCCTCCCACACCTGAACAAACTACTAGAGAAAACATTCACCACCAATTATCTGACCACCTAGAAAACACCGCCTCCTGTGTCCTGTCCAGCATGGCTTCCGCAAACACCACAGCCCACCCTCTGCCTTGGCTCTGTCCTCCAACCACATCCTTGGAACATGGACCAGGGTAAGCCAGTGGTGCAGTGTTTGTGGACTTATCAAATGCCTTTGACTTTGTAGACCACCATTTCCTCTACTCCACACTGCCAAACTTTGGCTGCTCCTCAGACACTATAGGATAGTTCCATAGTTACCTCTCAAACAGGTCCCAGTCATTCTTGATAGGTAATGACCCTCTGCTGCCCTGCCTATCTACACTGAAGCACCCCAGGGATCAATACTCAGACCCCTACTCTTTTGAAGTTCATTAATGATCTCCCTGCTGAAAGCATAAAATGCTAGGCCCTCCTGTATGCTGAAGATTTAGTCATCTATCATAGTGAAAGATCCCTTGAGTCCCTATCTACCACCCTCACACTAAACTATGGAGCAGCTGAAGACTGGTTCTCTCCAGAAAACTTCTTGTAAATGAGAAGAAGACAAAAGCAATGCTCTTTGGTTCTAAACCATTCCTAGCAAAGGTTGCAAAATCAAAGCTACCCTTCGAATGCCACCCTGCTGGCACTCCTCTCAAAACTGTCTCTTCCTTCAGATACCTAGGATGGACTCTAGATCCCTCCTTACCTTCAGTGAACACATCAGTAACACAGTAACAAAATCCACCAAAGCTAGGTGCAGCCTATTGCCACAAACAATATCTGACACCCAAAGCTCGCATAGCCATTGCACAAGGAAATCTGTCTCTTCTCGATTACTGTTCCCCTGTATACTCAACTGTGCCCCTCCACTACACTCATGCCTGAACATCACATATAACTCCATTTGTCATGTTGTCTTTCAAGCCACTTTCTCCACCGACCACTGCTTGCTACAGTATATCAGTCTCTAGGCTGGCTCGCTCTACAAGGGTGTTTTAACTTCACAGGGCTGTCTAGTTGACAGCACACTCAGGAACTTTCAGCTGTCCCTAACACTGCTCTACTCTCAGACAGGGTGTCCTATCATTGCTATGGGCTTCCTCAGTGCCCTCTGGAAGTCCCTTGCATCACTACTTGATGGGTAGTAGAGCTTTCTTGGTCTCCACCCCTTCCCTCTGGAATAGACTCCCATTGTCCATCCAGTCATCCACCTCCCACCAGTCTTTCAAATCAAGTCTAAGAGCATGGGTCCTGGCCGGGTCCATTTGTACCTGTAACAGTTCGCTAGACAGATCCAGGGCCCATAACCCACCCTAGAACCCACTGGTTCCACCATGCCGCGCGACATGGAATTTGCCGATTATCTGCACAGTGATGGCACAGCACTGTCAATTGGTGTTGTACCATCACTGTGGGAACTGGTATTTTCTGTGGGAGGCTTCCAGATGTTAAATAACCAACTCTGAGTCGGATTTGGTTCGGGAAGGGGCAACACTTCCTGAGGCAACAGTGTCAAGAACCCAGCAGACCATCATCATGAACTGACAAAACTGTCACTGTGATGGTCTTTGCTATATTCCCATCAGTGTTGCGACGTGATGCCATACCCACTACCTACCAAAGTAACCACCTCCAAGCATCTATCCTACTGAACCATCAGGATGTACTGAAATTTTGATTTAGCTATTTTCTACTAGCACCTGATCCATTGCTATACCTACTAGTTACCAGGTTTCCTATGACTGTTTGTTCATATGTTTGTATACACCATTATATAATGTTGAGATCTTGAACACAATGTATTCTTTTTTTTTTCTCTGACATGCTATGACATGTACTCAACCTCAGCTGAAGACTGTTTTCAGCAGTCTTGTTTTCATACAACTGTATTGTATCGATTCCTGTTGATCTATTGTATTTGTGTTTTATGGCTGCCACCAAGTGGCCCAGGTCGTGACTGAAAATGGTCCCCTGGATCAGCTTGCTTACCCGGTTAACAAAGACATAAATAAATAAATAAATAAATAAGCAATAAGAGCAACTTATTATTCTGGCTGTTTTGGGGATGGGAAACAAAGAACACAAGAGATGCAGTTGCACTTGCACAAGTAATACAAGACCTGAACCAGTCTTCCAAAATCCAAAAGCCATAAAACTATACCTTGTTTTGTTGGGGGTACAGCTTTAGCTACACAGACAGATGTGGGGAAAAATTCCAGACAGGCTGAGAAATTAGAGCACTGATATTGTGGTGCCACAATAAAATACACATCAATTTACCCAACGCACACATTAAAGGTCAGCCACAGAAACTCCAACTGTTCAGTAAACTGCAATATAGACAATCTTTTAAAATGACTGAAAATGCCCAGCAAACAGAAAAAATATAAAAGTTAAGTTAGCTGTACTGTGTGTACTGGAATACACAAATAATAAAACTAGCCAACAAAAGTTGGAAAACTGCCTTCTCACTAATCTCCCTTCTACACCACAGATCTGCCCTCCTCCAAAGTACACTTCTACATCGTCTGTCACTATAGAGACTGAATGTAGTAAATTAACATTAAATATTCACACAAAATCAATAAATGCTTGATGATATAAATACATAAGGGTTTCCTACTGATATACTAAATTTTGACAGAAGATTTTGTGACAAAATGTGTTTTTAAGGTTTTTTGATGGTTTGCATCTCAGAGCTCTGAGACCAACCTGTCTTCAGCTTTCCACCACACACACGTTGCCAAACTGAGGCTGTGCATATGAACATATGAAATTTGCCAGCAGATAAAGGCCTAGAGGTCTATCAAGTCTGCTTCGAATGTGCAGCTAGCACCCCTTATTCTGCAGCTGCCCCTCCCTTCCACCCTTCCTTCATTGACCCTTCCCTAGAGGCCATGTGACCTTAAATCCCATGAATCACTGCAAAATTCACCTTACAAAACAAAAATCAAGGTGAAGCAATGCAAGAGTTCATAGAGAATAATGGGAACTCGTTACTTCGTGATGTAAGTTTTTCATTTTGCTATATGGTAAAGTACGTAAGATTTGGGTTCTATGCAAAATACAACGTTGCGATTCTTAGCCACTTCACCCACCACTAGTCATAACCAGTATAATATAGTGTGTCTGAAGTATTAATACTTTTGGTATGGAAAAATATTAACAGTATGTAAGGCAGGTTTTGTTAAAGGGATTGCAAGAAATGGTAACCATAATGGGGTATCATTAAGTTTGTTACACTGTTTCCAAAACCTTTCTAGACTGTGAACTTGTTTAAAACTTATGTCATAATTGGAATCCTCTATATGAATCATGGCATACATCTCTGAGGGATAAAATTTAAGACAGTATTTAATTAATTTTCTTGCCACGATACCCTGTCTGGCAGCGCTCCAAGCTTCCTTTGTAAATTATGTGCACTGCATTTCACCTTGGTGCTCGTTCCTCAGTAGGCCTAAAAAGTCTGAATATTGTCTGGGTGCTGACTTTTCTTTTTCAGCGTTTGGGGAATTAGGAACACTCATAGGTACCTCCCTTGGTGTTGCAGGTGACCCTTGATCTGGATAGTCATGATCTGAGTCCATTGTTTCTCCCTGTAAGTCATTAATGTCTGTTTGCAGGCTTTCAGGCTGATGGGCTGTATGAGCAGCTGTTTGGTTATTCTTGTCCGACCCCAATTGCTCGGTATACACAGTTTCAGTATATTCAGTATGAGCAGTAAGAGTAAGGTGGGTTACCGAAAGGGTTTTCTGCAGACGTATTGCTCATTTTGTCAGCAGCTGCTCATTTGTTAACATGTTGTGCATTTCTCTGACTCTCCTGACAGACTGTGCTCTTTGAGACTCTGTAATGCTGTACAGCCTCGTCCTCACCATCTGGGATCCATTCACCCAAAGCTGCCTAAATCCAACCAACTTCTTTCAGCGCTTTTAAGGGTACCAAGGTAAATTATCAGGTGCTGAGTTTTATTTATTTATTTATTCATTTATTGAAATGTTTCACCAGGAAGGCACACTGATCAACAAGTTGCTCTTCTCGGTGTGACCTGGGACTAGTTTTGTCTGGTTGGAGTGGAAGTTACAAGAGCAGGGTCATTTTGGACAGGTTCATGCGTCTGAGGCAGAATGCTAGTCATCAAACCTAAAGGGGTGCTAGCTCCACTGATGCTGTCAATACATTCAAAGTTCTGTCAGCTTTCTTTCCAGTAATGACAGCTGTTTTTGTTACTGCAAGTTTCCTCTCTTCTTCCTGCAATTGCGCTAAAAGCAGCATTCTTCTTCGCTCATGCAGTTCCACATCATAAACAAAATCAGGAGCCATTTTTCAAGTCTCTCAGTTGTAACTGTTTATCTTGGTCACAACTCAGGTTACTCACACACATCTCTTTTGGCTATACTGTGTAAAGTCCATGTCAATGTCAGCAAAATCTGTATGCTGACTGTTCATGCTTCTAAAGGTTGTAGTCTCACTCTTGGCTCTCTATTCAGTTGCTTCAACATAGTTCCTTCTCCATCCATGTCCAAGGAACTACTGGGTCTCCCATCCTCCTGCAGAGCAATAGCACCCTTCAGAAAGAGTAAGAGAATTTTCTCCGGTGTCCTGGCCAAATTTACTCCATATCACTAAAAATATCACTAACAGCTAAATCTGGTTCAAAGTCAGTTGGTTTCCATCTGTATCTCCTCCTCCAGGACAAGGCTGAAAATAGGCAGAATTGTCTACTCCTGCTTTCCCGGTCAAGAAAAACTAAATAAATAAATACTTTGATCTTCAACCTTGTGCCAGTGTCTCTTACAGTGTTCTGGGGACCCCAGGTCCCAAGGTGGACACCCTGAAGACTCAATCCTCATCTCCTTTATTATCTCAAGTTTGATCCCAGTGTAGTGGAGGAGGTTCATCCCTGTTTTGAAATTAATGTGATCAAGGCATGTCTTGGGACACACAAAGCTTTATTTAAGGGGAGAATATAGGGTTGCAATGCACTGGAGAAAAAAAGGAGAAATAACTAAGCACAACATTTTCTTTTACCTGCACACTATCTGCAACATTCATCTGGTGCCACAGGTGACCTGCCTGCTTTCTGCTCCATTGCTGCTGTCCTATGGTGGTGGTCATTTGCCCCAGTACTGCACCACCACCCTGCTTCATCCATTCAGGAAAAGGAGGCTTGACTTTCAGACCATTCGACGGGTAGATCATGTTCTGGTATCTGTAGTATGGCTAGCCAGGCTGCATGGCTTGTGCTGCTTCCTCCATTCTCTGCTCCTGTGGTACCATGCTGCTGCCAGTAACTTTGCCACCCGCTGCCTCGATCCCAGGAGCCCTACTTCTGAGCACTGCTTTTGCTCACCTTTTAGGACTCTGTGCCTCTCTGCCTTCTGGCTCCCTGCCTTTGTTCTGAATGCAATGTGTGTGGCTATGCTGCACCACCTAGTTTTTTTTGGCCTTCACTTCTGGTCACAGCACTGCTTTCATTCTAGCCCCTGTGTATACCCCTATAAGCCTTGATTGTGGTGCTTTAAAATGCTCCTACTCTAAGTAAGTAATGTCTACCAGTCTGCTGTGGTGTAGCGTGCAGCGAAATTTAACTCTGCATGCAAAGTTTTGAAGTCAAAATCTGCCTTCATGGAGCAGGTCGAAGATGCCTAAGTACATCCAAAATTTGCCTTAACAACTTCACCTGTAATTCACCTGTAACTTTGCCTTTACACTTGTCAAGTCTAAGTTAACCAAAGGAAATGGCAGAATCACATGGCAAGTTTCTGCAGGTCATATGGGACTTACATGGGGCTCAAGCAGGCAGGAAGTGAGTGTGTTGCTTTAATTTTCTCCAAGTGGTTAAGAGATACAGACATAGTAGTTCTGCTGTAGGCAGTAGCACATAACCTGATGGAGGAAAACTGTTTAATATATAGTTTGTCAGTTCTGTGTTCATTAGTTTTAATATCTGTCCTCTCTGCACATTTTTTTAGTGCTTACTCTTTGTGTTTTGCAGTCTTTCTGCTGTTTTGTTTCTATTTCATTTTGTGTTTCTGTACTCTGTACTACTTTTTTTTGAGTGAATATGTCAGAGAAACAACAAGAAGCCTGTGTTGGATCTAGTGAGTGCCAGGGATACTGTATGCACCAGGGGGATGTGGTGGCATCCATATCAATCAAGATGCATTCTGACCAGTGAAGGAGGCACCTGGTACATTTTAGTAGCAGCAGATTGAGCAGTAGTGCCCTAATGAGGTGTCTGACCCTGCCTCAAGCAACCCCCACCACCAGCAGCTCCAACTCTGAACATCCCACAGTAACACAAGGATAACCCCACTATATTCGAGGATATCTCCAGTGACAGAGTTATTCGTGTGTCACCCCAAGGACATAAATATTGTGATGAGCAAACTTTGTGGAAGACAGGTGCAGCGGGGAAAAGGGTACCCATTTAGGTACCAGTGGGCAGCAAACCCATCTTCGTGTCCACCATGCAAAGGAATGGCAGGCTAGGCTGTGGCATGAGTGGGAGGTTGTTGAGGGGATGTTCAACAGGATGAGGGACAAGATGTGCTGTAAGCAGGAGGCATGCAGGCAGTGCATGGGCACAGTGCAGTTTGGCAGGGCACAGAAAGTGGTGACACCAGAACCTTCATCAGACCCAGCAGCCCATCCTCCACTGCCACCATCAGCACCCCATGCATTAGTCATGCAGGTGTACCTGGCCATCCTGTGGGATGAAGCTGATGCCTCCTCCATGTGTTCAGTGAATTATGTCAGGACGTGAAAACCATCCTTGAAATCCTGGAGATTATCACTGAAAACCAGGAGAAGCTACTGAAGCTGGTTAAGGAACTTCATGGACATAACAGTGGCAGACCCCATTAATGGTTTTCCTGCTTTTTTCTCTTCCTGTATGTTCTAATTTTATGTCCATCAAGATTTATTGTCCTTTACCCTTAAAAGACACACACAAAAAAAAAAAAGTATTAAAAAATCTTTGCTATCCTTTGTCTGCCTTGACTCATTTCTAAGCCTTCTTTCTGATCCCTTTGTAACCATCCCCATAAAATAACTGTCTTGTACTTATCTTTATACCCCAGATTTTTCCTTTCTGTACTAATCATTCTAGTTGTATAGTATAGTAGTCTGTACTGTTTATAAGTTTTGTAGTTGTTCCTCCTCCCCTAAAACACAAATACCAAAAAATTATCTGAAGTGAAAATAACCCCACCAAAAAATCTTTCCTATTTTAGTGAAATGGGAAGGCCACTTCTCATGCTGCCTGTCATAACATAGCTGACAGTGTGTAACAGGAAATTTGAAGAGTACGATTACTGAGAGAAGATGCCCAAAAAGGAACAATATAATTGCCATTTATCTTCTTTTTGGAAAAGTTCTGCAATATTCATAAAGGTGAATTAAATACTGCCCCAAACTCATCACACACTATTGTACTGCTGCTAGGTCTCTCTGTTGCAGAGGTGTGCAACTGCCCAGAGACATCACTAAGAATCATATGAGATAATATTCATGAAAAGAGAACATGCTTCTTGTTTTACTCTAATATGTGCCCTGCCAGCCACACATGTCAAAGAGTGGCAAAAGTCAAAAACTGCTGTCCTGCTATTACATCCCTTTGTTGCCTGCTGTGCTGTCTGTTCACTGCCCTGAGAAATCATTAAGCATCCTATGAGAAAATATTCATGAGAAGGGAATATGCTTCTTGTTTACTTGAACATGTCTTCTGCTACCAACAAATGTTAGACAGTGGCAACAGTCAAAACTGAGTTCTATCCTACTGTTGGTGTCTGTGTAAGGTAATTTCTTTTTGGGGGCGATCGGTGAAGGTAAGTATTTGTTTTTGTTGTGGGTTTGTTTCTTGTGGCATGTATAGCCAGACTGTCACTGTGTTTGTAAACATCCATGTTTCTGCTTCTCTGTAGGAATTTCTGGAGACTCACTCATACTGAATCTGATTGAAGTGCATTGTCCAAGCTGCTCTCCGATGGATTGCTGTGTACTGTACTAGTACTGGAATGTAAGTATTTTTTATTTTTTGGTTTGGGGGTTTGTTCATTTTTGTTCTCAGTATGTACAGTATATGAATGTTACATTTAATATTTTCTGTTCTTGATAATATAATTTCAGGTAATTCCATGAAGTATCTGTTCTTTCTCCTGGGGAGAAGATGAGGATGGCTCTTTGTGCGATGATTTCAGAGATAGCCACATTAAGAAACACAGACAGCACCAGAGGACCCTGAAGAAAAGAACATAACAGAACAGAACAGAATATTGAGAAGAATTGTATGTAAAGAAGTACTTATTGTATTACTGTTTGCACGCTGTATATCCATTTTGTAATCCACGTCCGACTTGCTACTACACCAGATGTTAACTGAGCAGGATAACAGAAAAGAGACATTGCTTTGCTCTCCTTGGTCACTGTGCCACTGGCAGACGCCGTTATAACTGTTGTGAATCACCATTCTACTATGGCACATAGCACCTGTGAATAGAAGAATGAAAGTACCCATTAATTTGACTCAGTAACTATTACTGTGCCAGTGGAGGACACCCACTACAGCCCTTACATGACTATCTGTCTGACTATACCTGTGACCTGTGAAGAAAACTGAATTTTTTTCTGCACTTGACCACTGTGGGGATCTCCACCCAATCTAACCCTTGTCCACCCCACATCCATTACTTCTATACATGTCTCCTTAGAAAATAAATGAGTAACTATTTTGCCTCCTTTGCGCCACTGTGGAACATTGTTTTCCTGAAAAGAAAGGTTACAAAAATTATACTTATATTTACCATTTCTAACAAAACACATAAAATAACTAAATTAATGATACTTACATCATCGGAAGTACACTGAGTCCTGTGTGTGCCATCCATGTGCCACACAGATGTTTGCTGTGTCTGATTCAGAGCAGGCACTGTAACCTGCATGGTAGAACCAAAACCAAAGCGAAAACAATTAAATATTTCACTTTCATTAGAAATTTTGTCACCAGCTGGACACAATGGTGACTGAAAGACTGATAACCAGAAACACAACTTTTCAATCAGCAATGCAGAGTGCAGTGGAACAGGACTATCAAAATCTTCACATGGTGGGGGCACTGTTGAGCACACTCGCTAGAATGATGCAACACACCTCGCCTCTGTAGAGTTTGAACTTATTTAACTGAAATACTCAACAGTTCTTTTAATTTGAAATTTTCACCAACTGCATTGCTTAGCTAAAGTGAAAGGAACCGACTTAGACCAGATACGATAATGGGGCGTACAAATAAAGGCAGCCCCGTGGTTCTAAATCTTCACCCCTCTTGGAGCAGCAGGTCCAGCAATGCCTGTGGTGAAAAATGGCTGAAAAAGGGAGATACTGTTGATGGGGGACCAGAATATGCCAGATGTTAATCAGCACATGGACTGCAGCCACATCCAAGAGCAGGGTCATTCTCGATGCCCTACAGGGAGCATGCCTTAGACAGCTAGTGGTGGAACCCACTGGAGGGAGCAATATTAGACCTGGTACTCTCAAATAGAGAGAGGATCATAAACTTAGAAGTCAGTAGACATCTGGGAACAAGTGACCACTGCACAGTGTGCTTCAAAATAAACACAACCATGGAGAAAAGCCATACAAAGACAAGGATGCTGGACTTTAGAAGGGCTGACTTTGGCATAATGGGTGAATACCTGTGGAATGCATTAGCAAATGGCCAGAAAGGAGGGTGGAAGAACAATGGAGAAAAATCAAATCTGCCATCATGGAGGCAACAAGCCTTTGTGTGAAACAAATAAAGAAAACAAAGTGGAATAAAACCACTATGGCTCTCAAAAGAGGTGTCAGGGAAGGTTAAGGAGAAAAGGCTGCATTCAAAAGTATAAGGAATCACAGACTGAGCAAGACAGTGAACTGTATCAATTAAAGCAGAAAGAAGTGGGGAAGGCAGTCAGAAAAGCAAAGGCCCAAACCGAGGAAAAGATAGCCAACTCAGTTAAGAAGGGAATGAAACCTTTATAGGTACATTAGAGAGCATAGAAAGGTTAAGGGAGGGATAGTGAAGATTAATAAAGGAGAGGGAGGTGGGCAGAGGGAGACAGTGAAAAGGCAGAGATACTGAATGAATACTTTGCTCAGTATTCACAAAAGAAGAAGAGGAGGAGTTATCTAAACTAAACAGTAGAAGCACTCTGGATAGTGGGGTTGACACCAGTCCATTTACAGAAGAAGAAGTACTGAGAGAACTCCTAAAACTCAAGGTGGACAAAGCAATGGGGCCTGGCGGGATTCACCCTAGAATCCTAAAAGAGCTAAAGGAGGACCTAGTGACACCACTAACCACACTTTTAACAAATCATGGGAAGATGGGGTGGTACCTGAGGACTGGAGGAGGGCAGATGTGATTCCTCTTCACAAAAGCGGGAGCAAGGCAGAAGCAGGAAACTACAGACTTGTTAGTTTGACCTCAGTGGTGGGGAAAATGATGGAATCACTTCTGAAAGAAAGAATTGTTGAGTACCTAGAGGCCAGCGGGCACAGGATCCAAAGCAGCATGGATTCACAGCAGGAAGGTCATGTCAGATGAATCTAATCAATTTCTTTGACTGGGTGACCAAAGTAATAGACCAGGGAGGGGCTGTGGATATGGCCTACCTAGACTTTAGCAAGGCATTTGACACAGTCCTGCACATAAGATTAATAATCAAGTTAGCCAGCCTGGGAGTGGGTCCCAGGGCGGTAGCCTGGGTAGCAAACTGGCTGCACAACAGGACACAGAAGGTAATAGTGAATGGAACACATTCTGAAGAAAGGGGGTTACTAGTGGAGTACCTCAGGGCTCAGTACTGGGTCCAGTCCTCTTAACGTCTTTATAGGTGACATTGCAGAGGGTCTGGAAGGAAAGGTATGCCCTTTGTGGATGACTCAAAGATCTGTAACAGAGTTGATTCACAAGGAGGTAGAAAGGATGAGAAGGACTTGGCAAGGTTGGAGGAATGGTCAGACATATGGCAACTTAGATTCAATGCAAAGAAGTGCAAAGTAATGCACCTGGGAAATAAAAAATCCAGGAGAAGAGTACAAATAGTAGGGAGGTACTAACGACAACAATAATGGAAAGGATCTGGTGTAGTCATATCAGATGACCTAAAGGTGGGTAAGTAATGTGAGAAGTCATTAAGGAGAGCCAGAGGGATACTGGAATGCATAGGGAAGGGCATCACAAGTAGAAAAAGGAAATGGTTATCCTCTATACAGACAGTTGGTGAGACCCCATCTGGAGTACTGCGTGCAGTTTTGGAGACCTCATCTACGCAAGGACGACGGGATGGAAGCAGTCCAGAGGAAGGCAACTAAATGGTGCAGGGTCTACATCAGAAACCATATGAAGAGAGACTGAGAGAGCTTAATATGTATACACTTGATGAAAGGAGGGCAGGGGAAATGATAGAAACTTTAAGTACCTCAAGGGAATCAACAAAGTCCAGGAGGGTAGCATCTTTCAGAAAAGAGATGTGTAAGAACAAGGGGCACAATTTAAAGTTAGAGGGGAGGCTCAGGGTAATGTGAGGAAATTCTTTTCATGGAGAGAGTGTGGACGATGGAACCACCTTCCTGAGAGGTTGTGGGTCTAAAACAGTGGGTAATTCAAACATGCATGGACAGACATAAGCAATTATAGTGAGGGGTTGCAGGAAGTAGGCTGTTGGTTAACTAGAATCTGCAGCTTATCGAATAGGTAGGGAAATGGGCAGACTGGTGGGCCAAGTGGTCCCTTATCTGCCATCAAAGTCTATGTTTCTATGTTTCAATGAAGACCAAAATGGTAAAGTCGAGGAGATTCTCCAAAGCATGGGGAACATGATGTTAAAATTGAAGTAGCCACTAAAACTGCCTCTGCTGCAGAAGCTCAAGCGATAAAAGCCCTCAATGCTACTAATAAGCTGGTACAAGAAATGGCCAGCTTCGATATCACCTGAAGGCTCTAAAGCACAATCAGAGAGCAATGAATCTTTGTTTGGTTGGGCTTCCAGAGAGAAGTGAAGGTACAGACTTAATTGCTTTGCCCTCAGTCATGATGGTGGCTCACCTGCATATTCAATATGGTGGCCATACCTATCAGTATACAGACCCTGTGGAGGCTGGAGGGAAGGTAGAAGCCCTCAAGAAGGAATTTTCTGTGGCCCCATGACAGACATTACTGACATAATTGTTCAAAATCGTATACATCAGTCAGCTTATTTAAAAAAAGGAACATTAATTCAGGAAACTCAGTGTTTCCTGAACTGTAAGAGAGGGTACAAATTACAGTCAAAGTCATCTCATATGTACTGGTATGTATTGGTATGTGTGACATTTTATTCAAGTATCATTAAGTAACGCCTTACTTAATCGTGTTCATTTTGGCTCTCTTTTGTTCTGACAAGTGCTATATAGCAAACCTTTCAATTCAAAATTATATGTATCCATGCAAATCCTTCATAATGAAATTATTAAGTATTGTGAGCTGTCTAACATGGGAAAAAGAAAGGATGACACTTATGTCTGACTCCAACCTACTGGCGTGCGCACTCAGGTGGCGTACAATGTGGGACAGGCATTAACCTGCAGGGACAACAAAAGACATGCAAAACACACTTTATGTTGCTTTGCCTCTGCAGGACAGAGGACTGCTGTTAAATCAGTAGCAATTAGAATGATGACTGCAAGCTATTGTGATGCGTTGTTACCTTCACAGTGGTCATTGACACGTCTTGCTGTGGGTGACTGAGAGGACTTGCATCCTTAAAGTGGTGATTCATTCACTGAAGGGTTGGCAGTCCTGCAGTGGACCTGCTGTGATTGTACTGTCCCCAGTATCACTTCAGATTTCCAGTTCACAAGTGTTTGTAGGTGCTCAACATCAGGGTGTTCAGTTCGAAATATAGAACATAATGTCAAGGGCAAGGGATGGCTGATCACTGAGGCAGACAGTACAAGTGATACAGGATCAGGATAGCTAAACTGTTTTCCTCAGGACCATGGCTTCATCATGAGTGCGACGAGTGGATAATGCCATGCAATACAGACCAAAATTAGACACAAGGATAGAGAGGAGGTGGAGGTGGAGGAGCAGAGACAGGGACATATATTGCTATCCAGAGCTGGAACTGCTTGCTTGGCTGTTAAAATGTCATTTGTTGTAGGAAGAAGTGGTGCCAGTGATACTATTGCTGGGCTGGAGCAAGAATTCCAGTACTGTAATACGTGTCACTGTGGTGCTGGTTGTTGACAAATTGAGGATGCACTTAAATGGATGAAAGGAAGCAGCAGCACAACAGTTATGAATGGGGAACAGTAACAGTCATGACAATAACAGAAATTATTGAGATGTCATATAGGAATACACTAGGGTGAGGAAAGGAGGGACAGAAAAGGGAATATTTTTTCATTAGGAATCAACATCTTCCATGAAGCAGCCCTCAGTCTTCAAGACTGAAGTTGTCACCTGATGGGAATTTGCATTCTAGTATTGATTCAACATCTGTGTTAGTAGTGTATAACTTCTTTTTTCTGGCAACCGCCTCTGCCTCTTCATCGTCCTCAGAAGATCCACTGTCAGGATGTCATTGTTTTGCATGTAACATGGACCTTATTCATTTTGATAAATGTTAGAATTTCCACATTCCTGAGTGACAGGTTCTTGTGCCAGTCATGTACAATGGCACAAGCAGCACTGAATACATGCTCAACACTGACACTGGAGGGAGGGTAGCTAAGGTATTTTATTGCCACAGATGTCAGTGCTGGCCACTCAGTTACCTTGCTCGCTCAGTACAACAATGGCTAATCACCAATTGCAATGTGTTTTTTCCTCAGTCATAAAACAATTGACAGTGCTTCATGCTGCTCTGAGTCTGGCTGCCTCATCGTGCTCCTCTCCCTGTTCTTCCATGGGTGCAATTCCAACCTTGCTTAAGACATCCCAAATGGGACTAGTCATTTTTGTTTTTGGCTGCTTGTTTTCATAGTTGTGCCATATGAAGATGACAATGCTGTGGTGGTGGTGGTGGTGGTGGTGGTGGCAGCAACACCACCTGGTGCTATATGGGTCTTGAGCATCTGTTCCTCTCTGACACTTCCGACAAGAAGGTCGGTCAGGTTTTCTACCCTCTGATGACCACCATCTACTATCAACTCAAGACCACAAGTGTAAAGTGGGTTAAACATGGTGGCAATGCCAAAGTTGTTAGACTGCAGAATTCCAACAATAATGAGGACTGGAGTCCAACACATGGAGAATGTGCTACATCAAGGTACGACTGGCACTGTCACTGCCGCTTCAAGTGACTGCTGCATATGAACCAGTGTCCTCCTCAGTTTGTGTAGCAAGGGATGGACAGATTGATACAGGCAGTGTACCCACTCACCGCCTGTGTGGCATGTTTAAAGGATGCAACATGATTATCAGTCCATCCATTGACCACCACTGTTGTGTGGTGAGTGCCATGGACACTCTAGCACTGTCATGACTGTTATGCAACAGCAGATAATCTGCCACAGCTTTATACTGCTCATAGATCCATTGCACATTGTACAGTGTGGAGTTCCATTTGGTCACCACATCCAACTTCATATGGTGCTAAAGCAGATGATTCTTTATCTGAAGCAGGCTAGGTGTTCATGGCCTTCCCAGAATAGGCATAGTGAACACAGATGTGGAGGTCACCATCAAGATATCCCTCACATCAGAATGGCTATAAAACTGCTGGACCATGAGATCAAGGCAGTGTGCTAGGCATAGCACCCTGGAAAACCCACCTTCATGTATGCATTTGATGACATTGGAGCTGTTATCACTCACAATGAAGCCAGCTTTCATGGAGTGTGGGTGTAGCCACTCATCAATCTTATCCAGTAGCACTTGAAGCATTTTCTCCTCTGTGTGGGATCAGGTATGCTTTTCATTGTGAGCATCTCATGTTGCCAAATACTGGTAATGTTGCTACCACCACAATTTACCTTGCTGCACTGTCTCCCCACCACACCCAATTTCAAAGACCACCCCAGGCACCTGTACCTAATGTGCTGCAATGCACATATAGTAGTTGCCAGCTGTTCTCCTGCTAGTCCACATATCCATGCTCAAATGGATGCACGGTGATGATGAACACTTCAATGCATGGAACACCATCTCTTTTATTGTGCCATGCAGTTCAGGAACTGCACGTTTGCAGAAAAATGTCCTGGATAGTACCTTCCACGTTGGACAGGCACGGGCAGCAAACCTTGGAAATACTTCATTCTCAAGCAAATGAGTATGACAGCAGATTGAGTGTGAGCATTTCTGCAGCAGCTGCACTAAGGTCTTGTTCAGTAGCATGCATCACAGGTATTTGCTCTGCTGCTCAATCATGCTCTGCAGCTTTGGTTGTACTTTTGGGGTTGGGTGCCATACCGATGGCCTCATCGCAGTGGCCCAGTAGGCATTATCTTTGACTTCAGAACCATATGTTGTGCTGATTTAGTGGCACAATTCATTTTAGCTGTTTTAAGGGTTGGTGTTACTGTAGACTGACTCTGGAGGGGACTACTCAGGCTGCCATGGCTGCTATGCCCACTAGTAGTAGCAATCACCTCCACATCCTCCTCCTGCACTATGTACACTCCTCAGTGGCACCACCTAAAGATGATGAGGATGAGGGCTAGAACCACCTGCACTGGATTCCTTATGGTGTTTAAGTCAGTGGAGAGGGTGTCAGTTCTTTAAGTGTGTGTGTGCTGACTGCCAGTGCCTAGGTGGCTGCCCTTCCTCCCCTACTTACCTGTACTAGGCAAAGCTGGCATATTGCCACCATTGCATCAGCTGGTTCCAGTACATAGAAGTTCTGCACTAGGGATTTCATCAGCCTTTTTATTGAGCTGCCTGGACTGGGACAGCAAAGGGAAGTAGCCTGCAGGAGGGGGATTATACTGTTTTTGAGTCTCATGACATCAAGAATAGTATAGGGCCAGGGCAGGACCTTGGGTGTCAGCTTCGTGGCTACATTAATACTGCACACAACAATCCCTTCACTGTTACCACCTTTTGCTTCTTCTCTGACTCCCATTTCTGGAGCACTGCTAATGGTCTAATGGTTCGGCTGCTTGTATCCTTGCTACCTACCACATCGCCCACCACCATGGGTGCCACAGAGGTTTACGAGATTTAGATGCAGGAAAGCAACTGGTAACTTATCCTGCACTACTACAAGCAGCACTGTGGAAAGCTAAGGGTTAACAAATGGACGCTTCACAGGTGAGATGGAATCTTGACAGACTTTTATTCACAGGAACCACACAAGAGAGAATTTTGAAAATAAAACAAAACAAAACTGAACTGTACGCTTAAATAAAATGAATTAAATGTTGGTCAAATCAAATTCCAGACATCTTTAGGAAGTAGTATTCCTTTCTACTGCCTCTGAGGTGCTCTCACATCAACACCCAAATCAAATCTGACACATACATTCAGAGATCTGGCATATAAAGGTGCAAAAGACAAGGATTGGTCCTGGCAACAATCAATCAAATAGCTGTCTCTATATTCAAGTAAGAGTATTTATTTACACATTATATTTATTTTATTTTATTTATTTGTTCTAGGATTACAAATACCTTTGAGCCAAGGCTCTTTACAAAGGTTTCACGTCATTGGTACAATTGAGACAATCATAAGCAAAGATAACAGTTTGTAAAATTAAAAAAACAAAACAACACATAGTCTTGTGGATGAAAAAAGAACAATAAGGTGAAACTTTGGGGAAGGGAAAGGGAAAGGAGGATGGTGAAATCAGGGAGAAGGGAGGTAGGTTGGGGGGACAGAGAGAGGAGAGGTGGAAGGCGGATAAGAATAGAGGTAATGCAGCCGGGTGGCATTTGTCATGGGCCAGCAGGGGAGGTAAAGATAGGAAGGAGGGTGCTGGCAAAGTGCAGGAGTAGATGTAGGTCCAAAGGGCATCTTCAGCTATGGAACCAAAATATATGCTTAGCCACAACAGTCACAGAGGTTGGAGGCAGTCAGTGTTAGGCGAGCGAGTCTTAAAGTGCTGAGCGATAGTGAAGATGAGATGTCGCTGGGAAGACTGTTGTACCAACTAGTGGCTGATAAGCAAAGGATCTTTGGCCTTGTGTTTGTGCGGCAATGCGGACTTGCAGAAGCTGAGTTTAAGTCCTGGTAACGCTCTGTGGATTTCTGGTTGTATGAGGGCACAGACTCCAGGGGGCAAGGCCCAGCAAGATTTTCTTAGTAGTAATACAAGTTTGGTGTTTTATCTGATTGGCAAGATTCAACCATCCAGTTTGAGAATAGAGGTCACAGATGTGAGTTAGGCATTGGGAGCCAGTGACAAGTCGACAGGCCTTGTTGAGGCGGTGGATACACATTTGAGTGCAGTGGTTGATTCTTAAATCATCCCAAACAACTGAAACATAATACATTCTTCTGTTAGCTTCTGATTTTAATTATTATGAAGATTTGAACCCCATTTTGGAGCGCCGACAGGCACCACCCCAGCCCCTGCATAAATTGAAGAAGAAAGGCCAGCGCTCTTAGTAAACAGGACAGCTGAGAGGGTCTTCTGCACTTCAGAACGCTAGAAACAACACTATTGCAGACATTAGCCAGATTAAAAAAAAAAAAACAATTTAACTGAATCCCTGAAGTAAGGTGAACAACCTTTATGTGTTAATTTGAGAGAAACCAAGGATTAGCTGCCCAGTTCATTTGTTTTATTTTCCTTAATCCCCAAAGCCGAAAACGAGGTGCAGCTGCACAAATATGCACAGTCGAGAGGAATACAAAATGAAAAAGAATTGAATGTCTCAAGGGTAAGTTTGTTTAACAGAATCCCCAAAAGTTAGAAGAACAAATATGAGCCCTATTCTTTACTGGACTTTACTCTTTCTAAAGAAACCAGAGGTATGGGAAACTCCGCTGGTATCTGGAGCTAAAAGGGACTGTAAGACATAACCGAGCAGAACGCCTATATTAATATAGGTAGGAATGCTAACAACCGATTAACAGCTAACTATTAGTGCTTCTTTTGTTTTTTCACCCACAACAAACACGAAAGCACTAGCCTGAAGTCCTATAATTTTGTGCGCGCCATCCAATTTAAAGTAAAAATATTGGAACTTTTCCTGAAAGTAAGACTCTGTTTGCCTTATCCCAAACTCGGTATGGCTTGCACTATATTGCTTAAAATTAGAATTAACTTGAAGGGGAACCTAATTGTGGTCACCAAAATGGTACTGATTTTAGTTTCTACTGCTGGGGGTTTATGTCTTCAAGAGGCAAATGGTTATGTTTTATTTGTTTATATCGTCAGACTCTTACCTAAGGTAATTATACTGTACATACCAGTGTTACTATTCACACAGGTAAAATATTTTATTTCTCTATCACTACTACACCATGTCTGCAGATTATCTGTAACTCTTGAAGATACATGCAGGAACAAGTTACCCTTAAAGGATTACTCAACAACACTACGATACATATATGAAGTTTTACTTTTGTAATACAATAGTGGGTAATAGATGGCCAGTCTATTATCCATTATTCATTCATAACATATACATAGACAGACACATGTAAAAGACAGATGGACCGCATTCATTCTACAGGACAACATTAAAGCATAATAAGAAATAATTATGGGGGAGGGTAGTAATGCCCCTACCATACTCCTCCCCTTTGTTAAAACCCTCCCGTTTATCATACGGGTTCAAATGTGACATCTTTTCAGAGAAATTAAGAGGATGGAGCCACAGCTCGCCCTCTCCATGGCTTCACCCCAGGTCCCTTTCATAACTATACTTTCTAACAAGTAAGAGGAAGACAAGTGTCTTCTGAATCTGTATTCTTCATTACCCTGGGTCTGGGATTAGATGTTCATCCATTCCATATCTTGATAGAAAATCTGCATTCCCATTTGTAACTCCTTTTCGATGATTTATAGTAAGCGATATGGTTGCAGTGAAAGATACCACCTCATAATTCGAGGATTTTTATCTTTCATATGTTGCAACCAACATAAAGGATTATGGTCAGTCAAATCTCAAACTCACTACCCCACAGATAAAAGCGTAAGGCTTCAATAGCCCATTTGATAGCCAAACATTCCTTCTCAATGGTGGAATATTTAGTCTCCGTTCATGTAGTTTACGCCTGACATACATAATGGGGTGTTCTTCTCCATCAATATTCTGTGTTAATACTGCACCAATACCTGATTAGAGGCATCGGTCTGGAGAACAAAGGGATGGGAAAGTTAGGAGTATGGAGAACTGGTGAAGAGCATAGTTGAGCTTTTATGGAACAGAAAGCTTCTTCACATTCAGAACTCCATATTACCTTATCTGGCTGATGTTTTTGTTAAATCGGACAAAGGTCCTGTTATGGTCGAAAAGCGGAATAAAATGTCTATAGTAACCGGCTAGGCCTAAAAAGCTCGAACATGTTTCTTGGTTTTGGCCTAGGACATGTGGCTACCACATCAATTTTAGTTATTTCAGGCTTTATACACCCTTTTCCAATCAAGAAGCCTAAATATTTAGTTTCTTGCATACCCATGGTACATGTTTCAGGATTTATGGTAAGTCCAGAGTTGGAAATGGCTGCAAGGACTCCTGATAGATGCTGTAGATGTTCTTCCAAGTAGGGCTGAATATCACAACATCATCAAGGTATACTGCACTATATGCAGCGTGAGGGTCAGAACTTTATCCATAACCCTTTGGAATGTAGCAGGGCACCATGTAGCCCAAAGGGCATTACATTAAATTGGAATAATCCAATGGGTGTACTAAAGGCTGTTTTGTCTTTTGCTTTGGGATCTAAAGGAATTTGCCAATATCCCTTTGTTAAGTCAATGGTTGAAAAATATTGGGAATTACCTAAATGATCCAGTATGTCATCTATACGAGGCATGGGATAACTGTCGAATTTAGAAAAGGCGTTAAGGCGTCGGAAATCTAAACATAGTCATACTCCCCTTCCTTTTATGTACAACAACTAAAGGAAGCTCCATTCACTATCGACAGCTCGATGATTCAATTTCTTGCATTTTCCTTAGTTCTTGAATCACAGTTTCCCTAACCTTTTCAGGGAGACAATATGGTTTTTGATGTATAGGACTGTTTTGGGATACAATGATATTATGTTTTCCCCATTAATTTTCCTGGTGTTCCCTTAAAGGTGTAACTGTATTATGGTTAACAGTTCGGCAGTCTGCTGAGGTGTTAAATCAGGGTTTATATTGATTTCTTTGATGTCCCCTTCCACTTCCAGTCTTCGATAAGCTATGTCTAGCTCACTATTTCCTGTTTCTGGATAGATATAACCACATAGGTTGGATACTCTTTCTACCTAGGGTTTTAAAAGATTAACATGGTAAATACGTTTTTGTTAGTTTTATCATGCATATTAATTTCGTACATGAGGGGTCCTCTTTTCCAGATTACTTTATAGGGGCCCTGCCACTTCATTAATAATTTATTGTCAGATGAAGGTGAAGTAATAGCACTTGGTCTCCTTCTGAGAACTCCTTAGTCCCTGTTCCTTTATCATATTGTTTCTTTTGTATAGACTGTTGTCTTTGGTTATTAGCATGGGCCTGCTGACTATACCTCTTTATCCATTCCGTGAGATGATGTAAATATTCAAGGGGCATTTGTTCTGTATATTCTTACTATCCTCCCACCATTCTTTTATTATGTCTAAAGGTCCTCTCAGGTTCTTTCCATATAATAGTTCGAATGGGGAAAAACCAGTCGAGGCTTGTGGCATCTCACGGTAGGCAAACATTAAATATGGCAGATACAGATCCCATTGTTTACCTTCATCTTGCAGAATTTCTGAATCATTTTTTTCATGGTTTGGTTGAAGCGCTCCACCAGCCCGTCAGTTTGAGGATGATAAGGGTAGTCCGAATAGCCTCAATACCTAAGGTCTGGTAGAGTCGCTTCAAGACCAGTGAACAGAAATTGTGCCCCTGTCTGTCAGTATTTCTTGGGAAATGCCTACTCTACTGAAGATTTTCCCTAACTCTTCAGCAATTCTAGAGGTGGTGATAGTTCAAGGGGTACTGCCTCCGGATATTTAGTAGCATAATCACACACCACCAGAATGTACTGGTTACCTTTAGTACTTTTCTGTACTGGACCTGCTATGTCCATTGCCACCCTCTGGAATGGAGTGGAAAATAAAGGCATTGCTTGCATCGGTACTTTGTCTTTCTTCACAATTTTTGCCACTTTTTGACATTCTGGACAACTTCTGCAATAGTCTGCGACTTGCTCATGTATTCCAGGCCAGAAATATCTATTTAATAATCTACTCAAAGTACGATCCTCCTTAAATTACCAGCCATCGGAATATCATGAGCAAGTTTTAATAGAAGTGTACGATATTTCTAGGGACCAATAATTGTGCAACATTTTCTTGAGTTCTGGGATTAACACATAACCTATACATCAAACCATTTCTCCATTGATATTTATCTTTAGCTCCCAGAATTTTCTCCTGGGAGGAAAAAAGCAATTTAAAGACTCATCCTTTTTGTAATTCTGCAAAACTGTCTTTTCCACATTCCGTTATATTCCACACTGTGTCATCTTCAGAATCAGAATTGTGATTTATAGTCCACTTATACTTTCCTTTCGTTTCTGTCTTCTAGTCTTTCTATCTTTCCTAGTTCACCATAGAGGTCTTTATCAAAAGGAAAATGATGTTCTAAAGTATCGGTGTTGCGCAGAAGTCTTCTGTGATCTAGTCACCATGGCACTTAAATTTGTAGACATAAGGATCTGAAAATAGGGACAGTCATGTCCAATGATCACTGGAATGGGAAGGTTAGGTACCACGCATACCTGCATGGTCTGCACCTAACCCTGTATTATTAACTCTGTGTCTGTTAAGGGATAATAATGTGTGTCACCATGAATATATGTCACTTTAGTAGTTGGATTCTCCAAAGATGGGGGTACTCTTAACAACTGAGGATGTATCAGGGTCTGCTTACTCCTGAGTCTAGGAGACCGGTTACCCTGTGTTGCCCTACTTGTACCAGTATCAAAATTGTCCCAATTGTCTAGAGCAAGATGTATTTGTTCAATTTTCTCTTGGGACAAAATCTTGCTATGTGTCCTTTAGTTTTGCACTCATGACACACAATATCCGGTTGTACCCCTTCCTGTTCTACTGGTGCTGTGTACAGTGGTGCTATTAGTGTTTCCCCTGTAGTAATAGGAGATCTTACCGAATGTCCCTGCTGCTGAGATGTCGGATGGTAGCTTCTCTTTCTTTGAGGTTGTGCAGCAATATAGTCTTCGGCCAGTCAGCGTTGTGTGCGAGATCTCTGGGCAATGCTCTTTTACCCAAAGTTGAACACTGGGGAAGGACTAGCAGAAATTGTTCCAAAACTATCGTTTCAATAATTTGATTTACGGTCCGAGTATTAGGTTGCAACCATTTGACACAGATCCTTAAGTTGAGTGAAAGTGTCCTGTGGATTGTCAGAAGCAGTGTATCTATAGGATCTGAACCTCTGTCGATAAGTCTCGGTATTTATATCATACTGTTTTAAAATGGCTTGTTTAACCCGATCATAGTTGTTTATATCCACCATTTCCACTCAACTGTAAGCAATCTGTGCCTTCCTGTCAAATAAGGTGCTAGGCGAATTACCCACTGGTCTCGGGCCAATTACATGCTGTTGCCACCCTTCAAAGGTCAATAGGTATGCCTCAATGTCATCAGTATCAGTCAACTTAGCCAACTTGATGTCCTTCTGTCCTCCTCCAGGGCAGAAGGAGGCCTCCAGTACCCATTGACTGGAATGCCCTTAGTGTATCATTCCATCTGGCCTCATACTCCTCCAATCTCTGTCCTCTGTCTCTCCATTCCTAGTTGTCGAGTACAGAGCCATCTTAATAAATCTTGTGGTTCCTCTGAAGGCGTTCTTCTCCACCCCACTCGCTTGAGCCAATCCTTCCTCCTTGGTACCTTCGTCTGGTGCGTAACTGGAACCCTTTTTCTAGTCACAGGTTCCAGACCTGGGAGTAATGGTAACTGGTATTTAGATGTCACCGATCTGGTCTGTACTCCCACAATGGTTGTCATTCCGTCTGCCTAATGTCCTCTCGATCCTGGAACATCAGCAATCCAGCGGCCTTGGTACAGGTCCTTCAGTTGGTCAACCCCAACTAGCCTTTATCCCACTTCTAACACCAAATGTGGAAGGCTAAGGGTTAACAAATGGACGCTTCACAGGTGAGATGGAATCTTGACAGACTTTTATTCACAGGAACCACATAAGAGAGAATTTTGAAAATAAAACAAAACAAAATAAACTGTACGCTTAAATAAGATGAATTAAATGTTGGTCAAATCGTAAATTCCAGACATCTTTAGGAAGTAGTATTTCATTTCTACTGCCTCTGAGGTGCTCTCATCAGCACCCAAATCAAATCTGACACATACATTCAGAGATCTGGAATATAAAGGTGCAAAAGACAAGGATTGGTCCTGGCAACAATCAATCAAATAGCTGTCTCTATATTCAAGTAAAAGTATTTATTTACACTTTATATGATTCTTAAATCATCCCAAACAACTGAAACATAATACATTCTTCTGTTAGCTTCTGGGTTTTAGTTATTATGAAGATTTGAACCCGTTTTGGAACACCGACAGGCACTGCCCCTGCTCCCATGCATAAATTGAAGAAGAAAGATTCGACCAGCTCTTAGTAAACAGGACAGCTGAGAGGGTCTTGGATCTTCAAAAGCTAGAAACAACATTATTGCAGACATTAGCCAGATTAAAAAAAAAAAAAACGTAACTGAATCCCTGAAATAAGGTGAACAACCGTTATGTGTTAATTTGAGAGAAACCAAGGGCTTAGCTGCCCAGTTCATTTGTTTTTATTTTCCCTTAATCCCAAGCCGAAAACGGAAAGTGCAGCTGCACAATATGCATAGCCGAGAGGAATACAAAATGAAAAAGAATCAAATGTCTCGAGGGTAAGTTTGTTTAACAGAATCCCCAAACGTTAGAAGAACAGATATGCGGCCCTATTCTTTACTGGGCTTTACTCTTTCTAAAGAAACCAGAGGTACGGAAACTCCGCTGGTATCTGGAGCTAAAAGGGGATAGTAAGACATACCGAACAAACGCCTATATTAATATAGGTAGGAATGCTAACAACTGACTAACAGCTAACTGTTAGTGCTTCTTTGTTTTTTGACTCACAACAAACAACGAAAGCACTAGCCTGAAGTCCTATAATTATTGTGCTTCCATTTGATTTAAAGTAAAAATATCTGAACTTTTCCTGAAAGTAAGACTCTGTTTGCCTCATCCC
The DNA here is from genome assembly GCA_016271365.2 of Neoceratodus forsteri. NCBI lineage: Eukaryota > Metazoa > Chordata > Ceratodontiformes > Ceratodontidae > Neoceratodus > Neoceratodus forsteri. The sequence goes on along the minus strand of CM028136.1, from coordinate 121,293,985 downwards.
AAACTCGGTTCGGCTTGATCTATATTGCTTAAAATTAGAATTAACTTGAAGGAACCTAATTGTGGTCACCAAACAAAATGATGATTTTAGTTTCTACTGCTAAAGGGTTATTTCTTCAAGAGGCAAATGGTTATGTTTTTATTTGTTTATATCACAGACTTTACCTAAGGTAATTATACTGTACATACCAGTGTTACTATTCACACAGGTAAAATATTTTATTTCTCTATCACTACTACACCATGTCTGCAGATTATCTGTAACACTTGAAGATACATGCAGGAACGAAGTTACCCTTAAAGGATTACTCAACAACACTACGATACAAATATGAAGTTTTACTTTGTAATATAATAGTGGGTAATAGATGGCCAGTCTATTATCCATTATTCATTCATAACATATACATAGACAGACACACAAAAAGACAGATGGACCGCATTCATTCTACAGGACAACATTAAAGCAGAATAAGAAAAGAATTATGGAGGAGGGGTAGTAATGCCCCTACCACAAGCACCCATCCTAGAACCCTTAGAACTTGGTGATGGCAACACCATGTCAGAAAGCATTCCTTCATTAACAGTTTCAGTGTCACTGCTTTTCCCAAATGATGTTGAACTCTTTCCTGTGTCACTCGTTCCTCTCCCTTTTATTCTCTTCCCAGGCATTCTTCTTTATTAATGTTTGGCAACAAGGAAAACTTTTTTCTTTGCACGCAGAGCAGTACTACACACCACATGGTGGGACACCACTGTTTTCACAATACAACAGCGCAAAGATCAGTCCATAATGCTGACCTTTTGGTGCTATTTCTCACAGCACAGAGGGTACAACAACAGGACAGGTAGGCTAGGCTGTTTTCTTTTCTTTTCACAGCACAAGTTATTATAACTATGAAAGGGGGCTTGCAAAACACAGGGGGTGGGTGGGGTATTCAAAACACACACTACTATCAAAACTCACAGTCACACTCACCACACTCAGATAAAATAAAAAATAAATAAAAAATAAACAAACAAAGTACTGAACTAAACGCAAAAACAATACAAAACTATACTAAAGTTAACCCACAGTAAGGGTATATAAGCTTAGAACAGGTTTGACAAGGTTTTAACCACAAATATTAAGGTTTCTCTTCACAATCACAACACTGCTGTGTCCTCTCTCCTCACTCTCTGAACACTGCACTGGGAAACATCCTCCTCAGCTTTCTACTGGCTATTCAGTCACATGTGACCTCTGTTTTATAACATGTGACCTTGAATCCCACAAGATAATGCAAATTTCACCTGTTTCGACAAACTTTTCTGGCTAAGGCGGAATTTTGCCGTGCTCCAACCTACGCTTCATATCTGTGTCTTGGTCTATGGTGAAGTTGCACTGTACTTTGTACAAAGTTGACTTTTCTGTGAAGTTCAGACATCACTTAGCAGAGTAATTCGTGAAACACCGTGAATGGAAGTAAAAACAGGATTACTGTAGCTGTAAATATGGAGTGTATAAAGCATATATAAGTATTTTGTTTGGAAATTTTAATTATTTTTATTGTATATTTTATAATGAGGTGTCAAATGAAAGTCTGTAAGTCATTATTCAGATTGGGGTCCGAGATCAGAAAACAGCACCTATTTCAAACATACCTCATGACTTTAGTAGCACACTTGTTTTGAGTGAACATTGGGGATTTTAAGGTGTTGCTGTGAAAGCCTGTATGTACCTTGATAAGGCGCATAACAGACATGCTAAAACTGTTGGTAAGGGCTCATATAGAAGGGGCTTGCATTCTGCTTTCTTTACTTTTTATTCATGTGATACATAGTTTTAAAACTTATACTCAAGTTAGGGTCACTATTTATTTGATTTGGTACTGTGTTGCCCGATTCTCAGTACTTTTTGAAAGAGATCATGCCGATGACTTTCATCACAGCCAACCAGTATGGTGAGCTAGGATGTTAGCTCTCTCATGTGGGGCAGGCTGTGATGCCACCAATGCAATGGATTAGGCCAGATGTAGCTGTGCATATAGTCAAGGAAGGGAGGTGAATTGTAGTGCTGGACAGAGACTGTGAATTCCATTTGCCCAAATGTAATGAAATTCTGCAAATGTTGTCAAATTTTCCAAAATCTGACTTTGGCAAAAAAGAATAATTTTATGAATGTGTCCTACAAGTATTTGTCACATTGCACAATATTTTCCAGACTGAATTGGAGCATGATTCACATGAACCATTCAATGACAGTTCTATGAAACTCCAATATGTAACTTAATACAAACCAAAGACAAAATGTAGTCTGAACTCCAGGAGGACTAAATCTCATGCACAGTTTACTAAATGGGTTTTAATATTTTCAAGAAAAGAGTATCCTGTAAACCCACTTCACTCCTACAGTGAGATTAGAACCAAGACATATAGCAAAAATCAATGTAGAAGTTACTCGTTTTTCAGATTCTGCAACATAATATCTCAAGCCACAATACCTGTGTTCATTCTGCATTCTTTGTTAGAAATTTCATGAAAGTTATGAAAAGCAATATTTCTATTTCTGTGACTATTCTGCCAGTAAAATAGAATCTTCTTACAGCACTAATAGAAGGGCTATACAGGACAAAAAGACTCAGTGAACATGACATGCTGGCAACATGTCCAAAGTCCCCACCAAGGAGCCTTGGTAACCAGATGAGGATCTTGGAATTTGCAGGACACCAGTGACACCAGTATGATGGGTAAGCCACTGAGAAACCAGCCAAGAGTAGGGAGTTGGTCTGCCAGTGAAAATTACAAGTCTGTGGTAAATCTGAATAGTTGCAGCATTGAAGGCAAGTATCAAGGAAGAGGATCTCCATTGTGCAAGGGTTAATGGAAGATGATAACTAGCACAGATTAGTAGCTCCAGGTATTACAGGTCCATGGCTCAAAAACAACAAGGAAAAACACACTTCAGACTCGCTCACCCCACCATCAGTGGAAAAACAATTGCATACAATAATGCAGTGCATAAATAATTTATTTTGGACACACAAATGCTGTTTTAAAAGAGGTACTTACAAGTAGTAACAGCAGCAATGGTGGAAAAGCAGCCAACATTTCATTCTCTACAGAGCTTTGCCATGGCTAAATAACTGTCGGTAGCTAAGTGCAATTTAGAGTGCTAGAAATCACATGCTAAGAAATTATATCAAACATCTCTTAAAGACACAGTGATAAAATGCTATAGTGAAATTACTATCCAACAATTTGAAAACAATAAATTACCACTGCTGCTTAAATTCGATTTGTATAACAAAGTACACGTTTAGATTGCACAACAGTACAGCATGAAAGTAATTAGATTAAAATAGTCCTCATGGCTTTGGTTCATTCCTGGAGATGCACAACATGTATGCTTATTCTCAGTTATGCTATGTGTGCAAGTAGTCTTCTTCCTGTTTCAGGGACTTGAAACTTCTTGTGTTAACCACCTCTTGATGTATAGTTGTTTCACTATAGCATTTTATCAATGCATCTTCAGATATGTTTGGAGCATGTTCATATAATTTCTTCTAGCACTATATACTGCACTTAACAACTGGCAGTGATTTAGCCATGGCTAAGCTCTGTAGGGAGTGAAATGGTTGCTTTTTTCATTAGTGCTTCTGTGACTGCTTTTGTAAGCACCTCTTTCTAATACAGTATTTGGATTCCAAAATAAATTACTTATGCATTGCATTATTGAATATGATTTTTTTCAATTCTCTTTGCTCCAGTCGCTGACTTCCAGAGCCTCGTCAGCCAACTCCCATCTGATCTCTCCCAGCCTGAAAGCTCCCAGCCTGTGATCTTTACTTTCCCATCATTACCTACAGAAACCCTCTGATCTGGGAGCTCCTTAGTGCTCCAATGAATCAATCCAATTAAGTGGTGGATGATGGGCAGCTCACAGTGAATGAGATCCAGAAGGGTAAAGTCCAGCATCATGAGTGGTAGCAGTGGAGCGATGTTTTCCCTCCAAATGTTGGGGTGTTTCCACATTTTCCATGGTTGCACATGAGGAAGCATGGATGTGCAATGACATCCAGTGCAAGATATGCACTCCCACACCTGACTCACGGATATCCACCAATACCTGCACCCTAATCCCTACATGACCCGCTTGTTGCACACCCAGCCTCCACTTGGTGTTGCTGATGCCAGGAAACCATGACCCTCCTTCTTGAGAGAAGAGTTGTCTTCTGGATTCTCAGTCCTCTCTCCTCCAGTCAACCCCCAGCAGCTCGAGCTCATTCCGACCCCAGGTCACCAGCATGGTAAAAATATGAATTGTTATTTCACTGGTGGTGCATCTTTCAAGGGGAGACAAAAGACTGCAGGACTGGGACAAAAGACATCACAGCAGGAGATTTTTAAAAACTGGCTATCAGATACAGCCACAGTTAGAGGCCACATACAGACACCACCCACTAGCACACTGTGTCAGACCTGGGCAGGCAAATCACTTCTAATAAACTCATTACTTTGCTAGTCTGCTAATCATGGAGTTCTAAACTGTTCTTTTCACTGATTTTAAAGTCCTATTTCGGCAATTGTATTGATGGGTTTTATTCTTCCCAAAACTAGAATATCCTGACTTTGGAAATCAAGGATGTCCCAAATTTAGGAAGTTTTAAATACCTTGTTCTTGCACTTTTTCTTTCAAACTTTATTTATGATCTTCTAACCAGTCCCTTAGACTTCCTCTCTGGTTTGGCCACTTGGTTCTTCTCTCTCCTGCCCAGCCTGAGATCTTCTCTGGTCTGGACTTTCCATTCCTGGGGTGCTCCTCCAACTCCACCGACCTCTCTGTTCTCCTGGCTCTGATCCCTTGAGGTGAGGCTGCCCTAAATCCTCTTGTGCTCTATCTAGAATCTAGTGAAGCAGCCGAGAGGAGGAGACTCTGAAACCAGCCAGGAGAGAGCCAGTGATGGATGTGGGGATGGCCACTTGATCCACCTTCACCTGTCCAGGTGTCAGGACCATTTTCCTTGTTCTACATTCTCAGTAGCATGGATGTGAAATGATGTCCAGCATAGGTACAGTCCCACACCCACCTGCAGGACATCTGCCACCACCACCACCATTATACCCTGCTATAGCATGCACTGTGTCAGCTGAGCCCCCAATCTCCACTAGGGGCCGCCAAAGCTGTGCAGTGCATACATCCTCCCTGAAAGGAGAGCTGCTAATGGCAGCTCAATCCAAGTCTATACCCTCCCCTGACTGACTGCTGGCAGCCCAAGCTCACTCCTCAACCAGTGTTGCTAGTGTGGCATGAGGTGTGTGGTCCAGCGTCTCAACCCTCAGTGCCACCGGCTGGCTACTTTTCTTGCACTTGATGCTTCATGATCTTGTTGTAGAGAAATTTATAATGTGTAACACAACTGAGTTTTGTTATGTGTGATGTAACCTTTGACTGCTTCTTTTGAGATCATTTTGCAAATGCAATTATTCAACTCCATCCAGCTTTTCAAGTAAAATATTTTATTAATAAATCAGTTTAATATACATAAGTATATAAAGCCAGCAGTGGAATGGTGAAATTTTGGTCTCTTACATCAAATATCTGTCCATACTTTGTTCTTTAAAATACCCCTCAATTACACTCAAGTCACATGACTAAAAGAAAATGCAATTGCACCGTATAGAATATTTACTACGGACAGGCCCCCAAAAAGTACACCCTGTTAAAATTAACAAAATAAAATATCAGGAAAAGTATCAACATACAAAATCTATGAAGAGTTCTCTCACTTATTATGCTGCAAAGTCTTGAAACAATTGCCTTTTATCACAGGCAGGTCTCAGAAAGTGGAGTTGGGATTTTTCCAATGACTCGCTCTCCTACCTTGTAGGGTGCCACAGGGCTCCATTTTATCACCCATGTTGTTCGTAGTATATATGCTGCTGTTAGGAGACATTGTAGGTGGTATGGGCTGAGTCTCACTGCTATGGAGATGATACTCAGCTATACATGATCTTTGTGCCACAGCAGGATGGTGCTGTCTCGGTTTTTAACAATTGCCTTTCTGAGTTCCAAGATTGAATGAGTGCCAACTAGTTAAGGTTTTTGTTGTCGTCAAGACCTCTTTTACTATCTGAGGAATATCAACCTTGATTAAACACCTGGTTCCGCCCAATGAACTTCTAACACTGGTTCACACCTTTGTGACCTTGAGCCTAGACTACTGCAACTTCCTGTACCTAGGGCTAACAGGGTTGATATCCGTCACTTTCAGCTAGTGCAGAATGCAGTGGGCAGGCTGTTGACAGGTCTTTCTCGATCTTGATATGACATGCCCGTGCTATGAAGCCTGCACTGGATGCCTATTCTGTGGCAGATCACCTTCATGGTAAATTTGCTAGGGCTGGCCCAGTGGCGCTGAGGTTTGAGGCACTGGACGTCACACCTCACACCATGCTGACACCCTGGTTCAGGAATGAGCCTGAGTCACTGGGGGTCAGCAGGGGTGGAGAGGACTGAGCACCAATAGAGCTGCTATTCTCTCAGGGTGGGTGTCTGGAGGCACCCGCACAGTAGCTGCCCATGGTAGAGACTGGGGCATAGCTCAGACATTGAGCAACAGAAACAATGGGGCAGGATGATGGCAGGCTCCAGCGTCAGAGGGGCCACAGGGTGCCATTGCACACCACACCCTTGGGAAGAAAAACAAGAGAAATACCCTTCCACCTTGGTAGGTGATGATGGGGTCAGGATGGGTCCCATGCCCAATGGTGGGCTCTCTGGACTGCCTTTGGTTGCTCTCCTTCCTCCAGTCACTCAACTAGATTTCCAGATAGAGCACTGGTGGAGTTGGTGGTCCCAACCTGGGGCTCAGAGCCAGAGTGTCCTGCAAATGGGGAGGAGAGTGCAAACAGAACCATAGAGTGGGTCTGGGAGCTTCAGGTGGGCAACAGAGACTCATAGAGTGCCCCACAGAAGAGAGTGTGAGACCAGTAAGGAGAATACATTTAAAAAAGTTGGTTTGCTGACCTAGAAAGCTCTACACAGACAGGGACTATCTTATTTGTAAGAGCTTCTTTGCCTCTCACCCCCTCTGCTCACTTCACTACACTGACAAGGGATTGCTAGAGGTTTCCAGGGTTCATTTGAAATCTTCTGGGACCTGAACTTTTGAGTTTGTGGCACCTACCTTGTAGAACTCTCTACCTCATCAGATAAGGGAGTGCCTGATCAAGAGAGTCTTAAATCTGCATTGAAATCATATCTTTTAATCTTCCTTGTCCTGAACTTAGTTGAATGATGATGTTGTTTTGTATTTTAATCATGTATGGATATTTTAATCTGGGATTTTTACTGAATTGTACAAGTGCTATGATCTTTGTTTTACAAATAAACATTTGATTGATTGATTGATTGATTGATAGAATCAAAATGGAGTAATGGTAATTTTAATCAAAGCCCTACACTGATCTGACATCTATTTTAGAATTGTCACTCCACAAAAACCCAGAACTTACCACCTGTCTTAATACATTGAAGGTGTTATTGTTTAATGGCACTGATCAATAAAACCAGTACTGTTTTACACATGATATAGCAGCTGTGTCTTAATTTAGAGAGGTGGCTAGTGCTGAATCATTGTGGAATGACTATTTCATTTTATCCAAAGCACTTCATCCCAATGTGGATTTCTTTGTATTGAATCTATTTTAGAATGTAAATGTCTTCAATACAAACATACTGTAAGTGTAGTTTATAAAGCAGTTGCCCTGCACTGTAGTTGTGTTATGTTTTTCCTTTATGTAGCCCATCCCTTGACTAAAACTGTGTCTTTTGATCCAGTCTACCATCCTTGTTAAGAATAAGTATTTACATAATGGGAAGAGAATACAAGAGAATACAAACCAGGAAATAAACACATATATTTCAGCGATGACATGCCTGGAGTGTAACTAAATAATTTATTTACAGTCCAAGTGCATCATCAACATTTATTTTCACTGCAGCTGCATCATCAACAACACCTAGACCCGTATGAGCTTTTTGTTTGCCATGGATTCCCAAGTCATCATTCAAATGGCATTTTTTTCTCAGTCAACCTGGACATGGAGTGACATTGTATGCCCATCAAAGTTTGCCCATTGCATAAATAAACAATGCCATTGGCAGTCTGAAAATAAATCATTTATTTCTTGCATCGGGGTTTGACCTCTGAGACCTCACTCATGGCTTCGCCACTCATGAGGTCAACAGAGATCAAAACCTGATGCAAACAATAAATACTATTTTCACACTTCCTATGGCATATTCCGTATTTAAAAATAATCATCTAAAAGACACAGATTTAATTTAATTACCATGAGAGCAATCTGACATAGCCATGCTTTTTGTGAGAGTAAAGTGTTTTGAATTTTATGTATTTGCAGGTTTCACAAAACACCAGAATATCATCTTCCTTGAACTTTTAAGCATTACTGGGACTGAATGTTCCCTAGGACAGTACATCCTCAGAGTCATGCACAATTATTTAATATCAAGCCCAGGTACCCATTTTTATATAGAGAAATATATACTGCAACACAAGAAAAACAACATACTCTGAGATATTTTAATATTACATGACAGATAAATGTGACACACTGTAGCACATGTATTGTCACTGGATAAAACAATCTAGGATAATCCTCAGAAAATATTTTATTTAATTTATTTAGTTATTTATTGAGTTTTGGTGATGGGGTTACCCACTGAGAAAAAAAGTCCCTTTTTCAATTCTGAACTAGAATTACTTACCTGGATGGAAACATATATAGGATAGTGGATGGGCAACTATGCACAACCAGTGTATTCTGGTTCCATTGACCTCAAGAGCAAAGCTGAGAGGTCCATGGGAATCAGATCCCTGAAGTAGCACGACACTCTGGTTGTGCATTGAGCGTTCATCTGCTATTCTGCATGCTGTAGGTATAGGTATTCATGCCTATTTTAGACATTGCACTGTGTTTCAGTGAACTGATGGCTGAGGGGCATGCTGGGTTGTGTAGGCTCAAATTACTGACACAGTGTGCTGCAGGAGTTTCAAGTTCAAGTTTAAAAACACTAACTTCCAGGTTAATTGAATAGGGAAATCAAGTATGTGGCAGCATTCCAAGTTATTCTGCTGCAGTAGTGACATCTCTACTGCAGCAGAACAACATAATGACATCACTACTGCAACAGAACAAGCATATTCCAGATATGCAATTCCATGCACAACAGCATTCCACCATACACTATAATGAAATACAAGAAGTCAGTAAAGCAATACCAACTATAACAACAATAAAATCATAGGGTTACATGGTTAACAACACATAGGATCATTTACAACAGAAAGCTAACATACTGTTACATCTTAGATTAAAATTAAGAAAGTTCATGTACAGCAGCATGTACATGTAACTCAAAAAAAATACAAACCAAGTGGGTACATGTCAGCAATTACAAGTACATAGACTGTGCTCAAGGAAGAATGTCACAAGCTCTTTTTGACACTCCCAAGGGAGGAACAATCTTGCATTTGTTACTGGGAGGGCTTTCCATAGGAAAGGGCCAAAGTAAGCAAAGGATCTTTTGACTTATAGCCATATAGGCAAGCCATACAAAAGCAAGTGTATTGGACTTTAGGAGGGCTGACTTCAGGAAAATGAGAGAGTGCATCAGAAAAGCACTAGCAAATGGGCAAGAAGGAGGAGTGGAGGAACAATGGGAATAATCAAAACAGCCATCACAGAGGCAACAAGCCTTTGTGTGAAGCAAATCAATAAAACAAATTGAAGAAAAAACCACTATGGTTCTCAAAAGAGGTGGCAGGGAAGGTTAAGGAGAAAAGGATGGCATTCAGGAAATATAAGGAAACACAGATGGATCAGGACAGAGAAATGTATCAGTTAAAGCAGAAGGAGGGAGGGAAGGCAGTCAGAATAGCAAAGGACCAAAACGAGGAGAAGATAGCCAATTCTGTTATGAAGGGATAAAACCTTTATAGGTACATTAGAGAATGAAGAAAGACCAAGGAAGAGATACAGAGACTTAATAAAGGGAGGAATGTGGATAGATGGTGATAGTGAAGAGCGGGGATACTGAACAAATATTTCTGATCAGTATTCACAACAGAAGAGGAGGGAAGGTACCTAAACTAAACAAGAACACACTCTGGATAGATTGGTTGATACCAGTCCATTCATGGAAGAAAGGGTTTGAAAGAACTCTTGAAACTGAAGGTGGACAAAGCAATGGGGCCTGATGGGATTCACCTCGAATTCTAAAATAAATAAGGGTGGAACTAGTGACACCACTGACTACTCTTTAACAAATCATGGAGGATGGGATGGTACCTAAAGACTGGAGGAGGGAAGATGTGATTTCACTTCACAAAAGTGGAGCAGGGCAGAGGCAGGAAACTACAGACCAGTTAGTTTGACCTCAGTGGTAGGGAAAATGATGGAATCACTTCTGAAGGAAAGAATTGTGTTGAGGCCAGTGGGGCACAGGACCCAAGGCAGCATCGATTCACATCAGGAAGGTCATATCAGATGAATCTAATAGATTTATTTGACTGGGTGACAAAGTAGTAGACCGAGGGGACTGTGGATATGGTCTACCCAGATTTTAGCAAGACATTTGACACAGTCCACACAAAGATTAATTTACAAGTTAGCCAGCCTTGGAGTGGGTCCCAAGGTGGTAGCCTGGATAAACAACTGGCTGGACAAGAGGACGCAAAAGGTAATAAAAGCGAGTTCACAGTGAAGAAAGGAGGGTAACTTGTGGGGTACCATAGGTTTCAGTATTTGTACCGGTCCTCTTTAAATCTTTATAAGTGACATTAGAGAGCACCTGGAAGAAATATATGTCTCTTTGCAAATGAAAAAAGATCTGCAACAGGGTTGATACATAATGTGGGCTGGAAAGCATGAGAAGGACTTGGCAAGGCTGGAGAAATGGTTAAATGTATGGCAGCTCAGATTCAATGCAAGAAGTGCAAGGTAATGCACCTGGGAAACAAAAACCCAAGGGATGAGATACTAACTACAACAAAAATTGAAAGGGACCTGGGAGTAATTGTATCAGATGACCTTAAGGTGGAAAGCAATGTGAGAAGGCACTAAGGAGGGCTGGGGGATACTGGGATGCATAGGAGAGGCATCAACAGTAGAAAACAGGAAGTTGTTATCCTTCTGTACAGACAGTTGGTGAGACCTCATCTGAGTACTGCATGAAATTCTGGAGACCCCATCTCCGCAAAGACATAAACAGAGTGGAGGCTGTTCAGAGGAGGACAACCAAAATGGTTCAGGGTCTGCACCAGAAGGCATATGAATAGTGACTAATACAGCTTAATATGTATACCCTCGAGAAGGGAGGGAAAGGAGGAGAGAGGGGACATGATAGAAACTTTTAAGTACCTCAAGGGAATTAACAAAGTCCAAGAAGGTAGCATCTTTCAGAAAAAGGATGTTGCAAGAACAAAGGGGCACAATTTGAAGATGGGGGGATTGCTCAGAGGCATTGTTAGAAATGTTTTTTTTCATGGAAGGGTTGTGGATGCATGGAACAGCCTTCCTGAGCAGGTTGTGGAGAAAGAACAGTGGGAGAATTCAAGAATACATGGGATAGACATAAAGCAATTTTAGTGGGGGTAGGAGGAAGTAATCTGTTGTTAACTAGACTGCAGTTATTCATCAGGTAGGGAAATGAGCAGACTAGGTGGGTCAAGTGGTCCATATCTGCTGTCAAATTCTATGTTTCTATGTTTCTATGATTCCATGCCTGCCCATGTCCTCATTCTCAATATGTCAAGTAGATTACAACAAGATGACAGCAGCATTCTCCTATATGGTTAAATTGCTAATACATCACTAAAGGTTAGGATGGGTACAGTAACACTTTTGATTTGGTTGAACTAGTCTGGACACCAGACAGAGAAGAAGGTAGTTCAATCTCCCTTCAGAGAAGGTCCAATTGAAGGAATGGGTGAAATCACAATGGTGCTCCATTGATCAATTTTATCACATAGAACCTTAGTCTATTTGTTTATGAGCACCTCAACGTCTGCAAAATTGAGGCATCATACATTAGTATTGAAAAGAGTGTACTGTGTAATAGCAAGTCATGAATTCTTGGTCAGATAATTATTCACTCAGTAAAGTAAGCCAATTTTCTTGTGCAGGGACATTGAGATATGATATATGTGGTGTTTAAAAGTTACTTCTTGGTCCATATGCACTCCAAAATATTTATTGAGTCAACCATATAAATTGGAGCTCCAGTGGATGAGGCAATAGATAACAAATGCTGTCTAGCAGTACTCAGGTGCCTGGAACCAGACAGGATGGCTTTGGTTTCTTCATATTTATGACTAGCTTGTTACTTGCAAACCATTTTCTAATTTCCAGAAATCATGACTAAGCTAACAACTGATTTGAGCAACATCAAGCAGAGCAGCTCTACAGCATAGCATCATCTGAATACAGTATTAGATTAGCTCCACAACAGTTACTTAGCATATCATTAATATATAGTGAGAATAGGAAAGGACTCAGAAAAGAGCCTCGGGATCATCGCTTATGAATATATACATAGATTGGACAGCGTTCAACTTAACCTGTTGAGATCTGTTTGGCAAATATTATGAGAATCCCTGACATGAGAGGCTAGCACTTTTAACCAACTAGCAGGAAATTGTGACCTACCAAATAACAGGCTTTAGTGAGGTCTATAAATACAGCACATGTTGCATGCCTGTGTCCTAGCCCTAGTATATCATTAGATAACATGACTAATGCAGTGTCTGTGCCGTGATATTTCCTGAAGACATGCTGCCTGTCTGTAAGAAGCTGACACTGTTCCTTATTTTTGCAGCTGGTTGTAATCTAGATTTTCATGTATTGTGGTCAAGGAATTAAGCAAGGAAATGGGGTGATCATTTTCCACAGATTATTTGGAGCCACTAGGGTCACTTTCAGCTTTCAGGAATTCTCCTTCAACTAGGGATATTTAAGTAACATTGCAAGAGGGGAGGCAATAGCAGGGGCAACTAACTTAAGGACCTTGGCTTGAGTTTATCATGTCCAGCTGAGCCTTCAGCCTTTAAATGTTTTAAGAAGGGCAGCACGTCTTTTCTCTTTATCATTTAGAAATTGAACTCTAGCTATTGGCACCCATGGTAGGCTAAATAGGAAAGAGGAGGCTCAAAGAAGGGTGCAGTCTGAACACATCTAGTACAGTAAAAGTGTTGATAAAGGCATTAGCAGTGACCACAGGGTTACTGTAGGTCTTACATTAACCTCAGTATAACACTCAACAGAACTGGCATGACATTTTAGGAATGCATTAATTTGTGCCAAGAACCATTTGGGATCAGATACGTTTTGTCCTGCAGGTGCATTAGGTATTTTCTTTTGGCACCTTTCAGATCCCTTTACATGCATTTCTGGGTTCTATGTACAGTATTTGTTCCAATTGGATGTGAGACCAAAGTTTTACCCACCACCACCACACCTTATCCCTTGCCTTCATAGATTTGTTGAGATTGTGATCTAAACCACTTTGACTTTGGACCCTTTACTCTAAGATGATTGTAGGAAATATGTGCATTGGTAGCAGAGATTAAGTTACTCATGAAGAATTGCAGGGCTGAATACACATCAGGAAGGTCTCTAATTGTGACCTATCATATGCCTGATAAGGTAACCAGACCGGATCTCTCTTCAAATTTGGAGAAATCACTGGCAATGAATACCCTGCATGAAGGTTTAGGAAAGCCATTATTCCAAACACAGAAAATTGGGGCATGATCACTAAGGGAGTCAGCAATATGCCTCCATCTCTTATCTGAACTGGCTTGGAAACAAGTGCCCAGGAAATGAGTTTATGGTCACCTATTTTGTTATTAATTCTAGTTAGCCACAGGATAATTTGGGTAAGCTGGGCCTCTGGTATGATAGCCTTAGGCACACCTACTGACTCAGAGATCCAGTATATATTAAAGTTTCAAGTAGTATTAAATCACCTAGAGGCATGCCAGTGAGAACTTCTGTCATATACCACTCTGATCACAGTTAAGACAAAACAGGCAACTTGTTTAAGGATTTCCCAACTACCTGGATATATAGTGTGGTAAACCAAATGAGAAAAATGTCTACCCACCAGTGTTGACAAAGTATTATATGAGCCATCACACAATAAAGAAATATGGGCTGAATTTTCAAACACCTGTGACTGCCACAAGCCCTGGGTAGGCCAAAGATATAGGGCACAGGGTTTGCAGCAATTTAAAGGGATTTTCAATTCATTGAGACAACTGACACAAGCTAGACCATCTTTTCTGCAGTTTAGGTTAGGTCAATACCATGTATCATTTTCACAGAGGTTGTGCCTGAGATTTGGCAGAAGCGCAAGCTGCTGAAAAGTGAGTAAACTGTCGAAACTGCACCCAGGATTGTAAAATCTGGCATATTTGTGGCAAATGGGTATGGAGCATGGAAAGGGTTTGACATGAGCCTTGATGCAAGCCTTGTGTCACCTTTGAAAATCTGGCCCTTGATTTTGCAGGGTGTCTTATTATAGAGGCGCTACTGCACCCTATAGTTAGGTGGCTGGTGAGTTCTATATTAAAATCGATTTTTGTTTACTGCTTGCAGGAAAATGGTTATATAGATTTGCATGACATTTTCAGGGTTTGTTGTGTGTGTCTTAATCTATAAATCCAGAAAGTTTCATGTATATCCATTTAGTATTTCTAGAGTTATTAAAGTATGAAAACATATTTTTTCCATTGATTTCAATGTTTTTTCCAAACTTTTACTCTCCTTTAGGCGATAAACTATAAATCTTTAAAATATGAAATGTTGTGTGGTTGTGTAAGTTATTGGGGAAGAATGTTGGTGGCGGGGTGATACTTGGGGTTTGTAGTTTTTAATATATTTGTACTTAAAGAAATCTGTGTTTTCTCCTTTCTGAGTGAGCTCGCATTTGGGCTTGTAGATAACATACTGCATGCACTGAATAGTTTCAATGCTATTGAATGGGCACAGGGGAAGGTGAAAGTAGTTGGGCTGGATTTAAAGTACCGCATGTGCAGAAGATTGTCTGGAGATCTGTAAAGTGCAAGTGGTAGTTCAGCTGTTCCATGGGCTCCCTTGTGTTACAGGAAGAAGCTGAGCAATTTACAAATGGCAGTCTAAATGGTGATTACAGACGAAAAATTAAATGAGACATTAACCAGTGAGAGGTTACATTAAAAAAAAAATTCTCTTGTATTCTTAATGTTCCATCCTGACATCATAGCCCATAACCATAACATTTCACCATTACCTTTGTTAAAGGAAATCATAGTGCTTAAGGTACGCATGTGCATTGTCAGTGTGAGTGGCAGGTGCAGGCTCAGTTGAATAGATAAGCCTCACATTCTCTCTCAGAGAAGTGGTATTTTCATTCTTTGTTGCAGTGTTTCTGCATTTGTTTTGATACTTAACCATTTCATAAGATCCCCATAATATTTACAGTACCAGTATATCACAATGAAGGGTGGGTTATCAGATATGTCCCATAAAAAAAACTAATACATTTCAATAGTTCTGTTGGGACTATCAGAAGGATGGTACAAGCTTCCCAAACTAGGACTAATTTTAATAACTTTTACAGAATAAATGCAATAGCAAAAGACAAAGTAAGGTTTGTCTTATCTGAGCTAGCAAATACATTGGCTCATGTGATTTAATAGGGCAAACAAAAACCAGTCAATTTCAAAACCCAGCTCAGTGGAAAATTTAATATGACACAGAGTACCAAAATCTGCAATCCACTGATAAGTTTGTCATGCAGGATTCCTTGAAGAAGCAATAGTAGCTCCTGTGCTTTGAAATGTATTGAAAATGTAGCTATAGCTAAGACACGTACAATAATGTATTGCATATATAGGACTTAGGTCACAGCATTACATTTCAGAAAGTAAAGTGCAAGATAGAGGATCACTGTCCAGTTTGACTAATCTGACCAGACTGAAAAGCAAGAGTAAGTTTTCTACAGTTCAAAAGCCACTACTTACAAATCTTTGTTTTATTTCATTACAAAACAGGTGGTCATGGCATTCTTACAGCCTGATTAAGAACCAAGTCAACTCATTAGCTGCTACTCTAGTTTTATGAATATGATGTTTCACAATATTTTGCTATATGTTACAGTCCTTACAACTGCATAAGATTCATTACTATGTGTAACAAAAAGATGAAAACCCTGTAGGAAGTAAGAAAGTACTGCAGCTATCCCATTGCATACATTCATGCCTTTTATATCCCTAAAGGTTTCCATTTTACTTTTACAAATACTGATAAAAGTGTACAAACTAAGTAGTAAAGGACTGCAAAATAACAGCACCGTCATGGTGACTGAGATGCATGTTCATGCAAATATAGCACTGCAGAAGTTTTAATACAGAAAACAAATTTTAAAACAATGGCTTATGGATATTTTTGTACATGTCAGACTACAATTTGTAGATGTAATTTCTTAATTTTAAATTACTATTTGTGAGGGGCATGGCAGACAGGAAACACACAAACACCTCTCATCCTGAGGTACAAGTACACAAACAGGTGCTTCGTTTTCTAATCTTCTCAAGATTAAACTGGGATCTGATGTGAAGGGACCCATCCTGTCCTAACATTAGGGGATACCATTGTTGTGGGGTTTCAGTGACATTCTGAAATTAATCTGGGATGGATATGAATGGCTGGACTCAAACTAGACAATGTATCAACTGTACTTCTGTATTCTGGGAGAATACAGCAGGTGTGAATTTTGTGTGACTTTCAATTACTCATTTTGTAATTTTCACCAGGAAAAGCACGCATGTTTATGGGTTCACTTCTTATAAAATATTAAGTACAATATAAGACTTTGCTGCAATATTTTACATCTAATGGTTCGTTAATTTGGGGGCTAGAAGCGTGAACTGCTACTAATCTAGTTCATACTCATCTCCAAAACAGAAAGTGAGACCTGAGCAGCAGTCAGTCTATTAATACAGTAATTTTATATGTAAAATGGTAATCCAACTGATAAAAATATCAAAACATACTTGTTTGCATGAACCTTCATGTCCAATTTGAATCAGAGCTATGAAACCAATCACAGAGAAATTTTATTCAAATCGAAGTTGCCAGTTCATGTAAATATGGTGAATGTCCAGACTTTTAGTTCCCCTATGATGCACGATTTATAGAAATTCCATTGATTGGAATGGTTGATAAAAGTTGTTGATAATGGTTAGGGAAGGAGCAGATTAAACCTTGATGACTTCTAAAACGTTTTACTGGAAAGTGCAAGTGATGGCCAGCTTCAGGTCAGGAATCCAGATAATAGGAAGGGGGATTGCACTCACAACCTGGCCAGAAACATTTATTGGGGTTCAAATGGAGAAGCATTCAAGCCAATGATGGCTATATAAAGGATTTGATATAGAGTTCGGAAAAAAAATCCTTGTTGTCCCAGTTAATCGGACATTGACTACAGAGGTGTTGGTTTTACAAGGCAAGTGAACTCTGAGTCAGGCTGATAGTACCTGCGAGGAGGCATACAGGTAGAGATGCAGCAAATTTAAAATCCACTGGCAAAGTGTATGCAAAGTGGACACTTCGCATTGCCACTCTGCTACGCCCAGAGTAGGCATGTAAGTGCTCACCCGCCTTGTCATTACCAGTTCGCGTTGGGCTGAATGACAATGCAGTAAGGTGAAGTCATTGATTTCAATGGACTTTGCATTCCTCATTATGATTCTAAGTGATCTACTTGGTGTTTCAGACTTGGCAGCCCCACACATCACATGACACAGTACTGTAAGTCACATGCTCTCTAGCCAGGCAGGAAGGAAGTGAGTCACACAGACAGTTTCACTTTCTCCTGTGCAAACTGAGAGAGGAGCGTGTACTAGAGAGAGGAGTGTTTTGATTGCATAGGAGGAGAGCTAAAATTTGATAGTTAACCCAACAGCTTTTTAAAAGCTACATTATTTTGTCTTTTCTGTATTGTTTTTACTTAATTTGTTCTTACTGTAAATTTTATTTGTCTTACCTACTTACTTAGTTGCTTGTCTGTGTGTGTGTTGTGCTTGTGTCGTGAGATGGAGCAGGGTGAGGGAATGTCTGGGGTGGGGGCAGCTCTGGGAGAGTGTGGTAGTATGCATCGTCATACCGTGCACATGCGTGGGGCAAGGCGCCCATTTGTGTTGGACCGCTCTAAACTTGTGGGTGTCCAACTCCAGGAAGCAGGACCAGCACCACCTCCTGACTCTGAGGCAGTTCAACCACCACCATCTCCACCACCACCACCAAGTCCAGCACAAGGTCCTTTGGAGCAGGATGTGCCTGTTCCCCAGGCCCAGGTGTGGATCCCATCAGTACTGTTGAGCAGTGTGGCAGCCTACTGCCAGTTCATCTGCCCTCCTGCCTGTGCCTGGTCCTCCCCACACCTCCGTTGTTTGGCAGTTTTTGACTGTGTTGGAGGGACAGCAGTGTGGTGAAGTGTCGTCTATGTGCAGTGGAGGTGTGCCGTGGCCCCTGGGGAGTCACCTGGGGACTGGGGGCCAGCGCACTCCATATGCTTAATTACCACCAGTTGGAGTGGCAGGCTGCCACAGAACGGACCATGTCTTGCACCTGCTGGCCATTCCATGGCAGAGGGTGCCACTGTACATAGCAGCATCCCTAAGAAGAGGAGGGCCACAGCAGCACCTGTTGCTACACCAGCACCCCCACCACCACCACCACCACCAGCAGGTCAGCCTGTCAAAGGGTGGACACCAGAGAAGTGAGTGTAACGCTGTCTGACTTGGCAGTTCTCTGGAGTGCTGTTGAGGAGAACAGCGAGAGGATGAGTGCTGTGGAGCAGCGGCTGGATGACATAGATGGACATCAGCTTCAAGTTAGGTCCATGCTGGAACTGTTGCTGGATCACCATAGGATCCCACATTAGTTTTGTTTCCTCACACCATGTCCCTTCTACCTTCCTTGCTGTGTCATAAAATGTATTCCTCCACAGTCTCTGACCCTTGTATGTAATTATGCACTGCTTTTGTTGTCTTCAGTATCGTTACACTTTGTATTCTGGGCCCCTTCCTTCTGTTAAGTGTCTGTGTGTTTTGTGTGTGTGCTGTTTTGGTGCCTCATTTTTTGCATCCATAAAAGGCACCTGTCTTGTGTCCAGAAAATTGACAAGTGGTAACACAGTGAAATGAGAGTGTTTTATCATACAAAGTCCCCCAGAATTAATGGCACACTCAGTCATGCACACAAAAAGTGCACAGAGTCCCCAGATTTTTCTGAAGCCCCAGAAATGCATCCTCCATGTGTCCAGAAAATTAACAAGTGGTAATACAGTGAAATGAGACTGTTTCAGCACATACAAAGCCCCCAGAATTAATGGCACACTCAGTCATGTGCACAAAAGTGGCACAGAGTCCCCAGATTTTTTCTGCAGGCCCAGAATGCATCCTCCATGTGTCCAGGAAATTGACAAGTGGTAACACAGTGAAATGAGAGTGTTTCAGCATATACAAAGTCCCCAGAATTAATGGCACACTCAGTCATGCGCACAAAAGTGGCACAGAGTCCCCAGATTATTTCTGCAGGCTCAGAATGCATCCTCCATGTGTCCAGAAAATTGACAAGTGGTAACACAGTGAAATGAGAGCGTTTTAGCACATACAAAGTCCCCAGAATGTATGGCGCACTCAGTCATCCACGTAGTGGTGGCACAGAGTCTCCAGATTTTTTCTACAGGCCCACAATGCATCCTCCTTGTGTGCAGAAAAGTGAAAAGTGATCATCTCAACTGGATTGAAAGGTGCCCTTTGGGTGTACAGTAATAGTAGCCTTGGTGAGTATATATACACATATATATATATATATATATATATATATAGATATATAGTTGTGTATTTTGTAGGTGATGATGAATGGGGTTGAACTTGACATGGACATGTACTCATGCTATTGTTCTGCATCACACACAGGTGACTCCATCTCCGAACTGTTGCTGTGTACCATCCTGTGCTCAATGAGAATTTTTTGTACTTAAATGGAAATGGATAACTCTTAAGCACATGAAGGTAAGCATTTCTTTTTGGGGGAGGATCATATTTTCAGTTTTGTCTGTAATGGTTTCTTATTTTATATTTCTTCACAGATTTCATCAGCATCCTTCTGAGTCCGGTTCTTAATGATGGTCATGATTATCAAATGAAACGACTTCTGCATGTTGCATGTGTGCCCAAGCTCGGTCGGGGAGGGTGTGCCTAATCATGTTGGCAAACTCTTTTGGATAAGGTCACTTTGACAGAACAACAAAGATGCAAATTTTCCTAAAAAAAATGAATGACTTCTTAAAAGTTACAACTTCATTGTTATGTGTCCATCCCTGGTTCTCAAATCTCAATCCCTATTGTCAACTAAGTTACATTTCAGACACATTTGTCAACTACTAAGACAACCTGTTGTTTGCATAAATGTAGCAGTCTTTACAAAGCAATGAAACAGATTAAATAAAATCTTCATACTTACCAGAATGGATTTCACATGGACATTACATCACTTCCTCTCTGTATGGTATAGCTACAGCATCTTTCCCAACGAGAAATATTAGCGATAGAGCCTGTTTTTGTTCTCCTGTAAAGAAACAAAATAAGTGTATTGTATGTGTTTTGCCACTGCAGCTCTGAAAAGCTAGAGAAAACAAAACAAACAACTTAAGGAAGTGAGGCAGCATAACAAACATGAGTGCCCATACTCACTTTATGGTTTAAATATTAAGAAACTGGTGGTGGTGGTGCACTGGTAGACTAGTGGTCCGTGGTGGGCAGACACACCCATGGTGACAGCAGACTTGGATAACATCAGTCCCAGTGGTGGTGGTCCATGGGGGGCAGACAGACTCATGGTGGCAGCAGACTTGGATAACATCAGTCCCGGTGGTGGTGGTCCAGGGTGGGAGACAGCCTCATGGTGGCAGCAGACTTGAATAACATCAGTCCTGGTGGTGGTGGTCCAGGGTGGGCAGACAGACTCATGGTGGCAGCAGACTTGAATAACATCAGTCCAGTGGTGGTGGTCTGGGGTGGGCAGACAGACTCATGGTGGCAGCAGACTTGGACAACATCAGTTCTGGTGGTGGTGGTAGTCCATGGGGGCAGACAGACTCATGGTGGCAGTAGACTTGAATAACATCAGTTCTGGTGGTGGTGGTGGTCCGGGGTGGGGAGACAGCCTCATGGTGGCAGAAGACTTGGATAACATCAGTCCTGGTGGTGGCGGTCCGGGTGGGCAGACAGACTCATGGTGGCAGCAGACTTGGATAACATCAGTCCCGGTGGTGGTGGTCCGGGTGGGGGCACACCGCCTTTTAAGTACTGCAGTTAAAACCTGCCAACATTAACCAC
This sequence comes from Neoceratodus forsteri, assembly GCA_016271365.2. NCBI lineage: Eukaryota > Metazoa > Chordata > Ceratodontiformes > Ceratodontidae > Neoceratodus > Neoceratodus forsteri. The sequence continues at coordinate 121,272,531 of CM028136.1, read as the reverse complement.
ATCATCATCCTCATAAAGAAAACTGCCCTCGCAGTCATCGATGACTGAAGTCTGACCACTGGGAAATTCTTTCTCCATTGTGTCGTCATCTACGTCAGTGGTGGGCTGTTTGGCAGCTACTGCCACTGCCACCAGGATGCTCCATTTCCACATCAGCAAGACCACCATGATTAGGCGGGGTATGAATACCAAAGTTGCAGTCTGTGCTGGTATGTGCCTATCATTCATTTTAATGAATGTTAGCAAACTAACATTTGCAGGAGACAGGTTTGTCTGATGATCCTTGACTATTGCACCTGCTGAGCTGAATATCCTCTCAACACTTACACTGGAGGGTGGGCATGTGAGGTACTTCAGTGCTACTGCAGTCAGCTCTGGCCATTCACTGACCTTTCCACTCCAGTACAAAGAGGATCTTCACTTATTGTCAGATACCTGTTTTCAGACAAATATGACTCAACTATTCTCTGTGCCGCACTAAGTCCGATTGTTGATGCATCAGCCTGTTCCCGGAATCACTGATGTCACAAATACCCACTTGGGACAAAGCCTCCCAAAGCGGGTTGATGCCAACCACTTTGGATGACAGACCACCAGGAACTACAGTCCCTTACCCTTGCATGATATGCTTGCTGTCCTACAGCTACACCTTCAGCTGGATTATGCTGCTGAGGTTTAAAAACCTTGGCACGTGACTTCTGTGCCCCATAAACCAAGTGAACCAGTTGACCACTGATATTTTTACCTTTTCAGGCCCTGTCCCAGAACTGATGCAATTCCATGTTTGTATCATGGGTCCAGCATTGTTGCCATGGAAAAGTTGTCACTATGCTGAATGCTCACAATGTGACGATTCTGGTTGAGTACTGTCAGCATGTGTTGCAGCAACATACTGCTACCACCATCTCCGGCAACATCAATGCTATGCTGTACATTCACCAATGTCTGCCTCAGCACCCACAGCAGTGGAATTGATTGGCTAATGGAGGCAGACTCGCCCCTCACTGCCTGTGTGGCATGTTCAAAAGGCCTCAAAATTGTTATTACAGAGTCCATGAGGCGCCACTGTTCAGTCATCATAGACATGGAGGCCCCAGAACTGTCATGGCTAGTGTGCATAGCAAGATTTTCTGTGATGGCTTTGTATTGTTCATACAACCTCTCTGCCATATATAATGTGGAGTTCCATTGGGTGACAACTTCCAGCTTCAAGCGGTGCTGAGGCAGGCTGTTTTGTATCTGCAACTGCAGCAGTTGGTCAGGGGCCTTTCCAGATCTTGAAAAGTGAGAGCAGATCGTCATGTAATGGTCAGCATTTCCTTTATGTCAAGGTGCTGCAGAAACTCCTGAACCACAAGATTTAAACAGTGGACCATGCATGGAACACGAAAAAACACCATTCGTGATGCATTTCACCACATTTGACCCATTGTCGCTTGCTATAGAACCCAGCTCTCAGGGACAGAGGGTTTAGCCATCTGTCAATTTCAGTCAGTATCATGTCCAACATGTTCTCACAAGTGTGTGAACAGGTCACACTCGCTATAGCAATTGTTGCATGCTGGCGAATTCCAGGAAGATTGCTACCGTGACAATCCACCTTCCTGCACTGATTATTCACAATATCAGCATCACAAACAACCCCTGGCACCTCGCCCAGTGTGCAGTTATACACAGATAGTAACTCCCACTTTTTGACACTTGTCTACATATCCATACTTAAATGGATGAATGGAGGAGAATGTTGAAGGGCATGTCTTACTGAGTCTGAGACAGTGCGGAACAGCATGGGTAGGAAAGTATGTCCTGGATGGGACTTTCCATTTTGGACGAACCACGGGCATCAAACTGCCAGAACCCAGAATTCTCCACAAAGGAGAAAGGCAAAGATTGATTGCCAGCATTTCCGCTACGCAGCATTAAGTTCACGTGACACTGTATGATTGAAAGTACTTCAGCTTATCTGTAAAAAACACTCTATAGCGTGGGCTGACTTACACGTTTTACACAATGTGTGTTGTTGGTCAGAAATGGTTGTACTCTGTGATGAATGGCATTGGCAGGGGTGGAGTGTAGACATGTGATGAAGACAGTTGCACAGGTGATGATGACAAACCCAGAAATTATGTTATTTTTCCAGATTTGCCAACCGGGTTGATGTGTCCCTTGCACTAGACATACTGTATTCACCACCACCACCACCACCACAAAAACTGCTACTCTCACCAGCACTGGATAACATTTCAAAGTCATTCTGGTCACCCACCTCATCATGCCTGTAGTAATCCTCTGCTCTTATTACGCACTACTGCACGTTTAATTTCCTACTGGGCTTAACAGTCATGGAAGGGGATAACAGGCTGGCAATGGTTGCCACCGGTGATAAGGGTGAATGCCCAAGTCTGGTATTAGCTACCAGCTTGTGCTGGGTCCACAGAGCCAAGTGCCTATTCTTAAGATGCATATGCTGTCCTCCTGTCCCAAGATGGCTCCCCTTTTACCTCAACTCACACGCACATGGCAAACCTGGAAGATTGCAACTGAATCATCATTTGCATCTTGAACAAAAAATCCCAAACAAGGGACTGCGATGCTCTGCTTTTAACATGTCCATGATGATGTGGCTTATTTAAGTCTGTTATTTTAAGCACTGAAGTGGGGGGCATGTGATGTTTCTGGCACTGCACACCTGGACTGCAACTGACCACCACGACTACCTATCATATTGAGTACTGGGTTGTCATAATCATCATCCACTAAAACCAGTAACAGTAAATCACAAGTTTTTATGGGGATTCCTGCAAACAGATTCAGACACATCCACTTTTAATTTCTTTTCTCTGGTTCCCAACTGGGGTCAATTAAATCATCATCATATTCATCAACGTCACTGTCACACACATCCACATCTTCTGCTTGGATGCTAACATGTGGACTTCATGTTGCAACAACAGCAACATCATCATCATCAGCATCATCACATTCATCATCAGCATCTACACCACCATCGCCTGATATTTTTCACCACACTGTGAATCAATGTTGCATGGAAAATGGTGACATTAAGTGCCATTGTGGATGGAATATCACATTGTATGCTATCGTTGACATGATCATCAGAATCAGGTTCAGTTAATGGGATGTTACTGGGAAGTATGACATCATCTCGCTGTCACTCACTTCACTGCTTCACACTCAATATGTTTAGATACAGTACACTGGTCGGATTAGAACTTGATGCAACAATGCTAATACTACCTCCACCACCACTAACACCAGTAACACTAACACCACTGATTGGGACAACATCATCTCCTCCAACTATCAGTGAAGCTACTGATTGGGCTGTAAAAAACATTGCAGGAAAATACCTTTCCTCACATCAGCAATGCACTTCTCCATCCAGCGTACTACTAACATGCCCACAGACCCTCTTACTGCCAACATTGCCATGGCCAGAAACAGCTTTTCTTGCATGTCTCTTTACAGGCATTTTGGGGATCAACCACAAATATTATTACCAAATTCAGATTTTGATCGTTCACTTTCTGACTGGAGGGTCCCTACTGCTAGCTGGATGTGAAGCAAAATAAAAACTGTGGCTTCAGCAACAGATAAGGGACTACTGTGTTGTGACACTGTCATGGAATTAAAACAACTCAGTAACCAGTGGTGCTGATGAGGTCACAAAAACAATCCAGTCTGGTAAAAAATACCTTTTCAACATGGGGGCACTGAATACAGACAGTGCTGATTTTTACAGCACTACAAGCAGCAACACTAAGAACAGAGAACACGATCGCAGTACAAAATCAGGCAGCCGCGTGGATAGCAGGTTCACACTGTTGCACTTAGCTGCACTTACACTGATCTGTGTCACAAATTTTAAAAGGTGTATTATATTTGATGTACACCACACTGCACACAACACAGAGCACTTTGGCCCAGATATTCCAAACTGTGCCAGGCTGTGGTGCATGCTTGGGCGCAGCTCAACTTAGCTGCGCAGGGGTGTGGACGAGCGATATTCAATGGAGCTGCGCCATGGCTCAGCAGCATTGAATATCTCACCAACCCCGCAATGTGCATGGCGCCCAGTGGCACTGCGCTACGCAAGTGGCCAGAGTGGAGCATGAGGATGTGCTAGTGCAATTCCATTCGCCATGCACAGCAACTGCGATATTCAAAGTTAACATGCAAATGGGGCCATAATGTATGCAAGGCATACATGGGGCCATTGCATGTCCTCTTCATTTTCATGCAGGTGCGCCCGATCTCCGATGACTTGTGCCTGGCGCCATGCCAGCAGCAACCCGTCGGGGACGATGCCCCTGCAGCCAACAATGCTCCACAGCCCAATCGTGGGCATCTGTCTAAAAATAAAGAATATGTCAATATCCTGGTGGTCAGTGGACTGCTAGCTGCCGATCGTGGGCATCTGTCTAAAAATAAAAGAATTCATCCTAAATTCCTGGTGGTCTAGGGTACCCCCTCCCCACCCACCCACCCACTAAGCCCCACCGCCCTCCCCGGTCAGCTGGCGGGTGGCAGCACCACCACCTGCTGCCACTGCCGCCGACCGACACCGTCGATAGGGCTGTACCCGATGGTTCACAGTGTGAGCCAATGGGCATGCACCCTATACCCGTACTACACATTCCAGATATGTAAATGATTCATTCACATATCTGGAATGTGTAGTATATGTGATATAAGTGCACACTCATTGGCTCACGCTGTGAACCAATGGGCATACAGCCTTACTTGACGGTGTCAGTTCGGGCGGCGTGGGCAGCAGGATGGTGGGGTGCTGCCACCCGCTGGCTGACCAAGGGGAGGGCAATGGGAATCAGTGGGTGGGTGGGGAGGGGGGTACCCTAGACCACCAGGGATATAGGACAAATTCTATTTTTAGACAGATGCCCGCGATCGGGCAGATAGCGGTTCACTGACTACCAGGGATATAGGATGAACTCTTTATTTTTAGACAGATGCCCACGATCAGGCAGATAGTGGCCCACTGGACCACCAGGGATATAGGATGAATTATTTTATTTTAGACAGGTGCCCGCGATCGGGCGGAGATGGCGATCCACTGGACTACCAGGGATGTTGTGAAATTCTTATTTTTTACAAATGCCCCGATCGGGCATGAGGCGCTGCCAGGTGCAGCGGAACTCGGGTGGCCACCCACAGGTGGCAGCTGCCGTGTTTGTGCCCTGCAATGCGGCAGCTCACCTGTGGTGGCCATCAGTTGTTCCTTTATTTTTGGATCAACTTTTTTGCTAAGCGCGGGTAGGGGTTGTGCATGCATGGCTCTGCACATCCCGGGCTGAATACCGGGCTGTGCAGGTATGCATGGGCATGCCCCATGTGCCTGCATACATTACTGATGTGCTCTGGCGCATTGGGATTTGTGCTGCGCACTTTTCCCTTTGAATATCGCGCGGGGCATCAGTGGGTTGCAAATGGTGCAACACTGTTGCACCATCGCCAGCTCCGCACAATATCTGGGCCTCTGTGTACAATGCTGAATGAGGAATGGGATGCAAATGCAAAAGCTCAGTGTACTCAGTGCCACATAATGTAAATGTGTAATTTAAACAACCTGACCATATGAAATGCTGCACCACATTCACACAACAAGCAGTAAGAACATTTGTACCATCACTGACAATTTCACTATGTGTACAGCAACACAGTCAGTTCTATAACAAAAATATTACCAAACACAAAGAAATCACTAGTTATCCAACTTAAATCTACCTACACACAGATATGCGCTCCCCACACAGCACACTTCACTGTCTTTCACCACACACACTCAATGTTGTAAACTTACATTCAAAATCCACACAAACAAAAGCAGCTCGATGATGTAAGCACAGGAGGGTTTTCTACAATCGATGAACTACAGTTGGATCCCCAAAAAGCAAAAATGTTTTTAAACAGCTTTTAAAAGATTCCTACAGACAGCTATCAGAGCACACTGTCTCCTACTCCTTCCTACTCATACTACCTCGAACTGAGGCTGTGGAGATCAATATAGAGCCCATGTGACCTGAACTACCATGAATCACTGCAAAATCCTCCTTCAGAGCTCAAAAACAAGGTGAAGTGGCGAAGTGAACTGCCGCCAATGTACTTCACCTTAAAATTGAAAGAGAAGTGACCAGTGGAGATGGAGTAATAGAGTAACTGTTTTCAATGCACTCCGCATTCTTCATTAGAACACAAAGTACTCTGCTTCACATTCTGCGGAGCACTCCACCGAATCCGCTTTTGCTCTGCGAATCACTTCGCAAGAGCAGATTAACCACTTAAGCCCACCACTACTTACAGGTTGGGGAGATCTAGAAAACAGGTCAGTAAACATTCTTGTGATGTTAGGCAAGACAGCGAGGACTTTGTGCTCTCAAAACTGGAGTAAAAGAACATTTAAAACAAGGTTGAAATAGACATGTGTAAAAAGCATTGAAATGATCATTTGAGTCTTGGATTTATGCAAAAGGAATGCTGCACAAAAAGCTCCCATCTCCTTGAAAATACTGTCTATTGGACTAATGGCCCTGTCTCCCAAATTGAGCACTGCACAGGATGCAAAGATCCAACTTTATTTCTGAAATGCAAATAAGTACAACATTAACTCAAGGAGAAGCTAATGTTTTGATGAGATGAAACAACCTTTACAGAAAGAGCAGCTATGCTGAATGTGAACTTGCATTGGTGACTAGTTCTGCTTTTTGGGATGGTGATGGAAGAGATGTTTTAAGGAATGGTTCAGAAATCATGTCTTGTCTGAGGCCTCAGGATGCTGCTATGAACTAGTGGAGTCACAAAGAGATTGAAACCTGTTCTGAGGTATTTTGAATTCCTCTGCTGGATGTTACTGTAAAATTCCTGCAGGGTTTCCACCTTTGCTGTTATAAATAGTAATAAATCTTGTGCAATGGTAAAGGATTGCAAAATATCACAACATATTGTTAACCATCCCTTTTTGTTTTCTTAGAGACAACTGGTACTGTATATACATAGAACAGTCACAGAATGTCATATACCAGTAGTCTGTAAGCAAAATGAAAAAGATATTTAAAATGTTTTGCAATATTTTAAAATCCTTCACAATTACATATGATTTATTACTATGTTTTGACAACAAAGATTGAAACCCTGTAGGCAATAGAACTATAGCTGTCCCAGTGTACCATCTAATTGGCATGAATGGGTACACTGGGATAGCTACCTCTATTCTCTACAGCATCGCCCAGTTTGTACTATATCCGCCTCTGTACCAGAAGGTCATGGGTTCTCATCCCACACCAGGACTGGACACGTACCTAGCGCTGGCACCTGGTGCAGCATTAGGGTGATGCTGTACTGTTGGGGTGTGACATCATTCAGATGAGACGTTAAACCAATGTCCCTTCTACCCATCCTTGTGCTTTCCTGGTGGGTATCCAGGTGGAAGTAAAAAGAAACAAGGTATACTTCACAAAGTAGGGGACATTCCAGATGTCCTGGCCAATACTTCCTTTCCATAAAACCAGTTCATGCACTTGTACAGGCTGTGTGGGTGTTGATGTGTGATATGGCAGCAACTACACATTTCGTCACTTCACTACCAGTCTTGCATTGCTTGTAAAGTGCTTTGGGATATATTGTATATAATAAGCACTATATAAATGCTGATTCGTCTTCTACAGGGTTTCCATCTTTTTACAAATAGTAACACATTGTATGCAATCGTAAAAGGTTGTAGAATATCACAAAATATTGTAATGCATTGTATTTTTCATTTTCTACAGAGGAAGATTTTTAGATGAAGTCAATGATTATCTGTTAGCTATTCAGATGGAAAATGGCACCATCATGCCATATGTGTATGAGCATGGAGAAGTTGACTTCATCATTAGGTCCAGTGTACCTCGTACAGTTCACAAGTATGACAGGAAACAAGTCAGGAGTTTACCAAAGATTTGAAGAGAGTCATGTCAGCAAGTGAATGTTACTGATGCTTCCATAAATCAAACTACTGTGTTTTCAACTGGATTGGAGAGCACCCCTCCCCCATATACTAGCATTACCTATTTCTCCGTAATTGTTCAGAGTTTTTTTACACTTGCTCACATATGGCACCTGTGCCATTTCAGTTCACATCACCACATTCCTTCCCCTAAACACCAGTAATACTGTTGCATGTTATTGATACGCTTTCAAAATGTTATATAATTTGTCACTTCTACCCCATCTCAACAAAGACTATGACCAGCACATTAAAAATCCATTCTGTTCCTTAAATGATTAAGTATGGTATTTCTTCTGTGCTTGTCCTCAAAAACTGTATCAGTTACAGCTATGTTTTATTTCTCCATTCCCTTCCCTCAACCCCTTACACAGTCCTATTTTTAACTTGGCTGAACTGTTTATCATTTCTCTTTTTCCGTTTTCCAAAGCACTGTATTATAGGGGAGTAAGAGATGTCACAGATTGCCACAGTTAACATGGAAATTACAATTGATTTAGATGATGGTTAATGCACCCAGATGCAGCAAAATGCAAACTACAGTATCGAAATGAATGTATATACTCTGAAAGGGTAGAAGTGCGTGTCGTGTGTGTGTGTGTGTGTGTGTTTAACATGCCACAAAGTTTACTGTTGAACCAATCATAGATGTTGAGCACATAAGAATATACTTGGGAGAGCTGAACAGATGTACACTCATAGTCATCAAGCAATACAATCATATCAAAAAGGAGATAGGCAACAATATGCAACATCAAAATAGAATAGTGGCAAACCATACCATTGAAAACAGGGTAATGACAGGAGATGCAGATCAGTTTTGAAACATACAGTACAGTAGCAGTGCAAGTATCTGGAAATAGGGTGTGTGGAAAGGAAAAGGACAATTTGACGTTACTGTAATGAACAAATATTGGCAGAACAAGTACATTTTGTAAGGAAGGTGGGTAATGATTAACAAGTAATATAAAAAGGGGGAAGGTCCAGTAATTATCCAGGCATTTATAAGAGCATAAAATAGAATAGTGACACTGTGTGTGACAATTCATATTAGCATGGAGCTAGCAGGTGGTGAGGATGGGAGATTATATGGTGAATATACAGGACTGTAAACGACCATGTTTGGTGTTATGATTTGATTTTAATGGCTGTGGGTGGAGCATACAGCCATTTTGCTATCTGTGCCTGAAAATGACCGATCATGGCACCTTCCATTGAACTTCGAATATCCTTCGAAAGTTCAATGGAGCTATACTGCTCTGCCATGACCTGCTGCTACAGAGTAACAGTTGCACTATTTTGGCTGTTACTTCCACAGTCTGGGACAGGAACGGTGCATGTGTGCCTCACATGCATCGCATGGGTCTGCTGGTGCCACCATCTTGCAAATGCATATTGCTATTCACCACAACTACACATTTACTAATGCCGTGCATGTGCAGTTAGTGCTTCCACCAACTTGCAGATGGTATTCGGCAGCTCTGGTGGCACTAGCTCACCAGAGCTTTGAAAATTTGCCACAGCCATATTGGCCCTGGCTATATCTTGTTTTTATGTTTAAGGGTGTGGGTGGCAAGACAGGTGGTGTGGCTATATACAGTATAAAATGACACTGAAACTGATTGAGATAAGGGCAAGTGCATCACGATGCAGCAGCAGTGTTGCAGCCTATTAAAAATATAATCAGAAAGTATGGGTGGATGAATTAATGATTAGCTTGGAAAATAAGAGTAATCAGTGGTGTTTTTTTTTCAAAATAAACTGCATCAGTTAGGTCAATAACGTATGTGTCCAGTGAAGGGACTTAGCAGCAACATCTAGATTTTGAAGGTGAGGCCAGCTAAGCCAGCTGAAACATTTACTAATGGAAATACTATGCAAAAATGACAAGAACATCAACAAAGTAAACAAAACACAAACCATGAGAGCAAAGGAAAGTACTACAACAGCACCAGCACTTTAACCAATGTGGTCTTACTCGGGTGGTTGTTGGATTGCATTTTTTATCCTGCAGCATGTGGCTGGGTCACTTACTGATCATTTATTTATTACTTTTGCCAATATTTTATTATAAATCTTTCAGCTCATGGAACTGGAAACACCATAGATAGTTCCAAGAATGATCATGTAATCTGCCAAAAACAAAAATAAATAAATACAATAAAAACAAATTAACTAAAAGTAAGACTGTGTAATAGCATATTGTGTGGAGGTGTCAAATGGCTTAATGAGGTGTTGTGCCCTTAGCCCTATGAACACCTCATTAAACCATGTGACGCCTCCATCCTAAAAGCAATCATCCTGCTACTTTGTAAGACATACCATAGCAAAGAGTTCAAGAGTGCCTGTTCCCAAATAATAAACACATTTAAAGTGTTAAATGCCAACTTCATTTTCTCAGGCAGGCAGTTCAGATGGCTTCATTTATTTTTCCAAATATTTGTTTTAAATAATGTTAATAATATATGCAATGCACCAAAATAGCCAGTTGTGTTTTAGTTATTAATTTTATAGCACTGTATTCTTAACCTGCAATTTGTGACTAAAGGTGTTTACAGCTAAATTATAGTAACCACATTTGCTTCAGTTGCAAGTAGGCGGCATGTGTGTGTCTCATTTTTGTTTGACTTAGGTTATAAAGTTACACATAGACTCTGATCAGTTCATAACATGCTGTATTGTAATTAAATGAACTGATAAATAGAGGCTTTGTTTCTTTTACAAATTCCTGTATCCTGTCCATGGATATACTAAAACAAAAATGTCTCAGCAAAATATTTAAAAATTAGGAGTCGAGCAGTAATTTAGTTGATGTGGCATACAGAGCTGGTCCCTGGAAAATTACCTGGTTTGGGGAGGGGTGCCACAAGCAGAATGGGACTTCAAAGAGGGAGAAGATCATGGCTGCAGAAGAGTCAGATGGCATTAAATTCTTAATGGCGTGGATGTAGAAGCACCAATATCTGAGCATGACTTTGGTACAGGACTAAGTGTGACTTTGGGGTGGGGATCATCAGGAATTGAATGAGTCATGGCATCTTTAGCATAAGGTTTTCTGAAATGTCAACCTTCGCTGGGTTGGACTCTGCATTTATCTGTGCAGATTGTCACTAAACTACATGAGGTGAGGAAACACAGGAACATAGAAACATAGATTTTGATGGCAGATAAGAACCGCTTTGCCCACCTTTTCTGCCCATTTCCTACCTATTGGATAAGCTGCAGATCCTAGTTAACCAATGGTCTTCTTCTTCCTACACCCTATCAAAATTGCCTTATGCATGTCCCATGCATTCTTGAATCCCACTGTTTTGACCCCATGAACTTCTCAGGAAGGCAATTCAATGCATCCACCACCCTCTCTGTAAAAAACACGTCCTCACATTGCCCCTAGGCCCCCTCTATCTTCAAATTGTGTCCTCTTGTTCTTGCACATCTCTTTTCTGTAATATGCTACCCTCTTGGACTTTGTTGATTCCTTGAGGTACTTGTAAGTTTCTATCATGTCCCCTCTCCCTCCTTTCTTCAAGGGTATACATATTAAGCTCCTTAAGGCCCTGTCCACTACACCTCTGTAACATTACAGAGGTGTAAAACAATACCGTAACAGGTCACATTTACACCTGTAACATTACAGGAGGCATTTTCGTAACTGTTGTTGAAACCACATATGAGGTGGTTTCAACAACGGTATGAAACCGATCCCTCCTGGTAATGTTACCAGTGGTAGTGTGGATGGCTGGTAACCGTCCCCTGCAGACACGAAGCACAGCAGCGAGCTCATTGTGGGATCGGGCACCGCCATAACGGTCATCCAGCTCCTGAAGTGTGGACTGGCAGTGCTGGTCCCATAACGGTACACCGCCGGTGTGGGCGCACTGCACCACTCCTCGGATGTAATGGATTGCATCCGTTACGGACACGAGCAGTGTAGTGTGGACAGGGCCTTAGTCTCTCTTTCATATGGCTTCAGTTGCAGACCCTGCACCATTTAGTTGCCTCCTCTGTACTTCCTCAATTCTGTCATGCCCTTGTGGAGATGGGGTCTCCAGAACTGCATGCAGTACTCCAGATGGGGTCTTATCAACTGTCTGTACAGAGAAATAACTACTTCCTGTTTTCTATTGGTGTTACCTCTCCGTACACATCCAGTATCCCCCAGCCATCCTTACTTCCTTCTCACATTGCTTGCTTACCTTTAGGTAATCTGATGTAGCTACCCCAGGTGTCTTTCCATTTGTGTTATTATTCGCCCCACTGTGTACTCTTCCACTGGATTTCTGTTTCCCAGGTGCATCACTTTGCACTTCTTTGCGATGGAATCTAAGCTGCCATACATTTGACCATTCCTGCAACCTTGCCAGTCCCTTCTCATCCTTTCCACCCCACCTTGTGTATCAACCCTGTTGCAGATCTTTGTGACATCTGCAAAGAGGCATACTTGTCCTTCAAGTCCCTGTGCAATGTCACTTATAAAGACATAAAAAGGACCAGACCAAGTACTGAACCCTGTGGTACCTGGCTAGTAACTCGACTTTCTTCTAAGTGGATCCGTTTACTATTACCCTCTGTGTCCTGTTGTCTAGCCATTTTCTACCCTTACTACAACCCTGGGAACACTCCCAGGCTGGCAAATTGTTTATTAATCTTTATATGGGACTGTGTCAAATGCCTTGCTAAAGTCTAGGTAGGCCATGTCCACAGCCCTCCCTGTTCTACTACTTTGGTCACCCAGTCAAATAAATTTATTAGATTCATCAGACATGACCTTCCCACTGTGAATACATGCTGCCTTAGGTCCTGTGCCCTGCTGGCCTCTAGATACTCAACAATTCTTTCCTTCAGAAGTGATTCCATCGAACACTGAAGTTTAAGCTAATAGGTCTGAAGTTTCCTGCCTCTGCTTTTCTCCCACTTCTGTGAAGAGGAATCACATCCACCCTCCTCTAGCCCTTAGGTACCACACCATCTTCCCATCATTTGTTAAAGGCTAGTCAGCCAGCCCAGTGGCATAGAGGCTGAGGTGCTGGACACCACACCTCAAATCATGCCAGTGACCCAGGTTCAGGAATGGATGCAGGTCATCGGGGCTGGCTGGGGAAGGAGAGGATTGAGCATTGAGAGGACTATTCTCCTCTCTGGAGGAGGGTCAGGTGGGAAGATCCACTCCTGTAATGTCCCGGTGGAGACTGGGGCACTACTAAGTAGCAGCACAGGAGGAACAACCAGGAAAGCTGGAAAACAACTTCAGTGCCTGCCGGATGATGGCATCTGCATTCTTTACACCTCCAGAACCTCTGGGAGCCTGCTCCTCCCAGCATCACCCCAAGTCAGTAAGGAAATAGAGTGTTGGGGTTTTCCTCTTCCCCAGTGCCTTCACACCCTTGGAGGAGAGGAGTAGCCGAGATGAGATATTCTGGGATGACTCGGAGGGCTGACTGCAATATGTGGTATGAGGCAGCACTCAGGAAGAGGATAACTGGGAGTGGAGATGCTAGGAGGCCAGAAGGAGAGGTGGACACTGGAGCATCACAGGAGGTTAAAGACAATACTACAAAAAGGGTAGTCAGTGATGTCACTAGTTCTCCCTTAGTTCTTTTAGACTTCTGGTGTGAATCACATCAGGCCCCATTGCTTTTCCCACCTTCAGTTTTAGAGTTATTTCAGAACCCATTCTTCTGTGAAAGGACTGGTATTGACCCCCCTATCCACAGTGCTCCTATTAATTGGATTTGGTACCTCGCCCTCCTCTTCTTTTGTGAATACTGAGCAGAAGTATTCATTCAGTATCATTGCTTTTCACTGTCCATCTCTGCCTACCCACGATCCCCTTTATTAAGCCTCACCATCCCTCCCTTGGTCTTTCTCTGCTCCCTAATGTACCTACAAAAGGTTTTATCCCCTTTTTAACCAAGTTGTCTATCTTTTCCTCAGTTTGGGCCTTTGCTATTCTGACTGCCTTCCCTTCCTTCTACTTTAACTGGTACAGTTCTCTGTCCTGCTCCTTCTGTGTTTCTTTATACTTCTTGAATGCTATCTTTTCCCCTAACCTTCCCTGCCACCTCTTTTGAGAACCATTGTGTTTTCATTTTTGCTTTATTTGTTTATTTGCTTCACGCAAAAGCTTGTTGCCTCTGTGATGGCAGTTCTGATGTTTCCCCATTGTTTTCCACCACTCCTTTTTGTCTGCTAGTGCTTTTCTGAGGCACACTCCCATTTTGAAAAAGTCAGCCCTCTTAAGTCCAGTACCATCACTTTTGTGTGGCTTGACTCTCGGCTGTGCTTATTGTAAATCACACTGTTTGGTGGTCACTTGTTCCCAGATGGCTACCCACTTCTAGATCTGAGATCCTCTCTCCATCCCTGTTTGCGAGTACCAGGTCTATGACTGCTCCCTCCTGAGTGGGTTCCAACATTAGCTGTCTGAGCTGAGCCCTGTGTAGGGCATTGAGAATGACCCTGCTCTTGGATGTGGCTGCAGCAAAGGTGTGCCAGTAAACATTTGGCATATTCAGGTCCCCTCAATAATATCTCCCTTTTTCTGCCATCCTAAGGATGCCTTCTATCATTCCTTGTCCATTTCCTCCCCTGAGATGGGGTCTGTATACAACACCTATGTGGATTGTGGTGCCATTTCCTGTCTCCAGGGTGACCCACAGTGCCTCCCCTCCTCCCAGTTCACCCTTTTGTTCCATTGCTTTGATCCTAACTTTACATAGAGAGCTACTCCTCCTCCACTTCTACCCTCCCTGTTCCACCTGTAGATTATGTACCCTGGTATGTGACATCCCAGTCATGTTTCTCTGTGTTACATGTTTCTGTGACTGCTAATATCCAAGTGTCCCTCTTCCATCAAGGCCACCAGCTCAGAGGCTTGTTACCTATACTATCGGCATTGGTATTCATTACCCTCCTTTTTTGAAGGCCTTACCCTTTTTGCCCCATCCTTGTCCTTACTGCCTTTACCTTTTCTCCATTTACCCCTGCCCTTCTCCTATCAACTTCTCTATGTTGGTGTTTACCACCCTAACTACCCTGATTTTTTTGGGGAGGGGCTAGGGTTCCCCTGCTGCTTTTCATTGCCTCCCCTGGCTAGTTCAAATGCTTGCCAATGATGCATTTAAACCTATCACCTAGGATCCTATTTCCCTCCTGGATTGATGCAGACCATCATGCCAGTATAGGCCTGTATCCCTCCAGGAAAACTCCCAGTCCCAATGAAGCCAAAACCCTGAGCTCTGCACTAGTTTTCAACCATTGATTGAATCCCATGGTGCTCAGCACCATAGCCTCACCATGCCCTAGACAGGCAGCACCTCTGAGAAGGTTACAGTTCTGCTGCTTGTCTAAGGCCCTCCCAACTCCACAAACTCCTCCTGCACTGCTCTGATCCCTTTCCCAGCCAGGTCATTTGTCCCTAAGTGGATACTGACATCCAGCTCCCTCCCATGCAGCTGCTCCCATGGTCCTGTGGATTTGCTCCTTGTCCCTCAAGCCATGGTGCCAGGCAGGCACCCTACTCCTTTCCCCACCTCCCCAGTTCTACCCTCCTAACAATGGACTCCTCCACCAGGAGTTGTTTCCTTCCCAGTGGGGTCCCATGCCACCCTCCTGTGGGTCTCCTTTGTGGAGGTTCCCAGCATCCTCCTTGGTCTCCACTGTAGGTCCCTCCATAGAGGTGAAGTAAATTTATTGTTGATCAGTTTTCCAACCATTACAACACAGAACATTCAAACATTAAAATTTAAAATACAAAAGGTGCAGAAAAATATCTTTGTCCTCCATTGAGTTATCGTTAATTTCCAATAACTCCTTCTACAGTAAGCTCAAAATATCTTACCTAAGTAAATCCATTTTTAAAAAACAGGATGAATATATTAATCAGTGGAGCTCTCAAATTTTTATTCAACAGAGTAGCTTTCATATTTATTAAATAGCAACCTATCTGGGCACTCCATAAGAATTTCCTGCAACTCTCAGCTGACCATTCCTTGTTCAGTGGACCTTCATTTTACCAAGCTTGAGACAAAACTTGTGTCCAAAACACTCGACCTCACTCTGATATCTGTCAATCAACAAGCTGTGGCTACTTTAACCCAAATAAATATTAATAAGTCACTGCCACAGAACCCTGGAAGGGCCCACCTGTACTGCCAGTTCAATGCCTACCCTGGATCCCAAGGGGATACCCTGCAGCGCATGCTGCCCACATCCCTCTTATTGGGGCCTGGCTCAGGCACCTTTGACCAGTTTGTACTCACGGGCCTCACTTCCAGGGTTGAGGATCTGGACCCATAGGTGCATATTGGATCATTTAGCTGCACTGCTGGCCAGAATTCAGAAGCTGGTCTGAATAAGCTTAACTCAAGCATCACCTCATTACTATAAGTTCAACGGCAGTCACTCCCTGTAGGAATTAGCAGCCTACTCTTGTCAGGCTTCCACGGATCTGCCCAGAAGACCCCTAGAGATCCACAACATTAACTTGTCAGACATCCCAAATAAATTCTTGAATTATTGACCATACAATCAGGTCAAGGATATCAATACACAAATCTCTGACTTGTTGGGCACTAAATGCCCGATATATGTAAATGGAGCTTACATTTACTAAGACAATCTTAAATTAGCCTAAGATCTATAGATTATTATTTCAGGACAAAAACAGCATTTTCAATGCCCTAATAATACAATTATAAAAGTAACTATAAATATTTGGACATCCCACCACTTATATAAATACACCAAATTCAATAAATCTATCCATATATAAATCTAGTCATTACTAAAATAAGCATAAGAGCACCATAAAAACTTCATTAATGCAGGAGTCCATGTTTTCAGACCAGTAACTCTGGTAGCTACCTGACGTCTAAGCAGCATCCATAAAAGCCTCAGTATTTCCTGAATACAATGTGAAATGAAGACAAACTTAATAACACATGTCAAAGAGTCACTAAGTAGCATCTCTATAATAAGAAAACTGAAATAAATATATTCCTGAAGTATAGGCCAAATCTATAAAACAGATTTTTAATCCAATACCAAAAGTTCAGATTGGAAGTAAAATATGCAGAATCCAGGCTCATTGGGGCCTGACTCCACCTTCAGCATGAAAGGAGAAAGGAATTAAAACCAGTACCTCACAGGAAAATTTTCCCTTATCAAAGCATCTTAGGACTGGAACAATATCCTAAGGCCCTCTAATAGGCCGTCTCTCCAAACACTTAAGGGCAATTGTATTCTATTCCATTTCATTACCAAATGAGATGATGGACTCAGTCACCAGTAGCGGTGTCCATCCTGTGCGAGACTTTCCCGCCATCTCCGACATTTTCTGAATCCTGTTCTCCACATTGGTTAAATAGACAGTTGCAGACTCTAAGCATCTAAATAAAAAGCACACAAACATCGCACATCTGATCATAGTTAGCTCACACTATAAAGTAATATACCTTCAGTCCTTGGCAAAGGCGGCATACCTTTAGTAGTTCAACACAAGCCTCTTGAGCAGTCACAGTGCAGAGCTCTGATGTCCATTCAACAGCCCTCTAAGACTCCTAAATCGAACTCTCTCCAATGTTTTGTAGGCTCCAAATTGTACCCGTTGCCCATAGCATATAACAAAATACAAAAAGTAAACTAAAGTTCCATTCATCAGTATTTAATTATATGCAATTTCACGGTCTATTAGCAAGGAGTTAACACACACACTAGTACAAAAAGAGCTCATTGTGAGAGCGAAACAGCGTTCATATCAGTAGTTTCAAACTCCCATCGACGGACATTACAAAATCTACTGCTACCTAAAAACTGAGTTAGGGTACATTTCATTCAGCAGCAGTTACTATCTTAGTAGTAAACCATCGGAGTTCGAACGATAGAAGCCATCAAGCAGCCACACAAGCAGAGGCAATGAGGAGTGGAGCAGAGCAGCTGCTGCTATTATTCCTGCCCTGCCCTATTCCCTGGAAAATGACTCTGGGAAAAGAGGTAAGAGAGCATCTGATAGCTTATACCACCAATAAATTCCCAGGGATGGGTATGTGTTATGCCCTTTTGCTATCTTTTGTTAAAGTCTCGGTCCCTCCATAGAGGAACCACACTCTGCTAGAATGGCATATGAATTGTGGAGAGGTACAACTGGAGGGTGAACCTCCATTCCACCACCCTCACCCTCCCTAAGCCCACTGTGCTCTAACCGCTCCTCTTTCTTGGCAACCTCTGACTCAGCAGCTGCCCTGGTGGTCCCTGAGTGGAGAGAAGGACCCTAAATCCTGGCCAACTCAGCCTGGAGATGAGCAACTTCCTCTCTCAGCCTAGAGAGGTGCCTGTAGATGGAATAACTGCATCCTCCAGAAGGTCTCCTGGAAGACTGCCTCTCCACAGCCACTTCACTGCACCACTCCTATCATGTCTTATTAGTGGCCCGTCAATTGTTGTTTTGTATGCTTTTGTATGAGTAAAAGCAGATCATCAGACCCAGACCAGAAATGTAAAATCTAGACTGGGCACAGCTTTTGCAAGTATTGCTGATCCACTCACTCCAGATGATCTGGTCTGGGTTTTACCTATCTGGTCTGGTCCTGACGGTTCAGTTTTCAACCATGCTAAGGAAGGGTTGAAAACAGTCTTTCAGGAGTGGACCAGATACATAAAAGTCAGAATGAACAGTGCAGCCAGAGTGATGGGACCAGCAGTATTTGTACAGGTTGCACCCAGTCTAGCCAGTTTGGATTTTATAGAACTGTTGTGGCTCAGGTCTGTCAGTCCAGTTTTAATCAATCAATCAATCAATCAATCAATCAATCAGTCTTTATTTTATACTGAAAGGTATGTGAGCAAAAATGCCTGTTTAAACAAATGTCCAGTTAAGCATAAAAGAGAACAGAACACCAGGTCAAACAATAACATTGTAAAATACAGTATAAATCGACTAACATAAAGTGGTCTAATACAGAGATCTAGAAGGATATACAGAAGAAAGGAAGCAAATACAAACATACAAAATTGCTGGCAGAAAAGGCCACAGATCTATCAAGTCTTCCTGATTGTGCAGCTCTTAGTTTCATATCACTACAGCTGCCCACCCCTACCCAAACCCCTCCTTTCTCCCTTTCCCAGTCTTTCTCCCTTTTGTGTTCTTGTCTGTACTAACCCTGCCCTTGACTCTATCCCAGCCCTGCTTAAAGAGGACAGGAATTGACTACTTATGTGCAGCTGTTTGAAATATCTCTATTTTTATAAATTATATCCATACCTCTGAAGTATTCCTATTTAACTAGGCATGAAGAAAAGCTGAAGCTGTCAGTTGTGTTTGCATTGTTTTCTTTGCATGGACAACATTCCGTGCAGTTCCTTTCATAGAACCAATAATTTTGGACTGTTGACTATGTCACTTCATGATTTCAGAACCTTAGGCACTATACTGATAAGTTCTAAATCACATTTCTGAACCATGAAGAGACAT
Organism: Neoceratodus forsteri; assembly: GCA_016271365.2. Lineage (NCBI taxonomy): Eukaryota > Metazoa > Chordata > Ceratodontiformes > Ceratodontidae > Neoceratodus > Neoceratodus forsteri. The sequence continues at coordinate 121,253,038 of CM028136.1, read as the reverse complement.
GGTCAAAACTCCAAATTCTTGGTTCCATGAAGAACTGAACATGTTGTCCATACAAAGAAAACAATACAAAACACAGCTCATACTGATGAGTCCTGGTAGGATGAAACACGTGTCTATGTCATCTGTTAGCACCCTTTGCAAATTGTGTGAGAGGCCTTTTGGCACCATGCAATTCTGCTTAAAGTTGAACCAGCATAACATTCTGGGGTGATTTGCATATGCAGCCCATGATGCTTTGCATTGTGTGGGCATGTGTGATTTTGTATTTTCTTGAAACTTGGCCTCCCAGCCAAATGCCCTTTGGGTAACCCTTGCCTCAGTGTTTGCCATGGAGGTTCTTTGTCTTTAAATAGATTTTTATTTCAATGGGCACACCACAATATAACCCAGACAGACTGTCTTAGGGTAGCTGGTTCATTCCACTGGGGTGTCAAACAGACAAGGCATACTGATGAGTCCTGGTAGGATGAAACACGTGTCTGTGTCATCTGTTAGCACCCTTTGCAAATTGTGTAGAGACCTTTCGGCACCATGCAATTCTGCTTAAAGTTGAACCAGCATAACATTCTGTGTGATTTGCATATGCAGCTCATGATGCTTGCGTTGTGTGGGCATGTAGATTTTGTATTTTCTCAAAACACAGCTGACAGCTTCAGTTTTTATTCAGACACAGTTAAATAGGGATCCTTTAGCAGTGTTAATATAATTTATGAAAATAGAGACATTTCAAAAGCTGCACATAAGTAATCAATTCCTGTCACCTTTAAAGCTATCCACTGTCCTCAGTTCGATTAACTCCTCTGACAGTGTGTTCCATCCTGTCACCACTCTCTGCAAAGTAGTGCCTCTTTATCTCCCTCCTGAATCTTCCCCTTTCAACTTCAGACTGCCTCCTAGTGACCCTCCCCTCTTTAAGTGGAACAATCCTTCCTCTCTGACTTTGTTTATGCCTTTTAAGTACTTAAAGGTCTCTATCATGCCCCTCTTTCCTTCTCTCTTCCAGCGAATACATGTTGAGCTCCCCAATCTTTCCTCATAAGTCAACTCCCCTCGTCCCATGATCATTTTCGTAGCCCTGTGCTGCACGCCTCTATTTATTTATTTATTAAGCATCAGTTTACAATCTTTGAGCCAGAGGCTCATTTACAAAGGTACCTTGTCACAGAGAAGACAATACAGTGATAACAACTTAGTACAGAGAAACAGTGTACAGTTTTTTTTTGAGGATACAGGAGGACAAATGAGATCAACAGTTTACAACATACAGGGTTGATGAAGTTAACATTGTTCAGGAAATGACTAGAACATCAGAAAACATAAGATCTGTAGTAATCTTACATCCTTTTATGTTGATTGCGCGCATGCGTAAGAAACATGTTGCGTCAACTTTCTCCACAAGCAGGTTGTGGAGGCATGGCACTGTTGTGCTCAATGCCCCACAGTCTGCAAAGGCTTGTCCACCATCCCCAATGCTGTGGTATGCTGCTGACACTAGTTCAGCCAGCGTGCCACAACTTTCTAAAAAATCAGCCACTGCAATCAGGGACCACCTCGTCATTGCAGCGTCAGCAGTGTCAGCCATCCGCTGCAATGAGGAGCAACCTTTCATTGGAGGGTGGGATGTAGGATCCCTGATATTGTTTGTGAACATGGCAGTGGGTTGCCACCGTGTTCACAAACAATATACCCCTCCCATCCACCATGTTTATTTGCTGACGGGGAGCCTACTCCCCATCGGCATTCTGTAACCCCCTGATTATTGTTTCTAATGACGGGGTGCCCAATTCCATTGGCATAATGGATTATCCCCTGCTTTGTTCCTGCCAATGGGTGCCTAATCCCTGTCGGCATAATGATACCCCTCCTTCCATTGCTGTAGCTGAGGGGTGCCCAATCCCCTCGGCTCCTGCAGCTCCCTCCCCTTGCCTTGTTTGCCGGCATGGGTGCCCAATCCCCTGTTGGCTACCCAGCCACACAGGTGGCATGCTGGGAGCCCACCCAGCGTGCCAAAGCACCTGTTAAATCAGAAAAAGGTCCCTCTATGTCTTATTTTTGTTTCAACCTGTAAAGGAAATGGTCCTCATAGTCTCCTGCCCCTCCCTCAGCCTGCACCCACCACTCGTACCCTGCCTCCCACATCCCCTATACCCATACTTACCTCCGGGCTGATGCGACAATCTTAGCTGGATCGGGACACGTCTGAACTCTTCAAAGCCGACCGCCAACTGAGGAAATGCCGGTAAGCTGTATAATGTAATAAATAGGGTTTCAACTTTAGTGCATATCTTGGGCATTTTGGAAATTTTCACCAAATTTTCAACATGGGGTTTTAGGACCCATCCTCATGAATTCTTGAACTGTCATGGCATTAATCAGCCCCAAAGGTGGTTTTGCGGTCACTGCGTGGAATCACCCTCCGGGCTGATTAATGAAAAAGAAGTGCCAGTGTTCATGAGGTGGGCTCTCAAAAACCTATGTTGCAAATTCAGTGGAAGCATCAAAAATGACTGTTTTTGCGTGCTTCGCGAGTTGCTACGTACGCTCACTGCTAATTTACAATTATTTCATACCAGATTTTCAACATTGCTGTTTTGTCACACCTCCTTGTGAGCAGTACAGCTGTCATTGTTCACATCCTGGCCAAAATGTGTTTTGCAGTTCCGGTGCAGAATGGTGTGGTAGCTGTGGGAAATCAGTGTTCAGAAGAGATTAAGAAAATGACAGTGACACTGTTCATGAGTAGAGGTCCTAAAATGCCTATGTTGAACATTTGGTAACGATACTCCATAAAATGACTGTGTTATGAGCATCGTTGAGCAGTTGGCACGCTCAGTAACTTCACAAATTTATAATATTTTCACTCCAGATTTTCAACATTGACATTTTCCCACACCTACTTATGAACAGTGCAGCTGTCATTTTTCCCATCCTGGCGAAATGTGTTTTCGCACTTCTGCCACAGAATAGAAGCAGTCGCTGTGGGGAAATCACTGTCTGGACAGATTAAGAAAATGACAATGATACTGTTCATGAGCAGAGGTCTAAAATGCCTGTGTTGAAAATTTGGTGATGATAGCCCATCAATTGACTGTGTTACAAGTGTGCATTACACACTTTCCACGCACCCTTGTAACCATGAATTTGTAATATTGTCACACAGATTTTCAACAGTGCCATTTTTCACACCTCCTTATAAGCAGTATAGCTGTCATTTTCATATCCTGACCAAAATGTGTTTTCACAGTTCAACAGAATAACGTGGTCACTGTGGAAAGTCAATGTTTGGGACAGATTAAGAAAATGACAGTGGCACTGTTCATGAGCAGAGGTCCTAAAATCCCTATGTTGAAAATTTGTTGACGAAAACTCCATAACATGACTGTGTTACAAGCTGCATTGCACTTTTCCATGCACCCTTGTAACTTCGCAAATTTGTAAAACTGTCATGCCACATTTTCAACAGTGGCATTTTTCACAACTCCTTATGAACACTATAGCTGTCATTTTCACATCATGGCTAAAATATGTTTTGCACTCCTGCCGGACAATAGCATGGTCACTCTGGGAAATCAGTATTTAGGACAGATTAAGATCGACCAAGTGAGAGGTCGGAGTGACTGAGCTCAACTGAGATCTGTTGGGACTGCTGCAGAATTGTTTGTGGGCAGACAAAGGCCTCAACACAAGAGCCCAGTACAAAAGGGCAGCTTGCAGCACTGGGAAGACAAAGAACGAGAGAAGCGAGTGAGGGAGGGCGAGTGAACTCACCAAAGTGCTGTCAGGACTGCTGCACATTTCTTTGTGGGCAGAAAAAGGCGTCAATTCAGGCAGGGAGCCCAGTACAAAGGCCAGCCTGCAGCGGTGGGAGAAACAGTATGAGCGAGTGAGACAAGGGGACTTAGTGAGCTCAATGGAGCTCTATCAGGACTGCTGAGATTTCTTTGTGGGCAGAAAAGGCGCAATGCAAGCAGGGCCCGTACAAGGAGCAGCTTGCAGCTCCAGGACAAACAGAATGAGTGATGAGAAAGGGAGACTGTGCGACCTCAACAGAGCTCTGTCAGGACAGCAGCAGATTTCTTTGTGGACAGACAAAGGTGCCAGCAGCCTGGAGCCCCATACAAAGCGCAGTCTCTGCGCCAAGAGAAACAGAACTAGCAAATGACAGAGCCGGTAGTGAGCGCAGCTCAACAGAGCTCTAGTGTGACTGCTGCAGATTTCTTTGTGGGCAGAAAATGCGGCAACGCTGGCAGGAGCCCAGTACAAATGAGCCAGCTTGCAGCGCGGCAGAAATGGAATGCGAGGTGAAAGGGGAGTGAGCGAGCTCAGTGGGCTGTGTCAGGACTGCTTCAGATTTCTTTCTGGCCAGAAAAAGCCACCAATGCAGGCAGGAGCCCAGTACAAAAGGGCAGCCTGCAGCACCAGGAGACATAGAGCAGGCGAGTGAGGGAGGAGTCAATGAGCTCAGCAGGGCTTTGTTGGGACTGCTGCAGATTTGTTTGTGGGCAGAAAAAGGCAGCAATGCATGCAGGGCCCAGTACAAAGGGCAGCCTGCAGTGGCAGGAAAACCAGAATGAGTGAGTGAGACAGGCGGAGTGAGTGACCTCAGCAGAGCTCTGTCGGGACAACTGTAGTTTCTTTGTGGGTAGAAAAAGCCACCAACACAGGCAGGTGCCCAGTACAAAATGGCAGCCTGCAGCACCGGGAGAAACAGAATGAGTGAGTCAGAGAGGGAGATGAGCCACCTCAGTGGAGCTCTGTTGGGATAGCTGAATATTTCTTCCTCAGCAGAACAAAGTGCCAATGCAAGCAGTAGCCCACTACAATAGAGCAGCCTGCAGCACCAGGACAAACAGACTGAGCCAGTGACAGAGGGCCACTGGCGAGCTCAACAGACCAACGCAATCAACATTCGGCATTGACAAATGCTTGTTGAGATATGAGCACCAGTACTGTACACAGTATTCCAAGTGTTGCCTCACAGTTATCTATACAAGGAAGGATGACCTCCTCCTTTCTAGAGGTGATCCCTCTGGCAATGCACCCAACATCCTTTTCCTAGCTGCCACCCTCTTACACTGTGCTGATGCTTTCATGTCCCTTGTGTCTATTACCCCAGGTCCCTTTCCTCCTCTGAAGCTGTTACCTATACTCCTCCCAGCAAGTAGCTGGTCATGGGATTTCTGTCTCTCAGGTGCATGACCTTGCACTCTTAGTGATAAACCCCAACTGCCACTCCCTAGACCAGTGTTCAAGTTTAGCTAGATCCTCCCTGAGGGCCTGCCTCTCTTCCTTATTTTACACTTTTGCACAAATCTTAGTTGTCTGCAAACAGGCTGATCTTACTCTTGACCCTCTACAATGTCTTGAATAAAGACATTGAACAAAACAGGTCCCAGCACTGGACCCTGCGGTACTTCACTCATTACTGGCCTTAGCCTGGGTGTCCTCCCTCACAACTACCATCTTTTGTCTGCCCTGCAACCGTTTCTCCCCTGCCCCATGTCCCTCAGCTTTCATTAACCTGTCATATATCACTGAGTTGAAAGCCTTGCAAAAGTCCAGAGATAGGACATCCACTAGTGACCTTTGTCAACCACCCTAGTGACCCAGTCGAAGAAGTCGAGCAGGTTAGTTTGGCAGAATCTTCCTGAGACAAACCCTTGCTGTCTTTCATCCTGTAGACCATTACTATCAAGATAGATCATCAAGCTCTCCTTTAGAATGGTCTCCATCAACTTCCCACTATGAAATCAAGCTCACTGGTCTGTAGTTGCCTCGTTGGTCCTTGGATCCCATCTTGTAAGGGCACCACATGAGCCATCCTCCAGTACCTGGTTACATTCCCCATCTCCAAAGAGGTGTAGAAAAGTAATACCTGCACAGGTCCATCAGAGGGCCTGCCAAGACCTCTGCCAGTTCTTTCAGGACCCTTCAGTGTACACTGTCTGGTCCTGGTGCCTTGTCCACCTACAAGACTTTAAGACCCTTCAGAACTCTATCCTCTTGGATGACCCCATCTGTTACCTCTGTTCCCCTCCACCATTTCCCCTTCCCTGTGATATTGGGCCATCCTTTCTTTCATGAACACTGAGCAGAAGTATTCATTGAGTGCCTCTGTCTGTTCTTCCCTTGTTCCGCCCATTCCCCTCTCTTTTGGTTCTAACAATGTCATCTCTACAACTCCTCTTCTCCCTTATGTATTTAAAGAACCCTTTCCCTCTCTGATCCCTGAGTCAACTTCAGCTCCTTTGCTGTATTGGTTGCCCTGACTGCCCTGGTAACTTCCACAGATGCCTTTGTGAACACCTCTCTATCATCCTCACGCCCAGATTTTGAATAAAATAACAGTGACACATTTACAGCATGATGATATAGTTAGGTACAATTCAGGAACAGTTGGAGGTACAATTCAGGAATATGAATAGTTGGGTGATATGATAAAGACATAAAATATGCATAATAACATCTAAATAAAGTAGAAACTCAAATATCAATACAAGCACAGAGGCCAAAATAGTTAATTACCCAAAATAGGCCAAGGTAAGGAGCTAGGAAATATTCCACATGACAACCAACAGTGGTGCAAGCCAAGCAGTGAATGAGGGTAAGCAAAGGAAGGGAGAAAGATATGGAAGTAAAATTACAGGTTTTACATAGTAGTCTCTCCCACACTCGTTATGTTCATTTCCTCCTCAAACTATGCTGATTGTATTGCAATTACACAGTTCATTTTGTACTACAAATACTTATTTAAATGTTACCAATAATGACTACTGATGAACTGTATGTATTTAGGAGGCTGCTAATTTGAGTTGTCATTCACTCGAGGTCTTGTGAGTAAATGGGATGGTGACTGAGACTGTAATGTAATGCACTGCATAGTGGATAATAATAAAGTGACATGGTCTGGTCAGGAAAATCTTCATAAGTGAGTGTTGCAGAGGTTCCCTATAAACAGCAATAACTTGTACTGCCTTTCTGTAATGTTTGAATCATCATTTTTAAGGCAGCATCTCAGTTTCTTGCAGGTCCTTCAACGTATTGGCACCTTACTGTCACATAGTTGCAAGGCAGTATTCAACTGAGGTCCTGATTCATTTTTTTTCCTGTGTTTTGAACATACTTTATTACTGTGATTTTATTGTTCTAAGCTATTATTCCCTCACCCTGGATAGTGCAGGCCACTCCTTTACCCATCAAATGTGCACCCCCAAATTCACAGCATAATTTCCTAGATGTGTATGTGCTATACAAATTATATAAGATAGCGACAACTGAGTGGTTTGCTCATGCTAAACAAGGAGCAAAGTCTACAACAAAAACAAAACATCCTGATGTTCATTTACCCACAGAAACAGATGTTCACAGAACAGTTAGAACTAGTTGACTTTCTTTTTTCTTCGCATCTAGCAAGCCAGACATTGTTTCATGGGTGAACCCACTCCCAAAAAAGGAGAAATAAATATTTTATTTCTTTGGAATTACCTTTACAATTCAGCATGTTTAAAATATTACACACCTCAGCTGGATAAAGAAAAATAAACATCAATACAAACATATTCAGAGGCAGAAAATAAAATACTGTAATACAGTCCAACAATGCATTTCACAATACCACCAGCATGCCAGATAAACAGTCACACAATGACTCAGTAGCTAAAGAAATGTGAATTGCTTGAAAACAGATTGCCAAAAATGATCATTCCATGTAACACAGTCTGTACTGAAAAATGTATTAAGGTGCATCAGTGAGTTGCAGCTCCACTTAGGGACCACCGTGCAATGTGTAATAACTATGACTGCACACTATACTTTTATGAACTTATTATTGTTGCTAAAAAACAAACCACATGATAATGACAGCACTGTCAGTGCAACTCTATAAATTTCACTCTCCATCACCCTTTCTGTCTGTCTGTCTGTCTGTCTCTGTCTCTCCACACTGCTCAGAGTAAACAGCATGAATGACAGGAGCTTAAAAATAGTAGATTTAATTCATGTATGCATTTTGATGTGACAGTATAGCTGTTTGTGAATTTCTGTGTGTAAATCAATTGTAAAAATACATAAGTAACTGTAAAAATACATAAGTCTCTGCAAGATATGTACAAACGATAGATCTGTAACTGTGCCTTTCAATTTTATTATCAATGCATTTGGAGTGTCACAGTTCTGCACTATAAATACTATTTTAATTTCCACTCCTGACATTCTTGGTGAATATTGTGAGACATTTGGGGGGTGGGGTGGATAGAAATTTACACAGGTGAGTTGACAGTGCTGTCATTATCATGTGGCTTGTTTTTTTTAAAGGAACTACAATAAAGTTATCTAAAACTCTAGTGTGGAGTCAGAGATGTCATACCTGGTACAGAGGTCCTGAGTGGAGCTACAATTCCTTCAATACAGATATGGAATGCTCATTTCTTTGTCAATCTGTTTACAAGCAATCCACATTTCTTCAGCTAGTGAGTAATTGTGTGACAGTACTTAGTGTAAGTTCTATACCTTATAAGGGTATATACTGTGGTACATTTCTTAACAATATTTTAAGAAGATATAGTATTAATACGCTCCTTTTATGGTGAACTGTGTTCTGTTGTTAAAGTAACAACATAGCTGGTGCAGTTTAAGTTACATAGTGCTGACCATTGTAAGCATAATAATGGGACGATGTTGTAAGGATTATCTGAAATGAGAAGTGTAGGAACTTGAAGCCAGGTGCAAAATAGTGATAGAAAAAGTAATACCTGCACTGGTGTTTTCCAGGAAAAATAACATTTTTATTAAGAGGATGTAGGTTCCCATTCACCTCGTTGACCTCCCAATGACTGGAGCAACAGAATTAGGTTGCTAATCTGTGAGAAATATTTTGTTGTCTTGGGTGTAAGGAATTACATCTCTTTTCAAGTACACAGCAGATTCATGTGGTTGATGCATGAAAGGGACCATGGTTCTTACTTGGTCAGCTGCCAGGCACTGAAGCCTAAGGGTCTGTGTTAGGAATAAGTTTGATTGTTTTTATAATATTAGTATGAATTAATGTTTGATACTATATAGAGGATAATGTATGGACATTGATGAACAACAACACTATGTGAGCTTCAGTGGTTCCCTGGCAACCCATGTAAACCTCGAGGCGTAGCTATAGAGGTTTACCTAGGTTGCCAGAGGCACAAGATGCTCACTTAGTGTGTTGTTCATCAATCTACACATTGTCTTTTATAGTATTTGGGCATTGTGAACATCAGAGAATGATGAGTCACACATTAAGCACAGCAGTGGTTGCCTTACCTTAGACAGATGAGAACAAGATTGCATTGTTCATTTCAACACATTACATTTTACTTGGACTGTTAACAGCAGTTTACATTTAGTATCATCGTAGTAGATTTACAAACAAAAAAAGCCTTATCTTGCTAAACAGAATGACAGGAGCAAAAATGGGTATCGGGTCAAATGTCATGGAATCCAAGCAGCCTTACAGTAAAGTGGGTGACAAGGGTTTGCTGCAAATTGCAAACGTTTGAAGATCCAGTTGGTGATTTTGCCTTCAGACCTACTGGGAAACGGGAGACAACAACCAAAGGGACAACTGGTTAGGCTTGGAGAATGTTGCTGCTGCCATGTTCTTTGTGTGTTTTGGGTTTCTGGCAATTCTGCGAAACTTACAGATGCAGGTGATTTTGAATTGCCGACTGGCGGTGCTGCTTTTGGAATTTAGCATGTGTAGATTCTTTTTGTTATGCCATCGATGTGATGTATTATCAATGGGTTAACAACTTCATCACGTCACATCGCTGGCATAACAACATGAGGAAAGATGAAAATCAACGCATAACAACATTCCACCATACATTATATTATAACAACTGTAGGCGCTTTCTCCTGAAAACCAAGGTTGATATTTGCCATAATAACAGGCTGGTTATTACAGCAAACATGCTCTGGGCTTCTCTGACTGTGTGCAAGTGCCAGTAGATCTCTCCTTTACTTGCACTGGACACCTGTCATAAGCGTCACTTGGCGGTAAAGTGAAACCAATTTTATCTTTTTTATTTTATGTAACCGCTGTGGCAAAAAGAGCATACCAGCAATTATATAAAATAAAAGATGGGGCGTTGTGTAAAACTCAATTTACACACATCCTCAGTGTTGAATGCTTCTCATAAACCCCTCAGGCTTTGCCCTCCAGGTTTATGCAGCATCCTTCACCTTGGGGTGTAAAATCTAGTAACACACACCACCCCATCCTTTATTCTCTATATAGCAAGTAATAAAATAAAAAGAAAAAAAAACAGGCAATGGAAAATCACAACATAATTTAATAAAACAATAATCTGCTAAGAGCATATTAGCTTCACTTGACCCATGTGACCTCCCATTTATATAGTTGGCAAATATGCACCTTGATTTAATAGATAGATATGCATTAAAAGTATGATCGGTAAAATGAAGAACTTTGATTTGATTTGAAAAAGTTTATTTTATACAGGATTAAAATTGTTGGGATAGTACTCCCATTTACAACAATGTCCTGTGTTACAAATATTATACAAAAGTTAAACAGAATACAGACAGACAATACCATACAAAATTTATCTGTAACAATGACAATTTGTTTTCAGGTATAGGCCCAACTGCTTTTTAAACATGTTCACATTACTAACCATTTTTAACTCATATGGGAGTTTGTTCCATTAAGATGCCAGACTATGTTGTAAAGTTCCTGAGTCTGTTATTTGATCTTGGCAAAGGTAACCTATGTGATGGTCTCAGTCTTACTAACCGAGACCCTAATGGTTGAGTTTCTACCAGGTTAACTAAGGGATGACCTTTATCTATGAACTTAGTTTTATTAAATAGTTGTTCTGTGGCCCAGTGGCACTGAGGGCTGAAGCACTGGTCACCTTACCTGGCTCTATGCCGATGACCCCTGTTTGGAAGTAAGCAAGGGTCACCAGAGGTCGGCAGGGGTGGAGAGGGATTGAGCTTCTGAGGGACTGCTCTCCCTCTATGGGAGAGCAGGATTCCAGCTGCTGGTGCACTTCAGATCCCTGGCAGTTGGAGGACAGAGCACCGGCGCTGCAAGCAAGTAAGTGAGTGGGGCAGGTGCTGGGAGGAGTGCATGTGGATGTGTGCGCATTCCCTCCCTGTTGTCATTGCACCCAATTCTCGGGGTGAAAATGAGAAAACATGGACCCAGGTTGGCTTGATGAGGCAGCCACCAGCTGGAGGCCCAGACCCCGAATGGTGCTCCCTGAACTGGATCCTGTTCAAGGTGAGTAGAGCTTGAAGAGCTCCTCTCTGCCCCGCCATGGGGGTAAGTCATGGGGAAGAGGGGTAGCAGCCTGATGTCGGGTAATGGGGCTGGATGGGTGGCTGGGATAGATGCCAACCTGGGACCCAGGGGAAGAAAGAGAGTTCTGTTAGGAATGTGGTTAAAGTGCCCTTGCTTTATTATTTTTTGGTATACCATACAACTGGCACTCCGTTGATATTGTAACAGAAGGAACTGCTACAAACTGTAGTAATAACTAACAATGACACATTCATTGAGAGTGTACTATTTACAGTAATGCACGAGTCATACAAGCTCAGTCTGCAGCTGGCCATGGTGGTGAGAGGTGGTCTGTGCCAGTTGCTGGCTGGCTATGGGTCAGGAAGAGGGTGTGCGGTGTAATGGCACAGTAGGCAAGTGGTCACTAGACTGCCAAGGAGATCGGGGGCTATGTATTTACTTTACTGTGCATGTCCAAGTCTGGGGTTTGGGGTGTGGGTGTGCTGGCAGTGGGACCAGTACTATATAGGGGAATGGGCATGGAGGGGGTGCTAGCCCTGTGGGGCATCTATGTTCAGTATTTGGGGATCAGAGGCTGGGGGTCCCATGTCCTTGTACACATTGATGGGGAACCAGGGCGGTGGGGCTATTACAGTTGGGGGTTCCCCAGCCATGCGGGGCTATCAAGTGGGGCAGGATTGTGGTAGGGGATGGCACATACTGGTGGTTTGGGGCAGTTGGCACCCCAGTGGTCACAGAGTTGCTCCAGTTATTTGCTAGAGTAACTGTTCATTGACAAAAGTCCACCAGGGGTCTACTAGAATAGCGCCACTGGGGACTTTGTTGCTGCCCTTCAGAATAGGTGCAACAGCTGCTGTAACCCCTAGCACCATGTCACAGGGGTTTAGGGCATATCTGGTGGTTTTAGGTCCACTTTGGTGCAAGCAGCCTGTATGGCATGTCACAGGCTGCTTTGTAGAATACCAAATGTCAGTAACTGGTGGTGTAACTTGCTACTTGCACCATTTTGGGGGCACAAGTCAAATTATGCTAGAAGTAACCTTTTGTAAATTGGGCCTTATCTGTTTTGTTATGACCTACCCATGTTCACCTTGCAAATGAGTCTGTCTCAATGTGTTTCGCTTGGTAAAATAAAGATGATTGCTTGATTGATTGATTGATTGATTGACTGATTGAAATGCACACCCTGGAGTGACTTATCACACTTACAAAATGGGCCACTATCATAAAAGAATTAGTTTGAGTCACTCTGATCGGGATTGCAACTTATTTAATATTTTCAATCAAGTGTACAATACATTAATTCCAAAACAGTTAAAACATTAAAAAGTAGTACCTATTAATGCATAAATAGCATAGTTCAGCAACAGATTAGTACTTTGCAATAAAAGTATTTACTAGTAGTATAAGCTGAAAATATTTATTTTCTCTGTAATGTAAATTCTCATATGACTGCACTGCTACATCTGTAAATTTGAAAAAATAAGCAGTGTTTAAAACTTTATTTTCATTACACTGTTGTAATATTGTTTCTTTGAAGGCAACATTCTCTTATTTATATGACTTGAGGTGAAATGTTGGTAAGAAAAAACATGTTAGCTTACATTTCAAGTCAGCACAAATACTGTCCCTTAATGGAAATGTGTTCAAAACTTTAAACCTGCCAGGTTGCCTTTTTGGTGGTGGTGGATATGGGGGGTGATAGATTTCACCTGAAAATACTCATATATGATTCAAATGTACATGCTTTTATAAACTTCAGAAATGTGTTTGAGTAGTTTGGGTCTGTCTGCCTATATAGCTGTGTTTTGCTACAATTTCTCTTTGATAATAAAGTATTATTGCCTACTTTCTTCTTCCTGTTTTTTCTGTTTTCCCCATTGAAATTATGGAATTTTATTATGGAATATTTACCATGGAACACAGGAATTCAAAATGATCTGTTTCACTAGTGGAATGTTCCTCTCTAACATACTGTACACACACGGACACATAACTACTAAATAACATTGGCATTCCATTTTGTAAACCCACTGCTATGAATAGGCGAGATAGGTTTATTAGGTTCTCGACATACAACAATGGGATCACAAGGTTGTAAACAGCTTACTTTAAGTGGGTAATAAGGGCTACCCATACATTATAAAGGCCTATTCTACAGCCACAGACTCAATTATCTCACTGTCAGGGCAAGCAGAAGAGCTTTCACTGCTGAATTTGGTAAAGACAGAAGAGGATTTTTCAATGTCAGCAAAGAAACAGTTGTAATAAAATTATAAATTCTTAATGTTTCTAATTTGTTTGTGTATAAGGAGAGTGTGATGATCAAGAAAACAACATTTACTTAATTTGTTTTATTTTTTATTTAAAGTAGTTTTATCTTTAGGGCCCAGTTGAAGGTTTGTACAGTGTAAAGGTAGCCACCATGTTTGTGATGGAAGATCAGCTCTGGTTGTAGGGGACTGATGGGAGATAGTTTTGGTAGTTGGAAGACTGAGTTGCTCATTGTGCAGTGTGGTTCAGGACTAGGATGACTGTTCATTTATAGACATTTAATGTACTGTCAGCTGACATCTCTTAGTAAATGAGAATTCTAGATTTTTTCTTGCCATTTTGTAATAGTATCTAATACTATTACGACATGATCCTATCTTACTGTTTTTCTTTTTGGCAGCTCAAGCATTAAGTCCAAATAGAATTATTTGTCACTAGATGCAAGTTAATTTTCTATTCCTGTTTCATGTGATATTATGTTGGAAAGTGCTACTCTCTGTAAGGCAGGGCACTCGATCACTTAACTTGTTTTGGCACATATCGACTGCAAATCTAAACTGCAGTGAGCTGTATTTCATTTATTTTCTTTACTATTGTATATGTTATGTTACTTTGCCCACGCACCCACCAGAAATGCAAAGCACTATTTGCCTCAATTCATTTTATAGCTACTTCTTCTCTTCCATTCCACTTTCTGTTTTATTTTATTAACTTCATTCTTCTCACTTAAAGCTGAGCATCTCTTACCCTTAATTCACTCTGTTTATTAATCTGTGTTTCTAGCTACAAAATGTGTGCTGATACAGGTTAGTGCCAGCTTCATTTCTGCACCTTTTCTTTCTCAAACTTTTATTTTCTTTTTACCTTTCAACACACAGTACTTTTCAAGTTCTTATATTATTTTGGTGTAATCTGTTTAATAAATCAAACGCTTTCTATCCACACCTCCCAAGCTTTTCAAAAGGCACAGTTACTTATTGTTTTCCTTTAGATTTCTGTGTGCCCACATCACATCCAGTTGTTGGGGTGACTGCCTGGTAAATTTCCTACAAGTGAAACTTAGCATCCCTCCTGTACAGGCAGTCCTTCACCTTCTATCCCAAAATTGCATATACCCTGATGCAGAATCATTGGAATGGTTGGCTTATTCATATGGGACTTGATGCAATGCATGCAAGCCACTGGTCTGATGCTTTTGTGCAATAGTAGGTTCATGGTAGGGACAGAATGGACGATTACATGGCTGTTTGAGGCACAGGTTCTTACAAGGAGTGGTTTTCTTCTAAACATTTATTATTTGCCAGGAAAGACATTCTGAGCCTGTAACGGCTTATTTCGAAACTTCATGGGCAGGGGAGGGGAACAGTACAAAACAACAAATATCATATAGAGCATACAAAAATAAACAAAATAAGGAACAGCAACACCTCTCTTAGTTGTTTTGTATATTTATCTGACCTGTTAATTAACTGTTGGTTATGATGTATGTTTTCCCAGATGAACAGTTTACTGCGATATTTCTGATTTATACATTTATCTTCTAGTGACCACATTGGAGTTGTCTGCCTTTTCTTAGGATTCCAGTTCATTGATTAAAAAAAAATCTTTTGTCTAGTTTTTGTTTGTTTTTTTTTTTGGTTTCAGGCACTTCACTTACACACATCATTATATTGTTACAACATTTCTAATTGGTGGTACATTTTGTTATAATTCATCAGGTTCCTTGTTTTGGTTATGACATTTCCATCCCTAATCCTATGTTTTTCTTTTTCTTTTTGTAGTTTCTATCGCAGTAATATTTTCCTCTCACAGCCTGAATGTCTTAACAAGCTCCAATGTATTGCGTCATTTTGTTACATACTTGCTTCTCCCCTTTCTCATTTTCTGTATTGGTATCTAATACTGTTACCGATGCAGTCTTACTGTTTTTACTTTTTCTGCAGCTCAACTGTTAACACCAATTGGAATTTTTGCCACTAACTGCAACTTAATTTTCCTTTCCTGTTTCATGTGGTACTCTGTTGGAAAGTACAGGAAAGTGCTACTCTCTGTAAGGCAGGGCACTGATCACTTAATTTGTTTTGGCTCATATATGACTGCAAATCTGCACTGCAGTGAGCTGTATTTTATTTATTCTTCTTTATTACCATATATGTTATGTTATTCTTGCCTGTGCACCCACCTGAGATGCAGAGCAGTTGAACACATCACGTATTGCCACTAGAATAGCTCTGTATTTGTCCTCCTTTCATTTTATAGCTAACTCTCTTCCATTCCACTTTGGTTTATTTTTATGAACTTCATTCCTTTCACTTAAATTATGTGTTATGTGAAATAACTCCCATTGTTATTTTTTTATAAAAATTGTCAACTGTACAGATGCATTTGTAAAACATGAATAATACTAGTGAGACTTTTGAAATGTTATTTGACTTACCATACTATGCTTAGTACCCACTTACTCAGTCTCCTACTTGTTTCTCTCTTGCAGTAAGTAATTCCTGTTGCTTCATATCAAGGTATTGTTGATTTTCAAATTGTGTGTGCCTGGGGAAGGAGCAGCAATAAAGATAAACTATGCAATGCCCTCAATAACACACCTACCCCAGTTTACTTTACTTAACACCCATTTCTTAGACCTTGTACAGTAAAATCTTCCTTCAGGTGAACAACTTGTAATGAAATGTGTAAGATTTACATTGACCTTTGGGTATATGCACTTTTATATACTACTAATTATATGTGTGTGTGTGTGTGTGTGTGTGTGCTGTATAACAATATCTAAAAAAGCAAATTAAAGACATCAAATATATTTTAAACATGTCTCAACATTGTGTTTATCTTTACCTTGTGACAACATATAGTTGTCTCAGCAGTGTTTGCAGTTAAGGTACAATACCTTCATGTATATGATGACCTGGTTTTGTTGAATTGATTGCTACAACAGTGCATAGAATAAAATGTAAAACATATAAGCAACTGTAATACTGACAGTGGCATTATTTTTTATCTGCCCTTTTCAATGTACTGTACTTTGATTCAGTTAGTGTATGGATTGACAATTCATGTATATGTTTAAGCTCATGAAACACCCTTATCTAGTTAATGCATTTTCAGCCATAGTGGCTCTGCCAGTGCTTGTTATTAGAGCTGATGTGTCCCATTGTCCCACCTGATCTGGCACCAAATTACACTCCTTTCATGGGTCCCCACACACAGTCTGCACCAGTGGTGCAAAACCTTCACATTTCCAAATAAACAAAGGCATCTTCTTGAAAAGACCTCCTGATGTTGATGGTCCCATTTGACTAACACTGAAATGTTTATATCATAGCTCACATGGGAAAAGGATCACGGAACACAGTCTGACCCCACCCCTCACTCACACACGATATAACCTAGGGTATCATGTGATCACTTTGATTATTGAAAGCATACTTTGTTTTATTCCTTGCCAACCTTTCATAGCATCTACACAGCTCAAATTGACCTTGAAAGTGTGCTTTTCATTCTCCACACAAACCTCTAGTCTATTTTGTTACAAACATAAATGCAGTCACCAGCACCAAGAGAGCACTATGAAATAGTACACAGATTTATTGTACTAAGAAAGAAAACAAGGGGTAGTTACACATTTGTTCAATGAGCATTATGTGTGCTGTCAGCAGAAGTCCCTCTATCCTTTAGAAAAATATTGGCTCTGACAGTTAGGGTCAAGAGATGTGATAAGTAGTGCAATCTTCTGTACAAAAAAAAACAAAAACAACAAAAAAAAAAAAAATAACAGTATCATGTGTAACACAGAAGGACTCTGTATTGTTGCTAGTTTATGGCAGTAAACCAGGGACCTTCAGTTTTAGCACAATGATTAGTTTATTAAAAACTATTGCAAATAATGCCTAACTCTGGAGACAGATGGCAGCTTGAGTGATGATATGTTAGCAAGGGATAACAACCAAGTGACTAAGCATTTTACACATGCATCTGTTTTATAAGAACAGGCATACCTTACATACAAACTCAGGTTTCTTTGATTTCCATGATAAATATAATGAATATGCCTATGTGAAACTGAATAACATTCTATCACAAATAGGGAACAGTACAAGTTCTGTAAGTCTATGAATTCAATGTGGAGTACTGCAATGTGTCTGACTGCTGGATCTACTATAACTGTGAGTGATGTGGAAATGTGAGCTGGTAGTGTCCCCTGACAGCTCTTATTGGGCTATCTTGGAGGCAGGTCCTCTGTTCAGAAATGAATGCAAGCAGTTTTCTATCAAGGAAAAGTGCAACTTTTGTTACCAAGTCGATATCCCTGTTACGCATAGTAGTATGCCCTCAGCTGTACTGAACTTGCAATCAACTTGGCATACAGTTCTTCTTCCAGGATTGACAGTGTAAATTACACTACATCTATGGGATTGCTATAGGCTTCAGCTGGTGATTACAGTAACATAAGCTGTCACAAACTGGCACTGCAATGGCTGAGAAACTAGTACACATTTTTGTGGGAACCTTTGAAAAAATAACTTGGTTCAAACACTTTGTAGAGTAGTATACCTATGTTCAAAACACAAACACACAGCAGCACACTGTATAGTGAATGTGCTTTAAGATGCTATGAAGAAATATTCCAAAGCTTATGGGTTATCTCATCTGAGGATTTACAGTGGTCTAAAATGGCACCCACATTCATGTTGTCTACCAGTATGTGTGACTCATGTTAAAATGATTATTTTTCAATAAGTTACTAAGCAATTTGACTGCTATGATGTTATACATTGGCTTAGTTGTTATAGAAAGGATGTGTAGTTGGTATGTGTGTGTGTGTGTGTGGGGGGCATGAATGCAAATAAACTGCTGAGATCGTGGCCTCTGCCAGTAAACTATTTACTTTTATAAAAATGTTAATATTGTTGAGAAAACCCCAATTCTAATAGCCAGGACAAGTTAGCCTTTTAACTCTGAGAAATGCTTCAAATAAGCTAGAAGAGGATGAACCAAGAGACAATGCAGCTCTCCAAGAGCTTGCTGGCAATGTCCAAGCATTGACAGTGTCAGAAAACCCATACTGAAGTTCATGCAAAGGCATTATTACTACAGTATATTGCTTACTTTGAACTCACTGTCAAAATCCAATGCTTTTAGTGAGTTGTTCTATGATTTGCAAAGTGTGTGTGTGGGGTGGGGGACTGAGGGTGGCTGAAATGAGTGAAAGAAGACCTGCCTCTTTCTGTATCAAGTTTGTAATTTATTCCATCATGTAACCCTGTCAAGCCATGACTGATTATATTAGAGTGTCTATGTATTGTAGGGTGGGTGCTGGGTATGGGATCTGCTCTTTCATTCATCCCAGCCCACCTTCAGTCTCCACCTCCCCATCCCACACTTCACACAGTTGAAGAGACACTAAAGCATTGGATCTGGATAGCAAATGAAAGGTAAACACTGCAGTAGTATTTGATAAAGCTGAAAACATACTTCTAGGTAGATCAACAGTGCTGTCCTTCCAAGATGTCAGAAAAGCTGATTATAACTGCAGTAGGCATTCAGCATTTCCTTAAAGGCAATCAGCAGTGCTGCTCATTTTGAACCCAATTTTATTTATTTATTATTATTATTATTAATGTTTGGGTTATAATGATTCTGGCACTGTTTCTTCTGTAAGGAACCAGTAATAATATAATTAAGGCACTCCAGGGACTGGGGTTAATGTAGCCCTAAATAATAAGAATATAAAGTGACCACTGGAACCTAACCCTACTTACTCGCTACCCCCACATGCAGCCACCAGGAGACTATTCCCGTGGCACTGTTGTTTCCACGGAGTCCCTCCATTTCTGACATTTATATGTTTATACTTATAATGTAACTGCTGTAACCAACATAAGGCATCTTGTCTGTTTATACTGAGTGTCACTACTACAAGTAATGCACTATACCACAGGATAACTTTAACAAGCTTTTGTCAATGCTGAATGTTGCTTGCTTGTATTTGCTGTGTAGGTGTTTGGCACTGATAGTGCAGAGGCACCATGTACAATGTGACAGCTCAGCTATGTAAATATTTCATGCTATGCCAGAAATAGAATAAAGTATGTGGTGGTGTGTGTAATGAGAAGTTTACACCCCATGACATATTCCATGCAAAATAAACCCCGAGAGCAAAGCTCAAGGGTTTATAAAGCATCTAACAATGAGGTGTGTGTAAACTTCAATTTGATATGCACCACCCCATACTTTATTTTATATAATCTTTGGGTCACATTTTTTCACCTCAACAATTATATAAAATATGTCCTGCTGACTGTCCTGGTGACTGTTAAGGAAAGGATTAGTCTTACCTTTTGAGCCATTATTAGTGTTTATTTCAGGTGAAAAAATTATGGCAACACTGGAAAATAGTGAGGTAACTAGATTTTGAAACATTTAATTATATTTTTAAATAATTAACTTTAACAGTTTTGAATGAAGAAAGCTATGTTTTTCCAAAGCAGTTTTCCTCCATTTGATCAGGGCAATGTTGCTGGGCTACGAGGAACTAGATTTTGAAGCATTTAACTACATTTTAAAAAATTTACTTTAACAGTTTTCCAAGAAAAAGCTAAGTTTTTGTGAAGCAGTTTCCTCTGTTTGGTCATTGCGGCGTTGCTGCATTGGTTGTCAAGCAGGTTCTCGTTGCTTTGGAAACATATCATGAGACCTGCAGAGGGAGGATAAGAATAAAATGAGAGGAGCTGTTGTTAGGATCCTTTGCATTTAGCAGAACAATGGCTAGTTTCTTGAATATTTTAAGGATGAGAGGTAAGATTTGGAATGATTTCATAATTTTTTGTTTTGTTAGTTACCTTAGTCAGAGCTGTCCAAGTCGTACAGGACTTGGATTCTTCTATTTTCTGTAATGGCAGATGACAGTTGTATATCTTCACTGTCACTGGCTGGTGAAAAATGCAGGTACTCAAATATGGATTGGATTGTGCTGGTGGAAGTTTGCTTAGGTCTGTCATTGCTGGTTGTGGTGGAGTCCATCAGCATGCTTGAAGTGGAGGATCTGTCTGCAGTGGCATAAATAAGGAGTTAGCTGATTTGGTGTTGCTTGTTTTCGACAGGAATGAATAGTTATTTAAGCAATATATCACAAAGGGTGTGGGTATATGAGGATTTACCATGCCTGGTGTGGTTTGGTCATGAGGTCGCAGGCTGAGTGACTTAGCCACACCAGAAGTTAAATCCCCAAACCCACACCCTTAACAAGTATATTACTATTATAAAATGTGTCTCTTTATTTTTTGAAGATATAAAGAGAAATTAACATTCTGATTTTATTTTATTGATTTTTATTAAAATATTCTTCCTCAGTAGGTTAAATATTCCTTGTCTTCAGCCAAAGTACCATTTAGCTGGTGTCAGGTAAGAGTGGGCATAGGAGAGAAGGAAAGGCAGCATAAGAAGAATATATTTGTAGGAGGCAATGCAGGAATGAAGGAAAACATTTTTATTTTTGTGAATGAGGGTGTGACAGGAAGGTTTTGCCACACACATTACCACCCAACGTTAGGGTCATATGCTGCTATTGGCATGTCAGTGCTCCTTCATGGATTTCCCTGAGCAACTCAGAGAGTCCTCCAACTGTGGACATCTCGCTGCTCCTTCCTTTACTACTGTTAACCACTCAGAGGCTTGTCTGTGCGCTAGCACCCCACCACTGTTCTCTCCTAGTTCTAGTCTTTTCAAATCTTCATCTCTCCAGTGATCATTGAGCACTTCAGTAGCAGAGCATCAGCTCCATAAAGGCAGAAAGAGAGTGTGTTTTCACAAGCCATTATGGAATGTGTGGATGGAGTGGCACTAAAAAAATGTTTCACTGAGGTAAGTGCAGTGGAAGCAGGTTGAACTTAGAATTAATTTTTCTTTACTATGACTGTTGTAGCGGACTGGAGTTATGTGTTTAGCAGTAATGTAAGACGACGACTTTTTGTTCTATTTTAGGGATCATACTTATCTTAGTGAAGGGTCTGACTGACACCTTTTCAGCTGGTATACTGGAGGATTTATAATGCTGTAAAGATGTCAGTCAGCCAATCAGAATGCAGAATTTTGTGGTTCATTTGGAACCCATTGTATAATTATTGACTGAATATTTCTGTGCCTCAATATTTGCTCAGTGTCTGTGGGGGATATTGTGCTTGATCTGTCTTTGGATCATTGTTTTCCTTGTGCTTTGATTTGTGATATGCATTGACTCAGGCAGGCCTCGTCTAACTTCATTTTGACATCATGTGTCTCAGCTTGTTTATGCCAACGTTCATGTTTCAGTACCACAGGGAGGTTTCTTTCCTGTTGGTATTGGAAGCAATATAGAAGGGGCATCTGAGACCAAGCATTTCTGGTGGTCTTTGGCTTTTATTTAATTATTATGCCCTTATTGTGTCTTTTAGGGTTGATGTTGTTCTGATATATTCTTGGATTTACTGGTCGTACATGTCTAGGGGTTTTCCCCAGTTTTGGTTTTAGTTTGTCGTTCGTTATACTCTAGATAGGCATCCTTGATTGTGTCTAGAGCTTCTGTGATGTCTCCGCATTGTAGAGCATAATGTTCTTTTGTTCACAGAGTGAACTGCATTCCAAAATTGAAAAATAGGAACTTGAGCAGTCCTATAGGGTTTGACATGCTAAGGGTACCGGAGGTGTACAGCTGCTCAATATCTTCTTCTGAGAGTTTCTGGGCTTCTTAGGTCTGTTGCCCTTGGCTTCTTTTTTAACTGCTTCTGTTTGGCAGCTAGTTCTTTTTAGTTTCGGTGAAGACAGTTTCACCACTTTTGAATGTGGAGTAGGGGTGCTTTTAGAGCCTAAGTATCTATCAGTGCTGTCTATTCCTCTTATAGTGCCAGGTTTGTACTCCATTTTGTCCTATTTTTTCAAAATGAAAATGAAGTCTGCTACCGTGCAATCTATGTCTTCTAATGAAAGTTTCTCAAAGTCAGCTGGTTTGCATACCTTAGCTAAGTACATTGTAGAAAGCCTGCGGTTGCTTTCCATTTTGGCTGTATTTTTAGTTTCCTTCTCCTGAATAAATGTGTGCCTGTCTTCTCTATCTTGAATTTTGAATCATGCTGACAAGTTTTTTAGGCAACAAGAGGACGCCTGCATTATGTTCAAAATATGGGCAAGGATGCAGCTCTGAAGTGAGTGTTTAGTGCAGTCAGTGCGTAGAAGAGATAACTTCTGTGGGCACAAGACATTGCCTTGACTCATGCTTTTTTCCCATAGAAAAGGTGGTGCATGATAGCTGTTGTAAACACTCCTTTATAATGGCAATTTACACACCATTTATTTCTATGGGAAAAATGTGGCCCATTAATTATTGACTGATTCTTGTCTGCAAGCTAGGTAATTCCTGTCAAATACCTCAGGTAAGCAGCAAAGAAAACACCAACTTCCTTTTGTATTTCTTTTCTCATGCAAACTTACTTTACAGGACACATTCTGCTTTTCTTTTGCAATAACTTGCCCACCATTTTAAGAGGTTTACTCAGAAAACAATGCCTGCTCATTTAAGTAAGATCCATTTTTAGAGGAGGGGGCTCATCGAATTTGTGAATGGCGATATTTTTCTAGCAGTTAAGTAAAATTATCTCCACCCACATATCTTAAGGTTGTACCTTCATAGCAAGAAGGCGTAGGGTAAGATAACACAAGATACACTCGCATCACACACACCAAATTAAAATGAAACTACTGCAGTTAAGCTACTCACATCACATTGTCTGTAAGCTGTGCATGTGTGTGGCAGCACTAGTTGGATGTTTTCCCAAATCCCCTCAGTCAGTCAGAGAAATCGATACCAATTACTTTCAGTTCCGTACCAATCGCTCTGCCTCATGTTACACCTGCCTGTATTTGACAGATGGATGCACTGTATGAGGAATCTTTTCAACCACATCGATTGCCTCCCAGAGTAAACATAAATCACCAACAGTCCGGCCATTTTGTGCATCAGTCTGTGTGATTCAGAGAGCAGACTGATTGGACATATCGTGGGGGGCATGTGAAAAGGGAAAGTACCATGGCCAGGGCTAGGACATCTGCTAAATGTGGCCACACCAAGAATTGAAAGGGAGTGTAAAAAAGTCCCACAATGAAGAAAAAAGTGATGTTAAAAAGGATGGTTCGTTCGAACCTGATTGAACCTCAGCTGGCAATGGGCCTGAACAATGAAAAGCAGAAGGGTAGGAGAGCTACAGCTGAGGAAGAAAAAAAAAAGTAATGTGTAAAAGGAGGATTTGGGGCTGGCCGCTGCGAAGAGCAACATGGTGTCCACTGTGACACTGACATCTCAGGTTCAGGAATGGACCCAGGATGTTAGAGGGATGGCCAGGGGAGAAGGATTGAGCATCCTAAGTATGGGTCTGCTTCTCTATGGAAAGGGGTGATTGTGTGTCTAGCACAAGTCAGACCCTAGTGGAGTGTGGCCCTACATTTACCAGCCTATACTTTAGTACTCATGCCGGATGCTGGTGCCATTACATGCCACTCCTCCTTCAAGTATCACAATAGAAAAAATTGCAGTTGCCATTCATTATGCTTGCTCCCTGACCCTGATTGCTAGCACAGCACTCCAGCTAAGCTGACCTATCCCATCTCCACTGGCTCTGGCCTGACTACATGTTCACCATGGAGGACAAGCCAATGAGGCAATGTTGGTGGGCACCCTTACCGCAACCTTCTTTGTCACCATGTAGGTTCAGATCAGATGTGGTGGCCTCACCCTGGGGGCAATTGAGGGGTATCACTTTGGAGGTAAGTCTGTGGGTGAGTAGGGGGTCTGGGGAGGACAGGGCTGAGCTCTCAGGCACTATGCACTATAAAAAAAGCATACCATATTAAAAAAGGGGTTCATTCGAACCTGACAAATCCCTTCTGGCAATGGGCCTGAACAATAAAAGCAGAAGGAACAGGCTGTAAAGCTACCAAATTTCTGGGAGACCTACTGATTCCAAGGAGCAAATTATTTTTTCCCATGAAGTGAGGTGTGTGTGTGTGGTAGATCCTGGCTGGCCTTAAGGTCTGTAGCTGCAGCTTGGTGGGCAACCTACTGGCCAACAATGCCATCCCTCTCTCACTGGTGAGTCCTTCAGACCCGATTTATTATCCATGTGACATACATATTAAATTGAGTCTGAAGGACTAACAGTGAGAGGGATGGCATTGTTGGCCAGCCAGTTGCCCAACCCAGTTGCAGCTGCAGACTTTAAGGCCAGCTAGGTCTATGTACAAATAATGAATTCTTCTTACTCAATGACTGTTTTCTTCTACAAGCTCTAACTGACTGATATGATCTTCCCATGCTTGATCCACCAAGCCAATCAAGAGAGAGCCTTGACAAATGATGAATAGCTGCCTTAGTCTATTAGCCTACTGACAGCAAACCCCCACTTACTAAGCTAGCAAAGTTGAAAGACTAGATGAAGGGTGCCACAGTGCACTGGCCACTGCAGTGAGAAATTAGAACTAAAACATTAAAAGGCCTGCTAGCAAACAGTGCAGTACCACTGCCACTGCCACTATTTAGCTGCTTGTCTTCCTGCGGACCTGCAAAATAAATAGGACTCACCTGGCTTCTTTCTTCTCATCTCTCTGCAGTTTCTGACTGTCTCTTGATCTCCGCTGGCTTCACTAATGTAATGCTAATGCAGCTCAATCGCTCTGCCTGCTGCTGCTGCACCCCTCCATCCACATCCATCCTACCATAGCAATGGGACCCTGGACTCGACCCATTCCATTCCCACATAGGCAGATAAGGCAGTTGCAGCAGTCAGTGAGCTGCAAACATACTGGAATTGGCCCACAGACTTATGGAGATTGAGGGATAAAAAGCAGACGGACTGGCACTGTTTACTAGAGACAGACCCGTGAAGTGATAAGAATATCCATGGCGATGACACTCTCTAATTGAGTTTCAATCCAGTCCCAGATGGATGATTGGAGCCTATGCCTAAAGTTAAGCACTGTTTGCTCAAAGCTAATGGAACTAAAGTCCAAAGCCCTGTGTTTCAATCGGACCTTTAAAGTGCAGCATTTGCTTTGGATAATCTGATTTGACCTTTCTATCAGGACCCTGACCTGCCATTGGTGTTTGATTTAAAAAGTTGAAGGCCAGCACGCATCACTTAATTATTTGGATGTCTTTGGGCTGGAATGCAGCATGGGGAGACAGAGTAATGTGTGGTGAGTGAGGCGAATTGGATCACATGGCCAGCTCAACCCATCAACTGGGACCAAATTTGCTAGCCGGGACAAAATCCCACCTCTCAAGAAAAGCTTCAGGACACTGGGGCAGCCCTGCAGATACAAAGACTGTCCCAGTCAAGCTGGGACATTTTGCAGCTTTAAGCCAGCGATCTAGAGCCAAGTTAGAAGGATGACGCCACACCCAGAAGCACCGCATAGGAACAGAGGGTGGCTGGCTAGAAGAAATGCCCAAAACAAAACATGAGGAGACAGGAGGGATGACAAGGGAGAAATGAGGCACAGGGGAACAGACAAGAGAAAAGATGTGTGTGGTGGTGGGGACAGACATCAAGGAAAACAGAGCAACAGATAGGGGATGGCATTTTGCAATGAAATGGATGAAGTGTTCTTGCATTAGAACACTTCATTAATTTCAATTACATAAAGTTTCCACCCATAAATTGTGAACCACTGTCATACTTAGCTTGCATGATCATTGGTTGTAAAGATGAGCCCAACACAGCTTGACCTGCATTGGGCTAATCAGTGACACACCTCTGAAATGCCATTCTCTGTAGCAAAACATTTTTGTGCAAGCGCAAGCAATGTAAAAATAGGGCCTTGGTGGCCTTAACAGTTTTATCCTGTCCAAACAATTAAGGATTTTGCTACCACTATGACATATTGACCTGTACTGTTTTTCTGAAAGATTGCACTATGATACAATCACATTTGACCAGTCACATTGCTTAATTCTTTCGTAACTATTTAATTATACATCACAAGGAAGTAGTATTAGCAGCTTGGTAAATTACTTCTGGGATGTATGTACAAGATAAAAGTGGAAGTGTGTAGATTAGTTTGAGAAATAACCAAAAGGGTCTAATAAACTATACAGTCAATAGGTGACCTGAGATATCAAACAGAAATAAAGCAGCTATTTTATATTCATTGGATGAGTAGGTGCATTTCCTTGACTCCTCCACTTACTCTAATAAGGCATTATGGCCGATATATTCAAAGGGCTTGTGCCTGCTGTAACTGAGATGCACCAGCTAACCCCCAGAAATGCACCCCAGGGCAATATTCAAAGAGGGAATTAAGAGCCCAATTCCTGCTGTGCTGGGGGGCAAGAGATAATGTATGTGGCACATCTCCAGAGGGAGTACACATGCATATGCGCACATCCCGATATTCAGCCCATGGTGTGTGGTGCATCTGCTGGCACATCCCAGAAATGTGCCTCATACCTGGATTACAAGGTTGAGCCAGAAAATAGGCTCAACTGCTAGCCACCCACAGGTGTGATGCTGTATTGTAATGCAATTCCACCCCCAGAAACCGTAATAAGCACCCACAGAAATCCATGGTAGTCTAGTGGTACCCCTCACTGCCCATAACAACAATCACCCCTTATGACATAAAAGAGATGCCCTGGTAGGCTACTGGTACCTCTCCCCATCCTGTAGCCCCGATTGCCCAAATGACATGCATGTTACGCCTGAGGCAGTCTAGTGGTACCCCTCCCCATCCATAGCTCTGGATCACTATTGCTATGTGAATATACCATCCTTGGTAGTTCAGAGGTACCCCTCCCTGCTGGTAACACTGATCGCTGTAATTTAATAATTTTTTCTCCCTGGTAATAATACACCTTGCACACAGGACCCCCAACCCCGCAGCTCCCCACCTGTCTCGGTGGGCAGCAAACCCCATACCTCCACTGCTGCCCACTGAATGACAGCTTACAGTATCAGCTGTAAGCCCATTGGTCCACTCTGTGACTTCATTCACAAAGTTGTGAATGACTATTACAATATGCACTGATAGCCCATTGGTCTGATACTGTAAGCTGTCATTTGGTGGGCAGCCATGGAGGTATTTAGGTGGGTTTGCTGCCTGCTGATGACAGGGGGAGCTAGGTGGGCTGGGGGTCCTGTGTGGGTGGGGTACCCCTGCACCACCATGGAAAATAACATATTATTAAATTAAGGAGATCAGAAGTACAGGATGGGAGGGGGTAGCACTGACTACCAGGAGAATGAAATCATTGAAATATGGTGATTGTTGGTATGGGATGGGGGTTCTACTGCAGTCCCTGGTACAGGGACTGTATGCTGTGCATGGCACCAGGTGCATTTCGCTGGCCAGCACTGCACAAACACCTGCAAATGAGGCCATAATGACATGTGAATGGCCCCATTTGCACCTTGCATGCATAATTGCTCTATTTGCATATTCAGGCCTGAATATATGGATGTTACGCCGAGGCAGATCCAATTGCTCTGGAGCATTCCCCAGTCCTGGCATTCAGATCTGTTTGGGATGTGCCGGCACATTGTATTTGTGCCGATACATTATTTGTTATTTTCAGAAGAGATGCACCATGGCACATCTCTTTGAAAATATCCCTTAGTTGCTTCAGTGCAACTCAGTTGCACTGGCCACAACTTGCACCATTGCCAGGTGCAATTCTGAATATCTGGCCCTATATTTCCAGGAAGGGCAGAGGCAGAAAAACTACAGACCTGTTAGTTTGACCTCAGTGATAGGGAAAATGATGGAATCACTTATGAAGGAGTTAAATACCTTGAGGTCGGCGGCACAGGACCAAAGGCAGCATGGATTCACATCGGAAGGTCATGTCAGATGAATCTAATAGATTTTGTTGACTGGGTGACCAAAGTAGTAAACCAAGGAGGGCTGTGTACATGGCTTACCTATACTTTAGCAAGGTATTTGACACAGTCCCACACAAAAGATTAATATGCATGTTAGCCAGCCTTGGAGCGGGTCAAAGGATGGTTGCCTGCACAATATTGGCTGGACAACAGGATGCAGAGGGTAATACTAAACTCTGAAGAAAGGGGGATTATAGCGTGGTACTGCAGGGTTCAGTACTGGACCGTCCTCTTTAATGTCTTTATAAGTGTAACATTGCAGAGGACTGGAAGGAAAAGTATGTCTCTGCAGATAACACAAAGATCTGCAACAGGGTTGATACACAAGGTGGGGTGGAAAGGATGAGAAGGACTTGGCAAGGTTGGAGGAATGGTCAAATGTATGACAACTTAGATTGAATGCAAAGAAGTACAAAGTAATGCATCTGGGAAACAAAACCCAGCAGAAGAGTACACAATGGCGGGGGGTGACATACTAACAACAGTAAAAATGGAAAGGGACCAGGGGTAGTAATATCACATGACCTAAAGGATGGCAAGCAATGTTTATTTATTTATTTATCTTATTTATTTATTCAATCTAGGATTATAATACCTTTGAGCGCAAGCACTCATTTACAAAGGTTCCATGTCAGTGGAGAGGGGTGAACAAAGATACGGAGGCGGTAATACAAAGACCAGGTTTAAAGAACAGTAACAATAATTATCTCAAATTTTAGAAATCATGTCCAATTACAGGCCCATCTCCATCCTGTATCCTCTTACAAAGTACTGGAAAAATAATTGCAGACCAGCTCTCTGCCCACCTACGTAAATACAACCTCCTCAGTCTGCAATAACACGGGTTCCTAAGTGGCACAGTACCAAGAGAGCCCTCATTGAATTCACAGGCTATGTCCACGAGGCACTAGACCAGGGACAACTAGCTGGAGAAATCTATATCGACCTATCCAAGGCATTTGAACTTGTGGAACACAGGCTGCTGCTCTACAGGTTAACCTGCACTGGATTGTCTTCGGACACATTTGGGTGATTTTCTAGCTACCTGTCTGAGCTCACAAAAGGTTAGGATTAATGGTACCATCTCAGAGACCAGGAAAGTCATGGTCAGGGTCACGTAAGGGTCCATACTGGGCTCCTCCTGTTTAGCCTCTTCATAAATGACCTCCCAGCTGCATGCACCTCTGCTAAAGTCCTGCTCTATTCAGATGACACGGTGCTATTCCTTACAGGCTCCTGCCAAAACACGCTAACCAGGAATCTACAGTGCAACTTCGACCTGCTACAGGAATGGTTTATCACCAGCCTTCTAGTACTCAATAGTAAAAGACTAAGACATGTTTTACCAGTCACCAGAAGAGAAAATCCACCACACTGTTTAAAATCGCACTCAGACTCTACTCTCAAACAGGTTCACTTTTTCTGGTACCTGGGGTCACAATTGATGAGTCCCTCTGTTTCGATGAACACTTAAGTAATATCACTAAGGCTACAAACAGGAAGCTGGGGACATTCTACAGACTCTTCTTCTGTCTAACCCCTGAAGCCTGGCTCCAGGCAGTCAATGGCACAATCCTAGACTATGGAAATGTGATTTACTGTGCTGCCATGGACACTAGTCTCACAAGTCCACCTTACCTCAATAGTATGCGGATTTGTCCTGGATGCAGATTGTGTCACATACCTGTGAGCTCTACATAAGGACAAAGTGGCTCCCTCTGGGATAGAATAAAGCTCCAGACCTGCTTACTAGGAAAGAAGGCTCTACTGGGACTGGCACCTGTCTCCCTGTGGCATTTTCAGACCTGTCCCAGGTGAGCAAGCCACAAAAGCATCTCCAGGCATGTCTTAGCTGTTCCTTCAGGAAATCAACCCAGAGGAGACATGCCTTTTTGATGGCTGCCACCTGGTAAACAAGCTTCCAAGCACAATTACCAGCCTTCAGCACCTAGGGCACTTCAAATCTGAACTCCATAAGTTCATCTCTCTTCCAGTCCGCTGCCTGTGTCAAACATAGTCTCAACATCAGGCGCCCACTCAACTGCCCACTCGCTCTGGCCGGGTTGCACCTACCCCTTCCTCCCCACCCCATACCAACTCCCTCCTACTTGTCCTTTGTCCAGTACCCCTTACTACCTCCCCCACCTGCCCTCTTTCTAGTTCACCCTCAGTACCTCCTGCCTGGTCCCATGTCCACTTCCTTTGCCCCCCTACTGCTCCCTCCAACTTCCCTCTGTCCAGTTCACCCACACTACCTCTAGGCCATTTTCCTGATTCTTCCTCCCCTGCCACTCCTCCACCTACCTGCACTAGCCAATCCCCAACATTTCTCTTTGCACTTAACTTCTCTCAGATGGCTACATTACTGCTAGCTCCACTGGGAAACTGACAATGCTACCAGCTGCTTCATTCATGTCTTGACTTGTGTAAACTGTAAATGTATTTGTTACCCCTTCCTATGTAAACTCTATGTTAGTAGTACAACCCCAGTGTCAATGTGTCTGCTGTAATTATGCTGTTGCAACAAAATGCATCTCCTTAAGTGTTGATGAGGATCCTTTGTTAATGAGCTCTTAGCTCAAAGGTTTGTAGTTCCAAGTTCCCAATAAATAAATAAAATAAATAAAGAATTAATAACTTTAGTAATGGAAAATAAAGGACCGGGGGTAAGAGGAGATGAGACAAGAAGAGGGGTAAGCAGCCAGAAGGCCTTGTCAGTAGGAGTAGAAAGAGTGGCGGTACGGGTAGTAGGTAGGAGGAGAGGTGGTGGGAGAGTGGGGGGCGGTAGGAGGATATAGCAAGGTTTGGAAAGGTAAAGCTTTGAGATGGAGAAGAGGGAAATGGAGTGTGCACAGGCAATTGTATCATTAGTGAAGCAGTTACAGCAACCATTTATCATAAGGTGCTGACAGAGCCTGTGCTTAAAAGGACCTAATCTTGTATGGATAGGATATCATTGGGAGTGCACTGAACATGAGTGGGGCTCTGTAAGCAAATGACCACTGCCCTTGAGATGTCCTGCACCTAGGAATCTTCATAGATTGATGGGCTGAGCTTTGGAGTGTGCTGAGAGCTGGGTGAGGGCTAGGAGGTTCGTGGTTGCGGGAGCAAAAGGCCGAGAGGTGCTTTTTAGCTAACAGGTATGTTTGGTACTGTATCCTTACACTTAGTTGAAGCCACCCAGATTAAGAGTATAGGTCACATGTGTGGGTAAGGCGTGCAGTACCGGTGAGGAGTCTGCATGCCTTATTTAGTGCAATGGATGTTCTATGGTAGTAAGCGGCACCATAGATAACCAAGCCATAGTCAACAGTACTTAAGAAAGAGCTGACAATTACAGTTTTGAGGGCTTCCAGTGTCAAGCAGTGTTTATTTTATTTATTTATTGAATACAATCAGAATTAATACCTTTGAGTCAGAGACTCCTTTACAAAGGTTCCACGTCATAGAAAACAGTACAGAGCATACAGTGTACAAACATCACAGTATAAATAGCGGTGTGGAAATATCACACCTTTAATATGATACATGATAAAGTACAACAGGTGGATGTGGTACAGGATAATTACAACAGTCATAGACGATGCAGTACAGTGGCAAAATATAATAAATACAGTAACTACAGGGCAAACATACAGTACAGTAGTTGTAGTGAAGTATTTATGACTGGAAAGTGCAAACAGCGCAGTCCAGTAAGTGTCAGCTAGTCTGAGGCTCAGGTAAGACCAAACCAGGGACAGGCACTCTAGAAGCAGGACCAAGTGGGTCCATTGTCATGCTTATGTCTGTAGTGCAGACCAATCCTGATTTTGACAGCCCGGCAACATTGTTGGTGTGCTGAGCATAAGAAAGTGAGCTTTCCAGGTTACTACCAGATACTTAAAGTGTAGGATTTGTTCCAGAGGTATTCCCATGCATTTTTGGATTGTAAGTAGTTGAGATTTGTGCTTGCTATGGGTACCATTGAACAGCATAACTTTAGTTTTTAGTAGTTCAGGATCAATTTGGAGCATTCAACCAGTCCTCAACTTCTATAAAACTGTGCTGTAGTTGACGCTCCAGTTGCTTTGGGTCCGGTTACTAGTAAAGATGACAACATCATCCGCATACAGTAGCATCTGTTGGT
This sequence comes from Neoceratodus forsteri, assembly GCA_016271365.2. Taxonomy (NCBI): domain Eukaryota; kingdom Metazoa; phylum Chordata; order Ceratodontiformes; family Ceratodontidae; genus Neoceratodus; species Neoceratodus forsteri. The sequence goes on along the minus strand of CM028136.1, from coordinate 121,220,421 downwards.
GGCAGGCCATGTAGGTTGTTCAGGAAGATGCTGAAAAGTAAAGGCCCTAAAATAAAGCCCTGAAGTACCCCTAAGTGATATGCAGTTTGACCGAGGTAACATTTGCAATTTTCAGCTGTTGGGATTGACCATTCAGGTAACTCATGAACCAATCTAATGTGTCAGAGGTGAGACCCGAGGCTAGTTGCTGAAGAAGAAGAGTGTGGTAAACAGTGTCAAAAGGCCTTTGTAGGGTTTTGGGAAGGCTGCTCCTACTAAATTGCCTTTTTCAACAGATTAATGGAGGTAGCCAGTGAATTCCAATAGTGCTGTTGTGGTGCTATGACCTTTTCAGAATCCATGTTGCATGGGCATTGGATTGAGTATTTTCAAAGTAATCCATTAATTGGTCTGCAACTATGCACTCGAGCATCTAGGATAATGGCGGGAGTATAGATATGGGCCTATAATTTGCATGTAATGCCCAGTCTCCACTGTATGGGTGTCATTAGGGCAGACTTCCATATTTTGGGAATTGGGCCAGCTTCAGCGAGAGGTTAAGAATCTTAGTTAAGGATTCAGTAGCTCATCTAGTGTGAGGGCAATGATTTTAAGATCCAACGAGTCTCCACTGAATCTAGACTTCCCAAGCACTTTGCACAGGTATTTCTTGGCTGTTAACAAAGATACCTTCCTAAAGTAAAGGGTGAGACATTACTGTCCTCTGCTTAGTACTGTATGTAGGGGAGGGTGGAATCTTCAAAAATCCAGGGAAGGATGCTGCTCAGGTCCATGAAAGTGTTGTTAAAAGTACTTGCTATGGTAAGAGGGTCCAAAGTAGAGTACCATCAATGTTTAGCATTGAAGATGATATTTTGATACTTTGCCATTGACATCTTTAATGTTGTTCCAGAAATTTTACTGTTCCCCAGGAATTTGTAAGCGCTTCCCAGTGAAATTTGGCTTTCACATGGCAGATTGCCTTTGTACATTCATTCCTGACTTTTTATATTAATGCATGTCTGCCCATTTCTCTTGCATAGTGCCAGAGGTGATCACTGTGTTTCATCCTGGAGATAAGCTCAGGGGTTATCCCAGAATTTGAGGTGCCACAAACTTTCATCTTTTTGTACGGAGCATGTATGACACAGGCAGTATTCAAATGCTTAATGAGATGGTCCAAGGATAGGTTGATATCTTTAGTAGTGTCCAATAATGACCAGTCTATATTACTCAGGTGCAGTTTGAGGGGTTAAGGTGCCCATGCTTTCAGCACCCTGCAATATATCGTCTGAGGGGATGGCTTGTGGAATTTGTTTGTCCAGCTGCAGGTAATGGAAGTCATCACTTGTGTATCTGGGTGCACTGTCACACCTGAAATATGGTCGGTCAGTTAGAGAGGATCTGGTCAAGAAGGGTACTTGTTCCCATTCTGTAATTTGTCCTGGTGGGTGAGGGAGCGAAGCCAGCAGACATGAAGCGTGAGACAGAGTCCTTGAAAGTGCCGGGTCAGGGGAGATCCAATTGATGTTAAGATCACTGGAAAACTATGATTTCAGAGTGTGATTTCAGATTATCTATGTAGTCCGTGATGCTATGAAAGCCAGTTGAGTGTTCTTTGGGAGGGACATAGACGGGTAAGATTATGAGGGCCTTATTATGGGCACAAAGGAGAACTTTAATTTCAAGTGCCTGGGTGGAGCATCCAAGGTTGGTCATGGGTAGTAAAGCCCTTAGTGTCTCATTGAGATATATGGCACAGCCACCACCACGCTTAGTTAGCCTGTCCTGTCGGAAAATGGTGTACCTGGTATGGTGACTGCAGTGCCAGAAATCTTCAGGGACAGCCATGTCTCAGCCACTGATAATATATCAGGGTTTCACTGGTTTATCCAGACTTTGAGGCTGTCCAATTTACTTCACAGGCTGCAGATATTGAGAGACGCCATCTTGATTGATCCCATCTTTGCTTGGCCCATGGTGGAGCAACACTTCTGGGAGAGGACTGGGGTTTATATTGCCGGATATTAGTAGTAAGATGAGAATGATCCTGTACAGGTAACCTTTCAGAGTCTGTAATTCACTCTCGTTGACTGTTTTGCTTGAAGAGCCTCCTCAGGCCAGAATGCATCACTTTAAGGCAGATGGGGAGAGCCTGGAGAGGCTATGAGAAAAGAACCCTGGGGATTGCCAGGCCAATGGATGTAGCAGGAGCCAGTGCTGTGACCAGTGGCAATTTGTTAATGCAAGAAGTTTCCTGTATGCATGCCTGGGTCATGGTTAAAATTGTAATTGAAATCGATTTATGGTGTGGGTTGCTGTTTGCCTTCAGTTAAGTCGCCAAGACAAAGAAAGGTGAAAAGAAGAGGTACTAGGAGGTTGGTATGTGATTTGCCCATTTTGTAAGAACTGAGTCAAAATCAGGGGAAGGATTAAGTTCACATGAAAAAGCGCTGTATGAGACAGTTAACAATGAAAGATGAATGAAAAACTAAGGTCCCTCTAGTGGCAGATCTTTATAATCTGCTAATGGGAAACAGAATGAAAAAAAGTAGAAAACAGGCTTTTTCTAAAGGCAGAAAGGGGAAGGCTTGTAGCATCAGAACAAAGATGACAAAAGAAGTGGGCAGGGACAGAAGCACAGCAGGCTGTTAAGAGGTTGGGGAGAGACAAAGAGATGTGCAGGGCCAGAGAACAGGAAAAGGATTTACACAATCAACACTCAAATTCACTTCTAGTATCGACTCAGTACTTAAAATGACTGTAAGGATTAAACAGATTAGTGAGAAGGCAGTAAGGAGGGCTGGGGGATACTATGATGCATAGGGAGAGGCATCACCAGTAGAAAACAGGAAGTTGTTATCCCTCTGTACAGACAGCTGGTGAGACCCCATCTGGAGTACTGCATGTAGTTCTGGAGACCCCAACTCCACAAGGACATAGACAGGATGGAGGCTGTCCAAAGGAGGGAACTAAAATGGTGCAGGATCTGCACCAGAAGACATACAAAGAGAGACTAAAGGAAATTAATATGTATACCCTCGAGGAAAGGAGGGGATGGAGCATGGCAGAAACTTTCAATACCTCAAGGGACTCAACAAGTCCAAGAGGGTAGCATCTTTCAGAAAAAGAGGTGAGCAAGAACAAGGGAGCACAATTTGAAGATAGAAAGGCGATGGCTCAGAGGTAATGTGAGGACATATATTTTTCATGGAGAGGGTTGTGGATGCATGGAATGTCCTTCCTGAGGAGATCGTGAGTCAAAAACAGTGGGGAATTCAAGAATGCAAGGGACAGACATAAGGCAATTCTAGTGGGGAGTAGGAGGAAGTAGGCTGTTGGTTAACTAGGATCTGCATCTTATCCATTAGGTAGGGAAACGGGCAGACTAGTTGGGCCAAGTGGTCCTTATCTGCCATCAAATTCTGTTTCTATGTTTCTGTTTCTATGAGGCACATGGCTGTAGGAAAAGGAAAGGGGCAGAGCAACAAGGGACAGATGGCCACCAGGGCCTTTATAGAGCAGCTCAATAAGGTAGGCAGACTTATAGGCTACTAACCATTTTTTCCCTTAATTTTCTATGTTTCTAAGTTATGTTACACTGGCATACCTAGGTGTCTTAGTCTCCTATGATAAGATTAACAAAAGGTAACCCAACCCCTGAGTGCCTTAATTTATTATTACATAAGTCTGTGTAAGCAAGGTAGTAAAGTTTTATAGTGTTAATAATCCACAGAGACTGCAGTAGGATAAATTCCCAAAAGTTTATTTTTCCAGCATACAGATACAGGTGCTCCTCCCCAGTTCCCACATAGTAAGTCTAACGATATTAGCGAGTACCCACTTTTGTCAAGGCTGAGATGATAATTGGCATTAAACCATATTTAAAAGTTTAATCAAACTGACAGTGATAAAAAGCACAGATATAAATTGCAAAAGTTTGTGCAAACTAGAGATGCAGAGATAAAATTTCACCCGTGGAGTGACGTCGAAGTGGGCAAATTCACATCGTTAAGAGCGCCGTGAAATTTACCGTAGAAGGCAGAATTTCGCCTAGGCAAAATTTTTCCTTCTGGGGTAAAACTCACCTTCCACCAATGAAATCTTGCCTTCCCTCCACAGGCAAGAATTTCACCTTAGATGGTTATAACATAGTAATAGGTTAATAGAGTAGATCCATGGTGGCTAAGTCCCTCTCCCACCCTGTCCCACATGTAATTAATTATAAATAAATTATCCATGGTGGCTAGTGGTCCCTCTCTGCCAGCAACTGCCACGGAAATGTACAGTCAGCACCCCCCCACACCCGCATCCTCTGTATTCCTCCTTTAGTTTAATAATATCCTGTTAAAACAAAACAAAACCTCTGGTGCTCTAGTGTTTTGGTAAATTGTAAACCCCTCCTGAATCGATCCTTCCCAGTTCCCATAAATGTGATTCCCAATCACTGGTGATTCAATGTTACCCCAGCCTCCCAAGCAGCCAGAGGTCTCCACCAGAATTACTCCACCCCTCATTCAACCCATCAGCGCCAGCAGACAGACACAGTTCTCCACTCCTTCCACAGCCAGCTCACGCCCGAGCTGTCAATGAATGAGCTTCAATTCTGACAGCTCAGCTGGTGGGCTGGCCGTGGTAGGAGATAGGAGGGCTGCGCCGGTCTGCCAGCACTACTGACGGGATTTAAGATGGGGGTGGGAGTGGGTTTGTGGTGGGGACATCTGGTGCTGGGGAAGTTGGGTGAGGGGCACTGGATCACCAGTGATTGGGAATTGGATTTGTGGGAACTGAGGAGGATCGGATTCGGGAGGGGTTTCAATTTACAAAAAACATTATCACACCAGAGTTTTTTTTTCGCTTAACAGGATAATATTAAGCTAAAGGAGGAGATTTGGAGGAATGAGGGTGGGGGTACTGACTGTACATTTCCACGGTGGGCGTGCAGGAGGGTTATTACCGGGTGGAGGGAGGGACAACTAGCCACCATGATATAATATAATCATTTACAATTACATATGGGACAGGTGGGGGTAAGGACCACTACTATCAGGGATCTACTAATTTTAACTTATACCAGTGCTAAAGTGAAATTTCGCCTTTAGATTAAGAGGCGAAATTATCACGGAAGGCAAAATTTCATCATGAAGATGAAATTTTGCTGTGGAAGGTGAAATTTCGCTGTTTCCCAGGTGAAATTTTGCCACTCCGCCAGACGAAATTTCACATTCTGTTACGTGAAATGGGTGGAATATCGTATTTCTCCACTGTTAATTCCACCCACTTTGCCCACCACTAGTGCAAATATGACCTGTTTTTAGATATCTTTTACTAAATCTTACATTAAATTCCATCACATTCCATTACATTAAATTCCATCACAGTTTATAGATCTGCCTTTGTAGGTACACACATATACATAGATAAATTATTATTATTTAATAGCATACCCTTTATTATCTTTATTTATTATTATCCTTTGCACAAACTTTTTGCACTTTATATCAGTTCTTTTATCACTGTCACTTTAATTAAACTTCTTAATATGGTGTAATGACAATTACCACCTCAGCCTTGACAAAGCGAGGGTATCGCAATATAATTTCACTTACTATGTGGGACTGGGAGGAGCACCTGTATCTGTATGCTGGTAAAATTATCTTTGGGAAATTTATTCTACTGCAATGTCTGTGGATCATTAAGATCTGGACAGTGACTGAGAGCCATACTGACTGGTCTTCCTCTTCCAGTAAAAAGTTATAGCACCCTTCTGTGTACCCGCAAAAACAGAGGCATTTCCTGAACCTGCTCACATGCCCCCGCAGGCACCACCATGTTAATTATGTGACATTAGAAATGAATGTTGAGTGTGCATTCCATTGATCTGTGTCGACATGATCTTTCTTTAGCTGTTAGTACTATTTATAGCTACATTAAGAACAAGCATTTGTCAATGCCGAATGTTTGCTTGCTGGTATTCACATTGGAAATGAGCAGTTAGAGAGATGCAGAATAGGAATGGCAGTGAAGTATTGAACTTCACCCAACCCCACCTTCACCCTGCAGAGATGGACAGGCATTGGGGTATGCATTTGGGTTGTCGTCCATAACATTCATGCCATTTCACTTCACCCTATTCAGCAGACACTGGCACATGTTGAGGTGTGCCTTGGGGTGTTTGGTTTACAGTCACCCCATTCCATAAGGACATATGCTGAAATGGGTGCAGTATAGGAGAATGGGTGAACTCTGGGGCTGAAGAGTCCAAGGCACACCTCAATGCCTGTCACTGGCTGCAGGGTGGTGAAATTGGCATGAGCATTACAGTCAGCAATCCAAAGGCACACCCCGATGCCTGTCAGTTCTGTATAGGGTGGGACGTTATGGTTAGAAGCCCTAACATCCCAGGTATTTGTTGGTATTTGTACTACAATTTTCTATATGGCCATTTTGTGACCCCCACCATATGAAAGCATTTGGGACCTCTTCTCATGAACGGTGGCATTGTGATTTTGTTTATGTGTCCTGAACTTTGAGTTTCCACAGTGATCATGCCATTGTGAGCCAGATGTATGAAAACACAGATTGGTAGGATGTGAAGAATGACAGCTGTACCATTCATAGGAGGTGTGAAGAGATGACAGTGTTGAAAATCCGTAGTGAAAATATTAAAATGCACAAACTTCCTCGAGATACGTGAAACTGCACAATGCATGCAGCTAGAGGAGAGAGAGAGAGAGAGAGAGAAAGGCCTTTAGCTGCTGAGGGTGTTTGTAAGTGATTTAGTTTTTTAGCTGCCATTTCTGTATGTTGGACATTGTATTTGAGGTCTGTTCCTAACTGCCTTTTTGTGCTTTAAAATTGGTTTGGGCAGGATTAAGGATTTTAGTAGACAAATTGGGATTGTGTGTTTAAATGTGGCTCTCTGGCCTGTAAGTGCAGGCATCATATTACAGGGATTAGTGCTGATAGAAAGTGAGAGTTAACAGCCATCTTATTAAGTCTTCAGCTAGAGGGAGAGAGAGAGAGAGAGAGAGAGAGAAAGGCCTTTAGCTGCTGAGGGTGTTTGTAAGTGATTTAAAGTAGTTTTTTAGCTGCCATTTCTGTGTTTTGAACATTGTATCTGAGCTCTGTTAATTGCAGAAGCAGTTGGGGTCTGACAGGTGTTGTCTGAACCTTCTTTTGCTAAGCAGTTGGGGAAGGTATTTAATTGCTGGATAAGCTGCTACATTCTTTTCAGTAGTGCGACTTTGTTTAATACAATGTTTGTGTTGGGACCTTCCTCCAGAGGAGGAACCTTCCTCCAGATGAGGTTGCAGTGCTTGGAGGTGCAGTGAGTGGCAGACACAGGGCTGATACACTCATGAGAGTGTGTTGTGGGTCTTATTCCCACCCTCCCCACCCTCCCTCCCCAGATCACAACTCCTTTATAGGGGAACACCTGCCCTGCAATTAGAGGAAGGGGTCAGGTGCAGCTGATTTACTCTATCCAAAGATGCAGCCACAGGGCATGTAAAAGCATAGGTAGATCTTAAATAGGAGTACAGTATCCACAGTGAGTTGCTGATAGTGTGATAGGTGGATATTGTGGGGCCTTCCACTGGAATATACAAGGTATTACTGTTAGAGGCTGTGCTAGGATTACTTAATTCTACTTTCTGCAAGGATAGTTAGTGTGAGAGGCTGTGTAGGTAGGTGGACCGTGGGTAGGATTATTGGGTGCAAAGACTGTGGGGCAGCAATGCAGATGAATATATTGTGGAGGCAAGGAGGGTGCCCAATATGCCACAGGCTAAGGAGGCTCAAGGAAGAGGTTCAGTGGCTGGGAATTGAGCTGGGGAGGTTGAGGGATGAGGGAGGATTTCATTTGTAGGAGGGCTGACATCTGAGAGTATTTTGGGGCACCACAGAGAAGGAACAGTGGGTCAAGGGAGGCGGGAGGGGCAAACTATATAGGAAGCCAGCTGATAAAAGGTGGACTCTAGTAGAACCTAAAAAGAGGAGCAGCAGTAGGCAGGAGGGAGGAGAAAGCACATAGTAAGGAAAGGGATAGGGAACATGTGTACTTTGCTAGAAACACATGGAAAAGAGGACGCAGGAGGTGATTGCACAAGGATAGCACTCACAAAGAAGAGGTGTGGGGAGCATTATAAGTGGAGAGACTGAGCAGGGTACGACAGGGTGAGGGATAATACTCGGAGAGGTGAGAAGGAGAGGGAGGTTGGCAGTCAAGCAGGTGGAGAGGAGGGGTTTTAACTGGGAGAGACAGGGGAAGACACAGGGCACATGGTAAAAACACAGTCTTGAGTGGCTCCAAAATTGAGAACCTGGGTGGGGGTGGGGATGGGCACAAGGAAAAAGGAGGGTGTACTGGTGTTGGGGACTCCATACTCAAGGGATCAGATGGGGTGGCAAGTGGGAGAGGCACAGTCGGATATGGGTGGAATCCATACCAGGATTAAAGCAGACATGGCAGGACAGGCAATCCTAAGGTGCATAAAGAGGGTAGAAGGAAACCACACATTGTGGTACATGTGGGACAAATGACCTAGTGGTGGAAATGGCGGGTAACAAGGGAAGGATTGAGGAAGTGGGAAGGTTGTGTGAGGAGACTGGGAGTCTGTGGCCTTCTCAAAGTGCTCCCAGTACCCTGTGCAAATGTAACCCCTTGTTACCAGGGTTACTAGAATCCCAGTAAGACCTAGTGGTAGGCAGGGAAGGCAGCTGTGAAACTCCAGTTAAATGGGTTTCACATGTTCACTCTGTCTCAGTCACAGCTGAGACTGAGAGATGACATCACCATAGAACTGTCACAGCTGCATAAGCTACATTGGAATCTGCAACACAGGGAGTGAGTTAGAACTTTGGGAGTTTTCAAAGTTAGTTTGCTGTTTACTTCCTAGTGAGAAGGAAGTCTTCTGTTTACCTACAAGCAGGAAGGAAGTGTTTTCTGTTTACCTCCTTGGGAGAAAGTTAGAGTCCAGTTTTAAGTGGTGGAGACCGCTGTCCAGGTCTCAGTGCCCCTCCTCTGGGGCAAGTCCCTTTGGATTCCAGGGCAATCCCCTGATTTCCACTACAGAAGAAAGCTGCCTTTTTACAGTTTCTGTTCTGGTTTGATAACAGTGAAAGAAGTGGTACTTCGCCTGTGGGGCACCTGCAAAGAAAGGGTGAGTGTTGTGCTCTATTTGGGAGGGCAAACAATATGTTTCTTCAGTTTGGAAAATGTGAAGAAAAGCTGGGATGTGAACTACTATTTGGGAGGCCTATTGTACTAGGACAAACAAATGGAGTAGTTTAAAATTTAAAGTCTGAATGGATGTCAAGTAATGTTGTAGAGGGGTGTTTCAGGTCATCCACCATTTAATCTACATTTCGAAGTTTTAGTTTCTGTTTGTCCAGAGAAATGGCCGGGTAAGGCTGTGAGCTGGAGGTGGAACACCCCATCTTTAGTGACCAGGTCCACCTCTATGGATTTCTACTGTGATTGCTTCTTGACCATGCGCCTGGCCAGTGATGAGGTAGGTACCCAGATGTGGGCCGCAAATTGAAAATCTCTCAGGAGTCGCAGACTCTAAGTGGTGTGGGAGCCACAGCTTTGGAAAATATACCCTTGTTTGATGGGAGTCCAAGGAAGTAATAAAACAAATCTCTAGGAGTCGCAGACTCTAAGTGGTGTGGGAGCCACAACAAGTAAAATTTGGGCTCATCCTTTAAATGGACCATCAGTCAAGTGGCCGGGAGGGGAGCCGGCCAGTCGGGCTGTGTATCCAAAGTGCATGCAAGTCTGGGCTGAGTGCCTGGTGGTCCAGAGCCAGACAACAGTAGAAATGGGTGCATTCTTTAAGTGGACCGCCTTGTAGTCTCTAATCTGCATTATCAGTCAACGTAGCCCTTGGGGTCCATCTATGCTTTGTTATGTTCAGCTAGTTATGAATAAAAGCCACACTGAAAATCCCAATCCTGGTTCTGGACATTACAGTTATTGCTTCCTGTAGTCGGATTTACTTGGGTGCCCTGTGCAGAGTAGCCAAACCTAGGTCCTCTTGTGCCAGGTAACCTCATCCTCCCAACCCAGGTCCCCACCAGGTATTGCTGCTAACGCCAACAGCATGCCACTTGTTGTTTTAGTAAAAAAGGCAGGGCTGAGGGTTACAAAATGGAGGCACTGCTTTGGATTTGTTCAGGAAGGAAGGTGCTTGGGCAAGTGGGCTAGCGTTTTGGCTATCTGGCAGTGGGTAGCCCAAAAGCTGAAGCAATTTCACTAGTGTGTTGCTGTGTGCTGTGAATCTTGTGCTGCTGTTTAAAAAATGCCAACTGTTTACCAAGGAGCTGTAAAGCCAAAGAGTGCTCTTGTCCTGCATCAAAAAGTTTACAGCGTTTTGTCAGTTTTAAAGTGAATTCTGTGAAGGAAAGTGTGGAAAACTAGGGTAGCAACACAGAAATTATGCCCTGGATGTTTGAAATGCTTTTAAAGTGAATTCTGTGAAGGAAATGTGGAAAACTAGGGTAGCAACAGAGAAATTATGCCCTGGACGTTTAAAATGCTTTTAAAGTGAATTCTGTGAAGAAAAGTGTGGAAAACTAGGGTAGCAACAGAGAAATTATGCCCTGGACGTTGTAAATGCTTTCTGTGTAAATGGAGAGACTGCAGAGTTAATGGCAATGTTACATGGTTAAAAGGGCTCATGGTGAGTCAGTTGAAAAAAAGTGCATTTTACAGTTTAAATTTGCCTGCTCGACTGATCGCCGTGAGGAAAGGAGCCCTCGAGAAGAGGCTCATTTGCATAGCGTTGTGTGGTTGGTCAGTTTGCCATTAGTCCCACCCTCAGCCAGCTCTTCTGAGTCTGCCTCAGCATTCGAGAGGAGACAGAGAGTAGTGCGGTACTGGCAGTGGAGGAGCGTCAGAGGTATTCAAAGCGCTGTAAACATTCAAAAAGTGACTTTTAAGTTTAAAATCGGGCTCAACCCACAAATCGATCATGGAATTAGTGAATTTGTGGTTAAAATGACGATCGAGGAGACTGCCCGCCCATTTACATTCAGAGGCTTTCAAAATCTGGCTGCAGCCATTTTACCCCATCGCAGCAAGTTGCTACAATAACAGTGAGTAAACAATTCAAAAACTGCTCAATCAGTGATTTTCAGTAATGCCATATAAAATGTGTGCAGCAGTGTAGTCACTTTGCAAGTAACGACTGTGTGAAGTCCTGCCAGCAAGTGCAAGTCTGTAAAGCCATTGAATGTGTGCGTGGAAGTGAAAATTAGCCTCAGTTTAAAGTTTGCAGCTAGAGAGAGACTGTGGATTGTAGCAAATGCAACACTAGTAGAAGCAGGCAATCCTGTGCTGAACCTGAAGCTTTTAAGGACTGTAATTAAATAAATGTTACCAGCATGTGAAAAGTCCAAGGAAAATCTTGTAAATATGTGAAGTCAAAACAGAGCAAGTTGTGCAGTTTGAGTAAAAGTTATCAGTAGCTTGGTGTAAATCGCGCGTGAGTGGCTTGACCCAGATTCTAAATGTTGATGCACAGGAGTGCTGCCGCCATTACAGGTTGGGTAGTAATGTAAACACAGCAGCAGAGGAGCCATTTTAAAGCTACAGAGTGTGTTCATTTAAAGTGGGACTTTCAGTTGCAGTGAACTTTGTTTATTTTCTGCAGTTATGGCCTCAGGACCAGCTCGTTACCCAGATCATGCCCAGGTTGCAGTAACAGCAGCAGTAAATAGACTGAGAGATATTGAAAAGTGGTGCTATGGAGGGCAACTCCTCCTGATGTGGCAATTCTAAATTATCCAGTGCGTATGCCAGATATGCTTGAGTGCTGGAAGGGATGTCTTCATGATTCCTCACTGTGCTGGATATCTACAGAAATATGGCTTGTATAAAGTGCCTCCAATTCATTTGGCTCCCACATGGACAAAAATTCAGGAATCTGCAGTTGGCAGCACACAGCACCAGGCGGAACCTGTGGAAGAAGGTCCCTCGGGGAGTGTGGCACAAAGCTAGAGGGTGCAGAGTTAGAGACTGAAGCTGAAGTTGAAGTTTTGGATGCTGGATCTCAGAAAGAAGGTTTCGGATAAAGCATCTATAGACCCCTGGGTGGGGGCCCTAGCCCAAGTCTCTTAGGTGAAGATGAGATGCGGGAGGCCTTTGAATGGGAGGTGTCGACCTCCACTCCTAGTGATGAATGGATAGTCTCAGGGGTGAGAATGACTGCTCACTCCTGGGCTCAGATCCACAGTGAAGAGGAAGATGAGGGGAACCTATGTGGCCTTGTGAGAAAAGGAACGGTACACAGCCTCAAGATCTTGCCTTGAAGAATGTGTTGAAGAAGGTGGTGATGCCACTGCCCTGGCTTTACAAGAAGAAGAAGTCAGGGATCCGTTTTAATTTCTTTTGAGGATGCGGTTGGCAGAACCAGGACTGGCCACCCCAAGCCAGGCCAGTGGTCTCAGATTGACCAAAGCAAGTAAAGAGGAGAGACTGGTTCGTAGAAAGGCAAATGAAATCTATGGTATGACCTTTCCTACCTTTCCTCAGAGAGTCTGGGAGGAGATTGAGGACTGCAGGAAATCCTGGATCTGGGATGAAGCAATGAAACATGTGCATCCTGGGGCTAACCAGCATGTAAAGAATAGACTGTTCCACGAAAAGTATACACAGTGGAAGAGAGGCAGGACACTGTTTATGGACAGAGTAAGAATAGTGGACGGAGAGGGACATGAAATCTCCCACTGTGTGAGTTATGTTCGCCCAGATGGGGTAATAATCCAAGCCCCTGATCCCGGTACTATTGGCCTCAGTGCAAGGACCTCCCAGTAATTAAGCCCTGCCTACAAAATGGAGAGCCGAGCAGAGGTAGTCAATACTGCCCCATCTAGACTATGAAGTGCCCTTATTGATTCGCCAATATGAATAACCAAGGACTCAGGTGCTCCACATTCATCAGTCTACAGTGTACTGTCCTCTTCAGCAACCATCCATTGGCCCACCAGATGACTTCAGATCCAGAGAGGACACCATCCCAGCTGTTTCCTGTTCATCGCCTGGTAATCGGATGACGCCGACCAGCTGTTTTTCTTTTTGTTCCTGTTCTAGGGTTCCTTCTCCATTGATGACATCGACCCAGCTGTTTCCAGATGTGCCCTCCTGTGGTTCCCGGAAGATGTCCGCCCAGCTGTATCAGAAGAAATGCTGCCAGGTAGAGTCTTCAGCAGGGACAAGGTTGGTGCAGTTCAGTATACTACAAATGGCTGGTAAGTCCAAACACTTTTCTATCTTTATGACATTGCAGTACACACCCTACACTACAGACTTCAAAAATGTGTGAACTGTCCGAAAGACCTCTCCTTCGGGACTTTGGCCTTTAGAACTATGCTTCACGGGCTCCAGCCCAGGAGAGACTCTTTATTGGACTAGCCTCGGCCTTGTGGTCACTAGTTGGGACTTTTAGGGCACTCCATCCCCCAAATGTGTATTGTAAATAATGTCATTATTGTACTCTATTGTAAATACTGTTTTCCTACCTTTTTCTAAAAAAAAAAAAAAATCTTTTGGGAATGTTCAGTGTTTTTGTATGGTAAGGGTTTTAGGTAGACTGTGTATGCAGATTAGGAGGTGTTTGTCTTTTCTTTTCTTACAGGTGTTCCTGGGAAGACAGAAGAGAAGACAAGAAGAGGAGGTGGGGCTCATCGGAGTTCCTCGTCAGTGCTTTATTGTGTAGAATTTAAAGCACTGTGTTGTTATTGCTATAGTTGTTACTGTGTTAACCCTTTTCCTTCCACAGGTGTGGTTGTGGGGGTAGGGAGGAGGCAGTAATTGGTTATTTTAATGGTGTAGTTGCAGGTTGCCCAAGGTCGGGGGGTCCCGGTTTTTTTTCTGTTTGGGAATATTATGTTAGAGGCAGATAGGTTTTCCCTAGAGGTTAGGTGGGATAGACAGTCTGTGGTCCTGAATGGCCGTAGGGATTGCAGTGCTGATCTATTAGGGCTGTGCTCTGGATAGTTCTACCAGAGCCACTAGGTGTCCATAGTAAGTGGATAGAGTAAAGGCTGACATGTCAGCTATGAGCCCCTAGGCCCTTAGTGTTGCCTGCCTGTGCTTGCACATGGTGGAGGGCCCTGATCACCCCCCCCGCAGGTAGCACATGAGTTGGATGGCCCTGGGCCGGGTGCATAATGACTGGGGACAGTCATTTTCCTGGTCAAGGGCGAGTGTAACCCCTTGTTACCAGGTTACTAGAATCCCAGTAAGACCTAGTGGTAGGCAGGGAAGGCAGCTTGTGAAACCCAGTTAAATGGATTTCACACTGTCTCACTATCTGTCTCAGCCACAGCTGAGACTGAGAGATGACATCACCATAGAACTGTTGCAGCTGCATAAGCCACATTGGAATCTGCAGCACAGGGAGTGAGTTAGAACTTTGGGAGTTTTCAAAGTCAGTTTGCTGTTTACTTCCTAGTGAGAAGGAAGTCTTCTATTTACCTACAAGCAGGAAGGAAGTGTTTTCTGTTTACCTCCTTGGGAGAAAGTTAGAGTCCAGTTTTAAGTGGGGGAGACCACTGTCCAGGTCTCAGTGCCCCTCCCTCTGGGAGGGAGCAAGTCCCTCTGTGGATTCCAGAGGCAATCCCTAATTTCCACTACAGAAGAAAGCTGCCTTTTTCAGTTTCTGTTCTGGTTTGATAACAGTGAAAGAAGTGGTACTTCGCCTGTGGGGCACCTGCAACGAAAGGGTGAGTGTTGTGCTCTATTTGGGAGGGCAAACATTATGTTTCTTCAGTTTGGAAAATGTGAAGAAAAGCCGGGATGTAAACTACTATTAGGGAGGCCTATTGTACTAGGACAAACAAATGGAGTAGTTTAAAATTTAAAGTCTGAATGGATTTCAAGTAATGTTGTAGAGGGGTGCTTCAGGTCATACACCATTTAATCTATATTTCGAAGTTTTAGTTTCTGTTTGTCCAGAGAAATGGCCGGGTATGGGCTGTGGGAGCTGGAGGTGGAACACCCCATCTTTAGTATCAGGTCCACCTCTCGGATTTCTCTGTGATTGCTACTTGCCTCATGCGCCTGGCCAGTGATGAGGTAGGTACCCAGATGTAGGTCGAAATTGGAAAATCTCTCTAGGAGTTGCAGACTCTAAGTGGTGTGGGAGCCACAGCTTTGGAAAATATACTCCTTGTTTGATGGGAGTCCAAGGAAGTAATAAAACAAATCTCTCTAGAGTCGCAGACTCTAAGTGGTGTGGGAGCCACAACAAGTAAAATTTGGGTTCATCCTTTAAATGGACCATCAGTCAAGTGGCCGGCAGGGGAGCCGGGCCAGTCGGGCTGTGTATCCAAAGTGCATGCAAGTCCGGGCTGAGTGCCTGGTGGGTCCAGAGCCAGACAGCAGTAGAAATGGGTTCATTCTTTAAGTGGACCACCTTGTATTCTCTAATCTGCATTATCAGTCAACGAGCCCTTGGGGTCCATCTATGCTTTGTTATGTTCAGCTAGTTATGAATAAAAGCCACACTGAAAATCCCAATCCTGGTTCTGGACATTACAGTTATTGCTTCCTGTAGTCGGATTTACTTGGGTGCCCCTGTGCAGAGTAGCCAAACCTAGGTCCCTTGTGCCAGGTAACCTCATCCTCCCTGAACCCAGGTCCCCACTAGGTATTGCTGCCAACGCCAACAGCATGCCACCTGTCATTTTAGTAAAAGGCAGGGCTGAGGGGTTACTGCAACACAGTGAGAAAGGAGAGGATTAGAGAGTTGAACACATGGTTGGTAGAATGATGCTGAACTAAGGGGTATGGGATTGTGGGCATCTGGGGCAGTACCTGGGATAATAACAATCTGTTTGCAAGGGATAGGCTACACTTGAGTGGGGAGGAGAAGGAGGTATTAAAGCAGAGAATGGAGAGGTGTATTGCGACAAGGGTGGATTTAAACTAGATGGGGGTGGCAAGTGGACTGCAGGTAGGCAGGATCCGATTGAATAAGTCACAGCCTCCCCAGATTAGCAGGGAAGGACTCAGGGAGGCCAACAAAGGAGGAGTAGAAGGATGAGATGGAGGCTAGTGAAGGGAAGGGGCATTATGGATGGTGGTCTCATTGAATGCAAGAAGTCTAGGAAACAAATCCGCTGAGCTACAGGCACTCTTAGCAGTATGGAGAGTGGATATTGCAACTGTCACAGAAACATGGGAAACTGAGCATGAGGACTGGGATCTGGCAATCCCAGGCTACAAATTATAATTACACAGGAAGGACAGTAAGGAGGGGGGCGGCAGTCTATGTGAGGGACGGATCAAATGCACAAGGGATGAGGGAGAAGAAAGGAGAACAGAGGCAATCTGGCTGCAGCTCCTAGACTCAAGGGCTAGGAAACTAAGGTTTGGGGTGGTATACAGGCCGCCGTCCCAGTCTGAGGAGCTTGACAGGAGCTAGCGGGACAAATCAAAAGGTATGTAGAAAAGGAAAGGTGGTCATTGTGGGGATTTCAACTTGCCGGGGTTGATTGAGCATTTCCAGTCACCTCCAGTGTTAGGAACAAGTGCTCCTGGATGCAATCCAGGAGGGTCTCCTGACACAGTTGGTTACTGTACCCACCAGGCTAAAGAACACCTTAGATCTAGTATTGTCGAATGGGGAGGCAGTGAGGGAAATAAAGGTAGAGGACCCACTATCTGACAGTGATCACCAAACAGTGTGGTTTAATATCACGATGTGTGGAGAACCAGAGAAATCGATTACCTGGCTGGTAAATTTCAGGGAGGTGGACTTTGGGAGGATGCAGGAAGTACTGAAAGGGAAATTGAGGGCATAAGGCATGAGATGGATGTGGAACTGAAATGGAATATTATTTAATGGGGGTTAAAGAGAACAGAAGCCTGCATCAAGGCATGGAGTAAGAGAAGCAGAGCAAGAAAACCATGCTGGTTGAACAGCGAGGTTGTGGAGGTGGTGGGGCAAAATGTGTGGCTCACCAGGGGTTTAGGATGACAGGAAGAAAGTGGACAGGAGGAAAATGCAAGATGGTCCAGGAGGTGACCAGAAAAGTGAGAGAAGCCAAGGCCCAGAGGAGCTGAGATTAGCACAGGGAATTAATGGGGGAGACTTCTTCAGATACATCAGGAGAAAAGAAAGTACAAGGAAACAATAATGAGGATAAAAATGGGTGGGAGTGGACTGAAAAGGGGAGGAGCAGGCAGAAGCACTGAATGAATACTTTTGTTCTGTGTTCACAGAAGAAAATGGGGACCACTACCAGCATGGGCTGTGAGGGTGGGGACAGGAGGAGAGAGGCAACAGATGGAAGAATTGAGTCAACTAGAGTCCTAGAGAGATGGAGGGCACTCAAGGTAGACAAAGTGCCAGGGCCGGATGGTATCCACCCCAGGGTGCTGAGGGAGATGGCGGAGGTGTTGGCGGAGCTGCTGGCAGATCTGTACAGCACCTCCCTGGAGTCAGGATGTGTGCCACTGGACTGGAAGATGGCACATGTAGTGCCATTACACAAGAGGGCCAATGGATGAACCAGGTAATTATCATCCGTAAGTCTCACCTCCATAGTGTGCAAACTCATGGAAACAATACTAAAGGAAAGACTGGTGTCATACCTGGAGGACAATGGCCTCCATGATATGAGGCAGCATGGGTTTGTTTCAGGAAGTCTTGTCAAACCAACCTGATACAATATCATGACTGGGTGACAAGTGAACTGGATATGGATCATGCGGTGGATGTTCTTTACTTGGACTTCAGCAAGGCCTTCGATTCGATTGCCTCATGGGTGGCTTGGGGAAGCTAACTGGTGTAGGAGTAGGGGCAAAATGATAAACTGGATTACAAGCTGGCTGAGTGGAGGCTGCAACAGGTAGTAGTGAGAGGGGAGCTCTCAACTCCAAGGCTGGTGATAAGAGGGTGCCACAGGGCTCTGTGTTGGGGCCAGTATTATTTGGGGTCTTCATATCAGACATTGGACATTGGTGATGAGCAAGGTAAGTCTGTTTGCTGACTACACCAAAATTGGAGCAGTGGTAGATGGAGAGGAGGGTGGGAAGCAGCTGCAGGGGACCTAAGCAAGCTGGAGGAGTGGTCAGAGAGGAGGCAGCTGGGGTTCAATGCAAAGAAGTGTAGGTTATGCACTTTGTGTGTAAGAACCCAAGGAGAGAATACTGGTGGGGGGTCTAGGCTGGGGATCACAGAGGAGGAAAAGGACCTTGGGGTAATGTTAACAGGGACTATGAACAACACTGCCCAGTGCAGGAGAGCATCTGCAAAAGTGAACAAAATGCTGGGGTGCATAGTGAGGGGTTTTCATCTAGGATAAGTGAGGTGATCTTACCCTCTACAGATTGCTGGTAAGGCTCGCACTTGGAGTATTGTGTGCAGTTTTGGAGGCCATACCTAAAGCGTGATATCAGGCTGCTGGAGGGGTGCAGAGGAGGGCAACAAAGATGATATGTGGAATGGAGGGAGAGACTATGACAGCAGGCTGGGAGACCTCAATATGTACACCTGGAGGACAGAAGTGACAGTGGGGACATGATAATGACATTCAAGTATCTGAGTGGAATCAATAAGAATGGGGCAGATGGGGTCTTTAAGTTAAGGAGGGAGGGTCACAGGGGCATGGACTAAGAATCGAAGGGGAAGATTTAGGAGGGAGATGAGAAAACACTATTTCACAGAGAGGGTTGTAGCAAATGGAACGCCCTACCAGAATGGGTGGTATCATGTAAATCTGTGAACAGCTTCAAAGGGCATGGGACAAGGAAGAGGAGAGTGACGGTGAGGGGTGGCAGTGGGATGACAAAAGGAGGGGTTCGGCAGCTGCAAACTAGGGGTGTTGGCTGCACACTGAGCAGGCTTAGATAGACTAGGCGGTCTATTTCTGCTAGCACATTCGTATGTTGAATATGTTCGTTATGTTTGTAACACAGTCATTTATGGAATTATTTCACCAAATTTTCAACATAGGCATTGTGTGACCTCTACTCACTTAAGACTGTCACTATGATTTTCTTAATCTGTCCCAAACATTGATTTCCCACAACAACCTCGCACTTCGCGCCAGATGTGTAAACGCATATTTGGGGCTATGATGAAAATGACAGGTGTACTGTTCATAAGGAGGTCTGAAAAATGTTATGATGAAAATCTGGAGTGAAAATACTACAGATTTGTGAAGTTACTAGGTGCGTGGAAACTGCACAATGCACGCTTGTAACACAGTCATTTTATGGACATTTGTCACCAGATTTTCAACATAGGCATTTTAGGACCTCTGCTCACGAACAGAGTCACTGTGATTTTACATACGAATATACATATGAACATACAAACATACTATCTGTCAGCAGAACACACCAATTAGTCTACATAAGTCTGCCCAGTGTGTAGCTAGCACCCTAGATTGCAGCTGCCCAGCCTCCTCCCCTCAGTTCCTCCCCCACTTGTCCCAGCCCCTGCCCCCTGACTCTTCCTCTTGCTTTATTCCACTCTTCTTAAAGCTATTGACTGTCCTACATGTTATCACCCCTCTGGCAGCGCATTCCAACTAGACACCACCTCTCAGAGGAGTAGTGCCTCCTCATTTCCTTCTTGAAACGTCCCTCTTCCAACCTTTGTCCATGCCCCTCATGTCTCTTCCACTCCTCTGTTTAAACACCCCTCAGTGCAAGGTTTATTTACCCCTCAGGTATTTAAATGCTTCAGTCATATCCCCATCCCTTCTCCCTCCAGTGTGTACATGTTCAGCTCCTTCAGCCTAACTTCATATTCCTTTCCTTCCAACCCTTTAACATTTTTGTTGCACTCTTTGCACCTCCTCCAGTAACTTTATATCTCTCCTCAGGTATGGCCTCCAGTATTGCACACAGTACTCTAGGTGCGGTCTGATCAATGATCTGTAGAAGTAGGATCACTTCCTGTGTCTGGATGAGAACCCCTTACGATGCACCCCAGCATCCTGTTTGCCTTCGCTGCTGCTCTCCTGCACTGGGCCGAGTTGTTCATGCTCCTAGTTACCAACACCCCTAGGTCCTTCTCCTCCTCTGTGATCCCAAACCAATAGTCCCTCTTCTGGTTCTTAGCTCTGAAGTGCATCACCTTACACTCTTTACGTTGAAACCTAGCTGCCACTCCACCGACCATGTCTGTAGTTTGGTTAGGTCCCCCTACAGTTTTTCCCATCCATCCTCTTCATCCACCACCACCCCAATTTGGTATAATCTCTGAACAGACTAACCTGCTCCCCACTCCATGTGCTATATTGGAGATAAAAAGAGCCTAATAGCACCGGGCCCAGCACTGACCCCTGCGGCACCCCATGCTGATCTGGGTGCAGAGAGCTCCCCAACACCACCACCCTCTGCACCCTCCCTGTAACCAGTTCTCTATCCATTTAGTCAGCTGTTTTCCCACCCCACTGCTGTCAGCTTCCCCAGTCTCCATGAGGCACTGTATTGAAGGCCTGAAGTCCAAGTACAGGACATGTACTGCATGGCCCTGTCCAACTCCCTTGTCACCCAGTCATAATACTCTACTAGGTTGGTTTGACAAGACCTCCTGAGACAACCCTTGTTGCTGCCCATCTTGGAGGCCATTACTTTCTAGGAATGCCACCAGCCTCTCCTTCAGCATTGCCTCCATAAGCTACCCACTATGGACATGAGACTTACCCGTCGATAATTAACTGCTTCCTCTCTAGGCCCACTCTGTGTATGGCCACCACATGGGCCACCCTCCAGTCCTAAGACACACACCCCATTTCCAGGAGATGTTGAACAAATCGGCCACCAGCTCAGCCAATAGCTCCATCTCCCTCAACTCCTGAGGTGGATGCCATCAGGACTTGGTGCCTTGTCCACTCTTACTGCCCTCAGCCCCTCTAGCACCCTAATCCCTGTGATCACTTTGTCTGTCTCCTCCTCCCCACCTTTACCCACACCCCAACCCATTCTAGTAGTGGACTATCCCTCTCATTAGTGAAAACGGGCAGAAGTACTCATTTAGAATTTCTACTTGCTTCTCCCTCTTTCCACCCAATCCCTCCCTGCTTTATCCTCACAATATGTTCCTTGCACTTCCTCTTTCCTGACATACCTAAAAGTTCTTTACCCCTCCCTTATGCCCTGTGAGGACCTTAATTGCCTGGAGGCCTTAGCTTTTTCAACCTCCAGTCAATCTCCCTTGACCAATTCCCAAAGCCTCCTTATCCTCTCCTTCCATATTCTCCTGCACTTCTGGTATGCAGCTGTCTTTGCTCTCACCCCTGCAGCACTTCCTTGTTCAGCCAGCATGGTTTCTTGGGTCTGCTCTTCTTACTCCTCGCCCTGGTGTAGGCTACTGTGGCCTCTGTTAGCCCAGTCTTTATGACTCCCACTTTTGTTCTGCATCCATCCCTGGCCTTATATCCTGGAGTCTCCCTTGCAGTATTGCTCCCATCCTCCCAAAGTCCACCTAATAAAGTTCACCTCCTTAGTGTCCATGCCTCCTGTCTCCCTGCCCAGCGCGACAACGAGCCACACTGTTTGGTGGTCATTACCTGCTAGTGAGTCCTCCACCCCTACGTCCCTCACCACCCTCCATTTGTCAGTACTAGGTCCAGAGTGCTACAAAGCTTGCAGGCCCACTTAGCAATTGCATCAGAAGGCCATCCTGGAATGCATCAAGGAGCACCTGCTCCCTGGTACTGTTAGTGGCCAAGGTGCTCAGTCAACCCATGGTAGTTAAAATCCCCACTATCCACAGCTCGTCGGTGCAGCGGTTGAATTTCCCGCTTGCGACTCCGGCGGCGGGTTGGGGGCGGACTCGGGTCTCTGGAAGAGAGACTTGACCGGGGAGTGAGCTCCGGCGTCCCACCACTGCTCGCCTACTCCAGGTGGGAGGGAGAGGATGCGCTCGCAGCTGGTGCCCCCCGGCGGAGGCCAGGAGACCAGCAGCGAGCCTCAATGCCCCTGGGTCGTGGTGAAGTCAGCTCTGCCCAGACATTAGTGGCACGCCACGTCCCAGGGAGAAAAATGGAAATCCGGCCTCCTGGTCTGCGGATGATGGCTGCTGCGCCCTGTCAGCCCGAGATGCCCTGACACCTCCAAAACCCACCTCAGCAGCACTCAGGGACTGATCCTAGTGTGCGCTGCTTGCCCCTCCGGCACCTTCCCCTCAGAGGAGGGACCCACCCAGCGAAGGGATACGCAGGGCCACCCTGGGTCAGCTGCGATCTGGGGTGTGGGGAGGGGGTCAGGGCTAGGGGTCGCAGGAGGCATGAGCAGCTGGAAGGAGTAGACCAGGAAAGTAAGGAGGAGGAGGATAAAAAAATCCCCACTATCACCACAGTCCCCTTCTATACACCCTCCTTATCTGCTCTGCCAATGCCCCATCCAGTGCCCCAGATTGGGCTGGTGGTCTGTACACCACTCCCAGCCTCAACTTTCTGCCCTTGGAGTCCAGGAGCTGCACCCAAAGTGCCTCTGTCCTCGCCTCTTCTCCCTCATCCCTTATGCATTTATTCCTTCCTTTGCATAGAATGCAACCCCCCTTCAACCTCCTGATCCCTCCTGTATATTCTGTATTCTGGGATTACCAAGTCCTAATCATGGTACTCTGTGGCCCAAGTCTCTGTCACTGCAGCAATGTCCACCTTCCTTCTGAAAGGAGTGCCTGAAGCTCTGCAATTTTGTTCCCCAGGCTTCTTGCATTGAAAGAGAACACCTTCCACCCGTACCCTCCTTCTCCTCACTCTTCTCTTCCTTGGCCTGTGTCCTCCTCCCAGTAGTCCACCCTTTCTCATCCTTATTCTTATCGGGTGGTGGTGCCTTCTGTATCACACTCCAACAACTCTGCCCGCCTCCCAGGGTTACTTCACCTCTGCCTTTACCTATATCTAGGTGGGTGAGCTCATTACGCCCCCTGTCCGGACCTTTCTACCAACCTCAGACTTTTGGCCACCCAACTAGTTTAAATCCACCTCAGTAGCGATATAGCTCTCTAATCCTACCTTTAGTACTACCTCCCTTCCTGCTCAAGTGTAGCCTGTCTCCCATGTGCAAGTCACTATTGCCCCAGATCCTGCCCCAGTTAGTCACTAACCATCATTTTGGTGTGGCACCAATTCCTCAGCCACTCTTGAACTCCTCAATCCTACTCTTCCTCCCATGCTTGCACATGGTACCTGGAGTACCTCTGAGAATGCCACCAACTTCCCACCCCCTCACACTGCCTGCCTAACTACCCAAACTTCCCCTCACTAACTCCAGAGTCTCCGCCCGCCAAGTCATTTGTACCTGTATGCAACACTAAATGAGGTTTCTTCCTCCCCTTGCTGAACACTTGAGCAGTGCCTGCCCTGCCCTCCTGCAGTCAACCTGGGGATAGCTTCAACCCAAATATGGCTGTGCCTTTCCTCCCTCCACCCCATCTCATCCCTTTCAGTATAGAATCCCTCAGGACAAGCACCCCTGTCCCTACCCCTTTCCTTCTAATGCCCCTGCACCACCCCAGTATTTGTTCTTCCCTGCCCCTAACCTCCACAAGCTGCACCTCTGTGACTTCTGTATCAGTACCCCTACTTCCACCTCACCTGTTTTCTGCCTTATTTCTCCGATGCCCCTAGAATCCCTTCCCAACCTGACTGCTTTCTACTGGGCTTCCCATGTCAACCTCCCTCCTCCCTGCTGATTTCAACCCCACTCCTATTCCCACTGTTGTCAATTTACAGCCCCATTCCTTCTACCCGATAGTGATGCCCCTCCATCCTTCCCCTTCCCATAGCCTTCTCTGCTCCAGTCACCACCCTCCTTCCTTACTAGCCCCTCTACCCTTTTGTCCTCACTATATCTTCCCCTACCTGTTGCCATGCCTCTCATGCCCGCTTGTCCTCCCCTTCAGTATGTTCCTGCTCCACCTCTCCTAGCAGAGACTTGAATCTATTCCTTGTTGATACCTCTCCTACATCTCTTCCACCTATCGGTTGCCCCTCCTACTTGTTCCCCTCATGCCACCCCTGGTCCCTCCCTACCCGCAGCCATCTGCTCTCCCTGGTACTCTTCATGGTCTCTTCCTCCCCATCAGGAGGCCCCTCACCTCAGGCACCCTCTCCCTCCTCTCTTTTTCTAGCTCCTCTGATACTGGGGTTGGCTTCATCCCTAGTTGTTCTTTCTCCATCCCCATTGCCATCTCCTAGCCCACCTCCAGCCAGGATGCCTACTGTACTCATCTGTCCTGCCACTAGACTCCTCCCTAACCTCCACAGCTCCTCCCTCAAACTAGCCAGTTGTCTGCAGACCATACACCCCCATCCTCCAAGCCCAGTCCAAGTTCATGGCAGGCCCACACCTGTACACCCCACCCTTCCAAACATGCCGCCCTATTGACATGTGGCACCCTCCATTTTGGCCCCATTTTATGCTATGGGCTCTTACTCCCAGTTTCTGTACCCTATACTACAACTGTTAGGCCACTATTTACTCAAATTTCTGGTCCCCCCAAACTAGTCCTCCTACTGCCCCTTGCTGACCGGGTTAATTCAGTCTCAAATCTCATCCATTATATACTGTATTACTGTAGCAATCCTAAAGCCTCCTTGTCCATTTTTCACCTCTCAGCTACCATACTTTTTGTTCTCAGCTTTCATAGTTTCACTTAGCCAGATAGAAATCCTATTGCACTCCAAGTATTACTTAGCTCTGTTAGAAATAAACAGAATAAATAAATATGTATTAATTCAGCAATCCTAACAGTATAGCTCATTACCTAGCTCAGTTAAAGAAAGAAACAGAACAACTAAATCTGTATTATTACAGCAATCCTAAAAGTATCCAACCATTGCTTTGTCTCCACACCAGAGACCCTGCTATACTATAGGACCACAGAGGACACTGGGCGAGAGGGTGGGCAAATCTAAAGTCCCGCAGAGCTCCATTGAGCTTGCTCACTCCTCCTTCCTCACTCAATCATTCTGTTTCTCCCGCGCTGCAGGCTGCCCATTTGTACTGGGCTCCTGCCTGCATTGGCACCTTTTCTGCCCGCAAAAGAAATCTACATCAGTCCTGACAGAGCTCCGTTGAGCTGCCACTCCCCTCTCTCACTCACTTGTTCTTGTTCTCCGATCTGCAGGCTGCCCATTTGTACTGGGCTCCTGCCTGCATTGGTGCCTTTTTCTGCCCACAAAGATTTTTGCAGTAGCCCTGACAGAGCTCTGTTGAGCTTGCTCACCCCCCTCTCACTCCCTTGTTCTGTTTCTCCTGGCACTGCAGGCTGCTCTTTTGTACTGAGCTTCAGCCCACATTGGCACCTTTTTCTGCTCACAAAGAAATCTGCAGTAGTCCTGACAGAGCTCAGTTTAGCTGGCTTCTCCCCTCTCTCACTCACTCAATCTTAATCTGTCTCAAACACTGATTTCCAGCAGCAACTGCTATTCTCGCCCTAAGTGCAAAACACATTTCGCCAGGATGTGAAAATGACAGCTGTACTGTTCATAAGGAGGTGTGTACGAATGTCAGTGTTGAAAATCTGGCGTGAAAATATTACAGATTTGCAAAGTTACAAGGTGCGTGGAAACTGCGTGATCGCACACTTGTAACACAGCAATTTTATGGACTTTTGTCACCAAATTTTCAACATAGTCATTTTAGGACTTCTGCTCATGAATAGTGTCACTGTCATTTTCTTAATCTGTTCCAGAAACTGATTTCCCACAGCGATGTCAGTATTCTGTGCCGAAGTGCGAAACACATTTCCGCCAAGATGTATAAAATGACATCTGTACTGTTCATAAGGAGGTGTGAAAATGCCAATGTTGAAGATCTGGAGGAAAATATTACAAATTCATTAAGTTATGAACATGCATGGAACTGCGCAACGCATGCTCATAAAACAGTCATTTTTGAATTTTTCACCAAATTTGCAACATAGGCATTTTGATAACCCACCTCATGAACAGTGGCACTGTGATTTAATTAATCAGTCCTGAAAGTTGATTCCATGCAGTGACTGCAAAATCACCTTTCAGGATCAAATAACAACAGGACAGTGACTGAATTCATGAGGGAGGGTCCCAGTAACCCCATGTTGAAAATTTGGTGCCAAAACTCCCCAAAATGCCGAGATATGCCAAAGTTGAAAACCCTATTTATGCCATTATACAGCTTACGGCATTTCTTCAGTTCACGGTCGGCTTTGAAGAGTGCAGGCGTGTTCCCGGTCTACCGAGATCTTTGCGCTGGGCTCCGGAGGTAAGTATGAGGTGAGGGGTGGGGAGGCTAGGTGCATAGAGGTGGGTGCAGGTTTGGGGAGGGGCAAGAGAGACCATGAGGACCATTTTCTTGTTTTACAGGAAAACAAAAAGACAACGAGGTCGTTTTTTTCTTTTTGCAGGTGTTGTTTGGTACACTGGGGTGGTTTCTCAGTGTACCACCGCATTTCTGGGCAGGGGACCGAAACCAATGGGGACTGAGCCCCCATCTGCACATAAATGATTGGGGGCGCATGATGCTGAGGGTTGGGCACCCCTCGGCAACTGGAAGTGGGAAGGGGGACTGAATCTGATGGGATTGGGCCCCCATCTGCACAGAAATGGGTGGGGGTGCATGATGCTGAGGGGATTGGGCATCCTCGGCACAGGCAAAACATGACTGTGGGGTAATTATGCTGGTGGGGGATGGGCCCCTGTCAGCAAATTAAACTGGGAAGAGGGAGACTGAAGCTGATGGGGATTGGGCACCCTCTGCACAGCAAATGGGGGCATTATGCCAATGGAGTGGGCTTCCAGTCAGCAAATGTTATACTAGGCAAGGTACCACCCTGCAATGACAGGCTTCTCCCTCATTGCAGCGGAATGGCTGATGCTGCAATGATGAGTGGGTCCCTCATTGCAGCAGTGAAATCGTTTCAACTTGGTGGCACCTTTGGAAACCAATGTCATTAGCACAGTGTGCCTGCATTGGTCCACCAGTGCCAAGCCCCCAAATGCAGTGCCTCTGTTGGCTGCACAGTGCCACACCTTTACAACCCACTTCTCTCCAAGTTGCCACATAATATTTCTTGTGCATGGTGCAAGCAAACATAGTAATGAAAGCTACTGCTGTAGTAAGAGTTGCAGTTACTCCAGCGGTCACTTTAATTTCTGTAAATTGCAACAATAAGTAGTACAAAAAGCTGTAGAAAAATCATGCCTATACATGTCAATGGAGTGCACACTCTAATTTTAATTTACTGACATCACAAAAGGTTGCTGGGGTGCCTGCCTGGCGGTGTGTCATCCAGTTTAGAACACTGCTGTGTTTTCTGTGGGTGCACAGTCCTGGTGCCATAACTTTTTACTGGGCTGGACCACATGGTATTATTAATAACTCTCAACACTGGAGCACTTCGGCTATCATATATGTTTGAGCAGTGCTGGGTAACCACCTGTCAATGCACACCTGCTCTTTAACAATTTTGACCTATACAGTTTTATTCTATTTTCAATTGTCCCTTATTTACTGACTTGTTATGTATATTACCATTCCTTCCACAATTAATGTTCTTCTGCACTAGAAAAAGGTCATTAGTGAAGCTCAAATGTGATGACTTGCTATTTGGCAAGAAGTGTCACCTGGTTATTCATTAATGAATAAAAGGTTGTCATTTTTTGCTTTTTACAGTTGGTTAGCCTGTTTTATAAGTGCAATAACCCACTCCAGCCTTTGGGTGTATCAGGCATTAATGCACTTCCCAGCCTTCATTCCTCAGATCACACCCAGGACATGCATAAATGCCCTGACACACTCATGTTCTGTCATGGTTTCTTTGTAGCATGCTTAATCTCTTTTCAGAAATGAAATAACAGTAGTTCTCCTTTTAATCTTGTTCTGAACCATTGTTTTAATCAGTATATCCACCTGTTTTGAACACCTACTGCTCCGTAATGTAATGGTGGTGTACCATATCCTGCTGGATTGCATGGTACTTTGTTTGAGTCACAACAGAAATGATTTGAAATGTTAGATGTATAAAAACAGGTGTGAATACTGATAAAACCTGCTGCAAATAAGATTAAAAGTAGCACTGTGTTTATTATGTCATATGTGAAAAACATAGTCCAGCAGTCGTAAAATGTGGAAATAAGGGTATCATAATAGCTTTTCTGGACTTATCCGGACTTTAGTGTGTTCCTTTAGGTACAATATTACTTAACAGCATCGCGGATCACTCTATTTACCTCTACTATGTACCACTACTGTATGTCTGACTGTACATATGTAACTCATGCTCACTGTTTCACAACGTTGTTTATACTATGCTATGTAACCCTTGGTCATTTCTGAAAAAAGGACCTCCAGAGTCCAGCGGGGCTCACATGGTCACCAAAATTTAATAAATAAATAAATAAAATCATATAGACACATCATTAGATAATTACTGCCAATTGAAAATCTAGTGAAAAGTACAGGTAAAATTGTCAACAGATTATTCCACTGCTGCAGTAGCTGTCATGCGATTTAAGTTTTGAGTACTGCTGACTGTGTTCAGTTTTCTTAGCATACCCACAACAACCACAATAAAAATACCCTACCATCAGCCAACGCAATTACTGTACCATCCCCAAGAAAAAATTACTATGATATGTGAATGTAGCATGCTTATTCTGCTATCTTGCAACACCATTCAACATGCAGTATTAGTGTCCGACTCCGATGAAGAATAATCACATGAGAAAATGTTCTGAAAAGTCATAATTATTTCAGGATGCACTGAATAAAGCATGCACCAACAGCCACAACTCTGGCACCTGCTGCTCTTTTGTCCTATTTTCTGTTGCTGCTGAGTGCTGACTAAGATGATACACAGTCTATTGCCAAATCATGATAGCCACAAATGACCATGAGGTGAACCGTAATTTGATGTCCTGAGGACCATTAATCTGTTGCGCTTGACTGAATCATGCTGCCCTATGTGTGTGTATTCATATCACCATTGGTAAGTTACTGGACGTGCCATGCTCAGGTTTTCAGAGACCCAGGCATTTTCTTTCTATATATGTAATGATTTTTTTTCTCTCACAGATCATAGAGTCCTACTTTGGTTGTACACATTTTGGCTTGCTGATGACTTTGGGTATACGAAACTGTCAAGTCATGAAAGGTAAGTATTTCTTTTTGTGAGAGGGTGAGTTGGGGCAACATTTTAAAACAAGTTTCAATAATGTTTTGTCTTCTTTACAGGTTTTCTGTGTATCCTTCAGATTCATACCAATTGCATGTTTTCTGATTTAAATAAAGCACCGATGGCAGCACACAGCACCTAAATGTTACCTGCAAACAGGCGAAGATTAAATTATTTGGACTTCATTGCACTACCACGTTCTGTTTCAAGTGTGACTGTTCCTGTCTGTTATATCCAGCTTAAAATACCAAGCTATTAATAAGGAAGTCCAAGACTAGCTAACACGTTTAGTGTGTGTGATATGCACTGTCACACTGTCTTAACTTAAGTTACATTACATGATGTGTTATCATGACCAGAATAAAACATTGTAGAACCATGGCATGCTGAAGTATGCCAGCAACAGATGTGCATGAAAATATATTATCTGACCAGTGTGTCACCTCCGTTGCATGCTTTACACCTGCTTGAAAAATGAAAGACTAAAAAGAACAGATGAAATAAGATTGATACTTACCTGAAAATTATATCTTTTAGGTGGTTGTAGTACTACAGTTGTCCTATTCTGTAACACTGTTTGTAACTGGATTCTGTTAAAACAAAATGAAAATCAGTTGCTGGTATTTGGTGACAAAGGCATCTATACAAAGTTAAGGAAGCGTTCACACCACAGTTCAAGGAAAAACCATAGTATGATTAATTAGTGATCGCACTATAAAGTACTGATAATACGAGTATGATGGCTGGGCTGCTGCAGGTTCATACACTGGGCATGGGCACAGGTGCACATTCTTTCTCTCTACTCTCTTGAAGATGGGTGGCTGTGGCTGGGTGCTGGTTCATACATTGAGCATAGGCACAGGTACACATTCTTTGTCTCTCACTCTCATGAAGATGGGTGGATGTGTCTGGCTGCAGGTTTATACATTGACCATGGGCACAGGTACACATTCTCTGTCTCTCACTCTCAGGAAGATGGGAGGCTGGATATGGTGTGGTACAGTCTTTCAGTGTCAGGAGGAGGAGGATATCTGTGATTTAATCAGCAGGATTTAAGTGGCTACAACAAGTTGACATTTGTGTTTATTAGGCTGACCATGTTTGCTAATGACAGCACATTCTATTAAGTGTACTTAGAAAATCTACCAAGGGAAGGTAAAATAGAATGACAGGTCATTATTTGTACATATATGTCATATGGAATGAGAGTCAAGAACACTGTTTTATTTTATGAAAGACAAAAAAGTAACCATACCATTACAGAAATGTGATAGCCTTTAAACCCATTACGCACTACCACCAACATCCTCCTCATCCTGATCAAACAGAAGCTGCCTTTGCAGTTGCTAGGGTTGGAGTTGTGCCCACTAGGGAATTATTTTCCTTGACTGTATCACCAGCTTCAGTGGTACACCATTTGATGCTGCCTCAGGATGGTCTGCTTTGCCCACATCATCAGCTCAACTATCATCGTGATGGGATACAAACACAGATGTGGTTGTTCAACTTGGTATGTGACCTTCATTCATTTTTATAAATGTCAGCATGCTGACATTTGTAGGTGATAGGTTAGTACAACAGTCACACACTATTGCTCCCACAGAACTGAATACCCTCTCCACACTTACACTGGAGGGTGAGCTGGTCAGGTACTTCTGTGCTACTGAAGTCAGCTCTGGCCATTCATTCACCTTGCCACTCCAGTACACGAGAAGATCGTCAAGTACTGACAGATGCCTGTTTTCTGCTGAATAGGTGTCAACCATGCTCTATGCTGCATGCAGTCCTGATGAGTCATCCACCAGTTCACAGGATTCATTGAGGTCACAGATTCCTACTTGAGACAAGGCACTCCAAAGTGGGTTAATAGAAACCTGGTTTGCTGACACCCCTTGCCCTGCAGCCACTTTACTGGATGTGCCCTCCACAGTGACCTTCAGCCTTGTTAAGCTGTGATTTGCAGAACTTTGCACGTGACTTCTGTGCTCCATGAACCAATCAGACTAGCTGTCCAGTCAGATTTTGAACCTGATCTGGCCCTCCCTCCAATAAGGATGCAATGCCATGTTTGTATTGTGGGTCCAGCATTGTTGTTATTCAAATTCTGCACTCTACTAAATAGTGGCAATGTGGTGATTTGCGGTCGAATATTGTAAGCATGTGTTTCAGTAATGCACTATTGACCAATCTCCAGATTTATCGAGGCTAGGCTGCAGATTCCACAAAGTCTGCCTCAGCACCCACAGCAGTGGAATGGCTTGAAGAATGGATGCAGTGTCACCACTCACTGCCTGTGTGGCATGTTCAAATGGCCTCAAAATTGATATAACTGAGTCAATGAAGTGCCACTGTTCAGTGTCATACATTGAGGCTCCTGAACTGTCACAGCTAGTGTGCATTACTAGGCATTTGGAGATGGCCTTGTACTGTTCATACAACCGCTGTGCCATGTAAAGTATAGAGTTCCAGCACTTGACAACTTCAAGCTTGAGGCAGTGCTGAGGGAAGCTATTTTGAATATGCAGCTGACTAAGCTGGTCATGGCCTTTCCAGATCATGCAAAGCATGCACAGATGTGGTGTGCAACTGTCAGCATTTGGTTGATGTCATGGTGCTACAGAAACTCCTGTATCACAAGATTTAAACAGTGGGCCATGCAGGAACCCTCACAAAGCCACCATTGCTGATACATTAAATGAAGTTTGATCCATTGTCACTAGCTATAAAGCCAGCTTTTAGGGACAGTGGGTTCAGCCACTCATCAATTCTAGCAAGTCTAGAATGTTTTCACCTGTGTGGGACCCTGCTACACTGTGCATTGCAAACATTGCATGCTGTCTAATTCCCTGACGGTTGGTACCACAACAGTCTGATTTATTACACTGATTTCCAATCCCACCACCACAGGAAACCCTGGTACTTACACCACATGTGCAGTAATACACAGATTAGAACTACCACCATTTTGCCATTTGTACACATATCCATACTTAAGTGAATGTATGGTGATGAGGAATGTTGAAGGGCATGTCTTACAGACTCTGTTACAGTCCGATATAACTCGGGACAGCACAGGTGGAAAAGTAGGTCCTGGATGGGACTTCCTTTTTGGGACAGGCACATGCTGCAAAACGCCAGAATCCAGAATTCTCCACAAAGGACACAGACAAAGTTCAGTTGCCAGCATTTCCACTATAGCAGCATTCAGTTCATGTGACACTGCATGATTTGGTGGGTATTTCATGTTCGGGCAAAAAGACTGCACCATGGACTGCATTGTTACCCATTTTGCAAGTGGTGTGCCAAATGGCTCTGCTCTGTGAACTGCCATGGGTGGGGTGCTTTTGCCATGTGATGAGGAGTGCACAGGTGGCAAGCCAATAAATTATGCTATTTTCCCATTTTAAGCACAGGAGTTTATGTACTAGAAATACTGAATAGACCACCACCACTGCTACTCTGACCACTACTTGTCAATTCAAAATCCTCCTTCTCCTGATGCCTGTAGTAACATCCCAGTGTTATTTCAACACTACTACAGTACAGACATGGTTACTTGGGCTACTTACAGTCAAGGAAGGGGATACCATGCTCTATAAGGTGGATGAGGTGAACACTCCACTATGGCATTAGCTCCCTGTGGTGCCGAATCCACAGTGCCATGTGCCTGCTCTTCAGATGTGTATGCTGGCACCCAGTGCCCAGATGGCTACCATTTTTATCACACCTCACATGCACTTGGCAAAGCTGGCAGATTTCCAATGTTTCATCACTTGCATCTTGTATGAAAAATCCCAAACTAGGATTTTGATATCCTACTTTTCACATGTTGCTGATGCTGCATATTTGACTCCATTTTTTAGACACTGAAATGGGGGTTGTATTGCATGATTTCTGTTGTTGGACATACTTGGATTCTACCTGAACATCACAATCTATGACTATTAGTGGGTCATCATCATCAACAGATGCAGCTATATAACAACTTTGAGATGGGGAGGATGTAATAACAGACTGTTTACACAAGCTACCTTACTTTCTTTTTCTCAATTTCCAACTGGGGTCATGGAAATCATCATCATAATCATCATCCATATACACAAACTCAGCTTTGATGCTGTCCTGTGGAGAACATTTTCCAGCCACAACCTCAGTATGACCATCCACTATTTTTCTTCAACATTTGAATCACTGGATGGCCCAGGCATAACCTCAACAGCACTGGAAACATGAGATTGTGAGTCAACATCAGGATCAGAATCATGTTCATCATTGTTGGGATGGAGGCGGGAGTGTGACATCAACTATACACTGACTCACATCTTTGGACTCCACAATATTTTGGTAACAGTTAACTTGTCACAGGTTGAACTTGGGGCAATACTCGTGCCATCACCAACTTCTCTACCACCACCAGCGGGACAACAGCATCTCCAACCATCATTGAAACAACTGCTTGTGCTGTGAAAATACAGTCAGTGAAATCCTTTACTGCCATCAACTATGCTCTTGTGCTGTACTACCATGCCCATGCCCACTTCTGCCACTGGCAGCAGTGCCATGACCAGACACACCTTTGCATGCATGTCTCTTTGTGGGCATTTTTGGGATTACACAGAAAATTAACAACACATTTAGATTTCTGAACTTTGGGGTGGATGGGAAGCCAAAACAAACAACTGTGGCTTGTAGATGGAGATTGGGCCCCAAACAGATACAGATGCATAGGCAGATG
Source organism: Neoceratodus forsteri (assembly GCA_016271365.2). Taxonomy (NCBI): domain Eukaryota; kingdom Metazoa; phylum Chordata; order Ceratodontiformes; family Ceratodontidae; genus Neoceratodus; species Neoceratodus forsteri. Next base: position 121,186,572 of record CM028136.1, on the reverse strand, counting down.
GAGATTGAGCACTCAAGAGATGCAGTCACACAGGCACAACAACACCTTATCCAGTGGTCACAAATCCAAAACTGATAAAATAATACCTTCTATTGGGGGCTGCTGCAGTATTAGTCCACTACCTAGGTAGAACAAAGCAGTAAAAATATCGCAAACGGATAAAAGGTTCAGAGTGCTGTCATTGCTGTGTGGTGCAATAAAATGTGTCTGATTTGATTTGACCACATGCACACACATGCTAAAGGTAATGTGCAGAAAATTTAACAGTTCAGTACACTACAATCAAATCTTTTAAACCGACTGAAAAAAGGCACAGTATAACAGCAAATAGCAAAGAATTATCAAAACTTGCTAAAGTATTACTGTGTGTACATGAACACACACATACTAACACACTAGCTACCCAAAACAAATAGGAAGACTACCTTTCTCACAGTGAATCTCTGTTCACCACAGATCTGTCCCTCCTCTGAAGCAAACTTCTACAGTGTCTATCAGTATACAGACTGAGTGTTCTAAATTAACCTTCAAAATACACACACAAACAAAAACACTCGATGATATAAGCACAGGAGGGCTTTCTACAATCCATGTACTAAATTTTAACAACACATTTTATTGAAAACTGCTTTTAAAAAGTTTTTCAATGATTTGATTCTCAGACCTCTGAGAGCAAACTGTCTCAGTTTTCCACTACACCAACAGTTCTCAAACTTTGTCATAGTAAGCCTCCTGAGCCATGGAAAGATCTTGAGCCTCCCCAAAATACTGAAATATTTTTGGGCCTCCCTATAGTAAAATAGTTTACTTTTCACAGTACATCGGAACTAAATTGAAACCTCATTGCATAGCTAGCTCTCATGTTATTAAGCTTATTGTAACCCCCCAACAGGACAATCTACTTGCTCCAATATTTTGACTCTCAAACCATTGTTACCCTTACTGCCATACTTTCATGGGTCAGACTGCTTTTGTTTCCCTCTAACTGGAATAACCTTCCTGCTGACCTCTGCCTCTCTTCCTCCCACCCAGCTCTTAAGCAACTTCTCAGGGATAATTTTGCTCCCTCCTGCTCTTGTTCCTAGTGCCTGTATGGTTAACTCTCGTATTTGGACAGCTCTGCTGCCAGTCTAATTGATCAATTGTTCCTCGCATTGTTAGTTTATTGTTCTTAATTTGTTTGCACTTTTATTCATTTTGTATTGCTTGGTATTCTGCAGTTACAATTATATTCTCTCACTACCTTCCCTGGGTACACCTGAAATAAGCCATGGCTCAGTGTACAGTACCTTCCTGGTCACCGACTTGTGAATAAATACATTCATTCACCTACTATTATCCTCTTTAAATTTGCCTTATCCTTCACACAAAATCTATAAAGTTCCAAATTGAAATATAATACTTTTCAAGACTTGCTTAAGCCTCCCCTGAACAGGTTGGGGCCTCCCAGGAGGCTGGCCTCTCCATTTGAGAACCCCTGCACTACACACATTAAGCAGAACTGAGGCTGTGCAAGACAGAGTCCATGTGACCTGTCATCCCATGATTCACTGCAAACTTTGCCTTAAAGGCCAAAGCAAAGGCAAAGTCAGCAAAGAGTCCATAGAAAACAATGAGACTTTCCACTAAAATTCAAGGCAAAGTTTTTACGCAGCATTACGGAGTACTTTGTGTAATTATTACTATATACTCCACAAAGCGAAGTACTATGTACTCCATGTCATGAAGTGTATGGACTTTGCCTCACCGCTAATCATATGCATGGAGATGTGAGAACAGGCAAACTGTACCCACAAATGTACAGATACAATTCATGTACACTTGCATATTGATGAGAAGAGAAAGGAATGAGTGTAAGTGGTTAAATGTGAAGGGAAGAAATACAGATTATTAGCATATAAATCTGTCATTCAATCCAGAGGCCTGGTGTGTCTGCATGTGGTGAACATGGTAGTGTGTATGTGTAAGTGTGGATATGTTTATACTACTGTAGGTATAGGCGCTATACTCTATCGTTTCTCTCTGTTTCAAAGCTGCCAGCTACTGACAATTCATCAATTTAGGAGTCAGGGACAATGCTGTTGGTCTTGCTGTACCAATATAATGTATGTCACCCATTCCTTTTGTCCAGAACTATTTTCCACTGTGATTGTGCTAATTTTCTGCTTGACACATATGGGACCTATACTTCTAAAGAATAATCTGCTTGCAAAGAAACTAATTTTGTCCACAATAAACTATATAGTAACAGAGTAATTTAAGGTTGAAAGGATCTGTAAGTCTATCAAGTCCACCACCTCACATACTTCATAAGGAGGGATTAACAAGTATGATGTTTAAATATATGCTTATTTATGGAATACCCCACCCACTGTACTACCCAGGGTTCTTTGTAAATCTCTCATTGTTTGTGCATCAATGTAATTATCTATTTGGCCACTGGACTGTGCATTTGGAGAAAAGAGTAATGTGTGGGGACAGTCTAGTTTCCAGTTTCCTCAGTGGCGCAGCTGGTAGCACAATTGGAATGAAATTCTGGTTGGCTTGGGCTCAAGTCCCAGCTGAGGCATTTTCTTCCTTCTCTTCACTGTTTGTATCTGTTCCACAATATATGTACACCACCAATGTGATTGTAAATCTTTCTTTGTAAATCACTTGGTAGCATAAGTGGAAATTTGTCATGGCTTTCTTGAAGTCCTGTATTGTTTTCATATCCACTGCCTTTGCTGGTAAACTGTTCCATAGGCTCACCAACCTCTAAGTGAAGATGTGTCTCCTAAAATGACCCCTGTATTTAACTAGAGCACAAAAATCAAATATCTCCAACTGTTCAATTCTGATGATACTAGGGCTGTGCGGAATGTGAAATTCACCTGGCAGAATTGCTGCAAAATGGAAATTCTGCTTCTGAAATGCTTTGCAGACTTTCTTTTTAAATTCTGTGATTTCAAAAAGCATATCTTTGCAAACTGTGGATTCATTTTCCATGAATCATGCAAACCACTGAATAATTTTCCACTGATTGCAGAAAAGAATCTGCAATTTATGTGAACTGCAGAATTATTATTCCACAAAACAAAATCCATGTGGAATTTCAAAATTCCTCAAATGATGGAACTCAGCATAACTTTCTAAAATTCTGCAGAATATTATTCTGTTCAGAAATTTAACATTCTGCAGAGCCTTAACTGATATCATTGAGAGTGCAGAAGACTAAGATCTTGCCTTCCTACAGTCTCCTTTTCCACTGAGTTATGAAGTTTGTGTCCTCCTTATGATTGTCACCATCCTTAAGAGAGCCCACCACCCTGGCCAGCTTAGTTTCTTCAATGAACTTAGGCAGCCTGTTGTTGACCCCAGTTTCCAGATCACTAGTGAAAATGTTGAACAGCAGTGGTCCCAGCACTGATCCTCAAGGATCCTGCTCCTCTTCAGTTTTATTATTTTCCATCACCATAACCCTCTGCTTCGCTCCAGAAACCTATTAGCAAGTCACCTTGTGTATGAATGTCTTTTAGTGTAACCCTTAGGTGGCACTATCCCAAGAGTACTACCCCTGCCTGCATGGCTAGTTGCAGGTTAAGGGGCCTGGGTACTAAAACGGGTGCCTCCACCCAGAAGACAGGGTTGTTGGTAGCAAGACTAACCTGGGTACAACCCTCCGGGACACTGTAATCCCTCTTCCCCTTCTAGTGGCCTGGACAATGAGTTTGACCTTTAAGGGGCAGACCAGGTTGTCCTGGTGCACCCTTCCCTTTCATCAGGATGGTGTGTCAGAGGGGTGAGGGAAAGGAAGGAGGGGCCCAGGGATAGAACAATGGACAGGTAGCAGGAAGGGGTGGGGCAAGTGGAGGTACATAAGGGCCAACACAGGGGTGGCCCAGCCACTTTGCTGGAGTTTTGATTTTTGCTGAACTGCAGCAATCAGATTGGCATCAGACCACAGGTTTGGTGGATTTAGTCAGGTAAGCAGTAACAGATTTTACAAAACTTTAATTGTATGAAGGATAAAGACAAGGATATTTCAGTTGAGCAGTGCAATGTTGTAGGTCTTCTGAACAGATGTTAGAAATAACCCATCTTGTTTTATAAAAAAAAAAAGCTTCCCTTGTAGTGCAGGGGTAGTTTCTCTGACCACAAAAGTGAAAGTTTTGTGTGGTTTGGATCTTGTGGGGTCAGTATAAAAAATAAAGAAAGGAATGGGAGAAACCTCAGATTGTGTACTGTTGTGCCTGCCTTTTAAGGAAAATTGTGTAATGGAAGTACATTGCTAGGGGTAAGAGTGGTGCCGAGTGATTTAAATAGATTTGTGGCTGTTGGTAATGCTGGAACGAGGTCGGGGAGGTGCGAGAGCACCACGCTGTGGACATGGCATTTTCAGTCGGCTGGGGCAGATGCCAGAGTTCCAGGTCGCTAGCAGCTGTTGGGGAAAGCGAGAGCACCACACAGGCTTTGTTTGGACTTGTTGGAAGGCAGAACTCCTGTTTTTGTGGGGAGAAGGTCTGGGGGCCAAGGGAAGGAAGCAGGTAGCGTGGGGGCGGAAGCAGGCGAAGAGCCATCGTGGGGAGGTGAGTGCCATGTGCCACATGGTCTGAGCATTTTGTTGTTCGCATAACAGGGCAGTCACCGCCTGGTCAGAGGAAGGAGCAGCAGTGAGCGGATGGGAAGGAGCAGCCTGAAGAGCTGGGATTGGAACCTGAAGCCGCATTTGGCTGTGAGAGACTGCTGGGGGGTCTCAGGTGTGGGAGCCTGCATGCGCTGCATTGGCTGTGAGGGCACTGCTGGGGGTCTTATCGTGGGAGCCTGGATGTGAGCATACGAGGGTAGCAGGCTTTGAGGCCTGCAGGCGCAGGGTGAAAGGGAAAAGCGACTGAGCCTGCAATTTTCTGGGCAGCGCGGGACACCAATGAGGGGTCGGGAGCAACACATTGGACTGCAAGGAATGTCAGGGGGTCACAGGGACCTAGGGGCAGAGTCTGAGCAGTGCAGCCTTGCTGCCACACTGGTGACCTCGTGTGTTAAATGGAGGACTGAAAGGGGGCAGAGTGGGGGACATCACAGGGTTTGCCCTATGGTCCCAGTAGGGCTAAGGACAGGTGAGGGACTAATAAAGAAGAAAGGAGAAGCCATTAGTGATAGCACAGCGGCATGACATCACATGCCAGGGGTGAGAGAGGGCAATCATCACAGCGGACAGGTGGCATGACGCCACACATGGAGGAAGCACAGCAAGGATGTAAAAAAGAAAGATAATAATAAAAGGAAAAGAAGCCATAAGGGCACGCTGTGACGTCACATGCTGGGGAGGGGGAACAGACCAAAGGAGCAGGGCCCGAGTCAGATGGGCAGGAGGGCCCAGAGACAAGAGGCCTAGCGATCAGGAGGAAGAGAAGCCCAGAGACCCAGGGAATGAAAATGGGGCTTGACAGGGGCCTAGCAAGGGACAGGGAGTGACCAGTGGTCCAGAAAAACTGGCCTGGACATGCAGCAGGTGCAGAGCACCATTTGGACAAAAAAAAGAAGGAGGTGGCAGGAGCAGGTGCATCTCAGTCGGAGGCTGCCTATGGGGGAGGTGGGCCTGGCCTCTTAGGTTACGGCTCCCAGACTGCAGTTTAAACAGTTTCTTTTCTTTTCAGTGTTTCACAGGTGACAGAGCAAAGATCATGGCACCCAAGAAGAACAAGCCTTCAAAGGAAGACACCTACAAGGCGATAGTGGAGCTGGCTGAAAAGGCCAATAAGATGTGGGAATTGGTGGAAGGGGAGGAACCAGGGAGTCTGGGGAGAAAAGGAAAGCGGGGAAGGTAAAGTGGGCAGAGGAAGGGGCCAGCGTGAAGCCTTGCAGCCCAACCAGGGCGCAACCACAGATGGCAGGGCTACCCAAGGTGGCTAATCCAGTACCTCTGCACCTAGGAGACCCAGCCCCATCAGTACCTCCCAGGGACAGGTGGTGGTTTGCCAGTGGAGTCCCAGTCTGGACTCCCAGCATACAGTGGTTCCTCCCGCAGCCACTAGTAGGCCTACCAACGTTCACCCAGAGAGAACATGCTGGGGCACCAGGATGCTAGCAGGCAGCCAAGGAACGAACAAGGTCACAGGTAATGCACCCGGCTCGTTGACAGCATCAAAGGAGTACATAGGTCAGATCATTTGACACTTGGTTGGGGGCAGGCTGGACAGAGAATGTGCCAGCCGAGATTAGGGCAGGAGAAGAGGTGGTGAAAGAGAAGGAAGGTGGAGTTGAAAGGAGAGAAAAGGAATAAGGTAGATAGGAGCTCCAGGGATGAGAGTGGGTGAACACGTACCGCTGACCACAAAGAGAAAAATATGGAAAGGAGAGTATGTGGATATTTTCACTTTAGTAAGCGGGACACAGTGGCGAAAATATGAAGAAACAGAGAATATAGGGAAAAGTGAAATGGCAAGGCAGTGGTTTTGCTAGGCAAGAAGAGGGAGGACAAATTCACAAAAGGAAGACTTGGGAAGAATGGTTGTGAGGTTTAGCACATTCTCAACCATAGTGTTGGAAAGCAGACCTGAACTGGGCATCCCATTCATCACATGCTCCTGATAATAAGGAGAGCAAAAGCAAAAGGGGTGTGGGCTGGATATATTGTGATGAATTCTTCCGGCAAAGGATAGCCACATATGGGGATGTACGATGGGACACGAAACAGCTAGATTTATGGACAGATTAAGTAACCGATCAGTCCATGCCGGAGGAAAGAGTTTGGGAAAAAGGTACCATGCTACAAAGATGTTACTGGGCCTACAATAGGGCTTTTGATCATGGACACAATGCCATTTCGGCATGCCTGTTCAAAATGTGGGATCACATTCAGAGATCAGATGCAGGACAACATGGGTCCAAGAGCATAAGGAACTGGGGACCTGGGTTGGGTCAACAGTTCTTCGGGAAGAGCAGGGTATAAAGGCCAGACATGGAATAGGGGGAGGGGTCATGCAAATAGAGGTAGTCAAAATCATTGACCAGCAAGGCCAGGCATCAGCCAGAGGGGGAAGTTGGTGGGGAAAAGAAACGAGGACAGGGAACAATTTGGGCAGCTAGAACCCCTATCAGGATAGAGGCATGGAAGGAATGGTTGGACAGATACCCAGATAAGAAAATGGCAGAAATGATTAAAGAAGGTTTCACACAGGATTTTCTCTACAGTGTGAAGGACCAAGGCAAGCCAGAGAGGCAAACAATCTGGGCTCAGTGAGAGGAGGAAGGAAGACATGTTACAAGGAAGATAGAAAGGAGAAGGCAGCAGGAGAATAGATGGACCATATGACCCCCCATTAGAGAACATGAGATTTCCCATTAGGTTTGGTTCCCAAAAACAAGAAGAGGAATTCAGGGTGAGTCATCACCTATCCTTTCCCTAAGGTGAGTTGGTCAATGATTTTAATCTGAGAAATATAGTAAGTGACATATTCCACCTTGGAAGATGCAGTCCAGATTATCCGAACTGCAGATGCATGGATGGCTAAGACAGACGTGAAGTCAGCCTTCAGACTACTTCTGGTTAGAAGAGAGGATTGGGACCTGTTGGGGTTTAAAATTGGGGACAGTACTATTTCGATCAAGGCCATGCCCATGGGTTGCTGTATAGCATGCGCCATTGACACACATGTTTGCAGTGGATATTCAGGAAAGGACTGGTTATAAGGCAGTGATTCACCATTTGGATACTTTCCTTTTCATAGGCAGTGGAAAGAGGAAGCGGAAAGAATGTTAGCCAGTTTCCAACAGATGTGTCAGGAACTAGGGTCCCACTAGCACCGGAAAAACAGAAGGCCCAGTAGGGTGTTAGAGTTATGGGCACGAGATAGATGCCGGGGAAATATTTCAGTTACCAGACAAAAAAGTGGAAAAATTGAGGGAATAGATTAAGATACATACCAGTAGAAGGACGGTACAGCTGAAGCAGGTACAACAGGTACTGGGGCATCTGAACTTCACGTGTGGAGGTGATTGGGCCAGGAGGGCTTTCACAAAGAGGCTAGCAAGGGTCACATCCAGAGTGGCCAGGCCACACCATTGAGAGGACATAACAAAGGGAGTCAAGGAGGATTTCAAAGTATGGGAGGAATTCCTTAGGGAATATAACGGCTGCTCTTTCTGGCAAGAGGAATGGGTGTATAACACAGACCTCGATCTTTACACAAATGTGGCTGGAGGCCTGGGCATGGGAGGCTATCTGAGGGCAGATGGTTTGCATAGCCCTGGTCTTCAGATTGGGTGAGGGACGGTAAGGTGAAGGACATAACCTTGTTAGAGATCATGCCCATCTGGGCATGCACCTAGTTTGGGGAAAAGAATTACAGGATCAAAAGTAACATTCTGGTGCGACAATAGAGCAGTGGTAGAGGTTTTGAACAACAGGGTAGCCTGGTCAGAAACAGTCATGCAAGTTTTGCGACTCTTGGTACTAAAGGCATTGCAGTTGAACATGTCATTCAAGTGAAACACATAGAAGGGGTACACAACATCCTGGCTGACAGCCTTTCCCATCTGCAGCTGGATAATTTCGGAGGCTTGCACCAACAGCGGAGGAGCAAAAATGCCATACCAATGAACATATGGGAAGTTGGCAGGAGGGAGCAGAAATGTTGTTCTGCAGTTCATGGCGCCATGGACTCTGAGGGCCTATGATGGGGCCTGGCAAGTATTTCAAACATTCAGGGCAACTCACCACATCGAGGTAAGTAGGCCACTCACAGAGGAGCAGTTGGGGAAGTTCACCATGGAGCAGTGGCAGAGCAGGACAGCCCACCACAATGGGGGACTACTTGGCAGGATTAGTGTGCTCTGCAGTCTGAAAAGTTGACAGGACCCAACGAAGTCAATGTTCATTAGAAGAATGATGCAAGGATGGGGTAGGTTAAAACAAGTGGACGTGGATAATAGGAGGCCAATAGGGATCAGTGGCTGATGAAACTGAAGAGTGTTGCCAGAAAATGCAGATCAAAGGCCGAGCCTGTTATTCACACAATTTATGTGGTAATGTTTGCCGGGCCAAGAGAGAGAGGCGAGTGGTGGGCCAGGGAAGGCGAGACAGAAAAGGGGACTGGAATGTGAAGATATAAGTTGGGGATCAAGGAAATATAGGTCATGATTATGAGGTCAAAGATGGATCAAAAGGTCAAGGTTGCATGGTAACACTAAAGAAACATGTAGAGGCATAGTGTGCCCAGTGCAGGCTTTGTGGGCTTTACGCATGAGGCGTGAAAATAGGACAGGAACATTATTCCTGCAGGGATGGAAGCAGAGTCACGAGTTATCAAGTCACTGCATTACTCAAGAGGGCATGCAATTCCTGGGGAGGACCGGTGAATTATTCCTCCTACTCTTAATGGATAGGGATTGCCTCATAGTGGGCAGTGGCAGGAGACAGTGAATAATATTTTGGAGAAATGGTGCTGGCTGTCGGCCAGTTATAAAAGATACATCTGAACACTGCAGTGTGCAGACTAGCATCTCGCTTAAGTTTGTAACAGTCAGGGAACCACGGGGAGGGGACAAGGAGTGATGATATGATGGTGGAAACTAAGATCATAAATAAAATATATATTCTGTTTAAACCCTATAGGAAGAGAGGATCCGGAAGTCTGGATCTGTGGCCACTCCTATATTTATTGGGCAGAAAGGAGAGCTGAGAAAAGGCTGGGGAAAGCAGCTTTACCAGGAGGTGAAACAATGTAAATTGGTATGGCGTGGCATCCATGGGATGAGATGGGCACAGCTGCTCCCACCTTGAAAAGAGCTGAAGGGCGTCCCACCCCAGACTTAATGTATTCACCTAGGGCGTAATGACCTTGGGGGCAAACCATGGGTAGAAACATATATGCAGATAAAAGGGACTTAGAGATAATACAGCAGTGGTGGCCTAGGTATGCCTGGCCTGGTCAGATATGATACCCAGGAGGAGTTTGGAGATTGGAGCACAGCCATAGAGCTGTGGATAGGCCAGGAGAAAGATGAACAGAAGAGTAGGGACACTAGTGAAAAAAATGGGAGGACAAGTACTGTTGTGGGGGTGGAAGAATGGGTAGAAGATTTCTATAGGTCAGGCGGTGTACACTTGTCAGATCTGGCCATAGGTATGTTTAATACAGAAATTATGGGTTTTATACAAGCATGGAGAGACATACAGGAAATATATAAAAAGAGGGAAAGAGAGGGCTTGGAGGGGTCTCAAGATAAAAAGCGATATAGGCCCCTAAGTGGGAAAACCAGTCATCCAATGCAAGCTGGAGACTGGCTAGTGGGGAAAATGGGAGCGGGAGGAGGGAGGGGAAAGAAAAAGGAATAAGATGAAAGAGGAAGAAGCAGAAGGAGAAAAGCGGTCTCAGTTTTCACCGTTACCTAACAGAAAAGGAAGAAGAAAGGCACCCAGGTTCTCACCTGAGGAGAAAAGAGGAAGAAAGAGGGTGATCAGAGATGGATATATGGTGGAAAATAAATGAAATTGTGAGAGATATAATAATAATAAAGATGATAAATGGAACATGGAATTATGATATATAAATAAATTAATTGCCAAATCTGAGCACAACAAAAACAATGGTCTCTGCTTTTGTGAGGAAGGGGGAATCCGGGACAATGGAGTTTGCCTTTAAGGGGCAGACCAGGTTGTCTTGTGCACCCTTCCCTTTTCATCAGGATGGTGTGCTCAGAAGGGAGGTGGGAAGGAAGGGAGGGCCCAGGGATAGAACAATGGACAGGTAGCAGGAAGGGTGGGGCAAGTGGAGATACATAAGGGACACCACAGGGGTGGCTCAGCCACTTTGCTGGAGTTTTGATTCCTCCACCACCCTACAAAACAAATGCAAGAGGAAAAAGACAGTCAAAGAAAAGGGACTGTATAGTAGAACTGTAAGGATGGACAAGGGATGAGTCCGGTTGGATGGTTATTGGACTGCCAAACATGGATGGCAGGAAAAAAGGGGAAAATGGGGTGGGGAGAAAAAGGAACAAAGCGAAAGAGGAAGAAGTGGAAGGAAAAGTGGTCTCAGTTTTCACCATTACCTAACAGAAAAGGAGAAGAAAAAGGCACCCAGATTCTCACCTGGGGAGAAAAGAGAAAGAAAGAGGATGATCAGAGATGGATGTATGGTGGAAAATAAATGAAATTGTGAGAGATATAATAATAATAATAATAATAATAAAAGATGATAAATGGAACATGGAATTATGATATATAAATAAATTAATTGCCAAATCTGAGCACAACAACAAACAATGGTCTCTATCTTTTGTGAGGGAAAAGGGGAATCCAGGACAATGTACAGTAAGCACTTTCACAATAACCCTTGTTCACACACAAATCCCCATTCTGGCAACACTTACCACCAGGACTGGTTCCTCTGGCTCAACCCTGAGACCCCTGTAAAACAAGGTTATGTACAGCAAATAACAACAATGCAGTATTTTGTCACAAACTGGAACCACTGTCATGTTAAATGCAAAAGAGTTAGATCTGATTTATTTAGGGACTTGAACAAGGAGGATTAGTAATCAGGTTAATTGGCTTAAAGGCTAAATCAGTCAGGCAGTCATCCATGCACTTCAGAGTCCCTACACAGTCACACACTCTGGGTACTCAGGTGGGAGTAAGAGTGGGCTAGCCTGGAATGTTGCCCAGGCTAGGCCGCACCACAGCTGGTTGGGACCCTGTGAGAGAAGAAAGAAATGGAGACCACGTGATGCAGGCAAGGGTAAGTCATGAGAAGTAGAGCTCTGTCACCTACCGGTTAAAAGTTTAAACTAAATTGCCTGAGTAAACTCTAATTTAATCTGCAAACGTCTCTAACAGTCAAGGTGTGCCTTCCTCTAATATTCTTGAGAAGATGGATTCTGCCTTACCTCTGTGTCACTCAGATCGGCCTCCACAGCAGACAACCCACAGGAATCAGAGGCTAAACACCCTCGCATAGTAGCATCCCTCTACAGGACCAACAAGAAATTTCATCTTCTTACATCTGCACTGAGCTATCCTCCATTAAAGAAGCTCTCCTTAAACTCATTGATGAAGTCGCTGATATAAAATCGGCCCTCACCCAGCTATCTGCCAGTGGCAGACTCAGAGGCATGGGTAAGGTCGGTGGAGATGAAACAAGAAAAATGGAGCCAGGGTGATGCACTGAAAAAGAACTTACGTAAACCCGAGGAGCGCATTGATGACCTAGAAGGCAGAAATAGGAGAAATAACCTGGTACTGATCGGTCTACCTGAGGAGAGGAAAACCCCAACGCTATCTCTTTTGCAAGCTTTTCTGAAGAAGACAGTGGGGCCTTCACCTAATGCCCGAATACATCATTGAGCATGCTCATTGCTCACTAGGCCAAACCTTTTGCCTCTGAGCCTCCCGACCGATTATTTTCAAACTGCTGAATTTCCTGGACTGTGAATTTATCTTCAAAGAAGCAAGAAACTGACCACAATTTTATGGTAGGGTAAAAACTAAGATTAGTTCCAGACCTAACTTTTAAAACCAGACAAATTTGAACTTCATTTAGACCACTTACTTCTAAGTTATGGGCCACAGGGATTCGGCATCATATCTTCTACCCTGCCAGATTGAAGTTACTTTGGAGACTGGAGCCAAGCGTTTTGATTCATGGAGAACACTGAAGATTCTGCAGAAAGCTTATCTGGACTTGTTTCCCAAGTGATCTATGGAGAGTGGGAAGAGGTTGATTATTTGTTTGAGTTCAGCAAGTTACTGTGTGACTAATCCACTCAACCGGAACCATTTTGAATTCTTTTAGAATGTCTGAGCTTGTTCCACAGCTTGGTATGTAAAGAGATCTGTTCTTTTTCATCGTATGTGTACTGCTGCTTTCTGTGTTTTTTTTTTGAAAGTCACTACATTAGATTTTATGCTAACTATGCTTCCCAGAAACAGAGGTAATTCCTCCTACCTTTTGAGCTTGAAATAGTTGCTCTAACTCTTCTATTTTGGGACTGTATCAAAAGACTCATTTTAGAGGAAGCTTACTAACAACTTTATTTTTACATAGTGTGAAGGAACGTCTATCATTTTTATGTGAGATTGTAGTGACAGTTCTGAGATGGAATTCTGACTTAGCCCACTAGATGGCACAGTTATACATGTTTAGCATTTTAATTTACAGTTTAGACAGTAATGGTCAGATTACAAGTTTTGTGTTCTCACATTTGATGATCTGTACAGTTGGAAATGTTTGCAGTTCCTTGAATATGGTGGGGAGCTATGCTTGCTGCACCTAAGCTTTATGATATCGCCTTATTTTGGCCTTTTAGAGGCCTACCCAGGGATTAGGGCTCAAGCAATTAAATACTTTCCCCTCAATATCCCTTATCAGCTCTATTATGGCTATAACCCAAGTGTCAAGTTAAGTTTATTGAGCGGTCAAAGACCATGACAATATACACAAATAAATTGCAACAATATAAAAACAAAGACAGAAAAGAAAAACCTAATCATTTTACAAAATATACTCTTTATAAAAAATAAATAAGTTAATAGCTTATATAAAATATGTATACTGTATATCATAAATAAATGTAAAATACTAAGATATAAATTCAATTATATCCTTAAGGTGCATAAAATGCAGAATACAAAAACAAAATTAGATTAAATGCAGTATTTCTTATATGCATTTGACTCATCAATCAGAATGCACATATTTTACCCAATTTGGAATATAATTTTGGAGAAAGATATTAATTCATCTTTTTTCCATTTTTACCAAAATGTATTCTAGAAATATTTACCAAGTATTTGGCACAGCCTTAATTACAATATCATCACTGGTAAAAATGATGAGTAAAGTGCTCTGATCTGTTATTTGAATAGTTTGATATAAGGGCCAGATCCATTTTACTCTTGGTACAGTATATCATTTACAGGCAAACATAACATGTTCCAAGTTTTCCAGAGTGGAGCAAGTACAAGAACAGTATCTAGAACTAACGGAAGTATTTTCCTGTAAACTGCTACCAAGATATTATTTGGGAATACTTCCAGCCTATATCTAGTATACTGTTTTCTATATTCTACTTCTGTAAGAATCTAAATAATGTCTATAGTAATGACAAGATCATGTGCCTAAAAAATGGGAACATTTTCATCTTGTTAATAATGTTTAGGTCTAAAATCTTATAATGTTCTCTAAATGCCTTTGTAATAAGGAACTGATATTTTAAGCTAATGATAATTCATCTGGCCCTATACTGGTATAAGTAGTTAATCCTACTTTTTGTAGTAACTTAAATATAGAAATAACCATTCTGATTTTAAATAGCCTAAGGAGGACCACATATATTTTTCATTTAGGCATAGGGCAGTAAATCTTTTTGTCCATGTTGAAGAATTCTAATCCAGAAATTGACCTTTCTGGCATCAGCTAAAACCTGCAAGGAAAAAACCTGTCTCAGCCCTCAGTACAGCAGCAGGAACAAAACTGGGTAATCCTAAGCTTTCACCCAACAGTTTATTAATGGAATATCTAATATGTTCATTTTATTATGATGCCATATTTCAACGTTGGATAAGGCTTAGGCATAATATTTAGCCTGTGCTGCAGTTAGAATTGGCCTAATCATGTTTCCACTATATTGTTTATTGAATGTAAGTAAAGAATTTGCTGTCCTCTTTAATTTTGCTAGGGTTGTATCCAACTGTTTATTCCACTTCCCATCCCTTGTCAAATATAGGCCTAAATATGTATAACTATCTACAGTCGCTAACTTGGCAGAACCCAGCACCCAGGTTTTTTTTTGCCCTTTAAACCAAAAGGAGAATATGACTTTTGAACATTTATTGATAGATTAAGCTCACCACCAGTTACTACGAGCATATTTAATTTGGCTTGCAGTCCAGATTCAGTAAGGAGAACAAGACTAGGTCATCTCGTAGCCAGTATGCCACAATGCTTATCCTAATCTTAGGACAGTCCGTATTGCTAGAGTTTAAGTCACATAATAACCTGCCAATATATATGCAAAAAGCAGGGTGCGATTACACAACCTTGTCTAACTCCCATATTTGTTAAGAAGGTTGAGAAAATTGTCCCTAGTACCTGACTTTACTTAGGCCTTACGTTAAAGAATATAATTCCTAATAATTGCTGTCAGTTCCCCAGTAAAGCCTTTTTCCTTCATTATAACCCACAGTACATTCCTTAAAACTGAGTCAAATGCTGTACTGAAGTCTATGAAAGCAAAATAAAATCTGTTTCCTAATTGCAACATATTTTTCATATATATGTCTAATTATGAAACAGTTGTCAGTTGTACTGTAATCAGCCCTGAAACCAGCTTGAGCTCGGAAAGTCCCCCCAATAGTAATAATTCTTCCTTTAATCTATTTAAAATAAGTCTAGAAAAAATTTTCCACGGCTATCCATCAGTGAAATAGGCCTATACATTTTAGGATCTGTCTTATCACCCTTTTTACATAGTGAAATTAATATTGCACCTTTCAAGAGTTTGGGAATGCCAATTTTTGGACACAATAATTGAAATATTTGGTCAAAATTGCAGACCATAAAGCAGAGCACTCAAATATACTTCAGAAGGAATCATATCAGGACCTGGTGCCTTCCTTTTTAGAGTTGCAATGACAAAATACACCTCTGCAGGTAAGAATGGCTGAAAAACTTGCATGTTAATGTTTAAGGCTACTCCTACATTTTCAACATTGGGGAAAAAAATTTGAAGAATAAAGGAGACCCAAGTTTCCAACATAATATAATTATCTATCTCATGTTTAATATTATTCATTCCCTTAGCAACTAATAACAATATGTCTGATAATCCTTATTAAAAATGGCTTAAGCATACAGTCCCAATTCTTTTGTTGGTATTGTCTTTGTTTTAGTAAAATAAACTTCTTATACTTTTCTTGGTGTCTATTTAGTTCTGTAAGGTTTGAGTAGTTTTATTCTGTCTTACCTTTCTAATTTTTCTTTGCAACATTCCTCATCAAATCATGTATTTTATTCTTCATACTTTTTTAGTCTTTGAGGACTGAAGTAATGTTTTATAGCCTCAAGACTTGATAATAAAAGCTGATGCAGGAGCCCATATCCCATATTTTCACCATTTAACTTTATACATAAATCCTGCAAAAATGTTTAATAAGGAGATAAATGATCCTGCCATTTAATTTTATTCTTACAAATTACAAATTGTGTAGGTTTAGTAGGGACATCAATAACATATTCTGTATCTTTTGCTTGTAAGACAAGAGGAAGGTGATCACGTTCACCCCAGTTGGAATCTTCATAATTTCCCCAATCTGTCATATTCCCATTCCAAAAAGATAGTCTATAATTGAAGGTCCCTTGGCGGAAAACTGGGTAAAGTGCCCTCTTTGGCCCAGATATTCAAACTGCACCCCAAAAGTGCGCAAGCAGAAGCAAGCACAAGTCTATTGTGCCCATGCGCAAGAGGCATAATATTCAAAAATGGAGCAGGCCAAATTGTGCCTACAGCAGACAACTGAATATCACACCACCTGTGCCATAGCGCAACTAGGGAGGGAAGCTGAGCAGATCTGATACGCCATAGGACAACAAGGGATGTTCAGTTGAGCAGTCCAGAGGTGCCATAGCACAACCAGGAGCCCCAGCTGCACAGCAATGTAACAGCACAATCAGGAGGTAGGGCCCACCATGCCACAGATGGGCACAGGAACACACAGCAGAATAGACATCGTCCCCACACCCCAAGCACAGCACAACTGGGGAGGGCTGGAATAACCACTGGCCCATGGAGACCAGCAACCAACCCACAACCTGGCCATGGTGCCCTATCACACCTACGGCAAGCTATGACTGGCACACAAGGAGGCAGACCACCCTATGCCACTACATCCCCAGTGCAGAGCACACCCTGCACTGTGACCCCAGAACCCCCATGAGCAGTGACCACCACTGCAGGAAACCCAATGCATGCCACCACCCCATTGTGTCATAGCAACCCTGTGCACCACAGAACAATACAAGCCAGCCCACCTCAAGCACCCATCAGTGGGTTGCAGCACAGCAACAATGCAACAATGGCAGACACATTGCCACCATGCACAGTCCCCCGAGGTACTGCTGAGAGACCAACCATGCGTCGGCACAAGAGGGTACCCACACGGGACAGGGCATGCCCTTGACACCACCACCAGTGGTACAGCACCCTGCACAGTATTCCAGTGACACACCGACCCACCACTGGCCACAACAGCCAGCACAGACAACCACAATGGTGTGCAGAAGCATGTATCACACAGATGCCACACAGTGTATGGACAGACACCCACCCATACCCAAGGGCACACCAACACAGGGACGCAGTGGTGGGGCAGCCAAGCCCCATTGTGGGCCCATGTAGCTGTGTACACACAACCTACAGTCCTCCATGGCACTGGAGTGCCAGCCACCCTGTGCAGGCACTGTGGACCCATACACCACCAGTAGTCGCCCGGAGCACAAGTCACAGACAGTGGGGCACATCCCTGCAACACACACAAGGCACAGCATGAGGTGGGACAATGACTGTGGTGCCCACAGTGCCACCTGAGCCAGCTATGCACACACCAGTGACAGGGGCAACCCAGAAAAGTGATGGGTACAGTGGCTGCCCTGCAGGACTGCCACCACTGACATGCCAGCGGACCGTGCAGGTCACAGACATGCATGTGTGTCAGCTGCACAGGCCATGGACAGGCCAATGGGTGCACTATGGACACAGAGCATGCACCATGGACCACTGCACACAGTCATCCAGTGCACAGGGAACAACACACACACCACAGACACTGACTGATAGCTACCCCACACCATAGTCACCTCCACATGGACACACACACATATCCATGACTGCACCACCCTGGCGCCATGCACACCACTGCAGCTGAGCACCTATAGCCTGCTGCAAATCAGAGACCACCACAGTATTCATATCAAAATCAAATGTATTGAAAAATATAATAGTCAACTATGTACAAGAATACAAATACTATATACAAGCTTGGGGGACCACAAACAAGGTAGCGGTGGGTAGGGGCAGGGGTGGACAAATGGGATGGGATAGGAGGGGTGTGAGGGTGGGTCCAGGGGTAGGGAAGTTAGGGACTGAGGATCTCAAGAGTGGGACTGCCGTTTAGCACTTTGTGACCTCCAGCCTCTGTGCCTCCTCAGTACCCAGGTCATGTCCAGTCGCGGAGTATGTCCAGGGATTCCTGGGCCAGCTGTAGAATCTCCCACATGGCATCCATATGTCCCTTAGATGGCGGGTACCTAGGACAAGGGGCACAGTCAATAGGTGTGAATGCACAACCCCATACAACATGCCCTGTGCTGCATGCATGGCCATGGGACATACGACTGTGATGGTGTGTGCTGGTGTGTGACCACCCGCGGTGATCCGTCCACAGGACCTGCCCACCCAGAGTGCATACAGTCATGCGGGCAGCTGCACACACACTGACCAAGTCACGCACAGCACCACTGTGGCGTTTAGTGACATGGCTATGTGGTGCAAAGGCAGTGGCACAGCCATGCACCTGGTGCATGCATGGACCACCATGTGACACACTCCCAGACATGCATTGCCACTGGGCGGTGTTGACTGTAGCAAGTTGCATGCATGGCAGTGGTGTCAATGAATGGTAGCCATGCCCTGCTGCCCACCCTGTCACACAGCATGCAATAGTAATCATGGATGTATGGCACTCACCCTCATCCGGGCCCATCAGGTGGGCGGTGATGGCCCTCACCCACCTGGCTGCACTGTCCTCCTCCCTCCGCCCGCTCTTCCCACACCTGCAGCATGCGTCCTGGCCTGTGGGGAAAACAAGGGAAAGAACATCAGTACAATCCCGAGCAAAGTCCCCCTGCCCCAGCGTGTATGCCCTCACCCAGCCAGACCCACCCACCCACACCCTGTGAACACATCACAGCCAACCCCAGATGGTCCCTCCCTATGTGCTGGACACATACAACACTGTGACCCATATGGACGATAAAGTGTGTTGATGGAACTATCTGGACGTGGCACGTGCCCCTCCTGGCACGTGCCCACAGTCGTGCCAGTAGCTCCGGCTCCCTCCTCCGCGAGTCACCATAGTGGTGCCTGCACTGCTCGTTCTCCTCCTCCATCCGGTGGCATCTTCCAGGGCAGTGGCCACCTCCTGCAACACCTGGGTCCTGGCCTGTCCAGTGAGCCTCCTGGAAGAGGCCCATGGTGTGGCTCAACAAGTGCCACCAGATTGGCAAGCTCAATGGCTGTCCACTCGCTGCCTGTCTGCTTGCCATCCTTGCAGCTATAGTAGGCAATATGGCACTCTGCAGGCGCAGCTCCCCACTGTAGATGCTGCGCGGTACAGCGCTGCCATTCCCTATCGTGCTGTTAATGAACAGCACAATGAAATGCACCGCGCCTGGCCTCTCATGGCGCCTAGGGTGCAAAGGTCGGGCACAGGGTCAAGGGTCTCTGGCTCATGGCCACGCACAGCACCATTGGAAGACAATCGTGTGGCCCGATTGGCTGCCTGTGCCAGCGCCATAGCGGACTACTGAGCAGTTGGGCCATTGCACCTATGATGGCCCAGTGCCACAGCGCCATGTAGTGACCATCGCTATAGTGCCACTGGCACAATGGTGGCCATGCCCCGCACTGCTACCATGCACAGCACATCATCAGTGCGGCAGATGCCTGCGTCAGCAACCCGAGCATCGCGCAGTGAGGTGTACTCACGTGTCACAGAACTGTGCCTTTGGCTCAGCACGTTCAACACAATTGCGCAAAGCGCAACAGCGTGATATTCAGCCGTCATATGCAAATCATCTCATCAGCCATTCAATGGAGCAGCACTGCAATTTGCATCTACTTAAAGTTGCTCCTTGCCTCATTTGCATGAATTGTGCTATAAAGTGCGACAATGTGCTGCAGTGGCCATAGTCGGTTACTGCAGTTTATTGGTGAGTTGCATGCTGTTTGGGAGTGTGGACTGTGGATTCAGGGACATGCATGGGACTGCACTGATCACAGGTAACAACTGCCATTCTTACAGGCTACATAATGACCGAGCAGGTTGTTGGAGAGGAGGAAAACAGTGGTGGGAGGAGGAGGAGGAGGAGGCCAAACTTTACAAAGGCTAAAACTGAGGCCCTGTTCGAGGCCTACCTGGATCAGGAGCCCCTTCTCAGTGGACGGCGGGAAACCCTCAAGCCCATGCTGCTGCATGGGAGGAGGTGGCACATGCTGTGAACCTGCATGGCAGCCACCAGCGCTCCGTGCAGGGTGTAAGAAAAGATGGGCATGGACAGGAGGGTAAAGAAGAAGGTGGCTGCCATCAGGGCAGCATGTGCTACAACAGGTTGGGGACAGCTGGAGGTGGTACAGCTGACCCCAGATGAGGAGAGCTTGCTGGAAGCATGCAGCGCAGTGGCATTGAGGTGTTCAGGTGGTGGTTTCCAGATGGTGGTGGCCCATCACTGCATGGTAAGTCATGGTCTGTCTATGGGGGGCCAGGGTAGGTCACAGCAGTAGCGACTTTGCTTTCCTTACAGATCCTGAGCATCTGCATGGGTCAGCGGTGGTGGGCCTGTCCACCGTGGACAGTCGGCTGGAGTTGGAGGAGGGACCATCCACCTCCACAGGTATATGTGGATCATGCGACAGTGGGGCCTCCTGACTGTCCACACTGATGTCATTGTAACGGGTGTGGAGGAAGCCCTGCCTGTGTCCCAACATGCTGGCATCCATGGATGCCAGCATGCTGTCACACAACCAACGGTCAGAGTCCGTCACCAGTGATGTTTACAACCGTCATGGGCAGTGACATGTGTGTGCCACGGGATGGCCACACAGCAGAGCAGTCGCGCCCATGGCCGTGGGTGGTGCACCGTGGAGACCTCACGTGTCAGCACAGTCCCAGGTTGTGCCTGTCAGCACCAGTGGAGCAGCACTGGTGTCTGTTCAGGACAGTGGGACTGTTGCGGCCACTGCTGCAGCACCACTGAGCCCTGGGGAACAGCAGCCAGAGGGGCAGCATCAGCAGTCACCAATGGGCTTGGGGGTACAGGGTTCAGCGAAGGTGTCTGTGCACCACCTGTGGACATGCCCAGACTTGGTCCCAGTGCACACCACCCTCAAGGGGTGATGATTATCGGGGCTGTGCACAGCCTGAGGGACAGGATGCTGAGGAGGCTGATGACCTCTTGGATGAGCACACCTGCCTACTGCAAGCATCGGTCCAGCAGCAGATGCAGCTCGCGACATCTGTGTGGCTCTGGAGTGGGCAAGAAGCATTGCAGCAGGGACACTGCACTGATCCTGGTAGAGATGGACCTTTGTGGGAGGATGTGACCACTGCCATTGACAGGCATGCACAGGCATTCATTGCTGTCATGGCCACAATGGGCACACAGTCAGGTGCCCATGCATCGCGGACACCACACAGTGCACTACCCACCCCGTTCGCCGGCACGACTCCCACCCTGTCAACGCCGGGTTCAGCTGTGGGCATCCTGAGCACTCCTGGTGCAGGCATGTTTGGTGTGCTGCAGACCCCTGTCGCGAGCACAGTCATGTTCACGCAGTGGAACCCCTGGGGGACCATTGGTGCCACCCCATGAGGCCAGTGGTCAGCATGTCAGTGTTGGCAGGTCTCAGCGGGGCCACCCACGCATCCGTGGTGGCCAGGGCACTGTGTCGCATGACTGACCTGTCTCCCAGTGTGGCTACTGTCTGGCGCTGCCCTGTGTGCATTGTGTGTTTCAGTGGGCAGTGCACGGTGGGTACCTGGCCCTGCGTGGACACACAGTCCACCTGCTCACCTCCCAGCTGCTGTCCGCAGGTTGTGTGTGCATGATGATGCCTGCATTGTGCTGTACACCAATGTGCAATGGTGTTCAGCATCTGACACATGCACATGGACAGACAGTGGGCGTGGTGGCCTGTGGACATGTGTGTTGCTAGGGTGCATTCTGGGTCAGTGTGCCTTCTGCCCTCTGTGCACATTTGTTGCATTGTGTGTGGCATGTGTGTGTGTCCTCGATGTGGCATGTTAATCCTCACCCATCCCTGGTTGTGTGTGTGCTTCTGTGCTCGGCCACTTCCCTGATGGCATACACCCTGGTGTGTGTCCAAGCATGTTGTGGGTTGTGCCTTGGCCACTGGTGGTTGCGCATGGCCCCATGACTTACCCTGGGTTGGCTGAAGTGCTCCTCTGTGATGGTGTCCCGGTGCAGCTGTGCTAGCGGAGCAGTCAGGGGTCCCGTCGGCCTAGGGGGCTGCCCATCATACCATCATCACTAGCATCCCCATCGGTCCCCATCGCTGTCCCCTCTTTGACCTGTATGGCTATCACATTCGTTGGCCATGTTGTGCAGGATGCAACAGGCCAGGAATATCCCCAGGCCTTTGAGAAGCTGTACTGTAGGGCACTGCCAGAGGGTGTCCAGGCAACAGAAATGTGCCTTCAGCATCCGAACACCCACTTTCGATGACATTACATGTGGTGGCGTGTGCCTCATTGTAGTGTTGCTGCGATGGGGTCATGGGCCGCGGTAGGTGTGAGCAGCCAGGGACAGTGGGTATCCACTGTCACCTGTGTGTAGGGGTGGAGGTTAGTTTTGTGATCAGCATCACCCTGCCCCAGGCCATGAGGCCACTACCCATGCCACCTCTGGCCATGCCCCCAGGCCCTATGATTGTCCATGTGGTTTGCATACTCACCCACTAGGTGGCCAGTGGGGATGTCCCCACTCTCGAATCTGTGGCACAGTGCCGACTGGTATCAAAATGAAAGAATCGTATTCTCCCCAGGGTGCTTGACACAGACATTGATGATGCACCCCCGGCATCGCACACCACCTGGCAGTTGATGCTGGCATAGCCCTGCGATTTATGTATGTAGGCCCCTCAGGGCCAGGTGGTGTCTGTGTAGCCACATGGGTGCATGTCTGATTGCACATAGCACGCCAGGCATCACGTGCTACCCTGTGGAACTCCTGTATGTTTGCTGTGTGCTCCTGCTGTGCTGGAAATGGATGCACTCTGCAGCATGTGGCAGCAGTGCGCTGGAGGAATTGAGGTGAGGTGGCATGATGTGGCTGACTGGGTTATGCCTGTGGTGTCCCCAGTTGGTCTCTGGAAGGTACCTGGTGAGCAAGCACATGCATGCTGTTACCTTAGTCTCCACTGACAGGGCATGGCTCCGTCGTGTGGGTGCCCTGCATACATCACTGCACAGCTCACAGAGCCGCCTCAGAATTTCCTATTCTGGCAGTACAGGCCACAATCTCAGTATCAGTGTACAGCTCAAAGCTGAGTGCCGGGCTCGGTACTGCCTGTTGGGGGCATACCACCAGACGGGCCCTTCCATGGCCACCCCTGCCACCCACCTTCTCACCCTCCAAATTACAGCCTCCATGTGGAAGGTGGCACTGGCCATGTCCCTGGCTTGTGTTCACTCCCCTGGCAGCTGTTGCTGTATTCCCCTGCTGTCCTGGCTGCTACCTCCCCTGCACGGGTACACCTGCCTGTGCTGGCCTCTGTGCTGTGTGGCTCCCACACCTTCCCTGTGCCTGGCTGTTCAGACTGCCTTTCCCTAGCCTGCCCTGTTTGTGCCTTTTGCCCTGTCTGTCTGCCTCTGCTTCTGACACATGTGGCTTCCCTGTAGCGTTCTTGTGCCTCTCCTTGCTCCTTTTTATTTGGCTCATTTCCGGCGCATACTTCCGCTTGCTCCCCTATTGCACATGACACAAGTCATTGAATATCGCACTTCGCCATTTATGCATGGTTCCTCCCCTTCGGTTGTGCATGCCTTCATTATCATTGCACTGTTGCTCAACATGATTTCAGGGTGCAACTGCCTCCTGCTGAATATCGCAGAATGGCGCAATTTCGGACTTGCACAGGCGCAACCCTATTGCGCATGGCTCAACTCTTTTGAGTATCTGGGCCTTTGTCTCTATAGATCCTATTATTAATTGGTGCTAAAATATATAGGACTAATAATTCTATTAGTCTCTGACCCATTTTATTTAGTCTGCTATCTTTTGTTTTCTAGGCCAATTAGAGGCTGGGTGACACCAATTATGATAGTTGCTATCAGAATAACCATCATAATATCAATCCTTGCATTGAAGTCACCACAGAGTAATATGTCATCACAAGAGAGTTACTGCCCAACTGTTATGGATAAAGTCCTCCAATTGGTCCCAAGTGCAGGAATATACTAATTAGAATTAAATGGAGGATATAAACATTAACTAAACAAAATGTTTACCTTTTTAACTTTAATATATGTAACCATTATATTCTTGATAGTATATAAAATATTTGCAGTAATATTAGACTTTATTTTAATTAAGGTAATTAGACCCCCTACTGCTCTTCCTTTTTAGCAACCTTCTCTCCTGGTATTTGGAAATTTGATAACCATTCAATAAAATTTCTTGGTCTTTGTTATGCCAAGTCTCCTGGAGACACACAGTATTAAACTTGAGTATAAACTCTATCCATTCTTGATCCATTAGTTTAGAAAAAAAATCTGCAATATTCCAAGAAATTAATAACAAACCAGTAGATTTTGTTTCAAAATACTGTTCTTATCCTTTGTCAGTCAGTTTGCTGTCTGTCCAACAACTAAATCTGTTGCAAATTGTAACATTAAATAACAATTCAGCCTGATTTTTTTTCAAATGGTTTACATTTAGAAGTGGTCTGGTGAGAAACATCATTTGTAGAAACTATATATATGCCTAAAGCATCTAATAGACCCTTATTCTCAATAATCTTGTTATATAGGCTTAAAAAGTCTATTTTAACAATAATTAGGTCACAGTCCTGGTCAGATCCCTGCCTTGTTATGGTTAATTCTTTAGGTCTTCTATGGATACATTCAAAACTTGTTCTAATATATCTACTACTAGATCCCTTTAGGTTGTTATTATTCTCATTTTAATCCTCCCCAAACCATACAAATGCAATAACTTGGGAACTCTATCAGCCACGTTTACCCATTTTAAAGCATTTACTTCTTGTTTGTTCTGTTTGTTTCCCCATTTAATAGTTTTCTCTCCACTATATGTAACCCAGCATCATCTAGTAATGTTGCTTTAACTAAAATGCTTCTTGCTGCCTCTGGACTTTTAACCAGAATGTCCACTTGTCCCATCTTGTACCTTTGTTCCAACTGGAAACTTTTCTATTATAAATCAGGATCTGGAATTTTAGGACATGTCTAAAAATGTTTAACAGTGTATTTTTAGTTTTCTTTATTTTCACTAAAAACTGATTTTACACCAAAGATACTTAAATGGCAGAACTCATTGTTTAGTGATTGAAGTCCCTTATTCAAAAATTCCCTATTATATTCTAGTTCACATCCAAATTTTCTGAGGCCTCTTTCATTAATCCAGATCTGATTTGCTATTTGAGGGGCTGTACAAAATATAAATAAGCAGTCTAAGCCATTAACATCCTTATCATTCTAGATTTGTAGAATATCAGATACAGTTAAATCAGCACTAGTTGCTGCCCTTATTAGGTTCACAATCTTGTCCCTTAACTCTTCATAGTACCAGTTGTGTGTCATCTTAAAACTGTAAAGTGCCAAAATTGTGCAAAGACAGAAATCTGTGGCATTTTTGTACATGGTTCCACTGAATATTTGCCATGTATACCCTCAACTGTGCTGGTACTAGCATTTAACCTTTCACTGGCCTCTGGTCTTGATTCATCAATTTGCTCATGTTTGAACCACCCACCTCCCTATGATCTAAATCCAATAGTGTATTTTCCCAACATGCTGTTTCATTATCATTCTCAAGGACAGAATCTTTAAACACATCTGTCTTTGTTTTTCTATGTAAGTAAACTTATCAAAGACCTGATTTCCATCATTTATAGATGTCCATACTGTATCTATTACATTCTATTCCTTACTCATATTATACATGCTTTCTTTCTTTAATGCCTTTTTCCTTTTGCTGATAGTTTACCTTTTCCTTCTCGGGTTCTTTTTTATACCCGTTTTCTTAGATTTCCTTTTACTTTTATTATAATCCTTACTACCTCCATCAGTCTTAGTTACTGATGGATAAACTGATGATTCAGCTGTTGTAGGAGGCATATCATAAATGTCCAGCACTGAAAAATCTGAGCGGGGTAGTGTTTGAGGGCATTCTGCTTCAATAATAGATAGTGAACATATACTTTCAGGCGGCGGTATTTTATCAAGCTTATGCAAAACATTATCTAATCTGGATCCATTTATCACTACATTTTCTTTTAAAAGATCTATTTCATGTTTCAAATCTAGTAAATGATCCAAGATCATCAAATACGTAGTATGTGTATTGGATGCAGCTTTGCAATATTCTTTGCTTAGAGCAGTAGTAAAATTTGCTGCTATACCATCATCAGATTGTTTATAAAATTCAAACCAGTAAACTCTTTTAATCCATTTATGGTTTCCTGTAATTCTCCAGCTATATGTTTTAAGTCATTCTGCAATAGGGATCTGGGTCTAAATTAGATTCCCTAAAATAGTCTGCGAAAATTCTAACGTCTCCTCCAGTATATTTGGGAGTATGTGCAGTGAGCTCACTTATACTTTTAGAGGCATCTAAATTAATATAAACTCCCAAATATGAATTATCTACAGGCGTTTGAATAGCATACCCTGCTCCTTTAAGTTCCATTGCTTGTACTTGAGTATGATTAATATCATCATCATTTAAACAATCTTTTTCTATGTGTAGTGAACCCTTGGGTTCATTACATGGTATGCACAACTTATTTTCAGCCAAGGTCAAAGGTCTATAATGGTCTTTTATATTTGATTGCTTTAGTTGCCTTACTTTCCTTTTTTTTCATATAAGGCTTGCTGTTTATACTGAGGTTTAGAAAACTCTCCTTCCTCACTAAGATTACTTTTGCTTTCCTTTCCTTTTCAGCCTTTACCTTTGCCTTTAGTGTCTTTAATATATTTAACCTTTTTCTTTGTGCCTCTACCTTTACTTTTATTATTTTTCCTTCTCTGATGACTCAGAATTTGAGCAAATTATGACCGGGTCGAATGTCAGTTAAATGAAGTATGCATCAGATCAGTCCTGAAGCTGTCTTTGTTTATACTCTGTTTTCAATTGACCATTTTGAGAGCCCAAAACCAAATCACCAGTTGCACTCTTGTCCATAGATGTTAAATACTTCCATTGTTAAAATTTGTTTCCTAGTATGGACCATATTGATGCTAATAATATATTAGATATAACAAGTAGAGTTCGAGCACACAAAAGTTGTACTGCCTGCTCTCCACAATTAAGCTCAAATCCGTTAAGCATGACAAGTAGTAATCTTGAGGTAATCGTTAATCAACAGTTCACAGCGCAGCTAATACTAAGATTTCCTGTCTAATAAATAAATACAAAACTAACATGCAAAGTGCTAGAATAATCTGGGACCAGTTCTTCAGAGTCAGAAATTCAGATGCCAAGCACTCCACCAAATATGCCAGAGGAAATACTTCTCACAGACATGAAAAGTCAGTCCAGGAAAAGCAAGAAAGCAGAATGCAAGTTCACAGATTGGCGTCTGAGGATCTCTCACAAATTTAAGCAATTATAGTTCAATTTCAGATTCTGATACTCTGTCAATCTGTTTCTTGTTCGTAATACCAGGTAAAACGTAGGTAAAACGCCAACACCAGTTTAAAGATTAAACTCAAGGGACAGTCTTGATTGAGCCTGAAAATAGGGTTACTTCTGGTGTTCCTACTCTGGTTCACCCCGATATATACAGTTGCAGGCTTTTCTTAAAGAAAATCACTAAACAAAATGAAACTACTATTAGTTTCAACAGTTTTACTGTCTGATAAAACAATCCTTTCACAACTACTTACCTTTTACTGCTATTGTTCTGCCTAAAATTATCAGGAATTACCAAAACAGTTTGTCATGAATTTATTATAAATTTCAAAAGAAAATTATTAACTTACTTTTAAATGCCAAGAAAAACTGCTTTTATAAAACCTAAGGAGTTCCAGTATTCTAAATATTGTCAGCCACAAAACAGATGGTTCTAATGCTGTGTGTGAGCAGAACACTGCTATCTCACTAGTGAAGAAGGCAATCTGCTTACCTGGCTGATATGCGCACCTTTGTACTAACAAGTCACCTGATCAAAAACTAAAAGCAGCAAAATTTTTTTTAAAAGAGAGTGTACACTTATAAAACACGTAATAGGTTTAAAGTTTTAAATTTATAGGTTTATAAATAAAATGACAACACTACAGATGGTATGCATACATAGTGTTCAGAACAAAACTTGATCAACCAATGCATTTAAGGTGCAACAGCTCAAATAAGGTAGAGAAAACTAGAAATCTTTCCTTTGTAAGTCAGTAGGCAAAGCAGTTTAACCAATTTAAAGGACTTGCTCCTCTATCATCGTCCGACTGATGTCTCCGCTACACCCACTGTACCCACTAGGCAAAGGAAAACACCTCCAATACACCTCCACGGGTCCGCGGTGCCTTCACCTTCACTTCCCTTCAGGCCGAAACCTGCAGGTGAAAACAGAGAAAGAGGGCAGCCCACTGACCAGGATGAATAAACAATAAGATTTACTGGAAAGATTACATGCTCTGGTAACAATGGTATACCTGTAATAAAATAAAACATGCTATGTAATCCTGCTTTGGAGTATACTCCTCAGGCTCTGAAGCGTAGTCTAGACGTCCTTCCAATCCAGCTCTCCTCTTAGTTGCTGTAGCACCTGAATATCTTTTGTTTGCTGTACAACTGTGATATCCTCCACCAGGTACACGTCAGATATGGAGTGTAGGGATCAAAAGAACTCTCAGTGTGTGCTGACAAATCAAAGCTGTTCACCATTTATGTACTGCTCCAGCTGTTATGATTTTTGGCTGCTTCTCCTGAGATTCCTCTCTGCTCCTCAGCCCAAAATAAAAACTCAGCTATAACCCAGTTACCTACTTCCCACTTCCATCTATTCGGCAATGTGCTCTTCTTTTATTATATCCTCCATTTATTATTTGTTAACCAGAAGGTGACTGCTCTCCCTCAGACTGCATTAGTGTCCTTAGCATGGTGAGTTGGCCTTGGTCTGGAAATTTGGTCAGATAATTCTACTTTTGGGAGTTGTTTTTTGTCATTTTTTTATTTCCACTCTTTTCTGCTTTGTTTACTCTGTTATTGGGAGGGGAGGAAGTGGTAGCAAGCACTTCTATCTTTCAGCCATCCCTCACAGGTATAGTATTCATCTACAATTATGGCTACTTGTTTGA
This sequence comes from Neoceratodus forsteri, assembly GCA_016271365.2. Classification (NCBI taxonomy): domain Eukaryota; kingdom Metazoa; phylum Chordata; order Ceratodontiformes; family Ceratodontidae; genus Neoceratodus; species Neoceratodus forsteri. The sequence continues at coordinate 121,157,261 of CM028136.1, read as the reverse complement.
AGATTATCTCCTGGAATGTTAAAAGGTGAAGGGACAAAACAAAAAATATGTCATTCTGAATCACATAGAAAAACTAGACCCTATGATTGTTTTCCTTTAGGAAACTCATCTTACCACTGATCAAGGAAGATATTTACAGAAGAATTGGGTTAGCTAAATTTACATTGCAGGGCTTAATTCCCAAAAGGAGTGTTGCTATTTTAATTGCAAGAGGAGTGCCTTTCTCGGCCACCCAAATGATAAAAGATCCAGAAGGTAGGTTCATTTTAGTTCATGGTAAGCTTGGTGCTCAGGAACTACTACTGGGGTCAGTGTATGGTCCCAATGCAGATATCCCTTCTTTATTCTCCACTTGGCCACAGTATTAGCCCCATTTGCCCACCTATTAACTATCCTGGGAGGAGACTTGAACATTGTCCAAGTAAACAACATCAACCAGACTTACCGTAAGGCTTTGGTCCTTCTTCTGCCCAATGAGCTCTACTGGAGTTTATGTATTCCTTTGGGTTGGTAGATCCGTATGGCTCTCACACCCTTTATCCAAAGACTTCATATTCTTTTCCTTGTCCAATTTTTTACTGACCAACAGCTTTGTATTGGTATTTCTGATGCCCAATTTATTCCAGAGTGATCTCAGATCACTCACCCATCTCTGTTTCACTGGAATTGCAAGGTCCTCCTCTTAGATCCCACACCTGGTCTCTTAATAACTCCCTTTTGAAAGACCACTAAATTCATTCTAGGTTTAGTACCTATGTCTCCTTAACTATACAAGACAACCTGGACTCTATCCCTGAGATGGAAAAGGTCTGGGCAGCCCTAAAATTAACATGGAGAGGAGAGCTTATCCAAATTGCTACTGTGACTAAAAGGAAGAAACAGTTCCATTTAGATAATTGTCTGGCTAAGATACGCAATTTAGAATCCCAGGGATTGACAAATTGTACAATATTAAAATACTAGAATTAAATCATCTTCTAGCTTACTATGCTAAAACTCTTAGAAATAGTTGAGCAAGCTACCTCCTGAATTAAAGCTACTTATATTGGACAGGGTGATAAAGAGGCAAATATCTTGCCAGGCAATTAAAACAATGCTCTGCCAATAAATGGATTTCAGATATTAGAGATACTAATACAGATGTAATTCTCACTGATCCTCAAAAATGGCATCCTCCTTAGAATTTTATCAATTCCTTTATTCTCCTTCCATGGTCTGCCCACTGTTTTCGGTTAATGGAGGATTTTCTCCAGAAGGCAAACCTGCCCCACCTTTCAGATACCGCCAACTCTATCTACAGTTGCCTATTACCGAGGGAGAAATTTCTGAGGCAATAGACTCACTGCACCCAGATAAGGCCCCTGGGCCAAATGGTTACTCTGGTTTGCTTTATAGGACCTTTAAACCTCAACTTGTCCTTCTACTTTGCAAACTATTTTCATTCTGGGAATCACACCCAGTTAGTGATCCCTCTTTTGAGGCTAGAATTCTTCTTCTTCCCAAACCAGGAAGGATCCTATGCAGATTGGCAACTAAAGGCCAATATCCTTGCTTAACGTTGATATTGAAATTGATGCCAAAATCTTGGCTACTAGATTAGCTAAGGTTTGGACCCCTTGATAGGGGCAGAACAAGCAGGGTTTGTCTCAGGCCATTCTTCTGCAGATCATTTCCGTAAATCAGGCCACCTAATATCTTCATCCAGGGACCCCAGGTTGAAAGCAGTGCTGGTGTCCCTGGATGCAGAAAAGCTTTTGATAGAGTGGACTGGTCCTACCTTTTACAGTTCTTTCCCAATTTGGGCTCCCAGACAGTTTTGTACATCGGATCAGTACTGCCTATCAATGTCCCTCAGCCCGATTGTTGTGCAATAACCACATTTCAGATGCTTTCCTCTTGAGGAGTGGAACCAGACAGTGTATCATAGGTATCATAGGTCAAACAGTGCTAATGTAGACAAAGTCCTTTTGCTTGCCATTATTTAATACCCTTTAATTCCATGTTTGAAAAAAATAATTATCCAGCTCCTTCTTAAAGTTGTTCATATTTGTACTGGTTACAATCCTCATGGGTAACCTATTCCAGATTTCAGTCACCCTTAGTGTAAGCCAGGATTTCTTTTCTTCGTTCTGGGACATTCAACTATCAATTGGAGTGGATGGGCCCTAGTACTATAAGGTGAGTCTCTGAATTCCAGTCCCAGAAGTTTCCACAATCCTGGGTCAGTAAATGATTTATAAATCATACACATATCCCCTGCCAATCACTTGAGTTCTAATGGATGCAGGTCCAAGATTTTAACCTTGTTGGGTATTCCTATACTTTTGCTTCCCACATGCTACAGGTTTCCTCCATTGGACCCTCTCCAATGTAACTATTTCTGTCCTGCATCCTGGTGCCCAAAATTGTGCACAATAATTCTAAACGCGTCTAACCAAAGATATATATAGTGGCAGCATTACCTCTCTATTTTACAAGTTACATGTTTGTTTATACAATGCAAAATATGAATTTTCTTTATGACCTCATTACAGTGTGTTTTGAAAGATAAGTCATTTGTGATCATGATACCCAGATCACAAATGACTTATCTTTCAAAACAGGAATGTCCTCTATCCCACTATCTGTTCAATTTATATACTGAACCTCTAGCCAGAGTGCTTAACAGGGAAGAAGGGATTCAGGGAATAAGGCTAGGCTTGCAGGAATTTAAACTTTCACTTTTGCAGAGGATTTGCTGCTCCACCTTCTAATTGGGACTCTCTCTTTCTCAAGTAATGCAAACTTTAGCTCAGTTCAGTGAGTTCTCTGGCTATAAAATTAACAAATCTAAAACCACTGTTTATTCCCTTTCGGTTATGGCAGACAAGGGATGGGTGAAATCCTAGGTCTCCACTGGGAAAAAGATTCTATCACCTACTTGGGGATAAAACTTATCCGGGACCTAGACAAATAAAAACCCTAAACCTTGACCCTCTCCTTCAATCGATTAAAGAAGACCTGGCACATTGGGGAAACTCCCATCTCCTTTTGGGCAGAACAAACATTCTGAAGATGACAATACTCACTAAAGTATTTTACCCACTGAATAGTCTAGCCTTGTATCTCCCTAAATCTTTCTTCAAGAAACTCCATAGCACATGCTCTGATTTTATATGGAATGGAAAACCCCTCATAGAGCATATTGGAGCTTGCAGGCCTCCAACAAAGGGAGGTTGAGAATGCCAGACTTTTGTTTCTATTATCTGGCTATCCATGCTGCAAGTTCTACTTTGGGCGCCCTACTGAGGATTCCTCTATTAACTCGCCTGGCCTACACTTTGACCAGGAATGTGCTAAGGCAGAGTCTTTATCTTACAAGCCTTCCTGCATTGTCCCTGGGCTGCTATCCCCCAGAAATTCAGGAATCACCTGTTGGTGGACCATTAGAGCTTTCTACCAGTTTGCACACACTTTGCATTGATCATGAGAAAGGATATCTCCCAACCCCTTTGTAACAACCCTAACTTACAAATCGCTGATAAACCCATAAACCCCAACTCCTTCAACTGCATCCTGATATAAAATGTAAACAATTTCTTCAGGGTTTTCACTCCCTTTGGTTTCCTAGATTCAAGTTAAATTGGGGGCTCAGGAGAAGCTTTGGTTTTATCTCACCCAACTCCGCCACTGTCTTCAGAAATTTCTGGTAAAACCCCTTGGATGGACAAGGTAGATCCCTTTATAGAGCCTTTTTGAATATTAGCTAAAATGGCAAATCTGTTTCTAAGCTCTACAAAGCATTCTTCAGTTCCTGGAAGAATTGCTCTCGGTAGCCTTCTGCTGGCAACATAATATAACTAATCCCCTGATGGTTCACAATGGGAGTCCATTTGGTCAGATAATTTTAGGTTATTAAGCAAGATAGATTAAGATGTATTCAATTTAATCTCTTGCATAACTTATATTTTACTCCCAGTACATTATATAGAATGGGCATATTATCTTCTCTAAGTGCCAAGACTGTGATATTCCTAGTGCTTCATTAAGACACAAATTATGGTATTGTCCCAAGATTACTACTTTTGGGATGAGATCAGAAAGCACATTTCTGGATACTTACCCCTACTGCCATATTTTGAAGAGAGGGTATGCCTTTTGGGACTTTATTCTTCCTTCCCACATTGTCTCTCAAGATCCAGATGGCCATGGTTTCCATGATCACTAAACTTTTGATTCTCTGGCACTGAAGGAATCATGGACACCTTCCATTCAGGAATGGTGGGCAGAATTCCTCAATGCAGAGAGTAGTGTGGCTAGAATTACAATGCTTGGCCTAGGTTTCAAAAGTGTTGGGATCCCCTTTTCACTGCCCTGAGAGATAAATCGGCTATTAACCAACCCTATTCTCTTCCCTGCATACCCTTTATACTCTACATTTCTCAATAATTGTTTTCTATAATGTGTCAATATTCTGACACATACTAAGTAAGCTTTATACATGGGATGACTGGCTGTTAAGGAACATGATTTCACCCTGATTGATGGCTACATGTACTTTTCTATCTGCTATCCTTGGGTGCTTGCTGGGTATTGGGAGGGGAGCAATGAGGGTTTTTTTTTTTTTATTAATATAATTAATATAATAGTTTCTCTATTGTACACTCTGTGTCTTATTTAGATCCTTTTGTTTCAAAATTTGTCATATTTGTAACATGCACCCAAACCAGCTTTGTAGAATACCTTTTAGGTTTTTTGTTGTAGGTGCATATACTCTGGTTGTACTATGTCTATCATTGTATTGTTATATTGAAAAATTGAAAATATACTTAATTGCAAAAAAAGAAAGAAAGAAACATGCACAGCCACACACAATTTGTAATCTGGATCCAGATGGCTCAGTTCATGGCAAGAAACAACAAGTGAATTAGATGACACCACTTTTGATTTAGCTGATGTTGCAGGAGCTACCCTGGTGTCTACTTATAATACCCAATACTGGACACAGGAGGGATGAAATTGAGACTGCAGGTTGATGAGCTGGAGTGCCAGGAGAAGCAGGGACCAGACAAATCACCAAGGCATCATTCCTGTTCAAGGCATTGAGCAGGGACTGATCCCCAGGCAGGTCTTTCATCAATGGTTTTCTGTGGCATGAGTATCTGGCTGGGCCAGTGTGACTAGGCCCAGTCTGAATGTGACTATGAGAAAGCTGGATCCAGCCTCCAGCAAGCAAGGCACAGTTAAACACACAGTGGGGAACCAAACCAAGACCCACTAGCAGCACACAGCACATTTATAATAAAGCAATCACCACTGTATTAGGTGGATGACAGTCCGGCTGCAATCACAGAGTCTCTGTGCAAAACCAGGAGTTCAGTGGTAAATGAAGGTCCTGACAGGCCAATCGCTTTCAGCAAATCTTCAGTCTTCTTCAGGTTTAAGCCTGGTCACCAATTCAGTGGCTTAAATCTCTCTCACAACTCGTATGCAGTCCGATTCTTTTAAGAGCTCTCTCACAAGGGACTGCAGACAGGCTAAACACAGCCCTTCCACAGTTCTCCACACAAACTAAGCAGAAGCTGCTGCTCAAATCTCTCAAGCTGTTCACCCTTTTGATTCCCAACTCAGACTGACTCTCTGCTGCAAGCAGACTGGGACTTTCCCAGGATCCAAAATGTTCAGTTGGCTGATCCATCTGTCTGTCAATACAAGGGCTCCCTCCAGGTCCATTTAGGCATCAAAGTCTTAAAGCTACAGTTCCTACAGAATTTTGCTCCACAAGACCCTGGGGACAGACATCATTTTAGGGTCCCAAAGGTACTGATTAGTCCACAATAGCAGTCCAGAACCAAGATGGTGGTGCAATATCAAAATGGCCATGCTGCAAAAACAGCAGGTTAGACAAATTTCCATAACATTACTTTTACAATAGTTACTCAGCAAATAAGTACAGCTTTCAGCAAAGCTCCTCTGCATAATTAGCGATGGCAGAATGGAGTGATTATCTGGCAGCCTGGACGGGACACAAGCCTGAAACTACTCAGACCCCAGTCAGATTAGTTATTGCACTCTGAATGAGCTGCTCTTAAAGAGACAGTGCACGGAGGCTATAAGGGCACCCACAGACAATATATTTTATGTGGTTAATACATAGGATACCAGCCTGGCCATGGGCATTTAGGCACACCAAGGAAGACTTTTGAGAACCCCATTTATTGGGGATTACATTAGTATCATGCACTTTGTCCAAAGTGTCACTCACTGCAGTGCCAAAGACCGTGCTGGATTGACTACAATTATGGCCCTCGTCTGTCCACATCATTGGTCAATACTTCAGAAGATTATTGATTGATTTGCCATGATCTGCCCTCATAAAGCCATGCTTAGAGTGCTCTATTATTCTGTCCATTAAAAATTGCTTCCTGGACTTTGCATAGCAATGATGTCATACTGGCCATCAGCGGTGACCCTTGTCTGACCATACCACATTCCGGTGGCTGCTGAGTTTTGCTTTGTGAAGGTTGTACATAGTGTGGAAATCAGGAGCTAGCCATATCTAATCTTACAATGATATGCCTTATTTTGTATAACCAGTAAGCCATCCATTCTACCCTTTTTGAGAGTGTTATTTACGTATAAGACAGTACCATACTCCTGCCTTGAGAAAGGATATTTTTAGCTTACTGAGTTTGAATTCAACTGGACTGACTGACTTTTCCAGCACTGCAGCATCCTAAGAGCTCCATGAGGAGCAGGTGGTTAGGAGTAACATGGGAGCCCAGTGGTGTTTGGAAGGAGAGACAATTAAGGAGATTCATGGCTTGCCCCAGTCTTACCAGCCATGGTGTCTATGGCAGCAGCAGAGAGCTGCAACTGTGTCATTTGTAAGAATATGAATTTGAGTGGTGTTGTTGGACTGAGGAAACAGTGTTAGAAGCTGTGCTGCAATACTGATGCTAGAGTGCTAGGAGCCAGGAGCTCAAGAGTGAGTTGAATGTGGAAGTGTCCTGCTCGGTCGTGGGGAAAACCTCGACTTTCTTTTTGGGGTACTTTGAGAAGGGCTGAGATTGGGTTTGGCTTTGCAAGGACTGTGCTGATTTTGGACTTCTGAGACTGTTCAAATACTGATACACACGGGTGATGATTGTATGACATCCTAAGCTCAAATAAACATTACACCATATATTGTAAGCTGCAGTTCACTAGAGTAAAATTAGTAACATATTTTACACATGCATGCATAAACCTTTTATTAAAAAAATAATATAGACATCTTGGATAGTTTTAAAGTGTGCACTGGAAAGTCAGAAAGTCTACAGAGCACATCTGAATGATGTTTATGTTTGCATACAGATATTTACCTTGAATTGGGTTTCACTTCATTTTTCCTACACTTTTATACTGGGTTGGTATTGATTTACAATGTCCTCCTTTTCCCTTTTTATCTCATTATTCTGTTTTAAAATTTAAGTTTCCTGGGGTTTTGCACTCAGCTGATCAGCCTCAACCAATCTGCCCCATACCCAGTCAGTGCTTTCTCTGCAGTTTGTGCGGTACCTATGTCAATATGTTTGAATACTCCAATGGGTGCTCTTTTGAATTGCTTTAAATGGTCAGCCAGTTCAGTAGTTTGCCAGTTCATAGGAAGCAGCAGGACTCTCAGTTCATCATAGCAGCATATAGAATAGTGTGTGGGTGCCCAACTGAACAAGACTGTGTTTGCATTGAGTGTATGTGATGAGATCATCGAGACGTCAAGAGAAAAGCTCAAGAGGTCTCCTTGATGTTTTCACATGCTTGAGATGAAGTACAGAGATTGTTGGTATGCGCACTCAAACACTGTTTTGTATAGTGTTTTTTTTTCAGTAGTTCTGCCTTGGTCAGTTTGTCAGCAGTACAGTACTTTTGTTAATTGTTCCCACTCACTCTAGCACCACAGCGTGACTCAATGGGACTCCAACCACATCAGTGCTAACTCAGATTCCTCACTCCCACTCCCAAAAGTCTGTGGCCACAGTGTTTATTTTAAAAGAAAAAAAACAATACAACAGTTCAGTTGGTAACACAGAGCCATCTATGGCTGTATGTGTCCAAACTGTCTTAGTTCACTGCTCAGCACTCACTAGTGGTGCTGCCATTTTGCCTGAGTTTTTTCATTGATGCTGCATTTTGAACCATTCAGGTTGCACATCAAGGTTGAAAAGTTGCTATGGTATTGTTGTGATATCAGAAAATGCCACAATGACTTTTCCTGACCTTTGAACTTCACCACACCAAGAAAAGTGTGTATGGAAATTCATATTGAATAGGGATAACCATACAGTATAGAATTTTACTGGAAACAGTTTTTGCTGTTGTAATCAATATTTTGTGTGCTGCAAGTCACAGATGAGTCCACTGGCAAATTACTTTTCAATAAGCTTTTCATATTTCCTCAGGTACTCTGAAGCATGGTGTGTGATCTGCTATCTTGCCATTTGCAACCATTATTCCAGAAATTAGAAACCAGAAACTTTTTTCACTACTCTGTCTTTCATCCTTGCAGCCACAGTCCTGCTATTCATCCAGCCACTGCTCTTACCTTCAGCTCCAACCACAAAGCCAACGTGTCCAGTTGGCATATGCAGCTCGACTATCGAGAGGGCTCCCCTTCAGCCCCATGCCTGGCGAGGATCCACTACTGGCACACACTTAATTCAGGCATCATTGGCCGGTGAAGCAAGTGGCCATGTGTTTTCTATGTTCTTAAAAAGTGAGTAAGCAAGGTGACTGTTTCTTCTTTTAAAATTTGTCTGGTCATTTATAGTGGTTTACTGTTTCTATTCTTTATTACTTTAACTATTTAAATGTTACTTTAGGTTTTACTTCTAAAAGGGATTGATTTTACTTACAACCCTCTTGAGAATAGTTGTTGATTTTGCTTTGTAGGGTTACTATTTGTTACTATTATTATCAGGTTTGTTCTTGCTCCTTTGGTTTTAGATATTATCACCATCTGTGTATGTTTTGAAAGCAGATTCTCAAACAGTGACAAGGTGCTTGAGCAGAATACAACAGGACAAAGTGACTTAATTTGAATCTCTCTCACCTATTGAATGGACTTGGATACAGTATTACTGCTCTACATTCAACCTATCTTTCCTTTGAACCAGGAACATCCAACGTAGTGGAAGTATTTAACAACTGCCTTGCAGAGATCAATGACTGGATGGCCTCCAGCTAGCTGCAACTGAACCCCAAAAGATGGCAGTACTGGTGGTGGAGTCAAACAGAGGGCAGAATAGGATGTCCTCTGGTGCGGAAACTGGCTTGTTTCTGGGATCCATGCCATTGAAGGCTTCCTCAAGGGTGCATAACCTAGGTGTAATCCTAGACAGTGGTGTGACACTTGAGGCTCAGTTGTCAGCCACTGTCCAGACTAGCTTTTACCATCTCAGGAATACTGTCGAGGGCAGACTCTTTGTTCTGGCCTAGACCTTCCACCTTGTCACATGCCTTCGTATTGACCAGGCTGGACTACTGTAATGTTCTCTCTGGGGATGCCTCTGTTGGCTGCAGCTAGTGCAGAACACAGAGGCCAGCATGTTGAGGGGCAATTTAAATTCTGACACATCACCCCAGTGCTGTGTGAACTGCATTGGCTGCTGGTCAGATGGAGAATCCTCTTAAGATGGGGCTACTAACCTTAAGGCCCCACACAGGTAGGGTCCTTGTTATCTGTCTGACCTTCTGTTGACTGCTCCATCGATCCGCTTCCTCCAATACTCCTGGAAGGGCCTCCTAGTAATTCCCAGGACAAGGTTGAAAATGGCCGACAACCGAAATTTAGTGTCACTGGTGCCGTCCTGTGGAATTGCTCCACCAGTTATACAGGAGGCCCTTCTGTGGAGGTTTTAAGATCATAAAGGCTCATCTGTTTTGCCAAGCTTTTCCCGATTCCCCAGACTGAGTTGGCCAGGGTCTTTCCTCTCCTCCCATTTTTCCTTTTTGGTCTTACATATATAATTGGAAATTTGTAGATTGGAAATGTTTATGCTTTGTAATTTTATAATGGATTTGTTGTTTCTGTGTGGCACCCAGAGCTTCTGGGATTGGAGCCTGAAAAATAACATTTTCCTTGCCTTGCCTTATAATCTTGCCAATATATTTACTGATTTTAACATCAAACAGTAGGAGCTCAGCCAAGACTATCCCTTCTTGATTTTTTGTTTTAAGACTTCTACTTTATAACTGAACATTTGCTACACAAGAACTCCCTGAAGATTCTTGTTTAAATGGTGTGACACTTTCTTATTCCCTGACATAGTTTTATATTTTCTAAATAATGTCTGTATTTTATAAATTTAGGCCCAGATATTCAAACTGCGCCCAAAAAGTGTGCAACAGCAGGAGCAAGCGCAAGTCCACTGCACCCATGCGCAAGAAGCACGACATTCAAAAACTGCGCGAGGCCAAGATGCGCCAACGGCGATGACTGAATATCGCACCACCTGCACCATAGAGCAACTAGGGATGTGAAGCTGAGCATATCTGATGCGCTATAGCACAACCAGGGATGCCCCTGCAGCAGGGCAGCAATGCAACAGCACAACCAGAGATGCAGGGGCCACCACCCATGCCACAGATGGGCAGAGGAACACACAGAAGAACAGACATCATCCCCCACACCCCATGCACTGCACAACTGGGGAGAGCTGGAATAACCACTGGCCCATGGATACCAGCAATCAACCCACAGCCAGGCCATGGTGCCCCAGCACACCCCTTTCAAGCTGTGACCAGCACACAAGGAGGGCTGATCACCCTGTACCACACCATCCCACCAATGCACAGCACACCTGCACCATGATCCCCATACACCCTGCCCAGGAGTAGTGCCCAACAGTACAGGACACTCCATGCATGCCACCACCCCCACTGTGACAATGCAGCCCTGTGCACCATGGAGCCATGCAAGGGGCCCCACCGTGATCACCTGCAGTGGGTGGCAGCAGACAGTGATGCATCAGATACATACACAGTGCTGCCCTGCATGTTCCCCGAGTGCGGCTGAGAGACGACCATGCGTCAGCTCATGAGGTACCCCATGCGACAGGGCATGCTCTGGACCCCATCTCCAGTGGTACAGCACCCTGCACACCCTCCCAAGGACACATCCCATCCCAGTACTGGCCACAACAGCCAGCACAGACACACACAGTGTAGCATGGAGGCATGCACCACACAGGATGCAACACAGTGCATGGACAAACACCCACCCATACCCAAGCGCACACCAACACAGGGACACAGTAGCGGGTCAACCAAGCCACTGGCGATGGCCACGGCTGATGTGTACACATGGCCAGCACCCCACATTGCACAGGTGAAACAGCCACCCTGCACAGGCATCATGAAGCTGTATGCCACCAGCATGCTGCCAGAGCACAAGTGACAGACACTGGAGCACATCCTGCAACAGACACAAGCGACAGCATGGAGGGGACAACAGCAGCAGGCCACAGTGCCACGGAGGCAGGCGTGCACCATACTGGTGATGGCAGGCAACCTGCACATGTCACAGCAGTTGTTATCCAACATTGACAGCCACCACTGACACGCCAGCAGACCGTGCATATCACAGAGATGCAAGGATGTCAGCTGCACAGGCCATGGACGGTCTGACAGGGTGCCATGCACACAGTGCAGGCCCCATGGACCACTGCACGCAGACATCCAGTGCACAGAGTACAACACACAAACCACAGACAGTGACTGATCCCACTGCCCACACCATAGGCAGTTCACCTCTGCACACACACACACACACACACACACACACACACACACATGCCCATGCGTGCACCACCCTGACACCATGCACACCACTGCAGCTGAGCACCTATAGCCCGCTGCAAATCAGAGACCACCACAGTTGTCATAACAAATGCATATATTTAAATGATGTAAAGAAAAACTATATACAATTATTTACAAGGGGTGAAGGGCCACATAACAGGTGGGGCGGGTAAGGGCAGGGTGAACATATGGGAGAGGAAAGAAGGGGTGTGAGGGTGGGTCAAAGGGGGAAGGTGGTAGTCAGGGCATGGGGACATCAACAGCCACCCGTCCTCCTCCTCATGGTGCCGATCTGTGCTCCTCCGTCTCCTCCTCACCCCATGGCGTGTATCCTCTGAAGGAGCTGCAACATCTCCTCTCCACCTGAAGCAGCTTGCATAGACTCTGCTGGATTTCCAGGAGTTACCGTCCACCTAGGATGAGGGAGTAGAGTCAATAGGTGTGACTGTCCAGCCCCTGTAGCCCACCCATTGTGCATGGCATACAGCCATGTGCCACGCCCTGTGATGGTGTCCGAACACCCACAGTGACCATGTTCACAAGGCCTGCCCACCCAGGCAGCCACAGCCATGTGGACCACTACACACACCACCGCCCATGTCCTGCACAGCACCACCGTGGCCATACGGTGACAGTGCACTGCGTGTGAAGGCAGTGCCACAGTCATGTGCCTGGTGCATGGCATGGACCACCATTGATGCACTCCCAGATGTGCAGTGACACTGGACAGTGCTGACTGTAACAAGTTGCGTGCATGGCTGTGGTGTCAATGGATGGTGGCCATGTCCCACTGCCCACCCAGTTATACAGCATGCAATAGTAAACATGGATGTAAGGCACTCACCATCATCAGGCTGGTCCACGCACCATGGACCACCATCATCCCTACTGTCCGCTGCTTCCTCCATGTGGCGCCTCCGGTCCCGTTCCGCCGGCATTCTTCTGGCCTAAGGTGCAAACATGGAGAGAGGAACATCAGTACAATCCGGTAGCAAAGCCCCCACCCCATGTGTGCAATCCCACACAGCCATACCCATCCACCCCATAGCCCGATACCACCAACACGCCAACACCATTGGCCCCCCATGTGCCAGACACATGCAACCGCTGATACCCTTGTATGAACGATAAAAGTGTATGGATGTTGCACCTACCTGGCCATGGCACTGTGCCTCTCCTGGCACGTGCCCACAGGCAGGCAGCAGGTCCGGGTCCCTGCACCTCAGGTCCCCATAATGGTGGCGGCACTGCTCTGCTGTTCACCCCATACCGTGGCCTCCTCCAGGGCATTGGTCACCTCCTGCCAGACCGCACTCCTGGCCCTGTCCAGGGGTGCCTCACTCATACAAAGCCCCAGCATGGGCTCAACTATAGCCACCACGTTGGCAAGCTCAACCTGGCTCCAAACGACTGCATGCCTCTGCACCATCTCTGCTGTCTGGTTGTCTCAAATGGAGCTCTGCAGCACGGTCCTGCCACATACAGATGCTGCATGGTACAGCGCCACATTCCCTATCATGCTGACACCGAACAGCATGATAGTGGTGCACCATGCCTGATGCATGGTGCCTGGGGGCAAAGGTCAGGCACAGGGTCAAGGGTCTCTGGTGCACAAACAGCCACAGTGTGATTGGAACCCAATGCATGTAGCATGATTGGGTGCCTGTGTGCCACCTCCTGTGGCCTACAACACTGTTGCCCCAGTGTGCCCACTGACGCCCAGTGCCACAACACCATATATGTGAACAGCGCTGTAGCGCCACTGGCACAATGGTGGCCATGCCCTGCATTGCCTCCCATGCACAGCATCAGCAGTGCAGCAGGTGCCTGCGTCATCGACCCAGACATGTGCAGTTAGGTGTGTACTGCACATGTCACAGAACTGCGCCCTTGGCTCCCTTGCGTTCAACACAATTGTGCAAAGTGCAACAGTGCGATATTCAGCCGGCATATGCAAATCATCTAATCAGCCATTCAATGGTGCAGTCGCTGCATTTGCATCCACTTAAAGATGTGCCTCTCCTCATATGCATGGGTTGCGCTATAAAATGCGACATTGGGCTGCACTGGCCATAGTCGGTTACTGCAGTCTATTGCGGTGAGTTGCATGCTGTTTGGGAGTGTGGACTGTGGTGTTTGGGACATGTTGCGACTGCACAGTCACAGGTAACACCTGTCATTCTCACAGGATGAATCATGACCGATCGTGGTGGTGGAGGAAGAGGAACAGAGTCGTGGGGGAAGAGGAGGCCAAACTTTACAAAGGCTGAGACAGATTCCTGTTTGAGGCCTACCTCGACCAGGAGCCACTTCTCAGTGGATGCCAGGGAACACCACAGGCCCGTTCTACTGCATGGGAGGAGGTGGCACATGCTGTAAACCTGCATGGCAGCCACCAGCGCTCCATGCAGGAGTGCAAAGAGAAGATGGGCATGGACAGGTGGAGAATTAAGAGAAGGTGGCTGCTGCCATCAGGGCAGCATGGTCTGCAACCAGTGGGGGACAGCTGGAGGTGTAATGCCTGACCCCACAGGAAGAGCGGGTTGCTGGCAGCATGCAGCGTTGCGCCATTGAGGGTGTTCTGGGTGGTGGATTCCAGACGGGTGGTTGCCCATCACTGCATGGTAGGTCATGGTCTGTCTATTGGAGGGGACAGGGTAGGTCACATGCATTAATGATACTTTTTTTCCTTACAGCTCCTGAGCATCTGCATGGGTCAGCGGTGGTGGCTTCTCCACTGAGGCCAGTAACATGGAGATGGAGGATGGCCAGTTCACCTCCACAGGAATATGGGGGTCAGGGTGACAGTGGGCCCACCTGGATGTCCGGACTGATGTTGGTGGAGCAGGTGCGGAGGAGGCCTCCCGTGTCCCAGCATGCCAGTGTCCATGGATGCCAGCATGCTGAGACTTGGGCTGGTGCGGATCGTCACCACGATGATGTAGCTAACGTCATGGGCAGTGACATGTGTGCCACAGGATGGCCATACAGCAGGTGACATCACGGCCTTGGCTGTGGGTGGTGCCGCCGTGGAGGCCTGCATGTCATCACAGTGCCAGCCTGTGCATTTCTGCACCAGTGGGGCAGCACTGGTGTGTGTCTGGGACAGTGGGACTGTTGCGGCCACTGCAGCAGCACCATTGAGCCCTGGAGGTGGCAGCCGGAGGGCAGCATCAGCAGTCGGCCAATGGCCATGGGTGTACAGTGTCAGGGGCGGTGTCAGTGCACTGCCTGTTGACATGCCCAGGCCTGGCCCTGGTGTGCAGTGCCCTCCCTCAAGGGGTGATGAGCATCAGGGCCGTGAGCACCCTGAGGGACAGCATGCCGATAGGCAGATGACCTCTTAGATGAGCACACCCCCATACTGCAAGCATCAGTCAATCAGCAGATCGCGGTTTGTGGCCGGTGGATGCACTGAGTGCAGCTCTGCCCATGCAGAGAAGAGCACAGCAGAGACACCGCTCTGCTTCTGGCAGGATGGACCAGTTGTGGGAGGATGTGACCATTGCCATTGACACGCAGACACAGGCATTCACAGCTGTCATGGCCACAATGGGCACACAGTTATTTCTCTACTGTCGCAGACACCATGCAGTGCAATGTCACCCCATTCCGGCGTCATCGACACCTTACCTGTCGACACGGGTTCAGCTGTGGGCATCCTGAGCACGCCTGGTGCAGGCATGTTCGGTGTGCTGCAGACCCCTGCATGAGCACGGTCGTGTTCACACAGTGGAACCCTGAGGGACCATCGGTACCACCCCATGAGCCAGAGATCAGCCTGTCACTGCTGGCGGGTCTCATTGGGGCTCCCACGCATCTGTGGTGGCCATGGCACTGTGGCGTGTAACTGATCTGCCTCCCAGCATGGCTCCTGTCTGATGCTGCCCTGTGATTGTGTGTCATTCAGCGGGCAATGCACGGGTGGGGTACCCGGCCCTGCCACGCACACACATTCCATCTGCTCACCCTCCAGGCTGCTGCCCGCTGTGGAGTGTGCATGATGATGCCTGTGCTGTGCTGTACACCACTGTGCAATGGTGCCCAGCGTCTGGCACTACAATGACAGGCAGTGGGCGTGGTAGTCTGTGGACATGTGTGTGGCTAGGGTGGCGGTTTGGGTCAGCGTGCCTCCTACACCTTGTGCATGTCTTGTGAGGAGTGTGTGTGTGTGTGTGTGTGTGTGTGTGTATGACCGCGCGCCATGTTAGACCTCGCCATCCCTGGCGGTGTATGTGGTTCCATGCTCGGCCACTTCCTTGACAGCATGCACCCTGGTGTGTGTCCATGCATGTTTGTGGGTTGTGCCTTTGCCACTGGTGGTTGCACTTGGCCCCATAACTTACCTGGGTTGGCTGAAGTGCTCCTCTGTGATGGTGTCCCAGTGCAGCTGTGCCAGCCGGAGCAGTCGGGTCCTGTCACCCAAGGGGCTGCCCATCACCATCATCACCAGCATCCTCATCGTCCCCATCACTGTCCCCTCTTCGACCTGTGTGGCTATCCACAGTCATTAGCCATGTTGTGCAGGATGCAACAGGCCAGGAATAGCCCACAGGCCTTTGAGGGGCTGTACTGTAGGGCACCACTGGAGATGCCAGGCAATGGAAGCGTGCCTTCAGCATCCCGAACACCCGCTGATGACATGCTGTGGTGGCATGTCCTCATTGTAGCTTTGCTGCAAGGGGTCGTACGCCAGTATGATGTGAGAGCAGCCAGAGACGGAGTGGGTATCCACTGCACTGTCACCTGTGTGTAGAGGGTGGAGGTTAGTTTGGTGATCAGCGTCACCCTGCCTTGGGCCATGTAGGCCACTACCCATGTCACTTCTGACAATGCCGCTCCCAAGCTCTATGTTTGTCTGCATGTTTGCATACTCACCCACTAAGTGGCCAGTGGGATGTCCCCACTCTTGAATCTGTGGCAAAGTGCCGACTGGTGCCAGATGAAGGCATCATGTGCTCCCCAGGGTGCGTGGCACAGACATTGATTATCGCCCCCCCTGACCCACTTCGCAGCAGTTGATGCTTGCATAGCCCCTTCCAATTGATAAATGAAGCCCTCGGGCCAGGTGGTGTGCGGATGGCCACCAGGGTGCAGTCTATTGCCCCTAGCACGCCAGGCATATGTGCTACCCTGTGGAACTCATGTATGTTTTCTGTGTGCTCCACCGGTGTACTGGGGAAATGGATGTACTCCGCGGCATGTGCAGCAGTGCACTGAGGAATTGGGTGAGATGGTGTTATGCGGCAGACTGGGTTATGCCTGTGGTGTCCCCTGTTGGTCTCTGGAAGGTACCCATGGTGAGCAAGCACATGCAAGCTGTCACTTTAGTCTACACTGACAGAGCATGGCTCTGGCGTGTGGGTGCCTGCATCACATCACTGCACAGCTCATAGAGCCACCTCAGAATGCTCAATTCAGGTGGTACCAGCCCACGATCTCAGTATTGTTGTACAACTCGAAGCTGGTGTGGGCTCGGTACTGCTGGAGGAGCATACCACCGGCGGGCCCTTCCATGGCCACGCCACCCTGCTGCCTGCATTCTCACCCCTCATTACTGCCTCCATCTGGATTTTGGCACTGGTCATGTCCTGGCTTGTGTCCCCCGGCAGCTGTTTCTGTGTTGCCCTGCTGTCCTGGCTGCTACTTCCCTGAACCAGGAACACCTTCCTGTGGTGGCCTCAGTGCTGTGTGGCACTTCCCCTTCAGCACTGGCTGTGGCTGTGGCTCCTGCACCTTCCCGTGCCTCTGGGTTCAGGTGCCCTTTCCCTGTCCTGCCCTGTGTGTCCCTCCTGCCCTGTTTGTCTGCCTATAGGTCAGCCACATGTGCCTTCCTGTAGTGTTCTTGCACCTCTCCCTTGTTCCTTTTTATTTTGGCTCATTTCTGCTATCACGCACTTCCGCTTGCTCCCCTATTGCGCATGGCACATGTTGTTGAATATCCTTTCGCCATTCATGCATGGTTCCTCCCTTCAGTTGTGCATGCATTCATTATCATTGCGCTCTTGCTCAGCATGATTTGGGGCGCATCTGCCTCCCGCTGAATATCGCAAAATTGGCATTTTCGGACTTGCACGGAGCAACCCTATTGTGCATGGTGCAACCATTTTGAATATCTGGGCTTTATTGTCTTAACTGCACAATTGTGCAAACAAAAAAGAGAAGAGGTAAAATGAGATTCTGTTGCCCTTACAAGAACTTGAAATGGAAAATAAAAAGCTGCAATGAAAAAATTATAATAAAAGAAGTTGACAGTAGAGCAAAATAAAAATCAACTCAAAATTACAGATCACCTCATAATAGAATGGAAGAGAAAAGTAGATAAATTATAGAGAGTAATTTGTTACTGGTTGGTACACCCACTCATTGTCACAATCTCCTTGAGACTTTCCAACTTTCCTCCACTCCTAGATTTCTTAGTTTTCTGAGAGACATTCTAAAGACTATGGGCGATTCTCAAAACTTATACCTGGCATAACTTGATGTCACAAAAAAATGGCACAAGTAGCAAGTTATGCCAGTAGTTCATAATTGGTATTATGCAGAGCAGCCTGGGAAAATCCGCAGGCTACTTGCACCAAAGTGGCCTTATGCCAGCAGTTATGCCCCAAACCTCCTTCGACATGGTGCTAGGGGGTTTACAGCAACTGCACCTTATTCTGGAAGTGCAGCAATGAAGTCCACCAGGGCACTGTTCTCTAACAACCCCCAGAGGACATCCGCTAAAGTCCGTTACACCAGCTTTTAGCTGGTGTTTTTTTCACTACTCTGTCTTTCCTCCTTGCAGCCACAGTCCTGCTATTCATCCAACCACCGCTCCTACCATCACCTCCGACCCCAGAGCTGGCGTGCCCAGCATATGCAGCTCACGAGCATCAAGGAGGCTCCCCTTCAGACCCGTGCCTGGCGAGGATCCACTACCGGCTACGCCTAATTCAGGCATCATTGGCCTGTGAAGTGGCGCCATCAAGCTGCCATGGACAATGCTGCTTTCCTCTTTTGAGCGTCACGCCTACATGCAAACATCTGCCGTGCCCCCCTACTGAGCATTTGTGTAGCTGCAGTTCCTCGGGCATCCCCAGGGACCGCCAGAGCATGGCCTTCACTCACCCCTTTCCCCAGGACTAGGAAAGCTGTCCTCAGATGCTCAATCCTAGTCCTTCCCTGCTGACTCTGACAGTATGTCATCCAGCGCCTCAACCCTCATTTCCACTGGGCCTGCTTAGCTGGTGTGTACTGTCCACGCCCTCAGGGTTTGTGGCATTGTGCCTCTGGCCCATCCCCAGAGAACATGTCACACTCCCAACAATGCTCAGCAGGGCTCAGTATGCCCCCAATGCCTGTTCCCTGAGTTGTGTAAAACAGACCCACAGGGCATAGAATGCCTCCCAAATGTGCTGTAACCAATCGAAGTCATTTGTAGGCCTGAATGGCTTAGTATGCCCCCAATGCCCTGATCACTGACACAGTGCTTTGTAAGCCCGAAGGGTTTGCTATGCCCGATCCCCAACACAGTAATTAGTAAGCCCGAGGGGCTTCCTATATCCCCAGATCCCCAATCCCAAAATATATGAAAATAAGTTCAACAGGGCTGAGCATGTTTCCCCACATAAACCCCAATCCATGATCCACCAAATAGCACCCTGTCCCATGCTATACTAAATAATCCCTGGTAGTCTAGTGGCCCCCACCCAGTAATGCCAGATCACCCCTCCCCCACCCCTACCCAGCTGGTGACTGGCACAACCCTTCTTGCATATCTGCCACCAGCCATGGATTAAGCCCCATCCACATACATACTACTGTACAGTACATGAATGCGTGCTCAGTGAATGACTTGAGTATGTACTAGGTACTGTACAGTAGTCGTCTAAGAGATGAGGCTCAGTCAGTGGCTGACAGTGGAGGTGAAAGGAGGGTTGTGCAGTCACCAGCTGTAGGGGCTGAGTGGATGGTCTGGCATTTCGGGTGGGGGGCCACCAGACTACCAGGGATTGTTGGGTATTGCATGGCATGGGAGTTGCTATTTGCGCAGATTAGGATTGGGGTTTGGGGACATGCTTAGCCCTCTGGTGCTTAATCTTTGCATTTGGGATTGGGGCATTGGGGGCTTACAAAGTTCTGTGGGCTGTTTGTTGCATTATCAGGGAAGGGACATGGGGGCACTTGCACCTTTCAGGACTGTGGATAAAGCTTGTGACATGTCCCCAGATATACGCTCATTTGGCATACCTGTGGGAATGTCACATGTGACAGGACTTAGCCGTGGGGACCCTGCCTTTACAAATTGGGCACAGGGTTCTTAGCACAACTGCACTCTTTGCATGTCACACCTTGCGACATGCATATGGGTGCTTATACAATTGGGCCCTGTTTGTATAAATATGTTGTTCATGGTCTCCCTCCTTCCCTTGAAAATCCTCTGAACCTTTGAACGAAGGAAATAGAAAGGGCAGTGCCTTTAATAAAATGGTTAAGACCCTTTAGCCCAATGTCTCTGGTGCAGCAGATGAGCTAGCTAACAGTTATTTGGAGTTACTGGCCCCTAATGTTTCAACTTCTATTTTACAACAGCTTGGTGTTCATGCAGAAATTAATGTCCTAGAAACTAATTTAAATCATACTGTGGCAGATGTCACAAAAGACCTTATCACACAATATTGTGTCTTAACATTTTAAATTTATCTCACTCAAAGGTCTGGATTAAGCTGTAAAAATGTTTTTAATACCAATACACAAAAGGTACTGGTGGCATATCTTACTCAGACAGTGCTCATCTATGGAGTTTGCTTCCAGGGAAGGGAGTTGAACCAATAACCTACTTTCTCTTATACTTAAAAGGTACACTGTCAACCCTTAGGCTTCAAAGTGTATTTAGTTGAGAAAACACATTTAATAATTGGTCACATTATGCAGAGATTGCTGAAGTATCTGGTAGTTTAATTCTTATTCATTTTTCTTTTAAAATGAAAAACAGACTGCCCTCTATACTGGTGTTACCACACAAAAACATGTTTGTTTACATTTTGATTGATACCTATTGCACTTTCCTGGATTTGGGAACACCTTAACAGAGTCTAACCAATTATGATGCAGTAGGAGGAAAGACTATGGCATAACAAGTGGGTGCACTGTTTTGGGGTGTTCCTAATTTTCAGGAAGAATGCAAAAGAGTAAATCAAAGATTTGAAACAAAATACGTTTGGGTATAATTACACCATTAGCATGTATTTCTGTTCTACTTTGAAAGGAAGCAGATAAAAGAGCATCATTGGTGAGTTTTAGAAAGTAAGCAATCATAAAATGTGAGGTTTCAACTAGGAATAATATAATGCCAAAGCGGTTGACAGTGTCCCTAAAGTGGGGTTATGATAAACTGTGCGGGTCACAATGTCATACAGCAATGCTGTACAGCATTATGTGCGAATCCCAGACCTGTGCACTCTCTGTGTTAGACCCCCTGGAGTTAAAATCCTTAGTGGGGGTTACTGGGGGCACAGTCCCCTGTAAGGGGGATGTGGAGGCGGAGCCCCCACAGAAAAAGATTTCATTAAATTGTTCAATGCGATTATTTCACACAACATTCTGCCGTATGCGTATTGACCCGTGCCATGATAAACCTTATGAGCTTTCTGCATGTAGCCAGCTTGATGATCATGGAGCAATTAATCATTCTTAAAATTACTTAGATTATATTAGGAAAGATCTGGCAGTTAATGGTGCTCGGATGGATAATATTCTTAAAGCCTTTAATCTGGTCCATCTTCCAAGAGAATCTTAATCTATTGTATGTGAAAACATGGAACAAACAGAGATCCACAGCAGACCAGATTTTAGCTCTTCATTAATAATTGAGTAAATACAAATAGTAGATATAGATTCCAAGAAGATATCCAAAGGAAAAAGAAAAGGAACAAAAATAAACAGGCTAGTCATTTAACATAGTTGTGCCTTCTGTAAATATTGCTGTTGTCCTAGCCCCACCTGTAAACTCTGGTAATAACAAAGATGATTCTTCATGAAAGAAAGTTTGGGCAGATAGTTCTGAAAATACACCTCTTAAAAATGGTTGCTCCTAATTTCTAAATTTCAAGCTATTTGTAGAGACTAACTATCTCTTAGGATGACTGGAATAATCTCCTTAGTAAAATCATTGGGGTCTTAGGTTACAATTCTATTTGTGTTAACAATAACCAGGCCTATGACCGTGCAGGTCATTCTCCTAAAAGGACAATTCTTAATAACCCTGAGTGTGATAGAGGATCATCTGGGCCCTGAAAACTTAATATTGAGGCAGCACAGTTAGAGCCAGAAAATGACATTAAAGACTTCATTGGTAAAATTGGGTCAACACCCTTGAAGTATGGGATATTGAGACTTTATTACACAACATTTCCCATTATGAGAATACTATCTTTGAGTAAGTGGTGACTCTAATTAAAATTGAGATGGGAGTAGGTGTGCAAAAAAAAAAAATCGGCAGTGAATTTGTGCGAAAGCGTTAATTTTGCTACTGTGAAACTTTAAAATCATTTTCGCAACTTTTGTGGAAATTCTACCTTAAAACTGTGGAATAAATATTCAGAATGCAGGTTCATTTGTTGAACTGTGGGAAAGAAATCTGCAGAATGGATCATTGCCAGTGGTCAGTTCTGAGGCTTTTTAACTGCATTTTAATTCATTAATCCACCCCCTGCTGATCAGGGGTCCCAGTAAATAAATAAATTCAAAAACTCTGATCCCTCCCACGGATCCTCCTGCTGTCTAGTGGCCCCCAACCACCAATCATGGGTCCCAAGTAAAAATCCTGATCCCTGGTGTCTAGTGATTCCACCCCACCCCACCCAGGGATCGTGGCCCGTGGGTCCTGGTAAAGAGAAACAAAACGTTGATCTCTCCCTGGTGCCTAGTGCCCCCCACCCACTGATCATGGCCCCAAAAATGCTTTATTTCCCTGGTGTCTAGCCAACCCCTCTCCCTATCCTGGATTCCTTTAATCCAAAAAACCAACCAGCAGTCCCCTGACTCATCCCATCTATTCCCAGTATTTCCTGGTGTCTAGTGGACCCCATCCCTTATACAAAAAGTAATCACTAATCCTTTGTGTCTAGTGGACCCCCATCCTGACAGTTCACCACCACCACCCTACTCCCCCACTCTGCCACTGGGTGGGTGACCGGAGCAGCCCTTCTCTCTCCTTCACTACTGGTGGCTCGCTGAACTGTCAGTGAATGACCTGTCATTGTACAAACACACACTTATTCACTGACAGCTCATTAAACTGTAGATAGAATAAATTCCACAGTTTATATGCATTATTTCACAGTTCACTAAAAATAAGCAGAACACAGAGAAAATCCATGGAAAATTCCAGTTTCACCAGTTGCGAAAGTTCCAAAATTTCCTCAAAACTTCTGAAATTTCTTGTAAGTTCCACAAAAGCAGAATTCACAACTTTCACCCACCGCTAGATGGATGTTGTGGTAAATGAGAGAGACATTCTGGAAGTTTCCATGATAAAATATGAAATGGGCATGGATTATGTCCACATTATCTGTGCAATCTATAGAATAACAAATTATTTTTTGAATAATGCCTCTTACACCGAGCATAGTGTATTTTGCCTCAGCTGACTTCAAGTGAGAATGATGCTAGATCACAAATCCATTTCTGCATTTTTGTAGCTATCTTCAAGTTTCAGTTGGTAAGCAGGTGAGTCAGTTATGCTCAGAAAAGGGACAGTATTGATGTTGCCCAGACTTATGTCTTATTTAAAGCTAGGGAAATTTCTGATACAATTGAGGTTAAATCAAATATTAGGGACAGTATGAGTATCTATGTGGTTACTGAGCAGCATATTGTAAATTCTGATATTGGATATTAAGAGGTTTCACCTCGATGTAACCTACAAATTATCCAAACTTGGGATTATTAGGAATTGTATGTGTGTAAAGGAATCATTTATTACAGCACAGTGCCTTCTTCTTGATTATGCCTTATTAATACCAAAGCAGAAAAAATGGATCATGCCAGTTTTAGCTGGCAAAGAATGCTATTACCAACAAAGGAAAATAGGAGTCTTATTTATTTTTGAATCAGGTGTAATCTATGCTGTAGCATTTTTACACAAACTGCAATACACAAGCTATATGACTGTATTTATTTGAGGTATATTCTGCAACACTACCCCATATCAATGTTTATAATCTCCTGGTTACATGCACTTAATAACAAATGTTGAAGTTTTAGTCCCATCGGACCAGACAAGTAACCTTAAATTACATTGCTCAGATATTTCTGTTATATATAAAAGTAGTAAGATTTATATGTACTTTAAGATATTCGTAATGTTACACAGATTTACTAAATATGTGGTAATAAGAGCTCTATAGTAAATGTATTTTGAAATATTTATCATCTCCCCAGACTGTGAACATTTGTATTTTTGTGTAATAACTTGTATTTTATGATATAGTATAATATATTATATGTTCATTTATGTTTTATCAATGTAATAATCTATGTGATTTTATACGTTTTCTTAAATAAACTGAAACTGAAAATGTGGCTACTGATAGCTGCTGTATATAAAATGTCCCTATAAGACAAATGCTCCTACTTTGTTAGAGACCTTACAATTCACAATTTCAAAGAGTGTCTATTTATTGGCTGGGTACCAGTGACTACACAGCATGGCTTATTAAAAAACTGGACCACGTTGTCTGCTCATTGAAAGATAGTCATAATGTGGGTATTCTTGATTTTCCAAGTCAATAATTTCTGGAATGAAATTCTGGTTTAAAATCTAAATGGGTTGACTTGGAGTTTTTCAAGGGACATGGCATTTAAGGACCACAACATCAATATTAATAATTACAAGCTATTTCAGGGTCCTGCCAAGAAGAATAAGAACGTGGCTAGAGCATCTGTTGGTTTGGCCTGTTATGTCAGGTTTATGCCGTCTTGTATCCTAGACTTTTACAAGCCACAAATCTAGTATAATCTTGCTTATTAATTTTCATTCAAGCCAAGTAATTCTGATTACTCCATATATTCCCTCATGTGCCTCCATTCTTTTCTCTCACTGATATTCGGGCACACCTAATGATACTCTTCATGCAAATTTCCCAGGCAATTTGATTCTATTAATGGAGGATGTAAATGCCAGCATTGGAACATGTAATTGTCTTACTGATAATACAGTTCTGAATTACATGCATGATAATTATTCAGACCTTGAAAGGAATGCTTTGGATATTGACAAAGGCTGAAAGAAGCATAAAGGTACAGTATATACTGTACCCATACTTACTCCTGTTAGTTAATAATGCATCAGTGTACCACCGTCTTGAAAAAATTGTCCAACTTGTGCTTAAAGTTCAATTTGCTCATGGAGTCAATTACATTTTTGGAAGATTATTCCAAGGGTTTACCACATGCACTGAGAACAGAATATTTTCGGTTATCTATTCTGAATCTTGTTGGCCTAAATTGCAATGGGTATTCTCTAGTATGAACCCTGCTAGGAGATGGTTAGTTGATCAAATAAGTATGGGTCCTTGACAATGTCATACAGTAGCAACAGATCACCCCTTTAGCTTCTATGTACGAGTGTACCGATTCAAGTGTTTTAACCTGTCTGCATATGATACATTTTGTAATTCTTTCATGGCTTTGGTTTCTCTTCTCTGTACTCTTTCTAATCTGGATATATCAGCAGCTCTAAAAGGGCACCCACTTGGATACATACTACAATACTGGCCAAACATAGGCATGATACAGATTCATAATCACTTCTATCTCCTTGCTTTAAAATTTCACTTGATTGCACCCATTACCCTGTTTCCTCTGGAAACCATGACGAACATTGATCTGTAGAGGTCAGTGAGTTGTTAATTGTAATTCCTATGTCCTTTCATTGTGTAATGATTTTAGTGTGGTTCTGCATAATCTGTAAGTATGATGCATGATTCTTTTTCCCAAATGGATTACACTACACTTGGAGATATTAAAAAGTAATATTCGATTTACTGTACATGCCCATGCTGAGATTGTATCTAAAGCTTCTTAAATACTGTTGTGGCAACTTACGGTATCACTGTGGCCACCTTGCTTATTATTGTTAGCATATTGGTAATCCAGTTACAAATATTATTACTTAAATCTGATAAGAAAACTTGAAAATGTATAGGGCCCAGTACAGAACCCATGGGGCACCCTGCTATTGACTATACCCATACTAGAGAGATGACCATGAATAGAAACTTTCTGCATTCATCCTAATAACCAGTTTTTACACAACCAATAAATAAGGGTTATATCCTGTTAACCAATAACCATTTTATTTATAAATGTCCAGTGAGGTACCTTGTCAAATGCCTTTCCAAAATCAATCAAGATGACATCTGCATATCCTTTATTATCCATGTGATGACTAATGTTTTCATAAAACATAAAAGGTTAGTTATGTATGATCCTCTAGATGTGAACCCATGCTTTTTCATATCCACCTTGTTATTACTTTCCAGATGTGCTATCAATAAATCCTTGATTATTGACTCCTGAATTTACCTACTATATAGGTTAAACTTATTGGTTTGTAGTTAGAGACATTTTGCCTGTTACCTTTCTTATATATGGGGAGCACATGGGCACATCTCCATCTTCTGGGTACCTCACCACATTTTAATGATTTTTCATCTAAAATTTTTAGGGGTAAGGTGATATTATTTTTCAGTATTTTAACATCCAAGTGTGATACTGCCAGGTCCAGGTGCTCCGAGTTTTTTTTAAATTAACAATTTTTCTTTCTAATGCATTCTTCAGATATTGTGATCTCCTTTTTGTAGTTTATCTTCATTGTGGGTAAGGTCTGAGTGTTATCAGAAAAAACTGAGCAGAAATATTTATTGAAATTTTAGCTATTTCAATAGGGTGAGTAATATTTGTTTAGTTAACTTCTATTTTGGTTACTCTAGGAGATGCTTTTGATAAGATTTAATATATCTGTAAACCACTTTTGGATTATTTTTCTTGGCACTTTTGGCCAATTCCAGTTCTTTTCTTGCTTTAGCCATTTTATCTCTTTGTTTTGCATTTTGGGGTTGTTTTAAATTTTCCCATAACTTATATATGAAGATTGATACTGCTGCCAGTAATTTGATTACATTCATCCAATATTATATTTTTGGATTGGATGGTGACCAAGTGGGGCATGAACCTTATCTATCTCCCTAGGTGCCTCTTTGGTTGATTTAGTGTTTTGGGATATTCATTTAACTATCTAGAAAGCTATGAAAATACTTAATTGAGCCAAGAGTGATCACATTCCTGTAGCTGTATTATGGAATTGCTAGAATGATATCAATTGTTATAGTAGTAATAACCAATTGAACCAGTCCCTTTGCCAGCTTCAGAAATTAAAACTAAAAAGGTGAAATGGCATACTGATCTTATGTCAAACTTTGATAACATACAGTATCTATTCTCTCCTTGAGGCTTAATTGCTATTGACTTTGATAATACTCCAGCCCTTGATATGTATGGTCTCTAGAGGATTTTTGGGTTCAATCTTTTTTTTATTTTATATGAAAATTCAAAATAAACATTATAAATGTTGTGCTAGTTTGACACTTATTGCCAAAAGAGAAGCCTAATTACAATCAAAGGAAAAGTATCAGTCTGGATCTAATTGTAGGATTTTGAATCATGAAGGAAAGGCATACAGAGTCTTACAAGAGAAAAGCTTACTGTTCAAAGGAAAATATATTAGACATTATTCAAAAAATGACTTTAGTGTCTTTTGGCTCTTGGTTGCTAAAGAAATATCTAATCATTGTTCAAATACCTATACATCTATTTGGCTGTTTCTTTGCTTGGTCATTTTATGTTTTGTACAAGCATGTGCAAGAAACATAGTGCCATCATACGAGTTTTCCAGAGGTGTGTCAGCCTCTTCCAATTCAGTCAGTGTATTTGCAGGCACGGTTGCAAAGCGCCAATCATTGCTCCAGCTGTCTACGACAGCTGAAAATACAGTGATACAGTTGAAAGGGAGATCTCCGCTTGAGTGAGCAGAGCTCTCCCCCACACACACATGCATGCACGCACGCACACCGCATGCTCATGCACCTTCCCCTTCCCCTCTCCACACACTGTATGGGCTACAACGGGGTCGGCTCCACGCCCCCAAAGCATCCAAGTGCCACACTGGGAGCCCACCTCAGCATGGCAAAATGATGTAATGGCCAACGAGGGTGCCCAATCCCCTGTCAGCTCCACTGTCTCTCCCTCCATGCTGTCACTGACCAGGGGTACCCAATCCCCCGTCGGCTTCACTGTCTTCCCCAGTACAGGGTGCCACACTGGGGCCCACCCCAGTGTGGCAACAGATCTCATGGCCGACAGGGGTGCCCAATCCCTGTCAGCTCCACACCCCCAGCCATCCTTCTGCCATGCTGGGGAGCCCACCCCAGTGTGGCAAATGTTCCGTCGACTTTTTTCAAAAGAAATAAAACCTGTAAAGAAAAAACAGTCCCTCTCAATCTCCCTGCTTCCCCACACAACCCGCACCCACCCACTTCACGCACCCTGCCTCCCCACACCCCTCACCCCATACTTACTCCAGTCTGGCATGATGATCTTCAGTAGACTGGGAACATGTCTGCACTCTTCAAAGCCGACCGCAAACTGAGGAAATGCCGGTAAGCTGTATGATGGGATAGATAGGGATTTTCAACTTTGTTGCATATCTCAGCCATTTTTAGGAATTTTACACCAAATTTTCAACATGGAGTTTTGGGACCCCTCCTCATGAATTCTTGCACTGTCCTGGTGTTACTCGGGCCGAAGGCGATTTCATAACCACTGGGCAAAATCACCTTTCAGAATGATTAATGAAATGACACTGCCAGTGTTCATAGGTGGGCTCTCAAAAGCCTATTTTGAAAATTTGGTGGACGAAATCAAAATGTTTATTTACTGGCGTGCATTGCGAGTTCCTATACTGCACTTGTAAGTTCCAAATTTTCAATATTTTCTACTCCAGATTTTCAACATTGCCATTTTACCACACCTTCTTATGAGCAGTACAGCTGTCATTTTCACATCTCACCCAAAATGTGTTTCCCCATGTAGAGCACAATGGTGCAGTCGGTGTGCGAAATCAATGCAGGACACATTAAGAAAATCACAGTGATACTTTTCATGAGCAGAGGTCTTAAAATGGCTATTTTGAAAATTTGGTGAAAAATTCATAAAATGACTGTTTTTACGCGTATGCTGTAGAGTTCCTATGCACGCCATAAGTTCGCAAATTTTCAATATTTTCACTCCAGATTTTCAAAATTGCCATTTACCATACCTCCTTATGAGCAGTACAGTTGTCATTTTCACATCTTGCCCTAGCGTGTTTCTGCCCATGTAGCGCACAATGGTGCAGTCGATGTGTGAAATCAATGTATGAGACAACGTTAAGAAAATCACAGTGACACTGGTCATGAGCAGAGGTGTTAAAATGGCTATAGTTGAAAATTTGGTGAAAAAATTCCCAAAATGACTGCTTTAGGGCGCTTACGTTGTGCGTTCCTCACTGCCTTCAGCAAGTTGCGAATTTATAATGTTGCACACCAGATTTTCAACAATTGCCATTTTACGCACTTCCTTATGAGCAGTGCAGCTACCATTTTCATCTCACCCAAAATGTGTTTCCGAACATGTAGCGCACAATGGTACAGTTGGTTTGCAAAACAATGTTTGGGACACATTAAGAAAATCACAGTGACACTGGTCATGAGCAAAGGTCTTAAAATGGCTATGTTGAAAATTTGGTGACAAAACTCCATAAAATGACTGTGTTATGAGTGAGCATGCGCAGTTTCCACGCACCCTGGTAGGTTCATGAATTTGTAATATTTTCAGTCCAGATTTTCACCAGTGACATTTTCCACACTCCTTATGGACAGTACAGCTGTCATTTTCTACAACATGGCGAAATGTGTTTCACACTTTCAGTGCAGAGATGCATGGTCACTGTGGGAAATCATTGTTGGGACAGATAAAGAAAATCACACTGACACTGTTCATGATCGGAGGTCCCAAAATGCCTGTGTTAACCATCTACTGTAAAATCCCCAAACTAGTTACATTACGGGTGGCATTGCACAGTTTCTCACATGCAGCTCATGACTTCACCAGTTTTAAAGATTTCTCAGCAGATTTTCAACATTGCCATTTTTTCACCTCCCCGCTGTCATTTTCACATCCTGTTCAGAATATGTTTTGCACCTGTAGTGCCAAATGCCATAGTTGCTGTGCAAAAGCAGTTTTCAGCTAACAAACTGATACTGCCACGTTCATGAGGTGGGGTCACAAAAACCATGTTGAAAATTTTGAGTGAAAATACTAACGAATGCCTGAGGCGTTAGGGTTTCACCATAACGCCTCACCCTGTAGAGTATGACATGCATCAGGGTGGACTTGGGATTCTTGCCTGTCATGCTCATACCATTCCACCCCACCCACACCTTACAGCCAGTGAGAAGCATCAATGTGTGCCTCGGAATCTTTGGGCCCAAACTTCACTGCATTCTCCTATACCACACCTATCTCACCATGTTCCTGATGGAATGGGGTGCACATAAAGGGCCAAAGACCCCAAGGTACACCTTGACACTTGTCAGTGTCTGCAGGGTAGGGTGTGGTGAAATGGCGTGGTCGTTATGCCTGACGACACAAAGGCACACCCCAATGCCTGCCACTCTCTGCAGGGTGGTGGTGGGGTTGGCTTCAGTTCAACACTTCGCTGTCATTCTATTATGCAGCTCTGTAACTTCTACACTACCAATGCTAGTGCCAGCAAACAAACATTCGGCATTGACAAATGCTTATTCCTCCTTATTCTTTGATGATAACACAATAGATGGTGAGTCTGGTCTTGATTACTTAAATAACAGCTCATTTCATCTCAGTCCAACATTGCTTGTTGAACTAATTGCTGTTCAAAATTCTCTTAACTATAATAAAGCTCCTGTTCTGGATTTGATTCCAGCAGAGGTTTATCTTCACATGCCTTTCTTATGGACCAATCCTTTTTAAATATTTTAGTAAATCTGTTAGGGAGGGCTTTTCCAAAGTCAAAGTGTAGTGGAGAAATTGTGCTGATCTTCAAAAATGGTAATAAAAAGACATTCATATGTATTGGCCTTTATGTAAGTTAGACATTTCATCAAAATTTTCACAAAAATTATGTGAAAGATTAAATAACCAGGTTCAGAATCTTGAGGATTTGTCTAGTCTTCAGTTTGGTTTTAGTGAAAACTGCTTAACAATAGAGATCTGATCTATACTTGAACATTTATTATAAAAATATATATATTTAAGTGAGAAAACAAAAGCTGTTATCATTATTGATTACAGTGTGGATTTAGACTTTAAATCATGGTCTATGTTATGACACCAACAGTATAAATTGGGAATTAATCTGTATTTAATCTCTAGCATAAAAATATTTACACTTTTTCTTGGACCAGAGTTAGATTGGACCTGTGGGACATTTATTTTGACATTTTAACTAATAAAGGTATAAGGAAGGGATGTTTACCACTCCAAAATGTCTTTAATATTTATATAAAACAGATTTTTGTAATTCTTTCATGAGTGGTGGCAGACTCGCTGTGAGTGGGCACATTTCGCCATGAGTGGGCTTCTCAGAAGGAACTAGAAGGGAAAGGATCAGATTGGTTACAGTACAGTAACCTCTTGTTGTTTTACATTGTTTCTTGTGGATTTTACTTGGTAGAAGGTTATTTCTTTTCTTTCTTACTACTTCTAAGGGCTAGCAGGGTATTGTTTTGGGGCTGTTGAAATTTAAAAACTGTTTTGGTGGCTATAAGTGGGCTTATTTGTTTGATGTTTCACTGTGTAGCAGGCTGCATTTGTAGAGGCCTATTTCTTCTGATTTAAAATCTATTTGGTGTGATTTAACTGTGGCTGTTTCTTTAAATCAGAGACCTATATCTTCTAATTTCAAGCCTATTTTGATGTGTTGTTGGTGAAGCTGTTTGAATTGAAGACCTGTTTCTTTTGGTAGCAAACCTATTTGGGGGCTTTAAGTAGAATTGTGATTCATTTACGCTGGCTTCACTAGCTGCAAAGGTTAGTGCATAGTGGGAAGGTGCTAATGGTCTGACCAGGGCCTCAGCTACCTGATTGTTTCTGGAAGACTTGGGTTGGTCCCACCCCAGACCCCTCACTCCACCACCCTGGTCCATGAGTTCCTTTATACCAGGGGTTCTGACATCACTTCCTCAAATGGGCAAGGATATGCACCTGTCAAAGCAGAAGCAGACATCCAGGAAAGGAACAGCAGCGAGTGAAGAGGTGACTGCTATCTCAGTGGAATGGAAGTAACTGCAAATCTAGGAGCTTTCATTGTTACTTCTGCATTGCTATTGCATTGTGGAAAGGAGGAGTAGGAGTTTGAAGAAGGTTGTGCAATAGCTACTTTAAGTCTATTTATGAGTTTGCATAGGAAGGTTAGGAATATGAAAGCAGTTGCTCAGTCTATCTAAATGTGTACAACAAAGGGGTAAGGAAATTAAGGAAAGAATGTTTTGCTCTGACAGAGGGAGAGAGGGAGACTAGGGAAGTGTTTGGTATCCTGCATCTGGAGGGTGCCGGTGCAGCTGGTGGACAACGACAGCAATGGGTAGGGTGGTAGGCTGCAACAACTGTGGTGCACCAATCTTTAAAAATTGCCTGGAGTGTGGGAGGATGTTTAGTGTGCAACCACATAGAGAACTCAGAAAGGAGATTGAGGGTCTGCAGGAGGAACTAAGACAGGAAGGCAGACTGGGGTGGGTTTAGCCCAATACTGGAGGAAGGAAGAATGGGAGATGAGGAGGGACGATTTAAGTCAACAGTGGTGAGGAGAGAGTCAGAAGAAGTGAAGCAGGGACAAGTGGGCCCAGGCCAGGAAGAACGATTGCGGGAAACCAGGTCAGGAGACAAATGACAAATGGAAGGAGGAATATGGACTTGTGAGGGAGGAGAGAGAGGCCAAAGTCATGGAGTGGAAAGGAGAGAACAGGTTACTATGAAGAGAAGGGCGGGCATTTGGAATTGTCTTCAGAAAATAGTTTTGCACTGCTAGAGTGGAAGAAGGTGGAGAGGAAATGATGAAATTAGAGGAGTAATTGATGAAATGCCTGGACCAAACCAGAGGGGGGAAGTTCTGCTGGGAGGAATTGCAACAGGGCAAAAGGGAAATAATGTGCAGAAGGAAGAAGAGAGGGAAATGAGAGAGGAGATGAATGGAAGCAAGCAGGGGATAAGAGTGGTGGAATCTTAGTGCTGGGGACTCAATACTAAGAGGAGTCAGGTGGGGTAGCAAGGGAGAAGCATAGTTGCATTTGGGTGGAGGCCATGCCAGGAATGACAGCAGAAAGGGTGGGACAATCTGTTCTGAAATATGCTAGAAGGGGTAGGGACAAGCCTCATTTAATTATACATCTTGGGACGAATGACCTGGCTGACAAGACAGTAGATATAGTCCAGAGGAGGTTTGAGAAACTAGGACAATTATGTGAGGCAGGAAGATCAGTAACTTTTCAGAGATACTTCCAGTGCCCAAGGCAAGAACAACAAGAAAGCTGAGAAAGAGGAATTTAACAGATGTCTAAGAACCTGGTGTTGTGCTAAAGGGTATGGATGTTGGGGGGTGGGGAGGAACTGGAAGAACAGTAGTCTGTATGCCAAGGACAGACTACACTTGAGTGAGGAGGAAAGAAAGTGTTGAAACAGAGGATGGAGAGTACATAGAGGAAGTAGGAATTTAAACTAGAGGCGGGGGTGGCAATTGGGCAAGAGACATGCAGAGACCACAGGTTGGGAAACCATATGAGCTTACCCCATAACAGTGACAAAGGACAAATGGCAAGTACTATTGGTGATGCTAGTAAGGAGGGCAGGATGGGAGGGGAGAAAAGGGTGGAAGGTGGTTACCCTTAATGCTAGGAGCCTTGGGAGGAAAACTGCAGAGTTACAGGTGCTCATGGCAGAGGGATAGGTGGACATTGCAGCCATCACAGAAACATGGGCCACCCAATACAATGACTGGGACCTGTCTGTAAAAGGGCACAGGTTATTTCGTAGGGACAGGGTGATTGGGAAAGGAGGGGTGTGGCACTATGTGAAGGAAGGACTGAAGTTTGTAAGGGAAGAAGGGGAGGAGGGTAGTGTGGAGTCAATTTGGATGCAAATCCGGGATTCAAAGAATAGGATTCTTAGAATGGGAGTGGTGTACAGGCTGCCATCTCAAATGGAGGAGTTAGACAGGGGACTAGTGGGACAGATCAGGAGGACCTGTGAGAAGGGTAGTGGTGATTGTGGGGGCGTCAACATGCCAGGGTGAACTGGAGTACCCCAACAACCAGAACAGAAGGAGCAGGTACTACTGGATGCCTTCCAGGACAGCTTCTTGCTGCAAATGGTCAATGAACCAACCAGGTTAGGGAATACCCTTGACTTTGTGCTGGCAAATGTGGACTGTGAAGGAACTTAGAGTGGATGAACCACTGTCAGGAGTGACCACCACTCAGTATAGCGCACATTGGATATGGGAAAGGAAGGTGGAATCTGGCACACAGTGCTGGACTTCAGGAGGACCGACTTTGGGAGGATGGGAGAAGTGGTAAAAGGGTACATTGCCAGAATTCAGTCTAGTATGGACACTAACCAGAGGTGGGAGCTCATAAAGCTGGGGATAGTGGAGGCAAGCAAAACCTGCTGCAAGGCCCAGAACAAGAAACTAGGGCTAAGAAACCATGCTGGTTGAGCAAGAAGGTCATGGAAAAGGTAAGGAGGAAAAGAGCTGCCTTTAGGAGTACAAGAAAACAGGGAGAGGGAGGACAGGGAGGAGTACTTGGCGGAATCGAAGGAGGTGACAAGGGCAGAAGGAAGCCAAGGCATCTACGAACTCAGGCTTGCACAAGGCATTAAGAAGGAGAGAAGGACTTCTTTAGGGTACATCAGGGAGAAAAGGAGCTGTAAGGACCACATAGTAAGGATTAGGAAGGAGGGGTTGGGTGGAAGCAGGTGTGATAAGGCAGAAGCACTAAATGAGTACTTCTGCTCAGTATTTACTAAAAGAAGAGTTGGGTGAAACCCAAGGGAGAAATGGTAGAAATGGGGGGAGGGTGACAGATGGAGAGATCATGGAGGCAGAGTTCAGGAGGGTTTGAAGGCACTGAGGGTGGATGAGGCACCAGGCCCAGATGGCATCCTCCCAGGGTACTGAAGGAGCTGGCAGAGTCCTTGCAGGAACTTGGCAGACCTATTTAATGCCTCACTACATTCGGGTGTGTACCTCAGGACTGAGGATGGCTCATGTGGTGCCCCTCCACAAGAGTGACCCCAAGGTTGAACTGTGAAACTACAGACCAGTGAGACTCACATCCATCGTGGGTAAGCTAATAGAGACTATCCAGAAGAAAGGCTGGTGGCCCTCCCAGAGGCCAAAGGACTACAGGACAGCAGACAGCATGGCTTCATATAGGGCAGATCCTGCCAAACCAACCTGGTGGAGCTCTATGACTAGGTAACTAGGCAAGTGGACAGGGGCCATACAGTGGATGTCCTGTATCTGGACTTCAGTAAGGCATTAGACTCGAGTGCCACAAGAAGGCTGGGAAGTAAGTTAGTAGGCACAGGAGCAGGTGCAAGATGGTGAGATGGGTAGGAATTGTCTTCAGGGAAGGCAACAGGGGTGGTGGTGGTGGGGAACTCTCACTCCCAGGGTAGTGACGAGAGGTGTCCCACAGGCCTAGTGTTGGGACCAGTGTTGTTTGGGATATTCATTGCAGGCATATCATTGGACATCAAGAGCAAGCTCAGTCTGTTTGCTGAAGATACCAAGGTAGGAGCAGTGGTGGATGACCTAGGGGCTGGCAGGGGTTGCAGGATGATCTGGCAAAGCTTAAAACCTGGTCAGACACCTGGTAACTGGGGTTAATGCCAAAAAGTGCAAGGTGCTGCATTTTTGGGATAAAGAACCCATGGATGAGTTACCAGCTGGGGGTGTGCAGCTAGCCCAGACAGAGGAGAAGGATCTGGGGTGCCATTACAGGGTCAATGAACAACTCGGCACAATGTAGGAAGGCAGCTGCTAAGGCCAACAAAATGCTGGGCTGTATTGCAAGGGGTATATCCTCGAGGAAGGAGGAGTGATTCTGCCACTGTATAGGTCATTAGTTAGACCACCTGGAGTACTGCATGCAGTACAGCTTATATCTGAAGAGGACATTATGTTACTGGAGGAAGTGCAGCGCAGGGCGACAAAAGATGATCAAGGGGCTGGGGACTTATCAAATGAGAGGAGGCTGAGGGAGTTGAACATGTACTCAGTGGAGAAGGAGGGACAGGGGGACATGATTGAAACCTTTAAGTACATGAAATGAATAAACAAGACAGGTACAGAGGGCTGTTCAAAGTAAGAGAGGAGGGACACCAGGGGCCATGATATGAGACTGGATGGGAGGAAGATTCAGGAGGAGATGAGGAGACACTTTTTACAGAGAGGGTGGTGGCTGGGTGGAATGTGTTACCTGCAGAAGTGGTATCCAGTAGAACAGTGGACTGCTTCAAAAGGGATGGGACAGGACAAGGGGAGGGTCAATGAAGGGGAAGGGTGGAAGGGAGGGGCAGCTGCAGGATAAGGTGCTAGCTGCACATTCAAGCAGACTTCATAGACCTCTAGGCCTTTATCTGCTGGCAAATTTCGTATGTTCATATTTGAAATTCATATCTTTGTTTTGCAGATGACTTAGCATTTTTTCTTTGCTAAATCAGGGTTACAAAGAAATCTAATCCATTTATATGAAGAATCATAAAATTATCTTTAACAATAACCACTCAAAACATTTCAGATTCTTGTTTTGGTTCTATTAATAATCATTAAAGTGGAGAGTTGGGTATATGACTCCACCCACATGATAAACACACATATTTAGGTTTGAAATTTAGTGCAAATTGTTCATAGACTACTCATCTTCCCAAATGCATGCTTAAAGCTAAAAACACCCCTCTAGGTTTAAGGAAATGTAATTTTTAGTTTGGTGCCAACAGTGCCAGTCCTCTATTACAGGTTTTGTCTTCTAAACTGATTGCCCAATCGTTATTTGGAAGTGAAATTTTGGACCTTATAGAATGACAAACTTGAAAAAAAAATTCCTCTACTACTGCAGTCTACCTTGGAACTTAATACCTTATTACATCCTCATATATTAGAGAAGAGCTAGGGCTTGACAGCTTTTAAATATTAGTAGACTCATTTATTTTGAATTATTGCTAGATTAACAAGAGCACCAGTGGACAGTATTGTGAACTCTGTCTTACAAAAAGGAACATTGGATTCTCTTGGGTGTTAGCTGTCTGCTTAACTAGACAATATTTCACTTCTTTTAACTGAATACCAACTGAATTATCCAGGAATTAAGTTAAGAAGAATGTTGTCACTAGTCTCAAGTATAAATACTATATTAAATTCTAAATTCTCCCTTGGTATTCCAAAAATGATGCTGCTCTGGAATAGGCTGTACCGTGGAATCCTCTTATAATGGACACATTTGTGTAAGCAGGTTTTGTCCATTATAAAGTATGATAGATCCTAAAATTTTAATTTGAATCTTCTTTGCCCCAGCTCACTCACCAAAGTTAGAATAACAAATACCCCTCCCATTCCAAACAAGAGTTTGGGAACTGCTATCTGTGGCTGTCTGGGAGACAGCTGTGAAGAAGATGCGTAAGATTTTGCTGTCGCCTGCCTGTACTGATTGGGAAAACAAGGGACTGCACCGCAATCATCAATGGGGAGGAGGGGAGGTTATGTGACTAGGCAACATGTACTGTGGAGTAATTCCCTGGAGTAAGGTGTCATTTATTAGGCATCAGGTGAGGTGGTGATGTCTTTATAGTGTCAGACAACCAACCAACCAATAAAGGGATGATTAGCATAGAAACACAGATAAATTGTCAGCAGAAAAGGATCACTAAGCCCATCCAGTCTGCCTGTAGGGCTTATACATGTATGCATCAACTCACCCTAAGTGGTCAATGGCTTTTCATCACTCCCTTCGCTAAGGTTTCCCTGTGCTTGTTCCAGGCATGTTTAACCATTCCACTGTGCTTGCCCTACCACCTCTTGTGGCATTCCATTCCAATCATTCCCACCCTCTCCACATAGAAAAACTTCCTCCATTACCTCTTAATCTTCCCCTCCAATTTCATATCATGCCCATCGTTCTGGTATATTTTCTACATTGGAAAAGATCTCCCAACTGCACCTTGTTTATGCCCTTGAGGTACTTAAAAGTTTCTATCATGTTGCCTCTTTCTCTGCTCTCCTCCAGTGACTACATATTGAGGGTCTCTTAGTCTCTCCTCATATGTTTTGTGGTGCAAACCATACACCATCGTTGTCTCCCTTCTCTGGACAGCCTTCACCATGCTTTTGTCCTTATGCACGTGTGGTCTTCAGTACTGTACACAGTACTCCAGGTGAGAGCCTTTCTACTGTTTTATACAAAAGCATCACCACTTCCAGCCTCCTACTAGTAATACCTCTGCCTTTGCACCCCAGCATGCCACTGGCCCTCCCTGTAGCCTTAGCACACTGCTTTGATACCTTCAGGTCATCAGATATGATAACCCCTAGGTCCCTCCTCTTTTGTGATGGTCAGCACCCCACCCCATCTGGTAGGTCTCCCCAGGGTTCCCCTACCCAGGTGCATTATCTTGCACTTTTTGCATTGAACCTCAGTTACCACACCTCTGATCATCTTCCAAGCTTTTCCAGATCCCTCTAAATTATCTGCACCCTTCTGGAGTATCCACCCTGTTGCAGATCTTGGTGTCATCTGCAAATAGGTGGACCTTTCCTTCAACCCCTCTGCAATGTCACTGATGAAGACATTGAACAGGACTGGTCCCAGTACTGATCCTTGTGGCACTCCGCTGGTCACCCCTCTCCCCAGATTGGATCACATTTACCACCACCCTCTGCCTTCTATCTGTCAGCCAGTTTCTAACCCACTGTATCCTTTATGCCCCATGCCCAGACTACTCATCTTGTTAACAAGCCTTCTGTGTGGGACAGTATTGAAGGCTTTGCTGAAATCAGGTAGGTGATGTCTATGGCCTCCATGATTACTTACCTAGTCACCCAATTAAAAAAATCTATCAGAATTGTTTGACAAGTCATTCCTAATGTGAATCCATGCTGCCTCAGATCCTGGGCACCAATGGATTCCAGGTGTCCACTATCCTTTCTTTCAGCAGTGTCTCCATGATCTTCCCCACCACTGAGGTGCGGCTGACTGCCCTGTAGTTCTCCACTTCCACCATACTGCCACTTTTGTGCAGTGGGACTACATGTGCCCTCCTCTGGTTCTCTGAAACCACACCTGTGTTGAGTAACTCTGTGAACAGGGTGGCTAGAGAGTACTGCTAGTTCCCTCCACAGCTCAGTAATATCCTCAGTGTATGTCATCTGGCCCCTTGGGTTTATCTACCTTCAGTTTTGAGTTCCTCCTGAACTCTCTCTCCACTGTGAATGGACTAGTATCCTCCCCCCACCACCAATTTCCTCTGCTCCACAACTGTGGTTCTTGACCCTCTTCCTCCTCAGTGAATACTGAACAAGTATTTGTTCAGTATTTCTACCTTATCTAACTCCCCTCCTTACACTATCCCTCCTCGCCTTTGAGCCTCACAATTCCCCCTGGTTTTCTTCTATCGCTGATGTACCTATAGAATGTCTTGTCCCTTTTTCCAGTCCTATGCTAAACTCTCCTCATTCTGTGCCTTGGCTTTCCTGCTTCTCTGAGACCTTCAAGGTACATCTCCCTGTCCTCCTCCTTTTGGGTCCCCTTATACTTCCTGAAATTTGCTCTTTTAGACCTTACTTTGTCTCCCATCTTTAGAGAACCATAATGGTTTCTTTCTTCTTTCCCTTGGCCACTATCCTAATGCATTAGCTAGTTACCTCCAGAATAGCTCCTTTTAGTTTCCTCCAATGTTCCTACACCTCCTCCATTACCTCTACCTTCTCCAGGGCCACTCTTAAACATCTACCCATTTCATTTGAAATCCACCCTCCTGAAATCTAATACTTTTGCCCTTGTGTGGCTTAATTGAGCCCCTGTCTCCATGTCAAACCACACCATGTGGTGGTAACTGGATCTCAGCTGCCCTTTCACCTGGATTCTTTTGACTCTGTTCCCATTGATCCATATTAGGTCTAGAATTGATTTGTCCCTGGTTGGCTCATGCACCAGCTGTCTGAGTCCAGCTCCTGCAGAGATTCCATGATGGACATGCTTCTTACTGAAGCAGCTGCCTGAGTGGTCCAATCCATGTTTGGCATATTGAAATCTCCCATCAACAGAATGTCACCATTAGCTATCATGTCATGAATTTATTCCACTAGTACCATGTCCACTTCCTTCCTCTACTACAGAGATCATAGATCACCCTGTATGTATTGCTGTGTCATTTCCTGGTTCAAGGGTGACCCAATTACCTCAGCCTCCGCTGTCTTCCCTGTATTTATATAGCCTTTATGCCTTCTCTGACATACAGAGCCACCACCCCTTCCTTTTTACTTTCCTGTCCCTTCTGAACAGTATATAGCCAGGTACATTGATGTCCCAGCTGTGAGTAGCAGAATACCATGTTTCTGTTATTGCTGCTATGTCAAGGTCTGCATCCATCATCAAGGCTTCGGATCTGGAACCTTATTTCCCTGACTACGAGCATTTGTGAACATGATCTTCCATATTTTACTCCTGCCTTCCCTCTGTTCCTGTTTTCTCTACTTTGCCTCTTCCCCTGCCCCAGTATTCATGCTCATGTGTTCTTGCCTTCCCATCCACTTATAAAGTTTACCTGCCTGCCCCTCATTGCTTGCTGCATTGTTCCTGTTATCAATTTATGCGTTTGCATGTTCTTGCGGTGCTCCTAAGTCACCTGTCTCTCCTGGCTGGCCCGTCTTGGCCAGTTTAAATGCTCTTTGCTGAAGCATTCCAACTTCTCACTAAGGATTGGGTCCCCTTTCCAGACAGATGCAGGCCATCCTCCTGATACAAGCTCAGTATCTGCCCAGGTTGGGCCCCAATCCCTTACAAACCAAATCCTTCCCTTTCACACCAATACTACTTCAATTGGGTGTTGAAGAGGTTTGGATAGCACTTGCTGCCTCTCTCAAGCCTTGGACATGTAGCACCTCTGAGAATGACACAGAATGTGCTACCTGTTTCAGACCCTCTACCACTGCAAAATCCTCCTGTTCTCTGGAAAACTCTACCTTCTCCTCACCAAGTCATTGGTCCCCAGGTGGACAATGACTTCCAGCTCCTCCTCCTGGCTATCACCCTAGTGATCCTATGGATTGTTCCCATCCCTCCATGTAGTGCTTCCTGGGAGGCACTTGACCTCCCTCTCCCCTGCTAGTTGTCCCTAATTTCATACTCCATACAATAGAGTGCCCCAATAAGAGAGCTTCCCCTCCTCTGGGGTTCCTTGCCCCTTCCCTGGGACTCCAGAGTGGAGGTCCCAACCATCCTCCCTTGTCCCAGCTGTGGGTGCTTGTGTGGGGCAGTCCCATTCCTCCAAAACAGTGTAGGAGTTATTAAGCTGGAATGGTTGGGGATGTGTCTTTGACCCTTCCCACCCTCCTGAGCCCACTGTGGTCCAGTCATCCTTCTTCCTGGGCAACCTTTAAAGTTGATGCTGTGGACCCAGTGGTCTCTGGATGGGGTGAATGCCGCCTGTAATCTGGCCACCTCTCACGGAGACAGACAACCTCCTGCCTCAGACCAGAGAGTGTCTACAGATAACACAACATTGCAGCCTCCATAATGTCTCTTTGATGACTGCTGCTCAGACAGCACTGCACCATGCCAGTCATGTCTGATGTGACCTGGCCTGAAATATAACCTAGAACGCCCTGTAGATGAACCCCTATGATCATCTCTTTCCTCAGTGTGGAACTTCCTGTGTGTGTAGGAAGGTGTAACAGTATGAGTTCACACCCTATAAAAGAGGACTAGCCCAGGGGTGGGTGGGATTAACTTCTGGCTGAGTCCAGAAATAATCAGCTGAGGACCCTTTACCCTTCTTTGCAGATGACAAGCCCCAATGAGAAAAAAAGAAAGAAAAAATAACAACAACAACAAAAAACAGATCCCCAAAAATCTGTTAAAATATGAGACCTGTCCTAAAGGTAACAGACTCAAACAAGTACAAACAGTTCCAAGCTAACCAGCAACTACACCCTTCACTCCTGCCCCTCCACAAACTTAGCAGCAACAGAAAGGTAAATCTACCTGAGCCAAACTTAAGTCAGCTTCTGCAGTAGTTGTAAGCTGTTCACAACAGGTAACAGGGGTATAGAGGCACTCACAGTGTCCACTATACAGGGGTTGCTGAATATGGTATAAATGGGATTTTAACATTATGGACATAGCTTTTGCAAGGCAGATCTATCTCTTATAAGTGGATGTCCACTATAAAGGTGCCAACTATACTATAAGAGGGTTGGATTGCATATTGATTATATTCTCAACCCAAAGTAAAGAAATATTTCTGTGAGCTATAAATCAGAGACCTTTCCAATTAACATTTTCTGTACTACATTCTCAAAGAGCCCAAACCCAAGGTACTGATTGTTTCTGTTATGTGGGTGGTCTAGAGGATTTTGAACATGCATGCTTGCATTGTGCATAGTATACCAAACCAAGAGCAACATGGATAAATCCAGTTATTGCAGGATTATCTTCAATCTCTTCTAGTCTGCAATCTTTCTTATTAACTGTCAGTGATGAACACATCATTAAGCAGCTTGTAAATAATTTTTCCAAAATCAAATGTTTGAAAATTGATAAGCCCTTTTCTGGTTTGAGATCTCCATCTTAGTAACTGCTTATTGGAAGCCAGCCCAGTGGTACAGAGGCTGAGCTGGATGCTTACAGTACCTCATGCCACCAGTCACTCAGGTTTGGGAAGTACCTCGGGTCATCGAGGTGCCAGCATGGGGGACGAGCAGGATTGAGCATGCTGGTGGGCAGCTCTCCTCTCCTGAGGGTGGTGAGGTGGGTTGGCACCCACTGTAGTTCCTCTCCCACTGGGTGGAGGTTCAGTGGGTAGCATAGGTGGAGAGGGCAGCAAAGTATCAGGAGGTGGAAGGGGCTGAGCTGGCACCATGGGTGTGAAGTGTGCCTCCTCACACTCACACAGTCATATGCCAGGGCCTCAGGGGGTTTGGAGAAAAGCCATAAAAATACATATGTGTCCTCATTGCCAGTTGGCAGGAAGAGGCGATGGGGACCAACAGAGCTAAATAAAAAAATGGATTATTGGCACTCCCAAATTTTACAGTCTTTTTCATGTTATTACAGCTGACTGTCCTTTTCAGAGCGTCCATGACACTTCAACAATCAGATTTATTGAGGTGATATGCATTTTGTATAGTCTTATAGGACATTAATCTATTGGTTTGGCATTTCCAGCATAGTGTCAGGATTGCATGCTTCTTCTGTAGTATTTGCTGCAGCTCTCAAATGGGACTCAACAGTGCATTAATGGACTGCATTATTTTTCTTGGCTCCTGTCAGGGTATTCACATTTTGAGTCCTTATTTAATACCAGTCACTAGGAATAGGGATTACCAGGGTTACAGTCTGGTTTACAGCTTGATAGAAAGGATTTTAATATGCAGTACTTGGCTTTATCAATCTGAATAAAATGCAACTTTTCACTTGTAATTTTGTAACCATGCAATATCAGTATCTGAGAGGCTTTATCCTGCTCTAGAAGATGTCAAATATTTGCACCTTGCTATTATGAAATATTGTTTTTTGAGGATTTCACTATGCTTGTATTTGTACTTGTATGAACTTTTTTATATGTTGCAAACTGTCTTAATATAATTCATTTTCCTTAATTTTCTCCTTTTCTCGGATGTGTTTTAAGTATTTATTAAAATATTGTGATGCAGGTTAGCTGAACTTTAAAATATTTCAGCCAACAACCCTTCATAAGATGTCATCAACATTAAGTACTTTCTACTATACTGGCCTCACGAGATTAAAAGGTTATTGCAATCAACCCATGATTGTTTAGTTCCACCAAGATCCTTAGATGTTTGCTTACCTGACTTCCTCTTCACCAGGTAATCAGCTACCAGGGAAGGCAGGATCTCTGCAGACTGCATAATAGGAATGTGAACTACAAAATGTGTAAATTAAAGCAGCAGTGCATGGTAGCAGTAAAAATGTTGACAAACTTTATTATTGTCTTAGATTGCCCTAATTCCATACTTGTGTGATGCCCCACTTTCCCATTTTGAGTCTGCTTCAGAACTTTTTATGAATTTTAACTATTAAAACTGGTGCTCCTTGTAATTAGAGATGTGCAAAATTAGAAAATATTGTTCCACAAAATATTTTGCAAAATTCACACATTTCTCAAAATATTTTGCAGATGCAAAATTCCGCCAGGAAATGCAAATTGTGCCTGCAAAATTGTATTTTGGCCCACAAAATTGAGAAATGTAGGTGAAAATTGGTGAAATTCAGGTGAAATT
This sequence comes from Neoceratodus forsteri, assembly GCA_016271365.2. NCBI lineage: Eukaryota > Metazoa > Chordata > Ceratodontiformes > Ceratodontidae > Neoceratodus > Neoceratodus forsteri. Next base: position 121,112,803 of record CM028136.1, on the reverse strand, counting down.
TGCAGCAAAATTTCACGTTTCAAAATAGATCCAGAAGCAAATGATTTGATACCTTTTAATGGATCAACATAGATGTAACAACAAGAACAAAGTGCTCTAGCTTTCGGACCAACCAGTCCTTCTTCAGAAGCTCATAGCAGTTGTTTACAAAATACAATACTTATAACAGCAAGATAATGCAGAGAAAACAGAAAAATCCCCATTGGTTTAAAATACTCATTAAAAAAAAAACAGAAGATGATGTCAGAGAGTTTAACAGTACCATACTGCCTTCAGCCAGGAGGAACCCTGGGTCAAAGGTGCTTGGTGGAACACACATACAAAGAATCCTACTGCATATAAATTTAATTGACATAAGATAACACTGCTGAAGCAGATAACTCCTAAATCAAGCTATGAGTGTCACAGTTTGTATAAAGATGTGATTACTGAACAACCCCACCAGATTAAAGACAAACTTAGATTGTTATAGGGCTCATGAAGTTTCAATGCCTGCATTATAGACAAGAATTTACTGGTAAAGTTGTCTTAAAAACATCAGTGCACACTGTGTGATGTGTAAAACCTAGCTGGACCTGTCACCAGCTGTACTCTCAAGCTAGATATAAGGCCCAAGAAATTTCAAAAACCTCAGGACTATATAAATGATAATTTAAATAAAAATTGACAATATTAGTGTCAAGCAAAAACCCTAGTCGAGGAACCTCAAGGAATTAAGAACATGTAGCCTGATATGTACTGATGTCAATATACACTGAGAATGTAACAACTTGATGTACCACAAGTGTCTTAGGAATCTGAAAAGAGATAAAATGTAATTTCTCTCCTCCTCCTCTCCTCTTCATACAAACAATACACCCTAACCCACCCACATCACCATAATGTGGGTGGGGGAGATCTATAACTAAGGAGATGTCTCTCTCTCTCCCCCTTTTCTCTCTCTCTCTCTCTCTCTCACAGACACACACACACACACACACACACACACACACTCTCTCCTAGTGAACCTTTATTCACTTCAGTCCTGCAATTGTTCCCCAAAGGAATTCAACTTGTCATGAAATCCTGAGTAAAAGGCTACGTCTCCTAATACCTACAGATCAAAATGTGACACTATTTAACCATTCTACTATCTGCATGGTAACATTTCCAAGGATTCTGGATAGAACTACCATGAAATAAACCTGCCACCCTCCCAGGATAAGGTAACTAGAAGTAAATATAAAGTATGTCTGTTAGACCAGAGGTCTAACATACCTACATATACACAAATTACTACAATATTAGCCTAATGTAAAAAGATCTGTGCAGGATCCCCATGCAAATGAGATCACACACCCCAATATGTACAGAGTTACAAAAATTATATGTGACAGTATATGATAACACTCCTGCATGTATAATAGCAGGCTAGGTAATCTGAATATGGTGCAATGGAATCAATCCCACCCCCAGGCAAAGATAAAAAGTAAGGAGGAATTAATATTCATTATGTGTGTGAAGTAAGAATAGTAACACATTATAACTCCATATATCTAAATAGAGACCTATCTCAATGTGACAGTAAGCCCCACATCTGTTATATCACATACCTCCACAACACATACCACACACATACATACACACACGCACCCACATCCCACACATGCTGAAGTCCTATAATATGTCAGTCTGTAGAAGAGAGGTCTGTGGATGTTAGTTTCTGTAGTGTCCCATAAAACCAAGATCAACGTTCATCCATCTGCTACCATATTGAGATGTAAAATAAGTTTAATCTCAAAAGCTCGTCTCTGTTGTGTGTTTTTGAGATTTCCTTTTAAGATCATTACTGACATATCTGAGATTGAGTGGTCAGGCTGGGAGAAGTGGTGCCCCACTGGTTTTCAGTCTTCTTTGCTGTAATAGTATGTCCGTGCGAGTTCATCCTAGTGCAGAGCTGTTGGCGTGTCTCTAACATAACCTGTTTGTGGACATCTCTTGCACTGATAGAAATAAACAACATGTAGTGACATGCATGTATAACTCCCATGCACCTGGAATTGTCTGTCTTGTGATGTAACCACACAGTCCGAGGTAGAAATGAGCCCACACGTCTTACAGGGGAGTTGATTGGAGGGTTGTGTGCCATTGTGTGATATGGTATTCTGTTCTGGTGAAAGTTTGCTCCTAATAATTAGGCTGAATAAATTTGGTGGTTGTTTAAAAGATAGTAGTGGGAGTTCCTTAAAATACAATTAAAGGTTTCATCCTCACTAAATATTGAGTGGAGGTCTTTAATAATCTTACACAGATGTTCAAGGTCTGGATGATATGTGACTACCAAGGGTATTCTGTCTGTAGCTGTCTTTGTTTATATTGAAGTAGTTGTTGTCTTGGTACTTACGTTGCCCATTCTGTTATCCTGTCAATTTCCCTGGAAGAGTGTCCCTGCTCAATAAAGGTGTTTTTCAACATAGCCAAATGTGTATCTCTGTCATCCTCATTTGAACAAATACGGTGACATTGGAGTGCTTGACTTTATAGGACAGATTTTTTGTATGGTTTGGGTGATTACTTTTCTTGTGCAGGTATCTCTGTCTGTCTGTTGGCTTCCTGTAAATACATGTATGTAAGGTTCCATCCTTAATGGTGACTGTGGTGTCAGAAAGTTAACCTTGGTGGTAGAGTACTCCAGGGTAAGCTTTATGGTAGGGTGGAGATTATTAAGTTTGCGATGAAAATCTTTGAGTGCATCTGTGCCCTCCATCCAGATGATAAACAAATCATCAATGTAACGGAAATAAGCTAGTGGTTTGTAGGGATACTGCCTTAAAAATTCTCCTCCAAGTCAGCCATAAAGAGGTTAGCATACTGTAGAGCCATTTTGGTGCCCATTGCTGTTCCCATAGTTTGAACATAATGTTTACCATTGAAGTCAAAGTTGTTATGTGTCAGAATGAATTCCATAAGTTCCCCACCACTCCAGGGTTGATGTTTTGTTCGGTCCTTTCTCATGTATGTATTTAAGGCATGCTGCAATGCCAATGTTCTTGTTGTTACATCTATGTTGGTCCATTAAAGGTATCAAATCATTTGCTTCTGGATCTATTCTTGCAAGGACCAATACGGCAACTACTAAATCTAGATTTCAACATTTCAAAGATGAAATTTTGCAATTTTGCACCTGACGAAGAATTTCATAGAGAATGGCGGAATTTTGTGAAATATTTCACATGGTTAAATTGTTGATTTTGTGGCAATTTCACAGGCAAAATTTAATTTTGCAACATCTCTACTGTAATATGGTTTGGATCAGATTGTTACTAGTATTCTCAGCTGTTGTTGTACACTTATTGCCCCATACAGTCAGAGAGCAGTATTTTCTGAATGCTTGTCCATTATAATTACATAAAAATGATCTTAAATGATCAATATTCAAAAACAACAAAATACTGTTTAAAACCTGGTTTGACCTATATTAAAAGGAATGCTCCTTTTAATATTTGAACTACACAAAAAATGGCATGGTTTATGAAACATCGAAATTTAGAAGACCAAGTGTCAGGATCCAGAGACTGATTGTCTGAAACTCAGAATCCTGACACTCGGTAATTGCCTGTCTGAGTTTGTTCTATGCAGTGGGGGTGCAAGGGCACAGCCCCTTGTATTGGGTATAAAGCCCCTCAAAACATGGAAAAATTCGTCAGGCAATTACCGAGTATCATGATTCGAGTTTTGGGCAGCCAGTCTCAGGATCCTGACTCTCTGCATTCTAAATTTTAGTGTTTTATAGTAAATCAAAAAAATAAAAGCAGAATAAAATTGGAAAAAAAGTTATCATACAAGTCTGGAGATATGGGCACAATAAAACAGAATAAAAGTATAGGTCAACATTTTCACAGCTATCATGCACAGCTGCTTTAATAGGAGGTGTCAGAATGGCTCAAAATCCACAGTTCATCCTGAGCAGGCGCATAACAGTCCCCCAAAATGCAATTTTTGAATATGAAAACCAGAATAGAAAATTCTAACCTGAAGACAAACAATGAGCATTTCATTGAGAAAATAGAAAGAAATGCTGATTGAGTAATAGTGCAATGTCAAGCTGCCTCAGAAAAGTTAGTTAGGTGTGGAAATTTGAATGACTAATGCCTTGCCTGGACCAGAAATTGCCCTGCTTATCAAATGGTATAACAACGCAGCACCTTAAGAAAGCTGTGCAGACAAAAACTGCATAGTATTAAAGACATTTTCAGATGTTTCAGATTTGCATTTTCTGATGCACCAAAAAGTTCTCATGCCTGTTTACTAGCACAGGTACATTCATATGATATATGTATGGATCTATTATCAAACTAATGATTTACCATATTATGCCCAGCTAAGGTTACAAATAGGATGTCAGTAGAAAATAAGACTCTACAATTGTAGACAATGATATTGTTCAAGATGCTCTATGTGTATGCCTTTCGGTCTTGTTCTTGTATATTAAAGCCTTTGTAGACCGGTATGTACTTTTATACTGCCTGAATGAGTCAACCAGCTTTAGAAACTTACTCTTTGTCAAAGTGGGGCAACTAACACTATAGTTCTTTCGTTTGCTATATTTACAACAGTATTCTACTGTACATCTATCAAAAGGTTTGAGAAACTGACTTGGGTATTACGTGGTTATTTGAATAAAATACAAAATTCCTCATATTTTAAGAATGTTAGTCTAAGAACATGCCATTGTATTAGTAGGCTTACATATTCAAAGGAGATACGTGGCCTAAAATGAAGATGTGTGGTGCATCTCAGAAAATGCATGGAAGCATGATATTTGAAAGGGAGAGATGCGCTGCACATATCTGAATGTGAAAATCACTCAGAAATAATGTATGCAGCACAAATATGGGGCAGGCACCTGAATATGCTGCACAAGGGTATATTTAGCCAAATATGCTGTACATGTGTCATGCAACACAAAACTGTGCTGAACAAAGTTAGGTATGTAAGGGATGGCCTAAATTGGCCAGCCACCCACAAACAGCTGAGAACTGGCCAGTCACCCACAGGCAGCTAGAGAAAGCAGACAGGTGACCCTGAGACAGCCCTCAAAGGTGCACCAGAATGTGCTCCAGGCACCCACACAGCAGTCATGCCAGGACGGTAGTATGCAAAGCCACAGTTGTGCTGTACCTGCACATCGAGCACCTGCCAGATGCTGCAGGATGACACTACTGGCACCACCCAGGAAGCCACCCTCCAGACCATACACAGGTCGGGGATGCTTAGCTTCCACATGTCAGGTGTCCCCTGTGCCACCAGCTGATCAGACAGCTGCACTGTGGCACATGTGCTAGAGTGCCATAGTCTGCACCATGTGGCCATCAGAGTGCCACCCAGTGAAGGAATTTTCCCACAGTGGCATCTGCAACAACAGTAAACAGGAGGTATGGTGGTAATAGTGGCAGCATGGCTTGGGTCGGGACAGCTCAGTAGCACACACCTATGGTGGAACACCAGAGGTGCACACAGCAAGCCCGTGCCAGACCCACACCACCAGGAACTACATAACATGTCACCAATGCCATCCCTGCAGTGTGGCATTGCCACAGGGTCCTGAGTTCAGTTTACTGTGGTGTACTCAGGGTGAACAGTGCACTACTGTGAGCAAAGTGTGGCAGGGGTGGCATGACTTGTGGCCTGGAGGTGGCAGCAACATGCCACAAGGACACCTGACCCTTCCAGTGTTGTGCATGCAGCCACCTAGGGCACAGACATGGCCAAAGTAGTACACTGCAAACATCTCAACTGTCACATAGTATGGGGTATGGCACTCATGTTGTCACTCAGACACATTCTGACCCACATAGAGTGGGTGACATTACACACTGACCACTACGACTGTTATGCAGATTTGTATGATAATATGAGATGCTAGGTATCAGCACACAGTGGCAACACTGGTGCATTTATTTCAATCTTCCCAGCTTTCACTGTCATGTTTGCTGCTGTGTCACACATTCTGACCAGTTGTCACACACTTTGCACACATTTGGGTGATAAAGGGTTGGGGTATATAGCACCATACTTAGGCCAATGCAGTCCACCCACACACAACCATGTATTCTCACCTGCCTGCTAGGCTGCAGTACCTCCTCATCACCTTTGTGGAGCGATGGTGCTGCCCTAAAATGCTGGAACTGTGCATGCCAATGGTATGCAAATGGCCGAATTCATTCCAGCAATGAGATGCAAATGTGTTGTTTTTGCGCTGACTGTGCAATGAGGCCATCTGCATATCTTGGCTGAATATTGCAAATCTGTATACTGTGCAAGTGGCTTTACATTACACACTTCTGTATGCTCCACACTGAGCTCTGGGCACCTGCCACTAGAGATGCAGCAAATTCAAATTCCTCTGGTGAAGTGGCGCGAGAAGTGGGCACTTACGCACTGCCACTCCGCTATGTGGAGTGGGCAATGCAAAGTGCTCACTCTGCCTTGTCATTGCCATTTCAAGTTAAGGAGGAATGGCAATGCAAAGTAAGGCAAGTCATTGTTTTTAATGGATTTCACGTTCCTCATTATGATTCTAAGTGATCCACTTGGTGTTTTAGATTTGGCAGATCACATGGCTTACAGTACTGTACGTCACATACCCTTTAGCTAGGCAGGAAGAAAGTGAATCATACAAGCAGACACTTTTACTTTCCTCTGTGCAGATGGAGAGAGAGAGTGTGTTTGTGACTACTGATACTTTGAGATCAGAATGAGGGGAGATTTAAACTTTATTTAAACCCAACAGCTTTTAAAAGCTAAATTGTTTGTCTTTTCTGCCTGTACTCTTTTTACTTAATTTGTTCTTTCTGTAAATTTTATTTTCTTACATAGAGGACATCAGTTGCAAATTATGTCCATGCTGGAACTGCTGCTGGATCACCATGGGATCCACATTATTTTTTCCTCACACCATGTGCCCCCACACCTTCCTTGCTGTGTTATAAAATGAATTCCTCCACCATCCCTGACCCTTGTATGTAATTATGCCTTTTTTTGTTGCCTTCCATATGTATTCTAAGTATACTGTGCTAAACTGCATGGGTGCAGTTTTCTTTCAGTCTGTGTATGTACTGCAGACACTGTTCAACTCCTTGACTTAAAAACACTTATTAATGAGTACAATGGTGGGGTGTTGAAGCCTGGAGATACTACAAAACAGGCTTACAATACATCAAATAACTAGTAAAAATATTTATTTTGTGATTAAGTGCGTAATCGTAAATCATGATTTGTGACTGCATTTGTGACGTGATGATAAAGAAAGCATAAATGCCTATGCACTGTACCTCCCCAGGCCCCAATGAGGTGTAGCACAAAACTGACTTAAAACGCTCATTAATAGTACTATGGTGGGATGGTGAAGCATGGAGAGATACTACAAAAGAGGCCTACAATACATCAAGTAACTAGTAAAATAAATTACTGTTGTGATTCGTGACATGATCGTAAATCGTAATTTGTGACTGCGTTTGTGACCGTGATGATCAAAACGTGATTTATATCATGAGTGACTCCTGATGATGGTTCTGACTTAAAATGCACATTAATGAGTACAATGTTCATGCTGAATTATGCAACACACCTGTCCAGTACTCTGAAGGGAAGCCAAAGAAACAACTGTGACTTAAGCTAGAGATGGAGATTGGGCCTAAAGAGATGCAAATGTACAGACAGATTAAGACTGCACTGTACACTGAAAAGATGCAGATGCAAAGGCACAACACCTAACCAGTGCTCACCATCAGAAATTCAAATCTGGAAAAGAATATCTTTGCCAGTTGGGGAGGCAGCAGGGGCAGTGTACTGCACTGCTACAGTAAGTCACTAGTATGAGTACCAGTAAAGATACCACAAAAGTACAAAAAATATACAGCTGCATTGGATAGCAGGTTCACATTGCTAAAATTATGTGGCACAATAAAGGTGTCTGATTTGATGACATCGTCACACATACTCACACACACACACTAAGTAATGCATAGCAAATTGAAAACTTCAGTAATATAACCACATATTTTAAACAAACTAAAATTATGCACTGCTGCACCACAACAATCAGCAAAAAATTGCAAGAATTATTGAAAATATTACTGTGTGTACATTATCACAGTTATACAAAAATATCACCAAACAGAAATCACTGCCTTTTCTCCAAGTTAATCTACCTACACCACAGGTCACGCCTCCCCCAAAGCACAATTCCACTGTCTCTCAGCACACAGACTGAATGTTGTACATTAACATTTAAAATACACACACAAACAATAAACATGCGATGATATGAGCACAGGAGGGTTCCTATAATCGATGAACTAAAGTTTGAAAAGAAAATGGCTCAAAAGGCTTTTTAACAGCTTTTAGAAGGCTTGAATCACAGAGAGCTCTCAGAGAAGATTGTCTCCTACAGCTTCCTACCCACATTACCCCAAACTGAGGCTGTGCAGAACAATCTAGAGCCCATGTGACCTGAAATCCCATGAATCACTGCAAAATTCACCTTTGGAGCTTAAAAACAAAGGTGAAGTAAGGTGAAATACATTGTTTTCAATGTACTTCACCTCAAAATAGTGGAGTAGTGGTTTGGGAAGGCGGAGTAATGCAAAGTCATTGTTTTCAATGGACTTTGCGTTACTCGATAATAATGTGATGTCACAGCAGCTTAGTTCGCGAACACGCCGTGGTCAACACTCCACATTCCACTTCTGAACGGAGCAAATTGGGGCCACTTCACCCATCTCTACCTGCCACGCCATGCATCTCCCACTGCCAGATCATGCATGTTCAGGATACTCAGCCGCACATGCACGATAGCATATTACGCGCATCTTTAAAATACACCATATTTTGCACTGGTGCAGTTCAGCTTCATAGCACAAACACTTGCATGATGCAGCCTCCCACTTTTTAATATGGGGCCCTTAATGTGCACTTTATTTTTGCATTGTGGAAACAATATTGCAAACCTCATAAAAAATGTTATGTTCTTGTTTCTTTTATTCTTTGATACTCATTTTGTCAACTAACCAAATGATGTTTAAGTACTAATATGCATATGGCCCCTGACAGATTTTGTTTTTGGTAGAGACATTTAAATTCACTATGTAAAACAAAAACAAGCATACAACACATGTTTTTGTGTATGTTTAATGTTTAGATAATCATCAGCCACTGGGCATAACAAATCAATGTTTCACATGGAGTCTGGAAGCAGAGGAATATTGTTAATCTTTCTTGCCATTTTCCATTAATATTTTCTGTTTTGTTGTACAACTCATGGTTATACAGATGTGCAGGCTATGCAGATCCAATAACTGGGATCCTGCACTAAACAGTTCAAACCCCAAACCAAAGCCCATTTTGATCAACTTAGCAGAGACCCATCATCTGTCAATATGTAGTAAAGAGAAGGAATTTCTGCCAGGTAGAGTAGCAGTAACACAAACCCAGCATCCAACAAACTCCTGTTTAACATGAAAAACTGGGCCTGACTTTAAAAGCTGGCCATTTACTCTGTTTTCACCATGCAGTCATTAGTGGCATGCATAAAATAGCACCCAGCCAGCCTGGGAGGTTATATTCTGACAGGCAACAAATTGCGACAGGTGTCCACTGCCTGTCTGAATATAGAGACATATAAACATAAAAACAGAATATGTCAGCAGTTAAGGACTGCTGGAACCATCTAGTTTACCCATTTTTACCTACCTATACTGTTACTACAGACCCTACCTGGTCTCAGGCTCCTGCTGGTCTACTAAGATGCCTTTGTGCCTTCCTGGGATTGGAAGACCTCTTTACTCCTTCCATTTGCCTTTTGGGCTTCTTTCCCCATGACCTGATTAGTTTTCGTAAAAACATTTGTCATTGAGTGCATGGAACCAGATGTCTTAGTAGTGCACTATAATAATATGGTGCTGAAGGCTATGGATTCCATAGCACCTGTTCGCATTTGACCCCTCTCCCTCCACCCTCAGTCCCTAGATTTGATGGGACACAGAGGGAGTTGAGGAGAGTGGGGCGAAGATTGAATACTGCTGGTGGAAATCTGGCCTGGAAGGTGACAGGCTTAGATTGATTGCCGATTATATGGACTATCAATCAGAAGTCTCCCATAAGAAGGCAGAGTTCCTGTCAGGAGATAGCTGCATCAATGAATCGACCAGCTCAGCTCTTCTGGATGATGGACAGGCTGTGCAATCCAGCCTGTCTGTGGTCGGAGAGCTTTTTCACAAATAAAGTGGGATGAGTTTGCTCAGTTCTTTGATGATTAGGTGTCATTGATCAGGTCAGAGATCCACAAACGCATTCAAATGAGCATGGCAGTGATCGATGTGAGGTTACAGGCCTCGGTCTGCCTGGACAGATTCGACCAGCCAGCGATCATGGATATCATGAAGAATGTCCAGGGCTTGCAGCCGACTTGCTGTAGTTTGGATCCTGGTCCCATGTGCTTCCTTGTGGGGTGCATGGATGCAATCAGAGCAGTCCTTGCTGAGATAGTCTGGTGCTCATTGGACCAGGGGTGTTTCCTGAGTCTCTGAAAGAGGCTGTCAGACACCCTTTTGAAGAAACCTTCCTTGACCCAGACTGTCTCACTAACTACAAATCAATTTCTAACCTGCCCTTTTTGGGCAAGGTTATTGAGAAATAGTCGCGTTGCAGCTCGATGACTTTCTTACCATCCATGAAGTCTATGATCCTCTCAGTCCAGTTTCAGGAAGAGGAACAGTACCAAGACAGCATTGGTTTGAGTACTGAATGATCTCCTAATAGCAAGAGATCAGAGGAGCTGTTCAATCTTGATTCTCCTTGATCTCTCTCAGCGTTTGACACCGTGGACCATGGGATGTTGCTAGAATGCCTGCAGCTGCTTTGTGGACTGTCAGGGACAGTCCTCAGTTAGTTCCATTCTTTCCTCAAAGCAGAACTCAGAGGGTAGTATCAGGAATATTTTCCTCTGCTCCATTTGCTCTGCCTTGTGGGGTGCCGTGAGGGCTCTATGCTTTCCCCATGTTGTTCACAGTGTATATGCTGCCATGGGAGACATTATAAGGCATTATGGGCTGAGTTTTCACTGCTATGCAGTTGACACTCAACTCTATATATCCTTTGTACCGAACAGAATGATGCATTATCGGTCTTTAACAACTGCCTCGCTGAGATTCAGGACAGAATGAGTGCTAACTGGTTGAGACTGAATCCAAACAAGACTGAGGTGTTGGTGGTGGACCCGGGTCACCGTGCAGAGAAGTTAACTCCTGGGTCTCCCTCTGGCCTTGTGTTAGAGGTAACCAGTTGAGACCTTCTAAACAAGTGTGGAATCTGGGCATAATACTTGACAGTGACCTGACGCTTAAGATACAGGTGGCAGCCATTGTCAAGTCTTCCTTTACCATCTGAGGAATATAACCCAGATAAAAACCCTTGCTCCACATGATGACATTCCTCTGTTGGTTCACACCTTTGTTTCTTCGCATCTTGATTACTGTAATGCTCTACATCTAGTGTTTCTGGGGTGGATCTCCGTCACCTGCAGCTGGTGCAAACACTGCAGCCAGGTTGTTGACTGGGCTACCAAGAACTTGCCATCTCACACCTGTGCTGCGTGAACTGCACTGGCTGCCACTGCGATGGAGGATCACTCAAGGTCACATTGCTGACCTATAAGACCCTACATGGACTGGGACCGGCTACTTGCAACATCTCCTTCAGCTCTACTGCCCTCTGCCCACTCCATTCCACTGACAAGGGATTGCTAGAGATTCCTAGGGTTCGTATTCAGTCATCCGGGCCAAAGCTTTTTCTTTTGTGGCCTCAACCCTGTGGAATTCTCTACCTCATCAGATTAGAGAGTGCCTGTCCACAGAGTCATTTAAAGCCTCATTGAAGAGTTACTAATTCGTATTAGCTTTGAATAAGTTTATCCTGTTGCCTTTTAATTGTTTTTATATTTGTATTTATTGTTGATGTATGTTAATTTTGTTATGTATTTGCACTTTGGTATTTTGAAAGGCACATTACAAATAAACACTGATTTGATCTGATTGTGGTTACAGCCGAGATAATCATTTTGCATCACTGAAAGGATGATTTTTACCTTCCTTCCAGGAGTGACATTGTGAGGTGTTGACCGACTTATAGTAGAAAACACATTGCTTCTTTAATGAAGCATTCCCATCTCTTTCAACATAGGTGGGAATCACTTTATGCTCTATTATCGATCTCTTCAGTGAGGTTGCACTCTTATTATTTCTCCTCTCTGATATTTTATTTGTTTATTTAGTTAGTTAGTTTTTGTTGACTGGGTAAGAGAACTAGACAAATCCTGCCTATTTTCAGGCACGACCGGGCAGGGGATACAGATGAATGCCAACTGACCTTGAACCAGATTAAGCTGTTGGTGGTATTTTTAGTGAATGAGGAAATTTGGCCAGGACACTGGGAAATTCCTACTCTTTTCACTCTGCCAGCAGTGGACTTGACTTCCTGAGAGCAGAGTGGAGGAGCACAGTTTGGAGCTGGATAGCAGAGGAGGAGGTGCTGATGTGGCAGGGAGAGGACCTCCTCCTTGCCTTATATACCACTAGAGGCCTGAAAATGAGTTCAGACACTTTTATGGATCAAGAAGATCGATGTGAGGAGCTGGAAAGAAAAGAAGGAATTAAGAGAAAGCGTCTTCCATGGAGATGGAGGGAGGAGATGTTGCAAGTGTGAGTAAAAAAGTTTTGGAAAATAATCAGCAAAAGAGTAAAGAAACAGGAGGTCTTATAGAGCCAGATATTTCTGTTGTGGAAAGCAAGGAAATAGGCCAGACTCTAACAGGCTAAATTGAGAAGTAATGATGTGGCAGTATCAAAGCAAGCTGCACCTGCTGAGACTGAGAAAAACAAATGAAAGCGTCAGCACAGAAAAGAAAGGTGAAAGTAAGTGGAAACAGCTTGGCCTGATAAGGATTGTAGAAAGCAAGACAGAAATTAAAGAAAGAGCTGAAACAAATAAAGAAACACAGATTTTAATGATATTAGGAAGTCACAGAAAAAAGGGTCCATTAGGAAACAGTAAAGGAGAAAAAGGAGGATTCAGATTTGGAAAAGATAACTTTTAGAGACTTTGCAGACACACCTGAATGGGTAACAGATGCCTTATTACAAGCAGGTTGGAAAAGAAAAGATGATGGGTCTGGGTGGGATCCGAACTAGCCCAGTACATCAGGAATTAGTAAACAACAAAAAAGACACAAGGAATGTAGAAAGTAAGTTTAGGGAAAAAGTGGATGAAGCCAAAAACAGAAAGATGTAACATCAGAGGCAGATAAAACAAAAGAGATAATTTTGATGGACTTGATAGCAATAATGAAGAGTCATCTATGGAGCTTGAGCAGAAAATGATATTAACAGACAAAGAAATGCAGGAGGAAGGGGAAGGCCAGAAGGAGAAACCCTGGGGTGGGAATACTAAAGAAAGATTATTTCCTAAAGATATAAAACCACAGCAAGCTAAAAGAAGAAATGAGGTGCGCCTGAGATTTAGAGGGCCCTCTGAGGATGTGCCCAACAGAATTTTATTGGGAAAGAACTCTTAATGAATAAAATGAAGTTTTATCCATATGAAATATATGCCCTTATTCATGTACCAGGAAGTACAGAATTTGAAATAAGTTTAAACATGGAGGAGGGTTGGACCACTTTTGGAAATTATATCAGCAAATGAAATATACAGACTTATGGAAGGATTTCTCAGTTAATCCCTTATCAAAACCTGCTTTTAAGATAGTGACTGTGTTATTTGAAATGAAGGCGTCAATGTTGTCGACATTAATTTCTGGATCAAGCAGATGGGTATAATGCATGGGCCGCGGAACTGATATTGGATGAAAATGGTCTGTGGACAGGTGGATGGAAATATAAACTAACACTTCAATAAGTAGATGGGGAAATTCAACATTTGACGAACTGTTTTTCTAGGCCAAGATAGAGGCATTGTTTTTTATGCAGGCCAAGTGCAGGCCTGCTATAAATGTGGAGAGCGAGGTCACTTAAGTAATGTCTGTGGTAAAGTCAAGTGTAGCCTATGTGGGGTTGTTTGGTATTTTGGGGCAGAATGCACAAACTGAGTTAAATGTAGTTTGTGTGGAAGAAGGGCACACCTTTGCAAAATGTCCCTGGGCTTCCCATAACAGCCCAGAAACTGGAGAAAGAGCAGAGCAAGATGTTTACCTGGCTGTGGCACAGAAAGAGAAAGAGAAGCAAGATAAGGTAATAAGGAAGCCATTATCAGAGAGGACATGGAAAAGGAATAAAGGTACAACCTCGGACTAAAGGGTTGGTAATACCAGAGCAAAAAGAATCAAAAGAAAAACAGGGACTTTTAAAATGTAAAGGAACACAGAAAAGAAACTGGATTTACTGTGGTTACAAGATCTAAAACCAAAAAAAGAGTACAGAAAAACAGATAATTTCATTGGAAAAAGATGGTGAAGGTGTAGAGTTAACAAATAAAACACCTTATTACAAGACAAGGAATGGTCCACTATGGAGGAGGGCTTTGATTGGTCCAACACGGATCTTTCTGAAGGTGCAGGAGAGGAAGATGGAGACACAACAGACATGCAGGTGTCAAAGAAAAGGAAAAATCTACAGATGCAGGGTAAAGTGAGGGAAAACAAAATCGGAAGTTTAAAATGCCTCACTCATAATACAAATGGTATTAAAAATAGAAGAAAGAGGCAGGTAACTTTTAAAATACTATATGACTTGAAAAGTGACTTATATGTATTCCAAGACACAAGGTTACACACTATAGATGAAATTCAACAAACTCAGAAAGACTGGACATGGGGACCATCCTTATGGTCCTTTGGGATAGATAGGTGTACAGGGGTCAGGGTAGCTTTCTCTTCTCATGATGTTCTAATTTTAAAAGTAATAGATTTGATATCTGGAAGTGGTATGATTATTGATGTTATCTTAAAAAGAATTCTGTGAGAATTATAGTAATTTATAATCCACAAAGGAAAAAGAAAGGCATATGCTAACAGATCAAATAGGCTTATTTGCATACTTAAAACTTGTGGTGTTGGGGAGACTTTAACTGTGGGTTATCTAGAGCAGATTGGGGAGGGCAACATCAAAATTTTTTGTGATATGACTCACTTGAAAAGAATGTTAGATAAAGCTGGGATGGAGGATGGATATAATTTAAAAGGAAAAAGGAGAACAAACATATTTCAAGGGTTCACATTCTACTCATAGATTTCTGAATGATACAAAAAAGTGGAGGTAGTTGATATTAGGAGTATACCGATCAAGACATCTGATCGTATGGCAGTAGAAGTTGAAATTAACTTGGGGAATAGGATGAGAATAGGAAAAGGCTATTGGAGGATGAATACAGCTAAGATACAAGATACCTGTAGAAAAGATTAAAATAATACTGGAAGATAAATTAACAGTTATGGAATTCTATGACAGTGGAACAGAATGGTGGGAAGATACTAAAATGAAATTAAACAATATATGATCGAAGAAGGACAAAAAGTAGAGGCAAAAAATATGGGAAGTATTTCAAGTTAAGGGCTAGATTATATAAATTTATGACAAGGCAGGTTAAAGATAAGGTGGATGAATCTAAACAAATTGAGAAAATCAAGGTTAAAATGAAAGAATACCAATATAATAGGGTCATGTCTTTAATTATGGAACAAAAAGTGGTACCCAGGGAACAAAATATCATACAAATCCTTATGACAGTAGTAAAGAAAGAATAGAAAATCAAGTTATGTACAAATTACAGGATGGAAAAGGGAGGATACATACAGATATATAAAATATTAAATGTACAGTACAAGAGTTTTTGAAGGAGAAATACCAGCAACAAAGAAGTAGGAAAAGTGAGGATTTTTTCTGACAATTGAGATGCCAGAGTTGGAGGACGATGAGGCACAGGCGATAAAGGGAAAATTAAAGAAGAAGAAGTGAAAGAGGCAATAACATCTTTGTTAAATAACACGGCACCTGGGGTGGATGGGATTCGAATATGTTTTATAAAATTTTGGAAAACAAATAGCTCCCATTTTAACAAGAGTCTACAATGATATAATGAGTGGAGACGATTTGGCTGAAAGCATGAAATAAAGGAATAATGATTTTTGCAAAAAAGGAGAAAAACACAACTTAAAATTGGAGGTCCATTAGTTTACTGACTTCAGATTACAAACTTTTAGCCAAGGTAATAAATAATAGGTAAGGACTTTTCAGAGAAATTGATAATGCAGTCTCAATCGCGTGCTATTCCTGGAAGGAGCATACAACAAAATTTAATTTATATTAGAAGTCATAAATAAAGGACAGGAGGATTCTTTGCATGGGTATTTGTATGCCTTGGATCAAGAATGGCATTTGATGTTGTAAAGCATCAGTATGTATGGGATACCTTAGAAAAGTTTAAAATTCCAACAAGAATTAATTAGTTTAATGAAAGCAATATATAAGGAAGCACAAATCTGTCTTATGGTTAATGGGCATCACGGCCTTCAATGTATATAAGAATGGGGTTCAGCAAGGGTGCCCATTAAGTCCCCTGCTATATGTATTTTGTCTAGACCCACTTCTGAGGAGAATAGAGGTGGAGAAAGAGATTAAAAGTATTGTATGGCAAAATCGGGAACTGAATAAAACAAGTGCTTATGCAGATGATTGCTTAGTTTTAGTAAAAGATCAGAGTTCAGGGATAAGTTAATAAAGTCAGTAGAGAAGTATAGCCAATATACAGGGATTAAGAGAAATAAAGGAAAAGTTGAATTTATCCATTGGGGCAGTGGAGAAAAAGAAAAGGAGATTTGGAGATAGCATAAGGAAGCATTAAGGTGCTGAGAATAAGATTTGAAGGATGATGCAAAACAACAAAACTGGGAAGAAAAGTATCAAATAGCCCAAATAAAAGTACAAAATGGAGACAAAGGAGTATGACACGAGAGAAAATAATTTACTTATTAAAAATGTTTATTGTCCCAATATTTTTATTTTAGCATACATTTTCCAGTACCATTTCAAATGCAATCCAAAATTCAAAGTCTTTTTTCAGTTATTGTGGTAGCAAGTTAAATTCTATTAAAGGGGCCAACATAGAACCATAAAGATGGGGGTTTAAACATGATAAATCCAATTGTTTTTAATAATAATATTTGTGTGTTTCAAATATTGTACCATTAGTAAAAGGTGAGAACAAAGCTTGGTCTTGGTTAACACAGCAATGGAATGTACCTTCGTTAAATGTATTGGAAGAAAGGGAATATATTAGGAGGTAAAGTGTGGCCAATATATATGAAAATTGGAAAGAAGTATTTAACCAGTGGGGGTAAGAGTGGATGCTCTAATTAGGGGTAACAGAAAACCGTGTATAAAGAAATTATGGAGAGGAATTTCTGAGAAAACAAGTTTTAAGGTAGAAAAGGAATAAAAGAGCAGGAAATTTTAGCTGTTACATTAGAAAAAAGAATTACGGAAAAATGAAAGATGCAGTATGGATGTGTAGTCATGGGA
This sequence comes from Neoceratodus forsteri, assembly GCA_016271365.2. Lineage (NCBI taxonomy): Eukaryota > Metazoa > Chordata > Ceratodontiformes > Ceratodontidae > Neoceratodus > Neoceratodus forsteri. Next base: position 121,095,236 of record CM028136.1, on the reverse strand, counting down.
AGTTAAATGTTAGAGGTAACCATAAACATAAAAGAATGGAGGAAAGAATATGTGGAGAAAGAGATTGTGGGACAAAGAGGAAAGCATGCAGCATTTATTTTTTGATTGTGATTTTATTAAACTTTTTGGGGTATGGTAGCCAGTTATTGGGGATGCAAGCTTTTAAAATATGACATACGAGATTTTGATCTATGGTCAGTTAACAAAAGAATGGGAACAAGTTAATAAAAAGACAGTCTATGTTATTTGGCAGTTTTGAAATGGTCTATATGGCAAAACAGATGCTCAAGATTTTGCAGAATGAGGATTTGACTGTACAGGATGTTTTTTAAGTTTCAAGATGAAGTAGATAAAATTTGTCAAGATGAATGTAAATTATGGGAGAAGAGAAAGCAAGAGAGCTGTGCAAAAATGGTACTGGAATTGGGTAGATAATATGGATATCATAATGACAGTGTGATTTGTTTTCGTTTTGGAAAAAGTGTGTTTTGTTTTAATAAAAACTTCCCTACTCTTTCGATAAGTGCCATGGGATCTTTAACATCCACCTGAACTACCACCAATCCAGACAGATGGGACCTCTGTTTAACATCTCATCTAAAAGATGGCACTTCAGAAGTGCAGCACCCCTCTCATGCTGCACTACAGTGTCAGTACTGGGTTATTAACCCAACTGCCAGATGTGGGAACTGAACCCACAGCCCTCTGATTTCCAGGCCTCAGAGGCAAGTGTGCTACCTACTGAGCCACTGACACTGCAAATATAATATAATATAATATAATATTTTTCCTTGTAGATGCACGTGTCCCTTTTATATTTTCCTCCTTATTTGAGGGAAACCATTGTTATGGACTATCCTGCAACAGAACAAGGAGAGCTGAGCTGCAGGAAGAAGTGGATGGGCTTGGTGGCTGTGTTTTCTTTGGTTTGTGAAGTTTGTTTCTCTTGGGCTCTTGGCTTCAAAGTTTGTACCTGTACTTGCACTGAACATTTCTAGTCTTGTTTTGTTTCTTCAGTTAGAATAAAAACAGAATAAAGTATACTGAATAAAAAAAGATTCCTTTGTGCCTATCCACGTTTCTTGAAAACCACCATCTCCACTGGTAGACTGTTCCAGGCATTCAACACTTTCTCGGTGAAGAAGGAGGCTTTCAGTAAATATGCTGGCTGTGGTAATGCCATGTGAACTGATTATGCACAGTGGTAACACACTCCCTGCAAGAAAGTGATTCACAGGAGCAAATGGAGATAACATGTCCCAAAATAAATAACACCTTTGCTCCTGTAAATCATATTCAGCATACATCATGCTAATGAGTACACATGGCATGCAGAGTACTAAAGGACCATTTGCATGCTGGTATGTGCCCATTACCATCCACTTGGAATGCTACCAAACATGAAACATAGAAATATATAGCCTGTCCCAGTGGTGCCTAATGTTGAGGCACTGGATACCACCTACGCACCACCTGGCGACCCGGGTTTGGGACTGAGCCTGTGCTGTCATGGGTCAGCAGGAGGAGAGGACTGATCATCTGAAGGACAGCCTCATCTCCGGAGGAGGAGTGCCCTCTCAGCCCCTGACTGGTGTCTGGCAGAAGCCAGAGGCACAGCAAGTGCACAAGTGTAAAGAGAAGGTTGGGAGTGGAGGACGTCAGTGGAGATGCCTTGATGTCGGGGCACACACCACTCCCATAGAACATGGGAAAAACTCTGCAGCATTCCTGGTAGATAGAGCACCAGGCCCCGATCCCCAGTGCCCTGCTGCACCCAGTACCAACATCACAATGAAAACAAGAAGGACTTTGGGGTGCTCCTACCCCATGCCTGCCTGGGGATATAGCCACAGCTACATGGGGAATGTATTGCACTGGGATCCAGGTAAGAGGCAGGGACTACAAGGCCATAGGTGTCTCCTGAAGAGTGTAAGTGCTGCAAGCAGAAGTACAAAAAGCAAGTAAAAAAGAAACACAGAATTTGATGGCAGATAAGGACAGCTTGGCCCACCTAGTCTGCCCATTTCCCTACCTAATGGATAAGCTGCAGATCCTAGTTAACCAATAGCCTACTTGGAAGTATTGTATACAGCCAAGGCTGCCCCTAAATGCCAATACTACCTCACAAATGTGATCCCTGGCTGCCTACTGGTCCCAATCACCAGTTAGAACTGTCAGAAGAGAAATATACCCTATTTTCCTTGGTTTTCTACTAGACCCTCTACTCTCAATCCCAAGTCTGGGCTATAAAAAGCATAATCTTCACTTTGTCTGCTAGTCTAGTGACCCCCTTTGATAACCAATCCAAGCTTTAAACAAAATAAAAAACAGATCTGACCCTGTTAGACTAGCTGACCCCTACTGATCACTGTAAATCACTCTTCAGTGTTCCACCCACTCAGCATCCACCAACCCACAACCTGTTGGCATCAGCTTACCCATTTCCAATATTTGAACTAACCCTGCCGGAGATATGATCTGATTGTTTTTGGGAGCTGAGTGGTAACTGTTGTTGGCAGTCTTCAGAATGTAGGAGCAGTAACTATTGTGGCAGCTGTTCCACTTTGGGTGTTTGGCATAGGGTTCTTCAGCAGGGGCCAGTGAGGGAGGAAGGAGCCCTGAAATGCAGCTCTGCAATGACATTCAGCTGATTGTTTGTCATTTTATTTTATTACAAAATTCCAGAGAAGGGAAGAGGAGCCCATTTGTTTTTGTTCAGGAGTCCAGAGAAGGGAAGATGAGCCCTGACACAAGACTTGGGAAGAGACAAAGAAAATGAGATGCGTGTCTTGGAAGCAGTACTTTCTGTGTTGCTCTAGCATAGCAGGATACTGCAGCAGGAGAAACAGAGCCTAGGGACACGTCATTGGGATTACACCAACCAGGAGGTGATACCTAGTGGTGCCACCTTTTAAATCCACCTGAAAGCTTTACATTCCACTGCAGTTCAGGTAAACAACACAGAACACCACCTTGTTGAAGGACAAGAGCTAATTGTTTTCAGGGAGCTGAGTGACAACGCTGCTGGCGATTTTCAGAGAGAAGGAGTAGTAGCTATTCGGCAGCTGTTCCACTTTGGGCATTGGCTTGGGATTCTTTAACAGGAGACATGCAAGGGAGAATGAAGACTGAAACATGGCTTTACAATCAAATTCAAGTGAGTTTTCTGATGTTTGGTTTTGTTGCAGGGATCCAGAGAAGGGATAGGGAGCTCATTTTGTTATGTTTCCTGGAGTCCAGAGAAGGAAAGGGAGCCCAGACACAAGACTCAAGGAGAGGCAAAGTATATCAGACACTTTCCTGGGAAGTGGTATTTATTAATTTCTCAACCTCCTCCACCCATCTCTGCCTTGTCCCATTATATAGGCACTGCAATTTGACTGACATCTGCAACTTCCTGTTCAGGATCCAGAAGGGTGGGAATAGCAGGTTACATTTATAGTCGCCAGGTAAGGATAAACTAACGAAGCTCAGTAAATGGAAAAGAAGAGGGAGGGAGAGAGAGAGAGAGAGAAGAGAGAGAGAGAGAGAGAGAGAGAAGGAGGAGGAGAAAAACTTTTGCACTGCAAGCATGGACAGACAGCGAAGAAAGGGAAGATACTGGGAGTGATGCAATGCAATAGTTATGGGGCGACAATCTTCAGGAGGACCTTCTGGATACTGTGATGCTGCCCATCTGCAGGCATCTCTCTGGGCTGAGGGTGGAGATTGTTAGTCTCCAGGCCGAGCTGGCTAGGATTCAGGGAACCTCCTCCCCACCCAGTGAACATGAAGTCTGCCACCGCTTCCTTGAAGGTTGCCTAGCAGGAGGAACAGATGGACTATGATGAGCTCAGGAGGGTCGGGCAGTGAGACAGAGACACATCCCATCTGATGCAACAACAGAACTCCTACACTGTCTTGGTGGAGGGATGGTCTTACAGTGACTTCAAAGTAATGCCCAGGGAGGATAAGTCAGTCCTCCATGATGGAGCCCAAGGGTGGGTGGCAGGGGACCCCAGAGGAGGAGGAAGCAAACCTGGTTGGGGACTCCATCATTAGAGAAATAGATTTGGAGACAGGCTGGGGATGTTAAGTGCCTGGTCGGAAGCCACAGCTCAAAGGAACTTTGAGCTGATCCTCAGGGCTCACCAGGCCACAGCAAGAAGGGGGGGAACTGGATGCCATTATTCACCTAGAGACAAATGACCTGGCAAGGTATGAGGCAGGGACAGAACAGTACAGTACAGGAGCAATTCAGACAGTTGGGGATGGGTCTTAGGCAGCAAGCATGCTCTGTGACCTTCTTAGAGGTTTTGCCTATGTATGGCAAGGGGGAGGCTAGGAGACTCTGCAACAGGGATTTCAATGCATGGTTGAAGAAATGGGCAGGAAGGAGGGTTTTAGCTTCATTAGGGACTGGGGTTCCACCCAGAGGATGAGGGCCTGTACAAGAGTGATGACTTGCATCCATCCAGAGGGGAACCATTGTCTTAGTGAATTTTTAAAGCTTCATTGGCAAACATTTAATCTAGCTGGGGAGGCAGTAGGAGACAGGGAAACAAAAATGCCACCCCAGCACAAGCTCACGAGGCAAACAGTGAGAATACTGAGGAGAGACAACCCAAAATGGAACAATTAACAATAAAATCCATGGGGTAGAAGGTGTGAATAAAACTAAAATGAAAGGACACAATAAGGGAGGGCAAAAGGTAGAGGATGGCAACATAACATGGAGACCCATATGTGCAAATGCTCAAGTCTGGGCAACAAGATGGCAGACCTAGAGGCTACCGTGGTGGAAGCAGACCTGGACATAGTCGCCATCACAGAGACCTGGTGCAATGTAAACCAGGACTGGGAAGTGGCCATACCAGGATATACACTGTTAATGAAGGACAGGTGGTAGAAAGGGGGAGGAGTGGCTCTTTATGTAAGAGATAACATAGAAGCCATGGAAATACAAGGGGAGCAGGGAGGAGGGAGATACTGTGGGCCACTCTGGAGACTAGGAAATGGGCCGCTATTAGATCAGGAATGGTCTACAGACCTCCAAGTCAGGGAGAAGAGGTGGATAAGGAAATGTTGAAGCAATCCTGAGGATGGCTCACAAGAGAGAGAAATACTAGTCAGAGACTTCAGTGAATTGGAGTCTCCCCACTGCAACTACAGCCAGAAGTAGAAACATCCTGGACACCCTGCAAGAGTTGTTCTTCAGGCAACTAGTATTGGAACCCACTCAAGAGGAGCACTACTGGATCTGGTACTGTGTGACTGCTGCAACACTGGGGAACCACCTGGGGACCAGTGATCACCATACAGTGTGGTTTGATATAAGAACTAGGTCAGAAGTGAATCAAACAAGGGCAAGGATGCTGGACTTCAAGAGGGCCACTTTTAAGAAAATGGAAGAATGCCTCAGGAATGTCCTAGAAGGGATAGGAAAACTGATGGGGGAGTTCAAGGAACAGTGGGGAAAAAAAAGAGGGCATTGAACAAGCAACAAACATCTGTGGCAGACAGGTTAGCAAGGGCAAGAGGAAGAGGAGACCATTATGGTTCTCCAAGAAGGTAGTGGAAAAGTGAGAGCAAAAAGGATGGCATTTAGAAAGGTACAAAAAATTCAGAAGGAAGGGACTGGGAGACTTACTAGGAGAAACAAAGGAAGGCATGGAATGCAGTTAGGAGCGCAAAGGTGCAAACAGAGAAAAAAACTGCCAAATCAGTGGCAAAGGGAGATAAAACATTTTTTAGATTGTGACAGGGAGATCCTGCCACTCTTGAGGACTGACTTTTCTTAAATTTGTTGCAACAGTTATTCTATTTCTTAGCCTAACTTATCCTTTATAATTTCAAGTCCAAGGTTGGCCACCTATGGACCCCCCCTTCTTGACTATACTATAGTGTCCCTTTAATTTTTCTTTTCCCTCCAGGTCCTTGTACAGGGAGGTTATTGTGGTGACCTTTGAGCTGATACAAAACAACAGGCTGTGTTCCTATAGTTGATTTCAATCAATCAATCAATCAATCAATTTTATTTATATACTGGAAAGTATGTGAGCAAAATGCCCATTTTCACAAACATCCAGTGTTGGAATATAACAGATAATCAATTACAGAGAACATTTGAATATAACAGATAATTAAAGAGACCATTTGAAAGCATTGAGCATAAAAATGTAAATACATAATAGTTACAAAGGTAGAAGCACAATGAGTTAGGAAGAACAAACTAAAAATATGATTTCAGGAGTTACAGAGGTAGAAGCACAATGAGCTAACAAGTACAAACTAAAAATATCATATTTCCAGAGGTAGAAATGAACAAGAGAAAACTGATGCCAGACAGAGTAAAATGATGTACAGATGTCCTGGTAGCTGAGGAGAGCAACCTGGAGGAGAGCAGAGACAGGAGAGGCAAAGGAGGGCAAGTGACTGACCTGGGTGAAAAGATTCCAAATCAGGGACGGTGGGAGGTCAGCTGCCACCAGGTCCAGAGAAGATTGTAGTGTGCTAGGTAGGTGAGAAGTGCAGGTCATGTTAGGGAGAGAGTGCCGCTGAGCTTTAGCGAGTTGTCCTGGAGAAGGCCTATTGGGGCAGCAACAGTTTGATGATAAGAAGAGGTGGTCCTTGAGGGCAGAGTTGAGAGAGTACGTGGACCTACAGGCCTGAATTTCAGGTGTGGTTTATTTTAGAGCTTAGTTCCCTTGAAGGTGATAGAGTTCTGGGCTTGCTTGGTCCTGCAGAAACAAGTGTCAAAGATTAAACTGGAGGCACCTCTGGTCGGACGCCTGGGGCTTTTGGATGGAATAAGGAGTTGACACTAAGGGGAAGAATACTGAGGTGTACCTTGTGGAGGAAGGATATCATCTTTAGCTGGAACTTCCCTTCAAGAGTAGACCAGCTGAGGGAGGAATATAGTGAGCAGTGGTGTGTTTTCCAGGGGAGACCAGTGACAAAATGAGCTAATGCTGTTGTATGTGGTTCTGGGTTTGAGAAGAGCAGGGAAGAGGAAGGAGGGAGAAGACAGAGGATTCATAGTTGATAAGAGGCATGAGTAGAAAACTAGCAAGGTGAATTCTGGATGCTGGGATGAGAAACTTCTGATCCTGTAGAGAAGATCAAGTCTAACATGGACCTCTTTACTAGGTTACTAATATGGAGATTGAAGGAGAGGTGGGGGTTGAGATCGAGACCTAAGTATTTGAATTCAGACACTTGATCTATGAGGTTGTGAGTTGTCAAATAGTTTAAACCCCAGGGCTGGGGCTTTCCTGGTCCCTGAGAAGATCATGAGCTAGGTCTTCTTGGAATTGAGGACAAAGTCCTTCAGAAAACCAGGAGTGCAACTTCAAGAAATCAGACTGCAGATTCTGGAACATTGTGGTGTGGTTATTGTCACTGCAGAAAAGAGCCCTATCATCAGCATAAAGGACAAGCTGGATGGAGTGGCATATGGAGGGCAGGTTATTTATAAAGAGTGAGAAAGAAGAGGCCAAGGATCAAGCCTTGGGGTACCCATATTTAATTGGACATTCCAAGGAGAAGTGGCCTTCAATTATGGTCTCGGATCTACTGGAGAGGTATTTTCCAACCCATTTTATGGCATTTTCTTAAAGATGTAGCCCTTTAGAGTATTTAGAGGAGAGCATGGTCCACAAGGTCAAAAGCCTTAGTTAGGTCAACAAATACGGAACCAGTGTACTGGACTTTGTCTTTGGCTTTAATGATGTTGCTGATGAACCTGACCAGGTCTACTTCTGTGCTGTGCACAGCTTTGAACCCATGTTGTGCCCTAGAGAGCAGGTTTTGGATTTGAGATAGGCAGAGGTTGTGTGTGTACAAACTTCTCAATGATTTTGAGATGGGTGAGGAGGGAACTGATGGTAGTTGCCATCTCATTTTTGAACCCAGACTTATATAAGGGTCTGATGGTGGTGGTTTTTCAGGTGGTAGGAAATGGCCAGTGCAGAGGGAGTGATTTAGAAGGTTGGTAATGGGGATCGCCAGGGCATTGATGGAGATTTTTCAGATTTTGTAGTCTATGCCATCACCACCTTTACTGGGTTTGGGATTATTCCTAAGGATAGCTTTTGGTGTTGACAGGTTTTAGTTGCCTTAATATAGAAGTTGCTGAGAGGCCTGCCTTCAAGATTTGGGATCGAGAGGTGATGGGGAAGAGAAGGGTAGGGAAGGAGGAGTAATGCATTTATCGAGGTCACCAAAAAGGTGTTCAAAAGGTTCACTACTTCAGAAGGGTCTCTTGCCTGGATGTCACCATTGTGCAAGGTAATAGGATCAGACTTATTGACTTGCACAGTAGCGAGTTGAGATTTCCCAGAGCTGACTGGGGTTAGAGGATCCACTAAGTTGTTTGTCATGCAGGAAATTGACTTTAGCATTTCTTACAGCTGATTTCCTTGTTTTGCAATGATCTGTGAAAGGAAAAGTTGGGCAGGTCATGTGTCTTTGATATTGGTGCCATGCTTTGTCCTAGTTCTTATGAAATTGATGATATTGGGGAGATCCATTCATTCATATGACCCTGATCCTGATTCTTTTTAGGGGGGTGCCTGCCACAGACGCTGACAAAGATTCTGGAGAATTTTTCTAGTATGATGTTGCAGTCTCCATGCCCCACGGTGAAAGACCAGTCGACTAGGCTGAGGTCATGGTTATCTGCTCAATTTTCTAGTCATTTAGTCTTCTGGTGAAGATGAATTTGGGGAAGGTTTGGGTAAGTCGACCATTGGCAAAAAATTTGATCACTGATACAGTCTGGCAGGACTCTGAGTTGGTGATACGGGAGGGGTGACATGCAACGATCTAGTCAATAAGAATCTGGGTGCCAGTTTGTAGTTGGATCTAGTGGGTGAGGAGATGAGCTGGTGGAGACCTAGATTAACTATACAGGACTTTGCATTCTCTGCATGGCTGGAGTTCCAGTTTATGTTAAAGTCCCTGAGGAGGATCCATTCTCTATTCAGTGGGAGGGAGTGTCTGAGGGCTAGCAGAGACTCAGGGTCAGAGTGTGGGTTCCTGGGTGAGATAGGTGGTGGTGAGGGTGATGGTTTGGTGGGGTCAAAGAGATGGTGGATTGAGAGGTTTTCCAGTAAAGCAAAATCGAGCTGGGGTTGTGTTCCATAAAGGAGAATTTGTTGGAGGCAAGGAATATGCAACCACCCCATTTTTACTCTGTCCTTTCTGACTGAGATGTAGCCATTGAGCTTGATCTCCCCATCAGACATTTTGTGGGAAAGCCAGGTTTCTGAATGGCGATGACATCAAAGTCATGCAAGGTGACCCAGGCTTAGAGAGCGTTGAATTTGGCCGGTAGACTCTTGAACGTCAGGGTGGACTGTAGTTTATGTTTATATCCATATTGGGGAGGTAGGGGGCCGAAGTGCTGGGGATTTAATATGCAATAGCACTACGTCACAAAAATACCTTAATGTATATGCCTTGTGTGTATAAAACCTGTAAATGTTGAAGATACCACAGCACTAGTTTTTTTTTTTTATAAAGGTTAAAAGTTACTTAGGTGACTACATTATAGAATTAAGTTACTGCTATAGAGATATCAGAAAACCACCGCCGTGTTAAAATGCATATAAATTACAGATTGCTTCAGAGGCTCTTTGCGCTTATACATTCCAGCTTTAAGCTGAACCAGTCTAAAATGGCATGGTGATTTACATATACATCCCATGATGCTTTGCATTATGTGGGTATGTGTGATGTTGCGTTTTTGAAACTTGGCTTTATTGCCAGTGCCCTTTGGGGTAATCATTGCTTCAGTGCTTCTGCACTGAGGTTCTTTTTTTAGTTTGTTTTGGGGTTTTCTATTTTGAGCACCCCATCACCAAAACACATACGACCGCATAGAGAGGAAATAATTTTATTAAAGAGATAGATCAGTAAGTGCTGACAATAAGAAGAAGAAGGACATGCATAGTATGTGCTGCAAACTGATGTATTGACGTAAGGGATATACCATTGTTTATGGTTATCCCCTGTGTTTTAAATAAAGATCACACAGTGATTGTGTGCTGAACCTGAAGTACTGTCTGGTCCATCCATGTCCCACAACCCCTCCATATAGATGTACAGTATAAGTGAAAAGATAAAGACAAAGGAGGGATAGTAAGGCTGAAGGAGGGAGTTGTGTGGAAGAGACTACCAAAAGCAGATATATTGAACAAATACTTGCTCTAGTATTTAAGAAGCAGGGGTAGGAAATGGCCAAAGATAAAAGACAAGGTTACAAAGGGAGGGAGGGAGGAGGTGGATACAAGCCTTTTATAGAAGAAAGAGTGCTAAGGAACTAACAATGTTGAAAGTAGGCATGGTAGTGGGCCAGATGGGATTCACCCCAGGATACTGAGGAAACTAAAAGATATTCTGGCTGCACCTCTGGTGGTCCTTTCAACCTGTCATTACAAACAGGAGAGATACAGGGATTGGAGGAGGGCAGATGTAGTTCCACTCCACAAAAAGTGGAAATAGGAGGAGGCAGGGAATTGCAGGTCTGTCAGCCTGATGCTGGTGGCGGCAAGGAAATGGAATCACTATTGAAGGAAAGGATTGGAAATACATTGTTGTCCTTTGGTTGCAGGATCTGAGGCAACATGGTTTCACAGTGGGGAGGTCTTGTCAGACAAACTTGATTGAGTTCTTTGATTGGGTGACTAGAAGCTGATCAAGGAGGAGCAGTGAATGTGGCCTATCTGGATTTCAGCAAAGCCTTCAACACCATTCCACATAGAAGACTGATAAGCAAGCTGGGGAGCCTAGGAGTAGGGCCTAAAGTAGTAAAATGGGTAGAAAGTTGGCTGAGCAATAGGAGTCAGAGGGTGGTGGTAAATGGCATCCATTGTGAAATAGACAAAGTGTCCAGTGGGTACTGCAGGGATCAGGTACAAGGGCAGTCTCTTCAATGTCTTTATTGGTGACATTACAGAAGAACTGAAGGAATGTATGCCTGTTCACAAATGACACAAAAATCTGCAACAGAGTGGACACATGGGGGGGGTAGAAAGAATAAGGATGATTTAAAGCGCTGAAAGAATGTCAAGGGTCTAGAAGCTAGGTGTTAATGTAAAAAGTGCAAAATCATGCACATGGGACACAGAAACCAGGGGCATCACACCAACTGGGGAGAAGAGGTATTAACAGTCACCAAGCAGGAATGGGACATGGGGTTGATAATTTCTGATGACCTGAAGGTAGCTAAAGAGTGTGACAAGGCAGTGAAGAAGGCTTACATAATGCAGGGAAGCACTGACAGGGGAATCACCAGCAGAAAGAAGGAGATAATAATACCCTGTATACTCACACTGGTGAAGTCATACCTTGAGTACTGCGTATAGTTCTGGAGGCCCCATCTATGCAAGGATATAGATAGGTGCAGGTGGTACAAAGGAGGGCAACCAAAATAGTATATGGCCTGCATCAAGCCTCCTCCTACAGGGAAAGGCTTAAGGAATTTAAATGTGTACTCCTGGAGGAAAAAGGGAAGAGGGGGGATATGATAGAAACATTCAAGTACCTAACAGGTATAAACAAGGTACAAGGAGGAATCATTTTCCAAAGAAAAAGATGCTCAAGGATAAGGGGTCACACTATGACAGCAGAAGGAGAAGGCTTAGAGGAAATGGAAGGAAAATCTTCTTCATAGAGTGAGGTGGACACATGGAACAGCCTACCAGTGGAAGTGGATGGGGCTGAAATGGTTACAGGATTCACAAATGTATGGGACAGACAAAGGGATCATGGAAGTATGGGGAGACTGGACACTGAGTAGGGTCTGCCATGTCACTATAGGTAGGAAGATAGGGCAGACTGGGTGGACCAAGAAGCCTCTTTATCTGCTGACAGCTTCTATGTTTGTATGTTTCATCTTGAGATGGTGACAAACACAGCCCCTCTGTTCACCAGCTCTTCAAATGCCTTTGAGTGAAAGGAAATGAGGATACATTGTAACAGTTGTGGAATGACTGTTCCAATAGAAAGCAACTTGGGTACCTTAATTTCTATGGACTCACCTGGTGGGAGGTACAAAGCTGTAGAGATCTCGCCCAGATGTGAGGTCATACCCTGTGTAAAAGAAAATAAAAGAAAGTTTATGAGCATATCATTAACTGTATCAGTAGGTGAAAGTTAAGGGGAGTAATTGCCACACCTCTTACACACAGTACACACATGCATTGCCACACAAATATTGCCTGTCACCCTTTTGTGAAGAAATAGTGGTGCAGCAATTTTTGTAGCCTGGATAGTAGCTATATGCCCTGGCTAGTTTCTGTTTGCCTGCTTATTTGTTTAAGTAGCCCTGGAGGTTCAGTGGTATTTGGGGCCATTGGTGTGCTGTTAAAACTGCATGTATAATTTAAAATGATGCCTGTTTTGATAAAACACTGTGCCTTGTTAAAAAGAATTCTCCAGTTGCTGCTTAGTTTTATTTGTTGCTGAGTGGCAGCAATGTGGCACTGAGGAGCCAAGGAGAGGAGCAGTAGTGAAGGAGCGATGGTAAAGAGCAGTTGTGGCTCTATAGCATGTAGCAGTATCAAGATCACGGGAATTCCTTTGTTGAGCCGAGGGAGTGGCTCAGTGTATACCACGAGATCAGTCGTGGAGCAGACTAAGGCCTTCCAGAGCAATGGTTAGGGCAAGAGGGAAGTGTTGATGGAAGTACACCTTCCATGGCAGGAGACCAAAAATTTTAAATAAAATAATTAGTTTGGCAGGTGGCAAGTGCCAGGATTTTAATTTAGGTACTGGCTGTCACATATTTAAATAAAATTAAAGGGGACACGTAATGAAATGGGGAAGGGCTTCCAAACATAAGCACAGTCCAGATGTCATGGTGAGCAGCAAGAGGCTGCTAGTATGTCCTTCTGTCCTCTACCCCATCTTCCTGCCCCTGGCTGATTTAAATGCTCCTTACCCCTCCCCATTCTGGTCAAATACCTATACTACCTTATGCACCCTTTCTGCTTATACCCATCCTCTGCCATACCTCACTGATATTGCAACTCACCTATTAGTCATCATCTTCCATGCCTCACTTGTATTGCATTTGTAACGTATTGTATTGTATTGTAAATTGCCTGCCACTTACTGATGTTTTCTAATTGTATTATGTATTGCACTGCCATTTTTATTTATCTTCCTGTAAATATCTTGTAATCTCTTAAAGCCTTTTGATGTCTCCGTATTGCCTGTACCACACACTTGTACTTGCTGTATTCCTATTGCCATTCTCTATGGCCCAGCAGCCTGAAAACTGTTCTCAGAACAGTGCATCTACCCAGTTATCAAATAAATAAATTAATTAAATAAATAAATAAAATATAGAAAAGCCAAGCACAAACGTTTAATGTAAATAAGACACAACTGACTAACTAGCTAACATAAAAATATGGAGGGATATATTGCAGTCACATGTACCCACACTTGTGTCTTAGCATAGTGTCACAGTACTATGAGTCAGCATAATTTAAAAGCTAAAAAGTTATACTTTTTTTTCTAAAAGGCACTGCTAAGCCATTTTAAGTTGGATTAAAATCAAACTTGGTAGGGTCAACCCGGGTTAAAAATGGTACAGTAAAGCAGAACAGTTGTACAGAGAGTCAGTAGTACAGTATCAAATGTAACTTGCATTGTACAGTGGATACAATAATGTAGAGCTAGTCACAAACACAATATCTACAGACTTATAAATTCTATATACATCAGGACTAAACTATACATAGGCAATCGATGTCACATTTGAGCATGAAGAGAAAGGGAAGAGGAGGGCTGTCAATTAGTGACTGAGTAGGCAGTGGGGAGAGGGAAGAGGAGAGGGGTAGGGATTAGTGGTCAGGCAAGGTAAGAAAAGCTAAGAGCTTCAGCAGAAGCAGGAGGGAGAGGCTGTGAGAGAGGCATGCAGATTGGAATTGACTACAGGAAGAGAAGGACTAGTCAGGATGTGGGGCGGAAGGAGTTCCAGTCAGAGACAGCAGCAAAGAGAAGGACCTCTTGGTGAGGGATAGATGTAGATTGGGAAGGACTAGCAGAGGGAGGGCGGAGGAGCAGAGCGTGAGGTGCCTGCTGGAAACATATCAAATCTCTAAAGCAGGGTGTAGTAAAGAAGGGCAAGTTTAAACATAAATATAAGACACATGGAGAAGTACTTCAATTTAGCTCAGAGGGCAACCAACCTAGAGAGGAGAGGAATCACAATGGTGTGATCGTGAGTTAGCACCCAAGGTGAACCTACCAATCTATGGTAAGCCTAGGAGAGAAGGGAGAGATGAGGTATTAGCAGAGAGTAGCAGGAGGGCTCCATATTTTAGGAGGGGAGTAAGAGAAGAAGAGACACCTTAGGCAGGAGGCAGAGGTGAGATACGGGCTTATCTGATAGAGAAGACCAAGTTTGATGCATATGTTTAACTATATTGGGGATATGAATGTTGAAAGAGAGCGATGGGTCCAGGGTGAAGTCCAGGTATTTGAAGGATGGGACTGTCTCCAAGGTATCTCCCATGACCGCTAGTTATGTTAAGGGTGGAGGAGCAAGCTTGGAATTAGAAAAGAGGGAGAAGAGCATGCATTTAGTTTTCCTGATATTGAGAATGAACTGCTTACAGTTGAACCAGTCCTCAAGGGTGGCTAAGTCAGTGGCAAGTTCTCGATTGATTTGGTCAAAGTCAGGTGATGACCACAGATGATTGCATCATATGCATAAAGATGTACTGTGGCACCACCACAAAATTGAGGAGGTTGTTAATAAAGAGTGAGAATAATAATGGTCCCAAGATGGATCCCTGAGGCACATCGTGGTTATCGGCCTAAGTTCTGAAAGGCAGCCATCCCATTTAACTCTTTGAGAGCATCAAGATAGGTAGCTTCTTATCCAATTTGGGGTATTTTTATCCAGACCTATGATGTGTAGTTGGTGGAGCAGGAGACCATGGTTTACCAGGTCAAATGCTTTAGTGAGGTCAATGAAGATGGCATCAGTGGCGAACCCTTTCCATAGCTTAAAATATAGCCATTGTCACTTTTATCAGGGCCATTAGAGTGCTGTGATTCCTTCTGAAACTGTGTTGATGGGGGATAGTAGGTGTGTGATTCCAGGTAGTCCTGAAGGTGGTTATAAAGAATGCACTCCTGTATCTTCACTAGATGGCAGAGACTGAATATAGGTCTATAGTTGTTGACAACAGTATTGGACCCCCATGCACTGGAACTACTACTGCCACTTTCCGTTGTATTTAAGTGACTTAATGATCCCTTAACCAATTTATTGATAAAAATTAATTGCAAAACACTTTAGAAATGCACTAGTTATGGTTAAACTGACAAAAGTAGGAAAATGTGGCATTAGGGTTCCCAACTATAATACTCTTGCAGGCAGCAACAGGAAAATCATTACTATTTGACCTCTCCACATCTTCACAAATCAGGCGGGGGTGTGTCTTGTGTTGTCAGCACTAACACTCACCCCATTTCATCAGTAAATAAGCTGTGATGTGTACAATATATGAGAGTGAGCATTAGATTTGACAACCTAAAGGCACATCATACACCTGATTGTAAAGATGCAGCAAAGGTCAAACAGAAATGTTTTTCCTGTTGCTGCCTGCAGGGTGGGGGTGGGTATTAGACTTAGGAAAGCTAATGCCACACTTCCCCTACTTTTGTCAATTTAACCCTAATTAGTGCATTAACAAATTTTTTGTAATGAATTTCTATATTTCGAGATAGTATAGTTGTAAACTGATTTGTCTTTGGAGAGCTGAACCTGCTGGGCACTGTGCTTCCATCCCCATAGAGGCAGACATCTACAGTATGTTGCTGTGAAGTGCAGGGTCAAAAGGGCCCAATGCTTCCATGTCTGCCAAACAGCAATTTCTTGCATTTGTTGTATGTCTTGTTAAAGTTTCAATGTTATCCTATAGGAATTTGTATTTTTATGCTTTCTTTTGCCCTAAATGTTAACAGGGAGGACATATGCTGTTTTGTAGTACTCATTAAGAACTTCCCTGAAGGAAGATTGTCACCGCACAGGTAGCTTGTCTTTCTTGTCCTGTATGCTAACATTACCCAGCATTCAGCACTTACTCCCCAATCCTTCACCATCCCCCACCCTCACCGTCCAAATTCACCCTATGATATTGTAACGTTGGAACTTCTTCTATTGTACTATTGCAAATTTAGTTGAATGTTACCTCCCTCTGTGTACAATTCCTGTATCACACTGTCTTCAATTTATAAGTTTCTTGTATCACACTGCATCTTATTTTACAAGCATGTTGACTGCACTTGCCATGTTGCTTCCTGTATTATGTATTGTTGTTCATTGTCATCTATTTTATTCATTGTATTGTATCATCATAAGCAGGACCTCCTTGTAAACAAGCTTACTAAATGGAGTCGTCCTGGGAAATAAATTTGAACTTGAACTTGATATACAGTATGGTTTGTCTGTTAAGTCCAAATACTGAGGGAATTTGGGTTTGTTGAAGTTCCAATCTTATCCTATGGGAATTTTCATTTGTTTTATAATTGTTTTAATATTGCCAACAATTTTTTGGGAGGGGTGCATGCTAATCGTGCAGTACTCATTAAGACCTTTGTTTTGATATATAGATTGTCCCTTAGGTCCAAATATTTAGGAACTTATGGCTTACTGGAATCCAAATATTATGCTACAAGAATTGTAATTTTTATGGTATCTTATATGGGCCTTACATTTTCTCAAGGTGATTATGCATTTATTGTGTAGTACTCATTAAGACCTTTGTTTTGATATATAGATTATCCCTTAAGTCCACATATTGAGGAGTTGTGGCTTGTTAAGTTCTATTTGTCAAAATATTTTTGTATGAGGGCATTTTTTAAATATGAACGAAAAAAGCCATACAAAAGGATAAGTTCATATGAAAAAGAATGGTAAAACTATTAAGCCCAAATTCTTTTTCATATGAAGGCATTCTTTTTCATATGAATGAAAAAGCATCAGAAAAAGGGCCTTCATGCCAAAAAGAATTTGAACTTAGTTTTTTTCTCATTCTTTTTCATATGAACGAAAAAAAGGATGCCTTCATAAGAAAAAGAATGGAAAAAACTCACTCCAAATTCATTTTCATATGAAGGCATAGTTGTTTTCATGTGAACATAACAGGCATATGAAAAATGATTCATTCATACAAAAAAGAACGGGAAAATCTATGTCAAAATCTTTTTCATATAAGTGCATTCTTTTATATATGAATAAAACAGAATATGAAAAAGGATGCCTTCATAAGAAAAAAGAATTGGCATAATACTTTTTCCCATTCTTTTTGTATAAAGGCATCCCTTTCATATCATTTTTCATTCATATGAAAAGAATGCCTTCAAATGAAAAAAGAACTAAAAAATAAGTTCAAATTCTTTTCATAGGAAGCCATTCCTTTTGTATGGAACAATTCTTTTCATGTACCCATTCAAAAAAAAAAAAAGAAAATCAAATGATGAAAAGGATTTTAAATGTTAAAAAATACGTTGCTGGATAATTTATTCACAAACTAAGTATAGAATCCACCTAATGGAGTTGCAATGTGCAATATAGGTTCATAGATTCATAGGATTATATGAGTTCAAGGGTGGAGACTCATTAATGAACTCACTGCCATTAACCCATCAGCAGAAATTGAAATTTTCTATTTCCATATATTGGTTCAAATTATAGTTAAACTGGTCAATATCTAAACTGGTAACAACAGTAGCTGGCAAAGAGTCCCAAAACGTGGAATTCTCTGAGTAATGAAATTGTTTCTTTTGGTTGTATGATTAATATTGCTTAGAAGTTTTAAGTTATGTGATCTAGTGCTCTTATCATTATTTATAAACTGCAAACATAAAGTTTCAAGTGCTGGGTCCCTAGAAGCCATATAAATTAGGGCGCAACGGTCACCCTCAACGCTATATATATCTCAAGGGAATAGGAGGCCTAGAGTTTTAAGTCTTCCTCATATGTATGGTTTTGCAAATTATGAATATTTGTAGTCAATCTTCTTTGCACTTGTTCCATTGCAGTTTTAGTACCTACAGATGTTGGGCCACAAAAGGTGGAAATAATAGTCAATCTGTGAATGTACCGTTGGAAAATAAAGGAACAATTACTTTAGTTTACGGCTTTTAATGTGCTTATCAATACAAGCTGTAATTCTAGCGCACTTTTAATTGTTTTATTTATATGAATGTTAAATTTCATATCATTAGTGACTCTATTTGGAGTATAGTAGGCAAGTTTGTTATTTGTACCAAAGTGCATAACCTTACATTTGCCAATATTAAATGTCATTTTATGCTGTTCAGCCCTATAGCTAAGTGATCTAAGTTATTTTGCCATTTCTTTATTGATTATACATCATTAGTGATACAGCAAATCTTACTATCATCTCCATACTTATTTATCCAGACCCCATTGGAAGTTTGCATGGTTGATATCAGGATGTTAAATAATATAGGCCCCAGAACCGATCCCTGTGGTACACCACTTGTAACCTCTGCAGTTTATGAGTATGAAACCTTAATTGTCACCCTCTGTTCCTACTCTTTCAACCATGAATCTACCCATTTGACAATACATGGGTCTGAGTTGATCAGAATACATTGTTATAAGAATATTGCATGTGATACATTATCAAAAGCTTTTTCATAGTCAAGATAGATCACGTCCATGTAGCCAATGGCTCAACGAGCAACCTGACAGACTCAAAAAATGTCTATTAAGTTATTCTGCCAAGATCTACCATGTAAAACCATATTGTGCAATATCAATGTTTTCAGTGTTTAAGAGATGAGACTTGATTATTTGTAATTGTAACCTTTTCATTAATTTTCCCACACAGGAGGTGAGACTGATAGGTCTGTAATTACTAGGACAATGTTTACTTCCTGTTTTATGAACAGGGATGATTGCAGATTTCCAATCCTTTGGTACTATGCCTTTACTAATCAAGGTATTAAACAGTCTTGTTAATATTCCAGATAACTCAGTTGTAATTTTTAAGGAAAATAGGAGGTATATTGTCTGGTCCAGCAGAGGAATTATTTTCATAGATTTTATTGCGGTAATGATGTCCAAAGAGGTAAATGGTACAAATATATTGATGCCATTAGGATTATCAAGATACATATGTTGGTGTTTGTGCAGAATGTCATTTTGTAGGTGTTTGAATGTTTTGCTTTGTAGAGAAACATAACAAGATGGTGGCCATACAAAAAAAATTTCTCATGAAAGGATTACCTCCATATAAAGAATAATCCTTTTTAACATTACCCAAATTCTGTTTTCATTCCAAGTAGCTATCCAAAAGACTGTACTGAGCATACTCAGAACCAAAATTTAAACATTTAATAACTTTGGAACAGATTAATATTTGTTCACCAAACCAGCAAAGGCACATCTGTGGAACAATCCCTTTCTAGCCTGAAAATTTTAGATCAAAATTCTACACCTTCTGGGCACTAGGTGATGACAAAAAAAAAAACAGCAAACATTAAAATTTTGTTTTAACTTTTATCACTGTCCACATCTCAGAATCCATACATCCAACTGGAAGGAAACTTGGTACATCAAGAGATCTACACATGGGTACTATGCATACAAACGTTCATGCAAATCCATTGAACAGTTACAAAGATATTAAAGTGCAATGTTTGAGGTTTAACATAGAAACCCCTCCTCAACCCTAACTATAGTGGCTCTACCACATCACTATAATATTGAGAATGGCAGAAGTATGAGCTTTGCTGAGAAAAGGTGTGAAGGTGATTAAAATTTTAATTTGGAGTTATTTTATTGTGCTTAATTTGATGAACAATTATAATGAATCCAAGTTAACAGAGCAGAGGAGGATCATAAATTTCAAAAGGCAGTTGAAAATTCAAACTTGGGATTCCATTGTGGCTCATCCTGCAACAGAATTCCAAAGAAGAATTGAAGCCAATTGATGCTTAGATTTGTAAAAGGGTCTGGTCCACTCAGTGATCAGGATTTGGGAGGAATGGGATGTTCAGGTGGTATAGAAGAGCTTGACAACTAAATTTTAGGAGATCAAGCAGGAGACAGACCTGAAAGGACCAGACCCATCCAGAAGGAGTCCAACTTACTCAGGCCTACCTGTAGTTAGAGCCTGGGAGACCAGCCCTCAATTAAATAAATCAAACTACATGGGATCACCTGTATCCCAGTATTAGGAATAGTAGGTTATTAAAGAGAGCAGGGACAGAATAGTTTAGCCTGCTGCTTTAAATACCTGTTTTTCTCAAGTGCCTTCAGCTGAATCTAACAAGTGAGACTGTGCACTGTTTCAAACAACCAGTCCATCTTTGAAGATCAACAGCTTCAGATCTACTACCATCTCCAGAAGGTCCAAGTTACCAATAGTTTCCAGTCATTTAAAGAAAGCGGTGAGTATTTTTTATTTCACTGTAGGACTACAGTAGTTCAAGAGGGACACTTATCTGCTAGTTTGAATCCTGGAATACCTATTTCATCAAGGACTACTGTCCAGTAATTGAAGGACTGAATTCAGAGACTGAGGGGAAATTATATTGTAAATGCCATAAGGTAATTGTTGTGTAATGCAAAGTGAATGCTATTATGAAATGCTGAGAGTATAAGTGAATAGAATGTATAAGCAATACAGAGTTAAGTATTTCTGTTAGAAAATTATTGTGGCTGTGCTCACCCTCTTGTTTTATGCTAAAAGTTATAGGTGCCTATTACTACAGTGTATAAATCACTATAAAGTTACAGTGTGAATCTATTAGCAGTACTGTCTTTATGCATTACAAAACCATTCAAAACTGTTCCTTGGTACATAGTAAACATTTTATTTTATACTAATTATGTATGCTTAGTCTTTCCTGAATTACTTGCACTTCTAATTTATTTTTATTATAGGGCTTTACCTGTGTTCATTTCTTAGACATGGAAAAAAGTCAGTTTACCAGTTTTTTTCTTTTCTCAGTTCTTAGACAGGGTTCTGTCTTCCCCTTCCAATTTGTTTTTCATGGCTCAATTGCCTAGTCTGTGTATATGGGTGACATTCTTTGGAGATGAAAACATCAATGCAGAAGCTGCTGCTCCTGGGACTCATTTCATTTCCCTCACTTTATTACAGCATCCACAAAACAAAATGGAAGTGGAAAACAGAATTCTGTCCAAGAACTGAGAAAAGAAAAAAAACTGGTAGAGTGACTTTTTCCATTTCTGAGAAATGAACACTAGTGAAAGCTATAACAAAATAGGAAATTAGAAGGGCAAGTAAATTCAAGGAGAGACTAAATAATTGTTCATAAAATAAAATGTTTACTGGTTTTGTAAAGCATAAAGAGAGTGTTGTTAAAAGATTCACTTTAGAATTTATATATTATATTTCTGTGTTAGATACTAGGGAAGGGTATCTGGTAATAGGGGTAAGTGGGCTGACTGAGGTGGATGTAGGCCCATAAATTGAGAGTGTATTAATGCTCAAGATATTCATTGAGTTCAAACATTGTTTTGCAAATGTGTTGTTATTGCTAATCTCAGTTGTTTCTAATGCAAGCTGTGTCTGTAAGTTGGCAGAACAGTTTAATAAAATTTATCTTATTTTTCACTTGGAAACTGTGTCAGAGTCTTGCTTCAAGGTTGTCAAAGTTTCACTTCATGTGGTCTCCTGGTTAGTCTGGTACAGCCTTTTCTTCCACACAGGTTCTGTAGCTATCTGATTGGGAAGTAATCTGAAAAAGTTATGTGTGTACCCAAATCAGTGGTTGTGGGTGGGAAGAGGCAAAGAACCTAAGGGTGGAGCAGTTCTGTTTTATTCACTTTGTGTACTGCATTCAGCTGGTGTGTAGTCGATATGTTCTAACATGTACTCTAGAAACACTTGATTATAGCTACCATAAGAAAGAAAGAAATTACAATGTTATTGTAGGTCCCAGCCATGTGGTACACCTTGTCTTCAATAACTTTATCTCACATCTCAGCTGACATTGGATGCTAAGAAAACACTTTTTAAAATCATGGAGTAATCATAGAATCATAGAAATTCAATGGCAGGAAAGGACCCCAATGGCCCATCAAGTCTGCCTCTTCCTTCCCCTACTCATCTCATTTTCTATGGGCCCTCCCCTTCCACCCATTTAACAACCCCATATGTCTGTACATTTCCTCTTGAATCCCCCACCACCTCCCTCTGATAGTTTTTTCCTGGCCTCCACCACCTTCTGTGAAGAATCACCCCTCACATTGCCTCTATATCTTCCTCCCTCCAATCTTGAGCTATGCCCGCTAGTTTTTTAACCCCTCCTTCCATTTAAATACACTCCCTCCTTTACCTTTTGATCCCCTTCATGTACTTAAAAGTTTCCATCATGTCCTCCTCTCTCTCTGGTCTCCAATGGGTACAGATCCAATTCCCTACACCTCTGCTCATATGGTTTCTCCTGCATACCATGCACCATCTTAGTTGCCCTTCTCTGAACCTCGCTATCTCATGTATATCCCATCTGAGTAAGAAAAAGAAAGTAAGAACGCATAAACTTTAACATTAAAAACATTGGATGTTCCTTTGATAATCTAGTGGGAGGAAAAATGAACTTTTCTGAATTTTGGAAATTGTACACCTTTTTCATGAGGAACCATACAGTTTGCAATCTCCTCTGCTTGCTCTGTTGCTATTACTGTAACTGTGTTGCTAACATTTTAGTTACCCTTCAAGTAACCACTAATCTTCCTTTCAAAAGATATAACAAACAGAGACATTTAAAGGAGCAATGTTTCTGCTAATGCTTTTCATCTTGCTTCCTTGTTTAACGTTGTATTAGTTGAACTACATCAACTGATATAAACTGTTCTTACTGTATCTTCTATGCCATATATTACACAAAATAGCAAATGGAAACAACAGTGACCATGAAAATAATCCCTTCAAAGGATTCTGCTAAGATCAACAAACATTTGAGTTTGAACCCTGATAAGAAATAACACATGACAAGTTGTGTGATATCATGGGATATTGTGCCACCTCAGGTGCATTGTGAGTAGAAGAAGCTACACATTTTTTCATTTGCTGTAGAAATTTCTGCAAAGTGAGGAAACTCACGCTTCATTAAGCTTCACAAAGATTACCTGACCTCACACTGACATGCACACTGATGGTGTTTTTATTAAAAACTTTCAGGCTTGCTCAGTGGCATGGAAGGCTGAGGTTCTGAGGTGCTGGGCATCCCTCCTCCTTCCACACCAGTGACTTGGGTACAGAAATTGATGCAGGTCACTTTGGTGCCATCTGGGGAAGGAGGACTGAACATCTACAGGACAGTTCTCCTTTCTCGAGGAGGAGAGTTATAGTGCCTCACTGATTGTATGCCATTTGGAGGAATCTGGATGGCATTGCAGCAGGGTCACAATGGGAAGGGACCACATGCAGGATACTGGAGGCATCTCCACAGAGGCAGATCATGCAAATCATGTCCATAGCACATTTTGTGGTCTAGGTGAAACAATGGGAACCTATGATGGAGGATTATGCCTGACCCCCACCACATGCTCCAGCACCTCTGTCTGAGGATGAGAATTAGTGAGGTGAGCCCAGAAGAAGCAGGGTGATGGGGCTGGTGGATTGGTCTGATGAGGGCTGCTGGGCAACATGGCAGACAAACACAGGAATAAAAAACATTTTTAAAAGAAGAAAACAAAACACAAGCCTTGGGTTATTGACACCCATTCCCCTACCACTACACCACATAGTTTTATATTATATCCCCCATCTGTTCCTCTGCTATGCCTTGACTTCTCTCATGCCCCCTGTGCCCTGTGAAGTTTTTCTGAGACATAAAATTGATGGCAAATTCACCGGCCCTTGACAGCAAAACCAAGTTCCCATGTTCCTCCTTCCTAACCATGTTGATTTGTCAGAGAACCCCCTCCCTTTCAGCACCATGACCGGGGTTACAAGAGATGTGGTGGCAGTGTCAGAAGGACCACTGCCTCAGAGTTCAATATAATAAATGTAACTTTCTTTTGTACATTGCTTATCCATTTGAAATTGGGGCTGTTAGCAGTGGCAGCAGTGGTTTGTGCTGCAGATTCCAACTCCATTTTCAAGGAATGGAGGGTAAGTACAGAGCAAAGAAGTAAGTAGGCTCATTACTCAAAACATCCAATCTTGTTGTCAGTAGTACCTGGAGGAACAGGGACAAACTACATTCTTCAGTTTTTTAATCATGATGTCAGTAAGGGAAAAGGGGAAGCATGGACAAACTGGATGCTCAGCTGGACTGATAAAAATAAGTTATGCTATAAATATATTTTATTTACTAATGGATATTTAATGCTTATTGCTTGGGAGGTAGGGTTCCACACACACTATTTTTCAGGGAGTTCTTAATGTCATTGGTACAGCCCTGCTCCAATCTGCACTTTTGAATATATATCACCTTCTCAACCCAAAGCCCTCAGACCCCAGTATACATATTCTAATATCATAAAGAAGAAAGGAACAATAAATCTACTGTATCATAAATAAAGAAACCTAAATAAAAATATAACCACAACAAAATATTAATGGAGAACCTGCAAGTTGTATTTCCTTTAGAAACTGTATTTCAACTACAGTCTAAAATTCTGTAAAGAGCAACTAGCGTGGCTTGTTAGAGATGTGTCAGTAGCCCTATACTGCCTATGGTACCTCCGGTATGAGAGTACCACAAATGGAAGGTACTGTAAGTAGGGTTTGGCAAAATTGGGAATATTTTCTTAAGCTGAAATATTTCATGTAGTTGTCGCATTACACAAAATATTTCACAGAAGCGACATCACGAGAAATTTTGCCTGCGGTTAAGAGCCGAAAAGTTTACCTCAAGCCAGTGTAATTTCTCCTGTAGGCTAACTTTCACCACTGCTGGTGACATTCCACCTAAATAAAACAGATAACCATAGCAAAACTTTAATGGAGACCCTGCAAGTTGTATTTTCTGTAGAAACTGTATTTCAACTACAGTCTCAAATTCTGTTAAAGAGCAACTGACATGTCTCAGTAAAACATTCCAGTAGTGCCTTACACTGCCTACAGTACCTCCCAGTACAGAGAGTACCACAAATGGAGGTACTGTAAGTAGGTTGAGGCAAATTGGAATATTTCACCTAGTGAAATATTTCACATAATTAGCACATTACACAAAATATTTAGCCGGGCAACATGCAAAATTTCACCCCAAGCCAGCATAATTTCACCTGTGGTGGAAATTTCACCTGACTAGTGAAATTACACCACTGCTGGTGGAATTTTGCCACCTCTGAGTGAAATTTCGCCACTGCTGTCTGAATTTTGCCACCTGTGGGTGAAATTTTGCCATTAGTAATGGACTTCTCAGATGGTGAAAATGCGGTGAAATTGCAAAGTTTTGCTGCATTTAGTGAAACATGCATGGCAAAATTGCCTATTTCACTGTAATTTCCCAGCAAAATTAAATTTTGCTGCATCTCTAACTGTAGGCAGAATTATACAGTACAATTGCGGTGGAGTGCAATGCACACCTGCTACAAGCTTCAGGTCCCTTTCCCATCCAAGCCTGAAGATGACATCAGGTCAGGATGTGGACCTGGTGAAATTCCCTTTGCGGGGTTAAGTGCCACTGAATTGGCATTTCACAGCAATTTTGTGGGTGAAATGCCACTTACGTTGGTGAAATGCCAATTCCGTAGCACTTACACCCGTGAAAGAGGTTCATCAGGTCCCAATCAACCTGGCGTCGTCTTCAGGATTGGATGGAAAAGAGATGAAAGCTGGCAGCAGAGTGCTCATTGTGCTCCACCACAATTTACTGTATAATTCTGCCTTACAGTATCTCGTTTGTGGTACTTTCTGTATGGGGAGGGACTGTAGGCAGCATAGGGCACTATTGGCATGTCTCTACTAAGACATGTCAGTTGTTCTTTAATGCCCCATCTTCACTGTCCTTGCATTAAATGTAGATTATTTCTGATTTGCACTGCAGTGCTAAAGACCATTATGTAGAACTGTATGGTGTACTTTTAGTTAGTGTTATGCTCTTTGGCACAGTGTATCCATGTTCTACAATAGAAGCCTGCGGTTGAATGGGACATAATCTGCATCAGAGTTCAAATATGATATTTACCACCAGTGTGGAAGTCAGGAACATCCACTAAGTTTACTAGAAGATCAGTAAAGGTAGAAAGATAACAACTGAATCATTATTTATATACAGTAGTGCTTCTTCAGGAATAAAACAGCTTGTGGGTACCGCATGGGGACATGAAAATTATGTGAAATATTAATGAATTTGCAACTTTTGCAATGCTTTTATTTAGAATTCATATCTCAAAATTATGCATATTTAACTGTACCTGAATGAAAATTAAAATTGAAAACTGTTTTACTGTTTTCATTTTACAAGTTCAACAAGTGACATAGTGAGGCATTCTAGATATTGCATTTTACAATATTTCTGAAGAGATTTTCTCTCATTGCTTTACTGTGATATTCTAGGCAGACAGGGAATTTCTCTAGAGATTTCATAGAAATTTCAGGAAATATCTGTCCATGTTAATTGCTGTGACTAGATGGATAACATTCTGTACAATTCTACTCATGAAACCAGAACTTTGGAATTTTGACCATGTGACTACATGGATTGAGAACTCTGATGATGTGCTGTTGACCTATGAGATAATGCTCAAATTATGACTCCATGCAGTGACATAGGCAAAACTCAAATTCTTGGTTACATGAAAAGAACTGTACTGAATGTTCTCCATAAATGAAAACAATTTTCATGATAATTTTGTTCTGCAGTAACTACATATAGATCATTTTAGGGGCATGAATATAATTTTAAAAACAGGAACAATGAAGGCTACCCATTAGCAATTATTTCCTGTCCCTGTTACCATTTAAAATCTGACATACATATTTACCTTCTTCAATAGTTGTGGAATGAATAAAACAAGTTAAATGGTAAATCAACCAAAAGGTAAAACTGAGGCTGGGAGTGGATGGAAATTGGGCTTTCTTTTTTCTTCCTTCTTTTTAGATCTGAAGTAAAACCTATTGGTTGAGATACATGTTCCCATTTAGTATTTGTTGCTATAAATATTGCATATATGGTTTAAGGTCATAATTTCAGTATCATGCATTCACCCAAAGTGTTAACTAACTACTCCTATTTTCTGAGAGATGGTATACAGGAGCGTTCACTACTAACAGGAGAAACAAGCCAACAAGCAACTCCTTACAGTATATAAGAAAGTCAGTGGCAGTATGACACATTATTCCCAATGTTCTATTTAAAACAAGTGTTTCATTATAGCCAGAGAAAGGATTAACTTCCTTTTCCCAAATGCCAGACAAGATACTCCAAGCTGCTAACAATGTAAGTAACCTTCACGTTGTCTCCTCTAAGATGAAGTTGAGCAAGTTGCAAATAAATGGTACTTGTAGTTTATTCAGCAAATGTTCAGTTAAATGTTAAACCCAACCTGTGTTATACCACTGGCACAGAGTAAATAACTTCCCTAAAATAGCACTTAAGGAGATGCTTCTTCCTTTACCATTCCTTCCTGCAAGTTATGTTTAAATGAGGTTCACTCAGCTTATAAGAACAGTGTATGCCAATTTCCTAGCTGTTCCCTGTGTGTGTTTTCTTTTGAGAAATTGCATTTCCTCTTTTCTTTTTCTTCTGTCATAAATGCTTATTGTCACCACCATTTGCTGCCACGCCAATTTTTTATACAGTGTTTATATGAGGTTTTCCAGTACCTGACATCTTGAAAATTGCTGTAAATATACAAAAAGTAAGGAAGACTAGCACAGGTTTCTATAATGTTGTAAGAAACATTCTGTGCTCTTTCTAGAGGCACATTAAGTACAATTTCAACTGATCAGGAACTGAATGTGAAATGTTAAAACTATTTTTAGGTCATATCCAAGATTTATCAAATTGTTTTATTCTGACAAGTACTGTATCAAGTATTAGTGCTGCCACTGATCTTGTGCTAGTCATACCACATTCTTGATGTACTACTGATATCATATCATCATGTAAGAAATAATATGATGGTGGACTCATAATGAGAGGCAATAATGGGGTATGGACCACAAGTTAATTGAAGTTTTGCTAGGAATAGTAAATCTATCATCAAACAGTGTTAAAACTATTATTTAAAAAAAAATATAAGATTGCATAAAACATATAGTGCACCATCAGTTATATCTCTGATTCACTGTGTGGGATCTGGAAGTAAGTGGTTGTGTCTTCCATTTTGAGTGCAGTTGCTGTTGTGTGTTTTGATCAATCAGAATATAACATCACTGCAGCCATGTTATTGTCATTAAACTAACTATATTGATACCACTACTGTTCTTTACTTTGAATAAAATGACAGTTGCACATTTGCTGTGGACAACCTGTATGCAACTGTGAATTCTGACTGGAGAGAGGGTCCATATGTAGTTTATTCTTTTATATAAATTGTGACTAAACTAATTATATACAGTGTTGCTCAGATATCTCCATTAACAGAAATGTGGATTGACAGTGATGAGTTTAAATTTCTTTAATAAATACTAAAAGTTCAGCTGTTCCAATAATTTACTGAGAAGCTGTTTTTGTAAATTAGAAAAACGCTTTATTAATTTCTCTGCCCTGTTTTTAATCCCTGGATGGCTCATCATCCTCCTTCCTCCTTTTTCAAACATCTATCATGGTCCTCTAACCTCTTCTGCAGCACACATTCCATGTCTGCATATTAAATCTCACCTGTTATTCATGGTAACTGCCAATGATTTTCAGTAGTAGGTAGGCTTGAGGAAGATAACCAAGCATTTGGGGGTGGGGGCACTGAGGAAATTGAAGGTTTAGAACCAATTTTAAAATACCATTATTGTTACAGTATACAAAATGCAGTGAAGCTGGTCAGGATGCAACACTATACTGCTGTATACACCAGTAGAGCTATGGTGACAAACAAGAGCAATTTCAGTGGCTAATACCTTTCATCATGAAGTAACTCTAGACACCACATTGCATCCTGGCTAGCTCCGCTGTAAATGCTATGAACTATAAAACAAATTGCTTCAGGACCAACACATTGTACAGTGGGGTGGGATGCTACTTGAATTGTTGGTGACCAATATTTGTGTCTGAACTCTGCATTGGATGAAAAAGGAATGGAAGTGGTATACCAGGAACTGCTATATTTCTGCACTTGTACAGAAGAAAAACAATAAGCATTAAGGCTTTAATAAGTGGCGGAGCAGTGTGGGGATGCACTGTGAGTGCTCTAGTATGCCTGCTTTTGGAGAACATCTAAAAATGTGGGCACTGCTACAACTCTCCACCTGCATCCAAGGAGGTGTGGACTGACCTGCGTGTATGACATCTCCCATACTTCTAGTCCTCGTTCTTCTGCACCCTACTCCAGATCTTGGGTAACACTGTGTCTAGAGATACAGCTGAGCCAGACACCATTTATCATAGTAACATGCAATAAATGACATGTCACAAAAATATAGCATGACAAAAGGGTTTAAACTTCCTTTGAATTTCACTGTTCCTGCAATATGCAGTACAGCATTATTTTTGATATACTGCAGCATTACTGCATTGCATCCTGGCTGGCACTGCTGTAGGCTGAGTCCGATTAATAATCTTTTTCCAGCAGAGGAGAAGGGACCTGACCAGAACATGCATTGCAGGGCAGGGCAAGAAGACATTAGTTTATTTATTTATTTAGTTAGTTAGTTATGTATTTATTTACTTTAAAAATTTTACCAGCAAAGTCATACTGAGCTGGTTTTGGCTTGTTATCCAGATATGTCCAAGGGGAGTGGGAAGTGAGGAGAAGAGGCATAGTACAATGTATAAAACAATACAATTAAAATAAGTAAATCAAAATATACTATTTAATGACACTTAAGAATGAATTGCAGTACAGTAAATTGTGGAATGGGCAAAAGAACATTAAACAGTAAGCAACACAACAAAACAAGGAATAGGGAGAAATGACTGATACTAGGGGAATGTGGCACTGTACGTTAGATCAGTATTCAGGTGATAATGTGACACCTGTAACAGGGTATCAAATCAGGTGAAAGAGAGGAGGATCCTTGTTGGGAAAAATGACAAACAGGTAAGAAGGGAAAACCAACTGTAATGGACTGAGTCTCATGTAAGTGGATTTCTATATACACTTTCTTAACTTTTTCATGTACCTCCTACCTACGACACTCTTCTTAATCCCAACTGCCCTGAGACATATCTCTGGGCCCTGAGAGAATCCTTCAGGCTGTCACTCTGTCTTATGTGCCACTCCACAATTTGCCCTCCACGGCGAAACCCCTCTGAGCAAGTCTGGTCCAGAAAGGCCAAGGATTGACCAGTTTAGAGTTGAGTGGAACTACCCAATGGTGATAAACTGTTGCTAATGCATGCATTGTATTCTGGGTGATATGCA
Organism: Neoceratodus forsteri; assembly: GCA_016271365.2. NCBI lineage: Eukaryota > Metazoa > Chordata > Ceratodontiformes > Ceratodontidae > Neoceratodus > Neoceratodus forsteri. The sequence continues at coordinate 121,064,749 of CM028136.1, read as the reverse complement.
TATTGCATGAGTTCTCACACCAGCACAATCTATGCGTGAGACATGCAGACAGGCATGTGCTAACCCTCCTGGGAAGAAACCCCTCATATACTTTTATACTTCTCATTATTCCTTTTGCTAATGTCATTGGAATCTCAGGTGTAGTTAAGGTACAGATCTACATCATGACTCATAGAAAGCCAGTCTCCTAAGTGAAATGGATAACTATTTTCATGTAGTAATGTGTAAAGATAATTAGTAGTTTAGTAGTAATAGTAGTAAAATGTTTATTTATACAGGATTAAGAAAAGCAGCTTCAAAACACCATTAGGGCCACAACACCCCTCTTTACAGGGTGTACCTGTCTGACATCAAACAATTAACTGCACAAACTTAGAGCCTAATTCTCAAACCATTGTTTTGCCCTTCATGAATGAAAGATGAGCCTGCCCATCTGGGGTGCCCCCCACCATATGAGCAGGACCATCTCGGCATGCTGAAATGGTGCATACCCTGCTTCCAATCCCAGGGCCAAACAACTAACTCTGCATGCAGTTGGGGTGATGGTAGAAAGAGAGTGGGACATGCTAATCACCATTCTTCATACAATTTGCACTGTGTAGAGGTTGACAGAAAGGGCACATGCTACACAGTCCTATGCCCTTCTCTAGCATTTACATTGCATCTCTTACCAGCTGCCACTTTTGTTTGGGAAAACATATCAGCATTCCCTCAACAAGCTTCTGATCTTTTAAGTTGGAATGGAAAGCTGGGGGTAAACTGTATTGTTTTGTTTTGGTAGTTAAGAATGGGATACAGTCCTCAGAGGCTGCTATATACCACAATCCTGCATTCTATGTGGGGCAAGAGATCCACAACAGAGAAGATTTGGATATCCTGTTATATGCCTAATGTCAGGTGCACTCCATAATGGGACTCACACTGTCATCAAGCAAAGCTCTGCATTACCTGAGTGTGGCAGGTGGAGGTTGTGGAGGTCATCCAGTGCAGACCAGCATCAAGGTGTTGGTCTCCATCCCTGAGATATATTTGTTCACATTCTAGCCTTGTTCAATAATTAAGTCCTCAATTTTAGGAAAGAACAAAAAAAGTAGGAATTTTCAAATCCAACTAAAGAGATGGCTAGTGTACATAGTAATTATTCCACAAAACATCTGATGTAACCATGTAGCTACTGTAGTAGATTTTTAAAATAATATCTGCAATGTGGATATACTTGCTGAACATATGAACAACACTGTCATTAAGAAACATTTTTATTTTGCCTCAAATCTTTTCACTCATACATGCTCTATCAGTGTGTTAGTACTATAGTGGTGAACAATAATATACCCTGCTGTAAAACTTTCAAAGTGAAAACTCATAAAGTCTATCATGGGAGGGCCACTGGCAATATTTCTCTAGGCTGCAGATAAAAAAAGGAGCTGATGTGTCCACTGAACATTGGAAAGACTGAAACTGGAGAAAGAACTAACCTGACATTAATCAAGGTGATAGAGTTGACCCTGACGAGAGAATCAGTGAGATGGGGAAATCATGGGAAGCTCAAAGGTAGTCAAAAATGGGTAGCTGTACTTTAATGCCAAAAACTGCAAGGTCATGTGTGGGAATAAAAATCCTAGGACTGAATTCAGGTTGGGAGGGTGACTGTTGCTGTAACTGAGGAGTAAAAGGATCAGGGTGGTAAATGGTGCATTGGATCAGGGGTTGGTTAAGTGATAGGAGCAAAATTGTTAGTATAAATGGGTACTGGTCAGCCCCCATAACTGTGACAAGTGTGGTTTCACAGGGCTTGGTGCTTGAGACGGATGTTGTTTCAAATATTAATATCAGACATGGAAATCAGGTAACTAGTTGACAAAGTTAATATACAGATGATACAAAATTGCCAGTGTGGTCAACACACACGAGGATATTGCTGCACTACAAAGGGATTGGATAATATAATCAAAAGGGCTGATACCTGGGGATGAGTTTTAACATTGAAAAGTGAAGTGTTATGCACATGGAAGTCACAATAAAAGCCACGTATATTCTACTGTAAATGGATTCCATCTGAGAATATCTAATGAAGAGCGATTTGGATATAACTATCACTAGAAAGTTATCATATGATAAACATTGTATTTACAAATCTCAAAAGCTAAGAGACTACTCTGGACCATTAAACAAAAATGTTAAAAGTAGGGATGAAAATGTGATACTGCCATTATATAAATCATATGCTAGACTGCTGCTCAACTATGGTAGCCCAGTTTGGGGCATGACAGCTACAGGCACTTCAGATAAAATTGAAAGAATTCAAAGACAGGCTGCTAAAATGATACATAATATTAAGACTTTACCACAAAAGCACATCTACAAAAACTAAACCTAATGTCCCTTGAGACTAGAAGAATATGAGGGGCTTCTTTATGTTACAGTATTATGCAAGATGATTATCTGTTAAGTGAACTAAATTTTGAGCCTAAAATGACAAAATGCATACCAAGGGACACCTATTGTAGCTGAGATGGAAAAAAGTTCAGTACTAACTAAAGAAAGGCCTTTTATACACAGAGTGATTAACCCTTGGATTAAACTACCTTTAGACATTGTAATCAGTAAAGACAAATGTCAGTTTAAAGAGTAGACTCTACATTCTAGACGAAACATTTTGTCATATTATGGGTGACTGGTAGGAGCATGCATGGGCTGAAGCCTCCCCCATATTAGTATGCACCTTAGTATCTCTAATAGTCTTAACACAGCAACAAAATATGATATAGCAAGATGTAAGGTAAACAGGATGCTGGGATACAATGGTAAGGTGTTCAACAATAAGAGAAAGGAGGAAATATTTCTCCTATACATAACTTCAGTCAGGACACCTTGAGTACTGTGCACATTTGTTGAACCCTCACCTATAAAGGATATCAACAAGTTGGAGTCAGTACAGAGGAGGATGACCAAGAAGATTCATAGACAACAAATGAAGAAGTAAGAACAATGAATGGAGATTGTCAGTCTGTACTCACTGAACAACAAAGGGAGAGAGACACATTTAAATATCTCTAGTGAATTAGCAAGTTGGACACCAGTGAGTTGTTCACATTCTGCAGCAACACAAATGTTTTGTGAGACAGTAAAAACATATGGATGGGAAGTTTAGAAGAGGTAAGGAAGTACTATTTCATGGGCAGGGTGCTGGAGGGGTGGACCTAACTTTCTGCAGCACTGGGCAGAGCAAAATACTGTAGTGTTTTATGAGATAGTGGGATATAACTGTATCTTGTAGATGATGGAGGATGGTAGTAGGTCCTAGTGCAATTTGTAAATACAATGGGCTGCTCAAGGGCTCAGAGGGTGAAAGGGAGGAAACCAGGTTAGTGATGAGTTCTAGGGGTCATACTGTATCTCACTTCTTCAGACTGATTGGATAGATTTCAAGACCATTTTCCACCAACAGTTTTCTATGTTTCTGTTTCTAACTGGTTTGTCACATGAGATAAGAGGACCAAATAGTTTGGGCAGGCTAAGAGACCACAATACACATGAAGCTCCTGCCACACAAATCAATCAAACTACATATTCCTGTCTAGAAATTCTTTGGGATGGACATAGATGTTAAAAGGCCAAATGAGAAGAAAAACTGGATCTGCAAGGAGAGGATCCACCTCAAGGGTTGGCAGGGCAGGGAGTCTGAGAGAGAATATCCATTCTCCAGCAACAATCCCCTGATAGACCACAGTTGCAGCTATCAATGCCCCTTGCAAACTCCACAGAGTCAACTATCCATGAGTCAGTTGGAAAAAACAGATACAAAATTGCATGCAAAATCAGATATTTCAATCAATGCTCCATGGTATTGGGCTTCAGGAATAAAAGTATGTGTACAGTTGTAGGATTCTTTCCAATATTGCTGTTGAGTTCAAACAACAAAAACACTGATGCTGATATGCTTACAAGGAAAAGATGGAACAGGTAATTTTCAGCTTTAAACCAGGAAGAAATACACAAATGGCAGCACTCATCTCTAAAATATAAGAGAGAAAAAAAAAAGCCACTGGGTAATATACAACACATGATAGCCACAGCACAGCTGCCCCAGCAGTTTACGTCTGTATTGTGATGCTTCATCAAGGAGCCATCTGACAAAGCACCATGATTAAGATGTGAAGTGCCAGGGCAGCTGGACAGTGGCTGTCATATGTTGCATATGGTTCTACAATGACAACGCGGATAACTGGGGGCATCGACAGCCACAACAGTGACACTTGGACATTGGCCACCAACTTACCACAGGAATCACTATGCGCAGGGAAGAACAGCGACATCCCACACAGCAAACACCTCCTTTGTGGGCTGTGAATAGTCATCAAAACCCCACCTAAGGAGCACACCAGAATGGCAGATGACATGCAGTATGCCACCGCCCCATGGACACATGGATCCCGTGGACCACTGGGCCAGGTGCAGTGCTCCACCGAGGAGGTATGGGAAATGTGATGGTGGAACCCCATCAGTGGTACCAAGGGCCAGCAGCTATGCACAGCATCCCTGCCATGACCAGAGTGTACCCACAGTCCAGTGACATACATCTGGCATCCTCCACCCATCAATGGGCACCTGGCATGGGCATGGCCCCCACACACAGAAAAAGCAACAGAGACATTGGTGGCTCCCCCATGAAGAACAGACTCTGACCACTGCAGCAACAGCTGCAGGACACAACAACAGGGTACAGCTGGAAGCTCAGGTCACAACCAGGCACAAGCCCACTCGATCGTGCACCCCAACAGAGCACACAGGACACAGAACTTATGCAGTGCTTAGCTTTAATGTGCAAGTGCATGGCACAAAAACAGACATGGACACAGGTGACCCCCAGGCCTGGACCCACCACCCCCACAGCCCACAACCCCCACACCCTACAGAGGTAACAGTTCAGTCTGCCACATGGAAGATGGCCCATGGGTGACACGACAGGCATGGGCATGCTGCCGTAGTCACAGTGTCCACTACCCCTGCAGGCGGATGTTCAGAGCAATGCCCAGCAGGTAGTCCCAGACAGTGGCTGGCCATGCTGCTTCACTATCTCCATCAACTGTATGCTGTAGTCCATGGTCCAAAGCCTGCTGGCACCACTGTCATCCCCACAGCACCTGCTGCATCTGAAGTTCTGTACATCGCTGCTGCCTCCTCCGCACATCAATGAAGTGCCATACTGTAGGGTGCAATACCCCCATCAGAATTGAACCCACAGTGCCAGCCCTCAATGTTTTGTTGGTGCATGGAAGGCCCTCAAGTGCAGTGGCATAGCAGTTCCAAAGTCTACTGGGTAAGGGGGTCCATGGTGCACCACTGCAGACTGCACACCCCAGCCAGGAGTCCACATAATAGTCAATATAGGGTGCCAGCTCCTCCTCTGGGGCAGCAAAGACCTCCCTGGTTTTCAGCTTCTCAATCACGGTGTTGACATCTTCTCCTGGCATGAATGCCAGGGTGGCAACATCTGCACATGTATGTGAACTCTTCACTGGTGACATAAAATTGAGCGGATGTTTCATGTTGCCCACAGATGGAAGCCATCTCTCCACAGTGTCAGTGATATTGCTGCAGCATACTACCACCACCTGCTGGCAGCTCTCGGTGGTTTTCACTGCCTCTCCTTTACACACCCTGCCTGCCTCACCTCTATGGTGGCACTGTTTGCACATGGTTGTGCCACCCTGTAAGGGACACATCCTCTACTTCTGTGACCATTCGTACACACCAAGGGCAATGGCCAGTGTGGTACTCATTACACTTTCAGTAAGTTAACGCCCGGCGGTGTGTTCCGCGTTGGTATAAATTGCCACAGTGCATGAAGGCTGTTCCTTCCCGTGGGTGGTCATCACATATGTCAGCGGCAAGACTGTTGTACTTCAACACTTTTACCATGCAGCTAGTCATTGCCCCTGGCCCCACACCCCTTTGTAGTTGCTGCCATAGGGCATCAGTGTTGTGGACCCAGCCTTCACAGGTGCTTTCATTCACCTGGCTGTGAAAGGCACACAGTGATACTGTGTTTGGCTAAGTTGTGGTCATGTTGCTTTCCCACCATCGCTGTTGGCGCCTACCAAGCTGTGTGTGACGGAGTGTATGCGACCGGGTGCTGTGGGCACAGTTGCTGTGGGGTCTACATTCTACCTGTAGTTCCTGAACCCTGACATCCTGTCCGCTAACCCACAGCTATTCCCGCAATGGTGTTTTGATGGCCAGTGTTTGTCATGATGAATGGCCTCACTTCTGTGCAGCTGGCAGCCTGGGATTCTCTTTGCTCCATTGCATGTCACTGTCCAGGTGTTGCTACATTGGTCCTCACTCTGATGGTGGTGTTGCCATAAGTGGGGTAGCAGTTACGGCTTACCCAATGGCCTTTACTTTTTCTAACTCTGTATTTTAGAGATGAGTGCTGTTGTTTGTGTGTTTCTGCCTGAGTTCAAACAACAGGCTACTGACAAACACCTCCCAATCTACAAACAGTGCAATAAACTCTTCAGCAACCAGAAGGGAAGCTGCAGGACATAAATGTTAGAGTATGCATGCAGGATGTAACCTGAAGAGTGGAATAAGGAGGTATTTCACATTTTCTAATTAATCCAACAAGCAGCAATCCAAAACAAAACAAAAGCAGCACAAATCACAGGAAGATGCACAAACTCCAGTTTAAAGCCTGAAATAAAACAATAGACAGCATCCACAAAACTGGTTTTATCAGAAGAACACAGATTTCTATTCAGTGGATGCTCCAGGCCCACGTCCAGTTGAACTGCAGAAACCACTGCTCAACTCCTCAACTGAATCAAATATTAGTGGAGAAACATGGCAACAGAAAAATCTCCCCAGCCAAAACTCTCTCTCTCTCTCATCCTAGCTGCCAAGAAACATAGAGTGTTCACATGGCATTGGCTCTCATCCCTCTCAGGACATGGAAGTAATTGAAACAGGAAACTAACAGCCAGGACAGGTCCCAGCCATTACTTAATATAAAAATCTAATATATATTATACTGGCAGTGGTATATGTATAGATTAAGTGAAAGGTAACCTCGATGTCATACCTGAATGTTTGAACATTAATAACTTCAGAACCGTTCAACAGATTTGCATAAAGTTTTGGCAAGCATGATGTCTAGGGGTATGGATCTTGATCTGCCAAATTTTGCAGTAATCTATTGTGCAGTTTCTGAGATATAGAGTGTTGAAAAAACAGAAAAATATTTTTACATTTCTTTGTCCACCTGGATCTCAAAAACGACTTTAGGTTGTGGTCTGAAATTTTCAGAGTAGAAAGTCTTTACCTCACAGATGTGTCTTTTGAAGATTTGATGAAAATATTAATCCATTCAAAAGTTATTAAACTTCAACATTTCCCATTATAACCTATGGGAAAAATTTATGATCCGAAAGTGGAAGCAGTTGAACAGCCGAAAACCAGTTTCTTTGCCACTTCATAGCAGAAAACTGTTAGGATGTTTGGGCTGAAATTTGTAGGGTGGCAAGCTCTTGCCCCACAGATATGCACTTTTGCTGGATTGGTGAAGAAATAGTCACCGGTTCCATAGTTACAGCACTCTGAAGTTGTGAATTTTCCTATAGGATAACAAGGTAACTTCTATGTTAAACTTGAATTTTGAGCGTTAATAACTTTGGAATTGTTCAATGTATTTTCAGGAAAGTTGGCCTGCATAATGTCTAGGGTATGTCTCTTGACATACCAAATGTTGTCAGGAATCTGTTGTGTTGTTTCTGAGACATAGATCATTGAAAGAACAAAATATATGCTTTTAACATTTCTTAGTCCACCTGGATCTCAGAAATGGCTTTAGGTTGTGGCCTGACATTTTCAGGGTAGAAAGCCTTTCCTCAAACACATGCTTTTTGAAGGTTTGGTGAAAAATATTAATCTGTTCAACATTTATTAAACTTTAAACATTCCCATTATAGCCCATGGAAAGAAAACATATGTCTCTGAAAGAGAAAATAGGTAAACAGCCATAAATACAATTTTTGCCACTTCAAAAAATGGTTAGAACTTATGGGCAGAAATTTGCAGGGTGGCAAGCCCTTGCCCCACAGATGTGCCCTTTACTGGTTTGGTGAAGAAATGGACACCGGTTCCATAGTTACAGTACTTTGAATTTGTGAATTTTCCTATAGGATAACATTGTGGTGGCTGTGGCACCTTTTAGCGATTGTATCTTGAAAATAGTTTGAGATACAGATATTTTTGCTAAGCATAGCTTAGTGTACTAAGCATGCATGGAGTTAGCCAGCTCATGAATACAACTGCTAAGGAATGTTTCCAAAGTTCCTATGGTTCTTGAGATATTGCAACTTTTGCAGCACAAGAGTTACCTGGAATGGCTATAGGTGTTCACTATGTCTCTATACTTATGGGTACAATGGGCCTGAGCTCCCACATTTGGATCTCATTATGCAATAATGGGAGCACAGGGCCATACATTATGCAGTAGTGGGAGTGTAGGGCCTGGAGGGCCCTGTGCTTTTTACTGAAATGTGATATCATTACAATATAGGTAAACTTATGTATAGATGTGAGCACAGGCCCAGTCCCACATGAAAATCAGAGACAATTACAAAATGTATGTATGAAGAAAGAGCAAAAGCCCTGAGGGTCCAGCACTGCCACAGCCACATGCAAGTAACATTACACTTTCTCAAAAGAAGGAAATTCATTGTTATAAACATCATTAATACACCAGTTAGGGTTGTCATTACAGTGACAAAAGTTTGGAATTTTGATGTTGAGGTTATCAACCCCCCACCCCCACTCTCCACACAGCAACAGGCATCAGAGTATGCCCTGGGGTTGTCAGGCCTCCTCTCACCCCATTGTCCTACTACTGCACACTCAGCTTCCTTACAAATGGAATAGTGTGAGAGTTAGAGCCGACTAACCCAAAGCACCAACGATGCCTGTTAGTGTGTGGAGAGTGGGGTGGGGTTAGGATAGGGTAGTTAACTCTAACATCGAATTTCCAAACTTTGTTCCTGTAATGATAACCTAACTGATGCATTAATCATGTTTTTGGTTATTAAAATACATTAGTTAGGGCTGAGTAGGCAGTTGAATGTTAAACCACAAATTTTTCATGTTAATAACTTTGCAACCGTTCAATGGATTTGCACAAAATTCAGAATGCATGGTCTTGTATGGTATTTCTCCTGATCTGCCAAGTTGTGTTTTGATTGGATTTGTGCTTTATGTGCAGCAAAGTGTCAAAACGTGTTTTCACTTTTTGCCCATTTTACATGATTTGTGCCCATCTTGTTGTGGCCACACAGTTTGGTATTTTGGCCTAACATTTTCAGGGTGGAAAGAGGTTTGCTCAAAGAACAATCCAGCATTGGTTTGGTGAAAAATATTAAACCATTCAAAGTTATTTAATTTTTAATTTTCGGGTTCTGAGCATGCTCAGTTCAGTCTTAGATTTATGTGTATGTTTTGCGAAGAGGATTGGGCTCATGATCAAGGATTTTGTCACCTCACAAACAGGATTCATGAAATTCCCATTCATAAGGAAAAATTCCCTTTCGTGAGCTGCCATCTTGTTTTCATTTTCCCCACAAACAAAATGTTCTAGCTTGCCCCACGGATGTATTCTCTTGTAATTTAAGCATGGATTTTGGTCAGGGTAACACTCTCTACAAACCGATGGCTTTAGTTTGCTTCATTTGCTCAAACAATGGCCATTTTAAATTTAAAAATTCCTTATTAGTCACTCGCTTCTGATCCTTGTTTGTGAGGTGACAAAATCCCTTTCTTGAGCTGATCCCCTTTCATGAGCTGACAAAATCCTTGATTGCAATTTCCAGACCAGATGGCTCTATCCAGAAACAAGAATTGACTCACGAACAAGGTTTTGTCAGCTGCAAAGGGATCATCTCGTGAAGGAATTTTGACAGCTCATGAAAGGTATTGGTTTTTGATCCCTTTCACGAGCTGTCAAAATCCCTTTCATGACTAGACCTGGTGGTGCTGAGGGGTTGAGGCACACGCCACACCTCACGCCTGTGCCAGCGACCCATGTTCGAATGAGCACAGGCCACGTAGGTTGGCAGAGGAGGAGATGGATCAAGCATCCAATGGACTGCTCTCCATCTCCAGGAAGGGGTCAGCGGCTGGTGCATGCCTGACCCTAGCGAGACTAGGCTTGGCAACATGAGCCAAAACAACATGGGGCAGGAGCGTGGCAAACTCTTGACATGGGCATTATCGGAGTGTGCAACCCCATCATAGGCATTACTGCATGCTGCATGCCTGCAAGGGGCACAAAAATGGAAAAAATGCTATGCAGCGGATGAAGGAGGATGCCTCACTGGCCCGCTCTGGGCAAGCCACGGTGCTGGCCACTAGATCTTGTTTCTGGCGGGTTGGGGAACCACCGGCTCAGCCAGGGTCAAGCCCTGGGAGTTAGTGCCAGTGCAGGCTAGTGGATGTCAGGGGATGGGCTGGGGCACCCTCCAGATGGGGGCCTCACTGAGGAGAGAAATGATAGCTAAAAAACAAATCCCTTTTGTGAGCAGATCTTCTTTCGTGAGCTAACAAAATCCTTGATCATGATTTCCAGACCAGATGGCCCTTATCATGAACAAGGATTGGCTCGAGAAACAGGAATTTGTCACCTCATGAAAGGATCGACTTGTGAAAGGGGATTGTTTTTCAATCCTCTTCACAAGGTGACAAATCTTCATTCATGAACTGTCAATATCCCTTTCATAAGCCAGTCCCTTTCATGAGCTGACAGAGTCCTTGATCACGATTTCCAGACCAGATGGCAAAATCTGATGAACAAGGAATTCTCCAAATAGCGATTTTGACAGCTCATGAACAGGGACAGAGCTCCAAAAGGGGATTTTCCCACCTCACAAACTAGGAATTTTAATATTTTCCCAGTGCACTGTAAATAAATGGTATGGTCTTTCGGCTTGAAATTTGCAGGGTATAAAGGTGGGTGTCCTAGAGATGTGAATTATGCTGCTCAGGTACAAAAAAATTAATTAGTTCCATAGATATGCCATTACAAAGTTGAGATTTTTCCCATAGGATAACACTGAGGTGCCCATAGCGCCTTTCACTGCTGTATCTCAGAAACGGTGTGAGATATGTATTTTTTGCTCTGGGCAGCTTAGTTCATGTGTGAGGTTTTGAAGTCATGATAACAACTGCAGTGGATTTTTTTCATAGCTGCTACAGTTACTGAGATATTGGTAAAATAGTGTTAGAAGGGTTCCTTTTCAGCCATATAGGGCTGTTGCATGGCTCCATAGTTATGTGTAAGAGGTCTGCACTCACATATGCAAATCATTATGCAAAATGGGCAGCTTGATGGGATCATGGCGTCCTGAGGGCCTGCATTCCCACCAACACATACCAGTTACTAGTTACATTACACCTTCTCAAAAAGTAAGGAAATTCATTGGAAAACACTTCATTAATGCATCAGTTAGGGCTGAAGTTACAAAGTTGGGAAATGAGTATTAGGGTTGACACCTAACACCCCCACCCTACCACCCCACCCCTACTGACCGCAGACCTACAGGTTAAAGAGTGTGCCTTGGGTCATCTGGCCTAACTCACTCTATTCTCCAATACTATACCATGTAAGGTTTGTTAAACATGGAATGGTTGAGAGTTAAGGTCGGTGACCCTGGGAAAAGTTTTGTGAATCTGGCCCTTTGAGTTTGTACAGCATGTGGGTTTTCTCCAATGATGCAGAAACAATGAAGAATCTTCTCTGCTGTTGATGTCACTCTGGTGTTGCTGGCTATTGCTGGAAGTACTACTTCTCTTCATGCACTGTCACAACAAACCTCTGGCACACTAAGAGATTGGGCTTGAGCTCTTGTTGAAAGGGCTTTTCAGCTTGAAGACAGAAATTTTAACAAACATGGACTTGTATAGCAGCTGTCTTGAAGAAAATGTAAACAAGTTTTCCATTGTCTGATATTTATCAGCTAGTCACATTGACATAATTATGACATCACATATTCTGGTTTATCAACTCCAACTGGACCTTGCAAATGAGGTGTGAATGCCAAATTTCTGACCTTGGCACCACACTCTCCAGTATAGTGCCCATTTTAAATTAAATAAAAATCAGTGTTACTTTTCACTCTAATATCTGAGGCTACCACATACATGTGTCAAAACACAAGTCTTTGGAGTCAACACATAATTCTGTACATTCTGATGAAAGCCCATGTCTCTAAACTCCACAGTTCACAAGATAGTCCATAGATATTATTTCCAAGTAGATACCTTTATAAAAACATACCTTCTTAATCCTAAACTGCTGACTGTTGACAGTACTACCACACTTGACCCGTTGGTCATTGTCAACGTCTTCAATGCAGCCTTCACTGACCTCAGTGGTGTCCTCCCCAAGACTTTTCTCAGAAACTGACTCCCTGCACCAAATTCCTCCCTACTACCTCAAGTCATCCACCTTTCCACTTCCAAAAGTCAAAGGCGGATGATGTCCACAAATACATAAAAGGCTATCTCAATGCCAGAGCCAGTGGAGATTCACTGACCTAAACTGCTATCCCTCACCCTAGAAGAGGTATTGCACCGCTTACCAGAATCTTCAACCTCTCATTCAACCTCAGTCAGTTCCCAAGCAAATGGAAATCTGCTATTGTCACTCTGGTCTTTAAAAGCGGCAACAAGTCCATCCAGGGACACTACGGCCGATCTCTATGTTACCCTCCCTCTCCAAGACCCTTGAGCACATTGTTGCTGACCACCTTTCAGACTACTTGGACAAATATAACATCCTATATCCACAGCAACACGGGTTCAGGCAAAGGCACAGCACATCAACCACCCTCCTGGAGCTCACTGGAGCCCTTCACAACTCATTGGACAAGGTCATCTAACTAGAGCCGTATTCATCAACTTGACTAAGGCATTTGACACTGTTCACCATGGCCTACTTACCAAACAGCTGCTGAATGCTGGGCTCTCCCAGGCCTCTACTGCATGGTTTAATAGTTACCTAGACCAGAGCTCACAAAGAGTAAAGATCTCAGGACTACTCTCTGGCTCCAGACCTGTCTGCTCAGGCGTCCCCAGGAATCCATACTGGACCCACTACTTTTCAGTCTTTTCCTAGACTGTTTTCCATAATCCTGTCCAGAACAAACTATCCTCTATGCTGATGGTGCTGTGTTTCTCACCCTCCCCATAGACCCACAACCATTACTTCTCAACCTACAGCTTGCTTTCTCTGCTGTTGAAAACTGGTTTGCAGAACATAAACTGGTTCTAAACCACAAAAGACTAAATATATGCTCTTCTGTAGCTTGCAAAACAAACTCAGGTGATACCCTTGATATCAATGCCAGTGCTGGATATACCCTTGAACAAGTGTCATCTTTTAAAAACCTTGGAATATCACTCGACCCTTGCTATCATATGGGACCCACATTGATAGCATTGCCAGAGTTGTAAACCATACCTACATAAGTACTACATAGTTGGAGACCATACCTACGTAAGGACATAGACAGGGTAGAGAAGGTTCAGAGGAGGGCAACAAAGATGGTGCATGGATTGCATCACAAGTCCTATGAAGACAGGTTGAAGGAACTGAACATGTACTCCCTGGAGGAGAGGAGGAGGAGAGGGATATGATAGAGACATACAAGTATCTTACAGGGAGGAACAGGGTGCAGGAAAACACTATTTTTAAGCAAAAAAATGTTCCAGGACTAGAGGCATGGGATGAAGTTGGAGGAGGACAATTCAGAGGAAACATGAGAAAGGATTTCTTCACAGAACGGTGGTGGACAAGTGGAACACCCGCCAGAGGAAGTGGTGGGGGCTGAAAAATCATGGGATTTAAGAATGCATGGGATAGACATAAAGGAATTTTGGAGGTCAGGGTAAGGTGCAACAGACTTCTAGGAAAACAAACTAACTTACAAGCTCAAATGGGTGGACTGGGTGGGCCATAGGCCCTTATCTGCCGACACTGTCTATGTATCTATGTATCTATGTAAACTCACGCATTGGAATTCTCTACCAAACAGGTTCCACCTTACCCAGACAGCTCTGAAGATGGCAATCCAGAGCTCTAAGGTCTCCAATCATAGACTACGGTCTCATAATCTATGGTTCTGCCTCTACTACTGCCCTCAGGCATTTAACAACCTCCCTTAACAAGGCCTGTTGACTGCTAACTGGAACCCACCGACTCACACACATACAGGTGAGCGTAACGCTCAGTCGGGATGGCTTCAACTTGCAAACTGAATTAAGTACCTTACCTGCTTAATGGCAAAACTCCACCTTGGGCCTTGCTCCACCTAGTGTTCAAGCTCTCCTGTGCCCAATCTCTAATCCCCATAACACCAGAGGTCTGAATGTCAACTTCTGCAAGTTCCCAATGCTGCTCTACTCTGGGCCAAAGATCCTTTGTTCACCGTGCTCCCAGCTGGATGAATGCCCTCAGCACTCATATCAACTCCTCCTCACTGGGCATTTTCAAATCAAGACTACATCTTCATCTCACTGCCTCCAGCTCTTGTGACTGCCTCCCCTAACTTCCCTCTTCCCTTTGTGATCAACCACCCCTCTCCTATGTTCTATGACAATGCTGTGATCTGCTTTAGCTTCTTTTCAGCTGCCACTTCCCCTTCTGCCCACCCTTTCTCCCTGACTCCTTCTCGGTTTCTGAACTGATCCCAGTTTGTGTTATCCATGTATTTTCTTACTATGATGTCATACCTGAACTGATGAATGTTGTGATATGCTCTTTTAATAATGTTTCTTTGCCCAGCATACTAACATACTATTTGCCAGCAGATTAGGCCTTATGGTCTATCAAGTCTGCTTGAACCTCATATCCCTAGTTGGGTGCCAAGGCCCTCCCCTTGTGTTCCAGAAACCCCTATCATCAATCCCCACCCCCTGGGACAGGCCATCATCTGATACATCCACTTTCTGTGTCTGTCCCACCCTCTCTTGAAGCCCTCCACTGTGAATCTCTGAGACCAGCTCTCAAGGCAGTGCATTCAAGGGTCCACCACTTTCTCAGTGAAAAACCTCCTCCTCTTTCCCCCTCACCCTTCCACCTTCCAACTTCAAACCATGCCCTTTGATGATACCTCCCTGCTTTAGTCTAAGATCCCTCAATGTTTACCCTATTTATTCCTTGAGTACTTGAAGACCTCAATCATGTCCCCCTGTCTCTTCTCTCCTCAAATGAAAACAGGCAGAGCTCCTCAAGTCTGTCCTCATACGCCAAATCCCCTAGCCCTTGTATCATCTTAGTTGCCTCCTCTGTACCCTCTACAGGAGCTGTATGTCCCTCTTCAAGTGTGGTCTCAGTACTGTACACAGTACTCAAGGTGTGGTCTAACAAGTCCATTGTACAACAGCAGAATCACTTCCTTGCTCCTGGGTGATCCCCCTTACGATGCATCCCAACATCCTGTTTGCCTTGCTAGCCACTCTCCTGCACTGCTCAGAGTTATTCTATATGCATCCACCATGACCTAGGTCTTTTTCCCCTATTGGGCCTCCAGCCTCCCCTCCCAGGGTGTACCTGTGTTTGGTTTCCCCACCCAAGATGTAACACCTTGCACTTGGTGATATTTAAATTTAATTTCCATGTGTGAGCCCAGTTTTCCAGGGTGTCCAGGTCCCTTGCAGCGCTAACCTCCCTTCTTCTCCCTCAACTACTGCTCCCATCTTGGAGTCATCAGCGAAGAGACTCATTTCACACCCTATACCCTCCCTGTTGTCTGATATGTTGCATAAAACAGGATTGGACCCAGGACCAGAGCCTGCAGTACCCCATGTATGTACCAACATGTATGTACTCTCTTGATGTGGAACCTTGTAAAGAGCCTTGCTTAAAGGTACTTGTAATCCTAAACTTAAATAAATAAAATAAAATAAATTAACTTTTGTACTTAAAAATGAGATTGTTTTACTCCAAATAAAAATTAGGAAATAGGTTATAGGACACAGAATCTCTGCTAACCAAAACATTCATTGTTTGAAATCCTTGAAGCATGGCAAGTAATAAATTCAGAGCTGCCACAAAACTTTTAAGCAGTTATAGTAGAATTTTTCCAAATAATATAGCTTGTTTCTGCAATCACAAAGGCACATAAAGAGATATATTTGAATGCTGCATGATGTGAGCATTAAAAGAACCAAACATGAGTATTCAAACTTTTAAACTGTTAACACAGGATATTTTTGCAAATAACTTCTGTGGTATGAGGAGGCTTCTTATAAACTTTGGGTTTCATCAGACTGAAACATGTTCTATCAGATTATGCTATTCTCACACTAGCAGCACTTTTTAGTTTTATAGGAATAAACAAACAAACAAAAAAATACATGTCAGTATTATTTATTTATTTATTGAATTTGATGACCAGGTTGGCCCACTGGGCCCACGAAGAGTCCCTTTTTCGAGGGTGACCTGGGGAACAGAAGCAATACAATATATACACTCAGGTGATCCAAAGCAATACAATACATACAGTCAGGTGATACAGGGTTACAAGGGTAGACAAGATAATGAGGATAACAGTACAAGCAATTATTCAAATCATAGACCATAAGTACATAAGAGCAGATATCCACCACTACTCCAATCATAGACACCTCAACACCGCCTCCTAGAACATTTCCTCACGGTCTGCTCTTGCTCCGCCCTGCTCAATTAGCAGGCCCAAACTCCTGATGGCCTACTATAGCATATTATAACTATCAAGCTCTGGCAAAGGTCGCATGGTGCTCACTCCTTCTCTCCTGCTCTAGTTCTGTAATCTGTAGCTGTGCTCATTTCATTACTGCAATGGTTATTTCATTCTGTTGGTCTTAGTTTTGTATATATGTTACATGTCTGCCTAACTACCTACTGTATAGGCTCCTAACAGTGCCTCCTCAATTGTACATAATTTTTGTGTATTACTGACCTTCCCCTATATATCTCCCCCGTTTCCCCTCAGTACGCATCTGGAAATGAGTGGTTCTTTGCTCAGTATGCCTGCCTGGTTAAACTCTTGAATAAATAAATAAATAAAGTGCAACACTTGAAATATTTAAGGATTTAAGGCATGATTTAATGTAGGTTAAGGTGAGGGAGGTGGTTGTAATGATTAGGATCGGGGTGATTATCCTATACCCTCACAGTGGCATGAGCTTGTCCAGATCAAATGGGACTTAAGCCTAGTGCAAAAGATTGGTAGTGAGGGTGCTTCCTGTACTAGAGGTGGGAGGTGTTCCACAGTTTGGGGCTGTGAGGTGAAGGAATTGCCTCCTTGTGAGTCTTGATTCTGGGGACTGCCAGTAAGGACTGACCCAACATCCTGAGCATTTGGGGTTAGGCTTAGCCTTGATTATTCCCATTAGGCTTGGAAGTGTTGCTGGACTCTGCAATTTGTATGCATGGCAGAGCAGGGATACTGGCCGAGCCTCGAAGAAGGCCATTGCAGATGGGCTAGTGGGATGCAGGGGTGGCTTCTTGGTTGACACATTATTGCAAAGTTCATGACCTTGTTGTACAGGACCTGAAGCCTGCTAATCTCACCCTTGCCGTGCCCTGGATTACTGGGGCAGCATAGGTTAATGTGGGTAGGAGGACACTGGAGGCGATTGCTCATCTAGCCTCTGGGATAAGTTGTTTTTTAGCCTGTACATGGTGCCAAGTTTGACATGGATAGACATGGTTGCCTGGTCAATGTGGGGCTAAAGGTGAGACCCTGGTCAATTGTTAGTATAGGTATTTTATGCTGTCAACTACGTTTATTGTTAAGTCCTTGTTTTCCAAGCATTCATTCTTTAGATGTTGTTACCAGACCTTATCAGTTCTGCAGCAGGTTACCATGGAAATATCATCACTCCTTTGGCTAAAATTCACAACTTTGACCTCTGTATCCGGATCACACTGAAATCTCCAAGGACCCTTCATTCTAGAAGGACAGCAGCTTTAAAAAAAAATCAGCTTTGTCTTCACATGTTGATTTTGTGAGTCTGTCCAAATCAGTAACTATTTGGAGTTTAAACAAACTCCCAATGTCTCAGTATCACATGACATGCAAATAACCACACTCGATAATCAAATAATACAAAATAATTTTATAACTAACAATTTGCTATGACACTTCTCAACCATAGCCCCTTTCAAATAGTGCACCCCAAACACACCCTATGCCCAGCACCCTTGCTCCTCCCTCATCACCCAAATGATACAGTCAAAGAAGCTGGGAATCTACAATTTCACTGATACCTATAGAAACACAAGTGCTGCTCCCTCAGAAGTATCCAGAGAAGTTGTAAAGTTTTACTTCTCTGGCAACGTTCTTAAAGTTACAAAATTCTACATCAAAAATCAGTTCATGAAGTTGTCCTTCACCACTTCAAAAGAGTTCTCATGGCAAAATGACACTTTTCAGGTGAAGTCAGTTGAAGTTATAATGAAGTTGCAACTTCATTGGTGAATCTTTATGACTTTGCTCAAAAATGTGCCACTTCACCTGCATAAAACTTTACAAAATTGGCAACTTTCACAAATTATTGCTAAACAAAGTTTGCAAACTTTGAATATCTTTAGCAGTGACCAGCCTCTTCATCTCTGATTTATACATACTGAGCGAATAGGTGATGATGTGCTTTAAGCTTGTGCCTGTCATCTGTTACTATTAGCATGTCATCACAAATTCATTCAGAGTAAATGTGGTAGTGATGCGGGTAGGCTGTTCACTGCTAATGAAATTTTTGACAGGTGTTGGTCAGACTATGGGTTCACTTCTACAATGACTGCATCATTTGTGTGATGGGGAGAGTACTGGGTTCTTTTGGACATATGAGTTGTATGTGCACTATTTGAAGGATCTGGGGTAGATGGGTAGGGACTAGTAGAGTTGTGACTGGGGAGGAAGAAGTGCTATATAATATAATAATTAACAAACTTCACTGGGTCACTGGGGTACAAGGGTGCTATGAGGGGTTGGTCATGGGGTTATATCATATTTCAGCAGGTGGCATTGGCAGTGTGGTATAATATGGTGCACATGGATGTGGGGTCAAAAGAAATTACATTTTGTTAAAGAAACTGCCCCACAAGGATGGGTATATCACACGCTACACATAATGCAAAGTTCCCAACTTCACCACAAGTTTGATAGTGAAGCTAAAATTCACAACACTCCTACCATAAGTGCAACAAGCTGTGCAAAAGAAAATATGCTTTCATAAAAGAATTATGCATGCAGAATTATTTTTGCTATTAAGTGCTGAAATTGTTACAAATGTATCACAACATTTAACAAGCATTTGTCAATGCTGAAAGTTTGCTTGCTGGCATGGCAGTATAGGAGTTACTGAACTGCATAATAGGAATAGCAGTGAAGTATTGAATTGAAGCCAACCCACCATCACCCCGAGATCATTGTACAGGCATTGAATGGGCCTTGTGCGTCAGGCATAACGGCCATGCCATTTCACCACACCCTACCTTGCAGACACACCAAGTGTCACGGTGTGCCTTGGGTCTTTGGCCTTATGTTCACCCCATTCCATCAGGAAATATGGTGAGATAACTGCAGTATAGGAGAATGGGGTGAACTTTGGGGCTAAAGAGTCCAAGGCACAACTTGATGCCTCTCGCTAGCTGCAGGGTGGGGGGTAGAATGGTATGAGCATTACAAGTTTACAATCCCAAGTCACACCCCTGATGCCTGTCAGTCTCTACAGGGTGAGGCATTATGGTCGGAAACCCTAATGCCTGAGGCGTTCATTGGTATTTTCACTCAAATTTTCAACATGATTTTTGTGACCCCCACCTTATGAACAGTGGCAATATCAGTTTTTAACCGAAAGCTGATTTTGCACAGTGACTATGCCATTTGACACCACAGGTGTGAAAACACATTTAGAACAGGATGTGAAAATGACAGCTGTACTGTTCATGGGGAGGTGTAAAAAATGGCAATGTTGAAAATCTGCAGTGAACATATTAAAAAAACTGGTGAAGTGCAAGCAAACATACAATTTGGCCACAATTGCTTTGGTACATTTGAGATGATGGAGACTACTTCCATGATCAGGAATTGCAATTGCATCAGGTGTTTTAAAACTCCATGCCACAGTATTCTAATATTGTTATTATAGTCCATAAATTCTAATTACTTCAACACTGCCTGATATGAACAAAATGCTTCACACAAGTCATAAGACATCAATTTAGAATTAGAACATTATTTTTATATTTCAAGGGTTCAATTTCACTATGCTGAAACTGCAATGACATCATGCCATTTTCCCACAGAATATTGTGGCAGTGATGTCTCAGGGACCAGAGCAGAGAAGAGGTGAAAAGTGCAATGCAGTACATTATTTTGGGGCAAGTGTTCTGATTACCATTGCATTCCATTGCATGCTTTCTAGCTGTTTAAGTAAAGTCTGGGTCAAGCTAGTACCACTAGAAACAAAGTGCTGCTAGAACATCTGTCACTCTGTACTAGCAGACATGTTTTCTGACAGGTATAAACCTTATTGATTCTATTAGTTAGAAGCTAGGGATATTGTAAAGTGGCCCTGAAGTGCAAAATATAAATTCAAAAAGTAAATAGAATCAAATAAGTGAAGCAATAACCAAAAAATTAAATGCAAAAACTAAATAAAATAAAAGCATCAAAACCAAATATAGAATACGATGCCACAAAAATAAACAATAAAACCATATGTAGCATACAACCAAAAGGAACTGACACACAAAACATCAAATGCAAACTAAAACAGTAAAACATTGTAATGTAGTACATGACAGCAGATAAGGACTGCTAGGCCCATCCAGTCTGCCGGTATTTCTCGCCTGTATCAGTGGCTGCTTGCCTACTTGATCAGTGGCTTTGCCTGTCTTCCCTTCATCAAGGCTTCCTTTATGTCTATTTCATGCATGTTTGGATCTCCCTACTGTGTTAGCACCACCACTTCCTGGGGTAGGCTATTCCAAGCATCTACTACCCTTTCTGTGAAGATAAACCTCCTCACATTTCCCATTATCCTGTCCCCTCCAACCTCATATTCTGCCCTCTCATCCCTGTGCAACTATTGTACTGGAAGATGTCACCCACCTGCACTTTGTTTAAGCCTTTAAGATACTTGAATGGCTCTATCATATCCCCTGTTGCCTGCTCTCTTCAAGTGCATTCATTTGAGATCTTTTAATCTGTCCTCATATGTTTAATGTTGTAAGCCCAGCACCATTTGATTGCCGTTCTGTGGACTGCCTCCACCCTGTCTATGTCCTTGCAAAGGTACAGCCACCAAAACTGAACACTGTATGCTAGATGAGGCCCAACCAGTGTTTTGTACAAATGTATCAACTATATCCCTTCTTCTGTTAGTGAT
The DNA here is from genome assembly GCA_016271365.2 of Neoceratodus forsteri. Classification (NCBI taxonomy): domain Eukaryota; kingdom Metazoa; phylum Chordata; order Ceratodontiformes; family Ceratodontidae; genus Neoceratodus; species Neoceratodus forsteri. The sequence goes on along the minus strand of CM028136.1, from coordinate 121,043,320 downwards.
ACCCTTCCTATGCACCCCAACATCCCACTGGTCCTCCCAACAGCCTTGTTACACTGTTTTCACTCATTTAGGTCATCTGAGATGATTATCCTAAATCCCTCTCCTCCTGGTGACTGTCAGCAATTCCCTCCCATACGTAGTTCTCCACCAGGTTTCTTCACCCCAGATGCATGATTTTACACTTCTTTGCATTAGATCTTAATTGCCACACTTGTGACCATTTTCCAGTTTTCCCAGATCCCTCCTCATTCATTCAACCTTCTGGAGTGTCTGCTCTATTGTAGATCTTGGTATCATTCACAAACTGGCAAACCTTCCTCCAGCCCTTCAGCAATGTCACTGATAAAGACATTAAAAGGACTGTCCCCAGGACTGACCCCTGAGGCACCCTACTGGTCATCCTTCTTTCCTGGACTTGATCCGATTTATACCACTCTCTGCTTCCTTCCTCTTAACCAGTTGCTAACCCAGTTTTCTACTTTGTGTCCCACCCCAGGCTACCCACTTTAGCTTGTTCACCAGTCTTCTGTGAGGTATGTTGTCAAAGATCTTTCTGAAATTGAAGTAGACGACATCCCTCTCCTCCCCATTACACCTCCTTCGTTACCCAGTCAAAAAGTCAATCAGATTTGCTTCACATGACATTTCTACTGTGAATCCATGCTGCCTTGGATCAAAAATGTTGAATTAAAATAAAATATTAGCATAACTAAAAAATGAATGCAAACAAATGTTTAGTACAACTAAGTGTAAGCAAACAAAAACCACAACCCAACTAAAATGTGAATGCAAACAAAAACACAGCACAGCTGAAAATAAAACCAAACAAAAATGTACAGCACAACAAAAAATGACTGCAACCCCTCACAAAAACACAGCACAACTAAAAGTGAATGCAAACAAAACAGCACAGTACAACTAAAAGTAACTGCAAACAAAAGGCACAGCACAACAAAAAGGTGAACACAAACTAAAAAAATACAGCACAGCTGAAAAGTGAATGCACAGAAAAAGCATGACACAATCAAAAGTGAATGCAGACAAAAGAGCACAGCACAACTAAAAGTGAATGCAAACATAAAACACAGCACAACAAAAATGTTAATCAAAATGAAAATGCACAGCACAACTAAAAGTGAATGCAAACAGAAAAGCATGTGTCATGTTTTGTTGCATGATTTTATAAATACAAATGTGGTGTGAACAAGGGATGGAGGAGATAGATGAAATGGGAAAGGGTGGTTGAATAGTCCTCTATGCTACAGCTGTGGCTATAAAAGTTAGTCTGGTTGTTTATTTAGTTATTTGGGCTGGTGGGAGGAGGAGGAGAGACCACAGGATTGCCCTGCAGCACAGCTGCTATATGAATGCCCCTCTTCAGAGATAGACAGGCTGGATCACTGCTGATGTGACTCTTATATTTATAATGCCCTTTCTTGAGGGAGTGGACTGGATTTCCACTGAGCATGGTTCCTCTATGGATGTTCCTCCTCTCACCTGGGGGAGGATGGCCTGGATTGCCACTAAGCAATTCTCCTCTATGGATGACCCCTGACATGAGTGGAGCAGGATGGGTCACCGCTAAGTGGACCTCCTATCCCCATTCATGTGGGGAACTGATTGCCTCATCTTGGCAGTGAGCAGCTGTTTGGATCCTTGCCACTCATGCAGGAGGACTGGCATGGCCCATATTAGTGGCTGGCAGCTGGCTGTGCACTGGATCTGATCCTCGTCCCTTGTCATGGATATTCATTCTCTATATGTCAACTCCTCAATGTCCCTGAATGCGCCCTCCTCCAACTGCCAACTGCATTGAAATGAGAAGGACCCATTCATTTTAGTGGGTTATTCATTGTATTTTTTGTTTGCTTGTTTGTTTTATTTCATAACATTTTCTCCTACTTTTTCTTTAGAAATCATTTTTAGACTTGCCTCACAAAACCCTACTGGTGTCAACTTTCAAGTCATCCAGAAATAGGTGTTTGTGGTGGAAGCCGATGTACACCATAACCACCCATTTTAGGGGCATTCAAATGTTAACACCCATAGGGTTTTGTGAGAGTGGGGTTAAACAGTGTAAACACCAGTTTTGGGGAGGGTTAAGTTAACACCCATAGTGTTTATTACAGTGGATCTAAAAAGACCATGACAGAAAAAAAGTAGGATATAACATTAAAAACAAAAAGTAATGAATTAAAGAAAAATACTGAAATGAACGGCCCATTGAAATTAATCGACCATAGTCATTTCAATACCATTGTTGGATAGAGGGCAGTGTATTGAGAGACATTGGAGAGTCTGTACTGAGAGACAAAGAAGCCATGACAATGGACAGAGATGGGTGCTAGTGCCCAACTAACTGCTGCCCACTGAAGCAGGTAAGCTGGTCCACCTGTAGGAATGGCAGGGACAAACAAGCTGCCCACTGTCAAAGTGGGCCAGCCCAGTACCTCTGCAAGAGAAGCAAGAGGAGGCATACATGGTGGCACTCCAGGCAGCCCACCTCACAAAAGAAGGCCTTGTTAGTGGAGTTGCAATTGGCAATGATCCTGTCACCATCCAGGTGAAGGGGGATCTCTGTAGAATTTCACTTAGGAGTGAACAAAGACTGCCCCTTAAGAGAGGGTGCATCTGTGTGGATCTGTTCTTGGTGGCAATCCAGCCCACCCCTTTAAGGAGAGAGGAGTATTCATACAGGAGCCATGCTCCACCACAATATCATCCTCTCTTCCCTCCCACAAGCCCAAATAACTACATAAATAATGAGACTCACTTGTACAACTGCTTCAGCAGCTGAAGGGTCCATTCATCCCTCCTTTCCCCATTTTCACCTACTGTATGTCATTCATGGTCTTGTCAACACGACATTGGCATTATAAAAACATGCAATTAACATCAGTGACATTAACCAATACTTGCTTTGTTTACATTTACTTTTTGTTTTGTGCTATTTTGTTTGTATTCACTCTTTTAGTTGTGCAGTGTTTTTTGTTTGCATTCAACTTGTGTTGCACTAATTTGTTTGCATTCACTTTTTATTGTGCTCTGCTTTTTGTTTGCATTCACTTTTATATTTTGCCGTGCTTTTTATTTGCACTTACAGCACTTTTTAGTTTACTAAATGCTTCATTCATTCATTCTTAGTTGTGCAAATATTTAAATCCATTATTGAAGAAACACATTACTGTTTTGATTTGCATTTGACTTTTGGTTTATCATTTTCTTTTGGTTGTACTTTACAAATGTTTTTGTTGTGGTACTTTATTTTTGAGACATTGCACTTTATATTTGGCTTTGTTGCTTTTCCTTTTTGTTTGCATTGAATTTTTTGGTTGTTACTTTACTCATTTGATTGCATTTTGCTTTTTGTTTGTGTTTTGCACTTCTGGGTCACCATTTTATTAGAACTGATTCAAATGTTCATTTAAAATGGTGGTATAGTAGGGTTAACAGCAAGAACAACATTTACACAGTTCACAGATATCCCTACAGTGATAAACAAGGGCACAGTACTGTATGTGTAGCCAATAAATCAGAAATAGTCCAAGCCAGGTCAGATTTTGCCATACCTTACAGCTCAGTATTAGGTCCTCTTTTACTTTCAATCTATATAAAGTAAGTGTGATCTTTCATTGTGTGAAGGGGTTAAGATCCAGCATGGTGCAGACATCATTCTATTTTGTGCTAGAGATAATATCAGTGAAGTTCAAATCTCTCTACAACAGGGCTTTGATTCAGTACAGGCATTTGTTCCCATAATGAATCAGCTTTCATTAAAAAGAAAACACGGAAATGCTATTTGTTCCAGAAGGAAAATGAGTAATATTAATGGTTCTGTCCCTTAAGCTGTCTCAACTGTGGATGATACTGAGCTATATGTTTTGCCACATTATAATCATAATGTGTCTATGAGTCTAGTTAAACTCCCTCTTAATTAAAGCTCATATTCAAAATGTGATAAAAATATTTTGCCCAATATAGGTAGCCATTCTAGGAACTGAGAAGCATTTTCCCTTAACATGAGATTGAGAACAGCTGATTATATATTATTGCTGTTAATAGAGTATACAAGCAATAATACCCAACAGGGTGGGTGGTATTGGGCAATACATTGGACACCCAGGGACATAATAAGGCCTGGCACTGCAGGTAGATGGTCTTATTGCCTTGGAAGGTCTAGTATTGCCCAATACCACTAACCCTGAAGTGTATATTGTGTTTAGAAAATGGGACAGTAACTGAAATAAATAGATAGGTACAAAATGTTGTTTTGCAACAGATATAATGAAACAATTAATTTTTTAAGTTTTTACAGGAAAAGTCCCTTTTGAGAGGGATGGAGAAAGTAATTAAAATGATAAAATCACACAGTTGCACATTCGTGGGTGGGGAATGGTCAAAAATGGCAAGCTGGTGGCTGTTATTTGTTATAGGTGATAAAGTTTATATGGGAATTGAATATACAGTTGTAAGGGTTATAGTAATTGCTTTTCCTGGAGGTGGCAGTGATGAACTGGTTCCTGATTTGCTTTTAGCTGCTTTCTTCCTTGATTTGCAGTTCTTTATGTGTTCTACAGGTTCTTGTTTGATTGTTTTGCTTGCCCTCTCACCAGGATTAAACTCAGGCTGTTCTGTCAGTGTTTGATGCTGCCCAGTAGATGCAAGGCTCACTTCAACCTGTCCTTTGACAATGGTAATCTCTTGGTTTGACAGGCTGATGTTGGAGAGCATATTAATGCTGTTGCATGAATACTGAGATTTTTATACCTTATGGAGAGCTCAACTTCAGCATTGAGTCAGGACGTTATTGCTCCGAGTAAATCTTCCCATAGGTTTCAATGTGTACCAGCAGGCTACTTTATCCAAGAAGATCTGTGGCAGTTATCAGGGGTGGAAGTATAATGATGGGGTATTGGGAGATTTTGGATAAGTATTTCTCAATGGATTTTACTGGTGGCCTGTGACATGCGACTGTAACTGAGCAAACTGCAAAACAGTGACTCAATCACGATGCATGTCATAGGGGCTACCTATGAGGTAGGGCAACTAGATGGGCTGGTTTCTTGCATGTAGTGACAGGATGTCACTACACGTATGTGCACATGGGGAGGTGGGAGGCGAGCATGCTCAGTGCCAGTGGGAGCAGTTTTGAGGGGTGGTGCTATGGTGGGCTGCCGAGCTGACCCTGTTGTGTAGTGGGTGGATTTGTGGCTTGGGTGGACAGGGAGCTGGGTTGGGTCTGGGCATGGGTACATTTTGCTCGCGAGGTACAATTTTTTTATGTTTTGCACCACCTCTTGACATGTATCCCCTGGAGTTGATAATCCTTAAGCAGGAAGGTGCAAGGCACAGCCCCCAGCATAAAATGTTAAAATGCAAGTCCCTGTGCCGGTTGCTGTGCATCAGGGAGACACAATGCCAAAATAGATTTTGGCGCTGTGAGTTTGCTGTAAACCAATCTAATTTTGGCAGTCACCATTATGACATAGAATCATTTTACTGGGCAGAGTGAGTTGTTTGCTTCCTCATACATAAAGCCCTTGTTTTGCTATTTGTTTGGCTTCAATGGATTGTTGTTGTTTTCTGTGACTTCATTATGTTACAGTGTGACATATCAAACTCTGGATTCATCAGTCTTTACTACAAATAAGTGTCTCTGCAGTTGCCATTGTCCTTCTTGGCCACACATGGCTAGGTAAAGCTGGATATCGAACCAGGCTTCCTTAATTTTTGTAGTGATGACATCGAAATATCTGTTGCCGTATTGGTCCTTGTAACACAAGATCGACGAAAATAGATGATTTGATACCTTTATTGAACCAACAGAATTGTTAAAAAGAAAACAGGTGCTTTGAGCTTTCAAATTACACAGATTCCTTCATTGGAAAATCAATGACAGTTGGTTTGGAAGAATACATTTACTTAAAGCTCAGATCATACATTGAAAAACAGATAAAAGTTGTTAAGAATCCCATTGACCTAAACTTGCATTTAAAATCAACACAAATACATATAAAAACATCAGAGTTCCATCAAAGGAAAGGCGTTTCAAAGTCAGATGTCACAGAATAGATAGCTTCTTCCTGAGAAAAGTCATGAAACATACTAAAGCTGCATTTTAAAAATATGCCTGTGTGTGTCTGTCCATGAATTAGTAAATGAATATCTTTTAAACCACAAGTTAACATAAGTTTAAAAATACATCGTATATAATGTTAAAAGTCTTCTAAATAAGAAAATATATTTGTGTTGGGCAGAAAGTGGGTTTAAAGACACACTGCCATAGTGTAAATTAAGCATTAACAAGTTCTTTCCCACATTTATGCAGTGTAAGCACTATTCAGATATGTTTGTCTTAAACTCTGTGTTCAAGAAGTCAATATTATTCATGAATATTCAAACTTATACTGTTTAAACATGATCTATCTGCAACTCTGTAACAAGTGACTATTGTTTATGCACATTCAAAACCCAAACCTTACACAGACCCCTTGTAAGTGAGATAATGTTATCCTAATAACAGAACACTAGGTGCCACGAGACCCTGCAATTATGCTAGATGTAAGGCTTTCAAGGTCTTGGGCTGGCAGTATAGCCTAGAGGTTAGAGAAATGAGGTGTGAATGAGCTGGGTACATCCAGCAAACCAGACCTTAGTTTGATTCTCACAACCTCCACTTGCATACTGTGTGACTCTGAGCAAGTCACTTAACTGCCCAGTGCTCCCAGGTCATCCCTGAAAACAGGCACTTGAGCCTAGTGGGCCTTACCCGGTTACCAAAGACTAAATAAATACAAACTAATATCTCCATGTATCAACAGGTATCCATATATATCTAATATTCTGCACAATTTAATAACAGTTCTATAAATCTGAATGAAAAACTGAATGGATCAAAACCCCACCACCAATCCCTCCACCCCTCCGGTGAAAACCAATGTATTGATAACCAGTTAAAAGGAACCCATATATCCATTTTGTATCTAAACATATTGCAATACCACCATGTACCACAATTATATGTCCACGTGTTGTCCCTGAAGCAGGTGTAAAAAAGGAGCAGTTTAAGCAGTGTATAATGTGACATAAAACTCAAATCTATATTCATCCCATTCCCCATCATGTTTAAAAGTAAAATGAGTTTGACCTCAAAAGCCAACTTTGTTGTGTATTTTTGAAATGCCCTTTCAAAACCAGTACTGACATAAGGGAGATGGAGTGATCAGACTGAAGAAGTGTTGTCCCACTGGTTTTCAGTCTTCATTTTACTAGCATGTCTGTGTGAGTTCATTCAGGTGCGGTGAGGTTGCCATCTCTCCCACATAACCTGTTTGTGGACATCTCTTGCATTGAATAAAATAAAGAACATTCGAGATGCACATGTATAATTCCTCTGAATCCTGAATTGTTTGTTTTGTGGGGTATTGATACAATTGGAAGTGGAAATGTGCTCACATGTCTTACATCTAGCATAATTGCAGGGTCTCATGGCACCTAGTGTTCTGTTATTTTGTTCAGGTACAAGTTTGCTCCTAACAATCTGGTTGGTTAAATTAAGTGGTTACTTAAAAGACAGTAGAGGTAGTTCTTGAAAAATACACTTCAGGGTGTCATCCTCACTGAATGTTGTTTTGGTGGTCCGTAATAATTTTATATAGGAGCTCCAGATTGGATGATATGTGACAACTAAGGGTATTCAGTTGGTGGTAGTCATTTTTTATACTGAAGTAGTTGTTCTCTTGGTATCTGCATTGGATATTCTACCACTCTATAAAATTCTCTGGAGAATGCCTGCCCAATAAACATATTTTCAATGTGACCAAGTGTTAATCTCTGTCCTCCTCACATGAACATCACGGTGGTATTGAAGCGCTTGACTGTACATTACAGATATTTTAGTGTGCCTTGTGTGATTACTGTTCCTATGCAAATATCTTTGTCTGTCTGTCAGTTTACTGTAAATACATGTGTACATTTTTGATGGTAATTTTGGTGTCAGAAAATTAACACTCGTGTCAGAATATTCCAGGAAAGTTTAATGGATTGGTGAAGGTTAAGTTCCTGACGGAACTCTATTAGTGTGTCAATGCCCTCTGTCCAAATTATAAATAGATCATCAATATAACAGAAATAAGCAAGTGGTTTGCATGTACAGTGCTTTAGGAAATCCTCCTCCAAATCTGCCATAAAAGGTTGGCATATTGTAGAGTCATCCTTGTCCCCATTGCTGTTTCCATAATTTGAACAATAATGGCTGCCATTAAATCTGAAGTTGTTGTGTGTCAGAATAAATTTAATATGATCCACACCAATTCTGGGTTGTTGTCTTGGTGCTGTCCTTTCTCATGTAGGTATTTAAGACAGACTGAAATGTCATCCATAAGTGGAGTATTAGTGTAGAGGGAGATTGCATCCATCGTGGCTGATATGTTATTAGGTGGTAAGTCCCTATAACCAGAAAGTTTATGCAAGAAGTATGTAGTGTCCTGAATGTAGTTATCTCTGTCCATAAGAAGTGGTTTTAAAATGGTTTCTATAAAACCTGAGATCCCCTGTGGCAGGATACCATTGTCAGATTTATGAATCTCCCTGGATTCCAGGTTTATGGACTTTAGGCAGCATGTAGAATGTTTCTGGCTTAGGTTCATCAGGGATGAGGTTAGTTATTCTGTCTAGAACATGTTTAGGAAAATATTCAATTATGTACCATAGTTCCCTGGTGTATTGTAATCCTTAGGCAGGTCCCTGAAGTAGGTGTGATCTATTAGCTGTCTGTTAACTTCATTAACATAATTTTCACAATTTAAGATCACCACTGCAGAACCTTCATCAGCTTTTTCCATAACAATGTTGGGTTCAGTTTCAGTGATTGTATTGCTCTCCTTTCCAGTGGGGTGAGGTTATAGTGGATTTGTTTTGCTTATTAAGAATCTGGCAATTAACTCTCTGGCAATAACATTAAACATAGTTTTCAGTTTCATATTATGCCCACTTGGGGGGTAAAATGTGATGATTTCTTTCTCTTATCCATTGAATCTTTGCAATCTACAGTTTTTTCCCTGTTGTGAAAGAATTCTTTAAGACTTAGTCTATGGAAGTATTCTTCAGCCCCACAAAACTGTATTCTGTCAAGTGTCTTGTTGGACAGAATGTGAGACTCTTTGAAAGTACAGTGAATTTTCCAGTAGTCAGTGTGTGGTTGGACAAATCAACAACTGAAATGTGTCCATCAGCATTGCCTTGTTGTTTTATGTTGTTATTTTCTTTTTATGGTTGTTAGGAATTGTGGCTTATTGAAGGTATGCAGCTTCTTGTTCTTGTTGAGCATAGCTTTCCTTAGGGTCTTCTGGTAAGAACGCCATGCTCAACAAGAACAGAAGCTGCATCCTTCAATAAGCCAAAATTCCTAGCAACTAAGAAGAAGAAAATAACATAGAACAACAAGGCAATGCTTTTGACACCTTTGATTGTTAATTTGTCCAACCACACACACTGACTACTGAGAATTAACTATACTTTAAGGGCCTCACATTCTGCCCAACAGGACCACTTGACAAAATACTGGTTTTGTGGGGAACTAAATGAATACTCTGAACACTGAGAGTTAAAGAATATCTGTGGTGGTAACATATACAAACCTGTCACTTTCATGCTTTTCTTTTCTTTTTTATTTTCTTTGGAGGTTCCTCTTGTGGCTGGCTGTCAGGAAATAAGGTTGGTGACAGTTTTGACTGCATTCGTGTTGAATTGAATTGGTAGGAAATCTGACTTTTTACTTTTCTTGTAGTGGCCTCAACAAACAAAATGGCTGCTGTTTAGGTGTGAGGAACAGGTTAGCACAAGGATACCTGTTTCAGAGTTGGGATAGCTGGCACTTTATTTTGGAGGGTATTTAATGTGCCTGGTTGGAATGGGTGTCAGCCAGTCAGAGGTTCTATTTTAAAACCCATTTTCTAATGGAATATAATTACTGGTGAACCCATTTATGGACTTTCCTGCACCACTTTGAATGCCATAATTATCAGGTTCCATTCTGTAATAACTGGCTGGTTATTACATTGTGGGTGTCATCCAGTCAACTTGAAAATGAAAGCTGCCACTGTCTTGTGCTCACAGAAACTAAATATCACAGAAGGACAACAGCTGTTTTGCTCAACACAGTACTAAATTGACCAGCAATTATATAAAATAAAGTAAGGGTGTTACATTATTGTTTCTTTTACACACCCTCATTGTGTAATACCATCACAATCTACTTGTGCTTCTGATTTGTGATTTATGTGGTATTAAACACCTTGACTATGTAAAACTATGTAAAACAAATCCATGTACAACACCCCAACTAATATTCTCTATGTAGTTTATGGCAATACAGCTTTTTATTTTCATTATGAACCTAAATTGGACCCCTTTTTGTTAAGCAGGAATTTCTTACCGTGAAATTTGTGCACAAATGCATGACAGGGAATGTCAGAAGTAAGGTGTATGGTTCAGATTTTCAGGTTCTGCCAGGTTGGGCAAATCAGAACCACAACCAATCCAGAACCAGAACCAACAGTTTAATATATAGTTGTTTAAAATGCAACTAGCTGTTTGGACAACTGTGACAGAGCAGTATAAGCATGGATGTGACTGCTGGCAGCTAGTCAATGTAGGTGGCAACAAGCAGAGGTGTACTGTAGTGACTGACAAGCCATACAATGTTTCTTAAGAAAAATAGCCAAGTCCTTAAAATGCAACTACAGTAGTCCTTTGAGCAACTGTGACAGAGCAGTAGACAACTTGATGTGACTGCAGGCAGCAAGGCACCCTAGGTTGCAACAAGCAGAGGCATACTATGCTAACTGACAGGTCTAATATACAGTTATTTGTTGTTGTTTTTTTTTAAGAAAAATAGGCATGTGCTTAAACTGCAACTATCCCTCAGGCAACTGTGACAGCAGTACACAAGTGGATTTGACAGCAGTCAGCCAAACATCCTATAAGGCAACAAGCAGAGGCACACTACAGTGACTGACTGGTCCTACAATGTTTATTAAAGGAAAAATAGCCAAGTGCTTAAAATACAACTAGCCTTTGGGCAATTGTGACAGAACAGTAGAAAAGTGGATGTAACAGCAGGCAGCAAGGCACTCTTGGTGACAACAAGCAGAGGGGTACTACACTGATTGACTGGTACAATGTTGTTGTTATAGAAAAATAGCCAAGAGCTTGAACTGCAACTAGCCCTGTGGGCAACTGTGACAGAGCGGTACTGTATTTTCATTCAGACAGAGGTAAGAAAATGCCTCAGCTGGGACTTACTTTTCTCATCTCTGTTTGTATGTGTTCCATAAATATGCACACTGCACTCCTCTGGGATTGTTACAAGTGAATATTTTCATTTAAGTATTTTTATCAGGAAAGTTTAGCTCTAGCCCTCTCCTGTCCAATACTCTTAACCATCCTGATCTGCTTCCTGCCAGGCCTTGCTTCTGCTCTAGTCTCTATCTCTCTCTTCATGGATGTGCCAGAACATGGGACAAGTGTGTGTGTGTGTGTGTGTGTTTGTATGTGAAATAACATGATTCAATACTAAATTTCTAAAAATCTATTGTATGAAGTTTTCACAGATGCATTCAAAGTTTGGGTAATTTGTATTACTAAACACATTTCAAATAACTTTGTGTTGTAATTGGGCCAAAGAAGTTTTTTTTAATCACTAATCTTTACCTTCTAAATGTAGCATGCAACTAGAGTGCAGTTCTGTTTTTAAAATTAGTCAGAAAGACATTTTTAATATAGCTCTTTCAGATTTTCTTTGACATTCCTGTACCTATTCCCAGGAGGTCAAATTACCTTGCTAAAGGTCACAGAGTTCGTCTTACTTATGTCTACTTAAATTGTAGACAAACTATCTTTATTTATGCCACATATTCAAAAGAAGGCTTTTCATTAGTACAACAACATAAGAAGTAAAAAAAAATATCCATTTGTTTATACAAAGACATTTGAGCTGTAAAAGGTAGTTCAAATTACCCATTTTATTGATGCATCTTCTACCACGTCAGATTTCCTATTTGACTTCACCATGTCATTTGTGGCTTTTATGATTAATTGTCAATTCTCTTTTTGAAGGGGATATAAGTTCTTGGTAAAACTGACCAAAAGTGACTCATTAATATATTGACCTATTTTTTACAAAGTCTATAACAACTTAAATTTTCTTAGATACTTAAACATATCTAGCTGTAAATAGCCACCCAGTTTACAAACTAATGACACCTGAGTACTCTGAGTGCAGCGCTCCAACACTCTAACACCATCTCCAAACATGTCTTAGTCAATGGGTGGTGGTAGAGTGCTGCACCTGCTGCAGTGTGGTTACCATGCTGCTATGCATAGTGAAACACTCCAAGCAGCTCTAACTAATGCATTGTTCACAAAGTTAAAATCACATTTCTGCTGTGGGGTGGTACTGGTTTTGTTGCATGTAACAAACAGAGTCCAGTCGCCCATGCAACACACACACACACGCACACGCATACTTATGGTAAATCTGAGAAATAGAACATTTTACTGCCTGAACTGACTATTGGAATTCATGGGGTTATTACTATGTTTTATCAGGAGTGGAAATGTAGTCATTTTAGGGGTCACCAGTTATTATAAAGTTTTTACTGCCTGAATCGGATATTTTCTTACTTTTATCTCTATAGAAAAGGGTTCTCTTAGTTTTCAGAATGGAATTCTAATGTAAGCAAGCCAAAGGTGTAACCCACAGTTTGGTCTTAAATATGAAATGTCTGCAGTGGCTACTCTTAAATAGAGTGCAATGCCTAAATTAGCTCCTTTAAAGTAAAGTGCTACAACCCAGGTTATTTCACAGGTGATGAAAGGGAGCATATTAAAAAGTACCACAAGCCCCCAAACTCTAAACACATTCCAAAACTAGCAAGCTGTAATCTTTTGTGTTTACAAACTTAAAATCACATTTCTTCTGAGGTGTGCTACTGAAATGCAAAGGTTAGATCATGCTACTTTGAAGTGTTTTGGGACCTTGTGGTACTGCCACTGTGGGCATTTCACAGTTAGGACCAAACTGTGAGGTTCCACCTTGGCATCAGGTGGTTTGGCTTGCTGACATTGGAATTCAAATCTGAAAACAAAGAGAACTCCTCTTCCATGGAGATAAAAAAAAAGCCAAATTCAGGCTGTAAAACGTTTTATTTTTTCAGATTTGCCGTGGGGTGTGTGCACTTGATTATGTTTTTCAGATCCCTTTCCCCACAAAAGACCACACACTCAATATTTTAGATTTTGGCTGCTCAGTCGGCAAAACCTATTATTATTCCACTACAAAGTATAACTATATACACTTATACAATACTGAGTTCCTTTTACTTCTTTCTTATGTCACATTTTATTCAAATCCTTTCATTTCAAGCTTGGGTTTCTTTTGTTTCTCTCCCTTGGGCATCGAAACCTGAGGGGGTCTTGTTCCACTCCTTTCCTGGGTGTAAACCCAAGCTGATCTTATAATGTCTTTCCTTTCTGGGCAGGTCCAATTCCTGCTCTCCCTTTCTTGTCCACTTATAAGGGTGTCCATACCCTTCTTTCTTCCAGTTTTGTTCCCCTTATGTTCTTTCCTAACCCCCATCTCACTTTTTCTCTTTTTCTTATCAAGTCTTTCCCTTCCTACCTTCCACTGACTTGCCTCCCTTGCGTTGCATGGCAAGCTCCCCACTAACCGGACCATTTCTTCAGCCACTGATCTGTGCCCCATCCCAGTTCAATGATAAATATGTGATTTCCCATCTGGCATAGGTGCAACCCATCAGCTCGATATAGCCCATGTATCCTCTCATCTATTTCTTTATGTCTAATGGCAGCTTCTCCATTTTCTCCCATAAACCTCCCCACCCTACTGTTTCATCTGCCTCCTCACCTTTTCTATGGCCTTATGCTGTCTGGCTTGCCTCCACACCCTAGGTGGAATCATTTCGGACCACATAATTGTTATTCCACACCACCATGTTCTCATGACCTTGACATCTCTCTGTATGTTGTTAAAAATCTCTAACCATAGGCCATGTCTAAGTCATTCCCCTAGGTGTATTATAAGGAGGTCTGGGTCCTTGTTGTTTTCCTTATCTCTAGCAGTAGGGAAGGAGCTGCCCCATCGCATTCCACATAATCCTTTCCACAGGATCCTTATTCCTCTGTGGTCAAGACACAGCTGTCTTTCACCTGTCTTCTGTGCTGCCTCCTTTCCACCCAATAGATGTGTGAGTGTCCCACCATCCATATGACCTTCCTTTTCCTTGTCTCTATAACAACAATAAGAAACAGTGAAGACAGCAACCAACATCAACATCCCCTCCCCTCCCTTTCTTCCTGTACCTTATACTCTTAACTCTTTCCTGTAGGAAGAGAAGATTGCAATAAGGTTAATGTACTGTATTTCTAATGTAATTTTTGTAACAGTCTGGCGACCATCACCCTATGACCTTTATGTCCTCCCCACCCCTTACCCTGTGCCGCTGCTTCTGACACTGTCCCCAATCCTGAAAGAATGAGAAGAGAACCTGTCTGGGTTCTCCTCCAATTCTTTACACTTCATTTAACACCCTGAAATTTGACTCCCTTTTACCTCCTTCCCATTAATGTGTATAAAACAGACCCTCCTTTTCAGCCTAATCCTGAGGTAACCTCGCATAAGATGGCAGGGGCACAGATCTGGTTTTACTGGGCTCAATGTTTACTCTATAATCTTTTCCTATCTGATCAGTCTTTGAGCTTGAAATTTTGAGGGTGACCCCTTCCCTGTCCATTGCATATCTTCATACTGTAACCCTTTCCTGGAGAGGGTGTACTTGATCCCACAATTTCTGACAATCTGAATACTCCCTTGTGTAACACCATAAACACTGCTTTAAATAAGCGTTACTTAGTATGGGTGAAGCAAATTTTTGTCAGTTTTTCAGAATCATTTCCAAGAAGTGTTCTGAGACTGGTTCTCTTCTATCCCTCCCTTCCTTTTAACCTTTGCCACCCCATCATCATCCTTCTTACTAGAATATTATTGCAGGACTCCCCAACCTTTCATCCATCAGACCCATCCTACAGCAGCTAGATGTACTCTCACAGTGGTGTAGGCCATTCCTTCCTCCCAGCTTGACACTACAAACCTCCCCACCTCTGCTCTTCTGTGACTGACCCACTTACCTCCATGACATGGAGGTTCTGACAACCTGGAAAATGCTCCATAAGCCTCCATAAGCTTTTAAAAGTGTTGTCTGCCCATGAGCTTTGAAAAGATGTGCTGCTCTTCCAGCCAATCTCCATAGCTCCTCTGGGATCTTTTCCCGTTATATCTGCATTGGGAGCTAGTACCCAAAACCTTGCCATCTGTAATCGGGAGAGGCTGTCAGCAATAGAGTTCTTTTCCTGCAATGTGCCTGTCCTGTAAACTCATGTTGAGCCTCATCCCTGTTGGACTAGCTGCCATAGTATGCAGAGCACCAACACTGACCTTGACCCCTGTTGTTTAGCACATCAGCGACTGCCTTATTGTCACACCAGAATGTGACCCACTGGTTATGTTACCATGATCCCCACATTTTTGTCACTGCCCAAACTGGGAAAATCTCCAAAAGTGATATCCTTTGTCAGTCCTCCTCGACCCACTCTTGTGGCCATGGTTCAGCTACCCATTTTCCTTTGAAGTAGGCTCCAACCTCATATTCCCAGAAGCATCCAGTGTAAAGTTCCAAATCCTTGTTGTATAGCCATTCCTCCTGCCAAATATCCTGTTGTGTGTTTTATAAATTGTTCCCAAATTTTAGATCTTCCTTGATCTCTCTCCCTAGTGTGACCAATGATATGGTTTTGATCCCCCACCATGGCCCTTGCCAAACATTGTGTAAAAGTGCATCCTGGCCCTATTACCCTACGCCAAAATTCAAGTGACCCATTAACTGTTGGCTGGTGATGGGGCACCTGTTTCTTTTTCTATCTCTAACAACATTCTCCTTAACTTAATTACTTTTTGGCTTGGCGGGTGACAAACCTGTTCTCGTCCCCTCTATACCTGGAATTCAAACACCTGCTGGGGCCCTAGTGTTTTCTGCAGCTAATGGCACTCCGAGCTCCCACACAACTCTTGAAAGTCCTCAGCATCACCTGTACCCTCTTTCTCCTTCCTCTATAAACAGAAAATTGTCCAGGTAATGGACTACCGTGTAGCGCCCATACCTGACTTTGAATACCACTGCAGCCATGTGCTGAATTTTTCAAAGGTGGTGCATGCCACTGAACAATCCATCAGCATGGCCTTGTCAAAATAATATTCCCCTTCTATCTGGAAACCCAACAATTCCCAATCCTTCCTGCCAACTGGCAATATGGCTGGAAGAGCAAACTTGATGTCTGTCTTTGCTGAGTACGGGGTGTGCCCTGCCCTGATGATATCCACTGAATCCTCTAAAGTCCCATAGGACACCCCTACTATACTTTTCTGAAATGTGGTCATTGACTGATTCTTTTTCTGGGTAGGATAGGTGGTGTACCACCTGATATTCACATACCTGTTTTTTGGGAACAGGCCGCGGAGATACTCATAGGTGTTGGAGCAGGGGCTCTTTAAAGGGACCCTCTATCCTACCTGCTTCATTTTTGCTCCCAATTTTCTTTTCTAGCAGTGTTTCCCTCCCTTTATCGAGTTTAAATTATTTGCCTGTTCTAAATCTCTTCCCTTGGTAAAATGGCAAAAACCTTTTTGAAAGCCTTATATTAATTCCAACCAAGCCTTTTCATTGGGTACCCTTCATCTATCGTTCTATTACTTCACCTCTAATTGGGGTTTTGCTAATGGGTAATGATCTCCTTTACTCTCCCTATTGGTGGTACCCTGTCGGCTGGTCCATGTCTTTCCATTGCAAAACATTTCATTGCGGTTAATTACTGCATGGTAATTAGATCATAACACATTCAGCGCATAGACTCTACAGTGCATGACAGTTCAGCGTATATTAATTTGCTGTTCTGTTGTGCCACCACCTACAGATGCAATTGGAGTTTGGACTGTCATGCCTCTAGAGTTTGTCAAAAGCTTTAGAGACCAGCCGATCCTGTGTGATGCTGGATTCCTATGCGGAGTCCTTGCAGGACTGGATGCAGCTCAACACCCTACTCTGTGGGGAGTACCAGGTGGGATGGGATATAGCACATCACAGTACTCTGTAGGAGTCCCAGGTGGGGCTGGGGGAGCATATCATGCTGCGCTGGGTTCAAATCCCAAATCCAACTTCCATGCCTCAAGTTAGGGGACTTTGGGCATGCAGTGGAGATGATGTCCTGAATCAGGAAGAGGGATGCTTGCAACACTGCTGAGTGTCAGGGACAGGGTGCTCTAAAATTGAGAGTGGTGGTGCTCACCCAACTGCTCAAGTGCCGGAGGCAGGGTGTTCTAAATCAGGGGTGGGATAGCACTCACCCCACTGCTGGAGTGCCAGGGCTTTCTGAATCAAGGGCAGGCACTGCTCAAGCCCCTTCACCTCTGGACTATGGGTGACTTGGATGGTCTGAGGTGTCTACATGTCATTGGCCCTCCCTCAGTAAGCCAGCATTAGTAAGGGCTTCCTAGAGGTTGTGGAAGGGTACAACAAAAATCGGCCAAAATGTCTGCTGCTGTGAAGATGGAGGGCCTAGCACACACATCACCAGGCTCAGCACCTAACTGGTTCCCTCCCTCCACAGTGTGAACAGGGGGTTCCATGTCTTTTTCACACATGTTCAAACCCATTACTCGATCGTATACAGTAGCTAAGGTACTAGTACTTCACTTTTTCTTTTATCAAGCTTCAACTTGTGGGTTTTGCGATAAAATGTTGTGGGTAAATTGTTTCTTGTGATAAAGTTGATTGCGATGAAGTTTTCGATTAATTATTTACAGCGTAATGCTTGCGATGAAATGATGTGATACCCTCCTGGCTGTATATCCCTTCCTTTTCCTATATTTTCTCCTGTGTCCCCCTGTGGCCCCCAAAGGAATAGTTTCCTTGGCTTCCCCGGATTTGCCTCTCCATAAGATCTACATCGAGAGAGACTAGGTGAGTTCTCCACATTTTGAACAGGCATGCCTGAATCTGCAGTGTGGAAAGAGCAGTGTGCCCTGTTGTAACCCCAATAACATTTTTGGTATCATGGACCTCCTTTCTGCCACTCACCTTCACCTCCGCTACTGTCATGGTTTCCCACCATAGGTCACTGTGTCTCGAATCCCATCGACAATACTCCCCATAATTAGCCATCCGTGTCCTGAAATTCTCATCATACTGTAACCAATTAGTGCCCCCCATCATCTTATATGCATTTCTTATAATCAATGAGTAAGCTAACAGGGGAATGCCCTATTCTGGCTTCTTTTCTTGTGCTATAGCACTGAAATATGTGAAACCCAGGGTCCATGCTTCCATGATTTTCCTTGATATGTGGGCCCTTCCTGCTCCTTGCCCTTCTTGACCAGCACTACTGCATGCAATTCTTTTACTGAAACTCTCCTTTTCCTCGTGACAGTTCAGCTGTTTTCTTGTCTACCAGGACAAAATATCGACAAATTTTCCTTTTCAGAGTTTTTCTTTTGTTGCTAATAGAACATGATCTCCTATACACTCCTCCATCCCTTTTTTCTGCCCTATCCTTCTTTTCCCCAGTCTGATTTTCATCCTTATCCTTTTCTTCTAACTCCCCAGTACTTTTTATAACTTCTTAATGTCATCTCCCCCCATATCTAATAATAATTGCTCTACATATTCCTTCATGCTACTCTCTAATGTCAACACTGTACCTGATTCTCTGTGGGGTTCCTTTGGTGCTCAATTGCTGCCTTGTCTCTGGCTCTGCTCCTTATCATGGTCCTCTTGTTGGGGCCTGCAGGTTACTACCAGTCATGGGTTTGGTCATCCCACCGCCTGGCTGGGGTACTTCCAGCCAAATAGGTTCGGTGCGGAATGCTGGGTCCCAGTCCTGGGTGAGGCCTAACCTCTTGCCTTGGGCTGAGCTCAGTTCGAGGCATCAGCCCCTCCGGACTGTGAGCAGGCACTGGGTCAGGGATTGCATGGGTTGTTGGTTGCCACCCTGGAGAACTTGTTGTGGGATATTTTAGCACTGGGGTCCCAGGTCACTTCTTTCCTCCTGCCCTGCTCTGCCCCTTCTTTCTGACCTTCCCTTTCCTTGCTGACCATTCCCCCCTTTCTGTATCTTCCACTGAATCCAGGACTTTGTGGGCCCTGTCCACCAGTTCCATAATCATTTTCTTGGTGTCCGTCTTCATTAATCTGGATCCCCACATGTTCGTCTTGTCTCTGTTTCCTGCTCATAAGAAAAATATACATTGTTAATTACTTTGTAGAGCTTTTATTATACAGTTTTTGTATTCCATAAACTTTGTCACTGCCTGTGTCATTATTTTCTGCTAGCTCGTGGTCCTCCTTCTTGATGACTATGTATTCTGTCTGGCTACATTTGGAAATACTCTTTCTGACCCCCATGCTTTTCTGAAACCAACTGCCCTGTTTCCCCTCCCAAGATGGTCACCCTCTTTCTTCCCATTCCCTTTTCAAAATGGCTGCCAGCCATGAGCTTCTGAAAGGTGGTGCTCAATTAACCCCTCCTTCCACCCTTGCTAAGGATTGCTTGATGGAGGATCTTTTTAAGCCCTTGATTTCTGTGCAATATGATGGCTCTTCCTAGCTCCCTTGTGTCCTAACTAATGGCTTCTAAATGCTCCATCAGCCAGCTCACAGTCATCCCTTATCACCATGCTCTTGTTGCCTTTGTGCGTTTTAACTTATTTTTTAAAAACAAGCAAAAACTCCCATTCGTTAAATCCTGTTCCAGAATCTATTCATTTTTCACTCACATTTCAGTCCTTTCCCAGTTTTTAAATCATGCACTCTTGTGTTTGTCCAGCTCCTTTGCTCTCCATCTTGCATTCCCATTGGTCGCCCATTCTTTCTCCTCACTTTTGTTTCGCCGCCTCGGCTGTTCGTCCTGATGCTTTAATCTGTCTCTTTGGTGCTTTTCTAGTCGCCATCCTGCGCACGAAACCCTGCTGTAAAATGAGGCTTCTCCCTTTCCCAAGGCCCACTATGCTGTAACCAACTAGGCTGCACACCACCACCCCTTTGTGGTCCCTCCTGCACAGTCTGGCTGTTGCTCGCCACATGACTCCATTCTGCCATCCTTCATCTCCTGGCTGCCTGCTTTGCTTATTAAAATAACCCTTTCCCTTTTCTTTGAATGCTACTGACTCTTGTACCCTCCGCTCGCTACCAGCCATCCATCCTCAAACCTCTTGCACTTTCCGTTTTTTCACGCCAACCCTTGACCTGGTCAAACCCCTTTGTGTGCCTCCCATTTCCGTTCTGCTCATTACCTTCTGCCCCAGCTCCTTAAAAATTTTAGTCCATTATCTGAAGCTTGTCTCCCAATTCCTCAACCTGCCTATCGTGTCCCATTGCTTCAGTTTAAAAACATCTGAGTCAGCTACCTTAGTTGCTACACCACAGTGTCTATCTCTTTTGCTGTAACCTGCTAAATTATTTTTTTATTACCTTTCTACCTCCTAAATATACTAATACATGGCGCTATTTTTTCAGCAGATGCTATAACCTCCTAATTTCTTCAATGGATGTTATAAAACCCCACAGTTTGGTTAAAATTGTTTGTTAATGCCTTTTTTGTGCCCATATGTACATACCCTCTGATTGTGGATACACATTTTTATTTTATTTTTGCATTACCTTCTTGCCTTATTTTTCTTCCTAACTTCCTATCACATGGATGTATTACTACAGCAATTTACTATGAACCTTTTAAGCTTGATTAAAATCTATCAAATCCTCTTTCTTACCTTCTTCTTAGGAACTCCGACTGATCGCTAGGTTCTCGAAAATACTTACCCAAAAACCTAGAGAAAGTGGCAGAGCCCTCTGTGTTGCCCTTCTTAAACCTCCTTTTTGATCTGCCACTTTAGCCTTTCCTTTCCTCTTATTGGTCCTTATCACCCACCCACTTTCTGACATTCTCATGACCTCATGAGGGACGTCCCTTTCCTATGACCTCACTCCCCTCCCTCCTTAAGCCCTCCCTTCCTTTCCTTCCTTCCCACCTCCCTCTCCTGTTATACTACCAGTCTCTTTTGTAGGGTCAAGGGAAGGGCCTGAAACAATAGGGGCTGCCTCTCATGGAAACCCATCTTGTTTGTTACATGCCACAAAACTAGTAGCCCCCTCAGCAGAAATGTGATTTTAACCTTGCAAACAATGCAAAGGTTACAGTGTACTAGTTTTGGAAAGTGTTTAGAGTTTGGGAACCTGTGGTACTCCTTTTAGCATGCTCTCTTTGATAACCTGTGAAATCACCTGGGTGGAAGCACTTTACTTTAAAGGAGCCACTTTAGACATGGCACTCAATTTAAGGTAGCTATTGTAGGCATTTCATGGTTAGGACAAACCATTGATTTCCACCTTAGCATCTGGTGGTTTAAACAAGAAAAAGTTCAAACCGCGCTCAATGTGTGAGGGTTCACAGCAGAGGCAGCTCCCAAAGTGAATGCAAATATTAGGAACTGCTGTGTTCCTTTTAAGCCATAAAAAATATAAGAGACAGAAAATATACAACTCAAAGTAGTTGTATTAAGTGTCCACCTTTCTGAGGAGCCCCTAGCACCTCAGTTTATTGCTTTCAAGGAGGTGTAGCCCTTGAAGGCACTAAGCTGTGGTGCTAGGGCTCTCAGAGTGAAATTTAATACAACTACTTTGAGTTGTTTATTTTATTGTCTCTGTGGTTTTTTAATGCTTAAAAGGAGTGCAGTGTTCTCAATATTTGTATTTGTGGGTTAGCTTGCTTACATTGGAATTCTATCTAAAACTTAAGGAACCACTTTTTATTGGAGGTAAAAGTAAGAAAATAGCCCATTTGGGTAGTTAAAATGTTTTACTTTTCAGATTTAGCAGGGTGGTGCACTAGACTCTGTTTGTCTTGTGCATGGTGGCCCTGCCTCCTCCACTTACCAGTGTACTTTGATCTGGAGTAGCATGGAAGCGCTTCCTGACATCCTTTGAGCATGGCTTGGTAGGGGTTGCAGGGAAGGTCTGTCACAGAATCATGGAAAAACAATCATCGGCTTTCCTGCAATTGAGAATTGGGCCCCAGATAGTTTTCTTATTGGTTAGTAAAATATTTTGATTAATAATATCTGTATGCCAGGATTGTGCAAATCAGCCTTTCTTGGAAGCTTGATATGTCTAGAAAATATCTGTACCTACTGCAAAATGGCCTTAACGTTAAAGTAACAGTCTACAGTATTTTCTCCCTTGTAAAATACCCTTTTCATATGTCAGTTCTTCTTTAGAATGTTTTATATATATATTTTCTCACTGATAAAGAGCCTCGGTTATGATGGGTTCTCTGAGGTTTTCAGCAGGCTTTTCGGTTGTTTTGGAAACACTCATTGTTTGACCTCGCTATTTGTTATTGAGACAGATCATCTGTCAAAATATGCTTCTTGACATGTTGGGGCACTGGGAGGAAACTGTAGTAAGTTTAGACCACAAAGCCACAATTTTAATATACAAATAGACTGGAGAGTTAAAATAAAAGACCCTGATCAGTGTTGGGGATGGGGCATCAAAGAGTACCTGAAACATCTGAACATAGGGCACGAAGTGGTAATAAATATTATACATTAATGAACTGCTTCCTGGAATGTGCTGTGATTTTCTGGCTAATGTGATTCCAGAAAGCATATTATAATATCTTACTACCACACACTCTGCTCATTTGCATATCTGTGCAGTCACTAAGCAATAGCAATGAGGCTTAACAGTGCTCAATGACATTGCAGTCCAGAAGCACTGCCACTGCATGTGGTTTCTCCAACCAGTACTTTTATAAATGCAAACCCTCCATGCCCGACCCACTTCACTGACATAAACCATCAAGGAACATCCTAAACCCCAAAACAGCATTACCTTATGTGCTAGCTTGTTGGTGCACTATACTCCCTTTTCTACAGTACCTCCTGCTCTGGGATACCCACCAGGCTGGAGGTGGAATCTGACTGTCCCCTTCTACCCAGTTTGACAAAACAGACTCTCATAGCCTTTTCTTGTATTGAGATTCATGGTGACCAACAACAATGGTTTTGTTTTTGCCAGAAAATCTGGTAAAATTCTGGAATTCAGTCTTTCTATACACCAGTAATAACAAAGCATTTCATGGAATTTGTTATTTTTAACTAGATCAGTGAATCTTCAGAAATAGTACTTTTCTTTAAATTCTTTACTGTACTGTTTTCATTTTGCTTTATTGAATTGCATGTATACTCAGCCTTCTTTTGTTCTGAATATTTATACACATAACAATAGGATGCAGGGATAGAATAGTGGTAAAAACTGATTTTGGCTTTGCAGACACTGGTGACAATACCATTTTATTCCCATCTGCAAAATGGAATTTGCCCTTTATCAGCCAAGGTAAACCACTGTCCCTGATGGTGACCTGGAGCTGAAATAGTAAACAATAACAAGATGTGAGTTGCTTGGGAGAAGGGCTGCTAAATTATGTTTAGACAGTTATTATTGTGCCATTTCTTCATTTGTTTACTTAGCTGCAAAATATATTAATTTCCTAACCAGCATAAGACACTCCAGAATGTGCAGTATTTATGTACTGTAAGGTACATGCACTTCTGAGGTGCTGAAGGTATAAGCACCTGCCAGTGCCCTGAAGGTAGGATCATTCACAGTGCAACGTATGCCTTACTAGTGCATCCATCAGTGTGCTCCCAGACTGGTTTGGCATTTTCCTGTAACACCAGAGCAATTTTCCTGTGTTTCCTGTATGTTATGTTATTTCCTATGGAAGCCAAATTGCTGTTTTTCCTATACGACCATTGCAAGTCTATGAGAGGAATTTTCCTGTAGATGACTCCACATCCTCTAAAATACAAATCATGGGGATGGAAATTCAGAAAACAATGGAAATTAGTGCATTTTGGAAATAACAATCGCAGTTGTTTGATCAAAAATTAGAAAAATATAAATTTCATTAAACTGTCTGTGAACACATTTCATTCACTATTTATAGTCCTCATTCTCAAAAGAGGAAATTCATGGCAAAAAAGTACATTTATTGCATCAGTTAGGGTTGTTCCATGAGAAAAGCAAGGAATTTCGATGTTAGGTTGAACCCCCTTGGATCCACCCCACCCCCCCAGCTGGCATCGGGGTATGCGTCGGGTCATTGGACCTAACTCTCACCCCATTCTCCTATAGTTCACCTTCTCAGCTTCTTTACACATGTGATGGGGTGAGAGTTACGGACGATGACCTCAAAGCACACCCAGATGCCAGATGGGTGGCAGTGTGGGGTTGGTCCAAGGGGGTCTAACCTAACATTGAATTTCCTCACTTTTGTTGCTGTGAACACCTAACTGATGCATTAAATGGATTTTTTTGCCATGAAAAAAAATATATATATATATATATATATATATATATACTGTATATATATATGACAAAGAACCTCTGTGCACAAACACTGAGGCAAGGGTTACCCCAAAGGGCATTTGGCTGGGAAGCCAAGTTTCAAGAAAATACAAAATCACACATGCCCACACAATGCAAAGCATCATGGGCTGCATATGCAAATCACCACAGAATGTTATGCTGGTTCAACTTTAAGCAGAATTGCATGGTGCCGAAAGGCCTCTCACACAATTTGCAAAGGGTGCTAACAGGTGACATAGAAATGTGTTTCATCATACCAGGACTCATCAGTATGCCTCGTCTGTTTGACACCCCAGTGGAATGAACCAGCTACCCTAAGACAGTCTATATATATATTAGAGGCAAAAACTCCATTTAATGCAATAGTTGGGGTTGTTCCACAGCGTCAAAGTGAGGAATTCGCTGTTAGGGTTGAAAACCTAACTCCGAATTCACCCCCAGCACCACACACACACAGACACACACACACATTCAAGTATGGGGAGGACCAAGTCAACACAACCAATGACAGACATCCAGCAGCAGGTGACAGAAATAACAAACAATTGTCTAAATGTACTGAGACATCTCCACCCACCTGACCAGGTACTGCATGCTCAGTGGAGATCAACAGCAAAACTGAGGCCATGTACACCAAATGTACACATCCCTGATTGCAGCTGCACACAGCATACCACACTTAGTAGTTGCATGGCCTTACCTACCGATGCCCACACCAGACCACACCACTTGTGGTGGGCCACCTGAAGCAATAGAGTTCAGCAAAACCAAGGAGTTGTACAGGTATAATATCTCTGATTATAACAAGGGTTTGAGAAATGCAGCTTTCTAATTGACTGTAAACATTGTAACAGCCTTATGTTTACTTTTATTAACATACATGTAGAGCCTAACCAAATGATGAACATGGTTTAATGTTATTTAAAAACAGTTTTATTATGCTAGCAATAAGCCACTCCCAGGTATTATGTTAATGGTCAGTTTATCACTGTCTAGCGACATGTGGCACTGGCTATGCCTCATTCAACATTAAACCCCTACAGGGTGATTAACAGACCATTTAACATAACTGTTGGTCATGCCTTATTGCTAATTGTCTTTATAGTAGATACTCTCCTCTGCTAGGCACTGCAGCAGCTTTGCAACACAGTGTACCACCCAGTTACACCATACACTGTCTAGTTACTGGAGAAAGGCTGTGAATATGAACTCATGAAGATGAACAGTGTAACTTGATCATTACAGTCATCGAAACCTTAGTGTGATTATAACTGACAGAGTCAGTGATAGAGGATAACCCTTGCTGTCCTAGTACACTTACCCATTGTGAGTTAAATCAATACTAAAGACATTCTGTTTATATCTACACCATACCTACTTGATGCCTGTTGTAGCACAATTAACATAGTTATCACTTTGATAGCATCAGTGACAGAAGTGTGGCAAACCCAAACAGTAGGCATACAGCCTGAGTATGAAACAACTGTTAAAAAAATCACACTGTGTCCATAAGTGGCATAGATCACTCATTGCAACAATTGTAAATGTATTACTATTTGAATAAGTTAGTCATCACAGATGCAATGAGATTGTCTTTATCAGGTACAACATACTCAGTAAGTGCCTACAGGAAAATCTATCTATATACATCTCTGATACAGGTACATCATTGTTGGCTCAGTAGTGCTATGATATTTAGAAGTTGCTTGGCCTGATCCATGCAATTACAATGTTTCTTACAAAGAATACTTACTGCATCTTTAGTATTGAAACACACTGAAGGTCTATGTATGTACATCAGCAGTACACCTTCATCAGTAAGAATGCATGTGATACTGGCAGTACCAATTTCACAGCGTTGAACAGGCAATGCTTTTCCATATGTTTACATCAGCTTCTCTATGTTGAGTAAACCATTGCGTAAATGTACTATTATGTAAATCACCTACTAAATGTATCACTACTTTTATCTTGAGCATGCTAGTGTCTTGTAGTTAATTTATGTGCTTCTCTTAATTAATGTATACTCACTAGTGTTAAAACCTTTCTACAACTGTCATCATGCACCTTCAGCATTTATATTGAATAATGGCACAGTACCAGTTGTGGTGTGGTGTGGGGCATCGGTAGGTAAGGCCATGCAACTACTAAGCGTGGTATGCGTTGTGTGCAGCTGCAATCAGGGATAGTGTACATTTGGTGTACATGGCCTCAGTTTTGCTGTTGATCTCCACTGAGCATGCAGTACCTGGTCAGGTGGGTGGAGATGTCTCGTGTACATTTAGACAATTGTTTGTTATTTCTGTCACCTGCTGCTGGATGTCTGTCATTGGTTGTGTTGACTTGGTCCTCCCCATACTTGAATGTGTGTGTGTGTCTGTGTGTGTGTGGTGCTGGGGGTGTGAATTTGGAGTTAGGGTTTTCAACCTAACATTATCCCTCACTTTGTCACTGTGGAACAACCCTAACTAATGCATTAAACGGAGTTTTTGCCTCTAATTTCCCTTCTTTTGAGAATGATAACGAGAAATAGTGAATGTAATGCTGCAGCGGGGCCAGCGGGGCCCAAAGGGCCCGCTCCTACCTATGATCTTGTGGCATAGTAACAGGAGCAGCAACGCAAACAGAAATGCTAACAGTGGCACACATGGTAACACAAGCGCCGAATGAGAACAGAAAGCGGTAAAGCACATGGTGGCATAGACGTGGAACGGTGTGCCACATGATGTCTTGTCACATAGTAACATGGTGCCTGTAAATGGAAATGTCAATGGGCATGGTGACGAAAGTGAAACAGAAAGAGAAACAGTACTGTAGACACAAATGGCAAAAATAACAGAAATGCAAGTGCAAATGAAAGCATCAAAGGATAAGCACACAGGGCCCCGTGCTCGACACGTAATGCAGCAGTGGGGCGGCTGCCCAAAAGCTCCCACACTCCCACCACATGATGTCTTGTGGCATAGTAACAGGAAGAGCAATACAAACAGAAGCACTAACAGTGGCGCACAAAGTAGCATAGCGCGAATGAGAACAGAAAAGGGTAACGAACACGGTGGCGTGAGACGAGAACGGTGTGCCACGTGATGTCTTGTCACATAGTAACATGGTGCCTGTAAATGGAAATGTTAATGGGCATGGTGATGCAAAGTGAAACAGAAAGAGAAACAGTACAGTAGACACAAATGGCAAAAAGTAACAAAGCATAGCGCAAATGAGCGCAAAGGATGGCCTTGCGTGGTGGCATTGGGGTGTGCATTGGGATCATCAGCCTAACTCTCACCCCATTGACATGTGTAAAGCAGCAGAAGTATAGGAGAATGGGGTGAGAGTTAGGACCCATGATCCCAATGCACCCACAATGCCGGTTGGGGGTGGGCAGAGTCAAGGGGTTTTCAACCCTAACAGCGAATTTCCTCACTTTGTCGCCTGTGGAACAACCTAACTAATGCATTAAACAGAGTTTTTGCTCCAATTTCGCTTCTTTTTGGGAATGATAACTAGAAATAGTGAATGTAATGCAGCAGGAGAACGGGGCCCAAAGGACCCCACACTCCCACCACATGATGTCTTGTGGCATACTAACAGGGACAACAACACAAACAGAAATGCTAACAGTGGCGCACATGGTAACACAAGCCGAATGAGAACAGAAAGGAGTAGCACATGGTGGCGTGCAGGGAGCGGTCTGCCACGTGATGTGTTGTCACATAGTAACATGGTGCCTGCAAACAGAAATGTCAATGGGCATGGTGCGTAAAGTGAAACAGAAAGATAAACAGTGCTGTAGACAGAAATGGCAAAATAACAGAAATGCAGCCAAGTAAGCGCAAGAGATACATGGCGTGGTGGCGCCAGGCGATCAGCAGTAGAGTAAAGCAGATGCGGAACATAGCGGAAATGGCAACAGTAACAGTGATAAGCGCACGGCTGGTTTCCCCAAAACCTGCATTGAGAAAGACAGTGAGCACAAATAATGTATGCATAATAATGAGTATCGGCGAAAATGAGATCTTGGAATACTAAATACATTATATCTCAGGAACCGTCGATGTAGAAAAAAAAAAATTAAAGTCATATTATTTACAACTGTCCTGGCTAATTTGATCTTGCCCCATGGGGGGCTAAGTTTCGATGAAAAGTCCGTATCTAGCACTGTTTCAGAATACGGGCCCTGGCAAAGCGCCGTAATGTTATCCTTTGGGAAAAAGAAAAGTTCAGAGCACCATAACTTTGCCTCCTCTAATGTTTTATCACCAAACCACTGAAAGAACATCTGTGGCTGTTGGCTGTCTTCCCACAAATTTCAGGAAAAAAGACCAAACCGTTATTTTGCAGCGGGGATCAAGGATTTCTGTAATCGTCGGGCACAGTAATGTTATCCTATAGGAAAAACCATCAACTTTGGAGTGCCATAACTTTGCCGCGTGTGATATTTTTCACCAAACTACTGAAAAGCACATCTGCAGGCTGTTGACTGTCTTCCTCTAAATTTCAGGAAAAGACAAAACCGTTATTTTGCAGCAGGGTGCCAAGTTTCTATATGTCGTCGGGCGCCGTAATGTTATCCTATGGGAAAAACCCTTCAAATTTGGAGTGCCACGTAACTTTGCTGCCATGTAATATTTTTCAATACAACACTGAAAGGCACATCTGTGAGATGCTGGCTCATTCCTCAAATTTCAGCTCAAAACTCCCAACGGTTCTTTTTGCAGCGCCAGCGCCAAAATTGCTGTCATTTTCCCACAGACTGAAAACTACTGTAGCATATTTGCAGCTTTAGCAAAAATTTGCGACACTTTACGTGACCGAAAGTAATTTGCGAAAGTACTTTTTCCAGAAATTTGAAAAACATATTTCTGGGGTGTTTACAAAATAAAGACATGGCAAGCATCCTCAGGGCCCGACTAGGTGAATACAAAAAAATTAGGTTGCTAGAGGTCCCAAATTTAAATGCCAACCATTTTCTGATCACCAACTGAAAACAAAATGGCGATTGCAATAACAGGCCCATTTGTGAAAGTAAAATGCATTCTTGAAAGTGTTGAACTTTTTGTTAACTTTTCCCATTGACTTATAATGGGAAACTGTTTTTTGAATAACTTTTGAACCGTTAATATTTTTCATGAAATATTCGAAAGGCACATTGGGGACCCTGTACAAATTCCCTGAAAGATTTTGGGCGATCACGCATAACACGTGCGACCCGTGGACGCGACCATAGAATTCCAGAAAAGCGCCTTGCAGCACAGATCACACTTAATAACTCCGCGGCTGTATATCTGACCGATGCAGAGCAGCGGCAGATCCCAAGGCCTATGGTTCTTGATCATAAATTCAAATTTCAGGCAAATCAATCAAACAGTTGCAAAGTTATTAAGGTGCAAAGTTTTAAGGGTTTAACATAGAAATGACTCCTCAACCTAACTATGGTAGCACTACGTGCTGCCATAATTAGAGCAAAAAACTCCATTTAATGCATTAGTTAGGGTTGTTCCACAGTGACAAAGTGAGAAATTCGCTGTTGGGGTTGAAAACCCTAACTCCAGTCACCCCCAACACCACACACACAGACACACACACACACACACATTCAAGTATGGGGAGGACCAAGTCAACACAACCAATGACAGACATCCAGCAACGGTGACAGAAATAACAAACAATTGTCTAAATGTACTACGAGACATCCCCACCCACCTGACCAGGTACTGCATGCTCAGTGGAATCAACAGCAAACTGAGGCCATGTCACCAAACATACACATCCCTGATTGCAGCTGCACCGCGTACCACACTTAGTAGTTGCATGGCCTTACCTGCCGATGCCACACCACACCACAACTGGTACTGTGCCATTATTCAATATAAATGCTGAAGGTGCATGATGACAGTTGTGAAAGGTTTAACACTAGTAGTATACATTAATTAAGAGAAGTACATAAATTAACTACAAGACACTAGCATGCTCAAGATAAAAGTAGTGTTACATTTAGTAGGTGATTTACATAGTAGTACATTTACTGCAATGGTTTACTCAAGATAGAGGCTGATGTAAGCGTATGGAAAAGCATTGCCTGTTCAATGCTCTAAAATTCGTACTGCCAGTATCAGATGCATTCTTACTGATGAAAGTGTACTGCTGATGTACATACATAGACCTTCAGTATGTTTCAATACTAAAGATGCAGTAAATATTCTTTGTAAGAAACAATGTAATTGCATGGATCAGGCCAAGCAACTTCAAATATCATAGCACTACTGAGCCAACAATGACGTACCTGTATCGGACATGTATAATGGATAGATTTTCCTGTAGGCACTTACTGAGTATGTTGTACCTGATAAAGACAATCTCATTGCATCTGTGATGACTAACTTATTCAAATAGTAATACATTTACTATTGTTGCAATGAGTGATCTATGCCACTTATGGACACAGTGTAATTTTTTTTAACAGTTGTTTCATACTCAGGCTGTATGCCTAGTGTTTGGGTTTGCCACACTTCTGTCACTGATGCTATCAAAGTGATAACTATATTAATTGTGGTACAACAGGAATCAAGTAGGTATGGTGTAGATATAAACACAATGTCTTTTAGTATTGATTTAACTCACAATGGGGTAAGTGTACTAGGACAGCAGGGGTTCTTATCTATCACTGACTCTGTCAGTTATAACCACACTAACCTTCGATGACTGTAATGATCAAGTTCACTGTTCATCTTCATGAGTTCGTATTCACAGCCATTCTCCAGTAACTAGACAGTGTATGGTGTAACTGGGTGGGACACTGTGTTGCAAAGCTGCTAAAAGTGCCTAGCAGAGGAGACTATCTACTCATAAAGACAATTAAGCAATAAGGCATGACCAACAGTTATGTTAAATGGTCTGTTAATCACCCTGTGGGGTTTAATGTTGAATGAGGCATAGCCGAGTGCCACATGTCGCTAGACAGTGATAAACTGACCATTAACATAATACCTGGGAGTGGCTTACTGCTATCATAATAAAACTGTTTTTAAACAACATTAAACCATGTTCATCATATGGTTGGCTCTACATGTATGTTAATAAAAAGTAAACATAAGGCTGTTACAATGTTTACAGTCAATTAGAAGCTGCATTTCTCAAACCCTTGTTATAATCAGAGATATTATACCTGTACAACTCCTTGGTTTTGCTGAACTCTATTGCTCAGGTGGCCACCACGTGTGGTCTGGTCTGGTGTGGAGCATGGTAGAGTAAGGCCATGCAACTACTAAGTGTGGTTTGTTGTGTGCAGCTGCAATCAGGGATGTGTACATTTGGTGTACATGGCCTCAGTTTTGCTGTTGATCTCCACTGAGCATGCAGTACCTGGTCAGGTGGGTGGGGATGTCTCAGTAGTACATTTAGACAATTGTTTGTTATTTCTGTCACCTGATGCTGGATGTCTGTCATTGGTTGTGTTGACTTGGTCCTCCCCATACTTGAATGTGTGTGGTGTGTGTGTGTCTGTGTGTGTGGTGCTGGGGGGTGAATTGAGTTGGGTTTTCAACCCTAACAGCAATTCCTCACTTTGTCGCTGTGGAACAACCCCTAACTAATGCATTAAACAGAGTTTTTGCCTCTGATTTCCCTTCTTTTTGAGAATGGTAACGAAAATAGTGAATGTAATGCAGCGGTGGGAGCGTGGGGCCCTTTGGGTCCACCTCCTATGTCTTGTGGCATAGTAACAGGAGCAGCAATGCAAACAGAAATGCTAACAGTGGCACACATGGTAAAACAAGCATGAATGAGAACAGAAAGATACTTTGCGAGTGGCGTGAGGCAGGAATGGTCTGCCACGTGATGTGTTGTCACATAGTAACATGGTGCCTGCAAACAGAAATGTCAATGGGCATGGTGATGTAAAGTGAAACAGTAAGATAAACAGTACCGTAGACGAAATGGCAAAAATAACAGAAGCGCAAGCTCAAATAGAAAGCGCAAAGGATAACGCACATGTGGTGGCGCGGAGCGTCAATGGTAGAGTGAAGCGGAGAGCGGATCCATAAGCGGAAAAGGCAACAATAACAGTAATGTAAGCACACAGGCTGGTTTCCCCAAAACCTGCATTGAGAAAGACAGTGAGTACAAATAATGTATGCAAAATTATGAGTGTCGGCGCAGAAAATGAGATCTTGGAATACTAAATACATTATATCTCAGGAACCGTCTGACGTAGAAAAAAAATTTAAAAGTCATATTATTTACAACTGTCCTGGCTAATTTGAATCTTAGCCCTTTATGGGGCTAGAAATTTTCTGACGAAAGTCCGTATCTCGCACCGTTCCGAGATACGGGCCCTGAAAGGCGCCCGAACGTCGTAATGTTATCCTATGGGAAAAAGAAATGTTGAGTGCCACAACTTTGCCTCCCTGTAATTTTTTCACCAAACTACTGAAAGGCACATCTGTGGGCTATTGCTGTTTCCTCAAATTTCAGGAAAAAAGACCAAACCGTTATTTTGCAGCAGAGGTGCCAAATGATTTCTGCAATCCGTTGGGCACCGTAATGTTATCTTATGGGAAAAACTGTCAACTTTGGAGTGCCGCACTTTTGCGCCATGTAATATTTTTTCAAAACAACACTGAAGGCACATCTGTGAGATGTCTTCTACGTTCCTCAAATTTCAGCCTAAAACTCCCAACCGTTCTTTTGCAGCAGAGTGCCAAGAATTACTGTTATTTGGGGCATAGTGTCAGAAAAGTAGTGTAAGTGATTGCGAAAGCTTAGTAAAATGTACACTTTCACAAGTCCGACACTACTTGCGACACTACTTTTCCAGAAATTTGAAAACATATTTCTGGGGTGTTTTACCACAAAATAAAGACATGGCTAGCATCCTCAGGGCCCGACTAGGTGAATACAAAAAATTAGGTTGCTAGAGGTCTCAATTTTAAATGCCAACCATTTTCTGATCACCAACTGAAAACAAGATGGCAGATTTGCGACACTAACAGGGCCATTGCGACACTAAAAGTGCATTTGCGACACTGTCGAACTTTTTGTTAACTTTTCCCATTGACTTATAATGGGAAACTGTTTTTGAATAACTTTTGAACCGTTTAATATTTTTTCACGAAATCTTTGAAAGGCACATCGGGGACCCTGGCACACACGCTCCTGAATTTTGAACCAGTCACATAAAACCGTGCGACCTGTAGGCGTGACGTGAATTCCAGAAAAGCGTAACGCGCAAGACAGATCATGCTTAATAACTCTGCAGCCAGATACCTGAGCAGTACGAAACTTGGCAGATCCCAAGGCCTACGGTTCTTGATCGTGTATTCCAAATTTCAGGAAAATATATTAAATGGTTGCAAAGTTATTAAGTTTCCAAATTTTGGGTTTAACATAGAAATGGCTCCTCAACCCTAACTATGGTAGCACTACCGTGCTACCATAATATACAGTATATATATAAAACAAAAGAACTTCTGTGCGTAAAGCACTGCGGCAATGGTTCCCCAAAGGACATTTGGCCTGGAAGCCAAGTTTCAAAGAAATACAAAATCATGCATGCCCCCACAATGCAAAGCATCATGGTCTGCATATGCAAATCACAACAGAATATTATGCTGGTTCAACTTTAAGCAGAAATGCATGGTGCCGAAAGGCCTCTCACACAGTTTGCAAAGGTGCCAACAGAAGACATAGATATATGTTTCATCCTACCAGGACTCATCAGTATGCCTCATCTGTTTGACACCCCAGTGGAATGAACCAGCTACCCTAAGATGGTCTATCTGGATTATGTTGTGGTGAACCCAATTAAAACAAAAAACTATTTAAAGACAAATAACCTCTGTGTGTAAGCACTGAGGCAATAGTTACCCAAAGGGCATTTGGCGGAAAGCCAAGTTTCAAAGAAATACAAAATCACACATGCACCCAAAATGCAAAGCATCATGGTCCGTATATGCAAATCATCCCAGAATATTATGCTGGTTCAACTTTAAGCAGAAATACATGGTGTTGAAAGGGCACACACACACACACACACAATATATATAGAGGTATGTGCATACTATCTCCATCCCTGATGAAGATCCATGAGGCTGGGTCACTATGTAGTGGTGTTATCACTGTGCCTGACATGCTGTATCATCTGAATAAAATACAGCTCAGTAATTAAAATTTCAGCCTTGGTATGTGCCCAGTTTCTTTTTGGTTCATTTATGTTATGTTATCTGACTGGAGCACCTTTGGGACATTTGAAGTGCATACCTTCACTATCTGTTATATTACAAGTTATTTCATGGACACCCTCATGGTATGCATAACATGATCCAGCATGAAATTTTCTTGAAACATTCAATTTGAAATTCCACATATGAAAAACAAGTTGGATGAAGGTGGGCTTTTGTCTCTAATGGGCCCAGAATTTGAAAATCATTACTGCACCTCTAAGTTGTAGACTCCTAAACTGCTAATGTGGCCACATAGAAACATAGAATTTGTTAGAGAAGAACCACTTGTCCCCAGAACCCAGCCCATAAATAAAGACACGGACTAGTAATGTGAGGTTGCTCAGTCTTGGCAATAATTTTACTGATTTGATATGATTTGATAATTCACCAATTCACTTTTACATTTTCTTGATATTCCCAGTCATCTGTCCATAACACATTTCCACTTAGGTGCATCGTTAATCATTTCTTATTGTTCTCTTTAATTTAATAGCCAGCTCTCGCTCTTTTCCTTCCCTCCCAACATACATCATGGTGGGTATCCTGGCCTCTTATTCTTATATACTGCACTGGGGCACAGGCGTACACACCATGCCCTTGCTTCTCCTTTCTTTTCTCTTGCCATCCACCTTCGGCAATCTCCATATTCCTTACTGAGATTCCTTTCCCAGTGTCACACTGTGCTCCACCTTCCACAGTGCCCTACTTTCTTGCTTTTTGGGGGTGGGTGGGTGGGAAATTCCTCATGGAGCAAATTGTGACCTCTCCCTGGAATGCAGCCCCTTTTTATTGCTTCTTTCCACACACCCTTTTCGTTTTGTCCAATCATTATTCTTCATCCCCCTTACCCCTTTGTTCTCATGCCCTCCTCTTTGTGATGCCTTTGCACTGACCCTTTTCCTCCCTAGCCCCTCCTCCCCTCACCCCTCCTCCCTTTTGCTGAGCCTCACCTTATTGACCTGGGTGGGTGGGACAATGGGTCCTGCCCCTTTAAAGTGGGCAAGCCTCTTTGTCCCCAGAACCTGGCCCATAAATAAAGACTTGGACTAGTAATGTGAGGTTGCTCAGTCTTGGCAGTAATTTTACTGATTTGATATGATTTGATAATTCACCAATTCACTTTTACATTTTCTTGATATTCCCAGTCATCTGTCCATAACACATTTCCACTTAGGTGCATCGTTAATCATTTCTTATTGTTCTCTTTAATTTAATAGCCAGCTCTCGCTCTTTTCCTCCCTGGCGCACATCATGGGGGTATCCTAGCCTCTTATTCTTATGTCCTGCACTGGGGAGACGCAGGCGTACACACTGCCCTTGCTTCTCCTTTCCATTAGTCCACCTCCGCTTGCGATGGACGGAGAGCTTCCCCTAAGAAACAAATCTTGTTTGGTTTCTTTTTTCTCATTGCCGTGCCATCCATGCTTCAATTGCACTTGAGATCTCGGCGTTGAACATAGCTAGCCAAGCTCCAGCAAATGCACTCCATCCCTCTGTAGTATTCATCCACCTCCTTTATGATTCCATGCTTTATTACCATTCCCCAATATTCTGGAATAATCTCCCTACCATCGCATTCATACATTTTCTAGCCCTGTCTATGCCCTTGTGGTTCTCTGCCTGTCTTCACACCCTCCTAGGGGTGATTTCTGACCTTGCTAACTCAACCTCCGGCCACCATGTTTTGATTACTTTAACGTCATGCTCTATCTGATAAAAGATGTCCAACCGGGCCTTGTTCCCAAGTCGCTGCCCCAAGGTGTATCACAATCAGGTCTGGTTGCTTATGGTCCCTCCTGATTTCCCTCAG
This sequence comes from Neoceratodus forsteri, assembly GCA_016271365.2. Classification (NCBI taxonomy): domain Eukaryota; kingdom Metazoa; phylum Chordata; order Ceratodontiformes; family Ceratodontidae; genus Neoceratodus; species Neoceratodus forsteri. The sequence goes on along the minus strand of CM028136.1, from coordinate 121,006,736 downwards.
TTCTGGTAGCAGCTGTGCCCATCTCATGCCCGTGAGCCTTTCCACACCAGCCTTATCGTGTCAATGTCCGTGCAGCTGTTTCCCCCCTTCCTCTGGCTGCCCATCTTTCCACCCAGTGCACAAATGAGTGCCCACAAATCCATGCCTCGAGCTTCTTGGTTGTACCTGGTTGATCAAAAATAAGCATGAGTCTTTGTTCAATGTCCCTCCCTTCTCTCCCCTCCCCTTTTCTTTCCTTTAGTATCTGCTTGTGGGAAGAAAAAACATTAAGTATTGTACTTCTCTTATGTATTTTTATAGCATCCTGATGACCATCTTCCCTCTCTTTAATCTCTTCAGCCCCTGCCTGTGCAGACATCATAGAGCTGCCCTGATCCTAAATAAATGGGAAGAATAAACCCTGTTGCTCCCCCAAGAAACTGAAGCACCTTGCCCAGTACCACTGACACCTGGTACCCAGACACTGGCCTGCCATCATCGTGTAAAAATATTCTTCCCTTACCTTGTTTTTTTTCGGTCTGCCATGTATGCGCAGGGCCATCACCGCAAATGGCTTTATTTTAGCGTGCCCATAAACACACCTTCCTCCCCTTCTTCATCTGGTCAGTCTTGGACTCCACAGGTTAACTGTTATGACCTCCTCCTGCCATTCCATGTCTTCCACAGTAAACCCCACCTTCCGCCTTCTTGCTGTGCCCCACTATTTCCGCTCAACCCGAAGGCCCCACTGTATATGGTGGCGTATAAAACCTGAAATACCATTGTCTCCTTAGTAGACCTGCAGATCTGCTGTAAAGCCACTAATAGCCACACAGCAGCCTTCTGATATCGGCTTCCTGCTATCCTGCCTCCTTCCTGCTCCTCATCCTACCCTGCATTATTCTTCTAATGAGGTTGGTCTTTGTGGGGTCCTCCCACCCTCTTAATGTGCAGATTTGCCCTATGGCGCTAAATGCACTCCCATGGTGAGTGCGCTATTCTCTGGTTCCAACCATTGACTATGAATTGCACCAATTGCTCCCCTGTTACGGACCACTTACCTACCCATAATACTCATCTTGGAACTTTTGAAAAGCCCTCCAGGAGGTTTCATACCTCTCAGGGTCTGAGGGGCCCAGGAGTTGGAACAATGCCTCAGGTCCCCAATCCAATCTCCCATATGTGATTTGGAATGGCAGTCTGCTTTGTTTCTGCTCTAGGTGCAAGGTCCTGAACTTGTCCATCTGCAATCAGGAGAATCAATCAGCTATCATGTTGTCCACTCCATTGACGTGTTTTGCCCTGAAAGACATATTCAGGGACAAACCCTCCCACCATTCTGCTCAGAACCCTCATGACCCTGTCAGACTTTGTCCTCTTTTTGTTCAATACTTCACAACTGCTTTGTTATCACTCCAAAATGTGACTTGCCTATTCCTGAGTTCCTCCCCATACCACCATAGCCACCCATATTGGAAATATTTCCAAAAGGTGATGTCTTTTGTCACAACCCCCTTTCCATCCCAGTGGCCATGGTTGGAGAACCATTTTCCTTGAGGTAGCCTCCCATCCCTATACCCCTGCCGCATCTGTATATAACTGCAAGTCCATGTTATAGACCCAGTCCTCCTGCCAGAATGTGCATCCGTTATATTCTTGTAGAAATTGCTCCCATGCTGCCATGTCCTTCCTAGTCATCCTGTTAATGTCTGCACCCAGTGGTGAGGTTTGTGGCCCCCCTCGTAGCCCATGCCAGATGCCATGTAAAGGTACATCCTGGTGTGATTGCTCTACATGCAAAGTTTAAATGGTCCAGCACTTGTTGGGCCTGTTACACTCTCACCCTCCTGCACTTTCTTACTGCCTTCAGTAGGTCTTTCAGCTTCTTACCCTTCTGTTCAGGCAGTCAAAACAATTCTTTGTTGCATCTAATTCTAGACCCAAGAACTCAATAATGTGACTCGGCCCCTCTGTCTTGTCTTTGGCTAGGAACCCCAATTCCTGGCATAATCTCTGGAATTTTCTGAGCATGTCTTGGGTCTCTAACTACCCTCCCAATGAAAAATCATCCAGGTAGTGCATTACTGCCCCATACCCAAATCTGTTCTGAAAACCCACTGCAACCAGGTGCTAAACATCTCAAACATTGCACGAGCTATTGAACACCCCATAGGCATGGCTTTATCAGTAATACTTTCCTTCCACCCTGAAACCCAGTAAGTCCCAGTCCTCCAGTCTAACTGGTAACAGGTGAAAGCTGACTCTATGTCTGTTTCGCCATCCATCCATCCATGCTTCCTGTTTTGTTCTAATCGGTCTTACTGGTCCTCAATGCAATGCCTTGACTCTGCTGTCCTCTTTCCCTATGGCATCATTAACTGAACCCCCAGGTAAGACAGGTGGTGTATTACCCTATATTCCCCTTCCTGCTTTTTGGGACCAGCCCAGCGGAGAGACCCTCAAGTTGGCCAGTGGCAGTGTCTCGAAATGGCCTTCGACCCTCCTGGCCCTTATTTCCTCCTAATTTTCTTGGTCAACACCTCCTCCTTTCCTCTTACCAATTTTAAGTTGTTGCCAACATCTGTTTTCTTCCGACCTTTGAACCGTAAACTAAAACCCTTTTTAAAACCCTCCCTTAATGTTTCTGCCACCCAAATGCTCTGCAGTGCCAAAACTGTCCTGCAATGTTTTCTTTTTTACCTGAAAATGAAAACAAGTCCCTCATAGTCTAGATCCCCTCCCCCACCACTTTCCCACCCACTCTTGCCTGCCTCCCTCACCCCCCCTCACCCCCCATCACCCACCTCACCCCATACTTACCTTCAGACTCGGCGTGACAATCTTCGTGGACCGGAACACGTCTGCACTCTTCAAAGCTGACCCGCGAACTGAGGAAATGCCGGTAAGCTGTATAATGCAATGAATAGGGTTTTTCAACTTTGTTGCATATCTCAGGCATTTCTTGGAATTTTGGCACCAAATTTTCAACATGGGGTTTTCGGGCCCCTCCTCATGAATTCTGTCACTGTCACGGCATTAATTCGGCCTCGGAAGGTGATTTCACAGTCACTAGCGAAATCTCCTTTGGGACCCATTAACAAATGACAGTGCCAGTGTTCATGAGGTGGCCTCTCAAAAGCCTATGTTCCAAATTTGGTGGAAAAAATCCAAGAAATGCCTATTTATGAGCATGCATTGTGCAGTTGCTATGCAGGCTCGTAACTAGCATTCACAATATTTTAATGCGATTATTTTCAGCATTAGCATTTTCTGCACCTCCTTGTGAACAGTGCAGCTGTCATTTCCACATCCTGCCCGAAATGTGTTTCTGCACTTCCGTGCACAATTGCACAGTCGCTGTGGGAAATCAGTGTTTGGGCCAGATTATAAAAATGACAGTGACACAGTTCATGAGCAGAGCTCCTAGAATGCCTATGTTGAAAATTTGGAGCTGATATTCTATAAAATGACTGTGTTTGGCGTCGTTGGCAGATTACGCATGCTCGTACTGTTAATGCATTGTGATATTTTCACACTGGATTTCCTCCATTGCCATTTTACACCTCTTGATGAACAGTACAGCTGTCACTTCACATATCCTGCCCAAAATGTGTTTCCGCACTTCCGGCGCAGAATAAGCGTGGTCACTGTCTTGAAATCACTTCTTGGAACACTTTAGAAATGACAGTGACACTGTACATGAGCAGAGGAGCTAAAATGCCTCTGTTGAAAATTTGGTTCCAAACGCCCACAAACTGCCAGTGCTGCAAGCGTGCCTACATATTTGCCACGCACCCTTGCAACTCCAAGAACTTTCATATATTTGTATGCCACATTTTCAGCACTGTCATTTAATTGTAACGGAAATAAGCCAGTGGTTTGTGGGATACTGCCTTAAAATCCTCCTCCAAGTCAGCCATAAAGAGGTTAGCATACTGTGGAGCCATTTTGGTACCCATTGCTGTTCCCATAGTTTGAACATAATGTTTACCATTGAAGTTGAAGTAGCTAGGTTTTACATCACACAGTGTGCACTGATGTTTTTAGACAACTTTACTGGTATTCTTGTCTTTAATGCATACATTGTAATTTCATAAGCCCTATAACTATCTTAGTTTGTCTTTAAGCTGGGTGGGGTTGCCTTTCAGTAATCACATCCTTATACTGACTGTGACACTCATGGCTTGATTTGGGAGTTATCTGCTTCAGCAGTGTTATCTTATGTCAATTAAATTTATGTGTAGTAGGATTCTTTATGTTTGTTGCACCAAGCACATCTTAATCCAAGGTTCATTCAGACTGAGGGCAGTATTGTACTGTTTAACTTCTCTGACATCATCTTCTGTTTTTTTTTTTTAAATGAGTATTTTAAACCAATGGGGATTTTTTCTGTTTTTCTCTGCATTATCTAGCTGTTATAAGTATTGTATTTTCTAAACAACTGCCATGAGCTTCTGAAGAAGGACTGGTTGGTCCAAAGCTAGAGCACTTTGTTCTTGTTGTTACATCTATGTTGGTCCATTAAAGGTATCAAATCATTTGCTTCTGGGTATGTTCGTAGTATTTTAGTTTCCCTTCTCTTGGATGTCTAAAACCTGTGCCATCCATATTGAGGTACACCTCCACAACTTGATTCAGTACTCCAGGTGGGTCTCACCAGCAAGTGTTACAGTGGTAGCACCTCCCACTTCTCCTGTTGGAGATAGCCGTCTGTATGAATTCCAACATCCCACTAGCCCTGCCCACTGCTTTGTTACACTGACCTGCTACTTGAATGCCACCGATATGATAACCCCAAGGTTTCTTCCTTGTATAGGGACTGCCACTACCTCTGCCAAATCCTATACTCGGTGCCTGGGTTCCTATACCCTAGGTGCATAATTTTGCACTTTCTGACAGTGAACCCTAACTGCCATGCTCTTGAACACTCTTTTGCTTTCCCAGCATCCCTGCTCACTCTCTCAACCTCAATAATGTCCACATTATTTCAGATTTTGGTGTAATCTGCAGAAAGGCATGCCTTCCATTGGGTTCTCAACAACGTCACTTGTGAAGACATTGAAGAGGACCAGTCCAGTACTGAGACTTGTGGCACCCACTGGTTGCTCTCCATCATTTGAGTAAGTGCTGTTTATCACCACCCTCTTTCTCCTATCAGTTAACAAGGTTTCTAACCAGTTCACCACTTTGGATCCCACCCCTAGGCTTCTCAGTTTCATTAAAAGTCTCCTGTTTGGCACAGGGTCAAAGGCCTTACTGAAGTCAAGGTATGCAATTTCAACTGCCCTCCCTGATCAATTTCCATGGTCACCCAGTTGATGAAATATACTAGGTATATTTGGCATGCAGTCCTCCCCCATGTCCCATGCTGCTTGTAGTCTCACAGCCAACTGGATTCAATACTCTACCAGACTTTCCTTTAGAATGGTTTCTATTAAAGTTACAGCCATTGCAATGGTCAGACATTTCCTGACGAGGTGCTCCAATCCACTGCAGCAAGCGCAGCTCTTCTGATAGAAATTGCTACCACTCAGGTGCTTCCTGATTGGCTGCCGCACAGGGAGAATGCGGTCACCAGAAATGCCTGTTTTCTTCACTTGAAATTCTCTTCTTCCACCTTTCTGAAGATTGTTTGCTGATTGGACCTTAGACCCTCAACCTCTTAACAGTTCTGGCTATTGGCTGTTTCCTAATCCTCTCTAAGCTCCATCCTCTCCTTTACTCTGTGAATCCTGGCTACTAGTGTTGAGTGTAGTTCTCTGCTCTTTCAGAGTGCCTAATCTGTTGCTCTGGATTTCAAAACAGTATATTATATTTCTGCATGAGATCGTGTAAAGCTAATGTTAGTGGTTGAACTTGTATTAGCTTTTAAGTACCTGAACTAGGGGAACTGTTTGAATTTGTGCCAGATACATTTAAACTACATATTTTTGTTACAGTTTAATTTGTTTCAAATCTATTCTTCCTAAGCCATTTTCTGCCCCTCCCTCTTGGCATCACCCTTGATCCCCACCTCTCATACGCTATCCATATTAGCAATGTGGCAAAGTCTGCCAATCGAGGTTAGGCATATTATTCCAGCACAGAAACACCTAACCCGAGAAGCACTGTCAGTGGCAGTCAAAGCTCCATTGTCAGCATCATAGACTATGGTCTTATCATATATGGGTCTGCAACTACCACTGCTCTCAAGCGTATCGCTACCTCCCTGAATAAGGCCTGTCATCTCATCACTGGCTCACATCGCCATACCCACACATGTGACCTTTTTTCCCAATCTTGATGGCTTCAACTGGACAAACACATAAAATACCAAACCTGCATCACGCCAAGAAAATCATAATGAGACTTGCCCCACCTGGTGTCTGTGCCTCATAAGCCCTAGACATGGAATGTTACTACAGAGTTCAATTCCATCTACTACATATCCCATGATGTCGCATGACCCAAGGACAAGGATAATTTGCCTTTGGGCATCCAACTGGCTCAACTCTCTTGGCAGCAACATAGTGACTGCTCCAACACTCGGCCTTTTCAAGTCCAGCTGCGCCTCTCACTGCTTGTATCCTACGATTGCCCATATTAACATTTCCACAATTCCAGCTGCACATGCCCCAGCACCCAGCACTTACAATCAGTCTTTGCACCCTAACACCTTACCTGGCATATCCCTCAACAAGCCCCCCTGACTGCACTGTCTCCACACCTTGCCCACCTCCCCCATATCTTCCTCCTGCCCCTGCCCCCACCTCCCATACTCCCCCTTACCCCTGCCTCCTACCCACCTCGATCTCCTCACCCTCACTTCTTCCCCATCGACCCCCCTCCCTTGTCTTGCTCATAGCTCAAGTCTTTGGACTGGTTATTACATGTCTGTAAGTCAGTGACTTTATGTTTGTAACTAAAATGATGACTGTTACTGCAGCTGGTGAGAATCTTTGTAAAGAGCCTCGGCTCAAAATGTAATCTAGATTGAAATAAATAAATAAATAAAATAATAGAACTCCTGCCCACCAATTTAACTAGCATTATCTAACCTGCTTCTCTCCTTTCCCTCACTCTTCAGCTTCAAGCCCCTGACAGAGTGGTCCCATCCCCTGCAGTGACGAGCTCCTCTCACCAAAGCTGCTGACCACTCGGTTGCTTCCCGATTACGCCCACATAAGGAGAAGTTATGTTCACCATAGACACCACTGTTTTTCACTTAAAATTCTCTTCTGGTGCCTTTCTGAAGTCTGTTTGCTGATTGGACCTTGGACCTCAACCCCTTAACAGTTCTGGCTATTGGCTGCTTCCTAATACTCTAAGCTCCATCCTCTCCTTTACTCTGCAAATTCTGGCTACTAGTATTAGTGTAGTTCTCTGCCCTTATCAGAGTGCTTAATCTGTAGCTCGGTATTTATTTATGTTAGGCTGTTATTTTCTCCTGCCCACCCTCCCCACCCCTGTTCTCTGTTAAATGGGCTTTTTGTCCTGCAGGCTCCACCCCAACTGATCTGTCTAACCAATTACTGTTGCTATAAGGCTGTCTGTCCCACTTAAAAGGCCCATTTCAAATAAGTACTCTGATCCAGTGTCTTTAAACAGAACACAATTCCTGTTCTTTTGCCCAATTAGTAAGTTGCCCCTTTCTTGCAATGAATTTACCACCCGATTTCTCCCTTTATTCCTTCTCTTACTTTTTTTCCTTATCCAGCTTACCCACCCCTCCCTGACTGTTTTTTTTACCTTCTTCTGACTGTTCACCTTCTAAGCTTTATCCTGGATGCACTGCCCCTCAGGAACTCTCAGCTCTAGGACCCCCAATATTGTCATCCTCCCTCGTACCTCCTTAGTCAGAGACCTTCTTACTCCCCTATCACTCTCTGCACTCAACACTGCTGCCTCCTGCTCTTCCACCACCCTCAATCTACCAAATACATGAGACATGCATGCACCAAAAGTGTATGAAACTTTGCAAAACTGGATACTTTGTCGATTAATATTTTTACTTCTCCTCCTCTCTGGGTCTGTGCACCCCAACCCAGGACCTACACCCACCAGATCTTACCCATAAACCTCAGTCTGGCCATGATAAGAAATTTATCAGCATCACCCACCTCAACATTCAAAGCATCCTTGCTAAAAAATTCCTTTGAAGCCTGGGTCAGTTACAACAATTTTGACACCATTGCCTTATGTGTGAGACCTGGCTAACCCCCATATTTCCATCTCATGAACTCATGCTAAAAGGCTATTCCATAATTAGGATAGATAAACTCAAAAAGAGGGAGGTGGCTGCCTATTTTAAGCATCAGAGAGGCTCTCCTACACTGAGCGACACCTAGACACTGATACTGCTTTGCTTGAATCTCTCTCTCTCTCTCTCTCTCTGTCTCTCTCTCTCTCCTCCATAAATCTAATCATAGGCAAAAGCAACATTTTAACTATCACCTCTGTATACTTACTCCCTGGAACACTGTTTTCTGAGCTTGAATCCCTCATCTCATGCAAATCATCATTTTAAGTAATAGGAATTTGATAATTCTAGGAGATTTTAACCTAAACTGGGACAGTAGCAGCATGACTGCACCAAAGAGCTGCTTGCCAGCTCAGGGCTCCACCAAATAATATCCACCCCCACCAGAACAAATTACAAAATGGGAAACAGCACTACCATTGACTGGATCATTGTCTCAAACCCTCCAGAGTTTCCACTGCGGGTGTCCTTCCTGGCTCTATCAGCGACCACTGTACTATTTTCTGTCACTGGTCAGTCAGAGCCCCTAAATATACCTCTAACTACATCCTCACAAGACAATTGAAAAAGCTAATTTAGAAGAACTTTTTCTTGCATTTAAAAGTTGACTGGTCCTTCACGGCTGATATAAAAACATTGACCATCCCTTAATGTTTTGCAAAACATTAAATGACAAATGTAACACCTTCAACCACAGAAACAAGATCAAAGTTCATGGGTGATTTAGCTAGTGGATTACTCTGGACCACCTCAAACATATGCACTCCAGAGACAAGGTTTGGGCTAGGTACAGAAATCACTGTCCTCACTCTCCTTCAGGACTATAAAACACTTCATAACAAGTGCAAGTCAGCAGTTTAACTGCAAAAATCAACCATTTTAAGAATAACCACCTCTACTCCAGAGCAAACCCCAAGCAACTCTGTTGAACTTTAAACTTCCTCTACAGTAAAGAAAAAAGTGTGAGTGGATCTAACTCCAGTCAGAAGGAAAATAACAAATGATCTGACATGCATGGCCAACCTGTTTAATTCCTTCTTCTGGGACCTGGACAAGTACAAGACTCCCCTCTCCTCAGACACCCTCAAGCAGCCCCAAAGCCTACCCCTTTCCGAAACGTCCACCCACTTTCTTCTTCAAAGCACTCTCACCCACTGATACCATAAAACTTGTAAGAAAAAACAAACCTAGACCCTCCACCAGTCCAGATGGGCTAGATTTTGCATCCTTAAACTCATAATTAATGACACTGCCACTCCTCTCACCAACATCTTCAATTTCTTTCTCTGTTCCAGTACCCTTCCTGCAGCCTGAAAACTGCATACATCTGCATAAAGTTGGTTCTAAACAGGAAGTAAGTGATTTCAGGCCCATCTCACTTCTCCCCTCTACCCAAAATCATGGAAAAATTGTTCATTCACAAATTACTGAGCACTTAAACAAATATAACATCCTTACCAAGGCTCAACATGGTTGAGGATTAACACAACACAGAAACTGCTCTTGTTAGATTTAACACAAGACCTTTACAAGACCATGATGATGGTGGATTACACTGGTCCCAGTTTTCATGGACTTTAACAAGGCTTTTAACTTGTTGACCACAGCCTTCTCCTAACTACACTTGCCCTTCTACATTTCTCCACAGATGTTGTTAATTGATTTGGTATATCTTAATGCTAGGTTCCACAAAACAGTCATTGAGGGACATCATTTGTTCAAATGCCTTATTAATTACAGAGTTCTTCCAGGACCCAAACTGGGGCCCACCCTCTTTCTCTGTTTATTAATATTATACCTTCCATCTGTTCCCATACCAACAATCCTGTCGGATGATGCCACCTTATACTGTAAGGATGCAAAGCCCTCCACGCTTCTCTCAAACTTCAAACAGATTTTCACAGCCTCCCTCCTGGCTCTCCACTCAGGGTATGGTCCTAAATTCCAAAAACTAAATGTATGTTTTTTCTCCAGCAAGCATGAACCTTCTAATTTCAGTTTCAACCTTCTACATAATGATAGCTTGGTCATTGAGTGGGTTCGTGAATTTAAATACCTTAGCATTACTCTTGATGAACAGCTCACCTTCTGTCAACACATAGCACAATTAATTAACAAAATCCACCAGAGAATAGGGCTCGTCTACAAGGTCAGGCAATTCCTCACCACAAAACCAAGAACAGGCTGGCTTCCAGCTTACTGTTACCTCTCCTGACTACGGTTTCATCATTTACTCCCCTAAGAGCAATTCCTTTAAGTTTAATAAGCTCAAAATGACATACAATAACATTATCAGATTTGTGACTAGGCTTCCCATTGCACCAACAGCTGTAACCACATAAGAAAAGTTCATTGGCTCCCCCTAGAGGACAAGTCCATTTGGAAGGCTTCCACATTCATCTACAAAATCTTCAACAAACTCCTTCCTCTCAGTGTCTCCTCTCTGTTCAAGGCTTGCCCACTCATCTTACTGGGAACACTGCCTCATCACTTTTGGGTTTCTTTTCAGCAACACCTCTTTGGGACAAAGATCACTTACCTAAAGAGATCCCAAGCTTTGTAACACTCTCCCCAAACCTTGTTGGCAGGCCCACCCTTGTCACCTTCAAGGTCAAACTCTAAGGAACACCTACTCAGTAAAGTACCTTGCAGCTGTGATTGATAGCACATCTTAATTTTCCTACCACTGTCCAGAGCAATCCCAGGTCACTTGCCCATTTTTCAGCTACAATGTTTCCTCTCTGTTCTCTAACCCCTCTCGTCCACCTCTCTGAGACCATGCCTCCTTTCCCATCAAAGCTCTCTCAGTGTATTTCCTGCTTCCTCCTGTGCATTTATACATTTTGTTTATACTTGCTGTTGATGCTGCAGCTGCTGTACATAAGCCATTTTTGTATGTAATTGAAATTCCTGTATACTTTTGCCTTTGTATTTTTTGTACCATGTGTCTGCATAACATGTATATATCCACCACTGTATGAACTCTAAAACTGGATGCTTGTAAAATGGGCATTTTGACCACATGCCTTTACAGTATAAAATAAAATGAAAATGAAAAATTAATTTTCTGAGGTATCTCTAGAGAAATTCTTGTCTACCTTCAGTATCACTTTACGGCCATCAGAGAGGATATCTTTAGAAATATTGCAAAATAGCTAGAAATATCTAACCATGTCAATGGCTGCAACTGTAATTTCCCCAGTATTGAAGTAAGACTGACCAGCCTATATGTTTCTAGCCTCATCCGCATTTCTGTTCTTCACGTAAAGGAACCACATCAGCTCTCATCCAATGCTCCAGAACCATACCTGTTTGCAGTGAGCTGTTGAATAATGTTGTCAATGGTGCAGCCATCACCTCCCTGAGTTCTTTTAGAACCGTGGTGTGCATTTCATCTGGTCACATAGCTTTGTCCAGTTTCTCAGCTGTAAGTCCCTTATGGACTATTTTCTCTGAAATTTGACCTTTGTCCATATTCATCCCTCCCTGTTCCTGTTACTCATTGTTAATCCATCCCCCTCCCTCCACTGGGAAGACTAACCAGATTTACCTGGTTAGAATGTCTACTGTGACGTCTGCAATGTTGTTCCTTTTAGTAAGCACCAGGTCCAACACTATTCCATCCTTGTGGGTTTGTTGACTAGCTGCCTGGGAAAAGCCACCTGTAGGAACTCAAAGATAGCCATAATCATTGCAAAACTGCAGCTGGAAGTTTCTACTCCTCATCTGGTAGATTGCACTTACACGACTGTTGGCACCTCCTTTCTACTTGCAATTCTGATGCTGGTTTACCCAATAGCCTTATCCAACTCCTCTCTAGCTATCTGTATATTGACTCAGTATGTATAGCAGCCCCAGAGACTGTTTCCAAGGTGACCACAGCCAGCAGCTCTTTCTTCTTCATGCTACCCCATGCCTCAGTGTCCTTGATTCCTCCCTCATATATAAAATAACACCTCCTCCTCTGTTCCTAGTTCTGTCTCACCTTAACAGTGCCCAGTATGACCATGTCCCAATCATGGTGCTTAGTGCACCATGGCTCTATTATGGTCATTAAATCCAGGTCAGCATCTGCCATGATGGCTTCCAGGTCTGAAATTTTGTTTCCAAGACTCCTTGCTTTGGTGTACATGGATTTCCACACCTTCTTTATGCCCTGCCATCTGTCCCAATTCCCCATCCATTACTGATTGTGTTTTCCTGGAGATCCCCTGGTTTTCCTGTTACCTTTTTAACTTCCTCATTCCTTGACTCCTTCAATCTTTTACCCTCACTTACCTGAGTTTTACTCCCTTTTCTTCTGTTATGTCACCATCTCTGCCTTTCTGCACCTCTACCATGGAATATGCCTCATGTGCCCTTTATACCTGCTGTTCCATTTTCTGGGGGCAATTTATGGCTCCCTTAGTTTTACTGCTTCCCCACCCACACTGAGCATTATCTGGTAGTGATTTCAAAGTTGAGATGGTGCCACTGAATTTTTCTCTCATAGCATAAAAGGGTCAAGGTTGCACAAGAAGCCCTATGAGCAGAGAATGAGGGATCTCATTCTCAACATGTACTGTACACCCTAGAAGAGAAGTGAGTGAGGGGGATATGATAAAGACCTGGAAGTACTTCATGGAGGTAACAGGGTGCAGGAAGAGTCTCTTTCAAATGATAAAGATCACAAGGACCAGAGGGCATGCAGTGAATCTGGAGGAGAGGATAGGTTCAAGAGGGATGTGAGGAAGTGTTACTTCCGGAAAGAGTAGTAGATGCCTGGAACAGACTGCCACTGCAAGTGGAGGATGTCAAAACAGTAAAGCACTTCAAGCATGCATAGGACAGACACAGAGGAATAATAGTAAATAGGCAGGGAGGAGGAGAGTCACCACAGACCAGTTAGGCTCTGTGGTGCAGACTGAGCAGAGATAATCTGTGTGAAATGGATGGGCAAAGTGGTCCTTCGTTTGCCAGCAAATTTAAGTTTTACATTTTATGGTGACTCTCTTATTATCACAACATATTATTAGTAATTGTGTCATGTTCATCATTATTATCATTGTTTGTCCTTTGGGGATCACGTTTATTGCTGACTTTATTTTGATTATTTTGATTTTATTGTGTACTTAATATTTTGATCAACTTGTTATTGTTTGTTATTGTATAATATGTGTAACCTGTATTTTCTTAATGGGACATTTTTGTAAATGAGCCTTGTTTAACTGATTGTACATTCGTTCTTTCAATAAAATTAACTTAAACTGAACTAAACTACATTAAAGTAAACTAAAACAAACATACTTTGGATGCCAACAAATATTGAAATATTAAGCACTGTGCTTTTGTGCGTGAATATACATCAGCAGATAAAGAGAGTGGTGGGATTTTCTCATATATTTTATGATAGAAAGTAAGACAATTTTATGAAAGAAAAATCTTTAGTTAAAACTCCTTCCCTTATAAAGATTATGTAGCAACTGAATTTTATGTCATAGTATTTGCATTTCTTACTCAGTTCTGATATGTTTCTTTTTCCATTAAAGCATTTTATGTACCTTTATTCAATTTGAGATTATATTTTTATGCAAGCACCATCTCGCTAACAAAAAAGTATTACTCTTGTTTATGAGGCAGTTTGATGTGGAAACATTTAGAAAGAGGCCAAAGAGCATATTTTAGGTGATGTAGCTTGATGCAATCCTCAAAGGATCTAATTACTATATATGATACAATGTAGAAAATCTATATTAAAACCTGAAAAGAAATGATGGATGGATTGGAAGCAGAGTTTGTTGCAATAACTCTAATCAAGGCTGCCAACATGACATCACTGTTGCTAGGCCACATTTTCTGCAGAAAAATGTAACACCAGTAATTGCACAGGTCAGGATGTATTTCTCCCTCACAAGAAAAATTGGATTTTGAGCCAAATTGGATTTTCTGGGCTGCCAGTTTTATTTGTGCTAGGACTACCTGTGTTCAAATCTGTAAACTGTTATTGTAGGCTAGTAAGAGGACAAAAATACAGGAACATTATACTGATAAACATTTTCCTTTTGTCTCAGCTGTCCATTCTATAATGTTTATGATTTCTAAACTCATCATGCCACTTACAGCACCGTGCTAAGGAACTGGGTGGCCAATTTAGTTCTTCACTAGTTAGTTACCTAGGAAACTGTGAATGACCCAGTGATTGCCGAAATGTCCCTCTTCCTTGTGGCTCCAAATTGATGAAATTACATAAGACTGAAATCCATGCAGAGCAAAGAAACTAAGCAGTGGAGCTGTTGTTTATCATGTCATGTACATAAAATGAATTATTCAGTTTCTGACCTTCTTATCTGCCTGTGATATAGATTAAAAACAGCAGAACAATGGCTTCCTATGATCTCTGTGATACACTGTATCTCTTGCTACCAGAATTCAAGTTACAGTACTTGTAGCACTATACTGGCTGATACAGTACCATCAGAAATGTAGGTAGCATTCAAGGGAAGAAGCTGTCAGTCCAACCAGGAATAACCAACTGTTTTCTTCTACTGATTCTTTTTGGTTTCTGAACAGGAAAACAAAATAGCTGCTTTAAGTAAAATTTGCTCATTTGTATAGCATAGGCATTCTAAATGTGTACACAGTAGAGTTAGAATTAAATCTCAGGGCAGGAAATTCTGGTTAGCTAGCAACATATTATTGAATAATGTTTTTATTTCTGACAATGAATGACATTTTCCCTAGCTGATCTAGAACCATTTCTTTGAGTAAGAAAAAAGAACAGTTTGTCTTATGCAGTATAATTTCCTTAGCAACTGCTGCTATCTAACAAATACTGTTCCTTTTCAAACTCCATCTTGAAACTGTCCCATCTGTACAGTATAGCTTCTAGAATGGGATAGTTATTTACATTACTTCCCCAACCCACAAACACACACACAGGGCCTGATTTAAAAGAAATGTGATCGCTGCAGGGGACTTGCAGCAAGGTGTTGGATGCAAGTGGTTACTTCGTCAAATGGGGAAATTACAAGTTTTGAAAGCCAGCTGCCACAAGTCCTGAGGCAGAAAGTTAGACCAGCTCCACCTGATCTAACTATGCTTCTGTGGGGTACCTATTTCATGGGGCTTGTGCTAAGCCTTGGGCGCAAGCTGCCATGAAGTGGAAACATTTTTGCAACTGCACCAGCCCTCCTAAAATCAGACTGAACTACATCCAGGCTCTCATGCAGCTGCATCATTTTGTGGTGGACGCAGGGCCTGACACAAGCCCTGAGTCCACCTTTAAAATCAGGCCCATAATCTTCTCTTTAAATATTCTGTTTCTTTTCCACACCACCACCATCCCAGCCCTTCAAGAATATGTAGTATGGCCCTTAAAGTCTTGAGGAGCTGGATGGGAAGTCCAAAGTGCTGGATTTTAGCTAGAAGCTTCTGATACAGCCACAGCAGATCCTAATAATAAGGTGGTGAAGTGCATCCAGTGTGTCCTTGGAAAACTGTGGAATATATCCATCTAACAGGGACTTCACATTTTAATCATTAAAAATTACAAAAGTTGATTTTAACTGAAAACTTCAGAGGCTATGGCAGGTATGTTCTAATATATTTGTTTCTAAGAATGGCCTCTTTTTATATGAGGAATGAAGCTTGCCAAGTGCATCTGTAACGTTGTTTTCCTGGAACATGATGCAGGATGTACTGAGGGTTTTGAAATTGGATGTGCTAGTAAGTTTATGCTAAGTCATCTCATCACCACCATTGCCAGTTTTCTCCTTAGATGGGCAGGGACATTAGAGATAGTGTGTGCACAGGGCTATTTAGAATGTGCACTTAAGCCTTATGAAAAGTGTTTCATTAAATTAAATACTTTAAGTCAGATTTTTAAAGTTAGGAGGACCCAGACACAAATGCATGCTCACCTGCATCTGTGTCTGCTCCTTTCTGTCTGACATCACTTGCTGCTATTTTCAAAGATTCATCATTTTGTGACAGCCACTTTTTGCATGTGGTGAAAAGTCAAAAGTTGCACAAAAATTGACAAATACAATATGCACTATTTTAAGACACAAATAAGATAATATTTGGATGGACATTAGGACATTCTAGTCATCTAATAATGGCTTAGCAGTTCAGGCAAAGCACAGACTGCTACTAAGAATTCTAACAAGCAGATTCTGGACAGACCATCTTGGTAAATTCTCCTCTTAGCCTTTAGCAGGAATTGATCAATTCTTGATTTCACAAAATGCTGGACATGTTGCTATTTTCATTTTTTCAGTCAGGCGTTTACACTAAAAGTAAATAGAGGTGATCCTAGTTTAATGAATGGCAGTTCAAAAGCAAATGCTGATTTACCTATATCACACATCTTTCAAAATAACTTATCCTTCTGGTTAACCAAGATTTTACTTTATTGGACAACAAAAATTTGCCTACAATTACCATGAACAGTTTTAATTTTTTCTTAGTTCTCTTTATGTTCCTGTAGGAGGCCAGGAAAGTATTCCATATCAGCCACTATTGCCCTTTTCATGTTTGCCCCATGCTGAACTGATCCCAAGGACTTACGAGGAGATCCATGAGACCATGGTTTGCCCCTCAGAGGGGAGCTTCCCAGGCCAAAGGTAAGGGCTAAGATGCTAATGTGAACCCATGGCATCCTTGCAGAGTGAGTTGAGCTGGTACTGTGAGGGGCCCTAGCATCATTGGGCTGCTGCCACAGGGGTTTTGTACTTTGGTTCAAACCCTTCTGATGTGGGCATGCAATAACATCTGCAAAGGGCACAAGTGCTCCCAGCGTGCCCTACAGATGTTCACCATTGTCTCTGCCCCATCAAAATTGTCCTATGCTGGTTCTGTACTCCCAGCCTGGGAGTCAAACATATGCCAGCCTCCACCCCCACACCCCAGGAACAGGATATCAGTCCATTGGATGCTCATCCTACCTCCTTCTGGCCAGCCCTGTGAGACTGCAGGCTCATTTTGAACCCAGGTCATTAGTGTTGTGAGCAGTAGCACTGTTGCTGTAACAGTGGGCCAAGCTACAGGTTCTCAGAATTAAAAGCTGATTTGATTTATGAAGTTCACCAAGTCAGTCATCTTTGACTTTTGTCATTATACTTAGCTATGCAGAAGATGAAACTCACCTGCCCTTTAGTCTCCTTTTCTTTAGGGTGAACATATGAAGAGGCCATGGACCTCCCTAATGTCTTTTGTTTCTATAGCCCCAATCATTTTGGTGCCTTACATTGCAAATTCCTGAAGGCCTTGGTACACTTTTTTGTATCGAGGAGCCCTGTTCTGCACACAGTACTGTAGGTGGTTGCAGGGGCCTTGTAGAGAAGCAGAATTATTTCATCTACTGTACTTTGATGGTAACCCCCCCACTGCATCCATGAGTTCCTCTAACCTCTTAACATTGACTGGGTACTGCTTATCATACTTCCTCATATTGACTGCTATGCCTCTCAGGACCTTATCCTACTCCACTGCAGCAATGGAAGTCCACTCAGTGTGCATGCAGTACTTGTTTTCCTAACCAAATACAGTACCTTGCATTTGGTTGCATTAAATCTGGCACTCCAGATGTTGGACAAGACACACAAATTGCCCATAATGTCTTGAATTTGTCTCAATCCTCAAGGTATTCTACCACCTTTATCAGTGACCATTCTGTAACTAGAATAGCTTATCAGAGACCCCAACTCCAACCTTCCAGATCACCTATGGAAATATTGAATAGCAGTGGCCTCAGCACCAATCCCTTTGGGTCAGTGCTGAATTATTCTCCATTCAGACCAGTGCCTGCCCACGAAACACTTTGTATCCTCCTTCCAAGCCAGTTTATAGTCCACCTAATGTACAGCATGTCTCATTTATACTGTAGTGGTGTACATTTACCAGAATCTTGTAATGCTCCACAGTGCCAAAGGCCTTGCTGAAATATAGATAGACTATGTCTTTGGCCCTGCTGAAGTCCAAATCCTGACCATCTCCATGAGAATGGTAATCAGGTTGGTATGTATAATCTGCCCTCAAAAGCCATGTTGAAAGAGGCCAAGAACCTTGGCCTCAGCAACATGCTTCATTTGTCTTTCCATGATTATGGGTCCTAGGACCTTGCCTAGGACTGATATCAGGCATACTAGCCAGTACTGTAGGTGTGGTAATCCATCCTTGCCGTCTTCATCATTATTTGGGTCACACTGGTGCATTTCCAGCCTCTGGCACTATACTCATTCAGACAAACTCATGAAAATTACTGCTGTGCTGCTTTGTGTTTCACTGTGACTTCAAGGCAACTTTTTCTTGCAAGCCACTATAGATCTTGGTTTTGTTGTAGATCAGTTGCCTAACATGATATAGCAAGGGGGCCATTCTTTGTCCTCATATTGCTTACAGGGATACAGACCTCTTTGGCAGCTTCAAGCACCTGTTTCAATGAATTCTTCTTCAGTGAGCTCAATCCAGATGGAGGCTATGACTCTGGTTTGTCACTGATGCCCACCTTGGCCTCCATCTTGACTCACTTGCTTTCTTATCAAGACTGTTCTTTCAGTGTAGTCTGTATCTTTCTCCTGGAATACAATTAATCTCCCTCCATTTTGTTTTATAGGTGTCACTAAGTCTTGGTATCTTGCTATTCTTTAGACAAAAGAAGGCCAAAGGTCCATCACGATTGCCTCCACTGTCAAGTGGGTAAATATCATACACTAGAGTTAATAATATATTTATCCAGTTCCCTTTTAAACCCGTCTATTGTACTATGGTTCAAAATATTACTAGTTAAACTGTTCCAGCTATGTGCCACTCTGATTATAAAAATTGCATATGTTTGTTAGTGTTAGCTTTTCAACTAACACTTGTTTGTTATGTGATCTTAGTTGTACCATTCTATAGTTAAATTTCAAATCAAATTCCACCCTTATGTCTTCATTTCTCAGCACCCTGTACTAGAATAGAAGGCCATCCTACGTCTTCTTTTGAATAGGCTGAACAGCCCCAATTTTAATAACCTATCATTATACTCCACATTTTGAGACCTGCAAGCTCTTGCTTAATCTCCTCTGAGGTTTCTCTGGCAGGTTTACACCTTGCCTTTGAAGTTCATCAGGACCTAATAATGATCCTCCATCCTTCTAGATTCACTCCTTGTCTGGGCCGCCCTACATGCAAGTGGGGATTGTCACCCGCCATGCTTCCTTACTCCATTTGGGGTCTCATTGCCTGGTACTTCCGCCTTGTAGTACTTCCTTTAAACTTTGTCCCTGTTTTGCTGTACTATATATTCATTTTTATACTTTGAAGTGTTTCTTATAGCATAAGAATGTTATCTAGTGCTGTTTGGGCAAGAGGACTACAAAGTGAAGCTGAGTGGTTATTTCAGACCAAATAGCATGAGATAACATTCTTATGTTATAAGAAACACCCCAAGTATGCATGTTATTATGAAGCACTATAAGATTTTCACGTGTGAGTAAAAACACTTTGTAGCACAGTAAGCATTTAGAATATGTTTTTTATGCTTTGCTCCCCTCTCAGTTATGGCAAGAAATGGTACTGTCCATTTTGGTAGCTGTCACACCCTGGTAAATGTCACGTGCATCCACATAGTTTCACTCTCGACTTTCCTTTCCAACAACCAGCAAATGACAAATTTGAAATAAGAAACAGTGTGGGCTTATTTCATGATTCGTGATTCCATACTAGTTTGCCAACCCATCACTTTCACTAAATATATGGCACTGATAAGTGACTCGTACTGAGAGACCCAGCTTGGTTGCCTACATAAACAAAAATCACATTACCATAGAGTTTAGTGACATCAACTGCTGGGAGAGATCATTATTTAAATTATTTTATAAAATCCAGCAAACTGAGAGAAAGACACTGAGATTAGTATCCGAGTGCAGGATGATAGAAGTGCCAGTGGGTGAGAGTCATAAGCATTCATGGAATAGATTGAGCAGTTTGCCCTAGGTGCCTTCTTTTCTGCCTCCTGATTGGTCAAAATCTTGTACTGCTTAATAATCCCTTTGTGTTTCCTGAACCTTATCCAAGCCTCACTACTGGGCATGGATAGTTGTTCATTGTTCTGGCTATGACTCTCTTGAATTTCTAACTATTTTAATAATTCCATGGCTTTCCTGAATGGGTGTCTGTTTTCAGATTAAAATTTTACTGTAAAGACAGTCTTATTCTTAGATCTTTTTTTTCCACATTGGATTTTTTTCTGCATGGTCATTTTTATGTTTGCTTGCATGTGCAGTGCACAGGAAACATATTATGGTAACAGGGCACTGCAGAGGTGTGGCAGTGTTGTGGCTAATCCAGTGGACACTTTAATTGGTGCATCCATCAGCCACCAATTAATGTTGAAGCTAGTGAGGAAGGCAGTTTCAGAGCAAGCACCACACTTGAAAAAAATCTGCCACTGCAATCAGGGCAGATTCATCATTGCAGAGGCAGTCCCCCTCCCAACCAGTCACACAGTAGGACAAAAACTAGTTCCTCCCATCACTGCTGCCTGGTCTGCACCTCCATGAAATCTGTGCTGCAATTAGGGCAGTTTCATCATTGCAGAGGCAGTTCCTCCTCCCTCCCAACCAGTCACACAGCAGACAACAAATTAGCTCCCACCCTTCCTCTGCTGCTGCCCACCCTGCACCCTCCATTCTCTGTCCCTGTTGACATTGGGGTGCTCAATCCCTGTGTCAGCATGTATCCCCCTCCTCCTGACATGTGGCACACTGGGAGCCCATCCCAGTGTGCCATAAAATACTTCTTTGCTATTTCCAACAGTGGGATGCCCACTTTGGTGTTGAATGTGGTCCCACCATGCCCCATGTTCTCAGCCGACCTTGGGGTGCCCAATCCCCAGGTCAGCATTGATCTCCCCAGTACTCTGGCACACTGGGAGCCCACCCTAGTGTGCCAAAATCCATTTTGTAATTTTTCACTTGTAAAAAGAAAATAGTCCCACAATGTATTTTTTTGAAACCCAAAAAAAAAATGGTCCTTCATCGCTCCCACTGGCCCTCTCCCTCAACCTGCACCCTCCACCTCCCCTCCTCCCACCCATACTTACCTCTGGAGGTCAGGGACAGCGATCTTCTGTGGACTGGGAACATGTCTGCACTCTTCAAAGACCAACTGGGAACTGAGGAAATGATGGTAAGTCCTATAATGGCAGTGAATAAGGGGTTTTCAATTTAGGTTGATAACACAGCCAAATTTTCAAGTTTTGGACCCAAATGTTCAACATGGGGTTCTTGTGACCCCACATCTTGAACACCTGCACTGCCATTTCATTTCTGGTCGAGAAAGATGATTTCACAGTCGCTACATGGAATCACCTTTCCAGACAAATTAATGAAATTACAGTACCACAGTTCATGAGGCGGGGTCCCAAAAACCCATGTTGCAAATTTGGTGAAAAACTCCAAATAATGACTGCATTATGAGCGTCCATAGTGCAGTTTCTATGCAGCCTTAACTTCATCAATTTTTATATTTTCACTCCAAATTTCCAACACTGTCATTTTTCACACCCTTATGCACAGTAGAGCTGCCATTTTTGTTCCTTCCCAAATGTGTTTTTGCCCTGTGGTGCAGAATGGCACAGTCGCCGGCGGAATCAACTTTCATGACAGATTAATGAAATCACAGTGCCACTGTTCATGAGGGAAGGTCCCAAAAGGCCACGTTGAAATTTAATAGAAAATGTTAAAAAAATGACTGTGTTACAGTGTGTGTTGCACAGTTCCTATGCACACACATAACTTCATCACTTTTCATATTTTCATTCCAGATTTTCAGCATTGCCATTTCTTCACACCTCCTCATGGACAGTACGGCTGTCATTTTCACATTCTCATCAAAAATGTTTTTTGCACCTGTGGCACTGAATGGCACACTCACTGTGCAAAGACACCTTTTGGGATTGAGTAAAGAAATAATACTGCCACTCTTCATGAAGCGGGGTCCCAAAAGCCCATGCTGAAAATCTGGAGCAAAAATACCAACAAACACCCAGAGCATTAGGATTTCCGACTGTAACACCTACCTTGTACATATTGATAGGCATCGGGGGTGACTTGGGGTCATCGGCTGTAATGTTCACCCCATTCACCCCACCCTCCCTTCAACCACAGACAGACATTGAGGGTGTGCCTTGGGGACTTCAGCCCTAAAGTTCACCCCATTCTATCATACTGCACCCATCTCAGCTAATTTTCTTATAGAATGGGCTGTGCCCAAGGGCAAAGTCCTTATGGCACACTGCGACACCTGTTGTTGTCTGCAGGGTGGGGAGAGGTGTAATGGAGTTAATGTTATGGCTGATGATTCAAAGGCACACCCCAATGCCTGTCAGTCTCTGCAGGGTGGAGGTGGGTGGGCGTTACTTCAGCACTTCACTGCCATTCCTAGTATGCATCTCTCTGACTCCTTTACTACCAACGCCAATACCAGCAAGAAACATTCAGCATTGACAAATGCTTGTATTATACTGACTTTGTCTTGCTCTACACTATGCTGCACCTATTATGACTTTTCATTTGATATGCCATCTATTAGTACCTGCTTGAGGGCCAGACCTGCTTTAACTAATAGATTTGTTTGCTTATCCAACCCAGCTCAGATTAAATTAAGGCCCTAGCATTTATTCTCTTTCTATTGAACCATATAGCCATAAGACTAAGGGTTCTCTGTTCAGTGCTCATTCTGCTAAGGCAAAACCTTGTTCAAGCAAGATTATTTAATTGATGAGAAACTGATGAATTATGTTTTACTGAACCTTAATTATCTGTGCTTGACTGAGCATTAATGAAAGAGCTTGTTCCTAAAGTATTCAGGCATTTTATTCACCATAGTGGGGGTGGTTGGAGCTGGTTGTTGTTGGTGTCAGTACTATACCTTTAAAGAAGAAACATGGAGGTATGTTACCATAATAAATATGCAGATGTGTGACAACAGAAAATTCACATCACAGAATTATCACATCACAGTTTTGAAATATGAATTTCACATATTGCCAAAATAATGTTTTTTGTTTGGTTTCAATTACTGTTTGTTCTCCTCATGGTTCCCATACCCTTTGTCTGAGCAACCCCCCTCACATCATGCTACCTGTCTTTTCTAGCACTTAATTCTCCTTCAAGAGATCCCCATGGTAGGGCCATTGAAGATTGATCAAACTGCATCTAGGGACTGAAACCAGTGTGCAGAAAAATGCCTGGTTGGTGTAAGTGTTCTAAATGCAGAGCTATTGGCATCCTGAAATGGACATGCTTCTGCTTGTTTTCCCTACTTAGGTATAGATATGAAGGAGTGACATGAGTAAACAATTGGCATATGGGTCACAATGCTGTGCATCTATTCCTTCCTCTGCCATCCCTAAATGGCTTGCACCCACTGTGTGTCCCTTTGTGTGCTTCTGTAGCATGGATTGGGTGGCTGCCTCCCAAGGAGGTGAGCATTCAATGAGATGCTGAAACTCTCCCCGCTTGCCCTCCAGCATCCTGGGGTCCTTTCTGAGCCTGAGTCAGCAGCATCATAGTGTCAGTGCAGCCACTGTTCCAGTAGGCCAGCTATTAAATATAATTGTAAAAGTCAGCCAGTTTGGAGTACAAAACAAGTATTTAAAGTATTTTCATTTGTTATCTTACAATATACAGTATTTACTCAGGATAGTGTACTGTATATAAAGTGACATCCAGCATCTTCTTTTCGGAAACATTCCATTTAAGGCTCCAGGGACATCATAAGCCACTTATAGTCACTTGCATGTTATCAAAACCATTTGCTAGACTTACAATATTAATGATTATTTATTTATTCAATTGTTAAAGTTTTCTCACCACATCAACACTCTGAGATGAGAGTTCTTCATTTTAGTGAGGTCTCAGGGTGACAACAGAGTCATAGGATTTATAGGAGTTACATGTCAGTGAGTGTTGGGACTTTAGGACTTGCCATTTCTCAGCTGGGTGCATGTAATTAGTCCCTTTGCAATAGGTGTTCATCTAGAGCTTTCTTAAAAGCCTTCATGGTTTACTTGAGACCACATTTTCAGGTAGCCCATTCCATGTCTAAACTACCCATGGGTTGATCCGTGCTCCACTTTTAATGGTTTTATTTATTTCTGCCATTAGTTGTTTTCTATGACACCTTCCCACATGAAATATTTCTCTTGATTCTAGACCTCGCATTCCAAAGTTATATGTATTAAACGTCCAATGTCCCTCATTCTTCCAAGCTCCAATGAATGCACATCTAGTTTGTCCTGCCTCTGCTCATAATTCAGGTTCTCAAGCCCAGCCACCAAATTTGTTTGTCCTTTGCTGCACTCCTTCCAACCTCATTGTACATTTTTCTTTAATGGCCACAGATTGCACATAATGTTCTAATGTGGCCTGACCATGGCCTCATAAAGTGGCATGATCACCTCACTTGCTCTACTTATTATATTTCTTGGTATGCATCATAAAATTCTATTGCATTTGTTGGTGATTTCTTCACAACAACTCTGAAAAGTGAGAACATTAGTTACTAATATGCCCATCTTTTCTGTGTATGCCATGATTCCTGTTTCCTTTGTAATGATGAACAACTTGTCCGTCATGGATTTCCTTTGTTCTGTTTAAATAGATTTCCAAGGCCTTTTGACATCTAGTGTGCTTAGGACTTCTCCATCTCATCTGAGTAGTCAATGTAGGACGTGGAGAAGTTAAATAGGCTGGTTATGGTGGAATGTGAAATACATCTTAGGTGTGAATGCGGACCATTCTAAGTGATAACCCATCTTGATTAAATTGCTGAATGGGTCCTGGATGACAGTGTGAACAGTTATCCTACCTGCCTAGCTGAACATATTGCTACTTGGAATTATGTCTTCAGGCCCATCCAGTAGAAGCCTATGTCTTCAAGGGGTTCAAATGGTCCCTTCATTAGTGCATTTAGTACTAGAGTTAAATCCCATGGTGCCACCATCCATTTGGTGCAGGGTCTTACTCTGCTAGCAGCCTTGAAGAACCTCAACTCATCTGGGTGAAATCCAGGAGCTACTCTCCCTACCCTACCTAATGCTGCCCCTATTGCTGATGCTTGTACTCTGAGTGAAGAAGGTGAGATACCCTTGTCTACTCCTGTTTTTCTAGGAACAATAGAATTTGTGGTACCAGTATTGTCTGGGGTTCTATGTTGTGAAATAAGCACCACATAGTAAATATGTCCCATTGTCTGCTGTATGTGGCAGTTGTGTATGGGCATCGGGACCGAGCATGGTGATGATCACTGAGTTATCCCAAGTTCAGTAGTCTCTCCTTTCTGGAGCCAGGTTGTAAGTTTGAGATTGCCAGGACTGGTGAGTGATGGGGCCTTGTGTCAGTATGTCTTCCCTGTCTAGGAGTTGCTACGTGTCTATCGCCATTGCCACCAGTGTGGAAAACTTAGCTCTCCTCAGCCTATATGGCATGACCATTATTGTCAGTCCTCTGGATTGTTATATCCTTCTTAGTACTTGTGGGATGAGGGGAATGGTGAGAATATGTAGACCCTGTTGTGTGTCTATAACAGTGACAGTGTCTGTACCCCTTCTGATTCCAATTCCTTGTACCTTGAATAGAAGGGCCTTACCTGGGTGTTTCTTGCTGTAGCCATGAGATCTGTTGATACTGGCCCCAACAGCTGCTGATGTTGTTGAACAGATGGGTATGCAATTGTTATTTTCTGGGGTGAACTTGTTGCCTGCTTAGCCAGTCAGCTTTTGTGTTTTCAATG
Source organism: Neoceratodus forsteri (assembly GCA_016271365.2). Lineage (NCBI taxonomy): Eukaryota > Metazoa > Chordata > Ceratodontiformes > Ceratodontidae > Neoceratodus > Neoceratodus forsteri. The sequence continues at coordinate 120,980,758 of CM028136.1, read as the reverse complement.
CTGGCTAGATATCTTGCAGTTATGTGTGTCAGATTGTCTTGGGCCCATGACATGACCTTTGTCACTTCCTGAATGAGTACGTGTATTTTGGTTCCCCTTCTTTTGGCAATGTAGGCCACCATTGCCCTGCTGTCCAACCAAACCAGTACTGATTTTCCTTTGATGTGTGCTTTGAAGGATGTGAGTGCATGACACATTGCCCTCAGTTCCAGTATATTATGTGCTAATTTAGAGTCGGTGTGTGTCCACCTTCCTGGGTTATCTTGTGTCCGTGGAGGTCCCCAGTTAAGTAGTCTGGCATCTGCGTCTATGATGACTTCATGTTGCCTCTCTAGTGGCACTCCTTTTGATAAATTTTGTGACCTTGTAAACCATTTCAGCTACCTTTCACTTCATCTGTCAACTGGACTGTAGTGTGTAAGTTCTTCTCAGCATACTGTAGGGTATGGTTAAGGTCTGTAGTGGGTGCATGTTCCTTCTGGCCCATGGCAATAGGTCTGTGCAAGATGTCATCCTCCTGTACTTTTGCCACCAGCAACAATGTTGTAGATTGTTTTGCTATTAGTTGTCATTTGAGTTTTTCTATTCTGCCTGTGCGAGACATGCTAGCTTGGCTACCACGCTATGTCTGCCCTCAGGTGTTCTTTTCTTTGTGATGAGTCCAGCAAACTCTTTTCTCTGTTTATCACTCACCTTTGTGCCATAAGTGTTTGCATGACCTCTGTGTGTGCCTTTCAGCCTGAATTCTGGATCTGGTACATAGGAACCAATTATCTAAGTAGAGGATGATGTCTATGCCTTCCTCTTTCAGTTATGCCATGATAACCACGGCCACCGGCCCTAAACATACTGGGTGCCAATGCTGTCAAATGGTAATGTTTAATGTTGATAATGTTGCCTCACTATTTAAAATCATAGGTACTTGAAGTGAACCAGTCTTATCAGAATGTTAAGATAGCAGTTCCAAAGGTCTATAGAGTTAAAAAGTCTCCTCATTGTATGGCTTTCAGTATTGACCATATTGTCTCCATCTTGAATATCTGAGATTTTACTGACTGATTTAGAAATTTAAGATTCAGGGCTGGTCTGAGGTCTCAGCCTTTTTGGAACCAAGAAAATATAGAGTAGACACCATTGCCCTGCTCTGCCTCTGGGACTGATTGACTTTCCTTGTTTGTTAGTAGTTTGTTTAGTATGTTCTATATTTGTTCCAGGAATGCCATTTTTCTAGTTTTTGGTGATACAATGAGTCTGTCCTCCTTGAGTTTGGCTGAGAATTCTATGGCATACCTTTTGAAACTCTCTCTGATACCCACTTGTCTGTTGTGGTGTTTTGCCATGCTGACCAGTGATGCCAGACTCCTTCATGTAGTCATTTCTGACTGCTTGGTGGACTTTCCACAGAGTAGCTTGACCTGCCTCTGCCTGGCCTTTGCCCTGTTTTTTTGTGATGAAGGTGTAGTTGAACGAGGAGTAATTCATGTGTCTCTAGTTACTGTAGCTGTTAAGGGGTCCTCCACCCTGAAACTTTGATTTCAGCTCTTATTTCCTGGTTCATATAGGGACTAAAGTTACTTCACCAAGGATGACAAGTGGGAGTAGGCGCTGCACTCCCTGGCTGTTTCCATGGCATGTCTCTTTGTTTTTAGGATTTCTGAATGCCTTCACCCAACAGTCGGCCTCCTTGAAAGGTAATTTCAGAAAATGATTCTTGGAATCATTGTCAGCGGCCCACAGTTTTAACCATAGACAGTGCCTATTCTAATTTGCCATTGCTGCCACCCTGCTGTTCAACATTTAAAGCATCCACTGACATGATCCCCAGATACTTTGCCATTTGCAGAGTGTAGTTGATGAGGTCTGCCTCAGGTGACTTCAATGTTAAGGCCTTAGCCACCTCTTCCAGTGATCTGATTTGAGCCCATGTGGCATAAACCACTGTGATGATGGCTTTATCAGCTAATCCTACCATCTCAAAGATCTTCTTAAGCATGTCCTGGAGTTTCTTGTCTGCTTAATCTCAGAGTGGGGTGGAGCCACCAGCTGGAATAATGGTCCTCTTGCTCCAGGCTGTGATTTGCGGTTCCATTATTGGTGCATCACACACGAATTTGACCTTGTCCTACTGTATAGGATACTTATGGTCTTAAGCCTATCTCTCTGGTATATGGGTGGGGTCAGAGGGATTCCCACTCTCTGGTAAATACATTCTCAATGGAAGATCATATGGGAAGAAGTCTGATTGTTTCTGTTTCTCCTGAATTGTGGAGTCTAACTTGTAGAGTTGTGCAAAATATTCAATTCTGCCTGCAGAATGTTGGCAGAATGACCATTCTGATTCCATGAAATTTCATGGATGTTTTGTAACTATTCTGTGGAATTCTCCCAAATTTTAAATTTCAGTTGTTTTGCTATAATGTTAAGAGTATGGGTCCAATTAACTCCAACTTGGGAACATATAGAACCCAATGACATACAAGTGTATGCCAAATGTCAGATTCATATCCCGAACAGAGGTAGAGGTATGGGTGGTCAAACATTTAATCAAAATTACATTTTCAGTTATTTTGAATTTTAACATTTTATCCAAATTTCTTCATAGTGTCTGGATTTAGAGAAGCACCAAACATGGGTATATACACCACATTTTAAGTCTCAGGCTTCAATGGGAACTGAGTTATAGGTAGCCAAACATTTTGTCATGATGTACAGTACATTTCTGTAATTTTACTATAATTTTGATAGTAGTCATTGAAATGTTATAAAGTTTGACATGCATACAGGCTATCAACTTCATTTGCATATGTACATAGATTCAGATTTCTAGCTTCAAATGTGACTGAGTTAATACCTACAAACATGTTTCCAAAATTTTAATTTCTGTTATTTCCTCTAATTTTAAAACAACATATTTAAATTTAACCAGAGTTAAAACATTAAAACTACTATACTACATGGTTATTTCAGAAAAGTTCATATTTGCATCTTTAAACTGGAATGAATTAAAAGCAGTCAAGCTTTCACAACATTTAAAAACTATATTTTGCAAGAATGTAAACTACAAATTTAAGCCCCTGAAACTTTAAAGCCAGACAATGCAATACCATGAAATTTGGCAGATTCTTAGACCTTACAAGGAGACACTGCATGCCAATTTTATTAATTGCTAGGTGCCAGAAACTGCAAAATAATAAGGCTGTGCATGGCCAGAATAGTATTTCCTGAATACCATGAATAGTAGGCTTGCTGAATATGTGGATGGACATTCTGAATAGTCCACTATTAGGCCACTGTTTGGGACATACTATTCAGTCGGTTAGATTTCAAACCCTCACAGAGCTTTGTTGGCCAATTGGATGCTCTTTATGGAGCTCACAGCCAGAGCATCAAGTGATCTCTTCACTCTGAGTGTGTAGCCTAGGGTTCAATATACAGAGGTCTAGAGTCTAGAGTGTGGACTCCAATTTCTCAGTCAAGTCACGTGTCCACCATATTAGAGGAGGACTGTGGTGCCGGCAGAATAGCAAGAATCGTTTGAAACTTAGAATCAGCACCAGCACACTAGTCTGACAACAATCTGATTATCCATTTGGGTAGAAGCACGACTGATGGCAGGAAATGATGAAGCCGTTTCACATTATGGTGACTAAAACAAGGCATGCTTGTTTCTCCTTTGTTTGTAAGCAGTCCATTACTCGACTGCTGTCAGAACAGTGCTGTTATCTATCCACTACATTTGCAGCATCATCATTTCTTGTAGTACCCTTGAGACTTTGTGACCATATAGAGATTGGCACTTAACTCCAAATATTGATGGAGTTAAGTCCTATTGAGATTCACTTGTTATGCTATAGGAATCGTTATGTTTTATTACTTGCTTTTTAATGACCACAATTATTTAAGGGAACAGCACATGTTATTCAGTAGTACACCTTGAGACCTTTGTGGCCATGTACTATAGAGATTGTCCTTAACTCCAATCACTGGTGGAGTTCTGGCCTACTAAAATTTCAGTGTTATTCTATGGGAATCATTATGTTTTATTACTTGCTTTTTTAAAGGCTACAATTATTTAAAGGTTGCAACATATGTTATTCTTGCAGTACCCTTGAGACCTTTGTGACCATATAGAGATTGTCACTTAATTCCAGATATTGAAAGAGTTATGGCCTGTTGACGCTCCAGTGCTATCTTATGGGCATTGTTATTTTTTTTTGCTTTTTAATAGTCACAATTATTTAAGAGTGTGGCATATGTTATTCTTGTACCCTTGGGACCTTTGGGACCATATAAAGATTATCACTTAACTCCAAAATTGATGGAGTTATGGCCTGTTGAATGTCCAGTGTTATCCTATGGCAATAGTTACTGTATATTGTATTACTTGCCTTTTTAATGACCACAATTAGCTAAGGGTGCAGCACATGTTATTCTTGTATAACCCCATGAAACATCTGTGGCCATATAGAGGTTGTCACTTATCTCCAAATATTGATGGAGTTATGGCCAGTTGAAGTGCCAGTAGTATCCTAGGGGAATCATATGTTTCATTACTTGTTTTTTAATGGCCACAATTATTTAATGGTGCAGCATATGTTATTTTGTAGTACCACTTGAGACCTTTGTGACAATTTAGAGATTGCCATTTAACTCCAAATGTTGAAGTTCAAGTGTTATCCTATGGGAATCATTATGTTTTATTACTTGACTTTGTTAATGGACACAATTATTTAAGGGTGCATCATATATTATTCTTGTAGTACCTCTTGAGACCTTTGTGACCATATAGAGATTGTCACCTCTGCATTCTCCTCATGAAGCACCAGCAGCACAAGCCAGCCACTGGCACCAGTGTACAAGCCAAAGTGCCATGATTTCTCCTCCTCCTCCTCCTGGAAACCATTTTACGAACCACTGTAGAAATTCTCTAATAGGCAACTTTCCTGAATAAATATTGAATACAGAATACCGAATAACAAATACCTGTGATCCAAATACTGAATATTCGGCTGAATATTTGGAAAAAACATATGCAAGCTCTGCAAAATAACATCTGTACTTAAAGTCAGATCTCATGAGTCTGTGAAAATTGTAGAATTTCATGAACAATTCCATAAAACTGGAATTTGCTAATTTCACTCAGCCTTATCTGACTGGAGGATTCTAATTCAAAGATAGGGGTATGAGAGGCAGGTAGTGCAGGAGTTCACCAGGTTAAGGAGTTAGATGCACAGTTTCACCAAAATTGGCAGCTGAGCTGTGTAGCACAAAAGTGGTAGAACCTCAGGTTGGAGCAAGGAACCACATAGTGTCAACAGTTCCAGCCTGTATGCAGAATATTTAAGGATCACATCAAGTAAATCTGTGATACATGGAGCCTGATGTACATAAAAGTCTGGAACTTAGAGGTACCCAGAAAGATGTAGTGGGGAAGACAATGTCTGGGGCACCAGGAAGGAAGACTTCGACTATTCCATCAGGGTAGATCAGTAGGAAAAAGAGTAGGTGACTCATCTTTTAAGGGAGTTTGTCACTGTAAAGAACAAAGCAGCTATCAAGTGGGATCAGTAGTTCTACTGAGTCAATCTGGCTATGCCAAAAGAGAAGGGGATAGTCACCCAAAAGGAACAGCAGGACTGCAAAAAGCTCAGCCCAGCTTATCAAATGAAGTAGTGATATGTGCATTGTTAGTGTTAAATTCCACAGGAAGAATTCTGGATGGTGTGTCAGTATGCTACTACAAATATGTGAGAAAATGTAACCAATAATTTTTTTTCTGCAAATTTAAACTGCTAAACCAATTTATCCAGTTGTGTCAGACACCAGGATACACTGACTATGGATATGCATGTCAAATGTTAAGTCTATGCCTGCAACAGCACAGAAGTTACAAACAACCACATTTTTGAGAGTTTTCACATTTTGCAAAGATTTATATAGTGAAGATTTAAATCCCTGTAACTTGAAAGTCTCTAATCAAATTTCTTCATATTTAAATAATTCTATAAAGATTACTAAAAAGGTTATTCATGCTAATTTACACTTGTCTAGTGCCAAAGGTGCCCAACTTATATGCAGATGAAAATTGTCCATGAAATTTCCTGCAAAAATAAAATAACAGATTTTGAGCACATATAATTTTGAGACAATGGTTCATATTGTCATGAAATCTGGCACATTATCAGAACACCTATCTTCAGGAAGCATGCCAAATTAAGATCTCTGACCAATAGACTGCTGAGGTACATGCACACAAAAAGTTGATGAAATTCCACACAAAAATAAAATGTCTAATTTTGAGCACCTATAAATGGCAAATATATTTTGCAAACACCTTATAAATAGATATAAGAAAGATAGTTGTGATTATCAATCAAAGCAGTCTCAGTAGACGAGGAAGATGATATACTGGAAATAACAGATAAACAGGTATTTGAAAAGTTAAAAACTAAATAAACACAAATCAGTGCCCTTGGCATTGCAATTTAATAGATACCAGATGGAAGCTAAGGTTTTGGACTTATGGAAAACTGCACATATAACACTGATACACAATTCAGGTGATACAAAAATGTGAGAAATGATTGGCCAATTAGAATAACTATCATAATTGGAAAAATAATGGAAGGATTTGTCAATGAATATAAGGAAGACAACTTGATAACATTAAATCACATAGACATAAGTCAACATGGGTTTGAAAAGGAGAAGTCCTGTGAGTAATCTTATGACCTTTTTGAACCAGTGGCGGCGTTGAATGTGGGTCTCCTGGTGGGCGTGGTTTATTTGGATTTCAGTGGAACGTTGACTCTGTCACATGAAAAGCGGCTGAATTTGATGCACAAGCTGGAAATTAGAACATACTTGGTGAAATGGGTGGCATCATGGCTGACTAATAGGCATCAGAGTGTCAGGATCAGAGTTTTTTTGTCTGAGGTGGGGAGTGTCACCAGCGGAGTCCCTCAGGGCTCAACCCTGGGACCTAAATTATTCACTATTATGATATCCACAATGCAAGTATCAGATGGAGTCTTGATCTAAAAGTATGCAGACAACTCCAAGATTGGAGCAGTAGTGAACAATACTGACTCAATTATAATTCTTCAGAAACAACTGGACAGATTGGGGAATGGGCAGGATTGAATAAACTAGAGATCAACATTGAAAATGCAAAGTAATGCATATTGGTCATAACAACAGACAAGCCCAATATGAGCTGAAGAAAGAGCCACTACCAATTACTGAATATGAAAAGACCTTGGAGTGGTGATATCAAATGATTTAACCTTGCCAGACACACTCATGAAATGGTGACCATGGCAAATAGGGTCACATGGAACATCTTAAGAAATATTAGAAGCAGAAACAGGAATGATATGGCTCCCTTGTTTAGATCTATGGTCAGGCCAAAACTGGAATATGGAGCACCATATGTATGCCCTAGGAATCAGGTTTATGTAAAATGTTGAACATGTTCAATGTAGATTTACCAAAAAAGATATATTGGATGAAAGACTGGGACTATAAAACAGACTGTATTCAGTAGGGTTATACTCTATATTATACTCTATGTCATATCGAACACTGCTTTGGGATTTATGTTTTGTGTACAAAGCCATGAAGAATGAGTGGATTGGAGCAAGTTACAAAGACATGGGTTGAATTTCTGCTGACTCCCAAGTTATCTTTATTGCCTGCTGTGTTGATTCTGCAGTGAGAGTGCAGGCTAAATGAGCGGGAAGATTTCGATTAAGCTACAATCTGCTGCCCATGGAGGTGTTGGTCGTTTTGAGACCACCTCTGTGGATACTTCATGGACTGGTTACTAATGCAGCAGCAGTTCTGGAATTGTGTCAGGTGGGAGGGCTTCTCTACTGTGTTGGGGATAATTGGCTGAGTGTCTCCTGTGACCAAGCAGGAGTTGTTCGACAATTCTTCAGGGAGCCGGAGTTGGTTGGGTTCCTAGGCCTCCTGTGGGTTGTGCTAAGAGGCTTACCCCCTTGGGGGTTGTAGTTGTGGGTCACTGGAAGCTGGTTGCCAGGGCCTACAAGAGGCTACACTTGGAGGGGGCCTCCTCTAGGTTCCTGTTTGCATGTTCCAGCCCACTGCTGCACTGGGGTCCCCAGACTGCCAGACAGAATGCATTAACATGTCGTTATTATGCTGGGAGTGGACTGATTTATTTACTATTTTTACTTAATAATTTTATTTGGTTCATCCACCAAATATCTGAATTTAACTGTTGGATCTAGGACTGTTGGTCATCTGCTGTAATGTCCTGCTGGATTCATTATGTCGGATATAGAATGATCTTTTACAGTTTACTTCAACTTTTATAATTTTGCTGCTTGTCACTCAGATCCTGGTGTGAGCAGAACCTGGGATTTGGAAGCTGTGGTACTACTGTCCAGGGAGGTGGGAACTTCCTAGCCTATTAAACATTTGGCTTCAATTGTTTGATCTGCTGGATTCATTATGTTGGATATGGAATGATTTCTTACAGTTTACTTGATTTCTTATCATTTCTGCTGCTTGTTACTCAGATTCTGGTGAGAGCAGAACCTGGGTTTGGGAAGCTCTGGTACTATTGAGCTGGGAGGTGGAGCTTCCTGGCCTACTTATAAATCATTTGAGTCAACTGTTTGATCTGCAGACTGTTGTATCTGCTGCAAAGGACTGCTGGATTATCCATATTGTGATTTATTTAAGAGTTTTATTTGGGGAATCTTTTGGGTGATTTTAGAAATATTTCTAAGTATAAACCTTTGACATAAATTCTTTAGCTGTTTAATCAATTTAATTTATTTTAGTTGCTTAGTTTGGTGTTATTTGGTTAAAGAAGACTTTGTGTACTGATTGAGTTGTGTAGAATGTGCTGGATGCTGGCCCCCACAGTTGTGTGCTATTCACCCTCTGCTCGCCGTGCCCTCTGCCCTTCTTCCTCCTCCCTTGAGTTTGCAGTTTACCAGCATTGTAGAACACTAGGTATCATGCAGAGGAGATGGAGGGGAGGGGAGGGGGCTCTGAACAGTGGAGGTGAATGAGGGAGGTCATCGCATCGGGTGGTAAGATCTAGGAGATGCCCTGGGGTGAAATGGAACTCAGAACATGGTTGTCCATGTCTGGTTTCCATACCCAAGGGCACTACCAGTAATGGTGGGCAAGTGGTTCGAGCGGTCTGGGTGGTTCATCCAACTTGGGTGGTGTTGTACAATGTGAGGTCCATCAAAACAAGACTGCAATTATTGCAGATCTTATAGAGGCAGTGGACCCAGCATGCATCTCTGAACCTGGCTGGATGAGAATTCTGGCCTTATTTGGAGGCTCTTACTCCAGCGGGTGCTCGTTGATATACCACCAGGTTGGCGGACCATGGGGGGTTGTGGTCTGTTTCAAAACCGAACTTAACCGCACAAGTGTACTAGTTGAGGAGGCTGAGTCATTGAGTGTGCCATAGTAGCAGGTATAGGTTATTGGATTGCCCTCATTTATCGTCCACCCAGTGATGAGAAGCAATTCCTTCAGGAAGTGCTGGACTTAAGTCATCAACATGGTGTTCAAGTCGCCCAGACTGATGGTTCTGGGGACTTAACGCCTGGATCAATGATGAACTCTCGTAATTTGGTCAGCACTTCCTCCAGTTAATGACATCTCTGGGCCTCACACAGATGGTTACCACTGCTACTCATAAATACAGACCTCCCTTGACTTAGTCTTCCTCCTAGGGATCGAAACATCTGATTTGGGGTGGAACCAGTTGGTTGGTCTGATCATGATACCATGGGGTTCAGTTCTAGCACCCCCTGTAGGTCTACCCTGTGGAGATGGTTAAATACTGCCTTTATGAGATATAAGCTCTCATAGCCTATTGGCGATGCTTGACCTCTCACCCCTTCGTTTACAAGCAGTGACCCAGAGACCCTAGTGACAGCCAATAATCTGACCGTCTTGGTGGCTCTGGATTCCATTGCTTCATAGGTGTTCAGCCTCTCTCCCTTAGCCCTCGATCCCCTTGGTTTGATGGGACTCTGAGGGAGATGCAGAACTAGGACAAAGGTTAGGCGTTGCTGGTGGAGTCCGCTCTTGATACCGACCACCTTAGATTGATAGACCATTATCAGGCCTATCAATCTGCAATCAGCCATAAGAAGGCAGAGTTCCTGTCTGGTGAGATTGCTGCCACTCAGAATCAACCAGCTCAGCATTTCTGTTCTGTGGACAGACTTTGCAACCAACCTGTCTACAGGTCCAGAAAGCATTTTTGCAATTAGAGTGTGACGAACTTGTTGATTCTTTGCTAATAAGGTGGCTGACATCAGAGCTGTACTCCAGCTGACACATTGTATGGGCATTGCTTTTGATCAGTCTGAGGTCACTACACCTCGATTCTCTTGGAGTACCTTCAGCCAACCAGGTTTATGGATGTGATGCTGATTATCCAGAATGTGCACCCTACGTGCTGTGGTTTGGACCCTGGACCAACATCCCTAATTTTGGATTGTATTGATGTCATCAGTCTGGTCCTTGCATGGATATTCTGGTGCTCCTTGAGTCTGGTGAGTTTCTAGCTCCCTGAAAAAGGTGACAGTGACACCTCTTAAAGAAAGCTACCTTGGACCCAGACTGCCATGCAAACTACAGACCCATCTCCGAACCTTCCCTTTTAGGGAAGGTGATTGAAAAATAGTGGCAGCACAACTGGAAGACCATTTGATCATCCATGACATCTATGAACCGCTCCAGTCTAGTTTTCTAAAGAGACCAGTAACTATCTGAAGGAAATCCAGAAGTCGATGGATTCCAGCTGGCTGAAGTTGAACTCTGAAAGACTGAGGTGTTTGTTGTGGACCCTGGGTTCCGGATAGAGGATTGGGGGTTGGTTCACCCTCTGGAATTTTTCTTGATGGCGTCTCACTCCCGACCTCTGAACAGCTACGTAACCTGGGGTAATTTTGATGAAGTGCTGACCATGCAATAGCAGGTGTTGGCTGTCATCATATCTTCCTTTACCATTTTAAGAATAATGCCAGGATTAGACATTTGGTTCCGTCTGGAGACCTCCTTCTCTGTTCCATGCCTTTGTGTCCTCGCACTTAGATGTGCAACTCCCTTTACTTAGGGCTGCCTTGGGTAGAAATCCGCCCGTTTGCAGCTAATGCAGAATGCTGCAGCCAACTCTTGATGGGATCTGCTCAATCCTGTCATATTTCATAGGTCCTCGTGAACTACACTGGCTGCTTGTACAGTGGCAGATCACCATCAAAGTCAGCTTGTTGACTTTTAAAGACCTACACAGACTGGGTCCAGATTAGCTGAAAGAGCTCCTAGTCCCTTGCCCTGGACGATCTCTCCACTTGGCCATTGAGGGTTTGCTAGAGATTCCAAGGGTATGCTTAAAAACATCTGGGGTGACAGCTTTATGTATGCAGCCCCTGCCCTTTGGAATTCTCTACCCTGTCCACTCACGGAATGCACAACTGTGGAGGATTTAAGCAATCTCTGAAAATGTACTTGTGGCACCAGGCATTCGGTAACTGATTTTTCTTTTTTCTTTTTGGTGTATTGTTATTTTAAAGCTGATGTTACTGATGTTTGCTCTGTTTTTAAATTGTGAGGCAACTTGACTATAGATAAGGTGCCCTATACAGAAATGTTATTATTTTATTATCACTATCCACCTTCCTACATAGCTTCATGTCATCTGTGAAGAAACACAACTTAATCAGATTATCAAGAAAACAAGCAGCATATAATACTGTATTCAAAGCACATAAAATGTAGGAAAAAGTAGGTTTCTTACCATTTTATACCTCATTAGTGCACCCGCATATAGAGTTTTGTGCCCAGTTCTGGGCACCTGGAGGCAGAGGTGACATCAGATCCTTGAAGAGGGTTCAAGGAGAGCAACTCAGAGGATAAATGAGGCCAAGGGCCAGGAATATGAACAAGGTTGCAGACCTTGAGGCTTGTACTTCTTGGAGTTTCGTAGATTACAAGGTGAATTGTGTATGATATACAGGGCATTAAAATGACACCTCACTTTGGGAACAGCTAAATCTAGTTCTAAGAAACCAGTCTTATAGCACTAGAGCTCATCCCCTACAAATAAGGGGAAAAGATATAATAAATACTGCTAGGAGAAAGTGCTGGTTAACAGTGAGGGGTAACTAACATTTGGAATAAGCTTCCAATTGAAATAGTAACCAGTAGGAGAATTGAAGCATTTAAGGCCCAGTTAGATCAATACTGTATCTGATTAATAAGAAGATCTATGGATACACATAAACTATGGTAAGTATATGAACTTCGGTCTTTAAAAGCTCTGCAAAACCTATGAAACCAAGGAAACTTGCCTCAGATTCCCTCTCCAGTGTTGATAATGAACATGTTGAAGAGGACCAGACCTAGGACCAATCCCTGTGGAACCTTACTCTAACCTCCCTCTATTCTGATTAATAACAATGACCACAACTGTCTGCTTCCTCCCCTTTAGCTAGTTACCCACTCAGTTTACTATGAGTTTAGTCACACATGGGTCCTCCATCTTCCTCAGCAATCATTCAGGAGGTACAAAGACAAAAGCCTTGCTGAAGTCAAAGTACATAAAATCCACAGTGTGGCCCTAATTCCTTCATCACCCTGTCAAAGAAACTATCAGGTTAGTCTGACAAGACCTTTCTGCAGAAAATCTGTGCTGTTTACTATCCTGGAGTCGACTGCTCTCCAAGTAGTCTGCAAGGTCCTCTATGACCAATGACTCCATCAGCTTCCTTATGATAGAGGTTAGACTGACAGGTCTGTATTTCCCTAGTTTTGTCCTTGTTCCCCCACCCTTATGAAGCAGAAGTATATCTGCTGCCCCCAATCCTTTGGAACTTCCTTGTCCTAACTGAGCAGCTGAATAGACCCACTTAGGATTCAGCCAGTTCCACTACTAATTCCTGAGTATCTTCAGATGCAACCAATCTGGTCCCTTGATCTTATCTATCTTTAGAGCAGCCACCCCATTCAAAACCCTTTCACTAGTAAATATTGCATGTCTTATCTCTTGGACTCCTTAGTGGCCACTTTGATGCCTCTCTCTGTCTAGGGCTTGCTGTTCTCACCTGTGAAAACTCAGCAAAACTAATCATTAAGGATGATGGCCTTTTGCCTATCCTCTTCTATCACCCTACCCCTCAACTAGCCTTACAATTCCCCATCCTTGTTTCCTTTTTCTCTAATATATCTGAAGAAAGGTTTTTCATTCTTGATTGCCTCCACAATACACAGCTCTGTGTCTACTTTTGCTTCTCTAACGCCCTCTTTGCATCCCTATTTTTCTGTACATAATCTTCCTATTCTACCGCCTCCTACTTTTCTTTGTTTTAGAAATTCTTCTTTGTGGCCCTCATCACTTCACTGACCCTTGCTGAGAGGCATGATGGTCTCTTAAACCTTTTTTATGGTTAGCATTCTTATGCATTCAGTACCTTAGATGCCTAGAGTAATGCCCCTAATTGCCCCATCTCTCCTCCATCCCACCTCTGTTATCAGAACCCAACTAACTTAACCTGACCAGCTCCCTCAGCCTATCAAAATATTTCCTTCTAAAATAAGGACGTTATCTCTCAATTGTGGTCTGCCAGACCTGAGGGCCAGTTTAAACCAAACAGAGTTATGGTCACAGTTTTCAAGTGTCTCCCCCACCCCATATCTTCCACCACCTCTGACTTGGTGAGCACCACGTCAAAGTTTCAGTCTACCTGGGAGGTTTCTTAACTGACTATACCAGTAAGCAGTCTTGAAGACATCCAGAAAGGCCTGACTTCTGGTACTCTTGGTCACTGGAGCATCCCAATAAATGTCCAGCAGGATCTGATCCCTACCACCGCTACTTCCCCTTTGCTACCTCTCTTTCAAGTTCTTCCCTGAGCTCTTTCCCTTTCCTTCCCTTACCTTGTCCTGGAGACCTATATTTCACCCCAAGTATATTTTCTTATGTATTGTTGCTGTGAGGTACTATTACATTGGACTCAGCCACTCAATTACTAGTCCCGATGCACCCATCTTCTGCCACCTCAAATCTCTCCTCGACAAAGGGCAACTCCTCCCTCTTCCTGTTCCTCTGTCCCACCTGAACACTGAGCACCCAGGGATCATCATTCCCATGTTATTATTATTCAAAGCCCACATTTCTATGATGGCCTACAGGTCCACCTCTCACTGGCACCTGGATCTCACTGAGTTTGTTCCCTATGCTCCTGGCATTAAGGCATACCCCTTCCATCTGACCACTGATCCTATGCTGCTACTGGCCTTTTGTTTTCCATGTCTTCTCTCCTTGTTGGTGCTTTCACCTTTTGTTCCCTCTATAATGCCCTTACCTTGTTCCAGTAAGCACCACAGCTCTCTTAGTACCCTGCAAACAGCTCAGCACAGCAAAATGGACTCAGCAATGAGAAGTGTTTTGTGAAAGTTAAATTCTACAACTAGAATTCTAGTGACATTACCTATTATGTGTTCATGTCTTTGGAGCAAATTGTGCCAGTTAGTCATTTTGAAATTTCCATGGTATATTTTAAATTAATAACCCATAATTATACAGTTTGTTAAATTTCTGGATCCATTCACATTTCCCGTGCATGCCAAATTGTGGGTGTATACCACCAATAGCAACAGAGCTACAAACATCAAAATATTTTGAACAATTTCACACAATTTAACAAATAATTAAATTGTAAAATTCTGAACTCCTGTAACTTGCAATGTACTTAACAAACTACCTCCCAATCCAAAAGTCTCTAAGACACTTCCAAGAAAGTATGTATATACATTTTCAATGATCTAGCTCTGAAAATAGCTAAGTTATAAACAGAGAAATATTTTCAGAACATTTCACAAGAGTAAATTGCCAGATTGTGACCCCTAAAAATTCACACCCTCATCATAATATCATGAAACTTAGCATTCATGTAGGACAATATGTACAGCATGCATGCCAAATTTCTCATCTCTAGCTTTACTAATGACTGAGTTATGCCCAATTAAAGAATTAAATTATGCAAAGAGGAACTGAAGAGGCATTTGCTAAATTTACCCAGCACTAGTCTTTGATAGCGTGTACTGAATTGTTATGTTGGACAGTGAGGTATGACTAGAGATGTTTAAAAGTTTTAGTTCACTGGTGAAAGTCTGTCAAAATTGCCAAATTCATCTTTGTGAATTTCTTCAAGAAAGGTTCCACTTGACCACGCTACCATTTCAAATATGAGTTTCCTGGCAAAGTAGCATTTCTTCAAGTGAAGTCAGGTAAAGTGATGTTGAAGTGACAACTTTGTCAATAACTTTAGCTAGGTTTGCAGTGAAAGGTCACTTTACCTGGTGAAACATCATGAAGTGGACACTTTGCATCTTGTGAATTTGCCAACTTTGAAAATTAATTTGGGAAGTGAACTGCAGTAAATTTCCTCATCTCTAGATATGACTTAAGGTAACATTGATTTCTCCACATGCACACTTGTGCAAGATACTAAGCAAGTGCTTGTTTCTCTTGTTAGTTAGACTGAATCATGGAGACAGTCAAATAGTATGCAGTGGTAAATCCTGTGACCAAGTAATGACAAACTTGTACACAGCTTGTGTACACAGTGTTCAATTTGCCCATGGATTCATTTACAACAGTGAGGTATAAAATGTCACTTTAGTCAAGTACAGCTTAGGTGTTCTAGTAAAATGCAAATGTCAATTTCCCCACTGGCATAGAGGTGCACAATACTTAGAAGAGAACAAACTACAAACACAGAGTGAATCACAGTGCAAGCACAAGTTAAGGCAGCACTCAAAGCTAATAAATATTTCTGTCATGTTAACTGCCCAGTTTGCACATACCACTGTGATCTTTTTCCTCTCTTAGTTCCCAATCCTAGAAAAAATTGCTGCCTTTGTACTCTACTCTTTAATCTTCAGGCTTTGATCCAACACTCCCCTAATTACTGCATCCTCTCTTCTCACAGCTTCCCAGCCCTAGCTTATGTCTTTAGTAGAGCTGTGCAGAATTTTCACATCCTGCTTCTGATGAAATTCTGCAGAACTTTGGAAATTCTTTCTAACTGCTATGAATTCCATTGAAAATGGCATTTCAATGTTCTTAAAGAGCATATCAACCATGGAACGGTATTCTGCAGCTTATGTATTCCGTGGATTCATTTTCCACAAATTGTGGACTTCATTATCTATGGAATATTATTCCATGATTTTCATAGAAATAATGTTCAGAATTCTATTAAATTAAAAAGAAATTCTGAAAATTTTGTAAGAGGAACTGACATTCTGCACAAATTCAGTTTGGTAGAAATCCACGTTCTGCACAGCTCTAGTGTATAGATATTAAAACCGTTGCTCCTTCCTTACTCCTAGATGTTACTTGTTGGTTGAACAAGAGATTTCTCTTAGAAATTGCCTCCCACCACTTCTTTGGTGCTCTACTTCACACTGATCCTTAAGATGCAAGTCTTTGATTAGCTTCATGCTACTGTACAGCTATCTGCCCACCTCCCTCTAAAGAATCTGTCTTCTGAATGGCTCACTGTGTCCTGGTCTTGCCCATTTACCCCAAGTGCTCTCCCTTGCACATTGCCCTGATTTCCCTTTTTATTCTTCTCTGTCTCTGCAATCAGATACTCTCTTTTTTGTTGTTTTAATGCCAGTATTGGTTATTACATACTGCAGTTTCAAATATCTTCTATTATGGATTGCTTCATGTCAGCCACTGTTTTACTGCTGAGTTTTGTTTACAGGTACTGTTATTTGTATGTTTTATTATTTCCTTTGTACCCTCCCACAGGACACATCTGGAAATTAGATATTTATAGCTCAGTGTGACAATAAAGGCAAAACTGTTTATTATTATTTAATATTCTTTTCCTCCTCTTGTTATGCCTGGATTAGTCTCTTTTCCACCAGTGTCTACGACAGACATCCATCCATAGAGACCCTTATCTGCCCACCATCCTACTAAATCCACCTTTCCACAGCCCTTTCACACCTCAGAAACCCCCTTGAAGTGGGGCCCACCTATCATTTCCTTGGTTGTGAGGTCCTCCGTACTGCATCAGCAATTTCAAAACCTGGTGAAATCAATACTTATGTAATGGGAGCAAGACCCATATTGTCTATGAGGGCCATCATCATTTTATCTTCAAGCAGTCACCATTTTCCTTGTTTCTTCCTTCTCATAAGTGCACAAAATGGCAGTGCCATCAGGTGATGTGATACATGATGTGTTGATATCCATGCACTTCCTCCCTAATTGTGTCAGGTCTCCTAATTTCACGCCACCTGTGTTCATCCAGATGGCAGTATTGAAGCAGGAGACACAACCAACTCTTCCCTGGAAGTGGGCAGTGTCTTCTGGAATGCTCAGACATTTTCTACTGGCTGGACCCAGATGACTCAGGATTGTTCCTGAACTTAGGTAACTGGCATTGCAAATGGTATTATAAAGCAAGGGAGTGCTACTGACCAATTGGAACACTCCTTTCCTCTGCGTGTGAGACACTTATTCTGCGAGGGTGTCTCATGTGAGCTGCACTAGAAACAGATGTGTTCAGGTATGTCTTTGCTCTATCAATGATATACTGTTACAGCCATGAGACCACTTTTATGGTTGCAAGAGTTGTCTTACTTACATTCTTAGGGTATCAAAACTGCTCACCTTCAGTTTATGGTTCTTGTACCATATGAATGCATGTGAAACCACTCATACAACTGTAAAAAGTGATCACCAGTCAGTGTATGACCACTCAGTCATGCCACTGCACTGATATGTGTATAAAATCCCTTCAACAAAGATAGAATGTCAATGTTAATGATACTTAGGGCTTATTAATACTGTGGTATAGTTTAAAAAGTTAATATATTTTGATCAAACTCAATCAATAATATATTAATACTGCTATCAATACCACACTTAGAATTCTAAGAGTGGTCTCACTTACATTCTTAGGGTATCAGAACTGCTCATCTTTGGTTTGCAGTTCTCATATCCTAAAATATGGGTGATACCACTCTTACAACTGTACAAGTGGTCTCTGCGGTGGTATTAATGCCCTGCCCTTGTCACTGCGCTGATGTGTCTAAAAAATCCTTCCGTAATGATAGCACTTCAGTAATAATGCTACTTAGGTATTATTAGCACAGACATAGAACAGAACCCCTAATATTAAATAACAAATCGAAACTGCCCACTATCACAAATACGAAGATCTCTGTTTGTGTTATGTGCATATTTGCACAAATAAGTAAATCCAGATTTTTGTTCAATTTCTATAAGTATTACCTTGTATGTCCCTGAAGAAATAGTCCATAATGTAAGGCCTTGAGTTTTCGTCATGATCTAAAATTGAGGGTAGACATTCTTTTATGAGGGTGTGTACATACAGTATAGTGAAGTACATTGTGTTAAAACCTAATAGCTCAGTGTATTGATACTGTAGTGGGTTAAGGAGTAGGGCTGTGTGAAATATTGAAATTCCAACAGAACAGAACTCCATGGAATTTCAGAACATTCAGCGGAATTTCACTGGTAGTGGTTTTACAACATTTGACATGCAAAATTATTTTTGTGGATAAATAATCCACAGTTTATATAAACTGGGATTATTTATCACAATCTGTAGAATAATATTCCTCAGTTTATGTGATCAGCAGGATACTGTACCATGATTTACACAGAAATGCTTTCTGGAATTCTGCAGAATTGTAAACATAATTCCAAAGCATTTCAGAAGTGGAATTGCCATACTAAAGCAGTTCTGATGGCAAAATTCCACATTCCATATAGCCCTACTATGCAGCTTTATGTATGTTTCTCCAGTTCACATCTAGCCTGAATCAGTAGAGGTAAAGATCCTTATCATTACATGGATGTTTTGTGGCAAGTATGAAATGAGATGTTATGTGTTCTCAATCTAGTCCCTAGTGGACATGTATCGACATCACAGAACCATTCACACAATAAGGTGAAAAAGTAATCTGCATGCTTTTAGGTCATCTTGCATTAGAGGACATGGACTGAATGAACATGGAGTCTGAGCAGTTTCATGTCATAATGGCGATTACCAAATAGCGATCGCTACATTATAGTGAGTGTACTTCACCGAAAACCAGAATGGTGATGCACACTCCCCAGCCGAAGACATGAGGGAGAAATTTTTTTTTTCATGTGGGCCCCAAGCACCCCCACCCTTGCTAAAAGATTCTCAGGTCCATGGGGGTGCATGTGTGCAGGTGAAGCTTAAAAAAAAAACTCCCCCCTCAAAATTCAAAATACTGTGTGCCTCCCTAGCCCCGAACCCTGCACCCTCTCCACTGTAGCCAGTTATCCTAACCATGACACTACACTGCAAGCTCAGCAGCCTTTCACAGCACTACCTCCCTGCATACCTGTTTTCTGTTCTGTTCCTCCTTCTGTCCTTTGAGTTGACTGTTTTTCACCCATCACTACCCTTTCAGGGTCGTTCACATTACAGGTGCTGAGACTGGAGTTGCTCATATCACGAGTCACTCAAGCTCAGTCACTCATATAACAGTATACCTGTCTGAACTACCCTTGATCTGTGTCATGGTCACTCATTGATGGAATTAGGTTACATTATTGGGGTCGTTTAGGAAGCTTTCACTGTGATGTATTCACTTATGCTGACCATGGCATATAAAGTAAATAAAGGGCTTTGGTCTCAAGTGCTACCAGTCTAGCATCTTTCACAAGTACTAAACTCTACCACAAGAATTTTAAATCAATAAAACAAGGATGTCCTTTCTATACATTTTGTTCCCCGAGATGACTCCCTAAGTGACATGGGATTTTTTCATCATCTGTTTATCTCTCCTTTTTGCCCCTGCTATCTTCCATCTTACCAACCCCCCAGCTCCATCCCCGTTCCCTTGGGACTTACCTTCACCTTCGGTTCTCTGCCACAGGACCTGTGGTTGTGCCCAACCACTAGTATGGAGCCTACAGGAGATCAGTCATCATCCTGCTGCCTCAGGGATTGTTTTCACTGGTTTTCACCCCAGACTCACCAGAGCGTACAATGGATGCAATGTCCAAGCTCTACCTACATAGAGATGGACCGGAGTTCTGAACATGGGATCCTTCCCTTCCTGTGTGGTGGCACACATGTACTGACACCCAGCCACAGCTGGATGTTAAACAGCATGATTCTCCAACCACCCTCCTCTAGAAAGGAGAGCTGTCTGTGGATGCTCATCCTTCACCACCCTGCTGACTCCCATGCGATCCAAGTCCTTTCCCAATCTGAGGTCACCAGTGTGGCAGGAGGTGAGGTGTCTGGCAACTCAGCCCTCAACACCACTGGGCCAGCTTGTGACATGAGATTTTTAACTTCCATCTGGACTGGAGAAGTTTAACGGAAAGGCTGGGAGGTTTAAGCCTACATTTGATTAGGATTGTTCTGTGGGCAAATAGATGAACACTCTATCTTCTGATGGTGCTGGTGTCCTGGCCAGCTGGCAACAGAAAAAATAATAAAACAGACCACACACTAACTTCTGTTTTGGGCTATATCATTTAATTTTCTGCACAAAACAATAAATGCTGGTGAGAACTCTATGGATCATCACTAAAGTGGTGAGTTTAAATGGGAAGACTGGGGAGGTTTAAGCCTACAGTTGTTTAGGATAGTCTGTGAGTGACGTAAACTGTAGCATATGCAATGTAGTCACACAGAGGCTGGGGAGACTTAAGATTTCAGTCAAATAAGTAGATATCTTGCTTGAGGATAGGCTTGTAGAAAATAACATTTATTAGAAATGTAATAAGATTCATTCAGTATGAGTTAGAGACATTAAAGTTATTATTTCTGTTTGCTGGTTTATGCATTTGAACCTACCTTGTCTGACACTATCGGAATAGTCAGTGAAGACACCTCATTGCTCATTTGAAATTGTTGTCTGGGTTGTTTCTCAGAGGTTAGTTCCTCTTATTGTCACATGCTCTGTTCTATGTGGATAAGTACATTTCTGGACCATTTTTAGCCACCTCAGTTACTTTCCACACCACAAGGCTTTTCCACAGATCATCTGGTTGGGACATCCTAGCTAAGTATACCATCACAAGTCCTCAGCACAGCAGATGTGAGTGGAGGGAAAGGAAAGAAACCCTGTATGGTAATTGTATTTATTACAACAGTGTCCCCATAATACCATGCTTATGCATCTTTATGGAAACCTCATAACCAAGGGGAACGTGTTGCCTGTAGAGCTACCAACAACACTTGCTGTGACATCTGTTGGCTGCTGCAGGTATTCCATCTGACAATAAACCAAACCACACTTTGCTAGGCTCTGAGATGACGGATAAATCTCCAAGGTGGTTCAGGCTGCAGACAAAAGGTGATAAGACCTCAGGTATGTTGTTCATAGATAGGAAGAAATAGGCTGTTGGTTAAATAGGATCAGCAGCTTATCCTCTAGGTAGGAAATGGGCAGACTAGGTGGGCCAAGCAGTCCTTATCTACCATCAAAGTCTATGTTTCTATCTTTCTATAATGAAATTGCTCATTCAAAAAATTATTCCAGCACCAAGTTTCTGCAAGAGTTAAGAATACATAATAAATATGGTATGAATACAATCCATAGAAAGTACAGTTGTGGTCCTTCTATCTTTATTAGAGTGATATCTTTTAAATGATGATAAATCTCGGTTATATGAAAATTACATTTGCGATTCACCTTACATACAGACAGTGGGCATGATTTTCCAAACACCGATGTTCATTTGGGACTTGTTTGCACAAAATCTGCCCATTTGTCAGATCACATAATTGCTCTGAAAATGATGCACATGTAAATATTATAATGCATCATGATGTTTGAAAATATGCAAACATCATGACACATTTAACATAGGAATATAGAGAATGATGGCAAAAAAGACAATTGGTTCATCCAGTTTGCCCATAAAACCCTAACATACCAGGATCTATTGTTCATAGAAACATAAAACATAGAAGTTGTCAGCAGATGGTGACCGTACAATCATCAGGTCTGGCCTTTGGCTTCCTACTCCCCACTTAGCTGCCTGCTTGTGTATCCCACAGTGCATGTCCCATGCCGCAGAATTCCCCACTGTCTTGACTCCACCACCACCCCAGCAGGCTATTCCATGGTTCCACAATCCACTCTGTGAAGAATTCTCATTGTTTGAACTTTCTCCCCTAAGTCAAAGGTTGTGCCTCTAGTCCTGTTGTAGTCCTTTACCTGAAAGAGCTTCTGCATGTGTACCCTGTTGTTGCCTTTTAAGGTATTTGAATGTTTCTATCATGTCCCCAGGATTCCTGTGTTGTTCTAGGGAGTATAATTTGAGGTCATCCAGTCTTGCCTCATAAGGTTTCTGATGCAAGCCCTGCACCATCTTTGTTGCTCTTCTCTGTACTGTCTCCAGCCTTTATATGTCCTTCCTGAGTTGTGGCTCCAGAGCTGCGACACAGTACTCCAGGTGAGGCCTGACCAGGGACCGATACAGGGTATGGTTACTTCAAGCCTTCTGCTTGTGTTGCCCTCCCTATGCATCCCAGGAAACCACTAGCCTTTAGTGCTGCCTTTTCTCATTGTCTACTGACCTTTGAGGTCATCTGATATGATTACCCTAGGTCTTACTCCTGCCTTGTAGCCACCAACGGCTCCCTCTCATTGAGTACAGTTTCCCTGGGTTACATTTTTACAGGTGCATGACCTTGCATTTTTGGCAATGAATTTCAATTGCCAGGTCTTGGATCACTCCTCCAGTTTTCAGAGATCAGCTTCATACTTTGCTGTCCCTCTGTTGTATCTACCTGTTGTCAATTTTGGTGTCATCTGCAAACAGGCATACCTTTCCATCCAGTTTATCTGCAATGCCACTGATCAATATGTTGAAGAGGATCAGCTCCAGAACTGAGCCCAGCTGGACCCCGCTAGTCAGCCTCCCTCCACAGACAGAGTGCCATTTACTAATACTCTGAGTTCTCCAATGTAACCAGTTTCTGATCCAGTTTGTAACCTCAGGCCCAATTCCCATGTTTTCCAGTTTTTGACTAGTCTCCTGTGTGGAATGGAGTCAAAAGCTTTGCTTTAAGTACAGGTAAACCACATCCACTGCCCCACCCTGATCCACTGTTTTGATGACCCAGTTGAAAAATCAACCAGGTTTGTCTGGCAGGACCTCCTTGACATGAAACCATATTGATTTTGTCAGGCTGACTCAGTTTGCTCCAAAAGCTATGATTCTTTCCTTCAGCAGGGACTCCGTCTGTTTTCCCATGACTGACATTAGACTAACTGGGCAGTAGTTGCCTGGCTGTTTCTTGTTTCCAATCTTGTGGAGTGGTACTATTGTTGCACTGTTCCAATCCTATGGCACCTCCCTACTCCTTAATGATTTGTTGAATAAAACTACTAAGGAGGCCGCCAGTTCCTCCCTAGTTCTTTCCAGCACTCTTGGGTGCATCCCATTTTGGCCCCATAATGTTATCTATCTTTATCTTGTCTATTTCCTCCAGGACTCTTTCCTCTGTGAAGGGACCCATGTCAACTCCTTCATTTGAACACTTCTTTATACCTATTGTTGGTCCTTTACCATCTGCTTACTGTGTGAAGACTGAGCAGGCATTACTCATTGAGTGCCTCTGCCTCTGCCTTCTCCTGATCTTGCTCTGCTGTTTGTCCATCTTTTTTGTGATTCTAACACTGACCCTTTGGTCTTCCTTTTTCATGTATGTACCTGCAGAAAGTTTTGTTACCCTTTTTTACTTCCAGAGCTATCCTAACCTCTGTTTGAGCCTTTGCATTTCTTTTCACTTTCCCTGTCTATTTTAGTTTCTGTTTATATTCTGTTTTTTCCACCCATTCCCAACTCCTTTGTACTTTCTGAAGGCTAAGTGCTCTTCTTTCACCATAGTGGGTTTTCCTTCTTTTGTTCTTACTAACCTGATGGGCACATTGCCTGACATCTGGAGGATGTTTCCAGGATTTCCTTATCCCTGGCTTCCTCCCGACTTGGAGATCTGTAGATTATTCCTACCTGAATGGGTTTCTGGTGTCTGGACCCTATTATGATCCATAGATCTATAGGGCCTTAGACAAGTAGTTCATACAGTATCCTTCTCAGAGGTGCTGCCTGTCTATGGCATGGGTGAGGAGGGTACTCCACACCATGCAATTCAATGAATGGTTGAAAACTGGTGTAGAGCACAGGGTTTTGGCTTCATAGGGTACTGCTGTTCCATCTGAAGGCATTCCCACCTATACTGGAATGATGGTCTGTATCTGTCCAGGAAGGAACCAGTCTCCTGAGTGATCAGTTTAAATGCTTCATTGGCAGGCTTTTAAAAAGCCAAGGGGAGGCACTGATAAGCAGCAGGAATTCCCAGTCTCCCCTACAAAACAGGGTACTAAATAAGGTAAAGACCACGGCAGAAAGAATCAGTAGGGAGCAGGACTGGGGTAAATGGAGAAAAGTAAATTTTGTAAGAGCAGGGACGGGGCTACAAGAGGTAAAGCCATCAAAATGGAAATTAATGAGTACCAATGCATGTAGTTTGGATAACAAGCTTCCTAAACTAGTGGCCTTGAAGGAAGAGGAACATCTGGATATTGTAGCAGTCACAGAAACATGGTAGACACAGAACCATGACTGGGATGTAATCATACCAGGGTACACTATCTACAGGAGGAACAGGGAGTCTAAAGAGGAAGAAGAGGAGTAGCTCTCTACATAAGTGAAGAAATCAAAGCAACAGAACAAAAGGGTAAATGGGAGGAGAGGAAGCACTTTGGTCAACTTGAAGATAAGGCAATGGCACCACAATACATATGGGATTGTATATAGACCCCATCTCAGGGGATGAAATGGATAAGGAAATGATAGAAGGTATCCTTAGAATGGCAGAAAAGGGGAGATATTGTTGATGGGGATCTGAATATGCCATGGATATGCCATATGATTGAGCTGGATGTCATTGTCCACCTAGGAACAAATGATCTGGCTAAGAAAGGGATTAGAGAAGTTCAGGAAGAGTTTGTGGAATTGGGAGGGCCTTAGTCAAGTAGCATGCACGGTAACCTTCTCGGAGGTGCTACCCATCTATGGCATAGGAGAGGCTAAGGTGTTCCGCACCATAGGATTCAATCAGTGGTTGAAAAACTGGTGTGGAGCTCAGGATTTGGCTTCATTGGGGACTGGGGTCCACCTGGAGTGATGCAAGCCTATACTGGCATGATGGGCTGCATCTGTCCAGGAGGGAACCAGGATCATAGGTGATAGGTTTAAATGCTTCATTGGCAAGCTTTTAAACTAGCGAAGGGGAGGCAATGGAAGGAGCAGGAAAATCCTAGCCCCCAAATAATCATGGTGGTAAGTGCGCAAACACCAACATAGAGGTGTCGATAGGGAGAAGAGCAGGGTAAATGGAGAAATTGACAAAGGCAAGAAGGACAGGGATGGGGCAAAGGAAGTAAGACCATCAGGAAATGGAGGGTAATGAGTACCAATGCCCGTAGTCTGGGCAACAAGCTCCCTGAGCTGATGGCCTTAATGGAAGAGGGATGCCTGGGATATCATAGCAGTCACAGAAACATGGTACACAGAGAACCATGACTGGAATGTTAGCACATACCAGGGTACATAACCACAGGAGAGACAGGCAGGGAGAAAAGGGGGAGGAGAGAGCTCTCTATGTAAAGGAAGGGATAAAAGCAACTGAACAAAAGAGTAAACAGGAGGAGAGGAGGTACTGTGGGTCACCTTGGAGACTGGAAAGGGCACTACAATCCGCACAGGGTTGTGTACAGACCCCCATGTCAGGGGGAAGGAATGGACAAGGATATGATAGAAGGCATTCTTAGAATGGCAGAAAGAGGAGATACTGTTGATGGGAGACCTGAATATGCCAGATGTTAACTGGAGCACATTTGCTGCAGCACATCCAAGAGCAGGGCCATTCTTGATGCCCTACAGGTGGCAGGCATTAGACAGCTAGTTTCAGAACCCACTCGTGAGGGAGCAATCTAGACTCAGATTCTCAAATGGGGGCAGGGAGAGGATCTCAGATCTAGAAGTGGGTTGCCATCTGGGGACAAGTGACCATCAAACAGTGTGGTTCAATTAAACCTAGCTAGCAGAGTCGGGCTTTCATGATAAAAGTGAGGGTACTGGACTTAGGAGGCTGACTCTGGCAAGATGGGAGAGTGCCTCAGAAAAGCACTAGCAAACAGGCTAGAAGGAGGTGTGGAGCAAAAATGGGAATTATCAAAACTGCCATCACAGAGGCAACAAGCCTTTGTGTGAAGCAAATAAACAAATCAAAAGAAAGAAAAAGCCACTATAGTTCTCAAAAGGGTGGCTGTGAAAGTCAGGAAGAAAAGATAGCATTCCGGAGGTATAAGGAAACACAGAAGGAGCAGGACAGAGTGCTGTACCAGTTAAGGCAGAAGGAAGCAGGGAGGGAAGTCAGAATAGCAATGCCCAAACTGAGGAAAGATAGCCAACTCAGTTAAGAAGGGGGATAAAACCTTTTATAGAGTACATCAGCGAGCGAGAAAGACAAAGGAGGGATAGTGAGGCTGAATAGAATGAATGGTGGTGGGCAGAGGGGGACAGTGAAAAAGCAGGAATACTGAACGAATATTTCTGCTCAGTATTCAAAAGAGGAGGGGAAGTGCCTAATCCAATTAACAGAAACACTCTTGATGGGGGTCGATCCCAGTCCTTTCACAGAAGAAAGGGTTCTGCAAGAACTCCTAAAACTGAAGGTGGACAAAGCAATGGGTCCTGATGGAATTCACCCCAGAATTCTAAAAAGAATTAAGGAGGAACTAGTGAAACCACTGGCTACGCTTTTTAATAAATCATGGGAGGATGGTGTGGTACCGAGGACTTGAGGAAGGCGGATGTGATTCCCTTCACAAAAGTGGGTCCAAGACAGAGGCAGGAAACTACAGACCTGTCAGTCTGACCTCTGTGGTAGGGAAAGTGATGGAGTCACTTCTGAAGGAAAGAATAGTCGAAGTACCTAAAGGTCAGTGGAGCACAGGACCCAAGGCAGCATGGGTTCACAGCGAAGGTCATGTCAGATGAATCTAATAGATTTCTTTGACTGGGTGACCAAAGAAAGTAGACCAGGAAGGGCTGTGGACATGGCCTACCTAGACTTTAGAGGCATTTGACACAGTCCCACACAAAGAGTAATAGTCAAATTAACCAGCCTGGGAGTGGGACCCAGGGTGGTAGCCTGGGTAAAACATTGGCTGGACAACAGGACACAGAAGGTAATTGTAAATGGAGTCCACTCTGAAGAAAGGGGGTTACTAGTGGGTACCGCAGGAGTTTCAGATTGGGTCCAGTCCTTTTAATGTCTTCATCAGTGACATTGCAGAAGGACTGGAAGAAAAGTATGCCTTTTGCAGATGACACAAAGATCTGCAACAGGGTTGATACACAAGGAGGCGTGGAAAGGATGAAAAGGGACTTGGCAAGGTTGGAGGAATGGTCAGAAGTATGGCAGCTAGGATTCAATGCAAAAAGTGCAAAATAATGCACCTGGGAAACAAGAACCAGGGGAAGAATACAATGGGTGAGGAGGTAGTAAGAACAACAAAAAGGAAAGGGACCTTGGGGGTATATCAACAGATGACCTTAAGGTGAGCAAGCAATGTGAGAAGGCAGTAGGGAGGGCTGGGGTATACTGGGATGTAGGAGAGGCATCAACAGCAGAAAACAGGAAGTTGTTATCCCTCTGTACAGGCAGTTGGTGAGACCCCATCTGGAGTACTGTGTCCAGTTCTGGAGACCCCATCTCTGCAAGAACATAGACAGGATAGAGACAGTCCAGAGGAGGGTAACTAAAATGGCAGGGTCTGCAAGAGAAGCCGATGAGGAGAGACTAAAGGAGCTTAATATGTATACCCTTGAGAAAAGAAGGGAGAGGGGGACATGATAGAAACTTTTAAGTACCTCAGTGGAATCAACAAAGTCCAAGAGGGTAGCATCTTTCAGAAAAGAGACTTGCAAGAACAAGAGGACACAATTTAAAGATAGAAGGAGGGCGGTTCAGGGGCAATATGAGAAGTATTATTTCACAGAGAGTAGTGGATGCATGGAACAGCCTTCCTGAGGAGGTTGTGAGGTCTAACACTGTGGGAGAATTCAAGAATGCATGGGACAGACATAAGGCAATTCTTGTGGGGGTAGGAAAAAATAGGCTGTTGGTTAACTAGGATCTGCGGCCTATCCTGTAGGTAGGGAAATGGGCAGACTAGATGGGCCTAGCGGTCCTTATCTGCCGTCAAAGTCTATGTTTCTATTTTCTATGTTTCTTGTGTGAAGCAAAATAAAACAAAATGATGTAAAAACCATTATGGTTCTCAAAGGAGGTGACAGGAAAGGTTAGGAGAAAATATAGCATTCAGGAAGTACAACGACTCACAGAAGAAGCAGGACAGAGAACTGTATCAGTTAAAGCAGAAGGAAGCAGGGAAGGCAGTCAGAATAGCAAAGGCTCAAACTGAGGAAAAGATAGTCAACTCAGTTAAGAAGTGGGATAAAACCTTTAATAGGTACATCAGGGAGTGAAGGAAGACCAAGGAGGGATAGTGAGGCTTAATAAAGGAAAAGGGTGGGCATAGGATGACTGTAAAAGGCAGAGATACTAAACAAATATTTTTTGCTCAGTATTCACAAATGAAGAAGGGTAGGTACCTAAACCAAACAATAGAAACACTCAGGATAGGGTGTTGATACCAGCCCATTCACAGAAGAAAGAGTTCTGAAAGAACTCTTAAAACTGATGGTGGACAAAGCAATGGGGCCTGATGGGATTCATTCCAGAATTCTAAAATAACTAAGGGTAGAACTAGTGACACCACTGACTACCTTCTTAACAAATCATGGGATGATGGGGTGGTACCTGAAGACTGGAGGAGGGCAGATGTTATTCCACTTCACAAAAGTGGGAGCAAGGCAGAGGCAGGAAACTACAGACCTGTTAGTTTGACCTCAGTGATAGGGAAAATGATGGAATCACTTCTGAAGGAAAGAATTGTTAGGTACCTAGAGGCCAGAGGGCACAGGACCCAAGGCAGGATGGATTCACAGTGGAAAGGTCATGTCAGATGAATCTAATAGATTTCTTTGACTAGGTGACCAAAGTAGTAGATCAGGAGGGGCTGTGGACATGGCTGACCTACTGTAGACTTTAACAAGACACTTAACACAGTCCCACACAAAGATTAATATACAAGTTTGTCAGCCTTGGAGTGGGGCCCAAGATGGTAACCTGGGTAAACAATTGGCTGCAGAACAGGACACAGAGGGTAATAGTAAACAGAGTCCATTCTGAAGATAGGGGGTTACTAGTGGGTACTGCAGGGTTCAGTTTAGGACCAGTCCTCTTCAATGCCTTTATAAGTGACATTGCTGAGGGACTGGAAGGAAAAGTATGTCTTTTACAGATGACACATAGATCTGCAACAGGGCTGATACACAAGTTGGGGTTGAAAGGATGAAAAGGGACTTGGCAGATTGGAGGAATTGTCAAATGTATGGCAGTTTGGATTCAGTGCTAAGAACTGCAAAGTAATGCACCTGGGAAACAAAACCCAGGGAAGATTACACAATGGGGGTGAGATATTAACAACAACAAAATGGAAAGGGACCTGAGGATAGTCATATCAAATGACCAAAAAGTGGGCAAACAATTTGAGAGGGCAGTAAAGAGGGCTAGGGGGATACTGGGATGCATAGGAGAGGCATCACCAGTAGAAAACAGGAAGTTGTTATCCCTCTTTATAGACAGCTGGTGAGACCCTATCTGAGTACTATGTGCAGTTCTGGAGACCTAATCTCCACAATGACAAAGACAGGATGGAGGCAGTCCAGAGGAGGGCAACTAAAATGGTGCAGGGTCTGCACCAGAAGACATATGAAGAGAGAGAACTAGGAACTTAATAGCATACCCTCCTGGAAAGGAGGGATGGTGGGACATGATAGAAACTTTCAAGTACCTCAAGGAATCAACAAAGTCCAAGAGGGTAGCATCTTTTAGAAAAAGAGGTGTGCAAGAACAAGGGGCACAATTTGAAGATAGAAGGGGATGGATCAGAGGTAATGTGAGGAAGTATTTTTTCATGGAAAGGGTTGAGGATGTATGGAACAGTCTTCCTGAGGAGGCTGTTGAGTCAATAATAGTATGGAATTCAAGAATGCATGGGACAGCCATAAGACAATTCTAGGGTGTGGGGGTAGGAGGAAGTAGACTGTTGGTGAACTAGGATCTGCAGCTTATCCATTAGGTGGGAAATGGGCAGACTGGGTGGGCCAAGCGGTCCTTATCCAACATCTAATTCTATGTTTCTATGTTTCTATATTTCTATAGATCCTCTGTTTCCCTAATGCCTGCTGCATTTCTGTAGTATTGATGGTATCCTTAACATAAATAGCTCCCCTCCCTTTACCCAATCCACTCTCTCTAAACAAGTTGTATCCCAAGACAGTCACCTCCAACCATGATTATTTGTGAACATGTTTCGGTCATGGCCACCCAGTCTAGTCCTGCCTTAACTAATATAGCAGTGAGGTCAGTCATCTTGTTAGCTAGACTGTGTGCATTGAGGCATAATGCTGACCACTGTTGCTGAGTCACTTTGTTTATCATTCCTCCCTTGATCTTATTGTTTGTCCCTTTGTAGCTGTCCCTGTTTATGGTTCCTCCATTTCCATTGTGATGGTCAGTGCCAGAGTAGGAAATGATTTAATGTTCCCAGCTATCTGCTTTTGCTATCCTGGAGTGTGTAGATTTGGTGCTAGCTGGAGGGGAGACAGCAGGCTCTTATGTGTGCTTGTCCCAGAGCTACCATCATCTCCCTTCCCAGTAGTTTAAATATCCTACGTGGACATCAAATTTCTGTCCCAGTGCTCTGACTCCTGTTTACTGAGGTGGAGGCTGTCGAATTTGAAGAACTCCCTTCCTAGAAGTTGCCACAGTTTCCAATGAAGTGGTGCCCCTTTGTGTGGCACCAGTCCTTGAACCATGCTATGCACTCACTTATCTCTTTCTCTCTGATTTTCTGCCTGTTCTTCCCCTTTTCCCAAACAGGCAGAATCTCACAGAATGCAATGCTGGATGAAAATGAAACCAATTTCTCGCAAGCTGGCAATGTGCTCCTTAACATCCTCGACAGATCGGCTAGCTAGGTCATTGGTCCCTAGGTGGACCAGGATGTTTGAGCCCTCATCTTCCTTTTAACTATGATGACTATTCAGTCAGTGTCCCTCCAAGTGAATGCTTCTGGGAGACATCTGACCTGCATATCTGCACATTTGTTTTGTCTCAGGTGGGAGTCCACACAGCAAATCATGGAGTCACCTAAGATTATGATTTTTTCCTTTTGAGGTTTTGTTTATGATGTTGCATTGCTATTCTCATACAGGATTTCAACTAACACAATCCACCTCCATGGTCCATCCTGGCCATGTTTGAAACCAATGATCATATTGATGTATCCTCATTAATTGTCCGATCGCTCCATAACTCCATTCTCCTTTCTGTAAAATAAAACTTTCTCACATCCCTCTTGAATCCCTTTCCAGTTTTCACTCATGTTTCCATGTTCTTGATCCACTGTTCATGCTAAACAGTTATTTGCAGTTTACCTTGTTCATTCCATTCAGGAACTTGTTGATCTCCATTATCTTTCCCTCTCTTGTCTGACCTCCATCAAAACATGTTCAGTGCCTTGAGCTGATTCTTTTAAGAGCTGCCTACAGGCTCTGAATCATTTTGAGCATACTACAGTATGTTGCACTGTCTTCAGCTTGCCCTCATCTTTCCTCAGGTCAGTGCCCTTCCTATACACCCTCACCTTGTTTGCTTTACTGGAGCATGATTGTCTTAGGCAGTCAATGTTGATGATCTCTAGGTCTCTTTCTTCAACAGTCATACTGTACCCAGTTTTACCCCGCCTCCTTAGTACTCTGTCCTGTGGTTCTTGTTCCCTATGTGCACCAGCTTGCACTTTTGGCATTGAATTTCAACTGGCGCACTTTTGACTACCTGCCTAACTTTTGCAAGTTTTCTCCAGCACCTAACCCCTCCATGTTGTCTACTCTGTCACAGATCTTAGTGTCATCTGTGAAGAGAAACATATAATTTTTGGTCAATAAGGACTACTTGGCCCAACCAGTCTGCCCAGTTTATCCTTGTCTGTACTCTCACACTGCAGATACTGTTGAACATATTGAAAGGACTGGATCCAGGACCAATCTTGTGGCACCCACTGGCGGCAACCTCCTGTCTTCTGATTTGACTTCATTAAACCTCTGCAGTCTCCTTTCCAACTGGTTTCTCATCCATCTAACTGTGTCCTTCACTGAACAGAGATCCTCTAGATTCTTCAGAAACCTTCTTTGTGGCACTGAGTCAAACACCTTGCTGAAATTGAAGTACATTAAATTTACAGCATGGTCTTTCTCCACTACCCTTGCTTCTCAGTCAAAGACGACTATAAGGCTGGCTTGACAAGACCTTCTTGCTTCAAACCTATGCTGTTTACTGTCCTGGAGTCACTCTGGACCATTTTTCCAACTTTCCTAGGTCCCTCCTCATTTTTCAACCCAATCTAGAGTGTCTACCCTGTTGTAGATCTTGGTGTCATCTTCAAACAGGCAAACCTTCCCTTCCAGATTTTCCACAATGTCACTAATAAAGACATTAAAAATTACTGGCCCTAGGACTGATCCTTGAGGTACTCCACTGGACACCCCTCTTTCCTCAGATTGGATCCCATTTACCACCACCTTCTGCTTCCTGTCCCCAACCAGTTTCTAACCCAGTTCACCACCTTGGCCCATGCCCAGGCTTCTCAACTTATTTACCAGTCTTTTTATGTGTAACGGTGATGAAGGCCTTGCTAAAACTGAGGTAGGTGACATCTTCCACTCTCTCTTGATCCACCTCCTTCATTACCCAGTCAAACAAATGTATTAGATTTGTCTGATATGACCTTCTTGCTGTGAATCCATGCTGCCTTGGATCCTGTGCTGTGTTGGATTCCAGGTGTTCCACAATATTTTCATTAAGCAGTGCCTCCATAATCCTACCCACTACTGGAGGTGAGGCTGACTTGTCTATAGTTTCATGCCTCCTCCCTGCTTCCATTTTTGTTGAAGAGGGACTACATGTGCCTCCTCCAGTCCTCCAGTACTACTCCTGTATTGAGCGACTCACTTAGCATGTCTGCCAGTGATGGTGCTAGCTCCATCTGTAGTTCCTTTAGTATCCTGGTATCTATGCCATCTGTTCCCATTGCCTTGTCCACCCTCAGTTTTGTGAGCTCCTCTAGGATACTCTCTTCTGTAAATGGACTGGTGTCACCCCCAACACACACACATTTATCTAATGCCTAGCTTTGGTCCTTGTCTCTCCCATTCTTCAGTGAAAATTAGCAGGAGTATTTATTCAGTATAGATGCCTTTTTCAGGTCTCCCTCCATGCACTCCCTTCCTCCCATCTGAGCCTTACAATCCCATCCCTGGCCTTCCTTCCTTCTCTCACTGGTGTACCTATAGTATGTCTTGTACCCTTTCTTCATCATTTATGTTAATCTTTCCTGTGTTTGTGCCTTTGTATTATTAGCTTTCCCTGCTTCCATCAGACAATTTCTGTACATCTCCCTATCCTCTTCCTTCTGTGTCTCCCTGTATTTTCTGAAAGATTTCCTTTTGGCTCTTACTTTCTCTGCCACAACTTTAGAGAACCATAGTGGTTTGTTCCTTCTCTTGCCTTTTGTTTCTCAGCCTCATTCACTAGTTTGTTGTCTCCATCATGGCCCCTTTTGGTGTGCCCACTGCTCCTCAACCCCCATTTTGCAGCCCTCCTTGCCAGGGCTTCTTTGATATCTAGCCCCATCCTAGCAAGTCCACCCTCCTGAAATCCAAGACCTTTACCTTTGTGTGACTTGACTGTGACCCTGTACCCATGTTAAACCACACTGTTTTGTGGTTGCTGGATCCCAAGTGCCCTTCCACCCAGACATCTGTGATTCCATTTCCTTTGGTCAGTACTAGGTCTAGAACTGCCCTGTCCCTGGTGGGTTCTAGCACTAGCTGCCAGAGACCTGATCCCTGCAGGGAGTCCAAGATGTCTCAGCTTCTGGCTGAGGCTGCCATTGGGAAGGTCCAATCCACATCTGTCATATTAAGATCACCTAGCAGCAGTGCCTCCCTTTGTTGCCACCTCATGTATGTATTTTTTCCACTAGCAAGTTGTCCAACTCTTTCCCTAAGCTGGAGGCCTGTAGAGCACCCCTGCTGGAATTGCTGTGCCATTTCTAAGCTCAAGGTTTGCTCACAGTGCCTCAGCCTCCCTCTCTGACAGGTACCACAGTTGCCTTTATACCTTCCCTGATGTACAGGCCTTCCTCCTTTTCTGCCTCCCTGTCCCTCCTGAATAGAACATAACCTGGCACACTCACCTCACAGTCGTGGTTTACAGTGTACCTGGGACCACAGATAGGTGGCATCGAAAACAAGGTAGTGAAGAGGTAAACAACAGTACCTGTACAAAAGAGAGTCCTGGAAAAGCTCACAAAACTGAAGGTGGGCAAAGTGATCAGACCAGATGATATGCACCCTGGGATATTAAAGAAATTATGGACCATGCTAGAAGCACCACCACTGGTGGCCCTGTTTAGTGTGTCACTTGATACAGGGGTGGTTCCAGAGGACTGGAAGGGGCAAATGTAGTCCTCTCCACAAGTGTAGTAGCAGGGAGGAGGCAGGAAACTATGAGTCAGTCAGCCTCACCTCAGTAGTGGTGAAGATCATGGAGGCACTGATTAAGGAAAGGATTGTAGAACATTTGGAAACTTTGGGAGCACAGGATCCAAGGCTGCATGGACTTGGAGCAGGAAGGTCATGTACAACAAATCTGATTGACTTTTCTTTTTCATATAGGTGTTTATTCCTCTTTCAGCAGGTCACAGGTACTCATCTGCCAATCCTACCAGGCTCTTGGGCCATTCAAGATCTTGCTATATTATTTGTGTCCAGATCGGTGCCCAGAAGCTGGCCCCAAGGCTTCATCCTGCCATGGCCTCTGATGTTTTTTTCACATTTTCTCCCCAGTTACCCCAGACATAGAAAGGATAGAAGCAGTCCAGAGAAGGGTGACCAAGATGGTGAAGGGCTTGCATCAGAAAGCATAGGTCTGGCATACACCTAGCAAAAGATTTCTCCCAGGACCTGGTTTGTAAACACCAATAGTTGTTGTGTACACCAACCCATTTATCGCTAGAAGAATCAGCCTGGTACACATTCCCAAAGCTAGAGGTGGTACCATTTCTTTTTTTAATTCAAATTTTATTAGCAAAATTTTCTACATTAAGAGGCAGTTAACATGACAGTAAGACAAGAACACAGCAACTTATTATGTTAAGACTGCTCTCCCTCCCTCCACACAGCAGTTACATATCAGTATGTCACTTAAGTACAAAGCCATTATATAGGAGTATACGGGCTATTTGCTCTGGAACACTGCTAACTCTGAGCAGCTAGAATTAGGGAGTGAAAGGGATCCCATATTTGAGTATAAACAGATAATCTGTTGTGAAGGCTGGCGATCGCCTTTTTCTGTAACTGAGTTAGCAAGGATTTCATTCACCCATTCCTGTAATGTCAGAGTAAGCTTGTCTTTCAATGATGTAAAATAAGCTTCTTAACAGATAGAGCTATCATAGAAATATGAAAACTTCTCACTTTGACTCTAATAGAGGACATGTCCCGAGGAGACAGATGTCAGGCGTGAAGTGCTCCTGTAAACCCAGTATAGGATCTAGGGAAGCTTTGATAGAGTCCCACAACTAGGAGATTTTGGGACAGGACCAAAATATGTGAAGGAATGTTCCCTCCCCGTGAACATCTAACACCTATGTTTGAGTCCAACAGACCCCACTTTTTAACTTAACCGGAGTATAGTACATATTATGCAGAATATGATATTGCATAAGGCGAGCCTATCTTGGGAGACAAATTTATGGCAGGACCTCCACAAAGCTTTCCAATTAGGTGAGTATTGAGGAAATAAGGAGCTCCAGAACCTCATCGGTCCAAAAGAGTCCCTTATCTTTTATGAACAAAATCTGATATAATTTGGATACACTGCCGAAGACCCAAGTAGAGAAGAAATTTCAGGTATCAGGGCCTCAACCGTCTGATTGGGAGGGAATTATCGATCACTATTGTGAGTAGGTGTCTTATATGTACTGCTTTAAAATGTGAGAATGCGGGATGCTAAATTTCTGAATAAGATCACCACGGATAGCCATTGCCCCTCCTCATCCACAAAGAAAGTACTCTCCCATCACCCAATTGGGGCAACCAAGCGCGGGATATGCTGCTTGTTCATAGTGAAAGATGGGGAGTTCTATATAGATTGAGCCAGATCTAACTGAGGAGAGTAACGCAAGAAAGAGCAAAGTTGTGCATATACCCTAAAGAAGTAGTAACTATGGGACATTTCTCGGCAACATGCACCTGAGATACTTTTACATAGAACAAAGTTAGGGAGTCCAGATTCATGGACAGAATAGAGTCCAATTCTATTCTAACCTATATCGGCTGCACTTTTCATGACCGGACTTACCCATTTCAGACATTTTGCCAGATGGCTAGCCCAATAATATATGGCCAAATGGGGAATCCTCAGGCCCCCTCAGATTTTGGAGCAGCCAACTTATAGTAAGCCATTCGGGGGTATTTGTCAGACCAGATGAACTTGGTAAAATACCATGCAATTTCTAAACCAAGATAACGGATAAAAATATTGAGAAGAGATAAAGGGTAAAAATTTGTGGGAAGACGTTCATCTTGATTATGTTAATCCAGCCCCAAAGCGAGATAGGAAGCTTAGACCATCTGTCGAGATCCTGAATTACAAGCTGGAAAGGGCTCCAGATTTTCCTGAACCATACCGAGGGTTACGAGTCAGTTTAATGCCCAGGTATTACAATGACCTGGGGACCAACATAAACCTAAGGGGCGATATCAGTCCTAAATATCTTGTGATTTAAAGGGAAAAGGAAGATTTGTTAGCATTAAGTTTATAGTTGATAAAGCGCTAAATTTAGCAATTTCACCCAACAAAATCGGACAGAAGATACCGGTGGATAAGTACACAAGGAGATCATCCGCATATGCAGTGATCTTGACCTCATGATGCCCCACCCATATGCCTTGTATTCCTGTATTATTGAGAATATTTTGAATGAGAGATTCGAGATACAGGTTAAATAAAAGGGAGAAAGGGACAACCCTGTTTGGTACCAGAATGTAATGAAAGAGCTTAGAAAATGCACCATTTCCCATAATTCTTGCTGTAGGTGTTTTGTATAGTACAACGATCCAGGTTATAAACACCGGAGAAACTGGAAAGCCTCAAGAACTTGTATAGTACAACGATCCAGGTTATAAACACGGAGGAAACTGGAAGGCCTCAAGAACTTGGAACAAAACTTCCAGTTAATATGATCAATGCCTTCTCGGCATCCAGGGAGACCAGTCCAACCGAAATGCAGCATCCCTGGAGACCGAGAAGACATGAGAAAGGGTACGCAAATGGTCTGATGATGAACGTCCTTCATGAATCCAACCTGTGCCATGCCTATCAAATCAGGAAGGACTACAGTTAATCTGTCTGCCAATATCTTGAAAGGATTTTAATATCTTGATTTAAGAAAGATATGGGTCTGTAGCTTTGAACTAACTCAGGATCCCTGTCAGGTTTAGGGAGCAGAACAATCAGGGCTTTGAACAGGTAAGTGTCCACCTCTACCCCAGATAAAATGTACTGAAATAGGCGATAAAGTACTGGCAATAAGAGGTCATGAAAAACTTTGTAAAATAAAGAGGAGAACCCCATTCCCTCACAGTTATCCTTCCCTCCCTGTATATTAGGACAAAGGACCATGTACAATAACAATGAAGGGAAATTACCAGATTCAATTAAATACTGTTGTGTCCTCCCTCATACCCCTGTCCCCCAAAACAAACTGTTCCTCCTCTATCCCCATAATACTCCCCCACGATGAATGTAAAAGTATCCAATCCTTTAAACATGAACTTCCCACCCCTCCCATCCACCCCTACTGTCACAAACAGCGTTCAGCAAAGTACCACATCCCTTCCCCAGCCTCCTGAAAAATCCCATCGGCCCTAGACAAGTACAACAACCCTTCCCCCAACCAGCAAACTTGAAATCGAACCGAGAAAGCTCTACTAGCTAAACAGTTCTTGATAACTAAAAAGAGAAGCTGGGCTTATAACATAGAGCACAGCAAGTGTGATGCTATAATTAAGTGGATAACTGTGGCTCGCCAAGAGAGAGACCCCACGCACACAGATCTCAGGTAACTAACTTAAAAATAAGGTGCTTGACCTCGGCGCCACACCAGCATCAAGTCAAATGATACAATGAAGGTAAGCATCCAATAGCCAGACATTCAAGGAGGGAGCCATATAAGTGAGACTTAGCCCCGATTAGCAGGATTCATATAACATACTAAATGAATACAGGTGCCCTGAGATCCTAAGAAAATAGTGAGAGAATTAGGGCTCTTAGCTTTGAGTTTTCCCAGCGGACCTCTTGTAGGTCTCTCACTTTAGACAGAAAGTGTTGCCTTTCCAAAAATTGAGAAATCAGCATATAATAGGGTGAGGAGCAGCTCCAAAGGAGGTTTTGGTCATAGGATCTATGCGCCTCTCAATAATATACGCTGAGCTGAAAGGAGAGGGACCAGCCACTCATTCTACCAACTTCTGTACAAAAATGATAGCATTCTGGCCCTCTTCACCTTCAGGTAGCCCCAGTAGTACAATGTTATTCCTGCGGCCACGTGCTCTCGAGGTCCTCCAACTTTGTTTCAACTCGAGAGAGGTTCTGCCATATTGTTGCTAGCACAGGGTCTACCCTTTCCAGATGCTTCTCCAGTGACACAATGCAAGCTGTATTATCCGAAGTTATTGTAGTGACCTCATCCAGCTTTTTAGACAGAGCTTTGAGTTCAGTTGCCATTTCTTTGACATCCTCACGAAAGGGCTTGAATTCTTTGAGAACCTGCTCAGGGTTAAAGGCTCTTGATCTGATACTTGGCTAGGATGGTCAGGCTTGTCTGATCCACTCGAGCCCTAGGTTTCTTCAGGGCCTTCTCGAGGTAACTGGCGGAGTGTGTTTTTGTGGGTCTTTTTCATATAAGCCTCCATGAATACTCAAACTCTGACTCCGAATCCTGAGGTGGTTAGAAGGCAGACTCAAAGGATACCAAAGGGTTTTAGGCAGGTTAGCTGACTGAAAAAGATGATTTCATAATCGGGAGGCTGGAACTATGGAGGAGCTTCTATTCAGCACTCTGCATCACGTGGTCTCTATGAGGTGGTACCATTTCTAATTGTAGTGCATGCCCAGTATGGGTGTCAGTGATTAAATAAAGTGTTAACTGAGTAAAAGTAATGGGGGCATTGTACAAAATGCTGCTGAGTCCTCATCTGGAATACAGTGTTCAATTCTGAGGCCACATCTTTGCAAAGACATAGAAAGGGCGGAGTCGGTCCAGAGAAGGGTGACCAAGATGGTAAGGGCTTGCATCAGAAAGCATACAATATGAAGACAGATTAAAAGACCTCAATATTAATAAACTTGAGGAAAGGATGGAACAGGGGATATGATAGAGACCATCACGTATCTTAAAGGCTTCAACAAAGTGCAGATGGGTGACATCTTTCAGTATAAGAGTTGTACAAGGATAAGGGGACATGATATGTGATTGGAAGGACAGGATAAGAGGAAATGTGAGGAAGTGTTTCTTCATGGAAAGGGTGGTGGATGCTTGGAGTAGACTACCCCAGGAAGTGGTGGGTGCTAACACAGTGGGGATTGAAACATGCATTGGATAGACATAAGGGAACCCTAGATAGGTGAAGAGAGGCGATAGCCAATGACAAAGTAGGGTCAGGGCTGCTGATGTAGGCAGGAAATATGGTCAGACTAGGTGGGCCTAAGCGGGCCTTTGTACATGGTCTTCCACACTTTACTGCCTGTTCATCTTCTATTCTTGTTTTGCCTTCTTGTTTCTTCCTCCAACCCCAGTTCCTTCTTTAGCTACCTCCCTTCCTCCTCCATATCCCTTGTAACTGATTCAGGTGTGCCTGTTAAGAATTTAACTTCCTGATGTTCCTTGCTGGTTGCTATAATTTGTGTGGGGGGACTGCTTGTGTCTCTCTGCTCCCATCCCCCCTTGGATAGTTTAAATGCTTACCAAGGATTCATTTACACCATTCTTTGAGGACTGCCATCTCCTTCCAGGATGGATGAAGGCCGTCCCCTTGTACAGGCTCCTAATCCCTAGGGCCCTAGGCCCTGAAAGCATTGCAGTTCCAGCGGCATCAGGTGAGCTCTTTCTGGCCCTTAAAATATGGGGGAGATGGTTAAAGTCTTGCGCGGGCCGTCACCCATATCCGCAGCAGGTCTCCAAGGTGAACAGCCTCTGGCATGTTAGAACAATGTAGGTAAGGGAAGTCAGCAAGCCAGATCCATAACTTCAGGATAAGAATTGGCTGTAAGGGCTGGGTCAGTCAGGCTTGGGCATGAAGCGAGGCTGGACATGTGCCGTGGCTGGACAAGGTGTCACCTCACAGTGTCAGTGACTTTGGATGTGAGTCAGGCCCTTCCTGTGGATTACCGTGGCTGTGGCGGGTGCTGGTCTCAACCAGAATCCTGCATCTTATGGCAGCTAGCAGCTGACTTAGACCTGGTGTGGACCAGGGAATCTGACTGTTTAATTAAACAAAGCATCACGAAGGCCTGAGATAGGTGTTGACGTGATGTGATTTCTGCCCAATGCTCTTGCAGTGGGAATATCCAGGACTGGGAAGGAAGAAGCCAGAGAGGATGAAGGCAGCAAGATCAGCTCCCACAGTGGAGGCTGACCAAATGAGCAGACATGAAAGACTGTTTGGCCTATTCTGCTGGCATTATAGTATCTTAGTAGTATGTTAGTAATTGTTCCAGGTGGGTTTGCTGTTCCCAATGAAGCTAAACCTTTTCCTGCACCAGCCCCTTCAGACAAGTGTTGAAGCTTCTAATGTGAGATTCCTAGCCTCCCTGCCATGGACTGGCAGCACATCCAAGAATGTCATTGAGCCTGCCACCTCCCAAGGCACCTTCCAAACTTGATGAAGTCCTCCTGCACCTGCCCTATGCCTCCTCCTCCTCCTCCTCCCTGGCTAGAGTCATTTGTCCCCAGGTAGACAATGACCTTCTGTCCCCTCTCTCCTGGATACCATTTTAGCGATCCTATGGATCAGCTCCCTCTTTCTCTGAGCTGTGCCTCATGCAAGGCACATAACCTCTTCTCTACCCCACTACCTGTGCACAAATCCACTCCCATGGATAACTGAATCCCCACAGGGTAGCTTCCTCTTCCTCTTCCTCTTCCTCTTGGTCCTCTTTCTCCCACCCCTGGATCTCCCTTCTGGAAGACCAGCTCATCCTCCTGGTTGCAATGTTAGTTCCTTTATGGGACTCTCCCCTCTCCTCCAGGATGGCATAAGAGTTTCTAAGTTGGACTGGATGGGAGATATGCCTCTAACCCACCTCCTGAAACCTCCCTGAGCCCACCTAGTCCATCCAGCCCACTGCTCAGGGCAACCATTGCAGCAGTGACTGGGGCATGGTGGCTCTTGGTGGGAGCAAAGGTTCCCACATATGCTTGCCAGCTCAGCTTTGAGCCTGGAAACCTCTGCCTCAGCCCAGAGAGGTGCTGGCAGAGGGGCAGTACAGCAACATCCAGAATGTCCTCCTGAAAACTGCCGCCCCAAGCCACTGCACTGCACTACTCCCATCATCTTCCAGTTATGATCTTCCTCTCCCTGAGTAGCTGTGCCTCGTCTTTACTCATGTGCCCTTGTATCTGTTTTCTCTGAGTGGCTGTGCCTTGTTTACTGACTTGGTTAGCCTAGCTAGTCTCTCTTCCCTATAGATGCAATGTAAATTTGTTCTCCTTCGCAGTCTTTACTGCAATACTCTTTGATTTTCTCTCTCTCTCTCTCTTCTCTCCTTTCCTATCTCTATGCAGGAAGTTGCAGAATGTTACTTGATCCTGTGCTTATAAAAGGAGAATGACCCTGGTGTGGGTGGGATGGGGAAGGGTTGATTGGTTTCTCCAGTGTTTCCTGCTATGGAAAAAGCAGTCACTCCGCTCCCTTTCCCCTTTCAACCTCACTGTGTTGTCCGCTCCTAGTGACCCTCACTTCTCTGGAGAGATGCAGTGACCTGTGAGAGAAGTCAGCACAAAGCAACAAGGGACTGTAAAATATTCTGCCAACTATAGCAGTACCCTTTCCTGGCTACTAAGAATCATAGAACTTTTGAAAAAAAAAAGCACTGATTCAAAGCACTTCTGCTTTTCACCACATCAACCCTGTAAGTTTTCAGGAGGACATTCTGGATGCTGCTGCACTGCCCTCTGCCAGCACCTCTCTGGGCTGAGGACAGAGTTTCTGGGCTCTAAGCTGAGCTACCTCTCTGTGCAAAGGAGCATTCTGCCACCGGCCCCTGGAACCAAGCATCAGGTGTCCTTGTATCCCACTGAGCTATCTACCACCATCCATGGTTCGCCTCCACCTGCCTGGATACTACTCTGCACCTCTCTCAGCATGAAGAGCCTGCTGCCACCGGCCTCCTGGAACCAAGCATCAGGCATCCTTGTAGCCCTCTGGGCTACCTACCGCCATTGCGGTTCACCTCTGCCTGCCTGGATACTACTCTGTGCATCTCTTGGCATGAAGGAGCCTGCTGCCATAGCCCCCTGGAACCAAGCATCAGGTACAGCCTATACATGGTCCCAGCCTCCAAGGCTGCTGCTTCTGCTGCCAAATTCTTTAAAAGATCTGCACCTTTCCTTGGAAAAGTCCTCATTAGTTGCTCCGAGCTGAGCGCCTGTTTAGTGGCCCAACGGACTGGCATTTCTCTCCCAATACTGGACTCAGCTCTTAAGCTTGTAAATTAATTGGGCTGCCTACAGTAAACAATCTGAACCTGCCAAAGAAATATTTGTTGTTCTCCTCCTTACAGTGCAGCTGAAATCCTGCACTTATGGGGATCCCGTCTCCCACAAGTGCTGATTTCATTTCAGTGCACTGTTTTGCCACACAGCTTCCCTTTGCAGATTTCACACAACAAGAAACAGCACAGAAATTGACCAAGATCATCAGTGCTATAATTAGTAAAGACTGTAGCTGTTTTCTTACAGAAAACCCACTCAGTTAGCTCACAAGCATGTGCTAAACTGTAAATGTTGGTACCAGCATTCTATTAGGTAGAACTGACAGTTAGTGCTGATTTTGCTCTGTGACATGATCTTCAATTTTTTTGTTAGAAGGACGGGAAGGAGAGCTGGATGCAATTGTCCACCTAGGGACACATAACTGGCTAGGACAAGGCTAAATAGCACAAGAGGAGTTCAGAAAGTTGGAGTGGGGTCTTAGGAGGTAGCACACTCAGTTGCCATTTCTGAGGTGTTGCTGTATTGT
Source organism: Neoceratodus forsteri (assembly GCA_016271365.2). NCBI lineage: Eukaryota > Metazoa > Chordata > Ceratodontiformes > Ceratodontidae > Neoceratodus > Neoceratodus forsteri. The sequence continues at coordinate 120,937,140 of CM028136.1, read as the reverse complement.
CTACAACAGGGGGTAGGATAGGGTAGTTCATACTAGGAACTTCAACTCATGTTTAAAGGTGTGGTACAGAGAGGAGGGGTTCAGCTACATTTGGGGCTGGGTTCCACCAGTAAGGATAAAGGCCTATACACAGGTAATGCCCTGCATACATCAGGGAGGGAACCACAGTCCTCAGTGAACAGTTTAACATGCCCATTAGTAAGCATTTAAACTAGTTGAGTGGGTGTCAGAAGGAAGCAGAGAGACATAATCTGCACCTCTTCCTGCAAGCTCATGTAGTGAGTTAGGGAGAACCCTAAGGGAAAGATATCCCCAGGGTACCTAATAACAGGAAAATCAGAATGGTAGATATTAAGAGGGATGAGAATGAAGACAAAGGGGATAAAAAAAGTAGGCAAATAGGAAAAAGGCAGGCTGACAAGAAGGGTGGTAGCAAAATCGGATTGCCATGTTCACAAATGTTCTAAGTCTGGGAAATAAAATAAAAGACCTAGTGGCCATTATGGCAGAGGCTGACCTGGACATTGTCACCATTACTGAGTCATGGTGCAGTTAGAATCATGACTGGGATGTGGCCAAACCAGGCTATACTCTGATCAGGAAGGAAAGGTGGGTAAAAAGGGTAGGAGTGGTTTTATGTGACAGATAGTATTAAAGCAACAGAGATTCAGAGGACACAGGGAATGGCAGAGGCACTGTAGGTCACCCTAGAGACAGGGCAGGGAGTGGGAGCTATTCACACTGGCATGATCTACAGACCCCAGCATGGTGGGGAGAAGGATAAGATTCTGTGGAATCCATCCAAAAGATGGTGACTATGGGGAGTTACTGCTGGTGGTGGACTTCAATCTGCCGGATATAGATTGGATCATCCCAGCTGCAGTTTCAGCTAGAGCAGGGACACCTTGACTCCTGTAGGGATGTTGTCAGGCAAATAGTAAGACAGCCCACTTGTGAGGAGCAATATTGACCTGTACTCACCAACACGGATAGTATTGCAGACATCACAGAGGAGGCCACCAGGGACCAGTGATCACTGTGCAGTGTGGTTTAATACAAATACTGTGGAAGAATCAGACTACACAAAGGTGAGGGTTCTGGACCTCGGGAGGAGGAATTTACAAAGATGGGGAATGTCTCCAGGATGCTCTAGGGGGATGTGGTGGAGTGGAGGAACAGTGGGAAAACTAAAAGTGGCAATAGGAAGGCAACAAACCTCTGCATCAGGTATGTAAGCAAAACCAAGAGGAAAAGAGACTGTTATGATTCTCAAAAGGGTGGCTAGGCAGGTAAGGGAAAAATAGCATTCAGAAGGTATAAGGAGATACAGATGGAGAAGAATAGAGGTGTATCAGGTGAAGCAGATGAAAGCAGGGAAAGCCATCAGGAACACAAAGGTGCAAATGGAGAAGAAAATAGCCCAGGGAGTAAAAAGGGACAAGAAATTTTTCAGGTATGTAAGTGAAAGGAGAAAGACCAGGGAGGGATTGTATGGCTAAGGAGGAAAAGGGTGTAGTGAGTGTAGTGTATGTAGTGGTAGAAGGAAAAGAGACATCCTGAACAAATATTTTGTTTGGTGTTCACAGAAGAAGGGGAAGGTAAGGGCCAAGGTTTAGTGACAGGAGCATTGAATGAGGAGGTGGACACTAGTCTGTTTACAGAGGAGAAATTCCTGAAGGAACTTGCAAATCTGAACTTAGAAAAGGCAATGGGGCCAAATGGGATACATCCAATGATATTGAAAGAGCTCAGAGAGGTGCTGGCAGCATCTCTGACAGTCTTGTTCAACCACCACTGGAGACAGAGTGTTTCTGGAGGACTGGAGGAGGACAATGTAGCTCCACTTCACAAAAGTGGTAGAAGAGAGGAGGCTGACAACTACAGGCCAGTCAGTCTGACTTTGGAGGTAGGGAAATTATTGGAATCACTACTGAAGGAAAGGATTGTGAATATCTTGAATCCAGTAGCTTAGAGGATCTGAGGCAGTATTGTTTCACTGGGGAGGTCATGTCAAAAACATCTGATAGATTTCTATGACTAGGTGACCAGGGATTAGATCAGGGTGGACGGTGTGATATGGCCTACCTAGACTTCAGTTAGGCCTTTCTGACACCATGCCAGGTAAGAAACTTGCAAATGTTGGGCAGCCTGGGAGTGGGTATTTTGGTGGTGAACTGGATAAGGAAATTTTGGGGGATAGGTGACAGAGGGTGGTGGTAAACTGAGTTCACCCGAGGAAGGGAGGGTGACTAGTGGGTGCCCAAGGATCAGTACTGGGACTTGTCCTCTTTGATGTCTTTGTTAGAAACATTGCAGAGGGGCTAGAAGGAAAGGTATGATTTTTTGCAGATGACACTAAGATCTGCAATATGGTAGACACTCCTGGGACGGGTGGAAAGAATCATAGGATCTAAGAAAGTTTATCAAGTGGTCAAGAGTGTGGCAACTATATTTCAATGTAAAGAAGTGCAACATTTTGCACTTAGGAACAGAAACCCAGGGCAGAGTACAAGATGGGGAGTAGTACTGACAGCCACCAAACAGGAAAGAAACATGGTGGTAACCATATATGATAACTCAAAGGTGGTCAAACAGTGTGACAAGGCTGGTGGATTTGCTATATTGGGATGCTGGGGTGCATAGGAGGGTTATCACCAGCAGAATGAGGGAGGTGTTGATTCCACTGTAAAAATAATTGGTAAGATCTTATCTAGAGTACTCTGTCCAATACTGGAGACCACATCTCTGGAAGGACATAGAAAGAGTAGAAGCAGTCCAGAGGAGGGATCTAAAAATGGTGCAGTGTCTGCACCAACAGCCCTATGAGTAGAAACTAGAGGACCTTGATAGTTACACCCTGGAAGAAAGGAGAGAGGGAGAATATGACAGAGACTTTCAAACTCCTCATGGCTATAAATATAATAGAGGGAAGCATCTTCAGAAAAAAGATGCTCGAGAACAATGGGTCATGCTATGAAGCTGGAGGGAGCAGACCCAGGGGAATCATGAGGAAGTACTTTAACAGAAAGGTTGGTGGATGCCTGGAACACCCTCCAAGTGAAAGTGGTGGGGGCAAGAACTGTAATGGGTTTCAAGAATGCATGGATAGGCATAAGGGAACTTTAGTGATCAGTAAAGGGAGGGTAAAGCTGGAGATCATGTAGGGTCTGAAGTATTACAGTATGTAAGGAAAATAAGCAGACTAGGTGGGCCAAGCAGTTCTTACCTGGCGTCAGTTTCTGTGTTGCTATGTTCTTATACCCAACACAATACACCTCTTTTACTCCTCCTTTAAACAGCTTAGTATATAGCTATTTTAGCCTTGCTTACGGCAAGTACAGTTTACTCTGGATGTTTTAGTTTCCCATCTCTTATCACCCATGTCTCTTTCCTTGTCTACTATTGCTAGCTCCTTACCTGTTAATTTATATATCACACACTTGCTTTTTCCACATGCTGTATCTTGCACTTTTCCTTATTAAATTTCATCTTCTACCTGTCTACAGAATCTCTCCATGTGTCATGGTCAATTTATAGCATTTCACCTTCCTCTTAGAGTCTCTTACTCTTGACAGCTTCTGCATGAAACTGAGCTGACTTGGGTAAACAATTTCTACTATTTTAAAGTGTTTTCTGATGTTTTGTTGATGTTGTCATTATTGCTGCTTTGGAGCTTGTTCTTCAATGAAGAAATGAGCTGAACCACATAATTTTTTTTCCCATAGGTGTTTAATAAAAACAAGTTCCAGTGTTGTTATTGCTCCATATTTACTGGTAATTTTAATTAACTAAAGGGAGTTTCTACATTATACACTGGGGTATGTATTGTTTCTGGATTAGTATGACATGTCCTTGTTCAGCTCTTGCATTGTTATCACAGTGCAACCTTGGTCTCTTATAATTGTTTGTGGCTGCAGCTTATATATCCTACATCATACACAACTAAAATGATTCTTATCACTAGTGGGTAAATCAGAAACACCCACTATAGTAACTAAAAGGACAGAAAAGGAAGAACAATAACAGAATTTGAACCTATATGTGAAAACTGCTTTTGCAGGAAAAAAAATAACTTACGTATCCATGCAGTACTTTGAAGTGTTGCCAGTTATTGCACACCTTTGCTATTCTGAAATATGTTTTCCTACTGGTACCACAGCTGCCATAGTGAAAATATTTTTGAGGCCAATCTGACTGTGACAACTTATCATTGTGACCACTGTCTTTCACTTTGGATGAGTTTTTTTATTTTGTTTAATCTGATATTATCAATGAATGGAAAGAACAATTTGCAGCTGGATGCCCTTGCTTCCTGCATACACACTGTGGCAAAAGATCCAATTCACCTTTCATCAGCCAGAGAGGAGGCGATCCAGTGGAGGGCTACTAAATGGTACATGGTTTGCATCAAAATCTCTATGAGGAGTGACTAAAGAATCTTAATATGCACACCTTGAAACAGAGAAAGGAGAAAAGAGATATGATAACAAGCATTAAATACCTCACGGGGTAAATGAGGTACAGGAGAGGAGTATGTTTCAGATGAGAAGGTTCTCATGAACAAGGGAACATCCACCAAGCTGTAGAGGGTAGATTCAGGAGAAACTTGAGAAAGTACTTTGTCAAAGAAAGAGTAGTGATTCTGGAAACACCTTCCAGAGGAGGTGGAGGGGCAAAGCAGTGGTCGGGTTCAAGAACGCATTGTATAAACACAAAGGAATCACAGAATAGAGTTATATATACGATTGATCTCATGCTCCTCGATAGAGCAGCAAGATGGCTGCAATGCTGCTCCTCCACCCCTAGTTCTCCTGTCTCCCAGGTAAATGTTATTCTGCCATTTCAATCAGTATCAAGCTCTCTTTTGTTTTTGTTTTTCAAATAATAGTAAAAGTCAGCATGATTTGGTTAAGCTGTGCAGTGTCCTTTGTACTATGGAGTCGTGGTTTTATGTTGCCCAAGAAGAGTTTGTTCTGAGTGCTGCAGTATGCCACACGGACAGCGTTCTAGGCATAATAACAAATAAAATCCTGATTGAAGACAGAAGAGAGTCAAGCCAGGAGAATAGAACTTATGGTCTTTGCACTATGCAGTGCTGCTGGGCAAATTTACAAAAATTTACAGGTATGATAGCTGTGCCTAGGGGACATGGGATTGAATTTGTTGCTTGACACTGTTTACTGCAAGTATAGACTGATTTTTGATCACTTATAGGTGCGAGGTGAGAGGAAGCTGAGAACAAGAGTAGAGCTGGAGCTTGAGGTGCACTGGAAAAACCACTTATTATTGAGTATATTATTTAAAGATTTTAATAGCATGGTTTAGTATAGAATATTTATTATTCGATTTGATATTGTAGTATTATTTTATATATTATATATAGAATTTTTTGTGTATTTTATATCGTTGGTGTTTTTGTATTTGACTTGATTGTTCAGCACCCAGAGCCTCCAGGATGGACAACCTTTTAAATAAAATTTGCCTTGCCTTGTCTTGCCAAAGCAATCTGGAAAGTTACCTGAATGCTAGATGGTTAGATCTATATAGACGTGCAAAAATCTTGCTCTGAATGGAGATTATATGTTGCTGGTACAGGTTCAAATTTTGAACTTTTAAGAAGTGCTTTTGAAAAGTGTTAAACTAGGTGCTATGGACCTTTCTTGACAGGAGAAGACTACTTTTGGACCCAGGCAGAATGTTGTATGGAAATTTCTACATTCCTCCAGGTGAAATTTCACCACTCTGCCAGGCGAAATTTCCATTCTGCTGTGTGAAATGGGTGGAATTTCATGGCTTGCTCCAGGACGTGAATTGGCCCACTTTGCCCACCACTACCTAGGAAGGGGATGTAAATGATTGACACATTGAACTCTGACTTGTGTTTTTGGCAGTCTGCTAATCACTACTGTCATAGAGGATGATAAGCACTGTTTGCTTTGGTAAGAAATGAAGATATATGATAGATTAGTGGCTGGGAGAATTCTGTCCAATTGGATCCTTTTGAGTGATTAAAACTTCCAGGTGCCGGATGTAGTGAATGTAGAAAAATGCTGCACACGTATGTTGGTCAGCATCATGCTAATACAGAACATGCAGCATGAAGTACACAGGCTTAATTTCAGCCAAGTGTTATTTGTCAACATCAGGGTTCCTTGCAGATAGACCTTTCGCCATGACTGAAACATGTCTCATAGTTTTACCTATATGCAAGATGGAGCAGAAAATCTGGAGGCAGGGTGAGATGAAACCTTGGCTTGCAATACACCTGGGGACTAGAAGTTGATAAAAGTATCTTTTGATATCTCTATATTTTTAAAAGATAAGTTAGCTATTGTTGAAGACCCGGGAATACAACTTTAGAAGGGAGATGTAAATGATTGACATACTGGACCTCTGATTTATGTTGCATGGCAATGTGGCTAACCAATACTGTCCTAATGGATGATAAGCACTGTATGCTTTGGAAACAAATGGAGGTGCGTGATAGATCAGTGACTGGGATAATACTGTTCTAATTGAACCCTTTTCAATGACTACAGCTTCCAGGTGTCGGATGTAGTGAATGTAGAAAATACTATGCAAGTATGTTTGTCAGCATTATGCTGATACAGAACTTGCAGCTTTAAGTAAACAGGCTCAATATTGGAAGCAAGCAATAAAGACACGATGAGGTGTAGGTTATCTCCACAGTAAAGGCACGCTTAGGTGCATTATTAGGCATGAGGCGCTTGCCGAAGTGCCTTATGGGCACTTCTTTATCAGGACATAGCCCACACCTCAGAGTGTCTTATTGAGCTTATAAAATGGTCCCACAAGTAAAGAAGTTAATTTAAAAAATAAAAAGTGTACATAAAAAGGGGCTTATAAAATAGGATTCTATCAGTAGAAAAGAGAAAAAATAGTCCATTTTATAGAAGGCATGTGTGTGTCTGTGTCTAGGTAGTACCCACTGACTGTGTGGCTGTAGCACCCAAGTACTGAAAATCATGTTTTTTCTTTTTATTTTTATTTTAAAGGACCATGTCAATGTTGAACTTATAGAACAAAACAACGGAGTTTAAAATGCGGGAACAGAATCGGTGCATCTGCCGTCTTTCCACGAGTCTCGATTACGAACAAAACATCCTCCTTCTCCGACTTCACTGTACTTTAAAGTGAGCTGCAACAACTGAGAAAATCATAGAAAACACTGCAGCACATTAGTGTTATAACAAACTCTTGGGATCTTTTCTTTGAAAACGCGAACCCGAAGCGGTAGTGTATAGTGGCTGCTGAGAGACAGGGTCGGTCCCAGTCAGCCAGCCCATTTTTTAAACAAAGTAACTGTAGTGGAGTTTGGTATTATAGTAATGTGGTGCAGTGTTTTCTATGACTTTCTCAGTTGTTGTAGCTCACTTTTAAAAGACAGTGAAGTCAGAGGAGGGAGGCTGTTTTGTTCTGTATCTGAAAGACTGTGAAAGACGGCAGACTCACCGATTCAGTTACGGCATTTATAACCTGCTGCCTTGCTCGGTAAGTTGTGGTCCAGGTCAAATAACAGTAGAGGTTACACTTTAAAATATGGAAGATTCCATACTGTTTTGTGAGGAACTGCATTTGTGCCTGTGGTCAGCTTTTACATGTGAGCCGGTCTGTGCCACCAGGCTGAAAGTATCTTTCCCTCTATGAGCTGTGTGAGGCTGTGTTTTGTTAGCGACTGGTGCAGATCACAGATTTTTTATTGTAATGGGGTTCAGGGAGGAGGTAGCTGGTTGGCTACAATATCTTCTAGTAAGGACATGCTCAGAAGATGTTGTAGCCAATGAGGTTAGGGATTTTTAAAGTCCATTTTATAAGCATTATTTGTCAATGTGATGGATCTTTGTGGACAGATTTTCAGCCCAGACTGAAACCTGTCCCAAAGTATTACCTATATGCAAGTCAGAGTGGAGAATCTGTAGGACAACGGGGTGACATAGCCTGGGCCTGCAATATGCCTGGGGTCTAGAAGTAGATCAAAAGTATCCCTGGGTCCTTCCATACTTTTCTTTAAGGTTAAGGTAGTCTATTGCTGAAGTGCTAAGGGAATGTTATGCTTCAATATAATATACTGTATTTTATATTTCACATTTAAAAAAAACTTATGTATTAGAAAAATATGATTCATTTAAATCATTTCTAAGTTGTTCTGTTCTATTCATGTGGTCTGATATGTGTATTTGATGCCTTTTTGTGTATAAAATTGAAATGGCCATAATGGTCGAACAATAAAATCCATTCATTCATAGTGGAAAGGAAGGAGGAAGGAGAAAGAGCTGTAGATTGGGGCACAGTCTGATGTAATAGTGTAGGTATAGAGAAATGGGCAGACTGGATGGGCCAAGCTGGCCTTATCTGCCATCAAATTCAATGTTTTTATGTTTCTATGTTTCAGACAAAGATGGAAAAAACTGTAAAACTCCAAATTTTCACTGTTAAATAATGTTTGTTATTTACGCTGAAGTATTAATTAGCCTAGCATAAATTTGTACTAATTGGTGCTATTAGCACTTTTTCCATTATAGTTAAATGCTAATGACATAGCTATAAATTACATTTATGCAATTATGATTGCATTTGTGTTTGGGTTAATATTACTTTTACATGAAAATAAATAGTTCTAAAATACTTTTTTTCTTTTTAAGAGGAATGTAAGTTTTCCAGGTTCCTCAAATTCCAAAGTCCAAGAAAAGATCTTTCAAACGAAAGACTGGGCATGCATTCACAAGACAAGTCTGTGTGCTCAGGGCCTGTTGTGACTCACTATAAAATATCATAGTTCATCGCATGCTAGAAAAGCAGCACTCAACTTGCTCTTTTTGTATGAACAAAACCATCTAAGTATAACGCTTTATGGTGTTGTTAAGTCTTTATTAGTCAGTGTTCAATATCCATGGAGAGGTTTACTATGTTTCAGATCTCTGTCTTTAAAGATGACTCAATTATAAGCTCTCAAACATTTGGAATTTTTAAAATCACATTTCTAAAGTATGTAAACTGCAACAATTTTAGCATTTTAACTCTAAAATAAATAAACAGAACATCAAGAATGTTTGTTATGTTCATTGATCCTAAGAGTGAGGTTGTTTGTGTATGTCAGCTCACTAATGTCTTAGTCAGAATCTGGCCAAGTTATAAGAAGCCAAATACTGAAAAATAACATCAGTAATAAAAGTGGAATTTCATGAGTTTGTGTGAAAATGTAATATTTTGTGATACTTTTCTAGAAGCCATAGCCTTACATTTTGCTCAGCCATACACTTTAGCTGCCATTGTGGAGGACAACCACTGAGGAAGAGGGTCTGAAAAAGTGCAGGGGCGTGCTAGTCTGACCAGTGGAGCTTTGCACTTTCACTGCTATATGAACCAAAAATAAGATTATTAATGCCAAAAGGCCTGCTGGAGTGCATGCCTCTGTGTTTCTGTGCTCATATTCTACAGAGCACATGGTCCCTCATGTACTGTGAAATAACTCAGCTGTCAGACTGGAGGAAGGAACAGACTTTTTAGATCTGCAATAAGGTAGAATTCATAGGAGGCACCATAGTATAAGTATAGTGATGCCAAGCATTAGGTCAGTATCTCGAGTTCAGAACCATCAGAATAGTCATAGACATCACTGTACACTAGTCTGTCTTCTTGCAAAATGCTAGATAAGCACTGGTGCTGCTGACTAAATGACTTGTGGAAGCACATGCATGAGCAGCATTTTTTCTGCACAATGTCCCTTGCTGACTCTTTAACAATCCTCTAAATAGCAATGTATATTTTTAGCATTTGGAAACAGTGGCACCAAGTGATGCCAGGAATTGCAACTCCAGTAGTTGTAGTCTATTTAGATAGAAGTGTCTAGATCTCTTTGTCATGATGGAGCATGATGCTGGGCATTGCTGCACTAAGAGGGTTGGAGGGAATTGCAGTACCATGATGCCAGTGCAGGCAAGGTGATTTGCCAGGCTGTAGTGCTAGTCTAAAGAATTGTCATCATTAGCCAACCCAATATGGACTGTGGTTATACAACAAGGGAGGGAATGGTCACATCAGTGGAAAGGAAGTCAAGAGGATTTGACCTATTAGTTAGGGAGGTAACCAGTGGAGGGTTCAAAAGTGGTACAAGTTAGATGCATGTGTTCACCAAGGGAATGGAAATTGGGCTAAGTAGCAAAAGGAATAGTAAATGACCAGATGGAGCAGGAAGCTATACAGGACAATCCTCACTTGAAAGCAGGTTGTCTTGAGAATCACACCTTGCAAAATTGATTGCTGTGAGCACCAAATACACTTAGAAGTCCAGAGCTTGAAGAATTTCAGAGACCTAGTGAGGTAAGAAAATTACTGGGAAAGCAAGAAGCAGATATTTTACCTAATCCAAAGAGATGTGTTTTAAAGGCATATGTGTTTTTTTTTGTTTTATTTTGTTTGAAGTGAGCTTGTCTGTGAAAAACAAGAAGAAAATCAATGTGGCAGGCAGATCCACATATTCCATTTCATCACAATTACAGAAAAAAATTGTGGGGTGGGGAGGAGAGGAAAAAGAGTCACCCATAAAGGAACTGCAGGACTTCAAGCAGTCCAGCACAGCTAAATGGATTCAGTGTTAACAAGTGCTTTGTGAATGCTAAATTTCACAAGCAAAATTCTAGAGGAATTACATATTACTTGTCTATGAATGTTTGAGCAAATTTTGCCAAGCAGTAATTTCTGAAATTTTCCAGATAAATTTAAACCAACCAAATCACATTTATCCAGCTTTATAAAATGTGGAGAGCAAATCCAGTGATTTGATTGGTTTTACCTTGCATCAAATGTAGTCGATGCACAGGTAAAAACAAGTACTTCAATAGTGGGACTGCACTGCACAAAATCAATATGAATTTAGAACATTCACTTTTGAACTGTCACCATTTTTTCCATCCGTAGCGAGAACAACTATTAGCATCTACAATGTTAATAAATAGTAAGTATCGTTGGCATTTTATCCCTCCCCAACCATCTGCCAGTGAACTGTTTTTTTATTTTCAAAATATTTCTATGTCTGCTGCTGATCGCACTGCTTCTCCCCAGCACATCTTCTCCTCAAACCCTGATGCTGTTTATGCAAGGCTCCAGTCTCCTTAGGTGTTTGAATAATCACAGACACTTCCTCCTACCAGAGATCTAACCACAGGCAAATTAGTGTTATAAAAGTGAAAAAAGGTGAGCTGATTTTGACGAGTTGATAGACCAATCCAATTTCTTATGTGCCTCACTTAGTCTTGTCTGTTTGTCCAAATGTGGCCACCCTGAATCGCGATTTAAACTAAAAAAAAAAAGACATTGGCTCACTCTTCATTTTGTTTAAAACATTCTTTTATCTTGAGAATTTCCTGATTAGCTTTTGGGGGTGAAAGATGGGCAGACAATACCTCCATGCGTGTGCGTGTGTGTTTGTGTCAGTGAGCGCACTGCCACTGGCTGTCGCAGTCAATACATTCTCTCTCTGTCTCTCTCTCTCTCTCTCTCTCTCCTGTAACACACTCACAGACTGAGCCTGTACCATTACAAAAAAGGAAATTTTTCTGCAATACATGGGGACAGAAGCACTGATGCTGGGCAGATGACAATGTCGCCTGCCATACATGCATGTGTGCATGTGTGTGGAGTGAGACACTGCCATTGATTGTCCCAGTCAATACATTCTCTCTCGTCTCTCCTGTAACACACTAGCAGACTGAACTCTGTTCCATTACAAAAATAAAAGAAACTGCACTGCAATACATGGGGACAGTAGCACTTATGCCAGCTGGTTTCATTAAAGGACAAACTTTGTACATGCACAATGATGTCATTCCATGGCAGGCGAAAGGACTATTTTATCATAAATTGACCTAAGCAAGGCTATTTCTTGCACACCTAAACACAATTTTTCTTACTGAAAAGATAAAAAATTAACCTATTTATAAGTGTCAAGACACTCTGGGTGTGCATTCAACCGATATTACCACACACTCAGGAGCTGGAAGGCACTATGCCTGTGGTCCTGCTTCCCTACATCCCTGGGTGAGCAGTAATATCTGTTCAATGCACACCCTATTGTGTCTTATTGCTTAATTACTAGAGTCTAGAACCTATTTACATTGAGTTTACATGCCAAACTGTGAGTGTATACCTGCAGTAGCAGTGGACTGCAAACATTCAAATATTTTGGATATTTTCATGCAATTTAACAAATAATTAAATTGCAAAATTATTAACTCATCTAAATTACAATTTACATAACTTACTAGCTCCCAATTTAACAGTTTGTAATACTCTCCTTAAAAAGTATGCGTATACATTTTCAGTTACCTAGCTTGGAAGGTAACCAAGTAGAAGCAGAGATCTTTTAAAAATGTTCACAAAAATAAATTACAAGATGTTTAACCGTTAGCACATCACTTCAGCAAAGTAATTACAGCGAAGGCATTACAGCACTAACAATGACAGCAATTACAATTTCAGCACAATGTACATTACAGCGAACATGGCATAACAGTGAAAACATTTTACAGCAACTGGTAATTGAAGCACATTACAATTACAACGATCAGAAAATGTTTTACCCCAGAGTCCAGGGAACCATGGAGTTAGAATCATAGAAATATGAGGGGAAGGGGTGTGCATCACAACAAGCAATTAGTGTTATTAATTTGTGGCAGCCTGCAGTTCAAGTGATACATAGGGGTGGTATACTGTGGCAGGTTAAACCAGAACCATATCTGTTGAATTCCTGAGGAGATAATGAGGTATGCCCATGTTGGACGCTGAGTGTGCTATATTGCACTAAAAATGTTAATGGGGGGTTATTAACAACAACAAAATAGAAAGATAACTGAGGTAGTCATATAAGATTATCTAAAGCTAAGCAATTAATGTGAGAAGGCAGTAAGGATGGCTGGGATACTGGAATGTATAGGAGAGGCATAACCAGTTAAAACAGGAAGTTGTTAGTCCTCTGTACAGACAGTTGGTGAGAACCCATCTGGAGTATTGCATGCAGTTCTAGAGAACCCATCTCTGCAAGGACATTGACTGGAGGAGGCAGTCCAGAAGAGGGCAACTAAAATGGTGCAGGGTCTGCAGCAGAAGCAATATGAAGAGAGACTAAAGGAACTTAATATGTATTCCCTTGAGGAAAGGAGGGAGAGGGGCATATGATAGAAAAGTTCAAGTACATCAGGGAATCAACAATGTCCAAGAGGGTAGCATCTTTCAGGAAAAGGGATGTGCAAGAACAAGGAACACAATTTGAAGATAGAAGGGGGACGGCTCAGGGGCAATGTGAGGAAGTATTTTTCATAGAGATGGTGGTGGACCCATGGAATGCCTTCCTGAGGAGGTCATGGGATCAAAAACAATGGGAAAATTCAAGAATGCATGGGACAGACATAAGGCAATTTGATAGTGGGTAGGAAGAAGTAGGCTGTTGATTAACTAGTATCTGCAGCTTATCCAATAGGTAGGAAATGGGCAGACAAGGTGGGCCAAGAGGTCCTTATCTGCTATCAAAGTCTATGTTTCTATGTTTTATGCTTAAACACATCACTAAATTTTGCTTCGCTTAATATGTATTCACTGTAATTGTCAGTTGTCAAATTTGCCTCGCTAAATTGACATGGAGCCATTTAGTCCATTTAAGTTCCATGCACCTCATCCAAATATCATGAAATGAGGCATACGTTCGACCCTTATAACAAATAGACATGCACATTTTCAGTTTTCTAGATGTAAAATAACTAAGGTATGGCCAGTTCAAAATTGTGAAAATTATATAAAATTTCAAGAAATTTATGGAGTTTCATAAACATTCTGTGAATGTGGACTTTGCTACTTTCACCCAGCCCTAATTCTGCATTCCCCTCCCAATAATATACAGTAGTTGTGCCCAAATGTTAGAAACTCCTTTCATTTCCTAAAATGTTTCTTGTAATCTACCCTGTTTATTCACTTCAAGTATTGGAATGATTCTATTATGTTCCCTCTTACTTCTGGCCTACAGGAGGAGTACATATGCAGATCAGTCAGTTTCACCCCATTGGTCTCTGTTGTCCTTGCATCATTTTGGTTGCCCTCCATAGACTTTAAGCAATCATTGTTGTTTTAAGGTGAATGTTCCAGAATTACTGTGCATACAGTACTTCAAGTGTGGCCTCATCAGTTACTTCAGGTCGGCATGATCCCTTTGCTCCTGCTAGAAAAGTCCTGCCTATGCACTGAAGCATCCATCTGGCTTTCTCATATGCCTTATTGCACTTGGCAGTCATCTTAAGGCTGTCTCTTTTAACAACCCCTAGGGCTCATTCCTCCAATGTCTGCTCAATTCTGACACCCCATCCAAAGCTGTATTTTGGACTCCTCCTCCCTATGCATGTGATCTTGCACATTTCAGCAAGAAATGTAAAACACCAGCTCTTGGACCATTTTCCAATTTTTCCAGATCTTTTCCAGGTCTTTTTCCAGGTCTCTAATTCATTCCTCAATGTCCACCATGCTACACATTTTGTGCCATCCAGTAAGAGGGATATTTTGCCCTATATTCATATGCCAGTGTCACAGATAAACTAATTAAAGAGCACTGCACCTTGAACATCACCCTAAGGCACCTCACCAGTCATGCTCCTGACCTACAAGTGCTTGTCATTTAGCACTACTCTTGTGTTCTTCTAACTAAACAATTTTCCACCAACCTGGTAATGTCTCACCCCGTCACATGTCTCCATCACTAGTCATTAATGTTGCACTGAATTCAAATACAGAACACTGCTTGGTTCCATTCTACTGCAAATTGTTAAAGAATTTTATGAGGTTAGTCTGGCAGAACCTTCTATTAAAAACTATTTTGCCAGCAACCTTGAAACTGTATTTCCAAGAAGTCTGCCAATGGATCCTTGATAGTAGTTTCAAGCAGATTTACTACATTTGGGATCAGTATATACAGTAGTAGCCGGTCTGTAGTTGACAGGGTCACCCTGCTCCCTCTGTTATGGAGGTACAATGTCAGCCACCATCAAGTCTATATGAATCACTTTGGTTGCTATCAAGAATTTGAACTGATCTGTCAAGGGTGCCCCTAGAAACAAAGAAACAAAAGGTACACACTGAGCATAATAAAGTTGTAAATGTAAATATTTAATACTAAGAAAAGTCATCAAGAATATCAGGCATACCTCATAGCACCATGAGGCTTCATCAGGATGCCTCTGATGAAGCCTCATGACACTGCATAGTGGTGCTTGGGGCATTTGATGATTTTCTTCCTGTACTAAACATAGAAACATTGAATCTGTCAGCAAAAAGGACCTCATGATCCACCCAGTTTGCCCTAAGGTCCCTACCTAATGTGCTACCATAGGCCCTAATTGATCTTTGGCCTTAATCCTCCACCCATCTCTGTTACCAAGGTCCCCTTTGTCTTTCCCATGCATGTTTGAAAACCTGTTACCATTGCAATACTCCACCATCTGTGCTGGTGGGCTGTTAAAGATGTCCACCACCCTTTCTGTAAAGAAGTATTTACTAACTTCTCCTATATAATATATAAATATACTTAGATGTAAAACTTTATCCTGATAGGTGTGTGTGCATTTTGTTCCTTTGTTTCTAGTACATGTGTGACCCGTGAAGGTAACACCTTTGGCTGTGCTGTTGTATGTGGTTTGTGTAACTTGCTTAAGGGTACCCTGAAGCCTGCCACACCTACCTGAGCACCCAGTGATGCAGAAAATCCAGTCTCACTGACTTATCCAACTTCAACCCCTTAAACTGTTGAGCACACTGTCCACTTTGGTAGTCCACATCACCACCCTCCCCAACAGTAATACTGTACTCTGGCAATAGCCCATCATTTTATGTTATGAATACTTAGCAGAAGTATTTATTTAATACAGCAGTGCCTGCCAGTATGCAACACAGTATCTTGCAGTGAACTACATTATGTCATAAAGATTGCATGACAAAAGGGCTTAATTGCCATTAAATTACATTGTTCCTGCAACATACTGGGGAATTGTGTAGTAATAATGCAAGGTACTCTGTTGCATTTTGGCTAGTGCTGCTGTATGTCTGCTTTCCCCATTCTCCTATACCATATCCACTCCATCATCAGTATTTAAATTCCTCCTTATGTTTCCTCTCCTCCTTGATGAGCGTTAAGAAGGTTTTGTCATTTTCATCCACTCCTATGCTGTTTTGGGCTCTGATTTCACCTTTGCCCACCTTACTACAAAACTGTCTTATTTTAATTTGCCAAGGAAGAATTTGCCTCTGTCTGCTCAATCTTCTATTTCTTGAAGGTCAGTTTGTTGTTCCAGACTGCCCCTCCATAGAACCAAATAAGTTTTATTTTGCTTCTTCCCTTACCAAGTTATCTCTGGCTTATTTTAGATAACTCTTGCAGCCCCAATTTAAAGGTATCACACTTATTTACCACCATACATTGGCAGTGTAGTGATAGTTCCTACACCCTCTGTGGCTATTTTGTTTTCAGCCAACAGCATTGTGCTGTCTCCAGTGTCCAGAGCGTTAATACCTGGATGCTGGATGATGGTTTTGAGGTCATCTGGCAGCAGTTGCTGAACTGAGGGCTATGGATTGCTTGGAACTGCCAGGAGTTGCCAGGATAACTGGATTTAACTTCCCAGACTTTTGGATTAGTGTAGATCTGGACTTTTCCAGCCTGTGACTCATCGACTATTACAGCCCACAGAGTGCTTGGAATATCGAGGCCATGAGTTATTGAGCTTGAATTCTTCTGCTGAACTGAATCTTCCCTGGGGATATGCTGGGGTTGGCTGGGGTTTGCTCCTTGGTCCTGGGGGTTTCCTGGACTCTGCTCCCAGGCTACCATCGGAGGACTGGGGCTGGGTGGTGAGGGGCATAGGCGGCCTGGAGGTCAGAGGACAGCTCGTCTGTCTCTCTTGTCTGGGCGATCCGGGGCTGTTTGGCTTGTCCCACCCTCTCCCTCCACTTTGGGATTTTTGTTTTTGCCTCACTGACTTTGGTCGAAGATTGGGCTCTGTTGCTTGATTTTTCTTCTCCTGCCTTGTGTCTGGATGTTCTGGGAAGATTGCTCTATTTGGATTGTACAGGAATTTGTTTTTTGGGGAGGCTGAACTTTGAACTGGCAGCTATTTTGAGCCCTTTTTTCTGTACTCTGTTTATCTTGACTTTGTTTGCAGTAGGGGTTATATGAGAACCTTCCATCGACCTGACTCCGGCTTTTATATTTGAAGGAGGTTGTGAGAGAACCTCCTCAGACATGTTGGATTATACTTTGTTTTTAGATTTGTTTGGACAGATTTTTATCCTTGTCTGAGAGTGAGAGTCCCAGTTTTTTTAATTCATCTGTTTATGTTAGAAGGAGGTTGTGAGACCCTTACTAATTTTGATCATTTTGATTTTATTTTGTTTGTTTTAGGTTTAATTTCTGAATTGTGTATTTATTTTCCTTTTCTAGGGATTGGGAGTGAGAGGCCAAGTCTATTCACTTTTTGATTTGGTTGTGTTATTTTGTTTATTACTGTGAGCTAGGTTTTCTTAATTGTCTGATATGGCCTAATTAGTGCCGCTTTAATTAGACAGGATGTGTTTGATGAGAGCTCTCCTGTCGGCGCTACTCCCCTCTGAGCTTTGGGACCTCTGCTCCTTCTCCTGCTCCTTGTCCACAGCAGTTCATGGCTGCTGTCGGGCTGTTGGAATAGTGGGAGGAGGAGGAGGGAGGGACCAGGGAGGTGGGCTGAGCTGAGTGTCCCAATTGGGGTAGTGGGGAACAGAAGACGCCTGGAGTAAAATGGTGTATGGAATGAGGGCCTCCTTGTTTAGGTGCCCATACCCAAGGGCTCCATGTTAAATAGGTTGGTACCTTGAACTGCTCCAGTTTCTCACCCAACCGGCATGGTGTTGTGCAATGCCAGATCTATTAGAAACAAGTCAGCTATTATATCTGACTTTGTTGGTTCATCTGATCTGAATGCATCACTGAGATCTGGCTGGATGAAAATGCTGGTCCCATTTTGGAGTCAGTGATTCCAGCCAGTTTCTCAGTGATACACCATGCAAGATCGAGTCGCAGGGAGGAGGTGTAGCAATATTTTTTAAATCAGAGTCAGGTCTTGCTGATGTGTCAGTTGAGGGCACCAGATCCTTTGAGTGTACAGTAGCTGCAGGTGTGGGGTGCAAAATTATTCTCGCTACCGTCCACCAGGTAGCGAGAATCAGTTTTGCAGGAAGTCGCTGACTTCATTGTCAACATGGTGTTGGAGTCCCCAGGCTGATTGTACTGGAGGACTTCAATACCTTGATCGATGATGAACTCTCACAGTTTGGACAAGACTTCCTCCAGCTTATGAGTTATTTGGGCTTCAAACAGATTGTTTCCTCTGTGACTCATAATCATGATCACCATTGGACCTGGTTTTCCTCCTGGGTTTGGAGGCCTCTGATTTGGTGGTGGAACCTGTCAGATGGTCTGACCACCACACATCAAGTTCAATCTCTTGGCTCCCCTTATAGGCTTGCTCCTGTGCAAATGCCTGATACCGCCTTTGTGGGGTTTGACCCCTGATGGCCTTTTGGCAGTGTTAGAATCTATCTGGAATTCCAGATGAAAGCGGGGTCCAGAAAATCTACACCAGGATATTAACCGAGTAGTGGTGGGAGCTATGGATACCTCACTCCTTCCATGTTCACCCACTCACTCTCTGACCCCTATGGTTTGATGGGACTTTGAGGGAGATGAAGTGAACAGGAAGAAGGCTAGAGTGCTTGGCGTAGATCCAGCTAGCTGCCAACAAACTTAGACTGATGGAACATTATAGACTTGTCAGTTATCAATCTCCCATAAGAAGGCAGAATTCTGTCCAGGGAGATTGCTTCTGCAGAACTGACCACTTCAGCTATTCCGATCTGTGGACAGACTGTGCAGTCCAGCCTGTCTTCGAGTTTGAAAGCCTTGTCACAAGTGGAATGCGATGAGTTTGCTCACTTCTTTACTGATAAGGTGGCCAAGATCAGGTCGAGATTCACTTATCATGCCCTATGGGGGCTACTGGTGTTCATAGCAAGGCCACGGCTCCTCCATTTTGTTGGGTTGATTTTGACCAACTGGCGATTAATGATATTATGCGGCTTCTCCAGAGTGTGCGCCTAATATACTGTATTTTAAATCCGTGGCCCTACCTTCCTTAATGGGGTGTCGTCGTGATTGGCCCAGTTATAGCAGAGTTAATCTGATGTTCACTGGAGTTGGGGAGTTTCCCAGCCCCTGAAAGAGGCTGTGGTTACCCGCCTTCTCAAGAAACCATCTCTTGACCCAGATTCTCCTGCAAATTACAGACTATCTCTAACCTTCCCTTTATAGGAAGGTTACAGAGAAAGTTGTTACCCAACAGCTGGAGGACCATCTTACCATCTATGCTATCTACAATCCTTCCAGTCTGGTTTCCATAAGAGACATAGTACTGAGACCACTCTGATTCAGGTACTCAATGATCTCCTGATGGCTAGATACCAGAAGCGATGTTCTACTCTGGTCCTTCTGGATCTCTCTTCCACCTTTGACACCATGGACCATGGGTACTTCTTGATTGCTGTGGTTCATCTGTGGCCTGTTTGGTACAGTCCTCAGATGGTTCCATTCTTTCCTCGTGGGCAGGTTGCAGAGGGTGGTATCAGGAATTTCTTTACTCTGACACCTTCTTCCTGCTTTGTGGGGTCCTGCAGGGTTCAGTGTTATCCCCATGTTGTTCTTGGTGTATATGCTTCCATTAGGAGACACTCTAAGATGGTACAGACTGAGTTTTCACTGCTACGCAGATAATAATCTGCTGTACCTGTCTTTGTTCCTGACCAGGATAGTGCTCTTAGTCTTTTCTGACTGTCTCACCAAAATCCAAGACTGGATGAATTCCAGTTGGCTGAGATTGAACCCTGACAAGACAGAGGTGTTTGTGATGGATCAGGGCCACTGGATGGGGGTCAGTGTAGGTGGCCATCCAGGTTTTGGCTCAGGGTTTCCCAGCTCCTGACCTCCGAACGGGTGCGAATCTTGTGGTGATATTTGATGACGGGATGACACTTCGTCACAGGTGTCAGCTGTGGTCAAGTCCTTTCCATCTGAGAACTATCACCCGGACTAAGCACCTTGTTCCATCTTGTGACCTTTCAACCTTGGTCCATACTTTTGTGACCTTGCTCCTTGACTATTGTAACTCCTATACCTAGGGCTTGGGGTTGATATCCGCTGCTTGCAGCGAGTGCACAATGCTGCAGCCAGGTTACTGTCTGGGTCAACACTATCCAGTCTTGTATTGCTTGTTCTGCGAGCTCTGCACTGGCTGCCCATTCAGTGGTGGATCACCTTTAAAGTTGGCTTGCTGACTTTTAAAGCCCTACATGGTTTTGGGTCCAAGCTACCTACAAGTGCTTCTGAGTCCCTACTGCCCCTCAGACTACTCCACTCAACCAATGAGGGATTGCTGGAGATTCCCAGGTGCGATTGAAGACCTCAGAAGCACGTGTGTTGCCTCTGCAGCCCTCCCTGTGGAATTCTCTACCTCATCAGGTTCAAGAGTGCCAGACAGTGAAGAGGTTTAAATGCTCTAAAACATACCTGTTTTATGTGTTTTCCATGAGTTTTAATATGTATAATTGCATATTTATTTTTGAACTATTTTTATTTTTTGTGTGTTGTTTAACTGTTGTATTTAGTTGAGTTGTGTTCTTAGAAATTGTACAGTGCTTTGATATTTATTGATTTTGCGCTATATAAATAAATATATTATTATTTTTATTATTACATGTTGGCCAGTCACTTCAGTCTCTCCCTGAGCTTCTCCCCAGTCTTTCTTATTTCTTCTCTTTATTGTCCAGGATGTACATCTGGTACTTGTGTCATGAGGCCTTGAAAGCAATGTTAAACCACACAGAATTATGGTCATGTTGTCGCTAGTGAAAAAGTATCCTGTACCCTCATCGTCTCCCTATGTTGTCCCAGTTCAACAGAACTAGGATGATAATGGCAATATCCTTGGTCTTCTTCCATATGCTGTGCTAGGAAGCAGAGCTGAAAGACATACATAAGATATTGTCACTTAGACCTTTTTTCTTCAAGAATGCTGCAGTCCACATCTGGCATGTTAAAATCTCCCAACAGGGCAACTTCTCAAACTGCTGCTGCTGGCCTTATCTCCACTTCTAGTTCCCCATCTAGCTCTGCTTGATTCTTTGGTGGCCTGCAGAACACCCCATATGGAGGTCTTCCCTCACTGCCAGCTGACCCATTGAGATTCTCACCCATCTCACCCCAATCCTCATTCTTCATTGCCCAAATAACCTCCCAAGGGCACACCACCACTCCCTCAAACCCCTTCTATAGCCCTCCTAAACAGGTCATAATCAGTGACTAGAAGTTCCTAGTCATGGTTGGGTGTCACCCATGTTTCTTTTTGGGCCATAACATCCAGCATCCCTTTTCTGTAACAGCATGTAGTTCACACATTTTGTCTCTGAGGCTCTTGGCTTTTATACATACCATACTTTAATAACATTGTTTCCTTTCCTTGATCCCTCTGTTTCCCATCCTTCAATACTCTCTTCCTTAGCCCTTGTTCCTTTTTACCACCCTCCCATGCTGTTATATTTTCTGTTCTTGGGTTACCCACAGCAAGCTACCTGACTGAATTTTTCTTTACCCACAGATTTGTTCTGCTAGGTAGGGAATGCTGTCCAAATCTCCTTGTCTAATTTCCCACCACAGAGATCCTTCCCTCAGCCTACCCCATATTACATCAAACAATTGGGTTGTGCATATTGACCTTCTACCTCAGCACTTTAGCCCCAGCTGTCAGCATGTCTCAGTTGATAGCACATCTGTTCAAAGACCAGAAGGTAATTGGTTATAATCTCACACCAGCACTTGTCTCATACCATAAATGCAGTCACCCAAGTACAGTAGTAGATAAATGCAGTACTGTTGGTTTGTGCCATCCTTTGGATGGCATGACAAACTGATGTCATTCCTGCCATCACTAGTGCTATCCTAGTGGCAGTCTAGTTAGAAGTAAAAAGTCACTTTTCACAAGAGATGGGAATTTTATTGGCAAAAGAAAGCCATACAAATCAACAAGTATAGAACCCAAATTACAACTAACATCAAATGAGATTCCCCATTTCTAAAAAGAAAAACAAATGATAACCATAAACCTTTTGTGCCCCTAAAGGAACTGTACAGATCTGCTTCAATAATGACACTTTACTTCAACCAAATTGCTCTTTTTCATAGAGAAAGAACTACAGCATATGAAAGTGACTGTTTTCTTCTTCCCATATACATTTCCCCAGTGTCCTGGCCAAAATTACCTTTCCCAACACCAGGTCAAGCAAATGTCCAAGGCTGTGTGTCATTGTTGATGTGTGAAATGGTTGCCCTGTAGATCACTACCTCTCTCATGATGCTCGTAAGCCCTTTGTGATACAATGTGCATGAAATTGCTATACACAGAGGAGTCAGCCATGATGTAACACAATATCTTCCAGTGATATGTCATAATATATTGAATGACAAAAGGGGTTAAATGTCATTGAATTATACTGTACACTGCAGTGTCCTGCAGCAGTGATATACTGCAGAATTATCATGCTGTATTCTGGCTGGTGCCACTGTAAATGCAGATTTGTTTTCATTCTTCTTAGATTCTACTCTCTTTAAGGGATGAAATCTGTCCAGTTCAAGTAGAATTTTATCCCTTCAGATTGTACCCTATTGCCCCTAAACAGTGGATCCTCATTAGCACATCTTTCCTTTAACCAATTATTAAATTAGTAGGTTTTTATCTGGCTTGCTTCTCCTCATCTATTAACCAGGAGGACCTCTAAAAAGTCACATAAGAAATTATTCTCCTCAGCTTATTTTCCAACTCTCTGAAGCTTGCCTTCATGTCTCATAAAAACTTCCTTCTAGGACATTCATTCCCAGGTGGACAATTATCTCTGGTCTCTCCCACTCTCCCTAACCAAAAGTTTTACCGTGGGGGCATGCCCTGTCAGCTATTGCCCTAAGAGAAAGCAAACCGCCTCCCTCTGGGTTTGTGATGCAGTCCTCTCTTAGTACCTCTCACTAGGAGATTCTCTGTCTCACTCCCCTATGAGTTCTGCTCACCTTCTAGGTAAGTAATTCTGATTTAGTATCCTTAGGGAATCTAGATACAGCAGGATATTCTCCCCACGGTGGGGGAGCAGCACACACCTTCTCACTCAGTGGGGTGTGAAACATTACGATTTTCAAGTTAAGGGTCCTCACAGTTCCAATTCTTCTGATAATCCCTCCTCTCCCACTACTTTCCAACTTCCATTACAGTCTGTGTAGAGCCCTTGAGAAACAGGAGCAACAGTAGGCACCCTAGGCCTCCCTGCGAGCATACACCACAGCAGGTGTATTATAGCCTAGGCTTCAAATAACTCGAGTTAGTACTGACACATGCCTGTAGACTGGACAGCTGTCCTACCACAATGGTTCCTTGGAAGTATACTGTTTCTTAGTCTCCAGCTGACTAAATCCCCCAGGTCTCACATACCTGTGTGTAAATCTTAAGAGAATAAAAGTCAAAGAACTCAACCAACACAGGGATTCATACAGCAACACAATGTAGGAGAAGTCAAAAGAGAGACACAGCTTTATTTTGTGAAAAGCAGGCACCATTAGTGCAAAAGCTGGACCAGTTAAAAGTTTACCTGCCGACATATGGCCGGATATTATGCTCAGATACATTTTGCATGAGGTAATAACACTTTTCAAAGAAATTCTGTCTCATAGCTACAAATAATGATAAGGAAGAATTCTCCTCAAGTGCCATAACAGATATACTGCTGCTTTCAAACTAGTTTCTGCCTTGCAGCCCTCCTCTGGCCTGGTGTTAGCCTCTTGCATCTACCCGATGCTTTGTAAACTTTGGGACTTACAATACCCTAATTAAGGAATGTAACTAGTCCCTAGCAACAGTGACTTCAATGTTGGGAGTTATAATATTACGGTATGCTAGACAGGGTTTTATTGTAACATCCCTAATTACCAATGACAACAATATAAATGTCTCATGAAGAACAGAATTTTATTGTAGATAGGGAACTCATGGCACTTATAAATACGATTTATAAGATCTTTACTGCTCCAAATGCTAAAGCAAATTACAAGCAGGATGTTTTTCCCAAGTGACAGACATATAATATTCTAGAATGTTATTCTCATTAGTGTATTCTAGAACTCAGTGAGCTGAGTAAATGCAGTGAACTCAAATGGCTGCTACTTTTGATCCATCATACATACTGTGGAAACAACACCAGAAGATCTGTTACTTAGCGAAGATATCTGCAGACACATATGCTTACCAGAATATAAAATGTTTTTAAAAAGTAGATTTTTTAAACAAGCAGAAATTATTAGAGATTTCATCTTTTAACTCAGCACCCTTTAATCTAGGAAATACTGCTCAAAACTGCAGTTAGATGGGAGACTGTCTACAACTTTTTCTTCCTGTGTGTGACTATGGTGATACTGTCTACAGTGCAGTGCCAAAATCCACCCTCAGTAGACTGGACACCTCTTCCATCCTTTTACTCTAATATAAGTTAATAGGGCTTCAAATGAATATCTCTTATAGTATAAGTGACTTCTAGACTGAGGTTTTGGCAAGAGGACTGAAAATTCTCTTTCCATCCTGACTCTCACCATGTTTCTACCCCTGGCTCACTCTTTCCCTAATAACTCTTCCTGCTGCACCCACCCTTTCCTGTCCACTCCAGCCTGGCTAAAGTCCAACCCCATCCATATTAATGTCCCAATTATCTACCCCTCCTCCGTCATTATCATAATAAACAAGTACATGAAAGCCATCGCCACTTTCTGTGGTTTTAGCCCAATTTTCCCCCAGTCGCCGGTAATATATCCTTCTTTCTTTTACCTCTAACCTGCCACCCCACACACGGCCTCTTTCCCCTATATATGTGAGTTGCCGCTGTCCCACTCAAAAGATCTCTGCTTATAACCCTGTATGTCTATGGTTGATTGTACATCTGCTGACTTCTTCAATTGTGAAATAATGCTGTTTTTTATTTATTTCATCCTTGTACTGTACTGTATACACTGTATATACTTTTTCTTCCTTGTATATTATTTCTTTTTGTATACCTGCTTCTGTACTGTACTTTGATGTATTCATGACCAGGTCCACCTTGCAAATGAGCCTTGCTCAATGGTGCCCACCTTGAATAAATAAAGATTTTGATTGATTGAATTTCAATATTGTAGTGTCAAAATCCACCTCAGTAGTCTGGATACCCTCATCCATCCTTTTGCTCTAATGTAAGTTAATAGGACATCCAAGGGATGTATCTCATGGTATAAAACAATCCCAGCCTGAAGTTTGGGCAAGGGCACAGAGAAGTGAAGCTGATTGGTTCTGTTCGCCTAAACCTCAGAAGTGGATCCTCTTATACCATAAGAGAAATTCCTCTGAGGCCCTGTTAACTTATGAATCCTTGTGTTTAGTTCACATGATTTATAATAAGTTTAGTCATTTTTTTTTTATTTTATTATGCCAGTTCTCCTCTGGTATTGAAATGGAGCACTCCTCCTAGCGCCTCCTGCATGACAGCACACTGAACACCAGATAAGATGTACAGCAGCCCTGTGTGCTGATTGGCTGAAATCCTGTTAGTGATTGTTAATTTGCTATAAAATGCACTCCTGGAAACATTGTTGTGACTTGCACTGCAGACTGAGATGGCCCTCCTTGATGTGTGCTTGTTCTTGCATAGTACATTTCTGTCAAGTTGTGGATGAACATGCCTCATGACTGCCTCTCCTCTGTCTTCATTTTGGCATGCTGTTCAAGTGATCACTATGTTAGATGGTGGCAGGCCAAGGTAGAGGGAAGGCTGTGTCTGTTGACCTTAGATATCTTTTTTATTGTGGTGTGGAAGGAAGGTGAGTATAGGTGTCAGCAGAGGGAGGGGTATGGGGTGTTTTTCCTATTATCCAGTAGTACTTTTACAACACTGCATGATGTCACAACTGGGTATGTAAGTGTCCTTCTGATTGGGTGATGCACAAATTTAAAATTAAAAAATTGAAGGACCTTGATCCTAGCTCCTTCCCTTTCTTGTTTGTGCATCTGAACAGTATGGTCAACCTACAGTGGATTCCTCAGCCTTTTTAATAAAATTCAGTTTCTTTACACTTGGTAAGTCTGATTAATTGTTTTCTACTCTCTATCCTGCTGTTATTGTTTTTATGCCCATCAGGAACATAGAAACATAGACAATGATTGTAGAGGCTAGGGGTCCATCTATTCTGCTTATAGTTCCCTATCTGCCCCAGGACCCATTGTCAATACTGGTTCTATCTCTCCTATCCACCCCACTGCTCCTCTGCCTACTGTTACCGACCTGAGTAACCACCAAACCCTTCACTCTGTCCCAGGCATGCTTGAAGCCACAACATTCACTGACAGATTTTTCCATGCTCCATCTTCCTTTCCATAAAATAGAAATTCCTGATATCCTCTTTAATGTTCCCACCCTCCAGTTTTCACTCATGACCTGAAGTTCTTGAATATTTACTCCTGCAAAATAAAGCAGTTCCCACAGATCCTTTGTTTATTCTCTTCAGGAACTTTGAAGGTTTGTGTCAAATTTCTTTTGCCTGTTCTCCAATGAGTACATTTTCACTGCCTTGAGAAAATCCTCAAAATATCTACTCTATTTGGTCTGAATCATCCTGGTCACCCTGCATTCCACCATCTCCAGCCTGTCCCTGTAATTAATTAAGTGATGACTCCAGAACTGGGCACAGTATTTCAGGTGTGATTTTACCAGTGACCAATACAGAAGTGGTAATACCTCCCTTTTCCTGCTGTCAATACCCCACCAATAAACCCCATTTTCCTACTAGCCTCACTACAGCCTCAATGCAAACAAAACCAAGGAAATGTGGTTTTCCAGTGTAAGAATGAAGCAACCCCTCCCCACCCACCCATCAGCACATTGGTAGGAGAACACCTTGAGGTAGTTTTACATATAAATACCTAGGAGTATGGATTGACAGCAAGTTATCCGAATGGAACATATAGATGCATTATGCACTACTTGATGTGGAACCTTTGTAAATGAGCAGTTCTTGCTCACAGGTACTTGTAGTCCTAGAAATCAATAAATAAATATGCAAAAACTGAGAATAACACTATGCTTCTACTACAGGAATTGACATTGCTTCCCCAGAACATCAGATCATGACTTGTGAGGGCAATCTTCCTTCCAATCTATTCAAACTTTATTGTTTGACTAAAAGTCATGAACAAGTTTACAAAAAGATTCAAAATAACTTACACAATATTAGACTTATTAAACTCATACCTAGGTCAAGCAGATATACAGTACTTAGAACGGATATCCAGGATTTTGAACATATACATTTAAAATACCAGCCTCTTCCCTATACACACAGTCATAGAAGACTAATCACAACTTTCAATTAATCATATTTAAATTCCTTCATTTATCATTGTATTGCTATTTTTTTTATGTTTTACTAATTGGTAAAAAAACTGTCACTCTCTCTCTACAGACCATGCGTCTTCTGTGTGAACTAAAATGCAAGTCAAAGTTGCAAGATCAACATCATATCTGATATCCATAAAAGGACCAAGCCTATATGTATGCTCCTTGGTATACCAAGTACATTTCCACATCACATGCATAAGAACTTCCTGATCACCTCTAGAACAGATACAATTCTCATTGTTAGTCAGTGCCTTCTTAAATCTGCACCTCAGCACACTACTGTCAAATTACTCAGACTTATAGATTGCAAATATCCTTCGCAGGACAGGATTTGTTAGAGTATCTAAATATACCTTATATCCAAAGTTAAAGTTATTATGAATAAACCACTGGAATCTGATGACTCCTAATTAATGAAAGATTTTGGTTATTCCAGAAATTCACAATTCTTGTGGCAACATATTTCTTATATTTTATACTTAGCTGTACTCTTTTTTCACATATTTTAACAGCATGCATAATTTATATTTTTCAGTAATAATAATATCTTTGGATACCAAAAATCATGTGAGTAGCCTAATGAGAACCATTTTTGTTTTTCCTTCAAACAATGTACAGAGATCATTGTAGCCAGAAGTCTGGTAAATATAAGCCAAAACTTAATTGGCATATCTCAAAGAGAGCATTTATATAGAAATTCCCAGCTCTGATCTTATGGACAGTATGTAGCAGGGCAAGAAGGGCCTACACCCACTGTTTTCCTCAGCATTTTAAATAAGGGCATAGTTAGTTTATCCCTGAATTCATATCCCAGATTTCTGTCCCATACAACAGTTGGGCCTGAATTTAGTTCTAATTACTTCAGTTAATGGTCGTATGTTTGTAGCACCATATCTATAATTGAATCTTGCTAATGCCAACATTGTTTTTTCAGGGTTTTAAGAGTCTTAGAAAAGCAAGTGTTCCTTGTTCTATTTATATCAAATTCTACACCTAAATATAAATAGGTTTTAGCTACTTTTATTTTGTTTCCTCCAGAGTCCAAGTTCCTATTTTCTTTTTCCTTGTACAAAGATAAGTATTTTGGTCTTGGTTAAATTGATCTTTAATTGTAGGTGCCAAGATCTCTAATCTAATAATTTACATTTTCTGTAGCCCTTTGAGTAAAAGAAACATGAAACATATAATTTGATCTACAGATAAGGACAGCTTGGCCACCCAGTCTGCCCATTTCCTACCTAATGGATAAGCTGCAGATCCTAGATAACCAACAGCCTACTTCTTCTTACCCCAACCCCTAGAATTACCTTATGACTGTCCCATGCATTCTTGAATTCCACCACTTTTGACTACACAATCCTCCGGAAGGACGCTCAATGCATCCACAACCTCTCTATGAAAAAATACATTCTTACATTACCTCTGAGCCGCCCCATCTTCAAATTGTGCCCCTTGTTCTTGCGCACCTCTTTTCTGAAAGATGCTACCTCTTAGACTTTGTTGATTCCATTGAGGTACTTGAAAATTTCTATCATGTCCCAGCTCCCTCCTTTCCTCGCCGCTATACATATTAAGCTCCTTAAGTCTCTCTTCATATGTCTTCTGGTGGAGACCCCGCACCATTTCAGTTGCCCTCCTCTTGACTGCCTCCATCCAGTTTATGTCTTTGTGAAGACTGGGTCTCCAGAACTGTATGCAGTACTCAGATGGGGTCTCACCAGCTGTCTGTACAGCGAGATAACAACTTTTGTTTTCTACTGGTGATGCCTCTCCTGTGCATCCCAGTATCCACCAGCCATCCTTACTGCCCTCTCACATTGCTTTTCCCACCTTTAGGTCATCTGATATGACAACCCCAGGTCCAATTCCATTTTGTTGTTGTTTATCTCACCCCCACTGTGTACTCTTCCCTGGGTTTTTGTTTCCCAGGGTGCTTACCTTGCACTTCTTAGCATTGAATCTAAGCTGGCATACATTTGACCATTCCTCCAACCTAGCCAAGTCCCTTCTCATCCTTTCCACCCCACCTTGTGTATCAACTCTGTTGCAGATCTTTGTGTCGCTCTGCAAACAGACATACTTTTCCTTCCAGTCCCTCTGCAATGTCACTTATAAAGACATTGAAGAGGACCGTCCTAGTACTGAACCCTCGTGTACCCCACTGGTAACCCCCAGCTTCAAAGTGGACTCCATTTACTATTACCCTGTGTCCTGTTCTCTAGCCAATTCCTTACCCAGGCTACAATCTTGGGACCCACCCCAGGCAGGCTAACTTGTATATTGATCTTTTCTGTGGGACTGTGTCAAATGTCTTGCTACAGTCTAGGTAGACCATGTTCACAGCCCTCCCTGATCTTCTACTTTGGTTACCCAGTCAAAGAAATCTATTAGATTAATCTGACATGACCTTCTTGCTGTGAATCCATGCTGCCTTAGGTCTTGTGCTCCCTGACCTCTAGGTACTCAACAATTATTTCCTTCAGAAGTGATTCCATCATTTCTCTATCACTGAGGTTAAACTAACAGGTCTGTAGTTTCCTGCTTCTGCCCTGCTCCCACTTTTGTGAAATGGAATCACATCTGCTCTCCTCCAGTCTTCAGATACCACCCTATTCTCCCATGATTTGTTAAAGAGGGTAGACAGTGGTGTCACTAGTTCAACCCTTAGTTCTTTTAGAATTCTGGGATGAATCCCAGCAGGCCCCATTGCTTTGTCCACCTTCAGTTTTAAAGTTCTTTCAGAACCCTTTTCTTCTTCAAATGGACTGATATCAACTCCTGTATCCAGAGTGTTTTTATTGTTTGGCTTAGGTACCTCCCTCTTCATTTGTGGATACTGAGCAAAATATTTGTTTAGTAACATAGAAACATAGAAACATAGAATTTGATTTGCAGATAAGGACAGCTTGGCCAACCCAGTCTGCCCATTTCCTAGCTAATGGATAAGCTGCAGATCCTAGTTAACCAGCAGCCTACTTCTTTCTACCCCCACCCCTAGAATTGCCTTATGGCTGTCCCATGCATGCTTGAATTCAGCCACTGTTTTTGACTCCACAGCCTCCTCCGGAAGGCTGTTCCATGCATCCACAACCTCTCTGTGAAAATACTTCCTTACATTACCTCTGAGCAGCTCCCTCTATCTTCAAATTGTGCCCTTGTTCTGCACACCTCTTTTTGAAAGATGCTACCCTCTTGGACTTTGTTGATTCCCTTGAGGTACTTGAAAATTTCTATCATGTCCCCCTCTCCTCCTTTCCTCGAGGCTATACACATTAAGCTCCTTTAGTATCTCTTCATATGTATTCTGGTGCAGACCCTGCACCATTTTAGTTGCCTCCTCTGGACAGCTTCCATCTTGTCTATGTCTTTGCAGAGATTGGGTCTCCAGAACTGCACACAGCATCCAGATGGGGTTTCACCAGCTGTCTGTACAGAGGGATAACAACTTCTTGTTTTCTACTGGTGATGCCTCCCTATGCATCCCAGTATCCCCAGCCTCCTTACTGCCCCTTTCACATTGCTTGCTCCACCTTAAGTCATCTGATATGACTACCCCAGGCCCCTTTCCATTTTTGTTGTTATTAGTATCTCATCCCCATTGTGTACTCTTCCCCTGAGTTTTTGTTTCCAGGTGCATTACCTGCACTTCTTACCATCAAATCTCAGCTGTCATACATTTGACCATTCCTCTAACCTTGCCAAGTCCCTTCTCATCCTTTCCACCCCACCTTGTGCATCAACTCTGTTGCAGATCTTTGTGTCATCTGCAAAGAGAAATACTTTTTCCTTCCAGTCCCTCTGCAATGTCACTTACAAAGACATTGAAGTGGACTGTCCTAATACTGGAACCCTCGTGGCACCCCACTAGTAACCCCCTTTCTTCAGAGTGAACTCCATTTACTATTACTCTCTGTGTCCTATTCTCCAGCCAATTCTTTACCCAGGCTATCATCTTGGGACCCACCCCGGGCTGGCTAACTTGTATATTAATCTTTGTGTGGACTGAGTCAAATGCCTTGCTAAAGTCTAGGTAGGCCATGTACAGTCACCCCTGCTCACCGCCCTCCCTTTATTAAGCCTCACTATACCACCCTTGGTCTTCCTTTACTCCCTGATGTACCTATAAAAGGTTTTATCCCCTTCTTAACTGAGTTGGCTATCTTTTCCTCAGTTTGGGCCTTTACTGTTCTGACTACCTTCCCAGCTTCCTTTTGCTTTAACTGATACAATTCTCTGTCCTGCTTCTTCTGTGATTCCTTGTACTTTCTGAATGATTTCCATTTCTCTTGAACCTTCCCTGTCACCTCCTTGAGAACCGTGTGGTTTCTACATCTTTTGTTTTGTCTATTTGCTTCACACAAGGCTTGTTGCCTCTGTGATGGCAGTTTTGATTATTCCCATTGTTCTTACACCTCCTTCCTGCCCATTTGCTAGTGCATTCCTTAGGCACTCACCCATTTTGGTAAAGTCAGCCCTCCTAAAGTCCAGTACTTTTACCTTTCTATGGTTTGACTGTACTGCTGGGTTTTTCGTGAACCATACTGCTGGATGGTCGCTAGTTCCCAGGTGGCTACCCACTTCTACATCTGTGATCCTCTCCATCTCCATTTGAGAATATCAGGTCTAAGATTGCTTCCTCTCGAGTGGGTTCCAATACTAGTTGCTCAAGGCATGCCCCCTATAGGGCATCTAGAATGATCTCACTCTTAGAAGTGGCTGCTGCAACTACACTCCAGTTAACATCTGGCATATTCAGAACCCCATCAGCAATACCTCCCTTTTTCTGCCATTCTAAGTATACTTTCTATCATTTCCTTGTCCATTTCCTGCCCAGATGGGGTCCAATGCAACCCCTGTGTGGATTGTGGTGCCATTGCCTGTCTCCAAATTGACCCACAGTGCTTCCTCTCCTCCCTGTTTACCCTTTTGTTCTGTTGCTTTGACTCCTTCCCTTATGTAGAGAGCTACTCCTTCTCCTCTTTTACCTTCCTTGTCCATCCTGTAGATAGTGTATCCTGGTATGTTTACATAGCTGTCATGGTTCTGTGTGTGCCATGTTTCTGTGACTGCCATGATATCCAGATGTTCCTCCTTCATCAAGGCCACTACTTCAGGAAGCTTGTTACCCAGACTACTGGCATTGGTACTCATTGCTCTCCATTTTTGAAGGCTTTACCTCTTGTAGCAACACCCACACTGACCATTCTAAATTGGTCTTTTCCTCATTTAGTACCCTATTTTGTAGGAGGAAGCTGGGAATTCCCTAATGTTTATCAGCGCCCTCCCTGGACTAGTTTAAAAGCTTGCCAATGAAGCATTTAAACCAATTCGCCCAGAAGACTTGTTCCTTCCTGGACAGATGCAGACCATCCTGCCAGTATAGGCTGGTATCCTCCAGGTGGAACCCCAGTCCCCAGTGAAGCCAAGCCCCTGTGCTCCACACCATTTTTCAACCATTCATTGAATTTCATAGTGCAAAATACCCTCACCTCACCCATGCCATAGACAGGAGCACCTCTGAGAAGGATGCTGTGTGTGCTACTTGTCTTAGGCCTCTCCACAACTCTACAAAGTCCTCCTGCACTGGTCTAATCTCATGCTGAGCCAATTCAGTCATCCCTAGGTGGACAATGATGTCCAGCTCTGTCTCCTGTGCAGCTGGATTTGTGATCCTGAGGATGCATTTCCTGTCCCTCAAGCCATGGCACCAGGCAGGCATCTTACTTCAGTTTTCCCCTGCTCCCCTGTTCTATCCCCCTAATAATTGAGTCCTCCACCAGGAGCTGCTTCCTTTCCATGTGGTGTCCTCTATCTCCTTCCTGTTGGCCTCCCTTGTGACAGTTGTCCGAACCTCCTTAGTCTCCTCTGAAAGTGCATCCATAGGAGAACTATGCCCCAGAATGGTGTAATGGATTGTGGAGTGGTACAACTGACTGGGTGTGCCTCTGTTCCACCACCTCACCCTTTCTGAGCCACTGTGGTCCAACTGCTACACTTTCTTGACACTCTGAGGCAGTGGTAGTGCTCCATGGGTGGAGAGATTCTCTTCCTACTGTCCAGTGTGGCCTGAAGATGGGCAATCTCTTCCCTCAGGGAAGAGAGTTGCCTGCATATAGGGCGGCATCTAAGCCTCCAGAAAGACTCCCGGAAGACTACTGCCCCACAACCAGTTCATTGCACTACTCCTCACATGTCTGTGTATCTTCCTGTTTATCCAGTGCACATTTTTATATATAGTACTAGATCGCCAACATATGCTAACACTGCAGACTGTAGGTCATTAATTTTGGAAAATCTGAATCATGAGTACTAAACTCTGTTAACATGTTATTAATATGAAGTGCAGATAATACAGGGTCCAGAACACATCCTTATCTGACTCTCTTTGTTTATTTTAAATGGTGCAGAAAGCTGCCCATCCATTGCCAATCTCACTTTAGCCCATGTTTCCTTATATAAATTATATAAGATGGTTACAAGTGCCTTGTCTATCCCTCTCTTCAATAGTACTTCCCATAATATTTTTCTCGATCTGGAGTCAAAGGCGTTGAATAGTCAACAAAGACTGTGTATAGTTTCTGTTTTCTAAGGATAACATATTTTTCAGTATGATGAGGTAAAATATATATGTTATCAAAGGTAGAATGTTGTTTTGCAAAAGAAGCTGATAGGGAGGCAGCCACCACATGTCTTCAATACCTTTACCTTTATTTAGTCTTTTAGTATTTACCAATACCTTTATTTAGTCTACTTAATATTACTTTAGAAAAACTTTAGAGTTAATGTCAGGTAGACTAATAGGTCAACATGTTACATGCCATGTCTTCTTTTTATTAATCGGTATAATATAGACTCCTTGACATGTATAAGGATAATTGTTTTCTTGTATATTTTTGTTGTAAAGAATTGTTAACATTTTACACCAAAATCCAGTTTGGCAGTGATAGACATCAGCTGGAGTATTATCTGGACCAGGAACTTTATGCAATTTTAATGTATTTATAGCTAGATATACCTCAGAGTATGTTATTACCATCTGCTCACAATCCCTGCTTATTATAGTTAGAGAACATTTTCTATATTTGGATCAAAGAAAATCTGGTAAAGTAACTAAAGAAAATGTTCTCTGGTATATATGAATCAACGTCTCCTTTATAATTGTTTGTTCCTTGTAGGTGGACAAAAGCTTCAAATTCCACTTTTGCAGAACTTCTGTGAAATTTTGGAATTTTCACGGAAATTACGGAACTTTCACCATTGATGAAACTGGGATTTTCATGATTTTCGCAGAGTTCTGCAGACTTTTTGTGAACTCATGAAAATTTATATAAACTGTTGAATTTATTCTATCCACAGTTTAATGAACTGTCAATGAATGAGCTCCTGCTTGTACAACCATGCGGTCATTCACTAACAATTCAGTGGGCCACTGGTAGTGGAGGAGAGAGGAGTGCTGCAATAGTGGCCCACCAGGGATAGGGTGGGGAGGGAGGAGACTGGGATGGTGGCAGATGAACTGTCAGGGTGGTGGTTGGAGGGCCAAATAGACACCAGGGAATTGGGATTATTTTCTTTAGAAGGGATCTGGGATGGGGAGGTCCACTACACACCAGGGAATACTGGGAATAGAGGGGATGAGTTGGTGGACTGCCAGCTGTCTGTGGATTAAGGAA
This sequence comes from Neoceratodus forsteri, assembly GCA_016271365.2. Lineage (NCBI taxonomy): Eukaryota > Metazoa > Chordata > Ceratodontiformes > Ceratodontidae > Neoceratodus > Neoceratodus forsteri. Next base: position 120,901,879 of record CM028136.1, on the reverse strand, counting down.
TCCAGGATCAGGAGGGGGTCTGCTAGACATCAGGGAAATAAAATGTTTTGGGTGTCATAATCGATGGGTTGGGGGCACTAGAAACCATGAGGGTCCAAGGAAGGGATTGGAGCTATTTAATGGAACCCTGAACAGTGAAGTGTGGATTAATGAATTAAACTGCAGTTAAAAGCCTCAGAAATTACCACTAACAGAATCCTTTCTGTGGATTTGTCCCCGCAGTTTAATAAATTAAGCCACAGTTTCTATATTTTTCCACAGTTTTAAGTCAGAATTTCTGCAAAGGTTCCAAAATGATTTCTGAACTGTTGATGAAGTGAAATTCGACTTTCACCTAAATTCTGCTGGTGGAAATTATTTTCCACACATCCTTATTCCCTTAGCTACTAATTGTCAGAAACCTTTCTGGTCTCTGTTATTAATAACCCTGCTCATTTCCTCCCATTGTCTTTAATAGTGTACATTTTGCTTCTTTTTCAATAGAGTCTTGTATTCTTTCCTTTTTATTGATATTTTCAACAGATCTTTATCTTTTGTCTCATGTACTGTTTATGTGCTTTTCTAAGTAGTTGTTTTGTGTCTTAGTCACTGTTAAACCAGCCACAGTTTTTCGTTTGTTTTATCAATGATTTTAATATACTCTAGATTATTTTTATAAGACCATAGAGTGTATACAATTCATCAAATATAGTAGTTGATTAATGTCATATTTACTCAGAATTTCTATATCTTCTTTTACAAAAGAGTTACATATGATGTCGTTTATACAGAACGATGAGTCAGACTTCCAAATGATTTTTTTGTTGTTGATCTTATTTCTAGCGATAAAGACTGTCCCAGGATGGGTTTCTTTATTACGCTACATGTTACTACACAAAACACCTTCCTTCCAATCATACACTATGTGGACATTATATACAGCTGCTGTACTGCCAATTGCCTAATAATCTCAGTGTGCTATATCACAGGGTGCTAAGGCTCATTACAAACCTACCACTGCTAACGATCACTGCAATCTATATGCAGCAGTAGGATAGACTTCACTGGCCAAATGAGGGCTACAAATCCTCTGTATATGGTCAAACAAGGTGCTATCCAATGATCTACCAGGATATCTACTAGAACTTTTCACAAGCTCAACATGCTCATATACATTAAGGATGAGCAATTCCTCTTATTAGACATACCCCTCATTCAAATAAGCTATGGACGGTGCATCTGCCATCAGCACCATTATACCAGTTGCATGGAACAAGCTACAAACACGCTTAAACTTAGCTCCACTGTTGGTATCAAGTTCTTCAAGTTCCTTTTAGTTAGGAACTCTTCTGAAGTTTGCACATGAAAATAAGTCAAGTTAGACCAGAGAGCAATTTAGCTATATGGTGGTATGCTACCAACAGGGCACTAAATCATACCCTCAGTCCTATAGCGCACTAATATGAAGTCACAGCAAAGTGCTTAGCCAGCCAATTACTGTAACAAAATGTTTAACTTCATCAAAACCACACTACTGTAAACATATAGCATGCACTGCTCAGCTGCTTTAATCCTAAGCACCTTTTGCAATTTCTTCATTCAGGTGTTCACTGTATTGTTATTATATGTGATGTTTTTCTGCCTGATACCTGTGACATTTTCCTGTATTTACACTGTATTTGCACTTGCTGAATCCCATCAATATGTGATGCCTATGTCTGATGACTGTAACAATTCTTCTTGATATGTAACTGTAACATTGTTGTGATGTAATTTCAACTGTTCTACCCAGGACCACCTTGCAAATGAGCTTGCAAATGGAGGCCTTTCCTGGTAAAAAATGAAATTGAAATAAATTGATTAGGACTTATTACACCGGCTTGATTGCTTGATGGGGCCACTAATGATGACTCCCAGGTCCCTTTCAGTCCTGTTTTTCCTTTTTTCTTTTTCCTAGGTGCATAAACTTTCACTTTTGTCATTAAATTTTAACTGACAAACCTTAGACCACCTCTCTAGCATTTGTAGATCCTTTTGCAGCTCCCTGATCCCTACATTGATAGCTACCCTACTACAGAGCTTTATTTCATCTGCCAATGGACACAACTTGTCCTGTATACCCTCTCCAATGTAAATGATGAACATATTGAAGAGGACAGGATGCAGAATAGATCCTTGCAGCACTGAACTCATGAACTCCTCTCTCTAATTTGTCCCTGTTTAGCACCCTCTGTGCTGTCTCTCCTTCAGCCCCATTTCCCACTCATCTAACTATGTCCCTATCCATGCCCAAGTCTTCCAGCTTCTCGTCAATCTTCTGTGTGGCACTGAGTCAAATGCCTAATGGAAATCACAGTAGAGTAAATCCCCAGCATGGCTTTGTCAACCACCTTCGATACCCCATTGAATAAAACTATCAGGTTGGTATGACAAGATATCCCTGCCACAAACCCATGCTGTTTGCTGACCTGTAGGCAATTGCTCTCCTAGGTAGTCTACACAGTCCTTTTTAACCTATGAATCCATCAGTTTACCACTGCAGAGATATGGCTGACACATCTACAATTACCTGGTTTCTCCTTTGCCCCATACTGTGTAACAGGACTACATTTCTCCCCCTAGTATAATTAGGGAATTTAATTAGTCCCTAGCAACAGTGAATTCAATTTGGGGAGTTACAGTTTTAAGGTATGATAGACAAGGTTTTATTGTGACATTCCTAATTACTGATGACAACAATATAAATGCCTCATGAAGAACTGAATTTTATTACTAGGTACTACAGATAGAGATCTTATGACAATTATAAATATGATTAGTAAGGTCTTTACTGCTCCAAATACTAATAAGCTATAGGCAACATCTTTATTTCTCAACTGACAGACACATAGGCTTGATTCAGAAAGGTTGATGCAGGGTTTGTGTCAACCTTGCATCAAACCTGCAACAGTGCCAAACACACTAATGCAGTTTATGCCAAGTCCAAAAGGTCACCTTCATTGGTAATACTTTCCTAATTTATTGTGGCTTTTTTAATATTTGGCTTAAACCCTGTAAAAGGTCCCTGTTTGTTCCAAAGTCAGACCAGAAAAGCTGGTCTAACTCATGGTGAATGGCACATGGGACTATGAATCCCAATTGATGGCTGCAAGCCCATGCATCAAATACTCAGCACACCCGGCTTGCACCAGTCTGGCTCATCGCTGAATTGGGCCCATATTATTCTAAAATATTATTCTCAGTACTGCATTCTAGAACTCATTGAGCTGAGTAAATATAGGAATTCACTGGCTACTGCTTTTCATTCCATCATAGAACCAATACCAGCACATTAGTTACTTGGCAAAAGAGAGCTGCAGACAAATATGCTTACCTGGATCTAAAATTTTATTTTTAAAAGCAAGTAGATTAACAAAAGCAAAAAAAACAAACAACAGAAAAAAGTGGAAATCAGAAGAGGTTTCATCTTTTGTTTAATCCCAGCCTCTTTCAATGTAGAACATACTGCCTCAGAACAGCAGTCAGCTAGGGACTGTTCATAAATTTACAACTTTATTCTTCCTGGCTGTGACTATGGTAACACTGTCAATAATGCAGAGCCAAAATTCATCATTAGTAGACTGGACACCATCTTCCATCCTTTTGTTCTAATATGAGTTAACAGGGCATCTGAGGAATATTGCTTATGGATTTGGAGACTCCAAGTCTGAGAATTGAACAAGAGAACTAAAAAGTGAAGCTGAGCAGCTCTGCCTGCCCAAACCTTAGAAGAGGAGTCTTCAACTCTGTAAGAGGCATCCCTATGGAGGCCAATTAATTTATAAACCACTTGAGTTTAGTTTGAGTGATTTATGTTTATCCTTTTCTAGATTGTATTGTGCCAGTTTACACATGGCGTTGAAGTAGAGAACCCTCCTAGAGCTCCTGCATGAGATCACACTGAACAACAGATAAGAGGGCAATAGCACTGCATGCTGATTGGCTGAAATCCCATTAGTGATTTTAATTTGCTTTAAAATGCACTTCCTAGAAACACTTCTGTGACCTGTACTCCAGACTGAGATGGCCCTCCATGGATGGGTCCTGGTTCATGCACAATACATTTTGACTATCAAGTTGTGGATCAAAACTCATCTTGACAACATATCCTCTGTAACAGGCAAAAGCCACATGCTCCAACTTGTTTTATACACTAATTCTTTATTTGCTGCTTTGATTTCAGATACTCAACATTTCGCCAGAAATTGTTCTTCTGGGGACTGTAAGATATATATAAAATAAAATTTTAGTTATAAGGCATAAAGGAATTTTGATACAAATGTAATTAATATCTATGTTAATTATGTAAATTCTAATTCATGTTGCACACTATAACATAACATAAAACAGTGATATTTAGGCCTTACAAATATAAATGGTGCCAAAATTTAAATGGAATTTGGCTACCTCTCTTGTTTCAAAGCTGCTTCTCTTGTTTCACTGCACTCTGGTCAGTTCCATCTACTGTGGAGCAAGTAGCATAATTTACAAATCATTGTATAATATTCTAATACATGACAATCTCTAATGAATTGTATCATTCTACTCAATAAAATACTTAATACCTGTCAGTTAGAATGGCTCTACATGGTTCTAATGAGGTCTCTACCTTCTCTGGTTTTCTCTATAAATGCAGTATATTTCAGATGTAAAACCAAATGAACAATGAATATTACTAGAGCCCAATATATTCATTTTATAATGTTATAATATTTAGAATTAATCAAAATAAATTCATAATTCATAGACTTCATGTGCTAATATTCCACATTATCAAGTTAGCTACAGACACCAGAATGGCCCTATGGTGTTAGTAATTACTTATATGGTAACGCAGTTCAACATGATTTACTCCCTTATGTCCAATTACCCTATGTTCTTTCTATATGAAGTTCAGAACTAAAACTTATATTCCAAATGATTTGTTGCAAAGAACCTCTCCATTATTCATTATTACTTAGTAAACACTTCTAATTGAATTCTAGGAATGGAGCCACGTATTTGCTTTACTTTAAATGTATACAAAGTAGTGAAAATCTGAGGCAATCAAATGAATTCATTATGCATACATTCTTAAGGCAGCATCAACCTCTCATTGTTTGTGGTCCTGATGCTCCTACTTAATCTGTAATAAATACCACATATTAACTTTGTTTCAAACAAAACTTAACCTGAATTCAAATTAATTAAGCACAATCCATCTCTAATGTCCATGATAGCAACACTTCTATCAGGTTTGCATTATATGCAGCCACTCAAAGACAGTCAGTTTAAATGCTTAAACACAGGTACTCACTGTTAGCTCTTCCTCAAGTTAGAACAGAGTGTCAGCAAGAGTTCGAGCTGCAGCCAGTTCTCTTATGTCCTTGCTGGTAGGTGTGCTGCGTAACCAGTGTCACAGATGGAATTCATCATTGTCCAGGTAGCAGTCCTTCAGACACTCGATCCTCTCCCTCCCGGCTGACCCCAGCAACGCACTTGCACCACTAACACAGATTGCTGGCATGGCAGGAAGTAAGGCACAGATGCCTCAGCTGTCCACACCACTGGCCAGCTTTGGAGGTGTTATCTTTAACATATTAGTAAATGGTCAGCTCAACCCTTTCCTTCTCTCTCCTAATGGTGAAAGATGGATACCCCCTGAGATCTATTTAAAATGCCCTACTTACTATTCCTAGATTTAAACTTGTGCTGGTGAAGCATCCTTGCCTACACTGCCCCCAAAGTGTAGAACTCCATTCCTCTGGACATCCAACACTGCCCCTCTGTCAGTACATTCAGTCTAAAGTATTGTGAACAGTTTTTGGTCAGACACTCTGCTCCTATCATGCTCCTTTAGCATTTTCCCAATTTGCTCATTTTCCTAATGAAAATGTGCTGGTTCATCAGTGTTATTTTAACAACACCCTACTGAAGTAATCACTGTGAATATGAGATGCAACTCCTGTTCTTCTCCCCAGTGTTCTTGTATCTCTCTATACTGAATGCACTGTAGATTATGGTTTTCATTAAATACACAATGATATGTATCTACTTTTGTTTTTTCTCTCCACAGCATACTGAATGCACTGCAAATGTATGTATTTCTGTTATTGATGCATCCACCTCATTTCAAGACTTGTCTCTGTAACTGAGAGTGCTGCAAACTATGTACTTTCTTAATAGATTTAATCATTTCTACTTGATGTTCATTTCTTGCCAATGTATGTTGCAATATAATGTATTTCATCTGTCTGTATTTTGGTTGTAACCTCCCAGGTCACACCTGAAAATAGGCATTCCATTGCCTAGTGTGCTTACCTTGTAAACAAAAACTAGTCAAATAAATAAATAAATGTAAACTGAGTCAAGATACAGATTGCACACAATCAGTTCAATCTAAGCACCTCACACCTCTCCAATTAAATAAATTAATACAAAGCAAGTTTCAGAATATTATCAGTATCAGCTCCTGATAGGTATTAGCTCAAAATGAATAATTTACCTGGGTAACAAAAGAGTATTAGTCCTCATTTCCGATAAATTCCTGCTGCCTCCTCTGCATGATTTCTTGGAGTCAGCCTATCATCATAAATGTTGGCTTATTTGAAATCTGTAAATGTACAGTTCTTCCTCTGCACTGCAACACGTAACAAGCTTAACAACAACAAGAAAGGAAGAAGAAGAGCATATTGGCCCAGATATTCAAAGGGTTGCTCCATGCGCAACAGGGTTGCGCATTGCATAAAGCTACAATGCGCCATTCTGCGATATTCAGCAGGAGGAAGTTGCTCCACTGGCAACAGGTTGCGCAAAAGAGCAATGCAAATGAATGCATGCTCAACAGGAGGGAGGAACCATGCATAACCTCGCAACCTGATATTCAGTCGGGTTGTGCAGAGTTGTGCATCGCAACCCAACCTGCGCCTGCACAACCTTGAGCCAAAAAGGATCAAGTTGAGGACCACCCATAGGTGAGCTGCTGTATTGCGAGGCGCCCAACACAGCAGCTGCCACCCCTGGCTATTCTTCCGGTCCCTGTGCCCCACCAGACCGATCGCGGAGCATCACAGTTCCATGGAAACCCCACACACATCTCCCACAGCGATCGCGGGCAGTACAAATACGCCAACCCCCACACACATCTCCCACGGCCCGATCGCGGGCAGTACAAATACATGAACCCCCCACACACACATCTCCCACAGCCCGATCGCGGGCAGAACCTATATGACCCCCCAGTGCCCGATCGCCCGGGCAGAATGTAACCCTCCCCCAACTCAAATAACTCCCTGGTGGTCCAGTGGACCGTAAAGCCCGATCGCGGGCAGAATGTCTGCACACTCCCCCAAACATTTCCCTGGTGTCTAGTGTCCCCCACCCACCCACGAAGCCCCTCCACCGCTCCCCCACAGCGGTAGGCGACAGCATCCCACCTGCCTGATGCCCGCCCCGCCGCTGACTGACTGTCGGTAGGGCTGCCGCCCATTGGTGCAGAGCTACAGCCAATGGGCGTGCAGCCCATACCCTTCACAAATCTGACTGTCATGGGGCGGGCTGCATGCCCATTGGCTGTAGCTCTGCACCAATGGGCATGCAGCCCTACTGACAGTTTGTCGGGGCGGCGGGGCAGGCGGGTGATGCTGTCGCCGCCGCTGTGGGGGAGCGGGTGGAGGGGCTTCAGGTGGGGGGGACACTAGACACCAGAGATGTTTGGGGTTGTGCTGTGACATTCTGCCCGCGATCGGGCTTTACGGTCCACTGACCACCAGGGAGTTATTCGGGCTGGGGAGGGTTTACATTCTGCCCCGCGATCGGGCAACTGGGGTTTCATAGGTTCTGCCCGCGATCGGGCTGTGGGAGATGTGGGGGGGGAATGTATGTGTTCTGCCCGCGATCGGGCTGTGGGAGATGTGTGGGGGCGACATGTACATGTTCTGCCCGCGATCGGGCTGTGGGAGATGTGTGGGGGCGACTATGGAGGTGTTCTGTGCCCGCGATCAGCTGTGGAGATGTGGGGGTGACATGTACGTGTTCTGCCCACGATCGGGCTGTGGGAGATGTGTGGGGGTGTCATGTAACTGTGATGCCCGCGATCGGGCTGCATTGTGCGTCGGTCCCCGACGGCTGCTGCCTGGCAGGGTGGCCAGGAGCAAGTCCTAGAGGATCGGCGCACCTACATGCAAATGGCATGCAAATGGGCCATAAATAGATGCAAATGGCCCCCCCTGTGCCTTGCATAAATTATGGCCCCATTTGCATGTCACCTTTTGAATATCGGAAATTTGCGCATGGTGCAATGGTACTTGTGCCACCGCAAGTTTAATGCTCAACTCTGGCAACTTGCGGTAGCGCAAGTTCCACTGCACCATGCGCAAGTGCTGTGGCTCGGGGGTGATATTCAAAGGAGTTGCTCAACAGCGCAACTCCTTTGAATATCACCTCTGCCACACCCCTGCGCAACTATTTTGAGCATCGCAGGGGCTTGCGCCTCAGACTGGCACAGTTTGAATATCTGGGCCATTGTCTCTAATTCAGGCAATTTACATTGCACCCCATCAAGTGCCTTTCTTCTGTTACAGGTCAGTCAGTCAGTTCAATTGTATTGTGTGGTTAAAAAAAACCTTTACAATTTTCAAAGACATATAAATAAGTACATTTTCTAAATTCCATACAAAATAGTTTATCTACATACAGAGTTAAAATATCACATCTATACAATATTTACACTATTCTTTAGTTTCTTAACAGCATATAAATATTTTGCTAACCTTTCCACAGCCCACAAATTATTTGTGTGAAAAAGAATATTTGTCAGTTCTTTCTTACCAATCAGATACATTTAATTCAGGAAAAGACTTAGCCAATATGTACATAATTTTCCATACCAATTGCAATCCCAAAGAATATTCATGAGGCCTTCCTTTCCCCCTTTTCCACAAGCACAGTCCTCACTAATTATTCAATTTTTTTGTATCTAAAATTTAGAACATTACTAGGAAACTGCTCAAACTTTAACAAAAGAAATTGGTATGGATCTCAGGGTTAGTCAATATTTCTAAATACTTTTTAAAACCATGATTATAGTTATTAGCAGCAAACCATCTAGAATAGTGAGAATCAGCAATCACTGATAGATCAATTTTATTCCAGAAATTGTTCAGCTTCCTTTGTATATAACTTAAATATTTTATACTTATTGTAATGCCATTATCCATAGCTCTTTTCAAATGGAGAAGTTCATATTTCTCCAACATAATTAAAATTGAATTAAACCAATATGGAGATGTATATTCTAAATTCTGCCAGTCTTCCTTTTCTTTCAAACATTTTTTTTAACAAGAGTATTGTCATTTTTATTAGTGGTCCATATCCAAAAATTTAATTTTCTTGCATGTATTAAAGTATTAATATTAATCAGCCCTAGTTCTGATCTCAGATAAAAGGAGGAGCAAGAATGGCCCCATTTTAAAATTCTCCTCAGAAACTTATATAAGGGAACCATAAGCTTGTTTGTATCCCTAATGTCCCAAACTTCACAGCCATACAGCAACTGTGCTTCAATCTTTGATTCAATGACTTTAACTAGTGGATATAATGTCAGACCACCATATAAGTGGTTAAACTTATTTAAGCCTGTGACTGTTTTTTGTTATTTCTGAACAGTCATTTCTACATGTTTAGTCCAGTTGCCATTTTGCTGTATCATTACTCCTAGATACTGTATACATATTCAGGGACTGTCTCTATTTTATCAGAGCCTATGAACCAGATTACTTTACGGTTTGAATTTCCAATGATCATCGCTTTGGTTTTATTTATATTAATTTCCAATTGAAGAGCACTTGATTGTTGGTAGATATAATCTAATTTTTTTTGAAGTCCTGATTTAGTCAAAGAAAAAACTATAATGTCATCAGTATAAGCCAATATAGGTATTGAGAAGTTCTTAATTTTGGGGGAATCAATGTCCACCTCTTCACAGTGACTTAAAACTCCTTCTATATAAAGGGAGAATAATAAAGGTGCTAATACACAACCTTGTCTAACACCACATTTTACTTCTAGGGGTGTTGAAAGTTGATCTTTAAAGCCCAGTCTTATCTTTACCCATGTGTTAGCATAAAGTTGTAACATAATTGTACCCAGAGATGAATTAATTCCTCTTCTTAAGAGGATTTGCCATATCTCTCTTGAGACACTATCAAATGCAGTTGTGTAACCAATAAATGTCACAAACTCTGCTTGTGCAACTTAACATACTTTTCAATAAAGTGCTGTAACACATAGATATTGTCAAGTGTAGAATAGTTATTTCTAAAACCCACCTGGAAGGTTGAAATACCCCCAGTTCTATTAACTTCTTCCCATAAATGACCCAATAATATCTTTGAGAAAATCTTTAGGTTAATATCTAACAAACTTATAGGTCTATACATTTTTGAGTTTCTAAAGGGCCCTTTTTGTGTATAGGCACAATAATTGCACCCTTCCAGGAATCAGGATATGTTCTTTGTTCTATGCATTTATTAAAAAAAGGAGTCAAAAAATGAGTTCAAGAGGGGGGTCTCAGTGAGGAAACCCTGTGCTGGGATCCCATCAGGTCCAGGAGCTTTTTGGGTTTTTAGTGTATAAATAGCTAGGTAAACTTCATCTAAAGTAATTGGTCTAAAACAATCAACAGCATAAACTACATTATTAGCAGTCACAGGAATCACAACATAAGTATAAATTCTCTTAAAGTGTTCAAGCCATTTATCTTCTGAAATATAAGAATCAATACTTCCCTTAAAGTTATTATGTCCTTTGGCAACTAAGGTCCCAAAGATCTTTAGAATCTTTATTCTGTACTGCCTTTAGCATTTTTCCCCATTTCTTTTTAAAAGACTGCTTTTTCTTTTCTCTAATCATTTTTAAAGCTCTTTTCTTTCCATTGCTTTCCTGTAATAATTCTCTAGAGGGTGACTTATTATACCTTCTACTCAAACCCCCTAATATATGATTTAATTCTTCTGCATTCATAATGGAACCAAGTATCACCAACTTTATTAGCTGTTTTCACAGAAGGAACCTCTAATTTATATTTAATCTTTTCTAATAAGCATTGAAATTGCTCATACATTTGAGGCCAACTCTTGGATTCATATGTGCTTAGTAAGTGTACAGAGAAGAAATGCAGTATTATATGGCTAACATTGCTTTCACTACCATATCTCCAGACAATTTGTCGTGCAGTTCTAATTTCAGAAATGGCCACTCCATCATCCTGTGTTATCCTGCATCTCTCATGAGAGCATTAACTCAAAGGATAGTGATCACTTTCCACCCTAATTAAAGCTTGACAAGTAGACCAACATTCCTGCTGCCCCTGACCAAAAACCATAGTCCACAGTTGAAACGTCTCTCATGGACAGATATGTAAAATCACCTTCATAATCACCCCTAATTCTTCCCTTAAGGGGATACACATCACTTTCTTATAATACCTCTATCAAGTATTTACCACTCTTATTTAGTATTCTGTATTTTGCCTGTCTAAAATTCAATTGAGAAGAGACATAATTATTGGAAAACAACAGATGATCTGTAAGTCCATCAAACAATCCTATATGAGCATTAAAATCACCCAGCAACAATAATTCTGCTCCAGGGAATTTTTGCTGAGCTTCAGCTAAAATACCTGATAACTCAAACTGAATTTCGTTTGAGTAATAACATGAATTCTCTGGAGGAATATAAACATTAACAAGAGCTATTTCACTATTATAACTCTGTAGAAATGCACTTAAAATATTGTTCATAGCCTTCCATGGAGTGACCTTTTGGAAAACACCCACTTTAATTAGAGTATGAATGCCACCTGAATATCTTCCTAACTTTTTATTTCTAGCACCTGGAATTTCAAAGGCTTCATAGCCATTTATCATAATCAATGATTCTTCACTATGCCAAGTCTCTTGGAGACAGATTATTTCATGCTTTGTTAAGAACAATAGACTCTCTTTGTCAGCCCAGATAGATTTCCATCTGGCTATATTCCAAGAGATAAAACATATATTCATTTCATCAGGCGGGGAACAATTAAGACTCCTTGATGGTCAAACATCACCATAACCAGCTATTGATCTAAATCTATCTTTAATTAGCTGGTCCATGTAATCTATCTCAGAGTCCAACATTCTTGTGCTTAATAAAGTGGAGTCAACAATATAATGACCTAAGCTGTCCAATCTTGGCACCTGTGTTAACAGCTGATTAACTAAAATCTCATTGTCAATCAGCATGTCAATTTGGGAGCCTTCTGCAGCACAACATGCATGAATCCCCCCCCCCAGCTATTTACTGGTATGCCCATAAACTTGGTCAATAAGTCAGTAAAAGCCTGTGATAACATTTTATCTGTTTCGTTATCAATTTGCTCCAAACCAAAAAGTGTCAGCTTTCCCACAGGGGAACTCTCTGACCTATTATAAACAGGACTGAAATCTTCCCTGTTGGGGTAAAAAAGTTGAATTCCATTATCATTCAAGATCTGCCTGTTAATCCACACATAGTTCACCATTCTTGGAGAAATTAAGTACAAATCCACAATGGTTGCTCTCTTTATGGTTAATTTCCAAATATTGACAATGTCTATTTCTGAGAAAGGAATATCTAGTTCCTTATTTAGGTAAGACAAAACCTGATATTCCAGTTTTGCCTTTTCCAAATTATCTCAGACATGATGGCCATAAAATCTGATTATTGGAAAATAGTCTAAATTATTTGCACCTCTCTTATCTGCCTATTTTACAAAAGAACCAATGTCAGATTTCTTATGATGAATATCAATTTGTTTAGCCTCCTTATGTATATTCATATCAATACCCTGGAGTCCAATATTTGCTTTCAAAACATCCATATCCACTAATTCCTGATGTAAAGTAGCAACTTCCATTTCCAATAAAGCTAAATTGGATACTAACTTAGATTGTTGAGGGGTTTCAGAGGCACATTTGGAATATGCATTAGGGACACTAGGAGAACTTGTCTCTGCCCCCAAGTCTCTTGTTGCTATTAAATCCTCCTTGTTCAAATTAATACTTTTATTATTATTTTTTCCACAACTCCATCACATACACCTGCTACCCCTACTCCTTCCTTTATATTTTCAACTAGAGTCTTTCCCTTTCTATTTTTTCCTTATTTGCCTTCCTTCTTGTTTGTCTGTTTGGTTTATTATTTTTCTTCATTTTCCAATTATTTTTTTCTTACAATTTAAACTCATAGGAAATTCAGGTATCATAACTTCACTAAAATCGGGTCTATCCTGAATTATATCACTTTTAATGTTTTTTTTTTCTAACAACTCTTGTGTTGTTACTTGTCTTTCACTGATCTGATTTATTTTAATCTCATTCAGAGCAATATGAGCTTGCTTGTTTTCCATAATTTCTTTGTTCACTGTAAGTTGTTCCATTAAAATCAAAGTAAAATTATTAGAACCTCTCAAAAGTGTAATCAAATCCTCACTCAAACAGGTAGGAATAAAGGAAGTAGAGAGTTTTTCCTGAGAGTCTCTAATAAAAGGATTACAGTGATTACAGTATTTGCATCCAATCTTTTCAACATACCTTACATCTTTAATTGTCTCTTCTAAAATCCTAAAACCATCTATAGTTTGCTGCAAATCTGCACAAACACGTTAAAGTTCTGTATCCGTAGAATTTATTTTACTAGATAACAAAGCTGGCATTGAGTTACTAGAATGTCTAGAGTTGTCTTGGCTACTCCTAGAGTTTGTCAAATTATGGCAATAGTCAGGGAAGTTTTCTATTTTGTGTATTAATGAAGCAAATAAGCCTCCATATCCATTTACCATTGTTTCCCTGAGGCTAAAACAGTCCTCATTCTCTCCATTATACTGGTACCTCTCCCTATCATTCATCTCTACTGGATCTGTTGGCTCTATTTCTCCTGGAGTCACACATTCTATTGAATCTGTTGATACTAAGGATATATCCAGCTGGACCAGTTTTCTCATAGCCAGTTGTTTAAGTGGGCTACCATTGCATGGTGTAGATTTTTTACTTAGAGGTAAATTTGATTTCCAAATCTCTGTCAACTTAGTTTGTTTCCTACCTTTTACAGTCATATTGTCTTGCATTTCCATTGGGGGAAGATTATTACTTAATGACCTCTGCTTTCTTGGCTTAACCATTATAATGATAGGCATACAATATATTACACCACAAGTCTTCTATATGTGTTAATTACTTTCAATTCCTTTAAAAACAAAAACTCAGAGAAGGGATAAAAAACAAAGGTTTTCTATCTAAACACAATTTTAGCAATAGTCCTTTAATGCTCTTAATCTGAGTCTTAATAGAGTTTTAATAGAAGTCTTAATAAGAGTCCTTAAGTCCTTGATAGAAGTTCTTTAGAATATTGGCTCGATGTTACTGCCATAAACTAAGTTCCCGATATGAACTAAGAGCTTATTGGGACAAACCCAAAGTTGCAAAATCTGATCTTTTCACTGCCGAAGATCACCAAGCTCACTACGTTCTTTCTGCTTCTGATCTTACTTATGGTCAGAATTGCTCATTTGCTTGTTCCAAACACAATTTGTCCAAAGTTAGACCAAGACCCCTGAATAGGGAGCAATATTTCTGGGAACTTCAAGAAATCTCTAATGTCCATCCAATACAAGCTATTGCTTGTGGATTTATTTCTAGGCTTTATAAGGCAGTACTACTTTATCCTAAGGGCAAAAAGAGTAAAACTTACAAATACCATGTTATTCAATATAACTTGTAACAAGTTAAAAAAAAGATTTAGAATAGATGAACTATCTAGTCAAGTAACTTTAGCCATTTTTATCTCTAAAAAACACTTACTTCATTTTGCCACAAACAGTGAGAGTAACACCTGTAAATCGTAGCAAATGCAGCTCATGTAGTGGTGAAGCAAAAAAAAAAACTTCAGCAGACCATCAGGCCCACACACACAGTGTGCATATTCAGTAGCACCAAATGCCATGGCCTTGGAGAGGTTTACCCCTCTATAAAACAATACATGACACGACGCAGTGTACCACTACGACTTCAACCTATATGAACTTAAATGAAACAAAGCAAACAATCACCCCCAGCTATTTTAATAGTCTGGCATTTTTGTCATTCTTTTCACAGCTCCCAAGCATATCTCACCATAGGATACACAGCTACTTGGGAATGCCAGCGCATGCACTTTAACCAGCCTATCACGTGACTTTTGAAAAAAGCGTGCGAAAGGTGAAATATACAAATATATAAAAATATATGAAAATTTTAATTAAAATATGTCAATTCTTACCAAACCCTAAAAGTAGAGGCACTTTCCCTACACATAGAAAACCATAAAGTTAAAAAGGTAAAAGGTCAAATACAACAGTCTGAGCACAAAAAGATTGGCTATTGGATCAAAATAAAAATAAAATAATAGCAACACAACAGCAGGCAACAGGAGATGGTCTATAGACTGCATGCCCAAGTTAATTTGAGGAACACTTCCTTTTAGGTGCAGCTTTTCCACAATCCGCTGTTGCACCTTTCTGAGGGCGTCCTTCTCACAGTCACTTTTTGCGGTCCAGCACTGAGAGGGAGAAACTAATCTCATCTGCCACCACAACCTTCCTCCCGTGAAAGAGAAAGCAAATGGCAGAAGGGGAGCACAATGGGGGCCAGCAGTGAGATATGCTGGAAAGAGGATTATTTCAAGATAGGTGTCATACCTTTACTAAAAAATACACAAGCATATAATTCTCCTGCTTCTTTGTCTAACTCCTCAGAACAAAGAGCGCACAGCCAGCAGCCATTTCACTCAGTCTCCACTCCCCCCAGGTTGCAGTCCTGTTACAGGTCAAAAATGTTAAGTCTGGACAGAACAATAGAAACCAACTAAAAAAATGGTACCTGCAACAAAAATAAGTACACAACTTTTATTTCACATAGAAAGATAACATGCAAGGTGCAGATAAAGGCAATAATAGCAATGCACACATAGAAACAAAATCAATATTGCACTTACTGCTTCTGACATAGCAACTGCAAAACAACTGGCATGGGACACTGACCAGCTCTACCTGTTTTGCATATTGCTTCTTCTGAAGTCCTTGCACATCACCTTTCTATATGAAATAAAAATTGTGTACTTATTCTTGTTGTTGTTGCTGTTTTTTGTTGTTTCCTGAACCAGGCACAGCATCTTGAAGAGCGTGTTTTTACTTGTGAGTGGAAAGAATGATCACCTGCTTTCTTCCAACATGAACAAGCCCTTCTTTCTAGCAAGCACTTAAAAAGCCATCCCCATCTCCTGAGGAAGTGTTCACCAACAACATGGTTGTCAGATCATCTTGTTTTGCTCTGGCCCACTGGGGTCTTATTCTAAGACTTTCTTCACTGTAAAATACCCAATGCCTGTTACCTCTGGAAACCACCTTCATAACAGTACCTCCTTTCAAGTGTTTATTAGCTACCCAAATTTCCCTGTGCCTCAGCTGTCCCTAGCTGCCCCACCTTGTGGGCTCAGTTACCACCAGTTGCCTACTGCACTCTTCTAACCATTTTAGCAATGTATTCCATATTCCCACCAGTGCTGACAGCCTCACTATTCAGCACCCTCTAGATGGTTGACTCTTGTGTCTCAGTACTAGCACATGATGAAGCTAATCTGCATGTGTTCTCCATCTCCCAACCACACTTAGACCTCCCATCTGTACCGCTTAGATGGGAACACACAACTTATGGCCCACCTACCCTCTTCTTTCTATCTAACTCAGATAAACATCTTCTTGGTTCCTTTCTATACTCCTGCTCATTCTTTTCACCCTGGCCTGCTCACCCTTACCTTCTCCTGTTCTCCTTGTTATTACTTGCAGGTGATATAGAGATCAACTCTGACCCAGTAAACATTCCTATTACCTCCACTCAAAGTACCTGGTCCAGCCCCCATGGGCTGAAAATCACTCACTTAAACATCTACAACCTCCCCTCTAAGTACCCAGAGATTCAAGCCTGGGAAGCCCTCCACAAACCTCATGTTATCAGGACCTCTGAAACCTGGCTCAAGCCACACATCTCTGGCACCTTGTATCAACTGGCTGGTTACACCTTGCTCCACCATGACATGATGGAAAAGAAAAAGGGCGGTAGTGTATCTATTTACATATGGGAATCACTGTCTGCCACTATCTCCCTGAGGTCTGACCCATCCTCCCCCAGTGAGTGGCTCATTGCTGAGTTAGTTCTGGGCTACTCTAAGAAGCTCTTCCTAGGCTGCTACTGCAACCTGCAGCAGGGGGCACAGCTGGACTTCAGAACCTTCTGTCCGGTCTTAGCTCTCTTCCCCCCTCAGAAACACCATCCTGCTTGGTGATTTTAACCTTAACTAGCTAGGCACCCAGGAACCTGACTATGCTAACATACTGAAACAGCATAATTTGGTTCAGACCATCTCAATCCCAACCAGGCAGAACCCACGCACCTCTTCCCATTCCTTGCTTGACTGGATAGTCACCAATCGGGAAGAATGTGTCACTCAGGCTGGGACACTCGCTGACTCCATAAGTGACCACTCTCCCACCTACATTATCTGGTCCACAAGGACTAGACGTCCACTCCCCCAAGTAATGTTCCTTCAACAATTTCTGATGCTCTGATGCCTCTGGGCTGGGAAGAAATAGGCTGTTGGTTAACTAAGATCTGCAGCTTATCCAGTAGGTAGGGAAATGGGCAGACTAGGTGGGCCAAGTGGTCCTTATCTGCTGTCAAAGTCTATGTTTCTATGTTTCTTTGCCATCCTGGAAAAAGTTAGAGACATAAACTGGTCAAGCCTTTACTCACAACCAGACGTGACCTATGCAGTGACTTATTTCATGAATGCCATTCTGAGGATTCAGGACAGCCACTTCCCCCTTAAGACGAGGAGGGCGCAGGGAGGATGTACATGCTGGATCACTAAGGAATCCCTAACACTCATAAAAGCATGAGATCGTAAGTGGGCTAATAATAAATTGACCCCTGCCCTTCCTTGTGTAACGAATATAGGTGCCTGCTAAATCAGTGTAAGCAGCTAGCTAAATCCCTAAAATGGAACTATTACATTAAACTCCAGAAAGACAACCTAGGTAACCCCAAAAAATTCTGGGCCTCCCCTAGGTCTCTCACCAACCCCCATACCAACAGATCTGTTATCAAACTCGACTCTCCCTCTGGCCCTCTCACCGAGCTGACTGAGGTAGCTCAGTCTTAATATAAAATTCACTGACCTGTCATCCCATCCCAGCAAACCTACTGACAACCCTCCTTCCAACCTGTGAGCCGGTGTAAACCTGAAGCCATCTCCCGCCCCCAGGCATCCCCTGCTTTCATTTCAAGACCATGTCCATGCAGGACACCATCAAACTCCTAAGGAATCTCCCAAACTGGGATAGTTCAGGTTCAGATGGCCTCTATCCTGTCCTACTCAAACTCATCTCCCCCACCATCACCAAGCCTCTCACTTTTATTTTCAATTTGGGTCTGTCTACCTCCTCCATGCCTGATACCTGAAAATTGGCAAAAGTTATCCGTGTCTTCAAAGTACGGGACCCCCACTCATCCAATAATTACCATCTTATTTCTATCCTCTCCCACCTAAGCAAACTTTTAGAAAAAATATCCACTGCCAACTGCTGGAACACATCAATAAATACAATCTTATGTGTAGCCAACAGCATGGCTTTCACAAAAATCGATGCACCACCTCTGCTCTGACAGTCTTTACTGTCCATGTACTTACTAGTATGGATCATAGGCATGCTACCAGGGCTGTCTTTGTGGATCTTACCAAGGCCTTTGACATGGTCAACCATGCACTCCTCCTCTCCAGACTATACCTCTTTGGTTGCTCCACTGAGACAACAGATTGGTTTAGGAGCTATCTCTTAGGCTACTCGCAATTGGTGTGCATTGGTTCTGCTATCTCTCTGGTACTCCCTATCTCAACTGGTGTCCCCCAGGGTTCCATCCTGGGCCCACTACTTTTCTCCATTTTCATTAATTCTTTCCCAACTGAAAGCCTAAACTGTAAATTACTTCTGTATGCAGACGACCTTGTTATTTACCACAGCGATAAGTCCCTAGCCAAGGTCTCTTCAGTCCTCACCCAGAACTTTGGCAGTGCTTTTAGCTGGTTTACATCAAACCTGTTACTGGTTAATGGGAAAAAAAACAATGTTATTTGCATCCAAACCCCACCTCACCAAAATTCATAGCTCCAGCTCCTCCATCCAAATACAATCCCTTGATGGTCACGTTCTTGAAGATGTTGCCTTGTTCAAATATCTGGGAGTGACACTTGACCTAGCACTAACCTTCTTGGACCACATCAACACTTTGATTCGCAGGGTCAATCAAAAACTTGGGGCCACCTTCTAATCCCAGAGGCTCGAATACCAATTGTCCAGGGTAATTTACTTCCTGTCTTTGACTACTGCTCCCCCAGCAATGCTCATACCTCTTTGACCTTCAGAACCAGACTCACATCTGCTTACAATAGTGCCTACCATTTTGCTGTCATGGCACAGTTCTCAACACATCATTGCAACCTCTACAGTACCCTCGGCTGGCCACTCCTACCCTTATAAGGCCATGTTCATTATAGTCTTGGCTGTATCATGGATAGTACCATCAGAAGCAGTGATGATTCCCCTCACGTCCCCCTACTCAAGGTTAGAACTCTACCTAGGCATCAACACACGTCCACTGTCCCTCCCTTCGAGGTACCTAGGGTCTCCACCAGCATGGGAGGGAAAGCTCTATCAGCTGCTGCCACTACACTGTGGAATGGGATCCCTTCTCCCCTTCGCTCATCTAACACCCATTCAGCATTAAATCACTCTTCAAAACTTGGGTTGAGGATAGGGCCCATTTCTCCTGCCCATTGGAGTAGCCCCTCTCTCATAACCAGCAACTCTAACCCTGCACTAACCTGACTCATGCAGGGAGTTTTCTTATCTCCTTTACCCAAGCTGTTCTTAATCTCCACTTTCTTTCTTTCTTTCTCCCAGCCTTGCTGGGACTTTCAAAGGTGCATCAAATTAGTTGGGTGAGGTTGGGTTTGTTGTACCCTTTTATGTCCTGACATATGTTCCCTGATGCCAATATTCCTGTATTTATTATCCCTGTATGTAAATATTTCTTACCTATTTTTAATTTTGTACTGTTCTTGAGCCTTGTGATTAAAACTGTTGCTTTCCTCTGCCATCTTTTATGGCCTGGGTCATGCCTGAAAACGGTTCCTTGGATCAGTGCACCTACCTGGTAATCAAAGACATACATGCATACTGTACATGCATAAATGAATGAATGAATAAATAAATAATGCTGTTTGGTTTCCCTCCTCAGTTTCCTCAGGCAACACCAATAGTTTGATGTTGTATGCCCTGACAGTATTCTCATGTTGCTCATTGTAGATTCTGAGAATAACTTTGTCTTTTACCAAATTATTGCCACTGCTAATCCCTTGCCAGCCATTAAAAAGGAGTCTTCAGCTGAATCTGTAAGAGCAACAACATTGTTCTAAGTAACTACAAAAATGCTGAGTAAATGAATCCACTTCTTTGTCATTGTTTTGAACTACATGAATGGTCTCTGTCACTGCCTGCTGGAGAGAATCTGCAGAGGCTGAAGGTTACCCAGTACAGCCAAACCTGATTCCTGCTGTTCAACCTATTTAGCTGGGCCTCCCCATGGTCAAAAGGAGTCCTGCTCAGGAGGTTGTTTCAGTCTCACTATCTCAGATATTTGTACTGCAGTGCTCAGTATGATATTATCTATCAATCTAGGTAAAGAATAGAGGGCTGTACTGAAGTAATGAGCAAAATGTGTAATGTAAAAGACTCAGAGTTGGGGACATGCTGCTGCAGGCTGGACCACTACCTTCCATCCAAAAATCACATTTTTCAAAACTTATATATTCTGCTTGTCCATTTTGTGATAGCTGTGAGCTACATGTAAAATATGTACTGTATAATGGTGTAGCCCAATGTAGTGTCACCTGTGTGTAATCTCCCTCATTTGGGCAGGGACATCCCATCACTTGTATTTTTTACTAGGTTTACTAGGTTTAAGAAGACATACACCCATTACAAATTTCTCCCACAACTGTGTGGGCATATTAATTCAAGCCTTTTTGCTAATTAAAATATTTGTCCAATCATTCCTTACAGGTTTCAACGTTGCTGGCTTCTGCGACTTCACATGGAAGTTTATTCCAGGCTGTACTTGCCCTTATAATAAAACAATTATCCCTCTTTTTAGTTAAAACCTTATGGACCACAAGTTGGCTACAATGACTCCTCATATTTACTTTATTATAAGCAAAATAGATTCCACACTGACACATTATACCAGGGTTGTGTTATAGTTTAAAAAGCAACAAGTCCCCCTTAGATCTTCTATTTTCAAGACATATCCAAACCAGTTTTTGATAGTCTTAGAAGATAAGGCAGATGGCTAATATTGGGTATGCTGTTAGTTACTCTATGTTGAACCTGTTCTAACAAATTTATGTCTTGTTTAAGATACTGTGTGGGTTTCAAAACGGGAAGCAATAATCAGGTTGGGGCCTAATATAAGTGCAGTATAATGGAATTACGCATGATTCAGATTTGTTATCGAAGGACCTTTTAATATTATTAACATGTTTGCAGATTGAGTGACCTTTTTACAATTGTCTGAGGTTGCCAGATTGTTATTTATAATAACCCCAAGATCTCTTTTCTTTGTAGATGTTTTGATAGGCCACTACTTAACTGATAAGTATGCAAAGGATTGTTCCTTCCTAGGTTAATTACTATGCATTTGTCAATATTTAACACCATTTTTTTTATCAGTTGCCCACTTTTCAACACTTTTTAGATCTTTGAATAGTGATAAATACTTTTCAATGGTTTCCACTTCACCTCCTATTTTGCTGTCATCTGTAAACTTAATAACTGAGTTATTGATATTATGATCGATAGCATTAATAAACAAATTGAACAGTGTAGGCTCTAGAGCAGACCCCTGAGGCACTCAGCTGCTAACTGACCCAGTGGTAGAAAGTTGGCTACACATTTAGACATTTTGGGTTCTGTTGGTCAGTCAGTTTTGTATCCGTCTTGTCAGAGGGAAATTCAGGCCAAGTCTGATTAATTTATTAATCAGTTCCTGATGTAGGATCTCATCAAATGTCTTACCAAAGTCTAACAGTATAACATCAACTGGAACTGGATTCTCTAGATTGGCTCCCGCCCAATTGAAAAAAGTAATCAGGTTTGTAGTACAGGATCACCCTGTGGTAAATCCATATAGATTTGCATCCTGAAAACCCAGTGAATTCAGCTCTTCCTTGATTTTGTTTTTAACAAAATGTTTCATCTTTTTACACACAACAGAAGTCAGACTTATGAGTCAATAGTTAGAGACATTCACTCTGGATTCATTTTTGAATAATGGGATGACTATTGATTTTTTCCAATCTGTTGGGACCTCACCTGTAGCAACTGACTTATTAAATATTAAGAACAGTGGGACAAGGAGACTAGATGACATTTCAACAATGAACTATGGGTTTGTGTTGTCATGACAGGTGATGAATTGACATTTTTTTTATATAGCTGACAATTGTTCTTCTGAAGAAATGAAAAAGATTTTTTGAGGTGATTATTTGGTATGCGTTTAGACTGTTTATTATGGATATAAACAGAGCAGAAATACTTATTAAAGATATTTGCTTGTTCAAGGTTGTCAGATATTATGTTGTTATTTTCAACCAATGGCCTTTTGTCACCTACGTGTTTCCATTTTACATTACATAGGAGTAAAAAGTCTTATTATTATCTTTGGTGGATGCTATTTTGAATTTTATTTTGTATTTCTCCACACTTATTTGTTTCTTTAAATTTTTTAACATATTGAATCAACTAAAACATAAACCTGTCCATGCATAGAGTTTTCAAAATTCCCAGACTGAGGATGGGGCATTAGTTTGAAGCAGTATCATTACTAGAGACTGGTTGAGTGACAATAGGCTGCTCATTAAGCACAGGGAGTGTAGAATTTGTGTCTTTTACTCCTTGGTTATCTGCTGTTGTTACAGCTTCTAAGTCCATTTCAGTTTGACCTGCATTTATACCCACGTTAGTTTGATTGTGTATAGGTGATAAAGGTTTAGTAACAGGAGAGTCAGAATCAAGAGTGATATTGTCCCCTAAGGGAGAAAATTGATAGTCATTACAGGGGATGTGGTGGGTTTCTTTTTAAACTGCTTTAAATTATTTTTGCCAGTGGCTCAAAACAGTTCACAGAATTAAAAAAAAAAAAACATTTGAATGTGGTCAGACTTTTCACTGAACCAGTTTACCCAACTATAACTAAATTAATAAAAAAAATGCTAATAATAATTAGGGATAAGCAAGAGCCTTTTTTCAGCTATGAGGCTTGCACTCATATATCACAATACAGACACACATATTTTTGTTATTCATTACTACATAATGTAAAAACCCTTAAACCCATCCCAGGTGGCTGAATGACTAGTTTTTACCTCCCCACTGCCCCCCAGTCAGGAAAAAAAATGCTGGGAGCACTGGCAAATACACACCCCATATTCAAGAATGCCCTGTTCTCTTACCTAAATGCACTTGACTATTGCAACTGTACTTAGATACCTTAACTTGTATGCCTTTTTGAATTCTGCCTTGAATTTTCTTGTACCAATGTTTTCTATAGTAGTATCCTGCAACTCTGCTCTGTACGATTGCATATCCCTGAATGGATACTACAACTTTGCTCTGTCCTGTTGCTTATCCCTGCCTGGATACTTGTATATTATTTGTTGCTATTGTTCTAATTGTGGTTTTTGTAATCTATACTCTCCAGAGTCATGCCTGAAAACAGGCAAGTCTTTGCCTAGTGCTCTTACCCGGTTACCAGAAACAAATAAATTATGGCTAGGGCATAGGCAAGGAACAGAGAGCTTGTGTCTGGTGGATTTCAACCTAGTATATGATGCTATCTAATGCATCATTGCTGGTACATAGCTAGGGCATAGAAGGACATGTGCCCCACCAGATTCCTTCGTGGAGCCACCCATACTGGGGAGGGTTTGTTGTCTTTAAAGAAAAGGGAATTACATGTGGGAATTGCTATATTTGGATAAAGAGGACTGCTCATAAGGAAAATGACAGTGCTAAGAGGTAGGTTCTGTAATTAAAGGCAAGGCATTGCTTTTCAGGGGGTAGGTCTGTGTGAATAATGCTGTTGTGTTTGTAAAGTTAATGAGTTAGGAAAAACACATGAGTGACTGTGTGTTAAGTTAAATTAATGTGCCCCCTGACAGGTTGGTGCCAAGGACGTTCAGAAACTAGGGGTTGTGTTATGATAATGTATTTTACAACTCTGCAGTGTTTTATTCAATTTATAAGTGGTATATAATTTTTAAAAATGTGAGTTATTTCTTTGTCATTGTCATTGGTATCTTTCTTATTCAGGTTTTAATGTCAATCAGTACTGTATATCAATTTGTCATTCTCTTACGTCATTTTTCATCTTTGTAGTTTAGTTTTTTATGGGGGTTATCATGGGTTTGGATTCATTTGAGTAAAGTTGTGTTTGACCATGTAGTTTATTAACATCTGTTTGAAGCAGGCGATATGCTAAGCTAACCTTTCTCATATGACCAAATGTCATCATCCACTCAGGAAGCAGGATTAGCATAATAAAATGTAATTAATCTAGATATACAAAGAATGAGCCGATGACAAATTTGTATTCAGTGAAATGTGCCAAAATGTAGAAACTTTACATTTGATTCTGCCCAATTTAAACTATAGTATAAGCCACTTCAGATCAATTTGACTTTTGGCCAACTACATAACTGAAAAAATAAAATTCAACCCTTCCCGGGTAGTCAGGGATAGTTCAAGGGACAATTGTTTCCCCATGCCACTCATCTTCTGCCCTCCTCCCGAGACATTATTTTTCATAAAAAAAAAACTCTGACTACTGGTACTTCTCCAAGTGCTGACTGATTTTGTTTTGACTTACTTAAGAAATGGCAAGTGCGTAAGAGACTGGTATTCACCTGAAAAGTGTGGGGGAGCAGTAAAGGGATGTTTCTTACTCCATTTTCAGAATACTAGATCTCCATACCTAGGACCCAGAGTTTCTTTGGCTGAAATGCTGAAGCTAAATCAAAGACCTAGAGTCCATATAAGGGCAAAAGAATTGGGCTAGAGCCAACTTGTATTTGGCTTCAATTTTAATGCTGAAAATTCAGTTCAGGTTTGACAATTCAGCTCAACCAAATTGTCTCTCAGTGCAGTAATTGGCATAGAGTAAAACAGACTACAAAGGGAATGGGGTGGAATCCCTGACAGCCACAATGCATATGAAGTACTGTAGTTTACTTCTGCCAGAAACTGTTGGCACGTGTCTGTTGAGGATAATTGTTTGCAATGGATTTTGTAACACTGACCGTGCCTGAGGGTTGTATGGCATTGTTTGTGATGAGCTGTTGTGGCAGTATCTGCAAAGCCCACAAAGACCGCCATGACCCAGTGTGAGAAGTGTTAATAGATGCTATTCAGTGCTCACCTCAAGGCGTATACCTCCCTGTAGTCTTTGACTCTCAGCTCATGCTAACAACTACATGCTGTCCTGCAGCACCATAGATTTTACACTGATATATATATATATATATATAATATATTTTTTTTTAAGATTTTTTTTTTGTTTTTCTATACATGAATTTTGTGGTTGCGAATGCTGCTAGATTTCAAGCACTTGAACTGGAAGTCCTCTGTTTATCCACATGGTAGAGCATGGGCAATCACAGTGCATGCTTTCCCATACTGCTCCAGCAATGTGCCTCAATGCTGCCATGAAGGTTCATTGCATACTGTAGATGAGAATGTAGTTCACGCTCCAAGCCCATTCAATCCTTGGCCTCAACAAGGGTATCAATTAACGCTAATTGTGTTGGTGGTATTGTAATGTGCACCTCTGCCCACTGGGAACTGGATTGAGACCACCAGTACTCATTTTCCATAGGCCACGTAACAGTCCATAGGTCATAATGGTTTTCACAACTACTGACCTGTGCTGTACTTGAACCAGTGACCTAAAGGGTTCTATATGATAAAGGCAGTCACGGAAAAATGATTGCCATTAGTGTGAGCGTACATTGGCAAAAATCAATTTCACTGATGCACACTCATGGTGCAGACCAAAAGGGCACTGGAAACATAGTTTTTTTTTGTTTTTGTGAAGGGCTGTATCCCCCACATGGGGCTTCACCCCTGCACTCCCCTACTAAAGGATTCTCAACTCCAGGGAGGGTGAAAACAAAAAAAAAATTAATGGACCAGCGCAAAAGTACCGACGTGCCCAGCTTCAAACCCAGCACCCTCCCAACCTTAGTCTGCCACAAACCAACCATGCCACATGGCCAGTTTGGCAACCCACCACCAAGCTACACCTCACATACCCTCCCTCCCCTTCTGCCTGTCGGCAAGGTAAAGCCGCCTCTCCTCCACGCCATACATATAAACGACAGGATGTCGCTATAGCAATATTTGCCTCTATCCAGTAGCTCCTGTGAATGGGTGCTGCTATTGAGTGACCCTTTTTATAAGTGTTCAATAGCAGACGCTCTTATCAGGGGATACTGACCTAAAGGTCAAAGTCTCCCTAGCCTGCTATCAGTCCACTGAGCCATCCAGTTGTGGAAGCTAACCAGCTACCAGTTAATGGAGCATCCAATGGGGAACATTGCACTGTGATAGTAAATGGTGTACCTGTCATGTGGATAAATAGAGTCCCCACAGTGATATTTTTATATTATAATTCTTATTTTGTAGATTACGTTATAAATAGTAATATGAGGATGGTTATATAATATAATATAAAAATCAGTTGTTATTGATTCATATTTACTATTGGTTTAGTTATATGACAACATGATTTGTGATAGTGAATGTTTTATGTTTATAATAACAATTCAACTTTAGCTGTTTTTATTTTAATGTAGTTTTGTTATAATTTAATGTTCATTTATCAACTTAGAAAAACAGTTGTATGGTATAGAATATTTTGCTTCTTTGGGGTTCTATAAAAGTTTGTAAATGACAGCATACAGTATGCACTTTTCAAGTGGACTCACCATGGGATGGACCATGCTATGGGTGGCTTAATAAGCACATTGGATGCCTGTTCATATGACAGTAGAAGTGGAATAAGCTTTTGTAGCACACACTACTCATAAATTGTGTGGGCCTAGCATACCTAGACAAAGTCAAGCATATATAATTTTACATTTGTGCTTCAGTTCTTCGTGTAAACATCTACAAAAGCCAATGTCTACTACTATGAGAAATGGATGACTATCAACAGACATTATTGCTCCACTGAAAGTTGCAAAATGAGTGCAAGGACACTGGTTCTTGTGCTTTTGCTGGTATAGGCAGAAGAAAACCCTGCATCTTGGCCCCATTACACCACAATAAATTTATTGGAGTGCAGGATAGTAATGTACTGTAATAAAAATATTAGTAGTATTTTAAATGTATTTTTTATTTATATGACCAGAAAACAAGATTTATAAATGAATAAGTGACAAGTCATGAAGTTGATAATAAACAGCACTACATTTAGTTATTTTTTTTAACCAGGAGAGACAAACTAAGCTGTAGTTTGTTTACAGGTGTGACCTGGGAGCACAAGGAAGTTAAATGACTTGCTTAGGGTCACACAGTATGCAAGTGGGGCCTGTGGGATTCAAACCCAGATCCCCAGGTTTGCAGCTCAGAGCCTTAAACCGCTGTGTTATACTGCTTCCTTAAGGAAGTGCCTCAGGGCAGACAGTCAATTGTCCTTGCCCACAGCACACAGGTGACTATGATGTAGGGATGGACAAAGTGGTAGAAATTCACTTCACAAATTAACTCACAAATTCCACCAGATTTGCAAAGTGTGAATTCAGAAAATTTGCATAGTTCTGAACAACAAAGTTCCCTTTTTTGGTGAATTTACCAAAATTCACCAACAAAGTGGTCATGTCACCAGAAAAACAACCAATTAATGCTAAAACTTTGCAGTTTTGAAGAAGTGAAAATTCCTAGGGTTCATGGAAACTTCTCTAGGCTTCACAGAGACACATTTTGGCCTCTTCATAGCTACTCCCCGGCAAGGTTTAGATTCACAACATCTCTACTGTGGTAGCACTGGCAGCTGGCAACATGTTGTTAATGATCATAGGGTGAGTTATGAAGATAATAATAAATAACACTATCTGTAGAGCCTCAAAATATACAGGCAATTGTCCACACCCATGGTGTACTGTACTACTTTCCTATAGTGATAGATACATGCCCTACTAATCCATCTGTGCAGTGTTTAGGCATGGAAGAAGGTGATGACATCCACACATCTCAGCGATGGATTATGAGCTTAATGTTACTCATGAGGAAGGAATAGGAGGAAGATAATGATGAAGAGGTTTGCTGACTTTTTACAATTCCTTGTTTATTTTGAAGGAGTACTAGTTAGATGATAATGAAGATTCTATGCTGATTTCTTAAGAGTCCTAGCTTGCTTTTTAACATCATTTTATTTATTCATTTATTAATTACATTTTGTTGGCCGGGTAACCCCACTGAGCCCCGAAGGTCCCTTTTTCGGGGGCAACCCGGAAATACCATTACAGGGTGAGAAACACATATGCAATTGGTTATAGAGTAAGTACTGATATTTAATAGGAATTGGGTTATCATTAGTTATGATCATTACCATTATCATTAAATTTGACTTTATTTATATGTTGGGAATATGTGATTTTAGTGAATTTGTGATGTCATCTGTACTTCCACATTGCAGAGGATACATTTTTATTTTTTAGGAACAGTGGGGTTGAAGGTGGTGGTGATGGGAGGCAGGGGTATTTAGTGGCAAGGAATTTAGCACTAGGACAGTAACTGTCAGATATCTTTTTTTTCAACTACTTCAGAATCTTATGTATCATGACATAATATGGTATAGTACAGTATAGTGTAATACTTGAACATTTTTATTGTGTGTGCTTTATTATTTTTATATATTAGCTAAGAAAACATGACTCATGAAAACAATGATGTGAATGATCTATGCTTGCTACTTGACTCGCTTCACTTATGCTGTTTTTACAAGTTGCTAGTGACAGGGGGGAGAGAGTTGAAGAACTGGGCAGTGAATGCAAGGTGATTTCAGGGAATAACTATACTAAACATTTTTGCATGGATCAATGCTATTCCAAGTAAGGGAACTAGAAGTACTTGAAGGAGAATGGCAGGAACTGATGTGTTCTGGATTGCTCAGGATGATTTCAGCAAAAGATGCACTGGTTGATCAGTTCAGAAGGCTGTGCCCACTATACTGGGAGTGGAACCAGTGAATTTATAGGAACTAATTAACCATTTTTTTTTAGTTGTACTGTCATGTGCCTGGCAGCCCCTGTCAACACAGCCTTATGATCATCACTCCTGTTCGACCAAGACATCTCCTTCTCCATCAATGCTGCAGAACTGGTACTTAGTGTAACCGGCTTGGCTGGCCATTTATCTGATCCCCCTCCACATCCCTTTCTCTTCTTATTCATATCTTCATAGAATCATAAAAAGCGTTGGCAGAAAAAGGGCTGATTGGCCCACCCAGTCAGCCTAGATGGTCCCTACCTAGTCTGTCTCAGCAGACCCTAAAAAGCCTCCAGTGACTCTTCCTCCTTCCTGCTCATTTCCTAATATTACCCTACGTGTATCCCATGCATACCTTAAGCTCCCTATCATTTTGGCCCCCACCACTTCCAATGGCAGTTTATTCCAGGCATCCACCACTCCTTCAATGAAGTAGTACCTTCTCATATCACACCTAAAGTTCTCCCTCCAACTTCACCACATGCCCTCTTCTCAAATCTCTCCTGAGGTCCTCCCCTCCAACTTCATCACATGCCACCTAGTAATGGTGCTCTTCCTCATTTGAAAGAGACTCACCTTCTACACCGTGCTCACTCCTGTGATGTTTTTGTAGGTCTTGATCAAGTCCCCTCCTGCTGTCCTGTCTTCTGGGGTGTACATGTTGATGTCCTTTAGCCTGTCCTCACAGGACTTTTGGTGCAACACCTGCATCATTTTAATTGCCCTCCTCTGGCCTGCCTCCAAACTGTATATGTTATGTTCTTTCTGAGGTGCAGCCTCCAGAACTGGACACAATACTGCAGGTGGGGTCTCACCAGTGAGCAATATAGTGGCAACACTTCTTTTTCCTCCTGATGGAGATACCTCTCCTCATGTATGCCAACATTCTACTGACTCTACCCACTGCTTTGTCACACTGCCCTGCCACTTTGAGGTCAGATTTAATGTTTTGCACAGGTATTGACAACAAATGCATGACAAATGATAGCATGAAACAGCTACTGCTGGATGATAACAATGATTGGTAATAGTTGTTGATGATTCTGAGTTGCCCATGAGACAGGCACACACAGTGCATAGACAAACACAGTGCTGTTCAACTCATAACGTGATATGGAAGAGTGACACCACCAGACCATCCCCCCGACATGCCACACACCACCCACTGAGAGACTTTGTGTCTCACACAGCAGTCTACTTTACTTTTCACTCACTGACTAGCTGGTAGGCTCCCACATATATAGGCAAAACATAAAAGGATAGATTTATGTGCCCTACAGCACCACCAGAAACTGGTGAAAACATATTTGTTTAAGAAATTCTTCAAAATTTCCCCTGAACTTTTCACAGTCTGCTAAATTAAATCTGCCTTAGTTAGAGAAATGCAAAGTCAAGAAAATGTCACATTGACAGAATGTCATGAAGTTAGCCAACTTTGCAAACTTCAAAGTGCTTACTTCAAAACAGTTTTTGTTGGGATAAGTGGCATTTTTTTATGCCAAGTGACCAAACTTAATGGATAAACTGTCACTTCACCTGAAAAAACATTGTGAAGTCAGCAAAGTAGAAGTTGGTGATGCCAATAAGAACTTTGTAAAGCTTCATGATGTCGATGTTTTGCAACACTGTGGCAACATCGCTGATGAAGTTTAACTTAACTGCATCATTAGCCCTAATCCTGTTGCAGGAGAAAAATAAAATTAAAATCAATGGATACAAACGTCTGTTCTTCTACACCACCAACACTCAGAAAATGAGATCTGTCCAACACTTTTCCCAGCCAACTAAATTCACTCCACCTCCTCCTTCTGCAGGGCCTGCTACTGCCAATCCAGGCTCACACTGTATTCTGTCCTCTCATTCATAGTAAGATTCTACCAGCCTACTTGCATGAAACTGTACTTACTGAGATAGTTAGGCATACTGGATCACAGTATACTGTCTAGAAGGCTCCCCAGAGAGAGGAGCCGATGTACATGGGGGAGGGCCAATTTAGGTCTGAATATAGTAGGCAGTGATGTCTGAGTCTAGGGGATGCAGAGGCATAATGGCATATACTGTTGTAAGTTGTGTCCCACCTATGAAGAGTAGCTTTAGATGCATTGGTATTGATTACGGATCCATAAGAGAGTGACGGATTAGGATTCCTCTTACAATGGCTGTCCTAGAAGAAGAGGTAAGAATATGACTTGTTTTGTAGGCTAAGCCCACTTTGGCATTTACAGCTTTACATGAGGCAGTTACATGGGTATCATAAGTGAGGGATTCATCGAGCAAGACACCCAGATATTTAAAGGAGATTACCATCTCCAGTGGTGAGCCATCAGCCCAAGAGACCTGGAAACATTTGCGGCACTGTTTTAGTTTGATAGAGGATCCAAAGAGCATGGCCTGGGTCTTACCAGCATTGAGAACAAGCTTGTTTTTGGTGATCCAGGAATGAATATTTCATAGGTCCACAGAGAGCATATGATTAATAGAATGGACATTATCAGAGCTAATGTAAAAAACAAGGTCATCGGCATATGGCAACGATGAACAGGAGGATATATTTTGTGTTATATTATTAATAAAAACCGAGAAGAGGAGGGGTCCGAGGATAGATCCCTGTGGTACACCAACATTTATAGCTGCTGTTTCAGAGATGGCCGAATTGAATTTTACAGCTTGAGTTCTGTTTGATAGGTAGCTATGGAACCAAGTTACAACTCCAGTCAAGAAACCCATGGTTTTGAGATTAACAAGCAGAAGAGGGTGGTTTACAAGATCGAAAGCTTTTGCCAGATCAATGAAAACTGCACCCGTTTGCTGACCCTGATCAATGGCTTGGAGAACATCATTTGTCAGCTGTAGTAGAGCAGTTTGAGTACTATGGCCTTTCCTGAAGCCATGTTGGTTAGTGTGGAGGAGTTCGTACTTTGTAAGGTGTTTTGAGATCTGAGCAGAGATGAGCCTTTCCAGGACTTTATTTAGTACTGACAGTACAGCTATTGGTCTGTAGTTGGCTATATTTTTTTGTCACCTTTTTTAAACACCAGCGGGACTCTGGCCAGTTTCCATATATTGGGTACCACACCTTCACACAGAGACAAATTGAGAATCCTGGACAGTGGACCTGCAATGAATGGAGCCGCAAGCTTTAAGAGTTTTGGTTCAAGGCAGTCAGAAGCAACGGCTGTACTGTCTGATATGGAATTAAGATGTTTGAGGACAGCCTTCTTAGAGGTGGCTTTAAAGTAGAAAGGGGACATCTTTGTAGTGACTGTCGGGTTGGGGGATCCAGGCATAAGCTTATCAGAAGAGATCGCAGAGGTATAACTGGAGAGGTCAGAGAAGTGAGAATAAAATGCATTGGGAATTGTGCCCAAGTCATTACAGTGAACACCTTTCAGTATCATATTATTGTTTAGGAGAGTTTGTTTAGATCTGAGGAAAGTTTTGATATGGGACCAAAATTTCTTCGGGTCACCAGCTGCATCCATCAGAAGACCCTTACATTACTGGATTTTTGCTTGTCTTTTTTGTGTTTTGCACTTTGATCTCTGCTCTCTGTAGTTGTTGAAGTCTGCTATGAGACTGGAGATTTTAAACTTCTTCCAGCATTTGTCCCTGTATTTGAGGGCTGTAAAGAGGTCTCTGTGTAGCCATCTGGATTGTTTACCACGGACGCACCGAGTAATGACCAGAGTATGTTTATCTTGAAGGAGCACAAACCTACTCAGGAAGGCATGGAGGGTGGCATCCATACTCACAGATTGGTATACAGGAGACCAGTCAGTATGAGACACATCATATAGGAAATGAGCCTGGTTTAAGTTAACATAGTTTATGAAACTTATACAGTGTTGGGGGGACATGGAGGCTGTAGATGGACTCCATTTGCAGAATACAGGAGAATGATCACTCATATTGTCCAGCAGTGTGCCTGTTTCTACAATTCTATCTATGCAATTTGTTAAGATCCAATCAATGAGGGTGCTAGAGTAAGAGGAAGCAGACACTCTTGTTGGGTCAGTAATTATTTGGTGTAAATTATAGCTCTGCACCAGGGATTGTAGGTTTTCTTGAGATTTGCTAAGCCAGTTTAAGTTTAAATCTCCAAGAATGATGAATTCATTCTTCCCCGCATGTGCAGTTGTATGATTCAGGAAGTCCATGAGGCCATTTAGTCCACTATTAGAGGGATTATAGGCACATACAACGTGGAGTTTCTTTGCTCCTAGTCTGAGAATGGCATGGATGAATTCACACGAGGAGTTTTTCTTATCTGTTAACATAGTTAGGTTTAGAGTATTTTTGTAATAGATTTCAACACCCCCACCACACTTAGGAGGTGGCCTATCATACCTAATAAGGTTGTAGTTATGGAGAATGCAGTAGGTATCTGGGATAGAGGTCTTTAGCCATGTCTCAGATAGACAGAGCACATCAGGGTGGTGGTGTGCCACCCATGCTTCAAGATCTGTATGATTATGGAGAAGACTCCTAACATTTAGATGGACCATGTGTAAACCTTTTTTATCTTGGCCAGTGCAATTTGGAGGTAATGTTTTTGGCATTGGTCCAGGATTCAATTCAATGTCACCAGATAGCAAGAGAATCAACGATATGATGTACCCTAACTTATGCAGGACAAATTGAGGGCTATTTTTGCTATAGTTATGCCACCATTTAGTAACAGATGCTGTAGCACAATAGATGAGCAGTTTAGGGAGGAGGGCAGGGGTCACATCAAGACCATCTTCTGTTAGGATTAGCATGTTAGAGTAAGTGAAATTGTTTAGATCCATGTCACTATTATGGAGGTGATTTTTGGGATCAGGCACTGAGATGGTACCAAGTAACATCAGAACCAGGATAAAGGAGGGTGCAATTAGAGATATCCAAACCATTCTGTAGAAATTAATAGTAGCAGAATTTGGATAGGCTGGAATGGTGGGTTTGGGGATGCAGTGGAGAGCAAAAGTAACTGCCACAAGTGGACCTTCAAAAGTCCTCCTAGTTTTTAAGAGATATTAGGAGATATGGCACTGAGACATGCATAGCATGGGGAGTTCTCAACCTTCAGCATCACTGATTGTCTGCTGCATTTCATGTGGATTGCTGACAACTCATCATGCTCTGTGAGTGTGTGTGCGTGTGTGTGCACGCTTGTGAAAAGTGTCGCATTATGATTTCAAACTGCCAAATGAAACCATGTTCCTTCAGACCTGCTTCACTGTTGTCCACAATGCCAGAGTTTGGCATATTCTCCAAATGTAAATTTATCATTGGCTTATCCATTGGTCCAAATCAGACCTGAAATGAAGTTGCCACACTCAAAGTAGCTCACCCTTAGGAATACGTGAAACTGACAATAGGTGTGGCAAATCCCTATGCAGTGACGAGGTAGGGAGTGGGGAAGAGCTGCCTTGAGTATTCAAAGATTAAGATGCAGGGTCTTCTAGAATGTCAGGTCCTGTTCTGGTTATCACAAAAGCCCACAACTGAAAGATGTGTTATTTTCCTCTTATAAATACTGTACATGTAAATCATTGTGGAGGTAAAAGGAAAAAAAACTTACCTAAACTATCATTGTGTTGATCGGCCTGCTTTTATTGTTGGCATGCTGTATTATACAACAGCTGGTGTGCTCAGCCCTAAAAAGACTACGATTGATAGCATTCAGTGAAAACTAGATAAAGGTAGCTAGAATTCCATGGAGACTTTCAAATTAAGTCAATTGGTATATGCAAAAATAGAACAATAATCTTTAAACAAACAAAAAAACACAAGCCAAATTATTGTGTTTACTTTTCAATCCTTCCAGTTCTTTTGTGAATTCAAAACTTTAATTACCTTTTCTCATTTTCTATAATAACAACCTTATCTGTGGTATTCTTTCCTTTTAATTACTTCAAACAAAGAGCACAAACAAAGCAGATTCCCTGAAGTCTCAGGTAATTTGTGGTTAATAAAGGATAATATTGTACAGAAATAAATGAAAAAGAGAGGGGATATAATGTTCTATGCCACCTCTCTGGGGGAAAAGTTTGAGAATGTGGAAAGAAATCACTGAAGATGCTTGCTGCAATGAAGCCATTCAGACTTATGATGCAAGTAATTGTTCCTGCCATTATCTTTCAAAACAGATGCTTGTTGTTCAGGGCAGAGAATTTGAATAGCAGTCTTGGAATGCTAGTGCATTACTTGACTGTAGTACTTTAATGATCATGAAGTAATCATTTATAGCACACCTGGGAATAGTCTAATGAGCTGAATGCACAGTCAGTTTGGTTTAAGATATATTACCCAGAGATGCCAACTTTCCTCTTGCCACTGTTGTAATAATCTGAGTGGAATTAGTAGCATGTAAACCTCAAAGGGGTTATATCATGCTGAAGTTTTGTTTGGAGAAGATGTTGCTTTCAAGCAAAACTGGTGTATTCACTCAGGAAACAGCAATTATGTTAGGGTTGCATCAGATCATGCTCATGTGTCAACCTTTTCGATCATAAGGAAAGTGACTGGTTCCATAGGTGTAAATATAGATTTAAATCTTTTTAAATGCCAATAAGAAATAGGAATGCCATGCTATTGTCCTAGGTTCAGCTTTTTGATGTCTCAATTAATATGAGAAGGAAATAATGCAGTGCTTCATTTTAAAAACTTTTTAAGTGACATATTATTCTCAGATATATTTGTAGCTAGTGTTTAAAAATTCATGTGGGACTTATCAAATGCAGCAGTAACAGACCAAAGCCTCATTTTTAAGAAAGTATAATTTGTACCTTTTCTAACCAGATAAGACATACTGTACTTAGTTGTGACAGCTTACATCCAGGTGCATAAGTAGGGTGGATTTTATTGGCCCATTTTCATTTGGCAGGGGTATTCCTAGCCAGGACACCTGGGAAAATTATCAACTCTCAAGCCAAGCACCATGGAAATGTTGCCTTCTACCTGGAGAGCAACAGGATGAGTCAGAAGAGGGAGGTAATAATCCCTCTTTATAAGACACTGGTTAGGCCCCATCTGGAGTACTGCATGCAGTACTGGAGGCCACACCTTCATAAGGACATTAACCAAATTGAGGCAGTCCAGAGAAGGGTAACCAAAATGGTTCAGGGACTGCATCAGAAAACATATGAGGACAGATTAACTGGGCTCAATATGTTTACCCTAGAGCAAAGGAGGGAGAGAGGTGATATGAGCAAAACATTCAAACACCTTAAGGACATTAACAAAGTTAAAGAGTCTAGCATGTTTCAATATAAGAAAAATAGCAGGACAAGAGGACACAGCATGAGATTAGAGGGACACTGATTAAGGGGTAATGTGAGGAAGTTCTTTTTCATAGAAAGGGTGGTGGATGCATGGAACAGCCTACCTCAGGAAGTGGTGGATATGAATACAGTGCAGAGCTTCAAACAGGCATGGGATAGGCATAAGGGAGCAATACTGATGAGTATAAATAGATAGGCCTTTGACAGAGCAAAGGCCAATGGCACATTCATAAGGTAGAAAAAGAAATGGGCAGACTGGATGAGCCTTGCGGTCTTTATCTGCCATCAGCTTCTCTGTTTCTATGCTTCTAAATTGTCAGAAGGTACCTCAGTTTGACATCTCATCTGACGGATGGCCCTTCAGCATACAGTAAGTACCCTACCATTCATGTGCTATAGTGCCAGCACTGGATATTAGTCCATCTTCCTGGTTTGGGACTACAGCCAACAACCACCTGATAATATGGCCGAAAAGATGAGTCTACAAATAACTGAACCACTTCCATATCATTTTACTATCCTTGAACAGTTACATCAGCCATTCATCTGCATAGTTAAATGAGATTGAAACACATTAAGTAAAGATAGAGAAAGAGAGAGACAGAATGAAGGAGACAGAGAGCAACAAAGACAGAGATAGAGAGAGACACAGAAAAGGCGAAGCACAGATAGGATGAAACACTTACTGAGGGTTACACAATGAGTAAGTGGCAGGGGTGGAATTTAAACCTAGGTTTCTGATTTAACAGCTTCATGCTCTGACCATTAAGCTACACTATTTATGCATTCAGGACACAGGTCCAGCTGTTGATTTGAATAAATCTGCCAATGCATTTATCTTTAAAGGTTCATGAAGAACAAAATGAATATTTGGGTTATGTCATGCACTCCACTTGCTGACTAAGGTTTCAGATGTGAATTGTATCATTTAGACCTCTGCTT
The DNA here is from genome assembly GCA_016271365.2 of Neoceratodus forsteri. NCBI lineage: Eukaryota > Metazoa > Chordata > Ceratodontiformes > Ceratodontidae > Neoceratodus > Neoceratodus forsteri. The sequence continues at coordinate 120,864,181 of CM028136.1, read as the reverse complement.
GTCAATAGAAATGACTCCTGTCACCAGGCTTTTAGCATTTGTGGCATGGGTTAATGTTGGACACCATTTGTTTTCCCAGACATCCCATTTCTTTCTCACAAATATCATGATTGTGTGTGCATGTATCCTGATCTCAGTTGTGAATGTTAATGCTGGCTGCCTGAGTGTTAATATTTCAGTACCCCTCAATGATCAGCAGGCTGGAGAAGCCAGCTGAGCGGCTATAACATTGCTGTATAGCAGGAGGTATGCCTCCTAGTTATTTTCATCAAGCAACTACAAACCATTATATGAAGTGTTTTTTAGCATTGAAGCTCTCTGGCTTGCAGTTACAGCTTCAGTACTGTCACTAGTTAACTATGGCCTGCTGGTCTATAGTACTGCTGATGCTACCACCCTCAACAAAATTAGGCTCACCCTAAATAAGGCCTGCAGGCTGCTTACTGGTGCCCCCAGGCTCATACACACTTGTCAACTCTATGACGAGGCAAAACTGCTTAACCTAGGTGAACGGCTACGCTATCAAAGCATGCCTCATCACAAAAAAAACCTCTACTTGGACTATCCCCTCCCAGGTTGACAGTCTCCATTCACCACACCCAACCCACATTTGCAACCTGAACCTCTGACAAGACCAGTCTACTGGTTCCCAGATCCAGGACCACCCATGGTCAGATGTCCTTCTGCTACAGAGCTCCATCCTGGTTTAACTCTCTCCCTGCTCCCATCTCCAATGCCCCCACAATCTCCAACTTCAAAACCACCCTTCAGAACCAACTATTTAGCATTTGCAGCTGCTCCTGTCTCTAAATATGGCCTTGATCACTCCACACTTGACAACGCCCACTGGGCAGCACTCCACCTCACCCCTCCACAACTCTTCCCATTGCACTTTGCCTCTGTTAATACCAGCATGTGCTCAGCTGTATCAATGTAATTGCAACTAAATTGTATCAATGTAATTGCAACTAAATTGTAAAAATGTATGAAACCACTCTGTGTATTTGTAATGACATGACTTTTATGCTGTAACCTAAATGTTTATGCTGTAACCTAAATGTGTTTCTGTCTGTCCTCTATGTGATGAGGTACCTTTGGAAATGAACCTCTGGCTCAAAGGTTATAAACTGATGTACAAATAAATAAATAAATAAATAATTGTTCTAAATATCTATTATTCTCTAAATAAAAGCAAACTGTCCTTACATCCTTTACAAATATATCTCCCTGAACATTGAAGAGTGCCCCTGCTTTCTATTGAAAATGCCCCTCAAAGCTAATCTTCTGATACTCTTCAGGAATTTTGAAACCTCAGTAAAATACCATCTCATTCTTCATTTCTCCTGAGTGAACAATGCCAGCAATTATTGTCACTTTTAGTAGGTCAAACTGTCCAGAACAAACACAGTGACATATAGTTTAAGGTCTGAAGGGAACCTAGGTTCTTCATGTTTACACCCCCCCCATATGTAAAGATGAAATGCATATGCTTTAAATAAAAATATAAGCATGTAGTGATTCCCTATCCACTCTACTACCCTGATTATTCAGTGATTCTCTTGGTAAAAAGAAATAAGTCCAGACTTAATGTTACCCATGCATTTAATACATTGAGCTTCAAGGCATGTCTCTTGTCATACTAGAGGACATCGCAATATACATATCTTATCGTTTTAATCTGTCAAAACCCTTGAGTATGTGTAAGACTGAGATCATGTACTTGCTTGGTCTATGTTTCCCAGCATGAATCTGTAAAGGTTTCAAGGTTTTCTTTAAAGCTTCTTCATTTTGGTGGCCCTGTACTGCAATTGGTACCCTGCTGGCTTTCTGAATGACGCTTTTGTACCGAGGAGTCAAACTGCACACGTTACTCTAAGTGAAGCCTTAAACAGTGGCAGGACTACTATTTAGACAGAATTTGCACATACTTACTTATTAACCTGGTATGGATCGTGCTTTCCTAGGATTTGAAATGTGCAAGGACCTCCAACAGCCATATTTGCAGTCACAGACAGTAGTTTAATGTAATGCCTGCTGATGCCACTGATAAAAGAAGGAGTAACATGAAATAAGTGTTTTGAGAAACATGTAACCCCCACAAATTTCTGTCAGCTCTGCTAATTAATTGTGTTGTCTGTCATATGTATACAGTATTGCAATGATAAAATGACCAGGCAGGGGTGAAACAAAAACTGCAGTAGTTTCAAATAATTAGCTGAGCCAAGATGAATAACAAGGTATACTGATGAGCCCTGGTAGGACAAAACACGTGTCTATGTCATCTGTTAGCACCCTTTGCAAACTGTGTGAGAGGCCTTTTGGCACCATGTAATTCTGCTTAAAGTTGAACCAGCATAATATTCTGTGGTTTGCATATGCAGCCCATGATGCTTTGCATTGTGTGGGCATGTGTGATTTTGTATTTCATGGTACTACAGTGTAATTTAAGACATTTCTGTTATAGAACAGCCTCAAATTTTATGCAGAAAACAATCTCATTAAAGTAGATGGTTTCATTCCCCTCACACTTTGTTATTTTTGCAGATTTAGGAAAGTGTACAATTTTAATTACAAAAGGGCATTTATGGAGCTGTTCTGAAACAGTTTTGTATATTACCACACAATTGTGAGAAGACATTTTAAATGAATAAACTGAGCCTATGTCATTGTGTATTAGCATTCCTTCACTGATATTACTAAAATTTGTGTTTGTTTTGCTTAAAGGCTATGTTAGTGGTAAAAAAGTAAAAGTAAAAAAAAGGAAAAAAATAATAGTTACAAGTAGAAACAATTTGTTTCTATCCAGTTAATCATCTGGGCTGTCAGCTTTAGTAGCCAAGTACTAAATGTGACAACCCGACAATGCATTACATACTCTAACAAATCAATACCTTTGGAGATTCTGATGTACTTCTGTAATTATTAGAACAAGGAGTCATAGCAATCCTTGTTGTTGTGGCTATGAAAACACACCTACAGAAGTCATTGGGTAAGTGAGTCTCCCTCAGTCCCTAGTTGGACTTCAGAAGTAGTCTTTGTAAGCCATCCTTCCCTTTCCTTGTGATTATGGATTCTATTGTACTGTATATAGAAATGTTTTTCACACAAACATCATTCTGAATCTGTCCATGAACCATATTGAGGAAACGATTCCAAGCTTCCTGAATTGCTGTTTTACCTGATAAAATGGCTTTTAATCACAGAACAAATTCTAGAAACGTCATTGATTAAACACTATCACCTGGCCATGCAACAAATCCCTAGATATGCACACTTTGTTACCAACCTAAACTGATCTCTCTACTGCAGCAACAGCCTATCTTAAGAATTTTCCAGAATCCCAGCAGCAGTCATGTATCAGTTACTGTGATTTAATACTGAAACCAATGTGTGACTGCCAGGACACCATTGTAAATGAGCTGTGCTCAGTGGTTTTATCCCTTAATAAAAACTGAAAGTCGAAATTGAAAATTTCATTGGTCAGAACACATCACCTGACCATTCATTCCCAGTAAATGTGCATTTTCTCACCAACCTAACATAATCTGACTAGTTACAGCCTAACTACAAAAAATATATAACTTTTCCCACACATTTCCAGTTTATAATTGTAATAACCCACTTCAGGATATGTATTTCTTGAGAATTAGTGCATTTCCAGGGTGCATTGAAAGGAACTAAGCAATTGTAATTGTGCTTTCCAAATTATCCTGGCATGCAGTAATTATCTAGAAATGCACACTCTGTCATGTGTTATTGCTTATGTTTCCAGCTTTTTATACTATGTGATGGTGGTACAGGAGAGCTGTAAAAGTAAACATAAATTGCAATCCTTAAATTGAACTGATTGATTTGCAAGTCTCTGTATCTTGTCCCTTGCATCCTTAGCATCAGTCACAATCAACATTGCATTATTGGATTAGATAAGACTGCTGCTCTTCAGTTATATGGCAATATAGTCCAATAACGTAGTTTGAGGCCAGCAGGAAATGTAGGTTCATCAAATCCACCCCCTGCTTTATTAAGCAGGTAACAATTAGTATGCTGTATAAATATGTCATCATATATTAACTTAAAGGACACCACTGACCACTGTACTATCCAGTAGGTATCTCTGTAGCTGAGGAGACCATCTAATCTGGAAACACAGACCATTTATCAGGACAGGAAAGCTCTGAGTCACAGGATTGAGTTTTACTGGATCAGTGCCACAAAGACTTTTAGAGAAACAGGCATTAAAAGCCACAATATGTGAATTTGTATGCATGAGAATTTATGAGTTATAAGAAGCCTATTTTGTAATACCTCCGTATAGCCTTGAAGACGTGGCACTTGCCAGGAAACATTGATACCACTATATTTATACCCAAGTGGCAAAGTTACAGTAATTGAAATAGTAAACATTACATCATCAGTCAAGTTCCCTATAGTCTTAAAATATTTCTGATGTCTAGCACCATTAGGTCACTCCTCCATCATAAAACTGTGGTCCTCTCCATTAGGAGTCTGGCATTCAGGAAACTGCCCTCAGACACAGCCAGAAAGGATGAGACCATGACATATTTTTGTTCAGAGAATGTGTTAAAATTCATCACTTTTTTGCCTTTGAGTTTACCCAGTCAAACTTTTAGGTCACTCAACCCTAACTCTTCCTTTGTGGCTAGGATTAGTCCTATGCCACAAAACCCACACAGAATGGAATACTCCCTCAGAAAAATTTTGCATCACCACCAGTCTTGGTCTGCTACTCCTATTCAAATACCACACTAAAGGGTCAGTGCTGTACAAAAAGTAAGACACCACAGGCTGGAAGGCTGCTTCAAAAATAATTGATTGTGAGTACAACATGAGCAGCTCTAAGATCCCCAGCACTTCAATTCACACTTATGTTTCATCATGGGGGCAAACAATGGAATCTTGTATGCTTGGGATGGGAGGGCAATAAGCCAATCAGGAATTACTGCTAAGCTATATACCACTCACCATACATTTGGCACACAAACTTGAAAGGACATGCTAGCTGCAATAGGGGATTTTTTTTCTTAAAGGTAGTACTCTCTTAAAACTGGGGTCTAAGGCCATTAGGGAGAAGAGGGTTTTGACTGGTAAGAGGATAGTAAATGGAGGGGGGTTCTATTACGACAAAGGGGGGGTTGAGGGACTTGATTTTGTGGGAGAGGGAAAGGGATCATTACTGTATCCTGACAATCAGTATCCCAACACATGGGGTACTGAGTTTTTTTTGCCTGAATTCTGTTGTTGCCAAAATTTTGTATCCCAAGTCACAGTATCCCGACAGCTGTGTTTTATGAGCTCAGTTATCCTGACAGTTGGTATCCCGACACATGGGGTACTACTGAGTCTTTTGCCCAAAATTATTTTTGTAGCATTCAGATATCCCGATGCTTAGTTTCCTGACAGATATGTATTAGTTCTCTATTTTTTTTAATAGGAATAGCCTGACATGACATTGCAGTGTGTATATGTGTCATGTATCGGGTTATTGTTATATTTTGGTTTTTGTGTTATTGGTTGTGTTTGGATGGTATTGTGATTGGTACCGACTTTTGTAGTATTATTTTGGAAGCATTTTTGTATTGTACTTTTAGGTATTATGGCAGGAGGTGCTCCCTATTTCACTATGGGGCCGTATTAGTTTAATTAAAATGAATGTATTCCCCTGCCTTTTCTACCCTTTATCGCTCCTTAACTCATTTATTCCATTGTCCTGGTTTCAGAAAATGCACAGGCTTTTACTAATTTTATATGGTCTAACAAACATCCCCGGTTAATATACCACAAGCTCAAAACTTTTGACGGATTCCTCACCTGGCAATATATTATTGGGCTAGTCATCTATCAAAGTACCTAAAATGGTTACACTCAGGGCCCGATAGTCTGAGGCTGACCTGGCTCAAAATTGAATTGGATTTTATTCAGTCTATGAATATGGACCCCCCAGATCCTGTTCTATGTCAAGCTTTCTTCTATACAAGATATTCGAAAATGTCCAACCCTTATGACTTCTCTAAGAGTACATACTCAACTTTGTTTCTTTTTGTGTTATAAACCACACCTCGATCTGTCTCAATCCTTATGGAATTTGCCGTCCTTCTTAATAAACAAACAGAGGGTCTCCTCTAAATGATTGCCCCAGCTGGGGAAGGGGATTATATCTACCTATCTTGATGGAGAGGAAGCTTGGCTTCCTGTAGCTAAATTAATCCAGAAATTTAACATTCCAGCAGTCAGTCACTTCAAGGCCCTTCAATTAAGGCACCTTCTCACTACCAGGTTGGGTAATACTCCTCCCCACCCTCCTGCATTTTCCTTAATATCCGAGCTCTCTTCCTTGTTGGGTCCCTCCAAGGTAGTCTCAAAAGTATACCAAGCCCTTTTCATTGATGGTATGGGTGGCTCTAGCCTACAAATACTGTCCTCCTTTTTCCCCATTATACCTTGGACTGTCCCTGTTATGGTGGTACTGTCATAAGTATGTTTTGAAAGACAGACTACGACTTATGCAATACCACATTTTACATAACCTGTATTATACCCCCCTAAAGTTGGTAAGATGGGGTCTTCTCAATTCTGGTCTGTGCTCCAGATGTTCCCAAGAGGAAGGGACACTTCTTCACATATTCTGGCAATGTCCTAAAATAATCCCACTATGGAATTCAAATAAGGCCAAACTGGACCCTTTACTGGATCTACAGGATTGTTTTAATCCTGAAATTTGCCTTCTAGGGGACTTGTCCCCAATAGAAGCTATCACGCGGAGATATCATATGTCTATGATAACATTATCTGTTAAAAAAGTCATACTTAGGCATTGGAAGGATGACATTAGCCCATCATATCAAAAATGGGTCAATGAAATCCTTGCTAATCTCCATATTGAGAAAGCCATTGCGGCCTTTATAACATGCAATGGAAATATAAGCTTAATTTGGGATCCCTTACACACTCTAATTACTATTGGTATTGACAAGGATGATGTTGACAATTGCTTGTCTTAGTCTAATTACAGATTATTTTATCTTACTGCTGTACCGGGGGGAGGAGGGGTGGGGAGAGGCAGAACATGTTTTGAATTGTTAGCATGTTACGAATGTGTCACTATCTCTGTCCCCTGTATTATTGGAAAAGTTGTTAATAAAATTTGAATTGAAAAAAAGGTATTATGGCAGGAGGGAGGTTCTGGTCACGTGGGTGTTTCATAGTATAGTGCTGTGCACTAGTGCTCAGAGGTAGTCTGTGGTGGAATATTTCATTTTGTTGGCAACAGTTCTCTGCATTTTTTTTTCCCCCTGCAGGTAGGATTTATGGAGAGGAAATCATGGTTGTCCTTAGTATTTATTCCCAGAGCATGTCAGTTCTTTGTTGTTCTTTGTAGATCTGTCTGACCATTGTGTGTATTCCCGCATGTGCTTTGCTGAGGAGTGAGTTGAATCTATGGTGCCAGGCTTCCACATTGTTTTGAGTGTGTGGGATTCCTTCTGAGGTGGGTTCCTGTATTGACCAGATGATGGGTGGGAATAATGGTGGATATTGTGCCCTCTTCATTTTGAGTAGAATTTTACCATACAAGTAGTTATCTTCAAACCATGTTTGGAGTTGCTGGGTTGTTACTGGTAATTGTTGTTTTATTTCTTCATATGCAGGGGCTGAGATATGTCAGGCATACTAGTGTTCTAATATGCAGGCTGAATTCTGGGTTTGTCCCATATTCTTTAGCTAGTCCCGATGTCTGTAGTTTTCTCAATATTATCTGGCCAAAATGAAATAAGCAGCCTTTGTGCTTTGAGGTGCGTAATTCTTGTTTTGAGGCATGAATGGCTGCTGTTTCATAGTCGGTCATGATAATGTTTGATGCTAGTATGCAGTTTTATCTTTTGGCTAGTTGGTGTAGTTTTTGGAATAGTGCTATGTAGGAGTCTTGTAATTTATTGGTCATGAGGCAGTATACCATAGGGAGTAATCAGCTGTTGTCCATTGGTCCTACAGGAGTGTGTATTATATAGAGTTCTGAGAATAGTCTATGGTCAGTTTTAAAAGTGCCGTGTATTATCCAGAATAAGGTATTTTGCAGGTGTGTGAAGTTTTGGTTTGTGGTAAATACTAGACGTTTACTGCCTGATGTTTTAATAGTGGCACAGAAGAACTCTTGTCCAGAAACTTCGGTTAGGTTGTATGGTACCTGTAGGTACTCTAATGTAGAGGGTTCTTTGGGAAATTCTTTTCATCTGGATCTGCTGATGATTTGCATTAGTGATTGCTTGGAGGGTAGGTGTTGTCTCACCTCTGGTTGTAAGGTACTGACTTCATTTTGGAGAAGTTGCATTGGGTTACTGCCATATATTTTGGATTTTTTTCCTTAACTGCAGCTACTATTTTGGCAATTGGTGCTGCACTGGGATTAGGGGAGTGGTTGTGGTCTGTGTTTTATTATTGTATATTGACCATTTTGTAAGATAGTGATAGCACGTCCTAGGCAGTGGTGTGATTTTCTCTGGTCACAGCACCAGTACTACTTTTCTTCCTGGTGTTGTTCATGGATGAGTAGATAGCTGTGGATATTTAGCTTTTCTTTGCCTCTTTTAATGGTATCATTGTGCATATGTGCACATTGGGGTTTTGCTTGTTGTTGCTTTTGGCTCTTTGATCTCCATAATGTGGTGGTTCTCATACCAATGCTGTGGTGATCTGAGAGCTTCTAGCAGTGGGTAGGGTATCTTGAGGTTTATATAGCTCCCGATAATGTGGAGCCACATGCATTGTTGATGGATTGCTTACCTGTGCACTATGCACAGGTGCACTCTTCCGGTATTCCCCCATCCTCTGAGTTATGTCAGACTCGGAGGATGTATCTTTAAGTTCAGGGTGTGTCACGTATAATGCCCAGAGCATAAATGCATTTTAGTCGGGACTACTGGTTAGGGAATTTTTCATGTCAGTGATGTTTGTGTTGGTTTAAAATTCTCGATATTTGGTGTGTCAGGGATATGATTTTCAGTTTTGCATAGTAGATCCAAGGGAAACTTGCTTCTGTGGGCAGGAGGAAGTGAATAGGAATATTAGCTGTTATAACTAAAACTTCAGTAGATACTGGAGGATGAGGGAATTGGGCCTAGAGGAAGTCATATGGAGGGATTCTATTGAAAACCATTTAACATGGGGGGAGGGAGGTGACTACTTGATGCATATGGAAGGGGGGGCTTTTAGTCTCTTTTATTTTTTTCAAAACCACTGATTGTCAAACCAGCCCCAATAGTACTTCACCTGTGAAGTTCTGCTTTACTGTTTAAAGTAGGCACTGCCCTGCACAAATAACTTCACAAAGTGGATGGTTTACACTTCACAAAGTCTGAAAAGTTTGCAAAGTGAAGGTTCCCAACTTTGCACTTCTTTTGCTATAATGGTGGGTATGATGCTGCCAGTTGTGTTATGACTACTCCTGCTGCCATTCGCCTTCCCAATTTGCACCTCCCTTCTTCTGGGGCTCTGTAGTGGACCCCAAAGCAAAGTATTTATTCAGCTTATCAGCCATCACTAGTAGCTCTTTCACTGATTCATTCCCCTTTTCCCCTGTTTTCAGAAGCCCAGTCCCTTTGCTTACCTTCCTCCTAACATTTATGCACTGGAAGACCTTATTGTTGTTTGAATTTCCTATGTTGATTCTAAGTTCCATTGCTTCCTTCGCTATCTAAATCCTATGCTTTCTGTCCCCCATGCTGCTTTTTACTCCTCCCTGGCCTGGAGGCAAGCTGTCTCTTTCCAGCAGTCATAGACTTTCTATCTGTTCAGGATCAGTTGCATTAGGCCCCCATTGAGAAAATGAGAGCTGCATTCTGGCCCTTTTTAAATTATTACTTACAAGTAAGGCAAGTCAGACTGATTTCCTTGGTGCTCATCTCAGCAAAGTACAAACAACACTTTAAAATTGTATATACAAGATTTCAAACAGGTCAGGAAACATGTGACAACCTTAAAAAAACACACACACTGGTCTCTGCAGTTACTTCAAAACCCTCTTTAACACATTTTCAGTGCACTCTACTTGGTCAGATGCAGCTGCTTCAGACAATAAATCATCAGGTCCTTCACCTTGGGGAAATTCACATTTCTGAAGTTCTTCATCCTGCTGGATGATGCAAGGATGGTCTTTCTGCCAGCATGGAGAAGGTTATCTTGTGGTCACTGCCTCCAACTGGTTCCTTGTTCACATAGGAGATGACCTCATCTCCACTGCTAAGAATAAGGACAAGTATGTCTTTAAACATTTTTTCCTTTTCAAAATGCTGCCCCTGGAAGCAATCTTTGAAGAGGAATATGAAATTTATCTCATCTAGACCACTAGCACCATTAAGATCCTGTCTATACCTGCAACATTGAAGTCCCAGAGGATCCTCGCTTCGTCTGATTTGCCTGTTCCCATACAGTAATTTCTCTGACCAGCAGGGAATTGCACTTGCAACTGATATGGTGAAATATTTCCTGAAATCACTGTGATATCTTCAGTGACCTTCCCTGCCTGCCTTGAGTACCACTGTAGGACCACCTGAAGGAACCACTTTATAAATACAGTATCACAAAATATCTGGAAATATCTGAGCATGTCTAATTCTGCAAATGTATGCTCTAATGAGCTATTTGCAGCCGCTTGCACATCTCCAGGGGACTGTTTCATCCAATTTTCCAAAGCTTAGTCCAGATGGACACTGCGACACTTTTTGCCACTAGTGTCCTCTGTTTCTTCCACAGTGATTACCTTATGAAGAGAGCCACCCACTTCCTTACTCTCAGGCCCTTTTATAATAGCCTGTATCTTTCTATCCTGTTGTCCCAGTCATTTCTTCCCCCTACAGTACCAAGTCTCTGTGAGTACCACTATGCCCTGAACTTCAAAGAGATTATGCCTATGACCTCACTAATTTTTCTTGGTGTGCTCCTCATAATTTCCTTTATACAATTCAAAACAGTGGGCCTCCTATGCTTCCCCCACCTAGAGATCTCTGGCACCCCTATTCAGCAGTCCTTCCCTCATAGTTCCCATGTATATGCCTTCTGCTCTTCATAATCCACTGCAGCAGCCCCACCTCTCCCATCCTGTAGTACAAATCCCCTCAATTGCCCTCTGTGTTGTCCTGACCAGTGATGTCACTCCCTTCTAGAACAGCTGCAGCCCATCCTGGTAGTGCAAATCTCCCATGCTCTCTAGACATCCCTGCAGTTAGCCATAAAATGAATTTCTCCTCTTGCAGCACACCATTAACCATGCATTGTCCACTCTAATAGCATGCAGTTACCCTCACTAGTTCCTGGGAATTGGGGGATCTTGAAAAAGATTGCCCTGGATACTTCTTTTCTTTAGGAACAAGCCAGCTCAATGAAAGGCATCCTCATGTTCATAGGACATGTGCTTCTTGTGTTCCTTATGCCAACATACATGACAGTGGTCTTCTCCTCCAAGATGTGTTGCTTGGCACTGGATAGCACTCATTTGACTTGCACTGTAGATAAACAAACCACCTTACCCAAACTACCAGACAGATTCAGCAATACCCCTCCACTTCACGAGTTGTCCTGACCAAAGAGTTCCCAGTCACTACTATTAGCCTTCCACTCATCAACAACTTTTGTCCCTTCTTCTTGGTAGGTTTATGTTCTGGTGCCTGGAGTGCACCCACCAAACCCAGTTGTTTTTTTCACCCCCCCACATGGTAATTGTTGTTGGGGTCCACTGGTAATGGTTAACCTCCATAACATCTTCTTACTCCCTTTTCCTCTTTCAGACAGCCTAATCCCTTCCAGTAGAGATCACAGTTCTGGCCAACGTTCTCCGTACTGTAGAGTACCTGTCTCATTCAACTTCCCCCAAAAGCTCAGTTCCTAAGTCCCTAGTGTCCTCGCTGTATCCTCTTTAGTTGCTTTCCCACATCACTGCACCCCTGTGGTCCATTTATTTGCCACTCAAGTCTAGTGATGTGCCTGCTGAGAAGGTTGAACAACCCAAAAGTAGCAGTGAATTTGTACCCCTCACACCCTCCATAGGCAGACTAGAGTGAACTGGACAGCACTGCCACTGCTGTGCTATTAGTGCTCTGCTGTGCACAGCACTGGCAGCACACAGGTTTTTCTTCTCTCCCAGTGATCTGCACACTAGCTTGTCCCCCCTGCCCTGAGTCCCACCAAGCTACCCTGTTTTCTGTGCCACCATGATACTGCCAGTTGCTTTTCCAGACTGGCTAACTGTCTTAGGGCAAAATCAGCTCACAGTGACTGCACATGTACTCCTCCCTGCCTTCACAGCAGGTTGACATAAATCATGCTGGCCTGGCAGCCTCAGGCTGTGTGCCCATCCACCTGGTAGACTACACTGTTAGAAACAATAGCTGGTCCTCTGCCTCACTCCCTTTCAGCCCAATTCCAATGTCAGCCAATTCCAATGCTACCTCATAATCATTCACCACAGAAACTACTCTCCACTTGCTTATCCAGTATCTGAATGATAAGGCAGGAGCCCATATTGGAATGTTTTCAGCCTGTTCAGCTCCTCCTCCAGTCATATACCTGCTTCACAGGTTGCAACCACTCAGCCCCAAGGCAGGCTTTAATATTTTAACCTGCTAGTTTGAACACACTGTCTGCTAAAAATGTCAATAACTGCTCCATAAACACACAAAGGAACTTCTGTCTACCAGCACTGTTAGTATTAAATACTGTACCTTTTCTCTGTTGTATAGGTACTTGTTCCAGAGCTCTATCAGTATTTACAGCAGTTAACCCCATATAACTATTAAATGGGGATATCATCTATGAGACAGCTTTTAATTTTAGCACAGTAGACTGCCATCCAGAGAAAAACAGCATTGCAGTCTATACTTTTTTTTTATTTAGTTGTTTAACCAGGTATAGCACACTAAGCTGAAAGCATTTTTACAGGAGTGACCTGGGAGCACAAGGAGGTTAAGTGACTTGCTCAGGGTTACACAGTATGCAAGTGGAAGCTGTGGGATTCAAACCCAGGTCAGGTTGCTAGATATCACCAAATTTGCAGCTCAGAGCCTTAGACCACTGCGCTATACTGCCTCCTCCTCTTGATGAGCCCTCTTGGCAGCCAGTACAGTAGTTGCCACTTTTATTGTGTTTTCCAAGGCCTTTAATAGTGTTAGAGATTAGAATTCTCAAGCCTGATATGTCAAAACAGGCGGGGCAGTTAACAGCCAGTCATTTCTCTCTTTTGCTGTAATTTTTACTAAAGTATATAGAAACATAGAAACATAGAAGCTGTTGGCAGATAAGCACCGCAAGGCCCATCCAGTCCACCCATTTCTTTTTCTACCCTATGAATGTGTCTTCGGCTTTTGCTCTGTCAATGGCCTATCTATTCATACCCATCTGTATTGCTCCCTTATGCCTATCCCATGCCTGTTTGAAGCCTTGCACTGTATTCACATCCTCTACTTCCTGAGGTAGGCCATTCCATGCATCCACCACTCTTTCTGTGAAAAAGAATTTCCTCACATTACACCTTATTCAGCCTCCCTGTAATCTCATGCTGTGTCCTCTTGTCCTGCTATTTTTCTTAAATTGAAACATGTCAGACTCTTTTACCTTGTTAATGTCCTTAAGGTGTTTGAATGTTTCGATCATATCACCTCTCTCCCTCCTTTGCTCTAAGATATACATATTGAGCTCTGTTAATCTGTCCTCATATGTTTTCTGATGCAGTCCCTGTACCATTTTGGTTGCCCTTCTCTGGCCTGCCTCAATCTGGTTGATATCCTTTAGAAAGTGTGGCCTGCACTGCATGAAGTACTCCAGATGGGGACAAACCAGTGTCTTGTAAAGAGGGATTACTACCTCCCTCTTACCACTTGTGATACCCCTACTAATACACACCAACATCCCCCTAGCCTTACCTACTGCTTTAATGGTCTGCTTGGATGATTTCAGGTGATCTGTGATGATGATGCCCAAGTCTCTTTCTTCCCTTGGGACTGCCAGCAACTCCTCTCCCAGCCTATAGGTGGCTTTAGGGTTTCTCTTCCCTATGTGCATGATCTTGCACTTCTTTGCATTATACCCCAGTTGTACTGTAGATACACAGATAAATAGAACAAAAAAACCCATCCAATCTGCCCTATTGTTCCTAGCTGGACTTACTCTTAATATTTTCTGGACTAGAGTAGAGCACCAATCCTGACATCTGTGTCTTATTATCCCATTGTAATTATTGTGCTTGGTTTTAAACTCTGAGAGAGTGCCAGCAGTAATCACTTCACTGGTAGTCATTTCCAATTATCTACCACTGTTTCTGTAAAAATGATTTCCTTATTTATTCTATGTGTTTTATCATGTTCCCACCCTCTTGTCAGTCTTCTACTGAGTAAATGTTAATGTTGTTCCTCCTTTAATGATAACTCATTCCCTGTTGCCCCCTGTACAGTCTTCAAAGCCCCCTGGTTAACTGTTTTCTGCTTCTCCTTATTCTTTTTCAGATTAGGGCTCCAAAACTACACAGGAAGTTAAAGGTGTGGCCTCACCAGTTGCCTGTACAGTGGCAAGATCACATCTTTGTTGCAGTGGGTGAAGCACCATTTGATGTTATTTACTTTAACATGCTTTCCCCGCGATTGAGACTAGAATTTCAAATTGTTGTGTTTATTATAACCCATAAGTCCCTTTCCTCATTTGAATGCTTAGCTTTGCCCCCCCCCCAGACTATATACTAGCTGTGGATTTTTGGTTATAATATGTATTGCTTTACATTTAGTGGTGTTGCAATTTAAATGCCACATTCGGGACAACATGTCTAGACATTCTCTCTCTTTCTCTCTTCCTGTTGCTTATCCACTTATGTTTGGTGTCAGACAAACTCTGTGGGAGGATAGACTCTGAGGAGTGGATAAGTAACATGAAGAGAAATTTGGAAAGTCTATAATAATGATCCTGATAGGCAGCATACATTCTGTAATGTGAAGCATTTTCTTAATAGTGTACACAGAAGGTATACATATAGCTACAAATTAATGTTTTAAACAACTAAACCAGTGAGATTAGTAGGAGAGCTTTTTTTCATATTTAAATGCAAATGTGCTGGAGAAAAATCAATAAATAAAGTGCAAGACATAGAATGAAACTTCAGAACAGTGCCTGAAAAAAGAGATTAAGGGCATTTGTTTTAAGAATAAGAAAGACAATAGCACAAATTCAGTTACATAAGATAAAGCCTTATTGTCAAACTTATTATGAACTGATAGAAACAATCCAGTTCTCTGATGGGACTGAGAGCTTGTCTGAGCCATGACTAAATCCCACCACATGGCCACAGGCAGAAAAGAACCAGTCACCAGCTTTTTACTGACATCCATATAACTCCACCTTTGTGCCTAAATATTTTCCTAAAATACCATAACTACTAACACACCACAAACTGCTTTACATTCTTATCAATGGCAAACAAACTGTGGCTCAAAATATTTTTTTTTGTACCAGTACTGCTCCCATTCATACATTAATCCTGCTGAACTTCAACCACTCAACATATAGTAGGTGCACACTGACCTCATGGATAATCTGCCTCTCTCAGGCTAACGTACAGTAGCAAATCTGCCACAGATCACACTGGAAGCAAGACATCTTGAAGGCCAACACTCTAATATTGTTAAGTGATCTTGGTGGAAATGACTTACTGCAAACTAATGGCCTGATGACATATGTGGCAGAAATTCATAAAATAGATAAATAAGCACCTAAGCAACACTAGCAGCTGCTTCTAGCACGGGAGCAAACAGCAGAGCAACACACTTTTTCTGTTGTGATCTTCTTATCCCCAGATCAGACAACTACAAAGATTTTTTGTAAATGCTAGGAATAGTTACACTCTGCTGCACATGCACTACTATACAACAGCACCACCTACAGTTCACAGCCCAAAAGTACTATTTTGTTTAAATGTATTACTACATTTAAGATCCAATACTAAAACATTATCAAAACTGTTTGATTTTATTTATTTTATTAATACACATTTGGATTCAGTTCTTAATAGCATTAATACACTCCATTGTGTGGTATATCATAGAATGGCATCACTTCTTGGGTGCATGAGACACTTAGCCTGCAACCTCATGCTTCACAACACACCCATGGCATGATCATATCCCATAAGGTACTACACCATGTTGTGTATTATTGTTTAATTGTCATGCAAAGGCCAGTCATAGCTATTTATTATTAATTAATTAATTAATTTCAAATGTTTTGGCAGAAAAGACATACTGAGCCGATAACAACTCATTTGCTGGTGCATCTGAGGAGTGAGGGAGTAAACAATACAATAGGAGCAATAGAAAATTATAGTAAGGGGTTATTATAGATGCAGGAGGAAGGAGAATGAGTGGTTGCTATACAGGTCAGGGTAAACCCTTCAATCTTTGCCTACTCTACATGCTTCATTAGACTGCTCAAGCTGCCCATTTTAAATTCTTGCTTTCGTACAATGATTTGAAATGCCTTTTTAGGACTGCAGTAGTCAGTGCCCTGCAGACCTATTGCTTTCAAAAAAGGACTTTGCATTCCTTGCATTCTTTGCAACTGAACAACATATTGGAGTTCCACCACAGTCACCTCCACATCTGTGGAGCACTCTGGTCACACAGCACTATTTTTAACTTGTAAAGAAATTGGACTGTCCTGATCAGGACACTGAGGCATTGGACATCCCCAGTGTCACTGTTTAGTTTCTGGGGGGTGGGTGCGGTGGTGGGTGCTGAAACAGAGGGTTGGGTGGGGAGCATATTCATAATTTTAAAGAAAAATTTGGCAGGCACAGTAGAACATGGAACACTCTGCCATTTCCAAGATGGCCTCCACATTCTCCTGAGAATGCACTAGCATTAGCGCATGAGCATTGTAGTGCAGCAGACATCTTGGTCATGGTGGAGAGTGTTGTGCTCCACCATGACTCTGTTTGTTTTGTTTTTTCCTTTAAAATTATGCATATCCCCACCCACCCTCCCTCTCAGCACCCACCACCCATATCCCCAGAAACATAATAGTGACACCGAGGTAACCACTCCCTAGTGCATTGCTCAATAATTTCTTTTATTATATATATTCCCACTTGGCCCTCCCTGTCAGTATTCCACCCCCAACCCCCTCAACACCCAGAAGCATAACAATGACACTGGGCGTGCCCAATTCCCTGGGGTCGCAACTCACAATGCTAATCTAACAGTGATACTGGGGGGTGTCCGATTCCCCAGTGTACATTTGATTCACCCATTGGGGGTACAATGCCATAAGCCTCTTTGAACCACAGATACATCTTCAGTCTTCAATACTGGACTGCAAACTCAGGAAATCAGGTATACATTCAATGTATTTCAATGGGGTTTTGAACTTGGTAGCATAACTTGGCCATTTCTTAATATTTTTGCCCACATTTTCAGCATATCTTTTGGGATACCATGTCATGAACAATGCAAGTGAAGTTAGATAAATTTGTCCAGCAAGGTTATTTTGTGGTCAATGCATGAAATCATCTTTCAGGCAGGAACTGAACATTTTCTCCACTATTGTTCATGAGGTGAGGTCATAAGATGGTTATGTTGAAAATTTGGTGTACAAATATTAAAAATAACAAAGTTATGAGCGATGTTAAATTTTGAACTCAAGCTTGAAACCTTGACAATTTTCAATATTTTCACCCTAAATTTACAGCATTGCCATATCTTTATACAACCTCATGAATTTGACAGCTGTTATTTTTCAAATCCTGGCTAAAATGTTTTTTTTGTTAAAAAAACAGAAACGTTATCAGGCTATGTTGCATTTTCAAATGCTGGCTCATAACTGCGATAATATACAATATTTTTACCCTACATTTTCCACATAGCCATTTCTTCACAGCACCTCATGAGAGAGACAGGTGTAATTTTCTAACTCCTGCCCAAAATGCAGTTTTCAATATTTTTATCCTAAATTTATAACATAGCCATATCTTTATGTGACCTCATGAATTTGGCAGCTGTTATTTTTAAATCCTGATTAAAATGTTGTTTTTGTTTATTATTTTACATCCCAGAAGTGATTTTCTGCCATTGTTCATGAGCTGGGGTCATAAGAAGATTGTGTTCTCAATTTGGTGTAAAATATTAAAAAACAGAAAAGTTATCAGGCTATGTTGCATTTTTGAATTCTGGCTCATAACTGTGGTAATATACAATATTTTTACCCTGCATTTTCCACATAGCCATTTCTTTGCAGCACCTCATGAAAGAGACAGGTGTCATTTTTCAACTCTTGCCCACAATGTATTTTGCTTCCCTAATGTTGATTTCATAATCCCTGTGCAAAACCACCTTTTGGCAGAAGCTGAACATTTACTTTGCTATTGTTCTTGAAGTGGGGTCATAAGAAGGCTATGTTGAAAATGTTACATAAAAATGTTAAAAAACAATGAAGTTATGATCCTACGTTAAATTTTGCAAACCCAGTCTCGTAACTTTGGTAATTTTCAATATTTTTACCTGATGTTTACAAGATAGCTATATCTGTACAGCACCTAATGAATCCTGGCCAAAATGTTTTCATACATCCCACTAGGTGATTTCTCAGTCCCTGCTCAAAATCACCTTTTTGGCAGGAGTTGAAACTTTTCTCTGCCATTGTTCATGAGGTGGGGTCATAAGAAGGCTATCTTCTAAATGTTATGCAAAAGAAAAAATGAAAAATATGAGGCTATGCTGAATTTTCCAAATGCAGGTTCGTAAGTTGGGCAATATTGAATATTTTTACACAAATTTTCAACATAGCCATTTCTTTACAGCACCTCATGAATGTGACAGCTGTCGTTTTTCAACTTGTGCCCAAATGTAGTTTGTATCCTGAAAGTTGATTTTGCAGTCCCTGCACAAAATCACCTTTCAGGCAGGAGTGAGGCAAGGTCATAACAGGGTTATGTTGAAGATTTGGTGTAAAATCTAAAAAGAAACAAATTTATGAGCCTACATCACATTATGCTAACACAGGCTCATAGCTTTGGTAATTTTCAATATTTTACCCCAAATTCCTTGCCTGCAGTCCCATCGACTCTGGCCAGAGTTTGTTTTGATTAGACACTATACAAAAATTAGCCATAGACCTCAAACTACACTAACATATTGCATACCTACTGCAGCTGTTAACTGCATTGATTACATGGATCAAAGTCTCATGTCACTCATACTGCTATCAAAGCAGCAAAAGCACACCAGGCAGAATGAGATATCATTCCCAACCTCTACAAAGCTCACTAAATCTTTTGGAGTTTGTATCATGATGGTTAGACAAATAAAAAAAAGACGTGACATTCCAATAGGCTGCTCCCTTAGAAATCTTCACTGAAAACTAAGACTTTAAGAAGCTCTGCTTTTGCTGAACATGTGCAGACACTAAAAGCAATGCCTGAGCCATTTCTGCTGATACCACCTCCTGGATAGAGATTTTATTTATTTATTTAAAATGTGGCACCCGGGAGAGGTACACCGAGTAGATGCTCATTTCCAGGAGTGACCTGGGGATGAGGGGCACTATACAAGAAAGAGATTAAAAAACTCTAATACAGCAGATACGTAGCAAAGTTAAACCTTGTTTCTGAAATTGCAGAGAAGCTGACAAACTTTAGATTTCCCAAAGCTTTGCAAAGTTCCAATTGGCATCATCAACTTCAACTTTGCTGACTTTGCAACTGTTTCTCAGGTGAAGTGTCATTTTATTCTATGAAGTAGCAACTTCACATATGAAATTTTGTCACTTTGTGGAAAAAAGTGTCACATCACCTGCCATAAAAATGTTGCAATGTCAGCAATTTAGACTTCACAAATTTAGCCAACTTCGCAATTTTCTGCTGAAGTGAAGTTTTCTCAGCTTTGCTCAACTCTGCTTCTGGAATGCTGCTATCATTGCTAGAATTATTGCTGCTGCTTCCTCCTGTTGAACCTGATGTATGGCAGAGGATGAATGGGCTAATAAGAGAGTAAGAGAGGGGAGCCAATGAAATCACAGTTACAGATTCATTTGTCACTGTAGGGAAAGGATTAACAGCGGGCCTGCAAGCTTCAGGAAGGGTTGAACAAAGCCAAAGACCCTCTAGAGGAAAGGAAAACAAGAGGGGAAGAGCCCAAACCAGAAGTCCCTTTCGTTAGGGAAGAAGCAGAAACTTTGGGTACTAGAAAAACATGCCACTTTCAAACACAGATGTAAAAAGTGTAGGCAATGCAAAAAAGGAAACAAAAAAAAAACCTTTCCCCAGCCCAACATGATAGGAACATTTGCTGAACCAATGTTTCAGCAATCTCAAAATAAGGTACTGTCATTTTAAATCATAAACACACTCAAAGCTAGAATGTAAAGACAAGATTAAAGAACTGAGAGCTACAGCTATATTTTCAGAATGCAATATAATTAATAGCCCTGAAAATGACACTTACAGAAGGTGCTGCAGCAGATACGGTATATCAAATAGAGCAAACACCTGATAAGAAAACAGCACATGTATTAGAGGCCCTAGAATAGCAAACAAACATAAAGGACATAAAGATTCAATAAGAAAGCAGTTAGACAAACTGAAACCTCTGAACTCTACAATGACTAAAAAAATATATATGAGAAGAACCTATAGATAAATTGAAGGAAACCATCAAAATCCTGGAAGGCTAATGCATTTTGCCAACAACAGGTGCAGGAGACCTTTTGCTCCTCCTCCTCTTCCTCCTCTGTGGGTCCATTCACTGAAACCCAGGTCCCCCGCAGGAATCCTCAGATATCCCTTCCCCCCAAAGATACGTCTGTACAAAATTGCACACCTCAACATCCCAAGCCTACGGGCGAAAAAATCTGTGCTAGAATCATGGTTCTTTACAAATAGCTTTGATATTATTGCTTTCACTGAGACCTGACTTACTGATAAAATCACCTTCAATGAAATCAGTCTTGAAGGGTACTCCCTCTTCAGAAAGAACAGGTAAAGGAAAGAGGGGGTGGATGCCTCTTCTGGATTGCAAATACCCTCTCTGACTCTGAATTTGATACCCATGTAGCAACACCCAACCTCACATTCCTTTCTGTAGTATGTATATTATCTATATTATCTAAAGTAGAAAAAGATGATATACAGCTTGGCCAATGACATAGAAAAGAAAACACATTGCATCTTTTTTTTCTTACTTTTGTTGCAAATGGAGATCTATTAACATGTGACGTGTTATTAAATTCTGGTGAAGATTTTGGAGTGCAGTGGCAGGTGAAATGTGAGATACATAAAGTATTGTGTCATAGTATACATACAGAAAGTAACAACCACTTTAGGCAGATCATTAATAAACATTGCAAAAGATGAGACCATGAACAGAGCTTTGAGGACACCCTTTCTTGGAACCACAAAATCAGAAGAAAATTAAAGACACAAATATATTGCACTCAATTATGAAACCAGGAGAGAACCAGACAGGAGAATGTTATTTTAATCCAAACATGTCAAGCTTAATGTCTAGAATAGTGTAGTGGACTGTGTTAAATGCCTTAGAAAGACATAAGAATATGGCAGCAATCAATTGTTTATTATCAAAGGAAATATGAATATCATTAATGACATGGGAGACCACATGTAGAATTATTTCAGGATGGAACTAGATTGCAAAGGAAACAGTAAATTATGTAGTAATAAAAATAAGAAAGTTGTTTATAGACACATTTTCAATCAGTTTAGCACAAGCAAGAAATATTGAAATATGTTTACAGAAATTGGGGACCTGAATAGAACCTCCTTTGTAAATAAGAATTGCATAGGCTGATTTCCACCCTTGGGAAGTCATTGTTCTGTAAAGAAAGATCAAATAGAAGAGTAATATTTCCAGTAACTGAAGTAGCAGTTTTAAGAAAAAGGATCAAGATCTGGTAACTTGTACAATTCTACTGACTGAGTTCCTTCAGGACCTCATTTAAGTGGATTTATTTAAAAGAATAAAGAATGAGGCAATAAAATAAACACTTTGAACAGTTGGGGAATGGTTTTAGTGTTCAATATCAAAAGCCAAACTTATGCTAAAGAATGGTTATAAAAGCTGAAACTTGAAGCTGTTTATCAGTTGTAACCAAGGAATCACATTGAAGAGCTATTGGATGGTGACTCCAAGAGGTACATGATTGCAAGCTTTTAATTAATTGCCAGGTCTTAAAGGGATTATTTTTTTTAAGAGATAATTGGTCATAATAGTTCATTTGGTGCTTCTAATAAGACAACTACAGTTATTTCTATGACTACCAAATATAATCTAAGTTATGTAAAGTTTAGATAATTTAGCTACTTCCCATGCCTTATTCTTATTGACGATAGTGGAGGCAATTTTGCCATTGAACCATGGACAGAATATCTGCCATATTTTTATTTATTTATTTATTTATCAGCAAGTAAAAGAGCATGCTTATTAGGAACATGTTGTAGGAAAGATATTATGAAGTCATAAGCAAGGGTCATAAAAGAACAAGTATACAGATGAAGCCAATCAATTTAAGTAATACTAACAGAGGGAAAAAAAACATGATTATTAAGGAATTTGAAACTGCAGTGCACTGAAAGCTTGAAACAGGAAAAATATTAGCACCCTTTCTTGCAAAAGTAGGCTGAGTTCATTAATATTATTGTAAAAGCAACATAGTTGCATGTATGTGGTTCAGAAGTAAGAATAACATCTAGTACAGAGTTTTTGTATGAGTTTTTATTTTCCTTTAATCAAGCCAGAACTGTGATGAACTGAAAAAGATTAAAGCATTAAATTGATTTAAGACAGAAATAGGAGGGCTAACCATGCACTAGCTGAAATAACTGAGCAGTAGCAGTTCAGAGAATCTGAAAGGGACAATTTATCAAAGTGTCAGAAGGGACAGAAGAAGAATGATAACAGGCATACAAATGCATATGCAAACTTTTATTAAAAATAATTAAAGTACTACACTAATAAATCTAGATGCTTTGGAATTGTTATGGACAGAATAACCAGAGTATCAATAGGATGTTTTATGAATATTTCTGCACCACCTCTTTTGGTTTTTCCTATCCAAACAAGTTATAACCTCAGATGGAAACCTCTTAGTCAGAGACCGAGGCATTAAGACAAGACTCAGAAGAAATGAGAGCATCGGCTTTAGTAGACAAACAAAGGACCTCAAAGATACCAATTTTCAAAATAAACTCCAGCATTAATATGCTGGCACTGAGGTTTGAGGTACTGGATGCCACACCTCGTGCCATGCAGGTGACCTGGGTTTGGGAACAAGCCCGGGTTGTCAGGGGTCAGCAGGGAGGGAAAGGATCGAGCATCCAGAGGACAGCTCTCCTCTCCCGGGAGGAGAGGGGCCCTGCTCAGTGCTTTGCTGGCCTCTGGTGGAAGCCAGAAACATAGCAAGTGCTGCAGCATAAAGAAGGGTTGGAAGTGGCAGACATCAGTGGAAATGTCTTGACATCAGGACACTAGCCACTCCCTAGAATAGGGGAAAAAGCCCTACCACCTCTAGTGGAGACGGAGCACAAGAGCTTTCACTTGATATGCGGCCACCCTCCTGGCACCCTGCCAACTGACATGACTAGAAGTCCAGGGTGTCGGGCACCATCTTGTCCCCACCCGGGCAGTAAACCCCAGCTACATGGGGGAAGGAGGGTTGACCAGGTGAGGTGGTCCACAGAGGGATGACTCCTAGGCGCTCCCAAGGAGACCAGAGCTGGGTGGGGGAGATGATGAGAATAAAATAGAAAGTAAAAAAAAAAAAAAATGTGCAGAAAGCCTAGTAAATATCAGGCACAGCAGTCTGAGAATTCTAAACTATTTGAATTAACAGGACTAGGATAAGGCTCCATGCTTTGAAATGCCAACAGCAACACCAGAGTCAGCTTCTTGGCTAGTGCAAAAGAATGAATTCTAGTCAAGGTGTGAGTCCTAACAAACTACTGAGATGTTAATTTGCAATGATTGAGAAAGAGAGAATCAGATTTGGCTATAATCAACAACAGATAAACAAGAAATGACAGTAGAAGACAGATACAATGAAGCAAATAATACAATAGGAATTTCAACACAGTTGTTCATGCAATTACCAAAGCACATGGAATCCTGCCATAATATAAGTGAATTAGAGAAACTGTGCTGACAAAAGGAAAACAAACTCTAGTCAGAGCCAACAAGGCTGCATAATGCTATTTTACAGGGGTTATCAGACATCTACAAGGAAATTGTATTTTGTATGGAACCTCGAGCAGTTCAATATTTGTTTCGAACTGCCAGCCAATAACAATATCCAACTGTGATTCCTGGCCCTGTTAAAATTAACACATTCTCTGGTGTCCACAGGTATATCTCACCCTCTTGTCACCGGCCCTTTAATAAACAAATCATTGCCTGGTGGAAATGGCACCATCGTTGTCTGATCGCCTGCCCCATTAGCAACAAATAATACCTTGCTGTAGTATAAGGCCAGTCTGGTCCAGTGCGATGGATGGATGAGGCGCTGTGTGCCTTATCTCTTGCTACGTAAGTGACCCAAGTTCAGGAACCTGCTCAGGTTGCCAGGGTTGGACAGAAGATTGAGCATTCTTCAGATAGCTGTTCTGTCCCTGGGTGGGGAGGCATGCTAACTCAGCCTTTGTCTTCCCCAGGTGAAGGCAGGAATCCAAGTGGGGAAAATGCAGAAATGGCTAGTGCAGGGTCCATAAGCTCCACCCACCCACCCACCTATGTCCCACACGATCCACCTGGATGACTGGCTCAGTTGTGGATGTGAGTGATTGGGTGAGGTAGGATGGTACTCCTTTCTGGCCCTATCATGAGGGGAGCAATCCATGGGGAACTTCATGCTCTGTGTTTGAGATAAGAGAGTGGTAGACAGGGAGGTGAGAACAGGGCTGAGAGCCTGCCTGAGTCAATTTACAAAACAAACAGTTTTATGGAAGGGGAAATGCTGGAATATATACGACCTTAACACATATATACAACCCTCCAATAATGGGTGCTGCTGCACTGTTACAGTAAACCTACCAAGTACAGGTAATATGTACAAGATCTTTTACCAGGGTACTATGGAGCAGGGGTAGGAGTCTGAAAGGGATGATATTTCTTAGAGTTGTAGAATAAAATAGAGGAAAGGGATCACAAAGGATCCAACAGTCTTAGGGAGTTACTATGAATGATAAGACAGGTTAGACATATTGCAATACTTATCTGATGGGGAAGGAGTTCACATCCTGTGAGACCCTTGAAAGTAAAGAGAAAAAGGTTAATATGGAGTAAATACAATAATGGGAACAATAGAGAGGAGAGAAATAGAAAGGGCTATAGTACAGTATAAGAGGTACAAAAATATAGCATTAGATAGAAAGTTACAGAATTAAATGAAGTAAAAGATACAGACATGTTTAATTTAAGTATTGTACTAATAGCAATAATTGTGCACAATGAGCGTAAAAAACAAAACAGAACAATGAAATGTTTGTAACCATTGTAAACGCTGTTCATGTGTTTTTACCTTGACTTGCACATTGTTTTTAGTGTGTGGGGTATATCACTTTAAGATATTTCTATTTAAATGAGATGCACATTTGTATTCCTCATACCCACCACCTGAGAAAGGCCTATTGAAGGGTTGAAATGCTGGAGCTAGTGCGTGAATGCCAGGCATCTTGACAGAAAATACATCTTGCACTTTACATTTAAAACTGAATCTATGAGTGCTGAGCGTTCTTTACTTTTGTTATTACAAGTTGGCTGCTTTGCTCTTGCACTGCCTTTTCCAATGCACACCACTGTACACTACTTACACAAGCTAAGCTATATACCACTCACCATTCATTCGGCACACAAACTTGAAAGGACATGCTAGCTGCAACAGGGATTTTTTCTTAAAGGTAATACTCTCTTAAAACTGGGGTCTAAGGCCATTAGGAGAAAGGTTTGACTGGTAAGAGGATAGTAAATGGAGGGGTTCTATTACAACAGAGGGGGTTGAGGACTTGATTTTGTGGGAGAGGGAAGGGATCATTACTTTATCCTGACAATCAGTATCCCAACACATGGGGTACTGAGTTTTTTGCCTGAATTCTGTTGTTGCCAAATTTTGTATCCCAAGTCACAGTATCCCGACAGCTGTGTTTTATGAGCTCAGTTATCCTGACAGTTGGTATCCCGACACATGGGGTACTACTGAGTCTTTTGCCCAAAATTATTTTTGTAGCATTCAGATATCCCGATGCTTAGTTTCCTGACAGATATGTATTAGTTCTCTATTTTTTTTTATAGGAATAGCCTGACATGACATTGCAGTGTGTATATGTGTCATGTATCGGGTTATTGTTATATTTTGGTTTTTGTGTTATTGGTTGTGTTTGGATGGTGTGTGATTGGTACTGACTTTGTAGTATTATTTGGAAGCATTTTTGTATTGTACTTTTAGGTATTATGGCAGGAGGTGCCCTATTTCACTATGGGGCCGTATTAGTTTAATTAAAATGAATGTACCCCTGCCTTTTCTACCCTTTATGCTCCTTAACTCATTTATTCCATTGTCCTGGTTTCAGAAAATGCACAGGCTTTTTACTAATTTTATATGGTCTAACAAACATCCCGTAACATACCACAAGCTCAAAACTTTTACGGATTCCTCACCTGGCAATATATTATTGGGCTAGTCATCTATCAAAGTACCTAAAATGGTTACACTCAGGGCCCGATAGTCTGAGGCTGTCCTGGCTCAAAATTGAATTGGATTTTATTCAGTCTATGAATATGGACCCCCCAGACCCTGTTCTATGTCAAGCTTTCTTCTATACAAGATATTCGAAAATGTCCAACCCTTATGACTTCTCTAAGAGTACATACTCAACTTTGCTTCTTTTTGTGTTATAAACCACACCTCGATCTGTCTCAATCCTTATGGAATTTGCCGTCCTTCTTAATAAACAAACAGAGGGTCTCCTCTAAATGATTGCCCCAGCTGGGGGAGGGGATTATATCTACCTATCTTGATGGAGAGGAAGCTTGGCTTTCTGTAGCTAAATTGATCCAGAAATTTAACATTCCAGCAGTAAGTCACTTCAAGGCCCTTCAATTAAGGCACCTTCTCACTACCAGGTTGGGTAATACTCCTCCCCACCCTCCTGCATTTTCCTTAATATCCGAGCTCTCTTCCTTGTTGGGTCCCTCCAAGGTAGTCTCAAAAGTATACCAAGCCCTTTTTCATTGATGGTATGGTGGCTCCTATGGCCCCACCAAATACTGGTCCTCCCTTTTTCCCCATTATACCTTGAACTGTCCCGTATTATGGCAGTACTGTCATAAGTATGTTTCGAAAGACAGACTATGACTTATGCAATACCACATTTTACATAACCTGTATTATACCCCCCTAAAGTTGGTAAGATGGGGTCTTCTCAATTCTGGTCTGTGCTCCAGATGTTCCCAAGAGGAAGGGACACTTCTTCACATATTCTGGCAATGTCCTAAAATAATCCCACTATGGAATTCAATTAAGGCCAAACTGGACCCTTTACTGGATCTACAGGATTGTTTTACCCCTGAAATTTGCCTTCTAGGGGACTTGTCCCCAATAGAAGCTATCACGCAGAGATATCATATGTCTATGATTACATTATCTGTTAAAAAAGTCATACTTAGGCATTGGAAGGATGACATTAGCCCATCATATCAAAAATGGGTCAATGAGATCCTTGCTAATCTCCATATTGAGAAAGCCGTTGCGAGCCTTCATAACATGCAATGGAAATATAAGCGAATTTGGGATCCCTTACACACTCTAATTACTATTGGTATTGACAAGGATGATGTTGACAATTGCTTGTCTTAGTCTAATTACAGATTATTTTATCTTACTGCTGTACCGGGGGGAGGGTGGGGAGAGGGGCAGAACATGTTTTGAATTGTTAGCATGTTACGAATGTGTCACTATCTCTGTCCCCTGTATTATTGGAAAAGTTGTTAATAAAATTTGAATTGAAAAAAGGTATTATGGCAGGAGGGAGGTTCTGGTCACATGGGTGTTTATAGTATAGTGCTGTGCACTTGTGCTCAGAGGTAGTCTGTGGTGGAATATTTCATTTTGTTGGCAACAGTTCTCTGGATTTTTTTTTCCCTCTGCAGGTAGGATTTATGGAGAGGAAATCATGGTTGTCCTCAGTATTTATTCCCAGAGCATGTCACTTCTTTCTTGTTCTTTGTAGATCTGTCTGACCATTGTGTGTATTCCCGCATGTGCTTTGCTGAGGAGTGAGTTGAATCTATGGTGCCAGGCTTCCACATTGTTTTGAGTGTGTGGGATTCCTTCTGAGGTGGGTTCCTGTATTGACCAGATGATGGGTGGGAATAATGGTGGATATTGTGCCCTCTTCATTTTGAGTAGAATTTTACCATACAAGTAGTTATCTTCAAACCATGTTTGGAGTTGCTGGGTTGTTACTGGTAATTGTTGTTTTACTTCTTCATATGCAGGGGTTGATATGTCAGGCATACTAGTGTTCTAATATGCAGGCTGAATTCTGGGTTTGTCCCATATGCTTTAGCTAGTCCCAATGTCAGTAGTTTCTCAATATTATCTGGCCAAATGAAATAAGCAGCCTTTGTGCTTTGAGGTGCGTAATTCTTGTTTTGAGGCATGAATGGCTGCTGTTTCATAGTCGGTCATGATAATGTTTGATGCTAGTATGCAGTTTTATCTTTTGGCTAGTTGGTGTAGTTTTTGGAATAGTGCTATGTAGGAGTCTTGTAATTTATTGGTCATGAGGCAGTATACCATAGGGAGTAATCAGCTGTTGTCCATTGGTCCTACAGGAGTGTGTATTATATAGAGTTCTGAGAATAGTCTATGGTCAGTTTTAAAAGTGCTGTGTATTATCCAGAATAAGGTGTTTTGTAGGTGTGTGAAGTTTTGGTTTGTGGTAAATACTAGACGTTTACTGCCTGATGTTTTAATTGTGGCACAGAAGAACTCTTGTCCAGAAACTTCGGTTAGGTTGTATGGTACCTGTAGGTCCTCTAATGTAGAGGGTTCTTTGGGAAATTCTTTTCATCTGGATCTGCTGATGATTTGCATTAGTGATTGCTTGGAGGGTAGGTGTTGTCTCACCTCTGGTTGTAAGGTACTGACTTCATTTTGAGAAGTTGCATTGGTTACTGCCATATATTTTGGATTTTTTTCCTTAACTGCAGCTACTATTTTGGCAATTGGTGCTGCACTGGGATTAGGGGAGTGGTTGTGGTCTGTGTTTTATTATTGTATATTGACCATTTTGTAAGATAGTGATAGCACGTCCTAGGCAGTGGTGTGATTTTCTCTGGTCACAGCACCAGTACTACTTTTCTTCCTGGTGTTGTTCATGGATGAGTAGATAGCTGTGGATATTTAGCTTTTCTTTGCCTCTTTTTAATGGTATCATTGTGCATATGTGCACATTGGGGGTTTTGTTTGTTGTTGCTTTTGGCTCTTTGATCTCCATAATGTGGTGCGGTTCTCATACCAATGCTGTGGTGATCTGAGAGCTTCTAGCAGTGGGGTAGGGTATCTTTGAGGTTTATATAGCTCCCGATAATGTGGAGCCACATGCATTGTTGTTGGATTGCTTACCTGTGCACTATGCACAGGTGCACTCTTCCGGTATTCCCCCATCCTCTGAGTTATGTCAGACTCGGAGGATGTATCTTTAAGTTCAGGGTGTGTCAGGTATAATGCCCAGAGCATAAATGCATTTTAGTCGGGACTACTGGTTAGGGAATTTTTCATGTCAGTGATGTTTGTGTTGGTTTAAAATTCTCGATATTTGGTGTGTCAGGGATATGATTTTCAGTTTTGCATAGTAGATCCAAGGGAAACTTGCTTCTGTGGGCAGGAGGAAGTGAATAGGAATATTAGCTGTTATAACTAAAACTTCAGTAGATACTGGAGGATGAGGGAATTGGGCCTAGAGGAAGTCATATGGAGGGATTCTATTGAAAACATTTAACATGGGGGGAGGGAGGTGGCTACTTGACGCATATGGAAGGGGGTGCTTTTAGTCTCTTTTATTTTTTCCAAAACCACTGATTGTCACACCAGCTCCAATAGTACTTCACTTGTGAAGTTCTGCTTTACTGTTTAAAGTAGGCACTGCCCTGCACAAATAACTTCACAAAGTGGATGGTTTACACTTCACAAAGTCTGAAAAGTTTGCAAAGTGAAGGTTCCCAACTTTGCACTTCTTTTTCTATAATGGTGGGTATGATGTCTGCCAGTTGTGTTATGACTACTCCTGCTGCCATTCGCCTTCCCAATTTGCACCTCCCTTCTTCTGGGGCTCTGTAGTGGACCCCAAAGCAAAGTATTTATTCAGCTTATCAGCCATCACTAGTAGCTCTTTCACTGATTCATTCCTTTCCTGTTTTCAGAAGCCCAGTCCCTTTGCTTACCTTCCTCCTAACATTTATGCACTGGAAGACCTTATTGTTGTTTGAATTTCCTATGTTGATTCTGGCTTCCATTGCTTCCTTCGCTATCTAAATCCTATGCTTTCTGTCCCCCATGCTGCTTTTTACTCCTCCCTGGCCTGGAGGCAAGCTGTCTCTTTCCAGCAGTCATAGACTTTCTATCTGTTCAGGATCAGTTGCATTAGGCCCCCATTGAGAAAATGAGAGCTACATTCTGGCCCTTTTTACATTATTACTTACAAGTAAGGCAAGTCAGACTGATTTCCTTGGTGCTCATCTCAGCAAAGTACAAACAACACTTTAAAATTGTATATACAAGATTTCAAACAGGTCAGGAAACATGTGACAACCTTAAAAAAACACACACACTGGTCTCTGCAGTTACTTCAAAACCCTCTTTAACACATTTTCAGTGCACTCTACTTGGTCAGATGGCAGCTCTTCAGACAATAAATCATCAGGTCATTCACCTTGGGGAAATTCACATTCTGAAGTTCTTCATCCTGGTGGCTGATGCAAGGATAGTCTTTCTGCCAGCATGGAGAAGGTTATCTTGTGGTCACTGCCTCCAACTGGTTCCTTGTTCACATAGGAGATGACCTCATCTCCACTGCTAAGAATAAGGTCAAGTATGTCTTTAAACATTTTTTCAAAATGCTGCCCCTGGAAGCAATCTTTGAAGAGGAATATGAAATTTATCTCATCTAGACCACTAGCACCATTAAGATCCTGTCTATACCTGCAACATTGAAGTCCCAGAGGATCCTCGCTTCGTCTGATTTGCCTGTTCCCATACAGTAATTTCTCTGACCAGCAGGGAATTGCACTTGCAACTGATATGGTGAAATATTTCCTGAAATCACTGTGATATCTTCAGTGACCTTCCCTGCCTGCCTTGAGTACCACTGTAGGACCACCTGAAGGAACCACTTTATAAATACAGTATCACAAAATATCTGGAAATATCTGAGCATGTCTAATTCTGCAAATGTATGCTCTAATGAGCTATTTGCAGCCACTTGCACATCTCCAGGGGACTGTTTCATCCAATTTTCCATAGCTTAGTCCAGATGGACACTGCGACACTTTTTGCCACTAGTGTCCTCTGTTTCTTCCACAGTGATTACCTTATGAAGAGAGCCACCCACTTCCTTACTCTCAGGCCCTTTTATAATAGCCTGTATCTTTCTATCCTGTTGTCCCAGTCATTTCTTCCCCCTACAGTACCAAGTCTCTGTGAGTACCACTATGCCCTGAACTTCAAAGAGATTATGCCTATGACCACACTAATTTTTCTTGGTGCGCCCTCATAATTTCCTTTATACAATTCAAAACAGTGGGCCTCCTATGCTTCCCCACCTAGAGATCTCTGGCACCCTATTCAGCAGTCCTTCCTCAAGTTCCCATGTATATGCCTTCTGCTCTTCATAATCCACTGCAGCAGCCCCACCTCTCCCATCCTGTAGTACAAATCCCTCAATTGCCCTCTGTGTTGTCCTGATCAGTGATGTCACTCGCTCTAGAACAGCTGCAGCCCATCCTGGTAGTGAAAATCTCCCATGCTCTTAGACATCCCTGCAGTTAGCCATAAAAATGAATTTCTCCTCTTGCAGCACACCATTAACCATGCATTGTCCACTTCTAATAGCATGCAGCTACTCCTCACTAGTTCCTGGAGGATTGGGGATCTTGAAAAGATTGCCCTGGATACTTCTTTTCTTTAGGAACAAGCCAGCTCAATGAAAGGCATCCTCATGTTCATATGACAAGTGCTTCTTGTGTTCCTGATGCCAATATACATGACAGTGGTCTTCTCCTCCAAGATGTGTTGCTTGGCACTGGATAGCACTCATTTGACTTGCACTGTAGATAAACAAACCACCTTACCCAAACTACCAGACAGATTCAGCAATACCCCTCCACTTCACGAGTTGTCCTGACCAAAGAGTTCCCAGTCACTACTATTAGCCTTCCACTCATCAACAACTTTTGTCCCTTCTTCTTGGTAGGTTTATGTTCTGGTGCCTGGAGTGCACCCACCAAACCCAGTTGTTTTTTTCACCCCCACATGGTAATTGTTGTTGGTGTCCACTGGTAATGGTTAACCTCCATAACATCTTCTTACTCCCTTTTCCCTTTCAGACAGCCTAATCCTTCCAGTAGAGATCACAGTTCTGGCCAACGTTCTCCGTCACTGTAGAGTACCTGTCTCATTCAACTTTCCCAAAAGCTCAGTTCCTAAGTCCCTAGTGTCCTCACTGTATCCTCTTTAGTTGCTTTCCCACATCACTGCACCCCTGTGGTCCCTTTATTTCAAGTCTAGTGATGTGCCTGCTGAGAAGGTTGAACAACCCAAAAGTAGCAGTGAATTTGTACCCCTCACACCCTCCATAGGCAGACTAGAGTGAACTGGACAGCACTGCCACTGCTGTGCTATTAGTGCTCTGTTGTGCACAGCACTGGCAGCACGCAGGTTTTTCTTCTCTCCCAGTGATCTGCACACTAGCTTGTCCCCCCTGCCCTGAGTCCCACCAAGCTACCCCTGTTTTCTGTGCCACCATGATACTGCCAGTTGCTTTTCCAGACTGGCTAACTGTCTTTCTAGGGCAAAAATCAGCTCACAGTGACTGCACATGTACTCCTCCCTGCCTTCTACAGGCAGGTTGACATAAATCATGCTGGCCTGGCAGCCTCAGGCTGTGTTCCCATCCACCTGGTAGACTACACTGTTAGAAACAATAGCTGGTCCTCTGCCTCACTCCCTTTCAGCCCAATTCCAATGTCAGCCAATTCCAATGCTACTTCATAATCATTCACCACAGCAACTACTCTCCACTTGCTTATCCAGTATCTGAATGATAAGGCAGGAGCCCATATTGAATGCTTTCAGCCTGTTCAGCCTCCAGTCATATACCTGCTTCACAGGTTGCAACCACTCAGCCCCAAGGCAGGCTTTAATATTTTAACCTGCTAGTTTGAACACACTGTCTGCTAAAATGTCAATAACTGCTCCATAAACACACAAAGGAACTTCTGTCTACCAGCACTGTTAGTATTAAATACTGTACCTTTTCTCTGTTGTATAGGTACTTGTTCCAGAGCTCTATCAGAATTTACAGCAGTTAACCCCATAAAACTATTAAATGGGGATATCATCTATGAGACAGCTTTTAATTTTAGCACAGTAGACTGCCATCCAGAGAAAAACAGCATTGCAGTCCACACTTTTTTTTTATTTAGTTGTTTAACCAGGTATAGCACACTAAGCTGAAAGCTTTTTTACAGGAGTGACCTGGGAGCACAAGGAGGTTAAGTGACTTGCTTAGGGTTACACAGTATGCAAGTGGAAGCTGTGGGATTCAAACCCAGGTCAGGTCGGCTAGATATCACCAAATTTGCAGCTCAGAGCCTTAGACCACTGCGCTATACTGCCTCCTCCTCTTGGTGAGCCCTCTTGGCAGCCAGTACAGTAGTTGCCACTTTTATTGTGTTTTCCAAGGCCTTTAATAGTGTTAGAGATTAAAATTCTCAAGCCTGATATGTCAAAACAGGCGGGGCAGTTAACAGCCAGTCATTTCTCTCTTTTGCTGTAATTTTTACTAAAGTATATAGAAACATAGAAACATAGAAGCTGTTGGCAGATAAGCACCGCAAGGCCCATCCAGTCCACCCATTTCTTTTTCTACCCTATGAATGTGTCTTCGGCTTTTGCTCTGTCAATGGCCTATCTATTCATACCCATCTGTATTGCTCCCTTATGCCTATCCCATGCCTGTTTGAAGCCTTGCACTGTATTCATATCCTCTACTTCCTGAGGTAGGCCATTCCATGCATCCACCACCCTTTCTGTGAAAAAGAATTTCCTCACATTACACCTTATTCAGCCTCCCTGTAATCTCATGCTGTGTCCTCTTGTCCTGCTATTTTTCTTAAATTGAAACATGTCAGACTCTTTTACCTTGTTAATGTCCTTAAGGTGTTTAAATGTTTCGATCATATCACCTCTCTCCCTCCTTTGCTCTAAGATATACATATTGAGCTCTGTTAATCTGTCCTCATATGTTTTCTGATGCAGTCCCTGTACCATTTTGGTTGCCTTCTCTGGCCTGCCTCAATCTGGTTGATATCCTTTAGAAAGTGTGGCCTCCGGTACTGCATGAAGTACTCCAGATGGGGACAAACCAGTGTCTTGTAAAGAGGGATTACTACCTCCCTCTTACCACTTGTGATACCCCTACTAATACACACCAACATCCCCCTAGCCTTACCTACTGCTTTAATGGTCTGCTTGGATGATTTCAGGTGATCTGTGATGATGATGCCCAAGTCTCTTTCTTCCTTGGGACTGCCTGCAACTCCTCTCCCAGCCTATAGGTGGCTTTAGGGTTTTCTTCCCTATGTGCATGATCTTGCACTTCTTTGCATTATACCCCAGTTGTACTGTAGATACACAGATAAATAGAACAAAAAACCCATCCAATCTGCCCTATTGTTCCTAGCTGGACTTACTCTTAATATTTTCAGGACTAGAGTAGAGCACCAATCCTGACATCTGTGTCTTATTATCCCATTGTAATTATTGTGCTTGGTTTTAAACTCTGAGAGAGTGCCAGCAGTAATCACTTCACTGGTAGTCATTTCCAATTATCTACCACTGTTTCTGTAAAAATGATTTCCTTATTTATTCTATGTGTTTTATCATGTCCCCACCCTCTTGTCAGTCTTCTACTGAGTAAATGTTAATGTTGTTCCTCCTTTAATGATAACTCATTCCCTGTTGCCGCCTGTACAGTCTTCAAAGCCCCCTGGTTAACTGTTTTCTGCTTCTCCTTATTCTTTTCAGATTAGGCTCCAAACTGCACAGGAAGTTAAAGGTGGCCTCACCAGTTGCCTGTACAGTGGCAAGATCACATCTTTGTTGCAGTGGGTGAAGCACCATTTGATGTTATTTAACATGCTTTCCCTCATTGAGACTAGAATTTCAAATTGTTGTGTTTATTATAACCCATAAGTCCTTTCCTCATTTGAATGCTTAGCTTTGCCCCAGACTATATACAGCTGTGGATTTTTGTTATAATATGTATTGTTTACATTTAGTGGTGTTGCAATTTAAATGCCACATTCTGGACAACATGTCCAGACATTCTCTCTCTCTCTGTTGCTTATCCCTTATGTTTGGTGTCAGACAAACTCTGTGGGAGGATAGACTTGAGGAGTGGATAAGCAACATGAAGATAAATTTGAAAGTCTATAATAATGATCCTGATAGGCAGCATACATTCTGTAATGTGAAGCATTTTCTTAATAGTGTACACAGAAGGTATACATATAGCTACAAATTAATGTTTTAAACAACTAAACCAGTGAGATTAGTAGGAGAGCTTTTTTCATATTTAAATGCAAATGTGCTGGAGAAAAATCAATAAATAAAGTGCAAGACATAGAATGAAACTTCAGAACAGTGCCTGAAAAAGAGATTAAGGGCATTTGTTTTAAGAATAAGAAAGACAATAGCACAAATTCAGTTATATAAGATAAAGCCTTATTGTCAAACTTATTATGAACTGATAATCCAGTTCTCTGATGGGACTGAGAGCTTGTCTGAGCCATGACTAAATCCCACCACATGGCCACAGGCAGAAAAGAACCAGTCACCAGCTTTTTACTGACATCCATATAACTCCACCTTTGTGCCTAAATATTTTCCTAAAATACCATAACTACTAACACACCACAAACTGCTTTACATTCTTATCAATGGCACACAAACTGTGGCTCAAAATATTTTTTTTTGTACCAGTACTGCTCCCATTCAAACATTAATCCTGCTGAACTTCAACCACTCAACATATAGTAGGTGCACACTGACCTCATGGATAATCTGCCTCTCTCAGGCTAATGTACAGTAGCAAATCTGCCACAGATAACACTGGAAGCAAGACATCTTGAAGGCCAACACTCTAATATTGTTAAGTGATCTTGGTGGAAATGACTTACTGCAAACTAATGGCCTGATGACATATGTGGCAGAAATTCATAAAATAGATAAATAAGCACCTAAGCAACACTAGCAGCTGCTTCTAGCACGGGAGCAAACAGCAGAGCAACACTTTCTTTCTTCTTATCCCCAGATCAGACAACTACAAAGATTTTTTGTAAATGCTAGGAATAGTTACACTCTGCTGCACATGCACTACTATACAACAGCACCACCTACAGTTCACAGCCAAAAGTACTATTTTGTTTAAATGTATTACTACACATTTAAGATCCAATACTAAAACATTATCAAAAACTGTTTGATTTTATTTATTTTATTAATACACATTTGGATTCAGTTCTTAATAGCATTAATACACTCCATTGTGTGGTATATCATAGAATG
Organism: Neoceratodus forsteri; assembly: GCA_016271365.2. Lineage (NCBI taxonomy): Eukaryota > Metazoa > Chordata > Ceratodontiformes > Ceratodontidae > Neoceratodus > Neoceratodus forsteri. The sequence continues at coordinate 120,827,290 of CM028136.1, read as the reverse complement.
GCATCACTTCTTGGGTGCATGAGACACTTAGCCTGCAACCTCATGCTTCACAACACACCCAAGGCATGATCATATCCCATAAGGTACTACACCATGTTGTGTATTATTGTTTAATTGTCATGCAAAGGCCAGTCATAGCTATTTATTATTAATTAATTTCAAATGTTTTGGCAGAAAAGACATACTGAGCCGATAACAACTCATTTGCTGGTGCATCTGAGGAGTGAAGGAGTAAACAATACAATAGGAGCAATAGAAAAATTATAGTAAAGGGTTATTATAGATGCAGGAGGAAGGGGAGAATGAGTGGCTGCTATACAGGTCAGGGTAAACCCTTCAATCTTTGCCTACTCTACATGCTTCATTAGACTGCTCAAGCTGCCCATTTTAAATTCTTGCTTTCGTACAATGATTTGAAATGCCTTTTTAGGACTGCAGTAGTCAGTGCCCTGCAGACCTATTGCTTTCAAAAAAGGACTTTGCATTCCTTGCATTCTTTGCAACTGAACAACATATTGGAGTTCCACCACAGTCACCTCCACATCTGTGGAGCACTCTGTCACACAGCACTATTTTTAACTTGTAAAGAAATTGGACTGTCCTGATCAGGACACTGAGGCATTGGACATCCCCAGTGTCACTGTTTAGTTTCTGGGGGGTGGGTGCGGTGGTGGGTGCTGAAACAGAGGGTTGGGTGGGGAGCATATTCATAATTTTAAAGAAAAATTTGGCAGGCACAGTAGAACATGGAACACTCTGCCATTTCCAAGATGGCCTCCACATTCTCCTGAGAATGCACTAGCATTAGCGCATGAGCATTGTAGTGCAGCAGACATCTTGGTCATGGTGGAGAGTGTTGTGCTCCACCATGACTCTGTTTGTTTTGTTTTTTCCTTTAAAATTATGCATATCCCCACCCACCCTCCTCTCAGCACCCACCACCCTATATCCCCAGAAACATAATAGTGACACCGAGGGTAACCACTCCCCTAGTGCATTGCTCAATAATTTCTTTTATTATATATATTCCCACTTGGCCTCCCTGTCAGTATCCCACCCCCACCCCTCAACACCCAGAAGCATAACAATGACACTGGGAGTGCCCATTCCCTGGGGTCGCAACTCACAATCCTAATCTAACAGTGACACTGGGGTGTCCGATTCCCCAGTGTCCATTGATTCACCCATTGGGGTACAATGCCAGTCTTCTTTGAACCACAGATACATCTTCAGTCTTCAATACTGGACTGCAAACTCAGGAAATCAGGTATACATTCAATGTATTTCAATGGGGTTTTGAACTTGGTAGCATAACTTGGCCATTTTTTTATATTTTTGCCCCACATTTTCAGCATATCTTTTTTGGGATACCATGTCATGAACAATGCAAGTGAAGTTAGATAAATTTTTCCAGCAAGGTTATTTTGTGGTCAATGCATGAAATCATCTTTCAGGCAGGAACTGAACATTTTCTCCACTATTGTTCATGAGGTGAGGTCATAAGATGGTTATGTTGAAAATTTGGTGTACAAATATTAAAAAATAACAAAGTTATGAGCGCATGTTAAATTTTGTGAACTCAAGCTTGAAACCTTGACAATTTTCAATATTTTCACCCTAAATTTACAGCATTGCCATATCTTTATACAACATCATGAATTTGACAGCTGTTATTTTTCAAATCCTGGCTAAAATGTTTTTTTTTGTTAAAAAAACAGAAACGTTATCAGGCTATGTTGCATTTTCAAATGCTGGCTCATAACTGCGATAATATACAATATTTTTACCCTACATTTTCCACATAGCCATTTCTTCACAGCACCTCATGAGAGAGACAGGTGTAATTTTTCAACTCCTTCCCAAAATGCAGTTTTCAATAATTTTATCCTAAATTTATAACATAGCCATATCTTTATGTGACCTCATGAATTTGGCAGCTGTTATTTTTTAAATCCTGATTAAAATGTTGTTTTTGTTTATTATTTTACATCCCAGAAGTGATTTTCTGCCATTGTTCATGAGCTGGGGTCATAAGAATATTGTGTTCTCAATTTGGTGTAAAAATATTAAAAAACAGAAAAGTTATCAGGCTATGTTGCATTTTTGAATTCTGGCTCATAACTGTGGTAATATACATATTTTTTACCCTGCATTTTCCACATAGCCATTTCTTTGCAGCACCTCATGAAAGAGACAGGTGTCATTTTTCAACTCTTGCCCACAATGTATTTTGCTTCCCTAATGTTGATTTCATAATCCCTGTGCAAACCACCTTTGGCAGAAGCTGAACATTTACTTTGCTATTGTTCTTGAAGTGGGTCATAAGAAGGCTATGTTGAAAATGTTACATAAAATGTTAAAAACAATGAAGTTATGATCCCACGTTAAATTTTGCAAACCCAGTCTCGTAACTTTGGTAATTTTCAATATTTTTACCTGATGTTTACAAGATAGCTATATCTGTACAGCACCTAATGAATCCTGGCCAAAATGTTTTCATACATCCCACTAGGTGATTTCTCAGTCCCTGCTCAAAATCACCTTTTGGCAGGAGTTGAAACTTTTCTCTGCCATTGTTCATGAGGTGGGGTCATAAGAAGGCTATCTTCTAAATGTTATGCAAAAGTAAAAATAAAAAATATGAGGCTATGCTGAATTTTCCAAATGCAGGCTCGTAAGTTGGGCAATATTGAATATTTTTACACAAATTTTCAACATAGCCATTTCTTTACAGCACCTCATGAATGTGACAGCTGTCGTTTTTCAACTTGTGCCCAAAATTTGTTTTTGCATCCTGAAAGTTGATTTTGCAGTCCCTGCACAAAATCACCTTTCAGGCAGGAGTGAGGCAAGGTCATAACAGGGTTATGTTGAAGATTTGTGTAAAATCTAAAAAGAAACAAATTTATGAGCCTACATCACATTATGCTAACACAGGCTCATAGCTTTGGTAATTTTCAATATTTTACCCCAAATTCCTTGCCTGCAGTCCCATCGACTCTGGCCAGAGTTTGTTTTGATTAGACACTATACAAAAATTAGCCATAGACCTCAAACTACACTAACATATTGCATACCTACTGCAGCTGTTAACTGCATTGATTACATGGATCAAAGTCTCATGTCACTCATACTGCTATCAAAGCAGCAAAAGCACACCAGGCAGAATGAGATATCATTCCCGACCTCTACAAAGCTCACTAAATCTTTGGAGTTTGTATCATGATGGTTAGACAACAAAAAAAAAGACGTGACATTCCAATAGGCTGCCCTTAGAAATCTTCACTGAAAACTAAGACTTTAAGAAGCTCTGCTTTTGCTGAACATGTGCAGACACTAAAAGCAATGCCTGAGCCATTTCTGCTGATACCACCTCCTGGATAGAGATTTTATTTATTTATTTAAAATGTGGTACCGGGAGAGGTACACCGAGTAGATGCTCATTTCCAGGAGTGACCTGGGGATGAGGGGCACTATACAAGAAAGAGATTAAAAAACTCTAATACAGTACATATGTAGCAAAGTTAAACTTTGTTTCTGAAATTGCAGAGAAGCTGACAAACTTTAGATTTCCCAAAGCTTTGCAAAGTTCCAATTGGCATCATCAACTTCAACTTTGCTGACTTTGCAACTGTTTCTCAGGTGAAGTGTCATTTTATTCTATGAAGTAGCAACTTCACATATGAAATTTTGTCACTTTGTGGAAAAAAGTGTCACATCACCTGCCATAAAATGTTGCAATGTCAGCAATTTAGACTTCACAAATTTAGCCAACTTCGCAATTTTCTGCTGAAGTGAAGTTTTCAGCTTTGCTCAACTCTGCTTCTGGAATGCTGCTATCATTGCTAGAATTATTGCTGCTGCTTCCATTCCCCTGTTGAACCTGATGTTTGGCAGAGGATGAATGGGCTAATAAGAGAGTAAGAGAGGGGAGCCAATGAAATCACAGTTACAGATTCATTTGTCACTGTAGGGAAAGGATTAACAGCGGGCCAGCAAGCTTCAGGAGGGGTTGAACAAAGCCAAAGACCCTCTAGAAGAAAGGAAAACAAGAGTGGAAGAGCCCAAACCAGAAGTCCCTTTGTTAGGGAAGAAGCAGAAACTTTGGTACTAGAAAACATGCCACTTTCAAACACAGATGTAAAAGTGTAGGCAATGCAAAAGGAAACAAAAAAGACCTTTCCCAGCCCAACATGATAGGAACATTTGCTGAACCAATGTTTCAGCAATCTCAAAATAAGGTACTGTCTATTTTTAAATCATAAACACACTCAAAGCTAGAATGTAAAGACAAGATTAAAGAACTGAGAGCTACAGCTATATTTTCAGAATGCAATATAATTAATAGCCCTGAAAATGACAATTTACAGAAGGTGCTGCAGCAGATACGGTATATCAAATAGAGCAAACACCTGATAAGAAAACAGCACATGTATTAGAGGCCCTAGAATAGCAAACAAACATAAAAGGACATAAAGATTCAATAAGACAAGCAGTTAGACAAACTGAAACCTCTGAACTCTACAATGACTAAAAAAATATATATGAGAAGAACCTATAGATAAATTGAAGGGAAATCATCAAAAATCCTGGAAGGCTAATGCATTTTTGCCAACAACAGGTGCAGGAGACTCCTTTTTCTCCTCCTCCTCCTCCTCCTCCTCTGTGGGTCCATTCACTGAAACCCAGGTCCCCGGCAGGAATCCTCAGATATCCCTCCCCAAAGATACGTCTGTACAAAATTGCACACTCAACATCCCAAGCCTACGGGCAAAAAATCTGTGCTAGAATCATGGTTCTTACAAATAGCTTTGATATTATTACTGAGACCTGACTTACTGATAAAATCACCTTCAATGAAATCAGTCTTGAAGGGTACTCCCTCTTCAGAAAGAACAGGTAGAGGAAAGAGGGGGTGGATGCCTCTTCTGGATTGCAAATACCCTCTCTGACTCTGAATTTGATACCCATGTAGCAACACCCAACCTCACATTCCTTTCTGTAGTATGTATATTATCTATATTATCTAAAGTAGAAAAAGATGATATACAGCTTGGCCAATGACATAGAAAAGAAAACACATTGCATCTTTTTTTTTCTTACTTTTGTTGCAAATGGAGATCTATTAACATGTGACGTGTGTTATTAAATTTCTGGTGAAGATTTTGGAGTGCAGTGGCAGGTGAAATGTGAGATACATAAAGTATTGTGTCATAGTATACATACAGAACGTAACAACCACTTTAGGCAGATCATTAATAAACATTGAAAAAAGATGAGACCATGAACAGAGCTTTGAGGGACACCCTTTCTTGGAACCACAAAATCAGAAGAAAAATTAAAGACACAAATATATTGCACTCAATTATGAAACCAGGGAGAGAACCAGACAGGAGAATATTATTTTAATCTAAACATGTCAAGCTTAATGTCTAGAATAGTGTAGTGGACTGTGTTAAATGCCTTAGAAAGACATAAGAATATGGCAGCAATCAATTGTTTATTATCAAAGGAAATATGAATATCATTAATGACATGGGAGACCACATGTAGAATTATTTCCAGGATGGAATCCGGATTGCAAAGGAAACAGTAAATTATGTAGTAATAAAAATAAGAAAGTTGTTTATAGACACATTTTCAATCAGTTTAGCACAAGCAAGAAATACTGAAATATGTTTACAGAAATTGGAGACCTGAATAGAACCTCCTTTGTAAATAAGAATTGCATAGGCTGATTTCCACCCTTGGGGAAGTCATTGTTAAGTAAAGAAAGATCAAATAGAAGAGTAATATGTTTTCCAGTAACTGAAGTAGCAGTTTTAAGAAAAAAAGGATCAAGATCTGGGTAACTTGTACAATTCTACTGACTGAGTTCCTTCAGGACCTCATTTAAGTGGATTTATTTAAAAAAGAATAAAGAATGAGGCAATAAAATAAACACTTTGAACAGTTGGGGAATGGTTTTAGTGTTCAATATCAAAAGCCAAACTTGCGTTAAAGAATGGTTATAAAAAGCTGAAACTTGAAGCTGTTTATCAGTTGTAACCAAGGAATCACATTGAAGAGCTATTGGATGGTGACTCCAAGAGGTACATGATTGCAAGCTTTTAATTAATTGCCAGGTCTTACAGGGATTATTTTTTTTAAGAGATAATTGGTCATAATAGTTCATTTGGTGCTTCTAATAAGACAACTACAGTTATTTCTATGACTACCAAATATAATCTAAGTTATGTCAAGTTTAGATAATTTAGCTACTTCCCATGCCTTATTCTTATTGACAATAGTGGAGGCAATTTTGCCATTGAACCATGGACAGAATATCTGCCATCTTTTTATTTATTTATTTATTTATTTATCAGCAAGTAAAAGAGCATGCTTATTAGGAACATGTTGTAGGAAAGATATTATGAAGTCATAAGCAAGGGATATAAAAGAACAAGTATACAGATGAAGCCAATCAATTTAAGTAATACTAACAGAGGGAAAAAAAACATGATTATTAAGGAATTTGAAACTGCAGTGCACTGAAAGCTTGAAACAGGAAAAATATTAGGACCCTTTCTTGCAAAAGTAGGCTGAGTTCATTAATATTATTGTAAAAGCAACACAGTTGCATGTATGTGGTTCAGAAGTAAGAATAACATCTAGTACAGAGTTTTTGTATGAGTTTTTATTTTGCTTTAATCAAGCAAGAACTGTGATGAACTGAAAAAGATTAAAGCATTAAATTGATTTAAGACAGAAATAGGAGGACTAACCATGCACTAGCTGAAATAACTGAGCAGTAGCAGTTCAGAGAAGCTGAAAGGGACAATTAACTAAATATGGTCAAAGTGTCAGAAGGGACAGAAGAAGAATGATAACAGGCATACAAATGCATATGCAAACTTTTATTAAAAATAATTAAAGTACTACACTAATAAATCTAGATGCTTTGGAATTGTTATGGACAGAATAACCAGAGTATCGATAGGATGTTTTATGTAGATTTCTGCACCACCTCTTTTGGTTTTTCCTATCCAAACAAGTTATAACCTGAGATGGAAACCTCTTAGTCAGAGACCGAGGCATTAAGACAAGACTCAGAAGAAATGAGAGCATCGGCTTTAGTAGACAAACAAAGGACCTCAAAGATACCAATTTTCAAAATAAACTCCAGCATTAATATGCTGGCACTGAGGTTTGAGGTACTGATGCCACTGTGCCATGCAGGTGACCTGGGTTTGGGAACAAGCCCGGGCTGTCAGGGGTCAGCAGGGAGGGAAAGGATCGAGCATCCAGAGGACAGCCTCCTCTCCCGGAGGGAGAGGGCTCCTGCTCAGTGCTTTGCTGGCCTCTGGTGAAGCTAGAAACATAGCAAGTGCTGCAGCATAAAGAAGGGTTGGAAGTGGCAGACATCAGTGGAAATGTCTTGACATCAGGACACTAGCCACTCCCTAGAATAGGGGAAAAAGACCTACCACCTCTAGTGGAGACGGAGCACCAGAGCTTTCCCTTGATATGCGGCCACCCTCCTGGCACCCTGCCAACTGACATGACTAGAAGTCCAGGGTGTCGGGCCCCATCTTGTCCCCACCCGGGCGGTAAACCCACAGCTACATGGGGGAAGGAGGGCTGACCAGGTGAGGTGGTCCACAGAGGGATGACTCCTAGGCGCTCCCAAGGAGACCAGAGCTGGGTGGGGGAGATGATGAGAATAAAATAGAAAGTAAAAAAAATATGTGCAGAAAGCCTAGTAAATATCAGGCACAGCAGTCTGAGAATTCTAAACTATTTGAATTAACAGGGCTAGGGTAAGGCTCCATGCTTTGAAATGCCAACAGCAACATCAGAGTCAGCTTCTTGGCTAGTGCAAAAGAATGAATTCTAGTCAAGGTGTGAGTCCTAACAAACTACTGAGATGTTAATTTGCAATGATTGAGACAGAGAGAATCAGATTTGGCTATAATCAACAACAGATAAACAAGAAATGACAGTAGAAGACAGATACAATGAAGCAATTAATACAATAGGAATTTCAACACAGTTGTTCATGCAATTACCAAAGCACATGGAATCCTGCCATAATATAAGTGAATTAGAGAAACTGTGCTGACAAAAGGAAAACAACTCTAGTCAGAGCCAACAAGGCTGCATAATGCTATTTTACAGGGGTTATCAGACATCTACAAGGAAATTGTATTTTTGTATGGAACCTCGAGCAGTTCAATATTTGTTTCGAACTGCCAGCCAATAACAATATCCAACTGTGATTCCTGGCCCTGTTAAAATTAACACATTCTCTGGTGTCCACAGGTATATCTCACCCTCTTGTCACCGGGCCCTTTAATAAACAAATCATTGCCTGGTGTGCAATGGCACCATCGTTGTCTGATCGCCTGCCCCATTAGCAACAAATAATGCCCTTGCTGTAGTATAAGGCCAGTCTGGTCCAGTGCGATGGATGGATGAGGCGCTGTGTGCCTTATCTCTTGCTACGTAAGTGACCCAAGTTCAGGAACCTGCTCAGGTTGCCAGGGGTTAGACAGAAGATTGAGCATTCTTCAGATAGCTGTTCTGTCCCTGGGTGGGGAGGCATGCTAACTCAGCCTTTGTCTTCCCCCAGGTGAAGGCAGGAATCCAAGTGGGGAAAATGCAGAAATGGCTAGTGCAGGGTCCATAAAGCCCCACCCACCCACCCACCTATGTCCCACAGATCCACCTGGATGACTGGCTCAGTTGTGGATGTGAGTGATTGGGTGAGGTAGGATGGTACTCCTTTCTGGCCCTATCATGAGGGGAGCAATCCATGGGGAACTTCATGCTCTGTGGTTTGAGATAAGAGAGTGGTAGACAGGGGAGGTGAGAACAGGGCTGAGAGCCTGCCTGAGTCAATTTACAAAACAAACAGTTTTATGGAAGGGGGAAATGCTGGAATATATACGACCTTAACACATATATACAACCCTCCAATAATGGGTGCTGCTGCACTGTTACAGTAAACCTACCAAGTACAGGTAATATGTACAAGATCTTTTACCAGGGTACTATGGAGCCAGGGTAGGAGGTGTCCGATTCCCCAGTGTCCATTGGATTCACCCATTGGGGTACAATCCATAAGCCTCTTTGAACCACAGATACATCTTCAGTCTTCAATACTGGACTGCAAACTCAGGAAATCAGGTATACATTCAATGTATTTCAATGGGGTTTTGAACTTGGTAGCATAACTTGGCCATTTTTTTATATTTTTGCCCCACATTTTCAGCATATCTTTTTTGGGATACCATGTCATGAACAATGCAAGTGAAGTTAGATAAATTTGTCCAGCAAGGTTATTTTGTGGTCAATGCATGAAATCATCTTTCAGGCAGGAACTGAACATTTTCTCCACTATTGTTCATGAGGTGAGGTCATAAGATGGTTATGTTGAAAATTTGGTGTACAAATATTAAAAAATAACAAAGTTATGAGCGCATGTTAAATTTTGTGAACTCAAGCTTGAAACCTTGACAATTTTCAATATTTTCACCCTAAATTTACAGCATTGCCATATCTTTATACAACCTCATGAATTTGACAGCTGTTATTTTTCAAATCCTGGCTAAAATGTTTTTTTTGTTAAAAAAACAGAAACGTTATCAGGCTATGTTGCATTTTCAAATGCTGGCTCATAACTGCGATAATATACAATATTTTACCTACATTTTCCACATAGCCATTTCTTCACAGCACCTCATGAGAGAGACAGGTGTAATTTTAACTCCTGCCCAAAATGCAGTTTTCAATATTTTATCCTAAATTTATAACATAGCCATATCTTTATGTGACCTCATGAATTTGGCAGCTGTTATTTTTAAATCCTGATTAAAATGTTGTTTTTGTTTATTATTTTACATCCCAAGTGATTTTCTGCCATTGTTCATGAGCTGGGGTCATAAGAATATTGTGTTCTCAATTTGGTGTAAAATATTAAAAAACAGAAAGTTATCAGGCTATGTTGCATTTTGAATTCTGGCTCATAACTGTGGTAATATACAATATTTTACCCTGCATTTTCCACATAGCCATTTCTTTGCAGCACCTCATGAAAGAGACAGGTGTCATTTTTCAACTCTTGCCCACAATGTATTTGCTTCCCTAATGTTGATTTCATAATCCCTGTGCAAAACCACCTTTTGGCAGAAGCTGAACATTTACTTTGCTATTGTTCTTGAAGTGGGGTCATAAGAAGGCTATGTTGAAAATGTTACATAAGAATGTTAAAAACAATGAAGTTATGATCCTCGTTAAATTTTAGCAAACCCAGTCTCGTAACTTTGGTAATTTTCAATATTTTTACCTGATGTTTACAAGATAGCTATATCTGTACAGCACCTAATGAATCCTGGCCAAAATGTTTTCATACATCCCACTAGGTGATTTCTCAGTCCCTGCTCAAAATCACCTTTTGGCAGGAGTTGAAACTTTCTCTGCCATTGTTCATGAGGTGGGGTCATAAGAAGGCTATCTTCTAAATGTTATGCAAAAGAAAAATAAAAATATGAGGCTATGCTGAATTTTCCAAATGCAGGCTCGTAAGTTGGGCAATATTGAATATTTTTACACAAATTTTCAACATAGCCATTTTTACAGCACCTCATGAATGTGACAGCTGTCGTTTTTCAACTTGTGCCCAAAATGTGTTTTTGCATCCTGAAAGTTGATTTTGCAGTCCCTGCACAAAATCACCTTTCAGGCAGGAGTGAGGCAAGGTCATAACAGGGCTATGTTGAAGATTTGGTGTAAAAATCTAAAAAAAGAAACAAATTTATGAGCCTACATCACATTATGCTAACACAGGCTCATAGCTTTGGTAATTTTCAATATTTTTACCCCAAATTCCTTGCCTGCAGTCCTATCGACTCTGGCCAGAGTTTGTTTTGATTAGACACTATACAAAAATTAGCCATAGACCTCAAACTACACTAACATATTGCATACCTACTGCAGCTGTTAACTGCATTGATTACATGGATCAAAGTCTCATGTCACTCATACTGCTATCAAAGCAGCAAAAGCACACCAGGCAGAATGAGATATCATTCCCAACCTCTACAAAGCTCACTAAATCTTTTGGAGTTTGTATCATGATGGTTAGACAAATAAAAAAAAAAAGACGTGACATTCCAATAGGCTGCTCCCTTAGAAATCTTCACTGAAAACTAAGACTTTAAGAAGCTCTGCTTTTGCTGAACATGTGCAGACACTAAAAGCAATGCCTGAGCCATTTCTGCTGATACCACCTCCTGGATAGAGATTTTATTTATTTATTTAAAATGTGGTACCCAGGAGAGGTACACCAAGTAGATGCTCATTTCCAGGAGTGACCTGGGGATGAGGGGCACTATACAAGAAAGAGATTAAAAAACTCTAATACAGCAGATACGTAGCAAAGTTAAACCTTGTTTCTGAAATTGCAGAGAAGCTGACAAACTTTAGATTTCCCAAAGCTTTGCAAAGTTCCAATTGGCATCATCAACTTCAACTTTGCTGTCTTTGCAACTGTTTCTCAGGTGAAGTGTCATTTTATTCTATGAAGTAGCAACTTCAATATGAAATTTTGTCACTTTGTGGAAAAAAGTGTCACATCACCTGCCATAAAAATGTTGCAATGTCAGCAATTTAGACTTCACAAATTTAGCCAACTTCGCAATTTTCTGCTGAAGTGAAGTTTTCTCAGCTTTGCTCAACTCTGCTTCTGGAATGCTGCTATCATTGCTAGAATTATTGCTGCTGCTTCCATTCCCCTGTTGAACCTGATGTTTGGCAGAGGATGAATGGGCTAATAAGAGAGTAAGAGAGGGGAGCCAATGAAATCACAGTTACAGATTCATTTGTCACTGTAGGGAAAGGATTAACAGCGGGCCAGCAAGCTTCAGGAAGGGTTGAACAAAGCCAAAGACCCTCTAGAAGAAAGGAAAACAAGAGGAAGAGCCCAAACCAGAAGTCCCTTTTGTTAGGGAAGAAGCAGAAACTTTGGGTACTAGAAAACATGCCACTTTCAAACACAGATGAAAAAGTGTAGGCAATGCAAAAGGAAACAAAAAAACCTTTCCCAGCCCAACATGATAGGAACATTTGCTGAACCAATGTTTCAGCAATCTCAAAATAAGGTACTGTTCATTTTTAAATCATAAACACACTCAAAGCTAGAATGTAAAGACAAGATTAAAGAACTGAGAGCCACAGCTATATTTTCAGAATGCAATATAATTAATAGCCCTGAAAATGACAATTTACAGAAGGTGCTGCAGCAGATACGGTATATCAAATAGAGCAAACACCTGATAAGAAAACAGCACATGTATTAGAGGCCCTAGAATAGCAAACAAACATAAAAGGACATAAAGATTCAATAAGACAAGCAGTTAGACAAACTGAAACCTCTGAACTCTACAATGACTAAAAAAATATATATGAGAAGAACCTATAGATAAATTGAAGGGAAACCATCAAAAATCCTGGAAGGCTAATGCATTTTTGCCAACAACAGGTGCAGGAGACTCCTTTTGCTCCTCCTCCTCTTCCTCCTCTGTGGGTCCATTCACTGAAACCCAGGTCCCCCGCAGGAATCCTCAGATATCCCTTCCCCCCAAAGATACGTCTGTACAAAATTGCACACCTCAACATCCCAAGCCTACGGGCGAAAAAATCTGTGCTAGAATCATGGTTCTTTACAAATAGCTTTGATATTATTGCTTTCACTGAGACCTGACTTACTGATAAAATCACCTTCAATGAAATCAGTCTTGAAGGTACTCCTCTTCAGAAAGAACAGGTAAAGGAAGAAAGGTGGATGCCTCTTCTGGATTGCAAATACCCTCTCTGACTCTGAATTTGATACCCATGTAGCAACACCCAACCTCACATTCCTTTCTGTAGTATGTATATTATCTATATTATCTAAAGTAGAAAAAGATGATATACAGCTTGGCCAATGACATAGAAAAGAAAACACATTGCATCTTTTTTTTCTTACTTTTGTTGCAAATGGAGATCTATTAACATGTGACGTGTGTTATTAAATTTCTGGTGAAGATTTTGGAGTGCAGTGGCAGGTGAAATTTGAGATACATAAAGTATTGTGTCATAGTATACATACAGAAAGTAACAACCACTTTAGGCAGATCATTAATAAACATTGCAAAAAAGATGACCATGAACAGAGCTTTGAGGGACACCCTTTCTTGGAACCACAAAATCAGAAGAAAAATTAAAGACACAAATATATTGCACTCAATTATGAAACCAGGAGAGAACCAGACAGGAGAAGATTATTTTAATCCAAACATGTCAAGCTTAATGTCTAGAATAGTGTAGTGGACTGTGTTAAATGCCTTAGAAAGACATAAGAATATGGCAGCAATCAATTGTTTATTATCAAAGGAAATATGAATATCATTAATGACATGGAGACCACATGTAGAATTATTTCAGGATGGAATCCGGATTGCAAAGGAAACAGTAAATTATGTAGTAATAAAAATAAGAAAGTTGTTTATAGACACATTTTCAATCAGTTTAGCACAAGCAAGAAATACTGAAATATGTTTACAGAAATTGGGACCTGAATAGAACCTCCTTTGTAAATAAAAATTGCATAGGCTGATTTCCACCCTTGGGAAGTCATTGTTCTGTAAAGAAAGATCAAATAGAAGAGTAATATGTTTTCCAGTAACTGAAGTAGCAGTTTTAAGAAAAAGGATCAAGATCTGGGTAACTTGTACAATTCTACTGACTGAGTTCCTTCAGGACCTCATTTAAGTGGATTTATTTAAAAAGAATAAAGAATGAGGCAATAAAATAAACACTTTGAACAGTTGGGAATGGTTTTAGTGTTCAATATCAAAAGCCAAACTTGCGTTAAAGAATGGTTATAAAAGCTGAAACTTGAAGCTGTTTATCAGTTGTAACAAGGAATCACATTGAAGACTATTGGATGGTGACTCAAAGGTACATGATTGCAAGCTTTTAATTAATTGCCAGGTCTTACAGGGTTATTTTTTAAGAGATAATTGGTCATAATAGTTCATTTGGTGCTTCTAATAAGACAACTACAGTTATTTCTATGACTACCAAATATAATCTAAGTTATGTAAGTTTAGATAATTTAGCTACTTCCATGCCTTATTCTTATTGACGATAGTGGAGGCAATTTTGCCATTGAACCATGGACAGAATATCTGCCATCTTTTATTTATTTATTTATTTATCAGCAAGTAAAAGAGCATGCTTATTAGAAACATGTTGTAGGAAAGATATTATGAAGTCATAAGCAAGGGATATAAAAGAACAAGTATACAGATGAAGCCAATCAATTTAAGTAATACTAACAGAGGAAAAAAACATGATTATTAAGAATTTGAAACTGCAGTGCACTGAAAGCTTGAAACAGGAAAAATATTAGGACCCTTTCTTGCAAAGTAGGCTGAGTTCATTAATATTATTGTAAAAGCAACATAGTTGCATGTATGTGGTTCAGAAGTAAGAATAACATCTAGTACAGAGTTTTGTATGAGTTTTATTTTGCTTTAATCAAGCAAGAACTGTGATGAACTGAAAAGATTAAAGCATTAAATTGATTTAAGACAGAAATAGGAGGACTAACCATGCACTAGCTGAAATAACTGAGCAGTAGCAGTTCAGAGAAGCTGAAAGGACAATTTATCAAAGTGTCAGAAGGGACAGAAGAAGAATGATAACAGGCATACAAATGCATATGCAAACTTTTATTAAAAATAATTAAAGTACTACACTAATAAATCTAGATGCTTTGGAATTGTTATGGACAGAATAACAGAGTATCGATAGGATGTTTTATTAGATTTCTGCACCACCTCTTTGGTTTTCCTATCCAAACAAGTTATAACCTGAGATGGAAACCTCTTAGTCAGAGACCGAGGCATTAAGACAAGACTCAGAAGAAATGAGAGCATCGGCTTTAGTAGACAAACAAAGGACCTCAAAGATACCAATTTTCAAAATAAACTCCAGCATTAATATGCTGGCACTGAGGTTTGAGGTACTGGATGCCACACCTCGTGCCATGCAGGTGACCTGGGTTTGGGAACAAGCCCGGGTTGTCAGGGGTCAGCAGGGGAGGGAAAGGATCGAGCATCCAGAGGACAGCTCTCCTCTCCCGGGAGGGAGAGGGGGCTCCTGCTCAGTGCTTTGCTGGCCTCTGGTGGAAGCTAGAAACATAGCAAGTGCTGCAGCATAAAGAAGGGTTGGAAGTGGCAGACATCAGTGGAAATGTCTTGACATCAGGACACTAGCCACTCCCTAGAATAGGGGAAAAAGACCTACCACCTCTAGTGGAGACGGAGCACCAGAGCTTTCCCTTGATATGGCCACCCTCCTGGCACCCTGCCAACTGACATGACTAGAAGTCCAGGGTGTCGGGCCCCATCTTGTCCCCACCAGGCGGTAAACAGCTACATGGGGAAGGAGGGCTGACCAGGTGAGGTGGTCCACAGAGGGATGACTCCTAGGCGCTCCCAAGGAGACCAGAGCTGGGTGGGGAGATGATGAGAATAAAATAGAAAGTAAAAAAAAAAAAATGTGCAGAAAGCCTAGTAAATATCAGGCACAGCAGTCTGAGAATTCTAAACTATTTGAATTAACAGGGCTAGGATAAGGCTCCATGCTTTGAAATCCAATAGCAACACCAGAGTCAGCTTCTTGGCTAGTGCAAAAGAATGAATTCTAGTCAAGGTGTGAGTCCTAACAAACTACTGAGATGTTAATTTGCAATGATTGAGAAAGAGAGAATCAGATTTGGCTATAATCAACAACAGATAAACAAGAAATGACAGTAGAAGACAGATACAATGAAGCAAATAATACAATAGGAATTTCAACACAGTTGTTCATGCAATTACCAAAGCACATGGAATCCTGCCATAATATAAGTGAATTAGAGAAACTGTGCTGACAAAAGGAAAAACAAACTCTAGTCAGAGCCAACAAGGCTGCATAATGCTATTTTACAGGGGTTATCAGACATCTACAAGGAAATTGTATTTTTGTATGGAACCTCGAGCAGTTCAATATTTGTTTCGAACTGCCAGCCAATAACAATATCCAACTGTGATTCCTGGCCCTGTTAAAATTAACACATTCTCTGGTGTCCACAGGTATATCTCACCCTCTTGTCACCGGGCCCTTTAATAAACAAATCATTGCCTGGTGGACAATGGCACCATCGTTGTCTGATCGCCTGCCCCATTAGCAACAAATAATACCCTTGCTGTAGTATAAGGCCAGTCTGGTCCAGTGCGATGGATGGATGAGGCGCTGTGTGCCTTATCTCTTGCTACGTAAGTGACCCAAGTTCAGGAACCTGCTCAGGTTGCCAGGGGTTGGACAGAAGATTGAGCATTCTTCAGATAGCTGTTCTGTCCCTGGGTGGGGAGGCATGCTAACTCAGCCTTTGTCTTCCCCCAGGTGAAGGCAGGAATCCAAGTGGGGAAAATGCAGAAATGGCTAGTGCAGGGTCCATAAAGCCCCACCCACCCACCCACCTATGTCCCACACGATCCACCTGGATGACTGGCTCAGTTGTGGATGTGAGTGATTGGGTGAGGGTAGGATGGTACTCCCCTTTCTGGCCCTATCATGAGGGGGAGCAATCCATGGGGAACTTCATGCTCTGTGGTTTGAGATAAGAGAGTGGTAGACAGGGGAGGTGAGAACAGGGCTGAGAGCCTGCCTGAGTCAATTTACAAAACAAACAGTTTTATGGAAGGAAATGCTGGAATATATACGACCTTAACACATATATACAACCCTCCAATAATGCTGCTGCACTGTTACAGTAAACCTACCAAGTACAGGTAATATGTACAAGATCTTTACCAGGGTACTATGGAGCCAGGGTAGGAGTCTGAAAGGGATGATATTTCTTAGAGTTGTAGAATAAAATAGAGGAAAGGGATCACAAAGGATCCAACAGTCTTAGGGAGATACTATGAATGATAAGACAGGTTAGACATATTGCAATACTTATCTGATGGGGAAGGAGTTCACATCCTGTGAGACCCTTGAAGTAAAGAGAAAAGGTTAATATGGAGTAAATACAATAATGGGAACAATAGAGAGGAGAGAAATAGAAAGGGCTATAGTACAGTATAAGAGGTACAAAAATATAGCATTAGATAGAAAGTTACAGAATTAAATGAAGTAAAAGATACAGACATGTTTAATTTAAGTATTGTACTAATAGCAATAATTGTGCACAATAGCGTAAAAACAAAACAGAACAATGAAATGTTTGTAACCATTATAGCGCTGTTCATGTGTTTTACCTTGACTTGCACATTGTTTTTAGTGTGTGGGGTATATCACTTTAAGATATTTCTATTTAAATGAGATGCACATTTGTATTCCTCATACCCACCACCTGAGAAAGGCCTATTGAAGGGTTGAAATGCTGGAGCTAGTGCGTGAATGCCAGGCATCTTGACAGAAAATACATCTTGCACTTTACATTTAAAACTGAATCTACGAGTGCTGAGCGTTCTTTACTTTTGTTATTACAAGTTGGCTGCTTTGCTCTTGCACTGCCTTTTCCAATGCACACCACTGTACACTACTTACACAAGCTAAGCTATATACCACTCACCATTCATTTGGCACACAAACTTGAAAGGACATGCTAGCTGCAACAGGGGATTTTTTTTCTTAAAGGTAATACTCTCTTAAAACTGGGGTCTAAGGCCATTAGGGAGAAGAGGGTTTTGACTGGTAAGAGGATAGTAAATGGAGGGGGGTTCTATTACAACAGAGGGGGGTTGAGGGACTTGATTTTGTGGGAGAGGGGAAGGGATCATTACTTTATCCTGACAATCAGTATCCCAACACATGGGGTACTGAGTTTTTTTTGCCTGAATTCTGTTGTTGCCAAAATTTTGTATCCCAAGTCACAGTATCCCGACAGCTGTGTTTTATGAGCTCAGTTATCCTGACAGTTGGTATCCCGACACATGGGGTACTACTGAGTCTTTTGCCCAAAATTATTTTTGTAGCATTCAGATATCCCGATGCTTAGTTTCCTGACAGATATGTATTAGTTCTCTATTTTTTTTTATAGGAATAGCCTGACATGACATTGCAGTGTGTATATGTGTCATGTATCGGGTTATTGTTATATTTTGGTTTTTGTGTTATTGGTTGTGTTTGGATGGTGTTGTGATTGGTACTGACTTTTGTAGTATTATTTTGGAAGCATTTTTGTATTGTACTTTTAGGTATTATGGCAGGAGGTGCTCCCTATTTCACTATGGGGCCGTATTAGTTTAATTAAAATGAATGTACTCCCCTGCCTTTTCTACCCTTTATTGCTCCTTAACTCATTTATTCCATTGTCCTGGTTTCAGAAAATGCACAGGCTTTTTACTAATTTTATATGGTCTAACAAACATCCCCGGTTAACATACCACAAGCTCAAAACTTTTGACGGATTCCTCACCTGGCAATATATTATTGGGCTAGTCATCTATCAAAGTACCTAAAATGGTTACACTCAGGGCCCGATAGTCTGAGGCTGACCTGGCTCAAAATTGAATTGGATTTTATTCAGTCTATGAATATGGACCCCCCAGACCCTGTTCTATGTCAAGCTTTCTTCTATACAAGATATTGAAAATGTCCAAC
Source organism: Neoceratodus forsteri (assembly GCA_016271365.2). Lineage (NCBI taxonomy): Eukaryota > Metazoa > Chordata > Ceratodontiformes > Ceratodontidae > Neoceratodus > Neoceratodus forsteri. The sequence continues at coordinate 120,808,609 of CM028136.1, read as the reverse complement.
CTTATGACTTCTCTAAGAGTACATACTAACTTTGCTTCTTTTGTGTTATAAACCACACCTCGATCTGTCTCAATCCTTATGGAATTTCCGTCCTTCTTAAATAAACAAACAGAGGGTCTCCTCTAAATGATTGCCCCAGCTGGGAGGGATTATATCTACCTATCTTGATGGAGAGAAGCTTGGCTTTCTGTAGCTAAATTAATCCAGAAATTTAACATTCCAGCAGTAAGTCACTTCAAGGCCCTTCAATTAGGCACCTTCTCACTACCAGGTTGGGTAATACTCCTCCCCACCCTCCTGCATTTTCCTTAATATCCGAGCTCTCTTCCTTGTTGGGTCCCTCCAAGGTAGTCTCAAAAGTATACCAAGCCCTTTTTCATTGATGGTATGGTGGCTCCTATGGCCCCACCAAATACTGGTCCTCCCTTTTTCCCCATTATACCTTGGACTGTCCCGTATTATGGCGGTACTGTCATAAGTATGTTTTGAAAGACAGACTACGACTTATGCAATACCACATTTTACATAACCTGTATTATACCCCCCTAAAGTTGGTAAGATGGGGTCTTCTCAATTCTGGTCTGTGCTCCAGATGTTCCCAAGAGGAAGGGACACTTCTTCACATATTCTGGCAATGTCCTAAAATAATCCCACTATGGAATTCAATTAAGGCCAAACTGGACCCTTTACTGGATCTACAGGATTGTTTTACCCCTGAAATTTGCCTTCTAGGGGACCTGTCCCCAATAGAAGCTATCACGCAGAGATATCATATGTCTATGATAACATTATCTGTTAAAAAAGTCATACTTAGGCATTGGAAGGATGACATTAGCCCATCATATCAAAAATGGGTCAATGAGATCCTTGCTAATCTCCATATTGAGAAAGCCATTGCGAGCCTTTATAACATGCAATGGAAATATAAGCGTTGGGATCCTTACACACTCTAATTACTATTGGTATTGACAAGGATGATGTTGACAATTGCTTGTCTTAGTCTAATTACAGATTATTTTATCTTACTGCTGTACCGGGGAGGAGGGTGAGAGGGGGCAGAACATGTTTTGAATTGTTAGCATGTTACGAATGTGTCACTATCTCTGTCCCCTGTATTATTGGAAAAGTTGTTAATAAAATTTGAATTGAAAAAAAGGTATTATGGCAGGAGGGAGGTTCTGGTCACATGGGTGTTTCATAGTATAGTGCTGTGCACTTGTGCTCAGAGGTAGTCTGTGGTGGAATATTTCATTTTGTTGGCAACAGTTCTCTGGATTTTTTTTTCCCTCTGCAGGTAGGATTTATGGAGAGGAAATCATGGTTGTCCTCAGTATTTATTCCCAGAGCATGTCAGTTCTTTGTTGTTCTTTGTAGATCTGTCTGACCATTGTGTGTATTCCGCATGTGCTTTGCTGAGGAGTGAGTTGAATCTATGGTGCCAGGCTTCCACATTGTTTTGAGTGTGTGGGATTCCTTCTGAGGTGGGTTCCTGTATTGACCAGATGATGGGTGGGAATAATGGTGGATATTGTGCCCTCTTCATTTTGAGTAGAATTTTACCATACAAGTAGTTATCTTCAAACCATGTTTGGAGTTGCTGGGTTGTTACTGGTAATTGTTGTTTTACTTCTTCATATGCAGGGGCTGAGATATGTCAGGCATACTAGTGTTCTAATATGCAGGCTGAATTCTGGGTTTGTCCCATATGCTTTAGCTAGTCCCAATGTCTGTAGTTTTCTCAATATTATCTGGCCAAAATGAAATAAGCAGCCTTTGTGCTTTGAGGTGCGTAATTCTTGTTTTGAGGCATGAATGGCTGCTGTTTCATAGTCGGTCATGATAATGTTTGATGCTAGTATGCAGTTTTATCTTTTGGCTAGTTGGTGTAGTTTTTGGAATAGTGCTATGTAGGAGTCTTGTAATTTATTGGTCATGAGGCAGTATACCATAGGGAGTAATCAGCTGTTGTCCATTGGTCCTACAGGAGTGTATGTATATAGAGTTCTGAGAATAGTCTATGGTCAGTTTTAAAAGTGCCGTGTATTATCCAGAATAAGGTGTTTTGTAGGTGTGAAGTTTTGGTTTGTGGTAAATACTAGACGTTTACTGCCTGATGTTTTAATTGTGGCACAGAAGAACTCTTGTCCAGAAACTTCGGTTAGGTTGTATGGTACCTGTAGGTCCTCTAATGTAGAGGGTTCTTTGGGAAATTCTTTTCATCTGGATCTGCTGATGATTTGCATTAGTGATTGCTTGGAGGGTAGGTGTTGTCTCACCTCTGGTTGTAAGGTACTGACTTCATTTTGAGAAGTTGCATTGGGTTACTGCCATATATTTGGATTTTTTCCTTAACTGCAGCTACTATTTTGGCAATTGGTGCTGCACTGGGATTAGGGAGTGGTTGTGGTCTGTGTTTTATTATTGTATATTGACCATTTTGTAAGATAGTGATAGCACGTCCTAGGCAGTGGTGTGATTTTCTCTGGTCACAGCACCAGTACTACTTTTCTTCCTGGTGTTGTTCATGGATGAGTAGATAGCTGTGGATATTTAGCTTTTCTTTGCCTCTTTTTAATGGTATCATTGTGCATATGTGCACATTGGGGGTTTTGTTTGTTGTTGCTTTTGGCTCTTTGATCTCCATAATGTGGTGCGGTTCTCATACCAATGCTGTGGTGATCTGAGAGCTTCTAGCAGTGGGGTAGGGTATCTTTGAGGTTTATATAGCTCCCGATAATGTGGAGCCACATGCATTGTTGTTGGATTGCTTACCTGTGCACTATGCACAGGTGCACTCTTCCGGTATTCCCACCTCCTCTGAGTTATGTCAGACTCGGAGGATGTATCTTTAAGTTCAGGGTGTGTCACGTATAATGCCCAGAGCATAAATGCATATTAGTCAGGACTACTGGTTGAGAATTTTCATGTCAGTGATGTTTGTGTTGGTTTAAAATTCTCGATATTTGGTGTGTCAGGGATATGATTTTCAGTTTGCATAGTAGATCCAAGGGAAACTTGCTTCTGTGGGCAGGAGGAAGTGAATAGGAATATTAGCTGTTATAACTAAAACTTCAGTAGATACTGGAGGATGAGGGGAATTGGGCCTAGAGGAAGTCATATGGAGGGATTCTATTGAAAACCATTTAACATGGGGGGAGGGAGGTGGCTACTTGACGCATATGGAATGGGGTGCTTTTAGTCTCTTTTATTTTTTTCAAAACCACTGATTGTCACACCAGCTCCAATAGTACTTCACTTGTGAAGTTCTGCTTTACTGTTTAAAGTAGGCACTGCCCTGCACAAATAACTTCACAAAGTGGATGGTTTACACTTCACAAAGTCTGAAAAGTTTGCAAAGTGAAGGTTCCCAACTTTGCACTTCTTTTGCTATAATGGTGGGTATGATGTCTGCCAGTTGTGTTATGACTACTCCTGCTGCCATTCGCCTTCCCAATTTGCACCTCCCCTTCTTCTGGGGCTCTGTAGTGGACCCCAAAGCAAAGTATTTATTCAGCTTATCAGCCATCACTAGTAGCTCTTTCACTGATTCATTCCCCTTTTCCCCTGTTTTCAGAAGCCCAGTCCCTTTGCTTACCTTCCTCCTAACATTGATGCACTGGAAGACCTTATTGTTGTTTGAATTTCCTATGTTGATTCTGGCTTCCATTGCTTCCTTCGCTATCTAAATCCTATGCTTTCTGTCCCCAATGCTGCTTTTTACTCCTCCCTGGCCTGGAGGCAAGCTGTCTCTTTCCAGCAGTCATAGACTTTCTATCTGTTCAGGATCAGTTGCATTAGACCCCCATTGAGAAAATGAGAGCTGCATTCTGGCCCTTTTTACATTATTACTTACAAGTAAGGCAAGTCAGATTGATTTCCTTGGTGCTCATCTCAGCAAAGTACAAACAACACTTTAAAATTGTATATACAAGATTTCAAACAGGTCAGGAAACATGTGACAACCTTAAAAAAACACACACACTGGTCTCTGCAGTTACTTCAAAACCCTCTTTAACACATTTTCAGTGCACTCTACTTGGTCAGATGCAGCTCCTTCAGACAATAAATCATCAGGTCATTCACCTTGGGGAAATTCACATTTCTGAAGTTCTTCATCCTGGTGGCTGATGCAAGGATAGTCTTTCTGCCAGCATGGAGAAGGTTATCTTGTGGTCACTGCCTCCAACTGGTTCCTTGTTCACATAGGAGATGACCTCATCTCCACTGCTAAGAATAAGGGCAGGTATGTCTTTAAACATTTTTTCCTTTTCAAAATGCTGCCCCTGGAAGCAATCTTTGAAGAGGAATATGAAATTTATCTCATCTAGACCACTAGCACCATTAAGATCCTGTCTATACCTGCAACATTGAAGTCCCAGAGGATCCTCGCCGTCTGATTGCCTGTTCCCACACAGTAATTTCTCTGACCAGCGGGAATTGCACTTGCAACTGATATGGTGAAATATTTCCTGAAATCACTGTGATATCTTCAGTGACCTTCCCTGCCTGCCTTGAGTACCACTGTAGGACCACCTGAAGGAACCACTTTATAAATACAGTATCACAAAATATCTGGAAATATCTGAGCATGTCTAATTCTGCAAATGTATGCTCTAATGAGCTATTTGCAGCCACTTCATCTCAGGGGACTGTTTCATCCAATTTTCCATAGCTTAGTCCAGATGGACACTACGACACTTTTTGCCACTAGTGTCCTCTGTTTCTTCCACAGTGATTACCTTATGAAGAGAGCCACCCACTTCCTTACTCTCAGGCCCTTTTATAATAGCCTGTATCTTTCTATCCTGTTGTCCCAGTCATTTCTTCCCCCTACAGTACCAAGTCTCTGTGAGTACCACTATGCCCTGAACTTCAAAGAGATTATGCCTATGACCTCACTAATTTTTCTTGGTGCGCTCCTCATAATTTCCTTTATACAATTCAAAACAGTGGGCCTCCTATGCTTGCCCCACCTAGAGATCTCTGGCACCCCTATTCAGCAGTCCTTCCCTCACAGTTCCCATGTATATGCCTTCTGCTCTTCATAATCCACTGCAGCAGCCCCACCTCTCCCATCCTGTAGTACAAATCCCCTCAATTGCCCTCTGTGTTGTCCTGACCAGTGATGTCACTCGCTCTTAGAACAGCTGCAGCCCATCCTGGTAGTGCAAATCTCCCATGCTCTCTAGACATCCCTGCAGTTAGCCATAAAAATGAATTTCTCCCTCTTGCAGCACACCATTAACCATGCATTGTCCACCCTAATAGCATGCAGCTACTCCTCACTAGTTCCTGGGAATTGGGGGATCTTGAAAAAGATTGCCCTGCATACTTCTTTTCTTTAGGAACAAGCCAGCTCAATGAAAGGCATCCTCATGTTCACAGGACATGTGCTTCTTGTGTTCCTGATGCCAACATACATGACAGTGGTCTTCTCCTCCAAGATGTGTTGCTTGGCACTGGATAGCACTCATTTGACTTGCACTGTAGATAAACAAACCACCTTACCCAAACTACCAGACAGATTCAGCAATACCCCTCCACTTCACGAGTTGTCCTGACCAAAGAGTTCCCAGTGACTACTATTAGCCTTCCACTCATCAACAACTTTTGTCCCTTCTTCTTGGTAGGTTTATGTTCTGGTGCCTGGAGTGCACCCACCAAACCCAGTTGTTTTTTTCACCCCCACATGGTAATTGTTGTTGGTGTCCACTGGTAATGGTTAACCTCCATAATACCATCTTACTCCCTTTTCCTCTTTCAGACAGCCTAATCCTTCCAGTAGAGATCACAGTTCTGGCCAACGTTCTCCGTGACTGTAGAGTACCTGTCTCATTCAACTTCCCCCAAAGCTCAGTTCCTAAGTCCCTAGTGTCCTCGCTGTATCCTCTTTAGTTGCTTTCCCACATCACTGCACCCCTGTGGTCCCTTTATTTGCCACTCAAGTCTAGTGATGTGCCTGCTGAGAAGGTTGAACAACCCAAAAGTAGCAGTGAATTTGTACCCTCACACCCTCCATAGGCAGACTAGAGTGAACTGGACAGCACTGCCACTGCTGTGCTATTAGTGCTCTGTTGTGCACAGCACTGGCAGCACCAGGTTTTTCTTCTCTCCAGTGATCTGCACACCTAGCTTGTCCCCTGCCCTGAGTCCCACCAAGCTACCCCTGTTTTCTGTGCCACCATGATACTGCCAGTTGCTTTTCCAGACTGGCTAACTGTCTTTCTAGGGCAAAAATCAGCTCACAGTGACTGCACATGTACTCCTCCCTGCCTTCTACAGGCAGGTTGACATAAATCATGCTGGCCTGGCAGCCTCAGGCTGTGTGCCCATCCACCTGGTAGACTACACTGTTAGAAACAATAGCTGGTCCTCTGCCTCACTCCCTTTCAGCCCAATTCCAATGTCAGCCAATTCCAATGCTACTTCATAATCATTCACCACAGCAACTACTCTCCACTTGCTTATCCAGTATCTGAATGATAAGGCAGGAGCCCATATTGGAATGCTTTCAGCCTGTTCAGCTCCTCCTCCAGTCATATACCTGCTTCACAGGTTTCATCCACTCAGCCCCAAGGCAGGCTTTAATATTTTAACCTGCTAGTTTGAACACACTGTCTGCTAAAAATGTCAAAAACTGCTCCATAAACACACAAAGGAACTTCTGTCTACCAGCACTGTTAGTATTAAATACTGTACCTTTTCTCTGTTGTATAGGTACTTGTTCCAGAGCTCTATCAGAATTTACAGCAGTTAACCCCATATAACTATTAAATGGGGATATCATCTATGAGACAGCTTTTAATTTTAGCACAGTAGACTGCCATCCAGAGAAAAACAGCATTGCAGTCCACACTTTTTTTTTATTTAGTTGTTTAACCAGGTATAGCACACTAAGCTGAAAGCTTTTTTACAGGAGCGACCTGGGAGCACAAGGAGGTTAAGTGACTTGCTCAGGGTTACACAGTATGCAAGTGGAAGCTGTGGGATTCAAACCCAGGTCAGGTCTGCTAGATATCACCAAATTTGCAGCTCAGAGCCTAAGACCACTGCGCTATACTGCCTCCTCCTCTTGATGAGCCCTCTTGGCAGCCAGTACAGTAGTTGCCACTTTTATTGTGTTTTCCAAGGCCTTTAATAGTGTTAGAGATTAGAATTCTCAAGCCTGATATGTCAAAACAGGCGGGGCAGTTAACAGCCAGTCATTTCTCTCTTTTGCTGTAATTTTTACTAAAGTATATAGAAACATAGAAGCTGTTGGCAGATAAGCACCATAAGGCCCATCCAGTCCACCCATTTCTTTTCTACCCTATGAATGTGTCTTGGCTTTTGCTCTGTCAATGGCCTATCTATTCATACCCATCTGTATTGCTCCCTTATGCCTATCCCATGCCTGTTTGAAGCCTTGCACTGTATTCATATCCTCTACTTCCTGAGGGGCCATTCCATGCATCCACCACCCTTTCTGTGAAAAAGAATTTCCTCACATTACACCTTATTCAGCCTCCCTGTAATCTCATGCTGTGTCCTCTTGTCCTGCTATTTTTCTTAAATTGAAACATGTCAGACTCTTTTACCTTGTTAATGTCCTTAAGATGTTTGAATGTTTCGATCATATCACCTCTCTCCCTCCTTTGCTCTAAGATATACATATTGAGCTCTGTTAATCTGTCCTCATATGTTTTCTGATGCAGTCCCTGTACCATTTTGGTTGCCCTTCTCTGGCCTGCCTCAATCTGGTTGATATCCTTTAGAAAGTGTGGCCTCCGGTACTGCATGAAGTACTCCAGATGGGGACAAACCAGTGTCTTGTAAAGAGGGATTGCTACCTTCCTCTTACCACTTGTGATACCCCTACTAATACACACCAACATCCCCCTAGCCTTACCTACTGCTTTAATGGTCTGCTTGGATGATTTCAGGTGATCTGCGATGATGATGCCCAAGTCTCTTTCTTCCCTTGGGACTGCCAGCAACTCCTCTCCCAGCCTATAGGTGGCTTTAGGGTTTCTCTTCCCTATGTGCATGATCTTGCACTTCTTTGCATTATACCCCAGTTGTACTGTAGATACACAGATAAATAGAACAAAAAACCCATCCAATCTGCCCTATTGTTCCTAGCTGGACTTACTCTTAATATTTTCAGGACTAGAGTAGAGCACCAATCCTGACATCTGTGTCTTATTATCCCATTGTAATTATTGTGCTTGGTTTTAAACTCTGAGAGAGTGCCAGCAGTAATCACTTCACTGGTAGTCATTTCCAATTATCTACCACTGTTTCTGTAAAAATGATTTCCTTATTTATTCTATGTGTTTTATCATGTCCCCACCCTCTTGTCAGTCTTCTACTGAGTAAATGTTAATGTTGTTCTCCTTTAATGATAACTCATTCCCTGTTGCCCCCTGTACAGTCTTCAAAGCCCCCTGGTTAACTGTTTTCTGCTTCTCCTTATTCTTTTTCAGATTAGGGCTCCAAAACTGCACAGGAAGTTAAAGGTGTGGCCTCACCAGTTGCCTGTACAGTGGCAAGATCACATCTTTGTTGCAGTGGGTGAAGCACCATTTGATGTTATTTACTTTAACATGCTTTCCCTCATTGAGACTAGAATTTCAAATTGTTGTGTTTATTATAACCCATAAGTCCCTTTCCTCATTTGAATGCTTAGCTTTGCCCCCCCCCCCAGACTATATACTAGCTGTGGATTTTTGGTTATAATATGTATTGTTTACATTTAGTGGTGTTGCAATTTAAATGCCACATTCTGGACAACATGTCCAGACATTCTCTCTCTCTCTTCCTGTTGCTTATCCCCTTATGTTTGGTGTCAGACAAACTCTGTGGGAGGATAGACTCTGAGGAGTGGATAAGCAACATGAAGATAAATTTGGAAAGTCTATAATAATGATCCTGATAGGCAGCATACATTCTGTAATGTGAAGCATTTTCTTAATAGTGTACACAGAAGGTATACATATAGCCACAAATTAATGTTTTAAACAACTAAACCAGTGAGATTAGTAGGAGAGCTTTTTTTCATATTTAAATGCAAATGTGCTGGAGAAAAATAAATAAATAAAGTGCAAGACATAGAATGAAACTTCAGAACAGTGCCTGAAAAAAGAGATTAAGGGCATTTGTTTTAAGAATAAGAAAGACAATAGCACAAATTCAGTTATATAAGATAAAGCCTTATTGTCAAACTGTTATTATGAACTGGATAGAAACAATCCAGTTCTCTGATGGGACTGAGAGCTTGTCTAAGCCATGACTAAATCCCACCACATGGCCACAGGCAGAAAAGAACCAGTCACCAGCTTTTTACTGACATCCATATAACTCCACCTTTGTGCCTAAATATTTTCCTAAAATACCATAACTACTAACACACCACAAACTGCTTTACATTCTTATCAATGGCACACAAACTGTGGCTCAAAATATTTTTGTACCAGTACTGCTCCCATTCAAACATTAATCCTGCTGAACTTCAACCACTCAACATATAGTAGGTGCACACTGACCTCATGGATAATCTGCCTCTCTCAGGCTAATGTACAGTAGCAAATCTGCCACAGATAACACTGGAAGCAAGACATCTTGAAGGCCAACACTCTAATATTGTTAATGATCTTGGTGGAAATGACTTACTGCAAACCAATGGCCTGATGACATATGTGGCAGAAATTCATAAAATAGATAAATAAGCACCTAAGCAACACTAGCAGCTGCTTCTAGCACGGAGCAAACAGCAGAGCAACACACTTTTCTGTTGTGATCTTCTTATCCCCAGATCAGACAACTACAAAGATTTTTGTAAATGCTAGGAATAGTTACACTCTGCTGCACATGCACTACTATACAACAGCACCACCTACAGTTCACAGCCAAAAAGTACTATTTTGTTTAAATGTATTACTACACATTTAAGATCCAATACTAAAACATTATCAAAAACTGTTTGATTTTATTTATTTTATTAATACACATTTGGATTCAGTTCTTAATAGCATTAATACACTCCAATGTGTGGTATATCATAGAATAGCATCACTTCTTGGGTGCATGAGACACTTAGCCTGCAACCTCATGCTTCACAACACACCCAAGGCATGATCATATCCCATAAGGTACTACACCATGTTGTGTATTATTGTTTAATTGTCATGCAAAGGCCAGTCATAGCTATTTATTATTAATTAATTTCAAATGTTTTGGCAGAAAAGACATACTGAGCCGATAACAACTCATTTGCTGGTGCATCTGAGGAGTGAAGGAGTAAACAATACAATAAGAGCAATAGAAAATTATAGTAAAGGGTTATTATAGATGCAGGAGGAAGGGAGATGAGTGGCTGCTATACAGGTCAGGTAAACCCTTCAATCTTTGCCTCTCTCTACATGCTTCATTAGACTGCTCAAGCTGCCCATTTTAAATTCTTGCTTTGTACAATGATTTGAAATGCCTTTTTAGGACTGCAGTAGTCAGTGCCCTGCAGACCTATTGCTTTCAAAAAAGGACTTTGCATTCCTTGCATTCTTTGCAACTGAACAACATATTGGAGTTCCACCACAGTCACCTCCACATCTGTGGAGCACTCTGGTTACACAGCACTATTTTTAACTGGTAAAGAAATAGGACTGTCCTGATCAGGACACTGAGGCATTGGACATCCCCAGTGTCACTGTTTAGTTTCTGGGGGGTGGGTGCGGTGGTGGGTGCTGAAACAGAGGGTTGGGTGGGAAGCATATTCATAATTTTAAAGAAAAATTTGGCAGGCACAGTAGAACATGGAACACTCTGCCATTTCCAAGATGGCCTCCACATTCTCCTGAGAATGCACTAGCATTAGCGCATGAGCATTGTAGTGCAGCAGACATCTTGGTCATGGTGGAGTGTTGTGCTCCACCATGACTCTGTTTGTTTTGTTTTTCCTTTAAAATTATGCATATCCCCACCCACCCTCCCTCTCAGCACCCACCACCCTATATCCCCAGAAACATAATAGTGACACCGAGGGTAACCACTCCCCTAGTGCATTGCTCAATAATTTCTTTTATTATATATATCCACTGGCCCTCCCTGTCAGTATCCCACCCCACCCCTCAACACCCAGAAGCATAACAATGACACTGGGAGTGCCCACCAGTCGCAACTCACAATGCTAATCTAACAGTGACACTGAGGGTGTCCGATTCCCCAGTGTCCATTGGATTCACCCATTGGGGTACAATGCCATAAGCCTCTTTGAACCACAGATACATCTTCAGTCTTCAATACTGGACTGCAAACTCAGAAATCAGGTATACATTCAATGTATTTCAATGGGTTTTGAACTTGGTAGCATAACTTGGCCATTTTTTATATTTTGCCCCACATTTTCAGCATATCTTTTTGGGATACCATGTCATGAACAATGCAAGTGAAGTTAGATAAATTTGTCCAGCAAGGTTATTTTGTGGTCAATGCATGAAATCATCTTTCAGGCAGGAACTGAACATTTTCTCCACTATTGTTCATGAGGTGAGGTCATAAGATGGTTATGTTGAAAATTTGCTGTACAAATATTAAAAAATAACAAAGTTATGAGCGCATGTTAAATTTTGTGAACTCAAGCTTGAAACCTTGACAATTTTCAATATTTTCACCCTAAATTTACAGCATTGCCATATCTTTATACAACATCATGAATTTGACAGCTGTTATTTTTCAAATCCTGGCTAAAATGTTTTTTTGTTAAAAAAACAGAAACGTTATCAGGCTATGTTGCATTTTCAAATGCTGGCTCATAACTGCGATAATATATAATATTTTTACCCTACATTTTCCACATAGCCATTTCTTCACAGCACCTCATGAGAGAGACAGGTGTAATTTTTCAACTCCTTCCCAAAATGCAGTTTTCAATAATTTTATCCTAAATTTATAACATAGCCATATCTTTATGTGACCTCATGAATTTGGCAGCTGTTATTTTAAATCCTGATTAAAATGTTGTTTTTGTTTATTATTTTACATCCCAAGTGATTTTCTGCCATTGTTCATGAGCTGGGGTCATAAGAAGATTGTGTTCTCAATTTGGTGTAAAAATATTAAAAAACAGAAAAGTTATCAGGCTATGTTGCATTTTGAATTCTGGCTCATAACTGTGGTAATATACATATTTTTTACCCTGCATTTTCCACATAGCCATTTCTTTGCAGCACCTCATGAAAGAGACAGGTGTCATTTTTCAACTCTTGCCCACAATGTATTTTGCTTCCCTAATGTTGATTTCATAATCCCTGTGCAAAACCACCTTTTGGCAGAAGCTGAACATTTACTTTGCTATTGTTCTTGAAGTGGGGTCATAAGAAGGCTATGTTGAAAATGTTACATAAGAATGTTAAAAAACAATGAAGTTATGATCCTACGTTAAATTTTGCAAACCCAGTCTCGTAACTTTGGTAATTTTCAATATTTTTACCTGATGTTTACAAGATAGCTATATCTGTACAGCACCTAATGAATCCTGGCCAAAATGTTTTCATACATCCCACTAGGTGATTTCTCAGTCCCTGCTCAAAATCACCTTTTTGGCAGGAGTTGAAACTTTTCTCTGCCATTGTTCATGAGGTGGGGTCATAAGAAGGCTATCTTCTAAATGTTATGCAAAAGTAAAAATAAAAAATATGAGGCTATGCTGAATTTTCCAAATGCAGGCTCGTAAGTTGGGCAATATTGAATATTTTTACACAAATTTTCAACATAGCCATTTCTTTACAACACCTCATGAATGTGACAGCTGTCGTTTTTCAACTTGTGCCCAAAATTTGTTTTTGCATCCTGAAAGTTGATTTTGCAGTCCCTGCACAAAATCACCTTTCAGGCAGGAGTGAGGCAAGGTCATAACAGGGCTATGTTGAAGATTTGGTGTAAAAATCTAAAAAAAGAAACAAATTTATGAGCCTACATCACATTATGCTAACACAGGCTCATAGCTTTGGTAATTTTCAATATTTTACCCCAAATTCCTTGCCTGCAGTCCTATCGACTCTGGCCAGAGTTTGTTTTGATTAGACACTATACAAAATTAGCCATAGACCTCAAACTACACTAACATATTGCATACCTACTGCAGCTGTTAACTGCATTGATTACATGGATCAAAGTCTCATGTCACTCATACTGCTATCAAAGCAGCAAAAGCACACCAGGCAGAATGAGATATCATTCCCGACCTCTACAAAGCTCACTAAATCTTTTGGAGTTTGTATCATGATGGTTAGACAAATAAAAAAAGACGTGACATTCCAATAGGCTGCTCCTTAGAAATCTTCACTGAAAACTAAGACTTTAAGAAGCTCTGCTTTTGCTGAACATGTGCAGACACTAAAAGCAATGCCTGAGCCATTTCTGCTGATACCACCTCCTGGATAGAGATTTTATTTATTTATTTAAAATGTGGTACCGGAGAGGTACACAGTAGATGCTCATTTCCAGGAGTGACCTGGGGATGAGGGCACTATACAAGAAAAGATTAAAAACTCTAATACAGTACATATGTAGCAAAGTTAAACTTTGTTTCTGAAATTGCGAGAAGCTGACAAACTTTAGATTTCCCAAAGCTTTGCAAAGTTCCAATTGGCATCATCAACTTCAACTTTGCTGACTTTGCAACTGTTTCTCAGGTGAAGTGTCATTTTATTCTATGAAGTAGCAACTTCACATATGAAATTTTGTCACTTTGTGGAAAAAAGTGTCACATCACCTGCCATAAAATGTTGCAATGTCAGCAATTTAGACTTCACAAATTTAGCCAACCGCAATTTTCTGCTGAAGTGAAGTTTTCTAGCTTTGCTCAACTCTGCTTCTGGAATGCTGCTATCATTGCTAGAATTATTGCTGCTGCTTCCATTCCCTGTTGAACCTGATGTTGGCAGAGGATGAATGGGCTAATAAGAGAGTAAGAGAGGAGCCAATGAAATCACAGTTACAGATTCATTTGTCACTGTAGGAAAGGATTAACAGCGGGCCAGCAAGCTTCAGGAGGGGTTGAACAAAGCCAAGACCCTCTAGAAGAAAGGAAAACAAGAGGAAGAGCCCAAACCAGAAGTCCCTTTTGTTAGGGAAGAAGCAGAAACTTTGGGTACTAGAAAAACATGCCACTTTCAAACACAGATGTAAAAAGTGTAGGCAATGCAAAAAAGGAAACAAAAAGACCTTTCCCCAGCCCAACATGATAGGAACATTTGCTGAACCAATGTTTCAGCAATCTCAAAATAAGGTACTGTTCATTTTTAAATCATAAACACACTCAAAGCTAGAATGTAAAGACAAGATTAAAGAACTGAGAGCCACAGCTATATTTTCAGAATGCAATATAATTAATAGCCCTGAAAATGACAATTTACAGAAGGTGCTGCAGCAGATACGGTATATCAAATAGAGCAAACACCTGATAAGAAAACAGCACATGTATTAGAGGCCCTAGAATAGCAAACAAACATAAATGGACATAAAGATTCAATAAGACAAGCAGTTAGACAAACTGAAACCTCTGAACTCTACAATGACTAAAAAAATATATATGAGAAGAACCTATAGATAAATTGAAGGGAAATCATCAAAACTCCTGGAAGGCTAATGCATTTTTGCCAACAACAGGTGCAGGAGACTCCTTTTGCTCCTCCTCCTCCTCCTCCTCCTCCTCCTCTGTGGGTCCATTCACTGAAACCCAGGTCCCCGGCAGGAATCCTCAGATATCCCCTCCCTCCAAAGATACGTCTGTACAAAATTGCACACCTCAACATCCCAAGCCTACGGGCGAAAAAATCTGTGCTAGAATCATGGTTCTTTACAAATAGCTTTGATATTATTGCTTTCGCTGAGACCTGACTTACTGATAAAATCACCTTCAATGAAATCAGTCTTGAAGGGTACTCCCTCTTCAGAAAGAACAGGTAAAGGAAAGAGGGGGTGGATGCCTCTTCTGGATTGCAAATACCCTCTCTGACTCTGAATTTGATACCCATGTAGCAACACCCAACCTCACATTCCTTTCTGTAGTATGTATATTATCTATATTATCTAAAGTAGAAAAGATGATATACAGCTTGGCCAATGACATAGAAAAAAAAACACATTGCATCTTTTTTTTTCTTACTTTTTGTGCAAATGGAGATCTATTAACATGTGACGGTGTTATTAAATTTCTGGTGAAGATTTTGGAGTGCAGTGGCAGGTGAAATTTGAGATACATAAAGTATTGTGTCATAGTATACATACAGAAAGTAACAACCACTTTAGGCAGATCATTAATAAACATTGCAAAAAGATGAGACCATGAACAGAGCTTTGAGGGACACCCTTTCTTGGAACCACAAAATCAGAAAAAAAATTAAAGACACAAATATATTGCACTCAATTATGAAACCAGGGAGAGAACCAGACAGGAGAATGTTATTTTAATCCAAACATGTAAAGCTTAATGTCTAGAATAGTGTAGTGGACTGTGTTAAATGCCTTAGAAAGACATAAGAATATGGCACAAATCAATTGTTTATTATCAAAGGAAATATGAATATCATTAATGACATGGGAGACCACATGTAGAATTATTTCAGGATGGAACCGGATTGCAAAGGAAACAGTAAATTATGTAGTAATAAAAATAAGAAAGTTGTTTATAGACACATTTTCAATCAGTTTAGCACAAGCAAGAAATACTGAAATATGTTTACAGAAATTGGGGACCTGAATAGAACCTCCTTTGTAAATAAGAATTGCATAGGCTGATTTCCACCCTTGGGGAAGTCATTGTTCTGTAAAGAAAGATCAAATAGAAGAGTAATATGTTTTCCAGTAACTGAAGTAGCAGTTTTAAGAAAAAAAGGATCAAGATCTGGGTAACTTGTACAATTCTACTGACTGAGTTCCTTCAGGACCTCATTTAAGTGGATTTATTTAAAAAAGAATAAAGAATGAGGCAATAAAATAAACACTTTGAACAGTTGGGGAATGGTTTTAGTGTTCAATATCAAAAGCCAAACTTGCGTTAAAGAATGGTTATAAAAAGCTGAAACTTGAAGCTGTTTATCAGTTGTAACCAAGGAATCACATTGAAGAGCTATTGGATGGTGACTCCAAGAGGTACATGATTGCAAGCTTTTAATTAATTGCCAGGTCTTACAGGGATTATTTTTTTTAAGAGATAATTGGTCATAATAGTTCATTTGGTGCTTCTAATAAGACAACTACAGTTATTTCTATGACTACCAAATATAATCTAAGTTATGTCAAGTTTAGATAATTTAGCTACTTCCCATGCCTTATTCTTATTGACAATAGTGGAGGCAATTTTGCCATTGAACCATGGACAGAATATCTGCCATCTTTTTATTTATTTATTTATTTATTTATTTATCAGCAAGTAAAAGAGCATGCTTATTAGGAACATGTTGTAGGAAAGATATTATGAAGTCATAAGCAAGGGATATAAAAGAACAAGTATACAGATGAAGCCAATCAATTTAAGTAATACTAACAGAGGGAAAAAAAACATGATTATTAAGGAATTTGAAACTGCAGTGCACTGAAAGCTTGAAACAGGAAAAATATTAGGACCCTTTCTTGCAAAAGTAGGCTGAGTTCATTAATATTATTGTAAAAGCAACACAGTTGCATGTATGTGGTTCAGAAGTAAGAATAACATCTAGTACAGAGTTTTTGTATGAGTTTTTATTTTGCTTTAATCAAGCAAGAACTGTGATGAACTGAAAAAGATTAAAGCATTAAATTGATTTAAGACAGAAATAGGAGGACTAACCATGCACTAGCTGAAATAACTGAGCAGTAGCAGTTCAGAGAAGCTGAAAGGGACAATTAACTAAATATGGTCAAAGTGTCAGAAGGGACAGAAGAAGAATGATAACAGGCATACAAATGCATATGCAAACTTTTATTAAAATAATTAAAGTACTACACTAATAAATCTAGATGCTTTGGAATTGTTATGGACAGAATAACCAGAGTATCGATAGGATGTTTTATGTGAGATTTCTGCACCACCTCTTTTGGTTTTCCTATCCAAACAAGTTATAACCTGAGATGGAAACCTCTTAGTCAGAGACCGAGGCATTAAGACAAGACTCAGAAGAAATGAGAGCATCGGCTTTAGTAGACAAACAAAGGACCTCAAAGATACCAATTTTCAAAATAAACTCCAGCATTAATATGCTGGCACTGAGGGTTGAGGTACTGGATGCCACACCTCGTGCCATGCAGGTGACCTGGGTTTGGGAACAAGCCCGGGTTGTCAGGGGTCAGCAGGGGAGGGAAAGGATCGAGCATCCAGAGGACAGCTCTCCTCTCCCGGGAGGAGGGCTCCTGCTCAGTGCTTTGCTGGCCTCTGGTGGAAGCTAGAAACATAGCAAGTGCTGCAGCATAAAGAAGGGTTGGAAGTGGCAGACATCAGTGGAAATGTCTTGACATCAGGACACTAGCCACTCCCTAGAATAGGGAAAAGACCTACCACCTCTAGTGGAGACGGAGCACCAGAGCTTTCCTTGATATGCGCCACCTCCTGGCACCCTGCCAACTGACATGACTAGAAGTCCAGGGTGTCGGGCCCCATCTTGTCCCCACCCGGGCGGTAAACCACAGCTACATGGGGGAAGGAGGCTGACCAGGTGAGGTGGTCCACAGAGGGATGACTCCTAGGCGCTCCCAAGGAGACCAGAGCTGGGTGGGGGAGATGATGAGAATAAAATAGAAAGTAAAAAAATGTGCAGAAAGCCTAGTAAATATCAGGCACAGCAGTCTGAGAATTCTAAACTATTTGAATTAACAGGGCTAGGATAAGGCTCCATGCTTTGAAATGCCAACAGCAACATCAGAGTCAGCTTCTTGGCTAGTGCAAAAGAATGAATTCTAGTCAAGGTGTGAGTCCTAACAAACTACTGAGATGTTAATTTGCAATGATTGAGACAGAGAGAATCAATTTGGCTATAATCAACAACAGATAAACAAGAAATGACAGTAGAAGACAGATACAATGAAGCAATTAATACAATAGGAATTTCAACACAGTTGTTCATGCAATTACCAAAGCACATGGAATCCTGCCATAATATAAGTGAATTAGAGAAACTGTGCTGACAAAAGGAAAACAAACTCTAGTCAGAGCCAACAAGGCTGCATAATGCTATTTTACAGGGGTTATCAGACATCTACAAGGAAATTGTATTTTGTATGGAACCTCGAGCAGTTCAATATTTGTTTCGAACTGCCAGCCAATAACAATATCCAACTGTGATTCCTGGCCCTGTTAAAATTAACACATTCTCTGGTGTCCAGGTATATCTCACCCTCTTGTCACGGGCCTTTAATAAACAAATCATTGCCTGGTGTGCAATGGCACCATCGTTGTCTGATCGCCTGCCCCATTAGCAACAAATAATGCCCTTGCTGTAGTATAAGGCCAGTCTGGTCCAGTGCGATGGATGGTTGAGGCGCTGTGTGCCTTATCTCTTGCTACGTAAGTGACCCAAGTTCAGGAACCTGCTCAGGTTGCCAGGGGTTGGACAGAAGATTGAGCATTCTTCAGATAGCTGTTCTGTCCCTGGGTGGGAGGCATGCTAACTCAGCCTTTGTCTTCCCCAGGTGAAGGCAGGAATCCAAGTGGGAAAATGCAGAAATGGCTAGTGCAGGGTCCATAAAGCCCCACCCACCACCCACCTATGTCCCACGATCCACCTGGATGACTGGCTCAGTTGTGGATGTGAGTGATTGGGTGAGGTAGGATGGTACTCCCCTTTCTGGCCCTATCATGAGGGGAGCAATCCATGGGGAACTTCATGCTCTGTGGTTTGAGATAAGAGTGGTAGACAGGGAGGTGAGAACAGGGCTGAGAGCCTGCCTGAGTCAATTTACAAAACAAACAGTTTTATGGAAGGGGGAAATGCTGGAATATATACGACCTTAACACATATATACAACCCTCCAATAATGGGTGCTGCTGCACTGTTACAGTAAACCTACCAAGTACAGGTAATATGTACAAGATCTTTTACCAGGGTACTATGGAGCCAGGGGTAGGAGTCTGAAAGGGATGATATTTCTTAGAGTTGTAGAATAAAATAGAGGAAAGGGATCACAAAGGATCCAACAGTCTTAGGGAGATACTATGAATGATAAGACAGGTTAGACATATTGCAATACTTATCTGATGGGAAGGAGTTCACATCCTGTGAGACCCTTGAAGTAAAGAGAAAAGGTTAATATGGAGTAAATACAATAATGGGAACAATAGAGAGGAGAGAAATAGAAAGGGCTATAGTACAGTATAAGAGGTACAAAAATATAGCATTAGATAGAAAGTTACAGAATTAAATGAAGTAAAAGATACAGACATGTTTAATTTAAGTATTGTACTAATAGCAATAATTGTGCACAATAGCGTAAAAAACAAAACAGAACAATGAAATGTTTGTAAACCATTAAAGCGCTGTTCATGTGTTTTACCTTGACTTGCACATTGTTTTTAGTTGTGGGGTATATCACTTTAAGATATTTCTGTTTAAATGAGATGCACATTTGTATTCCTCATACCCACCCATGAAGGCCTATTGAAGGGTTGAAATGCTGGAGCTAGTGCGTGAATGCCAGTCATCTTGACAGAAAATACATCTTGCACTTTACATTTAAAACTGAATCTATGAGTGCTGGCGTTCTTTACTTTTGTTATTACAAGTTGGCTGCTTTGCTCTTGCACTGCCTTTTCCAATGCACACCACTGTACACTACTTACACAAGCTAAGCTATATACCACTCACCATTCATTCGCACACAAACTTGAAAGGACATGCTAGCTGCAACAGGGATTTTTTCTTAAAGGTAATACTCTCTTAAAACTGGGGTCTAAGGCCATTAGGAAGAGGGTTTTGACTGGTAAGAGGATAGTAAATGGAGGGGTTCTATTACAACAGAGGGGGTTGAGGACTTGATTTTGTGGGAGAGGGAAGGGATCATTACTTTATCCTGACAATCAGTATCCCAACACATGGGGTACTGAGTTTTTTACCTGAATTCTGTTGTTGCCAAAATTTTGTATCCCAAGTCACAGTATCCGACAGCTGTGTTTTATGAGCTCAGTTATCCTGACAGTTGGTATCCGACACATGGGGTACTACTGAGTCTTTTGCCCAAAATTATTTTTGTAGCATTCAGATATCCCGATGCTTAGTTTCCTGACAGATATGTATTAGTTCTCTATTTTTTTTTATAGGAATAGCCTGACATGACATTGCAGTGTGTATATGTGTTATGTATCGGGTTATTGTTATATTTTGGTTTTTGTGTTATTGGTTGTGTTTGGATGGTGTTGTGATTGGTACTGACTTTTGTAGTATTATTTTGGAAGCATTTTTGTATTGTACTTTTAGGTATTATGGCAGGAGGTGCTCCCTATTTCACTATCGGGCCGTATTAGTTTAATTAAAATGAATGTACTCCCCTGCCTTTTCTACCCTTTATTGCTCCTTAACTCATTTATTCCATTGTCCTGGTTTCAGAAAATGCACAGGCTTTTTACTAATTTTATATGGTCTAACAAACATCCCGGTTAATCATACCACAAGCTCAAAACTTTTGACGGATTCCTCACCTGGCAATATATTATTGGGCTAGTCATCTATCAAAGTACCTAAAATGGTTACACTCAGGGCCCGATAGTCTGAGGCTGAACTGGCTCAAAATTGAATTGGATTTTATTCAGTCTATGAATATGGACCCCCCAGACCCTGTTCTATGTCAAGCTTTCTTCTATACAAGATATTCGAAAATGTCCAACCCTTATGACTTCTCTAAGAGTACATACTCAACTTTGCTTCTTTTTGTGTTATAAACCACACCTCGATCTGTCTCAATCCTTATGGAATTTGCCGTCCTTCTTAATAAACAAACAGAGGTCTCCTCTAAATGATTGCCCCCAGCTGGGGAGGGATTATATCTACCTATCTTGATGGAGAGGAAGCTTGGCTTTCTGTAGCTAAATTAATCCAGAAATTTAACATTCCAGCAGTAAGTCACTTCAAGGCCCTTCAATTAGGCACCTTCTCACTACCAGGTTGGGTAATACTCCTCCCCACCCTCCTGCATTTTCCTTAATATCGAGCTCTCTTCCTTGTTGGGTCCTCAAGGTAGTCTCAAAGTATACCAAGCCCTTTTCATTGATGGTATGGTGGCTCCTATGGCCCCACCAAATACTGGTCCTCCCTTTTTCCCCATTATACCTTGGACTGTCCCGTATTATGGCGGTACTGTCATAAGTATGTTTTGAAAGACAGACTATGACTTATGCAATACCACATTTTACATAACCTGTATTATACCCCCCTAAAGTTGGTAAGATGGGGTTTTCTCAATTCTGGTCTGTGCTCCAGATGTTCCCAAGAGGAAGGGACACTTCTTCACATATTCTGGCAATGTCCTAAAATAATCCCACTATGGAAATTCAATTAAGGCCAAACTGGACCCTTTACTGGATCTACAGGATTGTTTTACTCCTGAAATTTGCCTTCTAGGGGACTTGTCCCCAATAGAAGCTATCACGCGGAGATATCATATGTCTATGATAACATTATCTGTTAAAAAAGTCATACTTAGGCATTGGAAGGATGACATTAGCCCATCATATCAAAAATGGGTCAATGAGATCCTTGCTAATCTCCATATTGAGAAAGCCGTTGCGAGCCTTCATAACATGCAATGGAAATATAAGCGAATTTGGGATCCCTTACACACTCTAATTACTATTGGTATTGACAAGGATGATGTTGACAATTGCTTGTCTTAGTCTAATTACAGATTATTTTATCTTACTGCTGTACCGGGGGAGGAGGGGTGGGGAGATGGGGCAGAACATGTTTTGAATTGTTAGCATGTTTCGAATGTGTCACTATCTCTGTCCCCTGTATTATTGGAAAAGTTGTTAATAAAATTTGAATTGAAAAAAAGGTATTATGGCAGGAGGGAGGTTCTGGTCACGTGGGTGTTTCATAGTATAGTGCTGTGCACTAGTGCTCAGAGGTAGTCTGTGGTGGAATATTTCATTTTGTTGGCAATAGTTCACTGGATTTTTTTTTCCCTCTGCAGGTAGGATTTATGGAGAGGAAATCATGGTTGTCCTCAGTATTTATTCCCAGAGCATGTCACTTCTTTCTTGTTCTTTGTAGATCTGTCTGACCATTGTGTGTATTCCCGCATGTGCTTTGCTGAGGAGTGAGTTGAATCTATGGTGCCAGGCTTCCACATTGTTTTGAGTGTGTGGGATTCCTTCTGAGGTGGGTTCCTGTATTGACCAGATGATGGTGGGAATAATGGTGGATATTGTGCCTCTTCATTTTGAGTAGAATTTTACCATACAAGTAGTTATCTTCAAACCATGTTTGGAGTTGCTGGGTTGTTACTGGTAATTGTTGTTTTACTTCTTCATATGCAGGGGCTGAGATATGTCAGGCATACTAGTGTTCTAATATGCAGGCTGAATTCTGGGTTTGTCCCATATGCTTTAGCTAGTCCCAATGTCAGTAGTTTTCTCAATATTATCTGGCCAAAATGAAATAAGCAGCCTTTGTGCTTTGAGGTGCGTAATTCTTGTTTTGAGGCATGAATGGCTGCTGTTTCATAGTCGGTCATGATAATGTTTGATGCTAGTATGCAGTTTTATCTTTTGGCTAGTTGGTGTAGTTTTTGGAATAGTGCTATGTAGGAGTCTTGCAATTTATTGGTCATGAGGCAGTATACCATAGGGAGTAATCAGCTGTTGTCCATTGGTCCTACAGAGTGTGTATTATATAGAGTTCTGAGAATAGTCTATGGTCAGTTTTAAAAGTGCTGTGTATTATCCAGAATAAGGTGTTTTGTAGGTGTGTGAAGTTTTGGTTTGTGGTAAATACTAGACGTTTACTGCCTGATGTTTTAATTGTGGCACAGAAGAACTCTTGTCCAGAAACTTGATTGGGTTGTATGGTACCTGTAGGTCCTCTAATGTAGAGGTTCTTTGGGAAATTCTTTCATCTGGATCTGCTGATGATTTGCATTAGTGATTGCTTGGAGGGTAGGTGTTGTCTCACCTCTGGTTGTAAGGTACTGACTTCATTTGGAGAAGTTGCATTGGGTTACTGCCATATATTTTGGATTTTTCTTAACTGCAGCTACTATTTTGGCAATTGGTGCTGCACTGGGATTAGGGAGTGGTTGTGGTCTGTGTTTTATTATTGTATATTGACCATTTTGTAAGATAGTGATATACGTCCTAGGCAGTGGTGTGATTTTCTCTGGTCACAGCACCAGTACTACTTTTCTTCCTGGTGTTGTTCATGGATGAGTAGATAGCTGTGGATATTTAGCTTTTCTTTGCCTCTTTTAATGGTATCATTGTGCATATGTGCACATTGGGGTTTTGCTTGTTGTTGCTTTTGGCTCTTGATCTCCATAATGTGGTGCGGTTCTCATACCAATGCTGTGGTGATCTGAGAGCTTCTAGCAGTGGGGTAGGGTATCTTTGAGGTTTATATAGCTCCCGATAATGTGGAGCCACATGCATTGTTGTTGGATTGCTTACCTGTGCACTATGCACAGGTGCACTCTTCCGGTATTCCCACCTCCTCTGAGTTATGTCAGACTCGGAGGATGTATCTTTAAGTTCAGGGTGTGTCACGTATAATGCCCAGAGCATAAATGCATATTAGTCAGGACTACTGGTTAGGGAATTTTTCATGTCAGTGATGTTTGTGTTGGTTTAAAATTCTCGATATTTGGTGTGTCAGGGATATGATTTTCAGTTTTGCATAGTAGATCCAAGGGAAACTTGCTTCTGTGGGCAGGAGGAAGTGAATAGGAATATTAGCTGTTATAACTAAAACTTCAGTAGATACTGGAGGATGAGGGAATTGGGCCTAGAGGAAGTAATATGGAGGGATTCTATTGAAAATCATTTAACATGGGGGAAGGGAGGTGGCTACTTGACGCATATGGAAGGGGGTGCTTTTAGTCTCTTTTATTTTTTTCAAAACCACTGATTGTCACACCAGCTCCAATAGTACTTCACTTGTGAAGTTCTGCTTTACTGTTTAAAGTAGGCACTGCCCTGCACAAATAACTTCACAAAGTGGATGGTTTACACTTCACAAAGTCTGAAAAGTTTGCAAAGTGAAGGTTCCCAACTTTGCACTTCTTTTTCTATAATGGTGGGTATGATGTCTGCCAGTTGTGTTATGACTACTCCTGCTGCCATTCGCCTCCCAATTTGCACCTCCTTCTTCTGGGGCTCTGTAGTGGACCCCAAAGCAAAGTATTTATTCAGCTTATCAGCCATCACTAGTAGCTCTTTCACTGATTCATTCCCCTTTTCCCCTGTTTTCAGAAGCCCAGTCCCTTTGCTTACCTTCCTCTAACATTGATGCACTGGAATACCTTATTGTTGTTTGAATTTCCTATGTTGATTCTGGCTTCCATTGCTTCCTTCGCTATCTAAATCCTATGCTTTCTGTCCCCATGCTGCTTTTACTCCTCCTGGCCTGGAGGCAAGCTGTCTCTTTCCAGCAGTCATAGACTTTCTATCTGTTCAGGATCAGTTGCATTAGACCCCCATTGAGAAAATGAGAGCTGCATTCTGGCCCTTTTTACATTATTACTTACAAGTAAGGCAAGTCAGATTGATTTCCTTGGTGCTCATCTCAGCAAAGTACAAACAACACTTTAAAATTGTATATACAAGATTTCAAACAGGTCAGGAAACATGTGACAACCTTAAAAAAACACACACACTGGTCTCTGCAGTTACTTCAAAACCCTCTTTAACACATTTTCAGTGCACTCTACTTGGTCAGATGCAGCTGCTTCAGACAATAAATCATCAGGCCATTCACCTTGGGGAAATTCACATTTCTGAAGTTCTTCATCCTGGTGGCTGATGCAAGGATAGTCTTTCTGCCAGCATGGAGAAGGTTATCTTGTGGTCACTGCCTCCAACTGGTTCCTTGTTCACATAGGAGATGACCTCATCTCCACTGCTAAGAATAAGGTCAAGTATGTCTTAAAACATTTTTTCCTTTTCAAAATGCTGCCCCTGGAAGCAATCTTTGAAGAGGAATATGAATTTATCTCATCTAGACCACTAGCACCATTAAGATCCTGTCTATACCTGCAACATTGAAGTCCCAGAGGATCCTCGCCGTCTGATTTGCCTGTTCCACACAGTAATTTCTCTGACCAGCAGGGAATTGCACTTGCAACTGATATGGTGAAATATTTCCTGAAATCACTGTGATATCTTCAGTGACCTTCCCTGCCTGCCTTGAGTACCACTGTAGGACCACCTGAAGGAACCACTTTATAAATACAGTATCACAAAATATCTGGAAATATCTGAGCATGTCTAATTCTGCAAATGTATGCTCTAATGAGCTATTTGCAGCCGCTTGCACATCTCCAGGGGATTGTTTCATCCAATTTTCCATAGCTTAGTCCAGATGGACACTGCGACACTTTTTGCCACTAGTGTCCTGTTTCTTCCACAGTGATTACCTTATGAAGAGAGCTACCCACTTCCTTACTCTCAGGCCCTTTTATAATAGCCTGTATCTTTCTATCCTGGTGTCCCAGTCATTTCTTCCCCCTACAGTACCAAGTCTCTGTGAGTACCACTATGCCCTGAACTTCAAAGAGATTATGCCTATGACCTCACTAATTTTTCTTGGTGCGCTCCTCATAATTTCCTTTATACAATGCAAAACAGTGGGCCTCCTATGCTTCCCCCACCTAGAGATCTCTGGCACCCCTATTCAGCAGTCCTTCCCTCATAGTTCCCATGTATATGCCTTCTGCTCTTCATAATCCACTGCAGCAGCCCCACCTCTCCCATCCTGTAGTACAAATCCCCTCAATTGCCCTCTGTGTTGTCCTGACCAGTGATGTCACTCGCTCTTAGAACAGCTGCAGCCCATCCTGGTAGTGCAAATCTCCCCATGCTCTCTAGACATCCCTGCAGTTAGCCATAAAAATGAATTTCTCCCTCTTGCAGCACACCATTAACCATGCATTGTCCACCCTAATAGCATGCAGCTACTCCTCACTAGTTCCTGGGAATTGGGGGATCTTGAAAAAGATTGCCCTGGATACTTCTTTTCTTTAGGAACAAGCCAGCTCAATGAAAGGCATCCTCATGTTCATATGACAAGTGCTTCTTGTGTTCCTGATGCCAATATACATGACAGTGGTCTTCTCCTCCAAGATGTTTTGCTTGGCACTGGATAGCACTCATTTGACTTGCACTGTAGATAAACAAACCACCTTACCCAAACTACCAGACAGATTCAGCAATACCCCTCCACTTCACGAGTTGTCCTGACCAAAGAGTTCCCAGTGACTACTATTAGACTTCCACTCATCAACAACTTTTGTCCCTTCTTCTTGGTAGGTTTATGTTCTGGTGCCTGGAGTGCACCCACCAAACCCAGTTGTTTTTTTCACCCCCCCCACATGGTAATTGTTGTTGGTGTCCACTGGTAATGGTTAACCTCCATAATATCTTCTTACTCCCTTTTCCTCTTTCAGACAGCCTAATCCCTTCCAGTAGAGATCACAGTTCTGGCTAGCGTTCTCCGTGCACTGTAGAGTACCTGTCTCATTCAACTTTCCCAAAAGCTCAGTTCCTAAGTCCCTAGTGTCCTCACTGTATCCTCTTTAGTTGCTTTCCACATCACTGCACCCCTGTGGTCCCTTTATTTGCCACTCAAGTCTAGTGATGTGCCTGCTGAGAAGGTTGAACAACCCAAAAGTAGCAGTGAATTTGTACCCCTCACACCCTCCATAGGCAGACTAGAGTGAACTGGACAGCACTGCCACTGCTGTGCTATTAGTGCTCTGTTGTGCACAGCACTGACAGCACACAGGTTTTTCTTCTCTCCCAGTGATCTGCACACTATCTTGTCCCCCCTGCCCTGATTCCCACCAAGCTACCCCTGTTTTCTGTGCCACCATGATACTGCCAGTTGCTTTTCCAGACTGGCTAACTGTCTTTCTAGGGCAAAAATCAGCTCACAGTGACTGCACATGTACTCCTCCCTGACTTCTACAGGCAGGTTGACATAAATCATGCTGGCCTGGCAGCCTCAGGCTGTGTTCCCATCCACCTGGTAGACTACACTGTTAGAAACAATAGCTGGTCCTCTGCCTCACTCCCTTTCAGCCCAATTCCAATGTCAGCCAATTCCAATGCTACTTCATAATCATTCACCACAGCAACTACTCTCCACTTGCTTATCCAGTATCTGAATGATAAGGCAGGAGCCCATATTGGAATGCTTTCAGCCTGTTCAGCTCCTCCTCCAGTCATATACCTGCTTCACAGGTTGCAACCACTCAGCCCCAAGGCAGGCTTTAATATTTTAACCTGCTAGTTTGAACACACTGTCTGCTAAAAATGTCAATAACTGCTCCATAAACACACAAAGGAACTTCTGTCTACCAGCACTGTTAGTATTAAATACTGTACCTTTTCTCTGTTGTATAGGTACTTGTTCCAGAGCTCTATCAGTATTTACAGCAGTTAACCCCATGTAACTATTAAATGGGGATATCATCTATGAGACAGCTTTTAATTTTAGCACAGTAGACTGCCATCCAGAGAAAAACAGCATTGCAGTCCACACTTTTTTTTTATTTAGTTGTTTAACCAGGTATAGCACACTAAGCTGAAAGCTTTTTTACAGGAGTGACCTGGGAGCACAAGGAGGTTAAGTGACTTGCTTAGGGTTACACAGTATGCAAGTGGAAGCTGTGGGATTCAAACCCAGGTCAGGTCGTGCAGATATCACCAAATTTGCAGCTCAGAGCCTTGAACCACTGCGCTATACTGCCTCCTCCTCTTGGTGAGCCCTCTTGGCAGCCAGTACAGTAGTTGCCACTTTTATTGTGTTTTCCAAGGCCTTTAATAGTGTTAGAGATTAAAATTCTCAAGCCTGATATGTCAAAACAGGCGGGGCAGTTAACAGCCAGTCATTTCTCTCTTTTGCTGTAATTTTTACTAAAGTATATAGAAACATAGAAACATAGAAGCTGTTGGCAGATAAGCACCGCAAGGCCCATCCAGTCCACCCATTTCTTTTTCTACCCTATGAATGTGTCTTCGGCTTTTGCTCTGTCAATGGCCTATCTATTCATACCCATCTGTATTGCTCCCTTATGCCTATCCCATGCCTGTTTGAAGCCTTGCACTGTATTCATATCCTCTACTTCCTGAGGTAGGCCATTCCATGCATCCACCACCCTTTCTGTGAAAAAGAATTTCTCACATTACACCTTATTCAGCCTCCCTGTAATCTCATGCTGTGTCCTCTTGTCCTGCTATTTTCTTAAATTGAAACATGTCAGACTCTTTTACCTTGTTAATGTCCTTAAGGTGTTTAAATGTTTCGATCATATCACCTCTCTCCCTCCTTTGCTCTAAGATATACATATTGAGCTCTGTTAATCTGTCCTCATATGTTTTCTGATGCAGTCCCTGTACCATTTTGGTTGCCCTTCTCTGGCCTGCCTCAATCTGGTTGATATTCTTTAGAAAGTGTGGCCTCCGGTACTGCATGAAGTACTCCAGATGGGGACAAAGCAGTGTCTTGTAAAGAAGGATTACTACCTCCCTCTAACCACTTGTGATACCCCTACTAATACACACCAACATCCCCCTAGCCTTACCTACTGCTTTAATGGTCTGCTTGGATGATTTCAGGTGATCTGCGATGATGATGCCCAAGTCTCTTTCTTCCCTTGGGACTGCCTGCAACTCCTCTCCCAGCCTATAGGTGGCTTTAGGGTTTCTCTTCCCTATGTGCATGATCTTGCACTTCTTTGCATTATACCCCAGTTGTACTGTAGATACACAGATAAATAGAACAAAAACCCATCCAATCTGCCCTATTGTTCCTAGCTGGACTTACTCTTAATATTTTCAGGACTAGAGTAGAGCACCAATCCTGACATCTGTGTCTTATTATCCCATTGTAATTATTGTGCTTGGTTTTAAACTCTGAGAGTGCCAGCAGTAATCACTTCACTGGTAGTCATTTCAATTATCTACCACTGTTTCTGTAAAAATGATTTCCTTATTTATTCTATGTGTTTTATCATGTCCCCACCCTCTTGTCAGTCTTCTACTGAGTAAATGTTAATGTTGTTCCTCCTTTAATGATAACTCATTCCCTGTTGCCGCCTGTACAGTCTTCAAAGCCCCCTGGTTAACTGTTTTCTGCTTCTCCTTATTCTTTTTCAGATTAGGTCTCCAAAACTGCATAGGAAATTAACGGTGTGGCCTCACCAGTTGCCTGTACAGTGGCAAGATCACATCTTTGTTGCAGTGGGTGAAACACCATTTGATGTTATTTACTTTAACATGCTTTCCCTCATTGAGACTAGAATTTCAAATTGTTGTGTTTATTATAACCCATAAGTCCCTTTCCTCATTTGAATGCTTAGCTTCCCAGACTATATACCAGCTGTGGATTTTTGGTTATAATATGTATTGCTTTACATTTAGTGGTGTTGCAATTTAAATGCCACATTCTGGACAACATGTTCAGACATTCTCTCTCTCTCTCTCTCTCTTCCTGTTGCTTATCCCCTTATGTTTGGTGTCAGACAAACTCTTTGGGAGGATAGACTTTGAGGAGTGGATAAGCAACATGAAGAGAAATTTGGAAAGTCTATAATAATGATCCTGATAGGCAGCATACATTCTGTAATGTGAAGCATTTTCTTAATAGTGTACACAGAAGGTATACATATAGCTACAAATTAATGTTTTAAACAACTAAACCAGTGAGATTAGCAGGAGAGCTTTTTTTTTCATATTTAAATGCAAATGTGCTGGAGAAAAATCAATAAATAAAGTTCAAGACATAGAATGAAACTTCAGAACAGTGCCTGAAAAAAGAGATTAAGGGCATTTGTTTTAAGAATAAGAAAGACAATAGCACAAATTCAGTTATATAAGATAAAGCCTTATTGTCAAACTCTTATTATGAACTGGATAGAAACAATCCAGTTCTCTGATGGGACTGAGAGCTTGTCTGAGCCATGACTAAATCCCACCACATGGCCACAGGCAGAAAAGAACCAGTCACCAGCTTTTTACTGACATCCATATAACTCCACCTTTGTGCCTAAATATTTTCCTAAAATACCATAACTACTAACACACCACAAACTGCTTTACATTCTTATCAATGGCACACAAACTGTGGCTCAAAATATTTTTGTACCAGTACTGCTCCCATTCATACATTAATCCTGCTGAACTTCAACCACTCAACATATAGTAGGTGCACACTGACCTCATGGATAATCTGCCTCTCCAGGCTAACGTACAGTAGCAAATCTGCCACAGATCACACTGGAAGCAAGACATCTTGAAGGCCAACACTCTAATATTGTTAAGTGATCCTGGTGGAAGTGACTTACTGCAAACTAATGGCCTGATGACATATGTGGCAGAAATTCATAAAATAGATAAATAAGCACCTAAGCAACACTAGCAGCTGCTTCTAGCACGGGAGCAAACAGCAGAGCAACACACTTTTTCTGTTGTGATCTTCTTATCCCCAGATCAGACAACTACAAAGATTTTTTGTAAATGCTAGGAATAGTTACACTCTGCTGCACATGCACTACTATACAACAGCACCACCTACAGTTCACAGCCAAAAAGTACTATTTTGTTTAAATGTATTACTACACATTTAAGATCCAATACTAAAACATTATCAAAAACTGTTTGATTTTATTTATTTTATTAATACACATTTGATTCAGTTCTTAATAGCATTAATACACTCCATGTGTGGTATATCATGAATAGGCATCATTCTTGGGTGCATGAGACACTTAGCCTGCAACCTCATGCTTCACAACACACCCAAGGCATGATCATATCCCATAAGGTACTACACCATGTTGTGTATTATTGTTTAATTGTCATGCAAAGGCCAGTCATAGCTATTTATTATTAATTAATTTCAAATGTTTTGGCAGAAAAGACATACTGAGCCGATAACAACTCATTTGCTGGTGCATCTGAGGGTGAGAGTAAACAATACAATAGGAGCAATAGAAAAATTATAGTAGGGGTTATTATAGATGCAGGAGGAAGGGAGAATGAGTGGCTGCTATACAGGTCAGGGTAAACCCTTCAATCTTTGCCTACTCTACATGCTTCATTAGACTGCTCAAGCTGCCCATTTAAATTCTTGCTTTGTACAATGATTTGAAATGCCTTTTAGGACTGCAGTAGTCAGTGCCCTGCAGACCTATTGCTTTCAAAAAGGACTTTGCATTCCTTGCATTCTTTGCAACTGAACAACATATTGGAGTTCCACACAGTCACCTCACATCTGTGGAGCACTCTGTCACACAGCACTATTTTAACTGTAAAGAAATTGGACTGTCCTGATCAGGACACTGAGGCATTGGACATCCCAGTGTCACTGTTTAGTTTCTGGGGGTGGGTGCGGTGGTGGGTGCTGAAACAGAGGTTGGGTGGGGAGCATATTCATAATTTTAAAGAAAAATTTGGCAGGCACAGTAGAACATGGAACACTCTGCCATTTCCAAGATGGCCTCCACATTCTCCTGAGAATGCACTAGCATTAAGCATGAGCATTGTAGTGCAGCAGACATCTTGGTCATGGTGGAGTGTTGTGCTCCACCATGACTCTGTTTGTTTTGTTTTTCCTTTAAAATTATGCATATCCCCACCCACCCTCCCTCCCTCAGCACCCACCACCCCATATCCCCCAGAAACATAATAGTGACACCGAGGTAACCACTCCCTAGTGCATTGCTCAATAATTTCTTTTATTATATATATTCCCACTTGGCCTCCTGTCAGTATCCCACCCCACCCCTCAACACCCAGAAGCATAACAATGACACTGGGAGTGCCCAATTCCCTGGGGTCGCAACTCACAATCCTAATCTAACAGTGACACTGAGGGTGTCCAATTCCCCAGTGTCCATTGGATTCACCCATTGGGGGTACAATGCCATAAGCCTCTTTGAACCACAGATACATCTTCAGTCTTCAATACTGGACTGCAAACTCAGGAAATCAGGTATACATTCAATGTATTTCAATGGGGTTTTGAACTTGGTAGCATAACTTGGCCATTTTTTTATATTTTTGCCCCACATTTTCAGCATATCTTTTTTGGGATACCATGTCATGAACAATGCAAGTGAAGTTAGATAAATTTGTCCAGCAAGGTTATTTTGTGGTCAATGCATGAAATCATCTTTCAGGCAGGAACTGAACATTTTCTCCACTATTGTTCATGAGGTGAGGTCATAAGATGGTTATGTTGAAAATTTGGTGTACAAATATTAAAAATAACAAAGATGCATGTTAAATTTTGTGAACTCAGCTTGAAACCTTGACAATTTTCAATATTTTCACCCTAAATTTACAGCATTGCCATATCTTTATACAACCTCATGAATTTGACAGCTGTTATTTTCAAATCCTGGCTAAAATGTTTTTGTTAAAAAACAGAAGCGTTATCAGGCTATGTTGCATTTTCAAATGCTGGCTCATAACTGCGATAATATACAATATTTTTACCCTACATTTTCCACATAGCCATTTCTTCACAGCACCTCATGAGAGAGACAGGTGTAATTTTTTAACTCCTGCCCAAAATGCAGTTTTCAATATTTTTATCCTAAATTTATAACATAGCCATATCTTTATGTGACCTCATGAATTTGGCAGCTGTTATTTTTTAAATCCTGATTAAAATGTTGTTTTTGTTTATTATTTTACATCCCAAAGTGATTTTCTGCCATTGTTCATGAGCTGGGGTCATAAGAAGATTGTGTTCTCAATTTGGTGTAAAAATATTAAAAAACAGAAAAGTTATCAGGCTATGTTGCATTTTGAATTCTGGCTCATAACTGTGGTAATATACAATATTTTTACCCTGCATTTTCCACATAGCCATTTCTTTGCAGCACCTCATGAAAGAGACAGATGTCATTTTTCAACTCTTGCCCACAATGTATTTTGCTTCCCTAATGTTGATTTCATAATCCTGTGCAAAACCACCTTTGGCAGAAGCTGAACATTTACTTTGCTATTGTTCTTAAAGTGGGGTCATAAGAAGGCTATGTTGAAAATGTTACATAAAAATGTTAAAAAACAATGAAGTTATGATCCTACGTTAAATTTTGCAAACCCAGTCTCGTAACTTTGGTAATTTTCAATATTTTTACCTGATGTTTACAAGATAGCTATATCTGTACAGCACCTAATGAATCCTGGCCAAAATGTTTTCATACATCCCACTAGGTGATTTCTCAGTCCCTGCTCAAAATCACCTTTTTTGGCAGGAGTTGAAACTTTTCTCTGCCATTGTTCATGAGGTGGGGTCATAAGAAGGCTATCTTCTAAATGTTATGCAAAAGTAAAAATAAAAAATATGAGGCTATGCTGAATTTTCCAAATGCAGGCTCGTAAGTTGGGCAATATTGAATATTTTTACACAAATTTTCAACATAGCCATTTCTTTACAGCACCTCATGAATGTGACAGCTGTCGTTTTTCAACTTGTGCCCAAAATGTGTTTTTGCATCCTGAAAGTTGATTTTGCAGTCCCTGCACAAAATCACCTTTCAGGCAGCAGTGAGGCAAGGTCATAACAGGGCTATGTTGAAGATTTGGTGTAAAAATCTAAAAAAAAAGAAACAAATTTATGAGCCTACATCACATTATGCCAACACAGGCTCATAGCTTTGGTAATTTTCAATATTTTTACCCCAAATTCCTTGCCTGCAGTCCTATCGACTCTGGCCAGAGTTTGTTTTGATTAGACACTATACAAAAATTAGCCATAGACCTCAAACTACACTAACATATTGCATACCTACTGCAGCTGTTAACTGCATTGATTACATGGATCAAAGTCTTATGTCACTCATACTGCTATCAAAGCAGCAAAAGCACACCAGGCAGAATGAGATATCATTCCCGACCTCTACAAAGCTCACTAAATCTTTTGGAGTTTGTATCATGATGGTTAGACAAATAAAAAAAAAAGACGTGACATTCCAATAGGCTGCTCCCTTAGAAATCTTCACTGAAAACTAAGACTTTAAGAAGCTCTGCTTTTGCTGAACATGTGCAGACACTAAAAGCAATGCCTGAGCCATTTCTGCTGATACCACCTCCTGGATAGAGATTTTATTTATTTATTTAAAATGTGGCACCGGAGAGGTACACAGTAGATGCTCATTTCCAGGAGTGACCTGGGGATGAGGGCACTCACAAGAAAGAGATTAAAGAACTCTAATACATTAGATATGTAGCAAAGTTAAACTTTGTTTCTGAAATTGCAGTGAAGCTGACAAACTTTAGATTTCCCAAAGCTTTGCAAAGTTCCAATTGGCATCATCAACTTCAACTTTGCTGACTTTGCAAATGTTTCTCAGGTGAAGTGTCATTTTATTCTATGAAGTAGCAACTTCACATATGAAATTTTGTCACTTTGTGGAAAAAAGTGTCACATCACCAGCCATAAAAATGTTGCAATGTCAGCAATTTAGACTTCACAAATTTAGCCAACTTCGCAATTTTCTGCTGAAGTGAAGTTTTCTCAGCTTTGCTCAACTATGCTTCTGGAATGCTGCTATCATTGCTAGAATTATTGCTGCTGCTTCCATTCCCCTGTTGAACCTGATGTATGGCAGAGGATGAATGGGCTAATAAGAGAGTAAGAGAGGGGAGCCAATGAAATCACAGTTTCAGATTCATTTGTCACTGTAGGGAAAGGATTAACAGCGGGCCAGCAAGCTTCAGGAGGGGTTGAACAAAGCCAAAGACCCTCTAGAAGAAAGGAAAACAAGAGTGGAAGAGCCCAAACCAGAAGTCCCTTTTGTTAGGGAAGAAGCAGAAACTTTGGGTACTAGAAAAACATGCCACTTTCAAACACAGATGTAAAAAGTGTAGGCAATGCAAAAAAGGAAACAAAAAAAAAACCTTTCCCCAGCCCAACATGATAGGAACATTTGCTGAACCAATGTTTCAGCAATCTCAAAATAAGGTACTGTTCATTTTTAAATCATAAACACACTCAAAGCTAGAATGTAAAGACAAGATTAAAGAACTGAGAGCCACAGCTATATTTTCAGAATGCAATATAATTAATAGCCCTGAAAATGACAATTTACAGAAGGTGCTGCAGCAGATACGGTATATCAAATAGAGCAAACACCTGATAAGAAAACAGCACATGTATTAGAGGCCCTAGAATAGCAAACAAACATAAAAGGACATAAAGATTCAATAAGACAAGCAGTTAGACAAACTGAAACCTCTGAACTCTACAATGACTAAAAAATATATGAGAAGAACCTATAGATAAATTGAAGGAAATCATCAAAATCCTGGAAGGCTAATGCATTTTTGCCAACAACAGGTGCAGGAGACTCCTTTTTCTCTTCCTCCTCCTCCTCCTCCTCTGTGGGTCCATTCACTGAAACCCAGGTCCCCCACAGGAATCCTCAGATATCCCCTCCCCCCAAAGATACGTCTGTACAAAATTGCACACGTCAAAATCCCAAGCCTATGGGCAAAAAAATCTGTGCTAGAATCATGGTTCTTTACAAATAGCTTTGATATTATTACTTTCGCTGAGACCTGACTTACTAATAAAATCACCTTCAATGAAATCAGTCTTGAAGGGTACTCCCTCTTCAGAAAGAACAGGTAGAGGAAAGAGGGGGTGGATGCCTCTTCTGGATTGCAAATACCCTCTCTGACTCTGAATTTGATACCCATGTAGCAACACCCAACCTCACATTCCTTTCTGTAGTATGTATATTATCTATATTATCTAAAGTAGAAAAAGATGATATACAGCTTGGCCAATGACATAGAAAAGAAAACACATTGCATCTTTTTTTTCTTACTTTTGTTGCAAATGGAGATCTATTAACATGTGACGTGTGTTATTAAATTTCTGGTGAAGATTTTGGAGTGCAGTGGCAGGTGAAATGTGAGATACATAAAGTATTGTGTCATAGTATACATACAGAACGTAACAACCACTTTAGGCAGATCATTAATAAACATTGAAAAAAGATGAGACCATGAACAGAGCTTTGAGGGACACCCTTTCTTGGAACCACAAAATCAGAAGAAAAATTAAAGACACAAATATATTGCACTCAATTATGAAACCAGGGAGAGAACCAGACAGGAGAATGTTATTTTAATCCAAACATGTCAAGCTTAATGTCTAGAATAGTGTAGTGGACTGTGTTAAATGCCTTAGAAAGACATAAGAATATGGCAGCAATCAATTGTTTATTATCAAAGGAAATATGAATATCATTAATGACATGGGAGACCACATGTAGAATTATTTCCAGGATGGAATCGGATTGCAAAGGAAACAGTAAATTATGTAGTAATAAAATAAGAAAGTTGTTTATAGACACATTTTCAATCAGTTTAGCACAAGCAAGAAATACTGAAATATGTTTACAGAAATTGGAGACCTGAATAGAACCTCCTTTGTAAATAAGAATTGCATAGGCTGATTTCCACCCTTGGGGAAGTCATTGTTAAGTAAAGAAAGATCAAATAGAAGAGTAATATGTTTTCCAGTAACTGAAGTAGCAGTTTTAAGAAAAAAAGGATCAAGATCTGGGTAACTTGTACAATTCTACTGACTGAGTTCCTTCAGGACCTCATTTAAGTGGATTTATTTAAAAAAGAATAAAGAATGAGGCAATAAAATAAACACTTTGAACAGTTGGGGAATGGTTTTAGTGTTCAATATCAAAAGCCAAACTTGCGTTAAAGAATGGTTATAAAAAGCTGAAACTTGAAGCTGTTTATCAGTTGTAACCAAGGAATCACATTGAAGAGCTATTGGATGGTGACTCCAAGAGGTACAAGATTGCAAGCTTTTAATTAGTTGCCAGGTCTTACAGGGATTATTTTTTTCAAGAGATAATTGGTCATAATAGTTCATTTGGTGCTTCTAATAAGACAACTACAGTTATTTCTATGACTACCAAATATAATCTAAGTTATGTCAAGTTTAGATAATTTAGCTACTTCCCTTGCCTTTTCCTTATTGACAATAGTGGAGGCAATTTTGCCATTGAACCATGGACAGAATATCTGTCATCTTTTTATTTATTTATTTATTTATTTATCAGCAAGTAAAAGAGCATGCTTATTAGGAACATGTTGTAGGAAAGATATTATGAAGTCATAAGCAAGGGATATAAAAGAACAAGTAAACAGATGAAGCCAATCAATTTAAGTAATACTAACAGAGGGAAAAAAAACATGATTATTAAGGAATTTGAAACTGCCGTGCACTGAAAGCTTGAAACAGGAAAAATATTAGGACCCTTTCTTGCAAAAGTAGGCTGAGTTCATTAATATTATTGTAAAAGCAACATAGTGGCATGTATGTGGTTCAGAAGTAAGAATAACATCTAGTACAGAGTTTTTGTATGAGTTTTTATTTTTCTTTAATCAAGCAAGAACTGTGATGAACTGAAAAAGATTAAAGCATTAAATTGATTTAAGACAGAACTAGGAGGACTAACCATGCACTAGCTGAAATAACTGAGCAGTAGCAGTTCAGAGAAGCTGAAAGGGACAATTAACTAAATATGGTCAAAATGTCAGAAGGGACAGAAGAAGAATGATAACAGGCATACAAATGCATATGCAAACTTTTATTAAAATAATTAAAGTACTACACTAATAAATCTAGATGCTTTGGAATTGTTATGGACAGAATAACCAGAGTATCGATAGGATGTTTTATGTAGATTTCTGCACCACCTCTTTTGGTTTTTCCTATCCAAACAAGTTATAACCTGAGATGGAAACCTCTTAGTCAGAGACCGAGGCATTAAGACAAGACTCAGAAGAAATGAGAGCATCGGCTTTAGTAGACAAACAAAGGACCTCAAAGATACCAATTTTCAAAATAAACTCCAGCATTAATATGCTGGCACTGAGGGTTGAGGTACTGGATGCCACACCTCGTGCCATGCAGGTGACCTGGGTTTGGGAACAAGCCCGGGTTGTCAGGGGTCAGCAGGGGAGGGAAAGGATCGAGCATCCAGAGGACAGCTCTCCTCTCCCGGGAGGGAGAGGGGGCTCCTGCTCAGTGCTTTGCTGGCCTCTGGTGGAAGCCAGAAACATAGCAAGTGCTGCAGCATAAAGAAAGGTTGGAAGTGGCAGACATCAGTGGAAATGTCTTGACATCAGGACACTAGCCACTCCCTAGAAAAGGGGAAAAAGCCCTACCACCTCTAGTGGAGACGGAGCACCAGAGCTTTCCCTTGATATGCGGCCACCCTCCTGGCACCCTGCCAACTGACATGACTAGAAGTCCAGGGTGTCGGGCCCCATCTTGTCCCCACCGGCGGGTAAACCCCAGCTACATGGGGAAGGAGGTTGACCAGGTGAGGTGGTCCACAGAGGATGACTCCTAGCGCCCCAAGGAGACCAGAGCTGGGTGGGGAGATGATGAGAATAAAATAGAAAGTAAAAAAATGTGCAGAAAGCCTAGTAAATATCAGGCACAGCAGTCTGAGAATTCTAAACTATTTGAATTAACAGGGCTAGGATAAGGCTCCATGCTTTGAAATGCCAACAGCAACATCAGAGTCAGCTTCTTGGCTAGTGCAAAAGAATGAATTCTAGTCAAGGTGTGAGTCCTAACAAACTACTGAGATGTTAATTTGCAATGATTGAGACAGAGAGAATCAGATTTGGCTATAATCAACAACAGATAAACAAGAAATGACAGTAGAAGACAGATACAATGAATCAATTAATACAATAGGGATTTCAACACAGTTGTTTATGCAATTACCAAAGCACATGGAATCCTGCCATAATAGAAGTGAATTAGAGAAACTGTGCTGACAAAAGGAAAAACAAACTCTAGTCAGAGCCAACAAGGCTGCATAATGCTATTTTACAGGGGTTATCAGACATCTACAAGGAAATTGTATTTTTGTATGGAACCTCGAGCAGTTCAATATTTGTTTCGAACTGCCAGCCAATAACAATATCCAACTGTGATTCCTGGCCCTGTTAAAATTAACACATTCTCTGGTGTCCACAGGTATATCTCACCCTCTTGTCACGGGCCTTTAATAAACAAATCATTGCCTGGTGCAATGGCACCATCGTTGTCTGATCGCCTGCCCCATTAGCAACAAATAATGCCCTTGCTGTAGTATAAGGCCAGTCTGGTCCAGTGCGATGGATGGATGAGCGCTGTGTGCCTTATCTCTTGCTACGTAAGTGACCCAAGTTCAGGAACCTGCTCAGGTTGCCAGGGGTTGGACAGAAGATTGAGCATTCTTCAGATAGCTGTTCTGTCCCTGGGTGGGAGGCATGCTAACTCAGCCTTTGTCTTCCCCAGGTGAAGGCAGGAATCCAAGTGGGGAAAATGCAAAATGGCTAGTGCAGGGTCCATAAAGCCCCACCCACCCACCACCTATGTCCCACACGATCCACCTGGATGACTGGCTCAGTTGTGGATGTGAGTGATTGGGTGAGGTGAGGATGGTACTCCCCTTTCTGGCCCTATCATGAGGGGGAGCAATCCATGGGGGACTTTGTGCTCTGTGGTTTGAGATAAGAGAGTGGTAGACAGGGGAGGTGAGAACAGGGCTGAGAGCCTGCCTGAGTCAATTTGCAAAACAAACAGTTTTATGGAAGGGGGAAATGCTGGAATATATACGACCTTAACACATATATACAACCCTCCAATAATGGGTGCTGCTGCACTGTTACAGTAAACCTACCAAGTACAGGTAATATGTACAAGATCTTTTACCAGGGTACTATGGAGCCAGGGGTAGGAGTCTGAAAGGGATGATATTTCTTAGAGTTGTAAAATAAAATAGAGGAAAGGGATCACAAAGGATCCACCAGTCTTAGGGAGTTACTATGAATGATAAGACAGGTTAGACATATTACAATACTTATCTGATGGGGAAGGAGTTCACATCCTGTGAGACCCTTGAAAGTAAAGAGAAAAAGGTTAATATGGAGTAAATACAATAATGGGAACAATAGAGAGGAGAGAAATAGAAAGGGCTATAGTACAGTATAAGAGGTACAAAAATATAGCATTAGATAGAAAGTTACAGAATTAAATGAAGTAAAAGATATAGACATGTTTAATTTAAGTATTGTACTAATAGCAATAATTGTGCACAATGAGCGTAAAAAACAAAACAGAACAATGAAATGTTTGTAACCATTGTAAAAGCTGTTCATGTGTTTTTACCTTGACTTGCACATTGTTTTTAGTGTGTGGGGTATATCACTTTAAGATATTTCTGTTTAAATGAGATGCACATTTGTATTCCTCATACCCACCCCCTGAGAAAGGCCTATTGAAGGGTTGAAATGCTGGAGCTAGTGCGTGAATGCCAGGCATCTTGACAGAAAATACATCTTGCACTTTACATTTAAAACTGAATCTACGAGTGCTGAGCGTTCTTTACTTTTGTTATTACAAGTTGGCTGCTTTGCTCTTGCACTGCCTTTTCCAGTGCACACCACTGTACACTACTTACACAATAGCCAAAGCACTGACCACTAACCATCACAGGACTGACCCTCCCACCCCCAACAGTCACAGGCCAGTACCTTCCCCCCTTACAGTTATAGGACTGACACCCTCCTGTGTCAGTCACAGCACTGGGCACCACCCCTTGACAGTAACTGCTCTGGCTCCCCACTCTTGAACGTTACAGCACCAACACCCCCAACCACAACAATCATAGTACTTACCCCCACCATTAACACATCACTGCTTCTGAACCTTCTTCAACAGTTATAGGATTTACCTGCCCCTCTACAGCAATGCAACCAACACTTACAGCACTGGCCACCAGCCACTGGCAATCTCAGCACTGACCACACCCCAATCATAAAATCTTGAAAAAAAAAGTGCAAGTACTGGCAGCCCATCACAAACAGTGCAGGGGTCGAAATTGGCACAGGTCTACTAGCCAAATTCTGGTATATTTTATGTTAGGCTAGTAAAATGTCCTTGAACTAACCCTGTAGATTTGTACTGGAGAATGTAGCCAATAAGTATATCAGCTGGGCTAGTGTAGGAGTCTGTGGGGCTAGTACTCCATGTACTAGTACTGCAGGCTACTGGCTGCAAAATCTAATTTAGAGCCCTGGAGTCAGCCATGTCATCCACAAGATGGCCCTCTAGACATTCCTGCCCATTGACCAGCCCTAAAGCCGAGCACCCTGCTAGGAGTGAGAAATCCCACATCCCATCCCCCCAACTGGTCCACTCTTCCAGTACCAGTGCAGCTCTTTATAGTAAATGTTACATTGCTTGTTTAACAGGCTCCTGGAATGTATAATTTCATACCTACTTAAGTATGGGATTCAAAGAAGAAGCATTTACAGTATCTCAGTCCTGGCGCTATGTACCCACAAAGAATTAGCAGCTAAAATCTCTTAGGTCCTGTGGCTGGAAGTTAAGAATTTGTAGCCTTCACTACAGCAGGGCATTGGCATCTCAGTAAAAAATCTGGCTTTCTCAGTTCTAAGCCGGAAGCTTTCCCAGCACGTCATGTAGACATGTTTGTAACACAGAGGCTTAGCGATTCTCAGATCTTACTGAATAACAGCACAACTAATAGCAACTGATAAATGGCAATGCTTACCTAGAGGATCATTCAGTTCTGTTTACTTCCCACTAAGCTCCATGTTGCTCTCTGATTACAAGCCTTCTGCCTTTACTCAGAGAACCTCAGGGTCCTAGTACCAGTCAGATAAGCAACTGACAGCAGAACATGCTTGGAAAGAGTGATCATATCCTGTGTTTTTAAAAACTCTACAGAACTATTTCTTCAGTGCCCCTGCAGAAGGGGGGAGGGAGAGGGGATTGTGAGGTCTGTGGAGGGGAAGGCAGTGGAAAACCAGTACTGTGGATATGACTACAGCCCGATGGAAGTACACGTTATAGCTTTCCCGTCAAGTCCCTTTTCTAATCTGCTTCATAACAATAAGACAGCATGGCTCTTCCCATGCAGCCTTAAAAATGGAAAAGTACTTTTAAAGACAGTGGAAGTTTACATGAGGTCCCTACACCCTAATTGGTACCCTCAGAGGTTTACCACAGACAGCTAGCATTTAGGTATATGTTATACTAACATATATGGCTAAGGGCATCTACCATATAAGAGTATATGTCATAATTGCTATACACTTTACTTTCCAATATGCACATGTATTTCTTGCTTACAAGATGCTAGGACACCTGTGTCCTTGTTGTGTTATGATATATGAGTAGGCATTGCCATCTTCTGATGATTTGTATTTCTACACGGCTATGTGCAAACTGTACCTCTTTGTTTCCACTAAGTGATGACTATAACAAAATTGTATAATGTTATCTAGGACTGTGGAGCCACCTCTAATTTAGCCAATAGGGCTCATCTCTGTAACCTGAAATGTTTCTATCTTACATTAACCATGATAATTATCTTAGGTATATAATGTAAGACATTATGAGCCAGATATTCAAAACTGTGCTCCGGGGTTAAAGTAGCACTGCCTGGCAGGCAAACATAGCCCGGAGCAAAAAGCAAGCTATGTTCAAAAGGAATAGCCTGGAGCAAAACCTGCTGAATATAGCAAGCAAAGGAAGTCGGGCAAACAGGGCCTTGAATACAGGGCAAAATTAGCCCAGGAATAAGACAGCACTGAATATAGCAACAGGGAAGTGCACACTGCCTCTGCAGCCCATTAGACCCTGAAGAAAGCAGGTGGAGAGCATTGTGTGTGATTGCACAGAGATGTCTCACATCTACTGCAAAGAACAATGTAAGCCACACACTGCAGAACTGTGCTATGCTGACATGAGGTGTTCCCATGCTAACCTGATTACACAGTGCAAGCTGGATAGCCCGGGGAAAATGGGAGCTATATTCAAAGCTACCGTGCAAATGAGCCTAATTAGGTAATCTGTGGGCAAACAGGTACATTTGCATTTCATTATCTGCTGCTTAGCATACATTACCATGCAGGTTGCCTGGTGCTACTGCATGGAGAACACAGTGCCACCTATTGGTCAGAATGGTAGTACAAGCTGGATACAGCAGGCCAAGGCATGCCCACAGCGTCCCCTGTTGGTCAGCAGGAAAGTACAGGCTGGAAGCAGCAGGAACTGTGTGCTGGCAGGCACAAACAGAGCAGACATCCTGACCATGCAGCACTGCAAGCTGTACAACACAAGGTATGAATATAGGGAGAGACAGACACAGGGAGAGAGTGATACCTATGTGTCACATAGCTAGATATACACACACACACATGCATATGTGTATATATATATATATATATATATATATAGAGAGAGAGAGAGAGAGAGAGGGGGGGGGAGATAGTCACACACATGTCCACTGGCATTATGTGCCCTTATAGATGCCCCCCCCAACAACATAGGCACCCTACGGTAGGTGTTGGTGGAACACAGTGGGGGACCCATGAATGCATGGGACAAGCATAAGGCACACCTGGTGGGGGTGGATGGACATATGCTGTAGGCTATGTAGGGTGTGCAGCATATCCATACATCAGGGATCTGGGCAGACTGACTGGGCCAGGCTGTCCGTCTTGTCATCATGGTCCCTGTTGTCATGTGTGCCTGTTGCACACCCTGGCAGTCCAGTGGTCCCCCTACCTCCCAGCATGTTTCCCGACCCCCATTACATGTTTACAATAGTATTTATCTTGGTAGTCTAGGGTCCCCTTCCCCAGCATACCTCTCAACTGTCCCTGATTTTCAGGGATGTCCCTGATTTTGCCTCAGACTTGTCCTCTGCCCCTCCTAAGATGTGTGTTGTTTTGACAGAACAGTGAAGATAACAATCACATAATAATGTCAAACATTAAAGTTACAGACTTGTTGTTCTTCAGAAAATGCATCTTGATGCAAATCCCCTTATTCTATCAGCTTTCGGCATGAAGAGTACAATTTCTTAGGATATGTCCCTGATTTTCGTTGTTTGTCCCTGATTTCTTTAATCCTTGTCGCTAAGTCATGAGGTAAGGTGTTGAGATGAATGCCTCGCAGCACTTTTCACAACACCTCTTACATGTTTAAGATAGTATTTATCCTGGTAGTCTAGTGGTGCCCCCCACCCTCCAGCACATTTCCTGACCCCCGTTCCCGGTAGAATTTAATAATTACCCTGGTAGTCTTGTGGTGCCCCCCACCCTCCAGCATTTTTCCCGACCCCCTTTCCCTGTAGAATGTAATAATTACTCTGGTAGTCTAGTGGGGCCCCCCACCCTCCAGCACGTTTCCCAACCCCAATCCCTGGTATATAACATATTTCCCTGGTAGTCTAGCTGTCCCCCCACCTGGTAGCACAACCCCGCACATCCCACCCATCAGCCATGAATCGAGCCGGTGACTGGCTCAGCCCTCATCACACCACCATGGCCTGCTGCCAACTGAGAAATGAAACAGCTGCACTTTAATGAATGCAGTACAGCTCATTCATTCCTCAGTCGGTGGCTGGCCGTGGTGGTGTGAGGAGGGCTGAGCCGGCCACTGGCTTGATTCGTGGCTGATGGGTGGGATGTGTGGGGAGGCACTACCGGGTGTGGGAACATCTAGACTACCAGGGAAATATGTCATAGTACGGGGATCAGGGGTCAGAAAACATGCTGGGGGGTGGAGATCATCACTAAACTACCAGGATAATTTTTAAATTCTATGGGGAATGGGGAATGGGAAACGTGCTGGAGGGTGGGGGTCACCACTAAACTACCAGGGTAATTAAATTCTACAGGGAACGGGGGTCAGGAAACATGTTGGAGGGTGAGGGCACCAC
Source organism: Neoceratodus forsteri (assembly GCA_016271365.2). Lineage (NCBI taxonomy): Eukaryota > Metazoa > Chordata > Ceratodontiformes > Ceratodontidae > Neoceratodus > Neoceratodus forsteri. The sequence continues at coordinate 120,763,651 of CM028136.1, read as the reverse complement.
TAGACTAGCAGGGTAATTATGTGTTTCTACAGGGAATGGGGGTCAGGATAAGTGCTGGAAGGGGGTGACCACTAGACTACCAGGGTAATTATGAATTTGTATGGGGAACGGGGGTTGGGATACATCCCAGTAGAGTACCTCTGCTATTAGGGCTGCCTTAAAAGCAGCTTTTCTTTGGCAGTAACTAGCACCATGCTACAGGTCACATTAATGCCTGTAGCGCGGTGCTCTGCTTTTGAATATGCCGGTGTGTCGGCATTCAGTGTCCCTCCCCTCTGTTCCACTCCTGCATTCATTTTGGTTTAGCGCCGGCACTAAAGATGCATTTCAATATTGCAGTCATGTGCAAGGTTGCCGTTAGTCCAGTGCAATGGCTTTGCATCCAGCACTGAGCTCTGAATATCTGGCCTTTCATCTTCTACCTTGGAGACCCCAGGAGACGCAGAGATTCCTTGAGGTATAGGGAACATTTAGCATTGGCTTCCAGTTCCTAATGGTAAGAATTGCTTAGGGCAACTGTGAGTTTCCTTTTGGCAGTAATTAACAAGCTTTATTACTCTTATGCAATGTGTCTGTGACTCCTTGCATTCCCATTATTGCCAAGAACCTGAGAGTGAGGTTTAAACCTCCTTACAATTGGTGACCACGTGCAGGCAATATTTGGAGTTTGCAAAGTTTTCACTTGTTGCTACAACTTTCCCTTCCCAAAGGGGACAGTAAGTGTGCATACCCGCATCACCTCTCCTGTTTTTCACCCACTTTGTAATCACTTGCAAAGTCTGGCTGCTTACTGGGTGTGGTCGATGCCAACTCACCTCATCCCCTGGCAGTTTTGAATTGCAAGCTTACAAGTGTACAGTAGCCTGCCTGTGAACAAGTGGCCCTGTTGTGGATAGATACACAGCACAGCACCTTTTCACAGTTAGATTTTTCATTCCCTTCCCCACAATGGCCACCATATCAAATATCTGTGCAGAACTGAGACTCAATGTCTCAAACTCCTTTGCCTCCCATGGAGGATGGGCTGACTTTGCACAGAATGCAAGTCAATCTGAAAATCCCATACTGGGGATTTCAACCCAGTACTCAGAGACAAGACAAACAGCCAGAAAGCAAGAAGCTAAAGGGCTGTTGGTCATGGCTCTCTACACTGATTTGGAAGACTCTGAAGTGAGGTTTTAAACCCTTGAACTGCAAGTCTCATTTCTTAAGCAGGAGATGGGCTTACAGGAAACTGAATGTGTAAGACGAGAGCAGGATTTGGAGTCTGAGCTCAAAACTCTGAGGAATTAAAAGGATTCCCTTTTGCATCATTCTGCATATGCAAATGAGCAGGAACTTTGTATGTTAAAGCAGGAGTGTGAATGTTTGAGACAGGATAAGGGACAGGCTTTGCAAATGAATGACTTGTTAAGCTGAATGAATGATCAGGTGCATGAGGAGTTGGGAGAGTTACAGGATGAGATAAACCTGGTACATAATGACTTTTAGGGACATTAGCTATTAGGGACAATCGTGAATTGAGCACCTCATATTGAATGTTACAGAATCAGATGCAGGATAAAGTGGATAAGAATGTTGCAAAAATTAGTCATGAGGATTGTGAATACAAAATGGTGAAACTGCACCATCAGCGAGAGATGCTGGCTGGTCACATCAAGGTGATGGGTGTTGTTGCCCCTTCCTTGTTGATGTCATCTAAGAAGGAGGAGTCAGATGACAACATCTCCCAGTACAACACCCAGTCACACCCTTACTATAGCCCAGCAACCCCACCCCTCCATCCACAACATGGCGGACCCCCGTCACATAACCCCACATCCCTACATCATCCACAGCATGACAGTCATCATGGGCGATGCCAACATGGTGACCCCCATGATAGGGAGGAGCAGGCCCAAGCCTAGTCCCAACGGCATGACTGATCACCGTTATTAATGTGAATGATAAGCAGGAGATTGAGAAAATGTTTGAGACTGCCTTGGGCAATGTGACCATCCCCAAGAGAAGCAAACGGGTTCTCCATACCCAGATTAAGCAGCTGCTACAGGAAGTTGCTACCAAGGAGGGAATGGTCCGTACTGTGGCTGAAGCTGCAGCTCAGGCAGCCCTGCAGGGCACCCGAGATAATCTACCTCCGATTGATCATCCCAACAATCCCCTAAAAAGGGGCTAGTCTGTGCAGCAAATAGCTGACAGCATTGGTGAAATGAGCCCATCAGACAACCTCAGTTACCACTTGGAGAAGGTGTGTGATAAATGTGAAATGCTTAGTCTTGTTGCAGACTACTAGGTCTAGATCCTACGCCAGACCATCAATCCTGGCCTGTGGTCGAAATTCCCAGAGGCTGTCCACCAGGATGTCCACGCCACCTTTGACAAAATAGCATCTGAACTCATCACTACACACAATCCAGGTGTGGTTGGAGTGATGGTCGCATACCCTGTAAAACAGAATGCGAAGGAAAGTCCAATGACCTTCTACCAGAGGCTCTGCATGGCCTACCGAGCAGGGAAGCACCTCACAGGAGAAGCTGCAGATGCAGACCTCATTGAATACAAAACCCTGTTCCTTTGGAACATGATCCCTACAGTGCAGGAGAAGGTGGAGCCAACCACCTATCCTAACATGGAAAGTTTTGCCAATATTCATTGAAAAACAGAGAGAGTTTATCAACTGTACATCTGTGATTCAGGATCCTGCTACAAGAAGGTAGCTGCCGTAGAAGCCATTCAGGAGGCCACAATGCACTACACAGTGGAGGGGCAGGCCCAAGAGAAACAGCCCCTCCCCAGAGATAACCAACACCCCCAGCAGGCCCAAAAACAACAATCCTGAGGTGGGAACTGGACCTACCAGAAAAATAAGAAGCACCATAAAAACAATAAGGGTAAACAACAGAGATCAGGCCCTTCATATAGGGAACTAGCCAATGAGAGCCGCAGTCTCTGAGAAATTCTTGTGAAAGTGTGCTTCGTAACAGACACTGTTCCAGTACGGACCCTTGCTGCAATACAACCAGGAGAGCAGGCCTCTACAGACCGTGGGAATACTGGAAGTACAGGCTCTCAGGCCCCTACAGGCCTCAACCTGGAAGTGGCTCCCTATACAGCGCCAGAACAGCATGGTGAGATGATTCACAGGAACTAGGCCCAGACTCTCTTTCAAGAGCTTCCCCATGCTTCCACTGTTACATATTGACAATTACAGGCCCCAGTCCATATTGTAAACAAGCTGGTCTTGGATACAAATACAAGGCCTGCACAGAGGCTGAGGTCGGGGGCCACCTACTGACAGTACTGATGGATACAGGCATGGCTGTGTCTGTATTACAGGATGACAACCCAGACACATCACCTTGGTCTACTGGATGGAGGACCAATATGTCTGGTGTAGACAGAATTAGGCTACCTGCATACTGCTCACTGCCACCACCTGTGACACTGGGACTCCTGAAGGCATATTGCACCTTTCAGCTGATGGTACTGCATGATCACCCTAGAATAATCAGAATTGACTTCTTGGCACTGCATGGCTGTGTGGTAGACTTAGTCAACATGTTACTGATACAAATTCAAGGACAATATCACACCATCATGATCCCTGACTCACATGTGGTTGCAACAATTTCCACAAATAACAAAGAGTATGATATCACAGATTTGTTTGAGAACCATAAGCATTTTCCAAAGCTCCTTCTCACCCTACAAAGGCATCTGAAGGCATTTTCCACCAATAAGCATGATTGTGGCAGGATGCACACTGTCATTGAAGCCCAGCACATGACAGGCAACAGCAATACCCTTTCCCACCTGAGGCCTTGCCTTCTCTTAGGAAAATGATTAAATCACTCCTCAAGCAAGGTGTAATCAGGATATGTGTTCCCACTGCAAATTCTCTAGTGTGGCCTGTGAAAAAAATCACAGGCACCTGGAGACTCACTGTTAACTGCAGGAGACTAAACCAGCTCACCCCTAGTTGTGCCCCAAATGTGGCATCAGCACCAGATATACTGCAACTACTGACCCCTGCCCAGCAATGGCTTAGTGCCCTGGACCTCTCCAATGGTTTTTGATCATTGCCATTGGCTCCCAAAAGTTAATATAAGTTTGCCTTCACCTTTGAGGGCAGGCAGTACACATGGACCTGATTACCACAGGGGTTCCATAAAAGCCCTTCCCTGTTCCATCTGCACATGATGGATGCCCTTGAGGGTTTCTCTACACCCCAGTGTCTCTTTCAGTATGTGGATGACCTGTTGTTAGCCACAGCCACACAGAAACAACATCTGGATCTCTTAGACAAACTATTGACCTTCATCCAGAGAGCAGACCTCAAATGTAACAAGCAAAAGCACAACTATGTCAGAAAGAGGTACTCTTTCTAGGCCTTAGGATAACAGACCAAGGCTGAAGCCCTACCTGAAAGAAGTTACAGGGATTGCAAGATCTGCCACTGCCCACCAGCTTGGCCACCCTTAGAAGGTTTCTAGGTATGATAAATTATTCTAGAGATTTTATTTGTAATTTTGCTCAGAGGGCCACCACTCTGCATGAACTACTGAAAAAGGATGTCCCCTGGACTTGGGACCCCATTCATACCCAAGCTGTGACATCACTGAAGCAGGCCCTGGCCTCAGCTCCAGCTTTGGTCAACCCCAATCCGGCCTTCCCATTCCATCTGGAATCCAGCACCTCTGACATTACCATGTCTCCAGTGCTGGCCCAGAAGATCCATGGAACCCTGAGACCTATTGACATATGCATCACAGCTCTTGTCCCCAGTGGAACAGAAGTACAGCCTTTGTGAAAGGAACCTTCTGGCCACCTACTGGGCTGTCAAGCACTTTCTGTATATCACTGGGTACTCCCCCGATTATCAATACAAACCATACCTCAACAACCTTTTTGCTATCAGACAGAGTAAAGGATGGTTCAGTCTCCAATACCAGACTGACACACTGGTCCCTCCTTCTCTAAGACAGAGACATCAAGGTCCACCCAACCAAAATGCCGTCCATGCTGGCACATGGCCTCCTTTTCCAAGGAGAAGCCCATGACTGTACACTGCAGCCACCTGATCTACCAGATCTAGGACGTTTCCTTCCTGCTACACCACAACTACTTGAGAACACCTTACTATGTCATGTCTTCACACAGACAGATCAGCTTCCTACTATCAGAAAGAACAGCTAGCAGGAATGGGCACATTTGTAATTTACCCTTTTGGTAACACCGTTAAGATTTCTAAACGTTACAATGTGGCATTATCACAGTATGTAGAGATGGCAGCGGTGGCCTGTGCCCTTGAGTTCATCCAGCATGGAATTGAGGATACCATCATTTTCATAGACTCTAACTGGGTTTGTTGCTGTCTTACAGAATTCCTTCCTTTCTGGCAGAAGAGCTCCTTTATCTCTTCTAATGGCACCCTGGTGAAACACAAGGAACTGGTAATATACAATCATTCACTGGCACAAAAATTTGCACACAAACTCTATGTACACAAGGTTAGGACCCATTCTATACGTGATCCCTATCATGCCTTCAGTGACACTGGTGACACCCTGGTGATGCCCTTGCCAAGGAAGGGGCCCAAGGGGGGACACCTGGATGATGGACCATCCAGAGGCCAGAGCAGCTGTGCAGTAGTCAGGAAGAAACCTGAATCCTTCTCTCCCTTGGATTTGTCATAAGCCCAGCATGCTGCTTCTGAACTCAAAGATGTGTTCAGATTCCTGGAAAAAGATACAGAGAAGAATTTACCTACCCATAACCCCTACCAAAGGCATGAAGGTAAATTACACCTGTCCCCAGATGACAAGCTCATTTGGTATCAACCAGATGACACCCCCATCAAATTTTGGGTGGTTCCTCATCATCTCAGATCCGTATTTCTTCAATAAGTGCATGATACCCCTACTAGTGGACACCAGAGAGTGGAAAACACACTCCAGAGGCTCAAGACCACCTCCTGGTGGCCTGATGTCACCAAGGATGTTAAACAGTACATAGACAACTGCCTTGTTTGTGTGAAAAACAACCACATCCCTACCAAACAAAATGCCAAGCTATTACCACAAAGGCATTCTTTCCTAGGCATGCCCTACAGATTGATTTTATTGATCCCCAACTAATACCAGTAGAAACAATAAATACGCTCTTGTGATAACTGATCTTTTCTCTAAGTGGGTTGAAGTTTTCCCCACCAAGACATGTACTGTAAAAACCACTGCCAAAATCCTGGTGGAACAGATTTTCTCCAGGTTGGGTCTACCTCTCAAGGTAGACCCTGACAAAGGAACTCATTTTACAGGTGAGTTGATGAAAGAAGCCCTTGAACTCCTTGGAGTTCATCAGAAGTTCCACATACCATATCATCCAAAATCATCAGGTCAAGTAGAGAGGGCCAACAGATGGATTAAGCAAATACTTTCCCAATACATTGAGGAGAATCCCAAGAATTGGGATTCCCTACTGCTGTTACTCCTTATGGCAATTAGGGACTCACCCTCAGCCACCACCCATTTGACACCCTATGAGGTGATGAGTGGTAGAAATATGAGATTACCTGAGCGCCTGTTGTTTGACCTGTACGCCCCTACCGCAGGCCGTGTCTCTGCAAACCAATATGTGGAAAAACTCAGAAAAGACCTTATATACACTCATTTGTATGCTGTGAACTGCATGGGCAAGGCCCAGCAACAGTCCAAAATTCAGTTTGATAAACACACACAAGAAGTTGATTGGCAAGTTGGAAATCAGGTAATGGTTCTCAGATTTGCGCATCCAACACATTCTCTCTCCAATAAGTGGGAAGGACCCTTTCCAATTGTCACCAGTCTCAGTCCTGCAGTCTATTAGGATAGACTCATGCAAAACAACAAACTGACTGACAAATGGTTACATGCAAACCAGTTGAAACTGTATAAAGGAGTATAATTACATTTTCTCACCCTATTGGGTAGAATAGTACTAGTCTGCTAATATTTGATTTTCCTTTTCAGATACACTGACAAGATGACTATCTCATTTCATGTTCTCCTCATCTCAGGAGTTATCCCCTGCATCCAAGGCATAGTAAAGCATCTCCTTCCTCACCTTGATCCACCTGCAACTACCCCAGAGGGAGTCTCCATCAATATTCCCAACAATTTGATTACTGTTCAGGAAGGTTCAGATGCCTACCTCACTGCCTCGGTTGTTGCTCCTGATAAATCTACCCTACAAATTGAGTGGCAAATCAAGTCTCAAGGACAGATACTCCCCTTGGCCAAACTCTCCGAGTGAACTTTCCATGGATGGCCCAATGCAAAATTATCCCCAAATGGTACTTTGTCCTTGCACCAGACCTCTCTCTTAGACATTCTGATTTTTACAATATCACTACCTTAACTGACCCCTTATATTGTGATTCACTGTCTAAAGATTCTGCCAGGAAATTTTGTGCTGTACATGACATGGCCTCAGCTGCCATGTATTTATCTGTGTTACCCCCTACTGAGAAACAACTTTTGCAATGTCCAAAGCAAACCCTTGGTCCTCTTAGTAGTCTCACAACCACTGCTTTGCATGGCTCACTGATTAACAACTGGGGTACGTACCACCGAGAATAGAGGCAATTTTAGAAGAAAACCTCAAGCAGATGATCAAAGTCTTAAAACAAATGCAAGTGACACATCTGATGTCACTGGTGCCACAGGGTACTGTCACTGGTGTCTTTGGTATTGCAATGTCCATATGGAATAAAGTGGACATTACCACTATCAAAGCACATTCGCAGAAGTTTGAAACTGGTTTGATCAATGACATCATACCTCCATTATTGCATAGTATAGATGGCCTTAGTTAGGAAGCAGGATACATTGTATACAATATGCATGACGTTGCCAAGGCATTTACAGATTCTAAAGATAAGATTAACACACTTATTGTACAGAACAATAATGAAGCAGATAAGCAATACGTTGCCCATGAAATATTATGCTCCTCCTATGGATCATATATTATCACTACCATCAATACTCTCTTCTGTGATCTGGAATCCAGAAGAATCCCTGATATCATACACAATAAACACATCTCTAAATTGTATTGTCTCAGTGCAAATCCCCTGTGTTGCCATGTGTATGTTACAGTCGCTCACTAATCCTATTGCTACTGCTAGGAGTTTAAAATTTGTGACCAGACACTCCAATACTGGTCCTTGCTTTACTTCTAAGAAATGTTCTATTAAGCATACTACATTAGTTTCTTTTACTGTGTCTTTACCACGTTTTGACCCTACTACAGCTATAGGTGATAAATTAACTTCCATGCACTTCATTGGGCACCTTGATGACGACTTCTACAGATGACACATTGACTTGCCTCCTCTACTGGTTTTCCATTCTCTTCTGGATTCATGGGTCGTTCTACACACAGACTGCTGTGTGAAGAAAGGGGATATTTATTTGTGTCGATGTGATGTATTTGATGCTATTAAACCTGTATGCGGCTATTCCCCAGACAGTATTGATTGGTCCTTTTCCATGGACGATGACATCACCACCAATGGCACAGAATGCCAGGACTCAACATCTGCGCCAGATGCTTCTCAATTGTACCAGTCTTATCGGAAGGAGGTTCACCACCTGTCAACATGGATTTCCAAACAGACTTACACTTGCCCAGTACAGCTACAAAAATGGAGACTGCCTACTGTTAAAATGCAATATAATTCGGATGGTGAATTTTGTGTGGTAACTAATTTCAAACAGTTTACTTATGAAAAAAAGACCTGTATTATTACTGATTCTAATTTCTGTTTTGTCCCTCGTCAGACTAGTATTATTGAGCACACAGTTATTACCCCGTTCCCCTTATGGAATCTGATATCATTGATGGTAACCCTGATTAACCTGCTTACTCTTTCAGAGTACTTACCCAATTTTAATGTACACATTGATCCTTTGACTTTGACTTTAAAATCCCTTTTAGACAGGAAGGACAACCATCTCATCCACATCAGCAATAATATCTCCAAAGCTAATGATGCAGTATTTGACCTTATTAATGATGAAAATTTTAAAAGTGCACTTACTAACACTTGGTTACAGATTACCTTTAAAGTGTTTGTTATTATACAAGCATTTTTCATATTTTCTCTCATTATTATGCTTTGCTGCCTCCGGTGCACACTACACCAACACTATGAGCAGCTGGAGTTCCTTTACAGGGCTCAGGCATCGGGCCTGTAAATGACACCTGCTCTCTCTCCACTTCCTTACTCTTGATTGTGTTGCCCCTTTTGAGGCAACGGGGGGGAATATTACACAAAGTTCCTGCACCTTAATTGGTACCCTCAGAGGTACACCGCAGACAGCTACCATTTAGGCATATGTTATACTAATATATAGGACTGAGGGCATCTACCGTATAAGAATAGATGTCAGGATATGTATGCACATAATTGCTATACACTTTACTTTCCAATATACACAGGTATTTCTTGCTTACAAGATGCTAGGACACCTGTGTCCTTGTAGTGTTATGATATATGAGTCAACATTGCCATCCTCTGATGATTTGTATTACTACATGGCTATGTACAAACTGTACCTCTTTGTTTCCACAAAGTGATGACTATAACAAAATGGTATAATGTTATCTAGGACTGTGACGCCACCTCTAATTTAGCCAACAGGGCTCATGTCTGTAACTTGAAATGTTTCTATCTTACAGTAACCATGGTAATTATCTTAGGTATATCATGTAAGACATTAGGTCTTCTACCTTGGGGACTCCAGGAGACATGAAGATTCCTTGAGGTATAGGGAATGCTTAGCACTGGCTCCCAGTTCCTAATGGCAAGAATTGCTTAGGACAACTGTAATTTTTCTTTTGGTAATCATAGACAAGCTGTATTACTCTTATACAACATGTCTGTGATTCCTTGCATTCCCATTATTGCCAAGAACCTGAGAGTGAGGTTTAGACCTCCTGGAAGAAGAAATAGAAGTTTCTGAACTGTTGTTACAGAAGTAACCTGAGCACTTGAAGTTAACTATTAACATGAATGAGTGAAGGAAACAGAGTATTATATAGAGAATAATGTATTGGTGATTTATATGTTATGAAGCTTTTTACACATCTGAGGTGTGTAATGTCAAATAAACCTCAATAGCAAAGTTCAAGAGATTCATGTGGACATCACACAATAAGAGTGTATAAAAAAATAATTAGCACACTGTTGCTTATGTTTTATTTCATTTAATAACTGGTGCAGGGACATAAGGTTCATTGAGCAGAATAAAAACAGTGGCTGTCAGCTTCAGAGGTTAGAGTGAGACTGTTTTGAGTACTGTGGCACACGTGTCAAGTTACCCACTGTTGAACTCTGGAAAGGGAAAGTAAAGTGCATGCAGTCTGAAGACAGTCATAACTAGGTATGACATCACATGTCAGGACAACCCGTTATTAGAGCATTTAATCACACTGATAAACAATGTGATAAGGGGGGCATCTGTTCTTATAAAATACAAATACATGACTGCAAAAGAAATTAAGCCAAGAAAGATAAAATAAACAGAACAAGTTCAGTAAAATAAACAATTTTGCAACATAAACTAGGAATGATATAAAGTACATATTTCAGTTTAAACTATTGCAATACACTATATGAAGTAGTATAACTAGCGTATATACTATATGAATGAAAACTTTTCAGACCTCTAATTAACCCCTATTGACTCCCCAAAGTAACCCAACACTTCCAGTGAGAGCACTCATGTGAGTGCCCCTCATGTGACTACTGCTAAAGTGGCATGCTTTTATGAAGTTTTATTCATCATTGGAAAAACGGGTATAGGTTGGCACCAGCTACTTACTGAGATCTCTATAGTAGCAATGAGGGATGCAGGAGTCCTGTATATTCCGAAACAAGGTGCAGATTTAGTTTAAAGTGCATAGAATTCTTGTAAACAGTTACTTCTCAACAAGCAATCCCCCTCCTCTCTTGGAACACACAAGACACAAGTCTCCTAATGCATTTAATGCCCCCTGGTGCTCAATCATAGGATGATATGTAGACTATAGTACTCTGTTAAATAGGGTCAAATTTAAAGTGACAGAGTGCAATAACCATTTGAAATGTAAAGACTTAAAATTAAAAACATAAAGGTTAGGTCTATGAATGCAGTCATGTACCTCCTATGGCATTAGAAGGCAATAATAACCTTAACAAGGACCTTAAGTTCTCAATGTCTTTCAGTGGGTCCCAAATAAGCTTTTTAGATCTGATAATCTCCAAGGATGGGGAAGGGGGAGTCAAAATAGACCTATTTAGAAATCTTCCGGACAGAAATACCCTTTTACAGGCCAAAAGTAGTCACCCATACCATACCATTGCAGGGATACCAAAAGGCCAGTTTACTAGAATAAAAAGGAATTGCAGTGAAAAAGAAACCTATGAACTGCCCTCAAATGAGTTGGAAACCAGGTTAAAGGACAGGAGGTATCCAGAACATGTAGTCCATACAGCAAGGGCCTATATACCTATAGAGGTCACAGTAAGTAGCTGGTGCCATCCTATACTTGTTTTTACATTGACTACTTGAATTGAGGTTAGGCACAGTGTCCCAGGTGCAGCCCATGTCCTTTCTGCAACTCTATCCATTATTACCTCTATTCACCAGCTGTCCAGTGCCCCAATACTTCTTACAGTACCTGCCAGAACATTTTTTTGATGTTTAGTTTGAGGAGTACAGCACAGAGGAGTTGACACAGTACAATTAGTCACTTGATGGACAAGCACACAATATGCTGATAGACAGTGAGGTAGAAAAATAATGTGCAGCTATATCAACAAGAGTTGCATGCTCTTATTTACTGTATTAATTAATTAATTTATTTAAATCTCTGACTAGCAATACCTTTGAGCTGTAAGTTCATTTACAAAGGTTCTACATCAATAATAATCAAGACATATATTAACATATAATAAGGTACAAATACAATAAGTACAGTAAATACAGTGTGGCATCTAAGGCATAAACATAGTGCAAAGAATGGTACAAACAAGACTGGAGGTAAGGTTATGGCAGGTTCAAGTAACAGTTCTCTGAGTGAGATCAAGGAGATAAATAAGGAAAGACATTTAGTGCAGCCGAAGCCTTGTTAGAGTAAAATTAGAACTGAAAAATGTATAATCAGGTGGTGATGAATGCTACAGGTAGGCAAAAGAATTCTAGGTGATGGGTAAGGTGAAAATGCTAGATATTAGCTGAAATGATCAAGGTAATGAGATGCATCTAGGGGCCTTGTCGAGGATAGGAAGTTTGGGGTATGGCTTAGGAGCTGGGTAAGGACAATGGGAAGGAACAGGCAATGGAGGTGTGATGGAAGGGGAGACAAGGTAGGGATAAGGAGGGGTGGGAGTGTGTGGGACAAGTTAGGGATAGTGGTGTTTAGATTTTGTTTAGGAGGGGCAGAACTATAGGTTGCAGTCACAGGTACTAGTGGCACTCTTATGAAACTCTTATGAAGGGTTATTTCCTGCCTCATTTGCTCACTGGCCACCCAGTGCCCCCCCACCTGCTCGAATAATACTAGAGCTTTTGTTTGAGAAGTACAGAGAGGAGAAGTCAAAACAGCAGCATCAGACACTTGAATGAATTCACAAAGTACACTGGCAGGCAGTCAGATGGGAAAACCCTGTGCTTGGCATCACATCATTTAACTGTATCGTTTTTTTTTAAGTTTATTTTTTCTTTCATTCTCACCACCATGGCCCTACTCTGTCCATGGCAATTTCCCAGCTCCATTACTCCCTCACATTGCTCTCTTCCAGCTATCCCCCAGGTGGGCGAGGGGGAGGGTGACCCCTTGAGACTACAGCAAGGTGTGAAATGATGGGGAAGGCACATTTGGCACAAATGTACCAGGGTAAACATCTTGCCACTGTCGGATATTTCCCTTCTGGTTTTACCTTGGTGCAAGGGATACCACTGGCATGGAACTATATACTATTTATTTATTTTATTTATTCAATTTTGGTGACTGGGTAGGCCCACTGAGCCCCGAAGGTCCCTTTTTCAGGGGTGACCCAGAGTTAGTTACAGAGATAAGGCATTCATAGTGGTTTACAGCAATGTTAAACAATACTTATTTACAGGAGTACAGATACAAGGCATACATAGTGGTATACAAGGAGTGGTAAGCAATGCATCAGAACAGGGGCAAAGAATATTTGATCAGTGTACAAGACATAAATACACCATATGTGGAAAGTAGGTGGTACAGTGGTCCGATCAAGTGCAGTAGCAGGAACAGGTACTGGCATTGAGCAAGTGGCCCTAAGCCTGGTTCAGAAAATTTTGAGGGAGGGGGCTTCCTGCATAAAGGGAGAGAGTTTGTTCCACAGCAGAGGGGCAGAGGAGACAAAGAATTTACCACCTGCCTTGGTCCACACACTGGGTTCTTCCAGGAGGATTCATCCTGTTGTGCGGAGATTTCAGCTGGAGCGCTTGGGGACAAGGAGCCCTTCAATGCTGGTTGGAGGGGAGGAGTGGAAGAACTTATGCGCATTGCAGAGCAGGGGTACTGATGGTAAGAGTCAAAAGATAACCAATTTAGGGAAACCAAGGCTTTAGAGTGGTGTTGTCTTGCATGAGACTGAGAGGCAAAGTGAGCCACCTTGTTGTAAAGCATGTTCAGTCTGTTATTCTCCAGTTTTGCCATGCCCTGCATAACTAGAGCAGCCTAGGTCAGGATGGAGAGGAGGACACTTGTAGCAATGGTTATCCTGGCCTCAGGGATCAGTTGGTCATTTAGGTGGTAGAGCATTCCTAGTTTGTGGTGGATGTTTTTTGTTACATGGTCGACATGGTTCTTTAGGGTAAAGCCCTGATCCAGCATTAGACCTAAGTATTTATTTATTTATTTATTTGTAAAATCAGTTTACAACCTTTGAGACAGAGGCTCGTTTCCAAAGGTACTTCGTCACATAAAGACATACATTGTGTTTTTGGTTACATAGCGTAGGTTTGCAAAACAATAGGTGTTCAACAAAGGCGCCATGTCACACTGTGGTCAGACAAATACATTTGGGTTACAGGGTACATGTAAGTTGAGAACAGGTGTTACACAAGTTGGTATCAATAGTGAGCAATCTAGTAGGTAAACACTGAAAACAGCTGGTACTGGCCAGGTTAAACATAGGCACGGTGTACAGGGAAGTGGTGGTGGGGATGGCTATGTTGAGATCCACCCGAAGGGCGTTGTCAAGAGAAGTAGAGGTGGAGGCTACTTTCAGAGACAGGAGCAGTTACGATTGTTGATGATGTGGTTTAAAAGGGTGGTTTTGAACTTAGAGATGGTGGTGGCATTGGAGATGGGGGCAGGGAGAGAGTTAAACCAGGTTGGGGCTCTATAGCAGAAGGACCTCTGGCCACGGCTGGTTCTTGATCTGGGGACCATTAGAGTGGTCTTGTTGGAAGACCGTGTTGCAATAGTGGGAGGGCTCCCACCACCTCAATGCAGGTGCGAGATGAGGAGGTAAGTAGGAGTGATGGGGTTCTTTCTTGATCTGGGATCTAGGTCGAGATAGCATAGCCTTGGTTTTGCTTGTGTTGAGGACCAGCCTGTTCTCTGTTAGCCAGGCCCCCAGCTTAACAAAGTCAGCTTGTAGCTGAAAGCCAAGGTAAGCTAGGCTGTCCATGGATCTGTATATGACAGCACTGTCTGCATACTGGACAACTAAGCTGCCACCACAATGGCTACTTAGGTCACTGACAAACAAGAAAAAGAGAAGCGGGCCCAGCATAGAACCTTGCGGTACCCTCTTCTTCAGGAGAAGTGTGCTGCTGCACCAAGGTGAGCAGAGTCCCACCCATCCACCATCTGGTCCTGCAACCACATCACCACCTGTGGTCACCCAGGTAGCAGTATTATGACTGAGGCAAGTAGTCTTCTTCAACTGAGGAGATGAGCAATCTCTAACACTCAGTTCTCCTCCTCCCCCCCCAGCCATCTCTGATGACCCTGGCTCATTCTCATACCTGGGTCACTGGCATCACAGGCAGTAACCCTATCTCTGCACTGACAGGCCAGCATGGTGTAACTGTTTTCAAATACTAAAAATATACACTGTCATCACTGAGTTCTTAAATAGTCAGCAAGGCATTGTGTAGAAACAATGCTGTGCATGTGTGCCTTGACAATCCATTTAGTCTGTGATCTCAAGTGGTTAGCTGCTAAATTGAAACGTGACAGTTAGTGAAAAGTGTGATCTCTATGTAATTTAGTGACTTTGTTTTGTAGTGGTGTGATAGCGCCACTATAGGTAGGAATGAGTTTAATGTTAAAACCCACATTTTTCACCTTAATAGCTTTCCCCTGTTCAGTGGAATTGCATTAAATTTTGTATGCGCAGTTTTATGGGAGGTAGATTTCATGACGTGTCAACTTTTGTTCTGATCGGATATCCGGATTCAGAGATCCAGATAGTGATAAAAAGTTATTTTTTTCAGGGTTTTTCCTGTTTTCTTTGTCCACCTCTAGCACCCAGACAGTTTGGAAATTTGGTCTGAAATTTTCAGGGCAGAAAGGGTTTGGCTCTGTTGGTGTGTTGGCAGATTTTAAACCTGATGGCAAAACACGGCACGGAAGACAGGTGTCACAGAATAAAGGCTTATTCCCCAAATACATACAAAAAACACAGCATACCTGCTAGGAGTTCAGAACCTCCAAACACCACAATGTCATTGTAGAGAAACTCAGAGAGCAATTGTCTTGCACAGTGTCTTATAGTCAGAGATAGCAACATGCATTATTAAGCAAAGTACTCTACCAAAAAGGCAGAAGAGCGAATATAGCAATTCTATTGGTTAGTTCAGTGGGCTGCTTGGACCCTGAAGGCAACTAAATCAGTCTTAGTATTGCACATATACAGTGATAAGAGTATGTTGCTGATTAAGTTACCTTTGGAAACAATACCATCATTCATAAAAATATACTGATCATAATATTGCGGCTAATAGCTGTAGGTTGTGCACTAACACCACGAAAATAACTATACTGGATAATAGTTTGTAAGCACATCATAGCAAGCATGAGTAAATATCAGTATGCCTTATGCTGTATGATAGAACATCATAGCCTGCATTAGGGACTGTAGGTCATGCAGGTCTACATCCTGCAGATATGTCCTTTCTGCTAGTTTGGTGAAAAAATATTAATCTGTTCCAAAGCTATTGATTTTTAAAATTTTGGTTCTGAGCATGCTCAGTAGGCACTTTCAGGTTCTCTGTAGAAAATGAAATAAGAACTGAGTTCTATTGAGTAATCATCTTTTAGGTAAACAAATACTTTTTCGTATGCTGCCATCTTGTTTTCATTTTTTTTTTATTTCCAACGCCCACATAAATGATATGATACAGTAAGACCAATATATGTATCTTGCTCTTCTGGAAGCTTTTATGTAGATTCTGCAGTTGCCAGATAAAAGAAATAATTCTGAAGTGTTTTTGTATTCTCAATCCTTTTTCGTGACTCACTTCCCTTTTCTTGTATGACATTTTTCATTCATACAAAAAATAATTCATTCAGTTTCCCTGGTGTTTAGTGGTCTGCCCCTAGTTGCCATCCCCGAACTTTGTTAAGTGTCCCTTGTATCTCTGGCACCCCCCACCACTCTGATCACCATTTCCTTATTTGGTTAAGTTTCCCCTGGTGTCTTATGGCACCCCCCCACCCCTTCGATCACCATGCCTGTATTTGCTTTAGTTTCCCCTGGTGTCTAGTTGCACTCTCTCAATCACTGTCCCCGCATTTTATTAAGTATCCCTGGTGTAGTGGTACTCTCTACATCTCCTATTGCTATCCTTGTGTTTGACTCAGTTTCCCTGGTCTCTAGTGGCCCACCCAAAAAGCATCCCTGAATTTTGTTAAGTATCCCTGTTGTCTATTAGCACCCACCACCCCTCTGATCACCATTCCTGTATATGTTTTACTTTCTCTGGTGTCTAGTGGCACCACTCCTCTGATTGTGAATGCCATAGTTTATTAAATATCCCTTGTTTCTAGTGGTACCCCTGCTTCTCTGATCACTGTCCCTGCATTTCAGTCAGTTTCCCTGGTGTCTAGTAACCCTCTCCTCTGATTGCTGTTCCCATATTTTAGTACCCTGTAATAAAGAAAAACATCTCTCAATATCTTTTAAACCTGTAAAAAAAAAAGGTCCCTCACTGATCTACCCCCCACAGCAACCTCCCATTGAGCATCTACCATCCTGCACCCCTCCTTCACCTCCCACACAACCTCAGTCACCTGAACAGGTCCCAGGGTGAAGATCTACTCTCCAGTCAAAGACATATCTTGCTGCTGGAACCACCGACTTCAGCATGAGAAATTAAGGTAAATGCAGTTCAATGTATTTCAGTGTTGCCTGCAGTATAATGTTTTTGCTGTTGTTGTGGAGCTGCTGCAGCGGGTGAAATAAACTGGAATATATGTTTTGTAATTCCTGCTTTCTGTTAGGATATGTGTGTTATATGAAGATAAGAATCTACCATGCTTGATTTACATTTAAAATGAGGAAGGTGAAGAAATCTGTGAAGCTGCCCACAGTATTATGTTCATATTTTATAGAGAGAAATAGCAAGTTAGCAACCCAGAGATTATCAAAACTATTGACATGCACCCTTGTTTTATATATTTCTTTATGATAGATGTTGAATACTTATGTTATTCTTCTGTGAAAGTTGCTTATCCCTGTTCTCCACATAGGAGAAGGTGCAAGAAAAGAAGGGAAGTGCATGACTGCTGAGGAAAAGCTACTGGAAAATGTGTATATGCTGCATTTAATACCCCCCCCCCCGTGTGTGGATAGGGATTTTTGTGCATTCCATATGCATGGTAAGACTGCTTGATACAGTAGTTTGTTGCATTTGAGTACATTTTGTTTTGCAGTGCCAAATTGTATTTACTTCAGTAGAAAAAAAAGTGTGCAGTATTTGTTTGCGTAATGAATTTACATATATATTTTCCAAATGTCTTTGCTAAGGAAGTAATTTCACTAGAAATGTTGTAGTAAAAAGACCTAGTCTTTCAAGTCTAACAAAATGAAAAAAAAATCTATGCTAAGTTTAATGCTTATTAAGAATCACACAGTAGAACACTTCTTGTTTGCATTTTTTGCTCTGAATGGAGTGTCACTGTAAACTGGAGTGCAGTTGTTTACAGTTGGTTCATGTGTCAAATACTGTCCAACTTTTGCACAGACGTGTTTGCATTGCAAATGGCAGTGCAGGACTTACTAACCTAGGCTTCCATGTGAGTTCATGTTACAAATTTTGTCAAGAAAGAGAATATTAGCTCTCTGTAATGTAATCAGGGTCATGGAAGAAAAATGCTCTTACTGTATGCTTTGTATACTGACCAGTCTTGCATGGGCAAAAAAGGTTTGTGTAGCAATCCCATGGTTTTGCCAGTTTTCCATGTATTACCTTTTTCTGGAATTCCTTTAGCACTGTGGCTATGAGATAGGTATACAGTTCATTACTGTACTGGTTATAGAAGGGACTTTGTTGCAATCTTTTTATTTCTAATTTAGAACGTGTTTAAGTGCTGGTGTGGTGAGACAGTGGTGTTGGTGCTGCAGACTTCACTAATAAAGGATTTAATGGCAGTAGAACCCCTGGCAGCTGCTATTAGGCAAAATCCTCTAATTTCCGGGGTCCAGGTGGGAACAAGGGCATACCCTACTCTTATGTATTTGGATGACCTGTTGCTCCCTATAGTCAATATCGTCACCTCCCTCAACTCCCTGCTGTCCACCTTGTCAGATTTCTTTACATTTTCAGGGCTCAAGATTAACCAGGCCAAGATGGAGGTCCTACTATTAAACTCTAAGTGTACCTTTCGAATGATTACTCAACATGGGCTCCGATGGGCCCTGGGGGGGATTACCTAGGGGGATGTTAGGGTGTATTAGTAGGGGTATCACAAGTCATAAGAGGAAGGTAATAATCCCTCTTTACAAGACACTGGTTAGGCCCTGTCTGGAGTATTGCATGCAGTACTGGAGGCCACACCTTCACAAGGACATTAACAAAATTGAGGCAGTCCAGAGAAGAGCAACCAAAATGGTGCAGGGACTGTATCAGAAGACATATGAGGACAGATTAATGGAGCTCAATATGTATACCCTTGAGCAAAGGAGGGAGAGAGGTGATATGATTGAAACATTCAAACACCTTAAGGGCATTAACATGGTAAAAGAGTCTAACATGTTTAAATATAAGAAAAATAGCAGGACAAGAAGACACAGCATGAGTCTAGTGGGAGGCCGATTAAGGGGGGAAAGTGAGGAAATTCTTTTTCACAGAAAGGGTGGTGGATGCATGGAAGGGCCTACCTCAGGAAGTGGTGGCTATGAATACAGTGCAGTATGAATAGATAGACCACAGACAGAGCAAAGGCTGATGACACATTTATAAGGTAGAAAAATAACTGGGCAGACTGGATGGGCCTTGCCGTCCTTATCTGCCATCAACTTTTATGTTTCTATGTTACTTGGGCATTACTATCTCTCCTAATCTGCATAAAAT
This sequence comes from Neoceratodus forsteri, assembly GCA_016271365.2. NCBI lineage: Eukaryota > Metazoa > Chordata > Ceratodontiformes > Ceratodontidae > Neoceratodus > Neoceratodus forsteri. The sequence continues at coordinate 120,744,062 of CM028136.1, read as the reverse complement.
CTGGGACCTAAATATGAAACCACTTTTTGCCTCCAATCGTACAGAACTGGACAAATGGAAATCTCTTCGACTGTCACTTGTAGGTAAAATATCCGCAATTAAAATGGTCACAGCACCAAAAATTATGTATCTTCTCTCCCACATTCCTTTGAAAATACCTCAATATTGGTTTACTAAGTTAAACTCCCTGCTGGGATCCTTTTTGTGGGAGGGTAAGAAACCTAGGTACAGTAGAAATAAGCTCAGAGCTCATTGGTCAGAATGGAGCTGGGGCATTCCATGGTTAGGGGATAAAAATGGTCTTTTCAGCTGGCTTAGACATTAAAATGGTTCCTTTTCCCTGAACACAATGCTCTCCAGTGGCTGGATGTGGAGAGAGAGGTATGTCAGCATACTCACTTGGTACTATTGTTATTTAACCATCCTCCTAAGGACACTCACTCTCATCCTACTATAGGTCCCTCTCTGGAATATTGGGCCAAGGTGCATAAGAAGTTGGGTGCCTCCCCATCTCCCCTAAGACTTACCCCACTATGGGGCAATAATGAGATTACCATTAATAAACAAACAATTGCACTGCCCTCATGGGAATGTGGTGCTATCTCATTACTTCAAGATATGCTCATTCCTGGTATAGATACCCTTAATTCCTTTGAGGGCATGTGGAGCTCTTATGGGATCTCTCCCAAAGACTTCTGGCAATTCCTCCAAATAAGAAGCACCATCCCTATGTACAGTCATATGCAGTACCAAGAGCAACAAATCTCCCAGGTAGAGTCATGGCTGGGCCTAGAAAGAGGACAGTCAAGCCAGGTATATGCGGCCATTCGGAGCACCATCCCGTTCCATGCAAAGGAATCCAAGCATAAATGGGAGAAAGCACTACATGCCCCTATTACGAACCTAGAGTGGAAGTCTTGTCTTAAACTAGCTCATGGGGCATATACTGACACCAGTAGTCAATTAATACAGAACAAGATAATTTACTCCTGGTACAGAACTCCTGTAGTCCTCGCCAAGGCAAAGCTGGCTCAGTCTGACCTGTATTGGAGGTGTCAGGAACTCCCAGGTGACCTGTTCCATATACTTTGGTCCTGAAGGCTGATCCAGCCCCTATGGAAGGCTATCTGTGAGATGGGGTCCTAAATACTTAGGAAGACTGTGCCTCAGTCCCCTGAGTTGCTGTTATTAGGACTCCAGACCCCGGACCCTCACATTCGTTTCTCCAAGTTGAAACTACTTCTGACACTCAGTATGCAGCTTAAAAGACTCCTACTGTGTAAATTGCAGTCCAAGATAATCCCCTCCTTGGGGGAGGTACTTACCTCCATAGCTCAAGTTGCCAGCTGGGCCAGAATATCACATACTGTGACCAATACCCTCTTTAAATATACTGCACTCTGGACTCCCTTCCTTCTGTTTTTGAAACCTAGGGAAGGAATCAGCTGAATAGGCACATGCATGCCACTATAATGGTCTCCTCTCATTGTGCATTTAGGGGCAAGTGCTGGAGAGATTGTTACTGAGTTATAGGGGACCCTGCTCTACTGATGACATGGTATAATATCAGTAAAGGATAGTATCTTCTCTGACAATGAAGATCTGTTTGCTTTGTGTGTGTGATCTCTTGTATTTTGTAGGCATAATGTACAGGACAGCAGCCCTGGACCTCTCATAATTTCTAATGCTTTGTCAAATACCGCAGAAACTAGCAGGATGGGGCCAGGTAAGATATGTTTGTATGAGTTAGCTATAATGCAAGGCACCAACTGCTAATACTTTCAAAGTTAATCTCCAGCTGGATGGGTGTTGTACATCCAGGCATAGTGTATTATCCTACTGCTTACCTGGCTAGTATATTCAGTTTGTTACTATTTGGCCAGCATGTTCCATTCTCTGTTTCTACAGACATATGTAACAGTTTGTAAGATCTTTGCAATGTATCCACCTGTTTTAATGTTTGTATCATCTTAATAAGTCAAATCAATAAAACGTATTAACCACAACAAAAAATAAAGGATTTAAGCATTCAATAATGTTCTGATGCTACTTTTTCCTTGTGTAAGTGTGTGTCATGGTTTAATGTTTTTGAAGCAGCATCTATATAACTACAGTATTTCCCCCAGTAAAATCAGCAAATCTCCAACAAAATTACTCAAATTATTAAGCAAAGCACCTGAGCTCCCATGGAAGGTATGCAATGGGGTTTTTAACTAAGATGCATAACTTTGCCACTTTTGCATATTTTGAGCCCAAGTGTTCAATAAAGCCATCTTGGCAGCCTACCTCATGACCAGCAGTGGTGGAATTTTGCAAATCAAGTCTGAAAGGTGATTTGGCAGTTGTTTGGCAAAATCACCTTTTGGGCAGGCTTTAAAAATTCTCACTGTCTTGTTCATGAGGAGAGGTCATAGGAATGCGATGTTGAAAATTTGGCTCAAAATGTGTAAAAATGGAAACCTTATGCGTATGCATTGAAATGTATTTATTTATTTGCTTTTGGTAACTGGATAAGTGAACTAGACAGAACTGCCTATTTTAAGGCATGACCCAGGAGAGTATAAATCAAGGAACAGGTAAAAACAAATACATATACAGTGTTGTACAATAGGAGTTCCAAACAGTTATACAGAGGTGCAAATTACATAGTATATAGAGGAGGTACATATCACACGTTATAATAGGAACAAAACAGGCAAAAAGGCACAATTTAGGGTTAAAATAATGTACAAAACATGACAATGCTGTTGGTGAGTCAGCAAGGAGACAATTCCCAGGCAGAGACAGGGAACTAAGTGCATAGCTGTAGCTGAGGAAGAGTGGTGAAGGGAGAAATCAAGAGGCCAGGGCGAAATTTAAGTGCAGGACAATTGTAGATTCACATGACTTGTGAAGCTAGGGATATTTGCAAATGTCAAGGGAGGCAAGGTAATTGGCTAGGCCTTTCTTGAAAGTGGGGTGGGATTCGGAGTGCCTAAGATCAAGTGGGAGACAGTTCCAAAATTTGGGGGCAAAGAAGGAAAAGGTAAGTTCACCCATCCTGGTAGAGCATTTTGGGACAGACAGCAGAGCTAAAGACATGAAATGGAGGGAAAAAGGGCAGTTAATGGGGGTGAGCAAAGCACAGAGTGCGGAGGGGATCAATGAATGAATAATGTTGTCAGTCAGACAACCTAATGAATAAGCCAGGTGGGAGAAAGAAGACAACCAGTGGAGGTCAGAGTAGAGAGTACAGTGGTACTTAAGACGAGAAGCAGATAGCACAAATCTACACACATTGTTGTAGGCAATGTCCCACATTTGCAAGATGTTTGTCTGTGCCATAGTGAAGACAGGCAGTGCATAGCAGAGTCCAGGGAGTAGAAGGCCTTGGGCGACAGAGATGCTGGTGGCAGGGGTCAGGAACTCACGGACTCAGTAAGCCAGTCCAGTTTTAGCATTGACTGATTTGCAGACAGTTTAGACATGCAGAGAGAAGTTAAGAGATGGATCAAGTGTGACCCCTAGGTATTTGAAGGACTGAGGTACTTCCACAAGGGAGCCATCAAGATAAGAAACCTGGAGAGACTGAGCTGAAGTGACAGATTTCCTTTGTGATCCAAAGAGCAAAGCCTGGGTCTTGGTAGCATTTAGCACCAGGTGGTGGGACAGAAGCCAAGTTTGGATATGATCAAGATCAGAGGAGAATTGGGAGTTATCTTCATGAATTTATTTACTTATGTATTAAATTTTGGTGACCAGGTAAGCCAACTGGGCCCGGAAGTCCCTTCTTCAGTGATGACCCGGGGTTACATAACAACAGTATAAACAAAGTTGTGAAACAGCGAGCAGGAGTTACATGTGTACAGTCAGACATACAGTTGTAGTACATAGTAGTGGTACTTAGGTAAATAAGGTGATCCGTGATGTTGATAAGTAGTATTATACCTAAAGGAACACACTAAGGTCTGGATAGGTCCAGAAAAGCTAGTATCAGAGGGTGGTCTCAGGGGCCATTGCAGTGACAAGTACTGGCTGCCACCATTGAACCTTAAGCTTAGTTCAGAAAATTTTGTTAGAGGGTGCTTCCTACACCCCGGGTGGGAGTATGTTCCATAGGATGGGTTCAGTGTGTGTGAATGACTTGGTGCCAGCCTTGGTTCTTACTCTGGGGACATGTAGGAGAGTTTGTCCCATTGTGTGGATGAGCCGGGGATTGGGCTTCAGAGCAACGAGTCCAGAGAGACTAGAGGGAAGAGTCAGACTGATTAACTTGTAGGCTAGGTAAAGCTGAGGATACTGGAGGTGGGCGTCCAGTGATTGCCAGTTTAGTAGGGATAGGGTGTCACAGTGGTGGTTCCTGGGGTTTCCTTGGGAGGCAAAGTGAGCCATCTTATTGTAGAGTACTTGGAGTCTAGTCCTCTCAGTCTTTGCCAGTCCGTATAAGACTGGGGCAGTGTATGTGAGTGTCAGGAGCTGAAAGAAGCACAGAGAACCAAGTCATTGCTATAGAGTAAGGAGAGACAGTGGAAGGGGACAGAAGGTAGGTTATTGATGAACAAAGAAAACAGAAGGGGCCCAAGTATGGAACCTTGTGGGATGCCTGAATGAAGCAGGGCAGGTCAGAGAGAACTTTATGATAGGAGACATACTGGAAGAGGCTCCACAGATAGCTGGAGAACCAGGCATGTGTGGATCGGGAAGCGCCAATAAAGCCTAGTTGATGCAGGAGCAGGTTCTGGTTAACCAAGTCAAATGCCTTTGACATGTCAATAAAAACAGCCCCAGTAAGCTGGCCTTGGTCCATAGCAGATTTGATGTCACTAGTGAATTGCACTTGGGCCGTTGTGGTGCTGTGGTTTGACCTAAAGCCATGCTGAGCAGGAGATTGCAGGTTGGCAATGAAGTCAGATACCTTGTGATGGATAAGCTTCTCCAGGAGTTTACTGAGGTTCAGCAGGAGAGCAATAGGATGGCAGTTTGTTAGTTTTTTTTGGGATCACCCTTTTTGAAGACTGGGATAACCCTGGGATTTTTCCAGGAGAGGGGCACAGTACCCAAGCTGATGGAGAGGTTGAACAATCACATGATGGGGGTAGCAAGAAGAGATACACCTAATTTGAGAATTTTGGGTTCCAGTCCATAAGGGCCTGTGCTGCCATGGGGAGACATCATGTTAAGAGCTCTTAGGACATCCAGCCTGGAGACCAGGGATGGATGGGATGGGATGGGTTGAGGTCGGGGTGGAGGTGTGGAGGGGGGACCACCAGCATCAAAGCTAGGGAGGGCAGTAAAGAGTGAGATGAAATCATTAGCTATGGTATCAGGGTTGTTACATGAAATGTTATTTATTAAAAGTCATGGGGGATTTGGGATGTGGTGCGTCCCATTATGTGGTTTATTTGTGCCCAGTATCGTGTTTTTCTATGCTTGCCCATAACTTTGGTAATTTTAAACATTTTTACCTTAGATTTTCAACATAGCCATTTTTTAGACCACCTCACAATGTAACCACTGTCATTTTTCAAATCCTTGCCCAAGTGTGTTTTTGTGCCTGTGGCATGGAATGATGTTGTGGTGGTGTGCAATCCCTTTTTGGTAGAGATTTCAAAATTTACTGTATTGGATGCATGAGGTGAGGTAATAAGAAGGCAATGCTGACAATTTGGTTTCGGTTGTTATGCAAATTAAAATGCAGGGCCAAGAGGGCCCTGTACTTCCACAATAATATACAGTACATATATGCATCTATAGAGGGATGCGTTCCCACAGGCAAATATGGATACGATTACAGTATCTGAAAAAGTGAGGAAATTCATTACAAAAAAACTTTGTTAATGCACTAGTTATGGTTAAAGTAGCAAAAGTAGGAAAGTGCAGTGTGAGGGTTTCTAACCCTAACGCCCCAATACCACCCAGAAGGCAGCAACAGGAAAACAAATTACAGTTTCACCTCTCTTGCCTCTTTGCAAATCAGGCATGGGGTGTGCTTTGGGGTTGTCAACCCTAATGCTCGCCCCATTCTCATATACTGTACCCATCTCAGCTTATTTACTGATGGGATGGTGTGAGCACTAGGGTTGACAATCCCAAGCCATACCCAATGCATAGTTTGCAAAAGGCAAGAGAGGTGAGCTATATTTTCTATTTCTGCTGCAGGTAGAGTGGGCATATAGGGTTAAACCCTAATGCCACATTCCACTTGTGTCACTTTAACCTTAAGTAGTGGTTTAATAAAGGTTTTTTTTCAATGCATATATATATATATATATATATATATATATATATATATATGCATATAGAAACATAGAAACACAGACTTTGATGGCAGATAAGGACCACTTGGCCCACCTAGTCTGCCCATTTTCCTACCTAGAGGATAAGCTGCAGATCCTATTTAGCCAACGGCCTATTTCTTCCTACCCCCCACAAAAATTGCCTTATGTCTGTCCCATGCATTCTTGAATTTTCCCACAGTTTTAGACCCCACAACCTCATCAGGAAGGCTGTTCCATGCATCCACCACCCTCTCTATGAAAAAATTACTTCCTCACATTGCCCCAAGCCATCCCCCCATCATCAAATTCTGTCCCCTTGTTCTTGCACTTCTCTTTTTCTGAAAGATGCTACCCTCTTGGACTTTGTTGATTCCACTGAGGTACTTAAACATTTCTATCATGTCTCCCCTCTCCCTCCTTTCCTCAAGGGTATACATATATGTACATGTATGTACACTACCGGTCAGAAGTTTTAGAACACCCCAATTTTTCAGTTTTTATTGAAATTTACGCAGGTTAATGTCTCAATGTACTCTGAAATTAAAGCATTGAACAAATAAACAATTGGAGATAAAAAAGAAATCATAGAATCATTTTGTTTAACAAAATTTAATCTAAATTTTTGACTCATCAAAGTAGCCACCTTTTGCAGATATACTGTAACCTTGAACACACTCGTGGCATTCTTCCTACAATGGACATCAAATATTGTTCAGGAAGTTCTTCCCAACACTGTTGCAGAAGTTCCACAAATGTGTTGCACTTGTAAGTTGCTTTGCTTTCACCCTTCTGTCCAGTTCATCCCAAACCAGCTCGATGGGGTTTAAGTCTGGAGACTGTGCTGGCCATTCCATGATTTGAAGCCTACCATCTTGTTCTTTTCCTCGAAGGTAGTTCTGACATAGCCTGGAGGTATGTTTTGGGTCATTATCTTGCTGTAGGATGAACCCCTGACCAGCTAGGCATAGACCAGAGAGTATTGCATGGCACTGCAAAATGTTGTGGTAGCCCTTTTGGTTCAGGGTACCAGTCACTCTGTGCTGTTGTCCTGTGAGCCGCCTATCACGCAAGCTGTTGACTCTCAGAAACTTGTCTTCTGATTCTGTTGTGGCTTTGGGTCTTCCAGACCTCTTCCTGTCAGTTTCCTCCAGTTTCCAAGTGCCTTTTGATGGTGTAGGAAACTGTACTCACTGACACCTTGGCTTTCTTTGCAATTTCTCTACAGCAGTTTTTGCTAACCTAAACTTTTTTTTAACCTCTAGCAGTTTACCGCTTACCTTTGTACCATTTCAGGTTATTCACTGGACTTGAATTGCTTAATTTTCAATAAAAACTGGAAAAATGGGGGTGTTCTAAAACTTTTGACCGGTAGTGTATGTATATATATATATATATATATATATGTGTGTGTGTGTGTGTGTGTGTGTGTGTGTGTGTGTACATTTGGTGACATTGTATGTATACTGACTTCTACATCTCTACTACTGGATTTATGTGTATTGTATTTCCTGATCTTTTTTTACTGCCCCCCCCCGCACCACCACCACCAGTCGCAACTGAATACAAGTTTATTTGGACTCTGTTTCTTTACCTGATAAAATATAATACAAATAAGAATAAATAAATAGAGTGATTGCCTTGAGTACTCTTTATGGTTCTTCATTTAGAATTCTGAGTGGCATGATTGACATAATGGTGCCAGATTCTGGGCATTACCATACTTTTCTTTTCCATCCTGTGTTTTTCTTCTCTCCTGCAGTGACCTCCTTTGCACCACTCCATCAACTCCATCACCTAGCTCCTCCAGGACTTACCTTATCACCTGAGTGGGTGCCCTGCCACTGGTGCAAAGCCTGTGAGGGGTGGTTACCATTCATTGCCCAGTAGGTGTTTTTCTCTCAGTTTTCTCCCTTACATCCCTGGAGCCCAATGGAAAGGACTTTGAATGTTTGTGCAGGCATGCACTCTGCCTTGGCTTGAATGGCCCAGATCCTGCAAGCCCTGGCATAGCACCTAGCCCTCTCTATCTGTTTCATTACTATCATTCCTCCACAAGGTGGCAGTAAAAGTCTGCGAAGGCTTACCTCCCTGATCCGGGAGAGGAGAGCTGCCGTATGGTCACTGAATCCTTACCCAGCAACCCCCCCAGACAATTTCCAGCAACCTGTGCTCACTACTGAACATTGGTTGCAGTTGTTTGCTGGAGGTAAGATTCTGGAGCCTTAGCCCTCCATGCCACTGGGCTGGCCCCCACTGTACTTTTATTATAGAATCACCTAGGAATGATTCAGTACCTCTTTACCAAGCTGCCTAAACTTTTTTCCTTCTTTTTTGGGGGGGGAACCAGGATCCTAGGTGAGAGGTTTAAATGCTTCATTGGCAAGCATTTAAACTAGCCAAGGGGAGAGGCTCTGAAAAGGATCAGGGAAATCCCTGCCTCCCCCCACAGAACACAGTAATTAGTGAGGTACTCACCAAGGTAGAGAAGTCATTAGGGAGCAGGACAGAGGTAAATGTAAAAAAAGACAAAGGCAGTAAGGACAGGAATGGGGCTAAAAGGGGTAAGGCCATGAAAAAGTGGAGGGTGATGATTACCAATGCCCATAGTCTGTGTAACAAGCTCCCTGAACTAGTGGCCTTGATGGAAGAGGGTTGCCTGGATATTGTGGCAGTCACAGAAACATGGTACACAGAGAACCATGACTGGGATGTCAACATACCAAGATACACAATCTACAGGAGGGACAGGGAGGGTAAAAGAGGAGGAGGAGTAGCTATCTATGTAAAGGAAGGGATCAAAGCAACAGAAATAAAGAGTAAACAGGGAGCAAATGAGACACTCTGGGTCACCCTGGAGACAGGAAATGGCACCACAATCCGCATGGGGGTTGTATACAGACCCCTACCTCAGGGGGAGGGAATGGACAAGGAAATGATAGAAGGCTTCCATAGAATGGCATAAAAAGGGGAGATATTGTTCATGGGGGACCTGAATATGCCAGATGCTAACTGAAGCACCTTTGCTGCAGGAATATCCAAGAGCAGGGTCGTTCTTGATACCCTACAGGGGGGCATGCCTCAGACAGCTAGTATTGGAACCCACTCGGGAGGGTGCAATCTTAGACCTGGTACTCTCAAATTGGGATGGAGAAAGAATCTCAGATTTAGAAGTGGGTAGCCATCTGGAAACAAGTGACCACCAAACAGTGTGGTTCACAATAAACACAGCCATACAGTCAAGCCATACAAAAGCAAGAGTATTGGACTTTAGGAGGGCTGACTTTGGGAAGATGAAAGCGTGCCTCATAAAAGCACTAGCAAACAGGCAAGAAGGAGGGGTGGAGGAACAATGGGGAGTAATCAAAACAGCAATCACAGAGGCAATAAGCCTTTGTGTAAAGCAAATCAACAAAACACAACAAAGGAAAAAAAATGCTATGCTTCTCAAAAGAGGTGGCAGGGAAGGTTAAGGAGAAAAGGATAGCATTCAGGAAATATAAGGAAACACAGAAGAAGCAGGACAGAGAAATTTATCAGTTAAAGCAGAAAGAGGATGGGAAGACAGTCAGAATAGCAAAAGCCCAAACTGTTGAAAGGATAGCCAACTCTGTTAAGAAGAGGGATAAGACCTTTTATAGGTACATTAGGGAGCAAAGAAAGACCAAAGGAGGGATACTGAGGCTTAATAAAGGGGATGGAATGTGGGTAGAGGGTGACAGTGAAAAAGCAGGGATATTGAACAAATATTTCTGCTCAGTATTCACAAAGGAAGAGAAGGGGGAGGTACCTAAACCAAACAACAGAAACACTCTGAAGACGGGGGTTGATACCAGTCTGTTTACAAAAGAAAGGGTTCTGAAAGAACTAACAAAATTGAAGGTGGACAAAGCAATGGGGCCTGATGGGATTCACCCAAGAATTCTAAAAGAACTAAGGGTAGAACTAGTGACACAGCTGACTACTCTCTTTAACAAATCACGGGAGGATGGGGTGGTACCTGAGGACTGGAGGAGGGCAGGAAACTACAGACCAGTTAGTTTGACCTCAGTGATAGGGAAAATGATGGAATCACTTCTGAAGGAAAGAATTGTTGAGTACCTAGAGGCCAGTGGGGCAGAGGACACAAGGCAGCATGGATTCATGATGGAAAGGTCGTGTCAGATGACTCTAATAGATTTCTTTGACTGGGTGACCAAAGTAATAGACCAGGGAGGGGCTGTGGACATGGCTTACCTAGATTTTAGCAAGGCATTTGATACAGTCCCACACAAAAGATTAATATATAAGTTAGCTAGCCTTGGAGTGGATCCCAAAATGGTAGCCTGGATAAATAATTGGCTAGACAACAGGACGCAAAGGGTAGTAGTAAATGGAGTCCACAGTGAAGAAAGGAGGGTTACTAGTGGGGTACCGCAGGGTTCAGTACTGGGACCGGTCCTTTTTAATGTCTTTATAATTGACATTGCAGAGGAACTGGATGGAAAAGTATGTCTCTTTGCAGATGACACAAAGATCTGCAACAGGGTTGATTCACCAGATGGAGTGGAAAGGATGAGAAGGGACCTGGCAAGGTTGGAGGAATGGTCAAATGTATGGCAGCTCAGATTCAATGCAAAGAAGTGCAAGGTAATGCACCTGGGAAACAAAAACACAGGGCAAGAGTACACAATGGGGGGTAAGATACTGACAATAGTAAAAATGGAAAGGCACCTGGGGATAATTATATCAGATGACCTAAAGGTGGGCAAGCAATGTGAGAAGGCAGTAAGGAAGGCTGGGGGGATACTGGGATGCATAGGGAGAGGCATCAATAGTAGAAAACAGGAAGTTGTTATCCCTCTGTACAGACAGTTGGTGAGACCCCATCTGGAGTACTGTGTGCAATTCTGGAGACCCCATCTTCACAAAGACATAGACAGAGTGGAGGCTGTCCAGAGGAGGGCAACCAAAATGGTGCAGGGTCTGCACCAGAAGACATACGAAGAAAGACTAAAGGAGCTTAACCTGTATACCCTTGAGGAAAGGAGGGAGAGAGGGAACATGATAGAAACTTTCAAGTACCTCAAGGGAATCAACAAAGTTCAAGATGGTGGCATCTTTCAGAAAAAGAGATGTGCAAGAACAAGCGGCCCCAATTTGAAGATAGAGGGGGGACAGCTCAGAGGTAATGTGAGGAAGTATTTTTTCATGGAGAGGGTTGTGGATGCGTGGAACAGCCTCCCTGAGGAGGTTGTGGAGTCAAGAACAGTGGGGGAATTCAAGAATGCATGGGACAGACATAAGGCAGTCCTAGTGGGGGGTAGGAGGAAGTAAGCTGTTGGTTAACTTGGATCTGCAGCTTATCTGTTAGGTAGGAAAATGGGCAGACTAGGTGGGCCAAGTGGTCCTTATCAGCCATCAAATTCTATGTTTCTATGTTTCTCTGTTACATATCAAGAGTATGACTGGGTGAAATGTTTGGATATGGCTTCCACAAAATTTCCACAAAATTCCATTATTTTTATGAAAGCTAATGAAATTCAACTTTAATTGCTGATGTTATTTTGCAGTTTTTGTACTGCTTATAACTTTGCCATTCTGTAAAGCAAAGACTACAATGTTGACCAACACAGCTTCTGTATTAGGGTCTATAAACCTTCTAAAACTGTTGACATTACAGTCAATAGTTTTAAAGTCATGAGACCATAAACATGTATAGCTAATATACTTCTGACATTTTATTTAAACATTTACATTTACACATTTCCCAGTGTTTGGCTACTTACATTTCTTCCTCCTTAATGTTACAAGCCTGCAACAAGGTTCACATGACTACAAGGTAGCACACTTAAACAAGCCACGTCCAGTGTAATTTGGACAAGAAGTTTCAAAATTAGATGGAAATAACATATTTATGTGAAATTGTTGTGCAAATATCGCAAAGTGTCAAAGAAGTTGAAAAATAATATTGTCTACATTTTACAAGAAGTAGAATTAATGTCCCTAGTTACTAGACAGAGGAAAAACAGCACAGCTAGAGATAAATTTATCCATACTAAGGAACTCTCCACACAAGATTGAAAGCAATTTGGTAGTGGGAACATTGCCAGAAGGGAATGACCCCTGTTGGCAATGTGTCTAGTGCAGACAATCATGTAAACAACTTGAGGATTGCAATACAAGTATTGTGCATAGGATAAAAAGCTGTATAACCTGTAAAACCCATGATATTATTGATGTCATTACTGTAGCTTTACCTGTTACAAATACTATTTTGCGAAAATGACAGATGATTTGAAAAGGAGAAAATCAGAAAACTGGACTATGAGTAGACACAGGGATCCAACTTCTTTGTTGGCAACACACTTTTTTCATGTAGGATGTTCCATTGCATAGGGGTTGGAACCTGAACAAAGATCAAATTGTGGAGGAGACTGGTATTGTATTCTCATGAAAAGGGAATATTCTGGATATACACCTTGATTACTTTAGAGAAAAGATAGAGATGAAGGAAGAACATGTCTAGGAAATACTCTATTTAAATGTTTAAACATTATTCAACCTTGTTAAAAACATGCAAGCTGTACTGTAATTCTTTGACTGAAATGATGTAGTTAGTGAAACAGCTTTAAAATAAGCAATCCTTTATGTAAATGTGTAAGTCAGTTTCAGACTATTGAACTTAATATTGTTGGAGTGGACAGAGTGAAAGAACCTTTTCTTTATTCCTTAACATTCACGATACAATAAGAATTATGGAACAATAGAGCTAAAAACAATGCAAGACGTATGGCACCGACTTGAAAGACCGGGTGTTCTGCTCATGCAGTTAAGAAAGCCATACAAGTTCTTGCAAGGAATCAGCAGAGTAGATTGTAAGAACAGGGGTGTTACTAGTGGGGTACTGCAGAGTTCAGTACTGGAATCAGTCATTTTTAGTGTCTTTATAAGTGACATTGTGGAGGGACTGCATGGAAAAGTATGTCTCTTTGCAGACAACATAAAGATCTGCAACAGGGTTGATACACAAGGTGGGGTGGAAAGGATGAGAAGGGACTTGGCAAGGTTGGAGGAATGGTCAAATGTAAGGAAATTTGATTCATTGCAAAGAAATGCAAAGTAGTAAACCTGGGAAACAAAAACCCGGGGGAAGAGTACACAATGGGTGGTGAGATACTGACAACAAAAATGGAAAGGAACCTGGGAGTAGTTATATCAGATGATATAAAGGTGGGCAAGCAATGTGAGAAGGCAGTAAGGAGGGCTGGGGGATACTGGGATGCATAGGGAGAGGCATCACCAGTAGAACACAGGAAAATGTTATCCGTCAGTAGAGACAGTTAGTGAGACCCCATCTGGAGTACTGCATGCAGTTCTGGAGACCCCATCTCCGCCAAGACATAGACAAGGTGAAGACTGTCCAGAAGAGGGCAACCAAAACGGTGTAGGGTATGCACCAAAAGACATATGAAGAGAGACTAAAGGAGATTAATATATATACCCTTGAGGAAAGGAGGGGGGGCATGATAGAAACTTTTAAGTACCTCAAGGGAATCAACAAAGTCCAACACGGTAGAATCTTTCAGAAAAAGAGATGTGCAAAAACAAGGGGGTACAATTTGAAGATGGGGGGATGGTTCAGAGGTAATGTGAAGAAGTATTTTTTCAAGGAGAGGGTTGTGGAAGCATGGAACAACCTTCCTGAGGAGGCTGTGGAGGTAAAAGCAATGGGGGGAATTCAAGAATTCTTGGGACAGACATAAGGCAATTCTAGTGGGGTGTAGGAGGAAGTAGGCTGTTGGTTAACTAAGATCTGCAGCTTATCCATCAGATAGGGAAATGGGCAGACTAGGTGGGCCAAGTGGTCCTTATCAGCCCTCGAATTCTATGTTTCTATGTTACTATGTTTCTATGTTTCATTACAAATGAGAGCTCATTGCCTAGAGGCCAAGGGTAAAGACTGGGGTTGAGGGGGGATTCCGGTGGGATATGAGGAAATTCTTCATGTGGTAGGAGGTGGATTAATGAAATAGATTGCACAGAGAGGAGGTTGAAGCCAAGACTGAAAAGGTTTATACTTGAGTGGATAGATATAAGTGAATAATGAGATACACACTGGTAGATGTGAGGAAGGGATTCCTGTGGAAGGAGAGAAGGAGCAGCCACTAGGGTTATCAAATCTTTGAATCCAGTCCAAAGTTAGGAAGAGCATAGACCTAAGTCCAGAAATGGGCAGAATGACTAGACCTCTGGGTCTTAGCAGATCAGACCAATTAAATCTTCACACATTTCAGGAGCCATTTTATAGCTAAGAGCATTTACTAAACATTCTAATATAATCAGCAGTGCAAGGATCCGCTAGAGATGAAATCTCAATTTTTTGTTCATTTTTGCTATTTATTGCAATCCCTCCAAGTATTAAGTAGATAAATCTTACTTTACAGACTAGTTGCCATAGTAGAGCACACTTTATCCTCAGAATCACAGCTAGGCTCAAAATTGTGGGGCAGGACACCTGACTTTTTGTGATAGGCCCAATTTTACTTTCATAAATGACTTCAATAATGTTTCCCTGCACGTCCCAAATCCTATTTTTGTTTTGCATGGGACTCATGTGCTTGCAGACTTCAGCAGAGCTCCGATTACAAGTATATACCATTGGGTCAATATTCCTTACAACTGTAGTTTCTCAAAGTATACTGGTATATAAAATATATAATATATATAGGAATTGTTCTGTCATGTTGAATTTGTGCTGTGCAGCCCACTAGGAGGCAAGGCAATGTCACAGATGCATACATTGCAAAAGGAATTGACTGCCGTTAAAATTGCCTTGTTTCCTGCATTAACTCTGCTGCAAAATGTTGCAGAATTGAGTTGCATTCTGGCAGGCTCCATCGTACAGTATGAATGCATGTGCAGTATCTTTGAATGAGAGTGAGCTGCTAAAAGAGGACTTGATAAACTGTTTAAAGGTGCAAGAGTGATCAGGTAAACAAATCTGTGACATGGTAGCGAAACAAACAGCTTTTTGGGGAACACACTCAAAAAGAACATTCCTGGCACCAGTTTAAAAAAAAAGGAAATGTACTTTATTTTCAGTAACATAGAAAAAAAGCAGCTTATATTCAGCTTAAGAAACAATTCAATTCAATCTCTTTCTGTTTCCACTTCACAGCTACTCCTGCTTCTCTCTTTTTTTGGGACCAGAAGTTGCACCCCTTCTGCTGAGGTACATTCAACACCTAGAACAGGCAGTGCAGTAAGGTCTGAAAGGACCAACCTTAAAACAAGGAATTTTGTACAAATCCTACAATAACCCCATCAAAACCAGTGTTGCCTCTGTTGCAGGGTCGTGAAGCAGTTTATGTGTAAAAGGAGTGTGATATTCATGCACTCCACTACATCTTATAAGTAAAACCAATGCAGAGGAACCAAGTTAAAATTAATTCCCTCCTGGAATGCATACAAGACTCTTTGGCTCAGATATTCAAAACTGCATGCAGAATGTGCGCAATGGAATGCACAGCCCAATGGGTTTGCGCCATTAGAAAACTGACGCCATATTCAACAGATGCACCACTGACATGCACAAGTGCAAAGCACAGTAAATATAGCAAAGATGTGCCACTGTGCTACCAGACATGCGTTGGAGCAACCAGGATTGTGCAGGAGCATGCAAGTATGCAGCAGCCAGCTGGCTGAGCAAGAACAACAGGCAAAGAGGAACACAGGCATGGCAGCACAAGAGCGGAGTGCCAAGCCAGCAGTGGCAGACACAAACCACAAGGGAACAGAGGCCAGGACACACAGCAGAGGCACATGGCCATGGGGCAACAGAGTATGCTGTTCACACAACACCAACACAGGTCACAAAGCACACCAACCCACCGACCCTGAAGGCACAGCCACTGGCAGGCCCATGACAGTGCACCACCACCACAACCCTGACAGGCAGCCCCATATGGGACAGTGCCACAGCCACAGTACAAAGGCACCAGGCATGCACAGTGGATCAATGTAAAGGAGACACAGATACACAGGAGAACAAGGGGCAAATGGCACACCAACAGGCAAGGACACAGGGCCCAGCACAACACAGCACACCAGCACTGGCAAGGGTACCACAGCAGGTGGATAGTAGGGCAGCACCCAGAGACAGGGACAGAAGGTGGTGGACTGTGCACATGGCAGGTGTAGATCCAAAGCCCATGGGCACACAAGACAGAGGGACACGCATACAGGATCCTGTGCACACATCAGCACAACCCAAAGTGCACAGCACTGGGACTGAAGGGGACATGCCCAAGAGCACCATACAACAATGTCAGCAAAGTGCATCAGCCCACATGCAAAGGAGACACAGAAACAGATGTAAAAAAAATATAGCAGCTTTACTGAATACACAGAAAAACAACAGATGGGGTTCCAACAGGGCATGCAACAAGAATCAGGTAAGGGTAAATGCAGGGAGTGGCAATACCGGACACAAGAGGAATGGGTCTGGGAAGAAAACACACAGGTAGGTAATGGGGAACAACCAAAGTGGAAGAGTACAGGGGAAGTCCACCATGTCGCACACAGTCACCTATCTGTCCAGGCACTGGTGCAGCTGCAGCACCACCATCACCCTGCTGCCTGGCCCATCCTGCAGCCACCTTGACCCTCCTGCAGCCCTCCAGTCCTGTGGATGGATCAGAGATATAGAAATGGACATGAATGCCATGCCATGCACAGGTTCCCCCAGCACCAACACAGTGTACACCACTGACACAGCCCGGACAGGGACACTGACCCATGTGTGGGGTATGGCACCTGGGCCACAGCACTGTGCACCACACAGATGCATGGTGCAGCACCACAGGACACACAGCACACACCAGAGCTGTGCCCCCCCATGCAGCTGCACATGCAGCACACATGTCAGCATAGTTGTTGGACAATTAGAGCATGCACAGTGCAAGGGGAGAGCTACCTGCATGTGGCACAGACTCCCATCATGCCCTGTCCTGCAGCCATCGGAGGTGCATTGGATCCCACCGGCAGAGGTCCCCATAATGGTGGCAGCACTGCTCCCCATTGCAGGCACCCCTGTATGCTGCTCCAGCCCAAATGCCACCTTGTCCCAGACCTGTGACCGTGGCACCTGGAGATCTGCACCCCAAACAGTTGGGCTGCCACAGGCTCCACCAGTGCCACCAGATTGCATATCTCCACCTCACTCCAACTAAGAGCATGGTGCAAACAGGACCTTGAATGAGACATTTTCAATTTACAGTGGATAGTACAGGACTGTGACCACTGTGGCCTGCAAAACATACACATGAAACTGTGCACGTATGATGCTCAGTAGGGGGCTATGGACCACAGCTGCACAGCATGGAGATGAACAATAGACGTGTACAGCAGAGGCCTATTGCACATTACCACACATGCACAATGCATCATGTCAAGGCGGGAGTACAGGATTACGGCGATGACCCATGTCCATGCCCTGCATGACCCAGCACAATGACATGCACATGCCAATTGTGCATTGTCAAGCAATGAGTGGTTGGTGGCATGGCACATTTGGCCTAGAAGTACAATGGGGCCAGGCAGTCCACTGTGTCTGTATGAATGGCATGTTCACACGGCAGCATTCACAATAGGGGAACATCACGCAGCGCACACATCTACGTGACAGGCCACAGGACATGTTGCCGCCCATGGCGCACATGCATACTGAACAGCCAGTCACTGCAAATGTGCTGGGAATGCACCAATCAAGTTGCTCCGGTGCAGTCGTATTGCGCAAGGTGCAGTTCTGTAACATTCAGCCATCATATGCAAATAGCCTCATGAGCCAATGCCAGGCACTGTCACACACATTAGCATCTCATTACCATTGCACTGCTGCCCATCTGCATGTGTTGAGCCTTAAAAGTGCCACAATACAGCACAGGCTACTGACAGGTATTGCAGCCATTGAGGTAAGGACCATCACACTTTGTGATACAGGTGTGCATGTTGTCGGTGCTGCATTGTTCCAAGTTGGGCTGCCAAGCTGCTAATTGGGCTAATGTCTGACTGTTCACAGGTAGTAACATGTCTGAGACAGAGGGAGCTGAAGAGCTGGGGCCTTCACGGAAGCACAGGCTCAACTTTACTAAGGATGAACTGCAGGCTCTGTTCAAGGCCTACCACGACAGGGAGCCACTGCTGAGTGGGGCCACTGGCACCCTGCAAGATCATGCCACCAGGAGGGAGGAAGTTGGAACCTACGTGACTTCCCATGGCAGACATAACAGGAGTGCACAGGAGTGCAAGAAAAAGATGGCGTCAGACTGTAGGCATATCAAAGAGAAGGTGGCCACCATCAGGGTGTCTTGCAGAAGGACAGGCAGAGAACCAGATACCACCCCAGTACTATCAGCAGGTGAGGAGATGGTGGCAGTGACCATCACCCATTCTTCCATAGAGGGCATACCAGGAGGTGGATTCCAGATGGGTGGCAGCCCATCACAACACTCTGAGTGCGTGGGTGTCATATGTGGGTGTGGGTGTGTGTGCTGCCTGACAGGTGTGACAGCAGAAGTGATGCATGCCCATGACTTGAGTGGCATGCAGCTGTGCATGCCACACAAGGGGCCACTGTGTATGGCATCAGCCAACAGTCTGCAGTGGGACAGCAGCATGGGCACTGTACTGTGGCCATGGCCCCTGGTCCAGGGTGTGCAGCCCTGCAGGGCTGCCCCACAGTGCTGCCTGAGCGGTGCGCCAGTGGCACAGCATGGTCCACAGGGGCATAGGCAGCTGAGTGGCACACCACTGATGCAGTGGCCCATGGGGGGAACATGCATGTCAGCCATGTGTTGATGCAACACTATGTGCTGAATCCACTCGCCATGGCTGGCCTGACATGTGCACTACCTCTGGCATGACTACCCTGATGTGCAGTGCAGCGCAGGCGTCCCCTATTGTGTGCAAGCACGGCAGTGGTGTGCATATCCCTTTAGCACTGGACATGACTTTGCATGCACATTGCCATCATCAACACTGATACTGTTCTTCTGTCTTCTAGCACCATCACACGTGGCCATGGTGGCCGTGGCATCACATGGTAGGCCTGCTGGGTGTGCTGTCCCATCTTGCTGCCCACTACTGTTGGCTAGTGCACATTTGGCTGGGCACACCTATGTGCCTGTGTTGGCATGTATGTGTGGCGTGTTGCATGTCCTCCATGTGTGCATGCTGTACTGCTGAGCCTTGTGGCATGGGCATGATCAGGGCAGCATTGTGCTGGCCTTGCTTGTGTGCCAGTGAATTCACTCTGATCCATGCCATGTCCAGCTGCACATGTGTTTGTTCCCACATTGCTCACCACTCTTGAATGTGCCACCCACATACCCCACTGTGCCCATCTGTGCACCGCGTGATGTTGCTGGTGGTGCTTGCAAGTGTTGTGTTGCAGGCAGCTCTGTGTCCAGTGGAGGGCCCGCATCTGTGTGTATGCGCCCATGACTGTGCACTGTGATTTGTGCATGTGGCTGTGTTTTTGTGTGGTCCCTGTGCATGCTGTGTGTGTGCTGGTGTCCCTGCATGCCTCCATGTGTGGCCATGCACGTGTGTGTGTGTGTGTTGTTCTGTGCATGCAAGGATGTTGTGTCTGGTACTCACCTGCAGTACCCTAAGTGCTTCTGTACAATCATGTCTTGGTGCCTCCATGCCCATACAGCCATCCAGGGATCCCTCTTCTGCATGGGTGGCTGTGCACCCTCATCCGGCCCATCATCCCCATCCTCATCCTCATCACTGCTGTTGCCCTCATCCACCTCGACAGCTATTCCATGGTTGTCATGTTAAGCAGCATGTAGCAGGCCAAGAATAATCCACAGATTTTCACAGGGTTGTACTGTAGGATACCACTAGACATGTCTAATCAATGGAATAGTGTCTTCAGCATGCCAAAGACTCACTCAAAGATGTTGCATGTAGCGATGTGTGCCTCATTGTACCTCTCCTCTGGAGCATTGGATGGGTGCTGGATGGGGTGAACAGCCAGGGGTGCAGGGGGTAGGTGCTGTCACCTATATGGGTAATACATGCTGATTAGCACATGGCATTGCTTGTTCCCCCCTCCCCCCCTGTTGCCTATGGCCACCCTCTCAGCTCATCCCATGCCATGCTCACCTATCAGGTGACCTATGGGGATCTCCCCATGCTCAGACCTCTGGCACAGGATGGAACTGTGCCACATGAATGTGTCATGTGCATGCCCAGGGTTGTTGGCACAGACATTGGTGATGTGCTGTGTGGCATTGCACACCACCTGGCAGTTAATGGATGGGTACCCCTTTCTGTTCATGTAGGTGGCTCCCTCTGGGTCAGGTGATGTGCACATGGCCACATGGGTGCCATTTATGGCCCCAGTCATGCCTGGCATGCGTGCCACCCTGTGGAAGTCCAGCATGGTTGCTGTACACGCTACCTGTGTGCTTGGGAATTGTATGAACAACGAGGCATGTGGCAGCAGGGCATTGAGGAACTGTGTGAGGAGGCAGGACATGGACAACTGGGTTATACCAGTGGCTGCTCCCAATGGTTTCAGGAAGGTGCCCATGGTGAGCAGGCACATTGCTGCTGTCACCTTGGTCTCCATTGTCATGGCATGACTCTTTCTGGTGGGTGCCTGAAACTCATCATGGCACAGCTCACAGAGCTGCTTCAGAATTGCCCTGTTCAGACGGTACTGACCCACAATCTCTGTATCACTATAGTCCTCAAGGGTGAGGCAGGCATGGTACTGTCTGTGTTAGGAATACAGTCGATGGGATGTTCTCAGCCACATTAGTGTCTCTCCCTCCTCACACCCCTCATTATCACCTCCATCAAGAAAGGACTGGCATCCATTGCTGTCTCTAGCTCTGGCTTGCACATCTGCTGTGTGTGTGTGTGTTTGAGCCTCCTTTTATATGCTCAAGTCTGTCTGATGCATTCTGTGAGTTGTTCCTGACTTGTGCTGTGCTTTTTGGCTGAATATACCAATGTGCAGCTTATTCATGGGCACGCCCCCTTGTACTTGCGCCACAGACATCACTGTTGTGCATCTGCGTAATGTATATTGCGCTGCACGTTCACATTGGTTGAATATGACTCTGGGGCACATTTCTGTGATTGCACATGTGCAACTCAGTTGTGCATTGTGCAACTCCTCTGACTACCTCACCCTATATGTTTTATGCATAAAATATTTCAAAATGGTCACCACAAAATTAATGAGTTATCATCAGGTACACTTTGTTTTAACATCATAAACATTAGTGTTATTACATTTGGTTAAATTACCATTAGTGTCTATTGTTTGGTACATAAGAACTTTACTGAAATGAGAGAGGCACTATATCAGACTAACCATATGATGGTTTATGTAATAAATATATATATATATATGTACACCACAGGGGTGAGAGCTTTCTGAATAGGATATCCTGTGGTATTTCCACTGCAGTGAGGATAAATACTGATGACATCAGTAGAGTGAGGATATCGACATGTATCCATACTCTGCTGATGTCTCCAGAGTGAGGATAACTGCACTGCAGCTTCCATTCTAAAGGAAACTGCTTCAGAAAACAGTTTCTCTTTCTCACTGAAGCTGCAGCTTACTCAATTAGCTTTGCAAAAGACTCTCACCTATGTCCCTTTGTGTTTCTAACATTCCTAGCCCATTACTGCATTGTGTTTCTAACATTCCTAGCCCATTACTGCATTGATCTCAGCTTCAAAACAACCTGAATTCTAAATGAAACTCTTTCACAAAGCAGTTTCAGTTTCTCAGTGTTACCTGTAGCAGTTTGTTTTTCTCACTGAGCCTCTGACTTACTCAATTAGCTTTGCAAAACACACTCATCTGTGTTTCTGACTCCCAGTCGATTCAGAACACACACACTGACAGCAGACACAGAATGAGCAGGAAACACACAGAATCAGAAAAAAGTTTCCTAAAGCTCTCACCCCTGTGGTATACATCACACACATTATGGGCTGATACGGGATTTGCAAAATACTGTCACTCCTGCAGAGTGAGCTGTATATTGTCACTCGTGCATTCGACATTCATGAGAATACACAGCTCACTCTGCAGGAGTGAGAATTTTTTCCATATCCCACTCCTGCCCATCATGTATCCCCTATATATTTATATATATATATATATATATATATATATATATATATATATATATATATATATATAGTATAATATTGCTTATGAGTTGCAGCATCATTTAACATGAGGATCACAGTAGTAAAATAACAATCAATTGATTGAAATATGGTACAGTGGTCATTAGTTTTCATTGTGTATCTAATTATGGCTTGAGGCAAAGAAAATCCATAAATGTAATATTTTTTTTTAGTATTGTTACCGTTAAGGGTTGACCCTTTAAAGGTTTGGCTTGCTTTAGAGCTGCATATTAGAACAACTGTGTGACCCAGAACATAACCTAAATAGAGCTGAGTTAAATGATAAAAATGCTCAAAAGAAACTCTGTTAGTGTGCTTGCATGGATGGATTGTTGATAGATTTAAAAGGAAAGTCTCTTTGCAATATGAAAATTGCTTGACTTGCAACAACTCTCATACCTAATCATATCTGATATCTGAGATGACTTGTACAATAATTCTCTTGCAATTAAGAGCTCTGTTTCATAGTTGCAACATCTATTTGTATTATAGTTTATTACTTCATCCTACATACGTTATGGTGCCTAGGGTGCAGATGCCATTTCCTATGGCTTTGTACTGCTTAATTTTAAATAGACCCAAAATACCAAAGGTACTAAATGTCACCAAATTGAGTTTTCAAAAATAATTTCACTCTTATCAGGAATAAAAAAAATATTATAAATAGAAATTATGTGTATTGTGATCTTTACTATTATATTGCTAAATGAAAAAAATAAGGATGTTATTCCTCTATTTCACAGTTTAAGGCAACCAATTAAAGTGGAAACATATATAGAATACAAACAGCCAAATTACTTTTATCCAAGCCTTAAGGCTTTCATTAGCGGGGAAAATAGACTCCATTAAGATGATGGTGGCCCTCAAGGTACTGTAGCTGTTATCCCATCTTCCTATACCTATTCCGTCGAAATGGTTTCAAAAAATTGGATGCAGTTATTGGTAATTTCCTGTGGGAAGGCTCCCGTCCACGGTTTAGTAAGCTTAAACTTCATCAGCACTGGAGTAGGGGGGGCTGGGGCCTACCTTGGATTCAGGGGTACCACATGGCCTTTATTTAGGCTCAGACCACTTCGTGGTTTTCTAGCATTGGCCGCACCTCGCCTACCTGGCTCCCGTTGGAGGCAGTATTACTACAGGCTCCTTCCACTGCAGTGGCATTGTATAGTAAAAAAAAACCTTCCCTCTAATCTGCCCCCTCCCATTCTATTATCCATCCAATACTGGCAAAGAGTTCTAACTCTGCTTAGTCAGGACGTAACTCCCCTGGAGGTTCTTGCCCCTTTGGAACAATCACGCCTTGGTAGTGGGTGGTAGTGTGATCCATTGGAAGGTATGGGAGTTACAAGGTATCCTTTTAGTTCAGGATTTACTACTCCCTGATTCTAGTTCACTGGATTCTTTTGAGGCTTTAAGATTCAGATATCAGCTCCCATCCTCTCATTTCTGGAGATATCTCCAGATCAGAGATGCTATCTCCCATCTACCTAATTTTCCCCGAAATAGAGGGTCACAATTAGGATCCCATCCTCTTACTTGCTGGTTACGTCATCCCAGGAACACAGCCAGTGAGATTTATAGGGCTCTTAGAGGTGCTGCTGCAAACCCTACTTTGTCAGCAAAAGCCCAATGGGAAAAGGATCTTAACTCTTCTATCTCCGAGCCCCTGTGGGACCAAGTCTGGATGAGACTACACATGGCGTGTAGAGATGGGCACACCCATCTCATTATGAATAAAACCCTTGATAGGTGGTATAGGACCCGGTTAAACTCAAAAAGATGGGGCTCCTTCAGCAGGACACTTGCTGGAGATGTGGTATTCAAGGTGCCCATCTTTTCCATATACTCTGGGAGTGTCCGTATCTCCAGCATTTCTGGACAACAATCCAGGATATGTGTACCTCTCTGTTCCCTCAAATAGTACCGGACCCCACTCTTCTCCTTCTGGGTTGTGCCCCTGCCCATACACCCAAGTGCTGTCTGGGAGCCCAGTTGGTTACCTCCTCCGGGGCTATAGCCAAACGGCTAATCTTAAAGAGATGGCGGTCCCCGGAGGTTCCATCCTTCCGGGAGTTTCTTCAGGCTCTAGCCCTAGGAGCTATGTATGAGAGGTTCTCTAGTTTTGTGGGGGGTAAGCTGGTCCAATTTGACAGATGGTGGCAACCTTATCTCCAGTCTAAGTACTGTCACAATATCCAACCCTAGGTGGTCAGTTATTCCCAAGGATTCCTCGTCTGGTCTGAGCTATAGGCTTTCCCGTTTTTTTATACTTGGCATGGTTTTTTTTGTATATCTCAGAAGCAGTCTGCCTTTTTGTTTTTCTAGTGTTTTTGATGTACATAGTTTTAATTAGTACTAGGCCTGCCACAGGACGTAACCACTTTTACCATACATTGCCTTGGGCCCTATAGGTTATTGTTATTATCCTTTCCTTTTTTTTTTTTTTTTTTTGCCTACATGGGGCCCTTCAATTTATATCTCTTGGCTTCCACTCTTTTGGGTGGGAGATTCTAGGCAGGTTTGGATCATTATCAAAGTCAGTACTCCTTATTTTTTTTTTTTCCCTCGTGTATTCTGCATGTAATATCCTGGATGGGTGCATTAAGGTTGCGTTATGGTTGTATGTAACCATTCAGTATTAGACTTTTGTTTAGTGCATCCTGTGTGAAATAATAATAAAATCTTTAACTTCAAATTACTTTGATCTAAGATCTAAAAAAATGTGCTAATTTGTCTTAACAGTTGTAGTTAAGCTGCTTTTTTGTATTGAGCCTTTATAATAAACTCTTCCAATATGCTGGACTTTTGGGACACTCAGTTGCATTGCTGTATATTCCATGAAGGCAGTAGGATGGTATGGAGGAATCATTATGATACCCAAAAGGGCAGGCCCTGTAGCCAGCATGGCTAATGTTGTTTGGTGGTTGGGTGGATGGCATGGAGGAATATAGAAATAACGGGTGTTGTTCAGTGAGGCAATAAACATATAATCACTTTATTACAGTTGGGGAATGAGTTGGGTACTCAGTCTCAAAGACCAAACTTGCCTTAAAAGAATGGTTATTAAAAGCTGAAGCCTGAAGCTCTTTATCAGTTGTAATCAAGGAATCATACTGAAGAGCTGTTGGATGGTGACTCCAAGGGGTACCTGATTGCAAGCTTTCAATTAATTGCCAGGTCTTATAGGGATTATTTTTTGCAGCTGTGCTCCAGTTGGTTTTATAATGAAGTTTACCAAAGCAGGATCTCCATGGGCAGCAAGGTCACAGTGGTAATTATTTCAGGAAGGCAGGTAATGTGATGCCTCTGTAGCCAGCATGGCTGGTTTTGTTTGCTTCATCTGGCAGGCAGGATGGTAGGATGACAGCCTAAATATCACAAGCTGCATCTCAGCTACTTTATTAACTATTCCTGCCAGTTTAAAATGAAACAATTTTCTGCAATGTAAAAACAAACAGATTTGGGGTTAAACTTATCCCTTAATGTGTGAAGTCACCTTCTGCAGAGATTATGCTTCTAGTAAATTCAAAGCTGTTGGTGATGGCTTACCACACTTTGGCACTGACAGTCATACATAATCTATTTGCTGATGCTGTGTGATACAGTCCTTAAGATGAAACAGTGGCAAGGTAAGGCAAGGTAAAGCACAGCAAAGCAATCTTCCTATCAGAGCAGGGAGGCAGATGACTGAGGCAGCTAGAACATTTTTAAATTGGGGTTACCAGACATGCTTCATTTGAAGTGTAGGATCTGCAAGGTAAATTGGGACCTTCAGTCAAGTTGAAAAGCAGAAACACAGTAGTACATGTTCTAATCTGAGTTGGGGGAAGGGAGGTGATAATCATCCTTGTCCCCAGAGCCCCGTCAATAAATACATGGACCAGTAGTGTGAGGTTGCTCAGTCTTGGCAATAATTTTACTGATTTGATATATTTATGATAATTCACCACTTGTTCACCTTGGTACATTTTCTCTCCATATTCCACATCATATGTACATAAACTTTACATTTCCATTTGGTATATGCATTATATAATTTTTTCTCTTGTTCTCTTAATTAATAGCCAGATCTTTCAATCTCTGCTGCTCCCCCTGACGTACATCATGGGGGGTATCCTGGCCTCTTATTCTTATGTCCTGCACTGGGGGCACAGGTGAACACACCGTTCCCTTGCTTCTTATTTCCACTAGTCCACCTCCAGCTTGCGATGGACGGTGGATTTCCCCCCCTTTTCTTCTCCCCTCCTCCCCTTTATTTTCATACCAGCCATGACTCTATTGCATTTGAAATCTCGGTGTGGAACGTGGCCAGGTCAGACCTGAAAAATGCACTCCATCCCCTCTGTAATACTTGTCTGCCCCCTCCATGATCCCATGTTTAATCACCATTCCCCCAATACCCTGAAATACTCTCCTCACTCTCGCATTCATGCATTTCCTGGCCCTGTCTATGCTTTTGTGGCTCTCCACCTGCCTTCACTACCCTGCGAGGAGTGATGTCTGACCATGCCAAAGTAACCTCTGGCCACCATTTTTTTATTGTTTTAACATCATGTTCTATCTGATAAAAAATATCCAACCAAGGCTTTGTTCCCAAATCGTTGCCTCCAAAATGCACCACAATCAGGTCTGGTCACTTATGATCCCTCCTGATTTTCCTGAGCTCTGGCAGCAACTGCACCCATTTCATGCCCCATCGGCCTTTCCACACCAGCCTCGTTGTGTCAATATCCAGGTACAGTTGTTTTCCCCCTTGTCTCCGGGCTGCCCATTTTTCCACCCAATGCACAAAACAGTGCCCACAAATCCACACCTCGAGCTTCTTGGTTGCACCTGGTTGATCAAAGCAAAAAGAATGAATATCTGTTCATGCCCTTCCCTCTCCCTTCCCACCCCCATTCACTTCTTCTTTATGCACCTTCTATGGGAAAGAAAATACAAACATTTTAGCATTGTAATTCTCGTATGTATTTTTTATAGCATCCTGATGACCATCTTCCTCTCTCTTTGATCTCCTCGGCTCCCTTGCCCTGAGCAGACATTGTTGAGACTGCCCCAATTCTAAATGAATGCAAGGAATATCCCTCCATTGACTCCCCAACAAACTGGAGTACCTTGTTCAATACCGCAGCCACCTGGCACCCCGAGACTGGCCTGCCATCCCCATGTATAACTATCATTCCATTACCCTGGTTTTTTCGGTCTGCCACATACACGTGCAGTGCCGTCACCAGGCAAATGGTTTTATTCTGGTGTGTCCACAACCACACCCTCCTCCCTTGTTTTCTCTGATCAGTTTTGGACTCCTAACCTTGACTGTTATGGTTTCACTCCTCCATTCCATGTCCTCCGCCGTAAACCCGCCTTCTGTCCTCTTGCTGTGGCCCACTATTTTACTCAGCCTGAAGGCCCCACTGTACATGGTGGTGTATAGAGCCTGAAATAACACTGCCTCCCTCATGGAAATGCAGATATGCTGTAAGGCCCCCAGTAACCTTACCATCAACCCTTCTGATATCAGCTTTCGGCTATCTGGTCACTTCCCTGTCCCCCTCATCCAGCCCTGCATGGTTTTCCTAATCAGGTTAGTTTTTGGAGGGTCCTCCCAACCCCTCAAGGTGCAGATTTGACCTATGACTGCCAAGTGTACCCCCATGGTTGAGTGTGCTATGCTCTGGTTCCAACCCTTGACTATAAATTGTGCCACTTGTTCCCCTGTTGCTGGACCACTTACCTGCCCACAGTACTCATCCTGAAGCTTTTGAAAAGTCCTCCAGGAGGTTTCATATGCTCTCAGGGTCCAAGGGGCCCAGGAGTTGTGGAACAATGCCTCAGCTCCCCCAATCCAATAGCCCATACATGATCCGGAATGGCGGTCTGTTTTGTCTCTGCTCCAAGTGCAAAGGTCCTGAATTTGTCCATCTGCAATCAGGAGAGGCAATCAGCTATCACGTTGTCAACTCCATTAACGTGTTTTGCCCTGAAAGACATATTCAAGGATAAGCCCAACCACTCAATTCTGCTCAATACTCTCATAACTCTCTATGACTTTGTCCTTTTTTTGTTCAGTACTTCCATGACTGCTCTATTGTCACTCCAGAATGTGACCTGCCTGTTCCTGAGATCCTCCCCCCATACTATTATAGCCACCCATATGGGAAATAGTTCCAAAAAGGTGATGTCTTTTGTCACCCCCCCATCTCCAATCCACCGGCCAAGGTTCTGTGAATCATTTTCCCTGGAGGTACCCTCCCATCCCTATACCCCCCGCAGCATCTGTATATAGCTGTAAGTCTGTGTTATAGACCCACTCATCCTGCCAGAATGTGCACCCATTATATTCTTGTAGAAATTGCTCCCATGCCACCATGTCCTCCGTAGTCATTTTATTAAGATCTACCCAGTGGTGAGGCTGTGTGGCCCCTTGCATAGCCCAGGCTAAAGGCCGTGTAAATGTACGCACTGGTGTGATCTCTCTACATGCGAAGTTCAAGTGACCCAGTAGCCACTGTAGCCTCACCCTCCTGCATTTTCTTACTGCCTTCAATAGTTCCTTAAGCTTCTTAACCTTCTGCTCTGGCAGACAGAACAATTCCTTTGTTGTGTCCAGTTCTAGTCCCAAGAACTCAATTATGCAACTCGGTCCCTCAGTCTTGTCTTCAGCTAATGGGACACCCACCTCCTGGCATAATCTCTGGAAATTCTTAAGCATGACCTGGGTCTCTACCTATCCCTCCCCAATGAACAGGAAATCATCCAGGTAGTGCACCACCATCCTGTATCCGAACCAGTTCTGAAAAACCCATTGTAGCCAGGTACTAAACATCTCAAACATCACACATGCTATTGAACACCCCATTGGCATGGCTTTATCGAAATAATACTTTTCTTCCACCCAGAAACCCAGTAAATCCCAGTCTTCCACCCTAACCGGTAAGAGGTGAAAAGCTGATTCTGTGTCTGTTTTTGCCACCCATGCTTCTCATTTTGTTTGAATCGGTTATACTGCATCCTCCAGTGTGGCGTGGGTGACTCTGCTGTCCTCCTTCCCTATGGAATCATTGATTGAATACCCTCTGGGTAAGACAGGTGGTGTATTACCCGATACTCACCCTCTTGCTTCTTGGGGACCAATCCCAACAGCGAAACCCTCAGGCTGGTTAGTGGCGGGGTCGTGAATGGGCCTTCGACCCTACCCGCCCTTACCTCCTTCTGAATCTTCTGTGTCAACATTCCTTCTTTCCCCTGTACAGATTTGAAGTTTTTTGCCACTGTCTTTCTCCTGCACCCTTTAAACTGCAAGCTTAAACCATATTTAAAACCCTCTCCCAATATTTTTGCCGCGACCCTGTCCGGATATTCCCCCAACCATTTTTCCATCCTTCCATAGTTGTAGGTGTCACGCCAGCTGGAAACCCTTCATTATCCCCTCGTCCTGATGTTGGGGCTAATAGGCTGCCATTTTATCCCCCGCTCCACTACTACTTTCCTCTTCCCCAGTGCTGCCTCGAAGGAATTATGCCCGTTCCGAAAAGATGGTTGATGGGCGCTGTCCTGACTGCTCGTCCCTTTCTCCCAGCTGTACCTGCACTTGACTGCTGGGTGATGCCCACCACACTTGGAGCACACGTGCCGAAATCGGCAGTTCGGTCAGGAACAGGCTGCCTTATTGTATCCCCAACATGCTTTTGATGCTGCCAATGCCCTTTCTCACCTCCTGTTTCTTTGTCTGAAGGACCTGTGTAAATTTCCAACCACAAATCTATTTGTCTGGCGTCCCATTGTACATCCCCAAAATGCTCCATTCTCTTCCTAAATTTTTCATCATACCATAACCAGCTATGCCCTCCCTTCTTGTATGCATTTTTTATGATGAGGGAGTAGGTGAGAAGGGGGATAGCTAATTCTGCCCGCTTCTCTTTCACAATGGCCGTGAAATACGTAAAGCCCATGGACCAGTTATCCCACGTTTTTCCCTTCCATGTTTTGTCCTCATCTTCCTTTCTGAGCAGCACTACTGCCGCTGCCATGTCTTTCTTCTCAAAGCTATCTTTCTCCTCATATTTTTCCATGCTATCTACATTTGCTAATGCAAAAATATCAACATATTCCCCTTTCCATATCTTCTCTTTCACTGCTGCAGGAACATGGTCTGCTGAGCAGACTCCGGGACCCCCTACCTCCTTTCTTACCCCCTGATTACCCACCATCACCCCTCCCCCATCGTCCCATCTGTTAACAAAACTACTGCCTTCCATGTATCCCCCTTCTTATTTTTTTTTCTCTTAAAAACTTTTCCATCCAACCCATTGCTCCACTTGTTCTGGCTGGAATTCCCCTAGAGCTCTCCTTCTGTAATGTTCATTTTTTTTTTTTTTGGGATCCGTAGCCTGCTGTACCCCAAATGCACCCCTGAATCACATTTTTTTTTTCATCCTGGCTCCTCTCCCCTAATACAATTCTTTCCTTTCTCGCGGTGTTCCCCTTTTTTTTTATATATCCCTTGTCCCCCACCTTTGGTGCCTTGCTCCTGCTGCCCTTGCCAGCTGTGTCTGATTGCTGCCCTCCCCCTCTTCTTGGCCCTCTTGTGAGCCTTTGCCAATCTCTTGCACTTACAGCAAGAAAAAAAACTTCATGCTTATTTCCTAGACCACTGTACCCCTGCTTTGCAAGTGGGCCATTCGCCCTGACTGCCCCATATTGCCTGCCACTTCTCTCCCGCTTCCCCTACTGCTGTGGTGCTTCTTCCATTTTGCACTCCCCCCACCATGCTTTTTGTGGCTCTCCTTCAGGCATGTGTTACACAGGTGTCATCCACCATTGCCCTGCAATCGACCCTTGCAGCCATGCCTTTGGCCATCCAATTTTCTCACAAAACAAAAGTGGCCCCTCTTAAACTTCTTTTCTTCTTCTAGGTTAGCCACTCTCTCCCTTTTCAACTTTCTTTACACCCCTCCTTCCCTTGGGTGTCCCCCATCCTCAGGTCCACGCTCTCCTTCCGACCCATGTGGCGATGATGTCACGCCATCACTGCCCTGGTCGGGCCCCTGATCTCGTAGCTCTTTTCCTGCCCCCTTTGTGCCAAGGCTCCATCAAAAAACTTCCTTCTGGTGTGACCGTGTGCCTCAGCTCTTCTCCTTTCCCTGTGCTCCTCCACAGACCTATCTGCTCAACGCCCTGTGTTGGCGAATACAGCAGCCACAAACACCCCTTCCTTCCCATGAAAAGGCTCCTCTCTTGTGGCTCCTCTTCCCCTAACCAGGCTCCTTCCTTCAGGCAACAGCACCCTAGAGCACACCTGCCCAATTTAGCCAGTAGGCCATGCCTCCAGCCAGTGTTGTGACTCCGACCCAGAACTCCTTGTCCCATGGCCCACAGCCACCAAAACTAGCCCTTCAGCTGAAGGCTTAGCCCACTTCACCACAAACACTACTTAAGAGGGACTTGTTTCTTCTGCTTCTTCAGGGGCCTTCCACCCCCCACCGCTGGTCTGCAGCCTCACAACCAATCACCCGTACAACTTTTTCTTTCTTTTTCCAGGCTGCCTCACCCTATCCCCCCATTCTGAGCTGGCGACCACCACACTGCCATGCCTCGCTTCCTATCTTCCACATCAACAGCTCTGTCCTCTCACCTGTAACTTTGCGGGCTTCCTAAAAAAAAACCTTCCCTAAATGTTCCACAAAAAAAAAACCCCTCTTGTGCCTTTTCAAACCAACTTGCCCCTCACCGCTCGCTGCGGCCCACAAAACAATGCGGTAGGAAGTAACAACCAAAAATGGCCTCCTGACCACAACTCACAGTGCTTTTATCTTTGCAGCCTCCACAGGCTCTCTGCCTGTCTCATTATCCTTATACATCACCTTACCTCCAGGCTTCTTGTTGTCCACTTTTTGCTGTTCTCAACAAACTCCTTCTTTTTAAATTTTTTTTTTTAATATTTATTTCAACCAATGATGTTAACTCCAAAACCAAAGTCAAAGCCCAATGGCTAAAATTTTAACCAACGACTGATCTGCATCCACAGGAAATTCCTTATGGAGCAAAATTGTGAGCTCCCCCCTGGTGTGCAGCCCCTTTTAGCTGCTTCCTTTTTCCACACCCCTTCACTCCCTTGCCCATTCCTCTGTTGCCACCTCATTGTTCTCTTGGCCTTTGCCCTGCCCACTTTGTGATGTCACTGGGCCTCCCTCTTCCTAACCCTGCCCCCATCCACACCCCTCCTCTTCCTTCTCTGAGCTTCCCACTTTCTTGGCCTGGGCCATGAGACAATGTGGCCTGCCCCTTTTATTTTGGGCAACCCTCTTTGCAGTTAGCTGGGTCAGGAGGATAGATGTAAATTGGGGACTATGGCTTAAGTAGAAAAGAAGCAGCTGTCTGCATTTAAACTTCTTAGGATTGCCACCTTTAGATGAGGTGAAAACCGGATACTAAACCACATCCCCAACTCTGCCCCTTGCCCCTCCACTTTTTCATGACTAGTGAGTATATTACTCCTCCTCCAATGCCATTTATAATGTCAGAATAAACTTTAAAAGTGATACAAAATTTTTTTATTCTGTTATTTTGTTTATTCATTTTTATGTTGGCGTGCTTGCACAGCCAACATCGTGGGACAATGCAGCTTTAGAGGCACAGTCACTGTTGGGCAAATGCAGGGCACACACCAGTAGGTGCATCCCACATTCCCCAATCAGCCTGCATGCTGGCACCACACCATGCATACATAATGTGATGAGCACATCTAAGAAAAGGTCCTCTGCAATCTGAGAAAAGTTCATTAAATTTCTTGCTGTGCTCACTGCCATTATGTACATGTCAGGACACTGGCCGTAGAACTGCTGACTTCAGGTGTGCCCAATCCCCCTGGCTGCTTCCCCTGCCCCCTGTGAATGTACCGATGGAGGAGCCCACTCCCCATTGGCAGAAATAAACCCCCAGTTGTTTAATGCTGTGGGGGTGCCCAATCCCCCCTCAGCACTGTGCCCCCCTTCTTTGTGTGCCGACAAGGGTGCCCAATCCCCGTTGGCATAAATTCTTCACCCCCGTGTTGTTAGCCGTCGATGGTGCCCAATCCCCATCGACACAGACACCCCCAAAAGTTAGGTAGCATGCTAGGAGCCCACCCCAGTGTGCCAAACCTGGAAAAAAACTGTCCTGCAATGTTTTGTTTTCTTTTTGAACCTGTAAAAGGAAAACGTCCCTCATAATCTCCGTGCCCCCTCCCCCACCACACCCACCCACTGCGCTCCCTGCCTCCCCACACCCCTCTCACCCCATGCTTACCTCCAGAGCTCAGCACGATGTTCATCGGTGGACCTGGAACACGTCTGCATTCTTCAAAGCCGACTGCGAACTGAGGAAATGCCGGTAAGCTGTATAATGAGATAGATAGGGTTTTTCAACTTTAGTACATATCTCAGGCATTTTTGTGAATTTTTGCCCCACATTTTCAACATGGGGTTTTTGGGATCCCTTCTCATGAATTCTTGCACTGTCATGGCATTATTCAGTCCCGAAAGGTGATTTCACAGTCACTGCATGGAATCACCTTTTGGAACTACATAAAGAAATGACGTGCCACTATTCATGAGGGGGCTCTAAAAACCCTATGTTGCAAATTCAGTGGGACAAATCCAAAACATGACTGTTTCACGAATGTGCATAGCAACTGCTGATACGCAGCTTATAGTTAGCGAACTCACAATATTTCACACCAGATTCTCAACATTGGCATTTTACCACACCTTCCTGTGAACCGTACAGCTGTCATTTTTCACATCCTGGCCGAAATGTGTTTTCGCAATTCTGGCGCAGAATAGCGTGGTTGTGGTGTGAAATCAGCGTTCGGGACACATTACAAAAATGACAGTGACACTGTTCATGAGCAGAGATCCTAAAATGCCTGAGTTGAAAATTTTTTTACAATACTTCATATAGTGACTGTTTTACGAGCGTGCATAGCAACTGCGCAATGCATACCATACGTTAGCGCTTTCACACTATTTTCATGCCAGATTCTCAACATTGGCATTTTACCACACCTTCTTGTGAACTGTATAGCTGTCATTTTTCACAACCTGTCTGAAATGTGTTTTCGTATTTCCGGCGCAGAATAGCGCCGTCGTTATGTGAAATAAGTGTTCAGGACATATTACAAAAATGACAGTGATGCTGCTCATTAGCAGAGATCCTAAAATGCTTGTGTTGAAAATTTGGTGACAATACTCCATAAAACGACTGTTTTACGAGGTGCATAGCAACTGTGCAACACACGCTCGTAACTTAGCGCATTCGCAATACTTCCATGCCAGATTCTCAAACTTCGCATTTTACTACACCTTCTTGTGAACTGTACAACTGTCATTTTTCACATCCTTGCCAAAATGTGTTTTCGCACTTTCAATGCAGAGTAGCGCGTTCACTGTGCGAAATCAGTGTTCGGGACACATTATGAAAATGACAGTGACACTGTTCATGAGCAGAGGTCCTAAAATTCCTGTGTTGAAAATTTGGTGACAATACTCAATAAAATGACTGTGTTACGAGCGTGCATTGACACACTTTGCACGCACGCTCATACGTTTGGAAACTTCTAATATTCTCACTCCAGATTTTCTACATTGCCATTGTTCTGCACCTCTTAATGAACAGTACAGCTGTCATTTTTCACATCCTGACTGAAATCTGTTTTTGCAGTCTCGTCACAGAATAGCGTGGTCGCTGTGGAAAGTCCGTGTTCGAGACACATGATGAAAATGACAGTGACACTGTTCATTAGCAGATGCCCTAAAATGCCTATGTTGAAAATTTGGGAACGAAAGTCAATAAAATGAGTGTTTTATGAGCGTGCATTGCACAGTTTGCATGCACGCTCATAACTTTGTGAATTTGTAATACTTTCACTCCAGCTGTTCATCATTGGCATTTTTCCATACCTCCTTATTAACACTGCAGCTGCCTGAAATGTGTTTTCGCATGTCCGGCACAGAATTGCACGGCTGCTGTGCGAAATCAGTTTTTGGGACAATTTGAGGAAATGATGGTGACACTATTCATGAGCAGAGGTCCTAAAATGCCTATGTTGAAAATTTGGTATCGACACTCCATACAATGACTGTGTTGTAAGCGCGCATTGCGCAGTTTCCACACACCCTTATAACTTCGTCAATCTGCAATATTTTCATGCCACATTTTCACCACTGGCATTTGTGCACATCTCCTTATCAACAGTCCAGCTGCCATTTTTCACAGCCTGCCCAAAATGTGTTTCTGCAGTTGTGGCACACAATGGCATGCTTGCTGTGCAAAATCACCTTTTGAGACACATTCACAAAATCACAGCACAATGCATCTCTAGCTATGCCACTCCCACTGCCAATGCCAGCACGACAGCATTCTGCATTGACAAATGCTGGTTTTTGTATTCTTTGGTAATCAGGTAAGGCCCATTGGGTACAAGGTCCATTTTAGGGATGACCTGGCAGCACAGGGAGGTTAAGTGATTTGCTCTTGGTCACAAAATATGCAAGTGGAGGCTGTGGAAATAAAACAGGGTCTGCAGGATGTTCAAGCTCATTCACAGCTCATGGCTGTAACCTCTGCTAAACATCTTCCCTTTATCCTTTCCATGTTAGTCATGCATTCTGATATTCTTTAGCACAATTTTGATAAATGAGTCATATTTGTGTTACCTTCAATTGTACATTGTGTTCACTTCACCACAGTAGCTACTGCTGTTTCTTTTCATATTTCTAAGATATTCCACAAGGTTGACACACAATTTTATGTTATACATCTGAATGGCCTATAATGGGGTAACTAATACCATGGAATGTCCAGGTAGTATGAAAAATGACAGCAGTAGCTGCTGAGGATTCAGGTGAGAGAGGGATCCATAAAGAGACTAAGGCATTACAAATTAAATAGTTAATTTCATAAAAATGGGTCTGAAGCATATCATGTTATAGGACAAACCAAAAGAATCACAGGTAAGCATATAAAGGTATAAAAATAGTTTCTATAAGAGCCGTTAAAGATCACAGTTAAAATTCAGAATGGAAAATATTAGGGGGATTTATTGCTAATGATTTTATTGGCCATATTTAACTCCTCCCAGACATACTGGTTTATAGACAAAGGTCTGTATGAAATCAGAACTTCTCTGTAACCTAGACATGCAGCAAAAAATGAGAATGATTTGATACTATCAGTTTTAAGAGTATGTGAGCACTCAAAATGGTCCAAAAGCTGGATGACCAGATAAGGACCCTAAAACTGGATTAGCCAGTGTAAAACCTGACAGGTGGCTACCTTAAGTCTTCCCTGAAGTTAGTTTTTGTTCACAGAGCAATCTCAGTATCAGAGCAAGGATACAGATGATGAAGGCAGCTAGAACATTTCTGCCGAAATGTTTCTAACTAGGGGGATAAGTAGACAAATATTTTATTAGAAGTGTAGGGTCAGCAAGGTAAATTGGGACCTTGATTCATGGTGTAAACCAAAAACACAGTAGTTAGTGTGCATGTCTGAGTTTTCCTTTTTCTTTTTAAACATTTGATAGCCTGGAAAAGTACATTGAGCTGAGGCTTGTTTCCAGGTGCAACCCAGAGGTGAGGGGAAGGGAGTTACAAACAGTGTACATTCAGTGGTCCCTAGCTATAATGTCCCTTGTTATAGTGAATTCTGGTTATAGCGAACATCTGTGATATCTCCCATTATTTTCAGTTTAATCCTTGGTAGGTGTTATTGGGTGAAAACAGTGAGATTCATGAAAGCTGTTTCATGCTCTTTCTGTCACTGGCACTCTTCCCCATTAAGCCTTAATGCCCATTTTCTTGGACAGTATTACTTTGAGTCCCAGCTTTTGAAAAATAAAACTTAACTGACTCCCTTGCACTCCCGCAGCTACACTGTGTGAATCTGTACAAAGTCAGAGGAAAAATGTGAAAAGGGAATGGATTCAAGGCACACTCCTCACTTTTCTCTGCCACAGAAGCAAGTACATATGAACAGGGGGTTATTGAAAAGGTTTTGAAAAATAAAACTTAACTGACTTCCTTGTGATCCTGCTGCTACAATGTGCCGAGTCTGTTCAAAGTCAGAAGTTAAAGCTTTTTTCCCTGACATTCTGGCTATACAAAATCAGAAGTTAAAGCTCATTTCTCTGACAAGGTAATGGACTCTGGTCACGCTCTTCACTTTACTCCACCACAGAAGCTTGAAGGTGGAAGGGTGAGGGGGGGAGGAAGAGGAGGAGGTTA
Source organism: Neoceratodus forsteri (assembly GCA_016271365.2). Taxonomy (NCBI): domain Eukaryota; kingdom Metazoa; phylum Chordata; order Ceratodontiformes; family Ceratodontidae; genus Neoceratodus; species Neoceratodus forsteri. Next base: position 120,706,336 of record CM028136.1, on the reverse strand, counting down.
TTCACTGAGATAGGGGTTTCTGGAACACAAGGGGGGGGAGGGCCTCGGCACCCAAATAGGGATCTGAGGTTTGAACAGACTTGATAGACCATAAGGCCTAATCTGCTGGCAATTAGTATGTTAGTATGTTAGAAGCAAGTGCGAACAGGTTACTGCACCGGCAATCAGCCAGCATGTATGGGGGTCAGAACAGAGACTGCACTACACAGACCAAAAATGAAACTGAGATGCAGTTGTACCAGTTGTACCAGAATGCTACAACATATGGTACAGTACAACATCTGGTACAGTAGTGGCCACAGTTCATCTGTTGTATTATGCTAAGTAGAAAAGTCAGTCCGGTCTTATAATGAACCCTCACTATAACACACAAATTGGTTGGACCCTGAGGCATTCATTATAATGAGGGGCCACTGTACATAGACTAGATAAATAAGAACATTACGTAGAATTACATCATTTTGTACAAAGGAGTTATTTACATTCAGTTGCATATATATATAGTTATTTACAATCAGTTACATGAATACAATAATATACAGTACAGATGTTTTGAAGTTTTAACCATTATTCATTATAATGAGGGACCATTGAACATAGAGGCCCAGATATTCAAAACGGTTGTACCATTCGCAACAGGGATGCGCCAGCAGAAGTCTGAAAATGCGCCATTTTGCGATATTCCGCGGGAGGCAGATGTGCCTCCCAAATCACAATGTGCAAGAGTGCAATGGTAATGAATGCATGAGCAACTGAAGGGGGAGGAACCATACATAAATGGTGCAGTGCGATATTCAACAACATGTGCCATGCGCAATAGGGGAGCAAACGGAAGTTGCGAGATAGCGGAAATGATTCAAAATAAAAAGGAACAAGAGAGAGGTGCAAGAACGCTCCAGGGAAGCAAAATGTTGGTGAACTGCAGGCAGCCAAACAGGCACACAGAAACTGTGAGCAGGACAGGGCAGGAGCAGGACAGAGCATCTGGAACCACCAGGAACAGGGAAGGTGTGGGGAGCCTGTGCCACAGTGCAGGACAACATTTGGAAGTGCCACACAGCACTGAGGGCACAGACAGTGGGCAGTACGGCCAGTAGAGGGAAGTGTTCCCGGTGCAGTGGGAGTAGCAGTAAGGACAGCGGGGGTAACAGTAAAACAGCTGCCAGGGGTGTAACACAAGCCAGGGACATGGCCAGTGCCACCATCCAGATGGAGGCAGTTATAAGGGGGGTGAGAAGGCAGGTAGCAGGGGGGCACAGCTGTGGAAGGGCCCGTTGGTGGTATGCCCCAACAGGCAGTACTGAGCCTGCACCAGCTTCGAGCTGTACACTAATACTGAGATCGTGGGCCAGTACCACCTGAACCGGGTGAACCTGAGGCGGCTTTGTGAGCTGTGCAGTGATGTGATGCAGGCACCCACACGACGGAGCCATGCTCTGTCAGTGGAGACCAAACTGAGAGCTGTCATGTGCCTGCTCACTATTGGTACCTTCCAGAGACCAACAGGGGACATGACAGGCATAACCCTATCGGCCGCATCACACCTTCTCACGCAGTTCCTCAGTGAACTGCTGCCACATGCTGCGGAGTACATCCATTTCCCCCAGCACACTGGTGGAGCATGCAGCAAACATACAGGAGTTCCACAGGGTAGCACGCATGCCTGGCATGCTCAGGGCAATAGACTGCACCCATGTGGCCATCCACACACCACCTGGCCCTGAAGGGGCCAGATACATGAATCGGAAGGAGTATGCAAGCATTAACTGCCAGGAGGTGTGCGATGCCAGGGGGCGCATAATCAATGTCTGTGCCACTCACCCTGGAGGAGCACATGATGCCTTCATCTTGCACCAGTCCACACTGTGCCACAGGTTCGAGAGTGGGAACATCCCCTTTGGCCACCTAGTGGGTGAGTATGCAAATCCCGCAGAAAGACATGGAGCTTGGGAGGGGCATAGTCAGAGTTGACATGGTTACTGGCCTAGATGGCCCATGGTAGGGCGACGCTGATCACCAAACTAATGTCCACCCTCTACACACAGGTGACAGTGGATACCCACTCTGTCCCTGGCTGCTCATACCATACCGGAAGCCCACGACCCCATCGTAGCAATGCTACAGTGAGGCACATTCCACCAGATGCAATGTCATCAAGCGGGTATTTGAGATGCTGAAGGCACATTTCTGTTGACTGGACATGTCTGGCGGTGCCCTACAGTACAGCCCTTCAAAGGCCTGCAGGTTATTCCTGGCCTGTTGCATGCTGCACTACATGGCCAATGACTGTGGGATAGCCGTACAGGTCGAAGATGGGGACGATGAGGACGCTGGTGAAGATGGTGATGGGCAGCTCCCCCTTGGTCGAAGGAACCCCCGACTGATGCAGATGGCACAGCTGCACCATGACACCATCACAGAGGAGCACTTCAACCAACCCAGGTAAGTCATGGGGCCATGTGCAACCACCATTGGAAAGGGCACAACCCACAAACATGCATGGACAAACCCTAGGGGTGCATATTGTTAAGAGAATTGGCCAAGCATGGAATTGCACACGCCATCAAGGATGGGCAAGGTCTAACACTGCACACAGTCACACACACACACACACACTCTCACACACACACACCACAAGACATGCACAAAGGGTAGGAGGCACACCGACCCCAACCGCCACCCCTAGCCACACACAAGTCCATAGACCATCATGCCCAGTGCCTGTCATTGTACATGTGTCAGACGCTGGGCACCAATGCACATTGGCAGACAGAGAATGCAGGCATCATCATGCAAATGCCACAGTGGACAGCAGCCGGGAGGGTGTGCAGATGGAATGTGTGCGTGTGCAGGGCTGGGTACCCCACCCAGTGCATTGCACATTGAACAACACAATGCACATAGGCAGCATCAGACAGTAGCCATGGTGGGAGACAGGTCAGTGATGCTCCACAGTGCCATGGCCACCACAGATGCATGGGCAGCCTTGCCAAGACCTGCCAGCAGTGACAGGCTGACCAATGGCCACATGGGGTGGCACTGACTGTCCCTCAGGGGTTCCGCTGCATGAACACGACTGTGCTCGTGCAGGGGTCTGCAGCACACCGAACATGCCTGTGCCAGATGTGCTCAGGATGCCAACAGCTGAACCCGGTGTCGACAAGGAGGGTGTCGCATGATGCCTGGAATGGGGGGTGGACATTGCACTGCACGGTGTCTGCGATGCATGGGCAAATAACTGTGTGCCCATTGTGGCCATGGCAGTTGTGATCGTCTGTGTCAGCCTGTCAATGGCAGCGGTCACATCCTCCCACATCCAGTCCATCCCTGCCAGGAGCAGACCGGTGTCCCTGCTGTGCCGCTCCTCTGCCTGGCGCAGAGCCGCACTGAATGCATCCACCACCATCACAAGCCGCAACTGCTGATCGACTGATTCTTGGAGTATGTGGGTGTGCTCTTCTAAGAGGTCATCTGCCTGATCGGCATGCTATTCCTCACAGTGTTCATGGCCCTGATGGGTAGCCCCCCTTGAGGTTGGGTGCTGCACACCAGGGCCAGGCCTGGGCATGTCCACAAGTGGTGCACTGACACTGCCCCCGACATTGTACCCCCATGGCCATTGGCTGACTGCTGACACAGCCCCTATGGCTGCCACTCTCCAGGGCTCAACAGTGCTGCTGCAGCAGCCTTAACAGCTCCATTGCCCTGGACACACACCAGTGCTGCCCCACTGGTGCAGACAGACACAGTCTGGGACTATTATGTCAGGCAGGCCTCCATGGCGGCACCACCCACGGCTATGCCTGTGTTGTCACCTGCTGTGTGGCCATCCTGCAGCCCACACGTATCACTGTCCATGAAGTGAGCTCCATCATCATCAGTGATGGATCCAGTACCAGCCTGAGTCTCAGCATGATAGCATCCATGGATGCTGGCATGCTGGGACACGGGAAAGGCCTCCTCCGCACCTGCTCCATCAACATCAGTCCGGACAGCCAGGCAGGCCCACTGTCGTCCTGACCCATGGACACCTGTGGAGGTGGATGGGCCCTCCTCTATGTCCATGGTATCTCCCTCAGTGGACAAGCCCTCCACCGCTGACCCATGTAGATGCTCAGGAGCTGTAAGGGAACACAGTAGTATTAATTTATCTGCCCTACCCTGTCCCCCCCATTGACAGATCAGGACCTACCATGCAGTGATGGGCTACCACCAGTCTGGAATCCACCACCTGGAACACCCTCGATGGCACAACGCCGCGTGCTGCCAGCAACCCGCTCTTCTTGTGGGGTCAGGCATTGCACGGCCAGCTGTCCCCCACTGGTCTCAGCCCGTGCTGCCGTGATGGCAGCCACCTTGTCCTTAATCCTTCACCTGTCCATGCCCATCTTCTTTTTGCACTCCTGCACGGACTGATGGTGGACGCCATGCAGGTTGACGGCATGTGCCATGTCTTCCCATGCAGCAGCATGGGCCTGTGGTGTTCCTCGCTGTCCACTGAGCAGTGGCTCCTGGTCAAGATAGGCCTCAAACAGGGCATCTGTTTCTGCCTTGGTGAAGTTAGGCCTCCTCTTCCTCCCACATCTCTGTTCCTCTTCCTCCACCTCATGATCGCTCATTCTTTATCCTGTGGGAATGACAGGTGTTACCTGTGACTGTGTAGTCCCATACATGTCCCACACACCACAGTCCACACTCCCGAACAGCATACAACTCACCACAATAGACTGCAATAACAGACTATGGCCACTGCAGCCCAATGTCACATTTTTATAGCGCAACGCATGCAAATGAGGTGAGGCGCAATTTTAAATGGAGCTAATGCATATATGTGCTATTGAATGGCTGATTAGCTGATTTGCATATGCCGGCTGAATATCGTGCTGTTGCGCTTTGTGCAATTGTGTTGAACATGCTCAGGCAAGGGTGCATTTCTGTGACATGCACAGTGGACACCGAACGGCACATGCCCGGGGTGCTGATGCCGACACCTGCCGTGCTGCTGATGTGCTGTGCACGGGAGACAATGCAGGGCACGGCCACCATTGTGCCAGTGGTGCTACTGTGCTGTTCACATGTATTGTGCTCTGGCACTGGGGCGACTTAGGCACACTGGGGCCACAGTGTGGTAGGCCACTACAGGAAGTGGCACACAGGTGCCCTACTGCACTACATGCGGTGAGTACCAATCACACTGTGGAGGTCCGTGCACAAGAGACCCCTGAACCTGTGCTGACCTTTGCCCCCTAGGCACCATGCATCTGCAAGAGGGCACCTCTATCATGCTGTTCGGTGACAGAGCGATGGGGAATGACAGTGCAGTACTGCGCAGTATCTACATGTGGCGAACGTGCGATACAGAGTGCCATTTTGACACCAAAACAGTACAGGATGGCACGGAGAAGGGCGCCCATTTGAAGCCAACTGGAACTGGCCAATCTGGTCCAGTTAGTGGAGTCCCATGTCACTGCCCTTTTTGGGGAGGCACCCCTGGACAGGACCAGGAGTGAGGTGTTGGAGGAGGTGGCAGTGGAGGCATGGAGAGGACTGTGGAGCACTGCAGGCACTGCTATGGTGACCTGCAGTGCCAGGACCCAGAAAGGCTTGCCCGCTCTGTGGGCACATGCCAGGCAGGGCATGGTGCCAAGGCCAGGTAGGTGCCCCATCCATACACTGTTAGCGTCCATATGGGTATCACGGTGGCATGTGTCCAGCACTTGGGGGGGCCATCCAGTGTTGGCTGTGGTGGTGGTATCAGGGTGGGGGGAGGATGGGTATGGCTGTGTGGGACTGCACACACACGTGATTGGGGTGACTTTGCTACCGGACTGTACTGATGTTCCTCTCTCCATGTATGCACCCTAGACCCAGAGAAGTGCCGGCGGGCAAGGGAGGGGTGGCTGTGCCATGATGAACAGTAGGCCGAGAGTGCAGCCGGACAAGACAGGTGCAGAGACCAGCCTGATGATGGTGAGTGCCTTACATCCATGATTACTATTGCATGCTGTGTAACAGGGTGGGCAGCGGGGCATGGCCACCATCCATTGACACCACTGCCATACACTCAACTTGGTACAGTCAGCAATGTGTGGTGGCACTGCATGTCTGGGAGTGTGTCAATGGTGGTCCATGCATGCACCGGGTACATGGCTGTGTCACTGCCTTCACACCGCATAGCCATGTCACGGAACAGCCACAGTGGTGCTGTGCAGGACTTGGCCAGTGGGAGTGTGTAGCGGTCCACATCGCTGTGTGCACCTGGGTGGGCAGGTCTTGTGGATGTGATCACTGTGGGTGGTCACACACCATCACAGAGGCATGTCCCACAGCCGTGTGCCATGCACAGTGGGTGGTCTGCATGGGGCTGTGCATTCACACCTATTGACTCTGCTCACTTGTCCTAGGTAAACAGCAGCTGCATGACATCAGAGTGGTGCTGTGGGAGATTCTCCAGGTTGCCAGGGTGTCTCTGGAGATACTGGAATGCATCAACAGGCTGGGTGTCAGATGGCATTATGGCAGAAGGAGAAGCCGGAGTGGGAAGCAGGTCTCCCACTGAACATAGCAATGCTCCTGATTTCCCCTACCCCCTGGACACATCCTTACACCCCTCCTTCCCTCTACCATTTGTTCACCCCTGCCCCTTACCCCCCCATCTTATTTATGGCCCTCCACCAAAACCTTTGTAAATAGTTGTATATACTGTAGTTTTGTTTGCTGTTTTTAAATACATTTCCTTTGATATGCCTACTCTGGTGGTCTCTGATTTGCAGAGGGCTATAGGTGCTCAGCTGCAGTGGTGTGCATGGCGTCAGGGGTGGTGCAGTCATGTGCATGTGTGTGTGTCCATGGGGAAGTGACTATGGTGTTAGAGTGGCTATCAGTCACTGTCTGTGGTGTGTGTGTTGTTCCCTGTGCACTGGATAACTGTGTGCAGTGGGCCATGGTCCATGCTCTGTGTCCATAGTGCACCTGTCAGACTGTCCATGGCCTGCACAGCTGACACCCTTGCATGTCTGTGACCTGCACAGTCCGCTGGCATGTCTGTGGTGGCTGTTTATGCTGGACAGCCACTGTACCCAGCACAATGCCGGGTTGCCTCCTGTCACTGGTGTGGTGCATGTCTGCCTCGGGTGACACTGTGGCCTCCACTGTTGTTGTCCCACCTCCAAGCTGTCACTTGTGTGTGTGTGTCACAGGGGATGTGCACCACTGTCTGTCACTTGTGCTCCTGGTGAATGCTGGTGGCGTACAGCTCCACAGTGCCTGCACAGGGTGGCTGGCATTCCTGTGCCATGGAGGGGTGCTGGCCATGTGTACACAGTTTCCATGGCCACATGCTGGGGGCTTGGTTGCCCCACTACTGTGTCCCTGTGTTGGTGTGCCCTTGGGTATGGGTGGGTGTTTGTCCATGCACTGTGTTGCATCCTGTGTGGTGCATGCTTCCATGCACCACTATGGGTGTCTGCACTGGCTGTTGTGGCCAGTGCTGGGTCGGGGTGTGTCCTTGGGAGGGTGTGCAGAGTGCTGTACCACTGGTGGTGGGGTCTGGGGCATGTCCTGTAACGTGTGGGGTACCTCGTGTGCCGATGCATGGTCGGTCTCTCAGCTGTACCTCGGGGGGACGTGCATGGTGGCACTGTGTATGCAGTCATTGCATCGCTGTGTGCTGCCACCCGCTGACGGGTGCTCGTGGTGGGACTGCCTTGCATGGTTCTGTGGTGCACAGGGTTGCATTGTCACAGTGGGGGTGGTGGCATGCATGGGGTGTCCTGCACTGGTGAATGCTGCTCCTGGGCAGGTGTCTGGGGATCACGGTGCAGGGTGTGTTCTGCATTGGTGGGATGGTGTGGCACGGGGTGCTCGGCCCTCCTTGTGTGCCAGTCACAGCTTGCCAGGGAGTGTGCTGGGGCACCATGCCTCGGCTGTGGGTTTGTTGCTGGTATCCATGAGCCAGTGGTAATTCTGGTTCTCCACCAGTTGTGCAGTGCATGGGGTGTGGGGGGTGATGTCTGTTCTGCTGTGTGCTCCTCTGCCCATCTGTGGCATGGGTGGTGGGCCACTGCATCCTGTCCTTGCGCATCCCTAGTTGTGCTGTTGCACTGCTGCCCTGCCCCACGGAGCATCCCGGGTTGTGCTATGGTGCATTTGGACTGTGCAACTGCACACCCCTGGTTGCGCTATGGCGTAGGTGGTGCAATATTCAGTCATGTGCCACAGGTGCATCTTGACATGCACAGTTTTTAAATATTGCACTTCTTGCGCATGGCTACAGTGGACTTGCGCTTGCTCCTGCTGTTGTGCACTTTTTGGGCACAGTTTGAATATCTGGGCCCGAATAGATAAATAAGAATATTAATTAGAATCACATCATTTTGTTCAAAGGAGTTATTTACATTCAGTTGCATATATATAGTTATTTACAATCAGTTACATGAATACAACATACAGTACAGATGTTTTGAAGTTTAAACCATTATTCATTATAATGAGGGACCACTGTACATAGAATAGATAAACAAGAATATTACATAGAATCACATCATTTTGTACAAAGGAGTTATTTACAGTCAGTTGCATATATATATATATATATTATTTACAATCAGTTACATGAATACAACAATGTACAGTACAGATGTTTTGAAGTTTGACCCATGTTCATTTGGCTAAAGGCAGGCTAGTTGCAGTTACAGGTGGGGAAGGGGAGTTGACAAAGTTGAGATTTAATGGAGTTGTGCAAGGGTGAGTTTCAGAGAGGTTGGGGAAGCTGATTATATTGGTAGGGAGATGGTAGAAGAAGGCAGGTTTGCCAGCTGATGAGGGTGGTTTAGGGAGGGAGAAGGAGTGGAAATCCCTAGAGTGCAGCGAAAGAGGAGAAAAGGCTGCAGGGGTTAATTACTCAGTCAGGTAGGGGGCAGTTGGTAGAACCCACATTTGGAAATAAAAGAAATGGAGTGGCAAAAATGGAGATGGGAGATGGGTGCTAACCCAAGAGAGCAAAGGAGCGTGCAGTGGTGTGTTCTGAAAGGAGAATTTGTTGCAAAAAGCATGGAATAAGGAGTCCTGCCTGGATAGAGAGATGGAGGGGGCAGTACTGTACACAATGTTCACTTAATTAAAGATGGGAGTGATCATTTTCGTTAGCAGCGTGTATCTAACAGGTAGTGGAAAGGGGTCACAGTTTCCATAAAGAAGAGCAAGCTTTCGATTGTGCTTCGAAGTGATGGCATCTATGCTGGTTAAGAAGTTTAGCAGGGGGTCTATCCATACTCTTAGGTATTTATAGGAAAATACAATGTTTAGTGTGTTTCCATCCAGTGTGGTGATTACAGAGGTGCTGGATGTTCTTGCTAGTTTTTGGGCTTACCCAAAGGTCATGGAAACAGTTTTGGATGTATTTATTTTGAGATTGCTTGTACAAAACCAAGACTGCATGTTATTCTAGTCATGTTGAAGTACAGAGTGGACATCACTTACAACAGGGCTGGATGTGAAAATTATAGTATCATCTGCGTACATATGTACAGTACAAATCACACTAAACTGTTCCTTCAGTGAGTTGATGTAGCATTTCTGATTGAGATAAATAAGTGTTTCTGGATCCAGGATAAACTGCTTCTTAAAAGTAAAAACAAAGTTTTGTATTGCACTGTGACTGGACTGTAGATGCATTTCAACTGAGTTGCAAAAACATTTTACAAACATTGATCTTGAGCTAGTTAAGCATTGAAAATAATACGAGTTACTAATGCATTACCAACTGTAAAAAACAATGCTAAACCAACTCATTGGTGGAACTGTTTAATGTGACTTATACTGTATATGGGACCTTGTTCAGACTGTGGAAAGATCATTGATGAAAAGGAAGAATAAAATCGGGCCTAGGATTGACCCTTGGAGAACACCAGCTAGGAAGGGGGGAATGTGGAGTTTGCGATCCTGACTGACTGTTGCCAATTCATTAATGTAGGATCGAACCACTGTATTGCAGGGCAGGTGGGTCTGGCTCCCATGAGTTTGTCAAGAAACAGGGGCTGGGAGACAGATTTGAAGGCCTTAGCCAAACTGGCTAAAATAGCACCAGTTAGTTAGTTGGCCTTGGTCAGAGGCAGATTGGATATGTCCAGTGACATGGAAGAAGGAAGATATTGTTGAATGGTGCTTCCTGAATCCAGATTGGTGTGGGGAGAGGTAATTTTTGTACCTGAGAAAGTCAATTAGTCTGGTGTAGACAAGAGACTCTTGTAGCTTGGCAAGAGAGGGGAGGATGGAGATGGGACAGTAGTTTCCAGGGACTGAGAGGTCACCACCCTTGTGGAGAGGGATGACTTAGGCTGATTTCCATGCTAGGGGGACCTTACAGACTTGATGGACAAATATAGTAGGTATGTGAGAGGAACTGCTAAAGCTGGTGCTGAAATGTGTAGAAGCTTGGAGAGAATGCTGTCAAGGCTCGATTTGGTGATGTTTAAAGAGTAGCAGGAATTTAGTACTTCTTTGGGCAATGTGGGAGTAAGGATGAAAGTGTTTTGAGCAGGACATTGAGGGAGCAAGCAGTGACTTGGAAGTGGGGGACAGGACTGGTCAGGAAGGGCACATGTGGTGAAAAAGTTGTTTAGGGTTTCTGCTACTTTAATGGGGTCAGAGATGCTTTGATCATCTAGCTTGAGAATATTGATGGAGGTCTGAGAGGGGGGTCTATAAAGGATTGGATCACCTTCCAGAAAGAGGAAGGTAGGGTGGTATTTAGGAAGGACATAAAGTAATCTGCCTTGGCTCATCTCATCACTTTGGTGCAGGCATTTCTTGCCTTACTGTAAGCCTGTCTGGTTTGGGGGGTCAATGTGGATTTATAGAGGGGCCAGGCCATATTACGGACTTTACAGAGGGCAATTCGGGTGTTGGAGATCCATGGGTGGTGGCGATTTTTGATTCTGGCTTTAACCAGGAGGGCATAGGAGTCCTAGACCTGTTTAAACATCTGCAGGAAACAGGACAGGGCTGAATCAATATCGGGTGCAGTATAGACAGGGTTCCATTTGGGGAAAGGGAGCTGATATTCAATCTTGCAGTTAGCTGGATCAGGAGTATAGCTGTGAATTGGGTTGTGTGGCTTAAGCAAAAGTAAAGCAATTGTCTGAATATAGACTTCCCTAGTTTTTATACAAGATTACTATAAAAGGACACCTTCCTAACATGTGCAGCATGTTCATGCCCTGTGAAGGAGTGCAACAGGTGGAAGACTGGCATCTTAGCCATTGGCAGGCATTAACAGAAGGAAATGGAGAAGTGGGGGACTTTGCTGGTTGACTAAGGTAAAACACCTCATCACTCCTGTTGTCGAATTCACTGCTGGGAAGGTAAAAGGTTAGCCTAGATTGGGAATAGCAGCAACCCCACTACCAAGGGTAACACTAGGAAGTACACCAGGTACAAGGAAACACAAGTATTAACACATAAAAAGGGAAATCTTGGAACACCATATCAGGGGTAAGGATACATAAGTTTTTCCAGGTAACACAGAGAGTACAGAAGCTAGAATGCTAATAGTGGAGCATTGCAGTGGCTGTGGGTGGCAGTTTTCAGAGAAGCCCTATGGAGACTGTTCAGCTGCCCCATCATTGTGCACCTCTCTGGGTTGAGGAAGGAGGTCATTAGAGTCCAGTCTAAGTGTGCTAGAATTTGGGTGGCCTCTTCCCCCACACAGGGCCCACCAAATCTGACACTGTTACTCCAGAGGATGCCAGGGAGTAGGAATGGCTTGAGTATAGTGGGCTCTGGAAGAGTGGGGGTGGAGGGTTAGAGGTACATTTCTCAACCAGTACCACTACAACATTTCTGCACTGCTCTGGTGAGGTGGGAAAGCCAGGAGGAGGCACCTGTGGTAGTGGCTGAGGAAGATTTCTGGGTTCTTCAGAGTGAAGACCCCAAGGAGGAAGGAAGAGAACCCCAGAGGAGGAGGAAGTGACTTCCGGTGGGGGCTTGACTGTGAGGGGGATAGATTTCAGAATGAGAAAGGGGAAGAGGGAGATTAGGTGTCTGTGTGGCACAATGGCTTGGGGGGATTTTAAGTGAATTTTGAGGATTTCTAGGGCAGCAAGATGTGAGGCAGAAATGGATGTCATAGTCCACCTAGGGAGCAATGAAATGGCTAGGGATTGGGCTGGGATAGTGCAGGGGAAGTTTAAGGAACTGGGAAGGTATCCTAGACAGGTAGCACACTCTGTGTTTTTTGTTAAGGTGCTTTCTGTCTATGACAGGGGGGAGGAGAGGTATCTCCACACCAAGACCTTCAACTGATGATTGAAGGAATGATGCAGAAAGGAGGGGTTTCACTTGGAGGGATGAAGGCCTTTAGAGGGGTGATGGTCTGCTTTCATCTACGAGGAGAACTGCAGTACACAGTGGATGGTTTAAATGTAACTTTGATCAACATTTAAACTAGCTGAGAGGGGTGGTGGAAAGAATTTGGGAGGCAATAACTGCCTGCCCCAAAGGCTGAAGTAAAAAGTAAGGACCACCAATGAAGGAGCATTATGAAATGTTATAATAAAGGGGACATCATGGATCAAGGAGGGGGGCCTCTGGACCACCAATGAAAGGGGCTTTGTTATATGTTATATTAACAGGTACATCAGGGAGGGGAGCCACTGGACCACCAATGAAGAGGGCTTTATGAAATGTTACAATAACAGGGACGTCGGGGATTGGGGGAGCCACTGAACCACCAAACCACCAATGAAAGATACTTTATGAAATGTTATAATAACAGGGGCATCGGGGATTGGGAAAAGGGGTCCTCTGGACCACTAATGACATGGGCTTTGTGACATGTTATATTAATGGGTGACATCAGAGATTGGGGAGAGGGGACCGTGGCACATTGCTGCAGACAGGCTACTCTCCCAGAGGAGAAGTTTCTAAGTACCCTTAGACCAGCCTTGACAGGTCTAAGTGTACTTAGAATTTTCCCTTAGGGGGGTTCTGAGAATCGCACATTTGAGGATGTGACAGCTTGTGTCTGCTACATGCCCCCTAGTACCACATTGCAGCCAATTTGTTGGTGCACAGGTGGTACAAGCCCAGTTTGGGGCAGGCTGTCTGCAGGTGATGCAGGCTGCCTTTGAGAATTGCTCCTGATGCATCATTTGGCACAAGGATCATTTTGCACCATTCATTGTGGTGCAAGCCCCTTGAGCTGCATCGGGAGCTTTGAGAATTGAGCCCAGGTTTTCAAATTAGTTTTAAAGGTCCTAACATGCAGGCAGAATCTAATATGTTGTGACACAGCTTTCCAAAGAGTAGGCACAACAACACAATGTGCTGTGTCCCCATATTGTTGCAGCCTGGATAAAGGGACAGACAGCAGACCTGCATCAGAAGAGTGGATGGAGCAAATTGGGTGATAGGGAATAAACAGATCTTTTAAGTAGTCTGGTCCCAGACAGTGTAGGGCCTTGAATGTTGCAAACATATCTTGAAGGTTACGGACCACTGCATGGGCCTCCTGTGGAGCACACACAGAATAGGCATGATATGATCCCTACAAGAGGAGCCCACATTCAACTGGTCTGCCATATACTAAACTAGCTGCAGGTGTCGGGACAAACATCCAGATAACCTGACGTACAAATTGTTACAAAAGTTGAGCCTGGAGGTGACAAAGAGATGAACTATCATCACCAGATCAGCAGGGGATAGCTGTGGTTTGATACTGGCAATATTACAGAGGTGGTAAAAGCCAGCCTGGATCACAGTCAACACTTGTTGATTGAATGTCAGCTTGCAGTCCAGGATGACCCCAAGATTCTTAACTGCATCTACAGCTCTGTGTGGTAGACCACCCAATGAAGGAAGTAAAGTTGATTCACTCATCATCACCACTGGGATCTGCTTGCCCAGCTCAACAATCATGGCCTCCATCTTACTAGGGTTGAGATATAGCCAGTTATAGGCCATCCAGTCATTTCTTTCAGTCAGGCACTTCACCAGCACAGAAACAACATCACCCCAGCTGAAGTGCTAGACAGGGAAAGCTGAGTATCATCTGCATAGCAGTGAAACCCAACACCCATATCATCTAATGATCTCACCTTTTGGAAACATATACACTGAAAACAGCATGGGAGCAGAATCAAGCCTTGAGGAACACTACAGAGCCAATGAAATAAAATATCCCAGGGCCACACAGTGTGTTTTCCTGGTTGTGTAGGACTCAAATCAGCTCAATACAATTCAAGTGATTCCTACATAATCCTTCAGGTAATACAAAAGCATTCAACAGTGTTGAATGGCACCAAGAGATCTAAAAGGACAAAGATGGTACAAAGTCCCAGTCCCTTGCCATGAGGAAGTAATTCATCACTCTGATGAGGGACTTCTTGCTGTGACTATACTGAAAACCTGACTGGAAAAGTTTGTAGATCTTAAACTTCTCAAGATGTTCCAAGGAAAGTTTTTTAAAGAAGAAGCCTCACCACTGCCTGTTTAAGGGTAGACATTCAAACTCCCCTCCTCAAAAAGCACTCAATGATCTGGGAGATAATGGCATGAGAACCTTCCAGCACTCTAAAAGGAGTCAGATAGGCCCAGGATCCAGCAAACAGCTAATGTGTGCAAACCTGCAATCACACTGAGCACCCCTTTCTCCAAAACTGACTGAATATCTCCCCAGGCAGGTAGACCAACAATGACACCCAGGCCTGAACCATCACTGACTCATGACTGACCACTTGAGCAGATACATAGTCTAATGGAGGACACCTTGGCAATGAAGACATTTTTGAATGCATTGCATTTTCAATGTATTGCATTTTCAGCAGAGAAAACTCTAGCGGAACAAAGACAGGACAGGTTTAAAAACCTGCCCAAGGTGCGAAAGAGTTGAGCCAATAATCTGTACAGGGAGGAAAAGAGCTGAGACAGATGATTTCTATCAGCAACAATCATCCATGACAGGAACTCTGTATTTTTCAAGGAACTTGCTTGTTGATACACACCGTAGTGAGTTTTCATCAACAACCTGCCATCCATTGACAATGGAACAGTTAGTACTCATAACTTACCCAACATATTTTAAACCATACAGTATAGCTTTAACAACATCTGACCATGCTGTCTCCTATTTTCATGACAATATTTAATCAACTACACAGTCTCTTCCCTGATGATGGTCTTTAGCAATTTGCCAACAACTGAGGTCAGACTTATCTGTCTATAGCTCCTGAGGTTGTTATTTTAGTTGACTGGTACCACATCAGCTACCATGCAATCAGACCACTTTACACTCCAGGGAGCAGTTCAACAAATTTTCCTGAGGTTCAGACATTGCTTGTCCTACATCATTTAGTAGACTGGGATCAACCCGTATAGGCCTGAAAACAAAGTTGACCTGTAACAACCTCTGTCTGCTAAGCTCCCTTTTGTTCATGACAATGCCCACCTCTGGTTTCATCTGAGAAAGTATTCCCATGGGTTTTACATCACAATTCAGAAGTGTCCCATCCTCTTCTGCATGAGTACCAAATTGAAGTATTTATTCAGTCCTCCGTTTTTATAAATCTCTCTGTTTTGGTTGGAATAGAAACATAGAAACATAGAAGTTGATGGCAGATAAGGACCTCAAGCCCAATCCAGTCTGCCCATTTCTTTTTCTATCTTATGAAGGTGCCATCAGCCTTTGCTCTGTCAATGGCCTATCTATTCACACTCATCTCTATTGCTCCCTTATGCCTATCCCATGCCTGTTTGAAGCCCTGCACTGTATTCATATCCACCACTTCCTGATGTAGGCCGTTCATGCATCCACCACCCTTTCTGTGAAAAAGTACTTCCTCACATTACCCCTTAATTGGCCTCCCTGTAATCTCATGTTGTGTCCTCTTGTCCACTATTTTTCTTATATTGAAACATGTTAGACGCTTTCACCTTATTAATGCCCTTAAGGTGTTTGAATGTTTTGATCATATCACCTCTGTCCCTCCTTTGTTCTAGGGTATATATATATTAAGCTCTGTTAATCCATCTTCATATGTTTTCTGATGCAGTCCCTGCACCATTTTGGTTACCCTTCTCTGGACTGCCTCAGTTTGGTCAATGTCCTTGTGAAGGTGTGGCTTCCAGTACTGCACGTAGTACTCCAGATGGGGCCTAACCAGTGTCTTGTAAAGAGGGATTATTACCTCCCTCTTATGACTTGTGATACCACTACTAATACACCTCAACAACCCCCTAACCTTATCTACTGCTTTAGTGGTCTGCTTGGACGATTTCAGGTCATCTGTGATGATGATGCCCAAGTCTCTTTC
Organism: Neoceratodus forsteri; assembly: GCA_016271365.2. NCBI lineage: Eukaryota > Metazoa > Chordata > Ceratodontiformes > Ceratodontidae > Neoceratodus > Neoceratodus forsteri. Next base: position 120,690,026 of record CM028136.1, on the reverse strand, counting down.
TTCCCTTGTGACTGCCAGCAACTCCCCTCCTAGCCTATTGGTGGCTTCAGGGTTTCTCTTCCCTATGTGCATGATCTTGCACTTCTCTGCATTAAACCCCAGTTGCCAGTCTTCTGATCATGTTGCCAGTTTATCCAGATCTCTTCTCATTCTGTCCACCCCATCTGGATCTACTCTTTTGCAGATCTTGACGTCATCTGCAAACAGACAAACCTTACCCTCCAGTCCTTCTGCAATGTCACTGATGAAGATATTGAAGAGTACTGACCCCAGGACCGATCCCTGAGGTACCCCACTTGTGACTTGCATCTCTTCTGACTGAATACCATTTACCACCACTCTCTGTTGTCTGCCCATAAACCAGTTTGCCACCCAGTTAACCAACTTCTGACCTACCCTGAGCATACCCAGCTTATTAATCAATCTTCTATGTGAAACAGTATCGAAAGCTTTGCTGAAGTCAAGGTAGGTGACATCATCTGCTCCCCTTTGGTCCCCCACTCTGGTTACCCAGTCAAAGAAATCTATGAGATTAGTTTTACAGGACCTTCCTGTGTAAACCCATGCTGTCTTGGATCATGTGCTGCTATGAATTCCAGGTGTTGCACTATCCTTTCCTTAAGGAGTCCCTCCATAATCTTGCCCACTACTAATGTAAGGCTGGCCAGTCTGTAGTTCCCTGCCTCCTCCCTGCCACCACTTTTGTGGGGTGGGATCACATGAGCCCTTCTCCAGTCTTCTGGGACCTCTCCTGTATTCAGAGACTCACTAAGTAGTTCTGATAATGGCTCTGCTAGTTGCACCCTTAGCTCCTTTAGTACCCTGGGATGTATGCCAACCAGTCCCATTGCCTTGTCCACCCTGAGCTTGTTGAGCTCTTGTAGGACCCTTTCTTTTGTGAAGGGACTAGTGCATACCTCCCTCCCCCCTCTGTCCATGGTGCTGAGCAGTAGGCCCTGCCCTACCTTCTCTTCAGTAAATACTAAACAGAAGTATCTATTTAGGATAGATGCTTTTACATGGTCTTCCTCCTCCTCACTTGCCCCCTTATCCTTTGATCTTAGCAATAGCCCCTCTGGACTTTCTCATTTCACTAATGTATCTATAGAAAGTCTTGTCACCTTCTTTTACTGTTTGTGCTAGTGTCTCCTCGGTTTGGGCCTTTGCCTTCATAAATGACTTCCCTGCTTCCCTTAGGGAAGTTTGGTATGCCTCCCTATCTTCATCCCACTGAGTTCCCTTATATTTCCTGAAGGCCAGCCTTTTGGTTCTGACCTTTTCTGCTACTGTTTTTGAGAATCAAAGTGGTTTCCTTCTTTTGTTGCACTTCCTTTTCTCTCTAACATAATGAGAAGTTGCTTCAAGTATTGTATCCTTAATGCTTGCCCACTTTGCCTGTACCCCCCTCACCTGTATTTCTTTTTGCCAGGGCTAGCTTAACTCTGTTGGTCATCTTATCAAAGTCAGCTCCTCTAAAGTCCCATATTTTTGCCTTGGAATGGGATGATTTAGTTCTAGTGGCCAAATTGAATCATACCATGTGATGGTCACTGGTCCCCAGGTGACCTTCTACCTGGAGATCTGTGATCCTTTCCCTGTTAGTCAGTACTAGATCTAGGATAGCCTGTCTCTTGTGGGTTTTTGTACCAGTTGTTTGAGGGTCTCCCCCTGCAGGAAATCCACTATGTGTCTAGTTCTGGCAGATGTTCCTGCTGGTACTGACCGATCTGTAGCTGACATGTTGAAGTCTCCCATTATCAGAACCACCCCTTTAGCTGTCATGTTTTTAATATCTTCTAACAGCAGTGTGTCTATGTCCTCCCCTGGGTCTGGAGGCCTGTAGACAACCCCAGTTCATATGGCTGTTCCATTTCCTGTTTCCAGGGTGACTCACCATTGTTCTGGCTCCTTATGTGTATTCTGAATTTCTATAGCTTTGATATTTTCATTGACATAAAGGGCCACTCCACCCCCTTTTTGCATCTCGGTCTCTTCTGAAAAGTACATAGCCAGGTACTGAAGTCTCCCAAGTGTGGTTACTGGTAAACCATGTCTCACTAATGGCTACTATGTCCAGTTTAGCCTCTGTCATTATTGCCTGCAGTTCTAGAATCTTGTTTCCCAGACTGTGAGCCTTTGCATAGAGGAGTAAGTAGCTAATTTTATTGAAACTCAAATATATTTTACATTTGAACCAATGTAAAATCTTGATTTGTGTGTTAGTATTGTCATTGGTATATTTATACTTCATTTATTTAAATGCATTTCTGTGTTTATTGCATTCTTTTATTGCTCTGTAAAGTATAGTATATTGTGATATTCTAGTAAGTAAGAGGGTATAAAAAGTAAGAGTATAAAAAATAAAACTGTATTTTGTTATATTATTAAAACCAATTGAAGCATATTTCAAATGCAATGTTAAACTTTGATACAGTTGTCATTCTAAATGTATTTTCATTAGAACAAAAACATGTGAATCCCTAAAACTAATGTCTAATTTTAAGTCAAATATCAACAATTTTCAAGCAAAGTCTGTAAAGAAAAAGCAACTGAGAAACATACATTATGATACTTAGTCTATACATCAAACATAGAACCTTGCTGACTGATTTTTATCACTTTCACAATGTATGCATTCATAATGGGATTCCTAATCTCAAACTGCTAGCCGTTAAAATGACCACATTGTAATTTTCAGAAAAAAAAAATGAAGTTCTTTTTTTTTATAGGGACCATCTGACAACCCTGTCAATATGATAGCAGCCCTGTCACACTACCACCATAAATGATAAGTAAAAACTTTAAAAAGTGAACACAGTTTCTGCAAAAGTAAAAGTATTGTGCTGCTTTGAGTTTTGTGTCATGTTGCAGAGCCATGGTGACCTCTAAACCTCATCCATAAATTAGAGTGTTGCATATTCTGGAATATAAAATTAGGACAGTTGCATGTCTTTTCAATGGGACTTGGAAAAAAAATGAAGTCTTTAATCAAAAATCTACAGGTAGTGGATAGAAGAGAGAGAGAGAGAGAGGTGAACTGCATAGAGGAAAAGGGCTTGAAGCTGCAACTTTTCAGCAGTGAGATTATTACTTTTGGAAGGCCTAAATCAGAGGTATTAGCCAAGTCAATAATGGATGATATAAAAGAGAGAGTGAGGTCTTGTCAAGCTGATGAGCTGAGACTTTCCGACTTATTTCTCAATTTTATTACTGTTATCTTGTACAGAGAAGAGCACCCGCCGTCAGTGAGTAATTAACCTAGGGGTACTTGCAGTGTTATATCTGAGAGATAGTGCTGCCCTATAACATCTTGAAACCTTCACACACCAATTTCAAGCAATGCTGTTAACCCCTTGGTGCCACTGCTGAAGTGGTTGTGGCAGGCAATAGACTAAAACAGTAATTACTTTATATTCATCACTTGGCTGGCATATTAGAGACAGTGTACACCACTGGTTAAAGCAGAGGACCATGAACCATAAGAAATTGCAGTCCAAATCCCAGCAGCTCCATTGACTTTCTCTCATCATCACCTTGAGTAATTCATATGACCTTGGGATTCATTTCAGCCAGATGTGAAAAGGGGTAGAAGCAGTATTCTGCTGCAAAAAAGTTGGACTTTATTTGGTTTATACTGAATAAAAAAATGTAAATTAAATAAAATGTATTGCATGTGGTGATGGGTTCTTTAGTGGCTTGATTCACTGGTTTAGTTACTGTATGTATGTACTATAGGACTAAACAGAACAGAATTCTTATTAGTTGAAACGTGTTTCAAATAATATACTATATACTGATCATGCATCAGTCCTGAGAAACTGTGATAAATGTCCTAGTCTATAATGTAAAATAAGTTGCCATGGTAACATTTATATCTAGAAATAAGTATTTGCTACATGGGGTAAAATATAAAGCTAAGTAAAATGAATAGACAGACCTGCATTCAGGAAATGAGAAAATAACTGTCAGAAGCAGTTTTTACATACAATTCATGTGTTATTTGTTCCAATATTATCCACAGTGGAGGGACAAAGAATGAATATTTCAACACAGCCAGAGCTTCCCAAGTGTAATGCCAAGTTGCAAGGTTTACATTTTGCCTTATAGAAATGTTCCATTTATGTTCCCTTCTTTCACCACTGTGACTTCTGTCCCAGCCAGACAACCTTTCAGTCTCACCTGTTGCCATTTCCATCACTCACCTGCCTTATATTAACATTAGGTTTTCTCTCCGTGGTGGATCTTTAGGGCACCCAGGAAGATTCACTCAGGAAACCTTCAGATTCTGAAGCAGTAGACAGTGGACTGCAGCAGGGTCAGAAAGCACCAGAATCATAATGCAGCAGAAGAAATGGACAAGCATGGTCACCAGCAGCCCCTACAGGATACACAAGAAACACACATGGAGTCTGCTCTGTACAGCCACACAATAACTACTGTGTGAACCAGACGTGGAGGAAAGAGCCTCTCACCACTGGATTCATTATTTATATGCTTCATTTATCATACACATATAAATAACCTTATTTCTGTTTGCACTGTATTAATCTTCTCCCAGAAGAAGTGGTGGAGGCTAGAATGGTCACATGATTTAAATATGCATGGGATAAAAACAAGGGAATCGTAGAAGCAAAAAGGGGGTGTAAGCCAGAGTCCAAGTAGGGTCTTCACTATAGGTAGGGAATTTAGGGCAGACTAGGTTGGCCAAGTGGTCCTATCTGCTGACAACTTCTTTGTTTCTATGTTTCTATATAGCATATGCACCCAGACTATGTCAGCAGTGAAAGTTTCATGGGTGTAGCCCCACTTCATCAGGGCCTTACACATGCCCTTAAGTACCTGAAGTGGTGCTGGAAAAATATAGTGGTTGCTTATAATTCAAAATCCAAGTTACTCTTAATCTAATCTATTCAGCTCTTAGATACTGTAGGGAAAACTACACATGTTCATTTTGTTGTAGGTAAATACAGTAACAAGGTATTTCTCTTTAAGGACACTCTATTTATATTTGAGTCATTTGTGACCAAACATCATTTCACAGATGTTCAGGCTTGGTTTTCTTATTAATTTTTTTTCTTTTTTTTTCTTTTGGGGTGACCCAGCAACTCTTCTGCACTCAGCATTCTAGGTATTCAGTATATCTGGTTCCTAGATTCTTAATAAATGTCCCAGGGCTTTTGCATTTTCTTCCACTATAGGACACCAATGGCAAGGACTCAGTGGAGCCAGCTGACATTACCAGATAATTTTCATCTCCCACTGCACTGCCATCTGTGGTTACCTTTTCAGTGATATTGCAGCAGAAACAGAAGTCATCCTCCTTGAAGAAGGAGAGCAATATATGGGATTTTAAATCTGCCTCTCCTCCCCCTGCTGGCCCCCAGTGATTCAGTCTTTTTTTCTCTTATCTTTTGGACTTGTTTTGTTGCTGTGGCAGCCTGTCAATGGTGTGATGCTGTCGTCTTATCAGTAGTCTGAGTAGCTTTCTGGGCTGCTAATTTCTACTGGTTTAAAAAGATTGCAATTGTTTTCCTATTTTTAAAAAGCTTCATCAGCTTAGTATTTTTGTCAGCTGTTTGTTGTTGCTATGTGGCAGATGTTCTGGCATTGTGTTTGTTTCTGTAATCAAATACGTAGTAGCGGAATACTATATTCATAGATTTCACTCAATCCACTGATTTTTTTAATTCCAGGAATACAAGTCTAGAATATGTCTTAAAAAGTAAATGCTAATTTGGATAATAAGATATGATAAAAGTGAAATAGATATTTACATATTTATATATATATATATATATATATATATATATATATATATATATATATATATATATTATATTTATGTAAGTTAAGGAGTAAGGGAGGTGTAGGACGTACTCTATATATTTTGTTTCTAGTGGTGAGGAATTAATTCCACCAGTTGTAATTCTCTAAATTCTCTAGGTTGTTTTTTTCTCACATCTATATGTGTGTTATAGCCCAATTACCTGACAACATCAAGGTCATATTTATGATACCTGAATCATACAATGCTGCTGTATATTATACAATAAGCCTGTAACAGCTATTTGGTAGTGCATTTACCCCATCTGGGTGGGGAGTACAATCTAAACAAGTGATATTAAGTAAGGTTCTCTCACAAATGCAGTTCCTTGGAGGATGTGGTTCAAGAGTGAGGTGCTCAGTTGTGGGGACTCTCATGCACTCTTATTCAGGGATGTGCTCTGGAGGAGGTGGTACTGCCTTTTATGCAAGACCATAGCAGAACTCAAGGTCAGCTAGTAGCAGCAAGGATAGAAATATCTCAGCTGCACATTCAGCTCAGCAGGAGCTCATCCCATACACCCCCCCCAGAGACCCACTGGTCCCGATAGATGGAGGGTGGCAGGGCACTGGGGTGGGGCAGTCATATGCAGGTTGTCCATCCCAGTAACATCCAGAAGGCAAATCACTTTGCACCCTTGGGTTCAGGATCCTGACTCCACCAGGGGAGACTCCGAATCAGTTGAGGGGAAGGGAAGGACATCACATTGGCACCCGTGGGGAGCAAGGCTAACAGGAAGGTCCTAGTGGTTGGGGCTTCAATGATCAGGTGGATAGACAGTGTAATAGGAGAGGGGTTGGATGGGAGGTGTTGGCCTGATACCTACCTGGAGCATCAACTAACTGGGATTTAGACAGAATAGGGAGGATGGTGGAGAGGAAGGATGGTGAACTGGGGGTGCTGGTACTCCTGGGGACCAACGATCTGGCCAACCAGTTGGTAGATATAGTAAAGTGGAACTTTTAGAGACTAGGGAACAGATTGGTGGAACACTCAGCCCCCCCCCCGGCCTTTTCCGAGGTCTTTTCTGTGTGGGTCAGGAAGGGCAGGCAGGAGAAAATTAGGAGTATTGAAATAGAGGAGTTGAACTGTTGGCTTAAGAGGTGATGTTGGGACAAGGGGTATCACTTTGTTGGGGATTGGGGGGATTGCTGAGACAGGAGACTTTTTAAAGGTGATGGACTTAACCTGACAAGAGAGGGGGTAGTGACTTAGGGCAGAAGTTTGACATCTACATCAGCCATTTAAACTGACTGCAGGGGAGTCAGGGTCTAGGAGATCCATGGTGGATGATGAGTAGAAGGTGATCCTAGACAGAACTCCCCCAAATACAGGTGACATCAACTGCAAAGAGGGTACAGGGAATGTGGTAGGATTTACTGGACCAAGATGAGGAATACCAGTGAAAAGGAAAGTAAAAGGTATAAACAGAAAAAAGGAGGGAAGAAAATATAAAAAGCAAAAGGACAGTTGCAGAGTTAAAGCAGGGGTCAAATGGAGGGGGGAATGCCATAACACCAGGATCCTAGGCAACAAACTCTGTGAGCTCCAAACACTGATGGCAGACATTGAAGAAGACCTCACAGCCATCATGGAAAAGTGGGCCACAATTAAAACAACTGGGAAATAATGGTCCCTGGACATTCAATGTTCAGGAGGAATAGAAGAAGAGGTGGAGGGGAGTTGCCTTTTTGTCAAGGAAGGCATTGAAGTGGCAGGAGATGGAAGTGTTTGGGGTAGCAGTGGTGAGGCTGAGTTAATATGGGTGCATCTCAAAGCAGCCTCAGGCAGGAAAGAGCACTTAAGGGTGCTCTATAGGCCTCCAAGGCAAAGGGAGGAAAGGGACAGTGAACTACAGGAGGAACTTAAAAGAGGGGCATCAAAAGGGGAAGTAGTGGTGGTGAGTGACCTGAATCTGGCTGATGTTAACCTGAGGTCCCGGTAGCCAAAGTGACAGGAGCCAGACATCACTGGACACCTTCCAAGACAGTATACTGGTGCAGCTTGTTAAGAAACCCTACCAGGCATAATGCAATCCTTCATATGGTGCTCACCAACTCATAGATGGTGGGTGCTGTGGGAGCAGGGGAGCAGCTAGGGAACAGTGACCACAACTCTGTGTGGTTTGAACTGGTCCTTGAGGTGGGCAACCAACAATCAAGAACCAAAGTCCTTGACTTTAGAAGGGCAGACTTTAATAGGTTTGATGGAACTGGTCAGGGATAAGTTAGTAAGGGTAGATGACATAAGGGGTAGAGGAGATATGGGGGGAATAAAAGGAGCCATCCTCGAGGCATCAAAGACAAGAGTGAGAACAGTATCTAAAAAAACAGGTTTAAGAGACCACTATGATTCTCAGCTAGGGCCAAGGAAGTGGTTAGAGCCAAAAAGAAGGCCTTCTATAAATACAAGGAAAAGCGGGGGGGGGGGGCAGAAAGGAAGGATTATCAGCAGAAATATAGGAAGGCACAGAGGGTCATTATGTAGGTGAAAGCAGACATGGAGCTGGGTACCAGGGAGGGGGTCAAGAATTGAGAAAAACTGTTTCTTAGAAATATCAGTGAAAAAGGGAGGGTCGTCACATGGCTAATTGAGCGTGGTAGGGTGATAGAGAAGGATGAGCCAACGGCCAAAGTCCTGAATGTCTACTTTTGCTCAATTATTTACTAAGGGTGACTGTGGGTCCATGCCAGAAAGTGGCATCAAAGTAGCCGCTCAGGGAGTCATGGATATGAGACTGCCAATACTTACTAGTGAGAGGGTTCTGAAAGAGTTGGCAGCCCTTAATATAAATAAGACCTCAGGACTAGATCGGTTGTATCCAAGGATAATTAGGGAATTAGCAGCAGAACTGGCTGAATCACTGGCTGAGCTGTTTAACAGCTCACTTAGGTCTAGAGGAGTTCCAAGGGATAGGAAGATGCTGTACCCCTTTATAATGGGGGGTGATAGGGAGCAACCGTGGAACAAAACACCTGTCAGTCTGACCTCCATCATGGGGAAGCTGATGGAATCACTTGTCATGAAGGAACTCATGGACTACCTAGAGAGCAATGGGCTCCAGGATAGTAAACAACACAGTTTTGTGGCAGGATGGTCCTGTCAAACTAATCTGATATTTTTCTTTGACTGTGTGACCAAGGAGGTAGACAAGGACCTCACTGTGGATCTGATGTACTTTGACTTCAGCAAGGCTTTTGATTAGGTACTGCACAAAAATGTGTCTAAAAAAGATGGAAAACCTGGGTGGGGCTAAAACAGTAGTGAAATGGGTGAGTAGTTGTCTAGAAGGGAGGTAGCAGAGGGTGGTGGACAATGAGGTTAAATTAGAGGAAAGAAAGGTTATGAGCGGGGTTCCCCAGGGATCTGTCCTAGGCCTGGTCCTCTTCAACATGTTCATTAGTAACACTGGTCAGGGAATCCAGGGCAGGCTGTGTCTCTTCGCAGATAACACAAAACAAGCAGAGGGTGGATAGTGATGAGGAAATAAGGGATATACAGAGGGATCTACCAAAACTAGAAGGGTGGTCAAAGGTCTGGAAGTTAAAATTAAATGCCAGAAAGTGCAAAGTAATGCACCTAGGGGAAAAGGAGCCCTAAGACAGAGTACTGGAAGGGTTGGGTGAGACTTAGCACTACAGAAGAGTAACAGGATCTAGGAGTTATCATAAGTAACTCCCTTAAACAATGAGCTAGTGCAACAAGGCCTCTAGAAAGGCTAACAGGATGAGGGGATGTATTGGGGGGTACTGATAGCAGAAGAAAAGATGTACTACTTCCCCCAAATAGGTTCCTGCTGAGGCCTCACCTGCAGTACTGCTCCAAGTGCTGGAGTCCTAATCTCTGAAAGGACAGGGATATGTTGGAAACAGTGCAGCACAGAGTGTCAAAAATGATTAAGGGCTAGCAGGGCAGATCTTATGAGGAGCGCCTCGAGTCACTAAATATTGGTTCACTGTGATCTAGAAGGAAGAAAAGGGGAGATATGATAGAGATCTTCAAGTTCCTTAAAGGAATTAAAAAGGTAAACTATGGGGAATTATTTACTCTGAATACCAACTTGAGGTCACTTTGCCACGAGTGGGACTTAATAAGAGGGAGGTTCAGTGGGATGTTAGGAAGTACTTCTTTACAGAAAGTATGGTGGAACCTTGGAACAGTCTGTCAGTCAAGGTGGTGGGTGCAAACACAGGGGATTCAAACAAGCATGGGATAGAAAAAAGGCAATAGTGCTCACCTGGGGTGACAAGACCATGGAGGAGAATAGGGATAGGATAGGGAGGGTTAGTAGCCTGGAGGAACAATAGGTTCTAGGGATATAGGGAATATGGGCAGACTAGATGAACCTTTAGTCTTTTCTGCCATCATGGTGTATGTTTCTGTGTTTCTATGTAACAGATGAAAAGGCATGGTATATACACTGATATGTACAAACCAGGTGGTGTCCTTCAACACAAGGCATACAGTATATGAGTTCCTTAACCCTCTAAGGTATGAGTTTAGCAGAGTGTAATACAGGGTTAGGCCTTTTCTCCATAGGAAAACTGCAGACATACTGCCCCATGATGACAACTTGTGACATAATCAGTTAAAAACACCAAATAATTAAGCCAGCTCGGTGGCACTGAGGGTTGAGGTGCTGACTGCCACACCTCACACCACACCACACCGGTGCCCAGGGTTCAGGAATGGACTCATGTCATTCGGGGGTTGGCCTGGGAGGTAAGGACTGAGCATCTGGAGGACTGTTCTCCTTCCTCAGTGTGGGGGGTTTGTGCTGCTAGCATCAGCACAGCAAGAGAGGTTCAGTCCTCACCCAGTGTGCTTGGCTGCTTCCGTGGAGGTGGAGACAGCTGCTGCACCCATTGCATGGATGAGGGCATGGGGGAGACAATGGAGGACAAATACCAGGACCTGGCAGGACCCATGATGGCCCCAATGGGCCGGAGGATGTAACACTCTGCGGGGGTGGTCATAGCCCCTGCCAGGTCAGCGGAGGTGGCACATATAATGTCATGATAAAACAAAAACACACCAAATAACTGGACCAATTTAAAGATATATGACGTTTAATTACATATACATAACATCTTATGACTTTACATTACAACAAATTACACATTTACAGCATCCTCTCATATACTCACTGTCTGACTTTTCATAAGTCACTTGACTTCCCATTGCTGCAGTCCAGACAGATGAGAAAATAGGTAAAAAATAGGACTTTAATATAAATAAGATCTTGCATATCCACAGGGATATAATAGGTAGAAAACATCTATTGCAAACAATTCAAATTATAGCCTCTACCCATACAAACCTCTTAATGCAGCTAACCTATCTTGCTATCACAACAGCTGATTTAAGACACACAGGGACAGAATTATTTCAGTTGAGACACTGGAAAACATGTTGCATCACACCTCTCAGAGCTTTAAATATATTACTGCTGTACTAAACACTGTTAAAACTAAAAACTAACATTTAAACTCAGTAGAACTGGGGTGATTTATCAAGAAAAAGACATCTGGACTGAAAATAAAGCTTTTAACCTTGCACAGTCACTGCAAACTCAGCTCTTTGAGACAGCAGATCCATAGAAACCTAACACAAACTCCATCTTGGTTTGAAACCTGAGCAGCCATCAGGCACATCATTTGCACACCAAATTAGTAGCCTGCTCAGTGTTTACATTAAACAATCAACAACCATGGCAACCATGAACACACTATGTAGTCCACAAATGCTAAACAAGAAACAATTAGTGCTCAGTAACAAATCCTAACTCCTGCCACACAAGAATGACTTTGAAAGGGAGGGTTTTAAAGGAATGGAAATGCAGAGAAACCAGGGGTTCTAGAAACATAGAAACATAGAATCTGATGGCAGATAAGGACCACACGGCCCACCTAGTCTGCCATTTCCCTACATAGTGTTGACAGCCCAGATCCTATTGGATCTGTGGAACTCCTTCTCTGCCCATCTCCAGGGTACCCTTATATCTATCCCATGCACTCTTGAACCCCCCCCCATATTGTTGTAGCCCACACCACTTCTGCAGGAAGGCTATTCTATGGATCTGCCACCCTTTCTGTGAAAAAGTGCTTCCTGACATTCCCTCTGAGCCTTCCTCCCACCAGCCTCATATCATGTCCTCTTGTCCTTGTGCAATGCCTCCTCTGAAATATGTTTCCCCCACACCCTTTTTATACACCTAAGTTACTTGAATGTCTCTATCATATCCCCCTCTCCTCCAGTTAATCACCATTAAGGTCCCTGAGTCTTTCCTCATACAGCGTCTATTGCGGCCAATGTACTATTTTTGTTGCCCTTCTCTCGGCTGCCTTCATCCTGTCTATGTCCTTCCTGAGATGCAGTCTCCAGAACTTGACACAGTACTCCAGATGAGGCCTTATCAGTGATCTGTACAGTGGCATCACCGCCTCTTTCTTTCTGCAAGTTATACCCCTACCCACACATCCCAGCATTCTGTTTGCCTTCCCCACTGCTTTTGCACACTGATTGGACACCTTCAGGTCATCTGATATGATGATCCCAAGGTCTCTCACTTGCTTTGGGGTGGCCAGAACCTCTCCCCCATCCTGTACTCCTCTCTTTGATTCCTGTGACCCAGGTGCATTATTTTGCACTTTTTAGTATTGAAACTCAACTGCAGTACACATGACCATTCTTCCAATAAGCTTTGATCCTTTTTAATTCTTCCCATCCCTTCCAGGGTGTCAACTCTGTTGTGGATCTTTGTGTTATCAATGAACAGGAATACTTTTCCCTTCAGACACTCTGCAATGTCACTAATAGAGACATTGAACTGGATTGATCCCACCACCAATCCCTGTGTCACCCCACAGGTCACCTTCCTGTCTTCTGTTTTCATGCCATTTACTACCACCCTCTGAGTCCTATCCCATAGCCAGATCTCAATCCATTTTACTACCATAGGGCCCACTCCCAGGTTTCTCAATTTATTTAGGAATTTCCTATGTAGGACGGTGTCAAAGGCCTTGTTGAAATCCAGGAAGGCCACATCCACTGCTCCTCCCTGATCTACCACCCTGGTCACCCAGTCAAAGCAATCAATTAGATTTGTCTGACAGGACCTTTCTGCTGAGAATCCATGCTGTCTTGTATCCTGTGCCATGCTAGTCTCCAAAAACTTCACAGTCCTCTCCTTATGTAGGGACTCCATTAGCTTCCCAACTACTGAGGTAAGGCTTACATATCTGTAATTGCTAGTCTCCTCCCTACTGCCACTCTTGTGAAGAGGGACCACCTTTGCCTTCCAGTCTTCAAGTACCTCCCGTTTCAAGAGATGAGTTGAAAAGGTCAGTCAATGGACCTGCCAGTATGTCCCTGAGTTCCTTTAATACTCTGGAATGAATCCCATCTGGCATCATTGCTTTGTCTGTTTTTATTTTCCCAAGTTCCTCTAGCACTTTCCACAGTGAATGGGCTGGTGTTTACCTCCTTCCCCTGACTACCCCTCCTAATGAGTTTTGGACCCTTATCCTCCCCTTCTCTGCTGAACACTGAGCAAATGTATTTGTTGGGTGTCTCTGCCTCTTCTAAGTCATCTTCCACCCACCCTCTTCCTTCCTTCCTTCTTCAGTCTAACAATACCATTGCTTGTCTTTTTCCTCTCAATAATGTATCTGAAGAAGGCCTTGTCTCCTTTCTTAATAGCCTGTGCTGTACCTTCCTCTGTCTGTGTTTTAGCCCTTCTGACTGCTTTCCCAGATTCCTTCTTTTTTTTCCAGATACTTGTTCCTGTCCTCATCCTTTTGAGTCTCCTTGTATTTCCTAAAGACTTTACTTTCTCAGCCACTATCTTCAAGAACCATAGTGGCCATTTCTTTCTTTTTCTCTTACTATGCATTCTAACACTGTGTCTTGTTACTTCTGTTATGTTTCTTTTGAGTCTAGACCACTGTTCCTCCACATCTTCCCCTGAACCTTCTGCTGCTATGGCACTGTTAAGCTGTCCCCCTATTTACTTAAAGTTAACCTGCCTGAAATTCAGAATTCTATTGCTTGTATGACTTTCTTATATCACTGTGGTTATAGTAACCATACTGTTCTGTTGGCGCTGGAACCAAGGGTACTGCGACCTCAACAACTGTGATCCTGTCCCCACTGGTCATCACCAAGTCTAATATAGCCCCATCCCAGGTAATTCTACTACTAGCTGCCTCAAGTTTGCCCCTTTCAGGGTGGTCATGAAGTCCTTGCTCCTTGAAGGGGTTGGAGGTAGTGTTTACTCTGAAGACAGTAAACAGAGCCACTATTTGAACAGGTGTGATCTGCAGACTTCCAACCTGGTGGAAAAAAACACATAAAGCACTGTTAGAAGCCATTGGCACTATGGTAGAAACAGGGGAGGAGGTGCTGCTGGTCAGGGACCTCACTCTGCTGGATGTAGACTGGAACCTCCCAGCTGCAGCTTCAGCAAGAAGCAGGGCAACCTGGACTCCCTGCACGGGTGAATTTCTCAGCCAGCTAGTCATGGATCCCACTCAGAATGGAGCAATACCAGACCTCATGTTCAATAACAGGAACAGTATTAATGAAGTCAAGGTGGGAGGCCTTCTGGGTACCTGTGATCACTGTATAGTGTGGTTCAACATAAGGATGGCAGTGGAAGCCAACGGCAAAAGGATGAGGGTCCTTGTCATCAGCAGGGCAGATAAAAAAAATAGTGAATGCCTCAGAGATGACCTAGCAGTGGGTGGGGTCCTGGATGGGGTGAATGAACAGTGAGAGAAGATAAAGGAAGGCATAGTGAAAGCAACAAACCTCTGTGCTAAGGAAGTGAGCAAAAAACAAGAGGACAAATACAGAGTTATTGTTCTTGAAGTGACTGAAAAGATAAGAAAGAAAGTGTTTCAAAAGATAAAGACTGAAAGGTTTACATACATGAGGTATAAAAAGACACAGAGGGAAAGATATAGGGAGGTGTATCAGGAGAAGCAGAGTGAGGCAGGGAAAGCAGTGAAGAGCATAAAGGTGCAAATCGAGAAAAAATAGCCCGCGGGTAAAGAAAGAGAACAAGACAATTTTAAATTCATAAGTGAAAATCTGAAGACTAGGGGAGGGATTGTGAGGTTAAGAAGGGCAGTTGAGGACTGTGCAGAGGAGGATCAAGAAAACAAAACAGATATCCTGAACAAATACTTCTGTTCCATCTTCACAGAGAAAGGGGAAGGGGATGGGCCACATAAAAGCAACAAAGATACTGGAGGCAGGGAGTAGACACAAGTCCTTTTACAAGGGAAAAAGTCCTGAAGGGACTTGCAAACATGGAAGTGGAAAAAACAATAGAGCAAGATGGGGTACAGTCAAGGGTGTTGAGGGAGCTCAGGGAGGTACTAGCTGCATTTCTGACAATCCTTTTCAACAACTCACTGAACAGCTGCAGAAAGTATTACACAAAGAAGGAAAGTGCATGGTATAACTTAAATATGGAGCACATGGCACTAGCCATGAACCATTCACAAACAACCAAAATAAAGAAATCAAACACGATAGAAACAACATCCTTTTATCTAAAGATGGCAACATGAAAAAAATGGCAACTTGAAATGGAGGAAGCTCCCACACCCTCAGTGACAGACACACACACACACACACACACACACACACACACACACACACACACACACACAGGGCTACCCTGAATGAGTTTACTGGTAGTGGGTGAATAGAGTAGCTGGAATCTAGTATTGCAGCCAAACTGCAATCAGAACACTGGACGCTGGCTCAGAAGCTTGAACTGCATGTGATTGCAGATTACCTTTTCGGGTTTTATTCCCTATTGGTCTTTTGCCATGTCTGAAATTTAAAAGAAATTATATGAGGTATGTGATGACAGGAAAAACATAAAAAATAAAAATAACACAGTGCACCCACACTACATAGTACATCCTATAGGGAACCCCAGTTGAAATTGCTAAGGTTGACATTTTCACGGAGGTGACCACCATTTACTCCATGTGTGACAGCCCATGTTCCATGGCAAAGATGAGCTTCCAGGGCAAAACAGATGTTGTTGCAGATACAAACCATAATCAGTACTCAGGAGTTGGTGGCTGATGGGGGAAAGGAAGGTATTAGGTAGCATTTTGAAGCATCCCTTACGAAAATGAAATTAGAGATGCAGTGAATTTAAAATCCACTGGTGAAGTGAACATGAAGTGGCCACTTCGTGTTGGCACTTCACTACGTGGAGTGCCCCATAGGAAAAGCTCACTTTGCCTTATTATTATTTTGTGTTGTCATTCCGCCTTAAATGCCAAGTAAGGCAGAGTGACAACAATATTGGCAGCATCCCACCCACACAGTCACCAGAATGAATGTGCATTCCCAAAGTGCTACTGTCTTGTGTCCTGAAAACTCCCCAGTGCTGATGAAGTGAAATGAGAGTGTAATAAGAAATGAAAAGTCTCCCAGAATTAATGGCACACTCATTCATGTGCGCAGTGGTCAGGTCACACACAGAGTCACCAGAATTAATGTGCATCCCCAAAATGCAACTGCCTTGTGTCCAGAAAATTCCCCAGTGCTGACAAAGTGAAATGAGAGCATAACAACAAATGCAGTCTCCCAGAATTAATGGTGCCATGCAAATGCACAGACAGATTAAGATTACACTGTACACTCAAGGGATACATATGAAAAGGTACAACAACACCTAACCAGTGCTCACAAGTCACAAATCCAAATCTAGAAAGGAATACATTTTTGCCTATTGTGGGATTAGTGCATGGCAGTAACAATCCACTACCAGTAAAGATACCACTAAGTAGTATAAAAACATTGTGCAGGTGCAAAGGATAGCTGGTTCACACTGCTGCAAGTACTCTGAAACACAATAAAAGGTGTCTGATTTAATGGCATGCATCGGACACACACACACTCACATGCACACTCAAGTAATGCGTAGCAAATTGAAAACCTTTAGTAATATAATCAAATGTTTTAAATAGACAAATTGTATACTGCTGCACCACAACAATCAGCAAAAAAATCTCAAGAATTACTGAAAATATTACTGTGTGTACATTGACAGTTATACAAGAAAAATATAACCAAAACAGAAAGACTGCCTTTTTCACCCATTTAATCTGCCTACATCACAAATACGCCCCTCCCCCAAAGCACACTTCACAGTACACAGACTGACTGTTCAAAATTAACATTCAAAATCCACACACAACAATAAACACTTAATGATATGAGCACAGAAGGGTTTCATACAATCGATGTACTAAATTCTGAGCAACAAATATTATTCAAAAAGGCATTTTAAACAGCTTTTGGATGTTTTGAATTGCAAAGGTCTGAGAGCAAACTGTCTCCAGCTACCACTGCACATACATTACCCAGGCCAGAACTGAGGCTGTGCAGAACAATCTAGAGCCCATGTGACCTGCAATCCCATGAATAACCGCAGAATGTCATTTGGAGCTCAATTACAGGGTGAGGTGAGGCGAATTACATTCTTTCTAATGTACTTTGCCTTAAAATTGGTGAAGACGTGGTATGGGGAAGGCGGAATAACGCAAAGTCATTGGTTTCAATTGACTTTGCATTTCTCATTATGAAGCGAAGTAATCCACTGCACATTGTGGAGTTCTCCACGGATTCAGTGTTACTCAGTGAATCACTTCGCTGGGCAAATTGGGGCCACTTCGCCCATCACTGCTTACAGTACTGTAACTCACATGTTGTACGGGAAGGAACATGAATGCTTATGGCTGTGCTTCCTCGATGAGCTGTAGCACAAAACTCCCTGACTTAAAATGCTCTTTAATGAGGACAATGGTGGGGTGGTGAAGCCTGGAAAGATACTACAAAACATGCTTACAGTACATCCAAGTAACTAGTCAAAAAACTAGTGTTGTGATTCATGACATGATTGTGAATCCTGATTTGTGACTGCATTTGTGACCGTGATAATGAAGAACCTGATTCGGTGTCAACGGTGTGAGATAAACAATATGGAACTGTACTGGGAATGTGAATGCCTATGGCTGTACTTACCCAATGAGCTGTAGCACAAAACTCCCCGACTTAAAAAGGCTCATTAATGAGTACAATGGTGGGGTGGTGAAGCCTGGAGATATACTACAAAACAGGCTTACAATACATCCAAGTAGCTAGTAAAAAAATGAATGTTGTGATTCGTGACGTGATCGTGAATCATTATTTGTGACCGTGATGATGAAGAAGATGATTTGTATCATTAGTGACTCATGATGATGGTCTTAACTTAAAAACTCATATTAATGATACAATGTTCATGCAGAATTATGCACCACATCAGTCCAGTACTCTGAAGACAAGCTAAACAAACAACTGTGACTTAAGTTACAGATGGAGATTGGGCCCTAAAGAGATGCAAATGCTGACAAATTAAGATTGTGCTGTGCACTGAAGAGGTCCAGATGCAAAGGTACAGCACCTAATCAGTGCTCACCATCAGAAATTCAAATCTAGAAAAGAATACATTCGCGGTTGGGAGGCGGGCTTCTGCGGGGGGCAGTGTACTGCAATGCTGCAGTAAAAGTCACTTGTACTACAGCCAGTAAAGATACCACACAGAAGTACAAAAATGACACAGCTGCAGTGGATAGCAGGTTCACATTGCTGAAGTTACTATATGGCACAATAAAAGGTGTCTGATTTGAAGACATGTGTCACACATATACTTACACACACACTAAATAATGCATAGCAAATTGAAAACTTCAATAATACAACCACATATTTTTAACAAACGGAAATTATGCATTGTTGCACCACAACAATCAGCAAAAAAAAAGGCAAGAATTATTGAAAATATTACTGTGTGCACATTAACAGTTATACAACAAAAATATCACCAAAGCAGAAAGAACTGTCTTTTTGTCCAAGTTAATCTACCTACACCACAGATACACCCCTCCCCAAAGCACACTTCCACTGTTTCTCAGTACACAGACTGAATGTCAAACATTAACATTCAAAATCAGTACACAAACAATAAACGCTCGATGATTTGACCACAGGGGGGGGTTTCCTACAATCGATGAACTAAAGTTTCAGCAAAAAAAAAATTGCTCAAAAAAACTTTTTTAATAGCTTTTAGAAGGTTTGAATCACAGAGAGCTCTCAGAGAAGACTGCTACAGCTTCCTACATACACTACTCCAAACTGAGGCTGTGCAGAACAATCTAGAGCCCATGTGACCTGAAATCCTATGAATCACTGCAAAATTTGCCTTTAGAGCTTAAAAACAAGGTGAAGTGAGGCGATATACATTGCATTCAATGTACTTCACCTTAAGAACTGGTGGAGTAGCGGTTTGGGAAAGTGGAGTAACGCGAAGTCATTGTTTTCAATGGACTTCGCGTTACACATTATAACGAGAAGTATTCCACTTCGCATTGTGAAGCACTCCGCAAATTCGCTTTCACTCCGCGTTCCACTTCGTGGAGCTAATTGGGGCCACTTCGCCCATCACTAAATGAAATACATTTTAAAATATATTATTAGAAATATATTTTAGTATATTTATATCTTTGTGTTGTAAAATATATTGCCATATATTGTAAATCTAATATATTGAAATATATTGCTGAAATTTGAAATATATTGGTATATGTGGAAAATACATCTAGTATGGCTCATTTAGTATATCCCATATATTGGAAAATATATTGGCTTTTTTCAAATATACTGTATTAAGTAATGTAAATGTGTGTGATTGATTCATTGATAATATATTTATAAATCTATTATTGAAACATTGGAAATGTAATTTCCTGTACTTAAATAGATGTACTATACTGTACATATGTTATAGATTTATAATATAATAAAATATGTTTATGTTACTTATTTGAATGAGCCATTATATATTTGCAATGCATTCTATTGCATTCCAAAATGTACTAAACATATTTCAGAAATGTATTCATAAATATATTTCCATTTTACCTTATATGGTTATGAATATACATAACATTAATTTATAAATGTGTGTGCAATACACTGTAGAATGTTCAAGGTATATCAAAGAAAACATTTCCTAATACAGTTTCAATACATTTATAAATACAATATATGTAATTTATATTCAACATTTATTGTGCATGTATATTTATAAATACTTGTCAATATATTGTTACACTCTCTTTATATATTTTGACTTATATGCCACATACATCGATAGTCATACCCCTGTATATTGTACATATATAGATCCTGATTGAAAATGCATTTGAAATATATTAATAAAGGTATTTATGCAAAAGCCTGGCATACATTTGAAATGTATGCACATTATGCTGCTTGTATATTGTAATATGTGCTATTTATATATTCATACATAGTATATATATATATATATATATATAGCACATATATTATCAATGTATAACGTATATATTGTTCAGTACATTACTCATGTACTATTAATGCATGTCCCATATATCGACTAAATGTATTTCATATATATTTTTAATGTGTTCCGTATATAATATTAAGGTATGTGCAACACCTCACCCCCAGCCTCCTAGCTGACTCCATATACTGACACCTGCCCTACCACCAGATCCACACCCATTCTGCCACTAACCCAGTGACCACTAGGAGTTGCTATTTTCACCCTGTTTTGGGCCCAAACCCAGCCTGCTTTTGAGTCCACCAGAACCTGGATCCCTGCTGTTACGCAGGTCCTAACACAATGGCCCTGCCAGGGTTTCAAACCTTGTACCCTGTCCTCCAAAGTCAGTGACACTACTACTACTCCAAAGTGGTATCTGCACTTTCTGAAGGGCAGCCAAGATACTTGAACCTTTCTGCCCTGCTGCTATCTTAGGCACTATGTTTGTACACCTCTTCCTCAAATGCCTCCCCCTCATTTACATGCTAGTACCTACATCCCATCAGCCAGACATCTCCCCTGGCCCACTTGTACCAGCACCCACAACTCTACCTGACCTAGTCTGATCCCACCCTACACTGACCATGTACCCTGGCCCACGGCACCCACACCCTGGATGCCCCCCGCAGCCTACCCTGCCTCCCCATAGTTGCTACTCGTCCTCGCCCTCCTGACCCCTCAAACACTGCCCATTCCTTGTTCCCCATGGCCTCCTCCCCATTCCAGCATTCCCCCAGGAAGCTGACATACTATCACCCCCTGGTCAGAGCCTTGGTTTTCCTACTACTCCTATCGAGTAATATACATCCAAACCCAGGCCCCACACCCTCCAGCCCACCAGCTGGATCCACTGGTCTCTGCATAGCCTCCATGAATATATGCAGCCTACTGAAAAAATTTGATGCCCTCCAGTGCTGGGCCATGCTACACCAACCAGACATCATTGCCCTTATGGTAACCTGGCTATCCAAATCCACCCCTGACTCCTTTGTCTCCTTCCCAGGCTATACCCTATACCGGGAGGACCGAGTAGGCAAATGTGGGAGTGGCTGTGCAACCTATACTAGGGACACAATCATCAGACAAGCGCACCCTGCCCCAGCTCCTGTAAATGGGGCCCAGGCCCTCACCCTCAAACTTTCTCCCGACCCTTCTAGGGGCCCTCTTTATTTCACTACTGCCCACGTTCCCCCAAAGAACCCGAACCCAGCACTGATATCTTTAACAGAATATCTTGCCACCCTCCACCACAAGGTGGAACAAATCCTAATGGGGGACCTAAATGTCAACTGGCTCAGTGCCTCCTCTTCCATGACCCGAGCAACCCTCACCTCCTCCTGGGAGTGTGCCTGGACATTCTGGGACAATGTTAAACTACTAAATGGGAAATCACCCTCCCCTCCCCCATCCCAAATCACTATTGATGGCTCTACCTCCACTGACCCTGCCTGCATAGCTAACTACATTATCACCTCCTTTACTGACCTTAGCTCTGTCCTCCCCAGTAATTTTTTTGACCCTCCCCTCAACCTACCTCCCCCTGTCCTCCAACACCCCAGCTTTCACCTATGCAGGGTATCTGCCCAGGAAGCCAGACCTCTCCTAATCTAAGACTTAAATAGCAATAGTCTTGGCAGTGACTCCATGGATCCCTGTATTCTCCGGATGGTGCTGGGTGAAGTCCTTGCCCCACTCACTGGCTTACTCAACCAATCCCTCTGCCTGGGGCAATTCCCCACTGCATGGAAAGCGGCCATAGTCACACCGATACATAATGGGGGCGACAGGTCCTCCGCCAGGAATTACCGACCAATCTCCATCCTCCCCCCCCCAAAAGCTCTGGAAAAAATGGTGGCCATGCAAATCACTGAACATCTGAGCAAGCATAACATCTTATGCCCAGAGCAGCATGGTTTCTGTGATGGTCTCAGTACCGGCACTGCTCTAGTTGAGTTCTCCAATCTCCTACACTCCTCCCTGGATGCCAGCTCCCTAGCTGGTGCAGTTTTCGTTGACCTCTCAAAGGCCTTTGACACTGTCTCCCACCCTCTTCTGCTGGACGTCCTCTGCCACACTGGTTTCTCTGCTGGCCCTCTCACCTGGTGCACAAGCTATCTATCTGTGTGCTCCCAATGTGTAAAAATCAATGGGACACTCTCCAAAACTCTTTCCATCCGCTCAGGGGTACCTCAGGACTCCATCCTGGGCCCTCTACTCTTCTCACTCTTTCTAAACACCCTGCCCAGCACATGAACTGGCAAAATTCATTTGTATGCAGACGACGCTGTCATTTTTGCCACCCACCACAATGCCACCTCCCTCCAGAACACCCTACAGCAATCCTACAATGATGCTGAAGCCTGGTTTAAAGAGCACAGACTTGTCATTAACCTCAAAAAATACAAAACAATGCTTTTTGCCCACCCCCAAAACAAAGCCTGCAACTTCCCACTCCAGATCCTCCCCAGTACCAAACAACCACTTGAACAAGTCTGCTCCTATAAATATCTTGGGGTTTCTTTCGACTCAGCCCTCACCTACCACACCCACATTAGCGCCCTTGCATCTGCCAGCAACACAAGGCTTGGAATCCTTTACTACTATAAAAACTGCCTCCTCCCTGATGCTCTCCGACTTGCAATTATATCTTCAGTACTGTCCCTAGTTGACTATGGTCTGCCGGTCTATGGTACTGCTAACACTACCGCCCTCAACAAAATCAGAGTCACCCTAAATAAGGTCTGCAGGCTGATTACTGGTGCCCCCAGGTTCACACACACTTGTCAACTCTATGTCGAGGCAAAACTGCTTAACCTGGATGAACGGCTACACTATCAAACCTGCCTCATCACAAAAAAAGCTCTACTCGGACTATCCCATCCTGGGGTGACAGCCACCATGCACCACACCCAACCCACTATCACAATTAGAACCTCTGACAAGACCACCCTACTGGTTCCCAGATCCTGGACCACCCAGGGTCAGAGGTCCTTCTGTTACAGAGCTCCATCCTGGTTTAACTCTCTCCCTGCTCCCATCTCCAATGCTCCCACAATCTCCAACTTCAAAACTGCCCTTCAGAGCCAACTATTTAGCTCTTGCAGCTGCTCCTGTCTGTAAATATGGCTCTAATCTCTCCACACTTGACAACGCCCATTGGGTGGCACTCCACTTCACCCCCCACAACTCTCCCCATTGCATATTGCCTCTTTTAATACCAGCATGTGCTCAGCTGTATCAATGTAATTGCAACTAAATTGTATCATTGTAATTGCATCTAAATTGTCTAAATGTATGAAACCACTCTGTGTACCACGAATGACATGATTTTTATGCTGTAATCTAAATGTTTTATGCTGTAACCGAAATGTGTTTCTGTCTGTCCTCTATTTGATGAGGTACCTTTGGAAATAAGCCTGTGGCCCAAAGGTTGTAAACTGATGTACAAATAAATAAATAAATAATATATATATATATATATAATCAATGTATTTAATTTTTATTATTAAATATATTCTACATATAATATGTATGTGTTATATACTCTATTTTATGTATATTTTAAAATATATTCTACGTAGCACATTTACATCTATCCAATATATAGACTAAATGTATTGTTTATATAAATCACCCACTGTGCCAGAAACATAAGTGACAACATGAATCCAAATATAAGGCCACATGCCTCACAATGTACCTGGGGTGTTGATTAGTCCTGAATACCTGCACACCCTGGAGTGTGTTATTGTGTTTATAACATTGTGTGTTCCCTTTGGTCAAAAGGCAAACGGAACACATGCAGTTTGTGAAAAATGCTGGTTTTACCAAAAGTATCATGCCACCATATAAAGTAGTACCACTGTAGATATAGTAAACTCACCAGACGTGTGCAAACAATTGATACACATTCATTGTAACAGATCTTTGGCTACATAGTGAACACACCTTATGCTCTCCTTTTATTGTATCAGAACTTTGTTAATATACTAAGCAACCAGTATGCTGTTTTCTGATTTTTAGAGAAACATGGTGACATTGTAACAGAGAGATGGCAAACATTGTTGAAGACACATACCACATCTTTGGTGACATAGTAAGTAAAGATTATGCTGTCCTCTGATATGCCCTGGAAGATTATAACACTGTAACACAGACATGAGTAAGATTGTGAAAGAGACATACTTATGTAAGGTGATCCCAGCATCACTGTCCTTCTAAGGGTGCCTAAACAACTATGGCTGCTTGGGTCTCTTATCACAATGTGTTGCCAGTTCTTTCCAAGGTGCTCGCCATGTCTGACATTGTGCACTACTTCTCTTCTTTCAAAGAGATGCAGAAAAGTATCAGGAGTCTGAAGTGCAGATGGACGTGCTGCATTGTGTGGATAATAGATCACTTATGCGCTGTAAACAGGGGAGCGACTGCTGGAGGTGTGGGAATGTGTGCAACTGGGATAGTTACTGGGCCACTCTTTCTATGGCTAGTTGCTGGTCTACAGGGTTACTACACAGTCCAAACAGACAAGGGTCAGGAGCACTGATAGGGGATTGTGCATGGAAGTGGTTAAATGGTGAGCACCCACTTCAAGCAGAACAGGTCCACCACCAGTGGTTGCTCTCAACTTGTGACTGGGGACAACAAAGCTGCTGCTTGGGGACTGAGGTGGCCCACAGGTGGGTGCCATCTGTCTCTGCTCTGAATATGAACTCTTGCAGGGTTGATCGGAGCAGCCTACCAGCATGGCAAACATTGTAAACACACAGGGTTTATTTGATGTGCCAAGACACTTGTCAGATAGCAGCAGAGGGGGAGAAAACTTGTTGTGCCCACTGTGTGGGTAAATGTCTGTGATTACTGGTGGTGCACATTGCAAGGATGTCCCAGGTTTGGTAGTTGGCACAGCAGCACTACTAGTATGAAAACATGTGCAGAAGGGGTATGTGGCAGACCAAGGCATGGTGTGCATATTGGGATCTTGGTCTCCGCTCCCTTGTTGATAATCTGCTATCTGCCTTTGGTGGGGGGGGGGGTCTGTTTAGGCTCCTCCACAGTCTACTACTCCAAATCATCAGTTGTGGACTGAAATTTTAAATGTGTGCTCCCTTCCTCATGGTCTGCCGGTCGGGTGGGTGTTGATCACTACAACACAGTTGCCTGCACTGTTTTGTTGTAGCACCATGATCCGCACTATGAGTTGTAGGATTTCACAATGCTGCCATTAAGCAAAATGCCAGTATTGCGTGTGATACACACACAAGTACCAGCTGTCCTGTTGCTTGCTGTTCACTTTGTTTAGATTGTCGGGGACTGGTGCAGCCTGCACTGCGGTGCTGGGGTCACTTTTCTATGGGCTGGTAGTGAGTTTGCTGCCATCCTCGTATGGCCAGGAGTTGACAATTTACTTTGTAATCCATATTTCCCCATGTTATAATCTATGATAGGGCATGTGTTTATTGATAATGCATGCCCTGTGTGGTTGAACAAACTCTTCCTTCAGTCTCTTGCTTCACAATGCACCTGAGGCACGCATTTATTCTCCATAAACCCATGTTCTATCATGGGTCATTCCTTCCTTTTTCTGTCTGCACAGTCAGAATTACACTTCTTAATTATTCAATTTTAATTCACAATCTCAATTCCAATTCACAATGTAATCTCAGAATTACACAATCCGTTTTGTGGATGGTATGCTGCTATGTTTGTGGTGAGGATATTGAACCTAACCATGCTCTGATCTTAAAGGAAAACTACACCCTCATTTCTTCTATATGTTATTTGTTTCCATATTAACAGACAGCATTCTTTCATGTAGCCGTTAAAGAGGTATGCCACTGCTTTAGTCTATTTTCACAGCTCATACTAGGCCCTGATACTGTCCTGGGAGGCTCCATTTTGTGGCTGTTGAGATCCCATTGTCCCTGAGAGCTGCATTAGCATATGAGAACATGATGCGTAACCAACCTCTAACCTCTCCAGCATGACTATCTGCTTCATTAGTCTTGAAAGAAGCAAGCCACAAGAAGGTGTAAAATACCACATTTATCTTCAGTAAGTTTTACAAACTATCTGAGGTATAATGCAGGTTTATTATTTTTAAACTCCATTCAGTTTCTGAGTTTTCAGAAATTTTTGAAGGTTTTTTTTTTCTTCGGGTACACATACATATAAATGGTGGATCTGACATCATGTTCTCGTATTCTAATGCAGTTCTCATAGATAATGAGATTTCAACAACCATGAAATTGAGACCACATGGGCAGTCACAGTGGGCTACCAGGACCAGTAAAAACAAACTAAAGCTAATGCATAACACACTAACAGCTACCAGAAAGACATTGTCTGTTGACAAGGAAAGAAATAAAATTTTAATTATATGAAGATGTAGTTTACTAGGCCCAGTTACTGTCCTGGAAGGCTCCATTTTTTTGTTGATCAAATCTCATTGTTCCAGACAACTGCATTAGCATATGAGAACATGATGTGTAACTAACCTTTAAATTCCCCAGTATGCCAATCTGCTTAATAACTCTTTAAAAAAAACAAGCTACAAGAAGGTGTGCAATACCACATTTACCTTCAGTAACCTTTGCAAAGTATTCGACTTACAATGCAGGTTTCTTCCCTCTAAACTTCATTCAGTTTATGAGTTTTCAGAAGGTTTTTGCAGGGTATTTGTTTTTTCACCATAGAGGAGAAGGGAACTAGGAAGATGGTGGGGGCCACTAGCATAGAGGTAGATGATATAAGTGGCTGATCTGACATCATGTTCTCATATGCTAATGCAGCACTCATGAAAAATGATATTTCAACAACCATTATATGGTGACCACCAGGGCAATCACAGAGAGTTAGCAGGAGCATTGAAAATAAACTAAAGCTAACTTATACTGTATATCTCTAACAGCTACAGGAAAGGAATTGTCTGTTGACATGGAAACTAAGCAGAACCTGTCTTCAGATGTAATATATTCATCAACATTTAAATGTCTTTACAATCATTCCATTCATTTTTCTTCTATGAGTAATGCAAGTCTCTGATCTTCCCATTGATGGCTTGTCCAATGTCACTCCTTTTGGTGTGCGTGAACTTATTAAGGGTAGCAGCTAAAAGAGGACCGAAAAAAACAGTTTGCACTGTAGTCACATTTTTCTCTTTCATAAAGTTGTAAACATTCTAGCATATATTGTTGTTGTTAAAATGCTATTCAGCTCCATGCTACTGCATCACATGCTCTACTATTGACCTGTACTCCTCTTCTCCCTTCCCACCCAATGCTTCCTACAGTAGTAGCCACAGACATTGCCGGATAGTTCCAGATAATTCACAAAATTTTTAAAGAGTTTCTCTCTGCTGCCCCTACTGTAGAAATGGAGAAAGCATTAGATATATCTGTAAATATCACAGAAATTTGGGGAAATAGCTGGCAGTGCCTGTGGCTGCTACTGTACAGTATCCCCTACAAAAAAAATGAATACAGCATTCAACATAGAACTCTCAACTAATGCTCAACTTATACTTAGTTTGGGCTAAATGAGTGCTTGTTGAGATTTTCACATGCAAATTTTCTAGCGCTCTACTCATTAATATACAGTTGATGCTCAATTGAGCATTAACTCAGTTGATGCTCAATTTAGTGTTAACTCAGTTGATGCTCAATTGAGCATTAACCAGTTGATGCTCAATTGAGTGTTAACTTTGATTTCTCCTAAATAGCAGTTCATGAAATACCTGCAGCAACAGCTACTAGTGCTCCCCATCATCCTCTTAGTCCCCTTCTCCCCAGTCCTTCTTGTCCACCCCATCTCATGGCCCACCAGTGTCCCCCCTCCCTGTAGGTCCCTCCACCCCTGTGGGTGACTTCTTCCAGTAGTTGCCCTCTACCCTATGGTGAATTTCCATTGTCCCTTCTTCCATGACCACCCTTTTCCCCCTCTCCCTCCCCATACCCAAGTGTTCCACCCACAGCTGGTCCTTGACCTTATGCTTCACTGCTCTCTTAATTGCCTTCACAGGCCAGTTACCTTCTACCCTACAGTGCTGCCCCATTATCCCATCTTCCATGGCTACCGCCTCCCCACCCCAGTTGCCCCTGAAAAAGGGACTTCTGGTCTCAGTGGGACTACCAGTCAACAAGATTCAATAAACAAAAAATAAATAAATAATAGCTTTCAATAAAGGCAATAAAAAATAAAACTTCTTTCATATGTTTATTTGAATTTAAAATGTACAAATGTAACCCCCAGGGGTGCTACCCTTAACGCTACTACCCCTGCCTGCCTCCCCTGGAGACAAGGTGAGGGGCCGAGATCAGTTAATGGGTGCCTCCACCCAGAGGTCGGGGTTAATACAATCAAGCTTGCTTTGGCTACAGCCCTCTGGGTTATTGCAACCCCCCCTTTTGTCCCACTAGTGGCTCACACTGGGTGCCAACAATTCTTTTCACCAGTACACTTACCCCCGGATAGTATCTTTCGGCTCACTCTGGGGACCCCCTGTAAAGTAAGGTACAGTTATATCACAGTCACTATGCAGCAGTTCACCAGGGATGCACAAACCAGCCAGCGTGTAGTTGCAACACACAATCTGATTTATTAAAGGGGCCGCTAACAAGGAACAAGGGGGACAATCAAGTTAATTTGCTTATCACTATAATTATCTAACTAGGGCTCTGTGCACAGGCCTACCCCTAATATTTGCTGTCCCTGGGTACCCAAGCCCTAATGGCTAGTCCAACGTGGCAGCTGGTTGGGGCCCTTACACAGATAATCGTAGAGATTCCAAGAAGGTCAGAAGGAGCAAAGATTCAGTTAGGCAGTCTGCAGCAGAACAGTACAACTTGGAACCAATCTTGGTACACTGAGCAGGGAGCTACCCTGGTCTAGTACTCACGCCTCCACAAAGTAACGATTTCTTCACCACTGACAGGGCTGATCCTGAATTTCACCAGCCTCATAACACATTTATATGGCAAATGACTGAGGGGTACCACACCAGGCCACAGCCTCCAAGGCATACACGAACTCTCAGCTGGCTAAGGTGCTGCAACGGCAGTTTCAGCCTTCTCGAGGACCGAGCGCGATTCAGCAGATTCTCCAATCCTCCATACAGGTCAAGCCTGGTGGGTAGCTGGGCTGGCACCAGCCTCCTCCGACCGCACGCAGTGGATTTAATCCTGACTCACTCACGGCAGAACCAAATGGCCGATGCAGGCCTTCACGCACTTCGCGAGCGAGCACTCCACCAGCGCAGAAGCACAGAGCTCCTCTCTTCTCACCAGCCACAATGCAGACTAGCCTTGGCAGCATTAAGCACTCCTTAGAGAGCAGGCACTACCCGTTTCCATTGGCTGGCTGAACATGCCAGTCATTTCATCCTGCCCTCAGTGGTGTGAAAAAGTGCCTTAGCCCATAAGACCTTTCCCAACAATACAAGCAGTCCCTCTATTGGTCAGTCGACTCTGTAGGGTCCCGAGGTACTGATTGGCCCAATTCAGCAGTTCTGGACCAAAATGGAGGAAACAGTAGAAACAGTCCTTACTGCAAAATAAGGCAGGTCAGAACAACTACATTATCATTATCATTTTACGTTTTTTCCTTTTTCCAGCAACAATCACATCCCTCCAGCAGAGCTCCCTCTGCACAACTTAACGATGGCAGAAACGGGGCAACTTTCCAGTGTCCCGGGCAGGACTCGGGCATACAACCACACAGCCCCCCCATTTCTGTTAACTACGGCTGCAACCAGGCAGCCCTTAAAGAGACAGCACATGGAGGCTTCAAAAGCACTCACTGGCGACACATTTAACTGGCTTTAATGCCAAACCCCAATCAGGTGCAGAGCATTCACCCGAGCTCCGGGGAAACTTTTAGGAACCCCCATTCATAGGGGGGGTTACACCCTTCCTGGTCTGAGAAAGCTTGACGTCTGCGTCAAGTAGTTTCCCTTACATCACATTTAAGACAAACAGCTTAGTTAACACTATATCACTCTTTGCATTACATATCTGAATAGTACATTCACATTGTATAATGGTTTATGCAACATTGTGCACATAAGCTCTTATTCCCCTTTAACTCAGGTCATTAGTTCTTACTCATGACACCGGGACTGGGGAACCCCTCTCTTTCAGTTACTGGCGGGTCACTTGAAGCAGAGGCACCACACTCAAAGGGCAATACTAACAATCTGGAGTTATCCCCCAAGGCTAACTTTGACAAGGAACTCGGGGACACATACACCCCTTTGTGGACCACATTTAAGGGCAGGTCCACCGGCTGACCAAGAGACTCATAACTCAACTTTATTACCGGCCGTATTTCTCAGCCGGATCATCTAGGGGTCTCGGGAGACCTTGAAACAGGCCCTGACTCCACTTCAGTCTCCTTGACATTAGCACCGGGAATCTCTGAAAGGGAAAAGGGCTCAGCACTCCTAGTACTATTAGGGGCCTGACCTTCTATCCCTGGACCCACCCCTCTGGGCTCAGCCGGGGGCTGTCTAGGTACAGGTGAGAAACCATCAGGGCATTCAAAATATTCTTCTGGTTCTGGCATATCAGTGGCTTGTTCTCCCATCTCACTCTCTTCTTCTGAAAAGTCAAATAATTCAGCCAGGCCAGACAGTTCAGCCATGCTCAAGGATCCCACCCCCTAGCGTTGCTGCTACCCAATTCAAGCTCTGGAAACAGGGGTTCCGGAGACAAAGCTGGGGGCTCAGACAGTCCAGAAGGCCCAACCTATTCTCCAGAGTTAACAAGGGGATTGCCCAGAAATAACTGACTCAGTTCATAAGAAGGGTAGTATTCAATATCATCTTCATCGTTTTCTGGCACCAATGGTTGATCATTTCCTTCTGCAGACTTTGAGCGAGGCCCTCTTGGTGGGCCTGTTGAAGAATCAACAGGTTTGGTGCTTTTCCTGGCAGCAGATCTAGTCATAGGCCTGGAGGGGGGAGCATTTGGAGACTCAGCTTAAATCAGGATTTGCCCGATTGGCAGCAGATGATTTCTGTGTATAGTCTTCACATCTTTGCAGTTGTTTTCAGGCCGCACATTATATACAGGCAAGTCTGTCAATTTTCCCACAACAATGTGGGGGAGGTGATGCCATCTGTCAGCAATTTTATGTTTCCCATGCAGTCCCAGATTCCTCAGTAACACTCTATCCCCCTCTTTTAGCTCCATTGTTTTCACTTTCTTATCATATCTTTCCTTGTTGGCCAGGTTTCATTTAGCAGCCATGATCTGGGCCAGTTGGTAGGCATGGTTCAGTTGGGCCTTTAATTTCTGTACATACTGTAGATGGTTCTCTGCTTGCTCCCCATCAGGGGAAACCCCAAAACACACATCCACTGGCAGTCTGGCCTCTCTCTCAAACATCAGTCTGTACAGGGAAAATCCTGTGGTGTCACTTTTTGTACAATTATAAGCGTGAACTGGGGTGCTAATCTGCTGGCTCCATCTCGGTTTGTCTTTTGGTTGCAATGTGCCCAACATGTCAAGCAATGTACGGTTAAACCTTTCAGGCTGAGGATCTCCCAGAGGTATGGGGTGGTTCTTGACTTTCACACCCCCCACAACGACAGCATCTCTTTAATCAGGCGGCTCTCAAAGTCCCTTCCCTGGTCAGAATGGATCCACTGCAGGGCCCCGTAGTGGACAAAAAAGTTTTCAACAAGCATCTTAGCCACCGTGGTTGCTTTCTGATCCTTAGTAGGGAAAGCCTCTGCATACCGGGTAAAATGATCAGTGACCACCAATATATTACTGACATTTTTCAGATCGGGTTCTAGACTTAAGAAATCAATACAGACCAGTTCCATAGGGGAACTAGTGGTAATGTTGACCACGGAAGCAGCTCTCTGGGGTACAGCTTTCCTTTGCAAACAGCGGCTACAGGTCTTGACATATTGCTCTACATCTGTACTCATTTTCAGCCAGTAAAATCTGGCCCGTACTAGATCAAGTGTTCGGTCTATGCCGAGATGCCCCATGTGATTATGCAAGGATCTTAAGACCAGTTCTCTAAAAGCTGAGGGCAGCACCAGTTGTTGTTTGTCTACCCGGCCTTCCTTATTCACAGTCTCTCTATATAGTAGTTGGTTAATCAGTTTCAATTTGGGCCCTTCTTTGTACAACAGGGCAGTCCTTAGGTCAGTGGACCATAACTTGGAAATGTCCCTCCCGGCCTGCAAAGCCTCCACAGCTGTTTATATCATAAGATCACAGGATTGAGCCTTTTGGAGACTATCATTGTTGAATTGGGGCAGTGGGCTAGTGTCTAATGCAGAGAAATGGCAATAGGCAGCAGGTATGCAGTTTTCGGATGGCCCCAAACAATCCACCATACAGTCCACTGCGTCAGGAGACACCTGTTCCTCTTTGTCAAATTTCTGGCAGAGGGATCTTATGTCAGGTTCTGACAACCTGACCCAATCAGTGTGTGGCATAGGCCTCTGAGAGAGAGCATCTGCATCTATATGGTTTAGGCCAACCCTGTACTCAACAGCATAGTCGTAGGTGGCCAAGGCAGAGAGCCACCTATGGCCAGTGGCATCCAACTTGGCAGAGGTCTGTACATAAGTCAGAGGATTGTTATCAGTCTTTACCACTATCTTGGCACCATACAAATAGTCATGAAACTGATCAACAATGGCCCACTTCAGAGCCAGGAACTCTAGTTTGTGCACTGGATAATTTTTTTTTGAAGGAGTCAGGCTTCTGCTGGCAAATGCTACAAGTCTCAAACCATTCAAGTGCTCCTGATATAACACAGCCCCCAATTCTCATAGACTGGCATCAGTATGAAGAGTGTATGGCTTGGCCGGGTCAGCATAGGCCAACACTGGGGCATGGGTAAGTTGATATATAATGTCATGGAAAGCTTCCTCACACTCAGCAGTCCAATGATCCCCAAACACATAATTCAGCCAGAAATACTTCTTTTCTGTCTCAGAGCGCACAACCTTCTTATACTTTTTGTGCGTAGGCGGATACCCCTGAGTGAGGTTGAGGAGGGGGCAAATCACTCGAGAATAGTCCTTAACAAACCACCTATAATATCCACAAAACCCCAGGAATCGTTGCAGCTCTTTCTAGATTCCTGGGCTGAGGCCAAGTGGTCAAAGCCTCCATTTGCTAGGTCAGTCTCTATGCCCTCAGTGGACACTATGTGGCCCACGTATTTCACAGAAGTCTGGAAGAATTGACACTTGTCAATAGACAGCTTGAGGCCGAAATCCTCCAACCTATCCAAGACCTTGAATAATCGTTGCTTGTGTTCTTCCAACGATTGGCCAAACACTATGACATCATCTAAATAGACCAGACACTCGAGTAGATTCATGTCCCCCACAGCCCGCTCCATCAGGTGCTGAAAAGTGGCTGGGGCACCTTAAATTCCTTGAGGCATCCGAACAAACTCATAGAAGCCTAGGGGGAAAATGAATGCAGTCTTCTTCCAGTCGTCTGGGGCCATCGGGATCTAGTAGTATCCACTGCGAAGATCCAACACAGAGAACCACTTACTACCATTTAAACAATCCAATGCATCCTGTATGCATGGCATAGTATACTGGTCTGGAATGGTCCACCGATTCAAAGTGCAATAGTCTACACACATCCGAACTGCCCCATTCTTTTTCCTTACTACTACTATGGGGGAGGCATAGGGGCTCCTGGACTCTTGTATTACCCCAGCAGCCAACATCTCTTGCAGATGCCGCTTTACATTATCTATATCAGCAGGGGCTAGGTGCTGGGATCTCTCTCGGAAAGGCCTTTCATCATGCAGTCGAATGTGATGCTCAGTCCCCTGCACACATCCAACATCCCACTCTTTCAGGGAGAAAACCTGGTCTCTCTTGGCAAGCCTCTCACTGACCCTTTGTTTCCATCCAGCTGGCAGTGGGAAGTCACCAAAGTCAAACATATCAGGAGTAACTTTATCACTGGTCCTGGAACCCTTGCTGTTGGGTAGTACTGCACTATCTGCACAATGTACATTTGCCATGGTGCACCCTATTCTTATTTGAATCTCTCTGTCGGACACATTATGCACTTGAACCATCGCCCTCTTAACATAAGCATGAGCTCTAGCCGGCAAGATGCTGGGCCTGACCAACGGTCCCTCAGGTAATCTTCCCTCCACAGGCACATCCAACATCAACAACTTATTCTTAACATCTGTTTTTAGTCATACTTCTCCATGCAGGACACATTGGGCATTCGGGGCAAGTGTCACCGGGGCTGGATCCTTTTTCCTCACCACACCCATCGGGCCTTCAGGTTCCTCCGAACTAACCTTCTTTTGAGTGGCACTTGCCTTTTGAATCACAGCAGGTATGCTTAAAGCTCACCCAGTCTGGAATGCTTGTTTTTCTGAACACAATTGGGCCAACCATCCAAACATATGCGCATTCGTCCCAATCAACAAAGGCACCCCATCATACAGTCCGGTGGGTGGGCAAACTAAAACTAGGGTTTACACCTGCTCATCCATTCCAACCATAGATGCAGAGAAAGATAACCAGACTCGGATGTACCCCAAATACGGATAGGCCTTGTCGCTCAACCCCCATACATGTAGACCATTCAAAGGTTGCAGGGGCACCTCAGGTAAGTGTGCCTGGTACCAGTCCTGGAACATGATGGTTACCTGAGAGACACTGTCTAATACAGCTCAGGTGGGAATTCCATTTACCCGCACCGGGGTCTCCATTGAAGGCCCGACCACATCAGACCAGTCGGGGGCCACAGCATTGATAGTCGACTGGGCATGGGCCCGAGTCACAAAACTTTTCCTGGGGGCCTGTGACTGGGCCTGGCGATGTCGGGCAATCAGTCTGCTGTTGACTTTCCTTAAATTTTCCGGCCTCTGGCACTCGGGTTGGAAATGCCCATCTTCCCCGCAATGGTAACAGAACTTGGGGTCCTGGGGGTCACTATTTGGCGGTGGGCACCTTATTTGTGAGGTGCTCTGAGAGGGGGAAGGGGTCTCTCTTTGGCTGGGGTTTGGGTTTCTGCATGACTCAGGGCTCCCGGGCCTGACAGGGTACATAGTAGATTGATTCAAGTCTCTCACCAGTTCCCGTAAATTCCTAACCTCGGCCCTCAACTCACTCTCTATGTGGGGGTCGGAGGAAACAACTCGCATTCCCACAGTACCTGGAAAATCTGGGAACCCCTCAGACCCTCTGGACAAACCAGTCTCCTCGGGGGTGCTAGGCTCTGGGATCCCACTAGGGTTCACTGCCCCCACACAAGGGCTTCCACCCCTCTTCATCGGTCTCCACCTCTCTAATTTCCCCTCATTAATTGACAATATTCAGGCAGGGTAGCCCGTCGATCATGTAACTTAAGTTTTAACAATATTACACTAGAGAATCTAGCGGACTTTAAGACATGTTCCAACCTGACCTGATTCAGAGTCGCGGCAGTGACTCCCCCCCTTTCTACAAGCCTTCTGCAAAGCTTGCGCCACCCTAGTGACAAAGGCAGAGAGCTTCTCATTTCTCCACTGCTTGGTAGACCTGAACTTCCATAACAAATCTTCCCCAGTCTCAGTACGCCCAAACACCCCTTCTAAAGCAGAGAGGTACTCTGTTGCGGTGGCTTCCGGGCTGGTGGCCTGCAAAAACCTAATGGCCTCTAACACGGGACCCCGTAGGCTCTCCATCAGTATCTTCCTTTTCTCCCCCTCGGAGCATTGCCATTCCTGAACTAAGGGGGTGGCATAGTCCATCCAAGCTTCCAGATCATCCTCCCCTGGAGGCACTGGCACTGTGCCAGAAAAAAGCTTCAGCCTGCGGTAGGAATCAAGCTGAATAGGATGGACCACTAAGGGTAGTGGAGTCAAAATAGAACTTTTGGGCGGGCCGGGGGAGTAGCCTGGGGAGACCTGGGGGGTAGCATCACTAGACAAATCCAAGGCTTGCAGCAATTTCTGGGTAGTCCTTCCCTCCACAGCTAGCAATTTAAGCAGCTTATCTTTAAAACTATTAGTCTGGGGAGACCCTCCAGGAGTGATTGACCCACTCCGAATATGAATTAGCCTCCATCCTTGTGAGGCACCCTCCGGGTAAATCGCTGGAGGCACCTTCTCGGGGTCGATGGCCACACTACACAGGAGCAGTACCTGCAATGTCTGGTTGAGCAGGTCAGCCATACGCCCTTTCACCTCCACTTTGCCTAAACATTTTACTAGCTCGGCCGTGGAAATGATGTCTGCTGTTGGGGTTCCCAGGAGCACATCTAACAGTAATACAGTTTTTGGGGAGTCCAGATTTTCAGCTTCACCCCACCACATCAGTCTATGTACCATTTTCTTGATAGGCCCAAACATAATTTTTTCCACCATACCCCCTTCCAGTTTCTCCATTTCTTATACATTTCCCCACTTGGCCAATAGGGGATGTTGATCCCAGCAGTGCCTCCAATTTTTAACCCCCAGGGGCGCTACCATTACAGCTACTACCACTGCCTGCCTCCCCTGGAGACAGGGTGAGGGGCCCACATCCGTTAGCGGGTGCCTCCATCCAGAGGTCGGGGTTAATACAATTGAGCTTGCTTCAGCTACAGCCCTCTGGGTTACTGCAACCCCCCTTTTGTCCCACTAGTGGCTCACACTGGGTGCCAACAATTCTTTTCACCAGTACACTTACCCCCCGGATAGTATCTTTCAGTTCACTCCGGAACCCCCTGTAAAGTAAGGTACAGTTATATCACAGTCACTATGCAGCAGTTCACCAGGGATGCACAAACCAGCCAGGGTGTAGTTGCAACACACAATCTGATTTATTAAAGGGGCTGCTAACAGAACAAGGAACAATCAAGTTAATTTGCTTATCACTATAATTATCTAACTTAGGGCTCTCTGTGCACAGGCCTACCCCTAATATTTGCTGTCCCTGGGTACCCAAGCCCTAATGGCTAGTCCAATGTGGCAGCTGGTTGGGGCCCTTACACAGATAATCTTAGAGATTCCAAGAAGGTCAGAAGGAGCAAAGATTCAGTTAGGCAGTCTGCAGCAGAACAGTACAACTTGGAACCAGTCTTGGTACACTGGACAGGGAGCTACCCCTGATCTAGTACTCACACCTCCACAAAGTAACGATTTCTTCACCACTGACAGGGCTGATCCTGAATTTCATCAGCCTCATCACACATTTATATGGCAAATGACTGAGGGGTACCACACCAGGCCACAGCCTCCAAGGCCTACATGAACTCTCAGCTGGCTAAGGTGCTGCAACGGCAGTTTCAGCCTTCCTGAGGACCGAGCGCGATTCAGCAGATTCTCCAATCCTCCATACAGGTCAAGCCTGGTGGGTAGCTGGGCTGGCACCAGCCTCCTCCAACCGCACACAGCGGACTTAATCTGACTCGCTCACGGCAGAACCAAACGGCTGATGCAGGCCTTCCCGCGCTTCCCGCGCGAGCACTCCACCAGCGCAGAAGCACAGAACTCCTCTCTTCTCACCAGCCACAATGCAGACTAGCCTTGGCAGCATTAAGCACTCCTTACAGATCGGGCGCTACCCGTTTCCATTGGCTGGCTGAACATGCCAGTCATTTCCTCCTGCCCTCAGTGGTGCAAAAAAGCGCCATAGCCCATAATACCTTTCCCAACAATACAAGCAGTCCCTCTTTTGGTCAGCCGACTCTGTAGGGTCCCGAGGTACTGATTGGCCCAATTCAGCAGTTCTGGACCAAAATGGAGGAAACAGTAGAAACAGTCCTTACTGCAAAAGAAGGCAGGTCAGAACAACTACATTATCAATATCATTTTACGTTTTTTTCTTTTTCCAGCAACAATCACATCCCTCCAGCAGAGCTCCCTCTGCACAACTTAATGATGGCAGAAACGGGGCAACTTTCCAGTGTCCCGGGCGGGACTCGGGCATACAACCACACAGCCCCCCCATTTCAGTTAATTATGGCTGCAACCAGGCAGCCCTTAAAGAGACAGCACATGGAGGCTTCAAAAGCACTCACTGGTGACACATTTAACCGGCTTTAACGCCGAACCCCAATCAGGTGCAGAGCATTTACCTGAGCTCCAAGGGAAACTTTTAGGAACCCCCATTCATAGGGGGTTACACAAAAATTAATAATACTGTACATGCCTTACATGAGATAAATACCAACTAGCATGCATTTGGCTACCAACACTTTCAGACTATCATGCTGTGTGGATTCCACACACCTCCAAAGTTTATCATGAAATGTTTCCCATGGAATACATGGATTCAAAATTCTGCCCAGTTCCACAGGCAGAATGTTTTTCTCCTAACATACAGTACACACATACAGTACAGCAAAGGTCTCTGTTACAGCCAGAAACTCAGTTATCTCACCATCAGGACACACTGCAAAAAATGGCGGTCTTAAAACTATAAAAAAAACAGTCTTTATTTTATGCTTAAAATAAGAAAAATATTCTACCAATGAGCTAAGATAATTATCTTAGTAAGACTTTTAAAATATAAGATAGTATGACTTTAATCTAGATGTTGCATAAATTCTCAACATTTCTTAAAATAAGATTTTAAATCTTAAAATATGACTGTTTTAACTAAAAACTAGAGTTCTTAGTCATGCGGAAATAAGTATAGAAATCTTAAATTAAGACCATTTAGCCAAAAATCTAGATATTTCTCCACTCAATTTAAGTTTGACAAATCTTGCAAATATCTTGAAGCAAGAGTTCTTAGACATACTGAAGTCCAGAAAATCTTAAAGTAGGACTGCTTCCTCAAAATCAAGATATTTCTTTGCTTAATTTAAGTATTACAAATCTTGCAGATGTCTTGAAGCAAGAGTTCTTAGACACACTGTTCTAAAGTCAAGAAAATCCTTACTTCAGACTGCTTTCCCATAAATCCAGACATTTATTTGCTTAATTGATGTATGACAAACCTTTCAAATGTCCTGAAGTAAGATTTTTGATGTAGGCAATCAAGGTTATAAATAAGAATATTGCTAACTAACACGTGTTCAGTTAATCCATAAATAAGTTAACTGCTGTTAAAAAAGATGCATTTATCTAATAAGTAAAAAAATAGTATTTAAACATGATTATTGCACCAAAATTGATATTTAAACCTGTTTATTGATCTGAAACCATAAAATTATTTACTAATTTGTGATTCCCATATTGTGCCCTGCATTCCCCGGTGTCCAGTGGCCCCAAACTCCATCTCTGTACCAAACACTCTACCTATATGGCACCCCTCTTCTTGTCCCATTATGCACTCCCTAGCATCAGAAGCACCTCTCCCTCTTCCTACCCTGTGTGTGTCACACTCCCTGATGTCCAATGGCACGTGTCAAGCACTGTCTGCGATGGCACCCTTCCCCATGCCCATTATTTTAATCAAACTCTAAAAAGTCCCTTCAACAAACTGCCTCTGCACTTGACTGGAGTATATGAGATTAGGTGTTAGCTGGACAGTAACAGCATTATCTCAGTGGTGACACATGCTATAAAAAGTGGTACCTGTTCTTGTTTGCACTTTTCAGAAACAACCCCTTTGTTTCTTCTTGGCAATAAAAATATACATGGTAGGAGTCAGTTATAGTCCCCTCGCTTTAACAAAGTTTGGAACCAGAATATGGGTTTGTGGCAAATGGACAGTATGCCTTTTTTTACAATGCTAAGGAGGCAGTACAGTGTAGTGATCAAAGGCACTGAATTGCAAGCCTGGAGACCTGCATTCAAAGCCCATCATCCCCCACTTGCATATTGTGTAACTCTCGGCAAGTCTCATAACTTCTATGTGATCCCAGGTCACACCTGGATACAACATAGTTAGCTAAGCATTTCCCATTCCCTCCTTTCACTTAGGACACTGGAACTCAACTTTCATGCTGTAAAAAGTAACAAAAAGTGTTTAAAGGATACCAAAAACAAGCAGTTTTTTTAAAACTGCAAACTCCAAAATCTGGCTTCATTGCGAGGTAAAGTAAAGGCTACTGCTATGTAAATAACATAAATGTAGTTTCATAGCTTTTGAAAAATGTAAACATCAACCTTGCACTTACAAAAAACAGCCTTGCCTTCTCCCTAAGATGTCTGCCATTTGTGTTAAGTCATGATGATATCATTGGAGCCAGAGCCAGAGACCATCGTAGATTCCTATTGGCTAACTAGTTCTTCTTTCCCACTTTGTTTTGAATTGTTTTACCAGAATGATCAACACCATGTGTTAACATGTGGATTGTGTTGAGCAGTACACATGATAGGCTATGATTTTGTTCATTTCATTTACTTTAACTTGCTGAAAATGTTTTGCAATTTAGCTGACTTTCTATTTGGCAAACTGCAGAACAGTACAACACTTCAAATACCTTATGATCTAGTGGTTATGTGATGCCCTGAATTTTGTTTTGGTTAACCAGGAGAGGCACGCTATGCTGAAACCTTGTTTACAGATGTGGCCTGGCAGCACAAGGAAGTTAAGTGGCTTGCACAGGGTCACATGGTGAAGTACCAGTGTGGTCCAATTCCAAAGCTCATGCATTCTTGTTAATCCACAAAAAAAGCTTCTCTTGTATTCTTTTTCCAAGTGAACCCCCTGCACCAAGCCTGGCTTATGTTGAACACCCCACCATCCATACCATGTTCTTACTACTGCCAGGGGCCACATATGAGCTTGCGGTCTCATGAAGAGAATTATCACACCTCAGACTGTAATCGTATACCTCACAGAGTTGTGCATACCTACACTGATATGGATCATCAGCTGGCACTGTTAAAAATACCTCCCAAATCAGACTTAAGCCCACTTTTTCAATGTTTGACTTCTGCTCCCACAGTAAACGTTGAGTGTATCACCACCCTTTTGCACAGTGAAGGCAGTATGTAAAGTTCCCCTGTTTTTTTTTGTCCCGCCTCATTAACCGACAATTGGGTCTTAGTGGAGGGCGAAGCAATAAGCCTCAGGACTCACCAGAAAAACTGCTGCTCATGCCTGCATAAGGGCTGTACTTACTATGGATAACAATATTATTAGCAGGAGGAGGCATAGTAATGTCTTGAGCGAATCCACCAGATGTCCAGTGTCAGTCTACTAATTGACCTGTGATCTGAAGAACCCCGCAGGACAGTTCCCTGCAAATCTTTTCCAGCACTCTTTAGTGCTCTACTCCACAATATGAGCTGGTTGGCTACCACCCTTCTAAATCCAGAATAATCTATACGCAGCTCCCTCAATACCATCATAACAAATGTCAAAACCTCCTCCAACACACACACACACACACCTAAGGGTCATCTCCCTACACTGAATTCAAGTAACACTTTAAGTGCAGCCCTGCCACTGAGTATTTGTCATCACTGGTTGCTTTCAGTCAGGTAGTGATCATGGTGCTGGCAGCCCTACATTTCAGATCTTATAATGATCTGCTAAACATCCCCCTTCCTGTCTTCCCCTAACCTGAATATAGCTGCATCCTGCTGGAATGGCCCTCTCTGGCATTCATTATTCTCTTCTCTTCTCTTCTCTTCTCTTCTCTTCTCTTCTCTTCTCTTCTCTTCTCTTCTCTTCTCTTCTCTTCTCTTCTCCTCCCCACACCAAAAACTGGTGAGCTCACTGCCCTTCTGCATCATGAATGCGGTTAGTACAGTCGTCCGTGTCATTTTTACAAATTAACAATAAACATGATCTTCTGGTAAGCCAGCCTGATAGTTCAAGTTCAAGTTTCAAGTTCAAGTTTATTGCAGGAAAGACTCCGTTGAGCAAGCTCATTCACAAGGAGGTTCTGAGGCACATACACATACAGTTTGCAATTACATAGACAGGAGCTATAAAATATAG
This sequence comes from Neoceratodus forsteri, assembly GCA_016271365.2. NCBI lineage: Eukaryota > Metazoa > Chordata > Ceratodontiformes > Ceratodontidae > Neoceratodus > Neoceratodus forsteri. The sequence continues at coordinate 120,647,939 of CM028136.1, read as the reverse complement.
AACAACAAAGAGAAAAAATATATATAGTACAAGAGGTATACACAATAGAAGTTCTTAAGCTATATATGCAATACATTCCAGCTTTAACCTTGCCCTAAATTATGCAACACATTTCAGCTTAATAAGTAGAGGGCCAGTTGGTACCTAGGAAGTTGACTTGGCTTTGGGGGCCTAGAAGCACCTACATATGTCTTTTAATTTAGAGATAGCTAGTGTTTTGTAGGAGTTAATTGATACGATGCTGATTAGCTTCAGCATGGCTTGTAGTTGGTTCTAAATGTTTGGGAGGGCATATGAGACATCTCTTTGGCCAGCTGTGGTACATGTTCTGGGAACATCTAGTAGGATAAGGTTGGATTTCCTTAGGGAGTAGGCGTTATGCGAGATGTGTATGAGAGACATTAAATAGACAGGCAGTTTGTGGAGTAGTAATTTGAGGGTCCAAATGCCAGCATGCAGGAGGTGTCTGTTGGCAAGAGAGGTCCACCCAACTGCTGCATAAAGATCACAGTGGTGGGTCCTGTAAGCAGAGTTAGTAATGAAGCGAAGAGCATGGTGATAGAGCACGTCCAGTTTAGATAGGCTCAAGGTTGGGGAGTAGATAAAGATAATGTCTCCATAGTCAAACAAGGGAAGGAATGTTACTTGGACAAGTCTTTTTTGGGTCGCGAGAAAAAAGAGTGCCCTATTTCTAAAGAAAAAATCCAAGCATGCTTTAAGCCTCTTTGATAGATCCTCGATATGGTCATTGAAGGAAAGCTTGTTGTCTATCCACATACCTAAATATTTAAATTTAGGTACGACTTCCAAGGGTTCACCTAGGGAGGTAACTATGACATTTTTAGGTGGGGTAGGTAGGGCACCAGACAAGGCAAGTCTCGAGAAAATCATTGTATTGGTCTTTTTGGCATTTAAGAGAAGCTTGGCATTGATAAGGTTGCTTTCTAACTGGATAAAGTCAGCTTGGAGTGCTTCCCTGACTTCATTTAAGGACAAGCCTGATACGTACAAAACTGTATCATCCGCAAAAAAAATGTATGCTAGAGTTCTTTATGTGGGAGTCAAGGTTGTTGATGTACAGGGAAAAAAAGATTGGTCCTAGGATGGAGCCTTGAGGGACTCCTCTGTCAATTGGAAGGGGGGCAGATAATAGACCATCAGCTTTGACTTTTTGTATCCTTCCTGTAAGATAACTGTTAAACCACTGTAAAGTAAGTGGAGTGACACCTATGTAGGCAAGACAGGTGATTAGGAGGTGATGGTCTACAGTGTCGAAGCCTTACTGAGGTCTAGAAAGACTACACCAGTAACCTTCTTGGCGTCCATAGCATGGATCCAGTCATTAGAGACTTTAGCCAAGGCTGAGATGGTACTGTGCTTCGACCTGAAGCCAGATTGGGCTGGGTTTAGGAGTGAGTGCGCTTCGAGGTGATTTTTTAGTTGGTTATATATAAGTTTTTCCAGCACGTTAGAGAAAACAGGCAAGATAGAGATAGGACGGTAGTTGTTTAAGTCACAAGGATCTCCTGATTTGAAGAGAGGAAGAATATGGGCAGATTTCCAACAGGATGGAACAGTGGCTGTGGTAATAGAGAGGTTGAAGATGTAAAGGATGGGGGCTGTGAGCTGGGCATAGCCTAACTGCAAGAAAAATGATTCAAGGCCATCGTCCCCTGCACTTTTCATGGTGTCAAGGCTAAGAATTATGTATTTGACTTCTTTGTAGCTAAACAGGCACAACTGGAAGGGATGAGGTAAAGTAGCATGTGTAGTATCTGGGCTAGTGTTGCTATTCACTTGGCTAGCGTATGGGGAGGAGTCGAATGCAACCTGGCAGTGGCAAAGTGAAGGTTAAGTTCTTCGAGGATTGGCAGTTTATTTTCAACCATCCTGTCCTTGGCCAGGATCTTGCTGGGAAGGGAGGAAGCAGCAGGATGGCCTTCAATGGATCTCAGTATGTTCCAGATTTTTTGGGAGTTCCCTTTGGCCTGCTCCAGATAGCATCTGGGCACAAGAGGAAACATAGACATTCCTACCCATATAGGATCTAATCCATCTATGATTAGGCACAATTGAATGACATGCATAATGATGTGCACATCCATCATTTAATAGTGCCTAATCAAAGGTAGCCAGATCTTTTAAGGATAGGAAAGCCTATAATTCCCCATGCCCCCTGCTGCTATGAGCCTGACTTACTGGAAATATTTGTTTATTTTTGATACATCAAAAAACTTGGAGACTGTACTACCTATATTCATGATGCACAAGGGTGATGAGCTCACCAGTTTTTGGGTGGGGAGAGGTAGTGAGAATGAATATCGGGGGAAATGAGAAGGCCACTCCTGCAAGGTACTGCTATATTCAGGGAAGGGGGAAGAAAGAAGGGGAGAAATATGAACAGATCACTGTGAGAAATAAGATGCTGGTCTGCCAGCACCATGATCATTACCTAACCCTATTGTCCTGGCCAACATTCCCCTTCCCATAAAATCAGTTCATGCAATTGTCTAAGGCTGTGTGTGGGTATTAATATGTGACTTGGCATCCACTATATGTTCAGTCACTTCACTACCAGTCCAGTACTGCTTGTAAAGCACTTTGGGATACAATGTGTATGAAAGCACTATATAAATACTGATTCTTGTTATTATTATTTCCCATATATAAATAAGAGAAGACAAGGCACGCATATTTTTGATTTCCAAGAAAGTATGAACTCTGGCATTGGACTACAGAAGAACTTTGCTACAAAGAAGTAGTGGATCTATGGGGTGGTGAAGGGTGTGGCTGTAACCCCCTACCCATTGTAAAGTACGCGTCTGCTGCTGCTGCATTTCACTTTGTTGAAGAAGTCTGATTTATTGATTGTACAAATGTTTACTTTCAAAAATATGGATTACATTTGTTGTTTCAGTCAAAAACATAGTAGAAAAGCATAATAGCAGAAAATATAAAGATTTCATAAAAATGTTAAAAAGTGCACATCAAGTATGCACACACTCCCAGCACCCCCTCCCCACCTTCCCCCCATTGTAGCATCCTGGATCCACCATAACCACTAGATCACTAGATTATTCAAGATGTGTGTTACCCTGTGGTTTGCTAAAGAAAAAGTTAGTTGGATTAAAACACAATTTCAGCATATTATGGTAAACAAGACAAACAGAACCATAGCCTCACATGCGTATTGATCTAAATAATGCACATGGTTTAAACCATTTTGGTGAAACAATTCTATACAATGGGAAAAAAGAACTAGTTAGCACTATATAGAGCCATATAACTCTTTGACTTTGGCTTCGATGATTTCATCACTTAACACATTTGGTGGCCATTTATGAAGCAGGTAAGGCAGTTTTTATGTTGATTGCGCGCATGAGCAAGAAAAATGTTGTGGCAGGTTTCTCCAGAAGCAGGTTGTGGAGGTATGGCACTGTTGTGCCCAATGCCCCCACAGCCTACAAAGGCTTGTCCCCCTTCCCCCAATGCCGTGGCACGCTGCTGCTGACACTAGTTCAGCCAGCATGCAACAACTTTCTAAAAAATCAGCCGCTGCAATCAGGGGCCACCTCATCATTCTAGTGTCAGCCATCAGCTGCAATGAGGGAGTGCCCCGTCATTGCAGGACAGGATGTAGGATCCCTGATAATGTTTGTGAATAGTGCCGCCATATTTACAAACAATATTTTACCCCCCCATGTTTATTTGCCAATGGGGGAGCCCACGCCCTGTCGGCATAATGTAGCCCCCTGTTTTATTGTCTGCCAACGGGGTGCCCAATCCCCATCAGCAGAAAGGAATCTCCCCCCTTTTGTTGTTTACTGATGGGGTGCCCAATGCCCTTCGCTACAGCTGCCCCCCAAAAAGAGTCCGTGGCACGCTGGGAGCCCAAATTCCAGTGTGTGCCACATGTCTCTTTGTTGTTTGCCAATGGGGTGCACAACTCTGTCGGCTACAGTTGCCCCCAAAGCAAGAGTCCTTGGTGGCATGCTGGGAGCCCACTCCAGCATGCCACATGCCCCTGTAAAGCTAAAAATGGTCCCGCAACTTTTTCCTTTTTTATTAATGAAAAAAGGAAACAGTCCCTCGTAGTCTCTCAGCCCCCCTCCCACAACCTGCACCAACCCACTGCTCACCCTGCCTCCCCACACCCTTCTCACCCCATATTTACCCCCAGAGCTCGGCGGGAACACATCTGCACTCTTCAAAGCCGACCGCGAACAGAGGAAATGCCAGTAAGTTGTATAATGTAATACATAGGGTTTTTTCAACTTTAGTGCATATCTCAGGCATTTTTTGGAATTTTTCCAGCAAATTTTCAACATGGGATTTTTGGAACCCTCCTCATGAATTCTTGAACTGTTATGGTGTTAATCAGCCCCAAAAGGTGGTTTCGCGGTCACTGTGCGGAATCACCCTTCGGGGCCAAGTAACGAAATGACAGTGCCAGTGTTCATGAGGTGGGCTCTCAAAAAGCCTATGTTGCAAATTTGCTGGAAAAAATCCAAACAATGACTGTTTTGCGAGCGTGCATTGCGCAGTTGCTACGTACGCTCATTGCTTCAAGAATTTACAATATTTTCATGCCAGATTTTCAACATTGGCATTTTGTCACACCTTCTTGTGAGCAGTACAGCCGTCATTGTTCACATCCTGGCTGAAATGTGTTTTCGCAGTTCTGGCGCAGAATGGCACGGCTGCTGTGGGAAACCAGTGTTCAGGACACATTAAGAAAATGACAGTGACACTGTTCATGAGTAGAGGTCCTAAAATGCCTATGTTGAAAATTTGGTAATGATACTCCATAAAATGACTGTGTTACGAGCATGTGTTGCACAGTTGGCACACATGTTCGTAACTTTGTGAATTTATAATATTTTCACTCCAGATTTTCAACATTGCCATTTTCCAACACCTACTTATGAACAGTGCAGCTGTCATTTTTTCCATCCTGGTCAAAATGTGTTTTCGCACTTCCACGCATAATAGAGCAGTTGCTGTGGGAAATCACTGTCCGGGACAGATTAAGAAAATGACAATGATACTGTTCATGAGCAGAGGTCCTAAAATGCCTATGTTGAAAATTTTGGTGATGATAGTCCATCAATTGACTGTGTTACAAGTGTGGATTACATACTTTCCACGCACCCTTATAACTTCATTTGTAATATTGTCACACCAGATTTTCAACAGTGCCATTTTTTCACACCTCCTTATAAGCAGTACAGCTGTCATTTTTCATGTCCTGACCGAAATGTGTTTTCACAGTTCCAGCGCAGAATAACATGGTTACTGTGGGAAGTCAGTGTTCGGGACAGATTAAGAAATTGACAGTGGCACTGTTCATGAGCAGAGGTCCTAAAATCCCTATGTTGAAAATTTGGTGTCGAAACTCCATAACATGACTGTGTTACATGAGTGCGTTGAACTGTTTCCATGCACACTTGTAACTTCGCAAATGTGGAATACTGTCACGCCACATTTTCAACAGTGGCATTTTTCCTGCAACTCCTTATGAACACTACAGCTGTCATTTTTCACATCCTGGCTACAGTATGTTTTTGCACTCCTTCCAGACAATAGCACGGTCACGCTGGGCAATCAGTGTTTTGGACAGATTAAGATCGACCGAGTGAGAGGGGGGGTAGTGACCGAGCTCAACTGAGCTCTGTCAGGACTGCTGTGGATTTGTTTGTGGGCAGACAAAGGCCCCAACACAAGAGCCCAGTACAAAAGGGCAGCCTACAGCACTGGGAGAAACAGAACGAGAGAGTGAGTGAGGGAGGGGAAGTGAGAGAACTCACCGAAGTGCTGTCACGACTGCTGCAGATTTCTTTGTGGGCAGAAAAAGGCATCAATACAGGCAGTGGCCCAGTACAACAGGCCAGCCTGCAGTGGTGGGAGAAACAGTATGAGTGAGTGAGACAAGGGGACTTAGTCAGCTCACCGGAGCTCTATCAGGACTGCTGGGATTTCTTTGTGGGCAGAAAAAGGCACCAATGCAGGCAGGAGCCCAGTACAAATGGCCAGCTTGCAGCACCGGCAGAAACGGAATGCGAGAGTGACAGAGAGGGAGTAAGTGAGCTCAGTGGAGCTGTGTCGGGACTGCTTCAGACTTCTTTCTAGCCAGAAAAAGCTGCCAATGCAGGCAGAAGCCCAGTACAAAAGGGCAGCCTGCAGCACCAGGAGACACAGAATGAGTGAGTGAGGGAGGGAGGGGGAGTCAGTGAGCTCAACGGGGCTTTGTTGGGACTGCTGCAGATTTGTTTGTGGGCAGAAAAAGGCAGCAATGCATGCAGGGGCCCAGTACAAAAAGGGCAGCCTGCAGTGGCAGGAAAACCAGAATGAGTGAGTGAGTAAGCTCAACAGAGCTGTATTGTAACTCCTGCAAATGTCTTTGTGGGCATAAGAAGGCAGCAACACAGGCAGGAGCCCAGTAGAAAAGGGCAGCCTGCAGCGCCGGCAGAACAGAATGAGCGAGTGAGAGAAGGGGAGTGAGTGAGCTCAAAGGAGCTTTGTCGAGACTGCTGCACATTTCTTTGTGGGCAGAAAAAGGCACCAACAGAGACAGGAGCCCAGTACAAAAGGGCAGCCTGCAGCGCCAGGAGAATCAGAATGAGTGAGTAAGACAGGCGGAGTGAGCGACCTCAACAAAGCTCTGTCAGGACAGCTTTGGATTTCTTTGTGGGTAGAAAAAGCCACCAACACAGGCAGGAGCTCAGTAGAAAAGGACAGCCTGCAGTGCCAGGAGAAGCAGAATAAGTGAGTCAGAGAGGGGGAGTGAGCCACCTCAATGGAGCTCTGTCGGGACAGCTGCATATTTGTTCCTCAGCAGAACAAGATGCCAATGCAGGCAGCAGCCCACTGCAAAACAGCAGCCTGCAGCACCGGACAAACAGACTGAGCCAGTGACAGAGGGCCACTGAGCGAGTTCAACAGACCAACGCAATCTACATTCAGCATTGACAAATGCTTGTTTTGAAATTGGAATGCTGATTTTACATTTTTCAAATGCTTTGGAACCACATTTAGGTAACTTATATAAATGTAGTTTTAGCATTAATGAATTCAGCAGCCTTTCCTTTAGTCCTGTTTGAGGTCAGATCTTTTAATAGTTTGTTGTCAAAATGTTGTTTGGGTATCCTTTAAAGGCTTGCTAAAATGTTCAGAAATTTGATTTATTTAGCGCCTTATTCCAAAGAACTTTAGGTTTCGCTCCTGTTACATTGTTAAGCATTTTGGGATACATTTTGCGTGAAGGTTGCTATGTAAAAACTAAATTGCTTCCGTTCTACAATCCAAGACATTGAAGGAAAAGAGTGCTGCTGCCATTTGGTGCACAAGGAATTTCAAACAGCAGACAGAGACAGATCCAGAATACCAACCACATTCCAAATCCCCACCACCCCCGACATGACAAGCACAGTGATCAAACAGATATAAAACTAAATCCTGTGATATCGGTATTTCACTTCTCTAATATTAGTGGTGCATAAAAATTTACCTATCAGGAAGGTTAAACAGTATTACCAAGAAAGGCACAGTGTGCCACAGCTGGTTTCCGGGTATGACCGGGGAGCACAAGGAAGTTACTTGACTTGCTCTGGGTCATAAAATATGTACAGTAAGTGGGGGCTAATGTGATTCAAATTCAAATCTCTAGGTTTGCAGTTTGTGCCCTTATCCACTGCGCTATACTGCCTCCTTACTTGCTTATGGTGACCGAGTGCCCCCCAAAACACTACATGGCCCCTCCATATATACATGCCTTGTATTCTCAATAACAACATTAATGCAGACATTAGGGATGAAGAATGCAAAGTGCACAAAAAAAATTAAAAATAGGGTTTTGAGCCTCAGGAATCTTGGCAAATCGATGGTGTGGTGTTCCTTGGGGTTGCCAACCGTAATGCCCACCCCCCTCCTCCCAGACTGTAGCCTCTGTCTGAAGCACAAGGTACAGCTCCAAGCCACTGCTTCATAGATAATTACTCTTTAGAGAAATATCAGTATGACTCGGCACATGTGGACAACACAATCGGTCATAGTCTTCCTCCCACATAGCCCTGTGTGATGCAAAAGATCATGTTTGCTTAAAGGAGGGGGTGGGCAACCCCAAGGAACACCACACCACTGATTCATCAAGACTCCTAGGACTCAGTACCCTAATGTTTTGTGTGTACTTTGAGTGCTTTGTGATCTTTTTCCCTAATGTCTGCATTGATGCAATTTTTTTTGCAGCAAATTTCCCTCTATTTTTGAAAGTGAAGTCTTAACAGAATAGTGGAGATATTTCAAACCCTGCATCACTAACTGCCTAACAAGTGAAAACTTAGTGCCATAATACTTGGGGTTGCAATGTTACAGGTTAACATCCTAGCACAAATAACAGATCTCTTACCCGGTTCCTGTGGCGCCTGGGATAAGGGGGTCTCAGGGGAACAGCCAGTCATATCTGAAAACAAAAACAGCAATGGGATCACAAAGAATCTGCAGGTTTTTATGAACTAACTATGACAAAGTAGGGTTAACAAAAAATAATACTTATCTGATTTGTATGCTCAGTGTCCTCCTACATGTGGGCAACATCCTGTCAGACCTGTAGATGTATAAGGGAAAATGGGTCAGAATGAAGAATAGAAATACTGATTGGTTGGGAAGGACCTGTAGAGGCTGAAAAAAAAATTATGTGTCTATGGAGGAAGGGGGAATACCGGACCACTACCATACCGTCAATCTGGGATTTAGAATGGACTCGGTCACTCAGGGGTCATTATAGAAGGATAGATTCAGTGTTTCTATGACTGATCTCTTTTGGAAATGGGGGATGTTTCTCCACCCATTGAACAACACAGGGCAGGATGAAGACACTAGGTGCCAGCTATTCAAAACTTTGTCCAGACACAAAACCAACTTTACCCATGGAAAATGGGTTTGGCATGGGAAGACAATACTGAAAAGACTACTTAGCATGGGCAAACTGTTTTTGCCTGGGCAATAATTGGGAGGGGCACAATGCAAATGAAAGGGCAGGGACCTCAATATTGGCGCAGTCCAATATTCAGAGTTTGTGCACCATGCAAGGCAGTTTTGCTTGGTTCCCTTGTGTGGAACACATACAGCAAATACAAACCTCAGCTTGCTCCCACTTAGCCCCAGCTGTTGGTGGTAGAAGTGTGGTGTCGATTTGACCCCATCACAGTAGTTCCTGCAATCTAGTGCTTCTGCCATACAGCCAATTCAAGCCTCAGTTTACTCCTACTCAGCCCCAGCTGTTGGCAACAGAAGTGCAGTGTCCCCCTGACCCCAACACAGTAGTCCCTGCCCTCAGGTGCCCTCCCACACTAATCATCATCCCTGAAGTGAGACATCAATGTTTACTTGGTGCTAGTGGTCCTCCTTCCCCCTGATCTGCATCCTGAAAGTAAAACTGATGTCCAGTGGTGTCACCCCCACCCACACCACCTGTCAGTCTATAGAGGATGGGGAGCTATGGTTGAGAACCCTAACACCTTAGGCGTGTGTTGGTATTTTCACTCCAAATTTTCAACATGGGCTTTTTGTGACCCCACCTCATGAAAAGCAGCACTATGAGTGTGTTAGCTGAAATGTGGTTTTGCACAGCGGCTATGCCATTTGGAGACACAGGGATGAAAACACATTTTCGGCAGGATGTGGAAAATTACAGCTGTATTGTTCATGAGGGTATGCACAAAAATGTCAATGTTGGAAATCTGGAGTGCAAATATAAAAAATTGGTGAAGTCATGAGCATGCATAGAAACTGTGCAACACACATCCGTAAGCCAATTATTTTGGGGAGTTTGTTAGCCACATTTTCAACATAGGCATTTTGGGACCTCCCCTCAAGAACAGTGGTGCTGTGATTTTGTTAATTTGTCCCAAAAGTTGATTCCTCACAGAGACCACGCCATTATGCACCACAGGTGCGAAACACATTTTGGGCAGGCTGTGAAAAATGACAACTATACTGCTGATAATGAGGTGTGAAAAAATGCCAGTGTTGAAAATCTGGCATGAAAATATTGCAAATTTGCAAAGTTACAAGGGTGCATGGAAACTGCACAGTGCACGCTTGTAACACAGTAATTTTATAGACTTTCGGCACCCAATTTTCAATATAGGCATTTCAGGACCTCTGCTCATGAACAGTGTCACCATCATTTTCTCAAACTGTCCCAAAAATGGATTTTGCACAGCGACATCGCTATGTGTGAAAACACATTTCAGCCAGGATATGTAAAATGACAGATGCACTATTCATAAAGAGGTGAGGAAAAATGGCAATTTTGAAAATCTGGAGTGAAAATATTGCAAATTCACAAAGTTACGAGCATGCAAGGAAACTGCACAATACACGTTCCTAATACAGTCATTTTTGGGATTTTTTTTTCACCAAATTTGCACCATAGGCTTTTTGAGAGCCCTCCTCATGAACAGTGGCTCTGTCATTTTGTTACTTGAACCCAAAAGGTGATTCTGCGCAGTGACCAAGAAATCACCTATCTGGACTGAATACTGCCATAACAGTGACATAATTCATGAGGAAGGGTCCCATTAATCCCATGTTGAAAATCTGGTGCAAAAATCCAAAAAAATGCCAGAGATATGCACCAAAGTTGAAGAACCCTATTTATGCCATTATACAGCTTACTGGCATTTCCTCAGTTTGCGGTTAGCTTTGAAGAGTGCAGATGTGTTCATGGTCCACCAAAGATCATTGTGCTGGCTCTGGAGGTGAGTATGGGCTGAGGGGGGTGTGGGGAGGCAGGATCCACAGAGGGTGGTCGCGGGTTGTGGGAGGGGAGCAGGGAGACCGCAAGGGACTGTTTTCTTCTTTCACAGGGTTTAAAAATGAAAAAAACCTTGTGGGACAGTTTTTATTTTTCTGGGTGATCTGGAATGCTGGGGTGGGCTCCCAGCATGCCACCTATGCATTTTGGGGTGGGGGCTGCTGTAGCTGATGGGGGAATTGGGCACCTCCTTCAACAAACAATGAATGCAGGGGGCCCAAGAGCCAAAGGGGACTGGGCACCCCCTCAGCACATAACAAATGGGGGGGGTGCATGATGCCAATGGGGAGTGAGCTTCCCCATCGGCACATACATTGTAACAGGGCATGCCAATAGGAGGATTGGCCACCCCTGAAGTCAGCATTATGGCAGGCAGTGTGCCACCATGTTTATTATTTTTTTTACACCAGGGCAAGCACGTCGGGAGGTCTGCTGCATATGACGAGCTTTGCTCGCATTGCAGAGGACCTTTCCTTTGATGTGATTGCCACATTAGTATGTCATGGTGTGGCGCCAGCATGTAGGCTGACTGGGGAATGAAGGACTCACCTACTGATGCTTGCCCTGCATTCACCCAATAGTGACCGTGCCTCAAAATCTGCTACTAGTGCAAGATGTTGGCTGCACAAGTGCACCAACATAAAAAAAAACATTTCTTTTCATGCTGAGGGTGCAATAAAGGATGATTGCTGCCGTTACTGGAACAGGGTAAGGCCCCAGAGGGAAGGATGTATTCAAATTTATTTAAATAAGCTGAAAAAGGGAAAATAGGGCAGAGACAGCCCTATACTGAGTTTATATGTATGTACATATACATAGTGTATATATATATATATATACACATACATACATATACACACACAATAGGGGTGAGCAAAAAACTAATTGAATAAAAACATGTATTCTCACTGCAGTGGAATAACCACTGTGATGACATTACGCAATGAAAACAAATGGATTTATTTTCACTGTGGTTATGTCACCTGCATTTATTTTCACTGTGGTGATGTCATCAAACCAAAAAGCAGCAGAAAACACACTCCTATTGTATTAATCAGATACATGAAGTGCACTCGTGTGTTATGGAAAATATTTTCACTCCTTTAGAGTGACCTTTGGATAGTCATGTGTGGCTTTGCCACTCGTGAATATCCAGCGGTCACTCTAAAGGTGAAAATATTTTCCATATCACAATCTTGCCCATCATGTATCCTGTATATATCTATATCTATATCTATATATATATATATATATATATATATATATATATATATATATATATATACATTTCTATATCTCTATACATGTGTTTATTTAATACATAATTGGAATTACAATCTTTAAGTCATAGACTCCTTTGCAAAGGCTCCACATCAACAGTACAGAGTTAAGAAGAGTACATAGTGGTACAGTGGGATACACAACAATATATAATTAGAATAGAAAATAAATATTTACATAATATGGTGAAGAAACAACAAACAATCTTGGGTCAGGCTATAAATATATACACTGTATATATATATATATATATATATATATATATATATGTGTGTGTGTATAATTATATATATCTATATCTATATATCTATATCTATATCTATATCTATATCTATATCTATATCTATATCTATATCTTTATATGTAATCAAGCCAGAATTTGACAGAGAAACAGATGTCATCCTGTGTTAAAAACTTATGGCTGACATCCAGATATTGATCAGTGACACTTAAGTTTCATATCTTGGACTATCAGAGTGCCTTGAATGTGTTTTTTCCTGCTGGAGAGGATGATCAGTCCCTAAATTTGTGCTTGTGACTAAAATGGAACCTTGTCTTCAATTGTCTGTCTCTCATCTCTTCAGTAGAGCAATTAATGCACAATAATGTTTCAGGCAGCAGCACAGCAATATATAGACAACACAACACAAGCAAATGCAGGCAAAGTCCAAGTTGAAAGAGTTGTACATTCAGGTGCTATGAAAGCTTACCAAAACATTACAACTGAAATTCATTAAACACATTTCTTCAGTACAGTCTGGGTCTTATCCAATCAGCAGAATTATAAATCAGCATGCTAGCCAAGTACATCCTCTAAATAGATAGATAGGAAGGATATTTTACAGTTTAATTTCTCACAGATGCACTCTCACATTTTTCTGCAATAATCACTGGAGACTACAGATTCTTCTTTTTATAAAAAACAATAAAGCCACAAAACTGACTTCAGCCAAAATCGTTCACAATAGATTCAAAACTTCATAACTCGGCCCTGCCTGTCAAGACAATACTGCAGGGAGAGTGACAACTGTCTGGGAGACAAGTCAACCCTAATTCATAACAAATAAACACAACTCAGTCTAAGCCCAAGTATATATTGTCTCCTCACAAATCTACCCCCAATCCGCTACTACAGCCTCAACATAGCTATTCCAAGTCCCAAAATCTATCGGACATTCAAGCGGCAGCCCAGAGCTGAACATTCACAATTTTGATGCAGCAAAACCTGCTGGGAGGCAGTAGTGCAGTGGTTTAAGGCTCTGAGCTACAAATCTGGAGCCTTGGGTTTGAATGCCACAGCCCCCACTAGCATACTGTGTGACCCTGAGCAAGTCACTTAACTTCCCTGTGTTCCCAGGTTGCACCTGTAAACAAGTTTTTCAGTTTAGTGTGTCTCTCCTGGTTAAACAATTGTAAAAAAAAAAAAATAATTAGCTTTGGGCATTCTGTTCACCTTCATGCAAAAGCATAATTTAATACATTTAACAACTCTGAGCTAAAATAGAAGCACTCTTCTGGATTTCAACTGGCAACCACAAATTGCATACTCTGTCCAATCCAGCTAGAGAGGAGACCACACAATTCAAAATATACTAAACAACTACGTTGCATTGATTTCTACATGAAATTGAGAAATACAACCCCCACCACCACACAAATTGCCAGCAAAAACACACTCTTGATTAAGCCAACAAAACTAGCCAAAAATTGACTCTGCGTCTTAATGTAGGCAGAGAGTGGGGTCAATATTTTTTTCAGTTCTTAAAGCTCAGTTAATATTCTTTACCTCATTTTTTTTGGCACTCCTGGTTTCAGACAAGCCAGGAGACCACTGGACCGGGACACTGTGGTTTCAAAGCATGCCAGCAGTGGCAGTGAAGTTCAGCCTTAGTGGCAGCAAACAGCTATGGCATGAAACAGCCCACAGTGCATCCTTAATCTAGGAGCATGTGTGCCTCACACTGGCTAGTGTGTCCCACTGCCACAGAGTGTTCCCCTACTTCCTGCTCTGAAGTGCCCTAATAAAAGTACATGTAGTAGTAAAAAAAAAAAAAACCTTGCTCAAGCAGAACTCATCTCTGTTTGCAGGGGGGGGGAAGGATTCATCACAACCTCCCCAACCCCCCCTACCCCAGGGTATGTGCCTGCATCCTGCAGTGCCAAGTTACAATATGTTTCTCGACAAGAATTATGTTGACAGTTTTGAATTGGGTATGGTTATTTGGCAAATGGATTGACAAACCTAGTTTTCAATGGAATGTGAAGTTTGTCTTCATTAGGAAACTAAAATGTTCTTATTTACACAGGACCAGATTCTAGAAGGGTTATGCCTAGCATAACAGCAGTTGCACCATGTAGAATGGCTCATGTAGCAACTTACGCCAGCAGTTGTGACATGGGCAATTCTACAAAGTGGCCTGTGTCATGTTGCAGGCTACTTGTACCGAACAGCATTTACGTCACAAAAAATCCCTGTGACATGGTGCTAGGCGGTTTATGGCAGCAGTTGTGCCCTATTCCAGAAGGGCAGCAGCAACAAAGTTCCCAATGTTGGTATAATACAAGAACCCCCGGAGGAGAACCGGCAACGTAAGTTACACCAGCATTTAGCTGGTATAACTTACTGACCCTCCGGGGGTCCTGTAGACCGTTGGCTGTCCAGCCATCAGTGCACAGTTCCCCCCACCCAGCAAACCCCAGTGGGCTCCACAGGGCTACCCATACCCCCAGCCTCCCTGAAACACCCATTGGCAGAAGCCCCACAGGACTGCGCTACCATCCCCCCACCAGTGCCCCACCCCCTAGTTGCCTGCCACAAATGCAGCAATTACCGTGTCAAGCCATGGTAGTCTACTGCCTCCCCCAAGCATCATAAATGACATACAGGTCTTCAAATCCCTGGCAGTCTAGCGGCTCCCAGATCAGTATAAAATGAATGTATATCTCCAATGCCCTGGTAGTCTAGAGGCCCCCCCGATCAGTATAAAATAAATTAAGAACTCCAATTCCCTGGTAGACTAGTGGCCTCCCCATCAGTATAAAATAAATTCATTTCTCCAATGCCCTGGTAGTCTAGCACCCCCCCCCGATCAGTATAAAATAGATTAAGAACTCCAATTCCCTGGTAGTCTAGTGGCCACCAGCCCCCACCCAGCCGTGCCAATCCACCCAGTACCCCACACACATACCCAGCTGGTGACTGGCACAGCCACCTCTCACCTCCATGGCCAGCCGCTGACTGAGGTGCTATAGAGCTACTGGAAAGAGCGCCAGAAATTAATTTCTGGGCGTGTCTTTCCAGTAATAACCATATAGCATTCAATCGGCAGCTAACCATGAAATGAGTAAAACTGTGCCAGTCACCAGCGGGAGGGGTGAGAAGTGATGAGTGGACTGGCATGGCTGGGTGGGGGCCACTAGACTACCAGGGACGGGTGGCGACTCAAAGGTCGGGGCATGGGTGGGTGGATGGCAGTGCTGCCCTTCAGGGCAACTACCTATGGGTGCTTTGGGGGCAGGGGTGGGCAGCCTTGCTGGGCACCCTTGTGGCAAGCTGCGCAGGAGGTGTCAGTTGCGAACTGTAGAGCGGCTTTTGACATACTCGCCAGGTATGCCTGCAGTTTGGCATACCTGGTCGCATGTCGTAAGTTGCAGGACTTAGCTGTGGAGACCCTGCCCCTTCTAGAATAGGGTGCAGGGTCATTGTCACAGTTATGGGTGGCACAAGTTGCGTTCGGCGGCAACTTGCACTACCCTTCTAGAATCGGGCCCACAGTTCTATACCTAGGTAATTTTAATCAAAGTGTCCTATATGGCCATAACCCACTGTGTATGTATCCAGTTTTGCTTCCAGCAGTCGAGAAATTCCTAGATAAGAAATGCAACAACTCCAGTGTGCACCTTCAAAACACATCATTCCAAATTCGATAGTTGAAGAAGTTTGCCACTTGGCTAAAATCCTTTTTTGAGATGGGAACATTTCTGAACTCAAGGTTCGGATCCAGCTGGATGCCTCCGTTTGAGCAGATGTTTCTTCTCTGTTGCTGCCCAACTCTGATCAGTGCTGTTCCTCAGTATTCCCATATTACACCACTAAGAACTATTGCAGCAGCGGCTGTGATGGTGACAACAGCTCGAGTATTCGCAGCCTGATGTTTCTGTGTTCCAGTCCCTGTGACTCTGAAGCAGAAATGATTCCCATTTTTTTTCCCTATTTTTCATTGCTGCACAGAGAACTAAAACAGACTAGAGTGATAACATTGTAAATCAGTCACACCACAGCAGAGGGCCCCCCCTCACTGCCACGGGGCCCTTACAATTGCACGAGTTGCATATGCTTAACACCGCCACTGCAGAGTTGCCAGCTTCAAAACAATACAACTCCACTCAATTATGGTTGCAATTTAGGGCAGTTAGAACTAACTGTAACTGCCTTGGATTGTGGCCCATGATTCCGAAGGCCAGCGTTGGCTCTGGATCTAATTCACAGTATCATCATCATTGTAAGCACCTTTTCTTGTTTCATGGTGTTACGTTTTACTAAAAGCAGCACCTTTAGCTGCACAGTGTGTGTGTGTTTCATTTTGTAACTTCACTGCACAGTATCAAAGGATGCAGTAGATGATGGCAGTCAGCATAAGCAGTGGGGATCCCTGTGAAGAATTAATCATGGCAGAGGTGTAGAGTGATGAAGTTACAGTGTGGAACTCACTGTGGGACCACCAAATGCCAGCCTATTTTGGGTCTTGTTATAATGCCAGACATGTAGTTTTAAAACCACAGCTATTAATAGCTGCATTTCCAGAAGTGTATATGGCATGCCCCCAGCTGTTCCCCATGTAAAACTTCATACTGAGACAGTTGTGGGTGGTTGTGGGTGCACTGCAGGATTGCAAAATGTAAGCGGAAGGGAGACAGTTAGGATCAACCAGATATGAGGGGGATTAATGAGGTAAAAAAAAATTACTTTTCCAAAACAACTAATCAGGCCATGCCTCACCAAGTCTGAATACTAATTTTTGTCTTCGTTTTGTCTTCTTTGCTAGTATTAAAACAGTAATTTTATGATCATGTTTGGCTAATATTCTGGAAGTAGTAAAGAAGTCTGCTTACTAGCCAAAAAATTAAAATGAGATATGTATTTGAAGACTAACTTAGTAATAAGTAAGTATTCAGCTAGTAGTTAGGTAGTCGTATATGCAAATTGAGGCAGTGCTGGGAAAATTAGAGGATTATTTAAATGATTACTTCTGAATTGTATAACTGAATACTAATGAAGATTAATTGAATACTTCTCAATAGTGATAAAGTAGTAGTACTGCACTACTCGATTCGTATTCCCGCACCAAACTCAACCCTACCTTTATAAGTCACATCTGGTCAACTGACATTGTAAACAGTGTCTGTTTTCCCCTGCAGGTTTTTCAAATCTGCCACCAGGGGTTAGTGTTGCACATCCACACTACCCTATTTCTAAAGCTTCTTCCACACCTTTTCCACTGCACCTTTCCCTCGGTGTCCCAGGTTCCAAACCTGAATCAGTGTGACTTCTGGAGGCCTTCTACCTGTGACCAGGAGCTCTGGCCACTCTTGAGGACTGACCTTTTCTAAAATCTGTTGCAACAGTTCTTCTATTTCTAAGCCTAATCTATCCTTTACTATTTCTAGTCCATAAGGTTGGCCAACCGTGGGCACCTCCTTCTCCCTTTCTCGACTATGCTACAGTGTCCTCTTTAATTTTCCTTTTTCCTCTCAGGTCCTCACACAGGGAGGTCATTGTGGTGACCGTAGAGTATATGTAAAACAGATTGTGTTTATTGTTGTTGGATTTAGTATGTAATAGCACTATGTTATAAAATACCTTAATGTATATGCCTCATGTTTATGAAACCTATAAATGTTTAAAATACCATGGCACTTGGTGTTTTGAAAATGGTAAAAAGTACTAGGGCCCGGATATTCAAACTGTGCCAGGCTGTGGTGCAAGCTTGTGTGCAGCACAACTTGGCTGCTCAGGGGCATTGACTGGGCGATATTCAATGGAGCTGTGCCATGGCACAGCATCATTGAATATCGCACCCTGGCCAACTGCAGTTCACATGGTGCAGTGGCACTGCGCCAGCGTGAGGTAGCCAAAGTGGAGCAGGGAGATGCTGCTGAAGTTTCATTGCGCTATGCGCAGCAACCACGATATTCAAAAGTGCACATGCAAATGGGGACATAATGTATGCAAGGTGCAAATGGGTCCATTTGCATGTCATTATGCCTCATTTACATGCATGTGTGCTGATCCCTGGAGACTTGCACCTGGCGCCCTGCCAGACAGCAGCCGTCGGGGACTGACACCCCCTGCACAGTGCGGCAATGTGCCCCACAGCCTGATCGTGGGCATTTGTAAAATAAAATAACACCTATATCCTTGGTGGTCCAGTGGACTGCTGTCAGCCTGATCGTGGGCATTTGTAAAATAAAATAACACCTATATCCCTGTGGTCCAGTGGTCCGCTGTCAGCCTGATCGTGGGCTTGAGTATAAATAAAGTAAATCCAATATCCCTGGTGGTCCAGTGGACCGCTGTCAGCCCAGTCATGGGCATGGGTATAAATAAGGTAAATCCAATATCCCTGGTGGTCCAATGGACTGTTGTCAGCCTGATCGCAGGCTTAAGTATAAATAAAGTACATCCAATATCCCTGGTGGTCTCGTGGACCGCGGTCAGCCCAGTCGCGGGCTTGAGTATAAATAAAGTAAATATAATATCCCTGGGGGTCCAGTGGACCACTGTCAGCCCAATCATGGTCATTTGTATAAGAAAAGTACTTCAAATATCCCTGGTGGTCAGTGGAGCCCCCTCACCACCCACCCACTGAGCCCTCTGCCCCATTCCACGGTCGATGGCAGGGGCAGCACCACCGCCTGCCACCCCATTGCCCACTGATTGACACAGTAGGTAGGGCTGTACTCTCATTGGTCCACAGCATGAGCCAATGGGCATGCAGCATGTACCATACTACACATTCCAGATATGTGAATGGATCCATTCACATATCTGGAATACTCATATGAGTTCTTGTCATGGACTCAGCACATCCCAGGCTGAATATCGGGATGTGCAGAGTATGCATGGGCATGCCCCCCATCTGTGCTGCATACATTACTGATGCACTCCGGTGCATGAGGATTTGTGCCAGGCATAATTCCCATTTGAATATCACTCCGGGGCGCATCAGTGGGTTGTGCATGGTGCAACACTGTTGCACCATGCGCAACCCTTTTGAATATCTGGACCTAAGTGTCTATTATAGAAATTAAGCAAGTTGTGCTGTTTAAAATGCTTTGAAATTAATGTAAACTGAAAAAGTCTAAATGTCATAGTGATTTGCATATATCCCATGATGCATTGCATTATGGAAGTATGTATGATGTATTTCTTTGAAACTTGATTTGTTGCCAATGCCCTTTGGAATAACTGTTCTTTCAGTGATTCTGCACTGAGGTTCTTTGTTTATAGCTTGTTTTGTTTTTCTTCTTTTTGGGCCCCCACTATGCAAGCAAATGAACTGGATCAGAAATCAGTCAGTGCTGGTTAAGTCCAGAGAAAGGACATCCATAGTCCACCCCAATCCAGGCCCATCTTCTTTCCTAAACTCAATTGGTGCTAAGCATAATAGGCCCCAAATAGCATCTCTCAATATCTGCAGCCAGCAAAAAAAATTATCCTCCCTCGAAGGCTGGATTGTACAACACTCTCCTGATATCCTGTCCCTAACAGAAACCTGGCTTGCCAGCAGTACCCCTGACTCTGCAGTAGCCTTAGATGGCTACTTACTTTTCTGTGCTGCCCGGCTCTCTAAAAGAGGTGGTGGTTAAGCCTTCTATATAAAAAATACACTGTGAGCCAGCCACATTAACCTCTCCTCCACTCCCCTAAACAGGAAGCCCAAATTCTTACAGTCAGATTGCTCCTTGGAGACCAAGGGAAAACCCTATGCCTCTGTGTGGCCTATCTTCCTCCCCACAACTAAAAGCTCACTTTCAAAACCATCCTAGACTACATTACACAACTCCCCCCAAAAAATGAAGTCATCCTCGATGGCAACTTGAACATTAATTGGCTCTCACCCTCCTCCTCTCACTTCCATGACTCTGCCTTAGCTCTTGCTCTCACTCAAGTCATTCATTCCCCTACCAGGCTAAATGACAAAACAGTAAATGCAACCCTTCTTGACCTCATCTTTACCAACAGACCCAAAACATTTCTTGAGTTAAGGTTCTTTCTAATGCCATTAGTAACCACTCTCCAGTTGCCTGCAGGTGGGCTAATAAAATTCCCCACCCACCTCTGATCCCCTCCTTCCAGTGACAATTAAAATGAGGCTCCCTCTCTAGTCTCAAGTCCCATCTTTGGGCATGTGACTGGTCCCCAATTGAAAGGGGTGAGAGTGTTGATGCTGCACTATCACACTTCATTGCCACTTTCAATGTCACATGTGACCATTACGCCCCCTCACTAAACTCTTCACTAAAAGTCGAGACACCCCCTGGATCTCTCAGGGCCTCCTGGAAATGATGTGGCACCATGACAATCTCTGGCACAAAGCCATTGACTCTCATCTCCCAGAGGATAGGTAGCTCTACAGATAGGCCAGAAATGCATGCACTTAGGTCATTCACCAGGCTAAGACACCCCACTATAAAGCAGCCCTTACTTCCTCCTGGGGCTCTGGTCATGATTTTTGGAAAAACATTAGAGAACTTAGCAGTAAAACCATTTCCCGACCCTCCGGTCAACTATCCACCGATGGGACTAGTACCCAAAACCCCATGGTGATAGCTAACATTGTAAACACCACTATCTCTGACCTCAGTGAAGTCCTGCCCCCAACTTCTTTGACCCTCCCCAGATCATCCCCCTCCCTCCCCCTGCCTAATATACCCCCTTTTTGTATCCTTACCTTGTCACCCAATCAAGCCACGGAATACTTACCCAAATTTCTGGCCAAGTCCTGGTATAACAATGACTTCCTGGACTTAAAATTCCTACATCTTATTCTTGATGAAGTTCTCCTTCCCCTAAATAAAATTCTCAATAAATCTCTCTGTCTCAGCCAATTTCCATCTCCATGGAAGCAACCTGTCATAACCACTATCCTAAAGAGTGGTGACAAAACCTCCCCCAATAACTATAGACCCATATCCATATTGCCCTCAAAAAGGCATTAGAAATAGTTGTAGCTGACCAACTCATGCAATACCTATCTGACCATGACCTCCTCTGCCAGAACAACATGGTTTCCGAAGGGGCCATATTTTAACCACTGCCCTCGTTGAATATGCATCCTACATCTATCAAGCCCTTGACCGTGGGATTATAGTCGGTCCTCTTCATATTTTCCTTACAAAGGCTTTTAATATGGTCAATCATGCCTTGCTCCTTCACTATCTACCTGCCCTTGGACTCTCCCAGGAAACCATATCCTGGTTCACAGACTTCCTAGCTGGTAGGATGCAACATGTCAACATTGGCTTCACCCTCTCTGACTGCCACCCTATCCTATCTGGTGTTCCAAAAGGTTTCATACTGGGCCCCCTGCTCTTTAACATGTTTCTGAATGCACTACCTAAAGACTGCTCAGGTAGACTTCTCTTATATGCAGATGATGCTGTGATTTTCAGCAGTCACCAGCACCCCCACTCCCTCCAAAACTCTCTCTAAAATTATTTCTTGGAAACTGAAACCTGGTTTTGGGACCATAGACTTATACTTAACCACAAAAAAACTAAATTAACGATTTTTGCCCACCACCAGAGTTCTCACTCTGGATCAGTCCTTTCTATTGTCAACTCACCGGGTGACACATTAGAACAGGTAAACACCTTTAAATACCTGAGCGTTACTTTAGACACATCACTCTCCTTTCATAAACATATCCAGCTCCTAGCCACCTCTCTAAACACTCGACTTGGTCTCCTCTACTGTCTCAAGTGTTATCTCTCCCGTGAAGCCCTCCATGTGGCTGTGTCTTCCTCTGTACTCTGCATTATGGACTATGGCATTGTTACATATGGCTTTGCTGATCAGACACCCTTAAGTCACCTCAAAATCACCTTAAACAAAGCTTTTCATCTTATCGCAGGCTGTGACAGATTTACCCATACCTGTGAACTATAAAGACAATCTCAGTGGTTAAACTTTGACTCAGAGCTTAAATACCACACCTGTCTCCTAGCCAAGAAAATCCTTCTCAATCTTGCTCCCCTGGGGCTAACCTCTTTACTTCAACCAGCCCCTTTAAACAGACTCACCAGAAGTGCTGCCAAGTCTCTCATAACTGTCCCCTCCCATAGGACCTCCCTTGGCCAAAGGGCCTTTCCGTGTTGGGCTCTTAGATGGCTCAATGAGCTCCCCACACCCATCATTCATGAAACAAAATTGGGTCTTTTCAAGACCCACCTCAAAAACCTGCTTCTCTCGCTGTTTAACTGTGACTGTCTCTAGCCCCCCCTCCTCCTCTCATCCCTACACTCACCACACCTAGTCCTTTGTGTCCCTCCTTGTTTTTCTATACCTGAACTTATTGCACCTCATCTAATGCTGGGTTTGTTAAATGCCTCAGAGTCTCTTTGCTTATCTAATATTTGATGATGGGCCTGTACTGCCATAAGATGTTATTTTTACTTGCTGTATGACTTATTCCTATGTATTTATGTTTTCCTCTGTAACTTCCTATGTATCTATGATGTGGAACCTTTGCAAAGGAGTCTATGACTCAAAGGTGTATTTCCAATAATTGTAATGAAACAAAAAAAAAAGCATAGTGGGCCATATATGCAATTTGCACAGCATAGGCCACATGCTGTGCTCCAGCTGTGCTTGCAGCTATCCCAGCTGTAGGTGCTGCTCATGGGAACAGGTTTTGAGCAGCAGCGTGCCTATGGGCCATACACAGTGCCAGTGTATGGGGGGTAGACTAAATAGCCTGTCCTCATGAACTGGCACGTTATACAGACCATGTGCATGCTGGTTGCTTACCTAAAACCTGTTCCTGCAAGCCACACATACAACTGGGCTAACTAGCAAGTACAGCTAGAGTACAGCATGTGGCCTATATGCCTGTAGGCATCCTGCTGTCTGTGCCCCTCAAAGCAGAAGATGTCCCATCATGGCTTGATGGTATCCCAGTCCTCTTATCCCCATCCCTCCCTAGTGTAAAAGAAACAAATTAACAGAATGCGTTCGTGAACACTGCAGTTGTGATTGTAGCTCTATACCTCTATGGCACGCAGAGTCTGTATGCTGCTCTTGTAATCCTCATCTGGCCAGGGTTTCATGCTTAGTGACAGCTTTGGGCTGTATTAATATCTGACTGTTGCTCAATATGTACCTATGAGCACAATGACAATGTGAAGAAATGCTGTTGCCTACACCCTTCATTTTTCAGTGTATCTGCTTCTGTTAATGGTCTAAAATGTACTGGCACTTTTACACAGCTCCATAATGTAATGGTACACCAGCACCTACAATCCCCTACTCTGCATGTTTCAGGGGACGCAGTCTGCCTTCAGGATAGGAATCCAACTGGATGCCCACTGGGGTCTTCCACTCGACTTGCATCTGGCTCTCTTTTCCCACTGCACTCCTATGCACACGTGGGGATGGCAACAGACAGGTACCATTTTAAGGCACATTAAAAGATATTTGCCCAGCTTCTTTAACTCCTCATATAAAAGTCTATCAATAAAAATGAACTTATCTTTGGTGACATTCAACTGATTTGAAGACGATTACACCAAACTGAGGATCCAGATCTTTTGCTGTGTAGAATCACCTAAAACAGAAAAAATAATTATTGTAACTGCATAGGCATGTTACTTTATGACAAAAATGAGTGATGACTAAACCTGAACATTAACACACAGTTCTATACTACATCTTTTTTATGCTCATTAGAAAAAAACTGCAATAAATTTACACTTTTTTTCTAAATTCAATCTAAATCATGCTTATAGGCCTCACAATACTTGAGTACATTTAACACTTTTACATGTCTGCACTAATACCTTAAAGGCGGCAATTATGATGCTCACCTCCCACTACAGTTACTGGTCAGTAACAAGTTATTGCTGAATATATCTGAAATTCCTTTGCTCAAAGCAGACTTTACAACAAAAAATTAACAACGTGTACATTAAATTTCTCAGAAACATGGAAAATAAGGCAGATGTAGACTAGGTGGTTGTGTAAGTGCCCCCCCAGTCGCCAAAAAAAAGCATCTGTAACTATATACAACCACAATGTGGGTAGATAGTGGCACCTGCCCCCTTCTCCACCTCCAATCCCTGACAAAGGTATCAGTTCCCCTTGCTATGGGCTACCCAGGCCAACCTACCTCCCACCAGCTGCAATAACCCTGCGCCAGAGCAACCCAAGTTCCCCCCTGATTTAGTCCTAGGCTGTATAGCCCACCTTGGCTCTCAGTTCCCACGGATCTTTGTTTGGACCACAATAGCTCCACTTGTCCCAGGCTTACCCCTCTCCTCCATGCTCACATGGCCCTGTCCCTGTGCAACACCAGCACCAGTCTGTCCTGGTCCATGCTGTCCCTCTGGGTCACATTGGTTCCCTTTTCCCTGTCTGAGGACTGCCTCAGTTTCTCTGCCTTGCCCAAGGCACCATCATCCCTCCCTCCCTCTGTCATAACCCCTACCTATCCCTGTTCTTCCCTGCACCATCCTTAGGATGCCCAGGTATTTGCTGTTCCTCAATTCCCATGGCCCTGCCCAAAGACCACTGCATTCCACCTTGCACCAGCCACCATCTGCCCGGTTATATACCTAGTCCACCCTGGCTCACACTGTCTCAGGCTTCCCTGGCTTACTTTTCTCCCTAGCTCCCATAGCCCTGCCCCAGGATTGTGCTGCTTGGTCCACCCCAGCTCTTTCTGTTCTCATGGCCATTCCCCTTGACTACTCAAGAGCTCCCTGCCCTGGACTTACCTGGCCCCTGGGCTCCTATGGCCTTGCCTTTTTTTCACCTCAGCTCACAAGTCCCTAGCATGGCTCTGCAATCCCTCCTCCAGGATAAAAGCAGTATTCTAGATGTTCAAACCCCCCCAACAACCCTTTGACACCCCAAGTTTGCTTTGGAACTGGGGTCATCAAATGCCGTAATATGCTACCACTGAGCTGTCAGGCAGGCCTATGCTGAAAGTTCTGAGACATTTACTAGCATTGCAGTCTTATGCCCGCAGTTCAGAGGCTCAAGATTTTAACTTCCAACTCTGATGCTCCTAGACCAGAAATCTACCACTGAACTAAAGGAATAGAAAATATACATTTGGAGGCAGAGTAAAACAGAGGTTAAGAGCGGAGCTGCAAACAAGAGGAACTGGGTTTGAATCACACAGTCAATGCTTGCATACTATGCTCCGAGGACACACCAGAAAAAAAAAACTTAGCTTAGTGTGTCTTTCCTGGTCAAAAACTGAGATAAAATTAAAAAATTAAAAAAAAAATGACGGTATTTCTCTGTTCAACAAGTATGTATGTACAAGCCACATACTTGTTGAAAACACATGCCCCCTCAGGCAGCAGCCATAATCCAGTCATAGTACCTCTACGATGCAAGGATCCTGATCCACCTACCCCCAAAGAGATTGATAAGGTGCCACTAGCCCCCTCAGGCAGTGGTCATGATCCAGCCATTGCACCTCTATGGTGCAAGGAGCCTGATCCACCTACCCCCCAAAGAGATAGATAAGGTACCACTTGGCCCCTCAGACAGCGGTTGCAATCCAGTCATAGTACCTCTACGGTGCAAGGATCCTGATCCACCTACCCCCAAAGAGATAGATAAGGTGCCACTAGCCCCTTCAGGCAGCAGTCATGATCCAGCCATAGCACCTCTATGGTGCAAGGAGCCTGATCAACCGACCCCCAAAGAGACAGATAATGTATGACGCTGGAAAAATTGACACAGTTTCTCTGGGCTGTGTGAACGCTGAACCGGATCATCACTTGCAGTCTTGCAGTCTGCTGTTTTCAATTTCAGCACCTTCTCAGGGTAGCATTATTGGCTCCATGCCTGTGTATAGCTCCCTGATTGGCTGGTCTCACTAACCTGAGACAGAAGCACCCGAGACGTGTGGCTTAATGTAAGCCTGCATCCCTGTACTCGGCTTCTAATTTATATATTTTAATTTAGCCTGTTCTGCTCAGCCTGTGTAAAGAAACTTACCATTTCTCCCCCATTGCAGTTTCTCTCCAACTGTATGTGTATTGATTCAGTACTAGCTCTGCAAACTTCCCCTTGATTTTTCGTCCCTCCCTCCCCCTCCCAGGCCTCCTTTAAATGCACACAGTTTCCACTCACCCCTATCTGATGTTTCAATTTATTGGTTACTTACTGTCAACAACTGCAATTCCTCCCATCCCCTTTTTACAGCTAAGCCTTCTAGCAGCTTTATCTCATTCTGTCTTGCTGAGGCATACCATTTTGGTACTTTAGGTTTGCTTATTGCTGGCTAGCATATCCTGTCTTGCTGACTAGCATATCCTGTCTTGCTAAGGCACTGTTCTACTTGAAAATTGTGCTACAAATTACTGAACTGTAACTGATTTGCCAAAAACTGTGTTTATTGTCTAAAAATGTTCCCAGCAACCAAGTGTTACAGCCCCTTCATGACTTTGTAGCTCTCTCCAGACTGCAAGGCACTAAGGAAATCTCAGGCTTTTCAGTTGCTAATTGAGCTGTTTTTACTCAGACTGCTAGCCTTTGTGTTGTCCCACCATTAATTCGAGCTCCTCTCTCCTTTCTCTATCTGAGAACCTGCTAGGGATCCCAGCTCAGATGCCCTCCATATGGACTGTGGACACTGGGCGGTCATCGCTTCCTAAGCCACTGTCTGAGACCTCCTCATCGGACTCCACCGCTTGAGAGGTACGGCAAAGCCACAATTTTTACCCACCCGCTCATCCTCCCTCCTGTGTGCTATTATATAGACCTGTTAGCACCGCCCACTCCCATCCCTGATGAATATCCTGCCTTCTCTTTCTTACTAAAACAATTTGTTACTGCCAGGGTTCCGCCAGGGGAATCCTGCAATCAGCAGCCAGCGAGCTACCCTTGTTATCAAAATTCCCTCATTTACCTAACAACTGCAATTATGGCAGCCCTGTGGCAATTCCTCCTCCTGACTGCATTGTGTGTCATACCCCTTACTGGCTTATCAGAAAAATTTGAGACTGGGGGTACACCATATCCTCATCCTGAAGACTGCTCTCCCAATCTGACTCTACACATTATATGTTATGCTAAGGCTCCTTGCCAACTGAATCACGTGGACTACCTTCCTTGAAAAGCAACTATTGCAGGTTTGTCTATGCCTCCTTCTTTATCTCTAATTAATTTGAGTTACTCCCACTGGCATTACACAGCCAGAGTATTAGCCTCAGTGTCCTTAGGCTTGCATAAATTAAAAAAACAAACCTTGGCACCCCGGTTCCTCCTCCATGCCAAGCTGGAAAAAACCTCAAGCTCATTGCCTTTCACTTGAATCCCTGAAAAAATTGCTACTCCTCCTCTTACTCTTCTCTGGCAATGTCAAGCTTAATCCAGGACCCATAAATAAACTTACCTCCCCTTCTGAGTCATTGTCTCTTAAAGGTATTAGTTTTATGCACATTAACATGTGCAGCCTGCTGAAAAAATTCACCCTTATCAAGGCTTGGACCACCCATACAATGCCAGATGTGCTTGTTATCTCAGAATCATGGCTTTGGCCCTCTACGCCAAATAGCATGATTAATATACCTAACTACCACATCTTCAGATGTGATAGGCAATGCAGAGAGGTGGGGTCGCCATCTACATCAAAGATAGATTAGTGGCATCAACACTTAATTCTAACTCACTGGTAGTGGGATTTGAGTGTCTAGACATAAAAATTTACCTATTCCCATCGTTAGCACTCTGAGTCATAGGATGCTATAGACCATCATCTGTCGGTACTCAGCTCTTGTCCTATCTTACAACTATCTTGGACACTAGCCCCCTGGAAACAATTATCCTCAGGGATCTAAGCTATGATTGACTGTCACCTGCTTAAATCTTTCTGCGACTCCCTTGGTTTCACCCTACTCAACGAAGAGCCCACCCGTATCAACAAAAAGAATACAGCCAAAAGTACCCTTCTGGATGTCCTGCTTGTGACTAAACCCCTTTCCTTCTCCCATGTTGGAACCTTTGACATGGATATTAGTGACCATTGCCTAATAGCTAGAGTTTGGGCAGCCAACAAAGTGCCAACTACGGCCAAACTCTCCACCAAAAGGTCAACCAGGTCATTCGACCCAAAGCCATACCTAATTGACTTAAAAATTCCCCCTTGTGGCAGAGTTTTGACCTTGCTAAAACAATGGAAACTGTATATTCTATACTACATGAAATCATTACCTACACCATGAATCTACATGAGCCTTTGTCAAAAATATGCATAAAGGCTAGAAAATGCATTGGTTCACTCAAGATCTCAAGGCTGCACTTTGGTCCATGGATAAACTCTGGAAAACTGCCCTCAAATCCCCAAAAGAGAAAGATTGGCGCTTCTTTAGAACAGTCAGAAATCACTGCACCAAACTGATTAGGGAAGCTAAAGCCTGCTATTACCAAGCAGAACTAGATACTGCAGTCAATTGTCCCTCCAAATTCTGGGCCACAATCAAAGAACTGGCTGGAGCCACGTCACAAAATATGCTTCCTATAAAAATTACCTCTGACAATACAGTAATCCATGACAAAAAAAGAGATACTGCAGGCATTAAACACGCATGTCACCACAGCAGGCTTATCCTTCGATAACTCGCCTGCATGTAGCCTGTGCACTCAACTTGGCATGAACCCACCAAATGTTGGTTCCGTTAGTCAACATTTCTCATTCTCATTGGTTACTCTCAAGGAAGTGGAAGACTTGATTCTCCACCTGGATGCTAAGAAAAGTGCCAGTGCAGATGCACTTGAACCATACTTCTTAAAGATAGCATGCCACATATTAGCAGTGCCTGTTACTCATTTATTCAACCTGTTCCTAACACAAGGTTCCCTCCCTCAAATATGGAAGATCGCACACATTATCCAGCTATTTAAATCTGGAGACCCTTGCAACCTTAATAACTATAGGCCAATTTTTTTTCCTACCCACACTCTCGAAGCTACTGGAAAAAATAGTAAATGGCCAACTAAGATCCTTCATCTACAGAGAAAAATTACTAAACCCCTTCAATCTGGATTCAGAGCCAATCACAGTACAGTCACGGCATTAGCTAAAGTAACTAACAACTGGCAACTGGAGTTGGAGTATGAAAAGTCAGTATGTGCTGTGTTTCTTGACCTCAGCAAAGCTTTCGACACAATCGACTACAACCTGCTCCTCGACTCGCTAAAAACTCTATGATTGGATGCTATTTCTCTAAACGGGATCTCTGAATATATGACAGACAGATACCAGTAGATGAAAGCGGATGGTGAACTATCTGCCCTAAAACTCTTATAAAGAGGTGTCCCTTAGGGATCCATATTAGGTCTCCTCCTGTTCACAGTGTATATCAACAACATTAATGAGGGAATCAAAGATGCAAGTATTCACTTATTCGTGGATGACACAGTGCTGTACCTGAGTCGTCCCACAGCAAAAGAAGCTTGTACTGACCTACAAAAAGATTTCAACCTCCTGTAACTCCAATTAATCAATAAAAAACTGCTATTAAATGCAAAGAAAACTAAAGTCATGTTATTTTCCCCTGTAAACTACACAAGTGCTACTCAATCCCTCCCCCCAATAACCATGATGCTGGGAGAGTGCTTAGAGTATGTTCCAAAATTCAGATATCTTGGGGTCTGGATCAACTGTAAACTCTCCTTTACTGACCACCTGGAAGACTTGCTGAAAAATTTAAGACAAAGACTTGGCCTTTTTTTACAGGATAAGAAAGACTTCTTGCAGCAGACGCAAAGAAATGACTAGTCTAAGCCACGTTCCTGTCCTTAATTGACTACGCAGACTTCATATACAGTAGCTGTGCGGCTTCCTATCTTGGAAAATTGGATACGGTCTAAGACAGAGCTATACTCTTCATCAATGACCTCCCCTTCTCTACCCATCATTGCACACTATATGGCACCATGGGCTGGACCTCACTTCACTATAGGTGCAACTTTAATGCAGCACTCTGAACACTTAGGGCACTCAGTGGCAAACTCCCTCAATACATCGCTGACTGTCTGCCTCTGATTGTGCCCAGGAATTATTCCTTTAGAAGCTGCTCACAACTCCTGCTAAATATACCCAGGGCACTCACATGAGTCGGGAGAGCTGCCTTTGGATTCACACTCCCATCAATATGGAACAAAACCAAAAAAATACTTAAGCTGAAAATGCTGGTAAGTACCCTTTTGTTCAAAAGGCTTTACCGTGATGGCATTATGGAAATTTGCAACTGTTTTACTAGACACTAACTAACCTCCATCCCTCAAAAGGCAGCCTGCAAATGGCAGCCCCCCCAGCTGAAATGTGTGCCTCTGTCTCTAGTATGCCCACCAACAGATCCACAGGATTTATTGCAGAACTCCCATATCTTATTCTTTGATGCTCTGAACAGCTGCAGCCTGATTCTAGCACGTGCTACCGCACTTGGGGATAATTATCGTCTTTCGCCCCCAAAAATATTTGGTCCCTTGTCCATCCAAGACCTCCCTCTGCCCCAACCTCTAGGACCCTCCCAGCTATGCCCCGCTACTATATTCCTCCTCTTGCACTTAGTACAATGGCAGATTTTCCCTCCATGTCGCCAATTTTGGGGCAAAAATCACTTTGTCGCCTTTCGTACGGTCATCCACCCTCCCAATCCCTCACTCTGCTCTAACAATTGGGTCCTCTTCACTTGTGCCCCTATTCCCTACCTCTCCCTACATTGTGCGCTTGATATCTTCCATCTGGTATGCCTACCCTCTCCCTAACATTTCCCACTACAAAATGCACAGTTTGGGGGCTAGGATCCAGCACAATTTCATTATCCACGACTCCTTGTAGTTCTATGTTCAATGTATATTACCTGTAAATGTGCATTTTTGCTGTAATAGCAGCTATTTTTACTGTTTGTACTATTGTAACTTGTCTTTCTGTATTATTACTGTAGGACTGCAGGTCCACCTTGTAAATGAGCTTGCTCAATGGTGCCCCCCTGGATAAATAAAGATATTCATTAATTGATTGATTAATTGACATGCAGTTCTAAAGGTAAAGATTAAAGAGCCACCAATGTCTGAAAAAGAACTTTGAAAAACAGAATATTTGGACACAAAACAGCTTGCATACCTTATCCCCATTAGTTGTTACTAAGGGCATATAAATGAAAACAGGATAGTTGTTCCATGAGGGTTCATCAGCTCCTATTGCTTCTCCCAAACCTGATGTCATAATGCTCTGCTTGTGATATCAGTTATTCCCAGGGCAACAGATTGTGATGTCACAACAGAACATTATAATTCTAAGTAGGGAATGAGCTATAGAGGCAGATGAACTCCAAGAGATACAGATCTTCATTTTATGGGAATTTCTTAAGTAATAAATAATGGAGATGACATATCTATAGAAATATGAAAAAAGATTTATGAAATAGCACCTGAACTGTGTCTAAATATTATGTTTTTTTAAAGTTTTCCCAAAGGCGTCAGCTGCTCTATAATAAAAAATGATGCAGACATAATTATTATGACACACATTGCACCTGCAATAGAAACAAACAAACTCCACCAGCAGTATCCAGACAGAGACAACACTGTAAAATAAAACAAAACAAAAAATGGATGCTTAACCCTCACAGGTCTTCACACAGATTAACAAGATTAATGCAGAGGACAATAAGGTAAACCACTCCAAGGAACCAGCAGACAAAGTCAATAAAGAACAAAGTTAAGATGACAGCACACCACAAACCCTCTCAATGGTAGTATTTTGTTTCTAATAGCCATTTCTTGGTCCTCAGACAGTAACACCCTCCTCCAAGGCTTATGCTGCCCATTTAGGATGTGTATCACTCTACCTAGTACTACCACCTGACTAAGCCCCTACTTGATCATACAATTTCCTCCCACTGCAGCATTTCTGACCTGCCTCCTGAAAATCCAAGCCTTGTACAATTCAGTCTAGTGGATCCAGTGAAACCTCTGATCCTCTCCCTGATTTGTGCAGTCCCTGGTGCACAAGAATATCCACACTCACTCTCCCTAACTGACAATGAACAGATACTGGTGTCCACCAGTCCACCCTCCATGACCCATTCCAAGCAGTCCCTGGTGTTGAGTGGTACCCCTTTCTGACCGGTAACAATCAATACTTCCTCACTGTCCCTGACCTGCAGTCTTCTGGAGTCCAGCTGTACCACCTCTTTCTCCTAGGAACTACTGAAACATAGAAATTGTGGGCAGATATGGACCACAAGGCCCATCCAGTCTGCACACCTTCCCACCTCTAAGATACCCTTATACCCTTCTGCCTGTCCCATGCATGTTTAAAACCCTCTACTGTGCTTTTCCCCACCACTTCATGTGGCAGTCTATTCCATGCGTCCACCACCTTCTCCATGAAGAAAAACTTCCTCACATTTCCCCTCAGCCTACCACCTTTCAATTTCATATCATGCCCCCTCGATTTTGTACATCTCTTATATTGGAAGATTTTGCCCCCCCTGCACCTTGTTTATGCTCTTATGGTACTTGAAGTTTTCTATCATGTACTATACCCCTGATCCCTCCTCTCCTAAAGTGAAGGGGTCAAAATTAGCACCAGCATGCTAGCCAAATGCTGGTAAATTTTGTATCTGGCTAGTAAGATTTTAATTTAACAAGCCTTGCTGGCTAGTGGCTGAAATACTTAATTTTGACCCTTTGCAGCAAGTACATATTGAGGTCCTTTAGTCTCTCCTCATATGTTTTCTGGTGCAAGCCTTGTACCATCTTAATCACCACTCTCTGGACCACCCCCACCCTGTCAATGTCCTTACAAAGGTGCAGTCTCCAGAACTGCAGAGTACTCTAGTTGAGGCCTCACTAGCATATTGGACAATGGCATCACTACCTCCCGCCTTATGCTAGTGATTCCTCTGCCTATGTACCCCAGCATACTTCTGGCCCTCCCTGCAGCCTTTCTACTCTTCTTAGACACCTTTAGGTCATCAGAAATGGTAACTCCCAGGTCCCTTTCTTCCTTGGTGTTCATCAGCAACTCCCCCCCGCCCCATCCTCTATCTCTCCCCAACGTTCCCTCTTCTCAGGTGCATTATTTTGTACTTCTTGGCATTGAACCTCAGTTACTACACCTTAGACCATTTTTTAAAATTTTTCAGGTTTCTTTTCATTCTCTCTACCCCATCCAGAATATTCACCCTGTTGCAGATTTTGGTGTCATCTGCAAACAGGCAGACCTTTCTCTCCAGTCCTACTGCAATGTCACTAATGAAGACATTAAACAAGACTGGCCCAAGGACTGATCCCTGTGGCACCCGGCTTGTCACCCCCCTTTGACCAGATTGGATCCCATTAACCTCCACTCTCTGCATCCTGTCCATTATTCAGTTACTAACCCAGTTTACCACCTTGTGCTCCATGCTCAGGCTACTCATTTTGTTGAGCAGCCTTTTATGTGGCATTGTGTCGAAGACTACTGAAATCAAGGTAGGTGATGTCTGTCACCCCTTCCTGATTTACCTCCCTTGTCACCCAGTCAAAATAAAAATTGATCAGATTCATCTGACACGGTCTTTTTGCTGTGAATCCATGTTGCCTCAGATCCTGGGCACCACTGGATTCCAAGTGTGCCATAGTTCTTTCTGCTCCACCCTGCACCATCTATTTTGCTGTTTGGGTAGAGGGATCATGGCAGAATTTTCCTTCCACAAGTAGTAAAGAGTGAAACTGAGACCCCATTTGGACACTTGGCAGCATGTAAAGGTAATAAAAATGATCTATGAATACATATGTACGTATTTACATAGAGTGGCGTGTGTGTGTGTGTGTGTCAGTGTGTGTCAGTGTGAGTGTGTCGGTGTGTATGTGTGACCCCACTGTTCTAGTCATGAGATTATGGTATCAAATAGTGATGTGTACATGTCTATGTGAAGTGGTATGTGCGTGCACATGTATCTGTGTCGTGTCTATAAAGTGCTCTGAATGTGTATGTGTGTGAGTGTAAGCATGCACACATGCATGCAAGGGGGGGTGATACTGGACCAATAGCACACCATCGACCTTGGTTTTAGAATGGTCTCAGCCACTGAGGGCTGTCTTGGGTGGGTGGGGAGGATTCAGCATCACTAGGACTGATCTTTCTTGGGCGTGAGGGGCCATGTTGCTCCACCCATTGATCAACACAGGGCAGGATGAAGACACCATCTCTTATGATCCCAGTACCATCCACAGGTCTCTGGACCGCCAAACTGGTAGAGAGTTTGAGGGGGATTCGTCATGGTCAATGAGAGTCTCCAGACTGCGGCAATGGGGATAATGACCTTTCACCTCCTGCCTCCCCTGTGGATGTACCAAAGGTCCAAGTTTAATCCCTGGGATTGTGGGTGATGTAGCTAGGTGGCTGGTGGCAGTACAGTACTTCTCTATCATGCAGGGCCTACAGCAACTGGGGTTTCATGCTGGCGGTTGCAGTTTTTCCCTATTTTCATGCCTGCCCACCTCTTTCAACACAGTGAATAATCTTGTCAGACCTCCACACACACACACACACACACACACACACACACACACACTCTTACTATAAGAGATCTCAGTAGATCTTATCTGTTATGTTTGGGAAGCAGGCCACAGCCCTTTCTGTCAAAAAGAAATTTATGTATTTAGTCTGGGTAGTTCACTGAAGACCTGGCATTTTATCAGATAGGTCTTGAGAGGTTAAAAACAGTCTAAATCTTTACTAAATTTGTTGGGAAAGGGTAACATTTATGAGATATGAATTGTTCTTGAAAGATATTCATCCCCAACTGAATTAGTAGCAACAAATATTTAAATTCTAGTCATTTAAATGTGCAAGTTGTTGCATTTCCAAGGGGTAAACACATCTCCAGTTTAATAGGCAACCAACAGTTAACAAGCTGCTTCAGTTTCCTAATGGCCATCAGATAAGCAGCTTGGAGTTATGTCTCCAACATTCTAAACAGAAAGAAGGAATTATTTTATTTTAGTTGTCATGGTGTTTTGTAGATGTGGAAGAATACATTAAAATGTCCAAAAAACTAGTTCCCCGTAACCCCATTTTCAAGCTACAGATAACAAAATGACCGTATGCTCCACCCACACCCACAAAAAGAAAAAGTGTGATGTGGGATGCTGGGAACAGGTCAGTAGCAGGCAGGGTTCAGTATGTCTATAAAAGCCATAGATTTTAAATAGTAAGCACCATTTGTCTGTGGAGTGCAAAGAGGAGAGAAGTTTGCATCCAGTTCCATTCAACCTGTTTGGTGCATGATTGGTGAATACTGGAATCCATATGAACATCACACAAGCGGCAAGTGGAAGTTGTTTTCCAGCCATCATAGCAGTGGAATCTTTTCTTCTTTCAATGTGTCTTTGGCATTACTATTTTTATTCTGGAGTGACCATTTGTTGGTTATTTTGGGCTATTGGTGCTGAAATTATTGTATACAAAGGCTAAATACTGTGTGCTGCAGGGGTAGAGAATGCCAAGAGAGAAAACCCCCCCTTGTACTTATAGGGGATGATTACACATAGTTCAGAAATGAATTAACCCTTCTGGTACTAGAGACTGAATGCTTTTTTGGTTCAAAGAAAAAATGCATGTTCAGCAGGAGAGCACTATTCAGATGAAAGACCCTCTTATCTTGTTTTGCATTCTTCTTGTATTGCTTTCCTGCTGAACATGTCTTTTTTTCTCTTCCAGCCAAACAAGTCCAATCATCCTAGTCCCTCATAATTGATTTTTTGGGATGTTGAAGGTAAACTTCACCAGAACGTTTATGGAGGCTTGGCTTTAATATGGCTCTAGTTAATACCGGCAACACATTGTATGGAGGCATATTTGTACTGTTAGGCTTTCCCTTAAAAAGTGTTGTGAAAACAGAGCTCATTTTGTAATGCACAGTTTTTGCCTGGGTGGTGAGTGTCTCTTTGATTCTGGGCAGTGGGGGAAGCTTTCCTTGTTTTGGGGGGGACAAACACATCTGCACAAATGCAGCGAGTGGAGGCCTTGGCTTTGAATTTGCATGCTTTCAATTTTTGGGGGGGCAATGTGTTGATGTCTTGTGTTTTTGATTAAATGGAGAGAGTCATATAGAAACACATTTGTTAAAAATGTTGGGCAACATGCTGATAGAGCAAGACTGGCTATTGGTGACATTGCACACTGAATCACTATACACCAATGCCCCTCCCCCCCAAGGGTGGACTGGAGGCCCTTGTCTTTTTCCTTGATTTAAATCCCATACTGAGTTATGCAAAAAGAAGTTTGCTACTTGAAATATCAAAATGGTCCTGAAGTTTAATAGTTTCACCTTTCTGAACTGCCAATACCACCAAGTTAAAGGGATGGCTATGGAGGCAACTTTTGACCCCAAGTATGTCAATATCTACTTGGGAAAATGGGAGAATGAAGTAGTTTACAATCCAGAGAACAGTCCATAGTTCCAACATTTGGATTAATGGAAATACTTTATAAATTACAGTTTTATCATGTGGCGATGGTCACATGAGGAATTGGTACAATTTGTCCAATGCTTGGAAAATTGCAACCATAATTTGAGAGTTCAGATATTGTGTAGATTCTGAGTTGACCATTCAAAAGAGTGAGGAGGATTTGTCTGTGACTGACCTGTACCAAAAGTCAGCAGGCAAGAACAGTCCTTTACTGGCCCCCATCTGTCTCTGCTGCCACCCAGTAAATAACATGCCCAAAAGGCAGTTTATTAGAATAAGAAAAAATGCAGTTCTGACCCTACTTATGAAGTGAGGGCCACTGAACTTACATAGAGGTTTAAACAAAGGGGAGATCATGCAACAATGCTGGACAAAGAACGAAATGTAATAGACAACACGGGTAGAGATTTTTTTGCTGCAAACACAGAAAATGATATAGGTAATGAAACACAATTGACTTGTCACTACCTGTTTGGCCCAGTCATATCAACTGGTTAACATTCTCCAAAAGAATAGCATCATCCTCAGACGTGAAACTGAAGTAGCCATTTGATTTTTAAACTTATTTGTAGAAGGACAAGCAATGTTAAGGAGATCTTAGTACATCGTTTGAAGCCAGAACCTAGTTTGAAATCTTGGGTTCCCCAAACTTTGGGCAGCCATAGATGTGGCAAAGTGCTATATGTTTCGGGATTAAAGGTAATTAATTTGTCAACCCCAAAAAACGATAGGATGATAAAGTGATTTTGTTAATTAATTGTGACAGTAAGGGGGTGATATACCTTTTAAAGTATGTTAGTGGTGCATACTATATTGTGTATATATATGAAATTAAGATTTGCAGAACATTATGGATCAGTTTGCAGTAATAATAGAAACTATGCAATGGATAAACATGTCAATAAATCTGCAGAAAAAAATCTCCACAAAGTTAAAGCCATGGTCCCTGAAAAAGTATGGAGAAATCCAAGGGGAGTAGACTGAAGCCTATTTAGATAGGAATGAACAGTATTGGATAAATAATTTAGGCTCCTCAAATATGCAGGCCTTAATGAAAATCTATATGTCACATTATATTTATAATTCTCTGCTATGGAATGTATGATGAACTTTTGCAGCTGCCACTGACCTCCTACTTGTTAGTAGATTTTCAGTGTATATAGCAGTATAGCAGTCAGAATAGCAAAGGCCCAAACCAAGGCCCAAACCAAGGAAAGGATAGCCAATTCTGTTAAGAAGGGGGATAAGACCTTTTATAGGTACATTAGGGAGAAAAGAAAGACCAAAGGAGGGATACTGAGGCTTAATAAAGGGGAGGGAATGTGGGTGGAGGGGGACAGTGAAAAAGCAGGGATACTGAATGAATATTTCTGCTCAGTATTCACAAAGGAAGAGGAGGAGGAAGTACATAAACCAAACAAGAGAAACACTCTGAAGACGGGGGGTCGATACCAGTCCATTTACAGAATAAAGTCTTCTGAAAGAACTAATAAAATTGAAGGTGGACAAAGCAATGGGGCCTAATGGGATTCACCCAAGAATTCTAAAAGAACTAATGGTAGAACTAGTGACACTGCTTACTACTCTCTTTAACAAATCATGGGAGGATGGGGTGGTACCTGAGGACTGGAGGAGGGCAGATGTGATTCCTCTTCACAAAAGTGGGAGCAGGACAGAGACAGGAAACTACAGACCAGTTAGTTTGACCTCAGTGGTAGGGAAAATGATGGAATCACTTCTGAAGGAAAGAATTGTTGAGTACCTAGAGGACAGTGGGGCACAGGACCCAAGGCAGCATGGATTCATGATGGGAAGGTCATGTCAGACAAATCTAATAGATTTCTTTGACTGGGTGACCAAAGTAGTAGACCAGGGAGGGGCTGTGGACATGGCCTACCTAGACTTTAGCAAGGCATTTGACACAGTACCACACAAAAGATTAATACACAAGTTAGTCAGCCTTGGTGGGCCCCAAGGTGGTAGCCTGGATAAAAAATTGGCTAGAAAACAGGACGCAAAGGGTAGTAGTAAATGGAGTACACAGTGAAGAAAGGAGGGTTACTAGTGGGGTACTGCAGGGTTCATTACTGGGACCAGTCCTTTTTAATGTCTTTATAAGGGACATTGCAGAGGAACTGGAAGGAAAAGTATGTCTCTTTGCAGACGACACAAAGATCTGCAACAGGGTTGATACACAAGATGGAGTGGAAAGGATGAGAAGGGAGTTGGCAAGGTTGGAGGAATGGTCAAATGTATGGCAGTTCAGATTCAATGCAAAGAAGTGCAAGGTAATGCACATGGGAAATGAAAACCCCACTTGGGAAACAAAAACCCAGGGGGAGAGTACACAATGGGGGATGAGATACTGACAACAGTAAAAATGGAAAGGGACCTGGGGGTAATTATATCAGATGACCTAAAGGTGGGCATGCAATGTGAGAAGGCAGTAAGGAAGGCTGGGGGGATGCTGGGATGCATAGGAAGAGGCATCAATAGTAGAAAACAGGAAGTTGTTATTCCTCTGTACAGACAGTTGGTGAGACCCTGTCTGGAGTACTGTGTGCAGTTCTGGAGACACCATCTCCACAAAGACATAGACAGAGTGGAGGCTGTCCAGAGGAGGGCAACCAAAAGGGTCTGCACCAGAAGACATATGAAGAAAGACTAAAGGAGCGTAATATGTATACCCTTGAGGAAAGAAGGGAGAGAGGGGACATGATAGAAACTTTCAAGTATCTCAAGGGAATCAACAAAGTCTAAGAGGGTAGCATCTTTCAGAAAAAGAGATGTGCAAGAACAAGGGGGCACAATTTGAAGATAGATGGGGACGGCTCAGAGGTAATGTGAGGAAGTATTTTTTCATGGAGAGGGTTGTGGATGCATGGAACAGCCTCCCTGAGGAGGTCATGGAGTCAAGAACAGTGGGGGAATTCAAGAATGCATGGGACAGACATAAGGCAGTTCTATTGGGGGGTAGGAGGAAGTAAGCTGTTGGTTAACTAGGATCTGCAGCTTATCTGTTAGGTAGAAAAACGGGCAGACTAGGTGGGCCAAGCGGTCCTTATCTGCCATCAAATTCTATGTTTCTATATGTACATATACATGTGCACTGTTCCCTTAAATTGTATCTATGTTTTATTGTGCCTTGTCAATATTCTGTCTTAATTATATACACAATAGCTACTGATGCACAGGTTTCTATAATTGCAATTATTTAATATTCTACTCTGTGAATATCCTGTGTGACCTTTTGCAGTATATGTTGAGCTTCTACATATCAGCAGCTGTTCTTGCTAGTTTTTAAGTTTCAGTTTGAGTTTGTATATAATAGTAATATGTGTACCCTCTTTTTATTGTCACAATGAATTGTTTCAGACCTAGGTTCATTGCTGGCAAGTCGTGGTGGGTGAAGTGACAAAACATCACTACGTGGAGTAATCAGTGAAATTTCACCCGTGAAATCGAAAAATGTCACTTTCCACTGGTGAAATTTCATCTTCCGTGGCAAAATTTTGCCTTTTACGGTGAAATTTTGCCAAATACAGGGAAATTTTGAGATTACTCTGTGTGGCGAAATTGGTCACTTCGCAGTGACTTTGCCAATTAAATTTAAACTGG
Organism: Neoceratodus forsteri; assembly: GCA_016271365.2. Lineage (NCBI taxonomy): Eukaryota > Metazoa > Chordata > Ceratodontiformes > Ceratodontidae > Neoceratodus > Neoceratodus forsteri. Next base: position 120,607,512 of record CM028136.1, on the reverse strand, counting down.
CTGCATCTCTACTGATAGGTCTTTTGGACCTATCCTCTCCACCCATAATACTAAGGGAAGAATCTAATAAGGGATTCTATAACTCAGAATTGTTCTACTTGAAGCAAGAAATTACTTACTCAGTCATTGCCAAATGAGAAATGGAAGGGCAATTCTGATGCCCTCCTTGTATTTTGTGACTCCAGTAAGTGATTAATTTTGCACCATTAGATAGACTTGGAGGGGCTACAGGGTCCAAACAGTGGTGACAAGAATAGTGTTGGCATGGTGCACATGTTAAAAAAGACAGCCTTTTTTCCAGGGGACTTTGCCCACACACTCCCATACATGGGGGGACTCTTCCCCCACACCCCTATCTCTAGGATTATTACTCCAAGGGGGAGCAGATCCTGTGGAAAGTTAAAATTCTCAGGGCTATGGAATACTGTTTCCATTGCCCCATGTAAAAAAAAAAATCCCAATATGAAAAAAAAAAAAATGTCAGAGACCAGGATTAGAACTCTGGTCTTTATTGATACTGACAAAGTTGTTCAATGCTGGGGAGCAATTACAGCTAGCACTGTAAAACCCTACTCACTGTCCATGTGAGCACTTACCAGACTAGCACCATATAGTGCAGCGCTACTCTGATAGCACTCACTTGATGGGGTACCCTTGGGGGCATCAAAATAGAAATACATTTACACTGCTGACTTCAGGTTTTTGGTCAGTTATGGAACTTAAAGGGAATTCAGACACTACATTTACATTATCATGGAACTGAAACAAAGTCCAATGGTCATGTAATTTTAAAGTGCTGTTCATTTTTATCTGTATGTTTGTGTGTGTGTTTATGTGTATATATATATATATATATATATATATATATTTATTTGCAGATAACTTTGGTGTGCACTATGATTTCCTTGAACTTGATACATGCAATTCTTTTGCACTTTACCATTTTGCTATTTTAGATTTTTGTGAGTCTTAATGTATGCGTGTTTTAAATTTAGATTGCCACATTCATGTTTGGCACCACCAGATGCTCTGTATTATGTGTAACATGGTCTCTAAACAATAGCAGTAGTTAGAGATATCACCTCTGATGAAGCTAAATTGTGAAATGTTAGGTCAGTGATGGGGTGCTGACAGCCATGCTAGCTCAGCATTTTTTAAATGTTTTACCACCACTTCCTTGAGGTATGAAATAAAGAGGTATTTTTCTATGTTAGTGGTGAGTACTCTTTTTTGGGGTGTGTGTGCTATCGCCTCTTTTGCTCTGATTGTCACATTTGGAGACAGAGCATCAGGAACAGACAGTAGTGGCTCTGTTGTTTGTGTATTTTCCAGGTATGTTTGCTCACCGATGAGCAGTCATTGTGCACACTGTTCTTTCTTTTTTTCTTTGGGAGGGCAAACATACATAAATATATGTATCAAGTAGAGGCTTTGAGTTTGCAAGCTTTTAATTTTTGGTGGGCAAAGGGATTGATTTCTTGTGATTTTGAGCAAAAGGAGGAGGTATGTCCAGATTTTTTATTTCCAAGTGTGTTTGTTCACTGAGGGGCATCCATTGTGCACACCATGCTTTCTTTCTTTCTTGGGAGGAAACACCTACATAGATGCATTGGAGGTCTTGGCTGTGAATTTGCTTGCTTTAAATTTTTGAGTGGGCAAAGGGGTTGCTTTCTTATGTTTTTGATTAAAAGGAGAGGGTTGTTCTAGGCAATGTATTTTCCAGGTGTGTTTGTTCATTGAGGGTCAGCTATTGTCCACATTGTGCTTTCTTTCTTTCTTTGCTTTTTGTTGGGGGGTGCTGGAGAAACACATCCAAATAGAAACATAGAATTAGACTACAGATAAGGGCTGCTTGGTCCACCCAGTCTCCTTATCTTTCACTATCTATAGTATTACCAATGACCCTTCTTGATCTGCAGCTCTTTCTTCCTCCCCTGCTTCCTTTCCATTAAGATTCTCTTATGCCTATCCCATGCATTATTGAATCTTACCACTGTTTCCATCCCCCCACCTCCACTGGAAGAATTTTCCAGGAATCCACCACTCTTTCAGTGAGGGAGTACTTCCTACCATCGCTCCTGAACCTACCCCTCTCCAGTTCATTGCATGTCCCCTTGTTCTTGTGAACCTTGTTTTTGGAAAAAAATAGGTATTTAAAGGCCTGTATAATACCCCTCTTTGTATCTCCTCTTTTCCAGGGAGTTCATATTGAAATCCTGTGGTATCTCCCTGTAGGGCTTTTTATGTGGACCCTGTACCATTTTAGTTGTTTTCTTTGTTTATTTGGTAGAAGTGGGCAAATACATGCATCTAGTGGAGGCATCAGCTTTGAATTTGCTTGCATTAAAACTTTGGTGGGCAAAAGAGGTTGATTTCCTATGTTTTTAATTAAAAGGAGGGGGTCATTCTGGGTGATGCATTTTCCAGTTGTGGTTGTTCACAGAGAGGCAGCCATTGGGCAAAAAGTGCTTACTTTGTTTTGGAGGATGAATAGACACACCTGTACAGATGCATCAAGTGGAGACCTTGGCTTCGAAGTTGTTGGGTGGTGAGTATTCTTTAATGGTACACTATCAGATTTCTGTTATTTTTTTTTGTTTAATCTGTGGGACTAAGGTTCATATTTCCTTATCTATGCCTTCTGCTGGCATCTATGGTCCCAGATCTGCCTGTTACCTACTGTGGTACTCATAGAAATGTTTCTCACTACTGAGGTATACATGGGTTTACCAAGGCAAAATGAGGCAGGATCACATTACAGTCAATGCAGATTGTAACTTGAGTGCCTCAGTGGTACCTCAGTGGTACCTCTGGGTACCTTGAGGTAGGAAACTTTTAGATAACTACCACTGTATATTTGATGTGTTTTTTATTACACACCAAATTAGGTGTTACCAGACCTTACTGACCACACAGCTCCACTGCCTGACAATGCAGCACGTTCATGATTCAAAGATGGTGCCAAGCCTTGGGTTAACTTGTGCGTACACAAGTGCGGACTTTTTTAACAAGCTGAGTAAAACACATTTTCTGAAAGTAGGAGTTTAACAAAAGTAGTCAAACAGAACTGAAAATGAGCATTTCAGCACTTGAAATAAGAGGTTAGAAAAGGGAAAGCATGAATCCACAGAGTCATTACTGTCCTTTCTAATTTCTTGTTTAATGTGTTACAATGCTTGTTTTCAGTTACCACTAACATTGCCCACTTCAGATAAAATTGCGTCTTTCCAGAAAAGGGAAGTTGCCTGTTAAAAGTCAACCCTGATTGTCAGGGGCTTCTTGAGTAGAATGCCAAGGGGTGGAAGGGAGGCAGTGGATTTAGGAGGGAGGGGGTGGGCTGGGAAAGGGGATTGAGAAGTTCAGAGGATTATGGGAAGGTGAAATAAGAAAGAGATGATTGGCTGGGGGAAGGCTTGGGGCAGGTTTTTGTAATGGCATAAAAGGGGCTGTGGAGGGAACCTAGCCATTCTTTCTGCTTGTTTCAATTTGAGTACCAGCACATCAGCTGAGAGAAAGGTCAAGGTGAATTGCTGCAGAAACAATCCATAAAGACCAGGTAAAATCAGGTTGCATAAGGGGAGCTTAAAAAGTGTTTGGAAAATGGGGCTTTTAGTAGGTGCATCCTAAGTTAGTTACTTATTCAGTATGTACCAGGGGTAGTCTAGGAAGCGAGGGGTAGAAGAGGCTGGGTTGGCCATTGGTTGATTGAGCAGAACAGCAGGAAGTGCAGCATGGTTTTTGGGAATTAAAAAAAATATAAGAAGGGACAAATGTCTTGTGGGCGGTCGGTCAGAGGAGAGATATCCGCAAGTCAAGTGTGAGCAATGGGGAGAGATAGGAGGCATGTGGGAGAATGATGCTCTGCTGCCACATGGTGCAGATGGGAGATGCTGGTTTAAGGATGTGGCTGCAAGCTGCTGGGGTATTACAAATATGCTGCTGAGACCCACAAAGGGGAAAGGGTGTGGGTCTGGGGGATGAGCAGCGAGAAGGGTGTTGTGGCCAATGATCTGGGAGCAGACAAAGGTGAGCATTGCACTAGGACAACCCTGAAATGGGGAGGTCTATTCTTCTATTTATATTTGCGAGGTAATAGGTCCAGGGCCGGGAGCAGAAGGCTCATGGTGGTGGGGTTGATTACAAATCAATATTCCTTGAATCAGAGGAATTAATGTCAGAGTGTTCTATGGCATTTTCTGTGGTTCCTTTGAGACTCTGATAACTGGGGGAATATTTTTAGTTAAGTCAGCCCTGGATTATTTAGCAATGGGGGTTCTCCAACTTATAGTTGGGATTTTCATGATTTAGTTCTGAGGCGATCCAGGCTCTTATTTTTCTATGCTTAGCTCTTGGAAAACAAGTTCGAATCTACCTAATATAAGGATATGGTGATTTTATATGGTGAAGTGAAAAGCAGGCAAGCTCGTATTACTTTTGAGTCACAGAAGGAGTGACAAAGTTTGGTACAAGCTATGGGATGAATGACGCATGGAAAGGGCCATTAACAAAGTTTAAATTAAAGGGAAAGTCATGAGCCTTTGAATTTACCATGTGAGGTTAAGGGCTTGGGGTGAGGTGGAGGGCAGCCACTGGAGAAGGCAAAACAGTGTTAGTAGGGGCACAAGGTGCACATGTGGATGGGGAGTGGTCCTCTTATAGATAAACATACATGTGATCAATACGGCTCCAACAAGATGTCAGAGTGGCCATCTTGTAGATGAACATTCACGTGGTCAGGACAGCTCCCACAAAATGGCATTGGGGGCTTACAATGAAAGTGGGAGCACAAAGGCAATTAGGAATAAAACAAGCAATAAATAATGACAGAATTAATGAATGAATGAATGAATAAATAAATTATGGAATTGGTCTAAGATATAGGATATAACATTGCCTGGTGAGCATGGCCTTGAGTGGTGTGAGATAAACATAACATAAAGCAGCATTAGACCGCAGGGGATGAGTGAACATAGGTGCCACACCTGAAAGCAGGTCATTATAAGGCATTTAGCCAGGAGGAACAAGGGCCGCTGAGCCCCAAAAATACAAACAAAAAAAAGAAAACAAAAGGGAAGGAGTAAAGGGCTGGTGATCATTATAAATATCTGGTTGCTTTAATGGTTGGTGCTTGGAGGCCTCAGGCCTCTCTGCAATGATAGGAGACAAAGAGACTTACAGGGGAACAGCACCCCCAAGGGGACTAGTAGATAGGTGGCAACAGGATGCATTTTGTGATGGTAATTTCTTTTGTTAGAGTTTTTTACTTATAGAATGGCATCCAAGAAGAAGACAAGCAAAGGTGGATCTGGCAGTGAAAAGTTAATGCAGCAGATGGCACAGTTGATGGGGCAGGTACAAACTTTGTTGGAGGAGGCTAAGAATGCAGAAGGAAATCAGAAGCCTGAAGGGAGTAGAGAAAGGCAAAATAGGGAAAAGATGGGAATGGAGGCAAATGGATGGAAAAGGCAGGGGCCAAATGAGCAAAATGGCCAAGGGATAAGGATATGGTATTGGATCTGATGGTCGATGGGAGCTTGAAAGAATATTTGGAGGGGATCATTTGGGAAAGGGGAAAGGGATAGGGGAAATGGAGAAGGCCTTGCAAGAGATTGAATGGCAGGGGATATCAGGCCAAGGACACAGGGCATGGGGGATGGTGGGAGGAGTGGAGGGGAGGACAGGTCCTCAGGGGTGACCTCGGGAGACCACATGCAACAGGTTATAAAGCAAAAAAATTGAAAAAGGGAATATGTGGACATGTTTGCATTAGGGAACAATGAGGAGGCCAAACATATGAAGAGAGGGAAGGAATGGAGAAGTCAGAAATGGCAGTGCTGTTAGCATTAGTGGGGAAGATGCTGGAAGAAAAGAACTTTCAGGGTAAGACAATAGAGGCATGGTTGTCAGGCTTCATGCAACTCAGTGCAATCATGTTGCAAAGGCAGCCTGAGATGTCCATCCTATTACTGACATACACACCCATTATATGGGATGCTTATAGGATGAGAAGGGGCTATGGGTGGCTGAGATATGATGGCAAATTCTGACAGACAGTGGTGTCAAATGGGGACATACGCTGGGACATCAGGCACTCGGATGTGTGGCTTGAGACAGTGACAGTGCAAATGGCAGGGAGTTTTCAAGGGCACAAGTTAAGGTTGGGACAACAAACAAAAACATGCTGGGGGTTCAACAAGATGACATGCAACTGGGCAAATTGTAAATTCAAGCATATTTGCTCTAAGTATGCCAGCCAGCACCAGTATCACAGTGCTGATTTATGGTGGACAGAGTCATGGTGCAGAACTATGGCAGGCAACCCTTTTGGGGGGATGTTTGGGTGACCAAGAGAGGTTAGAGTGGGATAAGGTAATTGGGGGAGAGGATTCAGCAGGAGTGGGTCCTTTGTTGTGGGAAAAGGGTGTCGTTAGGGAGTTTGGGGTGGAGAGCATAAGAAAACAGGGTTTTTGTATGGCACAAACACCGATCAGAACAGATGTGCTGATGGAACTGATGGGAAAAAATACAGACAAGGAGGCACAGTGTGTGTTGATGGAAGGGTTTATGCAAGGGTCTGCCTTACACTATGAGGGGGAAAGAAAGGCAATGACGGAAAAGGTAATAAGGAGATAGTTGAGAGGTAGATGCAGAAGGAGGTGGCAGTGGGCAGTGTAGATGGCCAATTTACAGAGCTCCCATTCCTTGAGTTCAGGGTGTCACCACTGGGTTTAGTGCCAAAAAATGGCACTGGGTCATAATGTTGCATACAAAAACAGTGCGGCAACATATCATGCTGTCAATGCAGTGATACCAAACAAAGCCCTCAGTTAAAACACTAAGCAGTAATAAAGCGGAATGCCCAAAGTAAAAATATTACTTTTTGCAGGGGCTCCACTCTCGCATCCCCAAACCCCCAGCCAACTTAAAATAACCACCTCCTGGGGAAAAGCAGCTCTGGGGATTGGGAGAAACACAGGCAGGGGGGTGAATTGCCAACCGCACAACACATAATACAAAAAAAAAATAACACAGTCAATCTGGGACAGGGATTAGAACCCCAATCTACAGATACTCCACTGCCATCGGCTCTACCTTCTAAGCCATGGCAGCTGCTAAGTGGACCACCATCCAGCAGAGGTACTTTCCTCAGCAACACTGCCTCCCAGCCAACAGCTAAAGGGACAGAGCTACCCCTCCCCATCATTTCTTACTTGTGCTATTTTGTCCTCTGTAGCTGTTGTACCAAATGCTGTTTATGCCACATGGTTTTGACTGTGGCATTTTTAAAACAGCATATTGACCTGGCTCCAAATAAAAACAGCCAGGGGAATACCGGCTGATCCACCATTTGTCATACCTCAGTTAATGATTATATACCTGATGAACAAAGGATGGTGTCCTATGCAACACTGGATCAGGCGGTGAAAGGAGCCTGGCCAGCAAAGGCAGATATTGAAGCCACTTTCCAGCTACTTTCCATCAGGGCAGAAGACTTGGATGTGCTGGGTTATAAGTTTATGGGCAGTTATTATTTTGAAAAAGTAATGCCCATGGGGTGTTCGGTGGTGTGCACCACATTTGAAATGTTAAGCACTTGGCTTCAGTGGGTTTTTGGGGAGCAATATGGGCACAGGTCAGTGGCAAACTACTTATCAATCAATCAATCAAAACTTTATTTAACCAGGCAGAGTCATCATTAAGCAAGCTCATTTTCAAGATGGTCCTGGCAGAAGGGAACAGAGCAAGGAATAATACAATTGGGCACTTAGTGCAAGCTGGTACATACAGTAAAAAAATAGCAACAACAACATCGGATAATACAGAGTGTGCAGATTGTTAACAAATTAAATTAAGGGTACTCCAACATCTGTGGTGGATACTAAACAAGGCAACAGAAGTAACAGGGTGTGGCAAGAAGATAATATTAAACAGCAGGTACCTACTGTCAGGCACCCAACTTCCCTCCAACATACATAATAGAAGATCTGCTTTACTGTTGAGGGGCATTAAAATTACTATGTGCTTCCTTCTGGATAAAAAGTTATAGCACCCCATATTTGCACCCCCATAAAAACAAAGCCACGTCTGACGCCTCCGTTTGTGATGTCAGAAAATGAAGGCTGATTGTGCGTGCTCCATAGATCTATATTGGTGCCATTTGTCAATGATGTTTAGTCTTATTTAGAGTTGCCACTTGGAACAATGAATGTGACCCCTCCAGTAAACAGGGACCATTACTACAGTGGCTGATTTGATTCGTCTACATGGCACCTCTAAATAGTACTAAACGCCATAGACATATCGCATACATACAGGTTAATGACATGCACCCTCAGTATTCATTTTCTGACATCACAAAAGGAGGCATGTCAGACAAGGCTTTGTTTTAATGGGAGTACAAATTTTGGATGCTATAACATTTTAACTAGAAGGAAGTGCTTAGTAATTTTAATGCATCTCAACAGTACAGCAGATCTAACATTATATATGTTCGAGGGGAGCTGGGTGCCAGACAGTAGGTACCTCTTCTTTAACAATAGAATAAGAAGGCATGAACGGACTGACCAGGAGGGTCTACCCTTTGCAGGGATGGATGGGGGGAGGTGGTTTCAGGAGGAGGATGTCAACACTAGAGGGAGAGATGACACAAACATAATAAGGCCAGGGGGTAAGAAGAGTATACAGAGGGAAATGTTCAGAGAAGTGCTGGAGTGGTAAGTAAGTGCTAAGTCAATGGAGAGCAGGGCAGAGAGGCTAGTAGGAGAATCACCTGTGGCAGGTACATATGATCTTCAGGATGTCTGTGATAGACAGCTTAAAGGTAAGGGTATGGTTATGGGGACTTAGATGACTTTCTATTGATACAGCCAGAGGAAGATGGGACAGCGGAGATGCTTCAAGGTTTTTGACAGCTGTGTGGTAGGTTGGGTGTGCTGTTGGCTGAGGGCAAGATGGAGGGAGATGGCCCAAAGTTTGGAATTCCTGTGGATTACAGTGGATATGGTAGAAAGGGTATTCAGGCTCTTGACCAGTAAGATGATGTGGTTATATGAACTGATTACGCTAGTGATGGGTAGAAAGAGAGTTCCTTTGTCATTAGTACAGCAATTATTGGTCGACCTAAATTTTGTGTTCAGGGCAGTAGCCATGGGTAGGGCTTTCACCCATAGACTGGCTAGGGACACTAATCTGGCAAGCCTACTGCATTATTGGGTTGCTATTTTGAATGGCATCCAGCAGGACTTAGAGGCTTGGGAACAGTTTCTATAACAATACAACGGGATTACCTTATGCCTGGAAGATTGGCTGTTCAGCATGGACTTAGAACTGTGTACTGACACAGTAGGGCATTGGGGATGGGGGCTTATTTCATGGTAGAATGGATATCAGAGAGGAGGCCAGGGGAATGGTTGGATAGGGGGTTAACCCAGGACATTATCTTCATAGGAACATAGATTAGGAACATAAGTGTCAAACAGCCAAATGGCCTTTGTGACTCATCATAAATTACCCTGAGTAGGAGGTGGTTGTACTACCCATATGTCTGGCAAATAGATTTTTGCAGATATTTTTTGACTTACTATGAACTTCTTCAGCTGGTAAACTATTCCTGATGTTCACCACCCTCTGACTGAACCATGCACCTCTTTAGTTAGTTCTATATTGCTCTCCTTTCGACTGAAGGTTATGTAATCTGGCTTCTCTTTCCATCTTCTTTCTTACAAGCACAAGACATTCAAAGAGGTCATCATTATGGAAAGCCTTATAGACCAAGCACATACCACCTCTTTGTCTCCTATACTCCATGGAGTACAAGTTCAGTTCCTCCAACCTTTTATCATATGGCTTGTTAGAGAGTGTTCTTATATTACATTTTGCCCTTCTTTCCACACTCTCAATTAATTTGATGTTATTTTAAGAATTTGGTCTCCATAACTGCACACAGTATTCCAAATGCATCCTTACCAAGGCCCTGTACAGCAGCACTATTACCTCCCTGTCCAAACTTCTTATCGAGCACCTAATACTACCCATCCTATTGTTCCTTGCAACTATTTTTCTGCACTGATCCTCAAACAGAAATTTGCTTAGAATCACACCCAAGTCCTTTTCCCTTTCTGTGTCCTCTAGTTTTTTGCTAAACAGAGTGTATTTTGCTATTCTATTTCTCATTACCAAGTGTATCACATTACATTTGTCAGTATTGAATACTAACTTTTGCTGTTTTGACAAGTTTTCAAGTTTATGTATTTCCATCTGAAATTGTTTGATTGCTCTGGTATCATCAACCATAGCTCCTAATTTTGCATCATCTGCAAACCTACATAGCCAGATGTTGTTGGATATCTGCATGGATGTAACACAAACATTAAACAATGTGAGCCCCAATACTGATCCCTGAGGGATTCCACTCATGACCTCTCCCCAGTCTGATTCATGACCTGTCACATTTACTCTTTGCCTCCTCTTTTCTAATTAAGAGTCTACCCAACTATATTATCATCCAGTTTCAGATTTTTTAATTAATTCAGTAAATTATAATGAGGTACCATGTTGAATGCTTTTGAAAAGTCCAAAACCCAAGATGTTCATTGGGTGTCCTACATCCAGGGCTTTACTAACAGGATAAAATAATGAAATAAGTTTGTCAAACATGATCTACAGTATTAGTTTTAAATCCATGTTGTGATATGTCCACTAAACCTGTTTTCTTCATATGACTATCCCATCCTTAATAAAGTGTTCTGTTATTTTTCCTACAATAGAAGTAAGGCTTATACTGTAGGTCTGTAGTTTCTGATATTGTCTCTTGAGCCCTTCTTATATATTTGGAACCCATTGACCTCCTTCTAGTCTGATGCAGCCCTTCCTTCTTGTATTGACTTTGTAAATATTTTGGTTAGTGGACTGCTATTTGATCTGCTAGTTCTTTTAATAACTTCAGATGTAGTCAATCAGAGCCTGGTGATTTGTTAGCATCCAATTCAAAAAGTGTGTTCCTAACATCATTCTCAGTAATTTGACTGTCTTATTCTTTTTAACCACATTGTTCTCTCCTTTGTGGCCTTTGTCTTGAAAAAGTCAAAAAATGGTTATTAAATAAATTTGCCATTTTTGAGCTTTCCTGGATTGAGTCATTCTACAAACTGATGGGGCCTATTTTTGGTTTCTGTTGATCTTCCTGATATTGGTGGCAGTGACCATTTTGGGGGAACAGTTGTGCAATCAGAAGATAGTGTTCTGGTGTGACAATATGGCAGTGGTGCAGGTATTACATAGACAGAGGGGGTCCACAGAGGCAGCAACAAGGGTTGTCAGGCAGCTAGTATTAGAGGGAATGAGGCTGAATTTGTCTTTCAAAGCAAGGCATATTGAGGGAGTGAAACATGTAATGGCTGACAGCCTTTCTCCTCTTCAGTTGGACAGGTTCAAGTCCCTGGTACTGAAGGCAGCTGCCACAAGAACGTTGATCCTGACCCACTTTTGGGAGATTGGATGGAAAGAGCCCAATTGCTGTTCAGAAGATCCTGGTCTGCCAGTACAATGAAGGCATATGAAGGGGCTTGGAAAGCATCCCAGGAGTTCTGACAGCTAGCTGGGATGGAGGTAAGTGGGCCAGTGATGGAGGGGCAGGTTATGAGGTTTATGGTGCAGAAATGGGAGGAGGATGAGATGGTGCACTCCTCCATGGGGTTACATTTGGTGGGGACAGGTTTGGAGAGCAGCTTACAAGGTTGGGGAGAGCCTAGCAGGCCTCTTGTGGTTCAAAGGACATTTCAAGGATGGCAGAGGCTGCAGGGGAAATAGATGTGAGAAGACCGATAGCAGGGGAGTTGTTGGGTAGGCTAGTGGGGACAGTGAACAGCATATGCCACTCTTGTTATGAGGCCAGTCTTTTCAAGGCAGCCTTTTTAGTAATGGCTCAGGGTGCTTTCAGAGTGAGTGAGCTGGTAGCAAAGAACAAGAAGGATGGCTCTGTGGGTTTGTGTTGGGGGGATGTACAGTGACTGGCAGATAAAGTAACGATGCATTTGAGCTGGTCCAAGATGGACCAAATGGGGTGAGATATAAAGGTGATCTTATAAAGGGTCAGAGCAGGTTGCATGTGCACAGTGAGTGAGGTCATTGGTGGAATATAAGTGGTCAGACCAACCATGGGGGGATGTCTATTTGTACACAGCGATAGGACACCCTTCAACAGTAATCAGTTAACAGCACTTTTGAAATGGGGAATAGAGTTTTTGGTGGAGGATGTGACTTTGTATTCCTCGCATTCATTCTGAATAGTCATGGCCTCATAATTGGCTACACAAAGTGGGTCAGTTTTGTAGATCAAAGAGGTGGGCAAGTGATGGTCTAGTTGCTATAAAAGGAATATCAGGAACATAAAACAATAATGCTAATCTGATGCTTTTCTCTCCCAGATGTACAGTAGGTCACATGAAAAATGTGTGACTTGTGTGCAGTTCCATCGTGTATTGGGTGGAGAGATGAGCTGTGATGAGCTCTGTTGGAGGACAGCTGCATAGGGCAGCAGAGGAAACAAAAGTACACTGAAGGGGGGTTTGAAGCATGAGATGGGAGTAATTATTACCATTGTTGGAAGAGATGAAGCTGAAACTGCCAAAACCTGATATGTTATTATTGCATTTGGGGGGGGAATGATTTGGGGGAGTGGCCTTGGGTGGAATTATTGCATGAAATGAGAGGAGAGTTGGAGGTAATTAGAGGCTGGTGGTAAGATATTAAAATGGGTTGTTTAAAAATGATACCAAGGAGAGTGTGGCGGCAAGTGAGGGATATTAAGGCTGTTGAAAAGCAAGGAAGCAGATAAATAGAAGAACGGCAGGCCTAATGGTGGAGTTAGGGGGCTTTATGTCTCACATAGAGAATTATCATATGAGTATGCAGGGTATTATAAGCAAGACGTGGTATATTTATTGCAGGTTAATACTGATCTCTTTAGCCTGCAGTTGGAAGGGGCCCTAAAAGAATGGGAAGACAGGTGAGTATAAAGGGAGAAGCCCATCATCTTTCACAAGAGTGGGAGGGGACTAGTGGAAGAAGGAGGAAAAATATGGTGGGGGAGAAAAGGCGCAGGTATAGGATGCAGGGGGCTCAGGACAGGGGGTACAGGATGGTAAAATACAAGGCATTGGCTGGGTGTACATCCAGATATGTCATCACAGAGGGCCATAGATATGGGTGTCAGGTACACATCTGAGCCCAGAAGCAGTAGAATGGGAGGACTGTGTTTTCATGTAAGACTGTAACAGTTACGTGATAAACTGTAATGTTTTATGGGTATGTATTTATGTACATAAACTGTTATCTAATTGTAATGGAAATAAAGGCTTGAGTGAATGTTTGAAGAATTTGTAACATTTGGGGGCTTAAAGAAATAAAACTGCCAACTGAGCACCCAATATGGTTTTGGGGTGTGTCATTTCATGAGGGGATCCCATGACAATGAGTTTTTTACACAACTTGTTCTAAAAATTCCTACATGCATGCACTGTCAATAAGGTCAGACCGCACTCAGTTTTTAATTAAAAAAGTAAAATATAGGTATCAGGCACATTGGGGTCTATAGATGCCATCAGAAGGCATAGATGAGACAATAGGCACCCCGGTCTCAAAGATAAAACAAAAAAAATTAAATTAAGAGAAGACTGAATGTGTCCCCTGAAATGTGAGAGGGAAACCGCAGTCCTCAGTGGATGGTTTAGATGTTATTTTTATGAACATTTAAACTAGCTGAATGGGATGACAGAAGAAATCATTGATGCAGTAACTGACATACACCCCCAGACTGAAGTAGAAAATAGAAGATGAGAAAAATGGAAAACCCAGGATGGAAATTAATAAAGCAATCAGGGCAGTAGAAGTAAAGTGGGTGGGAAAGGACGAATTAAAAAGGAGGGTAGGAGAGAGAGCAAAAAGGAAGGAAGGAAAGGCAGTAACAAGCAGAGTGGTAAGACAATCTGGAAGGTCAGGTATAAATTATAGAAGTCAAGAAAATAAGATTTTGGACCTAGAGGCCATAATGGCAGAGGCTAGATACTGTGTCCATCATGATGCACTGATAACCATGACTGGGACATGTCCATCCCAGGCTATACTCTGTTAAGGGTGGGAAAGAAAGGAGGGGGTGTGGTGCATTATGAGGGAAGGAATAAAAGAGTTGGAGATACAAGGAAAACATGGGGAGCAGAGGTATTGTGGGTCACCTTAGAGACTGGGAATGGAGCCTCTTTTCACGCTGGCATGATCTACAGATCTCCAGTACAGAGGAAGGAGTTAAAGTAATGGTGGAAGCAACTGGAAAGATGGCAGAAAATGAGGAGATGCTAATGACAGGGGACTTCAATCTGCCAGACGTAAACTGGAACCTCCCCGCTGCAGCTTCAGCTAGAAGCAGGGACATCCTGGACTCCCTGCATGGTGTATACCTCATGCAACTAGTAAGTGAACCCACTTATGATGGGGCAATATGGGACCTGGTACTCATTAACTGGGACAGTATTACAAATGTTGAGGTAGAAGGCTACCTGAGGAGCAGCAATCACATACAGTGTGGTTCAATACAAGGATGGCTGTGGAATCGAACCACACAAAAGCAAGGTCCTGGACTTCAGGTGGGCAAATTTTAAAAAGATGAATGAATGCCTCAGGGATAACCTGGCATGGTGGGATGAGCTGGGTAGGGTGAAAGAACAGTGAGTGAAGCTGAAAAGGGCCATAGGGATGGCAACAAACCTTTGCGTCAAGTAAGTGATCAAAAGCAAGATGAAAAAGAAACTGCTATAGTTCTCAAAAAGAGATGGTGGAAAAGGTAAAGGCTGAAAGAGTAGCATTCAGAAGGCATAAAGAGAAACAAAGGGAGAAAGATAGGGAGGTGTATCAGGGGAAACAGAAGGAAACAGAGAGAGCAGAAAGGAGAGTGAAGTTGCAATCCGGAGAGAGACTAGCCCAGGCAGTGACAATGGGGGACAAGAAATTATTTTAGTTATAAGAGAAAGAAGGAAGATCAGGATGGGATCGTAAGATTAAAAGGAATAGGGGACTATGTGGGGGGGTCATGAAAAGGCAGACATCCTGAACAAATACTTTTGTTCCATTTTCACAGAAAAAGGAGAAGGGGAGGGGTAACAAAGAAGTAACAGGAGCATTGGAAAGAGGGGCATGGACACTAGTACATTTTCAGAGGAAAGTGTCCTAAAGGGACTCGTTAATCTGAAAGTGGACAAAGCAATGGGGCCAGTGGGGTTCTTCCAAGGGTACTGAGGGAGCTCAAGGAGGTAATGGCTGAACCTCCAACAGTCCTATTTAACAACTCATTGGAAACAGGAGTAGTTCCGTCGGATTGCAGGTGGCCAGATGTAGTCCCATTTCACAAAAGAAGTAGCAAGGAAGAAGTTACCAGTTATAGGCCAGTCAACTTGACATTGGTAGTGGAAAAGCTAATTGAGTCATTGCTGAAGGAAAGGATTGTGAAATATTTGAATCCAGTGGATTACAAGACCCAAAGCAGCATGAATTCATGAGGGTTGGGGGTTATGTTAAACAAATCTGATAGATTTCTTTTACCTGGTTACCAAGGAAATAGATCAGGGTGGAGCAATTGATATAGCCTCTCCAGATTTCAGTAAGACTTTCAATACTGTTTCACATAGGAGGCTGGTAAGCAAGTTGAGCAGTTTGGAGTGGGTCCAAAGTGGTAACGGGGTAAGAAAGTGCTTAGCAGAAAGGTGACAGAGGGGGGTGGTATACAGCGTTCATTCAGAGGAAGGGAGGTTGACCAGCACTGACTGCTTCATGAACACTGCTGCTGCTGTAATCAACTGTTGCTGTCATTTGCTGCCCGACCCTCTTGCAAGCCAAGACACCTAGACTGCTATTAGCTTTACATTCCCATCAAGTCCTGGTAAGCAGAGGAGCTACTGGAGGTGGAAATGGTGCCAGAGGCATCAATGGGGCAGGCTCAGCCCACTACAAAGGCACAGCAATGCCAGCGACAAATCACAGTCCAGCTGCACACAAGTGGCTCATGCAGGAGTGGTGTGAACCTACTAGCAAGAGGCCACCTAGGAGGCCTTTATTTTTCTTTATTTTGTTTATTTTTTCTCTTCATGTCAGTAGGTTAACCTTTGAACAAAGGACTGGCACTTGGGGATTTGTTAGTTGGAGAGTTGAGTGCTAACTTATAAATGCCTTTTTTTTAGTCTAGGGATCACTGGAAATTTTATGACTCATATTTTTTTATATATAATTGTTATATCATGTTTATAAGGGGATTGATTTCAATGGGGACAATCATAACAATCTGGGGTCTACTTGAGAATTTTAGGACAGCAATTTAATAAAAAAAAGAATCACCTGACTGGATTTGGCCTTTAGCCCAGTCAGAAGCTTGTTCATTTTTAGATATTAGTTTTTCTGTTTGGAAGGGCAAAATTGTTCCAGGATTGCTAACAAATACATTAGGAAGTAATCTAATGAAACTGGTTACATATTCTGGCTTTCCATTTAACATACTAGAAAAATGGCAGTTTTTTTAAACATGCCATTGGATTAATACTTAGAATCTTTGGTAGGAAAAGATATAATGATAAATCATGTGATATCCTCAGGAAAACACATGTTCTTTTTTTTCTGTTTTGTGGAGATTTTATTTATTTATTTAGTTTTTGTTTACCGGGTAGGTACACTAGCCAGAAAGACTATTTTCAGGTAGGACCCGGGATATTCACCCAAACCCAGGACTGGCAGAAATGACTTCATAGAATCGTAAAATACTATTCAAGGGGGTAGAGCTGTGCAAAATAAAACTTCCGCCAGCAGAATTTCTGCAAAAGGTGGATTTTCGCTCCTGTTAAAGTGCATAAATCAAATTAGCAACTTTTGAAGAAATTCTGACTTAGAATGGTGGAAAAAAATATACATTGTGGGTTGTTGCACTTAACTGAAGAGAAAAAAGTCTGCAGAACTGATTAATTAACTGCGGAATAATTACATGTTCTGAGGAATAATTAATTAAACTGTGGGGGAAAAAATCCTCAGAACTGTTGTTCCACTGCTCAGGTGTATTATTCCGCAGTTCAGCCAACAAATTCTGCAGAACAGGGCAAAAATCTGCTAAACACATTCGGAAGATTCCAATCTCGACAATGGAGGAAGTTCGGAAAATTCCATGAAATTTCCACATTTCCAAGAAAGAAGAATCTGCAACTTTCACCCACAGTGTTGTCCATTTTAACACAAGAAGTATCTTAAGCAAGTTTAATCAAGTCAGGGAATAGGTAATTGATCATAAATCTGATATTGCCGAGTCACAGAATCTTGGCTTTGTAGTAAAATCCAAGATTCTCAGATTGAAATAGAAAATTATAAAACTTTGCAGAAAGATAGAAATAAAAAAGGGGGATGGCTGTTAATCTGTTATAAGGCAGAAGCAGTAATAAACATGGTTAAGGAAAAACACAGTCTGAAGGCCTGAAGTATTGGCGGCAAAGGTTACTTTACCCCAGCATAAGTTCAAATTGATGGTGTCCGTGCATTGCCCACCTAACACAAATAGAAACATAGACTTTGATGCAGATGAGGACTGCTTAGCCCATCTAGTCTGCCCATTTCCCTACCTACAGGATAGGCCGCTGATCCTAGTTAACCAACAGCCTATTTCTTCCTACCCCCCACAAGAATTGCCTTATGTCTGTCTCATGCATTCTTGAATTGTCCCACAGTTTTAGACACCACAACCTCCTCAGGAAGGCTATTCCATGCATCCACTACACTCTTTGTGAAATAATACTTCCTCACATTGCCCCTGAACTACCCCTCCTCTATCTTTAAATTGTGTCCCCTTGTTCTTGCACGTCTCTTTTTCTGAAAGATGCTACCCTCTTGGACTTTGTTGATTCCACTGAGGTACTTAAAAGTTTCTATCATGTCACCCCTCTCCCTTCTTTCCTCAAGGGTATACATATTAAGCTCCTTTAGTATCTCCTCATACGGCTTCTATTGCAGACCTTGCACCATTTTAGTTGCCCTCCTCTGGACTGCCTTTATCCTGTCTATTTCCTTGGGGATATGGGGTCTCCAGAACTGGACACAGTACTCCAGATGGGGTCTCACCAACTGTCTGTACAGCAGAATAACAACTTCCTGTTTTCTGCTGCTGATGCCTCTCCCTATGCATCCCAGTATACCCCCAGCCCTCCCTACTGACTTCTCACATTGCTTGCTAACCTTAAGGTCATCTGATATGATTACCCCCAGGTCCCTTTCCTTTTTTGTTGTTGTTACTACCTCCCCCATTGTGTATTCTTCCCCTGGGTTCTTGTTTCTCAGGTGCATTGTTTTGCACTTCTTTGCATTGAATCCTAGCTGCCATACTTCTGACCATTCCTCCAACCTTGCCAAGTCCCTTCTCATCCTTTACACACCTTCTTGTGTATCAAACCTGTTGCAGATCTTTGTGTCATCTGCAAAGAGGCATACTTTTCCTTCCAGTTCCTCTGCAATGTCACTTATGAAGACATTAAAAAGGACTGGACCCAATACTGAACCCTGCGGTACCCCACTAGTAACCCCTCTTTCTTCAGAGTGGACTCCATTTACAATTACCTTCTGTGTCCTGTTGTGCAGCCAATGTTTTACCCAGGCTACCACCCCGGGACCCACTCCCAGGCTGGTTAATTTGACTATTAATCTTTTGTGTGGGACTGTGTCAAATGCCTTGCTAAAGTCTAGGTAGGCCATGTCCACAGCCCCTCCCTGGTCTACTACTTTGGTCACCCAGTCAAAGAAATCTATTAGATTTGTCTGACATGACCTTCCCGCTGTGAACCCATGCTGCCTTTGGTCCTGTGCCCCACTGGCCTCTAGGTACTCAACTATTCTTTCCTTCAGAAGTGACTCCATCACTTTCCCCACCACAGAGGTCAGACTGACTGGTCTGTAGTTTCCTGCCTCTGTCTTGGTCCCACTTTTGTGAAGGGGAATCACATCCGCCTTCCTCCAGTCCTCAGGTACCACACCATCATCCCATGATTTATTAAAAAGAGTTGCCAGTGGTTTCACTAGTTCTCCCCTTAATTCTTTTAGAATTCTGGGATGAATTCTATCAAGCCCCATTGCTTTGTCCACCTACAGTTTTAGGAGTTCTTGCAGAATCCTTTCTTCTGTGAAAGGACTGGGATCTACCCCCCTATCAAGAGTGCTTCTGATAATTGGACTAGGCACTTCCCTCTCCTCTTTTGTGAATACTGAGCAGAAATATTAGTTCAGTATCCCTGCTTTTTCACTGTCCCCCTCTGCCCACCCACTGTTCATTCTATTCAGCCTCACTATCCCTCCCTTTGTCTTTCTACACTTGCTGATGTACCTATAAAAGGTTTTATCCCCTTCTTAACTGAGTTGGCTTTCTTTTCCTCAGTTTGGGCCTTTTCTATTCTGACTTCCCTCCCTGTTTCCTTCTGCCTTAACTGGGACAGCTCTCTGTCCTGCTCTTTCTGTGTTTCCTTATACTTCTGGAATGCTATCTTTTTCTTCCTGACTTTCACAGCCACCTCTTTTGAGAACCATAGTGGCTTTTTCTTTCATTTTGATTTGTTTATTTGCTTCACACAAAGGCTTGTTGCCTCTGTGATGGCAGTTTTTATGATTCCCCATTGTTGCTCCACATCTCCTTCTAGCCTGTTTGCTAGTGCTTTTCTGAGGCACTCTCCAATCTTGCCAAATTCAGCCCTCCTGAAGTCCAGTACCCTCACTTTTGTATGGCTTGACTCTGTAGCTGAGTTTAACATGAACCACACTGTTTGATGGTCACTTGTTCCCAGATGGCAACCCACTTCTAGATCTGAGATCCTCTCACTGCCCCTGTTTGAGAGTATGAGGTCTAAGATTGCTCCTCATGAGTGGGTTCCAAACTAGCTGTCTGAGGCCTGCCACCTGTAGGGCATCAAGAATGGCTCTGCTCTTGGATGTGGCTGCAGCAAATGTGCTCCAGTTAACATCTGGCATATTCAGATCTCCCATCAACAGTATCTCCCCTTTCTCTGCCATTCTAAGAATGCCTTCTATCATATCCTTGTCCATTCCCTCCCCCTGACATGGGGGTCTGTACACAACCCCTGTGCAGATTGTGGTGCCCTTTCCAGTCTCCAAGGTGACCCACAGTGCCTCATCTCCTCTCTGTTTACTCTTTTGTTCAGTTGCTTTTATCCCTTCCTTTACATAGAGAGCTACTCCTCCCCTCTTCTCCCCTGCCTGTCTCTCCTATAGGTTATGTACCCTGGTATGTTAACATCCCAGTCATGGTTCTCTTGTGTACCATGTTTCTGTGACTGCTACGATATCCAGGCATCCCTCTTCCATCAAGGCCACCAGCGCAGGGAGCTTGTTGCCCAGACTACGGGCATTGGTACTCATTACCCTCCATTTCCTGATGGCCTTACTCCTTTTTGCCCCATCCCTGTCCTTCTTGCCTTTGTCACTTTCTCCATTTACCCCTGCCCTTCTCCCTCTCGACACCTCTATGTTGGTGTTTACCGCACTTACTACCGTGATTTTTTTGAGGGGGGCTAGGATTTCTCTGCTCCTTTCCATTGCCTCCCCCCCCTTGGCTAGTTTAAATGCTTGCCAATGATGCACTTAAACCTATCATCCTAGGATCCTGGTTCAAGAGTTTTTGAGAATTTGTAGAATTTTTTGTTTGGTTATAGGAATAAATATGAGATTCTTATACTACACAACTTTAATGTTAACTGGCACACAATAGATAGAGGACACAGTTTAATAGAATTATTGGAGAGCCTAGGCTGATTCAAGAACCAACTGGAATTAGCCAAAAGAGAATAAGATACAACCATCTGTGATCTCATTTTTGCCAACTATCCACAGAACTATTCAACGGTAGGAGTTCCCCCAGATACCTTTTCAGATCAACTAATTTTTATGTTGGCTCACGCATGCACAGCCAACATATTGCAGTAGTAACAGATTTGGAGGTGCGGTCACTGCTGGGCAAATGCAGGGCATGCATCAGTAGGTGCGCCCATCATTCCTCAATCAGGCAGCATGCAGGTGCCACATCAGCAATTTGGAATGTGGCCACCAGATCTAACAAAAGGTCCACTGCAATGAGAGTGGAGCTCTCATGCAGCATGACCACAACATGCCTCCCGATGTGCATGCAACACTGCCGCCGCCTCCTGTCAGAATGCTGATGAGGGATCCCACTCCCCATCTGCATAATAACCCACCTCCCATTTACAATGTATGCTGAGGGGGTGCCCAATCCCTCTTGGCATCATGCATGCCCCCGAACAGTTTTTCTTTGCTGATGGGGGCCTCAATCTCTGTCAGCTTCAGTGCATTATGTAACCTCCCCCCACTTTGGTTGTGTACTGACGGGAGTGCCCAATCCTCATCGGCATAATGTAACCCTCCCTTTTGTTGTGTGCTGATGGGGGTGCCCAATCCCCCATCGGGGGATGCAATGTTTTTATTTTTTTTCGCCCTGTCAAAAAAGAAAATGGTCCCTTGTGGTCTCCCTGTCCCCCTCCCACAACCCGCACCCACCAACTGTGCACCCTACCTCCCCACACCCCCCTCACCCCACACTTACTGTACCTCCAGAGTCCAGCACTATGATCTTCGGTGGACCAGGAACACGTCTGCACTCTTCAAAGCCAACCACGAACTGAGAAAAAGCTGGTAAGCTGTATAATGGAATAAATAGGATTTTTTCAACTTTGATGCATATCTCAAGCATTTTTTGGAATGTTGGCACTAAAATTTTCAACGTGGAGTTTTTGTAACCCCTCCTCATGAATTCTGGCACTGTCATGGAGTTAATCAGCCCCGAAATGTGATTTCGTTGTCACTGCCTGGAATCACCTTTCAGGACTGATTTACAAAATGACAGTGCCAGTGTTCATGAGATGGTCTCTCAAAAAGCTTATGTTGCAAATTTAGTGGAAAAAATTCCCCAGAATTACTGTTTTATCAGCGTTCATTGCACAGTTTCCATGCACGCTCGTAACTTCATGAATTTGTAATATTTTCAGTCCAGATTTTCAACACTGGCATTTTTCCATACCTCCTTATGAACAGTACAGCTGTCATTTTACATTTCCTGGCCAAAATGTGTTTTCGCACGTGTGGCGCAGAATAATGTGGTCACTGCACGAAATCAGTTCTTGGGACAGTTTCAGGAAATGATGGCGACACTGTTCATGAGCAGAAGTCCTAAAATGCCTATGTTGAAAATTTGGTGACAAAATTCCATAAAATCACTGTGTTACAAGCGTGAGTTGTGCAGTTTCCATGGACCTGTGTAACTTCACAAATTTGCATTATTTTCATGCCAGATTTTCAACACTGGCATTTTTTTACACCTCCTTATGAACAGTACAGCTGTCATTTTTCACATCCTACCCTAAATGTGTTTTCACACCTGTGGCGCACAATGGCGAGGTCACTGTGCTAAATCAACATTTTGGACACATTAACAGAATCACACTGCCACTGTTCATGAGGGGAGATCCCAAAATGCATTTGTTAAAGATGTGGTTAAAAAAATCCCCAAAATAATTGGGTTATTGATGTGTGTTACACAGTTTCTATGCATGCCCATACCTTCACCAATTTTTCATATTTTCACTCTAGATTTTCAACATTGCCATTTTTTTACATCTCCTCATGAACAATACAGTGGTCATTTTCCACATCCTGCCCAAAATGTGTTTTTGTCCCTGTGTCGCCAAATGGCATAGCCACTGTGTAAAACCACCTTTCAGCAAACAAACTGATAGTGCCACTTTTCATGAGGTGGGCTCACAAAAAGCCCATGTTGAAAATTTGCAGTGAAAATACCAGCACACGCCTATGGTGTTAGGGTTTCCAACTGTAGCACCCCACCCTGTAGAGACTGGCAGGCATCAGGGGCATGACGTGGGATCATCAGCTGTAATGCTCATGCCATTCCACCCCAACCACCACCCTGCAGCCAGTGACAGGCATTGCAGTGTGTCTTGCACTGTTCGGGCCACAAAGTTCAACTCATTCTCCTATACTGCACCCACCTCAGCATATTTTCTTATGGAACGAGGTAAGTGTAATGCCCAAAGACTCCAAAGCACACCACGACACTTGTCAGTGTCTACAGGGTAGGGTGAGGTGAAATGGCATTAGCATTATAGCCGATGACCCACAGGCACACCTAAATGCCTGTCAGTCTCTACAGGGTGGGGTTGGCATCATTTTAATACTTCACTGCCATTCCTATTATGCATGTCTAACTCTGGCACTACCAGTGCCAATGACAGCTAGACAACATTCGGCACTGACAAATGCTTGTTGCTCTTAGAGAAAAACACAATAGTCCGTATAAAGAAGAATTCTTAATTGTAGGTGCTTTAAATGTAGTCTTCATGACAGAGATCAAAGTCATTGTCTGGGATAGAAGTGATCCAATTCTTACAACCAGAGATGCGTGGGCCTTCTTTGCACAGGAATTTTTGAAAGTCTGCGATAGTCACCTGACTATAAAAAGTAAAAAGATAAAAAGCACTAATACCACCTGATATAAATATAATTTAAGAAAACATTAACTAGCATGGGCTAAAGCTAACAAAATAAGTTCTGACCAGGGCTGATAGGGCTGTAATGAGCTGCCAAGTGCGCAAAGTTATACATGTGCATAGAAACTATCGAATGTCCTAGTGTAACTTGGCCATTTTTTGGAAGTCTTACACCAAATTTTCAACATGGCCTTTTTGATCCCCCTCCTCATGAAAACTGCCAGTGTCATTTTGTTCATCTGTCCCAAAAGGTGATTTCACAGAGCAACCACACCATTCCATGCCACAGGTGTGAAAACATGTTTCAAGCAGGATATGATTAATGACAGCTATACTGTTACAAAGAAGGTGTGCAAAAATGGCAATGCTGAAAATGTGGAGGGAAAATATTCAAAACTGGTAAAGTTATGAGCGTGCACAGAAACTGCACAGTGCATGTTCATAACACAGTCATTTTGTGGGAATTTTTTCATCAAATTTGTAACATGGGATTTTTCGGACCCCACCTCATGAACAGTGTCACTGTCATTTCATGAACTGGTCCCAAAACGTGATTCCATGCAGTGACTGCGAAATCACCTTTCAGGACTGAGAAATTAAATGACAGTTAAAGTTATCACGAGGTGGGGTCCCAAGAACCCCATCTTGAAAATCTGGTGCCACAATTCAAAAAAATGGCTTATTTAGCAACATAAGTTGAAAATCCCATTGAATGGCATTATAGCATGCTTACCTTTGATTCTTCAGTTTGTGGTTCGGCTTTGTAGAGTGCAGACATGTCCCGGTCCAGAGAAGATGACAGTGCTGACCTCCAGAGGTATATATGTGGTAAGGGGGGTGCGGTGAGGTGGGTGTTAAATGGGAGGGTGGGGATGGGGATCCACTGGGGAGAGGAAGAGGGGCCATTTTCTTTTTTACAGATTAAAAAAAAACATGTCAGGGACTGTTTTCTTTATTTACAGGAAACAAAAAAAAGCAGACATTTGGGCACACTGAGGTGGGCTCCCAGTGTGCCACATGAGTGGAGGGCTTACGTAATGCTGACATGGGGATTGGGGAGCCTGATGTCAGAAGGGTGAAAAAATACATTTGGGCACACTGGGGTGTGCTCCCTGTATGCCACATGAGTGGGCTGGGCTGCATAATGCCAACACGGGAATGGGGGACCCCGATTTTAGCAGGGGGACAAAATACATTTGGGCACACTGGGGTGGGATCTCAGTGTGCCACATGAGTAGGGGGGACTACATAATGCTGACATGGGGATTGAAGACCCTGATGTAGGTGCGTTTTCTTTGTTACTGGTGCTGTTGGCAGTGACACAACTACACATGCATGGCACTCGTGCATGTGCAATTGTGGTGAATGACATTTTGCCATGCACATGGTGGCACCAGCAGAACTGCACATGCATGCGAGTAGCGCATGTGCATTTCATGCCCTGGAATGCAGAAGTAACAGCTTTGAAATAGTGTTGCTGTTATTCCATAGTGGCTGATCATGGCAGAGGGTTTCAAGCTCCATTGGACTTTCTAAAGAATACTTTCATAAGTCCAATGGAAGGTTCCATGTTCGGCCATTTTTAGAGCTACTGAGTGATCCCAAAATGGCTGTAACATAGAAACATAGATTTTGATGGCAGATAAGGACCGCTTGGCCCACCCAGTCTGCCCATTTCCCTACCTAATGGATAAGCTGCAGATCCTAGTTAACCAGCAGCCTACTTCTTCCTACCCCCACCCCCTAGAATTGCCTTATGACTGTCCCATGCATGCTTGAATTCCACCACTGTTTTTGACTCCACAACCTCCTCAGAATGCTGTTCTGTATCCACAACCCTCTCTGTGAAAAATACTTCCTGAAATTACCTCCTGAGCCACCCCTTCTATCTTCAAATTGTGTACCCTTGTTCTTGCACACCTCTTTTTTTGAAAGCGCTATACCCTCTTGGACTTTGTTGATTCCCTTGTGGTACTTGAAAGTTTCTATCATGTCCCCCTTCTCCCTCCTTTTCTTGAGGCTATACATATTCAGCTCCTTAAGTCTCTCTTCATATGTCTTCTGGTGCAGACCCTGCACTATTTTAGTTGCCCTCCTCTGGACAGCCTCCATCATGTCTATGTCTTTGTGGAGATAGGGTCTCCAGAACTGCACGCAGTACTCCAGATGGGTTCTCACCAACTGTCTGTACAGAGGGATAATAACTTCCTGTTTTCTAGTGGTGATGCCTCTCCCTATGCATCCCAGTATCCTCCCAGCCCTCCTTGCTGCCCTCTCACATTGCTTGCCCACCTTTAGGACATCTGATATGACTACCCCCAGGTCCCTTTCCATTTTGTTGTTGTTAGTATCTCACTCCCATTCGTACTCTTCCCAGGGTTTTTGTTTCCCAGGTGCATTACTTGCACTTCTTAGCATTGAATCTAAGCTGCCGTACATTTGACCATTCCTCTAACCTTGCCAAGTCCCTTCTCATCCTTTCCACCTCACCTTGTGCATCAACTCTGTTGCAGATCTTTATGTCATCTGCAAAGAGACATACTTTTCCTTCCAGTCCCTCTGCAATGTCACTTATAAAGACATTGACGAGGACCGGTCCTAATACTGAACCCTGAAGTACCCCACTAGTAACCCCCCCTTTCTTCAGAGTGGACTCCATTTACTATTACTCTCTGTGTCCTATTCTCCTGCCAATTCTTTACTCAAGCTGTCATCTTGGGACCCACTCCCAGGCTGGCTAACTTGTATATTAATCTTTTGTGTGGGACTGTGTCAAATGCCTTGCTAAAGTCTAGGTAGGCCATGTCCACAGCCCCTCCCTGATCTATTACTTTGGTCACCCAGTCAAAGAAATCTATCAGATTTGTCTGGCATGACCTTCCCACTGTGAATCCATGCTGCCTTGGGTCCTGAGCCCCTCTCTCCTCTAGATACTCAACAATTCTTTCCTTCAGAAGTGATTCCATCATTTTCCCTACCACTGAGGTTAAACTAATAGGTCTGTAGTTTTCTGCTTCTGCCTTGCTCCCACTTTTGTGAAGGGGGAATCACATCTGCCCTTCTCCAGTCCTCAGGTACCACCCCATCCTCCTATGATTTGTTAAAGAGGGTAGTCAGTGGTGTCACTAGTTCTACTCTTAGTTCTTTTAGAATTCTGGGATGAATCCCATCAGGCCCCATTGCTTTGTCCACCTTCAGTTTTAAGAGTTCATTCAGAACCCTTTCTTCTGTAAATGGGCTGGTATCAACTTCTGTATCCAGAGTGTTTCTACTGTTTGTTTTCGGTACCTCCCCCACTTCCTTTGTAAATACTGAGGAAAATATTTGTTTAGTATCTCTGCCTTTTCACAGTCAGCCTCTGCCCACCCTCCCTCCTCTTTATTAAGCCTCAGTAACCCTCCCTTGGTCTTTCTTCCCTCCCTGATGTAGCTATAAAAGGTTTTATCCCCCTTCTTAACTGAGTTGGCTATCTTTTCCTCGGTTTGGGCCTTTGCTGTTCTGACTGCCTTCCCAGCTTCCTTTTGCTTTAACTGATACAGTTCTCTGTACTGCTCCTTCCGTGATTCCTTGTACTTCCTGAATACTTTCTTTTTCTCTTGAACCTTCACTCACTTCCTTTGAGAACCATAGTGGTTTCTTACGCCAGCTTCATTTGTTTATTTGCTTCACACAAGGCTTGTTACCTCTGTGATGGCAGTTTTATTATTCCCCATTGTTCTTCCACCCCTCCTTCCTGCCCATTTGCTAGTGCATTCCTTAGGCACTCACCCATTTTTGCAAAGTCAGCCCTCCTAAAGTCCAGTACTTTTGCCTTTGTATGGCTTGACTCTATTGCTGTGTTTATTGTGAACCATACTGTTAGATGGTCGCTAGTTCCCAGATGGCTACCCACTTCTACATCTGTGATCCTCTCTTCATCTCCATTTGAGAGGCTCCACCCAAAGCCCTGAAAGTCAGCATTGTGACTGGGTCAGTTATAGACAGGATCCTAACAAATACACTAGTGAAATAAAATTAGCAAAGCAGAAATATTATAAACAAAACGTTGCTGGTAGTATTAAGAATGATCACAAAGTTTTCTGGAAAACAATGACAAGTTTGCTAAGATCAGCCAATGATGGGAAAACAAATACTTTCCTCACTGATGGAAAAAATCACACCTTTAAGCAAAAGGTAGTTGAAAAGTTTAACAATTACTTTGTCAAGCTAAGATCTGAGGCCCTGGCGGAGAAAACATCTCAGGTAAAACTTAGTTTCAAATGAAGTAAGCAATACCTTTCTCCAAGTTGTAAAGCTCTGCTATTGTATCATCTTAACAATAGTCTGAATTCTCTGAAATCATGGCAGGAGATGCTGGTGAAGACTTATTGAACATTAATACCTTCAAGGCAACAGGTCTTGATAATGTTCCTTTACAGCTTAGAAAATCTCCACATCCCATGATTGGTTTCTCTTTAGCACCTATTTTAATTTATCTCTTAAGATGGGAGAATTTCCTGAAGTGTTGAAATGCTCTAATGTTATACTAATTTTCAAATCTGGTTCAAAATTTTTAATTGAAAATTACTGACCCATATAACAGCTCCCACAGGTGTCTAAAATATTTAAAAGACTGGTTAGTACACAACGAATATATATCTGGAAACTCACAAAAAGTTAAATAACTGTCAGTCAGGATTTAGACCTAGCCACAGTACAGCATCTACACTGATTAAAATAGTCAGTGACTTCCAAGTCAACCTGGACAGCAGGATTTCAGTTGGTACTATTTTTCTTGATTTGTCTGAAGCATTTGACACTCTTGATCATGATGTCCTCTTGTCCAGGTTGACCTCTGTATGACTGAATGTGTGTAGCTCTGAATGGTTTAGATCCTGTCTGAAATGATGAAAACAAATGGTAGCATCAGAACATGAATCATATTTTGCCTCAATAACAGTTGCAGTTTGACAAGGTTTGATTCCAGGACAACTCCTGTTCAATATTTATATGAACAAAGTCTGTTTTGATGATCCATCAATGAAATATCATCTCTGTGCAGATTACTCTACTGGCTGTACAGATAGTATTGCAGTTGAACAGATACAAAATAAACTCTAGAAAATATTTGAACAGCTGCAGTATTTTGTTAGGGAGCATAAACTAGTATTGAATGCTAAGAAAACACAAACAGTACTTTTTAGGAGTACAAAAAAATCTATCACTAATGACATTTTACAAACTGTGACTGGATGGAACTCTCTTAGAGCAAGTTAAATCCTATAAATATCTTGGGACTTGGTTAGAAGAAAAATTAAATGGTAACACACACACACACAGACAAAATCCTGAATAACAATGGAAGGTTACTGGGTATGTTATATCGTTTGAAGTCCTGTATGTCTACGGAGATTCAGAGATATACTGTAAATGTAATGATATTGCCAGTCTTGTATTATGGAAATGCTCTTAACACTGGGGCATCAGGGAGGGAGCTGGCAAGCTGGATATGATTCATAATAAGCTTTGTACTTCATCCTCAATGCCTCCCCAATGATACGCACTACTGTAACTCATAAACAGTCATGAGCTCTCTGAGGCTCAAAGAATGTAGAAACATGCATATTTTGACGTTTATGCTTAAATGTTACAAGGGAACATTTCCACAGTATATCATGGAAAATATAAGTAAATAGATGTTGAATGATGGGTTAAGGTCAATGAAGCAGTTGGACTTTACAGTAATAAATTGTAATTTGGAAGTAGGGAGGTATTCTTTATAGTATCTGAGGCTGACACTATGGAACTCCATTCCCTATAAACTAAGACCACATGACAGGAACCTTTGTTTAGGAGAAATTAAAAAAAATGGTTCATACAAGAGGCCACTTAACCTCTACCTTGCTGCCAAAAGTTAGGCACAGAATATCATGACTATGCATCTGATATATAGGTTTCACTATTTCGTGATAGCTGGATTATCTATATTTGTATTGTCACTGTGATATGTTTACATATTTAATTATGTAAATGTGTCTATTTAGCTGACTGTTTTATAATGCTAAATTTGTTTTCTGTTTTCACTGTAAATTGTTTGTCTTTTTTATCAAAACAATGTGATTTGTGGCAACTTTTGATACCATCTTTTTGGAATGCACTATGGGACCTCAATAAAAATGAGACTATGACTTAACTGAGTCTATGTATCTGTGTTCATTACAATAGGAATAAAAAACTTTTTACTATTATTACTACTAGCAGGGTGCTCAGGGGTCAGTGCTGGGTCTGCCTTTGTAAGTAACATTACAGAGGAGCTGGAACAGAAAGTCTGCCTCTTTGTGAATTATACCAAAATCTTTAATAGGGTGGACACTCGGGGATTTGTGTGGAAAGGATGAGCAAAGACCTTAGAAAACCCAAGGAGTGGTCCAGGGTATGGAAATTGGGATTAAATGCAAAAAAAGCAAAGTAATGCACTTGGGGCACAGAAACCCAGGGGCAGAGTACAAAATGGGAAGAGTGGCATTGATGACAACTAAGCAGGAATGAGATAAGGGATAATCATACCAGAGGGCCTAAAGGTGGCCAGGCAGTGTGACAAAGCAGTTGGGAGGGCTAGCAGGATACTGGGATGCATATGGAGGGGTATCACCAGTAGAAAGGGAGTTGGTATTGCCTCTGTATAGATTGCTAGAGACTCCCACCTAGAGTAATGTGCCCAGTTCTGGTGATCACACCTCTAGAAGGATATAGACAGAGTAGAGGCAGTCCAAAGGAGGGCAACTAAATTGGTGCATGGTCTGTATCAGAAGTCTTATGAGGACAGACCTAAGGACCTAAGTACATACACCCTGGAAGAGAGGAAGGGGGGTATAATAAAGACTTAAATACCTCAAGGGGCTAGATAAGGTAAAGGAGAAAAGTATGTTTCAGAAAAAAAGGTGCTCAAGGACAAGGGGGGCAAAATATGAAACAGGGGAAGCAGATTCAGGAGAGATGTGAGGAAGAATTTTTTCAAAGAAAGATTGGTACAGTTGCAGCCATAGATATGTTTAGACATTTGCATATATTTGATATATATATATATATATATATATATATATATATATATATATATATATAAAGAGATCTCTCTGGTGGTTTGAAGTGGTACTGCAGGCAGACAGGACATTTCTCCAAAGATATCACAGATTTGTATTTTTTTTTTTTAGTCCTTGGTAACCAGGTAAGACACACTAGGCACTAGTGCCTGTTTTCAGGGGCAACCTGGGAGCACTGGGCAATTAAGTGACTTGTTCAGAGTCATACAGTATGCAAGTGGAGGTGGTGAGAATCAAACCCAGCTTTGGTCTTCAAGATGTACCAAGCTCATTCAGAGTTTGTTATTCTGACCTCTAGGTTATACTGCCAGCCCACATTTTAGAAAATATCTCACCATGTCTATGGCTGCCACTGTATATTCCTTTCCTGGAACAGTCCTCTAGTGGATGTGGTGGGAGCAAAACAGTAGTGGGTTTCAAGAACGCATGTGATGGGTTTAAAGGAATTTTAGGGAAAGGGAAGTGGGGGATGGGTGAATGAACTGGAGAGCAAGTAGGATCTGTGGTAATACTACAGGCAGGGAAAAATGGACAGACTAGGTGGACCAAGTGGTCCTTATCTTCCAGCAAATTCTATGTTTCTAGAGACAGGTGTGAGTGTATCTCCATTTTATTTGTGGAAAAGTGAGGGTATTCCTCAATTTTGTTAGCAGGCAGGCATGGAAATGCCACCATTTTGTTTGCAGACAAGTGAGATTGTACCTCCATTTATTTGCAGACAGGAGAGGGTGTGCTACCATTTGATTTGCAGACAGATGAGGGCATGCCTCCATTTTGTTTGCAGACTGGTGAGGGCATGTCACCATTTTGTTTGCAGGCAAGTGTGGGTGTATCTCAACTTTGTTTGCAGACAGATGCAGGCATTCATCCATTTTTTTCGCAGTCAGGTGAGAGCATACAACATTTTGTTTGCAGGTAGGTGAGGACATGCCACCACTTTGTTTACAGTCAGGTGAGGGTATGCCTCCATTTTGTTTGCAGACAGGTAAGGTCATGCAGCTATTTTGTTTGCAGGCAGGTAAGGGCATGCCACTTTTCACAGATCATGCCCATACTGAAAAATACTGGTGAATTTCCAGTTGTTTTATTCTCAAAGTCCCTTCATTTCTCAGTATTTGTACCATTCAACCATTCATTTTCCATTTTTTTGTCTTTACCCTTCATTTTCTGTTCCCTATATCCCTTCAAATATTCTTCAAATGACCCATCTTTTTGAGTGGTTTATTCTGAACCATTCATTTTCCATTTTTTTTATTATTCTGAACCATTCATTTTCCATTTTTTATCATTCATTATCAACACTGCAACCAGTGTCCATTCAAATGACCTTCAAATGAGCCATCTTGTAGCGGTTTAATTATTTTAACCACTATACTTTTTTATTGTGGCTGCTTCAGTTATCTGCTTAACTTGAGGTATGGAGGAGTTGGAGAAGTCCCCTTCGCCCCACCTGGAGATATCTGGTCTGCTTGAATGGTTCCAGGACCAGGGCACTTAATGGGAGCAGGCATCTTCAGGCCCTCCCAGCACAGCCTGAGTGGTTGCATTGGGGACCCCAATTTAAGGGGCAGCCATGGTGATGGAAGGGCCGACATGAAAAAGGTAAATGGCTCCTGCAAACCTGGAGACCATGGTTTGAATCCCACAGCCCCCAACTGCATACTGTATGACCCTGAGCAAGTCACTGTGCTCTCAGATCACACCTGTAATTGAGCTTTCAGCTTTGTGTGTCTCTCTTGGTTAAAAAAGAAAAATAATAATAAAAAAAATATAGGGATCTTACTGCTGGGCAATAGAACATTTGCATATATTTAGCCAGTTACACTTTATTTGAAGGTTGATTATCTACACTGTAGTCAACTTTAAAAGTGCAAAACAACTGGGTATATCTTGACAATCTAGAAGGCCCCCCCACACAAACACACACACACCTGCACTGTCTCTTTGAATACAAAGGCAGAATGTGTAAGAAAAGAAAATGAGCTACTAAACTTTGGGGCCATGCTTGAAAAAACTTGATATCCTTTTGAAAAACATGGCAGCTCTATTTTGTTGTCCAGAGAGAAGCCAGTCTGTGCCAGGAACACTGGTATTTTTAGGGATCATGTGTAAACTGAGAAACTTGTGCTTTTTAAACTAGTCACTTTTTTCAATATTTGATCAAAGAGGAATACTTTTTTAAACTGTCTTATTTGGGGATCATGTGTGAACAGAGTACACACACTTGTAATTAAAAGGTTCATTTGAACACTGCAGGTTCTGTATTTTTAGGAATCCTGAGTAGTCCTCCTCACTCCCTTATCTCTGAGCTCTGTCCTGAAGCAGTTTCCTATCCACCTTCAGGCCAGCTGTTACAGCAGGAAGGCCATGAAGTAGTTGTTGTGCCCACTAGAGCATACATGGGTGTATGCTGATCCTCTGTCTCACCACCTTCATTGTCAGATAGTGATCTTCTCTAAAGTCAGGTTGTCACTTTTGTGTTGCAATGACAGCACAGTGTTCTATCAATGGCAATACCTGGGTGTGTCTGAAATTGAGCAATGGTACCACCCAGTGGTAGTCTGGTAGTATAATGGTGTCAACCCAGTCAAGTTTTCCTGCCTCAGTGGTAGTGCCATGGTACAGTGGCATCACTATGGCAATTTTGGCAGGTTGCCCAGACTGGTAAATGAGCAATGGCAGCACAGTGGTATTATGTAATTTTGAGTCCCCTTTCATGTGGGGCTCCATATTGCCTAGAAGTACCCAATGATAATGTAATGGTAGTACAAAACTGTTTTCTATATACCACAATGACTTATTTGGCACCACCGTGGTATCAGTATTGGGTAATGTCACCACAAGGGTATTACGTTAGAGGAGCAAATTTGTGCGCATATAAATCCCAAGCTTATATGGTATCAGTGTGGCATCAGTGTATCTAGAAGATTGATACTACTATGATACCAACATGGTATACATCAAAATCAAACAAAGTTTAAAAGAAATACAAAGTGAAACATATATTGATATTGAAAAGCATTATGAGCTGTACTGTATATGCAAATCATAATAACAACCATCAGTTAAGTTCCCAAATTGAGTAGGATATGACCACTGAATTGAAGTCCATTAAAATTCCATTAAATTTCATCACTTTTCCATTATTTTCATACAAACTCATTAATTTTCATCATTACATTATGTATCATCTTTTTTAATGGCCAATTTTTATTCCCATTAAATGCCCATTAATTGTCGATGTTTCATGGGTGCAAACCATTGTTTTACTCATACATGCCATTAAGTAACCATGACAGGTATCCACTAAATATTTAATGGGTGTGGTACACCCCTTATATTTTGTATCAGGCTATTTTAACGGCATGTTTAATAACCATTAAAACTGAGCAATGAGCTTTTCATTGCCATGCAAATGATGGTCATGTTGTGCCAATGCATTAATGGCCATTAAAACTGTCTAAATGAGCTTTTCATTGCCATGAAAATTATGGTCATGTTGTGGCAATACATTATTGGCCATTGAGCATAGTTTTATTTACTGTCTGTACTACTTTTCCCTAAGAACTATGGGTCCCCTTTGACTCCTGTGTAACCTTTTGTTTTACAGATCCTCCCCATGCACTCTTCAGAATTAGTATCTCCAAAGAGGTTCCCTCACCTAGACCATAAAGTATCCATGCATTAGTTATTTGATTGGGAATGGGGAGTTCAAGCCATAATTGAATCTGCATCCATTACAGTGGAAGTCCAGATAGTTGATGCCATGACGCTATACTGTAATGAGGGACAGTTAAGAGGTATGGGATCAGTATCCCCAGATCTGGCTCCTAGTAGCTGGCTCCCCACCTTGAAGCTGGACCCCTACCTGCAGCTGGACCCCACAGCTGAAAACTAACTTTTTGCTACAGCACATTCTCCATGTGACAACACCATTTACAGGGAGGGACACAGCAATGCTGAGGGATAAAGTGAGGGACACGTCACTATGGGACTGTTGAGAGGTATGGGACAGTCCCCTCTCCACATGTGGCCACCATGCATTGTGGTGCTTGAGATTTTCCAGACTGTCACGGGGTTGAAACTAACTTTCAGCCACTAGCCATTAGGGCTAGTGATTAGAAAAATCGATCAACCCAAAAGGAGTCTCACTAGCCCAGCACAAAATGACCAGAAAAAACACCATTAAAATGAATGGTCCCATTGAAACATATATAGGCTCATTCATTTCAGTGGCATTATGTTCTTGATATTTGAGTAGCAACAGCAAACAGTCCTGGTTCAGACCAGGTACCAGGCCAGTAGGAATGGAAATCAGCGTGGGATGTCGCTTCCTGCCAGAAGCTCATAAAGAGGACCATTACTTTTGCATTAAAATGAGGAGGGAGCAGTCATCAAAATGAGGAGAGCTATGACAGTCTCTCATTTTAGAGGTGGTTTAATTTCTGAGTATGTTTAGTGGGTGGCAAAGGCAGGGGTGTGATATCACTTAAGATGGGGTCATCAGCAAACTCAGTTGATGCCAGCAAGCCCCAGTAAGGTGACCCCGGGTCCCCCTATAGTTTAGGTTGTGGGGGGTGAACATAGTGACAGGAGACCCATAAAAATAAAATGCTTGTCTATAGTTAAAAAGTCTTTTTCTCCTTATTGCAGCATGCCCAGTGAAGGTGGCACAAGCCAGTGTCACATCTAAGGTCCAGCTTAAGCTGGAGAGCTGGTTGTCAGGGACTCAGCAACCCAAATGCCAGTTTGGATACTGAGAGTAGCCAGTAATGGCCATTATGGGAGTTTGAATTGACTGAGAAGGTCAGGGGACTTCAGGTGCCCCAAAAAATAAAAATGAAGAAAGTGCAGCAGAAGGGAAAGGGGACACAGGGAAGTAAATTCAGAGCAAAAGGTAGTACCTGCAGTCCTCCTCACATCCCTATGTCAATATCAGTGGTTCCAGCAGTATCAGTGGTGAAATAGTTGTGACTGTCCCCAGGATCAGCAGTTGGCAGCTGCAGTGTGGGTTCTGTTTAGTCCCATCTGTTGTTTTTTTTTGTAAAGAAAAAGTAAATGCCAGTCTCTTGGCGGTGGCCCCCACAAGTTGGAAAGCATCATTAGATAAACGAGCATCAGGAGAGCCTGCTACCCATCAAGAGAAGACCTCTCACCTGCCTGCAGCCAGCAGGGCATCCAGCATACACGTAACCCACCTTCTGTCTCAACTTCTCCCCTGTTTGGGACAGTAAGTCAGTGACTGTGCTTAAAGCAGGCACTGTCCACCTGAACTAATACTGAAAAAACCAAAAAAGATGTTTTTATTTCACACAGTGAATGCAATACAGTAAAGGATGGCCGTGGATGTTAGTGTGGTCTGGGCAAGGGACTGCCAAGGGTGGATCTATTCAAATGTATTTAAAATCAGTCCAGGAAGGGATTGTATGGTGAGTTGGTGGCCTTATTCAAAATTTCATAAATTTAATTGACTCACTTTCCTAAATGGAGCACAGGGTGGGCAGCATTCAAATTAAGTAGCTATTGGAGATGGCACCGAGGGCAGGCAGGTCCTGAATTCAATAGTAAACAGGGTGCTAGAAGAAGCAAGGGTAGAGTAAAGCCCCAGTTATAGCCAAGCTAGCCAGTTGTGCTAGTGAATAATTGCTAGCTGTCCCAGAGTTTTTTTAGCTGCAGATTATAAAGTCAGCGTGCTCTAGGGTGATACAGGTGACTAGTAACCAAGTTGCCTCCAGTAGCCAGGCTAGTGTTATAGGGGGTCTCTGGATCAGTTACTCAGGTTACTAGCCCTTTGCTAGGGCTGTGGCAACTATGCTGCTGGGGTGGATAACAGGCTAGGGCTGTAGCAGCTATGATGGTAGTGTGGGTGAGTGCCTGGTCCACTTCCTTCCCCTTGCTTTTGACTGAAAATGATACCCAAGAGCACTTTAAAATCAGTAAATTCTACAATTTCACAACACTAGCTTGGCTACTGTTTGCCACTTAACGATACCCACCTTTATCACCGTGAACACTCTCACTTTATGCTCTGGGTTTTACATTATTTTTTTCAAATTCTGTTTATCGCCGTCACCCGGGGAACTCTCTCGGGCATCCACTGAACCCCCAGCTTGACCTCCGAGCCTGAAACTCCTCCTGTGTCCTGGCAACAGCCAAGCTATCCCCTCAGCTCTGAGCCCCCCAAGGTAAGGCCACCCTATCCACCCAGGCTGCCATATCTGCAATTCAGGCCAGGCTGGGCTCATCCCAGGATGGAGAGAGTCCGGCTGATGTAGTGAGGCTGGTGGGAGGTGGTGCTGTCACCTATCTCCAGTGGCAGGGTTTTCCCTTGGTGTTACACTCTTGCCCCCACCCCCTAGGCAGAGCCTGGGCATTCAATGATGCCAGAGGATGTCTGTCATGGCTCTGCATCGCCTCTATCTCTACCAATGCCCAGAAGAGTAGCAGTGCCTCTGGTCTCCACTGGGGGCAGTTGTGGTGCCGGGCATACCCCTGGATCCCCCACAAGAGAGGAGAGCAGTCCTCCAGATCCTCTCTCTCCAGTGCCGAACCCCTGGATTCATTCTTAAATCCAGGTAACTGGCATGTCGCGAGGTGTGGTGTCCAGCGCCTCAACCCTCAGTGCCACCAGGTTGGCTACTTTGGGTTTTACTTAACCTAACTGTCCCCAGGTGCTTATTTCTGAATACATTTATTTATTTTATTTATTTATTAAAAAGTTTCACCAGGAAAGGCACACTGAACAAACAAGTTGCTCATCTCCCGGTGCATCTTGGGGAGAGGGTAGTGGAAAACACAGTTATACAGAATTAAACAGGTCATGCAAGTTGAATGGGAAAATTGTTTAACTAGGATGGGAACACTAAACCAAAGCTTACTTCCAGGTGCAACCTAGGAGCACAAGAAAGTTAAGTGACTTGCTTAAGGTCACAGAGTATGCAATTGGGGGCTGTAGGATTCAAACCCTGGTCTCCAAATTTGCAGCTCAGAGCCTTAAACCACTGTGCCATACTGCCTGCTATGAATGCAATATCCATAAACAATACATTAAATATATAGAAACAGAAGAATGAACAATAAAAAAAAAGTTTGAGCCAGCTAACCCTCATTCACTATTCGAAATGGTAAAATTTCCTGTCCTGTTTGCTATTCATATGGGTCTCCTTTTGTCCAGTATTTTGTGGCTGTTCCCCCCTGTACTATTAAAAAAAAACACTGTCTCAAGATCCGTAGAGGCTGTGAGTTTTTGTGCGCATGCACGAGACAACCTGATTCACCACGGGACGTTAAAGAGAGTGGGAGAGAAAGAGAAGCTGTCTGCTGCTGTGACTTGAGTCAAGTTGCCTTGCCTGCTTGTGGCTCTGTGAGTGAGTTGCTCATTGTTGTTCATTTTTTTTCATTGGTCAGTCCATGACTCCAGACCTCAACCCAACCAGATCCAACACCAAAAGGGGTATAAAAATAAATTCAAGGAGCTGAGCTTCCGGCCATTGGGCACTGGCTTGCCTCACAGAAGCCTCTTAAGACTTGGCTTGAGGTTGATTTTTGATTGGATAATCCTTGTAGGGCCTGGAGGGAGTCAGTGTGACTGTGGTGGTGAGGTCTGTGGAAGTCGGTGTCACTGGAGTGGGAGTCAGACTCGGCTGGCCAGGAGGTGCATGACAGAGGAGAGAGGATGGAGCAGGAGCTGGAGGACTGATCAGGGCCTGTTTGTGGAAGGGGAATCACTGCTGGCTTGCTGGCAGCTGCACTGCTGCAGCCTGTAAATGAGTGAGAGGAGTCCCAAGTTCAGACTGAACAACATTGAACTTTGGGAGTCGACTCGACTCACTGAACAAAAAAAGTAAGTACTGCAGTTGCATAGCAGCTGGTTGGGCAGCTGCCAGGCTGGGGGAGGAGGCTGTTGTGCTGGTTCTGGGTGGGTGCATTCAGATTTTGGAAATTCAGGACACTAAGAAGAGGCAATCACACAGTACAGCAGCACACAGACACAGGTGCCTAGTAGTTTCGGTGAGGGGGAGTCTTGAGCCAAGATAAGAACAAGAAGCTGGTACAGTAGCAGTTGTGGCCTGGTGTAAAGCTAAGGTGTGGTGATGTGGGAGGGAGGGAGTGGGGTAGATGTGGGTATCAAAGGACTGTTCCCTCACCAAAGTGGAATACTTAGTCTTAAAGCAGTAATTAATTTGTCTTTTAAGACTAAGTTTGGTCATTTTTAATCTTCTGTGATCATCAGAAGAATACTGCTTGTAGGAATATTTAATCCTAATAAGTTCAACTGTAATTTTTTTTTTTACAATTTATTTATTCCCCACACACACTCGATCTCAGACTCTCTCAGTGGGGGTACTCAGCTTACCTCCATTCCGCCCCATTGTAGACTCAGTCCTGACTCTTGGTCGGCCATGCTCCCTCTCGGTCCAGGCATCTGCACCTCCCCAGGACCGCCATTCTATTCTGCATGGATATCCTTGAGACCTGAGGGAACTCAGAGGTCAGGTGGCGCACTCGACTTTGGGTGTGGTGGGTAGCTCCTGGACCCCACCATCGTCTACCAGGATTGGGCTCCTTTTTCTCATATTCTGGTTTTTCCCAAGCCTCGGACATGCAATAGACTCCTGCACGCAGGATACATGCTCCCGCATACCCCCATTGGATGTCCTACTGAGGCTGTACCCCTGCTACGCTGCAAGCTTCTGGTGTAGTGCCTCCAGCCTCCACTAGGGGCCACCAGAATAGCAGCCAGCCTAAGCCCTCTTCCTCAGGAAAGGAGAGCAGTCCTCCTGATGCTCAATCCTTTCCCATCCCTGCCATCACTCGATGACCCAGGGATCATTCCTGAACCCGGGCCACCAGCATGGCATGAGGTATGGCATCCAGCACCTCAATCATCAGCACCACTGGGCCGACCAAATATGTAATTGTTTTTTAAAAGTAAATTATTACTAAATGAATATTATACACAGATTTTAGAAGTACACATTATTGAATACATTTGAATGATAAATGAAGACTTTTCAATACTTCTGTTTGTTTTATATGCAAGCTTGTTAATTTTCATTCTGATCACGGGGCATAACCTTGATTATTATGCACTGTAGATGCTAGGAGCATACATGGGTTTCATAAGCCTCATAGCTCCTTCATTACCTTAGTATGATCCTTAGTATGATCACTTCTTTTACAATAACTTTGGCTCTATCAAGAATGCTAAGACATTAATACTGTTCTATCAAACTGTAATGCTCTTAAAAGTACAATTTTTTATTACTACTGAATCATAAATGAAGATTACAGTCAATGGAGTAGTTCCAGGATTTAAATTAGCCAATCAAAGCTGAGTACATGACCTTGCATTTCAGTTCTACTAAGCAAGGAGATAGATAAAACAACCGGCAACACTAATGAATTTTAGAGAAGGTAGGCAATCATAAAATGTGGGGTTTTACCTAGAAATATGAAGCAACAAAAAGTTGGCAGTGTGCCTTTAAAAGTCTATACTGAACTACATTTTGCAGACCTCTATTCAGTCAGTGGACTACATTTCCCATCTCCTGCAGCTAAGATTTACATGTTAAGGTAAGTGCTTATTTTTAAAAAGTACATCTGTTTAACTCCCGGAAATGTTAAATACATTAAGGGAATTATCACTCAGGTTTTTTTTGTTTTCTAAATGAAATGCTGTACAGGTTTTGCAATCAATGATTTGTTATGACAACATTTTCTCTTCTCTGAACTCATGTGGCTAAAAATCTTTGAAATGCATAGTTTATTTTCAATTAGATCCCTCCTTAAAGTGTCTAGTATGCATTGTGCCTCTAGATTACTTGTTATTTATGGAATGTTTACTGATTTAGTTACTTTAAAGTAGTGTTGGGGTAGGGGGGGTGGTGGAGGCAGGGGAATTAACAGCAGGAGTATTGTATAAATGAACACATTCAGAATGCATTTTCTGTGTGTATCCATTCAGTAGCCTATTTAACCATATTTACAGAGAAAAGACTACAACTTTTTTAATTTGAGAAAATCTGGAGTAACCTGCAGATAAAGGAAGAATTATTTATTGCAGATATTTGAGTGTGTTTGTGGGGGAACTTTGTGTGCATTTAATATTTGTATTTGATTAAAACAGTTGCATGTGTTAATCCTTTTATGATCTGGGGATCAGAGTACTTTTTTTTTCTTTTGCTGAAGACTGTATGAATTTATATTTTATATGTTAGTGTCTCACATTTTTTTTATACAACATTGAGAAGTATGGGGTCCATGGTTGTGGAAGGGTGACTGGGGGGGTGGTCTAGGTGTAGGGAGGGTGGTCAGTGGGAGGTTCTGCTCTGGAGGGAGGGTGGGTCCAGCTCCTAGGAAGGGTTGTTATCTGGATGTCCAGCTAAGGGGAGGTTGCGCAACCTGGGGAGGGGGGCTGTTCTATGGGTGGGAATGAACACAGGGGTCCAGCTGCACAGAGGGTTGTCTGCTGGGGGAGGCTAGTCCTGGACATGAAAGAGTGAGCCAGCAGCAGGGAGGGTGGCTGGTGGTGGTGGGGTTAGTTTGAGGCTGGAAGTGAGGTCCAGCTGCAGGTTGGGTGGTTGGATGTTGAGGCTGATATGGGGCTTCTGGTGGATATAGCTGTAGAGTTGGCTGGGAGACTGCTGTTCCAGGGGCTAGGAGGGACAGCTTCATATACTGTATGTGGTCTGTTGGAGTGGAGGTTTGGGGTGGTGCTCCAGCTTCATAGAGGTTGTATGCCATGTAGTTGGAGGCTGGTTCAGATGCAGGGAG
The DNA here is from genome assembly GCA_016271365.2 of Neoceratodus forsteri. Classification (NCBI taxonomy): domain Eukaryota; kingdom Metazoa; phylum Chordata; order Ceratodontiformes; family Ceratodontidae; genus Neoceratodus; species Neoceratodus forsteri. The sequence continues at coordinate 120,566,066 of CM028136.1, read as the reverse complement.
GGTGGCAGGCTGAAGAAGAGGCTGGTACAGAGCCTGTTGGTGCTCTAGCTCCAGTGAAGTTGCTCTTCATGTGAGAGGCTGGGGCTAGAAGGGTTGCCCAGCTGCATGGAGGATAGTCTGGTGCCTGGAAGGGTGATCTAGCAGAGAGGAGAGGAGGGTGGTTAACTATTTTAGGGGGGGTTGTGCAAGGTTAAAGATATTGATCAGCCTAGGAGGGATCCAAAGTGGTGAAATTAATTAGAACTGGTTAACGTGTCAGCCCTTTGGCTCAACAGTAGCGGTATGGCCTGTGGTGCAGGTGACCTGAGTTCTGGAATGTGCTAGTGTCAGGGGCTCGATGGGGGGGAGGAGAAGGAGGATCAACTGATCTATTAGAGGCTCTCTTCTGGGGAAGGAGGACATCCTGCTCCACTGTAGTACTGTCAACTGAGTGACCATAAGTGGCAATGCAGTTTGGAGCAGCTCATGGGTGGGAAGACATTGACTGGTGCTGCACCCTTGCCGCTTATGTCCTAGGGGATAGAAGAACATGTGGGAGTATCCTGGCTACCTAGGCAGCTCCTCCACATATTGGATCCATTCTATGTCAGAACTAGTCCTGGCAGATGCCAGAGTGATGGTGTTGTGGTAGCTGAACAGAAGGGTGATGACCAGAGATGCAGGTTGGGGAAAATGAGTAGTAGCTGGGGGGGGGTGTTAACAGGTGTCAGAGGGTGACAGTTAATGGCACTCATTGCAGTGATGGTACAGTGAGTAGCTCAGTTCAGTACTGAGGCAGATCCTCTTCGGTGTCTTCTTAAGTGACATTGCAGATAAACTGGCAGAGAAGGGAATGCCTTTTTGCAGACGATTCCAAAATCTGTAGGGTGGGAATTAAGGGAGCAGAGAGCATGCACATGCCTCTTGGAGAAACTCAAAGTGCCCAAGATCATGGCAGTTGGGGTTCAATGACAAAGTGCAGAATCATGCACCTAGGTCATAGGAATCTCGGAGCTGCTTTATTGGGTTGGGGGTGGTACTGACAATCATTAAGCATGGAGGTACCTTGGGGTTATTATGATCTTAAAGTTGCAGGGCTGTGTAACAAAGTAGTGGGTAGAGCTAGGAGGATGTTGGGGCAGCATAGGGAGGGGTATCTTCAGCAGGAGGAGGGAGCTGGTGTTGTTGCAAGTAATCCCTTATCAGTGAGACCCAACTTAGAGTACTATGTCCAGTTTTGGAGGTTGCTCCTTAGAAAAGTCATAGGCTGGAGGCAGTTTAAAGGGCAACTAAAATTGTACATGGGTTGTGGCAAAAGCCTTGTGAGGAGACTGGGATCTCAACATGTAAACCCTGAAAGAGGGGGGACATGATGGAGACCCACAAGTACCTTACAAGGATGAACAGGGTACGGGGAGGTGGGGGGGCTCCTTCAAATAGGAAAAAGTACCAGGACCAGGGGGCATGCAATGAAGCTTGTGGTGGGAGTAAGAGGGATGTGAGGAATTACTACTTCACTGAAAGGATAGTAGACACCTGGAACAAACTGACATCATTAGTGTTGGAGGTCAGGAGTGAAAAACGGTGGTGGGGGGGCTTAAAATATGTATGGTATATAGACCTAGGGGAATATCAGTAAATAAGCAGGGAACAGGAAGGGCCATAAGGACCACAAGAGACCATTTAGTTATGGAAAATAATATCTGACAGTTTTTATGGGTTGGGTGAGCTCTAGTGGCAGTTGTAGTGAGGTTGGGAAACCAGAGTGGAATAATAATAGTGAGGGCTTATCAGTTTTTGAGGAAGCAATTTAAAAAAAACACAAATGTTTGTCTGTTTTGTATATCGAGAGGCGTGGGGAGGACACAACAGCAGCATGCAGAGGAGTGTGACAGCTAGAGTGCAGCTTGGAGCAGTAAGTTGAACAAAGTTTTAGTAAAAAAGCAAAAAACAAATGGTTAAAGAGCTTCACTCATTTTGGCCCCTGCCACTGATAAAACAGTGACTTACCGCCACAGGAGTCTGCTGGTATAAATATTCTACAAATAAATGCAGCCTTTAAAGTTATTTGCCTCATAAAATCGTAGAAATGGGGTCCCAAGGACTTCCCATTTTTTTGTCTGCTGCCAGCTCTGCCCCCATGTTCACTAGTACGATGACAAGATGCCAGTGAGTGCACACCCCATTATATGAAAGGGGTGACAGCCTTTAAATAGATTTTTATTAACTCGTTGGCCACTTGTTAATGAAACGTTGGCACTAGTTGACTACCAAGGGCCTTGGTAGTCGACCGGTGCCCATGTTTCAGTTGCAAGTGGCCATCATGTTAATAAAAAGTGATTTAAAAGCTGCCACCAATTACATATATTGGGGTGCACCCCCGTGCTCTCACTGCCATCTCGTCATCACGCTAGTGAGTGTGGGGGCAGAACTGGGTGGCAGAGGAAAAAAAAAAAGAAGTCCTTGGGACCTGGTTTCTACAATTTTCGAGGCAAATAACTTTTTAAAAGCTGTATTTCTTGGTAGAATATTTATACTGGCAGACTCCTGTGGCAGTAAGTCACTGTGTAATCAGTGGCAGGGGCAGAATAACAAATGTTGGTGAATCTCTTTAAACAGAAACAAATGATCACTGTGTGATAGTGGGAAGAATGGGGAGAAGTAGGACTGAGTGGTAGGTGGTGTGGCTGAGGGACGGGCAACCTGGAAGAAACAAAACTAAAAGTAAGATACTAGTAAGAAGTGCCAAATGGCAGGGGTGAGGGATGAGGACGTGTGACGCAGTCCACTATGTACATTAATCAAGAATTACGTAATAACTGTATGTATAAATGTATGATTCTGCAGGTGCTGTATATACATACTCAGAAAAATGAATTTATCACACTCCATTTATGTCCACCACTGTTCCATAAATGTACTTATATTTACAGCCCAACAGGGCTCTTATGCTGTTCTTTTTCTGTCCCAAATCCTTTTGTTAGGTCCTGGTACTTTGACATTAGCTACTGTGCAACTCTACTGTATGCAGTGCTTGCTGCTTTCGTGCTCCCCTCGGGAAGTCCATTGATTTCTCCTGCTTGCCTCCCACCCACAGCTACTTTTAAACCAATTTCAGGCATAGGCCTTCAGCTGCACTGTGGATTTTCCTTTGTGGCCTCTATCTTGTGCATTTGCTGTCCCAGTCCCTTTCTACTAGGTCCTTCAGGGCACCTACAGTCTGCCACCATGCAGCTTAGCTAAAGGCTTCTGACAGCTACTGCTGGCTGCCCACCCTCCAGATTCTCTTAACCTGCCCCTTGGGTGACCTTCACATAGTCACTTTGTGACTGTTTGCTAGAGGAGGCATATTTGCCCTAGCCATCTCCCCCTCCTAAAAATCTCCCATCTTCTTTCCCACCCACATGGAACAGGCTACAGACTAAACTCTGTGGGCTGAATCATAGAAACATAGATCTTGATGGCAGATAAGGACTGCTTGGCCCACCCAGTCTGCCCATTTCCCTACCTAGTGGATAAGTTGCAGATCCTAGTTAGCCAACAGCTGACTTCCTCCTACCAACCCCATAGAATTGCCATATGCCTTTCCCATGCATTCTTTTTTTTTTAATTAATCATCTTTATTGTTTTCAACAACAACACCACTCAACATACATAAGCTGGAAAACAGAGTTAAGAGCGCGAAATGGAGCAACATAAAACAACCGATAGTTGCTAGCCCCGCACTTACAATTGAGGGTTAGCGTTCTTCCCTCCCCATCCTCCCAAGGCTACACATACACAATCCTAATTTATCACTCCTGAGGTATTCTGAGCACCAGGCCTCCACGCCATAAGGAGCGTTTCTAAAGAACTCCAAAGGGACGTATATGTTTTCAATCTACCTTGCATATAAGCAATATGCTTTTCTAGCTGTAACGCCAAGATACACTCACGGTACCATTCCATCAAGGAAGGGGGTTTATCGCCCGACCAATGCCTTAAAGTTGTCAGTTTCGCAACAGCTGAAACAAGCGACATTTGGGCCCTTTTAATCTTAGAAGTGCCTACTGGAAACAGGCTCAACAGACATACTTAAGGGGTGAACATATTTGATAGGCCAAGGACAGGGTCTAAGAGATTATTGATAGCCCGCCAGAAGGCCTGCACTGAAGGGCATGACCACACCATGTGATACAAAGTGCCATCATCCTTCCTGCACTTCCCACATAGGGACGTATTTTTTGCCCTATACCTACGTAATCGGGATGGGGTTAGATATAAATGATGCATTATATTAAAATGTATCATCCTCAGTCTGTCTTGTTTTATGTATTTATACATAGTGGCCACAGCTTCTTCCAGAGACTGGATACCTCAGGTGAGTCCTAACTCCCTCGTCCAGTAAAACATACCCCTGAGGGAAGCCTAAGTCCCCTCCTGAAGTGTTTTGTATACCTTAGAAACTGGCCTCAGTTGAGAGGCTATAGCAAAAGTGTGTCAATATCTCTGTCTCCATGGTCAACTGGAGTCATCTGGGAAAAAATAGCAGTTATGGCCTTACTGACTTGCAGCCATTTAAACAGGTCCTGACTCGCAACTCCAAAAGACCTTTTCCCATGCATTCTTTAAGTCCCCCACTATTTGTAACCCCACAACCTCCTCAGGAAGGCCAAATGCATCCACCACCCTCTCTGTGGAAAAAAATATTTCCTCATGTTGCCCCTGATCCATCACCCTCTATCTTCAAATTATGTGCCCTTGTTCTGCACATCTTCTTTTGAAAGATGCTATCCTCTTGGACTTTGTTGATTCCCTTGAGTTACTTTACAGTTTCTATCATGCCCCCCCCCTCCCTCCTTTCCTTGAGAGTATACATATTAAGCTCCTTTAATCTCTCTTCATATGGCTTCTGTTGCAAACCTGTTCTTGAAGACTGGCTTGGGGAGGGGGGACTGAAGTTTCCTTTTAGTTCTGTGAGTGTGCTCCTACACCATCCAGAGGAGGTGCTGCTCACATGCAACCCATGCATTTTCATGGGACCCCCAGTCAACAAGAGGGACCCCCTTGCCCTGCTGTCCCACAATCCAATCTGTTTAAGCATGTTGTTGCTAGGCCTGCCACCATGGTGACTAAAGTTTTGCCAGCTCCTTGTCCTGCTACTCTAGTTATTTTTCCCCATATTCATTTTATCCATTACCTGGTAGTCGTCAGTGATTTACCCTCTTTGAGCTGAGGATCCCAATTGCCATTTAGACGGTTACTGCCTCCCCATTTTCCTTCTCTCTTCCCCTGGCATGGGTGATGCCTATGTCTGTTTTGCATACACATCTTCCCCTGCAGCAGGAGCAAGCTCCCAGGAAGACTAGAAGTGGTCAATGTGGTGATGGAACCCGCCGCTAACCCATCCCGGCTGAGCAGCTGTCTCAGCCATAGTCTGCCCCAAAACAACTTTCAGGGCTTGCTTCTTAGCCCAGGTCAGCTGTGCCATAGTGGCATCCCTTCTGTTGCCCTATTAAAATCAAAGTCTGACACTCAAGGAGATTTTGGGATGGCTTTTTGGTATCAAGAATCAAGGATGTTGGGTGAGAGGGATGACTGGATCAACTAGGTTAAATATAAAGTATGCAGCAGCAACTTGGGTAAAAGATGCCATTTTCCTCAAAGGTGCTTGTTGGAGGCTGCCCATACACTAAGGTGTGGGACATTGGGGATAGATGTCCCCCTGTGGGCTGCACTGCATCACTCTCATGGCGGCTCCTGATGGTGGGTAGTGGTGATGTCTTGGGCGGTGTGGGGGACCATGAGTCGCTGGACATCCCTTACCCCAGGACACAGCTGTGGTGCTTGCTTGTGTGAGAGGGCGGGGCCAGAAAAATGGAAATTGGGCCTGTTCCAGCCCTGCTAGATGATGGCTGCCTGACCCACCACACCGTGGTCCCCAGAGTGCACCATCTCCATCCACTATGACTGCCAGGAGTTGCGTTCAGACTTTTTCCCCATTTCCCAGCTGGGGGGAGGGACCCTTCTGGTAGGGTTTGATCCAGACCTCACCCAGTAGAGGGGTCCAAGGAGCATGACTGGCACCAGAGTGTGGCAGTGGGGGAGTGACTGCTGGGCAGTAGGAGCAATGCGAGCCTCAAAGAGTGGTGGATTGGTGGCCTGGGTAAGAAGTATAAAATAAAATGCTTATTAGGAAAATCCAGGTGCTGCCAATTGTTGAGGGAGTCAGGAGTGCCTGCCCACAGTCCTTTCAAGCTCCGTGTATGCTCATCCTGTTCTCCCAGAGCTTCATCTGTGTGTTCCTATAAATTAGATTAAATTCCTATGAAAAATGCAAGATTATGTGATCAGTTTTTCTGTGGACTGAACCATTCCCCCTGTAAAGTAAAGAGATCCCTGTAGATTTGGGAACCCTTACTGTGCAACTCGGGTCACAGTAAAATGAAGGCAGTTTGGCATAGTATTTTGAGCAAGGAGCTGTGAACCTGGAGTTGCATCTAATAAATTGCTACAGAGCCCCATCCTGGTATAACACACTCCCCACCTCTATCTCTGATGCCTCCACGATCTCCTGTTTCAAAACCTCCTTTTGAAATCACCTACTTAATATGCATAGCTGTGACTGTTACTAAGTGCTCTTGCTCAAATGCTCTGACAAAGCTCCCTGAGTGGCTGCACCCAACCTACTACCAACCACTTCCCATTGTCCTATTTATTATCACCTCCTCCGGTCTCTTCACCCCTCTGTCTGTATGCTCATACCATTGTCTGTTTATGAAGTACTAAACATCTGTACCAACCTATGCTCTGCTAATCCTGTAACTTTAAAATTGTAACCAATATATGTCAACATGTTTTACCAATTGTTGTATTCCGTTATGACATAACAAAATTGTTTTACTGTATTTGTCCTCTTTGTGATGAGGTACCTTTGAAAATGAGCCTCTGGCTCAAAGGTTTGTAAACTGATGTACAAATAAATAAATTAAGTGTACTTCCACTATTGGTTGTTTTGATCATGTTAAGTTATTTTATTTTTTTATTTTTAGGCATCACTCAGAATCGTATCTGATGAGCAGGTCTATGGAGCAGCCTACATCATGTCAGATAAGTATTCTTTTCTTGTTTTGCCTTTCCTGTCTTCACCTTTCTCAAAGAACTACAGATCCTTTGTGACCCTTTTGATTATTATTTTACAGGCACCTCTATATTTGGAATCCTTGCCTTAGGCTCACCTAGCATCAGGTAAGCAAAACCTTTAATCCCCGACTATATTTGATGGAGAATTATCCTCAACACCCTAGTTGCATTGCTGCTGTTAATGTCTCAACATCCTACTCCTATAGAAGGCAGTTCTTTACAGGTCTGGGCAGACATTATGCCTTACCTGTTTTCTGTTGCCAACTTCTGTCAAAGGGCCCTTCGAAGTTCTCCTCAGGGTTGACAAATATGGCAGGAATTGGGTGGCATGTGCTTTTTCCACAATTTACTCCCAGTTCCCTATGCTGGGGCAAGCTCTGGTGTCCCACATCTCTCCCTTCTACTGCCCTTGACCCACACTACAACCTTACCATCACCAGGTGGAAGCCATTTGGTTAACAGTGCAGGTGTCCCACCCTACCACCAGTGAAGGAAAGCAGCTATCAGGAGCACAGTCCTTTCCTTCCTCTTCCCTATCAACTGCCATCAATCTGCGCTCATCACTGAACACTGGTTGTCAGTGTAACAGGAGGTAGAGCATCAGTGCCTCAGCCATCCATGCCACAGTGCTGGCCTAGAAACATAGTCCAACAGCACAAGGACTGCTTGATCCACCCAGTCTCCTAATCTCCTCCACCTGCTGTAACACCTCAGACCCTACTTGACCTCTGCCTCTCACCCCTTTATCACTAAGGTTCCCTTGTGTCTGACCTATGCCTTCTTGAATCCCATTAGTTTTTGTCCCCACCACCTCTGCTTGGAGGCTGTTCCAGGTTTCCACTACATCGCCCCTGAGCCTACCCACTCCAGCTTAATGGCAAGATTCCTTATTGTTGAGCATCTTTTTCTCTGAAAAAGACTTCCCTCTTGAACCTTATTTATACCAGTGAGGTATTGGAAAAGTCCCTGTCATATCCCCTTCTCCCTCCATTTGTCCAGGGTTTACATATTGAGGTCCTTCAGTCTCTCCTCATAGGGTTTTAGACCCTGCACCATCTTAGCTGCCCTCTTCTGAACTTCCTCTACTCTATGTCCTTCTGGAGATGTGGTCTCCAGAACTGGGCACAGTAATCAAGTATCACTACCTCCCTCTTTCTGCCAGTGATATCCCTCCCTATGCACACTAGCATCCCACTGGTTCTCCCCACTGCCTTGTCACATTGTTTAGCCACATGTAGATAATCGGCCTTGATTACCCCAGGTCTCTTTCCTGTTTGGTGGTCACCAGTACCACTCTACCCCTGGCTTCTGCATGCCAACTGCTTGATTTTCCATGTCACATTGAAACTTAGAAACTACCCTCTTGACCACTCCACAACCTTTCTTAAATCCATAGTCATCCCCCCACCCCCATCTCCAGCTTCATCACATGCCCTCTGGTTCTGGTGCTCTTCCCTATTGGAAAGAGATTCCTGTCCTGCACCCTGTTCAACCTCATGAGGTATTTGTAGATCTCTATGATGTTCCCTCTTGATATCCTGGCTACCAGTAGTATAGATCTCCATCTCTCCTCATAGGGCCTTTTTGTGCAATTCTTACACCATATTAATTCCCTTATGATTTAAAATACCCCTTTCAGTTTAACAAGTTAAATGTTTAGAAAGACTCTAATGTATAATTTGGGACATTAATTATGTACCAATTAATAAGAATTTCATGGCATGCATCATTGACATTTAATAGGTATGTTAGGTGGCATTTTAATGGTCTGTTCACACAGTAGTGGAAGTAGGTGTGATCTGTGGAGCAATACTCTATAAAGTTCTACCTGGATTTATTTCTACTTTTCCTGGTAACATACATCAGCCCTGTGATCTCACTATGACATCACAACCTTTGCTTTTCCATGTAATATGCATCAGCCCTGTGACCTCACTGACATCATAACCAAGAAGAGCCAATCGCATGCTGCTAAATTGTATCACATGTGATATCACTGAGGCCACAATGCTGCTGAGCATACCCAATAATATCAGGTAAGGATTTATCATTTTTGTGGCATTTGTTCACTGGCGTCTTTTGGGGGGGGGTGTTAACTGGCGTAGCAACTCCAGGAGAGGTTCTCTTGCTTAACAGCCACTCATAGTGTCTCTTCTGAGTACCATCACTGTTAACACTCATGCCCCATACCAAGCTTCTGTGTCCAGTATAGATTTGGAATTGACTAGCGATGTTTACTGCCGAACAATATTACTGTTTTTAGTTCACAGGATAGCAATTGGGGAACTTTCAAGTCCTAGTTGGACTGTAGTATTTGGGGGGGGGGGTGCAACACCAAATACAGGCACTATGCTGCTTCCCTCTCCCCCCAAATCTCAGTTTCTCTGGTATTGTGATGCCCCACCCCCACTGAATGCTGTTATTTGGCTTTTTAAGTTTCCTTGTTTTGATTCTGTCCTTGGGATCACTACCTGTTTTACTTTCACGGGGAAACTAGTCCCTTTTTTCTTTTTTATGCCATCCTCTGGTCACTGCCTGTCTGACTTCCGATTGGAAACTAGAGACATAGAAATTGTCTGCAGATACGAACTATTAGGCTCATCCAGAGTGCCCGTAGGCCCTCTACATTGTATGTGGCCACTAACCCCATGACATCAATAGCTTTTCATCACTCCCTCCCATCTCTGGCTTCCCTTGTGCTTCCCTTTTGCCTCTCCCAAGCATGCTTAAACTCCTCCACTGTACTTGCCCCCACTACCTCCTGTGGCAGACTATTCCAAGTGTAGACTACCCTTTCAGTGTAGAAAAGTGTCCTCATATTACCTCTTAATCTACCGCCTTCCAATTTTACATTGTGCCCCCTTGTTCTAGTACTTTTACTACATTGGAAATGGTTACCTGCCTGCACCTTGTTTATGCCCTTGAGGTACTTGAAAGTTTCAATCATGTTCCCCTGCTGTCTCTTCTCCAGTGAGTACATATTGAGGTCCCTTAGTCTCTCCTCATATGCTTTGTGGTGTAAGCCTTGTACCATCTTTTTTGCCCTCCTCTGGATAGTCTCCACCTTCTCTATATGCCCTTGTGTAGGTGAGGTCTCCAGAACTGCATGCAGTACTCCAGCTGAGGCCTTACCAATGTTTTATAGAATGTCATCACCTCTTCCCTCCTCCCACTAGAGATACCCCTGCCTGTGCACCCCAGCATGCCACTGGTCCTCTCTGTCACCTTTGTACACTGCTTTGACACCTCAAGGTCATCAGAGATGATCACCCCTATGTCCCTTTCCTTTTCAGTGACAGTCAGCCCCTCCCCTACTTGTAGCTCTCCGCAGGGTTCCCTCTACACAGGTGCATTATTTTGCACTTCTTTGTATTGAACCTCAGTTGCCACATCTCCAACAATCTTTCAAGCTTCTCCAGGTCCCTCTTCATTTTCTGCATCCCTTCTGGAATATCCATCATTTTGCAGATCTTGGTGCCATCGGCAAACAGGCAGACCTTTCCTTCTAGCCCCTCTGCAATGTCACTAATGAAGACATTGAATAAGACTGGTCCTAGTACTGATCCCTGAAGGACCCCAATGGTCACCTCCTTTCCCCAGATTGTACCCCATTTACCACCACCTTCTGTTTCCTGTCTGTTAACCAGTTCCTAACCCAGTTGACCACCTTGTCTTCCATGCCCAGGCTACCCATCTTGTTAATCAGCCTTCTATGTGGGACGGTGTCAAAGACTTTGCTGAAATCTACATAGGCGACGTCTACCACCCCTCCCTGATTAAGTTCCCTAGTCACCCAATCAAAAAAAACTAGTAGATTCTTTTGATATGACCTTTCTGCTGTGAATCCATGTTGTCTCATGTCCTGAGCACCACTGGATTCCATATGTGCCACTATCCTTCCTTTCAGCAGTGTCTCCATGATCTTTCCCACCACTGAGGTGAGGCTGACTGGCCTGTAGTTCCCAGCCTCTTCTCTACTGTGGCTTTTGTGCAGTGGGACTACATGTGCCCTCCTCCAGTCCTCTGGAACAACACTCATGTTGCGTGACTCTGAACAGGGCCACCAGAGATGGTGCTAGTTCCCTTCACAGCTCCTTTAATATCCTTAGGTGGATGCAGTCTGGCCCCATGGCCATATCCACTTTCAGCTTTGTGAGTTCTTCCAGAACTCTCTCCGCTGTGAAAGGAGTGGTGTTCATCTCTCCCTCCGCCACCCCATCACCTCTACAACCCAGCTGTGGTCCTTGATCCTCCCCATCCTTAGTGAATACTGATCAGAAGTATTTGTTCAGTATTTCTGCCTTGTCCAGATCCCCCTCCTTACACTCTCTCTTCTACCCTTTGAGCCTCACAATCCCCCCCCACCAGTTTTATTCATTCACTGATGTACCTATAAAACACTTTATCCCCTTTGCTTACAGACTCTACTAAGCCCTCTTCTGTAAGGGCCTTCAACCTCCTAACAGCCTTCCCTGCTTCTGTTAGATATTCAAGATACCCACATCCCTGTCCTCCTCTGACCTCCCCTTACATTTCCTGAAACTTGGCCTTTTAGCCCTGACTTTGTCCTGCACCTCATTGGAGTACCATAATGGTTTCCTCCTTTTTCCCTTTGTCCGCTATCTAACATATTGGTTTGTTATATCCACTATGGCTTCTTTCAGTTTCTCCAATTTTTTTTCCACGCAGTCTACTACCTCTCCCTTCCCCAGGACTGCTTGTATACATCTACCCATTTCAGTGAAATGTGACCTCTTGAAATTGAATACTCTTGCCCTTGTGTGGCTCAGTTGAGTCCATGTCTCCATGCTGAACCACACCATGTGGTGGTCAATGGACCCCAGCTGCCCTTCCACCTGTAATTCTTTGACTCTGTTTCCATTGGTCCATACCAGGTCCAGAATTGACTCATCTCTGGTTGGCTCATTCACCAGCTGGCTGAGTCCAACCCCCTGCAGTGATTCAAGGATGGCTGTGCTTCTGGCTGAAACAGCCACCTGGGTGGCCCAATCCATGTCTGGCATAGCAAAATGCCCCAGTAGCAGGATTTTGCCTTTCGCTGCCATGTTGTGTATGTTCTCCACTAGTTCCCTGTCTGCTTCCTTCCTCTGCACCGGAGGTCTGTAGATCACCTCAGTGTGTATTGCTGTTCCATTCTCTGGCTCCAGGATGACCCATATTGCCTTGGCCTCCCCCTGTCTTTAATTAACTTCTGTAGCCTTTATATCATCTCTGATGTACAGAGCTACTCCCTCATCCTTTTTACCCTCCATGTCCCTCCAGAACAGTAAAAAGCCTGGTACATTGACTTCCCAGCCACGATTAGCAGAGTACCATGTTTCTCTTATTGCTGCTATGTCAACGTCTGCATCTGCCAACTAGGCCTCCAGGTCTGGAACCTTATTTCTTAGGCTACGGGCATTCGTTGGCATGATCTTCCATGTTTTATATTCTACCCACCCTCTGCTCTTGTTCTCCCTCTCCAGAATCTCCTCCTCCCTCTGGTTTCCTTTCCTATGTGCTCTTGCCCCCCCCCTCATATTATTCATTATAAATTCTTCACCTGCCTGCCCCTCCCTGCCTGCATTAACTGTACCCGTAGTCAACTTATGTTCCTGCATGTTCCCATGGGTGGTGTTCCTAAGTCTCCTGGCTCTCCTCCCTTGGCCAGTTTAAATGCTCCCTGCTGAAGCATTTAAACTTCGCACAAAAGACAAAGGTCCCCTTCTTGGACAGTTGCAGGCTGTCCTCCTTATATAAGCCTGCATCTGCCCAGATCAAGACCCAGTTCTCTATGAAGCCAGAGCCCTCCCTTCCACACCAATCCTTCAACCAGGAGTTTAAGATATAGATCTGGAGTGCCCTAGCTTCCCCTGTACCCTGGACAGGTAGCACCTCCAAGAAAGAGACAGAGTATGCAATCTATTTCGGGTTTCCTCCAGCTTCTTGAAATCATTCGGGACTCTACCTCTACCCTTCTCCTGGCCAGGTCATTGGTCCCCTGGTGGACCATGACATCCAGCTGCTCCCTCCTAGCTAATGCTGTAGTGATCCTATGGATCCACTTCCCATCCCTCCATGCAGCGCTTCCTGGGAGGCACTTGACTTCCCTGTCTCCCCCCTGCTAGGTGACTCTAACTCCACTCCCTGAACAATAGTCCACCACTAGGAGAAGCTTCCCTCTCCACTGGGGTTCCCTTTTTCCATTCCCTGGGGTCCCATCCAGGAGGACCATCCCATCCTCCCTGGTCCCGGCCTTGGGTTCCTGACTGGGGCTTTTCCCACCGACACTGTATATCCAGTCCCTTTTTTTTCCCTCTTTTTTATGCTGTCCTCTAATCACTGCCTGTTTGGCTTCCAAGGAAAAAGTGATAGGTAAGTCCTCTCTCTCTCTCTCTCTAGGTTTTGAGTGCCTACCCTCACTTTGCTCTCTTCTATATGGCATTCCTCCAGCACAGTACCCCCCCATAGTTTATTTCTATGCTGCCAATAACTGCTACTTAATTGTCTGCTGCTCTGGTTTCCTATTATGCCACTATTGGTGGCTCCTTTATCGTCCAATTGGGCTTCCATGTATGCTATCATCGGTGACTCCTTCATTGCTTATCAGGCTTTGGTAACTTGCTCTGACACCATGGAGGAGGACAACAGGAAGCCAGTAGTCTGGGGGAAAGAAGCCCTCGTTGGACCCAGCAGATGCCAGGGGTACTCCATTTTAAAGGAATGGGCCTATAGCCCAAAGCCTACATTAGCTTATTGAACCACTGGCTAAATCATATTTAAATAAGACTACCCCACAGCACTTGCTTCATTTCCTTGTGGTCTTTTTCTTGTTCTTTTTTTTTACCTCTAGATCTTTTTTCACTCTATCCTTATCTTTTGCCTTAAACACTTACTTCTCTAAATTAACCGTTAATTAATTTCTGGACTTGCACTTTAACTCTTGTTCCTCCCAACATCTACCTCCCCATACTTTTTGACCTCATCACTGTTATTTTACAGGTACAGCTGGACACCATCCCGAGACCCCATCTCAGGCTTCATAGGACCAAGGTAAGAGAGCCCCTGCTTATTATCTATACTAAATGAGTGAACTGTAACATTTTGGTGACTGTAACAGAGGATGTTCACGGTTGCATAACTTTCGAAGAACAGACAGATGGCACAAAATAGTAACAGAAAAGTATAGCATAAACAAAATATATTTTTTTACCGGTACAGTAACTATTGTAAATACAGTTTTTTTTTTTTCTAAGATACAATGCCTTTGAACGCATTGCTCTTCATGTGGTGTTTACCATCTGGTATACCTGAAAAGTGTCTGAATTAACCGTGATGACTACGATAATTAGCTGAGAACTCTTACACAAAGAAAGAGGAAATTGCACATGAGAAGGTAAAGCTAGACTTGTTTTTAAGTCAAAAAGAACCCCCAATGAATTGTTTATGCCTTGCATTAGGCTGCATATGCAGCAAAATATGTAAATGAGCAGGTTTTGTTATTGGATGTCTTTTTAGAAATATTTTATTTACATTGTAAACAGAATGTTCCTAAAATGACATCCAAATCAAAAACTTACTCATTTACATATTTTCCTGCATGTGCTTTAGGAGGTTATCAGTTTATTACCAGTATTCATGTGTTTCTGAAGGCTAATTTGCATTTTATGTACAGTTTCTAAAGGGCATTTGAGAACAAATTGAGACTTTTTTCACTGGAAAAAACTGGTGTTCCAAGTAAAATAGAAGGAATTTGGAGGCACTTCAAAAACAATTACAAAAGCTGAAGAAAATTTGAATCTGAAGGCATTCATTTTAGGTGGAAAAGAAGGGAGTTTAAGATAGAGTTGAAGGGTTTGTTCAGAACCTTCAGAAGTTCAGAAGTTGTTGAGCAGATCTTTGGATCTAGGAAGGTCAGTGGTTGTAATACAATTAGATTTTTCAAAGGCTTTTGACAAACTACAACATGAGGAGTTAATCAAATCCCTTCTTTCAGTAAAGATAAATAAAGATCTTGTTAACTGGATAGCAGAATGGTTAGGGAGAAGGAGACAGAGAGTTATAAATGGAGTATTATCTGACTGGCTTTTGGTGTCGAGCAGGATCCCTCAGGGTTCAGTGTTGGGTCCCTGTTTGTTTAATATATATATATATATATATATATATATATATATATATATATTATCCTTACAATATAATATGGATAATGTATGGATAATCAAGTTTGCAGATGATTGTAGAGTGGAAGCAGTAATAGATTCAAATTCGGACTACATTAGACTTCAAGAAACTCTTAAATACATCAAGAAATGGACAACAGAGAATAAACTAAAATTAAATTAAGACAAATGTATAATCCTACATATGGGCAAAAGGAACTTGGAATTAAGTTATATTATAAATAATAAAATACTAAAGCAAGTTAAGCAAGAGAGGGATTTGGGTGTCATCATATGCAATACTCTTACTTTTACTTCCCATTGTGACCAAACTATAAAAAATGCTAACAGAGCCCTAAACTGTATATTGAGGCATACTTCAAGTAGAAGTAGGGAAGTCTTGATCCCATTGTATGGATCAATGGTGAGAACCCACTTGGAGTACTGCTGTCAAGTCTGGTCCTCTTTCACAAGAAGAGAGAGAGAGTGGAGAGATTGCAGAGAAGGGCAACTAGATCAATAACTGGACTTAAGAATATGACATATCAAGAGAGGTTGGAGGATTTGGATCTATATTCTCTGGTGTACAGAAGATGGAGGCGTGATATGATCTTAGTCTATAGATCATTCCAAGATAACATCCTCAGAGAAGATTTAGGACTAGAATTATATGTCAAAAAGTACAATACTAGAGCACATTGTAAACAAATTAAACAACAGAAGTGGAATTTGCTAAAAATAAAATATTGGTTTAGTCAGACTGTGGTCTCTTGTTGAAATTCTCTCCCACATGAGATAGTTAATAGTCCGACTATAGATACTTTTAAAATTAGATTAGATGATTTCAGTAAAACTAAGGTTAGAGATTATTAATGGGTCCTTTTTTCTACCTATACTTATGGCAAGCATACAAGGATGAAAGTCTAATAATGCTTTATGATTACTGTGATACTATGAACATTTTTTTACCATTCTTTTTTCCTTTCTTTTTGAAGGCTAATTAGCATTTTTTGTGCACTTTTTGAAGGGAATTTGAGAACAAATTGAGACATTTTCATTGGATAAAAACTGGTGTTTGAGGTACAATTGAATTCAGTTAGAAGTACTTCAAATAATCTACCAGTTTTTTAAAAAACACTGGTGACTACTTGAATTGAATTTGAAGGCCTTCATTTTCTGTGTGGGTAGGCAAAAGGCAGGACTTAAATTCAAGAAAAAAATATTGTAGTTTCTGTGAGGATTTTTTTATTGCTTCATGCAGCTTCAGATGAGGGAGCATATTATTCCAAACTTGTGTAAGCTTTCACAACATTGGTGCAAGGTGAACTACAGACAGTAGCACATGAGGCTGTACCAAAGAGATCATTTAGTGCTTTTGCTGCAACAGTGAGGCTTTACTAGGAAGTCATTATCTCAGCTGGAAATCATCCTTTTAAATACTGTGTGCTGGATCTAAAATCAATGCAAATGTATTTTGTTATATCTAACAAAAACAGAATAAAGAACAAGTGTTAGTAAAGCTCAAGACACATCAACAGCATTTAGAGCTTGAAAGTAAAAAGGCTGAAATGAACATTTTGGAGCAATCCTCAGTGAATTAATTGTGCAAGCTTCATTAAATTTTGTTAAAAATGTACATCATTGGGATAAAATAGAAAAAATCCATATAAAGAAAATATTGACTATTAAGCTGGCTCAAATTAGGAGTTGAAGACATGATGGGGAGAAAGTTGTGGATGGGATGGCAAAAGAGAAGTAGGGAGAGAAGTGACTTTGTTTGTAGACTTCAGGCTATTGTGCCTCATGTACTTATCTGTCCTCAGTTTTGTCTTTTTTTTTTTGCAGCGTTTTGAATGTCCACCTGCTCCTTTGGCTGCTGTATACATGTGTGCTGCTCTATCCTCCAGTTTGTCATAATTTTTAGAAACATTTGCATGTATAGTCAGTCTTCTGCTGTCATATGTGTGTTGCAATCTTCTCAGATCTGTTGTCATTTTTGGGAACAAGTTTTGTGAATATGCAGCCACTCTTCTTTGGGCATTATACCATGCATAGTATGCTGCTCTATCCTCAATTCGGTTGACATTTTTGGAAACCATGTTTGTGAATGGACAGCTTCTCTCCTTTGGGTGTCATGTCCTTGTGCACTTTTTAGAAATAATATTTGCATGCGTAGCTGCTCTCTTTCAGCCATCATATGTGTACTGCTCTCTCCTCAACTTCATCGTTTTTGGAAACAGTGTTTGTGAATGCACACCCTCTCCTCTTTCAACATTTTATCCATGTCTGCTATTCTCCTCACCTTTGTTTATGGAAACCATATTTGAATGTTCTGCCACTATTCTTCAGGGTGTCGTATCCATGTGTACTGCTCTCTTCTTAACTCTGTTGTCATTTCTGGACATGTTGTTTGTGAAAGACAGCTGGTCTCTTTTGGCTATCATATCTTTGTGTACTGATCTCTTTCAGGTGTCATATCCTTGTGTACTACTCTCCTCAATTTAGTCATTGTTTGTGGAAACCATGTTCAGATTTACAGCTGCTGTCCTTCAGGCACTTTATTCATGTGTGCTGCTCTCTACTTAACTTTGTTGTCATTTTGAACACCATGTTTGTGAATGAGCAGCTGTTCTTCTTTGAGCATCATATCCATGTATGCTGCTCTCTTCAACTTTGTTATTGTTTTTGGAAATGACGTCTGTAAATGTACAACCACTTTTCATCAGGTGTCATATCCATGTGTACTGCTCTCTGCTCAACTTTGTTGTCCTTTTGGAAACCATGTTTGTGAATGTACATTCGCTCTCCTCCAGTCATTGTATCCATGTGTATCCTGGTGCATCCCGGCACCATGCATTTCTGCTTAAAGTTGAACCAGCATAATATTCGTGCTGATTTGCATATACAGCCCATGATATTTGCATTATGGGGATATGTGTGTTTTTGCATTTCTTTGAAACGTGGCTTCCCAGCCAACACCCTTTGGGGTAACCTTTGCCTCAGTGCTTGCACACTGAGGTTCTTTGTCTTTGTATCCATGTGTGCTGCTCTCGTTTTAACTTCATTGTTTTTGGAAATCACGTTTGTGATGGACAGCTGCTCTGCACAGGTCATATTATCAGTGATCCACTACTCACTCCTCCACTTTGTTTTCTGTGGAAATGATTATATTGTGCAGGTTTGTTTGTTTGTTTTTTGTTCAGTACATCATATTGTTTTCTCTTTTTTCCACTTTTTTTCACCTCTGATCACCACACTCTGGGATCTCCCTAAGATGTTGCCCCAGTATCTCCTACCTGACTTGAGATCCTTCCACTTGAGTCCACCCCCTCCCCGGTGCCATGAGCTCCCCACACTTTACCTGCATTTGACTCCATGGCTTGTACCCTTCCAGGTTGTGGCCACCTCCACTACATGGTGCTCCATACATCCAGTAGTACTGAAGGCAGGGTGAGGGTTAGAGGATATTGGGGACTCAGGTGTGCAGGGTGCAATGGTGGGCATGGGGTCATGATGCATTGTCATCCTCAGAGTGTGGGGGTTTCCTCTTTTTCATGAGTGTGATTGTGACATTCCCTCAGAGATACAGACATGCAATGACATTCAGCATGAGATGAGTAGTCTCCTGCCCTAACCCACAGATGTCTTCCATCTCCTCCACCTCATCCCAACTTGGCCCCAGCTTGCTGCACCTCCAGCTACTGCTAGAAGTTACTGGTCACTGGGAACCACAACCCACCCCAACTGGGAGAGGAGAGCTGTTCTCTGGATGCTCAGTCCTCCCTTCCCTGGCCAAGCCCCTGCAACCCGAGCTCAGTTCTGACTCCAGGTCACTGGCATGGTAAGAGATAAGGCAATAGATGCCTCAACATTCTAAACAACTGGGCCAGCATTTTCTGTTTTCCTTGCACTTCACTTTAGTTTTATTGTTGGGAGAGATAGACGGATGACAAAGACTATGTGTGTCTGATGCTGCCTTGCTTAGCAATGCTCTGAACAATTCTTCCACCCTCAGCACAATGAAAGAAAGAAGTCAGTGTTACTGTGATTGCTTCTGAAAGCATCCTGAACACCTCCAGGAATATAATAATAATGCTAAAGCACCTGCACAGAAGCATAGAGAGAATATGGATGATGAGAAGTGCCTAATCACTAAAGAGAAAAGCTGAACTAGAATACAGGAATTCAGACAATGGGATAAGAACATGCCTTCAGATACTGCAAAAGCCTCTGAGACAAATCAAACAGACAAACAAAAAAGGCCATACTGGTAATGGAGATAGCGAGAACAATGCAAGAATATGAGATCCCAAAAATGCAGGAGAAATAATGAAAAAAGGAAGCCAAAACTAAAACGAAAAGAAAAACACCGCCCCTTCCAGGACCGACAACACCCCCACAGAATCACAGCTGAACATGATTTCCATGACAACTAGCACCATGGCATCTCTGCCCTTGGAGAATAGCAGAAATCCAGTGTGAACCAGAGGTCAGCAAGTACAATTAGAAAAGCTGTACAAAAGTTGGTCTGCTAGCACAGCATTACCACTACTGCTCATGACACCGATGACCTAGGTTTGGAAACAAGTCTGAGTCATCAGAGAGCCAGCTGGGGGAGTTGAGCTGAGCATCCAAGAGGATACTCTCCACCTCAAGTAGGGGAGAAGTTAGATTACACTCTGCTACTGCCACCTGGGTGACCATAGGTGGCAGTGCAAGTGGAATTATGGGACAGGGGACTGAGGCCAACTGGCTCTGACATGCAAGACATGGACATATGTGTGCACATGTCATTAGCCTTTTTTGGCATTTGAAGGGGAGAAAATAGAAAATGGAGCACCAGCTGCTGCAGGTGGACATCCACCATTTATCATGGAACCCACACTGCCAACCATGGTGCTCTCCTTTGAGCACATACCCAGTCTTCATAGGGAGGCTTGGGGCCTCTCCTAATGGACCCACCTTGGGGAGTAAACCAGGGTGTTAGAGGGAGCAGGTAAGTCCTGGAATAGGTGGGTGATGGGGCTGGATGAGTGTGGTAGGACCGATGGGGTCAGCTGGTAGGAGAATGCATACTAAATAAAAAAAAAGCCATACAAAGAGCATGGGAAGGACTGTTGAAATCTCAGAACTGGTTTGCCCCACAATGGAAGAAGTGATGTCATTGTTCTTAGTCAAACAGGTTGCCCTTTAGCGGTTGTGTGTTGCACTAACATTGACAAAACAATAGTGGAAGTCCTTCAACAAAAATAAATGAAAATAAACATTGCAACAGGAAGGGAGAAAGATTATTTGAAAAAGACTACCCCAGCACCTTTCTCGTACTAAAGAAGTTCCACCTGCTCAGAACAGCAAGCACATTCCCAGGGATAAGTTTGGACAGGAGGATGAGGGCATCTAAGGAAGAAGTTAAAAGGAGCCCGAGGCACAAGTCAGCATTAACCGATGAGATGGTAAAGAGAATGCAAGATTTCTTCAAGGCACCAGCCACAGTACTACTTCCACACAAGAAGTCCCCCCAAAAAAAAAAAAAATTAAAAAATGGAAAAACAATGTCTTTTCTAGATAAAACTCAGTAAAGGCTACACCAGGAGTTCTGCGAACAACCCCAACCAAAAAACAATAGTATTAAATTTGTCACTCTCAGACAAGACAATATTAAACAAGAGAGGGAACAAAAATTAGACCAGTGTTTATTAAAGTATTGCACCAAGCAAAGTTACAGCTTCAGGCTGGAAACAGATTTGCTAAACTGAAGACCATAATCAAAATGTATCAGTATTTACCAAGCAGTTGAGATCACAATGTATATAAAGAGGCAGGGAGAAAAACGTTTTTTTAATAAGGATTACTTTGAGAAAATGTACACAAACTGTAACACACATTTTATTGACAAAGCACTTGAACTTTTAAAGGGACATGGAGCAGAGGAGGTTAAATGGCACCAGTGGGACAGTGTCATCATTTCCAAAATCATAGATAAAGTTTGTGGAAGCTGGAACCTGCAAAATCACTTGTACAAGTTTCAAGGTGTACATACTTTATGCTCTGTACTCACAATCAGCATCAAACATCCAGGGTAAGTTAAATATCTGTTAAAATGTAGCCTTTATTTTTTTCCTTTAAAAGAGACCATGTCTTAAAAGGCACATGAACAACCATTCAATTCACAAGATGCATAAATATTTATTTCAGTGAGCACTCTCAAAGGTTACCAGTACACCTAATGTGTTTCACTTTTAAATGTGAGATTTATCAAAGGGCAACCAGTGCCTCTAGTGGTAAACCTTAAAAACACTAGTCTTAAATATATAGTATCAATCTCCTCACCAATGTAATAAGCTCAGTTCTCAATAAATATGTACATATGTAATAAAGTACAAAAAAATTAAAAACGTGACTTGGACAAGGTGAAAACAATTGTTACAAATATTGTGGCTTTTTGCATTCATGTTAAAGGATACACCATGTGCTACAAAGTACAGTGCTAAAGAGCACAGTGACCCTAAAACAGAGGTGTTTATTCTTGCATTTTATTGCTATAGGTTGGGCAATGAACAGCACTGTGATCTCCCAAATAGTCAGGTTGGTCAGAAAAATGCACACCTGTAGAAACAAGCATTTGTCAATGCCGAATGTTTGCTTGCTGGCATTGGCATTGGTAGTGTAGGAGTAAGAGAGCTGCATTACAGGAATGACAGTGAAGCATTGAACTGAAGCCAACCCTGCCACCACTCTGCAGAGGCTGACAGGCATTGGGGTGTGCTTTTGGGTTGTCAGGCATAACGGCCATGCCATTTCACCACACCCTACCCTGCAGACAACGACAAGTGTCACGGTGTGCCTTGGGGTCTTGGGCCCTTATGCTCACCCCATTCCATCAGGAAATATGGTGAGATGGGTGGTGTATAGGAGAATGGGGTGAACTTTAGGGCCAAAAAGTCCAAGGCACACCTCAATGCCTCTCACTGGCTGTAGGGTGTGGAATGGTATGAGCATTACAGGCAATTATCTCAAGTCACACCCCTGATGCCTATCAAACTCTTCAGGGTGGGCATTATAGTCGGAAACCCTAACGTCTCAGATGTTCGTTGGCATTTTTACTCCAAATTTTCAACATGGGTTGTTTATGACCCCCACCTTATGAACAGTGGCAATATCAGTTTGTTAGCCAAAAGCTGATTTTACACAGTGACTATGCCATTGGGCACCACAGGTGCGAAAACACATGTTCATGGGAGGTGGAAAAATTCAATGTTGAAAATCTGCAGCGAAAATATAAAAAAAACTGGCAAAGTCACGAGCGTGTGTAAATACTGCTCAATGCACACCCATAATGCAATTAGTTTGGGTATTTTTTACAGCAGATTATCAACACAGGCATTTTGGAACCTCCGCTCATGAACAGTGTCACTGTGATTTTCTTAATCTGTCCCGAACAGTGATTTCCCACAGCAACCATGCATTTCTGCACTGGAAGTGCAAAAACACATTTTGGCCATGGTGTGAAAAATGACAGCTGTACTGTTCATAAGGAAGTGTGGAAAAATGCCAGTGGTGAAAATCTGGACTGAAAGTATTAGAAATCCATGAACTTACGAGGGTGCGTGGAAACTGTGCAATGATCACTCGTAACACAGTCATTTTGGGGAATTTTTTCACCAAATTTTTAACATAGCCATTTTAACATTTCTGCTCTTGAACAGTGTCACTGATTTTCTTAATCTGTCCCCAACATTGATTTTGCACACCGATTGCACCATTATGCGCTGCATGTGCAGAAACACATTTTGGGCAAAATGTAAAAAATTACAGCTGTATTGCTCATAAGGAGGTGTGGCAAAATGGCAATGTTGAAAATCTGGAGTGAAAATATTGAACATTCGCAAACTCACGAGTGTGTGTAGGAACAACACAACGCATGCTCGTAAAACAGTCATTTTGGGGAATGTTTTCACCAAATTTTCAACATAGGGTTTTTGGGGGCCTACCTCATGAACTGTGACACTGTCATTTCATAAATCAGTCAAAAAAGGTGGTTCCATGCAGTGACCACAAAATCACCTTCCGGGGTTGATTAACAAAATGACAGTGACGGAATTCATGAGGTGGGGTCCCAAAAACCCCAAGTTGAAAATTTGGTGAAAAAGTTCCCAAAAATTCCTGAGATATGCATCAAAGTTGAAATAAACCTATTTATTTCATTAAACAGCTTACCAGCATTTCCTCAGTTCACGGTCAGCTTTGAAGAGTGCAGATGTGTTCCCGGTCCACCGAAGATCATCGACTCCAGAGGTAAGTATGGGGAGAGAGTGGGCGGGGAAGCAGGGTGCACAGAGGGTGAGGCATGGGTGGGGAAACTGGGGTCAGGACAGTCAGCGAGGGAAGGTTTTCTCTTTCAGGTATCTTTCTTTTTCTTGGACGACGCAGGACTTTTGCCATGCTGGGGTGGGCTCCCAGTGTGGTGGCTGGAAGGCTGTTTGGGGTGGGAAGAAATGGAGCTGAAGGGGATTGGGCACCCCTGTCAGCCATATGGACTGTTGCCATGTTGGGGTGGGCTCCCAGCATGGTACCCAGTTGTCTGTTGAGGGGAACATTGGAGCTGATGGGGGATTGGGCACCCCCATTGGCAATACAGCGTGTGGGGGGTGCATTAGCACACAATATGTCTGCATGTGTGTGGGGGGGTGCATCTGAGTGTGGCTATTTTCTTTCAAGTTGGTGGCAAGGTTCCAAACTAGTGTCACCCACTGTGTCCCCCATTATTAGTGGACATCACACACACCTCAAAATGCCATGTCAGTATTGGCCACAACAGTGTGCTCCTCCAGAACCTGCTTCAGCACCAAGGTGCCGCAATATGTTTATTGCACTGCGTGCAAGCAAACATAACAAAAAAAGACAAAAATAAATTATTTAAGCAGGTTTGAAACAACAGGTACAGCAGGTACCCCCCCACCCCGAAGTCAGCAGCACTAATTTACTGTTTTAGCAATGTCAGAGAATATTAAATAATTAATTCTTCTATTTTTTTTGGTTTTTACAGATGTGCATTTTTGTGGCTGACCAAACTATTTGTGAGATCACATTGCTATTCATTGCTCAACCTATAGCAATAAAGTGCAAGAATAA
Organism: Neoceratodus forsteri; assembly: GCA_016271365.2. NCBI lineage: Eukaryota > Metazoa > Chordata > Ceratodontiformes > Ceratodontidae > Neoceratodus > Neoceratodus forsteri. The sequence continues at coordinate 120,541,674 of CM028136.1, read as the reverse complement.
ACACCTGTTTTAGGGTCAGTGGTGCTAATTAGTACTGTACTTTATTGTAAATGGTGTACCCTTTAAAGTGAATGCAAAAAAAACACAATAAATGTAACAATTGTTTTTACCTTGTCTAAGTCATGTTTTTAACTTTTTTATACTTTATTACATATATACATATTTATTGAGAACTGAACTCATTACACTGGTGGAGAAATTGACACTGGGACCCGGATATTCAAAAGGGTTTCGCATGATGCAATAGTGTTGCGCCATGCACAACCCACTGATGCACCCTGGCACAATATTCAAATGGGGATTATGCCTGGCACAAATCCCAATGCGCCGGAGTGCATCAGTAATGTATGCAGCGCAGGTGGTGGGGGCGTGCCCATGCTTACTCTGCACATCCCAATATTCAGCCCGGGATGTGCTGAGCCCATGCATGCGCAAGCTCTACTTGTACTGCACACAAGTGAGCCAAAAAAAAAGGAACAACTGCTGGCAACCCACAGGTGATCTGCTGTATTTCAGGGTGCAACACGGCAGCTGACACCTGTGGGTGGCCACCCGAGCTCCGGCTGCCCCTGGCGGCACCCTCCCATGCCCGATTGTGGGCATTCGTAGAAGAAGGATCCTCCAAAATCCCTGGTGGTCCAGTGGACTGCTCGTATCCCAATCATGGGCTGAAGTATAAAATAATACACGTCCTAGATCCCTGGTGGTCCAGTGGACTGCTTGCAGCCAGATCGCGGGCATAAGTAAAATAGAAAAGTATTCCTATATCCCTGGTGGTTCAGTGGACTGCTCGCAGCCTGATCGTGGGCACAAGTAAAACTAAAGTCCAGTATCCCTTGTGGTCCAGTGGACCGCTCGCAGCCCGATCACAGTAATAAGTAAAATTAAAATCCAATTTCCCTAGTGGTCCAGCGGTTCCCCCTCCCCACCCACCCATTGAGCCCCACCGCCCTGCTCCTCCTTGGTCAGCGGTGGGTGGCGCTCCCACCCGCTTGCGCCCTGCGGCCATTGACTGAAACTGTAGGTAGGGCTATGCGCCCATTGGTCCCTGGCGTGAGCCAATGGGCATGCAGCTACCGTCTACTACAGTTCAGATATGTGAATGGATCCATTCACATATCTGGACAGTGTAGTATGGTACAGGCTGCACACCCATTGGCTCACACTGTGACCAATGGGCGTACTCCCTACCATACAATGTCAGTCGGCCGGGCGCAGAAGCGTGAAATGAGTGAAGAGCTGCCACCCACTACTGACCAAAAGGAGCATGGTAGATGGATAGGAAGGTGAAGGAAGATAACGCCTGAACCACAGGGCTATTGGAATACTTATATTTTACTTATGCCTGCGATTGGGTAGCACACGGTCCACTGGACCACCTGGGATATAGAACTTTTATTTTTACTTATGCCCGTGATCGGGCTGCGAGTAGTCCACTGGACCACCAGGGATATTGGAATAATTTTATTTTACTTATGCCCGTAATCGGACTGCAAGCAGTCCACTGGACCACCAGGGAAATAGGGTGATTGTCATATTTAACGTATGCCCACAGTCGGGCAGTGGGGCACTTTGCCGTGCTGTGCAGGGGGTGTCAGTCCCCGACGGCTGCAGCCTGGCAGAGTGCCAGGTGAAAGTCACCGGGGATCAGTGCACCTGCATGCAAATGGGGCCATAATGACATGCAAATGTCCCCATTTGCATCCTTGCATGCATTATGGCTCCATTTGCATGTGCACTTTTGAATATCATGGTTGTTGCACCTAGTGCAATGGAACCTGCGCTAAGCGCATCCCACTGCTCCACCCTGGCCACTTGCGCTGGCACAGTACCACTGTGCCAGGCACACTGCAGGTGGCCAGGGTGCAATATTCAACGATGCTGCACCATGGCCCAGCTCCGTTGAATATTGCCCAGTCAACGCCCCTGCGCAGGCAAATTGGGCTGCACCCAGGCTTGTGCCACAGCCTGGTGCAGTCTGAATATCCAGGCCTTTGTCTGTAAGATTGGTGTTTTTATGGTTTTACCACCAGAGGTACTGGTTGCCCTTTGATAAAGCTCACATTTTAGAGTGAGATGCATTAGGGACTGGTAACCTTTGGGAGAGCTCACTGGGAGTTTAATGTTTATGTATCTTGTGGATTGAATGGTTGCTCATGTGCCCTTATAAGATATCATCTCTTTTAAAGGAAAAAAATAAAGGCTATGTTTTAAAGTATATTCAACTTCTCCTGGATTTTTTTATGCTGATTGTGAGCACAGAGCATAAAGTATACACCTTCTAACTTGTACAAGTGATTCCAGCAGGTGCTGGATTCACAATCCTTATCCTTGCATTTTTTCAGCTGCTGTACTTCGACACCTTGGATATGGCTCAGCCATTTGTTAGCACAGACATTTGCAAAATCATAAATGGCACTGAAACAAAACAATCTAGAAAAGTTATGAAAGAAAAAGTGGCAGCATTTTGAAGTCTAGTTGGAGTCTTTATGGCGGAGCACAAGCTTCTGTGTAGATATCAGCATGTATCATCCTAGAACACCAACAATTTACATCACTAGAAGGGAATGTTCTGAGGGCTGGGTGCTGATAGTATTGGACTTTGCAAAGAATTATATATGCAAGAATTGGGATAAAATCCAGTCATGCCATTGGCACCATGAGCAAGCCACTGTTCACCCTGTAGTGACCTACTATAGGTGTGAAAAAATGCACTGAGACAGTCACAGTCACTGGTGTTCCTATCTAGTGACCACAAACATGACCACCTTGCTGTTCATTAGTTTGTCACTGTGTCAATTTCCCACCTCAGCAATATTCAGAGAGGTGCACTTCACAGATGGGTGTGGGAGTCGATATAAATTGCAATGGGCTTTCTACAATTGTGTATTGGCTCCAACACTATACATCTTTCCAACAGAGCAGACATTTTTGGATCCAGCCATGGAAAGGACCCCTCACATGGTGAGAGTGCTGTGGAAGTCACTCACAAACTGACCCTTGCAATCACGGCAAATGGTAATTTAACTGCTGCTCTGCTGTTTTGATAGTTCCTAAAGAATTTAGCCAGGGAACTTGTCAGTGAAGGGGTGCAGTCATTTCCAAAGAACAATTTTCTTGGTTGGTGATGGCAAAATTAAAAGAAATGCAAGGCATAAGCTAAAAATAATACCTGGCACACAGAAAGTCCAATTTGTGCAGTCTATAACTGAGTGTGTTGATTTTAATTAGATACTATTGCTGTTTCTGCACACCATGCAGAAAGGAGGATGGCCCATGTAAAAATACAAGCCATATCAATGAATGGAAGTTGAGGACACTCTAGACTTGGTCAGGATGCATATCTTTAGTGAAGGTTACAAATCACCTGAAGGAGTCTTCTGGGCCTTCTACCTGGGCATTTTCTGTCTCCCATCAACACATTTCCACACCTACCCACACTTCTTCTGATATCGAGAGTCCTGCAATGACTGTTATGTCTGGTGCTGCCAACCAAAATAATGAGCCTGGTGTAGGTCTCACAGATTCTACAGCCAACACCATGATCAATACTTCATCTTTCAGTGCAACGCAACTTCCACCCTGAGAGAAAAAAAAAATGAACAGATATAGACCAGCCAGTTTCATGCAATTAATTATTCGGATACATTTAGACATTTTACATTATACAAGTGTTTCAGCTGATGAAATGAAACAAGTATATTAAGTTTTTGCAATAGAGTGGGAATGGCAAATTCTCACGGCCATGCCCGCAGGACAGTGATGAAATTAAGAGAAGATACATGTTTTTATGGACCAGTAACAGTGACATGACAAGGAAGATGCCACATATGAATAGATGAACTGCAAACAATTGTCATAAAAGATTACAAATTTAAAACATTGATATTGAAACTTATGTTTATTTCTTTTCAAATCAAATCATCTTTATTTTTATAGCACCTTTCAAAATCATAAAAACCATACACATAAAGATAAAATTTTAAAACAAGCATAAAACAAATCATCCGTAGCTAGGAAAAGCTAAACTAAATAAATAAGTCTTTAACTCCATTTTGAGTCTATCAATAGTTGGGCATTCTCTCAACAAACGAGGTAGAGAATTCGGCAGGGTTGGCGCTGAAACAGCGAAGGCACAAGATCCTGATGTCTTTAATCGAACCCTGGGAATCTCTAGCAATCCCTCACTGGTGGAACAGAGAGGACGGAGGGGGCAATAGGGTACCACGATATCTTTCAGGTAACCAGGTCCCTGATCATGTAGGGCTTTAAAGGTTAGTAAACCAACCTTAAAGATGATCTGCCACCAAACAGGCAGCCAGTGCAGTTCGCGGAGCACAGGTGTAATATGACTGGTTCTAGAAGTCCCAGTCAAAAGCCTGTCTGCCGCGTTCTGCACCAGCTGCAGGCGATGGATATCAACCCCAGGTAGCCCTAGCTAGAGGGAATTGCAGTAATCAAGACGGGTAGTGACAAAGGCATGGACCAATGTTGGAAGATCACCCGGAGGAACCAGGTGTTTCACTCGGGCGATATTCCTCAGATGGTAAAAAGAGGATTTGACGACAGCAGATACCTGAGATTTTAAGGCCAAGCCATCGTCAAAAATAACACCCAAGTTACACACCTGATCGGAGGTAGTGAGCGACATACCACCTAGTAATAAACCTGATGGTTGTCCAGCCCCCAAACCCGCCCCAGATGACCTGGGTCCACTACCAGCACCTCAGTCTTATCCGGATTCAGTCTCAGCCAGCTGGAACTCATCCAAAGTCTGATTTCAGCAAGGCAATTATTTGGGGGAGAATTGCACCTTGGACCATTTCTGAATGGTCATATTTGTAAATATTGTACTTACGTAATGTTTGTCGTTAAATGTTTGCATCATTGTAATGATTAGATGATGTTAAATATTCTTTGTTTTTTAACTTACACACTTGATTGGTGTCCACAGTTGTATGCATCACATTGTGTTGCTCTCTCTCAAGTTTCTCTTAGGGAGATATTACATAACATGATTAGTTTTTCAACTTTGGGTGAGTGTTCTGAAATGCTTAGCAGAATTACTTTATTGTGGGTTTTAAAAATTGATCCTAATGGCAAATTTTGGTAACCCTTTTCATGAACAAACTCTTGTCTTAGGTAAAAGTTCTTTCCTTTCAGAAACTTTAAAAATGTATTATTTTCAGGAATTTGAAGGTCTCTATCATATTTGCATTCTCTTGTGTGGCCTCCAGTGAGCACATGTTCAGTGAATTGAATTAATTCTCATCAGATCTGCCTTGCTGGCCTGAATTATTTTGGTCACACTATATTGCACTGTTTCCAGCCTGCCCATATCTTTCCAGGTGAGGACTCCAGAACTGGGCACAGTACTCCAGGTGAGGCCACACCAGTGATCTATAGTGAAGTAGTAATGCCGCCTTCCTTCTGCTGTCAGTACCCCTGCATATACTGCTCAGCATCTTGTTTGCTTTTCTGTAGGCCTTGTTACAATGGCTTGGCTGTTTTGGGTAGTCACTGACGATGACCACTAGGTCTCTTTCTTCAGAGGTAATGCCCAAATTTAACCCCAAATTCAGTACTCTGTCCTTAGTTTTTATTCCCTGTGTGCATCAACTTAGAATTTGTAGCATTGAATTTCAAGTGCCAAACCTTTGATCACGACTCTAGGCTTTACAGGTCTCCTCACATCTCTCTAACCCCCTCCTCACTATCTATCCTACCGTGGAGCTTAGTGTCATCTTCAAAGATACACATCATACACTGCATTTCTTTTCCTATGTCACTGATGAACTTATTGAAAAAAACTGTACCCAGGACTGATCCTAGTGCACCCCACAGGTAACCTCCTTCTTTCCTGATTGGACTCAGTTCACCACTACCTTCTATTGCCTTCCTTCCAACTAGTTTCTCACCCATCTATCTCCTTTGCTGCATCCAGGCTCTTGAGCCTTTTCAACAAACTTCTGTGTGGCACTCAGTTAAAATCCTTGATGAAATTGAAGTGCAGTAAATCCATAATGTGGTCCTTATTCATTGCCATCATTACCCAATCAAAGACTACTACCAGCTTGGTCTGGCAAGACCCACCCCTTCCACCATAATGCCATGCTGTTTACTGTCCTGCAGTCCATTACCCTCCAGGTGCTCCACAGGGTCCTTTTTGACTAGTGTCTCTATCAGTTTACCCACAAGAGAGATAAGACTGACAGGTCTGTCGTTACCACATTGGTCCTTGTCCTCCACCCCCCTATGGAGCAGGACTATGTCTGCTACCTGCCAGTCTTTTATAACTACTCCTGTCTGAACTGAGCTATTGAATATCCATACAAGGGGTTCACTTAGTTCCATTGGCAATTTCTTGATCACCCTCAGATGCATCTCCTCTAGCCAGGAGCCTTATCTATCTTTTGGGCTGCTAGCACTTTTTGAACAATTTCACTAATAAGTTTTGCTGCCTCATCTCAGTGATCTCCCTTACAGCTGCCATAATGGCACTCTCTGGCAGAAGCCCTCTGTCTTTCCTTGTGAATACAGAACATAAGTAGTTGTTTAATAATGGCTGCTTTCTTCCCATCATCTTCAATTACCCTACCTCCTTCTGTTAGCCTAACAATTCCTCCCCTTCTTTCTCTTTTCCCAAATATACCTTATGAACTGTTAATCCCCCTCCTTTGACACCATTTCACAATATACAGATTTGTGTCTGCCATTGCTTCTCTGCCCACCTTCTTGGTTTTCTTCATTCTCATTTGGTACTCATCCCATTTTTCTTTCCCTTGTTTCTTCTTGAACTTGTTGAAGGCCATCTTTTTGGCTCACACTGATTCCCTGACATGTCTAGAGAACCGTATTGGTCTCTTATATATGTTCATTTTGATTTCTGTTCTGATGCAAGACTTTGTTGTCTCAAGGATGGCCCTTGATTATCCTCCATCTTTCCTTCACATCATTGATACTGTCAACTCCAAGTAACTTGTCCCAGACTAGCTCCCTCATCCAGTTGAAGTCTGCCCATCTGAAATCTAGGACTTCAGCCTTTGATGAGGTCTTACTTGTCCCAAAGGTCATGTCAAACCATAGAAAGTTATGCTTGCTAGTCCCTAGTGACTCCTTTAGCCTCACTCCTCTGACCACTTCCAAGTTGAAAATAGCAGCCTGCATAGGAGGTTCTTTAACCAGCTGAAGAGCAACAGCAATATAACCTTGATGGCTCCAAACATACTGAAACATTCTGGTGCAAACCCCCTGGTAATAATACATGCTGGTACAAATAATATCAATAGATGCCACCTAAACCAAATGCAGTTAAATACCATCTGCCTTAACAACATCCTGACTGAAATGGGTTGTGAAATAAGTTTTTCAGAGGTTTTGCCAGTACCAAGAGCTACTGAATATGTTACTAACAGAATTAAGTCCTACAATGAGTGGCTGAGGAAATGGTGTTTGTCACAGGAAATAAAATGCCTTACGCACTGCGAAAATGTTGTAGACAACCCTTCTCTCTTCTGTTGGGATGGGCTCCACTTGAGCAGGAGAGGTAGTTCCATCTTTGGCAGGAGAATTCTCCCACACATTAGCAGCTGTTTAAACTGACATCAAGGGGGAGTTTGAGGTGACCCCCAAGACTCTAGCAAATAAGCCTCCAACATCTAAGGTTTGCAAAATAGTATCTCTTAATGCAAGGTTCTTAAACGTGTTAAAAATCTCTGAGCTTGAAACCAAAATTCACTTACTGGATATTGACATAATTTCAGTAACAGAGACATGGTGGGACCCAGATTCAACCTGGATGAAAGACATACTGGGCTTTAAATTATACCAAAAAGATATATTTCACAAAAAAGGAGGTGGTTTATGTCTTTATATTAAAGACACAATTCATTCACATGAATACCCACATACTTCACCAACGGAAAGTATATGGGTAGCTATTCAGTTTCAGAGACACCCACAACTGATCTTTGGCACATGTTATCACCCATCATCCTCTGATTCAGAATATACAAACACATTAATACAGGACATCAGCCACATGACGAATAAAGGTGATATCCTGATCCTGGGAAAATTTAACATGCCGTCCATAAATTGGTTTACTACTAAAGGTACAACAGTTGTCGAAAAAACTTTTATTTCAAAAATAAATGAATTAGGGATTGAGCTAATTGTTCAAGAACCCACTAGAGGATGTAATATATTAGATCTTATGATTACCAGTATTGAGGACAAAGTCTTAAATCTTTCAATATCAGACCACCATATCATTGTATTTGATATACAGTATGAATCTAGCCTAATAGTTACTAATACTCAGGTGTATAACTACCACAAAGCCAACTTTCAAGCAATAAACAGCCTAAAAAATACCCCATGGGAAGCAATTTTATCACCTTTAACCCTGGAAGACTCTTGGGTATTTGTTAAAAACAAGATAATAGACCTAGAAAAAGCTTATATTCCAGATCGGATAAAATATAACAGTAAAGGTAAAATTCTTTTGTGGTTAAATAATGATATTCATAGGAAAATTAAACAGAAGAAAAAACTATTTACCCATTTGAAAAAAATGCACAACAGACACAAAAGAACTCATAATGGGAAAATACAGAACTGCCGATAAAGAACTAAAAAGGACTATCAGGAAGGTAAAAACGCAACCTCTAGTTCCGCATAGCCCATTCCAAAGATAATCATAAATCGCTATTTTCTTATCTCAGTAGTACAAAAGGCAGTAACAGACAAATTGGGCCATTGATCAATGGCAGAAACACCATTACATCTGATAAAGAGAAAGCCAACACATTTAACACCTATTTTGCATCAGTATTCTCAAATCATAAAGTCATAATCGATACAAATACTATCATACTAAATTCTACTGAAAATAACCACACCATACCTATTTCTGAAGTTGTTTCCTTGTTAAAAAATGTAAAACCAAATACTAGCTATGGACCAGACTTAATTAATCCTAGATTTTTGGTTGAAACAGCTGAAAATATTGCCACACCGCTTTCCATTATTTTTAATAAATCATTAGCGGAAAGATCTGTTCCATCTGATTGGATAACTGCTACAGTTGTGCCTATACTTAAAAAAGGTAACCGTTCTGTAGTGAGTAATTACTGCCCCATCAGCCTTACTTCCATTCCATGTAAAGTAATAGGAAAAATTATTAAAGGCATATGAGAGGCAGAAATGCTAACTCTAGGCATTATTGACCACTCACAACATGGGTTCAAGCAAGGCTTTTCTTGCACTACCAATTTAATAGCCTTTTACAATACTGTCAATCAAGAACTAGACAATAAGATTCCCATGGATGTCATCCTCCTGGATTATAGCAAAGCATTTGATAAGGTTACTCACAAATTCTCCTAGCTAAGCTATCAGACATAGGTGTTTCTTGTAACATAATAAAATGGATCAATTGCTGGTTAACCAACAGGACCCAGCATGTTAGGATTAATGGTGCCTATTCCAGTAATATGGGTGTGTCCAGTGGTGTGCTGCAGGGATCAGTTCTGGGCCCAGTGCTATTCAATATTTTCACCTCAGACATGCAGATTAGCTCCAGAAACATACTTTCAAAATTTTCAGATGATACAAAATTAGGTGGTAGGGTGGATTCTGACTATAATATGGACTTATTAGTAAACGACCTCTCAGTATTAGAGCATTGGGCACGAAAAAAAAATGACATTCAATACAGAGTCATGTTCTGTTCTCCACTTAGGTTACAATAATCCCAAACAAACTAATACACTATACAATATTATCATTAAATCTTCAATATGTGAAAGAGATTTGGGCATCCTGATAGATGACAAATGATCCTCCTCCAATCACTGTAATCATGTAGCTAAAACCGCTAATTCACTACTTAGGCGCATTAACCGTACATTTATATCTAAGACAGAGGAATGTATTATCCCATTGTTTGAAGCATACATCAGACCATATACAGATTATGGGTCACCCGCGTGGAGTCCATACATGGTCAGGGACATTCAAGTGATTGAAAGAGTTCAGAGAAGGGCAACAAAAATGGTGCCCCATTTAGCATCACTACCATATCCAGAGAGGCTTCAAAAAACAGGCCTACATTCACTGGAGTTTAGGTGCTCCGGAGGTGATCTTCTGTTCTTATATAAAATTCTCAAATCACCCTCTCTGTTGGACAAATGTGGTATTGTTAAAACACAAAGAAAAATAGTACCTAGACTTCACAATCAACAACTAATGTCTGTAAAGCAAAAACAAACAGGAGGCTTAATTTCTTCTCGGGAAGAACACCAAGGCTCTAGAACCAGCTACCACAAGAGCTAGTAGACTGTAATACCTTTGAATCCTTTAAAAAAGGCATAGATCATTGGCTCTCCAAAAACTACAACAAAGTATAATCTCCCACAAATATGGGAGACAATCAAAATAGGCTTCATAGCTTCCTTTTGTCCTCACTTACCTAGTAAACCTAGTACACAGCAAGCTCCGCTGCAATCCACTTCTCAGTGCCAGGTAGAAAAGATCAGTCCAGTGAAAAGCAAAACCAGCACCAGAGATGGGGTGAAAAATGACTATTTTACAAACTTACCAACAGCTTGGACAATACACCACCCTAGCAGGCTGTGTTAAAATGTATCCAGCAGGGCCTGACTTCTGGAACTTCCAGCTATGGGAATGGACCAATCAGTATCTGGAAGGTCTGCATCTCCCACCACCTCCCCTTTGCCTTCCCTTTGTAGTTCTGCCCTCAGCTCTTAATCTCGTTCTTCCCTCTGTTCTGGAGGTCTATAGATCACTCCATTCATATTTCATGCCTGGGGATGTCGTGAGTTGAGCCCACAGTGATTCTGTTTTCCCATTACTTCCCCTGATGTTGCCATCCTCCACTACCTCTCTGCCTTCCATGATGTATGGAGTTATACCTCTTCCCTTACCTTTTCCTCTCTCATGTGTAAACATGGTATAGCCTTGGGCTCTCAGGTCCCAATCACTTTTCCCTGTGGCCCAAGTTTCTGTAATGGCTACTAGGTCTGTAGCAGTGTCTGCCACCATTGCCTGGAGCTCACTAATTTTATTTCACAGATTCCTGGCATTAACCTACAGCAGATTCCTTTCCATCTTTTTCCTGACCTTCTCTTGCTTTTTCCTATTTCTTCACCAGTAATCTTTCCTAGACTCCTTTTTTTATATTCATACTGAATGTAAGGTTTATCTGTTCTCCTTCTTTGGGCCCCTTCCCCTAATGTAATTTGAACTTCAACCTTACTGTTACATGCTTGCTGCTACTAATCCCCTGTTCAGGCTGAGCCCTAGCTAGGTTCCCCACTGGCTCTCCCTTCTTAGTGGTTCCCCTAGCCTCTGTCTGCCCTGCAGTCAGCTGAACTGTCCAATGTTGATGACAACCTCTGCAATAGAGCACTGGCCCCTCTCTGGTCAGATGACGATCATCACCATCCAAGCGCTTCTTGTCCCAGAAGCCCCGCCAGTGCCCCACAAAATGTACCCCTCCTCCAGACACCATCCCTTCAACCACTTGTTAAAACTCCTCAGTCTCCTACTTCCTTACTCTGTCATTTCCATTCCCCCATTCCACACAGGGTGGACCTCAGAAAAACCAGGGAAGCCTGGTGTACCTTCAATCTGTCCCTCTGCCTCTTAAAGTTTTGCTTCACTGCCTCCACAGGCTGGTTCTCCAGATCAATGGATTCCAAGTATGCGGGCATGTGTGCCAGCATTCTCAGCACTCCCATCTCCTTCTCTACCATCCTCCTTATACTATGTATATCTATATCGTGGCAGTCACAGAAACATGATACTCACAGAACCATGACTGGGATGTAAACATACCAGGATACACTATCTACAGGAGGGACTGGGAGGGTAAAAGAGGAGGAGGAGGAGGAGGAGTAGCTCTCTACATAAGGGAAGGAATCAAAGCAACAGAACAAAAGGGTAAACAGGGAGGAGAAGAAGCACTGTGGGTCAATTTCGAGATGGGCAATGGCACCACAATCTGCACAGGGGTTGTATACAGACCCCCCCACCAGGGGGAGGAAATGGACAAGGAAATGATAGAAAGTATACTTAGAATGGCAGAAAAAGGGGAGATATTGCTGATGGATGATCTGAATATGCCAGATGTTAACTGGAGTGCAGTTGCAGCAGCCACTTTTAAGAGTGGCATGCCTTAGACAACTAGTATTGGAACCCACTCGAGAGGGAGCAATCTTAGACCTGGTTCTCTCAAATGGAGATGGAGTGAGGATCACAGATGTAGAAGTGGGTAACCATTTGGGAACTAGCGACCATCGAACAGTATGGTTCACAATAAACACAGCAATAGAGTCAAGCCATACAAAGGCAAAAATACTGGACTTTAGGAGGGCTGACTTTGCCAAAATGGGTGAGTGCATAAGGAATGCACTAGCAAATGGGCAGGAAGGAGGGGTGGAAGAACAATGGGGAATAATAAAAACTGCCATCACAGAAGTAACAAGCCTTTGTGTGAAGCAAATAAACAAAACAAAACGATGTAAGAAACAACTATGGTTCTCAAAGGAGGTGGCAGTGAAGGTTCAAGAGAAAAAGAGAGCATTCAGAAAGTACAAGGAGTCACAGAAGGAGCAGGGCAGAGAATTATATCAGATAAAGCAAAAGGAAGCTGGGAAGGCAGTCAGAACAGCAAAGGCCTGAACCAAGGAAAAGATAGCCAACTCAGTTAAGAAGGGGATAAACCTTTTCTAGGTACATCAGGGAGCGAAGGAAGACCAAGGGACGGATAGTGAGGCTTAATAAAGGGGAGGTGGAGTGGGCAGAGGGTGACGGTGAAAAGGCAGAGATACTAAACAAATATTTTTGCTCAGTATTTACAAATGAAGAGGGGAAGGTACCTAAAACAAACAATAGAAACACTCTGGATACAGAAGTTGATACCAGCCCATTTACAGAAGAAAGGGTTCTGAAAGAACTCTTAAAACTGAAGGTGGACAAAGCAATGGGGCCTGATGGGATTCATCCCAGAATTATAAAAGAACTAAGGGTAGAACTAGTGACACCACTGACTACCCTCTTTAACAAATCATGGGAAGATGGGGTGGTACCTGAGGACTGGAGGAGGGCAGATGTGATTCCCCTTCACAAAAGTGGAAGCAGGGCAGAAGCAGGAAACTACAGACCTGTTAGTTTAACCTCAGTTTAGGTAAAATAATGGAAGAGATTTAAAGAGAGACTAAAGGATCTTAATATGTATAGCCTCGAAGAAAGGAGGGAGAGGGGGGACATGATAGAAACTTTCAAGTACCTCAAGGGAATCAACAAAGTCCAAGAGGGTAGCATCTTTCAAAAAAAGAGGTGTGCAAGAACAAGGGGGCACAATTTGAAAATGGGGGAGGCAGCTCAGAGGTAATGTAAGGAAGTATTTTTTCACAGAGAGGGTTGTGATGCTGCATGGAACGGCCTTCCCGGAGAAGGTTGTGGAGTCAAAACAGTGGTTGAATTCTAGCATGCATGGACAGCTCATAAGGCAATTCTAGGGGGTGGGGGTAGAAAGAAGTAGGCTGCTGGTTAACTAGGATCTGCAGCTTATCCATTAGGTAGGAAAATGGGCAGACTGGGTGGGCCAAGTGGTCCTTATCTGCCATCAAATTCTCTGTTTCTATATTCCATAGGGTTGATGCACAAGGATGATATCTGACCATTTCCCTCTCTTTCTCTTCCCAGCCAGCCACCCTCTCTGCTCCCTTAATCACCAAGTCCCCAATCACTAAGACTCTCCTTGCTGTCATCTTTCTGTTCACATCTCCCCATATGCCACCAAGTCTCCTGGTAGCATGTCCAAAAGGTGAATGAATTATCGTGACTACAATTACAGAGACGACAAATCAGTGACAGTGAAACTGGCAACCAGAAATTTGGCCACAGCAGTTACGGTGACATTTTCTTCCCCCCTCCCCTAGGTGCTATGACCTCAGAGTTAGATATATAAGTAAAGGGGGGTGCAGGGCAATGCCCCATTCAATGTGGGGGGGTACAGGGGCAAAGCCCCCTGCAGAAAGCAAATGTCACCATAACTGCAGGCACTGAAAATTCCAGGCACTGTTTTCACTCTCGCCAATTTGCCATCACCATAAATGTAGTCACTGTAATTGATTTGCCCTTTTGACATGCTACCAGGAGACTTAGTGGCATATGGGGAGGCGTGAACAGAAAGAAGTCAGCAAGGATAGTCTTAGTGATAGGGGACTTAGTGATTAAAGGAACAGAGAGGCTGGTTAGCTAGGAAGAGAAGGGGAAGGAAATGATTAGATGCCCTTCTTGTGCACAACAATCTGGAATATAAATACAATAAGGAGGTTAATAATTTGCTTTCCTCTATCTGCCTACTTCCCTTAGACTGGAACCATAAAGGCCTACCTCATATATGGAGTTAGTTATATATAGAGTATATCCTACACCTCCATTACTTACTCCCTAAACATTGCTTACCCCCTTAACATACTCATAAATATAGGTGTGTGTGGGGGGGGGTAAAGCCAGATTAACATACACATAAATATAGGGGGGTAAAGCAAGAGATCAGGTAGGGTCTGTGGTGTTATAGAAGGTAGGGCAAATGGGATGAGTAGGTGGGCCATGCAGTCCTTATCTGTCATCAACATCTAAGTTTCTATATTTTTGTATAGCCACAGCAGAGGGGAACAAGATGGATGCAATGCTGCTCTGCTCCCCACAGATCTGTTTTTCTGAGATGGCATCCGCATGTTTTTTCTTTTAAACTTTTAGGACTTTAAGAGTCCTACAGGGACTGAGGGAACTAAAGGTAGACAAGGCACCAGGGCCAGATGGTGTCCACCCCAGTGTGCTGAGGGAGATGGCGGAGGTGTTAGCAGAGCCGCTGGTGGCTCTGTACAGCACCTCACTGGAGTTGGGATGTGTGCCACTGGACTGGAGGATGGCACATGTAATACCATTACACAAGAGCGGACCAAGGGATGAACTGGGTAATTATTGCCCTGTAAGTCTCACCTCCATAGTGTGCAAACTCATGGAGACAATACTAAAGGAAAGACTGGTGTCGTACCTGGAGGACAATGGCAACCAAGATGTGAGGCAGCATGGGTTTGTTTTAGGGAAGTCTTGTCAAACCAACCTGTTACAATTTTATGACTGGGTGACAGGTGAGCTGGATAAGAGTCATGTGGTGGATGTTCTTTACTTGGACTTCAGCAAGGCCTTCAATTTTGTCCCTCATGGGTGACTTGGGGGGAAGCTAACCGGTGTAGGGGTAGAGGCAAAAATGATTAAATGGATTAAAAACTGGCTGAGTGGGAGGCTGCAATGTGTGGTGGTGAGAGGGGAGCCCTTAACTCCAAGGCCAGTGACTAGTGGGGTGCCACAGGGCTCTGTGTTGGGGCCAGTATTGTTCGGGCTCTTCATATCAGACATTGCACATGGTGTGGTGAGCAAGATAAGTCTGTTCACTGATGACACCAAAATCAGGGCAATGGTGAATGGAGAGGAGGGATGGAAGCAACTGCAGGGGGACCTAAGCAAGCTAGAGAAGTGGTCAGAGAGGTGACAGCTGGGGTTCAATGCAAAGAAGTGTAAGGTTATGCACTTTGGGGAGAAGAACCCAAGGAGAGAATACTGACTGGGAGGGGTTAAGCTGGGAATCACTGAGGAGGAGAAAGACCTGGGGTAATGATAACAGGGACCATGGACAACACAGCCCAGTGCAGGAGAGTGACTGCAAAAGTAAACAAAATGATGGGGTGCATAGCGAGGGGTTTTTCACCCAGGTGAAGAGAGTTGGTATTGTCCCTCTACAGGTCACTGGTAAGGCCGCACTTAGAGTATTGTGTGCAGTTTTGGAGGCCATACCTGAAGTGTGATATCAGGCTACTGGAGGGGGTGCAGAGGAGGGCAACAAAGATGATATGTGGAATGGAATGGAAGGGACAGATTATGACTGCAGTCTGAGAGACCTGAATATGTACAACCTAGAGGACAGAAGGGACAGGGGGGACATGATAGATACATTTAAGTATCTGAGGGGAATCAAATAGAATGGGGCAGATGGGGTCTTTAAGTTAAGGAGGAGGGAGGGTCACCAGGGGGCATGTGCTAAGAATAGAGGGGGGGAAGATTTAGGAAGGAAATGAGGAGACACTATTTCACAGAGAGGGTGGTAGCAAAATGGAATGCCCTACCAGAATGGCGGGTATTATGTAAATCTGTGAACAGTTTCAAAAGGGCATGGGACAGGGAACAGGGGAGAGTGAGGGTGGAGGAGGTGGGGTTGGCAGTGGGATGACAAATGGGAGGGGGGTGGGGCAGCTGCAAACTAGGGGTGCTAGCTGCACACTCGAGCAGACTTTGATAGACCGGGTGATCTGTTTCTGCTGGCACATTTGTATGTTCGTAAGTTCGTAATATCATCTGTATTTGTTTTCATTAATGAAGGAAATTAATGTTAAAATCACCTTCTGCTTGCCCTACTGATGTTAATTCGCTCCTCCGCTTCTCAGCGCTTTAGTTTCAAGCACCTGGTCATTGCTCAGCATTTTGGTAGTGTGCCAAGTTTACTGGAGTGTTGTTTTTTTTTTTGCTGCAGTCTTTTGCTGTTTGCTAGTTGCCATTTGCTGCCTGCTGCTTGTGGCTTTCTCCAGAGTTTGCGGTTCTGCTGATCAAAGAAATATAGAATTTGACAGCAGATAAGGACTGCTTGGCCCACCCAGTCTGCCCATTCCCTACCTAATGGATAAGCTGTAGATCCTACTTAAACAACAGCCCACTTCCTCCTACCCCACCACTAGAACTGCCTTATGTCTGTCCCATGCATTCTTGTATTCCCTCATGGTTCTTGACTCCACAATCTCCTCAGGAAGGACACCCCAGGCTTCCACAGCCCTCTGTGTGAAAAAAATACTTCTTCACATTACCTCTGAGCCATCCCCCCTCTATCTTCAAATTGTGCCCCCTTGTTCTTGCATATCTCTTTTTCTGAAAGATGCTACGCTCTTGGAATTTGTTGATTTCCTTGAGGTACTTGAAAGTTTCTATCATGTCCCCCCTTTCCCTCCTTTCCTCAAGTGTATACATATTAAGGTCCTTTAGTCTCTCTTTATATCGCTTCTGGTGCAGACCCTGCAATATTTTAGTTGCCATCCTCTGGACAGCCTCCATCCTGTCTATGTCCTTGTGGAGATGGGGTCTCCAGAACTGCACGCAGCACTCCAGATGGGGTCTCATCAACAGTCTGTACTGAGGGATAACAACTTCCAGTTTTCTACTGGTGATGCCTCTCCTGATGCATCCCAGTATCCCTTCCAGCCCTCTTTACTACCTTCTCACACTGCAAATCCACCTTTAGGTCATCTGATATGACTACTCCCAGGTCCGTTTCCATTTTTGTTGTTGTTAGTATCTCACCACCCATTGTGTACTTTTCCCCTGGGTTTTTGTTTCCCAGGTGCATTACTCTGCACTTCTTTGCACTGAATCTAAGCTACCATACATTTGTCCCTTCCTCCAACCTTGCCAAGTCCCTTCTCATCCTTTCCACCCCACCTTGTGTATCAGTCCTTCTTCATATCTTTGTGTCATCTGCAAAGAGACATACTTTTCCTTCCAGTCCCTCTACAATGTGACTTATAAAGACATTAAAGAAGACTCATCCCAGTACTAAACCCTGTGGTACCCCGCTAAAGCACTTGAGCACTCAGCACATCTGAGTTGTTGTTCCGGCAACTTGATGTTTAATTGTGTGCGGCAGTGTTAAGTGGATTTAGCATTTGAATTTTAGAGCTGGTGGCCTACATTCAACTAGATTCATCTCGATGCCCTTGAAGAGCAGTGAGAGTTGAAAAGGAACCATGCAGAAATTGTTTCACCTTTGGTGCAGTAGGGCATTTTTTTCTTTTTCTACAGGTGTGCAATTCATTGCCTAGGGCAAGGGAGTTGGGCTAAGTTACTGCACTTAGAGAAGCACTTTTTATTATATATTCACACGTGCAACGGAGGTGAAGTGCTCCAGACACTGAAGCTATTATGAGCGGATATGTAAGTCCCCAGAAAATGGCGGACTGCAGAGGATAAGAGAGGCTACCGGGGGATACAGGCCACCTGGTTTTCTAGGTTCCAGGTATAACAACAGGGAGTTGGACCTTTGTTTCCCCTGTGAGGATCTCTTGTGGACGCTGTTGTGGTGATAAGTGGAGGCAATAAGTGGAGGTCATTAAGGTGCAAGCTCCCCCACAAGGTACTATTTTTCATTTTGAAGAAAGAAATCAGGAATATTATGACTTAAAATACATTGTGGCCTGTGGAACTCCTGGTTGGAGATTGTGGTGGCCTTTTATATATCCTTTATTAATTGCTGGCTTTTTTCAGATGCTGCTATTTGCTAATGGAGCCAAACTCTTTTCTACCCAATAGCCTTTTTCAAAGTGGAGTGTGAAGTCTTATATTTGAAATAAAAGCCCTTCACAAGACTTTCTGACTTGGTGCAAGCCATTAAAAGGCTGATATTGGTGAGACTGTGCCAACTATGCTAGTTTGATTTATTGTGTGTAATGGAGATGCTCCTCGAATTCTGGCACGCTTAAATTAATGGGACTTCAGTTGGGACACATTTAAAATAATGCTGCACCACTGGCATTACTCTTATAAAAACCCTTAGAGGAACATTACTTCTAGGGACTGCGATGCAGGTTGGTATAAACCAGATGGTACTATTGCCTCTTCTTTCCTTGAGATTTTAATATTTAATTTTTATGCATCAATTTGTATGTATTTAAAAGTTATGCTCTTATATGAGCAACTTATTTATATCTTTCCTATAGTATGAACTCAGGGATTTTTATGTACCTTCCTACACGTACTGTTTTGACCTATCATAAGTATTTATGAGTTGAAAGCTATGTTGTCAAATATTTGTACTGTATGTGGTAATAATCTAGGATGTATCTGTAATACTCGGTATGGATTAGACTATTGGTTTCGCTGTTTGAGAAAGGCAGCAGTTTATGGTCAGTTGCTCTCGATAAAATTAGAATACTGAAGGTCTTTGATGTAAAATGAAGGGGAATGTGGAATGACATGCAATGTGTAGGGGAATGGTGCCACTATAGGGTACCTCAGTTGGGAGGCCAATGATGGCTACAAAGGCAGGAGGTGGCCATTTGACTGGCCTGTGGCTTCTTGCCATGATTTATGAGGAGAAAATGCCCAACAATGGGTGGGCCCATCTGCAACATGGATTCCTAATACATGCCTCAGGAGTAGCCAACAGGAGTGGCTAGATCAAGGGCAATCAACAGGGCACAGAGCGACATGAGTTGCATGGTGCCCCTATGGACATGCTTTAATGCCAGCATGTCCGACTAGCTATCAGAGAGGTGCAGATGGGACATGGTGTAGACAGATGAGACCTAACTGTGACATGGAGTTCCACTATATGCCTTGACAGTAGCCAACAGGAGTGGCTGGATAGAGGTGGTCTGTAGGACATGGAACAACTTGCGCAGCATGGTGCCCCGATGGATCTGCCCCCAAAGCCAGCATGTCCGACTGGCTACCAGGTAGGCATAGTTGGGACATAGTGTAATCAGATTGGCCCCTCTCACAACACATAGTCCCATTAGGTGCCTTGGGAATAACAGAAAGGAGTGGCTGGATAAGATGTGGTCTGTGGGGTACAGAGCAGCATGTGCTCCATGGTACCCCGATGGATTTGCCCAATAAATTCAGTGTGTACAATTGGTTACCAAGTATGTACAGATGGGACAGGATGTGATTGGGTAAGGTAAACTCTGTGGGATAGATTAATCCAATATGGTGTCATTCAGCCACACTCGGCCTTATCTCCATCTTCTGGCTTCGCTTTCTGAATGTTGGCTTAGACTGATTATCTGTTATGGTCTGGAGAGGTTAGAGTAGGTTCTCTCCATGCTGAAAAATGAATTACCTGGGCTTAGTTAATTATATCGTATGTTATATTAAAATAACCTACATGAAGAAGACAACGCTTGTGAATATTTTATAGTATAGAATGCAATGTTTATTTTCTAACATTCACCTAGGAGAGAACTAACTCAAGATGCATATTTTAACAAGTGATCACTGCTTACAGATATTTTAGCACTTTCCTTGTTTGTTGCCTTGTTAACAAATGTATAGTGGCTTCCCCCAGGATGAAACCCTATTCTGCAGCATTTTGCAGCACTCTGCAGAATGCTGCAGCAGACCTACTGAATAAAGTAATGTAATCAATGGCAATTAGTCCCTTTTGTCATTCAGGAAAATATGACACTGCCTGGATGAAGTGAATGCCACAGTTTCCTGCATAACAAAGGGGACTAATTGCCATTGAAATTACAGTGCTTTATTCAGTAGGTCTGCTGCAGCATACTGCAGAGTGCTTTAAAAGTGGGTTTCATCCTGGGGGACGCCACTGCATACATAGCTGAACAGAGTTTTGCCTGTTATTCAATATATTTTATGTTGTCAGAAACCCACTGCTATTTTTGTGTAATTTACTTATATATATATATATATATATATATATATATATATATATATATATATATATATTGATGAGCCTTTTAAATATGTATTATGTTTGTGATGACCTTTATTTATGGTTGCACAAATACACCTTACCTGCTGTACCTACCACATAAATCTACAACAAAAATGCATACATATCTATTTCATTTGTATCAGATCTTACTATAATCCAAATATTAAGAGTTAACCTCAGTATTCTAGACCTCATCATACTGCTTCAGATATTGTATTAGAACCAGGACACTATGCCAGGAAAGCTGTTTCTTAGCAACAGCTGCTTTCTGGCTCAAACATGCCTTTCTAAAATGCTTCTTTTTAACATCAAGAAATGAACAGTTCAGAAAGCCCACTAAATCATGACAAACAAAATCACATAATTAACATTTTTTCTTTTTCTCAATTTCAGTTAAATTGTTCAGTTTTTTGCAATTACTAAACTTAAAAAGACAGCTAGTCAAATGACAGAAAATACATTAATTTAACATAAATACATACACAAATACAGTACAGTATTGGATTAAAAATCATTTAACAGGATGATCTCGAGAGAGAGTCAGCATTTCAATTGCCTTATAAGAAATAGATCAAGAGAAGAAGATAGATGTATTATGGTTTCTGTTACAATTTGCAATAGTTATATATAGATGATAAAGTGTTGATTGATAATATCTTAATTAATATCATCAGCATATTGGATGGGAACTGCTGGTTGTCTTTTAGCTGATTCCAGAATTTAATAACTTTTTTCTTTTGCTCCTTCCCTCTGCTCCCAGCCCACCTCTCCTTCCAGCCTGCCATGGACCCCACTGACACCCTTGCCCCAACCTCCCTCCACCTTTACTTTACATTGTAGCTGTCCCGGGGTAGCCTGGTGTATCCCTTCACCAGATGGGTTCCTCTCCTCCAAGGGGGAAGGCGCCAGGGAGGACAACCAGTGCACTACCTATTCAGTCCCCGAGAGCTGCTGAGGTGGCTTCAGGGATTCAGGGCACTCGTGGCAGCAGTAGCCAGCAGCCATCATCCAGCCAGCTAAGGAGTAATGTTTTCCAGTTTACTCTCCAGGGTCGTGGTGTGCCACAGATGTGAAGACACATGCCGACATCCACCATGTCCCTTGTGCACAGCTGGGCTCGCCGAGCTGTCATGGTCCTGTCCTCCACCAAGAAGTGGCACACAGCTAGCTGCATTACCTGCCTCCACCAGGAGAAGGCAAGCAGTCATCGGACGATTGAGCCTTTTCCTCCCAGATGGCCCTCCAGCGACCTAGGTACATTCCCGAACCTGGGTCACCAGCGTCGCAAGCAGAAATCCAACTGCTGCGTCAACGGGCCACCTTAGAATATATTTACTTAACTGGAATATACATAAGACACTATTGGGTTCAGGTCTGGTTATCTACATCCTCTACTAGCATATTGGAGCTTATAATATCCAATTTCTGAAATGTATAAAGTATCTTCTTCTGCCAAAAAAGGAGAAACCAGTAGATCCCATCCACATATGATATAACCACTGGTTATGAAAATTAATTTGGTATACGAAAGAGTTTTTCATCTTATCCTTGAGTTTACAATAGATAAATAGGCTAACAAGTTTTTGATTTTGAATTAATCATCAAAGGAGAATAGACTGTACAATAACTGAGGAGTTGAGTAATTTTCAAAATATAACAGTTAAGGTAAAGCTTTCTTTCTCTTTTGAACTTTGAACATCTTAATACTATGTGTTCCAGGTCATCAAGTTCACTGTCTGCACAGTCGCAGAGTGGAGAGGTCTCCTTCATGTTTTTATTTTAGCATTAGTTTTTTTAGACTTAGAAGTTTCAAACCCCAAACAAATGACTGGGGTTGCAGGTTATTAATGATCTGCTTGCACTTGATGTACTTGGTTTTTGCTTTTGTCTTTTTTTTCATACGAGACCTGCATGTGAGATGTTACTTTATAATGCTTGTTTCTTTTTTTTGTTGTCAGGTTTACATAATGTAGTCAATTGAGTATGTGTTAAGTCAACCACCTCATCCTTGTGAAAGGGAGCTGGGAGACTAGCTTTCATAGCTTTATTAAGTGTTGGAACATCTTTAGTTTCTTATGTTTATTAAATACTGTACATATGGTCCATTCTCATCTTCCTCGTAGTGCAATTTAAAATTATCTTCTATTAATTTTATTATAACAACTTTCTTAAAATGAATTTCGCCAATATACAAACAACGTATAAATAGACACCAGAAAAAAGGGACAATTCTTCAGCAACATAATGACTAGATTTACATCAAACAGCACTACCATCAAGAAACACAGAAGAAAGGAAAGCATAATACTGATGCTATATTAAGTATTAGAAAATCTGTTGGATACTTGCAATCGTTTTGCATATGTGGTGGAATGGTTAAAAATATTTGTATCTGTTTCTGTGTTACTTGTGTTACTTACAGTAGTTTGTAGATTTTTTTCTTTAATTGACTAGCGGCACTGCAACTGTGAAAAGTTAAAATAGTATTCTACAAATGCGATTCATATCATCACAGCTTGATCTTACAGTTTATGTAGATCTAGCAACTGTTATACCTTATAGAATACCTGTGGTCCAACTTTATTGATAAGTTTATCATTAGATACCAGTTATTTTACATTAGGAGAAGCATTTCCTTAAGAAGGTTTAGCACCAGAAAGGTTTTACTGCCCTGCCTCATACATCTTATTGTACCTACTCTTCTGCTCCTGGGGATTCCACTTCTTTACTTTCGGTTCATTTGCGAGTAACTTGGGCCTCCTCTTTTGCCAGACAGACCCCTGCATAGTTTTATGATTCCTTTAGCTATCAGTGGATTCAGCCACCATCCCATTGAAACACTACAGGACCCCCCTGAAGGGTAATCCACCAGGAGGGCCACAAGATCCTCCCCCTGTGCTAGGATGACCAGCATAGATAACAACAGAAGGACCAATATGGTCAGATGTGTCTCCTGGAATGTGAATGGTCTAAATCATCTGGTAAAAAGAAATTAAGACCTCCAGCACCTAACAGGCTTAAAAGCAGTGGTAGCATTGATCCAGGAGGCACACATCACATCCAAGTGTATCCACTGGCTGTAGAAGAGTTGGGTAGGACAGATTATATATATCTCAGTGTCCTCAAAATCTAAAGGGGTGGCAATGTTGATTCATAACTCTCTGCCATGGAAGGATATTTGGACTGTCACTGACAATCAGCACACATGGACTGTGCCTCGTTTCACTTCCCCGTTAGGCAACTTACTAATATCCGATGTCTATAACCTGAATGCAGACAATCCCTCCCTTTCTCATGGGATCAACCAGGCTATTAATGACCTTACTGGGGAGAGCACTGACTTGCCTAATAGGGGCTGACTTAAACCTAGCCCCTGATCTATTTCTGGACAAATCAGAGGTAACCATCGACTCCCATCCCAAGGCTAGAGAGGCATTACGAGCCTTCATCATGGAATGAGGTATGACCTGTTGAAAAGGGACAATCCTAAAGGATGAGACTATACCTTCTTCTCCCCAGTCCATGGTTCCTATAGTAGGACTGGCATGTGGTTCACTAATAATATAGTTACCAGCAGATTGACCAATGCTTTCATTGATTCCATTCTGGTCTCAAACCATGCTCCAGTGGGTATCACCTACTCCCCCCCCCCCGAACTCTTAAAATTACCCAAATTACAATGTAATCCCTTTCTGTTGTATGACCCAGACATTTGTACCTGGCTAACTCAAGAGGCCAAATTTTACTTCCAGGAGAATGCCACAGGGTAGGTCTCACCCGGAACAGTTTGGAAGTCATTTAAGGTCATCTTCTGAGGGAGGATAGTTGCTTACTCAGCAGCTAGTTATAAAAAGAGGGCACCAGAGATATCCACACTCCAAGCTGAACTGGACACTAAAGGATCCCAATGTAAAAGTGACCACCGCCATCATTCAACACTTGCAGCAGATATAATAGGGCTCAAATACAAAATCAATACACTGCTCCACTGAAAGATGGAATTGCAACTCATCCATTCTAAACAAAACTTCTGGGAGGTTGGTGAAAAAGGGGGTAGGTTCCTGGCCTATCAACTTAGAAAATAAATCAGAATCCCAGTCCCAGCACTACGTAACATACAAGGGATAATAGTTATGGCTTTAAGAGGCTTAATGAAGTCGTGAGACAATACTATGAAACATTATAACATGGGTTTGCAAGAGGAACACAAGTGATTGGTGTGGGGCAGTCACATGACCATACGTTAATTCTCTAGAGATGCACAGTAAGTGGATGTGGTGATGAGTCCCTGGAAAGGAATTAATCATCCCTCCGGATCTTTTTATGGCATAGTCGAATAATTATTTTAGGCAGCCATTGTTGTTCTTGCTAAGTGAGGATTCCACACTGTCTGTCTTCCCAGGCAGCAACCCACCCCATAAAAGACTGACATCATAGGTCCTCCCCACTCACCCACCTGGTGGAAGTTAGAGATCCTAGCCTATCTGTGTAAAACAGTGCAGAGGAAGTATCAAAAGACTTGGCAGCGCATGGTTGGCAGTCTTTCACACGTCCTACTGTTGCTTGCGATAATTGCTCACCGTGGAACTTACTGAGCTGCTTGATTATGTAAAGATGCATTTCACGATCAAGACAGACACAGAAGGGAGGCCCCCCCATTGACACAGTATCTTATTGCCTCATGTGTGCAGTCCTGTTGGGCACACTACCCATTTTTGCACCTGCAATTTTGAAGATGTGAGTGCCCCCCCAACACAGTGTCCTGTGATCTGATGTCAGCTGTGTGCTTGGCTCAACTATCGATAGTTATAGGCACACCGCTAATCTGTTGAGCCATGCTGCATACTAAGTGCATGTACTAGGAGGCTGGCAGGTGCCATTCAGTGTCATAGCAGCTGTCCATGCTGCTTTCATTGCCTTCCCTAAGTGTAAAAGGGAATGCTTAATCACAGACAGTGAGCGAGTTCTGCAACACAGAAATAGTTTTATCTGTGTGCACAACTGATGTTCTGTGTCAGTGATGTGTGGTGTTGCTGCCATTGAACCACGTCGGTGTGCAGAGTCGCACTTCTTGATGCACTGCAGTTGGAGCGGATTATGTCAATGGCAGTGTACTTCTTGAAACAATGCAGCATATTAAAAAGTAAGTAATCACTAATAAATTACTATAAAGAGAAGCATCTACATAGAAAAGACAGACACAGCATGCTACAGGTGTATATCTGTGTCTGTGTGCCCTCCACTGTATCTGCAATGCATGTAACAACAAATCACAAGTAGGACAAACAAGTAAGTGCGCCCCTTGATACTGGTATCTTGGCCTGTTTACCACAAACTTGTGTAAGAAGCTCTGTTTTTCTGTGGCAGAACACACATGAATGTGGTACTGTGGCCAAAAGTAGTGCTGGAACACTAAGTAGTCCCCATTGTTTTTGTCCTGGTAATCCACATATTTTCATCTATTTCTCTTGATATGGGGCCCATGTTATAAGCACAATAACCCACTCCAGGGTGTGCATTTATTGGGGATTAATCAACACCCCAGGTGCTGTGAGGACACTCAGCCTGTGGCCACGTGCCTCACAACACACCCGGGGTGTTGATTAATCCCCAATAAAAGCACACCCTGTCATGGGTTATTGCTTACCCATACTTCTCTCCTCCCATATCTGGAGTGGCTCATAGTAGCCTGCAAAATTTTCTAGGGGACACTCCCTTACCCTACCTAGCCCTAACCTTCCAAGCCCAACTGGATGCTCTGCTGTCTGAACAAGAATTACATACTGCCCTCATACAACTAAGGGCTGGGAAGGCCCCCAGTAGGGATGGATTCACAGTTGACATATATCAGCTGATGCTTCAGATAATTACCCCTCATCTGCTGGCAGCACTTAAAGGGGCCAGAGAAAGTGGTATTCCCCCTCCCACTATGAAAGAGGGCCATATAACACTACTCCCAAAAAATCTAATGACCCACAGGACTATTAAAACTATCAGCCAATTTCCCTCATCTCAGCAAACACAAAAATCTTAGCCAAGGCCTTGGCAAACAGACTAGAGAATGCCTTACCCTCTCTAATACACCACCCTCAGGCAGGGTTCTGTAAAGATAGGACAGGGGAAGGGGAAGATAACTTAAGGACTTTGTTGAGCCTCAAATGGTACGCATTACAATCACCCACCCCTATGGTTGCTATGGGCATTGACTTCCGTAAGGCATTCGATTGAGTCACATGAGATCACCTTCACTCTGTGTTACAGGCCTATGATATAAGTCTGTACTTCAGAAGCTGGATTACAGCACTTTACTCCTCACCAACCGCAGTAGTGTTATCCAACAGTACAACATTCTCTCCATTTGAACTCCACAGAGGCACACATAAGGGCTGTCCACTGTCCCTATTAATGTTCTTATTGACATTAGATCCCCTCAACAGGAAATTACTAGACTTGCCTGATATGCAAGGCATTCAGTTTAAATTATCCAGTTTCTTTTATTTCTATATAGATTTTTATCAGCTTTTCCCCATTTTCTCCTTGTCCCGTGCCCCGAGTATGCACGTGTTAAAATGCCGCACCGCATGCGATCACGGGTACCCTCCCAGTACACTGCTGTCCCCACCCACCTACACTACCCACCAGACCTCTACCAGTGGTAGCAGAACTACACGGGGCAACAACCACCACGGAAAGGAGATATGCCTCGGCTGCTCAGTCCTGCCCTCCCACCTCCCTTTGCTACCTCTCTGATGATTCGAGGTCATTCCCAAACCCAGGTCACTAGCATGGTGCAAGGTAAGGCATTCAGCACCTCAACCCTCAGTGCCACTGGGCCAGCTCATCACCCTGTTTTCTGGTAAACACATATGCAGATAACATGCTTCTGACTCTGGTCCACCTTTCAAACTGGGTTCCCCAGGTCACGAGAGTACTGGATTCATTTGTTGGCATATCAGGGCAAATAGTAAATTGATACAAAATTATGATCTCCCATCTCAGCTCAGCTTGTAATACCCACTGCATGATGGGCACTAACATAGTATGGGCCCCAGCAGGTTTCTCTTACCTAGAGGACAGAATTCACACAAACTGGTCATCACTTATCTCTGAGAACTATCTTCCAGTGATATCCACACTCGAACAGGAAATTAAAAGATGGGAGTAAATGCTTTTGTCGCTCAAGGGCAACATTGAAGCAGTCAGGATACTCACTCTTCCTAAACTGGTATACTTCTTTGTGAACATACTCCTTCTGGTCCCTGATAAAATCCTGATGGAAGTCCAGAGGCTAATGTCTACTGTAGCTTCTTGTGGGGCAACAAACATCCTAGGTTAAGCCAGTCTAAACTGAGAGCACACTTGAAGAGTGGGGGGACTAGACTTCCCTTGGCTTCAAGGTTATATACTAGCCTATTGAATGGCTCAGGTCACAAAATGGTACATCCCCTGATCTGAAACAACCCTGCCTTGGATTCAGCTAGAGTAACAGCTTGCAGATGTTCCTTGGGTTTGATCACTCCTGAGCCCTAACAATAAGAAGCCCCTAGTAGTCAACCCTATCATTCTCGACACTCAAACCACCTGGGATAGATGCCTCAAACCCTCACACAGCCTGGTCATGGAAACAAACATCCCTAGAAAAGTTTTGGTCCTTTGGCAGAACCCCAATATACTAATCAAAGGGAAGCTTATATATACTGGAAAGACTGGGAGGTGAAAAACATTCATATCATAGCCAATGTCTCATTACACAATTCAAACACCCTGCTATCGTTTGAGCAGCTCCAAGCCAAGTTCAGACTGCAGAAATTTGACTTTTGGCAGTTCCTGCAGCTTCAAGGAGCCTTACCAGGTGTTCAACTTAGAGTATCCAACTTGTAGGAATGGTCGTGGTTGAAATCTGGGCACAAGCTGAATGCTACCAAAGGGTTGGCAGGAAAGATCTATGGCACATTGAGAGATGCTCAGCCCAATTCCATGGCTAAATGCAAAATCAAATGGGAATCAGAATTACAGATGACTACACCTGAAACCAAATGGCAAAAATGTATCCACAAAGTGCACAGAGCATATAGGGATGCCAAAAGACAACTTATACAACTTAAGATCCTGCATTACTG
This sequence comes from Neoceratodus forsteri, assembly GCA_016271365.2. Taxonomy (NCBI): domain Eukaryota; kingdom Metazoa; phylum Chordata; order Ceratodontiformes; family Ceratodontidae; genus Neoceratodus; species Neoceratodus forsteri. The sequence continues at coordinate 120,512,958 of CM028136.1, read as the reverse complement.
GTATAGAACACACTAAGACCTACATCAGTGGGGTGTGCTACTACATTCTTACTGCTGGCACTGCAAAACTCTTGGCACTGCCTCAGATTACACTGTTTTGGGCTGGGGTCATCAATGACTGCTCCTTGATACTGTGGAGGCAAATCCCTTCACACACAACACTAGCCACTTTAGGAGACCTATCCCACCTTCTGCAACACTCTACCCAAGAAACTGACTGGCTGCTTCTAACCTTAATGGAGGTCAAAAGAGCAATATTTATGAGGTGGAGACAGACTCCACCCCACCCAATCCTAGCCTTGCACTTGGCACTAGTGAAAGTAGCCACATTTGCAGGATTATAATTTGCATCCAGAGGTGAGATGCCCCTTTACAAAAAGAAATGAGCCCCCTTTCTTCACTACCATCTCTGCTCAGTTCCAATCCTGAGCCCACTCAATCCACCCATGTGACAGAGGGTAATTATAGGACAGTTCTGGGGTATACTTTGCACACACCTTCCCCTCTTCACCCTTGGTGGTATCTATCAAATCGGGCTGAGGTCGACCGATAGCTGGAAAGCTTAACTCTGTATAACTACAAGCTTTACCTTTTTTAAGGATGGTGTTTCAACCCATAAGAGGGCACTGATATGGCCCGTGAGTATTCCCACATTATATTCCATGTTTACTTATTGTTCACATCTCCAATATAGAAGTATTACATGCAGTAATCCTGGTACTACAAGATTTAGCCTACTATGTTAGCATATCTAGGGACATTCCTTGTAAATATCTTACTTGTCTTGATTTTCATCTGTCTATTTGTATTGAAACTGTTGAATGAAAAAATAATATTCAATAAAATATTTCATGATAAAACAAAGTATTTGCAAAGGGAAAAAAACAAAACAAGAATGCACCCTGGACAGGGAGAGAAAACACCAGGGGCACACACTTATTAAAGTACAGCCCTTTATACAATAGTGATAATGTTAAATTTAGTGTTCCAACCTTAAGTGAACCAGAGATTAAGGGGCAAAGGAAGAATCAGATTGTAATTTATACAGCACCAAGTGCCACCATATCTCCTCAAGTACTGGCAGCACATTCAAGTAATAATATTTTTTTTTTTCTAATTGGTAGATAGTATCCACTAAGGCCAGCCAGAGTGTTATCATAGGAGGCTTAGGTTGTAGCCACAGTTTAGTGATCTCTTTCTTTGCACAGACAAGGAAGGTCAATAAGAGTTTAAGTTGCCTGAACAGGACCATGTCACACTCAGGTGGAATACAGAGAAGGACTAAAACAGGGGAAAGAGGTTGAGAAAAAACAAAGATCATTTCCAAAGCACTGGAAATATCCAGTCAAAGTTTTTAAGAGGTGGGTGGGCAGAACCAAAAAATATGAAGATAGTCCATTTTCTGTTCACTGCAAGCCCACAAGCAGACCCTCCACCCTGTTCCCTAAATATTTCATCATAATCACTGGTGTCTTAAAAAGTGACTAACACTTACAAGCAAATTCTTTCAAATACAGCACCATTTAAATTTTACAGGTCATGAAAAAGTATTTCTCCCTTATGGAGAAATTGCAAGTAGTCTGCAGTTCCTTATTCCACTGAGTTAAGATGGTAAGAGTGAAATCCCTAAACTGATCATGAAGGGAAGTGTATAAGCCTCCTATGAGGTGCTCTTGAGCCTCCCCTATTTGGTAGGAATGTAACAATGCAATCAGGGCCAGAAAAGAATCTTGGAGATGTCTACAAGCATCAGGTAGAGCATGTACATAAACCCAAATCTGTAGATATCTATAGAGATCCAAATGTGGCAAAGCATGTTGAGTAAATAAGTCAGAAAAAGGGTGGACCCCCTGAAAATCTAAAAAACTGGTGCAAAATAAAGTAAACCCTGAGGGTCCAAAGAATTTAATGGGGTTGACTGCTTCCATACAGGGGCATCAAGGAGAGGGACCAGTTCACCTAAAAACTGCTGATGTGTACCCTATGCTAGACTTGAAGAGTCATTGCACTGAAGCTAGAAACATTGGAAAAAAGGGATATAATTTGTCATAATTTGTGTCCATTTTCATGCTTGTGATAAGGGGCAGTATTGCTCACATGCCTTTCTAGTATAACAAATAAAAATGAAATGGAAATTTGGAGAGGAGGATAGAGAATTTGGCTTTTGTTATATAAATCATTAAGGGTAAATTTAACATCCTTCCAGAAAGTCTGATACTGGTCAGAGGTCCACAAACAAACCAATCTGAGCTGAAAAGTTAATCCATAAAATGCAAATTAGGCAAGTTAAGCCCACCACATGAAGGAGGATATCGCAAAATTGTATACCAAATTCTAGGCTGTTGACCCTTTCAAATAAAGTGGGAGGTCAGTTTATGCCAATCCTGAAAATGAAAGTTAGCAGGAAAGAGGGGGAGAGATTGGAAACAAAATAGTAGCCAGTGTAAAACATTTAGGTGGATAACTTCCACCCTCCTAAAAAAAACAAAGATTCAAATGTGACCACTGATTCAAATTCTGTGATATAGCAGTTGTGATAGGTTTGTAATTAAACAGTTCCAAATGATCTAGATGTTTAGGTAGATACACCCCAAGATACTTTTGAGGGTTATGGTTCCAGTGTATATTAAATAAAGCTTTAATGTTGGAGGGAGGGTTACAGTTAAAGGCTAAAACTTCAGCTTTATGTCTATTTAGGTGAAAACCTACAAAGAACTCAAAGCTAGTCATGATTTCAAATAGTGCTATAAAAGAATCAATGGGTTCAGTGACTGTTAACAAGGTATCATCAGCAAACAATACAATACAATAGTCCTGTTCCTCCTGGGGAATACCCTGTATGTTGTGGTGGAAACACATGATAAGTAAAGCCAGAAGCTCTAATTAAAGGGCAAGCAAAACAGGGGAAAGAGGACAGCCCTGTTGGATGCCTTGCCCTAAGACAAATGAAGATGAGAAAGTCCCATTAATTTGAATTAGGCAGGTGGAGGAGGAAAAAGAGACTGTAACATTCTAATAAAATCAGAAGGAAAACCAAATGCAGTCAAGGCAGATCAAAGAAAAGGCCAAGACACCAGATCAAAGTCCTTCTCCTCATCCAAGCTAGCCGGGACCAGGGGCTACAGCACTGGATAACTGGCTCCAATAACAACAAAGTTCTACACACATTATTCATGGACTTGTTGTCTCCACACAAATCCCGCCTTATTCCGGTTCAGCAGGGAGTGGTGAAGACCTTCTTTTTGAAGCACTCAGATAGACATAAATAACTTATAATCAAAATGTAAAACAGAAATAGGGTGATAGGCTGCCAGAGAAGTTAAGTCCTTTTCTGGTTTGAGGAGAGCAGTGCTAATGACATAGTGCCATGAATGGGAGGTATATCCCCCTGCTGAAGGGAGCAATACAGGCAGAGAAGTAAAGGAATAGGTAGATTCCCTATGCATGGGGTTTTGTAAAGTTCAGAAGGAAATATGTCAATACCTGGGCACTTACCTGTTTTGGCAGAGTGAAGACCAACTGAAATTTTATACAGAGTTACAGGGTAGAAAAGGCCTGAACCTGCTCAGGGGATAAAGTAGGGAGACGGGACTGATTTATAAAAACATGAATCTGCTGGTCTGTGGGAGACATCTCCTCTGGCGTATATAATTCCATGTGGAATGATTTAAATATATTTAGAATATCCACTGCATGGAGGCTCATAGTGCCGACTTATAGTGTCAGTTTCTGAATTATGAAACTTAGTAACCATGCCACCACTTTATGCATTCTAAGGAACCTGTTCCTATGGGCCCCACCCTCATAGTAATGGTCACAAAGATAAACAAACTCTAGCAAGAGCCATTACAGCTGCAAAATAATGGCATTGTGGGCAGTGAGACATGTGTGAACTAATAATTTTTGCACTAACAACTGAGAAACCTAACTGTACCTTCTAATTATTGTGATATACACACACATTGAATCGCACACATACACATATATGCATATATATTCCAGTGTAACATAGCAGTGCACTGTCTACAAACCATTTTGACATATAAAAAAAAAGACATCAAGGGAACATTTTTTTTCTTTTCAGACTCTGAGGGACATCGGAGGGTGGGGGGTTCAATCAATCAATCAATCAAATCTTTATTTATTCAGGCGAACATCATTGAGCACAGCTCATTTGCAAGATGGACCTGATAAGGCCAAGGTTCAATAATTGGTACATGTATAGGAAGATTTAAAATACGTATATACTTATATACAGTAATCAAGGTTCAATAATTGGTATATGTACATGAATAATTAAAACACTTATATACAGAAATCAAGAACAGAAATTGTTTAAACATAACAGGATATGGTAGGAAAATATGAGATGCACTCTAGGTAAACCAGTATATACATATCAACATTGGCAGTAAACATGGCATACATTCAACATGATATACCCAAGATTCCAAAGATCCAAGGGAAGTCAATGTGGACAAAGAGAAATAGTGATTGGATGACTGAAAGAGGTGATCATAGACTGAGATAAGTGACATGGTAGGAAGGGGTATGCATGACTAGAGGAGGGGCTGGTGCTAGAACTGGGAGGTGAAAGGCAGTGATAAGGGCTAAGGTAGGAGCCTGGGTTAATGGGAGAAGATTATAGCCAGGGGTGAGGTATCTGTGGAGATGAATTCTAGGAAGTGAATTGCCATGATATGATGGCAGCCTGAGAGGGGAAGGAAAGAACTGCAAATAAACTAGAACTTGTGGAAGCAATTGCATTTTCAGGGAAGAGACTTAGGTATAGATGCTTGAAGGATGCTAAGGATACCAGTTGATCAGCTTCAAGGACTTTTGAATCGTGTTCCATGATATAGTTAGATTATAGCTGATAGCAGATCTCCCATGCCGGTGTTGACTTTAGGCACTTTGAGCATAATGAAATTGTAGCTCTAGGCGTAGGTGCCAGCTGTGGCCTGTGCGAAGCAGTCTAATATATAGTTTGGAAGCATCTTAGTCAAAATTCTGTATGTCCACACTGCAGCATTTCTGTTTCTTCTGAGATGTAGAGATGTCCAACCGACTGCTGCATAGAGAGAGCAATAGTGAGTGTTAAATGGTAGATCTGTTATGAACCTCAGAGCTCTGTGGTATAGTGTATCCAATTTGCATAGGTAGGAGATAGGGCAGTGACTATAGAGGAAGTCTGCATAGTCAATTACTGAGAGAAATGTGGCCTGGACCAACCTCATTTTGGAATCTCTGTTTAGAAAGTGCCTTATTCTAAAAATAGACCAAGTCTCTGGCAAGGCTTTTAAAAGTTCTTCAATATGAACTGTGTAGTCAAGTTTATATCTATCCACACCCCAAATACTTGAATTTTCTACATAATCAAGGCTTTCACCAAGGATAGTGGATAGCTGGGGAGGTTGTTTAGTAATGAGGATTTGTATGGCTTTGGGTGGAGAAAAACATTGCTTTGTTTTCTTTGCATTTAAAGAAGCTTTTTTCCAATAATTGATGTTGTAGTATAGAGAATTCTGTTTGTAGAACTTCACAAGCTGTAGCAGGCGATGGGTTGTTGACATATAAAACAGTGTCATCTACGAACAAGTGTACAGTGGCTTTGGTAAGATTCTAATCAATATTGTTAATATAAATGGCAAAAGGATAGGGCCCAGGATAGATCCTTGTGGAACTCCTCTTAGAAGTGGTTTTAGTGGAGATAGGTCTCCTTCAGCTTTCACTTGCTGTGTTCTTCCTGTTAGGTAACACCTGAACCATGTAAAGGAGGATGGATCCAAGCCTATGGAGTGCAAGGAAGAGAGTAGCAGCTCATGGTCCACTGTATCAAATGCCTTGCTTAGATCAAGGAATACAGCACAAACGCTATTCTTTTTATCCAGTTCGGTTTGCCAATCGTTTGTAACTTTAGCCAGTGCAGAAATAGTACTATGCTTAGACTGAAACCCGGATTGTGCTGGATTTAAAAGATTAGATTCTTCAAGGTAATCTCTTAATTGGATGCTTACCAGTTTTTCTAGCAGCTTAGATAGTACTGGAAGGATAGAGATTGGCCTATAGTTGTTAAGGTCCATGGGGTCCCCTGATTTCAGTAGAGGGAAAACTTGGGCTGTTTCCAAGTTGCAGAATAGAACCAGATTTTAAGGACAAGTTAAAAGGTGTGTTAAAGGAACTGCAAGTGCATGCATTGCAATCTTTAGGAAGTAGGGGTCAAGGGAGTCAGCACCTGCACTTTTTTTTATATCCATCTGCAAGATTAGATCCTCTACTTGTTTCAACAGAATCGGTTTGAAGGAGAAGGAGGATTCAGCTAACTGAGATCCTGTATACTGGGAGCTTAACTGAGCACGTAGCAGATTGGCTGGAGAGGTATCAAATGCAAGGCCAGTGGTTGTAAAATGATTATTGAATGCATCCAGTATTTCCATTCTGTCCAAGATTGTCACCTTGTTGTGGTGCATTTGAGCTGGTAGTGAAGTGCTAGGATCTTGTTCCATTATGCCCTTAATAGTGCTCCAGAACCTGGCAGGATTGTGGTATGAGGAGTCGAGTTCAGCCATGTAGTAGGCAGCCTTAGCATCCCGTACTTTCTTGGTACAGCTATTTCTGGCTTTCTTAAATATCAACCAGTCATTTGGGTTCTTAGTCTTCCTTGCCTTTTTCCAAAGCTTATCTCTCTCAAGCAGGGCTGATTTAAGGTCAGGTGAAAACCAACGACAAGATTTGTTTTTAATTCAACTCTAGTAATTGGTGCATGAGTTTTAAGGGCATCTAGTATTATGCTATTTAACACCTGATGAGCTTTTTCCACTGAGTCTGCTAGGTAGAACTCTTGCCATCTTGTAGAGTGATTTAGATCATGAAGATATGCCTCAGAGTTGAAAGTTTTCTTGGATCTCCTCAGTAGGAATTTAGCTGGGGGTGTTAGTTTACCGGATGACCTTATTCCAGCAATAAGGCAGTGGTCACTTATGTCACTGAACAGCACTCCAGCATGTATGAAAAGGTGGGGTTTGTTCACCAGCATGATGTCAAGTAATGTTCTGTTGCTCAGATTTTTTTTGTTGATTCTTGTTGGTTCATACATAAGTTGTGAAAAACCATATGTATCACAAAATGATACTAAAGGAGCCGCGGCCTTGGATAGCCAATTAAGGTTTAGATCACCTAGGATTATGGTATCTTCAGTATCCATCTTGATTTGATTCCCCAGGTGGTCTAGAAGCTTATGATCCACTGAAGGGGGCCTGTAGCAGCCAACTAGCTGAAATGCTGCAGTGTTGGAGAGAGCCACTTTGAGGGATAGACAGTCGAATTCTTTGGGCATAGATGTTGCATCTAAGCAAGTTACAGATATATTGGATTTGACATATATAGCAACTCCCCCTCCCCTTGTCTGGCGATCCGCTCTGAATATTTGATAATTGGGTAAGTTTATGTCTCTGTCTGCTGTGACGGGTCTGAGCCATGTCTCTGATACCACAAGAAAGTCTGGCAAAGTATGGGCAACCCAGGATTGTATCAACGTGAGCTTTTTTTAGCAGACTGCAGGCAGGGTTGCCACTAGACACCTCATTTAAATCAGCAATGACATGTATAAGGCTGAAACTGATCAAGATAGTGGGGGAATGTAGACTAGCACATTTTGCACTAACCACTGAGCCACCTAATGTACTTTCTAATTATTGTATTACACGCACACACACACACACACACACACACACACTGACTAATACATATACACATATATGCGTATATTTTGCAGTATGACATAGTAGTGTACTGTCTACACACACCAAGCATTGCTACACACACACACTAACACACATACACAACCCTATATGGCATTTATTTACTTATACATCTAACCCTAATGTTTACTGCATTTAGGATAAGCAATGTGTTTTGCATTAACTCATTGTACTAATCTATGGCACGACTGGGTAACTAAGTTAATGGACCAGGAAGGTGCCATATATGTGGCCTATCTCTACTTCAGAATGGACTTTGCCATTTCTTTGGGGTGCAAATGGTAAGTATAGAGAGGAGGGGAGGAATTGCCAGCACCCACCTTTTATGGATATGTTTAGAGGTGATTCACCCTGACAACATATTTCTTCTTTTAAATTATGTTTTTTTTGGTGTTTTCTTCAGTGTTGCTACTAGTGTCTTTTAGATAAAATGTGTTTAATGTTGTATGTATGTAATTGTTGGATCTCTCAATAAAAACTGTTTATATAAAAAAAAAAGAAAGGACTTCAACACAGTCCCCTATAGAACGCTGATTAATAAACTGTGCATCCTAAGGGTGGAACCTTAAATAGTTTTGTGGGTGGAGAACTCACTGAATGGCAGGAGTCAGAAGGTTGTAGTAAACAGAGAGTACTCTAGAGAGGGAGAGGTGATGAGCAGGGTGACACGGGGTCAGTGCTGGGGACAGTCCTCTTCAATGTCTTTATTGGGGACCTTACAGATGGATTGCAGGGGAAGGTATGCCTCTCTGCAGATGATACAAAGTTATGCAATATGGTGGACATGCCAGGGGGTGTTGAATGAATGAAGGAAGACCTTAAAAAACTGGAGAAATGGTCTAAAGAATGGCAGCTGACATTCAATGCAAAGAAGTGCAGGATCATGCACATAGTGCAGAAGAACCCAGTGGCAAAGTACGAACTAGGTGGGGAGGTACTGACAGTCACAAAGCAGGAAAGGGACCTGGGAGTTATCATCTCAGAGGACCTAAGAGAAACTTGGCAGTGTGATAAGGTGGCTGGAAAGGCTAACCAGATGCTTGGATGTATAGGGAGGGGTATCAGGAGTATAAAGAGGGAGGTCATCTTGCCCCTATATAAGACAGTCATGAGAGACCACACCTGGAATATGGCATCCAGTTCTGGAGGCCCCATCTGAGAAAGATCATATAGAGGGTGGAGGCAGTGCAGTGGAGGGCAACTAAAATGGTGCAGGGCCTGGGAGATAAGATCTAAGAGGAACGACTGAAGGAATTAAAAATGTATTCCATGGGGGGGGGGGCATGACTGGGAAATACAAATACTGTACACAACCAGTATAAATAGAGTACAGGAAGGAAGCATCTTCCAAAGTAAGATATGCTCCAAGTCAAAGGAGCACAAAATAAAGTTAGAGGGGGAAATGCTCAGGGAAAACATGAGAAAATGTTTTGTTCTCAGAGAGGGTGGTGGACACCTGGAATAGCCTACAAGAGGGGTGGTGGGGCTAAAATGGTCACAGAATTTAAGAAGGAGTAAAGTGAATTAGGTTAATTGTCTGTATTGATTTTTTTTCTCATATTTAAAGAGTGGTACAATGAACTACCTGTACATGTTTTTCTTTTGTGATAGCATGTAACATAGTAACATAGTGACTTCCTAGCAAACTGGGATCAGGTAATTATTAGTATTTGTGTTTGGTGAAGATTTTGATATAGCATTAAAAAATGAACTAATTTTGTAGATAATTGTGTGGCCTTTAACACATTTTAATAACATGTTTTATTGATTTTGCAGTGTCCATATTGATATTTAGGAGTGTAATTTAATATATGTTTATGCACACAAATGTTTTTTTTTTAAATGTTTAAAGGAAGCTGATAAGTAAGTGCCCAGATTGTGGAACTATTAAAGTATTATGGAGACTATTTCACTCCATATTACAACTGAGGCAGGCAGTATACCATAGGGGTTAATGAGCTATGAATGTGTTTGATACAATCAGCAGACCTGGGTTTGATTCCCACAACCACCAATTGCATATTGTGTGACTATGAGCAAGTCACTTAACCACCCCAGTGGTCTCAGGGTGCCCTTGAAAACAGGCACTTGTGCCTAGTGCACCTTACCCAGCTACCAAAAGAATAAAAAAAATTATTATATGAATTATTTTGTGAGGTATGTTAGCAGTGAAACATCGCATACTAATTTTATGATTATTATGTGAATTTCAGCCAATTCCCTGATGAAGAAGTCTTTATGATCTCAAAATGTTGCATGGTTCAGAATAAAGAATATTGGCTGATGAAAAATAAAACTATACATTTCATGTGAAAGTAGGTTACTGGCCTGAGTTGTCATTTAAGCTTCAGTTTTTGTCTGGCCTGTCGGAGGCCTTTCAACATAGCATCTGAAATTTGAAACCTTCCTTATTCCCAATTACCCTTTATGCCTTGGAAAACGTGAGTGACTTGCCATGTTTATGAGCCTACAAATCTTTCTTCAAAGATAATTCTAGCCAGATTGAAGCATAGCACACAAAATGGTGTTTTGAAACTCTCCTCAGCAGACTGCTACAATTAATTAGCATATTGAAAACACAAAACCTCCAACATTATCTAGTCCATTAGGAAATTGGAGGGCTCCCTTTTTCTACTGAAACAGCAAAATGACTGCAGGTCACTGTACTCTGCAGCTGTAAAAAGATCATGTTCCACTCTTTGATCAAGTAATTTTTGAAGTTGTGCCTTGGCGTGTAACAGTTGCACTTGCACTGTGTTTTCACCATGCATAAGGAACAACTGTAGTGTGCGCACAATACAGTATGTTGTAAGTCCTGGATCTTGCATTCTTGCTCCTTATGTAAGGCAGAGGAATACACAATAATAGTACCCAGAACATCAGATTTAAGTGCATCCAGGAGAATGTTCGAAGTATCATTCTCCACAAGAAACTGAGTCGTACATTTTTCAAAAGATGTTCATCCCACCAGAAGGCCAGGATGCAGGCACCAGGTAGTGTGACAGCAGGGTTTACCCAGGTTGAAAAGGGCACAAGGGGGGGTAGCATCAGAAAGATGTAAGAGACCATGTTGGACATCATGCAGGGTATCAATATCTTCAGCTGTTGTAAAGAAAAACAAAATAATCCAACCTGGCATAGCTGCCATGACAGGGCAAGTAATGTGTATAATCCAGTTGACAAGGATGTAGGTGATGACACATCAAGAAAAGCAAGCTGATGCAGGGTGCTTCACATGTATTTTTGTGCACATGAAAATCTATAAGCCTTCAGGTGAGACGTATCTAAATTTGGAGTAAGGGTAAAGTTTACATCACCTCCACCCCCCAAGTAGTTGACCATAGAGCAATTTATGTAATGTAGAGAAGAAGGAGGACAAAGCTTTACGTCTGTCCTAGAAAATAAGTATTTACCAATGCAATAGAGTGTCCACAGAGTTTACCAATAACAATAATGTATCTTCCTTCTGTATCTCCCTCAAAATGTTGAATGGCTAAAGGAAGCCCCTGTTGGAGGAGTAACAAAACCCCTCTACAGTGACCAGATTTACAGTATGAGAAATAAAAAAATCTGACTAAACCCTAACTGCAAATATTTACTGTGTTCTTCCTGGGACAGATGCATCTCTTGAAGAAAAATAAGGTCTGCACACTGTTGCCTGAAATACTGGAGAAGGTGAGAGCATTTAACTGGGTTATGTACCCTATTTAATATTATAAAATATTGCCTTAGTAAGTGTTGCCATACGAAGGAATGGGTAAGTAACTGATCTCCAGCAAATCAAGTAATATAGCAGTAATTGCATAATATCAATAGAAATCGACCCAAGCAATCTTAATGAGAAAACAATACAGAAAAACAATAAGGCGCCACTCTAACCAGGCAGGAGGTGCAAAAAGGAACTATATATAGACTTAGAAGTACTGACACCAATAACTCAACCAAATGAGTAAGACAACATCTCTGTAAGCCATTATGGATATGAGCAGTGTAAATACACCACCTCCAAAACCACCAAGCTAGAAGTAAAAGCAATAGACTTCCTATGTAGAGAGTAAGGTATAAAACCCCACTCATGGGTACCACCTGATGACGGAATGATGTTCCAGGCGGTAAAGAGCAGAGTGCATCTGGGCCCCCTAGGTTCAATTTGAACCTGTTCAAGAACTGGGCAAAGAACCATTAAAGTCCCTGTCAGGGCAATGGTACGCAAGCCCACCTAAGTTAGTTCCCGCAGAATGAAAAGTTGCAGAAGGAAGTTATCAGCCTTCAAAGATAAAACCCAAAATGCAACCCTGTGTCACAAAAAAGTGTTATAAAAAAATTTTATCTACCTTGGTGTAGGATAGTAGAGGAGCATGTGCAGGACCCGATAGATATTGTATAGGTCTACACACCCTGCAATAAAATAACTGTATAATTAATAAAGTATTCAGTAACCCAGACCCTAATGTTTTCTCCCTCACCCCCCTCCTCCCACATGGGGAAAGACTAAATAGATTTGTAGTGAGATGAAAACCACCAGAAAAAAGAACATGGTCTCCAAGACACTGCTCATTGCTACCACTTGTCCTCAAAATAAAGGATGGACACAGCAAAACACATAACAGGGCATGCAGACTCCCCCACTCTACCCTTTGGAAAGACATGTTTTTAATAAAAGTCATGGTGCTCAAACTAAATAAGCAAAACAAAAAAAAAAAACATGGATCCTCTTACAGCACTCCACAAAGACCCCCCCAAAATGTAACAAAAGCTGGCCTTGAGTAAGCTATCAACAAGGGGGGAAAGCAAACCATGTTATCCTAAAAAGCCTCCTCATCTGCGGGCAGTTAATCATTATAATGAACAGAGCCAACATTGAACTGTAACTGCTGCATATATCCACAAGAAGGCATTATTGTCTGACAGTATAATAACTGGCAATCTGCTAATAAAAAAATGCTGGTATGAAAACAAACCAATGGTGTGTAGTGTGGAATAAAGGGAGTCAAGAACAAATGCCTACCAAAAAGTTATGTCAGAGAACAAATAGTGAAAGGGGGCAAGGATACAATTATCAAGCAAAAACCTACCATAAAAATGAAAGAAAAGAAAAAAAGACAAGGAAACTAAATGCAAAAGCTGGACAAATGAGAACAATAAAATACTTCATAGCCCACCTAAGCCAAGACCAGGAACTTAGTGCAACACAGAAAAAATCAAAAGAAATATAACCAAAAATGAAAGACATAACAGTTAAAGCAGCCCAATACATATACAGTACTAGATACTGATTTAACAAATAGAAAAGGTATGTGGAAAAGGAAATGTCCAGATCAAATAGGGCAAAACCGATAAAAGGAGATCTCCCTGAAATACATTAACAGGGTTCATTACTGCACTTGCACGGTGCCATGGATTGGTAACAAGCACTCCGCCAAGGGGCCAAATATAGACATCTTGGTCCCAATTGATCAATAGAAAATATAACAAAAGAAAATATCAAACACTACCAGGGGACCATATAAATGGTAAACTGCCCAAGAAACAGACTTAAAAAGGTGCAGAGTACAAACAAACCATAACTAAAAAATTTAACTTAAAACAAACAGGGGAAATAACAAAAACAAATCATCTGATGGGAAAGCCATGAAAGGGAGAAGAGAAAAAAAACAGCTACAGAAAAAACAAGTAAAAGTAAAAACAAAATGATGCCAGAAAAAGGAGAAAGAACAGAAGAGATACTCCAACAAAACTACCTCTAAGACTGAACTAGTGTTATGCGAAATTAATACATTTTTTTCTTGAACTATTTCATGGAATTAATGCATTTCACTAAATATTTTGTGGGTGCAGGGTGCGAAATGTGAAATTTCACTTGAGGAGTGCGAAATGTCACCCACGAAACAGTGAAATGTGCCACTTGCAGGCAAAATTTCACCATTTTCAATATAGCTTTAGGCAACTGTAATACAGATAATGTGGGAGATTGTCTAAATATCACCATTTCTGGCCCCCCCACACTTTTTGCAATTTGATGCCAAGAGCAAATGTAAACTCTAGCTGCAATAAATAACCCTAAACATTTCTGAAGTTTCCCGTCTTACCTGGTGGAGACAGCAATTCCACAACAGGCAACAGTGACTACTATTGTTTTTGTTTCAGGTCTTTCTTTTCCCCAGTCTGTTCTACTCAAAGTCACCAATCAGAAGAGTCTTCCCAACTTTCTCAATGGAGTGACTCCAGGAAAGTTGAAAGATTGGGAAAGTTACAGCTATATAAAGGGTGCTGGGTGTACTCTTTTCCCTTGCAGGCAGTCTTCCACCATCAGTAGGAAGGCAACCCAAGGCTGAGTTGTGCAGGATTCTTGAGTACTCTGCCATCTGCGCCAGTGGTAGCTCTGACCCCCCCGCAGAGATTTACATAAAATTCCCTGCCCCCACTTTAAAAAAAAAATACTGACTCCCTGGTGTCTAGTGGACCCCCACTATGTAATCAAATAGTGCCTCCCATGCCCCCCCAATTACCCCGTGTGGGCCAATGGTACAGCCCTTCACTCACCTTCATGGCCGGCAGCCTGACTCAGCGAATTCAATGAATGAATGTGTGCTTGCACAAGCATGCCTTCATTCACTGAAGTGCTCAGTTGGGCTGCCAGCCATGAAGGTGAGTGGAAGGCTATGCCGGTGGCCCATGCAGGGTACTGGGGTTGGGGGAGAGGGGGAACTATCTGATGACATAGTGGGGGATCCACTAGACACCAGGGAGTCAGGATTTTTTTTTATACATTGGGGATGGGAAAATTGATATAAATCTCGGTGGAGGGATTCTTCAATTTGGGCCAGTGATCATTCAGGGGGGTGGGACCATTAGACACCAGGAATGATATATTGCTATGGACGAGCAGGACAAAGAGATAGTGGTTAGGGGCACTGAGCTGCCCATTTTCTGGTGACATTTCGCAAAATATTTCCTGTGGCTAAATTATCAGTTTCACTGCAATGTCACTGGCAAAATGTTATTTCACAACATCTCTACACTGAACCTCCCCATCTCCCAGTCAACAGATATCCCAGCTATCCCTCACATGGCAAACTAAAAGTGCCAATACTGGTCTCTCTATAAAAAAGACCCCAAAATTATAAAAGTGTCCAAAACAAAGTCTGCAGTCCAAGCCAGCAAAAATTAGGTTATTTGATGTAAAAAAGATGGCTACAGTTAGGTGTGGTCTTCCCAACAAAATGACTGCAGTATGACTTTTATCTCATTGAAAGCCTGCTCAGACCTCCATTTATTTTTGCTGTGAGGGTCCACTTTAGTCCACTCATCCTTTCTGTAGAGGCTTTTCTTCATGTGATTTCAAGTAGCTCAGTCTTACAGGAAAATCCCAACCACAAACGTTTTCTGCTGCTTAGGCAACTGGGTGCCAAAACACAGTCCAAATTGTAGGATACTGGCTGTCTCCTTCTGTTTTGAGGATCCAGCCCATGGTCTCCCGATGGCACTCCACCCAGCAGTTATATCTTAAATTATTAAGTAGAATATAATTATAACAGTAAAAAAACAAGTACAGCAGGACAGCTGTTCCATGGGAAAGGGGGGGTGGGCAACAAACTACAGACTCTAAGTACAGTAATAAAAAAAGAAAAGTAGTAGCACCCTCTATTGGCAAGTAGACCAGTAGAAGGACTACTTTACAGAAATATATTTTCTATTCATTTTAAATACTGTTTTCAAGTGATTTTCTTTAATAGTTTTATAGAATTGTAAACTAATATCCATGTTCTAAGTGCAATAACACCCTCAAGGGTGAGCGATATGTACTATGCAGGACCTTACAGGGGCTATAAATCCCTTTGCCTGTGATGTTGGGCCTCATCATGCACATGGGCAGACTGACATAGCCCAGTACTGCCCACCCTGTCAGGTATTATTTTATATATATATATATATTACACATACACAACAAAAAGACAAATAACCTCAGCACAAAAGCAACAAGGCAAAGGTTACCCCAAAACAATATTGGCAACAAAGCCAAGTTTCCCAGAAATACAAAATTAAACCTACAAATTACCATGCAAACTAACTTTGTTGCCAATTCCCTTTTGGGGTAACCTTTGCCTTCATGCTTTTATGCTGATTTTTTTTTCTTTTTATCTTGCTTTTTCATTTTGGGCCCACCATGACCCAAAGCCGTAAGACCACACTAAGATGGCTCATTTTCCCCAGGAGTGTGATACAGATGAGGCAGACTGACAAGTTTTGTGTAGGATAAAACACATGTATGTTTCTTTTGTTCTCACCTTTTGCAGAGTGTATGACAGGCCCTTCGGCATCATGCATTCCTGCTTAAAGCAGAACCAGTCTAAATGTATATAGTGATTTGCATATATATCCCATGATGCTTTTCCTTATGGGGTATGTGCTTTTGTATTTATTGGAAACCTGGCTTTTTTGAAGATGCCCTCTTTGGGTAATATTTCTACAGCTGGGCAAAAACTGTGAATTCTGAATTCACAGAAATTTTACAAAAGTTTGTAGACTACGCAAAATTTTCCTAAAATTCCAACTCTGGCAAAATGTGAATCTTCCAAATGTGTTTGATGAATTTTCGTCCTGTTCTGCTGAAATTGCTGGCTGAATTACTCCCAGTCCATAGGACAGGAAAACCAAAAAAAATAAGGAGATGCAAACTCTGAATGGGAGGCTTAAGCGCTGGTGCCAGAGGGAGGAGTTTACTTTCTTATCCAACCGGAATCGATATTGGCACAGTCAAGATTCCTTTCGACTAGCTGGTCATTAATCAAATAAAAGGAGAACTTGGGTCCTTTCGGATAGAATAAATAAATGCACAATGCACACTTTAGCCTGTTAGCACAGGGGAACGGGGTGAAACAATCTGTTCTAATACCAATAAAGGTACTGTAGGGGACAGCATTCAAACTGCAGAGAACTGTTGGAGATCAATGCTCAATAACTTAAGGAGCATGGGAAATAACAATGTTGAACTACAGCAGCTACTGTATGTTCAATAGATTCTTATCTACACATTAACTAAGACCTGGTGGCAAGACAGTGATCCATGGTATAAGAACATAGAGAGATACAGACTATTCCGTTAAGAGAGGAAAGAAAAAGTGGGTGGCGGAGTATCCATACACAGTACGTATTGAATGTCATTGAGGTAGGTTAAACTGAAGTTTTGAATAATGGTTTGGAACAGATCTGGATAAATATATTTTCAATCAAAGGTAAAAAGTTACCAACGGAACAGTGTATAGATCCTCCCCACACACACAAAGTCAGGAATTAGATCTTCTCATGTTAGAGTTTCTGGATAGTCTGGATTTGAGGGATTCTATCATACTGTTATGTGATTTCAACATGCCTGGAATTGATTGGGTCAGGAAACAGGGTTCAACATCATTTGGAAAAGCTTGCTAGATGTTACTGATAGGTTAAATATAGATCAATATGTGATAACTCCTATTAGGCAAGATCATATTCTGGACGTGGTGTTAAGTAACACAGATGGAAGAAATTACAAATTGCAGGATAGGGCCACCTCTAGGGGGGGAGTGATCCTAATACTGTATTTATGGAATTCTTTAATGTATGTAATACTGTATCACCACCACAGTTAAGTGTTTTAATAAAGCTAATCTCGATGGTTTGAGGGCTGCTCTAGAAAATTGGGATTGAGGAAAGGAATTCTCAGGTAAAGATCTGCATGAAATGTGGAACATGCTTATGGAAAGGTGAGAGACCTGGTTGGTGTTTTTGTGCACGATAAGAAAAATAATAATAAATGAGGGAAAATTCCCATCTGGTTTACCAGGGAAATCAAACATAAAATAAAAAAAAAGAATAAGGCATATGCACGGGCTAGAATTCAAAAAAGCCAGCATGCATGGGAGACTTATAAGATATCAGTTAGGGAATGTAAAACTGCAGTACAGAAGGCAAAGAGAGGCTATGAGCTGAATCTAGTTACTAAAGTGAAAGATAATTATAAATATTTCTATAATAATGTAAATTCTAAAAGATCTAGGACACGCCAAGTAGGGATAATCCAAGATCCATCAGGGAATATGAACACTTATCCAGAACAATATACCGGTAGTTGATCTACTGATCACATATTTCAGCTCTGTAGTCAATGTTAAGACAGATCTGCCCCAATTATATCATGACCTGACAAATACCCCCAGGATTATAATAAATAGGGAAGTTATAAAAAATAGACTGAGCAAATTAAACCCCAATAAGGGACATGGACCTGATGGCATTTACCCCATACTTCCAAAAGACATGACATGTGATCTAAGTAGACCTATTACCATAATATTCCAGGCCTTGCTTGACAATGGTACTGTAGTTGAAGATAATAGATGGCATTCCATAACTCCAATTTTGGAAAAGGGTAGTAAGGCTGAATGTACAGTAAGAACTACAGGTCAATTAATATTACCTCTACTTTGGGGAAGATTTTGGAAAATATTATTAAGGAGGAAATGGAAAAATTAATTGACTCTCATAATGTGGCAGGTTTAAGGCAACATGGGTTTGTCGATGGTCATTCCCGTCAGACCAGCCTCTTAGCCTTTTATGATAGATTGAGTAAGTCTCTGTCTCAGGGCAAATCAGTGGATGTTGTGTACCTTGATCTGAGTTAAGCTTTAGCTAAGGTTCCCCATAATCACCTGATTACAGGCCTATATAACAGGGTTTCAAATCCCCGGTTAGTGTCATGGGCTAACTCATAACTGAATGACTGAACTCAATGTGTGCTCCTACATGGAGTCACATCTAGGTTGGAGGTGGTGACTAATAGGGTGCCACAGGGTTCTGTCCTGGGTCCTATGTCTTAGGTGTAGCAGTACTACTCTCTTTCTACAAGAAAACATGGTTTCACTAATAAAGACACCTCCAGCAAATATATTTTAATTTTACTGCCCACCTGCTTGTCTGAATTTGTATTTTTGTGTCACATTTTGCCATTTCAGTGGCTTGCCATTTATTACAGAAATCCCTCTTGAATTAATTTGTTTAATTTTGGACTTTGTTGCTCTTGATTGCAAAAGCAGTGGACTGACATCTATTATACAATGGCAAGAAAAAATCTTGGACTCTGATTGGTCAGTCTTGGCCCAGACCCATGATGTTATCCCAGTACAACATCACGGGTCTAGCCTCAGTCTCACTGTGAACTTGTAGATGAGCATTTTATGGAGCTTTTGATTGATTGTTTCATCTTCTCTTGAAAACAAAAAATATTTTTCCACACAAAAACATCTTTAAAATGATTTTTTTTATTCTGTATAACAACGAGCCATTGTATAATAGTAATAATGCCCTCCAGGGTGTGTGTCATTTGGGATTACGTCACGCCTCATTCGTTGGATGCACTCGGCCTGTGGCCTCGTGCCCAACCACCTGAGGTGTGACATTATCCCAGCACGACACACACCCTGGAGGGCATTATTGCTTAAATCACTAATCCCTTCACATTTGACTGAGCTCATTTTTTTTACATTAAAACTGAACTTTATTTATCTTCAGACATACTACAGCACTATAATTCAACCCACTGTTTGGATTTAGGGGTTCAACTGTGTACCCTCACTTTAGGTCTGGCTGAATTTGTCCGTGCTTATCCAGTCATGTACATCCGGATATAGGGAGATGTACCTCACCCCCCCCACTGTTATTTAGCCATTTGAACTGAGTTTAAAATTTTCCAGCACAGCCCCATAGTTCAGTTTACAGCCATTTCCTATATTATCTGTGTTATCATATTTGTGGCTTTCTATTTTTTTGGCACACAAGTGCTTTGTCATAGCACTTAAATTTTAGACTACTTGCACTTTACTGTCCTCCGCAGTTTCTAACCTAGCCTGTGTTCTGGCCATATTCTTAATTGTGGCTATTTAACAAACTAGCTCTGGCTTTTATTATTGCTATCCACTACCCAGAAAACTTATTTTGGAACACAGAGGATTGGCATGGTTTTCTTGTGAAAGCTTTATGCACCAATTTGCCCCTAACTGCATTTGAACAGGTATTTATTTAAACAGTTCAAACACAAAACTCCAGCACCATCCCACCATAATCAACAGACCAGAACAAAATCAATTGCAAAATAGCTATTTTGCAAGCAATTTGGCTCTGGTCTGTTCTTTACAGTGGGATGGTGCTGGAGTTTTGTGTTTGAATTGCAACTCTACTCTCCTTAGCACATGCAGCTTTTGGGGTTCTTTGCTTGCTGGTTACATTTATTTAAACAGCCCTTAACACTCTGCAGCACACTCAGTTTCCCATTGATCTCAGCAACCTAGGCTATGAGCAGCTCCTGACATAGTCTCTAAAACATTACATCCTGCCTTTCTCATAGTGCTGCTATAATTATGAATTGCCATAATATTGCAAATGGAAGCATTTCCTGATGTGATTGACATGAAAAAATTAATGATGAATTGCCATATTCTCTGACTACTAGACTGCTTTGATTTCAATTACTCCAGAAGCTTCTGCAGAATTGTATGAAATACTTGCATTGGGCATTGCCTAATGATAGTGGGGGGATTCACAAAAGAAATGCACTGGCACATCTCAGATCATGATCCTGAAAGGGCAGTGATGCACGGCACATCTCAGATAATCCAAACACCACCCATAATGGTATGCAGAGTATCTGGAGGGGGTGTGCAGACGGCGTGCCCATGCACATGGAGCACATCCGTATTCACAATCCACCTTTGAGACGCATCTTCAGAGCAAGTCCGAAGATGCGCCTTCAAAAGTTGAGTCTACAAATAGTAGACATAAGTGGGTGTCCACCCACAGGCAGGCTGCTGTGCTGCAGACAGCAGCACTGCAGTCTGCCTATCCTGGCAGTCCAATGTCCCCACCCCACCTGTATCCCGATACATCATAAAACATGGTCCACACAGCCCCTGGAAGTCTAGTGACCCCATCCCTGCCCATATCCTCATTAACATGAAACCCTGCTTTCCTGCTCTCCAGATCCCTGGTAGTCTAGTGGTCCCCCTCCCAGCCCATATCCCCAAGCTGTGTAACAGACCCTCCAAAACCATGGTAGTCCAGTTGTCCCCCTCCCATACCCACCCCAGACCATGCTGAACCCAACCCAAGATGAGTCCCTGACAGTTCAGTGGACCCCCACCCACTGAAGGATGCCCACCCCATCTGCTCCCTCATCCACATATGAGCAACCAGCAGGCGGGCAGCAAAACCCACCCATTAGAGATGCAGCGAAGTACTATTACTCCTGTGGAGTGGATGCAAAGTTTCCCACTCAGCATCATGGATCATTACGCAAAGTGCATTCAAAAAAGCAGAATTTCACCTTCTTGAATGTACTTCACATTCTATCACTTTGGCTTATTCCACGTTGCGGTAAAATAAGGTGGAGTGAGTGAAAAATGGGCCACAGATTACAAGGCTCACACAGTCTCACAGTCTGCAGGTCACATGCTTCCCTTCAGGCTACAGCTGGAAGTGAATCATGCAAGGAAGTGAAAAAGTTCCACTTTCACCTTGATGTAGCAGGAGCTAGCTGAGCTGGTGAAAGCTGAGAGCTGAAAAAGCAGATCTAAAAGTAGAATTTTTGTGTGAATTTGCTGTTTTTTTAGGGGAGTGTGAAAGGCTATTGTAGCTCGGGTGTAGTTTTTATTACTTGTGAATTTTTTTCTGTGTCTGTGTGTGTGTGCATCTGTGTGTGACAGAAAGAGAGAAAGAGAGAGAGAGAGAGACTAAATAAAGATAATGGAGGTGATCAAGCAAGAGGTGGGTTTAGGTGCAGTGAAGTGGGGGATCACATCGGAGTCCGCACTCATGGTGGTGGACTGCAATTAAACCGCAGCACCATCCATGGAGATCCTCCACCTGAAGCAGGTAGTTCAGTGATGGCAGCACCACCTCTGGATGTGGCACACAGCAGTGCCCCCCCCATGCCACCACCACTTGCTATTGCCCCTGTGCCAGCAGTGCTGCAGCCGCATGTTTTGGCCCCACCAGCCCCAACTGGGCAGCAGCAGCAGGTGGTAGCAACACCTGGGCTCACCCCCGGATGTGCCTGGTCCTCCCCGCAGCTCTCTGGTCTGGAAATTTTTTACTACACTGCCTGGTGACAGCAGTCTAGCAAAATGTGTCATATGTGATGCCCTTGTGAGCCATTGCCCAAGGGGCAGTCACCTTGGAACAGGGCGGTGGCACACCAACATGCTAAACTATCACAAAGCAGTGTGGGATGCCAAGGTGGCAGAAGTCATGTGTAATGTGCCTGCTGGCCCTTCTGGTGAAGATATTGTGACATGTCGTGCACTTGCACCTGCATAATGTGGTATTAAGTGGGGGATTTCAAGTGGTGATGCGGCTGCTTCACCACCACAACCTGCAGCAGTGGTAGGCAATGGTGGTAACCCAGCCTAACTCACTGCCACACAGGCCAATTTGGGTCTGTTGTGGAGTGAGATGGATGCGGTTAACCACCGTCAGGATAGTATGGAGCAGCAGTTGGAGCGAATGGAGGTTCACCATCACCAGATAATGGGGATGCTCCAACTGCTGCTCTCCAACCAGAACATTGCTCCCTAGTTTTGTTTAAAATGTTTGCCCTTCCTGACTCCTTGCACCTACCATCCTTTCTGTGAAATATTACTGAGGGATCTATGTGATAACAGCAATCACAGAATAGTGATCGCCGTTAGGGTGAATGGAAATCACCAAAAAAATATTTTGGTGATGCAGTCCCCAGTGCACAGCAAAAAGGCACTGGGGACATAGATTTTAAATGTAAATGCTGGGGGCTGTGCCCCCCCACACCCCCTACATAAGGATTCTCTACTCTGGGGGGGTGCAAACCCCCCCCAAAAGATTTTCAGGCCAGGAGCAACAAAAAGCACCCACACCCGGACCCAAACCCAGCACCATTCATGCCCCAGCCCTGAACCCACCCACCACACCATGGGAGCAGCTTGACAGCTCATTGCGGCACCACCCTCACAAACCTTCCTCCCATCCCACCCCCATGTTCAGTGTGCCGCTCCCCCTCCATGCACGTACGTGTGCAATGGGATGTCACTATATTCGTATAGCCCCCCCATCTGGTCACCCTCCCTCCCTCATTGCTGTGGTATAAGGCACAGCCATTGAGTCACCATTTCAGTAGGCTCAATAGCGGTTGCCGAACTCACAGGATACCATTACTTCCTGGTGTTGCCCCTAAATCATGATCCATCACCCCTCTGTTTTCAAATTTTGCCCCCTTCTTTGGGCACATCTGTTTTTCTGTATAATGCTACCCTCTTGTATGTTGATTATTCCATTTTGGTACTTCATAGTTTCTATCATGCCCCCCCCCCATTCCTTTTTGGTTAAACGTAATGTCCTTTAGTATCTCTTTGTCGGTCTTCATGTATTGTACATCTCCTGCAACATTTTAGTTGCCCTCTTTGTACAGCCTCCGTCCTGCATATATCCTTGCAGAGATATGCTCTCATCACTGCACGCTGTACCTAAAATGAGTTCTTACCAAATATATATACATAGGGATAAGAACTTCCATTTTTGGACTTTATTTTAATGTGATGTTTCCCAATGCATCCCAGTATACCCCCAGCCCAGTTACTGCCTTCGTGCATTTCTTGCATACCTTTAGGTCATCTGACACAGGTCGCTGTCCATTTTTGTTGTTGTTATTCTCCCCCCACCCATTGTGCACTGTTATGTGTATAGTGCTAAGTGTGTGTTCCGTCTTTCTTTCACATAACCTTGTTTACCTCCCAAAAATGGTAAGAACTGCACCCAAAACAGCAGAAATAAAATAAAGAATAAAAGTGGTGCCCTTGCCCTCATTATATTCCTACTTAATAATATCTGTTTATCATGACATATTTTTTTGGCCTCACTAATGTTTCCTTTCTGTCATGGTTTGTTGAAAATCAAGAGTGATTAGTGCAATAATCTGCTAAACAGCATGAGTGCATTGTCAGGTTGACACTGCCAACAGAGCCCCTTGAAGATATGTTATATGACTTGATCCGCTGATGATGATGGTACAAATAAAATATATGTAATATATTCTTTATACCATCAACAGTGGATCAAGTCAGCTATCTTATGTTTTCTGGGGGCTAGGCAGTGTGCAACTGATAGTGCACACATGCTGTTTAGCAGATTATTGCACTGCTCACTCCTGCTTCTCCACACATGCACACACCAAGACAGAAAGAAAATATTACTGAGACCACTAAAATATTTTCTTTTTAGAAACAGAGATTATTAACTCAGAATATAACTAGGAAGGGAAGAACACCATTTTTTTAGCTTATTTTCTGTAGAATGTTTTTGGCCAGTGTTCGTACAAATCTTGGGATGCAGTCTTATGTCCCAAAACTTCCCGGCTCCAGATGAATAGAAATGAGAGCATAAAATGGAATGAAAAGTCTCCATTCATTTATGCCGCACTCATTCATGATTGCACCCAGTTCCCATAATTGTGCACCCCCAAAATGCTGCTGCTGTCTTATGTCCAGAAAATTCCAGAGTACACATGTTGAGAAATGATGAGAGCATTATGTGATGAAAAGTCTGTTGTCTGTCTTGATGCAAATAATTATGCATGCACCCAGTCCCCATAATTGTGCACCCACAAAATGCTGCTGTCTTATGTCCAGAAAATTCCAGACTACACATATTGTGAAATGATGAAATAATCATGTACTGAAAAGTCTGCAGTCTTTCTTAATGCACTACATGATGTGTGCTCACAGTCCCCATAGTTGTGGACCAAAGAAATGGTGCTGTATAAATATGAATAAAATTCCCCGACTCCACATATTGATGAAAATGTTGAGACCATTAAATGTGTTGATAAGCCTCCAGGAATTCGTGCTGCACTCATTCATGCACGCACACACTCCAACAGAACTATGTCACCTGCTGCTGCTCTTGGAATTTCATTAATGCTGGGTTCTCGGTGATTCACCGCCTAGGTTGGACCAAAGAGATGGGGGTGTAGCCATCTTTTTTAAGACCAGACTAGGCCTTGTGGATGCTCCAGAGGGGACCACCAGATCCTTTGAGTGTGTTATGGGTGAGGGTGTAGGCTGCAGGATACTCCACATTTACAATCCACCAGGTGATCGGCGTGTATTCCTGCAGGAGATTGCAGATTTTGTCATCGACATGGTGTTGGAGTCTCCCAGATTGATAATTCTGGGGGACTTTAATGCCTGGGTCAACAATGAACTCTCGTAGTTTGGTTAAAATCTCCTTCAGTTAATGACAACACTGGGCCTTACACAGGTAGTTACCTCCTCTTCCCATATAGGAAGTCACTTATCGGATCTGCTGTTCCTCTTGGGGATGGAGATCACCGATCTGAGGGTGGAACCAGTCGGTTGGTCTGACCATCACACCATAGGGTTTAGTTTTGGGGCCCCCCTAATTGGACCTACCCCTGTGGAGATGGTCTGGTACCACCCTTTAAGAGGAGTTACCTCAGATGGTCTATCACTCTTCACCCAAGGTCCCCTTGGTTTGATGGGTTCTTGAAGGAGTTGAGGCGGGTTGGTCAAAGGCGGGAGAGAGCATGGCTGAAATCTGGCCTGGATGCTTAGATTGATAGAACTTTATAAGGGCTATCAATCAGAAATTACCGTAAGAAGACAGAGTTCCTGTCCAGGAAGATTTTGCTGCACAGAACCAACCATCTCAACTTTTTCGAACTGTTGACAGATTGTGCAATCCAATCTGTCTCCAGTCCAGAAGAGTTTATTTACAAATTGAGTGCGACAAGCTAGCTCAGTTTTTTCACAGATAAGGTTGCCAGCATCAGATCCAGAATCGGCCCGGCTCTCTCTATGAGGGGTTGTGGAGGTCAATGGGAGGTGGTGAACACCCAGTCTGTCTGCAGGGATTTCTGTCAACTGGAATTCATGGACATTTTGAAGATTGTCCAGACCTTGCGCCCAACCTGTTGTAGTTTGGATCCGGGCCCTACCCTCTTTTATTGGGTTGTGTAGATGTCATCTGCCTGATCCTAGCTGAAATTGTATGGAGATCCTTGGAGAAGTGAATCTTTCCAGTACCCCTAAAGGAGGCATTCATTTGACCGCTCCTTAAAAAACCCTCCTTGGCCCCCATCAATCCAGCTAACTACCGACCTGTCTCTAACCTTCCCTTTGTGGGGAAGGTTATTAAGAAGGTGGTTGCACTGCAACTGGATGATCATTTGGTAACTCATGATGTCTATGAAGCTCTCCAGTCTGGTTTCAGGAAGAGGCATAGGACTGAAACTGCCCTCGTTTGGGTATTAAATGACCTCCTGATGGCTAGAGATTGAAAGGCTCATACCATCTTGGTCCTTCTCGATCTCTCAGCAGCTTTTGACACTGTGGACCATGAGGTGCTTTTGGAAACCCTGCGGTTCCTTTGTGGACTGTCTGGTACAGTCCTTGAATGGTTTCGATCTTTCCTCGTAGGTAGGTAGGTCTCAGTGGGTGGTCACCAGAATTTATTCCTCTGACTCCCTCCCCCCTGTCCTGCGGGGTCCCACAGGGTTCCATATTGGTGCCCATGTTGTTTGCAGTGTATATGCTTCCATTAGGAGATACTGTATCATCAGGCGATACAGCATGAGTTTTCACTGCTATGCAAATGATACTCAGCTATATATGTCCTTTGTGCCCGGACAGCTTGATGGGATCTCTGCGCTAAAGACCTGCCTCTCTGAGATCAAAGACTGGCTGAGCTCGAGTTGGTTGAGATTGAACTTGGATAAGACTGAGGTGCTGGCTGTGGACACGGGTTGCCAGGGGGTGGGTTTTGGAGCTGGGCTGATGTTGGACCTGTGGCTCGATGGTGTCCAGCTCATTACCTCAGATCAGGTATGTAACCTGGGTGTTATTTTTGATGACAGCTTGACCCTTAAGTCCCAGGTGTCAGCTATGGTCAAATCCTCATTTTACCATCTGAGGAATATCACCCGAGTGAAACATTTGATTCCACTGGGTGACCTTCCAACATTGGTCCATGCCTTCATCACCACCCGTCTTGACTACTGCAATGCCTTCTACCTAGGGCTACCTGGGGTTGATATCTGGTGCCTGCAGCTAGTGCAGAATGCTGCAGCTAGGCTGTTGACTGGTATCTCTAGGACCAGTCATATTACACCTGTGCTGTGTGAACTGCATTGGCTGCCAGTTCGGTGATGGATCACCTATAAGGTAGGTTTGCTTACCTTTAATGCCCTACATGAACAGGGACCTGACTACCTGACTCTCTACTTCCCCAGTTGCCCTCTCCAATCCACCAATGAGGGATTGCTAGAGATTCCCAAGGTTTGTCTTAAAACATCAGGAGCACATACTTTTTCATTTGCAGCACCAACCTTGTGGAATTCTCTACCTCATCGGTTAAGAGAATGCTTGACCATCAGCAGTTTTAAATCTCTGCTGAAAACATTTATTTACGCTGGCATTCCCTCACTCATTTTTAAATTGAATGATTATTTTAAAATGTTTATGGTTTATGCTGTCATTTTATATTATGTACAGTGCATTGGCTATGAAAGGCGCTATATAAATAAAGTTGCTTTGCTTTGCTTCTTGCACTGACTGGGCTGATGCACAGTGTTTTGCCGACTTTTGTGATAGTGAAAGCTGACTATTGAGTAAACTGTGATGATGTGATGATGCTGTTGGTTAACCAAAGTCTGCTGCACTGATCCAAACAGGAAGGATGCCCTATGTGTGTGTGTGTAATCATACTACCTGTGGTAAGTTAATGTACCTGGCACCATCAAGGTTTTCCACAGAACCTGACCTTAAATGTTTATATACACACATATTATATATCTATATATTTACATATATACATGTAATCATTGCTTTTTTTGTATCACAGGTCATCATATAGTCGAACTTGGGGTGTACATATTTTGGCTTGGTGAGGAATTTTGGCTTTGGACTACTGTCAAGCCAGGTATGGTAAGTATTTTTTGGGGGTGGGTGGGGGGTTATCATTTGGAAGCAAGTTTCATTAATGGTTTCTTTTTTTGTGAATTCTTCACAGGTTTTCTGTGTATCCTCCAGTCCAGTCCTGATGGTCAGGATTCATACCAGTTGTGGGTGTGATGTTCAACTTCTTATTTGGAGAAAGCACCGATGGCAGCACACAGCACAGAAATGTTTCCTATAAAAACAGATGAACAAAAAATTATTAGTACTTCATTGCAGTAACACATTCTGTTCAAAGTGTGGCTGTTACTGTCTGTTATATATCCAGCTTAACAGATACCAAGTTCTTAGTATGCCACACCAAGATCAAATTACAAATTTAGTATGTGTAACCCATGCACTGTCCCAATGTCTTAACTTAAGTTGAATTTTAAAAGACATCTTTGTCATGACCTGGATAAAACTTTGTTCTAGACTACACTGAACTGAATTATTACTTTTTGGACCTGTGTAAGTAACTAGTATTGATTCTGTTTTGGGGATTGACTTGTCTTAGTTTTAACTTTAATTTGCCAGAGAGAAACTGTAGCTGGGAGATATTTGCAGTCATTTGTGACTAGACCTGGTACTTAACCTCTGTGAAATAGGTGTTTGTTAAGGGGAGGAGCTGAAAGGGGCCTAGTTGAACTGTGGACTTAAAACAGGAGTTGTTTGTGGTCTCTGTCTGCTGAGACACAGAGAGAGAGAGAAAGCAGCTAGAGATTCCTTAAATCAAGGAGGTTATTTTCTAGACTACACTGAACTGAATTATTACTTTTTGGACCTGTGTAAGTAACTAGTATTGATTGTGTTTTTGAGGTTGACTTGTCTTAGTTTTAAATTTAATTTACCAGGGAGGAACTGTAGCTGGGAGATATTTGCAGTCATTTGTGACTAAATCTGGTACTTAACCTCTGTGAAATAGGTGTCTGAAAGGAAGGAAGGCACTCCCTGGTGTGGAGTGTCAGAGCTGTAGTTGATTGTTTCTGGACAGCATAGGTTTACTCCCTCCCACCCTTCCCCACACCCCACATGCCCCAAGAGCATAACTTCCTTTATAACAGGGGTTTTGACATCACTTCCCCAAAACTGCTAACAACATACACTTGTTCATATCCTTAAAGGCACAGCTCACTGAATGGGGGGTAGAGACACTCACAAGCTTGCACACACTAAAACAAGAACAAAAAAAAAACAACAGAAGAAAAGCGTCTGTAACAGAAAGGGACACAGACATGTGGGAAGTGGTGCAATGTACTGGCTGTGGAGCAGCAGTCTTCCGGGAGACATTCTGGAAACTGAGTTGCTGCCCTATTTTCAGGCACCTCTCTGGTCTGAGGGAGGAGGTTGCTCGTCTCCATGCTGACCTGACAATAATTCAGAAAATCTGCTCCCCCAGCCAGGGACCACCCAGGCCACTACCACTACCTCAGAGGTTGCCAAGAAAGAGGAGTGGTTTGACCATGGTGGGCTCAGGTAGGGTGAGGGTGGTGAACAGAGGCACATCTCTCAGTTGTGCCTCTCCACAATTCATTCACCACTCTGGTGGAGCATGGTTCCTCTATGGAGGCACCCACAGTGGAGACCAAGGGGGGATGCTGGGAACCTCCATAATGGAGACCCACAGGAGGGTTTCACAGGACCCCACAGGGGAAGGAAACAACTCCTGGTGGGGGACTCAATTGTTAGGGGGGTAGAACTGTGGGTAGGAAGGGAAAGGGAGGTAAGGTGCCTGCCCAGTGCCATGGCTTGGAAGGACAGGAAATTAATCCTCAGGATCATAGAAGCAGCTGCAAGAGAGAGTGAGAGGGGAGGTCATTATCTACCTAGGGACAAATGACCTGGCTGAGAATGGAATCAGAGCAGTGCAACAGGAGTTTGTGGAGTTGGGGAGGGGCCTTAAACAAGTAGCACACATGGTAACTTTCTTGGAAGTGCTACCTGTCTATGGCATGGATGAGGCTAGGGTACTCCGCACCATGAGATCCATTGACTGGTTGAAAAACTGGTGCAGAGCTCCGGGATTTGGTTTCATTGGGGACTGGGGATCCACCTGGAGGGATGCAGGCCTATACAAGTGTGATGGTCTGCATTTGTCCTGGAGGGGAACCAGGATCCTAGGTGATAGGTTTAAATGCTTCATTGGCAAGCATTTAAACTAGCCAAGGCAGGAGGCACTGAAAAGGAGAAGGTAAATCCTAGCCCTCCCCAAAAGTCAGAGTAGTTAGTGAGGTAAACACCAACATAGAGCAGTCGATAGGGATAAGGGCAGGGGTAAATGGAGAAAAAGACAAAAGCAGTAAGGATAGGGATGGGGCAAAAAGAAATAAAGCCAGAAAAAATGGAGGGTAATGAGTACCAATGCCTGTAGTCCAGGTAAAAAGCTTCCTGAAATGGTGGCCTTGATGGAAGAGGGATTCCTGGATATCATGGCAGTCACAAAAACATGGTACACAGAGAACCATGACTGGGATGTCAACATACCAGGGTACCTAATCTACAGGAGGGACAGGGAGGGAGGAAGAAGAGGAGGAGTAGCTTTCTATGTAAGGGACAGGATCAAAGCAACAGAACTAAAGGGTAAACAGGGAGGAGAGGAGGCACTGTGGGTCACCCTGGAGGCTGGAAATGGCTCCACAATCCACACAGGGGTTGCATACAGACCCCCATCTCAGGGGGAGGAAATGGACAAGGAAATGATAGAAGGCATCCTTGGGATGTCAGAGAAAGGTGAGATATTGCTGATGGGGGACTGGAATATGTCAGATGTTAACTGGAGCAACTTTGCTGCAGCCACATCCAAAAGCAGGGCCATTTTCAATGCCTTACAGGGGGCATGCCTCAGACAGATAGTTTTGGAACCCACTCAGGAGGGAGCAATCTTAGACCCAATACTCTCAAATGGGGAAGAAGAGAGGATCTCTGATCTTGAAGTGGGTAGCCATCTGGGAACAAGCGACTTAGCTGTAGAGTCAAGCCACACAAAGTGAAAGTGCTGTACTTCAGTAGGGCTGATTTTGTCAAAATGGTAGAGTGCGTCAGTAAAGCACTAGCAAACAGGCAAGAAGGTGGGGTGGAGCAACAATGGGGAAACATCAAAACTGCCATCACAGAGGCAACAAGCCTTTGTGTAAAGCAAATAAACAAATCAAAATGAAAGAAAAAAACACTATGGTTCTCAAAAGAAGTAAGGTAAGGAAGGTAACGGAGAAGAAGATAGCATTCAGGAAGTATAAGGAAACACAGAAGGAGTAGGACAGAGAACTGTACCAGTTAAAGCAGAAGGAAGCGGGGAAGGCAGTCAGAATAGCAAATGCCCAAACTGAGGAAAAGATAGCCAACTCAGTTAAGAAGGGGGAATAAAACCTTTTATAGATACATTAGGGAGCAAAGAAAGACAAAGGCAGGGATAATGAGGCTGAATAAAGAGGAAGGTGGTTGGGCAAAAAGCAACACTCTTCACAATGGAAAAGCAGGGTGTGAGATCTAATCCAGTCAATAGAAGCACTCTGGAAAGGGGGGTTGATATTAGTCCTTTCACAGAAGAAAGGATTCTGAAAGAACTCTTAAAACTGAAGGTGGATAAAGCAATGGGGCTGATGGGATTCACCCTAGAATTCTAAAAGAACTAAGGGAAGAACTAGTAACATCACTGACTACCCTTTTTAATAAATCATGGGAGGATGGTGTGGTACCTGAGGACTGGAGAAGGGCAGATGTGATTCCCCTTCACAAAAGTGGGAGCAAGACAGA
Organism: Neoceratodus forsteri; assembly: GCA_016271365.2. Classification (NCBI taxonomy): domain Eukaryota; kingdom Metazoa; phylum Chordata; order Ceratodontiformes; family Ceratodontidae; genus Neoceratodus; species Neoceratodus forsteri. The sequence goes on along the minus strand of CM028136.1, from coordinate 120,481,436 downwards.
GACAGGAAACTACAGATCTGTCAGTTTGACCTCATTGGTAGGGAAAATGATGGAATCACTTTTGAAGAAAAGAATTGTTGATTACCTAGAGGCCAGTGGGCCACAGAACCCAAGGCAGCATGGATTCACAGCAGGAAGGTCATGTCAAACAAATCTAATTGATTTCTTTGACTGGGTGATCAGAGTAGTAGACCAGGGAGGGGCTGTGGACATGGCCTACCTAGACTTTAGCAAGGCATTTGACATAGTACCGCACAAAAGATTAATAAACAAATTAGCCAGCCTGGGAGTGGGTCTTATGATGGTAGCCTGGGTAAAACACTGGCTAGACAACAGGACACAGTGGGTACTAGTAAATGGAATCCACAGTGAAGAAAGGAGGGTTACTAGCGGGGTACCGCAGGGTTCAGTACTGGGGCCAGTCCTTTTTAATGTCTTTATAAGTGACATTGTGGAGGGACTGGAGGGGAAGGTATGTCTCTTTGCAGATGACACAAAGATCTGCAACAGGGTTGATACGCAAGGTGGGATGGAAAGGATGAAAAGGGACTTGACAAGGTAGGAGGAATGGTCAAATATATGCAGCTTAGATTCAACACAAAGAAGTGCAAAGTAATGCACCTGGGAAACAAAAACCCAGGGCAAGAATACATAATGGGAGGTGAGATACTGACAACAACAAAAATGGAAAGGGACCTGGGGGTAGTCATACCAGATGACCTAAAGGTGGGCCAGCAATGTGAGAAGGCAGTGAGGAGGGTTGGGGGGATACTGGGATGCATAGGGAAAGGCATCACCAGGAGAAAACAGAAAGTTGGCCCTCTGTACAGACAGTTGGTAAGACCACATCTGGAGTACTGTGTACAGTTCAGGAGACCCCATCTCCACAAAGACATAGACAGGGTGGAGGCTGTCCAGAGGAGGGCAACTAAAATGGTGCAGGGTCTGCACCAGAAGACATATGAAGAAAGACTAAAGGAGCTTAAGATGTATAGCATCGAGGAAAGGAGGGAGAGTTGGGGACATTATACAAACTTTCAAATACCTCAAGGGAATCAACAAAGTCCAAGAGGGTAGCACCTTTCAAAAAAAGATATGTGCAAGAACAAGGGGGCACAATTTGAAGATAATGGGGGGACAGCTCAGAGGTAATGTGAGAAAGTATTTCTTCACAGAGAGGGTTGTAGATGCATGGAACAGCCTTCCTGAGGAGATCATAAAGTCAAAAACAGTGGGGGAATTCAAGAATGCATGGGACAGAAATAAGGCAATTCTAGTGGGGGGGGTAGGAGGAAGTAGGCTGTTGGTTAACTAGGATCTGAAGTATATCTGTTAGGTAGGGAAATGGGCAGACTAGGTGGGCCAAGCGGTCCTTATCTGCCATCAAATTCTATGTTTCTATGTACAGTAACACTGCCATGGCCTGCTGCAGCAATACAGTGTCTGGTGTGCATGAAAAATATATTATGTAACGTACATTTCACCTACCTTCTATGATTTACACTCTCTTGAAAAAATGAACTACAAAAAAGACCTGATGAAATAAAATGTATATACTTACCTGCAATGGATATCCTATAGGTGGTTGTAAACAGTACTGCAATACTATGGTCCTCCAGTCCAGGAGAGTACTTTAAATGTTTAACCTGTAAAAAAAGACCATATGTGTTTCTCAAGTACATCTCAGAAATGCAACAGGAAGCATCAGACAGCTCAATGAGCTTCCATAGTATGACAAATTAGTACACGTACTCACTGTAAAGTATTAATAGTAAGAAGCCTTGCAGCTGTGGCTGCTGGATGCGGTCTCCATCTTCCATGGCATGGGCAGGGCATGGGATGGAAAACAATCACATTCCCTCTCACTGAGATAGTATCTGGTGTATTTGACTTACTGCGTATTACTACTGGTGGTCATGGCAACATGATGACATTTCTGCTCACTATATGATGACTTTGGTTAACTGTGGTTTACTGGTGGTGGTCATGGGTACATGATGACATTTTCTCTCACTATCTGGTGGCTTTGGCTGAATGAGGTTTACTGGTGGTGGTCATGGGAATAGCTGCAACACATTCCCTGTCACTATCAGACACACACAGGTGGGTGGCTGGATATGGTGTATATTGTGTTACAGTATTTCACTCTCAGTCAGGAGGCAGATATCTTTAATCAGCAGGATTTATGGGGCTAACACCTAGTACTACAAATGGACAGTTGTGTTTAAGAGGCTGACTGTGTTTGCTGATGACAGCAGCACACATTCTGTTAAGTCTAATCAGAAATAATACCAAGGTGGGGAAGGTAAAATAGAAGGATTATGAATTTACTTGTGCCAAATTGCCAATATGAAATTATGGAATGAGATTCATTCAGGGTGGGACACTGATTTTACATTATAAAAAAACAAAACATCTACCATTGAAAAAATGTAACAGCCTTTCAATCAGTTAACTTAAAACACAACAACATCAGCCTGATCATCATCATCATACAGGAATCTGTCCTTGCAGTCATCAATGTCTGAATTGTGCCCACTAGGGAATTCTTTCTCTGTGATTTCATCATCTACCTCAATGGTAGTCCGTTTCATGCAGCCAACAGGATGGTCTGCTTCTCCCACATCACCACAACCATGACCATGACAGGGTATGAATACAGAGGTCACAGATCTAGCCAGTATGTGACCCTGATTCATTTTTGTGAATGTCAGCATGCTGACATTTGAAGGAGAGAGGTTTGTATGACAGTCCCAAACTATTGCCCCCACAGAACTGAATACCCTTTTGCCTCTTACACTGGAAGGTGGGCAGGTCAGATACTTCAGTGCCTCTGAGGTCAGCTCTGGCCATTGACTGACCTTTCCACTCCAGTATAAAACAGGATGGTCGGTTACTGTCAGATGCCAGTTTTCAGTCAAATATGAGTGAACCATTCGCTGTGCTGCACGAAGTCTGGTGGTTGACTCATCATCCTGTTCTCCAGATTCATTGAAGTCACAAATCCCAACTTGGCACAAAGCACCCCAAAGTGGGTTAATGGCAACTGGTTTTGATGACAGAGCACCTGGAACCACAGCTGTCTTACAGGATGTGCATGGTACTACTCCAAAATGAACTTCAGGCTTGTTATGCTGCTGAGGTTTCCTGACCTTGGCACCTGACTTCTGTGCCCCATGAACCAGGTGCACCAATTGCCCACTGACATTTTAACCTGTTTAGGCCCTCCCACCAGTAGTGATGCAATTCCACATTTGTATCGTGAGTCCAGCATTGTTGCTATTCAGAGTTCATCACTTTGCTGAATGCTCTAGATGTGCCGATTGCAGTTGAATACTGTCAGCATGTGTTTTGGTAACACACTGCTGGCAAAGTCTTCAGAACAATCAAAGCTAAGCTATAGATTCAGCAGTGTCTGCCTCAGCACCCGCAGCAGTGGAATTGATTGGCTGATGAAGGCAGACTCGCCACTCACTGCCTGTGTGGCATGTTCAAAAGGCCTCAAAATTGTTATAACAGAGTCACTGTTCAGTCATGAGAGACATGGGGGCCCTGGAAGTGTCATGGCTAGTGTTCTTAATGAGATATTCAGAGATTGCTTTGTATTGTTCATAAAACCTCTCTGCCATGTATAAAGTGGAGTTCCACTGGGTGACAACTTCCAGCTTGATGCGGTGCTGTGGGATGCTGTTTTGGATCTGCAGCTGCCGAAGATGGTCACAAGCCTTTGCAGAGTGTGAAAAGTGCAAACAGATACAGCTTGCAACTGTCATCATTTCCTTTATATCAATGTACTGCAGAAACCCCCTGGACCACCAGATTTAAACAGTTGGCCATGCATGGAACTCAAACAAAGCCACTATTCACTATGCATTTAACCTCATTTGAGCTATTGTCACTTGCTATAAATCCAGCTCTCAGGGACAGGGAGGGTTAGCCACTCATCAGTTTCAATCAGTAGCAAGTCCAGCATGTTTTCACCAGTGTGGGAACAGCAATACTGCACATTGCAAGCATTGCATGCTGTTGAATTCCCAGAAGGTTGCTGTCATGAGAGTCTGCCTTACTACACTAATTATTCCCACTACCACCAGCACAAACAACCCCCAGCACCTGCACCCAATGTGCAGCAATACACAAATATGAACTCCCTGCCATTTTGCCACTTGTCCACATATCCATACTTAAATGGATGAATTGTGAGGGGGAATGTTGAAGGGCATGTCTTACAGAGTTGACCACAGTCCAGTGTAACTCAGGGACAGCATGGGTGGAAGAGTATGTCCTGGATGGGACTTTCCATTGCAGACAGGCGCATGCTGCAAACCACCAGAATCCTGAATTCTCCATGAAGGAGAAGGGCAAAAGAGCAATTGCCAGCATTTCAGCTATTGCAGCATTAAATTCACATGACACTGCATGATTTGGTGGGTACTTCAGGTTATGGGCCAAAACACTCTGCAATGTGGACTGACTTGTTGTTATACGTTTCACATGGGGTGTGCCAAATGGCTCTGCTCTGTGAATGGCTGGAGGTGGGGTGCTTTGGACATGTGATTTAGAGGGGTGTACAGGTGACTAGTCCACAAATGAAGTTATTTTCCCATTTTAAGCACAGGGGTTGATGTACCACTTGCATTAGACATACTGCATCAACCACCACCACTGCTGCTACTCTGAACACCACTTGACAAGATTTTTGAATCATAATCCTCCTCCTCATCATGTCTGTAGTAATTTCAATGCTACTACAGACATTGCTCTTGGTCTTACACTCATGGAAGGGGATAACATGCTCGATAAGGTTGATGATGAGGATGAAAACCCCACTATGGCACTAGCTGCCCTCTGGCGCCAAGTCCACAGTGCCATGTGCCTGTTCTTAAAGTGTGTATACTGGTCCCCGCGCCCAGATGAGTCCCCTTTTTACCTCGACTCACATGAGCATGGCAAACCTAACAGATTGCAACTGAGTCATCATTTGCATCTTGGATAAAAAAAATTTCCAAACAAGGGATTTTGATCCCCTACTTTTTACATGTCCCTGATGCTGTGTATTGGTCTCCGATTTTGTAACCATTAAAATGGGGGGGGTGTTACATGATTTCTCTTGCTGGACACACTTGCACTCCAACTGACCTCCACCACAGCTGCCTATGAGTATTACTGGATCATCATCATCAACAGGAACTGCTACATCACAACTTTTTGGGGGGGGGATTTAAAACCAACCGACCCAGACACGGCCACCTTGACTTTCTTTTTCTCTGGTTCCCAACAGTGGTCATTGACATCATCATCATATTCATCATCCACATCCACAATTTCAACTTGGATGCTGTCATGTGGCTAACATGTTCCAACCACAGCATCATTATCATCACCTGATATTTTTGTGCCACACTTTGAATCATTGGATGGCAAAGGCATGACCTCAACAGCACTGGAAAGTGACATTGTGAGTCATCATTGTCAGAATCAGAATCATGTTCAACTACCATGGGGATGTTGGGGAGCATGACATCATCTACACTGTCAGTCATAGCTTTAGACTAAACTATATTTTCTAAAATGGTTAACTGGTCAGAAGTAGGACTTGGTGCAGCAATACTCATGCCAGCAGTAACTGCACTAACACCACCACCAGCGTGGACATCATCTCCTTCAACTATCACTGAAGCAACAGATTGTGCTGTAAAAACATTGATGGAGAAATCCCATTACTGACATTAGCTATGCACTTCTGTGTACTACCATGCCCATCGACCATCCTGCCACTAGCAGCAGTGCCATGGCCTGAAACAGCTTTGCTTGCAAGTCTCTTTGCAGACATTTTTGAAGATCACCAAGAAAATTCTAAAAAAATTTAGATTTATGAACTTTCGGTCTTGGCTGGTGGATGGGAAGCCAAAAAACAACTGTGGCTTGCAGATGGAGATTGAGCACTAAACAGATGCAAATATGCAAATGCACAGACATATTTAGATTGCACTGCAAACTCAAGAGATGCAGATGCAAAGGCACAACACCTTATCCAGTGCTCATCAATCTGAAACTGGAAAAGAATACCTTTTTCTGGCGGGGTGGGGTCAGTGCACTGCAGTAACAGTCCACTACCAAAATACCACAAAGCAGTACACAATAATGCAGATGGATAACAGGTTCACAGTGCTGCAATTACTGTGTGGCACAATAAAATGTGTCTGACTTGATGCCATGCGTCACACACACATGCACACACACACACACTACAGGTAATGCGCAGCAAATTGAAAACTTCAGTAATATAACCAAATCTTTTAAACAAACTGAAATTACAGACTGCACCACAACAATCTTCAAAAAAATTTCAAAAAATTCAGAAAATAATACTGTGTGTGCATGAACACAGTTATACAACCAACATATAACCACAACAGTTAGAAAGACTGCATTTCTCCCAGTTAATCTACTTCCACCACAGATATGACCCTCCCCCCAAGCACACTTCAACAGTGTATGTCAGTAACTAAACTGAATGTTCTAAATTAACATTCAAAATCCACACAAAAGCAATAAACACTCAATGATATGAGCACAGGAGGGTTTCCTACAATTGATATACTAAATTTTGAGAAAAAAAACTGTCTCAAAAAGGCTTTTTGAATGTTTTTTAGAGGGTTTGAATCTCTGAGCTCTGAGGGCAAATTGTCTCCAGCTATCACTACACACACACTACACAGAACTGAGGTTGTGCAGAACAATCTAGAGCCCACGTGACCTGCAATCCTATGAATCACTGCAAAATTCACCTTAGAGCTCACAAACAAGGCAAGTAATGTGAAGTACATTGAAATCAATGTACATTGTATTAACTCATTCAGGCCTAGATACATCTGTAGGTGGCTTCTGAAAGCATAGCAGGACAATAATGCCTGTAGACGTACTCAACTGACTTTCACTCAGGCCTAGAAATGTCTGAGGAAGTCAGCAGTTTTAACCTAACTATTAAACAAACCAAATTGCTTAGAACTGATTGCATAGCACCGTTAGAAAGGTAATTTTGCTCTGAACAATTTTGCTGCTGATACTTTGTGTCTATCATGTATACTTTAGGATTTATTCATATTTGTTTAAGGTATGGTGTGCATGGCTAACATTTGTCTCTCAAGCCTCACCTAAGCACCTTGAATAAATCCGAAAAAAAAAAAAACAGTTGTATGGTATTTCAGCTACTATAAAATAAAAACTAAATGGATTACAAGTGATTGCATAGGACTATTAGAAAGGTTATTTTTTTGCTGAACACTTGTGCCATGATACTTTGTGTCTACCACATATACTTTAGGAGTTATTTGCATTTGTTTAAGGTATGGTGTGCATGGCTGACATTTGTCTCTCATCCGTCACCTAAACACCTTGAAAAAAATCAGTTGTTTGGTATTTCAGCTAGTATAAAATAATAACTAAATTGATTACAACTGATTGCATAGCACCATTGGAAAGGTAACATTGTGCTGAGCAACTTTGCCCCACATACTTTGTGTGTAGCACTTACGGTTCAAGAGGTATTCACATTTGTTTGTGGCATGCTGATTATGGCTTGATTTTGCTTAGAAAGGCCCAGGATGCAGTATTAAGAGTATACAGGGCACAAGTGGTGTAATTCTCAAAGAGCTCTTGTGGTGTGAATGAGTTAAAATTGGTGTAGAAGTGGTTGGGGAAAGGTGGAGTAATGAGAAGTCAGTACTTCCAATGGACTTTGTGATAATGATTGGAAGGCAGAGTATTCCACTTCACATTGTGGATTACTCCATGGATTCTGCTTTAATATGCAAATTGCTCCATGTAGCGGATTTTGGCCACTTCACCCACCTCAACCACCCACACACACCACAGCTGCCCACCAACTGAGCTGTCAGTGAATGACAGCATACTGTACAGGTGGAAGCCTACTGGTATCCCTGTCAACCAATGGGCTTGCAGTGTGTACAGTAAAGCTGTCATTCACTGTACACACTGTACACACTGCAAGCTAACAGTGTGGACCAATGGACTTACAGGAGTACAGTACACTGTTATTCACTGACAGCACAGTTGGTGGGCAGTCATGGTGGTTTGCGTGTGGGTTGCACTGCCCGCCGACCTTCTGCACCTACTGGGATGGGGGAGTTGGGTGAGGAGGGGGTGTCAGAGTGGTGGGGGATTCACTGGACCACCAGTGAGACATTGGGGTTGCATATGACCATAATCGGGTTAGGGCAGGGAGGGGGGTTCCAGTAGACTACCAGGGAGTCTTGGAGTGAAGTTTGTTATTTACAGGGAGATGGGTGAGGAGGGAAGGGGGGACACTAGGCTACCAGGGGTTTGTTTACATGTGCACTGCTCACAGTCCTTGCAGGGGGACCTGTGCATTCTGCTGGGTGCATCCCTGCAAGCCTCTTTCAAATGGACCATAATGCCATGCAAATGGCCACATTGCACCTTGCATGTCTAATGGCCCCATTTTCATGTCTGGGGCTATGAATACCAACCTTGGGTGCAGCACATCTGGCGATGCACTGCCCCATCAGTTTCCCAGCCCAACCAGAGGGATGTGCCAGCTCATCTCTGGTTGGGCACAACTGTGGTATTCACAGAGGCAATGCGCTGGGAGCATCTTCCGACACATCATCTGTGAATACCACAGTTTGAGCTCTGCACATCTTAACCTGGGATGTGATGAGCGCATTTCTTTGTGAATCCTGCCCAGTGTGTTTTGCACATGACTTGCTGCACTACATGAAAGCACTTTATTTCTGCACTCAGTGACAATGCACTTTACAACTACCTTTCAGCTGCCGTGCAATTGCAAAAGGTCTGATTTGTTAATGGTAAATAAATGCTTCATTTCAGCAATGTATACTGAATACAGCTATTCTGCACTAGATTTTTCATGATACTATGGACTAGGATCTTCATGCTGTAGGAGATTTTTTTTCTTGTTTCATTAACTGTTTGTTTTTCAGTTGTCAAGCAAATGTGGAGCTGGTTCACACAATATTAAAAAAATAAAACTGGTGATAACTGTGTTTCTTTCAGAGTGCTTGCTATTGACATTCTTATGGTGCTCTATTGAATTGCAGTTTGAACTGGTGCTGTACATTGACCAAGGTGCTGTGTTCACTTCTTGGAGTAGGAGGAGTAGGTGGATTACAAAAATAGTCAGATGATCCCGAGTAAATCTTGATGTTAGTTGTTAGTTGATAAAATACGTTGAACTTTTGTAACAGAGTAGAGGTGCGTGAAAAAAACTTTACCTGGCAGAATTGAAGTGACAGTCAGACTTTCGTTTCTTCAAAAGTTTAGAAATCCATTTCTGAACTTTTGTGGCAATTCTGCCTGCTCTGCATTGCTGCTCAAGTACCCAATAATACTGAAAAATTCACAATCACAAATTAAATTGATTCCTGATGCTTAGCGGTCCTTTCCTCCATCTGATCACCTGCTTGTAGTTTCCCACCCAATGTGTATTTAAAAAAAATCTTGGTGGCTAGTGGTTCCTCCCCCCCACCCAATCACCCACCCATAGTGGAGTGCTTATAAGTACGTACTCATTCATTGCTAGATAATTGGGCTGCCAGCCGTGGAGGAGGGCAGAGGGCTGTAAAAGTGGCCTGTTCCATTTTGGTATTGGGGAGTGGGGTATGACACTACCTGCCAGGGTGGTGTGGTGTGGGCCACTAGACCACTAGGGATTGGAATGTGGCAGGGAATAAGCTAAAAAAATTATAATATTATACTACATATGGGGATCGTGAAAGGGAGGGAGGGAGGGGCTTATTATCAGTAGACTGCCAGAGATATTTCACTATAGTACAGGAGATAGGGATGAAGGGGGTTTCTACAAGTATGACTCTAGTCAGGACAAGTGCCGGTGAGTGAGTGGGGGGAGGGACCACTAGCCACATTTTTTTTTAAATACACCTTGAGCGGGCCACTACGGGTGGGTGATCAGGTGGGGGTGGCACCACTAGCCACCAAGGTTTTATTTTTAAATACACATCGGGATAGCCACTACAGGCAGGTGATTGGGTGGTGGGGAGACACCACTATCCACCATAACATTGGACATGGGGTGTTAGGGTTGGAAATTCTGATACCACATTTCCCTACTTCGGTGTCAGCATGGCTCAGTTGGTAGCACATCTGCCTCTGGACCAGAAGGTCATGGGTTCTCGTCCCACACTGGGATTGGACTTGCACTTAAAAATCGCTGGCATTCGAGTGCAGTATTGGGGGGTGCTGTACTGCTGGGGTGTGCCGTCCTTCAGATGAGACGTTAAACTGAGGTCCCTTCTGCCCATCCTGGTGTTGTCCTGGTGGGTGTCCAGCTGGAAGTAAAAGAACCCAGGTCACTCTTCACAAAGAGTAGGGAACATTCCCGGTATCCTGGCCAACATTCCCCTTCCCATAAACTGGTACAAGCAATTATCCAGACTGTGTGTGGGTGATGATGTGCGATATGGCTGCCACCACACATTCAGTCACTTCACTACCAGTCTAGCATTGCTTATAGAGGGCTTTGGGATACACTGTGTATGAAAAGCACTATATAAATGCTGATTCTTCTTCTTTTTCTACTTTTGTTGCTTTAATTGAAACCTTAAATGGTGCATTAATGCAATTTTTTTCAAAGAATTGCTTTTCTTTTTGAGACAGTAGGATCGTATTCTCATTAGGGACATGGGTGAACACACACACATCTGGCTGCAGGAGTGTAGGGCCTACAGGGCCTTGCACTTCATTGCTTCCATATATGCACACACCCATCTGGCTGTGGAAGCACCATAGAAGCACAAGGGCCTCAAGGCCTTGTGCTTCCATGCCTCCTGGAAAGCAATGTATCTGCTTCATTGAAAGAGGTGTGTGTGTGTTTGCGTCTGTATGTGTTGCTCACTTCAAGTTAAAAAAATATACTAAGTCAGCCACTTAACTTCTGGCAGTTAACTGTACATGGGCAAAAATGTCTTTTTCAGTTTGTTAGACATAAGTTTGTAATTTTTTGTCACTTTATTCTGAAAGTTGTTATGCTCATATTGCAAGATGAGATACACCTTTGGTGTATATTTGATGATCGGACTTTAATTGTATATTTGGAACCATTGTGAATTTGCAGTAACTTTGGGTTACAGTGCATACCCCATGACCTTTTGGGGAGGTTTATGTGTTGGTCTTGTGGTACACATTGAGATTTTGTTTGATTTATAGATTGTCACTTATCTCTAAATATTGACAGAGTTATTTATTATAAATTTTGTAATGTTATCCTATGGAAATTTTCATATTTGAATTGAATGATTTTTTTATACATCTATTTTCATTGGGTATTTCATGGGGACTTTGTCTTGTAGTAGTCACTGAGACTTTTCTTTATATGCATAGATTGTCCCTTGACTGCAAAGACTGATGGATTTACAACTTATTAGAAGTTGCAATGTCATCCTGGGGAATTTTCATTTTTTTATATTTATGTTTTTATATCTCCTCTGAATTTTTTGGGAGGGAGGGTATTATGTGTTACTCTTGTAGCACTAATTGAGGCCCATGTTTTGATATATAGATTGCCCCATTGTTTCAAATATTTACAGAGGTATGGCTTGTTAAAGGTAAAAAGTGAAAAAAAAAATAAGTCCAACTCCTTCTTTCATAGGAACCAATCCTCTTTTATGAGATTTTTGCGAGCTCATGAAATTGGATTGGTTCATATGAAACAAAAACAGGAGAAAACACTAAAACCAACTATTCTTTCATTATAAATCAATCCTCATTTGTGATACTTTCATGATCTCATGAAAGAGGGTTGGTTCATGTGAAAGAAGAATATGAAAAAGCACTAAGTCCAACTTCTTCTTCCATATGAACCAATCCTCTTTGTGAGATTTGTGAGATTTTCATGAACTCACAAAGGGGGATTGATTCATATAACAGAAGAATGTGAAAAAATCACTAAGACATCCCGCTTCTTCTTTCATATAAACCATTCCTCTTTTGTGAGATATTTGTTACCTCACTAAAGAGGATTGGTTTATATAGTATGGAAGAAGAATGTGAAAAAAAAACACTAAGTGCACCTTGTTTTACATATGAATTGATCCTCTTTCATTACATTTTCATGAGCTCATGAAAGAACATTGGTTTGTATGAAAGAAAAATATGAAAAAAAACCTAAGTCCAACTTCTTCTTCCATATGAACCTAACAGTCTTTCATATGGCCCTATTCCTTTTTCTTGAGGCATAGCAAATAAGAAAATTGTCTCACAAAACAGGATTTGTAAAATGTTTTAAAAAGACGTCTGTGTCCTTTTCCAAAAAAACTAACCCCAGAATCCAATTAATGGGGTCCCATTTAGCAAGATACATGTGTTGGTACCTCAGCAGGATATCATTTTTATGGATTTTCAATTTTTTTGTAAAGAAATGGAAGTATGATGGCTGCATATGAAAGAAGTTTCTCACATGAAAAGTATTACCTTGTCATGAAATAGAAATCTTTCACATGGCATAATGCTTCTTTTGTATCAAACACCTATTCAAAATACCCTACTGAGCATGCCTATAACCAACATTTCAAATTCTTACTACTCTGAAATGGACTAATATTTTTTCACCAAACCAATACAGGGCACCATTCTGGGGCAAGAGTCTTCTAAACTGAAAATGTCAGACCAAAATCACAAACTGTCTTGCAATAGGCAATGGTAAACCAAAAAAAAAAACAGATTTATCCACTTTTGCAATATCCAGACCTCAGAATCTGCACATCTGACCAGAAGAAAACGTGACACATCAAGACACCTTCCCCCAGATCATGCATGAAGAATGTCGTGACAATCTGTTGCATGGGTGGGTGAACTTATTAAAGTGAACAGTTACATATTTTAAATTAAACAGCATAGTCAACCCTAACTATAGTGAAGATACCAAACCACTATAATACATATAGTTTAATAAACTAGATTACATTTGACATTTCTAGGAATGAAGGCTCTGAATCAAGTGCATAGTAAACATTCTAAAACACACATAATCTTGAACATGGATTTCTACATTCTGATTGGTTCACTAGCAGTCCTTATCCCACTTGTAATGGAACGCTAATGGAACCAGGACACTAGGACTGTCCCATACACTAAGTAGTTCAAGAGTTGTTAAACAAAAAATATGCTTTTTAACATTACTTGATTTTAAAAATGCCACTGGGAGGACTATAACAGCAATAAGGACTTCAGTGTTTTACCAAATCTCTGTAAGGGTTAAGCATTCTGGGGCTGTGGTGGTCTGTATTACACCAGGAATTCTACCAACACCTACAGTAAGAGGGACTATTACTGAGGGAACTCTCCAGTCCTCTGAAAACTGTGTAAGGCAATATAACTGCCTAAAATCCTACCAGGGGCAAGATATAGCATTTTAACTGTTCAATACATACATACATTCTTATTTTTGTGAATCCAGGAATAAAGTCTAAGTGTGTTTCCAGTTTTATGACTATGTAATACAGAGCCTGTGTGAGTGTCAGGGAGCATTGGGCAGAGACAATGCTGGTAGAGGCTAATGTGTCTGACAGTGTCAGGCAGTGATAGTCAGGTGGCTGGGAACTCTGTATGGATTTTAAAAAGTAAGCCTTTTACACTGGTCAGCTAAGGATACTATTTCAAGTATACAGGAGTAATGAATACAGTTTGTAGGGGGAGAGGAGGGAACTGAGAGTTCCAGCTGTAAAATACTGTATAGCAGGTTGATTTCACACCTGTTATATTTAGTGCAATCTGCCCCTGAAACACATTTGCTACCAATAGAATTTGTACGACTGGCACATATTGCATTACAGTACATCGGTACCTCTGACAATCAGTTGTATCTCAGTGTCACCAGTCAGTTCTGAATTAATTGTCAAACAACTGTAAGAGCAATTACTCTATTCCCTAGTAATCTATTTAGGTGCATCATCATAAAAAGTGTGATGTTTCAGGTTTCTTATATCTCGTTGCAAGCTGTACTGGAAATGTTGGCTTTGACATGTTGCAAAAAGGTTGGTCAATTAGTAGGAGGAAAAAACTTAGAAATATGTTAATATCTCTCTTTGGTGAGGGAGCGGTTGTAAATATCCATGTTGTTTATACAGTGGCACCCAACACTGTCAAAGCACATTCCCCTCACTTGCTAGTGGAGAACAGTGGTCATTTAAATCTCACCTGCAAGAAGGCTTGGGGGTCTTTGCACAGAAAGGGGTTTAGTAAGTGCAAGGGCACTAAAGCAGCCACAAAATCAATTAATGACTTCCCTAAATTAAAGGACCTGTATCTGAGTAGAATTGCCAAAGCCTATGCACAAGGGTTGGTACCCCATGAACTTATAGTAAATGCATTAGACAGGTGTCAGTATGTTGCCCTGTTCCCAGTGGACTATGTCAGTGACAGGCTCAAAACCAGTAGCAATTAGAAGAGTTTGAGACAAGGGTCAAGTTTCAGTTATGCTAGCCTGTACCGTGTCAGGGGACATATTACCACCCCAAGTGGCTAGGGATGAGGCAGGGATAGAAAGGGTGAAGGAGGAGTTCAGGAAGTTGGGGAGGGGACTTGAACAGGTAGCAAGCTCTGTGACCTTCTCAGAGGTGCTGTTTGTCCATGGCAAGGGGAGGGTTGAAACCTCCACACCAGGGACTTTAATGCTTGACTGTAGAATTGGTGCAGAGAGAAGGGTTTCAGCTTCATTGGGGACTGGGGACCTACCTGGAGGAATGTGGACCTGTACAAGGGTGATGACCTAAAACATTACAGAGAGGGGACCATTCTCCTCGGTGAATGGTGTAATTGCTTCATTGACAAGTATTTAAGAAAGAAGCAGAAGAATCAAACTTTCCACCCCCACAGAACAGTGCAGTCAACATGGAGGACCATATAATTATGAAATCACCAGAGGTAACTAAACTCATAAAGGGGGGGAAGCGGAGGACAGGAGGAAGAGGGTTAAAAACAGGAACATCAAATGGAGGTGGCAATAAGGCAAATGGGTGGATGATAAAAGGAGAAATGGCAAAACATGGAAGGTCATGTATGCTAATGAGCCTTATTTCTGTGAGCCTTATTTCTTACATTTGCTATGTATCAAGCGTGTTTATGTTTCCTGCCCTGTATGTTACCTTAACTTTGTACTGTTCAATATATGTGACATGGAACCTTTGTAAATGAGTCTCTGACTCAAAGGTACTTTTCAATCTCTGAATAAATAAATAAATAAATAATAAATAATGCCTGCAGCCTAAGAAATAAAATCCCAGATCAGATGGCCTTGATGATGGAGGCTGACCTGGACATTGTAGCCATTACCAAATCATGATATACTGGAAACCATGACTGGGATGTAACAATTTGAGGTTATACTCTGTTTAGGAGACAGGGAGGGTAAAAAGGGTGGAGGGTTGGATCTTTATGTAAGGGAGGGTATTAGAGTGACTAAGATATAGGGAATGTGGAGGGCAAGAGGTACTGTGGGTCACCCTTGAGATGGGTAATGGCACAGCTATTAGCAGGGGCATGATATGCAGAACTCCAGCACAGGGGGAGGAGGTGGACAGGGTTCTAGTGGAATCCATCCACACAATGGTAGCTAAAGGGGAGGTGCTGCTGGTAGGTGATTTCAATCTGCCAGATATGGATTGGAGCATCCCAGCTGCTGCCACAGTCAGGAGCAGGGACATCCTGTACTTCATATAATGGATAGGCCTCAGGCAGCTAGTGTTAAAGCCCAACCAAGAGGATGCAGTTTTGGACCTGATACTCAACAATAGGGACAGAATTATGGAAATCAAGTTGGGCAGACATCTGGGGTCCAGTGACCATCGCACGGTATGTTTTAGTATGAGTACAGTGGTAGAATAAAGCTGCACAATGGTGAGGGTTTGTATTTCAGGAGGGTGGACTTTACTAAGATCAGTATATGTCTCAAGAATGCACTGACAGGGAGGGATGAATGGGGTGGGGAGAGTTGAGGAGCAGTGGGCCAATCTGAAACGAGCCATAGTGGGGGCAACAAACCTTTGCATTAGGCAAGTAAACAAAGGCGAAAGAAAGAGAAAATCACTATGGTTCTCAAAGGAAGTGGTAGGGAAGGTAAGGGCAAAAAAGATGGCTTTCAGGAAATACAAGGAAACACAGAAGGAGGACAGTGTAGTGTACCTTTATAAACAGAAGGAGGCAGGAAAGGCAGCCAGGAGTGCAAAAGCAGAAATGGAGGAAACAATAGCACAAGAGGTGAAAAAAAAAGGGGAAAAGACTTTTTACAGGTACTTCAGTGAAGGAGAAAAACCAAGGATGGGATTATAAGGCTTAAAGGGGAAGAAGGGGATTGTGTAGAAGGGGACCTGGACAATACATCAATACTGAGAAAATATTTTTGTTCTATATTCACAGAAGAAGGAGGAGGTGAGGGACCATTGTAAGGCAACATGAGCAAATATGGGAGGGAGGTGGAGACTTTTATTTTTAATCTGGCTTTAACCACCTCTACCATGCCAGACTCCTGGAAGCTAGCCAAGGTGGTGCCAATTTTCAAAGCATGTAATCACCTATCCTTGGACAATTATAGGGCAATCTCATTGCTTCCCCACCTGAGCAAACTCCTGGAAAAGATTGTTCACCGCCAAGTATCTGTTCACATTGATAAAAACAACCTGCTGTGTAACCAGCAACATGGGTGCTGCAAATTCCACAGCACCACATCAGCCCTGGCCCAATTACTAACCATGTCCACAGGAACATGAACAAGGGGAAAACCATGGGTGCTGTACTTGTGGACCTGACCAAGACCTTTGACCTGGTCAGCCACCCCCTATTACATTCCACCCTCCACCAGCTTGGCTGCTCAACAGAGACCTATCAGGGGTTTAGGAGCTATCTTTCTGGATAATCCTAGTCAGTGTGTATTGGCACTGCTATCTTTCCTGCCCTTTTGTTTCAATGGGTGGCCCTCAGGGTTCCATTCTTGGCCCGCTATTGTTCTCCATCTTTATAAACTCCCTACCCTCTGACTGCCTCACCTATGAAACCCTTATGCATGCTGACAATCTATTTCCCTTTTACACTGACAAGTCCCTGGCAAACATATTGTCTGTCCTGTTCCACAACTATTTCTCAGCTTAGAACTAGTTCTTGCCATATAGGCTCCTGGTCAATTAAAAAAAAAAAAGTGATGCTTCTCAGGTCCAAACCATACCTGGCCAGTATTGTCATGTCCAGCTCTTCCCTCTCAGTGCTTACTCCTGACAGCCCTGCCCTACAAAATGTTGTCAATTTGAAATACTTGAGAGTAACTCTCAACCCCTCCCTCTCCTATTCAGAGCATGTCAACTCCATTGTATGGTGGGTTAACCAAAAACTCGTGGCTGCTTATCAGCTAAAGCTGTTCCTGACTGGTGAGGCCTGGTTAGCTATTGCCCAAGGCAACCTGCTACCTATTATTGACTACTGCTCCCCCATATATTCCCACATTTTCTCAGCCTTATGCATGAGTATAAACTCACTGTACAACAACCCTACTCTACACACCACCGTAGCCTTTACCAGGTGCTAGGGTGGCTCCTACTTTCCGGTCATTATGATTATGTTCTAGGCTGTATCATTAGCAATACCCTTAGAGGCAACAATGCATTGCCTTATGCATCATTCCTGAAAGACAGAGCTTCTCCAAGATGCCTATATGTGTCCTCAGTCCCCCCTATGGAAATTCTTAAAGTCTCCACAGTAATGGGTGGCAAAGCACTGTCACTTGCTGTTCCCTCTCTCTGGAATAGTCTCCATGCCCCATGCCTGTTCTGCAGACACTCATTGCACTTTCAAACACTGACTCAGAGCCTAGCTGTTGAATGAGGCTAAATGTCTCAGCTCTCCAGGTTAATCTCCTTTCATCTTGTGACCTTTCCCATCTACCTTAGCTGCCAACTCAGCTCTGATAGTTGTCTTGCCTTACATAGCAATCTGTGTCTGCCCTCTTACTTGTTATTTCTGGTTACTATTGCCTGTTAGCTTTTTGAATCATTATGGTATGTTCTCTGTATTTTTTTCTCAAAATATAGTATTTCTCTCTGTGTGCTGTCACCTTACCCCCACCCCCCACTTCATTGTGAACGGTAGTGTATTTTATTGATTTCCTCCAACACATTGTAAGCTGTGCTGTATTAACTGTTCTGGTTGCATTTTCCATTGTATCTGTATACATTTTTTGACCAGGTCATACCTGAAAACAGTCCCTTGGATCAGTGCACCTACCCAGTAATCAAAGACTTAGATAAAATAAATAAAGTGAATGCCTCAAGAAAAACCTCAGGGTCTGGGAGATCTAGGTGCACCAGTTGAAACAGATGTATATAATGTTGCATAATGATATGTACCATGTCCTGTATGCTAGTAAATAGATTGTTCTTGTGATCCAAAAGGCTGTTCATATGTTTATGCTTGATTCTATTTTGGCAGCTTTCAAATGGGCAGATGTTTCCACTTTTACCCTGTGTTTCAAATGTATTTTGTTGGAGACCCTGTGCATGCTGTACATCATATTCCGTCATTAATTGTTTAATAGCCTGTATCTGTGTGGTGAAGTTTTGTCCTGTACTGTATGCCACAGTTAATACATTTTGCAGCTATTTTGTATATTGTAAATATGTGAAATAATTACTGTTTCTTTAAACTTTACTGTACTGTTTAAGGAGAGTGGTAAGATCTGATATGGCATCTTCTCACCAGATAACTGGGTCTGTAAACATGATAAAGACAGATTTCCTAACCTGTATAAAATATTGTAAATTCTGTGCCAATGCTGTTTGATTTAATAGTGATGAATTACATTTCCAGTCTCCTGGTCCATTGTGTGAGTTACCTAACCGTATATAAATCATGTTATGATGTGAGAATTCCACCAGCAGGAAATTTGCTGTACAAACGTGTAGCGTAGGTGTGATGAAAAAATGATCTATCCTAGTCACAAGTAGTGGTGGGAGAAGTAGCCTAAATTTGCTCTATGAAGTGATTCAAGGAGTAACATGGAATCCACGAAGTACTCGCAACGCGAAGCAGAGTACTTCGCTTTATAATGGGGAAAACAAAGTCCATTAAAAACAATGACTTTGCATTATTCCACCTTCCCTAAACCACTTCTGCACCAATTTTAAGGTGACGTACATTGAAATCAATGTACTTCGCCTCACTTCACCTCGTTTTCGAGCTCCAAAGGCAAATTTTGCAGTGCTTCTTGGGATTGCAGGTCACATGGGCTCTAGATTGTTTTGCACAGCCTCAGTTCTGTGTAGTGTGTGTGTAGTGGAAGATGGAGACAGTTTCAACTCAGTGCTTTGCGATTCAAATCCGCTAGTGGCTGTTAAAAAAGCCTTTTTTGAGCAATTGTTTGCTCACAATTTAGTACATCAACTGTGGGAAACCCTCCTGTGCTCATATTATCGAGTGTTTATTGTTTGTGTGTGGATTTTGAATGTTAATTTAGAACAATCAGTCTGTGTACTGTGAAGTGTGCTTTGAGGGATGGGCATATCTGTGGAGTAGTAGATTAACTGGGAGAAAAAGGTAGTCTTTCTGTTTTGGTTATATTTTTCTTGTGTAACTGTGTTATTGTACACACAGTAATATTTTTAGTAATTCTTTACATTTTTTTGATGATTGCTGTGGTGCAGCAGTGTATAATTTCAGTCTGTTTGAAACATTTGGTTATATTACTAAAGGTTTTCAATTTGCCATGCATAACTTGTAGTGTGTGTGTGTGTGTGTGTGTGTGTGTGTGTGTGTGTATGATGCATGCCGTTAAATCAGACACATTTTATTGTGCCACTCAGTAATTGCAACAGTGTGAACCTGTTATCCACTGCATGAATTGTTTATAGTGCTTTGTGGTATCTTTACTTGTAGTGGACTGTTACTGCTGTGCACTACCCCCCCAACCAGCAAAAAGTATTGTTTTCTGGATTTGGATTTGTGACTTGTGAGCGCTTGTTAGGTGGTGTTGTGCCTTTGTGTCTGCATCTCTTGAGTGCACAGCACAATCTTAATCTGTCTGTCCGTTTGCAGTGCACCATTAATTCTGGGAGACTTTGCATTTCTTGTTACACCTCATTTCACTTTGTCAGCAATGGGGAATTTTCTGGACACATGACAGTAGCATTTTGGGATGCACATTAATTCTGGTGACTGTGTGTGACCACTGCGTGCATGACGGAGTGCACCATTAATTCTGAAAGACTTTGCATTTTTTGTTACCCTATCATTTCACTTCATCAGCACTGGGGAATTTTCTGGACACAAGACAGTAGCATTTTGGGGATACAAATTAATTCTGGTGACTGTGTGTGACCACTGCATGCATGACGTCTGAGTGCATCATTAATTCTGGGAGACTTTGCATTTCTTGTGCTCTCATTTCACTTCATCATCATCAGCACTGGGGAGTTTTCTGGACAAAAAACATAAGCATTTTTGGAGAGTCACATTAATTCTGGTTACTGTGTGTTTGAAGGGATGCCAATATTGTTGTCACGTCACCTTACTTCACGTTAAGGCGGAATGACAATGCGAAGTAATAATTACAAGGCGAAATTAGCCTTTTTCATTGGCCACTCTGTGTAGCTGAGTGACAATGCAAAGTGCCCACTTCGCGGGCACTTTGAAGGTGAAATTTAAAATTGCTGCCTTTCTAGTCACAAGTTGCTCTTTTTGGAAGATGGGATCTGCTTTCCCTGTTACTGTAAAGTATACATCCTTCAAGTTAGTGTTCAGAATATTTTTTTTAAGAAATGCCATGTCACAAAAGATTTTCTTTGTGATGGTGTTCCTCTTTCTGTTTGCTACGTCCATGCCACAATTGAAATCTCCCCCTAAAACAACATTTTGTGAGGACTACAAATATGGCTGAATTGCTTGAAACAGTTCTATCCTGTCTGCTTTAGAATGTGCAGCATAAATATTAATTAGTTTATATACTGTGTTGTCTAGTTTGATATCTAAAATTAGAGCTCTGCCAGGCACTAAATCTACTAGTTTAATAAGGTGGAGTTGAAGACTGTGAAAGAGTATTGCTACCCTGGAACAGGTATCTGTTCCTATGGAACAATATGATGGTCCAACCTGCCATTGGTCTATCACTTGTTTAAACTCTGTTGTTGTGTGCAACCTGGTGTCCTGTATAAAAAAGATACCTACCTGAAAGGATTTTAACTTGGAAAAGACTGCCAACCTTTTCATATGTCTTTTTATACTATTAGTGTTATTGGATACAAAGGTAGGTTAGAATCCATTCATATGTTTTGTGAAAGGGAGAAACACACGAGTAAAAGGAAAAAAAAAAGAATCATTACTGTCTCTATCAGGGTGGCTATTTCTTCAGATTCCTAGAGGACCTAGTGTGTTTTTGCTTTGTTTTCCCTTTTGGGGCAGGATGGCCTTCAATGGGTGCTTGTTCTGGGGGGGTCCTCCATATCTGACCCTGGGAATGTTAGTGAAACCATATGGATAAGTCATCTGACTCATTACCCAAGTTATCAATTGCTTCAGCAAGGGCATCAGATCAGTTGGTAGTAGTTATTTCTGAGATTTTAGGACTTTTTGGTGCTGGTAAATTCCAATTTTGCCTGCATCTAGTTACCATTTTAGTTTTCACCAGTTCCTTCTGGGGGGGGGCATCTCTGGAATACTGTGAGGCACAGAGATGCTAGTCCTTCTCCTGCTGCCTGTGTTTCTGTAATCTCAGAACTTTCTTCTGTGAATTCTATATCATTCTCCTCAGATTGCCCCTGTGTCTCTGGGGAAGGGGGGGACTCTGTCTAGCTTCTGCTTGTTTCTGTTCTGCAGGGCTTGGAACTGGTGCAAAAGGCTGTGGGGTGGATTTTGCCTAGTTTTATCTCTTTGAGCAATGGCTACCAACAGGTGCTGTTCCTCACTGTCAGCCTGGTTGGGCTGATTATGGGCAGCCCAAGGGCAGGTGTGATACATATGGCCACATGCTAAGCATAAATTACACTTTTGCTCATTTCTACAAAACCCACCTGTATGCCCAAGTTCATTACATATAGTACATTTTAGGCTGTCACACAAACTGCTCAGATGTCCTGTTGACTCTCACCAGTAACAGACTTTGGGCTGTGCCGCATAGAACAAAACTCCTTGATCTCTTCCCAAAAAAAGCAGTTCAGTAGGTGCTGGAGTCCAGCGTCAGAGCTATTCAGGACCACCTTGATCCTCCAGCCACCAGTCCAGATTTGTTCTTCATCAAAAATTGCCTCAGAATTACCTAAAACTGTACATCACTGCCTGAGCCAGTATAGTAGGTCAGTAATGCTGACTCATTCATTTTGAAATAACATGGTGATAGTCCTTTTAGAAGGCTTTGAAGGTGGAATGACTTCAAACAGTGTTCACAGTGTGGATATTTTAAGTAGTTGGCTTTGCACCCAACATTTCTGAAGTCCACTGCTTAACTTAAAACTAATATCAAAAGTTGCCTTTCTTGACACATGAATAACAGCATAAAGTTCAGCAGCTGTGAAATGTATCTATCCCTTCAACAGAGATCTGACAAACTAATATTCTGTCAGGAAAGGACTCCAGATCCCACCCCCCATAAAGCAAATGAATGGCATTATGCCGTTTGGCTGGGTATGTAGATGTTCTAAAAAAGGAAGCATAGGAATGATGGTGTCAGCCATCTGTGTTTGGTGGTGCCTCAGAGGTAGGGGTTGATTAGTTTGGGCTTGTCCAGTAGTTGAAGTGGAAGCTCCTTGCCTTGTATCCAATCTTCCAGCCTGTGCTGATGCCATGGGTAAAGTCCCCACCTGTGCATTTACTGTTATTTGAGACCTTGCATCCCCAGGAAGCTGCAGGCTAGGGCATTTTATTAAATGCAAGCTTTGTGTTAAATGTAGTGGTGATGTGCTGCAAGTGATTTCAGCAGTGTTTACCCCTTCCATATCAATATCATTATGAACAGCATTTGCCTGTAATAGTAACAGAGTATCTTGAACAGGGGAATTTCCCCTTTGTCCCAGTATTTGAATTGGACTGGGCCATGAGACCCATCATCCTTTGTTTTTTTCTTTTTCCCAATCTGCAGACCTGAGCACTGATTCAACAGTCCAGGTTTGGGCTTGCACAGTGGTAGAGCTTGTAGCGGTGTCCCATCTTAGCCCAGGTGTTATACTGTACTGCTCATTGGTTCTCTCTAGTGGTATCCGTTCCTCCTGGGACCCCCCCCCACTGCACCAGCAGGCTGCATCTGGACCTTTGCATCCGGTGTGTTTCCTGGTAATGCATCTTGCTTCTTTAGTTGTTGTCCTTCAATCACATCCTGCGGTTCCTGTTGTCTTTGTCTGAAACAATCCTCCTCCACTTTTAAGACTGTTTCCAAATGCACTCATTGTTACATTTTCAGGTAAAGAGTTCTTGATATCCATAGGTAACATGGCTGTAGCAACTTCAGATGACAATTCTGTGTCCACAGTCTGTTTTTCAAATCCTGTAATACTGTCAGCAGTTACCTCCATTTCTACCACCTGTCCCACAGTCACAGGTACAACATGAAACAATTCAGCCTCTAGTGCAGTGGAGGTAGAGGAGGAGGCCATCTCCCCCACCTCCTGTATGCCCATCCTGTCTGGAGCGCCAATCAAAGCAGCCATCCTGAACTGTCTGTGTCTCCCCTACTGGAGAGTAGAGGATTTTTTTTTTCCAATTCAACTTTATTTTTATATCGCCTTTCAAAACCAAGACACTTAACATAAAAACAGAAACAGCCAATATAAATACCATTAGAACATAAGATTTAAGTTATCCATAGTTAGGGAAAGCCAAATCAAATAAATAAGTTTTTAGCTCAATTTTAAATCTACTGACAGTTGGACATTCTCTCAACCGATGAAGTAAAGAATTCCACAGGGTCCGAGCTGAAAAAGCGAAGGCATGAGAACCAGATATCTTTAGTCGTACCCTGGGAATCTCTAGCAATCCCTCATCAGTGGAACGGAGAGGATGGAGGGGGCTGTAAGGTACCAGGAGATCTTGCAGGTAGCCAGGTCCCTGATCATGTAGGACTTTAAAGGTTAGCAAGCCAACCTTAAAGGCGATCCACCACTGAATAGGCAGTCAGTGCAGCTCGAGGAGCACAGGTGTAATATGACTGGTCCTAGAAGTCCCATTCAAAAGCCTGGCCGCCACGTTCTGCACCAGCTGCAAGTGGTGGATATCAACCCCTGGTAGTCCTAGATAGAGGGAATTGCAGTAATCAAGACAGGTTGTGACAAAGGTATGAACCAATGTTGGAAGATCATTCAAGGGAACCAGGTGTTTCACCCTGGCAATATTCCTCAGATGATAAAAAAAAAGATTTGATGACAGCTGACATCTGAGATTTTAAAGTCAAGCCATCATCAAAAATAATGCCCAGGTTATGCACCTGGACTGAGGTAGTGAGTGACACACCACCAAGTAATAAACTTGATGGTTGTTCAACCCCTAACCTGCCCTCGGATGACCAGGATCCACTACCAACACTTCAGTCTTGTCTGGATTTAGTCTCAACCAGCTAGAACTCATCCAAGATCCGATCTCGGCAAAGCAACTATTTAGCGTGGAGACTGCATCATCCTGTCTGGGCAGGAAGGACATATACAGCTGAGTATCATCTGCAGAGCAGCGAAAGCTCAGACTGTATCATCTGATGATATCTCCCAATGGCAGCATATACACTGCAAACAATGGGGGGGGGGTAATATAGAGCCCTGCGGCACTCCACAAGGCAGGGAGTGAGCACCAGAGTAATAAATTCCAGTGGCCACTCTCTGAGACCTGCCTGTGAGATATGAATGGAACCAATTTAGGACTGTACCAGACAGCTCACATAAAAGCTGCAGGTGCTCCAATAGCACACCATGGTCTACAGTGTCAAATGCAGCAGAGAGATCGAGAAGGACCAGAATTGTACATGCCTTTTGATCTCTAGCCATTAGGAGGTAATTCAATACCCAGAAGAGAGCCATCTCTGTGCTATGCTTCTTCCTAAAACTGGATTGGAGAGTATCATAGACATTGTGAGTTGTAAGGTGATCATCCAACTGCAATGCAACCACCTTTTCAATAACTTTATCAACAAGTGGCAAGTTAGAGATAGGTCAGTAGTTGGCTAGACAGTCTGGATCCAAGGAGGGTTTCTTAAGGAGTGGTCGAACAACTGCCAACTTGAGGGGGTCAGGAAAGATTCCCCCTCTCCAGGGACTTCCAGACAATGTCAGCTAGGATCGGGCAGATAACATCTACACAACCCACCAAAAGGGGTGTAGGGCCTGGATCCAAACTACAACTAGTTGGATGCAATGTTTGGATGATCTTCACAATGTCATTGAACTCCAGCAGGTGGAAATCTGACCAGACAAAGTGCCAGTCGCTTCCCATCGACCACTGCAATCACTCATAGGAGAGGATGAACCGATACCAGGCTTGATGCTGGCAACCTTATCTGCAAAGAATCGAGCAAACTCCTCGCATCTTAGCTGAGAAAAAGCTTCTCTCAGCCAGAGACAGATTGGATTGCACAATCTGTCAACAATCCTGAAGAGCTGAGCTGGTCGATTCTGTGCAGCAGAAATCTCCCTGGACAGGAATTCTGCCTTCTTACGGGTGATTTCTGATTGATAGCTATCATAATGTGCCATCAACCTAAGCCTGTTATCATCACAGCCGGACTTCCACCAAGCTCCCTCCATCCTTCGACCAATTTGTCTCATCTCCTTCAAGGAGCCATCAATCCATGGGCTCCTTGGGTGAAGACTGAGAGGCCGAACACAAACAGGAGCAATCTTGCCCAGAGCATCTCCAACAGCCTTATTATAGGCTAGAATAAGATCATCTGGACTCATGCATTCACTCAACAAGCCCGAGAGGTCCAGTACTGCCGACAGGTCACTGGGGTTGACCCTCCTTAAAGGGCGGTACTGAACCAACTCCGTAGAGTCAGACCTATTGGAGGGGTCCTGAAGCTGAACCTTATGGTGTGATGGTCAGATCAACTGACTGGTTCCACCCCCAGATCAGCAATCTCCATACACAGAAGGAAGATCCAATCCAATGAATGACCCCCTACATGGGTTGAGGAGGTAACTGCCTGTGATAGGCCCAGCATCGCCTTCAGCTGGAGGAGATTTTGGTCAAAGTTCAAGAGTTCATTGTCAACCCAGGCATTGAAGTCCACCAGAATTATCCTTCTGGGGGACCTCAATACCATCTCGACGATGAAGTCTGCTATCTCCTGCAGGAATTCTCCACCATCTCCTGGTGGACGGTAGATGAGGAGAATCCCACGGCCTACACCCTTACCCATAATATATTCAAAGGATTTGGTACTTCCCAATGGCACATCCACAAGGCCCAGCTCAGTCTTAAACATAATGGCCACAGTCACGCCCCTACGATCCAGTCTTGGATGGTGTATCACCAAGAAACTGGCTGGAGTTGCCAAGGCCAATACAGAGCCTGCATTTTCATCCAGCCAGGTCTCGGTGATGCAAGTCAGATCAGTTATTGCAACAAGATCAGCTATAACAGCTGTCTTGTTTTTAATAGATCTGGCATTGCATAACATCACCAAGGCAGTATGAGCTGTCAAGGAAGACCTTGGCACCTGCCCATTAATATTGGAGCCCTTGGAAATGGGGACAAGGCAGGGAGGACCCCTATCTTGACTCCATTTTGCCCCAGGGCATCTCCTGGATCTCACAACTCCAATCTGCCTTCCCCCCTCCTGTCCCCCATCAGGCCCAGCTCCCCCTGGAGAAAGAATAACAATAAAAAATAAACAAAGACTAGCAACCATTAAAGAAGCATGGTAAAACAAAAAGAGGGCTAAGATTAGTGCAAATAGTAAGGAAAACAAAATAAAAGAAACAAAACCCAGCCCTCAATCCCCAAAATAGTGGAAAAAATGCGAAAAGTACTTAACGATCTAAATATATAATTCAAAAAATGCATCAAAAGCAATATGCACTAAAATAACAAAAGCAAAGGAAATAGCAGGCACCCAGCCATAATAACTAAACAAGCATTTGTCAATGCTGAATGTTGTCTGTCTGGCATTGGCATTGGTACTGCAGGAGTTAGAGATGCCCAATAGGAATGGCAGTGAAATATTGAACTGTCGCCAACCCCACCCCCACCCTGCAGAGACTGACAGATGCTGGGGTGTACCTTTGAGTCATCAGCTATAACACTCATGCCATTTTACCTCACCCTACACTGTAGACAGTGACAAGTGTCATGGTGTGCGTTGGGATCTTTGGGCCTTATACTTATCCCATTCCATAAGGAAATACGCTGAGATGGGTGCAGCACAGGAGAATGGGGTGAACTTTAGGGCCGAATACTCCAAGGCACACCTCAATGCCTGTCACTGGCTGAAGGGTGGAGGAGGGGGTGGAATGACGTGAGAATTACAGCCAATGATCCCAAATCACACCCCTGATGCCTGTCAGTCTCGACAGGGTGGGGTGTGACAGTGGGAAACCGTAACATCATAGGCATTTGTTGGTATTTTCACTCCAAATTTTCAACATAGGCTTTTTGTGATCCCACTTCATGAAGAGCTGCACAATCAGTTTGTTAGCTGAAAGGTAGTTTTGCACAGCAGCTATGCCATTTGGCGACACAGGGATGAAAACATATTTTGGGCAGGATATGAAAAATGACTACTGTATTGTTCATGAGGAGGTGTAAAAAAATGGCAATGTTGAAAATTCTCAAGTGAAAACATGAAAAATTGGTGAAGTCATGAGCATGCATAGGAACTGTGCAACACACGTCCATAACCCAATTATTTTTGGGATTTTTCTAGCCACATTTTCAACATAGGCATCTTGAGACCTCCCTTCATGAACAGTGGTGCTGTGATTTTGTTAATCTGTCCCAAAAGTTGATTTCCCACAGCAACCATGCCATTGTGTGCCAGAAGTGCGGAAACACATTTTGGACAGGCTGTGAAAAATGACAGCTGTACTGTTCATAAGGAGGTGTTAAAAAATGGAGTGTCAAAAATCTGGCATGAAAATATTGCAAATTTGCGAAGTTACAAGGGTGTGTGGAAACTGTGCAATGCACGCTTGTAACACAGTCATTTTATGGTCTTTCGTTACCAAATTTTCAACATAGGCATTTTAGAACCTCTGCTCATGAACAGTGTCACCGTCATTTTCTCAGACTTTCCCAAAAACTGATTTCGCACAGCGACCGCGCTATTCTGCATCAGACATGTGAAAACACATTTCGGACAGGATATTTAAAATGACAGCTGTACTGTTCATAAGGAGGTGTGGACAATTTCACCAAACTTGCAACATAGGCTTTTTGAGAGCCCAACTCATAAACAATGGCACTGTCATTTTGTTAATCGGTCCCAAAAGGTGATTCCATGCAGTGAGAGTGAAATCATCTTTCAGGACAGAATAATGCCATGACAGTGACTGAATTCATGAGGAGGGGTCACAAGAACCCCATGTTGAAAATTTGGTGCCAAAATTCCACAGAATGCCCAAGATATGCACCAAAGTTGAAAAAACCCTACTTATGCCATTATACAACTTACTGGCATTTCTTCAGTTTGTGGTCGGCTTTGAAGAGTGCAGACATGTTCCCAGTCCACCGAAGATAGCTGCACCAGACTCCAGAGGTATGTATGGGGTGAGGAGGGGGTGTGGGGAGGCAAGGTGCACAGAGGGTGTGCAGGGGTTGGGCAGGGAACGGGAAAGACCACGAGGGATCTTTTCTTCTTTTACAGGGAAAAAAAAACATTGCGGGATGTTTTTCTTTTTACATGAGCATTTGACACATTGAGGTTTGCTCCAGAATGCCACCTGAGTGTTGAGGGGCAAGCCAACGGAGGATTGGGCACCCCCATTGGCACATAGTGAAGGGGGCAAGAGCCGAGGGGGATTGGGCACCCCCGGCACAGAACAAATGGGGGGTCATTATGCCAACAGGGAGTGGGCACCCCCGTTGGCACACAAACTGACTGATGGCATGCTGGCAGGGGGATTGGGCACCCCTGAAGTTGACTCTCCATGTGGCAGCAGTCAGTGCTGCCATGTTTCTTGAAGCGCTTCCGGAAAGGAACGTAGGGAGGGCTCATTTTGGCGCCGCTCCATGATGCCAGTGGCTGTCATTGAAGCAGACCTTTTGTTTGATCTGCTCATCACATTATGTATTCCTGGTGTGGTGCCTGCATGCTTGCTTAATGGGGAATGAGGGATGCACCTACTGATGCATGCCCTGCATTCACCCAACAGTGTCCACGCCTTCAAATCTGCCAATAATGCAATATGTTGGCTGTCACGCAAGCACGAACCAACATAAATAGGAGAAAGACCGCCAATGAAAAAAGGGAAGGGAGGATGGGGCTCAGTATCATCCAGTAGTAAGAAAGGGGAGAAAATCTTTCAACTTAGCAGCTAGGTCTCGAGGGGAAAGAATCCTACTATCCCTCAAATACAAACCAATCAGCTCAGCAGTAATCATACGGAGACAGACATCTGGAATGATGATCTGTTGTTGAAAGGCTGGACCAGCTGGGGTCCCCCTGTTGCATTTCCAATGTGTCCCAAAAGGCATGAGCATACAGACAGCACAATAGAAAATGAGCCATGATCTCCAAATGAAGAGCACAACTGATTCCGGGACAAAATTTCTCTTCCATACTCTTGTGTTTGGCATTCACCTTAACACTTAAAGGACCATGGTAACACAGCCAAAGGATGTCCTACATCTTAGCAGGGGTAAAGGTATTAGTCAAAACTGCCCCTACCATACAATATACTGGTGGTGGAATATCAGGATAGACCGAAACCACCAAAAAATGACTGGCCATAATAACACAATACAAAGTCCGGGGGACAGATTGTATTTATACTGCCATATTGATCTTCCAATGATGGAGCTTGTCAACCAAAGTACGAACATAAGGAAGGGTCTGGCATGCTGTAAAAGGGATCAGCGAGCCTTTCTCCCATGCAGGTAGAACCACCTCCAACCAAGATGCCACCCATGGGCACCAAATCTTCAGGGTCTTCACCAAACAATTTTTAATAGGCCAAAACAAATAATCATAAAAGAAAAGAACCAAGGGGTTAACTATCTGCAAACCCCCTTAGGCAATAGGGAGATAAACCACCATTCTCCTCAAGGGGTTCAAGTGACTCCCCCAGATAACTTGAAAAAATAAACTAAGAAATCACACCCCCAATGATTTGGGAAAGGAAAACATCATACTCATATAGGTAAATAGTGGAAAAAGGCTGGCCTGGTGGCACTGAGGGTTGAGGCACTGGACGCCACACCTCGCGCCAAGCTGGTGACCCAGGTTTGGGAATGGATTCAAGCCATTGGGGGCTGGGAGGGGAGATGAAGGATTGAGCATCCTATGAGTGCTCTACTTCCTCTGGGGTGGACTTGAGGCATGTGTTGCCCTGCAGTGGCACCTAGCAGAGGCTGGGTGCACTGTCAGTAGCGAACATCCTAAGGGGAGGGAACGCAGCAGACATCTGCAAGTAGGTGCAGTCGACATCATTGCATGTCTGGCTCCCATGGGGAACTCAGTGACAGAAAATTGAGGGGCAACCACCATGGCTCATGGCCGGGCCCTGTGCCCCTGACATGAGAAGTGTGGCCACCTGGTTACTGGTCATGGGTCCCCTAGGAGGAGGAGGAGTGTTCTGTTAACTTCATTGGGTCCCTGTGTGCATCTGTGTGTATTTATCAGACCTGGTTTGTGGGTGCAGGTGCCAGTGGCTGGTGGTCATTGTGGCCCACTCTGCACAGGAGGAGGATAAACTGTTAAATGATTAAAAAAAAAAAACAGGGGAAAAAAGAAAAATCTCAGAACCGCCACCTTTTTCTTCTTGGATTATTTCCAAGACTTCCACACCTGTAATCGAGGAACACAGGAGGTCAACTTGGCCATCAATTGAAAAGAGCCATGTCCCCCTCACCACAAGTGATACCAAGAATGTGAAGTGGCTCCAATGACAATGAAATATCCCCAATGTCTATTACAGGAGTAATTCCAATCCCCAGTTTCAGGCAACAGCACTTGTGAACATTGAGCTGTGCCTCAGACACATGGGAAAAAGAATGAAAAACATCAAGGGCCATACAACTGGATGGGGAGTCCTGAACAAAAAGGGTGACATAATCCTCATAAGTGGTGATCATTACCATATCTAATCCATTAGGGGCAAGAATCCCATGGATCTGCAATTGGGACTGATTTTTCTGTATAATGGGGTCAATGCTATACATATAAAGAAGCAGGCTAAGGGGACTGCCCTGATGGACTCCCGTACATACCAAAAAGGCCGTACCCAAATGCCCATTAATTAACGGAATAACCGAGGCCATCCCATACAACCATCTCAACCAAGTACAAAACATTGTAGGAATACCATAATGCTGTAAACAGCAAACAGGTATGAGTGGGAGACCCAATCAAACGCCTTCTCCTGATCCAAAGTCAAAACATAGTTAATGTCTCTGGTCAATGTCACCAAGGCATTCACCTCACTCAAAACAAGGAGATGGTCTGTGATGTGCCAGCCAGGGACTGAACAAATCTGGGCAGGAGAAATAACATGATGTGAAACAGAGGCCAATTGAGAGGACAACATCTTCATTAGTGTTAGCCCCCCACCCCTGCCTTTTTGCAAACAACAGGTGGTAATGCTGTTTGAATCTGACAGCAGTACCAGCTGGGGACTGGGTTCAGGGAGGAATAGGTTACTCGGCACAAGAGCTAGGTTTGGCTACTCTGCACAGGGGCACCCAAGTAATTCTGAACACAGGAAGCAATAACTGTAATGTCCAATACCAGGAATGGGATTCTAAAGTGTGGATTTTATTCACATTCAAGCAGAACAAACAAAGCATAGACGGACCCCCATGGGGCTACACTTCTGGAATGCAGATTAAGAATTAAGAACACTTCTTCAACACTTCAGCCCTCAGGCTCTGAACCCACCGGGCACACAGCCTGGACTTGCACGCTGCTTTAGGTACACAGCCCAAACTTCTATCCTATCTGGGATTTCCCTGGCTTGGCTCCCTTGCCAGCCACTCGGATACCTTCCATATGTCATGGAAACATTTATTGGTGGCTCCCTAAACCACCTAAGAGCACCTCAGCTCTATAAGGGAAACTTCCTTTTAATCCCACATCTGAGTACTTTCTTCAGGCACTGGCCAAGTACCTAAGAGAAAGTAAAGGTGCCACAGAGCAAATCCGTAGAGGTGAATTTGGTTACTACTGATGGGGGGGTCTCCCACCTCTCGCTTCCACAATTCATACCCAGCCATTTCTCTGGACATTAAACATCTCATTCTGTAAAGCTTGGCAAAGTAGATTAAAGGGTAAATGTATGTCACATTTCCTCTACTTGTCTTGCTTTCCCATTGTGTTGGACTTGAACATACTTTTACTTGGCTTAGCCCATTGCTCTAGGCCTCCCACTGATTCAGCAGTCCAATCCCTACTTTCCAACAGTTCAGGTGAAAACAGAGGCCCTATGTCAGAGCGAACTCACACTTTGGTTGCAGGTGCCCCACAGGCGATTCTTCACAGGAATTCCTTTCCCACAGCTTCTGGTGCCACAGCACAACTTGAAATAAGGCAGCTTCTTCCTTAGCTGGAACCAGGAGGATTGCACCTATAAGACAGGCAAACCCTTCCACCCCATCCCCTCAGGGATGGGGCACATAGACCAGTAACAGCGGTCTCCACCACTTCACAGACAGCTTGCTGTGTTCCTCTTTTGGTGGAAACACACACCTCCACTTACAGTAGCTCTATGACAGAGCTTAGGCTCAAAAAGCCTGTCCACAGACTGATGTGCTGCTCTTCTCTTCAAGACTGCACACAGACTCTCTCTCACACTGTTCAAAAAATCCCCAACATTCTGTCCTAACTCCCACTTGCAGATTCCAGTGTGGCTCATGCAGCTGAGAAAGTTCTATGGTGATATCATCCCTCAGTCTCAGCTGAGACTGAGAACAGAGTGAGACAGTGTGAAATCTATTTAACTGGAGTTTCACAAGCTGCCTTCCCTGCCTACCACTAGGTCTTACTGGGATTCTAGTAACCCCGGGTAACAGGGGGGTTACACTCACCCTGGGCCAGGAAAATGACTGTCCGCAGTTATTTACCCAGCTTAGGCCATCTCACCCTATGTGCTACCTGATGAGGGGGGTGATCAGGCCCCCTCCTACCATGTGCTAGCACAGGCAGGCAACACTAAGGGCCTAGAGGCCTTTGGCTGATGCATCAGCCTCTACTCTACCCGCTGACTATGGGTACCTAGTGGCTCCGGTAGAACTGCCCAGAGCATAGCCCTAATAGATCAGCACTGCAACCCCTACTGTAGGTCAGGGCCATAGCCTGTCTATCCCCCCTAGCCCTCTAGGGAAAACCTTTCTGCCTTTAACGCACACCCCAAAACAAACAAACAGGGGACCTCCCCGATGTTGGGCAACTTGCAACCACACACCAGGAGCTAATACCATACCATTACATTACTCCCTCACTCCCCCACAACCATACCTGTGGAAGAAAAGGGTTACTATGCAGTAACAACAACAACAGTACTTTAAATACTACACACTAAAGTACTACTGAGGAACTCCAATGAGCCCCTCCTCCTCTTCTTGTCTTCTCTTCTATCTTTTTCAGGAACACCTGCAAGAAAAAAGAAAGACAACACACACTCCTAATCTGCATACACAGTCTATCTAAACCCCTACCATCAAAACACTGGAGAATCCCACAAATATTTTTTTAGAAAAGGTATAAAAACAGTATATACACCAGAAAACAGTAGAAAAACAATGACATTATTTACAAT
Source organism: Neoceratodus forsteri (assembly GCA_016271365.2). Lineage (NCBI taxonomy): Eukaryota > Metazoa > Chordata > Ceratodontiformes > Ceratodontidae > Neoceratodus > Neoceratodus forsteri. Next base: position 120,447,498 of record CM028136.1, on the reverse strand, counting down.
ACACATTTGGGGGATGGAGTGCCCTAAAAGTCCCATCTAGTGACCACAGTGCCCGAAGGCTAGTCCATTAAAGAGTCTCTCCTGGGCCGGAGCCCGGTGAAGCACAGTTCTAGAAGGCCAAAGTCCTGAAGGGGAGACTCTTTGAGGACAGTTCACACATCTGGAGTCTGCTAGGTTAGAGTGTGTACTGCAATGTCATAAGAGTAGAAAAGCTTGGACTTACCAACCCCTTGTAGAACGAACAAAACACACCGACCTGCTCCTCGGCCGAAGCCTCTCCCTGGCAGCACTCTTCTGATACGGCTGGGTGGACATCTTCCAGGAATGACAGGAGGGGGCACATCTGGAAACTGCTGGGTTGATGTCATCTCTGGAGATGGAACCTTGGAACAAGAACAAAAAGGAAAACAGCTGGTCTGACGTCATCCAATTACCAGGCGATGAATCAGGATACAGCTGGGCTGGTGTCCTCTCTGGATCTGAAGTCATCTGGTGGGCCAGTCAATGGATTCTGGAAAGTCAGCACACTGTAGAACTGATGAATGTGGGGCACCTGAGTCCTGGACGTCCATACTGGCGGAACAACAAAGGCACTGCAATGGCTGGAGTAGCAGCACTGGCTACGACTGCTCTGCTTTCCAGTTGGTAGGCATGGGCACATTTGCAGGGAGGTCTTTGCATTGAGGCCAATAGTACAATGGGTCAGGAGCTTGAATTATTACTCCATCTGGGCACACATAATTCACACTATGAAAGGTTTCACGTCCCTCTCCATCCACTATTCGAACAGTGTCCATTAACAGTGTCCTGCCTCTTTTCCACTGGCTGTATTTTTCGTGAAACATTCTGTTCCTGACCTGCTTGTTTGCACCAGGATGCACACATTTCATTGCTTTGGCCCAAATCCAGGATTTCCAGCTGTTCTCAATCTCCTCCCAGACTCTTCGAGGAAAGGCAGGAAAGGACATCCCATAGATTTAATTCGCCTTCCTAAGAACCAGTCTCTCCTCTTTACTAGCTTTGGTCAACCTCAGACTGCTGGCCTGGCTTGGGGGTGGCCAGTCCTGGTTCTGCCAGCTATGCATTCTCAACGAGACAATAAATGGATCCCTGACTTCTTCTTCTTGCACAACCAGGGCAGTGGCATCGCCACTCTCTTCCATGCATTCCTCTGAGGCAAGAGCTTGAGGCTGTGCACCCGTTCCTTTTTCACAAGGCCACATATGTTCTCCTCTTCTTCTTCCTCACTGAGAATCTGTGCCCAGGAGTGAGCAGTCGTCCTCACTCCTGAGACTATCCATTCTTCGCTGGGCACGGAGGTCGACACCTCCCATTCAAAGGCCTCTGTTATCTCATCTTCTCCTATGAGACTTGGGCTAGGCCCCCCTCTCCAAGGATCTACTGGTGCTCTGCCTGAATTGTCTCTCTGCAATCCAGCATCTGAAACATCAGCATATTGTTCCATTTGCAAATCTGCACCCTCTAGCATTGTGCCACACTCACCCGAGGGGCCTTCTCCAACAGGCTCTGCCTGGTGTTGTGTGCTGCCAACTGCAAATTCTTGAACTTTTGTCCATGTGGGAGCCAAACGAATCTTGGGTGCTTTAAACAAGCCATATTTCTCTAAGCACCCTGAACAGTGAGGTACCATGAAGACATCCCTTCCAGCATTAAAGCATATTAAGCACACTTGCACTGGGTATCCAGGAATCACCACATGAGGAGGCAGTTGTCCTCCATAGAAACACCTCTCAATGTCCCTTAACTTGTTTACTTCTGCTGCTACCATAGCCCGGGCATGATCCGGGAAGCTGGCTGGTCCTGAGGCCATGACTGCAGAGAAAAAGAAATGCTCACTGTTATTGAAAATCCCACATCACTGAACACTTTCTTTTACTTTTAAAATGGCTCCTGTGCTGCTGTGTTTACATTACTACCCCACCCTGTAATGGCGGTGGCTGCATTCCTGTGCATCAACATTCTGAAATTGGGTCAAGCCACTGCGCATCCAATTTACACACTCTACTGATAACTTTGCTCATACTGCACAAACTTGCACTGTTCTTTTCCTAGCACATTTATATGATTTGCCATGGACTTTTTACTTGCTGAAAACATTGCTCTAGCTCACAGTCCCTTAAAGCCTCAGTATTTCAAGCACAGGATTGCCTGTAACTAGTGCTGCATAAATTGATACAACTCACAGTCTCTCTCATGGCTTTGAAACTTTACTCTGACGCTGAACCCATAATTATGCTCACAGTTGATGGTTTAACAGTCTTGCTTTCACTGGTAAAACGTGACACAGTCTTTTGTTTGCAAAATGACTATACTGCTGCACACAGATTCAGCTGGCTTTTGGCAAAAATCACTGGTTTGAGCAATTATTTCTGTTGGTACTCACTGTTATCAGTAGCTGTTTGCTGTGATGGAAAATGGCCTGCAGCCAGTCTTGGAGGCCTCTGGACAGAAGCGGGTTGGCAGTCCTGCCGATTGTCCCTCCGATCTCCACACTCACAATCCAGTCAATCGAGATGCGGGTTGAGCCCGATTTTAGATGGAAAAGTCCGAGTTCTTAACTTTAACAGTGCTTTCGGTCACCGCGACGCTCCTCTGATAAGCCAGTACACACACACCACTCACAATCCCTCTTGAATGCTGGGCAGTCACTGTAGAGCTGGCTTGAGGGCGGGACTGATTGCAGTCTCACCAATCACACAATGCCATGCAAATAAGCCTCTTTCTCTCACGAGTGCTCTTCTCCTCATGGCTATCGTCGAGCAGGCAGATTTAAACTGCAAAACCACTTTTTTTTTTCTAGAACTGACTCCACGGCCGGAGCCCATTTCAACCATTTGTCATGGCCATTAACACATCAAGTCTCTCAGTTCACTAAAAAGCATTGCCAACATCTAGGGCACAATCTTCCTTTTGCTACCCCTAGTCTTCCACACTTTTCTTTGTCACAACAGTATTTAAAAGTTGGCAAAATGCTGTAATTTTTGGATGCAGGACAAGGGCATACTCTGTCAGGCTTTACTGCTCCTTGATGAACAGTTGACATTTAACAGCAGCATATGGACAACAGCACACAGTGACACACTAGTTAACCTTGCGTCAGCTTTTTTTGGCTACCCACTGCTAGATAACCAAAATGCTAGCCCTTTGCCCGAGCACGTTTCCTCCCTAAATTTAAAATCCAAAGCGGTGTCTCCTTTTTGTAACCCCAACCCCCCTGCCTTTTTGCAAATGACAGGTGGTATGCTGTTTGAATCTGACAGCAGTACCAGGTGGGGACTGGGTTTGGGGAGGAATAGGTTACTCGGCACAAGGTCTAGGTTTGGCTACTCTTCACAGGGGCACCCAAGTATTTCCAAACACAGGAAGCAATAACTGTAATGTCCAATACCAGGAATGGGATTCTAAAGTGTGGCTTTTTTTCACATCCAAGCTGAACACACAAAGCATAGATGGACCCCCAAGGGGCTACACTTCTGGTAATGCAGATTAAGAATCAAGAACACTTCTTCAACACTTCAGCCCTCACACTCTGAACCTACCAGGCACACAGCCCAGACTTGCACGCTTCTTTGGGTACACAGCCCAAACTTCTATCCTATCTGGGATTTCCCTGGCTCGGCTCCCTTGTCGGCAACTCGGACACCTTCCATATGTCATGGAAACATTTGTTGGTGGCTCCCTAAACCACCTAAGAGCACCTCAGCTCTATAAGGGAAACTTCCTTTTAATCCCATGTCTGGGTACTTTCCCTCAGGCACTGGCCAAGTACCTGAGAGAAAGTAAAGGTGCCACAGAGCAAATCCGTAGAGGTGAATTTGGTTACTACTGATGGGGGTCTCCCACCTCTTGCTTCCACAATTTATACCCAGCCATTTCTCTGGACATTAAACATCTCATTCTGTAAAGCTTGGCAAAGTAGATTAAAGGGTAAATGTACATCACATTTCCTCTACTTGTCTTGCTTTCCCATTGTGCTGGACTTGAACATACTTTTACTTGGCTTAGCCCATTGCTCTAGGCCTCCCACTGATTTAACAGTCCAACCCCACTTTCCAACAGTTCAGGTGAAAACAGAGGCCCAATGTCAGTGAACTCATCCTTTGGTTGCAGGTGCCCCACAGGCGATTCCTCACAGGAATTTCTTTCCCACAGCTTCTGGTGCTGCAGCACAACTTCAAATAAGGCAGCTTCTTCCTTAGCTGGAACCAGGAGGGTTGCCCCTGGAAGACAGGCAAACCCTTCCACCCCATCCCCTCAGGGATGGGGCACATGGACCAGTAACAGTGGTCTCCACCACTTCTCAAACAGCTTACTGTGTTCCTCTTTTGGTGGAAACACACACCTCCCCTTACAGTAGCTCTATGACAGAGCTTAGGCTCAAAAAGCCTGTCCACAGACTGATGTGCTGCTCCTCTCTTCAAGACTGCACACAGACTCTCTCTCACACTGTTCAAAAAATCCCCAACATTCTAGCCCAACTCCCACTTGCAGATTCCAGTGTGGCTCATGCAGCTGCGAAAGTTCTACGGAGATGTCATCCCTCAGTCTCAGCTGTGACTGAGAACAGAGTGAGACAGTGTGAAATCCATTTAACTGGAGTTTCACAAGCTGCCTTCCCTGTCTACCACTAGATCTTACTGGGATTCTAGTAACCCCGGGTAATGGGGGGTTACATAAGTATCTTCAAATCAGTGTTTAACATGCAAAGGAACCTCCAATTGTGTAAATCAATGGCATCTCCTTTCTTAAAAAGCAAAATCTGAATGGCCTCCCCAAATGATCGGTACTCACAGCTTCCTGCAAAATATCCATCAATATGGAAGAAAAACACTAAAACTGATGTTAGGCCATTTGGTCCAGGAACGACTGAGGTTCCAATAGCAGAAATAGCCTGAAGAGTCTCCAGTTTAGAAATGGACAACATCAAACCAGCAAGCTCCCCAGAAGGGATGAGGGACACTGACACCATGCTTACAAATGGACTAGCTGGCCTGGAAGGGAACTAACCCCAAACATAGAAAACATGTACTAATGAACACTGGACACAATTTTGGCCCCAGTAGTAATTGGGACACCAAATGGAGTCACAATCTGCATCAGGTGCCTACATCATACTCGCTCCTTACAGGCCAAAAAGGGATCGCCTATACCATGAGCTCCACAAGTACCTGCCATATGTTGCATCAATAAAGATTGACTTCTATTGTATGGTTCAGAGAGCATACATGCTTTCAAAGTAGCAATCATCAGGCCATAGTCAACCAGACTCTGATGAGACAGGGACAAGTCTCTGGCAAATTGCATCTGACAGGTGAGATACTCAATATATGTAATTTTATGGCGGGCTTGGGTCAGAGACCTAATCAAGCTCTGAGCCACCAACTTAGTATCTGACCACCATCCAAGAAGGTCCTCAGTTATGCAAGCTAAAGTGGCCAGACCCAAAAGAAGATCCAGCACCTCAGACTGCACTAGAGGGATCTCCAAAAAGGAATCATTCATGCACCAATAACCCCTGCCAGGAGCAACGGAGGGAGAAACTGAAAAAATACCACCCACTAAAAAGTGGTCAAACAACTCAGTTTGAGTCAAATCACAATCAACTGTGTAAATGAGCAGAAATTAATAAAAAATCAATTCAGGTGGCCAATTCAGAATAAAAATATGTAAAACCACTGGACAGATGTAAATGCCAATAGGCATCAACCAAATTGGCAGTACAGAGCAGAGACTGCAAACAAAGAGAATCAGAAACATTTTTGTCAGTATGTGTCCCTCTATCCCCATGGTCAAGATAACAATTAAAGTCCCCTCCCATCAAAATATGATGGGTGGTATGTAAAAAGGGTCATATTTTATAAAAAAAGATCAACCCTTGCCTTCTTAGTTTGGGGGGCATAAACTGAAATAAAATGAAACAGAGTCCCCTGAATGAGGGCATCCAGCAATAGAGCCCTACAGGGCTCAACATCCACTAGACAAACATGTGAAACCGCAGAGGTCAGGAACAAGATTCCAACCCCATCATCTGACATCTGGGCCTATTGACTGAAAAGATGGGCCCCATCACCAATGATGTTGTGCCTCAGACATATCTCCTGTCATGGTCAACCTCATCTCCTGAAGAAGCACAACATCACTGGCCAGATCTTCAAGTAGGGAAAAAAGTAAAGTGCGTCTGGTCACATTCTTAATGCTATGCACATTAAGAGTAGCAAAACGTAAGGGGTAGACATAAAAAATATTAATAGGGAATATAAAATAAATAGTCATGGATCACACTCCATCGGCAATGTCAATGCCATCTTCAAAACCAACTTCTGTTTCTTATGGTGTTTCACTTTTGTCTTAACCAAAGAAGGGTCATCCTTAGCATGAGTTGAATTAGGCACTGCCATAGTGGCAATAGAAGAGGACTCCGACTGGGATCCTAAGTCAGAATCCAAACCATCCTAGCCAATATTGCAAATTTATTATCCAATTGTATTAAGGAGTATGGAGCACATTGGTGCAAGGGCAAGAGGCAAGGCTTATGGGACCGAAGGGAGCATTTCCGATCAGCTGCAAGGAGATCTGGAGGGGGCATAAACAGAGTGTCAGGCAACTGATCTACAGGATGCAACAACAAATACATACTTTAAACCTAAACTTGCAACTTGCTGTTATGGTTACAAAAGGAGTGGGGGTCTCTTAGTATTCACCTCAGGGCCCTGATGTGAAGTCACCCAGTTACCACCGTTGAGGAAGACCGCCCATCAATGGGATCCTTACTCTAAACTGCACTGCCTCAATTTGCTTATCTTTATATGGTGCATCATCCCAAAGATAGCTTAATTAAAGTACAGGCCCAGCCAATGTGCAGATAGCTGCTGGGGAGCTGGTTAAAATAAGGCCACACTTCTCCATGAACAAATCAACACAAGAATACCTGCTCACCTTTGTTCATTCACAAACTACAAATGGGATTAAAAACAAGGGGTGCTTCTGAGGGTTGTGTACTTAAGCAGAAAACAACAAATAGAGCACACCCTGACCCCCCCAAAATGCAACAAATACATACTTTCAACCTAACTTGTTCTTTTCTGTTTAAGTAAGCCACCCTTACAAGCACCCCTTGTTTTTAATCCCATTTGTACTTTGTGAATGACCAAGGGTGAGCAGTTATTCTTGTGTTGATTTGTTCATGGAGAAGTGTGGCCTTCTTAATTTAACTAGCTCCCTAGCAGCTACCTGCACATTGGCTGGGCCCATATTTTAATTAAGCTATCTTTGGGCTGATGCACCCTATAAAGGTAAGCCAATTGAGGCAGTGCAGTTTAGAGTAGGGACCCAGCTGACGGGAGGTCTACCTCAATGCTGGTAGCTGGGTGACTTCACATCAGGGCCCTGAGGCAAATACTAAGAGATCCTTTTGTAACCATAACAGTAAGTTGCAAATTTAGATTCAAAGTATATATTTGTTGTTGCATTTTTTTGGGGGGGTCAGGATGTGCTCTGATTTGTTGTTTTCAGCTGATCTACAGGAGCAGCCCAACATGGTAAAGCAGGTAACACAGTCCTGGTAGGAGTAGATAAAGAAGGGGGAGTCACGGTAACAGACCAGATGGAGAAACCAAAGATTGAGAAGGCTGAGTCATTGGAAGAGGCACGTTTTTTATTTATTGAAATGTTTCCTAGAGGGAGGGAGGGAGCATCAAGTGGTGGTGTCATATGCTCTGGTCCTCTTGGTGGGACAAAGTAGCTGCTACTTCCTTCTGGAGTCGCTGTTGTCAGATCAAATGATCCTGCAGCAAAAGGGCATACTAGGTGTCCATTTCCATTTTATTATGTTGGGCCTAGGGATAAGCTCTATAGGAATGCCCTGATTCCTCACAAAGGTTGCAGCAGATAGCGTTGGAGCAATATGCCCCCGTATGTCCCAGAGTCAAACACAGATTACAATGGATCGAATCACAGGCACTACTCAGATGGCTTTTGGATCCACAATAAAAACATTTCAGCTGGCTGGGGTAGAAACAGTGGGCCCTGTCCTGGCCCAGGAAGAAAACACTGGGTAAATGTCACAAGCCATAGTGGACATGGTGGAGATTGACTTTAAACCACCAGTGCCAAGTCCAAAAAAGTTCCTCATCCAAAATCGGCTCAAGAATACCCAGCACCTCACATCTTTGAGAAAGCCAAAAACGACCATCCTGAACCTTCTCTCTCTCATTTTTCAGCATGATGGTAACTGTCCGTACTGTAGGTTTGGTAAGAGGCATTGCCTGAAAAGACAGCCACATTCTGGGGTGCTGACCCCTCAGTCAGGAGTGTAGAAGGATCCAGAAATAATATCTGAGCAGGCAAACTAGACAATTCATTAGGAAGACCACTCAGTGGCAAATCAAGAAGTCCCATAGCAGCTGGAGGATGAGGATCCAGAGTAGGAAGGTCCAGACAGGAAGTGCCCAATTCAGATCCAGTAGAGGGCACCATAGAAGGGCCAAGCAAGAAAGTCCCCAGGAGAAAATCCAACACCCCATCCACAGGGGTCCTGAAACAGAATCCATGGGCATAAATTCCAATAAACAAGATGGAGCCATAGGTCCCTTCAGGGGAGCAGAATGCCATTGTCCAGTGGCATCCCATGTCCAACTGGTATCAGACAGATCTTTAACCAGTGACCATTGCCCCGGTGGATAAGGGGCCGCTCTATTCTGAAGCATAATATGTGGATCTGTAGAAAGTCCAGATGCCAGGACAGGCAAATCTGGAAGGTGCAAATTCAAGACAAGATTTTCAGGAGAAGACAGAACCCCAGAATTGTCCCTGGGTATCCTGGTTGAAGTCCAGCAGAAAGAGTTCCAGGAGAAGGCATACCAGACATTGATAACTGTGGGAGAGTTTGTGGTTGTGGAAGAGCAGCAAGTACAAATTGAAGGGGAGCAGACAGAACAGCAGTAAGCACCTCATCCTCCCTCTGAAGGCAGTCACCAGCTGATGAAAGCTGGAATTTTGAGGCCATCAAGATGGGGGTCTGAGCTCCCACAATTGTCAATCCTGCCATTGAAATCGGCATTGATTGTCCGATAGAGTCATCAGGATACCACATCCAGAAAGCGGAGGCAGACTCAGCGAGCAAGCCAAGTATTTCCACCACAACAGCAGCTCCGGACCTCTCGCAGCAAACAGCCACTTCTTTTGAAGCAGGTAAGTGACATCCTCATCCACCAGTAACCCCAGCAAAATGTTTTACTTCTAAAGGAGATAGTCCTGTAATTGGGTGTCCTCCTCCAATAACACAGAGTCCAGTGGTGCAGTCAGTGGGTCCTCATCTGTAAATGACTCCAGGACTGCTGCAGGCTCCACACAGTCCAGCAAACGTACCTCAGGAGGCACCACATCAAGTCCAACTTCAGTCCCAGCAATGAGTGTAGTGGTGAGAGGGGCCAGTCCTCCCTCACCAACAACAAACTCCATTCTGTCTCCCTAAGAAGCTGCCACCAGACGTGACAGCAGCACCCCCTTCCAATAGCAGGGGAATTTATTATTTTATTAAGAAATCATACAGAAATCCAAAAAAAATTGCAAGCAATAGTTACAATACATCAAAAAGTTCAAAGGTCAAGCCAACTTTTTTTTTACATAAGAGAAAAAAGGTGCATAGTCAAAAAGGTGAAAAAAAGAAAATATGTACATATTTGTTAACTTCACAAATACAAAAAAGAAAATAATGGGATGGATCAGAGTTTGCCTTATTTAGATTGGAAAAAAGCAATTGATAACTTTAAGATTTACATTAGAAGGGTTTCTTCTTATTTCAAGTAATTGGGACATCAGAGTCCATGACCGATGGCAGATTTCATCAAACATTTCTCAATGAATCACTTAACCATTTTTTCACTTCTTGAAAATAAAGAACTTGAAGTTCATATGTGATTTTTTGTACCAGTTCAAAATGTGATCTGTCTTTTTGGGGTAAGGTATACAGACATCTAGAGTGCCATATGTACCATTTGATAGTCACAAGCACTAAATGTAGAGTTGATTGATCCCATTGAGACCATTGTGTATCTAAGTCCCAATATATTAGAATGTTGTAATTAATTGTAGCGAATCATGGAGTTTGCCATTTTGTGGCTGGAAAACTCCAAAACCCAGAGATATGACTACAATTAAAGAACAGGTGTTCCATTGTTTCTAGTTTGGAGCATGCATCCATGTCTAGAACAATTCTGTTCAGCTTGCTGCTTGTGTTTTTGATTCTCTTTCACATTTAGCCATTCATGGCAACAAAGCCTGTTAACATCTTTATTTTTTTCTGGGATGCACTTATTTTGTAAGATAGGTTTTAAAGAAAACAGTACAGGTGCTGGACACTTTGGAAAAACAACATCAACTTGAAAACTGGATGCTAAGACATTTTTATACATGAACTTCCTAACAGTAATAAGAACCATCTGGCAGCTGATTTGCCATAACTTTAACTTTACTAAAAATTCTCTTAGGTATCCTGAAGCCTGTTGTGAAATGCAAATAATTCTCATGATGTTCCCTTTCCACGGTAATAACCAAGGGTGGCAAACAGTACACAAGACTAGGGTCCACACTTGGGAATTTGATAATAGTAAGAGTTTAATGTTGCAATATAAAAAAATGCAATAGAAGAAAACTATGGGTTTGCCATATGTAGACCACCTTGTTTTTGATAGCAGTATAAAACATTCCTCTAAATGGGATTCAAGCTGCTTCCCCAGACAGCCTGAAAAAATAAGCTGTATAAGGGGGCTTCTAGAGATTTTGGAGGAGGGAAAATATAACTAATGGACAGGAATGCAGGGATCAGGAAAGTTTTTATTAAATAGATTTGCTTTTCTTTGGTCATTTGCCATTTATTCCATTGTTGCACAAGTGAACGACCTATCTGTATTTCTGCCTCCCAGTTCAAAATGTCCAGAGGTCCATCTCCATATTTTATACCTAAGATAGTAATAGGAGACATCTGACTTCAGATAACTTCTATATCTGTAATCTGAGGGACAGGCCTACCAAGATGTGTTCCTTGGCATTTTTGAATATTTAAAGATGTCCCTGTGCAGCTACCAAAATCCAAATAAATTCTTATTGCCTGTTTTGCTGAGACTTCATCATTAACTAAGATGCATACTGTAGGTCATCTGCATATGCCATAGGTATAGTGTAATAATTTATTTTTATATGCTGTAGAGTAAGGGAGGAGTTTAGTACTCTTAGAAGGGGGTCTATGCAAAAGACATATAGTAGGGGACTGAGGGGACATCCCTGCGGCACCCCTTTCTGTACTGGTAGCATTGGGCCATTCCACCCATTCACCTGAGGTGTAACCATAGCAGTTTTGTAAAGACTTTTCAACCAGGATATAAAGTCCAGATGGGATTTTATAATGAGTCAGAACTTGCCAAAGAAAGGCGTGTCTGATAGAATCAAAGGCTTGCTTTTGGTCCAACGAGAGTATAAAATCCTCCAGGCCAGATTGGTTATCTTGTTCAATTATTTCTCTTAATAAGATCAGTTGATCAGTCATCTTTCTCTTCAGAATAGAGCACAATAGGGCAGTAGAGATCAGATATATAGCTGCTTTCAGCAACCTAGAGTGTAGAATTTTCACTAAAATTTAAAAATCTACATTTTGAAGGCTTATGAGCCTCCGGTTAGACATATGTCTTCTGTCACCTTTATATAAATATATATATATATATATATATATATAGATTAAAGAGCCCTTCACCATTTCTAGAGGGACAGAGTCTGATCTTAGGATGGCAGAAAAGGCAGCAGCCAATTTATCCTCTAGTAGTGGTCCAAATATTTTATATAATTCCAGAATGAGACCATCTATGCCAGGGACAGTTAATTTAGATAGGGACTTGATAGAAATTCCTATTTCTTGTGGTAATATATCTGCTGTCAAAGAAGTTAAAATATGCTTTGGACAGGCTGGGGGTGGATACAGGAGGTAAGAAACTAAGACTTTGTGGGAGCAGTTTCTGTGGAATTTGAAAACAGAGCTGCTGTATGTTCAGTCACTATCCAAAGTAAGTTATGTTTATCTGAATACTCATTCAGATCTGTTTCAAAAATGCCATACGTCGCTTTGTGTTTTATTTTTGCCTCTTGCGTCAAGAAAGGACAAATATTATTGAATGTCCCTTGTGTTGCAAAGGTCTGTTGTTTTTGCAAACCATCAAATTTTCAGATGATAGGACATCTCTTGTTTTATGTTTTGAATTTGTGTTACAAAACTATGCTTTGTGTCTCTGGCAAGGGATTGCAACTTTTACAGTTGTTGGCGATTATGTAAATATGGCAGATATTCTGTATCTCTGTTTGCTTTACTTTGTTAAGTAAAACCTGCAGGTCCCATTTTGTATCTAACCACCAACTGGCAGGGTCATCATAGATCTCAAAAACAGTTTTTATGCTGGCTAAAAAATATTGACTATTTTGGGAAAATGGATGGATATCCAATAGGGAGGAGTTAAATTTCCAGTTCCCTGGACCATGTGAACACATTTGGGAATAATTGAGCTGAAAACCCAGTATTTTGTGATCTGAAAATTCTACCTCCTGTATATATGCTTTTTCAACCTGTAAGGATTTAGAAATGAAAAATAATCTATACGTGTTGCAAGGGAGCCTCTCTGAAAGGTGGGGTTTGAAACCTTGTTTACAGAAAAGTAAACATCCTTAAACATTGAGCTTTGTATAATTTGATTTAATGTGGACATATCACAAAATATATTTTGGGTTTTGATCTGTTTCCCTTTATCTTGTAAACCCAGACCACAGTTGAAATCACCTCCAAAAATGACTTGGCGAGATGAAAAAAGATATAGTTGTACACTACGGAGTAGGGTGATTCTGTTAGCTTTGGATTATGGAGCATAAATATTTATTAACCTGTAATAAATATCATTGCATTTAGTATCCAATATCAAAACTCATCCTGGTATTAGATCTATCAGCTTAAGTCAATTAATCAATCAATCAAAATCTTTATTTATTCAGGCGGACACCATTGAGCAAGCTCATTTGCAAGGTGGACCTGCATTGCACAAGTCATAAACAATTATACATAGTCATACATATATACAGGCATTGTGACAGTATGAGAAACAAAAAATAACAATATCAATAGTGAAAAGCAGTAGGATCAGGGAAAAAAGGAGAGACATAATACATAAAAACACATATAAGTGCAGGCAGTATTGGAATACATATTGCTAGACTAGAAGAAAATAATCTAATATGGGCAATGGAGACTGTGATACAGTGTGTACCTGATGCTGTATCTGGATTTTTATGCATGACAGGTGATGGGATATGCGAGAGAAGCGAAAGCTGCAGAGTCTCCAGAAATAGGGTACATGGGTTGGGAGGTCGGGGCAGGTGCAACTGGTTCTAAGTGTGGTGCAGAACAGGGAACCTACTTGTACCTTATAGCTAAAAGGTGTAAAGTTTAGGAGGATTTATAGTGGCACAGAATACTCTTGTGCTATAGCTGTATGAGATGGCTGCACTGTCGACACCACTCTGAGCGAGCTGGGTACGCACAAAGATTTAGGAGTCATTGGCAGCCTGGGTGCTGAAGATGCAAGGTGACAGACTGGGCAACTGAAGAGAATGCAGCAAGGGGGAGATGGATGCTACCGTGGCTTTGTAGCAGCGGCATCTGGGACGTCGAGCGCCAAGCAGCTTCTGGTCCGATGACCGCTGATGTTCATGACATTGGCTGCTTGGGGTAAAGTAGGCAGTGAACTCCGTTCTCAAGGGGCGGCATACAGCCTATGTAATCATCAGTATAGGAGCTGTAGGTGTATGTGATGTCCTGGCTGGGGAGCTAGGGCCTTTACAGTACTAGAAGAGCATAATCCTGTGCATTAGTTCTCGGGGGTGGCTTCGGGGACATCGACTGGGGGTGGCCATAGATCTTGGGGCATCTACCCATGGAATTCTGAGGGGCAGTTTGGCATAGTGGGAAGGGGGTAGTGGCAAGAGGAGGAAGTGAGGAATCGGGTAAGTGGAGTGAGAAGCCCAATTGGTTGTACACAGCAAGGTGCTCGTGCTGCGATGGGTTTACGGCTTTACCACGATTCAAGGTGACTTGAGTCCGGGCTTGTGGTCTTGATCGTCAGCTTATGGGGCGACGCTGCCCAGTGACCGTTGAAAGAGCGATGATAGGGCAGAGAGTTCTTGAAGGGTGATGAAGTCTTAATATGGCATAGTGGGGAGGGGGTAGTGGCAAGAGGAGGAACTGAGGAATGGGGTGGGTGGAGTGAGGAGCCAGTTTGGGTGTCGAAAGGCAAAAAGTGCTTGTGCTGCAAAAGGTTTACGGCTTTACCACGATTCAGGGTGACTTGAGTTCGGCCTTGCGGTTTCAAGCATCGGCGTCTGGTATGCCGCTGCCCGAGGACCGTTGAAAGAGTGGTGATAGGGCAGGGAGTTCTTGAAGGGTGAGAAAGTCTTAGATCAAGGGTGGTGGAAGCAGTGACATATCTCTCTGATTGCTTTTGCGTACAAATTCTTGAATACTGCAACGCTTACTGGAGAACTTAGTTTCAATGATTTCTGTATTTCATTCCAAAGAGTTGGCAGCAAGAAGCTTATGGCCACTCTTCCAAGGTGTGTGCAGGCCCTGGGAATCTTAAGAGAGATTAGTGAGCAACTTCTTAGGGCATAGGTTCAAGCTGGCTTAGGGGCAGTAATTTGGATATATAGTGTGGTAGTTTGCAAATAATAGCTTTCAATGTCCATATTGCGGCATTTCTGCTTCATCTGTATTGTAGGGAGGACCACCCCACAGCAGTGTATAAGGAGCAATGGTGGGTAGACGATGGGAGACCGGTGATGAAGCGCAACGCTCTGTGGTAAAAGACATCCAGCTTGTATAGGTATGAGGCATTACAGTGACTATAGTTAAGTACATGTAGAGATGTTGAAACCTTAATTAAAAACCTCACTTCAGAACACATTTCTGTACCTAAGGACCAGTAAGAAGGTTCAGCATATCATTCTTTAGTAGCCGTAGCTACCTCTAGAATAGTATGGAGTCTAGTGTCCCGTAGAAAAATTATTTGTACTGGGACAGAATTTATGTAGGTAAAGATGGCCTGGCATTTCCTAAGACTCTTAATGCTGTTTGCATTAATAGTATAGATGGAAAGTAAAGTAATCATGAATTAGAGGTTTTAAAGTATGTACAGGACAAAGCAGTCAGTATCATGGTGGCTTATTTTATTTCCTACAAGATTTCCTAGGATTCTGTTTCTTATCCAGAGAGACTTGGGGAATCACTTGTAAAGACCAGAAGTTAGGGAGTCCTGATCCCTCACATTCATTCCCAAGGCAGGCTCCGGCTGAGAGGACCATAAGGTGGAGTCTTCTAAGTCTAACTCAGCAGCAGTTTTCAGAGCTTCATATCTATTGGATAAAGGGACTTCTACAGTTTTCAGTGTTTTTGTGGCAGGTAGAGTCTGATTAGCAATCCTAGTCTGAAATCTGTTTCTCTTACACTTAGCCACCAGTGGAGGTTGTGGAGGGGGCATTACCTGAACCATCTCAGTAGCAGGATTAGGAGAAGAGGAATTAGGGTCAGCTATATCCTGCACTGCCTGTGGGGACAAATCTGCTTCTAAATCAGTATTAGTCAATCAATCAATCAATCAATCAATGTCTTTATTTAACCAGGTGATCACCATTGAGCAAGTTCATTTTCGAGGTGGACCTGGGTTGTGGGATTAGTGGTGGGCGAAGTGAACAAAATTCGCTTTGTGGAGTAATCCATGAAATTCCACTCATTTTGTGGATCAAAATGCAAAATTTTGTCTGGTGGAATGGCAAAATTTTGCCTTTCATAGCAAAATTCCACCTTCTATGGTGAAATTTCACAGTGGAAGGTGAAATTTTGCCTAGGCAAAATTCCGCCTAATGCAGAAAATTTTGTGAATTACTCCATGCAGCGAAATTGGCAACTTCTCTGGTGGAAATTTAATTTGCTGCATCTCTAGTCAGTATGAAACTCAGAGATGGGTTCTGGAACCACAGGGGGAAGGTGGGGGAGAGAACCATGGGTATCGTTGTAGACCTTGGGGTTGTTGCAAAAGTGGCTTTCTGTGCTATGGCGATTCTAAGCCTTTGCTCTTCGTCATCTATAGGGTCTGGTTGATTGTGAGCTGCCCATCTACAATTTTGATATGAGTGGCCCACATCATCACAGAGGTTACATCTGTGTTCATTAGTACAGTGACCACTAGTATACCCAAGTTCTTGACAGTAGTTACACTTGACCTGATCACAAATGCTACTTATGTGCCCCGTTGACTGAGATTTATAACATGCTTTCAGCTGCCCAGCATAAAATAATAAACCCCAATCCTGACCCAAAAAAATACAATTAGGAAGATGTTCCAGATCAGTATCTGTGACTCGCAGCATGAACTTTGCTTTCCAGCCTCCAGTCCAAATATGCTCTGAGTCGAATATAGCCTCTGGTTCTTCAAGAACAGAGCATCTTTGCTTTAACCAGTAGTAACACTGACCCCTTCATTCCAGAACAACACAGTTATAGTTTTGTAAGCTGGCTTTGTTAGAGGAATTGCATCAAATGGAGCCCATAGTGGTGTATGTTTGAGTTGTCAAAACTTTTCCAAAAATCATTAAAGACCAGAATTAACCTTTAAACTGATATCAAAGGTCTGTTCCCCGATACATGTATCAAGGCATGAATTACATTAGCAAAAAACTTCATAGAGTCTTTCAGAAGAGTTTTTCCCCACAAAAACTCAATCTGAAAGTAAATCCATGCCACCCGTGTAGACCAGTCTAATGGCATTATGTTGTTTTGCAAGGTAAATTGGGGTTTTGAATAAGGAAGCAAAAGTTCTAGGATTGTCTCTATTATTAAACTGTTGTGGGCCCACAGAAGTAGCCAGATTGGGGGCAGCTGGCTCTGAAACAGTAACTGTTGGAGTAACACAGGAATCAGAAGTATGTAAGACATTTAGGGACTCTGGAATGACTGTGAGGGGGAAGGCAGGGAGTCCCCTGCATCTCTTAATGGCAGTATAGGATTTTGGGTTAGTGCTAAATCGGCCGGTGGAGCCAGAGGTGAGCTTACTACTGTCTCTATTGCAGAAGAAGCAGATAAACAAGTACCTGTAGTTTTGTCTGTATGGGCAGAGTCAGGCTGTAGTAAGTCTGCTGTCCTGGATATCTCTTGTACCAGTGAGGTTTGAATTAGTGAGGGTCCCAACTCCAGTTCTCCAGTACGTTCATTATGGATCCATCTTGCTGCTTGCAGCGCAGAGTTAACTGACCATTGCGGGTCATTCCTGGGTATTGATTTTGTGTCCGAGGAGTGTCTTAGGCTGAGTGATTGAACACCCGTATGTGTCATTCCCGATACATCCTCGGAGGTCTGTTCAGCAGCTGAAACTGTTGCTGTGGCAGCACAAACAGCTGGCAGCTGCTTGCTCATGCCGTTGTTCCCCGGCATCCTCTCTGTAGCTGTGCCACTCTCTGCAGCACCATGCTTTGGTGACATCCATGCAGGAAGAAGGGTTTGAACATCAGTTGACCACAATTTCACCTTGGAAAGCAGAACTGGCATATGGTGTTGATTTCCAGTCATAGCAGAGGTATGTTGTGTAGGAAGTTTAGGTGTCATGGAGTTCACCTTATTTCATGTGGTAAAAAAGAAAACTGTGGCACTTGATTTATCACATGCATTAGACTTATAGATCATGAGCACTGGCAGGGAGACAGCGCTGGGCATTCGGTGTTTTGAATCTCTGTCATTATAGAGGCACTACCAAGGGAGGTTTGGTTGCTAGGAAGGCCCACAGCAGTGTTGCTAGTTCCCGCAGAAACAATATTGTCTAGCGCTGCAGCAATTTCCAGTTGCCTAACCTGGAGCCATTCTTCTTCAGCTCTCAATAAGGCTTGTAGTTTAGATAGGTCCAGGACAGAAAATTCCTGTTGTGGTGTGTTATATTCCGTATGGGCAGCTACAGAGTCTTTGTTTTTTGTACTATCTGATGTTGTGTCAATAACCATTTTACTGTCCGTGGAATCTTCTGCATCAAAAAAAACTTCAGTCTCTAGCATGGATGAGACCAGGGAGGAGACTTGCTCCCCAGTCTCTTGGACATCTATCTGCTCAGGTACCACACCAGGACTGGTCATCTGGCAGATGGCAAGCAGTTCTCCCTACAGGGAGACTTGGTGAATTTCCTTGGTGTCCTGGCTAAATTTCCCTCATTCACTAATGCCACTAACAGCTTAATCTGGTTCTGTAAGTCAGTTTGCACCTCTACACATATTCCCCTTCCCTTCCGATTGGATCACACCTGGAAATGAGCCACAGCTCAGTGTGCCACTCCCAGTCACCAACCTACAAATAAATAAAATAAAACTGTACATGCGGCCTCCTGACTAAGCCACAAAAGGTGTAGGTGCATGTCAGCATAATTCATACCTGGTCCTGGATTATTGCTTAACTGATGCCTATTGACCAGTATTTAGGCAACTATTTGTATCAAAATGATTTGTCTACATCAACTTGACCCAAATAAATCATTGGAAAAAAAGGCCTCCTGACCATAGTGGTTCTAAGTTAACCTATTCTAAGGATATGTTTTAAAGTGATTTAACTTCAGAAACATTAAAGTAGCAGTATTTTTAGCAGAAAACAATTATGACCATATAATTTTATGGAGTAATGTATTTCTGGCAGAATAGCAATGCATCAATTTTTCTTTTTGTTGTATTTTAGGCTGTTTACAATCAGGCTTTGCAAATCATGAACACAGCTTTAAAATGTGGGGTCAGATGGCCAAAAATCAGGGACCTATATTAAAAAATGTATGTTTGCCCAAAAAGTCTGCTATAGTGTGTGGTTTAGTGTGAAAACCATTTTCTGCTGGAGAACTGTATTAAAACTTGAGTCTGACATTTTCTGAAAATTATTTTTTTTTGTTGTTGTTGTAGTCAGCATAAGAAATGGCACATAGAGAAGTGACCGTAAGCATCTTTTGAGGCAAGAATCAGAGCCTGAAAATTATTGAAACAAATCAATTGGAGAAAATGTTGCTAATAATAAGTATTAAAATGCACAAGTCTGATGTTATCTGAAATCGTCCTGGAATACCAGTCATGTTGAAGGCTTGGATGTTGCTTTCATTTGGCTGTGCTTTTGGGGCCGTGTCAGTCAGTTGTTCCAGTACTTCCTTTGGATTTGTTTCAGCTTGCTCTGGTTTAATATTCGGCATGCTAGTTGTACTGGTGATAACTTCACTGTTGCCTATAAGAATGGAGCTCCAGTTCAGTGGATCTATTTATGAGGCAGTCTAGTAATTATGTGACAACCCTTTTGATATGCATGTGTATGACAGCTGTCATTTTTTCAAATCATAGCCAAAATGTTTTTTTGCATCCCAAAAGGTGATTTTGCAGTCCCCTGCGAAAAATCTACTTTATTCCAGCAGTTGAAAATTTCCTTTGCCCTTCTTCATGAGGCAGTTTCTTAAAAAGGCTAAGCTGTACATCTTGTGCAAACATATTAAAAAACAAAGGGCCAGATTCACAAAGCAAAAAGAAAGAAGCATGCAATGTGTGTTCGAAATGTTTGACGCAAGTCGCAAGATGAGTCCAAAAGATGCATAATGCAGTATTCAGAAATGTACCCTGCTTTGAAGTCCTATGTTGCTGCATCAAAGTGTGTTGCGGCCACAGTTGCATCAAAAAACGTCTTGTGACATGGTGCAAAGTGAGATGTGTCCAGGTAGGCTGTGACATCCCCAAATTCCGGATTCAGGAAAGTTGGCACAATCAGTCTGCACCCAACTAAGTCCCCACCACTTAGACCATGGAAATGGTGGTCTGAATGCACAGCACTATAAAAAGGGGCAGTGCAGCACAGTACAAAGGAGACACACCAGAGCAAGCAGTGTGCAGTGCTGGAGTGTGAGAGTGGAAGAGGACAAACATGCTAGCATCAGTGCCTCTACTGGCCATCAAGTTGGCAGCAGAAGGGTGGTGGAGGTGGCAGAGGTATAGGAGACCCCAGAATGGCAGGATGCCAGGGAATGGACCACCACCACAGCAGCAGCAGCTAGTCAGCCAGCATGTCCCTTGAGTGATATGTCCCAGAACTTCATATGAGGACCTCACAGAGAAGCAGTGTAGAATGGTATAGACTGAAGAAGGCCACCATCAGAACAGTGTGCAGGAGCTGGAGGAAGACCTGAACACCGCTATAAAGAGGGGCCATGCAATACCTGTCAATGCCAAGGTACTGTAAGTGCAGCACTGTGCTGTCTTGGGACTGGGACATTTCAAACACCCAGTGGTGATACAGTGAGAATATCCTAGTTGACTGTGTTCCAGTACCTAAGACAGTTTGTGGATGCCTTGGTGCGATGCTGTGACAGTTACATCAGCTTCCCACAGGGTGAACAACAGCAGCAAGCCATCATGTGAACCTTTTGCACAGTGGCACAGTTCCCTAATGTTCTGGGTGCCATTGATTGCACACATGCTGCAATCAAAGCACCACATGAAGATGGAGATTCCTTTGTAAACCGCAAGGGCTACCACTCATTCAACATTCAGGTGGTGTGCGACAGCCACCATCAGATACTAGATGCAGTGGCCCAATACCCTGGATCGTGCCATGACTCCTACTATATATTCAGTGGCCTGAATCAGGCATTCCAGAGTGGTGAATTGGAAGGCGGCTGGTTGATAGGTAGGCAAACATGTACACAAACACAGCTGGTCGGGTGTGCTGGGTCCACTGCACAGGGTCACATGGCTGAGACATACTCCCATTATATGGCTAACTGCTAACTGTTTGGTACCCCACAGGTGACAGCAGATACCCACAACTGTCATGGCTGATGATGCCAGT
Organism: Neoceratodus forsteri; assembly: GCA_016271365.2. NCBI lineage: Eukaryota > Metazoa > Chordata > Ceratodontiformes > Ceratodontidae > Neoceratodus > Neoceratodus forsteri. Next base: position 120,426,551 of record CM028136.1, on the reverse strand, counting down.
GAGGCATCAACAGAACATGGTGGAGGAGACTTACAATGAGGCACACATCACTACACACTCAGTAAATGAGAGAACCTTCAGTCTCCTGAAGTCACTTTTCATGTGTCTGGACAGATCTGGAGGAGCACTGCAATATATCCCAGAGATGGCCTGCAAGATCATTGTGGCATGCTGCATCCTGCACAATATATCAGTCAGTGAATGGGTACCACTGCCAGCAGAGGACAATGATGATTGTGACAAGGATGCAAAGGAGCACACTGGAGATGCAGATTTGTGAGAATGACAACAAGTGGGAGGCAATGCAACAACAGGCTGGCAGATGCAGGCAATACTCATTAGGAACCACTTCACCTGACTTGCATAGTGTCACCAGGTGGCACCAGCAGATGTAACCCACAACCATGAAAACCACCCAGACAAGATGACACCCATGTGTGCATGCCACAGCAACACAAGCCACCACACATGAATGTCTGCACGGTGCAGTGTACCACACATGGCTTCACTGTCACGTGATCAGTGACCATGGCTGGTGTGTTGCACCTGGCAAACAGTGCAAATGACCAACAGTGCAACATGGACACTGGGTGAACTACAACACCACAGGTTAGAACACACATGTATACATATACTTGTCTGCCCAGTGTGCATATGGTAGATGTGCAGTGTCTGTGACAGGATGATGCAGTGAGTGGGGACACAGGAACTGGGGGACTTGCCACCACTGCTGGCCAGTTGATGGAAGGGACTGACATCAGCCTGTACTAGTCAACCACATCCAACCACCCAAACAATATACAGCTCCCCACACCAGAAACACAACAGCTGTGTCAGTGTGCCACACAGTCCCATGACCCTTCCACAGAACCTGCACCAGCTCACCCCACCAGGAATGTCATCACAACACAGAATGCACATCTGTGCAACACAGGCAGTGCCAAACCTACACCACTACCACAGTGAATTGGATGCATGTGAGACCCAAATCCCATAATAGGCTGACATACACACAAGGGCCCACCCATGCACAATAAAATTACGCAAGCTGCTACATGTGGTGAAAAAATTCTCAAGTTGTGATGTATGAAAAAAATATACACAAATGCAGCAGGCATACAGATCTTACGTGAGTAAGCACAAAGCATTAACCACAGCATGCAATTCAAGGAGATTCACAGGCGGTAGTATTGCACAGCTTAACTTGATGACTGTGGGCAGCCACACTCTGGCAACTTGAGGAAAGTAGAAAGGTTGACCAGTCTTAGTGGCAGAGCACCAAACTTCACCCCAGAGGAGACAGCACAGCTGGTCAGCCTGTTCCCAGCAATGGTCCAGGTACCTGCTATCACCTGGCTTCAAACAACACATCCCTGGTGTGAGGGAAAAGGTATGGACCAGAACTGCTGGCAAACTGGAGCAGAGGCATAGAGTGAAGAGGACAAACTGTCAGCTCAAACACCACTGGCAGGACATGGCCAGGAGAGACCCCGCCCTACTGAGATGCTTGAGGGGGATGGCTATGGCTGCTGATGTGGCCATGCTGACAGGCAGGCCATGGCAGGATGGTAGGTATTCAACAGGTGTAATATGTAGCCACAGAACATACACTTAAGCACACCACATGGCAATGTGCAGAACCTCATGAGTGTTCCCTACATTTATGTATCCACAAGTGGCAGTGATAGTAGCCCTCACATGCACAGGTGGAGGTAGGAGAAAGGAGGACACACATGCAGCAACATAGGCCCATGGCACTGCAAGTCCAAACACAAACACAAACACTGTATGAAATCCTTAAAGATGCAGTATGTGGATGGCTACATCACGTGGGGGTAGTGTAACGGGGGTGCATAGCAGGTGGAATTATGTTTGTATTCATCTCCGACCTGGGATATACAACAATCAATAGTAATAACATCACAATAAAGTTACATTAACAATCACACTTACACTGCTGTAACAAGAATAACTTAAATTTATATTTAAAGCTACAAAAAGATGAAACTTGACAAAGGGTAACAGGCAAGGACCACAACCCAGTCTGATTCTTATAAGCCAGTAAATTCAATATTTTTTATTTTTTTTAAACTTTAGGATTACAAATACCTTTGAGCAGGAACTGCTCATTTACAAAGGTTCCACGTCAGAGGATGTAGGCTAACATACATACAAAAGTCAGTAGGGTTTACAGTCTTAAAAAAACAAAGATGTCTAAGCATTTATTATACAGCCAAAAATGGAGAGAGACAACATAAGCCAGCTTCAGACAAGTTTCTGGGTGAACCGTATATAGTTGGTATAGGGTTGGAGGGAGCTGGAAAAAGTAGGCAGGCTAAAGGGCCATTGTCGGCAGGTTGAGGTGGGTGGCAAAAGTGTGAGGTGGATGGGCTGGAGGGCCCCATATCTGAAAGTGCCATTAGAGAGTGGAGGGGGTGGTTGAGGCAGTGTGGTGTGGGGGGGAGGGTAAGGAATGAGAGTGGGGGAAACTGGTGCCAAAAAAGTGGAGCTCTAAGGGAGGTTACAGGTCACCTTCAACTAGGATAAAATGAGGAGGTAGTTACTTAGGAGAGGCAGTCACATTGCGTGGTAGAGGCAAGGAATAGTCGGAGTTACCTTTTAAAGGAACCAAGCGTCGCAGTTGTAAGTGTTTCTTTGTTAAGGGTTTTGTACCACTGAGGAGCCCTGTGCGTGAATGACCTCTGACCCATTGTGGTCCGGCATCTGGGGACCTGGAAGATTTGATATAGAGCACTGCGTGTAAGCTGGATACTGCTGTTGGCAGTAAGGAACTTTGCCACTCCTGATGGCATGAGCCTGGGGAGAACTGTTTTGGTTAACAAGCAGGTCTGGTATTGTATTCTACTAAGGAGTGGTAGCCATCTGGCTTGGGCGTACAGGTCACAGGTGTGTGTTAGGTGGGTGACACCCATTAGAAGCCTAAAGGCCTTGTTGAGTGTCACTGATATCCTCTGGAGGGTAGTAGGGGGAGCAGAGCCATAGATGATTAGACCGTAGTCAATGATGGAGGTGACAGAGCTATAGATGGCCAGTCTAAGGGCATCAGTGGTCATGCATTGTTTGTGCTTGTGCTTGTGGAGCAGGCCGATACATATGTTGGCAGCCTTAGCTACATTGCCAATGTGCCGCGTGTAAGAAAGGAAACTGTCCAAGGTGATGTTGAGATATTTAAACTCAGGAACATGCTCAAGTGAAGTCCCCACGTGGTTCTTGATGGTGAGGGACAGAGGTTTATACTTGCTCCGTGCATTGCAGAATGTCATGACCTTAGTTTTGCTGTTGTTCAGGATGAGTTTATGAGAGCTAAACCACTCTTTAACATGCCTGAAATCACACTGCAACTGACTTTCACGTTGTTTAGAGTCTTGGCTGCTAGTAAACAGTACTGCATCATCTGCATAGAGTAATATTCTCTGTTGGCAGATGCTAGGGAGAGTGTACAGGAAGAGAAAAAAGAGTAATGGCCCCAGTATAGACTCCTGCGGGACACCTGAGAGGACTGTTTTTTTCATCAGCGGTAATGCCAGCAATCCTAACATGTTGGACCCTTCGACCAAGATAGCTAGCAAACCAGGGCAGTGCATCCTTGGAGAGCCCAAGAGTGGTCAGTTGCCTGAGTAGGAGTGGGTGATAACAGTATCAAAGGCCTTTGTCAGGTCAATGAATACCCCCCCCCACAGATCCCTTGGTTGAGGGTGTCATGAATGAATCCAGTAAATTTCAACAGTGCCGTGGTGGTACTATGCCCTTTTTGGAAGCCATGCTGTTCTGGGCACTGGATTTCATATGTGTCCAGGAACTCGACAAGCTGGTCTGAGACTATTCATTCCAGAGCTTTAGATAAGGGGGGGGGGGATGGAGATGGGCCTGTATCTCCACTTTTGTGTACAGGTGTGATAGACACCTGTTTCCAGAGTGATGGCAATAGACCCAATCTTAGGGAAAGGTTGAAGATCTTTGTCAGGGTTCAAGGATTTCATCTAGGACTAGTACAAGCAACTTCAGGTCAAGTGAGTCACCACTGTAGCCAGTTTTGAGGATGGCCTTGCATATATAGGTTCTGGCTAAGTGCATTTGGGAATCCCTTTGAAAAAGAACTGTGGAGCTGTGTGTACTTGGGACGCAGTGTCAAAGGGGGAATTGGTGGTGGGTGTATTGAAAAAATCAGGTAGAAGGACACTGCCAAGTTTGGAGGACGCATTGTTGAATGTATTGGAGATGGTACCTAGGTCTAGCATAGGTGTTCCATCAATGTTGAGCATGGTGAATGGTGCCTTAGTATCCTAGCCTGTGAGGTCCTTCAAGTTATTCCAAATTTTTTTCCCATCAACCCATGAGTTGGAGAGCGCCTCCCTAAAATATTTGCTTTTAGCCTTCCGTATAGCTTGGGTTCAGCCATTTCTTGCAGATTTGTATTTTTGAATGTCCCCTTGTGCTGATGTGGCCTGAGCACAGTGCCAGAGGTGGTCCCTTTGTTTGAGCCTTGCTACAATCTCAGAATTTATTCATGGTTTTGACCTGCCTTTAACCTTTATCTTTTTAAGTGGTGCATGGACATCACAGGCTACCATAAAGCGGCTGATGAACAGTTCCAAGCCTTTGTTTGTATCATTGAATGAGTCAATTATTGACCACTTGAGCCTGCTTAGATGTGAATTTAGCAGCTGAAGGTGCCCCTGCTTGAGTACCCTGGTGTGTATTATTTTAGGAGGGGGCTTGTTGAATTTGTTAGCCCAAGAGCAGATAACAGGTGAGTGGTCACTTAAAGTATCAGGGAGTACAGACACCTTAGAGATTCTTTTGGGTCAGTTTGACAGTATCCAATCAAGTAGAGTGTAGATCCCCATCCTATAGTTGCACCTAGTGGGGGTGGGGACAAGCTGTGTGAGGTGTTGTGCTGTGACAGCATCCTTGTAGGTGCAGGCCTCAGGTGAAAGCCAGTTTATGTTAAAATCACCCAGAATTATGGTCTCCAAATTATGGTGTGGTCCCATGATGAATTCCTTGATGCTGTTGAAACCACTGGCCTGGTCCTTTGGGGGTATGTATACAGAGGCTATAGCAAGATTTTTTATTATGGGCTGCTAGGAGAATTTTTATGGTGAGGACCTGAGATGGGGATCCTGGGTTAGAAAATGGGAAGACATGTCCCATGAGGGTATCTCTCAGGTAGGTGGCACAGCCACCACCCTAGTTTGAAATCCTGTCCTGCCTGAGGATAGAGTATCCAGAAATTGTGACCACAATGTCAGGGATCTTAGGGTTTACCCAAGTTGCAACAACAGAGAGGATGTCAGGATTGTGTTGTTGAATCCAGGTTTGGAGGTTATCAAGTTTACTGAGGAGGATACAGACATTGATTGATGCCAATGTGAGGGACCCCAACCTCCTATTCTGGGGTTGTGTGGTCAGCCCAACTGGTCCTGGGTTGGGGTGTACATTTCTGGAGAGCAGAAGTAGCATAAAAAGAATTCTCAGGACAGAGGTTTTAAGTAGTTTGAAAGCTTGATTGTTTGTTAGGTGTCTGTGCATCTTGGTGCTATGGTACCGGGCTTGTCCAGCCTTGTTGCAGTGAACTGCTAATACTTGTAGGTTCCTCAGAAGGCTGAATACTTGTAGCTTCAGAAGGTAACCATTGTGCCAGATAGGGGTGGAGTGGGCCATGGTATCATTGTGTTGGATCCCTGTGGTCATACACAGTGCATAATGTAGGGCAGAGGGTGGCGTTGGCTGGCAGGTAGATTGAGAGGAGGTGACCTCAGGAGAAATAGAACAGTGCAGCACTATCATCACCACTACTAGCAATGTGGAATAAAGGTTTAAGGCAGCCATGATTAGACACAGTTTGGCTGAGAGTGGGCACTGTTAAAGACTAAAAAAATTGCAGTTTGTCAATTGAATGATACCTGGTGGTTAAGTCAAAAGCCAAAAGAAATGATCAACAGCTGAGGTCCAGAGTCACAAAATGTGTTAAAATTCCTAAAGATGAGTGTGCCTGTGCATGTGCAGGATGTGAAATCCTTTTGTCTGTAGGCTTCTTTGTCATTCAAAGAGGTTGCTGAAAAGCCCGCATACAGATCATGGAGCAGGTCAAACGAAATTGTGGATTCAGGCAGGACCCAGAGTCACTGAGTTTGTCAGATTTAGTTGCTTCACTTTTGTTTTGCTTGGGATAACTTCCAAAAAGTTGATTTTAAAATGAAAATGCAGACACCTGATGATGATGTTTTGCAGAAATCCAGTCCAGGAGACTTTCATGGATGTAGTGAACAAGAATGGTGTAGTTACTCCAAAGAGAAAACCATGTAAAATCCACAAAAACTAAGCTACAGACACAGACAAACACAAGCAGTCACCACACCAATAAGATACCATTAGCAGATCTCAAATTTGGGAGAAACAAATAAATTACCACCAAATCAGTCAGATGAAAGTCTGAGAAAAACAAAAGCTTATAAAGCATACAGCCAGAGAAATAAGTATGACAACCAACCCAATTGTAAATACAAAGTACAATTATGAGTTTTTAATGGAACTGAAAGAATACACTTACAAATATTATTATAGGCTACAGTCTAAACATTATACTCCCTAACATTTAGATTCTGAAACAAATAACAAAAGTAATCAATGTGTGGAAGAAATGAGTCAACAGCAATAGATTTCCTAGTTTCTAAAGAAAAATAAGACTGGAATTTATACAGAATGCCCAATTTGTGCAAACAAATGCTGTGATGTGTGCCTACCAGACACCATGATGTGTGACATACCCACACACCTGGTGTGCTACATGGCTACCAGGGGTATCCATGGGATGTGGGTGGGATGACCCAGGCCACAGGCCAATGACACTGACAAAAAAAGTTGGAACAAAGTAGCAAAGATGGCAACAGAGGAGAATAAATAATTATATAGTTGTCAACTCTTTAAGAGGTAGCAATATACTGTAGGAATATGATCATTATCACACAATAATAGACACAGAGAGGAACCACTGGATATTGCCAATATATTCAACAAATATTTTGGATCAGTATTTACTGTAAATTCTAATTTAAATAGAACTACACTGGATGGTGTAAAATTAGATGTTAAGATTATTCCCAGTAGAATCATCAACAAAAAAAATGCATTAAAAAATACTACGTCTGCAGGACCTGATAATATCTCAGCTACTATCCTCAAAATATTATCCCCATACATAGCAACACCCTTAACCATGATATTTAATAATTCCCTCTTAGAACAAATAGTTCCAACTGATTGGCTAACTTCCACAGGGATACCTGATAGCAAAAATTGTAGGAAATTAGACTGTACAAATGATAGGCCAATCAGTCTAATGACAGTATATCCAACCTCATCTGGATTATGGTAAACCACTATGGAGACCAATAAAGGGGACTAATAGGGATAACACTGAGAGGGTACATAGGCAATTAACTAAAATTATCTATGAATGCAGAGACTTAGGATACGAAGACAGGTTGACAAAGCTGAATTTAATGCCACTCAATGAATGAATGATTAGGGAGAACATGATATTAAGCTAAAATTTATAACAGGTTACCGACTTGATGGATCAACTGAACTTAAGTAATAAGGGTCATAACGAGGGCACTAGGGGAAACAAACTACAATCAAAACAAAGAAACAAAAGGCATTCTTTACAAAATGAATAATCAAACCACGGAATTCTCTTCATGAAGATATTGCGTACAGTGAACACAATGTAGATTCAAAAATAGATTGGATAATTACCTATAAAAGGGTAATACTCTAACTTATTATTAGATAATTACAGGAACACGTATGGGCCTACCACCTTTCTCTTGCTCCTAAGACCTTAGTATGAATCTTGGCATGAACTGTGTGGCCCACATACATATCAGTAATGTACATATGGCACTGTGGACATGATGGAGGGCAACACACGGGTATGTGGCATCCATGCTGTGAACCATGCACAGGATTGGGCATGTGGCCCCTGCAGCACACATGGGTGGTGCTTGTTGGGGGGTGTATGCATGTCTTCAGTGAGACCTGGAGTGTTATGCACATGTGACATGCACACAGGATGGCACCGAATGGCAGCTGTCAGCCAGAGGTGCATGCATGTGGCCACCTGCTGTGGAACCCTGACATACAGACATACTTTGATAAGGGCAGCAGACACATGACTGCAGTCCACCATGTCTGCCCATGTGTTCAGGAACATGGGCGTTAGAGGATACTCTAGGTGGATAATGCACACCTGCAATTCCAACTGTGCCACCCCGATGCATACCCCACATACACTGCACAACTGCCTGCATGTCTGCCTCCAAAGGCACAACTGGTAGAATGTTTCAGCTATGTAAAACCAACACTCTGTGGATGGTCATAGCCACAGTCCCACTGAACCACCCTCCAGTGACATACATGTCTCCCAGTCCCAGTTCAGGTGTGGCAGTATCACATTGGCCTGAAGCCTATCCCACCTTGTAAGTGAATGACAAGTCCAGACACAGCTGTACCCCAAACACCAGCACCAGTGTGTACATACAGGTGGTGGGATGTGACCCATGCACCATCTAGACCCACCCCCCACCCCACCCCCCACATTTTCTATGCCCATAGGACTGGAAGGCCTATGAACTGGAGAGTGTACATAGATTGATGCTGCCCCATTGTCCCATCTGCAGTGAGTGTGCCCACCACCCACCACTGGTGAAACCCCTGACCATGCCCCACAACCTTTGTATGCCTAGCTGTGACTCTAATTAACCATACAACTGCAGAAATGCTGACCTGTCAGTAGCATCCCAAACCCCCATGTTCCAAATATTGTAGGGGCTCCACTACACAAGTCCCACAGCCTGTGTCGACTGCAACAGTAACAGGTGACATACTGAACATGACCACCTGCATTTTATTTATTTATTTATTTATTTATTTATTGAAATGTTTCACCAGGAAGACACACTGAGCAACAAGTCGCTTGTCTCCTGGTGTGACATGGAGGGAAGGGGTACAATAGGAATGACACAATAAACATTCAAGTTACAAGATCAACATGAGCATACAGTTGTAAGGCAGGTGTTACAAACAGTGTTACAACAGTGTTGTGCATAACATGTAGAAACAGTGGACAATAATAAGTGCAGAGTTAATAAGTAAACAAGTGCTTACGTGAAAGAAAAGGGGAAGGGGTGAGGTGGGGGAGATGGAAGAGTCGTGTCCCTGGAGATTCCCTCAGGGTGCAAGGAACCCTGCAAGGTGACTGGAGGGACTGCATGACTGCAACCATGCAACAGGTGTGTGTGCATGAATATGTGGACATGTAACAGATGGATGGCTGCAAAACACGGTGGTATCACTGGTGTGCCATGGATGCTGATGGTGGGGGCTCATGAGTATTGTCCAGAGGCTGTGGGTGGGCCCTGCAGCATTTCATTGTGTACAGTGTGTAGTACCAGTCATGTCTGGAATGGGGGTGGAGATGGCATAGAGGGGGACACATGTGCCACAATGTCGGTATGCATTTGCATGGTGTCTGTGGAAACCACAGAGGTTGATATCCGGAATGGGGTTGAGGTAGTCTCAGGGAGCACTGTGGTAGTGCAACACAAACTGCAGTGGGACAGGGGTGTGGGTATCCTGCATGTGTGTTGTGGTGACAGCCGTGGCCATGTGGGTACAAGGTCATGGTCAGAAAGGTTATGAGCTGGGTAACCCAACGTGGCTACAGTTCACCCTGAGGGTGTCCCAGGACATGGTTACCATGATATGTGTAAATGGCATGTACAAAAGTAGCTGTGTATCTGGTCATGTTGCAACAACACATTGGGGCAACAGTCCGGGCTCATGGCAGACCTGCTTCATGTGATCAGTTGCACAGCCAGGCCACCTGTGTTGTGAGTATGGACTACACACAACACTACCAATACAGTACAGTTGACAACAGTAAAGCTGACATATTGAACAGGTATTTCTGCTCAGTCTTTACTGAGGAAGAGGAGGGTAATGGGTCTGAAGGGAGTACAAGGGGTGAGAATGGTGCAGAAATGGACACAAGTCCCTTTACACGAGAAAGGGTCCTGAAGGAACTGGAAGTAATAAGAGTTGATAAAGCAATGGGGCCAGATGGGGTGCACCCCAGGGTCCTTAAGAACTAGAGAGGTGGTGGCTGAACCTCTGGCTATCCTGTTTAGCCGATCACTGGAAACAGGGGAGGTACCCAAAGACTGGAGGACAGCAGATGTAGTCCCTTATACAAAAGTGGAACAAAGAGGAAGCGGGGAACTACAGACCAGTCAGCCTCACCTCGGTAGTGGGGAAGATCATGGAAGCACTACTGAAGGAGAGATTGGTGGAACATCTGGTTGTCAATGGACTACAGGACCCAAGGCAGCATGGTTTCACCAGGGGAGGTCATGTCAGACCAACCTCGTTGAATTTTTGACTGGGTGACTAGGGAGGTGGATCAGGGAGGCGGTGGACATGGCCTATCTGGACTTCAGCAAGGCCTTTGACACTGTGCCACATAGAAGACTATTACAAACTGGGGAATATGGGTGTGGGCAGGACAGTAGTGTGGTGGGTAGGTAACTGGCTGGGTAGCAGGACACAGAGGGTGGTGGTAAATGGCTGTCACTCCACAGAGGAAGAATGACCAGTGGGGTACCACAGGGATCAGTGCTGGGACCGGTCCTATTCAACATCTTCATCAGTGACGTAGCCAGGACCTAGAAGGCAGAATTTCACTGTTCACTGATGACACAAAGCTCTGCAACAGGGAAGACACACCAGAGGGAGTAGACAGAATGAGAAGGGACCTGCAGAAACTTGAAGAATGGTCAGGGGTTTGGCAGTTGAAATTCAATGCAAAGAAGTGCAAGATAATGCATATGGGGCACAAAAACCCTGGCACAATATATCAGTTGGGGGGTGAGGATATAGCATGCACCAAGCAGGAAAGGGATCTTAGGGTTATCATCTCTGATGACCTCAAGGTAGGGAAATAGTGTGACAAGGCAGTAGGTAAAGCAAATAGGATGCTGGGATGTATAGGCAGGGGCATCACCAGCAGGAAAAGGGAGGTCATAATTCCGCTATACAAGACACTAGTGAGGCCCCACCTGGAGTACAGTGTACAGTTCTGGAGACCATACCTACGTAAGGACATAGACAGGGTAGAGAAGGTTCAGAGGAGGGCAACAAAGATGGTGCATGGATTGCATCACAAGTCCTATGAAGACAGGTTGAAGGAACTGAACATGTACTCCCTGGAGGAGAGGAGGGAGAGAGGGGATATGATAGAGACATACAAGTATCTTACAGGGAGGAACAGGGTGCAGGAAAACACTATTTTTAAGCGAAAAAGATGTTCCAGGACTAGAGGGCATGGGATGAAGTTGGAGGGAGGACTATTCAGAGGAAACATGAGAAAGAATTTCTTCACAGAATGGGTGGTGGACAAGTGGAACACCCTGCCAGAGGAAGTGGTGGTGGCTGAAACAATCACGGGATTTAAGAATGCATGGGATAGACATAAAGGAATTCTGGAGGTCAGGGGTAAGGGGCAACAGACTTCTAGGAAAACAAACTGAACTTACAAGCTCAAATGGGCAGACTGGGTGGGCCATAGGCCCTTATCTGCCGACACTGTCTATGTATCTATGTATGTAATACCAATGCTGTCTGCCTGTGCCACGATTGTTGCAGTACACAGTGATGTCAAACAGTGTTCAAAAATGTTCAAGGACTATGGCATTGCAATTGCACCAAGACTACATCTGTGCTTTCATTCCCAGCAGGTGAATGTAGCAGGGATAGCAGGGGGGACCATGCCGGACATACCCAGGATACGAACTGTGCTACAGGCCATGGGACACCTCAAAAGAGAAGAGGCAAAGGACTGCTCAAGAAAACTACAGAGGCAAGCATGACAGCTGCCAACAACAGGGGAGGAGCAGTCCGGTGGTGAGGAGGATGGCCAGGCACTTGGACAAGGACAGGCAGACCCACACATGGACAACGCACCAGTGGAACTGGTGACTGGTGATGATGGGGCTGTTGTGTCACAGGACACAGTGGACATGTCCCTGTCTATGGATGCTGGACAGGACACAGAAGGGGATAGTGGCCAGCAGCATTAGGGGACAGAGGGCCTGGATTCAGAGGCCACTGCTAATGGGGGTGCAGTAGGCTGTGGAGACAGATGGCCCACAGGCAGAGACAGCTGCTGTAGGGGTGCAGCAGGGTGGGGAGACAGGGGACTGTGAGGTAGAGGGGTGCAGCTGCAGAGTGTCGATTTTGACAACCAGGGCCACAGCCCAGATGGAGCAGAGGTTGGGCAGAACACTGAGGGTGGTGTGGAGGACCATGCTGAGCACCAAGTGAAACTTGGTTTGCCGCATGAGGTGGTGGAGGTGGAACTACAGTCTGCAAGAGGCAAAAGTGCACAAGGTGCAAGTGACGGGGTGGGTGCAGGCATGGCCCAGCCTGTGGAGCTTGCCAGTGTTGGGATGCAACAAGAGGTGGAGGTGGAGCCACAACAGGCCATAGTACACCCTGCACATGGTGATGTGGCCCTCCAAATCCTAGAGGGGCACATTTCTGAATGCATGTGCCATGTCGAGGGCCTTTATGGTGCACTGCGTGCCATGTGGGCTGCAGTGCGGGGCCTCCGTAATGTGTAGTGACAGCATCAGCCACCATCACCCATCATTGCTGGGACATGTTGCGCAATATAGGTGACACTGTCAGATAACCTGCCTATACTACAATGTGACAGTTGTCACACAGTTGTTTTATAATGTTTTTATGCTGTTGTTTTACCATTTAAGAAACATTTCATATGCATGCTTGCCATGGTATTCCACATGTTGTACTGTTACTGGTTTTAATGCTCATGCTTTACATTGTTGTTCCCATGTTGTATGTAGTATCATACCACTCCCATGCCCTACCTCTGTGACCATTCTGAACAGTACCCCCTGTTGTACACACACCCATTCCCCTGAATAAAAGCACAGTGATATATATTCTATTGGTACATATGATGTCAATGCCAGGGTACAGTTAATGTTGCAATGTTTCCATGTGGCTCAATAGTGGTCTATGTAGTTGTCCTGTGAGTGTTGGATACCACAGGCATGTCCTATAGCCGCTGTCATTGGTGAACATGGCGTCTTGTGGCCCATTGTGGTGTTTCACGTGCCATATTGCCATTTGCCATGTCCCCATGTGTGCATCATTCACACATGTGAGGTTGTGTCCCCATGCATGAATAGCCCCAGTTACAGCTCAGATACCCATTCCAGGGTTGCTCTTTGCAGTCTGTGTGTGGCTGCACAGGATCTCTGTCACCCAGGTGTGGACACACCAACACATACTTGGCTGTCATGCACAGTCGTGCTGTTACAAGTGTGCTGGGACATGTGCTGTGTGTTGACCTGACCGTACAAGCAGACCTGACCAGACTTGCAGGTGACCTATGGCATGTGTGAAGCTGGACAGTAGGCCCAAGGGTTGTCCAAGCTTGGATGGTGCTTGAGTTGTGTTGGTGGACACACTGACAATGCTGGTGATGTGTGGCAGGGTACTCCACCCTGACTTTGACATAGCCACACAAGCCAGTGGCTCTGCAGTGTACCTACCCTGTTGTAGGTATGATGACCTGTATTGTTTCTCATTTCCCACCCACAAGTGCCACCACCCCACACAACATAGCTAACACACCAAACATACCATGTTGTTGCCAATCCCAACATAGTACTGTTTTGCCCTGTCAGTTCAGGGGTATATATATACCTGTAAGCATCACATATATCCAGCAGTGTGAGCCTAGGTGTAGGCCTGGACATACATGTACTGTCAGATGTGGCAGGTGGGGGGGGCTGCCCAACAGACATTGGTGGACATGTCATGTTTGTGTTGCTGTGTCATGCATAAGCCGACATACCATATGGCAGTGCTACATGCTACAGTGCTATGGAATGTGTGTAGTGGGATCACTCACACTGTGTGTGTTCTGTCCAGCCACTGTGTGCAGCCATGCCACACACATTGCACATGTGCAGTGGATCACACAGGTGCTACCGTGCACATCATGAATGCACTGGGCTGTATGTTGCCTGTGCCACTGGTGGTACCCCAATGCCCAGACCTCCACAGTCTGATGTCTGTGTCTGCTGCTGTCTCATGCCACTGTGTCATACCATGTCATTTGGAGTGCATACTCCCCGTACTGGCTGTGTCGTGACACACACTTCCAATGCTGATTTCCCCCTTCTAGGTAACACTGCCTGCAACATGTACCCCTGCATCCCTGTATCCATGAATCAGTCAACACACTTGTATTCTGGTATTTCAGTTTATTGTGACACTATTCACACATAGATCATAATGATGTTGGTATGTGATTCCTGCATTGCTGAGTGTTTACAAGGATGTTTCACCATGACATCTTTCCCATGTACGTTGTCAACATGTCCTATTCATGGGCTGTTCCTGTACAGCTCATGGTACAAGTGTACTACCCCATCCACTCATATGTCACCATGACTCCTGTACACACATTCCTAGGACTGTGTGTTACCCTATATTGATCATGTCATTGTGGTAGCTGTGTACCTGTTTCTGGTCATGGGGGGATCCTTCCGATTATGGTGACAGCCAGAATGGCATGGCAGTGCCTCAGGGGCCTACTGCTGTTGCTGATGCACTGCAACAGGCTGGGAGCCACCTGTGTGGCCTTGCCCCTCAGTGTGTTGGCTGCCTGTGTCTGTTGTGGATGCCTCACCTTGTCTCTGGACAGATTTCCTGCCTCTTTTGCCTTTTGTGGGTGTGGCGTCTTCAGCTGTTTTGACCTTTGCCACATTCCTCATTTGTGTTGCCGCAGATGTGGTGGTGCCAGATGTGGGCTGCTGGATAACAATAGAAGGGCCATGGGTTGGCGCAGCAGTTATATTTATTTATTTATTTAGTTTTTGTTGACCGGGTAAGTGCACTAGACAAATCCTGCCTATTTTCAGGCACGACCCGGGGAAGGGGAATACAGATAAATGCCAACTGACTTTGAACCAGATTAAGCTGTTGATGATATTTATAGTGAAAGAGGGAAATTTGGCCAGGACACCGGGAAAATTCCCCTACTCTTTTCAATAAGTGCCATGGGATTTTTAACATCCACCTGAACTACCACCAATCCAGGCAGATGGGACCTCGGTTTAACATCTTATCCGAAAGACGGCACCTCAGAAGTGCAGCACCCCTCTAATGCTGCACTACAGTGTCAGTACTGGGATATTAACCCAAGTGCCAGATGTGGGAACTGAACCCACAGCCCTCTGATCTCCCGGCCTCAGAGGCGAGTGTGCTACCTACTGAGCCACTGACATTGCAGTGTCGGCAGGGATATGGCAGTGCTGGATGTGGATGGCTGGATGACCAGGTGAGGGCAGTGGCTTGGAGAACCATTGTGGCCAGGGATATGGTGGTGCCAGATGTGGATGGCTGGATGGCCAGGGGAAGGCCATTGGTTGGTGCACCAGTTGTGGCCAGGGATATGGTGGTGCCAGATGTGGATGGCTCAATGGCCAGGGAAGGGCCATGGGTTGGCATACCAGTTGCAGGTCCTCAGACAGTGGCACTCATGCATGGCATGTGGATGTGTCATATTTGTGGTTGGCCATACTCGTGGTCTGTCTGTCTGCCCTGTGTTGTATGCCCTGGATGTGAGTGCTGGTTCCTATGTCACAGGGCTGACACTATGTCCTGCATGGCAGCTGCCATCACCTCTGTGTGTTGCTGCTGCAGTGCAGTGGAGCACTGTAAAGTTGGTTTTCCTCCTTTTCTTGTCCCCATTGACCTTTGAGCACCTACTAGGGGCTTGCGACCTGCTGCTTCCACTGTGTGTGTCATTGTATTGCGTCATCACTCTGTGTCTTGCGTTTCGTGTCATGCATGCAATTTGCAGCCTTTTATATGGCACAATGTGTGACTTGCATCTTTCATGTTTGCATAGATGCATTTGCACCAAGTACTTGAATTTGGAGCAATGCCTTGGACGCAGTCCTTTCAAACGTAACTTGTGCCGTGGCGCAAGATGCATCCTGCTTTTTAAATCTGGCCAAATGTTCCATACTTTTACCCTAAATTCCTCAACTGCAGCCCTATTGGCTCTGGCCAGAGTTTGTTTTTTGACTCCATCCCCGAGTCATTTGTGTAACA
Source organism: Neoceratodus forsteri (assembly GCA_016271365.2). Lineage (NCBI taxonomy): Eukaryota > Metazoa > Chordata > Ceratodontiformes > Ceratodontidae > Neoceratodus > Neoceratodus forsteri. The sequence continues at coordinate 120,410,312 of CM028136.1, read as the reverse complement.
TTCCCTTTCTTTCCCTGCATATAAACCATTGCACTCCATACACCATTTGTTTCCATATCAGTGGCAACACTGCCTTCTAGCCCCCAGTTCCCTTTACGTAGGCAGTTGCAAGCCAACCTACCCTTGTACCTTTCATTCCTTTTCTCCTTTTCCCAAAATGTTTGACAATATCTATTGGGGGTTTGGGAATCAACCCAGATCTCCAAGATCATAGCCCAGAGCCATAGCCACTACACCACATTGCCTCCAGTTTTTTTCATTAATTCTCCTGGCCTGTCCAGCCTCAAAATTAAACCCTTCCTTACCTGTTTCTCCCAAAATGTCCAAGGAATCCTCATCCAAATTAAAAACACTACCAAAAGAAGTGCTAGATGCATGTTTCTAAACAAACTACTCAATAGCAATGAAGAAGAGTACTCCTATCTCTGCTTTCCCTTAAACACCATTTTCCTGTAGTCCTTCCCCTTGCTTCCATCCACCAATCCCTGCCCTAGTGCTCCTCCCCCCTCCTATCCTTCACCCCCCATTGTTACCTAATCCTAAACACCCCTACTATTTTTGGTGAGGAGACTGCTTATAATAGCCCCTTCCACTTCTCCTCCTCCCCCATGTTACTTAATCCTGAATAACCTTGCTATTTTGGTCAGGAGACCTCTGACAATAAGTCTTGCCCTTTTAGCTGGAAATTCACTTTTTATTAACAATGAGTGGTTCAGTTATAGAACAACCTTTCAGTAGGAATAGTTAATGGCAACAACATGGAATCATTTAAGAAAAAGGTCTACACAAGTGGATGATGTAAGAAAATTACATGGGATACCTTATGTGAAAATGAGACAGATCATCCATGGGCAAATTGTCTAAATTCTATCTCAGAAACTGAAGTATAAATCGAAGTATAAACCAAAATAAGGACTAAATCCCAACTGGACCTTATTCTAATATTAGGAAATGGGCTTCTTATTTTCTGGTCTCTGATTGGTTGGTACTCATGCCACTGGGGTACATTAACTTTCAATAGAGATCAGGAAATAAAAAATACCAGCCCAGCCTGCCTCAGTACCAAAGTGGTGTCACTGTGACACTTTGGATTTTCAACTTACAACTGAGATTTTTGCCATGTCTTAGCAAGTGACCCCCTTGCTTAGCAAGTCCCCCTTTATGGCCACCACCAACAGCTACTTTTAGCCATGAAATGAAAAACACACCATGCCACAAATAAAGCCACTACAATTCTTTTTTTCATTAAAAACAAAAACAAAACTTGTGTCTCTATCAGGTTAGTAGCAAGCACGTCGCATGCTCAGTGCTACTATAATGCTGCAGGAGCTCTGTTGCCAACATAAAGTCATAGAATATTTTTTTTTTCTTTTCATTAGAAAAAGAAAGAACCATTACAGTATCCTATGGACATCTGCCCTCTTAGCCTTCTTCCACACATTCAAAAGAACTTTCCCAGTCCATAAATATGCACACCGCACTCCTGTGTGATTGCTACAAGTCAAATATTTGTGTTGCCATTGGGTTGTGCATTTGAGAAAGAGTAATCTGCTTGGGGACAGCCCAGGTTCTAGTTGTCTCAGTGGCACAGCTGGTTAGCTTAATCAGAATGCTATTCTGGGCAGCCTGGGTTCAAGTCCCAGCTGAGGAACTTACTTCTTTCTCACCTCTTTCTTTTTATTTTTCACCAGGAGAGAAACAGTAAGCTGAAAGCTTATTTACAGGTGCAACCTCGGAGCACGAGGACGTTTAGTGACTTGCTCAGGGTCACACAGTATGCAAGCGGAGGCTGTGGGATTCAAACCAATGTCTCCAGGTTTGTAGCTCAGAGCCTTAAATCACTGCACTATACTGCCTCCAAAACCTCTGTTTGTATGCATTCCATAAATATGCACAGCGCACTCTTGAGTGATTGTTACAAGTAAAATATTTGTGTTGCCGTCGGATTGTGTATTTGAGAAACAGTAATGTGTTTAGGGACAGCCTAGGTTCCAGTTGTCTCAGTGGTGCAGCTGGTTAGCACAATCAGAATGGTATTCTGGGTGGTCTGGGTTCACTTCCCAGTGGAGGCACTTACTTCTTTCTCACCTCTGTTTGTAAACTTTCCCAGTCCTCTGGACAACTGCTCACTTTCCCTTTTGCCACAAGCCTCTCCACTCACAATCCTCCTAACATCCACATGCCAGCAGTACACCTCCATGTATGGGAGCATGATCCCAGCACAATGGGTGCTGCCATTCTCAAGCCAGAGGTACACTACGAGACTACAAAATGTAATGTCAAAAGACCAAATTAACAGAACAGCATGCAGGACTCTATGCAGTGGGGGGCTGAGAAATTACAGTACAAAAGGATAACAGGCATTGGGATAGTGATGGTTGATAACAAACATAGGGAGGGACAAGCTTCAAGGATTAAATCTATAAAAGAGGTATCAAACACTACAGTGCCTTCTACTGGCAGGTATACCAGTGGAAGGACTACTTTACCTAAACATTAATAACACATATTTTTACACATTATTATGCCATTGTCTTATCTTTATTTTTTGTAAATCCTATAAAAATGAGACATGTACCCATTTTTTAAGTGCAATAATACCCTCCAGGGTTTGTGCTGTGGGCTATGTCCAAACTTCCAGAGGCTATAAATGCCTCTGCCTGCAGCGTTGGGCCTCATTATAGCCCTGGGCAGTCTGGTATAGCCCAATACCACCCACTCTGTCAGGTGTTATTGCTTGCATAAAGGACTGCAAAATTGGTCCATATTGTTTACTCCACAGCATAAAGCTATTTTAATATCATGATTTTTAATACATGAAAAGCACCAACATTAATTAATGAACCTGTATTAATGACAGGTCCAACTAGGTGTGTAAGGGGAAGGAATTGGCTTCATAGGAGACTGGGCCCCAACCTGGGCAGATGCAGGCTTGTATCAGGAGGATGGCCTGCATTGGTCTGGAAAGGGGACCTCCATCCTTAGTGAGAAGTTGGAATGCTTCAACAGAGAGCATTTAAATTGGCCAAGGGGGGAGAGCCTGGAGAGACAGGTGGCTTAGGAAGGAACACCCCCTAGTGAGAACATGGAATAGCACAAATTGACAACAGGAACAACGCAAGCGAGCAGTGAGGGGCAGGCAGGGGAAAGGGGGGGCAAGAGCACATGAGCATGAATACAGGGGAGGGGGGAAGAGGTAAAGTAGAAAAAACAAGAACAAAGGGAAGGCAGGGGAGTAAAATATGGAAGGTCATGTTCACAAATGCCCACAGTCTTGGAAATAAGGTTCCACACCTGAAAGCCTTGATGAAGGATGTAGACCTATACATAGCAGCAATAACAAAGACATGGTATTCTGCTATTCACAGATGGGATGTCAATGTACAAGGCTATACACTGTTCAGAAGGGAAAGTTAAGGTAAAAGGGGGAGGGGTGGCCCTGTACATCAGAGAAGGCATAAAGGCTACAGAAGTACAGGGAAAGCAGGGGTAGGCTGAGGCAATGTGGGTCATCCTTGAACCAGGAAATGGCACTTTAATACATACAGGAGTGATCTACAGACCTCTGGTACAGAGGGAGGAAGTGAGCATGGTACTAGTGGAGGAAATTCATGACATGGCAGATAAAGGTGAAATCCTGTTGATTGGAGATTTCAATATGCTGGACATGGATTGGACCACCCAGGCAGCTGCTTCAGCCAGAAGCATGGCCATCCTGGAATCCCTTCAGGGAGCTGGACTCAGACAGCTGGTACATGAGCCAACCAGGGACAATTCGATTCTAGACCTGGTATGGACCAATGGGAACTTATAAACCTGAAGGTGGATAAAGCCAAGTGGCCAGATGACGTGCACATGAGGATATTAAGGGAGCTATGGAGGTAACTAGCAGCACCTCTGGCCACCCTGTTCACAGAGTCAGTCAACAGAGGCATGGTTCCAGAGAACTGGAGGAAGGCGCACGTAGTTCCACTGCACAAACGTGGCAATAGGGTGGAAGCGGGGAACTATAGGCCAGTCAGCCTCACCTCAGTGTTGGGGAAGATCATGGAGACACTGCTCAAAGAAAGGATAGTGGCACAGCTGGAATCCATTGGTGCCCAGGATCTGAGGCAGTGTGGATTCACATAAGGAAGGTCTTGTCAAACAAATCTGACAGATTTGTTTGATTGGGTGACTAGGGAAGTGAATCAGGGAGGGGCCATAGACATTGCCTACCTGGATTTCAGCAAAGCCTTCAGTGCTGTCCCAAACAGAAGGCTGGTTAACAAGATGAGGAGTCCGGACATGGGGCATAAGGTGATACAGTGGGTTAGAAACTGACTGACAGACAAAAGGCAGAGGGTGGTGGTAAATGGGATCCAATCTGGGGAGAGAGGGGTGACCAGCGGAGTGCTACAAGGATCAGTACTGGGACCAGTCCTGTTCAATGTCTTCATCAGTGACATTGCAGAGGGGCTGGAAGGAAAGGTCTGCCTATTTGCAGATGACACCAAGATCTGCAACAGATTGGATACTCCAGAAGGGGTGCAGATAATGAAGAGGGACCTGTAGACACTTGAAAGATGGTGGGAGCTGTGACAACTGAGGTTCAATGCAAAAAAGTGCAAGATAATGCACCTGGGTAGGGAGAACCCTGGGGAGACCTACAGAACAGGGGGGAGGTGCTGAGGATCACCAAAGAGGAGAGGGACCTAGAGGTTATCATATCTGATGACCTGAAGGTATCAAAGCAGTGTGAAAAGGCTGCAGGGAGAGCCAGTGGCATGCTGGGGTGCATGGGCAGAGGTATTACTAGTAGGAGGCAGCAAGTGGTGATGCCATTGTATAAAACACTAGTAAGGCCTAACCTGGAGTACTGGTGCAGTACTGGAGACCACACATGTGTAAAGACATAAACATGGTGGATGCTGCCCAGAAAAGTGAGACAAAGATGGTGCATGGTTTACACCACAAAACGTATGAAGAAAGACTAAGAGACCTCAATGTATACTCAATGGAGGAGAGAAAGGGGCAACATGATATAAACTTTTAAGTACCTCAAGGGCATAAATAAGGTGCAGTTGGGAGATCTTTTCCAGTGTAGAAAAGATATCAGAACAAGGGGGCACGATATGAAATTGAAGGGGGGGGATTAAGAGGTAACACGAGGAAGTTTTTGTACGTGGAGAGGGTGGTGACTGCTTGGAATAGTCTGCAACAAATGATACATAGATACATAGATACATAGACAGTGTCGGCAGATAAGGGCCTATGGCCCACCTAGTCTGCCCATTTGAGCTTGTAAGTTCAGTTTGTTTTCCTAGAAGTCTATTTCCCCTTACCCCTGACCTCTAGAATTCCTTTATGTCTATCCCATGCATTCTTAAATCCCGTGATTGTTTCAGCCCCCACCACTTCCTCTGGCAGGGTGTTCCACTTGTCCACCACCTGCTCTGTGAAGAAATTTTTCTCATGTTTCCTCTGAATCGTCCTCCCTCCAACTTCATCCCATGCCCTCTAGTCCTGAAACATCTTTTTCGCTTAAAAATAGTGTTTTCCTGCACCCTGTTCCTCCCTGTAAGATACTTGTATGATGGTAGGGGCAAGCACAGTGGAGGAGTTTAAATATGCCTGGGACAAGCACAGGGAAACCTTGGGTGGGAAGGGAGTGATAGAAAGCCATTGACCACTTAGGCTGAGTGGATGCATACATGTATAGGGCCTATGGGCAGATTGGATGGGCCTAGCGGTTCTTATCTGCCAACAGTTTCTATGTTTCTATAAACATTCCTCCCCTCTTCCTCATTAACCATGGATAATGGCTGAAGACTGGGTCTCTTGTTGATGTCAGCTCACAGGCATTCAAGTACCACAAAGCTGTAAAACATTTCCCTTAGCAATTCTTTTTTCAGAACTAAAGGTATTCATTTAATTCATTTCTCACATTTCTTTGCTAGAAGTGCCATAGCATTATTTCTAATTGGTCTACTAAATACACAATAGGGTAGAATGCAGTTTGTAATCTGCTTGACCTTTAAAGTGGGATTTTTGGTCTGAAAATAGACAGATGACATTCTTGCACAGAAGCTACAGTAGCATGAATCAATAAATGGCTTAGCAAAAGGTAAAACTGGAATGAAAACTGAGCTCATTCAATCTTCTCATGTGCTACCATTAACTGCCAATTGTGATTATTTCTTTCTGCATTGTTTTTTTAAATCTTTCAGACATCATTAGTAATTTTTATTGTATAAACCCAATTTGTGACCTTTATGTTTTTTTTTCCTTCTGATAATTAAGCTTGCCACTAAAAGGCAAGCTAGGTTGTCCCAAGGACCCAGCCAGAAAAACAAGGAAAGGGGGAGAGGGAAGGGAAAGGAGAGGGGGATAGAAGGAGGGGAGGAGCCAGTGACATCACAGGTGTGTCATTTGACCAGAGGAAGGGCTCTCTGGCCATTGGCCAAGGGAAGGGGCCACAAGGGGTTCTGATTAGGGTTCTTAGGGGCTTTATAAGGACCTGTAGCCTGGTGGGAGCCCTCAGATCCTCTGGCGAGGGATTGTTAGAGATTCCCACAGTAACCTTAAAAACATCTGGTGGAAGAACGTTTGCCTTTATGGCTCCTACCCTGTGGAATTCTCTACCTTGTCAGATACTTAATTGCCTGACTGTAGAGGGGTTTAAAAAAGCTCTGAAGACCTTCCTATTTAATCAAGCATTTTCAGAAATGTAAATTCTGCTATGGATAAGATGTTATTTATTACTGTGGTTTTAATGTTGTATGTGAAATTTTGTAAAGGCGCCCTGAGCTGAGGAAGGGCGCCTTAAAGAAGTACATTTTTATTTATTTACTTACTTATTTTCTTGCTGTAGAAATTCAGGAATGAATTACAGCACATCACTTGGCAAATCTGAGGTAAGGCACTGAGGGCTTGGGGCCTTGGTTGGCAAGGCCCCAGGCAACAGGTGACTGGATTTTAAAATATGTTGTTTCTGTGAGTTAGCATTTCTGGTTTGTGTACACAAGTAGATGTTGAACATTTTAAAATGTGCTGAGTATTTCATTGAAAATGTAAGCAATGTTGGTGCTAGGCAAAGAAGGGGATCCTGCAACGGGTGTCTGGCTGCTAGGAGACACCACATGGGGCAGGTAGCAGGCAAGGAGGGCAGCATTTTGGCTAGTGTGGTATTTTGGTGCTGAAAAGAAATGGGGGTGCAGTGGCCATGAATACTGCTGGGGTATAGTTTGAACTGTGTGGTGAAGTGCTTTGGGGCATTATCTCATCAGGCTCTGGCTCAGGCCACGTGGGGTAGGGACAGGGGACAAGGCAACAGTTTTATTTGGTCTGTACTCCAGGTGGAGGCTGGTCTGCAGTGTGGCACTGGTTTTCCAGGCACTGGGAGGGCTGGCGCAACATGGTTAGTGTGCGATAAGAGCATTTGTGCTGGGTCTGAACCCAGCAAGAGAGTGGGATGGCTATCAAGGCCAAAAATGTGGTCGAGGCCTTCCAGGCACTGGGAAGGCTGGTGCCACGTGGTTGGTGCATGAGAAGTGCATTTGTTGCTGGGGCTTAACCCAGCAGGAGAGTGAGAAGTGCGTTTTGTTACTGGGGCTGAACCCAGCTGGAGAGTGAGATGGCCATCAAGGCCAAATGTTGTTGCAGGCCTACCAGGCGCTGGGAGGGCTGGCACAATGTGGGTGTTGCTCAAGAAGCACATTTGTTGCTGGAGGCTGAACCCAGCAGGAAAGTGGGAAGTCTATCAAGGCCAGAATGTGAATTTTGCATGGTGCTGGTGTCCCCAGTGCAGGGGAAGGGCTGGCACTGCATGTGGTGTGTGAAAGTTTCTTTTTTCTCTAGATAGGCCAAGCAAGGGTGGTGTGGCCATTGGGACTGGCTTTTGACTTTGAGTCATTGGAAGCATGGGTGGCTTCAGGATGTTTGTGGGAGAGGGAGCAGGGCCAGCACTCAGGAAGTGTGCTGCTGCTTCTAGGGGATCTGTTGGGGAAACAGCACAAGGGGTCTGTGGGCCAGAGAGGCCAGTGTGCATGGGCAGTCAGCGTGGCATGTTGTTGCTTGTGGCCCAGAAGAGAAGAACCAAAGAACTATAGGTTGGCAGCACAGTGGTGCAATGGGGGCTGCAAGAAGAGCAGCACAAAGTGGCTTGGGGCCATTGAGGCCAGCCTTGGGGCAGCAAGAGGTAGGCCACCCCTAGGGATGGTGACAGCAGCAGAAAAGCACTGCACATGGCTTCAGGGTCAGGCAAGGTGATAGGGGCATGAGGGGACCTAGCGAGTGGTGTGGTGGATATTCTGGGGATAGGAAGCCCCAGGCATGGGAACGCCGTTCAAGCAAGCTTGTGGGATAGGGTGGCTGGTGAGCACAGAAGGAGGATGCTGGAGGCTACGTGTAGCTCCAGAGCCAACAGGATTGGTTTGTTTTCAAAACAGAAAATTGTATATAAAAAAGGGGCAAAGACCAGCATGGAATCCAGAGCAGCAGCGGATGCCCCATGGTTAGCAATGTGGTACTTCTTGGGGCAACGGGTGCAGTACCCAACCTTGGGGGTTGTGGATGAGTGGCCAGGCCCACGGTGGGTGGGATTATGGTAAATCTACCCCCCCGGGCTGCACTGAGCAGGGGAATGTGGGCAGACTGTTCCACATTGGGGGGGCAACACAGGAGCAGAGCCAGTGGGGTAGGAGGTGGTGATGAGGGATCACCTGATGGATGGTGAGGCTAATGGGCCATGGGCGAGGCAGGAGCCCCATGGGGATGAGGCAACGGAATGGGTAGGACCACCAGGTCATGGGGATATGGGAGTGTCAATTCCCAGCACCCGTGGGCCCCAGGACACAGGGGCAATTGGGAAGGGGGGCTTAGGCGGTGAAAGCAGGGCCATGTGGGCCCCGGCCACCGATGGTGTGGGGGACAATGGGCATGGCCGGCCTATGGGCATATGTAAGACTATCACCAGCCGGAAAATGGGAGGTGCCTCGCAGATGTTTGGATCCTTCCTCACTTGTGTTTATTATATAATATAGTCACAGGATAAGTGAAGATGGCACCCAAGAAGGCCACAGTGTCCAGTGCCAAGATGATGGATCAGGCATCAAAACTGATGAGCCAGAGGACAGAGCTGTTAGAGGAAGCAAAGAAGAGGGAAGCAGAGGAAGAGGCCCAGAGGAAGTGGAAGGAGCAGGACGAGAGGTCTGGCATCTGAGCCGATACCAGTAGTGGAGGGGCCAAGGCCGGACAGTGGTAAAGATGAGGTCAATGTTAACAATGAGATGGATCTGAAGGAATATTTGGAGGGTCTACTAGGTGATATGGAGGAAGAAGGAGTTAAGAAAATGGAACGGGCCCTGCAGGCCATTAAAGGCAGGAACAAAAAGGGGGACCAGGGGACAGGGTCATCAGGGGGTGCCCGGAAATTGTTTCATACTGGGATACCACGTGCCAATCTCAATCAAAGAAAAAATATTGAAGGGGGTTATGTAGACATCTTTGGCCTGGCTGATGAAGAGATGGCCAAGAAGTATGAACAGAAAAAGTCGGTAGGAAAGTCCGAAATGGCGGTGGCATTGGTGGTGGTAGGGCACAGGGCAGAGGAGGCAAAGTTCAAGGGGAAGAGCATCGACACATGGCAAGCCAGCTTTCTCATATACAGTGCACTGGTACTGGAAAAGCAACCGGACCTAGCAATCCCACTGCTGACTTATATGGCGATCATCAGGAGACACTTATAGGTGAAGTTAGGTTTCAGCTGGATGAAGTACGATGAGGCCTTTAGGAGGAGAATGGCAGCGAAAGGTGACTGAGATAGGATTGCACCCACTCGGAGTTATGGGTAAGGAGCCTATCAGGCCCAGCGATTGGACAGGGGCCAGAGCCGGTGAAGAGGGCCGCACCGGCCCAGGGCCCAAAAGCCTGTTGGGCATTTAATAGGGCATCCTGCACGTGGCCTAGCTGGAAATTCAGACATGTTTGCTCCCAGTGCGGGAGGTCACACCTAGCAACTACTTGCAGGAAATGGGGGGAAGGTAGAACAGTAGGGGGGCCAGCCCAAGGAACAGCCCTTTCAGGGGGGAAGGGGGGATCGGGAAGGGGCTGGGGGGACCTGGGAGAGGGAGCTATAATTCCAACTACGGATGGAATTAGAGGGGAGGCAACAGTGGTAGGGTATCCTGACTGGAGGGGAGCTGAGCTACTAAGGGAGTGCTTCCGGGAGGGTTTCCTGCTGGATTTTTTGGGGGAACAAGTAGGGATGCAGGCAAAGAACTTGAGTTCCATCAAGGGAATGGAAGCCATAGTCTGAGCTAAGAGTCAGAATGAAATCAGAGTGGATAGGGTGATGGGGCCGCTTCAAGAACCCCCAGCAGGCTTTTCCAGGTGTCACCCCAGGGGTGGTGCCTGAAAAAGGCAGGGGAGTTCAGGCTCATACACCATTTTCCTACCCGGATGGGGGGGTCAGTCAATGAGGGGATTCCTGAGTCATTAAGCATGTTCTCTTATGCCTCACTGGATCAGGCAGTGGAACTAATTCGAGTAGTGGAGAGAGCGTGGCTCGTGAAGATGGACATCAAGTCCGCTTTCCACCTGTTACCATTCCAGCCATTGGGTTGAGACCTGCTGGGTTTCCAATTTGAGGGCAGCCTATATTTTGACAAGACCATGCCCATGGGCTGCTCAGTGGCATGCTCTACATTTGAGATGTTCAGCTCATGGGTCCAGTGGGTATTCGGAAAGGGGTATGGGTACAAGAGGGTGGTCCATTACCTGGATGACGTCCTCTTGATTGGGACCCAGGGGATACTGTGGGACTTCCAAGACATGTGCAGCATAGTGGAGATCTCCCTGGCGACCGGTGAGATGGCGGGCCCACCCGCAAATTGGAGTTCCTGGGGATAGAGGTGGACTCTGAACCCAAATGTTTTCGGCTGCTGGATGATAAGGTAGCATGGCTGAAAGGGCTGTTAGCAATGGTGGGGGGCAGGGTGCCACTAGTACAAGTAAAGCAGCTGCTGGGACACCTTAATTTTGCTTGCAAGGCCATAAGCCTAGGCAGGGCATTTACAAGAAGACTAGGGAGAGCCACAGGGAAGGTGAAACAACCCCACCACTGAGTCTGGGAAGAATTTTTGGATTCCTACAATGGGGTGATGTTTTGGCAGGAGGATTAGGCCTGCCATACTGACATGGAGCTGTACACGGATGCAGCTGGGGATTTTGGGATGGGAGCCTACTTCCAAGGGGAGTGTATCTCCGAAGCATGGCTAGCACAATGGCAGGATTGGGGAGGGACCAAGGATATCATGTTCCTTGAGATCTTTCCCATGTGGGTGGTATTGGAGATTTGGGATAACCAGATGAAGGGCCAGCACATCTTATTCTGGTGTGACAATAAAGGAGCCGTAGAAGTGATAAACAGACAGAGTGGGAACACAGAATCAGGGGGGTGCATCTTGTGGCTCATGGTGCTGCTGGGGCTGTGTCTGAACCTGTCTTTAAGGGCACAGCATATCGAAGGGTTACAAAATGAGGTGGCTGACTGTCTTTCTCAATTTCAGATGGATCGGTTCCAAGAGATTGCGCCACATGCAGCACCATCCCAGACCAGGGTTCCAGATAGCTTGTGGGAGATTGGAGGGAGAAAGCTAGGGCTCTGTACAGAGGGTCATGGTCAGCCAACACTTTGAAGGCCTACAAAGGGTTCTGGGGAGGTTTTCAGACATTTCTGTCCCAAAGGGGATGGGACACATCAGAGCCAGTTCAGGTAGAGCAGGTAATGCAATTCATAGTGGAAAAGTGGGAGGAAGGGTTGGCTCACGCCACCATGGTGATCCAGCTGACTGGCATTATTTGGATCTTTAAGGACCGGGGGTGGGCGGATGCAGTGGGAGGATAGACCATCAAACGGATGGTCACAGGTTGGCAGAGAGAACAGGGCACAAGGCAGGACAGGAGAAGGCCAGTAATGGGCCTGTTGCTCACCAGGGTGGGGGGGCATTGGACCATGTCTGCAGCTCAGTGAAGGAAGCCTGTCTGTTCAGGGCTATCTTTGCTGTCATGACCAGGGGAACTTTCAGGGTGGGGGAGGTCATGGCACCCAGGAGAGAGGCAGCCGCCCTGGCCTTACAAAGCGAGAATGCAGCATATGATGGGGACAGGGTGGTCATCTGGTTGCAGAGGTCCAAGATGGACCATCAGGGAAAGAGCATCACAGTGGAGGTGCCCAGACACCCAGGGACTAGTTTGTGTGCAATCCAAGCTATGGCAGACTATGGCAGTTCAAGACGACAGGTGAAAGGAGTTTGGTTCCTGCACAGGGATGGGTCCCTGGTGATGGGTTTCCAAGTTGGGGTGGTGAATTAAGAAGGCACTGGCATTTGAGGGGGAGAAACCAAGGGAGTTTGCCCTGCACTCATTCCAGATAGGGGTGGCATCTGAGATGGCCACCAGGGGGGCAGTGGAAGAGGAGGTCAAATGGGTGGGGAGATGGCAATCCAAGTGTTACAAGAGATATGTGAGGTGTTGACATGGCCAACTCCTGTTCCTTTTTCTCTTTCCACAGCAGGATCCAAGAGGCAGGTGTGGATTGTGGGGCACTCGTTCATCTACAGGGCAGAGAGGTTTGCAGTCACCACAAGGAGAGGTACGCAACTGTGCCCAGAGGTAGGGCACACCAAAGTGTGATGGAGGGGTTTGAGGGGCATGAGGTGGTCACAGTTGTTCCCCCTGCTGAAGAGCTGCAGGTGCACTGAGCCAGGTCAGACTGCATTATTATCCATCCTGCAGGGAACAACTTGGGGGAAAGGCCATGGGTGTCTCTGATGAGAGACATAATCTCAGACCTGGAGAGAATAAAAAGTTGGTGGCCAGTGGTAGTGATTGGCTGGTCTGAAATCATGTCCCAGCAGGTATGGAGGGGAGCAAAAGGGGTTAAGGCAGTAGAGGTGTCACGGAAGTGGCTGGACAGGAAGGTAGGAAGGGCAGTGGTGGAGATGGGGGGGTGCAAATCCAGCACAGGGATATTTCGTATGAAGAGGCTGAGGTGTACCGATCAGATGGGGTACAATTGATGGAATTTGGCATGTACCTGCTCCTTGAGCCCTTTGGTGACCTAGTGTGGGAGACCAATAAGAAAGGCCAGAGATTCTAACCAGAAAGGGGGGAACCCCATCATATATTGTATAGCTGGAGATGGGTCAATGGAAAGGGTGGTAGTAAGGGAAAAAGGGAGCAGGAAGGGGGAGGGGGTAGGCACCACAGGCTGGGGACAAAGGAACCCAGGCATGGGAGTAACGGGGGAGGAAGGAGGGAGGGAGGGATATAGAGCCAGGGGGTGGATCACTGTGTCTGTACCTGGCAGGGGGAAGAGGTCTGGGTAAGTGTGGTGACCTGGTTATGGCAATGGAGGGGGGGCCAGATCACAGTGTCCCGACCCTGAGAAGAAACTCAAATGAGGAAGAGAACAAGAAGGAAGAACCGCAAGTGGGAAGACAGGACTATTATGTCTGAGAACATGGTATTGGACTGATATGTCTAAATGTGAATATTGATTGTTGAATTTGGGATGTAAATATATAATTGTACCTTTAAATAAATATTGCCGGTGAGCATCCAAAAGTGACAAAGTTGTGGAGTGAGTTATTTCTGGGAGGGGATCTGGAGACAATTAAGCTTGCCACTAAAAGGCAAGCCAGGTTGTCCCAAGGACCCAGCCAGAAAAACAAGGAAAGGTGTGTAGGGAAAGGGGAGAGGGACAGAAGGAGGGGAAGATCCAATTACATCACAGGTGTATCATTTGACCAGAGGAAGGGCTCACTGTCATTGACAAAGGGGAGTGGCCACATGGGGTCCTGATTGGGGTCCTCAGGGGCTTTATAAGGGCCTTTATCCTGGTGGGAGCCCTCTTTCTTGCTGTAGAAATTTCCCACTTACCCTCCCTAGTAAGAAAGATGGGGGGCAGGATATATGCAAGGAATGGAGGAGGCAAAAAGGAAGGAAGGGTACCTCCAAGTGGGGCCTGTCCCCAGCCAGGTGAGCCACAGATGGGCAGCAGGAATGCTGGGAGGCTAGGTGGAGCCTCTCCTGTGGTCAGGAGAAAGAGGGAGAAAAGAAGAGGAGGGGGAAGGGGTGTGAGCAAGGGAAAAAAGGGGGGACAGGAAGAGGGGCGCAGGCACCAGGGGCTGGGGACAAAGGAACCCAGGTGTGGGAGTAATGGGGAAGGGGGGAGGGATATAGAGCCAGGGGGCGGATCACTGTGTCCACACCTGGGGGGGGAGAGGTCCAGGTAAGTGTGGTGACCCAGTTATGGTAATGGAGAGGGTGTGCGGTTCGTAGTGTCTGAACCCCAAGAAGAAACTCAAACGAGGAAGAGAACAAGATGGAAGAACCACAAGAGGGAAAACTGGGCTGTTATGCCAGAAAACATGATATTAGACTGATATGTCTAAATGTCAATATTGATTGTTGAACAGAATTTGGGATGTAAGTACATAATTGTGCCTTTAAATAAATATTGAAAGGGAGCATCCAAAAGTGATAAAGTTGTAGAGTGAGTTATTTCTGGTTGGGGATCCAGGGACAATGGAACTATGCTGACTCATGCTGATTAATGTACTGTAGGTTAGATATTGCATGATTGTTAATTTTTGTTTTGCAAACCTCCTAGTGTTTTGACCAATGAAAGAGCACAAAGCAGATCAGCAGCTTTTAATTTTTTTAAAGGAACACTTTTTTTTTCATATGCAGAGACTAATGGAGAATTTCTATCTCAGAATAGCATGCAATAATAAATGAATAATTTGCATATTTTGTTTTAAAGTGATTGTTTTTCTGCAGTTTACACATAACACTGCAGTTGTTATTTGATGTGAATCACACCACCCAAAGTGTCCTGTACCCAGGTTGCCAATTTAGCTACAGCAATATTAAAGCTACTGGAACTCTAGCATTAATTTTTGTTTTGCTACTCTATAGTTCCAAACATGGCATTGGTATCTTTGTCACTGTTTTCTTGGTCATACTAAATTCATTTTATTTCAATACAGCATTTGGCTTTTTTAATGGTCACATGTTACATAACAACAGGCAAATATTCTATGCAGTTTTTATTTATTTGTTTACTGGGTGGGTGCACTGATCAAGTGGACGATTTTCAGTCATGCCCCAGGCCATGAAGATGGTCCATAGAATGTACAATATATTACATTAATTGAAAATAGTACAATACTATTACTAACAGTATATGCAAGCTCCTTACGGTGGATCAAGAAGATCAGTCATGGAAATATCCCCCTTTATATAATATAGTACAGAGGAGCTGACTTTGATAAGATGGCCAACAGAGTTAAGCTAGCCCTGGCAAGAAGAAACAGAGGTGAGGGGTACAGGCAAAGTGGGCAAGCATTAAGGATGCAATACTTTAAGCAGCATCCCATTTTGTTAGAGAGAAAAAGAAGTGCAAAAGAAGAAGGAAACCACTTTGGTCCTCAAAAACAGTAGCAGAAAAGGTAAGAGCCAAAAGGCTGGCCTTCAGGAAATGTAAGGAAACACAGTGGGATGATGATAGGAAGGCGCAGCAAATTTCCCTAAGGTGGTAAGGCAGGCAAAGGCCTAAACCGGGGAAACACTAGCACGAACAGTAAAAGAAGGTGACACGACTTTCTATAGATACATTAGTGAAGACAAAAGTCCAGAGGGGGTATTCCTAACATCAAAGGGGATAAGGGGGATTGTGTGGAGAAGTACCAAGGAAAAGCTTCTATCCTAAATAGATACTTCTGCTCAGTATTTACTGAAGAGAATGTAGGGCAGGGCCCACAGATAAGCACCATGGACACAGGGTGGAGGAAACTGTGCACTAGTTCCTTCACAAAAGAAAGGGTCCTACAAGAGCTCGCTAAACTCAGGGTGGACAAGGCAATGGAACCTGATAACATACATCCCAGGGTACTAAAGGAGCTAAGGATTAAACTAGCAGAGCCATTATCAGAACTGTTTAGTGAGTTTCTGAGCACAGGGGAGTTCCCGGAAGACTGGAGAAGGGATTATGTGATCCCGCTCCACAAGAATGGTAGCAGGGAGGAGTCAGGGAACTACAGACCAGACAGTCTCACCTCAGTAATGGGCAAGATTATGGAGGCACTCCTTAAGGAAAGGATAGTACAGCACCTAGAATCCATATGAGCACAGGATCCAAGACAGCATGGGTTTAAAACAGGAAGGTCCTGTCAAACTAATCTCATAGATTTCTTTGGCTGGATAACCACAGTGGTGGACCAAGGGGTTGCAGTTGATGTCACCTACCTTGACTTCAGCAAAACTTTCGATACTGTTCAACATAGAAGATTGATTAATAAGATGGGTAGGCTTAGGGTGGGTCAGAAGTTGGTCAACTGTGTGGCAAACATACAGTAGTCTTTATTTTGTTAGCTGAAATGTTTCGTTTATATAGTTTACTTTTAAAGTATTCTTGGTTGCCTTCATATGGCAACTAGACCAGTATACCATTCCAGCACTTGTGGGTGGGGTTAGTTGTATTTTGTACTTCATAGCTGATCACTGTATTTTGTAATGTGACCTTATGTTTTGTTTTATGTTCTGAAATATCAATAAAAAATTATTACAAACTGTGTGGCAAACTGGGTGGTGAGCAGAAAAAAAGAGAGTAGTGGTAAACGGTATACAGTCAGAAGAGATGCAAGTCACAAGTGGGGTACCTCAGGGATCAGTCCTGGGGCCAGTCTTCTTCAATATCTTCATCAGAGTCATTGCAGATGGACTGGAGCATGAGGTTTGTCTGTTTGCAGATGACACCAAGATCTGCAACAGATTAGATGATCCAGCTGGGGTGGGCAGAATGAGAAGAGATCTGGATAAACTGGCAAAATGGTCGGAAGAGTGGCAACTGGGGTTTTATGCAAAATAGTGCAAGATCATCCACATAGGGAAGAAAAATCCTGAAGCCACCTATAGGTTGGGAGGGGAGCTGCTGGTAATCACAAGGGAAGAAAGAGACTTGGGCATCATCATCACAAATGACATGAAACCATCCAAACAGACCTCTAAAGCAGTAGGTGAGGCTAGAGGGATGTTGAGGTGTATCAGTAGAGTTATCACAAGTTGTAAGAGGGAGGTAATAATCCCTTTTTACAAGACACTGGTTAGGCCCCATCTGGAGTACTGCGTGCAGCACTGGATGCCACACCTTCACAAGGACATCAACTAAATTGAGGCAGTCCAGAGAAGGGCTACCAAAATGGTGCAGGGACTACATCAAAAAACATATGAGGACAGATTAATGGAGCTCAATATGTATACCCTAGAGCAAAGAAGGGAGAGAGGTGATATGATCAAAACATTCAAACATCTTAAGGGCATTAATAAGGTGAAAGAGTCTAACATGTTTCAATATAAGAAAAATAGCAGGACAAGAGGACACAGCATGAGATTAGAGGGAGGCCGATTAATGTGAGGATGTTCTTTTTCATAGAAAGGGTGGTGGATGCATGTAACGGCCTACCTCAGGAAGTGGTAGATATGAATATAGTGCAGGGCTTCAAACAGGCATGAGATAGGCACAGGGGAGCAATAGAGATGAGTATGGCTAGATAGGCCATTGACAGAGTACAGGCCTATGGCACATTCATATGGTAGAAAAATGGGCAGACTGGATGGGCCTTGTGGTCCTTATCTGCCGTCAGCTACCATGTTTCTATGTTTCTAAGTAATAAAACCAGAGTTAGATAATCAGACATCATAGTGTACATCATTAGACAATTTCTACTACTTATGTTTATGAAATATGAAGTCCATTTCACCCAGTAATGTAACATTGTGGTGACGCAAGGAATTTAAGGTCCATCTTGTCTGCTTCTCCTGCTGCTCAACAGTGAACTTTGACTATGGACACACATCCAAATTTCTCAACTGGATTACTCTCTCTACTCATGATTTATGATTCTCAGTGCCAGTCTACGTGTGTAATCTATGTAATCCTGCTTTTAAACCAGGTAGACTGTTCCTCAAGTTAATCAAACTCTGTCTGAAGTAGTGTTGTCTAAAGTTTTGCTTTATCCTGACCCTTTCAGGTTCTTTAGTTTTTGTAGTACTCACAAGCTCCACCATCTTTATATATACTCGACCCCATCCAGGCATTTTAGTATTCAAAATGTTTAGGTCATGTCCTCTCTCATGATTGTACTTTTTAAGATAAATAAATTGACAATGTCCAATCTTGTATTTGAGTTCTTACCCTTCAGCTGCTATTGAACTCAGTGGCCTTGTGCTGGACCTACTTGATGTCTGTAATGTACTTTATGCACTGTGGTGACAAGAAATGAGTGTAGTACTCCCAGTGTTGTCAAACCAAGGTTTTGTAATTGCAGAGGATCACCTGTCTTCACCTTCATCATACTGCTCCTCATGTATCACAATATAATGTTTGTTCTCTTGACTACAGCAGAACTTTGCATGCCTGACATAACCATATTGTCCATAGTTACCCTTAGATCGCTTCTCTCAGTCATGCTGTCCACTGGTGCACCACACAGAGTATAAATTCATCCTGGATTCTGCATTGGTTTGTGTAGTGTTTCAATTTTACACAATAAATCTAAGAATACATTTCTCATCCCATACCCCTAATGTATCCAGGGGCTTCTGTGATGTATCATTACTAGACTCTGTACACTCACTGTCAATTTAATGTCATTGGCAAATGTCTTCACTCTGCTTTTGACCCTTTCTCCAGGTCATTATTATCATAGAGTAAAGGATCCATAACTTACCTCTGGAGTACTTCTGATAGGGTCAGTAGGTGACCTATCACAGGTAAGGATCGGGTTAGGCCTATAGGGATGTGCAGCTAGTGATGCTACCTACCTGGACATCACCTCAGGCTGGTTTACATAATTTCACCTTTGTTATTTCTTTTAGTCCCCCCCACTCTCTCTTACTCCACTATGGTTTCCATTTTCCCTCTCCACATCCTTCCAGGGGTACAAGAAAATGTACAAAGGGCTAGTACCAAAGTAAATTAACTGATGTATTAAATGCCATTTTCTAGTTGAAATTAGCATGACTAAAATACCAGCCAATAGGAAGCAGCCATGTAGTAGCCATGTAGACAAACTGCTGCAGAAGCTTTTATTAACTAAAAATCATCAAAAAGGCTTGAAATGGATGAAAAGGGACAAAGCTATGGCATTTATTGTACCTAAAATATCTTATTGACTGTCTTGGGCTGACAGTTTGAGTAAGCCATATCAGTATCAATACTGGTTGTGATGTCACGTGGATCAGTGATGTCATACTAATTGCAATACCATACTACTGTACATTCATATACTGATGTCCTGAATTGAATTGCTCAGTGTAGAGATTAATCTGTAGAGAAACAGGACACACTGCCTATATGCCCTGAATTGTTTTCTGATAACCTAAGAGAAATTGTTTTTTGCTTTTTGGAACTGACCTGAAGAAGAAGACATGCCACCTTCATGTGCCGAATTGTTTTCTAATTTTATTTTTTTTGTTATTTTTTATTTGTTTATTTTCTATAAAGACTGAAAATAAACGTACATCATTAATGGCTTACTAGGTATAAAGGTCTTTCTGACACTCACATCCTCCTACAGAACTCCACTCAGCACATTCCATCATTCTGAATGATGACAATCCACCAGTACTGAAAGCTTCCTATCTGTCTCTTATTTGGTAATCTAGATCTTAAGCTCATTGTGGACTCTATATTTTCCTACTTTTTGCAGTGGGTTTCCATGGAGCACATTGCCCAAGGCCTTGCCAAATTCAAAATAGACTATATCCAGTGCATGGCAAGCATCCACCTACCTAGTTATCTACTCAAAGAAGGTGCTTTTCTCCTTGTCCTATTGTGGCTACCCTATTAATACTGTTGCCAATCACCCCCCACCAAATGTAACAGCCCTGATGATCTCAATCCCAAGCTACAGTATCACGGTGCACCACCTGTGGGTTCCCCCATTTCCATCCTTATGAATCTCTTCTTCCTTACTGATACATTTCTTGGTATTTGAAAGAGGTTAAAGTCATCCCATTAATAAAGTAGATGACCCCTCTACCACAGCTAACTACTACCTATTCTCTTGTCCCCCATCTCTGGCAAACATTAGGACCATCTGATGCTTTTCCAACTCTCCAACCCCCTTAAATCCTTCTCTTTCCCTTATCCCTTCCAATCTGGTTTTAGAAGATTTCATTTCAGATTTTAATTCCTTCTCATGCTCACTTCCACCATTCTGAAAGAAATTAATCATGGCCTGATCACATCTGATATTTTATTTCTGACCTGGCCAAGGCTTGCAACTCTGTAGCTCCACCACTCAAATTAGACAAATCTAAAGGGACTGAACTATTGAACCTTACTGTCAAAAGAGCCAACCCTTTCTTGGTGAACAGGTTTCCTTCCTCCCTTGCAAAGTAGGAGCAGGTCTACCACCAATGTTCTGTCCTTGATTCCATTATGTTATTATTTTTTACAAACAAACTCACTCAAGGAATGCAACTCCTGGTATATTCGCATGTACATGGATGATACCATGCTTTTTGCCTTTGGCCCCAGAGACCCTGAACTGACTTTAGAGCTTCAAAAAACTTCAGTAACATTGTACCATAGTACAGGGCAAGGCAGCTTTCCCTAAATACTAAGCAAATAGTCTCCATGAACTTTGGCACCATGCAGCAACTGTCCAAAACCTAGTCTTCACTGTTGTTCGCAATTCTTGATTGCTCCCAGATGAAGGATGTCTGCTCCTTTAAATATCTAGTTTACACATTGGACTTACATCTAGAAATCTCATTTCACATCAAAGCCACTCACAAGAAGCTCCTCCAAAATCTAGCACCATCCCAAAAGAATGTGAGATTCCCCTCCATGCCACTTGGGAGGATGCAGTGAAAATGATCCACCCAGCATAAACTACAGAGGTGTGGTATATAGCAGTGACCCCTAATCTACACTCTTTGTGTTGATCTGCACATGACTGCCCTCTCAGCACTCATTATTGTTCCCTATTCTCCTTCCTTTCACCCTTACTCAAGGACAGATAACTCAACCATTGTGTTTCCATCATCTGGTTTGAGTCTTTTCCCAGACATCTTTGCTCCCTCATTTCCTTTCTTCTTTAATACTACCCATACCTGTGTGATGACTAACAAGTCTGTGTGATAACTAACCCTTGGGACTACCCCTACCCTGCCCTTTTGCTGCATAGCTCACCACCAGAGGTGGGTCACCACTTCCTCTGGCTGCAGCCGTATGGAGCACCAACCCACTTCATAAATAAGTTTACTACTCTGTTACCCACCCCATCATAATGACAGGTAGCTCAGTCTGGAATCTGCTTCTTACCAGTGAGTGAGGTCAGAACCTTGCAATTTAGCTCCTCACAGATACCACACTCCTCACTCTAATTTCCCTGCTCTTTCCTGGTCAACATCATGATAAACATTGTAGCTTGGCAGTGCTCAGTCACCCACTAGGACTGGAGCCTAAGCGTGCCTCTGGTACCCTCACCCATAGAATAGGTTTCATTAGAGACCCTTGCTTAAATGCAATTAGCTCTGAACTGCACTCCATGCACAGTCCTTTGGCAAATAGCATTACTAGCCCAGAATCCAAATGGCTTGCCTTTCTCCCTCAATGTTTCTCTGGTACAACCAGCATCTCATGGTGATGCTCAAGGTCTAGGAAGCCCTTGTGGATAACCCCAACTTTGGGACCATAGAAAGCTCCTGTTCATGCTTCTTCTGATCTCTGGCAATGTTCATCCCAACCCTGGTCCCCAAGTAGTAAAGGGTCTTGTTCAGACCGTAGTGGTAAGATTAAAATAGCAACACTAAACATGGGCAGTTTGCTCCCCAAGTTTTCCCAACTAGAAACATGGGTGTGGCTTGTCCAACTTGATGTAATTGCCACCACAGAAGCCTGGTTAACTCCCAAAATACCTGACTCTACCATTGCCCTATGTGGCTATAATGCCTTTTAGCAGAATCAGGTAGGAAAGGGGGCTGCCTTATATATCTCTGTGCAAACCGTCAGGCACAACAACTGCACCTTGATAACCCCACACCACACTGCGAGTGCCTGGCAGTCCAAATCTAACTGGGTTGTGGTCCAAAATTCCTAAATGAGATGTCAAACTGTGCCACCAGGTTATCAACAAACTGGCACTGAATCCTTTGCCAGATATTCTACTCAAGCTTGTCCCACTGGTGAAACCATTTTTACTGGTGACTTCAACATCAACTGGGCAGCCAGTTCATGTGCAGCACACAAGGATCTGGTCTCAAGCCTCTTCCTAACACAAGCAGTCAAGGGCCACACTCGAGTGAACTACAAAGCTGGTACCAAAACCCTAATTGACTGGGTCCTTACCACTCACCCTAAAAGACTAGTCAAGGTCCTAGTACTGCCGGATGCCATTAGTTACCATTTACCAGTAGTGTATGAATGAACAGATCAACACCTAAAATCCCTTCCTAAAACCATCTCCAGCATGATTCTTTGCAGGAGTCTAATTGATGCCCTTAAGGTGCACCTAGCCATGCTTGACTGAGTTACCTGGATGCCATCCCAGAAATAAACCTGACACTTGATTTCTTCATTAAGCAATATGGTATTCCGTTAGAATGGTGACTGAATTTTGTTGCCACAATTAGGGCGATAATGACAGGGGTGATCTTAATTTTAGATCACAATTCAGTCATTCCACCCTTTGTGCCCACACAATTTCTGCTCACCCCAGAGGAGGTTATATTTAGTTGTGGGGGGAGCAGGGGGGACTCCCCCACAAAACATGACTATTTCCCTATTTCCCAGGATGGGGCTTTGGTGCTCTCCTTCCTTGAAGCCACAATGTCTGACACAGAAATGTTGGGTGCACATATCACTGTTGACAAAATGACTGATGCACCGATATGGGGGAACCGAGCAATTCAGTGAAGCCTGTGACATTTTTGTACACCACAGAAAGCATCAGATCAAAGGGACCTCAGCAGGTTGGATCACACCTCCCCTGCTTGCCCAAATGTGAACCAGAGATAACCTCTGGTATAGGACCAAAGTCACCAGGTCTTCAGCAGACCTGCAAAAATACAGAGAGGCCTGAAATAGGTGTACCAGAGGGTAAAAAGGCAAAAAGCTGACTTTTGCAGATGTCAACGAAAACAGACCTAGGGCAACGGGAAGAAATGTTGGGAAAGCATAAAGGAACTGCCATGGAAAGGAGATCAATCTCCACCAACTATGCTTTCCACCAATGGTAAAGTTTCCACCTCCACAGTGAAAATTGCAAATAACTTGAACTCAGCGTTCACTGACTTGAGCTCAGTTCTCCCCATCGACATGAGGCAAATAGACTTTCACAGGGAAGGTACAAGAAGGTACAATATGGGTTAACCACAATCTCCACAAATTCTACTTCAAGTGTGTCACCCAAAGAATCAATTAAACTATGTAAAAAGAGTCATAGGTAAAAAAAGGTAAAATAAATGTCAGGAGCGATAAGATCGATATGAAACTATTGGCCATGGCCCTTGAGGAACTGGAGATTTCCCTGGCCAAAATTTTTAACTTCTTTCTCAGATTTGAAAAGCCACCATAGTTACACCAGTCCAGAGCTATTTAGTAATTAGAAAGTTTTTTGGGGTTTTTAGTTTGTTTTTTTTGTGATTCACTTTGTTTAGTGAATCGTATTTTATAAATCTTCTGTGTTTTTTACCTTGCATTGGGTGAATTGTACTCAGAACAGTCGTTTGTATTTGTTTACCTGGCTGACTTCTGGGGTTTGCGATGCGGTTTATGAAAGTGAGCTGCTCCGTAGATACAAGAGACACTTTGGAGTGAATTTGCAATCTGTGAATCGGTCTCATTACCCACTGCGTCTACCCTGCAGTGAGATGGCAGGTGGGATGAGCAAGGGAAGGAGCTGCTTGTGGGAGTTGGAGTAAGGCTCGGGGATCTGGACCACATATAGTGGACCTCGAAGTTTGGCTTTGCTACTAGTGTCAATATTGCAAGGGGAACGAGTGAAGAAGTTGCTCCTGTCCTGCCGATTGCGGCAGTGACAGAACGCCAAGTGCTCCCTCCAGGAGCCGACTACCTGCATTCAACAGCCTTTGAAGGCCCTGAGGCTGAACCCCCCACCCAGGCACACTGCCGATCGCGCAGCGACAGAACACTGCAGCGCCTCCTCCAGGAGCCGACTGCCTGCATTCAAGAGCCCTTTGGAAGGCCCTGAGGTAAAGGATACCTCTTTTACCTGCTGGACTCCTGTGTGGAGTGCTACCTGGAAGAAAGCCTTAAAGACTTATTTTCTGTCCCCACAGGAGCACTGATTGTTTATTTTTCTGGCTATTTTTCTTATATCCTGCCTATGTTTTGTGCTAGCAGCCAGGGTGCCTTAAGACCGTAGGTGTCTTTCAGGGACAGTGTTGTTTCTTTGTTGAACGATAACCTGCATCTTGCTATAGCCACACTTAGAGCTAACTATTAGACTTTCTGAATGTCTCTGTAGTACTAGCTTGCCATTAGTGATTGCTGACTATTGTTAGGGAATTTTGTTTGTATTTTCAATGGCCTACCTGCTTCTCCCTGAGGTCGCCATTCTGGAAAGCTGCACATGCGCAGTAGGGGCCTGAGTTGGGACATAGCCCAAATAGCCCACACATGCACAGTACAGGGATTGTTCTAAGTCTCTCTCCTGGTGCATACTAATCTTTTCTTTGTTCTGCTCCCCTTATAGGCCGAACCTCCCCCCAAGCACACTGCCAGTCGTGGCAATGACAGATTGCCAATTGCTCCCTCAAGGAGCCAACTGCCTGCATTCAACAGCCCTTTGGAAGGCCCTGAGGTAAAGGATACTTCTTTTACCTGCTGGACTCCTGTGTGGGGTGCTAGCCAGATGACGCTGTGTCTCCACCTTCCCATTTGAAGGTTATACCTGCCAGCCACTAGAGGGACCCTGTGTTTCTTCTGCAAACTCCACTTCTCAGATAGCCCCTTCTCTCCATTTCTGGATCACCTCTATCCATCTGGCCCATTTCTCTTCTCCTACCTCCAGGTCTCTGCTACCCTGCACCCACCTCTTTCACACCCAACCCTGTAGCTACCACTCTCTCGGACCCCACAATCCCCTACAAGCCTACATCTATTGACCACTAGGAGTCGCTATTTAGCACCCCATTTTTGGGCCCAAAAGCTGCCTGTGGCCACCACCTGGATCATGGATCACAGCTCCTACCCAGATCCATCTCCAAATACCCCAGGAGAGTTTCAAACCTGGTACCCTGTACACCAGAGGTGGTGTCACTACCACTGAACCAAAGTGGCACTAACACTTACTGGTAGGCAACTATTTCTTTCTACCTTGCCTGCTGAGCTCCTTAACATAATGCCTGCCCACCTCCTATTGATATACCTCTCTCTCATCCTCATTCTTAGGCCACTGTCCCACCCATCTGTCACAGTGCTGCCGCAGTCTCACCTAACTGATGCTACCCCATGTGCACTGGCACTACCCACCTCCTGTATCCTAGAGTTGGCACATTCCCACCCTACTCTCACTATGTGCTCCAGCTCACCATACCCACCCTCCAGTCTCCACCCAGCTCCCCCCCAGCTCCTACTGGAGGCTAGCCTTTCCAGCCGGTGCTACCCTGCCTACCCCCTGTGCCCTGAAGCTCCCCTTCTCTTCCACTCATGTCCGTCACAAACACACTTTCCACCATCCTCTGTCCAGGGCGGTAGTTATTCTACTACTCCTGACAGGTAATATACATCCCAACCCTGGCCCATCTCACAACAGCTCAACTGCAGGATCTCCTGGGCTTCACATTGCATCAATGAATATCTGTAGCCTTCTGAAAAAATTTGACTCACTCCAATTTGGGTCACATTCCATACACCTGATATTATTACCCTGGTGGAAACCTGGCTATCAAAATCCACCCCAGACTCCTTTGTCTCCCTCCCAGGTTACTCCCTTTACCGGGAGGACTGGGTTGGAAGATGGGGTGGGGGTTGCGCTATCTACACCAGAGACTCTCTCACCAGACTAGCCCTCCCAGCCTCTGCCCTCAAGTTCAGGACGCAGGTTCTAACTCTAAAACTGACCCCCAATCCCTCTAGGTGCCCCCTCTATCTAACTACAGCCTACGTACTCCCAAAAATCAAGCGTTGGCACTGGTCTCATTAACGGAGTATCTTACTTCTCTACACCACTCATCTGACCAATTCCTAGTAGGTGATCTAAACATTAACTGGCTTAGCTCCTCATCTTCTACTACCTGTGACTCCTTTGCAGCAATTAATCTGACTCAACTCATTGCCCAACCTACAAGAGTGAATCCTAAGAGGGGCTCAAGCACACTTCTAGATGTGGTCCTCACCAATCGTCCTAAACAAATCTGCAATATCCAAGTCCTCCCTGACTCACTTAGTGACCACTCCCCTATACTTTTACGCTGGACAACCTCCATATCCAAACTCACAGCACAGCCCACCCTACAATGGCGCCTAAGACCAGGTTGGCTGAAAAGCCTTAAGCAACTTCTGGCTCAAATTAATTGGTCTCCCATACAGTATGCCCCGATATTGATATGGCGGTAACCTTTTTCACCCAAATATTTAACAAAGCCTGTGACATTTTCGCACCTCTAACAGTACTCCGTTCCAAAGTGCAGAATGCACCCTGGGTTACCCCTGCCCTGCTTCAACTACTTAAGCTCAGGGACAACTAATGGCACCTGGCCACTGAAACTGGCCGGCCCGCAGGCAGACAGGTGTATGCTGCTGCAAGAAACAAATGTACCTGGGCCATCAGAAAGGCTAAGGCTGATCACTATCAGTCCTCACTCATCTTCTCTTGGGGGAATGCAAGAACCTTCTGGGACAATATCAAACAACTAAATGGGAGCACACACA
The DNA here is from genome assembly GCA_016271365.2 of Neoceratodus forsteri. Lineage (NCBI taxonomy): Eukaryota > Metazoa > Chordata > Ceratodontiformes > Ceratodontidae > Neoceratodus > Neoceratodus forsteri. The sequence continues at coordinate 120,383,359 of CM028136.1, read as the reverse complement.
CCCCCCCACCCTCCCAGATCAACATTGATGGCACTATCTCCACTGATCCAGCCCTTATTGCTAACTTCCTCAATACATCTTTCACGGACCTTAGCCCGGTCCTCCCTAGTGACTTTTTTGACCTTCCCTACCTGCCCCTGTCCTCATATGCCCCTGCTTCCATTTACACCGGGATACTGTCCAAGTAGTGAGACCTCACCTAATCAATGCCCTAAAGAGAAATAGTACTGGAAGTGACTCCCTGGACCCCTGTATCCTCTGCTGGGTACTGGATCTGGTCCTCGCCCCAATCACTAGTCTTCTCAATAAATCCCTCTCCCTGGCGCAATTTCCCTCAGCTTGGAAAATTGCCACAGTCACACCCATACACAAGGGTGGTGAAAGGTCCCTAGCCAGGAATTACCAGCCTATCTCCATTCTCTCACCCCTCTCCAAAGCCTTAGAAAAAGTGGTGGCCACTCAAATTATGGATTACCTAACCAAATACAACATCCTCTGCCCTGAACAGCACGGTTACGGTACCAACACTGCCCTCCTAGAGTTTTCAAATTTTCTACACTCTTTCTCTGGACTCGGGCTCTCTGGCTGGGGCAGTGTTCTTAGATCTATCAAAAACCTTTGACACTGTTTCCCATCCCCTCCTGCTGGATGCCCTCAGCCACACTGACTTTGCAACTGGGACTGTTTTCTGGTGCTCCAGCTACCTGTCTGCCCGCTTTCAGCATGTTAAAATTAATGGGACACTCTCCAACATTTGTCCTTTCTGCTCTGGTGTTCCCCAGGGCTCCAGCCTTGGACTCTTGCTCTTTTCACTATACCTCAATACCATGCCAGGTGCTTGTACTGGAAAACGTTTGCTGTAGGCATATGATGCCGTCATCTTTCCCTCTGACTGAAACCCTATCGCCCTCCAGGACTCCTTGCAAATATCTTATAATGATGCTGAAGCCTGGTTCAAAGAGCATAGACTTGTAATAAATCTCAAAAAACCAAAAACCATGCTCTTCACCCACCCCCAAAACAAAGCCAGCAATTTCCTACTCCATGTCCTCTCTAGCACCAAGTTTCCACTCATGCAAGTCTACTTGTATAAGTACCTCGGGATCTCCTTTGACTCTGCTCTCACATTCCATGACCACATTGCTGCTCTAGCCTCAGCTTCCAATATTCGGCTGTGTATCCTATTGTCTCCCCCCCGATGCCCTCCGACTCGCGGTCACATCCTCTATACTGTGGATTATGGATTACCAGTTTATGGTGCTGCAGACCAGACCACCCTCAACAAAATCTGCCTCACACTAAATAAGGCCTGTAGGCTAATTACAGGGGCCCACAGGTTAACACATACCTGCCAACTATATGCAAATGCTATGCTGCTTGACCTAGATGAACATCTCAGATATTAAACCTGCCTCATAACAAAAAAAACTCTCCTTGGACTATCCCCACCAGGGTTGCTACCCTCCATCCACCAAGTAAAATCCCTAGTACAAACACAAACCTCGTGCAAAACCATGCTATTAGTCCCCAGGGCAAGGACCACACACGGTCAAAGGGCCTACTGCTACAGAGCCCCATCCTGGTACAACACACTCCCCACCTCTATCCATGATCTCCAGTTTCAAAAACTCCCTTCGAAATCACCTACTTAATACGCGTAGCTGTGACTGTTACTAAGTTGTTCTTGCTCAAATGCTCTGACAAAGCTCCCTGTGTGGCTGCACCCAACCTACTACCAACCACTTCCCATTGCCCTATCAATTATCACCTCCTCCTGTCTCTGCACCCCTCTGCATGTATGTTCGTACCATTGTTTGTCTATGAAATACTAAACATCTGTGCCAACCTGTGCTCTGCTAATCCTGTAACTTTAAAATTGCAACCATTATATGACAACATGTTTTACCAATTGTTGCAATCCACAATGATGCAACAAAATTGTTGTACTGTATTTGTCCTCTTTGTGAGAGACACAGCACAGAGACAGCGCTGGTTTGGGTGTCCAATGATCTCCTGATGGCCAGAGAGTGGAAGTGTCATTCTGTCTTAGTTCTTCTGGATCTCTCATCAGCGTTTGACACCATGGAACATGGGGTATTGCTAGGGTGCCTGAGGTACATTTGTGGACTGTCAGGTATGGTCCTCCGGTGGTTTACATCGTTCTTCATGAGTAGAACACAGAGAGTGGTATCGGGAGTTTATTCTTCAGAACCCACTTCTCTGTCATGTGGAGTCCCTCAGGCCTCGGTGCTTTCCTCTGTGTTGTTCGCAGTGTACATGCTTCCCATTGTAGACATTGTAAGAAGGTATGGGCTGAGGTTTCACTGCTATGCTATGCTGATGATACCCAGCTCTACCTGTCTTTTACACCCAACCTGGTTGGAGCTGTCTTGGTTTGAACAACTGTCTGAAGGAAACCCAGGAGTGGATGGATGCCAGCTGGCTGAAGTTGAACTCAAGAAAGACAGAGGTGTTGGTAGGGGATCTTTGTTGCTGGATAGGGGGGTTAGCAGATGGTGCACCTTCAGGAATTTTTCTCGATGGTGTTTCACTCCCAGCCTCTGAACAGGTGCGTAACCTGGGGGTAATTTTTGATAAAGGGCTGACCCTGCATTCTCAGGTGTCAGCCACTGTCAAATCTTCCTTTTACCTTCTTAGGAATATCGCCAGGATTAGGCACCTAGTTCCATCTGGAGATCTGCCCACCTTGATCCATGCCTTTGTGTCCTTGCACTTGGATTATTGCAACTCCCTCTACCTAGGGCTGCCTGGGGTTGAAATCCACCACTTGCAGCTAGTGCAGAATGCAGCAGCCTGGCTATTGATGGGGTCTCCTTGATCCTGTCATAATTTGCTGGTTCTGTGTGAACTACACTGGCTGCCTGTTTGCTGGCGGATCACCTTTACAGTTGGCTTGCTGACTTTTATAGCCCTACATGGACTGGGCCCTGATTACCTGAAAGAACTCCTGGTTTTCTACTGCCCAAGACGATCTCTCCACTCAGCCAATGAGGGGTTGCTAGAGATTCCCAGAGTTTGCTTAAAAACATCGGGGCCAAGAGCTTTTGAATGTGCTGCCCCTACCCTTTGGAATTCTCTAGCCTGCCGGCTTTGGGAGTGCACAACTGTGGAGGGATTTAAACATTCCCTCAAAATGTATTTGTGGCTCCAGGCCTTTTATTCATTGATATAGTTGATTTCATTAATTGATGTTCTTTTTTTAATTGCTGTCTTATCGTTGTTTGTTAGTATTTTAAGGTATGTTTATTTATCAATTGTGAGGCACCTTGGTTGTTGATAAGGTGCTTAATAGATAACATTTTATTATTATTATTATTATTGAGCACATTGATAACATCACAGGACTTACCAACAGAAAACTGAGACCACTATATCCACAAAGACTGAATTTTAACCCTGAGGCAAAATACAAGACAATTTCCAGTTCGGTCCTGCCACTTATTGATTATGGGCTCCCAGTATATGGTGCGTGTGGCTACTGACACAGTACTCAGTAGGGTAAAGGCTGCACTTAATAAAGCCTGCCGATTTGTTACCAGGGCTGATAGACACACTCATAGCTGCTCCCCAAAATATCACTATTTAAGAAAGCACAAATGAGAGAGCTCACCCGTAACACTATCTGCTACTGGTTTACATGATTCACACCTGTGTTTTCTGGCCCTCCCCATTGGAATCTGACCCATAATCTGTAAAGTACTGCTACCAACACACTCACTCCTTCTGCTCAGCACTAACCCACTGGCTCCTCCCTCTGCCTACCCTGTATTGAATATAGTGTACTACCATTCAAGTCAATTTCACTGTACTTACTGCCTACCCTGCAATGAAATTATAGTTTTCTGTTTGTTCCAAATTATTTTTTACCCACTATACTGTTAGCTGCTACTTATGTCTTGTACCTTCTGTTTCCTGTTTTATGACAAGGCTCAATCTGAGCTAATTATCTGCTGTATGTCCCCTACCTGAACCTTTGCAAATGAGTACTTGTGCTCAAAGGTCTTTCTCCAACATTCAATTAAAATAAATGAAATGAAATTAAATTTTCACTCCATCGGAAACATTGACCCCCCCTTCCTCATACTTTCTTCCCAATGCTAAATCCTCTGCTAGACAGGGTGCTTCTGCTTATGTTCTGTACTTACTTCACCCATACACTCTTTCTTCCTTTCTGCCCCAGATACTTTACTTCATGACCACTCCTTCCTTATGTGTTCTTGCACTTGACACCTTGTCCTCCTACCACTTTTATTCCACTCAAATCAATCTCACTCCTTAGACTCCTATTCCTCTCTGTAGGACTATGTTTTTGTTCTCAGCTGTTATGTTACTGCCTGTTCACTCCTGAACCAATTAATGTAGTTTGCTTTTTATTTTTTTCATCTATACATAGTTTCGAAATAGGTGTTTGTGACTTTTGTATACAGTCTAACAGTCACTCCTTATTGGAATTATACACATCTGCTTGTTTTGCATTCTGCCAGATTGTGTGCAGATTTTCATGCTTTACATCTGTACACTGTTTGTACCTTCCATTTTGTGCACTTTTGTACTATCACATTTGTTCTGTTTCCCATATTCCCTTTCCTGCAAGTCACATCTGAAATTAGATGTTCTCTGCTCAGCTTGCATTCCTAGTGAAAAAATACATTAATAAATAAATGTGCATGACATAGACTCTACTACATGACATCATGGAATATTCTGGATTTGGTACCAGTGGAAGCTGATTTCCAAGTGGCCCACACTATCTCCTGCTGAACACATCTCTAACTACTGTATCTCCCTCTGTGTCTCTAGTTGAATTTATGTGCTAGGGTTTAATAATTTGCTTAATCCTTACAGTCATTTTAAGTTCTGAGTTGATATTAGAAGTGAACTTTGAGCTTTAATTTTTTTTCCATTAGCAGATTATATCCTCTCACCACTAAAGGGCTATATCTCTATCTAGTACATAAGCCATGTGGGTTCTCTCTGCCTTTCTCTCACCTCTCCTCCTCCTTGCCCTGCCCCACTTCTCTCTCCTGGTCCTAGCCCCCCCACCCCCACCCACCCCCGCCACACTCTATTCTGGTTTCCATTGCTGCTCCAAGGGAACTCTCCACTTCCACTTGAGACCTGTGCTTGTGCACCGTTTGGATATTCCTGGTTACTAAACCCGACCACTACTCTCAACAAATGTGGCCACCCCTCTACACTGTACCACTTTGCAGTCCATATGGGATACCGCCTGGAGCCTTGCAACTTCTACTCCCGGAAACAATGATCAAAACTATCTCTCAAAGAGCTGTGACTCTGCTTCTTAAAACTCCTCCTCCTTCTCATCTCAGGCAGCGTCCATCCCAATCCTGGCCCTAGAAGCTCAGGCCACACACAAACTCCAGGTGCCCTTATCCTTGCAACCATTAATATCTGCAGCCTACTACCAAAGCTGGATGCACTCCAAGCCTTCATATGCCAACACAACCCTGACATTCTTGCAGTGGTGGAAACTTGGCTGACAACTAAAGTTCCTGACTCTGCAGTAACAATACAGGGCTACAATGTCCACAGGCTGGACCAGATATCCAAAAAAGGCGGTGGTTGAACAATCTATATGAAAGACTCCCTGTCTTGGCACCCTGTAGCAACTCCATCAGATTCTGCCAATAAAAATCATCCTAGGTCCCAACCATAAAGCCCTGACTATTGTCTCCATATACATCCTGGCCAGGGACCCTAAACATGGATTCAGCGAAGTCCTAAATTTTATCAACTCTCATCCTCCCGAAGCTGAACTTATTCTACTAGGGGATTTCAACATAAACTGGTTAGCATCGAGGGCCAGTGCCTATAAAGACTCCATCTCAGCTGCTAACCTCACACAAATGGTAAACTCCCCTACTAGGATTAACTACAAGATTGACACCAGTACCCTCTTGGATTAGGTCCTCACCACTCACCCCACAAGGATTTCTCGTACGACCATTCTCCCAGACTCTCTCAGTGACCACTCTCCAGTCATGTGTGCATGGTCTAACAAATTCCTTAAGCCCCCTCCCAAAATTATCACTAGCAGAGTTCTTCCTCGTACAAAACTCCTACATCTCAAACAACACCTGCTTCTACAAGACTGGCTACCCATCTATGAAGCAACAGATGTTAACTTGGCTCTTGATCACTTCATCTCAATTTTCAACAAAGCCTACAACCTCTTTACCCCTGCTAAAAGGCGCAAAACAAAATCTCTCTCTAACCCATGGGTCACCATGGCTCTTCTCTCACAGCTGAAATTAAGGGATCAACTCTGGGCAGTTGCCAGGGCCACTGGAAAACAACTTGACATCCAAAATTACAAACAAGCACAAAATGCCTACACAAAAGCCATACGGCTAATGAAATCCACCTATTACAAAGACGCTCTCACCAATACATGGGGAAATGGTCGTGCTTTCTGGGACAATATCAAGGATGTCACAGGAAAGCAGCCAAAAAGCTCTCTGACCATGTTAATGGTTGATGGATCCTCAGCCCTCAACCCCAAGGTGATCACAAACATCTTTAACAGGGCTTTTTCAGGCCTTAGTGCTGTTCTACCCCATGACTTTTTCAAAAACAGGGTCTACTCCCCAAATACCTCAGCCCCTCAGTCTAACCATCCCCTCTTCTACTTCAGGGAGGAAAGGCTGAATGAAGCTTGCCGCAATATTACTGCAGCTATCTCTAAATCTAGATCTAGTAGCAACACCCTGGACCTTAAGCTTCTGTTGCTCACCCTCGATGAGGTAATTCATCCATTAACAAAAATCCTAAACCTCTCTCTCAGCTGTGGAAAATTCCCGGACCTATGGAAAACAGCCACTGTGACACGCTTCCATAAAAGTGGAGGCAAGATGAATCACTCAAATTATCGCCCTATCTCCATACTGCCCCCACCCTCTAAGGCACTTGAGCGCATCGTGGCTGATTAACTTACCGACCACTTGGATAAATACAATATACCTTGTCCACAACAACACGGCTTCCAAAAAGGTCATAGCACCACCACAGCCCTTCTTGAGTTCACTGGAGCTTTGCACAAATCCCTTGACAACGGCCTTCTCACAGGGGCCGTTTTCGTCAACCTCTCTAAGGCCTTCGATACAGTACACCATGGACTACTAATACACCAACTACTGAATTCTGGGCTATCACCTGACTCTTCTATCTGGTTTAAAAGCTACTTAGAAAACCAGTCACAGAGAGTAAAAATTGTGGACTCTCTTTCTAACACCCTGCCTGTTCGCTCGGGTGTCCCACAGGGATCCATACTGGACCCCCTCCTTTTTAGCCTTTTCTTAAACTCCCTCCTTACCACTGCTCTGAGCAGCTCATACTATATGCAGATGATGCTGTTATATTCTCCACCCACAAAGATCCTGCAACTCTTCAACACAACCTTCAGCTTGGTTTCAGTTCTGTAGAGACATGGTTTCTTAATCATAAACTGGACCTCAATGACAAGAAAACCAAATCTATGCTCTTCTGCAGCTCTCATAACCCACACAAGCTACACCACTTGGCTATCTCTACCACCCAGGGGAACACTCTGGATCAGGTGGGGTTCTTCAAATACCTAGGGATACAGTTTGACCCTAATCTCTCCTATGGACTTCATGTAGATAATGTAGCTAGAGCTGCTAATACACAGCTTGGTCTCATCTACAAACACAGATCACACCTCACGCCAGAAGCTTTGAAGGTTGCAGTCCTGAGCTCTGTGATCTCTGTAATAGACTATGGTTTCATCATTTATGGCTCGGCCACAACCACAACCCTTAGACCCCTCTCAACTGCCTTAAATAAACCATGTTGGCTCATCACTGGTGCTCACCATCTCACCCACACATGTGACCTGTACACTCAGACCAGTCTGCTCCAACTCTCAAACCGCATAAAGTTTCTCACCTGCTCTGTGGGGAAAAATCTACCTTTGCCTTGCACCTTCTGGGGTCTGAACTCTGTTACAACACTGAATTAACAAATGGTGCCTTAGGAGTTCCACGCTACAGCTACTGAAAGTCCCCCACTGTCACACTTCACAGGGACAATGCTTTTTTGCTTATCGAGCACCACTCCAGTTTAATGGCCTCAGCCAAACCATCTCCTCTGCCCCAACAATTGGTATGTTTAAAACTAGGCTCTGGGACTATTTCACTACCAACAGCTCCTGTGACTGCCCAACTTAACCTTGTTTTTCCACTTCCCTTTCTGCTCTAGTTGTCCCCCCCACTGTATTCTACCCTCACATCTTGGTATACCCAATGCTGCACTTTTCACCCTCTCCCCACCCTTCCAACATTCATTCTCCCACACTCCCCTCATCCCTCTCCCTATGACTGTAGCACTTCTTATCTGTTGTCTATTTTCTCTGACAAATGCCGCTGGCTGCCTTGTTACAATGCTACACTTGAACTGTATTAATCTGTACTCTGTTTGCAATGTCCACATTGTTGTAATGTCTGTCTTGATGTTCCCCATAATTTGGATTCCTCTGACGTGGAACCTTTGTAAAAGAGCCAAGGCTCAAAGGTATTTGTAATCCTAGACTTGATAAATTAATTACAGCTAACTACTACAGACAAAAAAAAAGGCTTAAGCATGGCAGACATACAGTAGATTGAAATTAGGCACTGTATAAATGTACTGAGAAACAAATGAACAACAGTTATCAGCACTGGGAGTTCATAGAAAGTATTAAACAAAGTAAATAAAAAAAGTTTGGACATGAATTGTTGCCTTAAGATGCTCCCCTTTGTGCTAACAATTAAAATCATATTACAGAAATGTATAATCCTAACAATTCTCCACAGGAAGACATATCAGTGATGGGATAGTGTTACTCACTATGTATCATGAAGCAATATTTTCTATTATAAATAAATTTAATTAAGAGCACTCAAAGATACTCCTGTATGCAGATGATGCACTGGGGAAATAAACAACAATAAAGCCACTGATTGCAATGAAATTCAGCTCTGGCTCTAAACAAATATACTTTTCCATACACAAAACAAAAACTAGTTCTAAATATATGTACTTTTCCATACACAAAACAAAAACTCACTCCTAACAAATACACTGTTCTATACACAAAACAAAAAACTAGCTCTTAACAAATATATTCCTCCATACACAAAACAAAAAATATGTTGCTTGGCACAAACCCAAGATAAACAGGAACAGAAATGACTCAAACTTGCCCTACATAGACTACAATATACTTGAATAGGTAGAAAGCTTTAAATCCATGGAGTCTACCTGATCACTTCACTCTCCTTTGATTAACACATCAATACCATCACCAGGAAAGTTCAAAAACTGGAATGCTGTTTAGATTATAAAGATGTCTCTCCTCAGAGGCCAGGTTGGCTATAGCAAAACAAAACTGCTCAACTCTGTTAGACTATGGATCCGTAATACAGCATACAACCTTACTGCTGTTACCACCCTGAAAAACAAAATCTGGCCAGAGTTAATAGGGCTGCAGGTGAGGAATTTGGTGGCAAAATATAAAACATTACTAAAGCTATGAGCCTGCATTAGCAAAATGTAATGTAGGCTCATAAATTTGTTGCTTTGTAATATTCATATACCACATTTTCAACATAGCTTTGTTATGACCCTGCCTCATGAAGAAGGGTAGAGCAGATATTCAACTCCTGCTCAAAATGTGATGTGTTTGTTCCTGTTCACCTTATATTACCAATGTCTATTTATCTGCTGGTGTGATATTGCTGGGGAGGGAAAAGGTGAGGGACAGCTTCTCAGAGGGTTGTACCCAGCTACCATGTAACCCATTACCATTCATTCTCTTGCTGGAGGCACCTTGGTATAAATGATTAATCACCCTCAGCCCAGGCCCCACCAAAGGTTAGTCAGCTATGACAGGGTGGAATATGGTAGGACTGTACCCCCCAAATAAACTTTACATCTCAATTTGAATTGAGTCTTGTAAATCAGTTCATAATTATGACACATTTTTTGGGGAATTGGTAGACTACAGTGCAAGACAAAAGGTAGTAAAATGACAATGTGGCAGCAGAGGGATGTTTACAAATATATACAAACTCTGGTAAGAGCCAATATGGTTGCTTAGAGCAAGGGGAGTATGACAAGAGTGAATAAAATAATATTCAGAGCTCTTGCTGTGCTCTCACCGCAACAGAGTCTATCACACATGTGTGGAAGTAGATGTAAAAGTATTGCATTAAATTAGTATAGTGCATACTGTCTATATAAAGGAGCTCACCAATAGTCACAAGCATATTGTTACTACAATTTATCAAGAACTAAAAAGCAGCAATTCAGTTAATTATGGAACTAAGAAAGAATATTCATATGTGACACTGAATTATTAATAAGAAAATAATCTGAAAAGTGTTATTAGAAAGAAACATTGGAAACTTTTTAAAACAAATGACTATGTAGAGTCAAGCTCAATAATTATAAACATACTGGCATGTTTTTTTACTTACTATGAACTGTCATGGAAAGAAGTGTGCAGGAGCACAACCCTATTATATTAAGACCACAGGAATGGGCTACAGCTACCTCTGATGCTATAATTAACATGGCTTCCAGTCTGCAACAAATTTGAATTTGCTTTCTCAGAGAAAAGGGTCCATATTGATCTTTTTACCTACTGTTGGCCTGTAAATGGGTGTTGCAGGATCCCCAATATGAACAACAGGTACCAGTGTGCCCCTCTATCCCCACCAGCAATTTGAAGTGATATCCACAGTTCTAAGACCTGGCAGACAACAAAACAAGCAGTTCTCTGGATAATGCCTGAACATCTTCTAACCTGTAAATCTAAAAACTGAGTCCCATACCACCAGAACCTGATGCTAGCTGGCACTAGACTCGGGCATCCCAGTCTGGAATCCATGTATCTTGGTGCGTCATTGCCCAGCAGCCAAACCTCTTCCCCTGCCTGTCATTGCCAGGCTCTGCTACAGGTGCAAACCTGTTGGGGTGGGTGAAAGAAAGAGAAAAAAAGAAACAGGGTGGAAAAGGAAGGTAGAGTCTAAGTGCTTTAAAAATAGCTTATGTAGTTCATAAAGGCATATGTATTGGAATCAGGTAGACAAGGAGAAATCAACTTCTGTGACACAAAAATCTACTTTCAGCTTGAATTAAGGACTATTTGATTGAATTTTATTCATTTATTAAAGTCTAGGATAACAAATACCTTTGAGCTGAGAATCTTTTACAGAGGTTCCATGTCAGTAAATACAACCATGCAGCATGATTTACAGTATAAAACATTCAGTAATACCGATAGTCTAAGACATGTACTTACAGGGAATACGGGGGACACAAGGGATGGGGGAATTGACAGAGATAGGATTAAAGGAGGGGTGGGGGAAAGAAGATCACAGAGTGTGAGGAGGTATGGGAGAAAAGGGAGGCAGTAGCAGGAGGGGAGGTAGGAGGGAAGAGGAAGGAGTGAGGAGGGGGAAGAGTTCGGGGGGGTGGAAGAAGGGTGGGAGTATAGCAGCCAGGTGGCATTGTCAAAGACAGACAGGGGAAAGGGCATCAGTGGGGCAGTGGTGATTGCAAAGTGCTAGGTGTGGAGGCACATCAAATGGTGGATGCATCACATCATTATGTATTGATTAATAAAAACATTTATTAATTTTGTGTTTTAGTATTTTTCACATGAGTCCATTTTATTATCACAGCAATGCACTCCATGGCAAGGGTTGATGTGGGATTTACCCATTTCCTATGCGGTTTAAGGCACATGGCTGCACCTCATGCCACACCACAACAGGAGGCACAGACAACTTTCCCACTGACTAACACTCAGTGATATCTTATTGCTTAAACATCTACCATTAGTCTCAGTCCTATATCTTCTGGTGTCAAGTCTATCTGGACTTTTCTCACTGGCACTAGTCCCATAGTCTGGCATACCACCTCAGCAGTAGTGAGGAACCTTCTACCTCTGATGACAAGGCTAGCAACTTTTAGATTGTCCTCACCAACAAGCTCCATATGATCTGATGTGCCACTGAAAACACAGAAATGGTATCAGTTAATGAAGTTCCTCACATGCAATGTAATGCCGTATATTTAATATATTTTAATTTTTAGGACTTTTAATGCATAATTTGTTTTTTTTGTGTGTGTGTTGGGGGGGTTATGCTTATGTAATTTGAAAATCAATGTAGCCAGACACAGAAAAAATATACTGTAGAAAGTGGCATGCATGTAAAACAGAGACTGCATGGGAGTATACAGTATATCTTGAAGCCAGCGATGAAAAGTAACTGTTATGGTAGCTCATACTGGGCTGTGTCTGTCTTGGTGGGATTTTCAGGCTCTGTCACTACACCACAAACAGCAGTCCACAGCAAATGCATGCCAACAGCACCTGCAACTAGTAAGTGATTATAATTCATATTTATCGCTGGCCTTAGGACTTTCTTATCCCCTATTTGTGGTTAGTTTGCACCATGACATTTACTGTATTTGTCAGAGAAGACTGCACTGAGCTCCAGGAGAACAGTGGAACTGGCAAACATCTGATTGCAGTACACACACGCACACACACACATACTAAAGTACTTTAACAAAAAATATATTTTTGTAGCAAACTTCTTTTTGATATCATTGTTACATAACATTTTTGTTTGTGTAATGCAATAAAAAAATGTCATCTAATAGCAAATAGTGTGAGGATGTTTGCCCACTGCCAACATTCCCTCACTATATTCTCTCATTGAACTCAGGAGGTTTGCACACCTCAGTGTCTCTAACACACACACACACACACTCGCATGCACGCACGCACGTATGGACACACACACACTTTGCAGAAAAAAATGTTGCTTTCAGGTTGGGTATAGCAGAAAAACACTGTGTATGCTTCTGCTGTTTTTATTTTCAAAGTCTTGTCATTTTACAAAGTCTTAACTAGCTATCATTACAGGCAGCATTATCTAGATACTATACCTCTTAGCCTAACACCTGGCATGCAAGTGAGCTCTCTTGTTGCAGCTGAGTATAGAGCTTGAATCAACATAAGGCTTCGTACCATGGGTACAGTATCTTTACAAGTCCTGTAATCTCAGGCGCACATGAATGAAGCAAGGTTTCTTTGTCATCCAATCAATTGGTTTGTCTGGTTTAACCCATTCAAACCAGTCTAAGTAAAAGTTGTATCTTGGCCCAGATGTTTGCAAGAGTCCATGACAGTCAAAACCCTTAAGTTCCAGGTGTTCAGTTTTCCCTCAGAACAGAAAGTATGCACTCTACAGGACTTTTGATTTAGAAGTGCATCCTCATCTGTGTGCTGCCTGATTAACATAACATTTCCCAGTTTTAGAAGGCATGATTAGCATATCTAGCTGATGAGGGAGACAGCTTGATTCCACTTTAAACTGTATTATATTTTCATTGTGTCACTAATAGACAAGCTCAGAAAATACGTATTCTCACAGAAATTCAGGTGAATTTTAATGTCTGTGTCTTCTTTCACAAACTGTATCAAAGTGCATCACACAATAATAGAAGTACACAAAACTAATGTACATATACAACCTATAGATTAAGTGCTCGATCAAACAATGTGGGCATACTCAATAGCATTTTGACTGTGCTTGCTTTCATGCTCTTTATGTGTTTATTCCATATATTGTAAATAAAGCATATCTAACAGAATGACTACAATGTTTTTGAAATGCTGTCATAAAAAGTAAGATTTGATGTATTTACAGTGCTGTGTGGAAATACAATTCCTCAAGCAGTATTTCTGCAAAAGCCAGGATACACTTCTATGAAATTTCAGAATGCATTTTAGCAACCTTCATGGAATTCTGACATAGAATGGCAGAACGTTTGTATGTATCTTGTTGATGTATTAAACCATGTATTAGAATGCCACTAAACTGACAGCTCTGTTATCTATAGAACTATAGAATGATTGTATGTATAGCAGATCAATGCATTAAACTGCAAAATGGAATTCTTCAGATGTTTTGTTCTATTGTTCATGTGTATCATTCTGTAATTCAGCCAGAAAATGTTGCAGAAAGGAGCAAAACATTGTGGAATTCTTGAGGGTTTGGATTTCACCATGGCTGGAATTTAGAAAATAGTGTGCAAGATCTGTGGAATCAGAATTTAATTCTCACTTTCTTCCCAGCACTATTTATTTATAATTATTTCATAGAAAGGTGCACAGAGATAAAGCTCATCCCAGGTGTGACCAAGAAGAAAATATATCACTGTGAGGTTAAGTTACTTTCTTAGGGTCACCAAGCATGCAAGTGAAGCTTCTAAGACTCAAACCTAGGTTGGCTGCCTCTGGGGCTTATGATTCACAAAAAAAACAATGCTCTAATTAACAGGCAAAACTACCTTCCAAGACCAGAATCCAGACAGAATGCAATGAATGAAACTGACAGACAATGCAAAAAATAAGATATGTGTTAAGGTGTCTGGTTGTCAAACACATAATATTCTAGAATTGAACGCTTTAAGTGTATTCTTGTGTACAATATATGTAAATGTATTCTTGTGGGCATTAGGGAAATCTAGACACAGCAGTGATATGTAAATCTAGCCACAGCAATGATACACTGAACCTAAAACTAATTGTCCTTACCCTGGACGAAGTAATACTACTACTAAGAAAACTATTGAGCCTGTCCCTCAGTCTTGGGCAATTCCTCCAGAGATGGAAAGCTGCTGTAGTAGTCATCCCAGTCAACAAAAGTGGTGACAGAGCCCTTCACAACAATTACTGTCCAATGTCAATCTTACCCCCCCCCCTCCTCTTGAGGCCTTAGAACTATTAGTTCCTGATCAACTGGTTCACTATTGGAAAAGTATAAACTCCAATGTACCCAGCAGCACAGATTCTGGAAGGGGCATACCACCACTACTGCCCTACTTGAGAATACTGGCTTCTTTCATGGGGCACTAGACAGTAGCCAGCTAGTGGGGGCAATATACATTGACCTCAATAAAGCCTTTGATACTGTTAATCAGAACACACTCCTCAATAAACTCCACTCCACTGGCCTCTCAACTGAAGCTGTGAGTTGGATTAAAAACCACCTTAATAACAGCACTCAACAGGTAAAAATCGAAGACATCCTTTCTAACAATCAACAGGTTCTCATGGGGGGCTCTCAAGGGCTGATACTAGGCCCCTTGTTATTCAACCTTTTTCTTAACCATCTTCCATCAATCTGCACAGAACAAATATTACTATATGCTGATGATGCTGTCATTGTTTCTAAAAGTTGTGATCTACGTTACCTAGAATCATGCGTCCAAATTGACTTCTCTGCTGCTGAGGACTGGTTCTCCAAAAACAGTTACTTATGAGTTATAAAAAAATGAAAGGTCGTGGTATTCATGAACCCTGACAATAAACACACTGGTTATCAAATGAAAATTCTAAATAGCATACAACCCCCCCGAATGAGTGTTTTCATTTAAATACCTTGGCGTAACCCTTGATAGCTCACTATTTTCACCCAGTATGTTTACCATACTGTTAAGGCTGTCATCTCCAGAATCAGCTTCCTATATAGTACATTTACCACCATAGCTTAACCCCTGGCGATGCCACTTGAAAGCTTCATCCTTTCTATCATGGACTATGGGCTGGTGGTGTATGGGGCAGCCTCCAACTCTACCCTCAAATGAATCAGAGTGGAACTAAATAAATCCAGCAGGCTGGTCCTTGGTGCCCACAGACTTTCCCACAACTGCAACCTGTATACACAAGCTGATTGGCTTACCTTTCAGGGCAGAGTACACTACCAGGTTTGTCTTCTTGAGAAAAAACATGCCTCAGCTTAACCCCACCTGCTATCCAAAATCTCCTAAATGCAGTGATCAATCCCCACTAGATGAGAAGCATGTCCAGACAATCATTGCAAGTCCATTTCTTCAGAATGTCACAAGAGCAGAGGTCCTTTGCCTACCAAGCTCCATTTTGGCAAAATGAACTCCCCACTGACAAAACCAATGAACCCAAGCTGTGGCCATTTAAGGGAAAACTCAATCAGCACCCTACCTCTCTAAGCAATTGTGACTGCTAACCCCACCTTTACCCTACTGGTCACATCCTTTTGCTGCACAACTTCCTCACTGCTATGCTCCCACTCCACCCCTCACCTTCCTGATCTACCTAACCTCCTTTTCCCTTGCCCCTGCCTCCCCCAACTTTCCTGTTTCCCCCCCATGTTGCACTTATGCTACCCTCACCCCCTATCCCCTACACCACTATCTCCTATTGCTACTCCAGACAAAGCTCAATATTCTGGCTGCTTCAATGTCTGTTTATTAAATATGTATCCACCTATATGTAAATTATGCCCTGTAAAACTGTACTTTTATTGCTACTCATTAATATTGTTTCCATTATTCCATTTTTCCCTGTACTGTGTCTTGTTGTTTGTCTTGCAGTTGAACTTTTTGTAAATGCGCTCCCAGCTTAAAGGTGCAATTTCAATAAATCAAAAAATCAATAAATCAATAAATCAGCAAATCAATCAATAAATAAAAACTGCAATAGGGAAACAATAAGCTCTAGTATGATAGCAACATAGACTTTGATGGCAGATAAGGACCACTTGGCTGACCCCGTCTGCCCATTTCCCTACCCATTGGATAAGCTGCAGATCGTAGTTAACTAACAGCCTACTTCTCCCTATCCCCACCAGAAATGCCTTATGTCTGTCCCATGCATTCTTGAATTCACCCACTGTTTTTGACCCCACAACCTCCTCAGGGAGGCAGTTCCATGCATCCACCACCCTCTCTGTGAAAAATACTTCCTCACGTTGCCCTTGAGCAGTCCATCCTCTATCTTTAACTTGTGCATCCTTGTTCTTGCACCTCTCTTTTTCTAAAAGATGCTACCCTCTTGGACATTGTTGATTCATTTGAGGTACAATACTTGAAAGTTTCTATCACGTCTCCCTTTCCCTCCTTTCCTCAAGGGTATACATATTGAGCTCCTTTAGTCTCTCTTCATATAGCTTCTGGTGCAGACCCTGCACCACTTCAGTTGCCCTCCTCTGGACTGCCTCCATCCAGTCTATGTCCCTGTGGAGCTGGCATCCCCAGAACTGCATGCAGTAGTCTGGATTGGGTCTCACCAACTGTCTGAACAGAGGGATTACAACTTCATGATTTCTACTGTTGATGCTTCTCCCTATACATCCCAGTATCCCCCCAGCCCTCCTTACTGCCTTCTCACATTGCTTTATTATCTTTAGGTCATCTGAAATAACTACCCCAGGTTCCTTTCCATTTTTGTTGTTGTTAGTACCCCCACAGTTATGTACTTTTCCCCTGGGTTTTTGTTTCCCAGGTGCATTACTTTGCACTTCTTTGCATTGAATCTAAGCTGCCATACTTTTGACCATTCCTCGAACCATGCCAAGTCCTTTCTCATCCTTCCCAACCCCCTTGTGTATGAACCCTTTTGCAGGTCTTTGTGTCCTCTCCAAGAGGCATACTTTTCCTTCCAGTCCCTCAACAATGTCACCTATAAAGACATTAAAAAGGACCGGACCCAGTACTGAACTCTGTGGTACCCCGCTAGCAACCCCCCTTTCTTCAGAGTGGATTCCATTTACTATTACCCTCTGTGTCTTGTTGTCCAGCCACATTTTAACCCAGGATACCACCCTGGGACTGACTCCTAGGCTGGCTAATTTGTTTATTAATTTTTTGTGTGGGACTGTGTCAAATGACTTGCAGGACTACTGCATCCAGTTCTGGAGACCCCATCTCTGCAAGGACATAGACAGGATGGAGGCAGTCCAGAGGAGGGAAACTAAAATGGTGCAGGGTCTGCAAGAGAAGTCATATGAGAAGAGTCTAATGGAGCTTAATATGTATACCCTTGAGGAAATGAGGGAGAGGGGGGACATGATAGAAATTTTTAAGTACCTCAGTGGAATCAACAGAATCCAAGAGGGTAGCATCTTTTAGAAAAGGAGATGTGCAAGAACATGGGGACACAATTTGAAGATAGAGGGGAGATGGTTTAGGGGCAATGTGAGGAAGTATTTTTTCACAGATAAGGTGATGGATGCATGGAACAGCCTTCCTGAGGAGGCTGTGGGGTCTAAAACTGTGGGAGAATTCAAGAATGCATGGGGCAGAAATAAGGCAATTTTTGTGTGGGGGTTAGGAAGAAATATGCTGTTGGTTAACTAGGATCTGCAGCTTATCCTGAAGGTAGTGAAATGGGCCGACTAGGTGGGCCTAGCTGTCCTAATCTGCCTTCAAAGTCTATGTTTCCATGTTTTGAAGGTTGGCCATGTCCACAGCCCCTCCCTAGTTTACTGTTTTGGTCATCCAGTCAAAGATATCTATTAGATTTGTCTGACATGATCTTCCAGCTGTGAATCCATGCTGCCTTGGGTCCTGTGCCCTGCTGGCCTCTAAGTTCTCAACAATTCTTTCTTTCAGAAGTGATTCCATCATTTTCCCTTCCACTGAGGTCAAGCTAACAGGTCTGTAGTAGTGGTGGTCGAAGTGGCCGGAATTCACTCTGCGAAGTGATTCATGGAATAATGTGGAATCTGTGAAGTACTCCACAAGGCGAAGCAGAGTACTTCACGTCATGATGAGGAACACAAAGTCCATTGAAACAAATGACTTTGCATTATTCTGCCTTCCCTAAACCACTTTCTTCGCATCACTTTGCCTTGTTATTGAGCTCCAAATCAAATTTTGCAGTGCTTCATGGTATTGCAGATCACATGGGCTCTAGATTGTTCTGCACAGCCTCAGTTCTGTGTAGTGGAAGATGGAGACAGTTTCCTCTCAGAGCTCTGAGATTCAAATCCTATAAAAGCTGTTAAAAAAGCCTATTTGAGTCATTTTTGTTTTCTCAAAATTTAGTACATCGTTTGTAGGAAATCCTCCTGTGCTCATATCATCGAGTGTTTATTGTTTTCGTGTGGATTTTGAATGTTAATTTAGAACAGTCAGTCTGTGTACTGTGAAGTGTGCTTTGGGGGAGGGGCGTATCTGTGGTGTAGGTAGATTAACTGGGAGAAAAAGGCAATCTTTCTGTTTTGGTTATATTTTTCTTGTATAACTGTGTTAATGTACACACGGTAATACGTATTTTCAGTAATTCTTCAATTTTTTCTGCTTATTGTTGTTGTGCAGCAGTGTATAATTTCTGTTTGTTTAAAACATTTGGTTATATTACTAAAGGTTGTCAAATTGCTATGCATTACTTGTAGTGTGTGCAAGTGTGTGTGCGATGCTTGCGACTAATTCAGACACCTTTCATTATGCCACAGAGTAACTGCAGCAGTGTGAACCTGCAATCCAATGCACCTGCATTAATTTTTTATACTGCTTTGTGGTATCTTTAATGGTAGTGGACTGTTACTGCTGTGTACTACCCCCCTAAACGGCAAAAGGTATTCTTTTCCAGATTTGGATTTGTGACTTGTGAGCACTGGTTAGATGTTGCTGTGCCTTTACATCTGCGTCTCTTGAGTGTGCAGTGCAATCTTAATCTATCTGTGTGTTTGCAGTACACCATTAATTCTGGGAGACTTTGCATTTCTTGTTATGCTCTCATTTCACTTTGTCAGCACTGGGGAATTTTCTGGACAAAAGATGGTAGCATTTTGGGGATGCGCATTAATTCTGGTGACTGTGTGTGACCACTGCATGCATGACAGAGTGCACCATTAATTCTGTGAGACTTTGCATTTTTTGTTACCCTCTCATTTCACTTCGTCAGCACTGGGGAATTTTCTGGACACAAGACAGTAGCATTTTGGGATGCAGATTAATTCTTGTGACTGTGTGTGACCACTGCCCGCATGACTGAGTGCTTCATTAATTCTGGGAAACTTTTTGCATTTCTTGTTACACTCTCATTTCACTTTGTCGGCCCTGGGGAATTTTCTGGACACAAGACAGTAGCATTTTGGGGATGCACATTAATTCTGGTGACTGTGTGTGACCACTGCAAGCATGACTGAGTGTGCCATTAATTCTGGAAGACTTTGCATGTCTTGTTGTGCTCTCATTTCACTTCATCAGCACTGGGGAGTTTTCTGGACACAAGACAATATATCATCATATATCATTTTTTTTTATTGTTCTTCCGTAAAACCAAATGGACATTATAATCATACAACCATACATAATAAATTAACAGAAATAAGAAAATTTCGTAACACACAATACAATTCATTTTGCATACATTACTGCACCTTACAAAGATTTTTCCTAGTCAGAGACACTTGTTCCTAAGTCGGTACGTTAAAAAAACTACTATATACCATTTCAGGTCTCAACCTCATTTTTACATTTAAGAGCCAGAGAGGTGTTTTCTTTTTATCTTCATCAATTCATGAAAAAATGTTGTGACCATCTCAGCATCTTCAATTGTATGTGGATGTAAAAGAACAAACAATGGATCATAATCTGTGTTTATATATCTCATAAAAAAATTGTTTAATATAAACTTCCTTGGAGTTTTATATAATGGGCATTGTACCGTAATATGATAGGTGTTTTCCAAAAATCCCTTATTACATCTACAGGTTTCAGAGTAAGGCCTATCAGGGGAAGTTCTAGTAAAGTATGCATATTTAGAACATTTAATTCCCATCCTTGCCAAGTAATTAGCTTCCTATATAGTGGCGTCAATGGTAAGACTAGATAATTCTCTAAGAAAGTGTATATTTTATTTTGACTAAACCAGATGGTCTGACTTCTGACTTGCTCCAGTTGTTTCTCCTGAGTGAACCTTATACATTTCTTTTTAATAGTCTGCTTGAACAAGGGTGAGATTACAATTGATTTTTCAAAACCTAGCCAAAGATGTTGCATGGATATGCTTCCCAAGATTCCTTTAAGAGTTTTTACCCATGGAGATACATAATTCTGTTCATATCACCTAATATTTTCTTTCAAGTAAAGTGAGGGTAAAAGTTTAGTCTGATTATTAATAATCTTTAGGCAATAGCTCACTGCCTGTAAGTCAATTAAAGTAGAAATGGGGGCTCTTCATAGTTCAGCCCTTACTATGGCATTAGACGTAGCCATTGGGACCTGTAGTAAGGATTTGTAAAATACAGAGAGTGGGATTTCTAGAAAGGCTGGGGTATATATGCCCCAAACCTGTGCTCCATACATAAGGATGGGTTTAATCTTAGCTTCACCACAAGACAGTAGCATTTTGGAGATGCACATTAACTCTGGTGACTGTGTGTGAGTGCTGCATTCATGACGGAGTGCACCATTACTTCTGGGAGACTTTGCAATTGTTGTTACCCTCTCATTTCACTTTGTCAGCACTTGGGAATTTTCTGGACACAAGACAGCAGCATTTTGAGGATGCACATTAATTCCGGTGACTGTGTGTGACCACTGTGCACATGACAGAGTGCACCATTAATTCTAGGAGACGTTGCATTTTTTGTTACCCTCTCATTTCATTTCTTCAGCACTGGGGAATTTTCTGGAAACAAGACAGTAGCATTTTGGGGATGCACATTAATTCTGGTGACTGTGTGTGACCTCTGCATGCATGATTGAGTGCGTCTTTAATTCTGAGAGACTGCATTTCTTGTTGTGCTCTCATTTGACTTCGTCAACACTGGGGAGTTTTCTGAACACAAGACAGTAGCATTTTGGGGATGCACATGTAACCCCCCTGTTACCCAGGGTTACTAGAATCCCAGTAAGACCTAGTGGTAGGCATGAAAGGCAGCTTGTGAAACTCCAGTTAACTGGATTTCACACTGTCTCACTCTGTTCTCAGTCTCAGCTGAGACTGAAGGATGACAACATTTTAGAACTGTCACAGCTGCATAAGCCACACTGGAATGTTGCAGTTGGAGGTTAGAGTAGAACGTTGGGGAATTTGAAGGGAGTCTGTGTGCAGTCTGAGTGAGAGACTGTAGTGCAGCAGAGTGTGTGCAGGCTCTCAGAGCTTTAAGCTCTGTTTCAGAGCTACTTTTGTTCAAGGTGTGTGTTTCCAAGTGAAGAGGAACACAGGAACTGGTAATTGAAGTAGTGGAGACTGCTCTCAATGGTTCAGAGCCCCATCCCTGAGGGGATGGGGGGAAGGTGTCTGCCTGTTTTCCAGGGGCAACCCCCCTGGGTCCAACTAAGGGAAAGAAGTTGCCTGTCTGAGTTGTGCTGAGGCACTAGAAGCCCTGTAAGAGATTCCTTGAGGAGGAAATGCCTGTGGGGAACCTGCAGCCAAAGAGTGAGTTCACTCTGAAAAAGGGCCAAGTATTTTCACATGAAACAGAAGGAAACTAAAGGGGCTGTTACTGTGGGGTCAGGAAAAGACAGTCAAGTACAGTTGGAAGATGTGCGGATTGGACTGCTTAACTCAGTGGGGGGTCTAGAGTAATGGACAAAGCCACTTATAAGTATGTTCAAGGAGAGCACAAAAGAGAAAGAAAGAATGTGGGAATTGGACTGCTTAACCTGTGGGGGGGGTCTAGAGTAATGGACAATGCCACTTATTTTTAAGTATGTTCAAGTCCAGCACAAATGAGAAGCAAGACAAGTAGATTGAATGTGAAAAACATTTAGCAAGAATCTTCACAGCAAAGTGCTAAAGGATGAGGTGTTTACAGCCCAGAGAAATGACCCAGTACGAATTGTGGGAGCGAGAGGTGGGAGAACCCCCATCAGTAGTAACCAAATTCACCTCTACGAATTTGCTCTGAGACACCTTTTGCTTTCCCTCAGGCACTTGGCCAGTGCCTGAGGAAAGTACCCAGATGTGGGATTAAAGAGGAGGATTCCCTGATGGAGCCGAGGTGCTCTTAGGTGGTTTAGGGAGCTACCAGAAAATGTTTCCATGAAGTATGGAATGTGTCCAAGTGGCTGGCAAGGAAGCCGAGCCATGGAAATCCCAGAGCAGTGTACAAGTTCAGGCTGTGTAACACAAAGCAGCATACAAGTCCAGGCTGTGTGCCCAGTGTGAGCTAGAGCCTGAGGACTAAAGTGATGAGGATGTGTTCTGGTCTCTCTTAATCTGCATTACCAGGAGTGTAGCCCCGTGGGGGTCCATCTATGCTTTGTTTATTCTGTTGGATGTGAATAAAAGCCACACTTTAGAATCCCACTTCTGGTATTGGACATTGCAGTTATTGCTTCCTGTGTTTGGAGTTACTTTGGTGCCCCTGTGCAGAGTAGCCAAATCTAGCCTTTGTGCAGAGTGGCCTGTTCCGCCCCGAACCCAGCCCACCTTGTAGAGCTGTCAGATACAAACGCCATACCAGGTAGGGGTTATAAAAATGGAGGCACCACTGAGGATTTGGGTTTGGAATTTAGGGAGGAATGTAAGAAAGGTCGCTCAGGCAAAGGGCTAGCGTTTTGGCTATCTGGCAGTGGGTAGCCCAAAAAGCTGAGGCAAGGTTAACTAATGTGCTGCTGTGTGCTGTTGTCCATGTGCTGCTGTTAAAATGCCAACTGTTTACCAAGAAGCAGTAAAGCCTGAGAGTGTATGCCCTTGTCCTGCATCAAATTGACAGCGTTTTCCACCTTTCAAAATTGTTTGCAACAAAGAAAAGTGTGGACAAGTTTGGGTAGTAAAAGGAAAATCGTGCCCTAGATGTTGAAAATGCTTTCTTGTGAATTGAGAGACTTGTTGTGCTTAATGGCCATGAAAAATGGTTGAAATGGGCTCCTGCCACGGAGTCGGTTGAGAAAAAAAAAGTGTGGTTTTGCAGTTTGAATTTGCCTGCTCGATGATCGCTGTGAGGAGAAGAGCACTCGAGAGGAAAGAGGCTCATTTGCATGGCAGTGATTGGTGAGACTGCAATCAGTCCTGCCCCCTACCCAACTCTAGAACGACTGCACAGCTTTCGACAGTGAGAGTGACTGGAGTGTGCGAAACGGCTTATCAGGAGGAGAGTCACGGTGACAGAAAGCGCTGTAAAAAAGTGTAAAAAAATTACTTTTTTGTTTGAATTTGGGCTCAACCCGCATCTCGATAGACTGCACTGTGAGTGTGGTGTTCAGAGGGACAATTGGCAGGACTGCCAACCCGCTTCTTTCCAGAGGCCTCCAAGACTAGCTGCAGGCTGTTTTCCATCACAGCAAACAGCTACTGATAACAGTGAGTACCAACAGAAATAATTGCTCAAACTAAGTGATTTTGCCAAAAGCCAGCTGAATCTGAGTGTAGCAGTGTAATAGCTTTGCAAACAAGGACTGTGTTAAGTTTTTACCAGCAAAAGCAAGCATTTTAAGCCATCGACTGTGAGCATAATTATAGGTTCAGCATCAGTATAAGTTTCAAAGCCATGAAAGAGACTATGAGTTGTATCAAGATATGCAGCAAGAGTTACAGGCAATTCTGTGCTATGAAATACTGAGGCTTTAAGGGACAGTAAGCTAGAGCAATGTCTTCAGCAAGTGAAAAGTCCATGGTAAATCATTTAAATGTCCTAGGATAAAGAACAGTGCAAGTTTGTACAGTTTGAGCAAAGTTATCAGTAGAGTGTGTAAATCGGATGTGCAGTGGCTTGACCCAATTACAGAATGTTGATGCGTAGGAGTGCTGTCGCTGCCATTACAGGGTGGGGTAGTAATGTAAACACATCAGCAGAGGAGCCATTTGAAAGAGAAGGAAAGTTTTCAGTGATATAGGACTTGAAATAACAGTGAGCATTGTTTGTTTTTTCTCTGCAGTCATGGCCTCAGGACCAGCCCGTTACCTGGATCATGCCCGGGCTGTGGTAGCAGTAGAAGTAAACAAGTTAAGGGACATTGAGAGATGTTACTATGGAGGATGACTGCCTCCTCATGTGGCAATTCCTGGATATCCAGTGCAAGTATGTTTGATGTGCTTAAATGCTGGAAGGGACGTCTTCATGGTACCTCACTGTTCTGGGTGCCTAGAGAAATATGGTTTATTTAAAGTGCCCAAGATTCATTTGGCTCCCACATGGACAAAAGTTCAAGAATCTGCAGTTGACAACACACAGCACCAGATGGAGCCTGTTGGAGAAGGCCCCTCAGGGGAGTGTGACAGAAAAGCTAGAGGGTGCAGATTTACAGACAGAACAATGTGCTGATGTTTCAGATTCTGAGTCACAGAGAGAGATCTCAGGAAGAGCATCAGTAGACCCATGGAGAGCGGGGCCTAGCCCAAGTCTCATAGGTGAAGACGAGATGAGGGAGGCCTTTGAATGGGAGGTTTCAACCTCCGTGCCCAGCGAAGAGTGGATAGTCTCAGGAGTAAGGATGACTGCTCACTTCTGGGCACAGATTCTCAGTGAGGAAGGAGAAGAGGGGTAACCTATGTGGCCTTGTGAGAAAGGAGCTGGTACACAGCCTCAAGTTCTTGCCTCAGAGGAATGCCTGAAAGAGAGTGGTGATGCCACTGCCCTGGCTGTGCAAGAAGAAGCTAGGGATCCATTTTTTGTCTCTTTGAGAATGCGTAGCTGGCAGAACCAGGACTGGCCACCCCCAAGCCAGGCCAGAAGTCTCAGGTTGACCAAAGCTACTAAAGAGGAAAGACTGGTTCGTAGGAGGGTGAATTAAATCTATGGGATGTCCTTTCCTACCTTTCCTCGGAGAGTCTGGGAGGAGATTGAACAAAACAGGAAGTCCTGGATTTGGGCAGAAGCAATGAAATGTGTGCATCCTGGTGCAAACAAGCATGTCAAGCACAGAATGTTTCACAAAAAATACAGACAGTGGAAAAGAGGCAGGACACTGTTAATGGACACTGTTCGAATTGTGGATGGAGAGGGACATGAAACCTTTCACAGTGTGAATTATGAGCGCCCAGACGGGGTTATAATTCAAGCACCTGACCCGTTGTGCTATTGGCCACAATGCAAAGACCTTCCTGTGAATGTGCCCATGCCTACCAAATGGAAAGCAGAGCAGTGGTAGCCAGTGCTGTCACTCCAGCCATTGCAGTACCTATGTTATTCCACCAGTATGGAAGTCCAGGACTCAGGTGCCCCACATTCATCAGTTCTACAGTGTACTGACTTTCCAGAATCCATCGACTGGCCCACCAGATGACTTCAGATCCAAAGAGGACACCATCCCAGCCGTATCTTGATTCATCACCTGGTAATCGGATGACTTCAGACCAGCTGTTTTCCTTTTTGTTCCTGTTCCATCTCCAGAGATGACATCAGTCCAACAGTTTCCAGAAGTGCCCTCCTGTCATTCTCAGATGTCCGTCAGCTGTATTGGAAAAATGCTGCCAGGGAGCGTCTTTGGCTGAGGACCAGGTTTAGTGCCATTTTCATTCTACAAGGGACTGACAAGTCCAGACTTTTCCATTCTTATGACATTGCAGTACACACCCTACACTAGCAGACTCCATATGTTTGAACTGTCCTCAAAGAGTCTCCCCTTCGGGACTTTGGCCTGCTAGAACTGTGCTTCATTGGGCTCAGACCCAGGGGAGACTCTTTAATAGACTTGGCTTTGGGCACTGTGGTCACTAGATGGGACTTTAAGGGCACTCCATCCCCCAAATATGTGTATTGTAAATAATGTCATTGCTTTCTACTGTTTTCTAATGTTTATACTGTTTTTTTTTTACTTTTCTAAAAAAAATATTTTTGGGATTCTCCAGTGTTTTGATGGTAAGGGGTTTAGATAGACTGTGTATGGAGATTAGGAGTGTGTGTTTTCTTTCTTTTTCTTGCAGATGTTCATGAAGAAGATAGAAGAGAAGACAAGAAGAGGAGGAGGGACTCATTGGAGTCCCTCACTAATACTTTAGAGTGTAGTGTTTAAAGTACTGTTGTTGTTGTTGTTACTGTTTGTAACTTTTTCCTTCCACTGGTATGGTTGTGGGGGAGTGTGGGAGTAATGCATAGAGTATGGTATTAGCTCCTGGTGTGTGGTTGCATGGTATACAGGGTCGGGGAGGTCCCCTGTTTGTTTTGTTTTGGGAAATTTGAGTTAGAGGCAGACAGGATTTCCCTGTTGGGCTGGGGGGATAGTTAGGCTGTGGTCCTGAACAGCCATGGGGGCCGCAGTGCTGATCTATTATGGCTATGCTTTGGGCAGTTCTACCAGAGCCACTAATTACCCATAGTTAGAGATAGAGTAGAGGCTGATATGTCAGCCAAAGGCCTCTAGGCCCTTAGTGTTGCCTGCCTGTGCTAGCACATGGTAGGGGAGAAGGTAGCGCTACCTCCCCGTATGTCAACACATGGGGTGAGATTGCCTAAGCTGGGTGAATAATGACTGCAGACAGTCATTTTCCTGGCCCAAGGTGAGTATACCCCCTCCGTTACCCAGGGTTACTAGAATCCCAGTAAGCCCTAGTGGTAGGCAGGGAAGGCAGCTTGTGAAACTTCAGTTAAATGGATTTCACACTGTCTCACTCTGTTCTCAGTCTCAGCTGAGACTGAGGGATGACATCATTTTAGAACTGTCACAGCTGCATAAGCCACACTGTAATGTTGCAGTTGGAGGTTAGAGTAGAACATTGGGGAATTTGAATGGACTCTGTGTGCAGTCTGAGTGAGAGACTGTAGTGCAGCAGAGTGTGTGCAGGCTCTCAGAGCTTTAAGCTCTGTTTCAGAGCTACTTTTGTTCAAGGTGTGTGTTTCCACCTGAAGAGAAACACAGGAACTGGTAATTGAAGTGGTGGAGACCACTTTCAATGGTTCAGAGCCCCATTCCTGAGGGGATGAGGGGAAGGTGTCTGCCTGTTTTCCAGGGGCAACCCCCCGGGTCCAGCTAAGGGAAAGAAGCTGCCTGTCTGAGTTGTGCAGAGGCACCAGAAGCTCTGTAAGAGATTCCTTGAGGAGGAAACACCTGTGGAGCACCCGCAACCAAAGGATGAGTTCGCTCTGAAAAAGGGCCAAATGTTTTCACCTGAAACAGAAGGAAACTAAAGGGACTGTTACTGTGGGGTCAGGAAATTACAGCCAAGTACAGTTGGAAGATGTGGGGGATTGGACTGCTTAACCCAGTGGGGGGTCTAGTGTAATGGACAAAGCCACTTAAAAGTATGTTCAAGACCAGCACAAAAGGGAAAGAAAGAATGTCGAGATTGGACTGCTTAACCTGTGGGGGATCTAGAGTAGCGGACAATGCCACTCATTTTTAAGTATGTTCAAGTCCAGCACAAATGGGAAGCAAGACAAGTAGATTGAATGTGAAATACATTTAGCAAGAATCTACACAGCAAAGTGCTAAAGGATGAGGTGTTTACAGTCCAGAGAAATGGCCGGGTATGAACTGTGGGAGTGAGAGGTGGGAGACCCCCCATCAGTAGTAACCAAATGCACCTTTATGGATTTGTTCTGAGACACCTTTTGCTATTCCTCAGGCACTTGGCCAGTGCCTGAGGAAAGTACCCAAACATGGGATTAAAGATGAGGATTCCCTGATGGAGCCGAGGTGCTCTTTGGTGGTTTAGGGAGCCACCAGAAAATGTTTCCATGAAGTATGGAAGGTGTTCAAGTGGTTGGCAAGGGAGCCGAGCCAGGGGAAACCCAGAGCAGTGTACAAGTTCGGGCTGTGTAACCCAAAGCAGCGTACAAGTCCAGGCTGTGTGTCCAGTGTGTGGTAGAGCCTGAGGACTAAAGTGATGAGGATGTGTTCTGGTCTCTTTTAATCTGCATCACCAGGAGTGTAGCCCCGTGGGGGTCCATCTATGCTTTGTTTATTCTGTTGGATGTGAATAAAAGCCACAGTTTAGAATCCCACTTCTGGCATTGGACATTACAGTTATTGCTTTCTGTGTTCGGAGTTACTTTGGTGCCCCTGTGCAGAGTAGCCAAACCTAGCCCTTGTGCCGAGTGGCCTATTCCTCCCCAAACCCAGCCCACCTGGTAGAGCTGTCAGATGCAAATGGCATACCAGGTAGGGGTTACACACATTAATTCTGGTGACTATGTGTGTAAGGGGCTGCCAATATTGTTGTCACTTTGCCTTACTTCACGTTAAGGTGGAATGACAATGCTAAGTAATAATTACAAGGTGAAGTGAGTCTTTTGTATTGGCCACTACACATAGCGGAGTGGCAACATGAAGAGCCCACTTCGTGGGCACTTCTAAGGCAAAATTTAAATTTGCTGCATCTCTAGCCTGTAGTTTCCTGCCTCTGCTTTGCTCCCACTTTTCTGAAGTGGAATAACATTTACCTTCCTCCAGTCCTTAGGTACTGCACCATCCTCCAATGATTTGTTAAAACAGGTAGTCAGTGGTGTCACTAGTTCTCCCCTTAGTTCTTTTAGAATTCTGGAGTGAATCCCATTAGGGCCCATTGCTTTGTCCACTTTCAGTTTTAGGAGTGCTTTCAAAACCCTTTCTTCTGTGAACTGACTGGTATCGACCCCTCTATCAAGAGTGCTTCTATTGATTGGATTAGGTAACCCCCCTCCTCTTCTTTTTTGAATACTGAGCAAAGGTATTCATTCAGTATCCTTGCTTTTCACTGTCCCTCTCTGCCCACCACCCTTCCCTTTATTAAGCCTTACTGTCCTTCCCTTGGACTTTTTTTGCTCCTTAATGTACATATAAAAGGTTTAATCCCCCTTCTTAACTGAGTTGACAATCTTTTTCTCAGTTTGTGTCTTTGCTATTTTCACTGCATTCCCCACTTCCTTCTGCTTTAACTGGTACCGTTCTCTGTCCTGCTCCTTCTGTGTTTCCTTATGTAACCTATATGTCCATTGTTGTAACATGGATATACATATGGTATCTACGGGTTTGGGGAAAGATGAGGTTACCTGGCACAAGAGACCTAGGTTTGGCTACTCTGCATGGGACACCCAAGTAAATCCAACTACAGGAAGCAATAACTGTAATGTCCAGAACCAGAATTGGGATTTTTCAGTGTGGCTTTATTTATTAACTCCCTGAACATAAACAAAGCACTGCATGGTCCCCCACAGGGCTACGTAACTGTAATGCAGATTAGAGGTTAAACACAGCAGTCCATTTGAGGAATGAACACAATACAACAGTTGTCTGGCTTTGGACCCACCAGGCACTCAGTCCGGACTTTGCATGCGCATTGGATACACAGGCCAAGTGGCCTGGCTCCCCTGCCGGCCACTCGACTGATGGTCCACTTGGTGAATGAACCCAAACTCTACTTGGAAAGACATCCCATCAAACAAGGAGGCTCCCAAACTGTGGCTCCCCACACCACTTGAAGTCTGCGACTCCTAGAGAGATTTTATTTTCGTACTTCCAATTCGAAACTCCCATCCAACAAGGAGTAATTTTCCCATCCTGTGGCTCCCACCACTTAGAGTCTGCGACTCCTAGAGATTTTCAAGTTCACGACCCACATCTGGGCACCACCCACCCCATCACTGGCTGAGCGCATGAGGCAAGTGAAAAACACAGAGGAACTGGAGAGGTGGACCTGGTTACTAAAGATGGGGGGTTTTCCCACCTCCAGCTCCCACAGCCCATACCCGGCCATTTCTCTGGACACACAGAACTTTAGAATTTAAAATGTAGATTGACGGTGGATGACCTGAAGCACCCCCTCTACAATGAACTTTAACTCCATTAACACTTTAAGCAGATGACTGCTCTATTTGTTTGTCCTAGTTGACATAGTCCTCCCAAATAGCAGTCCCCAATACTTGAAATCCAACTGAAGAAAATAAGTTGTTTGCCCCTTCCAATGGGGCCAAACACTCACCCATTCATTGCAGGTGCCCCACAGGTGAAGTACTGTAACCTTTGCTGTTATACATGAACAGACTGAACTTAAATTAAAACAGGCAGCTTTCTTCCCAAGGTGGGAGAAGGGGATTGCCCCTGGAACCCACAAAGAACTTTCCCTCACCCCCCCTCCAGAGGGAGGGGGTTAAACAGACACTACTGTTGTCCTTCTTGTTTGCTTAAGGACAATCAAGACTGACTTTGAATTTCCAAGGTTCTAAACTTACTCTGAGCTGAAGATTCCAAATGTGGCTCATGCAGCTGCGACAGTTCTATTATGATGTCATTCTCAAGTCTCAGCTGTGACTGAGGACAGAGTGAGACAGTGGAAACCCATTTAACTGGAGTTTCACAAGCTGCCTTCCTTGCCTACCACTAGGTCTTACTGGGATTCTAGCAACCCCGGGTAACAAAGGGGTTACACTCACCCTTGACCAGGAAAATGACTGTCCCCAGTCATTATGCACCGGGCCTTAGGCCATCCCACCCTATGTTCTACCTGCGGGGGGGATCAGGCCCCCTCCTACCATGTGCAAGCACAGGTAGGCAACACTAAGGGTCTAGAGGCCTATAGCTGACATATCAGCCTCTACTCTATCCACTTACTATGGACACCTAGTGGCTCTGGTAGAACCGTCCAGAGCATAGCCCTGATAGATCAGCACTGCAATCCCTACGGCCGCTCAGGACCACAGCCTGTCTATCCCCCCCTAACCCTCTAGGGAAAACCTATCTGTCTCTAACATAATATTACCAAATAAAAACAAAAACCCGGGGACCTCCCTGACCTTGGGCAGCCTGCAACTACAACCAGTAGCAATAATAACACAGTACATTTAAATTCTACACCAAAAGCACTGACGAGGGACTCTGATGAGTCCCTCCTCCTCTTCTTGTCTTCTCTTCTGTCTTCCAGGAACACCTGTAGGAAAAGACAAAAACAAAAAAAAAAAACACATCCTAATCTGCATGTACAATCTATGTAAACAACAACAATGACAACAACAACCCTTACCACACAGAAAAAGCACTGAACAATCCCAAAAAGAGAAAAAGATTTTTTTTTTTAGAAAAAGGTAGAAAACAGTATTTACGTTAAAGTACAATGACATTGGTAACAATACACCTTTAGGGGGATGGGAAGCCCTAAATGTCCCACTAGTGACTACAAGGCCGGAAGGCCAGTCCATTAAAGAGTCTCTCCTGGGCCGGAGCCCCATGAAGCACAGTTCTTTAAGGCAATAATCCCAAAGGGGAGAGTCTTTGCGGACAGTTCACACACTGTTTGAAGTCTGTAGTGTAAGGTGTGTATTGCAATGTCATAAAGATAGAATAAAAATAATTTTTCTGACTCACCAGCCTCTTGAAGTATTCAAACGTCACAAACCTGGTCCCTTCCGAAGACTCTCCCTGGCAGCATTTCTTCTGATACAGCTGGGCGGACATCTTCCGGGAACCCACAGGAGTGCACATCTGGAAACAGCTGGGCTGTCATAACTGGAGAAAGATCCTTAGAACAGGAACAAAAAGAGAAACAGCTGGTCCGGCGTCATCTGATTACCAGGCGATGAACAGGAAAACAGCTGGGCTGGTGTCCTTTCTGGATCTGAAGTCATCTGGTGGTACCAGTAGATGGTTGCTGAATAGGGCAGTACACTGTGGATTGAAGAATATGGGGCACCTGAGTTCTTGTTTATTCATATTGGCAGTTCAATAAGGTTACTTCACAGTGTAGATGTGGCAGTATTGACTACCACTGCTCGGCTCTCCATTTTGTAGGCACGGGCTTAATTACTGGGAGGTCCTTGCTCTGAGGCCAATAGTAGAGGGTCAGGGGCTTGAATTATTACTCCATCTGGGCGACATAATTCACACAGTGGGGAGACTTCGCATCCCTCTCCGTCCACTATTCTCACTCTGTCCATAAACAGTGCCCTGCCTCTCTTCCACTGTGTATACTTTTCATGGAACAGTCTTTTCTCTACATGCTGGGTAGCCCAAGGATGCACATGTTTCATTGCTTCATCCCAGATCCAGAATTTCCTGCAGTTCTCAATCTCCTCCCAGACTCTCCAAGGAAAAGTAGGAAAGGTCATACCAAAGATTTCATTGGCCTTTCTACGAACCAGTCTCTCCTCTTTACTTGCTTTGGTCAATCTGAGACCGCTGGCTTGGCTTGGGGGTGGCCAGTCCTGGTTCTGCTAGCTTTGCATCCTCAATGAAATTAAAAATGGATCCCTGACTTCTTCTTCTTCTGGTGAAGCCAGGGCAGTGGCATCACCACCTTCTTGAACACATTCCTCCAAGGTAAGATCTTGAGGCTGTGTACCCGTTCCTTTCTCACAAGGCCACATAGGTTCCCCCTCATCTTCCTCTTCACTGAGGATCTGAGCCCAGGAGTGAGTAGTAGTTCTCACCCCCGAGACTATCCACTCATCACTGGGAGTGGAGGTCGACACCTCCCATTCAAAGGCCTCCCGCATCTCATCTTCACCTTCGAGACTTGGGCTAGGCCCCCCCACCCAGGGGACTATTGATGCTTTATCTGAACTTGCTTTCTGAGATCTAGCATCCAATGCTTCAATTTCAGTTTCAGTCTCTAATTCTGCACTCTCTAACTTTGTGCCACACTCCCCCGGCGGACCTTCCTCCACAGGCTCCGCCTGATGTTATGTGCTGCCAACTGCAGATTCTTGAAGTTGTGTCCATGTGGGAGCCAAATGAATTTGAGGCACTTTATACAAGCCATATTTTTGTAGACAACCAGCACAGTGAGGAATCATGAAGACATCCCTTCCAGCACTCAAGCACATCTGGCATACAAGCACTGGATAATTAGGAATTGCCACATCAGGAGGGAGTTGCCATCTATAGCACCAATTTTCAATATCTCTCAATCTATTTACTGCTGCTGTTACTGCAACCCGGGCATGATCTGGGTAACGAGCTGGTCCTGAGGCCATAACTGCAGAAAAACAAACAAAAGTTCACTGTAACTGAAAGTCCCACTTTAAATGAACACACTCTGTAGCTTTAAAATGGCTCCTCTGCTGCTGTGTTTACTTTACTACACCACTCTGTAATGGTGTCGGCAGCACTCCTGTGCATCAACATTCAGACTCTGGGTCAAGCCACTGCGCACCCGATTTACATCAGCTACTAATAACTTTTATTTCAAACTGCACAACTTGCTCTGTTCTGGCTGTTCCACATTTACAGGATTTTCCTTGGACTTTTCACTTGCTGGCAACATTCATTTAATTACAGTCCTTTTAAAACTTCAGGTTTCAGCACAGAATTGCCTGCTTTTACTAGTGTTGCACTTATTTTACAACCACAGTCTCTCTCTGGCTGCAAACTTTAAACTGAGGCTACCTTCATTGCTATGCACACATTTAATGGCTTTACAGACTTGCACTTGCTAGCAGGACATCACACAATACAACTACCAAAGCGAGCACTGGCCTGCACACACATTTTATATGACATTATCTGAAAATCACTGATTTGAGCAGTTTTAAATCGTTTACTCACTGTTATTGAAGCAGATTGCTGCAATGGGGTAAAACGACCTGCAGCCAGATTTTGAAGGCCTCAGATTGCAAATGGGCGGGCAGTCTCCGCGATCGTAGTATTAACCACACAATTCACTGATCCCACGATCGATAAGTGGGTTGAGCCCGATTTTTAACTGGAAAGTCACTTTTCTACTGTTTACAGCACTTTGAACACTTCGCGAACGCTTCTCCACTGCCAGTACACGCACTACTCTCTGTCTCCCTCTCGAATACTGAAACAGACACTGAAGAGCTGGCTGAGGGGTGGGACTAATGGCAAACTGACCAACCACACGACGCCATGCAAATGAGCCTCTTCTTCCTCATGAGGGCTCCTCTCCTCACGGCGATCGTCGAGCAGGCAAATTTAAACTGAAAGATGCACTTTTTTTTTTTCAACTGACTCCACGGCGGGAGCCCTTTTCAACCATGTAACATTGCCATTAACTCTGCAGTCTCAAGCATTGCACAGAAAGCATTTCCAACGTCCAGGGCATAATTTCTCTGTTGCTACCCCTAGTTTTCCACACTTTCCTTCACAGAACTTTATTTTAAAACTGACAAACACTGTAAAGTATGTTGATGCAGGACAAGGACACACACTTTGGCTTTACAGCTCCTTGGTAAACAGTTGGCATTTTTTAAACAGCAGCACAAGATTCACAGCACACAGCACACACTAGGGAAATTGCTTCAACTTTTGGCTACCGACTTCCAGATAACCAACAGCTAAGCCTACTTGCCCAAGCACCTTCCTTCCCAAACAAATCCAAAGCGGTGCCTCCATTTCTGTAACCCATATGTCCATTTTTGTAACATGGATATACATATAGGTATCTACATTCGGGAAAGATGAGGTTACCTGGCACAAGAGACCTAGGTTTGGCTACTCTGCACAGGGGCACCCAAGTAAATCCAACTACAGGAAGCAATAACTGTAATGTCCAGAACCAGAATTGGGATTTTTCAGTGTGGCTTTATTTATTAACTCCCTGAACATAAACAAAGCACTGCATGGTCCCCCACAGGGCTACGTAACTGTAATGCAGATTAGAGGTTAAACACAGCAGTCCATTTGAGGAATGAACACAATACAATAGTTGTCTGACTTTGGACCCACCAGGCACTCAGCCCGGACTTTGCATGTGCATTGGATACACAGCCCGACTGGCCCAGCTCCCCTGCCAGCCACTCGACTGATGGTCCACTTGGTGAATGAACCCAAACTCTACTTGGAAAGACATCCCATCAAACAAGGAGGCTCCCAAACTGTGGCCCCCACACCACTTGAAGTCTGCGACTCCTAGAGAGATTTTGTTTTCGTACTTCCAATTGAAACTCCCATCAACAAGAATAATTTTTCCCATCCTGTGGCTCCCCACACCACTTAGAGTCTATGACTCTTAGAGAGATTTTCAAGTTGCGACCCACGTCTGGGTACCCACCCCATCATTGGCCAAGCACATGAGGCAAGTAGCAAAAACACAGAAGAAATCCATAGAGGTGGACATGGTTACTAAAGATGGGGGGTTTTCCCACCTCCAGCTCCCACAGCCCATACCCGGCCATTTCTCTGGACACACAGAACTTTAGACTTTAAAATGTAGATTGATGGTGGATATTTTGAAGCACCCCTCTACAATGAACTTTAACTCCATTAACACTTTAAACAGATGACTGCTCTATTTGTTTGTCCTAGGTTGACATAGTCCTCCCAAATAGCAGTCCCCAATACTTGAAATCCAACTGAAGAAAATAAGTTGTTTGCCCCTTCCAATGGGGCCAAACACTCACCCATTCATTGCAGGTGCCCCACAGGTGAAGTACTGTAACCTTTGCTGTTATACATGAACAGACTGAACTTAAATTAAAACAGGCAGCTTTCTTCCCAAGGTGGGAGAAGGGAATTGCCCCTGGAACCCACAAAGAACTTTTCCTCACCCCCCCTCCAGAGGGAGGGTGGTAAACAGACACTACTGGTGTCCTTCTTGTTTGCTTAAGGACAAACCGAAGACTGACTTTGAATTTCCAAGGTTCTAAACTTACTCTGAGCTGAAGATTCCAAATGTGGCTCATGCAACTGCGACAGTTCTATTATGATGTCATCTCTCAAGTCTCAGCTGTGACTGAGGACAGAGTGAGACAGTGTGAAATCCATTTAACTGGAGTTTCACAAGCTGCCTTCCCTGCCTACCACTAGGTCTTACTGGGATTCTAGTAACCCCGGGTAACAAAGGGGTTACACTTATACTTCCTGAATGCTATCTTTTTCTCCCTAACCTTCCCCACCACCTCTTTTGAGAACTATAGTGTTTTGTCTTCATTTTGATTTGTTTATTCACTTCACACAAAGGCTTGTTGCTGCTGTGATGGCAGTTTTGATGTTTCCGCATTGTTCCTCCATCCCTCCTTCTTGCCCATTTGCTAGTGCTTTTCTGAGCCAATCTCCCATTTTGACAAAGGCAGCCCTCCTAAAATCAAGTACCATCACTTTTGTATGGCTTGACTCTACGGCTGTGTTTATCATGAACCACACTGTTTGGTGATCACTTGTTCTCAGATGGCTAACCACTTATAAATTTGAGATCCTCTCTCCTTCCCCTTTTGAGAGTACCAGGTCTAAGACTGCTCCCTCCTGAGTTGGTTCCAGCACTAGCTGTTTGAGGCATGCCCCCTGTAGGGCATTGAGAATGACCCTCCTCTTGGATGTTGCTGCAGCAAAGGTGTTCCAGTTAATATCTAGCATATTCAGGTCCCCCATCAACAATATCTCCCCTTTTTCTGCTATCCTAAGGATACCTTCTATCAGTTCCTTGTCAGTTCCCTCCCCCTGAGATGGGGCTCTGTATACAACACCCATGTGGATTATGGTGCCATTTTCTGTCTCCATGATGACCCACAGTGCCTCTTCCCCTTCCTGTTTACTTGATGCTTGAGATACTCTCCTAGCACAGGTCAGCAAGTGCATTCTGAATTTTGAACATGGTGGAGACAAACATACAGATAAGCAGAATGGGGAATGGAGTAGGAATTCACACTGGTGTGATCTACAGAGCTTCAGCATTGGGGGGGGTGGTTGACAAGCTCTTGGTGGAAGCCATACAAAAAAAATGGCAACTAAAAGGGAGGCGCTGCTGGTAGGAAACTTCAATCTCTCAGATGTAGATTGGAGTATCCCAGCTGCAGCTTCAGCTAAGAGTAGGGACATCCTGGACTCCCTGCATGAGGCTTTCCTAAGGTAGCTTGTAAAAATACCCACTCAAGAAGGGGCAATACTGGACCTCGTACTTACCAATGGGAAAAATGTTGCAGACATCACAGTGGGTGGTAACCTGGGACTGGTTAACATCATACAGTGTGGTTCAATTTAGCAGTTTGGCAGAATTGAACCACACAATGGAGAGGGTCCTGGACTTCAGGAGGGCCAATTTTAAAAAGATAGGGAATACCTCACTGATGCCCTGGTTGGGGGGGCATGGGTGGACTGGAGGGACAGTGGGTGGAACTAAAATAGGGGATGGTGAAATCAACATACCTCTGCATCAGGCAAGTAAGCATAAGCAAGAGGAAAAAGAGATAGCCATGGTTCTCAAAAGAGGTGACTGGGAAGGTAAGGGTAAAAAAAGTTAGCATTCAGGATGTATAAGGAGATACAGATGGAGGAGGATAGGAAGGTGTATCAGGAAAAACAGAAATAGGCAGGGAAAGCAATTAGGACAGCAAATAAAGGAGAAAATAGCCCAGGCAGTAAAGAAAGGAGGCAAGACATTTTCAGGTATATAAGCAAAAGAGAAAGACCAGGGGAGGAAAGTACAGCTTGGGGGGGGGGAGGGAAAACTAAAAAAATGTGGACATCCTGAACACTTTTGTACACTGTTTACAGATGAAGGGGAAGGTGAGGGACCACAGATAAGGGCCAGGAGCATTGAAGAAAGGGAGGTGGACACTAGTCCATTTACAGAGGACAAACTCCTGAAGGAACTCGAAAATCTGAAAGTGGACAATGCAATGGAACCAGACAGGGTGCATTCAAGGATATTGAGGGAGCTCAGAGAGGTGTTGGCTGCACTTCTGACAGTCACATTTAACCACTTACTGGAGACGAGAGTGATTCCAGAGTATTGGAGGAGGGAAGATGTAGTACCACTTCACAAAAGTGTTAGCAGGTAGGAGGCTGGCAATTACAGGCCAGTCTGCTTGACTTCAGTAGTGGGGAAATTAATGGAATCACTACTGAATGAAAGGATTGTAGAATATCTTGAATCTAGTGGCTTTCAAGATCCTGGTTAGCATGGATTCACTGGGTTGAGGTTATGTCAAACAAGTCAGATTGCTTTCTTTGACTGGTTGACCAGGAAACTAGATCAGGGTGGAGTGGTGGTTGTGACCTACTGAGATTTCAGTAAGGCCTTCAACACTGTTCCAGATAGAAGCCTCATAAACAAGTTGTGTGGGTCTAGGAGTGGATGCAAAGATGGTAAACTGTATAAGGAATTGGTTAGGGGACATGACACATAGGATGGTGATAAATGGAGTTCACTCTGAGGAAGGGAGGGTGACCAATGGGGTGCTACTGGGATCAGTACTGGGACCAGTCCTGTTTAATGTCTTTTTTAGCAACATTATAGAGGGGCTAGAAGGGAAGATGTGCCTTTTTGCTGATGGCAATAAAATCTGCAATAGGGTAAACATTCTGGGGGAATGTGTGGAAAAAATAGTTAAAGATCCGAGAAAGGTAGTGGAGTGGTCAAGGGTGTGGCAGCTAAGTTTTAATGTGATGAAGTGTAAAATCATGCACTACTGCACAGAAACCCAGAGGCTTATTACAAAATCGGAGGCATAGTATTAATGAACACCAAACAGAAAGGAGACCTGTAGATAATCATTTCTGATGACCTAAAGGTGGTCAGACAGTGTGACAAAGCAATGGGAAGAGCTAGTAGCATGCTAGTGTGCATAGGGATGGGTATCATCAGCATAAAGAAAGACAGTGTTATACCACTGCATAGATCACTGGTGAGACCTCATCTAGAGTACTGTGGCCATTTCTGGAGACCTTATCTCTGGAA
Source organism: Neoceratodus forsteri (assembly GCA_016271365.2). Taxonomy (NCBI): domain Eukaryota; kingdom Metazoa; phylum Chordata; order Ceratodontiformes; family Ceratodontidae; genus Neoceratodus; species Neoceratodus forsteri. The sequence goes on along the minus strand of CM028136.1, from coordinate 120,344,034 downwards.
GGACATAGACAGCATAGAGGTGATACAGAGGAGGATAACTAAAGTGGTGCAGGGTCTGCATCAAAAACCTATGAGACTAGACTAAAGGACTCAATATGTACACCCTGGAGAAAAGGGGGTGAAAGGGAGGGGGATATGATAGAGGCTTTCAAATACCTCATTGGTATAAATAAGGTTCAAGACGGAAGCTTTTTTCAGAAAAATGGATGCTCAAGAACAAGGGGCCATGATATAAACCTGGTGGGGAGTAGACTCAGGGGGGATGTGAGGAAGTAATTCTTTACAGAAAGAGTGGTGGATGCCTGAAACAGCCTCCCAGTGGAGTTGGTGGGGACAAAAATGATAACAGGATTCAAGAATGCATGGGATAGGCATAAGGGAACCTCAGTGGTAAGGAAGGGGGGGGGACAGAGCCATAGATCAAGTAGTATCTGTGGTGTTACAGTATGTAGGGGAATTGGGAAGACTTGGTGGGCCAAGTGGTTCTTATCTGCTGTCAAATTCTATGTTTCTATGTTTCTATGAACAATCAGAAGTAACAGTCTGGCAGAATACAGGCAAAACACTGATGGGGTATGTTGCAAATATGGATCTAATTTATAATGTAGTTACCTTTTGGTCATCACCACATGAAGGAGAGATGGGCATTGTTACAAGTTGCCTTGTTGTAACCTTCAGTATAAGGTTGGCAATATAGACTAAAGGTTAGAGTAATGAGCTGAGAACGAACTTGGTACATCCAGTAGACCTGTGTTTAATTCCCACGACCTCCACATGCATAATGTGTGACCCTGAGATAGTCACATAACCTCCCCAGTTATCCCAGGTTGCCCTTGAAAACAGGCCTTGGGCATAGTAGGCCTTACCCAGTTACCAAAGAGGGAAAGAATAATAATAAATAAATAATGGTCTTCCTCAAATGACCAGCAACTCTCAATTTCTTAAATTGATAGTGGTCCATCTAACTGCAAGAAGTTAATATATTATTGAGTGCAATAAGTAGGCCATATCACTCTATGAGGTTTGCCTTCCACTGAATTGCTACTACACTTGTTGTACTGTTAGATGTGGGTGGTATGAATTAATGGTGTGTGTGTGTGTGTGTGTGTTCAATCACTCAGAAAATGAGGCAATTTAAAGCAGCAGTGCAATGAGAAATGTTTCTACAAAAAGCTAATTTCAGCTAAAATTAATAAAAATATTAGCATACCTACAAATCTACTTTTCTAGGTACCTCCTATGCTGTGAACCAGGAGATTTTTCGTTTTTTAATTCTCACCCTTACCTGGTCTGCAGTACTTTTTCTAAGTCATATGTGGGGTCCATCTTTTTCCATGAGAAAAAAAAAATAAATTAGAACATTTCTAAAATATTCAAATTTTGGTGGAACTAAATAAAACTTACAATCAAATTAAACTGGAAGATGCCTGGAATATTTTATTTTGAAATAATGAGAGGTTCAAATTTCTGCCCAATTTTGTTATGCTGCAGCTTTAATGTACCCCATATTCTGGAGTGTGTTATTGTGATAATAAAACAATGATTGTCTGAAAATGTAAGAAAAAAAACAAAGTGCTTTTTAAAATGTGTTTACAAAGAGACAACAGTTTATGTTGTTATAATTGTGTTTATCCTTTTAGCATACAAGTGTTACACATTCATATTGCTATGTTAAGCATGTTAAGTATAAGAACATTAATCCTGTTGTTACTTTCTCTATATTAATATGTTACAATCTGTATTTGAACATCCATGTGATAAACTGGATTGCCACAGGTTCATATGGTATTATGATTAAATTCAATGCACTGCAGAATTTCTCTATGTTATTTCATAAGTAGAAGCATCTTCTGCAATAACTTTTTAAGCATACGCATCTAATCAATGTAATGTATTCTGTTTGAAAGGACAAAAAACTCCTGAGTTACAATAAAATATTTCAAAAGAGAAGTAAACATGACATCAGCAGCGACAAACATTGAGTCGGAGATACTAAAGCATTAATGTTGCAAACAATCCCAAAATGTAACCCTGCCATGCTAGAAACTGCCACAGTCGATTCCTGTACCTAGTTTAGGCCAGTGATCTGCAAGCATGGCACTCTACTCTGCCTTTATCTTGTTTTTAAGGTACCTCATACATATGGAACCAAAGCGTGGAGTAGCCCAATCTCTGAGCAGTGTCACCTCCTGTTGGTCAGTACATGTGACAGTACTGAATTAAATGCACTATGTAGTATGCAGAACTGTATGTATATTATAGCTGCAGTGGGCCCGCCAAGATGAAGCACAGTGTCACAAATTCCAACATGACAAAAGGTTTTTCCATTGAGATGGCCTTGATTCTTGCCATAGCTGTACTGCAGAATCCTGTAGATTTGTGTTGCATACTGGTGGGCTCCACTGCGCTGTTTTTTTATGCTCCACTCTATCTAAACTGTGTGTGAACTATAGTTGTACATACAACTACAGTTCATCTCTTGCTGATATTATTGCACTGCAAAATTTACTTCTGTTTTCTATGATGGTGTCTGTCTTTTATGTTTTACTTTATTCTATATCCCATCCCCCCCCCCCCAAAGTATAATGGTCTAATGGCATACCTGATTTACAAACATCTCCATTCAGACACCATTTTCTATTTGTAATTATGCAAAGGATGTAAACACTCACTGGGCACAAGAAGTTCTGAAGTATCTGGATACCACACATCACCCATGAACCCCGTTTTATTTCCTGTCCTCTTATTCTTAGTCTGGGGTTATGTCATAAGGCTCCTGTAGCCTTAACATATCTTCATGCCAGCCAATATTTTTTTTTTCACTTTGTATTAAAACTCTCTGGTGAATCTAGCTGTAGGAAGCAGTAGTCTTGCACCCTGTAGTGGTTCTGCCAGTGACACTGGAAATAGTGTGTATCAGATATAAAATGTTCTGCCCATACCCACACCAGGGATTTTGTGAAGTGTCATATCACTGAATGGAGGCCCTGCTTTACCCATTTACCAGGTGGTATTCCCATAACCATGACAGAGTTCAGCATCCTTTTGTAGGCTATGCTTTCAGAGTACACTTAGGAACTCTAGGGGTGGATGACCTCCTATAGGTAATTGAAAATCATATTAGCTATTTTCCCCATGCTTTTTTCCTGACCAACATTACTAAATAAATAATTAAAATTGTCATCTTTAGGAAATGATCATACTTCAAAACTGTTCTAAATTATAAGGTGCAGTCCTTACTTTTGCTACACCAAAATCTTTCTCACATTCCGCCCTAAGGATTCAATTCATGTTTGGGCTTGCTATGCATGATTTGCACACTGACGCCCCTTGCTGCCCCACATAGTAACACCTTGTAGTGTGCCTAGTGCACTGATGGTGTGCCCTACCACTAGCCACCCCATCTTCTCACATGAAATGACAACTGGGGGGTTCAGTGGTGTCAGGTAGGAGGAGATGAGATGAGATGGTCACTGGGATACCAGTGAGAAGCCCCATCCAGCCACCCAGTGCATATCATGCTCTGCACCTGGCAGAGATCCTAGGATATGATAGGCAATAGAAGGCACTACCATATTTTCTATATAAAGGTTTAATTTAAAAAATATAAATGCATTTACTGATTGTCCCATGCCCTGGCCTCATGGTGAAGTAGATAGTTCATGATGAGCAACACATCCCAAAGGGGATCATACCAATAGAATAAGTTTTTTTTTTTTAGCTTCTATTTTTTTCTCCCTGGCCCCGGTCATCCCCTTCCTTTCAGCCTTCCACTCAGCCCCATCCCATGACCTTTGGGCATTCACCTTTAAACCCCCACAGCTTACCCTCCATGGCAGGGTGGTGGGAAGCCCCCAACTCGACCAACCAGGACTCGATCCAGAGTTCGGGTGGTGCCCTCTCAGGGGCTGTGCCTGTGGTGGATGGCCATCATGCCCCTCAATGGGACCAAAATATCTACATTTTTCCCTGTGAAGGGGAGCATGTAGTGCTGACAATGGCCATGCCGCTCGTGCATCCACATGCACTAAACCTGTCAGCTACTTCATCTCTGTGCCTCACTGTACAGGACCTGGTGTTCAGGACCAACACCTAGCCTCCGCTAGGTGTCAGGCAAATGCTGGTCTCTGTTCCTCACCCTCCCTGGGAGAGGAGAGTTGTCCTCCAGATGCTTGATCCTTTCCCACCCTGGCTGGCCTCTGATGACCCACTCGCACAGCAAACAGAGGTCACTGGCATGGCAGGAGGTATGGCATCACTGTCTCACTCCTCCACACCACTGGGCCAGCCTATCAGTCCCATAGGATGAGATAGAGGTAGTTTGTATGCCTTTAGGGCTGGGGTCTCCCAGCAAGTGCTATACTTAGGAATGTTGATAATTTAAATTTGCCCATGAATCTGGCCACTATGCATTTTGCATAGCATTTGTAAAATGTGCACCATGCAGATTGTCCTAATTCATACATTATGATGACTATTTAATGTGAAGTGCACAATTCACAATGCAAAATTTGATGCAAGGTGCATAGTACATGTGTATTGTGCAATTTGCATAACAAAATTCATGCAATTGCATGAATTTCACTATGTGAGTTCACACACTATGCTACATGCTAGGTCAACTGCATAGTTTTTTTCACTTCACCTGCAGCTATGCTCCTAGCCATCCTCAGTCAATCATAAATGGCATGTTGACTGCTGCATTAAGGAACCATTTCCCCTGGCTGACCCCCAATTCTGCTACCTGTCTTGTTCCAGAGTACAGCAAGGATGTTGTGGGCAGCTGTGCATTAATCCACAGGGAGAGTTAAGTGAATGCCATAGAAGCCTGTCTGGTCCAATTAAAATGACAAATGAATGGAATGTAGTGTATAGACTGGTAATGCATTGACTCATACTGTTGGCTTAGTGAGGAAAAAGGCAGTAAAGCATAGTGATTAAAGACACTGAGCTACAAACCTGGAGACCTGGGTTTGAATCCCACGTCCTCACTTGCAAACTGTGTGATCCTAAGCAAGTCACTTAACTTCCTTGTGCTCCAGGTTGCGCCTGGAAACAAACTTCGGCATAGTGTGCCTTTTCTGGTTAAACAATTTCCCCTTTCTCCTCCCTCAGTGAACCAGACCCTAATATACAATATTAAGTGAAACAAAAATTCATAATAAACTATGTTGCTCGATGAACAGCAGTCTTTGAAAAGCATACATTCCTCAGACATTCTGAGGTTTTATTTTTATGACATGTGATGTTGTGTCTCCAATTTTGTTTCCTTCTTCACAGTTTCAGAGACAATGTTTCATGTGTGGGTGATGAAAGACTGTGATGTAGTAGGAGGAGGATTGGACATTTCTAAAGCAACAAAATGTGGATGTTCCACCAGAATGGAGTAAAGTTTCTAAAGCACTACTTTTGAGAGGGCAGCTCATTTTCAGAGATTTAGAAGAATAAAATAATTAGTTGTACAAAAGTTCACTGCAATACTGAATCTAAAAGAAAAAATAAACTTAAAAGGCTGTTTATACAACTAATTGGCATGCCAATTAATAAGTGCACATCCTTGACTGTGCCTTGGCTTGAAACCACATTTGAAACATTTAAACTAAACAACTGTCAGCCAATTGATTAAGCAAGCACTCTGCCAGTCTCTCATGGAGTTTAAACTAGAGGGGCAAGTTAAATACTAGTCTAAACTGTGTTATTATTTCTCAGTTTATTGAAAGTTGTTGGTAAAAAATAATTATGGGAGATATTTCAAACTCAAATGGCACAATACCAGTGACACTAGGAAAGCTAACTGACATTTATGATTTTAATAAAAAGTACAAAATGTTTAATTAAATACCAGATAGCTCCTATATTACTCATTTGCATAGGAAGGCACAGTATGCATTTTCAAAGTACAGTACTATTGTAGTGTGTTAGAATCAATTAATTTAAATCATTTTTGCTCATCCATTTATTTTTGTAAGTTAGTCGCTTTGAAGATATTCTGCAATTAACCTTCACTGATTTATATAAAATATTACAAAGTTTACTTACAGATAAAAATATAGATTGCATCTGCATAAAAAGACCCAGAGGTCCATCTATTCTGCCAATTGTCCTGCCTAGCTCCATACTTGTCCAATTGCTGAGCTGAATAGAGAGATCTGGTAGTCCTAGTAGTTGGTCATCTCCCAATTCCCCATATATCCCTCCCTCTCTTCTGCTTGTGGATCCCACTTCTCCTTTATATAGTCTTGGCTTTAACCACCTTTCTGGGCAATGTATTTCATTCATCCACCATCCACACTGTGAAGAAGATTTACTTAAATTAAGGTTACATCAACATGTCAGCTGGCTAAAAAATGCTGCTGCAACAAGACTATATTCTATATTGCTTGAAGAATTACTGATATTGCCTGGGCACATTTTAAATGGCAATATATAGACACAAGCCAGCTCATAATTAAACTACTTTTGTACTTCATGCTTTTTCATGCAAGGATTGAAAGTACATATTTTTGATATTTATTTAGAGCCTTCCACTTAGCCTATTTCCCAAAGCACATCTCATGCCATGAACAGTTGAAGCAACCTCTTGGTGCACAGAGGTAGATTAGTTGAGATTAAGGGAGGATAAGGCATGTATAGGAAGATAAAGCATATCAAAAAAGCTAGAGGAGATTAAATAGAAAAGTACATTGTCTTGTGTAACCTTCTTCCTCACTGAGCACAGTGAAAACGAGGGGGGAGGATGGAGGGAAAAGTAGGAAGTTAGGTTAGTTTCTGCTAGTTACAGAGTAAATGGCAGTGGATATATTTTACCCTGGGTCTCCAGCCTATATCCTAAGTACAAAAACTAGATCTGTCTCCCTCCTCAGGGTAACTGCGTGAAAACAAAGCTGCTATAATTGGATTTCACCTTTTCCTCTGGTATCTCAGCACATTGGAGAAGAAATAATGACAAAGTCACAAACAGAGGATTATGACTGCACATGTGGATAAGCAGCAGGACCAGATAAAAATCCACGGGGAAAAGATTTAGTTTCCATGGAAATGTCAATACAAATGCAGAATGTATCTGGGAGTCCAACAATGTCAATTTGCCATCATGAAGTCTCTCTCACCAGATCATGGAAAGAAAATCACTTTAGACATTCTGGTAGTTTTGTCAAGACACTGTACATGGGAGGAGGAATGCTATATTCCTTTTCAAATCAGTCTTCTAACATGCCACCCCTAAGAAATATGACAAAAGAGTTAGTGCTTGCAGACAATGTGGATACTAATATTGATCCTGTTGCTATGTGTAGTGCTGGGGATAACCATTGGGGGTATTGGTCAGTCAGCCTGAGAGCATAGAGGCTAGGGTACAATTTGCCATGCAGTTGACCCAAGCATGCTCCAGTTGCATGTTATTGTTTTGTGCAAGTGTTGAAATGCACCGACACTCAGCTAAGTAATTTCTCATTTGGGGAGTAATCTCCATGAATTATTTCATAGAAACATAGAAATATAGACTTTAACATCAGATAAGGACCGCTTGGCCCATCTAGTTTGCCCATTTCCCTACCTACAGGATAGGCTGCAGATCCTACTTAACCAACAGCCTATTTCTTCCTACCCCCCAGAAGAATTGCCTTATGTCTGTCCCATGCATTCTTGAATTCTTCCACAGTTTTAGACCCCACAACCTACTCAGGAAGGCTATTCCATGCATCCACTACCCTCTCTGTGAAATAATACTTCAGCACATTGCCCCTGAACTGCCCTCCTTCTATCAATAAATTGTGTCCCCTTGTTCTTGCAAGTCTCTTTTTCTGAAAGATGCCACCCTCTTGGACTTTGTAGATTCCACTGAGGTACTTAAAAGTTTCAATCATGTCCCCCCTCTCCCTTCTTTCCTCAAGGGTATACATATTAAGCTCCTTTAGTCTCTCCTCATACAGCTTCTCTTGCAGACCCTGCACCATTTTAGTTGCCCTCCTCTGGACTACCTCTATCCTGTCTATGTCCTTGCGGAGATGGGGTCTCCAGAACTGGACAAAGTACTCAGATGGGGTCTCACCAACTGTCTGTATAGAGGGATAACAACTTCCTGTTTTCTGCTGCTGATGCCTCTCCCTATACATCCCAGTATACCCCCGGCCCTCCCTACTGCCTTCTCACATTGCATGCTAACCTTAAGGTCATCTGATATGATTACCCCCAGCTCCCTTTCCGTTTTTGTTGTTGTTACTACCTCCCCACCCATTGTGTATTCTTCCCCTGGGTTCCTGTTTCTCAGGTGCATTATTTTGCACTTCATACATTGAATCCTAGCTGTCATACTTCTGACCATTCCTCAACCTTGCCAAGTCCCTTTCTTTCCTTTCCATGCCTCCTTGTGTATCAACCCTGTTGCAGATCTTTGTGTCATCTGCAAAAAGGCATACTTTTCCTTCCAGTCCCTCTGCAATGTCACTGATGAAGACATTAAAAAGGACTGGACCCAATACTGAACTCTGCGGTACCCCACTAGTAACCCCTCTTTCTTCAGAGTGGACTCCATTTACAATTACCTTCAGTGCCCTGTTGTGCAGCCAGAGTTTCAGTTTCAGACTGTTTCAGACTGTTTTCTTTCCATCACCTTCTGATCCTTTGCTCTTCTCACATTTAATTGAACAATTGCTAACTGTCATTCACCAGGAAGTAGAGAGCACTCCTAGTAGAGTGTACACTTCAGAACTATGCAGCCTAAGGAGGGAGCTTTATTTTTAAAAACAGTATAATTAGGGATCTTGTTGGGGTAGCAACATTTTGAACTGGTCTAGATGTGTCAGCGGCTGACAGTTGGTGGAGGATACTGCTATTGTAATTTGGAAGGAAGACATAAACAGCCTTAACAAATATACTGGGGAACTGCAAAAGAAGAAAGTAAAGAAATAATGAACTGTTAGAGGTGATTGACAACTTCGAAGCAATGCCACAACCACTTGACCAAATGTGGCACTGTACTGCTGTTTGGCTCAGAAAAAAGATACAACTCTGATTACTTTTTGGAATTTCTGCATTAATAAAATGATCAGAGGCATAGAGTCATAGATTAACAAATGTATTGGTAAAAAAACACACATATTATGTCATGAAGTCATGCGCGAGAACCACAGGGAGGGAGCGGTAGCACTCCTAGAATGCTCATCAGAGCTGGAATCATCCTCGGTAGTTGCCGTTTATGGAGGGGTCCAGGTCAGTGGCCACAGGGAGCATGACGGGACCAGAACATGGAGAAAGGAGCTGCACTATAAGAAATAGTGCATGGCTCCAAGGAGGATTGGATGGCACGCCAATTGGCAGGGCTCCAGGAGGAGTCAATCAGCAGAGAGGCAGCCAGTTTGAGCATGTGACTGGGCCTTAAAAGATAGAGCCCAGTTGCAGGGTAAACAGAAGCACAGGGAGGGAGGGAGCTGTATTATTTTCTCCCACCCAACTGCCCCCCACACCACCTCCTTTATTAACAGGGAGGAAAACCACTCCCGGTGGTGTAGAGAACCTATCAAAAGGGGTGGGAGGAGGAGGAGCTCATCAGAATAAGGGTTTGGGATACAGCCATCTGGAAGGGCACTGCTACAGTACTAAGGTACGGTGACTTTAAATTTTTGGTGGCTCTTTTATAAGGTTGGAGCACTGGGGGCTGTGTCTGGAACAAGATAATGTGACTGTCCATTTCTAGAGGAGCTGCTTCAGAACAGGGGCACTGTAACTGGACTTGGCACTTGGAAAGTGTGGAAGCTGTTTGGGCTCTGTGTTCTAGGGGAATTAAAGCATTTGATGTAGGACAATTGGTGGGGTTTGTAACTATTGTTCCAGAGGATAAGTTAAGCATAGTTGCTGTATCATTGAGGAGTCCTAAGATATACAATCATTGCAGGAAGCAGGACAGGGGTTGTTAGGGACAAAAGAGATAAGGACTAAATTCTGGTGAGTATTTCAGAAATTAAGGAGATGCCAAGGTGAGCAAATGGAGGGAGGTAGGGAAGGATACACTAGGGGCTGGAGACGCATTAACAGGGGAGGATGGTGACAGCAGAAGAGAGGTGGGAACAGGCAGCTGCAGGATGCTAGCATGGCCTACGGGGGTAGAATAGTGTTCTGCAATGGTTGTGGGGGCAGCAGTCTGGATAAATGTATTGTGGAGCTAGGGTGGTGTCTGATCTGTGACAGGCTGTGGAGACTCAACAATGAAGTTCACGGCTTGTGAGGGAGTTGAGGATGTTGGAGGGAGACGGGTGACTGCTTGGGTGGGAGAAGGTTGGAGGGAGTGGGAGGACTGCTTGGGCAGAGGGCAGCAGGAGGACACCACAGGGTGAAACAAGGGTTCAGGAGATTGGATGGAGAGAGAGGTGGGGGCAATACTAAAGTGTGGCACAGCACGGTAGGGGTGGTGGTGGGAGGAAGGACCACACACCCAGCACGGTGTTGAGGACAGGTAACAGGTTTGCACTGCTGGCAACATTGGAGGAGAAGGAGGGGGAGATGAGGGAGCTCCAGGAAGGAGTAGGCAGAGGAAATGAGAGATTGGCATGGGAAAGAAGAGTCTGGCAGAGGCTGTCAGTAGTGTTAAGGGAAGGGGCACAGCTGGAAGGATGGAAGAAGAGAACAGGGGGTAAATAGGAGAGCAGCAAGGCTAATAAGGTGTTTAGGTGGGACTTAGCGGGGGGAGGGGGGAGCTCAGGATGAAAAGGAAGGAGGTGGAGGAGTGTGAAGGAGCATTGTGGGTGAGCACAGATTGGTCTGGGGTGGAGGTCCGTAGGAGGGAGGAGAAGGAAGGTTTCAGCTGAGGCAGAATCTAGCAGTAGTCACAAAGGTAAAATGGTGGAGGGGGACAAGAATTGGACAGGAGGGAGGGGTATTAGTGCTAGGAATTCAATTCTGAAAGGGATAAGATGGGGCAGTTAGGGGGAATGACATAGTCACATCTGGGTGGAGTCCATACCTGGCTTAACTGCAGGCAGGGTGGGGCAGTTAATTGTTAAGTGTGCTAGGAGGGGTAGCAGGAAACTGCATCTTGTGGTGCACATGGGTATGAAAGACCTGGCAAGGGAGATCATGGAAGTAGTGAGAGAGAGGTTCGACGACCTGGGCAGGATATTTGGGGAACTCAGGGAATTGGTGGTCTTCTCAGAGGTGCTCCCAGTACCCTGTGCTAGGACAGTGAGGAAGGTCAGAACTGGGGTGTTCAACACCTGGCTTAGGGAATGGTGTCACTCCAGGCGATATGGGTTGGTAGGGGGCTGGGCAGACTGTGGGACAACAATGAACTTTATGCAGGGGACAGACTACATTTGAGCAGGGAGGGGAAGGAGGTATTAAAGCAGAGGGTAAGGGAATACATAGTCATGAAGGTGGATTTAAACTAGGTGGGGGGTGGCAACTGGACAGATGGTAGGCAGGGATCCTAGGGAGGGGAGCAAAATTAGCTTATCCCCCCAGGCTAGCAGGGTGGTACTTGGAGCAGTGGCATGGAGAGGGGATTGAAAGGGGGGTATCTCAGAGAAGGGAATGGGCTGGGTCAGTTTGGAGGGTGGTCTTAAATGCAAGAAGTCTTGGTAATAAATAGTCAGAATTACAGGCTGTCTTGGAAATAGGGAGAGAGGACATAGGGGCCATCAAGGAAACATGGGCCACCCAGTACCAGGACTGAAATTTGATGGTCCCAGATTATAGGATATTCAAGAAGGACAGGGCTAAGGGAAAAGGGGGGATGGCAATATATGTATGGGAGAAGATAAGGTGCATAAGGGAGAAGGGGGAGGAAAGCAGAACAGAGGTCCATAGAATGCAGTTCCAGAATTTAAAAAGGAGGACACTGAGGGGGGCAGTGTACGGGCTGGCGGCCCATGGGGATGACCTGGATAAGGAGTTAGTTGAGCAAATCAGAAGGGTCTGTAGGAAAGGGAAAATTGTGATGTGGTGGGGGAATTCAACCTACTGGGGGTGGAGTGGAGTAACCAAACCACCACAAGTGCAAAGGAGCAGGTCATATTAGAGACATTCCAGGACAGCTTCCTGGAGCAGTTAGTCCAGGAGCCAACTAGATTGGATGGGACTCTAGACTTAGTTCTGTCAAATGGGGAGGCTGTGAGGGATCTGAAGGTGGAGGACCCTCTAGCTGGAAGTAACCACCACACAGTATGGTTCAAGCTCAATATGGACAGGGAATCAGGAGGTACAAGTATCAGGGTGATTGATTTCAAGGGGACTTTAAAAGGATGAGGCATACTGTGGGCAGGCATCTGGTGGGTATCTGACCATGCATCGATGCTAGCAAAAATTGGGATATTATTAAGAAAGGGCTGGTGGAAGTTATTGGGGCATGTACAGGAACAAGGAGTAAGAAATGAAGGGAAAAAAAAAAAAACAGCTGACTGACTCAGGAGGTCATGAAGGGGATGAGGGCCAAGAAAAAGACATTTTGGAGACTCAAGAAATCGGGAGGGGAGGACAACAGAGAGATATATATGAAGAAGTGCAGGGAGGTTACCAGGCTGGCCAGAGTAGCCATAGCTTCTAGGGAGCTGAGACTGGAACAGGGCATTAAGAATGGAGAGAAGGACTTCTTCATATACATCAGTGGAAGGTGGAAAAACAAAGATCAGATCGTGAAGATAAGGGAGAATGGGGGCTGGTTGGAGAAGGGGGAGAACCAGGCAGAGGCACTAAATGAAAACTTCTGCTCTCTATTCATGAAGGAAAAAGGGGGTCAGGCACCACCTGGGAGAGGAGGGGTGGGTGGGGGGAGGAGGTGACTGATACAGGGATCACAGCAGATAGGTTGCTGAAAGGATTACAGGCACTGAGGGGGGGATAAGGCACCAGGCCCAGACGGCATTCACCCTAGGGTACTTAAGGAACTAGCCAAGATCCTGGCAGGACCATTGGCTGACCTGTTCAAAACCTCCTTGGACACAGTATGCATACCACTGGATTGGAGGATGGTCCATGTGGTACCCATTCACAAGGATGGACCCAGGGATGAACCAGGCAACTACTGACCAGTGAGCCTCACATCAATTGTGGGTAAACTGATGGAGAAGATCCTAAAAGAGAGGCTGGTAACCTTTCTGGAGTACACTGGTCTCCAGGATAGTCAGTAGCACAGGTTTGTCTCAGGATGATCCTGCCAGACAAACCTGATTGAGTACTACTATGATTGGGTGACAAGGGAACTGGAAAAAGGCCATGTGGTGGATGTCCTGTATTTGGATCTCAGTAAGGCCTTTGATTCTGTGCCACATGGGAGGCTGGGGGGAAAATGGAATATTTAGGGGTGGGAACAAAGATGGTAAACTGGATCACCAATTGACTGAAAGGTAGGCAGCAAAGGGTGGTGGTGGTGGGGATGTGCTCTAAACACTGAGGGATGTGACGAGCAGGGTGCCACAGGGATCAGTGCTGGGACTACTGTTGTTCGGGATTTTCATTGCTGATATCTCCCATGGAGTCCGGAGCAAGATCAATCTCTTTGTGAATGACACAAAGATGGGAGTGGTGGTTGATGACATTGCAGGGTGGAGAGGGCCGCAGGAAAACCTGACCAAACTACAGGAGTGGTTGGAGGCATGGCAGTTGGGGTTTAATGCCAAAAACTGCATGTTTTTGCACTTTGGGGTTAAGAACCTGGGGAGGAGCTATCAGCTTTGGGGGGTACAGTTGTAATGCACTGAGGAGGAGAAGGATCTAGGAGTGCTCATCATGGGGAGTATGAACAACTCAGCTCAGTGCAGGAAGGTGGCAGCAAAAATCAACAGAATGATGGGGTTTATAGCAAGGGGAATCTCCTCTAGAAATAGGGAGGTGATCCTGCCCTTCTACAGGTTACTGGTCAGGTGCACCAAGAATACTTTGTGCATTTCTGGTGCATATTCCTGAAGAAGGACATCAGATTGCTGGAGGGTGTACAGTGTAGGGCAACAAAGATGATTCAAGGACTAGAGGGATAGTCCCATGAGGAGAGGCTTGATGAGCTGAACATGTATTCTTTGGTGGAAAGGAGGGATCGGGGGGACATGATCAGAACCTTTATATACCTAAAGGGGATAAACAAGACTAATACAGAAGGAATTTTCCAGATCAGAAGGGGGAGGGTCATGCAGGGTCACCAGCTGAGATTGGAGGAGGGAAGATTCAGGAGGGAAGTCAGGAGACAGTATTTCATGTAGAGGGTGGTGGACAGATGGAATACTCTGCCTGAGGAGGTAGTAGCCTGTATCATGATAGACAGCTTTAAGAGGGGATGGGACAGAACAAGAGGGGGGTAATTATGAAGGAGGATGGGGGCAACTGCAAGGTGAGGGGCTAGCTGCACAATCAAGCAGACTCGATAGACCGTGAAGCCTGTATGTGCTGGTGTTTTCGTATGTTATTATGACTATGATTATTTTGATAAAACTTTAATGCAAGACACTATTTAAAAATCCCTTTTGCTGTGTCACACTTGACACACCTCCATGCACCCACCAGTTTATTTTATTTATTTAGTTGACCGGGTAAGTGCACTAGACAAATCCTGCCTATTTTCAGGCACGACCCAGGGGACAGGGATACAGATGAATGCCAATTGACCTCGAACCAGATTAAGCTGTTGGTGGTATTTTGAGTGAATGAGGGAAATTTGGCCAGGACACTGGGGAGATTCTCCTATTCTTTTCGATAAGTGCCATGGGATCTTTAACATCCACCTGAACTACCACCATTCCAGTCAGATGGGACCTCGGTTTAACGTCTCATCCGAAAGACGGCACCTCAGAAGTGCAGCACCCCTCTCATGCTGCACTACAGTGTCAGTACTGGGATATTAACCCAAATGCCAGATGTGGAAACTGAACCCACAGCCCTCTGATCTCCTGGCCTCAGAGGCGAGTGTGCTACCTACTGAGCCACTGACACTGACCAGTGCCATCTTTACCACTCCCTTGCTTTCCCTTCACTTACCAACCACCAGCTGTCCCATATTGCAAAATTCACCCCTAAATTCCGGTTCAACTCCCTCCCCACCTATCTCTTGACTACTCTGACTATCCCTTCAGCCCCGGAACACTCACATAGATCCACTGACAATTGGACGCTGATTGTCCTTCGCAGACTCACCACTGAAGCCTAGTCTGCCTTCTCTCACAACTTCTCAAAGCTCTGGAACTCATTGCCACCTCAAATTAGATACTCATCTTCCCCTTACTCTATCTCCCTAGCCCTCACAAATTACTACTTCTCAAACTGCTCATGCCTCTAGTTGTGTTTCCTACAAATTTCCTTTCACTACTGATAGCTTCATGGCCCTACTGTTACTCAGCGGTAGTTGCCACTAGCACTTGTTAATATTGATCGCACTTAAAATGCTCCAATTTGTTTCCAGCTGTTTGTCTACTGTACTGTAAGTAATGTGCCTTGTAAGTCTTGATGCATCTGTCATGGTATCCAATGTCTGTACGAATCCACTTTTACTGTACATGCATGCTTGTATTTTTTGACTGTCTTTGTATTTGTATCTCTATCTCTATCTCCCTCTACCCTTTCCCCCAGGATGCACTGGGAGATGAGCAACTTGTTGCTCAGTGTGCCTTTCTGGTGAAACTTTTCAATAAATAGATAAAAAAATGGCATAGCACTGTATAGGAAGTAAGTAAGTAAACTTTATTTTTACATGGTACCCTTCCATATCTCAGGGAGCCCTTACACCATACTCTCACAAAATACAAATATAAAACACCTTAAAATTATACAAATTATACAACTAAATTCAGCTTAAAAATCAACACATTAAGTCTTAAAATCTTGAGTTCCTTCAAAGGCATTTCGAAAGACATATGTCTTAAGGGAGTTTTTAAACCCTTCTATGGTCAGGCTTTGTCGTATCTGAAGAAGGTAGAGAATTACAGAGAGTAAGAGCCATAAATAGAAAAGATCTTCCACCAAACATTTTCAAATGTACCCTGGGAACCTCTATCAATTCCTTATCAGAGGATTGGAGTGAGTGGGAGGGGTGCTAGGGAGAAAGGAAATCTTGCAGGTCTTGGGGTCCCAGATCATGTAGGGCTCTATAGTTCAGCAATGTGACCTTGAAAGTGATTTGCCACTGCACAGGCTGCCAGTGCAGTTCACACAGCACATGTGTTATGTGACTGGATCTAGGAGTTCTAATTAAGAACCTGGCCATTGTGTTCTGTCCCAGCTGCAGGCAGCGAATATCCATTCCTGGCAGCCCTAGGTAGAGGTCGTTGAATAGCCAAGACGGGTAGTGACAAAGTGGTGGACCAATGTAGAAAGATTCTCAGATGGAACGAAATGCTTCACCCTGGTGATGTTTCTTAGATGATAGAAAGCTGATTTGACTATGGCTGACACCTGAACCCTTCAGGGTCAGGCCTTCATCAAACACCACCCCAAGGTTCTGCAACTGGCTCTACACATCGAGTTGGTTCCCTCCAAGTTGTAAACAGGAGAGTTTTCCCACTCATGATCCACCCATCCAAAGATCAGGGTCCACAATCAACATCTTCATTTTTTTACGGGTTTAACCTCAGTCAGCTGGTGCTCATCCAGTTCGGTATCTCCAGTAGACAGTTGTTAAACATTGAGACTGTATCAAACTACTGGCCAGGCAAAAAAGGAGATGTACTATTTAGAATCATCTGCATAACAGTGAAAACTCAACCCTTATCACCTTATAATGTCCCCCAGTGGTAGCATATACGCTGCAAACAACTTGGGGGAAAGCATGGAACCTTGCAGTACCCCACAGGGCATGCCCTGAGGGGATGAGGAATGAATTTCTGACACCACCCTCTGTGACCTGCCCTCGAGGAAAGATCTAAACCAATTGAGTACTACCACCTCCAGTCCAAAAAGGAACTGCAGATGTTGGAGCAATACCACATGGTCCACAGTGTCAAATGCTGCTGAGAGATCTAGGAGAACCAAGATGGAACAGGCCATCTGATTTCTTGCCCCCAAGAGGTCATTAAGTACTCAGACCAGGGCAGTCTAGGTGCTATGCATTTTCCTGAAGCCAGACTGGAGAGGATCTTAGACATTGTGGATGGATAAATGATCCTCCAGCTGCAGAGTGACCACTTTCTCAATAACCGTTTCTGTAAAAGGAAGGTTAGAGACTGGTCTGTAGTTGGCAGGGCAGTCCTGGTTAAGGGAGGGCTTTTCAAAAGAGGCCTAACCACATCCTACTTTAAGGGGTCAGGGAAAATCCCTCTCTCCAATGAAGCTCAGACTATCAGAGCTAAGACTGGGCTGATTACCTCAATGCACCCTACAAGAAGGTGCGCTGTGCCCAGATCCAAACTACAGCAAGTTGGCCATAAAGTCTGGACAATCCTCACTATATCCATGGCAACCAACTGGCTGAAGGTAGATCAGGTCATCTAGGCATTAGTACCACTTGGTTGACCACTCCAAGGGCCAATGTGGAGGCATTGAATGATCTCTGTCCTAAAGGTGAACACCTTATCAGTGAAGAATTGAGCAAACCCCTCACATTTTTCTTGTGACAATGCTCCCCCATATTGCAAGCAGGCAGAATTGCACAGTCTGCCCACTGTCTGAAAGAGCTGGACTGGTCTATTCCTCACTGCAGCAATTTCCCTGGGCATGAATTCTGCCTTCTTATGGGAAATTGCTGTTTGGTAGACCTTGTAATGATCCAACTACCTAAGTTTGTCCCCCTCCAGGTGAGTTTTCCACCAGTGTCTCTCCAACCTTGGCCCAGCTTCTTCAATTCTCTTAGTGTCCCATCAAACCATGAGGCATCCAGGTGAGAGATAAGGGGGTGAACCCAAACTAAAGCAATGACATCCAGGGCCTGAGTTATCACTATCTAATGGATAGAGGTAGACAGCCATCCAGCTCTTGTTTGTATGATGTCATTAGATCTCACATTTGGGGATGATTTTGTAGAACAGACAGAGCAGGCTTTTTAAAAGGAGAGGGCTGTTGTTTACATTTTTAAATGCTACAGTTTTAGCATTAATGTAAACAGCTGCCTTTTGTTTACACCTGTATTGAGTTATTTTGCCAAACAGTGTAAGGGATAAAATAAGAGGTTTATTTCTCCTTTAATGGAATACTTGAACCAAAAAGTTGGAGCTTGCAATGACGCTAAGTATTTTCTTGTAGTTTATGATTCTTTGAAGATTGTGATGCCTTTAATGTACTTACAATGCAATTTTGCAAAGATGTTTACAGCATACAATCTTTTTTATTTATTTATTTATTCTAGGATTTCAAGCACCTTTGAGCCAAGGCTTTTTTACAAAGGTTCCATGTCAGAAATAACAAACAACAAGAAAGCAACAGTGAAATAACAGTAAACAATTCATGTACAACAGTGCTATTGAAATGGGTCAATTATAGGAAGAGTAAGGTGTAGAGGAGGAGGAGAAGTGTAGGTAGTTAATGGAGGCAGCTATAGTAAAATGGTGAACACAGCTAGGATGCATATGCCCACAAGGAATGGGTAGGGTCAGGTGCCTGGGGGTGGCAGAGAAACAGGGATGAGAGGAGAGGGGGAGGCTGAAGATGCAGCAGGAGGCATTTGTCAAAAAATAAATGTGAAGGAGTGATAGAACAGATAAAAGGGGCAGAGTGGGGGGATAAGTGTTGTAATGGGGCAAGGAGAGACTACTGAGGAAGTATGAAGACCTGAGATTTGAAGCGACGCCTCAGGAGCTGGGAGTAGGGGGACTGGGGGGCCTGGGATTAAGCAGTATATAAGTTAGGATTAAAGCTGTGTAGGTCACCATCTAGGAGAGGCAGTCACAGGAGCTAGAGGCAATGAGATGGGCCCAGAGCCTGGTTTTGAACAGATGTAGTGTTGAGGCAGAGGAGATGGTGTGGCTGAGACCATTCATCCATAGAGGAACCCTATAGGTGAAGGATGGTTGGCCCTGTGTAGTTCAACAGTGAGGAACTTTTAGAATCTGGGTTGTTGAACTCATGGTGTTCTGTCGGTTGGTGTTTTGATGTAATAAGGCAGTAACACTGGGGCAGTGTGAGGCCAAGATTGATTTTTCCCACCATAGCACATGTGAGATACTTTATACTGTTGGAGAGTTGGAGCCATCTGGATTGTTCATAAAGGGCACAGGTGTGGGTGAGGCAGTGGGCACCAGTTGTAAGTAGGCACGCTTTGTTAAGAGCAGTTGTTATACGTTGGAGAGTGGATGTCATGGTGAAGCCATAGATAATGATGCCATAATCAATAATTGTCACCACAGAGCTCTGGACGGCAATTCAGGGCCTCTGGGGTGAGGTGCTGCCTGTGCTTGTAGAGTAATCCAAGGCATGTGCTGCCAGCTTTAGCCATGCTGTCAATGTGAGCCATATAGGAGAGATTGGGGTCAAGCAGAATCCCTCTGTATTTGAAAAAGCAAATTTGTTCAGGGACAATCCTCTGCTTGGTGGAGATGGCAAGGGGGTGTTGCTTGTAACGGTTATGTGAACTGCAGAATAGCAATGACTTGGTTTTCTTGTGATTGAGGACTAGTTTATGATTAGAGAACCATGTTTCAATGGCATTGAATCCGAGTTGGAGGCTGTGTTGTAGGGTTGAAAGGTCCTTGTTCGTAGAATAGACAACAGCATCATCTGCATACAGGATGATTTGTTCTGAGCAAAATTGTGGTAGGGAGGTTAAAAAGAGGCTGAAAAGGAGAGGGCCCAGCATGGACCCATGAGGTACTCCAGAGCGGACAGGCAAGGTGTCTGAGATAGCATTGGCAATTTTTATTCTTTGAGAGGGGCTTGTCAAGGTAGCTTCTGAACCAGCGGGCTGAGTCTGGTGCATGTCCAGCAAGGAGTAGTTGGTCATACAGCAGTTGATGATGGACCATGTCAAATGTCTTTGAGAGGTCAATGAAGACAGCCCCTGTAAGAAGTCCTTTATCAAGGGAACTATGCACTGCACTAGTAAATTCAAGCAGGGCAGTGGTGGTAGTATGCCCTTTTCTAAAACTGTGCTGCTGTGTGCACAGAATATTATATTTGTCCAAATAATCAGTGAGCTGGTCCACAACAATACGCTCTAGGGCCTTGGATAGTGGTGGCAATATGGAGATCAGGCAGTAGTTAGAGTGGCAGATCATATCCCCAGTTTTGTGGATCGGGGTCACAGTGGCAGTTTTCCATATTTCAGGGAATGTACTGATGTGGAGAGAGAGGTTAATAATTTTAATTAGGGGACAGAGGACCTTGTCAAGTGTAAGTGAAAGCAGCTTAAGGTCCAGGG
The DNA here is from genome assembly GCA_016271365.2 of Neoceratodus forsteri. Classification (NCBI taxonomy): domain Eukaryota; kingdom Metazoa; phylum Chordata; order Ceratodontiformes; family Ceratodontidae; genus Neoceratodus; species Neoceratodus forsteri. Next base: position 120,323,777 of record CM028136.1, on the reverse strand, counting down.
TGTCACTGCTAATTCTGGAATTGGAGATGGCTGAGGCAATGTGATGGTGAGCTTCATTAATCTTAATCTCCCTGAAGCAGAAATGAGGGTGGTTTGACAGAGTTCAGGGTGTGTTAGGGGGGGGTGTGACTAACTGTGAAGAAATCAGGTGGTACAACAGTACAGTAAAAGCTGTGTTAAAGTTATTTGCAATGACCATGGGATCAAGGGTAGTGGACCCTTCAAGAATTAACATGGCCGGAGGAGACTTTGATTATTTCCCAGTAATGTCCTTGATATTGTCCCAGAAAGCATGGCCATCTCCCTGGAGTTGGTGAGGATGTTCTTATAATATGAGCTTTTCATGAGACGAATGGATTTTGTGCAGGCATTATGGGCATGTTTGTATTTTTGAATGTCAGATTGTTTGCCTGTGGCTTTAGCCACTGCCCACAGGTGGTCATTAGATTTCAGCTGGGAAAGGAGCTCCACAGTTATCCAAGGGTTACAGAGGGCTTTTGTTTTCCATTTTTTTGAAGAAGCGAAGAGGTCACAGGCCTTATTGAAGGCGGTGATGAAGTAGCCGAAGGCAAGGTTAACATCCATCACCTTGTAGATGGGCAGCAAGTCTTGCAAGGATAGATACTGACTGAGATGGGTAAGTTGACCACGGGGGAGGACTCTGCTGATAATGATTATAGGGGGTGGCTTTAGTAATTTATTAGACCATTCACATATAACTGGGGAGTGGTCACTGAGAGAGTCTGGGAGAACAGAGGTATGAGAGATCCTGGTAGGGTGATTGGTGAGAACCCAGTCAAGCAGGGTACTGGTGCCAGTTTTGTAATTTATCCAATTTGGTGTGGTGACCAATTGTGAGAGGTTGGCAGCTGCAAGGGCATCTTTATGAATGTAGACATCAGATGCGAGCCAGTTTATATTGAAATCACCAAGCAGAATGTGTTCAGAGCCACGAGGTTGGGAGTTGGTGAAGTTAAGAACTTCTTTGATGCCAAGAGCTTGATCTTGACGTGGAATATATACAGAGACAATTGTGAGGGCTTTTTGATTGGGACCTAGAAGAATTTTAATGGGTAGAAGCTGGGCCAAGGAGGCAGGGATGGGGTTGGAACAAGGTGCCCCAGTAGATTATCCTAAATGTAGATGGCACAGCCCCCTCCCCTTTTAGAGACACGGTCCAGTCTGAAAACATTGTAGCCCTGTAAGGTAATTGCCAGATTGGGAACTTTTGGTGTCAGCCATGTTTCAACTTCAGTAAGGATGTCAGGATTATGTTGGCTGATAAATTCCTGGAGTGCATCAAGGTTTGGTAATAGGCTGCAGATGTTAATGGTTGCGATCGTGAGGGTTCCTGCCTTTTTCTGAAGGCTTGAACAACCCGGGCCATGGTTTGGATGGACGTTGCCTGAGATCAGTAGGAGAAGTAGAACGAGCTTCATTGAACAGAGGCGCAGGTCCAATAGTGATAATTTGTGTTTTCTTTTAGCATATGGGCAGTATGTAGAGTCCATATGACAGTCCCGATGATATGCAATGTGGTACAGTAAGGATAGGCTGGCTTTAAGACCAATCTTAGTGGTGTTAAGAAGCAGTCAAGTATTTCCAAGTGGAGGCCCATGGGGAGGACTGGTCATGAAGTGAAGCATTCCCAAGGTAGCGCTGGTATTGATTAAGTAAATAGTGGGTACAGGGTAGGGGTGGCAGGGGCCTGGGAGAGAGAACAAGGGAGGAAGGACAAGGAGGGAGAGAAGGGGAAGGAGCAGGTGGGAGATGGAACTCATAGCTGGTGTAGGGCAAAAGAAAAGAAAAAAAGAAACAGGCAGGGAGATGTAGTGAAAAGAGAAAATTTCAGCAAAATAGGATTTCGTAGGGAGGCAGTACAAGAAAGGTATATAGCAAGTAAAGCAATTGTGCCTTTAAGAGGGTAGACTTTTTTTAAATAAAAGAACAAGATCCCTTTAGAGACAGATCTGTATAACCTGCTAATGGAAAACTAACCACTTCTATTAGACACTTCAATTTTGCTTAGTTGCAGCTAAATCTATTTGTAAAAAATGCCAGGTGGCAAAAGCAGGTGAAAAGTCCTAGCTAATCAGAGCAGGTTTGCTGGAAATGCCTATGTTCCAATTAGCTGCGCTGTTGCCATACCTTCCAAGGAGCTGCAGGTGGGCATCCTGGTCTTGGTCGTTTGCTGGCTGGATGGCGACCAACCGTGGAGGAGCTGAAGCAGCCCTGTTCGAGGGCAGGCAGCTGGAGAGAAGAAACATAGCAGGGTTTAAATAGCGTAGAAGCAGGACAGGTTTAGAACGAGCAATTTAGCAAGACAAAGGAGAGTTAGACTTTTCGTCACCAAGACAGAGTGCTTTGATGGGGGTGGTGGTGGTGGTGCAGGAGCAAGGAAACAACGGAAGAGCTGTAAGCACTTTAAAACAGTAGTAGAAATTACAATCCAGTTAATACAGTTGAAATCCTTCTATTAGACACCTGAATTTTGCATAGCTGGTGCTAATTCTATTTGTAAAAAACATCAGGTGGCAAAAGCAGGTGAAAAGTCCTGGCCAATCGGAGCAGGTCTGATGGAAGCGCCCGTGTTCCGATTGGCTGCTCTTTCGCCGTACCTTCCAAGGAGCTGCAGGTGGGCGTACTGGTCTCAGTCGGTGGCTGGCAGGGTGCCAACCTACCATGGGGGAGCTGAAGCTGCCCTGTTCAAGGGCAGGCAGCTTTCAGGCCATACTACTGATGTAGCATGTCTGTCCAGATTCATTGCTGGTCTGAGAAAAGATGCAGTATCACAATTGTCAATGAATCCTGTTTTCCAAGGACTAACATGCCTGCAATAATTCTTTCCCTTATTGTCTGTATAATTACTTTGAGTTCTACTTTTCTAATCCGTGCCTAAGTCCTGCTTTTAAAGACAACCAATTGGCCATCTATTCTCCTCTCCCACTCACAGCTGCAAGCACACTTTAGCTCCTAACCTCTCAGTCCCCAATGAGCAACCCCATGCCTTAGAGAAATTGAACTTTTTCATAGCAAAAGTACATGTACGCTAGAGGCAGTCAACATGACCAAATTTTGTTGCTATAGTAATCAGCAGAAATGAAGTACTACAGGATCCATGGAAAGCTGCACATTATGCCAGTTCCACTGTGAAATGCCCTTGCTTTGTTTCTTCATAATGGTAGAAATTTCATGCTGAAAATTATTCCAGGCTGAATAACAGTTCTGTGGAAATGCTGAGGGTGGATTGTTGTGATGTCATGAAATGCCTTTACATATTTATTATTTATTTATTGAAATCTTGGATTAAACCTTTTGATTACAAGCTCATTGCATAGGTTCTACATAAAAAGTGATACAACATGTGATACAATGGGTTGAATACAGACATCAGAATACACAAATACACAAAGAAGTTCAACATAGGAATTAAGTACATATTAGATTAATGAAATAACAAAGGTGATGGTACCTAGAAATGAGGGCTGGGACACTAGGATGTAAAATAGAGACAACAGCACATGAGACAGACAGTACTACAGGGTTAGGATGTATGTACATTACGTGGGAGGACTGGCGCAAAGGCTTCATCAAACAGATAGTTGAATGAGGAAAGGGGGAGAGGCTGAGGATTAGGTAGGCAAAGGGTGACCCAGGCAGGGTGTACAAAAGGTAGGGGGGATGGAGTCAAGGGGATAGGGGATCAGGAAGAGGGAGTGGGTGGCTGAGGGCAGGCAACATTAAGTGTGAATCAAAGAGTGAAAAATGTGCACGCAGGATATGAGGCTGAGGCAGTCAAGAGCTGTCAATTATGGAAAGCAGTCACAACTAGTACTTGTAGCTAGAAGCTGTTTCAGATTCCTTTGAAAAGAACCTATTGAGATAACCGTGGAGACGTCCGGGTGGAAAGAGTTAAGCCAGTAAGGAGCATGATGTGTGAAAGAATGTTGACCTATTGATATCTGACAGTGAGAAATTTTGAAAATTTGACTTTCTGAGCTGCGAGTGCAGCATCTGTTGTCACATGGTGAGAGGAGATTTTGTACCCCAGGGAGCAATAAGCCTAGGCTGATTCTTTTTAGCCAGGAGACAGGATTGGTACTTGAGTCTGTCTGAGAAGTGTTTCCAATTCGCCTGGGCATAAAGACCGCAGGTGTGCATCAGTCAGTAGGCTCCTGTAACACCTTGGCAAGCTTTGTCTAAGGCAACGTTTAGGTGGTGAAGGGTAGTGTGGGTGGCTGACCCATAGATTAATAGTCCATAATCAATGAGAGATACTAGTGAGCTGTGGACAGCTAGACTGAGAGCTTCCGGTGTCATACTGTGCTTGTGCCTGTGTAACAAACCAATATGCATGTTGGCGGCCTTGGCAATGTTGTTGATGTGCTGGGAGAATGACATTGTACTAATGACCATGATCCCCAGGTATTTAAAGTGTTGCACAAGTTCAAGAAGAGCGCCAATCTCATTTGTGATGTGAAGGGGATAAGATTTGTGTCAACTGTGGGCAGAGGAGAATACCATTGTTTTTGTCTTTTTGTAGTTCATCAACAATTTGCTCAAATCAAATGTAAAATGATATTTAGACATTCACATGTCTCCCTTAACTGTAGTGTATTACATACAAGACAATCCCCTCGGCTGGTGAGGAGGATATAGGTGTGGAAAGAGAGATGCACTTACACTCTGCTGCCTACAATGCTTATGACCAAAGCTATAAAATAATTCTTTTAATGTTTACAATTTTGGTTAGGCAAATTGGATAAAAAATGAACTGACTGCTAGTGGTTTTATGCACATTGGATGATTTGTAAAAGGCTCAGTGAACTTACACCAGCAATTATTGCTATTGATTATGTGCTGTTGGTTTCTATTGATAATATATGTTATTTAATGGTGCATTACTGGAATCTGATTAGCCAGTGAAGATTAGGATCCATAGGTACATCTTAGCTTGACCCACGGTCTGGAATCTTCTATGGGCTCTGCATTCAGTACAGCATTTTTTCTCATTTATTAGAAATCTTATTCTCCTTTTGGTTTTTTATCTCTCATAAATATTAATAAAGTAGTACTTAATTTACACACACAATACAGCACTCAAGGGTATGGGGTCATTGGGGAATTTACCCACTTCACAATGAGAGTGAAAGAAGTGGGCCAGTGGCTATTTTGATTCGGCTCTTAATTGGGCCCCACACATTTCTTTTGACTTCGAGAAATTTTCCAAACCACTTTGGATCCCAACAGAAATTAGGATGGGATAAAGCAGACTACAACATGGAGGTAAAATGCCTTGAGCTCAGCAATGAATATTAATTATGTGTAGCTTACTTGTGGCAGTGTTGCTGTGAACTGTTTGTGGTTGGACATAATTTGCAAACCTAACAAGATCATCACAGCCTTATGTGTTTACCATTAACAGCTACTATTCATGGTGAACTCAATGAACATACTGTATAGCAGGTTGTATCATCATCCATTATATTTAGTGGGAGTCAACCATCTATACATATTTGTGTCCAATGGAATTAGCGCTGACAACTTACTCTTCAATAAACACTACTGAAAATCAACTGTCCATTATTTTTCACTATCCATTTATTTTCACTGGGAGTTGGAGTTGGAGCTGGAAGTGTGCAGCACATCACTAGCACATTGTGGAGTATCAGATGTAGCAGAAGTCAGCAAACATTTGATTTTTTTTTTATAAAAGGTATGCCACCATTGCCACATTAAGTTTGTATTATGGCCAACCTTTCCATTACATCTTTGTGACTGTTCAGCATCGAGAGTCAGTGGATGAGTGGAGTAAGGTCTCTGGGCATCCCAACATTAGGTGGAGTTTTGGTGGTGGAAAGAGCCCCCAACTAAGGAGAAAGTTCCAGTAAGAACCACAGGGGTTAATCGGCCTTGATAGCCCAACCTTTGAGCAAAAGCTGAACTTCACTAGTGTGTCCCAGAATAGTCTTTTAGAATTCTTGACTCATTTTACAAGAGTTTTATGATTTTTATGGACTTTTATGTAACTCTGTATGGAAAACGTATAAAAAATAAATTAATTACCATATAGGTGTATCTTTTAGTGGAATATTTAGAGAGTCTTTTGTCGATTATACGCTGCATATTGCCTAATTGTGTATTTCATTTTAAAATGTATATTTCTAACGAACAAGTGCAACAGGTTCAGGTGTTCTAAGTGATTAGGTGCTGGGGTGATAAACATTTGTCTGGTGCTGCAATTGTATTAATTACTACATAGTCTTACATAGTTCTAACCCTCTCAACTGCTTTAGATTCTAGCCACCTTTGGTGTTATAACTAGTGGTAATAACGGGTAACATGGGATATTTAAATCCACACCTTTTTATTTTTGTTTTATTTTTATATGTTTTAAATTTTCTATTTACTTACAGTAAGTCTAAGGTATTTGAATGACGTATCCAGGACATGCCCTCTTGATTGGCCTAAGAAAGTGTGTTACTAACTAGGATAAACAGCACTACTGTATTAGAAACATAGAAACATAGAAGCATAGAAACATAGACTTTGACGGGAGATAAGGACCACTTGGCCCACACAGTCTGCCCATTTCCCTACCTACTGGATAAGCTGCAGATTCTAGTTAACCAACAGCCTGCTTCCTGCAACCCCCCACTATAATTGCTTTGTGTCTGTCCCATGCATGTTTGAATTCCCCCACTGTTTTAGACCCATCGACCTCCTCAGGAAGGCTGTTCCATGTATCCACCACTCTCTCTGTGAAAAGAATTTCCTCACATTACCCCTGAGCCGTCCCCCCTCTATCTTTAAACTGTGCCCCTTGTTCTTACACATCTCTTTTTCTGAAAGATGCTACCCTCCTGGACTTTGTTGATTCCCTTGAGGTACTTGAACATTTCTATCATGTCCCCCCTGTCCCTCCTTTCATCAAGGGTATACATATTAAGCTCTCTCAGTCTCTCTTCATATGGTTTCTGATGTAGACCCTGCACCATTTTAGTTGCCCTCCTCTGGACTGCTTCCATCCTGTCTATGTCCTTGCGTAGATGAGGTCTCCAAAACTGCACACAGTACTCCAGATGGGGTCTCACCAATTGCCTGTATAGAGGGATAACCACTTCCCTTTTTCTACTTGTGATGCCCCTTCCTATGCATCCCAGTATCCCCCTGGCTCTCCTTACTGACTTTTCACATTGCTTACCCACCTTTAGATCATCTGATATGACTACTCCCAGGTCCCTTTCCATTTTTGTTGTTGTTAGTTCTTTTACTGTTTTCTTTTTGTATTGTTTTTTATTTTAGTGAGGAGGTCTCTGCTTGTAAAAAGGCTTGCAGAAAATTGGACATTTCATACTCCAGGTGCCTGGACATTTCAGATCTTGGAAAACATCATCAGCTTGTCCTGAGAACATCATTTGTGTTAATCATAGGAGGCCTGGAACTCTATAAGATTGCTTACAAACTGAGACCACCAAATGAAGTAACATTTTAGGTAATATTTTAAAGCTTTAGAGTTTACTTGCATATTGTGGATTTGAAACTCATGGATGAGCCAAAGATTCTACTGAACCTGGCACACAGCAGCAAGATTAGACTCTGTTTTGCAACAAGGACTTGGGATTTTGCTCCTAGGACTCCGGGGGGGGGGGGGTGCAGTAATAAGAACATTAGGAAGGCCTGTTTTTTGTTTTGTTTTTATTGAGGTTTTCATTTTCCTTTTTCTTGTTAATATTCTGCTTGAGATATTTAAGGCAAGTCTTGTCAATTGATGCTGGTTTAGACTAGTACCTGACTGGTGTTTAGCTTTTACCAAGTAACACCAAGCAATAGCAATTAGTAATTAGTAACTAATAGGAATAGCTTCTAATTAGATTCTGAATTAAGCCAGGACAATCTAGGAAAATTAAGAAGTGTTGTCTGAATTGTCCAGTGGCGGTTTTTAAGTGACATGACTCTTGTACACAGGATTTACGATTTTACATTATTTGTGGGTTTAGGGATCACGACAAGTAATTTAATATGCCAGAAGAAACTCCTTGTTTCTTCTGGCATATTAAATTTAATTGTAAGATACCCACAATTAATGATATAATACTTGATAATGATTAGCGGGATAAGAAATTTTAGAATCTGTCTAAAATAAATCTAGATGCATATCTGGTAAATTAAAAAAAAGGAATATACTAAGGCTAACAAAATGGATCATGGGTATCAATCAATCAATCAATCAAGTCTTTATTTAACCAGGTGTCCATCGTTGAGCAGAAGCTCATTTGCAAGAGAGACCTGGGTGGAGCATGAACAATTGCATATACAGGTCAACACAGGTATTTACAAGGCAATACAGATAATACTCTTTACAGAGAGGAAGGAAAAGAAGTTCATATGTACATTGAATTATACAGATATTGTACAGATTACATGGTATTTACATACATAGAAGTGTCTCTAGGAAGATAAAGCATGTTATCTAAGGTTGCAGGAGGAAGAAATGGAAGAAGAAAAATAAAAATAAAAATATACACCAGGTAGAGGTGAAGGTAGGGGGGAAGGGAGGGAGGTAGGGGGAGAAAGGCTAGGAGGGCACGGTGCACAGAGAGGAGTTGGTAACACAGGATGTAGAGAAGGTGGATGGAGAAAAAGAGTACGTGTGAGCCCCAGGATTGAATGTTATACAGTACGGGGCATGGTAGAATGTCACAACCCAAGGTAGTGCATTCCTATCCGAGGTTGGGAAAGGAAGAATAAGGGGATGGATGGGCCTCGTGTTGATAAGACAGGGGGATAAGAGAGAGAGAGAGAACAATTAGGCTGGTGAGGAGCAAGCTGGGGGGTCAGTACATGGCTATATACCAGTGCAGACACTGGTACTGGGTCTGAGTGGGTGAAGCAGTTACATACTTCTCTGATTGTACGGAAATAAAGTGTCTTGAAGGCATTTATACCAATTAGAGTGCTTAATTTTAGGATTTTTTTTGTAGATCATTCCATATGGTAGGTAGCACGGAGCTTATGGCTGCCCTGCTGAAGCAGGATTTTGCTTTGGGTACTTTAAGTGTAATAGCTGTGTAACATCTTAACAGGTATTTCCCAGTTATACTCAGGGGAAGACAGCAGGAGATATAGTAAGGCAGCTTATTAGAGATGGCTCTATAGGTCCAGGGAGCTGCATTTCTGTGGCGCCTGAACTTTAGTGATGTCCACCCCACTGCCGCACATAGGGTGCAGTGATGCGTGTCGAAGGGGAGTCCCGTTATAAACCTAAGTGCTCGATGGTAGAGCGTGTCCAGTTTAGCCACATAAAAGTTGGGGCATTGGCTGTAGAGGAAGTCAGCATAATCAACCAATGATAGGAAAATGGATTGGACCAGTTGTTTCTTGGCATCTCTGGTGAGAAATTGGTTGATTCGAAAAAACAGTCCAAGCCTTTGCCGAAGTCGTTTTAGCAAGTCCTCGATATGTTCAATGAAGGAGAGTCTTTGGTCTATCCAAACTCCCAGATACTTGAATTTTGTAACAAATTCTAATTTTTCACCTAGAACTGTGGTAATTTGGGGAACTGTCCCACTGGACACAGGGTTAGCTGTATGGATAAAAGGGGAGAGGACCATCGCTTTAGTTTTTCTGGCATTAAGGAGTAGCTTTTTTTGGAGCAGTTGGCTCTGCAAAAGGTTGAATTCTGACTGTAGGTCATTGCAGGCAGCTTCAGGTGTTGGGCGATTCACGTAGAGAACTGTATCATCTGCAAACAGATGGATGTTGGCTTCTGTTATACAGTAGTTGATGTTATTAATGTAGATTGCAAAAAGTAAGGGCCCTAATATAGAACCCTGAGGTACCCCTCTTTGCAGAGTTTTTAAGGGGGGCAGGCCTCCTTCGGCTTTAACTTGTTGAAGGCGCCCTGTAAGATAGTCAGTAAACCAATGCAGAGAGGAGGGATCCACACCTATGGTTTGAAGGGAGGAGAGGAGCAGACTATGGTCAACGGTGTCAAAAGCCTTGCTTAGATCAAGGAAAACAACACAAATAAAATTTTTGCTCTCAAGATTACGCTGCCAGTCGTTAGTAACTTTGGCGAGGGCTGAGATAGTGCTATGTTTAGCTCTGAATCTGGACTGCATAGGATTTAGCAGTTCTCTAGACTCAAGGTGAGTCCTCAGCTGTGCATTTACAATTTTCTCTAGGAGCTTGGACAGGACTGGAAGGCAAAAAATTGGCCTGTAGTTATTGAGATCGCCAGGGTCACCAGATTTGAACAGTGGTATGACATGTGCTGTCTTCCATATAGGTGGTAAGGTGCCCTGAGACAGGGATAAATTAAAAAGGTGGGTGACGGGTATTGCTAGTACATGGTAGGCAATTTTTAGGAAGTAAGGGTCAAGGGTGTCATCCCCAACACTTTTTCTAGTATCCAGCTGACTCAAGAGGTCCTCTACCTCTTTCAGTGGGGCAGGTTGAAGCGAGAAAGGCGGCAAAGCTATCAGAGTTTCAGGCAGTTGGCTGGCAGTCTGGGAGAGAATTATGTTTGCAGAGGAGTTATCAAATGCCATGCCTGCAGTAGCAAAGTGGTTATTGAATGCGTCAAGTATATCCATCTTTTCGGTTATAGTTAAGTTGCTAGAGGTAATCTTGGTCGGGAGTTAATTTCCTGGGGAGTGGCCTAGCAGATCATTGATTGTGTTCCAGAGCTTGATTGGGCTCTTTGTGGCAGAGTCTAGTTCTGATTTGAAGAAGGTGGCCTTCGATTCTCTGATTGTTTTGGTACATAAATTTCGTAGTCTCCTGAACTGGTTCCAGTCCTCTGCAGTGTTCAGTCTACGTGCTTTTTTCCAGAGCTTATCTCTTTCTAGAAGCAAGGACTTGATCTGAGGGGTGAACCATTTACAGGTTTTGGTCCTAGTTCGAACTTTAATCAGGGGAGCATACTTATTAAAGGCCCTTGATAGAATGTTGTGGAAGATATTGTAAGCTGACATAATCGTTTTGGCCAGGTAGAAATCTTGCCACTCATGGGAGTACTTAAGCTCATTTAGGTAGGCATGTTCATTGAAGCTGTGCCTGGATCTCTTCATAGAGAACTTGCTGATGGGTGCTGGGTTGTTGGTGGATCTTACTCCCTCAATAAAACAATGGTCGCTGGCGTCTGAGAAGAAGACATCAGCATGGGAGAAGAGATGAGGTTTGCTCACCATTAGCACATCCAAAAGTGTACATTTACTGGGGTTCTTCAGGTTTGGGTGTGTTGGTTCAGTAATACATTGTGTCAGCCCATGTTCATCACAGAAAGATGCAAGGGGCAGCTGTGTTAGAGAGCCAGTCAAAGTTGAGGTCTCCTAAAATAATAGTTTCTGGCAGCCCCTGTCCCAACTTGTCACTTAGATATGACACAAGCTGTAGGCCAGCAGATGGTGGTCTGTAGCATCCTATTATGCAGAGTGCAGTAGTCTGTGTAATTTCCATTTTAGTTAGTTAGTTAGTTAAAACCTTTATTTTTGTACAGGAATTCAGATGGAGAAACATCACATCATTAGGACAAAGTCCTGTTTTCAAGATGGTCCTGTTAGGTGCAGTTACTCATAAATTATAACAACAAAACATTACAATACACATAGTTCAATCATTCACAATATAATACACAGAACATCTAAACAATCATCCAACTCAATCACAATGAATTTTTAGTACAGGCATCAAACCTGTTAAAATACCTTCAAATCATTAGTCTGGCTACAATATACAGATTTCAAAGCCCCCCACAAATCCTTAACAATAATCGGGAATCTTAAAGCACTATATGCATTTATGAACCTTGGGAATACATAGTCCTTTAAATTTATGTCTTTCAAATTATATACACATTTTCTCAATTCCAATTTATCATAAAGACTTTCAGGTTGTTGAAATTTTATTACCTTAAAAATCTGTGTTAACCAAGAGATCCTACATTTACTTTCCTGAGTGACTCAACCCAATTCATTAAGTACTTGGCAATGATGTGTCCTATAATCCTTTTGTATTATGAATCTAGCCATCCTATAATATAACTGATCAACCTTAGTTAACCATCTATTTGCTGCAAAACCATATATATGATTTCCGTATTCCAAAATTGGAAGGAGAAATTGGATTATAATTTGTTCCCTCATTAATCTATTCAAACAAAAACTAGAACGCCTGAAGGCTCCCAATCTTCTATTTACTTTAATTATAGTCTCTGGTATGTGATGTTCAAATTTCAATGATGAATCTATCAAAACACCCAGATATTTATAAACTGTAACCTGCTCTAATATTTCACTATTTAAGGTTTTTATATTAATCTTTGTATTTTCAAACCCTATAGGGATTTGCTTTCTTCCAAAAACCATTAACTTGGTCTTTTTACTACTAAGTAATAAACCAGATTTTGTTAACCACTTAGATAAACCAGTAACATCATTCTGTAAATTTGTTTGCATTTCGTCAAATGTTTGACCACTAGATATCAACAAAGTATCGTCTGCATAAAGATTTATATTAGAGTGTTTTATGCAATCCGTGACCTTATTAATATAAATCAAAAACAATATTGGGCCTAACATAGAGCCCTGAGGTACTCCTCATTGCACATTTAATTTATTTGATAACACTCCATTAATGCAGACCTGTTGAGTTCTTTTTGAAAGATAAGATTTAAACCAATTTCCTAACTCCTTTACCACACCAATTTCTGCCATGCGTCTAACCAGCAGACTATGATTAACTGTATTGAAAGCCTTGGATAAATCCACGAACACCGCTCCCACCGATCGTCTCCCCTCCAATTTGGATGCAATAGCATCAACCACATCGGTGAGAGTGGTGCCCGTGGAACATCCCTTCAGAAAACCAGATTGTTGTTTGGTTATTAATTAATACTTTTCAAAGTGGTCAACCAATTGAACTTGAATTAATTTTTCTAAAATTTTTGAAATCCCAGACAGTAAAGCAGTGGGTCTATAATTTGTTGGTTGATATAAATCCCCTAAACCTTTGTAATTAGGAATGATCTTGGCATTCTTCCAGACATCTGGAAAAATGCCCTCACTCAGAGACCAATTAAACAACTTAGTCAATATCGGAGCAATCACCTGAACTGAATCTCTCAAAAATCGATTCTCTATAAGATCAAAGCCACAAGCCTTATTTGTTTTCAATTTCCTACGTTCTGCTTTTACCTGTTTACAAGAAATCATTTTAAAACTAAACCTCAGAATATTAGTATACGGTGGCTTAATTTGTTCATCCCCTAATTTTGGATCAATTAGGTCCAAATCAGCAATGTAACAAAATAATCATTTAAAATATTTGATGGTTCATTTTATTCTGGGACACCTCTGGTTACCATTTGAATAGATGGACCACAAACCTGTGGGGTCTCAAAGATTTTAATAATGACCAATACTTTTACTATTACCTGTAGTCTGTTTAATTTTATCTTCAAAATATTTTTGTTTCAATTTTTTTATTTGAAATTTCAAATAATTTCTGGCTTTTTTATATTCTTCCCAATCTGCATTATTTAAGGAATAACTCGCCTTTTTCCACAGACAATTCTTGCCACGTGTTAGTTTTTTTATTTTTTCTGAGACCCAAGAAACATGTGACTTTCTCTGCATACATGTACGAAAAGGAGCTAATTCATCACAAATCTCTAGAAACCATTTAGAAAATTCCCCGACCGCTATGTTCACAGAAGGTATCAAAAATAATCTATCCCATCTTACTGAAGAGAGTTTTACCACAAATGCATCTTTATTGTAGTTTTTAAAATTTCTACATTTTATTTTTAATGAAGGATTTCTAATAGGTTTACTTTCTATATCTTCCATAACAAACAAGCAGCTTATAGAGCTATGATCTCCCATCACTGGTTGCTTTACTTCGATTGATCTCATTTTGATCTTAGTTGTAACAAAGTTTAAATCTAATATATTGCCAACACTAAGATGAGAAGTTTTCCTAGTGGGAAATATAATCTTCTGTTCTACATCTAAAATTTTAAAACTTTTTTCCAAAGCAAGACCCCTTGGTTTCCCCCATGCTGCATTAAAATCACCAATTAGCATTAATTTGCAACCCATTGAAACTCTCTGAATAACTGATGCTAAATTTTCAAATTCACCAGTTAGAGTCTTAGGGGGAGCATAAATAACCCCTAATACCAACTGTAAACCTAGAACCTTAACTAATAAACAATCTATTTTTCCTACCTGATCTGCAAACACGATTGAAATTTGACCAAGTTCCCATTTTATAAACATTAATACTCCTCCACCTCTCTTTCCATGTCTATCCAATCTATAACTATTATAACCCTCAGGTTCAAATTCTTTGGTATTTATACTCTTATTTAACCAAGTTTTGGTTAATGCCACAATTTCAGGAGTTTCTGTTTCTACCCAAGATTTCATCAAATCCCCTTTTTTCTTTAAGCTTCTAGCATTATCATAAATGATTTTAATATCACCAGATTTTTCAGGTCCTGGGTTTGTTTCTATGTAGCCCCCCAAAATCAACACTATTAATAAACAATTTCTATTTTTAGTTTTCCCAGTTGCCAATATACTTATATTAATTAGTTTTTTACTTAACTGGTCTCTGACCATAGAGAAGGGATTTCTACAACGCCTTCTATACTCTGAATTCCCCCTTACTAATTTTGAGAATTAGGCATTCGAATTTGCTGGCGACAGATGCCGAGGATAAGCAGAAGGCAGAAAATTTGTCTTTAATGTAGATAGCTCCTCCTCTGGCATGCCTATCAGCTCTGAACAAGGCATAGTTGGGTATGTTTACTTCTCTATCAGTGGTGCTGGGTCTAAGCCAAGTTTTGGAAATCACAAGTATGTCAGTATCAAACTAACTTACATAGAAACATAGAAGTTGACAGCAGATAAGGACCACAAGGCCCATCCAATCTGCCCATTTCTTTTTCTACCTTATGAATATGCCATCATTCTTTGCTCTGCCAATGGCCTATCTATTCAAACTCATCTGTATTGCTCCTTTATGTCTATCCCATGCCTGTTTGAAGCCCTGCATTGTATTCATATCCAGCACTTCCTGAGGTAGGCCATTCCATGCATCCACCACCCTTTCTGTGAAAAAGAACTTCTTCACATTACTCCTTAATGTGCCTCCCTCTCATGCTGTGTCCTCTTGTCCTGCTATTTTTCTTATATTGAAACATGTTAGACTCTTTCACTTTGTTAATGCCCTTAAGGTGTTTGAATGTTTCAATCATATTACCTCTCTCCCTCCTTTGCTCTAGGGTATACATATTGAGCTCCATTAATTGGTCCTCATATGTTTTCTGATGCGGTCCCTGCATCATTTTGGTTGCCCTTCTCTGGACTGCTTCAATTTGGTTAATGTCCTTGTGAAGGTGTGGCCTCCAGTACTGCATGCAGTTCTCCAGATGGGGCCTAACCATTGTATTCTAAAGAGGTATTATTACCTCCCTCTTATGACTTGTGAAACCCCTACTGATACACCCAGCATCCCCCTAGGATTATCTACTGCTTTAGTGGTCTGCTTCAATGATTTCAGGTCATCTGTGATGATGATGCCCAAGTTTTTTTTTCCCTTGTGACTGCCAACAACTCCCCTTACAACCTATATGTGGCTTCAGGGTTTCTCTTTCCTGTATGCATGATCATGCACTTCTTTGCGTTAAACCCCAGTTGCCACTCTTCCGACCATTTTGCCAGTTAATCCAGATCTCTTCTCATTCTGCCCACCCCATCTGGATCATCTACTCTGTTGCAGATCTTGGTGTCATCTGGAAACAGACAAACCTTACTCTACAGTTCATCTGCAATGTCACTGATTAAGATATTGAAGAGGACTGGCCCAGGAATGATCCCTGAGGTACCCCACTTGTGACTTGCATCTCTTCTGATTATATACCATTTATTACCACACTCTGTTTTCTGCCTGTCAACCAGTTTGCCACCCAGTTGACCAATGTCTGACCCACCCTGAGAATACCCAGCTTATTAATCAATCTTCTATGTGGAACAGTATTGAAAGCTTTGTTGAAGTCAAGGTAGGTGACATCAACTGCTCCCCCCTGGTCCACCACCCTGGTACCCAGTCAAAGAAATCCAAGAGATTAGTTTGATGACACCTTCTGTTGTAAACCCATGCTGTCTTGGATCCTGTGCTCCTATGGATTCCAGGTGTTGCACTATCCTTTCCCTAAGGAGTGCCTCCATAATCTTGCCCACTACTGAGGTAAGACTAATGGGTCTATAGTTCTCTGCCTCCTCCCGGCTACCACTATTGTGGAGAAGGATCACATGAGCCCTTCTCCAGTCTTCTGGGACCTTTCCTGTGCTCAGAGACTCACTAAACAGTTCTGATAATAGCTCTGCTAGTTCCATTCTTAGCTCCTTTAGTACCCGGGAATGTATGCCATCAGGTCCCATTGCCTTGTCCACCCTGAGCTTAGTGAGCTTCTGTAGGACCCTTTCTTTTGTGATGGGACTAGTGCACACTTCCCTCCCTCCCCCCGTGTCCATGGTGCTGAGCTGTGGGACCTGCCCTACCTTCTCCTCAGTAAATACTGAGCAGAAATATCTATTTAGGATAGATGCTTTTACATGGTCCTCCTCCTCACATGCCCCCTTATCCCCTTTCATCTTAGCAATACCCCTCTTGACTTTCTCCTTTCCCTAATTTATTTATAGAAAGTCTTGTCACCTTCTTTTACTGTTTGTGCTAGTATTTCCTCAGTTTGTGCCTTTGCCTGCCTTATCTCCTTCCATGCTTCCCTTAGGGAAGTTTGGTATGCCTCCCTGTCTTAATCGCGCTGTGTTTCCTTATATTTCCTGAAGGCCAGCCTTTTGGCTCTGACCTTTTCTGCTGCTGTTTTTGAGCACCAAAGTGGTTTCCTTCTTCTTTTGCACTTCTTTTTCTGTAACACATAGATACATAGATACATAGACAGTGTCGGCAGATAGAGCCTATAGCCCACAGTCTGCCCATTTAAGCTTGTAAGTTCAGTTTATGTTTTCCTAGAAGTCTGTTGCCCTTACCCTGACCTCCAGAATTCCTTTATGTCTATCCCATGCATTCTTAAATCCCGTGATTGTTTCAGCCCCCACCACTTCCTCTGGCAGGGTGTTCCACTTGTCCACCACCTGTTCTGTGAAGAAATTCTTCCTCATGTTTCCTCTGATCATCCTCCCTCAACTTCATCCCATGCCCTCTAGTCCTGGTACATCTTTTTCGCTTAAAAATAGTGTATTCCTGCACCCTGTTCCTCCCTGTGAGATACTTGTATGTCTCTCCTATCCCTCTCCCTCCTCTCCTCCAGGGAGTACATGTTCAGTTCCTTCAACCTGTCTTCATAGGACTTGTGATGCAATCCATGCACCATCTCTGTTGCCCTCCTCTGAACCTTCTCTACCCTGTCTATGTCCTTACATAGGTATGGTCTTCAGAACTGTACACTGTACTCCAGGTGGGGCCTCACTAGTGTCTTGTATAGTGGAATTATGACCTCCCTTTTCCTGCTGGTGATGCCCCTGCCTATACATCCCAGCATCCTATTTGCTTTACCTGCTGCCTTGTCACACTGTTTCCCTACCCTGAGGTCATCAGAGATGATAACCCCAAGATCTCTTTCCTGTTTGGTGCATGCTATATCCTCACCCCCAACTGATATATTGTGCCAGGGTTTTTGTGCCCCATATGCATTATCTTGCACTTCTTTGCATTGAATTTCAACTGCCAAACCCCTGACCATTCTTCAAGTTTCTGCAGGTCCTTCTCATTCTGTCTACACCCTCTGGTGTGTCTTCCCTATTACAGAGCTTTGTGTCATCAGCAAACAGTGAAATTCTGCCTTCTAGGTCCTGCACAATGTCACTGATGAAGATGTTGAATAGGACTGGTCCCAGCACTGATCCCTGTGGTACCCCACTGGTCACTCTTCCCTCTGTGGAGTGACAGCCATTTACCACCACCCTCTGTGTCCTGCCACCCAGCCAGTTACCTACCCACCACACTACTGTCCTGCCCACACCCATATTCCCCAGTTTGTGTAGTAGTCTTCTATGTGGCACAGTGTCAAAGGCCTTGCTGAAGTCCAGATAGGCCATGTCCACTGCCCTCACCTGATCCACCTCCTAGTCACTCAGTCAAAAATTCAATGAGGTTGGTCTGGCATGACCTCCCCTGATGAAACCATGCTGCCTTGGGTCCTGTAGTCCATTGACAACCAGATGTTCACCAATTTCTCCTTCAGTACTGCTTTGTAAGGATGTTGCTTAAAGTATTGCATCCTAATGCTTTCCCTTTGCCTGTACTTCCTCACCTCTATTTCTTCTTGCCAGGGCTAGCTTAACTCTGTTGGTCCTCTTATCAAAGTCTGCTCCTCTGAAGTCCAATATTTTTGTCTTGGAATGGAATAATTTAGTTCTAGTGGCCAAATTGAACCATGCCATGTAACGGTCCCTGGCCCCCAGGTAACCTTCTACCAGGAGACCTGTGATCCTTTCCCTGTTAGTCAGTACTAGATCTAGGATAGACCTGTCTCTTGTGGGTTGCTGTGCCAGTTGCCTGAGGCCCTCCCCCTGTAGGGAATCCACTCTGTGTCTAGTTCTGGCAGATGTTCCTGCTGGTATTGATCAGTCTGTATCTGGCATGTTGAAGTCTCCCATTATCAGAACCTCCTCTTTGGCTGTCATGTTTTGTATATATTCTTACAGTAATGTGTCTAAGTATATTCCCTGGTTTGGAGGCCTGTAGACAAGCCCAGTTTGTATGGCTGCCCTATTTCCTGTTTCCAGGGTGACCCACAGTACTTCTGGCTCCTTATGTGTATTCTGACACTTCCTGATGAGAATAATGGGAATATGAGCCACACAGGGAGTCATAATCTGGAGAAAGCTACTATTAAGCCTAAATGGACACAACTACTTACAAAGATTTATTTGACAAGAATAGAAAAAACCAGATCAAGACACAGAAACATAAAATGTTGTCTAATCTGATTGATAAGAGTACACCTGTAGAGATAGGACAAACTAGCAATGAAATTAATCATCAAACTTCAGATGTAATAAATTTAGTAAATAAAGGAGTTAATAAAACAGTAAAGGAAATAAGGGAAATGTCTGAAACCAATAAAAGGAATGAGCAAAAAATTAAGGACTTCAAACAAGGAATTAATGGTTCTGTAATTACCTATGAGGTATTGACTGGTCAAGAGGAAGACCAGAAGAAATGGGCAGAACAATCTAAGAAATTCAGCTGATCTCAGGAGGGCAGTATTCAGTTTATGAGCCCCGTATAACCTGATATACTAAATTTAGGGAACCAAACAAAAGAAGTTACACAGGCCCTGAGGAATCCTCTTTCGGCCAATGCTATTATTTTTGAGCAACTTAAGCAGGATGTTTAGTTTGTTAAGGAGATGTGTATAGAAAATAAGAGAAAGATTGATTTATGGACTCCAGTTTTAATCCAGCAAATGGAGGAAAAAACAGCAGAAATTGAAACTAGTGAGACTACATGGAGAAATACTCCTAGTACAGGAGTTAGAAGGAAACAGGAGACTTCAGAGAATTTAAGTATACAGAACTTGAGCCTTCCTTCTACTTCACATTAACTACTATAGAAGAAATAGGGTTGAATTCTACTGTAGATTCAGACAAAGAACTAATCATGTTGCCTCAAGGGCATGAGAGACAGGACCGTATTTGTAAAAAACTCAGAATAGGTAACCCCATTTAATGGACAAGGGGTTAAAACAAGAAAGGATGGAAAAATGGAACATCGGAGGAAAGAAGAAGTTAGTAAATTGATAGAACAGATAGTTCTTTGAATGAGTCAAGGACAGAGGGACAGGAAAAGACCACCCTGGAATCTAAAGGTAATACCCAAGATTATCAGGGAGAAAGTGACAGTAGAAATGAGGCTGTTGATACAGGGAACAGTAGAGATCAGATGTTGCCCAAAAGAAATATGAATAAAATCCAAATTTGTAAAAAGGAGAACAACAATGGACTTAAGAAAGTATGGGGATGATGAAAAGAAAAAAAATGGGCAAAAGAATGCAGCAACCATTAGAGACAAAAAAGGTTAATGAAAGTAACACAAATAAGAAAAAGGGTGAAGGAAAGAAAAGACTATTAAAAGCTCAAAATAAGGAAAAAGAACAAACTGTTGTGGGTAAGAATATGGGGTACAGACCTAATAGTAATAAAGAGGAACAGCAGCAAGTAAATAAATTAAAAAAAAACCTTAGAAAGACCACTGAAATGGATTATGACTTGCCCCTATATAAGGTTTCTATAACACCAAAAGAGACAGAAGAAAAACTAAACCAACATTTTAATCATTTTTTAAGGTACAGTGCTACAAGGAAATAAAAAAAAGACGCAATGTTGAATAACCTGTGTGTCATAAGGCCCCTGGAGAATGCAGAGTTTGTTTTATTGATCTCACATCAATATTACACTCTCAAGGTGATAGAAAATCAAAAATACAAAATCAAAGCTCTTGACTTTGAACTAGAGATTGTGGTAAACATAAAAAACATCTTTCCAGAATACTTTTAAGGATTAAAATGGACATCGAATGATAGACAAGAATTCCAGATTATTATTTTTGGAATTAATAGTTTCTTGAATGAAAATAGGAACAATCTTAGAATAAAAACAGTGGACCTGTTACAGAACCTATTAAGACAAAAATAATTGAATACAGTAATCAAAAAGGTGATGAAATGGGAAAATAATGGGAAAATCACAATTTGGGTAAACAATGAAACAGATTATCAGATTACCCTGTCTAAAACTTTGATTCTGGAAAAGATAGAAATTTATTTACATGGTGAAACAGAAATTCAAAAAATAAAAGAGAAAGTTCCAAAATCAGAACCATGGTTAAATTTAATTAAGACCTCAAACAGATATCAGATTCTACAGGTCCATACAGAAGAATGACAGCTGGGGTGCAATGAAAAGGACAAAAAAGATTGTGAGAAAGTCCATAGCATAGAACTAAGGAGATTCAAAAGTACAACATTTTATTGTGGGATGTGGCAGGAATTAGATTAGTAGATCCAACATTTATGAACTATTTGGAACTTTCAATTGTATTTGCATTCATGAAACCTGGACTAAAGATAAAATAAATACTGATGGATATAATTTTTTTCCCAAGGAAGCTAAAGGTAACAAGAAATATGGTAGAATGTCAGTGGGATTGATGATGTGGTGTAAAATCTTGAAACAAGCATAACAGAATGAGATAAAAGTGGATTCAGACCACAGTCCGGCAGTCAGATTAGTAATTAACAAGAGAGAAAATATTATCATAAATGTACATATACCACCAGTAGAATCTAGACACATTGATACAAAAAACATTGGATAAATTGGGGGCTTGTTGGATGAGTGCCCACAAAATAATCCTGACTGTGGTATTAGCCTAGTGGGTGATTTTAATGGCAGGGCCTGACAGTGCCTGGAGCCCACCAGAGCAATAAGGGAAGCCTGTGCAGCCCAGGGTCTGAATTCCCTGATAAAGAATCACAAGGCAATGGATAACAAACACTGTGAAAGGGGTAAGAAGTTAGCATATATATTAGAAGATAGCTTTCTTCTCATAAATGGTAGATCTAGAGGGAACATAATGCGGTATATACTGATATAGGAACCAGGGCTTCAATAATGATTTTTGTTCATTGCGTATTAATATACTTTTACTTTTTATGAATTTGAAAATAGGTATTAGGGCCAAAAGGTAATATAGCTCAATAGAAATGCAGATAAATATGTGATCAGAAACTCCACCTGTTATTAAAAAGGAGAATAGACTTATAAGGGTTAGAAAGGGGGTAAAGTGGGAGTTGCTAGATAACTATCAGTCAAATCAACTTCTTGTAGAATATGGGGCTAGTGAAAGAATTATGGAAATTGCACACATTAAGGATCCTGTAGAAAATCTGCAGGATATAGAAAATATCATAAGGAAGATCTTATCTGCATTATTAAAAGTTGCTTGCATTAAAGAAATAAAGGGTAGTCGGTGATATGATGCTGAGTGTAAAATGGCTAAAAGAGTAATCAATAAATTTGCCAGAGTCATAAGAATTATTCCTACAAGGGAAAATAAGACCAGATTAAATAAAATGAGGAAAGATTATAACTATTTGTTGAAAAATAAAAGGGACACATTCAGGATAACTTTATGGTCAGATTCTGAGAGGTCTGTCTGGTCAAAAGATAGTAGAACTTATTGGCACAAGTTGGTCAAATGATGGGAAGAGTACCCATATATGATTGAAAATTACATTGACCACAGTACTTGGGAATCTTATTAAAGAGAATTAGTCTTTGAGTTAAAGGGAAATAGGATAGTATGTCTCATCAAGTATGGGTACCATTAAAAGATTAAGGAAGAAGAAATAATTGAAGCATTGGCATCTTCAAAAAGGCATAAGGCACCTCGACCTGATGGAATGACCTTAGATATTATTCTTAATGACCCAGAAATATGGGTCCTCTGTTTGAAAAACATATATAATCATATAGTACAGACTGGGAAAATGATCCCCTCTTGGAGAGAAAATATTATTATATCTATGTTTAAAAAAGGGGATAAAGCTAACCCCAAACATTATCGTCCAATTAGCCTTCTTGATGTGTCCCAGAAGCTATTTATTAAAATATTACATAGAAGAATGATGGGTTGGATTCTTGAAGTTGGTATAATCGATGAGGCCCAAGCAGGTTTTATGCCTGTCCACTCCAGAATAGATCAATGCTTTGTACTAGCCCAAATAATATATCTGAACATACGACATCTGAAATTTGCCAGTAGATAAAGGCCTAGAGGTCTATCAAGTCTGCTCAAATGTGAAGCTAGCACCCTTATACTGCAGCTGCCTCTTCCCTTCCCCTTCATTAACCCTCCCGCTTGTCCTGTCCCATCCTCGTTTGAAGCAGTCCACTGTTCTGCAGCATACCACTTCTGCAGGTAACGCATTCCACCCAGCCACCACCCTCTCAGTAAAAAAGTGTCTCCTCATCTCCCTCCTGAACCTTCCTCGCTCCAGTCTCATATCATGGCCCCTGGTGGCCCTCCCCTCCCTTACTTTGAACAGCCCCTCTGTACCAGTCTTGTTTATTCCTTTCATGTATTTAAAGGTTTCAATCATGTCACCCCTGTCTCTCCTCTCCTCCACTGAGTACATGTTCAACTCCTTCAACCTCCTCTCATATGATAAGTCCCCCAGCCCCTTGATCATCTTTGTCACCCTGCGCTGCATGCCCTGCAGTAACTTAATGTCTCTCTTCAGATACGGATGCTAGTACTGCATGCAGAACTCCAGGTGTGGTCTAACTAATGACCTATACAGTGGCAGAATCACCTCCTCCCTCCTCGAGGATATACCCCTTGCAATACAACCCAGCATTTTGTTGGCCTTTGCAGCTGCCTTCCTACATTGTGCTGAGTTGTTCATTGACCCTGTAATGAAGCACACCCAGATCCTTCTCTTCCTCTGTCTGGGCTAGCTGCACTCCCCTAGCTGGTAACTCCTCCTTGGGTTCTTCATCCCAAAATGCAGCACCTTGCACTTTTGGCATTAAAGCCCAGTTGTCAGGTGTCTGACCAGGTTTCAAGCTTTGCCAGATCATCCTGCAACCCTGCCATCCCCTAGGTCATCCACCACCGCGCCAACCTTGGTATCATCAGCAAACAGACTGATCTTGCTCTTGATGTCCCATGATATGTCTGCAATGAATATCCCAAACAACACTGGTCCCAACACCGAGCCCTGTGAGACACCGCTCGTCACTGCCCTTGGGTGTGAGAGCTCCCCACCCACCACCACACTCTGTTGCCTTCCCTGCAGCCAGTTTCCTACCCATCTCACCAGCTTTGTACCCTCCCCTGTGCCTACTAACTTCCTTCCCAGCCTTGAATGTGGCACCGAGTTGAATGCCTTACTGAAGTCCAGATACAGGACATCCACTGCATGGCCCCTGTCCAGTTGCCTAGTTACCCAGTCATAGAACTCGACCAGGTTGGTTTGGCAGGATCTGCCAAGTATGAAGCCATGCTGTCTGCTCTCCTGTAGTCCTTTGGCCTCTGGGCGGGCCACCAGCCTCTCCTTCAGGATAGTCTCCATTTGCTTCCCATGATGGATGTGAGGGCTCACTGGTCTGTAGTTTCCTGGTTCATCCTTGGGGCCACTCTTGAGGAGGGCACCACATGAGCCATCCTACAGTCCTGAGGTACACACCCCAAATGTAGTGAAGCATTAAATAGGTCTGCCAAAGGTCCTGCAAGGACCTCTGCCAGCTCCTTCAGTACCCTGGGGTGGATGCCATCTGGGTTTGGGGCCTTGTCCACCCTCAGTGCCTTCAAACCCTCTCGAACTCTGCCCACCATGATTTCCGCATCTGTCACCACTTCCCCCTGCTTCTGCCATTTCTCCCACCTTGGGTGTCACCTCCCTCTTCTCTTGAGTAAATACTGAGCAGAAGTATTCATTTAGTGCTTCCGCCTTATCGTACCCTGCTTCCATCCAACTCCCCTCCTTCCCAATCCTTACTTTGTGGTCCTTACAGCTCCTTTTCTCCCTGATGTACTTAAAGAGTGCTTCTCCCCTTCTTAATGCCTTGTGCCAGCCTGAGTTCCATAGATGCTTGGCTACCCTTACTGCCTTGTAGCCTCCTTCGATTCTGTCAAGTACTCCTCTCTGTCCTCCCCTCCCTGTTTTCTTGTACTTCCTAAAGGCAGCTCTTTTCCTCCTTATCTTTCCATGACCTCCTTGCTCAACAAGCTTGGTTCTTAGCCCTAGCCTTCTTGCTCTGGGCTTTGCAGCAGGTTTGGTTGCCTTCACTATCCCAGCTTATGAGCTCCCCACCTCTGGTTAGTATCCATACTAGATTGAGATTCCACTTCCCCCATCCTCCCAAAGTTGGCCCTCCTGAAGTCCAGCACTCTTGTGCCAGATTCCACTCCTTCCTTGCCCATATCCAATGTGAGCCATACTGAGTGGTGGTCACCCTGACAGCAGTTCCTCCACTGTAAGTTCTCTCACAAAGTCCCATTTGCCAGCACAAGGTCAAGGGTATTCCCTAACCTGGTTGGTTCACTGACCATTTGCAGCAGGAAGCTGTCCTGGAAGGCATCCAGCAGTACCTACTCCCTTCTGTTCCTGGTTGTTGGGGTGCTCCATTCCACTCCTGACATGTTGAAGTCCCCCACAATCACCACATTACCCTTCTCGCAGGTCCTCCTGATCTGTCCTGCTAGTTTCCTGTCTAACTCCTCCATCTGAGATGGTGGTCTTTACACCACTCCCATTCTAAGAATCCAATTCTTGGAATCCTGGATTTGCACCCAAAGTGACTCCATACTACCCTCCTCCCCTTCCTCCCTTACACACTTCAGTTCTTCCTTCACATATAGTGCCACCCCCCTCCTTTCCCAATCACCCTGTCCCTACGAAATAACCTGTACCCTGGTACAGACAGGTCCCAGTCATTATATCGGGTGGCCCATGTTTCCATGATGGCTGCAGTGTCCACCTCTCCTCTGGCATGAGAACCTGTAACTCTGCAGTTTTCCTCCCAAGGCTCCTAGCATTAAGGGTAACCACCTTCCACCCTTTCCCCCTCCCATCCTGCCCTTCTTTCCTAGCATCACCAATAGTACTTGCCATTTGTCCTTTGTCACTGTTATTGTGGTGTTAGCTCATATGATTTCCCAACCTGTGGTCTCTGCATATCTCTTCCCCAAATGCCACCCCCCCACTCCTAGTTTAAATTCCCAAATTCCTCTATATACTCTTCCATCCTCTGTTTCAACACTTTCTTTCCTCCTCACTCCAAGTGTAGTCTGTCCTTGGCATAGAGACTACTGTCCTCCCAGGTCCCTCCCACCCCCCAACAGCCCATACCCTTTAGCACAACACCAGGTTCTTAGCCACCCATTAAATTCCTCTAGTCTCAGCTTTCTTGTTGTGCTTGCCTTTGGCACTGGAAGTATCTCAGAAAAAGTTACTGATCTTCCTGCCCCCTCACATAATTGTGCTAGTTCATCAAACCTCCTCTGGACTATGTCTACTGTCTTGTCAGTCAGGTCATTTGTCCCAAGATGTATAATTAAATGAGGTTTGTTCCTACCCCTTCTAGCATATTTCATAACAGACTGTCCCACCCTTTTCAGCTGTCATTCCTGGCATGTCCTCCACCCAAATGCGACTATGCCTCTCCCCTCTACCCCACCTATCTCCTCTTAGTATTGGGTCCCCCACTAAGATTCCACCCCTCTTACTCCCTGCTTGCTTCCATTCATCTCCCACTCTCATTTCCAGCTCCTCTTCTTCCTCCTGCACAGTATTTCCCCCTTTTACCCCTGTTGCAATTCTCCCAGCAAGAAATTCCCCCAGCTCCAGTTTGGTCCAGGCATTTATCAATTACTCCTCTAATTTCATCATTTCCCTCCTCCACTTTCTTCCGCTGTAGCAGTGCACCGCTGTTTTCTGAAGACCTTTCACAAATGCCCGCTCCCTCTCTCTTCATAGTAACCTGTTCTCTCCTTACCACTCCATGACTTTTGCCACTTCTTCACCTCCCCTCACAAGTCCCTATCATCCTCCTTCCATTTGTGTTTTGTCTCCTGACCTGGTTTCCCTGGCAATCATTCTTCCTGGCCTGGGCCCCTTTGTATCTACTTCCCTTCTTCTGACCCTCTCCTCACCACCGTTGGCTTAAATCACCCTCCCTCATCTCCCCTTCTTCCTCCCTTCAGTATTGGGCTAAAGCCACCCCCAATCTGCCTTGCCTGTCTTAGTTCCTCCTGCAGACCCTCAATCTCCTAAGTTTTTCTATGTGGTTGCGTACTAAACATCCTCCCACACTCCAGGCAATGTTTAAAAAGATTGGTGCACTGCAGTTGTTGCAGCCTAACACCCTACCCGTTGCTGTCATTGCCCACCAGCGACCCCCCACCCTTCCAGATGCAGGATACCAAACACTCCCCAAGTCTCCCCCTCCCCCATATCAGTGCAAAACATTTTATTTCCTTACCTCCTTTGTTGCACACATTTAGATATATTGAGCAACTGCTTTTTATATTCCTATCTTTCCTATCCACACTCAAGAAGAGACTTTAAGTAGCCATTGCACAACCTTCTTCAAACTCCTACTCCTCCTTTTCCCAATGCAATATCAATGCGAAGTAGTAATAATGAAAGCTCCTAGATTTGCATTTACTTCCCTTCCACTGAGAGAGCAGTCTCCTCTTCACTTGCTGCTGTTCCTTTCCTGGATGTCTGCTTCTGCTATGACAGGTGCATATCCTTTGCCTGTTTGAGGAAGTGATGTCAGAACCCCTAGTATAAAGGAAATAATGGACCAGGGGTGGGTGGAGTGAGGGTTTTGGGGTGGGACCAGCCCAAGTCCTCCAGAAACAATCAGGTAGCTGAGGCCTCTGGTCAGACCATTAGCACCCTTCCCCACTGTGCACTCAAACTTTGCAGCTAGTGAAACCAGCAACAATGAATCACAATTCTACTCAAAGCCCCCAAAATAGGTTTGCTACCCAAAGAAACAGGACTCCAATTCAAACAGCTTCACCAACAACACATCAAAATAGGCTTGGAATTAAAAGATATAGGTCTCCAATTCAAAGAAACAGACCCAGTTAAATTACACCAATTATGTTTTAAAACAGAAGAAATAGCCTCTACAAATGCAGCCTACCACACAGTGAACCAAACAAATAAGCCCACTTATAGCTACCAAAACAGGTTTCAAAATTCCAACAGCCCTAAACAATACCCTGCTAGCCCTTAATAGTAAGAAAGAAAGAAATAACATTCTACCAAGTAGAATCCACGAAAAACAATGTAAAACAAGAAGCTACTGTACTGTAGATCTGATCCTGTCCCCTTCTAGTTTATATTAAAAACAAAAATTATACTCGTATTTATAGATCTTATGGCAGCCTTCAATAAAGTTAATAGAGGTAAGCTATGGAGAGTAATGAGGGGTTATAAGCTGGATCCAGCAATACTCAATCTGTTGATTACCTTGTACACAGAAAATTTCACCTGTATAAGGTGTAATAGTGGAGGAGATACCATTATAAAGTTCACAATGAACATAGGAGTAAGACAAGGTTGTGTCTTATCGCAAACCTTATTTAATTTATATTTGAATGGTGTACTAAAAGAATTGTATGATCGTGGGTTGCACATGCCAAGGATGGGCTCTAGGCACTGCCCCTACCTGGCTTATGCAGATGATGTGGTATTAATATCTACTAGCTACCTGGGAATTAAAAGAAGCATTAATACATTTTACAAGGGATGTGAAATAGCTTCCTTGGAGATAAATTATGAAAAAACTAAGGGCAGGATTCATGAAGCTTGTGAAATACCCCCAGCTGTGGGTAAACCTCGGCGCAAGTCGGTTGTGACTTGTGGATCCGCAAATTACCCGCAGCAGTGGGTATTCACAAAGCTGGAGATGGATTATGACTGGCTTCATGATCTGTGGTTGCTTGTGGGTGGTGTTGCTGGGGAGATGGCCATAGCAGCGGGAATGGACTATGGCTAATGGAACCAACCGTAACACCCTCTGCAACTGCAGTGACTGCGAATTGCACCAGCTGCAGCTGTCTGTGATTCCAGTCCACAGTAGGATTTGCAGAGAGGAACTTGAAAATATTCTTGTTGAGAATCCTGTCCTCAGTATTTCATATGCAACAGGTATCAAGGAAGAAAGGGTAAGGATTGTAAGCTATTTTGTCACAATAATAAAATAGAGAAAATATTTTTTGTTATCTAGGAGTGACATTTACCTATAATCTAAAAAGATTGAAGAGATTTACAACTATTGTGGTGAGATGTATGTATAAATTTGGAGGACATTCCATTAAGGGTTCTTTGAAAGCAATGACTGCAAAATTGAGAAGTCAGACACTTTATGGAGCTGAAATCTGGGAACAAGATAACATACATCTAACACAATAGTGTCCCAGGGTTCCTTTTAGTTTCTCCAAATGTCTTCAACTGTCTTTGAAAGCATATCAGGGAGAAGGTAGTCCACAGATAACTTATACAAATCAAGAAAAGACCTTCTCAACCAGTTCCCAATAATACTTGTTTATTTTCAGGTTCTTCATTTGAAGGTCTATCGGTATTTTTCTTTTATTCAATAATAGCAACACAGTCGCTCCATCAGATAATATCCTGCTGTGTAATGTTTCAGAACTTAAAGTTCCTTCATCAGACACTGGCGCATACTTCCATACTTCTGGAATGGCCTTTCAGAGGAGGTTGTGGAGTCAAAAACAGTGGTTGAATTCAAGCATGCATGGGACAGTCATAAGCCAATTCTAGGGGGTGGGGTAGAAAGAAGTACACTGATGACTAACTAGGATCTGCAGCTTGTCCATTAGGTAGGGAAATGGGCAGACTGGGTGGGCGAAGTGGTCCTCATCTGCCATCAAGTTCTATGTTTCTGTATGTAAAAATACAAACAATTATAATCCATCATGAATAAGGCATTTTTTCTATTAGAATAACTTCTCAAAAGTTAATATTGATATTTTCAGGTGGAACTGACCTGATGTTAACATAATAATAAAACCATATGGGCTGTTATTGGTCAGTTCCACTAGAAAAAGAAACACATTATCTCAGAATCTGTAGGAACTACCTGGTAAACAGGAGGGATAGTAAACATAGAGTGCACCTTATTATGGTCACTTGACTGTTTTGTGCAATATAGTTGTCAATTAATTCAACTCATAACAGAATGCTTTTTTACACACTTTGGGATATTATAATCATAGTAGGTCTGAATGTATTTTTTTTAAAAACAGAAGTTGATCTACATCAAGTACATGTGCATCTTTTTAATTTCAAAAAATTGATTGTTTATTTTTGTAATTTTTGTATGGGTATAGTTTTATAAAGACAATACTGTTTGTCAAAAATTAAACCTATTTGATATTTTCACTGACTGTCAACAATAGCAAATATAATAAAAATAAACAGATAGTGAAAATAACCTTGTACTGCTTGTTTCCTCAGCTTTACCATCATGTCAATTACTATATGCTCTCAGCCCCATTAATTTTTCAAATATTATAATAATACTCTCAAAACAAGCATTATGCTTATACAACAAATGAATAGGCATTCAACATAAGTCATTACATTGCCCTTCACAATATTTTCCACTTCATGGGTGGATTTTAATTTTATTTATTTTATTTAATTTTTATATACTTTAATTTATTTTTATTTTTTACATTAATCAAACTTAGTTTGAATATAGAAACTGTCCACCGGCAGGCAAAGCCATAGTAATTAACAACTTACTACTTGAAGTCAGACTGGAGAACTGTGCATGCCTATTAGTGGCCAGCCAGATCATTCTTTCAATTACCTTTCCACTTACAGTGGGTGCAGCATAGGGATGCAGTGAAGTTTCAATCTGCTGGTGAAGTTGTTGTAAATTTTTAGAAATTCACACTTTGTGAAGTTTTACACATTTTCTGTGGTCTCACCATCTTAGGTGGTGAACATTGTATTATTTGCAAAAAAAAGCTCCAGCGCAGCATAAAATACCTCCCCCACCTACTGTGCTCAAATTCTACCAGCTCTTACCTCCCCAAAATGTTAATGTATCAATCCTTCTCCCATTTCCCTGCAAGCATGCTCATCTCTTCTCCCTCATGCCCTAGGGAATTCTTAAGTACACATGTGACTCCAATGCACACAGTAATCCCTCCCCTGGTGAATTTATAATTCCACATAAGACTCCAATGCACACAGTATAGAATATACATATATATATATA
Source organism: Neoceratodus forsteri (assembly GCA_016271365.2). Lineage (NCBI taxonomy): Eukaryota > Metazoa > Chordata > Ceratodontiformes > Ceratodontidae > Neoceratodus > Neoceratodus forsteri. The sequence goes on along the minus strand of CM028136.1, from coordinate 120,292,905 downwards.
TATATATATTCATTGCAAAAACTCCATTAATGCATCAGTTAGGTTTGGTAGTACAGCAACAAAAGTCTGAAAATTTGGTGTTAGGGTTACCAATCCTACCACCCCACCCTCCACACACCAACAGGTGTCAGGGTGTGCCTTGGAGTCATCGGGCCTAACTCTCACCCCATTCCATGTGTAACCAAGCTGTCATGGTTCAGTACTGGAGAATGGAGTGAGAGTTAGGCCTGACGACTGAAGGCACACCCCAATGCCTGTTAGTGTGTGGAAGGTGTGGGTGGTGGGATTTAGGGATGGCATCCCACAGCAAATTTCCAGATCTTTGTTTCTGTACTGTCAACCCAACTGATGCATTAACAGAGTTTTTGTAATTAATTTGACTTCTTTTGAGATAGTATAATAGTATCATTATTTTACTGTGGGAGCACAGGTTCCTTCAGACCCCGCGCTCCAATCCCTCAAAGTTATGCACGCATAGAATAAATTCAACAGATGCTCATAACTGAGGCATTTTCAGAATTTTTCTACCAGTTTCAACATGGCCTTTTGGGTACCTATCTCATGAACAGTGGCACTGTCATTTCCTGAATCAGTCCCAAAAGTCAATTTTGCACAGCAACCGTGCCATTCTGTACCACAGGTGTGAAAACATTTTTTGGGCAGGATGTGAAGAAGACAGCTGTACTGTTCATGAGGAGGTGTGAACAAATGGCAATGTTGAAAATCTGGACTGAAAATATTAAAAACTGTCAAAGGTCCAAGTGTGTGTAGAAATTGCACAACACGCACTCATAATGTGGGCATTTTGGGAAATGTTTGCAACACACTTTCAACATGGGCTTTTTGGGAACTCCCTTCATGAACACTGGCACTGTCTATTTGTTAATCGGTCATGAAAGGTGATTCTGTGCAGCGACCACAAAATCACCTTTTGGGTCCGATTAACAAAATGACAGTAACAGTGTTCATAAGGTAGGGTCCCAAAAAGCTGGTATGCTGTCACTATGATGACAACTTTACCGTGACCGACACTACAGCAACAACAGTGTCAGGTTGCTGTAGTGTTAGCATGGAATCCCAGCACTGCTTTCTGGATGTTTTGCACCCCCTTCCTAAAGCAAGTCTGACTCAGAGTTAATTAATTTAGTAGCATCGGTTGGGGGGGCAAAGCCCCCCACATAGGTGGTTCGGGGCAATGCCCCCCAAAGAAAACATAGTCTGAAGTGACTACCTTTATGCCAACCACAAAGGCGGTCAACATAAAGGAGTCACTGTAATGTCAGTTGACAACAAAATTATAGACTGTCATAGATCCTAAAAAGCCCATGTTGAAAATTTGATTAAAAAATTTTGAAAAATGGCCGAGATAGCAACATAAGTTCAAAACCCCATTGACAGCCATTATATGGCACTTACCTTGATTCTTCAGATTGCGATTCAGCTGTGAAGATTGCAGATGTTTAGTTATTTAACCAGGTGAGACACACTAAGCTGAAAGTTTTTTTACAGGTGCAACCTGGGAGCATAGGGAAGTTAAGTGACTTGCTCAGGGTCACCAGTATGCAAGTGGAAGCTGTGGGATTCAAACCCAGGTCTGGTCTGCTGGATGTCACCAGATGTGTCTCAGTCCAGAGAAGATAACAGCGCCTGTCCTCTGGAGGTACTGTAAGTGTGGGGTAAGGGGGTATGCGAGGAGGTTGGTGTGCAGAGTGATGGTGGGGATGGAGAAGGGGACAGGAAGTTGATGAGGCACCATTTTCTTCTTTCCAGGTATATAAAAAAATAGACATGGGGGACAGTTTTCTTTTTTATAGGTGTTTTAACAAACAAATTCCATTTTGGGACACTAGGAATGGGCTACCCAGTGTCCCCGAGTACTGGACAAGGGGGGAAATGAATGCCGACACTGGGATTGGGAAGCGTGATGTTGGCAAATAAAATACAATGGGCTGGCGTGGGGTGAATTGGCAATGGATGGTGGAGGGTGGCGCATTGCAGAGAGGGAGGGAGGTAGTGGAATGGGTTCTGTGGCATTGAGGGATGGGGCACTGGCAACAGATGGTGGAGGGTGGGACAGCACACAGCGAGAGGGAGCAGAAGTGCTGTATAATTAAAAAAAGAAAAATAAATAGAAATATGCCTCGGCCCCCTTGGAGACACTTAAAGGGAAAAAATATCCTTAATTTAGGTAAACACCAACAGTTGGTTATCTAAACAGGGATGTTTATGCTGACTGCACATTGACACTGCTACTGCAAAGACCAGCAGAGTGACAGAAGTCACCCCAAATCGTACTGGGCCCCGCAGACACCAGCGGTGCACTTCCCAGTATTGTGCCCCCTCCCAGAGACAACTCTGACTCAGAGTTGTATATTTAGAGACCGGGGGTGTGTGGGTGGCATATCCCCCCACATGGGGGGTTTCAGGGACAAAGCTACCCAAAGAAAACATGCCGACATCCCTGACTGTACAATGCCTTACACTTGACATTGTGTCTATCACTGTCAGGGATGTCAGCATTTGAGATGTCGAGACAATAGGTAAACCAACAGGGACCAAGGAACAGAATCTTGTCATTAGTTTTCAAAAGTGGCCAGAAAAGGTTTTGACCTTTTCAAAGGGGACACATTGAATTAATGTTACAAATCTGGAAAAGTTTGCAAAATAACTTTTGGAAATTTGCAAAAGTGGCACAAATTAACAAAAGTTTAATAAATGAACTTTTGGAAATTTGAAACATTTCTAATGGCTCAAGTGCAAAAACATGTTTCTGGCCATTATTTTTAAAGTCTAATGGCAGGATCATGTTCCTCAGACCCCCAATTCAGTAAACACAATTGCCGGAATTTTCAATATGGCCAGTAACTTTTGAATAACAGCTATTTTTCTGTGCCGGTAACTGAAAATAAGATGGTGGTGGCATAACACTACTGAGGACATTTGGACATGAAAATAAACTGACAGCAGCTTTCAAGAGGCACATGTATTTTTTCCTATTAACTATAATGGAAAATGTGAAATTTGAATAACTTTTGAACATATTAATATATTTTCATCAAATCTTCAAAAAGCACATCAATGACTCAGACTATATATTCCCTGAGAATTTCAGACCAGAAGGACAAACCATTTGGGCTGTAGCCTCGAGCAAAAAATAGCCAAATAGTGGGGGTGTTTTTACATTTTTTGGCACTCCACGGCTATACAATGGCACATTCCATCATAATGCAACTTGCCAGAAGCAGAGATCAATGATACCAGACCGCGCATGCAAACCTTTAGGCAAATCGTCGAACGGGTGTAAAGTTATTAATGTGCAAACTTTTGGCTTTAACAAAGACATAGCCGGGCAACCCTAACTATGTGCCTTTAGGTGGTTTGGTGACAAAATATTAGAGGTCTACAAAGTTACGGTACTCCGAAGTTGACTAACTTTTTCCATAGACTAACATTATGGCATCTGCCGCATCTTTAGAGGGTCATAATCTTGGAAATGCTTCGAGATACAAACTTTTCATTGGAAAAATGCTTAGCCCTCTGCTAGGGGGCTAAGTGCAAAATTAACCAGGAAAGTCGTAAATTATTTGAAATTGAATTTTTTTTTCTACGTCATACGGTTCCTGAATTATAAGTAATTTAGTATTCCAAGTGTTCATTTTCTGCTCCGAGGCCCATTAATATGCATATATTCTTTGTATGCACTGTGTTTCTCAAAGCAGCTTTTGGGGAAAAAAAGGGTGTGCATTTTCGTTACTATTACAGTTAGCATTTCCACGTGCGTTTCTGTAACCGTTTGCATTACCGTTCCCATCTACGCCAACATGTGCATTACCCTTTGCATTCCCATTTGCATTTGCATTTGCATTACTGTTAACATTTGAGTTTCCATTACTGTTTTTTTGTGTTTCCTTTTGCGTCACAGTCTGCATTTCTGTTTGCATTTGCATACGTGGTTCCGTTTGCATTTGCGTTTCTGTTTGTGTTTCCTTTGCCATCATCGTTGCTGTTCCTGTAAGTGTTTGCATTTCCAATTGCGTTACCGTGACCATGCACTTGCATTTGAGTTTCTGTTTTCATTAATGTTTGCGCTTGTATTTCGATTACTGTTTGTGTTATCGTTTACGTTTGCATCACCATGTGCGTTACTGTTTGTGCTTGCGCTTGCGTTACCATTACTTCACTATTTATAGTGCAAATATTTTTAAAAAGAAGGGAAATTCATGGCAAAAAACTCTGTTTACTGTATCAGTTAGGGTTGTTCCACAGCGACAAAAGCGAGAAAATTCAGCGTAAGGATTGAAAACCCTAACTGCGCATTCCACCCCCCCAACCCCACCACCACAGACACACACATATACATGCAAGTATGGGAAGGACCAAGGCAACACAACCAATCACACACAACCAGCAGCAGGTAACAGGAATAACATACAACTATCTAAACCATGAAACCACACACCCATGCTCCCATCAGGCTGTGGCATGGAGTCATCACTGCTAACTGTCATCTGGAACATTCCACGCACAGCTAAACATATATTGTGCTATGACACTTTCATGTTTGTGAAAGTATTTTGTGAAAGTATGCTCCTAATGACTGCACATCTTTGCATAATCCTGCAAGCAAACGATTGTTTCCTTTGGGCTGACATTTGCAGGATGGCAAGACCTGGTCAGACATATGTGCTTTTTTCTGCTATTGTGCTAAAATACTTAAGGATTTCAAAGTTACACTGTTCCAAAATTGAGCAATTTGCCATACACTCGCACTGTGGTGCCCATGACACCTTTCACCTCCTATTTGTTGAAAACTAAGCGAGGTACACCATTTTCGCTACTGCCAGCTTGGTTCACCTTTATCTGAACTAACCCCGAAGAATAATAATGTAACATATCCGAAGTTGAATTTTCCACTTCCTACAGTGACACAGGTATACACCTTCTGGATGTGTGTGATTGGTTGTGTTGTCTTGGTCCTTCCCCTATTTGTATGTATGTGTGTGTGGTGGTGGGGGGTTGGGGAGAATGCACAGTTAGGGTTTTCAACCCTAACACCAAATTTCCTCACTTTTGTCACTGTGGAACAACCCTAACTGATGCATTAAATGGATTTTTTTGCCAAGAATTTCCCTTCTTTTTTAAAAAATTTGCACCATGAATAGTGAAGTAATGGTAACGCAAGCGAAAGTACAGTGTGAAAAAAGTACAGTGTTGTGATTACTGTGGTTAAAGATGTGACGGAGTAGTATAGTGTTTTACAATCTTGCATGTGTCTTGCATATGTGTGTGTGTGTGGGGGGAGGTGGATGCGGAGTTAGCATTTTTAACCCTAACAGCACATTTCTAAACTTTTGTCGCTGTACTATGAACCCTAACTGATGCATTAACAGAGTTTTTTCAATGAATTTCCCTTCTTTTTGAGAAAGTATAATTTAAGTGGTGTGTGTCAGTGGGAGTGCTGGCCCTCTGGCCCTGCACACCCTTCACATTGTCCATTTTTTGGCATAATGATATGCACATCTGGGCCCTGCTCTCCTACTTATACATAATTATGAAGTTATACAGCAGCCCTATAGGGCAAGGAGCCCTTGTAAGACTAATTTGCTAATATCTCAGGAACCATAGCAGCTAGGAAAAAATTATGTGCTGGTGTAATCATGACAGCAAGTACTCCATGTAGCATAGATCGACAGAATCTGAATCTTGCATCATTTCTGAGATACAGGCACCAAATGCACTGAAAAGGCACCCTTGTAACCACAGCAAGTAGGAAAAAAATTCCACTGCAGATGTCATTTATTATTTCCAAACTTATTTCAGCAGATTAGTTCACCCATAGATGAAATATGGATGAACTAATCTGCTAGTAGCAAAAAGTCTGTATCTTGCTTCATTTTTGAGACATGGGCACCAAAGGGCATCACAGGCACCACAATGTCATCCTATGGGAATGTTCTTAACTTTCGAATGCTGTAAAGTTTTTCCACTTAAATGATTTGCCTTGAAATCACCAAAAGGCACATCTGTGTGACCTGGGCTTGCAACCCTGCAAATTTCAGCACACAAGACCCAAACATTTTGTTGCAGAAGGATGGCAAAGATTTGCAGTTTTTAAAAAAATACTTTCTCAAATCATGAAAGTTTCGGAAAAAGTATCACAAAACATTCTCATGTGTGAAAGTATTTTGGCCATTTCTTTCATGATTTGCCAAAGTATTTTTCTTCTGATGTTTAAAATGGCATTTCTGGGAGGTTTTACCTCTCAAAAAAGATAGGGCTGGCATCATCAGGACACGACTAGGTAACCCCGACAGTCAGTGTTTACATAGATGGTGCCAACTTTAAACACCAGGCATTTTTCTGACTCTCTAACTGAAACCAAGATGGTAGCAGCATGAAAGCAAAAGGGCCACTTGCAAAAGGAAAATGTACTTGCGACACCATTCTTGCGACACTTATATTTTTTCCCCTTTGACTCTAATGGGAAATTTGTTTTTTTAATAACTTTTGAACAGTTTAATATTTGTACACCAAATCTTCAAAAGGCACAATGAGGACTCAGACTGCCTCTTCCCTGAAAATTTCAGACCAAACAGACAAATCATTTGGGCTGCGGGCATGAGCAAAGAAATGCACAAAAAGCACTTTTTTAGCATATTTTAGCATTCTGCAGCTCCACAATTGTATATCCAACCATAACACAACTTGCCAGATCCAGAGATCTATGGTACCAGACCACACATGTAAAATTTAATGCAAATTCATCATACAGTCACAAAGTTATTAAGGTGCAAAATCTGTTTAACGTTAAAGTACTTACTCAACTCTAACTAGACTATATATATATATATATATATATATATATATATATATATATAGATATTAGAGGAAAAAACTCTGTTTAATGCATCGTTAGGGTTGTTACACAGCAAGAAAAGTGAAGAAATTAGATGTTAGGGTTGAAACCTCCTTTGCACTCCTCCAGCCCACCCCCCAAACCGGCATCGGGATGCGTGTTGGTGTTGTCAGTCCTAACTCTCACCACATTTTCCTGTTCCTCAGCTTCTTTCCACATGTGATGGGGTGAGAGTTAGGACCGATGACCCCAACGCGCACCCCAATGCTGGTTGGGGGATGGGCTGGAGGGTTGTAAGGGGAGGGTTTCAACCCTAACATTGAATTTCCTTGCTTTTTTCACTGTGGAATAACCCTAACTAATGCATTAAACTAAGTTTTTTGCCTCTAATTCCCTTCTTTTTGAGAATGATGATGAGAAATAAAGAATGTAATGCAGCAGCGGGAGCACATGGCCCTTCGGGCCCTGACTTCCCGCCATGTATTGTCTTGTCACATAGTAACACGGTGCCCGCAAATGCAAATGGTAATGCGCATGGTGATGCAAAGCAAAACAGAAATAGAAACAGTACTGTAAACACAAATGGTAAAAATAATGCAAACACAAGCTCAAATGAAAATGCAAAGGTTAACGCACATGGTGGCATAGACGGGAATGGTAAGTGAAATGGGTACGGAACCGCAAGCAGAAGTGGTAAGGGTAACAGTAATGTAAGTACACAGGCAGGTTTTCCTCAAAGGCTGCATAGAGAAAGACAGTGAGTACAAAGAATGTATGCATAATAATGGGTCTTGGAGCAGAAACTCGCAGTTGGAATACTAAATTGCTTATATATCAGGAACCGTATGATCTAGAAAAAAAATTTAAAAGTCATATGATTTTTGACTTTCCTGGCTAGTTTTGTACTTAGTCTCCAGTAGGTGGCTAAGCAATTTTCCAACAAAAAGTCCGTATCTCGCACCATTTCCCAGATACAGACCCTGAAAGGTGCAGCGAACGCCGTAATGTTATCCTATGGGAAAAAAAGAGAAGTGTGGAGTGCCATAACTTTGCTGCCCTGTAATATTTTTTCAGCAAACAACCAAAAGCGACATCTGTGGGATGCTGGCTTTTTCCCCTCCAAATGTCAGTGTAAAAGACCAAACTGTTATTTTGCAGCATGGTGGCAAAGAATTCCTGTCATGCAGCAGACCCCGCAGTGTTAGTCTATGGGAAAAAGTGTCAATTTCAGAGTACCGTAACATTGCATCCATGCAATATTTAGTCACCAAACCATGAAATGGCACATCTGTGAGATGTTGGCTGCCTTCCCTCCAAATTTCAGCCCAAAAGACCAAATTGTTCATTTGCAGCAGGGTGGCAAAGAATTCTTGTTATGTTGGGCATAGTGTCACAAAGTAGTGTCATGATTTGCGAAAGCTTTCACACAGATTTGCAAAGTGTCATGAGTGCGACACTACTTTGTGACACTACTTTTTCCAAAAATTTTAAAAACATATTTTTGGGGTGTTTAACCACAAAAAAAAGACATGGCCAGCATCCTCAGGGTCCAACTTGGTGAACACAGAAAGAATTGTGTCCGTATAGGGTCCCAATTTTAAATGCAAAGCATTTTCTGATCATGAACTGAAAACAAAATGGCAGATTTGCGACCTCTGAGGGCCATTTGCGACACTAAAAAGTGCATTTGCGAAAGTGTCAAACTTTTTGTTAACTTTTCTCTTTGACTTATAATGGGAAATTGTTTTTTGAATAACTTTTGAACCATTTAATATTTTTTCACAAAGTCTTCAAAAGGCAAAAGGGGACCCAAGCCGCACGATCCCTGAAGTTTTCATACCAGTCACGCAAACTGTGCAACCTGTAGGGATGAGCAAAGAATTCAAAAAAGCGTATATGCGCATGCAGATCATGCTTAATAACTCTGCAGCCGTATATCAAACAGTACGAAAGCTGGCAGATCCCAAGATGCATGGTTCTTGATCATGTATTCCATATTTCAGGCAAATCCATTGAACAGTTGCAAAGTTATTAAGGTGCAAAATTTTAGGTTTAACATGTAAATGGCTCCTCAACCCTAACTATGGTAACACGGTAGTTCAACGGATTTGCCTGAAATTTGGAATACACGATCAAGAATCATACATCTTGGGATCTGCCAACCTTCGTACTGTTCAGATATACAGGCTGCGGAGTTATTATGCATGATCTGCGTGCACATTCACACTTTTTTTAATTCTTTGCTCTTCCCTACATGTCACACGGTTTGCACAGCCAGACCGAAAACTTCAGGGAACGTGTGGCCAGGGCCCCCAATGTGCCTTTTGAAGATTTTGTGAAAAAATATTAAACGGTTCAAAAGTTATTCAAAAAACAATTTCCCATTATAAGTCAAAGGGAAAAGTTAACAAAAAGTTCAACACTTTCTCGCAAATGCAGTTTTATTTTCGCAAATGGCCCTTTACTTGCAACTCCACCATTTTGTTTTCAGTTGGTGATGAGAAAATGCTTGGCAATTAAATTTGGGACCTCTAGCAACACAATTCTTTTGTGTTTACCTAGTCAGACCCCTGAGGATGCTAGGCATGTCTTTATTTTGAGGTTAAACAGCCTAGAAATATTTTTTCAGGTTTCTGGAAAAGTACTAGCTGTCACAAATTGCACATCTACTTTTCCAGGCTATGGCAAATGACAGCAATTCATTGCCACCCTGCTACAAAAAACAGTTTGGACTTTTGGGCTGAGATTTGAGGAACACAGCCAACATCTAACAGATGTGCCTTTCAGTGCTTTGGTGACAAAATATTACAGGGTAGCAAAGTTACAGTACTCCAAATGTGACACTTTCCCATAGGATAACATTATGGCGTCTGCCGCATTACAGGAATCCTTTGCTGCCCTGTTGCAAAATAAAGGTTTGGTCTTTTGGGCTGAAATTTGGAGGAAAGAAAACCAACATCCCACCGATGTGTCTTTTGGTAGTTTGGTGAAAAAATATTACATGGCGGCACAGTGATGGCACTCCGAAGTTAACACTTTTTCCCTTTGGATAACATTACGGGGCCAGTCACGCCTTTTGGGCCCCATGTCTTGGAAACGGTTCAAGATACGGACTTTTCATTGCAAAAATGCTTAGCTCCCTATAGGGGGCTAAGTACAAACCTAGCCAGGAAAGTCATAATTCATATGAAATTTAATTTTTTTTCTACGTCATACGGTTCCTGAGATATAAGCAATTTAATATTCCAAGTCCTCATTTTCTGGTCCGAGGTCCATTGTTATGTATACATTCTTTGTTTTCACTGTGTTTTCAAATGCATTTTGGGGGAAAAGAAGGTGTGCCTTTTTGTTACTGTGACAATTAGCGTTTCCATTATTGTTTGTGGCTCATTACCATCTACTCCAGTGTGTTACGGTTTATGCTTATTACTTCTGTTTGCATTTCTGTGTTATTTGGCATTATTGTTGCTGTTACCATTACCAGTTTTATTTGGTAATTGCGGTACCATCCAGTGTGTTACGGTTTGCATTTTCTTACGCGACTTGCATTTCTCTTCGTTTCTGCTTCCTTTGGCATTATTTTTGCTGTTACTGTTAACATTTGCATTTACAATCGCGGTACCATTACTGTGCTCATAACAGTTTGCATTTCTGTACTCGCTTGCATTTGCATTTCTCTTTCCTTTGGCATTATTGATGCTGTTACTGTTACCATTTGCGTTAACAATTGCAGTTCTGTGACCATGCATGTTACGGGTTGCATTTCCATATGTGCCTCCATTCCCGTTTCTGTTTCCTTTGGCATTATTCTTCATGTTTATATTACCATTTACATTTACTATTGGGGTACCGTGGCTGTGCGCGTTACAGTTTGCGTTTATGTGTGCGCTCACATTTTTGTTTCTGTTCCCTTCAGCGTTCTTTTTCCTGTGACACTTAACATTTCCATTAAAAATAACACTGCCATCACTGTTCATGTTACCAGAAGTGTTTTTGTTTGCCCTTCAATGTCCATTTGTGTCACTGTTCACTTTGGCGTCACTTTGCGCTTGCATTTCTATTAATGTTTCCTTTACCATTTACATTTCTGTTACCATGTGCACCACTGTTGTCACTTCTGTTTGTGTTGCTGTTCCTGTTACTATGTCACAAGACATCACGAGGTGGGAGTGTGGGGCCTGAAGGGCCCCGCCATCCCGCTGCTGCATTACTTTCACTATTTATCATCATCATTCTCAAAAAGAAGGGAAATTAGATGCAAAAAACTCTGTTTAATGCATCAGTTAGGGTTGTTCCACAGCAACAAAATTGAGAAAATTTGGTGTTAGACTTGAAAACCCTCCTTGGACCCCCAGGCCTCCCTCCCAACCGGCAGCGGGGTGCGCGTTGGGGTCGTCAATCCTAACTGTGACCCCTTTCTCCTATATCTCTGCATCTTTACACATGTGATGGGGTGAGAGTTAGGGCCAATGACCACAACGTGCACCTTGATGCTGGTTGGGGGTGGGTGGGTCCAAGGGGTTTTCAACCCTAACACCGACTTCTCAGTTTTGTCGCTGTGGAACAACCCTAACTGATGCATTAAATGGAGTTTTTTTGCCTCTTATATACTGTATATATATATATATATATATATATATATATATATATATATATATATATATATTATGGTAGCAGGGTAGTGCTACCATAGTTAGGGTTGAGGAGCCATTTACATGTTAAACCCAAGATTATGCACCTTAATAACTTTGCAACTGTTCAACAGATTTGCCTGAAATTTGGCATATAGAATCAAAACCCATACTCCTTGGGATCTGCAAAGTTTCTTACTGGTCAGATATATGGCTGCGGGTTATTAAGCATGATCTGCACCTGCATTTATTCTTTTTTTGGAATTCTATGGTCGCATCTACAGGTCACATGGTTTGCACGACCGGTCCGAAATCTTCAGGGAATGTGTGGACAGGGTCCCCGATGTGCCTTCCGAATATTTCATGAAAAAATATTAAACAGTTCAAAAGTTATTCAAAAAAACAAGTTCCCAATATAAGTCAAAGGGAAAAGTTAACAAAAAGTTTGACAGTGTCGCAAATGCAGTTTTTACTTTCGCAAATGGCCCTTTTACTGTTACAAATTCACAACTTTGTTTTCAGTTGGTGATCAGAAAAATGCTTGACATTTAAATTTGGGACCCTCTAGCAACCTAATTCTTTTGTATTCACCTAGTCGGACCCTGAGGATGGTAGCCATGTCTTTATTTTGGGGAAAAACACCCCAGAAATATGTTTTTCAGATTTCTGGAAAAAGTACTTATGCAAAGTAGTGTCGCACTCATGAAAGTGTCACAAATTTGTGCAAAATCTTTCGCAAATTTCGACAGTACTTTTCTAGGCTGTAGGAAAATGACAGCAATTCTTTGGAACCCAGTTGCAAAAGAACGGTTTGGAGTGTTGCACTGAAATTTGAAGGGAACGCAGCCGACATCTGATAGATGTGCCTTTCTGTGTTTGTTGAAAAATATTACACAGCGGCAAAGTTGCAGTACTCAAATTTGACACTTTTCCAATAGGATAACACTTATGGCGCATTGCTGAGTAATCGTTTGGCACCCTTGTGCAAAATAAAGGTTTGGTCTTTTGGGCTGAAATTTGCAGGAAACACAGCCAACATCCCACAGATGTGCCTTTCAGTGGTTTGGTGAAAAAATATTGCAGGAGGCAAAGTTATGGTACTCGAACTTCTGTTTTTTCCCATAGGATAACTTTACAGTGCTGTGCCTTTAAGAGGCCCGTATCTCGAAAACGGTGTGAGTTACAGACTTTTTGTTGAAAAAATGCTTCTAAGCAGAAATCTAGCCAGGAAAGTGATAATTCATGTTACTTTTAATTTTTTTTCTATGTTTTACGGTTCCTGAGAAATAAGAAATTTACTATTCCAAGTCCTCATTTTTCTGTTCCGAGAGTAATTATTTTGCATACATTCTTTGTACTCACTGTCTTTCTCTATACAGCTTTTGGGGAAAACCAGACTGTGCTCTTACATTACTGTTACCATTACCATTTCTGCTTGTGGTTCTATACCCGTTTCACTTACCGTTCACATTTACATCCACCATATCGTTACCCTTTGCATTTTCATTCGTGCTTTGTGTTGTTTTGATATTTCTGTCTATAGTACTGTTTCTCTTTCTGTTTCGCTTTGTGTCACCATGGCCATTGACATTTCCATTTGCAGGCAGCATGTTACTATGTGACAAGACATCACGTGGCGGACCATTTCCGTCTACTCCACCATGTGCGTTACCCTTTCTGTTCTCACTTGTGCTTGCATTACCATGTGCGGCACTCTTAGTGCTTCTGTTTGTGTTGCTGTTCCTGTTACTATGTCACAAGACATCATGTGGTGGGAGCGCAGGGCCCTCCTGCTGCATTACATTCACTATTTCTCATTATCATTCTCAAAAGAGGGAAATTAGAGGCAAAAAACTCCATTTAATGCATCAGTTAGGGTTGTTCCACAGCGAAAAAAGTGAAGAAATTCGGAGTTATGGTTGAAAACCCCCCAGCCCACCCCCAACTGGCACTGGGGTGTGCATTGGGGTGTTCGGTCCTAACTCTCACCCCATTCTCCTATACTTCTGCTACTTTACACATATGATGGGGTGAGAGTTAGGGACGACGACCCCAATACGCACCCCAATGCCGGTTGGGGGGGTGGGCTGAGGGGTCCAAGGGGGGTTTTCAACCCTAACACCAAATTTCTTCACTTTTGTCACTGTGGAGCAACCCTAACTGATGCATTAAACAGAGTTTTTGCCTCTAATATACTGTGTGTGTATATATATATATATATATATATATATATATATATATAGATATATTTATGCAATGGGGTGACCTTATATGTAGTTAAATAAACCCATTTATCTGAGTCACTGTATGTATAAATACATTTATACATACAATGACCATTCTACAGACAGTTACTATGTCACAAATCTCTGGAATTCATTAAGAAAGTTCGGCCTCAGAAGCAGTACTTACCATGTTCAAATGAGAATAACTTTAAAATGAAAAAAGATAGCATGGTACTATGAGCACAAACATTGTTCAGCTCAAAATGATCTACAAAATGAGTGGTGTTTCATTTATAGATACCTTATAGATTTTTTACAATTAGCAAAAAAACAGAAGAAAATTATATTTTGTGTTCTCTTTTTTGACAAAGAAATGTGAACAACTTTATAACAAAAAATGATAGCATAGTACTGTAAGCATGAAAAATGTTCAGCACAAAAATATCTACAAAATGAGTGGTGTTTCATTTATAGACACCTTTTAGTTTTTTTTATAATTAGCAAATAACAGCATAAAATTTGATTTTATTTTCCCTTTTTTGACAAACAAATGTGAATAACTTTAAAATGAAAAAAGGTAGCATAGTACTGTGAGCATGACATTTGTTCAACAAGAAGTTTTCTACAAAATGAGTGGTGTTTCATTTAACATCAACCATTATGCTAGGCAGACATACTTTTGGAAAGTTAACCAAAACTCCCAGAAATTATCATTTAAAATAAAGATAAACAGTCAAAACCAAATGTTCCTGCACTGATAGAAAGCATCCCTATTGCATAAATGAAATATGCAATTCTGAGCTGTCAGATGAATGATTTATCTACACTTGTGCTGTTTGACCTCGGACACCTCACTCGTGGCTTATCCCACTCCTGAGGTTACCCGAGGTTAAACAGCACTTGTGTAGATAAATCACTTATCTGACAGCTCACCATTGTATATCTCTTATATATATATATAGCTATATATATATATATATATATATATATATATACTGTATATATACACCACAGGGTGAGAGCTTTTCAATAGGATAACCTGTGTTATTTCCTCTGCAGTGAGGATAAATCCTGATGACATCAGCAGAGTGAGGATATCGACATATATCCATATTCTGCTGATGTCACCAGAGTGAGGATAAATGCACTTCAGTTTGCATTCTAAAGGAAACTGTTCAGAAAAAGTTTCTCTTTCTCACTGAAGCTGCAACTTACTCCATTAGCTTTGCAAAAGACTCTCACCTATGTCCCATTATGTGTCTAACATTGCTAGCCCATTACTGTGCTGATCTCAACTTCAAAACAACCTGAATTCTAAATGAAAGTCTTTTACAATGCAGGTTCCGTTTCTCAGTGCTTCCTGCAAAAGTTTGTCTTTCTCACTGAGCCTCTGATGCACTCAATTAGCTTTGAAAAACACACTCACCTGTGTTTCTTACTCCTAATATATTCAGAACACACACACCACACACACACACACACACACACACACTGACAGTACACACAGAATGAGCAGGAAACACAGACGCAGAAAAAATGTTCCTACAGTCTCACCCCTGTGGCATAAATTGCATACATGATGGGAAGATCATGGTATATGGAAAATATTCTCACTCCTGCCTCATGAGCTGTGTATTTTCACTTGAGCCTTTGGCACTCATGAGAATACACAGCTTACTCTGCAGGAATGAGAATATTTTAAATATCCCACTCCTGCTCATCATGAATCCCATATAAATATATATATATATATATATATATATATATATATATATATATATATATATATATTTTATATATATATATATATATACAGTATATATATATATATATATATATGATAGTGGTAGCACAATAGTACTACCTATATTTAGGGTTGAGGAGCCATTTTAAGGTTAAAGGGTCAAAGTTCTCACTTTAATAACTTTGCCACCGTTCAATGGATTTGCCTGAAATTTGGTATGCATGATTAGGCATGATAGATCTTGGGATCTGCCAAGTTTTGTACTGGGTAAATATACATCTGCAGAGTTATTAAGCACCAATGAAATGTGAATTTACGCTTTTTTGCAAATTCTTTGCTCTCACCTTCAGGTCGCACGGTTTGTGTGGCTGGTCCAAAAACTTCAAGGAACATGTGGCTGTGGTTTCTGATGTGCCTTTTGGAGATTTGGTGAAAAAATATTAAACAGTTCAAAAGTTATTCAAAAAACAATTTCCCATTATAAGTCAATGGGAAAAGTTAACAAAAAGTTAGACACTTTTGCAAATGCACTTTTTAGTGTCGCAAACAGCCCTAGTAGTGTCACAAATCCACCATTTTGTTTTCAGTTAATGATCAGAAAAATGCTTGGCATTTAAAATTGGGACAAACTAGGGACACCATTCTTTCTGTGTTCACCTACTCAGACCCCGAGGATGCTAGCCATGTCTTTATTTTGTGGTTAAACACCCTGAAATATGTTTTTAAAATTTTTGGAAAAAGTAGTCTAGCAAAATAGTGTTGCAGTCACTACACTTTCAGAAATCTGTATGAAAGCTTTCACAAATCACGACACTACTTTGTGACACTATGTCCAAAATAACAGGAATTCTTTGCACCCTGCTGCAAATGAACGGTTTGGTCTTTTGGGCTGAAATTTGGAGGGAAGGCAGCCAACATCTCACAGATGTGCTTTTTGGTGGATTGGTGACAAAATACTGTATGGATGCAAAGTTACACTACTTGTAAGTTGACACTTTTTCCCTTAGACTAACATTGTGGCGTCCGCTGCATGACAGG
The DNA here is from genome assembly GCA_016271365.2 of Neoceratodus forsteri. NCBI lineage: Eukaryota > Metazoa > Chordata > Ceratodontiformes > Ceratodontidae > Neoceratodus > Neoceratodus forsteri. The sequence goes on along the minus strand of CM028136.1, from coordinate 120,276,411 downwards.
AATTCTTTGCATCCCTGCTGCAAAATCATGGTTTGGTCTTTTACACTGAAATTTGGAGGGAAGAAAGCCAACATCCCACAGATGTGCCTTTTTTGTGATTTGGTGAAAAAATATTACAGGGCGGCAGAGTTATGGCACTCCAAACTTCTCTTTTTTTCTCATAGGATAACATTAAGGCATTCGCCGCACCTTTCAGGGCCCGTATCTCAGAAAAGATGCAAGATATGAGCTTTTCATCTGAAAAATTCTTAGTCCTCTACCAGGGACTAAGTACAAAACTAGCCAGGAAAGTCCTAAATCATATGACTTTTAAATTTTTTTTATACGTCGTACAGTTCCTGAGATATAAGCAATTTAGTAGTCTAACTCCTCATTTTCTGCTCCGATACCTATTAGTATGCATACATTCTTTATACTCACTGTCTTTCTATATGCAGATTTTGGGGAAAGCCAGCCTGTGTGCCTACATTACTGTTACCCTTACTGCTTCCGCTTGCGGTTCCGTACCCATTTCACTTACCGTTCCTGTCTATGCCACCATGTGCATTACTCTTTGCATTTTCATTTGAGCTTATGCTTGCATTATTTTTACCATTTGTGTCTACAGCACTGTTTCTTTTTCTGTTTTGCTTTGCGTCACCATGCACATTACCATTTGCATTTGTGGTCACCATGCTACTATGTGACAAGACATCACGTGGCTGGAGCTCCCTGCATTACATTCACTATTTCTCATTATCATTCTCAAGAAGAAAGGAAATTAGAGGTGAAAAAATTCTGTTTAATGCATCAGTTAGGGTTGTTCCACAGTGATAAAAGCATGGAAATTCAATGTTAGAGTTGAAACCCCCCTTGCACCATCCAGCACACACCCCCAACCAGCATCAGGGTGCACGTTAGTCACCGGTCCTAACTCTCAACCCATTACTCAGCTTCTTTCCACATGTGATTGGGTGAGAGTTAGGTGACCCCATGTGCACCCTGATGCTTGTTGGGGGTGGGGTGGGCTGAGGGTGCAAGGGTTTTAACCCCTAACATAAAATTTCTCACTTTTGTCACTGTGGAAAACCCTAACTGATGCAATAAACAGAGTTTTTTACCTCTAATATATATATATATATATATATATATATATATATATATATATATATTTATTCAATATAGGTGTGCAGTCACACTCCTGTAGTTAAGGTTATGAAGGCACTTTAATGTTAAACTTGAAATTTTGCACATTAATAACTTTGGACCCATTCAATTGATTTGCATGAAATTTGGTATACATGGTGGGGAAGGTATGTCTTCTGACTTGCCAAATTGTGTTTTGTTGAACATATGGTTTTATACAGTAAATCACTGAACAATGCACTTTTGCCAGTTTTGAGGGTAGTTTTTTAATTTTGCCTGGCACTGCACGGCCACCATGAAGGGTATCAATATAAAACTTGCCAATTTTTTCTCCCATTATAAGTCTATAGAAAAATGTATATAGTTGTTTGCAAAAGAAGAATGGGGGTTTGGCCAGCTGGTCTCCCCTCACGATCAAAGGATTTGCAGGCACGTGATCAAAGATTCTTTCATCACAAGAAATTTATTGAGCATGAGGGCCTCCCTCTTTTTTTCAGCTTGTGGTTAGAAAAAAAATAAATACCTGAACACGAAAAATTAAGTTGCTTTGCTGCCTGTGTTCCCTTGGTCTGCCTAAATTGTTAACATACAGAAGAGCCCCCAAGGTTTCACCAAGAGGTTTTCCCTAGGAGATCACTGTTCTACCTTTCCCCTCAGATAGTGATAACCATGCCTCCCCCTTTTCAGCGAATTGGAATGCAACCTTCTCATGTCCCGAGCATGTCAGCATCAACATCAAGTGTTGTTCTGGAACCACTGCACTGAGAAAGCTTAACTGACTTCCAAGTAAGTCTGTGAATGTTACAGGCTGAACTCAAACTATTTCTAAGTCAGTTCACTTAAGTAATTCGAAGTTTACTCTGTTGAATTTCTCCAGTGGATGCAATCCCTGGTCTGTGGTATGATCTCCAGACCAACATTTTCCTCACCCTGGGACTGATTTGTGACATTAAGATCAGTGAATCTATCCCTAATAAAGAGGTTTAATCGAGAGTAGGTTTGTTTTCTGCATCTGGTAGTAGTCTCCAGATCCTTACTCCAATGATTCTGTCAGTTCGGGGTGAAAAAATAAATACATCCAGAGGTCAGATCAGAAACAAAGTTTGCAGACATAAGAGCCAAAATAAAATCTATCCTGTGAATCTTTGTTAGCAATTAGTATTTACCATCAGTCTGGTCAACATCGCAGTCAAAACCGTGACCCGACAGGGATGAACAGGATCACCTGAACAGAACAACAGAAAAGAATCATAGCAGTTCTAACGATAGCCCATTTGAAAGTGTCTATGTCAGAGGCTAATTGGTCATCAGTGCTTTGCCCCAGTAAGTGGGGGGGCTGAGTAATTGGGGGAACATTCTTAAGTTCTCTTTGGCTGCAAATGCAGGGAACTTAGATGGGACAATTAAGCAATTTGGTCGGTTCGAGTAATATTATTCTACAAGTTTTGTTGGTGGCTTTCTCAGCTGCATGGATCCAACATGCAGTACACTCTACTCCCCACAAGAGGGGAGCAGACGCTAACGAACAATTTTCCTTTCTTTCTTTCAGTTATAGATGGATTATGTAATTAAGGAATATATGCATAATGACTTGAGAGCAGCAAATATTTTTGTTAAGTGGATACTGATGGAATTATTTTACAAATGGGGCTATTCAAGAAAGGGGGAATATGTTCTAAGATTACCTAGCTAAGATAGCTTTTCAGTTAAATTGTGTGGGACAAGATTATCATGGACGGTGAAAGCAACTAGGACTGAGAATGGGATCTGGGAGTGGGTAGACTTTCTGCTGGGTTGATAAAAGTATCACATGACAATTTGGTTTGGTAGTGCAGTTGTTAGAACTGGGGGTAGCAGTTTGACTTTATGGGGACTAAGGCAATGTATGGGGAGGGGGATGGGGAGGTATAGCATTTACTTATTTTGTCAGGGGAGAATAAGAGCCACTTCTGTGGGTATGATCGATGGCATACCAATTAAAATTCAGAAGGAAGCCTATCAGTTCGATCAAGATGACGATATCAGGAGTTAATAATATATTAGCTGGAATATTAAAGGGTCTCGGATAGATGCAAAAGGCAAATTGTGTTAAAACATCTTCCGTTATAAATTGTGGTGTAGTCTGCCTACAAAAACTCATCTTAAAAGAGAGGACATTTATTTGTTCAAGAAATACTGAGTGGGTCAGGTATTTGGTGCAGGGTCTCCTCAAATAAGGGTGGAGTCACCATCTTATTTCACAAAAGAATACATTTTCAACTGGAAAAGAAATATGGGATGTACATGGTTGATACCTCCTCTTGATTGGAACTTTAGTGGCACAACAGGTTATTATTGGGTCGATCTATGGTCCTAATGTGGACTCTCCACAATTCTTCACACAGCTGCTAGATAAATTAAATACCTATTCATCCAGGACATTATTACTTGGGGGTGACTGGAATATAACACCACAATTACAATTTGATAGATCAGACAACAAACGAATGGGGCTATCCCCAGACCAAAGAGCATTAAAAGTATTAATGGAGGGTTTAAATCTTGTGGATATCTGGAGACGTAACAATGTGGGGGTCAGGCAATATACCTTCTTCTCAATGCCACACAAAACATGCTCCAGAATTGATTATTGGTTAGTTAGTATTAAATCACTTGTCTCTATTCTAAATGCAAAGATACATACCTGAGTTATTTCGGATCATTCCCCAGTGTCCATTCTATTTAAACCTAACCCTGGATTTAAGAGGGATCTCATGTGGAGATTTAATAATTAGTTATTAAATGATTCCTTTACTTATGAACACCTGAAGGGTTTCATAGCCCACTTCCTTGATCAAAATGAAGGTTCAGTCTCTAATACTGATATTGTCTGGGTAGCCCTGAAGTGTGCACTGAGGGGGGACTGTATCAGAATCACATCCACTAAAGTCAAAAAAGACAGGTTATGGCTAACTGAGATCACTAACGCTATTAGGACTACTGAGAACAGTATCACTAAATACTGGACTGAAGCAGATTGGGTTAAGTTACATCAATTACAAACTCAATATTCCTCAATCATGTTGCAAACAGCAGAACTCACCCTCTGGAGAACTAAGATTAAGTATCTTGAATCTGGTGAAAGAGCAGGTAAACTCCTAGCCTTAAGACTCAGACAGTTTGACTCAAATAGATTTATAGCAGCTTTGCAAATTAATTTGGGGGATGCTACTATCAAGGACCCTAAAGAAATTGTGGCAACGTTCAGAGAATAGTTTCACAAGGTTCATTCCATCCCCATGACAGACAGGGTGAAGTTAGAAGAGATTCATGACTTCCTAGACTCAGTAACCCTAACTAAGATTACTAATGTAGAGGTGGTTAAGTCAGAATTGCCTATACAAGAATGGGAGGTGAAGCAAGCGGTTACTCAACTCACTTTGGATAAATCCCCTGGACCTGGCAGCCTTACTACTAATATATATAAAGCTTTTGTAGAGGAAATTTCCCCTGTTCTGACTAAAGTATACAATTTCTGGTATTATGAGAGTTTTTTGGAAGAAAGTTTTCTGGAGGCCCTAATAACTCTTATCCCCAAGCCAGGGCGAGATCCTGTCTTCCCTGGTAATTACTTTCCGTTATCATTGTTGAACGTGGATATTAAGATACTCGCAAAGGTTCTAGCCAACCGACTTAGCCCGTTAATGAGTAAGATGGTAAGTGATGTGCAGGTCAGCCTCATGAATAGTAGAGTGTCCAGTGACCATACATGCAAACTCCATCACTTAATTGTACATGCATGAAACACACAGACCCCAGCAGCCCTGTTAGCACTGGATGCGGAAAAAGCGTTCGACTGGGTTTCCTGGGATTATCTATTTGCTGTTTTGTCCAGGTTTGGCCTACCAGATGGCTTTCTAAACAGGGTCCGTTTATTATATAGATCTCCCAAGGCATGGGTGTGGTGTAACAGAACACTGTCGGATCCTTTTCCTCTCTTCTGTGGCACAAGGCAGGGTTGTCCACTCTCCCCACTCCTGTTCAACTTACATCTGGAACCCCTGATTTGTAGACTAATTGCAGCTCAGGAGATTAGGGGATTGTAAATAGGTAACAGGAGATATTTAGTATCAGTTTATGCAGATGACCTGCTTCTGCACATGGAGGATGCAGATACGTGCATACCAGTAATTTTGCAAGAAAGTGCACATTTTTCCAAAGTCTTGAATTATAAACTTAATATTTCCAAGACTAAGTTTTTTCTGCTAAATTCTAGATGTCTCTCGGATGTGGCCAAGGAATTGGGGTTTAGCTGGGAACCAAAAGTATTGATATCTTGGAATCAAAATTACGAGGGAGATAACTACAATGATTAAGGAAAACCTCAATAACCAAATTAAAATAATTAAGCAAGACTTGGCCAGATGGAGTTTATTACTGCTGTCACTTTGGGCTAGAACAGAAACTGTGAAAATGAATATATTGCCAAGCATTTTTAACCCCTTAAACATGTTGGAGCCTTACTTACCGAAAACGTGGTTTGGCACCTTGCAAACATTATTTAATGATTTTAAAACTGTCAGAAGATCATACATGAAACTCACAGGTCCAAAGAAGCTAGGGGCCTAGCACTCCCTTCATTCTTCAAGTATTACATAGCATCACATATCAGCAAATTAGTTCTTTGGAATTGGCCGACCCACATGGCAGACCCCAATCAATGTGTGCCTTCCTGGGTCTATATCGAGAGAGACTTGGTCTTCAATTACTCACTAACTTTAAATTCAATCCCTTATATTACTCTCAGACTCCTCCCTAAATCACTTAAAAATACGACTATTGGATGGTCAATAAAAGCCCTGCATCAGGCACAGAAGTTCCTAAAGGTGAACTGGCAGAATTCACTGGAGCAACCCTTGACGCACAACATACATTTCCAAATCCAACAAACCCCAATCCCTCTTATATTTTGGGAACCGTTAGGTGGGCTAAGTCTGGGTGACCTAGCCCCTCAGGGGAAGTTATTGTTGTACGAGCAAGCTTGCTCTCGGATTCCAGGCTTAAGGGGGAATATTTATAAATTTTGGCAAATTGGTGACTCAATAAAAGCCCATCTGTGAAAAATGAAAGTATGGAGTGAAAACAGGATTGATCTGGCCTCGCTGCTTAAGATAGCAGACCAGCGACACTCTGTTTCCAAATAATACCATGAATTACAGAGGATAGGTGAAGGAATGCCCTCTAATGTTTGCCTTTACTGGAGGCAGAGACCTGCCCTACCTTCTCCTCAGTAAATACTGAGCAGAAATATCTATTTAGGATAGATGCTTTTACATGGTCCTCCTCCTCACATGCCCCCTTATCCCCTTTCATCTTAGCAATATCCCCTCTTGACTTTCTCCTTTCCCTAATTTATTTATAGAAAGTCTTGTCACCTTCTTTTACTGTTTGTGCTAGTATTTCCTCAGTTTGTGCCTTTGCCTGCCTTATCTCCTTCCATGCTTCCCTTAGGGAAGTTTGGTATGCCTCCCTGTCTTAATCGCGCTGTGTTTCCTTATATTTCCTGAAGCCCAGCCTTTTGGCTCTGACCTTTTCTGCTGCTGTTTTTGAGCACCAAAGTGGTTTCCTTCTTCTTTTGCACTTCTTTTTTTCTGTAACACATAGATACATAGATACATAGACAGTGTCGGCAGATAAGGGCCTATGGCCCACCCAGTCTGCCCATTTAAGCTTGTAAGTTCAGTTTATGTTTTCCTAGAAGTCTGTTGCCCCTTACCCCTGACCTCCAGAATTCCTTTATGTCTATCCCATGCATTCTTAAATCCCGTGATTGTTTCAGCCCCCATCACTTCCTCTGGCAGGGTGTTCCACTTGTCCACCACCCGTTCTGTGAAGAAATTCTTCCTCATGTTTCCTCTGAATCATCCTCCCTCCAACTTCATCCCATGCCCTCTAGTCCTGGTACATCTTTTTGCTTAAAAATAGTGTATTCCTGCACCCTGTTCCTCCCTGTGAGATACTTGTATGTCTCATCCTATCCCTCTCTCCCTCCTCTCCTCCAGGGAGTACATGTTCAGTTCCTTCAACCTGTCTTCATAGGACTTGTGATGCAATCCATGCACCATCTCTTGTTGCCCTCCTCTGAACCTTCTCTACCCTGTCTATGTCCCTACATAGGTATGGTCTCTCAGAACTGTACACTGTACTTCAGGTGGGGCCTCACTAGTGTCTTGTATAGTGGAATTATGACCTCCTTTTTCCTGCTGGTGATGCCTCTGCCCATACATCCCAGCATCCTATTTGCTTTACCTGCTGCCTTGTCACACTGTTTCCTACCTTGAGGTCATCAGAGATGATAACCCCAAGATCCCTTTCCTGTTTTGCATGCTATATCCTCACCCCCAACTGATATATTGTGCCAGGGTTTTTGTGCCCTATATGCATTATCTTGCACTTCTTTGCATTGAATTTCAACTGCCAAACCCTGACCATTCTTCAAGTTTCTGCAGGTCCTTCTCATTCTGTCTACACCCTCTGGTGTGTCTTCCTATTACAGAGCTTTGTGTCATCAGCGAAACAGTGAAATTCTGCCTTCTAGGTCCTGCACAATGTCACTGATGAAGATGTTGAATAGGACCGGTCCCAGCACTGATCCCTGTGGTACCCCACTGGTCACTCTTCCCTCTGTGGAGTGACAGCCATTTACCACCACCCTCTGTGTCCTGCCACCCAGCCAGTTACCTACCCACCACACTACTGTCCTGCCCACACCCATATTCCCCAGTTTGTGTAGTAGTCTTCTATGTGGCACAGTGTCAAAGGCCTTGCTGAAGTCCAGATAGGCCATGTCCACTGCCCTCACCTGATCCACCTCCCTAGTCACCCAGTCAAAAAATTCAATGAGGTTGGTCTGACATGACCTCCCCCTGATGAAACCATGCTGCCTTGGGTCCTGTAGTCCATTGACAACCAGATGTTCCACCAATTCTCCTTCAGTAGTGCTTCCATGGGATGTTGCTTAAAGTATTGCATCCTTAATGCTTTCCCACTTTGCCTGTACTTCCTCACCTCTATTTCTTCTTGCCAGGGCTAGCTTAACTCTGTTGGTCCTCTTATCAAAGTCTGCTCCTCTGAAGTCCAATATTTTTGTCTTGGAATGGGATAATTTAGTTCTAGTGGCCAAATTGAACCATGCCATGTAATGGTCCCTGGCCCCCAGGTAACCTTCTACCTGGAGACCTGTGATCCTTTCCCTGTTAGTCAGTACTAGATCTAGGATAGACCTGTCTCTTGTGGGTTGCTGTACCAGTTGCCTGAGGCCCTCCCTCTGTAGGGAATCCACTATGCGTCTAGTTCTGGCAGATGTTCCTGCTGGTACTGATCAGTCTGTGTCTGCCATGTTGAAGTCTCCCATTATCAGAACCTCCTCTTTGGCTGTCATGTTTTGTATATATTCTTACAGTAATGTGTCTAAGTATTTTCCCTGGTTTGGAGGCCTGTAGACAAGCCCAGTTTGTATGGCTGCCCTATTTCCTGTTTCCAGGGTGACCCACAGTACTTCTGGCTCCTTATGTGCATTCTGACACTTCCTGATGAGAATAATGGGAATATGAGCCACACAGGGAGTCATAATCTGGAGAAAAATACTATTAAGCCTAAATGGACACAACTACTTACAAAAGATTTATTTGACAAGAATAGAAAAAACCAAATCAAGACACAGAAACATAAAATGTTGTCTAATCTGATTGATAAGAGTACACCTGTAGAGATAGGACAAAATAGCAATGAAATTAATCATCAAACTTCAGATGTAATAGATTTAGTAAATAAAGGAGTTAATAAAACAGTAAAGGAAATAAGGGAAATGTCTGAAACCAATAAAAGGAATGAGCAAATAATTAAGGACTTCAAACAAATGTTGTAGGTGCCGTATTGGTCCTTTTAAAAACAGAGCCAGAAACAAATGATTTGATACCTTTTATTGGACCAACATGGATGTTACAGAAAAGAACAAAGTGCTTTAGCTTTCGAACCAACCAGGTCCTTCTTCAGAAGCTTTGTGGCAGTTTTTTCAAATATCCCATACTATTAACACCAGGTTATATAGAAAAAGCAGAAATAATTCTCATTGGTTTAACATACATTTAAAACATAATAGAAGATTACGTCAGAGAAGCTAATTAACACCAGTATGCCTTTATCCAAGGAGCCTCAGAAGGGCAAAGGTTATCAAGAATTCCTCTACAGCCAAAGAGTTCTTGTCACATAAATTTTAAAATGTCTCAGTATGCCAAGAAAGCATTCTAGTGATAAAAAAACCTTGGAGTGGCATTCTCTCTAATACATGTAAGATGAGCTTACAACACATTCCAATTGTCCTGGTATAGTAAAGGACAGATAATGAGAGACAAAATCCTGAAATTAGGTATAACTGCAAGTTGAAATCAAGCCTCAAATTAACCTACACATATAAACATGATGCATGAAAGTATCACTTGTAAGTGTAAGTGCAAAAAAAAAAAAAAATAAACTGTGATGACCCCCAAGAAACGAGACCATAAGCCTGATAAATGCAGATTTCAATACAGAGTCTGTGTATAACAAAATGCACAGAATCAGTCTAAGCAATCTAAATGAAAACCCAAAGGAATTACACCTTTAATGAACCCCCAAGTAAATGAGATATGCATCTTAATATGAGCAGTTAAAGATGTGACAGTGTGAAATCCACTCACTGACAACTAATAGAAGGAAATAAATGCACACTATATGTGAAAATTAAGTGTTCTAGCCACATAACAACTGCCCCATGCCACGCTCCACCCACATATATGTGTGTACATACACCACACCACACCCCCCCCACACACACACACACCTGCACACCCCACACAACAAATATAGCAAACACATTCCACACAAACCACACCACACCACGCACAACAGACAACACACATACACACCATACCCACAACACACAAAAAACACACACCAAACACACACATACATACATATATACATACATCAGTATACACACACACACACACTCAAACGCACTCACCACAGTGTTAAGGTGAAAAGTCAACAATGTAGATAACCATAAACTTACAAAATCAAAGGCCCGTTGAAGAACTAAACTGTTCATGTCCATCTTTTAAAGTAAAGGTCTATGTAAGTTTAAGTGGAATAATGTCATGTACCCAACATCAATGTTCAATCCATCTGCCACCATATTGAGAAGTAAAATAAGTCTAATTTCAGAAGCCGTCTCTGTTGTGTACTGTTGAAATGTCCTTTTAAGACCATCACAGACATATCTGAGATTAGTGGTCATCCTGGGAGAAGTGCTGGGCTACTGGTTTCTCAATCATCTTGTGATTAATAGAATGTCTGTGTGAATTCATTCTAGTGTGGAGTTGTTGGTTTGTCTCCCCATAACCTGTGCAGGACATTTCTTGCATTGGATAAAGTAGACCACATTACTTGATGCACATGTATAATTCCCCTGTATCCTGAATAGTCTGTTTTGTGATGTAACCACACAGTCTGAAGTGGAAATGAGGTTACATGTCTTACATGTGCTTGATGACAGGGTCGTGTACCATATGATGTCATGGTATTCTGTTCCAGTTCAAGTTGACTCCTAATAATCAGGTTGGCTAAATTAGGTGGTTGTTTAAAAGATAGTAGTGGTAGTTCTTGAAAAATACAGTTAAGGGTTTCATCCTCACTAATTATTGGATGGAGATCCTTAGTAATCTTACTAGGAGTTCAAGGTCAGGATGGTATGTGACTACTAAGGGTATTCTGCTGGTAGTCATCCGTTCCTTATATTGCAGTAGCTGTTCTCTTGGGACCTGTGTTGCACGTTCCACTGCTCTGTCAATTTCCCTGGATGAGTGTCCCTGCTCAATAAAGGTGTTTTTCAACATCGCCAGATGTGTGTCTCTGTCTTCCTCATTTGAACAGAGGCGGTGATACCGAAGTGCTTGACTATATATAACAGATTTCTTTGTGTGGCTTGGGTGATTACTTTTCTTGTGTAAGTATCTCTGTCTGTCTGTTGGTTTCCTGTAAAGACAGGTATGTAGGGTACCATCCTTAATAGTGACAGTGGTATCCAGAAACAAGGAATTAATGGTTCTGTAATTACCTATGAGGTATTGACTGGTCAAGAGGAAGACCAGAAGAAATGGGCAGAACAATCTAAGAAATTCAGCTGATCTCAGGAGGGCAGTATTCAGTTTATGAGCCCCGTATAACCTGATATACTAAATTTAGGGAACCGAACAAAAGAAATTACACAGGCCCTGAGGAATCCTCTTTTGGCCAATGCTATTATTTTTGAGCAACTTAAGCAGGATGTTTCCTTTGTTAAGGAGATGTGTATAGAAAATAAGAGAAAGATTGATTTATGGACTCCAGTTTTAATCCAGCAAATGGAGGAAAAAACAGCAGAAATTGAAACTAGTGAGACTACATGGAGAAATACTCCTAGTATAGGAGTTAGAAGGAAACAGGAGACTTCAGAGAATCTAAGTATACAGAACTTGAGCCTTCCTTCTACTTCACATATAACTACTATAGAAGAAATAGGGTTGAATTCTACTGTAGATTCAGACAAAGAACTAATCATGTTGCCTCAAGGGCATGAGAGACAGGACCGTATTTGTAAAAAACTCAGAATAGGTAACCCCCATTTAATGGACAAGGGGTTAAAACAAGAAAGGATGGAAAAATGGAGACATCGGAGGAAAGAAGAAGTTAGTAAATTGATAGAACAGATAGTTCTTTGAATGAGTCAAGGACAGAGGGACAGGAAAAGACCACCCTGGAATCTAAAGGTAATGCCCAAGATTATCAGGGAGAAAGTGACAGTAGAAATGAGGCTGTTGATACAGGGAACAGTAGAGATCAGAAGTTGCCCAAAAGAAATATGAATAAAATCTAAATTAGTAAAAAGGAGAACAACAATGGACTTAAGAAAGTATGGGGATGATGAAAAGAAAAAAAATGGGCAAAAGAATGCAGCAACCATTAGAGACAAAAAAGGTTAATGAAAGTAACACAAATAAGAAAAAGGGTGAAGGAAAGAAAAGACTATTAAAAGCTCAAAATAAGGAAAAAGAACAAACTGTTGTGGGTAAGAATATGGGGTACAGACCTAATAGTAATAAAGAGGAACAGCAGCAAGTAAATAAATTAAAAAAAAAATCCTTAGAAAGACCACTGAAATGGATTATGACTTGCCCCTATATAAGGTTTCTATAACACCAAAAGAGACAGAAGAAAAACTAAACCAACATTTTAATCATTTTTTAAGGTACAGTGCAACAAGGAATTAAAAAAAAGACACAATGTTGAATAACCTGTGTGTCATAAGGCCCCTGGAGAATGCAGAGTTGGTTTTATTGATTTCATATCAATATTACACTATCAAGGTGATAGAAAATCAAAAATACAAAATCAAAGCTCTTGGCTTTGAACTAGAGATTGTGGTAAACATAAAAAATATCTTTCCAGAATACTTTTAAGGATTAAAATGGACATCGAATGATAGACAAGAATTCCAGATTATTATTTTTGGAATTAATAGTTTCTTGAATGAAAATAGGAACAATCTTAGAATAAAAACAGTGGACCTGTTACAGAACCTATTAAGACAAAAATAATTGAATACAGTAATCAAAAAGGTGATGAAATGGGAAAATAATGGGAAAATCACAATTTGGGTAAACAATGAAACAGATTATCAGATTACCCTGTCTAAAACTTTGATTCTGGAAAAGATAGAAATTTATTTACATGTTGAAACAGAAATTCAAAAATAAAAGAGAAGTTCAAAATCAGAACCATGGTTAAATTTAATTAAGACCTCAAACAGATATCAGATTCTACAGGTCCATACAGAAGAATGACAGCTGGGGTGCAATGAAAAGGACAAAAAAGATTGTGAGAAAGTCCATAGCATAGAACTAAGGAGATTCAAAAGTACAACATTTTATTGTGGGATGTGGCAGGAATTAGATTAGTAGATCCAACATTTATGAACTATTTGGAACTTTTCAATTGTATTTGCATTCATGAAACCTGGACTAAAGATAAAATAAATACTGATGGATATAATTTTTTTTCCCAAGGAAGCTAAAGGTAACAAGAAATATGGTAGAATGTCAGTGGGATTGATGATGTGGTGTAAAATCTTGAAACAAGCATAACAGAATGAGATAAAAGTGGATTCAGACCACAGTCCGGCAGTCAGATTAGTAATTAACAAGAGTGAAAATATTATCATAAATGTTCATATACCACCAGTAGAATCTAGACACATTGATACAAAAACATTGGATAAATTGGGGGCTTGTTGGATGAGTGCTCACAAAATAATCCTGACTGTGGTATTAGCCTAGTGGGTGATTTTAATGGCAGGGCCTGACAGTGCCTGGAGTCCACCAGAGCAATAAGGGAAGCCTGTGCAGCCCAGGGTCTGAATTCCCTGATAAAGAATCACAAGGCAATGGATAACAAACACTGTGAAAGGGGTAAGAAGTTAGCATATATATTAGAAGATAGCTTTCTTCTCATAAATGGTAGATCTAGAGGGAACATAATGCGGTATATACTGATATAGGAACCAGGGGAGCTTCAATAATTGATTTTTGTTCATTGCGTATTAATATACTTTTACTTTTTATGAATTTGAAAATAGGTATTAGGGCCAAAAGGTAATATAGCTCAATAGAAATGCAGATAAATATGTGATCAGAAACTCCACCTGTTATTAAAAAGGAGAATAGACTTATAAGGGTTAGAAAGGGGGTAAAGTGGGAGTTGCTAGATAACTATCAGTCAAATCAACTTCTTGTAGAATATGGGGCTAGTGAAAGAATTATGGAAATTGCACACATTAAGGATCCTGTGAAAATCTGCAGGATATGAAAATATCATAAGGAAGATCTTATCTGCATTATTAAAGTTGCTTGCATTAAAGAAATAAAGGGTAGTCGGTGATATGATGCTGAATGTAAAATGGCTAAAAGAGTAATCAATAAATTTGCCAGAGTCATAAGAATTATTCCTACAAGGGAAAATAAGACCAGATTAAATAAAATGAGGAAAGATTATAACTATTTGTTGAAAAATAAAAGGGACACATTCAGGATAACTTTATGGTCAGATTCTGAGAGGTCTGTCTGGTCAAAAGATAGTAGAACTTATTGGCACAAGTTGGTCAAATGATGGGAAGAGTACCCATATATGATTGAAAATTACATTGACCACAGTACTTGGGAATCTTATTAAAGTAAATTAGTCTTTGAGTTAAAGGGAAATAGGATAGTATGTCTCATCAAGTATGGGTACCATTAAAAGATTAAGGAAGAAGAAATAATTGAAGCATTGGCATCTTCAAAAAGGCATAAGGCACCTCGACCTGATGGAATGACCTTAGATATTATTCTTAATGACCCAGAAATATGGGTCCTCTGTTTGAAAAACATATATAATCATATAGTACAGACTGGGAAAATGATCCCCTCTTGGAGAGAAAATATTATTATATCTATGTTTAAAAAAGGGGATAAAGCTAACCCCAAACATTATCGTCCAATTAGCCTTCTTGATGTGTCCCAGAAGCTATTTATTAAAATATTACATAGAAGAATGATGGGTTGGATTCTTGAAGTTGGTATAATCGATGAGGCCCAAGCAGGTTTTATGCCTGTCCACTCCAGAATAGATCAATGCTTTGTACTAGCCCAAATAATATATACGAACATACGAACATACGAAATTTGCCAGTAGATAAAGGCCTAGAGGTCTATCAAGTCTGCTCAAATGTGAAGCTAGCACCCCTTATACTGCAGCTGCCCTTCCCTTCCACCCTTCCCCTTCATTAACCCTCCCGCTTGTCCTGTCCCATCCTCGTTTGAAGCAGTCCACTGTTCTACTGCATACCACTTCTGCAGGTAACGATTCCACCCAGCCACCACCCCTCTCAGTAAAAAGTGTCTCCTCATCTCCCTGCTGAACTTTCCTCGCTCCAGTCTCATATCATGGCCCTGGTGGCCCTCCCTCCCTACTTTGAACAGCCCTCTGTACCAGTCTTGTTTATTCCTTTCATGTATTTAAAGGTTTCAATCATGTCACCCCTGTCTCTCCTCTCCTCCACTGAGTACATGTTCAACTCCTTCAACCTCCTCTCGTATGATAAGTCCCCCAGCCCCTTGATCATCTTTGTCACCCTGCGCTGCATGCCCTGCAGTAACTTAATGTCTCTCTTCAGATACGGATGCTAGTACTGCATGCAGAACTCCAGGTGTGGTCTAACTAATGACATATACAGTGGCAGAATCACCTCCTCCCTCCTCGAGGATATACCCCTTGCAATACAACCCAGAATTTTGTTGGCCTTTGCAGCTGCCTTCCTACATTGTGCTGAGTTGTTCATTGACCCTGTAATGAGCACACCCAGATCCTTCTCTTCCTCTGTCTGGGCTAGCTGCACTCCCCCTAGCTGGTAACTCCTCCTTGGGTTCTTCATCCCAAAATGCAGCACCTTGCACTTTTTGGCATTAAAGCCCAGTTTTCAGGTGTCTGACCAGGTTTCAAGCTTTGCCAGATCATCCTGCAACCCCTGCCATTCCCCTAGGTCATCCACCACCGCGCCAACCTTGGTATCATCAGCAAACAGACTGATCTTGCTCTTGATGTCCCATGATATGTCTGCAATGAATATCCCAAACAACACTGGTCCCAACACGAGCCCTGTGAGACACCGCTCGTCACTGCCCTTGGGTGTGAGCTCCCCACCCACCACCACACTCTGTTGCCTTCCCTGCAGCCAGTTTCCTACCCATCTCACCAGCTTTGTACCCTCTCCTGTGCCTACTAACTTCCTTCCAGCCTTGAATGTGGCACGGAGTTGAATGCCTTACTGAAGTCCAGATACAGGACATCCACTGCATGGCCCCTGTCCAGTTGCCTAGTTACCCAGTCATAGAACTCATTGGGTTGGTTTGGCAGGATCTGCCAAGTATGAAACTCATGCTGTCTGCTCTCCTGTAGTCCTTTGGCCTCTGGGCGGGCCACCAGCCTCTCCTTCAGGATAGTCTCCATTTGCTTACCCATGATGGATGTGAGGGCTCACTGGTCTGTAGTTTCCACGGTTCATCCTTGGGGCCACTCTTGTGGAGGGACACCACATGAGCCATCCTACAGTCCTGAGGTACACACCCCAAATGTAGTGAGGCATTAAATAGGTCTGCCAAAGGTCCTGCAAGGACCTCTGCCAGCTCCTTCAGTCCCTGGGGTGGATGCCATCTGGGTCTGGCACCTTGTCCACCCTCAGTGCCTTCAAACCCTCTCGAACTCTGCCCACCATGATTTCCGCATCTGTCACCACTTCCCCCCGCTTCTGCCATTTCTCCCACCTTGGGTGTCACCTCCCTCTTCTCTTTAGTAAATACTGAGCAGAAGTATTCATTTAGTGCTTCCGCCTTATCGTACCCTGCTTCCATCCAACTCCCCTCCTTCCCAATCCTTACTATGTGGTCCTTACAGCTCCTTTTCTCCCTGATGTACTTAAAGAAGTGCTTCTCCCCCTTCTTAATGCCTTGTGCCAGCCTGAGTTCCATAGATGCTTTGGCTACCCTTACTGCCCTTGTAGCCTCCTTCGATTCTGTCAAGTACCTCTGTCCTCCCTCCCTGTTTTCTTGTACTTCCTAAAGGCAGCTCTTTTCCTCCTTATCTTTTCCATGACCTCCTTGCTCAACAAGCTTGGTTTCTTAGCCCTAGCCTTCTTGCTCTGGGCTTTGCAGCAGGTTTTGGTTGCCTTCACTATCCCCAGCTTTATGAGCTCCCACCTCTGGTTAATATCCATACTAGATTGAATTCCACTTCCCCCATCCTCCCAAAGTTGGCCCTCCTGAGTCCAGCACTCTTGTGCCAGATTCCACTCCTTTCTTGCCCATATCCAATGTGAGCCATACTGAGTGGTGGTCACCCCTGACAGCAGTTCCTCCACTGTAAGTTCTCTCACAAAGTCCCCATTTGCCAGCACAAGGTCAAGGGTATTCCCTAACCTGGTTGGTTCACTGACCATTTGCAGCAGGAAACTGTCCTGGAAGGCATCCAACAGTACCTACTCCCTTCTGTTCCTGGTTGTTGGGGTGCTCCATTCCACTCCTGACATGTTGAAGTCCCCCACAATCACCACACTACCCTTCTTGCAGGTCCTCCTGATCTGTCCTGCTAGTTCCCTGTCTAACTCCTCCGTCTGAGATGGTGGTCTTTACACCACTCCCATTCTAAGAATCCAATTCTTGGAATCCTGGATTTGCACCCAAAGTGACTCCATACTACCCTCCTCCCCTTCCTCCCTTACACACTTCAGTTCTTCCTTCATATAGTGCCACCCCTCCTTTCCCAATCACCCTGTCCCTCACGAAATAACCTGTACCCTGGTACAGACAGGTCCCAATCATTATATTGGGTGGCCCATGTTTCCATGATGGCTTCAATGTCCACCTCTCCTCTGCCATGAGAACCTGTAACTCTGCAGTTTTTCTCCCAAGGCTCCTAGCATTAGGGTAACCACCTTCCACCCTTCCCCCCTCCCATCCTGCCCTTCTTTCCTAGCATCACCAATAGTACTTGCCATTTGTCCTTTGTCACTGTTATGGGGGTTAAGCTCATATGATTTCCCAACCTGTGGTCTCTGCATATCTCTTCCCCAACTGCCACCCCCCCCAGTCCTAGTTTAAATTCCCAAATTCCTCAATATACTCTTCCATCCTCTGTTTCAACACTTTCTTTCCCTCCTCACTCAAGTGCAGTCTGTCCTTGCATAGAGACTACTGTCCTCCCAGGTCCCTCCCACCCCCAACAGCCCATACCCTTTAGCACAACACCAGGTTCTATAGCCATCCATTAAATTCCTCTATTCTCAGCTTTCTTGTTGTGCTTGCCTTTGGCACTGGAAGTATCTCAGAAAAAGTTACTGATCTTCCTGCCCCCTCACATAATTGTGCTAGTTCATCAAACCTCCTCTGGACTAAATCTACTGTCTTGTCAGTCAGGTCATTTGTCCCAAGATGTATAATTAGATGAGGCTTGTCCCTACCCCTTCTAGCATATTTCATAACAGACTGTCCCACCCTTTCCGCTGTCATTCCTGGCATTTCCTCCACCCAAATGTGACTATGCCTCTCCCCCTTGCTACCCCACCTATCTCCTCTTAGTATTGAGTCCCCCAACACTAAGATTCCACCCCTCTTACTCCCTGCTTGCTTCCATTCATCTCCCACTCTCATTTCCAGCTCCTCTTCTTCCTCCTGCACAGTATTTCCCCCTTTTATCCCTGTTGCAATTCTCCCAGCAGAAATTCCACCCACTCCAGTTTGGTCCAGTCATTTATCAATTACTCCTCTAATTTCATCATTTCCCTCCTCCACTTTCTTCCTCTGTAGCAGTGCACCGCTGTTTTCTGAAGACCTTTCACAAATGCCCGCTCTCTCTCTCTTCATAGTAACCTGTTCTCTCCTTACCACTCCATGACTTTTGCCACTTCTTCACCTCCCCTCACAAGTCCCTATCATCCTCCTTCCATTTGTGTTTTGTCTCCTGACCTGGTTTCCCTGGCAATCATTCTTCCTGGCCTGGGCCCTTGTATCTACTTCCCTTCTTCTGACCCTCCTCCACCACCGTTGGCTTAAATCACCCTCCCTCATCTCCCTTCTTCCTCCCTTCAGTATTGGCTCAGCCACCCCAATCTGCCTTGCCTGTCTTAGTTCCTCCTGCAGACCCTCAATCTCCAAGTTTTTCTATGTGGTTGCGTACTAAACATCCTCCCACACTCCAGGCAATGTTTAAAAAGATTGGTGCACTGCAGTTGTTGCAGCCTAACACCCTACCCGTTGCTGTCATTGCCCACCAGCGACCCCCCACCCTTCCAGATGCAGGATACCAAACACTCCCCCAAGTCTCCCCCTCCCCCCATATCAGTGCAAAACATTTTATTTCCTTACCTCCTTTGTTGCACACGTTTAGATATATTGAGCAACTGCTTTTTATATTCCAAACCTTCCTATCCACACTCAAGAAGAGACTTTAAGTAGCCATTGCACAACCTTCTTCAAACTCCTACTCCTCCTTTTCCCAATGCAATATCAATGCGAAGTAGTAATAATGAAAGCCCCTAGATTTGCTTTTACTTCCCTTCCACTGAGAGAGCAGTCACCTCTTCACTTGCTGCTGTTCCTTTCCTGGATGTCTGCTTCTGCTATGACAGATGCATATCCTTTGCCTGTTTGAGGAAGTGATGTCAGAACCCCTAGTATAAAGGAAATAATAGACCAGGGGTGGGTGGAGTGAGGAGTTTGGGGGGTGGGACCAGCCCAAGTCCTCCAGAAACAATCAGGTAGCTGAGGCCTCTGGTCAGACCATTAGCACCCTTCCCCCACTGTGCACTCAAACTTTGCAGCTAGTGAAACCAGCAACAATGAATCACAATTCTACTCAAAGCCCCCCAAATAGGTTTGCTACCCAAAGAAACAGGACTCCAATTCAAACAGCTTCACCAACAACACATCAAAATAGGCTTGGAATTAGAAGATATAGGTCTTCAATTCAAAGAAACAGACCCAGTTAAATTACACCAATTATGTTTTAAAACAGAAGAAATAGCCTCTACAAATGCAGCCTGCCACACAGTGAACCAAACAAATAAGCCCACTTATAGCTACCAAAACAGGTTTCAAAATTCCAACAGCCCCAAACAATACCCTGCTAGCCCCTTAATAGTAAGAAAGAAAAGAAATAACATTCTACCAAGTAGAATCCACGAAAAACAATGTAAAACAAGAAGCTACTGTACTGTAGATCTGATCCTGTCCCCCTTCTAGTTTATATTAAAAAACAAAAATTATACTGCGTATTTATAGATCTTATGGCAGCCTTCAATAAAGTTAATAGAGGTAAGCTATGTAGAGTAATGAGGGGTTATAAGCTGGATCCAGCAATACTCAATCTGTTGATTACCTTGTACACAGAAAATTTCACCTGTATAAGGTGTAATAGTGGAGGAGATACCATTATAAAGTTCACAACGAACATAAGAGTAAGACAAGGTTGTGTCTTATCGCAAACCTTATTTAATTTATATTTGAATGGTGTATTAAAAGAATTGTATGATCCTGGGTTGCACATGCCAAGGATGGGCTCTAGGCACTGCCCCTACCTGGCTTATGCGGATGATGTGGTATTAATATCTACTAGCTACCTGGGAATTAAAAGAAGCATTAATACATTTTACAAGGGATGTGAAATAGCTTCCTTGGAGATA
This sequence comes from Neoceratodus forsteri, assembly GCA_016271365.2. Classification (NCBI taxonomy): domain Eukaryota; kingdom Metazoa; phylum Chordata; order Ceratodontiformes; family Ceratodontidae; genus Neoceratodus; species Neoceratodus forsteri. The sequence goes on along the minus strand of CM028136.1, from coordinate 120,255,962 downwards.
AATTATGAAAAAACTAAGGGCAGGATTCATGAAGCTTGTGAAATACCCCCAGCTGTGGGTAAACCTCAGCGCAAGTCGATTGTGACCTGTGGATCCGCAAATTACCTGCAGCAGTGGGTATTCACAAAGCTGGAGATGGATTATGACTGGCTTCATGATCTATGGTTGCTTGTGGGTTGTGTTGCTGGGGAGATGGCCATAGCAGCGGGAATGGACTATGGCTAATGGAACCAACCGTAACACCCTCTGCAACTGCAGTGACTGTGAATTGCACCAGCTGCAGCTGCCTGTGATTCCAGTCCACAGTAGGAGTTGCAGAGAGGAACTTGAAAATATTCTTGTTGAGAATTCTGTCCTCAGTGTTTCATATGCAGCAGGTATCAAGGAAGAAAGGGTAAGGATTGTAAGCTATTTTGTCACAATAATAAAATAGAGAAAATATTTTTTGTTATCTAGGAGTGACATTTACCTATAATCTAAAGTGGTGCATGCATAAAAGATTGAAGAGATTTACAACTATTGTGGTGAGATGTATGTATAAATTTGGAGGACATTCCGTTAAGGGTTCTTTGAAAGCAATGACTGCAAAATTGAGAAGTCAGACACTTTATGGAGCTGAAATCTGGGAACAAGATAACATACATCTAACACAATAGTGTCCCAGGGTTCCTTTTAGTTTCTCCAAATGTCTTCAACTGTCTTTGAAAGCATATCAGGGAGAAGGTAGTCCACAGATAACTTATACAAATCAAGAAAAGACCTTCTCAGCCAGTTCCCAATAATACTTGTTTATTTTCAGGTTCTTCATTTGAAGGTCTATCGGTATTTTTCTTTTATTCAATAATAGCAACACAGTCGCTCCATCAGATAATATACTGCTGTGTAATGTTTCAGAACTTAAAGTTCCTTCATCAGACACTGGAGCATACTTCCATACTTCTGGAACGGCCTTCCAGAGGAGGTTGTGGAGTCAAAAACAGTGGTTGAATTCAAGCATGCATGGGACAGTCATAAGCCAATTCTAGGGGGTGGAGTAGAAAGAAGTACACTGATGACTAACTAGGATCTGCAGCTTGTCCATTAGGTAGGGAAATGGGCAGACTGGGTGGGCGAAGTGGTCCTCATCTGCCATCAAGCTCTATGTTTCTGTATGTAAAAATACAAACAATTATAATCCGTCATGAATAAGGCATTTTTTCTATCAGAATAACTTCTCAAAAGTTAATATTGATTTTTTCAGGTGGAACTGACCTGATGTTAACATAATAATAAAACCATATGGGCTGTTATTGGTCAGTTCCACTAGAAAAAGCAACACATTATCTCAGAATCTGTAGGAACTACCTGGTAAACAGGAGGGATAGTAAACATAGAGTGTACCTTATTATGGTCACTTGACTGTTTTGTGCAATATGGATGTCAATTAATTCAACTCATAACAGAATGCTTTTTTACACACTTTGGGATATTATAATCATAGTAGGTCTGAATGTATTTTTTTTAAAAACAGAAGTTGATCTACATCAAGTACATGTGCATCTTTTTAATTTCAAAAAATTGATTGTTTATTTTTGTAATGTTTGTATGGGTTTAGTTTTATAAAGACAATACTGTTTGTCAAAAATTAAACCTATTTGATATTTTCACTGACTGTCAACAATAGCAAATATAATAAAATAAACAGATAGTGAAAATAACCTTGTACTGCTTGTTTCCTCAGCTTTACCATCATGTCAATTACTATATGCTCTCAGCCCCATTAATTTTTCAAATATTATAATAATACTCTCAAAACAAGCATTATGCTTATACAACAAATGAATAGGCATTCAACATAAGTCATTACATTGCCCTTCACAATATTTTCCACTTCATGGGTGGATTTTAATTTTATTTATTTTATTTAATTTTATATACTTTAATTTATTTTATTTTTTACATTAATCAAACTTAGTTTGAATATAGAAACTGTCCACCGCAGGCAAAGCCATAGTAATTAACAACTTACTACTTGAAGTCAGACTGGAGAACTGTGCATGCCTATGAGTGGCCAGCCAGATCATTCTTTCAATTACCTTTCCACTTACAGTGGGTGCAGCATAGGGATGCAATGAAGTTTCAATCTGCTGGTGAAGTTGTTGCAAATTTATAGAAATTCACACTTTGTGAAGTTTTACACATTTTCTGTGGTCTCACCATCTTAGGTGGTGAACATTGTATTATTTGTAAAAAAAAGCTCCAACGCAGCATAAAATACCTCCCCCACCTACTGTGCTCAAATTCTACCAGCTCCTACCTCCCCAAAATGTTAATGTATCAATCCTTCTCCCATTTCCCTGCAAGCATGCTCATCTCTTCTCCCTCATGCCCTAGGGAATTCTTAAGTACACATGTGACTCCAATGCACACAGTAATCCCTCCCCTGGTGAATTTATAATTCCACATAAGACTCCAATGCTCACAGTATAGAATATATATACATATATATATATATATATATATATATATATATATATAGAAGACAAAGAACCTCTGTCACGTAAACACTGAGGCAAGGGTTACCCAAAGGGCATTTGGCTGGGAAGCCAAGTTTCAAGAAAATACAAAGTCACACATGCCCCCACAATGCAAAGCATCAAGGCTGCATATGCAAATCACCACAGAATGTTATGCTGGTCCAACTTTTAAGCAGAATTGCATGGTGCGAAAGGCCTCTCACACAGTTTGCAAGGTCCTACCAGGACTCATCAGTATGCCTGGTCTGTTTAACACCCCAGTGGACTGGACCAGCTACCCCTAAGGCAGCGTGCCTGGGATATATTGTGGTGAACCCATTAAAATAAAAAACATTTAAAAGACAAAGAACCTCTGTGCATAAACACTGAGGCAAGGGTTACCCCAAAGGGCATTTGGCTGGGAAGCCAAGTTTCAAGAAAATACAAAATCACACATGCCCCACAATGCAAAGCATCATGGGCTGCATATGCAAATCACCACAGAATGTTATGCTGGTCCAACTTTAAGCAGAATTGCATGGTGCCGAAAGGCCTCTCACACAGTTTGCAAAGGGTGCTAACAGAAGACATAGACACATGTTTCGTCCTACCAGGACTCATCAGTATGCCTCGTCTGTTTGACACCCCAGTGGAATGGACCAGCTACCCTTAAGGCAGTGTGCCTTGGATATATTGTGGTGAACCCATTAAAATAAAAAACATTTAAAAGACAAAGAACCTCTGTAAAAACACTGAGGCAAGGAGTTACCCTAAAGGGCATTTGGCTGGGAAGCCAAGTTTCAAGAAAATACAAATCACACATGCCCCCACAATGCAAAGCATCATGGGCTGCATATGCAAATCACCACAGAATGTTATGCTGGTCCAACTTTAAGCAGAATTGCATGGTGCCAAAGGCCTCTCACACAGTTTGCAAGGGTGTTAACAGAAGACATAGACACGGTTTCAGCCAGGTTCACCATAATATATCCCAGGCACACTGCCTTAGGGGCTGGTCCATTCCACTGGGGTGTCAAACAGACGAGGCATACTGATGAGTCCTGGTAGGACTAAACACGGTTCATGTCTTCTGTTAGCACCCTTGCAAACTGTGTGAGAGGCCTTTCGCACCATGCAATTCTGCTTAAAGTTGGACCAGCATAACATTCTGTGGTGATTTGTATATGCAGCCCATGATGCTTTGCATTGTGGGGCATGTGACTTTGTATTTTCTTGAAACTTGACTTCCCAGCCAAATGCCCTTTGGGTAACCCTTGCCTCAGTGTTTATACACAGAGGTTCTTTGTCTTTAAATAGTTTTTTATTTTAATGGGTTCACCACAATATATCCCAGGCACACTGCCTTAGGGTAGCTGGTCCATTCCACTGGGGTGTTAAACAGACGAGGCATACTGATGAGTCCTGGTAGGACTAAACATGTGTCTATGTCTCTGTTAGCACCCTTTGCAAACTGTGTGAGGCCTTTGCACCATGCAATTCTGCTTAAAGTTGGACCAGCATAACATTCTGTGGTGATTTGCATATGCAGCCCATGATGCTTTGTATTGTGGGGGCATGTGTGATTTTGTATTTTCTTGAAACTTGGCTTCCCAGCCAAATGCCCTTTGGGTAACCCCTTGCCTCAGTGTTTACACACAGAGGTTCTTTGTCTTTAAATGGTTTTTATTTTAATGGGTTCACCACAATATATCCCAGGCACACTGCCTTAGGGGTAGCTGGTCCATTCCACTGGGGTGTCAAACAGACGAGGCATACTGATGAGTCCTGGTAGGATCAAACACGTGTCTATGTCTTCTGTTAGCACCCTTTGCAAACTGTGTGTGAGAGGCCTTTGGCACCATGCAATTCTGCTTAAAGTTGGACCAGCATAACATTCTGTGGTGATTTGCATATGCAGCCCATGATGCTTTGCATTGTGGGGCATGTGTGACTTTGTATTTTCTTGAAACTTGGCTTCCCAGCCAAATGCCCTTTGGGTAACCCTTGCCTCAGTGTTTATGCACAGAGGTTCTTTGTCTTTTAAATGTTTTTTATTTTAATGGGTTCACCACAATATATCCAAGGCACACTGCCTTAAGGGTAGCTGGTCCATTCCACTGGGGTGTAAACAGACGAGGCATACTGATGAGTCCTGGTAGGACGAAACACGTGTCATGTCTTCTGTTAGCACCCTTTGCAAACTGTGTGAGAGGCCTTCGCACCATGCAATTCTGCTTAAAGTTGGACCAGCATAACATTCTGTGGTGATTTGCATATGCAGCCCATGATGCTTTGCATTGTGGGGGCATGTGTGACTTTGTATTTTCTTTATATATATATATATATATATTCATTGCAAAAACTCCATTAATGCATCAGTTAGGTTTGGTAGTACAGCAACAAAAGTCTGAAAATTTGGTGTTAGGGTTACCAATCCTACCACCCCACCCTCCACACACCAACAGGTGTCAGGGTGTGCCTTGGGGTCATTGGGCCTATCTCTCACCCCATTCCATGTGTAACCAAGCTGTCATGGTTCAGTACTGGAGAATGGGGTGAGAGTTAGGCCTGACGACTGAAGGCACACCCCAATGCCTGTTAGTGTGTGGAAGGTGTGGGGTGGGGTGGGATTTAGGGTTGGTATCCCTAACAGCAAATTTCCAGATCTTTGTTTCTGTACTGTCAACCCTAACTGATGCATTAACAGAGTTTTTTGTAATTAATTTGACTTCTTTTTGAGATAGTATAATAGTATCATTATTTTACTGTGGGAGCACAGGTTCCTTCAGACCCTGCGCTCCAATCCCTCAAAGTTATGCACGTGCATAGAATAAATTCAACAGATGCTCATAACTGAGGCATTTTCAGGAATTTTTTCTACCAGTTTTCAACATGGCCTTTTGGGTACCCCATCTCATGAACAGTGGCACTGTCATTTCCTGAATCAGTCCCAAAAGTCAATTTTGCACAGCAACCGTGCCATTCTGTACCACAGGTGTGAAAACATTTTTTGGGCAGGATGTGAAGAAGACAGCTGTACTGTTCATGAGGAGGTGTGAACAAATGGCAATGTTGAAAATCTTTACTGAAAATATTAAAAACTGTCGAAGGTCCAAGTGTGTGTAGAAATTGCACAACACACACTCATAATGTGGGCATTTTGGGAAATGTTTGCAACACACTTTCAACATGGGCTTTTTGGGAACTCCCTTCATGAACACTGGCACTGTCTATTTGTTAATCGGTCATGAAAGGTGATTCTGTGCAGCGACCGCAAAATCACCTTATGGGTCCGATTAACAAAATGACAGTAACAGTGTTCATAAGGTAGGGTCCCAAAAAGCTGGCATGCTGTCACTATGATGACAACTTTACCGTGACAGACACTACAGCAACAACAGTGTCAGGTTGCTGTAGTGTTAGCATGGAATCCCGGCACTACTTTCTGGATGTTTTGCACCCCCTTCCTAAAGCAAGTCTGACTCAGAGTTAATTAATTTAGTAGCATGGGTGGGGAAAGCCCCCACATAGGTGGTTCGGGCAATGCCCCCCAAAGAAAACATAATCTGAAGTGACTACCTTTATGCCAACCACAAAGGCGGTCAACATAAAGGAGTCACTGTAATGTCAGTTGACAACAAAATTATAGACTGTCATAGATCCTAAAAAGCCCATGTTGAAAATTTGATTAAAAAATTTTGAAAAATGGCCGAGATAGCAACATAAGTTCAAAACCCCATTGACAGCCATTATATGGCACTTACCTTGATTCTTCAGATTGCGATTCAGCTGTGAAGATTGCAGATGTTTAGTTATTTAACCAGGTGAGACACACTAAGCTGAAAGTTTTTTTACAGGTGCAACCTGGGAGCACAGGGAAGTTAAGTGACTTGCTCAGGGTCACCAGTATGCAAGTGGAAGCTGTGGGATTCAAACCCAGGTCTGGTCTGCTGGATGTCACCAGATGTGTCTCAGTCCAGAGAAGATAACAGCGCCGTCCTCTGGAGGTACTGTAAGTGTGGGTAAGGGGTATGCGAGGAGGTTGGTGTGCAGAGTGATGGTGGGGATGGAGAAGGGGACAGGAAGTTGATGAGGCACCATTTTCTTTCCAGGTATAAAAAAATAGACATGGGGGACAGTTTTCTTTTTATAGGTGTTTTAACAAACAAATTCCATTTTGGGACACTAGGAATGGGCTAGCAGTGTCCCAGTACTGGACAAGGAAATGAATGCCGACACTGGGATTGGGAAGAGTGATGTTGGCAAATAAAATACAATGGGCTGGCGTGGGGTGAATTGGCAATGGATGGTGGAGGGTGGCACATTGCAGAGAGGGAGGGAGGTAGTGGAATGGGTTCTGTGGCATTGAGGGATGGGGCACTGGCAACAGATGGTGGAGGGTGGGACAGCACACAGCGAGAGGGAGCAGAAGTGCTGTATAGTTAAAAAGAGAAAAATAAATAGAAATATGCCTTGGCCCCTTTGGAGACACTTAAAGGGAAAAAATATCCTTAATTTAGGTAAACACCAACAGTTGGTTATCTAAACAGGGATGGTATACTGACTGCACATTGACACTGCTACTGCAAGAGACCAGCAGAGTGACAGAAGTCCCCAAATCGTTCTGGGCCCCGCAGATACCAGCGGTGCACTTCCCAGTATTGTGCCCCTCCCAGAGACAACTCTGACTCAGAGTTGTATATTTAGAGACCGGGGGTGTGTGGGTGGCATATCCCCACATGGGGGGTTTCAGGGACAAAGCTACCCAAAGAAAACATGCCGACATCCCTGACTGTACAATGCCTTACACTTGTCATTGTGTCTATCACTGTCAGGGATGTCAGCATTTGAGATGTCGCAGTACAATAGGTAAACCAACAGGGACCAAGGAACAGAATCTTGTCATTAGTTTTCTAAAAAAGTGGCCAGAAAAGGTTTTGACCTTTTCAAAGGGGACACATTGAATTAATGTTACAAATCTGGAAAAGTTTGCAAAATAACTTTTGGAAATTTGCAAAAGTGGCACAAATTAACAAAAGTTTAATAAATGAACTTTTGGAAATTTGAAACATTTCTAATGGCTCAAGTGCAAAAACATGTTTCTGGCCATTATTTTTAAAGTCTAATGGCAGGATCATGTTCCTCAGCCCCCAATTCAGTAAACACAATTGCCGGAATTTTCAATATGGCCAGTAACTTTTGAATAACAGCTATTTTTCTGTGCCGGTAACTGAAAATAAGATGGTGGTGGCATAACACTACTGAGGACATTTGGACATGAAAATAAACTGACAGCAACTTTCAAGAGGCACATGTATTTTTTCCCTATTAACTATAATGGAAAACGTGAAATTTGAATAACTTTTGAACATATTAATATATTTTCATCAAATCTTCAAAAAGCACATCAATGACTCAGACTATATATTCCCTGAGAATTTCAGACCAGAAGGACAAACCATTTGGGCTGTAGCCTCGAGCAAAAAATAGCCAAATAGTGGGGGTGTTTTTACATTTTTTGGCACTCCACAGCTATACAATGGCACATTCCATTATAATGCAACTTGCCAGAAGCAGAGATCAATGATACCAGACCGCGCATGCAAACCTTTAGGCAAATCGTCGAACGGGTGTAAAGTTATTAATGTGCAAACTTTTGGCTTTAACAAAGACATAGCCGGGCAACCCTAACTATGTGCCTTTAGGTGGTTTGGTGACAAAATATTAGAGGTCTACAAAGTTACGGTACTCCGAAGTTGACTAACTTTTTCCATAGACTAACATTATGGCATCCGCCGCATCTTTAGAGGGTCATAATCTTGGAAATGCTTCGGAGATACAAACTTTTCATTGGAAAAATGCTTAGCCCTCTGCTAGGGGGCTAAGTGCAAAATTAGCCAGGAAAGTCATAAATTATTTGAAATTGAATTTTTTTTTCTACGTCATACGGTTCCTGAGATATAAGCAATTTAGTATTCCAAGTGTTCATTTTCTGCTCCGAGGCCCATTATTAAACATACATTCTTTGTATGCACTGTGTTTCTCAAAGCAGCTTTTGGGGAAAAAAAGGGTGTGCATTTTCGTTACTATTACAGTTAGCATTTCCACATGCGTTTCTGTAACCGTTTGCATTACCGTTCCCATCTACGGCAACATGTGCATTACCCTTTGCATTTCCATTTGCATTTGCATTACTGTTAACATTTGAGTTTCCATTACTGTTTTTTTTGTGTTTCCTTTTGCGTCACAGTCTGCATTTCTGTTTGCATTTGCATACGCGGTTCCGTTTACATTTGCATTTCTGTTTGTGTTTCCTTTGCTGTCATCGTTGCTGTTCCTGTAAGTGTTTGCATTTCCAATTGCGTTACCGTGACCATGCACTTGTATTTGACTTTCTGTTTTCATTAATGTTTGCGCTTGTATTTCGATTACTGTTTGGGTTATCATTTACGTTTGCATCACCATGTGCGTTACTGTTTGTGCTTGCGTTTGCGTTACCATTACTTCACTATTTATAGTGCAAATATTTTTAAAAAGAAGCGAAATTCATGGCAAAAAACTCTGTTTACTGTATCAGTTAGGGTTGTTCCACAGCGAAAAAAGCGAGAAAATTCGGTGTAAGGATTGAAAACCCTAACTGCGCATTCCACACCCCCCAACCCCACCACCACAGACACACACATATACATGCAAGTATGGGAAGGACCAAGGCAACACAACCAATCACACACAACCAGCAGCAGGTAACAGGAATAACATACAACTATCTAAACCATGAAACCGCACACCCATGCTCCCATCAGGCTGTGGCATGGAGTCATCACTGCTAACTGTCATCTGGAACATTCCACGCACAGCTAAACATATATTGTGCTATGACACTTTCATGTTTGTGAAAGTATTTTGTGAAAGTATGCTCCTAATGACTGCACATCTTTGCCATCATCCTGCAAGCAAACGATTGTTTCCTTTGGGCTGACATTTGCAGGATGGCAAGACCTGGTCAGACATATGTGCTTTTTCCTGCTATTGTGCTAAAATACTTAAGGATTTCAAAGTTACACTGTTCCAAAATTGAGCAATTTGCCCTACACTCGCACTGTGGTGCCCATGACACCTTTCACCTCCTATTTGTTGAAAACTAAGCGAGGTACACCATTTTCGCTACTGCCAGCTTGGTTCACCTTTATCTGAACTAACCCCGAAGAATAATAATGTAACATATCCGAAGTTGAATTTTCCACTTCCTACAGTGACACAGGTATACACCTTCTGGATGTGTGTGATTGGTTGTGTTGTCTTGGTCCTTCCCTGTTGTATGTAGTGTGTGTGGTGGTGGGGGGTTGGGGAGAATGCACAGTTAGGGTTTTCAACCCTAACACCAAATTTCCTCACTTTTGTCACTGTGGAACAACCCTAACTGATGCATTAAATGGATTTTTTTGCCAAGAATTTCCCTTCTTTTTTAAAAAATTTGCACCATGAATAGTGAAGTAATGGTAACGCAAGCGAAAGTACAGTGTGAAAAAAGTACAGTGTTGTGATTACTGTGGTTAAAGATGTGACGGAGTAGTATAGTGCTTTACAATCTTGCATGTGTCTTGCATATGTGTGTGTGTGTGGGGGGGGAGGTGGATGCGGAGTTAGCATTTTTAACCCTAACAGCACATTTCTAAACTTTTGTCGCTGTACTATGAACCCTAACTGATGCATTAACAGAGTTTTTTCAATGAATTTCCCTTCTTTTTGAGAAAGTATAATTTAAGTGGTGTGTGTCAGTGGGAGTGCTGACCTTCTGGCCCTGCACACCCTTCACATTGTCCATTTTTTGGCATAATGATATGCACATCTGGGCCCTGCTCTCCTACTTATACATAACTATGAAGTTATACAGCAGACCTATAGGGCAAGGAGCCCTTGTAAGACTAATTTGCTAATATCTCAGGAACCATAGCAGCTAGGAAAAAATTATGTGCTGGTGTAATCATGACAGCAAGTACTCCATGTAGCATAGATCGACAGAATCTGAATCTTGCATCATTTCTGAGATACAGGCACCAAAATGCACTGAAAAGGCACCCTTGTAACCATAGCAAGTAGGAAAAAAATTCCACTGCAGATGTCATTTATTATTTCCAAACTTATTTCAGCAGATTAGTTCACCCATAGATGAAATATGGGAGATCTAATCTGCTAGTAGCAAAAAGTCTGTATCTTGCTTCATTTCTGAGACATGGGCACCAAAAGGCATCACAGGCACCACAATGTCATCCTATGAGAACGTTCTTAACTTCCGAATGCTGTAAAATTTTTCCACTTAAATGATTTGCCTTGAAACCACCAAAAGGCACATCTGTGTGACCTGGGCTTGCAACCCTGCAAATTTCAGCACACAAGACCCAAACATTTTGTTGCAGGAGGATGGCAAAGATTTGCAGTTTTTAAAAAAATACTTTCTCAAATCATGAAAGTTTCGGAAAAATTAGCACAAAACATTTTCATGTGTGAAAGTATTTTGGCCATTTCTTTCATGATTTGCAAAAGTATTTTTCTCCTGATGTTTAAAATGGCATTTCTGGGAGGTTTTACCCCTCAAAAAAGATAGGGCTGGCATCATCAGGACACGACTAGGTAACCCCGACAGTCAGTGTTTACATAGATGGTGCCAACTTTAAACACCAGGCATTTTTCTGACTCTCTAACTGAAACCAAGATGGTAGCAGTATGAAAGTAAAAGGGCCACTTGCAAAAGGAAAATGTACTTGCGACACCATTCTTGCGACACATATATTTTTTCCCCTTTGACTCTAATGGGAAATTTGTTTTTTTAATAACTTTTGAACAGTTTAATATTTGTACACCAAATCTTCAAAAGGCACAATGAGGACTCAGACTGCCTCTTCCCTGAAAATTTCAGACCAAACAGACAAATCATTTAGGCTGCGGGCATGAGCAAAGAAATGCACAAAAAGCACTTTTTTAGCATATTTTAGCATTCTGCAGCTCCACAATTGTATATCCAACCACAACACAACTTGCCAGATCCAGAGATCTATGGTACCAGACCACACATGTAAAATGTAATGCAAATTCATCATACAGTCACAAAGTTATTAAGGTGCAAAATCTGTTTAACATTAAAGTACTTACTCAACCCTAACTAGTCTATATATATATATATATATATATATATATATATTAGAGGGAAAAACTCTGTTTAATGCATCGTTAGGGTTGTTCCACAGCAACAAAAGTGAAGAAATTAGATGTTAGGGTTGAAACCCCCTTTGCACTCCTCCAGCCCACCCCCCAAACCGGCATCGGGGTGCGTGTTGGTGTTGTCAGTCCTAACTCTCACCACATTTTCCTGTTCCTCAGCTTCTTTCCACATGTGATGGGGTGAGAGTTAGGACCGATGACCCCAACGCGCACCCCAATGCTGGTTGGGGGGTGGGCTGGAGGGTTGTAAGGGGAGGGTTTCAACCCTAACATTGAATTTCCTTGCTTTTTTCACTGTGGAATAACCCTAACTAATGCATTAAACTAATTTTGTTGCCTCTAATTCCCTTCTTTTTGAGAATGATAATGAGAAATAAAGAATGTAATGCAGCAGCAGGAGCACATGGCCCTTCGGGCCCCGAGTTCCCGCCATGTATTGTCTTGTCACATAGTAACACGGTGCCTGCAAATGCAAATGGTAATGTGCATGGTGATGCAAAGCAAAACAGAAATAGAAACAGTACTGTAAACACAAATGGTAAAAATAATGCAAACACAAGCTCAAATGAAAACGCAAAGGTTAACGCACGTGGTGGCATAGACGGGAATGGTAAGTGAAATGGGTACGGAACCGCAAGCAGAAGTGGTAAGGGTAACAGTAATGTAAGTACACAGGCAGGTTTTCCCCAAAGGCTGCATAGAGAAAGACAGTGAGTACAAAGAATGTATGCATAATAATGGGTCTTGGAGCAGAAACTCGGCAGTTGGAATACTAAATTGCTTATATATCAGGAACCGTATGATCTAGAAAAAAAATTTAAAAGTCATATGATTTTTGACTTTCCTGGCTAGTTTTGTACTTAGTCTCCAGTAGGTGGCTAAGCAATTTTCCAACAAAAAGTCCGTATCTCGCACCATTTCCCAGATACAGACCCTGAAAGGTGCAGCGGCAGCCGTAATGTTATCCTATGGGAAAAAAGAGAAGTGTGGAGTGCCATAACTTTGCTGCCCTGTAATATTTTTTCAGCAAACAACCAAAAGCGACATCTGTGGGATGCTGGCTTTTTCCCCTCCAAATGTCAGTGTAAAAGACCAAACCGTTATTTTGCAGCATGGTGGCAAAGAATTCCTGTCATGCAGCAGACACCGCAGTGTTAGTCTATGGGAAAAAGTGTCAATTTCAGAGTACCGTAACATTGCATCCATGCAATATTTTGTCACCAAACCACCAAATGGCACATCTGTGAGTTGTTGGCTGCCTTCCTTCCAAATTTCAGCCCAAAACACCAAATTGTTCATTTGCAGCAAGGTGGCAAAGAATTCTTGTTATGTTGGGCATAGTGTCACAAAGTAGTGTCATGATTTGCGAAAGCTTTCACACAGATTTGCAAAGTGTCATGAGTGCGACACTACTTTGCGACACTACTTTTTCCAAAAATTTTAAAAACATATTTCTGGGGTGTTTAACCACAAAAAAAAGACATGGCCAGCATCCTCAGGGTCCAACTAGGTGAACACAGAAAGAATTGTGTCCGTATAGGGTCCCAATTTTAAATGCAAAGCATTTTTCTGATCATGAACTGAAAACAAAATGGCAGATTTGCGACCCTGCTAGGGCCATTTGCGACACTAAAAAGTGCATTTGCGAAAGTGTCAAACTTTTTGTTAACTTTTCTCTTTGACTTATAATGGGAAATTGTTTTTTGAATAACTTTTGAACCATTTAATATTTTTTCACAAAGTCTTCAAAAGGCACAAGGGGACCCCAGCCGCACGATCCCTGAAGTTTTCATACCAGTCACGCAAACTGTGCAACCTGTAGGGATGAGCAAAGAATTCAAAAAAGCGTATATGCGCATGCAGATCATGCTTAATAACTCTGCAGCCGTATATCAAACAGTACGAAAGCTGGCAGATCCCAAGATGCATGGTTCTTGATCATGTATTCCATATTTCAGGCAAATCCATTGAACAGTTGCAAAGTTATTAGGTGCAAAATTTTAGGTTTAACATGTAAATGGCTCCTCAACCTAACTATGGTAACGGTAGTTCATGGATTGCCTGAAATTTGGAATACACGATCAAGAATCATACATCTTGGGATCTGCCAACTTTCGTACTGTTCAGATATACGGCTGCGGAGTTATTATGCATGATCTGCGTGCACATTCACACTTTTTTTAATTCTTTGCTCTTCCCTACATGTCACACGGTTTGCACAGCCAGACCGAAAACTTCAGGGAACGTGTGGCCAGGGCCCCCGATGTGCCTTTTGAAGATTTTGTGAAAAAATATTAAACGGTTCAAAAGTTATTCAAAAAACAATTTCCCATTATAAGTCAATGGGAAAAGTTAACAAAAAGTTCAACACTTTCGCAAATGCAGTTTTTATTTTCGCAAATGGCGCTTTTACTTTTGCAACTCCACCATTTTGTTTTCAGTTGGTGATGAGAAAAATGCTTGGCAATTAAATTTGGGACCCTCTAGCAACACAATTCTTTTTGTGTTTACCTAGTCAGACCCTGAGGATGCTAGGCATGTCTTTATTTTGAGGTTAAACAGCCTAGAAATATTTTTTTTCAGGTTTCTGGAAAAAGTACTAGCTGTCACAAATTGCGACACTACTTTTCCAGGCTATGGCAAAATGACAGCAATTCTTTGCCACCCTGCTAAAAAAGAACAGTTTGGACTTTTGGGCTGAGATTTGGAGGGGAACACAGCCAACATCTAACAGATGTGCCTTTCAGTGCTTTGGTGACAAAATATTACAGGGTAGCAAAGTTACAGTACTCCAAATGTGACACTTTCCCATAGGATAACATTATGGCGTCTGCCGCATTACAGGAATCCTTTGCTGCCCTGTTGCAAAATAAAGGTTTGGTCTTTTGGGCTGAAATTTGGAGGAAAGAAAACCAACATCCCACCGATGTGTCTTTTGGTAGTTTGGTGAAAAAATATTACATGGCGACATGGTGATGGCACTCCGAAGTTAACACTTTTTCCCTTTGGATAACATTCCGGGGCCAGTCACGCCTTTTGGGCCCCATGTCTTGGAAACGGTTCAAGATACGGACTTTTCATTGCAAAAATGCTTAGCTCCCTATAGGGGGCTAAGTACAAACCTAGCCAGGAAAGTCATAATTCATATGAAATTTAATTTTTTTTCTATGTCATACGGTTCCTGAGATATAAGCAATTTAATATTCCAAGTCCTCATTTTCTGGTCCGAGGTCCATTGTTATGTATACATTCTTTGTTTTCACTGTGTTTTCAAATGCATTTTGGGGGGAAAAGAAGGGTGTGCCCTTTTGTTACTGTGACAATTAGCGTTTCCATTATTGTTTGTGGCACCATTACCATCTACTCCACAGTGTGTTACGGTTTGCGTTATTACTTCTGTTTGCATTTCTGTGTCATTTGGCATTATTGTTGCTGTTACCATTACCAGTTTTATTTGCAATTGCGGTACCATCCACGTGTGTTACGGTTTGCATTTTCTTACGCACTTGCATTTCTCTTTCGTTTCTGCTTCCTTTGGCATTATTTTTGCTGTTACTGTTAACATTTGCATTTACAATCGCGGTACCATTACTGTGCTCATAACAGTTTGCATTTCTGTACTCGCTTGCATTTGCATTTCTCTTTCCTTTGGCATTATTGATGCTGTTACTGTTACCATTTGCGTTAACAATTGCAGTTCTGTGACCATGCATGTTACGGGTTGCATTTCCATATGTGCCTCCATTCCCGTTTCTGTTTCCTTTGGCATTATTCTTCATGTTTATATTTACCATTTGCATTTACTATTAAGAATTACCCGTGGCATGCGTGTTACAGTTTGCGTTTATGTGTGCGCTCACATTTTTGTTTCTGTTCCCTTTCGCGTTCTTTTTCCTGTGACACTTAAGATTTCCATTAAAAATAACACTGCCATCACTGTTCACGTTACCAGAAGTGTTTTCGTATGCCCTTCAATGTCCGTTTGTGTCACTGTTCACTTAGGCGTCACTTTGCGCTTGCATTTCTATTAATGTTTCCTTTACCATTTACATTTCTGTTACCATGTGCACCACTGTTGTCACTTCTGTTTGTGTTGCTGTTCCTGTTACTATGTCACAAGACATCACGAGGTGGGAGTGTGGGGCCTGAAGGGCCCGCCATCCGCTGCTGCATTACTTTCACTATTTATCATCATCATTCTCAAAAGAGGGAAATTAGATGCAAAAAACTCTGTTTAATGCATCAGTTAGGGTTGTTCCACAGCAACAAAATTGAGAAAATTTGGTGTTGACGAAAACCCTCCTTGGACCCCCAGGCCTCCCTCCCAACCGGCAGCGGGGTGTGGCGTTGGTCGTCAATCTAACTGTGACCCTTTCTCCCTATCTCTGCATCTTTACACATGTGATGGGGTGAGAGTTAGGGCCAATGACCTAGCGTGCACCTTGATGCTGGTTGGGGGTAGGAGTCCAGGGGGTTTTCAACCCTAACACCGACTTCCTCAGTTTTGTCGCTGTGGAACAACCCTAACTGATGCATTAAATGGAGTTTTTGCCTCTATATACTGTATATATATATATATATATATATATATATATATATATATATATATATATATTATGGTAGCAGGGTAGTGCTACCATAGTTAGGAGTTGAGGCCATTTACATGTTAAACCCAAGATTATGCACCTTAATAACTTTGCAACTGTTCAACAGATTTGCCTGAAATTTGGCATATAGAATCAAAACCCATACTCCTTGGGATCTGCAAAGTTTCTTACTGGCCAGATATATGGCTGCGGAGTTATTAAGCATGATCTGCACCTGCATTTATTCTTTTTTTGGAATTCTATGGTCGCATCTACAGGTCACATGGTTTGCACGACCAGTCCGAAATCTTCGGGGAATGTGTGGCCAGGGTCCCCGATGTGCCTTTCGAATATTTCATGAAAAAATATTAAACAGTTCAAAAGTTATTCAAAAACAAGTTCCCATTATAAGTAAAAGGGAAAAGTTAACAAAAAGTTTGACAGTGTCGCAAATGCAGTTTTTACTTTCGCAAATGGCCCTTTTACTGTTACAGATTCACCATTTTGTTTTCAGTTGGTGATCAGAAAAATGCTTGGAATTTAAATTTGGGACCCTCTAGCAACCTAATTCTTTTGTATTCACCTAGTCGGACCCTGAGGATGGTAGCCATGTCTTTAGTTTGGGGTAAAACACCCCAGAAATATGTTTTTCAGATTTCTGGAAAAAGTTCTTATGCAAAGTAGTGTCGCACTCACGAAAGTGTCACAAATTTTTGCAAAAGCTTTCGCAAATTTCGACAGTACTTTTCTAGGCTGTAGGAAAATGACAGCAATTCTTTGGAACCCAGTTGCAAAAGAACGGCTTGGAGTGTTGGGCTGAAATTTGAAGGGAACGCAGCCGACATCTGATAGATGTGCCTTTCTGTGATTGTTGAAAAAATATTACACAGCGGCAAAGTTGCAGTACTCCAAATTTGACACTTTTTCCAATAGGATAACACTATGGCGTACGATGCGTTGCAGTAATCGTTTGGCACCCTTGTGCAAAATAAAGGTTTGGTCTTTTGGGCTGAAATTTGCAGGAAACACAGCCAACATCCCACAGATGTGCCTTTCAGTGGTTTGGTGAAAAAAATATTGCAGAGAGGCAAAGTTATGGTACTCCGAACTTCTGTTTTTTTCCCATAGGATAACTTTACAGCGTTCGCCGTGCCTTTAAGGGCCCGTATCTCGAAAACGGTGTGAGTTACAGACTTTTTGTTGAAAAAATGCTTCTAAGCAGAAATCTAGCCAGGAAAGTGATAATTCATGTTACTTTTAATTTTTTTTCTATGTTTTACGGTTCCTGAGAAATAAGAAATTTACTATTCCAAGTCCTCATTTTTCTGTTCCGAGAGTAATTATTTTGCATACATTCTTTGTACTCACTGTCTTTCTCTATACAGCTTTTGGGGAAAACCAGACTGTGCTCTTACATTACTGTTACCATTACCATTTCCGCTTGTGGTTCTATACCCATTTCACTTACCGTTCACATTTAATCCACCATATGCGTTACCCTTTGCATTTTCATTTGTGGTTGCGTTTGTGTTGTTTTTGACATTTCTGTCTATAGTACTGTTTCTCTTTCTGTTTCGCTTTGCGTCACCATGGCCATTGACATTTCCATTTGCAGGCAGCATGTTACTATGTGACAAGACATCACGTGGCGGACCATTTCAGTCTACTCCACCATGTGCGTTACCCTTTCTGTTCTCACTTGCGCTTGCATTACCATGTGCGGCACTCTTAGTGCTTCTGTTTGTGTTGCTGTTCCTGTTACTATGTCACAAGACATCATGTGGTGGGAGTGCAGGGCCCTCCTGCTGCATTACATTCACTATTTCTCATTATCATTCTCAAAAAGACGGGAAATTAGAGGCAAAAAACTCCATTTAATGCATCAGTTAGGGTTGTTCCACAGCGAAAAAAGTGAAGAAATTCGGAGTTATGGTTGAAAACCCCCCAGCCCACCCCCAACTGGCACTGGGGTGTGCATTGGGGTGTTCGGTCCTAACTCTCACCCCATTCTCCTATACTTCTGCTACTTTACACATATGATGGGGTGAGAGTTAGGGACGGCTGACTAATACTGATACCGATTGAAGTGGGCTGAGGGGTCCAAGGGGTTTTCAACCCTAACACCAAATTTCTTCACTTTGTCACTGTGGAGCAACCCTAACTGATGCATTAAACAGAGTTTTTTGCCTCTAATATACTGTGTGTGTGTATATATATATATATATATATATATATATATATATATATAATATTTATGCAATGGGGTGACCTTATATGTAGTTAAATAAACCCATTTATCTGAGTCACTGTATGTATAAATACATTTATACATACAATGACCATTCTACAGACAGTTACTGTCACAAATCTCTGGAATTCATTAAGAAAGTTCGGCCTCAGAAGCAGTACTTACCATGTTCAAATGAGAATAACTTTAAAATGAAAAAAGATATCATGGTACTATGAGCACAAACATTGTTCAGCTCAAAATGATCTACAAAATGAGTGGTGTTTCATTTATAGATACCTTATAGATTTTTTACAATTAGCAAAAAAACAGAAGAAAATTACATTTTGTGTTCACTTTTTTGACAAAGAAATGTGAACAACTTTATAACAAAAAATGATAGCATAGTACTGTAAGCATGAAAAATGTTCAGCACAAAAATATCTACAAAATGAGTGGTGTTTCATTTATAGACACCTTTTAGTTTTTTTTATAATTAGCAAATAACAGCATAAAATTTGATTTTATTTTCCCTTTTTTGACAAACAAATGTGAATAACTTTAAAATGAAAAAAGGTAGCATAGTACTGTGAGCATGACATTTGTTCAACAAGAAGTTTTCTACAAAATGAGTGGTGTTTCATTTAACATCAACCATTATGCTAGGCAGAAATACTTTTGGAAAGTTAACCAAAACTCCCAGAAATTATCATTTAAAATAAAGATAAACAGTCAAAACCAAATGTTCCTGCACTGATAGAAAGCATCCCTATTGCATAAATGAAATATACAATTCTGAGCTGTCAAATGAATGATTTATCTACACTCGTGCTGTTTGACCTCGGACACCTCACTCGTGGCTTATCCCACTCCTGAGGTTACCCGAGGTTAAACAGCACTTGTGTAGATAAATCACTTATCTGACAGCTCACCATTGTATATATATATATATATATATATATATATACACCACGGGGGTGAGAGCTTTCTCAGTAGGATAACCTGTGTTATTTCCAATGCAAAGAGGATAAATCCTGATGACATCAGCAGAGTGAGGATATCGACATATATCCATATTCTGCTGATGTCACCAGAGTGAGGATAAATGCACTTCAGTTTGCATTCTAAAGGAAACTGTTCAGAAAAGGTTTCTCTTTCTCACTGAAGCTGCAACTTACTCCATTAGCTTTGCAAAAGACTCTCACCTATGTCCCATTATGTGTCTAACATTGCTAGCCCATTACTGTGCTGATCTCAACTTCAAAACAACCTGAATTCTAAATGAAAGTTTTTTACAATGCAGGTTCTGTTTCTCAGTGCTTCCTGCAAAAGTTTGTCTTTCTCACTGAGCCTCTGATGCACTCAATTAGCTTTGAAAAACACACTCACCTGTGTTTCTTACTCCTAATATATTCAGAACACACATACACACACACACACAAACACACTGACAGTACACACAGAATGAGCAGGAAACACAGACGCAGAAAAAATGTTCCTACAGTCTCACCCCTGTGGCATAAATTGCATACATGATGGGCAGATCATGGTATATGGAAAATATTCTCACTCCTGCCTCATGAGCTGTGTATTTTCACTAGTGCCTTTGGCACTCATGAGAATACATAGCTTACTCTGCAGGAATGAGAATATTTTAAATATCCCACCCTGCTCATCATGAATCCTTATATATATATATATATATATATATATATATATATATATAATGGTAGCACAATAGTACTACCATATTTAGGGTTGAGGAGCCATTTTAAGGTTAAAGGGTCAAACTTCACACCTTAATAACTTTGCCACCGTTCAATGGATTTGCCTGAAATTCGGTATGTAAGATTAGGCATGATAGATCTTGGGATCTGCCAAGTTTTGTACTGGGTAAATATACATCTGCAGAGTTATTAAGCACCAATGAAATGTGCATTTACGCTTTTTTGCAAATTCTTTGCTCTCACCTTCAGGTCGCACGGTTTGTGTGGCTGGTCCAAAAACTTCAAGGAACATGTGGCTGTGGTTCCTGATGTGCCTTTTGGAGATTTGGTGAAAAAATATTAAACAGTTCAAAAGTTATTCAAAAAACAATTTCCCATTATAAGTCAATGGGAAAAGTTAACAAAAAGTTAGACACTTTTGCAAATGCACTTTTTAGTGTGTAAACAGCCCTAGTAGTGTCACAAATCCACCATTTTGTTTTCAGTTAATGATCAGAAAAATGCTTGGCATTTAAAATTGGGACAAACTAGGGACACCATTCTTTCTGTGTTCACCTACTCAGACCCCGAGGATGCTAGCCATGTCTTTATTTTGTGGTTAAACACCCCTGAAATATGTTTTTAAAATTTTTGGAAAAAGTAGTCTAGCAAAATAGTGTTGCAGTCACTACACTTTCAGAAATCTGTGTGAAAGCTTTCACAAATCACGACACTACTTTGCGACACTATGTCCAAAATAACAGGAATTCTTTGCACCCTGCTGCAAATGAACGGTTTGGTCTTTTGGGCTGAAATTTGGAGGGAAGGCAGCCAACATCTCACAGATGTGCCTTTTGGTGGATTGGTGACAAAATACTGCATGGATGCAAAGTTACAATACTTGTAAGTTGACACTTTTTCCCTTAGACTAACATTGTGGCGTCCGCTGCATGACAGGAATTCTTTGCATCCCTGCTGCAAAATCATGGTTTGGTCTTTTACACTGAAATTTGGAGGGAAGAAAGCCAACATCCCACAGATGTGCCTTTTTTGTGATTTGGTGAAAAAATATTACAGGGCGGCAGAGTTATGGCACTCCAAACTTCTCTTTTTTTCTCATAGGATAACATTAAGGCATTTACGCACCTTTCAGGGCCGTATCTCAGAAAAGATGCAAGATGAGCTTTTCATCTGAAAATTCTTAGTCCTCTACCAGGGACTAAGTACAAAACTAACCAGGAAAGTCCTAAATCATATGACTTTTAAATTTTTTATATCAGTGCAGTTCCTGAGATATAAGCAATTTAGTAGTCTAACTCCTCATTTTCTGCTCCGATACCTATTAGTATGCATACATTCTTTATACTCACTGTCTTTCTATATGCAGATTTTGGGGAAAGCCAGCCTGTGTGCCTACATTACTGTTACCCTTACTGCTTCCGCTTGCGGTTCCGTACCCATTTCACTTACCGTTCCTGTCTATGCCACCATGTGCATTACTCTTTGCATTTTCATTTGAGCTTGCGTTTGCATTATTTTTACCATTTGTGTCTACAGCACTGTTTCTTTTTCTGTTTTGCTTTGCGTCACCATGCACATTACCATTTGCATTTGTGGTCACCATGCTACTATGTGACAAGACATCACGTGGCTGGAGCTCCCTGCATTACATTCACTATTTCTCATTATCATTCTCAAGAAGAAAGGAAATTAGAGGTGAAAAAATTCTGTTTAATGCATCAGTTAGGGTTGTTCCACAGTGATAAAAGCATGGAAATTCAATGTTAGAGTTGAAACCCCCCTTGCACCATCCAGCACACACCCCCAACCAGCATCAGGGTGCACGTTGGGGTCACCGGTCCTAACTCTCAACCCATTCCTCAGCTTCTTTCCACATGTGATTGGGTGAGAGTTAGGGCCGTTGACCCCGATGTGCACCCTGATGCTTGTTGGGGGGGTGGGGGTGGGCTGAGGGTGCAAGGGGTTTTAACCCTAACATAAAATTTCCTCACTTTTGTCACTGTGGAAAAACCCTAACTGATGCAATAAACAGAGTTTTTTTTTACCTCTAATATATATATATATATATATATATATATATATATATATATATATATTTATTCAATATAGGGGTGCAGTCACACTCCTGTAGTTAAGGTTATGAAGGCACTTTAATGTTAAACTTGAAATTTTGCACATTAATAACTTTGGACCCATTCAATTGATTTGCATGAAATTTGGTATACATGGTGGGGCAAGGTATGTCTTCTGACTTGCCAAATTGTGTTTTGGTTGAACATATGGTTTTTATACAGTAAATCACTGAACAATGCACTTTTTGCCAGTTTTGAGGGCAGTTTTTTTTAATTTTGCCCTGGCACTGCATGGCCACCATGAAGGGTATCAATATAAAACTTGCCACTTTTTTCTCCCATTATAAGTCTATAGAAAAATGTATATAGTTGTTTGCAAAAGAAGAATGGGGGTTTGGCCAGCTGGTCTCCCCTCACGATCAAAGGATTTGCAGGCACGTGATCAAAGATTCTTTCATCACAAGAAATTTATTGAGCATGAGGGCCTCCCTCTTTTTTTCAGCTTGTGGTTAGAAAAAAATAAATACCTGAACACGAAAAATTAAGTTGCTTTGCTGCCTGTGTTCCCTTGGTCTGCCTAAATTGTTAACATACAGAAGAGCCCCCAAGGTTTCACCAAGAGGTTTTCCCTAGGAGATCACTGTTCTACCTTTCCCCTCAGATAGCGATAACCATGCCTCCCCCTTTTCAGCGAATTGGAATGCAACCTTCTCATGTCCCGAGCATGTCAGCATCAACATCAAGTGTTGTTCTGGAACCACTGCACTGAGAAAGCTTAAGTGACTTCCAAGTAAGTCTGTGAATGTTGCAGGCTGAACTCAAACTATTTCTAAGTCAGTTCACTTAAGTAATTCGAAGTTTACTCTGTTGAATTTCTCCAGTGGATGCAATCCCTGGTCTGTGGTATGATCTCCACACCAACATTTTCCTCACCCTGGGACTGATTTGTGACATTAAGATCAGTGAATCTATCCCTAATAAAGAGGTTTAATCGAGAGTAGGATTGTTTTCTGCATCTGGTAGTAGTCTCCAGATCCTTACTCCAATGATTCTGTCAGCTTGGGGTGTAAAAATAAATACATCCAGTGGTCAGATCAGAAACAGAGTTTGCAGACATAAGAGCCAAAATAAAATCTATCCTGTGAATCTTTGTTAGCAATTAGAATTTACCATCAGTCTGGTCAACATCGCAGTCAAAACCGTGACCCGACAGGGATGAACAGGATCACCTGAACAGAACAACAGAAAAGAATCATAGCAGTTCTAACGATAGCCCACGGGAAAGTGTCTATGTCAGAGGCTAATTGGTTGTCAGTGCTTTGCCCCAGTAAGGTGGGGGCTGAGTAATTGGGGGAACATTCTTAAGTTCTCTTTGGCTGCAAATGCAGGGAACTTAGATGGGACAATTAAGCAATTTGGTCGGTTCGAGTAATATTATTCTACAAGTTTTGTTGGTGGCTTTCTCAGCTGCATGGATCCAACATGCAGTACCCTCTACTCCCCACGAGAGGGGAGCAGACACTAACGAATAATTTTCTTTTCTTTCTTTCAGTTATAGATGGATTATGTAATTAAGGAATATATGCATAATGACTGGAGAGCAGCAAATATTTTTGTTAAGTGGATACTGATGGAATTATTTTACAAATGGGGCTATTCAAGAAAGGGGGAATATGTTCTAAGATTACCTAGCTAAGATAGCTTTTCAGTTAAATTGTGTGGGACAAGATTATCATGGACGGTGAAAGCAACTAGGACTGAGAATGGGATCTGGGAGTGGGTAGACTTTCTGCTGGGTTGATAAAAGTATCACATGACAATTTGGTTTGGTAGTGCAGTTGTTAGAACTGGGGGTAGCAGTTTGACTTTATGGGGACTAAGGCAATGTATGGGAAGGGGGATGGGGGAGGTATAGCATTTACTTATTTTGTCAGGGGAGAATAAGAGCCACTTCTGTGGGTATGATCGATGGCATACCAATTAAAATTCAGAAGGAAGCCTATCAGTTTGATCAAGATGACGATATCAGGAGTTAATAATATATTAAGCTGGAATATTAAAGGGTCTCGGGATAGATGCAAAAGGCAAATTGTGTTAAAACATCTTTCCGTTATAAATTGTGGTGTAGTCTGCCTACAAAAAACTCATCTTAAAAGAGAGGACATTTATTTGTTCAAGAAATACTGAGTGGGTCAGGTATTTGGTGCAGGGGTCTCCTCAAATAAGGGTGGAGTCACCATCTTATTTCACAAAAGAATACATTTTCAACTGGAAAAAGAAATATGGGATGTACATGGTTGATACCTCCTCTTGATTGGAACTTTAGTGGCACAACAGGTTATTATTGGGTCGATCTATGGTCCTAATGTGGACTCTCCACAATTCTTCACACAGCTGCTAGATAAATTAAATACCTATTCATCCAGGACATTATTACTTGGGGGTGACTGGAATATAACACCACAATTACAATTTGATAGATCAGACAACAAACGAATGGGGCTATCCTCAGCCCAAAGAGCATTAAAAGTACTAATGGAGGGTTTAAATCTTGTGGATATCTGGAGACTTAACAGTGTGGGGGTCAGGCAATATACCTTCTTCTCAATGCCACACAAAACATGCTCCAGAATTGATTATTGGTTAGTTAGTATTAAATCACTTGTCTCTATTCTAAATGCAAAGATACATACCGAGTTATTTGGATCATTCCCAGTGTCCATTCTATTTAAACCTAACCCTGGATTTAAGAGGATCTCATGTGGAGATTTAATAATCAGTTATTACATGATTCCTTTACTTATGAACACCTGAAGGGTTTCATAGCCCACTTCGTTGATCAAAATGAAGGTTCAGTCTCTAATACTGATATTGTCTGGGTAGCTCTGAAGTGTGCACTGAGGGGGGACTGTATCAGAATCACATCCACTAAAGTCAAAAAAGACTGGTTATGGCTAACTGAGATCACTAACGCTATTAGGGCTACTGAGAACAGTATCACTAAATACTGGACTGAAGCAGAATGGGTTAAGTTACATCAATTACAACCTCAATATTCCTCAGTCATGTTGCAAACAGCAGAACTCACCCTCTGGAGAACTAAGATTAAGTATCTTGAATCTGGTGAAAGAGCAGGTAAACTCCTAGCCTTAAGACTCAGACAGTTAGACTCAAATAGATTTATAGCAGTTTTGCAAAATAATTTGGGGGATGCTACTATCAAGGACCCTAAAGAAATTGTGGCAACGTTCAGAGAATAGTTTCACAAGGTTCATTCCATCCCCATGACAGACAGGGCGAAGTTAGAAGAGATTCATAACTTCCTAGACTCAGTAACCCTAACTAAGGTTGCTAATGTAGAGGTGGTTAAGTTAGAATTGCCTATACAAGAATGGGAGGTGAAGCAAGCGGTTACTCAACTCACTTTGGATAAATCCCCTGGACCTGGCAGCCTTACTACTAATATATATAAAGCTTTTGAAGAGGAAATTTCCCCTGTTCTGACTAAAGTATATAATTTCTGGTATTATGAGAGTTTCTTGGAAGAAAGTTTTCTGGAGGCCCTAATAACTCTTATCCCCAAGCCAGGGCGAGACCCTGTCTTCCCTGGTAATTACTGTCCGTTATCATTGTTGAACATGGATATTAAGATACTCGCAAAGGTTCTAGCCAACCGACTTAGCCCGTTAATGAGTAAGATGGCAAGTGATGTGCAGGTCAGCTTCATGAATAGTAGAGTGTCCAGTGACTATACATGCAAACTCCATCACTTAATTGTACATGCACGAAACACACAGACCCCAGCAGCCCTGTTAGCACTGGATGCGGAAAAAGCGTTCAACTGGGTTTCCTGGGATTATCTATTTGCTGTTTTGTCCAGGTTTGGCCTACCAGACAGCTTTCTAAACAGGGTCCATTTATTATATAGATCTCCCAAGGCACGGGTGTGGTGTAACAGAACACTGTCTGATCCTTTTCCTCTCTTCTGTGGCACAAGGCAGGGTTGTCCACTCTCCCCACTCCTGTACAACTTACATCTGGAACCCCTGATTTGTAGACTAATTGCAGCTCAGGAGATTAGGGGATTGTAAATAGGTAACAGGAGATATTTAGTATCAGCTTATGCAGATGACCTGCTTCTGCACATGGAGGATGCAGATACGTGTATACCAGTAATTTTGCAAGAAATTGCACATTTTTCCAAAGTCTTGAATTATAAACTTAATATTTCCAAGACTAAGTTTTTTCTGCTAAATTCTAGATGTCTCTCGGGTGTGGCCAAGGAATTGGGGTTTAGCTGGGAATCAAAAGTATTGATATCTTGGAATCAAAATTACGAGGGAGATAACTACAATGATTAAGGAAAACCTCAATAACCAAGTTAAAATAATTAAGCAAGACTTGGCCAGATGGAGTTTATTACTGCTGTCACTTTGGGCTAGAACAGAAACTGTGAAAATGAATATATTGCCAAGCATTTTTTACCCTTAAACATGTTGGAGCCTTACTTACAGCGTGGTTTGGCACCTTGCAAACATTACTTAATGATTTTAAAACTGTCAGAAGATCATACATGAAACTCACAGGTCCAAAGAAGCTGGGGGCCTAGCACTCCCTTCATTCTTCAAGTATTACATAGCATCACATATCAGCAAATTAGTTCTTTGGAATTGGCCGACCCACATGGCAGACCCCAATCAATGTGTGCCTTCCTGAGTCTATATCGAGAGAGACTTGGTCTTCAATTACTCACTAACTTTAAATTCAATCCATATATTACTCTCAGACTCCTCCTAAATCACTTAAAAATACGACTATTGGATGGTCAATAAAAGCCCTGCATCAGGCACAGAAGTTCCTAAAGGTGAACTGGCAAATTCACTGGAGCAACCCTTGACACACAACATACATTTCCAAATCCAACAAACCCCAATCCCTCTTATATTTTGGGAACCGTTAGGTGGCTAAGTCTGGGTGACCTAGCCCCTCAGGAAGATTGTTGTACGAGCAAGCTTGCTCTCGGATTCCAGGCTTAAGGGGGAATATTTATAAATTTTGGCAAATTGGTGACTCAATAAAAGCCCATCTGCGAAAAATGAAAGTATGGAGTGAAAACAGGATTGATTTGGCCTGGCTGCTTAAGACAGCAGACCAGCGACACTCTGTTTCCAAATAATACCACGAATTACAGAGGATAGATGAAGGAATGCCCTCTAATGTTTGCCTTTACTGGAGGCAGAGACTAGAGATATGGGCAGACAAAAGAGTATGGGAACAAATCTAGAAAAATAATGATAAATATATAAGGCAGGCAGAACAGATACAAGTTACAACAATGCAATATCATACACAACCTGTACTACACTCCTGCTAAATTATATAGGATGGGTAAATCAGCATCACCCAATTGTGGGAGATGTAAGGTTGGAGATGGGGACTTATATCACATAATATGGGCATGCCCAAGGTTTATCCATTTTGGAATGCAATTTGAATTTTGCTACAACCTATAATTGGTCTAGAACCTTTTTTCACACCGGAAATCTGTTTGTTAAATAACTTTCACAGAGAAGTGAGTAAGCAGAGGAAGGCGTATATGGCCATTATATCTGCTGCTGCTAAAGCTGTTATCCTTAGATACTGGAGAGATGTTAAAACACCTTCTGTGAATAATGGTATAAGGAGATTACGTTAGCATTACAGTTGGAACTGCATATAGCAAAAATGAATAACAGAGCACAATCTTATAGTGCTAAATGGGGCCTTTTAGATGCGGTTTTAGTCACCTGGAAAGCTCAACTTCCTTAGGTTGTAAAGGTTTGCTTCCTTCATCTGAAGCATCTCCTGAGTCCTAGCTACAAGAAATTCCAGTGGCTTCTGTCTATAAATAAATGCT
This sequence comes from Neoceratodus forsteri, assembly GCA_016271365.2. Taxonomy (NCBI): domain Eukaryota; kingdom Metazoa; phylum Chordata; order Ceratodontiformes; family Ceratodontidae; genus Neoceratodus; species Neoceratodus forsteri. Next base: position 120,227,740 of record CM028136.1, on the reverse strand, counting down.
GATTGGGGCAGGGGGGTTTAGGGATCTGTGGGGGATTGGGTAATAGGAGTTTGATGTCTAATATGATAATAGACTCTCATTGAGATTGTCAGCCTCTACTGTTACCGCCTTATCAGACAAATGTTCATGATAACTAACTGTTGACTTTCATGTACTGGCCTGGTCAGGCCACAATCTTCATGTAACGCAGTAGTGTTAATAAAGTAAACTGAATAAAACAAAAAGAAAAAATAAATATCTCAGCACAGGGGTGACTTCTGAAGTAAAACTTAAATGGGTTTTGCTCAGGGGGCTTGCCTCTATCGGACCATGCCTGTAGTTTAATGTAGTTGTGTCAAAAAATGGAGTTTTAAACTTTTAAATTCTTTGATCGTGGCTTGCTAATGATCTTTGATCATGAGCCTACAAATTCTTGATAGCGAGATTCTTTGATCGTGATCTTCATTCATGAGGAAGGGATCAGATGGGCACATTTTGGGGTTGGAAGAAAACAAATATCTCAGCCCAGTGGTGACTTGTGAAGTAAAACTAGGATGGGTTTTGCTCAGGAGCCTTCCCTCTATTGAGCCATGCCTTTGGTTTAATGTAGTTGTGTAAAAAAATGGCGTTTTAACTTTTTTAAATTCTTTGATCACGAGCCTACAAATTCTTTGATCATGATATTTCTTTGCGAGTTTCATTAATGAGGGCAGGATGAGATGGTTAGATTTTGCTGGGCCAGATGTCTCTGGGAGGGACCAAATAGCCCAAATATAATGACCAGATGTCTCCTCACGATCAAAGATGATCTTTGATCACGAGGTCACAGCTGATTCTCACGATCAAAGAATTTTTAAAGATGTGAAAACTTTAAAATTAAATATCTCAGAAACAATTTGGTCTTCTAACTTGAGATCTGGAGGGTGTTGGGGTGGAGGGGATGTCCTGTAGATGTGAATTATGGTGTTTAGGTGTTGGAAAATTAATTTACTGCAAGGCACCATTCGCAAGTCACAGGAGGATTGGTGCATTGCATGAACATGGGGCCATAATGACATGCAAATGGACCCATTTGAGCCTTGTATGCATAATGGCCTCATTTCCATAACAAGTGCTGGATATTGCAGTTGATGCCCCTAGCACAACAACACTTGCACTGGCGCATATCCCTCCTCCTGTTCTGCAACTTGCACTGGTGTAGTGCACTGCTTTGTGCACAGTGCATGTGCCCTCAGTGCCATATTCAACAATACTGAGTCATGGTGCAGCACAATTGAATATCACCAGGTTCATGCCCTGGCACAGCCCAGTTGCACTGCACCTGGGTTTGTGCCCCTGCCTGGTGCAGTTTGAATATCCAGCCTTAAGTCTTCATCACACAACTTTGAACAGTGGAAAAGTTGCTATTTAAACAATTAAAACATAGCCCTGTTAGACTTTTTTGTGTCTCAGAATACTTTCTTCATAGTTCTGCAAGAAATGCTTGCTTGGCTAGCTTTTTAGTATCTTAGTATGAATGGTATTTAATGTAAAACCACCATAGAAATACATATTAATATACCTACTACAGATTACATTGATTGCCAATTAACAAATAAGAAACTGTGGTGATCAGAAAACATAAAATCACAGCCCTTTAAGATGGTCTATTTAAGGCTCAGAAAATGCAGTGTCAGTTATTTAAGGAACAGTGAATTAAGTAATGTTTCAAATATTCAGGTATTCAAATGGCATTCAAGGAGACAAGGAGATAGGGCAAAGTTTTCAAATCTCTGCCTATGTGGAATAAATATTGTTATAGATAGTAAATTTAAAGTCTGTGGCATTATTTGTCTTTGAATCACTGAGCTTTAAATATAAAAAAGATCCTTTGGGGATTGGGGGGAGGAAAATGAGTGGCGGTGCTGGATTTACTTAGGTGATATAAATGTGCTTTAGTATGTGTCCTGTGGAAGGGGAAGAGGACATTGCAAGGCAGTAAAGTATAGAAATACAGGGAGAAAAAATGAAGAACAGCAATAGATCAGACCTAAATGGGCAGCAAATTACAACACATATGAGTTGATCAATGCCTCAGTTTACATGTTAGGAATGTAGCTATGTTATAATATTCAGTATTGTTACTGTACCTTGCTGTCGATGCAAGTCTGAAGTGGTGTATTTTTTTTGGGGGGGTCTCCTTGTAATGTCCAACTTGATGGACTTGTATTTCTGTCATTCCCTTTCAGAAGGACCTCAGTAAAAATAAGAAATGTCAGTACCTATAAAGCTCCCATTTTCTAGATCCCACCTATTAGAGGAGAGGAGAAAATGGAATCAAACTTACTGGACCATATTTTGCAATCATTGCAGTTGTGTGCTGCTCTTATTATTGTCAACCAAAAGAAACACTGGTGACAGTAAAACACCAAACCGCTGTGAGTGTAAAAGGGTAATTTTCAAGGTTCCGAAACTATGTCAGTTGTTTTTGGAAGAGTGGAGTAAGAGGACATGGCAAGGCAGTAAAGTATAGAAATACAGGGATTTCATTTCATTCATTTCAGTTTCTCTGCTCCCCTAACAGGTGGGATCTAGAAAATGGGAGCTTTATAGGTACTGACATATCTTATTTTCACTGAGGTCCTTCTGAAGGGGAATAGCAGAAATACAAGTCCATCAAATTGGACATAACAAGGAGAACCCCCCCCAAAAAAAAGTCCAAGAGGGTAGCATCTTCCAGAGAAAGAGATGTGCAAGAACATGGGGGCACAATTCAAAGACGGGGGGGGCAGCTCAGGGGCGATGTAAGGAAATAATGTTTCATGCAGAGAGTGGTGGAAGCATGAAACTACTTTCCTGGGGAGGTTTTGGGGTCTAAAACAGTGGGGGAATTCAAGCATGCATGGGACAGACATAAGGCAATTATAGTGGGAGGTAGGAGGAAGTAGACTGTTGGTTAAGTAGAATCTGCAGCTTATCCAATAGGTAGGGAAATGGGCAGGCTGGGTGGGCCAAGCAGTCCTTATCTGCCATCAAAGTCTATGTTTCTATGTTTCTATGAAAGTAAGTTTGTAAACTTTTTTAAAGGGAAAGAAAAGGGGAAGTTGTTTAACCAGTAAAGGCACATTACACATAAACCTGTATAGAACAAGAAATCTTGAAACTAATGTTGCCTGCAAACTGCATAGTGTGCTGTTGATATAACTACTGAAATAATGAAAACAGTCAAGTGGTCATACATCATCAATCAATCATCTCTATGGTTTATACAGAATACCAGAGAGATCCAGTTGCTAAAAATTTTCCTGGCAAGCATAGGACCACAGGGAACCCCTCCAGACCCCACCCCACCAGCCAACAATACATATGGCACATTTTTCAAGCATCAGGAAACACTGTGAGTCATCACATTTTTATTTGCATGAAAACCTTTGCAGGTTATGACTGCAGGAGACAGTCAGGTCTTTTGACATCACAGTAACGAATCCTTGCTATTGTTGTAGCGCACCATGAATTGTGGTGTATCTTATGTATTAATAACATCAGATAGCTGAAACATAAGTCTGTGTCATCAGAATTCATCTGGTTGTTATGTTAATGTGACAGGTACTTGTTATGCAAGGGGAATAACTTCCTGTTCTGAACTGTGATGAAATGTACTGGTGGGAATGTTTATATATCAGGCTTACCACTGTCTTGAGAAATTCCCTTAAGCCTTACTGGTGCAAAATACATTTGAATAGCACCATGCTATGAATTTAAGCTGGCAGGACATATATTTGAAAGGTAATGGTTGAGAACCTCTGCCGTCCCTTACATGTTGGGTACCATACAAATGTGGCATTTTCAAATGGCCATAATGTATATATATACATATATATATATATATATATATATATATACACACACATATATGAGGCCAAAAACTTTGTTTAATGCATTAATTAGGGTTGTTTCACAGTGACAAAAGGAAAGAAATTTGGTGTTAGGTTGACTGCCCCTTGGCCCCACCCAAACCTGCATGGGGTGCACATTTGGTTCATTGGCGTAACTTTACTCCATCACATGTGTGAAGTAACGGAGGTATAGGAAAATGGGGTGAGAGTTAGGACCGACAAACCGAGCACACGCTGTCTAGTTGGGGGTGGGCTGGGAGGGCCAAGGGAGCATTCAACCCTAACACCAAATTTCCTTCCATTTGTCACTTTGGAACAACCCTAACTAATGCATTAAACAGGGATTTTTTCCTCTAATTCCCCTTCTTTTTGAGAATGATGATGAGAAATAGTGAATGTAATGCAGCGGCGGGAGCACAGGGCCTTCCCACCATGTGATGTCTTGTGACATAGTAAAAGGAACAGCAATGCCAACACAAGGTGGAAATGGAAATGGTAACAGTAAGGAAAATGCAAGTGCAAATGACAACGCAAAGGGTAACGCACATGGTGGCGTACATGGGAATGGTAACGCAAACGGGGACATAAACGCAAGTTGAAACAGTTAATGTAACAGTAACGGAACCTGCATAGAGAAACACAGTGTGCATAAAGAATGTATGCATTGTAATGGAAATGGAAGCTTAAAATGAACATTGGAAGTACTTAATTGCAAATATCTCAGCAACCGTACAACGTGGAAAAAAAAGTTAAATTTCATATAAATCAATGTTTTCCTGGCTACCGTTTTGTATTACATAGCCCATAGGGCTATGCAAGTCATGACTAAAAATCCGTGCCTCGCACCGTTTTCGAGATACAAGACCCAAAAGGCGCAGCGTATGCTGCCATGTTAATCTACAGGAAAAAACGTCAACTTTGGCGAACCGTAACTTGGGAGCCATGCAATATTTTTTCATCTGTGAGATGTTGGCTCCTTTCTTCCAAAGTTCAGCTCAAAAGACCAAATTGTTCTTTTGCAGCAGAGTGGCAAAGAAGTGTTGCCATAGCCAGGAAAAGTAGTGTCGTAATTTGTGACACCTTTCGCAAGTTTTGGGAAAGTGTTGTGAGTGCGACACTACTTTTTCCAGAAATTTGAAAAACATATTTCTGGGGTGTTTAACCCCAAAATAAAGACATGACTAGCATCCTCAGGGTCCAACTAGGTGAACATAAAAAGAATTGTGTTCCTAGAGGGTTCCACATTTAAATGCCAAGCATTTCTGTGATTATTAAATTTGAAAAAACATAAGAGTTATGTTTCTAGAGGGTCCTAAATTTAAATGCCAAGCATTTCTGTGATCACTAACTGAAAAAAAATGGCTGACTCACAACACTACTGGGGTCATTTGTGACACTAAAAACTGCATGTACGACACGTTTGCACTTTTTGTTAACTTTTCCCTTTGACTTATAATGGGAAATTGTTTTTTGAGTAGCTTTTGAACCATTTAATATTTTTTCATGAAATCTTCAAAAGACACATCAGGAACCCCGGCCACACATTCCCTGAAGTTTTTGGACTGGTTGTGCAAACCGTGCAACCTGTGCGCAAGAGCAACAAATTCCCCAAAAAGCGTAAATGCACATTTCGTTGGCACTTAATAACTCCACAGCTGTATATCCATCCGGTACAAAACTTAGCAGATCTTGTGATCTACAATGCCCAATCAAGCATACTAAATTTCATTCAAATCTGTTGAATGTTGGCAAAGTTATTAAGGTGCAAAATTTGACCCTTTAACATGTAAATTGCTCCTCAACCCTAACTATGGTAGCACTAATGTGCTACCATAAAATATATATTAGAGGCAAAAAAACTGTGTTTAATGCATCAGTTAAGGTTGTTCCACAGTGACAAAAGTGAGGAAATTCAGTGTGGAACCCCCCAGCCCACCCTCCAACCGGTACTGGGGTATATGTTTCGGTCGTCGGCCCTATCTCTCACCCCATCACATGTATAAAGAAGCAGAGGTATAGCAGAATGGGGTGAGAGTTAGGGCTGACAACCCCAACGCACATCCTAATACCAGTTTGGGGTGGGCTTGGGGTCCAAGGGCGCTTTCAACCCTTAACATCGAATCTCCTCACTTTTGTCACTGTGGAACAACCCAAACTGATGCAATAAATGAATTTTTTTGCCTCTAATTTCTCTTCTTTTTGAAAATGATGATGAGAAATAGTGAATGCAATGCTGTGGTGAGAGTGTGGGGCCAAAATTAACAGCAACACAAACACAAGCGGCAATAGTAGTGCACATGGTAACGTAAACATAAATGGTGAAGGAAACGTTAATAGAAATGCAAGTGCAAAATGACACCAAAGTGAACAGTGACACAAACGGACATAGAAGCACATATGAAAACACAACTGGTAACATGAACAGTGATGGCAGCAGTATTTAAAATGGAAATGTAAAGTGTCACAACAAAAAGATCGTGAACGGGAACAGAAACAGAAACACGAACGCAAGTGCACACGTAAATGCAAACCATAATGCGCACTGACACTGTACCACAACTGTAAATGCAAATGGTAAAGTTAACATTAAGAAGAACACCAAAGGAAACAGAAATGGGAACAGAAGCACGTATGTAGACACAAACCGTAACGAGCACGGGCACAGTACTGCAATTGTAAACACAAATGGTAACGGTAAGAGTAACAAAAACAGCAAAGAGAACAGAAACACAAAAGGAAATGGAAGCGCATATGGAAACGCAAACTGAAATGTGCATGTGCACAGTAACTCAGTTGCAAACGGTAATAGTAACAGCAAGAAAGATGCAAAACAAAAGAGAAATGGAAACGCAAATGAAAAGGCTGCCAGAAACACAAATGGCAATGAGCATGGTAATGCAAACCAAAATGCAAACACAAACAATAGAGGAAACGGAATAGTAACAGTAACGCTAATGCAAGCGCAAATGAGAATGCAAAGCATAATGTACACAGGTGGAGTACACTGGAGCAGTAATACAAATGGGGACAGAAAAGCAAGTGGAAACAGTAACTGTAACAGTAATGGAAGTGCACACCTTGTTTTTGCTGAACAGGTACATAGAGAAACACAGTGTGTACAAAGAATGTATGCATTGTAATGGGCATCGAAACTTAAAATGAGCATTGGAAATAATTGCTAATATCTCAGCAACCGCACGACGTAGAAAAAAAATTCATATTTCACAAAAATCATGATATTCCAGGCTAGATTTTTGCTAGTACATAGCCCATAGGGCTATGGAACTCACAACAAAAAATTTGTATTTCGCATCATTTTTGAGATACGAGCCCTGAAAGGTGCGACGTATGCCTCCATGTTAGTCTAAGGGAAAAAATGCCAACTTCAGAGTACTGTAACCTGGCAGCCTTGCCATGTTTTTCAGCAAACCACCAAAAAGCACATCTATGCGATGTTGGCTGACTTCCCTCCAAATTGTAGCTCAAAAGACCAAACTGTTCTTCTGCAGCAGGGTAGCAAAGAAATCTTGTTATTTTGGCCATAGTCTGGAAAAGTAATGTCACAATTTGCAATACCTTTTGCAAATTTTGCAAAAGTGTCGTGAGTGCGACACTACTTTGCGACACTACTTTTTCCAGAAATTTGAAAAACATATTTCTGGGGTGTTTAATCCCAAAATAAAGACATGGCTAGCATCCTCAGAGTCCGACTAGGTGAACACAAAAAGAATTGTGTTTCTACAGGGTCCCAAATTTAAATGCAAAGCATTTCTGTGATCACTAGCCGAAAAAAAATGGCTGACTCACGACACTACTGGGGTCATTTGCGACACTAAAAACTGCATTTGCAAAAATGTTGCACTTTTTGTTAACTTTTCCCATTGACTTATAATGGGAAATTGTTTTTTGAATAGATTTTGAACCATTTAATATTTTTTCACGAAATCTTCAAAAGGCACATCGGGGCCCCCGGCCGCACGTTCCCTGAAGTTTTCAGACTGGTCACTCAAACCGTGCGACCTGTAGGTGAGAGCAAAGAATTCACAAAAAAGTGTAAATGCACATTTCATTGGCACTTAATAACTCCGCAAACGTATATCCGACCAGTAGGAAACTTGGCAGATCCCAAGACCTGCCATGCCCAATCATGCATACCACATTTATGGCAAATCCACCGAATGGTGGCAAAGGTATTAAGGTGCAAAGTTGACCCTTTAACCTTCAAATGGCTCCTCAACTCTAACTATGGTAGCATTATATATACAGTATATATATATATATATATATATATATATATATATATATATATATATACAAAAACTTCAGTAATGCATCAGCTAGTGTTCTTATACAGCAAAAAATGCAAGAAAATTAGATTTTACTGTTCCCACCCTTTGCATCCCACCCCACCCAGCCTCCATAAACAGGCATCTGGGTGTGCATTTGGGTCATCGGCCCTAACTCTCACCCAATCCCATGTGTAAACAAGCTGAGGTGGTGCAGTGTAGGAGAATGAGGTGAGTTAGGGTCAAAGACCCCAATGCACACCCCAATGCCTGTTGGTGGGGGCAGGGTGGGGTGGGGTGCAAGGGGTGGGAACCTTTAAATTGAATTTCCTCACTTTTTGCTGTAGAAGAACCCTAACTGACACATTAATTAAGTTTTTAGCATAGAATTTCCTTACTTTCACAACAGCAAGACCAGCCACCAAACAAATGTTAATCTAGTAGAACAATCAAAAACGCTGGCCACAAAAGTAAACTTTCCCTCACAAAATCTCCTCAAAAAACATAATTTCCAACACACAAATACCTCTAGAAAGAGGTGTGGAGCAACAATGGGGAATCATCAAATTTGCCATCACAGAAGCAACACGCCTTTGTGTGAAGCAGATAAACAAATCAAAATGAAAGAAAAAGCCACTATGATTCCCAAAAGAGGTGGCTGTGAAAGTCAGGAAAAAAAGATAGCATTCCGGAAGCATAAGGAAACACAGAAGGAGCAGGACAGAGAGCTTTATCAGTTAAGGCAGAAGGAAGCAATGAGGGAAGTCAGAATAGCAAAGGCCCAAACTGAGGAAAAGACAGCAAACTCAGTTAAGAAGGGCGATAAAACCTTTTATAGGTACATCAGTGACCATAGAAAGACAAAGGGAGGGATAGTGAGGCTGAATAGAATGAATGGTGGGTGGGCAGAGGGAGACAGTGAAAAAGCAGGGATACTTAATGAATATTTCTGCTCAGTATTCTCAAAAGAGGAGGGGGAAGTGCCTAATCCAATTAACAGAAGCACTCTTGATAGGGGGGTCGATCCCAGTCCTTTCACAGAAGAAAGAGTTCTGCAAGAACTTTTAAAACTGAAGTTGGACAAAGCAATGGGGCCTGATGGAATTCACCCCAGAATTCTAAAGAATTAAGGGGGGAACTAGTGAAACCACTGGCTACTCTTTTTAATAAATCATGGGAGGATGGAGTGGTACCCGATGACTGGAGGAAGGTGGATGTGATTCCCCTTCACAAAAGTGGGACCAAGACAGAGGCAGAAAACTACAGACCTGTCAGTTTGACCTCTGTGGTAGGGAAAGTGATGGAGTTACTTCTGAAGGAAAGAATTGTTGAGTACCTAGAGGCCAGTGGGGCACAGGACCAAAGGCAGCATGGGTTCACAGTGGGAAGGTCACGTCAGATGAATCTAATCGATTTCTTTGACTGGGTGACCAAAGTAGTAGACTAGGGAGGGGCTGTGGACATGGCCTACCTAGACTTTAGCAAGGCATTTGACACAGTCCCACACAAAAGATTAATAGTCAAATTGACCAGCCTGGGAGTGGGTCCCAGGACAGTAGCCTGGGTAAAACATTGGCTGGACAACAGGACACAGAAGGCAATTGTAAATGGAGTCCACTCTGAAGAAAGAGGGGTTACTAGTGGGGTACCACAGGGTTCAGTATTGGGTCCAGTCCTTTTTAATGTCTTCATAAGTGACATTGCAGAGGGACTGGAAGGAAAAGTATGCCTCTTTGCAGATAACACAAAGATGTGCAAAAGGGTTGATACACAAAGAGGTGTGGAATGGATGAGAATGGACTTGACAAGGTTGGAGGAATGGTCAGAAGTATGGCAGCTAGGATTCAATGCAAAGAAGTGCAAAATAATGCATGTGGGAAACAAGAACCCAGGGGAAGAATACACAATGGGGGGATGTAGTAACAACAACAAAAAAGGAAAGGTATCTGGGGGTAATCATATCAGATGACCTTAAGGTTAGCAAGCAATGTGAGAAGGCAGTAGGGAGGGCTGGGGGTATACTGGGATGCATAGGGAGAGGCATCAGCAGCAGAAAACAGGAAGTTGTTATCCCTCTGTACAGACAGTTGGTGAATGCCATCTAAGTACTCGTCCAGTTCTGGAGACCCCATCTCCGCAAGGACATAGACAGGATAGAGGCAGTCCAGAGGAGGGCAACTAAAATGGTGCAGGGTCTGCAATAGAAGCCATATGAGGAGAGACTAAAGGAGCTTAATATGTATACCCTTGAGGAAAGAAGAAGGAGGGGGGACATGATTGAAACATTTAACTACCTCAGTGGAATCAACAAAGTCCAAGAGGGTAGCATCTTTCAGAAAAAGAGACGTGCAAGAAGAAGGGGACACAATTTAAAGATAGAGGGGGTGGTTCAGGGGTAATGTGAGGAAGTATTATTTCACAGAGAGGGTAGTGGATGCATGGAACAGCCTTCCTGAGGAGGTTGTGGGGTCTGAAACTGTTGGAGAATTCAAGAATGCATGGGACAGACATAAGGCAATTCTTGTGGGGGGTAGGAAGAAATAGGCTGTTGGTTAAGTAGGATCTGCAGCCAATCCTGTAGGTAGGGAAATGGGCAGACTAGATGGGCCAAGTGGTCCTTATCTGCCATCAAAATCTGTGTTTCTATGTTTCTATGTAACATCTACAGGACATGCTGTCAACACCCTCCTAATTTCAAGTAAAAAGACCAAGCCATGTCCAAGATATAACATGTCCCATTTTGAAATTTCCATTCTTCAGAGTGGCACAGTTCTGCACCTCTTGACATTTAACAGACACAACAAGTGAAAACTACTTCCATGACACTAAGGCTTGGTATCCTATCAATTTCAAGCCACCACCACAAGCAAAATGCTGTCTGTAGAATGTAAACTGCGTCACGCCCTATATCCGACAAAAACAATTTCTGACACAGAAACACTGTAATTTACATCCACAAGACATGCCATCAAAACCCTCCAAATTTCAGGTGAAAAGACCAAACCATGTCCGAGATATAACATTTTGATGCATGAGATTTCATTCATCAGACTGGTACAGTTCTGCACCTGTTGCCATTTAACACACACAACGACTGAAAACTACATCCATGACACTAGGGCTAGGTATCCTATCAATTTCAAGCCACCACCACAAGCAAAACACTGTCCACAACAAGTAAAGTGCACCACGCCATATCTCCGGCATAATTTTTTTTTCTGACAAGTAAACACTGCAATATACATCCATAGGACATGCCGTAAACATCCTCCAAATTTCAAGTAAAAAGACCAAACCGTTTCTGAGATGTTCAATGTTAAAGATTGCTAAAATTTCCCTATCTATTCCAGTATATAAAATCTGACCATCTTGTCCTGCCCTCATGATCAAAGATGGTGATCAAAGAATCTCACGATCAAAGAATTTGCAAGCTCACGAACAAAGAATAAAAAATGTCACAAATCAAAAAACTGAGGGAACTCTGGCAAACCACCACCATGGGTCGACAGAATGAAGCCCCATGAAAATAAACCCATACTCATTTGACTTCCTAGGACACCCTTGGGCTGAGAAGATTTATTTCTTAATCCAGCTATCTCATCCTCCCCTCATGATGCACAATCGCTATCAAAGAATCTCCCCATCAAAGAATTTGCAGGGTTGTGATCAAAGAATTTGCAGGTTCACAAACAAAGAATAAAAATGGTTATAATTTTAAAAATGGAAAGAATTGCAGTAAACCACTGCCATGGTTCGACAGAACGAAGCCCCCTGAGCAAAACCCACCTTCATTTGACTTCCTACAGCACCCCTGGGCTGAGAAAATAGATTTTTTCATCAGGCCATCTCATCCTCCCCTCACGATGCACAATCACGATCAAAGAATCTCACGATCAAGGAATTTGCAGGGTCGTGATCAAAGAATTTGATCACTCATGAACAAAGAGCGAGGGATGAGATGGCCAGATTTAATATCACTTTTCACAGCCCAGGGGTGCCCTACAAACACAAGTAAGGCTGGATTTTGCTCAGAGGGCTTCGTTCTGCCCCACCTGAATAATTATAATAGTTACAGACATTTCCCTGGTAGTCTAGTGGCCCCCCCATCATAGCAAATAATGTAATAATGTCTAATGTCCTGGCACTTTAGTGGCGCCCCCAATGTTGTTTTTTTTTAATCCCTGGCAGTCTAGTGGCCCCCCAAGTTGTATAAAAACATAAACAGTGTTGATATCCCTGGTAGTCTAGTGGCCCCCCAATCTGTGTGAAATAATATGCCTGTGAGTGTAGATATCCACGGTAGCATATTGGCCCCCCTCAATTATATCTAGTACCCCCCCAAGTTGTATAAAAAAATAGTAAGTGTTAATATTCCTGGTAGTCTAGTGGACCCCCATCTGTATAAATAGTATCACTGTGCCTGTAGATATCCATGGTAGTCTAGCAACCCCCCTCCATTATAATAAAATTAAGAATAATTTCACATTCCTGGTAGTCTAGTGGCCCCCACCCCCACAACCAGCTGTGCCAGCCCACCAAACAAAAAGCGGCATGTTTGACCACCAAAGCTCTTTCAAATGAGCCATCTCACAGAGTGGCACACCACACAACAGCTGTGCAGGACCACATCCAGAATCTCAAAAGGTGTCTCCAAAAATGGATAATTTTGCATTATTCAGTGCTTTTTTTACGCAAAGACCGTAAGTCCAACTGAAAGGCAATTTGGCAGATCAAGAGAACTACCATGTCCCACTGTTTGTACCAAATTTCAGGCAAATCCATTCAACGGGTCCAAAGCTATTACCATCCAAACTTTTGACTTTAGTATGTAAGTGACCACTGAACCCTAACTATAGTGGTGTAACCATGCCACTATAATATAGATACATATATATAAATATATATATATATATATATATATATAGATATATTAGAGGCAAGAAACTCCATTTAATGCATCAGTTAGGGTGGTTCCACAGTGACAAAAGTGAGAAATTTGGTGTTAGGGTGAAAGCCTTTTGATTTTCTAAGCTTCACCTCCCTCAACCGGCATTGGTGAGTGTTGGGGTCATGACCTAACACTCACCCCATTCTCCTATACCTCTACTTCTTTTCACATGTGATGGGGTGAGAGTTAGAGCCAATGACCCCAAGGTGCACCCTAACGCCGGTTGAGGGGGTGGGCTGGGGGAGTCCAAGGGGGCTTTCAACCCTATCACCGAATTTCCTTACTTTTGTTGCTGTGGAACAACCCTAACTGAAGCATTAAATGGAGTTATTTGACTGTGATATATATATATGTATTATAGTGGCTTGGTTACACCACTATAGATAACTGATGAACTGGCTCTAAAACCCATTTTTGCATCAACTGTTATACACTCTAGATACTGAAACCGATAAATGCTGATCAATTGGAAAGTGTGAATTAAATTTTTATAAAATAGGAACATTGAGCCAGGCATGGTTGGACAGGTGGGGCTTGTCACACTCCCATGTGGGCAGCCTAGGTTCACAATGTAAACCCGCGCCACTGCCTTTTGTTGGTAGAGCCCTCAAGTGCTGCAAAATCAGTGCTTTTGGGCTCTAAACTGTGAGCAACTGTACAGTGCATTCATGGCTTCTATGGATTAAGGGCTGGTTGGATGTTGTCGGTGACCTCACAATGTTGACCCTGCTCCACATGGCTTGCATGCCATGAATGGAGCATACCTCTCTGTTGGTGAGGTAGGAAGGTGTAAATTGCAAGGTACAATCACCCCTTAAGCAGCCAGTGATGGCCTGCCCCCACTCAAAGGTCATATCCTGGACTTTACTCCATGCTCTGCCTATAATAACAGTACACATGCAGGTGAATGCATCTCACTCTGACCTCAATCCCGACCAGCTCAGGACCTACCACAGGGAGCAGTCTCTGAGGTTCAGCTGTCAGTTGGGGGTCTCAAGAGGCAGGCATTGGGGCACATAATGGATAGTCAGGAAAGTAGGGGCAGAAGTTGCCTGACTAAACAGTACTGAAGGTTTCTGAAGCAAGTAGAGTAAGAAACTGCAGATTAAAAAAGGAAAATCACAAGTAGCTGGAAATTCTCACAAAGGTTCAATTTAAAACTATTGTAACAACTGTCTTTTGCTTTACTGTTTTATCATTTTGTTTTATGTTTCTCTGTTATTGGCTAACAAAAAATTCAGATAATGCAACAGTTATTTCACTCTGCTTTTCAAAAGGCCAGTATTAAACTGTCAGCAACTGATCTTACAGTTGCTGTTTGTGGCATTGCAGTCTGTTGTCTTGGTAATCATTATGATGCAATAATGAAAGGCACTATGAGGCAATTTGGGGATAGCCACATGATTTTCATGCACACATTTTTACATGCTATAAGGATGTGTTATAAATCTGGTAAATGGAAAATTAAATTTAAAAGAAACTGTATTCTCTAGTAAGTCAGATAAAAAGCTGACATTATGAATATTGAAGCATGTGATGAAATACATTCTTTAGCTGTTCATTAACTAGAGAATCTATTTTTTTTCTTATGAGGCTAGACTAACAATAATTACTCTGTTTTACCGTATGAATACAAATAATGAGTGGAAGATCATAGGTCTTAGAGAACTCCCACCAGGCCTGTATAGAGTGACACTGTTACTAGCTCAAGTGATTTCTTGATTTTTTTGTAGCCTACTGAGTCTTAGACCTTGAGCTTCTCTGAAGTTCCAGCTAGTACATTAGTATTAATCCAGACTATCCATAAACTATGTTCTCCTTACACTGGGAACAGCCTTTGCACCACTGATACTCATTTCAACTAAGACCTTTAGCTGACTGTCACTTAATTCTACACTGTGAACATCCCCATGGCATCTTAGAAATGAAAGACCATCAGTCCACTGCACTGCTCAGCCCTGCAATTAGAATTTTTTTGAAATGCTATGTTTTCATCAAAGTTCCCTCCTACCAAGTATTCCACTGTGGCAGTCTTACAGTTCCTGGGGATGAGCAGTATCACATTTTGCTTTGTGTGGTTACCCTCACCCCAGGTCACCATCCCTACTGCGATATCTCACTTTTGCAGCTCCAACAGAGGAACCCCATCTGGGAAAGCTAAACCAAAGACATCAGAGCCTTCCCTTAAGTGCCTGTCTGCATTTAAGCAATCTGAAGTTATCAGTGGGTTGCTACATGACATGAGGAAGGTACAGTATGGACTTATTTCTCCTACATTTAATTGCTTCTTATCATCATCAGGTGCAATCAGTCATTGCTGAAACTGCAGACAGGGCTTGCAAGGAGTTTATAAGGAAGGTAAGGTTAGAGGCCTTAGAAACATAAAATGCTGACATCACTGAAACCTTACAAGAACCCCAGTTTTATGAATACATAATTTTTAATATACATATTTTAATTGCTTAAATCTTGTCTGTTTATCTTTGTGTTTTTGTACTGATTTGCCTATAATATTAAAATATTCTGCTTAATTTGGAACACATTTGGCTATTTTTCATGCAGCATATGTTATTTTCTCGGAGACGATATGGTAGCATGTGTATATAATGCAGCTATTTTTTATATTGTATGTGTTATGGATCATAACTTATGGTACATTATATTCTCAGGACAGGTATGACAGCATATGGGTATAATCTGTCCATTGTTCATAGTCTGTATGTTATTACATTCTTAGGACCAATATGGCAGCATACGGATATAAAGGTTTTTATAGTTCACAGCAGCTATGTTAAACACCTTTCCTAATTCTGAAAAGTATAGTGCATTGCTTTCAAATGAAGCTTGGATGGTGCTGACTGATAATATTTGACATGACAAACTCTAACATTGATACTAATAAACTATGTCAACGTTTTGTTGTAATGAAATTTTAACTAATGCATATATAGCGGTACATATTCTGTATGTATGTGTGCATAGTATGTATGTGTGTGCACCAATCTGGATTTGATTCAATAACTGTATATGTTAACAAATTTGTCTGTAATTTATTCCTACTGCTAGAAATGGTTTTGATGAGGGTATGCCTGAAAATAAATTCTAGATTGGTGTGCTCTCTTGTAAAGTACATTTTAATAAACAACTAAATAAATACATGATATAGTAACATTGTAACACAGTTACATAATTATAAATCATACTATACATACTATATGCTCTGATTATGTTTTGACCTAGGGAAGACATTCAAAAATTAAGATAAGTATGGTGGTCTTTTACCATGGTACCATATATTTTACTTTTGCACACGGTACCCAATTTTTTTAATTCTATTTCTAAAACACTAAACGAGAAAATCTCAAGTGTTATCAAATACACAGATGTTCTATATAAAAAGCATAAGACCAGTCATGTAATCTGATTGTCTTGTAAGTGTGTGGAACTTTTCCAAAAATAAACTGTTACAAATAGTACCAGCAGACCAAACCTCATCACAACTCATATCCCTACTCAAATCTACAACTTCTGTGACAGACATAAACATTTCTGGAAGAAAACTAAAGTACATGAACAAAGACCTAATAAAGTGGGTAAAGTTTTTATACTTGAGTCCATTCTTAAATTTCCTTACCTTAATGTTGGCTATGATCTCTGCTATTGAGACTTTACTATACTGATATTACTGCAAAACTATCACTGCAAAGACCATTACAGCAACAAAATTGGCTGTTCACTATAACCATCTGTGGTACACTGACATGGTGTCTTCGGGACCTGCACCCCCTTCCTGAAATAACTCCAACCTGGAGTTGATTATTGTAAAGTTCAGGGGGTACTGGGGAAGAATCTCCTGCAAAAAAACATTCTTATCCTGATGGCACAATGCCGGTTGTCAGCATTGTGCCCTCACTGTAAAGGTGGTCAGCAAGTTTCCTGCTGAACCACAATGGTGGAACCTGAGGCTTTCCCCATAAATGAAATCCTAATACAGTTGACAAGTAATATGTTTCCCCACCATTTTATTTTCTAGCTAAAACACCAAGCAGAAAAATACCCTGCAGTTAACATCTTCCCAGTTTAAATTTCAAATACAATTCACGTAACAAATTGTGGTACATATAGTTGGCTCAATTTTCAAAGGATCAGGACTGGCGCACAGGTTTGGCAGCAGGGAGAAATGGCACAAGGGTCTCCGTGTGGGGAAATATCAAAACTGCCATCACAGAGGCAACAAGACTTTGTGTGAAGCAAATAAATCAATCAAGACGAAAGAAAAAGCCACAATGGTTCTCAAAAGAGGTGGCGGTGAAGGTTAGGGAGAAAAAGATAACATTTAGGAAGTATAAGGAAACACGGAAGGAGCAGGACAGAGAACTGTACTAGTTAAGGCAGAAGGAAGCAGGAAGGATAGTCAGAATAGCAAAGGCACAAACTGAGCTAAAGATAGCTAACTTGGTTAAGAAGGGGGATAAAACCTTTTATAGGTATATCAGGGAGAGTAGAAAGACAAAGGGAGGGATAGTGAGGCTGAATAGAATGGATGGTGGGTGGGCAGAGAGTAACAATGAAAAAACAGGGATACTGAATGAGTACTTCTGTTCAGTATTCACAAAAGAGGAAGTGGGGGAGGTGCCTAATCCAATAAACAGAAGCACTCTGGAGAGAGTGGTCAATCCCAGTCCTTTCACAAAAGAAAGGGTTCTGAAAGAACTCCTAAAACTGAAGGTGGACAAAGCAATGGGGCCAGATGGAATTCACCACAGAATTCTAAAAGAATTAAGCAGAGAACTAGTGACACCACTGACTACCCTTTTTAACAAATCATGGGAGGATGGTGTGGCACCTAAGGACTGGAAGAAGGCGAATGTGATTCCCCTTCACAAAAGTGGGACCAAGACAGAGGCAAGGAAACTACAGACCTGTCAGTTTGACCTCTGTGGTAGGGAAAGTGATGGAATCACTTCTGAAGGAAAGAATTGTTGAGTACCTAGAGGCTAGTGGGGCACAGGACCCAAGGCAGCATGGATTCACAGCGGGAAGGTCATGTCAGATGAATCTAATTGATTTCTTTGACTGGGTGACCAAAGTAGTAGACCAGGGAGGGGCTGTGGACATGGCCTACCTAGATTTTAGCAAGGCATTTGACACAGTACCACACAACAGATTAGTAGTCAAATTAACCAGCCTGGGAGTGGGTCCTAGGGTGGTAGCCTGGGTAAAACATCGGCTGAACAACAGGACACAGAAGGTAATTGTAAATGGAGTCCACTCTGAAGAAAGAGGGGTTACTGGTGGGGTACCACAGGGTTCAGTATTGGGTCCAGTCCTTGTTAATGTCTTTATAAGTGACATTGCAGAGGGAATGGAAGGAAAAGTATGCCTCTTTGCAGATGACACAAAGATCTGCAACAGGGTTGATACACAAGTAGGTGTGGAAAGGATGAGAAGGGACATGGCAAGGTTGGAGGAATGGTCAGAAGTATGGCAGCTTGGATTCAATGCAAAGAAGTGCAAGGTAATGCACCTGGGAAACAAAAAAGCGTGGGGAAGATTACACAATGGAGGGAGGTAGTAACAACAACAAAAATGGAAAGGGGCCTGGGGATAATCATATCAGATGACCTTAAGGTTGGCAAGCAATGTGAGAAGGTGGTAGGGAGGGCCAGGGGGATACTGGGAGGTATAGGGAGAGGTGTCACCAGCAGAAAACAGGAAGTTGTTATCCCACTGTACAGACAGTTGGTGAGACCCCATCTGGAGTACTGCATCCAGTTCTGGAGACCCCATCTCTGCAAGGACATAGACAGGATGGAGGCAGTTCAGAGGAGGGCAACTAAAATGGTGCATGGTCTTCAAGAGAAGCCATACAAGGAGAGACTAAAGGAGCTTAATATGTATACCCTTGAGGAAAGGGGGGGGCATGATAGAAATGTTTAAGTACCTCAGTGGAATCAACAAAGTCCAAGAAGGTAGCATCTTTCAGAAAACGAGATGTCCAAGAACAAGGCGACATAATTTGAAGATAGAGGGGGGACGGCTAAGGGGCAATGTGAGGAAGTATTTTTTCACAGAGAGGGTGGTGAATGCATGGAACAGCCTTCCTGAGGAGGTTGTGGGGTCTAAAACTGTGGGTGAATTCAAGAATGCATGGGAAAGACATAAGGCAATTTTTGTGGGGAGTTGGAAGAAATAGGCTGTTGGTTAAAGGGACACTGTCAACCCCCTTAGGTCTCAAAGTGTCCCTAGTTTAAAAAACATATTTTATGATTGCCAAAATTCTGTAAAGATAGTTGATATAGCTGATAGTTTGATTCTGACTCTTATTTTCTTTAAAAAAGTAAAAAAACAGACTGCCCAACAAACTGGTGTTATCACACCAAAACAGGTTTGTTTACATTCCTTAATCAACTCCAAATGCATCTTTTCTGGACTTGGGAACACCCACAAAACAGTCTAGCCCCTCATGATGCATTGGGAGATTAGGAGGCTACTGTCTTATGAGTGACTGCACTGTCTGTGTGTGTTTCTAGTGCTCAGGACATAAGCAGTAAGAACAGGACCATGACTGTAGACAAAAACAAGATTGTTTATAAATACATTGCCATGTATTTCAGTTCTACTAAGGCAGGCTGCAGACAAAACAAACAGCAACATCAATGAATTTTAAAGAGGTTAAACAATCATAAAATGTGGGGTTTCAACTAGAAATAATATGATGAAAAACATTTTGACAGTGTCCCTTTAAATAGGATCTGCAGCTTATCCTCTAGGTAGGGAAATGGGCTGACTAGGTGGGCCAAGCGGTCTTTATCTGCCATCAAAGTCTATGTTTCTATGTGTGCCACACCTTGTGCAAGTCCCTATTTTTAGGCACTACAGGTGGCAACTGGGGGTCTGCCTGCACCAGTCTGTCTTGCACCATCCATGCAATGGATGCATTGGTGTGGCAAGGTGGAGGGAGGGCTTGTGCCAGGGCACTGCTGAAGTATCCCCCTACTTGGGATTCTGCAAACTCCAGTAATGGGATCACAGGCCATCAAAGTAAGACTATCCAGAAGCTGGTTTAACAGCCCATGTACCACTCTAAGTGCCTTGTCATAGTGGAAGTGGGTCTGTTCCCCATGCTGCTGCTACTGCTGCCAGAGAATATCTGCTGCCCTTCTGAACCCAGCCAAGTGTTCCCACAGGGGTGGAGCTATGTCTCATTAATTCCATAGCCTCCCCCTGCCACAAGTCACAGTACTGCACCCCACCCACTGCATGTTATAGTTAGAGCTGTACCAGTGCCATGTCAAGGTTTGTTGCCACCCTCCAACCTGCCCAGGCCTGCCCTCCATGGACCCTGCCAGCAGCCAGTGGGTCCCCCCCAAGGCCACCAATGCTGTCTGAAATGCCCTAAGTTTGCAGTCTTCTTCATCTGTACACCAGTTGTTTGCAGCACAGGTTGGCTTGCAGCAAAGTTGGGGAGTTTTGCACTGGGACCCCAATTTCTACAAAATGGGGTGCAGTGTCCCTGATGCACATGAATTTGCTGCAGTCAGGGTATCGGCACAAGGTATGCTGATCTAATGAGGATCTGAAAATTGAGCCTGATGTGTCTTTGTAACTAATTTCCTTCCTTCCAAATGGCAGATGTACCTCCCAAGAAGACATGTTCATAGGCAAGACTTCCATCAATTCCTTCACCAGTAGGAGACATTTCTTAGCCCAATTAACATGCAACCCTTTGCCCACATCCTCTCAGAGAAGTACAATGGGGTCATGGCTGCTAAGCGATACCTAATGTCTAACAAAAGAGTCAGTTAAAAACTTCATAAATGGGAGGCTGCTGACCCTATTTTAGCAGTGACAGTTCTATTTTCAGTCACACTGACTGGCTAAATTTAAATTAGATTTCTACTGACTGCAGCCACAATGTGCCTGAAAAAATAAATCAGGTTATTGCATCTTTAAAGTAAAGGTGTGATGTTTTGAAAAAGGTTTTGGGCTTTATAGCACCGTACCCTGAGGTGGCAATAGCCCTCTGTGTTAAAATTACAAACTGTAAAACATTCCTGTAAGTTTGGGAAGAGATTGTCACTCTAGCCAAACTACCAGCCAGTCTATCCCTTCCCACATCCCATTCTGTCTGCTCTGCCCCCTGTGTGCCCATGTTTGTGACATATCACTAGGAAAAGTGTGGGGACAAGCCCCATAGAAGTCTATGGGGCTCATATTCAGAACATTTTTATCAAACTTTAAGATACCTTTCTATATAAATGAATCAAAAGATAGCTTAAAGTTTGGTAAAAATGGTTCTGAAAATGAGCCACATAGACTCTATGGGGTATGTCCTTGTGCCCTCCCTGGTGTCATGTCACAAATCATGGGAGCAAGGGAGTGGTGCAGGCAAACCAGGAAGTGGGAAGGGATGGGCTGACTGGCAATTCAGCCAGTGTTACGATCCCTTCCCAAACTAACAGGACTGCGTTACATTTTATAATTTGAACACAGAGGGGCAATCATTTCCCCTGGGTAGGGGGCTATGAAGCCCACTCAGATATCTCATGTCTTTAAGACATTTAAGAGGTTATAACTTGGTCAGTTGTTTATCAGAATGTTCTCTTCAGCTTAATGATCTTTGGAACATTGGTAGATTTCACATTCTGAACTCAGTGCGTCTCTTTTGTATCAACAAAATATTAGATTGATTAGAAATAAAGCAATTAAAATGATTCAGTTCTCTGTATATAGTTCAGTTAAATTACAGTATGAATATAATATAATACTTGGGCATGATTTTTAAATGTGGAAGGACTCTGATACAAATGCAATCTTAAAACTACCATTATCCTCCCTATTGCACCAAAATATGAGAACTCTATTTTCAAAGCAACTTACATTCAAATTAAAAGGCTTGCCTCATGTTTCATGTATGGAACTAAACAGCCTCATCTCCTTCCTGGGCTATATAAACTAACTTTCTGTAGCCCCTAGGTTTTTCCATAGACACCCCACTCACCGACCTTATTGACAGAACAGCTTCCTCTACTGAG
Source organism: Neoceratodus forsteri (assembly GCA_016271365.2). Classification (NCBI taxonomy): domain Eukaryota; kingdom Metazoa; phylum Chordata; order Ceratodontiformes; family Ceratodontidae; genus Neoceratodus; species Neoceratodus forsteri. Next base: position 120,205,614 of record CM028136.1, on the reverse strand, counting down.
ACAGATCAGATGGTAGACACAGTGTTTGTGGACCTTTCCATAGCCTTTGACCTGGTAAACCACTTTATTTTGTTAGAGATGTTGAGGGCTATGGGTCTGGCAAAGGAAGTGAATTTTTTTTTTGAATCTTACTTAAAAGGAAGAACACAAACACTTAATGTATGGGATGTAAATTCTGATCAAGCATTTACTACTTGAGGACTCCCACAGGGTTCAGTGTTTGCCCCCTTCTATTTCTGTGTAAGCCTCCCCCAAATTGGGGATTACCGTACGTGGGTTCTGGCCCCATCACTGCCTCCATGGCAGCTTCCAGTGGTCCTAGTTGGGACTTGAACTATTTGGTGCACCGTGTGTTTCCATAGCCATGAGTCACTAAAATCCCTGTCTCGTCCCCTGTTTGGAAAGGGACAAAGCTCCTCACCATATTCCTCACTTCTAGGCACTGGGAGTTTTGATACTGTGGTCCTGGGGAAGCAAAAACCCCAGACCACCCAAATGTAAATTTTAAAGATGGCAACTCGGACACTATGCACATGTACTGCCACCAAAGTGAAGAGATTAAAAGAGCCATGGGTCCAATAGTGCCCTTTCAGCAACATCCACTAATAAAATGTTTCCCTGACTCCAGGGCAGGCAGTGAAGCTGGGGACTGAGGGGACTAAGGAGCAGAAAGTCTCTATAGAAAGAGCAGAGAGTGTTTTCTGCCCTAGAAATGGCTTATAATAAACTTGTATTTGGGACTATAGATGAGCCATAGTGGCAGCCCCTAGGGACTGCAGCATGCAGGGGGCTGCTGGGACAGTGTCAGAGAGCATTCAAAATGCCCAGGAAGCTTGCAATCAATCAAATGGGGACCTGCAATAAACTGTAATGTTGACTGCAAGCCCGCCAACTGGGAGATTCATTTTTGGGATTGCAGAGTGAGCAGAGATGATGGGGACTATCCAGCCCAAGGGCTGTACCTTTGCCCAGTGGCCTGTCCAGACCCAGCTTGATGAGCAGCAATCATCCACAAGTGGTTGGAACACTAGACACCAGGAAAATATAATGGTAGGGTGCTGGCAAATTTCTGTGAAAGCTGGAAATTTGATTTCTAAATTTTTTGTGAAAGCGAAATTCTGACTTTTGGGAAATTCTGCAGGCAGAATGTTTTATCACACACCTCTAATAACCATGACCAATGAGTATAACTTGACCTAAACTCAGATTTATTAATGAGGAGGGGTCGAAGGTGAAGCAAAAACATTACAAGCAACAACTTTTTAACTATTGTAGCCCCACTCGGTCCCAGTACCACTCCACAAGTGCATGTGGCTTTCTTTCCAACAGCCGTATGGATTGTAACAGTCTATTGTGGTGGGTACCTCACAAAGTTGCTGGTGGCCAACCAGAGGATGCAGGGTCAGTGCACCTTGGACCTTGGGATACAGTGAGAATAACAGTTTTAATGTGAAAACATGAACAGCTAGAACTTTGTATGGGATTTCAAATGGGTAAACAAAAATGTTGCAGTCTTCTGTTTGGGCTTATCCTGCTGATTATCAAAGTCCTTCCCAGGACTTCTTCCCCTTTAAATCAATCTAGTTAGTTAGCAAAATTGCAGAAGAAATTCCACGGGGCCACAGCCCAGAGGTACTTACAGTTTGTTGACAGTATTAGGTGTGCTGAGGGGTGATTTCAGTTTCTGGTACCACTCCGGGTGCAGCAGGTGCTGAACCATTCAATGGTGACAGGCCTTTCATCATCTTCCCCTTCGGGTCCTTCAGCGTCTTCACCCCTTGGGCCTTTCATCATCTTCAGGGTACCCGCAGGCTTCTGGTCCCCCTGGATGTGCAGCTAGGTACCAAATCTCTTCTGGACCTTAAACCCAGTTCAACTATCTTTTTCAGTCTCAAAACATGGCAAGGAGAAATGCCCTTTCTCACAGTTCACAAATCCATGCAACTTCACTGCTAGTTAACAGTTCAGGTAGCTTACAGACTTGAAGATTATAGAGCATTTGTTCAGTTAAATTCCACTGGGAAAACCAAAAGTGCAGTACAGTTCAAATTCCCACTGGGAAGCTGGGCTTGTAGGCACTCTGCCTCAATGTTTTTTTCTGGGCTTGGAGGGGCCTTTATGAACCACAGCTAGCCTACAGGCTCATACAGTCCTCCTAAAGCAATCTCCTCCTCTCCAGTCTCATCAGGACCCGATCTCAGGACATAACCCATTATATAGCAGCCCCAAACTCCCCATCTGATTGACAGTCTTTTCCTGGCTTAAGGGATGGTGCTCTCTAACCCCTCCCAGAACCCTTAGTGGCAGGATGAACCACTGGTGGCTGCCATCTCAAACTACAACTTGCTGCCTTGCTTTTGCTGCCTATAAAAGTTGTCCCCAACCCACCTTGGCCCCACTTGATGAGAAGGTGCCTTGGAAACCCTCACTTTGTTTTAGAGGAGCCCCATGTGACTTTCTGGGCTCCTGAAATTACAGGCACTCTTTACATACCATTCTGAGCTAAGGGTGCACATGCACACCTCACTATTGCAGTTCCCAGTCCAAATGGCATTTACAAGACTGGGAAAAGCACCAGTAAAGCACCCAGAGGTGTTTTGCATTAGAATCCTAGCTCCGCTGCATGCCCAGGAGCAGGAAAGTCTTTACATAGTGGCTGCACAGCAAAACACTTTTACTGGAACTGCAGCTCCTTTAAGAACTGTGGCCACACAAGTGCAGCTTCCGCATGCACAGTCATTATTGTTCACATTCCAAACCAGCTCCCACTATTAAATACTGGGCAGAAGTCTCTCTCAGCACCCAGAGGTGAAAACAACTCAATGGACCTTGTGCCCCTTTTCCCCAAGGGCAGAAGAAAAGGGATACCCAGCGGCAGCTGCCGGGCAGCATCAGAAGGGATCCCTGCCCAAAAATCCCACCAGGTGATCCTGAATAAAGCTCTCCAGTTCCATTCAGCAGCCAGGGGACCAGAGGCCGAGTACAACAACAGTGTGCCATAGCCCAACCAGGTAAGTTCCACACTGAGGGTTGGGGGGAGGCTTAAATACTGCCCCTCCCCCAAATCTTGGCATCCTTGAAAAGACACTGTATTGAAGTCCATAATGTACTAACATCCATAGTGGCAGTGTAAAACATAACACGTTTAAGAACATTCCTACATAGATAATCAGTTCCTATCTATTGAGTCATTTCAAACACATCAGCATTACTTTACATTTTGTAACTAGATACCAGCATCCTCTCTGTCAGGTACGCATCAGCCATAACACATGTAGACATATTAACAGTACATTTAGCATCATTGCTAATCCATGTAGTCATATTTGCAGTACATTAACAACCCCAATATGCAATTCGGTACAATAATGAACAACAATGGATATGGAATAAACAATAAGCACCATGTACTTATTAATCACTTGTAAAAGTTTTTCAAAGGAGACCTCAGGGAGGTCGTAAGTTAATTTCATGGGTGGTTTACAGGTTTTACTCAGCTTTTGGGGTACTACTGCTTCTTCCATAGGAAGAGGGTGTGCACAACCTAATATGGGCACTTTGCCCAGCAAAGAGGCATCTGAATTAAAAGTCATGTCACCCACAACTCACTATATTACCATGGTAATGGAGTTTGCCCTTTAAGGGGCAGACCAGGTTGTCCTGGTGCACCCCTTCCCTCTGGCATGGAATGGTAGTGCTCAGAAGGGAAGGGGGAAGGAAGGGGAGGGGCTAAGGACCACAACAAAGGACAGGTAACAAGAAAGGGAGGGGCAAAGGGTGGTACATAAGGGACAGCACAAGGGGGCCTCAGCCACTTTTTGCTGGGGTTTTTGATTTAATTGGAACTGCAGCACATCAGCTTGGTGGAACAATCTGGAGAGGTTTGTGCACCAGGTACAGCAGGTAAGATTTCTTACAAGGAATGAAGTTTTTAAAAAAACAAAAAAAAAATGTGTTTAAAAAAAACATTGTGACTTCTTTACAATAAGCTGTGTTTTGAAGAAAGTCTTTAGCATTGCTGGCCTGGATGAATGTGTTTTTCTAATGGTTTAGGGTATACAGAGGTAGTATGCTTTGTTTTGAAAATGTCTGTCTCCTTAGGTTAGGTTTGAGGAAACTGTAGTATTGCTAGTTCAAGGACATGCGTTTTAGGGGGATAGTAATTTTGCAGTGGTACGGAGATGTGTAACTGTTTTAAAATCACGAGCTGATTAGGCACAGTTCTGTTGGAAAAGCACTGTTGTGCAGGGCCATTTTAAAGTTGTGCAGAAGGCCACAGCATCTGCCCGATGGTGGGCTTAGTAAGAGAGGAGGTGTGGAGACAGTTTGCAGATCACAAACTTGGAGGTAGTGGACAAAAGCTGCAGCATGGTAGGCTGGAGGGTAAAGCCTGGGGTTCTGGGCTGTTTTTTTCTGATCCCAAAGAATGCAGTTGGTCTGAAAGAGGCCCCAAATGGGGGGGGCAATAGCCCGGCAAGGGCGGCCGCGTGGTGTGATGTCACACGCCATGCAGCAGTCATGAGGGAGCGGAGGCTAAAAAGAGTAATGGTGGACAGAAAAGGGCTGGGGGGGTGAGCCTGGTCCATCCTTGTTGCTGGGGTGGAAAGGTGAGGATGGAAGCCTCACGCACGCCAGCTGGACCATGTGGCTGATAAACAGACCCCTCCCTCACCCTAAAAACCTCACGGCCACCTCCTTGTGTGGTGGCTGGTGAAATCAGCAGGCCTGAAAGAGGCCCCGGAAGTAAAGGAGTGAGACCGCGATCCAGGGACCTCGTGACATGACGTCACATGCCGCATGGTGTGGGCAATCAAGCTTGATGGCAGGTGGCTTTCCCATTTATTTGTGTTACTGGCCGCATTTGGGCCTGTTTTTTCTGTTGAATAGAGGCCTTGGGGTGAGTGAGGGGGCTACAGGAAATTAGTAGGCTGGGAAAGGCTCTAAAGCGATGGGAAGCAAGAGCACATGTCGGCGACCATGTGGTGTGACCCCACACGCCACTTGGTGGGCGTTATAGAACCCCCTCCCTCTTGTTGTGTTGCTTATGGCATTTGTCCCTGTGTGTATGGGGGAGCACATCTAGCCCAGCGGGGGGGCAGTGGGGGGTTGCAGGGGCGGGTTGTATCATCCCTGGGGAGGAAGATCCTAAGGAGGGCAGCCGGGCTCAACGAGGAGGGGACGGCAGCAGTGTTGGGGCTCAAGGGGACATTTCTGGGCCTGCGATGGAGCATGTTGTTGATGTCAATGAGGGGACAATTGGACTGTTCATGGAGGGGCCAGCAGGTAGAGGCCATCTAGCATGGGGGAGTGAGAGCATGCCACGACCATGCAGGCGTGACGTCACACACTGCGCAATGGGCACAGGGAGGGGGTGGAAGGATCCAAATAGAGGATGAGTGGGGGGGACAGGGAGGACAAAAAGGCGAGGCCTGGTTTGCAGGGAAAAGGGGAGAGCATATACTCATCCATGCCAGAGGGTCTCGGGGGAGAAACAGGACACCCCCCGCCCTTAAAAAGAACCTAGGTCTAGGTGCTGCCTCCCACTTTGGTACATCATGGGGGGGCAGCAAGCCACCAAAAAAAAACCAAAGGGGGAGTTTTTTACATTTAAGCCCGGACTTCACGCACGAAGGTGGTAACCCTCAGGGGAGGCCTTTTTTCAGTAACCTTCACGGCCACAGTGGATGGCGTTGGGGGAAACAGGGGAGGGGTGGGGCATATGAAGGGGGGTTAGGGGATGGAATGGGAAGGTTTGAGGTAAGGCTTAAAAAGGGGCCAAGGTATAGGCCCGGGGGTGAGTGTCCCATGTGTCATGAGCCACTCAAAAAGGACATGGCAGGGAGCAGCCAATGGTGACCTGGTTGCCTAATTGAGATTGGGGCCCGACCAGTCATGCAAGCGTGTGGCACGAGGGGCAGAGGGATGGCATTACAAAGTACGTATATAAATATATAATTAATCTTGTTTTTCTTCCCATAGTTGTCTTCACAGTGGAAAAGAAAGGAAGGACATGGCACCAAAGAAGAGCAGACCATCAAAGGAAGACGCTTACAGGGCTACAATTGAATTGGCGGAAAAGCCAACAGAATGTGGGAATTGGTGCAGGGGGAGGAACCAGCAAGGCCTGGGGCAAAGAGAAAAGCGGGCCTGGGAAAAGGGGGCAGAGGGAAATGACCAGTTGAAGGGCCACACAGTCCCATTAAGGTGCCACCACTGGCAGTGGGACACGCCAAGGCGGCTGATCCAGTACCCCTGCAGCCTATAGACCGGGTGATGCCAGTACTTCCCCCCGACCAAGGTGGGACCTCCTTTGGGGAACCCAGACCAGATCCTCAGAACGCTGAGTTCACTCCACAAACCCTAGTATTTCATCCTCCTCCTCAACCACAGGGAGAAACAAGGGGACTCTTCGAAGACTCCAGGCAGCAAGGCCCGGACAAGGTTACAGGTAATGCATCCAGAGCAGTGGGGGATAGTATAAAAGAATATGTAGGTCAAATTGTGTTGGCACTGGGAACGGGAGGTCTAGGGCAGATGGAATCAGTCCTGGCAGAGATTAGGGCAGAGAAGGAGGTGCTGGGAAAAAATGAAGGGTGTACAGAGAGAGAAGGAAAAGGTACAAGGGAGATAGATGCACCTGGGATGAGGATAGGCGAGCATGTGCCACTGGCCATGAAGGAAAAAATATGGAAAGGAGGGTATGTGGATATATTAGCTTTGGTGAGCCAGGAGGTGGCAGCCAAGTATGAAGAAATGGAACACATAGGTAAGAGCGAAATGGCAGCGGCGATAGTGCTGTTAGAGAAAAAGGAGGACGACAAGTTCATAAAAGGGAAGACTTGGTATGGATGGTTCGTAGGTTTTGCCACCTTCTTATCCATTATACTGGAAAAAAGGCCTGAGCTAGGCATCCCACTCATCACCTATTCTTTGATAATACGGAGGGCAAAAGCAAAGGGCGGGGTGGGGTGGTTGTACTATGATGAGTTTTTTTGGCAGAGAATGGCAACATTTGGGGATGTGAGATGGGACACCAAGCAGCTTAATTTACGGACTGATTATGTAACAGATCAGTCCACACCCGAAGGTGAATGGGGAAAAAGGAGGACTACACCTCAAAGATGCTGCTGGGCTTACAACAGGGCTTTTTGCTCGTGGACGCAATGCTGTTTCCGGCATGCCTGTTCAAAATGTGGGGGAGGGCACCCAGCAAGTAGATGTAGAATGACATGGGCCCAAGGAGCACAGGGGCACGGGGGTCAGGGTTCAGGTCAGCAGTTTTTTTGGGAAGGCAAGGGGTTTAGAGGGCAGACATGGAACAGGGGAGGGAGTGGTAGGGCAAACTCGAGTAGAGGAGTTCAGGTTCACTGAGAGAAGAAACATTGCACAAAACAAGGGGGAAGGGCCAGGGAGGAGCAACAGGGGGCCTGACATGGACCAGTTTGGGATGGCCAAAACCCCCATCAAATTGGAGGCATGGACAGCCTTTTTGGACAGATATCCGAACACAAGCATGCGGGATACAATTATAGGAGGTTTTAACATAGGGTTTTCACTGCAGTGTGGGGGGCTCAGACAAGCGAGGGAGGCGAACAACCTGGGGTGAGTGAAAGGAAAGGAAGGGATGTTAAGACAGAAGATAGAAAAAGAAAAGGCAGCAAGGAGGGTAGAGGGCCCATATAACACCCCCCCAATGTGGAACATACGGATTTCACCATTGGGCTTGGTACCAAAGAAACAGGAAAGGGAATACAGGGTGATTCACCACATGTCCTATCCAGAAGGGGACTCAGTGAATGAGTTCATCAGTGAGGAGCATAGTAGGGTGACATATGCAACACTAGAGGACACAGTCCGGATAATCCAGGCCTCAGAGGATGCATGGATGGCAAAAACGGACATTAGTCTGCTTTCAGACTGCTGCTGGTTAGGAAAGAAGACTGGGATCTATTAGGTTTTAACATACTGTAGATACATAGATACATAGACAGTGTTGGCAGATAAGGGCCTATGCCCCACCCAGTCTGTCCATTTGAGCTTGTAAGTTCAGTTTATGTTTTCCTAGAAGTCTGTTGCCCCTTATTCCTGACGTCCAGAATTCCTTTATGTCTATCCCATGCATTCTTAAATCCCGTGATTGTTTCAGCCCCCACCATTTCCTCTGGCAGGGTGTTCCACTTGTCCACTACCTGTTCTGTGAAGAAATTCTTCCTCACGTTTTCTCTGAATCTTCCTCCCTCCAACTTCATCCCATGCCCTCTAGTCCTGGAACATCTTTTTCGCTTATAAATAGTGTATTCCTGCACCCTGCTCCTCCCTGTAAGATACTTGTATGTCTCTATCATATCCCCTCTCTCCCTCCTCTCCCTCCTCTCCTCCAGGGAGAACATGTTCAGTTCCTTCAACCTGTCTTCATAGGACTTGTGATGCAATCCATGCACCATCTTTGTTGCCCTCCTCTGAACCTTCTTTATCCTGTCTATGTCCTTCAGTAGGAATGGTCTCCAGAACTGTACACTGTACTCCAGGTGGGGCTTCACTAGTGTCTTGTATAGTGGAATTATGACCTCCCTTTCCTGCTGGTGATGCCCCTGCCTATACATCCCAGCATCCTATTTGCTTTACCTGCTTCCTTGTCACACTGTTTCCTACCTTGAGGTCATCAGAGATGATAACCCCAAGATCCCTTTCCTGCTTGGTGTATGCTATATCCTCACCCCAACTGATATATTGTGCCAGGGTTTTGTGCCCCATATGCATTATCTTGTACTTCTTTGCATTGAATTTCAACTGCCAAACCCCTGACCATTCTTCAAGTTTCAACAGGTCCCTTCTCATTTTGTCTACACCCTCTGGTGAGTCTACTCTGTTACAGAGCTTTGTGTCATCATCGAACAGTGAAATTCTGCCTTCTAGGTCCTGTGCAATGTTACTGATGAAGATGTTGAATAGGACTGGTCCCAGCACTGATCCCTGTGGTACCCCACCGGTCACTCTTCCCTCTGTGGAGTGACAGCCATTTACCACCACCCTCTGTGTCCTGCCACCCAGCCAGTTACCTTCCCACCACACTACTGTCCTGCCCACACCCATATTCCCCAGTTTGTGTAATAGTCTTCTATGTGGCACAGTGTCAAAGGCCTTGCTGAAGTCCAGATAGGCCATGTCCACTGCCCTCCCCTGATCCACCTCCCTAGTCACCCAGTCAAAAAATTCGACAAGGTTGGTCTGACATGACCTCCCCCTGGTGTAACCATGCTGCCTTGGGACCTGTAGTCCATTGACAACCAGATGTTCCACCAGTCTCTCCTTCAGTAGTGCTTCCATGATCTTCCCCACTACTGAGGTGAGGCTGACTGGTCTGTAGTTCCCTGTTTCCTCTTTGTTCCCACTTTTGTATAAGGGGACTACATCTGCTGTCTTCCAGTCTTTGGGAACCTCCCCTGTTTCCAGTGATCAGCTAAACAGGATAGCCAGAGGTTCAGCCACCACCTCTCTTAGTTCTTTAAAGGACCCTGGGGTGCACCCCATCTGGCCCCATTGCTTTATCAACTCTTATTACTTCCAGTTCCTTCAGGACCCTTTCTTGTGTAAAGGGACTTGTGTCCATTGCTGCACCATTCTCACCCCTTGTACTCCCTTCAGACCCATTACCCTCCTCTTCCTCAGTAAAGACTGAGCAGAAATACCTGTTCAATATGTCAGCTTTACTGTTGTCATTCTCCAATTGGCCCCCCATCCTCCCCCTTCAGTCTCACTATCCCTCCCTTTGTCTTTCTTTTTTCACTTATATACCTGTAAAAGGTTTTGTCCCTTCTACCCACTGATTTTGCAATGTGTTCTTCTGTCCGAGCTTTGGCTTCCCTTACTGACCTCCCTGCCTCCCTTTGCTTCTCCTGGTACTTCTCCCTATCTCCTTCTGCCTGTGTCTTTTTGTATTGCCTGAATGCAATCTTTTTGGCTTTCACTTTCTTTGCTACCTGTTTGGAAAACCATTATGGTCTCCTTTTCCTTTTCCTCTTGCTAACCTGCTTAATGCATAATTCTGTTGTTCTTGTAATCCCCATTTTAAATACTGCCCACTGTTCCTCAACCCCTGATTCCTGTCCCATTCCCCTTAATGCCTCTTTCAAGTATCTCCCCATTTTCCCAAAGTCTTCCCCCCTAAAATCCAGGATACGTGTTTTTGTGTGGTTTGGTTCTGCTTTTTCTGTGATTTCAAACTACAATGACTGGTGGTCACTGTTCCCCAGGTGCTCCCCCACTGTTACCCACATCACGCTGTCCCTGTTTGTGAGCACAAGGTCCAGTATTGCCTTCTGCCGAGTTTAAGATCGGGGAGCAGTATTATTTTGACAAAGCAATGCCAATGGGATGTTCCATAGCATGTGTAACGTTCAAGGCATTCTGCACCTGTTTGCAGTGGATATTCCAAGAAAAAATGAGATATAAGACGGTCATCCATTATTTGGATTATTTTCTGTTCATTGGGAGGGGGAAAGAGAGAGACACAAAATATGCTTGGTGAGTTTCAGGAGCTGTGCCGGGAGCTAGGAGTTCTACTGGCACCAGAAAAAACAGAAGGACCCAACAGGGTGATGGAGTTCCTGGGGATTGAGATAGATGCCCCGAATGAAATATTTAGACTACCGGACAAAAAAGTAAGTAAATTGAAGGAACAGATTCAAGTACACACCAGCAGGAGAAGGGTACAACTAAAACTAGTGCAGCAGGTGCTGGGGAATCTGAACTTCACCTGCAGGGCAATCGGACCAGGACGGGCATTCACAAGGAGGTTAGCTAGGGCTACAGCAGGGGTCACCAGACCACATCACTGGGTGGACTTGATACAAGGTGTCAGGGTGGATTTTAGAATATGGGAAGAATTCCTCAAGGAGTATAATGGGTGTTCTTTCTGGCAAGAAGAGTGGCTGTACAACACAGACCTTGACCTCTACACAGACACTGCTGGGGGGCTAGGCATGGGGGTTACCTGAGGGGCAGATAGTTTGCAGAACCATGGCTGGCCAGCTGGGTGAAGGATGGGAAAGTGAGAGATATAACACTACTGTAGATCATGCCCATATGGGCATGTACCTTGGTCTGGGGGGAGGAATTACGGGATCAGAAAGTGATATTTTGGTGTGACAATAGAGCAGTGGTTGATGTACTAAACAACAGGGGAGCCAGGTCAGATACAGTCATGCAGGTATTACGATGCTTAGTGTTAAGAGCTTTGCAGCTGAACATGTCATTCAGAGCAAAACACATAGAAGGGGTACACAATATCCTGGCTGACAGCCTTCCCCATCTGCAGCTGGACTGTTTCCGGAGGCTGGCACCAGCAGCGGAAGAACAAAAAATGCCCATATCAACGAACATCTGCAACACTAGCAAGAAGGAGCAGAACTGCTGTTTCATAGCTCATGGGCACCTCAGACTCTGAGGGCCTATGATGGGGCCTGGTGAGTGTTTCAAACATTCAGGGCAGAGCACCAGATGGAGGTAAGTGGGACGCTCACAGAGGAACAATTGGAAATGTTCACAGTGGAGCAATGGCAGAAAGGGACAGCCCATGCCACAATGGGGGTTTATCTGGCAGGTATTAGTGTTATCTGCAGCCTAAAAGGGTGGAATGACATGACAAAATCACTGCTCATCAGGAGAATGATGCAGGGATGGGGTAGGTTGAAATGTGGGCCAGGGGATAATAGGAGGCCAATAGGGGAGCAGTGGCTAATAAGGCTAAAAGAGGTGCTCCTGGCAATATGCAGATCGAAGACTGAGGCCCAGCTATTTCACACTATTTATGTGATAATGTTTAAGGGGGCTATGAGAGTGAGTGAGGTAGTAGGTCACGGGAAAGATGACAAGGAAGGAGGTTTGGAATGGGACGATGTGAGTTGGGGGTGAAAGAGATATGGATCAAGCTAAGGAGATCAAAAATTGATTAAAAAAGGGCAAGGTTGCATGATAACACTGAAAGGGCAATCAGAGATTGTGATATACCCAGTGCAGGCTCTGTAGGTTTTCGCCGCAGAGCAGGTGACCAGGATGGGAAAGCTATTTGTACATGGTGACGGAAAAAGAGTCACCAGCTATCAATTCACAGCAGTGTTGAAAAAGGGCATGCAATTTCTGGGAGAGGACCCAGCTAATTACTCATCCCATTCTCTATGGATTGGGGCTGCCTCACAGTGGGCAGCAATGGGGGAACCTGTAAAGGACATTTTGGAAAAAGAGCGCTGGCGGTCAGCCAGTTATAAGAGAGACATCAGAGTGCTGATGTAAAAAAAAAAAAAAGGAGGAAAAGTAAAGTAAAAAAAAAAATAATACAGTGAGGGCACTAAGAATATGTGTAAATTAATTAATTTTCTTTGCACCCCATAGGTAGAGGGAGAATCACAGAAGTCTGGATCTGCAGCAATTCCTATATTTATTGGGCTGGAAAGAAAGCAGAGAGGAAAGCTGGGGGGAAGCAGCTGTACCAGGATGTGAGACAGTGTAGGTTGGTATGGCACTGCATAAGGGGGATGAGATGGGCACAGCTCCTTCCCGCTTTGAAGGAACTCAACGGACATCGGCCCAGTCCAGACCTAATCATTATACATCTAAGGGGCAATGACCTAGTGGGCAGACCATGGGTACACAAATACTTATAGATAAAAAGGCATCTAGTGGCAATACGACAGTGGTGGCCGCAGGTATGTCTTGCCTGGTCAGATATGATACCGAGAAGGGTATGGAGACAGGACCACAGCCACAGGGTGGTGGAGAGGGCTAGGAAAAAGATGAATAGAAGGGTGGGGATGTTGATAAGGCAGATGGGGGGACAGGTGATACTGCGGGGGGTAGAAGAATGGGTGGAGGACTTCTACAGGCCACATGGTGTGCACCTGTCGGACCTTGCCATAGACATGTTCAACACAGAAACAATGGGTTTCATAGAGGAATGGAGAAAACAGGAAGAAGCTGGCATATAAAAAAAAAAGGAAAAGGAGAAGAAAGGATCATCCCCGAGGTAAGGGAGAGTGATGCCCTAAGTATGGGGAGAAGCCAGCCATCCAACGCAAGCTGAAGACTGGCTAGTGGGGGAAAAAGGGGGGGAGGGGGAGGGAAAAAGGTATAACACAAATGGAATATTGGATTATGAATATAAATAAATTAATTGCCAATCTGAGCACAACAACAAACAATGTCTCTGTCTTTTGTGAGGGGAAAAGGGGGAATCTGGGACAATGGAGTTTGCCCTTTAGGGGGCAGACCAGGTTGTTCTGGTGCACCCCTTCCCTCTGCCATGGAATTGTAGTGCTCAGAAGGGGAGGGAAGGATGAAGTGGAGGGGCTAAGGGCCAGAACAAAGGACAGGTAATAGGAAAGGAAGGGGCGAAGGGTGGTACATAAGGGACAGCACAAGGGGACCTCAGCCACTTTTTGCTGGAGTTTTTGATTCCTCCCACCCACCCTACTAGACAGAGCAAGAGAAAAGACAGTTGAAGGGGGACTGTATGGTGGGTCTGTCAAGGTGGATGACAGACGAGGCCGGTTGGACAGTTTGGACTGCCAAAGGTGGATGGCAGGTGATGATATGGTTATGGACAGCCAAAGATGGATGGCGGGGGGGAGAAAAAAGGGAGGAGGGGGAAGGAAAAAGGAATAACACAAGAAGAGGAAGAAGAATGCAATCTCAGATTTCACCATTGCCTAGCGGAAAAGGAGAAACAGAAGGCACCCAGGTTTTCACCTGGGGGAGGGATAATCAGAGATTGATATGTGGATGGAAATAAATTAAATTTCTGGAAATATGATAATAAAGAAATGGAAATGGAATATCGGATTATGAATATCAATAAATTAATTGCCAATCTGAGCACGGCAACAAACAATGTCTCTGTCTTTTGTGAGGGGAAAAGGGGGGAATCCGGGACAATGATTTGAAAAACATAAGACTTTGATGGTAGATAAGGTCCGCTTGGTCCACCCAGTCTATCATTTCCCTACCTATTGGATAGACTGCAGATCCTAGTTAACCAACAGCCTACTTCCTCCTGCCCCACCACTAGAATTGTCTTATGTCTGTTCCATGCATTTTTAAATCCCCCCAACTGTTTTTGACCCAACAACCTCCTAAAGAAGGCTGTTTCATGCATCCATCATCCTCTTCATGAAAAATTACTTCCTCACATTGCCCCTAAGCTATCCTCCCTCTTTCTTCAAGACATGAAGGCAGTATAGCACAGTGGGTTAAGGCTCTGAGCTGTAGATCTGGAGACCTGGGTTTGAATTCCACAGCCACCTACTGTAGGTGCATACTGTGTTATCCTGAGTAAGTCACTTAACTTCCTTGTGTTCCCAGGTTGCACCTGGAAACAATCTTTGGCTTAATGTGCTAGTCCTGGTTAAACAATGTTCCCTTTCTTCAAATTGTGCCCTGTGTTCTTGTACATCTCTTTTTCTGAAAGATGCTACCCTCTTGGACTTTGTCAATTCCGTTGAGGTACTTGAAAGTTTCTATCATGTCCCCCTCTCCCTCCTTTCCTTGAGGGTATGCATGTTAAGTTCTTTTAGTCTCTCATCATATGGTTTCTGATGCAGACCATGCACCATTTTAGTTGCCCTACTCTGGACTGCCTCCATTCTGTAATGTCCTTGTGGAGATGGGGTCTCCAGAAATTGCATGCAGTACTCCAGATGGGGTCTCACCAACTGTCTGTATAGAGAGATATCAACATCCTGTTTTCTACTGGTGATGCCTCTCACTATGCATCCCAGTATCCCTCCAGCCCTCCTTACTGCCTTCTCACATTGCTTGCCTACCTTTAAGTCATCTGATATGACTACCTCCAGGAGTTGGAGTCCCAAACCAAAGTGTCCTTCATCTTAGTTTATTTCAGTCCAACATACAGAAAAATGCCCAGCATAGCAGGGAGCAGCAAATTTGGTGAAGGACACTTTGGTTTGGGACTCTAACTTTTTTACAAATCATTTGCGTGGTGATATAGTGAGTTGCGAGTGCTGTGACTTTTGATATAGATGATTTCATCTTTGTCGCAGGCACCCATGCCTCTGAATGGCTCTTACTTCAGAAGTCCTGCACAGAGTCCTGATCAGGAATAACAGATTTCTGCTCAGTCTTTGCTAAAAATCCTCCACCAATTCTGCTATATCCATATATGCAAAAGGTACTTCTTGATCTCCAACCAGGAATAAACAGTACAAGGGATCTGTATCTTCAACACATGCTTGTGGGTAGTCCATAGAGGTCACTAGGGTGCTGACTACATTTAAGGGAGATTGTAAGTAGTACATTTCCTCGTCCTCCTCACTATATGAGCTGTCTAATATGCCAGGTGGTGGAACAGGGTCATTGCACACTGGGTTGATGGCAGGTGATGTCAGGTCCATCTTTTTATTGACTTGGTTATGATTTCTGGTTCTGGCAGGTCTTGTCCCAGGCTCTGTTACAGTCTCTGAAATGGGCTCAAGCTGATCAATGGGCAAAAAGTGGTTACAGTGAATAGTTTTAACAATCCCCCAGCCACGCTCTTGATGAATGCTGTACACAGGTAAGACAGTTAACATTTCAATGACAACATAGGGTTCAGAAGATCAGCAGTTAGTTATCATGTGCTTTTCACAAGGCCAAGATTTTTGAGGAGAACTCAATCTCCAATTCGTAAAACTTGGTGATGCTGTTTTTGGTCATACCTGTTATTATTGGCAGCACTGACTTTACTGGCATCTTCTGCAGCCTATTGGTGGCATCTTTCAGTTGATCTTTCAGGTGTTTTGTGTATTCAAGGTAGGAATCTTTGGAGGTTCCATCAGCAGACACTCCAAATGCTAGTTCAGTTGGCAAATGGGCTTCTCGGCCAAACATTAACAGGTACTGTATGGAGAAGCATTTGTAGAACTGTTTCTAGTACAAATGTAGGCGTGAACTAACTTTGGGATATGCTGGCTCCAATTTATTTTCTTTTCCAGATCCAATGTTATTAGCATGTTTAGCAAAGTATGATTAAATGTTTATGGTTGTGGATCCACTTGAAAATGGTATGGAGTGGTGATTGACTACCAGATGCCATGTGCAGCAAGATATTACATTACTAGGTGGCTCTGTAAGTTGGGCCCTTGATCAAAGTGAATACACTGGGGTATACCATAATGAATTACAAACTACTTGTGTTTCTGCACTACTGTCAGGAATGTCTGATTTTTTTTTGTGTGTAGGCCTGTGTATATCTTGTACAGTGGTCAGTGATGACTAGAATGTGGCTATAACATTTACTGTCTGGCTCCAGTGATAAAAAATCTGTACATGCCAGTTCCAAAGGTTCGCTGGTTTTAATGTTCACAAGTGGTGCTGTTTTTCTTTCTCTGGACATACCCGGTGCTGTTCTTGCAGTGCTGTTCCAACCTGGACTGGGTTCTGGGCAAGTAGAATCAACTTCACGCAAGGTTCAGTATACACTCAAACCCAAATTGCCCCATGCCATTATGAAGGGCTGTAAGGACATTTTTGCAGTAGTTCCATGGCATTACAAACTGGTTACAGGAGACCATTGTTTCTGGGTCCTAGACAGTGCAGAAAAGCAATCCATCTTTCAATGACAACTTGCTCCACTCTCTCAACAAAACTGGAACATCAGGATGATCATTTGTCACTTTTTTGGACCTTCCTTTTTACGGCAGAAGGGCAGAGCTCTGAAGATGTTTTGCTAGAACAGTATAAATAAGAAGCTCTCCAAATGTCTAACAGACTTTATAGCAATCTCTTCACTCAGCAGTCTGTTTACTGCACTGCTTTTTCTCTGTTAGTGTTTCTCAGTGAGGAATGAGGTTCTGATTTCTCAGATAAACACAGAATGAAGTGATGTTTTTACTGCAGGAAATCAAGGCTGTCATCTGTAACTATGCTATTCTGCAGTAGCTGGTATTTTTTTTGTTTCACTCTAAAAGTGTTTTTAAGTTTTGATGGGAAATAATGGTCACTATAACAGTACATGAATTTCAATCTTGATTTGTGCATAATTTTTAAGAAAGTTTTTAAATAACCAAGAGAAAAAAATCTTTAAAACATGAATGTGACAGATCAGCCATTAGTCAAGAAATACAAAAAGAGATTAGAAAACATCCCTGAGACTAATAAGTCAAAGGTCACAGAATGGAATGCTATGAACTGACTCCCCAAATGCTCTAAATCTCACTGAAGCCAAAGAAAGTATATGTGCGTGTGTGTGTGTGTGTGTGTGTGTGTGTGTGTGTGTGTGTGAAAGCATATTAATTAGAAAATATGTAAAACACATAATTTTGTGTGTTCATTTGTCAATATTATTTGTGAATATTAAGAATCACTGTTTAAACATGTGCAGTCTGCAGTTAGTGTTCATTAGTCAAACTGTAACCTGAAACTGGACCACCTTGTGCACAGGGCACTGCTGCCCTAATGATTTCAGTGTACTCAATATGGGTATGAAACTCAGATCCTTTGCTACTAAATAGCAGTTCTGCATATGTGAAACAAAAGCCCAGGAATCACCACCAACCAGTTAGACACAAACCTCTAAACCCACATTTCAGGATCTTTTTAAGACTGCAGTAGGTGTAGCCTGCATATATTTTGCTGAGAAAAGGACTCCCTGCATAAATTACCTTCCATGGAACACAATAGTTCAGGCCACCATTATTGTGATCCCACCCTGAAATCAATGCAAGCCTATGTTTAGTATAGATCTCAGTGTTGGCACAGGCTTATTTTGTTAGGTCTGTGGTAGGGAATAGAGTTTGGACTTTTTATGTGGGAGGGAGCAGTACCAGTAATGTAAGGGTTGTGGGAGGGAAAAGAGGTGGACCTGTGTGCATGGGAGGTAGCCTTCCTTCCATGGGGTGGAAGAAGTGAAGCCTGCATTGCAACAGTGTTAGAGCTGACCATCTCCTTTACAGTGCTATCAAGTACACCACATTCATAAAATGCAGGAAAAAAAGTGAATGGTGTTTCTTTTTACAGCAAGGAGCTCTGGCAAATATTTATTTGATATGCAAGTGCAGTTCTGCTGTCTCACAACAGTGTTCCTGTTGACATGAGAAAATAAGCTCTCCCTGGTCTAAATGGCAGCCCAAACAGATCCTCCAAACAATCATAGCTCAAAAGTTTATCACCATCTTCAGTAACATGCCACTCCGTGTCTCTACATTAACACTCTGTTTACTGGTCTACAAGTTAATGACCCAAGGACATTTAAAAACAGCTCATTTTAAAGTTATGTTTTACCTGAATTGAGGGTAGAGTTTGATAGTTTATAGGCTTTTTAACCAGAAAACTGTTTTTGTGTTTGAATTCAGCTTCCAATGTACCAAAAATGAAACTGTTTATTTGTATTCCCTTTGTTAGTCATGAACACTAAGCTCAGCCCCACCCCAGAATTGCCAACAGTGTTTGAGCTGACCATCTCCTTTACAGTGCTGTCAAGTATGCCACATTCATAAAATGTCAACCCCCCCAAAGAAAACTAAATGGTGTTTCTTTTTAAATGAAGGAGTTCTAGCAATTATTTTTTCATATGCAAGTGTAGTTCTACTGTCTTACAAAAATGTTCCTGGTGACACGAGAAAAAAATTTCTCCCTGTTTTAAATGGCAGCCCAAACAGATCCTCCAGACAAGAACAGTCCAAAGGTTTATCACCATCTCCAAAACATGCCACACTATATCTCTAGATTCACACTCTGTTTACTGCTCTCCAAGTTAATGACCCAAAGACACATAAACACAGCTCATTTACAAGTTCTATTTATCTGAATTGAGGGTAGATTTTGATAGCTGATAGGCTTTTGTAACCAAAAAACTGTGATTGTGCATTTCCATGGCCATGTTGCGCCTACTAGGTGAAATACGGTAAGCATGCTAGTGGCTGTTCAGCTACAAAACTCTCCCTAAAAAGACAACTGTAGGTAGTGCTTGTCAGTGGGAAATATTCTCTTGATTTAGAAGTAAGAAGATATAAAGTACACCCCCTCAACCCTTGTAAAACAAGCATTTTTCTAAGGCCGAAGTGTTAAGCTCTGTCGTTACAGTTGCTAATATGAATTCCAGGTACACATTACAATTTCAGCACAGAACATCATATGAGCACCCAGGAGGGGTAGGAGTGGAGCACCCCTACAGAAATAGTTAATACACTCATAATGTAAAAAAGAAAAACAATAGCGAATATCATAATATTAGCACCCAGGGAGTGTGGGGTTAGAGCTCCCCCACATAAAGTAGTCACTTTATCTTATTTCTTTCTGTTGAGACACTCCTCCCCCCATACCCCCTGGGTGCTAATATTATGATGTGCAATATTGTTTGTTTTTTTTTTACATTATGAGTGCAATAACTATTTCTGTGGGGGAACCCCTACCCTACACACACCTGGGTGCTGATAAGATGCTGTGCAGCACTGAGAATGCTTTTTGGAGCAGTGTGTAATATTTGCTCCAATTTCTGCTGCTATATCATTCTGCAAATGCTACTTTCAACTCTAGTAATAAACGACTACTTTTACGATTTCTGCTGCTATAGGTTTTTATTGCTTAACATTGAATTTTATTGCTGTTAAGATTGAAGCCCGGTTACAGCATTAGCACATCACTGTATCAAAGCTGTAAGACTCATAGTGTGAGAAAAAGTGCAGCTACAGGCCAGGGATATAAACAATTGCCCCCAAAAATGTACTTTAATGTTTGAATTCAGTTTTCAAACTACAAAAAAAAAGTTTGTCTGTTAATATTCCCTTTGTTATTCAGGAAAACTGAGCTCAGCCTCCCCCAGGGATCTCCTGTGATGTCATACTGGCTTGAATCATTGGCTCAAGCTCTGCATGGCGGTATTGAAAAAAAGCTTGGTTCATGAAGCTTTTGGTGTGCCTGTGATCAATATCTACTATGCTCAAAGTTGAAGAAATGTGAAGATGTGGAGGACATTGATATAAACGTTGGAAGGGAAGTAAAGGAAACGTTGTTTACCAGGTGTAGCACACTAAGCTGAAGCTTGTTTTCAGATGTGATCTGGGAGCACAAGGAAGTTTAATGACTTGCTCAAGATCACACAGTATTCACTTAGGCAGCTGGGGGATTCAAACCCAGGTCTCCAGATCTGTAGCTCAGAGCCTTAATTCACTGCACTATACTCCTTCCTAGGTTGATATTGGTATCCAACCATACCAATTTGAGCTTCAAGTACCTAGTGATGTTCCTTTAAGGGTGCTCAAACTGCCTCTGATTCAAATACTGACAATGACAGCTCCGATCAGTTCTGTTGCCAATCCCTTTTAATGTCTTCAATAGTGACATTGTAGAAGGGTTGGAAGGAAATGTTTTGCCTGGTGCCACCCCTGCTCAGAGATGACATCAGCACTCATGCATGCAGACTGATAGAGTCACTCTGATCTGTGACGCACACCCACACCCCACCCATATGCACCAAGCCATCCTCCCCTCACCCAAACACACATCAAGGCAGCCAGCCTGAAAGAGGTCCATTCACACAAGCATTCATGAATACAGACTTATTGGGCCACTACTGCCTGTGAAGCACACCAACCACCCCCACCCATACTCACCCGTCCACCCCCCACACACAAACAAATGCACACACCCACATCAGTGCCAGCCACTCACCCTGACCCAACACTCACAGTCACACAACCAGCCAACACACACACACACACACACACGCACACATAAATACAGGTCAGTCACTCACTCCAGTTCTGCCCCCCACACACACACACAGCCAGCCAACACAAACCTAGCAGCCACCACAAACACACACACACACACACACACACACACACAAAATACACACATACAAAACATTTGCAGCCAACATGAACCTAGCCACCACACATAAACACACTCACACATTACACCAAGCCCCCTGACAAACACACAAACAGCCAACTAACATAGATAAGAACACATATTTTTGTGTTGTAACCAATTATTTGTTTTTCAATTGTTTTGTTTCCCATTTGCCTGCATCATGCACCAGTAATACTTGTTATTGTGAATACAACTGACAGACAACTGTTATTGAATTTCTTATATGGAGATAGGGAAAAAACATCTAATTGACATGGATTATTTTTACAGCTGAAGTGTCCAACTGAAATTCTTTTACTGCCTTTTTTGCATGCTCTGTTATACACACACCTAAGTGTTTGTTACATTACATTGTGTGGAGGCACACTTTTGCAGGTGTGGGCAATTTGTCAGAGGTTTTTGAACTGTTCATGATTCATTAGTGTAAAATTCCATTTGCCTAATAAATCTATAATCATTCCGATATTTGGCACTGCCTGCTTTCCCCTGAACTATGTAAAAGTCACAACAACACACTCATCATCAGAATGAATGCACACTGCCATTTTAATTGTCAAGTGTACATTCACTTTGAGGCATTGTTAGTCACAGTGTATATTGTTTCCTTTTCTCCGCTGATGCAATTAGAAAATTAATTCCCACATTGTATTCCATAATACGTACCTTACATATATGGTTTTGGACACCTTTGGACTGCCCTTGACTTCTGTATTCTTGCACCTGTAATATGTTGGCATTCTCTAACTATAACAGTGAAAAAGACACCTTTGGAATGCTCTGTTTGTTTTCGTGTTAGAAATGTGTAGTTGCCACTATCCTGTGACTGACAGTGAGCGACTGCTGGCATTTGTGCCCCTAATCATAAATAAATTATTATAGTTGCAGGCATAAGAAAGTGCAAAGGATATCTGTGAAGGCATAAACAGTGCTGGCACTGGCAAGGGACTGACAACAAGTGACAGCATTGGATACACTAGCTCTGGCATACACAGTTAGTCCAAGGTTTTGCATCCTTTCAGTATTCAATAGTGACACATTATGTTGTACGGAACTGTATAACATGAGTTCACTTTGAGGCATTGTTAGTCACAGTATATATTGTTTCTGTTTCTCTGCAGATGCAATTAGAATATTAATTTGCACCTTTCATTCCATAAAGTGTATCACACAGATTTGGCAATGCACAGAAAATAACACTACCTCAGACAGTACACATAACATTTTTTTTATTATTGCACAAAAAATGCCAATGTCATGCAATGGAAATTGCCTAAAATAGGAATGGTGTGACAGAAAGATACATGTTACGTGATGAAGGGCTGACAAATGATAGCGAACATAAATAATATGTATTTTATTATTTTATTTTCAATGTTACAATGCCAAATAAGCTTAACATGGTATGTAACTGTTATTGTTTGTGCTCCTGCTGATGCTTGACAACTCATGGAATTTTCTAGAATGGAGATACAAGTGTGACCTGTGGAGCACAGGTTTAAGTCCCATCAATGCCATTTTAACCCTGTGTCAACTGACCTCTTGCCATCCAGTCTCCCTCCCTCCATCCATCCCCAGCATTGTTTGATCTTACCTGTAGCTGTCACTAATTGCTATGTGTATGCAGTATGACTCCTGCAAATGATTCCTGGAAATGTTTTAGGTCAGGGTGCATGTGGAAAACACACATCAGACTGGTTCTGAAAATTTAAAAAAAATGTGTAAAAGATATTCAAGAGGTATACAAGGAAGTGTACACAGAAGTCTTTGCAATATTTGTTTTTCCTTTTTTTCCTGTGTCTGTCAGAAATGAATTAAAGATCCATTATTCCTGGGGAAGAAGGAGGAATTGTTAATTTACAGTGCAGCATACAGAGGTTCTCAACATCAGTCTCCTAGCACAAATCCTGTGTATGTGCAAGTTCCAAGAAAAGGCTTGGTGGAATGTACAGTACTCTAATCTTGGGAACACAGTCTTTAATCCCACCACTACAATCTTTTGTGCTGTTTAACCTTGAGCAAGTCAGTTGACATCCTTGTGTCCAAACCCCTCCCCAACCCCCAATCATTGGTGCTATGTTTAGCATGCAACAGGATATTATGAAAACAGCTATTTAAAACCAAATTCATTTTCTTTTCTGAAGTGAACCTCAATTGTTAGTAAACATGAATGACAGGAAGTCAAGTCAATTTCCAAGCACCCTTTTTTTTTCTGCTAAATTTCATTACCCATGGGAATTTAACTAAGCTGTAGCATCTGATTTTTAGTGATGTCATACAGTTGGGAGGTCTGAAACACAGGGAGATCAATTTACTTGCTCACAGTCACACTGTGAGCAAGTGGATCTTATGGAATTTGAACCTGTGCCTCTCAGTCCACAAGACTGTTCTGTGTCCATTGTGCCATTCTGCCTTACCTTTCTGTCCACATCTTGAAGCCGTATGCTTTCCATGTCAAGGGCAGAAGCACTTTGCTGTCTCAGTGAAGCCAAATCACTGAGGGGTACTTTTTTAAAACTGTTATTGTAAACTAAGGTCATTGGTTTTATTTTCATTTTTTTGTTTTTGCTGTAACAATGCCCAATAAGAATAAAACGGTATGTAACTGTAAGTGTTAGTGTTCCTATCGACACCTGACAACTCACAGCATTTCCTAGAATAGATGCAAAATTGTGACCTGAGGAGCACAGGTTTGAGTCTCACCAATGACATTTTTACCCAGTGTAAACTTGTATAAGCCAAATGACTTACTTTTGTCTAACCCTTCCTACCCCTCTCCTTTCATTGTTTGGTCTTACCTGTGGCTGTCAGTAATTGCTCTGTGCATGCAGTATGACTGATGCAAATGATTATCGGATAATGTGTTGGGACGGTGTGTGTAAGGAAAACATGCATCACATGTATTTACCCAGGAGAATTCAACTGAGCTGCAGCATCTCATTTTCACTGATTTCATGCAGTTGGGAGGTTTGAAGCACAGGGAAATTAATTTACTTTCTCATGGTCACACTGTGAGCAAGTGGATCTTATGGAATTTGAACCTGTGCCTTCCAGTCCTCAAGACTGTGCTGTGTCCACTGTTTCATTCTGCCTTACATTTCTGTCCACATCTTGAGGCCCTATGCTTTCCATGTCAAGGGCAGTAGCATTTTGCCATATTAATGAGGCCAACTCACTGAAGGGTACTTTTTTAAAACTTTTATTCTAAACTAAGATCATTGCTTTTATTTAATTTTTTTAATTTTTTATGTATCAATGTCCAATAAGAATAAAAAGGTATGGAACTGTAGATGTTTATGTTCCTATTGACACCTGACAACTCATAGCATTTCCTAGCATGGAAACAAAATTGTGATCTGAGGAGCACAGGTTTGAGTCCCACCAATGCCTGTTTTACCCTGTGTAAATTGGAATAAGCCAGTTAACCTCCTTTTATCTGACTCTTCCTAACCCCCTTTTCATTGTTTGATCTTACCTGTAGTCATCAATAATTGCTCTGTGTATGTAGTATGACTGATGCAAATGATTATTGAAAAATGTATTGGAACAGGATGTGTATGGAAAACACACATCAAATTGTTTCAGACAGGTTTTAAAAACCTGTATAAAAGCTATACAAGGAAGTAGATATAGCAGTCTTTATTACAGTGGTGCTGTGCAATTTATTTTTTTTTCTGTGTCTGTCAGAAATGAATTATGGAGACATTACATATGGGGAAGAAGGTGGAACTGGCAATGTACATTGTAGCAATCAGGGGTACTAGAGACCAGTCGCCTATTGCAAATTCTTTTTTTTTGAAATTTAAATTTGATTAAAACAAAACACTTATCAGAGACACAGTACATAGTAACAAGAACATTTTGTACTTTCATAACAATTGACCTAAATTGAATCAAATTCCCAAATTCCTCCCCCAACCCCAATTCCCCCAAAAAAAAAAAAAAAAAAAAGACCTCTTTCCTCCCCCCAACCCATCCAACCCTTACTATACTACCACCCCTCAGGAAGATCCGCTCACCCCATTCATTTCTAATATTTCCAAACTAATTCTGACTACCCCTGGGGAAGGTATAACGCTTGAAAATGACTCCAAATCTTTTCATATATATGAAGTCGATTGTCCCTACCCGCACCTATTTTTTCCATATTTAAATTAAACAACATCTCCTGTAACCATTCTGCGTACGTGATTGGAGAATCTGTCAGCCAATGTCGCAAGACTATCTTTTTAAGCGAGCCGGAAATCAGAGCCATGTAGAATCTACGCTCCTTGAATGTGATTCCAGAATAATCTCCTATCAAGCATATATCAGGAGTAAAATATTGATCAATACCCAGCAATGGGTCTGCCTTTTGTTTAATCTGCGCCCACAACTGCTTTATCAGTGGACACTCCCAAAAAATGTGATACAAATCTCCAACTGCCTGACGGCACCTGAAGCAATTTTGGTCAGGTCTGCTACCAACTTTATATAGCTTGGAAGGGGTCCAAAATAAATTGTTCAAAAAATAAAACTGCATCACCCTTAATCTATCCTGCCTAACATATTTATACATGTGACTCCAAACAGTCTTCCAATCCCGCTCTTGTTCCCCCAGACAACCAGTCCAATACTTGGGCTTGAAATCCATGTCTACAAAGATTTGGTCAAGGAGTAACTTATACACCCTAGAGACTGCATGTGGTTCCCAAACAATTTGGGCTAATGACTCAAACCAGTCCCCATCCACACGCCCTGTACGAAGATTGGTCACCACCCGTGCTAATAAGTGGGTAACCTGGTATAATTTAAAATCTGCTTGAATCTATATTATATTTTGCCAGGATGTCCCTTATTGGGAGAATACGCCTCCCCATTAAATCCTCAACCCGTATACCTTCTAGTTGGAAACCATCCTCTCAAAATCGTTTTCCCCAATCTTCAAATTAATATTTTGGCATATCGGTTGACGCTTGTCCCTATCCGAACATAACCTAACCTACCACAAATCTGTCTGTGAATGCGAGAGAATTTACTATTGGGTTAGTAGCCAATTTAGGGGGCACTTTCTTGGGAGTGGAATAAAGCAATGCAATTGGGTTTGTCCCGGCCTCCCTAATCACTTCCATTTCCAAACCAATCCAAGAGGGAACATAGGGCGAAGATTCAAAATTACCTGCAGGAGCCAGCCATCTTAGATATTTACAGAGGTTGCTTGCCCAGTAATATAAGCCAAAGTGTGGAAGTTTCAGTCCCGCTCTCTCCCTAGGGGCTGCCAACTTACTATAAGTCCTATGGGGCCTCTTCTCTTTCCAGATAAAATCCGAGATCAACAAGTGTAATTCTTTAAACCATTTTAGCGGGATTAATACATTAAGCATGTTGAGTGGATAGAAAACCCTAGGTAGGATGTTCATTTTGACTATGTTAATCCTACCCCAGAGAGAAAGCGGCAGACCAATCCATCTTTGCAGATCTTGCTTAATATTACTCTTAATGACGTCTAAATTAAGTTTAACCAATTTTTGATCAGTTCTGGCCAAGTAGATACCCAAATACTTCAAAACATGCGGAGCCCATTGCATGCCCATTTCCAAGATTTCAGACTTATGCACTCTCATGTTTAATGGGAAAATTTGGGTTTTCTCCACATTAATCCTGTAATTGGATAATCTACTATATACTCCAATAATAGACATCACTGCCCTGATTGAGCCACTTGGTTGAGCAACAGCCTATTGCAAATTCTGTGTATGTGCAAGTAGTAAGAAAGGATTGCTAGAATAGATACACTAGTGTGATCTTGGGATCACAGGTTTGAATTCCACCACTACAATATTTGTGCTGTGTAGCAGTGAGCAAGTCAATTGACTGTGTTGTGCCCAACTCCCATTCCCCCCCAACCTGCAATCATTGTTTGATCTTATGTTTAGCTTCTGACAGGGTATGTATGTATGAAAAGGGCTATATGAAAACAATTAACTTTCTGTTCTAAAATGAACCATGATTTGTGGTAAACATGAATGAAAGGAAGGTATGCTGATTTCCAAGTAGTCTTTGGTTTTTGTTTTTTTGTGTGTGTTTGTGGTTTTATTTTTGCTTAATTTCTATACCCAGGAGAACTCAACTGAGCTGCAACTTCTTTTCAGTGAAGTCATGCATTTGGGAGGTTTGAAACACTGGGAGGCTGATGTATTTGCTTGGGGTAACACTGTGAGCAAGTGGATCTTATGGACTGTGAACCTGTCCTTTGGTCCTCAAGACTGTGCTGTTCCCATTTTGCCATAATGCTGCCACTTTTTTTCTCATCTTCAGGTCTTCTGGTTTCATGGTCATGGGCAGATGCACTTAACTGTTATAGTGAGGCTAACTCACTTAAGGGTAATTTTTACATTTGTATTGCATAATACGGTCATTTGTTTACTTCTACTTTTACAATGTCCAACATGAATAAAATGTGTTGTAACTGTAGTTGTTTGTATTCCTGTTGACACCTGCCAACTCATGGAATTCAGCACCATTTTTATAACAGTTATAAGTGAAGTTTTAATTATCTTACTTTGTGAGTGATGAAGATGACAGTTACACGTGGGCCAGTAAAGTAACATCACAAATCCACCCCCACCAGTATTGCAGAGCAACACAGTTTCACATGAATAAGAGTGTAAGAAAGTGGTTATGGTCTAAGCTGGTCATAAAGTGCCTAAAGAGGGTGCCACACAGTATGACCCATTTTATCTGTTACAGTTAATAAGCACTGCCTCTCCCCCCAACAAGTAATAACTGCATGTATGCCTGCCAACCAAAGCAGCACCACATATTTGGCTACCTAAAAAAAGTATTGAGTTGAATTTTAAACATGTATGATAGTGAAGCAATCTGGTTTGAAACCAGTCCCATTTCTGTTGGACTTCTATTTTCAGATCTCTGCACACCAGTCAGCAGCCATGTAAGCTGGTCAAAATTTGTAAGCTAGTAACACAGATGTGCCTGACCTAACCTGAATGTTACTGCACCCTTGAAATATTAAAATCATGGGCATATGCAGTTATTTCCATCCTAATTTGGCATGATCTCTGAAATGAGCCCTATAATCTTGTCAAATAAATTGACAGTACTGATAGTTGACTATAAAAAGTAAGAGATGCACACCTAAAAAATGTTGTGCAAAGAAAAAAACAATATAAAAGGTATACAATGAAGTATACACAGCAGTCTTCTGTAATGTGGTGCCATGAATCTTACATTTTTTTCCTTCATTTTCCACAAATGATAAATTCAAAATGTCAGCGAAGAAGGAAGAATTGTTCATTTACTGTGTAGCAATGGGAGGACAGCAACCAAAATTGCTAAAATGAACCTCTAATTTTGCTACTGCATATAAATTTAATGCACTGCTTGTGTACTACGAAAAGGGAGAGAGACATACATGACATTGTTTTTGAAAGGTTAAAAATAAACTGCATAAAAGGTTATAATGGATGTATACAGAGCGATTTTCTTCAAGGTGAGACAGTGCAAATGAATGTTTTTTCCTCCAGCTGCCACAAATGATATATGGGGCCATTATTTATGTGCAAGAAGTAGAAGTTGTTTATTTGCATTGCAACATATGGAGGTTGTCAGCAGTAGTATCCTAGTACAGTTATTGTGTATGTGCACACACCAAGAAAAATCAGGCAACAATGGGTACAGTAGTGTCATCATGGGAGCACATGTTTGAATCCCATTACTACCATTTTTATGCAGTGTAACCTTAATCAAGTCAATTGAACTCCTTGGGCCCAATTCCAAAATGACTTGTGTATGGTGCAAGGTGCTTTACACCAGACCCAATGGTGTCAATCACACCTTGCACCATGGGTTCCATAAGTTGTTATTCCACAATGTGGCTTGCACCATGCCACATGTGGCTTGCACCAAAGGAGGGCTACACCACCCACTACACCTGCAATCCACTGCGGCATGGCACAAGGGTGGGTTATGGCAACAACTGTGCCTTATTCTGGAAGGGCAGCTGCCGTAACCCACAAACGCCATTCCAAGACCCACTATGGTGCTGCAGACGTAGACCGGCATGGAGCTGGTCAAAGCGTCATCTGTTCTTGCCAACTGACAGATGCCCACTCCACAGCACCATGTGAAGCAAATATTCCTGCTTCATATCCCCCCCAGCAAGGTCATGCCCCACCCCCAAATGTCGGGGACCCTCCGAGGGTCTATTTCACACACTGCCCCCTCAAACACAAGCCCTCCCTAATGCCCCCAGATGGTTGCAGGTGCATTTCAGCAAGGGGGCAGTAAATTGGGGGCTGTAACTTGCAGCACCCATGTCCATTGTGAGAATTCCTGTGGTACTAGCCTGTGGCTGCCACAAGTCATGGAAGGTAGGTGCTGGGGACCCTGCCTGTCTTGGAATATGGCACAGAGTCCCCAGGGTAGTGCCGTATGGTGCAACTTGCATATGCCTGCAAGTTGCGCCATGCAATTTGGAATTGGGCCCCTTATGTCCAAGCCATTCCCCCCTCCCCATTCATTGTTTGGTGTTATCCTTATAATTTCTTAATTGACCTATGTATACATTATGGCTAATGCAACTGAGGATGTCTTGGACAGGGTTTTGGAGCAGGGTATGATTGCAAAGGGCCATATGAAAGAAAAGTTTTTTTTTTCTCCTAAAGAGAACCTCACATTCTGGTAAACATGAAGGGAAGGAAGTGGAGTCCATTTCCAGGGCCCCCCTTTACCCTAGATTTATTTACCCAGGAGAACTCAAATGAGCTGCAGCATCTCAGTTTTATTGAAGTCATGCAGTTGGGAGGTTTGAATCACTGGGGGTGTGTTGATTTCTTGCTCAGGGTCACACTGTGAGAAAGTGACTTGTATAAAAGTTGAACATGGGTTTCCCAGTCCTCAGGAACGTGCTGTTCCCACTTTGACATACTGCCTCTCTCTATTTCCAAGTCCCAATTTTTTAAATTTTTCTAAGTGTATTTACCCAGGAGAACATAACTGAGCAGCAGCATCTCAGTTTCAGTGAAGTCATGTAGCTGAGAAGTGTAAATCACTTTGAGGTTGATTTACTTGCTCAAGGCCACACTGTGAGCAACTGTCTGTTACAGAATTTGAACCTGGCCCTCTGGATTCTCAATAATGTGCTGTTACCACTAAATATTTTTTCCTAAAGTGAACCTCACCTTCTGTTAAACATGAAGGACAACCTGACAATGCCACCTGGCTGCTCCCCACTTCTTTGTATTTACTTCCCTCATAATTTCTCCTCCTTCTACTCCCTGCCTCTAATCATTGCCAAACTTGCAAGGGTCTAATTGTGTTATTGTTTTCTGCATTTTCATATTCTGTGTGTTTTATTCCTACTTGCTTATATGCTATGTGAAACATGTCTGTTCTCCCCCTTCTGTATGCATCCCCTCCCTATTGACCTGGAACCTTTGTAAATGAGCTGCCTGGTGCTCAAAGATAATTGTAATCCTAGATTGAATAAATAAAATAAAAAGAAAGGAAGTAGATTTAAATCTAAAGTTCAATTTTTTCCAACATTTATTTACACATGACAATTAAATTGAGCAGCAGCATCTGATTTTCAGTGAAGTCATGCAGCTTGGAGGCTTGAAGCACTTGGAGGTCACTTTACTTGCTCACATTATGACCTGAGCATTTGCTATTGGGTCTCCCAGTCATCAAGACTGTGCTGTTCCCACTTTGCCATAATACCTCCCCAGATATCCAATTCTAAAGTTCAATATTTTTAAATAAATTTATGTACGCAAGAGAATGCAACTGAGCTGCAGTATCTTATTTACACTGAAGTCATGCAGCTAGGAAGCTTGATGCATGGGGAGCTTGATTTAGTTTCTCCAGGGCACAGTGTGAGCAATTGACTGTTATGGAATTTAAATCTGGGTTTTATGGTCCTCAAGACTGTGTTGTTCCCACTTTGCCATACTGCTTCCCCCCCCCTTTACACTTCACCATGCCTTCTGTTGTCAGGGTCATGGGCAGATGCACTTAGCTGTCTCAGTGAAGCCAGCTCACTTTAGGGTACACGTTGTAACTGTATTTTGTAAATCATGCATCACTGACTACAAAATAAACTCCATGAAAATTAACAAAAACCTATAAGAACTTCCTACTTCCAACAAGAGATTTAGAAAAATTCATTCTCAACAGCCTCCCAATAACATACAGTGACTGTACAATGTTCTTACATTATTACAATTAGCCATATTGCATATGAGGACATAAATACAATTCACAGTGATTACTTCTCTGAGCCTGAACAAAAACGCTACAACCATCAAATACTAAAACATCTACCCAAAAAAGCAAGCAGAGAAAACTACAGTGATGTCCAAGTAAACATACTATCAACAACTTTGAAACTAACTCTGCTACTATTAACACATTTTGTATTACTGCATAACCCAGGCAGCACCTCATGGACAAACCAAAAATGTAGACTATTCAACTTTTTATAAAATCAAAAGACTGGATGTAAGATGATCATTCACTGTGCTTCCACACAAGCCAAATATGCCTCTACTACAGCGTTACTCACACTGTAGTTTACGAGCCATATGCAGCTCTTCAACACTTATCTTGCAGCTCCTATAATTCCAGAACCTTACCACTACAATGCAGCTCTTTATTTGCCCCTTCAATCATAAAAGATTCAACCGTGATGTATTGTTTTCTTGCTGCTGCCTTGAGAATAACCAGAATCAAATGTGATAAGAGTTGGCAATTGTGCTATTTAGTAGCATGGTATTTGGCAAAGTTTCTGTCATTGTCTTCCTGTTGAATGAAATGAAATTAACAGCAAACCTCTTAATGCTAAATGGGAGCTGTTAATTTCATTTCATTACAGACGGTGTGTAAATGGCACAATCGTTTGTTGTTGAAACGAAGATTCACATGCATAGAGTGAGGAATCTTAATGGGGGAACATAGCAAGGTTACCTGCATCCATGAGAGAAATGTGCCTAATAGGAATCTGAATGACCTCTTAATGAAACACAGGTAATTGAACTATGTGAGGATTGCAGTATTTCAGTTATGAGTGGTGAAAAAAATACCACATCAAAGTGGTAATTCCACAATTATTTGTTAGCCCCTTTGGTTCACAATCTTGCTTGTGCTTGTAGAAATCCAGTCATCTTCACAGTTTCTTGGTTTCTTGCTAATGTAAGCCCTTCACAGGGAATGCACGCAGCATAGAAGGTTCTCTCAGTACTTGCGTTTTCCTTACTTGCACTGAGTGTTCCATAGACAGATCATGGTGAGAAGGAGATCAAATTATTTCAAAGAACAGGTACATAATTTATTTTTCTTTTTTTTTTTGTAATAGCAGCTGAATATTTTAATTAATATAAGGGGCTTACAAATGCCACTTATTGCAATTATTTATCTCTCTCTCTCTCTCTCTCTCTCTGTAGTTTTTCTCTGACTTCATCAACAAGTTGCAAAATTGGAATCAGGTAATGTCTGAACTAGGTGGCGAGAGGGGTGTTCTCCGGTGTGGTGTTTTATTAATTTTATTAATTTGGTGCTCTGGTGCTTTGATTTTGTCACACATCCAGCTGGTGTGGATTGTGAAGTGGGAATTGTGAAGTGTGGGGGGGGTTGTTACTATTTGTAAATTTCATTGCATTTAAGGCTGACAAATGTTACTTACTGTAATATTTCCTCTCTCTCTCTCTCTGTCTGTAGTTTTTCTCTGACTTCATCAGCCAGATGCAAAATCTCAAAGCATGTAATGTCTGAACTAGGGTGGTGATGGTGGGGGGTGTTCACTGGTGAGGTTGTGTGGTGTTTTATAATTTAAATTAAGTGTATTAATTTGGTGCTCTGGTTCTTGGATTCAGTCACTTGTTCACTTGGTGTGGATTGTAAAGTGGGGATTGTGAAGTGTTTCATATTTTATACAGCAGATGGTAATGCACATGATAGTTTTCATGTGTTGCAGGCTTTTACAGAAAAAGATTGGGAAACATAATTCTTTTTAGTGGAGACTGGTGGGGGTAGAACCACTAAAGCAGTTTATTATTGGATGTGGTGAAACTTCATGACTCATGTTCCTTGATGATACTGAGTGACTGTTGTCTCTTGCCTTTCTTTGTGACATTACTCAGCACTTAAATGACTTAAAATCATATTGAATTATATTAAATGTAACAGTTATATTTATGATTTTATTTATGCTTTTAAGAATGTATGTTTATTTAATTGCAATAAAATATTTCATAATTCATCTGTTTTGTATGCATGCTTTATTTCAGCACTGCCAAATGCCATGTATGTTGGTTGTGGCTTCTGAGTCAAGTGAAGTAGCATATGCGGCTCCAAAGCCTAGTATGAGTGAGTATCACTGCTCTACTATAGGTATTAATTATCTTAATATCATTTGATTTGCACAATTTGTAATGTTTTTTCTAACACTTTTTCCTCTATATTCACTAATAAACATAGCTTACTACTTGAAATTCATTGTGTTGGTTCTTCATAACTACTCAATACTTCCCCACTCCATCATTACTATCATTATGCAGCTGTATTGACTATGACCAGAGGTTGTTTTTTTTTTGTCTTCACAAAAATTATGAGCAAAGCATGCTAGAGAGTACTATTTCACTCATTGCCCCTTTATTCTATTCTTTTTTGGTAAGGCCCACTGGGCACAAGTGCCTGTTTTCAGGGGTGACCCAGAAGTACTCGGGTGGTTAAGTGACTTGCTCAGAGTCACACAGTATGCGAGTAGAGGTTGTGGGAATCAAAACCAGGTCTGCTGGATGGACCAAGCTCATCCATAGCTCATTATTTTAACCTGTAGGCTATAGTGACATCCCCTTGAGAACATGATATCTGTCAGTCTATTGCTGGCACCAAACAGTGGAGAACCTCAGGATGTTTGGGTCACAGAGGCAGGAAAGCTGCATCAGACCATGTTTGTAGAGTGGCTAAGTCAGTCCACGAGTGGTTAAAGACTGGGTGCATTTTAGCCAGTGGCTAACTTTTAGACCCTAGCATTTACTCAGCTGGCATGCAACAGCACTGGATCATTTTCTCAATGTATAAGGGAAATATTTTCTACCCTTCCCCACATCATATTCTTTTACACTTTGGAGTTGGACAATGGCAATTTCTATTAGTTCTTAGCCAGCCCAGTGTCACTGAGGGTTGAGGCACTAATCTTATAGTACCTTGCACCACCTTACACACTGGTGACCCATGTTTGGGATTGGAATCGGGTCACCGGAGATTGGGCTGGGAGGAGAGGATTGAGCATCCAATGGACAGCTCTCCTTTTCTGGGTAGGGTGGGTTTTGCATTCCACAGTTACAGCAGCTCCCAGTAGATACTGTGAGCATTGCCACTAGTGGGGAATGTGGGGGCAAGGAGGTGGCAGGGTATGTCCCATGGATGGGTACAGAAGTGTGCCCATCACGTGCTGGGTATCTTTGCACATCCACATCTCCATGAACTTGAAACAAGGAAAAAGGCCCTGCCACCCAGGAAGGCAAAGGTGGGTCCAGTAGATGGCACCTATGCTCAATGCTGGGTCAACCGCAGCCAACCTCTGAATCTCCTCCCTGATGTGGCCACCCTACAATATTCTAGAAAGAGCACTAGAGGAGTAGGTGGTCCCACCTTGGGGGGGCTCAGAGCTGGGGTATTGGGGGGTCGGTAGCAGGGTGAGGAGAGATTCTAGGACAGAGGCTTCGTCTGAGGAGACCTCAGGTAGAGTGGGAGTTGGCCAATCCAAGAAGCCAAACCAGAGAGAGTCCTAAGGGGCCAGAGAGGGGAACATAAAGAAAGTTTTAAAAGAAAAACTATTATTTCTTATTCCTTATCATAGCCCTTTGTAGGAATATGGAAACTAGAGAAAACTACACACATGTATGCATGAAGGATAACTAAATGACCATTTAACATGATTATGAGACAACTATATATAAATGTACAGCATCTCCTGTTGTCTCAGAACCACTCGTATTAACTCCAAGTATTATAGAAAACAGCTTTGGAAACAGGAATCAGTTCTTATACCTACAGTGTTGTATAGAGGCATGGCATCAGACTGTACATGGCTAGAAGTAATCCAGGCATCCTTCTGCACTTAGTCCATAGGAAAATACATGTGACCAGCTGTCACTGAGCTTGCAACACCTAGTTGTATCAACTCCTCTATCCTATATTACCCATTTGATTATTGTGTCTATGTAGCATAGCACAACATGAATTACGTGTGCCAAACAGTTTACAGTATCAATGCTGTGCATATTAATAATTTTACACTGTATCCATTTGAATCACATGACCTGTCATGCATAGAAACATAGAAACTGATGGCAAATAATGACTGCTGGGACCATCTAGTCTGTCTGTATTTAATTACTGTATGTTGACTTTTGCTTCAGACCCAACTTGATCTACAGCACTGTATCTTCAACCTCCTTCCATCCTTGAAACCAAAAGGTAATTGGTTTAACGAATTGCAGTCCCTTACAAGTGATTTTCCTAAAATGAATTAAAGGGTACCTAAACAAGCAGTTTTTTTTTAAAACTGCAAACTCCCAAATCTGGCTTCATAACAAGGTAAAGCAGAGGCTGCTCTTTACATTTATGCTAAAACTGCATTTATGTAAATAATATAAATTCAGTTTCATAGCTTTTGAAAAATATAAACATCAGCCTATCACTTTCAAAAACCAGCCTTGATTTATTTCCTAAGATGGCTGGCAAGTCTGTTAAGTGATGAGTCATGATGACATCATCTGAGCTAAAGACAGAGACCCACATATATTTCTATAGTGCTTACTAATTCTTCTTTCCCTCTTTGTTTTAAATTGTTTTACCAGAATGATCAACACCATGTATTAACTGATGGATTATTTTGATCAGTACACATGTTAGGCTATGATTTTATTCATTTAGTTTACTTTAACTTGTGGAAAATGTTTTGCAAACCAGCTGACCTTTTCCTTGGCAAACTGCATTACAGTACAACACTTCAGTTACCTGATGATCTAGTGGTTATGTGATATACTGAATTTTGTTTATTGTTAGCCGGGAGAGACACACTAAGCTGAAAGCTTGTTTACAAGTGTGGCCTGGGAGCACAATGAAGTGTGATGACTTGCTCAGGGTCACAGAGCAAAGTACTTGTCTGGTTCAGTTCCAAAGCCCATGCTCGCGTGTTAATCCACAAATTAGGCTTTCTTTTTCCATGTGAACCCCCTGCATCTAGCCTACCTTCTGTTGAACACCCCACCATCCATACCCTGTCCTTAGTATTGTCTGGTGCTGCATATGTGCTTACAGTCTCATGAAGAGAATTATCATACCTCAGATTGTAATCTTGTACCTCAGAGTGTTGTGCACACCTATACCAATATGTATCATCAGCTGGCAGTGTTAAAAAAATGCCTCCCAAATCACTCTCCAGTCCACATTCTCAGTGTTTGATTCCTGCTCCCACAGTAAACATGGAGTAGATCACCACCCTTCTGCACAGTGATGGTAGTATGTACAGTTCCCCTGTTGTGTTTTTTCCCACTTCATCAATCAACAACTAGGTCTTCATGGAGATCCAAGCAATAAGCATCATGAACCATCAGAAAAACTGCTGTTCTCCTTGCCTTCTATTATAAGGAAATTCAGAAGCGAAACAGTGAGCTAGAGGGTACCCCCATTATGCGTGGGACAGACTTCTTCCTTCCACTTCTTCCGCGCCCCGCCAATGGCACCAAATATGGAAAAGGCTGTACAAAGATATTAGATGGGACCAATACAGACTGCTTCAATTTTACATATTGCATGATTTATATTATAGGCCGGTAAGACGTAACAGAATGGGTCAGCATTCATCGGATTTGTGTACCAGGTGTGGATCTCAGAGGGGTACGTTGCTCCATATTCTTTGGGAGTGTGTTAAAGTAACTCCATTTTGGGAGGCTATCCGCTCTAAACTTGACCATGTACTGGGTCTGCAAGCTGCCTTTTCACCAGAAATTTGCATTTTGGGTGATGTAGGGCAACTCCTGACAGGTATTCAAAGAAAACACATGTCCCTGATATCCCTTTGTGCTAAGAAAATCATATTACGTCATTGGGTGGATCAACAAATCCCCACATACACAGAGTGGCATAAAGAAATTTTGTTCGCCTTGCAGGAGGAATATTTCATAGCAAATATGTCCAAAAACAATAGCAAATACCAGAAGATTTGGGCACCCTTGCATACATTATTTTCTATTTAGTATGGGCTCGGCTACCTCCTGGACTTAATATAGTGGGATTCGGTAACAAATAAATGCTGTGTCTAGTCTTTGCCTCCCTATTCTGGTTGTCTCTTTTACTCGACCAGATTGCTTCCCTTTTTTTTTTCTTTCCTCGTTGGTAGAGAATTCTCCCAATCAATACATTGTAGTGGCATGGGGTGGGGGAGGGACTGAGGGAGGGATAAGAGCGTTCTTAGTTACCTAGGTTGTTGCCTGGTTGTAAATACTAGATAGCCGGTTAATTAAGGCCTATGTTATCCCAGTTGGAATGACTAGATTTAAGTGTTGTACTAGGCTCATGTTCGCATCTCAATGTGTAAAGGGGATGTACACTGACAGGACTTCCCCTATGGTTTTGTAGGGATTTGAAGTGTGAGATGTGCTGTATACCAATCTCTGAATGTATACGCTCTGTTGAAAAGCCAATAAAGCATATTCAATTAGAAAAACTGCTGTTCATGCCCTCATAAGGGCTGCACTTAGAATGGGTAACGATATTATTAGCAGGAGAGGCATACTAATACTTTAAGCAAATCCACCCGACTTCTACTGTCAGTCTACTTCTTTACATGTGATCTGCAGAACCCTGCAGGACAGTTCCCAGCAATTCTTCTCCAATACTTTTCTGTGCTGTACTCCACAATTCGAGGTGGCTGGCTACCACCCTTCCAAATCTTGAATGAGCTATACACAACTCCCTCAATGCTGTCCTTACAAACGTCAACACCCCCCTCCCCACCTGAGGGTAATCTCCCTACACTGAATTCAAGTAACAGTTTAGGTGCAGCTCTGCCACTCTGATTATTTGTCATCACTGGCTACTCTCATCCACATTCAGGTAGTGATCAGGATGTTGGCAGCCCCACATTTCAGATCTCACAGTGATCTGCTCAACGTCCTCCTTCATATCTTCAGCTACCCTGAATATAGCTACACTCTGCTGGAATGGCCTCTTCAGTCCCTCTCTGGCATTCTTTCTTCTCACCTGCACCCCACACCAAAAACTGGTGAGTTCACTACCCTTCTGCATCATGAATGTGGTTAGTACAGTCTCCCATGTTATTTTTACATATTAATAATAAACATAATCTTCTGCTAAGCCTAACTTATGGCTGCATTGCACAAGTGGAAAAATAGGCTTTCCTATCCATGCAAGATCTAAGCCACCTATGATTAGGCACTATTAAATGGTGTGCATAATGATGTGCACACCCATCATTTAGCAGTGCCTAATCAAAGGTAGCCTAGATCTTTTAAGGATAGAAACAACCATCATTTCCCTTGTTCCCTGTTGCTATCAGCCTGACTTACTGGAAAGATATGTTTATATGTGATATGTCAAAATAAAACAGGGACTCTGCTACTTGCATTCATGATGCAGAAGGGTGATGAGCCCACCAGTTTTTGGTGTGAGGAGGAATAGTGATGAATGAATACCAGAAGAGGGACTGAGAAGGCCACTCTTGCAAGGTACTGCTATATTCAGGGAAGGGGAAAGACAGAAGAGAGAAATATGAGCAGATTACTGTGAGAAATAAAATATGGGCTGCCAGCACCTTGATCACTACCTGACCCTGTTGTCCTGGCCAACATTCCCCTTCCCATAAAACCAGTTCATGCAATTGTCCAAAGCCGTGTATGGATAATAATATATAAAATGGCTGCCACTAAATGTTCAGTCACTTCACTACCTGTCTAATATTGCTTGTAAAGCACTTTGGGATACAATGTGTATGTAAACCACTATATAAATGCTGATTCTTATTATTATTATTTACCATGGAAAAAGAAGACAAGACAAGCATATATGTGAGTTTCGAGAATCTATGAACTCTAACACTGGACTGAACAAGAATTTTGTTGCAAAAAAGTGGTGGCTCTAGGGGGTGGTGAAGGGTGTGGCTGCACCCTCCCCCACACACATAGTAATGTACTTGCGTGCTGCTGCTGCATTTCACTTTGTTGACAAAGTCTGATTTATTGATTGTACAAATGTTTACATTCAAACTATGGAGTACATTTGCAGGTTCTGTCAAAAATGTACTAGAAAAGAATAGCAGAAAATATAAAGGACTAATAAAAATGTTAAAAAGTGCATATTAAGCATGCACAGCACCCCAGCAGCCCCACTGTAGCATATTGGATCCACCATAACCACTAGACCACCAGCTTATTCAAGATTTGTACTGCACTGTGGTTTGCCACAGAGAAAGTCGGTTGGATTAAAATACCATTTCAGCATGTTAAAATAAACAAAATGAACAGAACCATAGCCTAACATGTGTATTATGCAAAATAATACACATGGTTTTGACTTTTTGGGTGAAATAATTCTATACAAAGGGAAAAAAATAACTAGTTAGCACTATGGAGAGTCATATATCTTTCTGACTTTGGCTCAAATGATGTCATCACAGAACACATTTGGCAGCCATTTTAGGAAGCAGGTAAGACAGTTTTTTTGAAATTAGAAGGCTGATTTTACAATATTCAAATGATCTGGAACCACATTTAGGTAAATTATATATATGTAGTTTTAGTCTTAATGAATACAGCAGCCTTTCCTTTAGTCATCTACGGAGTCAGAGGTTTGAATAGTTTGTTGTCAAAATGTTGTTTAGGTATTCTTTAACAAAAAAAAAAGGTTGCTGATTGTAAAAAGCAGCCTTGGCTATCTATCACTACCATGTACATAATGTCTGGATTATTTAAAAATAAATAAAATCCCATATTGTAGCTTACTCAACATTGATATACAGCTGGGTACCATCATAATACAGTAAATTAATACAGTATGTACCTATCATGGTGTTATGACTCTATGAGTAGTGTATTCCTTCACACATGTTCCCCTTGATTTTTTCAGCCTTGCACAATGCATATAATATTACTGATTTGATTATCATGTCTGTGCAGCATAGCACAACAATTATTATTTGTACCACACAGTTTATAGTATCTTCAATGTGCATATTAATAATTTTATGTGTTATCCATTTGAATCACATGACAGAGGTCTTCAAGTACATGAAGGGTTAAATAGGCGAGGAGCAGTCAGGGTGCTCTGAAGGAAGGAAGGAGGCAACTAGAGGGCATGGATGAAAGCTGGATGGGGGAGATTCAGGGGAGAATGGAGGAGGTGCTACTTCACTGAGAGGGTGGTGGAGCCATGGAATGCACTGCCCAGGGGGCTGATGGAGGCAGTGATGGTAGAGGGGTTCAAGAGGAGGTGGGACAGGTACAGGGGAAGGGTTCTGGAAGCAAAGTCCTGTGCAGTGGGAATATCCAGGACTGGGAAGGGAGAAGCCAAAGAGGGTGAGGGTGGCAACAAGGTCAGCTCCCAGGGTGGGGGCTGACCAAACGAGCAGACACAAAAGACTGTTAGACCTATTCTTCTGGCATTTTAATATGTTAGTATGATTTACCTAACTTGTCATACATAGAAACATAAAAACAGATGGCAGATAATGACCACTGGGCCAATTTAGTCTTCCAGTTTTAATTATTAACAGTTTTGCTGGCAACCCAGCTTGATCTACAGCAGTATCTCTTCCAACCCCTTCCTACCTCTAAGGGTTCCTGTGTGCCTATTTTAGGCATTTTTGAAACCCACCACTGGTTTCGCACCCCTGCTTCCATGGAAGGCTGTTCTAGGAATCTACCGCCCTTTCTGTAAAGAACTTCCTCACATCTATTCTGAGTCTACTTCCTTTCAGCTTCATATCATGAGCCCTTGTTCTACAGCACCTTTTAATCTGAAACATACCTCCCTTTCATACCCTATTAACCCCCATGAGGTATTTAAAGTGCTCTATCATATCACAATTCTCCCTCCTCGTCTTCATGGTGTACATATAGAACTCTTTTAATTTCTTCTTATAGGGCTTCTGATGCAGACCTTGTGCCATTTTGACATCCCTCATTTTTCTTTTTGTCACTTTCTCTTTTTTCTAATTGTTCTTCTTTCCTCACCTTTCTTCTTTGACTGTGTCTCCCCCCTCCCCATCCTTTGCTAACCCCCTGTTTGGGATCTCCCTATTCTCTATCTTAACCTGTGGTGGCCCACTTTCTGCCTCCCCTATTTTGTCCATCACCCCTACTTTAAATGTCCATATAAGTAACAATTAAAATGTGCACTGAGGACTAAGGTTCCCTCCTTAATTGAAGCTGTCATTCATTTCAGTATAGGCTCTCATCCATCCAGGTTGGCCCTCAGTCCCCATTGTTTCAGTAAGTCTCTTAATTATTTCCCAGAATGCATTTTCAAAGTCCATATCCCATCAGCCTCCAAATGGTTTGTTAACTTTGAAATAAATACTTTGGTGTACTTCCTTTCCCCGCTGCTTCTTGTATTTGGCAGAGGGAGCCACTGCATTAGATTTGTAAGTGGTCGGACCACCTTACAGAAGTCATGTACAAATCTCTGGTAATAACTGCAGAAACCAAGAAACAATTGCAATGTTTTCAGATTATGTGGCCTAGGTCATGTAGTTTAGGCCTTGACTTATCAGGATTGGTTTGGAATCCTGCTGAAACAGTGTGCCCAACATATTTTACACAGGGTTAACATAATTGACATTTATTGATTTACACGTTGAGTTCAAATCCTTCAAGTCTGTCCAGAACCTTCATCAGATATTCTTCATTTTCCTATAGGGTACATCCCAAAACAATCCGGTCCTCCAAATAGACTATTACTTGTAACAGATTCATGTATCTCACTGCTTGTGCCACCAGCTGCTGGAAAGAGGCCGGCACCCCGAGATACCTTGTAGCATGCATTCAAACTGATAAAACCCCAGGGGGGAAATTAAAGCTGTTTTTATTTTGTCCTCTTTGGCCATTGGAATCTGGTAATACTCACTTCAAAGATCCAATATGGAAAACCATTTACTGCCAGTGAGACAGGTCATAGCATCCTCCACATAAGGAACAGTCTACTGGTCTGCATGTAGTGCACTTGTCTGGTAGTCAATGCACAAATGGGAAGCCAGTACTTCTTGCTGGCTATCGTAATGGGGGATGCAGAAGGGGTTCTGGATTAGGATAAGATACCAGTGGCTAATAACTCTTGTAAGTGTTTGTCAACATCTTCCACATCTTCTTTCTTGAAAGTGTCAGTTGTCACTCAGACGTATGTGATGCTGTTCACCATGAGTGCATCCAACATCAAGCTCACTGGTGGAAAAGGCATTAGTCCTCTCAGCCAACTTCCGCCACAGTTGCAGCCTGTAAGATTTAAGTAGTGTGAGTCTCTGGAATTGAACAAGCTAGGATCCAACCTTTTACTGGTGGCTTGCTTTGGAACCACAAGTCATACCGCCTCTGCTCAGTAGACATGTGCTAAGGTCCATCCTTTCAGAATAGTCACTTCTTTGTCAGTCTCAGTCCTTAACAGGACATTAATCTTCTGAACTTCAGTAGATGTACAGGGGATGGCACCATCCCTCTGTGTAATAGCAGTCTATTTGGTCGCTCACCATCAGAAGATGTGTTCACAATGTAAGAAAGGCTTCTGGCAGGTGACTCAAATTCCATCTCCCCATCACCTGGCACTCAGCACCTGGGGGTAAAACCAAAGTTTGAACATCTCTTCTATGAATCACTCCTACTTGCTATTCTTTTTTTTCTGTCTTTCAGGAAGTTGTCCCTTTCATATAGACTTTGTGGATCCAAGGGTGTATCCCAAGACTGCGTATGTACTGTAGACCCTCCATTTCTTGGCATAGCTGAACCAATCACTAAAACATGCTGGTGTTGGTACCAACCACTACTGGTGTCTCACCTTTCATTCCTGTATTTGGGCACACCAAAGCAAGCATTTTCATAGAGGCCTGGACTTTAGTCATGCTTTGGGGAAATTTGAAGTGGATAACAAGGTACCCCCAATATGGGTAAAGCTAGTTGCTCATTCTCTAGACAGCAAGTCCTTACAAAGGTATCAAAGGCACATTACTCAAATATTTTTGGTAGCAATCTTCAAACACAGTAATCAATCGGATACCACTATCAAGTAGCACGGTGCAATCAATCCCTTCAATCTTGGCTGGGCGGTACTATGTCAAGACCGTGTGGTCAAAATCAACACGGTCAATAAACATACCACATGATCCAAAACCACACAAGATTAGATATACTAACTCAAAAACTGTACAGTGCTGTTATGACCTCATGTTTTTAGACCACACATATTTGCTGTTAACCTGTTTGACAAGACACCTGGCTGGGGCCATGACTGATGGTCCTGTTAGTACCGGGCAATACTGGGGCTAGTGATATTAGCAGGTCACATCTGTTTCAAAGAGCAGATATTATATTTTTTTAGA
Source organism: Neoceratodus forsteri (assembly GCA_016271365.2). Lineage (NCBI taxonomy): Eukaryota > Metazoa > Chordata > Ceratodontiformes > Ceratodontidae > Neoceratodus > Neoceratodus forsteri. Next base: position 120,162,146 of record CM028136.1, on the reverse strand, counting down.
CTATTTTATCACCTTTCTACAGGCATACCCTTCAGCTCGACTGCTCCCCCACCTCGACATTCTAGAATTACTGGGGCTTACCTAAAGCCCAGCTCAGGAGTGGAGCCTGAGGAGGATCGGGCATCATCCTGTGGCTAGCAGATCCATTTTCTCCATCTTTTTTCCCACTTTTACCACAGGGCCCCAGGAGTAGAGACGCATGCACATGGAGATGCATATGCATATTACAGCCCCAGTGACAGGCCCTTCAGCCCACCCAGCAGCCTAGTGCCTAGTGCTCTTTCTTGCCTGCACTGCCCCATGGCCTCCACCCTGAGGCAGACAAGAACTGAGGGATGCCACTTTCCCTCCTGGAGAGGAGAACTGCCTCTCAGCAGCTCCATCCAGCTCTGTGCCCTCCCCCCAAGTGACCTCCGACAGACCGTGCTTGTTCCCAAACATGGGCCGTCGGCATGGAATAAGGTAAGGTGTCCAGTAACTTAGCCCTCAGCACCACTAATCTGACTTCATAGAGCAGATTTAGTCCATGACCCCAGCTTGCTCCTTCAGTGGATCCCGCAGGTGGTTGCCCAACATATGCTTCTCTTTCAATAACTTATGTACTACCAAATCAGAATTTCAGGCTTTTTGCAATACCTCCTTTGGTGCCCACCTTCACCACACCAGTAACAGAAAAAAATATCACTACTGACAGTATTTACTTTCTCAGGCTCTGGCAGGGTGGAAATTAGGCCAGTGTAGTATCTCCAACCCACTGAAGATGGAATTATCTGTCACTGCATTTGTTTTCTGGAAGCCCTTAGCATGGCCCCCTGTTAAGTCAATTATTTTATTTGTCTCTTCAAATCCTCACTTTCACTGTTGTCTTGCCAGGGTGAGTCCTTGGCCAGAGGGGGTCTATATTTTTCTCAGAGGTTCTGCCATTGGGCCTTTCAGTGTAGCATGGTCCTCTTTGTCTCAAACCTCATGCAGGTAGGAGGATTACTCAGTCATTCCTCCAACTGCAACTTCATCAGAACCATTTCTGAGTGCACAGCTTCCTGTGGGACCTGTTCCAATCTCAGTCTATTGATGTCTTGGGCAGTCAGTGCTTCCTTATGGTAGGGTCTCTGTTTCAATTGCTTGAGATGTATCAAGTATTCAGACAGCTTTTCACTTTCTCATTGTACTCTCCATTGCAGCTTTCTCAAGATGTGTGTGCCACTGTTGGTACTCCCAAGCATTCTCTCCAGGGTACTGAGGTACATTAGGGCAGTAGCATGAGGATGAGTAGCTTGCAAAGCTCCAATACCATCCTTAGCAGGTCCTCTCAAACCCTACCAAAGCTGATGTCTTTTCTTGGCTTAGGGACACTGTCAATCCTGCACCATAGCAGTGGCTAGACCCATCTATGTTTCAAAGTAATCCAGCCCTAATGCCACTGGTTTTCTCCTAGAGAAGGGTTTTAGCCTTGAGTAGGAACCTGTTTTTCTCACCAGTGCCCAAGCAGCAAACCAAGTCAGTGGTTGTTCTGGTGGGGTGACAGTTTCAGACATGCATTTCTTGTACATCTTGGGGAGTCTTCCCCTCTGACTTCAACCACAATTCATACTTCACATTAAAGTCATTTGCATCTAAGGAACTCTCAGGCATGTTTCTGACACTGTTATGAGGCAATAGATTCCAGATGGACCCACTCCCCCATGGGGATAATGTGGTGGATAGCTTGACCTCTACAAAAAAAACAACTGGCTGACTTTCACAGGCAGGCTAAAATATCACACCTGCCTCCAAGCCAAGAAAATCCTACTGAGGATGGCACCCACTGGCCTTCACCCCCTAATAAAACCTAACATTCACAGGAGCACCACAAAACAACCAGCAAAAACACATACCTTAGTCCTCCTTAGAAGAACCACGCTAGAACAAAGGTCTTTTGGTTATCAGACATCCACCTGGCTCAATGAACTCCCCCCACCCATCACACAGGCCCCACGACTAAGCCTGTTCAAAGCCAGCATTAAGAGGCATCTCCTAGACTCAGGGACTTGTAGCTGCACCTAAGCACACTACTCCACCTAGACGCAGGGTTGATTATCCAACCTGAGATGATACCCATTGTCTGCAAATGTTGTTACAAAATTTGGAAAGGACTCACGTATTCATATAATGCTGCATGTTCTATTGACCTGGGATGCATAAGCGACCCAAAGAAATAATTCAAGCCATGTATTTGTATTTCATCATATTGTAATCACCCCTGTATATCACTATGTAATAATACATGTTGTTATCTTGCATAACATGTCTGTCTACCCAGATGTGGAGCCTTTGTGAAGGAGTCTCTGACTCAAAGGATGTAATTCCGAAACTTTAAATAAATAAATAAAATAAATAAATATTACTCATCATCAAAGCACTCATACTTTTACTAGTATGGTCATACCTCAGTCCTTGAAGTTATAAATTGTCAAAACATTCCAGTGCCAACAGTTAATCAACAATTTTGGATCTTTCAAACATTTCTGAAATACCAGTCACTAACAAGGCTTTTTGACAGTCCAACTGCTTCCCCCGGCACCAGCGTCCTTAATCTTAGAATGCCATTTTGTCTTTGCAAAACCCTCAGGGGTAATTCTGTGGTGTTAGCTTTTTCCTTCCCTGACAGGAGACCTGAAACCACTGTCAAGGTTTTGCTAGATGATTCTATCACTGACTTCATATCTGTATGTGTACATGGCATTATCAGTCAGAAGCTTCTCAGCTATATACTGCCTGGTCTTATGGAAAAATGGGTGTCACTGACTGCAGGGAATACTGATCCAATAATATGAAGTGTTTAAAAGAGTGCTCCTTTAAATATTTCAGATGTTAAGACAAATGGTAAAGTGCACTCCACTAGTGAAAAGACTCATTTTAAAAGAGAAGTGATAAAGGGCAATCCAAATTAACATCAAATGGTATAGGTGCCAGACTATCTTTATCTCTGTAATGTGCACTGCTGCTTTACTTGGTTCATTTTGGTTTGGAGGAGCATATCTGTTTCTGTGACTCTATGCCAAACCTACAGATATACTGTAAGGATAATTATGAACTCAGGCTGTGCACCTCTCAAAAACATGTTTTCTTTCTCACACAAATCATAACAAAATCCTTGTAGTAAGGAGACATAAATGATGAAGTGAAAGTTGTACCTCACACCCGTGACATCATTTCAGGAGTTGATACCTGTGTTAAAAGTGATTTTGCCACTTTTCAGAAAACTCTGATAAACCATGTGTTAACACAAGAAAACTGATTTATATACATTGTCTACTTTCCTCTTCCTAGTCTAATTTATTTCAAGGATACATTGCATGGAAACAGGATCCTTGTCCTCTAGAGGTCATCTTCTTTTGCTTGGTTAATTCTTTGTCACAGTAATAATCCTGTTTATGACCTCGCAGTTTGCTACTATGGAAATGATTATGATGCCACAAATAAGTAAGCACTAAGACACAATAGGGTGATCATGGAACACATTTTACTGCATACCCAGGGATGCAGTGAGGCATGAGGCCACAGGCCAAGTGACTTCAACCACTGTAAAAGTGGTAAATTCTGTTCCAGGCACACCCCCGGAGTTACTTATTGGACTTATAAAATGGGCTACTTTTTTTTTACTGCTTGCTGTTCAAAAAAAATGACTTATATAAACTATATTATCATCACAATTTCTGACAAAATAGTCCTTCCGACAGCTATAAAATGATGTCATGGTATTTGATATTAATATGCATGATTTCATTTGCATAACCAATCCAACAATTGATATTTGGCTTTAAATTATTAATTATTTGGTGATCAAGCTTATTTAGAAGTAGAAAGAAGTGCTGGCTGGTACATGTTATCCAGTTTTTATAAAATTATCTTTTCAGAAGTTTATTATCACTGGCTAACAATTTCAAAGTGCCCTTCTCATCCACCTGTATTCTGCACCACCTTACCCACCATAGAAGAGAAATGGACTTTGGTGAGTGGTTGTATTTTATACAGTAAGGTTTCTGCTGTACTTCTAGTAACCTTCCAACTGCTTATCTCAAGTTGCAATGGTAATAATACTAAAAAAAAAATACTTTAAATTGTGGTAGGTATTAGAGATCGGGAGAGTGGGTTTTCCTGCAGGTGGGGATAGAAACTGAAGGGGTGGATGACAGAGCATGGATGGAGTGGCTAACTGAGATGGGTCCCATTAGGGAAAGCATCACAAATTAACTGACATAGCAGGGCTGCGTTTTAATTTAACCCTTGTCTCTTTTGCCAGTTAAATAAGTGAAGAGTCAAGTGCACTAGAGTTTCTCAGATCAGATGGCAAGTTGGGGTTGAGCCATTTTAGCGAGAAAAGAAAATGGTGGTATTTAAAAAATAAACATTCTAATGGCACATTGATTTTTTTTTTCAATACGGTCAAACTTTTATGAACTTGTTATTACTTGTGCATGAAAAAGATTTCATGTACAAGTAATTACTAATCAGAAAGCCAGATATACTTTCCACATTTTATAAAGTGTTGTGACTTCTACAAAGGGTCACATAACATTGATGTAAATGAACCTAGCAATGAAGAATGAATGGAATAGAAATACAAGAAATCTGTAAAATATAACATGAATTGCATCAAAATATTATATATGTCAATGTTTTTAGAAATGCTGGCAACTATACTGTAAAGTTGCAGCTGAGTAACAAATGATGAATATTCAGTAGGAATCCCTATAGGCTGTCCTAACATACACAGAATTTGGGAAAACATCTAACCCATGAGTTACTGAATGTTTCTGCAAAACCCTGTGATCCAGAAAGGTTGATCAATTTTATTATTTTTGTATGCTCCCCCTTCTCATTTGTCTAGGGGCCTGCTGTTCCAGAGAACGGGTGAGGGGCACCATAGAAATCTCCACCAGTATTTCTCCAAAACAATAAACTGGAAACACTATCTCTTACCTCGAGACATCTTCTCTTGCCATCTTGAGTGCCCACCATGGATATGCTTCCCCAGAGGCCTTTGGAGGAGGAAACAGCAAAATTAATCTTCTGTTTACAGCTACTTTTCCCCAACCGGTCCCGGGAGCAAAAGGGCATAGGAAAGATCAAATGTTTTGAATCCCCTTAAAAAGAGCTCACAAAAACCCCCAAAACTAAGAATTAAATTTCATTGGTATTCTTACTATTAAAATCACACACAGGACTCCATGTTTCTCCCCAAACTTATTCAGGTTTTATTCTCTTGAGCCCTTAAATGATTAGCAGAGTTCAGAGGTCTCAATTGCTTAAGGAGCAATCACCTGCCAGCTCCATGGGGCTAAACTTTTTTACAAATCTTTCTGGAGGAGACACCTTATTTCTGGGCAGTACCTTAGGCAGAGAAAAGATTTTACACTGGTACAAATATTCAGCAACAGTTCCTTACACAGGACAAAGACCTTTTCAGAAATCCTGGAACACGAAGCTCCAATCAACCCTCAGTCACTGGTATGTACCTATAACCTTGAGCTTCACTACTACTAATGAGTCTTTCTTCAAGCTATTCCCCCAGTGCTCCTAAACTTTCTTTTTCCTCATAAACAGTGTAACCTGAGAAGTGATAAGCTCCTCTAAGCCACCCCCAAATATTCCATCCATTAACAGGTGCTATCCCTGCAGCCTGCTAATTCCATGGTTGCCTTTCCTCCTGCATCACAACTATAGTCCCATGTATGTGGGCCTGGACACACCTGGTCCCCAAGGCCACTTATGTGGCTTCTGACTCCTGTTTTCCACTGATCTTGTGTTCCATAAAGCAGTCATAGTGGAATTATTTCTTAACTTTAAATCTCTGCTGCTCAAACTGTGTCATGGCCTAAAAGGCCAGCAGGGGTAAGCAGGGGACTCTAACACCAAGCCTGGAGGCCTGCCCCTGGGCTCTAACTCAGGTCTTTGGACCTGTCAATCCAAGCTGGCCTCAATCAAATAAATGCTGCCACCCAGAACCCTCACTTTAATCCCGGGCTGCCCTGGCACATGGGAGTAAGAACCAGGACCACCCTTACCAGCACCCAATCCCTGTTGAGGCCCTGCCACAGCTGACTGCAGCTCCAATGACCCAGGAACCTGTTCCAGCACACCAGGGTATAATCCACCCCAAGGGGTCCTGATCTACCTAGCCCTCCATGCTCCCTGGCTGCTCTCACCAAAGAGCACCCCAGGGCCCACTACCCAAATAACCACAAACTGCCTACCGATGACCTCCCTCAGATACACACCCAGGAACCAGGCACATTGCTGCTGAAACTGCTGACTACCTCCAATGGGGGAACCCCCCCTTCTGACTGCCCAGCTGCTGTCACTGATGATCTCACTCCTCTCTCTCTAATTCCTCTGCTTCCACTCTATACATTGACCGGCTCTCTGCTGCCCCCAAGTGGTGGGCAGCAGACATTACAGAAATTGTTGCAAGTGGAGAGCAGGTGGCAATATACATTAAGGGCACATGCCCATATGGGTTTAAATGCAATGTTTAGTTTAGAATCTTTTTAAAAAAAGATAGTGGAATTTACTGCCCTGCACATGTGAGCTGAAATGTATAACTATTTAGAATTTACTGTTAGATGATGTCTCTTTATTCCCTCATAGGATATATATATATATATATATATATATATATATATATATATAATTTATTGTTTTGGATTATATTCTGTGGAGTTGGAATTTGTATGTGGTAAATTTTTACATTGTTTGATATTCATAGTAACCTTAAGATGCACTTACTGTCACTTTAAGAATCCCATTTATATGGATGCTGTGTTTCTTTTGTCAAGCCACACCTTGAGAAAGCATCAGTGCAACATGAAAATGTTTGGCATCATGTGAGGGGTGCTGCTGCTCTTTTTAAAGGATTAATAAAACTCCTTTTTTAACCATGACCAAGCTACATGGTCCATTTTTTAACCATTTACCATAGTTGCCCCACTCCTTCTGCATGTACATTGAATTTTGATGTGGTGGCACCAGTCATTTTTTCATGTGGCTGTCTCTCTTCCAAACAGAAATTACTCCCCCCTCACTGCATGAACTATACTTAGGCACCAGATGAAGGGGGATCAGGACCCTACAGTGAGCAATAAGTCCCCTCAAATTGCAAGGGGGCTTACATTTATTTATCTCAATGATTTACCAAAAAAGAAACACTGAGATGGTAGCATGAATGGGCTGAAAGTTCCTTTTCTGCTGACAAAATTAATGTTTCCATGTTTATATTAAGGGTACTGTATCCTAGTGGAAAGGAGGGAGTGGGAGGGAGAAATAGCAGGCTATCATTTAGGATCTGTAGTGATACTGTAGGTAGGGGGAAAAATGGGCAGATTGGGTAGTCCAAGCAGTCCTTATCAACCATTGAATTCTATTTTCTATGTTCTAGCATCTAATTTCCAGATGTATCCGGGGGGATGGGGGGAGCAGACAGTACAATATGGTTTGGAAGTAAAGAAAAATACAATAAAGTGCAAGAGTAATCAAAATGCATTTCAGCTGGACCAGTGGCACAGAGGGTTGAGTTGCTGGCACCTTACTTCAAGCCATGCTGGTGACGCGGGTTCAGGAATGGATTTGGGACACCACGGGGCTGGCAGGGGGAGGAGAGGAACGACTGCTCTCCTCTCCTGGGGTGGGTACAGGGGCAGTGTCACTCTGCAGCAGCCCCCGGTGGAGACCAGAGACACTGCAGATGCAATGTAGGAGGGAATGCCACTAGAAAGCGGAAATACTGGCTCCATGTTCAGCAGGATGAGAGCGGCCTCTCTGTCCAAGCCATTGATGTCTCACAGAGCCTTCTCTTCCAGCAGCATCCTAGGGCCAAGAATTTGCACTGGTCTGTCCCCCTGGCCAGTGCCTTTCCCCTTGGAGGAGGAGGGGGATCCGCCTGCGAAGGGTTACGTCAAGGTTACCCTGGGGTTGGCTGCTACTTAGGGTGGTGGCTTGGAGAGTGAGATGGGTCAGATTCAGCCTTGACTCATGCCTGAAGGAGACTGAGATGGAGTACGTAGGAGGGATAAAGAGATACTGCAAAAAAATGCATTTCAGTAAAACAGCCACAATATTCAGGAAAGCAGAACAGTACAACACACAATAAAAACCATAAGTGCAATACATTACCAGATATGCAAAATGCATACTAGCAGCAGATAAATACCATGCAGTCTAGGTACCTATGAGCTTCCACTCACCACATTTTATATAAATAATTGCTATGGAAACCATGAGTATCATAGGAGTTGCAAAGAAATTCTAGGGATCTCAAATGAAACTCCTGGCTACTTCTACATGATGCCTTTGCATACAGACAATTCCATCAACTGTTAGTACTGTATGCACTGTAATATTTACTGTGGGTGGATCAAATAAATGGTTGTATAAAATAAGTTTAAGTGAATTCTTTGAAGTGCACTGTCTTCTTCCTTCAACAGAAAGTACAATGGCAATGAGTAAGGAACAAATGTTGTAAAACACAGCAGTCAGAAATGAAGGATGGCACTGTGGAAGAAAGGACTCTGTTGGATGGCTACCAATATAATGTGTTGAAAAGCATAGCCAAGTAGGAACAAAGAAATGTCTTTGATCCTCAGTCCTGCCAACAGACTTCATAATCCATTCTGGTTTCTGAATCTGTTGTATATACTGTGTTCCAACTATTGTAACTACATCTGATACCTACTTAAGTGATTTATAATATTTTGTGTTGTATTTAAGATTATACAATGGGGTCTGAAAATAATTGTTTCTGATTGGCTGATTGGCACCTTTTACCCGTGATAAATCTTGTGATATACCAATGGGAAAAAGTGCCAGTCATCCACATCTGCCCTGTGTCTGAAATCAATCTGAAGCCCAGAAAAGCAAACTCAACCACATCCCTGTTAAACTGCAACACCAAAGTGGGAGTTTCAAAAAATGAACAGTAGGTTACCCCCCCATCGCTTCGCCATGTCGCTATCATAATTGAAGCAGCTCAGCTGTCCACAACAGATCATAAATACAGCTGTAAAATCCACTTAAAAAATGACAGAAATACTTTAATTGCTTCCATGGTTTTAACTGCCTCACCTCTCAAATGATGACCAGAGTCCAGTGATCGGCTGCCTGTCACCTGCACAAAGCTTTCACATCTTATCCAATAAATAAGTGTCTCAGTACCAATAGTTTCCTGGTCACATAATACTAATAATAAAAAAAAAAAACACATGAAGAAGAAAAAAAATTCCCAAGCCACTCCAATATTTACTTTGGACAGCAAACTTCAACCAGGAAGTGCAAGCTGAGAGATGGCAGCCCATTAGCGCTCACACCACAGAGACTATCAGTTATTTGTTGATCAAGAACAGTCTGATAAAATATTCACTCTTAAAGAAAAATAATACAGTTACAGCATGTTGTGTGATTTTGCCCCCTTCAAAGTTATGTAAGCTGGTGACTGATCACACCAGGCTCAGTGAAAGCCACTCTGTAGTGTAACATTTTGTAGTATAACATTTATTTCAGTATACCATTTTACAATAATTAACTGAATGTTAAAGTATAGCCCTTTAACAGAATACTTCAGTGTAATTTCTTATACTAGACTGACTCGACTGTGTTGTGATGTGTTAGTCTTGCGATAGCCTATTGCTTTCACAATATTTTGCATTATACAGTGGTCAGCATTTTAAAATGTCTTATAATTACCTTTAACAGGATGTAGTACCCTTATTAGGATGGTACTACCTGTTTAAGGAAGATGTGCACACAAATAACCTTCTATCGGTACAGTCAGCATTCATGAGAATGTGTAAGAAAGTGATACAACACTTTGTAATATTATGAAGAAAATACAACGTATCAATATTTTGACTGTTATTCACCACACCCTAAGATTAATAGGTTATCCTGTTATATGATTGGCCTATACTAGGGAGTTGGTAGTTTTTGAGCTAACAATTCATTATATAAACCTTGTATAAAACTTAAATAGGCAGCACCAAACCTAAAGCCAGAATACATGTATTGAAGTTGACCAGAATACTTGTATTAAACTTAATGATACTCGCAAAAAGAAAACAAACCAGAGAGAAACATTCATTTGGTGTGGCTTGAATTATTTGAAGATAAAAAACACAACACAGCTATCTTTTATCCTTACACACACATAAACTGACAGGAGCTGCTCACAACAGACACTGTGTCCCATGGACATTGAAAGCAACAGCTCCCAGCATACTCACTGTCCCATGTCATGTAAAGCACCCACAAAGGTAAAAATAAAAAAAGAATACCATCTCCATATTCAGTGCATGCTGTTATACTACAGAATTGGACTGACTTGCTGCTCCCTGTACAGCAATTATACCTAGCAACAGGGAGCAATTTTTTTTTTCTGGCAGAGCAATAAAATGAATAAAAATAATTTATAATACAAAACAAAAACAAAATATTTTACTTTATTTCCCTATCACCAAAAAAGGGAGACATCGTATAATTGCAGTAAACCACTCTAGGGTGTGGGTTATGCTGGGATTTACCCACAGCTGACCTGGTTTGACCACTCAGTCTGCGGTGTTATGGCCAAACCACTTGAGCCATGGGTAAATCCCAGCATAGCCCACACCCTGTCATGGTTTATTGCTTAAATAACTGTACATTGTCTACTCTTAACTCATATATGCTGCATTTGATTTATCCTTGCTGTGATATTATAACTCATATCTTAGGAAACCATTGATAGTGGTCTGTGCTTAATTGGCCCTTTTCTACCAATAACATATTGTACAATGACAACAGCATTCAATACATTCTCAGCTAATATCCATTATGTACGGTACACTCTATACTATAGGAGAGCATTATTTTGTCCAACATAATTGGTATCCCAATCAGATCTCATATGTGATAAAGGAGAAACTTGCAGCAACTGAAAAGGTGCTCCTGAACGTTATTTTCTGAGTAGTCTATTGCTTATATGCCTTTTTCTGTATATTTCTTTTGCTATGTTTGCAGTTTATTTATCACACTAACCTTGCCTGTGTAAACTATTGTTTCCTGTCTTGTACATTAATATAACCCACAAGTCAATATGCTCCGCATGTGATGTATACTAAGTCAGAAAGGTGTGGCAAGATATGGGTTAGTTAAGCAATAACCCATGACAGGGTGTGGGTTACGATGGAATTTACCCACACCAGGTGTGGTTTGGTCATGAGGCCACAGACTGAGTGACTAAACTACACCATAAGTGGGTAAATCCCACCATGACCCACACCCTGGAGTGGATTATTGTAATTGTACAATGTTCTCCTCCATTATTTTGTAACAGAAATAAAGAAAAAACAGTCATTTTGGCAGTTTTTGTGATTTTTAACAAATTTATTCTTGTGCCAGAAAACATAGTTCCTTGTTGCTAGGTAGAATATTGAAATGCCCCCCCCCCCCAACTCAGACAGACATATGGTTACATGAATGTTAGTTTATTTTTTTTTTTTTAAATAACAGATACTTGAGAGAGAGAGGCATAAAAGAGATGTACAGTATGTTGGCAGAAGAGGGTGGCTGGGAGAGCCAGGTGTAAAAGGTGAAAAGAGAGAGAGAGAGAGGAGCAGTGACATTTGCTACAGTGATTCCTGCCACTGAATCAGGAGGTGGCTTTTTTATTATAATTATTATTTTTTTTTGGGGGGGTGGTTTTGACCAGGAGCATAAGGGTCCTAGTAGTACTGCTGGAGATTCTTCCTGTCATAGTCACACTTTCAGTAACAGTTTCATCGTAGCCAACTGAGGTAGATTACCTGTGTTTTGCTCAGTAATTTCAGGCATTTGTCTTTACTGAGCAGTAATTGAAGTGACAGTTGCTTCTAGCTCTTCAGGTCTAGACTGAAGTCTATTTTTTTCTTGTAGCTGACAGCAGCTTAGAGGTGAAGTGGGTGTAAGCACCGAGTAGCAATAATAACGTGCATGATGTTCTGAAACAAATTAATTCAATTTAAAATAAAAATTTCTTTATGTCACACAAACTGTGTTTTGGGTTCATTTTTTAAAGCAGAGTTCATTTTGTATCTTGATGTACTTGTTTTATTGTTTACTTTAGCAACTGAAGTTGGCAGTTAATGGGAGGTGAAAGAAAGAAACAGGTAGTGATTTCTTTGTTTTGTGCAGCAGTCGATTGGGTCAGCTGGAACTTTACCCATAAGTTATGTTAAGATTTATCCATGGGTAAAGACCCCTGCCAACCAATCAGGTTGCAGGATTTCTTAGCCCCATTGTATAATACTGGATTTACCCACAGGTAAAGCCTTTAGCTGACCAATCAAGTTAGAAAATACTTTATGTCCATTGTATACTATGCTCTTATTTCCAATCTGCTTCTTTTGTTAAGGACCATTTTATGCCTTATTCTTTTTTTTTTTTACTTTCTTTTTATCCCTCCTGATCTCCTTCAGAGTTCCACTCCTTCAGGCATTGCTCATGCCATCTGTGCCCCTTGATATTGTGTCTACCCCTAGAGTGCCCCGATAACTTCTTCCTCCCTCCTTCTTCTGTGAACCACCTGCACAATGGGGTCTGCCCGTAGTTCCTGGACTTGATGGCGTAGATTGGCCATCATCTAGGAACTCCAAGGGTGTTTTTCCATTTTTGGGGGGGGGTTCCCTTCCACCACCCTGAAGACGCTGGCTCAGGCAAGTGCATGCTTACACATGCCTGCCAAGTGCCTAACAGCATCCTCCCCTCCCAGACTACAACCCTCTGGAGCCACCAATGCCCCGAGAGTCGGTACTCCTACCTGCCCCAAAGATGTCGGGTGCATATAGTGCCCCACATTACCCACCCCGAAGGAAGAGAGCATCTGCAGGGATGCTCAATCCTCCTTTCCCCACCAACCCCTGGTGACCCGAGTCCATGCCCCAACCCGGGTCGCTGGCATGGTGCGAGGTGTGGCATCCAGTGCTTAAACCCTCAGCGCCACTGGACCGGCATGCCTTATTCTTTTCTTACCATTTTATACTACATCCAAGACTCAAATAACTGTTATTTTGCTTTTTACAAACTCTGTATTTTTTGATGTTCCTGTCTCCCATGTACATTTACCCCAAGAATATATCTGCAAAGAAACCGTGCACAAACTGTTCACATCTCAGTGTGTCTTTCCAGGTCAACTATTACATTAAACTATCCCATTTCAATGTGCATTGCTAATACATGAAAATAATTTACAGCACAAAGTGCAGCTATTGCCAGGACTAAGCAGATAACTATTTGCCTTATTATGATCAACATATGGAATGCTACATCAGCAGCCTGGAAAAATTTCATTAATAGGCATAGACATTAATGGACACTGAAATCAAACCACAACTTTGTCATCAAAACAGCAGATAAAGGCTTTGCAGTGGTGACTTCAACATAGAGGATTATATTAATGAAGCTAACAGACAGCTAACTTATCTTACCTACTACAGAAAACTTGAGAGTGACCCCACTACAAGATAGGAAAAGAACTACATGACTTAATTAGAACTTTTCCAGACCATGTCCAAAAAAAGCTAACTGACCTCATGCCTGCTGAACCCAGGCCAGGAACATTCTACATGCTGCCTAAAATACATAAACCTGACAATCCGGGAAGACCCATAGTCTTTGGTAATGGTACCCTGACTGAGGGGATCTCAGGGTTCGTGGAAACCATTTTGAAACCACTGGTTATGGAAAGAGAGTTATATCCAGGACACTATGCACTTTTTGACTGTACTTTCAGGTTATAAGGACTTACCACCTGATACCATTTTAGTGACGATGGATGTAACATCCCTCTACACTAATATTCCACACATGGATGACATTTCAGCCTGCTTTAAATACATACAGGAGAAAGGACTGGACCAAAACATCAACCCTGAAGTGATGGGGAAACTTCTGGAATTCATTTTAACACATAACAACTTCAACTTCAGTGGTAAACATTATGTTCAAACTATGGGAACAGCAATGGGCACGAAGATGGCGCCACAGTATGCTAACCTCTTTATAGCACACTTGAAGGAGGACTTTTTAAGGCACTGTTCCCACAAACCACTAGCTTATTTCCATGGGTCAATCTGATAACAGCGAACACCTAAAGGCGATCGCAGTTATGCTCAGTCAGAGTGCCGAGCACATTTTCGGCACTCTAACAACCCTGGCACACCAGCACAATGGCACCAGGACATATTTTACTACTTTCTGTTGGGGGGCTGTGCCCCCCACACTCCACCTCACTCCCCGCACCCCCTACTTAGTGATTTTCAACTCCAGGGTTGTGCATGTCGGGGGGGTGAAAGTTGTAAAAATAAAAAGGTTTGGGCCTGGTGCAATAAAAATTGCACCAGTGCCCAGACCTGAATCCGGTACCTCAGCCACCCCAGCCATTGTCCAATTCCCAACACCATGCCACAGCTCAACCAATGACCACAGCACCACCCCTACAGCCTCTCTACCCCCAGCCCACACTTGCCGTGCTCAAGCCCACCCCCCCACATGTGTACATATAGTGACATCCTGTCGTCTAGTTCGCCCACTCCCTCATCCAGTCGCCCTACCCATTGGTCACCATTAGTGGATTGCGTGAGGAAGGTGTTGCTGTAATGGATGGTGCCCTTCCTCATGCTCCCACTTCACGGTTTACCTATTTCCATTACATTGATGATTTGTTTATTATTTGGATGGAGGGCACAGATGCTCTTAAAGATTTTCATCAAGAACTTGATAACCTTCTCCCTACCATAAAGCTTACCCTGGAGTATTCTACCACCAATGTTAATTTTCTGGACACCACAGTCACCATTAAGGATGGATCCTTACATACATGTATTTACAGGAAGCCAACAAACAGACATAGATACTATACCTACACAAGAAGTGTAATCACCCAAACCACACAAAAATCTGTCATATACAGTCAAGTACTCCAATGTCACCATATCTGTTCAAATGAGGATGACAGAGATGCACATTTGGCTATGCTAAAAAACAATTGTATTGAGTAGGAACACTCTTCCACAGAAATTGACAGGACAACAGAACATGCAACACAAGTACCAAGATAACAACTACTTCTGTACAAAGAAAAGACAGCTACAGACAAAATACCTTTACTAGTCACATACCATCCAGACCTTGAACTTCTGCATATGATTATTAAGGACCTCCACCCAATATTTAGTGAGGATGAGACCCTTAAACTACCACTACTGTCTTTTAAACAACCACCAGATTTAGCCAGTCTGATTATTAGAAGCAAGCTTTCGCCAGAATAGAATACCATGATACAAAATGGCACACATCCCTGCAATCAATGCACCTGTAAGACTTGCAAGCACATTTCCACCTTGGACTGTGTGGTTACATTACAAAACAGACAATTCAATGTACATGGGAGTTATACATGTACATCATAACATGTTGTTTATTTCATTCAGTGCATGAGATGTCCACAAACAGGTTATGTTGGAGAGACAAGCCAACAGCTCTGCACTAGGATGAACTCACACAGACATACTATTAAAACAAAGAAGACTGAAAAACCATTGGGGCAACACTTTTCCTAGCCTGACCACTCAATTTCGGGTATGTCAGTAATAGTCTTAAAAGGAAATCTCAAAAACACACAACAGAGAAGAGCTTTTGATATTAAACTTATCAATATGGTAGCAGATGGGATGAACATAGATCTGGGTTTCTTGGGACATTACAGTACTTAATTTCCACAGACCTCTTCTTCTTCAGTCTGGCATATTATAGGACTTCAGCATGTGTGATGTGGTATGGTGTGTGTGTATGTGTGTGTGTGTGTGTGTGTGTATGTGTTGGGAGGTATGTGAATATAGCAGGTGTGGGTCTTGCTGTTATATTGAGGTAGGCTTCTATTTAGATACATGGAGCTACAGAGTGTTATTGCTCTTACTTTACACACATAATGAATATTAATTCCTCTTTACTATTTACCTTCACCTGGGAGTGGGTTTGATTCCATTGAGCCATATTCAGATTCCCTAGCCTGTTATTGTACATACAGCAGGTTTATTATAGGCTGTCACATTTTTTAACTCTGAACATATTGGAGTGTGAGATCTCATTTGCATGGGGGTCCTTGACAGAACTATTTACATTTGGCTAATACTGCAATGATTTTTGGAAATGCAGGTATGTTAGGACTCCTGTCTTACACACATACTTTATATTTACTTCTAGTTACCTTACCCTGGGGAGGGTGGCAGATCTATTTAATTGTGGTTCTATGCAGAATCACTGGAGATGTTACTATGCAGAAAGGAGTAAGGTTAAATAGTGTCACTTTTTTTGCTGTGCAGATATTGGGATACATGATCCCTTTTACTTCAGATTTCATGACAAGTTGAATTCCTTTGGGGAACAATGGCAGTGACTGATGTGAATGAAGGTGCATTAGGAGTGTGTGTGTGCGTGTATGTGTATATATTCTTAAAACGAGTTATCCTCCCCCGCATTATGGGGATGTGGGATGGGGTAGGGTGTGTCATGTGTGAAGAAGAGGAGATAATTTAATTTGTATCTCTCATTCAGATTCATTAGACACTTTCAGTATATCAAGTTGTTATACACTAAGAATTTATTGACATCAGTACATATCAGGCTGCATTGCCTTAATTCCTTGGTGGTCCTTGAGAAGAGTTTTTTGTTTGACACTAATACTGTCAATTTATAGTAATAGTATAATATATAATGTCCTGTTACTACACTAGAGGCTTTTGAAATTTATGGGGCATAACAGTTAGCTGGAGACTATGACTGGGTAATGGGTCCAGCAAAGTTTTACACATCATACAGTGTGTAATAATCTTTTTAAGACAGCTTTACTGGTAAGTTCTTGTCTATAATATATACATTGAAACTTCTTGGAACACTAAGACAATTTTATTATGTCTTTAATCTGGGTGGGAGTTGTTTTTCAGTAATTGCATTCTTATACACATTGTGACACTCATAGCTTGATTTAAGAGCCGTCTGCTCAAGTAGTGTTATCTCATATCAGTTGAATTTATATTCAGTGGAATTTTTGTATGTGTTTTGCACCAAGCACCTTTGACCCGCTTTTATAATTCTCTGACATCATCTTCTGTTTTTTTTTTAATGAGTATTTTAAACCAATGGGGATTTTTTTCTATTTTTTTTTCTGCATGATCTAGTTGTTAAAAGTATTTTCTCTGAATAACTGTCATTATGCTTCTGACAAAGGACTTGTTGGTCCAAAAGCTAGAGCACTCTGTTCTTGTTGTTACATCTATGTTGGTCCATTAAAAGGTATCAAATCATTTCCTTCTGGATCTATTAATTGACATAGAGCATTTTCAATTTCAACACAATATTCACAGTTGGCATCATCAGAACAAAGTTATACAAAATTCCTCAAACATCTGATTTTCAGGAACTTCCTTTTTTGTTATCACTGAAACCATTTTCATGAAAACAAGAGCTTGCCTCATAGACTCCCTCTGTCACTACTTATTCCTGCAGTGAAGTGAGTATTTTGCTTATGGCATCACAAGCCGTTGTCAAGAAAAATATTTTGTCACAAGCGGAGAATTATAATTTCAAGGCAGGAATAGTAACATGAACAGATGGCCTATGAAACTTAGAGTAAAGAGCCAGGTTCAATGTAAATGCCTTTACTATTGAATAAATTAATTAATAATAAATGCATATTATTTATATTTTACCAGTATTCATTGATGTTTTGTTTCCTGTCTCTCTTTTTACTTTTACTTTTTTTTTGCTCTTTTTGTGTTTTTATTGCCTGCACTTTTTTTTCTACAGTATGCTGTTAACTTCTATGGTGTTTTTCTCCCTCATCTCTCCCTATATCTCTTTTCCACAATCTATGTTCCTCTCCTCCTTTTCCAGTTTTAGCTGTTTCCTCTCCACATCCCCTACTTCCCTCTTTTTCTCTCTTCCTACTGTCTTCCATTTCCCTTGGTGTCCTTCGTGTCTTTTATCTCTTCTCTCCCCTTGTTCTCTTTCTCCTCTTCTTCCCTCATGCCCCAACAGCATCATCCTGGTTCTTTTAAGTTCATTTTCACCTTGTTACTAATGCTAAAATGTGACATTGAACTTAATCCCGGCCCCTTCACTACTTCATCCTTACTGCTTCCAAAGGTTTTAAAGTCGCCCATTTAAATATCCATAGACTTCTCTCAAAATGTGACCACCTATAGCATATATGCCTGATTTACAGCCTGATGTTTTAATTAAATTGAATCCTGGCTGTTCTCCAAGGTACAGAATACAGTTGCAACTATGCATGGCTACAATATAGACAGGCAAGATAGCACAAAGAGGGGCAGTGGCATTGCAGTTTACATTTCTCCCAGAATCAAATTTGTGCCTGGTCTTGATAATTCTTCCCCGTGTGCCTATGCACTGCTGCTCCTTAAACTCTCTCTCTCTATCTCTCTCTCTCTCTCTTCCCTTTTCAGTTCCCATCTTTATTGCATGAATTTACTGTTGCCCTGATAGTTCCTCTCCCTTATTTCTTTCAACTGTCTGTTCCAACTCTTCCAGAGGTCAGCTTTATATTATTGGTGACGTCATTATAAATTGTCACTCCTCTTGCACAAATAAAATTGTTCAAAATGTAAAGTCACTACAATTGACTCAATTGATTTCTAACCCCATTCGTCTAAATTTTAAATCTGTTAATCACTCTCTGATAGACTAGGTTCTCTCATCTCATCCACACCATGTTGTGAATGCAGGAATCCTTCCTGATGCCCTCAGTGACCATTATATGGTTTATTGTGTGTGCAAGATACATCATCCTAAGGGATCCACTAAATTTATCCATTTCAGGACCTTTATGTCACTGTACTTGTCCCCTCTCCTAACTGATCTCATGGCTACTGATTGGTCTCCGATCTCTTCAGCCAATAATATTAATTCTGCCTTACTATATTTTCATTCCAAATTTATGGTGGTATAAGATTGTCATGCTCCCCTGAGAAAATCTAGATTATGGGGCTTTCATCTTCCTTGGAATATAGGCAAGGTGATGACTTGCCTCCATTCCAGCTACCTTGCTTGACATTATTTTAAGAGCACTGGTTCACCATCTGCTTTGGCACATTATCGTTTCCTTCCTAATGCCTGCACCATAGCCATAAGACTTGCTAAGTCTGAATATTTTGCATCCACACTCCAGAACAACTTTAATCATCCCTCAAAGTTCAGAAAGGTTATCCTTTCACTTTTCACCACTCTCACCTAGTCTTCCTCCCCTATTCTTAAGGTTGGTGACTCCCTCATCTCTGATCCTTCTACTGTTGCTTCTTCGTATAATTCATTTTTTGCTACCTGTGACCTTTCTCTCATTTCTTCTTCCTCTTCCTTCTCTTTCACATTTCTCCCCTCTTTCAGTCTGCTACTCCCTTCAATCACTCTTTATTCTTCTCTTCTATCAACACCTCTTCTACCCTTAAGTCCTTGCTTGCCCTTAATCCTCTCAAAGGTGGTAGCCCTCATGGACTTGATCCCAAAAATCTTCTTCTTTCAGCCCCTGCTATTTCTGTGAACATTACCCATTTCTGCAACCTTTCCTTTTTCTGCTACTGTCCCTGATGTCTGGAAACAGCTACTGTCATTCCTCTCTATAAAGGTAGTGACCTACCTCTCTTCTCCTCATAACTACCATTCATCTCTCTCCTTCCTGTCCTAGCTAAGTTACAGGAACACTTTGTTCTCAACTCTCTTCCTTCCTCAACTCCTCTTTCTTCACCTCCCTTTCAGTCTGGTTTTAGGAAATCTCACTCCACTTCTGTGTCTCTCCTTTGGCTCACTGTCTCGATATTCTCAGGTATGAATCAGGGTCTGATCACGTCTGTCATTTTTGTTAATCTTGCTAAAGCTTTTGGTGCAGTGGCTCAACCCCCTTCTGGACAAGTTAAAGCAGTGGGACTTTCTACTCTGCAGTTAGATGGTTCCATTTATACCTTTACCTTAGGGGTAGGTCTTAAGCTGTCTAGATAAGTGGATCAATTTCATCTCTGCTTCTTATCTGCTTGGGCATCTCTCAAGGTTCTGTCCTGGGTCCTATTTTCTTTTCCATATTTTTAAATGATCTCCCCTCTGTCTGTTCTTCTGCATCCATTCATAAGTGTGTTGATGATACAGTACTTTTCGCATCTGACTCGTCTTCCTGTGATCTTATGTTACAGTTGCAGCTGTATTTCGACAATAGATATTGCTGGTTCCAGTCTAGCCAGTTAACCTGCAATACCAAAAAAACAGTTTCTATGACTTTTGGCACCCATCAGAGGTGCTCTAGACTCACCCCGCACCCTGTATTTCACACCCTGATTGGTGCTTTGATTGATTATCTGTCCTTTTTGAAATAACTTGGAGTCTGTCTTGACCATCATCTTGATTTTTTGGTTCATATTGATGCCATTCAACAAAAGCTTCACTCCAAGCTTGGTGCACTGTACATGAACAAAGTGAGTAAACTGCATCATTTTCACTGTGAAATTTACTTAAAGATGATTCCCCTTTCTTTGAATATGAGGACTTGGTCTATAGTGGTGCATCCAAATCCTCCATTGCCGGACTGGACCCCATCTTTCACTCCTTCTGTCATTTTGCTTTGGACTTTTCCCCTTGTACCCACCATTGTTCATTCTACTCTGCTCTTTCTTTCCACTCTCCTGATGACAGGCACCTTTCCCATTGTGTCTCCTTCATTTCTAAACTCTGGTTTTGTGGTCTTCCCTCCTACATTACATCTCTCCTATCTGCTCCCCCTGATTCCAGCTAACCTATCCACAGTAGTACTTCTCATTCTTATACTAAGATTCGTACTAAGGTCGACTGAAGGAGCTAGTAGGCCAAGGCCCATAATGCTCCTATACTAGGCCACAGAATAAAATGATAAATCGTACCCAGACATGATTAAAGTATCGAGATGATGTTTAAAAATCTCTTTAGTATTACTAGTAACTACATCAGATGGGAGTCGATTCCACGGCCCAATAATTCTTACAGAAAAGAAATACTTATGATTGTTATGTTTGAAAGATTTTCCAGTTAACTGAAGGATGTGACCTCTAGTATTGTGTATTGATTTTTTAAATGAAAAACCTAATTCAGTCATGATAAAAGGGTCATGAATGATGTCATATAGAAGAAGAAGGTCACCTCGAATGCATCTAGTGGTGAGAGACATTAGTTTCAATGTGTCCAACCTAGATTCATAAGAAAACGAATCAAGTCCAGATATTTTTTTAGTATATTTACGCTGTACCCTTTTGAGAGAAAAATTTTCAGATTTTTTTAAAGGGACACCACAATTGTGAGGCATATTCAAGATGGGGTCGAACATAGGACCTGAATAAAGGTAACAACACCTCCTGTTCACAAGATCTAATATTGTGCAAAATAGACCATATCATTTTATTAGATGTATTACTAACTGAATACATATGCTTAGAGTAGGTTAAATTGTCAGATATTGTTATGCCCAAATCTTTCTCATTGACAGTGGTACACAATGGTAACTCATCCAAATTATACTGGAAATTTAAATTGTTAGAACCCAAGTGCATAACTTTGCATTTTGTAGAGTTTAACTTCATTCCCCTTTTTTTAACCCAAGTACTGATAACATCTAGGTCATGCTGAATACAGGATATTTGATCATAATTGGAACTTAAACCTCCGATCTTCACATCATCTGAGTATTTAATAGTATAGGAAAGGCAGGAATGAGTTAAATCAAATATAAAAGCCTGAGACAGGCAGGGACCAAGAACTGAGCCCTGAGGAATGCCATTCAGTACCCTGCCAGAATCAGAAAAAGTCCCATTTATCATCACTCTTTGAGTTCTATCTGAAAGCCAATCATGAATCCATTTCATTATATAGCTATTAATACCAAGACTGGAAAGTTTTTGAATAACAGCCCAGTGTGGCATGGAATCAAAAGCTTTACGAAAATCAATAAAGACAATATCACAGGCTATGCAATCATCCAGAAAAGAGCTAAAGTGTTCATAGAAACAGAGTAAATTTGTAAGGCAGCTTCTACCCTTTTTGAAGCCATGTTGTTCCAGATCAGATGCATCAATTACTGGGTACATAATATCCTTAAGTAGGCTTTCTAATACTTTACAAATTGATGAAGTCAAGCTGATCGGCCGATAATTTTCCCATTGATGTTTGGATCCCTTCTTATGTATAGGAACCACAAATGCCTCTTTCCATTCACCAGGGATAAAATGATGTTGTAGAAAAAGATCAAATAAAAGTTTATGTGTGAAGGCAATATGTTCAGATAATAAATAAAGCAAATGCCCTGCTATATAATCAGGGTCTGGACAAAATTTACCTTTTAATGAAAGTAATTTATTCATAATAGACTCGGCTGAGAATGTGTTATGAGGATCTAATGGTGTTATATTAAGATCCGGTGATTGGGCCACTGGTACAGAGAAAACTTTACAAAATTCCTTATTAAAAACATCTGCCATAGCTTTTGGGTCATGAATAAGCATATTGTCTGTTGTTAGAGGCCCCACCATACTAGGACTTTTCCTGAGAGAATTGAAATAAGAGTAAAATTGTTTTGAATTTGACTTACTTGCTGAAGATGCCAAAGTCAATTCCCATTTTGATTTCTCCCTACGGATGGCTGATTTACATTTTCTATTTGATTTCAAATAGGAATCCCAATTGGAAACAGACCTATTTTTTAAATAATAACAATTTTTTTTATTTTTTATATTTATTAAACATTTAATATTTTTATTCAACCATCTAGGAGACTGTTTCCCATTTGAATTTTTACTTTTTGATGGAATGTAAGTATCCCACAAATTCAAAATGAGAGATTTGAAAAGCATCCAACTCTGAAGTGGAGTTTTATCCTTAAACAAAGAAAACCAGTTTACTTTTTTAAATGAATATTTATACTGTAATGATCATCTTTGTCATATAGATATATTATCGAGGAATTATTGTTAAAGACAGTGTGTCTCTCTAAGTTGAAAAAGATTTAGTTATGGTTGCTATTACCAATAGGTGTAGAAATATGCACATCTCTAATGTCTAGGGCGGAACTACTAAGAACCAGGTCCTATATGTTATCGCCTCGGGTTGCTATATTTATCCATTGATGTAAATCCAGTACCAAACAGGTGGACATAAATTTATTACTAACACTACTAGATGATGTAAATGATTGCCAATTTATATCTGGGAGATTGAAATCACCAGTAATAATAACATAACCCTTTTGTGTAGCTGTTTCAAATTCAGAAAGAATAGCATCCACAATTAAACTAGTTGAAGATGGGGGAATATAACATGTCCCAAGGATAATGAAATCCCCTTTGGATAAGAAAATTTTAAGCCACAGACTCTCAGTTGGGAGATCATGAGTTTTTATAAGGCTAGATATATTGAGTGAGCCAATTTTATTATTAATAAATGAGGCAACACCTCCCCCCTTCTTTTTACTGTGATTCTAATAATATGAAGTATATCCTGGAAGCTGCTTGGTCCAATGGGAGTCACAATCACCCCATGTTTCACATACTGTAACAATTTCTAAATCCTTATTCGAGATTACAGCAAATAACTCATCAAATTTCTGTGTCAAACTCCTAGCATTAAAACTAAGAAATTGCATATGTTTACAGGACACTTTATACGCAAATGAAGATGGTGTACATACTTTAAATTCCCCTCTCCCCATAGAAACTAGTTTAAATTTGAGTAAATAGATAGTAGAAATTGTTTACTCAGCAGAGCATTCCCTAATTTACTAAGATGCAAGCCATCAGCACAATAAAGCTCTTGTCTGTCGATGAAATATTCCCAGTGGGTCATACACTGTAAATTTTGACATAAACACCAATGCCTAAGCCAGTTATTAACAATTTTAATCTTATTGTTAAGATACCCAGAATACTGCAGAATGGGTAGAATCTCAGAAAAAAATATATCACACCCCCCGATCTATCAATTTATTAGTCACTGAAACGTAGGCTTGTTTGATGTTTTGAATGGTATCACTATAAATGTTGTTGGCACCAACGTGGATAATACACAATGGATTAATTTCATGAAAACCAATGATGTTATCAACCATAAGAGTTAAATCTGAAATTTTAGCACCGCTAAAGCTTGACCAAGTTCTATTATATTTATCAGGCTCACATAAAGCTCTATCTAGTTTTCTAACTAGGGAATCACCCAAAACATATATCTGTCTAGTGTTTAAAGCATCACAATTGGAAACATACATAGTGGATGCTTTTTCATCAGTTTGCGCAGTAGCAAAATCTATCAAGGGAAGATTAGGTATGAGGTTAGACGATGGGCCGGAAACATGTGGCGTATTAGCTTGAGATATGTCCATGGAATTAAAATCTTCATTAGGGGGGTCAAAAGAAATACAATTAGAATTGATAGAAACAGTGGACAAGGGATCAAAGCTATTATGTAATGGAATAGTGAAATGCTCTGCCTTACGCCTTCTTTTTTTGTTACTTTAGACTCTTGTATATTATACCAGTTAGTGTCTTCCAAACTGTTACATGTACTGTACTCTTCTTCTTTAGCTCTTTTTTTTGAGAAATCAGTTGGAATGGTGAGCAAGTTGCTCGAAATGGTACAATTACTCTCTTTAGATAGTATTATATCTGTCATGGAGCTAGAAGTTGAAATGGACGGAGTCTCATTTACTGGGATATTGGTTGCACATGACGCAGATTGAACCATTAAATGTTCGGAATTACTATTAGATTCCAGCACTAAAATCCTCTTCTAGTATAAACTGGTTCATAGGTTCATAGGTATATACGAGTTCAAGGGACTAGCCCATAATGAACTCACCATCCCTAACCTGGATGGAATTCATATTTTTTATTACCCATAAAAATGTCAAGATTTTTTTTGAATAACTGGAAGGAACTACTGTATACTACTTCAAGAGGCAGTGAATTCCAAGTCTGGACTATTCTCTGGGTAAAAAATTGATATCGACTAGTAGATCTATTTGTGACTGATTTTAATTGTAGTATAAGGGATCTGGTGTTATTTCTTTTCTTATACCATTCTAAGCATATTGTTTCAGCCAGAGAATTATCCCTGGAAGCTTTATAGATTAGGCATAAGTCCCCTCATAAAGAACGATATTCCAAGGAATAAAGTTCCAATTTTTGTAATCTACTGTTATATGATAAAGTTTTACAATTATTCACTTGTCTGGTAAATCTTCTCTGTATTTTTTCAACTAGTATCTTACCCTTTACCAAGGTTGGAGCGGAAAAAGAGGAGCAAAAGTCTAGATTTGATCTTACTACACTGCAATAAATAGGAAGTAAGACTTCCAGTTCTCTAGATTTAATATTTTTAAATAGGCAAGTTATTAATCTATGACATTTTTGGGAAGTTTTTTGAATGTGTTCAGAAAATTTTAAATTATTAGTGATAAAAATGCCCAGGTCTTTTTCAGAAGTTACTTTGTTCAGTAAAAGGTTGTTCAGATAATAGTTAGCACATCTGTTGTTAAATCCAAAATGCATAAATTTACATTTGGCAATATTAAAATTAAGTTTATGTTTCACAGACCAATTGAATAAATCATTTAGGTTTTCTTGTAACATAGAAATAGATGTACAATCATTAACAATACACCCCAACATAGTGTCGTCAGTGTATTTAATGACCCAAACCCCGTTCTTGGTTTTCATACCTGAGATGAGAATATTGAACAAAGTAGGGCCAAGGACTGACCCCTGAGGCACACCACTAGTCACCTTGATCCAGGTTGAAGTATAACCCCTAATATTTACCTGTTGTCATCTATCGGTTAACCATGCAGAGATCCAACTGACAATATTTTTATGCAAACCAATATTGACCAAGCTTTCTATTAGGATCTTATGAGAAACTGAGTCAAATGCCTTTTCATAATTGAGAAAAACAACATCCACAGGGAACCCTGCATCCAGGGCGGCACTAATAGGTTCAAAGAAATTAATCAGGTTGTTCTGACAAGATCTACCAGCAACAAAACCATACTCTGTAATGTCCTCTAGGCCATTCCTTGTGATGTGCATGTTAATTCTATACATTATAAGTTTTTCCAAAATTTTTCCTATGCAGGACATTAAACTAATCGCTCTCTATTCTTCCACCCTCTGTTTTGTTCCTCCCTTGTGAATAGGTATGACCCAGGC
The DNA here is from genome assembly GCA_016271365.2 of Neoceratodus forsteri. NCBI lineage: Eukaryota > Metazoa > Chordata > Ceratodontiformes > Ceratodontidae > Neoceratodus > Neoceratodus forsteri. Next base: position 120,135,882 of record CM028136.1, on the reverse strand, counting down.
TTCTTTCCAGTCATCTATTACTATACCAGTGTAGAGTGATTTATTGAATAGTAGTGTTAGGGGACCAGCTACTTCATAAGAAATTTATTTTAAAAACTGGGAAGGAAAACCATCAGTACCTGCAGATAAAGAAGACTTAGAGGAGTTTATAGCAGAATATACTTCTGAAATTGTAATTACCTCCAGACTATCTTGAATTTTGGGGATTTCAGAATCAATAATTTCATTAGCTTTATAAATACTAGTAAAGTATCTATTGAATTTGTTAGCCATGCTCAGTTCATCAGATATTAATTTATTATTTATTAATAGTGGACCCACTTTTGAAGAGTTCTTTCTCATACAGCCAATATAATTAAAGAACTGCTTTTTATTATCTTTATTGGTAGTAGCTAGTCTGAGCTTCATTTCTTTTTTTGCTTTTCTAATTGCTTGTTTAGTTTTATTTGCTTTTATTTTGAACCTGTTCCAGTTAATTACAGTTTTGTGCTTTTTGTATTTGTTAAAGGCTCTTTTTTTTTGATCTTATAAGTTTTTTAATTTTAGATGAAAACCATATAGGAAGTCTTTTGTGATTGAAATATTTTCTACGTACAGGTACCCATTTGTTGACACAGTAACTCAATTTTTCCTTAATACTGTGCCATATTTGTTTTACATGTAACTCTTTCAGTTCCTTTTCCCAATTCTATTCCATTAGATATGTTTTTATTTCCTTGTAATTCGCTTTAGAATAGTTTCTCATTTTGGTAATACCTTTGACATTCATTGCATAATAATTAATTGCCCATAATACCATGCAATGATCGTTATCTCCTAGAGGGGCAACAATTGTTGGGGATTCTGTCTGTTCATAAATGTTAGTGAGTATTAGATCCAAAATGTTAGCTTTTCTAGTAGGATTAAGTACAAGTTGTTCCAGGCCCATGGAAATAACTAAGTCAAGAAATTTAGCTTCCTGTTGATTACAGCCCATAAGTGTGTCCCAGCTGATTCCTGAATAATTAAAGTCACCCATTAATATAATATTATCAAGAGGATTGATTTTCTGAATATAGTCCAGAAATAGATTATTACATTCCTTATCTAGAGAGGCGGTGATAACAAATACCCATGGTAATAGGTTCTTGTTCTAATAATAATTTAACCACACACATTCTATACAATCAGGGTTAGGATGTCATTGTATGTTTCATAACAATTTATTCCTTCTCTAATATAGACTGCAACACCCCCCCCCAGTATGCCCACGATGTTTAGTGAATAAAGTGTAACCTGGGATATTTTGGCCCCAAAATTCTTGAGTAAACTAAGTCTCAGTTACCCCACATATGTCAATTTTCCTAGTTATTAAAGTTAGACTGAGTTCATCAATCTTATTGTTTAGGCTTCTTGCATTTAATAATAGGATGTTTAGTTTGGAATGTTGTATATTAAGATTTTGTTTTATATTTTTACTTTTTTTATAGGAGAGTGTTCTGTTCCTTTTTCCTGAACTGGTTAGAAGTGTTATCTCAGAATCAATAGAACAAGCCTTCCCTCCCCCCTTTATAAGTTTAAAAAGGATGTGATCTCTTCATTAATTGAGTTTCCTAGTAGTGTAGATCCTTTTTTATTCAAATGCAGACCATCTCTTAAATACAATTGCCAATTATTATTGAACGGTTCCCAGTGCGTTAAGCATTTTAAGCTTTGTTTTAAACACCATGCCCTTAACCAGTTGTTAATTTTTTTGATCTTTGCTTCCATGTAACTATCAGCCCTAGGTGCTGGAAGTAGTTCAGAAAATACTATGTGTGCCCCTTTTTTCAGTTAAGATATTAGTAAGTCCTACAAAGGCTTATTTGATCTGTTGTAGACTTTGTGCATATTGTTTATTCCTGCATGAATTATTACCAAAGGATCTTTACTATTTTGAAGAATTTTTGTGGTCATTTTAGTAATGTCCTGGAGTGTAGCTCCATGGAAACAAGACATGGTACGTGTGGCTTTATTTACCTCACACATTTGTCTATCAAGTTTAGAAATCATAGAATCTCCCAGTACAAAGATTTCTTGAGGGTGAACTGAGGCAAGGTTTTCATTTAAATTAGGTGTTTCCATTTCAACACACTTTATGACTTCACTAGGAGATGGTAAAATGTGTACTTCCATCAGATTGTTATTAGTATTAGTTGACCCATAAGTAGTTCCCAGAGAATTATCAGTACATAGGTTCTTAGCTAAGGATCCACAATTATTCTCAATGGGGCTATTACAAGTGTATTGTTGGCTGAACTATTGCTGGTATCTTCAATTAAGTTTATGAGTGGATCAAAGCTGTTGCAAGTAGGCAGAGTAAAACATTGAGAAATTTTTCCTTTTTTAGCCGGTTTAAGGTATTGTGCAGTATACCATTCTTCTTTTTCTACTATGTCTATTTCCTGCCTACGTCTTTTATGTAGGGATGTACCTGATACATCTTTAGTTATAGTAGTCCAAGCTGTTCCCTGACAATCAGTGTTTGGTGTATCAGGTATCTGAAGTCTTTTTCTGGTTTCAGTCTGGCTAAGTTCCATGGCCCTTAACCTGTTGTCAAATAGAGTAATCTCCTCTTCAAGTTCTTGGTTCTTAATACACTTGGGACCTATAAAGTCGCTAGCAGATGTAATGTTATTATCTAATAGGTACATATTACATTTAGTGCATAAAATTGCTAGGCGACCATCCATTATTTTTAATAAAGGCTCCATGATTTGGAATTATTTTAGGAGAAAAGAACAAGTTTACTTTACCAAAACGTGGATTAAATCGTTCCTCACTGCTTTCACATTGCAATACTATATTATCAGTACATTTTGCACATTGAAAAGAAAGATTGTCAGCAATAATAGCCGACAGGCTGAACATATGGCAAGATGTGCATTGTAAGCCTGTTTCTCATGTTGTGGTAGTAACAAACACATTAATATTACTGACTGTATTTAATGAGGAAGCCATTTCAATGTGTAGAATAAATCAGAACACACCATGTGATGTTAAGTACTCACAAGTACTACAGATACACAAATATAAACCTTGCCTCCTAACACGCTTAACACGCGTCTTATCGCATGTCTTCATGCATGGAGTTGTGCACGCCCTGCTCACAATCTTGCCCTGCTCACTAAGGAAGTAAAATAAAAGAGTAAAGTGACTCGGAAGTGCTCACCGAAGGTCAGCGATCCCCTCGAAATCAAAATAAACTGCCTTTATCAAACTCCACAAACTCCACTCATGCGTGGAGTTGGTGTAGTATAAAATTGTATAATGTCCCCGAAATTAGAAAAAAGCAGCTCCCTAGGCAAAGTGTAGTTCTCAAAGCAAGGTAAGAGAACTATACTCCCTCTTCTTGCTTCCTGGGTAGTACGTCAGCAGGGCTCAGGCACTCGTAATTCGTAGAGTGGACAAACACAAACAAACACTTGTAAAAATGTGTATTTAACACAATAAATCAGTCACAACAGTTCACACACAGCTCAGATGTAAAGCTCGTTTGTCAGAAGCCGAAACAAATGACCCGGAATGTTTAAAAGGACTATCGTGACCCGGAAGTGCTCACCCAAGGTCAGCGATCCCCTCGAAATAAAAATAAACTGCCTTTATCAAACTCCACGAACTCCACTCATTCATGGAGTTGGTGTAGTATAAAATTGTATAATGTCCCCAAAATTAGAAAAAACAGCTCCCTAGGCAAAGTGTAGTACTGTTTTTTTTTTTTTTTTGTTTTTTTGTGGGAAATAGGAAACTTTAAAAACCTTCTCAAACAGATGTTTTCAGTTTTCAGTGTGTCTGTTTTTTTTTTATCAAAAGCTCTCCCATGATAGAGAAAAAGGGATAGAAAAATGAAGAGAGGGAGAGGGAGACTGGCAGACAGGGAAAGAAATGTGAAAAACTTTTTTAATTTTGTCTCTTATATTTTATCGCAGACTCCCTGAGAAAGTAAAGAAAAACATAGAAAGATAGAAATTGACAGCAGATAAGGACTACTTGACCCATCTAGTCTGCCCATTTTGCCCTACCTACGTTATCACCGTGGACCATACAGGATCTCTGGCTCCCCCCATGACTTATCCTTAGGTTCTCTTATTCCTGTCTCATGCATTCTTTAACCCCTCTACAGTTTGTACACCTACCACCTCCACTGGGAGGCTTTTCCAGGCATCCACCCACTCTGTCTGTGAAGAAGTATTTCCTCACATTTCCCATGAGTCTATCCTCCTCCAGCTTCATAGCAAGACCCCCAGTCCTTGGTAAAGGACTGGCACTGATCTATTAGGGAAGGATTTGTCAGGTCAGCACTTATTTTTGTTACTGTGTTGTTTTACTTTGTTCTTGATAACATTTATAATCCATAGGGTCCCATAGTTTACCTGATAGTGATTTTTCACCACAGAGATTCTCCTGCACATTATGGGCAGGCCAACCACAATTAACAGGCATAAATAAGATCATATTAATTTAAATACAAGTCTGAAAGCATTTTATCTTCATCACAGTGCCGAATAATTTTTATGCTCTTCCACAGTGCCATTGGGTAACAGTGTGCATATTTTGTGCTCCATTTGAAATGTTTGTCCCTGACATTAACCATAAGTAATAAAGATCTACAGTTTCTCTATTTAAACCTATTCAACTCATTACTTTATATACTCTATTTCACAATGCCACCAGATAATGATTACCAAACAGGTATTCTGTGCTGCACTGGAAGTCTGTGCCTGTGTCATTATCAGAAAAAACAGTGAAGGCCTATAGTTTCTGTACTTAAACTCATTCACCTCAATATATAATATACTCTATTCAAAAGAGCCACATGGTAGTGATGCATATGTTTGTTGTTCTCCAGTAGAAGACTGTGTCTGTAACAGTAACAGGAATGAGTGTCAAATCCCACAGTTCCCTTATGTGCTGTTAATCCATTCAAACCTAACACAGTATCAGAGGAAGTTGTACAGAAGGCTCTATGAAAATACAGTATCCAGAAACAAGGACAAAATGTGCAAAAAAAGAAAGACTGAGGAGAGAGAGAGAGAGAGAGAGAAATAATGTGTTGGGTCCGAAGTTTTAAAACAATTTGGAACTGTACTACTGTGGCAATGACAGCAAATTGAAGTTTACTCACATGGTAAAGGAGATAATTAGAGCACCTTTGACAGCACTCTAAGCCATAGCAAGAAGGTTCTAAAAGTGTCATCTGAGAGGCTGATGCAAAAACAGAAGCTTTTGAATTCAATCCTGTCTTTGCCACTTCCTGTGGGACATTCCTCAGTATGACACGTCCAAAGCTGCGTCTCCTGAAAATCTTATAGCACTTGTAAGAACAAGAAATGGCAGACAAAACATTATAATCCCAGTCAAAAGAAAAGAAAATATCAGAGTCAGTGAGCTTTTGATGTTGGCTTGCGCACATGCGCAAGCAACATTTTGCAGTAGTAGCATCGTACTAGCACTTTCAAAGGTGCGTCAGTGTTGTGGTGAATCCAGGGGATGCTTTAGCCAGTGTGTCTCTCAGGCACCAGCCAATAAGCATGCAGCTGATGACAGCAGTTTCAGAGAGTGTCATCAACTTGAAAGAAATCCACCGCTGCAATGAGAAACAGGCTCGTCATTGCAACTGCAGATCTGACACACCTCCGTTACATGCCATTCCTGGTGAAACATTTCAATAAACATGGTGGCAGCTCTCGCCAGCCACCTCTCGCAATCCCTAGAAAGCCAACTTCAGGGGTGCCCAATCCCCCTGTCAGCAAACCCTCTCTCCAGTTCAATTTGATTGCCAATGGGGTGCCCAATGCATGTTGGCATAATGTACCGCTCAATTTTATTTGTCTGCCGATGGGAGTGCCCAATCACCATCAGCATCAGGCCCCCCTAACACAGACACACTCTATTTGCTGATGTGGTGTCCAGTCCCTATCAGCTCCAGTCTCCCCCCCCCAAAAAAAAATCCAGGTGACACACTGGGAGCCCACTGCAGTGTGCCCAAATGTTTTAGTGTCACCTTTAAAACCAAAAACCTTCCCCAAAGTTTTTTTGTTTTCCTCTGCAAAACATAAAAAAAAGGTCCCTTGTTGTCCGTGGCGCCCTTCCCCCAACCTGCAACCACCCTCTACACACTCCACCTCCCCACACACTCCTTACCCCTTACTTAATTCTAGAGGTTGGTGGGGCAATCTTCGGTGGGGTGGGAACACTTCTCATTCTTCAAAGCCGACCACGAACTGAAGAAATGCAGGTAAGCTGTATAATGGCATAAATGGGGGGGGGTCAACATAGGTGGATATCTCAGCCATTTTTTCAACTTTTGGCTCCAAATTCTTAACATGGGGTTCTTGGGACCCCACCTCATGAAACCAGTCACTGTCATTTTGTTCTTCGGTCTGGAAAGGTAATTTTGCAGTCACTGCATGGGATCACTTTTCAGGACTGATTAACAAAACATCAGTGCCACTGTTTATGAGGTGGGCACCCAAAAAGCCTATATTGCAAATTTGGTGACAAAATTCAAAAAAATGTCTGTGTTATGAGTGTGCATTACGCAGTTTCCATCCATGCTCATAACTTCGAGAATTTTTATTATTTTCACTCCAGATTTTCAACATTGCCATTTTTTCACACCTTCTTATGAACAGTACAGTTGTCATTGTTCACATCCTGCCCAAAAATCTGTTTTCACACATGTGGCACACAATGGTGTGATAGCTGTGGGAAATCAATGTTAGGGACATAGTAAGAAAATCACAGTAACACTGTTCATGAGCAGAGGTACCAAAATGCCTATGTTGAAAATATGGTGAACAAATTCCAAGAAATGACTATGTCTCACATGTGCATTGCTCAGTTTTCACGTACACTCATAACTTCAAGAATTTTTTATTCTTTTTGACTCCAGATTTTCAAGATTGCCATTTTTGCATGCCTCCTTATGAACAGTACAGCTGTCATTTTTCACATCCTGCCCAAAATGTGTTTTCGCACCTGTGGAGCACAATGGGCATGGTTGCTGTGTGAAATCAACTTTTGGGACAGAATAACAAAATTACAGTGCCACTGTTCATAAGGAGAGGTCCCAAAATGCCCATGTTGAAAATTCAATAAAAAAAATCCCCAAAATGACCCCATTATGGGCATGCATTGAGCAGTATGTATGCACACTCATAAGTTTGTAAATTTTTCATATTTTCTCTCCAGATTTTCAGCATTACAATTTTTTACATCTCCTCATGAACAGTAAAGCTGTCATGTTTTGCATCCAGCCCAAAATGTGTTTCCACTCCCAATGGCACAGTTGCTGTGTGAAATCACCTTTCAGGATTGAATAATGAAATGAGAGCTCCACTGTTCATGAGGTAGGGACCCAAAAAGCCATTGTTGAAAATTTGGTGTGAAAATACTAACAAACACCTGGGCATTAAGGTTTCCAACCATACAACCACTCTGTAGAGATTGATGGGCATCATGGATGTAACTTGGCTTCATCGGCCAAAATGTTCACAGAATTCTACTCCCACCCTCCCTACCTTACTGCCACTGACAGACACTAAGGTGTGTCTGGGATTCCGTCATGCTAACGTTCACCCCATTCTCTTATATTGCACCTGTCAAAGCTTATTTCCTTATGGAATGGAGTAAGCATAAAGGCAGAAGACCCCAATCCTGGCATCTGTTGCTCTCTGCAGGGTGAGGTGAAATGTAATGGCATCAGCGTTATGGACAACCAAAAGCCACACTCCCAACACCTTTCAGTGTCTGCGGGGGGGGGGTGTTGGTGTTACTTCAGTACTTTACTGCCATTCCTATTTTGCATTTCTAACTCCTGCACTACCAATGCCAGCAAGCCAACATTTGGCATTGGCAAATGCTTGTTTAAGATAACCTCCAACTTGAACATGTTACAAGTAACACATTCTATAAACAAGTGCAACACTGGTGCTGTTCTACTCTAAATAGCTACAGACTATTTTATAGCTAAAAGGTATTGACTACTGTAACTCTTCATGGTTAGTCTCAGATTAGGCAAAATAAAGTCATGAATAAACCTGTACAGCTAGCCTCAGATCAAAGTCATATATCTTATACCATGAGAAGAATGGGCTATATTCCTCCTTGCTGGTAGGCCATGGAGTGCTGTTAATGGGGCTTCTATAATCACCTTGACCAGGTAAGTAAACTCTCATGATCTATTGCATCTTTTACAGCTGAGCCATCGCAAAAGGGTGATCAAAGAAGCAGTATCCAATTAACTTTGGGTGGAGCAAGGAGAAACTGGCATACTGACTGAAGAACTTAATGATCAAACCTAACTTGATCAGATTTCCAAGTGTCATGTCTGTAGTGCTGAGAAAAAATGTGCAGTAAAGACTAGATATGGTAGCAGTGTCACAGATTCCTGTAATTGATGCTAAATTTCTTTCCACCCAGAATGTAGATACTGCCTGGATGGAGTGGGCCTTCTGACGTGTTGGCACTTGTAAGCCCCAAACTTTGTAGGCTTCAGATATGGCTGCTTTCAACCATCAAGCAATAGAAACCTTCAGGCAGATAATACTTGGTTGTGTTCAAGGAACAGAATCAAAAATCTCTCTGATATTCTGAATGCCACTCTTTTGTTCAAATATACCTTCAATGTTCTGATAACATCTAGGTAAAGATGTAACTCTGTGAGGATCACCTATTTCTGGGTGTAAAGAGGGAAGTGATACCTTTTGAATCAGACGTAAGAGTAAAGTCACTTTGGGCAAGAAAGAGGGGACTGTCCTAAAGGTGTCTATCTTTGTGGAAGACAGGAAAGGTTTGTTACTGGCCAGCGTCTTAAGATTGCTTTTCTGATGCACAGAACAGAAGGCAATTAGCAGTATATTTATTTTTTTAACTTGAACTTTTTATTACTTTTCAACAATAAACGAGACAGATTGGAATACAAGAGCACAATACAGTAGCACAAAGGAGGCAAGCATTAATCGTAAACATATTGGGATGCAGATCTATGACACAGTAAGTTGACCTGATAAGCTAGAGACTGAACATGTAATGTTGTACTAAGAAAAAGCAGTAGTATGTCAGGTAGTCATGGTAATCCTCCGGCTAGGGAGGGTGTCTACTATAGTGAGTTAAATAAGTGAAGAATAGAGAAAGAGAGAAGAGGAAAGAAACAAGCTAGTGGAAGGGGTTGATTCACAGTATAAGATTGGAGTAGTTAAGTGCTTGATACATAGTCCATCTTCTCCATCTGTTTTCGAAAATGGGGAGTGTATTGTGAAGAGCGGATGTTAATCTAAGTAATAGATTTCCAGGTTGATCTTCCTCAAGCCTTCCAATGTATTGACTTTAGTAGTGAGCCAGTATCTTGTAATAGCTTTTTTAGCTGCCAGTATTAGGGTCAGGAGCAGTTTAAATGTCTGGCCGTGGAAACAGCCTCTATGGGGAGGAATGGCCTGAAGGATTAAAGAAGAAGTAATTGCTCCTGGGCTACTTAACATGTCATCTAGCTCTCTGATTACTACCTGCAAATAGGGGCGCAGTAGGGGCAATGATAGAAAATATGAGACTGATTAGCTGGGGAGGATCTGCAGTCCCTCCAGCAGGAAGCCTTGTGTGGGCCCACATATTTAGCCATAATATCAGATGTCTGAAAAACTCTGTACCTGCACTTCCAGGTGAATTTAAACCATTTGGTAGCAGAGATCACACTGTAGACCAGAAGTGTGCATTTGTGTCATACCTCCAGTGTATATTGCACTTGGAGTTCATTGTTCCACATCTGTAAGATATGTTCTGTGGACTCTGGGTGGGTATCCTATAGAGCTTTTACCAGTTGACCAATAAGGTGATCAGTGTAGCTGCTTTCCAGGTGCAACTACAAGAGCTGTGCCAGTAGAGGCAGCCTCTCCAGGATGCTAAAAAATGATCTACAGTAGTGCTTGATATATGTGTAAAGCTGTAAATACTAGTAATGATCCATTTGAGGGAGATGTTTAGTTATTTGTATTGCTGGAAAAGGTAGAACTGCCGTTGGGGTGATGATCTGATAAAAATTGAATGCCCAGCCAATTCTATCACCACATGGCAATTCCATGCTATTTGGGGGATAGGTCTGATCATAGGCTAGTGCCTGTAATTGAAATAGCTGTTCTGGTGCTGTGAGCTTAGATGATAGGATAGAAGATTGTTTAAAAATCTCTGTGGTAAATTGGGTGAATTTTTAAGTGAATTTATATTGATGAAGGTGGAAAAATAGATAGCAATCTAGGTTGAAAAGATTGTTTAGGTGAATTCTATTTGTTTCCATCATGGTTGCTGTGTGTCCATCAGCTAGATATGTAGTGTGCACATGAAAGCAGCCTGGGCATACCATCTTAAACTGAGGAAGTTCACCCTTCCACAGTTGTGTGGCAGGCATGGCAGGGAGAAGAGCATGCAAGGTGGTGCCCCTTGCTACAGTATATAAAGTGAGAGAAAATTCTATTCCAAGATCTAAAGTAAAAAAAAAAGATGGTATCAGTAGCAGGTTTTTTTATACATTCTTTTTATCCCCCGTCCCAATTAGCCCACATTCTTGCCAACCTCCCAGCTCTGTCCCCTGACCTTGCAGGGCTAGCTCCCTTATTTCCCCACAGCTTACTCTCTGTGGGAGGGTAGTGAGGATCCCACAACCTGTCAAGTAAGGATACAGTAGTGGGAAAGCCCCCATGTATCGGAGCAGAGCATGCAAGGGTTGGCAGTCATCTGACTTGACTGAGACCTTTTTTCCTCCAAGTTTGTGCTCATCCCAAAGTGCAGCTGAGGTAGCTTGCAGTGACGCCGATGCCGAACTGCACATGCTTCTGCATGCAGCATGCTGGGTGTCTGCTCCATCACCACCCCCTCTCTCTAAGGTGCCCATTGTGCCAGCTCCCAGTCATTGCTAGGACCCTGGCAAATGCTGGCACCCAATCCCACTAATCGCCAGGAGAGGAGAGCTGTCCTCTGGATGCTCGATCCTCTCCCTTCCCAGACGATCCCCAGTGACTCACTCGCATTGCAAATATGGGTCTCCAGTATGGCAGGAGGTAAGGCATTGATGACTCAGCCCTCCATGCCACTGGGCTGACTCTGTCAGTGGCAGTTTTTGAAGGTAGTAGAGGAGCAGAAGAAGGACATTCTGTCATGTGATCACAATTCTATAGAAAAAGCTCAAATGTAATTGGGACCACTTGGACAGATCTGTGGTGATTTACTGAGTTAAGGGTTCAACATTAAGAAGCTCTAAGTCTGCAGTTTTTTTAGTGAGTTTGATCCCAAGGTAATGGATGGCACTTTTAGCTCAAGGAGTATCTATCCATTAAAGCCACCGAGGGGGGAAGTTATATAATAGAACCTCTGTTTTCTGTACATTTAGTTTGTAACCCATTATTTCCCCAATGCAGCTGAGCATTTCCCAAACTACTGGGAATTGAATCTTCAGGTGAGGTTAGGTTAGAAGCAGGTCATCTGCAAATAGAGTTTAAAGTATCTCCCTACCACTGGTATCCTCTGAATCATGGGGTCTGCTCTGATAGTTATCGCTAATGATTTGAGGTAGAGGGCAAATAATAAAGGGGATAAGAAGTAACTTTAGTGCGTACCTTGGCCCAGAGGGAAAGGAGCTGTGAGAGTGCCCTAAACTCTTAGGTATGCTTCAGGAACAGCGTAGATTCACTGCAGCATCTGGGTCACCTTGTCTGAGATTCCAAAGCCCCACAGGGCAGATCAGAGGAAGGTCCAGTCCACCCAGTCAAAAGCCTTCTCCACGTCCAGGCTCAACAGGGTCAAGGGGAGCAGCCAAGCTAGGGTATATTCTAGCAGCAGACAGGTGTGGTGGACATTGTCATGAGCTTGGTGCTGTTTAAAAAAAAAACACCTGGTCCTTACTGATTATGTCAGGGATCAAGGATTCAAGCCAGCAAGCCCATACTGCCATGAAGAGTTTATAGTCACAAGTTAAAATTTATATTGGGTGATATGAGGTTGGGTAACAGGGATCCTTGTCCAGTTTAAAAATAGCAGCGATAACTGCAGAGTTCCAGGAAGCTGGAGGAATATCATCCTTCTGCACTGCATAGAAGACTACTAGGAGAGGCAGTAGAAATGTTTCATAGAACTTTTTGTAGAACTCCACCAGAAAGCCATATGGCCCAGGTCATTTTGGGGTTTTGGATTCTTGTAATAATGTTTGGATTTCGGCAGCAGTAATAGGGGGCAATAGCCACTGTGTTACTTCTAGTCAAAACTTTGGGAGATACAATTGGGCCAAGTATTCACAGATGGCTGCTGGGGAAGTCAGAGATTCCAGCATGTGTAGAAATTGGTAATAAGTAGTAAGTGGTAAGTATGCCGCAGATCTCGGAAGGGCACCCTGTGAAGGACTGTTTTTTTATTTTTTTTATATATTTTTTTTCTATTCCTGTAGCTCAGTCTGCACATCATCTGGTTGCTGTCCTCTGTCACACCATTCAACCTGACAGTTCACTCACATCAGGCTAGCATGCACAGTACCCAGAGAGGGGCGCCCTTATCACCTCTGCCAGGTCCTGATCTAATACCGGAATGTGATTCTGCCAGATCCGCTGGGTAAGGAGGCATAGCCATCAAGCCACCACAACTGACTGCCATTTTCCTCTGAGCTTTTCTCCCCTGGAGTATTGATGTGCATTGACATCCAGGGACTGTGTGCCAATGTCCACCGTAGTCTGTCCTCTGAATGCACCACACCTGCAATGTCCCTGACTTCCATCAGGGGCCACCGCAGAGTGGTGTAAGCCCTGAACTCTCCCCAGGGAGAGGAGAGCAGTCCATTGGATGCTCAATCCTCTCCCTCCCTGGTCGACCCTCAATGACTCTGGCACATTCCCAAACCAGGGTTGCCAGTGTAGCGTGAGGTGTGGCATACAGTGCCTCAAATCTCAGCACCACTGAGCTGGCCAGGGACTGGGATTGAGGATTAAATAGTTGAAGAGTGCATGCTTGTGCATGGTGGGCATGTAGGCACCAGGGAAGGATGAGGGCTCCTCTAGAGCCTGTCTCATAATTATATTGTTTTATATAGAACAGGGCTTGTTCAGTTTTGGTGTCCACAAGTATTTGTAGGTCACTTTTGACCTGTAACAGCTGGGACTTAACAGTGTTGTCTCTCTACTGGATGAATGATTGGAGGGTGTGTAATGTGTGCTGGAGTTTCACATATTGGGTGTCTTGGTGCTGTTTCTCTCTAGAACAGTAAGTTATAAGCTCACCTTAAATTATTGCTTTTATAGTATTCCACACAATAGGAACCAGGATATCAGTGCCAGAGTATTCACAGATGATTTGCAGGATACGGTCCATTAAAATGGTCATTAGTTAGGGGGTAAACCTCTTTTTCCATCCTTTTGGCCTGAAGTGTCAATTTCTAATATACAGGATTTGATCTGTGAGGACAAGTTTATTCCTTTGTTAGTCTTTAGAGACAAATATCACCTCCCAGTGACCCCCTTTTTTAAATGCACACATCTCAAACATCTGGTGCATTACTCCTTGAGAAGTCCTCCCTGGCCCACCTCCACCAGTGTGTTATTTTTGAAAATTGCTAGCCTGGTGGATCAAGAAAGGCCCATTTCTAAGCTCTACAAGGAATTCAATAAATTGCTCTGTATAGATGTACCTCCCAACCCATTTTATTGGCATTATGCATTAAATGTATCCTACTTGGAGGAGGTCTGGTGAACTATTTGGTTGGACATTTACAAATATGCTAAGCAAGACAGATTGCGATTATTACAATTTAGGATTATGTACAATCTGTGTTATACTCCTAGCAGATTGCACCAGATGGGGAAAAGATTGGATTCTGCTTGCCCAAGATGTTGGTGTAGGGAAGGCACCCTATTGCACATGCTCTGGAATTGCCACCGTGTAACAACTTTTTGGAAGATCATTCAAAAGACTCTAGTACCTTTATTCAGGCACTCCAGAAATTTTACCCCCAAAATTTGCATCCTCTGCAATTTCTCCTCCTTAGCTAACAATAAAGAAAAAGCTTTTATGGCAATAATTGCCCTGGTTGTGAAGTTATTGATTATGAGGCACTGGCTAGATAAAGATGTACCAGTGTACAAAGAATGGGTTCAAGAAATTCTAACTGCATTTAATGCAGAAAGAGCCCTGGCAAAAATGCATCATAGGCTAGCAGGTTTTCAGACATGTTGGGCTCCCTTTCTTCACTTAATCACTGGGAGGTGAACACCAATAGACTTTGGAAACTAATTGTCTCCCCCTTGAAAGTTAGCTATAAATTTTAATACACATAAGTAATACAATTTAAGATGTTAAACATTATGCTTTTTATTCAAATGGCTGTCTCCGATAGTCTTTCTTACATCTTATGATGTCTGGTGGGGGTTGGGGAGGCAGTGGAGGGGAGGTGGTGGGAGGTAGGGGATTGGTTGTCCATAGTTGTTTTCTTTTTTCCTTTTGTTTTTTTCATACAGGGAGATCAATTGATAAATGTCTAATACCTCTTTGTGATGTACTGTCTTTTAGTTCCTCATTATCTTCTGTATTTAGTACATGTATTGGGCATTGTTCTGTGGAGTATGATGTTATGTTGAAAATTTAATAAAGTGTATTACATTTTTTTTAAATGGTCATTAGTTGGAAGTCATTGAGCAGTGATGGATTAAATCTCCTGTGGCTGGTTCATGGTGCTTTCCTAGGAGAGCTTAGTGATAACTGGGGAGTGATCAGGCTACATTGTAGCACTTTGACTGATGTAATTTATGGAGTCCATGTGTTCTGTGGTAGTGAGTAGGCAATCCATCCTAGCTGAGGTTTGTGTTCTTAGAACATCGTGAGTATAGGAGAGGCCTGCAAGCAAAGTATGGTTCCACACATTGAATCAGTCCTAGATGTGCTAAGGTGTGATGAAGATACTTTTGGATAGGTGTTGTTCTAAACTGTCATGGGCCCATTAGGTCGCGTGTTCAGTTAAGAGTGACATTAAGATTGCCCCCTAGTATAAGTTGGCCATTGAGTACTGGCAGCAGCTTATTAAAGAATAAAAGACAAAGAACCTCTGTGCGTAAGCACTGAGGCAAGGGTTACCCCAAAGGGCATTTGGCTGGGAAGCCAAGTTTCAAGAAAATACAAAGTCACACATGCCCCCACAATGCAAAGCATCATGGGCTGCATATGCAAATCACCACAGAATGTTATGCTGGTCCAACTTTAAGCAGAATTGCATGGCACTTGGCCCCGGCACCATGCAATTCTG
Organism: Neoceratodus forsteri; assembly: GCA_016271365.2. Taxonomy (NCBI): domain Eukaryota; kingdom Metazoa; phylum Chordata; order Ceratodontiformes; family Ceratodontidae; genus Neoceratodus; species Neoceratodus forsteri. The sequence goes on along the minus strand of CM028136.1, from coordinate 120,120,596 downwards.
CTTAAAGGTGGACAACATAACATCTATATTATTTACTATGCAACCATGATACACATACATGTGTGTTTGTAAATTAAAAATGTTGGAGCTACTGATTTTTGGGCTCCTGATGGGAAGTAGATGCTGGCTATACTGAGGGAGGCATCATAATGTGTACCAGTGGCAATGATGTATCTGTCATCTGGGTCCACAATCTGGTCCTGTAGTTGGTAGGAAACACCCTGTGATATCATGGTCAGTATACCTTGGCATTAACCTGATTTGTGGGAGGAGGCAAGCACTATATGAAAGCCCCTAGATTTTATTTTTTAATTTTCAGACATTGGGAGATGAGTCTTTTAAAGCATAGCAGAAGGCTGGTAAAGAAGCTTGACCACACAGGGGTTGTTCCAGAAGTAATCAGATGGTCCAATACTGGTTACAAGGAAGAACCCAGAGGGTACAGGTTAATAGAATGCAATCAATGGAAGGCAGGGTGACCAGCGGGGTACCCCAGTGCTCAGTATTGGAACATCTGTTCTTCCATTTTTTTATAGCAGACATTGCTGACCGACTGAAAGGGAAGGTGTGTCTGTTCACAGACTACACCAAGATATGTAACAGGGTGGGCACCTCAAAAGGAGTGAGCAAGATGGAAACTGACCTCAAGAAACTAGAAGAATGGTCTGGAGTGTGACAGCTGAGATTTAATGCCAAAAAGTGCAAGGTCATGCACATAGGAAAGAAAAATCCAAGAAAGGAGTATTACCTAAGAGGTAAAAGATTGACAGCATCAAAGGAGGCACGAGAACTGGGAATCATAATCTCAGATGACTTGAAAGTTAGTAAACAGTACGGGAAGGCAACACTGAAGACCAACAGAATGCTGGGCTGCACTGGGAGGGGAATCACTAGTAAAAGGAGAGAGGTGCTACTACCACTGTACAGCTGCTCAGGCCTCACCTAGAATACAGAGTCCAATTCTGGAGACCTCACTTCAGGAAGGATATTGACTGGGTGGAAACATTACAGAGAGAGGTGACAAAAATGATTCGGGATCTGCAGTACATGTCCTATGAGGAAAGACTTAGGGAACTGAATATGTACTCCCTGGAGCAGAGAAGACATAGAGGCGACATAATTGAAACACTCAAGTACATAAAAGGCATTAAAAAGGCACAAGCACAGGAGCTTTTTCACTTTAAGAAGAACTCTAGGACCAGGGGACATGACCTCAGGCTGCAAGGAGGAGGTTTTCTACCAACACCAGGAAGTTTTTTTCACAGAAAGAGTGGTGGACACCTGGAACAGCCTGCCCCAAGAGGTTGTGGGGGTCAACACTGTGGGGGGGGTTCAAGAATGTATGGGATAGACACAAGGGAGTCCTGACTACAAATAGGTCTAAAATAAATGAGCAGACTAGATGGAACTAGCAGCCTCCTTCTGCAGTCAACTTTTGTCAAATCACAGAGGGGTAAGGTGTCACCCCAGGTCCCAAATATGAGCATTGTGTCTAATAAAGCCTGAGTTTAGCCAGTCTCCTACATGGGACAGGGAGCCTGTCTCAGTGTCTCCTGCCTGTCCCAAGGAAGCAGAGGGCAATGGTGGCATAGTAGGTTCAGCTGGAGGTGGGGGATGCCAGGAGAGCAGGGTGAGTAAGTAAATCAAGGGGTGAGGGTGTCCCACCATACAGGGTAAGTCTAATTCCCACCAGTCCTCTCCAGGTCAGCCACATGACAGAGCTCAAACTACTAAATCAGTGAGAGGAAGTCTTTGAGAGGTGCAAAAGGACACAGTGCCAGACCAAACGAAATGGTCAGAACCCCAAAATGAACTGGGATGCTAGGGCAGCAGTACCTGGGATGACAATAGTCTGAAGATTTCAGCACAGCAGGGCTACAGCCAATCCTGTGATGTGGAGCCAAAGGTTAAGAATCCTGAGGTCACCAGAATAGTATGACTTAGTAAAGTTATCAAGGCAGCACACTGTGGCAGCAATCGAGTGAGTCCCCTAATTTAGATATCCCCTCTCCCTTATCCATTGCACAAACAGACTTGGATTCCAATGGTGTTATAAAAAAACAGTATGCTTGTCAAAGTATATATAAATGGCAATGAAACAATACCATCCTTTCCCCCTATGTACAGTTCAACAAAAAGTCTAATAATGTGAAGTCCTTTCTTAATAGAGCTGAACCCAGCACTTCTTCAGTCACACCACTCAGTGCAGCTCAAGAGTTAAACTCCATGCCTGAGGTTTTAAGTTGCACTGCACTGGATGGAACAGTTCAGCATGTAGTACAAAGTCGTGGGCAGGTAACTGAGGGTCAGTCACATCTCAGACAGAGTTATTCATCAGTTACTACAATGAGACAGAGTCTCTCTCATTGGATGAGCCATCGGACTGCTTCTGCCTGCTGATGAGGCCAAGATCATGGTGTTCAGGTGGTGCTCTTTAATCAAAGAAAGAAATGCTGTGGCTTTTCTACACAGATTTCAAAAGAAAGATTGAGGGGAAATGTTGTTCTGTGAATACTAGACTGTATCACAGAAGAAGGGTAGATCGACTCCAAAGCAAGGTAGGCAGGAGTCGGATAGGAGGCATGGAACCAAGGGACAGCCATAGTGTCTTCTAGGGTTGTAATTATGTGATGGTGGGGTGATGTACTCAGTCAGCACTCATTCACCTTGTTAGCTCCCCCCACACATTCACTTCTGAACTATAGTGAGGTCCTTTGGGAAAACTAAGGGGCTGACTCCTGTGAAGGGCATTGAAAGGATTTTAAAAGCTGTTTTATATATTAGAGTGCATCTTGCTTGTGCTGTCACTTATTTGTAGATGTAGGAACTTTCTGCCATGAGTCCTGATGTAGGCTCCAACGATCATCTGGTAGCAAGGATCAGCGTGTATAGTGTACGTTTATGTGCCTGCCTTTCAACTCCTGGATACCTTCATCAAGGCAGATAAATGTCTTTGGGCCTTTAGGGAACTGGATAACAAGTCTGGCAGGGTAGAGAGTTTAAAATTTTAACTTGTGGGCTGGGAGAGCTGTTAAAATGGGAGAGAAGGCCTGTCTCTTGGCTGCGAGACTAAGAGAGTAGTCATTGTGATAGAAGATTTGTTTGCCCATGTAAATAACTTGTTTTTGGCACCATGCTCTGAGTAAAAGATCTTGTTTTATGGCATAGTTGAGAAACTTTATGATGTTTGCCTCAGGTGCTTGACAGGGCTGGTGGATTTGGGGCATGAGCGAGAGTGGGTTCATTAAATGTCTAATGGGATGGCTGGGTCCAGTTGCAAAGTTTCATGTAGAAAAGAGTCCCAAACAGCCAACATATCCTGGCCCTCCTCCTCTTCTGGGACCCCGCTGATCCTCATATTGTTTCTATGGGAGCAGTTTTTGAGGTTATCACATTTAGCCACAAGCTGTTGGTTTTCCTTGATAATGTGCACCATAAGTCACTCTTGATGCTCCGTCTTGGTGTCTGAGTAGGTGGCATGAACCTTAAGGCTGGTGACCTGATTTTCAACTTTAGTTAAGTTGTCCTTCAATTGCTTGTAAAGGGCATGGATTTCTGAATGGAACTTGTGAAGCTCTGATAATATGGCAGGGTTGTTTGGTTGACAGGGAGTAAGGGCCATTGTAGAATACTCAGCCATGTTTGGCTGCAGCCATGCTGTCTCAAAAGTACTGCTCATAGATCCATTAGAATCTTAAGGAATGGTCAGAGAAAGTCCTATTTTTTGCTTACCAATTTGCTCTGCAGGCTCCAGGGTGTGAGACGGATCATTTTTGGAGTCTGTTGTGTAGGTCTGAGGAGCCAAATACTGACCAAAAAAGTGAGCTAAAAGCCTAGGCAGACAAGCATGGTGGTGCCAGCACCAGCAGTTCCAGGAATATAGTTTTGAGGGTCACAAAGTACAGGGATCTGCCATCAAGGTGTTCAGAAGGGGTTTCAGGTGATAATAGTGCCACAATAATGGTGAATGCATTTCAGCACAAACAAAAGGGCGATTTGCATTTAGGCGACTAGGACATCACAGTGCCAGATCATGTTAGCGCAGCTGCCATCCTGATGCCACACGTGTGGTGGTTGACATGGGGATGAGGATTCTTATATAGAGAGATAAGTGTGTATGGGGGAAAAGCCCCCCTCATAAAGTAGTGATTTTATGAAATTGCAGTCCATAAGGATCTACTGTGCGTTGTGCTTATTTGCAAGTTTTGTTATAGAGCTGCTTGTTTTCATGTTTGTAAATAAAGGTGAAGTGCTGGTATCAAATCCTTGGTGTTTCATGTCTTACTGACTGTTTAGTGTATCTATTGTTTCCTTTTTTTATCTCGGGTGCTTTTCGCTATTTTGACTTGTTGTCATTTTGGTCAGTTGCCGACATTATCAGCACTATGTTGCTGTTGCCATTTTTTTGTTCTTTTTTTCCACTCTTCTTGGCCCATGTTCAGGAGGGAGCCAGAGCCCCATCCCCCCGATGTCCACCAGCCAATACCAATCATCTTTCCCAAGGGCTTCCCCCCTGTTGGGGTCAGCGGGGGTACCCTAACCCCTACCAAAGACCGGATCCAGTTCTAGTCAGCACTGTGGCTATTCAGAGAGTGGGACCTGTGAGCCCAGCCTTCATCTTGCCAGGAGATCCTTTTTTCCACCATTTTCTCCCTCAGCGGTGGGGCATGCAATGGTGCCAATGATGGTGCTGTGCACACTCCCATGCACATCCCATCTGGCATCTGACCCACCTCTGCCCACTATAGATAGCATTGGTGTGCTAGCCCCCAGCCTCCACCAAGTGTTAGTCAAGCACTGACAGCTGATCACCCCCCTCCTCATAGAAGGACAGCTGTCCCTGGGACACTCAATACTTCTCCACCCTGGCTGATCCCCAGGGACCCGCTTGCACCACTAACACAGGTTGCCTGTGTGGCAGTAGGCAAGGCAGGGTGCCTCAGCTCTCCATGTCACCGGGCCAACAGCTGTCACTGTTTTTATGTCTCAATTTTGCAATCACTATTTTCACCAAGTACCTTCAGAAGGGACTTTGGTTAACACTTCTATCATGAAGTTTAGGTGCTATGCTGCAACAGGTGTCTTCTGTTTAGGCCTGATATTGGGCATTGCTTTGAGGAAGGTGAAAGCTTATGGGTGCACTCCCAGTAGTGAACCATTGACTGTTCCTTGTATTGCCCCATAGCAGCTGCTTATACCCACAGGGATACTGTGGTCAGATCCTTGTTAACCCCTCCTATAAGAACTGTTATACCTGTGGAATGGAGCAGGGTGTGTAATTCAATGAGCAGGAATTGCACCATCTAGAGAAAATTGTCCAATGTCTGTTAAAAGTCTGGTTCATCAACACGCTACAGGAGGGTAACATAGTGTCTATTACTGTATGGGGAAAGTCACATGGTTAGCAACCTGTTCTTTTGAGCAACCATGCCATGAGCCTGAATGGCTATGGGGCTGGAAGGAGGATGGATCCCTATGATGGTTGATTTGGTCTGTTGGGGAGTGGCACCAGTTTGTCTGCCAATAGGTGCATGATCAATGTGTACCAAGTTCTCATGGGCAAGTCTGGGGCACAAAGAATCATTGTGCTCCTGGAGTCATGAATCTTGTGACTCACTCATGCTAGTAGAGAGGCTTGGGAAAGTACTCATGCTCTTCAGAATCTTCACAGTGTAGACAGTGCATCTACTACTGATGTTTTCAGTTCTTGGCACCTTGAAAAGTGGGCAACTTGTATGCTTTTTTTGTGGTCATGTGGTCAAGCTCAAATGGGACCCAATGAGTTTGAATCATGTGGAACACTTGTTGGCTGAGATGCCATTCTCCTGGATTCAGAGTCTGATGCTTTATCCAGTCCACCTGTTTGTTGAGTACTCCTTCAAAGTAGGTGGCTGATAGGCTTGCTAGGGGACATTTCACTCATGTTAACAGGCCATAGCCTCTCTGGTCTTTTGTTTTGCTTTTTCTGCTTGCTTTTTTGTTAATGTTCAACATTATCACTTTTTTATCTGTTCTTATTGTGGCATGACATCCATGGACCCTCTGATGAAAGTGTCTGAGGGCCAGCTTGACTATTTTGGTCCCTAGTTCATTGATAGGCAGCTTGGTTTTGATTGCTGACTATCATCAAGCCAGTGAACATGCCCACTGAGATCTGGTGATTATGTGAACTCTGCTCCAGGGACCTGCCTGCAGAAAACAGTTCTGTAGTTGCCTCAAATAAGGTGGCCATGGAGATCTGGCCATCTCATGAGCTCTCAGTGCCATTAGCCTGTGGAGTCCTAGACGTTTTTTAAAAAGCAACCAGAAGGGAGATCACATGACGCACAGTGCTGAGTAGAAGTTCCTTCGCTAAGCTCCTGCCTCCCGATTACAAATTTGTCTCTTATATCATTAAAACCTATCTAATTCCTCTGTCTACAAATTCCTCCTGTGTTTAAGTAGCCTGTGTTCCAGTTTTGGGTATCAGAGCGGGAAATGGAGGCTTATGTGAAGAAAGCCCCGCAGAAACATACCCCCGGCCACTCCTGAGAAGGCCTCAAAGAAATCCCGAGCCTCGAGTGGCCCAGACAAGCCTGATCCTTCGTGTCAAGCTGGGGATCAAGAGCCTTTAACACTTAATAGGTTCTTGGAAGAATTCAAGCCTTTTCATGAAGAGATGAAAGACATGGCAACTGATTTGAAATCCCTGTCCAGAAAATTGGATGAAATTTCTCTCACGGTCTCGGATAATACTGCCTGAATAGTCTCGATCGAGAGGAAACTGGAAAGCCTGGATCCTGAATTTCTATCAACGAGACAAAAATTATCTCGCTTAGAAGCTAAACTTGAAGATCTGGAGGGTCATAGCCAAAGAAATAATGTCATAATACTCGGACTTCCAGAAGGGGAAGAGGGCCAGAATGCAGTAGTCTTTGTGTAGAAGCTGGTAGACCGGGTTGCTGGTCCATCTCCCTTTGGCCCAGTGCGCACGATAGAGCATGCTCATCTGTCCCTGCGACCAAAACCCCCACCTGATGCTCCCCCATCCCATTATCTGCCGCTTTATGAATTATCTGGAAAAGCAGTATTTCCTGCAGAAAGTCAAGGCCTTACAAGAAGTCAGATGGGAGAAGGCGAAGTTGAGGATTGCACAAGACATCCCTGGCTTGGTTCATCTGCAGCAGAAAGCGTTCCACCATATTGTATCTAAGATTATTGCGGCTGGGTTAAAATTCAAGATGGGGTACCCAGCCAAGTTACAAGTCTCAATAAATGGCTCTTGGCTTAATTTTGAAGATCCTGAAGCTGCGCAGCAAAGCCTTAAGTCAATGCTGCCTGATTTGTTCCAGACAACCTGAGAGTGCTTCTGGAGTATAGGGATTCATCGAGAGTTGCTGAGTGAACTGTTACTCGTTTCCTTCATGGAGAAAGCTTTTTCCAATGACCAAGTTCTGCTGTGTTTATTTTCTTAATTGGAACTGGGCTACTAGTATACAGCCTGACTGTTACCATTCCCATGCCCTGGCTTTTTGGTGTTAATTTTGTTATAGGGCAAAACCTTTTGGGGGTTCTGGTGATGGCTCATTTGGGACTGCACTTTGAAGATTACTACATGCTCAGTTTCTGGGGGTAGCATACAGGGGGGGAAGGCTTTTGGTTAATGGCCTCCTGATTAGATCTTATATGTTAGTTCTTCAGGTCTCAGAGCGGTTTTGGGCTTTCATTGCGCTTTTGGCAGGCCGGTTGGACTGGGATACGACCACAAGAGGGCACAGTTTGATCAATTATTATATGTCTGGGTGATTTTGAGTCAAGAAGGATCTCTTTCAGTCTCTATGCCATTCTAGTTTTGCAGGGGGTATTTTGGAATTAGGGGTTGGTAACCCCTGGGTAGTCACACCTCGTTGTTTTCTCATTTCAGGATCTTGTTTTAGTTGTCATCTTATTTCTCATTTCTTGTACTCAGTTTGAGATTGGGGCTTCCCCTCTGTACTAGATTCTCCCCTGGCTCTGGTTTTTTGGTGCAGTTTTCTACTGGGGACAGGCAACTTTCAATTCTCATTCTGGTGTCATGTGGTTACTTGCCATATTCATGCTCTGATAGCTTGTTTCATTTTTTCTAGTTCTATTGGATTCACTATTATATGTCCACAGGCTCTGGAAGCCCAAGACCACTCCTTAGGTGTTAAGGGCCTGTCAATGTAATTCATAAACTATTTTTGTACCCAAAGATAAGTGGGTGTTCATTAGCAGAGGATATTTTCAGGGGGCGGGAGAGGGGTGAAATGACCCAGTGCTGTGCTAAACGTTGCTTGTGACAGATTGGGTGGTTGGAAGGGGTGGGAGCTACAGGTTCTTTTGGGGGTGGGGTGTACTGGGGGCTTAAAGCTGAGCTTTTGATGGGGGGGCTAGGGTGGTGGGAGGGCCTTACAGCAGCAACAGGTAGGGTCAGATTACATGCACTATATACCCTGAGCGCAGGGCTGAATCTATTAAACCTAGTAATCTTTATCAGGTGGCTAAGGAGGGGACTCTTGCAACATGGAACATTAAGGGGATCAGGAAAAAAATCTAAGCAACATCAGGTTCTTAAACATTTAAGCCTACTACGCTCACAGATAACTTTCCTACAGGAATCGCATTTATTAGAAATGGAAGCCTCACAAGTGAGGAGACAACAGGTGGGGATGGTGTATGAGGCTCAAAGCTCCACCAATAGTTGTGGGGTCATGCTTATTATTAACAGGGGCATTCCCTTCTTTTCTACACAAGTCATTAAGAATCCTGAGGGTAGGTTTGTTTTAGTTAAAAGTACTCTTTGGTCAGTACCATTGTTACTGGGCAGTATATATGGCCCTAATGTGGATGATCCTGGGTACTTTATGAGACTTATAAATATAATCCTGCCTTTCCTTCCTATAGGGATTATTTTATTAATCAGGTCATAGATTCAAATCTCGACAGGTCAGGTGGTGAATCGGGGGGGTTTCTTCAGGTCAGAGGGCTTTTAGAGACCTACTGAATCAATGTGAGGTCTGTGATGTCTGGCGTGTCCTATATCCAGATTCTAAAGAGTTTACCTACAGGTCGTTGGTGCAAGGTTTGCAGTCCCGCATTGATTACATTTTCATTTCTCAAACTCTCTTGCCTGGGGTCAGGACCTCATCTATCCAACCTGGTCCTGTCTCCGACCATTCCTTGGTGTTGTGTAAACTGGCATTGCACGATGTTTCAAAGAAAGAAACGAGATGGAAACTTAATGATCAACTGCTTAAAGATTCTAAATATTGTAAACTCATAAGGGAACATATTGAGGCCTTTTTTTTGTCTAACCCCTTAGACAGTGCAAAACCAGACATTATATGGGGGGCTTTTAAGACCTACATGAGAGGCATTCTTATTAGTATGGCGGTGACTAGGAAAAGAGCTAGGGAGAAGGAATTATTATCATTATTATCCCAAATGTGGGCACTCGAAATTAATGTTTCGTCCAACACTCCAGAAGAAGATAGGACGAAGCTCCTATTGCTGAGAGAAAGATATTTAGAGCTACTCCGGGAAAAGGCTGAGTTGGCTATCATATGTACTAGAGCTAGTTACACTGATCAGGGAGAGAAGGTGGGGTGCCTATTAGCACTCCGTGTCAAGCAACAAGAATCTGTGAGATTCATTCCTCCTATCAGGTCGTCAGCTGATGGGTCTCTGAAAACATCTCCTACCGAGAAAGTTCAAGAATTTGCTTTATATTACAAAACACTGTACAGGGACATGGAGCACCCTCCAATTCCTGTAAGCATGGAGAAGTATCTGATTGACTCCCACTTGCCCTCCTTTCCAGCACATCACAAAGACTCTCTAGTCTCCTTTATATCACAGGAAGAAATTGCTGAGGTTATCAATGGTTTACCTTCAGTTAAAGCTCCTGGTCCTGACGGATTTTCTTCCCTTTTCTACAAGACGTTTTGAGATCTCTTATTACCAACACTTAATAGATTATTTCAACATATCATATCCAGGATGGAGGTTGATTGTCACCTCTTTAAAGCCCTGATAGTACTTCTCCCCAAACCAGACAAAGACCCAGAGCTTGTCCAAAGTTATAGACCTATATCTCTCCTAAATCAAGACATTAAAATCCCCTCAAAGATTTTAGCTAATAGGCTATCTGTGGTACTCCCTGAGTTAATAGGCATGAATCAGGTAGGATTTATGAAAGGACACTCATCGGCGGATCACTTGCGTATGTTATCTCACGTCTTCTTGGCTACCAGAGACGCTGAGTTCCCTGCAGGCCTGGTCTCTCTGGATGCCGAGAAGGTGTTCGATCAGGTAAATTGGATTATTTTTTTTGTTCAAGGTATTGAGTGCTTTTAAATTCCCTCTGGTATTTATATCCTGGGTTGCTGCACTATATAAATCCCGTACAGCAAGAATCTCAGCAAATGGGGCTTTCTTTAACTCCTTCCCACTCCATTCAGGGACTAGGCATGGCTATCGCCTCTGTTATTTAATCTATACTTGGAACCCCTCATTCAAAACATTCTCAAAAACATCTCTATACAAGGTATTTGGGTTGGGCGCCATGAAATTAAAGTCACTGCATATGCAGATGATTTGTTGATACTCCTCTCCCATCCGGTATCATCAATACCACCCCCTACTGAATGAAATAGCCAGATTCAGTAAGCTATCCAATTAGAAGCTGAATGCCAGTAAATCCTTATTTTTTCCATTGAACCACAAGGTATTCAAGAACGATATTAGTCCCCTAGGTGTATGCTGGACTCCTAGAACATTTAGGTATTTGGGCATTAAGTTATCCCATAACCCCTTAACATGGTTTAAGGATAACCTGGACTCTCTCTCGCAGTTTATTACTCACTACCTTGACAGATGGTCTGAACTTCCCATATCATTATGGGGCAGGATTAATATAATCAAGATGAATGTTTTTCCTAGAATTTTTTATCCCCTATCCCTTCTCAATACTTTTATCCCTATATGCTGGTTTAAAAAATTGCATGGAATATTTACTAGATTTATTTGGGCTGACAAATACCCCCATTTGGCCTATTATAAATTAGCTGCCCCAAAACTTGAGGGGGGGCTGTGGATTCCCCATATGGCATTATACTACTGAGCCAGTCACCTAGTAAAATGCAGGAGATGGATATCCCCAGGCCTTGAAATTGAACAACTTGTATGGCTTAAGATTGAATTAGATGCAATTAAAGCTAAATGCCTGGACCCCCTAACCCTATTTTAACTTAAATTGTCACAGGTAAAGATAGCTGACTGTCCTACAGTAGGTATCGCTTTAAGAGTTTTTGCACAGTTATGTTTATTTCTTCATTACTCCCCCCAGACTGACTTAGCTCAGTCCATTTCTAACTCCCTATCTTTTACTATTAACAGGAAGCAGATTCCCAGTAAGTGGTTATCCCAATTGGGTGATGGAAAACTGCATTCCTTGGTGGATGGGGAGGGACACTGGTTGTCCCCAGGTGGAATCATTAATAAATTTCTCATTCTGGTTTCATCTCACTTCAAGGTTATGCAGTTAAGACACCTACTTACAATAGCCTTGGAGAATATTCCCCCTTCCCAGAAGGTGTCAGCCTTGATACCTGAAATTTCCCTACTGACTGAATCTTCAGGCACTGTATCTAAATTATACAAAGTGTTGTTTCATAAAAAATACAGGGACTCCTTTGGACCTACTAGATTCTGGAACTCACTCCTTCCTCAATACCAGTTGGATTGGTAATCTCTATGGAGATCCTGTCATAAATATGTTTTCCAGGACAGATTGCATCTCATGCAATACCATATATTACATAATATGTATTGTACCCCTGTTAAACTAAAGAAATGGCATTTTTTGAATTCTAGTACATGTTTAAGTGTATACAGGAAGAAGGAACGCTCCTTCATATGTTTTGGTCCTGTCCTAAGGTTTCCCCTCTATGGAATTCAATCAGGATATCTCTGGATCCCCTTATGGGCTTTCAGGAGTACTTTATTCCTGTGATATGTCTCCTAGGGGACATGTCCTCTGTCAGGGTCAGAATCAGGAAATTTCATATTTCCATGATTGCTCTATCTGTTAAGAAACTAATTTTACGCCATTGGAAAGACAAATCCAATCCATCTTTCCAAGAGTGGCTGCACAAAATCATTGCTAATCTTTGAACAGAAAAGGCAATTGCAAGCCTTCATAATAGACTTGTAGTTTACAGTAAAATATGGGATCCCCTCCACTCCTTAGTCTCGCTGTCTCATTTATGATTATGCCATATCTCAGTCCTGTTCATACGTCCAATGGGAATAATCACTGCACTTAGGGGTTATATGGTTTTGTTGCTGCTGTAAGGAGGGATGGGTGGGAAGGGTGGGCGGGCAGTTTCTCTGTACATGTGGTATGTCATCCTGCTCCCACTGTAACTGCTCTTTATAAAGGGAAATGTATCAATAAAGTTTAAATTAAAAAAAAGCAACCAGAAGCTGGAGCCATTTTAAAAGCACTCAGTGCCTTGCAATACCCTCCCCTCCAGAAACTCAATGTACAGAGACCACCATTCCCAATAATAAATTTTACTTCTGCAGCCATTGACTGAGCAGTCCCTATGGTCCCAAGCATTAGCACATGCTTCGTGCATGCCCCATATCTGCAAACAAACCAAAAGTGGAAGGACCGAATGGAAAGTACACATGTGGTTCTAGCTGGGAAGTAGCCATGACCAGACTCCTGAGCTACCCACACTACTCTCAGTGAATGAGAATACCAGTGAGGATCCCCTGAGCAATGGCTGGAAGGGGAACTGTCTTTCACTATGGATCATATGCTGCACAGAGGTATTGGGTGAGGCAGAGCAATGATAGTTCAACAAAAAACAAGGTACGACCTCTAGGAGGCAAAAACATATTTCTTTCTGCAAAATCCAAGTAAGAGCAGCCACAAGCTATTAGTTCCTAAAACATGTCATGCTCAGTAACTTAAACAGAAGAAAATAATTTGGCCAAAATAAGCAAACCAAAAAAGCTAATATTAGAGGGGGAAAACACCTCTAGGGTCATTTAATCAAGCACAAACACCAAGAAAAAGGCTAAAACTCAACACATAGAGGATGCCTGAGAAGAAATACTAATCCACTCCCTGAGGGCCTCAGAGATGGAAGATATCTTGAAAAACAGCATAAAACATAAACAAATCACCATCAAATGACAAAAGGCAATATTTTAGTTTAAATATATGAAAACACAACATGAATAAAAAAATGATTAGGACCAAGATAACCCGGTTCTTGCCTAATGTGCAATCAATTGGAGCCTTTGCAAAAGAGTCTGTGACTCAAATGATTGTAATTCTGAATATACAGTAAATGAAATACATAAATAAATAAAATAAAAATGGCAAGGAGCCAATCTGGGATATGACTAGCCTTGGCAGATGCACTAATTACATTGAGGAAGATTCTACAGAAAGGGGTGAAAACAGGATCAGATTCCAAAGTTTCTGTTTGTGCATGAGCTATCAGAGGACACTTCTTAAACCATACTGTGATGGCTGGGAGTACTGCAGAAGGCATGATAGATAGAAGCATTTTTACTTGTTTAAATTGGAGCAGTGCAAGCAACTCAAATTGAACTTGGCTTGCACTTGGTAATTCAATATGAGCTCTATGGGTTACTCATAATGAGCCATATGGATGAAAATGTAAAGGTTTAATGACAGAATGGCAAATGTGGAACAGTGACTGCCAAAACAGTGCAAGGATAATGCTGAATGACACATTTGGGGATGTCTTTCTTTAGGGCAGGCCCCTGCATCCCCACATGGTCTGTGCCTACACCCCCTTACTAAATATACTAACTCGGGGGGTGGACCTCAGGGAGGGGGTACAGAGACATTGCCAAATTTATCATTTGGCATTATTCTTGAAATTTTTAGTGGTTACCATTCCTGAGTTGCCGTCTTTACTGGTTACCTTATTTAAAAATGCCTAACCATCACTTATCCACGTTACATAGCCAACCTTAAGATGAAAAGCCATGGATCAGGGGAGGTTCCACAGACCCCTGAAGCATGCAGTAAAGGGGCACGCACTCTTTCTGAACTTGATCTCCCTCTGTTCATGCAGATTTGCAAATAGATGGTCTAGGGGAGCGGCCAGGGGGCATGTCTATACTCTGCACAATTCATGAAGGCACAGAATGCCAGGTGAAGGGGGTCACAGGCTATGCAGACAGAGAACCCACTGTAGCCACTGTGTGGACTCCCTAAAACTAGCTGGCTGTGGCAGGACCAGAACCCTCTGGTACTACTGCCGCAGCCCTCTGGCCCAGCAGAGAGGCCTTGGGTAAGCCATTGGGGAAATCACCCATTTTTCTTTAAGTACTGGAATAGATGGTGTCCCACAGTCCCCTGCATGTGCAGAGCAGGTGATCCACCTGTGAAAGGGGATAAGCATCCATTTGTGTGTCTACCTGTGCCCACTGATCCAGCTCTGAACACCACCATGCTGCAGCAGGGACACAGGCAGGCACCTGTGGAGATCAGAGATCATGAATGCCATGCATCACATGCCCATTCATGGGTGCAGGGCTGCACAGACCAGGTAAATGCCTCTCATGCCTAGCTGGCACCCAGTAGTGCATAGGCACCAATGGGTATGCACCATATAAAGTGGTTAGATACTTCATTCTCCTGCTACTCACCCAACAATAGGGAGATAATATAAACTGTGCAATGGCACTAGAGATGCAGCAACATTTTATTTCACTGGTGAAATTCCAGTGAAATTGCAAATTTTGTTTTTTCTGGAAAATATTGTGCAAATTTCACCTGCAAAATGTGGAAATTTGCTCAAGAGTAGTGGGATATCATCTGCGAGTGGTAAAATTCTGCATTTCGCAGGAAACATTTCACCTGTGAAATTCCACATTTCACCAGCAGAATTTCACATTTCACACCTGCAAAATATTTTGTGAATTGCAGAATTTCATTAAATATTTCACGGAATGAAATTCTGCAATTATGCACAATTCTAAATGGCACATATGCTTGCTTGAGTAACAATATTGCTCATATTTTATGGTGGGCCAACATGTTAGACCCTTTTTGGCATTCTCTCAAGGGCAACACTACTGTACCTGTGTTAATGAATGGTACTTCTTGAAGAAAGCAACTGAGCTCAACTGGCCAACCTACAATAGGGTTTTGTGGAATTTTCTAAATCTGGTAGAACAGAATTCCATGAATTGTCAACAAATTCTGCCAAATTCTACCTATTTTTATAGGAAGTGGAATGGCAGAATTCTGATGCAGAATGATGGAAGGACATTACATGGAACACAGTAATTCTGTGTAAGCTGACCAATTTGATCAAAAATGAATCCAGTTGCTGTTTTTAGGGATGCAGTGGGAGGAGCCCTGCAGTCCTTTTGCTTTCAAAAAGAACTCCTGCATTCCTTGCATTCTTTCTGAATGAATAACATTGTGGACTTACTCCACAGCTGCCTCCGCTTACACTGCACTGTTTTCTTCCTTGTTAGGTAATAAAGCGCATGCGAGAGAGAGAAAAAGAGAGAGAGAGAGAGAGAGATAGGATTTTTTAAACTCCTTAGGAAAAACACCTGAACTCTTCTTGCCACTGTCTCCCTCATTGCTGCCCTCTCCCGCAGATGTTATTTAGTTAAATAGAGCCCAGTTGGCAGTCAGACATTTGAAATGTAGCATGATGTACCTTTAAGTAAAGGCACTACCTGCTTCCCGCTGGTACCCACCCCCAGACCAGCACCAAAATCCCCTTGCTTCTTCCCACTGGTACCCGCCCCCAGACCAGCACTGAAATACTTTTGAAAAAGATGTTTATTTTTGATTAATAAATACAGATAAAAACAAATCCATGTCTTTATGTTGGATAACATCTCACAAAGATAGAGAAGAAACCTTGTACTGTAGAGTGGAGTGGCTCTAGCTTTATTTTCACTTGAAAATGCCACTCCACGGGTAAAAGTTTTCCCATTAACCTCTGTGATACAAAGAAATATAAGAAGAGACTTAGGAAAAATTGAAAAATGACTTTTTTTCACAAGGGATTTTTGTAAGCAAAGTATCCTATGGAACAAAGTTTTAGGTTAGCAATAATGTTACCAAGCTGATAACTCTGTCCCAAAGTAGCACTGCTGCCGAAAAGCCACTTTCTTGACAGACATTGCTATAAGTTATATTTATTCTCAGGGTAATTCTCCAAGCAGTTATCAAGAAACGGGAACGGTATAAAAGAAAATATTGATACAATAAATAGGCATGGTAATTTACCGAAAAGAGAGGGAGAGAAAGTGTGAGAGAGAGAAGCTGTCTGCTCAGCGTATCGTAGTGTCCCCTGAACTTGTCACTGCTTCCCCACTCAGAGAGAGTGAGAAACACACAGTGTCCCTGACACACAGCACAGAAGTCATTTTGTCCCTCTTTTGTCTCTCTCTGTCTCACTAGCAGCTGTCTTTGAAAATTTTGTTAGAGCTTAAACAAATGTTTAAGCTTTTCCTAGTTTTCTTAGAGAGTTTAAGGTTTAAACCTCTAATCTCTGGTGCAACAGATCATTAAGCAGACTAAACTCAGCTAGTGCAGGTCTTGTTCTCACAAAATCAGCAGGATGCCTAACAAAACCAATGAGCAAAATAATGGTCCATTGTCTCCAGCTGACATAGCTGGCCTTAAGGATAGGTGAACTAGGAGTCCGCCTACAGCACCTTACAATAGGGAGCACCATGAAACAGAGTTCATTTTGTTTTTTCAATATTTATTAATTTGTTTTCCTCAGTGACCTGGACAGAAAAATAAAGTTGGTCAAAAATGGTGGGGGTATTTTTGTGTGTGTGTGTGGGGGGTCTGCCAGATTCATCTATCCCCAAATTCCTGCCTGGCTCACCCGTAAACAACAATTGGATCTCTGCTGCTTTCTGTTTAATGTTGTGAAGCCAGTGGAATAACAGGCAGCAGCAGCATGTCAGTTCCTTTGCTGTGTACTCCCCCACTGCACCCACCACCCCATACCTGTTTTCCTTTTGGCACTAAAGAATGACTAGTGCTTGTGTAAAGCAGTGGGGAGTGGTTACCACAGTAGTTTTGGTGCAACCACTTTGTACTGAGGGGACTGGCTGTATTTGGTGAGCATTAAGTGAGCAGTGAAGACTGGGGAGTTAGAAGACTGACCCACAGAGTTTAACCATACTGGACTGGAGAAGGTCAGTGTCCAGGCAGTGGATGCTATAAGCAGGAGGGCACAAGGGTGCTGTGTGCTGTTGAAGGGATCCAGAGCTGACAGAGAAGGAACCTCACTGGAGCCAACAGAAGCCAGGTCCAGCAGAGTCCAGACTTGCTGAGAGGACTCAGAGAATCAGAAAGGACCATGGGGGAAAGGAGGAGGTCAGGAAGAGAACAACTAGGTCTGACTGGGCCAGTCAGAGTGAGTTTAAATTCTTATCACTATGGGGGCCTGTGGGACTGCCATGCTGTGCAGGCTTGCAGCAGCACTGCCAGTGGGAGGCTTCAGGCCTGGGAGCCAGGT
The DNA here is from genome assembly GCA_016271365.2 of Neoceratodus forsteri. Taxonomy (NCBI): domain Eukaryota; kingdom Metazoa; phylum Chordata; order Ceratodontiformes; family Ceratodontidae; genus Neoceratodus; species Neoceratodus forsteri. The sequence continues at coordinate 120,103,041 of CM028136.1, read as the reverse complement.
CTGTAAAAAAACATGGTCACACAGGTTCAGAAAGGTTGAAACCCCTTGGGGAGGACTGGAGAGGGATAAAAAAAAGTAACAGTGCACTCAGCAGCAGCACCCAGGGTCAGGACACGCTATTTGAATCGGGCCTGCGGTGTGTCAGTAAAGTCACTGCAGACTAGTCTGCAGAGCCAGTCAGGATAGTCAGACAGAGAGAGTGAGCAGCAGCCAGCCATCTAGGGAAAGGGAGCAGTCATAGATGCAGCTGAGCAGAGCAAGCTCAGGCAGCAGCAAGAACAGACAGATAAGGTCAAGCCAAGGAGACAGGCTGTGGTGGTCTCCTCCCCCCAGTGTCCCAACAGAGGTTATTTTCATCCCGGCAGGCTTGGGCCACAGGTAGAGAGAAGGCCAGAAAAAAAGAAAACACAGCAAGTGCCTTATTCATTCTACTGTCCTGCTGGAGTTGGGTGATCATGCGGCCTCCACTGAGTACAGTATGTAACCTGGAAGCCCTGGACTTTGACCTGTTGCAGTATCTGTTCGGCTGATCCTGAGGGGCAGCCAGATCAGCAGAGGTGAGCAGCAGAAAGTTGGCAAGAGGACTTGGGAAGACTAGAAGGACCACCAGCATGGGCTAGTACTAAGGTAAGCAGCTATGTCTAAGGGATCAAAGAATAAAATGATGAATAAATTCAGACTTGATAGTGTACACTGTTTTATTACAACTTAAAAGTTAACTTTTTGAGCTAAAACTAATTGGTGAGGTGTCCTGCTTGCTAGCTTATGGGGACATTGTTAAGTTGCCTCTCAGTTTCGTAGTGCTTGGGCTTTGTGGCCTCACTCAAAAAATGTTTGCTAAATATGTACATAATTTAAAATGCAAAGTCTGCCAAGTAAGATTTATTTGAGTGTGATGTCTCCCATCTGCACTCTTTGCAAATTCTGTCATGAAATTATCACAAGATATGTGAGAACTTGAAATACATATGTAATAGTCTCCTTACATGGCATTGCAAGAAGGGTTTTATTTTGTGTTGTGTGCAAGACTTGGCTGATAAAAATTGACATGGCTGGTTTGGTTATTGTTACCACCATGCTGCAATTATTAGTCAGTAGTAATGCATAATATCGAGGAGCAATAATTAATTTAAGTATTTGAGTGTATATGGTATGGATTTCAGGATTTGTCTATTAATGTGCAGGAGCCTGAATGGAACTTTAGTAAGAAGTTAAGTATCTGAAGGTCTTGATTCAGATGAAGGAAATATGGAAGGGAATATTTTGAAAAAATGCCTCTGTTTAGTGCTGCCTCAGAACAATTTAATGATAGTTGACTTGTGATGGCAGCTCAGTTCACCTAGCCCTTCTGCATGTACAACTATCATCTAGAAGATCACTCTAATAAAATATATTTCCAGTCAGTTTGCCTGCGGGTGGGGGCTAGTTTTTTTTCTGCACTGTAACTGAATAGTGCACCCTGGCCTGAATTTAATATCTAATATGTGCAACTACTAGCCCCCACTGCCTTTTTCCCATCCACAAACCATCTTGCAGGCTAGGACCCTGGATGGACAGTAGGTACCAGGGTTTGAGAGGAAACCTGGGTGGGCTGGTCTGATCATTAGTCATTTTCTACCATCATTGTTTATGATTCTATTTTTTGTTATTATTTCAGGTTTTGGTAGAGATATTTTGGGTTCCTTATTCCTTTCTTCCATTACCATTTGTGGATGGTTCTATCTTTGTTACTTATTTTCCTTTATAAGGCTGCAAGGCAGAGCCATGCTGTCTGTTTGCTATGAAGTAGATTAGAAGAGGGGCTTGCAGCAGGACAGCTATTGTGTGTATTTAGTTAGTGAGTAGTCATTAGCATAGCATTAGTTGTCCACTGCCTTCCCCTCTGCTAGATCTCACAATCCCCTCTCCACCCCCCTTGCAGAGGCACAGAAGAAATAGTTCTGTAGAGTATTTAAAAACACCGGACATGATCACCAGTGTCAACGTTTATTCTGCTGTCATTTGAATATTTGACTGGCACTAGGACCCCGGGGAACTCTAAGCCAAAGATAGATGTTGATCACTTTCCTGTGGTCATGAAGTGTTAGATTACAAGTTAAATGCTGCAGACTGTGGAATAAACTATTAAATGAGTCATAGTTTTTTTACACAGCTCCTTACAAGTGAAATGTTGCAGACTGAGAAATAAACTGCTAAACTGCTGGTAGTTTGTTTACACAGCTCCAGGTAAAATCAGATTCATGGTTTTACACATTGACATAGTTTCCTTTTATGATGCAAAACAATTTTGTCATTCAACAGTTGAATAATGTAATCCCCTACTTTCTCAAAATGTTTCACAGTAGAGAACTGCATGAAACAAATACCTTTCAATACAGTTTGCAGTAATAATTGCTTAAATAGTAGTAGGACAGTTCTGGGGGTAGTGATGATGATTCAGGGATGATATGCTTTTCAGGGAATGCAGAGGGGAGATGATGTGTTGATGGGATTAGAAGGAAAAAAGACTGAGGGTTCCAGCAGTGATCTGTAGGCTGGGATAGACCTTGAGGGAATAGGCTGCAAAATGAGGTGTGGGTACTTGAAAGCAAATACATAGGGGTACTGGTGGATCCAGTTACATATTCAGGTAGCATCTACAACCTCATTAGTCCAGCAAACATCTGTTTAAACCTAATCTTAGCTTTAAATGGTAATATTTTACATTTTGGGGAAGAGTTGCCCCCTTGAAAAAAATTCTAGATGCACCCCTGGTGATTAGCAGTGCAGAAAAGTACCATAATTATGTGCACAAAATCTGCTTTGTATGGTGCAGAATAATACACAACTGCCCACAACTCAGGAAAGACACCTCACATGGGGAACAGTTGCCCCCTTGAAAAAATTCTAGATGTGCCACTGGTGATCAGCAGTGCAGAAAAGTACCACAACTATGTGTGCAAAATCTGCTTTATATGGTGCAGAACAATTCACAGCTGCCCATAACTCAGGTAAGATGTGTCACATCTACTGGTTTCACAGGACTACTGCTTCATCACCCTCCTGATGATGCAGTAATCCTGTAAAACTGGTTGAGATGTCTTACCAGATCCATAGCTGCATGTGGTTGTAAATTGTTTCTCTTCTAATAAAGTTGATTTTGCACACAGAATTGTGATGCCTAAGACTTAATATTTTACATTGGGCAGTTTGTGTGATGAAGATGAGATTGCTGTCCCTTTGAGTGTATAAAAGTAGCCTAGCACCTAGACACTCAATTAGGTAAGCTACAGTAACTGAGTTTTTGAATGCACATTAAGAGTGCCCTGCCCCTATGGCACACACAACAGGATTTATGTCAGCCACTGTGAAGTGACAGGTGGTGGTAATAGCAGACAGGGTCAATTCCACCATTGGGGTTAGCCCTGAAGCCAAAGGACTGGGCGTGCAACACCAGATGGGGAGAAAAGCTGTTTTTAAAAAAATAAACTGACTCCAGGTAACCCTGGCTTTTTAGTACCCCAGTTATATTTCAGTCATGCTCCCCTAGTTCAGATTTAGGGAAATCACCTTCTGGCTGACTGCAGTGCTGTGTCTCACAGCTTGCTAACTTCTTTAAGGTACTAGAAGCTATAGTGTGGCAGAAGCATGTGCAGAATCTGGAAGGGGGGGTGTAGACTTCCTCACAGCATTATCAGTATGCAGACTGCTCTGGCCTCCCCTGTCAGGTGCTCCATGTTACTACTACTCTGCATTAATGGAGCAGGTGACCACAGGAGGGATAGCTGTACACAAAAGAAAGGAAGCATAGATGTGCAGAACAGCATGATCACTAACCTACAGAAAATGCCAAGCTGCAAAAATCTGAATACTTTAATTCAAGGCAGGTTACCCCACAGGCACATACAGCTGTGCACAGGGTCTTTGAACTTTAATGAAACAGGTGTACTGAGGGAGTTTAAAGACGTAAGATAGCAAGGATTTACATACTATTGCTCCCTCCATAAAAATATAGATCAAAAGTCAGTAGGTGAGGGGACCCACCATTGATATATTGGTCATAAAACTATGGGGGCTTAGGTGGGTTTAGAGGTATCCTTGACTTCTGGCATGCAGTGCCAGGGAACCAAACCTATTTAACAACAACAACAGAAAAAGATTGTGGTGTATGGTGAGATATGATTGCATTGGGAAGAGGGTTAATGACTTAAGAACTTACCTTAGGCTACCGGGGGAACTTTTCGGGCATTTACTTTTTCTTAGGCCCAGACACGGAGTCCTGAGAATCTACAGGGGCTCACCAACCCTCCCAGTTGCCTTGTAGTATTGTGCTGCTGGGGCTGTCTGATGTCTCTGCATTTTCAGCCTTCCCCTTTCCTGGAAACTGTAGTCATCATCAGAGATACTGATATTCCATGATGCATTCAGGCACTGATGTAGTGACTAGCTGATCAAGTGTCTGTATTTTTCTGGGTGGTGGTGGTGGTGGTGATTGATTAGGACAATAAAACATTCTACTGGGGCATCTCTATCATTTCTATGTAATTCCACAGTGTCAGAAGTGTTTAGACCTAAGCATTTGGTCATACCATAGCCATGTGTTTGGAGGTGGGTGGGGTACCATTAACCAGCACTGAACTGCTAGCAGCTGGGAACCAGTGATCTCCATGACCTCAGTCTATCACATGGCTTCTGCTTAGAGCAGGGTTGGGGGAAGTGAAGTGATGCATGCCATAGTGCTGACCTTTTGCCCCTCACATAGGGATACCCACAATAGGGTGAAAACAAATTGGACAAAGGTGATTGGTGCACTGGAAAACAAGCAACAGCAAGATGCATGCCCGGCAATTGCATTGTGCTCCTTGCTGGTCAAATTGCATGTTGGTTCCATTGCAGGTGGGCTTCATCCCCACCCTCCCTTAAATAAATATAAACATCCCCAGCCTGCACTTAAGAGGATGGACCTCAGTTGGGGCCCCATTTTCCTGTTCACCCACAGTTGCCTCTGTATTGAAGTCCCAGCCACCCAGATCGCAGTCTCCCATAGTGCATCACCTACATTCCTTCGCCCTAAGTCCTGTATCCACCTGATGGTAAATGCCTTCCATGCAGTATCTTGCTCCTTTCATAGCTACTCTTAAAAAGATTTTTTTTTATCATTTCGGGTTCCTTTCCTTTCCCATTTCAACTGCTGCACCAGTGGTTGGCACACCCAAAAGCTAAATCTACCTTTGCTACAGTGTGAATGTGAAAGGACTGACAACAGTAGAACTATACTTACAGGTATGTAGATTGGTCTGTTATTGCTCATTACTTTAATTCTTTTAAAGGTACATTGAAAATGTTTAAATGGATTAGTTACAGGCTGCCTCAATAGCCCAGAGGCACTGCACCACGAGGTCAACCTGAATTTGAGAGAAAGCCTGAGTCTTCAGCTGTTGGCAGCATGAGGAGGGAGGATTTGCCTTCCAACTCCCATTGCAACCCCAACAGTTACCCAAAAAGGTCGTCAGATGCATGGGAGATGTGAAGGTTGCTGGGAGGTACAGTGGTAGCGACAGACATTGCCAGCTATTTCCAGAAATTTTGCGAAATTTTTGAAGAGTTTCTCTCTGCTGCCCCTACTGTTTAAATGCAAAAAGCATCAGATATTTCTGGAAATATCACAGACATTTTGGGAAATAGCTGGCAGTGTCTGTGGCTACTACTGTAGGCAAAGGGGAGGCTGCAGTGAGTGTTGGAAGTGCAGCTGGTGTAGCTAGGGCTATGAGAGAGAGGATTTTGTGTTGTCAGTGTTGAAAATGGGGGGGTGCTTGATCATCTGGTTGGGGTCTACTCTGCAGTGAGACACATGGGCCAGAGTTCCTGCAAGGCAGCATTCAGTCAGTCTCTCTGTCATGAATGCAGTGTGGGCCAGTAAGGATATTAAGTGTTTTGGGATGGGATGGTTTGATCAGCTGACTGGGTTACAGAACATGACTGGGGGTTATGGGGGGGCAACAAAGATTACTGCAGGAAGTTGCTGCTTTTTGGTTGTTTTGTTTTATTTTATTCTCTATCACCATATCTCTGTTGCTCCTACCTTGAGTTAAAGAGCAACTCTGCACTTCAGTACATGTATTTATCATAAGATCCAGGTGTTTACAGTTTAGTGGAAAATACACCTTTTTTTTGATTGATTGATTTATCTCCTGTCCCCAGGAGTCTCCTTCGGCCCGACCAGACCCCCAGCTTCGACTCACGGAATTACTGGAGCTTACCTTATGCCCAGCCCAGGAGTGGTGCATGCGGGGGTTGGGCTTCATTCTGCCGCAGGGGAATTTTTCTCCTCCTTTTTCTCCCTTAACCCGGGGCCCCAGGAGTAGAGAGATGCATGCGTGTGGAGGCGTGCATGTGTACTACAACCCCGGTGATAGCCCGTTCCGCCCACCCCACAGCCTAATGCCTGTGCCCCTTCTGGCTGTTCCACTCCTGGCCTCCACCAGGAAGCAGAACTTCACCAAGGGATGCACTGGATCCTCCCGGGAGAGGACAGCTGCTGTCCAGCCACTCTATCCATCTCTGTACCCTTCCCCCCTGCCAGCCTCCGACAGCCCAAGCTCATTCCTGAACTTGGGTCATCGGCATGGTGCAAGAGAAGGCACATAGCACCTCAGCCCTCTGCGCTACTGGGCCAGCTGAAAATATACTTTTTTTAATTGTCCATGTTCTTTCCAAAATTTTCAGTACATCTTGACAGTCCATCTGAAAAGTCTGTATAGAAAACATTTGCCTCTCTCCTGTTAACCTCACAGTGCCTTGAGTTTTTAGTGCTCACCATGATGATGATGATGATCATCATCTGTTTTATTTATAAAAAAGGTGCCTTTCCAAAAGCAAGGCACCTGTACAATAAAATACATAAAATAGAATAAATTATTACAAAGAACATATAAATTCCAGCAAAGAACAGTATAAAAACCACATAACAAATCAAAATAACCACAATAATCAAAAAAAGACAGGTTGAAAAGATACATTTTTAAGGCAGTTTTAAAACTCTGGACAGTTAGGCAATCTCATACCCGATGAGGTAGAGAGTTCCACAGGGACGGAGCAACAAAGCTAAATGCCCTTGCTCCTGATATCTGCAAACATGCCCTGGAAATCTCTAGCAATCCCTCATCAGTAGATCAGAGAGGATGGGAGGGACAGTAGGGACAAAGGAGATCTTTCAGGTAACTCGGCCCCTGGTCATGTAGGGCCTTATAAGTTAGCAAAGCAACCTTAAAGGTGATCTGCTACTTAATCGGCAGCCAGTGCAAATCACGGAGCACAGACATTATATGACTGGCTCTTGAAACACCAGTCAATAGCCTGGCAGCCATGTTCTGCACCAGCTGCAAGTGGAGGATATTAGCCCCCAGCAGTCCTAGGTAAAGAGCATTGCAGTAGTCAAGGTGAGAGGTAATGAAGGCGTGAACCAACATTGGAAGATCATCGGGAGGAACCAGATGTTTCAGCGGGTGGAATTTCTCAGATGGTAAAAAGAGGTTTTAACAACTGCTGACACCTGTGATTTCAAGGTCAGACAGTCAACAAACATAAGGCCCAGGTTCTTTACCCATTCTGAGGTAGCTAGCTAGACACCTCCAAGCCACAAGCCTGAAGGTGAACCTGCCAACACACCCGCCTCACGACGACCCGGGTTCACAACCAACACCTCAGTTTTTTCAGGATTCAACCTTAGCCAGCTCATATTCATCCAGGCCTGGATTTCAGTCAGATAGTTGTTGAGCACCGAGACAGCAGCATCTTGTTTAGGGACAAAAGACATGTATAGCTGAGTATCATCTGCATAGCAGTGAAAACTCAAGCCATACTGTCTAATAGTCACTCCTAATGGCAGCATATACACTGCAAACAACATAGGCACTAGAATGGATCCCTGCAGAACCCCACAGGGCAGGGAGAATGGAGCTGAGGTACAAACCCCAGACACCAGTATCTGAGTCCTACCCGTGAGGTAAGATTGAAACCATCTGAGGACAATCCCCGACAGTCCACAGATAAACTGCAGGTGATCCAACAGCACACCATGGTCCACAGTATCAAATGCCACAGAGAGATTAAGAAGGACCAAGATGGAATGGGACTTTCGATCTCTCGCTATTAGGAGGTCATTTAGTACCCGAACAAGAGCCGTCTCAGTACTGTGTCTCTTCCTGAAACTGGACTGGAGAGAATCATAGATATTGTGGCTGATCAAATGGTCTTCCAGCTCTAAAGCCACTGCCTTCTCAATAACCTTACCCAAAAAGGGAAGGTTAGAGACTGGCCTGTAGTTTGTAAGACAGTCGAGATCCAAGGAGGGCTTCTTAAGAAGGGGCCGAACCACAGCCTCCTTAAGGGAAGCTGGAAAAATTCTCCTCTCCAAGGATAACCAGACTATCTCAGCAAGGACTGGGCAAATAACATCAGTGCAGCCAACAAGCAAGTGCATAGGGCCCAGATCCAAACTACAGTTGGTAGGATGTAAAGTCTGGATAACTATCACAATATCACTGATTGAAGGCTGGCCAAAGTCACACCACTCAAACCGGGGGTCCAACATCTTCTGCCGACCACTGCTACTCCCTAGAGAAAGGGTCAGGTAGATATCAGACCTGATAGTGGGAACCTTATCCACAAAGAATCGAGCAATCTCCTCACACTGCTCTTGTGAAAAAGCATTTCTGGGCTGAAGACAGAGTGGATTGCACAATCTGTCCACAGTCTGGAAAAGCTGAGCTGGTTGATTCTGTGTGTCAGCAATCTCCCTGGATAGGAATTCTGCCTTCTTATGGGAAATTGTTGATTGATAGACCAAGTAATGGTCCATCAAACTAAGCCTGTCACACACCAGGCCGGACCTCCACCATCGCCTCTCTAGCCTTTGTCCAACTCTCCTCAACTCCCTCAAGTCCTCATCAAACCATGGAGACCTAGGGTGAAGGGTGAGTGGATGAACACGAACAGGAGCAATGGAATCCAGGGCCTGTCACTGCCCTATTATAGGCAAGTACAAGATCACCTGGCTCCATGCATTCCCTCGGCATGCTCGATAGGTCCAGCACCACCAGCAAGTCATCTGGGGATACACCCTTCAAAGTGCAGTACTTGACCATCTCCATAGGGGCAGGCCTCTTAGGTGGGGCCTCAAAACTGAAGCTGATGGTATGATGGTCCAACCATCTGACTGGTTCCACCACCAAGTCGGATATCTTCATACCCAGGAGAAACACTAAGCCCAATGAATGACCACCAATGTGGGTTGAGGAGGAAACAACCTTAGTGAGGCCTAGTAAACTCATTAACTGGAGGAAGTCTTGTCCAAATTGTAAGAATCCATCATTGACCCAAGCATTGAAATCCCCAAGAATCAGCCATCTAAGGGGTCCTAATGTTAGGTCGGCTATGAGGTCTGCAACTTCCTGCAAGAAAACATTCCCATCTCCTGGTGGATGGTAGACAAGAAGAATCCTACTCCCCACACCCTCGCTTACAATACATTCAAAGGAGTTGGTGGTTCCCACTGAAATTTCCCTCAGGTTCAGTTCTGATTTAAAACAAAGGGCTACACCCCCACCCCTTTGATTGATTCTCGGGCGGTGTATCACCGAGTACGCAAGTGGAACCGCTGAAGCCAAAACAGGGCCAGCATTTCTATCAAACCAGGTCTCAGTGATGCAAGCCAGGTCAGATGAATCAACAAGATCCCCAATTATGGCGGTATTGTTTTTAATTGACCTGGCATTGCATAACAATGCCCGAGTTTGATGAGCAGCCGGGGAAGACCAAGTTTCCTGTCTGCAATAAGCAGAACCTTTGGGTATGGGAACCAGACAGGGAGGACCCCTTTCCTGGACCCATTTCACCCAAGGGCATCTCCTTGTCCCCACTATCCCAATCCATCCACTACTCTCCAGTCCCCTGGCAGGCCAAGTCCCAACCCGAATCCTCCTAGCTATTCCCAAACCCCTGCACCCTCTATACACCTCCAGTGATAAAGGGGGTCAGCAAAAAGGGTGGCGATCACTCAGCCTGGAGGGGGAATAGTGCCTAACCGTCAACCCTGGCCAGCACATTTTCTAAAACAAATAACCCAAACTAAATTATATATAACCACATAAAACAACACATTCTATTGCAAATACAACCCCCAACCCCCCAAAAATTAAAACTAACTTAAACAAAACACAATTCTTCAAAGCAGCAGCAGAACAATCAAAACCAACAATTTATTCTAATATATGCGTCTCACCCCTAAAAATAACACAATTCAATTTCCCAAATCAGTATCTCTCACATATTGTCAGAGCAAAACATTAAATGAAGTGAGATTTTGATATTCTCACAATCTGTAAATTAAACTTTAAAACCATTTAATGCAAAAAAGAAACTTAAGTGAGACTTAAGTACACCCCCCTCTCACTGAGGTGTGCAGAAAATAATATAAACATTGTCAATAAGCAAAGTCAAGTGATGGACTGTGATATTACAAACAGTAATGGTGTGGTTAGCAGGAGAGAGTAAGATACATGTTGAAAAACTAAGTGAAAAAAGTGTGGCATTACCTACAATATTTAGTAGACCAATGGCACAGGGGAAAAATAACTAGAAAACAAAGTTAAAACACAATTGGTATAAATCTAGTGTCTTTAAGTTTTTTTTATAGTAAAGAAATGCTCTTTAACTATCTTTTCAACTTACTCCTGCTGTATGCTGTATAGTACACTTTGTATCTCTCTGCTCCCTATCTCTACTCACACTACTATAAGTACCTCATACTTACCTAGTTTTACCTTTTGTTTCCATTGGTCTGACCAGATGTTGGCAATCTACCTTTCAAACAAGTATCTTGTTTAATTCCGACTGCTATAATCTTTCCTCTAGGACCATAGACCCTCTGCATCTACAGAACCTTCTCTGTGATTTCCTTTTAGATTTTACCAGATTATCCCAAAATCAAAAGAACCCAACTCTGTGCACTGTGACTTGTACAGCGCAGGTAAGTCATATTAAATCTAGTGATCAAAACTGAGTTTTGCATCCTCTAGCCAGCAGGGCTAGTGACTGGAGAAATCCCCATAGAAATATCCACTGTACCAGTTGATGTACTAACCATAGTGTTACCCTATCCAGCACATGCCTGCAGGGCTACCAAAAGGAAACTCTTAATAGTTGTATACAAAATCTACTAACATTTGCTAGTGGGATGGTGATAGTTCTGACCCCAGCAAAGGAGGTGGGGTTAGTGTCAGCAGCTGTGGGGCTAGTGTCTTGGGAAGGGAGGTGCTAGTGTTTGGGACCCTGAATGGTGAGTAAGCTGCAGTCAGGGGCTCTGGAGGGAGGGAGGGGGCTAGTGATATGGCACATGGAGGAAAAGTGTAGAAGAAAGAGTGTATGCATGCCTCTGGTGCCTGAGTAGGTGGTGTCCCAGAGGACCTTGCAGAGAAGGTGTGCATTAAGGGTATGGGTGATTCTTGAATGGCTATGGAGGAAGGGGTGTGTATTCTGGTAGTCAAGGGACAGCAGGGAGGTGATATCCACAGATATTAGAAAGTGGGGTGCCTAGAGAGGGATGGGTGTTCAGATGGACTCTGGTGAAAGTGGCGAGGATTAATGTGGCTATGTTGTGTCAGGAGGTGGAGGGAGGGGGTTATTGTCTGTGGTGATGGGGGGGCTGTAGAACATTTGGGGATTGAACAGGGTGTACATTCAAAAGCGCTACTGTCAAGGAGGCTGTAAGGGAAACATGCTAGTGCCAGGTGCTGTGGAAGGAAGGGGTTAGTGTCAGAGGGGTCTGTGGAGGGAGGGGAGGCTAGTGCCTTGGTTAGAGGAAGGAGGTGAGGCTAGTGTCTGAGCTGTAGGCTAGTTAACTATACAGATTGGGGGCACACAAAGTTCCATTTATTCTCAAGAAGATGCGTTCTATTGGTAAAGCACCTATAGTGTCTTCTCAGTTGTTTTTTATTTATTTATTGAAGTGTATCTGTTTAACAGGCTTTCACACAAAACATTGTCCAGTGATATATATATATATATATATAATGGTAGCACAGTAGTGCTACCATAGTTAGGGTTGAGGAGCCATTTCTATGTTAAACCCCAAAACTTTACACCTTAATAACTTTGCAACCGTTTGACAGATTTGGCTGAAATTTGGAACACACGATCAAGAACCATAGGCCTTGGCATCTGCCAAGTTTTGTACCAGTCAGATACATGGCTGCGGAGTTATTAAGCATGATTTGCACATACGTTTACGCTTTTTCTGGAATTCTACTGTCGTGCGTACAGGTCGCACGGTTTGCACGACCAGCCCGAAATCTTCAGGGAACATGCGGCTGGGGTCCCTGATGTGTCTTTTGAAGATTTGGTGAAAAAATATTAAACGGTTCAAAAGTTATTCAAAAAACAATTTCCCATTATTAGTCAATGGGAAAAGTTAACAAAAAGTTCAACACTTTCGCAAATGCATTTTTACTTTCGCAAATGGGCCTGTTAATTTCACAAATCGGCCATTTTGTTTTCAGTTGGTGATTAGAAAAATGCTTGGCATTTAAATTTGGGATCCTCTAGCAACCTAATTCTTTTTGTATTCACCTAGTCGGACCCTGAGGATGCTAGCCATGTCTTTATTTTGGGTTAAAACACCCCAGAAATATGTTTTTCAGATTTCTGGAAAAAGTACTTTCGCAAAGTACTTTCATGCTCACGAAAGTGTCACAAATGTTTGCAAAAGCTTTCTCAAATTGTGACAGTAATTTTCTAGTCTGTGGGAAAATGACAGCAATTCTTTGGCACTGCACTGCAAAAGAACGGTTGGGAGTTTTGGGCTGAAATTTGGAGGGAACGCAGCCGACATCTCACAGATGTGCCTTTCCATGTTGTATTGAAAAAATATTACATGGCAGCAAAGTTACGGCACTCCAAAGTTGTCAGTTTTTTCCCATAGGATAACATTACGGTGCCCGACGCATTACAGGAATCCTTTGGCACCCTGCTGCAAAATAACAGTTTGATCTTTTTTCCTGAAATTTGGAGGGAAGACAGCCAACAGCCCACAGATGTGCCTTTCAGTAGTTTGGTGAAAAAATATTACATGGAGGCAAAGTTATGGTGCTCCGAACTTCTCTTTTTTTCCCATAGGATAACATTACGGCGTTCGCCGTGCCTTTCAGGGCCTGTATCTCGGAAACGGTGCGAGATACGGACTTTTCGTCGGAAAAATTCTTAGTCCCCTAATTGGGCTAAGTACAAAACTAGCCAGGACAGCCATAAATCATATGACTTTTACATTTATTTTCTACGTCGTACGGTTCCTGAGATATAACCTATTTAGTATTCCAAGTCCTCATTTTCTGCTCCGATACCCATTATTATGCATACATTCTTTGTACTCACTGTCTTTCTCTATTCAGCTTTTGGGGAAAACCAGCCTGTGCGCTTACATTACTGTTACCATTGCCCTTTCCGCTTGCGGTTCCATGCCCGTTTCACTTACCGTTGACGTCTACGCCACCACGTGCGTCATCCTTTGCGTTTTCATTTGCGCTTGCGTTTCTGTTATTTTTTACCATTTGTGTCTACCGTACTGTTTCTCTTTCTGTTTCACTTTGCGTCACCATGCCCATTGACATTTCCGTTTGCAGGCACCATGTTACTATGTGACAAGACATCAAGTGTCAGACTGTTCCTGTCTATGCCACCGTGTGCATTGCCCTTTCTGTTGTCATTTGCACTTGCGTTACCATGTGCGCCACTGTTAGCACTTCTGTTTGCGTTGCTCTTCCTGTTACTATGCCACAAGACATCATGTGGTGGGAGCGCGGGGCTTGCATTTCTATTAATGTTTCCTTTACCATTTACATTTCTGTTACCATGTGCACCACTGTTGTCACTTCTGTTTGTGTTGCTGTTCCTGTTACTATGTCACAAGACATCACGTGGTGGGAGCATGGGGCCTGAAGGGCTCCTCAATCCTGCTGCTGCATTACTTTCACTATTTGTCATCATCATTCTCAAAAAGAAGGGAAATTAAAGGCAAAAAATTCTGTTTAATGCATCAGTTAGGGTTGTTCCACAGCAACAAAATTGAGGAAATTTGGTGTTAGGGTTGAAAACCCTCCCTGGACCCCCAGCCTACCCTCCCAACCGGCAGCGTGGTGCGCGTTGGGGTCGTCAATCCTAACTGCCCTTGTGCAAAATAACGGTTTGGTCTTTTGGACTGAAATTTACAGGAAACACAGCCAACATCCCACAGATGTGCCTTTCAGTGGTTTGGTGAAAAAATATTGCAGGGAGGCAAAGTTATGGCGCTCCGAACTTCTCTTTTTTTCCCATAGGATAACATTACGGCGTTCCGCGCCTTTTCAGGGTCCATATCTCGGAAACGGTGCGAGATACGGACTTTTTGTCGGAAAAATTCTTAGTTCCCTAATTGGGGCTAAGTACAAAACTAGCCAGGACAGTCATAAATCACACGACTTTTACATTTATTTTCTACGTCGTACGGTTCTTGAGATATAACCTATTTAGTATTCGAAGTCCTCATTTTCTGCTCCAATACCCATTATTATGCATACATTCTTTGTACTCACTGTCTTTCTCTATTCAGCTTTTGGGGAAAACCAGCCTGTGCGCTTACATTACTGTTACCATTTCCCTTTCCGCTTGCAGTTCCATGCCCGTTTCACTTACCGTTGACGTCAACGCCACCATGTGCTTACCCTATGCATTTTCATTTGTGGTTGCATTTGCGTTGTTTTTGACATTTTTGTCTACAGTACTGTTTCTCTTTCTGTCTTGCTTTGCGTCACCACACGCTATACGATTTGCGTTTGCGGGCACAATGTTATTATGTGACAAGACATCACATGGCGGGAGTGCGGGGCCTGCAGGGCCCCATGCTCCTGCCGCTGCATTACATTCACTATTTCTCGTTATCATTCTCAAAAAGAAGGGAAATTAGAGGCAAAAAACTCTGTTTAATGCATTAGTTAGGGTTGTTCCACAGCGACTAAAGTGAGGAAATTCGCTGTTAGGGTTGAAAACCCTAACTCCGAGTTCAGACCCCCAGCACCACACACACACAGACACACACACACACACACACACATATGCAAGTATGGGGGAGGACCAAGTCAACACAACCAAAGACAGACATCCAGCAGCAGGTGACAGAAATAACAAACAATTGTCTAAATGTACTACGAGACATCCCCACCCACCTGACCAGGTACTGCATGCTCAGTGGAGATCAACAGCAAAACTGAGGTCATGTACACCAAACGTACACATCTCTGATCTGATTGCAGCTGCACACAACGTACCACACTTAGTAGTTGCAAGGCCTTACCTACCGATGCCCCACACCACACCACAACTGGTACTGTGCCGTTATTCAATACAAATGCTGAAGGTGCATGATGACAGTTGTAGAAAGGTTTTAACACTAGTGAGTATACATTAATTAAGAGAAGTACATAAATTAACTACAAGACACTAGCATGCTCAAGATAAAAGTAGTGTTACATTTAGTATGTGATTTACATAGTAGTATGTTTACTGCAATGGTTTACTCAAGATGGAGAGGCTGATGTAAACGTATGGAAAAGCATTGCCTGTTCAATGCTGTGAAATTCGTACTGCCAGTATCAGATGCATTGTTACTGATGAAGGTGTACTACTGATGTACATACATAGACCTTCAGTGTGTTTCAGTACTAAAGATGCAGTAAGTATTCTTTGTAAGAAACAGTGTAATTGCATGGATCAGGCCAAGCAACTTCTAAATATCATAGTACTACTGAGCCAACAATGACATACCTGTATCGGAGATGTATATAGGATAGATTTTCCTGTAGGCACTTACTGAGTATGTTGTACCTGATAAAGACACTCTCATTGCATCTGTGATGACTAACTTATTCAAATAGTAATACATTTACTATTGTTGCAATGAGTGATCTATGCCACTTATGGACACAGTGTAATTTTTTTAACAGTTGTTTCATACTCAGGCTGTATGCCTAGTGTTTGGGTTTGCCACACTTCTGTCACTGATGCTATCAAAGTGATAACTATGTTAATTGTGGTACAACAGGAATCAAGTAGGTATGGTGTAGATATAAACAGAATGTCTTTTAGTATTGATTTAACTCACAATGGGGTAAGTGTACTAGGACAGCAGGGGTTATTCTCTATCACTGACTCTGTCAGTTATAATCACACTAAGGTTTTGATGACTGCAATGATCAAGTTACACTGTTCATCTTCATGAGTTCATATTCACAGCCATTCTCCAGTAACTAGACAGTGAATGGTGTAACTGGGTGGGACACTGTGTTGCAAAGCTGCTGCAGTGCCTAGTAGAGGGAGAGTATCTACTCATAAAGACAATTAAGCAATAAGGCATGACCAACAGTTATGTTAAATGGTCTGTTAATCACCCTGTAGGGGTTTAATGTTGAATGAGGCATAGCCAAGTGCCACATGCCGCTAGACAGTGATAAACTGACCATTAACATAATACCTGGGAGTGGCTTATTGCTATCATAATAAAACTGTTTTTTAAACAACATTAAATCATGTTCATTATATGGTTAGGCTCTACATGTATGTTAATAAAAATTAAACATAAGGCTGTTACAATGTTTACAGCCAATTAGAAAGCTGCATTTCTCAAACTCTTGTTATAATCAAAGATATTATACCTGTACAACTCCTTGGTTTTGCTGAACTCTGTTGCTCAGGTGGCCCACCACATGTGGTGTGGTCTGGTGTGGGGCATCAGTAGATAAGGCCTTGCAACTACTAAGTGTGGTATGTTGTGTGCAGCTGCAATCAGGGATGTGTACGTTTGGTGTACATGGCCTCAGTTTTGCTGTTGATCTCCACTGAGCATGCAGTACCAGGTCAGGTGGGTGGGGATGTCTCGTAGTACATTTAGACAATTGTTATTTCTGTCACCTGCTGCTGGATGTCTGCCATTGGTTGTGTTGACTTGGTCCTCCCCCATACTTGTATGTGTGTGTGTGTGTGTGTCTGTGTGTGTGTGGTGCTGGGGGGGAATTCGGAGTTAGGGTTTTCAACCCTAACAGCGAATTTCCTCACTTTTGTCGCTGTGGAACAACCCTAACTGATGCATTAAAAAGTTTTTTGTTCTCTATATATATATATATATATTTATATATATATATATATATATATATATATATATATATATATATATATATATATATATATATATATATATATATATATATATATATATATATATTTATTATGGTAGCACAGTAATGCTACCATAGTTAGGGTTGAGGAGTCCTTTTAATGTTAAAGGGTCAAACTTTGCACCTTAATAACTTTGCCACCATTCAATGGATTTGCCTGAAATTTGGCAGACATGGGGCATATCCACAGATCTTGGGATCATCCAATGTTTGTACCAGTTGGATATATGGCTACAGAGTTATTAAGCGACATCCGTGTGCACATTTACATTTTTTTGTGCATTCTTTGCTCGCATCTACAGGTCACATGATTTCGTGACCAGTCCGAACACTTCAGGGAACATGCAGACAGGGTGTCCAATGTGCCTTTTGAATATTTCATGAAAAAATATTGAATGGTTCAAAAGTTATTCAAAAAGCAAGTTCCCATTATAAGTCAATGGGAAAATTTAACAAAAACTGCAAAAGTGTTGCAAATGCACATTTTAGTGTCGTAAATGACCCCTGTAGTGTCGTGAGTCAGCCATTTTTCTTTCAGTTAGTGGTCACAGAAATGATTGGCATTTAAATTTGGGATCCTCTAGGGACACAATTCTTTTTGTGTTCACCTAGTCGGACCCTGAGGATGCTAGTCATGTCTTGATTTTGGGGTTAAACACCCTAGAAGTATGTGTTTCAAATTTCTGGAAAAAGTAGTGTCGTAAAGTAATGTTGCACTTGCGACACTTTTGTAAATTTTTGTGAAAGCTTTCACAAATCACGACACTACTTTTCCAGGCTATGACAAAATGACAGGAATTCTTTGCCACCCTGCTGCGAAAGAACAATTTGGTCTTTTGAGCTGAAATTTGGAAGGAATGCAGCCAACATCTTACAGATGTGCCTTTTAGTGGTTTGGTGAAAAAAATATTGCATGGTTGCAAAGTAACAGTACTCTGAAGTTGGCATTTTCCCCCATAGACTAATATAGTGGTGTACGTCATGCCTTTTGGTGCTCATATCATGAAAATGATGCGAGATAAAGATTTTGTGTTGTGAGTGAGCTACATAACAAAAAAAACCTAGCCAGGAAAATTATGATTTTTGTGACATTTAAATTATTTTTCCATGTCATGTGGTTGCTGAGATATTAGCAATTAAATCCTTCCAATGCTCGTTTTAAGCTTCGATGCCCATTACAATGCATACATTCTCTGTACAAACTGTGCTTCTCTATGCACCTGTTCGGGAAAAACAAGGTAAGTGCTTCCATTACTGTTACAGTTACTGTTTCCACTTGCATTTATGTCCCCGTTTGTGTTACCGTTCCCGTGTACGCCACCATGTCCGTTACCCTTTGCTTTGTCATTTGCGTTTGCATTTTCGTTAAATTGTTACCATTTGCGTTTCCACCACTGTTTCTGTTTGTGTTTTTGTTTGTGTCACCGTGCGCATTGCCATTTGCATTTCTGTCTGCCCTTTCATTTGCATTGGCATTTCTCTTTCATTTTGTGTCTTCCTTGCTGTTACTGTTACCATTTGCATTTGCAATTGCATTACTGTGCCCGTGCGAATTACTGTTTACGTTTCCATATGCACTTGTGTTTCCTTTTGTGTTTCTGTTTCCTTTGCTGTTATTGTTGCTGTTACCATTACCACTTGAGTTTACAATTGCAGTACTGTGCCCGTGTATATTTTGGTTTGCGTTTCCATATGTGCTTCTGTTCCCATTTCTGTTTTTGTTTCCTTTGACGTTATTCTTCATGTTAACTTTACCATTTGCATTTACAATTGTGGTACCGTCCCTGTGCGTGTTATGGTTTGCGTTTATGTGTGCACTTCCGTTTGTACCCTTTTATGTTCTTTTTGCTGTGAAACTTAATATTTTCATTTAAAATACCGCTGCCATCACTGTTCGTGTTACCAGTTGCATTTTTGTACATGC
Source organism: Neoceratodus forsteri (assembly GCA_016271365.2). Classification (NCBI taxonomy): domain Eukaryota; kingdom Metazoa; phylum Chordata; order Ceratodontiformes; family Ceratodontidae; genus Neoceratodus; species Neoceratodus forsteri. The sequence continues at coordinate 120,083,880 of CM028136.1, read as the reverse complement.
TTCAATGTCCATTTGCGTCACTGTTCACTTCGGCGTCACTTTGCGCTTGTGTTTCTATTAACGTTTACTTTACTATTTACATTTGCGTTACCATGTGTGCCACTGTTGGTGCTTCTGTTTGCATTGCTGTTCCTGTTACTATGTTATAAGATATCACATGGCAGAAGCGTGGGCCACCGCCGCATTACATGTACTATGTCTTGTCATCATTCTCATAAAGAAGGCAAATTAGAGGCAAAAAACTTCATTTAATGCATCAATTAGGGTTGTTCCACTGTGACAAAAGCAAGGAAATTCAGTGTTAGGGTTGAAAGCCACCCTTGGACCCCTCCAGACCCCCCCAACCTGCATTGGGGTGTGCGTTGGGGTCGTCGGTCCTAACTCTCACTCCATTCACCTATTCCTCAGCTTCTTTACACATGTGATGGAGTGAGAGTTAGGCTGATGACCCCAACGCCGCACCCGATGATGGTTGGGGGTGGTCTGAGGGGTCCAAGTGTGGCTTCAACCCTAACACCAAATTTCCTTGCTTTTGTCGCAGTGGAACAACCCTAACTGATGCATTAAATGGAGTTTTTTGCCTCTAGTATATATATATATATATATCACACACATATAGAGTATATATATATATATACATATATATATATATATATATATATATATATATATATATATATATATATATATATATATATATATATATATATATGTGAGTATGTAACATTGAGAATAAAAAGACATATTCTCACTGCAGTGGAATAACTCTCTGATGACATAGACACTGTGGGTTTATTTTCATTTATTTCCACAGTGTCTATGTCAGCACCTGATAAACCAAAAGTGATGATGTCACTGCTGTGAAACATTGCAAGAACCACTGCTGGTACTACATCTCAACACATACATGTTTAGTAACTAGAGATAAGCTCCCATAATGGAACTGGATACTAACTCAGATTAATCTTAGAAACCTACTATTAAAACTCTATACTTTATTACTTTATTTTTTTCAATAAACATGTATTTGAAATACATACTTAAGAAAACATGTAACTTCGTAGCACTCAAACACTAAAGCAGTAGTGGAGTGAACCATGCTGCACATGGAAATACAAAGTGAAACTAAAATCACAAGAAACTGTGAAGTGCAGTATCAAAAATCAAATGTCACAAGAAGTGCATTTTACAAAAAAAATGCAAAGAAAACCTGCCCAGAAGTGAACAGAGTTTCACCAAACTGCTAAAGAAATCCCTGAAGACATATCAAATTGGAAAAATAACCTGAATTCCCCGACTCTGATGCTAAAATGAAATCCTACCCACAACACAAAATTCACCAATCACTAAGCACACACAGTGTAGCTCACAAACCAATAGATATAATTTCATTCATAAAACCAGCCAATGATAATAAACTAAACTTTCCATTCACAGCGTAACACAAAATTCACCAATCACTAAGCACACACAGTGTAACTCACAAACCAATAGTTATAATTTCATTCATAAAACCAGCCAATGATAATAAACTAAACTTTCCATTTACAACCTAACTCCTCTCAAATTATGTAACCAACCTTGATACAACCAAACAAGTGGTGCATATACACAAAAAGAGAAAATAGCACCCAAAACAAATACATACTAAAACAGCTAAAGACATGAAGATAAAATAAAAAACAGAGCCCTATTGTACAAATCACACACTTGATGTGTGACTTCTGGAATATGGCTTCAGTACTCATGACATTATCACAGGGCACTCTGCACTCATGCTAATATTAGCCATATTCCACAGTTGTCCATCATGTATTCCCTATGTATATATCTGGCTGGGGTTACATCACCTACATCTTGGGAATGCGTCTTTAAATGTTCACTGAAATGATTAACTTTGGCCAGTGCATCCCTTTGTGAAAAAATGCCAGTGGCCTGAGGGTCAACTTGGTCCATTCATGTCAGTTAAACAATGTATAAACTTGTTAGCAGGTTTAATGCTACCGTTCAGTGGTGTAGAGGTCAGAGATACTTGGGATGATGTGTATGTCGAGGTCTGACTAGACTACCTTCTGTGTTAGAAGAAATGAATGGGCATGAAAATGAAGGGAAGATAGCAACTGATAGGCCAGAATGGCACCCCAATTTCTGCAGGTCCTGCATCACCAAGAAGTACCATATTGCCACCATCCACATAGCAACAGCATCAACTATCCCACGGACTAAATTTGGACCTTCATAACAGCCATTGATTCCCTCCATGAGGAAGCAGGAGGGGAAGGTTCATCATCACAACCCCCTTCCATAGACTCTCATCAGCGCCATGGTAACCCCCCAGAGACTCTCCACCAGTTTGGTATGGAGTCCTGTTGATGGCGAAGGGGAGTATAACAGTTGGGGCTAGATATTTAAATGTTTGCCCAGGTGCAGATCCTAGTTTATCTGAGCAAACTGGTTTTGCACCAATGTCCTATATTTAAAAGATATTATATGTCACCAAACTGTCTGTTCGGGGGGGGGGCAGTCCCAACTGTGTGGGGTGGTCTTCAGTGAAGTGACTGAGGAACAATGTTGTGACTGTTAGGGGTGGGGATTACTGCTGTAACTGCCTGTGGAGAGTGTCATCCATGTGGCTTTAGAGAGTATGGGGCAGTGCTGTCAGGGTGGTGAGGTGTAACCCTGTGATGGTTGGGAATAGGGATTTGTTCTGTGACTGTCATAGGTGGGTGCCCAGTGCTGTGATGTACAGAGAAAGCTTTCAGTCATGTGACTGTCAGAGGTGGGGTACAGTCCTGTAACTATAGGGGTAGAAGGGTCAGTCCTGTGATGGTCAGAGGTCAGTGCTGTGGCTATAGTGTAAGTAGAGTAGAGTGGTGTGCACTGGAAAAGGTGATGCATTAGCAAAGCAGCCAGCCTGTAATAAGAAAATAAAATAAAGTTCAGCACTCATTGAGACAGTGCAAGATTCAGTTTCTGGCAATATGCTGGTATGCACCCACTAGACCCAGTGCTTCCACCCTTCCTCAGGGGGTAGGTCTGAGAAATAACAATGTGCATCTCATTTATACAGATCTTTTAAAGTGTTATACACCACACATTAAAAACAATGTGCAGGGGGGCGCTAATGAGCAGCTAACTGAGAAGACATGTCTCCTGCTTGCTCCGCTGCGGTAACCAGTAATTAAATATTAAAACACGGAATTTTTCACCCCCGAGCGAAAAGAACGGCAGCATTAGGTGGCGGAAAGAGCAATGGATGAATATTTAATGCCCATGCCCTCTAAAAGTCAGCGAACGACTGGGAAAACTGGCAAAAAGGGGATGGCGAGCTCTGGAGGAGAGAATGCAGGCCTGGTCTCACTCTCTGCGGCAGAGGTAGTGGCCTTGGTGAAGGAACTGATGGGGCAGGTAATTGCAGCCCTGGAACCACGTTTTGTAAAGTTAGAAGATAAACTGGAAGGCAAACTGCAGAAGGTGTTGGAACAGCAGTCACACCAGAGCACCCGATTGATGGAAGCTGAGGAAAGGATTTCCAGGCTGGAGGATGAGGTAGTAATGGTCCCAGGGCAAGTCCGAGCACTGCAAAGAGAATTAGAGGAGTTCAAGGAGGCCTACAACTACCAAGAAAATTATTATCGAAGGCTGAATCTATGCCTCAGAGGGCTTCCAGAGGGATTAGAGAGGGATGATGCTTTTGACTTTTGCAGCAGGGTATTACTTGAGTTATTGGGCCTGAAGTTGAAAAATGGCAGGGTCAAGCTGGAGTGGGCTCATCGGGCGGTAATGCCACGGCCCTCAGCAGATCAGCCTCCCTGCCAGATCATCATGAGTTTTCACAATTTCCAGGATCGGGAGGCAACACTGAAGGCATACAGATCCCGGGGTCCTTTGAGCTTTGAAGGCCACAGGCTGTTCCTCTCGCAGGATTACTCAGCTCAGCAGCTAAAAAAGCAGAAAGCCTTTAATGGAGTGATGGCTCAGCTAAGGAACCTCAAAGTGGAAAACTTCTTGACTTACCCCACTACACTTCGAATCAAACATGAAGGGGTGACCTATTCATTTTGGGAGCTTGAGAAAGCAGAGGAGTTTGTGAAGGGCCTTATAAGAAAAGTGAGCTGAGCGGCTATAAGGGAATTATGAGGAGGCAGAAAGTTGACTACAAGGAGTTTCTATTGCCCTGTTGCTGTGATGCTGTGTTGTTCCCTACTACTTGGACTATACATTGAATAAGTTTAAGAATGTTCCTGTTGGCACCATTGCACTTTGTTTTTAAGAGGAGGACGTCTGTAGGAGGAGGTAGACGATGGCCTACTCGGGGTTGAAGATAGTTGGACTAATGGGGTTTGAACAGTTTGGAAAATAGACTGAGATGCATGTTCTTTTTTGCTGGACTGGTGGACTATGCCAAAAGCCTAGGGACCTGAGGGCTGTGGAATCGTAAAGAGTACTAAGGCTTGTGAGGTAGGAGCGGGGGAGGGCCTTGCGTGTGTATATGTGATGGCGCCGCCTAGCCCCCTGCCTTTTCTCTCTCTGATATTGATCAGGATGCCATTGGCCTGATGAAAACTACATCTGCTGCTGTTAAGGGAGAGTGGGGGGCATGATAATGGGGGGACGGGAAACTAAACTGCACATTTGGATTGGGGAGTTGAAGAGGGGATGGGGGGGTTTGGAGGGTCAGGTCAAAAGGTGAGGGAAGGCACGCCAGTATGGAGCAGGAAGGTGTATTGGACTAGCCTTAAAGAGGGGGAGGTGATATCCTCATGGGAACCCATGTTAGCTTAGGTCATCGGGAGTTTGTATGGGGTGGGGAGGAAGCTTGTGAAATCAGTGGGGAGGTACAAAGGGATAGATTTATTATGGGGGGGAGTGAGTGAATACCAGGGGATGTGGTGGATGGGTCCCACCCTAGGCTGGGCGAGTGAAGGCATTAAACACTGTGATATGCCTCTGCCCACTGATTCAAGGAAGGGGATGGGAGGTTAGGGTTGGGGCACAATGAAGGGAACTAGGGGATTGGAATGGAGCAGAAGAAGAAGTGTCTGAAGGGTGGAGGAGGAGTAAAGTGATAGATCGGGGTGGGCAGATTAAGGAGAAGGGGATAGCTGGATGAGATATAGATGTGGTTGAAGGGAGATGGTGTGCAGGGGGGAATCCTGGGGTATGGGTTAAGATGGGAGGAGGCAGTCCAGACCCAGGATGGATCATGTTGGGGACTTCGGGGGTGGGATGATTCCGGAAGAGAAAACTGGACTCCTGTTGGTGATGGCGGGACACGCATCTCGGTTGTGGTGGAGAATTGTTGAACGTTTGTTCCTTTTGTCTTTAAACTTACACTTGTGCTATGTTAGCAATTAGTGTAACTGAGAGGGGGTGGATGAGGAGAATTAACAAAAACGATGGGAAGGGGGAGGTGGGACATGGGGATGGAGGGGAGATTCGGGAGAGGATAGTTATAAATGTTAGGATAGATAGATTTCATATTGTGTTTGTTAGTAGGATATTTGCCTGGTTATACTTAGATGGTGGTGGTCGGGTGTGCAGATATCAAGAAAAAGGGTATATATATGCTTGTAGGTTTTGTGATAACCTGGATCCCTCCAACATAATGTCAAATGGAAATGCTCATAAAAATGGAAAATGCTGTGAGATGGGATGGGTGACTTGATAAATTTGAATGTCATATCTTGGAATGTAAAAGGCATAGCAAGCCCAGTAAAGAGGACTGCACTCCTGATTGCTTTGAGAAGTAAGGGGGCGCAGGTGGCTTTGCTGCAGGAGACCCACCTGACAGATCCGGAGCATGCCAGCCAAACTGGTACGGAACTGGGTGGGGAAGTGTTTAGCAGCCTCCTACTCGTCCCATAAAAGAGGGGTGGCAATACTCCTGCATAAGAACCTACTCTTTGAGGTGAAAAGGAAAGGATAGTGAGAGACCCTAAGGAGGGTAGATATATTTTTGCTACTGGGGTATGGCAAGGTGAGACACTTATGTTTGGATGTGTCTATGCACCGGCAGTATATGACCCAGACTTCTACTCCTCTTTGCTCGGCTTGCTTGTCAAAAAGCAATTTCCTGGTCTTATCATGGGAGGGGATTTTATTTGGGTGATGGATGCAAGAATGGATCATTTGACAGGTAAGGGGTGGGTAACGGAGGCTATGGGCCAGTGGTAAGTTGGTATTGCAGATCTGGACATGGTGGATAGCTGGAGGATGGCCAATCCCACCGGGTGGGAGTATGCATTCTACTCTAACCCTCATAAGATGTGGTCCTGATTAGAGTATATATTTCTGCCCAGAAGCTGGGAGGGGAGGATAAGGGAGATAAGCCACAGCCCCATCTTCATCTCGGATCATGTTATGATGGTACTGAGAATTACAGGGAGAGGAGTCGAAGGAGGACCCCCAACCTGGAGGTTCCCTACATATTTGGCTAAGGATTGGGCATTCAAAGAATACCTGGTAGAACAATGACAGTTTTACAGAAAGATGAATAATACGGGTGAGGTTTCTAGGGGCACTTTCTGGGAGGTGGGTAAGGCCTACAAGAGAGGGGCTATAATAGCATATATGGGTAGGATCAAGAAACAGAGAAGGAGTAAAAGGGAAGAATTAGAAAGGCAAGTGAAAGAGCTGGAAAAACGGGTAGGAGGAGGAGAAAAGGGGGAAGCTCCAAAGCTGCTGGCAATGGTGAGGGAAACCCTGAACTCTCTCCTGAGGGAGGAAGCAGAGAAGGCGTGGTTCTTCTGCCAGAGGAGGGTTTTTGAGTGGGGAAATAAGCCTGGGCCCATGTTAGTGAGGCTGATGAAAGGGGGGAGGTGCCCAACTAGGATTCTGCGAATCAAGGGGGAGAGGGGGCAAGTCATTACATGTTCAAAGGACATAGCAGAGTGTTTCGAGAGTTTCTATGAAAAGTTATATAGGGCAGAGCATGTGGGGCAGGAGAAGAGTATCTGGGAGTTTTTGAACAAAGTACCCCTATCGAGGATTACAGACGAGCAGAGGGAGGTGTTGGGTCAGCCTATATCAGGAATGGAAATCTTAAGCGCCATACAGAAACTACAGGAGAGAAAGGCCTGTGGGCCAGATGGATTTCCTGTTGAGTATTATAGGATCCTGGGGGGGCTAATGGCAGATGTGTTGAAGGAAGTATTTGAGAGAGGGGAGGAGGGACAGACTCCGGTACTGCCTGAATCATGCTATGAGGCTAATATATGTCTGATACATAAGGGTGGGCAGGAGAAGTCGGAATGTTCAGCTTACTGACTGATATCTCTTCTCAATGTGGATATGAAAATTCTACCCAAAGTCCTTGCCACGAGGCTGTAGAATTTTTGGCCGGAGGTGGTCCACCAAGATCAGACCGGGTTCATTGAGTGGCGGCAGTCCTATCACAATTTACGTAGACTGTTAAATATTATATGGTGGGCAGGTCAGGCTGGAGCCAGGATGGGGGTGTTTTCTTTGGATGCGGAAAAAGCATTTGATAGGGTAGAATGGGATTACCTCTTTGAGGTGATGAACCAGTTTGGTCTGGGAGACTCGTTTATTGGATGGGTCAGGGCCATGTACCTAAAACCTAGCACACAGGTGATGGTAAATGGGTGCCTATCTGGAAAATTTGAGCTGAAGAGGGGAACGAGGCAGGGGTGCCCGCTCTCACCCTTACTATTTGCCCTGGCAATCAAACCTTTAGCATCAGCAATACATCAGCATGAGGGGGTTGTGGGAGTAAGTGATGGGGAAGGGAGGGAGCATAAAATGGCACTCTATGCTGACGTTATGCTCTTATTTTTAGGGGATATGAGTGGCTCTATGAGGCACCTGATGGATATTATTGAAAAGTTTGCAGGTTTCTCTGGGTATAAGATCAACGTCAAGAAGTCTGAAGCCATGGGATTCCCAGACATTAGCTCGGAGGTATGGCAGAGAGGTTTCAAGGTGGTTAAATCAGATTTTAAGTACTATGGGGTATATATTGGACAGAGGTGGGAAGAGCTGTATAAGTTGAACTATCACCCCCTGATTAAATTGATATTGGCGGACCTAAAGAGATGGCTGCAATTACCAATATCTTGGATTGGGAGGATAAATCTCATCAAAATGAACATTATCCCCCGTATATTATACCCAATGCAAATGCTGCAGATAAGAGTAATGCAGGGGGACGTGAAAAGGTTAGAGAAGGGGTTTGCGGACTTCATTTGGCAGGGGAAAAAGCCCAGAATAAGCCTAACAAGGCTTAAGGAAGATAGGTCTATGGGAGGGCTCAGTTTGCCAGACCTGGGCACGTCTTACGGATCGGTGCAACTCAGGTGTGTGACGTACTGGATTCATAGGCCTGGAGTAGCTAGCTGAGTAGGGTTGGAACAAGAAGGGGCCCTGGAAGGCACTCAGCATACCTCCATAGCAAGGGGTTACGGGCGTACAGAAGCCTGGGAAGTGGTAATACACTAGTTCAGGAGACATTGGAGGCCTGGGATCATTTATGCCGAAGAAAGTGACTGGCCCAGAGGGAGACTGTCCTGCTCCCAATTGCGAGGAACCCCTTCTTTATCCCAGGAATGAAAGATAAAGGGTTTCTGGAATGGGAAAAGGGAGGGGCGGTATGTGTAGAGACTCTACTGGAGAAGGGGGAGCTAAGTGAGTTTAATAAGGTGAGAAGAGAGATAAAATTAGGGGCTTCACATTTATTGCGGTATCTCCAGGTGAAAGCATATGTAAGGAGGTTGGGCAAGGGGGGAAGTGTTGGATTGCACCCAAACAGAACAGAGCAGATGGTAAGTCAGGCTAGGAAAGACTCGAAAGGGTTTATCGGGAAATTGGCTAAGCAAAATAAGTTGAATCTGCCAGATCTGACGGGCCCCACAAAAGCCCTTTTGGAAAGAGACCTAGGCCAGCAAATTTTGAAGGGGAACTGGGAGTTGGTACTAGGAATGCCGGAGGGAATTATGATATGTAACAAATTTAAGGAGGCTTTCTATAAATTCCTACACAGAATCTATTGGCCACCGGTAGCAGTGCACCATGCACATCCCGCAGTATCACCGAATTATAAAAGATGTGGTAGGGGTCTGGGCACCTTCTTCCACTGCATCTGGACATGCCCGGTTTTGGTTAAGTTTTGGGGGAATATAGTACAGGAGGTAAATAAGGGGATAGGGGTTGTTTGGTCCATGACACCTTAATTTGTCTATTCAGGGTGGAAATCGTAGTGGGGGAAGAGGGGTGGCAACTATTACCTAGATGGGTAAGAGTATTGTTCATGCTGGCAAGGCACTGCATTCAGAATACCTGGGTTACTGGAAATATGCCCACACTGGTTGACTGGAGGAGGTTGGTTATGTGCTCATTAGCTTTGGAAAGGTTCATATGGGTAGCTAGAGACAGGGAGGAGAGGTTTCTGAGGGACTGTGCCCCTTTTCTGGTGACTCTGAGCATATCCGAAAACATAATGCTCCACACAGGGTGGGATGTCTAGGCCTCAGGATGTTGAATTAATTTAGGGGAGACGCCTCTTCTGGGTGGGAGTATCTGAAATCAACAACCAGTTGTGGGGTTTGTGGGTTTCTCAGTGACCCTGGCCTCCCCAAGCATTAAGAACAGTTGTGGATCTGGGGGACCACCCTCTGTACCCTATATTATGAAGTACAAGAGATTGGGGGTACTTGACAGTATATAGGGACCTGAGATATGTCTGCACACTCGACTACATCACCATAAATGTAATAAGTATGATGTGTTAATGAAATAACCAGGTTTCTCTTCTGTGCTTGTCTGTATTTGCTTTTTGTCTGCTGCTATGCGTAGTATGTATTATGTTTTTGTGATAGAAAATCTTAATAAACAGAATATTAAAAAAAAAAAAAAACAACATGCAAGTCAAGCTGAAAACACATGAGTAACTTAATTACGAACATTTCTTTATTCTGGATTTTGTGTTTTGTTTTTGATGCTCGCGGCAAACAGTTAACAATATCAGTATAGTACTTAAATTAAACATGCCTCTATATCTGTTACTTCATTTAGTTCTGTAACTTTCTATCTAAAGCAATATTTTGTTTGCCTTTTACACTATACTATACTATATTATACTGTACTATACTATACTATACTATACTATACCCCTTTTGTATCTCTATCCTTTCTATTGTTCCCACTACTGAATTTACTCCATATTAACCCTTTTCTCTTTACTTTCACCGGTTCACAGGATGAGAACTGCTTCCTCATCAGATAAGTATAACAATATATCTAACCTTTCTTATCCTTCCTAGTAACTATCTAAGAACTGTGGATCCTTATTTTACAGGTCTAAGAAACCTCATCTCTTTAAGACTTCTCCCTCTGGCTCCATAGTAACCTGGTATGAAATCCTGTACATATTACCTGTACTTGGTAGGTTTATTGTAACCCTCGTTATGGGTGGGAGGGTTGTGTATATCTGTTAAGATCATATATACTGCAGCATTTCCCTCCTCAATAAACATTTTTGCCTTGCTAGTTGACTCATACAGACTGTCAACCCTGTCCCCACCTCCACTGTCTGTCACGTTAGTGTCCCAAACCACTGAATCTAATGTTCCCCATGGTTTGCCCCACCATGATGGAGCCAAGAAGGGGAGTGCCATCATCCCCCTCAACCAGTCACTCACATCTAGAAATAAGCTAGTCATCCAGGTGATAGTGTGTGACTGAGGTAGGTTGGTAGCCTGTGTTACCCATTTCCACATTCCCACTCCCCTTGAACTACTGCCTTCACCTGGGGGAAGCAAAGGTTGAGTCAGCATGCCTTCCCATCCAGGGGAAGGACAGCTGTCTCATTTAACACTCAGCCTTCTCTCTGACCCTTAGCAACCTGAGCATATCCCTGAGCTCAGGTCACTGATGTAGTGGGAGTCAAGGCACACAGTGCCTCATTCCTCCATACCACTGAACCAGACCAACCTTATCCTGCAGCAAGGGAATTACATATTAACACGGCATGCCATTGGAGAATGATGGAGCCACTGCACACCATGGAATTATTTTTTTATTTATGGGCCCAGTAGTCAAAGGGTGGGATGTACCTTTGGACACCAGAGAATGTGTTAACTTTAACAGGACCAGCAATCACAGTGGACTATTGTTATTAGCAGGCAGTTTGAAATAAATATTGAGCTGCTTGAGGTTTCATATAGAAGCAATTTCCCTGTAGATGGCTTCCTATCCATGTAAAATAGCATTGTGCATCCTTGTTGGCTCTGACTAGAGTTTGTTTAAGAAGTCTTCTGTTTTCAGATCATGCACACCTTAACTGCACAGTATGAGGTCAAGCATTCTAGATGATAATAGGTATAGGTCAGATCACTGACCACAGCAACTTATGTCAACTTGATTTAAATTTTATTGAGCAGCTGGGTCCATTAAAACTCAGCACCCTCCCCTTTATAAATAAATGGCACTGCTATCAGTTATTCAGTCTGTCAATACTAAAAACAGAAATGAGTGCCAACTAGCTGCTGAATCTTGTTGGGATTAAAGAATATAGTGTTTTGTGACTGAATTGTTTTGTTAGGACAAAAACATGCTGCTGAGGTATGGGTTTTCCAGAGTTTGGATTTGTGACTCTTTTTTTCATGATCAAATATTTTTATTGTGAAGTAATTTCCTCCGCCACCCACTTCAATTTATAAAATATCCTTGAAAGATAACAAAACTTTATTTTATCTTCAATGTAAGCCTTAAAATGCATCACAGAGCACCTAAAACCACAGAGCTTCTGGGGGCCTAGCAGCCCCCAGACCCCAGGCTTTTTGCAAACCTTTTTGCATGCTATGTGTGCAACATACTTCTATCACTTACTGAACCTCTCCCCAAAAAGCCTAGCAATGGGCCTGCTGGGGGGGAGTGCCATTTGCATGTTCATCTAGAGGCACCACATACACAAAGGCAGGCCTTGTCAGCTAGCAATGTGTAATACAGCACTTCTAGTTACACAGTTCCAGATACAGATGCAGATCGGCAGTTGCAGAATGATCTCTAGGCTTGACAGCTTTTGATAGATATTGGAAGCTGTATAACATCGATTCCAACCAAATTACAGAACTCAATGAAAAAACAAAACATTGACAGTAAACTATTTTTTCTATGCCCTTGTAACTGTCGCACCTGTTTAATGTATGGCTCACGCCCCTGCCGACCGAAAGCATAGTAAGCTTTTTTACACACAGTTCTTGTGAGTCTTGATAAGTATCAGAAAAAAAAGTCCAGCAACCTCCAGATATGGACAGTGCTCTGCCCCTCTCCCACCAGACCAGTAGGAGACATGGGGACCATTCATGCACTGGTAAGGAAGCAGGAGTCTTGCTTAAAATGGACTGGTAAATGTTGAATGATACATAGTAAGAGGTGCCAGGCCTCAGGTGCATATGGATAAATACATGAAAGTAGCATGCGATTTAACAGATGGTAGCATCTTTTCTTCTTTACATTTAATTCTAAAGTTTGCAGTAGATTTAATAGCAATTCATGTTTTACTTGAAATCTTGGGCCAGTGCTGTCTACAATTGCTATAGTCTTAATTTCTGCACGCATTACTGAAATAGAGAGACTTGTCAAATACAGTTTTAATCAATTTAATATCGAATTCATTTTTGTTACTGTAATGTGACCTCATGTTTGTTATCAATATATCCAGTTTATTACAGCACTGCTGGGGGATGTAAGTAAAAGCACAGCTGAGGTATCCCACCAAGCTGTTTTTACAGATGGATCAAGTCCTCTATGAGACTTTGTCACAGACAGTTCACTATCTTGCAGCACAAGGTATTTCCATCCCCAGAACTTTTGGGCAACCAATACAAAATATATGGACATTACTGCCCGAAAGTCTCAGACTATTTGTGCTGCATTATTTATACATAGGGTTACCAGACTTTGATTATTTTTTTTTTTATCAATTGGGATTTTTATCAACTGAAACGAGCTCTGTTGCATCTTGGGGAGTGATTATAGAGCTGATTTCGACTGATAAAAATTGGGAACGCAGCCTTACAATAAACATTGATATTAACCATCAAAATGATAAAAAATTAAAAATTGAATTATGGCAGCCCTACTGATCTCATATTTGATTTGCAGAAATCCATAAATTCTGCACAGCATTGGAGTGAAGAATAATTTATGGGGTGGTGGTAGTGGAAAAAAAATGGCATTTTGCTCCAACGGATCTTCAAAGGTGTTCAGATTAAGGTTGATGAAGATGGTAAATAAATGTAGCCTGGATGCTCATCACTTAATCTGGGTCAGAATGCTTTCTGCCTTCACAGACAGCAAAAAGAACTTTTGGATCTAAAATTAAATCCTTTTTATGCAGGTTACCTTGTCTTCTTAGCCTTGATTGCCATACTTGTGGGGTGACTTATGACTTTATGCACTGGGACATAAACACACCAGGATACACTATCTACAGGAGGGACAGGGAGGGTAAAAGAGGAGGAGAAGTAGCTCTCTACACAAGGGAAGGAATCAAAACAACAGAACAAAAGGGTAAAAAGGGAGGAGAAGAAGCACTGTGGGTCAACTTGGAGACGGGCAATGGCACCACAATCCGCACAGGGGTTGTATACAGACCCCCTCTCAGGGGGAGGAAATGGACAAGGAAATGATAGAAAGTATACTTAGAATTGCAGAAAAAGGGGAGATATTGCTGATGGGTGATCTGAATATACCAGATGTTAACTGAAGTACAGTTGCAGCAGCCACTTCTAAGAGTGGGGTTATTTTAGATGCCCTTCAGGGGTCATGCCTTAGACAACTAGTATTGGAACAAGCTTGAGAGGGAGCATTCTTAGACCTGGGTCTCTCACATGGAGATGGAGAGAGGATCACAGATGTAGAAGTGGGTAGCCATCTGGGAACTAGCGAACATCAAACAGTATGGTTCACAATAAACACAGCTGTAGAGTCAAGCCATACAAAGGCAAAAGTACTGGACTTTAGGAGGGTTGACTTTGACAAAATGGGTGAGTGCCTAAGGAATGCACTAGCAAATGGGCAGGAAGGAGGGGTGGAAGAACAATGGTGAATAATAAAAACTGCCATCACAGAGGTAATAAGCCTTTGTGTGAAGCAAATAAACAAAACAAAATGATGTAAGAAACCACTATGGTTCTCAAAGGAGGTGGCAGTGAAGGTTCAAGAGAAAAAGAAAGCATTCAGGAAGTACAAGGAATCACAGAAGGAGCAGGACAGAGAATTGAATCAGTTAAAGCAAAAGGAAGCTGGGAAGGCAGTCAGAACAGCAAAGGCCCAAACCGAGGAAAAGATTGCCAACTCAGTTAAGAAGGGGGATAAAACCTTTTATAGGTACATCAGGAAGCGTAGGAAGACCAAGGGAGGGATAGTGAGGCATAATAAAGGGGAGGAGGGGTGGCAGAGGGTGATGGTGAAATGGCAGAGATACTAAACAAATATTTTTGCTCAGTATTTACAAATGAAGAGGGGGAGGTACCTAAACCAAACAATAGAAACACTCTGGATACAGAGGTTGATACCAGCCCATTTATAGAAGAAAGGGTTCAGAAAGAACTCTTAAAACTGAAGGTGGACAAAGCAATGGGGCCTGATGGGATTCATCCCAGAATTCTAAAAGAACTAAGGGTAGAACTAGTGACACCACTGACTACCCTCTTTAACAAATCATGAGAGGATGAGGTGGTACCTGAGGACTGGAGGAGGGCAGATTTGATTCCACTTCACAAAAGTGGGAGCAGGGCAGAAGCGGGAAACTACAGACCTGTTAGTTTAACCTCAGTGATAGGGAAAATGATGGAATTACTTCTGAAGGAAAGAATTGTTGAGTACCTAGAGGCCAGAGGGGCACAGGACCCAAGGCAGCATGGATTCACAGCAGGAACATCATGCCAGATGAATCAAATAGATTTATTTGACTGCGTGACCAAAGCAGTAGATAAGGGAGGGGCTGTGGACATGGCCTACCTAGACTTTAGCAAGGCATTTGACACAGTCCCACACAAAAGATTTATATACAAGTTAGTCAGCCTGGTAGTGGGTCCCAAGATGATAGCCTGGGTAAAGAATTGGCTGGAGAATGGGACACAGAGGGTAATAGTAAATGGAGTCCACTCTGAAGAAAGGGGGGTTACCAGTGGGGTACAGCAGAGTTCAGTATTAGGACTGGTCCTCTTCAATGTCTTTATAAGCGACATTGCAGAGGGACTGGAAGGAAAAGTATGTCTCTTTGCAGATGACACAAAGATCTGCAGCAGAGTTGATGCACAAGGTGGGGTGGAAAGGATGAGAAGGGGCTTGGCAAAGTTAGAGGTATGGTCAAATGTATGGTAGCTTAGATTCAATTCTAAGAAGTGCAAGGTAATGCACCTGGGAAACAAAAATCCAGGGGAAGAGTACACAATGGGGGTATGAGATACTAACAACAAAAATGGAAATGGACCTGGGAGTAGTCATATCAGACGACCCAAAGGTGGTCAAGCAATGTGAGAGGGGAGTAAGGAGGGCTGGGGGGATACTGGGATGCATAGGGAGAGGCATCACCAGTAGAAAACAGGAAGTTGTTATCCCTCTGTACAGACAGCTGGTGAGACCCCATCTGGAGTACTGTGTGCAGTTCTGGAGACCCAATCTCTGCAAAGATATAGACAGGATGGAAGCTGTCCAGAGGGGGGCAACTAAAATGATGCAGGGTCTGCACTGGAAGACATATGAAGAGAGACTTAAGGAGCTTAATATGTATAATGTCGAGGAAAGGAGGGAGAGGGGGGACATGATAGAAACTCTCAAGTACCTCAAGGGAATGAACAAAGTCCAAGAAGGGAGCATCTTTCAGAAAAAGAGGTGTGCAAGAACAAGGGGGCAGAATTTAAAGACGGGGGGGGGCGGCTCAGAGGTAATGTAAGGAAGTATTTTTTCACAGAGAGGGTTGTGGATGCATGGAACTGCCTTCTGGAGGAGTTTGTGCAGTCACAAACAGTGGTGGAATTCAAGCATGCATGGGACAGTCATAAGGCAATTCTAGGGGGTGGGGGTTGGAAAAAGTAGGCTGCTGGTTAACTAGGATCTACAGCTTATCCATTAGATAGGGAAATGGGCAGACTGGGTGAGCCAAGTGGTCCTTATCTGCTGTGAAATTCTATGTTTCTATGTTTTGCAAGTTTGAATAGCACATGAATTTGTCTATTGATCAAATTATTCCTCCATCAAGGAGTGAAGGCCCCATGATTTGCAAGGTGTATCATGCTTCAATGAGAGGAAACCTATAGTTTACCTGCTTGCTCTTTAATGGACCTTGGTGCATACAAGAAAACACTGACTCCTAAGCTTACTTTTTAAGTAGAGTAAACCAATAATTCAAATGTATTTAAAAAAGATAAAACATATTTGCAGTTACAGACAGTACCATTTAAAAACAAATTAGGTCAACTAAGTTGTGCCAATGGTCTGTGCTGCTGTTTCTAGTAAGAGAGAATAATCACAAATGCACAATTTCTCTTTCTAATGAAATCTCCATAGTATATAGGAGTCTTTTGTTCATTCTAGCATCTCAAGGGCCAGTGTGTGGGTGCTGAAATCTGCTATTGTTCTAAAGGGCAGATGTTACTGGAGTGTTTTTCCTGCTAATAACCATGAGGACTGGCTTCAGTTGTGTGTACACTTTGAAAACTCTTTCAGTCCCCCACCCTTGCAGAAATCCTTATCGTTGCCCCCGTACCACACAGGTGCAGTTATTTGTTTTAAATGAGTATTAGTTTTACAGTACATTATTGATTTACTGTACTTTTCTTTTATTTCTTTGGACTTATTGGACTTATTCTTCCTTCTTAGAGCTCAAATTGTCTCCCGTCCACCCTCCCCCACCCTGTCACTCTTTAAGTCCTCGATCTCCAACCCAGGCTCCTCCCTGAAGCTCAGCCTGACCAATCTTGCACTGCTGCTATCCCCTCACTAGTGGCCATTCACAGCTTTCTCCCTGTGTTACTTCTGCAACAGCAGCAGCAGTATTTCCCTTTCAGTCAAAACCATCACAACTCCTACTTTAAACCGATCTCTACAGCACTGTCTCCCCCCCTCTCCGCCACCCAATTAGGACCCTCACCCCTTGCCCGGTGCTATCTAGTTCCCTCCTCTCCTACTTTGTAAGCCCCAAACTTGCTTGGAGCACTTGCTGAATCCCGTTATAAGATGTCCATACACAAATCGGTCATATTCATGTTTTTCACCTTTTATCTCCTCACCTGAGCTCTCCCAGCCCTAAACCCAAATAACATCTTCCCTGTCATCCCAACTCCACAAGTTACCCTGTCAAACACTTCCTACCCTCAGCCATGTCCACAACCTGTCACTCATCCACCACCCTCCTCCCTTGTTAGTTCAAGTATCCTACCATCCCAAATATTAGTTTTCACATCCCTAATCAGGGCTACCAGACAGCATGGGGTCAATACTGTGCACAATACTATGCCGCATGGCACAATCGTGCTGCCGATACAACATGATTCTTGTCATGTGGCAAATCATTCTTTTCTGTGGGGGCTCCACCACCACCACCACCCCCCATTACGGGGGGATGTGCCCGGCCCAACCCCAATATAGATTCTCTATGACAGGGGGGGTTTAGGTCGGGAAGGGCTCAAAGATTTAAAAAAATAACATTTCTAGGACCAGGAATCAAACCCAGTGCCTGAAGCACTGCCTGGGTTTCTTGCTGCAGTGACTCAGTCCATTGAGCCACAGCAGCTGGTCAGCAGAACACACTCCCAGCAGAGGTCTTATCCTCTGCCTGGGAAAGTGGAAAAGGTGCAATGCCACATACAGCAGTATATGCGGTATTGCACCATTCGCTCACTAGTGCAGCGCTGTATCAGGTTAGCGATAATGTAGTACGCTATTAAGCATGCAACATTATTTTTTTTTTATTTATTGAGTAATCAGAAAACACCTTTGAGTCAAAGACTTGTTTACAAAAGTTCCATGTCACAGAAATATAGTACAAACAAACTTTTCATAACAATTCAAAATTGAAATTGAATTCAGAAATGAAGGCCATGTAACAGAGAAGGCTAACAATCATCAAGTAGGGTAACTTAGTACAGTTGGAGATATATGGCACAGCTCATAGATATATCTTGAGACGAGGAGTCTGGGAAGGCATGCCAAAGTCTTTGGTCAGAAAGAGTGGGAGAGGATAGGGATTAAATGACAATCACAGGAATTTGAGGCCTGGAGATGGTCCCTAAGATGAGCTTTGAATAGGCCAATTCTATTTTCATTTACAAGCCAGGTAGGAAGGCTGTTCATGAAGGAGGGGGTTCTAAAGCTGAAGGACCTTTGGAATTGTGAGGTATGGCAGGCTGAGACCAAGATGAGGGGCTTGGCAGAATGTCGAGTGTGCTTGAGCTTCGGGAACGGGCGGATAACGGGGGCTAGCCCCGGGGGGCAAGAGGCCAAGGGTAATTTATTTAGCCATGAGGCAGGTATGGAACTTGATCCTATTGTCGAGATTGAGCCAGTTGGTGGAGTTATAGAGGGAGCATGTATGAGTGACATGATCACATCACATTATGAGGTGACATGCTTTATTTAGGGAGAGACAAAGTCCGGTATAGGGCAGAGGTGTTTGCAGTGCTATAAATAAGAATGCCATAGTGGAGCAGGGAGAGGACAGAGGAGGAGACGGCAAGCCTAAGGGTGGCTAGGGTAAGGCAGTGCTTGAAGCGATACAGTAACCCCAGCCTTACTTTGAGGGCTTTAGAAAGGAGATGAATGTGTTGATGGAAGTACAGCGCAAGGTCTAGAGTGATGCCCAGGTACTTGAAGGAGTCTACTAGCTCCAAGGAGGTCTGACTGGCAGTAAGAACCTGGGGGAAAAGTGCCTTCTGGGTGTTGAGTGGATGAGAGAAAAGCATAAATTTAGTTTTTTTTTATAGTTGAGAAAAAGGCGCTGAGAAGAGAAACAATTTTCAACACAGCTGAAGGCAGATTGGAGAGAACGATGGAGTTGAGAAGGGTCAGGGTTGGAGAAGAATAGCACAGCATCGTCTGCATACAGTAACAAGTTGCCAGGGAAGGCCAAGAGGAAATCGTTAAGGAAGAGGCTAAAAAGTAGAGATCCTAGCATTGACCTGGTAGGCTACCAGACCAGCCCTCAAAACCTTCCGACACACCTGGCGATATAAGCTCCCTACTACATACTCTTTCCTACTCCTCATCCTACTCTTTACAGGTGACACCAAGCCTAACCCGGGTCCCCAGTCCTGTCCCCAACCACTGTGCTCCCATAAAGGCATTTCTATCACCCACATTAACATCAGAACTGTCTTGTCTAAACTAGATCAACTAACATACTGGATGATGGAGCACTCTCCTGATATCCTTTGCCTGATGGAAAACTAGCTCTCCACAAAAAACCCTGACTCCTCCATCTGTCTGCCAAACTACACCCTTCTCAGACAAGATGGTGGCAAGAGAGGCAGCGGTGTTACCATCTACACAAAACACCCCATCTTTTGCTCAGTCACTTTTAAGGAAACATGCCCTAGCGCCCATGAAATCCTCCTGGCTCAACTCACCTTACCTGCATCTCTTCCACTATTTACAGGGGTGCTCTAAGCCTCTCCCCATCTACCTAATGACTATGTCATCCCTACCCTAGCTACCTTTCCCAACATGGCCTCCAAAGGGGAACTTGTTCTTTTAGGTGGCTTCAGCCTGTACTGGCTTGCCCCCTCTGACAAGGCCCACACTTCCAAAATTGAGTCTCTTAATCTTACTCAACTGCTCAATGAACCTGCAAGAACAAAAAAGGGTTGCTCTAAAGGCAAAGGTGCTCTCAAGTCCACATAAGAACCACAGGACCTGAAGGACTCAGCACTCATCGTCCACCACATAGACTGGTAAACATACCAGTCTCTTGCAAAGATACAATTTTATTGTGAATCAACACACACAGATATTGAAGAGGTGTAGCCCGGGGAGGATCCTACAAAATATCAGCATTTCACATCTTTTGCGGACACTTTGTCAAGGTGTAGTGCACCACATAGTGATAAGTTTATATACCACATCTTACAAATTCCAATGTTTAAAAAAGTGCTAATGCCTACTTACAAATGTTACCTCTCATCAACAATTTCATTAGATCAGGATACCTGATTTTTATATCCATTTCGAATATGAAAGTATAAATTCATTCTAAAATAGGTGTTTTAACTTTATAAAAATAATACATGCATATGCTACCTGCTACCTGCTGGAGGCCAGACCTCTGCACCCAGCCCACCACTCCCTGACCAAGGAAAGCAGCCACAAGCCCAAACTAGGCTCTCCACTTCAGCCGAGTGGCCCTGGTGCTGCTACCTGCTGGAGGCCAGACCTCTGCTTCTAGCCCACCACCCCCTGGCCAAGGAAAGCAGGTACATTTGGTCAGCTCCTAGCTCGGAGCTGTGAGGCTTCAATCCCCATAACTGGACTGGTTCCTGGGGACTATGGCTGCTTCCCAGTTGGATGCTGCAGATCCCCATTGAGAAAGAAATCATACAAGGCACCTTTTTCAAAACACAGCTCTGCCACTGCTTTGCTGTACTGCTCTCGGAACAATTTTTTTCCTCCAGCTCCCCTCCCCCTCCTCCCTCCTTTATTAAGTACACTTCCCCAGTGATCCCCACTCCCTGAGGCCTCACACTAGTCAATTTCAGCAACTCCTTAAAGGGGCTCTCCTTTCTGTAACTTCTTAAAGGGGTGATCCTCTCTCGTGCTCAAATAACTTATTGTCCTCAATGCATCTGGGATCAAGTGCATTGACACTGACTATGATCCTCCTCCTACTTTCTACACCAGCCCCACCTTATTTATGACCATTACCCTCTACAGATAGCACCCCCCTCTTATCTGCAACACCTCTATCAGACCCCCCGACACTCGATCACCTCTCCCCCTCAGTACATCCCCACATTTCCACCCCTGCTACCTCTTACTTCCCACTCATACCTTGGTCTCTTCTCCTCAATGCCTTTCCCGCCCTTCTTACTCTACCCATCCCCTGCAACCCAGCACCCGGCCCCATGTCCAGTCACAAGGGGAGATGCTACAATCACTGCCATGCTTTGGTATACCTAATCACCCTCCTGTTGCTTATATAAGGTAACATTCATCCAAACCCTGGCCCCGTGCCCAGCGTTATGAACAAGCCTGCCCAGGCTCAAGGACTCAGCATAGCTTCTATAAATATTTTCAGCCTCCTTAAGAAGGCTGCTGCATTCCAATGCTGGGTTACTCAGCACCAAGCGGACAATGTCACACTCATCGAAATCTGATTATCCAAATCCACCCCTGACTCCTTCTTCTCCCTCCCTCCCTGGTTACACCCTTTTCAGGGAAGATAGGGTGGGTAATCGTGGAGGTGGTTGTGCTGTCTATATGCATGACTCCCTCCTTGGACATGCACTTTCACCACCCAAGCTTGATAACGGGGCGCAAGCCCTCACACTAAAAATCTCTCCCAACCCTGGTAAGGGCCCACTGTTTGTCACCGTTGCCTATATTCCCCTCAAAAAGCAAGACCTAGCCATTCAGGCACTTGCTGACTACCTCTCTGGCCTACCGCCCAAGATGGCCAAGATAATTGTTGGTGACCTGAATATCAACTGGCTCTCTGCCACGGCCTCCCAAACCAGAGATATCTTTGCCACCCTTGACATGTCCCAGCTTGTCGCCACCCCAACTAGATTCAACCCCTCTACTGGCTCCAGCACCCTCCTGGATATCACCATTACCAACCGCCCCAAGGGGGTACTCGATATCAGTGTACTTCCCAACTCACTTAGTGACCACTCCCCGGTCATATTCTCTTGGCCACTGCCAACAGCAAACCCGCACCACAAACCACCCAGCAATGTTGTCTACTCCCAGGTGGCCTGCTTCACCTTAATCTGTACCTCTCACAACTGGATTGGTCCCCAATCAGGCTTGCACCATCCATAGATGAGACTTTGGATTTTTTCACTCACACTTTTATCACTGCCTATGACCTCTATGCCCCCTTAATTAGAAATCGCACCAAAAAGCAAAACATGCCCTGGTTTACCCACTCCCTCCTTCACAAACTTAAAATGAGAGACAACCTATGGCACATTGCCATGGAATCTGGCAAGCTAGCTGATAGACAAGCATACAACGCTGACCTCAATAAGTGTACTTGAGCCATTCGACAGACCAAAGCCCAGTACTACCAATCCGCTCTTGTCTCCTCCTGGGGGTCAGCTAGAAACGTTTGGGATAATGTAAAGGAGTGGAATGGGAAATCCTGCTCCCCACACCCCCTCTCAACTCTCCTTTAATAAAACTCTCTGTTCTGACCCCTTGGCATTGCAGACTGCCTAAACCACACTTTCTCAGACCTGAGTTCAGTCCTGCCCAGTAACTTCTTTGACCCCATCCCAGTAGCACTGCCACCCACTCTCCAGAGACCTCATTTCTACCAATGTACTGTCTCCCCATTGGAGGTTAGACCCCTTCTGCAAAAAGCCGTTAGTAGTAACAACCCCGACACTGACCCACTGGACACTAGTCTACTTCGCCTAACATTGGATGCTATCTTGGTCCCACTTATCGAGCTGCTCAACCACTCTCTGCACCTGGAGCAGTTCCCCAGCACATGGAAAACTGCCATCATCACTCCCATCCTAAAGAGCGGTGATCTACTGACCCAGGGTAACTATCGACCTATCTCCATCCTCCCCCCCACTCTCTAAGGCCCCTGAAAAAGTAGTTGCCAACCAGCTTACCAAATACCTGGCCATGCGCAATATCATGTGCCCTGAACAGCATGGCTTTCATGTAGGTCACAGCACCACAACCACGCTACTAGAATTCTCCAACTTCCTGCACTCTGCTCTTGATGCCGGAAGTCCTGCTCGTGCCGTGTTCATTGACCTCTCCAAGGCCTTTTACATGGTTTGCCATCCTCTCCTGCTTGACTCCCTTAGATGCCTTGATTTCTCCCCTGGCCCCCTTTCATGGTTCACCAGCTACCTCTCTGCCAGAACTCAGTGTGTAAAAATCACTAGCACCCTATCTGACACACAACCTGTCCACTCTGGGGTTCCCCAGGACTCCATTTTAGGCCCTCTCCTCTTCAGTGTGTACCTCAACTCCCTCCCTTTGGCCTGCCAAAGAAAGATCCTCCTCTACGCAGATGATGCTGTGCTCTTTGATGCTGACCCCAACCAAAACACAGTCCAGGCTGCCCTCCAACAATCTTTTGATAGAGCTGAGCATTGGTTCACATCATGAAGGCTAGTCCTGAACCTAAAAAAGACAAAATCTATGCTCTTCTTGCATCACCAAAGCAAATCCAGTGGTGTCCCTCTAGTGATACTGTCTAGCACACTAAACCCCATTGAGCAGGTTTCTTTCTACAAGTATCTGGGCATTACCTTTGATTCGGCAATCTCCTTCCATTCCCATATCAATGCCCTTTTTGCTGCCACCAATGTCAGGACTGGACTGTTATACCACCATAGGGATTGCCTACCACAAGAGGCCCTTAGATTGGCAATCACCTCCTCTGTCCTGTTGCTAATCAACTATGGGCTACCCATCTATGCTGCAGCCAACAACACTGCACTAGCAAAAATCCAGCTCTCTATAAACAAGGCCTGCAGGCTAATGCTGGGAGCCCCTAGGCACACTCATACATGCCTGCTGTACTCCACCACCAAATTGCTCAACCTTGAAGAAAGACTCTGCTTCCAAACCTGCCTTCTTGTAAAAAAGACCCTGCTAGGGCTTTCCCACCCTGGGGTCATCACCTCCCTGCAGCATGCCTCCCCCTCAGTCTCCACCCACAGCACTGCCAAAACTTCTTTTATTGTCTCCAGGATAAGGACCTCTATGGCCCAGAGATCCTTTTGCTTTTGGGCTCCCTCCCAGTTCAGTTCTCTCCCAGCCAATACAGCTGACTCCACTAAGCTTGGTCCTTTCAAGGTCTCCCTCAGAAGCCATCTGATATGCACTCGCTGCTGCAACTACACATAATCCACACCTGCCCCTTACCTTCACCCCTAAGCTGGGTCTGCCCTGTCTACTTTTGCTGTACATACCTGGGGTATCATGCAACATCTGCTGACTAATGTAATACAATATCTCTGGTTGCTACCTGACATGGTACTCATGTACCTATATTATGACTACTGTGATCTACCTACTACCAAGCATGTACCACCAGTGAATGCCTGTAACACTGGTTGCTTTTTTAATCTAAGCATTACATACTGTACTGTTTGTTTGATGTGATGTATTGCTCTCTTGATGAGGTGCCTTTGTAAATGGGTCTATGACTCAAAGGTCTGTAAACCAATGATCTAATATATAAATAAATAAAACATATACATTTAACTTAACAATCACTGCTTTATTCTTTGAATTCTTTTTAGCCTTTTGCAACATAAAATGTGGGGGGAAGAAATGTTCTAGTTTAGTTGGGGGGGACAGTTTTCTCTGAGTTAATACTGCAATCTTGCTAACTCTATTTGGTCTTTCTGACCTGGTCAATCCAAGGCCCCCAGTTGGTAAATCCAATAAGCGTCTCTATTTGCTAATTTTGTTTCTATGTCCCCACCCCTTGGTCCCAGGGATGCTTTATCAATCCCTATGAAATGGGGAACATGTTGGGAGCTATCCACAGTGCTATTAATATGCAGTGCAATGGCACTTTTTAATTTTTTATTTATTATAGCTCTCTTGTGCTCACCTATTCTTTCTTTAAATTTTCTCTTTGTCCTCCCCACATAACACACTCTGCAGTTGCATGTGGAGCAACATAGAAACTTAGCAGAACCCCCTCTCCTCCCCCATCACTGCATTGGATGGTTCCCCACTAGACCTAGTCACAAACTACAAATACCTGAGCTCTGGTTGGACCACTGTTTATCTTTCTCAGCTCACATAGATGCTAGCTCCTCTAAACACCACCCCAAACTAGGTATGCTTTGCCGACACAAGGATTCTCTCCCATTGTCAGCCAATGTGAAATCTTATTTAAAATGATCCTACCCATTTTTGATCATGCAGATGTTGTCTACAGTGCTGCCCCGTAACCACCCTGTCCAGGCTGGATACCCTCCTGAACTCCTTTTGCCACTTCACTACCAACTCACTTTTATGAATTCATCACTGTGATCTCTAGTCCCTGCTAGTACTAACTCTGTTCCCCACTGACATTATATTCACTCCCTCAATCTCATATCTAAATTCTGGTTCAACATGCTTCCCTCATACCTATTCCAATGTCACTTCTGGGTCTCTCACTCTCCTTATGAGCTGAGGCACAGAAATGAAAGATCAATCACCCTGCCTCTTCCATCCTCCTCAGCTGGCAAAGCCACATTCTCATACTGGCTCCCCAGTCTATGGAACAAACTCTCCCCCACCATCTGGAACTCCTCCTCCTCCCACTTTGCCTGCAAGTGACAACTATGTCTCATTCTACCCCCTGCCTCTGTCATAGCTAAACAACTCCTGCTTCTTTCTACTGACTGTGTTGACTCTGGCATCAAAAAGCACTTACTATAGAATTGCTCTATTTGTGGTGCACTTACAATTGAATTTCTGTATACATATGTACCTTGAACCGTATTTGCTCTTTACTGATGTATCTATCTGTTACATGTGGTACTCCCCACGTGTGACTTTCTTGCTTACCAAATGTTAAAATAAAAAAAAACTTACATCCCCCACCCGATTGTAAGAAATCACTCTCCTGTCAAAAGAACTCCCATTCATGTGATCACTTGATTAAACTGGGTTTGATATACTTTGAAAATTTTGTTAGAGCTTAAATGAATTTGTAAGCTTTTGCTAGTTTTCTTAGGGAGTTTAAGGTTAAAACATCTAATCTCTAATGTAACAGGTCATTAAGCAGACTAAACTCTGATAGTGTACATAGAAGCATAGAAACATAGACTTTGATGGCAGATAAGGACCACTTGGCCCACCCAGTCTGCTCATTTCCCTACCTACTGGATAAGCTGCAGATTCTAATTAACCAACAGCCTACTTCCTGCCACCCCTACTACAATTGCCTTGTGTCTGTACCATGCATGTTTGAATTCCCCCACTGTTTTAGCCCCAACAACCTCCCTAGGAAGGCAGTTCCACGCATCCACCACTCTCTCCATGAAAAAAAAGATTTCCTCACATTACCCCTGAGGGTCTTTTTCTCATAATAGCAGCAGGATGCTTTGGCTTCTCAGAAGGAACTAGAAGGGAAAGGATCATATCTGTTACAGTACAGTAGCTTCTTGTTGCTTTTACATTGTTTTTTGTGGATTTTACTTGGTAGAAAGTTATTTCTTTTCTTTCTTACTACTTCTGAGGGGCTAACAGGGTATTGTTTTGGGGCTGTTGGAATTTTGAAAACTGTTTTAGTGGCTATAAGTAGGCTCATTTGTTTGATGTTTTACTGTGTAACTGGCTGCATTTGTTGAGGCATATTTCTTCTGATTTACAACCTATTTGGTGTGATTTAAGTGGGCTGTTTCTTTGAATCAGAGACCTATATCTTCTAATTTCAAGCCTACTTTGATGTGTTGTTGGTGAAGCTGTTTGAATTGGAGACCTGTTTCTTTTGGTAGCAAACCTATTTTGGGGGCTTTGAGTAGAATTTTGATTCATTTTTGCTGGCTTCACTAGCTGCAAAGGTTAGTGCATAGTGGGGGAAGGGTGCTAGTGGTCTGGCCAGGTCTCACTCAGCTAGGGAGGTAGAGCTGAATCAGGTGTGCTGTCAGTTGCTTTGGCTTCTCAGAAGGAACTAGAAAGGAAAGGATCAGATTTGTTACAGTACAGTAGCTTCTTATTGTTTTCACATTGTTTCTTATGGATTTTACTTGGTAGAAGGTTATTTCTTTTCTTTCTTACTACTTCTAAGGGGCTAGCAGAGTATTGTTTTGGGGCTGTTGGAATTTTTAAAACTGGTTTGGTGGCTGTAAGTGGGCTCATTTGTTTGATGCTTCACCGTGTAGCAGGCTCAATTTGCAGAGGCCTATTTCTTCTGATTTACAACCTATTTGGTGTGATTTAAGTGGGGCTGTTTCTTTGAATCAGAGACCCATATCTTCTAATTTCAAGCCTATTTTGATGCGTTGTTGGTGAAGCTGTTTGAATTGGAGAACTGTTTCTTTTGGTAGGAAACCTATTTTGGGGGCTTTGAGTAGAATTGTGATTCATTTTTGCTGGCTTCGCTAGCTGCAAAGGTTAGTGCATAGTGGGGGAAAGGTGCTAATGGTCTGACCAGGGACCTCAGCTACCTAATTGTTTCTGGAAGACTTGGGTTGGATACCACCCCCAACCCCTCACCCCACCCACCCCTGGTCCATGAGTTCCTTTATACCAGGGGTTCTGACATCACTTCCTCAAATGGACAAAGGATATGCACCTGTCATAGCAGAAGCAGACATCCAGGAAAGGAACAGCAGTGATTGAAGAGGTGACTGGTATCTCAGTAGAAGGGAAGTAACTGCAAATCTAGGAGCTTTCATTGTTACTGCTTTGCATTACTATTGCATTGTGGAAGGAGGAGTACAAGTTTGAAGAAGATTGTGCAATAGCTACTTGAAGTCTCTTTTTGAGTGTGGATAGGAAGGTTAGGAATATAAAAAGCAGTTGCTCAATCTATCTAAATGTGTACAACAAACGGGGTAAGGGAAATTAAGAAAAGAATGTTTTGCACTGATAGAGGGGTGAGAGGGGAGACTTGGGGGAGTGTTTGGTATCCTGAATTTGGAAGGGTGGGGGGGTCGCTGGTGGGCAATGACAGCAATGGGTAGGGTGATAGGCTGCAACAACTGTGATGCACCAATCTTTCTAAAGATTGCCTGGAGTGGGGGAGGATGTTTAGTGTGCAACCACATAGAGAAACAGAAAGGAGATTGAGGGTCTGCAGGAGGAACTAAGACAGGCAAGGCAGACTGGGGGTGGGTTTAGCCCAATACTGGAGGGATGAAAAATGGGAGATGAGGGAGAGTGATTTAAGCCAACAGTGGTGAGAAGAGGGTCATAAGAAGGGAAGCAGAGACAAGGGGGCCCAGGCCAGGAAGAACGATTGCCAGAGAAACCAGGTCAGGAGACAAAAGACAAATGGAAGGAGAAGATAGGGACTTGTGAGAGGAGGTGAAGAAGTGGTAAAAGTCAAGGAGTGGAAAGGAGAGAACAGGTTACTATGAAGAGAGAGGGAACAGGCATTTGTGAAGGGTCTTCAGAAAATAGTTTTGCACTGCTAGAGAGGAAGAAGGTGGAGCAGGGAAATGATGAAATTAGAGGAGTAATTGATAAATGCCTGGACCAAACTGGAGCAGGGGGAAGTTCTGCTGGGAGTATTGCAACAGCGGCAAAAGGGGGGAGATAATATGCAAGAGGAAGAAGAGGGGCCGGAACTGAGAGAGGGAGATCAATGGAAGCAAGCAGGGAGTAAGAGTGGTGGAATCTTAGTGTTGGGGGACTCAATACTAAGAGGAGTCAGGTGGGGTGGCAAGGGGGGAGAGGCATAGTCACATTTGGGTGGAGGCCATGCCAGGAATGACAGCAGAAAGGGTGGGACAATCTGTTCTGAAATATGCTAGAAGGGGTAGGGACAAGCCTCATTTAATTATACATCTTGGGACAAATGACCTGGATGACAAGACAGTAGATATAGTCCAGAGGAGGTTTGAGGAACTAGGACAATTAGGTGAGGGGGCAGGAAGGCCATTAACTTTTTCGGAGATACTTACAGTGCCCAAGGCAAGCACAACAAGAAAGCTGAGAATAGAAGAATTTAATGGATGGCTAAGAACCTGGTGTTTGCTAAATTGTATGGGCTGTTGGGGGGGGAGGGACCTGGGAGGACAGTAGTCTCTATGCCAAGGACAGACTACACTTGAGTGAGGAGGGAATGAAAGTGTTGAAACAGAGGATGGAGGAGTACATAGAGGAAGTAGGGAATTTAAACTAGGAGTGAGGTGTGGCAATTGGGGAAGAGACATGCAGAGACCACAGGTTGGGAAACCATATGAGCTTACCCCCCATAACAGTGATAAAGGACAAATGGCAAGTACTATTGGTGATGCTAGTAAAGGAGGGCAGGATGGGAGGGGGGAAAGGGTGGAAGGTGGTTACCCTTAATGCTAGGAGCCTTGGGAGGAAAACTGCAGAGTTACAGGTGCTCATGGCAGAGGGAGAGGTGGACATTGCAGCCATCACAGAAACCTGGGCCACCCAATACAATGACTGGGACCTGTCTCTACCAGGTTACAGGTTATTTCGTAAGGACAGAGTGATTGGGAAAGGAGGGGGTGTGGCACTATATGTGAAGGAAGGACTGAAGTGTGGAAGGGAAGAAGGAGTGAAGGGTAGTACGGAGTCACTTTGGATGCAAATCCACGGTTCTAAGAATAGGATTCTTAGAATGGGAATGGTGTACAGGCCGCCATCTCAGATGGATGAGTTAGACAGGGAACTAGCGGGACAGATCAGGAAGACCTGCGAGAAGGGTAGTGTGGTGATTGTGGTGGACTTCAACATGCCAGGAGTGGACTGGAGTATGCCATCAACCTGGAACTAAAGGGAGCAGGTACTGCTGGATGCCTTCTAGGACAGCTTCCTGCTGCAAATGGTCAGTGAATCAACCAGGTTAGGGAATACCCTTGACCTTGTGCGGGCAAATGGGGACTTTGTGAGAGAACTTACAGTGGAGGAACTGCTGTCAGGGAGTGACCACCACTCAGTATGCCTCACACTGGATATGGGCAAGGAAGGAATGGAATCTAGCAGAAGAGAGCTGGACTTCAGGATGGCTGACTTTGGGAGGATGGAGGAAGTGGTAAAAGGGTACCTGGCCAGAAATCAGTCTAGTATGGACACTAACCAGTGGTGGGAGCTCATAAAGCTGGAGATAGTGGAGGCAACCAAAACCTGCTGCAAGGCCCAGAGCAAGAAGGCTAGGGCTAAAGAATCCAAGCTGGTTGAGCAAGGAGGTCATGGAAAAGATAAGGAGGAAAAAAGCTGCCTTTAGGAAGTACAAGAAAACAGTGAGGGGGAGGACAGGGAGGAGAACTTGACAGAATCAAAGGAGGTGACAAGGGCAGTAAGGGGAGCCAAGACATCTATGGAACTCAGGCTGGCACAAGGCATTAAGAAGGGGGAGAAGGACTTCTTTAGGTACATCAGGGAGAAAAGGAGCTATAAGGACCACATAGTAAGGATTAGGAAGGAGGGGGGTTGGGTGGAAGCAATGTGCGATAAGGCAGAAGCACTAAATCAGTACTTCTGCTCAGTATTTACTAAAGAGAAGAGGGGAGTGACACCCAAGGGGGAGAAATGGCAGAAACAAGGGGGGTGACAGATGGGGAAATCATGGAGGGCAGAGTTTCGGGAGTGTTTGAAGGCACTGAGGGTGGATAAGGCACCCGGCCCAGATGGCATCCACCCCAGGGTACTGAAGGAGCTGTCAGAGCTCCTTGCAGGACCTTTGGCAGACCTATTTAATGCCTCACTACATTCAGGGTGTGTATCTCAGGACTGGAGGATGGCTGATGTAGTGCCCCTCCACAAGAGTGGCCCCAAGGATGAACCGGGAACCTACAGACCAGTGAGCCTCACATCCATTGTGGGTAAGCTAATGGAGACTATCCTGAAGGAGAGGCTGGTGGCCCTCCTAGAGGCCAAAGGACTACAGGATAGCTGACAGCGTGGCTTCATACGGGGCAGATCCTGCCAAACCAACCTGGTGGAGTTCTATGACTGGGTAACTAGGAAACTGGACAGGGACCATGCAGTGGATGTCCTGTATCTGGACTTCAGCAAGGCATTTGACTGGGTGCCACATGGAAGGCTGGGAAGTAAGTTAGTAGGCACAGGGGCAGGTGCAAAGCTGGTGAGATGGGTAGGGAACTGGCTTCAGGGAAGGCAACAGAGGGTGGTGGTGGTGGGTGGGGAGCTCTCACACCCAAGGGTAGTGACGTGTGGTGTTCCACAGGGCTCGGTGTTGGGACCAGTGTTGTTTGGGATATTCATTGCAGACATATCATTGGACATCAAGAGCAATATCAGTCTGTTTGCTGATGATACCAAGGTAGGCGCGGTGGTGGATGACCTAGGGGGATGGCAGGGGTTGCAGGATGATCTGGCAAAGCTTGAAACCTGGTCAGACATCTGGTAACTGGGGTTTAATGCTAAAAAGTGCAAGGTGCTGCATTTTGGGATAAAGAACCCATGGATGAGTTACCAGCTGGGGGGAGTGCAGCTAGCCCAGACAGAGGAGGAGAAGGATATGGGGGTGTTCATTACAGGGTCAATGAACAACTCAGCACAATGTAGGAAGGCAGCTGCAAAGGCCAACAAAATGCTGAGTTGTATTGCAAGGGGTATATCCTCGAGGAGGGAGGAGGTGATTCTGCCACTGTATAGGTCATTAGTTAGACCGCACCTGGAGTACTGTGTGCAGTACTGGTGTCCATATCTGAAGAGGGACATTAAGTTACTGGAGGGGGTACAGCACAGGGTGACAAAGATTATCAAGGGGCTAGGGGACTTATACAAGAGGAGGGTGAGGGAGTTGAACATGTACTCACTGGAGGAGAGGAAGAACAGGGGGACATGATGAAAACCTTTAAGTATGTGAAAGGAATAAACCAGACAGGTACAGAGGGCTGTTCAAAGTAAGGAAGGGGAGGGACACGAGGGGCCATGATATGAGACTGGAGGGAGGAAGGTTCAGGAGGGAGATGAGGAGATACTTTTTTACAGAGAGGGTGGTGGCTGGGTTGAATCCTTTACCTGCAGAAGTGGTATTGAGTAGAACAGTGGATTGATTCAAAAGGGGATGGGAATGGACAAGGGGGGGGTCAATGAAGGGGAAGGGTGGAAGGGAGGGGCACCTGCAGAATAAGGGGTGCTAGCTGCACATTCGAGCAGACTTGATAGACCTCTAGGCCTTTATCTGCTGGCAAATTTCGTATGTTGGTATGTTCATAACAATACCAATGAGCAAACTAACTGTCCATTCTCTCCAACTGACAATATGCAATAAATCACTTCCATTTAGATACACATGTAGATCGGCAGTTGCAGACTGATTTCAGATTGCAGAAATCCTTAAATTATGCACAGAACGGGAGTGAAGAATAACTTGTGAGTGGGTGGTGGTACTGGAAAAAAACTGCCACTTTAAGCCAATGGATCTTTAAAGGGGTTCAGATTAAGGCTGACATAGATAGTAGATATATAGTGTATGACAGAACACTGTTCCACATGGAAATCCATACCTGGAACAGCATTGTTGTGCTTCACTCAGTGCATCACAATCTTGTTGTGCTGCACTGAGTACTTCACCGGTGCAACACAACAAGATCAAACGCATTCACACATGCGCAATGTTGGGCCACGGTGGTGAAAATGGACAAGGGACAGAGAAAACAAGATGCACTTGAATAAACTGCACCAAGAAGGTACTTCACATACCGTTAAAACCTTCTCTGGACTCACCATACACTGTAAAAGATTGTCTATGGTGAGTCATTCACAGACAAGGATATTCTCTGATCTCGAGGTCTCCATGTCAACGGATGATCTTTTGAGCTTTGCTCTCGAGGTCTAGCATTGCCATGGAGACCTCTCAATCAAGAATATCCTTGTTGTGAATGACTCCCCATAGACAATCCTCTGTATGCAGTCAGGATGCTCATCACTTAATCTGGGGGGGCAGAATGCTTTCTGCCTCCACAGACAGCAAACAGAATTATTTTTGGATCTAAAATAAAAGTGTTTTCTTTAATTTTTTTTATGCAGGTTACCTTGTTTTCTTAGCCTTAATTGCCATACTTTTGGAGTGACTTATGACATTGTGCAAGTTTGAGTAGCACATTCTACTTAAAGAATTCAGTGGCAGCTTCACATAAGCTCTGTGTTTGTGTTTGTTTTATAGAGTAACATGCAATATGTATCATTGTTATAGCCACAGATTAAATGGGTTTGGGTGTCTGTTCAAAATAAATCTTATTCACATCACAGGACTGCCTTCTTCAGAGTTGGGCAAAGGCTGACTGTCTTTATTCAGAAATGTTCTTGATGCAATTGCCAAGTGGTCAAATTGCTCCTCCATCAAGGAGTGATGGCCCCAAGATTTGCAAAGTGCATCACGTTTAATGAGAGGAAACTTATAGTTTTCCTGTTTGCTCTGTAATGGACCTTGGAGCATACATGAAAACACTCTGACTCCTAATGTCACTTTGTAAGTACAGTAAACCAATAATTAAAAAGTATTTAACAAAGGTAAAACATATTTGGAGTTATAGACAGTACCATTTAAAAACAAATTAGGTCAAATTAGTTGTGCCAGTGATCTGTGCTGCTGCTTCTAGTAAAGAGAGAAGAAGCATGAAAAAAAAAAATTATCTTTCTAATGAAATCTCCATAACATAATCAATTTATTTAGTACTTGACACTTTTTCTTGTTTTCACATGTAAATGTTTTATTAGTGCTCATAAATGGTTTACAAATTATTCTGTGGTTGTTGCTTTAACATTGGACTTTAAAAGGACACTAACAGATAGCCATGGTAACCTTTTGAAAAAGTTTAGCTGTGTGAAACATTAAGGCATTTTTCTGCATCTTGATTGTTTAACTGTACCTTTGCTGAAGCATATCTTTTCTGAGCATCAGACGATGAACACGAGTGCATGCACAGTCAGGGATAGGGGATGTGGGCATTAAACCACCAGGTTGGGGGCTATTCTGCAGGGGCAACATCGGGGAGGGGAGCCACTATACCACCAGGTCAGGGACTCTGTTATTGCTATTCTGCAATGGCAGCATCAGGATTGGGGAAGGAGGCCATTTTACCACCAGATCGGGGGCTTTAGTACTAATATTCTGCATGGGCAACATCAGGATCTGGAAGAGGGGCCACTAGACCACCAGGAAAGAACATTTATTAAATATTGCAACACTGGCCAATATCTGGGATCGGGGAGGGTGGGCCACTAGACCACCAGGACACAGATGATTAATTATAATAAGCAAGGGTGCTCTGGAGATCAGGGAGCTAGGGATGCTAGACCACCATGGAAAGGGACAAGGATGCTTGCATTTGCCTCTGGAGCTTTCGGAACACCCCTCCCATGCACCAGGTGTTTGTCACATGGGAGTGGTTGCCACAAGTATGAGGAATTAGGTGCTGGGACCCCTTCTGTACCTGAAAGTGGTGCTGAGTCCCTGGCACACCAGGCTTCGGTGGGCACATGCTGCTGTTTGCAGCAGCTTGGGCTGATCAAAGCCCCTTTTGTGAATCAGACCCATTACCAATTTGAAGACCTGTATTACAGGCTGTAGTAGAAGTGATAGTGCTATAGGTGATATGGGCTGAGTACTTTGTGTAGTTTTATTACGGTTTGACTTTGTTACATCAGCTGTATTTTTTTGTTCTCAGTAGTGGAGGGGTGGGTGTAGCTGTGTATGGGCTCTGCACAGCACCCACTGTAGCTACTAATTTATTAGTAGCATAGAGAGTGGCAGAGTGAGACACACACACACATACACACACACACACATTGCCATAATGTGTCATTATTAAAAAGTATACAGTATATTGTGTTCCTTTTTAAATCTGGACCCTAGTGGTTACTCCATTTTACCCAGTGCTTTACTACAGTCACAGTGTTTTTACTGCTACTCTGTACTTGCTCTAGCAAACTAATTTTTGCAGAAAATATATGTACAGGTATTAATGTTTACTTTGATATAAATAAAAGGAAATTTGTTTCTGGTCGTGGGCATGGGAGTGTCAGTTGCACTCACGCAAAAAGTGCAACAGAAGGCTACATTTGTGAGAAATGGTGTGGCAGCATCAGTATAGCCCTCTGTAACTGAAATGATGGCTGTGGCTCTTGTATTAACAATGGCTCCTGTAATGCCATCTGTTGCTGGGGAGAAGTAAAGTCACTGGTGATTGGAGTGTGACTGTGCAGCCTAGTTGCCTCATGAGAAAAACTTGCTACTGATATACTCTAGCAGCATTGTTGATGATGACGCAAACAGAAGGTAGGTCATCCTTAGTAGTGGGTGATTCATCCTTTACAGAGCAGTCTCAGTCACAGTCACAGAACGCTGGGGTCAAGGAGAATCAGTGCAAGGTGAGAGAAGAGGAGATACAGTAGAAGGTACTTTATTTTATGGAGTGGAAGAAGATGATTTGGAAGACATTTTTGCACAAGAATGGAGATAGTTTGGTACACAATCCAAGTAATGAGGAAATACTTGAGAAAGATGTTGAGAGGGGGAGGGATAAATAGAGAATACTGATGTTGGCAGCATAGATTTTTATTCAGATTTTGATGATCCCCTACTGGATGTGGATTGGGAGCCAGAGTAAGAGGTCCATAAAACTGTTTACAAATGTAACATGCCTTTTTCTGAATCAAGAGACAGAGAAGTTGAGGAGGGAAAGGAGGAAAATGATGAGGAGTGTAAAAATGCTATTCCTATATATAAGCAATGTTATAAAAGAAAAAACAAGGGCATTGCAGAGGGAAAGCAAAGGGATTGCAATATGAGAGGAAGCAGCAGCTGTGTTGGCAGTCATGATGCTAATATAACATGTGCAGGCCCTAATAGACCCCTGCAGCATGACCAAACAACACAATCAAGCTTGTGACACCCAAAACCTCATTAGTATGAGATTTTAGGACCCCAAAGGTGAGAGCTTTGCCATATGTGAGATCTTAAAAATTACACTCATATCGGGATTACCGAGAAGCATAGTCATATAAAAAAATCAATAAGTGGCAACAGCACCAAAGAGATGCACAGTTTGCTTTGAATAGACTGGTTGTTTGATAGCCATGGTAGAGGGGTATTTGAAGAAACAGAGGTCAGTGAGAATGATCATAACAATGCTAGCACTACCTTCACCAATGTCATGTATAGTGGAGCCTGTCAGGATGCAGTGCAGTGTCTCAATTTGTACATGGCAAAATAGATTATCTGCCACGTAAATAGCTTTCTTTCCTGCAGTAACTCTGCAGATTTCTGCAGTATTATTTTGTTTTAGAATTGCTTACTGGGAAAGGCACACTGAGCCATGGCTCATTTTCAGGTGTGACCTTGTGGAAGGGAACCGAAAATACTTGGCATAAAGCACAGGTGTTGTTTTTCAGTTACAATAAAGTGCACTCAGAGACATGGATAAATACAGGAGTAAGTGAAAATATTTGTGCAAAATAAACAAACAAGGCATGAGCAGCAAATGAGCATTTCAGCAACACTCACAGCTTGGTATGAGGCAAAAGCAAGGGGAGCAGTTGAGGAGGGGGCAGGAAGGAGTTTCTTCTGGTGCTTGAGGGAGCCAGATGAGGCAGCAATAAGGAGTGGGGATGAGGAATGATGAAGGTGTGAGGATCCCTGGAATAGAGGGAACAGGAGGCAGATGGGATAAGGGTCAGGAGGGAAGAGAGATTAGAGAGAATGGACCTAAACCAATATTTGGAAATGAATGAGGTACAATGGATGTGATGATGAGAGTGTAGAGGGAGAATGGATAATGAGATGAACATTGAGCAATGATGAATACAAAGAAGGGAGTTGGTAGCAAAGTAGAAAAGGGAATTGTAGAGGGTCTCCAGTCTAGCCAGGGAAGTGGATGGAGCTTGTCA
Source organism: Neoceratodus forsteri (assembly GCA_016271365.2). Taxonomy (NCBI): domain Eukaryota; kingdom Metazoa; phylum Chordata; order Ceratodontiformes; family Ceratodontidae; genus Neoceratodus; species Neoceratodus forsteri. The sequence goes on along the minus strand of CM028136.1, from coordinate 120,047,178 downwards.
TCAGGATGCATGTGAATATGTGAGTTGGTACAACCCTGTGAGAGATGATTATGGAAGACAGAGAAGAGAAATGGGATGCAGGATGGAGTACTGTGAGACCCCTGCATAGAGGGGAAGAGGAGGAGACAGGATGGTACAGTACCAACCTAAACAGACAGTGGACAGCCTTCAAAATAGAAATGGAGCTAGTCATCCACAGGAGCTGAGAGGCCAGCAGAGCTCAGCTTATCCAGGAGGAGTGAGCGGGATACCGAGTCAAAGGCTTTGGACAGATTGATGAAGATGACAACTTTGATGTGCCCCTGATCCATCTCTGAGAAGACAGAATTAGTAACATGCAACAGGGAGGAGACAGTAGAGTGACACTTATGGAAGCCAGACTGGAATGGTGAGAGAAAATTGGTGAAGGATAAAAAAAATTAGATAGTCTGGTATAGACTACTTTCTCCTGCAGTTGGCAAAAGAAGGGACAAGGAAGATTGGCTGGAAGTTACCTTGGGTGGAAGGGTCCCACCCTTTGTGGAGTGGAAGAACTTTTGCCAGCTTCAAGGACTGAGGGACAGCACTGAGGAAGAAGGAGAAGCTGAGCAGGTTAGTCAGAGGAGATGCTATGGCAGAAGCAGAAATATTGAGTAGTTTAGGATCCAGCACATTAACATTTGCATAGGTAGAGGGAGTAAAGGGCAGTCAAAGTTTCCTGGGTACTAGTGGGGAAGGGGGCATGGAAAAAACCTTGTCAGGGGAGAGGAAGGGAGGAAGAGACAACATGAGGAGGAATGGAGGAAAGGGGAGGTTGAGCAGTAGGGAGAGCACAGTGAAAAATTCATTGAAGTGAGCAGCAACAGAGGATGGGTCAGACACTGATGAACCATTGACCCGAAGGGCTGGAGGGGCAAACTGGGTGGGAGGTTCAAAGACAGACTGAATTATCTTGCAGAACTTTGAGGCAGCAATAAGGTTGTTCTGGAGGTTTGCCTTAAAATATTTTGAAGTTGCAGCCTGGGCTGTCTTTGCTCAGGAATTTCTGATCATTCTATAATTTAGAAGGTCAGGAAGGGAGTGAGATGATCTGTAACATGCCCAGGCAACATCACTGTACTTGCACTGACCAATAACATCAGGGATAATTCAGGGGTGGTGGTGAGTTTTGACCCTGGTTTTCTGAGTGGAGCACGCTTGTCCCAGACAGAGTAGAATTAAGAGTGAAACAGAAAGAGGGCAACTTCAGTATCAGTGTCAGAGGGCATGGCTGTTCAATCAGCAGCAGCAAGGTTGCTCAAGAAAGCAGAGGTGTTGAGTGACCAGAGGGAACTAGTACAAATGTATTTAGGGCAGAGGGTGGGCAACAAATATTCCTGAAGCAGAATGGTATATAATGGTCAATGAAATCATCCAGCAAGACACCTGTTGCAACAACATGGTGAGGTTGGAAGGAGAGAACCAAGTACTAGAGGGAATGATTGTTAGAGTGGGCATTGAACCAAGCAGGTTTTAAGGAACTCAACCCAGTGGATGGTTGGCTTGGAGGTCGGAGAGAGTCAACTGACACTGAAGTCACCTAGAAGGATAAGTTCATCACTGGAGGAAGGACAGGTGATGTTGGAGAGAGAGAAGAAACCAGGGAAAAGGACAATACTTTTGGTGAGTCATAGAAGACCCCAGTGAAGATGGTCACAGTGGAGGGGACTGATAGACCGACCAGTAGAAATTCATGGGAGGAAGATGAGACCTCTGTGGTAACCATGGTACAAAAGATATTCTCACAGGCATAGATGGCAAGACCTCTCCATGTTTTTTCCTGTCTTACCTGAAGAGGTGATAGTCAGGAAGGGATAGGCTAGCTTCTAGGATCCTGGAGGAGGGTCAGGATTCTGAGATAATGATAGTCAGGAAGGGGCAGGCTAGAGTCTGGGATCCTGGAGGAGGGCCAGAATTCTGAGATACTAAGAATGGAAGTCGAGTTTTGGGAAAAGATTCTAAGCATTGAGATGAAAAATGCTCAGGCCTTAGGCAGCAGGGGAGGTGGAGAAGGAGGGAAGGGAGGGTCCAGGGGTGGGTTCCCCATCACCAGACAGGAGAAGAAGTAGAAACAGAAGCAGAAGAATGGAGCGTCATTTTTGCCACTTGAGGGGAGGGAAGACAGGAGGGAAAGGTGGGGGAAAGGATAAGAAGGCACGGTGGAGTAGCTCCAGGTTAATGGAAAAGCAGGAGAAAAAACAGTGTGGATGGGAAGGGAGGAGGGTAAAGAAGAGGGGTGAGAGCTGTATGGGAAGAGGGGGAAATTGAGATCAGATGGGTGAGGCAGAGGAGGAAGGAGAAGAGAGTCACGGCAAGGGAAGGGAGGGGAGGGATGAGGTAGAGGAATGTTAGAAAAATTGTGAAGAGAAGGTGAGATGCCATAGCCCTGAGTAAAATAGTGCTGAAGCTGAGAATATGAGTGATTGTTGGTTAAAAAACGTAAAATTGCAGTCAAAGTCCTCATCTGTAAATGGGAATGGGAGAAACAATAGACAGGTTTGAACAACAAAACTCAAATAGATTACTGGCTATGCTGAAACAAATGCAAAAAAATTGCTGGGCGAAGCATTGGGACAATGCAATGCATCATGAGAAGTATATGCAAATCACCATGAAAGAATTTAGATTGGTTCTGCTTTAAGCTTATTTTTTAAATTACATTCCTATTTTAGGCTCCCCATGACCCAAACCAGTAGGACCATTATACAAACAGTTCCATCAGATCCTAAGACACATATGTCTGCAATCTTTGTTGTGCAGGCATAACAGACAAAAACGAGAAGGTAAAGCACTCAAACCTCAAAACAATGGTAATGAAAATTGATTCCATATATCAAAAAAGGAAATGCAAGCATTACAAATGGTCACTCCCAAAAATTATGCAAAGGTGCAAAGGCAGTAAAAATGTGCATCCCGGATGCTGTCAGAGCCCCTTGAAGGTGGCTGACCAGACTCCTCAATTTTTCTCATCACTCTGACATGTCTACTGGGGGTGGAGTCTGTATATTAGTACACATCCATTTATAGGTTAGATTTCGAGGTACAGTGCTTACATAAAGGTAGCAGAAAGAGGTGGATGCATTCCTAAGGATCCATTTTTAGTGCAAATTGCAAAACGTAAACAGTGAATAACAGTGCAAAAGCTGTTCAAATAGTCACAAGTGAAAATCATCAATAGCATCAAAACAGCAGACCATTAGAGATAAGAGGAAGTTTGTTAAGGCAAAAATAAATCAATTGAATTATTGTAATTATATATGTGTATAAGTATTGCCAATTGTAGTGGTAAACAAGGTGCAGTAGAAGATGAAAGGCTGAGTAGTAAGGATGAGAAAAAAGGCTAGAGAAATGGCAGAAAGTATGTAATGGGGTAAGGAGGGAGAGGAATGCAACGATTGGGGGGTAGGTAAACATGGAAACAGAACAGCACATAAGGATGGCTTGGCTCACACAGTGTGCCCATTATTCCCTACCTACATTATTACTGCAGCCCATACTTTGTCCTCTCCCCCTTCCTTTCTACTAAGATTCCCTTGTACCTATCTAATGCTGGAAGGCTGTTCATGGAAGTGGAACAAATTATCTGGGTTTATTGGCAATTAGGAATGCTTTAGTAAGTTCACCACTGGATAGGGTGATGCCATCTCAATTCTTCCCAAGAGGTCTGGAATACCTCTTAAAACATAACTAGTTCACCTTGAAGGACTGACCCAGTGATGCGGAGGGCTGATGCTCTCTACCTCACCTGCTGCCACACTAGAGACCCATGTTCAGGAACAGATTTGGGTCACTGTGAATGAGAATACTCAGCCAAGGCTATAAACAGGGCACACAAATGGGACAAGGGAAAAACTCTTTTAATTCCCAGAATGAGAAATACCTGCAAAGAACATGTAGTGCCTCTGGTGGTCAAATATAATGAGTGGGAACCGTCAATCAAAAACAATGTCCACAAAATCTGGGAACTGATCTGGACAAACTGTGAACTAGCCAGAGTCCAGGGTTCCATCCCAGAGTGACCTTCTTCTAGTAGAAAACATTGGGGACATCATGGTGCACAGGTATTTATAAGTGCTCCCCAATCAGAATAACTGGTTGGGTAAAGCTGCCAATGGCATATTTAAGTGCCACCATTGTAATAGGTATAAACATATAGTCACAGGCAATAAGATATGTATTCCTGGCCAGAGCAGGGAGGGACAAGTTAAGCAACATACCACCTGTAACACCAACTATTTAGTGTATGCAGCTTGGTGCACATGCACCAATGTTTATGTGGGTAGAACAATCAGAAGGTCAAAGGATGAAACATGTAAGAGCAATTAGGAGTGGCAAGATGGCAAATGCCGTAGGTAACCACTACTTTCAGGCATAAAACGCTAACCCTGAATCTTTAAGATTTACAATACCAGATCATCAGGTTAACTAAAGGGAAGGCTATACACTGCAAACATTATCACGGAAGGACTCCAGATGGATCCACAGGCTCACAGCCATCAATTCAGAGGGTTTCAATGATGTAATTCATTTTACTCCATTCATGAGTTTGTGGCTGTATACTAAATATCTTTCTTTCTCTCTGTCTCTCTCTCTCTTTCTCTGTCTCTCTCTCTCTCTCTCTCTCTGTTTTCAGTGACCCTATTTTCCATGTGTGTTTTCCATAAATGCATCAAATATTAGGAGCAGGAATGAGAAGGTGTAGTCAGAAACATATGATCCATTAAGTCCTACCAGAGCCACATAATAGCATTTCCACTCATAAATATTTATTCCTGCTTATATTCTCCTTTACTACAGTCCTTCCCCCAACCTCCACTCCTCTCCCATATTACTTACCATGTCCCCAACTTCACCTTCCGCTATGGTGAACTTCACAGACTTTTTAATTTTTGAGGAGATTTTTGTCTTCTATCAGCACCATCAGACCTTTTGGTACACATATGAAGCACATGATTATATGTTCTTCAGCATCCAGTGCAAATCTAATATTGACCAGCACAAATGCATCACTTGTGACATAGTCCGTTTATACTCAGCACTGCCTGGCTCCTTTCTGCCTAGCCGGCAACTATATTAGAACTCCTAGGAGCCATCAAAAGGACTACATAGCTCATCTTCTATGTTAAGCAACAATAATCAGTCAGGCAATACAGGAGGATGATAACAGTACAGTCCTAATCATCTTCTCACAGTGTATAAGGACTAACATGTCACATTATCTTAATTAAATGTTACATTGGCTGTTACCTCCTCATATGATTTTATTACTCACTACTGGGACCAACTACCACTCCTTTAGATATGAATCTTTAATCATTGTAACATGCTGCTCATTATTTCATATTTACTATTCAATTTGGTTAACCATTACCTCCCGTTGGCCCCTGCACCCTATCCCTCTTTACCCCATTACCTCCTTTCTTCCACTTATCCAGCCTTTGTCCTAATCCTTCCTACTCAGCCCTCCATCTTCTACTTTGCCTTGTTTACCACTACAGTATGCAATACTTACACACATACATAATTACAATAAATTTCAATTGATAGATTTTTGCCCTAATTAATTACTCTTAGTTATAGTAGTCTGCTGTTTTGGTGCTGTTGATTTTTTTAACTTGTGACAGTTTTGTCCAAGTGTTGCTCTGCTGCTCACTGTTCACACTTTTTCAATATTTGCTCTGAAAATGGATCCCTAGTAATGCCTTCAACTCATTCTGCTACCTTTGTGTGAGCATAGTACTTTTAAATCTCAGCCTATAAAAGGAGATATGCCAGAATACAGACTATGCCCCCGTAAGAAATGTCAAAGCAGCATGAAATGTTAATGAATCTGGTCAGCCAGCCTCAAGGGGCTCAGGCACCATATATTTACTGCCTTTGAACACATTTTGGGAGTGACTCAATGCAATGTCTGTATTGCGTTCATGATACATGGAACACATTTTCATTACCATTTGTTGGGTAGGAATGTACTACCTTCTAGCTTTTTTTTCTGTCAGTACTCCACACAGGCAGCTGCACCACTCAATAATCAGCAGTAGTGTTGTCACCCTCTTATCTATTGTGCAGGGACACACAGATTACTTGGAACACCTAGGGCCCAGTGATGAACCTGTTCTATATTAGCAAAACAAGCTTTGTGTGTGGACTGCACTGGCTTCAGTTGTGGTAGAGCACCTGCTCTGCCCATTAGCCAGTAAAATTCTCAGTGTTGTTTCATTGTTGAGAAATCCATTCTCAGTACTAACCCTATCCATGTGTCTAGCTTCCTTCTGATTTCTTCCTTAACCTGTATCCAGGCTCCAGTACTCTCTGCCTCAGCAATGCCATCTTTCCCCTGCATAGGTCTACCTGTTACATTACTACTGCTCACTGTGCCTTACTGCTTTATTTTTTCATTTTCAGTTGCGTTCATTTATATAAGCAATAATGTAGACTAGCGTGTGTGATTATGGGTGAATAATCACACACCGTTTGATGGTGTTGTTGGGCATGAGATGCTTGTTTTGAGTGACTTTACAACACCTGAAAGAGATGTGTGACTACTGTCCATAAGTAAACATCCTAGACTGATGTACTGCACTTATAACATGTAGAAAATTTCAATTAGAAAAAACTGAGAGAAACTTTTTTTTTATTTGATTCGGAAGTGACACTTTACTGTTTGAACAGTGTGGGACATAAAGTAGTAGTAATGTGTTTATTGTTCAACTTATCAGTCTTTACCATCTTAAAGCATACAAAAATACAAAGGATAATAAATACAAGAAATACAGTTATATATTTTTTTTATTTTTGTCTTTAGTAACTGGATAAAGCCCACTAGGCACAAGTGCCTGTTTTCAGGGGTGACCTGGGAGCACTGGGGAGGTTAGGTGACTTATTCAGAGTCACACAGTATGCAAGTGGAGGTTGTGGGAATCAAACCCAGGTCTGTTGGATATACCAAGCTCATTCACAAGCTTGTTACTCCAACCTCTAGGCTATACTGCCAGCCCCATAATAGATAAATACAGACAACAATCTTAAAAACATACTGGACAGAGGAGATGTACAAATTCCTTGTTAGCATCTGTAAATGGGGCCAATAAATGTCCTCAGTATTATTGATCTATACTAGGCAGCCTTTGATTATTGAGTTAATCACATAATGATAACAAGCATGTGTCAATGCTGTATGTTGTCTGGCTGGCATTGACATTGGTAGAGCAAGAGTTAGAGAGATGTACTGTATGATAGGAATGTCAGTGCAGTATGGAACTGACACCAATACCACCCCACCCTGCAGAGTCAGACAGGCATTGAGATGTGCCTTTGGGCCATTGACCATAATACTTATGCCATTTCATCTCACTCTACCCTGCAGACACCGACAATTGTCGTGGTGTGCCTTAGGATCTTTGAGCATAATGCTCACCCCATTCCATAAGAAAATATGCTGAAATGGGTGAAGTATAGGAGAATGGGGTGAACTTTGGGTCCGAAGAGCCAAAGGCACACCTCAATGCCTGTCACTGGTTGCTGGGTGGGAGTGGGAGTGGAATGACATGAACATTACAGCTGACAATCCCAAGTCACACCCCTGATGCCTGTCAGTCTCTACTGTGTGGGACATTATGGTTGGAAACCCTAATGCCCCAGGCAAGTGTTGGTATTTGCACTCCAAATTTTTAATGTCAGCTTTTTGTGACCCCACTTCATGAACAGTGGCACTATCAATTCATTAGCTGAACGATTTGGTGCCACAGGTACAAAAACACATTTTGGCCAAGATATGAAAAATGACAACTGTACTGTTCATGAGGGAGTGTAAAAAATGGCAATGTTAAAAAATCTGGAGTGAAAATAAGAAAAATTGGTGAAGTCATGAGCATGCATAGAAACTGTGCAATGCCTGCCCGTAATGCAATTCATTTGGGAATTTGTTTAACCAAATTTTCAACATATGCATTTTGGGATGGCCATTCATGAACAGTGTCTGTCACTGTGATTTTGTTAATGTGTCCCAAACATTGATTTTCCACAGCAACCACACCATTGTGTACCACATGTGTGAAAACGCATTTTGGGCAGGATGTAAAAGAATGGCAATGTTGAAAATCTGGAGTAAAAATATGAAAAATTGGTGGTCACAAGCATGCGTAGAAACTATGCTACGCATGCCTTTAACACAATTATTTGGGGATTTTTTTAACCAAATTTTCAACATAGGCATTTTGGGACCTTCACTCATGAACAGTGTCACTGTGATTTTGTTATTCTGTCCCGAACGTTTATTTCCCACAGTGACCTTGCCATTGTGTGCCATATGCGCAAAAACACATTTTGGGCTGGATGTGAAAAATGACAGCTGTACTGTTCATAAGGAGATGTGAAAAAAATGGCAATGTTGAAAATCTGAAGTGAAAATATTAGAAATTGGCAAAGTTACGAGCCTATGTGGAAACTGTGCAACGCACGCTTGCAACGCAGTCATTTGTTTTGGAATTTTTTCACCAAATTAGCAACATAGGCTTTTGGGGAGCCCACCTCATGAACAGTGGCACTGTTGTTTCATTAATCAGTCCCAAAAAGTGATTCCACCCAATGACCGTAAATGATCTTTCAGGACCGAATAACGAAATGGCAGTGACTGTGTTCATGAGACGGGGTCCCAAGAACCCCATTTTAAAAATTTAGGACCAAAACTCCCAAAAATGGCTGAGATATACATCTAAGTTGAAACCCCCCATTCAATGTCATTATGGACTTGCTGTCATTTCTTCAGTTTGCAATTCGTGTTTGAAGAGTGCAGACATGTTCCCAGTCAACTGAAGATCACTGCTCCTGCCTTCTGCAGGTAAGTATGGGTGAGGGGGTGCGGGCAGGTGGGGTGCACAAATAAAGGGTGCAGGTTGGGGGAGGGGGCCAGACAGCAATGACAAGGGACCGTTTTCTTGTTTTCCAGGTTAAAAAAACTAAAAAGCTGTCATGGGTTCTGTTTTTGTTTTTTACAGGGAAACCTGGATGCTGACACACTAGGGTTGGTTCCCTGTGTGCCACACTACTTGAGGGATCAATGCTGACCTGGGAATTGGGCACCCCAAAGTCGTAAGATATGTGGGGGGGCCGCATCCGACACCATTAGTGAGTATTCTGGTGTCAGAAACACCACGGCAGGGTTTGGCACACTGGGATGGGCTCCCAGTGTGCCACATTAAAGGATGTTTGGGGGGGATTAGGCACACAATATTTCCAGGTGGGGGGGTTGACCAGTGTGACTGAGATCACGCTTAAAGTACAAGTGTCTTCATGCAATCAATACTCCCAGCCCATGTGGAGCTTAGGCTGTGGTCTGCTCCACACAGCTGGGAGAAACTTTCCAGTCATAGACAGTGGGGCATGGAGGAGCAAAAGGCAAGGAAAGCACCTCCTCCCATCATTCAGGCAGGGACCGGTGGGGTGGAGAGGCAGAGAGGTTACAATGTTTGCTCTCCTGCCGCCACTGCCATGTTGATTGAAATGTTTTACTAAGAAAGGCATGTAGCGGAGGCGTGTCATCAATGCTGCTGCATGACAAGCTTGTCTCTGATCGCAGTGGCAAATTTATTTCAGGTTGGTGACACTTTGCATACAACTTGTGCCACCGCTAGCATGTTCACTAGTTGGGGAATGAGGGATGCACCTTTTAAAGTGTGCCCTGCCTTCACCAAAATTAACACACCTCCGCATTTCTACTACTACCATCTCCTATGCCACAAAATGTTGCTTGTGTGTTTGCAAGACAACATAAAAAGGAATAGAAAAAAGTTGAATAATACTCAATCTTTGCTATGGTTGGCGCAAATTCAAAGCAGTATTAGGTCCTTCCTGAGCAAAGGTAAACGTTCTGATAAGGCTGGGGTCTTGTGGAGTAAGTTGGGTGAACTTAGTCTATCTGGCAAAGCTATTTCCAAAATCTATAAACATATTCTAGTAAGTCTAGACTTTACTATATCCCCGGCACCCTGGCATTGGAAAATTAATATGTCCTTAGAATGGCCAGAGGCGACATGGGAGAAAGTATGGGTTGACATTTATTTGTGCGTTAAGCAAGATAGATTAAGAGAGATCCAGTTTAAGCTGTTGCATAATCTTTACCTCTCCCCAGCAAAACTTATATCGCTTGAATGGCCTATGCTCCCCTGTATGCAGGTATTGCCAAGATCCCTTAGCAACTACCTTTCATAAAATGTGGTCCTGTCCTAAAATATTTGGGTTATGGAATTCGGTTAAACGCTGGATAAGCCCATATTGTGATTTGGCGACATTCTTTAATGTCGAGGTCTGCATATTGGGGATGTATGGCCTTATCCCACATAGTACTCAAAAGTATCAAATGGCATTGATCGTATTAGTTACCAAACTATTAATTTTGAGGCATTGGTGTGAGGACTGGTCCCCTTCATTTCGAGAGTGGTGGGAGGAATTTTTAAATACTTTATATGCAGAAAGATTTGCTTACTTACTTGTCAATACATCGGCTAGATTCTATAAGTGTTGGGGCGGAGTTATTCAGTGCCTCAAGGATAGATACAACTTTTAAGGGACGGTATCCCTTTGCCCCATTGCTAATTTCTTAGTTTTCCTCCTCCCACTATTATTCTTTTATTATTACCCCTATAGTCCTCTCCCCTTACGCTCTCTATCTCTTTTTTCTCTTCTTTTTTTCTCTCTCTTTTTTGGCTTATTCTTTGCTTTTCAACATCCTAATGGTGCCTGGGAGCTTGTTATCTCTGGATCTCCTTTCTTCTATTTGTTTCCTTGTCTCTTTCCCCGTCCCTAGGTGTAGATTAGTAGTAACAACATTAAATTATATGTTTTAGCACCCGGTATTATGTTTAAGTTATGTATTAGGATAGCTGTGGGGGTGGGGGAGGGTAGGGTGGGAGTGGGGTGGGGCTTCCTTCTTTTTCCTTTTTCTGTCTGGCTGTTTTAAACTTTACTTTATTGTATTGGTGTTGTATCATGGAATGTACACTTGTTTGTGAATATCAAATGTGCAGGTGCATATGGTTTTTGTAATAACCCTTCAATAAAATATAGTTATTTGCCAAAAAAAAAAAGTTGAATAATAGAGGCAGACTAAATATTAAAATAGAAAGTATGGTATACTGTGTCCTAGAACAACCAGTTGCTAATAATCTATATGATAATAGTCTTTTGGTATATTTTCTTAATTTTACTGATCATGGTGAAATATGCTGCCAGTCTTCCAATTGTCCAATCATCTTCTTTGAGCATTAATATCCTAGTCAAGACAGACTTACTATATCTAAATCAGATCCAGAGTTTATATTGGGACCTAACCAATAGGACCTCTCATTCTTATAGCAGGCACAATCCTTAATACATGCATGAGGTTTTCTTTACCGCTAACTGGACAAGAACAGTTTTGGTTGTCATTTAATTTTGAATGTCTAACAAAGAGAATGTTACTATCAAAATGCTCAGATTTATATTTTATAAATGTCTTCCTTAATGTAGGATCAGTGACAATATCTAAATGATGCTTGCAACAAAATCTGTTATTATTCTTTGCAAACCATTCTGAATAGGAGGATCTGTAAATATGACCAATATATTCCTTTTTCCAAAAGATACACATTTTTAAATTAATATGTTTTGTATATGTAATGCTTAGCGTGATTATTCTCAATATAATAGTTCAGAATTGAAATATTATAATTATTCAGATTGGTTAATATGCTGGTGTACCAAGAGGCTTGCTTGCAGCTACAGTGCAGCCAGTTTCGCTACTCCATGAGACATTTATAGGAGAGCCCTTGAGGTGACATTCTTGTAATTCTGAGTCAGAAATTCATTTTCCTTGAATCTGTGTTTGCATTAATAGTTTGAAACTCTTATTCTGATTTGATATAACAAGCCAGACATGAATGACCTAACCTTAGGATTGTTCTTAACATTTTAAAAAGTGGCACAGTTTGTTTGACTCTATTTTTCAGGTCCCATATTTCTATTCCATATAGTAATTGTGAATAGTATTTTGCCATGCTTGCTTCAATCAACTGTTTTACAGATAAATCCCCATAAGCACAATTGAATTAGGAGAGTCTCCAAATCACCTTTTTTCATCTTATCTAGGGTTTTATTGGTATGTCTAGTCCAAGAACTGCTTGCATCAAGCATGAAACCTAAATATGTATAGTTATGTACTACTTCTAGTATTTGGAAGGATATGATAGAGACCATCAAATATCTCAAGGGTATAAATAAGGTACAGAAGGCTAGCATCTGTTAGAAAAAGAGATGTTTTTGAACAAGGGGTCATGACATGTGGCTGGAAGAGGGTAGACTCAGGGGTAATGTGAGGAAGTATTTCTTCATAGAAAGGGTAGTGGATGCATGGAACAGCCTACAAGCAGAGGTAGTGGGGGAAAATTCTGCAGGGGTATTAAAAAATGCTTGGGATATGTGTTGTGGCTTGTGGGTGAACTGATGGACACTGACACAGAGTTGTAAAGTGTTGGAAAGGCAATTGCTAGACCAGACATTTGTTGTAGACAAAAATGAACTCAAAAAGCCATCAAAAGCAACTACATTTCAGCAAATAAAATACAAAATGAATAAAAACAACATCACATAGAATTCAACTCCTGCTTTCTTGAGGTACAGGCAGCAATAGTCACCTCATCAGCAAATAGAGTTGGCAACAGGTCTGAAAAGAAGCAGACCCACACAGAGGGATCAGTAACCAGCTGATCCCAAGAGGCATCTGAAGTCTCCCAGCCAGGATACCTCTTTTATAGCAAAACATAATCATGTGACTATTGCTTTCTTCTCCCTCAAACCGTCTAGTACAGCAAAATGCTTACAAACATTTTATTATTTCAGTACTGTTAGTTCAACTGAATGCATGTATTTTATACATGTTTACAAATGTTAGAGTTCATAAAACAAAACAATATAACAGATAAAACAGCTTTGCTGCAGGAACAGGTGTCTCCTCCCCTTCCCCCAACTATAACTAAGGGAAGAGAAGGGCTGGCTGCCTCCTAAGGAGCCAGCGGAAACAAACAGCCACAGAGAGAGAGAACTACACCCAGTCCCTGTGTTTGCAGGTAGGAGTGAACTTTAGGGCCCAGATATTCAAAAGGGTTGCTCCATGCTCAACAGGGTTGCGCATGCTCAAGTCCTACATTGCGCCATTCTGCGATATTCAGCAGGAGGCAGTTGTGCCACTGAAAACAGGCTGAGCAACAGTGCAATGCAAAAGAATGCATGCTCAACAGGAGGGGGAGGAACCATGCATAAACTGCACAGCCCGATATTCAGTCGGGCTGTGCAGAGTTGTGCAGGCGCAACCCCCAACCTGCGCCTGCACAACTTTGAGCCAAAAAGGCTTAAGTTGAGGGCCACCCACAGGTGAGCTGCTGTATTGCAGGGTGCAACACAGCAGCTGCCACCCATGGCTGGCCCCCAACTCAGTCCCTGTGCCCCCCCACCAGCCCGATTGCGGGCATCAATGTGGCCCCCTCCCGTTCACATCCCTGGTGGTCCAGTGGACCGTAATGCCCGATCGTGGGCAGAAAGTATACAGAGCCCCCCACATCCCATGCCTGATTGCGGGCAGAATGTAATAAGAACCCCCACATCCCATGTGCCCGATGCAGGCAGAATGTAATAAGAACCCCCCCACATCCCATGTGCCCGATCATGGGCAGAATGTAATAAGAACCCCCACATCCCATGTGCCCGATCGCGGCAGAATGTAATAAGAACCCCCATCCTATGTGCCCGATTGCGGCAGAATGTAATAGGAACCCCACCGCAACCGAATATCTCCCTGGTGGTCCAGTGGACCGTAATGCCCGATCACGGGCAGAATGTATATTGACAACCCCCCACCCAAACATCTCCCTGGTGTCTAGTGTCCCCCACCCCACCCACCCATGAAGCCCCACCACCCCACTCCTCCGGCAGCCGGTGGGTGGCAGCATCACACCCACCTGCTGCCCTGCCGCCCACCGACTGACTTTCCAGTAGGGCTGCACACCCACTGGTGCAGAGCTGGAGCCATTCACAAATCTGGACTGTCATGTATAGTATGGCTGCACACCCATTGGCTCTAGCTCTGCACCAATGGGTGTGCAGCCCTACTGGAAAGTCAGTCGGTGGAGCGGCGGGCAGCAGGCGGGTGATGTTGCCGCTCACCGCTGCCAGGGAGGAGCGGGTGGTGGGGCTTCGTGGGTGGGTGGGGTGGGGGACACTAGACACCAGGAAGATGTTTGGGTGGGGGGTTGTCAATATACATTCTGCCCGCGATCGGGCATTACGTCCACTGGACCACCAGGAGATATTCGGGGTTGCGGGGGTTCCTATTACATTCTGCCTGCGATCGGGCACTGGGGGTTCTATTACATTCCTGCCCGCTATCGGGCATTACGGTCCACTGGACCACCAGGGAGATATTCAGGTGGGGGGTTCCTATTATCATTCTGCCTGCGATCGGGCACTGGGGGTTCTTTTACATTCTGCCCACGATCGGGCATTAGGAGATGTTTGGGGGTTCTTTTCAATGTCTCTGCCCGCAATCGGTCGCAGGCACGCCGGTCCTCGACAGCTGCTGCCTGGCAGGCCGCCAGCGCAAGTCCTCGGGGATCGGCGCACCTACATGTTATCGGCATGCAAATGGGGCCATAATCAGATGCAAATGGCCCCCGCATCTTGCATGAATTATGGCTCCATTTGCATGTCACCTTTTGAATATCGTGATTTTGGCGCATGGCGCAATGGTACTTAGCGCCACCGCAAGTTGAATGCTCCACTCTGACAACTTGCGGTGGCGCCAAGTTTCGCTGCGCCATGCACAGTGGCTGATAGCTGGGGGTGATATTCAAAGGAGTTGCTCAATAGCAACTCCTTTGAATATCGCCCGCCCACCCCGCGCAACTATTTTGCGCGGGGCAAGGGCTTGCGCCTCAGAATGGCGCAGTTTGAATATCCGGGCCTAGGTTTCTAACAGTGAGAAAGGCTGTTTGTTTACAATGAAAGCAACTTAAAATACAAAGAGTTAGACTATTTTTATGCTACCTTAACCAGAACCACAGACAAAATGCACTTTGGGGAAAAATATTTCAGACTGCAACACACAGTGTTTCAAAGTGGGTAACCTTTAGCAGTTTCACAACACACAACTTCTGAACTCTAGCTACCTAGCAAAGTGCTTTGTGCTGTAAACTCTAAAAAGTATGCTTTATTTGGTGGTCTGGGAGCAGTGCTTTTTTAAACAAACACAAAAATATTTTAAAACCAGCAGCTACACCTGCAGTCTCATGTGTAGTTTCAACCCAAGTTCCTGTCTTTAAACTATGCTTTTTAAAACACAAACCTCAGTGAATGTGACAAGGGAAGGCTGGTATTTGTTCTTATGCAGAGAAAGGAAAAAGCACTAGACTGCTAGAAAAGGAATACAGAAAAGAAGCACCAATTTTTAACTCAGGTGGCCAACCTGAAAAAATGGGACAGTAGAGAAAAGGAAAAAGTTGAAAAAAGACAGATATGCTACTGCAGTAGACTTTTATTTTAGAAAACAGAGAGCATATGAACATAAATACCAGGCACCTTTCCACAATATGCATAGGGGAACCCTAACAACAGGAAAGAGAACAAAGCTGGAGATCAAGCAGGGTCTATAGTATTTGCAGCAGGTAGAGAAAATGGCAGACTAAGTGGGCCTAGCGGTCCTTATCTGCTGTCAGATTTCTAGGTTTCTATATTTGGGCTCCAATATACCAGTTTCTGCTGGCCTGTTTTTGACCAAAGACCATAACTTTGGTTTTAAAGTAGTTTATTTGAAGTTTAGGGCATTAGTTTTATAGGGTAACAGGTCTAGTTTTTTTTTTTTTGTAGCCATTTTCTGGAAAGTAAAAATAATACAAGATCATGCACATAGGCAAGGGCTGAACAAGAGAAGTTTAATATTTTAGGAGAGTCTGACACAAGATAAGCAGTGTCCCTCTGTCATTGTACAGGGAAAATAAAGTAAGGGATAATATGAAGCCGTGTCACTCACTTCTATTAGTGGGAATAATTTTAGAAAATTGGCCCTTTGTGCCAAGTCTAATTCTTTCCCATGTGTCTTTATAAATATTATAGACTATGTAAACTAAAGCCAAGTTGATACTAAACTTTATTAACTTGTCCCATACCTGACTCCTATAAAGCAAATCGAATGCCGCTGAAAATCAGCGAATACTGAATACATTTTGTTTCCTTAGGAAAACATACTTTTCCTTTAAGTGTTGCAAAATTAAGCAGTTGTCAATCATAGAGTAGGCTGACCTAAATCCTGCTGGCAATTTGCTAATCCTGCCTGTTGCTGTCATTTGTGATCTTAATCTCCTTAGCATTATTTTAGAAAATATTTTTAGATTTATGTCAAGCAAACTAATAGGGCTATACATGGCAAGGTCAACTGTGTTGCCTTTCTTGTGACTTGGTATCATCTCAGCCCCTTGCCAGGAAGATGAGACTCATTTTCTTTTATACACTTTGGCCCATATATTCAAAAGGGTTGTGCATGGTGCAACAGTGTTGTGCCATGCGCAACCCACTGATGTGCCCCAGAGCGATATTCAAAAGGGAAAAGTGTGCGGCACAAATCCCGGTGCACCAGAGCACATCAGTAATGTATGCAGGCTCAAGTAGGGGGGCATGCCCATGCATACCCTTCACAGCCTGATATTCAGCCCAGGATGTGCAGAGCCATGCATGCGCAACCCCTACCTGCGCCAGCACAAAGTTGATCCAGAAAAAAAGGAACAACTGATGGCCACCCACAGGTGAGCTGCCACATTGCAGTGTGCAACACGGCTGCTGCTACCTGTGGGTGGCCACCTGAGCTCCGGCTGCACCTGGCAGCACCCACCATGCCTGACTGCTGCCAGCTTGATCACAGGCTAAGTAAAATAATCAGATACCCAAAAACCCTGGTGGTCCAGTGGACCGCTGACTGCCCAATCACGGGCATTTGTAGTAAATAAAAGTAATACTACCAATCTCTCTGGTGGTCTAGGTAGCTCCTCACCTGCCCACTGAGCCCCACCGCCCCACTCCCACCCAGTCAGCCGGTGAGCGACAGCACCCAACCTGCCTGCCACCCCACTGTCCGCCGACTGACACCATAGATAGGGCTGTCGCCCACTGGTCCACAGTGTGAGCCAATGGGCATGTAGCCATACCGCATCATATATTCCAGATATGTGAATGATCCCATTCACATATCTGAAATGTGTAGTACGGTATGGGTTGCATGGCCATTGGCTCACGCCTGTGACCAATGGGTGTACAGCCCCACGGATTTAAGCCAATGGGCGGGTGGCAGGGTGGTAGGTGGTGGGTGCTGCCACCCGCCGCTGACCGTGGGGAAGTGGGTCAATGGGGCTCAGTGGGTGGGTGGGGAGGAGGGTACCACTAGACCACCAGGGATATTGGACATTTTTTTTTAAATGCCCATGATTGGGCAGATAGCGGTCCACTGGACCACCAGGGATATTGGACGAATTCTTATTTTTATACAGATGCCCGCAATTGGGCAGACAGCTGTCCACTGGACCACCAGGGATATTGGATGAATTCTTATTTTTTATACAGATGCCCACGATCGGGCAGACAGCGGTCCACTGGACCACCAGGGAT
Organism: Neoceratodus forsteri; assembly: GCA_016271365.2. Lineage (NCBI taxonomy): Eukaryota > Metazoa > Chordata > Ceratodontiformes > Ceratodontidae > Neoceratodus > Neoceratodus forsteri. Next base: position 120,029,481 of record CM028136.1, on the reverse strand, counting down.
ATTGGATGACTTCTTATGTTTTATACAGATACCCACGATCGGGCAGACAGCAGTCCACTGGACCAACAGGGATATTGGAATTATTCATTTATTTATACAAATGCCCGTGATCAGGCTGTGGAGCACATTGCCAGCTGCAGGGGGCATCGGTCTCTGATGGTTGCTGCCTGGTAGGGCGCCAGGCGCAAGTCATCAGGGATCTGCGCACCTGCATGCATATGGGGCCATAATGACATGCAAATAGCCCCATTTGCGCTTGCATACATTATGGCCCCATTTGCATGTCAAGTTTTGAATATTGCGGTTGCTGTGCATAGCGCAAAGGAACTTGCGCTAGCGCATCCCCATGCTCCACTCTGGCCACTTGTGCTGCACAGTGCCATTGTGCCATGCACACTGTGGGAGGCCAGGGTGCGATATTCAATGCTGCTGAGCCATGGTGCAGCTTCGTTGAATATCGCCCAGTCCACACCCCTGTGCAGCCAAGTTGAGCTGCTCCCAAGTTTGCGCCACAGCCTGGCTCAGTTTGAATATCTGGGCCTTGTTGTATAGACACATTAAAGCTTTACACCATAGCTGGGTATCACAGAAATATATGTCTGGTGGTATTTTATCCGGTTCAGGTGCTTTATTGGCTTTAAGTGAATTGATTGCAAAATAAACTTCCTCATGCTTAATTGAAGGCAATCTGGCTCCGTCACAGAAAGCTGTTGAAAATGAGGTATTGGCATTTGGATCATAAAAAAATATACGTAAAAAATTCTATCCACTGATTTTCTGAAATATATGAATCAATGTAATCTTTATAATTATTGGTGCCTTTGGCAACCACAGTCAGAAATGTTTTGCTATCTTCCTGGATCGTTTACCATTATATATTATGATATGCACTCTTTTTATCTTTCAAAAAGGCTTTGTATCTTTTCCTTTCTTGATTTAGTTCTTTGAGTACTTCCCTATATTTGCTTCTTTTAAATGTTTTCACCAGGGATCTTGGTTGGGCTTTATATTTTCTTACATTCTATGTCAAACCATCCTCTCAGTTTCATTTGTTTCCCTGAACAAAAGAATCTTGATATAAATTACCTCTTATCAGATAAAAAAGTTGGTAAACCTTATATGAAAGGTAATAGGCATCTAGTTTTTCCAGAGGGTTCTGGTCTGTTACTTTAAATGAGGTCTTAATTGTATTACTTACTGCCCTTCAAATACAATGCCCCATACCAACCTCCTGTTTGCCATAACACCATTGAACAATAATTCTGCCCCAGAGGCAGTTTGAGATGGAAGGGTTTGATCCCCACAAAAGTATGGAAAACTGGTCATTTTCTGTTCTATTGGGAATACATAATTTATTCCATAGATTTACGTGCCAGACCAAACAGCAAAGTTCAGCAAGGAGGTTCCCTTTGCATTAATATAACAGAAACTTCCTCTCTGGATCACCTCATAGTTTGCCATTTAAAGGATAAAGATGAAATTATTTTAATATATCAATCAGTGCTTAACCTGCCTTATTTATTTTCCTACCTTTAGTCACCCTTAGAGGAATAATCAGAAATGTATTCACATAGATAAAGATTGAGTTATCAGCTAAAACCATCAAAGACACCTATTCTAGCATGTAAGTCCTTTAGAATTAGTAAATCATCTGTCCAGAAATGTTAGATTAATTTCTTGAAGAAGTGACTTAAGGGTCCCCCATAAGGCAGGTTAAAAGTATTTTAAGGATGTTGGTGGTACACAGCAATTTGCTGCTGTAAATTTATGAGCTTTAGTTTTTTAATAAAATAACAATACAATTATTTATATTTGTAAAACATTTAGGGCCTGATTCCAAGATGGCTTATGCATGGTGCAAGTCAAGTAATGCCAAACCCCATGGCGAAATTGCAACTTGCATTATGGATTACACCATTTGCTATTCCAAAATGCACCTTGCACCATGCCGTATGTGTGTTGTGCCAAATGTGGGTTATGCCACCAACTACACCTGCAACCTGCAACAGCATGGTGCAAGGGTAGGATATGAGAGAGACAGTGCCCTACTCCAAAATGGCAGCTGCTGTAGCCCACTTACACTATTCCAAGAGCTGCAATGGCACAGCAGAGTTAGAGCATCATGGAGATGGTCTAAGGGGCATCTATCCATGCCAATTGATGGATACCCACTCTGCAGCACTGTGGCATAGGTACTGCAGTGATTCCTGTGCCTGCAAACACACTCACACCCCCACCCCCACCCCCGAATGTCAGGGACCCCTGGGGTCTGACACACAATGTGCCCTTCCAAATGCCAGTGCCACCTGGCCAGCCTCCCCCAATGCCCGCTGGTGCATGCAGTGATGTTCCGGGGTGAGGGGGCACTGGTGGGGCAATTTGCAGTTGGCTGTGACTTGCAGCATGCAGGGCCATTGCACCATGCTCATGGCACTAACCTATGCCTGCCGCAATGCACAGGACATAAGTGCCAGGGACCGTGGCTGTCTTGGAATATGGTGCAGGGTCCCCGGCATAGTGCCACATGGCACAACTCGCATACACCAGCGAGTTGTGCCATGTGTCTTGGAATCGGTCTCTTAGTCTTATTAAAACTTTTAATTTTAATGAAAGTAGCCAGACCACCAGATCATCTGCCCAGCTTCTGTGCCTTGGTCCCTGGGCAATGATATAGTTTATATCCATTAATCAAGATGTTGCTATTTGAATTGTGCCTAGTCTCTTGGATACAGATAACATCAGACTTGGAAATAAATTGTATCCATTCACTATCAACAAATGTTTTATTATGACCAGCTATATTCCAGGATATAAACATAATTCCTTTTCCTTGTTCTTCATTACAGGAGATCTTATTGCCAATTGTAATATTCTGCACAGGACTACCTCCTGTTGGTATAAAAACTCAATTAGTATTCCCGGTTAGAGCCAAAAATCTATTAGTTAGAGTTAGAGGGGTATTGACAGGTTGGTCACAGGGTTCAGATGTGAAGAAAGGCCCTGAGAGTGCAGAGAAGTCAATTATATGGCAGCCCACACTGTCTACAATATTGGATTTCTGAAAGATCTGATCATCCACTACCCTGTTCCTAACTAAAATGTCCTCTTGACTGCCATAGCCTGTTCTATAAGTGCTAACAATTCCATTCTTCCTTAAGTGGACTTGCAAAACATTTCTCAATAAATTACATGATGCACAAGTTAGCTTAACATTGTTATCATTAGGCAATGAGTCCATTCCAAAGAGACTTAAAACAACTGTTTCTTCATAACCCCTGTTAGACATGAAGGTGTCTTTGTTAAACAAGTGCCTGTTTGAAAAGGAGATAGCAATGCTGTTGTCTTGCTTAGTGAGTCCATTTAAGGAAATGTAATTAGCAACCCTCAGAGAAATAAACAGAATATCAATCAAACTTACAGAATCTATTGCTATTTCCTTAACCTTGGCTAAGTCATCCATGCCAATGTCCAGGTCCATATCTGTTCTGATTTTTTCTATCAATTGTGATTCACAATCTGCCTGTTGTAAAATCTTACCAGTGGGTGAGGTCACAAGAGATCCTTTGTGCATTCCTACTGGGCAGTTGGAACACCTACTTTTGGTGATTCTGATACGTGATTGGAATCAACATTTAAATAGGTATCATTTTTATTAGCCTCTTTAGTTTTTATTACATTACTAACTGGATTTTGGTCTATGACCTCAGGACACCTATAATTAACTTGTGTGTTTTCAAATGGTGGAAATTGTGAAAATGCCTTGAATGTTTATTCAAAAGGCCTGTCTCACTTTCAGGTGTAGTCAAGTGCGCTCAAAGACCCATTAAATGTATTGTTAAAATCAATTAAGGAGACTTCACTAGTAATCATGTCCTGACTTTGATCAGTATGCACAACACTTACTGGAGCTAATTCTGAAGCCTTGGTAATTGTGGATATCTTAGATCTTTTTTAGATTTCCTATTTTTCTACCTGCATCTATACTGCCCCTTGGGTACCTCCACTGGACTGTCCGGGATTTGAAGAAAACTAAAATCAGGTCTAGAGATTGTAATTGAGGGGTTAACAGTAAGCAATTCTAGGAAGACTCTCCGAATGGAACCCAGAACTCAAATTTTCTGGTAATATCATTAAGTTTTGCAATATTTAGAGCAATATCTTCCCTAATCAGGTCTAAATTATTTTTGATAATAACCAATTATTCCATAAGTATTAGACTGGCTGTATACTGGTTTCTCAAGATTCTAATCAGATCCTCACTGAGACAGTGAGTCAAATAATCAGTGTTATTACCCTGTGTCACCTTACTATTTGTTAGATTCTGTAAATTCTGAGTCTTCACTACACCATGAGTTATCCTTGAGTTGCGCTCCAAAAACCTTAAGACCATTAATTGCATTCTGTAAATCCTGAATAACTTCTCTAAATTATTTGTAGTATTCAGACTATTCCTACTACAATTCTATATATCAGGGCTTATCTCAAGCTCTCCTAGACTAGCATTAGTGGAAGGTAAATAGAAAGAGGCTGCCTTCACCACCTTCTCCCTCCTACTGATGTCATCTGGGGTCAGGAGAGCATTTTTTCTGCTTACCATCTACTGACCCTCAGCTGTAGTTAATATTGTTTGGTGGGTGCTTTTTAGTTAAATTAGATAAAGAATTATTGCTTTTTAGCCCAGGCGTTAAGGTTTTATCCTCATGTACACTGCTAAATTGCAAATGATTCATCATTTTTGTTTGCTTGGTCTTATTATACTTAATTAACTCAGTTATGTCACTTAACAGGGGGAAGTATCAAATTATTTTTCCTCTGTTGACGAGTACTGACCATTCCTTATGCTTAATCACTATGCTGACAATCTAATCAAATTCAGTGCTGAAATTCTAAGTAATTGCCAATAGGTGATTAGTTGAGAATACACAAGCAGCTACTAATTATGCTAAGTTAAAAATTAAATAACCTATCTTCAAATAAAATCAAGGTTTACAAATCAGTTCCCCTGAGTAACCAGTATTCAGACAAAGCAAGCAATACAGAACAGATAATAATTAATATTAGTTAAATAACTGATAGTGCTTTCACACACAAGTAGTTAAAAGGATCTCTGTACAGTCATTAAGGTCATAGAGGTCCATGAGAGTCCTGATAAATCTGTGCATTCTAGAGTTGACAAGATAATCAGAGTCACCTTTAAACCCCAAATACCAGAACATTTCTCACAGTGCAGAAGATCTCCTGGAAGTGAGTACCCAGACTTAATCCAATCGAGAGCACAGTTAAGATGGATTAATTTAGTAGCATCTGGATACAGGACTGCATCAAAAACCTCCATAGCATTAACAAATGTCCCAGAGATGCATTGGCTGTCTCCAAGAATGACACACTCCCTTCTGCTTCTGGCCACCTCTCTCTTTGTTTATGTGTGGGTAATGGAGCTGCTTTAAAAAAAAGAATAGACAAGACTAAGGCATGGAAAAAATCTGAGTGTGTATACAAATGAACCAAACCAAAAATAATTCTTTAGATACACCCCACAAACCTGCCTTCAGAGAGTCCAACAAATGAATTTTGATATTATTTTCTTAAGCATCTCAGGCAGCTTAAATGAATCTTAAAATCTAGCTTAGAATTTTACTTACCAGCATTTCTCTTAGCAGGGGGTTTAACAGGAATGGCAAGCAGTGAGAAGCAAGGGCTGCTGCACACCTGTGGCTCGATGGAGTTTATTAGAGTTGAGACAGCAGACTCAACCACTAACAGCACCAGGATTTGCTAAAAACAAGCAGCTAGTTAGGCACACAAGTGGAGTAATAATTTAAAATAATAAATGCTGCTAAGTTGAGGGGATGTAGTTTAGACTCAAATCTGTGAATGGGTAGTATCCAGAGCAGCATACAACATTCCGAGTACCTGGCTCAAGCACCTGTTGCCTCTACTCACCTGATGTTGCTAATCTGCATAGCACATCATTCTTATAGCAGTAGGCTCATGTAGCCTAAGGGTGCAAAAGATTTGCAATGCAAATAATAAATGAAAATATAATAAAAATAATAAAAATATTTAGGGGAATGCAGGGATCAGAAAATAATGTAATTCCATTAAAGGAGAGATGGCACCACTTAAAACATGCAGAAACATACACAGAACATAATAAAATAAGAAACTCACCTTCTTACAGCTGTGGGGGAGCCTACTGACATTTTGGCATGTCTTGCCTTAAAACGGTTAATTGTGACACCTTCTGATGGACTTTTAAAAGTATCCTTTCGAAAGTCCAATGGAACTTGAAACACTCTGCCATGATTGGCCGCTATGGAGTAACATCCACACTATTTTGTATGTTACTTTTGCATTCTGGGGCAAGAACTGCGTATGTGGTACTTGCACACATGCACAGTTCCACTGGCACTGCCATCTTGTGAATGGATGAATGCTAGTCACTGCAGCTATGCATGCGTGAGTGCAGCACATGTGCAGTTGAGTTGCCACCACCATCTTTCAGATTGCACTCCTCTCACACCCTCCTACTGCACCTGTCCTCCCCACTACCTCCCAGCATTGGCAGCAAAGAAAACCTTCTCACTGCCTCCCAATGCTGCTGTCCTCCCAGCTCCCTCCATTCCCCATTCCTGCACTGACATTGGGTATCCCAATCCCTGTGTTGGCATCATGTACCCCTTACTAATTTGGCACACTGGGAGGCCACCCTAGTGTACCCAACTATTATGTTTTTTATTCCCTGCACCGACATCTGGGTGCCCAATCCCCATGTTGGCATCACATACTTCCCCAACTCATGTAAAACACTCGGAGCCCACCCCAGTGTGACCAAATTTATTTTACTTTTACTTGTTTCCCCCATGTCGATATCTGGGTGCCCAATCCACATGTTGACATCATGTATCCCACACCTCATTTGGAACACTGGGAGCCCCCCCCAGTGTACCCAAATGTATGCATTTCTTTTCTGTAAATAAAAAAAACGGTCACCAACGTCTTTTGATTTTTTACCTGTAAAAAAGAAAACATTTCCTCGTCATCCCTCCTCCCCCATCCCCACCCTCCCACTGAGCACCCACCTCCCTGCAACCCCCCCCTTACCCCATATCTACCTCCAGAGGTCAGTGCTGACATCTTCTGTGGACCGAGAAATGTCTGCACTCTTCAAAGCTGAACTGCAAACTGAAGACTCAAAGGAAAGTGTGGTATAATGGCAGTCAATGGGGTTTTAAACTTATGTTGATATATCAACTACTTTTAGGAATTTTGGCCCCAAATATACAATATGGGGTTGTTGGGTCCCCACCTCATGAACACTGTCACTGTCATCTCATTACTCGATCCAGAAAGATGATTTTGTGGTTGCTGCATGGACTCACCTTTTGGGACTGATTAATAAAATGACATTGCCACTGTTCAAGAGGCGGGGTCCCAAAAAGCAGATGTTGCAAATTTGGTGAAGAAAATACCAAAAAATGACTCCGTTACAAGCATGCATTGTGCAGTTTCTACGCACACTCCTAACTTCTCCAATTTTTTATATTTTCACTCCAGATTTTCAGCGTTACCATTTTTGAACACCTGTTTATTATCAGTATAGCTGTAATGTATCACATCCTGCCTGAAATGTGTTTTCACACCTGTGGCACAGAATGGCATGGTCGCTCTGCAAAATCACCTTTCTGGATAAGTTAATGAAATGACAGTGGCACTCTTCATGGGGTGGGGTCCCAAAAAGGCCATGTTGAAAATGTTTTAAAACAACTCCAAAAAATGGCTGAGTTACACCTGGACATTCAAAATGTTCTATGCACATGTGTAACTTTGGCCATATTAGAAGGAGACGGCATAAAGGTTAAAATTTTGTTGACTTCAGGAGGAGGTAGTGAAGTCAAAAACAGTGGAGGAATTTAAGAATGCATGGGAGAGACATAAGGCAATTCTAGCGGTGGGGTAGGAGGAAGTAAGCTGTTGGTTAGCTAGGATCTGCAGCTTATCCATTAGGTAGGAAAATGGGCAGACTAGGTGAGCCAAGTGGTCCTTATCTGCTGTTAAAGTCTATGTTTCTATGTTTCTATGATTTCTTCTAAATGTTTATAATGCTTTTTGTTATGCAGTGATAGATAAATATATTATGCCTCAGAATCACTATTCTCCGGCAATCCAGCAATCCAGTCCTTCAGTTCTTCAATAGCAGAGAAATGCTGCTTGGATTCCTCGTAAAAGTTTCTGACTCATTTTCCCAGTGACCAGCACCCTGAGGGGCTCACTGCTACTCCCTTACAGGAGTGAGCTCTCCACCGCAAGACTCCAAGCACCTACAGGGGAACATAAGCAGAGCCATCGAAAAGTGCACCAATAAACTGCAGCAGAAGAAAGACTGGTAAGCTTCTGAAATTAAAGTTGCATATGCAACAAATACCTTTTACTTCTGCAGGCAATAATGGCATACCTGCTATTAGCAATTTCCAAGCCTTTCAGAAGCCTGCTCTGGTCACTGCTCCATAATGATGCCAGCATAGCTGCTCCTCCTATCAATCTTTCACGTAAAGTAATTCACATGAAAATTAGCTAAACAAGTTTAAATCTAGTAATTAGTTATCACCTCATCATTCTCATTGCCCCCACTCTCTGTAGAGTGAGTGATGATTGTATTTCCACACTCCAGATGACCTCCATGGGCCCAACACCAAGTGCTACTTTCCCAGCCTCATTCCATCTTCAGCACCCACCTTTCCAGCTGTAAATCCAAAAGGGGCCTTCATGCTCATCCTTCTCATTCCCTCTCTCTCACTTCACTAAGTCCATGGTCCCACTCTGTACACTGGCAAAGAGGTTCCTTTCCTCTATGCCATGCACTAGCACTACTTATATCGTCTCAGCCACTTTTGTAAAGGGCTGCATGAAACAGTTCCAACTGGGCAACATGTGAGTAGTAGAGAAGCAGTGGTAGTTTCTCATCCCATGTGGCTGCACTGCAGTTGCTATATGAGGGGGTAGATTGCAGGCAAAGTGACAGTACCCACTCATCCTACATGGCCACACTGCAGTCCCTGTTTGGGAGATTGTTTGCAGGCAGAGCAGTGGGTGGGCAGATAGGCTGTGAGATTCATTAAAACTGCTCCTACCAATTTTTTGATTACAGGCAGCATTTTAGGAGGGCAGATAGGATGTGGGATTTGTGCTGCAAATGTTATATGGTATGAATGGCTGTAAGTAGTTCTCATATGTAATTAAGAGTCAATAATTAAGTGGCTCAGAATTACTTTCAATCAGTCAAATCACCTACATTGTTGGCGCATGTTACAGTGTACACTGACTGCACTTTATTTTGTACCATGTAATGTGACTGTGTATTGCCTTATTATACTGCCTATTCCTGTATCTCCAGGTTGCACCTGGAAATAAGACTTAGCTCACTTTGCCTCTCCAGGTTACCAATTTTCAAATCAATCAATAAATACATAATTACACCAATAAATAAATGGGTGTGGAACATGTCAAGAAATCCATCAGTCTGGTATTGTTCACTATCATGTTTTAAAAAAGCATTTAAGAGTTATATTCAGTTTGTAGGAAGAGTTTAGTTCTACATGGTAAATGTGTAGTGTGCTGAATATTGTAGAGAATGTGTACTGATTTTGAATGTGAGGAGACTAAGAACTGTATATGATGATAGAATAGTGGAACCTTTCTAAAAGAGCCCTGACTCAAAGGTATTGTAATCCTATACCTAATAAATAAAAAAATAAATAAATAAATAGTGGTGTGCTCAATGTGTGAAGAGTTTGATGCACTCAATGAAGAAGAGTTCTACTGATATCAAGCTGTAGATGAACAAAACACAAAATTATTTCTATAAATATTTTCACATTTCCAACTTGGCTCCTCTATGATGATTGCCTCTTCTGTATCTTCCTCCTCCCTGGGGTGCTGCCTCAAAGAAAGGAAGGCACACTCTTGCCACTGCATTCACACATCGTATTTTTGTTGCTGTCCCCTAGACTTTCACCACATCCTTTTCTTCAAACTGTTTTGCATTCTCCCACTTTATCCCCATCAGTGTCATCTATGTTGGTGCTGATATTCTAGTACAATCATGACATCAATTATTTCAACAAGTAGTCTAACTTAAGTAAAGAGTTTATTGTTTACTATAAAAAATAAGAACAAATATAACAAAAAGAAGTCAAAGAACTATTTACAAAACTATTCACACTGCACACAGCTAGTTATATAGCACCAGTGATGATAAATACAATTTGGATACATACAACAGATGTATTGTAAGCCACAGATAAAATGCTCACAATACCCACCTATTTGGTAGAAAAAGAGGCTGCCTTTTCTGTAGAAAGAAATAATGTGGTCTGTGATTGCTCTGTATGAACTCTATGGGTGAGGGGACCATCCAATACCACTGGTTACCTATAAACTGGTGAAACAACCACGGCATGATATATGTCTGAAAAAGTCCCCCTGTGCCAAAAAGTGAGTGTTCTTCTAGCAAACTGAACTTCACAATACTTCTCAGGACACAATCCTGGGACTCTATTTTGTGAGAGATGTCAACAAGATGTTGTCTAAGGTGCATCAATAGGGATGCAAGAAAGATTATTATAGCAACATGTAAAATAATGCGTGGGAAAAAATCCAAGTGGGGGAAAAAACTGTCCTTCATTACACACTGTGCCTTAAATGGGCCACAATGTAGAAATAATTCCAGTTTGTTCAAATTCAGAATAGTTCTCTTCTCCCAATTCTGGCACTCAACATTGTGCAAAAGGTCAAATTACAGAATGTCAGTCACAAAGTGTGCAGTTGAATTGAGACTGGTGTGCAAGTAAGTGGTGGGAAAGAAACTGTCCCATACCCATAAAATACTAATGCACTAGTGGGATGATATTTTTTTTAAAAGCCACCATGGTCCACAACACAGAAGGCATTCTGATATATATGAAGTCAAATAGATGTCGGTTCCCAAGCTTGGAATTCAACATTGTGATAGATATTTATTTATTGTATTTGTATATAGGTTTTGGTAACCAGGCGGGGTGCACTAGGCAGATGATTGCTTATTTTCAGGCACAAACTGGGAGCTTGCATTGCTGGAACAGTACATACATATATTGAATTACAGAAGGTGATATGAACTGACAACATATCTATTCCTTCTATAAAAATAATTTTTCAGAAACATTCCCAAATAAGGGACAAAGAAATGCATGTGTTCAAACAGATATCATTGGTACTGACTTTAAGGTCCTGTTGTTTCAATCAATTATTTGATGACATGATTTAAACTACCAGAGGTGAAGTTCACCAGAAGAAGCTATGTCTGATATCTTATACATGTATTTCATATCACATATTTAATCAAATGTTCTAATCACGATGCAAACAAAAACATTATGTACGATACGTACTACAGTTTAAAGTTTCATAGAAATGATTTTCTTTTGATCATAGAGGCATTTTTTTATCATATAAAAGTTTATTGATTTTCCAACATACAGAATCATATGGTTTATATATATCATAACAGGCAGAGGTATACATAATAAAAATGACATTCCTACTACAACTATTGGTAGTACTGTAACAGAATAAGTTCCAAAACCTCAACTGGCAGGCTGATTAAATAATTATTTATTAGCTTTAAAGTTGCAGGCTGATCCATGGGAAACAAGCTATATTATATATATGCACTTCTCAGCTGATGGTAGGAGCAACATAAAGCAAGATGGGTCAAGAGGGAGCGGGAGGATGAGTTCCAGGTTGAGGACCAAAGAGTATCCTAATCAACAACTGTAATTTTCTGGGGTGTTGGGCAGAGTTAGAGAAGAAGAGTGAGGCTGGAGTTCCAGGGTGAGAGTTTTAAACTGGCGGGTTGCATGGAGGGGGAATGGGACCTTGCAGAGAAAGGAGTTGAGGTATGCCTCCCATTTGTGGTAGTAGTTGGTAAGCTGTCCACATTTAGCGTATATGAGCCTTTCCATTACTGCCAGCTTAGCCAAAGCTGCATGCCAAGAGGAGACTAAGGTGGGTAATGCCTGCCTCCATTTTTTTTTTTTATTTAGTTGTTTAACCAGGTATAGCACACTAACCTGAAAGCTTTTTTACAGGATCGACCTGGCTCCTGTATTGCTTCATTGTATTTCAGTAACAGGAGCCACTTGGCCTCTAGTATGGTGACCAGGACCCACTCCCTGTGAGCAGGAGGCACCAAATGTAAAGAGTAGAGGTCACTAAGAAGAAACATGGGGTCCAATAAATCGATTGTCTGACCCAAGACACTGGAGCAATCCATCATCACTTAGGACCAAAAGAGAACCAAATGTGGGCATTGCCACAAGATATGAAGAATATGGGCAGGACTTTGTTGACACTTCCAGCACTTCGCATGAAGAAGTATGCCCCAAGATTGGAGGGCAGCTTGGGTCCGGTACACTTGGAGAAGTATTTTACGCTGGATTAGTTGGCTCCTGGCATCTTTATAGACAGAGTGAGCCATCCATAGGCAGCAGGACCAGACTTCTGGTGAGATAGGGTGCTGTATGTCCTCGCCCCACCTGGCACAACAGGACTCAGTATGGGTTGACTGGGAGTCCAAGTTCAGTAAAACCACCCGGCCAGACCCTGAGAGGTGGGCTTTGTATGCAGGGTGGTCAGCCACTGCCATTTAGCGTCCAGGAGGTAGGACATCTTAAGAGCATGAGCCACACTATGGAGTTGCAGGTATCTCCAAAAATCCTTTATCTGGAATGTGATACTGCACCTGCAGTTGTTCAAAGGACATTAGTTCAGAGGAGTTGGCCATATATAAGTCCTGGATGGTGTGAATACCCTGCTGCTACCAACTGGACCAGTGTAACATATTTTTGTCCATGGGTCAGATGAGGGTTGTTCCAAAGGCTGACATACCATATGGGAAGGAGCCATGCCAGCCTCGGGGTGCCAGAAAGGTCCATGATCTGACACAAGGCTCTTCCTATTTCTGCTATAACTGAGGTAAGCGTGTCAGGAGAAAGTGATGTGTCCATCAGCAAAAGGCTGGGAGAGGACCCCTGTAAGATTTGGGCTTCTAACTGCACCTATAAGGAGGGGTGGAGATTGGGAAGGGACAAACCATTTCATGACTTGCGCCGATAGATAAGCTAGTTGGTATCCTTTTAACCATGGGAGCCCGAGTCCTCCCCTTGTCCAGTGGAACCATAATTTGTTATGGCTCCAGCACAGCTTCTTGCCTTTCCAAAGGAAGAGTGAGATCAATCTGTCCAGAGAGCAAAACAGCTTAGGTGATGATGGAATGGAAAGGTTGTTGAGAAGGTAAGCTACCCTAGGCAAGAGAAGCATACAAATGGCCACTACCTTACCCTGTAGGGATAAATGAAGTCTGCACCACCAATTAATTTCTGCAGAGATGTGAGAGATCAGGGGCAAAAAATTACTTGCTTCCAGGTTCCTCTAGTAAGATGAGATCTTTACCTCATGGTATGAGAAGCTCTGAGGGGCCCAGGTCAGATCTGTGCCCTGTAGACAATCCCTAGTGAAGGCTGCATTTAAGGAGGTCAGAGTGTTTTTTTTTCTGGTTAGTTTGCAACTCTGATAACTGAGCGAAGTCCCACAGGATCTCCAACACTTTCAGGATAGATTTCCTTGGTTGAGAGATGGTGAGCAACAGATCATCTACATAGGTGGCAGCTAGGTAGGAGTGTTTCCCTACCTGCACCCTCTTGACTTTATCAGAGGAGATGAATTTCCTTGTGAGTGGGTCCAGTGCCACCAGAAAGAGGAGGGGCAAGAGTGGGCAGCCCTGGTGGCTGCACCTGTGCAGTGGGAAGGATGATGAAATATCCTAATTGGTGAGAATCTTAGCCACCAGGGAATTATATAGAGTGGAGGCCCATTGCTGAATCTAGGGGCCAAACCCATATAGCTGAAGGACTTCATATAACTAGGGCCATTCTACTGACTCAAATGCTTTTGAGAAGTCTACTGCCAATGCTGCTGTAGGGATTTGAGAGTGCTGAGCCAGCCATTTAAGATTCAGGATCAACTTAGTGTTATCGGCTGCTGACTTCCCTTTGGTGAAGCCCACTTGTGATGGGTGGACTATGGATTGTATGATCTCCACCATCCAGTTGGCTAAAATCTTTGCCACTATCTTAGTATCTACAGAGATAAAGCATAAGGGGCAATAATTGGCAGAGTCAAGTGGGTCATCAGATTTTCTTTGAGCCTCTCGCATAGTAGGGGGGAGCATGCCAGTGGTGTGGGCCTCTTGAAGGGCTAAAAGAAGAGGGGGAGTGATCTCCTGGCTTTGAATTTAGTATACCTTGGTGGTCATATGTCTGGTCCCGGTGCCTTGCTCTTAGCCAGCTGAGAGAGTGCTAACTGAAGTTCTGCAGCAATGAAGGATTTGTCTAGGGCTTCCTTTATGGGCTCTGATAAATGAGGTATATAGAAGTAGTGGCAAAAGTCTTTTAATCTGGTGGTCAACTGTTCTGAGTCAAGGGAAGTCCGGGACTGGAATAGGGCCTGATAGAACTGCTGCATGCAATCATTTATCCCCTTGGAATTGGTGACCACTGAACTGGAGGGACCTCTTAATGCGTGTATACGGGAAGAAGCCTTCTGTTTTCTGAGCTGATAGGATAAGAATTTGCTCCCCTTTTCACCTCGTCCCAGTAAGTGTGTTTTGCCCACAGCAGCATCTACTCTGCCTTGTGCTAGAGTAGGGTGTTAATACGATATTTCAACCCTACAATCTCTCTAATTAAGGAGTGATCAGGGTTTGTGGCCATCGAGGCTTTAAACCTGCCTTCCAAAAGAGACAAATCGCCCTGTAGCTGGTTAAGGGTCATCTTCCAGTCTCTATTCTCAGAGGCAGCATAGGAGATAATGTGGCCCCGCAATACTGCTTTAAATGCCTCCCAAACTGTACCAGTGGATGTCTTTCAATTGGTGTTAGCTATAAAGTAGTCTCTGGATACAGTTTTTGCCATGTTGTGGAACTCCGGATCTTGCAAGAGCATAGGACTGCAATGCCCTCTGGTGCCTGCACTCCCCTGACCATAGGAGTGCTTACTGGAAAGACGATCTCAGAAATTAATTTCTGAACACGTCTTTACAGTAGTGCTCCTACAGCACTCAGTCAGTGGCTAGTCATGGAGGTGAGAGGTGGGCTATGCCAGTTGCCAGCTGGGGATGGGTGGGGGGTGCTGGGTGGGCTGGCACAGCTGGGTGGGGGCCACTAGACTACCAGGGCTTGTCAGGGTATTTTCAGCATTTCTGACAGGTGACTCAGGGGTCAGTTCATGGGTGAGGATGACAGCGCAGCACTGTGGCCATTTACAATGGGGATTGGGGGCTACGGGGTGTGGGCAGCCCTGCAGGGCATTAATTACACAGGGAGTCAGGGGGCAGTTGTTGTGGGCAGTCCTACGGGGCATTATGTACACAGGGATTTGGGGAGCAGTTGATGTGGGCAGCCCTGCGGGGCATTATGTACACAGAGATTCGGGGGCAGGAGGATGAGCAGCCATGTGGGGCTCTACATGTACACTACAGGGGTCAGTTGATGTGGGAAGCCCTGTGGGGTGCCTAATGTGTCTAGCTGGGCATGGGGGTCACTTACGTTCTGCATTGCGGCTTGTGACATGCTCACAAGGTGTGCCATCTGTTCAGTGTACCTGGCCACATGTCGCAAGTCACAGGATGTAGCTGTGGAGACCCTTCCCCTTCTAGAATAGGGCACAGGGTCACTGTCACAGTTGCGGTTGGCGCAAGTTGTGTTTGGCGACGGTTGGCGCAAGTTGTGTTTAGCGACGACTTGCGCCAACCTTCTAGAATCAGGCCCAGTAATTCAATAGAGGCAATTTAAATAAAGATAAATACTTTATCTTAACTCTGGACACATGACTAAGAAACTCTAAACAAATGGGAGAATGGTTTGAACAATGCCTGATGACATCACAGGGTCCTCTGCTGCACTATAAATAGAGCGATGCAATCAAATAGGAGCAGTAAAAGAAGTCAAATGTAAAAAAAAGATTTGCATTTAAAATAGATACATAGCAGCTGATGCAAGAAAAAGACTCTTCTCCCCTCTAGTCTGCCCCCCACCTAACTATTCTGCATTGCCTTTGTAACAAACCTCAATTTTCCTGCTGTCCCTCCTTTTTCTAACTAAACCCACCAGCCTGTCCCATCCCTACTTGAAGCTGTTGTTAGGTTGGGTTGAATCACTTCTTCAGTTAGCTTATTTCACTTATCCACTACCTTTTCCATGCAGAAGAGCTTATGGATGTTTGCCTAAAGCTAAACCTAAATTGAGCTGTGTAGCCCATATATCTCATTCAACTACTGCTGAATAACTACTGTATACTTAACTAACATCAGTTCTTTGGACCGCATGAGGAAAAACTTTGGTGACCGGCTGACCCCTAACTTTTGACACAATGACATATGCTACCAATATGAGGCAATGCATGGAAGGCATTAATGGCCCTAACCTTTTAACTTCATTTTATTCCATGTTTAAGGACATATGAACATATGAAAGAGTCACCAGAAGAAGGCCATCAGATCTACTGGGTCTGCTCATATTGTAGGTTCTCTACCTCATGCCACTGACCCTGATCCCTCCCCCTGGTCTTCTCTTCCACTCCATCTGTTCCCCCAGGTCCTATGGCTTCCCCTTACACCTATCTGAGGCTCTTTTAAAGCTGTTCACTGTTCTTGCTGAGACCACTTCTTCATGCAGAGCACTCCGATTATCCCCTCTTAATCCTCCCCCCTCTAGCATCAAACTGTGCCCCTTCATGGTTTGGTTGTCCTTTAGCTTTAAAAGACTTCACCTATCTACCCTATTTATCCCCTTCAAGTATTTGAATATCTCTATCATGTCCCCTTTCTCCCTTCTCTCCTCCAGGGAGTACATTTTCAGGGCTTCCAGACTCTTCTCATAAGGCATAATCTTTTGACTCATGATCATCTTGGCAGCCCTTCTCTGGACTTTCTCCAGCAGGCTGATGTCCTTCTTAAGGTATGGAAACCAATATCTTATTTTGTACTGTAGGTGCAGTCTAACCAGTGACCTGCACAGGGGCAGTATAACCTCCTTCCTCCTACTGTTGATCTCCCTGGCTATACACCTCAACAGTACCAGGTCAATATGTTGTGGGAATAACTGCATGAAATAAACCGCTTGGTTACAACAGCTAAAGCAATAATAGCTACAGGGACAGTGTAGCAAAGGTAAATTACTGCTATCCCTGTAGCTGTTTTGACACTGGGCAAGAGGTTAAAGGCTCTGAGAGGCAATGTGCTGGCCGAGCAGCTGCCATAACTCAGTGGGTAGAGCCACAGGCAGTGGAGGGTGATGGATCAGTGATGGACTGTGGCTCAATTCCCGTTGCTGGAGGGGTATTTTTTTGTCTTCTTTGTTTTTACTCCCCCATCCAGAGTTTTCTCGCTTTCCCTGAGTACAGTCTCCCCCGCAGAGTTAAATAATTAAAGATGGGGGAGTTTCAGGTGGCACAGCCCCCCAATAACATGTAGTTTTTGTGTCTTTTTGCATGGACAGTAGTGCTCACTGTTTTGCTAAGCACTACCTCTGTTTTTGCTAAGATGCCTGCACAGTTGTTTAATGTGCTGTTGTTTTCCCTGACATATTGACTCCATGCCCACCCCAACATTCTGTTGGCATTTGCTGATGCCTTTTTTTTTACTGCAAGGAGTTCTTCAGGTTGCTAGTTATCATCACTCCTAGATATATTTCCTCCTCTGTTGCTGCTACAAGAACCCCCACAGGTAGCACTTGGTAGAGCTGTGAAAAAAAAACTTCTACTGGCAAAATTTCTGCAAATGTTGGAATTTCGCTTCTGTGAAAGTTCCAAAATAATTTTGCAAACTTTCTTGGAAATTCCAACTTAGAATGACAGAATGAATGTATGACCTGTGGATTAATGTATTAAACCATGGAACAAAATTCTGCAGAACTGATCACAGTCAGATTTTAGTTCTGTGGAATTTCTTTCCACAGTTTAATACATTAAAGAGCTGTTTTTTTAAGCAGTCAGTCTACTAAATAAAATCTTTCATAAGGCCATCTCTGTTTGTAGTGTCTTTGAAATATCAATATTTTATTCTTTATAATGGTATATCTGGTGCTTCTCCAATGATTACTAAGTGAATTATGAAAAAGATGAGTTTAGGACAGAAAATAGGAGTTGAGGTATTTAGGAGTAATTATCACATTACACACCACACTTTACCCATTGATCATAAGCATCTGGAAGCAGGAAATTCAATTTGAGGCAAGACACAAAAGATTTTGCATACATTCATATTCATTTGGTGTCTGGCTATATGTTATATCATACATGTTTCCCAAATAATGGTATTGTTTTGCCCAAGAGTGTCTTTGTAGAATAGCGTGATGGCACGGCAGAGGAAGTGCATTTCTGTCTCTTGACATATAGATAACTGCTTAAATGTCTGTCACTCTGAGTCAAACACTAAAACTAGCACATTCAAGAAGACAGCCAAATCAGCTTTCAGATATCTACATATCATTTTTTAGTTTTTTTAGAGTAGCAAAATGATGTTATGTTGCAAGCAACCACTTCATGCAGAAGCGATCTAACCCTTTACATACTCGAAGTCAAATGAATGTACAAACTATAAACTGATGGGCCATAGTATAAATTGTAGGAGAATGCAGGAGTATCACAACATCCACCCAAATCCTTGCACCAGGGCCAACTGAAAGAAAGCATAATGTTAATGCATGGTTAGTGAACATTATGATTTCTATCAGTAATTCAGAAGTTTATGTCAATCTCTACTAGCTGTTCTAAGAAATAGATATTGCTCATTTACATCACATGGTACAGCTCTTATTGAAATACCATTAATAAATAATTTCAGTAAATATCGTATGCCAGTTTATTATGGCAAATTCAGAAACTTACAAAATGTGTACAACTTTGACTTGAGCCCTTCAGTGGGGTGGACAGGGGAGATGGGAGAGAGTCATAGGCTCTTCTAAAAACATAGAAACATAGAAGTTAATGGTAGATATTGACTGCCAGGCCCATCCAGTCTGCCTGTTTACCCTACCTGTGTTAGTGCCTGCTTACTTTACATAGTCTTCGCCCTTAGCTACTTCTGTTGTTTTTATTTCAATAATATGGATTGAGCTCACTTGTCTGAGTGCCAGTTTCTGCAACTCACATTGATCTGGGCTGGCAGTATAGCCTAGAGTTTAGAGGAATGAGGTGTGAATGAACTTGATACATCCAGCAGACCAGACCTGAGTTTGATTCTCACAACCTCCACTTGCATACTGTGTGACTCTGAGCAAGTCACTTAACCACCCAGTGCTCCCAGGTCACCCATGAAAACAGGCACTTGTGCCTAATGGGCCTTACCCGGTTGCCAAAGACTAAAATAAAAATAATAAATAAATTAAATATGTCCATATAAATTACCGACACACATGCATACAGACCCACATAACCACACCTACATAATGTCTCCACACTCACAAATGCATGTACTGTATTTGTATAGTAACATCACACAGCTCTTATTAAAATGCAAACTACCCTACCTAAATAGTCACATAGTTCTATCTTGTATAATAGACTGGGATCCCAACCATACAATAGTCCCTACATTCACTATTATTCTGCTAATGACATGTGGATAAATTGTGGATGTTGGGTGATTCAGTATAGATTGGAGTCCTGCCCATCTGATTCACATCGACTCTGTTTCTTACTTTGCAATGCTAGTTCTACCTGTCCCCTCCACCACAATGATATTGTCATAGGCAGCAATCCAGCCACCAAGTTGCTGTGCTCAGTGCACCAAAACATGTCATTCTGATTGTGGCTACTACAGTATATACTTTTACTACTGTGCAACATATGTTATTTCACAAGAGTCAACCTACTATCACCAACAGCACAAAGGATTTTTTTACTACTTTTGATACATTCTAAATTCTGCAAGAGACGCTATATACATAAGAAGCAGAATTAGCTGCAAATAATGTAAGGGGGGGGGTTCACAAAACAATCTGTAGGTGCAAAACCTTCCCTAAGTCCCCAAAAGTTCCATAACTGCAGAAAAAAAGGGGAACTTTCTACGAGTGTTATACACAAAACATCCACAGCTGTGGAAAAAAATACACTGAGAACTGTGGAAAAAAGTGCAGCTACAGAAGTTCCTGAGGGAAAAAAGGCATTGAAAAGTATGACTATCCCCTTAGAGGCTATTCGCAGCCAGTGTTTTCCCGCATTTGCAAAAAAAAATGTTGCACACATGCTGCACCACAAAGAGTGAGGTGTAACTCTCCCTGAACAAAGTGCAGTGTACCAACAATTAAGATACAATTATATTGGAGCTGTAGGCACAAGTAATAGCAAATCTATAGTAGTGTCAGTTGTTACAACACAAATAGTACACATTTTCATTGAAATACAACAAACTACAACCACTAGACCCAGTGCAGCCCATAAAGGAGCCCCACAGGCAGTAGAGGCAGAGTTAGTAACAGCCTGCAGTGAGTGCTACTGAAGTAGACAACATAACAACTCCAGGGAGAGACACAACCAACAGTTAGAGACAGTCACTGTGGTGCATTGCCCTGCTGGTACCAGTGGTGCTGGAGTGGTCTCAGTTGAGGGACTGGCTGCTGGTCTCTCTGTCAATACTTTCTTCTGCATCTATGGCAAGACTGTCAAAGTCTGCTGCTCCATTTAATATGGATCACCTGCTA
Organism: Neoceratodus forsteri; assembly: GCA_016271365.2. Classification (NCBI taxonomy): domain Eukaryota; kingdom Metazoa; phylum Chordata; order Ceratodontiformes; family Ceratodontidae; genus Neoceratodus; species Neoceratodus forsteri. Next base: position 120,008,684 of record CM028136.1, on the reverse strand, counting down.
TTGTGCCTGCTGAGCTTTTTCCTCAGCTAAGGAAAAAATATTAGGGGAGATTTCAACACTTGTTAACTTCTGTAACTTGCCTTTTGTATGGATTTCCCCAACTGCAGAAATGTTCTTTGTGAATATGGTGCAACTAGATTTTTGCAGTGCTACAAGCCATTTTTCTGCAGATATAGAAATTGTGTCTCTCTTTGTGAATCCAGCCCGTAGTCTTTGCATCATTTGCCTTCTCATCCTGCATGAATCTCCCTCCAATATGATACATCTTCACACCCTTCTATTTGCATTTTTTTCTTTACATTCACCACATAATGTACAGAAGAAGAAACACTGATGAAATATGATTATACCATATGGACACTGCTCAGAATACCCTCTTGAAGTTTGACAGTAACCATCATTCATATCACAAGAAAAATATTCCAAAAATAAATTTTTAGTACAATGGATTTGTTCTTCGTATGACATTTTTAAAAAGAAATCTAGGAAATTGTCAGAAAGACTTTTTGAAAGAGACTACAGCTTAGAGAGTGTCAGAAATGGATATGAATTTGATTCAAATATGCATACGTAAGATAGAGTCTGAAATGTTTTTCCAAAGAGTATTCTTTTTTTATATGTCCAACATGTATCAGACATTTATTCTCATTTTAGGATAAATGAATCACATGAGTTAATAAATGGCAATAACCATAATAAAGGTATTAATAAAATCATCATGCAAGAAAGAAAAGTTATTATAATTCTGTAGTTAGCCACAAAATAGATACAACTCAGAAATAATTCAGGTACGATTTATGACAATCAACATTGTTATGATATGCAGACTCTGAAAATAATACAGCTGCATATCATAATCATCCAGTAGTCATAAAATAATTATTTATACATGACAGGAAAAGTAACATAGTTGACTGTCATTTATACAAAGCTGTCAACGCAAGCACCAACAAGATTACAGTCCTTCTTTTAGCATTCCATTCAGCTGTGGATATAGGATGTGAAAAAGACAAAGTAACTATCACTAACATTTAAAATTGTGCATCTCAATGAGAGATTGCCATGAGTGTTATTGAGCTGACCCAGAGAATTTCATATACTGTAACATAGACAAGGGCCAGTTGTGAAACTAAGAATGACAACTGCAATGCTAACATAACCAGTAGAATAAGAATTTTTAACTTGCCGTAAACAAACCATGAGAAGACTGACTACCTGCCAAAATTCCAGAATTATTAATAATACAGTGTTAATATAAAAAGTGCCACAACATAAATTGTCTACAAATATGAACAGGTTGGAACTGAGAAATAACAACTGCTTTGTAGCTGATAGTTGTTAAAATTCCTGAACCAGTGTCCATCTAAAGCGTACCCATTTCCCATCTGACACGGTCAGTGTTTGACTTTCTACTAGGTGAGCCGACTGTCTTTTTATGGCTGCATGGGTGGTGCCATGCTGACATATTGCCATGATGTGGGACAGAACAATTACTGTGATAGCATGTGACAGGAATGTGATGCAGTTGTTCTCCGCTAAGTGTTTTGACTGGTGCTGTGGCACATATCTCTGCCTCCTGCTTTAAGCAGCAGTAGTAGATAAAAAAGCAGTACCACATAGATGTCTTCCTTCTGATCTGTTGAGCATGTAGCTGTTTAAAATTCTATTGTGCAGTGCAGCATTTGACTAAAAAGAGATCAGTTTCTTCTTTGTTTTTGTTCACATTTCTATGCCTGCCATGTTGTTTCACCAACCTGTGCCGCCTACTGCACACACACAATGACATTCTGCTTTGTTTAAAACTGGTTAGGCTTCCTGTGTGGTGTGTGCTCCCCTCTGTGCTGCTGGAAAGTTTTCTATCAGTTCCCACAAGAAAGTATACTAAAGTCAGCGGTGAACAGGTTAATTTACAAAGTAATGTAGCTAACAGTGTGAGGTAACTTGAGACAGGAGCAGGTGCTAAGCTGAGAGAGAAGCCAAATTCTCCCACACATGCAAAGCTGAGAGGCAAGCTAAATTCCCCCCATCATACCTGAAAACAGGCAGTCTCTACCTAATGTTCCTACCTGGTCAATAAAAACTAAATAAATGTCATTATGCTCCAGTGACATTTTAATGAGGTCTGTGGCTCCTATCTTTTGCCTGCACTTGTTCATCACATTAATTCAAGAAACATTAGTTAAATGAGTTCCTGTACGGAACTGTTTGACTGTTGTTTATCAGTATAGTATGTGCCCACAAAAGCAAACCATATTTATTTCGCAACATACCTCAAAAGCAGGGATAGGGCACATGCAGGAAGAATACTCCAGATACTGGAAGATTTCACAGACAATACTCTGTTTTAGTGGAATTCCAGTAACACAGTGAGCTGAGACTGCACTTCCTCAATTTGTGAAGGAGCACTGCAAGCACAAAATGGAACTACAGCACAGAGGAAATGTGATACCTAGGGGTCAGGCAGCTGAAAACAATTAAGGAGCCATATAGAGCTCATCTAGTTCATTACTATTTTACTATTTAGTAATATTTTTTTGAATGTGGCAGAACTGCAGACATGAAGAAAGTGGCAAGGGTTCTAATCCCACCACGTGATTGCTGCACAATGTGTTAACAAGCCTTGAATGCGGCAGTACCGCAAACATGCAGAAAGTGGCATAGGTTCTAATCCCACCACATGATTAGTGCACAATGTGTCAATATGCATTACAGGTTTTTTTTTTGACAAGGCAAACAATATCTGTACTCAAACAGACATAGGAAATGCAAACAAATAAAAAGGAAGCAGAGCAAGAAAGATAAAGAAAACGAACACTGTTATGCAAAGTACCAGATGGTATACCATGTACAGGACATGACTAGGTGATTACAAAAAGGGTGACTCAATCACGGCAACTGTGTACAGGGTTACCTGTACACAGGGTAGTGAGTGGATACCGGGGTGTGCAAGGTAAGGTGAACAGATGTACACGTGTATACATGTGCATGGGGAAGGAAGGGGATTGAATGTATGTGGGAGGAGGTGTGGTGGGCAGCTGCAAGCTGGACAGCTAGCATGGTGGGGTGGGTGGTCGCTTGGAAGATGCATGTTGCAGGGTTTGGGTTCATTGTACAAGGTTTTATTTTTGCTGTCGGCGGCTTTGTATTTTCCAAGTTTTTCTCTCCCGACATGCGCCCCCTTGGAGTTGAAAATCCATTAGTAGGGCGGTGCGGGGGGCATAGCCTCCCCATTAAAAAAACACCTGTATATGTAGGGTGCTCATTTCATCCTCGCCATGAATGTGCATCACCAAAATTCATTTTCGGCAATGTACACTCACCGTAATGGTGATCACCTTTATGACATGGAACCATACCAAATAATTATGCTTGCTACATGAATAGCACCCTGTTGGATGAACAAGGTGAAATTGGTATTTCTATTGTGGTTCATACCTGTAGAGCACGGAATAGTCTCCCTCAGTACGTTGTGGACTCCTCTAGCTCAAACACTTTTAAGCTTAACTAGGATAGGTACCTTTTGGGACACAACTTTGCATAATTACACCACATAGTGTGGGAAGGTAGTCTCAATGGGCATACAGTATGCCTACTTCTACCTTATTTACCGAGTAGTATTGAGTATTCAGTTGAATGTCTACATCTCAGAAACATTCAACATTTCTCACTAGTGAGATTCTTGACCCTTGAACTTTAGAGAGTGAAAAATACACATCACAAAATACTATTCTGTTTGCACCACAACACCAGCATGGGTACAGTAGTCACTTTATAACAGTGGCAACAAGTCAAGAATGAATACTGCTCATCAAACTATACATCTCCATGAAAGATTTTTTTTTACCAGAAGTGTCATGAACAAAACAACAACACTAGTAAAATAATAAACCTAGTAGAACAGGGAGGGGCTGTGGATATGGCATACCTAGACTTTAGCAAAGCATTTCACACAGTCCCACACAGAAGATTAATAAACAAGTTAGCCAGCCTGGAAGTGGGTCCCAGGGTGGTAACCTGGGTAAAAAATTCACTGGACAACAAGACACAAAGAGCAATAGTAAATGGAGTCCCCTACGAAGAAAGGGGGGTTACTAGTGGGGTAGAACAGGGTTCAGTACTGGGACCGGTCCTCTTTAATGTCTTTGTAGGTGACATTGTAGAGGGACTAGAAGGAAAAGTATGCCTCTTTGCAGATGACACAAAGATCTGCAACATGGTTGATACACAAGGGGGTGGAAAGGGTAAGAATGGACTTGGCAAAGTTGGAGGAATGGTCAAAGGTATGGCAGCTTAGATTCAATGCAAAGAAGTGCAAAGTAATGCACCTGGGAAACAAAAACCCAGGGGAAGAGTACACAATGGGGGGAGGTACTAACAACAACAAAAATGGAAAGCAACCTGGGGGTAGTCATATCAGATGACCTAAAGTTAGGCAAGCAATGTGAGAAGGCAGTATGGAGGGCTGTGTGGATACTGGGATGCATAGGGAGAGGCGTCAAAAGTACAAAACAGGAATGTGTTATCCCTCTGTGCAGACAGTTGGTGAGACCCTATCTGGAGTACTGCATGCTGTTCTGGAGACCCCATCTCCACAAGGACATAGACAGGATGGAGGCAGTCCAGAGCAGGGCAGCTAAAATGATGCAGGGTCTGCATCAGAAGCTATACAAAGAGAGAGATTAAAGGAGCTTAATATGTATACCCTTGAGGAAAGGGGGAAGAGGGGGAAATGATAAAAATTTTCAAGAACCTCAAGGGAATCAACAAAATCTAAAAGTGTAGCATCTTTCAGAAAAAGAGATGTGCAAGAACAAGGGGCACAATTTGAAGATAGAGGGGGGGACGGCTTAAGGGCAACATGTGGAAGTATTTTTTCATGGAGAGGGTGGTGGACACATGGAACAGCCTTCCTGATGGGGTTATGGGGTCAAGAACAGTGGAGGAATCCAAGAATGCATCGGACAAACATAAGGCAATTCTAGAGGGGGTAGGAGGAAGTAGGCTGTTGGTTAACTAGGATCTGCAGCTTATCCAATAGGTAGGGAAATGGGCAGTGGGCAGACTAGGTGGGCCAAACGATCCTTATCTGTTGTAAAAGTCTACATTTCTGTGTTTCTAAGCATAAACCCAGGCTTGAACCTTTACAACCTGAACTGGCATGCTGTTCAAAGTTAACCTAAGACCATTGCATGTAATGCTACTGGAAGTAATTCATTTCACAGTGGGGAGCCTTACCATAAGTAAATCTTAACAGGCATTTAATTATAAAGTATGGCCCTGTCAAAAAGAGACAGTAATCTCTATTCATATTTAAAAAAAATGATTTAAATAAGCACTACCAATATGGAGTAGCAAACAGCTGTAAACTTTTTACGGCTGCATGGGTCGCGCTCCTCAGATGTTTTGTTATCAGTATAGGAGGAAAAGGGTCTGTGAATGGAATGCAACACTGCGTTCTCCTACAGTGATGCAGCAATGGCTGTACAGTGCTGACTCCATTGGCACTGTCCTCCGCTGATGGAGCTCCCCTCCGCAGAACGGTCAATCCCACCCCATGGGCATACTACTTTAGTTCTGCACTTCCAACAGAACTGCGCATGTGCGAGTATCACGCATGTGCAGTTTTATTTGCCACTGCCATCTTGCCAATGGCAACCCATTGCCGCTCGACAGCTGTGCCATATACTCTAAAACTGCTGCTACCCCACATACTGCCACCGCTCTGATACCCCATTATGCCGCCACCACAGGTAGAAGCTCTGTGCAACCATATCGGCTCTGACCAGATTTTATTTAACTTATCACAGCTGAAAGCAGAGAAGTACACTACGGAAATTAAAAGGATCTTGTGATAGAAGTGATTTAATCTGAAGGTACAGATAATTAGAAACTACATTTACAATTGCTTACTCTATTAAACTGCACAGTACATCATCAGATATCATGGCAGCACAGATAGATGGCAGGCCATTAATCTGCAATTCATATACTCATTGCACAGTTCAGAGACTCACTGAATTGTGAGATGAATGTACTGCATGAATTGTGGATTAACGTTTTAACCTGCAAAATGAAATTCCACAGAACTGATCACTGAATTGCAGAAAAATTACATGTATTGCAGATTAATGTATTAAACTGTGGATTAGAATTCTGCAGAATTGTCATTCCACAGGTCATGTGTATTATTCTGCAGTCCAGCAAGAAAATTTTGTGGAACAGGATGACAATTCACCAAACTTTTTCAGAACATTTCCGATTTTGCCACAGGTGGAAGTTTGGATAATTTCACAAAATTTGCAAAATTTTCAATAATGTGCCACCAAAGCGAAACTACCAGCTTCTGACCAGCTCCAGTACTTGGTCCTTGGATTCCTGGCTCTAGCATGCATCACTTTGCATTTCTTGGCATTGAAGCCACCTTGCCGGATCCCTGACCATCTCTCAAGTTTTTTTGAGGTCTTCCTGCAGGTCTTGTATCCCCACTTTTGTGTCTACCCTCCCACAGAGCTTGGTGTCATCCTAAAACAGGCATATTTTGGCCGTAATGCCCTCACAAATGTCATTGATGAAGACATTGAACAACACCAACCCCAGCATCAAGCCCTGCAGGACCCTGCTGGTGATTTCCCTCTTGTTGAATGACTCTCCCCCTACTATCACCCTCTGGGTCCTGCCCCCCAGCCAGGTTTCTACCCACCTAGTCATTTTCTCCCCAACCCCAAGATCAGCTAGCTTTCTGCTCATACTCTTGTGGGGTACTGAGTCAAAGGCCTTGCTGAACTCCAGGTACAGGATGCCTACCACTTGGCCCTGTTGACTGCACTGGAGACCCAGTCATAGAAGTCAATCGGGTTAGTTTGGCATGATATTTCTCCCACATATTCATGCTGCTTCTCATCCTGGAGACCATTCTTCTCCATGTACCTTACCAACCTCTCCTTGAGTATGGTATCCATGAGCTTGCACATGATTGAGGCCATACTGAGCAGCTTGTAGTTCACCTTGTCATCCCTGAGACTGCCATTGTGGAGAGGCACCACATGTGCCATTCTCCAGTCCTGCTGCACCACTCTTGACTCCAGGGAGCTATTGAAGAATCCTGCCAGTGACCCCACAAGCTCCTCTGCCAGCTCCCTGAGCATCCTTGGATGTATGCCGTCCTGTCCTGGGGACTTGTCTACCTTTAGTGCTAGCAGCCCCTCCCTCACTCTATCATCATCTATCACAATGTCTGTGCCTCCTTCCCCCCTCCCCACTTATTCCCCTGATAGCACTGGTCCTTCTTTTTTCCTAGTGTAAACCAAGCAGAAGTAATTGTTTGATACTTCCAGTTTGCACCCATCTTCCTCCACCCAGTCTGCCCCTTTCCTAAGCCTAACTGTGCCATCCTTCCTTTCCCATTTCTTGCTTATGTAATGAAAGAAGGCCTTCTCCCCCCTCTTAATCCCTTCAGCTATTTGGAGTTCATAGGTTCATAGATACTGATACAAGTCCATAAGCATTTTGTGCCATTTAAGGATTTGCCACTGTTTCAGTGGGCAGAATCTCATTTCTTATTTCCCATATGCTGATCCAGCAATCTTTTAAAGGCAGATAAATTATTAGCTGTAATCACTTCCACAGGAAGTTAGTTCCATATTTTCACTACCCTTTGATTATAACATCTTGCCCTTCTCACTGTTTTATATTGTTCGCCTCTAAGCTGAAATGGGTGGGCCCTTGTTTTTCTCGTCAGTTCATCCTTTTTGCTAGTCCTGCTGACTCCCATAGTGTTGTGTCAGTCATGGCCTTGAATACAAAACAGAGGTCACCTCTAATTTTACGATATGTCATTGAAAAAACTCTCAGCTCCTGTAGTCTTAGATTGTACAGCTTATGTTTTAGTTTATATATTCTTTTAGTTAGCCTCCTTTGCACTCTTTTGATCCTTTTGCAGCTAGCAACACTTTGAGGTGCACAGATAGGGGCTCCATACTCAAGCATGGGCCTCACAAGTGACATATACAGGGGCACTAAAACCTCCTCCTGCCTACTTCTGATGTTCCTTAAAATATTTCCAGTAATTTTATGTGCTTGTTTGACTGTTTCACAATTATGTTTATCAAAGGTCAGTGTGTTTGAAATAATAACTCCCGTATCTTTTTCATGGTCAGTTTGTTCTACAATTTTGCCATTTATTTTGTAAGAAGCCTTCCTGTTATTATGACCGAAGTGTATGACTTCACATTTGTTCTCGTTGAATTTTAATTTATATTCTGTAGCCCAGATTTCTAAGTTATTTATTTGTTCCTGAAGCTTGGAGTTCTTTTTGTGCTTTAGCCTGCCGCACTGCCCTACATGCTACTTGGCCAGCTTCAAGTAGTTCTTCTTGTCTACCTTACTTGCAGTCCTCCTGTTTTTCCTGTAGGCCGACCTCTTGTCCCTCACTGCCAGGGCAACCTCCACTTTGAATCAGATGGGTGACCTTGCCCTTGATTTCTTCCATCTGAGCCTAGCACACTGTCCTGTGGCAGCCAGTATTGCTTCTTTGATGGTCCATTTTTGGTCCACTCCCATGTCCACTCTGATGCCACCAAGGTGATTCATTAACACTTCTCCCATTTTCTTGAAGTCCACCCTTCTGAAATCCAGGATTTACTGTAGGTCTTAGTGGGGATGTTTTTCCTCCCCATATATAATCTGAACCTTACTGTGTTGGGGGCACTACCTCTCAGGGGTTCCTTGACTCCTATGTGTTGTATGTGCTCCCAATTAGTGTGCACCAGGTCAAAGATTGCCCCCTTCCTGGTGAGCTCAGTGACACTTTGAGTCAAAAACCCACTCTGTATCACAATCCAGAATCACCTGACTCTTGGCACAGGATGTGGACCATATACCCAAGTCCACCTTGGGCAGATTAAAGCCCCCCATAACTACCACCTCCCCCTTTCTTGCAGTGTCCACCAACTTTGAACTCAGCTCCAAGTCTCTTTCCTCCTCCTGGTTGGGTGGTCTGTAGACCACCCCCAACCTCACCTTTCTCCCTATATTGGTCAGGAGTGAAATTCATAGTGTTTCCACCCTCTTTCTGTCTCCTTCTTTGTGCATGTTGTCCCCTCCCTGATATAAGCCACCACTCCCTCCCCTTTGCCTATCCCCCTGTCTCTTCTATATAATGGGAAGGCTTTTAGCCTGAAGTTCAAAGAGAGGGGAATAGCTCCTCCCACATCCCCTTCTTAAACTTCAGGCTTCAGCTCATTCAGCGTTGAGCATTTTAAAAGCCAAGCTTTGCAGGGGTTGTGGTTGTGCTTTGCTCGCTTCTGTTTTCCTGTCCTTCCTCGCATTTGCCTGCTTCTGTGCCCCTGTTCCATCTCTCTTCCCTTGCCTCCTCCTTCCATCTTCCCTAATTCTCCTGTCATCCTGGTGGCTCAGCCTTCTCCCTTCTTGTTCTGTGTATTTCTTTCATTTACCACCACCATTTCACCTCCCTCTGCCTCCTCTAGTGTCCTCCTGTGTTCATTTTGCCCTTGGTGGCATTCCGTGTCCTCCCCCCATCTCTCGTGTCTTGCTCGTACCTGTGTTGCGGTGTTGTTCTTTTGGGGTTTATCTTACCCGCAGTTCTCTTCCTCGCTGCTCCCTGTCTTATCGCTGTGCTGCTACTCTTAAGCCACATATCATGCAGCACTCTTGTCCACAGAGAATTCATACCTACGTACTCCTTCTTTCCTGCCTGCTTCCCTGCCATGCCTGGAGCCTTTCATCAACTTGCTGCTCTGCCGCAGCCTTGCCAGTGTTTCCAGGATGTGACGTCACCCCTGGTGTCCTGCTCTGCTCCAGCACATCAGAGACCTGTCTTGGATCTTCAGCTTCATTGCCTGTGGGTCAGCTATGGGACAGGACGGTCGGCTGAGGTCCACCATGCTGAGCGACCATCCTCAAGTGTCAGGTCAAAGACTTAGCCATTGCACCAGCATACTCTCATCCTTTATCTCTGCGACAAGGGCCATGGACGTATTTGTATGCTGAGCTTCACAGGCACTGCAGTCTCAGTGGCCTCGGACTGAGGTCCAGCTCCTCCACCAAAGAGACATTAATTTTGCAACCCACCCCCTGTGGGCAGTACTTTCTCTGAGAGATGGCTGTGGGACAGAGCAACTGCTCCTATGCTCTCCCTGTGGGTCTGTCCTCTTCTGGCTGACCATTATTTTGCTTTCTCAATCTCTACAGTGCCTGGTACTGCAAAACTATAAGATGCTACCCTAGTCAGATGTGTTGCAATCTTCTTTGTTTTAATTCTATGCCAGCTATGAACTGCCTAGCCATTCCTTGCTCACATGCAGGTTGGATAGCTCACCACCTGCTGAATCTGTGTGTGGGTGCTACTACTTCCAACTTGACCTACATGGGGGCCTACAGTACCCTTTTGGCCTGTCCAGTCTTCAGTGAGTTGCTGCTCTCTATCAAGTACTTCTTTTAATGGACTATGACTGCAAGTGCTCCTGTTTCATCCCATCATTCATTACAATGGCAACCTCAAATCAGGTGGCACATCATCTACCTCTTGCAAGTCTATCTGCCCATGCTGCATTTTCTGTTGTCCCATCTTCTGCTGGTAGTCTTCAGCTTCCTGGTTTGCACCCACACCTTGACCTACATGGGGGTCTAGGTCAGTGCCATCTCATTCCTCCGTGAGGACCTTAGTCACAGATTCATTGGGCAGACCTGTGTGGGGTTCTACCAGTCCAGCTAGCCTATGTGGAGGCCTAGCTTGACTCTATCAATTCTACTCCTTCCCCAGGCAGTCCTCCGTGGGGGTCCTGCCAGTTCAGCTAGCCTGCATGGGTGCCTAGCATGACTCACTTAATTCTACTCCTTCCTTGGGCAGACCTGTGTGGGTGTCCTTCCTATCTAGCCAGCATGTGCAGGGTCCTAGGTTGCCTCACTCAGTTTAATCCTTCCCTGTGTAAACCTGCCTGCAGGACCTGCTGGTCCAGCTATCCCACTAGGGGACATAGCTTGACTCATGCATTAGTACTCCTTCCTCAGGCAGATCTACATGGGGGTCTTGCTACTCCAGCTAGCACATGTATGGGCCTAGACTGCTACTGGATTACAAATTCATACTCTTTCCTCAGGCAGACCAACGCTGGGCTCTTGCCATTCTAACTAGCCCACGTCGGGCCTAGTGCAATACTTCATCAAGCAATCACACACCTTCCCCTGGCAGACCTACATTGGGTCTCACTGCTCCAGCTAGCCCATGTACGGGCCTAGATCATACTTCATCAAGTTATGTGCATGCTGTACTGCAATCTAGTGTTCCTTCCCACTCCAGTTCCTCTTCAGGTTTTGTTCGCAGGACATCTCCGTTGAGTGCACCCCAATTCATTGGATATCTTCTGACTTTTTCTTCTTTCCTATCGAGGTACTTGATCATACCCTACTGCCCCATGGGACTCATGACAGCCTCATGCAAGCCTCCCATATTGCGTATACTCTTACCATTTCTAGATGGTACCACTACTGCTCTCTCTGAAACTACCTCACCACCATTGTCCATCCTGGCAATGCTACCTGGCCATCCCACTATCTATGATATCTTCATCCTGCAATATGTGCATTTGTGGTGGACATTCCACTAGCTGAGCAGACTGCTTATGTACATTCTACACCTTCCTCACTACCCCTTGAGAGGGTTTCATCATTCAGCCTGTCTACATCGATGACCTCCTGGTAATTCCATTCAACTCATCTAGTATCCCATGGGAAGTCTTCTGGTTCAGCTTGGCCTCTGTGGGGAGCCCAGAAAGTTCCTGTTTCCTCCCACACTACTGTAACGTGGCACCTCCAACACCACGTGTCTCTTCTCTCCATTCAGCCACTCCTTCAGATGCTCCTGCTCCAGTACCTGCTGTTTTAGCCTCAATAAAACATCTCCAGTGTCCTGTCTTGTGTCCCAAACTTACCTGTGTAGAGGTCTCACTTGATGCCTTCTCAGGGCTCCATGATGGATCCTCCTTTCTGACATTAATGGAGGCCTTTTCACCAATTATCAGACAGGACAATAACACCTAATGCTACCATCCCAAGATTTTGCTCCCTGGATGTATCTTCATGTTCAGTTTAATAGGCTGTTCATTCTCATATAGCAACTTGGGACATGGATTAACCATTTTCTCTCATCTGCATATCCATCCGAATTGGACCCTTCTTCATTTTCCAGACTCTTGGAAAAGATCTATACTTTTTTAATATCTGAAATATATCCTAGTGTCTCAAAATATATCTCATATATATGTCAGGTATTAGTCATAGTTCTGAGATATATTTTCAGATATATTCAAAATCTTCAAAGAATGATTCAAATACATTTCAGATATTAGTCATTGTTTTCAGACATATTTTCAGATATAGTCAAGATATTCACAAAATGATTCAAGATGTATCATAATTTAGAAATATCTTTTATACACATATTTGAAATATATTTGTTATTCTACTTCCAAATTAAGTTTTACATAATCTAAACTATTGCATGCAGTTCTATTTTAACCAAATATATATATTTTGATCATGTCCACGATATATAACAAGATTTATCTATGCCTGTTCACTGTTTGTGGCCCTTATATATGTCAACTATGATAGAAACCCTAACAATATATTAATAAAATATATTTAATGATTTATATTCAAAAATATACCCAACCTTTAAAAGAGCAGTGTTGAACTTGGGTAAAGCAGTTTATACTTTTTCGGTTGTCAAGGTCTCTTGTCACTGCTTCATGCCCAATAATTAGCATATTATTTTTACAATGTATCATTAATCTCTTGTGGATTACCAGAACTTTTTTCATATAAATTTTTTTCTCTAGTACAAAAAGTCTTGCAAGAGCACACTATTTCCCTTTCATTATTTTAAGCTTCAACATCTACTTTGTTAATAATTTTGTTTCTCATTTTGGGCAACATCTGGTGTACCAAAAGATGCTGATGTTTCATAATGATAATGTTCCAAGTTTATTATTGATTTTATGTTAGCAATCTAGCCCCATATCTTTGCTAACAGTATTCAAACCATAGTAAGATATTTTGTTATCTAGTCAATTAACCCCCCAGTAGTCTTGTGCAAAACTGAAAAATGTTGCCATGTAACATATTTTGCATAATTCACACATTTTGTGAAATATTTTGTGTGTCAAAATATTAAATGTTAGTTGTGGAGTGAGCAAATTTTCACCCACAAAATGGTGAAAGTCACTGCTCACAGTTAAAATTCCACAATTTTGCCACTACTAATGGCCCCCCTGCCAATCTCCTGGCCAAATGAAATTAAACTTCCCTTGTGTCTAGTGGTTCTCCCCCGCAGTCACCAGCCAAAATTAAATAAAGCTTCCCCCCGAGTTACCCTCATGTCCAGTCTTCTTGTGGCAAAATAAATTAAAAATCATCTTTCCAACTCCCTGGTATGTAGTGGGCTGCACCCCCCACCCTGTCATCAGATAGCACCCACCCTCTCCCCCCAATACCCACTCAGGCCACTGGCACAGTCCTCCAGTCACCTCCATGGCCCTCAGCCTAACTGAGCATTTCAGTGAATGACAGCATGCTTGTATAAGCATGCGCTCATTCACTCATTTCATACAGCCAGCACTCTCACTAACACTGGAGTGTAGTGAGAGAGCTGGCTGTCTAAATCTGTCTATGAATGAGCGTCTGCTTGTACAAGCACACACTCATTTATTAAAGCAATCAGTTATGCTGCTACTCATAGAGGTGAGTGGATAGCTGTGTCATTGACCTGATTGGTGTACTGGGATGGGGTAGCAGGGTTTGTGCTATCTGATGACATGGTGGTGGGTGGATGTCCCACTTGTTATTTTTTGGTTTATGCAGGGGGATTTGCCCATTGCACTCTCCCCCTGCAGGGGTCTTTGCCCCCACCCCCTACTACAGGTTTCTCAACTCCAAGGAGATGCATGTCAGGGGTGAAAAACCAGGAAAAAACTTTTAAGTCGGGTGCACAACAAAATGGATGCATGCCTGGAACTGAACCCAGTACCCTCACAACCCTAGCCTGCCATCCATTCACCATGACACAGGGCCAGCTCGGCAACCCACCACTGCACTATACCTCACTAACCTAACCCTCTTTCTCCTTCTGTCAATCGCATGGTGTGTTCACTCCCCCACAAACGTATGTACATATACCGACAGGATGTCACTATATCCATATTTGTCCCCCAGTCCAGTAGCCCTGTGAACAGGCACCACTATTGAGTCACCCTTTTTGTAAGCACTCAATAGCAGATGCCCTTATCAGAGGATACCACATGTAGAAGGTGGAAAATGCCAGTCTGGGACTCCAGAAATGGTCTGGGTGGGGGACAGGAGGGACTTAAATCTGAGAGGCCAGTATAAGTGGTCACAAGGCTGGTCCAGGTAGAGGGACATGGATACATGGGTAGGAAAAGTTGGTCTAGATGTCCCAGGGTGGGGCTGGGTTAATAGGCAGGGAATTCATAGATGTGGAAGGCTAGTATGGTGGTACAGAGGATAATCTGGGTGAAGGAACATGGTGACATAGGTGGGGACAGCCCGTATGGGTTCCCAGGTATAGTCTAGGTGTGCAAAAAGGAGAAATGTTGCTAGGAAAAGCTAGGCCTTGGCTCCCAACATTGATCCAGATTGAGGGACATGGAGAACATAGGTGGTAGAGGCAGAGACAGTGCTCTAAGGGCTGGTCCAAGTTGATGAACAATGGTAACGTAGAAATGGGAGGCCATTCTAGTCATCCCAGAGCTGGTCCATGTTGGATACCATGAGGACTTGAGTGAGGCAGGGTAGCCCAGCAGCACAAAGACATGTTTGGGGTGGGAGACATGGAGATAAGTAGAAATGATTGGTCTGGGTTCCAATTGCTGATCAGGGTGGAAGAGAGGGATGATGTAAGCAGGCATGCTAGTCAGGGGTTCTAGGGCTCTGGTGGAAGAAAATAGGGCCCTTAGGTGGAAGAGACAGGTTTTGGCGTCCCAAGGCTGGTCTGGGTAGGCACTGAAGACAGGCAAAACATCATTAGGAGAGGCTAATATGGGAGATTCAGGGCTGGTCCTGGTGAGTGGGCAGTGAGAACATTGGTGGGGAGGCTGTTTTGGGCATCTCAGGCCTGGACCAGGGGCTGGAAGTGTCATCCAGATGTTGGTACGTAGGTCAGCTATGGGTGGGAGGCTGATTTGGGGACAGAAAGGGTCATCCAGTGGGAGGGAGGTGGTCAGCTGTAAAGGGAAGAGTGATCCAGGGGCTGGAACAGTGGTTCAGTGGCAGGGATAGTAGTTAGCTGAGATGATAAGATGGAGGGGCCAATGGAGAGAGTGTTAAGAGGAGGATATCTAAGATGATTCCTGGAATGGGTAATAAATATTATAAAGAGTGACTTAGAGAGTTAAACATGTACTCCCTGCAGGAAAAAAGTGATAGAGGGGATATGATTGAGACCTTTAAATACCTGAAAGGCATCAATAGACTGAAAACCAAGGTGATGTTCAGATTAAAGAGGGAGGTTGTGGGACTATGAGGGGGCATAGCAGGAAGCTGGAAGGGGAGAAAACACAGAAGGAAGCTGAAGTGGCACTACTTCACGCAGAGAGTGCTGGCTCCTTGGAACATGCAACCAGAGGATCTGATTGCATTGGAATCAGTGAGAAGCTTAAAAAAAGATGGGACAGGTTTATAGGCAAGGTACAGGTTGGGTAAGTAAAAGGAGATGGGGTAGCAGCTTCCATTGTAATGTGGCTGCAACTTGAGCAGACGCATTTGACCATTGTGCCTATTCTGCTGGCATCTTCATATGTTCGTAGGTTTGTATGATGAGGCTGCTATGGGTTCGGTAACAGTGGCCAAGGTGCTAAGAGAAAGTTCAGCTAGGGAGTTAAAGACTGATATGGAGGGGCATAAAGGATGGTGTGCTGCTCGGAGACTGGAAAGAAGAGGAAAATCAAGGTCCTAAAAGGTTGGTCCAGGTTCAAAGAGGATGTTGCCTGGGGGAGAGAGGCTGGTCACTGGCTGGAAGAGTTGTTCAACTGCTGGGAATTCTGGCAGGTTGCAACCCCTTTCTTATGGGAGTTCAAGCAGGTTGAGGCCCCTTTCTCATTGGGAGTTCTGGCAGATTGTGGCCCTTTTCTGGTGGATAAGTGCATTCATTCCAGTAGGTAAGGGGACATTATGATGGGTCAGTCATGCCTGGAGTTAGGGTGTCTATTCTAGCAGGTTGAGGGTCCAGTCTAGCCAGGGAAAGACAAATTAACTTGTGGTCTGGTGCTGGCCAGTAATGTTCAAAATAAGGAATAATGGTTTTGACTGACTGAATTAACGTTTATGGTGCAGGTGCAGCCTATGCCAACCCTAAATTTATCTTTTTTTGGTTATATGGGACAAGTTTACTGCATAATTGTGCTGCAGTAGAATTGTGAATTGTTATTGCTATTTGAACTGAATTGAAATATGCTATGTAACTACTGTAACTGCTCAAAATGTCCAGATAAAATTCACATTTTAAATGCATTTTCCTGAGTGTGTGCTTTATTGGATGTAAAAAGTTATCAATTTATTACAAGTATTTCTGTTTTCTTTTGAAGGCTAATTTGCATTTTTCATGCCATTTATGAAGGCCATTTGTGAACAAATTGAGATGCTTTTCACTGGATAAAAACTGGTGTTTGAAGTAAAATAGAAGGCAATTTGAAGTACTTCTAAAAAAATTACAAAAACTGAAGAATACTTGAATTGAAATTGAAGGCATTCATTTTAGGTGGAAAAGAAAAGTGTTTAAGGTACAATTGAAGGGCTTATTCATAACAGTTTTTTAACACTCTTTACCCTTCTTTTTGAAGGCTAATTTGCATTTTTCTTGCACTTTTTGAAGGGCATTTGAAAACAAATTGAGATGTTTTTCAATGGATAAAAACTGGTCTTTGAGGTACAATTGAATTCAATTTGAATTACTTCAAATACTGCACCAGTTTTTTAAAAACAATGATGACTACTTGAATTGAATTGGAAGGCCTTAATTTTCTGTATGGGACATCACAGAGCACTGTGGCACACCACTTGTCACCGGCAAGGGTGAAGAGATCACCCTCCAACTGTCACCCTTTCCACCCTCCCCTCCAGTCATTTCCCAATCTAGTTTACCATCTTCACCCCACCCCCACTCCTTTTAATTCACCCCTAGCCATCTCTGAGGCACTGAATCGAAAGCCTTACTGAAGTGTAAATATAGGATATCCACAGTGTGGCCTTTGTCCAGTTTGCATGATAACCAATCTTAATATTCAATTAGATTGGTCTAGCATGACTTTAACTAAGATGAACCTGTGCTGCTGCCCATCCTGAATGCCATTTCCCTGCAGAAACTCCACCAGCCTCTCCTTCAGAATTGTCTCCATAACTTTGCCCACTATGGAAGTGAGACTTACAGGATGATAGCTGGCTGGCTTTTCCTGTGGCTCAGTCTTGTGGATGGTAACCACATGGGCCATCCTACCATCTTGAAGCCTGCATCACGTGTCAAGGGTGGTGCTGAATAGGTCTGACAGTGACCTGGCAAACAACTCCACCATCTCTTTCAGCACCCTGTGGTTGATGCCATCATGCACAGGTGCCTTATCCACCCTTAGTTTGTTAAGAGCCTCCAGTACTCTCGACTCCTCAATTATTCCATCCATAATCTGTCCCCCTCACAGCAACTCTACCTTTACAGTCCACAGAAGTATTGGGCCCCCCTTCTTTTTTGAGAACTTAGAGCTGAATTATTCATTTTGCACCTCGCTTGTTCCGCATTCTTCTACATCCATCCCACTTCCCTCATGATCTGTATTATGTGGTCCCTGTGGTTCCTTTCTTCCCCTCACATATCTATAAATATCCTTCTACCATTCTTTTATACCTTAAACCAACCTCAACTCCCTATAGGCCTTTGCCTCCCTAACCCACTTGGATACCTCCTTGGACAAACTCACATATGCTTCTCTGTCATCATCCCTCCATGTCCTTTTGTGTCTCAGAAACACAATTTTCTTAGCCCTGACCCATCTAGTACCTTACTGATCAACCAGCAAGGCTTCTTGGCTATTCTATTCTTGTTTGGTGTTCTTGTTCAAGCCTCCTTTGCCTCTGAGAACCAGAAGGTTAATAATGTCCCACTTGTGCTGTGTATCGATCTTCAGCCTAATCATCCTTAGCCGGCCCTGCAGTATTTCATGCGACCTCCTGAAATCTGCTCTCCTGATTTCCACCACCCTAGTTAGAGAACCTTCATTATCCCTACTCAAGCTGTGTGTGAAACATACTGATTGATGGTTACTCACAGATAATGGCTTTTCCACCATTAGTTCCCTCACATCATCACCATTTGTCAGAACCGGGTCTATCATGTTTCCCACCCGAGTTTGCCCACCGATCATCTGTTTCAAGATACTGTCCTGCAATGCATCCTGTAACATCTGCTCCCCATCACTGGTGTCATGGTTGGTGTGATGTGGTTCTCCATCTCCAGCTGGACAGGATACTTGGGAAGGAGATGGTATGATGTCTGTCTGTTCACCATCCCTGAGTGTATGCCCCCTTTGAGGTTGATTCTAACACCACATCTCCTTCTAGTGACCAGGGTGCATTTCTCAATGATTATGCCCTCCACAGTGGTATTAGCATTACTGCTCCCTATCTACTTTCATGTAAAGAATCCACTTTAATAAAATTACATTGGTTACCTTATCCCGGCAAGTTGTGAACGTGACTTTACTATACCTTGTCTGGGTGTTTTTCCTTTGTACCATGGCTGTCTAGGTGTTGGTGGCAAGGATATACAAGCACACAAGCATACATTGCACAGATAGAGCCTGTAACCCCTCTACACATACCTGCTTACAGTTGCACTGACACCATTGGTCAGTCAGCTGGCAGTATGGCTGCTTGGATGAGGAGGGCATCCTCCGACAACTAGTACTCTCCACCCTGAGTGGCCCTGTGTACTGATGCTCATTCCCAATCCTGGGTCATCAGTTTGTGAGCGTTAGCCTACCAGTGGGCCAGTGTCATATCATTTGAATTAATTTTTGGGTGCATGATGAATGAGGTGTCATCATTGATGTCAAAGATATATAGTATATAGCTTTTTCACCCACAGAGTCAGTGGGGAACCGCTAACAGCTTTGTCCTGAGCTATCCTGAATGGAGCTCACCTCTTTCAGCCACCTGAAGTAGTGTGCCCATGGAGTACTAGTCCTATGTCTGGACAAGGAGGGGGAGGACCATACCACCCTGGTAATCAAACCCAGATTAACCAATGGTTAAGTGATGGCACTGACAAAGTGCAGCTTGTTGGGGCCTCAACACATAGAACAACGTTTTATTTTTCTCTGCCACTGGCTACCTGAGCTATGGTTATGCAGTTGTGCATGCTGTGTAGTGGAGAACATGCACCATCAAAAAGTGGTGGGCCTTACCTGTGTGTCACCCCAGCCTGCACTACCACCAGACACTCGCCTGTTGGTGGTTGAGGGTGTGGATGACAAGGCCCTACCCCAGGAAAGGACAGTTATCTATTAGAGGCCAAAAATGTATACCACAACAGCAAGTACATAGTGACCAGATTGCACATGTAAAACACAGCCTGTTATTGATAAGTGGAGTACAACAACCACCTTTTTTTTCTTGTCTGCAAGCCCTCTGAAGGCAAGGCCTTCATGAGGCTGCCAGTGCCCACCGAAGTAAACTGCCATTGCCATTGCCATCCAACATCCCCTACTACACTGACCCACGGTAACACTACATAACCTCCTGTTGGGGCTAACCTGGAGCAGAGAAATACCAGAGGGCATGCAACATATCTGGGATGTGCTTGTGGTTGGCACATCACCTCTGGGATGTTGTGGCGGTCATGGCAGTGAGGCCTGTAATCTTCTGTTACCTCTCTGTTCCCGCTGTTGTAAAGGGTGACACAAGCTGTGCTGTGGACTTTTGGTACCTCTCCTGTTTCCATTGACTGGCAGAGCAGGGTTACTAGTGGTTCAGCCACTAGCTGTTTTAGCACCCTTATAACCCTGGGCTGTACTCCAACTGGCACCATAGCTTTATCATCTATTATTTCTTCCAGTTCTTGTAGGACCCTATCCTGTGTAAAGTAGCTTTTATCCATGTGTGTGCCCTTCTTACCCTTTCTACTGCTTTCATGCCCATTACATGACCCTTCTTCTGTAATGGCAGATCTTAAGTATCTGTTCAGTTTGTTTTCTTTGGTCTTCTTAGCCTCCACTCTACTCCTGTTCTCCCCTTTCAGCCTCACTCTCACTCTCACTCTCTTTGCCTTCCTTTTTTCAGTGACATACCAGTAAAAGGGTTTGTAACCTCTACTCACTGATTTCACAATGCATTCCTTTGTGCTTTGTCTTCCCTTACTTTCCTCCCTGTCTCCATTTATTTTTCCTGCTACCTCTAGTTGTCCTCTTCTGCCCGTGTGGCTTCTGTACAGTATGAATGTGATTATTTGACTTTCACTATCTCCAGTACCACCTCGTAATTCCATAATGGTCTCATCTTCTTTTTCTCTGTTGCTAGCCTGTCTTACATATCATTGTGTTGCCCTTGCTATCCCTGCTTTGAATATTGCCCCCTGTTCCCACACCCCGTCTTTCCTCCTTATTCCTACTAGTGTATCTTCCAAGCATTTCCTCATTTTTTCCCAAAATCATGCATCCTGAAGTAAAGGATTCATCTCTTTTTGTGGCTATGTTCTGCACCTTCAGTTATGTCAAACAACACTGAACAGTGATCACTGAAAGTGATTCCGTGTCTTGGCCCTGTGTGTGAGCACCATGTCTGGTATTGCTACTTGACATATGGGTTCCAAGACAATTTTTTTTAAGGAAGGCTCTTTGTAGGGAGTCCAGGATAAACCTGCTCTTTTTTTATTGCTGCTGCTGGAAGACTCCACTCTATGTATGGAATATTGAAGTCACCAACCAGAACTACCTCCGCCTTGTGCACCATCCTTTGGATAGCCAGCATGATCACCCTATCCATCTCCTCTCACCTATGCTTGTGGTGTGTAAATGACCCCCGTGCTGATGGGTGACCCTGTTCTTCTTTCTAGTGTAACCGACGTTATCTCTCCCCCTCCTTGTTCCCCTTTAATGTATGTGGCTGTAATGTTGCCTTTCATATAAAGCACCACTCCTCCCCCCTTCCTGCATGTCCTGTTTCTCCTAAATAGATTACATTCTGGTATGGCCATTGCCCTGTCATGGTTATCATTATACCATGTTTCTATAATGGGTACCATGTGTAGGTCTGACTGTGCCATGGCTGTCTTAAGGTTCACCTTCTTATTACTAAGGATACAGGCATTAGCACACATTGACGCTCCAGGATGTGACTTCCTTCCCTTGTTTTATTGCCATAAGGCTTTCCATTCCTGGGCATTCATATTCCCTGGTCCTCCCTGTCTTCTGTCCCTGTGATGAAATCTGCCCTCCTGCCATTTATCTACACCTTAGGTAGTCATATAGAGCATGTGCTCACATGGGGTGGGTGGTGGGAGGACAAATTCTGACCTTACTGAGTCCCCCCCTTGACCAGTTTAAATGCTTGCTGCAGAAGCAGTTAAATTTGTCACATTGGATAAAGGTTCCTTTCACAGATATATGTAGGCCATCCTCCTTACACATGCTTGCATCCTTCCCTGTGGGTCCATAGTTCACTATGAAGCAAAAACATTCCTTTAGACACAATTACTTCAACCAGGGGTGGAATTTGTGGACGCGGAGTGATCGAGCCTCCCCAATGCCATGGAAAGGTATTACCTCTGAGAATGAGACAGAGTGTGCTATCTGCATTATCTCTCTACCCAATTTCCTGAAATCTTTTTGGATTCTGACTATGCCCCATTTGTCCCATGCAAGGTCATTTGTCCCCAGGTGGACAATGACATCCAGTTCCTCCATGCTTTTTATCACTATAGGCATGGAGGATGGTCACCTACGTTATCGAGGATTTTTTTTTTTGGGCACAGTTTGCCGGTCTGCCACCGTGTACAGTGTCCTGCTTTGTAGATTATTCTGCTTTGTATTTCTTAGTGGTAGTCTTGCTGCTGTGTATGGTTTTCAGCTAGTTAGGGGAAGTACTGTGTGTTGGGGATAAGGCACAGGTCTGGTTCAGGAATGATGATAAGCATGGGAGCAAATCAAATCAATCTTTATTTAAAAGAGCAATTACAAAAAACTCAAAGCGATGTACATCAAACAATAAAATACATATGAAACAATAATGAAAGCATTGAACTCTTGAAATAATACATTTTAATCAATCTTAAGTCATAAGTTAAGTGATGGTGGTGCTCTAAGCATCACTTGATTCTGGGAACACCAGGCAAAACAGATGTGTTTTTAAATCAGTTTTAAAACTTTGGATGATCTGGCACTCACTACTCCAATGAGGTAGAGTGTTCCATCTGGTAGGGGTCACAAAAGCAAAACAGTGTGCCCCAGAGTTCTTTAATCAGACACAAGGAACCTCTAGCAACCCCTCATTGGAGGAGTGGAGTGAGCAGAAGGGAATGTAGGAACAAAGAACATCTTGCAAGTAGCAAGGTCCATGACTGTGTAGGGCTTTATAGATCAATAACCCAACATTGAAGGCGATCCGTCAATGTACAGGCTGCCAGTGTAGGCCAAGGAGCACAGGAGTGTCATGGCAAGATCTTGATAAGCCAGTCAGCAACCTGGTCTGATTGGACCAAGTGCTTAATCTGGGCTATGTTCCTCAGATGGTAAAAAGGGGTCTTGATGACAGCAGCTACATGAAATTGTAATGCCAAGCTTCTATAGAACACAACACCCTTATTTTGCGAATAGTTGTAGATAAGTAACTCATACCCCCCTGTCCAAAGCAAAGATTGTTGACCAGTCAACAGCCACATAACTTGACAACACCTCAGTTTTGCAATAGTTTAACTTGATCATTGGCTGGAGAACTGTAAATGTACAAAGTTGGTAAATTTTGCTATTCAAAACATGTTTCAACATTTTCCAACTTCACAAAATTAATCACAGGTGAAAAGACAAATTTTACCACCACCCAAAATCTGGAAAATGTGAATTTTGAACTCAGCTGGCATAGCTTGACAATTTTACCAGAGAGTTTAAAGTCTACATTTCATGGCAATTTCATATCGACTATGGTCCCCCAAGCTGATCATCACCCCACATAAAATACAGTTCTCTGGTGTTTTGTGAGCCCCCACTGATCCACATCTTGATGTAACACTAACTTCACAATTCCTGGTGTCTAGTTTAAACACCCCTTTTATGTGATTGAGACTCAGATGTAACATTATATTACCTGGTGTATTCTGGTCCCTCCCCCACCAACACCTATTTCCAGCCTTCCCCGTAATCCCTTTAATACATACAAAACCAGTAGCATCATTCCCTGGTGTCCAGCAGACTACCACCATCCACAGAATGTATGGCCCTACAATCTACATGTCCCCACACCACAACCATGAATGGGCAACTGACACAGCCTTACACTATCCACCATAGTCAGCCACTTGACTCTGCTGGAATGAGTGAGCATGTAACTGTACAAGCAAATGCTCAATCATTGTTCACTTGCATTAACTTTTTTTTTGTTTTGTGTTTTGCAGAGAAGAGTGAAGGCTGTTCCAGTCTCTGATAGGGGTGTCATGATATGTTGAATGGTGTAGTGGATCATGGTGCCCATGACACCATTTTCCCTATTCCAACCAACACAAGTGACTGGAACTGCCCTACACTCATGTCTGGCTGCCACCCCCAAAACAGTTCATTAAATGAGTGCATGCTTGCAATAAGTGAGCACATGCTTGTACATAAACATGCTCACTCATTTAAGATCAGGCAGGTGTACAGCTGCCCTGGAGAGTGCAGTGCTGTGCTGATCAGCAGCACTGGGTTGTGCTGGGGGGGGATCATGGTGGTAGTGCAGTGCCTGGCAGATAGGGTAGGTGTGGTGTCCACTAGACACCTGGAAAATGGTGTAAGATCGGGCAGGTGTTCATCACGGGGTGTGTGGTGCAACATTTCTTACTTTTTCCTGCTTTGTGACATTTAAGTGCAATTTTATCTTGAAAAAATAAACAGCACAGTAAAGTTTTAAATGTCAAAATTTATTGAAATAACTATTCATTTCACTAAATGAAGAAAGAAAGCAAACTTTGTGACATCTGTCAGCCTATTGAATGCAAAAGAAAAGTTTAGTGCATCTCTAAGATCCATAGTCCAAGGCTGAGATCTAGCAGCAGGAAGGTTGGCGAGTTGAATCAAAGAGGTTGATCATAGAAATATAGGTGCTGGTTGGTGTGGGGGATGATATAGTGACACATCTAACATTTTCTTATTTGGTCATTTTAGTTGATCAGTGGTTTGATTCAAGTGTGTCATGCGCATATAGTGTCATTTTTGTTCATAAGAGTAAGTGTTATGAAGAGTAACACATTTAATGCTTGTAATTATAGTCTATAATAATGCGTTCAGCAAAGGTTATTGGCTGACACATGTGTATTGGGCAATTCTTTTATCAGACTGAGCAAAGTGAGGTGGTTTTGAATGATTTTAATGCAATCCTTATACTCTGCAATTCATGACAAAGTGGTTCCTGTATCATGTTCAGCTGTCACCTTACTTGTAACTAGAGTATAATGTTGGATTACAAGCAGTGTGTTGATCAATGTCAATCTAATTCTGGTTGCTCCTTGTAGGAGGATACTCTATGCCTGCTGGGTGGTTATACTGTGTGCATAGCGGGTGGTTGAAAGTATGAGGTAGTCTGATCCTGGAAGTGGATGGTTGATTAGAAGATAGTGTAAACAACTGAAAGTGGGGGTGATCTGAGGGTACAACTGATGGTGTGTGCACATTTTCTTTTTTGGTCCTCTTGTTTGCTTATTGTTGAATGTGGTTAGTAGGCCTAAAGTATAATACTGTGTTTTAAGTTGTGCTGCTTGCGAGTATTAATATTTGTAAAATATATAATAAAGGATGACATAAAAATGATGTCATCAAAGTTGATTAGCTGCCACATGTGATTTGGGTGATCCTTTTATCAGACTGAGCAGAGTGAGGTGGTCTTGGAACAAATTTTCATGTGATCTTCATACTCTGCAAGTCATGACGAGGTGGTTCCTGTATCATGTTCAACTGTCACCTTTTTTATACCTATCGTACAATTTCGGATAACATGCTGTGTGATGATCAAAGTCAGTCTAATTCTGGTTGCTCCTAGTTGGAAGCTGCTCAGTGCTTGATGAGTAGTAATAATGTGTGCATAGAGGGTGTTTGGAAGTAGGAGGGAGTTTGATCCTGAAGATGGATGTGTGTATTGGTGAAAGTTGTGTAAACGACCGAAGGTGGGGCCGGTCCATGGGTGCAGCTGATGTTATAGCTACTCAATTCACATTTTATATTTTGATCCTATTGTCTGCTTACTGTTTTTATCAAGGTGGTTGGTAGGTGTAAAGTGTAATATTAATTTATAAATAGTGCTTCTTGAGTTTATTAGTATTAGTAAAATGTATAATAAAGTATGACATGAAAATTATGTCAACAAAAGTGATCGGCTGCCATATGTGTACTGGGTAATACTTTTATCAGACTGAGCAGAGTGAGGTGGTCTTGAATGAATTTTCATACAATCCTTGTACTCTGTAAGTCATGATGAGGTGGTTCCTGTATCGTGTTCAGCTGTCACCTTGTTTATACCTATTATATAATATTGGATAACATGAAGTGTAATGATCAAAGCCAGTCCAATTCTGGTTGCTGTTGGTAGGAAGCTGCTCCATGACTGTGTGTTGGCTATAATGTGTGCATTGATAGTGGATGAATATAGGAGGGAGTCTGAGCCTGGAAAGGGATGAGTGTTCAGTGTCACAAGTGGTCAAATGGCTGCAGGGGAGGCTGGTACAGGTATATAGGTGTAGTCCAGGTTGTGAACTGGATGTCCAGCAGCTGGAATACCTTTTAGCTGGGAATCAGAAGGCTAGTTGGTGACTGGGGGTGGTCAAGTGGGCAGATGGTGAGGGATGCTGGTGTGGGGGGGCACAGCTTCTTATATTTACTAGCTGTGATAACTCAGAGATGTTGCAGGGCAAGGTACTTGTACATTCACCATCCCAATCAAGGATCTTCACAGAATGGCCATGTTGAACATTGTTTCCTACTTAGAAAACAGGCACAAGATTGTGTCCATCTGTTTGTGGGATTCAACATACATATTTATTATAACTTTGTAAGATGTGACCGACAATGCTGGGTTGTATGGGTCACTTTTCAGTTATCTTCCCCCCACCCCCCAAGGAGGAGACAACACATGGGAAGGCACAAGAAGGAAAATGTTACAGCAGAGAAAAAGCAGAGAAAATTAAAATTCACGAAAAAAGAGAGCAGAGAAATGAGTGCTGGTCCTGACCGTTCTAATTCTCCACAGAGGGCAAATGTGTGCAGTACAGAGGAAATTGGATTGTCAGTTTAAGAGTTCAATATTATACATTATAAAGTGCTTATCAGAAATGATTCAGTCTCATCTGTCTTCATTCTGAAACCATAACATTAGTCTTAACTACACAAAAAATGTTCAACTATGTCATCATATCACATTAATTTTGAAAAAGGAGCTTCAACCACTTCAGGTGTGCATTTACATGATGTTTCTGAGTAGTTGCAATGAGCAGTCACAAGGCATGGGGCCTTTTCCCAAAAACTACCACTGCTGCCTTTTTTTTTGTTGCACAGTGTGCAACCACCTGTCATGGTTAGTAAATGGGCTGTGTGATGGGGAAACAATGCTAATTATATAAGCACAATAGAACACTTCAGTTTGTGTTTGATGAGAAATACCTGTATTTTGACAGCAATATGGACCCAGCCTGTAGCATTGGATCTCACAACGCAACAGGTGACTGGGTATACCAAAACAAGGCACACACTGTTGGGTTGTATAATTTGTCTACTTCATAAGGTAATCTGGACATTACCAACCCATTTTACAAATATAACAATTGAAAACAGTAATAGTTATCTTTTACTGGATTTCTAGGAAATATATGGCATTTCTATTTTCTGAATCACATTGAATTTATCCACAAGTGCCAGGTTCAGGCACTGGTGGAGGGAAATGGTTGGATTGTTCAGGAACTGCTTGCAGGAGAGACAACAGAAAGTAGTACTGGTGGGTGAGGTTCCTGAGCCCAGGGCGGTAACAAGTGGTATCCCACAGGGCTTGGTGCTGGGATTAGTGCTGTTTAACATTTTCATTGCAGAAATCACAACAGGGATAAAGAGTCAGATCAGTATCTTCATTGATTACACCAAGATCTGTGCAGAGGCTGATGGATGGGAAAGCGGTACAGTACTCCAGGATGATGTGGCAAAACTGGAGGAATGGTCTAACACATGGTAACTCATGTTTAATGCCAACAAGTTCAAAGTCATTCACTTGGGAGCAAGGAACACCAGAAAGAGTTACTGGCTGTGGGGAGATCAGTTATGTAAGTGTAAGGAGGAGAAGGATCTTGATGTACTAGTGACAGGGGAAGTGAATCACAGGTCATAGTGCAGGAATGCAGCAGCAAAGGCCAACACAATGCTGTGGTGCATCACAAGGGGAATTACCTATTGTAGTGAGTAACTCATCGTGCCCCTGAACTGGTCAATGGTGAGGCCACACTCTCAGTACTGCATGCAGTACTGGTGCCCCTAATTGAAACAGGACATCAAGCTATTATAGGGGTACAGCACAGTGCAGTGAAAATGTTCATGGGATCGAGGAATAAACCTTATGAAGAGAGACTGATAGAGCTCAATATGTATTCACTGGAGGATAGAAAGGAGAGAGGGGATGTGATTGAGACATTCTAGTAACTAATAGGTATGAACAGAGTAAGCACTGGAAGTATTGTAACATTAAAAGGTATAAGGGAAATAGGGAGCACAGTCTGAAGTTTGAAGGAGGCAGATTCAAGAGGAAAATGAGGAGGCACTATTTCATCGAAAGGTTGTTGGCATGCTGGAATGTGTTGTATGAAGTGGTGATGTCACCGCATATGTTGAGCACTTTCAAAAGAGGGTGTGACAGGTTCAGAGGGAGGGTTCAAACAGTGGTGGGGGGTGCATGTGTAAGTGAAGAATAAATGTGCAAAACCAATGGGGGAGAGGCAAGGGGAGGTAGGTAGCAGCAACTAAAATAATGAAGTGCTGCACAATCAAGCAGACTACATAGACCGATATGCCAGTATCTGATGGCAATTATGTATGTTTGTCTGTTCATATTACATGTAAGACATCCAAATGTTGCATTATATAACTGAATTATTAACCTTTAATTCTCACATATTACATGTTGTAGTTATCAAGCACAATCATCTAACTCAGACAACCAGTCAAGGCCAGAGCTGGATTTCAAATCCTTAAACCAACTGTATGTAGCGGATCCACTGCTGGTTCATTTTTGGGAATTCATGCTTTTGAAGAGAAGATTAGATGAAATTCTACTGCAGCCATTCTGATTGCCAAGTATGTATAAATATTATGTATTTGGAATCCATTCAGACTATTAAATCAATCAGCAAATGATTATCAATAGATATTTACACAAAATTGTTTGTAAGTCAGTGAACACTGTAGAATGGTGAACTCACAATTGGGGAGTGGGAGGGATTGGTTCCATGGCTATAGCTATGCAACAATTATTTTAAGATGAAAGGGACTGAATTGGTGTTTGGAATGATATGCTTCTTCAATGAAGGCACCATGGATTCTGGAAAGTGGGCTTCAATGTGGGTATTAGAGTGATATGGTTGGATTTTGAAGCTACAGACAGCTTGCTGAGGGTGTGGCAGCCGAAGTATACCATCAAAAAAACAGAGGCAATGTAAGAAGACTCCATGAACCTTCACATGGAAAACAGAATGATTGTGGTGATAGTGGAGAACTCATCAGACAAAAGGGAAAGGAGATACTTGGATGATGGGTTGCATAAGGAAAGGGATCACTAGTGGAAGGAAACAGATAGTAATGGGACTGAATTGGTAACTTCAACAGAGTACCACATAGGCTTGTAAAGAAAATGAGCCACCTACTGGTAGGATCCATGGAGCTATAATGAATATGTAACTGGTTTATGGATAGACAGCAAATGTTGCTGGCAAATGGCAAAAACTGCAAGGGGGGTAGATGATGGGGGAGGAACCTCATGGCTCAGTACTGAGACCAGTCCATTTCAATATCTTAATAAGTGACATTGAAGAATACCTGCATTGTTAATTATGCTTCTTTGGAGAGGAAGCCAAAATCTTCGGTTGGGTAGGTACTCTGGTAAGGGTAGATTAAATGACTTCAGACCTGATACAAGTCAAGGAGTTGGGATAGGTATGGCAGCTGAGCTTGCATGCTAAATATGTAGTATCATGAACCTAGGGCAGTAAAACACAGGGGGAGATGTAGAACATGGAGAAGTATATTTTGGCAAACAGTAAAATAGAAAGAGAACAAGGAGTTATCATATCTGATGACATAAAGGAGGCAGGTTACTGCAACAAGGCAGTTGGCAGGGGCATCGAGATGTTGGGATGCCAAGTAAGGAAAACAAATAACCAACAGAAGCAGAAAGGTTCTGTCACCACTGTATTAGTCATGGGGAAACACTACTTGTAGTATTGTATCCATTTATAGTGACCACAGATGGTAGATGGGGGGCATGGATAGGGTATAGTCTGTTCAGCTGATTGCAAGAGAAAAGGTGCAGGAGCTGTATCATAAGCTATGAGGTGAGACATAAGGATGTAAATAAGTACACCCTGGAAGACAGATGACATGCCTGAGATCTGTAAGTGATTCACAGAGGTGAATAAGAAGGTGCACAAGAACAAAGGGGCATGCAATAGAGCTGGAATCGGGAAGTTTGTGAAGGGGGATGTAAGGATGTACTTCTGCATTGCAAGAGTGGTATGTTCCCAGAAAGATATCCCAGCAGGGGTAGTGAGGGGGGATAAAGTGGTGGTCTTCCAGCAAATATAGAATACATACAAATGAATGAAGCAGGAGGGGAGGGGTAGCAGGAGATCGGGTAGGGCCTACTGTGACAGTATAGACATGGGAAAAGTGGGAAGAATAACTTGGTAAAGCAGTTATCATCTGATGATAAATTTTATGTTTGTATACCTGGTTTGGCCATACTAACAGTACTGCATAAAGTTTTGAAGCATAGACTTGTAGGACCGTGACACAGAGGCTATTAAATATTGTAAGCCACCATCTCGAATGACAAGTAAACCCAACTCACCCTTATTGTATACCATGCCCTTTTAAACCTATCCAAGTATTTTATGACTACAAACTCCTCTTGTAACCTGTTGTACCCTTCAACCACTTTTATTGTCAAGAGAATGTATGTAGAAGAGAATGTGTTCCGATCAAAGAACTGCTAGTTAGTATGCTTCCACAATGAATTAATATATTCCATTGCTGTACCCATTGATTTTGAAATTGAAATCTTGAAATTGGGTTAGGGTAAGGGAGGATCATACAATAGTGACAATATGCATTTTATATTCTTGGAATATTTCATGGGACTGTTGGGTGGAGAAGGGAAGCTAAGGGAGGAGGCAGTGTAATGGTTACTTGATTGATTCAAGTATGCATAGTAAGGTGGTGATCGAGTAAACCATATACTGTATATCAGTGGGAGGTAGGTGATGATTTAAAAGCAAGTTTTTGTACCAAAGGAAGTTGTTCAGACTTTTCACCAGTGTAGTACTATGTCAAAAAGTAAAGAAAGTTTTCAATGGAAAATGTTTACTTCTCAATAGCACCTGTTGTGCTCATACAAGCTATGAAACAGTTCAATGGGCATGGGATGATATGCCGACATGTCATATACTGTCTATTATTTTATTATATTTCATTGGTGAATCATGATACTGCCTGTCCATGATGCTTACATTGTTAGACATTTAAATATAATAAAACTTTAAAATATGAAACAGTTTGTTCTTTTCTTGGGTTTTAAAGTTTTTTTTAATATGTACTGTACACAGTTATGTAAGCAGTTAGCTGCAGTGCTACATTATATGTTAACAACTATTTCAATGCATGCAGTGATGTCTCCAGTACTTTAAGAATTTTAGCTTGTCACCACATAAATGCAAGAAATATATAGCTTCCATTTTAAACATACATGTAACCATACATAGAACGCATTTTCCAGGTGACAGAAATGGATATGAAAGATAATAGATATTAAAAATGCATGCCAAATGTGCAGGTCACTTTCATTTTGTATATATTTAAAAAGTGTACTAAAAATATGTGTGTGAAATCTCTGTGGACTATATAGCACATATATTAATAACACAGTTTGTTTGTTTTGTTTGTTTATTTGAATCTAGGATTACAAGTACATTTGAGCTGAAGCTCTTTTACAAAGGTTCCACATCAGATGGAGTATGATACAACACAGGACAATTCAGTACAAGTTGCGGATAAACATTGGGTTACAGAAACAGTAGGCGTAACTTATTTTGTCAATGAAAACATAAATACTGAGACAATACTATAATAATAAACTTTATTTAACAGTACGCCTTTCATAATATCAAGGCGCTTCACAAATACATAAAAATTCCAAAAGTTCAATAAATATCAATAAAATCACAAAAATTCAGGAAAAGCTTTGCCCTATAAGAAAGTCTTCTGTGCCTGCTTAAAGCTCCCCACTGTCCTGCACTCCTGTAGACGTTGAGGCAGAGACTTCCCCGATGGTAGGGGCAGCAAACCCAAAAGCACGAGCCTCAGGGGAATTTAAACTAACCGTCAGAATCTCCAGCAACCCCTCGTCAGCCAAGCGGAGCTGATGCACAGGGGTGTAAGGAACCAGGAGCTCTTTCAAGTTGTCAGGACCAGGTCCATGTAGGGTTTTGTTGGTTAATAAACCTACCTTAAAGGTGATCAGCCACTGAACTAGCAGCCAGTGCAGATCGTGCAGCACTGGGGTAATGTGAGATCACCTAGATACCCCAGCCAATAAATGTGCAGCAGCATTCTGCACTAGCTGCAAGTGGCAGATATCAACCCCAGGAAGCCCTAAGTAAAGGGAGTTACAGTAGTCAAGGCGTGAGTCACAAAGGTGTGGACCAAAACAGGCAGGTCTCTGGACAGAATGAGATGCTTGATCCTAGCAATGTTCCTAAGATGGTAAAAGGCTAACATGATGACTGCTGACACCTGATGACGAAGGGTCAGCCCATCACCAAGAATCACTCCCAGGTCACGGACCCATTCAGAGGTAAGGATCTGAGTGCCCGCTAAGACTAAACCAGAGGGCAGATCAGTCCTCAACCCCTCTGTCCTGTGACCCAGGTCCACCACCTTTCCTGCATTCAACTTTAACCCACTAGAGCTCATCCAATTCTGGATTTCAATGAGGCAGCAGTTAAATACTGAGATAGCACTAACCTGGTTGGGGGTGAAAGACAGGTAGAGCTTGGTATCATCAGCATAGCAGTGAAACCTCTGCCCATACCATCTTACAATGTCTCTGAGGGGCAGCATGTACACTGCAAATAACATGGGAGACAGCACCAAGTCCTTGGGCACCCCACAAGGCAGAGAGAAAGACACAGAAGAAAATAATCTCGAGACAACTCTCTGAGTTCTACTGGTGAGGAAAGATGAAAACCATCTGAGCACTGTACCAGACAGCCCACAGATGGACCTCAGGCACTTGAGCAGGACCCCATGGACCACAGTGTCAAAAGCTGAAGATAAATCAAGCAGTACCAAGATGGTGTCTCCAATCTCTCGCCATCAGGAGATCATGGAGCACCCAAACCAGAGCAGTCTCAATACTATGACTCTTATGAAAATGTGATTGGAGAGGTTCATATAAATTATGGATGGTTAAATGGTTCTCCAGTTGAGTTGCCACAACATTCTCGATAACCTTTCCCACAAAAAGAAGGTACAAGATGGGTCTGTAATTCGCTAGAGTCTCCGGGTTGAAAGAAGCTTTCTGCAGAAGAGGTTTTACCACCACCTCCTTCAGGGAGCTTGGAAACTCACCCGATTCCAAGGAACACTGGACAATCTGAGATAGAACTGAGCCAATGATATCACTACAACCCAAAATCAGGGAAGTAGGGCCCAGATCTAAACTACAGCATGTGGGATGCATCCCTTGGACAATCCTCATAATATCAATGAACTCTGGCAGGTCAAAGGTACTCCAGGAAACAGGTGACCGAGCACCGATCAACAGCATCGCCCATAGAACGAGACTGGCATAACTCATGCCTGATGTAGGCCATCTTATTCACAAAGAATCGAGTGATCTCATCACATTCCATTTGTGAAAAAACTCGATGGAGCTGCAGATAAACTGGGTTGCACAACCTGTCCACAGTTGGGAAGAGTTGAGCTGGTCAATTCTGCACAACATAAATTTCCCTGGACAGGAATTCTGCCTTCTTATGGGAAATCACTGATTGATAGAGTTTATAATGCTCTAACAAAATAAGGTGGTCAGCATCCAAGACAGATTTCCACCAGCAACACTCTAACCTATGCCCCAACCTCCACAACTCCCTCAGAGACCCATCAAATAATGGGACCCAGGGGTGAAGCGGAAGGGGGTGAACAGGAACAGGAGCAATCAGGTCAAGAGTTGAAGAAATAACCTTATTATAGGCCATGACTAACAGCTCTGGACCTGTGCTGCTCTCACTGAACTTTGAGAGGTCAATCACCGTGGCCAGGTCTTCAGGGACGACATCCCACAAAGGGCAGTAACTGACCATCTCCACAGGGGTCAACCTACCTGGGGGGGCAGAAAAATTGAACCTCATGGTGTAGTGATTGGACCAACCGACAGGTTCCATCCCCAAATCGGAGGCCTCAATCCCCAGGAGGAAGACCAAATCAAGAGAGTGACCACCATTGTGGGTAGCTGAGGAAACAACCTGTGTGAAGCCCAGTGATGTCATCAATGGGAGGAAGTGTTGTCCAAAAAGCGAGGATTCATCATCAACCCAGGCACTGAAGTCTCCCAGAACCATCAGTCTGGGCGACTCCAATGCCATGTCGGTGGTGAAGTCTGCTGCTTCCTGCAGGAACAGCTTCTCATCACCTGGTGAATGGTAAATGAGAGCTATCCTGTACCCCACATCAGTTACCACAGTGCACTCAAATGATATGGCCTTCTCAACCGATACCCCAGTGAGGCCCATTTCAGTCTTGAAACAGACCGCTACCCTCCCCACGCGATCCAATCTTGGCCGATGTAACACTGAGTACCCAGGAGGAATTGCTGCCTCCAAAATTGGGGCAGCATTTCCATCTAACCAGGTCTCAGTGATGCAAACCAGATCCTCTGTTCCAACAAAATCTGCAATAAGTGCAGTGTTGTTCTTAATGGAACTGACATTGCATAACAACGCCCGGGATGGACGATGATCGCGAGCTGTCTCGGCTACTTGCATTCCCAAAAAGGGGGTACCCTTGGGTATGGGGACCAGACATGGATCATCTTGTTCCAGACACCATTTCACCCCAAGGCATCTTCTGGTCCTAACTACTCCTATGGGAGAGGGCCAATCATTCGAACTCCAATGTCCACGCCCCCCTGCCTGCCTCTGCCCCCTACCCTGCAAGCAATCCCCAGCACCCGACATCGCTGATAGATAAAAGCAGGCAGTGGGGAGAGAACTGGTGGAGGGCATGGAGAGAGGAGGCTGAATAGCACAGGATGGGGGGGGCAAGTAGGCACATTCCACCAAATACCACAAGAACTGTGGAAAAAACAACACAAAAATCCTAATTTCTTAACACAATCCAAGGCAAAGCTACAATTTAAATTTAAAAACTCTTAAAAGACCAAAAACATAAAACACCCCAAAAACCGCAAACCAGCAAATAATAAATGGTACTTCACTATCAAAATAATACAAAAATAAAAATAAAATAATAAAAACTTAAAAAATCAAATTTAACACAAAATATGAATTAAAAATAACAAAATAATAACTTCACTCCCCCCCCAACCCTTGCAATGCCGTTCACTGTACTACAATAATGTCCCCACAACCGATAAAACCCAATGTACAGGTAAAGCATATAATGGCAAAGGCGGGCAATAATTTAAACTGTAAACTGTGAAACCAGTCACCGAAAGTTCCTCAAATGAATAATTTGACTGAAGGAGTTCACACCTCCATAGAATAAATGTCCAAATGAGTTCTGTCTGCACTACCTCTCACATAGGCAGGTAGAACCATGAAATTGTTATGAATAGAATAGTTAGCCAGACACTCTCATTGCCTGAGAAATTACAGAATGTCCAAATGAGTTCAATCTGCACTACCGCTCACGTAGGCGAGGTAGAACCACAAAGTTATTGTAGATTAAATAGATAGCCAGGTACTCTCACTGCCTGAAAAAATACAATATGGACATCAGGAAATAAAGAAAAAGGTTGTCTGACCATATCCATGATCGGGCCCGCACCGAGTTTCCAAAACAAACCTTATTCCTGAAATCCAGAGTCCAGGGTCACATAAAGACTCGCAGGGGGCCCGAAAAACTCTGCCCCAAGAAACCACTGTCAGAAAAAATCCACCACTGTAACTTCAGCCCACAGCTAGTGTCGGCCCACCAGCTGACTCCATGAAGGCCTAGGAGCACCCACAACTCATCAGCCAGCTCTCCGGCTGATTCAAATCCCTGTCTCCCGCACAGCAGTGGATCCAGCAGCTTAGTTACCAGGACAAAGTTGAACCCCCCCATGCCAATGGCAGACCCCACAAACTGCCAGCCCTGGGCCAGTGGCACCTCCTGTTCTCCATGGGGGGAACAATGACAACATTCAGTAG
The DNA here is from genome assembly GCA_016271365.2 of Neoceratodus forsteri. Taxonomy (NCBI): domain Eukaryota; kingdom Metazoa; phylum Chordata; order Ceratodontiformes; family Ceratodontidae; genus Neoceratodus; species Neoceratodus forsteri. The sequence goes on along the minus strand of CM028136.1, from coordinate 119,972,749 downwards.
CAGTCCAGACAGCAAGGAAATGATCCTAAACAATCGACTCCAGGCACAGCATGGCACTAAATCTTCAGGCAAAAACTTCCTCCCATGATTCCCTATCTGTGACTCGCTGGTAACTCCTCCTCTAATTCATCTCACCACTCCACAATTCAGGCCAGAATCCAGTCAGGAAACAGTATGTCCATATATCAATGCAAAATGCTCGTAATATAAAAATATTGTGGTAATTAAGTCCAATTCTCTTGCATGCTCAGGCCCTACTCTAGGCAGTTTTAGGGACCGCTGCACGTCTCCAAAAACACACTCCAAGGGTGTTTTAAAAAAATTCCCGAAAAACGCTCAGCACACTTACTACCTCACTGTATCCTCCCTAGCTAACTATCCTATACTTCCGGACTATTTGTTCAGAATACCTCTTAAAAAACAAATTACTAAAATGAAACAAAGCCATTAAACAAAATGCTGCTAAAACAAAATACTATTGAAAAGAAGTTGCTGCTACCACATGCAATTGCAGCTCACACAGCTTACAGCTTACAGCTCTCCCAACCTCAGAGTCTAGTCTACTAGATAAGGATATAGTGGTAGGAGCAGCCAGAGGCATTGTCAGCAGTACTTAGGGAAATGCAGTGGAGAGGTGGGGAAGGAGGACATGAGGGGAGGAGGGGAAGGGAGGGGAAAGGGGTAGGAGTGGGAGAAGGTAAGTGCAGAGTAGAATGGGCAGTGGCAGCAGGGAAAGGCTGATGGACTGGAGGGCTGTTAAAGCGAAGCAGTCACATGTGCTGGAGGCAGAGAGGTGTAGACAGAGCCTTGATTCGAAGGGGCCGAGCTTGGGAAGTGAGAAGATGTCACTACTGAGGCCACTGAACCACATTGGGGCCCTGTAGTTGAATGCTCTTTGCCCCTGGGAGGTACGACAGTGAGGGATCTGAAAGAGCTGAGAGTTTGAACCCCTAGTGAGGCGTGAATTATGAGCAGGAGAAAGGAGGGCTTGGACCCCAGGAGGGGAATAGCCCAGGGTTGTCTTCTTGGCCATTAAGTAGGTTTGGTATTTTATGTGGTTAGAGAGTTGTAACCAACCAGTTTGGGCATAGAGGTCACACGTATGGGTGAGATGGTGGGCTCCAGAAATGAGCTGGCAGGCTTTGTTGAGGGCTGTTGCTATACATCAGAGAGCAGTGGCAGTGGCAGAGCCATATACAATGAGGCCATAATCAATTAGCAAGACCACAGAGCTCTGAACTGTGGCCCTTAAGGCTTTAGGAGTAAGGCATTGCTTGTGCCTGTAGAGAAGACTGATGAATTATTAGCAGCTTTAGCAACGCTGTCAATGTGTAGGCCGTAGGATAGGTGACTGTCGATTGTGACTCCGAGATATTTAAAGTAGGTACATGTTCCAGGGAATCACCATTGCAGTTTAGAATGGTCAAGGGAAGATGCCTGTACTTGTTGTGGGTGCCGCAGAAGAGCATTGTCTTTGTTTTTTTATAGTTGAGGACTAGCTTGTGCTTAGAAAACCAGTTTTCGACTGATGAGAAGCCACTCTGTTGATTGCATTGAAGGGGATAGTGTTCCTTGTGGGTAGAGTGGATTACGGTGTCATCTGTGTAGAGTAGTATTTGCTCTGGGCAGGACTGTGTAAGGTTATTTAAAAGAGAGAGAAAAGTAGGGGACCTAGAATGGACCGCTGTGGGACTCCAGAGCTGAATGGTTTAGCATCAGAGAGGACGTTACCAATTTCGACTCTTTACGATCCGTTTTCAAGGTAACTTTTGAACCAGGTCATGGACATAGGAGAGAGCCTGGCATTTAGCAGCTGGTTTATCAGGAGGTGATGATGTATGGTCTCAAAAGCCTATGTTAAGTCAATGTAGACAGAACCAGTTAGATGACCTTTATCCAGGGAGCTGTGGATAGCTCCAGTGTAGTCCAGCAGGGCTGACATAGTGCTGTGGCCCTTTCTGAACCCATGTTGCTGAGTGCACAAGATATTATATTTTTCCAGGTACTCAGTAAGCTGGTCTGTTACAATCCTTTCAATGGCCTTTGAGAGGGGAGGCAAAATGGAGATAGGCCGGTAGTTCATATGTAATTTCCGATCACCACTTTTGTGGAATGGGGTCACAGTTGCAGTTTTCCATCTGTCAGGGAATTGACTGAGTCTGAGGGAGAGGTTGAACATTTTTGTTAGTGGGTGTAATACTTCATCAAGAGTGAGGGATAGCAGTTTTAGGTCAAGTGAGTGCCCACTTATTCGGGTCTTGGCAATAGCTTTACTGATGTAGGTGCGGACCTCATGCATCATTACTGCTTTACAGCAGAAGGGTGGATATTTAGAAGAAAAGGGAGGGCTGGTGGCATGTGATGGCTGGTTCACATTGGATCATACCCAAATCTTGGGTTATACCCCCCCAGAAGCAGGACCAGCAACTCCCCCTCAGGCAGTCGAATCACCACCACCATCACCACCACCACCTCAAGCACCAACTCCACCACCAGCTCATCTAGAGCAGGATGTGCTTGTGCCCCTGGGCATAGGTGTGGTTCCTCCTGAGCACTGTGACCAGGCTGCCAGTGCATCTGGCCCTCCCCTGCCTGTATCTGTTTCTCCCCACACCTCCCTGGTTTGGGAGTTTTTTGATTGTGTCACAGGACAGCAGCATGGTCAGGTGCTGTATTTGTCAGGTGGAGGTGCACCGTGGCCCCTGGGGGACTCATCTGGGGACTGTAGGCCAGCACACCCATATGATCAATCACCACCAGGTGGAGTGGCAGGCTGCCACAGAACAGGCCATGCCTGCACCTGCTGGCCCTTCTGTGGCAGAGGGTGCAGCTGTGTGTGGCACTAAGAGGAGGAAGGCCACAGCACCACCTGCTGCTCCACCAGCACCACCCCCACCACCACCAGCTGAGCCTGTTGCACCTGTGGACCCCAGAGAACTGCCTGTAAGTCAGGCTGACCTTGCAGCTCTCTGGAGTGCTGTAGGTGAGAACAATCAGAGGGTGAGTGCTGTACAGCAGTTGGACTGGATAGAGGGACATCAATTGAAGATTATGTCCACATTCCAACTGCTACTTGACCACCAGGGGATCCCACACTAGTTTTTTTCTCACACCATGTGCCCCTCACACCCTCCCTGCTGTGTTTTAAATTGTATTCTTCCGGAGAGTCATGTGATGCTGTGTACGGGATAGGACGTGCTTGTCAGATCTCCACTCTCTCGCCAACTCAAACTGCTATAAACACCCACTTATCCTGATTATTTCTCTGATATTATCAAAATTTAAGTAATCAGGTGTGCAGAAGTGGTGTTTGACCGTTATCAGCAGTTGGATTTCCCCTCAACATGTCTGTGCAGCAATTAGCCGAAGAGGCCACGCAGGAGTCAGAAGCTAAGCGCCCTCGCCGTAGTTCCTCTCCCCAAAGTCCTCTGGAGGAGCTCTTGCCCTCATACGTTTACTCAGAGTTAGCAACTATCAAAGAGGCTTTGTTGAAACTGATTGAAGATGTAGCGGACTTCAAACCAGTGCTTACCCAGCTAGCCCGCAGGGTTACAGATGCAGAAGCCAGAGTAGCCTCTATAGAAAGAAAGCATGATAAGATGGAGCCTGAGGTGGTGGAAATATAAAGGGCTTTAAATAAATTGGAAGATCGCTTTGAAGATCTGGAGGGGAGGAATAGGAGGAACAATTTGGTGCTGATAGGTCTGCCCGAAGGGGAAGAGGGCCCTAATACAATTCAATTCTTAGGTTTTCTGAAGAAAACCGTGAGTCCCTCCCCGAATGGCCCAGAGTTTATTATAGAAAGGGCACATAGATCGCTGAGGGCAAAACCTGCTCCAGCCGACCCACCTAGGTCTATTATCTTTAAATTACTAAACTACCTAGACCAGAAATTCATTCATAAAGAAGCCAGAAAATTATCAGCTATTCTGTGGGAAGGAAAAAAACTGAGGCTGGTTCCAGATTTAACGCTGAAAACCCGCCAGCTGAGAGCTTCATTTCGCCACATCACTTCCGAGCTGTGGGCAGCAGGCATAAAGCATCGCATGTTATACCCAGCTAGTCTGGAAGTTTCCTTAAAAGAAGGAGCCAAACGTTTTGATACCGTAGAAGATGCTTTAAAGACTCTGAGGAAGAATTATCCTGATTTATTTCTCAAGTGAGAAACTTCCAACTTAGCTGTATGAGGACTTAAAAGTCAATTTCAAAGAACATTCGAGAAGGACAGAGTATCACCGCACTGTCTAATTACTTATAGGCAGATCTGCTCTATTGAATGCTTGTTAGAGGGGAACATGTAATTTTCTAGCAGAAGGGGCAAACTTACTTATAGGGGCACTATTGTATACTTACTGGGCAATCTGAACTATCTTTTTTTAATTACTCTCAGGTTGATTTACAAAGATGCTGTGACGGATGCCATAGTTAGGTTTGTCCACTAGATGGTGCCAAATACTTCTTCTTAAGAGACAAGTGCTTATTCCCGGTCTTCTCAATTTTATTGTCTTATTTTTTCGGTTTCATATTTATTTTGGTGTTTCCCTGTCTCAATTCTGGTTTCTGCGGCGGTTCTGGACTCACCCTTTGGTAATTTATACACCCTATTGTGTTCCTGGTCCATGGGGAAAGATATATATTTCTGTGCCTCTATAGATTGGCAGTGACATCGAGCAGCACCCCCTTGGGAGAGAAATGAATTCATTAGAAGGGAATCACCGCTGTGACTGTTTAGTCCCACGCAGCTTCGCTGTTTGTTTTTTTTTCACCGTTTCTCGTTTAGTCCCTTCTTTACCAGGCTAGCTAGTCATTCTGGCTTAATCTACAATATGTATAGTCAATTTTGAAGAGCGTTTCACAGTTCAGGTGGTAACTTGGGACTTAGGTTTAAACTGAGTTTGTAGGTGGCCATTAAACATTCTTAGGGTGTCACATTTACTTTGGGAATGGCATGGTTCCTTAAAGGAACTTAATCCCTATCAGGATCCCATGCTCAGTTTATATTAGTACTTAATGCTCTGGAAGTCTCCCGTTTGCCATTTATAAATGTTAGAGCTCCAGTCAAGGCCAGCTTATACAAAGGCCAGCGATTACCTCTGCCGAATAGTATAGGTCTATTTTTCTTTATGCGTTTTTTGGGACTCTGATTGCCTAATTAATGTGGGGTGTGACATATAACATCCCTTATGTTATATCACTTTATTTAGGCAGGGAGAAACTATGGTGATAGGGAGATGGTGGGTGTGCCATGAACTATTTTCATACCCTTTTCTAGTTCGGAGGCTGGGGAGGGGGTAGAGTGGGCTCTTTCCTTTGTGAGTATCATGGACCGTGAGGCTAGGAGGAGGCTTAGGGCCTGGGTAAGGAGATTTGTATATAGTTCTAAAAGTTTGAGTGTTTGCTTAATTTTAGTGTGTTTGGTGGGTATTTTTCAGGTAGTTTGCTTGTTTTTTGGGAGGGGGGGTGGCAGCAGAAATCCCTTTAATCCTTTTCTATTACATGGCACAATGAAGGATTAATCTATGCTCAACGGCTTGAATATTTTTTCATGGAATATTAAGGGGGGGAAGATAATAATAAGAAATATATTATTTTAAATCATCTTGCCAAATATGACCCTGCAATAGTGTTTCTCCAAGAAGCGCACATCCTTCCAGAACAGTTAAAGTTCTTTAAAAAAAAGCTGGGTAGGCCAAGTTTTCGGAGCGGGATTCAGTTCTAGTAAGCACGGGGTGACCTTGCTGCTTGCCAAAAAACTACCCTTTGCTCCAGTGGAGTCTATTAGTGATCCCAAGGGGAGGTTTATTTTTTTTGTTGGCAGATTGGGCAGTTTTGATATAGTATTAGGATCAGTTTATGGCCCTAATGTGGAAACCCCTTCCTTTTTTAGCTATTTAGCAATGGTACTGGCCCCCTTTTTGCAATTCCCCATTATAATTGGGGGTGACTGGAATTTAGTTCAAGCAAATGATCTGGACCATACTTATCTTAGGGGAGTGGGACTGTCTTCAATGCAAAAAGCTTTAGGGGAATTCATCTCCTCCTTGGGTCTTGTTGACACTTGGAGATTACTTAATCCATCAGGAAAAGAGTTTACTTTTTTCTCCCCAGTACACAAAAGTTACTCTCGTATTGATTACTTTTTAATAAGTCATCAGTTAATTTCATGCATGACTGTTTCCAAAATACTAGCTTGAGTAATTTCAGACCACTCCCTAATATTTGTCCAGGTGGAAGTACCCAACGTCCCTATCAGGTCGCACACATGGTCATTAAATAACAAACTATTAAAGGATAAACTAATCATTTCAAAATTCCAACATTTTTTGGAGGATTCCATTAAGTTTAATTATAAATCAATCCCTGCTGTGGATCGGGTCTGGGCAGCTTTAAAAGCTACCTGGAGGGGGGAACTTATACGTATTGCTACAATGCAAAAAAAGAAAAAGATCAGCCAAATGAATGACTGTCTGCAGAGAATTAAGAGCCTGGAAAATAAAGGGGTGGACAAACTTTCATCTTCAGAAAACCTAGAACTTACTAGGCTAAGAGCACACTATGCAAGCATATTACTGGAGAGGGTGGAGAGGTCAGCTTCATTTTTAAAGGCTTCTTACATTGGCCAAGGTAGTAAAGCAGATAAATTACTAGCTTGGCAATTAAAGCAACAGTCAACATCAAAATAGATCGCAGCTATTAGACATCCCCAATCAGGATCTTTGGTGGTTAGTCCACCGGAGATACTAACTTTGTTCAGGGAGTACTATAAGGCATTGTATTCTCCGGACCCATTACCGGGGGCTCATTTTGAGAAAATACTAGTATTTTTGGAGAAAGCTGACTTACCCACCTTATCCAGCGATAGCCAGACTGGTTTAGTAGCCCCAATCACCGATAAGGAAATTTCAGCAGTGATTGATTCTTTAAAACCAGACAAGGCACCGGACCCAGATGGGTTTACAGGCCTGTTCTATAAAACTTTTAAAAAAAATCTTATCCCTCTGTTGTTACAGCTGTATAGGTATTGGAGTTCTTTCCCAGTTCTGGATCAGTCACTATTTGAAGCGAGAATAATCCTCCTACCAGAGCCGGGGAAGGACCACTCAGTGATTAGTAATTATAGGCCTATCTCTTTGTTAAACATTGATGTCAAAATATACGCAAAAATTCTGGCCAACAGGTTGGGGGGAGTATGGGAAAGTCTACTAAGCCCAGAACAAGCAGGGTTTGTGTCGGGGCGTACCTCAGCAGATCATTTCAGGAAATTGTTCCACCTGATTTCTGCATCCGGGAACCCCGAGCTGGAAGCGGCCTTGGTGTCCCTGGATGCAGAAAAAGCATTTGATAGGGTGGAGTGGAAATACCTGTTTGAGGTTCTCTCAAAATTTGGTATACCGCAACCCTTTATTCATCAAATCCAGGTTTTGTATTGCTGTCCGTCAGCACAATTGCAATGCAATAATCTCATTTCTGAGGTCTTTCTACTTCATCGAGGTACCCGACAGGGTTGCCCTCTTTCCCCTTATCTATTTAATCTATACATAGAACCCTTAGCCAGAGTTCTTAATTTGGAACAGGGGATAAAAGGTATCCGATTACAACACCTGGAATTTAAAATATCCCTGTTCGCTGATGACTTGCTTTTTCATAATTTGAGCAGTAGGCAGTCCCCCCCCGGCACCCTCCTAATTATTTCTCAGTTTAGTGAATTTTCAGGTTATAAATTTAATAAAAATAAAACTATGGTATATTCCTTATCTCCTCTCCTTACAAGAGACCTAATTGAAAATATGGGCCTCCAATGGGAGGACAAATACCTAATTTACTTGGGTATCAAAATCTCTAAAGACTTTTCAACTCTCAAGGATCTCAATTTAGACCCACTGGTAAAATCAACTAAAGAAGATCTGGCGAGGTGGAATAATTTACCGTTAACCTTCTGGGGGAGGGCTAACGTCCTCAAAATGTCCATTTTGCCCAGATTTTTATACCCCCTTAGTAATCTTAACATTTACCTCCCTAAATCCTTTTTTTTATTGGTTCAGAGGATTTGTTTGGATTTCCTTTGGAAGGGGAAGGCTTCGCGTAGGGCCTACAGAAAACTTACTCTGTCCTAGGGCATTGGGGCTTCAATTACCTGACTACTATATTTACTATCTGGCAATTCATGCGAACAGATTTTTACATTGGTTCACATCTACGGCCGGTATAGTGGAGAGCCCCCCATGGCTGCTTTTAGATAACCAACAGACTTCCTCTAGTAATATGGCCCTGGGGGCTTTGCTGTTTAATCCTTGGTCAAATATTCCATTAAAACTCAGGAATTCTCCCCTTGGGTGGGATGTGAGAGCTTTACAGCAATTATGCTCTCTGCTTCAAATCTTTACTACAAAGGACCTGAAGCAACCTTTGCTTAATAACCCAAACTTAAAAATAGACAAGAAAGCAAATAAAACCTTTTTTGGAGGATCCCACAATGAGTTATGCCTAGCTGACTTTGTTTCAGCTAACTCGGTCCTACCTATTTCTATTTCTATTTTGCAAACAAAGTTTAAGGTGCCGCTAAAAAATCAGTTTCAGTTGCTTCAAATACGTCAGTGTATTAAGCATTTTCTGGGTAAACCTCCATGGTCAGACAACGCGGGAGTACTATTAAACAATCTCTGGTTAATATCTAAGGTCGGAAAGCTATAGCTAAATTGTACAAGAGAATCATAAGCCATGTTATGTTAAAGGTTTCCCCATAGCCTATTATTGGAAAAATAATTACAATAAGGATTTCCCAGATAAAATATGGGAAAAGATCTGGATGGATAACTATCTTTTAATCAAACAAGACCTATTAAGAAACATTCAGTTCAATATCCTCCACAATTATATTTTACGCCCGCTAAGCTATTCCGGATTGGGAGGCTGACTTCAGCAGAATGTAAAGGAATGTGGCTTTGAGTTTGCTGCATTACATCATAAACTATGGTCGTGCCCTAGAATAGCTAATTTCTGGAACTTGGTCAAAAAGAGGGTGGCATCTTATCTTAAAATTGCCCCGAACTTTAATGAGGACACTTGTCTGCTAGGTATGTATTCAGCGATCCCTACCTATTCTCAAAAAGTGCAGTTAGCACTGGTGGCTATGGTCACTAAATTAATAATCCTTAGACACCGGAAGGTGGAATGGGAACCTTCATTTAGAGAATGGTGTGTGGAATTTCTTACCGCTCTAAATGCAGAAAGATGTGTAGCCTGGATCTCCCACTCTGGTGAGAAGTTCCAGGAATGCTGGGGTGAACTTTCTTCATTTCTTAAGGATAAATTTGGTTACTGAACCATCACCCACCAGTCCCTTTCCTCTTTCTCTCCATTAAGGCCTACGGTCCCTCTGGTGTGTGATTACTTTTGATGTTTATTGTGCAAGACAACCCTTTGTCTAGGGATAGTTATATTCCTAGGCCCTTATAGTGGGGTATAGTAACTTCCAATGTGTCCCTTTTAATTTATTTCTTTTATACATATATAGGCTTTCTTTTACCTTACTTCCCTTATTTCCGCCCTTTTGCTACATCTCGTGTTGGATTGGTTGAGGGCTGTGCCATGAACCTCTACTTGTACTACTCAAAGGGCCCTTATATGGGCCTATACGGCTTATGTAATATCAGTTATAGTTATATTTAGGTTACGGTAAAGGGACTGCTGCTGGTTGGGGGGGGGTTCCTTTCCTTTCTTCCCTTCCTGTGAGGTGGGAGGTTTTGTTTAGTTAAATTTGGGGTTCTTTCTTTTCCTTTTTTTTTCTGTTTTTCATGGTGTTCCATCTTATTGTAATATGTACAAGTCTGTGATTGCCTAGCCAAGATAGAATTTTGTTTTATGATTTTTTTTAATTCATGAGCTATGTTAACTTTTTTATTTTCCAAAAATAAAGTTATTTGCAAAAAAAAAAGTATTCTTCCACCATCCCCAACCCCTGTATGTAATTATGCCTTTTTTTCTTGTCTTCTGTATGCATGGCACTTTGTATCCTGCCTCCCTTCCTTCTGTTCAATGTGTGTGCACTGTTTTGGTGCCTCAGTAATGTTTACTTTCTGTCATGGAGTGCTTGTGGAAAAGCAGGACTGAGCAGTGCAAGTATACTGTGCTACACTGCACGTGTGCAGTCAGTGTTCTTTCCTGTGTGTGGGCTGCAGACACTGTCCAGCTTCTTGCAAACATATATACACTGACTTGTTGCAGTGTTTATGATATAAAGAATAAAGATAAGAATATATAACACATATTTTATTTGTTAGGAGATCATAGCAACAAAAAATCCTGCTTTTCAACAAACCTTATCCAACAGACATGAAGTATTGCTGATGCACCCAAAATATTTCACAGTGTACAGACATTATAAAGTCAGAAAATATATAAGGTACAGTTCACTGCCACCTCAGTGTGCTACCACGTTTCTTCTTTTCATTATTTGTTCTGGAATTAATGATGTCTTTCTAGTTTTGACTGATAGTGTCAGTTTTGCAGCAAGTTGATGTACACCATAACACTACACAGCACCAGGTTGCCATGACAACCTAGCAGTTTTCAGTTGTTATAGAACCTTGAGAAGTGAACTCAGCATTGTTGTTTAACTGATGCCCATCCATTGTGTTATATAGTGTATGAGCATCAGCTGAACAAACTCTGAACATTTCTTGAGCGCGGCTGTAATTACTTCACAATCTTAGTAAATATTGTGCTGCTGCTTTGCCCCAACCCCCAAAGAACATGTCCTGCTCAGTACACATCCCCCTGCTCTCACAGACTAACTTTTTTTGAATTAAATACAGAGTCATTCACCTATGCTGGACATCAATATTGTGTCCTTTTATCAGTACCACTGTCTTTCGGGACAATCCCACCATCGCTGCTATTTCCCCATGATCAGAATAGATCTCACTACCGCGTCCGTTTCCACGGGAGCTGAGCATTGCCTAAAGTGCATGTGCAAGGATGTTCCATGTTGTTGTACCATCAATGTGACGTACTCAGAATGGTACAACAGCAATATTACGTCATAACGATGATACAACAAGCTTCTCTTTACATCAAATTCAGTGAACAGCAACGCTCTCCCATATACTATAATGGTTTATTGTTAGGTTAATTCTTCACAGATTTTATCTGCATCCTTCTCCAGCCCAGTAATGATGTTAATGGTCATCATCGGTTCATACTACTTGTTGCATGTCTGCCAGCCCAGTGGGGTATGATGTTGAACACGTTATTTGGATAAGGCAACTATGACACCACAAAACATCTGGAAGTTTCCTAAAAATAGAAATGAGGGACTTATTAAACTTGACTGCAGCAGTAACACTTTATGTTTAAGCCGTGGCTGTTCCACCCCATCATATATGCTGCTTAGCAGATAGCAAGCTGTCCCACTGAAGCCACATGAAGACCAAATAATCACATCACAATTAAATTTAGTACCAGGCTGTAACCAATACACTGTGTCAGTGTCCCTGCATCTTAACTCAAGTTACATTATAAAACCACATCTTGTCAAGTCACAAGACCTGGGTCAAACTTTTTTCAACACTGGCATGGATACAACTTCTGCAAATTGCAATACAGTGTATGATGTGTTAGACAAATATTATGTGATGTACATGTCACCTGCTTTATGAATCATCAGTCAGATTTGCACTCTTATGAAAAAAAAGGAAGAGATTAAATAAAATTAATATACTTACCAGTATGGAAATGGATATCCCGTAGGTTGCTGTAGACAGTATGCTATATCATACACACTTTCAGTGAAGGAGAGTCATTTGTTAACCTGTAAAAAACAAAATAAGTTGACTGTATGTGTTTGACCACTGCAGCTCAGAAAAGCAACAGGAAACAAAACACAGCTAAAGGAAACTGAATAGCATGAAAAATATTAGTACACATACTCACTTTAAAGTAATGATATTAAGAAGTCTTGTGCCTCTGGCTGATGGATGTGGTCTCCTGTCCGACTCCCTCTGCCTTGGCATGGGCATGACATGTAATGGAGAATATTGTCAGAATGGTGGTGGTGGGTGGTGGTCATAGGCACACAATGACATTCCCTCTCACATCTTCCTGCATCTGCTGGCAGTGGCTAACAGTGGTTTTATGATGGTGGCCCAGGGGGGCACACAATGACATTCTCGCTCACATCTTCATGCATCTGGTGGTAACAGTGGCTAACAGGGGCTTTATGGTGGTGGTCCAGCGAGGCACACGATGACATTCCCTCTCATGTCTTCTTGCATCTGGTGGCAGTGGCTAACAGCAGTTTTATGGTGGTGGTCCAGGGAGTCACACAATGACATTCCATCTCACATCTTCCTGCATCTGGTGGCAGTGGCTAACAGTGGTTTTTTGGTGGTGGTCAAGGGGGGCAAATGATGACAGCTTCTCTCACGTCTTCCTGCATCTGGTGGCAGTGGCTAAAAGTGGTTTTATGGTGGTGCTTCAGGGGAGCACATGATGACATTCCCTCTCACATCTTCCTGCACCTGGTGGCAGTGGCTAACAGTGGGTTCATGGTGGTGATCCAGGGGGCACACACGTCGGTGACATTCCCTCACATCTTCCTGCATCTGGTGGCAGTGGCTAACAGTGGTTTTATGGTGGTGGTCCAGGGAGCAGGTTATATTGTGCACGATGTTACAAATGTGATGTGACATATGGAATTTGAGTCACTCTGAGAGGGACACTGACTTAACTTTATGAAAAACAAAACATGTATCATCCAAAAAATGTGACATCCTTTTCACCACTTAACTTAAAACCTACCATTTTCTTTTCTTTTTTTAATACTCTGTTTTTCTCTCCTTGGCCCCAGGTGGTGGTTCCTCTTGTCTGAGCCCCCAGCTCCATCCCCTGCTCACAGCTTTCCCTCTCTCCAGCGACCCCACAATTTTCCCACCATGGTGGGGCAGCGATGATCCCTCAACCCATCTCACACACGAATCTGGAGCTGGAGAGGGGTTACTGTCCGTTGTGGAGGTGGCGCCTGTGAGGCTCAGCAGTCATGTAGGCACACTTGGACCACACCTTTTTCCTCCTGTTTTTCCCCTGAGCTAAGGCATGCAATGATGCCACAAGAAGGTAGCATGCATGCATCCACGTGCGTTCCTCCAGGTGTTTGCCTTAACTGTGCCCCCTTGTTGCATCAATGCACCAACCCCCAGCCACCGCTAGGGGCCAGGCATGCATCGACTGTGGAATCACCCCCTTCCTGGAGAAGGAGTGCAGTTCAGCGGATGCTCAATCCTTCTCCTCCCCTGCCGGCCCCGGTGGCATGTGCTCGTTCCCGAACATGGGTCACTGGCATGGTGTGAAGTAAGTCATCTAGCACCTCAGCCCTCAGTGCCACTGGGCTGGCCTACCTTTACATTTTAATTTTCATTTATTCTTTGTTAACCAAGTAAGGCGCACTGGACCAGAGGTCCCTTTTCAGGCCTGACCCAGACAAAAAACACAAATATAAAATCATACAAAACAATTCTACAAAGCATTCAGATTAACATTTCACATATTACAGGAACAAATGGATTGTTGTAACAAATACTGCTTCGATCTAACTTTAAAAATAGGAAGAGACAGAGCGAGTCTAACTAATTTCGGTAGTGTATTCCAAAAAAGAAGTGCTGCTATAGAAAAGGCCCTTATACTAACTTGTAAATGATACCTAGGAACAAGATATATCAGACCATCACCTGCCTTTATACTTGAAAGTAGTTCTCTCCTAACAACTACATTAGAATGAGGAAAAATAGAAACAAACTGAAAACATTTATACATTAGACAACCCAAGGAATAATCCACATGACAACTGGGGAGAACCAACCAAGATTAAGATAAAGACTGCAATAATGGGTTCAGCTAGGAACACCCAAAACAAACATGCATATATTATTATAAACAACATTTAGAGCTTGCCGTTCTTTTGCCCCAATATTATGATACATGCTAGAGATATAATCATAGTGAGGAAGAAGAGATCAAATGGCTATAGCCAACCTGGTATCCTGAGAGAAATACAATTTAAATTTGCATGGCACTCCTATTTTTTATTAACTTTTTTCACCATCGCAGGTACCTGTAAGGAAAAAGTCAAACATGTATCCAGAAGTATACCAAGATACTTAAACTGAGATACCTGCTCCAAAGAATCTCCATGAAAATCAAATATCATTAATTGTGGAGAATTCTCCAACATGGGTTGTGTACCAAAAAGCATGAATTTAATTTTGGTAGCATTCAGTACGATGGCATTATTAGTTAACCAGCAACAAACCTTCTCAAAATCCCTTTCCAAGGAATAGTGAAGTTCAGATACCGAGTCTGACTGGGCATATATTATTAAATTATCTGCATATAGCAGTGATTTCCTCATCTCATGGACTTTTGGTAGTTGATTAACAAAAATAGAAAATAACAGGGGTCCCAGAATGGACACCTGAGGCACCCCACAAACAACAGGCATCACTTCTAAAACAATGGGGCCAACTTATATGAACTGAATTCGATTACTTAGGTAATCATGAAACCAAGTAATAGCAGCAGCTGAAAAACCCAAGTCATACAACTTTGTATATGTTAAGCCATGGTCTACCAAATTGAATGCCTTGGTCAGGTCCACAAACACTGCCCCCATCATCAAACCTCTATCAAACCCATGCAGAATGGTGTCCGTGAACCCAACCAAGGCTGTCCCCATTCCATGGTACTTCCAGAAGCCATGTTGCTGCTCAGACATCAAACCATGTGTCTCTAAGTAAACTTCAATCTGTTCAGCCACCACTTTCTCCAGTAATTTACTAAACGGATTCACAATTGAAATTGGTCTATAGTCATCCAGGTAAATAGCATTACTCTTTTTAGGGACAGGAACCACCCTTGCTTTCTTCCACAATGATGGAAAAATACCAGAGGTCAAAGACATATTAAATACGTAACAGACAGAATCAATAATGAAGAGAATAGCCAACTTAATAAATCGACCATCCGGTACCCCCCTACAATCACTACATCTGTCAGGTAAGGTTCATAGTAGTTGAGCTACCTCACTAGGTATCATTTCCCTGAACTGAAGCATAGGACCATTCTCTGCTGGGTTAACCAAAGAAGGTTCAGTAGAATTAGGTGAAAACAGAGAAGACCCAAATTTAGATAAGTCAGAAAACTTGATATATAACAACCTAGCAATTTCAGATGGATCATTAATTTCAGAATCATCAACTTGAATACTCTGGATACCAACATCAGATTTAGGAGACAGTGAGAACTAACATTATTCCAAAACCGCATAGGATTGGCCCAGCTACCCTCAAATCATTCCCTATAGTAATCTTTTTTAGCTTTTCTTACAGTAGAGGAAACTTGATTACAAAATTTATGATAAAGATGCATTGTTGCACACTAGGAGATAGTTTAAATTTAGTCCAGGCAAGATCCCTCTTTTTTATCAATTTCTTAATACCAAGACTGAACCATTCAGTTGGAGAACCTCTACAGTGAATAGTCCGCTGTGGAAAAAAGTAGTACTGAATAGGAACAAGTTGGTTACAAAAAAAATCAAATGCCACATCAACATCGGGAACACATTCTAAAAAGACCAATCAATTGAACCCAGAAAGGAACACAGCAACAGATAATTAATCTGTTTAAAAGATCTAGTTTGAATCACATGGGTGGGAGGCTTAAGATGATGAAAATTCAAGACAAAACAATAGCTATAAGATCACTCATTGAATCTGCCCGAACACCTGAAGAACCAAGTTTACCTGCAATGTTTGTTAACACCCAGTCTAACAGGGAGTGGTTCAATGCTATTGGATTTAAATGAATGATCTCATTTATGCATTGAGTTACACCATAGGAAAGAAGAAAAGACTCAAGCCCCAAAACATCACGATTCATCCAATTCAAATTCATATCTCCAACTAACACAGTGTCATGCTGCTTTATATAAGATTCAGAGCTATCCAAAATATATTTCAACCCCTGTAAGCCACTTAAGAGAGGGTTATATAAACAACCAACAATAAATTTCTTCCTCCCATGTAATACAAATTGCAGCAACAACCAGTCACCTTCTGACTCCAAACCATCACTGGCCTTCAAAATATTAACTTGTAAATTATCCCTACAGTAAACAAAAACTCCACCACCTCTTTTTTTACCTTCACAATCAACCCTGAGAAAGTTATGTCTAGCAATAGAGCAAACACTATCAGGCACCCCAGATTTCAGCCACGTTTCAGATAGTTCCATAACATCCACTTGATAAGTGGCCATTAACTGTTCTACCTCAGCTAAGATAAGGACATTCAAATGAATTAATTTAAAACCATAGTAAGCTTTAAATGAAATATTAGGGGAGGGAACCTATAAAAGAAAAGTAATTGTTGAGCAACAGGGCCCTGGATTTAATCCCATATCACCAGACACTATTAATGAATGGACTTGTGAAACAATGTACCCTATGGTATAACAAAAAGACCTACCAAAATACAGAGAGATAAAATATCCCTTCTGCCCTCATTGTCATAGTGACTCAGGGCTGATTAACAGAAGTTGCTAAGATTCAACAACAATATTTTTAACTAAACAATTAGAAAAATTAAAATTATGCAGCTGATACATATCAATATGCCAAGTATCTGCCCCAGAATTAACACAGTTGTCAATAGAAAACATACCACCCCCAAGGATACACAACCACAGATACATATACCTTCCACACCACATTTCTATACAGTTTCCCCTTCCACTACACCCTTCTTTCAGTGCACTGCTACAATTCTGACTCCCACTCCCCAGCCTCCCTCAGACTCCCATTGACTCCCCTGCACTTATTGCACTTGCTGCACTTGCCACCATGCAAATGCTGCCACGTTTGAGGAGCACAGAACTTTAACCAACCTCAACCCCACAGACTAGGCTGCCACCACCAATCCGGGGAAGGGGGTGCGGCAGCAAAATGAGTGATGAGGCTAGACTATCATCTAGCTGCAGAGTGGCTTGGGGAGCTAGCAATCAAGTGGCAACAGCAGTTCCTAATTAAGCAGCTCCATTCTAACAGGAGCAAAGTGAGTATGCACTGCAACAGTAAAACACAGGTTTCTTTTCAGCAGCAGTCAGTTATGTGGACAAGTTAGATTTCACTCCAATGCAGTCATAGACCCAGCTATGCCAATATTAAAACTCTCCACTGCTTAAACAAAATTCAGGAACTACGGCAGTCACATACAGCAGTGGAACATGTACAATAGCAAATTAAAATATAGCAGCATTTCATTCAGGCAGCACAAACTTTGAAATTTGCACAGTCACAGCCAATACATTGGCACTAAAATAGTTGCAGATTTCTCTGATGTCTCCCCTCAGTGCAGCCCTTCTGGGAACAAAATCAAAAGCCTTCCAGATGAAGAGATGGAAATTAGGCTATACCAAGTAGGGCATCCAAATGGTTTTCCACATGACAGCCAAGTAAATGAAGTAACGAGGGATTTTAGGGAGCCTGCCACACTCCCATTGACTCCTCTGCACTTATTGCACTTGCTACCAACATTAGCCTTGTCATCATCCTCATACAGAAAACTTTCCTTGCAGTCATCTATGTCTGAAGTCTACCCACCGGGAAATTCTTTCTCCATTGTGTCATCATCTACCTAAGTGGTAGGCTGTTTCATGCAGCCACTGCCACCAGGATGAACCATTTCTACAACATCAGCAAAACCATGACTATGCCGGGGTACAAATACTGAGATTGCAGTCTGAGCTGGTATGTGACTCTCATTCATTTTTATGAATGTCAACAAACTGACATTTGCAGGAGAGAGGTTTGCATGATGATCCCGAACTATTGCACCACTGAGCTGAATACCCTGTTGACACTTACACTGGAGGGTGGGCATGTCAGGTACTTCAGTGCCACTGTGGTCAGCTCTGGCCATTCACTGACTTTCCCACTCCAGTATAAAAGAGGATCATCCATTATTGACAGATGCCTGTTTTCAGCCAAATATCAATCAACCATTCACTGTGCTGCACTAAGTCCAGTGGTTGATGCATCATTCTGTTCTCCAGAATCATTTATGTCACAAATCCCCACTTGGGACAAAGCACCCCAAAGTGGGTTAATGCCAACTGGCTTGGATGACAGACCACCTGGAACTGCAGTCCCCTTTCCATTACAGGATATGCTTGATAGTACTACAGACTGACCTTTGGCCTGATTATGCTGCTGAGGTTTGCTGACCTTGACACATGACTTCTGTGCCCCATGAACCAAGTGCAGCAGTTGCCCACTGACATTTTTTACCTGTTCAGGCCCACCCTCCAGCAGTGAGGCAATTCCATATTTGCATCGTGGGTCCAGAATTGTTGCTATTGCAAAGCTGTCACTATGCTGAATGATGAAGTTGTGCCAATTCTGGTTGAATATTGTCTGCATGTGTTTCAGCAACACACTGCTAGCACAGTCTCCAGCAACATCAAAGCTATGTTGTACATTCACCAATGTCTGCCTCAGCACCTACAGTAGTGGAATTGATTGGCTAATGGAGGCAGACTCACCACTCACTGCCTGTGTGGCATGTTCAAAAGGCCTCAAAATTGTTATTACAGAGTCCATGAGGCACCACTGTTCAGTCGTCATAGACATGGAGGCCCCGGCAGTGTCACAGTTAGTGGGCATGACAAGATATTCTGAGATGGCTTTGTATCATTCATACAGCCTCTCCCATGTATGAAGTGGAGCTCTACCGGGTGACAACTTACAGCTTCAGGCGGTGCTGTGGGAGGCTGTTTTGGATCTGCAACTGCTGAAGTTGGTCACTGGCCTTTGCAAAGCGTGAAAAGTGAGAACAGGTACAGAGTGCAACTGTCAGCATTTCCTTTATATCAGAGTGCTGCAGAAACTCCTGCACCACAAGGTTTAAACAGTGGGCCATGCATGGAACCCAAACAAAGCCACCATTCGTGATGCATTTAACCATGTTTGACCCATTGTCATTTGCTATGAACCTAGCTCTCAGGGCCAGAGGGTTCAGTCACTTGTCAATTTTAGTCAATATCAAGTCCAGCATGTTTTCACCAGTGAGTGAACAGGTCACATTGCACATAGCAATCATTGTATGCTGTCAAATTCCTGGAAGATTGCTACCATGATACTCCACCTTACTGCACTGATTATTCACACTACCAACAGCACAAACAACACCCGGCACCTGTGCCCAATGTGCAGTTATACACAAATATGAACTCCCCACTGTTTTGCCACTTCTCCACATATCCATACTTAAATGGATGAATGGAGAGGAGGAATGTTGAAGGGCATGTCTTACAGAGTCAGACACAGCTTGGTACAACTCGGGGACAGCACAGAAGGAAAGGTACATCCTGGATGAGACTTTCCATTTTGGACAGGCACATGCTGCAAACTGCCAGAACTCAGAATTCTCCATGAAGGAGAAGAGCAACAGATCAATTGCCAGCATTTCAGCTACAGCAGAAATAAGTTCACGTGACACTGTATGATTGGGTGGGTACTTCAGCTTATGGGCAAAAACACTCTGCAACATGGGCTGACTTAAATGTTTTGCATGGGGTGTGATGACAAATGGTTCTGCTCTGTGAATAGCTGGGGTGGATTGTGGATGTGTGATGAAGATGGTTGCATAGGTGATGAAGCATCCACAAAGGAAGTTATTTTCCCAGATTTACGAACAGGGGTTGATGTACCACTTACACTAGATGTCCTGCATTGACCACCACCACCAAAACTGCTACTTGCATCACCACTGGACAAGATTTCAAAATTAATGCTCCTCCACCTCATCATGCCTGTAATAATCCTCTGTTGTTATTTCATCGCTACTGCACACATTCCTACTTGATCTTACAGTCATGGAAGGGGATAACATGCTCATTATGGTTGATAACGAGGGTGAACGCCTGCCCCACTCAGGTATTAGCTGCCATCTTGTGCAGATCCACAGTGCCATGTGCCTCTTCTTAAGATGTGTATGCTGTCCCTATGTGCCCAGATGGCTCCCCTTTTTACCTCGACTCACACATGCCTGGCAAAGCTGGCAGATTGCAACTGACTCATCATTTGCATTTAGCATAAAAAATCCCAAAAAAGGGATTGTGATCCCCTACTTTTATCATGTCCCTGATGCGGCTTATTGGACTCCATTTTTTGATCACTGAAGTGGGGGTGTGCTACATGATTTTTCTGGCAGGATACACTTGGACTGTAACTGACCACCACAGCTACCTATCATTATTACTGGGTCATCATCATCATTAACCGAAACTGCTAAATCACAACTTTTTACAGGAGGGGTTAATGCAAACAGACCCAGACACAGCCACAGCCATTGAAGGAGAAATCCCTTTCCTCACATCAGCAATGCACTGCTGCTTACCACCACGCCCACAGACAATCTTACCACTGGCAGCAGTGCCATGGCCAGAAACAGCTTTGTTTACACGTCCCTTTGCAGGCATTTTGGGGGATCACTAAGAAAATTCTAAAGAAATTTAGATTTTGGAACTTTCAGTTTGGGTCGTTGGATGCGAAGCCAAAGAAAACAACAACTGTGGCTTCAAGAAGAGATGCAGATACAAAGTCAGAACAATACCTTAACTAACCAGTGCTCACAAGTCACAATCCAATCTGGAAAATAATACCTTTTGCCGGTTGGAGGGGTACTGTGACTGCAGTTACAGTACCAGTACAAAACCAAGATACCACAAAGTAGTACAAAATCAAGCTGGTGCAGTGGATAGCAGGTTCACACTGCTGCAATTACACTGTGGCACAATAAAAGGTGTCTGATTTGATGGCACGTGTTGCACACACACTCTCACACACACACTACAAGTAATGCATAGCAAATTGAAAACTTCAGTAATATAACCACATATTTTAAACAAACTGAAATTATGCACTACTGCACTACAACAATCAGCAAAAAAGTCAAGAATTACTGAAAATATTACTGTGTGTACATTAACACAGTTATACAAGAAAATATAACCAAAAGAGAAAGAACTGCTTTTTTCTCCAAGTTATTCTACCTATACCACAGATATGCCCCTCCCCCAAAGCACACATCCAGTGTCTGTCCGTACACAGACTGAATGTTCTAAATTAACATTCAAAATCCAAACACAAACAATAAACATTCAATGATATGAGCACAGGAGGGTTTCCTACAATTGATGCACTAAAGTTTGAACAAAAAATATTATTCCAAAAGTCTTGTTAACAGATTTTAGAGGGTTTGAATCACAGACAGCTCTGAGAACAAACTGTCTCCTACAGCTACCTACACACACTACGCAGAACTGAGGCTGTGCAGAACAGTCTAGAGCCCACATGACCTGCAATCCCATGAACCACTGCAAAATTCACCTTGATGCTCAATAACAAGGTGAAGTGATACGAAGTACATTGATCTTAATGCACTTTGCATTAAAATTGGTGGAGAAGTGGTTGGGGGAGGCGGAGTAACGAAAAATCATGGTTTCCAATGGACTTTGCATTCTTCATCATGACACAAAGTACTCTGCTTCGTGTTGCGAATTACTCCACAGAGTCTGTATTACTCCACAAATCACTTCACAGAGCAAATTATGGCCACTTCACCCACCACTATATATAAGATACATAAAGGATCTATCATAAGCATATTCAAAAAATTTCAGTGAATATGACCATTTAACATATCTTCTATATTATGAGAATATTTAACATACATTTAAACAACATCTCATCCATGCGATGAAATGTTTCCCAAATATATTCCATTTGTTTCTAGATAATCTATTCCTAATATGCCCAGATCAGGAACATATAAAATATATGTTAGATACAGAAAGGGTATTACTAATGAATGTTTCGAAATTACATTAAAATACTGACAATTAATACATTTTAAATATCAAGAGACTATTTCAAATATATTTAATCACTATCTTATTGTAATAATGTCTCAAAAATATATTCAACATATTTCTTAATAAATATTAAATACATAATTTCATCATATATCTTACTTCAAAGAACAAATAATTCTCAGAATATTTAGTAGGTAATTCTAGAAATATTAAAGAATAATATCTAGGGAATATCCGATATATACGCATCAGATATATTCCAGATATTTTAAAACCAACAAATTTGAGATATAATGCATATATTTGGAAACCATTAGAAAAAAATTATTTTTGGATATAATTCAAAAACTATTTAAAATATATCTTAAAACATATATTCAAAATATATTTCTTTTCCATGTGGATTCCGGGGTTCCTTCACCAGCTTTGACCTTTCTGCTCACCATCGGATTCAGAAACACAACTCATCAACCTGCCAGTTTGGATTTGATTCTTGGACATAACCGAACCAAACCCCAGCCCACATTTAGGATTATTCACCTCTTAGTATGCCTAGAGGACGGGCAGTTCAGTAGCCATGGGTCCTTGGAGGTTTCCTCCAACAGGGTTTTTTTTCCTCTCCTGCATGCTACTAGTTACACTCTTCAGAGTTGGAGGAGGTAATCACAATGTTAATCAGTTTTGAGCCTTAAATCTTACATCTACCCATTATCTTACAGATGGTGGGATACAGAGAAATGCCAAAGCTCAAGTTTTAAACATCAAGCATATACCATTCAGCTCATAAGTATACACAAGCACTGAGCTATATATAACATATTGAATTGTAAGGCTTTTAGCCTAAAGTTCAATGGGAGGGGAATAGCTCCTCCCACAATCCCTTCTTAAACTTCTGGCAAATGCTCGCTTAGCTTTGAGCATTTTGAAAACGCCCTCCTTCCTCCCCTGTCTCCTCCACCTTTTCCAGCACTCTTGTCTCACCCTCTCTAATGGGCCTTAATTCTTACACCTACCCAATATCCTACAGAGGGTGGGATATAGAGAAACACCAAAGCTTACATTTTAAACATCAAGCATATACCATTCAGCTCATAAGTATACACAACATCAAGCATATACCATTCAGCTCATAAGTATACACAATCACTGAGCTATGTACAACACATTGAACTTGCAACCTAAGATCGAGAGGTCAAAGTCACAGTGTGGTGTGGCCCAGGTCTCAGTAACTGCTGCTGTGTCAACCTTCTACTCTGCTAGCAATGCCTGCATGAGTGCCATCTTGTTACCGAGACCATGAGCATTGAGTGACACCTCCCTCCATCTTGACTCAGCACTCCCTCACTTTCCTTCTGTGCTTTAACTTACCTGCCCTCCTCCCACACTTCTCCCTCAACCCTTGTATCTACTTGCTCCCCCTTCACTCTACACACACCCTCCTGTTTAAAGCTTCCGGTGTGTGGGCCTATTGCCTTCCTCATTCCAGAGTCTCTGGACCAGTTGCATCCCCCCAGCAGTTTAAACTCAGTTCATTGGCTACACAGTCCCCCATTTTGTCTCTTAGTACTTTAGAGCCCTCTCTATTGAGGTGTAGTCTCTCTGCCAAGTACAACATCTTGTCTGACCATGTGTCCCCCTACAGAGAAAAAGCTACAGGGAAAAACATTACAACAATACATTGATATCACTAGAGTAGCATACAATATATTTAACAGGTGCTTGTGCCTAGTGAGCCTTACCTGGTTATAAAAGACTAAAATAAAAAAAAGAAAACAGTATCTCCTGTTAAATGAGTACAATCCATATGAGTAAAAGGACAACACCTACACTCTAGTAGGGATAAATCGGTAAAGGCAGAGAAGCAGACACACATTTTTCATAGTGGCTAAAATAAAGACAAATCTACCCGGTCTATGTTTATAGTAAATATAGTCAAAAGAAGTGTTTACTTCACTTTTTTATTTATTTTTTTTAATATTAACTGGCAAAAATCTGTAACAGTGAAAAATATGAATGTTAAAAAGGGATAGCTGTATCAGTAAATCACCCAGTAAAGGAAAATATAAAAGTCAGGCTGGCAAATCCAGGGACAATCAGATAAAAGATAGGACTGGAATGGAGGGCAACCTTATCCTCCATTAAAGGATCAAATATGGTTACATAATATTAACCCCTGCAGCCAAGGACTGCAAATACATGGCTTATCAAATGAAAAGATGGAGGATGAAATGGAGGGCAACCTAGTCCTCATTAAAGGATCAAATATAATTAAATAAAATAAACTCTTACTGCCAAGGATGGGGAATCTGGGTACTAACTTCAGAAGTATACAGTATCTGTAAATTTTCTAATTGCTAAATTCTAAACCATAAAAAAATAAGCATAAAGCATTCATACAACCTGAGGATTTAAAATTAAAGCTTTAAAACAGTTGCCACTGGTGCTTTATAAATACATTCATAAAAACATATAATAAAACTAACAAGCATTTGTCAATGCAAAATGTTTGCTTGCTGGCATTAGCAGTGAAAGTGCAGGAGTTAGACAGATGCAGTATATGAATGGCAGTGAAGTATTGAACTGATGCCAACTCCACTCCCACCCTGCAAAGATGGACAGGCATTGGGGTGTGCCTTTGGGTCATTGCCCATGACGGTGATGACATTTCACCTCTCCCTACCCTGCAGACACTGACTAGTGTTGAGGTGTGCCTTGGAGTGTTTGAGATTTACATTCACCTCATTCCATAAGGAAATATGCTAAAATGGGTGCAGTATAGGAGAATGGGGTGAACTCTGGGGCCAGGGGGTCCAAGGCACACCTCGATGCCTGTCACTTGCTGCAGGGTGGGGGTAGGGGTGGAATGGCATGAGCATTACTGTTGACAATCCCAAGTCACATCCCTGATGCCTGTTAGTCTCTACAGGGTAGGGTGTTATGGTCAAAAACCCTAATTCCCTGGGCGTATCTTGGTGTTTGTACTCCAATTTTTCAACATGGGCTTTTTGTGACCCCTCCGCATGAACAGTGACACTATCAGTTCCTTAGCGGAAAGGTGATTTTGCACAGCGACTGCACCATTTGGCACCACAGCTGTGAAAACACATTTCGAACAAGATGTGAGAAATGACAGCTGTACTGTTCATGAGGAGGTGTAAAAAATGGCAATGTTGACAATTTGGAGTGAAACTATAAAAAAATGGGTGAAGTCATAAGTGTGTGTAGAAACTGTGCAACGCACACCAGTAATGTAATTAGTTTGGGGATTTTTTACAGCAGATTTTCAACATAGGCATTTTGGGACCTCCACTAATGAACAGTGTCACTGTGAAGGGGGCATGAGAGTCAACGAGGGACCATTTTCTTTTGTTATAGGTGTTTTTTTTTAAAGATGACATAGGACTTTTGCCATGCTGTGGTGGGCTCCCAGCTGGGCACCTGGAAGTTTGTTTGGGGGCAGTGGAGCCAACAGGGGATTGGGCACCCCTGTGGGCCACAGACTGTTACCACACTGGGATGGGTTACCAGCGTGGCACCTGGAAGTTTGTTTGGGGGGCAGTGGAGCTGACAGGGGATTGAGCACCCCCATTGGCCATACAGTGTGCGGGGGTGGAGAGGAGCACATGAGCATGCTGGGGTGGGCTACCAATGTGCTACATGGGTGTTTGTTTTGGGGGGCACTGGATCCGACAGGGATCATGCTGTTCCATCAGAAACTGTCTATGACAGTTCAGACGCAGTACTGACGTGCAGGTAATTTGCATATGCAAATTGCCTGCTGATAGCAGCATGCAAATTTCCTACATGTTACCACTGCTGATTGTAGCGGTGGTTTTCTCTGAACTGTACACCACTGTATCCGAATGGCTGTCATAGACAGCTCTGACATTCATTGGTGCGGTGCAGCCGCACCTGCAAAAAGAAGCAGAGCATTGGAAGTGGGGATGGCACCCCTACCAAAACTCATCTGGTGGCACTATGTTTCTTGCACATGTGTGCAAGCAAACATAAAAATGACAGTTGTCATATTCATGAGGTGCTGTCAAGAAATGGCTGTGCTGAAAATTTGGGGTCATACCACAAGCAATCTGTGTTTATGTTTCCATGGACTTCTACGTGAGCAGAAAACCTAAATGTAAGTATGGAATGTATGTGGGCATGGGTACATCACCCTGTTAACTCTGCATGTCTCAAGCAATTACAGAAGTAGAAGGGATAGTGAACGTATTACTCTGCCAAGCCTTCCTGAAGTCCTCACCAGCCACAAGCAGAAAGTGGATACCAGGACAGAGAAACAGAAATAGAGGTAGCTGTAATGGAGATGGACACCAATTGCAGTCAGCCCATTCAAAGTAAGGTTAAATTAAGGGATTTACCTGCTGCAGGGTGCCTAAGTAAATGTGCAAAGTGGTGATGCCAAGGTACCTGTAAAATAAAACATAAAAAGGGTCACAAAGCATCCACAGGTCTTAGGGAAACCAGCAGGGCAGAAGAAATAGGATAGAAATAAAACTAATACTTATTTGATTAAGTTGGAAGCCCTCATTTGGTCAGACCAGCAAAAATAGAAGAGAAATTGGGAAGTTAGATGAAAAAGCAGTAAGAAAGCAGAAGGAGAGAAGGGAGTGAGGGTAGGAAAAAGGGGGTTCAGCTGGGACCCTCTGCCCCTAGTGGTGGCCGAGTGGCCAGTAATTTATTTAGTAGCCCAAAAGGGCTACTGAAGGCTAGTAGCCCTTCTGTAGAAATAAAAGTACCATTGGTGGTCAGTGGGCCATGGAAATGCTCTGTAAAAGGGGAGGTACAACATAAAGATAGTCCTGGTGGCTGAGAGGGATAGCCCCAATGTTCTGAGGCCAGCATTTATGTAAAGATTAATTTTAAACCCTTCCTGGCTCTAAGAGAGGCTTCCCTGAGCCCTAGTTGTGCTGTGGGTAGTAATGGGGGGTTTATTTGTGGTGGCAGCAGAGCAGCAAGCTGGAATGTTGAGCAGCTTGCTGATAGCATGACCCTGTTATAGTGAGAGTGCCTGTTGGTGCTTTAGAACTCCCAGCCCATACAGAGCTTAGGCTGCAGCCTACTCCACACAGGTGAGAGACAGGGAAAGGTGTGAGCCAGAGGGAGGTGGAGGAGGCATGTAATGAAAGCGCCTCCTCCACACCTTCCTAATCACCACTCTAGCAGCAGTTTTTTTATTAATTTATGCCCTATGGGGCTTAAGAAGAGGCAGATGGGGCACAAATGAAGCCATCAGAAGGTGGATGAGACATGTTAGAAAGCACCTCCTCATCTCCTTTCTGATTGCAGCACTGACTGCAGGTTTTCATAATTAATTTATGCCCTATGGCTATGAGGCTTAAGAGGAGGCAGATGGAGCACAAATGAAGCCAGTAGAAGATGGAGGAGGCATGTTGAAAGTGCGTCCTGCCCTCCCCTCTGACTGCCACTCCGGTGGCAATATTTTTGTTTAAATTATGCCCCATGAGGCTTAAGAAGGGCAGCCAGGGTCCAGAGAGCAGCACGATGCTGCTGTAAATTAAAGCCGCTCTAGAGACACTATTGAGAGCCCTGATGCACTGTAGAAGGAGGCACGGGGGCTGAGAAGGAGTGTGCAGGGGTAGGGTGGGGGATTAAGAGAGACAGAGAGATAGAGAGAGAGTGAGGAGACAGCACGAGTGCCACATAAATGAAAGCCACACAGCTTACTGAAATAGCCAGAAAGGGAGAATAAAATAAAGAGCTACATCATGGTGGGTAGCAAGGCCCAGTGGCCTGTAACAGAAGGGGAGCTAAGGAAATGAGCCATAGCCACACAGGAGGTCGAGGGGAAGCCATCCCTAGTAAAATGACCCCATGCCCTGAGACACTGATGGGCTAGGAGGCAGCAGAACCAAAACAAAGGAAGGGCAAAAGAAATACAAATGGGACTAACAGCGGAGGCCAGGCATGAAGGAGTTAGGGAATGGAAGGGAAAAGCAAACCACAATTTAGGAAGGGGAAGGAGTAGGTGCTAGTAGCTGGTGTTTTCCTTGAGATGGCAGTCATTTTGTTTTTTTCTTGGGGGTGTTGCTTATGCAAATGAGAGGAATGAATCACACTCTCTCATTGATGCAGTTCATTTCTCTGAAGTGAAGGCCAGCTCCTGCTCTGAAATTCCAACAGCTGTGACACTGGGCTTCACCGTTCATTTCTGTGTCAGGGTCACGCCCCTGTGCAGTGCTCTGCATTGAACTCTTCCCTGATACACCTCTGAAATGCGATACTGTTCCAAGGTATTTTTTGTGCAAGCAAACACAAAAAGATATGCACAATAGGTCCATTTCGACTGACTGCCAATTATAACTTGACTGAAGGAAAAGACAGTTTAAGTGTGTGTGCGTGTGTGTGTGTGTGTGTGTGTGTGTTATATTTATTTATTTATTGATTTGTTTATTGAGGCGTATCAAAATTATAAGCTTTGAGTCATACACTCATTTGCAAAGGCTCCACATTGGAAAACAGAAAACACAAACATAACATTAACAGTATAATACATAGGGCATACAGCACAGGGATATATACATTGGTAGGTTACTGCATCAGGGATCTTAAAGTAGATCATGGGTCATAGTTATGTAAATATGGCAGGTTATAGTTTCAGAAGGCCATTAAATGAGTCCTGGTCATAGTTTATATACAGTGAAATTGAGGACCTGAGAAATTAATCATGAGGTAGAGAGCATTTAGTCCCTATCTTGCAGACTTCCTCACTGCACTAGAGCTACAATCTGTTTAAAATATGCCTCCTTTTGAGGTTCAGAAAGGTGTGTGTATGTATATATTCATGGCAAAAAACTCCATTTAATGCATCAGCTAGGGTTGTTACACAGCGACAAAAGTGAGGAAATTCAGTGATAGGGTTGAAAACCCTAACTCTGCATTCACCCCCCACCCCCCAGCACCACACACACACAGACACACACACACACACACACATATGCAAGTAGCTGGGAGGACCAATGCAACACAACCAATCACAGACAACCAGCAGCAGGTGACAGAAATAAAATACAACTGTATAAATGTACTACAAGACATCCCCACCCACCCGACCAGGTACTGCATGCTCAGTGGAGATCCACAGCAAAACTGAGGCCATGTACACCAAATATACACACATCCCCTGATTGCAGGTGCACACAACATACCACACTTAGTAATTGCATGTACTTAGCTTTACCTAGCGATGCCACACACCCCATGACAAATGGTGGTGGACCGTAACTATACACCAGCAATGAAACTCCATGATTGCAGAAAGACAGTTGTTTGTACATTCATAAGTACACAGAAGTACAATACAACTGCCTAGATCTACTTCAAGACACATACATCATCATGCCACAACAACTGTAGAATCTGAGCATGTGTTATGCTTACCTGTATGTTTTCTGTGTCTATACACTCAAGATGCAGAACATGATCTTGAGGTTCAGCAACCATTGCCTGTACAAGGGTCTGCAAGTTCTAATTCTGCTAATGGGTGTGCAGCCTTAGCTACTAAAGTGTACCAGTAATGTGTATCAACATACTTTTGCTGTGGCTGCATACTCGGAATACAGTAACTGCACTGTGTGGGGAAGAAGACTACGTGGCTCACCCATGCAACTCATAAGCATGCAAGGATGACTGTAGCTGCAATCCCATGGCTGTATCACAGATGCTATTGTCAGTGTAGCTCTAGATCTGTAGTCAGTATGCAATACCTGCCCAGAACAATAGCATTAACTATATAAGTCCATGCTAATGGTAACTATGATAAGTTGAGTATACTTTCAATGAGTCAGGTATAGAACTGATCTCCATCATCTCAGTTTTGCTGAAGGTTCACAGTCAGGATGCAGTATATGTATATGGTATTGCGCTTTGGGGAGCATCCCCTCACTGACGACATGTGAGTCATAACTGTGGTAACTGGAGTGTGGCTGCAATCACCAATTTGTACCATTTATGTTCATGCCCTTTGTTTTCCTGTTGTTTTGCAGTCAGGATGCAACAAGTGGTGGGGGTGGTGATTCTGTGGCTGACACTGCACAACTCATGAGTGCACAAAGATCTGTACGGCTGCAATGAAGAAATTTCACTGTTAATGTGCATGTTCTTATTTTTGCTGCACCAGCACAGTCAGCATGCAGTACCTGGTATCAGGGCTTGTTCATTGCCTGCCAAAGGCCAACACTGCCTAATTGTGTTAAGTTGTGTGTACCTACAATCATCTAGAAATACCATGCATCTCCAAGGCCTAACTTTTGCTGTGACTCTCCAGTCTACATACAGTAGCGGGTGTGATAGGGTGTGTGGCATCGCTAGGTAAGGCCATGCAACTCCTAAGTGTGGTACGTTCTGTGCACCTGCAATCAGGAATGTGTACATTTGGTGTACATGGCCTCAGTTTTGCTGTGGATCTCCACTAAGCATGCAGTACCTGGTCGGATGGGTGGGGATGTCTTTTAGTACATTTATACAGTTGTATTTTATTTCTGTCACCTGCTGCTAGTTGTCTGTGATTGGTCATGTTGCCTTGGTCCTCACAGCCACTTGCATATGTGTGTGTGTGTGTCTGTGTGTGTGTGATGCTGGGGGGGGTGGGGGTGAATACGGAGTTAGGGTTTTCAACCCTAACACTGAATTTCCTTGCTCTTGTCGATGTGTAACAACCCTAACTTATGCATTAAATGGCATTTTTTGCCATGAATTTCCTGTGTTTTTGAGAAGTAATGCTGTCATATTATTTTTGAATATGTTATTAAGAACATATTTTTGCTTTCAGAACACAGGCTGAACAGCATATGTATACATCTCACTAAATAAGTAGCAATCTGATAGTATTCACACAAATGTTGTTCATGTGCTACAGCTTAGATGTCCTAATTAAATAATAAGCCTACAAAATATTAAATGTATATGCTCACCACACTGAAAAATACCAGTCTCATAGTGATAAATAGAAAGAATGTAGCAATGAACATCATGCAGTATTCTTAAATGCACTACTGCAGCAACACCAACATACATAGTATCACTGTTACATTATGATAAAAGAAAGACACAAGACAGGTAAATAAGGCTTAAAAAGATTTATTGCTCAATTAATAATTGTGAGAATGCCAAATTAAAAATCCAATTGGTGCACAAAAATCAGTCTCGCAAAACAACCACATGTATGTTTTTCACTGTTACTTGAAATACATGTAAACCAGTATCACAGACAGTAAATCAGTGACACGTAACAGAATCAAAAAACACAGAAGGGCAGCCATAACATCACCATCTGAACATGGTTAACACATATGAAACAGTTATGAAGTTGTTGTTATTGTGTGACTGATAGTGTGAATGTTCCTGGGGTGGGCGAAAAACCAGATGCGACTTATAAACTCATAGCAGCACAAACAGTCTATGGTTTACAAAGAAATATATTTCTGTAACTAACAGTTTAACATTTAATATTAATGTATTCTATGTGTAGACATACGAACACATACTGTACATACATAGATGTAGATGTGAATACATACTGCAATATTACTGCATTTGGAAAATTCCCACCTGACCCCTCAATAGAGGGGATCAGAGAATATTATCAGGGAAAAAAAATGCTCAGTTGACATCAGTGAAAGTGTCTGATATACAGTTTTCAACTATTATAAACATACATCAAGGTAAGGACAAACACAAAAATTTCTGAAACTATATTGTAACAGTATTACATACATCACTATAAATGTTAAAAAAATGGTTACATAGATACAGAACTAGTTAACTACTTTCATCTGTTACATCTCTTACATGAAAAACATTTTTTACTGAATACTATGAATATAACATCTTATGATATGATAAGCAAAAACTTAGTGCACTAAATGATAACGCTATCTGTAATGGAACACAGTAACTTGTTATTAATGATGGCATATGAAATAACAGAACAGTACATATGTGCAACTGTATAATATGTCATGCTAATAAATATAAGCATACTACTTCTTACTCTTTATGAGTCTACAACTGTGTAAGAGAAAATCCATACTTATAATGCTATCAGTCAACGTATATGTTAGTTAATACTACTAGTGTTTACAACAGAGTACTAAGAACTACCAAAAAATTTTATATTAAAATTGTATCTATGTATATATACAATCTAGATACATGAAAATGAAACAGTCATAGTAATGTACTGTTGCAGAAAACAGTCAAGATATTTGTTTAAGACGCAAGCATAAGAAAAAAATGGATACAGAGCACGCATCATAGTTCTCAACACATGACAGAGTGCTGTTAATCTTTAATTAAAGATACTATACACAGTGATGTAAATGCACACGGACAAGCATTGTACCTTAGTACAATCACACATGTAGCAAATGTGGCAAGTGTGATTTCTCATGTCTGCATATAGCATACTCATAACAAAAGACTATGGCAGAAGAGTTTGACCAGATAGAAATATCTCTTTTGACATGCAGAGGTCTTTGTTAGACATGTAAGTGTGGTTTCTCTAGTGACTGTGAAAACAGCTGGCACCAATTAAAGACTACTGCAACTATTTTCACTGTGTCACTGATCAAACGCAACAATCTTAAAGTCACAATGAGTCTACATATGTAATAGAGCCATGTAATATATTTCCTGTGTAAACACAACTGTACATTTGCTAATAACAAATGACAGTGTGACAAAACTCACTGTGTAAGAAAAAAAAATTAAAGTAAAGGAATTTTCACATGTTGTGTAACTTCCTCTGACACATTAAGATTGGCATAATACTTCAGTATCAGTACATATGCATTTTTTAGGTGTCACGGCAGTCTCTGTTTGAAAGAGCTTGTTGAATCGTCGCACTCAACCCATCCAGTTCTGTACCTCAACAAACAAGTGTAATGTCCAGAATGTACAGACTGGCCATAGTGGTAGATCACAGCATGAGTGTCAAACACTGCTTAGTTAAACACTACTTTACCAGCTGTGAAATCAGTGATGGGTGTGTCAACTCTGGCCCCATTGGAGTCAAATCTATGCAATACTAGCCTAAGATATTGAGATGAAGTCCTCAGACATATGGACTGAGTACATGTACCTCCACACCTCACACACAGATGACCACTTTCAGCATTAGTAAACAGCTGCCAAAACTTTACAGCTTTACTCTGAGGCACAAACAGAGAAACCCAAAGCATGTCTTCTGTGGTTTCTCATTCTGAATGACCACATAACAGACATACATACTTGGTGACATATAACACAGTAAAATAGTGTCGCATTGATGTTCCCTCTTCATCCAGGCTGTTTATAATAGCCATCATAAACTCGGCAGCATCCTGCTGCATGTTTGCAGCAAACAAACTGCAGCCATCATATGTGCCCAGCACTTGCTGCAGAGGTGTTAGTGACTGCACATTGTTAGACTGATCTGAAGCCATGTTAACAAGCTGCTTCAATTCCTTTGATAGTGCAGTGTCTTGGGAAGCAGATATTGCCTCAACAAAGTGTGGCATATAAAGAAAGACCTGCATAGCTGCATTAGCATAGCAGTTAACTCTAGTACTGTTGTCAAACACAGGCACAACAGCCAGTCCAACTGACTTCTGAACAACAGCTGGCTCTGCATCTGTATTTGACATTGTGACCTCTGAACAGTTCCATCAGTTGCGCGCAAGCCCGTTTTCTTTTGTTGCCAACTGTAGATGTGACTGAAGGATGTGAGACAACCACATACGTTGGTAGTGGTATTAAAGATATCTGTGGCTGGTATACAGTACTTAATCTGTTGTACTCAACTATACAGCACTTGTCAGCACTTATCTTCTGAGGTGCAACTGTTATGATGTGCAACCTAGAAAGACTACGTACAAGTAAAAGTGCGATGTAGCTCATGCTGTCTTTGAAAATGTCTGTCCCTATGTCCACCATTGCTGAATCCAAACTCAAGCCTTGAGACTTGTGAATGGAAACAGCATATGCAACTCATACTGGGAACTGTTTCTTTGTTCACATGGATAGCCTTCAATACCTGGAACTTAACACAGGTACAATCAATCTCAACAGGATGTTCCACGTTGTCAAACTGGACAACACGTGTCTCGATAAATGTCTTTTGAACATTGTAGACAAAGTAAATGATGTTACCGATGGCACCATTTACCATACCACGATCCACATCAAGATTGCGGCGTAGCATGACACGTGCGTTCTTATAAACTGTAAGTACAGCTTCTAGACCAGCTGTGCATGAAACATCTGACTTCAATTCAGACAGTCGTTCAGCCATCTTAGCTACCAGTTTTTTACTTAAAATGACACCGACTGTGTCAACAGCATGTAGTGTGAGAATTGATTGATTTTCTCTCTGCAACATGACACTGTTGAACTCAACGCATTGCTTTAGTCGTGGCATAAGACACACAATGCGTGTGCCCATGGAACACACATCACTGAAAACATCACATGCGGTTTCTATGGATGTAGTGTCTATTCTGATTTTTCATCCATTTAACATTGCAACATGTTCTGGTGACAGAGAACCTGTACAAGCTTCATCCAACAGTGCCTTGTAAGTCATGTCAGCACTTTGGTGCATATTCTGATACAGCTCGACATAGGTAAATAACTCCCACAGGTTAAAACCTCCAATGCAGCCAAGTGGAATCTTGGCCTGCTTCACAGTCAGAGCTGAAAAGACATGTTCTGCATTCACAGGTGCAAGCTGTAAAAGGTCTCCAAATACAACAATGTGTTTTCCACTGAATGCATCTCCATAGTCAGTCCCCAGGATCTCCTGTAGACGTAGATGTATACAGGCAAGCATCAAATTAGAGACCATACTAATCTCATCATTGATGAGTAACTTCATCTTACTAAACATTGAACGAAGCTGAGATGCAACATCAAATGACAGTTTCCGATACTCTTCTGCTTTGCCATGCTCCACTTGCAACATTAACAGATGGTGTAATGTCACACCACCAATTTTGTATGCTGCCAGTCTGGTGGGAGCTCTAACAGTAACAGACATCACAAACCCTGTCAAGGTCCGTATTTCAGCCGTGATGGCCTCAATAAGGAAACTCTTCACTGTACCAGCTGAGCCACTAACAAACATCAGCAGTGGTTTGTACTGAAGACAGTCACATTTCTTCTCATTATGCAGTATCCCATGCTGGACAGCGTCAGTCACCTCAGAGTAAACAGCACACTGCTGGTCATTGAGTCTCTCTCTCTCTCTCAACTCAGCTGGGTCAGCTCTGAAGTGCGTACCGTGTTGCAGGGCACTCACCACGTCTGACATGAGTACTTCTGGGGCATTCAGAGGCTGAGGTTCCCCAAGGATACCTTGTCCTTCTGGATCAAGATTGTCCTGTGAGCTAACAGAAGTATCCTCCTCAAGTAGCTTTTTTGCCTTTTCAAGCTGCTCCTTCTCAGTATCTAGCCTCTGTATGTACTGTATATCTCTGAGTATTGACGTTTGAATGTCTCATAACTGCGATTAAACTCTTACTCAAATGTATCACAGTCACCTTTCAATTCAGCCTCATTCCTCTAGGGTCTAAATAGGAATAGCAGAGTAAAGTAGTAATGTTCTCTGCTCTCAGATGTGCCTAGATGTAACTTACAGTGGTTAATGAGCCAAGGCTTATATCTCTTAACAAGACAGCCATCCACTCCTCTGACCTTGTAAATGTCACATGTACAATTTGGTGAGACATCTGTCTTATAGTCATACCACTTAACCACCTGAAATAGACACATATCATCCATGTCTTCGTGTCTCCGGGGGGAGTACATGTCAGTGAGGTTATTCTTCAAGATATGTCTTGAAGAGAGTCTATTGACAGCCAGTTCCTCAATCTCAGCATGAGGAAAAAGTACACACTTTGGCTTCTCTTTGTAGTTCACACTGAGAAAGCGGACAGCATCAGACTTGCCATACAGATGTGTACCAATCAAGCGATCACCAGCTTCATAAGCACCACATTCTCTGTGTGAAAGGGTCTTCAAGTCTAGTGACCACAACTGAGATGTCAGGCTCTTGCTTGAACTAGGAATATCTTCCCAAAGATCTTGCAAGCTAGTCTGCTCATGTTTAGTTATGTAGGAAGTGACATACCGCACCAGAGCCAATGAGTTGTCAGCCACAAACTGAACATCTATGTTTGCTTGCCACATAAGGAGAAGAGTAGGGTTGTAGTCATTGATGTACACCTCTTTCTCATCTCTGGGTAACTCATATACCCTCTTGGTTGATTTTGCCTTCAAGTGGTGTTGCATTGCTGAAAACGGATCATTCATGCAACCGTCCTGACAGACACAGCTAGGAAATCCGAAATGACATCTTGCGTACCAATCAGATTTGTTCTGCACTACCCGGTGGCAGTACTTTGCACAAATATGGTGCTGGAACTTTTGCACTAACTTCCACAATGTTGGACTGTCGTACTTGTCCGGAATGCGGCAAGTAATGTATTTCTTGATGAATGCAAGCAATTGTGCTGCTTCATGCTCACCTATACAGGGGGCATCCTTGATCCACAGCAACATGTGAATATGAGGAGCACCTTGTGCCTGATACTCTGTCCTCCAAAATTAATGTTCCACAACACCAAGAGGCAGATTGTCCTTTGACAAAATGAAAGTCAGAATATCATGGAATTGCTTATAAAAATGCCTTGTGACAGAGACAGAGTCAAGTGAGCACATCTCACCGAGAGTCATTGATGCAATACCCTCAACATCATAGTTTGCTCACTTCAACAGTTCTATGACCTCATCCCAGGCATACTCAGCAAAATTGAGTGTGACAAACCATGTGGCTGCACCATGCTCTCGCAGCATTGTCATTACCACAGAGTGTCTGCGGTACCAATATTCTTTGGTGCCATGTAGACTTGGCAGAATAGAAGACAAATTAACTTGCACATTTTCATCTTTCTGCTTCAATTTCTGAAGAAACTGTGCAGCTGTATTTCCATCAAGTGGAATAGTCAGACGAATAGTATGTGCAATAGATGCAGACAATATGCTAAGTTCACTCTCCCACAGGTGATGAAACAGGTACTGTATGTTTCATCTGAATTTGCCATCTTTACTGAGCACACGGCTTGTTCGGTACTTAGCACCCTGTACACACACTTCTATTTCATCAAGGCGACCACCTGACCCTTTTGGAAATAAGTCTGGGAAACAGTGTGCTTCCAGTGTTGCCTCCCAAATGCTGACAGGCTCACCTTCCACCTGTTTCATTTCATAGAGATCAATGTTGTCCCCCACCGGATCTCTGCCATGTAGTGGATGAATTGTGTACTGTTCGTACACATTGTCATATGTTTCCACATTGACCTTCTCAATCATTGGCTTTGTGCTGTCCAAGTCATCATGATGAAGAGGTAAACTAGTGATGTGATCAATATTAAGGTCTGCATAAAAAGGATTGTTGTTCTTTAAGTGAGTAAGGGCAAGCTTCACCTTCTCAGCATTAACAACATACTGCCAAATCACCTTAGACTTTGTTGGCACACCATTTACAAGAATAACCAAAGTGTTTTCAATGGAGATAGCCTCCAAATTTTCCTGCAGAGGAAGTGGAAGAAACATGATGGAACCCTTAAGAGATCTGATGAGGTCTTTTTGTGGAATATTCCATGTCTTTGTGTTCATACGTAGAATAGTTTGAAACGGTTTTCATTGTCTGAATAAGAATCCATTCAAACATATTCAATGTGGCAATCTCACTTGGTGTCACATCTGCCTCCATGTTGTTCAAGACTGAACTTGCCGGCAGAATGTTACACTTCACATTGGAAAAACAGTGCTTGCACATCACTATGATAGGGTCTAATTCAAACTCAGACTTTAACAGCAGAAATGCTGAAAGTCAAAACCACATGTCATTGTATGGAGACAACGTTTTCAGATTCATTGTGACCATTTGTTTTTCATAACAAAGGCGTTCATATGACACACATACAGAGTCAAACTTCTGTCTCTTTGCCAACTCAAATTTGGCAATTGATTTCCCAAACTGTTTGAGAATATCACTTTCTATGACAGACACACAATTCCCATCAGGAATAGATTCATTAGTAACCATAATATCAGTCACACTGCTGACAAGTAGCAGCTTTTTCAAAAATTGAATGGCACCATGCATGTCACCAGACAACATCAACGCATTCAGATGAGTATACTGAGTGACAACTCTATGAACTTCATATACCCTGTACACAAAGTTCCTCATCCCCGATTGATGCAATCCCAACATCTGCATATGGTGAAAGACACTGTCACAAACACCACTATCTATGCATGCAAGGGAGTGACCCATAAGTCCAGTGTGTGGACGGATATCACATAGGTCTATGCTCTCAAACAGTTTATGTCTGTCTTTATGGTCAGTAATGCCAAACAGGTTGATAAAGTGCTCAACATTCTCAAACAATAATTGCCTACTGTTGCAAGTGTCATCGAATGTCCATGAGAGACAGTGAAGTTTATGAGGCTGAATAGTTGCCTCACATTCATCATCTGACTCCATCGTAGAATCATCACACACTGAGCACATTACAGACTTTGCCAGATTCATCAATGCACAACTTGCTGTGCTTTTTCTGAGAGTAATATGACCTCTCCCAGAAATATGCCTCTGAGTGCTGTGTGTGCAGCCACTGTCCTGTGAAAACATCACAGAAGTTGTGCAGGTTCAAGATAGGATATCACTGTAGCCTCATCTTTACATCATACACAATTTTCCTAAACTGCTCAAGTACATGAGACATCTTACACCACAAACATTGAAGAGCAAAAACTGCTCTATTAACAAATGTTCATACTTTCAAGCGCAATTCCATCAAGCTGAGATGACTCTTGATTTTTCTGCGCTCACGTCTCATCACAGCAGCAGTAAGTCTTTCAATCTTGGCTTTGGAAGCTAGAGATGGAAAATACTTCAGCTTCCTCAGAGAAGCATCAGCAGCACTAAATTTTCAGTGCTGCATAGTACGTGTGTTTCTGCGTGTCTTTGCAACAGTAGCTTTTCTGCTTACAGATCTACACAACTGTTGCTTAGCTACACATTGTTTCCTTGCTGTTAAGCAAGCATGTCCTTTCCCTACAGAGTGATAAATCTCTGAATCCACTCCTTTGCTAGGATCCTGAATTGTTTTACATCTTGAACAAGCATCACTGACTTCCACATCACCCTTATGCAACAGTGAGCTACTGTGATACCTGTTTCATCTCTGCTTAGACTTCTGTCTTTGTTTAGATGGCATCTTCCATGTTTCACTATTCACAGTTCAGTACACCAGTCTTACAGAACAATCAGACACCTGCATGGGAAGTACAGAAAAAAAAAAGAAAATTAAAATCCGGTTTAGTGTCTTTCTAACACCACATACTATCATGCACCATCTCTATGTCATATAAGAAGAAAAAATACTACTATGTACTAAGGATTGTTGAGATAATTAGTTTAGCAAGTGAAGGTCAGTGAAGCAATAGACAGTGTTTTCAAAAGGTAACGAACATAGCTTTAATAATAATATGACAATAAATATCAAAAAAATTTAAAACATCAAACAGTGCAGCAATTGTAAACATCCACACTGCTGTTCTACCTAACAAAAACAGTTTTTGTTAAAAATCAGAAAAGTACTGTCGAACTTGCAACACTTTCAAAAAATGTAGTGTCATGCATGCGACACTGTTGAAAAAAGTGGCGTCGAACGTGTGACACTGTCGAATGTAGTGTCGCAAAGTGATGTCGCACGCACGATAGTGTTGAATAATAGTGTCGCACGCATGACACTTTCGCAAATGCCAATTATTTTACACCCCCTTTCACAGTCAGCCAGTCACAGACTGGTGGCTATTTGACTGACAGACGCTGCAACCAATGTATCGCTGCATATATCAGGCCATATCGAACTGCCAATCACAGTCTCTGAACAGTGAAGAAGATGGACATAGCAGCCATTTTGTGAGAAAACCAGAGATTCCCTGCTTCTTACTCTGTAAGTAAACCACATTTTCAAATCCACTTTTCTAGCACCACAAAAACCATTAGCAGTACAAAAATAGTATTAAAAGTATTAAACAAAATGTTTTTTGATGCTGTATTTGACTATGACAATATCATTTACCTGCCATACTGTTAAAAAAAGTTATAACAGTTTAAAGTAAGAGTCTTAATCAGTACTCACTAGCACAGATAGAGCTGCAAATGGAGGCAGAAGCAAGCAGCACGTGTGTCATAACAAGAGAGACAACCAATCACATTTTTCTGTTTAGCTGTAATTGTTTGAAGTAGCCAATAGCAATGTTGCATTTTCCTTCTAAGAAATATTTCTGCATTTGTGTTTGACAGCAAGAACAGCCATTCAATATAGTAATAGTCAGTGCATGCACTATATTGGCCAATCATGGTAAATCATTAACCAATAACATGGCAAATCAGTGTGATTAGTATCAGCCCACAAAATCAGTGTTGAAGCAGAGAGGGAAGCATTAGTTTCACATTCACTTGTGGCTAGCCTCTGTAGGTGAAACACTGATTTTTTTGGTAGCTCTCTGTCCACTTCTGAGTTTAAAAGTTAAGAATGGCAAAAACAGCAGATGGAATGTGTGGGTGGTGGGCAGCAGCATAATAAGGCGTGCTTCAGAGTATGCTCAGAGGAGTGATTTTGGGAGAGACCTGCAGCTTCCAAATTGCTCTGTAAAATGGTTTGGCAGAGGTGGCTTGAGGTGGGAGGATCTCATGTCAACAATGCACAGACTTTTGACTACTGAACCTTGGCCAGACATACTGCTGATCCATCTCAGAGGCAATGATTTGGGCACTAAAAGGTGGATAGATTTAGTCACAGAAGCAAAATTGGACCTTGCTTCCATTATGCATATGTTGCCTACCTGTAAAATCATATTTTCTGATATTACAGAGTGTAGAGTCTGGCAAGCAGAGCAGCACATGTACCTGCTTGGCAGAGCTCACAGAAAGGTAAACATTCAAATAGCTGGATACCTTTGCATGGCTGGGATGCGCACCATACATCATCCTCAAGTTAAATATTGTAATGATTAGCTCTACCTGCCAGATGGTGTGCACTTCTCACATGCTGGCAATTGCCTTTTCCTGGGTGACCTTCGAGATGGGATACTCACAGTCCTCTAAAAATATCAGGCTGTAACAGCAGGCAGAATTGTAAACAAAAGGCTCATTTAAGAGCCCATTACATTGGTCAAAAAATAGAAAAGCTGCACTGATTATAGACACATACAAAATAATGCCATCTTCCTATCACACCATTACATGCATTCAGGTTCACGTAAATGTTCTGAGTTTCATTACACACACAGACATAGCAAATAGATGGCTATATTTAAAAATAACTGTTTAGTTTCAATATATGTGTAAGACACACTGAAACTTATAATTGAAAATATAATTGTTTTAAACTGATTGGCTATATGATTATGCTACTGGCAGCAATAGTACTAGTAATCACCCCCTCAAAAGTTGCCATACAATACTATATTTGCCAGCCATACTACCAATGATGTACACCAACACCTGTACAAAACTAAAAACAGCACCAGTGAATGACATGGTGCTAACAGTGACACTACACAGTGAACTGTGCAGTTCACAGTGCAGTACCACAGAGCAACACCAGATATTGTATGTACACAATCCATCACTTGTATCAGTCATGAACACCATATAACTGTAAATATACAATCACAAACATTTAAGTGTGTGATCATGTTCACCATGACATGTATACAGCTTAAAAATTGATATCTCACAACACTGTGTTCTAACATACTGTTTATTCTCTATGTATTAACAGCTTTCTACAGCAAAAGGCTAACTGTAAAAATATGTTTGTGGTCACAGAGAGAGGTGTGTTGCCTGGCTCAGTCAGCCCAGACCAGGGGGAAACCCACGTATACTACTCCGTAGTACAAATATGAAACTGGAAAAGATGTGGAGGCGTATCCATGAATATATGCGCACTGTGCATAAGGTTAGAAACAAAAATTCAACAATGTGTAAACAGAAGTGGAAGCTGTTGCACCAGCATTTCTAAGTACTAAAACAGAGAGAGGAGATACTGGACAGTGATGTGAGCTGGTACTACCTCGCTTACAAGATGTGGGAGGCAGCAGGCAAACCAGAAACGGGGGAGCGCCTAACACACCGTGAGTACAGAAACTATGTGTTACTAAACATGTGTTCTTTTCTAGAAAAAAAATTATTATTGTGTTAAGGAAACAATGCTGAACTCTGCTAAGTTACAGAGATGTACTACTTAATGACCACCTGTGGGTATAATGTTGTATACCACAATGTTGTGTGGCATATTACCCTCAAGTAATGATTTAATTGAGCAATAATGCATGATAGGGTGTGGTATGTAATGGGATATCATCACGGCTTGGGTGGTTAGGCATGAGGCTGCAGGCCCAGTGCATCCAATGACCCGAGAAGTGATGATATCTCATGATATACCACACCCTGGAGTGTATTATTGCTATTATGCAGTGGGTTTAAAGTTTTAGTAGAAAAAAATAATAAAGAAACTTTTAAAATGTTTAAAAAATCTCTTTTATTGGATGTTGGAAGGCTATGTTTTCAGAAAATAGGTCCTGATGGGCTCTGAGCAGCAGGT
Organism: Neoceratodus forsteri; assembly: GCA_016271365.2. Lineage (NCBI taxonomy): Eukaryota > Metazoa > Chordata > Ceratodontiformes > Ceratodontidae > Neoceratodus > Neoceratodus forsteri. The sequence continues at coordinate 119,930,123 of CM028136.1, read as the reverse complement.
GGCACTGTTATAGGTAGAGTTTGTGGAACTGTTGTTGTATTCTGCCAGCACTATTCCGAGTTTTGAAACTTTTTTTTTTGTTTGACTGTCTGGACTGATGTGGGAGTTGGTGAACATCTGTGTGGATTTTTTTTTTTCATTAAATTACTGTCTGTTGAGCATCACAATCTGAATGGGAGGAATGCAGGTAGACAACTTTGTTGATTTAGTTGTGCAAATGGGGAAGTACCAACAGTAGCTGTTGAAAGGAGAGAGCAACAGAATGCGTAAAAATGAGCATGGAGGGCTGTTTCTGCTGAGTCACCCTGGTTCTGTCTTTTTACTTCCTTTCTTTACTGCTTTTAAACTGGGACTCAGAACATAAGCCGCGGTTTCGGTTTGCCATTAGGAGGAGCGGTTGCAGAGTGCAGCATGCAGGGGTTACAGTTGTTGGATGTTACAGAGTCTGTATTTGTGATCTAGTGTGGGACATGGTCCAATTGTTTACCAGTGTCGGTAGCAAACAGACTGGGGCAGCCATTTGCAGTGCTGTATTTTGTTGCATTGAGCATGCTACTTTTGAAATTATGAGTGACAGCATGTGAGGAGGAGCTGATGCTACCAAGCATTACTTCAGTGCAGCTGTATTTGTTGTGAGGAGGTTGATGGCCAGAGTTTTTTGAAGTCGTGATGATGTAGTCTGATATCATCATGGCTTCAAATTCCTCTCGGGCAATCAGCTTTCTCCAATTTTTTTATCCAGTTCATAATTGATAATGTAACATAACCCCAACCTCTCCAAAGGATCCTGTTAAAACATAGTAGTAAGTTGATCAATGTAAGGTTCTCATAACAGTGTCAGCAGCTAAAATATAAGTATTATTAGAGGTTTATAATAATAACTAGAAATCATCTAAAAAAATATTTTTCTGATTGGCTCTTTGCATTGTAGCAATCTAATGTCAATCTTCTCTTAAGTGCATGGGCAGCTTAAACATACAATTGCAAAGGTTCAAAATTATCCATCAACATTGTAGATAGTAATATCAACTACCAATACCATACATAGTTTCAGTGACAAATCTATCAACAATTAGAATCACACAAATACCATACTCAATGCAGTCTTTTCAATCTCTCTTTCAATAGATCACCGAAGACGTTCCCCATGATGAAGTGAGGTAGTACCAGCTGCAGAACAGGCTGTGGAGGCTGAATATTCTGACACAGACAGCGTGATTATTGTTGAGTCAGAAAGTAAGAAAATCGCACAAGAAAAACTTAGCCGTTGTTACTATTACAGTTCTACATCAATTACACTTTGATACAGTGAACCCACTAAGCTGCTGTAAGATTGGTATGTACTATACGATTTGTATAAGTCTACAGAGTGCAAACCGTAAATAGTTTGTATATTAGCACACCAAAAAAAATCGCTGAGCACATAGAATAACTAATTTCCCAAGTATATTGAGCTCAATTATTAGCAAGTTGTTCTGAAATTGTTGCCAGTAGTAGTACCACCCTGTGTCTTTTACACTAAAGACATATCACATCTTAACTGTATGAGTAAAAAGCAATATCTTACACAGTAGTAATGACTCAGGAAGAATAACAAAGAGAAGAACAAAGTATGTAGTCACAAAACAGACTTCTGTTTGAACAAAAGTGAACTCATTAGTATGTCTCACAGCTATAGACATAGTGATTCCTTAACCATTTATACAAAAACATTTAAATCAATATGTCACTATCAAATTGTTATACACAATACGATGTTGTGTGAAAATCCTGTAACCTCACAGGTCAACACATGTAACATGAACATGGGTAAATCCAGCATAACCAACAACTAACTAATGTAAGTTATAAAAAGTATTATTATGCACATTTTTAAATAAATGTTAGACATGGATACACTGTGTAATTGCACTAAGCCACTTCAGGGTGTGAATCATTGTCTGATTTATTTACTTCTTGTGTGGTCACGGCACTCAGCTCCACTTCATGACACACCACACAAAACGTGGGTAAATCCCCAGTAACTCACACCCTGTTGTGCCTTATTGCTTAAATACCAGTCTGTCTGTGTCTGGACAGAGTACATGGTGGTGAGGGTGTAGTACAAGAACAGCAACACTGCACAATAATTGTAACACTGCAGCCAAACACTGTTACTTTCTTACAAACATTAAACTTGTATTCATCAACTGAAATATACATTGTGTTATCAATAACTGCACACTTGCCATTCAGGTAACTGTCTAAAAAACATGGAACAGTAATGCACCTTTCTGACATAGTCACACCATCTATCTCCATTAAATTTGTTTCACTATCACTGCAAAGGCACTATCCACATCTTGTATAAGTAGCTGACGTGACATTGCCTGTGTCATGTCATTAAACACCTAACTGTTCCAAGTTGTCTACCATTCATTTGCTTACTTGTTACTGAGATGTCCGTGACCATTATTGAACTTACAAAATACATTGACACAATGTACAGTGGGAGAGTAACGCCTGTGGCAGTGTGATTCCCATGTGTAATACCATATACTTTTTACAAGTTCAAATATATATCAAACTGTGACAACACACGTACAGTGTCACTGTGTATATACTTTCTTTATGTGAAACTTTCTACTCAGCATGCAGTATCTCCCATCACTTGTAAATAAGGACTCTTATTATTTAGCTGCTAATAAACAACTACTAACATTTCAAATAACAACCTAATAAAGTAATACAGCTGAACCATTTAGACGCATTCCTTCTTTTTAAAAGTATTTCTCTATACTCAGAATACAATAACATTATCATTTAGACAACTGACATACTTTCATATATGTTTAAAACATCTATCTCTCTTACACTGGTTGGGGACACAGCAGAAACACCAGTGCGACAGGTGAAGCAGGAGTGTGTTGCTAGTCCTGAACATAAGTCAAGCAAGAAACAAAAGCTGACTCAAATATTATACAGTACTGCAAAAAGTATCAGTTAATTAAACAGTAATGAACTTCAGGGTGTCTGTTGTGCTGGCATAATGTCATGCCTCAGTTAGTTGGAAATGAGTGAACAGAACAATTACGTACGACTACTGAGGTGTGACGTTATCACAAACAACACACACCCTGGTTGTCATTATTGCTATTATAAAGTACCTCGCTGTTATACAGAATAAAAAACATTTATTTAAATATGTGCAACTAATACATGTGTTTACTGCAGCGTACCTGTAATTAAGGAGGTGTACTGTTGATATTCATGTCCTTTAGTTTTACTATGTCTCGCTACTCAGGATGCAGTACCTGCTTATTTTTTTGGTGGGGGAATTCCTCACTGAGACTATGTAAGTACTAACTGTACAAACTTGTGCACAACTGCAATCAAGAAAGTGTACCATTGATGTTCTTAAACTTATTTTCACTGTGGTTCCACACTCACAATGCAGTACCTGGTCTGTGTAGGGAAGGGGGGCATTGCCTGGCTCACATCATGCAACTCCTACCTGCAACAACTTGAGTGTACTTGCAATGAGTAAGGTGTATCATTCACTTCCACATCCTCAGTTTACCTGTATCTCTACACTTAATATACCGTGCCTGATCTATAGTGTGGCAGAACAATTGCATGCCTGAAGGCATGCAAGCCATAAGTGTGTTAACTGGAGTGTACCTGAAATCAGGGAGGTATACCATTGATGTCTATGCCTTTTGTTTTACTGAACCTCCACACCCAGGATGCAGTACTTCCTCTGGTTGTGGGGGGTTCTGACTCAGCCTGTGCAACACCTAACTCTGAAAGTTTCTGTACACCTGCAATCAGTAAAGTGTACCATTTATTTCTATCCCTTATTTTACCTGTGTCTGTGCACTCAGTACACAGTACCTGCTCTGTGGGGGAGTGGGTGTGCGCATTGCCTGGCTGAGACCAACCAACTCCTAACTGTGCTAACTTTACTGACCTTTCAATTATGAATGTACCCCATAGATATCCACAGCATTAGTATTGCTGTGTCTCTCTACTCAGCGTAACTGTGCAAACTTGTTTACTACTGCAATCAGTGAGGTGCAGCATCAATGTGCACGGGCTTATGTTAACTGTAGGTATACACTCAGTATGCAGTACCTGATCTGAGGGTCAGGAGTGAAAAGAAGTGATGAATAGGAGAATGGGGTGACAGTTAGTGCCAATGACACCAACCTGCACCCAGATGCCAGTTGGTGGGCTGTGCTTTAAGCCTCCAAGGTGGGTTTCAGCCCTATTAGTGAATTTCTTAGCTTTTTTCACTGTGGAACAACCCTAACTGATACAGTACATGGAGTTTTTTGTCTCTACTGTCCCTTCTTTTTGAGAATGATGTCAAGAAATAGTGAAAGTAAAAAATCACTTAAAATATGTGATTGTCTGAAATACTATTGCTGTCTTTCAAGATAAGATAATAGTTTTCTATAAATAAAAACTGTCTCACATAGTAATAGTTTGTTTTTCCCCTTTACAGATCAGCTATGTAAAAAGAAGCACACTGTGCACTGTCGTTATGTGCGTAGGCTCGAGCACAAGGTTGACTATCAAATGAAATAAAAGAAATGAAATCACAACATGAAAATTATTTGGAAACAATTAAACAACAGCAAGATAAAATAATAAGCCTACTGACAGCTCAACAAGCAACAGTCAACCTTGTGCTTAAGCCTGTGAGCACAGTGGCAGGTGCCAGTGCAGACAACATCACTGATTCACCTGTCACCATGAGCAGTCTCCCTGACCACTGATGGACAGCCTCCACAGCTATGTCCGGTACATCCTCTTAAGCTGGTGCAACAGCTTCCACTTCTGATGCGCCTCCACATTTTTTCCAGTTTCCGGCCTGGGCTGGCTGAGCCAGGCAACACACCTCCCTCTGCTTTTCATGAGCAACAGAATGTTTTCTATTTTATTTATTTAAACAAGACATATATTTTTCTATTAAGAAAACTTTTCTTTTCAACAGATATTTTTATATCTTTTTGTCACTGTATTTTCATTTTGCCGAACAAAGCTAAACTATAATTTCACAGTCTGTATACATATATATATTTTTTGAATATGAAGAAAAACTTTTGATAACAATACATTGTTTTTATTGAACAACTTGTTAAAAACAGTAGTTCTAGTCAGTATGCAGCAACTGTTCATGGAGGGGGTGGGATACCATGGGTGAAGCCATGCAGTTCATAACTGTGGTAACTGAAGAGTGCCAACTATCAATGGTGTATACCATTATATCCACTGCCTCACTTTCACTGTGTCCCTCCACTCAAGATGCAGTACCTGTTGTCTGTTGTGCTAAGGGACATTGCCTAGCTGAGGCGTGCAACTCCTAACTGTCCTAGCTAGACTGTAATAGCAATTAGTTCACTATGCCATTCATGTTCACACCCTCAGTTTTGCTTTCTCTTTATCCACTCAGGATACACTATCTCTCTGTAGTGTGGCAGTAGCATTCCATGACTGTGGGCATGTAAAGGACAACTGCACACACTGTTGTGTGACTGAAATAACAGAAGCCTACCATCCATCTGCATGCTTTTTCTTTTTCTGTGGTTCTCCACTCTGTATGAATTCCTGCTCTGGCCTGTGAGTGCAGGATTCCTAGGTGAGACTATCAAAATACTAACTGTGCAACCTTGTCTACAACTCCAATCACAGAGCTGCACCGCTCATCTGCATGGGCTTATTTTCACTGTAGCTCTACACTCAGCATGCAGTACCAGCTGTGAGAGTCTGGGGTGGATATAGCCTGGCTGAGGCCATTCAACTCCTAAGTGTACTAACTTGAGTCTACTTGCAATTAGTAAGGCATACCATTGATATCCATAGCATCAGTGCTACTGAACTGTAAACTCAGAACACATTACCCAATGTGCAATATGGGGGGGGGTAGCATTGTGTGGCTGAGAAAACACAAGTCATAACTGTGGTAACTGCAGTGTACTTGTTATCAAGGAGTTGTACCGTCAATATCCATGCCCTTTTCTTTCACTGTAGCTCGCCACTGAAGATGCTGTATCTCCTCTGGTTGGGGGGGAGGATTCTTCACAAGACTGTGCAACTCCTAACTGTGCAAATTGTTCCCCAGCAATAATCAAGAAAGTGTACACTGCTGTCCATGGACTTATTTTTCCCTGTGGTTCCACACTCACTACGCAGTACCTGATCTGTGTAGTTGGACAGGGGCATTGCCTGGCTGATGTCATGCAACTCCTAACTATGCTAACTTGACTGTACATGCAATTAGGGAGGTGTATTATTGATCTGCACAACCTCAGTTTTGCTGTCTCACCACTCAGGATAGAGTAACTAGTCTATACTGTGGCAGAAGCATTCATCACTGATGCCATGCAAATCATTAGTCTGCTAACTGGAGTATATCTGCAATCAGACAGCAGTACCATTTCTCTCCGTACCCTTTTCTTTTACAGTACCTCTCCACTCAGGATGTAGAACCTCCTCTGGTTGGGGGGGATTCCTGGCTGAGACTGTGCAACTCCTAACTCTGGAAACTGGTCTACGCCTGAAATCAGGGAAGCGTACCATTGATGTATATCCATTAATTTTCCTGTGGCTCTACACTCAGTACACAGGACCTAGTCAGTGGGGGGGGTGGACATTGCCTTTCTGAGACCATGCAACTCCCAACTGTGCTAACTTTACTGACCTTGCAGTTAGGAATGTACACCATAGATATCCACAGCCTCTAACAGTAATGGAAGCACATACCCTGTTTTTGCCAAACAGATACATAAAGAAACACAAAGATTGTATGCATTGTAATGGGCATCAAAGCTAAGACGAGCATTGAAAAAACTTAATTGCTAATATCTCAGCAACCGTACGACATAGAAAAAATATCAATATGTCACAAACATCATCATTTTTCTGGCTAAACTTTTGTATTACTTAGCCCATAGGGCTATGCAACTTGCAACAAAAAAGTACCATTGATGTCCATCCCTTATTTTAGTTGTCGGTCAACACTCACTACACAGTACGTGGTGTATAGCAGTAGTTGGAGTCATTGCCTGCCTGAGGCCATGCAACTCGTTACTGTGGTAACTTTACTGAACTTGCAATTAGTCAAGTAAACCATTGATGTCCACAGCCTCAGTTTTGCTGTACCCTACACTCAGGACACATTACGTAATGTACAGTCTGGGGGTAGCATTGCATGGCTGAGGCCATGCAAGCCATAACTGTGTTAACTAGACTGTACCTAGAATCAGGGAGGTATACCATTGATGTCCATGCCCTTTAGTTTTACTGTACCTCTACACTCAGGATGCAGTACCTCCTCTGGTTGGGGGAGGGGGAGAATTAACTGTATTAACCAAAGTGCATCAAACCACCAAAAGACACATCTGTGACATGTTGAGTCCCTTCCCTCCAAATTGCAGCCCAAAGGTGCATAGAATAACACAGTGTGTACAAAGAATGTATGCATTGTAATGGCAACGAAAGCTTAAAAGCAGCATGAGAAGCACTTAATTGCTAATATCTCAGCAACTGCATGATGTAGAAAAAAAATTTAAATTTCACAGAAATCATTATTTTGCTCACTACCTTTTTGAATTACATAGCCCATAGGGCTATGAAACTCATGACGAAAAATCTGTATATCGCACTGTTTTTGAGATACGAGCCCTGAAAGCCACTGCACACACCACTATGTTAGCCTATGGGAAAAAGTGTCAACTTTGGAGTATTGTAGCTTTAAAGCCATTTAATATCTTTTCACCAAACCACCAAAAGGCACATCAGTGACATGTTGGCTGCCTTTCTTCCAAATTGCAGCCCAAAAGACCAAACCATTTGTTCACAGCAGGATGGCAAAGAATTCATCTCATTTTTGCCATAGCCTGAAAAGTAGTGTCGCAATTTGTGACACTTTTAGCAAACATTTGCGAAAGTGTCATGCGTGCAACACTACTTTGTGACACTACTGTTTCCAGAAGTTTGAAAAACATATTTCCTCAAGGTCCGACTAGGTGAACACAAAAAAATCGTGTCTCTAAAGGGTCCCAAATTTAAATGCCAAGCATTTTTCTGATCGTTAACTGAAAACAAAATGGGGGATTTGTGACATTACTAGGGCAATTTGCGACACTAAAAAGTGCATTTGCGAAAGAGTTGAATATTTTAACTTTTCCCATTGACTTATAATGGGAATTTTGCTTTTGAATAACTTTTGAACTGTTCAATATTTTTTCATGAAATCTTCAAAAGGCACATTAGGGACCCTGACTGCATGTTCCCTGAAGATTTTGGACTGGTCGCACAACCATGCAACCTGTAGGCGAGAGCAAAGAAATAGCAAAAAAGTGTAATTGCGCAATTGGTTGTTGCTTAATAACTCTGCAGCCGTATATCTGACTGGTACGAAGCTTGGCAGATCCCAAGATCTACCATGCCCAATTGTGCATACTGAATTTCAGGCAACTCCATTTAATGGTGGCAAAGTTACTAAGGTGCAAAATTTGACCCTTTAACCTTAAAAGTGCTTCTCAGCCCTAACTATGTTACTACTACGGTAGTTAGTGGGGCCGGGGTGGTAGTGGGGTGCAAGATGTGGTAACCCTAATGGTGAATTTCCTCACTTTTGTCACTGTAAAAAAATGCTAACTGTTGCATTAATGCATTTTTTTGCAAAGAATTTCCTTACTTTTTGAGAAAGCATAGTAAAGTACAATGTCACGCAAGTTGGTGGGAGCCCGTAGCCCGCTGCCTAACATATCAATACAAGTACTGAATATCATATGTATTGGTAGGCATGCAGGGACCTTTGGGCACCGCACTCCCACCAACTTGAAACCAACCAAATTTTCATTCATCAGAGTGGCATAATTCCACACCTGTTTGCATTTTACACACCTAACCATTGAATATTGCCTCATTGGCTGTGAGGCTAGCTATGCCACAAATGTTAAGCCATTACCACAATGCAGAATGCTATCCACAAAACGTAAATTGTGTCATGTAATATCTCCACAGCAAATTAATTTTCTGACACCTAAACACCATAATTCACATCTACAGGACTTCACCTCACCACCCTCCAAATTTCAAGTTAAAAGACCAAACCATTTCTGAGATATTTAATTTTAAAGTTTTAGATTTTCATTCATTGGAGTGGCATAATTCCAGACCTGTTTACATTTTACACACCTATCCACTGAAAAGTACCTCCCTGGCAGTAAGGCTAGCTACCCTATAAATTTCAAGACACTACCACAATGCAGAATGCTATCTGCAAAACGTAAACTGCGTCATGCAATATCTCCACAGAAAATTAATTTTCTGACACCTAAACAACATAATTCACATCTACAGGACATCCCCTCAACACCCTCGCAATCTCAAGTTAAAAGACCAAACTGTTTCTGAGATATTTAATTTTAAAGTTTTTGTACCTTTAAAAATTCTTTGATCGTGAGAATCAGCCCGGACCTCGCGATTAAAGATTATCTTTGATCGTGAGGGGACATCTTGTCATGAAATTTGGGCTATCTGGTCCCTCCCAGAGACTTCTGGTGCAGCAAAAATCTGGTCATCTCATCCCACCCTGATGAACAAAGCTCGCAATCAAAGAAATCTCATGACCAAAGAATTTGCAGGCTCACGATCAAAGAATTTAAAAACATTAAAACTCCATTTTTTGACACAACAACATTAAATCACAGGCATGGCTCAATAGAGAGAAGCCCCATGAGCAAAACCCATCCTAGTTTTATTTCACAAGTCACCCCTGGGATGAAATATTTGTTTTCATCCAACCCAAAAATCTACCCATCTCATCCCTCCCTCACGAACAAAGATCACGATTAAATAATCTCACAGTCAAAGAATTTTCAGGCTTGCAATCAAAGATCATTAGCAAGCCACGATCAAAGAATTTAAAAGTTTAAAGCTCAATTTTTTGACACAACTACACTAAACTACAGGTATGGCCCGATAGAGGGAAGCCCCCTGAGCAAAACCCAATTAAGTTTTACTTCAGAAGTCACCACTGGTCTGAGATATTTGTTTTTTTCTAACCACAAACTGAAAAAAAAGAGGGCGGCCCTTGCGATCGATAAATGTCTTGTGATCAAAGAATCTTTGATGGCATGCCTGCAAATTCTTTGATCATGAGGAGTGACCAGCTGGCCAAACCCCCATTCTTCTTTCGCAAAACAACCATATAAATTTTTCCATAGACTTTTAATAGGAGAAAAAACTGACAAGTTTTAGATCGATACGCCACATGGTGGCCGCATGGCGCCATGGATAAAATCAAAAAAAATGCCCTCAAAACTGGCAAAAAGTGCATTGTTCAGTGATTTACTGCACAAATACCATACGTCCAACCAAAACTCAATTTGGCAAGTCAAGAGACATACCTTGCCCCACCATGCATACCAAATTTCATGCAAATCCATTAAATGGGTCCAAAGTTATTAACACACAAATTTTCAAGTTTAACATTAAAGCACCTTCATAACCCTAACTACAGGGACGCGACTGCGCCCCTATAATGAATATACATATACAAGGGATGTACGGGGAGTCAGTGTGGGATAAAACATTTATGTAGTACAGTTGACAGTGACCTCAAGTAACATCACGAGTGCCGGCGAGCAGTGTTACTAGTGGTTACTGTCAACTGTACTACATAAATGTTTTATCCCACACTGACTTCGTGATATTCAATTTATGCAACTGGCACATTTTGTTTTTGGGTGGTGGTGTTTGTGCTGAGTGTGTGTTTTTTTTGTTTTATCTTAATCTTTGTGGGGTTATTTTCTTAAGCGGGTGGTTCTTCCGCATTAGGTTTTATGTAGTGTCTGGTTGAAACATACATAGAAACATAGAAGTTGATGGCAGATAAGGACCGCAAGGCCCATCCAGTCTGCCCTTTTCTCTTTCTACCTTATAAATGTGCCATCGGCCTTTGCTCTGTCAGTGGCCTATCTATTCATAGTCATTTGTATTGCTCCCTTATGCCCATCCCATGCCTGTTTGAAGCCCTGCACTGTATTCATAGCCACCACTTCTTGTGGTAAGCCATTCCATGCATCCACCACCCTTTCTGTGAAAAAGAATTTCCTCACATTCCCCCTTAATCGACCCCCTCTAATCTCATGCTGTGTCCTCTTGTCCTGCTATTTTTCTTATATTTAAACATGTTAGACTCTTTCACCTTGTTAATGCCTTTAAGGTGTTTGAATGCCTCGATCATATCACCTCTCTCCCTCCTTTGCTCAAGGGTATACATATTGAGCTCTGTTAATCTGTCCTCATATGTCTTCTGATGCAGTCCCTGCACCATTTTGGCTGCCCTTCTCTGGACTGCCTCAATTTGGTTAATGTCCTTGTGAAGGTGTGGCCTCCAATACTGCACGCAGTACTCCAGATGGGGCCTAACCAGTGTCTTGTAAAGAGGATTATTACCTCCTCTACGACTTCAGATACCCTACTAACACACCCTAACACCCCTAGCCTTTACCTACTGCTTTAGAGGTCTGCTTGATGATTTCAGGTCATCAGTGATGATGATGCCCAAGTCTCTTTCTTCCTTTGTGACTGCTAGCATCTCCTCCCAGCCTATAGGTGGCTTCAGGGTTTCTCTTCCCTATGTGCATGATTTTGCACTTCTTTGCATTAAATCCCAGTTGCCACTCTTCTGACCATTTTGCTATTTTATCCAGATCTCTTCTCATTCTGCCCACCCCATCTGGATCATCTACTCTGTTGCAGATCTTGGTGTCATCTGCAAACAGGCAAGCTATACCCTCTAGTCCATCTGCAAGGTCACTAATGAAGATGTTGAAGAGGACTGGCCCCAGGACTGATCCTAAGGTACCCCACTTGTGACTTGCATCTCTTCTGACTGTATACCATTTACCACCACTCTCTGTTTTCTGCCCACAACCAGTTTGCCACCCAGTTGACCAACTTCTGACCCACCGTAGCCTACCCAGCTTATTTAACAATCTTCTATGTGGAACAGTGTCAAAAGCTTTGCTGAAGTCAAGGTAGGCAACATCAACTGCTCCCCCTTGGTCCACCACTCTGGTTATCCAGTCAAAGAAATCTATGAGATTAGTTTGACAGGACCTTCCTTTTGTAAACCCATGCTGTCTTGGATACTGTGCCCCTATGGATTCCAGATGTTGCACTATCCTTTCCTTAAGGAGTGCCTCCATAATCTTGCCCACTACTGAGGTAAGACTGACTGGTCTGTAGTTCCCCGCCTCCTCCCTGCTACCACTCTTGTGGAGCGGGATCATATGAGCCCTTCTCCAGTCTTCTGGGACCTCTCCTGTGCTCAGAGACTCACTAAACAGTTCTGCTAATGGCTCTGCTAGTTCCACCTTTAGCTCCTTAAGTACCCTGGGATGTATGCCATCAGGTCCCATTGCCTTATTCACCCTGAGCTTAGCAAGCTTAAATTTATCCACATAGTAGCACAGATAAATGGATTTATGATTGCACATTTACTCAGATGCCTGTTGCATATACATATATATATATATATATATATAATGTGCTACCATAGTTAGGGTTGAGGAGCCCTTTTAATGTTAAAAGGTCACATTTTGCACCTAAATAACTTTGTCACCATTCAATGGATTTGCCTGGAATTTGGCAGGCATGGGGCGTAACCATAAATCTTGGGATCTGCCAGCATTTGTACTGTTCGGATATATGGCTGCAGAGTTATTTAGCAACATCCATGTGCGCATTTATGTTTTTTGTGCATTCTTTGCTTGCGCCTACAGGTCGCACGGTTTGTGTGACCAGCCCAAAAACTTCAGGGAATGTGTGGCTGGGGTTCCCAAAGTGCCTTTTGAAGATTCCGTGAAAAAATATTAAATGGTTCAAAAGTTATTCAAAAAACAAATTCCCATTATAAGTTAATGGGAAAAGTTAACAAAAACTTTGAAACTGTCGCAAATTTACTTTTTAGTGTCGCAAATGGCCCCAGTAGTATCACAAATCCGCCATCTTGTTTTCAGTTCAAAAATGCTTGGCATTTATAATTGGGACCCTCTAGGGACACACTTCTTTTTGTGTTCATCTAGTCAGACCCTGAGGATGCTAGCCATGTCTTTATTTTGGGGTTAAACACCCCAGAAATATGTTTTTAAAATTTCTGGAAAAAGTAGTGTCGCAAAGTAGTGTCGCACCTGTGACACTTTTGCAAAATTTTGTGAAAAGTGTTGCTAATTGCGACACTACTTTTCCAGGCTATGGCCAAAATGACAGGAGTTCTTTGCCAACCTGCAGGAAAAGAACCGTTTGGTCTTTCTGGTTCAAATTTGGAGGGAAGGCAGCCAACATGTCACAGATGTGCCTGTTGCTGGTCTGGTGAAAAAATATTGCACAGATGGCAAGTAATGGTACTCTGAAGTTGACATTTTTTCCCATAGACTAACATGGTGGCTTATGCTGCGTCTTTCGGGACTCTTATCTCAAAAACAATGCATGATATAAATTTTTTTGTGCAAATTGCGTAGCCCAATGGGCTACGCAATACAAAACGGTAGCCAGGAACATCATTATTTTTGTGAAATTTAAATTTTTTTTCTACATTGTGCGGTTGCTGAGACATTTGCAATTAAGTACTTTCAATGCTTGTTTTAAGCTTTGATGCCCATTACAATGCATACAGTCTTTGTGTTTCTCTATGCAGCTGTTCAGCAAAAACAGTGTATCCACTTCTGTTACTGTTACACTTCCTGTTTCCACTTGCGTACGTGAGGAAATTTGGTGTAATGGTTGAAACCCCCGCTTGGATCCCTACAGCTCACCTCCCCAAGTGGCAATGGGGTGCACATTGGGGTCATTGGTGCTAACTCTCACCACATCCTGAGTGTGTATATTTATAGTATGGTAGCACGGTAGTGTTACCATGGTTCAGGTTGAGAAGCCTTTTTCATGTTAAAGGGTCAAACTTTGCACCTTTATAACTTTGTTACCATTCAACGGATTAGCATGAAATTTGCCCCACCTTCCCCGCTCAGCAGAGGGCATATACTGCATTCTGAGTGGGAACTCACAGGAAAACAAAGGTTATGTATATAAGCGTTACAGTTCCATTGTTGTAGTAACGGACTATTTGTGGCAGTTGGGTGTTGTATGGTTTCACTCATGCAGTGCCCCCACCCCAGGTGAGGGACTGCATGTTGAGTGGACAGTCACATAAGAAGCTACATAGATATCAATGGCATGCTACTGTGACTATGGTGGCACACAAGTTGGCACACTTTTGAGGTGCATATCGTCAGCCATGCAATGCCCCCCTGCCTGTAGGAGATGGTATGTGGTGCGTGCTGAGTAGCAAGAAACATGTAGTCAACTAGGGAATGCCCTAGTTCACACGCTCAGCACAGGACATGTAGTGCACCCTGAGTAGAGATTCCCAGGAAAACAAAGATTATGCATATAAGTGGTACACCTTCATGGTTTTAGTAACTGTTTGTTTGTGACAGTTAGGAGTTGCATGGTGTCAGCCAGGCAGTCCCCCCACCCCCCCACACAGGCGAGGGATGGTATCTTGAGTGTACAGTTACAGCATAAGAGACTACATCGAGATGAATCATGTAGCTTTGTGGTGGCAGGCACACACAAGTTACTGCACTTTGGAGTTGTCTATCATCAGCCAGGCAATTTCCCCCTCACGCCCCACCCCCCTGCTTAGGACAGGGCATGTACTACATGCTGAGTGGGGAGTCACAGGACAAGAAACATTATGGATATAATCAGTACAACGCTTGCCTATCATCAGTCAGGCAATCCCCCCACCCCACCACTCAGGACATTCTAGTAAGACAATAGTTGTGCTAGCTAGGTGTTGCAAGGTGTCAGCAAGGGAATGCCCCCCCTCCATGTGGGGGACTGCATCTTGAGTGGAGAGTCACAGGATAAGAAACTACATAGCCATCGATGGTACACATTTGCAGTTGCAGGCACATACAGTATAGTACACTTAGAAGTTGCATGGTATCAGCTAGGCAATGCCTTGTGCTCCTGTCCCAGAGAGCAGGTACTGCATCGTGACTGGACAGTTGCAGGTAAGATAAACTCTAGTACACTTAGGAGTTGCATGGCATCAACCAGCCCATGCCCCCACCCCCCCAGAGAGCCGGTACCACATTGTGAGTGGAGAGTTGCAGGAAAAAAAACGCATCTAGCATGAATGACATACTACGAGACTGCTCGACTGTCCAAAGTTTTAAAGAAGCTTTAAAAAACCTATCTTTTTAGTAAAACTTATAATGATTTTTGAATATTTTTAACGTTGTTTTACTTATTTATTGTTTTATGTTATATTTTACAGACACCTTGGTTTAGGAAAGGCGCCTCATATAGATAAAGAATGATTTGATTTGATTTGATTTGATTTGATAGTCTGATTGTAGGGGTTGACAACTTGGGATACTTTGGGGTTTGCATGTAGTCAATCACGGAATACCCCAGGTTCACACGCTCAGCACAGGACATGTAGTGCACAATGGGTGGAGACTCACAGGAAAACAAAGCTTATGCATATAAGTGTTACTGCTCCATGGTTGTTGTAACAGACTATTTGTGACAGTTAGGACTTGCGCAGTGTGAGCCAGGCAGTCCCCCCACCCCACAGGTGAGAGACTGCATCTTGGGTGGACAGTGACAGCATAAGAGACTACATAGGAATGAAATGTGTAGCTTTGTGGTGGCAGGCATATACAGGTTACTGCTCTTTGAGAAATACATCATCAGCCAGGCAATTTGCCCCCCCACTGCTTTCCCCCGCTCAGGACATGGCATGTACTGCATGCTGAGTGGGGAGTCACAGGAAAAGAAAGGTTATGGATATAACCAGTACAACTCTTGTCTATCGTCAGCCAGGCAATTCCCCCACTGCTTCCCTGCTCAGGACATTGTAGTAAGATACTAGTTGTGCCAGTTAGGTGATGCACAGTGTCAGACAGGGAATGCCCCCCTCCAGGTGAGGGACTGCATCTTGAGTGGAGAGTCACAGGATAAGAAACTACATAGCCATTGATGGTACAAGTTTGCAGTTGCAAGCACATACAGGATAGTACAATTAGGAGTTGCATGGTATCAGCTAGGCAATGCCTCTCGCTCCTGTCCCAGAGAGCAGGTACTGCATTGTGAGTGGAGAGTTGAAGGGAAAACAAACACTTGTACACGTAGGAGTTGCACGGCATCAGCCAGCTAATGCCCCACCCCCACAGCAGAGACCAGACACTCAGAGGAAAAGAAATATTATGCATATAAGTGGTACAGCTCCATGGTTGTTGTAACAGACTATTTGTGACAGTTAGGAGTTGCATGGTGTGAGCCAGTCAGGGCCCCCCCCAGAGAGCAGATACTGCATTGTGAGTATAGAATCACAGGAAGAAAAAACATATAGCATCAATGGTATACCACTCTGATTGCAGGGGCGGACAGCTTGGGATACTTCAGAGTTGCATGTGGTCAACCACGAAATACCCCAGTTCACATGCTCAGCAGAGGACATGTGGTGCACCATGAGTAGAGACTCACAGGAAAACAAAGTTTATGCATATAGGTGGTACAGATCCATCATTGTTGTACCGGGCTATTTGTGACTGTTAGGAGTTACACAGTGTGAGCCAGGCAGTCCACCCTCCCCACAGGTGAGAGACTGCATCTTGGGTGGACAGTGCCAGCATTAGGGACTACATAGGAATTAACTGTGTAACTCTGTGGTGGCAGTCACTCACACAGGTTAGTGCTCTTTGGAGTTGCATGCCAACAACCAGGCAAGTTCCCCCCTCCCCCACCCAGACAGCAGGTACTGC
The DNA here is from genome assembly GCA_016271365.2 of Neoceratodus forsteri. NCBI lineage: Eukaryota > Metazoa > Chordata > Ceratodontiformes > Ceratodontidae > Neoceratodus > Neoceratodus forsteri. Next base: position 119,913,285 of record CM028136.1, on the reverse strand, counting down.
ATTGTGTGTGAAGAGTCACAGGAAAAGAAAGGATATAGACATCAATGGTACACCACTGTAATTGTGGGTGGCCACAAGTTGGGGTACTTTGGAGTACTATGTCATTGTCAAGGGACTGTTTCCCTCCACTCTAAAAAGAGTTCTTGCTCTGTTACTGTAGAGTAGGGCACAAAGTCTGACATGGCACTGAAGCACATTCTTCTTCTGTTTACAGATGATTGTAACCATTCAACATTTAAAAAAAAACACTATGAACTTTTTGTAAGTTGAAAATTTTTATGTAAAAGTTTTTCTGTAAAAATATAAACAACATATAACTATTTTTTTTAATATATACAATTTGTATCAGCTATAAAAAGAGGAGTGGCATTTATAAAAATATATTGTTCAAATATTTAACTTCTCTATATGAGGAGGTGTGCTTCTGGGTAAAGCAGCACAGGCTAGCTGGTTGGACCATATGTGGAGGCACAGTGGGAGTGGAAACTGCTGCGCCAACAAGAGATACCGGTGCCATGGAGGGTTCAACTTTGTCCAGGAAGACTGGATTCAGGTTCATGTGATGGGATGCTGCTGGCTTGAGTGCCCGTCTTGACAGGCTCAAGCAGAAGACTGACCTCCCCCTGTTGAACTGTTAGCATTTTACGTATTTCATCAACAGTTGCCTGGAGACGGTCAACTTTCTGCTCGAGCGTGTCTAGGCGGGCAGAGTAAAATCCCACTGGCCATCTTCTTTTGGGTCCTGTGAAGAGAGAACAATCTATTGAGTATGTAGATTTGCAGATTGTGTTTGTTGTTTATGTCATAAGAAGATGCAAACAGCAAACTATTTGTGTCCTCCACAGGTAATCATACTAATACAGTGACTAGTTAACAACACCTGTTACTTTAGACATTTCTTCTTTTAATTTTCTAAATATTCATTTTTTGTTTCTGTATATATTTACAAAAAGTGACCCATGGCCCATTTTTAACTATTGTTAGACACGGCTGTTTGGGCGTTATTGGGATATTATAGATCTTCCAGGAACTATGAAGACCTCGATGTATGGTTCCAGGCATCCATTAGGCCCCGGGATGGTACATTATATCCCAATGGTGCTGAACCTGTTGGGCATTATTACTTGCTTATACAATGGTAAGAAAGAAAATACTGCACTCTGCTTGGTCAGACTTGGCCTAGACCTGTGATGTTATTGCAGCACAACATCACATGTATAGTGTCAACCTCACTATGAACCTGCAGATGAGCTTGATCATCTTGAGCATCTTCATAGTTTTTTTTTTTTTAAAAGGAAGTTAAGGAAATATTTTTCCACACAAATACATCTTAACAAAGTTTTTTTTATTCTGCATAACAGCTAGACATTGTATTATAGCAATGATGTCCTCCACGTGTATGTTGGTTGGGATAATGTCACGCCTCAGTTGTTGGATGCATTCAGCCTGCAGCTTGATGCCCATCATGTGAGGTATCATCTTATCACAGCACAACACACACTGTGTCAGACATTATTGGCTATATTAAACATTGTAAGTGCACAGGCAGAGTCATACTATGCAGATCAAAATGAAGAGTGCATCTATCTGGCTGCACTTGGATATCACTTGCTAGATTAGGGTTTGCAGTATCTCAGCCAGGAAATCACCCTCCCTGTCTGCACCCCTACGCGGGGGACTGTAATGTAAATGTTAAGCCTCAGCAAAAGTGAAGTGATGTGTATCTATGGAACAGCTATCTAATGGCAGGCAAACACATCCTAGCCAGCCTGAAGTTTCATGGAGTTAGGGAGACTATGGTCAGCACTCCACCTCATGCTCAAGTTTTGGTTCATGACTCAAGAGGCATGTCAAAACTGAGAACCTGGAAAAAAAAGATATACATGCATGGATGTAGTTTTAGTCATGTTAACTCAGGCAGTGGTTGGACACTTTCAAGGAGTAATTGTATAGTATGCAGAGTCCACCCTCTCCCTCACCCAACACCATGTGAAACAACATAGTTGATCCTGAGTAGAGACCTACAGAGTTACTGAGGGGATGGACACCAGCAGTGTACCTCTGTGAGTGTAGACACACTCATCTGATAATGGTTATGTGTTGAATGAGCTCAGGTAGGCAATTTGTCATTCCTTTGCAGAGCATCAGGTCATGTGTCATGAGTGCAGTCTCAGATCAACAGAGAGGCCATGGATATGTACAGTACACAAACGTCATTGTGTGTACAGAACTCAGCACACTTAAGAGTTGTGCAAACTAAACTGATTCCCTCTCTACAACACAATGTACTGTTTTTTTTTTGCCTGGGGACATACAAAACAATAAACCATATAGATGAACGGTACATCTTCCTGATTTTAGATACAGACGATTACGCTGTGATAGGATTAGAGATGACACTCCTCTCCAGAGAGCAGGTACGGTATCTTGAGTGGGCTGTCACCGCAAAAAAAAAAAAAAGAACCCATGAAGATCAATAGTGGTTGTAACTTACTAGTGGCACAGACAAGTTAGACAGGCAGTGGTTGCATTACTTTCACATATATATGGAACTTGTCAGATTGCTGTTGTTGACAAGTTTATATAATTAAGAGTATCATGGCATCAGCTGTACAATGGGCCTGCCCTTCCATATTCAGATGCCAGGTACTGTGGTATTATTGCAGATTCACATTAGTACTAACATGATGTTAAACCATACTGCTTGATAGTAGCAGTATATTGTAGGAATTATATTTGTCATGTATTTTGATCATGTGCATAATATCTAGGAATACTTACACTGAGTGGCATCACTTGGTTCAGTTTTCACTGGCTGCAGTGTGTGTTCTGACCCAGTCTCCCTGGCACCTAAAAAAAGATGTAACATTACAGAGCTACTATCTGTATACTTCTTGACATTGCTATTGGTTTTTCATACTGTACTGCATAACTATGTACTACATTGTTAGATGTGAGATATAACTAAAGTTGAACATTGGATGTTAACATAAGCTTTTCGGTAAGAACTCAGCTGTAGTTGCAACATGTTTTACTTTGGTTGATAACAGAAGTGAAAAGATATGTTTTCACACTTGACACTATTTCACATTCTTATGTTACGATGAAATAAGAGAAGTTAATTGTGTTAACATCCCCATGCAGTATTATGTCATTGATATGACTGAACATCAGATCTTGTGTTGAGATTGCCAGTGTCCCACTGCTGTAAATAGTCTGCTAGGCACTTTCTGGTAAGGAAATAGTAGCACAGGTCATTTGTAACACAACAATATATACAAGAAACAAAAGATAAAAAGTGTTAGGAGTTTTATTTAATAATATTCTAATGTAACTGTTGGTGTTTTTTGCTATTACACACTTCTAAGATGTGGCTATACGTTGAATGTTACACAACTAGAGGTAAGTAACAGTAGGGTTCGCAATGTGGTTTAAATGCTGTGGGTGCCATAAATCACATGTTGATTCACAACCGCTTATGGCCTATTGTTAAACTATGTGTAGAAAATGATCCACAGTCTCTCTGCAAAGTAGACATCTGAGTCAAGGAACTAATAGATAGGTTGATGGTGGTAACTGTTAACATAACAAGAAAAAGTAATACCATGCATTGTGCTAACACACACGTCACATCAATTGATGTATTTTGTGGCAGTGTTCCAGTTGAGACATGCACCTTTCATAGTTTATATACTGTAATCTATGATATTATCATTTGATAGGTAGGAGTTAACTTTTTTTATTTATATAACAAGCCATTTTATGCTCTGCAGCATGTGTGTTGTTTGGGATACCATCATGCCTCAGGTATTGGACACAGTCGGCATGTGGATTCATGCAAAAACCATCTGAGGCTTCATCTTATCCCAGCATAAGACACATCCTGTTGGACATCATTGGCTAATTAGTACTGTAAGCGTATGTTGTTATCTGTTTTTGTTGTGGTTCTGGTGAGTATATCTTACCTTCAGATTCGATGATAATGACAGTGTCATCTGAGTCTTCACCCTCCGTGGCTAGTGTTGCAGGTGGTACTACCTTGCCTTGATGTGGGGAGCGCCTGCGGTGTTCTGTGAATGAATACATAACAATATTTACACTGCTGTTTTCATCCAGGTACAACTCAGTATATGTTGATGTGGTATTTCATTATGAGTACATATCCAGAGTTAAGCGAAATGTCATATACATCTATGATCTACGTCACTGATTTCAAGTGTGCACAACTTAGGACAGCTAGCTGTTGCAGGGCCTCAGCTATGGAGTCCCCTGGTGCCCCTTGTGCAAATACAGAACAGGTATTACTTTCTTGGTGGACAGTCACAGCAAAACTGAGGATTTGGACATAGAAGGCACACCTTTGTGCACCTTTTGCCACCAATGGGGACTCTCTCACCCTGGCAGATAAGGTACTGTATACAGAGTGAAGAGGTACATTAAAATGTGTGGATACAGATCAATAGAAGATGTGCCTGATTGCTGGCAGAGACAAGTTAGGATACTGAGAACTTGTGTGCCCTCATCCAGATGATGCCCTCCACCCCAAGTCAGATATTGCATCCTGAGTGGAGACTGAGAGGTAAAGAAATAACATAGAGATTGATAGTTCGCCTGTGTGGTAGTAGGCACACACCAATTTGCATATCTAGCAGTTGCACGGTATCAGGCAGGCAATGCACATCCCAACCATATCGGTCAGTTACTGCATCCTGAGTGGCAAGTCACAGAAAAAAAACATTTATGGGGTATAAATGGCATAGCTCCATGCTTGCAGCAACACACTACTTGGTGAAGTAGCAGTTAACAATGTTATCAAGGCAGTAGCACCCTCCTGCCAGCAGGTACTGCATAGTAAGTAGAGAGTAAGAGGGAAACAGGGACCATGGCTATAAATAGTGCAGCAGTATGATTGCAGTAGCATGCTACTTGGGAGACTCTGGAGTTCTGTTTGCTAGGTAGAGAATGCCCCCCCCCAAAAGTGAGGTTGTGCATCCTCAATGGACAGTGACAGTTACATGAAGTACACTGATATTGACAGTGCAGTTTTGTGGTTGCAGGGATAGACAACTTAGGACAGTTAGGACTTCCATGGCATCACGCATGAATGCTGTACCCCCTCCTCTTCAGAGCAGGAACTACATGCTAAGTGTGGAGTGACAGCTAGAGTGAGGATTTGAACTAAAACTGCTTCATGTTTATGATTACAGCTTTGCACAGATTAGGGCAGTGAGAAGTTGCACACCCTTGGCCAAGGAATGCCTCCCCCCCAGCCTCTGAGGCACTGAGTTTAGAGTAGTGAGCGACAGTTACAGTGATGTGCTGCATTTGAATGTTGCAACTCTATCATTATGGTTTCATGCAGCTTGGTAGACCTAGGAGTTGCACAGCTTGAGGTTGCCAATGGGTCCCCCCTCCCCATAGCTTTTAGTGCATCATGAGTGTACTGACACAGTGACACTAAGGGCATTGATATGAATGCTACATGTCCTTCATTTGTGCCATGTACTACTTAGAATACTTAGGAGTTGCATGACCTCATAGAATTACTGCTGCACACACATTCACCCCCCTACCACCCCCTGCAGCACTGACAACCAGACAATGACCCCCGTAACATACTGCATCCTGAATGCAGAATACCAGGAACAGAAAGGCTATGATAATAAATTATGCAGCAGTATGGTTGTAGTAACATACTACTTTGAAGAGTTAGGAGTTGCATGGTGTTAGGAAGGAAATCCCCACCCCTGTCAGGCGTGCTTGTGCGTCCTGAGTGGAGAGTGACAGTAACTTAAATTACAATGATATTGATGGTGCTCCTTCATAGTTGCAGGCATACACAAGTTAGGACACTTAGGAGTAGGACTGCACCAGACAAGAATGCCCCCTCCCACCAGAACAGGTAGTCCACGCTGAGTGATGAGTCACAGATAAAGTGAGTATTTAAATAACAAATGGTACATGCTTATGATTGCAGTTCAACAGTAGTAAGGACAGTCAGAGTTCGCGTGGCGTCGCTCAAACAATACCCCCCCAAAAAAAACTCGGGTGAGGCACTTCATTCTGAGTAGTGAATGACATTTAAAGTGATGTGTTGGACTTGAATGTTATGATGGTATCATTGGAGGTGCATGCAACTTAGTACAGTTAGCATTTGCATGTATTGAGGCAGCCAATGACCACTCTCCCCCCCACCGACGCTGGTACTGCACCATGACTGTGGAGGTACAGCAACATTTATCCCATGGATATCAATGCTAGAACTCTTCAATTTATGGTGTACAGAAGTTACTATTGTAAGGAGTTGGATGACCTGGGCTAGGCAACGCAGCCTTACATGTGTCCCCCCACAAAAAAAGAAAGACAGTCACCATGTACTACATCTTGAGTGGATAGCTATGGTAAAAGTATGCATATACAGATCAACAGTGAATGTTCTTAACTCAGGTAGATATGAATCGGGGCAGATAGGGCTTGAACGTCCCTAGACATACAATGAGTGTTCTTTGCCTCCTCCTAAGACAAGGTAGTGGGTTGTGAATGTTATAGTGGTGCTGAACTACAACTATTCACTTACTAGCATTACAACAAGATGTATTTGTCTAGCATAGAAATAGCTGAGCAACATTTTTTAACTAGTATGCAGTTTTACTAATACTTACGACGTTGTACGCGCTCCCCAGCAACAGGTCCTCCTGCTGACTACCACATGTCATGGGCGAGGTAGTACCATCCGACATCACTGTCTGGTATCTCTTGTCTTTCCTTTAGGATGTAGAACCACTGGTGCAGCAGTTTCCACTTCCTTTTACACATAACGGAAGACTTGCTTTTAAGTTGGAAACAGTATGCAAGGTTTGTGTGTATATGCCTCCACATATGGTCCAGTTTTCTATTTGTGCTCTTCATGAGCAGCTTGTGATTGCCTTTAACATGTGCTGCCTCCACCAGACAACACACCTCCCTAGGTGTCACAGACGCATTTTTTTGGATGGGTTGATTTTCAACAGCTGAAACAAAAATACAGAGAGAATAGTTATCTATTATGTGTATGTATATGTGCTCTTGTGAGGATAGCTGGGTTGACTAATGACATGTTACAGAGCTTGTATGTATACAGATGATTGCAACAATTTCACATTTGCCAATTAATTGTGTTAATATAACTATTGTCACACTAGCAGTGAGTGGCATAGCCATAGATAAATTACATTTGGTTGCCCAAGCCAAGCCATGATCTGTTGCTTTTCTTTCATGGTAATACACCAGAGATTAAATGTCTGAGTGTTATGTATATACTGTGTGCAGCTTTTCTATTTTTTGACCAAGGTTTTGTGGATCTTAAAATAGCCTTTTTTTTTGAAAGGTGTAATGTACTGTACAACAGTCTTATTTCTTTAGAAGACTGTGAGAATCCCATCTCAAAGATCTCCCAGGAAGAGGCAATTGCCAGCATGACAGAAGTGCACACCATCTGGTAGGTATAGCCAATCATAACAGTACTTAATTTCAGGGCGACGTATCGTGTGCATCTCAGACATCTGCAGATATCCAGAAATTTGTATGTTTACCTTTCTATGAGCTCTGTCAAGCGGGTAGATGTGGTGTTCTGCTTGCCAGACCCTACCCTCTGTAATATCAGAAAAAATGATCTTACAGGCAGGTAACATTTCCATGATGGAAGAAAGGTCCAATTTTGCTTCTGACACTAAATCTATCCATCTTTTGGTGCCCAAATCATTGCCTCTGAGATGGATCAGCAGTATGTTTGGCTGAGCTTGAGTTCTCAGAAGTCTGTACATTGTTGGCATCAGATACTCCCACATCATGCCACCCCTGACAAACCATTTAACAGAGCAATTTGAAAGCTGCAGGTCTCTGCCAAAATCACTCCTCTGAACATACTCTGAAGTGTGCCTTACTATACGTCTGCCCACTACCCACACGGTCCATTTGCTGTTTTCTGCCATTCTGAGTTTTAAAGCTAAGAAGTGGACAGAGAGCTACCAAAAAAATCAGTTTTTCTCCTGCGGTGTCTAGACACAACTGACTATGAAAGTGAAATTTCCCTCTCTCCTACAACATTACTTTGGTAGGCTGTTCCAAAACACAGTTATTTTAAAGGTCATTGGTTACTGCTTTCTCTTGGGTATCCAATACAAAGCATGGACTGATTATGATTGCAATGAATGGCTGCAGTTCCTGTCAACCAGAAATTTAAAAACATTTCTAGGTGGGATAATAATACATTTTCATAGGCTACTTCATACAATCACAACTACAGAAAGTTCTATGAGTGTTTGCGCATCCTGTTATGATACTCATGCTGCTTGCTTTCTGCCTCCATGTGCAGGTCTATCTGTGCTAGTAAGTACTGATTGACACCCTGACTTTAAACACTAATAACTTATTTTTACAACATAACAGCTTACTTTGATTGCTATAGTCAAATAGTGCAGTAAAAAATATTTTGTTTAATGCTATTTTTCTGCTGGTGACCCTTTTTATAATGGTAGAATAACGGTTTACAAAATTGTGCTTTACTTACACAATCTGAAGCAGGGTCTCTTAGTTTTCCTTAAAGGGGCACTGTCAGCTTTTCCCCCACATTTATTATCACTTCCAAGAAGTGTGCCTGCTGGCACTCACCTATGACATTTATACCCTAGAATGCATCCATAGATCCAGAAAATAGGCAGTTGTACCTGGTTTTGAAATATTTGTTGAAATTCCTTGTTCGCTCGGGCCGCAGTTAAATGACCCACCACTGGAAGCATATCGTAGTTGGAAACGAGCACCAGACCATTTCCAGACCATGGCGAAATCCCATGCATGCACAAAAGAGACACGGGCAAAGATCCCGCACATGCGCAAGAGCATGCTGCCCTTGAGCATGCACGGGATTTCAGCTCAGGTCTGGAAATGTACATTTTTATACTTGTAGTGCTTGGTTTTGATTCATAAGCACTAGGTGCAGTTCCGTTTAGCTGAATTCACAGAGGCAACATCTTTTTACAGAGACGATGGTATAAAATCCTACTTCGGGAATGTGCTTGTGCCTGGCGTGCGTTCCCAACCATGATATGCTTCCCGGTGGCTGGTCATTTAACCGCGGACCAAGCGAACAAGGAATTTCAACAAATATTTCAAAACCAGGTACAACTGCCTATTTTCTGGATCTATGGATGCATTCTAGGGTATAAATGTCATAGGTGAGTGCTAACAGGCACACTTCTTGGAAGTGATAAAAAACGTGGGGGAAAAGCTGACAGTGCCCCCTTTAAGATGGCTGCTATGTCCTTCTTCTCCACTGTCCAGCACTTGTGATTGGTTGCCTGACATGGCCTGATCAATTAAGCATTCGATTGGTGTCAGCGTCTGTCACTTAAATAGGAAGCAGTCTATGATTGGCTTAGCCTTAAACAGGGTTATCTTTCAATGTGCTTATTCAACACTTTCGTGCTCACAACACTATTTTGTGAAACTGTGGTTCTCGCAACATTATTTTGTGACACTACATGCGACAGTGTCGTTCTCACGGGATTAAGTTTTGCCGAAACTTTCGTGCTCACGACATGATGTTCTGTGACACTTTCGTACGTACGACACCTCTTTTCAGAAATTTTTAAAAGTACAATTTTACAACAGAAAAATAGTAGCAATGCTTTGGATTGTCACATTACTTTGTTTGTGTGCATGTTTACCTATTTATTTTCATGGTATTACTGAACTTGTATTATGCAAAAATTTAAGACATTGTTTATTGGTTACACTGGTGTCCAGCTGTAGCACTAATTATCTGTGGAATATTTTGTAAGAAGTGCTCTTTATTTTTTTGTACTTAGGACATGAACACTGTGCCTCACCATCTTATGTTAGGACAGAAAAAAAACAAAAAACACTAAATATCTGTTTTTTCTCAATTTCTTATGCAGGTATCTGATTCTTCTGCAACATTATCCTACACCACTGTGAATTTTCAGAGAACAAGATGTCATCTAAACAGAGACAGAGTTCTGTGGAGAGATGAAACAGGTATCTTAGTAGTTTTCTGTTGATTAAGAATGGTCAAAAAACACACACATGGTTGTTCAAGACGTGAACTGACTCAGAATTCAACTAAAGCAGTTAATTCACAGGTTGCACGCTCTGCAGAAAAAGTACGTACTTGCTCAACTGCAAGGAAAAATGTGGAACCCAGCAACAGTTGCGGAAATCTTTGAGATGGAACACCAATGTTGCAAAGGCAAGCATAACGAAGCGTATTAAGCAGTGGCGTAAAGCCGTGGCTGTTGATGGTCATCTGAGGAAGCAAAAGTTTTTTCAATCGCTAGCCTCTAAAGCTAAGATCAACAGACTTATTGCTGCTGTGATGAGACGTGAGCGAAAAAGTGTAAAGAGTCATGTCTCTTTAATGAAATTGCATCTCAGAGTATGCACATTTGTAAACAGAGCAGTGTTTGCTCTTCAATGCTTGAGACACAAGATGGCACATGTTCTTGAACAGTTCAGAAAAGTTGTCTATGAGATAAAGATGAGGTTACAACGATATCTTGTCTTGAAGCTAGACAATTTTTGTGATGTCTTCACAGGGCGCTGGCTGCATACACAGCACTGAGAGGCTTATTTCTGGGAGGAGTCATATTATTCACAAAAAATGGACAGCAACTTCTGCATTGATGAGTCCAGTAAAGTGTATAATGTGCTCAGTGTGTGTGATGACACTACAATGGAGTCAGATTATGAATGTGAGGGAAGTACTCAGCCCCGTAAACGTCATTGTCTCTCATGGACATGTGATAACACTTGCAACCGGAGGCAATCATCATTTGACAAAGTTGAGCACTTTATCAATCTGTTTGTCATTACTGATCGTAAAGACAGACATAAACTGCTTGAGACTATAGACCTTTGTGAGATCCATCCACATACTGGACTTATGGGTCACTCGCTTGCATGCCTAGATAGTGGTGTTTGTGACAGTGTCTTTCACCACATGGGTATGCTGGGAGTGCATCAATCAGGCATGCAAAACTTTGTGTACGGGGTCTATGACATTCGTCGAATTGTCGCTCACTATACTCGTCTGAATGAGTTACTGCAGTCTGGTGACATGCATGGTGCCATTGCATTTCTGAAACAGCTGCAGCGTGTCAGCAGTGTGACAGGTACTGTGATTGATCAGTCATCACTTGCTGATGGAAATTATGTGTCTGTCTTAGAAACTGAAATTCTGAAGCAGTTTGGGAAATCAATTGCCAAATTTGAGTTGGCAAAGACAGAGAAATTTGACTGTAGTATGTGTCTCATGTGATCGACTCTGTTACAAAAAACAAACGGTCAGAGTGAACCTGGAAACCTTGTCACCGTACAATGACATGTGGTTTCGACTGTCAGCATTTCTGCTGTTAAAGTGTGACTTTCAGTTGGACCCGATCATTGTGATGTGCAAGGACTGTTTTTCTAAAGTGAAGTGTAACATTCTGCAACCAAGGTCAGTCTTGAACAACATGGAGGCACATGTTACTCCAACTGAGATTGCCATGTTGAATATGTTTGAACGTATTCTAATTCAGACATGAAACCATTTCAAACTATCCTATGGCTAAATACTAAGACATGGAACATTCCACAAAAAGAAATCATTAGATCTCTTAAGGGTTCCATAATGTATCTTCCGCTTCCTCTACAGAAAAATGTTGAGGTGATCTCAACTGAGAATACTTGGGTGATTCTTGTCAATGGTGTTCCAACAAAGTCAAAGGTCATTTGGCAGGATGTTGGCAATGTGGAGAAGGTGAAGCTTGCTCTTACTTATTTAAAGAGCAACAATCCTTTTTATGCAGACCTTGATATTGATCGAATGACCACTGTGTCTTTTGATCATGATCTGTTGGAAAGCACTAAACCTATGATTGAGAAGGTCAATATGGAGACAAACAATAATGTGTATGAACAGTACACAATTCACCCACTACATGGGAGAGATCCAGTAGGGGACAATATTGATCTCTATCAATTGAAACAGGTGGAAGGTGAGCCTGTCAGCATTTGGGAGGCAATACTGGAAGCACTCTGTTTCCCAGACTTATTCCCAAGAGGGTCAGGTGGACACCTAGATGAATGAGAAGTGCGTGTACAGGGTGCTGAGTACCGTACTAGTTGCACGCTCAGTAAGGATGGCACATTCAAACAGAATGTACAGTACCTTTTTCATCTCCTATGGGAGAGTGAGCTTAGCATACTGTCTGTCTCTGTTGCTCATACTATTCGTCTGACAATTCCACTTGATGGAATTACAGCTGCACAGTTTCTGCAGAAACTGAAGCAGAAAGATGACAATGTGCAAGTGAATTTGTCTTCCATTCTGTCAAGTCTCCGTGGCACCAAAGAATACTGGTATTGCAGACACTCTGAGGTGATGACCATGCTGTGAGAGTATGGTCCAGCCACATGGTTTGTGACCCTCAGTTGTGCTGAGTATGTCTGGGATGAGGTAATAGAACTGTTGAGGTGGGCAAATAGTGATGTAGAGGGCATTTCATCAATGACTCTCAGCGAAATGTGCTCACTCGACCCTGTATCTGTGACAAGGCATTTCCACAAGCAATTCCATGACATTCACTAAAAATACCACCAACAGCTTAATCTGGTTCAAGGTCAGTTGGCATTCATCTGTATCCTCCTCCCCCAGGTCGTGCCTGAAAATAGGCAGGATTTGTTTAGTGCACTTACCCAGTCAAGAAAAACTAAATAAAAATAAAAAAAAAATAAAAAAATTCTGACTTACATTTTGTCAAAGGAAAATCAGCCTCTTGGTGTCGTGGACCATTACTTCTGGAGGACGGATTATCAGGCACGTGGTGCTCCTCATATTCACATGTTACTGTGGATCAAGGATGCCCCACGGATAGGTGAACATGAAGCAGCAGAAGTGCTAGCATTAATTAAGCAGTACATTACTTGCCGTATCCCGGACAAGTACAACAGTCCTACACTGTGGAAGTTGGTGCAGAAGTTTCAATGCCATATTTGTGCGAAATACTGCAGCCGGGTAATGAAGAACAAATCTGACTGGTACACAAGATGCCGTTTCGGATTTCCTAGATGTGTCTGTCAGGATGGTTGCATGAATTAACTTTTCTCAGCTATGCAACACCACTTGAAGGCAAAATCAACCAAGAGGGTTTATGAATTACCCAGAGAAGAGAATAAGGTGTACATCAATGATTACAAACCTACTCTTCTAATGTGGCAAGCAAACATAGATGTTCAGTTTCTGGCTGACAACTCGTTGGCTCTGGTTTGCTAAGTCACTTCGTACATAACTAAACATGAACAGACTAGCTTGCAAGATTTTTGGGAAGATATTGCCAGTTCAAGCAAGTCACTGACATCTTAGCTCTGGTCACTGGGGTTGAAGACTCTATCACACAGAGCATGTGGTGCTTATGAGGCCAGTGATTGGCTGATTGGTACACATTTATATGGCAAGTCTGATGCTGTGCGCTTCCTCAGTGTAGACTACAAAAAGAAGCATAAACGTGTACTTATTCCTCATGATGAAATTGAGGAACTGGCTCTCAAGAGACCATCTTCAAGACATATCTTGAAGAATAGCCTCATTGACATGTACTACCCCATAGGCATGAAGACATGGATTGAATGTGTTTACTTGAGGTGGCTAAGTGGTATGACTACAAGACAGATGTCTCACCTGATTGTACACATGACATTTACAAGGTCAAAGAAGTGGATGGCTGTCTCATTAAGTGACATAAGTCTTGGCTCATTGACCACTGTAAGTTACATTTAGGCACATCTGAGAGCAGAGAGCATCACTACTTTGCTCTCCTATTTCTATTTAGACCATGGAGGAAGGAATCTGAATTAAAAGGTGATTGTGATACATTCAAGGAAGAATTCAATCACAGTTATGAGTCATTCAAAAGTGAGTACTCTGACACATATATTCAGAGGCTGAACACTGAAAAGGAGCAAGTTGAGAAGGCACAGAAACTACTTGAAGAGGACACTCCTGTTAGTTCACAGGAGAATCTTAATCCAGAAAGACAAGGTATCCTTGGAGAAACTCTACCTCTGAATGCCCCAGAAGTATTAATGTCAGAAGTGGAGAGTGCTATGGAACATGGCACATACTGCACTGTTAACCCAGCTGAGTTGAGAGAGAGACTCAATGAGCAGCAACAGGTGGTTCACTCTGCAGTGACTGATGCTGGATTACAACATGAACTCAAGAAATGTGACTGTGTAGAATACAAGCCACTACTGATGTTTGTTAGTGGCTCAGCTGGGACACAAAAGAGTTTCCTTATAGAAGCTATAATGGCAGAAATGTGAAACCTGACAGGGTCATCAATGTCTGTTGCTGTTAGTGCTCCCACTGGACTGGCTGCATGCAACATTTGAGGAATTACATTACACCATCTCTTCATGTTGCCAGTGGAGCATGGCAGATTATGAGAGTATCGGAAACTGTCATTTGATGTTGCCTCTCAGCTTCGTTCTATGTTTACTAAGATGAAGTTACTCATCATTGATGAGATTAGAATGGTCTCCAATGTGATGCTTGCCTGTATACACCTACTTCTACAGGAGATCTTGGGGACTGACTATGGAGATGCATTTGGTGGTAAAAGCATTGTTGTATTTGGAGACCTCTTACAGCTTGCACCAGTTAATGCAGAACATGTCTTTGCAGCTCTGACTGTCAAGCAGGCTAAGAATACACTAGGCTGCATTGGAGATTTTAACCTGTGGGAGTTATTTACTTATGTCGAGCTGTATCAGAACATGTGATAAAGTGGTGATCTCGCTTACAAGGCACTGTTGGATCAGGCTCATACAGGTTCTCCATCACCAGAACATTTTTCAATGTTACATGGCCGAAGAATCCAAATGGATACTACATCCATAGAAACAGCATGTGATGTTTTCAGTGATGTGTAATCCAGTGGCACACGCATTGTGTGTCTTATGCCATGACTGAAGAAATGTGCCAAGTTCAACAGTGTCATGTTGCAGAGAGAGAATCAAGAGATTGTCACTCTGCATGCTGTTGATACAGTTGATAGTGTCATTCTAAGTCGAAAAATGGTAGCAAAGATGACTGAGCGACTGTCTGAACTAAAGTCAGATGTTTCACGTACAGCTGGGCTGGAAACTGTCCTCACAGTTTGTAAGAATGCACGTGTCATGCTGCACCACAATCTTGATGTGGAGCGTGGCATGGTAAACGGTGCCATGGGTAATATCATTGACTTCATTTACAAAGTTCAGAAAACATTTATTGAGACACTTCTTGTCCACTTTGACAACATGGAACTTCCTGTGCAGATTGATCGTACCTGTGTTAAATTCCAGGTATTTAAAGATATCTATGTTAACAGGAAACAGTTCCCAATATGTGTTGCATATGCTTTCTCAATTCACAAGTCTCAGGGCTTGAGTTTGGATTCAGCAATGGTGGACATAGGGATAGACATTTTCAAAGATGGCATGAGCTATGTTGCACTTTCACGTGTACGTAGTCTTTCTGGGTTGCACATCATTATACTCGCACCTCTGAAGATACGCGCTGACAAGCAATGTATTGTTCAGTACAACAGATTACGTACTTTATATCAGCCACAGATGTCTTTAATACCACTACCTTCTTGTGTGGTTGTGTCACATCCCGCAGTCACAGCTACATCTGGCAACAAAAGAAAATGAGCTTCAACAGCTGATTCAAGTGTGCAGAGTAGTAAGAAGGTCATAATGTCAAATACACATGCAGAACCAGCTGTTGGTCAGAAGTCAGTTGGTATGGCTGTTGTCCCAGTGTTTGATAACAGTACTAGAGTTAACTGCTATGCTAATTCAGCTATGCAAGTGTTTCTACACATGCCACACTTTGTACAGACAATATCTGCTTCACAGGACACTCCTTTATCGAAAGCATTGAAGGAGGTTGTCAATGTGGCTTCTGATCAAGCTAACAACGTACAGTCACTTTCACCTCCGTGTCAGGTGTTGGGGACATATGACGGATGCGGTACCTTTGCTGCTAACATGCAGCAGGACGCTAGTGAGTTCATGACGGCAATCATAAACAGCTTGGATGAATAAGAGATTCCAATTCATCAGTATTTTACTGTGTCATATGTGACCAAATATGTACATGTGTTATGTGGTAATTCAGAGTGAGAAACCACAGAAGACATGCTTTGGGTTTCTCTATTTGTGCCTCAGGTTAAAAGTGTCAAGTTCCGACAGCTGTTTACTAATGCAGAAAATGGTCACTTGTGTGTGAGGTGTAGAGGTACATGTACTCAGTCCATACGCTTGAGGACTTCATCTCAATAAATTATGCTTGTATTGCATAGATTTGACTCTAATGGGCTCAGAGTTGATACACCTATCACTGATTTCATGGCTGGTAGAACTGTATTTAACCAAGCAGTGTTTGACACATGCTGTGATCTACCACTATGGCCAGTCTGTACATTCTGGACATTACACTTGTTTGTTGAGGTATACAACTGGCTGGGTTGACTGCGATGAGTCAATGAGCTGTTTCAAACAGAGATTACCGCGACACCTAAAAAATACATGCGTTCTGATCTTGAAGAATTACGACAATCTTCATGTGTCAGAGGAATAGTCACACTACATGTGACATACTTTGCTGTCCATTTTGTTACAGAGTGACTTCTGGAAAATGTGCATACTTTTTAACAGATGCAGATGTATTAACACATTGGTAACATATCACATGGTTGAATAGCATATGCTTACTCAATGTCACGTATAAGACTGTTGTGTTGATCAGTGACACAGTGGAAATAGTTGCAGTGGTCATTCATCAGTGCCAGCTGTCTTCACAGTCACTAGAAAAACCTCACTTATATGTGTAAGAAAGACTTTTTAATGTTCAAAGAGAAATTCCTATCTAGTTGCTCTCTTCTGTCATTGTCTTTTTTTATGAGTATGTTGTATGCAGACATAGCAAGTACTACTTGGCACACTTGCCAAGCCTGTGCCTCAGCTAAGGCACAATACTTCTCCATGTGCTTTAACATAACAGTGTACTATATCTATTTGTTACAGTATTCATTATCTTAACATTATTAGGATCTTTTATAACTAAAAGATATCCTGGTGTTTGTTCCAGTTCGGTCTCAGAATTATTCAGCTCTGTTTTTTCACATGGTCGTATGACATGTACTTAAGAGTACAGAACTCAAAAAATGTATTTCACTCTGTACATGTTGAGTAACTTCAGATGTGCCCTGTGTTTCTTTTTTTTTTATCTGTTTGCATCTTTACTGAATACCACCATTTTGTGTTGCAACAGTACATCTGCATTGTATTTATATATATATATATAATTGTTACTACCTCACTTACTAATTGTTTGCAGCTGTGACATTTACAGTAGTTGTGTTACTTGCCATATTAATTGCTGTATTGCACAAATAACTAATATGACTGTTTAGAAGCATTACATTTATTAACCCTTTGTGTTATCTGAATATAGTTATTAGCATGATGTAGATATGTAGTTGCAGATATATATAGTATATTGTAATTCCATATAGCCATAATAGATATCAAAGTAAAGTTTTAGACTAGATATTCTTACTTGTGTACAGCTAACATTCTCTGATAATAATATAATTAAATGTTGAATTATTAATTCTGTAAACTATTTATTTTATGTAAGTTGATGATGTAACCGAGCTAGGTGATTTACTAGTTCGTAAGTAATTTGTTATTGATTTGCTATTCTTTACTGATGTATATAATCTCTGTTACCATGTGTTATTTGATCTAGTTCTGTGGTAAGTTAATTGAATGTATTTTATAATAGTTATGAATTGTACATCAGACACTTTCACTGGGAAAACAGAGACTTTGTGTTGTTGATAATATTTTTTGAATGCCTCTATTGAGGGGTCGGGTGGGAATTTTCCAAATGCAGTAACATCGTGATATAACTTAACATCTATTTATATTTGTATACATATGTGTATGTGTACATATTCTATATATTGCAATTAAAATGTTTAACACTAAGTTTGAGATGTATATTTTTTTTCACAGGATTGTGTGTTTTTCCTGCTATTACTTTAACGGTTGCATCTGGTTTTTCGCCCACCCTAGGAACATTCACACTATCAGTCACACAATGACAACAACACCATAACTGTTTGATATGTGTAATCAGTGTGCAGAAAGTACTGTGCTACATGTGTTTATGTATTGTGTGATACTGTCACATGGTAGCCATTGACTATCTGTGAGACTGTTTAACATTTATGTAAAACATTGGTGAAAACATTTTAATGCTTGCTTTGTTTGACTGATTTTGTGCACCAGTTGGGATTTTTGATTCGGCCTTTTTTTACAACTTTTAAATGGCAATAAATCTTTTTTAAGCCTTATCTACCTGTGTTGTGTCTTTCCTTGAGCATAAAGTAATAGTCATAATATGTATGTTGCTGTTGGTGTATTGATGGATCTACACATAGTGTATCATGCTCAACAGAGCAAGATAATGGACTTTGTACTGCTCACTATCTATAGACCATTGTGGTAAACAGATTTATCTCCTCTTCCATACAGTGAGTGTGGTATTTTCACATCACAGGTTCAGAACATGAGCTATTGCTGTATAAATACTATTAAAGAACTACATATTCAGACACAGGTATCTATGTCTTGGTGAGCTCATGTGTAAAAATTGAGCCACGGTCAAAACAACATATTTAAATTAATATGACAGAATTATTTCTCAAAAAGACAGGAAATTCATGGAAAAAACTCTGTTTAATGCATCAGTTAGGGTTGTTCCACAGCGACAAAAGCGAGGAAATTCAGTGTTATGGTTGAAAACCCTAACTCCGCATTCACCCTCCCCAAGCACCACATACACACAGACACACACACACATGCAAGTAGGGGTGAGGACCAAGGCAGCACGACCAATCACAGACAACCAGAAGCAGGTGACAGAAATAAAAAACAACTGTCTAAATGTACTACAAGACATCCCCACCCACCTGACCAAGTACTGCATGCTCAGTGGAGATCCACAGCAAAACTGAGGACATGTACAGCAAACGTACACATCCCTCATTGCAGGTGCACACAACGTATCACACTTAGGAGTTGCATGGCCTTACCTAGTGATGCCCCACACCCCACCACACCTGGTACTGCACCCTGACTGGACATTAAAAATGCAACTCTCTGATTGCAGCTGTACAAAGGTTTGTACACTTATGAGTAAACAAAAATGAAAACAACTGTGTAAATGTAGTAAAAGACATATCCATCATCAAGATACAAGAACTGTTGCATTCAAGTATGTGATGTGCATATTAATAGGTTTACTGCATCTGTCCACTCGAGATACACAACCTGATCTGGAGGTACGGGGGAGCTATTGCCTGTATAAGGCTGTGCAACTCCTAATGGCACTAACAGATATACAGTTTCAGTGATGTAGGTGTACTGTTGATGTTCATGAACTTAGTTTCACTGTGTTTGTATACTCAGAATGGAGTAACTGGTCTGTCTGTCAGGGAGTGGAATTAGCTCGCTGAGGTCAAGCAACTTCTAAACATGCTAACATGAGTATACCTACAATGACGGAGGTGTATCATGGATGTCCATAGGCTCAGTTTTGAGGTTGCTCTCTACTGAAGATGTAGTACCTGCTGAAGACAATGGCATTGCCTGTCAGATGCCACACAAATCCAAATTGTGGTAAGTTGAGTATCCTTGCAAAGAGTGAGGTGCAGCATTTATCTACACACCTTCAGTTTTTTGCAGTCGGTCTCCACTCAGGTTGTAGTACCTGGTCTTTGGGTTTGAGAGGCCATTACATGGCTGACACCATACAAGTGATAACTGTGCTAATTGTACTACTCCAGCAATCAGGTAGGTGTACCGTACATATAAACAGACTTTCTTTTACTATATCTTTCAGTCACAATGGACCAAGTGTTGTAGGAGGAGAGGGGGCATTCTCTCCCACAGACTGTGTGACTCATTATTGTACTAACTTTTTCAAGGCTGCAATCAATCATGGAGTAACAGTGTTGATGTTCATGGGTTCATTTTAACTGGGGTTCTCAAGTAAGTATGCCGTACCTGTTCTCAGTGGGTGGGGCATTGCCTCACGAAGGCCCTCCATTGCCTAACAGTGGGAGTTTGTGTATACCTGAAATCAACCACACATACCATACCTGTCTAACTACTTACTTTTGCTGTGGCTCTATAGCTGGGGTGCATTATCAGGTGTGGTGGGGTGTGGGGCATCACTAGGTAAGGCCATGCAACTCCTAAGTGTGGTATGTTGTGTCCACCTGCAATCAGAAATATGTATGTTTGGTGTACATGGCCTCAGTTTTGCTGTGGATCTACACTGAGCATGCAGTACCTGGTCAGGTGGGTGGGGATGTCTTGTAGTACATTTAGACAGTTGTTTTTTATTTCTGTCACCTGCTTCTGGTTGTCTGTGATTGGTTGTGTTGCCTTGGTCCTCACCCCTACTTGCATGTGTGTGTGTGTCTGTGTGTATGTGGTGCTGGGGGGGATGAGGAGTTAGGATTTTCAACCCTAACACTGAATTTCCTCACTTTTGTCACTGTGGAACAACCCTAACTGATGTGTTAAATGGAGTTTTTTTTTTGCCATGAATATATATATATATATATATATATATATAATGATAGCATGGTAGTGCTACCATAGTTAGGGTTGAGTAGCACTTTTAAGATTAAATGGTCAGCTTTTGTACCTTGATAACTTTGCCACTGTTCAATGGATGTACTTGAAATTTGGTATGCTTAATTGGGCATGCAAGATCTTGGGATCTGCTAAGTTCTGTACTGTTCAGATATACGGCTGTGGAGTTATTAAGCCACAACCAATTGTGCAATTATGCTTTTTTGCGATTTCTTTGCTGTCACCTACAGGTCACACGGTTTGCATGACTGGTCTGAAAATTTCAGGGAACATGCGGCTGGGGTCCCTGATGTGCCTTTTGAAGATTTGGTGAAAGAATATTAAATGGTTCAAAAGTTATTCAAAAAACAAGTTCCCATTATAAGTGTATGGGAAAAGTTAACAAAATACACAACACTTTCGCAAATGCACTTTTTAGTGTCACAAATGGCCCTAGTAGTGTCGCAAATCTGCCATTTTGTTTTCAGTTAGTGATTGGAAAAATACTTGGCATTTAAATTTGGGACCTACTATGGACACAATTCTTTTTGCGTTCATCTAGTCGGACCCTGAGGATGCTAGCCATGTGTTTATTTTGGGGTAAAACACCCAAGAAATATGTTTTTCAAATTTTTCAAACCAGTTCTGTCGCAAAGTAGTGTCGTAAGCATGACACTTTTGCAAAATTTTGTGAAAATTGCCACAAATTGCGACACTACTTTTTCAGACGTGGCCAAAATAACAGCAATTATTTGCCACCCTGCTGCAAAAGAACGGTTTGGTCTTTTGAGCTGAAATTTGGAGGGAAGGCAGCCAACATCTCACAGATATGCCTTTTGGTGCTATGGTGAAAATATATTGCACAGTTGCCAAGTTACAGTACTCCAAAGTTGGCATTTTTTCCCATGACTAACATGGTGGTGTATGTCACACCTTTCGGGGCTTGTATCTCAAAAACGATGCGAGATATGGATTTTTTGTTGCAAGTTGCATAGCCCATAGGGCTATGTAACAACAAAAACCTAGCCAGGAAAATCATGATTTTTGGAACGTTTATTTTTTTTTTATGTCATGCGGTTGCTGAGATATTAGCAATTAAGTACTTCCAATGCTCGTTTTAAGTTTCCATGCCCATTACAATGCATACATTCTTTGAGTTTCTCTATGCACCTGTTTGGCAAAATCAAGGTATGTGCTTCTGTTACTGTTACAGTTACTGTTTCCACTTGTGTTTATGTCCCCATTTGCATTACCGTTTCCGTGTGCACCACCGTGTGCATTACCCTTTGCGTTCTCATTTGCGCTTGCATTTTCGTTACTGTTACCATTTGCGCTTCCACGACTGTTTCTGTTAACGCCACCGTGCGCATTGCTATTTGTGTTTCCAACAGCCCTTTCATTTGCATTTCTGTTTCTCTTTCATTTTGCATCTTCCTTGCTGTTACTGTTACCATTTGCATTTGCAATTGCATTACTATGCCCGTGCGCATTACGGTTTGTGTTCCCATATCCACTTCCATTTCCTTTTGCATTTCTGTTTCCTTTGCTGTTACTGTTCCTCTTACCATTACCATTTGCATTTAAAATTGCAGTACTGTGCCCATGCGCATTTTGGTTTGCATTTCCATACATGCTTCTACTCCCGTTTCCATTTCTGTTTCCTTTGACATTATTCTTCATGTTAACTTTACCATTTGCATTTACAATTGTGCTACTGTGCCTGTGTATGTCACGGTTTGCGTCTACGTGTGCGCTTGCATTTGCATTTCCGTTTCTGTTCCCTTTCACTTTCTTTTTCCTGTGACACTTAACATTTCCATTTAAAACACCACTGCCATCACTGTTCACATTTCCAGTTGTGTTTTCATATGCTTTTCAATGTTGGTTTGCGTCACTGTTTGCTTCGGCGTCACTTAGCGCTTATGTTTCTATTAATGTTTTCTTTACCACTTACGTTTGTGTTACCATGTGCACCACTGTTCATGTTTCTGTTGCATTGCTGTTCCTGTTACTATGTCACTCAGCTTCTTTACACATGTGATGGGGTGAGAGTTAGGGCCGATGACCCCAATCTGCACCCCGATGCTGGTTGGGGGGTGGGCTGGAGGGGTCCATGGGCGGCTTTCAACCCTAACACCGAATTTCCTCACTTTTGCTGCTGTGGAACAACCCTAACTAATGCATTAAATGGAGTTTTTTGCCACTAATTTCCCTTCTTTTTGAGAATGATGACGAGAAATGGCCCTTTTACTTTGGCAAATCCACAGTTTTTCAGTTGGTGATCAGAAAAATGCTTGGCATTTAAATTTGGGACCGTCTAGCAACACAATTCTTTTTGTGTTTACCTAGTCGGACCCTGAGGATGCTAGGCATATCTTTATTTTGAGGTTAAACACCCTAGAAATATGTTTTTCAAGTTTCTGGAAAAGATACTTTCATAAAAGTAGAGTCGCCTCCGACAAGGTATCATAGAGAACTGTTGCAATAAGCGACACTACTTTTCCAGGTTATGGCAAAATGACAACAATTCTTTGCCACCCTGCTTCAAAAGAACAGTTTGGTCTTTTGGACTGGAGGAAATGCAGCCAACGTCTCACAGATGTGCCTTTCAGTGATTTGGTGAAAAAATATTACAGGGTGGCAAAGTTACGGCACTCCAAAGTTGACGCTTTTTCCCATAGGATAACATTACGGCATCTGCCGCATAACAGGATCCTTTGCCGCCCTTCTGCAAAATAAGGGTTTGGTCTTTTGGGCTGAAATTTAGAGGGAAGAAAGCTAACATACCACTGATGTGCCTTTTGGTGGTTTGGTGAAAAAATATTACAGGGCGGCACAGTGACGGCACTCCGAAGTTAATGCTTTTTCCCATTGGATAATATTACACCGCCCATCGCGCCTTTCAGGGCCAGTATCTCGGAAACGGTACGAGATACGGACTTTTCATCGCAAAAATGCTTAGTCCCCTAGCAGCGGCTAAGTACAAAACTAGCCAGGAAAGTCATAATTCATATGAAATTTACATTTTTTTTCTACGTCGTACGGTTTCTGAGATATAAGCAATTTAATATTCCAAGTCCCCATTTTCTGCTCCGAGGCCCATTGTTATGTATACATTCTTTGTTTTCACTGTTTTTTCCAATGCATTTTTTGAGGAAAAGAAGGGTGTGTCCTTTCTTTACTGTGCCAGTTAGCATTTCCAGTTGCATTTCCATTACCGTTTGTTGCACCATTACTGTCTACACCACCGTGTGCATTACAGTTTGCGTTTTTGCTTGCGTTTGCGTTTCTGTGTCATTTGGTGTTATTGTTGCTATTACCATTACCAGCTTCATTTGCAATTGGGGTACCATCCACATGCGTTACGGTTTGCATTTTCATGCACGTTTGCATTTCTGTTTCGTTTCTGTTTCCTTTGGCATTATTTTTGCTGTTACTGTTACCATTTGCATTTACAATTGCGGTACCATGACCATGCACGTTATGGTTTGCATTTCTGTACATGCCTCCATTCCCATTTCTGTTTCTGTTTCCTTTGGCATTATTATTCATGTTAACTTTATCATTTGCATTTACTATTGCAGTACCATGCCTGTGCTCGTTACGGTTTACGTTTAAGCGTGCATTTGTGTTTGCTTTTCCGTTTCTGTTTCCTTTCACGTTCTTTTTGTGTGACACTTAACATTTCCATTTAAAATACCACTGCCATCATTGTTCGTGTTACCAGTTGTGTTTTCGTACGTGCTTCAATGTCCGTTTGTGTCACTGTTTGCTTTGGCGTCACTTTACGCTTGCCAGTTTCTGTTAACATTTCCTTTACCATTTACATTTCTGTTACCATGTGTGCCACTGTTGGCACTTCTGTTTGTGTTGCTGTTCCTGTTACTATGTCACAAGACATCACATGGCGGGAGCAAGGGGCCCAAACCGCTGCATTACTTTTACTATTTGTCATCATCATTCTCAAAAAGAAGGAAAATTAGAGGCAAAAAACACCATTTAATGCATCAGTTAGGGTTGTTCCACAGTGACAAAAGTAAGGAAATTCAGTGTTAGGGTTGAAACCCCCCCTGGACACCTCCAGCCTGCCCCTCTTACTGGCATCGGGTTGCACATTGGTGTCATCAGTCTTAAATCTCATCCCATTCTCCTGTACCTCTGCTTCTTTACACATCTGATGGGGTGAGAGTTAGGGCTGATGACCCCAATGCACACCCCGGT
The DNA here is from genome assembly GCA_016271365.2 of Neoceratodus forsteri. Classification (NCBI taxonomy): domain Eukaryota; kingdom Metazoa; phylum Chordata; order Ceratodontiformes; family Ceratodontidae; genus Neoceratodus; species Neoceratodus forsteri. The sequence goes on along the minus strand of CM028136.1, from coordinate 119,888,325 downwards.
GCCAGTGGGGGGGCGGGCTGGAGGTGGCCGGGGGGGTTCAACCCTAACACTGAATTTTCTTACATTTTTGTCGCTGTGTAATAACTCTAACTGATGCATTAAACAGAGTTTTTGCATCTAATATATATATATATATATTCATGGCAAAAATCCATTTAATGCAACAGTTAGGATTGATCCACAGCGATCCCATGTATAAAGAAGCCAAGGTGGTAAAGTATAGGAGAAAAAGGTGAGCGTTAGGACCGATGACTCCAATGCACACCCTGAAGCAGATTGGCAGGGGCAAGGTGGAGGTGGAAGGGGGGTTTTTAACCCTAACATCAAATTTCCTTGTATTTGTTGCTGTGAAACAGCCTAACTGATGCATTAAACTGAGTATTTTGCCATGAATTTCCCTTCTTTTTGAGAATAAGGACTATAAATAATGAATGGAATGTGGTGGTGGGAGTGTGGGTCCTTCAGGTCCCGCTCTCCTGTCACATAATGTTTTGTCACATAGGAATGGTAACTGCAATACAAACACAAGCGCAAATAGTAAAGCACATGGTGACACAGACGTAAATGGTAATGCAAATGGTAATAGAAACACAAGCGCAAAGTGACGCCAAAGCAAACAGGAACGCAAATGGAGATGCAAATGCAAGTGTCCACAGAAACGCAAGTGGTAATGTGCACGGTCACAGTACCACAATTGGAAACGCAAATGGTAATGGTAACAGCAACAATAACGCCACAGAAAACAGAAACAAACATGCAAATGCAAGCACGTATGGAAATGCAAACCGTAATGCGCATGGTCATGGTAATGCAATTGGAAATGCAAATGGTAACGGTAGCAGAAACAATAACACCAAAAGGAAACAGGCCTGCCATGGTGGTGAGAGGAGGGTTGTGCCAGTTGCTGGCTGGGGAAAAGTGGGGGGTGCTAGGTGGGCTGGCACAGCTGTGTGGGGAGGTGGGGGCCAGTAGACTACCAGGAATGTGAAATTATTCTTAATTTTATTATAATGGAGGAGGGCCACTAGACTACCATGGATATCTACATTCACAGTGATATTAATTATACAGATGGGGGACCACTAGACTATCAGGGATATTAACACTTATTATTTTTTATACAACTCAGGGGAGGCACTAGATGTAATGGAGGGGGGCTCACTAGACTACCATGGATATCTACACTCACAATGCATATTATTTCACACAGATGGTAGGCCACTAGACTACCAGGGATATCAACACTTACTATTTTTTATACAACTCAGGGGGCCAATAGAGTGCCAGGGATTAAAAAAAACATTGGAGGGGCCACTAGAGTGTCAGGACATTAGACATTGTTACATTATTTACTATGATGGAGGGGGGCCACTAGCCTACCAGGGACATGTCATTAACTATTATAATTATTCAGATGGGGCAGAATGAAGCCCTCTGAGCAAAATCCAGCCTCATTTGTGTTTGTAGGGCACCCCTGGGCTGTGAAAAGTGATTTTAAATCTGGCCATCTTGTTCCTCACTCTTTGTTCGTGAGCTAGCAAATTCTTTGATTGAGACCCTGCAAATTGTTTGATCGTGAGATTCTTTGATCGCGATCATGCATCGTGAGAGGAGGACGAGATGGACGGATGAAAAAATCAATGTTCTCAGCCCAGGGGTGCCCTAGGAAGTCAAATGAGGGTGGGTTTTGCTCAGGAGGCTTCGTTCTGTTGAACCATGGCTGTGGTTTGACACAATTCTTTCAATTTTTTAAAATTACAACCATTTTTATTCTCTGTTAGTGAACCTGCAAATTCTTTGATCGCAACCCTGCAAATCTTTGATTGGGAGATTCTTTGATCGCGATCGTGCATCTTTAGGGGATGCCAGAATTCCCTCAATTTTTTGATTTATAGCATTTTTTATTCTTTGTTCATGAGCTTGCAAATTCTTTGATCATGAGTCTGTAAATTCTTTGATTGTGAGATTCTTTGATCACCATCTTTGATCGTGAGGGCACTACAAGATGGCCAGATTTTATATAATGGAATAGATAGGGAAATTTTACCAATCTTTAACATTGAATATCTCAGAAATGGTTTGGTCTTTTTACTAGAGATTTGGAGGGTGTTTACGGCATGTCCTATGGATGTAAATTACAGTGTTTACATGTCAGAAAAATTTTTGTTGCTGGAGATATTTCATGGCACACTTTATGTGTTGCGGACAGTGTTTTGCTTGTGGTGGTGGCTTGAAATTGTTAGGATACCTAGCTCTAGTGTCATGGATGTAGTTTTCAGTCATTGTGTGTGTTAAATGTCAACAGGTGCAGAACTGTGCCAGTCTGATGAACGAAAATCTCATACATTAAAATGTTATATCTCGGACATGGTTTGGTCTTTTCACCTGAAATTTGGAGGGTGTTGATGGCATGTTCTGTGAATGTAAATTACAGTGTTTCTGTGTCAGAAATTTTTTTTCTCGGATATATGGCATGGTGCAGTTTACATTCTGTGGACAGCGTTTTTCTTGTGGTGGTGGCTTGAAATTGATGGGATACCTAGCCTTAGTGTCATGGATGTAGTTTTCAGCCATTGTTTCTGTTAAATGTCAACAGGTGTGGAACTGTGCCACTCTAATGAATGAAAATTTCAAATTGTGACATGTTATATCTTGGATATGGTTTGGTCTTTTTACATGAATTTTGGAGGGTGCTGACAGCATGTCCTGTAGAAGTTAATAGAGGTGTTTGCATGTCAGAAAGTATATTTTTTGCAGAGATATTGTGTGGCACAGTTTACATTTTGTGGACAGGGTTTTCTATTCTACTAGATTAACATTTGTTTGTTGGCTGGTTTTGCTGTTGTGAATGTACTTTTTAGTCATTGGGTGTGAAATGTAGCTTGGCATTTACAAGTTGTTGGGAGCGCAGGGCCCAAATGTCCCCATGCTCCCATCAACTTGTGCAACTTTCTAATTTTCTATTCTTTCTTAAAAAGTAAAGAAATTCTATGCAAAAAACGTCATTAATGCATCAGTTAGGATTCTTCTTCAGTGATAAAAGTGAGGAAATTTGATTTTAGGGTTCCAACCCCTTGCACCCCACCCCCACCCTGCCCCCACCAACAGGCATCAGGGTGTGCGTTGGGGTCATCGACTAACTCTCACCCCATTCTTCTACACTGCACCACCTCAGCTTGTTTACACATGGGATGGGGTGAGAGTTAGGACCAATGACCCCAATGCACACACTGATGCCTGTTGGTGGGGGCAGGGTGGGGTGGGGTGCAAGGGTGGGAACACTAAAATCTAAATTCCTTGCTTTTTGCTGTAGAAGAACCCTAACTGATGCATTAACAAAGTTTTTTGCATAGAATATATATAAGGGATATGCAATAACTCCGGCTGAAATATCTATGATATTCATTTGAGTGCCGTATGAAGTATGTTATCACGAGTGGCGTAGCCATGAGTGATGTCATATTTCACACAGCATGAGAATAAATTTTACAGATATTTCAGCTGGAGTCATGACATATTCAATTTATGCTATGGTGTGCAGTTTATTTTTACAGTTTGTGATGTGATTTTAAGGATATTTTAAGTTTTATTTTCTGAGTTTTAAATCTTGGGTGCGAGGAATTTTCTGGGTGGCTTGTTCGTGATTGGGCATTACACGGTGGGAAAAATGCTGTGATTGGATGGAGGTGATGGGTCCCATGTGGGATATGTGCTGTGATTGGTCAGAGGTAGGTGGGATGTGATTGGTCGGGGGGCATGACTGTTACAGTGTGCATGTGTGTGATTGGTGTGTTTGTTAATTGGATGGGGTTTATATTCGGAGATTACACAGTTTCATCAGTTGCCAGCCATAGGGTCTCAAGGAGTGTGTCAGCACATTGTTGTTGTATGCTCAGATGACGCCATGGAAGTTCGGGCCTGCATGGATGCTGGTGGAGCAGTGGGTGATTGTTGAAGGTTGCGCAATGGGAGTGCATGGTGTTCGGCGGGATTTTGGAGGATCGGTGATGTAGACTATTGGTGGATTTACTAAATGGGTCATTTTGTCCAAGTCAGCAATGGACGTGGTGTGCTTTGTGTCATGGGGTGAAGGAAGGATCAGATTCGTTGTGTCTATTTGCTGGATTGTTTATTGCAGCTTGTGTTGGGATTTTTTTTTTCTCGGGTGGAGCAAAGTGAAGGAAAACTGCATTTTGCATCAAGAAACTTTTATTTTTTTAATTGAACTGAAACACTGATACAGGATGAGTGCAATGAAAGGTAAGAGCACATTTTGTTCGATTGAGGATTGGTAGGGGTGTTAGGGCAGGGTAAGGCTCAGAATCTTTGTTAGTTTATAGCTTTTAGAACCATTTTTTATAAGATATGCAACTTTAACTTTATTTAGTACAGAAACAAATGTTTTAAATGGCAAACACAAATGGTGTAATGTACTGAAGTACTGTTTTTTTCTGTTAATTGTTAGAAAGCAATTTATTTTTTTTTTCCATTAATAGTCTTTGTATTTTTTTGTTTACATTAAGTCCACATTGTGTAATGGGTAGGCCACTGTTCCTTTGCTTGGGTCTGCTTTCCTTTCAGCTAGTACCCACATTGTCCAGGGTTCTTTTTTTTGTTTTGTTGAAATATTCACATTGTCTAATGGGTAGTGCACAGTTTCTTTGGTTGGGTTTTGCTATCTTTAAGAAAAAACACATTGTCTGTTGGGTAGTTTACAGTTCATTGTTTTTTTTATTTTTTTTTAAATGTCCAGCATATCTGATTGGTAATCCACAGTACATGCTTTCGGGTTTGGGTTGTGCTGTGTAGAGAAGTAGGAATGAAGTCCACGTTGCTTCCATGTCTTTTTTTCAGGTTTTCAAGATGTCTTTCTGACTGGAGTCTGTTTATCTGTGGAAGAGGGAAGAAAATATTAGTTTGTGAACCAGATTAGTTGTTGTGGGACTGTGTGATGTTTTGGGGTGGTGAAGGAGTTGGGGCTGGGTGGGTATTGATAATGTACTCTTAATGGCTGAGTTTGGGTTGGGGTTACCTTTGTAGTTTAGTCACTGTTACTGCTGGAGTCTTCAATCACATAGATTCTTTTTTTGCAACCTTTGGTTTATCTGTGGGTGGATATAAGGATTATTAGTGTTATGGTAATGGTTATAAAAAGTGATTTTTTTGAGGTAGGTGGGGGTGTAGATTTTTGCTTTCCTTGATTTATTTGTATGGTGATGTTTGTGGCATTAAAGACTTGATTTGTGAAGTATGCTTCTAGTCTGTTTCGGGGCCTGCTTCTGTAGCTGGTTGATGCACAGATGTAGCTGGTGGTAGACAGGTGTGGTGTGGGTTGATAAGAGGTTCCTGGTTGTTCTTGTTGATTATGTAGTATGTAAGACTTTTTTTTTGCTGGTCATCGTTTAGTTTACAGTAGTCATTTATGCTTACAATGGTTTTGTGGCCAGTTACTTGCATTATTTCTGTTGGTGGGGTTCCAGCATCGTTTAACTTTTGGATTAAGTGCTTTTGTGCTGAATGGTTTGTAAGGTGCTTTTCTGTTAAAATGTTGCTGCTTGCTAACATCTTTTTTACTATTGTTCCAATTTTGTTTATGCCGAGTGGTTGATTTTTGAACCAAAATGATGTTTTGTACAGTTGTTGATTGGTATTTATAGATAGGAGAAATGGGTTTCTTCTTATAGGTATACTGTTGGTCATTGGCTTTTGTATAGTTTGTAGTTTGAGACTGGGCATTGTGTCTGATTTTGTGGGTTGCTGTATGCCCTGGGTTTTATTCTACAGATGTCCTTTGGGTTTTGGCCAGTTTTTGTTTTTGTGCATCACTCTCGGCTGTATTCCAGGTACTCAGTGTTGTTTTCATCTTTTTTTAATGTGATATCTCCCCATTTTAAGTCCCTTACTTCAGTATTTCCTCACAGAACAAAAAATGTGGTGCAGATTAACCACATGGTGTTGAGTAGAGCTTGGGGGTTATAAGGCCCTAGGTGATGATTTTCATACAGTTTCAATTAGTTCATCAGCAGTGTGTTCTCTGCATCCTTTGCCTAGCTGTTTTAAGTTTTTTGCTTGGCAGATAGGACTTGTCTGGTTTTCTCAAATATGAGGTCTGTTGATAGATGTGTCTTCCTATGATTTGGAAGTGGGAGCATAGTGTCAATAGCTCATATGGTGTTTTGTCTTTTTTTGTTGCTTGCATGAAGTATTTGGCTAAGATGGTGTTTAGTTCATTGGGTGGGATGCTGTCCATTGTCCGTTCTTCAGAGTAGTGGTCTGATAGATAGTGCTGTATTAGGGAGACATCTGCTGACATTTTTTTTGTAGTATTTTTGTTTTTGCTGGCATTTACGTAGGCTTCTATTTCTAGAGTTGTGAGGTCAAGCGTTGTTAAAGTTGTGCTGTCGGTAGTTTCATAGCTGTTTTCTGTTATTTCTGTTGTGTGTTCTTCAGGGAGAGGATCATCTTGTGCGAAGGCTTCTATGAGTTTGTCACACTCTACCTCAAGACTTGTACTTCCTGAAGCCATTTTGTGTTTTTTTTTCTTCACAGGAGTAGCTTTTGCCATTGTTTTGTTTGCCCCCTAGGTGTGGTCTTCATGACAGTTGCAGCTTGAGTGTGACCGTTTAAAATTTTTAACTTTGTTCATGAGGGACTGCCTCATGCTGGTCTTGTACTGATAGGGAGAGTGAAGACACCTGTGTGTGCTATGTGGTTGGCTGAAAGAGGGCTTCTGCAGGCTGTGATCTGCCAATGGGAGAGTTTCTAGGTGGGCTCTGCTTGTGTGCAGTACTTGTCTGGTTATTAGTGTAATGAGAATAAATGGTGTGCAGTGAGAATAAATGCAATATTCTCACTGTAGGTCTGTGTTGGAGAAAATACTGCTGTTATTTGCCACTTTTTGTACTCACCCCATTGCATAAATATATATATATATATTGAAAAAAAAACAAAGGCAAGGTGCTGCGTCAGCATGTGGTCTAAAAGCAAAACAAAATGGTTATATTAAATGCACGCTGAAAATAGAAAATAGAGTTAAAAATCTGCGTTTCGACCTTAGGTCTTCTTCAGGAAATATCTAAAAGAGAAAAAAAAAAATATATATATATATATATGGCAAAGAAATCCATTTAATGCATCATTTAGGGTTGTTCCACAGCATCAAAAGTGAGGAAATTCAGTGTTAGGTTGAACCCCTTGGACCCCCACAGCCCACCCCCAACCGGCATCATGGACACCAAGGGGTCATTGGCCCTAACTCACACCCCATCACATGTGTAAAGAATCTGAGGTGTAGGAAAATGGGGTGAGAGTTAGGACCAATGACCCCATGGTGCACCATGATGCTGGCTGAGGGGTTGGGCTGTGGGGGTCCAAGGGGGGTTTTCAACCCTAACACCAAATTTCCTCACTTTTGTCACTGTAGAACAACCCTAACTGATGCATTAAACAGAGTGTTTTGCCCTAATTTCCCTTCTTTTTTAGAATGATGATGAGAAATAGTGAATGTAATGTGGCGGCAGAAGTGCGGGGCCCTTTGGACCCCACGCTTCCGCCATGTGATGTCTTGTGACATAGTAACAGAAACAGCAACACAAACAGAAGAGCCAACAGTGGTGCACATGGTAATACAAATGTAAATGGTAAAGGAAACGTCAATAGAAACATTAATGGCAAGCGCAAAGTGATGCTGAAGTGAACAGTGACACAAACGGACATTGAAGCATGTACAAAAACACAACTGGTAATGCGAACAGTGAAGGCAGTGGTATTTAAAATGGAAATGTTAAGTGCCACAGCAAAAAGAATGCGAAGAGTAACCGAAACAGAAACACGAACACAAGTGCACATGTAAATGCAAACTGTAATGTGCACAGGCACGGTACCAGAATTGTAAATGCAAATGGTAAAGATAACAGGAAGAATAATGCCAAAGGAAACAGAAACAGAAACGGGAACAGAAGCGCGTACGGAAACGCAAACCAAAATGCGCATGGGCACAGTACCACAATTGTAAATGCAAATGGTAATGGTAACAGCAACAATAACACCAAATCAAACAGAAATGCAAAAGGAAATGCAAGTGCATATGGAAACGCAAACCGTAATGTGCACGAGCACAGTAATGCAATTGCAAATGCAAATGGTAACAGTAACAGCAAGGAAGACGCAAAACGAAAGAGAAATGGAAACACAAATGAAAGGGCTGCCATAAACAGAAATGGCAATGCGCATGGTGATGCAAACAAAAATGCAAAGAGAAACAGTAGTGTAAACACAAATGGTAACAGTAATGAAAACACAAACGCAAATGATAATGCAAAGGGTAACGCACATGGTGGCATACACAAGAACGTAAACGCAAACGGGGACAGAAATGCAAGTGGAAACAGTAACTGTAACAGTAACAGAAGCACATACCTTGTTTTTGCCAAACAGGTGCATAAAGAAACACAAAGAATGTATGCATTACAATGGGCATGGAAACTTAAAACGAGCATTGGAAGTACTTAATTGCTAATATCTCAGCAACCGCACGACATAGAAAAAAAATTTAAACGTCCCAAAAATCATGATTTTCCTGGCTAGGATTTTGCAGTTACATAGCCCATAGGGCTATGTAACTCACAACAACAAATCTGTACCTTGCATTGTTTTCGAGATACGAGCTCCAAAATGTGCGGTGTACGTCACCATGTTAGTCTATAGGGAAAAAATGCCAATTTCAGAGTATCGTAACTTTGCAGCCATGCAATATTTTTTCACCAAACTACAAAAAGGCACTTCTGTGTGATGTTGGCTGCATTCCTTCCAAATTTCAGGCCAAAAGACCTAACCATTCGTTTGCAGCAAGGTGGCAAAGAACTCCTGTTATTTTGGCCATAGAGTTGCAAAGTACTTTCATGATTTGTGAAAGCTTTCGCACAGATTTGCGAAAGTGTCGTGATCATGAAAGTACTTTGTGAAAGTACTTTTTCCAGAACTTTGAAAAACATTTCTGGGGTGTTTAACCCCAAAATAAAGACATGGCTAGTATCCTCAGGCTCCGACTAGGTGAACACAAAAAGAATTGTGTCCCTAGATGGTCCCAATTTTAAATGCCAAGCATTTTTCTGATCACCAACTGAAAACAAAATGGAGGATTTGCGAAAGTATTAGGGCCATTTGCGACAGTAAAAAGTGCATTTGCGAAAGTGTTGCATTTTTTGTTAACTTTTACCATTGACTTATAATGGGAAGTTGTTTTTTGAATAACTTTTGAACCGTTCAATATTTTTTGACAAAATCTTCAAAAGGCACATTGGGCACCCCGGCCACACTTTCCCTGAAGTTTTTGGACCACTCACGCAAACCGTGCGACCTGTAGGCATGAGCAAAGAATTCACCATATAGCATAAATGTGTGCGCAGATCACGCTTAATACCTCCGCAGCTGTACATCTGACTAGTACAAAACTTGACAGATCCCAAGGGGTATGGTTCTTGATTGTGTGTTCCAAATTTCAGGCAAATCTGTTTAACAGTCACAAAGTTATTAACATGTAAAGTTTGACCCTTTAACCTTAAAAGGGCTCCTCAACCCTAACTATGGTGGCAGTACCGTGCTACCATAATATATATATATATATATATATAGATACAGTATATAAGGGATATGTGGGGGGGCACTTGTGGGGATAAAGCAGTTATCTGTGCAGTAGCCTGTGACCTTGAGTAACCTCATGAGTGGCGAAGCCATGAGTGAGGTTTATGAGAGAGCACAGGCTACTGTACAGATAACTGCTTTATCCCACAAACACCCTCCACATATTAAATTTATGCAAAAGGCTTTTTTGGGGGGCACTGTGAGATGATTTTTGTAGAATTTTGGTGGGGACTTATTTGTGGTGGTGTGTGGTGGGTGTTCTTACTACATACTTTTCAGTTGTTTTGAGTGGGGAATTAATTTGAGTTGTTTTGTCAATGAGTGTTGTTGGTGGATTGGGATTGGTAGGTTGATGTGGCGTGTGTGTTCCGATTGGTTCGGTTAAGGTGGTGGATGTGGTGTGTATGGAGTTTGAGTGACAGGTGTTAGTGTGTTGCGATTGGTTGGGGGTGTGGTTTGTTTGGTGTTTTGTGTTGCGATAGGTTAGTCGGCGTGTTTTTTGTTTGGGTTTGAGTGACAAGGGTATTGGTATTCTGATTGGTTGCGGAGGTGTGACTTATGCGGGTGAGTGTTTTTATTGGATCGAGGGTGTGACATTGGTTTGTGGCGTAGTTGAGTTGGTGGCTTCAGCAAGGAGCCAGCGTGTGGACCTGGGAGCGGTAGAGACTGGCATCGAGTGGCAGGTGTTGGCAGTTTGGAGTTGGAACTGGAGCATCAAGGATTTGTGCGGCCTTCTTATTCTTCAGAGGATGTTGGAGCCAGGATGCCGATTAATGCTGTATTTGGTAGTCAATGTTTGGTGGTCATGTCACTGGGTTCAAAGGAGCCGTCGGCATTGTATGGATGTTTTTTTTGGGGGGGATGTGTTTTTTTTTCGCACTGTGGAGTAGCACATGAAGAGTACAGTAATGGAGTTGCTGGCTGCTGCAGTTGATTATGAGGAGGACAGCCCTCTTGTATTTGGATTTCTTTTGTTTACTTTTTTGGATGTCACTGTTTTATTTAGATATGAAGGAAGAGTAGCACCGATCTTTTTTTGTTCGGGGAACCCATGGAGTCAAGGAGAAAAAGGTACAGAAGTTTTAAATTGTTTATTTGCAGGTCAGGAGACAAGACAGGGTTTAAGTAGTGTATAAGTAGGTAAACTAGTAAAATCTTACATAGTAACCAGTGATAATTTGTGAAACAGTAGATATTTACATTTTGTAGTAGTTTTTGCTGAGGTTTGAAAAGTTATGCTGTTTATTTTTTGTTAGAAATTGCTTTATTGCTGAAAAGAATATGGAGGGATGATCAGGTAGAGGTATGGGGAAAAAAGATTGCTTTTATTGTTTGAAAATTGTAGAGGGGCAGTAGAATGGTGTGGGAAAGAAGACACAGAGTTGTAGAAACATTTACATTTTAGAACGTTAGAAACAGTATGGTAGAATCAATCTTCACCTTATCTGTGTTACTTTGCTACTTTTTATGGTTTGGAGATATTTTTTTAACAGTGAAATAGAGTGATAAAGAATCAGTCTTCACTTTTCTGTGATGTCCATGGTCCAAGTCTGGTGTTTTGTTGCTTGCAATACTTTAGGTTGGAATCGATCTTCACCCTGTAGGCCTTTAGTAATGCTGTGATACTTTTTTTTCTAATCTGCGTCACTGTCGGAGTCCAGTACTCGAGGTCTCTTTTTGTTGTAGGAATCATATTTATTGCCTGTGGGAAATAGAGGGAGAAGTTGTAAGTGTTAGGTAGGTTGGGTGGGACTTAGTTTTGGTGTACAGTGGGAATGGTTTGACTCACCTTGAATGATGGTGAAATTGATTGTCTTGGCTTGCATGGAGGGCTTGTAAAAGCAGGTTCCCAGGATGTCAGAGTCATTTTCAGGGATTGTTGCTAGTGGTGTTTGTGGAATAGGAGTAATTACTTGCTGGTTGCTTGGCTCACTGCTTAGTATGCTAGAGATTGTTTTCTGCTTTTCTTCATTTATTTTGGAGTAGTCATTTAAACTTTGGAGCTGCTTATGTCCAGAAATCTGTACTATGTCCGTCGGAGGGATTCCACTGTCTATCAATTTTTGAATAAGATGCTTTGGGACGGAATGGTTGGTTAGGTGATTGTGTGTCTGAATAGAGGATTTTTCTATCATTGTTTTAACTATTGATGCCAGTTTGTGTATTCCTACTGGCTGGTTTTTGTACCAGGCATTGGGTGGGCCTTCTTTAGCATGGAAGTTTGTTGCTAGAAAGAATGGGGAGTCATCAGAAAGACACTGTTGTGGTCTTTTGCTTTTGTAAATTAGGTAGTTTTGTACTGGGCATTTGTGGGTGTTGCTGGTGAGCTGGTAGGCTTTAGGTTTAACTTTTTGACAGTCTTTAGGATTTGCTCCAGTGCAGGTTTTGGTTTGCCTTTCCTGGTCTAGCTGTATGTATATTTGCCAGTTTTCATCAGTTCTTAGTATTATGTCTCCCCATCTGAGATTGCACATCTTGGTGTTGCCCCTTACACCAAAATACATACTCATTGTGAGCCACATAGTGTTGAGGACAGATTCGGGCATGTAGGGTCCCAGTAGTTGTTGTTCATAGAGTTTGTCTATGATGGAGTCTGTGAGTTCGTCTGCCGCTTTTGGTTTGGAACCCTTGCCCTGGCTTTTTAAGTTTTTTTGTTTGGAGAGCAGTACTTGATGTGCCTTTTCAAAAGCTGGTGATGTGGAGAGGGAGTTGCTGTATTCTTTGTTTTTTAGGTACCATTCAACACTTTGAAATGTTGCTCTTAAAGTGAGAGGTTCATAGTCTGTGCCATCCTTTTTAGAGCAGTTGATGAAATAGTGGCAGAAGTAGCTGTTTAGTTGAGCTGGAGGAATGGCCTGAAGATGTTGTTGTTCTCCAAAGGTTTTGCAGAGGTAATTGGTGAACATTTTAGTATCTATTTGGGTTTTCTTTGCTGTGTTGATATTTCAGGCTTTTTCAATATAGAGGTCTGTATCTTCCTGGTCGATAGCATTTGTGTAGATGCCAGTGGCTGATGTGGAAGTGTTTGTGCCTGGTTGAGGGTTTTTGTTCACTGGTAGAAATGCTGTGGATGTTGTTGGTTGAATGGTGTTGATTGCAGATGTGTCTTCCAGTGGGTCAGGATCATTTTCAAGTTGTGTCATTATTTGTTCCATTTCTAGTTCGAAGTTTGTGCTTCCATGGTTATTATTTGCCATGTTTTAAAGAGTTTGAGGCCGTATGGCTTTGTAGTTTATTATGGCGGTAGCATGTGTTCGCACTGTCATGTAGAGGGATCTGTGTAGCAGCTTTAGCTGGGGGTTTAGTATGCACGAGATTTTCTTGCATTTAATTAATGGTTTATGTGAGGTAGGTGTGCTGTGCAGGTATGTCATTTGGGGTGCATTAGTATGGTGTGTGTTGTGGAAGTAGTTCAGCTGTGGTTAGAAATGTTGTAATCACTATGAGGATAAATGAGTGATGATGTAATCACTATGTGGATAACTTGGAGTTATTCTCATAGTGATTACGTTATGGTTATTTATTTGTACAGTGTGCTAGATAAATGCTGTTATGTTCCTGCTTTTATCATGACCCCTGTTGCATAATATATATATATATATATATATATATATATAGATAGGCAAAAACTCCATTTAATGCATTAGTTAGGGTTGTTCACAGCGACAAAAGGAAGGAAATTGATTGTTGGAGTTGAATGCCCCTTGGCCTCCCAGCCCCCAACTGGGCATAGGGTGTGCTCAGTTCATTGGCCCTAACTCTCACCCCATCACATGTGTGAAGAAGCAGAGGTATAGGAGAATGGGTAGAGTTAGACCACTTAACCAAATGCGCACTCCTATGCCAGGTGGAGGGGTATTGGGGGCCATTGGGGAATTCAACCCTGACACCGAATTTCTTCCTTTTATCACTGTGTAACAACCCTAACTAATGCATTAAACAGAGTTTTTTGCCTCTAATTTCTCTTCTTTTTGAGAATGATGACAAGAAATAGTGAATGTAATGCAGCGCCGGGGGTGCGGGGCCCACCATGTGATGTCTTGTGACATAGTAACAGGAACAGCAATGCAAACACAAGGTGGAAATGGAAATGGTAACAGTAAGGAAAATGCAAGCGCAAATGACAACACAAAGGGTAATGCACATGGTGGCGTACACGGGAATGGTAACGCAAACGGGGACATAAACGCAAGTTGAAACAGTAAGTGTAACAGTAATGGAACTGCATACCCTGTTTTTGCTGGACAACTGCAAAGAGAAACACAGTGTGCATAAAGAATGTATGCATTGTAATGGGAATGGAAGCTTAAAATGAGCATTGGAAGTACTTAATTGCAAATATCTCAGCAACCGTACGACATAGAAAAAAATTTAAATTTCACAGAAATCATTATTTTCCTGGCTACCATTTTGTATTACATAACCCATGTGAGTCACGATGAAAAATCTGTATCTCGCACCATTTTCAAGATACGAGCCCCGAAAGGAGCCGCATATGCCACCATGTTAGTCTAAGGGAAAAAATGTCAACTTCAGAGAACCGTAACTTGGGACCTGTGCAATATTTTTTTAAAAAAACCACCAGCAGGCACATCTGTGGGATGTTGGTTGTCTTCTCTCCAAATTTCAGCTCAAAAGACCAAACTGTTCTTTTGCAGAAGTATGGCAAAGAAGTGTTGTCATTTTTGCCATAGCCTGGAAAAGTAGTGTCGCAATTTGCGACACTTTTCGCAAATTTTGCTAAAGTGTCGAGAGTGCGACGCTACTTTGTGACACTATTTTTCAGAAATTTGAAAAACATATTTCTGGGGTGCTTAACCCCAAAATAAAGACATGGCTAGCATCCTCAGGGTCCGACTAGGTGAACACAAAAATAATTGTGTGCCTAGAGGTTCACAAATTTAAATGCCAAGCATTTCTGTGATCACTAACTGAAAAAAAATGGCTGACTCACGACACTACTGGGGTCATTTGTGACACTAAAAACTGCATGTACGACACTTTCATACTTTTTGTTAACTTTTCCCATTGACTTATAATGGGAACTTTTTTTTTGAATAACTTTTGAACCCTTTAATATTTTTTCACAAAATCTTCAAAAGACAAATTGGGGACCCCGGCTGCATGTTCCCTGAAGTGTTCAGACTGGTCGTGCAAACCATGTGACCTGTAGGCAAGAGCAAAGAATTCACAAAAAAGTGTAAACACACATTTTGTTTGCGCTTAATAACTCTGCGAGTGTAAATCTGACCAGTACGAAACTTGGCATATCTCAAGATCTAGCATTCCCAATAGTTTGTGCTAAATTTCAGGCAAATCTGTTGAATGGTGGCAAAGTTATTAAGGTGCAAAGTTTGACCCTTTAACCTTAAAATGTCTCCTGGTAGCACTACCGTGCTACCATAATATGTATATTATGGTAGCACGGTAGTGCTTCCATAGTTAGGGTTGAGTAGCACTTTTAGGGTTAAAGGGTCAAATTTTGCAGCTTAATAACTTTGCCACCATTTAATGGATTTGCCTGAAATTTGGTATTCTCGATTGTGAATGGTAGATCTTGGGATATGCCAAGTTTCATACTGGTCAGATATAAGCCTGCAGAGTTATTAAGCACCAACAAAATGTGTGTTTACACTTTTTTGTGAATTCTTTGCTCTTGCCTACAGATCGCATGGTTTGCACGACCGGTCCGAAATCTTCAGGGCCAAGTTTCATACTGGTCGGATATACAGCTGCAGAATTATTAAGCAACAACGAATTGCGCAATTACCCTTTTTTGTGATTTCTTTGCTCTCGCATACAGGTCACATGGTTTGAGTGACCAGTCTGAGAACTTCAGGGAACATGCGGCCGGGGTCCCCAATGTGCCTTTTGAAGATTTGGTGAAAAAATATTAAACGGTTCAAAAGTTATTCAAAAAACAAGCTCCCATTATAAGTCTATGGGAATAGTTAACAAAAAACACTATACTTTTGCAAATGCACTTTTTAGTGTCGCAAATGGCCCTAGTAGTGTTGCAAATCCACCATTTTGTTTTCAGTTGATGATCAGAAAAATGCTTGGCATTTAAGTTTGGGACACTCTAGAGACACAATTATTTTTGTATTCACCTAGTCGGACCCTGAGGATGCTAGCCATGTCTTTTTTGAGGGTAAAACCCCCAGAAATATGTTTTTAAAATTTCTCAAACCAGTAGTGTAGCAAAGTAGTGTCGCAAGCATGACACTTTCACAAAATTTTGTGAAAATTTCTGCAAATTACGACACTACTTTTTCAGACTTGGCCAAAATGATAGCAACTCTTTGTCACCCTGCTGCAAAAGAAAGGTTTGGTCTTTTGAGCTGAAATTTGGAGGAAAGGCATCCAACACCTCACAGATGTGCCTTTTGGTGGCTTGGTGAAAAAATATTGCATGGCTGCCAAGTTACAGTACTCCAAAATTGACATTTTTCCCATAGACTTACATGGTGGTATCCACCGCGCATTTGGGTCTCATATCTCGAAAACGGTGCAAGATATGGAATTTTTGTTGCGAGTTGCATAGCCCAATGGATTATGAAATCACAAAAACCTAGCTAGGAAAATCAAGATTTTTGTGAAATTTAATTTTTTTTCAACGTCGTGCGATTGCTGAGATATTAGCAATTAAGTACTTCCAATTCTCGTTTTAAGCTTTGATCCCCATTACAATGCATACATTCTCTGTAAACACTGTGTTTCTGTATGCACCTGTCTGTCAAAAACAGGTGATGGCTTCTGTTACTTTTACAGCTACTGTTTCCACTTGCTTTTATGTCCCCATTTGCGTTACCGTTCTGCACGCCACCGCCAAGTACTTTTGCATTGTCATTACGCTTGCATTTTCTTTACTGTTACCATTTGGGTTTCCACTACTGTTTCTGTTTGCGTTTTTGTTTGTGTCACCATGCGTATTGCCATTTGCGTTTACACCAGCCCTTTCATTTGCAATTCCATATCTCTTTCGTTTTGCATCTTCCTTGCTGTTACTGTTACCATTTGCATTTGCAATTGCATTACTGTGCCTGTGCACATTACAGTTTGAATTTCCATATGCACTTCTGTTTCATTTTGCACTTCTGTTTACTTTGCTGTTATTGTTGCTGTTACTGTTACCATTTGCGTTTACAATTGCGGTACTGTGCCCGTGTGCATTTCAGTTTGCGTTTCCATATGCACATCTGTTCCCATTTCTGTTTCTCTTTCCTTTGGCATTATTCTTCATGTTAACTTTACCATTTGCATTTACAATTGCGGTACCGTGCCTGTGCGCATTACGGTTTGTGTTTAAGTGTGCTCTTGCATTTGCATGTCTGTTTCTGTTCCATTTTGCATTCTTTTTGCTGTGACACTTAACATTTCCATTTAAAATACCACTGCCATCACTTTTTGCATTACCAGTTGCGTTTGCGTACACACGTCAATGTCCATTTGCGTCACTGTTTGCTTCGGCGTCACTTTGCGCTTGCATTTCTATGAACATTTCCTTTGCCATTTATGTTTGCGTTACTATGTGTGCCACTGTTCATGCTTCTGCTTGTGTTGCTGTTCCTCTTACTATGTCACAAAACATCATGTGGTGGGAGCATGGGGCCCGCCACTGCCGCATTACATTCACTATTTATTGTCAGCATTTTTAAAAAAGAAGGGAAATTAGAGGCAAAAAAACTCCATTTAATGCATTAGTTAGGGTTGTTCCACAGTGACAAAATTGAGGAAATTTGGTGTTATGATTGGAAGCCCCCCCTTGGATCCCCCCACCCCCCAACCAGCATCGAGGTGTGCATTGGGGTCGTCAATACTAACTGTCACCCCATTCTCCTATACCACTGCTTCTTCACACATGTGATGGGGTGAGAGTTAGTGTCAATGACCCCAACGCACACCCTGATGCTGGTTGGGGGTTGGGCAGGGGGATCCAAGGGAGCTTTCAACCCTAACACCAAATTTCCTCAATATATTCATGGCAAAAAACTCAGTTTAATGCATCAGTTAGGGTTGTTCCACAGTGACAAAAGTGAGGAAATTTGGTGTTAGGGTTGAAAACCCTAACTCCACATTCACCCCCCCAGCACCACACACACAGAAACACACACACATATGCAAGTAGGGGGGAGGACTAAGGCAACATGGCCAATCACAGACAACCAGCAGCAGGTGACAGTAATAAAATACAACTGTCTAAATGTAGTACTAGATATCCCCACTCACCTCACCAGGTACTGCATGCTCAGTGGAGATCTACAGTAAAACTGAGCCCATGTACAACAAAAGTATACATCCCTGATTGCAGGTGCACACACCGTACCACACTTATGAGTTGCTTGGCCTTACCTAGCGATGCAACATGCCCCAACAGACATGATAGTGCATCCTGAATGAATATCAACAGTGCAAATCTCTGTTTGGACCTGTGTACAGGTTTGTACACTTAGAAGTAGACATGATCAAATACAGCTATGTAAATGTAGTTGATGACACATCCAGTATCAAGATACAATCAATATTGTGTTTCTGTTTCTCATCTGTGTTGTACTAGGTTTTACATGTCTGCCCGGTCAACATACATAACTTGCTCTGGGGGGGTATGGTGCAGCAATTGCTTGTACAAGGTTCTGCAACTCCCAATGGGTGTTAGACAGATTCAGATTCTGTGATATAGGTATTCTGTTCATGTCCATGGACTTACTTTAAATGGTGTACATATATTGAGAAAGCAGTAACTAGTATGTCTGGCAGGTTGTGTAATTACATAGCTAAGCTCACACACTGTATCAACATCTAACATGACTGTACCTACAATGATGATGGTGTATAACAGATGTCAATATACTTAATTTTTGCTATAGTTCTCTACAGGACTTGCAGTACATGGTGAACAGAATAGAATTGGCTGTCTGACGCCACACAAATCAAAATAGTGCTAAGTTGAGTATCCTTGCAATGAGTGAGGTGCACCATTTATCTACACACTGTCTGTTCTTTTGCTGTTGGTGTCTACTTAGGATGTAGTATATGGTATTGGGGCATGGCAGGCCATTATGTGCATGATGCCATTGTTCTGATAACTGTGCTAAGTGGAGAACACCAGCAAACAGGGAGGCATACTGTAGATGTTAATACAGTTTCTTTACCTGTAACTTTGCAGTCATGATGCACCAAGTGTACTAGGAGATGAGGAGGGTCACTCTGTATCTCAGACTCTGAAAGTCATAACTGTGCAAACCTTTACAAAGCTACAATCATAGAGTAACAGTGTTGATCTTCATGGGTTCATTTTGACTGGAGTTGTTCTATAAGCATGCAGTAGTTGGTCTCAGTGGGTGGGACACTGTATCACTAAGGCCTCCATTGCCTAACAGTATGAAATTGTGTATACCTGAAAGCAGCCACACATACCGTAGATGTTCAACTCCTTAGTTGTTTCTCTCCTTCTATACTTGGGGAACAGTTCCAGGTGTGCTGTGGTGTGGTGCATCGCTAGGTAAGGCCATGCAACTTGTAAGTGGGGTACATTGTGTGCACACACAATCAGGGATGTGTACTTTTGATGTACATGGTCTCAGTTTTACTGTGGATCTCCACTGAGCATGTAGTACCTGGTGAGGTGAGTGGGGATGTCTAGTACTGCATTTAGACAGTTGTATTTTATTTCTGTCACCTGCTGCTGGTTTTCTGTGATTGGTCATGTTGCCTGGGTCCTCCTCCCTACTTGCATGTGTGTGTGTGTGCATCTGTGTGTGTGTGTGGTGCTGGGGGGGTGAATGTGGAGTTAGGGTTTTCAACCCCAACATCGAATTTCCTCACTTTTGTTGCTGTGAAACAACCTTAACTGATGCATTAAACAGAGTTTTTTGCCATGAATTTCCTTTGTTTTTTAGAATGAGAAGTACTAATAGTACCTGCAATGTCATAGTGCCAGTACCAGACACACATAGTCAAATACACAAATATCCAAGAACACAGAAAGTCATCTACAGAATTGTCTGTAATGACTAGTTAGCTGAGAGCCACCTCAAGTATATCCATTTCATTTTTCAATACTTGCTGACATGGCCTGTCAGCTAGTGTGTGTAGAACTTAGAAGTTTTATGTTCATGTTCACATCATTTCCTGACAGGACATGATGAAACTGAACACACTGAGAACAACAGTACCATGCATGGTCAACATTCAATCAACATACAATATGTGTTCCTCTTTTTTTGTGTGGTAGATTGCTGACGTGTAATACCATTAAACCTATATGGCACATGCAATATCCTTTCTTAACCTAGAACAAGTAAAATGGCTGCTGACTTGTGCCATATGTATTGATAATTGACATCCCCCACAAGTAAAGAATACAGCAAGACAAAGTGTTTTTTATCAAAAATATTTATATATTGAAATGCAAAGATTTGAAAAAATAGTTACAAAATCAGCAAATTAAAACAGGTTGTTCCTAACAAAAATGTGCAAAAAATATAAAAATACTTATTTTCTTCAAGAATAAATCAAAGACTAAATAAAACATATTGATTGTCATTTAGCATCAATTAATTAAGTAAATACTATATAAAAAAATATATATTTCCAGTTACAACAAATGTACAAAAATATTAGCATATAAGAAAAATAGTGAAAACAAAACTATTTACACTATGCACACAGAACTCTGGAAGAGAGGTGTGCTGCTGGTTGAGGCAGTCCAGCCCATAAGTTGGACACAATATGGAGGTGCAGTAGAAGTGGAAGCTATTGCACCTTCCACAGGAGATACCAAAGGAGCTGTGGAGGCTGTTTATTCCTGGCCAGGGAGGCTAGATGCAACTGGTGAAGGTGAAGTACTGGAACTGGCCACCATGTCACTTGCTGCTGTCCCCACAGGTTCAAGCACAAGGTTGACAGTCGCTAGCTGCACTGTCATGAGGGACAGTAATTTGTCCTGTCCCTCACGCAGTGCAACATTGTCTTTTATGAGACTGTCAACCTTGTGCTAAAGCCTACGGTAACAGTGGCAGTGGCCAATGCACTGTCTTAAGTGAGGGCACCCTGTAAAGTGACAAAAAAACATGTATAAATCTATGACACTCACTATGGTGGTTGAGTACCTGTCACACTTTTACAATATGTTTACTAGTTGTATTGCTACACTGCACTGTACCCATTCAACTGATAAGTTTTTTTGAATTGGTTGCCTATCCATAGTAGTCCAGTGGGGCTTTCCATTTTGGTTATCACAAGCTTTCTATTAATTAATACACTTCTCGTCCCAGTACACTCCACTGCCTCATACAATGATGGTTATGATGACATACATGCATGATACAGCTGTGCAGTAGACTGTCTCGCCCTTGTACACCAATTGTGATAAATATATTAAGGTATTCAAAGTTGATTTACTACAGCTCTTCTCATAGGTCTTAGTAGTCTTCACAAATCATAGATTACCCCTTCATGCTCTAGTGCCACCTTGAACAGCCATTCACTGAGAAACAACTATGTGATCAAGACTGTTACATGTTCAGGAACAGGTGACACTCAACAGTATGATACCTTCTAACTATCCAGAAAGTGACACCATATGGTACAGTTGTATGCATAGTAAACCAAAAAAGTTGGATTCCGAGGATACACAACAGATTGTGTTACAGAATCTCAATATATGAATGGTCCATCCACATACTGAGATTGTGTAGTACAGTACTGGTTGCATCCCCACTTACTCATGCCTTTCACAAATAGGCACACAGCTGGAATGCTACCTAGTGATCAGAAGTTGAATGACTGGCTTAGGGGTGAGAAGTTCCTCCACACTGTTGAAGAAAGGTTGGAAGGGTTGTGGCAGTACATCTTGTCTGAACATCTTCTATTATGGTTCTTACACTCAGAACTGGTGCCAGGTTCCTGCTTCACCTGCACAGGTGGTACCAGCACTGCCTCCCTGGCCACTATAAAATACATAAGTGAAGAATATTAAACATATGCCATAATATGTAAATATAGCACACAACCTTTACTGTGAAGAAATTTTTTTCATATTACTTATGGTCTTATTTAACCATATACCATAGTTGTTCTATCTTATCACATATCTGTGTTTTTGCAAATCTTGTGTCATTCACCAACAGGGACATCCACTGCTGGCCCTGTTCATAGGGGAGAGCAGCAAACTCACTCGCATGAAGGGGACCTGGCACAGCCACAGCCAACCTCCTGCAGAGGTTACCATCCCTTGCCACTCAGATCAGCATCATAGTAATAAAGTGAAATTCCACAACAGTCTCCCTGCAGATGTGTGTGCGTCCATCCACCTACTCAGTCACACCATCCCATTTACACTTACTCTCCCAATGGTAACATGAACGTACAATGCTATCCATGCAGAAATGTACAGTCATCCAGCGTACTATGTCCCCCTTGTTACACGTGCATCACCAGTGCCACCAGGTGTTCCTATTACTTGCTAGAGCACAACATAAGATCAGTCCATTTATCAGCAATAGGAAAACAGTGATGAGGATGCTGAATCCTAGTCCTCTGCTGCCAACTCCCAATGGCCCAGGCCTGTTCCCAAACTCGGGTCTGCATAATGATGTGAGGTGTGTCATCCAACATCTCGACACTCAGCTTCATTGGGACAGTTAGTGTACCACACTTCTTAAATGTGGCCACATACTACATGTGTAAAGAAACGCCATCTAGTTTTCCTAGATTGTAAAAGCCCCATTAAGAGCTGGCACCCACCACTAAGCAGGTAGAAGGATTATGTTGCAATAACTGATTAGATGGTTAGTGAAGGGTGTATCACAGTCCTGCTACCGACTACTAACTTCACAAAACACATAATAAGGTGTGCATGCGGATCCAGCACAGTACCAGAGAAATACAATACTTCACAAATACCATAATAGTTCTGCATTAGTGCCACTGACCCACCTCAGGCATAGTTATCATTACAATGCACACAGTCACCATTGGTAGGAACTTTATTGGAGCATTAGTGATACATTTACTATTACGAAAGTTGTATGTTGTGTTTGGTCACATCTCTAGGTCTCACATTAGTGGGCACTACATTGATATGCAAACGCACTTTGAAAATACCAACCAGGATCGAGATAAGATGTATTGGTATGATTGCCTGTATTACTCATTTAGAAAGCAAGATGAGAAAAAAATAACGAGATTTAGATGTGTACAGATGTGTTTTTAGAGTGAAGAAAGATAACATGTATTTACAAAAAATAGATAAGAATTTCACATGCTAACAATGCTCCAGATAACGTTGGTGTCTAAAAAGTTACTCACCAGTATTAGAACATACTCAATTAAACAGAAAGTGAAATACATACAAGAACTGCACATTTGGCAAGAAAAAAAGTTTCCCTCTTGAATCACCAGTTATGTTATTAAGCACTATCCCTTGTTGTTTGCAATATTGACAAATATTGGGTGGGTACTGGTACTCATGATAACTTTCTGAAGAGTATTTCATTAAAAGATGTCACTAAAATAGTCTAGTACACACCTTATGTGTCGCCCTCATATCACCCCAATTATCCATCTTACCATCAGATTCAACAATAATGACACTGTCAGTGTCAGAGTTCTCTGCCTCCACAGCTTCTGACAGTGCTGGTACCACCTTGGGAGGGGCTGGGGGTCACCTGTGCTGATCTGTGAAAAAAGAAAATATGTAGACTCCCTAAGTATTAGATGTCAATGATTAGTCATTTCACAGCACTGTCTCTCTAAGCAAGCGACATTCTCAGATACCTGACATTGTCCTTAATCAGCTACTGCAGACTCATTGGAGATGCATATGAAATCAGAATTAGTGCAAAGTAATATTTGATAAATGGAAGGTAAGTAACTGACTCAGTACACAATACTTAGTACTCATATTATATGGAATATGGAATACAAGTCTGCTTCAATACAATAGCTACTGCATGGAAATGCCCCCACTATTATGTCACAACAAGAGATATGCAATAGTAGAAGTACATAATATGACTTCAAGTCTTAAGAACACATCCTTAAGACAAAAAACTAATCAAAAGACACAAGCAATGATGTCCCTCATGACCTATACAATGTTCAGTTGTTTTACACTGCTGAGATTTGAGTAGTGGCGTCATATTGTGATAATAGGATGCCTAAAGCAACACACATCTCTATCAGAGAAAGACTGTATTTGTTCCACCTGTGTACCTGCACTATTATATGATTTAATTAGAGTAATTTTTTTTGATTAACTTACATTGAGAGAGGCGTTCCACCGCAGCTGGCTTGTCTGCAGCCTCCCACAGTTCATACGCAAGGTGGTACCAGCACTTGTCTTTCTCTGGTATCTCCTCTCTCTGCTTCAGCACATAGAAGCGCTGGTGCAGCAGCTTCCACTTCTTCTTCAGCTGTAGAATTGTCTTGTTCTTTACCCTCAAGATCATATGTAAAAAGCTGTTGATGCACCTCCATATTGCGTCCAACGTACGTTTTGTGCTCCGCATTAAGACGCGAGCATTGCCCCTCGCCTAGACTGCCTCAAACAGCAAGCACAACTCTCTCATTGTCCATGACCTCATTTTTAAGCTTGTTTTTCTGCATTTGAAAAAATAAACAAACATTCTGTTACTGTAATGCCTTGGGAGCAATATATTTCAATATATTCTATTAACTGCTATGCTTAGAACATGGTAACAGCAGCATTTCAAAAACTCAGTTGTCATTCTCACAAATGTAGCCATTCACGTATGGAAATTATTGTATTGTAACACACTAATAGCATACACAACTCTGTGTTGTATCATGCTATGTTTAACCAATTACATATACCACCAGCTGAATACAGGTACATCAATAGTGCATCTTTCTCTCTCTTAAAGATCTAACATTGTCATTTTAATGATGGTGTGCTTGCACAGGCAGCACCTTGTGATACTGCAGATTTGGAGGCACGGTTACTGTTGAGAGAATGGACATTATGTATCAGTAGGTGTGTATCACACTGCCCAATCACTAAGCAGCAGGTGCCATCACCCTGTCTACCTAATTAGATGACAACATCAGAAGAAAGGTCAATTACTATGAGACTTAAGCTTTCACAGTGTGACCATTACACGCCACACCCTACGTGCAACCAACATGGCAGCAGTGACAGCCAGTGTTGCCTGTGAACACACCCATTAATTGTGTGTCAACGGGGGTGCACAATAACCATTGTCATAATGTAACCCCCTAAGTTTTTTTTGTTTGGGATATTATCTTTTGAAGTGCCCTCACATTTTATGCTCAACATTGGAGACTATTCCTACATTATCTACACATCTGGAGAGGCGGCTTTTGTGTATGAAAACATTATCCATTTCCTGTGGGATTGCCTTTTTTCTTGATTTGGCAGGGGTTGACAAATCCGTCTCATTTTGTACCCAACCAATCCTTGTTTGCCAAGGGGGGTAATCCGACATTGCCTCCTGCGACCCCCCCCTTTTCTAGTTTGTTGATGAGTGGCTGCCCTATCCCCCATTAGCTAGAGCACCCAGCGACAGACACACAGTTAGGTCGCATGCTTGAGACCCTACCCCAGCATGCCACACCACCTAACAAAATAGAAACAGTGGCCAAATGTCTTTTGCACCCATTTGCATATCAACAACTGAACAGCACAGTAATCACAGATTGCAGAACCACTGCCACACTGTAATACACTGTTGGTCCTCTGTGCCACTTGCTCTACCATAATGGCACAGAACTATGCAGAATGCAGCTGCCACAGTGATATGCAACATAGCTGGACCATGGCATGCCACCATAGAAAATCACCTTGACAACACCCGTAGTGCATGTACGCTCAAGTGTTACCAGCTCTGCATTCTACTGTGAATATCCCCAAGTATGTGCTACTCCTCTGTGAGTGATGTATATGCCGATTCTATTTTTTGACCAACATGTTTGGTTCTGAAAAGAACCATTTTTTGTTACAGTTCAATAGGCGTACCAACAGTCTTACATTCTTAGAGGACTTTGAGGATTCCATCTTGAAGGTCTCCCAGGAAAAGGCAATTGCCAGCATGTGAGAAGTGCACACCATCTGGTAGGTATAACCAATCATAACAATACTTAATTTCAGGGTGACGTATGGTGTGCATTTCAGACATGTGTAGATATGCAGATATTTGTATGTTCACCTTTCTCCGTGCTCTGTCAAGCAAGTACTCGTGGTGTTCTGCTTGCCAGACCCTACGCTCTGTAATATCTGAAAAAATTATTTTACAGGCAGGTAACATACTGATAATAGAAGCAAGGTCCAATTTTGCTTATGACACTAAATCTACCCAATGTTTGGTGCCTAAATAATTCCCTCCAAGATGTATCACCAGTATATCAGGGTGAGCTTGAGTACTCAGAAGTCTGTGCATTGTTGGCATGAGGTGCTCCCACCTCATTCGACCCCTACCATACCACTTTACACAGAAATTTGGGAGCTGCAGGTTTCTCCCAAGATCACTTTTCTGAGCATACTCAGATGCTTGCCTCACTATACTGCTGCCAACAATCCATAAAGTCCTTTTGCTGTTTTCTGCCATTCTCAGATTTTCAACCTAGAAGTAGACAGACAGCTACCAAAAAAGTCAGTGTTCACCCTGCAGTGCCTTAGCAGTAGTAAAAGTGAAACTGCTGTTTTCCCTCCTAAGTTCAACACTGCTTTAGTGGGCTGATCCATGACACACAAATAAAACAAATCATTGGCTACTACTGTGGCTTCATTAAACAATGTAGTATGTACACTGCCTATCACAGCAGTTCTGCTCCAGCCTAAATGTGTAAACATTTCAAGGTGGCAAAAATGCATCCCTCTGATAGGCAGTTTCAAACAATCACAAGTGCAGAGACATGTCTGATTGGTTCCCTCTTTGGTTATGGTACACGTGCACCTTGCTCTCTCCCTCCATTTGCAGCTGTATCTGTGCAAGTAAGTACCAAATGACTGTCTGACTTTAAACAGTTATATCTAAATAATGCAACATCATAGCTTATTTCTAGCAACATAGTCAAATAGAGCAGTAAAAAATGTTTTGATTAATACTACTTATCTGTTTCTAACACTTTTTATAATAGTAGGAAAATGATTTATAAAATGTGATGTACTTACAGAGAGAAATGTGCTGTGTGTCAGTTCAGTCTAAGATGGCTGCTGTGTCCTTCTTCTTCAGTCTTCCCCATCTCTGATTGGTTGTCTTACATGGCCTGATATATCTAACACAACATTGGCAGAACTACCTGTCAGTCAAATAGCAATCAAGATATAATTCGCTGACGCACATAGTAACTCCCTATAGGTATGAATTTGCGATACTTTCGGACGCATGACAGTATTTTTGCAAAACTATCGAAGGCTCAACACTATTTTTTTGACACTTCTTAAAGCACGGCATTACTTATTCGAAAGTGTCAAAGTGCGAAAGTAGTTTTCGCAATACTTTCGAACGTTCG
Organism: Neoceratodus forsteri; assembly: GCA_016271365.2. NCBI lineage: Eukaryota > Metazoa > Chordata > Ceratodontiformes > Ceratodontidae > Neoceratodus > Neoceratodus forsteri. The sequence continues at coordinate 119,861,187 of CM028136.1, read as the reverse complement.
ACACTATATTTTTTTACATTAAGTGCAGTACTTTAGAATGTTCAAAACTATATTTTATGACACTTTCGTACAATCAACACTATTTTTGTGACACTTTTGAATGCACAACAGTATTTCATGTGTTTTTTCAAAAGAATGATGATTCTTGAAGGGAGAACTGTCCTGCTTCCTACATTATGCACAAATGCAGAAGTACACACAATTCTTGATTGTTATTTAAGCAATAAGGCATGACCAAATGTTATGTTAATGGTCTGTTAATTGCCTTCTAGGGTTGTAATGTGCAACGAAGAGTAGCCGAGTGCTACATGCCCCTAGAAGGTGATCAATTGACCATAAGCATACCCCTTGGGAGTGCCTTATTGCTATTATACAGAAAATGTATTGTAAATAGTGTTAAACCTTGTTCAGTATATGATCAGGCTGTACATGTATGTTTATCAAATATTAAGATAGAGCTGATAGAATGTTTACAACAAATCAGAAACTTATATTTCTCAGACCTTTATCATAATGTGAAATACTGAGTTAACTAAATAAGTATATAATTTCTACATCATTATTTTCTGAATTTATTGTATTAAGTTACCTAACCACTGACCACCATAGTCATGCATACACATTTACAAATGGTAACAATGAATTGTCAAACTTGATTGGCTGACACAGCCTTCAAGATGGTCACTTAATTTTCAATAGATGACCACCTGAAAATAAGTATGACACTTTTTTCAACAATGTCGCACACTCTGCACTACCTTTCTCAAAAGTGTCGCATGTACGACACTATTTATTTTGAAAGTGTCACAAGTTCAACACTACTTTTCAGATTCTTATTAAAAAAAGTAATAATTATTTAGAACAGCAGTGTGGATGTTCAACATTGCGAAACTGTTTGCATTTTCACATTTCTTGATGTTTGTTGTCATATTATTATTCATCACTATTTGAAAAGACTATATTGCTTCACTAACTTTCACTTTCTACAGTAATTATTTGAGCAATGTTTACTGTTCAGTAGTATTTTTTGTTCTTATATGACATAGAGATGGTGCATGATAGTATGTGATGTTAGAAATACACTGAAGACATAGGCTCAGATATTCAAACTGCGCCATAAAGTAGCGCAATAGCAGAAGCAGGCGCAAGTCCACTGCACCCATGCGCAACACACATGATAGTCAAACACTGCGCAGGTCAAGATGCTCCTGTGGCACATGACTGAATATCTCACCAACTGCACCATTGCACAACCAGGAATGTGCAGTGGCTCAGGTCAGATGTGCAATAGCACAACCAGGGATGCTCAGTGGAGCAGGGCAGCAGCACAACAGCACAACCAGGGATGCGCAGGGACAGGATGAAGGGGCCCACCACCCATGGTAGAGATGGGCAGAGGAGCACACAGCAGAACAGACATCACCCCCTCCACACCCCATGCACTGCACAACCGGAGGAGAGCTGGAAGAACCACCAGCCCATGGATACTAGCAACAAACTCACAGCCAGGGCATGGAGCCCCAGCACACCCCCTGGCAAGCTGTGACCGTCACACATGGATGTCTGGCCACTCTGTGCCACATGATCCCACCAATGCAGAGTACACCCTGCACCACAATCCCCATACACCCTGCCCAGGAGTAGTGCCCAATAGTGCAGGACACCCCATGCATGCCACCACCCCCACTGTGAAAATGCAACCCTGTGCACCACACAACCATGCAAGGCAGCCCCACCATGAACACCCTGCAGTGGGTGGCAGCAGACAGCGATGCAATGACTGCATACACAGTGCCACCCCACACGTTCCCCCTGAGGTACAGCTGAGAGACCGACCATGTGTTGGCACACGAGGTAACCCACACGTGATAGGGCATGCCCCAGACCCCACCACCAGTGGTACAGCACCCTGCACACTCTCGCAAGGACACATCCCATCCCAGCACTGGCCACAACAGCCAGCACAGACACCCACAGTGGTGCATGGATGCATGCTCCACACAGGATGCAACACAGTGCATGGACAAACACCCACCCATACCCAAGGGCACACCAACACAGGGACACAGTAGCAGGTCAACCAAGCCCCCGTCATGTGGCCACAGCAACCATGTACACATGGCCAGAAGCCCTCCATGGCACAGGTGTGCCAGCAACCCTGTGCAGGCACCACAACCCTGTATGCCACGAGCATGCAGCCGGAGCACAAGTGACAAACAGTGGAGCACATCCCCTGCAACAGACACAAGTGACAGCATTGAGGTGGGACAACAACAGCGGAGGCAACAGTGCCACCCGAGGCAGACCTGCACCACACCAGTGACAGGAGGCAACCCGGCATCATGCTGGGTACAGTGGCTGTCCAGCATGGGCAGCCACCACTAACATGCCAGCAGACTGTGCAGGTCACAGACATGCAAGGGTGTCAACTGCAAAGGCCATGGACGGTCTGACAGGTGCACCATGGACACAGTGCATGCACCATGGACCACTGCACACAGTCATCCAGTGCACAGGGAACAAAACACAAACCACAGGCAGTGACTGAGAGCTACGCCCACACCAAAGTCACCTCCCTTATGGACACACACACACACTCCCATGACAGCACCACCCCTGATGCCATGCACTCCACTGCAGCTGAGCACTTTTAGCCTGCTGCAAATCAGAGACCACCACAGTAGGCATAACAAAACAAATGTATTTGAAAAGTTAAAACAAAACTATATACAACTATATACAATCAGTATGGGGTGAGGGCCACAAACCAGGTGGGGATGGGTAAGGGGCAGGGGTGAACATATGGGAGAGGGAAACAGGGGTGTGAGGGTGGGTCCAGGGGGTAGGTTTGATCCTGGGGCACATGCACTTCAGCAGGAGCCCCACTCCCCACTCCGGTGGCACCTCCCACATGCCTCCTGCGGATGCCATGTTGCTCCACCCACTGCAGTACTTCTAATGAGGCCCATGCCATGTGCAGCAGCTCCTGCACTGCCCTCTCTATCCTCATCATCTTCCATCCACCTAGGACAAGGGAGCAGAGTCAATAGGCATGAATGCACATCCCCCTGCAGCCCATCTATTGTGCATGACATACAGCCATGGGACACACCCCTGTGATGGTGTGCGACCACCCACAGTGAACGTGTCCACAAGACCTGCCCACCCAGGCAGCCACAGCCATGTGGACCACTGCACACACCCACTGCCCAAGTCCCGCACAGCACCACCATGGCTGTACAGTGACATGGCGATGCAGTGCGAAGGCAGCATGGACCACCAGCACTGCACACCCAGACATGCAGTGCCACTGGACAGTGCTGACTGTACCATGTGGCATGCATGGCAGTGGTTTCAATGGATGGTGGCCATGCCCCACCACCTGCCCTGCTACACAGCATGCACAGAATATCCTGGATGAAAGGCACTCACCATTATCGGCCTGGTCCTGGTGCTGACCCATGATTGGACCTTCTGCATGAGGACATAGCTCCCTTCCCCTCATCTCATGTCTCTGCCGGTCTTCCTGAGCCCAGCAATGCTCATCAGGGCCTAGGGTGCAAACATGGAGAGATGAACATCAGTACAATCCAGTAGCAAAGGCCCCCCACCCCAGGTGTGTGCGATCCTGCACTACCCAATCATTACAACCCCCACATCACTAGCACCACAACTGCCCACACTGGATGGCCCACCCCTCTTTTGTGGTGGACACATGCCCACCTTGATACCCATGTGGACGCAACCAGTGTATGGATGGGGCACCTACCTGGCCGTGGAACAGCGCCTCTCCTGGCGCATGCCCGCAGGTGGGCAAGCCTGTCCTGGTCCCTCCGCTGGAGATCCCTGTACCTGTGTCGACACTGCTCTGCCAATCGGTCCATCCCTGTGGCCTCCTCGAGCGCCACTGCTACCTCCTCCCACATGGCACTCCTGGCCCTGTCCAAGGGTGCATCTCCAAATAGTGCACCAGCATGGGGCTCCACTAGTGCCACCAAATTAGCTAGTTCAATATGGCTCCAAACTGCGGCCCTCCTACGTGCCATCTCTGAATCTGCTCGGATTCAAAATGGCACTCCCTAGCGCACGTCTGCCAAGTGCAGATGCTGCGTGGTACAGCGCTGCCATTCCCCATTATGATGTCACTGAACAGCATGTTAGGGGTGCACCCATGCAGATGCATGGTGCCTAGGGGGCAAGGGTATGGCACAGGGTCAAGGGTCTCTTGCGAACGGACCACCACAGTGCAATTGGTACTCCCCACATGTAGCGTGGTAGGGTGCCTGTGTGGGACTTTCTGTAGTGGCCTACCATGTTGTGACACCACGGCACCTACGGCGCTCCAGGGCAAGGGCACCATAAATTTGAACAGCGCACTAGTGCCACTTATACAGTGGTGGACATGCCTCGCACTACCTCCCATGCTCAGTACATCAGCAGCGTGGCAGGCATCAGCGTCAGCACCCCGGTCATGCGCCATGTGGTGCCTACTGTGCATGTCATAGAGCTACGCCTGTGCATGAGCATGTTCAACGCAATTGTGCAAGGGGCAACATCGTGATATTCAGCCGGCATATGCAAATCAGCTCATCAGCAATTCCATGGCACAGCTACTGCATTAGTATCCACTTAAATTTGAGCCACACCTCATTTGCATGCATTGCACTATATAAATGTGACATGGGGCTGCAGAGACCATAGTCTGCTATTGCAGTCTATTATGGTGGGTTGTATGCTGTTTGGGAGTGTGGACTGTGGTGTGTGGGGGATGCATGGGACTGCACGTTCAGAGGTAACACCTGTCATTCCCACAGGATCAATAATGACTGAACGTAAGGAGGAAGAGGAGGAGGAACAGAGATGTGGGAGATGGAGGAGGCTCAACTTCACTGGGGCAGAATCAGATGCCCTGTTTGAGGCCTACCTTGACAGTGAACTGCTGCTCAGCGGACAGCGGGGAACACCACAGGCCCATGCTGTGGCATGGGATGAGGTGGTGCAGACCGTCAACCAGCATGGCAGCCACCAGTGCTCCATGCAGGAGTTCAAGAAGAAGGTGGGCATGGACAAGAGGAGGATAAAAGATAAGGTGGCTGCCATCAGGGCAGCTCATGCGGTGACTGGTGGTGGACAGCCAGATGTGTCACGCCTGACACCACAGGAGGAGCGGGTGGCTAGCAGCATGTGGCGTTGTGCATCAGAGGTGTTCCAGGTGGTGGCTTCCATATGGGTGGCAGCCCATCACTGCATGGTAGGTCCTGATCTGGCACTGTGTGGGGGTGGGGGGAATGCCACAGGGTAGGGCAGAGACATTAATGTTACTGTGTTCCTTTATAGCTCCTGAGCATCTACATGGGTCAGTGGTGGTGGGTTTGTCCACTGAGGGTGATACCCTGGACATGGAGGAGCACCCATCCACCTCCACGGGTGTCTGAGGGTGAGGACAACATTGTACCCACCTGTCTGTCCGGACTGAAGTCGGTGGTGCTGGTGTGGAGGAGGCTCTGCCTGTGTCCCAGCGTGACAGTGTCCATGGATGCCAGCATGCTGTGACACGGACTGGTGCTGGATCCACCACCAATGATGATGAAGCTCACATCATGGACAGTGATACGTGTGGGCCCCAGGATGGCCCTACAGCGGGTAACAGCAGGGGCATAGCCGTGGGTGGTGCTGCCGTGGAGGCCTGCATGACACCACAGTCCCAGCCTGTGCCTGTATGCACCAGTGGGGCAGCACTGGTATGCATCCAGGCCGGTGGGGCTGTTGCGGCCACTGTGGCAGCACTGTTGAGCCCTGGCAAGTGGTGGACGAAGGGGCAGTGTCAGCAGTCAACCAATGGCAACAGGGGACAGTGTCGGGGGGGCAGCATCAGTGCACTGCATGTGGATGTTCCCCGGCATGGCTCTGGTGTGCAGTGCCCATCATCAAGGGGTGATGCCTAGCACAGCCAAGAACACCATGAGGGACATCATGCCGATCTGGCGGATGACCTTTTTGATGAGCATAGCTGACTACTACAGGCTTCCGTGGATCAGCAGTTGCAGTTTGTTAGGGTGGTGGATGCACTTAGTGCGGTTCTGCACCAGGCAGAGGAGTGGCGCAGCAGAGACCATGCTCTGCTCCTGGCAGAGATGACCCAGCAGTGGGAAGATGTGACCGCTGCCATTGACAGGCAAACACGTGCATTCACAGCTGTCATGGCCCTGCCCATGTGCCACAGACACCGTGCAGTGTCATGTCCACCCCCCATTCCCAGCATCGTGCAACACCCTCCATGTCAACACCAGGTTCAGCTGTGGGCATCCGGAGCACGCCTGGTGCAGGCATGTTCATTGAGCTGCAGACCCCTACTCAAATACGGTCACATTCCCACAGCATCACCACTGGTGGACCGTCAGTGCACTCCATGAGGCCAATGGTCAGCTTGCCACAGCTGGCAAGTCTTGGCGGGGCCACCCACACATCCTTGACAGTTGTGGCACTGTGCTGTGTGACTGACCTGTCTCCCACCATGGCTACTGTCTGATGCTGCCCTGTGTACAGTGTTTTGTGCTGCATGCGACGGACGGGTGGGGTACCCTGCCCTGCACACACACTGTCCATGTGCACACCCTCCCGGCTGCTGGCCACTGTGGCGTGCGCATGATGATGCCTGCTTTGTGCTGTCCATCACTGTGCAATGGTGCCCAGTGTCTGAGACATGCACAATGATGGGCTCTGGGCATGGTCATCTGTGGACCTGTGTGTGGCTAGGGGTAGCAGTCAGGGTCGGTGTGCCTTTTACCCCTTGTGCATGTCTTATGGGGTGTGTGTGTGTGTGTGTGACACAGCGTGTCATGTTAGGCCTTGCCCATCCCTGACGGCGTGTGCGGTTCCATGCTCAGCCAATTCCCTTGCCGCCATGCACCCCTGGCGTTCGTCCATGCGAGTTTGTGGGTTGTGCCCTTGCCATTGGTGGTTGCACATGGCCCAATGACCTACCTGGGTTGGTTGAAGTGCTCCTCTGTGATGGTGTCCTGGTGCAGCTGTGGCATCTGGATCAGGCGGGGGTCCCTTCGCCCAAGGGGGGCTGCCCATCACCATCTGCACCGGTGTCCTCATCGTCCCCATTGCTGTCCCCCTCTTTGACCTCTACAGCTATCCCACAGTCATTGGCCATGTTGTGCAGGATGCAACAGGCCAGGAATAACCCACAGGCCTTCGAGGGGCTGTACTGTAGGGCACCACCAGATGTGTCCAGGCAATGGAAATGTGCCTTCAGCATCCCAAACACCCACTCTATGACATTGCGTGTGGTGGCATGTGGCTCATTTTACCGTTGCTGCGATGGGGTCGCAGGGCGCCGGTATGGTGTGAGCAGCCAGGGTCAGAGTGGGTAGCCACTGTCTCCTGTGTATAGAGGGTGGACATTAGTAAGGTGGTCAGCCTCGCTCTGCCATGGGTTGTCAAGGCCAGCACCCAAGGCACCTCTGACTACACCCTCCCCAAAAACCCATGTCATCCTGCGTGATGTGCATACTCACCCACTAGGTGGCCAGTGGGGATGTCCCACTCTCGAACCTGTGGCACAGTGCAGACTGGTGCCAGATGAAGGCATCATGTGTTCCCCCAGGGTGCATGGCACAGACATTGGTTATGTGCCCCTTGGCATCGCACACCACCTGGCAGTTGATGCTGGCATAGCCCTTTCTGTTGATGTATGCTACACCGTGTGGGCCAGGTGGCATGCGGATGGCCACATGGGTGCAGTCAATGGCTCTGAGCATGCCAGGCATACATGCTACCCTGTGGAACACTTGTATGTGTGCTGTGCACTCTGCCTATGTGCTGGGGAAATGGATGTACTCCACAGCATGTGGCAGCAATGCGCTGAGGAATTGTGTGAGTAGGCATGATGCGGCTGATTGGGTTATGCCTGCTGTGTCCCCTGTTGGTCTCTGGAAGGTGTCCATGGTGAGCAGGCACATGACAGCTGTCACCTTTATCTCCACTGACAGAGCATGGCTCCGTCATGTAGATGCCTGCATCTCATCACTGCACAGCTCACAGAGCTGCCTCAGGATCACCTGGTTCAGGCGGTACAGGTCCACAATCTCTGTGTCACTGTAGTGCTCGAAGGTGGTCTGGGCTCAGTACCGCCTGTTGGGGGCATACCACCAACGGGCCCTTATACAGCCATGCCCCCTGCTGCCTGCCTTTTCACACCCCTCATTACTGCCTCCATCTGGAAAGTGGCACTGGCCATGTCCCTGGCTGGTGTTCCCCCCGGCAGCTGTTATCCCGTTCCCCCCTCTGTCCTTTGTGATGCTCCCCCTGCACCCGGTACACCTCCAGCTTTTGGCTGTCTGCCTACTGCCACTGTCCTCAGTCCACTGTGGCACTTCCCCTGTCTCTCCTGCACAGTGGCACAAGCTCCCCACTCCTGTCCTGTTGCTGTTTGTTTCCAGGTGTGCCCTGTCCTGCTCCTGCCCAGTCTCACTCACTGCTACCCTCTTTCCTGTTGTTGTCACCTTGCTCCCACCTCTGGCTTCCCTATAGTGTTCTTCTTCCTCTCTCTTGTACCTTTTTATTTTGGATCATGTCCGCTATCGCGCAACTTCTGCTTGCTCTCCTATTGTGCATGGCGCATGCTGTTGAATATCGCACTGCACCATTTATTCATGGTTCCTCCCCCTACAGTTGCGCATGCATTCATTACCATTGCACTCTTGTGCATTGCAACTTGAGTGGCGCAGCTGCCTCCTGCTGAATATCGCACACCGGCGCATTTTCAGACTTGCACTGGCGCATCTCTGTTGTGCATGGTGCAACCCTTTTGAATATCTGGGCCATAGATTTTAATTTTCTTTTTTTTTGTACTTCCCATACAGGTGTCTGATTGATCTGTAAGATTGGTGTACTGAACTGTGCATAGTGAAACACGGAAGATGCCATCTAAGCACAGACAGAAGTTTTTGCAGAGATGAAACAGGTATCACAGTAATCCACTGTTGTAGAAGGGTGATGTGAAAGTCAGTGATGCTTGTTCAAGATGTGAAATGATTCATAATCACAGTAAAGGAGTGGATTCAGAGCGTTATCACTCTGCAGGGAAAGGACATGGTTGCTCAAGAACAAGGAAACAATGTGTAGCTAAGCAACAGTTGTGTAGATCTGTAAGGAGAAAAGCTACTATTGCAAATACACGCATAGATACATGTACAATGCAGAACTGAAAATTTACTGCTGCTGATGCTTCTCTGAGGAAGCAGAAGTATTTTCGATCTCTAGCTTCTAAAGCCAAGATTGAAAGACTTATTGCTGCTGTGAAGAGACATGAGCACAGGAAAATCAAGAGTCATCTCAGCTTGATGAGATTGCACTTGAAAGTATGAATATTTGTTAATAGAGCAGTTTTTGTTCTTCAATGTTTGTGGTGTAAGATGTCTCATGTACTTGAGCAGTTTAGGAAAATTGTGTGTGACGTAAAGATGAGGCTACAATGATATCCTATCTTGAACCTGCACAATTTCTGTGATGTATTCAGAGGACAGTGGCTGCACACACAGCACTCAGAGGCATATTTCTGGGAGGAGTCATATTACTCTCAGAAAAAGGACAGCAAGTTGTGCATTTATGAGTTCGGCAAAGTCCGTAACATGCTTAGTGTGTGTGACAATTCTACGATGGAGTCAGATGATGAAACTGAGGCAAGTATTCAGCCTCGTAAATGTCATTGTCTCTCATGGACATGCGATGACACTTGCAGCTGTAGGCAATCATCATTTGAGAAAGTTAAGTACTTTATTAACCTCTTTGTTATTACTGACCGTAAAGAGAGACATAAACTGTTTGAGAGCATAGACCATTGTGACATACGTCCGCACACTGGACTTATGGGTCACTCTCTTGCATGTCTAGATAGTGGTGTTTGTGACAGTGTCTTTCACCATATGCACATGGTGGGAGTACATCAATCAGGGATGAGGAACTTTGTGTACAGGGCATATGAAGTTCATCGAGCTGTCACTCAGTATACTCATCTCAATGAGTTACTGTTGTGTGGTGACATGCACGGTGCCGTTCAATTTTTGAAACAGCTGCAATGTGTGAGCAATGTGACTAATACTGTGATAACTCAACCATCGATTGCTGATGGTTATTGTGTCTCTGTCCAAGAAAGTGACATTCTCAAACAGTTTGATAAATCAATTGCCAAATTTGAGTTGGCAAAGAGAAAGAAGTTTGACTCTGTATGTGTCTCATGTGTTCGCCTTTGTTATGAGAAACAAATGGTCACAGTGAACCTGGAAACGTTGTCACCTTACAATGACAGGTGGTTTCAACTTTCAGCATTTTTGCTGTTAAAGTGTGACTTTCAGTTAGACCCAATCATTGTGATGTGCAAGCACTGTTTTTCCAAAGTGAAGTGTAACATTCTGCCACCAAGATCAGTCTTGAACAACATGGAAGCACATGTGACACCAAGTGAGATTGCCACATAGAATTTGTTTGAAAGGATTCTTATTCAGAAAATGAAACCATTCAACTATTCTACGTATGAACGCAAAGACAAGGAATATTCCACAAAAAGAACTCATCAGATCTCTTAAGGGTTCCGTCATGTATCTTCCACTTCCTCTGAAGGAAAATGTGGAGGCTATCTCCATTGAAAACACTTTGGTTATTCTTGCAAATGGTGTGCCAACAAAGTCTAAGGTGATTTGGCAGGATGTTGTTAATGTTGAGAAGGTGAAGCTTGCACTTACTTATTTAAAGAACAACAATCCTTTTTATGCAGACCTTAATATTGATCGCATGACTACTGTGCCTGTTGATTATGATGAGTTGGAAAGCACAAAGCCAATGATTGAGAAGGTCAATGTGGAAACAAATGACAATGTGTATGAACAGTACATAATTCATCCACTACATGGCAGAGATCCAGTAGGGGACAACATTGATCTCTTTCAAATGAAACAGGTTGAAGGTCAGCCTGTCAGCATTTGGGAGGCAACACTGGAAGCACGCTGTTTCCCAGACTTATTCCTAAAAGGGTCAGGCGGTTGTCTGGATGAAAGAGAAGCGCGTGTACAGGGTGCTGAGTACCGAACAAGCCATGTGCTCAGTAAAGATGTCAAATTCAGGTGCAACATACAGTACTTGTTTCATCTTCTCTGGGATAGTGAACTTAGCATATTGTCTGCGTCTATTGCACATACTATTTGTCTGACTACTCCACTTGATGGAATTACAGCTGCACAGTTTCTTCAGAAATTGAAGCAGAAAGATGAAAATGTACAAGTGAATTTGTCTTCTAGTCTATCAAGTCTACGTGGCACCAAAGAATATTGGTACTGCAGACACTCTGAGGTGATGACAATGCTGTGAGAGCATGGTGCAGTTACATGGTTCATCACACTGAGTTGTGCTGAGTATGTCTGGGATGAGGTCATAGAACTGTTGAAGTGGGCAAATTCTGATGTGGAGGGCATTTCATCAATGACTTTCAGAGAAATGTGTTCACTTGATCCTGTCTCTGTCACAAGGGATTTTCACAAGCGGTTCCATGATATTCTGACTTTCATTTTGTCAAAGGACAATCCGCCTCTTGGTATTGTGAAACATTACTTTTGGAGGATGGAATATCAGGCGTGAGGTGCTCCTCATATTCACATGTTGCTGTGGATCAAGGATGCCAAATGTATAGGTGAGCATGAAGCAGCACAAGTGCTAGCATTCATCAAGAAATACATCACTTGCCGCATTCTGGACAAGTACAAGAGTCCTACTCTGTGGAAGTTGGTGCAGAAGTTCCAGCACCATATTTGTGCAAAATACAGCCACTGGGTAGTGAAGAACAAATCTGATTGGTACACATGATGTTGTTTTGGATTTCCTAGGCGTGTCTGTCAGGATGGTTGCATGAATGATCTGTTTTCAGCAATGCAACATCACTTGAAGGCAAAATCAACCAAGAGGGTATATGAGTTACCCAGAGATGAGAAAGAGGTGTACATCAATGACTACAACCCTACTCTTCTCCTTATGTGGCAAGCAAACATGAATGTTCAGTTTGTGGCTGACAACTCGTTAGCTCTGGTGCGGTACATCACTTCGTACATAACGAAACATGAGCAGACCAGCTTGCAAAATCTTAGGGAAGATATTGCTAGTTCAAGCAAGAGCCTGACATCTCAGTTGTGGTCACTGGGCCTGAAGACTCTCTCACACAGAAAATGTGGTTCTTATGAGGCTGTTGATCGCTTGATTGGTTCACATCTGTACGGCAAGTCTGATGCTGTCAGCTTTCTCAGCGTTAACTACAAAGAGAAGCACAAATGTGTACTTATTCCTCATGCTGAGATTGAGGAAATGGCTGCCAATAGGCCATCTTCAAGACATATCTTGAAGAATAACCTCATTGACACATACTACCCATGTAGACACGAAGATATGGATGATATGTGTCTATTTCACCTTATTGTACACGTGACATTTACAAGGTCAAAGAAGTGGATGGCTGTCTTGTTAAGAGACAGAAACCTTGGGTCATTGACCACTGTAAGTTACATCTTGGCAAATCTGAGAGCAGAGAGCATTACTACTTTGCTCTGCTGTTCCTATTTAAGCCCTGGAGGAATGAGGGTGAATTGAAAGGTGGCTGTGAAACATTCAAGGAAGAGTTTAATCACAGTTATGAGACATTCAAAAGTGAATACTCAGAGATATACATACAGAGACTAGATACTGAGAAACAGCAGCTTGAAAAGGCACAAAAGCTACTTGAGGAGGATACTCCTGTTAGCTCACAGGACAATCTTGATCCAGAAGGACAAGGTATCCTTCGGGAACCTCTGCCTCTGAATGCCACAGAAGTACTAATGTCAGAAGTGGAGAGTGCCATGGAACATGGCACACACCGCAGTGCTGATCCAGCTGAGTTGAGAGAGAGAGACTCAGTGAGCAGCAGCATGTGGTTCACTCTGAGGTAACTGATGCTGTCTTGCATGGGATACTGCATGAAGAGAAGAAATGTGACTGTCTTGACTACAAACCACTGCTGATGTTTGTTAGTGGGTCAGCTGGCACAGGGAAGGGTTTCCTTATTGAGACCATCACAGCTGAAATATGGAACTTGACAGGATCAGCGATGTCTGTTGCTGTGAGTGCTCCCACCGGACTGGCAGCATACAGTACAACAATGGTGGCATAATTTTACACCATCTGTTCATGTTGCCAGTGGAGCATGGCAAAGCAGGAGAGTATCGGAAACTGTCGTTCGAGGTTGCATCTCAGCTTCGTTCAGTGTTTACTAAGATGAAGTTACTCATCATTGATGAGATTAGTATGGTCTCCAATTTGATGCCTGCCTGTATACATCTACGTCTACAGGAGATCTTGGGTACTGACTATGGAGATACATTCGGTGGAAAAAGCATTATTGTATTTGGAGACCTTTTACAGCTTGCACCTGCAAATGCTGAACATGTCTTTTCAGCTCTGACTGTGAAGCAGGCCAAGAACACACTTGGGTGCATTGGAGGTTTTAACCTGTGGGAGTTATTTACCTATGTCGAGCTGTATCAGAATATGCACCAAAGTGCTGACATGACTTACAAGGCACTGTTGGATCAAGCTCGTACAGGTTATCTGTCACCAGAACATGTTGCAATGTTAAATGGGTGAAGAATCAGAATGGAGACTACATCCAGAGAAACTGCATGTGATGTTTTCAGTGATGTGTGTTCCACGGGTACACGCATTGTGTGTCTCATGCCATGACTAAAGAAATGTGCTGAGTTCAACAATGTCATGTTGCAGAGAGAAAATCAAGCTATTCTCACACTAAATGCTGTTGACACAGTAGATGGTGTCATTTTAAGTCGAAAGCTGGTAGCGAAGATGACTGAACGGCTGTCTGAATTGAAGTCAGATGAATCATGCACAGCTGGCCTAGAAGCTGTACTTACAGTTTGTAAGAATGCACGTGTCATGCTACGCCCCAATCTTGATGTGGAGCGTGGCATGGTGAATGGTGCCATGGGTAACATCATTGACTTTGTTTACAATGTTCAAAAGACATTTATCGAGACACTTGTTGTCCATTTGACAACGTGGAACATCCTGTACAGATTGATCGTACCTGTGTTAAATTCCAGGTATTGAAGGATATCTATGTGAACAGGAAACAGTTCCCAGTATGTGTTGCATATGCTGTTTCCATTCACAAGTCTCAAGGCTTGAGTTTGGATTCAGCTTTGGTGGACATAGGGACAGACATTTTCAAAGATGGCATGAGCTATGTAGCGCTTTCACGCATACGTAGTCTTTTTGGGTTGCATATCATGACAGTCACACCTCAGAAGATATGTGCTGACAAGCGCTGTATTGTTGAGTACAACAGACTACATACTCTATACTAGCCACTGATGTCTTTAATACCACTGCCAATGTATGTGGTTGTCTCACATCCTTCAGTCACATCTACAGCTGGCAACAAAAGAAAACTAACTTGCGCAACTGATGGAACTGTTCAGAGTTCTAAGAAGGTCACAATGTCAAACACAGATGCAGAGCCAGCTGTTGTTCAGAAGTCAGTTGGAATGGCTGTTGTGCCTGTGTTTGACAACAGTACTAGAGTAAACTGCTATGCTAATGCAGCAATGCAGTTCTTTCTCCACATGCCACACTTTGTTGAGGCAATATCTGCTTTGCAAGACACTGCACTATCAAAGGAGTTGAAGCAGGTTGTCAAAATGACTTCTGATCAGTCTAACAATGAGCAGTCACTAACACCTCTGCGCCAAGTGCTGGGCACATATGATGGATGCAGTACGTTTGCTGCAAACATGCAGCAGAATGCTACCGAGTTTATGATGGCTATCATAAAGAGCCTGGATGAAGAAGAAACTTCTGTGCATCACTATTTTACTGTGTCATATGTAACCAAGTACGTATGTCTGTCATGTGGTCATTCAGAACGACAAATCACAGAAGATATGCTTTGGGTTTCTCTGTTTGTGCCTCAGAGTAAAGCTGTGAAGTTTTGACAGCTGTTTACTAATGCTGTAAGTGGTCACCTGTGTGTGAGGTGTGAAGGTACATGTACTCAGTCCATACGCTTCAGGACTTCATCTCAGTATCTTATGCTAGTATTGCATAGATTTGACTCCAATGGGCTCAGAGTTGACACACCCATCACTGATTTCACAGCTGGTAGAGTAGTATTTAACCAAGCAGTGTTTGACACTCATGCTGTGATCTACCACTATGGCCAGTCTGTACATTCTGGACATTACACTTGTTTGTTGAGGTACAGAACTGGATGGGTCGAGTGCAATGATTCAACAAGCTCTTTCAAACAGAGACTGCCACAACACTTCAAAAATGCATATGTTCTGCTACTGAAGAATTATGACAATTTTAACGTGTCAGAGGAATAGTGACACAACATGTGAAATTCCTTCACTGTCCTGCCCATATTTTTTCTTACAGAGTGAGTTTTGTCACACTATCATTTCTTATTAGCAAATGCACAGTTGTGACTACAAAGGACATATATTACATGTCTCTGTTGCATCTCTAGACTCATTGTGACTTTAAGATTGTTGCGTTTATCAGTGACACAGTGAAAATAGTTGCAGTGGTCTTTAATCGGCACCAGCTGTCTTCACAGTCACTAGAGAAACCACACTTACATGTCTAACAAAGAGTTCTGCATGTCAAAAGAGATATTCCTACCTAGTCAGACTCTTCTGTCATAGTCTTTTGTTATGAGTGTGTTATATGCAGACATGAGAAATCACACTTGGAACATTTGCACATGTGTGATTGTACTAAGGTACAATGTTTGTCCATGTGTATTTACACCACTATGTATCATATCTTTTACTAAAGATTTACAGTACTCTGTCATGTGTTGAAAACTATGATGTGTGCTCTGTATTCATTTTTTTCTTCTTATGCTTGCGTCTTGAACAAATATCTAAACTGCTGTTTTGCAACAGTGCATTACTATGACTGTTTCATTGTCATGTATCTAGATTGTATATATATAAGAGGCAAAAAACTCTGTTTAATGCATTAGTTAGGGTTGTTCCACAGTGACAAAAGTGAGGAAATTCGCTGTTAGGGTTGAAAACCCCTGGACCCCCACCCCCAACTGGCATTGGGGTGCGCATTGGGATCGTCAGCTAACTCTCACCCATGACATGTGTAAAGCAGCAGAAGTATAGGAGAATGGGGTGAGTTAGGACCCATGATCCCAATCGCACCCAATGCCGGTTAGGCGGGGGTCAAGGGGTTTTCAACCCTAACAGCAATTTCCGCACTTTTGTCGCTGTGGAACAACCTAACTAATGCATTAAATGGAGTTTTTGCCTCTAATTTCCCTTCTTTTGAGAATGATAGCGAGAAATAGTGAATGTAATGCAGCGGCCGGGCCCGGTGCTCCGCTGCATAATATCACGATGGCGAGGGCTGGGGCCCGCCACATGATGTGTTAATGGCATACTAACAGGGGACAACAGCAGAAACAGAAATGCTAACAGTGGCGCACATGGTAACACAAGCACAAATGAGAACAGAAAGGGTAGCGCACTACGGTGGCATAGGCAGGAATGGTCTGCCACGTGATGTGTTGTCACATAGTTACATGGTGCCTGCAAACGAAATGTCAATGGGCATGGTGATGTAAAGTGAAACAGTAAGATAAACAGTACTGTAGACAGAAATGGCAAAAAATAACAGAGCATAGCGCAAAGTAAGCATGAGGATAATGCACATGGTGGCGTCAGGCGTCAATGGTAAGTGAAGCAGTGCGGATCCGCAAGAGGAAAGGACAACAGTAACAGTAATGTAAGCGCACAGGCTGGTTTTCCCCAAAACCTGCATTGAGAAAAGACAGTGATACAAATAATGTATGCAAAAAAATGAGTATCGGCATGAAAATGAGATCTTGGAATACTAAATACATTATATCTCAGGAACCGTACTACGTGAAAAAAATTTAAAAGTCATGTTATTTACAACTGTCCTAGCTAATTTGGTTCTTAGCCCCATTAGGGAGCTAAAGTTTTCCGAAAGAAAAGTCCGTATCTCACACTGTTTCGAGATACGGGCCCTGAAAAAAGCAGCGAATGCCATAATGTTATCCTATGGGAAAAAAAGAAAAGTTGGAGCACCATAACTTGCCTCCTGTAATGTTTTTCACCAAACTACTGAAAAGCACATCGTGGGCTGTTGGCTGTCTTCCTCAAATTTCGGAAAAGAGACTAAACCGTTATTTTGCAGCAGGGCTCCAAATGATTTCTGTTAAGTGTCGGGCGCCATAATGTTATCCTATGGGAAAACGTCAATTTTGGAGTGCGTAACTTTGCCGCCATGTGATATTTTTCACCAAACTACTGAAAGCACATCTGTGTACTGTTGGCTGTCTTCCTCCAAATTTCAGGAAAAAGACCACATCGTTATTTTGCAGCAGGGTGCCAAGGATTCCTGTAATGCTTGGGCGGCAATGTTATCCTATAGGAAAAACTATCAACTTTGGAGTGCCATAACTTTGCTGCGTGTAATATTTTCAATACAACACTGAAAGGCACATCTGGAGATGTCGGCTGCGTTCCCTCAAATTTCAGCCCAAAACTCCCAACGGTTATTTTGCAGTGCAGTGCCAAAATTGCTGTCATTTTCCACAGACTAGAAAATTACTGTCGCAATTTCCGAAAGCTTTCACAAAAATTTGCGACACTTTCGTGAGCACAAAAGTAATTTCGAGAAGTACTTTTTCCAGAAATTTGAAAAACATATTCCTGGGGTGTTTACCACAAATAAAGACATATAAGCATCCTCAGGGCCCGACTAGGCGAATACAAAAAAAATTAGGTTGCTAGAGGGTCCCAAATTTAAATGCCAACCATTTTCATGATCACCAACTGAAAACAAAATAGCGATTGCTGAAAGTAACAGGCCCATTTGCGAAAGTAAAAATGCATTTGCGAAAGTGTTGAACTTTTTGTTAACTTTTCCCATTGACTTATAATGGGAAACTGTTTTTTGAATAACTTTTGAACCGTTTAATATTTTTTCATGAAATCTTTGAAAGGCACATTGGGGACCCTGGCTGCATGTTCCCTGAAGATTTCGGGCCAGTCACACAAACCGTACAACCTGTAGGCGCGACCACAGAATTCCAGAAAAGCGTAAACGCGTGCACAGATCAAACTTAATAACTCTGCAGCCGTATATCCGACCAGTACGAAACTTGGCAGATCCCAAGACCTATGGCTCTTGATCATAAATTACAAATTTCAGGCAAATCCATCAAACGGTTGCAAAGTTATTAAGGTGCAAAGTTTTGGGGTTTAACATAGAAATGGCTCCTCAACCCTAACTATGGTAGCACTACTGTGCTACCATAATATATACACACAAACACACATACAGGCCCAGATATTCAAAAGGGTTGCACCATGCGCAATAGGATTGCGCCAGCGCAAATCCAAAAATGCACCATTCTGTGATATTCAGCAGGAGGCAGATGCACCCCAAATCATGTTGAGCAATAGTGCAAGGATAATGAATGTATGCACAACTGAAGGGAGAACCATGCATAAATGGCGCAGGTCGATATTCAACAAATGCATCATGCACAATAGGGGAGCAAGCAGAAGTTGGTAATAGCAGAAATGAGCCAAAATAAAAGGAACAAGGGAGAGGTGCAAAAGCGCTACAGGAAGGCACGTGATGCTGAACCATAGCAAGTCAAACTGGGCAGGAGGGATATACAGGGCAGGCCAGCGAAAGGGCACTGAATAGAGAGGCACAGGGAAGGTGTGGGAGACACAGCCAGTGCAGAAGGAAGTGCCACACAGCACAGAGGCCACCACATTTAGGTGTTCGGTGCAGGGAGTAGCAGCCAGGATAGCGGGGAACACAGAGACAGCTGCGGGGGGGTGAATACAAGCCAGGGACATGGCTGGTGCCACCATCCAGATGGAGGCAGTAATGTGGGGGATGAGAAGGTGGGCAGCAGGGGGGCGTGGTTGTGGAAGGGCCAATCGGCAGTATGCCCCCAACAGGCAGTACTGAGCCCACACCAGCTTTGAGCTGTACAGCAATACTGAGATCGTGGGCCAGTACCGCCTGAATTGGACAATTCTGGGGTGGCTCTGTGAGCTGTGCAGTAATGTGATGCAGGCACCCACATGACGGAGCCATGCTCTGTCAGTGGACACTAAAGTGACAGCTTGCATGTGCTTGCTCACCACGGGTACCTTCCAGAGACCAATAGGGGACACCACAGGTATAACCCAATCGGCAGAGTCATGCCAGCTCACCCAATTCCTCAGCGCACTGCTGCAAAATGCTGCAGAGTACATCCATTTCCCCAGCATGCCGGCGGAGCGCAGAGCAAACAAACAGGAGTTCCACAGGGTAGCACGTATGCCTGGTGTGCTAGGGGCAATAGACTGCTCCTTGTGGCCATCTGCACACACCTGGCCCGAGGGGCTGCATATAATTAATGGAAGGGCTATGCTAGCATCAACTGCCAGGTGGTGTGTGATGCCAGGGGCACATAATCAATGTCTGTGCCATGCACCCTGGGAGCACACAATGCCTTCATCTGGCACCAGTCAGCACTGTGCCACAGATTCAAGAGTGGGGACATCCCCACCGGCCATAGTGGGTGAGTATGCAAACCACATGGACAAACATAGGGCTTGGGAGGGGCATGGTCAGAGGTGACATGGGTAGTGGCCTACATGGCCCGGGGCAGGGCGATGCTGATCACCAAACTAACCTCCACCCTCTACACACAGGTGACAGTGGATACCCACTCTGGCCCTGGCTGCTCACACCAAACTGGTGGCCCGTGACCCCGTCACAGCAAAGCTACAGTGACGCATGCCACCACATAATGTCATCAGTGGGTGTTTGGTATGCTGAAGGCATGTTTCTGTTGCCTGGATACCTCGGCGGTGCCCTACAGTACAGCCCCTCAAAGGCTGGCAGGCTATTCCTGGCCTGTTGCATCCTGCACAACATGGCCAATGAATGTGGGATAGCCGTACAGGTCGAAGAGGGGGACAGCGATGAGGACGATGAGGACGCTGGTGACAATGGTGATGGGCAGCACCCCCTTGGGCAGCGGACCCCGACTGCTCTGGCTGGCACAGCTGCACGGGACACCATCATGGAGGAGCACTTCAGCTAACCCCATGTAAGTCATGGGGCCATGTGCAACCACCAGTGGCAAAGAGCACAACCCACAAACATGCATGGACACACACGGTGCATGCCGTCAAGGAAGTGGCCGAGCCATTGAACCGCACACACCACCAGGGATGGGCGAGGTCTAACACCACGCGCAGACACACACACACACACACACACACACACAACTCACCAGACATGCACAAGGGTAGGAGGCATGCCACCCAAAAGCCACCCTAGCCACACACATGTCCACAGACCACCCGCCCACTGCCTGTCATTGTGCATGTGTCAGATGCTGGGCACCATTGCACAGTGGTGAACAGCGCAATGCAGGCATCATCATGCACACACAACTGCGAGCAGCAGCCAGGAGGGTGTGCAGATGGACTTGTGTGTGTGTGTGTGTGTGTGTGTGTGTGTGTGTGTGTGTGCAGGGCCGGGTACCCACCCTGCATTGCCCTCTGAATGACACAATGCACTCAGGGCAGCATCATACAGTAGCCATGGTGGGAGACAGGTCAGTCACGTGCCACAGTGCCACAGCCACCACGGATGCATAGATGGCCCCGCCGAGACCTGCCAGCAGTGACAGGCTGACCACTGGCCTCATGGGGTGGCACGACGGTCCCCCAGGGGTCCCACTGTGTGAACATGACTGTGCTCGTGTAGGGGTCTGCAGCATCGAACATGCCTGTGCCAGCCGTGCTCGGGATCCCATAGCTGAACCGGTATGACAAGGATGGTGTCTCATGATGCGGCTATGGGGATGGACAGTGCACTGCGCGTGTCTGCGATGCATGGGCAAATAACTGTGTGCCCATTGTGGCCATGATAGCAGTGAATGCCTGTGTCTGCCTGCCAATGGCAGCAGTCACATCCTCCCTCAACCGGTCCATCCCTGCCAGAAGCAGAACGGTGTCTCTGCTGCAACGCTCCTCTGCCTGGCACAGAGCCACACTCAGTGCATCCACCACCATCACAAGTCACATCTGCTGATTGACTGATGCTTGCAGTATGCGGGTGTGCTCATCCAAGAGGTCGTCTGCCTGATCGGCATGCTGTCCCTCAGGGTGTTCACGGCCCTGATGCTCATCACCCCTTGAGGGTGGGCACTGCACACCAGGGCCAGGCCTGGGCATGTCCACAGGCGGTGCACTGATGCCACCCCCTGACACTGTACCCCCATGCCCATTGGCTGACTGCTGATGCTGCCCCTCTGGCTGCCGCTCCCAGGGCTCAATGGTGCCACCACAGTGGCCGTAACAGTCCACTGTCCTGCACACACACCAGTGCTGCCCCACCAGTGCTGACAGGCACAGGCTGGGACTGTGATGACATGCAGGCCTCCACGGTGGCACCACCCACAGCCATGGCCGCTATGTAACCTGTTGTTTGGCCATCCTGTGGCACACTCGTATCACTGCCCATGACGTTAGCAACATCATCATCAGTGACGGATCCGGCACCAGCCCAAGTCTCAGCATGCTGGCATCCATGAACACTGGCATGTTGGGAAATGGGCAGGGCCTCCTCCACACCTGCTCAACCAATATCAGTCTATCAGTCTGGATGTCCAGGTGGGCCCACTGTCGCCCTGACCTGCGTATTCCTGTGGAGGTGGATGGGCCCTCCTCCATCTCTATGTGACTGGCCTCAGTGGAGAAGCCCACCACCGCTGACCCATGCAGATGCTTAGGAGCTGTAAGGGAAAACAAAGTCACGTTACTGCATGTGACCTACCCTGTCCACCCCAATAGACAGACCATGACCTACCATGTAGTGACAGGCTACCACCCATCTGGAATTCACCACCCAGAACACCCTCAATGGCACAACGCTGCATGCTTCCAGCAACCCGCTCCTCCTGTGGGGTCAGGCGTAGCACCTCCAGCTCTCCCCCACCTGTCGCAGACTATGCTGCCCTGATGGCAGCCACCTTCTCCTTAATCCTCTGCCTATCTGTGCCCATCTTCTTCTTGCACTCCTGCATGGAGTGCTGGTGGCTTCCATGCAGGTTTACAGCACGTGCCACCTCCTCCCATGCAGCAGCATGGG
Organism: Neoceratodus forsteri; assembly: GCA_016271365.2. Lineage (NCBI taxonomy): Eukaryota > Metazoa > Chordata > Ceratodontiformes > Ceratodontidae > Neoceratodus > Neoceratodus forsteri. Next base: position 119,838,930 of record CM028136.1, on the reverse strand, counting down.
CCTCTAGTGTTCCCTGGTGTCCGCTAGAAGTGGCTCCTGGTCTAGTGAGGCCTCGATCAGGGCATCTGTCATGGTCTTAGTGAAATTCGGCCTCCTCTTCCTCCCACAACTCTGTTCCTCTTCCTCCACAACATGCTCGGTCATGATTCAGCCTGTGAGAATGACAGGTGTTACCTGTGACTGTGCAGTCCCATGCATGTCCCAAAATCCACAGTCCACACTCTCAAACAGCATGCAACTCACTGCAATAAACTGCAGTAACCGACTATGGCCAGTGCAGCCCAATGTCGCATTTTTATAGCACAACCCATGCAGATGAGGCGAGGTGCATCTTTAAGTGGATGCAAATGCAGTGACTGCTCCATTGAATAGCTGATTAGATGATTTGCATATGGTGGCTGATGTAGCGCAGTTGATCTTTGTGCAATTGTGTTGAACTTGCTGAGCAAAGGCGCCAGTTCTGTGACATGCACAGTACACACCTAACTGCACATGCCCGGGTTGATGATGCAGGCACCTGCCATGCTGCTGATGTGCTGTGCATGAGAGGCAATGCAGGGCATGGCCACCATTGTGCCAGTGGCACTACAGCGCTGTTCACCTATATGGCGCTGTGGCACTGGGGCATCGTAGGTGCATTGGGGCAACAGCGAGGTAGGCCACTACAGGAGGTGGCACACAGGCACCCAATCATGCTACATGCATTGGATTCCCATCGTGCTGTGGCTGTCCGTGCGCCAGAGACCCTTGCCCCTGTGCCCGACCTTTGCCCCCTAGGCGCCATGCATCAGGCATGGGTGCACCACTAATGCGCTGTTCGGTGACAGTGCAATAGGGAATGGCAGCGTTGTACCGCGCAGCATCTGCATGTGGCAGGACTGCGCTGCAGAGCACCATTTTGACTGAACTGAGCAGCAGAGATGGCGCGGAGGCATGCTGTGCAGTGGATCCAGGTCAAGCTGGCAAACCTTGTGGCCATAGTGGAGCCACATGTTGGGCCTTTGTTTGGGAGGCACCCCTGGACAGGGCCAGGAGTCAGGTATGGTAGGAGGTGGCCGATGCCCTGGAGGAGGCCACCGGTATGGGGCAGATGGCAGAGCAGTGCCACCACTGATATGGGGACCTGAGGCACAGGGACCCGGACCTGCTTGCCTGCCTGCAGGCAAATGCCAGGAGGGGCATGGTGCCACGCCAGGCAGGTGCAACATCCATACACTTTTATCGTCCATATGGGTATCACGGTTGCATGTGTCCGGCACATGGGGGGGTGTCCGGTGTTGGCCATGGTGATGGTATCGGGGTGTGGGGTGGGTGGGTCTGGCTGTGTGGGAATGCACACACATGGGGCATGGGGAAATTGCTACAGGATTGTACTGATGTTCCTCTCTCCATGTTTTGCACCTTAGGGTCCGCAGAATGCCAGCAGGACAGAGACCGGAGACCCACCTGGAGGAGCAGCAGGCCAGAAGGGGTAATGATGGTCAGCGGCGCATGGACCAACCTGATGATGGTGAGTACCTTACATCCATGATTAATATTGCATGCTGTATAACTGGGCAGGCAGCGGGGCGTGGCCACTATCCATTGACACCACTGCCATGCATGCAACTTGTTATAGTCAGCACTTTCCAGTGGCACTGCATGTCTGGGAGTACATCAATGGTGGTCCATGCATGCACCGGGCACATGGCTGTGGCACTGCCTTCACCACATAGCCAAGTCACTGTATGGCCATGGTGGTACTGTGCAGGACATGGGCGGTGGGTGTATGTAGTGGTCCACATGGCTGTGGCTGCCTGGGTAGGCAGGTCTTGTGGACATGGTCACTGTGGGTGGTAGCACACCATCACAGGGGCGTGGCACATGGCTGTATGCCATGCACAATGGGTGGGCTGCAGGGGGCTGGACAGTCACACTTATTGACTCTGCTCCCTCTAACTAGGTGGTCAGTGACTCCAAGTGCTGGAGATGAATGTGAGGGAGCTGCTCCAGGTGGCGAGGGCAACACTGGAGCTGTTAGAGTGCATCCACCATCACGGGGTGAGGTGGAGGAGGAGCGGCAGACATAGGTGCCACGTGGAGGAGGACTGGGGCACATACTGAGCACTCCATGCCCCTACTACCACCTTCCCCCCTTTGACCCACCTTCACACCCCTTCTTCCCTCTCCCATATGTTCACACCTGCCCCTTACCCACCCCCACCTGTTATGTGTCCCTCCCCCCTTGTAAATATTTGTATATATGTTTTGTTACTTCTTTTAAATATAAGCATTTTGTTATGACAACTGTGGTGGTCTCTGATTTGCAGCGGGCTACAGGTGCTCTGTTGCAGTGGTGTGCATGGCATCAGGGGTGGTTCACACATGGGCATGTGTGTGTGTGCAGAGGTGAACCACCTATGGTGTGGGCAGGGGGATTAGTCACTGTCTGTGGTTTGTGTGTTGTACTCTGTGCACTGGATGCCTGTGTGCAGTGGTCCATGGGGCCTGCAATGTGTGCACGGCACCCCTGTCAGACCATCCATGGCCTGTGCAGCTGACACCCTTGCATGTCTGTGATATGCACGGTCTGTTGGCATGTCAGTGGTGGGACGGGATGTGTCCTTGGGAGGGTGTGCAGGGTGCTGTACCACTGGAGGTGGGGTCTGTGTCATGCCCTGTTGCATGAGGATACCTCGTATGCTGACGCATGGTCAGTCTCTCAGCTGTACCTCAGGGGATGTGCAGAGTGGCACTGTGTATACATCTGTTGCATCACTGTCTGCTGCCGCCTGCTGCAGGGTGCCCATGGTGGGACTGCCTTGCATGGCTCCATGGTTCACAGGGTTGCATTGTCAAAGTGGGGGTGGTGGCATGCATGGGGTGTCCTGCACTGTTTGGTGCTACTCCTGGGCAGGGTGTATAGGGATCATGGTGCAGGGTGTGCTCTGCATTGGTGGGATGGTGTGGTATGGGGTGGTCGGCCATCCTTGTGTGCTGGTCACAGCTTGCCAGGGGGTGTGATGGGGCACCATGGCCCGGCTGTGGGTTGGTTGCTGTTATCCATGGGCTGGTAGTTATTCCAGCTCCCCCAGTTGTGCAGTGCATGGGGTGGGGGATGATGTCTGTTCTGCTGTGTGTTCCTTTGCCCATCTGTGGCATGGGTGGTGGGCCCCTGCATCCCTGTTTGTGCTGTTCCATGGCTGCCCTGCTGCTGGGGGCATCCTAGTTGCACTATGGCACATCTGGACTGCTCAACTGAACATCCCTTGTTGTGCTATGGTGCATCAGATATGCTCAGCTTCACCTTCCTAGTTGCGCTATGGCACAGGTGGTGCGATATTCAGTCATCGGACATAAAGGCGCATCTTGGCTTGCGCGGCTTTGAATATCACGCTTCTTGAGCATGGGCACAGTGGACTTGCACTTGCTCCTGCTGTTGAGCACTTTTGGGCGCAGTTTGAATATCTGGGCCACAATGTTTAATACATTTTTCTGAAGTACTTAGTACTCTGTCGTAAACACTAATAGCATTAACTAACATATACATTGATTGATAGCATAATAAGTACTAATTTTCTCATAAACAGTTGTAGACTCATAAAGAGTAACAAGTAGTATGCTTATATTTGTTAGCATGAGATATTATGCATTGCACATATGTAATGTTCTGTCATGTCATATCCCATCATTAATAACAAGCTTATGTGTTAAATTGCAGATATCTTTATCATTTAGTGCACAAAGTGTTTGCTTATCATATTGTTAAATGTTATATTAATAGTATTCAGTAACACATTTCTTTCATTTAAATAAAAGATGTAACAGATGTAGGCAGTTAACTAGTTCTGCACCTATGTAACTATTCTTTGAACATTTACAGTGATGTATATAGTACTGTTAGCATACAATATCAGAAATCTTTGTGTTCAAGACTTAACGATGTATGTTAACAATAGTTGAAAACTGTACATCAGACACTTTTACTGACGACAACTGAGCATTTTTTTGTTCCTGATGATATTCTCAGATCGCCTCTATTGAGGGGTCGGGTGGGAATTTTCCAAATGCAGTAATATTGCAGTATGACTCGACATGTACATCTATGTGTCTATTTAATGTTATATCTACACATAGAATACATTAACATAAAATGTTTAACTCTTGGTTTCAGATATATATTTTCTTAGTAAACCATAGCCTATTTGTGCTGCTATGAGTAAATAAGGCACATCTGGTTTTTCGCCCACCCCAGGAACATTCACACTATCAGTCACACAATAACAACAACATCATTACTGTTTCATATGTGTAAACCATGTTCAGAGGGTCATGTTATGCCTGCCCTTCTTGTCACAGATTAACTGTCTGTGAAACTGCTTTACATGTATTTCAAGCAACAGTGAAAAACATATATGTGATTGTTTTGTGAGACTGATTTTGTCACCAATTTGATTTTAATTCAGCCTTCTCACAATTATTAATTGGACAATAAATCTTATTAAGCCTTATCTACAGGTGTTCTGTCTTTCTTTTATCATAATGTATCAGTGATACTGCGTATGTTGGTGTTGTTGCAGTACTGCATTTAAGCATACTGCATGATGTTCATTGCTACATTCTTTCTATTTATCACTGTAGTGGGGAGCATAACATGCCTGAGACTGTGCAAGTCATTAATTAGGTAACTAGAGTCTACCTGCAATCAAGGAGGTCTACTGCAAATATCCATGCCCTTTGTTTAACTGTGGCTCTCCACTCAGCATGCAGTAGCTATTGTGGTGGGGTGGGTGAGTGGAAATCCAGCCTCAGAATGTGCAACTCTAACTCTACAAACTTGTATATCACTAGAATCATAGAGGTGCACCATTCATGTCCATCACCTTATGTTTGCTGTGGCTCTCACTCAGTACACAATACCTGGTCTGGGGAGGCATTACCTAACTAAGCCCATGCAGCTCTAACTAGTAACTAGCCTGTACTTGCAATCACAGAGGTGTAACATTCATATCCATCTGCTTATTTTTGTTGTGGCTATCCACTCAGGAAGTAGTGTGGCAGTTTTTACCTCTAATTTCCCATCTTTTAAGAATGATGATGAGAAATAGTGAATGTAATGCAGCGGCAGGGCGCCAGGGCCTTCAGGCCCCACACTCCCACCTCAGACGAGAAATGGTGAATGTAATATAGCGGTGGGAGGCGTGGGGCCCCTGGCACCCATGTTTCCACCATGAATGAGAAATAGTGAATGTAATGCAGCTGAGGCGAGAACATGGGCCTTCAGGCCACCACTCCCACCACAGATGAGAAATAGTGAATGTAATGCAGCGGCGGTAGTGTGGGATCCTTCAGGCCCCACGCTCCCACCACAGACTAGAAATAGTGAATGTAATACAGTGGCAGTAGCGCAGGGCCCTTCAGGCCCCAGACTCCCACCACAGATGAGAAATAGTGAATGTAATACAGCGGCAGTAGTGCGGGGCCCTTTGGGCCCCACGTTCCCACCATGGATGAAAAATAGTGAATGTAATGCAGCAGCAGTAGTGCGGGGCCCTTTGGGCCCCACGCTCCCACCACAGATGAGAAATAGTGAATGTAATACAGCGGCAGTAGTGCGGGGCCTTTGGGCCCCATGTTCCCTCCATGGATGAAAAATAGTGAATGTAATGCAGCAGCAGTAGCACGGGGCCCTCCCACCACAGATGAGAAATAGTGAATGTAATACAGTGGCAGAAGCGCAGGTTCCCGCCACGTGATGTGTAGTGAAATAGTAACACGAACAGCAAAACAAACACATGGTGGAAATGGAAATGGTAACAGTAAGGTAAATACAAGTGCAAAATGACAACGGAAGGCAACACACACAGTGGCGTGAACAGGAGCAGTAAAGCAAACAGGGACATAAAAGCAAGTTGACACAGTAAGTGTAACAGTAACAGAAGTGAATACCCTCGTTTTGGTGGACAACTGCATAGAGAAAGACAGTGTATACAAAGAATGTATGCATTGTAATGGCAATGGAAGTTTAAAAAGAGCATTGGAAGTACTTCATTTCAAATATCTCAGCAACCGTATGACATAGTAAAAAAATTTAAATTTCACAGACATCATTATTTCCTGCATACCGTTTTGTATTACATAGCCCATAGGGCTTTGTAAATACACCCTGCAGCTTAAATTCACAGCATAGGACTATGTAGCTAGCGAAGAAAAATCCGTATCTCACACCGTTTTCAAGATACAAGCCTCGAAAGGTGGCGTACGCCACCATGTTAGTCTATGCAAAAAAATGTCAACCCGGATTACCATAACTTGGGAGCCATGCAATATTTTTCACCAAACCAGAGAAAGGCACATCTGTGAGATGTTGGCTACCGTCCCTGCAAATTTCAGCCCAAAGATCAAGCGGTTCTTTTGCAGCAGGGTGACAAAGAACTCCTGTCATTTTGGCAATAGTCTGGAAAAGTACTGTCGAACTCATGAAAGCTGCAAATTCATTCGAAAAGTGTCACAGGTTCGAAAGTACTTTGCAAAAGTATTTTTTCCAGAAATTTGAAAAACTTATTTCTGGGGTGTTTAACCCCCAAATAAAGACATGGCTAGCATCCTCAGGCTCCGACTAGGTGAATACAAAAATAATTAGGTTGCTAGAGGGTCTCAAATTTAAATGGCAAGCATTTTTCTGATCGCCAACTGAAAACAAAATGGTGGATTTGCAAAAGTAAAAGGGCCATTTGCTAAAGTAAAAACTGCATTTGCGACACTTTTAAACTTTTTGTTAACTTTTCCCATTGACTTATAATGGGAACTTGTTTTTTGAATAACTTTTGAACCGTTTAATATTTTTTCACAGAATCTTCAAAAGGCACATCGGGGACCCTGGCTGCACGTTCCCTGAAGTTTTAGGACCTGTCGCACAAACCGTGCATTCTGTAGGCGAGAGCAAAGAAATCACAAAAAAGTGTAATTGCTCAATTGGTTGTCGCTTAATTACTCTGCAGCAGTATATCCAACCAGTATGAAACTTGGCAGATCCCAAGATCTACCATGCCCAATTATGCATACCAAATCAGGCAAATCTGTTGAACAGTAGCAAAGTTATTAAGGTGCAAAATTTGACCCTTTAACCTTAAAAGTGCTACTCAACCCTAGCTATGGTAGCACTATCGTGCTACCATAATTATGGCCAATTAAAAAAGCCACATTTGTAAGGTAGCTGACATGTAAGGGATGGCAGAGGTTCTCAACCATTACCTTTCAAATCGTCCGCAGCAAATTCACAGCATGGTGCTATTCAAATATATTTTGCAGCAGTAAGGTTTAAGGGCATTTCTCAAGACAATGGTAAGCCTGATATATAAACAATCCCACCAGTACATTTCATCACAGTTCAGAACCTGTCACATTAACATAACAACCAGATGAATTCTGATGACACAGACTTATGTTTTAGCTATCTGATGTTATCAATACATAAGATACACCACAATTCATGGTGCACTACAACAATAGCAAGGATTCATTATTGTGATGTCAACAGACCTGACTGTCTCCTGCAGTCATAACCTGCAAAGGTTTTCATGCAAACAAAAATGTTATGACTCACAGTGTTTCCTTAAGCTTGAAAAATGTGCAATATATATTGTTGGCTGGGGGATGGGGTGGGGTAGGGGGTTCCTTGTGGTCCTATGCTTGCCAGGCAATTTTTTAGAAACTGGATCTCACTGGTATTCTATATAAACCATACAGATGATTGATTGATAATGTATGACCACTTGACTGTCTTCATCATTTCAGTAATTATATCAACAGCACACTATGCAGTTTGCAGGCAACATTAGTTTCAAGATTTCTTGTTCTATATAGGTTTATGCGTAATGTGCTTTACTGGTTAAACAACTTCCCTTTCCTTTCCCTTAATACAGTTTACAAACTTACTTTCATAGAAACACAGAAACATAGACTTGGATGGCAGATAAGGACTGCTTGGCCCACCCAGCCTGCCCATTTCCCTACCAATTGGATAAGCTGCAGATTCTACTTAACCAACTGCCTACTTCCTCCTACCCCCACTATAATTGCCTTATGTCTGTCCCATGCATGCTTGAATTCCCCAACTGTTTTAGACCCCACAACTTCCCCAGGAAAGTGGTTCCATGCGTCCACCACTCTCTGCATGATAAATATTTCCTCACATTGCCCCTGTGCTGTCCCCCTCTGTCTTTGAATTGTACTCTCTTGTTCTTGCACATCTCTTTCTCTCAAAAATGCTACCCTCTTGGACTTTTTTTGGGGGGGTCTCCTTGTAATGCCCAATTTGATAGACTTGTCTTTCTGCTATTCCCCTTCAGAAGGACCTCAGTGAAAATAAGACATGCCAGTACCTATAAAGCTCCCATTTTGTAGATCCCACCTGTTAGGGGAGCGGAGAAACTGAAATAAATTAAATGAAATGAAATTGCTGTATTTCTATACTTTACTGCCTTGCCATGTCCTCTTACTCCACTCTTCCAAAAACAACTGACATTGCAGTTTTGGAACCTTGAAAATTACCCTTTTACACTCACAGGGGTTTGGTGTTTTACTGTTACCAGTGTTTCTTTGGGTTGACAATATTAAAAGCAGCACACAACTGCTAAACTTGCAATGACTGCAAAATATGGTCCAGTAAGTTTAATTCCATTTTCTCCTCTCCCCTAACAGGTGGGATCTACAAAATGGGAACTTTATAGGTACTGACATATCTTATTTTCACTGAGGTCCTTCTGAAAGACGACAGAAATACAAGTCCATCAAGTTGTGCATTACAAGGAGAACCCCAAAAATACACCACTTCAGAGTTGCATTGACAGCAAGGTACAGTAACAATACTGAATATTATAACATAGCTACATTCCTAACATGTAAACTGAGCATTGACCGACTCATATGCATTGCACTTTGCTGCCCATTTAGGTCTGAACTATTGCTGTACTTCATTTTTATGTTTGCTTGCATGCATGTGCAAGAAACATAGTGCAATGATCCAAAATGCAGTACCGTACAGTTGAAAGAGAGAGCTCTGCTTCAGTGAGCAATGCCCCCCAACAGAGATGCACACAAGCAGGCATATTGCATGCTTATGCACTCCTTTCCCCCACGTACACACTGTTTGGCTGACGGGGGTGCCCAATCCCCCATTGGCTTCATGCTTCCTCCCAAAAAAAAGCTTTGCAGGTGCCACGCTGGGAGCCCACCCCAGCATGGCAGAAATTGTTATGGCCGATGGGGATGCCCAATCCTCTGTTGGCTCCAGGCCCCCCCAAACAGCCTTCCAGCTGCCAAGCTGGTAGCCCACCTCAGCATGGCAAATGTCCCGCGTTGTCTTCCTAAAATAAAACAAAAACCTGTAAACAAGAAAACATTCCCTCGGCGGTCTCCATGCCCACCTGCGCCCACCCTCTGCATACTCTGTCTCCCCACACCCCCACCTCACCCCATACTTACCTCCAGAGTCCAGCGTGACAATCTTCAGTGGACTGGGAACACGTCTGCACTCTTCAAAGCTGACCGTGAACTGAGCAAATGGCGATAAGCTATATAATGTAATAAATAAGGTTTTCCAACTTTGCTGCATATCTCAGGCATTTTTGGAATTTTGGCACCAAATATTCAACATAGAGGTTTGAGACCCCTCCTCATGAATCCTGTCACTGCCTTAGCGTTAATCTGGCCAGAACGGTGATTTTGCGGTCACTGTGAAAAATCACCTTTCAGGACTGATTAATGAAATGACAGTGCAAGTGTTCATAAGGTGGGCTCTCAAAAAGCCTATGTTGCAAATTTGGTGAAACAATTCCTAAAAATGACTGTTTTATGAGCATACATTGCCCAGTTCCTACGCACGCTTGTAAGTTCACGAATTTTTAATATTTACACTCCATATTTTCAACATTGCCATTTTACCACACCCGCTTATGAGCAGTGCAGCTGTCATTTTTCAAGTCACTCAAAATGTGTTTCTGTGCATGTAGCGCACAATGGCACAGTCAGTGTGCGAAATCAATGTATGGGACACATTAAGAAAATCACAGTGACACTGTTCATGAGCAGAGTTCTTAAAATGGCTATGTTGAAAATTTGGTGAAAAAATTCAAAAAAATGACTGTTTCACGAGCGTGCATTGCACAGTTCCTATGCACACTCGTAAGTTTGCAAATTTTTAATATTTGCACTCCAGATTTTGAACATTGCCATTTACCACACTTCCTTATGAGCAGTACAGCTGCCATTTCACATATTACCCAAAATGTGTTTCTGCACACGTGGCACACAATGGTGCAGTCGGTGTGCGAAAGCAATGTTTGGGACAGATTAAGAAAATCACAGTGACACTGGTCATGAGCAGAGGTCTTAAAATGGCTGTGTTGAAAATTTGGTGACAAAAGTCCATAAAATGACTGTGTTATGAGTGAGCATTACACAGTTTCATACCCCTCTTAAGTTCATTAATTTGTAATATTTTCAGTCCAGATTTTCACCAGTGGCATTTTCCCACACTTCCTTATGAACAGTACAGCAGTCATTTTCACAACATGGCGAAATGTGTTTTCATACTTTCAGCATAGAAATGTGTGGTCACTGTGGGAAATCATTGTTCGGGACAGATTAAAAAAATCACAGTGTCACTGTTTATGATTGGAGGTTTCAAAATGCCTGTGTTGACAATCTGCTGTAAGAAATCCCCAAACTAATTACATTACAGGTGTGCATTGCACAGTTTCTATGCACGCTCGTGACTTCACCAGTTTTTTTAATATTTTCAATGCAGATTTTCAACATTGCCATTTTTTACACCACCCCAAGAACAGTACAGCTGTCATTTTTTACATCCTGTTCAGAATGTGTTTTGCACCTGTGGTGACAAATGCCATAGTCACTGTGTAAAAGCAACTTTGACTAACAAACTGATATTGCCACTGTTCATGAGGTGGGGTCACAAAAAACTATGTTGAAAATCTGGAATATACCAATAAATGCCTGAGGTGTTTGGGTTTCCGACATTAACATCCCACACTGTTGATAATGACAGGCATCAAGGCTGTGACTTGGGATTGTCACCTGCAATGCTCATACTATTCCACCCCACCCACACCTTGCAGTCACTGAGGGCATCGAGGTGTGCCTTGAACTCTGAGCCCAAAGTTTGCCCCATTCTCCTATACCACACCCATCTCACGTATTTCCTGATGGAATGAGGGTGCGATAAGGTCCAAAGACCCTAAGGCACACCGTCAGACAGTTGTCAGTGTCTGCAAGGTAGGTGTGGTGAAATGGCATGGTCATGATGCCTGATGACCAAAGGCACACCCCAATGCCTTTCAGTCTCTGCAGGTGCTGGTGGGGTTGGCTTCAGTTCAGTACTTCACTACCATTCCTATTATGCAGCTCTGTAACTCCTACACTACCAATGCCAGCAAGCAAACATTCAGCATTGACAAATGCTTGTTTCTCCTGTATTTATACTTTACTGCCTTGCAATGTCCTCTTCCCCTTCCACAGGACACATACTAAAGCACATTTATATCACCTAAGTAAATCCAACACCACCACCACTCATTTTCCTCCCCAGTCCCCAAAGGATCTTTTCTATATTTAAAGCCCAGTGATTAAAAGACAAATAATGCCTCTGACTTTAAATTTACTATCTGTAACAATATTTATTGCACATAGGCATTGATTTGAAAACTTTGCCTTATCCTTGTCTCCCTGAATGCCATTTGAATACCTGATTTTTCAAACATTACATAACTGTTCCTCAAATAACTGACACTGCATTTTCTGAACCTTAAATAGACCATCTTAAAGGGCTGTGATTTTAAGTTTTATGATCACCATGGTTTCTTATTTGTAATTGGCAGTCAATGTAATCTGTAGTAGGTATATTAATATGTATTTCTATGGTGGTATTAAAGTTAAATACCATTCATACTAAGATACTAAGAAGCTAGCAGAGCAAGCATTCCTTGTAGAACTAGAAAGAAAGTGTTCCAAGACACAAAAAGTCTAACAGGGCTATGTTTCATTTGTTTAAATTGCACCCTTTCCATTGTTCACAGTTGTGTCATGAAGACTTAGGGCTGGATATTCAAACTGTACCAGGCAGGGGTGCAAGCCCAGTGCAGTGCAACTAGGCTGCACCAGGGCATGGACCTGGTGATATTCAACGGTGCTGCACCATGGCAGCACTGTTGAATACTGCACTCCGAACCACGCACTGCACGGAGCAGTGGCACTGCGCCAGCGCAAGTGGTAGAATGGGAGCAGGGATATGTGCCAGTGCAAGTGTTGTTGTGCTAGGCGCATCAACTGCAATATTCAGAACTTGGTATGCAAATGAGGCCATTATGCATGCAAGGCTCAAATGGGGCCAATTTCATGTAATTATGGACCCATTTGCATGTGGTGCACTGATCCCCCGGCGACTTGCGCCTGGTTCCCTGCCAGGCTGCAGCTGTTGAGGACCGATGCCCTGCAGGTCCAAGGTGGTTCCCCTGCTCCTGTATGCCCAATTGAGGGAAGAAGCTGTGTCAATACCCTGGTGGTTGACTGGATCCCCCCACCGCCCGATTGCGGGCATATGTAAATGAAAGGTCCCAGGTGGTCCAGTGGAAACACTTCCCATCACCGCTGCCAGCAGGCATAGATGAAGTGAAGTACCTGGTGGTCAGTGGAAACACCCACCCTTGCCGATGGAGTGGTTTCCACTGGACCACCAGGAACTTTCATTTACATATGCCCACAATCAGGTGATGGGGGTATCACTGAACTACCAGGGCATTTTGATGCCACCGCGATCGGGTGATGGGGCAGGAGGTCATAGCACTCCTAGGACAGGGAGCTTGTGGACAGTGTTCTGGGTGGGCGGGTGGCCACCCACTGCTGGTGGCTGCCATGTTGTGCCCTGAAATATGGCAGCTCGCCTGCGGTTGGCCAGGATTTGCTCCTGGTTTTAACAGGCACATCTTTGCGCCCCCCAGAGCAGCACAAAGCGCATTTGTGCCAGCATATGTGCCACACATCCCGGGCTGAATATCGGGATTTGCCGCATATGCATGGGCACGCCCCTCGCACTTGCGCCACATTCTTTACAGATGCACCCTGGTGCATCATAAGTTACAGCGCAAATTGCCCCTTTGAATATCATGCCAGGGTGCATTGGTGGGTTGCACATGGTGCAACCCTTTTGAATATCCAGGCCACAATGTTTTTATGTGAAACTCAATAGCACTGAGCTGTTAATTGAGCTTAATGGTCAGTCTGTGCTGAAGACAAGCGAGATTCAGGAAGGCTTAGGTGAATGAAATTCATTTGAAAGCATTGTTTGTTATACTGTTGAAATGTGAAATGTTCAGATGAGTACAGTGAATCAGTTGTAAGTATACATCTACATACTGTATGTATATAGGGAGGCAGTATAGTGCAGTAGTTTAAAGCTGTGAGCAGCAATATGGACCCCTAAGGAAGACTCTGGTTAAGAGTCGAAGCGCAGGGTTTTGCTCACATACTGCAACTGCTGTGTTTTGTTTGTACTGCAGCAATATTTTATCTGAAATTGTGGTAACTTTATCTATGTACCAGAGATTTTTCAAGCTTTGTTTGAAAATAGGCGCTTTTGCTTGAAGTGATATTCTAAGTCTGTAGTTTATGTACCATTACTTTTGGTTTCTTGTAATTTGGGGTTGGCCACCTCTTTTTTAGTGAGCACTAGCTTAATTTCAGGCTGCTCACCAGCACAACTGTTTTGGTAAACTGCAAACATGGAGACCTGGGTTTAACATAGAAACATAGAAGTTGACGGCAGATAAGGACCGCAAGGCCAGTCCAGTCTGCCCATTTCTTTTTCTACCTTATAAATGTGCCATCAGCCTTTGCTCTGTCAGTGACCTATCTATTCATAGTCATTTGTATTGCTCCCTTATGCCTATCCCATGCCTGTTTGAAGCCCTGCACTGTATTCATAGCCACCACTTCTTGTAGTAGCTATTCCATGCATCTACCACCCTTTCTGTGAAAAAGAATTTCCTCACATTCCCCCTTAATCGGCCTCCCTCTAATCTCATGCTGTGTCCTCTTGTCCTGCTATTTTTCTTATATTTAAACATGTTAGACTCTTTCACCTCATTTATGCCCTTAAGGTGTTTAAATGTCTCGATCATATCACCTCTCTCTCCCTCCTTTGCTCAAGGGTATACATATTGAGCTCCATTAATCTGTCCTCATATGTCTTCTGATGCAGTCCCCGCACCATTTTGGTTGCCCTTCTCTGGACTGCCTCAATTTGGTTAATGTCCTTGTGAAGGTGTGGCCTCCAATACTGCACGCAGTACTCCAGATGGGGCCTAACCAATGTCTTGTACAGAGGGATTATTACCTCCCTCTTACGACTTGTGATACCCCTACTAATACACCCTAACACCCCTAGCCTTACCTACTGCTTTAGAGGTCTGCTTGGATGATTTTAGGTCATCAGTGATGATGATGCCCAAGTCTCTTTCTTCCTTTGTGACTGCTAGCAACTCCTCCCAGCCTATAAGTGGCTTCAGGGTTTCTCTTCCCTATGTGCATGATTTTGCACTTCTTTGCATTAAATCCCAGTTGCCACTCTTCTGACCATTTTGCTAGTTTATCCAGATCTCTTCTCATTCTGCCCACCCCATCTGGATCATCTACTCTGTTGCAGATCTTGGTGTCATCTGCAAACAGACAAGCCTTACCTCTAGTCCATCTGCAGGTCACTAATGAAGATGTTGAATAGGACTGGCCCCAGGACTGATCCCTGAGGTACCCCACTTGTGACTTGCATCTCTTCTGACTGTATACCATTTACCACCACTCTCTGTTTTCTGCCAGTCAGACCAGTTTGCCACCCAGTTGACCAACTTCTGACCCACCCCGAGCCTACCTAGCTTATTTATCAATCTTCTATGTGGAACAGTGTCAAAGCTTTGCTGAAGTCAAGGTAGGATGACATCAACTGCTCCCCCTGGTCCACCACTCTGGTTACCCAGTCAAAGAAATCTATGAGATTAGTTTGACAGGACCTCCTTTGTAAACCCATGCTGTCTTGGATCCTGTGCCCCTATGGATTCCAGGTGTTGCACTATCCTTTCCTTAAGGAGTGCCTCCATAATCTTGCCCACTACTGAGGTAAGACTGACTGGTCTGTAGTTCCCACCTCCTCCCTGCTACCACTCTTGTGGAGCGGGATCACATGAGCCCTCCTCCAGTCTTCTGGGACCTCTCCTGTGCTCAGAGACTCACTAAACAATTCTGCTAATGGCTCTGCTAGTTCCTCCTTTAGCTCCTTAAGTACCCTGGGATGTATGCCATCAGGTCCCATTGCCTTATCCACCCTGAGCTTAGCAAGCTCTTGTAGGACCCTTTCTTTTGTGAAGGGAGTAGTGCTCACCTCCCTCCCCCTGAGTCCATGATGCTGAGCTGTGGGCCCTGCCCTACCTTCTCTTCAGTAAATACTGAGCAAAAGTATCTATTTAGGATAGATGCCTTTACAGGGTCCTCCTCTTCACATGCTCCTTTTCTCCATTAAGCTAGCAATACCTCTCTGGACTTTCTCCTTTCACTAATGTATCTATAGAAAGTCTTGTCACCTTCTTTACTGTTAGTGCTAGTGTTTCCTCAGTTTGGGACTTTTGCCTGCCTTACTGCCTTACCTGCTTCCTTAGGCAGTTTGGTATGCCTCCCCTATCTTCATCCTGCTGTGTTCCTTATATTTCCTGAAGGCCAGCCTTTGGCTCTGAACTTTTCTGCTACTGTATTTGAGAACCAAAGTGGTTTCCTTCTTCTTTGCACTTCCTTTTCTGTCTAACACAATGGGATGTTGCTTCAAGTATTGTATCCTTAATGCTTGCCCACTTTGCCTGTACCTCCTCACCTGTGTTTCTTTTTGTCAGGGCTAGCTTAACTCTGTTGGCCATCTTATCAAAGTCAGCTCCTCTGAAGTCCCATATTTTGCCTTGGAATGGGATGATTTAGATGTAGTAGCTAAATTGAACCATACCATGTGATGGTCACTGGCCCCTCAGGTGACCTTCTACCTGAGATCTGTGATCCCTTCTTTGTTAGTCAGTACTAGATCTAGGATAGCCTCTGTCTCTTGTGGGTTGCTGTACCAGTTGTTTGAGGCCCTCCTCTGCCGGAATCCACTATGAGTCTAGTTCTGGCAGATGTTCCTGCTGGTATTGACCAATCTGTATCTGGCATGTTGAAGTCTCCCATTAACAGAACCTCCCTTTAGCTGTCATGTTTTGTATATCTTCTAACAGTAATGTGTCTATGTCCTCCCTCTGGTCTGGGGCCTGTAGACAACCCGAGTGGGATTGAATCCCAGCCCCCACTCTGCATACTATGTGACCCTGAGCAAGTCACTTAACTTCCTTGTACTCCCAAGTCACACCTGTAAACATGCTTCAGCTTAGTGTCTTTCACCTAGGGGAGAAAACACGTGTCTGTGTGTGTCTTAAAAGTTCCAGTCAGATGATATGTAGCTGTACTGGTGTAAAATATATATTACTGTTGACATAGAAACATAGAAACATAGACTTTGACAGCAGATAAGGACCGCTTGGCCCACCTAGTCTGCCCATTTCCCTGCCCACAGGATAAGCTGCAGATCCTAGATAACCAACAGCCTATTTCTTTCTACCCCGCACAAAAATTACCTTATGTCTGTCCCATGCATTCTAGAATTCTCCCACAGTTTTAGATCCCACAACCCTCTTGGACTTTGATGATTCCACTGAGCTACTTAAAAGTTTCTATCATGCCCCCCTTTCACTCCTTTCCTCAAGGGTATCTATATTAAGATCCCTTAGTCTCTCCTCATATGGCTTCTCTTGCAGACCCTACACCATTTTAGTTGGCCTCCTCTGGACTGCTTCCATCCTGTCTATGTCCTTGTGGAGATGGGGTCTCCAGAACTGGATGCAGTACTCCAGATGGGGTCTCACCAACTGTCTGTACAGAGGGATAACAACTTCTTGTTTTCTGCTGGTGATGCCTCTCCCTATACATCCCAGTATTCCCCCAGCCCTCCCTACTGCCTTCTCACATTGCTTGCTAACCTTAATTTCATCTGATATCATTACCCCTGGTCCCTTTCCATTTTATGTTGGCTACGTGCATGCTAAGCTTACATCTTGCGCTAGTGCGGATCTTGGGGGCGCGGCTTCTGTTGGGCGAATGCAGGGCACGCATCAGTAGGTGTGTCCCTCATTCCCCAATCAGCCTGCATGCCACCGCCACACCATGCATTCATAATGGGGTGAGCACATCAAAGCAAAGGTCTGCTGCAATCTGAGCAAAGCTCTAATGCGCAGCAGTCCTTTGCTTGCCGTGCTCACCATCATTATGACCATGGTTGGCGAGCAGTCGGCCACCTCACACTTGCCGACATCGGGGGTGCCCAATCCCCCTGTCGGCAATCCCCCGGTATTTGTGTGCTGATGGGGGAGCCCACTCCCCATCAGCATCAGCCCAACTGTTGAATGCTGAGGGGTGCCCAATCCCCCTCTGCTCGTGCTCCCCTTTCTTTGTTTGCCAGCAGGGGTGCCCCAATCCCGTCTGCATTCCCCCTTCATGTTGTGTGCTGACAAGGGTACCCAATCCCCTGTTGACTACTGCACCCCCAAAAACCCACTTAGGTGGCACGCTGGAGCCCACCCCAACATGCCAAATGACCTGTAAGATTAGGTCCGAATTCCATGATGGTTTTCTTTTTACCTGCAAAATGAAACCATCCTCGTAGTCTAGATGCCCCTCCCCACCCACACCCACCCACTGTGCACCCTGCCTCCCCACCCCATACTTACCTCTGAACTCCGGCGCTATGATCTTCCGTGGACCGGGAACACATCTGCACTCTTCAAAGCCGACTGTGAACTGAGGAAATGCTGGTAAGCTGTATAATGCAATGAATAGGGTTTTTTCAACTTTGCTGCATATCTCAGGCATTTCTTGGAATTTTGGCACCAAATTTTCAACATGGGGTTTTTGGGGCCCCCCTCATGAATTCTGTCACTGTCATAGTGTTAATCTGCCTCGAAAGGTGATTTCGCAGTCACTGCGCGAAATCACCTTTTGGGACCCATTAACAAAATGACAGTGCCAGTGTTCATGAGGTGGCCTCTCAAAAAGCCTATGTTCCAAATATGGTGGAAAAAATCCAACAAATGCCTGTTTTATGAGTGTGCATTGCGCAGTTGCTATGCAGGCTCATAACTTCGTGCATTCGCAATATTTTAACACTGGATTTTCAGCATTGGCATTTTTGTGCACCTCCTTATGAACAGTACAGCTGTCATTTTCCACATCCTGCCTGAAATGTGTTCCACTTCCAGCTTGCAATTATTACTGTCGCTGTGGGAAATTAGTGTTTGGGCCCAGATTATGAAAATGTCAGTTACACGGTTCATGAGCAGAGCTCCTAGAATGCCTATGTTGAAAATTTGGAGCTGATACTCCATAAATGACTGTGTACGAGGCAGATTAAATGATGTACTGCTCATGCCGCAGCATTTGTGATATTTTCACTCTGGATTTTCACCATTGCCATTTTCCACACCTCTTGATGAACAGTTCAGCCATCACTTCATATATCCTGCCCAAAATGTGTTTCCGCACTTCTGGCGCAGAATAGTGTGGTTGCTGTGTGAAATCACTTCTTGGGACACTTTGAGGAAATGACAGTGACACTGTACATGAGCAGAGGTGCTAAAATATCTATGTTGAAAATTTGGTGCCGAATGCCCATAAACTGGCAGAGTTTCAAGTGTGCCTTGCATATTTCCCATGCACCCTTGCAACTCTGCAAATTCCATATATTTGTATGCCACATTTTCAGCACTGGCATTTTATTACACCTCCTTATGAACTGTGCAGCTGTCATTTTTCACATCCTTCCCAGCATGTTTTTCCGCTCTGCACTAACAAACACCTACAGGGACACCCTAATGCCTCTCACTCTCTGCAGGGTGGGGGTGGGTTGGCATCAGTTCATTACTTGACTGCCACTCCTATGCTGCATCTCTCTAACTCCTGCACTGCCAATGGCAGCAAGATAACATTCGACATTTACAAATGCTTGTTGTTGTAGTTACTACTTCCCCCCATTATGTAATCTTCCCCTGGGTTTTTGTTTCCCAGGTGCATTATTTTGTACTTCTTTGCATTGAATCCAAGCTGCCATACTTCTCACCATTCCTCCAACCTTGCCAGGTCCCTTGTCATTCTTTCCACGCCTCCTTGTGTATCAACCTTGTTGCAGATCTTTGTGTCATCTGCAAAGAAGCATACTTTTCCTTCCAGTCCCTCTACAATGTCACTTATAAACACATTAATAAGGACTGGACCCAGTACTGAACCCTGCGGTACCCCACTGGTAACCCCTTTTTCTTCAGAGTGGACTCCATTTACAATTACTTTTTGTGTTCATTTGTCCAGCCAATGTTTTACCCAGGCTATCACCCTGGGACCCACTCCCAGGCTGGTTAATTTGATTATTAATCTTTTGTGTGGGACTGTGTCAAATGCCTTGCTAATGTCTAGGTAGGATATGTAAACAGCCCCTCCCTGGTCTACTACTTTGGTCACCCAGTCAAAGAAATCAATTAGATTCATCTGACATGATCTTCCCGCTGTGAACTCATGCTGCCTTGGGTCCTGTGCCCCACTGGCCTCTAGGTACTCAACAATTCTTTCCTTCAGACATGATTCCATCACTTTCCCTACCACAGAGGTCAAACTGACAGATCTGTAGTTTCCTGCCTCTGTCTTGCTCCCACTTTGGACGGGAATCACATACACCTTCCTCCAGTCCTCAGGTACCACACCATCCTTCCATGATTTGTTAAAAAGGGTAGTCAGTGGTGTCACTAGTTCTCCTCTTAATTCTTTTAGAATTCTGGGGTGAATTCTATCAGGCCCCATTGCTTTGTCCACCTTCAGTTTTAGGAGTTCTTTCACAACCCTTTCTCCTGTGAAAGGACTGGTATGGACCCCCCTATCCAAAGTGCTTCTGTTAATTGGATTAGGCACCTCTCCCCTTGTGAATACTGAGCAGAAATATTCATTCAGTATCCTGCTTTTTCACTGTCCCTCTCTGCCCACCCACCGTCCATTCTATTCAGCCTCACTATCCCTCCTTTGTCTTTCTACACTCCCTGATGTACCTGTAAAAGGTTTTCCCTCTTCTTAACCAAGTTGTCTATCTTTTTCTCAGTTTGGGCCTTTGCTATTCTGACTTCCCTCCCTGCTTCCTTCTGCCATTACTGGTACAGTTTTCTGTCCTGCTTCTTCTGTGTTTCTTTATGCTTCCTAAATGCTATATTTTTCTCCCCAACCTTATCCGCCACCTCCTTTGAGAACCATTGTGGCTTTTTCTTTCATTTTGATTTATTTGCTTCACAAAAAGGCTTGTTGCCTCTGTGATGGCAGTTTTGATGCTTCCCCATTGTTGCTCCACCCCTCCTTCTAGCCTGTTTGCTGGTGCTCTTCTAAGGCACTCTCCCATTTTGCCAAAGTCAACCCTCCTGAAGTCCAGTACCCTCACTTTTTTATATGGCTTGACTCTGTAGCTGAGTTTATCATGAACCACACTGTTTGGTGGTCACTTGCTCCAGATGGCTACCCACTTCTAGATCTGAGATCCTCTCACTGTCCCCATTTGGGAGTACAAAGTCTAAGACTGCTCCCTCATGAGTGGGTTCCAAAACTAGCTGGCTGAGGCATGCCACCTGTAAGGCATTGACAATGGCCCTGCTTTTGGATGTGGCTGCAGCAAAGGTGCTCCAGTTAACAACTGGCATATTCAGGTCCCCCATCAAGAGCATCTCTCCTTTCTTTGCCATCCTAAGTATGCCTTCTATCATATCCTTGTCCATTCCCTCTCCATACATGAGGGTCTGTATACAACCCCCATGCAGATTGTGGTGTCATTTCCAGTCTCTAAGGTGACCAACAGTGCCTCCTCTTCTCCCTGTTTACTCTTTTGTTCCATTGCTTTTATCCCTTCCCTTACATAGAGAGCTACTCCTCCCCCCCTTCTACCCTCCCTGTCTTTCTTGTAGGTTGTGTACCCTGGTATGTTAACATCTCAGTCATGGTTCTCTGTGTACCATGTTTCTGTGACTGCTATGATATCCAGGCATCCCTCTTCCATCAAGGCCAAAGGTTCAAGGAGCTTGTTACCCAAACTATGGGCATTGGTACTCATTACCCTCCATTTCTTGATGGCCTTACCCCTTTTTGCCCCATCCTGCCCTTATTGCCTTTGTCATTTTCTCCATTTATCTCTGCCCTTCTCCCTA
The DNA here is from genome assembly GCA_016271365.2 of Neoceratodus forsteri. Lineage (NCBI taxonomy): Eukaryota > Metazoa > Chordata > Ceratodontiformes > Ceratodontidae > Neoceratodus > Neoceratodus forsteri. Next base: position 119,817,586 of record CM028136.1, on the reverse strand, counting down.
TCGACATCTCTGTCTTGGTGTTTATCTCACTTACTACCCTGTTTTTTTAGGGGGGCTTGGATTACCCTTCTCCTTTCCAGTGCCTCCCCCCTTGGCTAGTTTAAATGCTTGCCAATGAAGCATTTAAACCTATCACCTAGGATCCTGGTTCCCCTCCTGGACAGATGTAGACCATCACACCAGTATAGGCCTGCATCACTCCAGGTGGACCTCCAGTCCCCAGTGAAGGTTACCGTGTGTGCTGCTTGTCTAAGGTCCCTCCCAAACTCCACAAACTCTTCCTGCACTGCTCTGATCCCTTTCTCAGCCAGGTCATTTGTCCCTAGGTGGACAATGACATCCAACTCCCTTCCCAATGCAGCTGCTGCAGCGATCCTGAGATTCACTCCCTGTCCCTCCAAGCCATGGCACCAGGCACCTTACCTCCTCTCCCTTCCTCTCCCAGTTCTACCCCTAACAATGGAGCCTCCACCAGGAGTTGTTTACTTCCTGTGGGTCCCATGCTACCCTCTTGTGGGTCTCCTTTGTGGAGGTTCCCAGCATCCTCCTTGGTCTCCACAGTGGGTACCTCCATAGAGGAGTCAAACTTTGCCAGAATGGCATATGAATTGTGGAGAGGTACAACTGGAGGGATGCACCTCTGCTCCACCACCCTCACCCTCCCTGAGCCCACTGTGGTTCAACTGCTCCTCTTTCTTGGCAACCTCTGAGGCAACGGCAGTGGCCCGGGTGGTCCCTGAGTGGGAGAGGAGGTCCCACAAATCCTGGCCAACTCAGCCTGGAGATGAGCAACCTCCTCTTTCAGCCCAGAGTGGTGCCTGCAGATGGGACAACTCCACATCCTCCAGAACATCTCCTGGAAGACTGCTGCTCCACAGTCACTACACTGCACCACTCCCATCATGACTTATTTCTGGACCCTTAAATGTTGTTTTCTCTGTTTATTTTTTTTCTCCCTACTTACTTACTGCCTCTGTGCCCTTTAAGATCCTGATCTTCCTGACCATGTTCTTAATCAGCCACAAGGACTGTGGCCTCATATAATGATGAGAATTTCTTCTCACGACTCTGTGAATCCCTTTCCAGACACATGCTCTCTGCCTATATGCCCCCACTCACCTCCCCACTCCTTCCTAGCCAAGTTAATGGTGAACCCCTAATCGCTAATGCACTTATAGTTAACCTTGCATTTTTGTTTCACCTTGCAAATTTTATTCTGTCTCGTCTCTCCTCGCAATCTGCCCTAGGTCAACCTCTGTATGCTATTCAGCTATTTTCTAACTACAAAGCAATGTCCCACCAAGTGTTTGCCAAATATATTTATGCAATTTTATCTATCTAGTACAAGACTCTACACATTGTATCCATTTAGTTCATATCTGTTAGCATTCCTCCTTTTCAGTACTTCTGTAAAGTCTGCTTACTTTATTGAATGTCATCAAATTGTATATCTGTATCGTGTACCAAATCTCTGTATACTATCCTCATGTTTTCCTATTCCCCAGGTCGCACTGGGAGATGAGCAACTTGTTGCTCAGCGTGCCTTCCTGGTGAAACATTTCAATAAATAAATAAAAAAACACCCCAAAAGAACATGTGCATACTGAAAGCATGGTTGGGTAACAAAACATATGGTTCCAAATATAAAGACCTGGAAGAGTCTCCTAAAATGGATTAAAATCTATTTTCTTATGAAGATGCAAAGAGTTTAGTTTAGAAATCCAATGTAGTAACATCCACATTGGTGAGACTGCCAGAATATGGTGAGCACATTTCTGTGCTCTTAACAATCATGGGCATTCACATGTAGGGATGTGGATGAGCTGATAGCAAAAGGCTCTCAGCAGCTCAAGACATGGTTGTCTAGCTCTCTGTCCACCTTGTCACTGGGTAGAGTAATTTCTGCTTGAAGACAACATATTTTTTTGTTTTAAATAAATAAGAAATGAATGTTTAGACACAAATACACACATAAAGGACATTTTTTCATCTATGCAGAATGTTTTAATGAGTGAATTCTGATATGTGCAATAAATAAATAAATATATTTTAGTACAATTGACATGGATTTTTCATAGGTAATCATTAATTGTGTTCTATTTAGCCAGTAAAATTTAATTACTGCTTCATGTTCACTCATTTAATTACAATCAACATAGTAATCATTTTTCCACTGTTTAAAAGATGGGCATAAAATGTATGGTGAAATACTGTGAGTGAGAAAATATAATGTTATGTGTTTTGCATCTGTACAGTTGTCAATTGTATCTGCACAGCCGTCAGTCAAATGTGATGCAATTTTTGAATTAAATAACTGCAGTATTCAGTGTTTGTGAATAACGACCAATCAATCTATTTGAGTAACGTTTGGGTATATTAACTAACATTTTAAATGTGTTTTAAAGCCTGAGACCACTAAACAATCAACAAATATTCAATACTGTTATTCATAATTGAACACTCAGTTTTGCAATACTCTCTTCTCCAGGTCCCCTTCCCCCACTTAACATATATCCATCTGCATAACAAGCTGTTTTATAGCATTTGGGGGGTTATACAGTTGCTGGAAAAATTGTTTTACTTTACTTTTAACACTGAAAGAGAAACCTGCCTCAAACAACAAAATGTTGAAGCTTTCTCTCTTTGTTTTAAAGCAGTTCAGATTCATGCCAAAAAGCTCATTTTTATAACATCACAAAGGTGTCAAACACTGCGTTTTGCAATAGACACAGTTCCAAGGTGTGAAAATACACCAATGTTACATCACTCCTCTCCTCTTCTGCAATGTCGACCAATAAAAAAAGAAAAATACCTAAAAAACAAAACCAAAACAAAGGTGTGAAGCATAAACTGAAGCAAACTCACAGATGTACTTTGCATTCACCTTCCCCTGAAGTGACTTACTGTGTCTGTGAATTCTGGAAAACAAGTATTCACTTTAAGCAGTTACTGTATATCTTGCCCTGCAAGTCTTAACTGCAGGACATTAAAATAGAGCTCTGAGTGGAGTGGTGAAATGGTTGAGGTGGGAACTCATTCACTGAAATGACTTTAATTTGAATTAAGTGAAACACATGGTTTACTGAGCTAAATAAATATTTACTTGTATGTGTTTTATCTTGTATGTAGAAAGGAAGTAGGAGGCACCAATACAGAGGAGTCGGTGCCAAATTAAAACACTTATTAAATTTAGTTACCTGCAGTTTTCACAAGAGGACAGTAGGCAAGAGACGGTGTATTTGTGTCCTGTTTTATAATGGGGATCTAACATTAGCAATGGTATTCCTGTTACTACTAGTCAGTTTCAATTTTTCCAACTCTACAGATGGAACCATTTAAAAAAAAAAATAATGAATAAAGTCTTAAGGAAAAGCCTACCAAGCAGTAAGCTATTTTCCCATGGCAATCTTAATACTGTAAATAAATCAGTAATAATACACAGTTACTGACAAATGTATTCCACTGTTGAAAACTAATCTTCATTTTAAAAGGAGAATGCAGACAGACTACCAATAAGTCATAGCGTGCCCCCACCACCAGCTGTAGCAAAATTATGGCACCAACCTAAAAGATCTATAGGAGAGAAAATCTATATTGCTGGGACATATGAAGATAAACTCAAGAGACCCTGTAAAAGGAAAAACACCTCCCTTTCACATGGAGCATTCAGATAGAAGCTAGCATGGATACAAGATTCCTACCTAGCTCTTGATTGCCATGGAATTAAAAGAGTATATTTAATTATATAGGCTCTGCCATTCTAGTCCTTTCCTCTAGTGTGATTGCTGTGAAACTAAAACAATGTTATTTTTATAGTTTGCTATATTGTCATACGGGGCTGCCCATCTGCTTTTGAAAATATAAAGGTGTCACAATGTGCCCACATTTTACTGCACCCTCCTCATATGCTGTACAATAGCTGTAAAATGTTCTGTTGTCAGCATAGAATGAGATGGTTTGGGGGAGTTTTGGCAACCTTCGCTCTAAACTGGTGACAAATGCCCCTGTTTCAGCAGTTGCCGTTGTCTGGAAAATAGACGGAAAGTGTCACTCCAAGATGCTTGATCGAGCAGAGACAATCCTCTTTGCAGGATGGGGCTGGCTTCAAGAGCAATCAGTCAGTCTGCATTAATTATCCCCCCAAAAAAATCTAACACTCCCCTCTGAAGGGCAGTAGATGCACAAGTTCACGAGAAAGCAAGAAAGAGAGTGAAAAAATAGTAACAAAACATATGGTTGTAAGGGTAAAATGAAGGCAGAGCAACTAAATCAAGTTTAAGAGAAACCCTTTAATTGTATACATCTAAACAGGGTTTTAAATAATTGATTAGCAGTTTTTCTTGGGACAATACTAACTGTACAGAAAGTATTTATATAGGTTTTCTAGAAGTGTTATGTTTGTTAAACACAGTGAGGCAAGTGCTATGCATTTCCACAATGTTTTAGCACTTTTATGAGCAAAACACTAATCAATTTTTTGTGTTAAATAAAACTCTGCTAAAGATTTTTTTATCATCATTATGATTATTATTATTATGTTGTCCTGACAGGCTCCTGAAAGTGTTATAATGGTACAAGTCTCTGTGTTTCCTGCAGCAAAAAAAAAAAAAAAAAAGTCTGGCGAGAGCCAAAATGTCTGCATGATTTGACCTGATAAGGAATAAATTTAGTGTGAGGCTTGGATTGTCCTTTGATTATTGTGGGACCGGAAAAAAAAAAACAAATTAGCAGTTCTCGTGATTGTTCACTCATGTCAAGTGCAATGTTCTGTAGCATTCAATATTAGTACCTACTTTGGTAATCTGCTGTACCTTTGTAGGTATGACTAGATCGGCCATAGATAGAGCAAAGGCCAATGGCACATTCATAAGGCAGAAAAAGAAATGGGCAGACTGGATGGGCCTTGCAGCCCTTATCTGCTGTCAACTTCTATATCTCTATGTTTCTAACGTATAAATTGTATGTGCTTCATGAAACTGTTGCCACAAGCAGAAAACCCATGGTTATGTGCTGGTAGCAGTGCACCTTGTCTGCACAGGTACTTTACACGAAGGAAGGCTGTCCATATACATATGTGTATGTCAGTGTCTAATGTGAAAATATTTTCTACAGAAGTGTGTCATGGATAAAATGAAATGATCACAAACATAGCACTTGACCAACATTTTCCAAGAGATAACTACACATCGAGATTTCCACCCACCATGTTTTCCTTTTGAGGCCACTGTCCTACTCCCTCCACCCCCAGTACCGCTGTACAATCTGCAATTTTCTACTTGTCAGTGTACCATTTAAATTGTGTCTGTGCACCAGGGTTATCACTTAATGCTATTTAAAGTAACTGGCACACCACACTTATGAATAGTAAGTTGCTTCTAGCATCCATGAATAATGTTTGCAACCAGGAGTCTACATATCCAAAAAGTCCATGAGTGTAGACTCCCAGAAAGATATAGGTACATCAACAGTGTACCCTGTAACAGAAAACAGAATTATTTGACCTTAGGTTGTGATTTCTACACTACCATTCATAAAATCAACATTCAGATGAGTGCCCCCCGCCTAATGACAGCAAAACCCAAAAGAGCTTGAATATGTTTATTTTTATTGAGGGCCTGTATGTATGGGGCCCTATGTCTCCATAAATGGGTTAATTTCCAGTCTATCATTGAGACCATCATTTTCCATTCCTCACAGAGAAGAGAAAGGTCCCCTACAATGCTACTTAATAAACAAATGCTTCACATAAGAATAAATATTTTTTGTCTGTGGCAGAAGTGTTAAAAATAGAACATAATTTCTTTTATTGCCTTTGTTAGAGAATAGTTCATTTTTGTTATGCTATGCCTTGTTTTTATTTAAAGGTCCCACTATAGTGTTAATTTAATACTGCCATGTTCCCTCATAAGTGCTGCAAACCAAGGTGAAAGTGAGGGGAAGGCGGACCACAAGTTAGCTCTATGTGCAGACACACACACACACACACACTCACACTCACACACACTCAGCTTGCTCTGTCACAGCACAAAAAAATTGGGAGAGGGTAACAAGGTCAGGGAAATTAAAACCCCTGTACAAAGCCCTGCCTGCCCAGCAGATTCCCCATGATGTTGACTACAATGGTAAATTGCTGGAAGCACTGGTAGGGAACATGAAAAAGGCATCCCCTACAGGTTGTAACAGAAAGGGCAATTTTTTCCCTCTCATGGAGAAAAAAATGTATTGTAATATGTGTAAGCAGTGGGAAGAAGTGCTGTCTGAAATTAGAAAGACGGCTCCTTTGAATAGAACCATGGAGCAGTCTTTGTTTGTTTTGTTGTCCAAACAGCCACTCTGTGTTGAAAATGTCCTAAACAAATACACAGTAGCCTGGTCTTTCATCTTTTGGGCTTAAGAGCTCCAAAATATCTGCCACACAAATCAAAACGTTCTACATAGTGATTGTTGGCCCCTAAAGTGGTGCATAGATCAGGGAACAATAATGAGTAGCAGGCAGCCACTCCCTTATGGAGCATGAATGAAAAGCTTCACTGTGGCTTGACCTTTTGTTTTTACTTAAAAGTCCCACTGCAGTATTAATTCAGTGCTGTCACATTCCCTCTTCTGTTAGGTACTCATCAGTGCTGCAAACAGAGAGGAAAGCCAATGGGGAGAACCACAAGTTAGTGCTATGGACAAGTGCATTCTCTGTCTAGCTCAGCTTGCTGTGTCACAGCACAAAAAGACTGGGACAGTGTAACAAGGCTGGGGAAATAAAAACCCCTGTACAAAACCCTGCCTGGTCTACTTAAATGTGCTTGCTTGTTCCACTGCAATATGAAAGCCAGGGGAGAGAACTGGAGGCCCAGATCAGAGGACATGGTGTGGGCAAAGTGAACTACTGAAAACTCAGTCACAACCTTGGCAAAAGTTTTACTAAGTTCAGCTTTAGCATCCATAGAAACATAGAAACATAGAAGTTGGCCGGCAGATAAGGACCGCCAAGGTCCATCCAGTCTGCCATTTCTTTTCTACCTTATAAATGTGCCCATCGGCCTTTGCTTTGTCAGTGGCTCATCTATTCATACTCATCTGTATTGCTCCTTATGCCTATCCCATGCCTGTTTGAAGCCCTGCTATATATTCATAGCCACCACTTCCTGAGGTAGGACGTTCCTTGCATCCACCACCCTTTCTGTGAAAAAGAATTTCCTCACATTCCCCCTTAATCGGCCTCCATCTAATCTTGTGCTGTGTCCTCTTGCCCTGCTATTTTTCTTATATTTAAACATGTTAGACTCTTTCACCTTGTTAATGCCCTTAAGGTGTTTGAATGTCTTGATCATATCACCTCTCTCCCTCCTTTACTCAAGGGTATACATATTGAGCTCTGTTAATCTGTCCTCATATGTCTTCTGATGCAGTCCCTGCACCATTTTGGTTGCCCTTCTCTGGACTGCCTCAATTTGGTTAATGTCCTTGTGAAGGTGTGGCCTCCAGTACTGCATGTAGTACTCCAGATGAGGCCTAACCAGTGTCTTGTAAAGAGGGATTATTACCTCCCTCTTATGACTTGTGAAACCCCTACTAATACACCCTAACATCCTCCTAGCCTTACCTACTGCTTTAGAGGTCTGCTTGGATGATTTCAGGTCATCAGTACTGATGATGCCCAAGCCTCTTTCTTCCTTGTGACGCCAGCAACTCCCCTCCCAGCCTATAGGTGGCTTCAGGGTTTCTCTTCCCTATGTGCATGATCTTGCATTTCTTTGCATTAAATCCAAGTTGCCACTCTTCTGACCATTTTGTTAGTTTATTTAGATCGCTTCTCATTCTGCCCACCCCATCTGGATCATCTACTCTGTTGCAGATCTTGGTGTCATCTGCAAACAGACAAACCTTACCCTCTAGTATATCTGCAAGGTCACTAATGAAGATATTGAAGAGGACTGGCCCTAGGACTGATCCCTGAGGTACCTCACTTGTGACTTGCATCTCTTCTGACTGTATACCATTTACAACCACTCTCTGTTTTCTGCCCGTCAACCAGTTTGCGCCCAGTTGACCAACTTCTGACCACCATGAGCCTACCCAGCTTATTTATCAATCTTCTATGTGGAACAATGTCAAAAGCTTTGCTGAAGTCAAGGTAGGCAACATCAACTGCTCCCCTTGGTCCACCACTCTGGTTACCCAGTCAAAGAAATCTATGAGATTAGTTTGACAGGACCTTCTTTGTAAACCCATGGTGTCTTGGATCCTGTGCCCTATGGTTCCAGGTGTTGCACTATCCTTTCCTTAGAGTGCCTCCATAATCTTGCCCACTACTAAGGTAAGACTGACTGGTCTGTAGTTCCCTGCCTCCTCTCTGCTACCACTCTTGTGGAGCGGGATCACATGAGCCCTTCTCCAGTCTTCTGGGACCTCACCTGTGCTCAGAGACTCACTAAACAGTTCTGCTAATGGCTCTGCTAGTTCCACCCTTAGCTTCTTAAGTACCCTGGGATGTATGCCATCAGGTCCCATTGTCTTATCCACCCTGAGCTTAGCGAGCTCTTGTAGGACCCCTACTTTTGTGAAGGGAGTAGTGCTCACCTCCCTCCCCCCTGAGTCCATGATGCTGAGCTGTGGGCCCTGCCCTACCTTCTCTTCAGTAAATACTGAGCAAAAGTATCTATTTAGGATAGATGCTTTTACAGGGTCCTCCTCCTCACATGCCCCCTTTTCTCCATTGAGCTTAGCAATACCCCCTCTGGACTTTCACCTTTCACTAATGTATCTATACAAAGTCTTGTCACTTTCTTTTACTGTTCGTGCTAGTGTTTCCTCAGTTTGGGACTTTGCCTGCCTTACTGCCTTCCCTGCTTCCCTTAGGGCAGTTTGATATGCCTCCCTATCTTCATCCCGCTGTGTTCTCTTATATTTCCTGAAGGCCAGCCTTTTGGCTCTGAACTTTTCAGCTACTGTATTTGAGAACCAAAGTGGTTTCCTTCTTCTTTTGCACTTCCTTTTCTGTCTAACACAATGGGATGTTGCTTCAAGTATTGCATCCGTAATGTTTGCCCACTTTGCCTGTACCCCCTCACCTGTGTTTCCTTTTGCCAGGGCTAGCTTAACTCTGTTGGCCATCTTATCAAAGTCAGCTCCTCTGAAGTCCCATATTTTTGCCTTGGAGTGGGACGATTTAGATGTAGTGGCCAAATTGAACCATACCATGTCATGGTCACTGGTCCCCAGGTGACCTTCTACCTGGAGATCTGTGATCCCTTCCCTGTTAGTCAGTACTAGATCTAGGATAGCCCTGTCTCTTGTGGGTTGTTGTACCAGTTGTTTTAGGCCCTCCCCCTGCAAGGAATCCACCATGTGTCTAGTTCTGGCAGATGGTCCTGCTGGTAGTGATCAATCTGTATCTGGTATGTTGAAGTCTCCCATTATCAGAACCTCCCCTTTAGCTGTCATGTTTTGTATATCTTCTAACAGTAATGTGTCTGTATCCTCCCCTGCTCTAGGGGCCTGTAGACAACCCCGAATCTTATGGCTGTCCCATTTCCTGTTTCCAGGGTGACCCATAGTTCTTCTGGCTCCTTATGTGTATTCTGATTTTCTGTAGCTTTGATATTTTCATTGACATACAGGGCCACTCCACCCCCCCCCCTTTTTGCACCTCGGTCTCTTCTGAACAATACATAGCCAGGTACTGAAGTCTCCCAAATGTAGTTACTGGTAAACCACATCTCACTAATTGCTACTATGTCCAGTTTAGCCTCTGACATTATTGCCTGAAGGTTGGGATCTTATTTCCCAGGCTGTGAGCATTTGTGTACATGATTTTCCATTGCCCAGATTTCAGTGTGTTAGTTGTTGGGTGAGGTTTGGCATTTCCCCTGAATGCGCCGTGTGGGGAGACGGACCGTTTTTCTTACCTGGTGATGCAAATGAACTGCAAACATGCTGAATCCCTGTTTGACCACTAGCTGAGGGGGGAGGTGTGTTCTTCCCATTCAACGTATGGGGTGCTGCACCCATCTCCCCATTTGCTAGTTTAAATATTATGCATAGATGACAAACTTCTGCCCCAATGCACTGACTCCCTCCTTAGTCAGATGCAGTCCATCAAATTTAAAGAACTTTCGCTCCCAGAACTGTTGCCAGTTCCCTTCAAATCTGTGTCCTTTTTCCTAGCACCAGCCCTTGAGCCACATGTTTAGCTCACCTATCTCCCCTTCTCTGACCTTCTGTCCATCTGCCCCCCTCTCCCAGATTGGCAGGATCTCAGAGAAGGAGATGCCGAATGAAATGGATAATAGTTTGTCATCCAGCCTGGTCAGGTGTTCCTTGGTCTCCACAACTGACCAGCTGGAGAGATCATTAGTCCCTACGTGTACCAGGACTTCAATGTTTTCTCCTGCTTTGTGAACAATTTTAGCAATGCGGTCAGTGTCTCTCCACACTGATGTACCTGGGAGACATCTGACCATTACCCCTGGCTGGAGATGGGTATCAACTCCCCGAATCATGGAGTCTCCTATGATCAGAAGTTTTTTGGATGTCCTTTTTGCTTTTTTTGTTTTGGTTCCTGATTTGGGTGAGTTTTTTTGTGCTAGCTCCTCTGCTGCAGTGTCCTGCTCTGCAGTGTCCTCTGCCCCTTTGTTTGATTTCAGAGATAGAGGCAGATACCTGTTTGTAGTATTTATATGGTTTTTGGAGGTAATATGTTGGAGAGCAGAGAGTGATGGGGCACCCGATTTGCCCCTCCTAACCACCTGCCAACCTCCTGGACCAACAACCCTCTGTGGTCGAGGTTTTTCTGTTGGATGTTGGGGAAGTGATGGATGGTTCTTATAATATATTTCCTCTTGAATATGAAATTTAGGGCATGCAATCTCTGCCCATGCTGCCCGGAGCTGAGCCCTAAGATCTCCAATGGCCCAGCATGTAGGACAGTGTCCTAAATCCTGTAAGACTGTCCTTCTGAAAATTGTTCCACAGTCCCTGCAGTTAATGATATCCATTCCAGATAAGTTGCTGGGTTTATAACCTAGTCAGAGTAATTAGAAGGAAGAAAATACAAGTCATGGGTTGATTTTGTGTTTTGTTTTTGTATAACTTGTTATAACATTCACACAATGTTTCATATTCCCTCTCTTCCTCCCTCCCACATTATACTTTATCTGTCCGCACCTCAGACTGCTACTTTTTTCCCATCCATACTTACTCAATTATTCAGCCTAGAAGGCACAAAACAATAAGCCTGCATATAGAATACTGCACTCAGTGCCCATCCTAATGCACAGTTAATGCACAGTCTGACCCAGGAGAATCTCAGGGGGCAGCAAACAAGTAAAACAAGGGGAACAAATCCTATATATTGAAAATGATTGGCTATTTAACTTGTAGGCATGTCAAAATAGGTCTAAAAAAATGGGCAGACTATATGAACCTAGTGGTCTCTTTCTGCTGTCAACTTCTATGTTTCCTTTTCATAGGGGAGGGAGGAAGACTTTGCTTAATTACCAGTCAGAACAGAACCCAGTTCAAGTAAAGGGTTAAATCTTTCCTTCTGTCTATGCTACAGATAAGAAGGGTTTCAATTTATGGCTAGCTATGAATCCTATGAAACAATCTATCTGAGTTGTCTGACTACCCCCCTCCCTCCAAGCATCTGGTTTTGAAGTCATGGACAGTGCTGTTAAGTGGTATATTTATGTTTAATCCTGGAAAAAATGTAATTTTTTTATTTTTATTTTTGATTTTGTTAACTGGGTAGGTGCACTGATCCCATGGACCATTTTCGGGCACAACCCGGGCCACATAAGGTGACACAGAGTAGAAACATAAAAATAACAAGAACATAACACGATTAAATAATACATAGTGAAAGGTTACAGTTGTTACATTTGGCAATACATGGTGGCAGTAGTTGAGGGACAACATATAAAGCAAAGTAAGGCTCATGGTGGTAAAGTTTCAGTAAATAAGAGAACCTACATGGCCCTACTCCTGGAACCTATAAGGGGGGGCTAGTCCTTAAAGCAGTGGCAAGCAGATGCTATGGTATGATATTAGATGGTGGGGTTATCTTAAAAAAATATATATATATTTTATGTCAGAACTCAACCACACTGTCAATAGTGATCGCTCCTACACTCACAGAAACATGGTCAACTATGTATGAAGGCTGTAACCAAAACAAAAAAAACAAACAAACAAAAAAAAAACATCCTTGGTATTTTGCAGAGCTACAGTAGGATTATTTTAGCTATGCATGATGTAAAATGTTACATGGCAGTAACATCACAGCTAATTACTTTGAGGTGGGTATGTAACCTGACGGGTCATTTACAAATGGTTTCATAGATTCATCACAGCTAGCCTTGACCTGGAAGCCTCCTTATGTGTAATATAAATTATGTCATTCCTTTAAGTGCTTGAAAAAGTAATGTGTTCAATGCTGCTTTATTACTAAACATGGGCATGCTACTGAATTTTTATATGGATAAACATAAATGAATATGGTTTGCGATTTACAGGGCATATCAGTAATAGTTTACATTTTCTGGACTTTACCATATTTGCACAAGCAGGTCAGGTTGTGAAATTAAATCCTCTAGACAGTTGACAGCTACAAATGCCCTTTTGAGAGAGGACAGTTCTCACCGAAATCCTTGATTAAGTCCATTCCTTATTGACAATTTGTCAGACTGAGAAGAAATTGTTCTAATATCAAAGTTTTCCAAGAAAAGGCTGAGGAAGTAAAGTAACATTTCAGAACATGGGGATATTTATAGAGTGGCATAACAAATGGTTACCTGAGAGCATATGCCCTTAATAGGCTAGAATTGCTCACACCAAAAAAGAGGCATGGTAACAAACAAAAAAAATGAAAAAAATATAGTTTGTTACCGACTATAGTAAACTAGCAGGTCAGATTACAGCTGTTGTTTAAAGTACTGGTCTGTCTTAACCAGAGCTGTGAAACTGGGATCAGTATCTGGGTATTCCCCACTTATTTCCTTTAAAAAAGCTCCTAGTATTGGAGATCAGATCCTGCACAGTAGACTGGTGAGGTAAATTTAGGATCCTATAAATTGAAACTGGTTGGCTATTTAACCTGTTGGCATGTTTAGATGTGGTAAATGTAGCAACTGCAGCAACTGCAATCAGACAAGGGAATTGAAACTGCAGGGCTATTAGTGAACAGTTGAAATACGGTACTTGATTTCATTACATGCCGGACAGTGTTTGTTGTTTTTGCTGGTTTTGCTGTCTGGTATCCTTGTTTAAAACTATATGCTGGAAGAATAGTTAGATCTGTCTGTTTAAAGATACAAGAATACCTTAGAGATAAAACCTCAGCGATGGGATGAAACACCAGTGGGAGAACATTTTCTACAGGATCATACCAGTAGTCCTGTTAAAGGCGTTGCAGCAAAAACGATCTGCCTTTGTCTAATGAATCACTTTTAAGCTGTACCCATTACACTGACAAGGTGACATGAACTGGATGGGCCTTGTGGTCCCTTATCTGCCGTCAACTTCTATGTTCCTATGTTTCTATGAAATAAATAATAATATTACATTTGCTTGCACTGAAATGTGCAGAAGTTTATGTTCACATAGCTGGATACACTGTATGTAAATTACATTTTACTTTTCTAGTCCTAGGAGGGTGCTAACTGTCAAACTTGCTCAGCCATATAAAAGCAGTTACAATGAAGAGCTGATGCATACTACATGAAAATAGAGTTGGTTATATTTCAATACAAGGAAATAAAATATTACTCTGTTTCAGTTCACACCTTGTCAATGTGTTTAGGGCTTTAACAAGTATTTCATTAGACCAAGGGAGATAGTTTTACCGCAGTGTTGTAATGTCTTTTTACAATAGCAATGGCATTTCTTCCTTTTTTAATTAAATAAGCTTTATTAAATTTCAAACACACAAAACAGGCAGCACATAGTGCAGGTAAATACAAAAATGGAGGCTGCATAACAATAATGACAAACAACATGTAATAGGGTGTAGGTTGAGTGACAACACCAGAGACAAAAATGTTCAGTTTGGTGCTCACACTAACTTTGTGTGGCCCATTTATTCAAAAACAATTAATTAAACTCAGGCTCTTCTTGAGCCTTAACTAAAACTTAAAGTAAGAGGCTTCTTATTTATAATAAAATAAAAAAAAGTAAATAATTCAGTATAGCAACTGAGCTTCAGTATCCCCACATGGAATACTGCCACAGAGTGGTGCCTACAAACAGATAGAACCACTATCTTCTGTGAAATACACCTATCTGTCTGGTTCTCTGTCTTTTCTCTTTTATAATGCTAAGGGATGACATCATCAGTCACATGATCTGCCCCCTAACACTAATACATGAATTTAGCTTATTCTAATACATAAACCTGAGGCATCACACAGTCATAGTCCTTTGTTTCTATAATGTTAATTCAAAACATTAAATTGTATACCGAAGAGACTAACATAAAAGGAGTATTTTAAAATGAATAACGAAGGGCTGCTTATAACAAAAGGTCCCTCCTACTTTCTATGTCCTCATCTGAAGAGGGGACTATAAAATTAGTCCACTAGAGGGCCACTGGCCCTTAAGAAACAACCAAGCACATAGAAAGTAAATGGACAAGTCCCTCGGTATGTTCAGGCATTTTAAACTTAAAAAAAAAATCTACAACTTCATTTAGATAAAGTATACATTTCTTTACCTTACCACATGCATTTATTTATTTTAGGCTTTCTAAAGCTAAAGTAAGCATAACAAACATAAAGCTCTGTATATCCGGACTTCATCCAGGCATCTTTTATTATTATGGTCTAGAAAACTATTATTTTGGGTTGTTTTAAAAGAAAATATGGGAAAACAACAGGTAGGAAGGCATTAAAGTTCTTTTTAAAATCTAGCCCTCTGTATTACCAGAGAAGCATAATGTGACACATAGTTTTCCTCTTTTTAAAACCCCGAAGCCCATTTATTTCATATAAATATGAAGACTGTCAGAAGGTTCAAATGCAAGTGTTTGACTACCAGCAGAAATGGAGCAGTTTACGAAGAACCAGAACCTTTTCCTAATCTTTTTAAATGTTTAAAAAAAGCATATAATCGCTCTGGTTCTCCTACTGCTGCTTCACCCTTTTAAACAGAATCAGTCTGCCTGTATTTATTTTTTTTAGCGCGAAGGCGTGGTAGCGCAATAACGCTTTCATTATGGTTTTAAAACTGCAAACCAGGAAATCTTTTTCTTCAAATGCCACGGACGATAATAGCCTTAAATTTCTCCCACAATATCCTGGTTTTCGGCTTAATAATTCAGATACAGTAGTCTATTTATTTATGTGGGAGGGGGGATTGAAATATTGTCACTGTGCACAAATCTAGAACTAGGGAAAAAAGCTTTATGAACTGCTTGCATACTTTTTAACCGAGGCTAGCCTGCATTACGGGAACTGTGTGTTTAAGTGAACTCTCCATGTTTTTACCTATAGGCAGTTTAAAATACACTGCCTACATTTTCCAGGAGGATTTTTAAATTTTTAAAACATGCCATAAAAATCCAAACCCCTTTTCCACCATATGGACATATAGAGAACTTAGCAAAAAAAGAATATCATGATGGGAGGCCACCCCAGCATGATATAACAGAATAAAAGGATAGTTGAGGAATAATTACTACTGCAGTAGATTTCCACGAATGGGAAAGAGAAGAGAACAGAAAATGTCCATACCATGGGCGGGGGGGTGCTTATACTAGCAAATTCCTTCAAGGTTAAGAAAAAAACAAATCTTCAAATGTGGTTTTAAGACAACCTGCTCAAACACCAAGGTAGGATGGAACTTCTGCACTCCCTCACCTGGATGCTCCACCCCAGGGCACCCTTACAAAAAAAAACAGTACTTAATTGTATGGAACTACTTTATTCCATACTTCATTTCATATCAACACAATATTGCCCTGGGATGTCTTTTTACTCTATCTACTGGCTCCATGTCTGGAGAGGTAATCAGCATTGACATGTGTTCTTCCAGCCCTATGTTTTATTTTGAATTTATAAGCTTGTAGGGCTAGGTACCACCTCATTATCCGGTTATTTTTGTCTTTCATCTGGGATAGAAAACATAAAGGATTCTGATACCTGACAAGGGTAAAGGGTGCTCCCCACAAATAGAACTTAAGGGATTCTATAGCCCACTTTGCGGCTAGACACTCCTGTTCTATTTAGAGTATTTCTTCTCCCCATCATGTAACTTATGTGAGATATATACCACCAGGTGTTCTTCCCCATCAATGGTCTGACTTAATACAGCCCCTAGACCTGTACCCAATGTGTCAGTAAAAACCTCAGTGGGATGTGAGAAATCCAGGCTCCATAATACCAGAGCAGAGCATAATGCAGCTTTAATATTAATAAAGGCTTTCTCACACTCAGGTCTCCAATGTACCCGATTTCCATATTTCTTTTTTGTTAACTCGGTAAGGGGTATGGCCATTGTTGCAAAATTGGGAATAAATCTCTGATAGTAACCCATAAGCCCTAAGAAGGAACATACCTGTTTCTTGGTTTGGGGAACTGGACATTTTGCAACTGCTTCCACTTTAGTAATCTTGGGTTTTATTGGGCCATTTCCCAGAATAAAACTGAGATATCGGGTCTCCTGCATGGCCAGGGTTACTTTGTAGGATTAATGGTCATTCCTGCTTGGTGAAGGGATTTAATAACTGCCCATAAATGCTTCAAATGGAGTTACCAATTTAAACTAAAAACAACTATATCATCCAGGTATGCAGCACTGAACTCAGTATGAGGTGCTAAAACCTGATTCATGAATCTTTGGAAAGTTGCTGGGGTCCCATGAAGCCCAAAAGGTATAGTTTTAAATTGGTAGAGTCCCATTGAGGTGCTGAATGCAGTCTTTTCCTTGGCATCTTTAGCTAACAGAATCTGCCAGTATCCTTTTGTTAAGTGTAGTGCGGAGATATATTTTGCATTCTTATTCTATCAATAATATCATCCACATAAGGCATTGGATAGGCATCAAAATGGGAGACCTGATTAAGTCCTCAGAAGTCTAGCATAACCTTACCTCCTTCCTTTTGGAACAATCACCACTGGAGACCCAAAGGGCTTTGCAAGGGTTCAATGATATTTAAATCCTTCATTCTCTGGAATTCCTTTTGAACCTCCCCTTTGCTCCTTTCTGGGGAGCCTGTATAGTTTCTTCATTATGGGACCGCTGTGGTTTTATTTGGTGCTCTACTCCCTTAGCTATCCCCGGCTTACTAGTAAAGGAAGTTTCATATTCCTTTACTAATGCTTGTATCTCCCGTTTGTTTGTCGGTTAAATCTGGATTAATTTTTATATCACCTATCCCTTTAAAGTCTTCCAGATGTTGATATGCCAAATCCATATCAGTCAATTCTGTATCAGGTAATACTACCATCTGTATTTTGGTCTCATATTGTTCATGCCACTTTTTTAACATATTGGTATGGTAGATTTTTTTTTTTTTCTTCTGTCTGGGGTGGCAATCTCATAGGTTACAGGGCCTGTCTGTCTAAGTATCCTATAAGGATCTTGCCATTTCATAAGCAGCTTGTGGGTTGAAGTCGAGAGTAGCAATAACACCTGTTCCCTGGCTGGAAACACTTATGACTGTCAGTCCCTTTATCATAATGGCCTTTTGCACTTCCTGAGCTGTGACTCCCTACTCATGTGCTTTATTGGCATATGAAATCAACCTCTGTCATAATTGCTTCATATACTGGCTATTCCTGGAGACTTTAGATCTTTTCCCTCCTCCCAGCATTCCTTTACTACATACAGGAAGTTATTATCCCTCTGTACAGACAGCTGGTGAGACCCCATCTGGAGTACTGTGTGCAGTTCTGGAGACCCAATCTCCATAAAGACATAGACAGGATGGAAGCTGTCCAGAGGAGGGCAACTAAAATGGTGCAGGGTCTGCACTGGAAGACATATGAAGAGAGACTTAAGGAGCTTAATATATAGCCTTGAGGAAAGGAGGAGAGGGGACATGATAAAAACATTCAAGTACCTCAAGGGAATCAACAAAGTCCAAGAGGGCAGCATCTTTCAAAAAAAGAGGTGTGCAAGAACAAGAGGGCACAATTTGAAGATGGGGGGGTGGCTCAGAGGTAATTTAAGGAAGTATTTTTTCACAGAGAGGGTTGTGGATGCATGGAATGGCCTTCCGGAGGAGGTTGTGGAGTCAAAATCAGTGGTGGAATTCAAGCATGCATGGGACAGTCATAAAGCCATTCTAGGAGGTGGTGTTAGGAAGAAGTAGGCTGCTGGTTAACTAGGATCTGCAGCTTATCCAGTAGGTAGGGAAATGGGCAGACTGGGCGTGCCAAGTGGTCCTTATCTGCCATCAAATTCTATGTTTCTATGTTTCTAGGATCCCTCTAGGGTTTCTCTCATATAGAAGTGAGAAGGGGGAATACCTAGTGGATGTCTGCTGTACTTCCCTATATGCAAACAATAGATAGGGAAGGTACCAATCCCACTCTTTTCCCTCTTCCTGGATTAATTTTTTAATCATTCTTTCAAGGTTTGGTTAAAATGTTAAACCAACCCATTGGTCTGTGGGTGGTATGGTGAAGTCCTTAATGCTACTATTCCCAAGAGGTGATACAATTCTCTTAATAGTTCTGCATTAAAGTTAGTTCCTCGATCGGTTACAATTTCCTTGGGAATGTCTACCCAGCTAAACAATTTCACTAACTTTTCTGCTATGTGTGGTGTGGTGACTGAATGCATAGGGATAGCTTCCGGATATTTGGTAGCATAGTCACAAATCACCAAGATATATTTGTTTCCCTTACTATTTTTATCTAAGGGACCCACAGTATCCATCCCTATCCTTTCAAAAGGAGTTGTAACCAGGGGAAGAGGCTGTAAAGGAACCATATCCTTCTTTTTTTGGGCAACCTTTTGACATTCAGGGCAAGCTTGACAATATCTGGCTATGTCTTCATGAATCCCTGGCCAAAAAAAATATGTAAAATTCTAGCTGTTGTCCGGTCCCTTCCAGTATGACCTGCCCAAGGGATATCATGACCTAAAGACAGAGACCGGATATTCAAACTGCGCCAGGCTGTGGCACAAGCCTGGGTGCAGCTCAACTTTGTTGCTCAGGGGTGTGGCCTGGGCGATATTCAAAAGAGCTGCGCTATGGCACGGCAGCTTTGAATATCACACCCTGGCCACCCCCACTGTGCATGGCGCACTGGCACTGCACCAGCGCAAGTGGCCGGAGTGGAGCATGGAGGTGAGCTAGTGCAAGTGCCATTGCGCCATGCACAGCACCTGCGCTATTCAAAAGGGGACATGCAAATGGGGCCCTAATTTATGCAAGGTACACATGGAGCCATTTGCATATCATTATGGCCCCATTTGCATCCAATGCATGCAGGTGCATCGATCCTCAACGACTTAGGTTCGATACTTCTGCCAGGCAGCAGCCACCGGGACTGACACCCCTGCAGCCTGATCGTGGGCATTCGCCCAAATGAAAACCCCCTCTAATATCCCTGGTGGTCCAATGGACCACTATGTGCCCGATCATGGGCATCAGTATAGTAACACCCCCCCATCCAATATCCCTGGTGGTCCAGTGGACCGGTCGCTGCCCGATCCTGGGCATCTGTAAATCATAAAATAGTCCTACTACCCTGATGGTCTAGTGTACCCCCCTCCACACTTGCCCACTGAGCCCCACCGCCCCACTCCCCCCAGTCAGCTGGCGGGCAGCAGCACCCCACCCACCTGCCATCCCGCCACCCACTGACTGACAGCTCATAGGGGCTGCACCCATTGGTTCAGGCGTTTATTATACTGCCGCCAAGCATGTGACAGAGAAAATCACAAGGGAGATGGGTTTCTCACCATTCCTGAAGAATGTACATCATCTCCAGAATTGTAGATCTTAGGTTCTGTAAAGATCTTGTTCTCTCTCCCATGTTCCAGCTCTATGCCCTTCTAGAGCAGCTACAGTAGTGTCTTGAGACCGCTACAATGGGTTGCAGAAAGCTAAATACTACAGATAACAGCATAGCAACAGAGATTACAACATAGTTACAGATATAAGAAACAGTATGTTTTGGTCCTAAGTCATTCTCTATTGGATAATGACTTAGCAGATAGAATTACTAATGAGTATCATATGAGACAGAATATGCTTCCATTAGCATTATAGCTTAGACAAAAGAAATGCTGACAAGTTCAAATGACATGCGTCATTTCTTGTTTACACCAGTTATAAAACATAA
Organism: Neoceratodus forsteri; assembly: GCA_016271365.2. Classification (NCBI taxonomy): domain Eukaryota; kingdom Metazoa; phylum Chordata; order Ceratodontiformes; family Ceratodontidae; genus Neoceratodus; species Neoceratodus forsteri. The sequence goes on along the minus strand of CM028136.1, from coordinate 119,797,298 downwards.
AGACATAACAAAAGCCTTCTGTCTCTGTCAGCTTGCTTAGAGACAAAGAACTTCTGACAGGCCTATTACATGGCATATCTGAGTGTAAAACACATTACATATAATTATATGAGAATATGAGTATACAATAATCACTGATGATCCCTCTGAGTCATCTTATCAGTGATTAGGTAGATAATATATGGAATATCTATAAAAGACAAACTAATCTAGATAAATGTATTACAGTGAGGTATTTATTTATTTATTTATGTAAGAGATTTACCAGGAAAACATGCTGAGCAGAGTACTGCTCGATTCCAGATCTTGCCCTGGGGTGAGGGGTTACACTGGTAAGGAAAATTACAGAAGAAAAACAAGAACATACATAGACAGTTTACAAGCAATAGGTGAGACAGTTCTAGTACAGTTGCATAGGTATTAATCACTTCATATTGAATGCATTACCAGACATGCATAGGAGCAGAACTACAAGTTAGAATCAGAACAAGTTGCTGCACAACTGGGATTATGGAGTAGAGGGGGACTAAGGGGGTTACAGTTGCAGTTGGTAGCGAAGTGCAGTTTGAGAAAAGCATTCAGTTGAGGGAGTACTTGTGGAATGTCTAAAATCGGCTGTCAGGGAGTTCCATAATTTGGGCAACCTGGAGCTGAAAAAGCCTGGCCTGACCGGGTGGATCTGTGGGGGATGTGTAGGAGCCTAGCATCAATATTTTGAAGAGCATAAGTAGGAGGAGAGAGGGTGGCTAAGGAGGAAGACAGGTAGGAGGGAAGGGTATGTGACCAGAACTTGGTGGAGGTTTTAGCGCAGTGAAGCAGTCTTCTGTTATGAAGAGATGGGAGATCCAAGGATTGGTAGAGGACACAGTGATGGGTATTGGGAGGGTGGTTTAATGAGAAACGGCAAAAAGAGTTAAAGGGACCTAGCCTAGTTTAGGAAGTTTGGGAAGCTGCACAGTGACCTACATCACCGTAATCAATAGGTAGGATCATTTTGCACTATTGCTTGTCTAGTTTGTAGAGGGATGCAGTTTTTATTCCAGTAGAGGGCTCCCAACATAGGGTGCAATTTTTTGTGTAGAGCATCAATATGCACTGAAAAGTCAAGATGCTGGTCTAGCCAGACCCCAAGATAATGATAAGTGGTGCAGGCCTCTAGTGGGGAGCTATCCAGAGTACAGAACGTAGGAGGTGCAGGAAGCCGTGCTATTTTGGACCGGGAGACGAAGGTGAGGGAGACTGTATTTTTAGGGTTTAGGTATAGCTGGTTTAAGGTGAACCAATGTTGGATGGAGTCAAAATCCTGCTGTAGGCAGGCTGCCACGGCACTAGTGGATGGGCCAGAGGTGAACAACACCGTGTCGTCAGCATACATGTGGATAGATGCTTGTAGGCAGGCTGCAGGCAGGTCATTTAGAAAGATAGAGAACAGCAGCAGGCCGAGTACAGACCTTTGAGGGACACCACTGGTGACAGGGCGTGAGGTGGATCTGGCCGAGCCGATGCGGACTGATTGGGACCTATCGGACAGGTAAGAGTGGAACCAGTTAACTGCGTTATTTGACAGTCCTGCTTGGGCAAGTTTAGCAAGCAGCAGGGGATGGGAGACTGTGTTGAAGGTTTTCGCCAGGTCGATGAAAATGGCAGCTGTTATTTCTCCTTTGTCCATTCCCGTGAGGATGGCATTAGTAAGGTGAAGAAGGGAGGTGGTGGTGGAGTGATTTTTCCTGAAACCGGCCTGGAAGGGGTGAAGAAGGATATGGTATCAAGATAGTGATAGAGCTGGGAGAGAACGAGTTGCTCTTGAATCTTTGCTAGGACAGGGAGCAGGGATATAGGATGGTAGTTGGATGGAGAGGAGAGGTCCCCTCCTTTAGGTAAAGGAACGACAGTGGCTTGTTTCCATAAGTTGGGGACAGCCCCGAGTTTAAAAGACAAGTTAAAGAGCAGGGCTAGTGGGTGTGCTATGGTAGGTGCAGAGAGCAGGAGCATCTTGGAATCGAGGCCCGATGGACATTTTCCCTTTGATGGGTTTAGCGCCTGCAGTATTTTTAGCACCTGGCTAGATGAGACTGGACGGAGAGAGAAGGTGGCCGAGGTAGGTACAGAAGGGGGGGTGGACAAGAATTAGGGATGAGAGGAGTGGAGGGAAGAAGACAAGGAGGAAAAATAGGAGTTAAACTCGGAGGTTACCAAGCTAGGATCAGTAATGGAATTCCACGCAATGTTAAGAGTGAGAGTAGGGGGTTGGGCAGGTGGGGAGAGGAGGGATTTTATTGACTTCCAGAAATTAGTGGGGTGGGAGAAGTTGTTGTTGAATGCAGTTTTAAAGTAGTTTAATTTAGCCTGTCGTATGAGTCTTGTACAGTCATTTCTTAATGACCGGTAGTGTAGCTGAGCCGTTTGATCACCTGTAGCCTTAAAAGATTTCCAGGCATGGTCTCTGGTACAAAGGAGTTCCATGAGGGTAGTTGTTACCCATGGTAAGTGGGAACCTCTTACTCGGGATCACCTTAGGGGCGCATGTCAGTCCCAGATGGCAAGGAAATTTACAGAGAAAAGTTCAGGGCATCATCCATAGAGGGTGGCTCTAGGGATGAAAGACCAATCAATACTGGAGAGGTCGTTTAGGAGAGCAGTCAGGTTAAGAGACTTGTAGGCTCTGTTTGCAACACAGGGGTGGGGGCCATGGGAGGGGAAGATTTTTCTCACGATAAAATCTATGGTGGTCACTAAGGGAGTCAGGTAGTAGGCCAACTTAATGATCTGATGGGGTGGGGTAGTTAAAGCCCAATCCAGGAGTGTGTGTTTGTTGGATTTAAGGTTTAGGCTAGTGGGTTCCACTATTTGCTGGGACAAGTTTAGGGCATTTATTCGTTGGCCGTGATTTGGAGGCTGCGCTGCCTAGCCAGTTCTGGTTGAAATCACCAAGGATATGAAGTTCCCACCCTCCATGTGTGACCTCAGGTTGCCAAGATGGTCAATAATGCAACAGAGAGGTACCAGGCGGGCAGTATGACCCTGCGATATAAATTAGGATGGAGTGAGGCAGGAGTTTTTGATTAGAGGAGTCAACAGAAAGAATAGGGGCAGGCAGGGATTCTAGAGACCGGAGATTGGAGGAGATATACATGGCAGTGCATGCCACCTTCTTTCTGCCCTGTCTGTCCTGGTGGATTAAGGAAAACCAGGAATGGAGAATTCTGCATCTTGTTTGTGCGGCTTAACCACGATTCAGTGATAATAACTATATCCGGGCGAAGGGCAGGACAGTAGTTTGCAGGGTTGATATTTTGTTTAAGAAACTGCATATATTTAGGTGGACAATTTTAAGTCCTTTAGGGAGGTGCGTAGCTGGTGCTGGGGTTGAGAGGCTATGGATGCAGGTGGACCTGGGTTAAGTTCAATGTCTCCAGCTATAATAAGAAGGAGGGCCAGAATGTACCTTAATAGCTGCATGGACTTCATGACGACAGTGTGGAGAGGTTGGGTGAGCGTAAGTCTGTCCTAGGGCCCGAGTAGAGGGGGATAAAAAGAGCAGGTTTCTCAGCATGGAATGCAGGAGGAAGGATAGAGGCCCCCAGTGGCCAATTGTGCCAGTGGGGCTGGTGTTGGTCTACTTGTGCCATGGAGGAGGAGTGGAGGGGTGACTTGGTCACTGTAGAGATAAAAAAGCTCAGGTGGCTTGGGATAGAAAGGTGGGAGGGAGGATACAGTGAGGCAGAGCATGATGACTGAAAATGTAAGGAACTGCATTTTCTCTTTTTTTTTTTTTGTTTCTAATGTGTACACAAAGGATGAGATTTGAGAGTCAGCTCAAGGGTGGCCACTGGTGGTAGGAAGATATAAGGAGCTAATGGGAAAGTGGGCTGATTGGTTTAGGACCACGTGAGGGCTCACTATATAAGTAAGAGCCGACCAAGGGTGGTGGTGGGGGTGGTGAAGAGCCTGCATGTATCGCAGGCAGGGCTAGAGCTCCGGGAGACAGCTGTGAGCTGGGAACACTACTTGTGAGTGCAGGGGATCTGCTCCATCCACGGGGGTTTCAGGAGGCTGTGGGGAGGGCTTGAACTGCCAGCCCTTGCGACCGAACTGCAGGAGGAGGAGGACAAAAAGCAGCTATTAATACTCAAGGTAGATGGGTGGGGAGGAGGAGCTTAAAATTGCTATTATGCACACGATTGTACTTGGCAGAATTAGATAGAAAGAATAAAAATTCAGGCTGAAACTTGCACTTGTTTAAACAGGTTCCTAAACAGTCTAATCTAAGCTCATTTTACACATTCAGCAAACAGTAAAAAAAGCATAATCGTGGTGCTGCTCAGTTCTCTGGGTGAATTTATGCTGAAATGGCAAAAAAAAATCTAGTACAGTACTATGCTTTGTTTCTTGCTCCAGAAAGAGCAAAACGAGGTGCACAGCAGTAAAGTTCTGGCTCCTTTGATTTCAGACCCGATGTAGAGAAAAAAGGGCGCCAGTTTCAAATTTCATTCACCGCAGCTCCAGGAGGCAACTGTGAGCTGGGAACACAACCTGTGAGTGGGGGATCTGCTCCATCCAGCGGGGGTTCAGGAGGCTGTGGGAGGGCTGAACTGCCAGCCCTCCACAACCACACTGTGAGTACAGGGATCTGCTCCGTCCGTGGGTGAGGGGTTTCAGGAGGCTTGTGGGAGGGCTTGAACTGCCAGCCCTCGCAACCGCACTGGTATAACACATCATGCATGACAATATTAGCATATCTTAGCAGCAAAGCACATTCCTAGCACCCATGCTTGTATGATTTGTGCTCATAACTATAGGTTAGTGCAAAATAGCAGTATCACAGTACAATAGACCAGGAATACAGTGTGAGGTGTATGTATGACGATGGGGCATAACCCAAGCGTAACAATAACAAACATAAAGCTCTGTATATCCGGACTTCATCCGGGCATCTTTTATTATTATGGTCTAGGAAACTATTATTATGGGCAGTTTTAAAAGAAAATATTGGAAAACAACAGGTAAGAAGGCATTAAAGTCCTTTTTAAAATCTAGCCCTCTGTATTTCCAGAGAAGCGTAATGCGAGACGTAGCTTTCCTCTTTTTAAAACCCCGAAGCCCATTTATTTCATACATATATGAAGACTGTCAGAAGGTTCAAATGCAAGTGTTTGACTTCCGGCAGAAATGGAGCAGTTTAAGAAGAACCAGAGCCTTTTCCTAATCTTTTTAAATGTTAAAAAAAAACATATAATCGCTCTGGTTCTCCTACTGCTGCTTCACCCTTTTAAACAGACTAAGTCTGCCTGTATTTAATTTTTTTAGCATGAAGGCGCAGTAGCGCAGTAGAGCTTTCATTATGGTTTTAAAACTGCAAACCGGGAAATCTTTTTCTTCAAATGCCACGGACGATTGGAGTCTTAAATTTCTACCCACAATATCCTGGTTTTCGGCTTAATAATTCAGATACAAAAAAGCTAAATGAACTGCTTGCATACTTTTAACTGAGGCTAGCCTGCATTAAGGGAACTGTGTTTAATTGAATGCTCCATGTTTTACCTACAGGCAGTTTAAAATACACTGCCTACATTTTCCAGGAGGATTTTTAAATTTTTAAAACATGCCATAAAAATCCAAACCCCTTTTCCACCATATGGACATATAGAGAACTTAGCAAAAAAAGAATATCATGATGGGAGGCCACCCCAGCATGATATAACAGAATGAAAGGATAGTTGAGGAATAGTTACTACTGCAGTAGATTTCTATAAACGGGTAAGAGAAAAGAAACAGAAAATGTCCATACCGGGGGTTGCTTATACTAGCACGTAACATATATACAATAGCTCAAAACTCCCAACCCCCTCTACTCAACCCCCCAAGCTGCACAGTACTAATGTTGTAATAATAGAGCATTATAAAAGAGTTCACCTTTACATATGGTCACCATAAGGAGAGTAGGACTCATAGGGGTTCCCAGACTTTCTGATATATGTGGAGCCTATGTCGCATGGATGCAAGTTTCTCCAATTGTATAGCAAATACAATGTCTCAATACCATTCTGTAGTTGAAGTAAGAGACTCATCCATCCAATGTCTTAGCATAACTAGTTTGGCTACTGAGGCCACTAGGGTTAGGTGGGCCTTCCTTATTTGAGGAGTCCCAGGAGGATAAGGTGCCAGCTGACAACTTTCTGGAGTAAACAAAGGATCAAGACCAAGAAGCGGGTCAAGGACCCTCTTAAAAGAATTCAGAAAAGTCTGGGTAGCAGGGAAGTCCCACAGTAAGTGACATAAGGAGTCTAATGCTCGCTTACAATGGATACATTCAGAGGTAAGAGCCAGACCCATCTTTTATCTTTTAAGTGGCGTATAGTATAAGTTATGCATGATATTGAATTGGGACAGTCGTAACCTATCTTGTTTAATATACTTGTAAATCGATCTCCACACTGTCTGCCAGAACCATGGTTCTGCTGAGAGGGAAAATTCCACGAACCAATAATAAGAGACTCTGGATGGACGACTGGAATCTACCTCAAGGAGCTGTTTGTAAGTTTTGGAGATTGCATGCGGTTGAACCGCTGCCTAAAAAATCAGCGTTTGTTTTCCTAGGAGTTCCAAGCTCAGAGTTTGAGGACCCAGAAAGATGAAAATGACTTTCCTAATTTGCCAATATTTAAATACGTCTTTGTCACCCAGTCGAAAACAAGTTTGAAGAGTGGGAAAAGGGGTAAAGCCCTCTCCTGAAAAGAAGTCTGCCAGAGTGGCATCCTTCAACTGAGGAAAAAGGAAGGGGAATGCACGATGACCCATCTGGAAATGAAGATTATTACATATGGGTTGGTCAGGGAGTGTCACCAATTCTCAGACAAGGACCTTTGTAGTTGATGCAGTACTTTCAGGACCACCCACTGGGGAAGCTCGAAGCAAGGGTGGGAGGCAGGAGTAGGTCAGGTAGGCTAAAGCAGAGAGTGAACTGAAACACTTATATCCCAGGTCCCGCTCTATGTCTAGCCAGATGGGAGAGCATTTGTCTTTTATCTCGTGGGAACTCACTGATGACCAGAGAGCTGTTTTACTATTATGTTGGGAACTATAGTAAGCAAAAGAGACGGTAGAGCTATGTCACCCTGCAGTTTAGAGTCATTAATTTAAAGTACACTCTCTGCACTTTTTACCTTTCCAAAGAAAGGAGGGAACATTCTCTGCAGTCCCAGAAACCAAGTTTGAGAAAGTAAAAGCCAAGCATTCCATTCCAAAAGGATAGAGTAGCCTAGGCAAGAGATTCATTTTAATCACATAAATGCGGCCCTATATGGATAAAGGCAAACTTCCCATCTTTCCAAATCTGTCTGTATTGTCCTTCTTAAATCATAGAAATTCCATTTAACCATGGATGTTACATCCCTAGTGATATGTTTCCCAGATAGGTAAGACTTTGGGGTTCCCAGGATAGACTGAATCCACTATAGCTGGCTTTTGTGACATGTTTATTAAGAGGAAAAATAGTTGTTTTGGACTGATTCAATTTATAATAGGAGATGCAGAGAAAGCATCCGACTCCCTCATTATGGCAGGGATAGACTCCACTGGGTCCTCAATATGTAAAGGAGATCATCTGCATAGGCCGACACAGTGTATTTCTTACCTTCTATCTGAATACCCTTAATCCCTGGAGAGGCAATGAGTTTCCTAATCAAAGGCTCCAAGAAGAAGTTAAAAGCTGGGAGAGAGAGAGGGCGCCCTGTCTGTACCTCTTGCAATGGGAAAGAGTCTGACAGGCATCCATTACACCAAACTCTGGCTGCAGGAGACGTATACAACACGTTGATCGATTTAATAAAGTTGTCCTGATTCCATATTGTTGCAGGGAATCAAACAGAAATTGCCAAGATATGCGATCAAAGCTTTCTCAGCATCCAGAGAGACCAAGACCGAGTAGGACCTCGGACTCCCTGGAGTCTGAGAGAAGATGCAAAAGCTTCCTCGTTTGATCACTAGACACTCTCCCAGACATGAAACCCACTTGTTCCCTGCCAATGTCTCCCATAATCCAGGAGAGGTGGTTGGCCTTGATTTTGGCTAGTAGCTTAACATCTGTATTTAAAAGGGAAACCTGGTGATAGCTCCCCGGGCACAATGGATCTTTATCAAATTTGGGGATCACGGTGATCAGAGCTGTTTGAAAATTACATCTTGAATACGATGAACAAACCAAAAAACTTCTGTTAGTAATGGGGCAAATTTTGGGAGATAAGTTGCATAGATATTATTGGGCAAGCCATCCGGCCTTGGGGCTTTGTCTAGGGACAACTGTTCAATGGCATGTTGAACCTCTGTGAGAGAAATTGGGATACCTAGCCATGCTGTGAGGCATTGAGGCCATTTGGGAGAGCAACTGACTGGAGGTAGTCACTGATATCTTGAGGTGACACAGAACGAGAGTCCCCTAATGAGTAAAGCTGTTTGCAGTAATCCCTGAAGATGTTTATGATATCCCTAGGGTGGGAGACAATAGGATCAATGGGCGATGCTTGAAGACTCAAGACAAATTTTGCTGAGTCGGCTTGTCTCAATCTAAGGGCAAGGAGTTTCCCTGATTTTTCCCGACTCCAAGTATTGCAATTTTGTGCAATGTATGGATAACTCTGCCTTCTGTGTCATCAAGTCTGAAAACCATGACTGTAGTCTGTGGAGCCCCGCCCAATCCACCTCGGGGGGAAAAATGCTGGATAGAAGATTCCAAATGGTGGATCTCATCCAGAAGGGTATTAAGAAAAATCTTGCTCTTTCTAGCTGTGGTGGATGAAATGCAAATAAATTCGCCCCAAGGACACAGTGCAGCCCATAACGTGTCCACCCTGTCTACCAAGCCTCTGCTTGTCTCTAAAAATACAGATATGTGATTCTGGATATGGGTCAGTGTATCAGGAATCTGGATCAGCTGAGTGTTCAAATGCCACAGAGAATCCCACCTAACCCCAGGGCCCAATAAATATAGTAGATTGACCAGGCATGATCTGATAGTACTCTAGAGTGAATAGACACCTCTTTGATGCCCGGAGACAAAACAAACTTATAAGCCAGTAGTCTATTGAGAGAAAGTGCCATATGGGAATAATGGAGTATTGTCTGTCTGAGGGATGAAAAGTCCACCAGACATCAATTAGGTTCACCCTGACAGAAGATCACACAGGGCTCATTGAGCTGGGATAACCCCAGGCGTTTCCTTTCCAAATGAACTAGATCTGTTTGAGGGACCAGGTTCCAGTCCCCCACAAAGAAGGTTAATACTGGGGATTGAGGGAAACTAAAGAAAGTAGCTGGGTAAAAACAGGGAGAATCAACATTCAGGCCATATCTGGAACCTACTAACACTGGGAAGATTCCAAGAGCCCCTAATCAAAATATAAGGTCCTAGTGGATCCCATGTTTCTTGGGTCAATTGAAAGGAAACGGATTTGGCAATCAAGATCACAGTACCCCTCCCGCTTGGAAGAAACTCCAGCACCAAAAACTTGCCCCACCTAATTTCTCTTAAAGAGGAGATATCTTCCCTCTGCAAATGGGTTTCTTGTAAACAAGCAATTCCAACTTTAAGATAAGCAAGGTGTCTTAAGATAATCACACATTTTCCTGTCTCGCCCCTTTAATGTTCCAACTTACAAATTTAAAGGGTCCTTCCATAAAGGTTCAAAATTCCAGATTCATTGTTAAGAACACAGTAATGGTGATTAAGTAAGTCTAGTCTGGCCGTTTAAAGAAAGGACTCCAAATAGAGAGAAAGTACTGCACAGACTTGCCTCCCATACATCTTCAACATGCAACACCTTAATCTGGAAACAAACCCAAACCAGATTAACCCCCAGCCCCCAACAAACACCAACACATTAAATCCCCACAATACTGACCCCCAGTTCCAAACAAACTGAACTACCTGAGATATTCTGTCAGTCGATGTTAACAAATGATACCTGAAGCAATGCCCTACTTAGCCCCCTCCCTCCTCCCCCAACACTCCTGGTCAAAATAGCCTTAGCATCATTCTGCTTACATAACATATAGGAAATCTGAGACTAAATTTGTAAACAACAAGCAATCAGGTAAAGAAATACTGGAGAGCTATAATAGTCCACACTTGACATTGAAAAGCAAATAGAAAATGGAGGGCCCTCCAACTTCAGTTCAAGTGCTGTGCTAAATAGTCACCAGTTAGTTATATAGGAAAAAGAAAGGGAGAGGTGACCCAAATAACCAATATCCTGGTAAAGACCAATAAAGTTGAAGGTATAAACCTCAATCTGGTTATAACTCAGTTTAAAGGCCTTATGAGGTGAGTCAGCATGGGAAAAAAAACTTTCCTTGCCCTTCTGACAGTGCAATCATCAAACAAGACAATTTCAGGCACACAGTCAAAGTTAATAAAACAAAACATATTTCTTGTATGCTCACCTCACTGACATAGAGAACTGGAAAGGAGAAGTCTCAAGAACAAAACATACTGTCATTTCTCCACCGCTAATCGTAGCACCATTGGAGACTTGAAGCAGATCAGTGGCTTGTGGCATCTGCCACACAACAGCCTGAATTAGCCATCAAGAAAAAAAACAAGAAGAATGAGTATCAGTCACTTAAACAGGTCGGGAAGTGAGGACTTCAATTCGGTGGTAGCTTGCTCTGGCGAGTCGTATGAGATCCATTTATCTCTGTGCTGGATCTGTAACACAGCCGGGTACCTCATCCTGAATGGTTTGCCAGTCACAATCAATCTGGAGATGATCAGGTAGAAATCTTGACTTTTGCCTCAGACTGACTGAGGCAGATCCTGGGTGAGTCTGATTTTATGCCAGGGGTCAACCTTAACCTTTTTTTACACTAGTCATAGGGCAAGTTGATTCAAAATTGCACTAGCCCGCAGATGGTTGCACTAGCCCTTAATTATAATGGTAAATTTTGATCACTTATACAGGAAACAATGCAAGCAAAGCCTAGAAAATACTCTGATTATTGCACATTTATCCTGCTCCCACATTGCTTCCAGCTCCCCAGCAGAAAAAAAAAAGACTGCAATGCCATCCATCACAGATAGTGAGCCCCCCCACCCATTGTTTTGTACCATGGCCTCTTCACTTCCTCTCTCTGCCCCCCCTCACACATACACCAAACAGAGGGAGGATATCACAACAGCAAATGTTCAATCAAGCAGTCCTAGCTCTGTGCACAATAATTGGCATCATCATGTACCTCACCACACTGTCACCACCACCCACAGGGCACTGAACAGAGTCACGCAGAGAAAGACACTTGTGGTCCCCATCCTATAGTCAACTGGAGACCTGCACTTTTGAAAGTTTTTGTACAGTCTCAAGTGAGCCAGGAGCACATCTAAGATTTATTTGGGTTGGGGGGCTAGACAAAACAAAGGGGCTTGGAAAATAGAAAACTATGACATTTTTATTTGTAAAAGCATTGATTTTAATATGCACTGCCACAACAATAACAGATTTTTCTTTAACATTGTCCTTTCATCAGCCCAGGGGAAACAGTACACAGCCATAACACTATGCTATTTTTATTTATGTATAGGATGATCTATGCACCCCAGTAATGCCAATTTCAAGGTTTAAAATTATGTAATTTATCAAGGTTTATTTTTGTACCATACATGATCCAAAGCTTTGTTTTTAGGCTGAAAGGACATGCTGAGTGGGATAAGGGTGGAACTGTATGGGTCTTTTCTCGGCCTTGTCTTTTTCAGGGGTAGGCAGCAGAGAATGCCCCGGGAGAGCTTTTTTCATGTAACTCTCCATTTCCAGCTTACTAGTCTGCTTCCCACGATGTTCCAATTGCTAAATCTATGATTCGCTGCTGAAAGTCAGATGCCAGGTAGGCAGTGGATGGATTTATTTCTTGATGAGGTGAGGAGCAAGGGAGAAGGCACCATTCACTCTCAGGCAGCCATCGCATGACTCTCAGCATTTCTTCCTAATGAATTGTTGTTTCTGTGATGATTTAATAAAAAAGTAGAATTATAACACCTATCCAATGTTTGTTTGTGTCATTTTTTTTTTCATTTCTCAACATCATTTTTGGTTTCAGGTATGGTGTGTAAGCTGAATAGTAGTGTCGTACTTGTTCTCCGGTCTCAGCTCTGAGAAAACGGTAAATCTTTTAATTTTTTATCAGGTTGTTGAATAGCAATGCAGCACATTTCGTGTACACCAAAACACCCTAAACAGACTGATCTTCAGAATGCCATCTAGTGGCTTTTTGTTATTTTAAGCCCCACCCACCGCCCCCAAAAACTGTTTCTTAAAACTCACCAAAGATTTTTTCTATTTCTTGTGTTTAGCACATTGAATTGTTTACATTACAGTCCTTCGAAATGTTACCCAGCTGCACAAGAAGTCAAGGCAGAGAGAATTATCTGAGCTTACAGATCAATGATAGATCCATGTGTTTTAATGCAATTAACTGTTGTTTCTGTGATAATTTAATAAAAAATCGAATTATTAAACTCATTCAATGTTTGTCGTGTCATTTTTTTTTCATTTTTCAACATTCTTTCTGGTTTCAGGTGTCAATGAAGGCAGGGTTGGGGTAGATGAAGATTCAGAAGTATAGGCAAACAGTGAATTGCCTTTGAAGCTGCTGATCTCCATTTAGTTAGGAATGCCTGGCTCAGCCCCAGCTCAAGTTAAGCAGTTCACACCTTTTTTATCCTGTGAGTGCACCCTGGAATATAATAGTCTTCCCCCAGCCCGCAGTCTAGCAACTGACACCAAATCAAATGAGAGATCGGTGTGTTTAGTGTTAAAAATGCTAACGCTATAGCAAATGTAATACCACAAAACAAATAATAAGACACTGACTCCTTCCTGTCGGTATCCCAGCCCTATTAAGTGGAGTGGTGGTGGTGTGTGAGTATCCATTTCTCTCTCTTTCTCTGCAAAAAAACAAAACAAAACAAAACAAGCTATAAATGTCACACGTTTACAAAATAGGAAAGAATTTACTTTATTGTGTGTAAGTGAAAAGATACTCTTTTTATAAGCTTTTCAGGGATATATGAACAAGAATGGAGTATTCAGTCCTATTATCTATATGAACATACTGCAATTACTGTTGAACAGTTTATATATTTACAAATATACTGTTCAACAGTAATTACATTTTGTTCATATAGATAATGGGACTGCATACTCTGTTTACATTAATATATCTTCCTGCAAAGCTAAGAAAGAAATAGCATCTTCTCCACACACAAATAAAGGGCTGCCCATTCCTATTTTGTATGAGATGTCCATGCACTAGCACACACGGGTACAGGCGGCAGAAGCAAAAGATTTTGTGACCCTCTGAATTCCTTCTATTACCGTGAACTGTTATAAATCTTATTTTCAACATTTTCTGTTTGATAGGGTAGTATGTGTGTAGCATATTTCTTAAATCCGCATTGTCAGATTAAATTGCCGTGGATAATTCTGAGTCATCATTGGATGTAGGACACTACATGTTGAGTAGTAAGAGATTATATATTTTGGGTTTGTAAACTTGGTTACAATTAATTTACAATCCACCAACCAAGATAAGGAATCAATAGAAACTGCTCTTAATGTTCAATATGAATAAAAACCAGAAACTGAGTACAAAATATGACTGCCCATGCCGTATGTTTTAGCACTCCATATCTTCCCTTTGGAATATTACAACCCTGCTTTTATTGTTAAAGACTTTCGGAACTGCCAAGTATTTTTTTTTTTATAGATGATATATTTGTAGGAGGCGTCGACTTAAAACATGAAACTGGAGCCAGGACGTATAAATCCATATAAAAGTAGAACTCCAGCTGCACAGTGTGCTGAAAAAAAAACACAGTAACAACTATCCCAAAGCACCAACATTTCAAGTAATTTTCTACTCTTTATAAAGGCATAAATGGTAGAGAATTGCTTGAAATGTTGGCATTCAGGGATAATTGCTACTGTGTTTAGCTTTTTATCGGAACCAACCTGCTAATGTATTTTTTCAGCTTACTGTGCAGCCGGACTTCTACTACATGACAGTTTTATACGGGACCCCTTATATTTTATTTTACAATTTTTTTTTTAGATGTCCACTTATTACCTACCATGCTCCTTTGAATGTCTTGGTCCTCAGATGCAAGCAATACTGTCCTTACTAACATGACTGTACTGCGCTGTACATTTTTCAGCTAGTAAACCACTTTTGTGCTGCCTGGTTTTATAGTCTGTTTAGACTGAATATGGTTATTTGTCCTGCACATCAATGATTTTGGTCCAGCATTTCTATTATGATGTTCTTATATAAATGAAGCATATTATAATGGCGTACTCACTACTGACTTCTTTTAGATCACCATTATTAGAGGGTAAAAATTTATATGAGATGTCAGTAAAACTTCCAATCATATTTGGTGTAAATAAAGCAGAAAACTGGGCACTACAAAAGTGATTTACTATTTGAAAAACTGCCTGAGCAGTATCATTGACTGTGATGCAATTAATGCCTCCTCCTATCAGGTACAGTAGGGTTTTTGCCAAGTTTCAAACACTTTTGGTCATTGTGGATCTTGTTACGTCATGAACAGCCCTGCAAGGAATCTTTAGCCCGGGGCAGAACTCTAACTCCCCATCACTAAAAGTGCGAGTTGGAAGTCAGTTGCAGAGAAAAATAACTACCTAAAAGATGATGTTTTGAACTTAGTGGCATAACTTGTTCACCCTCCCTGCCCTCTAGGTTCATGGTTAGGAGTTAGTCATTCCTATAGCCACCAACTCCCCGCTAACTACTGGCTTGATGTCAGTCTGGGCTCAGCAGCAGCAAGTTCACAACTGACATTACCTTTCAGCAACTCAAGTGCACTGCTGAATTTTAAACCTCCACCAATCCCTTTCTTAGAAAAAAATAACTACCTGAAAAATTTTCCAAACCTGAATTGACAGGTTTGGTCTCTCTACTCAGTTCTGATCCTTGCTTATCAACCTCATTTAAAACAGAAAGAACCTGCATAGGTTAAGTGCTTGCATTCATGACCAAACACTTCGCTTTAGGGTGGCAAAGTTAGCACTTACCAATTTTTAAAAAGGGTGATTCAGTTTAGTCAGAGTGGCATGAAAATCAAAACACTGGAACTAATATAAACAAGGTGACATAGAATAGCATTTGCAATGTTATTGCTGGAATCCTTTACCCATTGTTCATTTTCATTTAACTGTGAATCTTAGAGGTTCTGATGGAGATATGTCTTTATTTTGTGCAGAAATGTATTGTCAAATGCAGCTGTCTTACATTGAATGTCCCCAAAACATATGATAGAGGAATCAATGTGCAATGTAAAACTCTTACACTTTATGTTTCAGTTTGCAACCTCAGTTATTTACATTGTGTTCCTGGAAAATCACAGCATGTTTCATACACATTTTACTTCAAAACATGTTTAATTCACATATGATACCTTCATACTTCCCTTAATAAACATTATTAACAAGTTTGTTGACAAAATTGCAATGATATGCAGCTGACTGCAACACTCAGACCTCAGCTTCCAAATTTTGATAGAAAATACTAGTCACACTTTAACTTTCATTTCTGCAATTGGATTTCTAAAGACTGAGTCATCCTTCACACATAGGAACCAGCAGAGCCATGCCCAAATATTACTAAAATGCTTGAACAGGATGATGTATTTCAACTAGGTTATCCTGGGGAAATAAAGTGAAATGAAAGAAACAAACAAACAAAAAACAACAGAAAAAAAAGTACACAACCTCTTGGTGGTAATTATATGTTATCTCTCAGCAGGGTTATCATGAGCAAACAACTTGTAAAATAAAAACTGTGGGACCACACTTAACAACTCTAGGTGCTTTCAGTCCTTCGGCTGGTACATTTTGTTTGAATCAGGACCCTTTAGAAAATAAGATGCTGTACCTCAATTGGGCTAAACGGGCTACGGAAATAACCTTTAAAATAAAAGTAAAAAAAGGAGCAATACATGAACAACAAATCTTTAAAGCAGCAGTACTACCAAATCAGGAAGTGAACTATCAAACTTCTGCTTTTTGGTTGTAAGCATGCAGCCAAATTTCCAGTTTCCATACCTGTAAATGTTTTTTTCAGTCATCTTTAGTTTTTTAGATATTTGCAAATTATTTGAATTGTTGTGGCGCTACAATAAATATGGTGGCTGATTAATTTTCTGTTGTGCTTTTTCTTCAGGTTGTATCACAACTTTTTACTACAGCAGTGGGACCCTCTGCTGACCATTCCCAATGTCCCTGCAAGTCATACAGATGTGCAGTTGGCAGCAGAGGGGGTTCTAGTGCAACATACTTGGTGGCAGAAATGTAAAAAAAAAGCAGAGGATAACTGAGCAAATTACTCGGTGATAGTACAATGCCGGCAGGAAAGAGTACCAGGTAAATGATCAGCAGAGCACAGGGAATAAACTGTCAAAAAAGCGCAAATGTTTTTTCCTTAGTACTGCTTCTTTAAGGAGCTATATCACTATAGTGTCAGTCCCAGTGCTCTGATTTTGTCATGGAATAAAATGAAACAAAATCAACAAAATCCCCTGCTTGCAATAATTATTTTTGCTTTTTAGAAAGTTCAATAAAAAATGCAGGGATTATCGTTGCAGAGGGGAGAGCTTAGTTTCAGTCTATTGTGCCCTTCAGCCCCTGTCGGCTCTGAGAAGGCATCTGAGGCAGAGAGGTCAGAAAACTTCAACATCCCCCAGGATTTAAACATGGTGCCCTTTTCATTGGTACTTGCAGCAAAAACAAATCTTTAAAGAGCTACAGCAGTATAGCATCAGTCCAATTTCAGCACCGAAAAAAATGACACAAAATTAATGAAATCCCTTGCTTGCAATAATAAACTTTGATTTTTAGAATGTTCAGCAAAAATTCCAGAGATGATCATTGCAGGGAGAGGGGTTAGCTTCAGTCTTTTGTGCTTTTCCACCGCCGTTGACTCTGAGAAGGCATCTGAAGCAGGGAGGTAAAAAAAGTCAACATCCCCCAGGATTTGAACTTGGCACATTTTTCTTCCTACTTGCAGCTAAAAAACATATTTAAGGAGCTATAGCACTCATCAGTCCTAGGGCTCCGATTGTGGCAGGAAAAACATTCACACAAAATTAATGAAATCCTCTGCTTGCAATAATAAACTTTTACTTTTAGAAAGTTCATCAAAAAGAAATTCCATGAGTTATCATTGGACGGAAGGACTTCACTTCAGTCCTTTGAGCCCCTCCACTCCCTTTGCCTCAGAGAAGGCACTGGAGGCAGGGAGGTCAGCAAACTTCAACGTCCCCAGGATATGAACTCAGATCCTACAGAAAATTAGATGTTGCATCTCAATTTGGCAAGATGAGATAGGGAAATAACCTGGAAAATTAAAATAAAAAAGACTAAAAGGAGCTACAGTATTGAAATATAGTATCGGTCCCAGAGCTCCAATATTGCCAGTGAAAAAATTCATACAAAATGAATGAAATCCACTGCTTGCAATAATTAACTCTGATTTTTAGAAAGTGCAGTAAAAAAATCCATTGATGTTGCAGGGAAAGGGCTTAGCTTCAGCCGTTTGTGCCCTTCCACCCCCGTTGGCTCTGAAAAGACATTGTTCACACTTGCAGCTAACAAATTCTTTAAGGGACTATAGCATTATATCATTAGTCCTAGAGCTTTGATTTTGGCAGGGAAAAAAGTCACACAAATTTTATGAACTCCCCTGCTTGCAGTAATAAACTTTGAATTTTAGAAAGTTCTGAAAAAAAGGAGGATCCTTTCTGGGGGAGGGCTTAGTTTCAGTCCATTGTGCCCTTCCACCACCATTGGCTCTGAGATGGCATCTGAGGCAGATAGGTCAGAAAACTTCAACATCCCCCAGGATTTAAGCTTGGTGCCCTTTCCTTGGTACTTGCAGCAAAAACAAATCTTTAAGGAGCTAAGCACTATAGCATCAGTCCCAGAGCTCCAATTTCAGCAGGGAAAAAATTAACAAAAAATGTATGAAATCCCCTGCTTAAAGTAATAAACTTTGATTATTAGAATATTCAGCAAAAACTCCAGGGATGGTCATTGCAGGGGGAGGGCTTAGCTTCAGTCTTTTGTGCCTTTCCACCCCCGTTGGATCTGAGAAGGCATCTGAAGCAGGGAGATCAGAAAACTTCAACACCCCCATGATTTTTACTTGGCACATTTTTCCTTCCTACTTGCCGCTAAAACATTCTTTAAGGAGCTAACTTGTTTCCCCTTGATTGCCTTTAACTTTATATTGTGTAGAAAAAGAACAGCATTTTAAGCTGTGACTAGCTGGATGCTGTGATACATATGGAGAAATGTCCCTAGCAGGAGTATGGAGGTTGTGTTGTTTTTATACTGCTCGCTGTTGAGACCGCACATGTACTATTGTGTCAACTGCTGGAGATTGCACCTCAGAAATGACACGAATGGGGTGCTGACACTCCAGAGTGGTGGGTTTCTCACAAAGTCCTATGGGCAGAAGTTGTGGAATCTCAAAATTTACTTCCCAAAGAGATTAGGGCATGAGGGGACATGATAGAGAGCTACACATACATAAAATTAAAGGTATTGATGGGAATGGAAATTCCTGAACCTGGTAAGACTTACTAAACCAGAACATGTTACAAGTTGCAACCTGTGTGCACAATGAAGTTAAGCGACTTAGAAAAATTCTTTATAAGAAGTAACTTGGGAACAGTGCACTCTTGCTTTGTAAAACAACAACATTAGGAACCAGCAAAGACATGTCCAACTCTTACTAAAACACTTCAACAGGATGACCTATCTCAACTAGGTTATCCTTGGGAAATAAATTGAAATAAAAAAAAAAACAGACAAAAAAAACTACTCTTAACTTCTGGGAGGAAACTATATGTTGTCTCTCAGCACGGTTATCCTGAGCAAATAAACTGTAAAACAAAAACTGTGTGACCACACTTAACCACCAGGTGCTTTCAGTTCTTCAGCTGGAACATTTTGGTCGAAGCAGGACCCTTTAGAAAATAAGATGTTGTGCCTGAATTTGGTGAAATGGGATAGGGAAATGACCTATAAAATAAAAATAAAAAAGAGCAATACATGAAAAAAAATCTTTAAGGAGCCATATCACTATAGTACCAATTCCAGAGCTCTGATTTTGTCAGGGAATAAAATCACACAAAATGAATGAAATCTCCTGCTTGCAATAATTATCTTTAATTTTTAGAAAGCTCAACAAAACATGCAGGGAAGATCATTGCCTGGAGAGCTTGGTTTCAGTTTGTTGTGCCCTTCCACACCTGTCAGCTATGAGAAGGCATCTGAAGCAGAGTATTCCTTTGCTCTTAGGAGGGACTGATTAAAATGTGGTCTGTAAACAGAATGACTACTGACAAAAAAGGATGTCTGAGCAAGTGATGAAGACTGAGGAAAGCCTGTTAAGCATACAGTGGCTGGCTGCTGCTGACTTAACAGACAGAATTTCACAGTGCAAGTGGACAGTACATGTATGGGGCAGGGCGGTGGAGGGAGAGCAAAGGAAATCTGTGTGTCTCGCTCTCTCTTGAGTGCTGATCATTGAAAATGGTGGCTGCACCATGACTGAAGTATGTGCCCTCCCACTGCAGAGGAACTGCTGCTTGTCAGGGGCTGAATTAGGGGGGCTTCCCCACAGACCTTACCAATACAGGAGAGCACTGTGATGTCTCACTGTCGGTGACTGTAGAACTGGAAATAGACACGGGGGGATGGGGGAAAATGAAATGTGCCTGTCTCTCTTCTCTCTCCACAGCAGATTAGTACGGCAGAGCCACAGAACAAATAATGCTTACTCCTCTGGCTCAAAGCACATTACACATCAATGAAACAGTACATGGGCAGCTGCAACAACAATCAGAGACCACCCACCATCGCACTGTCAGCCCAACACAGAGATGAATATCTGATGCTGCAATGATGAGGTGGCCCCTGATTGCAGCGGTGAAATCGTTTCAAGTTGGTGACATTTTTGGAAACCAATGTCACCAACACAGTGTGCCTGCATTGGTCAACCACTGCCAAGCCCCCAAATGTAATGCCGCCATTGGCTGCCAGTACTGCACCTCCACAACCACTTCCTCTCCTAGTTACATATATCGTTTCATGATACGGCAAGCAAACATAATAACAACTATACATTTCAGGGCAAGAAAACCATAAATATGCATTTTTAGGGTTGCTGTTCCTTTTCCTGTGGGGTGGGTGCTGTGGAGGCCTAGCTATGAGCTGCCTCTCAAGCCTTCCAGGCCCTCACAAGATCTTGTGCTTGGTCATAGACATACTGTATATCTTTTTTTTTGCCACTCAATGGAGATGCTATTTGAAGTGTATATGCTGCTGACTGGGCTTGTTCCCTGCAGGATAAGGGGAAGGTGCTGGGCATGGCCTACTAATATCCTTTTGCCTTTTTCCAGTGGTGATTTGGGTCTGGAAGGCATTTTCAATGCACTGCATTAAGTAGTTTGCCTTAAGGCCACACAGATCCCCACTGGTTGCTGAAGGTGTATGGTATGTGACTGTAATGAAAAACCAAACAATGTTATTCTCTACTAAAAACTTGTTTGGTTTGGCTTACCTCCATTGTCTTGACACATGGTACCCCCCCCCCACCACACACACACACAACCTTGGGATAAACTTTAGCATATTATTTATTTTTTGTTTACAAGGAAATTGATCACTGCTGCTAGAAAAGGCACATGGGTCTACAATCACAGTTGTGAATCAAGGGAAAACATACAGGAAGAGAAACAAGACAGGCCAAAATAGATACAGATTCAGTACAGAAGAAGTGTCTGCAGGGAATAACAAAGCAGTAAAAAAATATTTTCAAATAACACGATAATGCAAGACAATGCAATTCAAGTAAAACCAAGCCAAGCCAAGCCACATTTTATTTACAAAGACCCCTTTCCCAAAGGCTGAGGGCACAGTACATACAATTTAAAACAATTCACAATACAAAAAGAAACAAAACGAAGCAAGATAAATCTGAAAAACTGAATACAAGCAGGGGTGTCTCCCTTACTGAAGGAACTGACAGTCACAAGCATTGGTACATGTTGCGTCAGGGTGTTGCAGTTAATAGCAAGCTGAATTAAGGCTGATGTCCTTGGTAAAAGTTTTTGAATACACATTAAAACCCATGCCTTCAGGCCAAGGTGTGCATACTACCCTGACAAGTCAGTAGCAAGACAACAGTAATTGGTCCCTTTCAGTCACAGCAGCATAGAAACATAGAATTTGTCAGCAGAAAAATACCATTTTGACACCTGGTCTACCCAGATGGTCCCTGCTTAATCTGTCTTTTCAGAAAAAGAAAGTGAGATATTACGAGGAGTGGCTGATCTGGAGGACATTAAGTATATTCACTAAAAATACCACCAACAGCTTAATCTGGTTCAAGATCAGTTGGCATTAATCTGTATCCCCCTCCCCCGGGTCGTGCCTGAAAATAGGCAGGATTTGTCTAGTGCACTTACCCGGTCAACAAAAGCTAAAATAAAAAAATAAAATAAAAAAAGTATATTTTCAGCACTTTCTTTGTGGGTTGGGTCCTATATTGTTAGGTACATTTTCAGCACTTTTCTTTGTGGGTTGGGTCCTGTATTGTTAGGTACATTTTCAGCACTTTTCTTTGTGGGTTGGGTCCTATATTGTTAGGAGCTGGGGCTGATGCTGTGAATTTTGGAATATAGTCGGGGCCTTAGTAGATTTCAGGAGGAGGAAGATGCACCAGAGAGTGGGCTAAGGGAGGGAGATTGGCTGCCATTTTCCAGCACCTTAGGAGATCCCACAGGACAATGTGACTACAGCCAGTCAATAGGGTAGTTGTCGTCCAGCGAGGTTCAAAAATAGGCCACTTCATAGTCCACTCAACAGTTGATGATACGTGATGGATCAGGTGAGCATTAAATACATTTTCAACATTTTGTTTCTGAGCTAGGTCCTGTATTGTTAGGAGCTGGGGCTGATGCTAAGATTTTTGGAACATATTTGGGGATTTTGGTTGATTTTGGAAGGAGATGGAATGGCTGGTTGAGGGAGGGAGGGAGATTGGCAGCCTTTTTCCAGTGACGTTGGATGTCTCACCAGTTCATGTGACTACAGCCAGCCAATAGAGTGGCTGTAGTCCCTATATAATACTCAGGGGTCCAAGTGAACCCCTCACGTGAATGATCCTGGAGCATGAATGGCTCAATGCAGGAGAGTGACATATGACTCAGCGGTGCCTAGGTCTGTCGGCAGAGCATCTCCAGGGGTGACTGCAGCCTGCAGACCATGCTGGTCACGGGGGGAAAAGTAAATGTAAATGGAGGGCAGTAAGTACACTGTAGGAGGTTGGAAGGGGGTTGCAGCTGATTCTTGTCTCAGGTCAGTTTACATTTGTAGGGCAGTGGGTGAGGTGAATCAAGAAAATTTGACGATTGCTGTAAACAACCCTAAGGTATATATGGAGAGACATATCTAGGATTAGGAAGCACTGAGGCCATGAGGATGTTGGGGAATAGGAGCATGCACATGCATCAGGATAGTGAGAGGAGGGTGGTGTGCTGTAATAGTTGTAAAGCAGCAATCCTCATGGGGATGATGTGGAGTACAGGGGGCTCTCCAGTGTGTAGTAGTCTGGATCAGATAAGGGCAGCTCATAGGGGAGCTGGGAAGGGTGGAGTGGAGAAACAGAGGATCAGGGCAGTGAAAAGAAAGACAGAGAGGAGGTGCCCAGGTGATTGTGGGTCTCAGGCAGTGGAAGGGACAAGGAGGATCACTCATTATCTGGGGTTATCTTTTCCTCAGGGGGCCAGTGAGCCCTGGGAGGGGGAATGGCACATGGTAGGGGAAAGAAGTGTGACTGCAAGGGTTGCAACAGGAGTGGGGGGTGCCTTAAAGCAGCAGATTTGACCAACAGTCTGGAAAGAGAAAGGGGACAACAGGAGGTGAGATAGGTGGTCGGGTTAAGACAATGAGATTGGGGGTAGAAGGACAGGTGATGGAGTGGGACTCTGCAGGTCAGTCAAGGTGGGCATGGAAGAAGAAGTAAGCAAAATGGAGCAGAAGGTGGGGTAGGAGAGAAGATAGGGTAGGAGGAAGAGAGGAGTTGAGGCAGCATAACTCTGCCAGAAAGGGAAGATAACAGAGGAGAATGGTAGCGTAGTTGAGGACAAGTAGAAATTGTGGTGGGACATTAACCATGGCAAGGGGAACAATTGTGGGAGAGCAACTCGCAAGGCAGTTGAGGAAGGAAGGAAGGGTGGGAGACATGAATGGAAGTAATAGATGGGTGGCAGTCCTAAGGGACTCCATAATTATGGGTACTTACTGGGGAAGGAAGGGGGACCCAAATGTAAGAAAGAAGGTGGTTTGCATGCCAGAGATGAAAGCAGGGAAGGTATGCTCAAGTATTCGGAAATAGTAAGGGGGGTTGGGGGAAACCAAACATAATTATACAACTTGGTACCAATGGCCTAGCTGGGGAGGAGCTGGTGGTAGTACAAAAGAATTTCAGGGCATTAGGGAGAGACTGCACTGAGGTAACATGACTACTGGCATTCTTATAGGTTTTATCAGTGTCAAGGTGACATGATCAGAAAGAAAACGGTGGAGGAGTTCAGTGTCTGGCTAAGGGAATGGTGCAAGGGAGAAGGGTGCATCTGTATTTGGGAATGAGGTGAGACCTGGTCAAATAAAACACTTTATGCACCAGACAGGCTACACCTCAGCAGGAAATGCTAAAGGGTACTCAGGGACAAACTGGGGAGGTACATAACCCAGAATCTTAATTTAAACTACAGGGGGGTGGCAGGTGGGCCTGCAGACCAAACAACTCCAGGAGGATGAGGTCAACAGACCTCACCCATACCATTTGAAGTGGTTGGGAGGGTGTAGGGGGAGTGAATCTGACAGCAATGGGGGGTAGGTGGAACACACAGAGGGGAGATAGGGGAAGGAATGAAGTGGGGGAAGGGAAGGAGGCTCAAGTGGAGGGTGGTGTTCCTGAATGCAGAAAATCTCAGTATCAAGATGGATGATCTGCAGATGCTCTAACAGAAGGGGGGCTGGACATCGCGGCAGCCACCGAGGCTTGGGCCACAACAAATCATGACTGGGACCTCCTAGAACATTGTATATAAATTATTCAGGAGGGATATGGTGGTAGGCAAAGGGGGTGGTGAGGAAGGGCATAACATTTATGAGGGAGGAGTCAGAGGACGGGAGTGAGGAAGCAACATGGGTTCAGTTACTGTCCAGTAGAGAAAGGAAAGTGAGGTTGGGGGTGGTTTTCTAACCACGCAACCAGGAAGAGGAAAGGGAATTGAAATTGCAAATATTGAATGCTGCAGGGAAGGGAGAGGTTGTAATAGTGAGGGACTTTAACCTGCCCAAGGTAGATTGGAACGTACAGACCACAACATATGCTAGCAGTCAGATGATCCTGGAAGCACTGCAGAATGGGTTTCTGACTCAGAGAATCACAGAACATCCCTCTCCAGCAGGGGGCCATCCTTGATCTGGTGATCACAAATGGGGAGCACATACCAGATATAATGTTAAAGGGGCCATCGGATTCAATTGATTATTACACAGTGTGGTTCCGGTTGGATATGGGCAGGGAAAACATCCCCACTAACACTATGATACTAAATTTTAGGAGGGTGGACTTCCAGAAGATGGGCAGATTGTTAAAGAAGCACCTGGTGGGCAGCAAGACAGATATAGATATGGTCCATCATTGAGGAGGGAATTATGTTAGCAACAGAGGAGTGCATCAGGTTCAGGGGGAAGAGCTCAATGGCCAAAGCACTCAGCTGGTTTACTCGAGAGCAAAAAGCTACCTTAAATCTCAGGGACTGCCTCTGGTCAATAGCCAAACGTACTAAACTTCAAACAGAATGGCAGCCTTCAGTGCTTGCTGGAATGACTGCACGAAAAAAGTGAGATCAGCGAAAGCCAATTACTACCTATCCTCATTTGAATCAGCCAAGGACAACTCAGCCAAATTCTGGAAAATCATTAAGACAGCAGAGGGTAATAAACTATCTTCCTCCCTTCCCAACAAATTAACAGTTAAAGGTTGTCTCATCTTGGACAGGTCTGATATCCTGACCAACTTCAATGAACATTTTGCACTGCAGGCATGTCTTTTGATACCTCAGAAGCAGCGACACTTACCTCCAATGCTCCAAGATCCAATGGAACATCCCCCAGTCACAATTTCTCTTTTTTCCCCTTCCTGTTCAAAGAAGTGGAGGACCTACTGTTCCAGTTAAATGTAAACAAAGGAGCTGGCACTGATGGCATTGGCCCATTCTTCATTAAAGCCAGCATTCAATACTTAGTAGCACCCCTTCTACACTTGTTTACCCTTTCTATACACATTGGTACTGTCCCAAAGGTTTGGAAACTAGCTCATGTCCTTCCGTTGTTCAGTTCTGGTGATCCCACAGACCTTAACAATTACTGTCCCATTTCCATCCTTTCCATCCTCTCCAAACTCCTTGAAAAACCTGTGAACGCCAAGCTATGGAATTACCTTGAAAACAACAATCAAACTAGCCCTGTTCAAACAGGTTTCAGACCTACACACAGCACCACCTCTGCACTAGACTCTGTCACCAATGATTGGCTCCTTGCAATGGATAAAAAACAAGTAATGTCTTCAGTAAAGCCTTCTGACACTGCTGACCATGCTTTACTTCTCGATACCCTACATTGTCATGGCATCACTGGACCTGCACTCCTATAGTTCAATAGCTACCTAACTGACAGGGTCCAGCATGTGAAAGCAGATGTATCTCTCTCTCCCCACTACTACCTATCAAAAGTGGGTTCCCACAAGGCTCAATCCTTGGTCCTCTGCTCTTTATGCTGTACATCAACAATGTCAGAAATAACATCACCAAAGCTAAAATCCATCTGTTTGCAGATGATACAGTGATTTACATCTCTAGGTCTTCTGTGGCCAAAGTCCAGCCAGACCTTCAGGCCGAGCTCAATCTCCTTCAACATAATTTGGTGCAATCAAGATTCCTCCTTAATGCAAAGAAAACCAAAGTCATGTACTTCTTTTCTAACCACCTCATTTCTACCACAAACGCAATAGCATCCCTGCCCCAATAAGAATTCTCCTCAATGATGACTGAAATTGTCACAAACTTTAAATATCTTGGGTGTGATCTTGACCAACACCTCACCTTCACTGTCCACATCTCGTCGTTAACGAAAAACTACAGCAACGATAGGGTTCTTCTTCAGGAATAAAAACCTATTTCCCGCTGATGCCAGAAATCACCTGGTTCAGACAACCTTCATGCCTCCTAGACTACACGGACATTCGTTCATTGTCGATGCTCAGACTCCCTGCTCCATCAACTAGACACACTCTATCACAGGGCACTCTGATTCATCTCCATTGCCCACAGATGCACCCACCACTGCAAGCTCTATGATGTTGTGGGCTGGACGTCACTTTCAGCTAGATGACTCTCTCACTCCCTCACCTGGCTCCATAAAGCTGTCCTGGCAAAGCTTCCCCCCATATCATTACTCTCTTTCACCAATTGACCAGCACATATTTGTTATGTAGCAACGACTTCATTACATTATAAGCTCTTCATGTACGGTGCTATTTCAGGGAAATGTTCATGTGTCATGCCCTTCCTCTATCCTGAAAGAAATCCCAGCTTTACCTCAGACTGCAAAAATTAATACCCTTGCATAGCTTCAGGAAGGTGATCACAGACCAAATTAGTGACTGCTGTACACACCACTAACCAGTGTACCTTAGCTAACCCATTCCATCTTTCACCTATCCAGTGCCCCCCTCCTCCCTTCGTTCTGTACCATGCTTGCACAATTATCCCATCTGATCTCAGTTAACCCAGAGATTGTTGCACATGCCTCTATCCTGAGTACCCTTGCTTCCCCTTTTTAGCTACCTTACTCACATCCCATTTCACTACCAGTGCCCCCCATTATCCTCACCCACCCAGTTTACCAGCATACCTACCTAGCACACTCTCTCCACCCCCTCCACCCTGCCTATTGACTTATCCTCTTACCACACTATCATCCACATCTGCTATATCCCTGCCAATATTCCATGGTACTCCAGGAATGTGACTGTTAGGTTGCCTAGCCTATGCTGAGATATTGCCCCCTTGGGCCCCGAGTTCTGTCCCCATATATGTGCCTGTGACACTGTTCTTATGTATATGAAGGACTAAAACTTGCAAATGTATATGTGTTGCATACAGATGATTGCAGACCTGTAAATGTATATGAAAGAGTGTGTTTTGGTGCTTGTATATAGTCTTACAGCTATCCTTGTAGATAGCACTGTATATACTTCCTCTGTAAATAATACTGTATATAATTATGCTGTAGCTACCCACCTCCATAATGTACTGTCCCTTTAACTGTGTACTCAAATTATGTAAGTATATGTTGCCCTCCAGAACCTCCTTGTAAATGAGCCTGCTCAGTGGAGTTTTCATGTCAATAAACTTGAACTTGAACTACTGAGGTTGCCCAGGCAGTAAAAGCAAGAGGTTAGCCTATAGGAAATTCAAGAAAACCAAGAGAGAGAGGAGGACAGACATAATTACCTAAATATGGCTAGTGAGGCAAGTAACCTAGTCCAGTGGATTAAGGTTCAGAAGGATCTGCAGTTAGCAGAGAGAATTAAGAAGGGGGAGAAGGTCTTTTTTCACTGTCTAAGTGAGAAGAGGAACAAGAAGAATATGATTGTTAGGCTTCAGAAAGGTATGGTTAGGTGGAAGAGAATGGGGGAAAACAAGAGGTACTGAATGAATACTTCTGTTATATCTTTACCAGGGAGAAATATGGAGGGATAACACCAGAGAGGAGAAGAGGAGCGGGGGTAGGGGAACATGGATGTGGTGGTAGAGGGGGAACAGAGTGAGAAAGGGTTGCTAGCATTGAAGTTTAGACAGATCACCAGACCAGATGAAGTACGCCCAAGGTGTTGAGGGAACTGGCAAGGAGCATGCAGACTACTGGTGGACCTGTTCCGTAGTTCACTGGTGTCAGTTGTGGAACCTCAGGGCTAATGAATGGCACATATAGTGCCCCTCCATAAAAGCAGTCCCAAAGATGACTCAGGGCATTTCAGACCAGTCAGTCTGACTTCAGTCATGTGCAAGCTCATGCAGCCTATACTTAAGGAAATGTTAGTAGAGTATCTAGAAGGGCATAGTCTTCAGGATACAAGGTAGAACAGGTTTATGGGTGGAAGGTTATGTAAAATGAATCTGATTGACTTCTTTGACTGAGTCACCAAAACATTAGACAAAGCTCAAGCAGTGGACATCCTCTACCAGGATTTCAGCAAGGCCTTTGACTCGGTACCCACAAGAGGTTGACTGGGAAGGCTGGGGGTGTGGAGAAGATGACCAGATAGGTTGAAAGCTGGCCAGGGTACAGATTCCAGAAGGTGGTGGTGGGGGCAGAGCTATCTAGCAGCAAGATGGTCACTAGTGGGATCCTGCAGAGCTCAGTGCTAGGGATGACGTAGTTCAATGTCGTCATTAATGATATTGGTGATGGCGTTAAGGGCAAAATGTGCCTTTTTGCAGATGACACCAAACTCTGTGGGAGGGTAGACATGATCAAAGGGATACAGGACCTAATGGATGATCTAGAAAGACATGTGAGGTGATCCATGATTTGGTAGCTCGGTTTCAATATAAGGAAATGCAAAGTTAGTCACACTGGAGCCAAGAATCCCAGGACAGAGTACTACCTAGGAGTGGTCTGGGTATCTGCAACAGAGGAGGAGAATTATCTGGAAGTGATGATCACTAGCATCCTAAAGCACTCCACATAGTTCAAGAAAGCAGTAGAGGCAGCAAGGGCAAATAAGATGTTGGGATGCATAACCAAGGAGAAGGTCACCTGTGGAATCCTGCAGGGCTCAGTGCTAGGGATGGTGTAGTTCAGTGTCTTCATTAATGATATTGAGATGCCATTAAGGTTAAAATGTACCTTTTCAAAGTTGACACCAAGCTCTATGGTATGGTGGACATGACCAAAGGATACAGGACCTAAAGGAGGATCTGGAAAGCCTTGCAAAGTAGTTCAAGATTTGACAGCTTGGCTTCAGTGTAAAGAAATGCAAAGTTAGTCTCATCAGAGCCAAGAATCCCAGGATGGAGTACTAATTGGGAGGGCTCTGGGTATCTGCAACAGAGGAGCAGAAGTATCTGGAAGTGATGATCACTAGCAATCTGAAGCACTCCACAGAGTGAAAGAAAGCTGCAGCATAGGCTAAAAGATGTTGGGATGCATAACTGGGGATCAGCAGTAGGCCAAAGAAGATAATTGTGCCATTGAATAGGTCACTGGTGAGGTCACATCCAGAGTATGGAGTACAGGACTGGTACACACACCTTAAAATGGACATTAACCTGCTGGAGACTGACCAGAGGAGGACAACAATGATGAATGTGGGTCAGCAGGGTAAAGCACATGAGGAGAGGTTGGTGGCCCTGAACATGTGCTCCCTGGAGGACAGGGGAGAGAGAGAGAGAGAGAGAACATGATTGACACCTTAAAATACTTGAAAGGGATAAATATGTTGGATAAGAAGGGTCTCTTTAAGATAAGTGGCAACTGAAATATGAGGGGCATAGTCTTAAGTGGGGTTTTACAGGAGATTAGTAAGCACTTCTACGAGGAGAGTGTGGTGACCCATTGGAATGCATTGCTGGAAGAGGTGTCTTGTTGAAGACATTTGGGAACTTCAAGAAAGGCTGGGAAAGAGATAAGGGGAAAGTAAGGGTAATGGGAGGGGCAAATAGAAATGTTGCGAGAACTGGTGGACAGGGTCAGTAGCTTAAGATGTGGACCATGCAATACAAGTAGACAAGATAGATCAACTGGCCTTATTCTGCTGACTTCTTCTTATGTTTGTATGTTCGTATGTCTCCGCATACCCTAACTGGTCTCTGTCATCCTTCCCTCCCTCCTCCCTGCCTATTAAATAATATTTCTCTATGTATAGCCTATGTATGCTTGAAGACCCTTACTACTTTTGCATCCACAACTTCTGCTGGCAGTCTATTTCAGTATCCTCCACTCTTTCAGTAAAGTACTACTTCCTCACATCCCTCTTAAACTTATCCCCTTCAAGCTTCATCACATGCTTTCTGGTTCTGATGCTCATTTCTTTGCTCTTTCCAAACTTTTATCATTGATATATTGCATCAATGTTTTACTAGAAGCATGTGGGCATGCTTACTTGGCATCCCACTATTTCCTTCAGTCACATCACTTCCAGGAGTGACACAGATATCGATGGCAATGGGACAACTCCTGCTCCTCCCTTTCCCTCTCCAGATTTCAGAAGAGCTGCTGCTGACACAAAAGAGCATGACTGTACACAGAAGACATTGGGATTTATTACTTAACATAAAAACACAATTTTTTTGCAGATAAGGCCCACAAGGCCTCCACAGTCAGCACAAGGATTCCCGGCGTATTGTACTTTTGTAGATCCTTACTGGTCTTTGGGGATCGTCCCTGATTGTGTACTAACATGGCCCTGTGTCTATCCCACGCATGCTTGAAGCTATCTATTGTTCTAGCATCCACAACTTTGACTGGTAGCCATTTCCATGCTTCAACACCCCTTTTTGTGAATAAGTATGTCCTCACATCCTTCATGAATTTATCCTCTCCAATTTTATTGCATGCCAGCAGTCCTGGAGCTTGTCCTCCTTTGGAAGGCTCCCAGTCTGTATACTGTTCACCCCTGTGAGGTGCCTGTAGGTCTCACTCATGTCACCCCTCACTCCTCTTCCTCCAGGGTATACATATTGATGTCCCACAACCTCTCCTCATAGGACTTTCCTTGCAACCTGTGCACCATTTTATTGCCTTTTCTCTGACTGCCTCTCACTGTCTATGTTCTTCCAGAGGTGTAGTCTCCAGAACTGGACACAGTATTCCAGGTTGGGGCATACCAGAGAGTAATACAGTGGCAGCAGCACCTCCATCATTCTGTTGGTGATGCCCCTCACCATGCACCCAATCATTCCACTTCTCAGTACTTCAACTGTTATACAAGCATAAAATCATTTTGCACAAAAAGTCACATTTGGTTCAGCTAGCTGGCTTCCAGGGGAAGTCTTTAAGGTATTTGTCAATAAAACATGTTAGATGTACCAGGCAGGTAGGCCTGGTGCCATTTTACATTGACAAAGCAAAGCAACACAGGCTGGCTATGAGATGGCTATGACTACATCAGGTGTTCTGCTGTGTACATTATTGGTTACCTGTAGACACTGGCCATTACAAGTGCTTGCCATTGAGAGAGAAGTGGGAGAGAAACATACAAAAAGCAAACAGGCATGCAATCAAGCATAAGCAAGGACATGCACTGCTGACTACAACTGTATGGATGAATGGGGCACTGCATTACTGGTGGATGTGACTGGTGGGGTCTTCATGGAGCACAGAGCTAGGCACATGGACTGCCGATACCTTTTGAATAAGAGCTGGCCACAGTACACCAGACAGCACCATACCACTACCTTGCAATCTTTAGTGCATCACTGCAGAATATATAATTTTCTTAAAATATTTGAAATTTAATTTATATTGTAAATAAGAATCTCTGAAATAGAGTTTCCAGGTTGTCTTTCAGGCCTTCTGTGTTAGTCTCTAGTAAGGTAAATGTGATCAGTCTGCAGAACATTATTCCAGTCCTAAGGATATAACAGTAGCCATTTTATGTTGGCCCTTGCTTGTGCTCCAGCCAACATATTGCAGTAATGTGAATTTGGAGGTCTCACTGTGAGCAAATGCAGGGCATGCATCAGTAGGTGCGTCTCTCATTCCCCAATAAGCTAGCATGCAGGCACTGACAGCAGCAATATGTAAAGTGGTCACAACATCTAACAAATGTGAAGCTGCAATGAGAGGCAAGCTCGTCATGCAGCGGCACAGTAACATGCCTCCCGACATGCCTTTACTGGTGAAGTATTTCAATTTCAATTAACATGCTGGCACTAACTGTCGCCGTGCATAATGCCAACTTCAGGGATGCCCAATCCCCCTGTCGGCATGCTAAATAACCCCTCCAAGATTGTGTGGCACACTAGGAGCCCACCCCAGTGTGCCTCCTGATGATGAAAGCTGACCATCGTCGGCATGTTGAGGCCTCGCCCATTCTGTGCCACATCAGCAGCCCACCCCAGTGTGGCAACATCACCCCCCAAAGTTATGGTGCAAACTGGGAGCCCACCCAATGTGCAGGACACTTTATATACACCTGTGGAAAAGAAACTGCCTCTGTGTTTTTTTTTTTTCCAAGTACCTAAAAGAAAGAAAACAGTTCCTCGCTGTGAGGTCCCTTCCCCCAACCCACAGCCATCCTCTGCACACCCCACCTCCCCACACCCCCCACACCCCATACTTACCTCTGAAGCCTGGCGTGATGATCTTCGGTGGAACGGGAACACATCTGCACTCTTCAAAGTCGACTGCAAAGAAATGCCGTAAGCTGTATAATGGCATAAATAGGGTTTTCAACCTGGTGGACATCTCAGCCATTTTTGAATTTTGCCTCCAATTTTCAACATGGGGTGCTTGGGACTGCACCTTAGGAACACATGCACTGTCATCTCATTACTGCCCCTAAAGGTCATTTACAGTCACTGTGCGAAATCACCTTCTGGACTGAGTTACAAAACGTAAATGCCACTGTTCATGAGGTGGGTCCCAAAATCCCTATCATGAACATTTGGTTGAAAAATTCAAAATGACTGTGTTACAAGCATGTGTTCTGCAGTTTCAGTGCATGCTTGTAACTTTGACAATTTTTAATATTTTCACTCCACATTTTCAACATTGCACTTTTTTCACATCTCCTTATGAACAGTATAGCTGTTATTTTTCACATCCTGCACAAAATGTGTTTCCGCGCATGTGATGCACAATGGCATGGTCGCTCCGTGAAATCAATGTTCTGGACATATTAACAAAATCACAGTGACACTGTTCATGACCAGAGTTCCCAAAATGCCTACGTTGAAAACTTGGTTAAACAAATCCCCCAAATATTTGCGTTATGGACGTGTATTGCACAGTTTCTATGCATGCTTGTGATGTCACCACTTTTTCATATTTTCACTCCAGATTTTCAACAATGCTATTTTTTTACACCTCCTCATGAACAGCGCAGCTGTAATTTTTCACATCCTGCCTGAAATGTGTTTTCCCACCTGTGCCGCCAAAATGCACAGTCGCTGTACAAAATCACCTTTTGGCAAACAAACTAATAGTGTCACTGTTCATGAGGTGGGGTCACAAATAGCCTTTGTTGAAAATTTGGTATGAAAATAAATACCAACAGATGCCCTCAGCAATAGGGTTTCCAACCGCAATGCCCCACCCTGTACAGACCGACAGGCATCAGGGGTGTGAGTTGACATTGTCAACTGCAATCTTATGCCATTACAACTCCCCACCTGCAGCCAATGACAGGTGTCAAGATGTGCCTTAGACTCTTCATCCCCAATGTTTGCCCTTTCTGCTACACTGCACCCATGTCAGTATATTCCCTTATGGACTGGGTGAGCGGCCCAAAGACCCCAAGGCACATGCAGCACTTGTCGGCCCCTGTGGGATAGGTGAGGTAAAATGGAATGAGCATATGGCCAATAACCCAAAGGCACACCCCAGTGCCTGTTACTTCTGCATGGTGGGCTGGGGTCAGCCTGTTCATTACCACTGCCAATCCTATTGTGTATCTCTAACTCCTGCACTATCAATGCCAGTGCCAGCGTCAACATTCGGATTGACAAATGCTTGTTTGTACCACTTACAGTATTCATACTTATATAATTAGGAAGTGTTCACTCCATCACACTATAGTGGCATGTAGCCATTGGTGCACTCAGCTATGCCCCATGCCCCAACATTATGCCTCATAGAGGATCATTAAAATAACATTATGAAAACCATTGCTGTGAGTTATTGCTTATTTTAAACAAGCATTTGTCAATGCCGAATGTTGTCTTGCTGGCATTGGCATTGGTAGTGCAGAAGTTAGAGAGAGATGTATAATAAGAATGGCAGTGAAGTATTGAACTGATGCCAACCCACCCCCACCCTGCAGAGACTGAGAGACATTGGGGTCTCCCTTTGGGTGTTGGCCATAGTGCTCATGCCATTTCACCTCTCCTTATCCAGCAGACACCGACAAGTGTTGTGGTGTGCATTGGGGTCTTCGGGCTTTACGCCACCCCATTCCATAAGGAAAATACACTGAGATGTGCAGTATAGACAGTGGGTGAACTTTGAGCCAAAGAGTGCAAGGCACATCTTGATGATTGTCACTGGCTACAGGTGGGGTGGGGGTGGAATGGCTGAGCATTACGTCCTGACAATCCTAAGTCACACCCTGATACCTGTCGGTCCCTCACAGGGTAGGGAGTTACGGTTGGAAACCCTAATGCCTGAGTCATTTTCACTCCAGTATTTCAACATGAACTTTTGTGACCCCTACCTCCATGAACAGTGGCACTATCAGTTCATAATGAAGGTGATTTTTGCACAGCTTAGTGTGCCATTTGAGCCACAGTAGCGAAACACATTTGGTACAGGATGGAAAATGGACAGCTGTACTTTTCATGAGGAGGTACAAAATGGCAATGTTGAAAATCTGGAGTGAAAATATGAAAATTGGTGAAGCTATGAGTGCATAGAAACCTGGCAACGTAATGCCTGTAATGCAATTATTTTGGGATTTTTAACCAGATTTTCAGCATAGGCATTTTGGGACCTCTGCTCATAAACAGTGGCACTGCATTTGTTAATCTGTCCCGAAGTTGATTGCCCACAGTGACTGAGCCATTGTGTGCCAGATGTGCAAACACAGTTTGGGCAGGATGTGAAAATGACAGCTGTACTGTTCATAAGGAGGTGTTAAAAAATTGCAATGTTGAAAATCTGGAGTGAAAATATTAACTGCCAAAGTTATGAGCATGTGTGGAAACTGCAAAATGCACACTTGTAACACAGTCATCTTTTGGAATTTTTTCACTAAATTTGCAACATAGGCTTTCTGGGACCCCACCTCATAAACAATGGCACTGTCATTTTGTTAATTGGTCCCAAAAGGTGATGCTGTGCAGTGACCACAAAATCACCTTTTGGGACTGAGTAATGAAATGACAGTGCATGTGTTCAAGAGATGGGGTCCCAAGAACCTCATGTTGAAAATCTGGAGCCAAAATTCAAACAAGCATTTGTCAATGCCAAATGTTGTCGCACTGGCATTAGCTTTGGTAGTGCAGTGCGGGAAAACATTTTGGGCAGGATGTGAAATATGACAGCTGTACAGTTCATAAGGAGGTGTAAAAAAATGCCAGTGTTGAAAATGTGGCTTGTAAATATAGCAAATTTGCAAAGTTACAAGGCTGCGTGAGAAATATGCAATGCACACTTGGAACACTGCCATTTTATGGGCATTCAGCACCAAATTTTCAACATAGGCATTTTAGCACCTCTGCTTATGTACAGTGTCACTGTTATATTCTCAAAGTGTCTCAAGAAGTGATTTTGCACAGCGACCACGCTATTCTGCGCTGGAAGTGCAAAAACACATTTTGGGTAGGATATGTGAAATGACAGCTGTACTGTTCATCAAGAGGTGTGGAAAAATGGCAATGGTGAAAATCCAGAGTGAAAATATCACAAATGCATGATGGTACGAGTGTGCATGCAATCTGCCAATGCACGCTCGTAACACAGTTATTTTATGGAGTATCATCACCAAATTTTCAACATAGGCATTTTAGGGCCTCTGATCATGAACTGTGTCACTGTCATTTTCTTAATCTGGCCCAAACACTGATTTCCCACAGCATTTGCGCTATTGTGCACTGGAAGTGCGTAAACACATTTCGGGCAGGATGTGGAAAATGACAGCTGTACTGTTCACAAGGAGGTATAGAAAAATCACAATGCTGAAAATCTGGCATTAAAATATTGTAAATTCACGAAGTTACGAGCCTGCATAGCAACTGCGCAACGTACGCTCATAAAACAGGCATTTGTTGGTTTTTCCACCAAATTTGGAACATAGGCTTTTTGAGAGGCCACCTCATGAACACTGGCACTGTCATTTCTTTAATGGGGCCTGAAAGGTGATTTCATGCAGTGACTGCGATATCACCTTTCGAGGCCGATTAACGCCATGACAGTGGTAGAATTCATGAGAAGGGGCTCCAAAAACCCCATGTTGAAAATTTGGTGCCAAAATTCCAACAGATGCCCGAGATATGCAGCAAAGTTGAAAAAACCCTATTCATTCCATTATACAGCTTACCGGCATTTCCTCAGTTTGCGGTCAGCTTTGAAGAGTGCAGACGTTTTCCCGGTCAACTGAAGATCCTCGCGCCGGACTCCGGAGGTAAGCATGGGGTGAGGGTGTGTGTGTGGGGAGGCAGGGTGCGTGGGTGGGTGCGGGTGGGAGGCAGGAGACTACGAGGGACCGTTTTATAATACTAGGGAAGAAAAACAATAAATATCATGGGACAGTTTTTTTCTTGGAACTTGCACGCTGGGGTGGGCTCCCAGCGTGCCACCTAACTGTTTGGGGGTTTCTGCAGCCAATGGGGATTGGGCACCCTCATCAGCAGACAATGGGGGTGAATTTATGCTGACGGGATTGGGCACCCTCATCGGCACACAATGACAGCCGGGGGAGGCAAGAGCCAAGGATTGGACACCCCCTCAGCATATAGGAAATGGGGGGCTGCTGTATGCCGATGGGGGAATGGGCTCCCCATCAGCAAATTAATGGCCACAGTAAGCTGCCTGGGGACTGCACCCCGAAGTCTGCTGGTCGTCAAGCATGTTGCTAATGTGTATGGTATGTAGGAAGGGTCCGAGCATCTGATGAGCTTTTGCTCGGATTGCAGCGGACCTTCCTTAGATGTGCTCACCACTTAGCATGCATGGTGTGGTGTCAGATGCGGCGGCTGGATTGGGAATGAGGGACGACCACTGATGCGCGCCCTGCATTCACCCAACAGCAGCCACGCCTCCAAATCTGCACTACCGAAAGATGTTGGCTTGCCCAGGTGTGGCAAGCAAACATAAAAGGTCTGAGAAATGGAGCTTTCTGATTGACTGCAAACATTCTAACAGCCTTATGTTAATCTTTTATTAACATACATGTAGAGCTCAGCTATATGCTGAACAAGGTTTAATACTGTTTAAATTTTTTTTTTTATAA
This sequence comes from Neoceratodus forsteri, assembly GCA_016271365.2. Classification (NCBI taxonomy): domain Eukaryota; kingdom Metazoa; phylum Chordata; order Ceratodontiformes; family Ceratodontidae; genus Neoceratodus; species Neoceratodus forsteri. Next base: position 119,759,975 of record CM028136.1, on the reverse strand, counting down.
TAGCAATAAGGCACTCCCAGGGATTATGTTAATGGTCAGTTAATCACCCTCTAGGGGCATGTGGCACTCAGCTACACCTCGTGCCACAGTACACCCCTAGAAGATGACTAACAGACCATTAACATAGCCCTTGATCATGCCTTATTAATTTATTTGTTTTTGTTGACTGGGTAAGTGCACTAGACAAATCCTGCCTATTTTAAGGCACGACCCGGGGGAGGGGGATACAGATGAATGCCAACTGACCTTGAACCAGATTAAGCTGTTGGTGGTATTTTTAGTGAAAGAGGAAATTTGGCCAGGACACGGGAAATTCCCTACTCTTTTCGATAAGTGCCATGGGATCTGTAACATCCACCTGAACTACCACCAATGCAGGCAGATGGGACCTCGGTTTAACGTCTCATCCAAAAGACGGCACCTCAGAAGTGCAGCACCCCTCTCATGCTACACTACAGTGTCAGTACTGGGATATTAACCCAAGTGCCAGATGTAGGAACTGAACCCACAGCCCTCTGATCTTCTGGCCTCAGAGGCGAATGTGCTATCTACTGAGCCACTAACACTGACAATTGCTTAACTAATGGATAAAGAAAATGCAGAAAACACAAACTATAGTTGCTCAACAGTCAAGGTGCACCATACTCAAGGCCAAAGTATTGCAAAACAATACTGACTGCATTGCTGCAGTCCTAAAGGAGATAGCATCTAGCAGTTTCAGTTATATTTTTCAACTGATTTTGGTTCACAATAGCTCATATGAACAATGTGCAGTGCAATACTTGCAATCATTAATTCTCAAATGCTGAAAGCATACCAATGCAAGATTTTTTTTCACGGTGTGTAGTAGTAGGACTCAAGGCAGGTACATAGTAGCCTCCATAATCAGCTCTGCACAAAAACCATCATTCCAACATGTTAAAAACCATTGTCACCACTGATCAGACTAAGAATGTTGAATATGAGCCACTGTGTACTGAAATCAATTAAACATTTAACTGAAACTGTTGCTTGCTGACTGTTTTGAATATAAATATGTTTGGTAACACTCACCAGCAGCAGTCCTCTGGTGCTTCTTTCCATCAGAGACTGTGAGAACCCCCCCAACAATGAACTCAGTTGTTTGGTGCACCTAGCATAGTATATTATCCCAACTGTGGTTCAAGTAAGCAATATATTGGGCTATACTGGACCGCCCGTGTGCGTAATGAGGCCCGACGCCACAGGTGGAGGGTCTTATAGCTCCTGGAAGGTCCAGTATAGCCCATACCGCCCACCCTGGAGGGTATTATTGCACTTAGAAAATGGGCTATATGTAAAGGTATTTTTTTGTAATATTTAAGAATTAAAAAAAAAATAATAAAAAAGACTGAAAATGAACTCTAAGTTGTGTTGTTAGTAAAGTAGTCCCCCTATTGTTTTCATTAGTAATACTTACCAGTAGAGGGCAGTGCAGCCATTCACAGTTGTTGTAATGTTTTCTAACTGCTCTGTACATCATCATGTCCATCCTTGGTATTGAACCATCGCCTCCCCCACCCCCCGCTTACTTGTGTTCCATTTTTGCTTTTTTTTTGTTTTGTTTTATTTCTTTCTGAGTCTGCATTTGAAACCCCTGGTCACATTTACTTGTGTTTCATTTTTTACTCTGGGGCACTGGCGGCACGATCAGGAAACCGTCTATACAACTGAGAGTGATGGCATTACTCAGGTGATCAGGGAAGCTGTCTGTACAACAAAGAGATAATCAGAGTACTTAGAACTTGATATTTGTTTACAGAAAAAATGAACAGATGGGTGAACATTTTGTGGAGTCAGGGTGAGTCAGTGATGAACGGACTAACACAACATGCTTGCACTATTACAGACTATATAGCAACACTGATTTTTTTTTTTTTTTGCTGTTTTCAATCAACGGTTGCTGCCACAGCTAGCCATAAGGTAACTGGATGTACTTAGGAGATGGAAGGGATAAGTGACTGACCTGAGAAGAATAATTCATGATGTATGTGAAGTAAGGAGGGGTACCGTTCATCTGCGGTAAGAGAAAGAGATGCTCACCTTCTGCAACCTAGCAATACAGGAGCTGCAGCTGTTTCTCTCTAAAGTGGAATACAGGTTTTTTTTAGTTAGCTGCATTTTCAGTAAATACTACCTACTTTGCCAACAAAAAGGACTCTGCAGAGTATTTCTTGCAAAATAGGGTGATTGGCACATGTAGTGTCATTTTTCAGGCCAATGTGTGCAGTTTACAGGATTGAAGTTGTGGGGCTGATTCCGTGTTGGCCGACAGGTGAAAATAAGCAAGCGATGGTTGCAGGGGTTTTTCTTAGAGGTCAAAACAAAAAAGAAAGGGAGAGAATGGTTTTAAACTTGTAAAACGGGTAGAAATTAGTTTTGCTCAGTTGGTTGCTGGTTCACTAAGGAGTGTGTGTGTGGTGGTGGTGTGTCTCTCTCGCTAAACAATGAAAGAAAATGGCAGCAGTTTGAAATTGTGTGCCCAGTGTTTCAGCCAATGATGAAGTAGGTTGGACACAAGATAGGGTACCAGCCAATAAGATGCCTCCAAATAAAAAGCCCATTTTCTAATTGTTTATGAGCACAACATGGTCACTCTCCATACTGCTTACTTGCACAGCAGTCTACTCCTGATCTTCTTATCTCCACATTACCCAGCTTCTTCTTGCCAAAAAGGTTAGCTTCATGTTTTGTGACATCTTCAATAAGACTACTAATCTCCTCTGCACAAAATGGTAGTGCAGGAACCTTATGGACCATGGCATCTGTGCCCTTCTGACCAGCAAACATCTTAAAATGCAAAACTCCAATTACTTGTAAAAAGCATCAGCAAGCTATCTCAAAGTGTTAGAATTTCTCCCTTTCTTGCAACACAGAGTCAAATATGACAGTGAACTATGTACATGTGCCAAAACCGTGGAAATTGAATCCACCCTTGAGCTAGCATTCCATGGATTGCATAGACCTTTTTAGAGAATCCACAGAAGCATATTCTGGCACTCTGTCACTGCACCATTGAAATGTGCATGCAGATTATGGATCCATGCTTCTGGTGATCTGAGGAATGAAAATCCACCATTGTTTAACCATGTAATCACAATCCACAATTATACTTCACTGAGTCAATGAATAAGTGGAATTCAACCATGAAATATAGACTTTGTCAGCAGAAAAGAATTGGTTAGACCACTGAGTCTGCCAGGATGGTTCTTGCCTAGTCTGTCTTTGCAGACTTTAAATGGGCAACCCAGCCTCCTCCCTGCCTATTTACTAATATATATTCCCCTAAGTCTATCCTATGCATACTTGAAGCCTCCTTCTGTTTTTCCTTCCATTGACAGTCTTTTAACAGTGTGTACCACTCGGGCAGTGAAGTAGTACTTTGCCACATCTCTCCTGAACTCCCATCTCCCAGCTTCATTACATGACCTCTGGTCATGGCGCTCATTCTTATTTAAAAAACATTCCACTCCTGCACCCTGTTTACCCCTGTAAGGTACTTTTAGGTCTCTATTGTGTCCTCTCATAGCCTCCTCCTTTCCATGATGTACATGTTGTGATCCCTCAGTCACTCCTGATAGGACTTTTGGTGCAACCGCTGCTCCATTTTAATTGCTGTCCTCAGAACTGCCTTTATCCTGTGTCCTTTCTGAGATGCAGCCTCCTGAACTAGACATAATATTACAGGTGGGGTCTCACCAGCAAGTGATATAGTGCACCACCTCCCTCCTTCTGCTGGAGATACCTCTCCCTATGCACTCCAGCATCCCACAGGCCCCACCCAATGCTTTGTAACACTGCCTTGACTGCCATGATTTTGGAACTCCTCAAGTTTTCCAATGTCCCTATGCATTCTCTCTATCCACACCGGAGTGTTGACCCTATTACACATTTTGGTGTCATCTACAAAATATATACCTTCCCTTCCAGTTCTTCTGCAATGTCACTGATGAAGGTATTGAAGAAGACTTATCCCAGTATTGAGCCCTGCGGCACTCCACTGGTCACCCTCCCATCATTAGAATGAGTGCTGTTAACCACCACCCCCTGTTACCTATCCCTTTTTGCAGACTATGGATATAATGAACTCTACTGGCTAATGAGAACCTTTATGGACCCCCAGATAGTTGAGAAAGGTCACTGGGATGCAAGAATATATATTTTAAAGTATGTTCACCCACTTGATTTCTCAAAAATTGCATGCAATGCTCATGGAACACCTATCCATGGAATAAATGCACATCCCTAGTAAATCCATACTCAGTCCACAGGACTGCATCCCATGGATTCAATTATGAATCTATGGATTGCTTTAGAAATTTTGCAGAATGTAAGTGAGCATTAGAGTAGCTGTGAGTGAGAAAAAAGTTTATTATGGCAATGAAGCTGATTATGTATCTGAATCGGTACTCGAGATAGAAGTCAACATTAGTGAATTACGTAAAGATATGAGGGTGGCTGAAAAATAAAATTATATCTTGCAGAGAGTGAGACTGAGAGCAGAAAATACAGAAATACTGCAAAAACGGTCAATCCAGTGTGAAAAATAATCAAACCAGCTATGAGGAGAGGGAGAAAGAAAAATGGCAGAAAGAAAATAAACATGCACCTTTGCATGTTGTCTTACATCAAATCAGTGTAGTTAGTAGATTTTTATTTGTTTTCTTTTTTATTAAGAGTGAAAAAACAAAGATTTGTTAATTTTTGTGCGTTAAAACTTATTTTATTTCACATCTCACTGTATCTGTCATGAACTTTAGAAACACCCACACGCTGTGCAGTCAATCACAGAAGCGATAATACCCAACATTGTGGGTGGTATTGGGCTATACCATGCTGCCCAGGGGTTTAATGATGCCTGATGCCACAGGCAGAGGGCCTTATAGCCCTTGGAAGGTGCGGTATAACTCATACTGAGTGCCATGGAGGTTAGTATTGCACTTAGAAAATGGATTTAGAGTTTTGTCTAAATTTTAAATGAAATGTTTAAAAAATTAAGAAAAAATAAGAAAGAAGCCAGTTAAAATGATTTTTACTGGAACGTACACCCTTCATCATCAGAAGATCCAGTATATGGCCCTGATATTTTACTGTGTAATTTGGGGTGTAAAGACATGCCTCTAGATTTTGTTTTATGCTCTGTCCCCCCCTTCACACATACATACACAAACCACTTCATTCCTCCCCTCCCTGAGCAACTGTGTGTGACTATAGTCAGTTTACAAGCAGGGACTGTAGCATGGTGGAAATGGCAGAGCAGACAAGCATGAGATGACAGCTATAGGGGAGGTTCTGATAATGGGAGACTTCAACATGCCAGATACAGATTGGTCAATAACAGCAGGAACATCTGCCAGAACTAGACACATGATGGATTCCCTGCAGGGGAGAGGGCCTCAAACAACTGGTACAACAACCCACAAGAGACAGGGCTATCCTAGATCTAGTACTGACTAACAGGGAAGGGATCACAGATCTCCAGGTAGAAGGTCACGTGGGGGCCAGTGACCATGACATGGTGTGGTTCAATTTGGCCACTACATCTAAATCATCCCATTCCAAGGCAAAAATATGGGACTTCAGAGGAGCTGACTTTGATAAGATGGCCAACAGAGTTAAGCTAGCCCTGGCAAAAAGAAACACAGGTGGAGACCACGTGATACAGAGTGCTGAGTAGCAGCTCCTCCGCATAGCTCCAGCCTCCCGATTTTATAATCGTTTCTTTCTGATACTGAAATTGTTTAAAACCCTCTGTTCTGCAAGGATCCTGTTATCTAAAGCTCCAGACCCTCTGAAGAGCAAGATTCGAGCACTGATGGAGGCTTATATGAAAATAGCTCCACAAAAGCATATGCCCCCAGTCACCCCCGAGAAGGCCCCAAAGAAATCCCGGGCATCGAGTGGGCCTGACAGACCCAATCACCTCAGTCAAACAACGGAGCAGGAACCTTTAACCTTAAACAAGTTCCTGGAAGAGTTCAAGCCTTTTCGTGAGGAAGTGAAAGAGATGGCGACTGACCTTAAAGCCCTATCTAAAAAGTTGGAGGAGGTCTCGATGATGGCCTCGGATAACACCGCTCGCATTGTCTCCCTCGAGCATCGTTTAGACAAGGTGGACCCTGGGCTAGCGGCGATCAGTCAGAAGCTTTCCTGGGTGGAGGTCAAATTAGAAGATCTCGAGGGCCACAGCCGCAGAAATAATGTGGTCATCCTAGGGCTACCTGAAGGGGAAGGGGGCCAAAATGCAGTTGTTTTCATGCAGAAGCTGGTGGAACGGGTTGTTGGTCCCTCTCCCTTCGGCCCTGCATACACCATTGAACAAGCACATAGATCACTGCGGCCAAAGCCACCACCTGGGGCTGCCCCCCATCCCATTATATGCCGCTTCCTGAATTTCTTAGAAAGGCAACACTTTCTGGTAAAAGTGAGAGCTCTACAAGAGGTTCGCTGGGAGAATTCCAAGCTGAGAATTGCACAAGACCTGCCAGGATCAGTTTGGCTGAAATGTACAGCATTTCACCCCATTGTGTCTAAGGTTATTGCTGCAGGGTTCAAGTTCAGGATGGGGTATCCGGTCAGGCTGTAGGTGCTCGTGAATGGTTCCTGGCTTACCTATGAAGATTCTGAATCTGCTCTCTCCGGTCTAAAGCTCGCCATGCCTGATCTATTTCGGGATCCATGACAAGATCTACTCTTCTGGTGAAGGGAGTCTCATGTTGTTATGTGGGAACTGTCATTTAACAATTTTCAAGAAGCTGGGAGCGATGGTTTGCCTCTGGAAATTCCGGTTATCTAAATGGACATGCTTATATCTTAAGGAGTCAATTGTTTTGGGACATACACGCTTTAGTCTGTTTAAAACGAGCCTGTAACCTTGTTTATTATTTTGTGGAAATGTTTATTTTACTAGTCAGGGGGAAGGGGGGCTTCTTACATTCTAATGTTGCTGGATGAGCAGGCCGTTATTAATGAAGGGGGGAATACCCTGAATTGTTAAGGAGCAATATCACATTCAAAGTGGGAGTTTTGGGCCTGTGCTGGGCTAATCCCTAACTCTCAGGCGAATGTGTGGTGTGGTGGTTCAGTATCCACTAGAGGGAGCTCAGCACACAGGAATGTCAGGTCAATGATAGAGGTACTATGGGGATGACCTCCTTTTGATTGTGTTCCCTGTTTATGGCTGTGGACATTGAAAACACCTGTTTTGTCCTTCTGGGCATTCGGACTGGCACGGTGCCGACGTAATGATGTCTGAAGTCAAATTTAACACACAAGGTTCAAGGTGTTGGGGTCCCGTTTGTTAAGCAGGCCACTGAATTCTGGTTAGAAAGGGCAATTTCCCTTTCCCTTCTGTACAATCTCTCGTCAGGTCTGCTACTTGGCAAGAGCCTTCTTTATAGGGGCACTGGAGACCCATTTCCCTTCTCACTTCTCGGGGTCTCTGGGCACCTGTTCAAGCTTCTCTAGGTGCCTTATCTCACTGTTATTACTCCCTCACAAATGAGATACACTCTTGCTCATGGTCCAACACTTCTTGTAAACCACTGGAGGTTGTTAATGATCTCTAATTTTTTTTTTCTTTCTCCTCAGGATTTGAGGGCATTCATTTATATGGGAGGACTGTCATTATGTTTGTGACAGGGGTTACCTCGGGAGGCTGGGGGGTGAGGAAGGGATGCAGTACTGTGCTAAATGCTGCTTGTGAGAGCTGGGTGGGTGGGGGGGCCTAGGGTTACTAGATTTGCTTGTTTCATGTCAGTGGAAGGGAAGACATCGTGGGAGTGGGGCAAGGGATAATCATGGATGGGATGGGGAGGGAGGACTATACAGCAGTAATATTTGGAATCTGGTTGAATGTTTCTCGATATCCTTGCACAGAGCTGATGATACTAAGCTCATTAATCCTATTTAGATGGCTAACGATATGACTTTTGCTACCTGGAATGTTAAGGGGATCAGGAAAAAATCCAAACAATATCAGGTGCTCAAACATTTAAGTCTAGTGCTTTCTCAGATAAGATTTTTGCAGGAATCCCATATACTAGAATCTGAAGCTTTGCAATTAAGGAGACAACAGGTGGGTCAGGTCTATGATGCTCAGGGCTCCACTAATAGTTGTGGGGCCATGTTAATTACTAATAGAGGCATTCCTTTTATTTCCACGCAGGTTATCAAGGATCCGGGGGGCAGATTTGTCTTTGTCAAAGGCACATTCTGGTCAGTACCACTTTTACTTTGTAGTATATATGGACCCAATATTGATGACCCGGGGTTCTTCATGAGGCTGATAACTATTATTCTTCCAATGCTTCCCATCAGGATCGTTATGGGGGGTGACTTCAATCAGGTCATAGACTCTAACCTGGATAGGTCAGGTAGTGGACTGAGGGGACTGTTCTCAGGGCAGAGGGCACTTAAGGACTTGGCAGATCAATGCGGCCTCTGTGATGTTTGGCGCTTGTTGCATCCTAACTCTAAGGAGTTTACCTTCAATTCAATGGTGCATGGCTCGCAGTCTCGCATTGACTACATATTTATCTCTCAGGGTCTCTTGCCCGCAGTTATGTCCACCTCAATCCAACCTGGCCTTATTTCCAACCACTCCCTTGAGGTATGTAACTTGACATTCCTTAACTCACCTAAAAGGGAGACCAGATGGAAGCTCAATGAGCAGCTCCTTAAGGACGCCAAGTATTGTAAGCATATAAGAGAGCAAATTGAGTTCTTTTTTTCATCTAACCCATTAGACAGTGCAAAGTCAGATATTTTATGGGGGGCCTTTAAAGCATACATGAGGGGGGTTCTTATCAGTACAGCGGCCAAAAGGAAAAGGGCACAGGAGGAAGAGCTACTATCATTATTGTCCCAAATTCGGTCCCTTGAAGCGAATCTCTCTGTCAGTACTTCTAATAAAGACAGAAAGAGGCTTCTGGCAGCCAAAGACAGATATCTAGGCTGCTAATGGAAAAGGCAGAGTTAGCTATAATCCGAACCAGAGCCAGCTATATGGATCAGGGAGAGAAAGCGGGGCATCTGCTTGCATTACATTTAAAACAACAGGAATCCGCAAGATTTATCCCACCAATTCGGGCACTGGCAGATGGGTCCCTGAGAGTATCCCCTACTGAGATAGTGCAAGAGTTTGCTCTATACTACGAAAAATTGTACAGGGACATGAAGAATCCTCCTTGCCCTGAGATTCATGAGGAGTACTTAAGGAACTCCCACCTGCCCTCCCTATCAGAGCAACATAAGGGTTTTCTGGCTTCACCCATATCTCAGGAGGAGATCTCAGAGGTCATCAGAGGGCTGCCCTCAGACAAGGTCCCATGCCCGGATGGGTTCTCCTTTCTTTATTTTACAAAGTTTTTCGTGAACTTTTACTACCATTACTTTATCACCTATTTCAGTACATTTTATCTGGGGTAGAGGCAGACCCCTACCTGTTTGAAACCCTGATTGTTCTTCTCCCCAAACCAGAAAAGGATCCCAAGTTAGTTCAAAGTTACAGGCCCATATCCCTCTTAAATCAAGATATCAAAATCCTTTCAAAGATATTAGCCGATAGGTTAACCGTAGTCCTCTCTGATCTAATAGGCATGGCCCAGGTTGGATTCATGAAGGGACATTCATAGAAACATAGAAACATAGAATTTGAAGGCAGATAAGGACCGCTTGGCCTACCCAGTCTGCCCATTTCCCTACCTAATGGATAAGCTGCAGATCCTAGTTAACCAGCAGCCTACTTCTTCCTACCCCCACACCCTAGAATTGCCTTATGACTGTCCCATGCATGCTTATATTCCACCACTGTTTTTGACTCCACAACCTCCTCACATCCTCAGACCATCTGTGCACCCTCTCTCATGTCTTCTTGGTCTCCAGGGATGCTGAGTTTCCCGCTGGACTGGTCCCCCTGGATGCCGAGAAGGCATTTGATCATGTGAACTAGAACTTTTTGTTCCAAGTTCTTGAGGCCTTCCAGTTTCCTCCTGTCTTTATATCCTGGATCGGTGCATTATACAAAACTCCAACAGCAAAGATCTTGGAAATGGTGCATTTTCCAAGTCCTTTTCATTACATTCAGATACCAGACAGGGTTGTCTCCTTTCTCCCCTTTTATTTAACCTGTATCTCAAACCTCTCATTCAAAACATTCTCAATAATGCGGAAATACAAGGCATCTGGGTGGGGCGTCATGAGGTTAAGATCACTGCATACGCGGATGATCTCCTTGTGTACTTATCCCACCCAGTATCTTCTGTCCCGGTTCTGCTGGGTGAAATTGCTAAATTTAGCACCCTATCCAGCTATAAACTAAATGCTAACAAACCCTTCTTTTTCCCTTTAAACCACAAAACATTCAAGACTGATATTACCCCTTTAGGTTTATGTTGGGCCCCAGGACACTAAAATATCTGGGCATTAAACTAACTCGCAACCCCTCAGTACGGTTTAGTGAAAATCTGGAACCCCTTTCCCAGCTTATAATTCAGGATCTTGACAGATGGTCTAAGCTCCCTATCTCACTATGGGGCTAGATTAACATAATCAAGATGAATATCTTCCCAAGAATTTTCTACCCTCTATCTCTCCTAAATACTTTTATCCCATTATCCTGGTTTAAGAAACTGCATGGTATTTTCACCAAGTTTATCTGGTCTGACAAATACCCCTGACTGGCTTATTATAAACTGGTTGCTTCAAAATCTGAGGGGGGTTTGCGGATTCCTCACTTGGCTATATATTATTGGGCTATCCATTCGGCAAATGTCTGAAATGGGTATGTCCGGGTCCCGAAAAGAAGCAGCCGACATGGCTTAGAATAGAGTTGGACTCAATTCGGTCTATGAATCTGGACCCCCTAACTCTGTTCTACGTAAAAATGGGCACCGAGAAGTGTCCCACAGTTGCCACTTCCTTAAAGGTATACGCGCAACTTTGCTCCTTTTTGCGCTATACCCCCCAGTTAGATATGGCCCAATCCATCTGGAACTCCCCATCTTTCACTATAAATAAACAGCAGATTCCCTGCACTTGGTTGCCCCAATTGGGTGACAGAATAGTACTTTCCTTTGTGGATGAGGAGGGGCAATGGTTGTCTGCAGGTGATCTTATCCAGAAATTTAGTATCCTGGCATTTTCACATTTCAAAGCAGTACAGATAAAGCACCTACTCACAACAGTGATAGGCAATACCCCTCCCAATCAGACGGTTGGGGCCCTGATCCCAGAATTCTCTTCTCTACTTGGATCTTCAGGTATTGTATCCAAATTATATCAAGCTTTGTTTCACAGAAGATATGGGGACTCTTTTGGACTGATGAGGTTCTGGAATTCCATATTTCCCCAATATTCCCCTAATTGGCAGGCTTTGTGGAGGTCCTGCCATAAATGTGTCTCCCAAGATAGGTTGTGTCTTATGCAATATCACATTTTGCACAATATGTATTACACTCCGGTTAAGTTAAAGAAATGGGGTCTGTTGGACTCAAACATATGTGTTAGATGTTCCCGGGGGGAGGGAACACTCCTTCACATATTTTGGTCCTGTCCCAAAATTTCCCTTTTGTGAGACTCTATCAAAGCTTTCCCGGATCCTATACTGGGTTTGCAGGAGCACTTCACACCTGACATTTGTCTCCTAGGGGACATGTCCTCTATTAGAATCAAAATGAGGAGGTTTCTTATTTCTATGATAGCTCTATCTGTCAAGAAGCTTATTTTAAGCCACTGGAAAGACAAGTCTACTCCGACATTGCAGGAATGGGTGAATGAAATCCTTGCTAACCTGCGTATGGAAAAAGCTATTGCCAGCCTTCACAACAGACTATCTGCTTATACTCAAATATGGGATCACCTTCACTCTTTAAGTCTAGCTGCCCAGACTTAGTAGTGTTTCAGAGCAATTAGCCGTGTATACTTTTGTATAATGGTTTTGAGCTTATGTTACACACTGACATGTTACTGCTGTATGGGGGGAAGGAGAGGGTGAGGCAGTTTTAACATAATAAGCTGCTGTATTCTTGTTTTATTTTTCTTGTTAACTGCATCTTATTGTGGAAAATCTGTTAATAAAATTTGAATTGAAAAAAAAGAAACACAGGTGGGAGGTAAAGGCAAAGTGGGCAAGCATTAAGGTTGCAATACTTGAAGCAACATCCCATTATGTTAGACAGAAAAGGAAGTGCAAAAGAAGAAGGAAACCACTTTGGTTCTCAAATACAGTAGCAGCAAAGGTCAGAGCCAAAAGGCTGGCCTTCAGGAAATATAAGGGAACACAGTGGGATGAAAATAGGGAGGCATACTAAACTGCCCTAAGGGAAGCAGGGAAGGCAGTAAGGCAGGCAAAGTCCCAAACTGAGGAAACACTAGCACGAACAGTAAAAGAAGGTGACAAGACTTTCTATAGATACATTAGTGAAAGGATAAAGTCCAAAGGGGGTATTGCTAAGCTCAAAGTAGAAAAGGGGGCATGTGAGGAGGACCCTGTAGAAGCATCTATCCTAAATAGATACTTTTGCTCATTATTTACTGATGAGAAGGTAGGGCAGGGCCCACAGCTCAGCACCATGGACACAAGGGGAGGGAGGTGAGCACTACTCCCTTCACAAATGAAAGGGTCCCAAAAGAGCTCACTAAGCTCAGGGTAGACAAGGCAATGGGACCTGATGGCATAGTTCCCAGGGTACTTAAGGAGCTAAGGGTTAAACTAGCAGAGCCATTTGCAGAACTGTTTAGTGAATCTCTGAGCACAGGAGAGGTGCCAGAAGACTGGAGAAGGGCTCATGTGATCCCGCTCCACAAGAGTGGTAGCAGGGAGGAGGCAGGGAACTACAGACCAGTCAGTCTTACCTCAGTAGTGGGCAAAATTATGGAGGCACTCCTTAGGGAAAGGATAGTGCAACACCTGGAATCCATAGGGGCACAGGATCCAAGACAGCATGGGTTTGCAAAGGAAGGTCTTGTCAAACTAATCTCATAGATTTCTTTGACTGAGTAACCAGAGTGGTGGACCAAGGGGAGCAGTTGATGTTGCCTACCTTGACTTCAGCAAAGTTTTCACACTGTTCCATATAGAAGATTGATAAATAAGCTGGGTAGGCTAGGGGTGGGTCAGAAGTTGGTCAACTGGGTGGCAAACTGGTTGACGGGCAGAAAACAGAGAGTGGTGGTAAATGGTATACAGTCAGAAGAGATGCAAGTCACAAGTGGGGCACCTCAAGGATCAGTCCTGGGGCCAGTCCTCTTCAATGTCTTCATTAGTGACATTGCAGATGGACTAGAGGGAAAGACTTGTCTGTTGCAGATGACACCAAGATCTGCAACAGAGTAGATGATCCAGATGGGGTGGGCAGAATGAGAAGAGATCTGGATAAACTAGCAAAATGGTCAGAAGAGTGGCAACTGGGATTTAATGCAAAGAAGTGCAAGATCATGCACATAGGGAAGAGAAACCCTGAGGCCACCTATAGGCTGGGAGGGGAGTTGCTGGCAGTCACAAAGGAAGAAAGAGACTTGGGCATCATCATCACCGATGTCCTGAAATCATCCAAGCAGACCGCTAAAGCAGTAGGTAAGGCTAGGGGGATGTTAGGGTGTATTAGTAGGGGTATCACAAGTCATAAGAGGGAGGTAATAATCCCTCTTTACAAGACACTGGTTAGGCCCCATCTGGAGTACTGTGTGCAGTATTGGAGGACACACCTTCATAAGGACATTAACCAAATTGAGGCAGTCCAGAGAAGGGCAACCAAAATGGTGCAGGGACTGCATCAGAAGACATATGAGGACAGATTAATGGGTCTCAATATGTATACCCTTGAGCAAAGGAGGGAAAGAGGTGATATGATCGAAACATTCAAACACCTTAAGGGCATAAACAAGGTGAAAGAGTCTAACATGTTTAAATATAAGAAAAATAGCAGGATAAGAGGCCACAGCATGAGATTAGAGGGAGGCCGATTAAGGGGGAATGTGAGGAAATTCTTTTTCACAGAAAGGGTGGTGGATGCATGGAATGGCCTACCTCAGAACGTGGTGGCTATGAATACAGTGCAGGGCTTCAAACAGGCATGGGATAGGCATAAGGGAGCAATACAGATGCGTATGAATAGATAGGCCACTGACAGAGCAAAGGCAGATGGCACATTTATAAGGTAGAAAAAGAAATGGGCAGACTGGTTCAGCCTTGCGGTCCTTATCTGCAGTCAACTTCTATGTTTCTAAGATCCAGAATAAGCTTGCACTCCAAGTGATGGTGCAGGAACTAAAAACTTTCTTTTTGTTTTATGATTTTATTTTTATTTGCAGCAGTGACTGGGAATATTTGAGTGTACATGCTAGGTCAGAAGTTACAGCTAGGACTCAAGTTAGTGGACAGCATGCTGATCGCAGTCAGGCAGGGTGCAGTGTGTGAGGAATGGCAGTGGTACAGTTAGGAAAAAAAAAGTTACTCTTCAAAACAAATGGAAAATGTGATAATACATAAGAAGGAGTAACAATTTTGTGAGGCAAAGTTTGGAGGGCACACTAGGTAGTTTGTAACACTTCATGTAATGATTGAAAGGGGGTTCACTCGCTAAGTAAGGAAACAAGATGGCTGTTATTTTAGTTTTCTAAAAGTCTAAAAGACATTTTCCACCACCATCGGACAGTGCCCCATTAGCCTGCCAACGTCCTCTCCCGGTCGCACGCCTGCAATACTAACTGCCTATGGTGCCCTCTATCTCTTATTGTTACCGCAGCCAGCTGCCTACTCAAGCTGCTCATATATGAATATTATCTCAAAGTATGTTATAAATGAGTATCTTTATTTTTTCTTTTAGTTGTTTTGGTTGTTTATTGTGCATTCTTTTACTACCTCTGTATGTATGTTGACCCTCATCCTTTGACGTGGAACCTTTGTAAACGAGCAGTTTCTGCTCAAAGGTATTTATAATCCGAGAATTTAATAAATAAATAAAATAAAAATAAAAGTGTGCTTGGGGCAATGATGTGAGTTGACACAGATTCAGATGGCACTGGATTCATTCTTACCCAGTGTCTGTTGGCACGTAAACGTACTTCTAAATGGAGTGCTCAGCCAATCAGAGACTGGGATTTTTTTTCAATACATTTTCTTAGATTCATTTTCTCCCCATTTCACAAGAGGGGCTATACTGTGAGTTTAATGCATTGTTGCAAATTCAATTCTCTACTTCTAGTTATTGATAATGCCTTTTAACCAGTCACTGATAGGGATTACTAACCTACATAGGGCTTTATTTGTGCAGTGTGTGGATTTATAGTGGAGTTCTGGGTTTTTTTCTCCACTTGTTGGACTAAACACTGGTTTGAGTGCAGTTGCTGTAAATCTACCAGCCAGGCTGGTGGTTTTTGGTGCAGGGATTCATTGTTTATTGTGGCGTTCTTCTTTTGTCCAGCAGTAGAATTTTGCGGCTGGAGGCCGGAAACATGGGGATAGCTTGGTGGATGGCTTCTGGGCTTTGTGAGTGCTGTCGGGTGACTGGATCGGCAGCCAGTAGTCACAGTCGGCCATGCGGTTGGAGGTCCAGCTGGCGTGATAAGCGCATAGGCCTCAGTGAGTGGTGGTTTGAATTGGAGAGGAGTCGCATATCTTTGGCCAAACTGGATAGGTGGAGGCAGGAGTTTCTGTGGCATTTTTCATTACTTGGTGCCGGAGGGGCTGAGCCATGTGATGATTCATTCATCGGAGGTTTGGGAGGCAGCTACAGTGTATCAGGTAGGGAAGGGGATGGAAGTGCAAGGTGCAGGGATGCCAGAGGCTGTGGGAGAGTACAAATAAAAAATAAATAAATAAATAAAAAAGACAAAAAGTGGAAAAAGAGAGGGCAGGGGAACAGAAGGCACAGAGGCTAAGGGACTACAACTGGGGCCCAAGCCTGCATGGGGAATCTGCCAAGAGAATGAAGGATGGCACTGCCAGCAAGGGGCAAGGCAAAGGGGAGAGTCATGGTGAGGTAGACCTGACCATGAAGTGTGGGTGGGGTGTGCTTTGCAAGGCTGCATATTGAGCAGTGGACAGGGTGGCCAATACAGTGAAAGGGGCAGAGGGAGAGTGGCTTCAGGGGGGTGCAGCTGATGCCATTTCAGCTGCTGGGTGGGGTAGCACGGGAAGGGGGTGGAACCAAGGACAGAGCACCTACTTTGTTCGACTCGGGCTTGAGTCCTGGGAACCAGGGGGGATTGCCCCTTTTTTGGTGTGGGGTGGGAACCAGTTTGGGCCTGCAGGGCCAAAAGAGAGCGTCTATTATTCTACTGATTTTGTGTGGGCTAACATGGCACAATCCTGGCTTGATCTAAGTACTAGCCAAATTATTTAGCATTTTTATTACTGGAGGAAACACAGCATCATCAGAATATAAAGGTATGCTTAAAAAGTACAGTTACTGGGCATCTTATCCAGGTTATGACTGAAAAACAAGTACCCTGGAAAGAAGGGCAATTGGTGCATAGCAGGGCCATGTCCTGGCAGCATGTGGACAGAAGTCTGGCGACAGTGGGGGCCAACATGTGGGGAGTTTATGGCTACATCATGGCCTGACTGGCATGGAGGGGAAGCGGGGCCTAGGGGATGGGGTGGCTCCCCTCATGGAGGCCAGAGGATGGGTCAAGGGGCTCCCTGCTGCTGGGCTCTTGAGCTGTGGCTGTGGTGGAGTGGGTCACAAGGCAGATGTGCTCCCACACATGTGTGGTGGCCTAGTGTACAGCAAGTGGCTGTACGGGCAGTGGCTGAACGGGCCCGCAGGTGAATAGGGGCTCCCAAAAGTGAGACCGGGATCTGGGGGGACTGTTTGGGCTGGGCCAAGCAGGCACAGGGATGTTACCTGGGGGGGCTGCCTGGACAATGGTAATGGGGTAGGTGAGGTTTCCTCAAGCCAGAAGTGAGGCAACTCTCTGACTTGGAGTGAGTGGCAGGCAAACGGGCTGGGAGGTGCCCCAGTGTAAGGCTAATGGTGGGTGCCCAGAGGTGCACACGATTCAAGTGGCTGCCTTGGACATGGCCGGCAGGTGGAGGGGCCCAGGTATGGACCCACAGCATAACTCATGGCTGTCTGTGCTTCCTTATATCCTTCAGCAGGGAAGATGGCACTGAAGAGAGCCCTGGTTTCCAGCACGAAGCTGAAGGAGGAAGCATCCAAGCTGATTGACAAAATGATGAAACTCATTGAGATGGCCTGGCAGCAGGAGGAGGAAGAGGAGGTGATGAGGAAGAGAAAGGAGCAGAAGGATCAGGCGGTCAGGGACAGGGGAGGGAAGAGGCCATGTGGAGAGATGCCCAGTCCCTCATCCATCCCACCGTCGGAACCAGTACTGGCACCAGCTGAACCAGGCCCTAATGGGGGTAAGGGTAATGAAGATTTAGCGAATGAAGGCAACTTGGAGGAGTACCTGGAGGGGCCACTCGGTGATATGGGACAGAAGGGGTAAAGAAAATGGAGAAGGTGCTATAGGTGATAAAGACAAGGTGCAAGAAGGGTGCAGGGGCCACTGAGGAGCAAAAAGGGGTGAAGGAAGCTATTTGAGGGACCACCGGGTCTCACCCTAGAAGACTACGTTCCCTCCTCCATCACAAAGAAGATCTGGAAAGGGGAGTACCTGGATATTTTTGGGCTGGGGAATGTGGATATGGCTAAGAACTATTAACAGAAGGAATCAGTGGGAAAATCTGAGATGGCAATGGTACTGGCGGTAGTGGGCTATAAGGAAGAGGAGGCCAAATATAAGGGGAAAAACATAGACACATGGCAGGCAGGGTTCCTGATATGCAAAGCACTTGTCCTAGAGAAGCAACAAGAGTTAGCAATTCCCCTACTGACATATATGGCCATCATTAGGGATGCTACAAGGCAAAGCTGGAAAATCGGTGGCTAAAGTATGACGAGGCATTCAGGAAGCAGATGGTGGCAAAAGGGTACCTCAGGCTGGACTGCACTCTCTCGGAGCTGAGGGTGCAAACTTTGTCAGGTCCAGCCAGAGGGCCCACGGGGAAACACTGCAAGAAGAGCGCACCCACATAGGTGGCTAAGACATGCTGGGGGTACAACAGGGCCTTGTGTACTTGGGCAAATCATAAATTCTGACATGTTTGCTCATGGTGCTTGGGCCAGCACATGGCAGTGAGCTGCTGAGCGGGGGGGGGACTGGGGCACCCAGCAAGTGGGGTAAGACCAGGAGCATTCCTTTGGGGGGTTGGAGGGCAGAAGGGGAAGCTGGGGGCCACAGTAGAGGAGGGGCACAATTCCAACTACAGGTGGAATTGAAGGCAAAAAGGGTGAAGGGTGCTGGGGTTTTTCCCTGGTGCGAACCCCCATAGTCCGGGAGGTGGTCGAGGCCTGGACACTAGGGTTCATGGATGCAGTGAAGGCCATTTTCCTGTGATGGCGGTTCAGGCGGGGTTTTCAATTGGGTTTTGGGGGTTAAGGAGAGCAATGAGGGTGCAAAATTTGGGCTCGGTAAAGGGGATGGAAGATATAGTCAGAAAAAAAAATCCAGAAGGAGGTACAAGCCGAGAGGGTGGAGGACCCTTTCACTGGTCCCCCTTGCCCTACCTTTGGATGTCTCCATTGGGGTGGTACCAAATAAGCAGGAAGGGGAGTTTAGACTTATTCACCACCTCTCATACCCAGAGTGGGGCTCAGTGAATAAAGGAATCCCTGATGACTTATGAGTGGTCTCGTACAAATCCTTGGATGAGGCCATGTTGATGATCAGGCAGTTAAGGGGGCATGGTTGGTGAAGAGAGACATAAAATCAGCCTTTCAGATATTGCCTGTGTGGCCTGAAGACTGGGATCTTCTGGGATTTCAGTTTGAGGGTGGGTTATATTTTGCAAATCCATGCCAATGGGTTGTTTTGTGGCATGTTCGACATTTGAGGCTTTTAGCTCTTGGGTACAGTGGGTCTTTGGGTGGAGATATGGACATAGGCGGGTGGCCCACTACTTCGATGATTTTCTGATCATTGTGGGTGACAGGGCAGAGACAGAGAGGATGTTGACCGATTTTAAGGAAATGTGTAGAACCGTAGGTATCCCGCTGGCTGAGGGTAAGACCGAGGGACCAGCACACCTGCTGGAATTCCTAGGGATAGAGGTGGATATGGTGCAAAAATGCTTCTGCCTCCCAGGGGACAAGGTGGCCCGGCTTAGGGGCTACTGGAGTAGGTCAGTGGGTGGAGGAGGGTGCTGCTGGTATTGGTACAACAGCTGCTGGGGCACCTTAATTTTGCCTGCAAGGCCATAAGCCCAGGCAGAGATTTCACCCGGAGGTTAGCGAGAGCAATGGGGAAGGTGAAGATGCCACACCACTGGATGGATATCACAAAAGGGGTGCAGGAAGATTTGGGAGTGTGTGTGGAGTTCCTGGAAAGTTACAATGGGGTCACATTCTGGCAAGAAGAATGGGACTAGAACACGGACCTCAAGCTGTACACCGATGCCTCAGGGGCCCTGGGGATTGGTGCCTACTTTAGAGGGGAGTGGATTTCAGAAGCCTGGTGGAGCTCTTTGGAGGAGGTGGATTGTTGAAGGACATCACATTTCTTGAAATTGTTCCCATCTTCATGGCCCTGAAGGTATGGGGTGATAGGATGAGAGAGAAGCTCATTCTGTTCTGGTGTGACAAAAAAGGTGAGGTGCAGGTGATACATAGACAAGGGAGGGTAATGGACACAATGGGAAGAGTCATGAGGCAGCTGATTCTGTTGGGGCTACAGTTGAACTTGTCCTTTAAAACGTAGTATATTGAGGGCATTCAGAACGACATTGCTGACAGTCTTTCCCGCTTACAGTTGAACAGGTTCCCGGATTTGGCTCCACAAGCAGAAGTACACAGGACCAGGGTTCTGGACAAGCTGTGGGAGACTGGAGGAGAAAAATCAAATGGGTGTACTGGAACTCATGGTAGGACAACACGCTGAAGGCGTATGAAGGAGCGTGGTGGGCTTTTCAGGAGTTCCGGGCTAGTGAGGGGCTGGACATGGCTGATCTAGTCACAAAAGACAAGGTAAAACAGTATATGGTAAAGTGAAGGGGAGAAGGGCTGGCCCACACCACCATGGGCATATAGTTGGCAGAGATAGGTTGGGTATGCAAGGACAGGGGTGGCTGGACATAATCATGGGAGGGCCATGAGGTGAATGCTCATTGGCTGGCAGAGGGGCCATGGGGTGACGGGGACAAGAGATGGCCCATAATGGGGCAGCTACTTCAGTGGCTGTTAGGAGCTGTGCAGCATGTATGCACATTGGCCAAAGAGGCTTGCCTGTTCTGGACAGTCTTTGCAGTCATGACTAAGGGGGCTTTCAGGTTCAGTGAGGTAGTGGACCTGAGGAAGTCAGATTGGGGATGGGGGTCTGCAACCAGGCTAGGTCAAGTTTGGGCGGGGCATGGGGGCCATACGGCTGGTCCAGTCAAAAACCAACCAACTAGGCAAAGGGGAGGCCATGGTGCTGTGACAGCAGGCACCTGGGAAGGTTTGTGCCATTAAGTAGTTGGAGGAGTATGGGAGAACCCAGGGAGAGGAAGGGGGTGCTTGGTTCTGCCATGGGTACAGGAGCTCCTTGATGGGTTTCCAAGTTGGGGGAGTCCTTAAGAAGGCTCTAAGGTTTGTCAGGGAGGGTCCCAACATGTTTGCCCCACACTCGTTCCGCATCGGGGCGGCCTCAGAGGCCTTGAGCAGAGGCGGGTCAGAACAGGAGATGAAGAAGGTGGGGCAGTGGAGGTCCAGCTGTTATAAAATATATATAAGGTGTTGACGATAATGGCTGTCCCATTTTCCCCTTTCCCTGGCAGGAGCAAAGAGGCACATCTGGATGGTGGGGCACTCCTTTATTTATTGGGCCAAGAAATTTGCAGCAACCAGGAGTGGTGGGATGCAGCTGCAGGCGGAGGTGGAACACATGAAAGTACATTGGAAAGGAATAAGGGGCATGAGATGGGCCCACTTGATGCCACTGCTGGAGGAGCTTGGGGTCCAGTGGAGCAGGCCGGATGTGCTCATTATACATTTGAGGGGTAATGATCTGGGAGACACCCCATAGGGAGCATTGGTACAAGCCATAACAGCAGATTTAAAAAAGGGTAAAGGGGTGATGGCAGGAGGTGGTGATTGGGTGGTCCGAGATCACCTTCTGGAGGGTGTGGCAGCAGGTCAGAAAGATGAGTGTCGTAGAGAAAGGGAGGAAGCGGCTCGACAGGAAGGTGGCCAAGGTGGTGATTGAAATGGGGGAGTGCATATACAACACAGGGATATCTCTTTTGATGCTCCTGAAGTTTATAGGTCAGATGGGATCCACCTATCGGAATTTGGCATGTGCCTGTTCCTAAGACCCATAATAGACCTAGTGGGGGAGGTTGAGAAGAGGGGTCCTAAGTACTAGCCCACAAGGGGGGGGGGAGCCCCATCTTCAAGCATTTAGCTGGAGATGGGTCAATGGAAGGAAAAATGGTGAGCAAGGGAGGGAAAAGGGGGGGTTAGGCATAAGGGGATGGGGGCAGGACAACATAGGCTGGAGTCAAATGGCACTCAGGCATGGAATTAAAAGGGAGAGGGGGGAAGGGGATAGACTGGGGTCTTATCTTAGTATTGGGACTGAGGAGAGAGGAGGTCTTTATAAGATGTTACCTGGTACTGGTGATGTGTGGTGGTTCGGATCTGGTGTCCAGACCCTGAAGGAAGGAAACAGAAGAAGAGGAGGACCAGGAAGGAAGATCAAAAAGGATGGAAGAATGGACAGTTTTTAAGAATGTATTTGGATTGAAACAGTGAAATGTTTGAATTGATAAATGAAATGTAAATATTAACTTGGTGTTTAAATAACCTGTCACCAATGAGCATCCAAGCTTGCAGAACTGGAGAGTTTTCATTCCCAGAGGGGATCAGATGACAAATAGGGTTGCCACTAACAGGCAACCAGAACTGTCAGATGGCCGAAGGGAATGAGCAGAGAACAGGGAGATGGGGGGGTGGGGTCACAGGATAAGTCATTCTGAGGTTATCTGATGCAGGTGCAGGGCACAAGCTGATTGGTGGGGGGAAGGGACCAGTTGGGGTCCTGACTTGGAGGCTTTAGGGGGTTTAAAGACAATGCAGCCCCCAGGTATCCCTCTTTTGCTGGGAATTATATCCCACCCCCCTCCCTGACAGGGCGAAGCTGGGGGGAAGAGACAGGGATTAGGATGCTCGGGGCTGCAGCAGGGCAACCATGACAGAAGGTGCCAAGTGGGCCAGGGGGAAAGGCAGGGTGGCTGTGGAAATGCAGCGGTGCTTGAGCTGACGGAGCCCAGTGGGCAGCAAGTGGCCCATGTATTGGGGAGACAAGGGGAAGGAGGGGAAGGAAAGGGGGTAGCAAGAGAGGGAAAGGGGGTAGGCAGAAGGGGAGGGTGAAGGGCAACACTGTCTGGGATCAAATGGCACTCAGGAATGGAATTAAAAGGGGGAGGGGGAAGGGGATAGTCTAGGGGTCGGATCTTAGTGTTCGGACCTAGGAGGGAGGAAATCTGGGTAAGCTGGTACCGGGCACTGGAGATGGTGTGGGGGGTTGGATCTGGTGTCCAGACCCTGATGGAAAGAAACAGAAGAAGAGGATGACCAGGAAGGAAGATATATCAAAGAGGATGGAAGAATATACCCTTTTTTAAGAATGTATTTGGACTGAAACAGTGAAATGTTTGAATTGATAAATGAAATGTAAATATTAACTTGGTGTTTAAAAAAAAACTGTTGCCAATGAGCATCCAAGCTAGCAGGATTGGAGAGTTTTCATTCCTAGAGGAGATCAGATGACAAATGAACAAAATGTGTAACATATCATCAAACATGGTTCTGCAAGTTCAGAACACTATGGCTATCTATGCTCTAATGTTCATAATGTTTGCTGATAACTGAGCATAATAGATTATTATACATTTCTGCTTTAACATCTCAGCTGGAAATTTGGAATATCACTTTCCCCATGTCGGACAAAGGATTTCATGAAAGGTAAAATGAGTGACATACCATGTAATGTTTGACAGTTGAGAGGTATGGTTACATTGTTTCTTTAAGAATTATTGATTTCTTCACTGTCTACAGTTTCTTGTGTATATGTGTGTGAGTGTGTGACATACTGTACTGAAACTACTATTAACACACATCAAGGCAAGGCCATAGGCTCTGAGTTAAAGTTGTTAAAACTGAATTGCAAAACTGAAGAACAAGTTTAGCTCAAGGACTCAACACAGAATAATGGGAACACCTTTTTTTATAATTGATTTTTTTTAAACTAACAATTCTTAGTGTGTTCATAGCCTTAGTTTTCTGCTCTCTCAGTGTGATCCATTCGTCACAGCTCCTGAAGTGTCTGTGACAAAAAACATAAAGAAGCAACAAATGACAGTAAAGGTAGAGGTGGCGAGTCCTTCAGAATATTTACTGTAAGTTATGGACATGTGAACACTTTGCTAGCTCAGGTCTTGGTAGTTTAAACTGGTTCTGTTCATAGACTCATAGAATCATAAAATCATAGAATTATGCTGGCAGAAAAAGACCATTTGGTCCTTCTAGTCTGCTCAAGATAGCTCCCCCACCTCCTTTTTACTTCCCATCTCTCTGCCCTCTCACCCCTCCTCTCCCAGTATAGTTGTCACACACTGTTTTTGAATGTCTCCACTGTGTCAGCCTCTGCCACCCACTCTGGAAACCTGTTTCATGGTTGCACAACCCTCTCCGAGAAATAACTCCCCTTCACATTCCCCTTAAATTTGCCCCCTCTTGCTTATAAGCATGCCTTCCGGTGGTTTTGTTTTCACTCAGCCTAAATATGCTATCTCCCCTAACCTTGTTTATTGCCTTCATATACTTGAAGGTTTCCACCATGTCCCCCCTCTCCCATCTCATTTCCAGTGTATAAAGATCAAGTTCTTCCAGCCTTTCCCCATATGTGCTTCCCTGCATCCATGAATCATCTTGGTTGCCCTTCTCTGTACTGTCTTCAGCCTATCCTTGACCCCTTGCAGGTCAGGCCTCCAGAATCGAACTCCATGCTCCAGCTGCGGCCTGACCAGCGTTTTATATAATGGCATGATCATCTCCCCCCTACTACTCGTGAAGCGTCTCCCGATGCATGCCAGCACTCCAGTTGCTTTCCCAGCTTTCTGTTCATATTGCATCTGAGCCCTTAATGTGTCCATGATCCATATCCCTAGGTTCTTTTCCTGCTCTGTGGCCTGCAGTGATACCCCCCCAGGTAGTAAGTGGCTCTTGGGTTATTTCGAACTATATGCATTATTTTGCATTTATCTGCATTAAACTGTAGGTGCCACTTTTTTGCCCACTCCTCCAGCTTGACTAGATCCTGCTTCATTCTCTCCACCCCCCCCCGAGTGTCCACCCTGTTATATAACTTGGTGTCATCTGCAACTAAACATGCCTTTCCATTCAGATCCTACTCATTAAATAGTATGGGACCCAACACCAACCTCTGTGGCACCACACTCATCACACTTAGTTCCCCAGAGTGCTTCCCATTGACCACCAATCTCTGGGTCCTTCCATCCAGCCAATTTTCCACCCACCTGGCAAGCCTGGCCCCCACCCCCAGACTGCTCAATTTGCTTGCCAACCTTTTATGTGGGACAGAGTCGAACGCCTTCTGGAAATCCAGATAGGCCACATCCACCCACCCCATCATATACCTCCGCAATCCCCACAAAGAATTTGATCAGGTTGGTCTGGCAAGACCTACCACCTGTGAACACATGTTGGTTATCATCAATCAGGCATTCCTCCTCCTCTAGGTACCTCACCAACCTCTCCTTTATGAGAGTCTCCTTCAGCTTGCCCACAACAGAGGCGAGACTGACTGGGCAGTAGTTGCCAGACTCATCCTTTCTCCCTCTCTTGTATATTGGTACCACCTCTGCCTTTTTCCAGACTCCTGGGACCCTCCTCGATTCCAGGGATAGATTAAACAGCCTTACCAGATGCCCTGCAAGATCCTCCCTTAGCCTCTGAAGCACCCTTAGGTGTACCTGGTCGGGCCCCATAGCCTTGACAGTTTTTATCTTTCCCAGCTCTTCCATCACCCTCTCCACTGTGAAGGGACTTGTGTCTGCTTCCTTGCCTTCCCTCCCCTTCCTGCTCAATTCAGGCCCTTTCCCTATCTTCTCTGTCTTGAAAAAGGATGCAAAATATTCATTTAGGAGTGTCGCCTTCTCTTTTTCTCCTACAACTATTCTAACCCCCTCCCTAAGTTTTGGAATCCCTTGCCTGTTTTTCCCCTTAACACTCACATACCTATAAAGTTTCTTGTCACCCCTATTCACTTTTCTTGCTGTTTTCTCCTTTATGATTGCCTTTGACTTCCTAATGGTTATTCCCGCTTCCCTGAATTTATCCTTGTATATCTTCTTTTCTGCCATCCTCTGTGACCTTTTGTAAGCCTTAAAGGCCTTCCTCTTCTCCTTGACAGCCTTCCTAATCCCTGCCGTGAACCACAGGGGTTTTCTTCCCCTTTTACATTTGCTGATTTTCTAGATGCATTGCTCTGTGGCCATGATAATTTCCTCCCTTAATTATTTCCCACAGCTGATGGTTTATGACAATCAAAACTAATTTAAACAAGAGTCAAATCCTACCTTCCAAAATCAATTTTGTCTGAAAACAATTGCAACCTAACACAAGGGATTTTGTCTTGGTAGCCCCCAAATCTCCTTCCATAAATAAACACACTGGCACTGGTCTTGGAAGAAATGACTGCAGCCATATCTTTGTTTATCACATCACATTACTGGAGAAACATGTGCAGCTGGGTAGATTTGCAGACTCCTGTGGCCTCAACAATCACCACCGTTGGAAGTGCCAACCCTGTTTTGGCCAAGGAATAGATGTACCTTCTGGGTCAGTACCAACCCCAAGAGTGGGAAAGTCACATGGACAAATTGCTAGTGGCCATCCACTGTCTGGCACCACTGCCTTTGAAGGTTAGCCTGATGAGGTTGGACCACAACCCCCCACCAGGGTCCAGGTGTTGCGGTCTACAGGCCTCTTACTGACCAGAGGCATTGAGCCCTTTGGAGGAATTCAACTCATCCCCCCCTTTCCCCTTGTACCATCAGTCTGTGATACTACTAAGCTGCCATGATAATGGCTGCAACAGTTTAAACCTTTTCACACTACCTAAATTGTATCTCATTGGAGGAGGCAAATAAACCCTTCTTACAGGGAAAACTTGGAAGACTCCCTTCCTGGCCCATAGTGCAGCCATCCCTATTGGGTCAACAGGTTTCCTGTCTGGCCTGGCTGACCCTAACCATGCTTTTATGTGGATGGGTTGAGAAAGGATCTGAAGACAGAGAAAAAAGGAGGGGAGCTGCTGCCCTCAGCCCTTTTTAACCCCCTCACTCTCCACTCCTCTTCAAATGGCTTGTGCCCTGCAGGTGTCCCCTGTGGTTTCTCCTCCTGAGTTGGTGCCCGGGTCTGCTTTCTGCCCCAGAAGGAGGAATCCTACCTGCCTGACTTCTGATCAGAAGGGAGGTCCCTAGACAAATAGACATCTGCTGCAATCCTTTGGCAGCCTTACAAATTTTCATGACAAGATTTTCAGCATAAAACCATTATTTCAATATATTTGAGAAGTTGTACAAAACTGAATTCTTAGGATGGAAATGATTTTACATCATCATTTTCCTAGATCATGATTTAAAAAACTTAATTTGTAAACAAATATCAAACCAGAAGAATATGAAATATATTGTACATTTAATAGCTGTTCAAAACTTTATCCTAGTTAACAAAGAACTTTGTAGACCTTTAAAGGGACACTGTCAACTCCCTTTGGCCTCAAAGTGCCCCTAGTTTAAAAAAACACATTTTATGATTGTTAACATTTTATAGAGACAGTTTATGCAGCTGGTAGTTTGATTCATATCCCTTTTTTAAAAAGTGAAAAACGGAGTGCCTACCATACTGGAGTTATCACACCAAAACATGTTTGTTTACATTTGTTGACCAACCCTCACTGCATCTTTCTTGGACTCAGAAACACCCCTAACACAATCTAGCCACTTATTATGCAGTGAGAGTAGAGGAGATGGTTCCATGTCATAATAGCGATCGCAAAACAGTGATCACTATTATGGCAAGTGTGTATCTTCAAAAAGCCAATCAGCATTATACACTTCAAGGCAACCTGGCATCTGGATTGTTAAAAAGTGTTTATGCGGGAGGGTGCTGCACTCCCCTGTGCCCCGCCTCAGGGGCTTTGCCCCACCCCACAATCCCCAGAAAAAAGATTAATTCCAGGGGGTGCATGTCGGGAAGGGGGCAAAATCTGTATTTTGGTAAAAATTCAGTCCTGCAGCCACAGGCAGTGACAACATTTACTCGCTCCCAGTCCCAATCCTGAACCCAGTACCTGCTGTGCCACAGCTAGCCACCCACACCACCACACCACATGGCAAGGTCAGCAGCAGCAGGTACACCAGTCCCCTAAAACCCCTTCCCTGTCCCTTCCCCTCATTATTCCCCCTTCCATTTGCCCTTCTCCACAGTCACTTTCCTATGCAGTTGCTAGTGTGCAAGGTTGCTCAGAATGATAGCACCGAAAAAGAGTCACTATTTTTGTAGTCGCTCATTTTTGGTCGTTATTAGCACTGGATACCGAGGAGACTAATATAGTATCATGAGTGGCTGCACTGTTTGAGGGTGTTTCTAATGTTCAGAAAGTGTGCAATAATAGTAGTTTGATTATTTGAAGCAAAACAAGGCTTATAGCTATACATCACCATGCATTTCAATTCTAATAAACAAGGAATCAGACAAAACAACCAACAACATCAAATAATTTTAGAGAATGTAAGCAATCAAAAGATGTGGCGTTTTACCTAAAAATAATATGATGAAAAAAAAGATTAACTGTGTCCCTTTAACAGAGCAATCAATTAATGATGTACAGAAAAATCAAAAGCTTGTTTTAAAAATGTGATTATGGAGTATTTTTGCCAATTTTCCTTACCCATATTAATACATCCATAGTGGGTTTGCATGACTCCAGCAATTCAGACCAAATAAGTTTCCACAATTCTGTCATGTAAGTTGCCAAAAGAAACATAAAGCAGTGTTTTTGAGGGGCTTATGTTGTCTCTTTAAATGAAGGTGCCACCTACAATATTGACTACTGGTTATTGGTCAGATGGATGTTATAGACTTTGTGATGCTGTTTGTAAAGTGCAGTAGATAACCATATAATCGTGAAAAGCATACCCTCTCTCTTTCAATGCAATTTATTCATATCATTTTCACAGCTAAGTGTGGGAAATTCTAGAGTGTATTAAAGTTACTTAATGTGTTGGCATGTGGTCACAGTGCAAACAGTATAAAATTATTTTTGAAATACTTTGTTTTTGAAATTTGTTATCAGATCAAATTATTATTCTGTTCGGGTCATGCACTGCCATGCTGTATGTACATTAATGAATAAAAACACACTTGTAGCATCCTAAGGTTAATGGAATGAATTTGAAGGTAGTGACATGATAGAGTAAATCTAATGATTGTACTGTATGCATATAATATAGAAGGAAGAGTATAAGACCACCAGAATAGCCATGAAAAAAGATAAATAGCCATGAAAAAAGATAAATTCTAATCAGTTTCCTATGATCCTGCTTTCTCCTAAGTGAAATCCTGTCTACCATCCTTAAACTTATACCTCTGCCATCATCAGAAATATAAGAAGAAAATTAAACAAGTTTGGCAACTTTTCTGTATGAAAAAAGAAAACACAGTTCTAATCCAGCTGGCTACCAGCTGGATGTGGAGGTCAATGTGCTAATGTCTAAGCATACAGTGCCTTCTCATCAATACTATTCTCTCACCCAGCTGTCTTTGACCTAACAAAAAGAAAACCTTTTTCATGGAGAACAGTTAAGGATAATTTCCTGAATGTACTTTCAAAGTCAAAAAAGGAAAAAAGAAACAAAAATCTGCAAGCACAGTGGTTGGTAGATTGGAGACTGCAGGAATAACATATTCAAACCAAAACCTTCTTATCCAAATGAAGAGAAATGAGGAAACAGCAGTGAAGACAGGAATGCTAGAGCCTTGCCCCATCTACTTTAACTCAGCCTATTTTCCCCATCACTGAGAAAGGAACGCTGTACCATCAATCATAGTCACATCATTTCTTCCCTGTTAAACAGACAACTTGTCAGGCAGGTAACTAAATGTATGTTATGTTTCTAGAGTGTCACCGAGGGAAAAAAATCAACAAACAGAGCATGACTTTCACAATGCAGCAATTCATTAAAGAACTCCCTCGGTTTCAGATACAACTCAGAGGACTGACTGGAAGCTGTGCACTGAGGTCAGCAGTACACATCAGCTGAGCTTCATGAAACCTAGAATAGTGCTTATAAGGGGAGCATTGGGCAATGTTATCCCAAATGTAAAAGACAGGATCTTTTGTTAATAGCTCTGGACATCTTCAGTAAATGGTAAATAATGAGGTTATTTTAATATTGTAATACATTTTTGGTGCCCATTAAAAATGGTGTCAGATTGGTAACAGTGAATTTAAAAACCATTATTTATCAGTAATGCTGATTCAACATGGTCTGCTGCTATGAAAGCTGCCTCATAATTTTGTGCTGATATACTACATTCTTGCCCTTGCAGGACCACTTCCACTAGGTGAGAGGATGTTTCATACTCGCTTACTGACCAGTCATGTGAGACTCTCAACAAAAATATTTGTTATGATGGTGTTTTTTGGTGCAGTAATACATATTCAGTATTTGACCAGTAGGAACTGAATGTCAAACACAGAAATAAACAGATGCAGCTGTATACCCTCAGAAAGCCATACAATGACAATTGTGTTTGAACTCTAGTGAATGGGAATAGATTCCAGGCTGTGACTTAGAGGGGAAAGGTTCTTCACCTACTGCAAGTCCCACCGCCACTCTTACTGGTTCAGTACACTGTGGTAGCCAGTGACAAGTTGATATATTTATACATATACCTCCAGAAGTTTACTTTGGAATTTTTCATTTTCATGTGTCTCTCTGTTTCCATCTTCTGGACTTAACTGTTGCATAAATTGAACAAAGATAAGATTAATGAGAATACTAATTCTAATGAAAGCTTTCTTATTTCTCAATGTATTTAGTTTTATAAATGTTCTGCTCAATACATTAAGGTAAAATGCACCAATGAGATATTTTCTGTGTGAGAATTGTAAAAATTCTATAAATAAATATCATATGTGTGTGTGTGTTATATATATATATATATATATATAAATGTGTTCCCTTCTGGAAATGAAGACTCCGTACACTTCTAGCGTGGATGTTCGCTGGCAACATTTAATTGAACACCACAGTCCAAAATCACATATTCTTTTCATATCTCCTTGATCTTCTGCCTTGGCCCTCTTTTTCTGAACCTTGTCTTCAGAGTCCAGATGCCAGATCCACCCCCCCCCCACACCATCACCAGTACCAGGTATCAACTTACCAGGACCTCCTCCCTCCTAGGTTCGGACACTAAGATCTGACTCCTAGCACTATCCCCTCTGTCCCTCCCCCCTTTACATCTATGCCTAGGTGCCTTTGACCCCAGCCTGTGTTGCCCTACCTCCTACCCCTTCTGTCTCCCTCCTTTATTCCTTCTCTTGCTCACCCCTCTGCCCATCCTCCCCCGTCTTTATCACTCCAAATACACAGGCTACTTGCTGCCTGACTGGGCTCTTTCAGCACCCCACTGCCTCTCCACAGCACATTTTCTCACTGCCATTTCCACTTCCAGTCTCACAACCAATTTACTGCCCTTCTGCGGCCCTGGAGCCACACCCTGACCCCACACCCACCTCCCTCTTCTGAACTAGTTCCTCTTTTGTGTGTGGGTGGGATCAAACTCTCAGCAGAAGAGGGAGATCTGAGGGCTTCCTCACCTTATAAACCCCTGCAGGACCCCAATCAGGCCCCACTTGGCCACTTCCTTCGACCAGTCACCATCTTGGCCCTGTACCTGCATCATATGACACTACCTCTATGACATCAATAATGCCGTCATCAGGCCCGACAACCACCTGCAGCTGCCTCTCCTTTCCCCCTCTCACTTTCCTCCCCTAGTCACCTGGTCATTTCCATTTGGGCCACCTGACAATTCAGGTTGTCTTTTAGTGGCAGCCTTATTTGTAATTTGATCCCTTCTAGAAATGAAGACTCCACACAATTCTAGAATGTATGCTTGCCGGCAAAATGTTATTGAACACCATTATTATTTACATCTAAATTTATAAACTCCACATTTCAACAATCAAGTCCAAAATCACACATTTATAATCCAGTCCATTCTTTTAATATCTCCTTGATTTTCCACCTTGGCCCTGTTCTTCCAATCCTTGTCTTCGGGGTCCAGATGCTAGCTCCGACCCCCCACACCACCATCCACACCAAGTACAAACTTACCAGGATATGCTCCCTCCTAGGTCTGGACAGTAAGATCCAACCCCAAGAGCTATCCCCTTTGTCCCTCCACCCTTTATGTCCATGCCTGGGTGCCTTTGACAACAGCCCATGTTGCCCTGCCCCGTCCCCCTTTTGCCTGCCCCTCTTTATTCCCTCTCTTGCTCCCCCTACTGCCCATCTACTGACCCATCTCCAGCCAAGCAATAGAAGATGAGTCTCCCCCCCTTGCGGGCCAGCATCTTGGTCCCCTCGTCTGCCACCTATCCACCAGGTCTATCAAAGGCCATAGGAAAAAAACACATACTGAACTCTAAGAGGTGGACCCTGTCTGATCTGTAAACTGCAGTAACCTCAAAGGAAATGTTCCTGTGCTGTATATGCACCCAGCCCCCACCATTTCTATAAGCAGACTGGTTACCTTCCTATTGAGCCAATTTCTCCATTTCTCTACAGATCTGACCTCTCTGACTTGTTGCCACACCCTCCTGGAGGTGATGTTGGACCAGCCCATCACCACCCCCCCGGCCACCACCCTTTCATCCTTTCTAAGTCCACTACTATGGACTGTAACAGTGCCCCCTACGGGGTTTCCCCTAAATCATTACCCCCGATGTATTATTACCATGTCCAGCCTGCTCCATCGAACCCTCAGCTCTTCTAACAGTGGCATCAGTTGGGCACATCTCATGCCATAGATCCCCTTCCAATGCACCTTCATGTGCTCCAGATCTGTCCTCAGCTGTGTCCCACCATATCTGGTTGCTGTAAACTTTTCAGCCCAATAAATAAAGGAATGCTCCATGATTCAAATGTGTCTCTGAGTTCCTCATACTGGGTAAAATAAAATCTCCATTAACATCACTACCTGACATACTTTGTGTAGCAACTGGACCTCCACCACCCCAACTTTTTCACCTCTTCCTCTGACCCACCCCTTCCTGTGGCCTCTGATGCCGGTCCTTTCCAGAATGAATAGGGGCAAAGAGGTCCTGGTCCTCCCTCACAAACCTTAAAGCCTTTTTGAGGACTCCACCCACCTGGAATCCCGTCACCAGACTCCCATCACTGTGCAAGAGCCAGATCCCCCCACCCCTGGGTTCTCCTGTAGTCCTCCAGCTTCCTAACTGCACAAACCTCCCCGAGTACCTGCCGCCACAGCACAACTTCCTCCCCCTTGCCGAGCTGGTTGGTTTTTGATCTGGGCAGCTGTACCACCATGGCACCAGGCCAAAGCTGATATGAGTCTCCTGGAATCCTTCCTGCAGATCAGATTTCTGCTCCACCACCACCTCACTTATCTGGAATGCCCCTCTCACCATGAGCACAAACATAGCCCAAAATAAACAGGCCTCCATGGCTGATGTACACACTTGCTGCATAGCTCCTAACAGCTGCAACAAAAGCTGCCCCATGATGGGTAGCCATTTGTCCATCTTCATCCCTTGGCCTTTTTGCCAACCCAAGAGCATCCATCTCATGGCCCTACCCTTAGTCAGGTCAGGCCACACCCTATCACTACAGGCCCATCCAGTCCCTGCCAGCTGTACTCCCATTGTGGTGGCATGGGCCATCCCTTCTCCACAGCTCTTGACCATGTATTGTTTTACCTGGTCCTCTGTGGCTGGCATACCTACCTCAAACACCTCCTGGGCAAGGAACTCATGAAAGACACCCTATGCCCCCTCATATGCCTTAAGCGTGTTGGCCAACCAACAATTCCAATTTAACTATCGGGATCTCTCAAGCCAATCTCCCACAACTGGTCCAGAACTTTGGTCCTGTGTACTGCTGCTTGCAGAGCCGTGTCCCAGAACCTGTTTAACTGCAGTCTGGAGAGACTGTCAGCAATGTCATTCTGGACACCTTCAATATGTTGAGCCTTAAAAGGTAAGTTCAACTGCAGACCCACCAATACCAGTTGTTGCATAACCCTGCCCACTGTATCCATAAGCTCCCCTTGCCTATTGATCACTTCCACCACCCCTTTGACGTCTCACCAGAACAGGATGTGCTTTCCCCTCATCCTGTTCCCCAACGCTTATCTCTACAAAAATGGGGACTATCCCCAAGAAAGTATTGTCACGGGGAGATCCCATTGGAAATGACACATAAACTCCAATTATATGGGTGCTTGACTGGCAATGAATTTATTTTCTTTACAAATTCATCTTCACCATAATCCACAACTCGTCATTTTGTTTATACAACTATACATTCTCCAACTATTCTTCTTATGCACTTGTTAAGTCCATTTCATTCTGAAAACTCAGTCCAAGCTTGTATCTAAATGATCTTCCTTTGACGAAATCTTCTCGTAGCCCAGATGTGTGGAACCTAATACCCCTTCTTCTTAATGTGAACCAATTCCTCCAGCCTGAGTTCAGGTGCCTCTAAACCAGACCCCCAGCTTCTTTCAAATCTTCTTTGTTATGTTGCAGTCACTGCTGGGTGTGCCTGTGGCTGATTAACCCCCACACCTAGCCCATCTATGGCCCCTCTCCCCTTTTACCCTCACCTTTCTTCCCCTCTTACCCCTCTTGTCTCTTCCTTTGTCTCCCCTGGCCGACCTGGCTGGACCATTGCTTATGATGTTGCCCGCTACTGGCAACCCTTACCCCTTTTCATTCATAACCTCTATTCATCACATGTCACCGTTGCCCTCTTTCAGGCACCCCAACCTTCCATCATACCCCACCAGTGCCTTCCCTTGGCAGGTTCTGTCCCTTCTGTCTCCCATTAGTCACTCTTTTCTGGTGACCCAATTAATTCCCTCTCTTCTTCCATCCTTTACCATTTTGTGCACTCCAGTCTCCCGCATACATTTCTTCCTTGTCTTCCTACCTCGCCTCGTGTCCATTCTCATAAGGTAGATGCGTGGGAAAAATCTCGATGAATCCTAGCAAAAGAAGGGGGGTCTAAGTTCTACATTCCTTTTTATACCCCCTCAGGACCCCTTGGAAGGACCCCATTGGCCCCTCCCCTCACCCAATCTTTGAGTCAATTGCCCACCTTGTCGTTTGACTCACCTGTCTATGTCATGGCCCCTCCCCTCTACCTGCCTTAACATCATAGTTCTTCCCCTTCCCTGACATTCTCCCCTCTTCCTTGAGTCTAGCTTACCTCACCCCACCCCACAGCTAGCCAATCCACACCCTCCCCATCAATTTCAAGGGAATCCCCCTGACAATTCAGATTGCCTTTAAGTGGCAGTCATATTTGTCAGGGAGATCCCCTTGGAAATGACACAGAGACTCCAATTATGTGGGTGCTCAATTGACAATTAATTTATTTTCTTTACAAATCCACCTTCACCATAATCCACAACTCATCATTTTGTTTATACAGTGATACATTCTCCAACTGTTCTTCTTATGCACTTATTAAATCCATTTCATTCTGAAAACTCAGTCCGAACTTGTATCTGATTGGTCTTCCTTTGATGAAATCTTCTAGGAGTCTGGATGTCTGGAACCCAACACCCCTTTTGCTTAGTGTGAACCAAATTCCTCCAACCTGAGTTTGGGTGCCGCTAAACCCGACCCCCAGCTTCTTTTGAATTTTCTTTATGTTGCAGTCATGGCTGGGTGCACCTGACACCAGCCCATGCCTGATTCCCTCCAACCCCTACTCCCCATCCATAGCCCCCCTCCCCTTTTACCCCCACCTTTCCACTAGCCCATCTCCAGCCTAGCGATGGATGAGGGGGCCCCCCTTCCCCCTCTTTCTTTTCCCATTCATCAACAATATCACCCAATTGCAACACATATGAAGACATTTTTACCATTGATAAATGAACCCCATCTGAGTGGTATGAACCTGGGTTATTATATGAAATATTCTTATATGCAATGTACCACCCTTTTAACTTGAACATTAGTGCTGCTACTCTCCTGCTCTTTCCACCCCTTTGATATTCCTGGTATGCCGCCAAACCATCCTGGATATGATCTCTGACCAACCTATCCTGAGCTCTGGTCACCACTGCTGTATCACCCCAATGTCCCTTTCTATGTCTTTTAACAGAACCCCACCCCAAGGCCTTTCACCCAAATCATTCCCCACAATGTATTATGGTCAGGTCCAGTTTCGGCCATTTTAATTTTTGCTCTTCTCATGTCGGGATGATTTGAACCCACTTCATGCCCTGTATCTCTTTCCCATGTATGCTAGTTTCATCTGGATCCTGCCCAAGATGCTTTCCTCTTTGGTATATGGAGGCCCATCGTTCTGCCCAGTATATGTAGGAATGCCCAATGATCCAGACTTGCCTAGTCCTGCTTTTTCCTTTTGAAAATAATGTCGACAAATGTTACAACAACTTTCTCTCATACCTTCTATAACAGTTAGAGTTCCATCTAACCACTTTTTTAACCTCCTCATTCAATCCCCCCCTAACTACTATCTCTGATGCCACACCTATTCTGAACAAGTGGGATGAAAACTTTCTGGGGTTTTCTCCAATAGCTGACATGCCCTTCTTTAAAACCCCTGTTACCTGGAAGCACCTGACTGGTCTCCCATCCTTGTGCCCGAAGAACACCCTGCCACCCCTCGGTCTTATATCTTGATATATTTTGAGAGCACTTACCACACATATCCCTTCACCTAGCTGTCTTTCAAGCTTGACCTCTATCCCCACTCCCATTTGATCTGTCTTTGACCTTCTCAGCCAAATTATCACCCTCTCCATACCCCATTGAACCTTCTTCCACAGCAAACCCCCATTTATGTCATTTTTGCTTTTTGCCAGCACTTCACCTACTCTAAACGCCCCTTTTGACATCACTAAGAAAATGGTTCTAAACAAACAGGCCTCATATTCTGAATTGCATATCCGTCCTAGAACCCCCAGTA
This sequence comes from Neoceratodus forsteri, assembly GCA_016271365.2. NCBI lineage: Eukaryota > Metazoa > Chordata > Ceratodontiformes > Ceratodontidae > Neoceratodus > Neoceratodus forsteri. The sequence goes on along the minus strand of CM028136.1, from coordinate 119,723,626 downwards.
AATTCTGGAGCACTTGCCCTGCCACAGGTTTTCTACTATCCTCAGGCCAGCCTTGCAACTTCTGCCATCCCATTAACAAGCACCGTACCATTTTAAACTTATTCTGTTCCGCCCAGTCCCCGATGCTACATGCCCACCCAATACCAGCCAGCTGCACTCCCATAAATGTACTTGCCATCCCTGATTCCTATTTTCTACCATAAACTTTGCCACCTAATCCTGTGTTGCTGGCTCACTTACCTGAAACCCCTCTTGCTGCCAGAACTCCTGGAATGAGTTGCACACCCCTTCATAAGCTCATAGCGTATTCGCAGACCATGCATTCCTAAACAGTGAGCTCCTTCCAGACAATCTTCCACACTTGAGCTAGAACCCTTGTTCTTTGTAATGCAGCTTGTGGTGCCGCAGAGCTGAACTTGCCCAACTGAAGGTGGGAGAGGCTTTCAGCTATCTCGTTGTTAATCCCTTCAATATGTTTTGCTTTAAATGATGGGTTTATCTTCAGCCCCAGCAACACCAGCTGCCACAGTATCCTGTTCACTGTTTCTGTGTACCCCCTTTGCCTGTTGATCACTTCCACCACTGCTTTGTTATCACACCAGAAAATGATCTTTCTGTTTCTCAGCTGTGTTTCCCAAGCTAACATTGTCATCCATATAGGGAATATTTCTAAGAATGTAAAGTCCTTCAGTAGTCCTCTTTCTCTCCATTCCTTTGGCCATGCTTCCGAAATCCATGCACCCTTATAGTATGCCCCATCCCCACTGTCCCTGAAGCATCAGTGTTTAAATCCATGTCAGTATTGCCCAGCCACTTATCTTGCCAGAAAGTGACTCCATTGTACCCCTCCAGAAACTGTTCCCATACCTCCAAGTCTTGGTGTATCCCCTTTTTTACATCCATCCAATGATGCGGGAGGCTTCCCTTACCCATTGCCCTTGCTAATTTCCTGGTAAACCTCCTACCCAGTGTCACTGCCCTACATGGAAAATGTAAATGCCCCAAGAGCTGCTGCACCATCCCTAATGGCACTTTTCTCCTACTTCTGTCCTATAGTAATAGCTCCCTTAATTTCTGTACCTTATCCTGTGGCAACCAGAACAACTTCTGCTCCACATCCACCTCTATATCCAAAAATTCAAATTTTCTTGCTGGGCCTTCAGTCTTCTCTTCCGCTAGTGATAACCCCATAATAACAAACATCTCCTTAATTTCCTTAGCATCACCAATGTCCCCTCTTTACTTTATCCTGTTAACAAAAAAATGTCCAAATAGTGCATCACTGATTTATAGCCATATCTTTCCCTGAATAACCACTGCATCCATGTACTAAAAGCTTCAAATTTGGCACATGCAGTTGAACATCCCATAGACTTATGGCAGCTTAGATTCAATGCAAAGAAGTGCAAAGTAATGCACCTGGGAAACAAAAACCCAGAGGAAGAGTACACAGTGGGGGGTGAGGTACTGACAGCAACAAAAATGGAAAGGGACCAGGTGGTAGTCATACAGTATCAGATGACCTAAAGGTGGGCAAGCAATGTGAGAAGGCAGTAAGGAGAGCTGGGGGAATACTGGATTGCATAGGGAGAGGCATCACCAGTAGAAAAAGGGAAGTTGTTATCCCTCTGTGCAGATAGTTGATGGGACCACATCTGGAGTACAGCATGCAGTTCTGGAGACCCTATCTCCGCAAAGGCATAGACAGGGTGGAGGCTGTCCAAAGGAGGTCAACCAATATGGTGAAGGGTCTGCACCAGAAGACATATGGAGACAGACTAAAGGAGCTTAATATGTATAGCCTCGTGGAAAGGAGGGAGAGGAGGGGCATGATAGAAACTTTCAAGTACCTCAAGGGAATCAACAAAGTCCAAGAGGATAGCATCTTTCAGAAAAAGAGATGTGCAAGAACAAGGGGACACAATTTGAAGATAGAGGGGGGACGGCTCAGAGGTAATGTGAGGAAGTATATTTTCATGAAGAGGGTTGTAGATGCATGGAACAGTCTTCCTGAGGAGGTTGTGGAGTCAAGAACAGTCAGGAATTCAAGAAAGCATGGGACAGACATAAGGCAATTCTAGTGAGGGGTAGGAGGAAGTAGGCTGTGTTTAACTAGGATCTGCAGCTTATCCATTAGGTAGGGAAATGGCAGACTAGGTGGGCCAAGCGGTCCTTATCTGACATCAAATTCTATGTTTCTATGTTTCTATAGGCATTGCTTTATCGAAGTAAGAACTCCCCTGAAAACAAAAACCTAGCGAATCCCAATCTTCCTGCCTAACTGGTAACAGCCAAAATGCTGACTCAGTTTCAATGTTTGCTAATCATGCCCAATCCACAGCCTTGATCAATTATACAGCGTTGCATAGGACATAGTACAATGCTCCTCAGGAATGTGGTCATTCACAGATGCCCCATCCGGGTATGACAAATGGTGAATTAACCTGAATTCCCCCACTTGCTTCTTTGGCACTATCGCCAATGACAACACTCTAAAGTTTCACAATGGTGGCTCTGGAAATGGTCCTTCTACCCTGCCAGCTTTCAATTCTTTCTCAATGTTTCTATACACTATGTCCACTTTTCCTTTTATGGAGTCTAAATTATATGTCTTCATATCTCTCTGAACCCCTAGGTATCCCAAATTGAAACCCCTCTAAAAACCTTTTCTCAGCATCCTTCCCATGTCCCTGTCTGGATACCCCTTGGTCCATTCTTTCACTATCCCTAATTTGACTGGTGTCCTTTCCAACTGAAAACCCTTATTCTCGATTCCCCCTTCCAGTCACTTAATTCCTGCTATAGCCTGTCCCGAAACCTCCATGTCTTTGAAACTCTGTCCCTCTACTGCTTTGGTATGCTGCCCCTCTATTCCCCTCATGGCTCCCCCAAAAGAGTTGCCCATCAAAACCTTGATCCCCATGCCTATCCCCCATTGATCTGCATCTTGACACTGGATGCTGTCCCGCATATTTGGAACGCACATGTTTAAATTTACAGTTTGCCCACGTGCAAGATGCTTTGTTATATCCCCAGCAACTCTTCCCAAATTGGCTACTTCCCCATTGCTGGTTCCCTTCCCCACTCCCCCCCCTACATGTTCTGATAAAGTCCTGACCCATAATTCAGAATGCATGGAATCCCAGCTTAGATCTCCTCTAGCAGTCATTCTCTGTCTGAATGCTTCGTCATACCGTAACCATCCATAACCTAATTTCTTCTTGGATGCATCTTTTATTATGGTTGAGTATGTCAGCAACAGAATAGCCAATTCCAGCTTCTTTTCCAGCAAGATGGCACTAAATACTGTAAAGCCTGTTTGCCAAGTATCAATATTTTTACCTTTATGGGTGGTTTCCTCTGCCCTCTTACCCTCGAATGCCAGCAGCACTACCATTTCAGTTTTTCCCACTGTTTCCTTCTGTTCATATTTTTTCACTATATCCTTATCCTCAAGTGAAAAAATATCAATATATTCCCCTTTCCATATTATTTCTTTAATGGTTTGAGGTACGTGGTCACCCAAAGGCATACCCAATATCCCGTCATTACCTATTTTGACCCCACTAGTCCCCCTTTCACCCTTTTTAAGTATGCTGCTATGTCCTGTACCAGTGCCACACATGGGTTTCCCCTAAATCATTACCCCTAAATTTATTATTAACATGTCCAGCCTGCTCCATTGAACCCACAGCTCTTCTAACAATGGCATCAGTTGGGCCCATCTCATGCCATGGATCCCCTTCTAATGCACATTTGTGTCCTCCAGATCCATCCTCAGCTGCATCCCACCATGTCTGGTTGCTACAAACCTTTTGGCCCAATAACTAAAGGTATTCCCCCTGATCCAAATATGTTTCTGACTTCTTCTTGCTGGGTAAAAGAAAATCTCCATTAACATCACTACCTGACATATTTTTTGTAGCAACTGGACCTACACCAACCCCACCTTCTTCACCTCTTCCTCTGACCTGCCCCTTCCCGCAGCCTCCGAAGCTGCTCCTATCAGGAATGAATGGGAGGCAAAGAGGTCCAGGTCTTCCCCCACAAACTTTAAAGCCTTGATGAGGACTCCACCCACCTGGAATCCCATCACTGGACTTTCAACACTGTTCCAGAACCAGATCCCCGCACCCCCCCCATTCTCCGAAATGTGTTTTCACACTTCCAGCACAGAATAGTGCGGTCGCTGTGGTAAATCACCGTTTGGGACAGATTAAGAAAATGACAGTGATACTGTTCAACAGCAGATGTCCTAAAATGCCTATGTTGAAAATTTGGTGATGATAACCCATCAGATGACTGTGCTACAGGTGTGCATTGTGCACTTTTCACGCATCCTTGTAACTTCGCAGATTTGTAATAATGTCACGCCTGATTTTCAACACTGGCATTTTTTCAGACCTCCTTATGAGCTGTACAGCTGTCATTTTTCACATCCTGAGGGAAATGTGTTTTCGCAGTTCCGGCACAGAATAATGTGGTCACTGTGGAAAATCAGTGTTCGGGACAGATTAAGAAAATGACAGTGGCACTGTTCATGAGCAGATGTCCCAAAATGCCTATGTTGAAAATTTGGTGACGAAACTCCATAACATGACTGTGTTACAAGCGTGTGTTGAACTGTTTCTATGCACCCTTGTAACTTCGCAAATTTATATTATTTTCACTCCTCATTTTCAACAGTGGCATTTTTTCATACCTCCTTATGAACAGTACAGCTGTCATTTTTCACATCCTTGCTAAAATATGTTTTTGCACTCCTGCCAGAGAATAGCATGGTCACTGTGGGAAATCAGTGTTTGGGACAGATTAAGACTGAGCAAGTTAGAGGGGGGAGTGACCGAGCTCAGTTGATGTCTGTCGGGACTGCTGCGGATTTCTTTGTGGACAGAAAAAGGCCCCAACGCAAGAGCCCAGTACAAAAGGGCAGCCTGCAGCAATGGGAGAAACAGAATGAGAGAGTGTGTGAGGGAGGGGGAGTGAGCCAACTCACCGGAGCGCTGTCAGGACTGCTGCGGATTTCTTTGTGGACAGAAAAAGGCGGCAATGCAAGCAGGGGCCCAGTACAGAAGGCCAGCCTGCAGCGGTGGGAGAAACAGTACGGCAAGTGAGACAGGGGTACTGAGTGAGCTCAACAGAGCTCTATCAGGACTTCTGCGGATTTCTATGTGGGCAGAAAAAGGCACCAATGTAGGCAGGAGCCCTGTGCAAAAGGGCAGCCTGCAGTGCCAGGACAAACAGGATAAGTGCTTGAGAGAGGGAGACTGAGCAACCTCAATGGAGCTCTGTCAGGAAAGCTGCAGATTTCTTTGTGGGCAGACAAAGGTGCCAATGCAGCCAGGAGCCCCGTACAAAAGCGCAACTATCAAACCAAGTTTCATACTCCCTCCTCCAGGGACTTCCATATCATTCTCTTTTTATTTCTCACTTTCTTCAACAAGATTCCCTTATTTTGCACCATTTGGACAGTTTTGCAATAAGCTTCAAGTACTTCTGGGAAGCGGTAACTCTCTGATCTATCAGATATAGTTAAACTTTTCCAGTATTGCTCATTTCCTGACCACAGAACTAGGTCTACCACAAAAGCACTTGCTGCAGACATAGAGGTTAGGAGCTGGATAAATGGGTCGGGGATGAAGTCCAGGCCCATACTCCCAGCTGTAGGACAAAATCTCCACACCTGCAGAGTTTTTTCATTTTCAGACAGTGCAGATGCAGGGGATGTTATGCCTGGTCCCACCAGGCATAACTTTTCCCTGCAGCTGCACTAATAAAATGACTGCAAGCTGCCGTGAATTGTGGAGCTGGTTGTAATCCAGCTCCTCTTTTGGGAATACCCTAGCTGTGGTAAAAACTGCGGCTCTGCAAGTGGAAATACAGATGTGCCAGTTGTTTCCCAAAGCTGCTGGAATTTTAAGGGCCTTGAAAATCTAGCACTGGACTACCTTCACTAACCTCTTTCAATCTTCCATTTAGTTGGTACAGATTATATTCTTTTTAAATTTTAATCAACAGTATTCCAGCATTATTTGCTCTATTATGTTTTATACATTTTATTTACTTTTTGTTCATCAAGTAATGTGCACTAGCCAAGCATTTACCTACTTTCAGGTGCGACATCTTAGTGGAATCCTATCTTTGGTACATGTACAACTATAGAATGAGTTATCTACCAGTCCATTAAAAGTACCTATTCTCACATTTAAATCACCCCTTAATAAAATACCTGTATCTGGGTAATTATCTAGTACATCTTGTAGAAGGTTTTTTAATCTTCTTCCAGATACCGTCACTATAATATCTAGAGCTGTCTGGTGGAATATAAGTACTAATTAGAATCCCAGGACAGAGTACTACCTGGGTAAAGTCCGAGTATATGCATCAGAGGAGGAGAAGGAGCTGAGAATGATGATCACTAGTGACCCGAAGCACTCCATGCAGTGCAAGGAAGCAGCAGCAAAAGCAAACAAGATGCTGGGATGCATATCTAGGGGGATCAGTAGTAGGTGAGAAGAAGTTGTACTGCCCTTGTACAGATCACTGATATGGCTGCATCTAGAGCATGGTGTACAGTACTGGTGCCCACACCTCAAAAAGTACATTAACCTGCTGGAGACAGTACAGAGGAGGGCTACAAAGATGATAGCGGGTCAGCAGGGTAAGACATACTAGGAGAGGTTGAGGGCACTGAACATGTACTGCATGGAAGACAGGAAAGAGAGAAGGGACATGATTGGGACCTTCAAGTACTTGAAAGGGATAAAGAAGGTTGATAAGGAGAGTCTCTTTAAGCTGATTAACAATCATAACATGAGGGGGCACAATCTTAAGCTGGAGGGTGGGAGGTTAAGGATGGAGGGCAGGAAGCATTTCTTTACAGAGAGGGTGGTGGACACTTGGAATGCACTGCCAGAAGAGGTCATCTCATTGAAGACAGTGGGCAACTTTAAGAGAAGCTGGGATAGGCATGGGGGAAGGTAAAGATCATGGATAGGGAGGACTGGAGGAGTGGGGAGGTAGGGCAGGGACAATAACTCAAGCTGTGAACCCTGCAATATAAGCAGACTTGATAGACCAAATGGCCTTCTCCTGCTGATGTCTTCGTATGTGTATCTACTAATTATACTTATTCTGTATGCATCTCTGTAAACGACAAGAGCAACAAAATTGTTATGATTTATTATTATGGCTTTATTATAAATGCCTAATTTAAGATAAGTTGCCCTCCCCCGATGCCCTTTCATACTTATTGCCTTTTCTCCTGGTTGCTTAAATAGCTGTTAGGCATTTAAAGCTATATCCTTATTTGTATCCCATGTTTCCTGTAGACATATCATACCATGAGAGGAAACAACTTTTAGCTGATCAGCATCTGGGGATTCATGGTCAAGTCCTGCTCTATTCCATGTAATAGTAGTCAAATTAGCATTAATTGGAACTGAATGTATAATATTTGATCTTTGGGTATCTCTTGTTCTCACAACCAGGCTATTTTCTAGTTACTCCCCTTAACTAGTAAGTACTGTGAATCTATTTGAAACAGAAATGTGCTATACCTGATTCACAAAATAGTCTCTGATTTCAGATATTTCTGTCTGTATTGTATTTGGATTATTCTCCAGCATTCTAACCTCACAGACCCTGTTGTCTACCAGGTACAGACTAAATGGATCAGTTTTGTTAGATTTAGACAGTATTCTCTTTGTAATTATCCTATTCTTAACAATAATACCTGTATGAAGTTGACCACTTTCACACATGTCCTCCCTATGTTCTACTCTTAGGATACCATTTTTGCAAGGTTAAATCTGAAGGTAATTCTTAAAGAAGTTCACAAGTTAATTTGTAGTTGTTTTGCCTTTCTAGACTCTGAATTCCAAATATACTCAATGTCATGAGATTCTTGAGTTCATATTTTGTATAACACAGAAACATAGTAAAATGGAATGCTGTTGTCGAGGCACAGGTCAGGAAGCATAGGAAGACCAGGAGCAGTTATAAAATTCACAAGTAGTGTTTTATTATTATCAATAACAGTAAAATAAAAAAATTGTTCAATATAGCTACAGTATTTACAAAGGCACTACAAAGAGAAAAAAACAAAAATCCTTCATCTGAGGGGGTTCCAACAAGTCACATTGACAACAAAGTTGTCAAAGGACTTTACATCGACACTTCTTTGCCGACGTTGATCACATCACCATGCAAAGCCTCGTCAGACTGCCACAGCTCAAGACTCCTTTAATGTTTATGTGGGGGCTCTACCCCCACACCCCCTGGACTTATTGATTGTCAACCCTGGTGGGGGCAGATTACAGGGGAGAGCAGCTTACAGTGGGAGTTGCTGTACTGTACAGCACTACGACAACCTAATCAACACTGTGGATGTTGAATGGGTTGCATCGCTATGTGGGTTTCACTGTTACAGCATTGCTGTAATAACAGTATACCATCTGAGGGTATCTCTAATTCAAAGTTTCAGTGTGTCTTTCGCTCTAGCAAAAGTATTGCTGCTCTTTTTATAAGTCTTTGCCTGTGAACTCCTTAAGGAGTGCCTGTTTTTCACAAAATGTGCTTGTCAGTTTCTTTGCAGAGCAGGCTTGCAAATAAAACAGGACGCCAAGCTGGCCTCCTACTGATAGCTCTACAAAAGAGTTTGCAAGCAAGCCTGAGAGGAGCTCATACTGAATCTCAGGTTAACCCCTTCAAATCCAAATAGCTTTCTATAATACTTTCAATGGTATCACTATATACCGTACATCTTCAAATCAAGAGATCCCAGTATAACTTACAGTTTCAAACTAAGATTCACATATATTTTTAGCCGGCCCGTCGGCGCAGCGGTAGCGCTACCACTTTCGACGCTGGCGACCGGGTTTGGGAATGAGCCCAGGAGTTGGAGGGCGGTTGGGGGGAAGGCTGAGCATCCATGGACTGCTTGCCTTCTCCAGGAAGGGAGGGGGGACAAGACTTGGTGCTTGACTGACCCCAGGCAGAGACCGGGGGTTCAGCAAGTGCCTAGGCCCATCCCGGAGGGTTGGGCGTGCCAGACATCAGTGGAGCTCCGCCTTGACATCAGGGTGCATGGCACGCCCAGAGAAAAACAGGTTAAAAAACACCTCCATCGCTCCGAGTAGATGGAGAGCCAGCACAGACCTCAATGGTCCCCTGCCTGTCCCACAAGGTGGCCCTGATGAAGTGAAGTTAGTTCGGGGTGCTTGGGCCCTGCCTCGTCCCCGCCTGGGGGGGGAATCCAAGGCTACATGGGGGGACCGCTGCGGGGCTCCAGGCACAGAAGGAACTGAGGCAGATGCCAGGCGATCCCAAAGAAGCGGAGCGTAGGTAGCAGGGAGAGGCGGTAAATAGAGAGTACAAAAAAAAAGATTCACATATATTTTTATAACCACAGATATGCAAGGGGAAGAAAAGACAGAAACAGTAAGTGAAGGCAGAGAGATAGCGAGATGTGGAGAACTGCAAGACCATCAGAGTGATCAATTACAACGTCTCACAAAAACATTTGGATATGCAACCAGACAGATAAAAGACAGAAAAGGAGAGGATTAAATAGATCCTTGCATTTAACTCTTGCTGCATAACAAATGGGACAAGGTCTTATATTATTCAACCCTATCTCAAATACAATGGCAGATTAGGGCTGCTGGGCCCATCCAGTCTTTCCATTATTTAATCTACATTGTTTTGCTGCAGACTCAACTTGATCTATTGCTCTATCTCTTCCCCTCCTTTTCTTACCCCTGTGAGTCCCTTTTGCCTGACACAGGCAGTTTTGAACCCCACCACTGTTTTCACCTCCACTGTCTCCACTGGAAAGCTGTTCCAGGCATCCATCACCCTTTTTTGTGAAGAAATACTTCCTCATATCCCTCCTGAATGTTCCCCCTCCAGCTTCATAGCATGCTCCCTTGTTCTTGAGCACATTTTTCTTTGATACATACCCCCTCCTATACCTTATTAACTGCCATGAGGCATTTAAAAGTTTATATCATATCTGCCCCTCCCGGTGTACATATGTAGCTCCCTAATCCTCTTTTCATAGGACTTTTGATGTAGACTCTGCACCTTTTTGGAAGCCCTCCTCTGGACCACCTCCACTCTGTATATGTCCTTCCAATAAGCTCCAATCAGATAAAAATGTACCATATTGGGTAATTTCTACCCTTATTCCTATATTCCATGCAGTTTGAACATTTTTCCACAAAACGTTTATTACCTGTGATGATGTAAAAATGACTTCTAAGGTATTTTTACATTTTTCCCATGGCATTAGTGTTAATTTTCTTTATCTTCTTCCATGACTTCAAGGTCCATGTGTGCCCTGATAAGATTTATAATCTGTGCACCAGTTTCCAAATGAGCTAGATGCAACCATTTTGCCACACCACCAAAATGCCATATGGGTTTTGTTGTTTCCATATCACCCAAACCTTTATTTTCCTTTGCACATCCCTGACTATTATTATTTTCCACTGTACTACCTTTATAGGCAGTCACAGATGCATATTTTTTTTTATTATTTGGGGTTCTACATTCTGATCACCCCCTACCACTAGGGGGACTGGTATTACCATTTACTATTTCAGTTGCTGCCTGCTTGTTTATACCATCAGTAATACCTAGCTCTTATAACTGTGCTACCTTTGTACTTACCCCTTTTTGTATCTTATTTGTAAATTCATCCCATTATTTTCTTAGATCTAAAACATAATTTATCATTTATATAAGCTCTGTTGTAAAATTGTTCCCCTGTAATGTCTGGGTATTAAAGGGACACTGTCAACCTGTTTTTCATCATATTATTTCTAGTGACTGTAAAAAACAGCATTTTATGATTGCTTACCTTCTCTAACATTCATTGATGTTGATGTTTGTTTTGTCTGTTTCCTTGTTTAGTGCAACTGAAATGGTAATGTACATTTATAAACATCCTTGTTTTGTTTACAATCTTGGATCTGTTCTTTCTGCATACTTCCTAAGCATTACAATTACACCCAAACAGTGCAGTCACTCATGAGGCAGTAGTCTCCTAAGTTCCCACTGCATCATGAGGGGCAAGACTGTGTTGTTGGTGTTCCCATGTCCAGGAAAGATGCAGTTAGAGCTGATCAAAGAATATAAACAAACCTGTGTTTGTGTGGTAACACCAGTATGGTGGACAGTCTGTTTTTTTCACTTTTGTAAAGAAAAAAAAAAGAGTCAGAATCAAACTACCAGCTACATCAGCAATCTTTACAGAATGTTGGCAATCATAAAACGTGTTTTTTAAACTAGAAACACTTGGGACCTAAGGGGGTTGACAGTGTAATTTTAACCACTTCCTGTGAAACGTTGAGGCCTATCTCTGAAGTAGGGTCCTACGCCCTGCTAGTACAAACTTTCTACACTTTTCCTATTCCAGGGCTAGTCTTTTTCTGGTGCTTGCCATCAGTTTTGTTAATCTGATTAAGCGTTATTCTCTTATGCTTATTTTTGTCACCTGCTTAACCTTGTTTCTTCTTTTTTTATGTTATTGTATATATGTATATATTATAATAGATTGGCCAAGCGGTCCTTATCTGCCGTCAAAGTCTATGTTTCTATGTTTCTTGACATTCCCTTCTAGTGATTTTGGAATATGAATATTGCTAATGTCTGGTCTCACTCACAGATATTATTTGTTGAATTATTCTCCTCAATAGAGGATGAATCTTTCTGAGGTTACATCTTATTTGATATTCTAATCATGTCTTCTATCTGCCTCCTTTTATGGCAATCCCTGACCTATTCAACTATCAGCAAGGGAATCCCACAGGATTCAGCACTTGGTCTGCTGCTGTTCTTGCTCTACATGAATGATCTTCCCAAATTCTGTTCTGCCAACACTTTTATTTACTCGTTTGCTGATGACACAATAATGTATACACAACATAACAATGTGAAATTAACCATTGACATATTACCAAAAAGATTTTCTTAATATTCAGAAAGCTTTACTAGATTTGAGATTGCTAAATGAGAAAAAAACACTGTAGCTGATTTTTGCTAAAAATAATTTGATTGTAACTGATCTACAGTAAGTATAAAATCCATCAATGGCACAAATACTGCTAGAGTTTACATGTACAAGTGCTTAGGTTTGATCTTATACAAATAGAATAATAGATATGTTACTATGCATTAAAAGGCAGCAATCCCATTAAGAGGTTCTGGGGACATAGGGAACTTCGAGAGTGAAGCTCAAGAGGTTCTCATGTCACGAGAACCTTGAGATGGAATTTCTGCTTTTTTTTAATATATGGATCCAAGGTGAATTGATTCACCTCCATTTTGCCAGTGGAGTCAGCGGGTTCATGTGTGTGCCAGCACAGTTCCCCATTGCTGTGTGCATCAGCAGGTGATGTGGGCTTTTAGTCCCACCTTTTCCTTTTTTAACTGTTTGTCGGCGGCAGTATCGGTAGAGTCACGGTTATGAGAAGAGGAGCTGGTAAAGTGATTCTGATTGCTGATAATCCTGAAGAAAACATTTTAAAAGGAGTGAAAACTGTTGCTGATATTGTTGATGATTCTCTCGCTAAGTGAGCAAGCAAGCTGTCATGTTTTCAGACTTGTTCTGCCTGCCCACAGAGGAAAAGCGTCCAATAAGAAGGCAAGCTTTGGAAGATGCTGAGGACAGACTTACATGTGCGCTCTTCAGCGTTAGTGATAATACTATCATTCAGGAGCTGAACGATAGTATCACGGTACCTGAAAGATAGTATTATCAGTCAGGAACAGTAGTATCACCACTCCAGGAGCAATGGTATTATCAGGGTTTTTTTGTATGCTTTTCAGTTATATTATAGTAACCTTTAAACTGCATGTACAAAACTTATCTGCCAAATTAAAAGGACGTTTTGCATTTTTCTATAGAAACAAAACCTGTTTCAATTACCCCCATAGGAAATTGCATGTTATCTCATCATAGCTTTCCATATTGGATTATGGTGACTGTATATATAAGATTGCCACTAACAGGCAGCCACAATTGTCAGATGGCCCCCACTCCAAGGAAAGAGGAAGGGCAGGGGGAGGAGAAGAGGGAGGGAGGTAGGGGGAAGTGAGTTCACCAGGAGCGGGGGGGAGGGAGGATGATGAGGTCACCAGGTGACTCATCTGACACACAGAGGGTAACGGAGCTGCCCAATGGCCATAGGGAGGGGCTTGTGGGTGCCTGGGGTGGGGTCTAAAGGTGTATCACTGCTGGAGTAACCCTCTAGCAGCACTCTTTTGCTAAATATTTTCTTGTGAGGATTTTTAGCACATTCATGGCAACACAAGGTAAGGCAAGCTGTGGGGCTCCCTGGGGCGTTCGATTTACCTGGTTTTCAGTCAACATAGTATTTGTTACAATGACGTGAATAGGAAGTTTTGAGAATGGTGTTTGACTTAGGGCTCAGCATTTGTCAAAAATATAAGGAGTTTGTTTTTTGCCTAAAAGTAAGAAAGAAAGAAGAAATGCAGTAGTATTTGTTTTAGCTGCTGTTAGTGCAGAGATTCGGTTGGTTCTTGCCCAGGATGTTGCAAAATCTCGACTGGAATGTAGCTTGCACTGTGTAGGCCAGGGCCTTGGGCCATGTGGCACCGCATTTCAGAGTGGAGGAGCCCAGTGGTGTTTTTGGTTTGCAGTGGTTGTTGTCTGCGATAGGGCATTCCCTCAGGGAAAAAGCAATGGCATGGGTGGGAGGACAGTTGGTGTGGAGGTGGCATCCAGTGGTCATGGTTTTTTCTCTGATTGCAAGAGCAGTGGTAAGGGCCAGAAGAAGCAAGTCAGGCCACTGGAGCATGAGAAATATGTGACACTTGGTGGGCCCAATATAGAACAGCAGCATGGGCCACGAGGAGTGGCATTTTCTTCTGACAGCAGCTGGTTATTAGGAGGCAAGGTGCCCTAGTGGTGCGTGGACCACATGGTATGCATGTCTGGTCGATGGAGCAATGGAGTGGGGGTGCTAGGAGAGGCCTTTCAGCATAGTGGGAGTTGGTCAAGCAGGTGCAGAGATGGGGCTGCAGAGCATTCACAAAAGCACGCATTGCTGGAGCATGTTTTTTTTAGAAAAAGGAAAAAAGAGAGCAGATAAAATGAGCAATGCAAGGGGCCATCTGGGAGAGCTGGTCATGAGGCGGCAGCAACCGGGATGGCTTGACAGCAAGGGAGGACAAGCAGGCCTGGGGGCCATGAGGTTGGGACATCAGGGGGGTGAATGCTCCACCAGCATTTAGGGGAGGCTCAGGCAGTTTTTTTATTTCAATATGCAAGAGGAGGGCATCAGAGAAATGGGATGGCAGCAGCAACATGGATGGCTTAAAAGCAAGGGATAACAAGAGGGCCTAGGAGACCACGAGGTCAGGACATCGTGGGGAGGGTGAATGCTCCACCGGCATTTAGGGGAGGCTCAGGCAGGGTTTTTTTGAATACAGAAGAGGGGAACATCGGAGCAGTGGGACACTGGATAAAGAAATGCCTGATGGGGGCAGGGCAGTGGGCTAAGGAGAGGCCAGGGACAGACAGTGAGGGCTGAGCAGGCTGCAATAGGCCCACAATACAGAACAGACCATGGGCAACTAAGCAACCCTGATTTAGTAGCCAATGAAAGCCTGGATGGACTTTGAACACACAGGGATGGGAGGGCATGTTGGCTACAAATGGGAGAGACAGATTTGGGGTTTGAAGGAGGAGAGCTGCATTGAGGTGGTGGGCCATGGTAAAGGGTGGCAGATGGAGAGGAGGCGAGACTTGGGTTACAGCCCTGGCTCCTGGGCTGGGGGGGCACATTTAAAAAAAAAAAGGGAAAAGCATGCAGGAGGACTAGAGAGGGAGTCTGGCCACTACTACGGAGCAGCATTGGGCAAGCTGGGTTTTCCAGCCAAGGATTTTTTCCCACTCCATGGTGGGGCAGGACAGCAGGGTGGCGGATGGCCCAGCAATATGGAGCTTGAAGTCTGGAGATGTATTGAAAATGTTGATGAGGCCCGGTTTGTGCATGCTCAGGTTAGTTACAGGGTGCTAGGCATGGAGCAGGCAGCCCCATGAGGGAGGCTGGCAGGCAGAAGGGGGTGAGGGGTGCCCTAGCGGTGAGGCACTTCAGAGGGTGCCAAAAGGGGCTACGTTATGAGGGTATGGTCCAGGAACAGTGTGACAAAATGTGGAGGCATGGAGAGATGGTTGGCAAGTTTCTACTCACAATGTTTTTCCCCCTGCTATAGTATTTCAGCAGTGGGAAGATGGCACCAAAGAAGGCCCTGATCTCCAGTGCCAAGATGATGGAGGAGGCATCCAAATTAATGAGTAAAATGACGGAGCTGGTGGAAGCCACAAAGCAAAAAGAGGAAGAGGAGGAAGCATCCAGAAAGAGGAAGGAGAGATAAGACTGAGCAGGAGGGGGTAGAGGGGGGAAGAGGTCAAGGGGATCCGGGACCAGCTCTTCCCCAGCACCACCACCAGAGCCTGCACCGGAGCCTATGGGGTCAACACAGAACTGGGGGTAAGGGCAACGTGGATGTCACGAACGACGGTAATCTGAAGGTCCATTTTGAATGGTTGATAGGTGATATGGGAGAAAAAGGGATAGAAAAAATGGAATGGGCAATGCAGGCAATTAAGGGCGGAAATAAGGACAGGGGGCTGCAGAGAATCCTCCAGTGAAGAAGAAATTATACTATGGACCCCGGGGTTTTACTCTGGGCAACCATGTACCATCTTCGCTAAAAGATAAACTTTAGAAAGGTGAATATATGAATATTTTTGGCCTGGTGGATGAGGACACAGCCAAAAAGTATGAGCAGAAGTAGTCGGTAGGAAAATCTGAGATGGCAGTGGCGCTAGCAACGGTGGGGCACAGGAAGAGGCACAGTATAAGGGGAAGAATATAGACACATGGCAAGTGGGTTTCCTCATCTACAGTGCGCTGATCTTGGAGAAACAGCCAGAGTTAGTGGTTCACCTATTGACCTACACGGCAATCATCAGGGATGTGTATAAGGCCAAACTGGGATACAGGTGGCTGAAGTATGATGAGGCATTTAGAAAGTGAAAGTGCAAAGGGTGACCTGAGGTGGGATTGTACACACCCAGAACTGTGGGTGAGAACTCTCTCAGGCTCAGCAGGTGGGCCCGGTGGGAGCATGGTAAGAAAAGCACCCCCCTTGGTGGCAAAGACGTGCTGGGGTTTCAACAAAGCCTCATGCAGGTGAGCAAACTGCAAATTTTGGCATGTTTGCTTGCGTTACTTGGGCCCACACCCAGTGGTGACGTGTCAGCAAGGAGGGGGAGAGGAGTGAGCAACAGGAGCGGCAATACCAGGAGCAGTCCTTACAGGGTGGAGGGGAGGGTGATCAGGCCGAGGCTCAGGGGGGCACAGCAGATGGGGGGTACAATTCCAATTACAGGTGGAACTGACGGGTGGGGCAGGAGCAGGCACTAGGGTTTTCCTTTAGCATGCATCCCCATAGCAGGGATCATGGTGTACACTTGGAAGCATGAGTACCCAGATGCAGCAAAAGCAGAGTTCCTGTGTGGGGGTTTCAGAGGGGGTTTTCATTTGGGTTTGAAGGGGAATGCAGGGCAATGAGGGCAAAGAATTTGCGATCAGTAAAAGGGAAGGAGGATATCATCTGGGCAAAAATTCAGAAGGAGTCTGTAGCAGAGAGGGTGGAGGGACCCCTTACTAAACCTCCATGCCCACAATTCAGGGTGTCTCCTTTAGGGGTGGTACCAAAGAAGAAGAGGAGTGCAAGTTTTGGCTCATACACCACCTCTCCTTCCCAGAAGGGGATTCGGTGAATGAAAGGATTCCTGAGGACCGACAGGCAGTCTCGTACGAATCCCTGGACCAGGCAGTGGTTTTGAAAAGAGTGATACGGAGGTCTGGCTTGCTAAGACTGATATTGAATCCACATTCTGGCTTCTACTCATGAGGCCAGAGGACTGGGATTTACTGGGTTTTCAATTTGAGAGAGGGCTATATTTCTACAAAGCCATGTCAGTGAGTTGCTCGGTGGCTAGTTCCACCATTGAAACAAGTTGTTTATGGGTGCAATGGGTATTTAGTTGGAGGTATGGGCACAGAAGGGTGGTCCACTATTTGGACAATTTTCTACTTATAGTTGGTAGCCACACAGAGGCAGAGGGGTTACTGGCAGACTTTAAGGAGATGTGTGGGCACATAGGGATCCCACTAGCAGAGGGAAAAACAGAAGGTCCGAGCCAGCAGTTGGAGTTCTTGGGGATTGAAGTGGACACTGTGCATGAGTGCTTCTGCCTGCTTGGGAACAAAGTGGTCCAGCAAAGGGGATTGCTAGTGCAAGTAAAAGACAGGAGGAGGGTGCCACTGGTATTAGTGCAACAGCTGCTGGGGCACCTCAGTTTTGCCTGTAAGGCCATCAGCCTGGGCAGGGCCTTCACTAGAAGACTGGCAAGGACTATGGGGAAGGCAAGGATGCCTTATCACTGGGTGGATATTACAAAAGCGGTAAGGGAGGATTTATAGGTGTGGGAAGAGTTCCTGGATGAGTGTAACAGGGTTACATTCTGGCAGGAGGAATGGGAGTACAACACAGAGTTGGAACTATATGTGGACACATCAGGGGCCCTGGGCATGGGGGCCTACTTCAAAGGGGACTGGATCTCTGAGGCATGGCCGGATGTTTGGAAGGAAGTGGGTGTACTGAAGGACATTACCTTCCTGGAAATTGGCCCCATACTGGTAGCTCTGGTAGTTTGCGGGGACAGGGTGAGGGGAAAATGGATACTCTTCTGGTGTGATAGTAAAGGGGTTGTGGAAGTGATAAACAGACAAGGCGAGTGAGTGACTTGGTGGGAGAGGTTATGTGTCAATTGGTCCTGCGGGTCTACAGTTAAATGTATCATTTAGAGCTCAGCATATTGAAGGGATTTAGAATGATGTGGATGACAGTCTTCCCTGTTTACAGATGGACAGGTTCTGGGAGTTGGGGCCAAATGCAGGGGTACACTGGACTAGGGTTCCAGACCATCTATGAGGGATTAGAGGGAAAAAGCCAGATGGTTTTACTGGAGATCCTGGGCACCCAACACGCTAAGGACATTTGAGGGAATGTGGGCAGCATTCCAGGATTTTGGGGCATAGGCAGGATGGGACATGGAGAAGCAGGTGACGGGGGACCAGGTGCAGCAGTATGTAGTGAAGAAATCGGAAGAAGGTCTAGCCCATACCATGATGGGGGTGCAGCTAGAAGGCATAATCTAGGCATGTAAAGGCAGAGATTGGCTAGATGCAACAGCTGGGAGGAACATGAAGCAGATGGTTGCAGGTTGGCAGAGAGGGCATGGGGTGAGGAAGGATAGAAGGAGACCCATCAGGGGACAACTGTTTAGAAAAGTGATGGGCACCTTTCAGAATGTATGCACCACAGTGAAGGAAGCATTGTCTATTTAGGGTGTTTTTTGCAGTCATGGTGAAGGAAGCTTTCAGGGTAGGGGAAGTAGTGGCCCCAATGAAGTCAGGGACAGGACAAGTGCTGCAGGCAGGCGACAATGAAGTGGGCCAGGATACGGTGGTCATTCATTTGTCATTATCAAAGACAGACAATGGAGAAAGGGGCACAGCAGTAGTATTGATCAGACAAGGGCTAGGTGAGGTATGCTCAGTCAAGGAGCAGCAGGAATATGGGAGGATGTGTGGCACAGGGTAAAGGATGTGGTTCCACCACGGGAATGGGAGCCCAGCTACGGGTTTTCAGGTCAGGGGGGTTCTTAAGATGGGGTCGCCTTCATAGGCAAAGACCCTGGGGACTTTGCCCCCCATTCTTTCTGCATAGGGGTGGCCTCAGAAGCAGCTGCAAAGGGGGGTCAGGGATGGAGGTGAAGCAGGTGGGAAGACAGAGATCCAGCAGCTGTAAGAAATATGTGAGATAATGACATGCCAGTTTTTCTCACCCTAGTGTCTTTTTTCTTTTCCTGCAGGAGAAAAGTGACAAGTCTGGTTGGTGAGGCACTCATGTATCTACTGGGCTGAGAGGTTTGTGGTGTCAAGGAGGGTTGGGATGCAGCTGCGGATGGACATGCAGCACATGAGGTACAATGGAAAGGAGTGAGATGAATGAGATGGCCGCAGTTGATGCCACTCTTTGAGGAGCTCCGGATCCGGTGCAGCAGGCTGGATCTGATCATTATCCACCGGGGGGGAATGATCTGGGCAGCACACCATGGGGGGTGTTAGCACAGGACATGATAGCAGACCTAGCTACGATAAAAGGGTGGTGGCCTAGCATGGTCATCGGCTGGTCTGAGATCACTTCCCGCATGGTATGGAGAGGAGCAAATGAACTTAGAGCAGTTGAGAAGGGGATGAAAAGGCTCAACAGGAAGGTGCCTAGGGAAGTAATTGAAATGGGGGGGGTGTATATACAGCACAGGGACATTTCTTTCAAGAGGGCAGAGGTGTACCGGTCAGATGGGGTGCACTCGACTGAGTATGGCATGTGTCTCTTTCTGAGACCCATGATAAACCTGGTGGGTGTGTAGATAAGAAGGGTCCTAGCTACTAGCCAGCAAGGGGGAAGCCCCATCTTCCATCACTAGTGGGAGATGGGGCAGTGAAAAGGGAGGGAGTGAGAGGGTGGATATGGGGGACAGGCAGATGGGGAGGGGGTGGTCAACACATACTGGAGACAAAGTAGCACCCAGGCGTGGGATAAAAGGGGGTGGGAAAAGGAATAGGGATTAGCGGTTGGATCATAGTGTCTGGACCTAAAGGGGTGGAGGTCCTGGCAGGATGGCACCTGGTACCAGTGATGGAGTGGCGGGTCAGATCGGAGTGTCCAGACCACGTAGGCGAAGCAAACAAGAAGAAGATGCCAGAAAGGAAGAAAGTGCCAGAAGAATAATGGACACTATTGTTGTATTGTTTGAAATTGTAATAACTGCTTTGGGAATGAATTGGAATGTAAATATTAAATAGTGCCTTAATAAATTGTTGCCAACGAGCATCCAAGCCACCAGTAGTTGAGTGAGTTTTATTTCCAAGGAGGGATCAGATGACAGATAGAAACACTACGAATACAATACTTAGTCTTTTAGAGCCACTATATCAAAATGCACTTAGGTTTGTAACTGGTCTGTCTTATAGAACACATTACTGTCACTTATAATCATATGTACAGTAGGTTGTAGGTTGGTCTTTTTTAACAGACCATAGAGAGAGAGAGATGCACTGGTATGCATTTGTTCATTGCTTTATTGTTATAGCTTTACCATTATATCTGTTAAGTGTACTACACTTTAGAACATCTTCTTAGCACAGGCTCAAACTGGTAATCATTTAACTTTTTTTCATTTCTTTTCATTTATTTGTTAACCAGGTTAGGACTCTGGGCCAAAGCACTTTTTCAGGACTAACCCGGACATAGAAAACATAACAAACAAAATACAAACAAAATATAAGAAAAATCACAACACTACACCTAAAATGAACAATCAAATGATGCTAACAAATGTTGTTTGAATTTAACCTTAAAACATGAATATGACTTAATTGATTTTAATGAAACTGGTAATCTATTCCACAAAAAGAAGCCTGATGGTCAAAAATGTGTAGCCCATAGTTATTTTTAACACCTTAGGCTATCAACATAACCCCCTGCAATGTTCTGGAATTTGCCTGAACCCCACTAACCAAAATCAAATCTGACAGTGGAGATAACCCATTCGAGTAAATGGCCTGATGAACCAATTTACCTAAGGTGAACTCATATTTAAGCTGGGGTGCCAGTCATCCCAATGAAGAATATAGAAAAACAATAGTGGATCATTATAGGAGCATATAAAACAAACCGTCAGATGTTGTTATACTCAACACTCAATATCTGTTACTGTTTTGCCCCCCACTTGAAGCACAATGATGAAACATAATCAAAATGAGGCATTAAAACCCCAATAGCCAGTTTCTAATGAGAATCATAAGAAAAGTAAGATTTAAATTTTATAAAATTGATCCAACTTGCAATGTATTTCCTTTTTCATAGACATCACCTGGGGGAGACAATCAAGGAGGGGACTAAAGGGACTACCAAGTACTTGAATTCCATCACTTGATCAAGTAAATTCCCTTGAGTATCATGTATAGTCAGCGAAGGTTGATCATCAAGTCTAACAGAACTACCAAACAACATTGCTTTGGTCTTACAAACATCTAAAAGCATCAAACTGGTAGTCAGCCAATAACATAATTTCTGGAACTCAGCATCCATCATCATATTTAGGTAATCAACAGAATTTCCCTGGCAATACAAAATCAGGTCATCAGCCTACAACAAACATTTGCACCTATCAAAAATTGAGGGAATCTGATTAATATACAAGGAAAATAACAGGGGCCCAAGAATTGACCTCTGAGGTACTCCACATATAGTGAAGCAAACTGAAGATTAATAGGACCAATTGACACAAACTGAAAGCGCCCCTGCAAAAAAATCAAAAATAAAAACCACAGCGGAATCAGTGAAACCAAGGGCAGTAAGCTTCTGACTGAGTAGGGAATGATTAATCAAATCGAAAGCCCTGGACAGGTCCACAGACACTGTCCCCGTTAACATTCCATCATTACAACCTTTAAGGACAGAGCTCATGGAGCTGACCAGGGCCGTACCTGTACCCCTACTCCTACCCCTCTGAAAACCATGCTGCTCATCACAGAGGATCTCAGCTGCACCCAAAAATTCATTCAGCTGACTAACCATCGATCTCTCTAATACATTGCCTAGAGGATTTAAGATTGAAATAGGCCGATAATCCTCAACACCAGCTGTCCTAGCATTTTTTGGAACCGGAACAACCCGGGCTAGCTTCCATGATGAAGGAAAAATATTAGTAGAAATGCATAGATTATATATTATGCACAATGGTTCAGCAATAATTGGGGCAGCCATTTTGATAAACCTGGCATCAAGCCCATCCTCACAATCACCAAACTTATCGAGTGGATAAATCAACAAATTCAGTACTTCAAGCATGGTAGCCCACCAACATAAAAATTTAGGTACTACACCACCCTTCGATTGACTATCAAAACAATTTGACAAACCATTGCATTGTGCAGCATGACCATCTTTGGGGAACTTAGGAGTCAAGAGTCTTTTTATACACCTAGGTGTAGAAACAAATTTGGGGAACTATCTTTAGCTGTTACTGTCTCTCACACTTGGGAAACCATTTGAAAAAATGTGACTTAAATGTATTACTGCCAATTGCACAATTTAGCTCCTCCCTCACTAGTTTATTTTACAACCACTGTGACTGTTTTGGCTGAACTATTTGTAATTCTTGAATGATTTTGTTTTTATTGATTTCTCTTTGCATTTTGAAACTTAACTGTATGTGTGTTTTGTAAGGTCGTTCTGTATCTGTGTTTGGATGCAATTGTAAAATAATTTTTTTCTCTCAACTTGCTATCCAATAAACAAATGATGATGATGATGATGATGATGAACCTTGTTGTTTCTGTATCATTCTGTATAATCACTAGTTGTTCCATTAGCATGAGGTTTGTTATAGTAATTCTTTAATAGACCTATTATTCCTCACTGAGATAAGATAGGAAGTGCTGTAAACTTTGATCATCTTCTTATACACTAATATTGACTAATTTATTTCTCTTTTTAATTCTGAATATTCTCATTTTGCTTTCTATCAAGTACCATTACACCACTTCTATTACTTTTCTTGTACTCTTTCACTATATTACCTGTTGCAGGACTACCATAACTTCTGTTATCTCATCTTTTGAAATAATTATTCTGTTATCTTGGATATACCGTAGATGATTTCCCATGTTGTTTTTCTCAATTCCTGTAGTAGGTAATGTCAAAAATCTATTTTCAAATCAGTTTTCTACAACTTGAGTAGGAACCATACCAACATTAGGGTTCTAAGTCCTGTCTACCATCCCTGATTCTGAATATAAGTTGATTGACAGATCAGGGTTTTTTTTTCCCAGAGAATTTTATTATTATTTCTATATTAACATTGTTAATCCCTTCAAGGTGATGGGGAACCACATGTATCATCTCTAATTTATCGCTCTCTTTATGGTTAGGTGGAGATGTTCTACCTCTGCTATTATCTATATTCTGCTATCACTGTTGTTCCACACTTTAAATGGTCAGTCATGTTAGACTGATTTTTCTGAAGGGGATAGTTCTCTGTTCTTTTTAGGTTTAATCTTACCCCTTCCCCCCCCCAGCAATTTTTATATCCTGGTACTAACATATTGTATACACACCTAATTTTATACAAAAAAAACCTAACACAGTTATACAATAAATAGTTCACAAATAATAATTGATCAACCTTTCAGCTTACACACTAAATTGATAAAGTGCTGTAAATTCTAGAAAAAGATATTTATGATTTTAGGTAAATCAGAAAAGAGTACATATCTGACATGTGAGCTACAAAGTCTGTTCACATAATCTGTAATATAATTAATTTAAATAGTGCAGGAATACATTTATATTTCTTTATTTCTGTTTTTTTTTCAGAGCTGATAGACAGGATCCTCTTCCGATTTCCCTATCTTGGGGGCTTTTATTCCTGCAACAGACTATATTCTTTCTGCACTTGGGGCATCTCTGTTCCTTTCCTGTGAGTTGTTTCATCTACATTCACGTCTTCAGGTGAACTCCTAAAGCTCTGTGGCTTTGTCTGTCCATAATTTCAATTCAAGTCTTCGGTGTGTAGGGTCACTGCTTCTCCCATTTCTCCCACTCTCCAGCTCTGTCCGTACTCTTTTCTCAGAGTGCACAGCCACTCCTCTCTGAGCTCAGAGCTCTGGGATTTAAATCCGTCTGACACCTTCTCACTCTAAATTATGAGCTTCCTCTGTGTTCTGCATTCTGTGCTCTCTTCTCTTGCCATTCCAGCATTGTACACAGCATTTAACACAACAGGCTGTTAAGGTAAGAGACTGATCCTCTATAAATTAAAAACAGAACAAAGGCTTTCAAGAACAGCACATAACAGCAAATATTGAATAAAAAGCAAGATTCTCTAAATCCCTTAGGTTAAAAGGTGCACCAGCTTAAAAATACAGTCATTATAGCTGCTGGCCTACAGGCACAGTGGCAAGGCATCCATCTGTGACATCAACATCCCAAGTTTGGGGACAGACCCAGGAGTCGGAGGGCTGGTCGGGGGGAGAGAAAGATTGGTCATCCCAGGGACTGCTCTCCTTCGCCAGGGTGAAGGAGAAGAGTGTCCGGTGCAATGCAGACCTCTGGCAGAGGGTGGGGTACTACCATGGCTGGCACCACATGTCAGGGGGGTGGGATGGATGCTGGCATCATTGCACATCCCCACCCCCAGGAATAATAGCAGGAAACAATGCCAGCCTCTAATGATGGCCCCCACTTCCGCCACCACTCCTGCTCAGGCAATGGTCCTCTGGGGGGTCCCATTCCCATGATCCCACCCTGTGGGCAAGCCAGGGTTAGAGACCCATGTTTCTTTGGAGGGGTCACTCTCCCAGTAGCTCTGACCTGGGGGGCAAGCCTGGGGATGGAGGAGCAGTAAGCAGAGGATTTGCCCAGAACTCCCTGCAGGTGGTAAGAAGCTGGACAAAAAAATATAATAACAGTGTTACAGTTTGGGCTAGAAGGCTTCTTCCCAACACTTCACACTCAGCATGATTCCACCATCTTCTCTAAATCCATTTTCATATATTGTGCTTTTCTGGGCACTAAAGTGAATTACATCTTAGAGGTGCTGTTGCTATAGTGGGAGACTGACTCACCGAGCAAAGTGGCATGTAGTTAGTAGATATTTCTGGGACTTTAGTAAAAATGGAAAATGAGATGTTTATATATTGTGCATTTCTGGGCACGAAAGAGAATTACAACAGAAAGGTTTAGAGGTGCTGTTGCTGTGGTAGGAGTCTGACTGGCACAACACAGTGGCAGGGAGTAAATACTGTATATATCACTTCTGGGATATGAGAAAAAATGGAAAATATGATTTTCATATTTTGTGCATTTCTGGACACTGAAGTGATTTAAAACTAAGAAGTTATGTTGCTGTAGTTTGAGGCTGACATAGTGCAGCAGCATGTAACAAGTGTATATAAATTTGGGGTGTAGTGGGGTCCCATTAAATAAAAGACAGACAGGCAGGCTTGTGGGAAAACTGCCTTGTTTGGGCATATATTTATTTTAAAATAACAAAAAGCACTTTCAGTGTTGTTATGCAAGTTCTTCTCAACCAGGACAAAATAAGCAACATATCAGGTACCATGAGACTTTCTTTGGGCAAAAAAAAGGCATTTCAATAACTGTGGAAGGACTTCCTTAGACATGTTTTCATTTCTTGGTCTGCCCCCTAGTCGACCCCCTCACTTGGTTCCTCCAAAGCACTCAACACATCCCTCCTTTTTCTGCTTTTGTCACTCCTCTTCATCTCACCAAGCATCCTGCCCTGACCATGCACTGCAGGTTTAGCTAAGTTACTTTAGAAACATAGAAACATCGAAGTTGATGGCAGAAGGAGACCACTAGGTCCATATAGTCTGCCCATTTGTTTTAGACCTATTTTGACACTCTAGTTTCCCTTTGTAGTCAGTGTTCCCTTGTGTCTATCCCCTGCATTCTTGAATGCCCCCACAGTGTTGACCCCCACAACCTCTTGGGGCAGGCTATTCCAGGTGTCCACCACTCTTTCTGTGAAGAAAAACTTCCTGGTGTTGGGAGACAATCTCCCTCCTTGCAGCCTGAGGTCATGTCTTCAGGTCCTGGAGCCCTTCTTGAAGTGAAAAAGTTCTGTGCCTGCACATTGTTAATTCCTTTTATATACTTGAATGTTTCAGTCA
Organism: Neoceratodus forsteri; assembly: GCA_016271365.2. Taxonomy (NCBI): domain Eukaryota; kingdom Metazoa; phylum Chordata; order Ceratodontiformes; family Ceratodontidae; genus Neoceratodus; species Neoceratodus forsteri. Next base: position 119,697,752 of record CM028136.1, on the reverse strand, counting down.
TGTCCTCTCTCTCTCTTCTGTGCTCCAGGGAATACATGTTCAGTTCCCTAAGTCTTTCCTTGTAAGACATGTACTGCAGACCCTGAATAATTTTTGTCACCTTTCTCTATACTGTTTCCACATGGTCAATGTCCTTCCTGAGGTGAGACTTTCAGAATTGGACTCCGTATTCCAGGTGAGGCCTGGCCAGTGATCTATACAGTGGTAGTACCACCACTCTCCTTCTGTTTGCAATTCCCCTCCCAATGCAGACCAGCATGAGTCATTGACTTCAAGGGTATATGTGTATATTCCTGTTTATCTCCTAGTAGTGAGTGAGGTCTGAGCTATTTCTGGAATGATCCTTTCAGCTTCATTAGTGGGTTTTTCTCTCTCAGTTCACTAATAACAATTATTTAGTAGTATCCTTCTCATCAGTTCTATGGCTGTATTTTTCTTAATCATTCTTGTTTCAGGTGATGTGCTGTTGTCCTGCCCAGAGGCAGTCTGTTTAATGGAGCCCTAGCATTTCTTGGCATATTCTCAAGACCCATCCCCTTATGCATTTTTACTGCATTTTTAGCTAAATTCCTTTCCTAAGGGTTTGACCTCAGGCTATACATTGCACGTGCTTGTTTATCCCTGAAATAATGAGGGAGGCATGTGCAAATTGTTGGGCAATTTTTTTTCAGTTAGGTTAGTACTAAAATAGAACATTATTTCTGGTTGCGATATAACTTATTAGCCTTGTCTCAAAACCACTACTTCCAAATCTCCACCCTCTGTTTCACACTCTTTTTCTCCTGTCTCTTCCATCTACTTAAATCAATTAACCTATAGCCTCTTTATGCTGCCTAATTCTGCTTTCTTATAATGAATCCTCTGCTTTATTTCCTTGCCTGCCTGGCATCTGTTTCTGCTATCCTAGCCTCTGAGTCTTTAATCGCCATCCATTTATCCCACTCTGACCCCCACTGGCACCAGCTTCGATTTTACTTTCTCTAATTTGCTGGCTGGGTCCATACCATCCTCCACCCTAAGACTGTGTCTCAGTCCTAAGCCTCTTGGCTTCCTATTCAGGTACTTATTAAACAAAAAAATGACATCACCTACCCATATACATTTTTCTGTCTCAATTGCCACCATCTTACATGAGGTCCCTGCACCCTAATAGGTACCCTCAGAGGTACACCGTAGACAGCTAGTGCTTAAGTATATGCTATGCTAACATATAGGGCTAAGGGCATCTACCGTACAAGAGTAGATGTCAGAATATGTATGCATATTGTTGTAATATGCTTTGCTTGCTAATGGCTCTGTGCATGAAAAAGGGGTAGCAAAGTGTGACATTGGAGTAAAATTTTAAAAGTCAAAAAATAGCAATGATTATTATAATTTTTTTATGCTGTGACTTACCTTATAAATATGTGGTATGCCGCAGGATAACTCCCATTTCAGATCCTGAGAAAAAGCCTCCTCAAAGTCTGATGTGTAACGAGGGACATGAAAGGTAGGGCTGCACATGTAATGGGGGTCATGAAAGTGACTGCCCATGTAACTGGAGACATGATACATACAACACCATGTAATAAGAGACAGAGAATACCTGTTCAATTTTCTAATTTTATCATTCAAGGTAAAAAAAGTCAAATGGGTAATACAACCAAACATGTAACCATATAAAAAAATGCAATATTTACAACATTAGCATTTAAGTATTACAAAAAAATAAATAATTCTACATAAAGCAATAGGCTACTCTACTACGACTACAAGGCTACATTATCCCTATACAAACACACTATTATGAATGTTTTGGCAAACTGGAACTGATATTTTTTTGGAGATCAGCACTGTACACTGAAAATGCTAGTCCTTTTAATTCCATTGGTCCTGAAGTGTGCAGAACTTCTCATTGATTGCACTGAGTTCACCATTGTTAATTTCAAAGGTCCCATCTTCCTGCAAAAACTGAATTGGTCCATGAAAAAGTCGTCTTCTTCGAACACGGTCACTGTCCTCATGCCGTGGCCATGTAAAGACATTTCCACGCTGTTTCATGGACTTCAATGAGCACCACTGTCCCACAGGATCCACTGCAGTTAGTTGCCCCACAAAATATTCTTTTGAGTAGTACATGGCGTAATACTGACTGGTCTGTATCATTTGTGGGTCTAGCAAAGTTCTCCGCTTTTTAGGGACTGTGTGTTTCATGGGTAATGGAGCTGAAGCATCAGAGGTGATTGTAGAGCTTTCACTTCTGGTGGCATCCTCTTCAGCAGCCTTTGACTCACTGTCATGTGCACCATCGTTGCCTGTGGATTCTTCAGGTATGGCCTCAGTAGGCACTAGAGTCTCATTGCAGGCTGTTTGAGACTCCAACGCAGGATCAACACTTGTGGCCAGCAAGTCATTGGTTGTGTTGACATGTGAGGCAGCAGCTTGGGAAGCTGTGGTGTGTGCAAGAGCAGAGGGACCAATGGGGTCGGTGTTGGCATCTGAAGACAACATTCTGTATGATGCAGAAGCAGTTAGTTTTTTAACCTTCCAGTCTTCAACATGATGTACATTTTCGCAGGTCCCATCTTCATGAGCACAGTGTGTGCAAAAACAAGTCATGTTTCTTGTTACCACCACACCTTCTGTTGCACACTTGACACTGTGAAGCTATCATGTTCCAGGTATCATTTTAACATTGTTTCGGGCTGGTCTTCTAACTTCATTTTCATCAACCCAGAAAAATGTACATCTGAAATGTTTGCTGCACCCTTCTGTGTCATGCTCTCTAGTCAATGTTGCATGGCAGAATTTATATAGCTCTTTAGCTTTTCTAATTATGGCCCGTCATGACTGTACAGCTCTGCTTGCTGCTGATTTAACAGCAGCACTCTCACCATCCACTGGACCCTTTCCATGTCGTGAGCCAAAAAGGCCCTCTCTATGGTGAAGCCAAATTCCTTGGATGACATTGAAATGTCAAAGAAGGCCCATTTTGATTTATACTGGGCACCACAGCCATCAGTGAAATGAACCTCTCTGGTGATTTTTAATTTGCGGACATTTTGTAGATGTGAATTCGATTGCTCCACAAAGTGATGTACAGCATGGTGATCATGTTTTAAATCACTGGATATAAACACTAATGACTCTGTTACTGCTGACTCACACTGTTCACAAGGGTAGTATGTTACTACTGGGTGAACTGTGGCTTGTTCATAATGCCAGTGGGCTGTCTGCACTTCGTCCTGTAATCTGCAGGCATAGTTCTCGGCAAAGTCAAGAACCATCACTACCCATCCCTGGGGTAGGAATTTTTTGATGCAAGCAAACTGGTGGTGCTGCCATGCTGCTGTATGCAAGTGCTGACCCAAAAAGCAAAAGTTACTCTTTTATGACTTCCACCAGTGTCCGCAATGTTGCTTTTTAATTTTTTAGCACTTTTCATGTCTGCCGTACCTGGATGCCATTGACAGTTCGCATGACTATTGTATTCTTCCACTGCTGGAATGTGACATTGTCTTGTGCATGTCCATTAATAAGGTCCTCCATGGCTTTTACAAAATTTTCTGTGCTGCACTGTTCACATGTTTTTTCCACACAGTCCTGGCTGTAAAACCTTTGCAAAGGAGGGCGAGGACACATTGTTAGCTCTACTGCACATTGCACAGTGAGGACTTTACATGATGTCAGCCGGTGAAGATCCACCACACGGTTCAGTGCCTTGAGTTTCAGTAAGCTATTCGTGCAGTATTCACAGAGGCACTGGTCCAATTGTTACTCTTTGGCCAGTTTCATGTGCTTAGGGTGTAGGCTTCCAAATTTCCTCACTCCTACCGGTGTGTCTGAGTTCTGTTGGGTGAATTCATTGTATAGAGTATGGATGGGTCTGTCAAGATATGACCGATGTGCGCCGGTTCATTTTGAAAAAGCTTTCTTTTGCAGTAGTGGGGTTGCAGACTCTTCAAAAAATATCTCCACTTTTCTCTTTGTTGACTCGGGCAGTGCAGACTTGTGCCATTTGTTGGATTCTGTTCCACCACGTGATACCTCCACGAGCCTCTTCTAGCTGATGCCCAGTTTTGCACTTGCGGTTCTGAGCAAACGGTATTTTTTTAGCACAAGAACTGTATTGATGAACTCTCTTTTCAGGAGTCTGTCCTGTTTTTTGGCCTTTTTTAGGTTTGATATCTTCTCCATAAAAGCAGACACCAGTTTTTCTTGAAGGTTGCATGGACTGGGGATAACATTTTGCTGCGCCGATGCAGTTTGTTTGGCAGGTGAACAAGATGACAGGATCTTCTTCATTACATAAGAAAATCAATTTGACGATTTTGGAAGACCTTTTCTTGCTCTCTGCACAGCCTTTCTTACAACACTGTCATATCTGTGGGCCTGTGGTGTCACACACAGCTCTCTAGTTGGCGTGCTGATCGGTACAGCTGGTGGGGTGGTGGTGATGGTGGCTGAGAGTTGTGCAAGCTTTTCACACTCCTTTTTTTCTTTGTATTTCCGGCGTTCTTTTTCATTAATTCGTTGATGTTTCTGACTTGTCATTTGTGCATGTTGTTGGCGCTTTTTCTCCCTCCATGCTTGTCTTTGTGCTTCAGATGTGTTCTCATCAGGCTTTCTTTCTCTGTTTCTTGGAGCACTACTGGTGTCAGCTTGCAATTCTTTCTGCTTCTGAGCCGCTCTATATCTTTTCATTCTCTCTTTAGCCATCTGATTATAATGTTCTCGCTTGTCATCATTCATGTTGCTGCGGTATGCACGTGAGCGTGCTGCACATTTCTCCTTGTAGTTTTGATAATGTTCTGGGGATTTCTTTATGTTTGCTCGGTAACGCTTGTTCCTTTCTTTTGATGATTTAGGATTAACTATATTCCTCAGAGCTTCAGTGAGCATTGCTGCAGCAGACACCAAGGGTCTTCTTCTGGATTCCATTCCTTGTGAAAAAGTAAACTGTTGAAACACAAGTGCATTCAAAAAAATCATGGGTCAACTTTCACAGTAAAATAATTTTGGTAGGTACAACAATAAGTTTACCATGCTGCCAAACAAGACTGAAGTGACAGAGACAATGAAACACATCATTGACGTAAGCGTTGCCTCACAGCGGCTGCATGCAACACAATAAGTGCTCAGTCAGAATACATTGTCTAAATCATCCCCGCTTGTGGTGACAAAGTGGTCACCACAAGAGATTAGTCACAATTTAAAGATTTGACGCAACAAGAGATTGATCACAAAACAGAGTCGACGCAAATAAAAAAATGGCACCATAAAAGAGACACTGCACAAAGAGATTCTTCAGGAAGGGGTGATTCTTTACAAAATGTCAAAGGACAAAGAGGTAATGCACACAAAACGAAGAACAGAAGGTGATTCTTCCCAAAACTAAGTCGATGGAAGAGGTGATTATTCACAAAATGAAGTTGACGGCAGAGGTGATTCTTCACAAAATGTTGATGGAAGCAGAGGTAATGCACACAAAACGAAGTCAACGGAATGTGATTCTTCATAAAACAAAGTCAACAGAAGTGGTGATTATTCACAGAACATCGATGGAAGAGGAGGTAATGCACACAAAACGAAGTCGATGAAGGTGATTATTCACAAAATGAAGTCAACAGAAGAGGAGGAAGTAATGGACAAAAAGTTGCCAGAACAGGAGATTCCCCAAAAAGTTGACTGAAGAAAAGAATCACAAAACAAAATGGAGGCCCGCCTCCACCCGCCTGCAAACAAAATGGAGGCCCGCCTCCACCCACCTGCAAACTAAATGGAGGCCCATATTAGTCGGCCTGCAGACAAGGAGACATAGGCACACACATCACAACATGGTACTAACAGAAAGGACTTTGATTAGTAAATGGGCATAATTTTTCAGACAATTAAAACAAATGTGTGGGCCAGTGTTTGGAAGCCTGCTGTGGTGTGTAGACCTCGATCGGACTAAAAGGAGTCACCTTTGGTTTCCAAATAGTCCGATCGAGGCCAAAGCACCACAGCAGGCTTCCAAACACAGGCCCAGACCATTCAGGATGTTAGCCCCCACCCCCACAAAAAAAAAAACACAATGGATGCAGCATTCTCAGCAAAATTCAATGCAAATTATTTAAGAACATTTCAAGCATTGCAGACAGAGGCCCCATACACATAGAAAACAACATTGTCATGCCGCATGGTCTGGGCCAGTGTTTGGAAGCCTGGTGTGGTGCGTAGACCTCGATCAGACTAAAAGGAGTCACCTTTTGGTTTCCAAATAGTCCGACCGAGGCCAACGCACCACAGCAGGCTTCCAAACACAGGCCCAGACCATGCGGAATGTTAGCCCCCCCCCACATAAAAACAAAAAAACACAATGGAAACAGCATTCTCAGCAAAATTCAATGCAAATTATTTAAGCACATTTCAAGCATTGCAGACAGAAGCCCCCACACCTAGAAAACAACCTCGTCATGCCGCATGGTCTGTGCCAGTGTTTGGAAGCCTGCTGTGGTGCGTAGACCTCGATCGGACTAAAAGGAGTCACCTTTTGGTTTCCAAATAGTCCGACCGAGGCCAACGCACCACAGCAGACTTCAAACAGGGTTTGCATTCCATGTGGGATGTTAGCCCCCCACAAAACAAAAACCACAATGGATGTTAGCCCCCCAACAAAAACAACAATGGATGCAGCAAAACACAGGCCCAGACCATGCATTCCCACCCACTCCAGCCATGAAAAAGCTTCACCAACTCCTGGTTAGTCCCCCAAACCCCCAAGAATGCAGCATACCCCCTCACAATCCAAAGAGACACCATGCACACACTTTCCGGTCCCTGATTGGATGCTGGAAATTGGCAAAATGTTCTCTCACACCATGGATCCAAGGCAACATCAGTGGGGATTTCTACATTTAACAGACACCCCAGGCAACAGTTGGCTATTTGCTAGGCAGATGCACCAAACAGGCTCCCCACGAACACCTCTTTTGAAAACAGGCTCCCAGACTAATCCCCCCACAACATGGCAAAAGGCAGAATATGGCAAAATATGGCAGAATATGGCAAAAAGCCATATGGGAGAAAGCAGGCTCCTCGGGAAGACGCAACAGATAGGGGCACACGCAACACCTTGTAACGGCCCTTACCTGGAGGAAGTGGATCTCGTGGCTCCTCGTGGCGTATTGAAGTGGGGACAGAAAGTGTTCCTTCAAGGCACCAGATGCTCTTAAGGGGACTAAATCTTCGGGACCATGCGTTTTAAGCCCCACACGAAAGCCAACACCCTAATGCACCACGTCACCGTTTCAGTACCTGTTCTCGCCGACAAACAGAATCCCGCGATGTCTCGTGATGAACTCCCGGGAGCGAGACATGAAGAGGTCACAGGTGACCTCACAGGTGAGAGTGGGGCTCAAAAGCAAGGAAGGAAGGCAAACGAGAGCACTGTTGCTCCAGTACATGGCAATGCTGGAGCACAGTGCTTAAAACAGTAAATAAACATTTGCAAACTCTGTTTTTGAGCAGCGTCTGAACGTAACTGCAGAGGACCAGAGCAGTTACGTTCAAGAGGCAAACTTCAGGGGGGTCTGGTATGGGGTGGGAGGGTCAGACGAGTGCCCTAAATGGCCAGCACATAAAAAAGTACCATCACAAGTGGTGCAAACAGTTTATGGTTCACAACAAAGTCTATGGTTCAAATAAAATGACAAACTGCAGCCATGGGTACAAATGTCACAAAACTGGCCATCTTACAGCAGGAGTTTACACAAAAGATATTCAAATTTTTATAGAAAGGAGCATAGGATAGCTTTAGTTTTATCTATATTATCTCCCAATAAAGGCTTCTTATGGAAGCAATAGTTAAAACTATATTTACTTGTTTTCCCTGCCTTTGGTGTGTGTGGACTTTTGTGACCAGCATTGGTTACCCCATTTCGTGCACTTAGCCTAATACATATATTCTTCTATGTATTTTCTGTGTATTTCTTACTTCTAAGATGCCGAGACACTTGTGTCCTTGGAATAATAATGATATGTAAGTTGGCATTGCCACCTTTTGGTGAGTTGTACTACTACACTGAGTTATGCAAGACTCTGTATAAGAACTCTTTTGTTTCACAAACTGATGACTACTACAAAATTGTATGTTATCTTGGACCTTGGACCCACCTCTAATTTAGCCAATAGGGCTCATCTCTGTAACTAGAAATGTTTCTATCTTACAGTAACCATAGTAATTATCATAGGTATATAATGTGATACACTAGTGTTGTACCTTGGAGATCCCAAGAGACACAAAGAAAGCTCGAAGTATAGGAAACAGTTAGCACTGGCTCCCGGTTCGTATTGGTAAGAACTGCTTAAGGCAACTGTGATTTTATCCTTTTTGGTAGTAATAAACAAGTTTATTGCTCTTATGCAACATGTCTGTGAATACTTGCATTCCCAATATTGCCACAAAAACCTGAGAGTGAGGTTTAGACTTCCTGACAATCTGGATAATTTTTCTATATATATCCCTGTCAGGTGATGTTGAGCTTAACCCAGGCCCACTGGCCACCCAAAATATACCCATCCTAGAAACCTCCCGCACATGGACACAAGCCCAGGGCCTAAAAATTGCCCACCTAAACATTAGAAGTTGAATGGCCAGTCACTTTCAATTGGAAGCCTGGGACAAAATTTCTGATCCAGACATCTTTGGCATCTCTGAATCATGACTAAAACCTTCCATTCTGGATGCCATGTGCTCCCTCTCTGGTACGGTATGCTGCATGTAAACCGTCCCTCGTCCAAAAGGGGAGGTGGCCTTGCCCTATTCTTTGAGACCCACCTAAATCTCACCTTATTGCCTATTATGCCTTTCAGATCATGTGAATTACTTCACTCCCTACTGCTTCTCAGTTGAGTGAAAACATTTCATACAGCTTGTGTCTACATTCCTCAAAGGAAATGGTAAAATAGAGCTAGAGGAACTGGTTAACTATCTGCAATCAGTTATACTAAAAAATGAGACCATCATTATGGGGGACTTCAACCTTGATTGGCCTGGCCCTCACTCAAAAAATCTTGCCACTACTATTAGCAAGGTTTGTCTCTCACAACAAATAACTGATCCCACTAGGAACTCTAGCAATGGGTCCAGTCATACACTCTTAAACTGGATCCTTACAAAATAGAAATGATTGGATCTCTGCTTCTGGGATCCTTGCAAACTTGATTAGTAACTACTGTCCTGTTTCCTGTGTCTGGGATGCTAGCCCCCTTTCTGCCCGCCCCCCCAAGGTTATAACTATCTCAGTCTTCTCTGCCTTTAATACTGACACATTTCTCAATGACCTCAGGCATGTTGATTGGTCCCTCTTTTCTGCACTAATGATGTTAACTATGCCATGGAGTACTTCACCTCTACTATTGTCTCCCTGCAAAAGAAGCACATCCTTACTACTAGACACAGAGTCAGAAGGCCACCAACTAAATGTTTAAAATGACATTTTCTCAAAATGCTTAAAACTCATGATAAATTGTGGATCAAGTTCAAATCCTCCTCACTTCGCTGGAACTGGATTGCTTATCATTCCATGACAAACATTTGCAAACAGGAAGTCTGATTAGCAAAAAGTAAGTACTATAGGGACCTACTTACTGCCACGTCCAGGGATCTTGAAAGTTTCTGGGCCCATATTAATGGTATCACGGGCAAAACCAAGAGTCAAGCCTCTCATGAGATGAAAATCAATAATATTAATTGTGACAATCCCATCACCATTGCAAATGCCTTCAATTCTACTTTCTCAAAACTACCTTCCTTCAAATTGCTTATGTCCTGCCCTATCTCACCTCCCCCACTTACATCTCCTATGGCAGATCTTCCTCTTATCCTTTCCTCTGTCACACACCAGGAGATCCTGCAACTTCTCAATGCCATTTCCCCCAACAGTAGTACTGGACCAGATGGGATTGAACCCAAAATAATTAAATTGGCTGCCCCTCTCTTCACTACCCCGTTAAGCGAGTGTTGAACCTATCACTAATCACCTCCACTGTGCTCTACCTATAGAAGAATGTAAGGATCATCCCATTTTTTTAAAAAGGGGATCCTAAACTTATCACTAACTACTGCCTACCTAACCTTAGTAAACTCTTTGAGAAACTTCTTCACTGCCAGGTCTCTGACTACTTGCTCAAATTTAATCTTCAGACCCCTGCACAGCATGGTTTCAGGTCAGTGCCCAGTACAACTATAGCTCTGGCACAGCTCATGAGTGAGATCAAAACCAATATGCATAAAGGTCTGCTCACAGGGGCAATCTTTATTGACCTCACTAAAGCGTTCAATTTAGTTAATCACTCCCTCCTACTACATAAATTGGCATCTCTTAGGGCAGCAAACTCAACTCTACTGTGGTTCATAAGCTACCTTTACAACCAATCTCATTCGATCTCTTTCAATAAGGCCCTTTCTACCCCAGCCTTAATTACTCTAGGAGTTCCTCAATGCTCTATACTTGGACTGCTACTCTTTTCAATCTTTATCAATGACTTACCCAACTCTTCTTCCCATTGCTGTACCCTTCTGTACAGGGATGACCGTGTGCTCTATGCAGGCTCTAGGTCCATGAAAGCAATTGGCTCTCAATTACCTAAGACCTTCATTGCATCCAAACATAGTTTACCAAAAATCATCTGGTCCTAAATGTTGGCAAGCCACAAGCTATGCTTTTTGGATCCCCCCAAAAGACTCACACCTTGACTTAAATGTACAAATTCAATGTCTTGATGGTTCTCTTGTTTCTGTAACCCTGTCTTTCAGATACCTCAGTGTCACACTTGACTCTGCTCTAGATTTCTCCCACCATATTAAGGATATCTTTAAGTCTATTATTTCTAAAATTGGGGCAGCTTATCGTCTCTGCCAATCCCTCACCCCTGCTGCCAGAGTCACAATAGCTCAGGGAGTATTACTTTTGGGGCTATGTAATGCTATCCCAAATTTTTTTCCATGTTGCCAGTCTCTTCCACAAATGTGGCATTGCATATAATAATGTCTGCAGGTTTCTGATGTCTACTGCTTGTTGCACCTATCTCTGAAAGCTTTACTCAGACTTAAACTGGCTAGCATCCCCCTTCCGGTGAACATGAATCCTCAGATGCCTAACTGATAACATAGTTAGATCCTCTTAACCAGCCTCACTGGCCTGGATGTTTACTCCTGCTGAATATTTTCACAAACTTCAGTCCTCTACCCAGGCACTCCTTGTAGTTCCCATTTGCTCTACCAAGATGGGAAAACAGGCATTTGCCCACTATACCCCAAAATTATGGAACTCCCTACCTCTTCATCTCAGGGTTTCTAGGTCCCACAATATTTTCCTAAAAAATATTTCTTTTCTCATCTAAGAACATTAGACAATTGTTCTTGCTCCTGACCTCACCTAATCCTCTTTACCTAGTACTGTTTTCTCCTGTTGTTGCACTCTGCTTCCTCCCTATCCCTGAATTATCCTCTTTATTGCAAAGTTGGAACTAGAAGCACTTACTACCCATTTACCTTCCTCATTCATAGTATCTTAATTATTATTATCGTTATCTGTTGTGAAATAGCTTATTTTTCTCCTTTGTATGTTTTCTCAATGTTTCTCTGCTTACTCTTCAATTAGTCCTGAACCACTCATACACTAAATTGTTGTACTTTATATACCATTGTCCTTATTTCTGTTATCACTGATCTTGTTTATTTTTTATTTAGCTTTTTGTTGACTGGGTAAGTGCACTATACAAATCCTGCCTATTTTCAGGCACGACCCAGGGGAGTAGGATACAGATGAATGCCAACTGACCTTGAACCAGATTAAGCTGTTGGTGGTATTTTTAGTGAATGAGTGAAATTTGTCCAGGACACCGGGGAAATTCCCCTACTGCATTGTTGTCAGAAGGGGGAGATTTTGTCCACCTGTTGTTCATGATGGCCACTTGGAGCAAGGCTGAACAGAGTGAGAATGTACTTTAGGTAGGAGAGCTAGCCTCCTCTTCTACCATTGTAATGCCAGAGGCTGAGAATGAGAATAATAATCAGGAACTTGTTTGTGGAAAGGATGACGATGTCATGGATGTCTATGCCTAGGCAGAAGATATTTTTGCCGCTGTTACTAAAAAAAATCAGACTACAGTTTGCTCAGAGGGACAAACATCTGAAGGAAATGCTGCAGTTACTGAAAATGAAGAATCTATGCAAGAAATTTTACCAAGTTAGTCTGCCTTTACTTCTGAGCAGCAGGATGGATCTGCTGTCATTCTGGCTTCTTCACCTGCCAGTTCGGCATCTGACCAGGCAACATCAAAGGCTTCACCAAGGCTGGGTGAGTCATTTCCTCCTATGGCACCTTTTTTAATAACAAATGACTCTAATGTTCTTCAGGCTGGCAGTTCAAACTCTACTAAGGTAGATGTGTGCCAAAAGCCTTCAGTATTTTCAGTTGCACAATTTAAAGGTCAAAATCCCTTTTGTTCTAATGAGAGCAAACCTAATGTCCCATTACAGGGGAATAGTGTGGACTGTGAGCTGGGTCCCCAGCTTTCCAAGTTGGCTGGTTTCGTTTTCAAACTCCCTGAGACACCTGACAGGTTGATACAATCACAAAGCCCTATTAAATATCAAACATTGCACAATCAGCAATCCTCAGCAATGGTATTTTCATTTATTGATACTGCCAACATGAAAAAATGTTCAGATACAGGCAGAGACATTGTGCTACAAGAGAATCTTATTGATTTAAAAGGACAACAGATACTTGATCAACCTACGTACTGTTCCACTAACATTGCACCTGCAGATGGACCAGCTCTGTCTTGCAATCCTGGTCTCCTCTGAAAGCAATTTTAGAAGCTGGATGGAAAAAAATACCTGGGAGACACTGGCTCCCTGATCCAGCATGGGGCTCGACATTTCATTTTACTTTGGTCTCACTGGATTGGAAATCAGGGCCTCAGGCATGATCTGAGTGCTATCCTATAATTGAACAGGATTTACCTGTAACTTTAGTGGAGAGTTAAGCACCTAACAAAGATCACGAATGAAGACAGAATAAAGATCCTATAATTATTTCGGATAACACTAAGCCTCTGCAAGAAAATGGTAAAGAAGATCCAAATCAGGACAGTAAAAACCCTGACACTCATCAAAAACCTTTAATGTCAGATTTATTTTCTCATGCCAAAAAAGAAACAGCCCCTAGAAGAAATGCTGTATGCATTAAATATAAAGGGGGCTTAGCAGAGAGACCAGACCACTATTATATTGGCAGGACTTTATTAAAGAACTCCTTGCATTTTCACATACTGATATTTTTGCCTTTATAAATATAATGGGAGAAGACAACTTTGATGTCATTTTTTGGACTTCACATGCATTAGAGTTATTTTGGGAACGCTATGGCCAAGTTAAGTTCTCTCCCATATGGACCCCCTTCTTAGTAATTCCGCTTACAAAACCACTTGTAAAATATGTTACAGTTATGTTTCGGAATGAGATGGTCCATGTGGAAGATATCACTTTTTGATTGAATCAAAAATGTGATGTTCTTAATACTCCAGAAGCAATTCTGTATTCTGAAAGATTCCAGATGGGAGGTTGGAAATATAAAGTTAAACTCAGAAAGACTGATTCAGGAATAGAACACATTCCTAATTCCTTTCTTCTGGGGAGGGATAGAGGGGTTTGTTTTTATGGGGGGCAACCAAGAGCTTGTTATAAATGTGGGGCCCGCACCCATTTATCAAGTACCTGTCATAAACCACGTTGTGACAATTGTGGAGAAATAGGCCATGTCACTATGCTATGTGCTAATCACAGGGAATGTGATTTATGTGAAGATTAAGGACACACTTTTGGAGACTGCCCTTGGGCTGCAAAAAATAAAGCATCCTGTGTCAGCCCTGCAGTGCTTATACAACTAGCCCAAGATAAAGTAGCTTCTTCAGCAAAGAACCCTCCCAACCCCCCTCTTCTTAACATTCCCCGCTAGTCCCTCACCACCACTTCTCCTCCCTCCACTCTCTGAGTTACCTGAAACATTACATCAGTTCAGGACCCCCGTTTTAATGACAGGTCAGTAGAACTTCCTCAGGATACCATACCGGAGTCAGAAAAAGTCTCTTGTTCTGATTCACAGTTGCTACTTTCTGTTTGCTATAAAGATCCTCCAGGCTCGGAAGAGTCTTTTTCTGCACCTCTTGCTGCCTCACCTCTTTCTAGACAGTGGTATACTAGATTTTCAAAGTCTAAATTACCCCCCTTTCCCTAGAACCTCTGGAGACTGAAAATTCATATTTAGCACTTTTTGGGGGTGACTCTGAAATGGATCACGGGAATTCAGATTCACAGGCATTGACCTTAGAACCTCCCTCTCAGAGTACTGGTGATTACAAGGGTTAAAAGAAAGGAAAAAAAGAAAAAAATAATTAAAGTATTCTGAATTTTCAAAACATGACTACAGTTACTTGGGGTTCTTTCAATATGCAGAGCATCCTTAACAATAAGAAACGTCAGGCTGTTTTTCAATATGTTCATGATTTGCAAATTAAGTTTTGTTTCCTGCAAGAAACTTGGATGCATTCTGCAGAACAACTAGTGGCTTTAAAAAGGGATTGGCAATGGGTTCCTTCCAATTGGTCTTTCGGTCCAGATAAAGCAGATAGAATTAGAATTCTTTTTAATTCTTATAAATTCACTATAAGGAAACTGCTATATTTAAAAGCAGGGAGGATGTTGCTATTGGATGGTTTATGGGAAGAAACAAACTTTAGGTTTATCACAAGTTATAACCCCCAAACTAAAGATGAGAGGGTAGCTCTTTTAAAAGCAATTCAACCCTTCCTAGTTACCAATTTATTAGTTCTTTTTGGAGGTGATTTTAATTGTACTTTACATCTTAAACAAGAGGCCTCTTATTCTCAGGACAAGAAGAAAATTTATTGTGACTCCCATGCATTAGAACATTTGGTTAAAACTGCAGATCTTACAGATTGTAGGAAATATCAGATTTCAGGGCCGAACTTTACGTATAGCCGCAGCAAATTATTTACCACAAAAGGTTACTTATTTGCTTCCCCTAATGTACCAGTTGGAAACGTTAAACCATGTCCAGTAGAATTTTTGGACCATTTATTTTTATTTTGTATAATTCATCTAGGAGCACAAACTCTTCCAAACTTAAATAGATAGAAACTCAATTCCTCCATTTTTTTAAATTCATATGTTCATCTTACTATTTTAAATCTTCTTATAGCTAGATTGTCAATAGCTTTTCTATACCCTAATATAAGGGAATGGTGGAAAACTACTAAATCCAATTTAAAAATTTGGTTTATAAAACATGGGAAAAGGACTGGGAATGAGAAGTTTTTAAAATATCTGTCGCTCAGACAACAATTGCAAAAACTTTATATTTTTTCATATACTTCGAAATTTGATTATACAGACCAAATTGCATGATTTAAAAAAGAAATGAAGTCCTATCAATATGATAGAGCTTGAAAAATCCAGGCTTTATTGTATAGTGGGACTTAAAAATCCCTTATTGGAGACCCTTATGAAGCATATAAATCTTTTAAAACCTCTACCAATCTTGATTACCTAGTAGATCAAGCAGGAAACTGTATAGTTACAGTTGAAGGGATTAATGATTTGCAAAAAGATCATTTTCATTTCTTAGCTCCTAAAACTCCGATTTTTCAGGAAAACATCAAAACTTTTTTACATGATATTTCAGTTCCGGTTTTTCCAAATGAGATTTCTGTCTTGCAAGAACCAATAACTGTACCTGAAATTGAGGTAGCCATCAACACATTAAATAATAATTCATCCCCAGTGTATGATGGACTCTCTAATAAATTCTATAAATCTTTTTCACATATTATAGCACTTTGTTTAAAACTGGTTTTTGATTATTTTTTTCAGACTAATACTACGTATCCCTTCATTTCAGGTTTAATGATTTTTCTGTTTAAAACTGGAAATAGAAGTGATATCAAAAACTGGAGATCTATCACTTTATTAAATTCAGACTATAAAATTTGAACCATTTTACTTAACAATTGATTGAAACATTACACAGCTAAAGTAATCTCTCCACAGCAATACTGTGGCCTTCCTAACAGAACAATACAGTCAGCTTTAATGACTGTTAAGGATGTGATCAAACATTCCACAATTTTGGGGGCATCTAATTGTATAGTGGCAGCTGACCTGGAAAAAGCTTTTGATAGGGTTTATTGGCCTTTTTTGTACCAAGTTTTGGAACTCTATCATGTTCCAATTCAGGTTATACAGAATATAAAGCTCCTATACCAGTCTTCCTAAATTTTCCCAGTTATACAGGGTCAGATTGCTTCAGGTTTTTCAGTTCATACAGGTGTATGGCAGGGCTGTCCACTAAGCCCTTTATTATATATTTTTTCTTTGGGCCTTTTATTAAAAAGGTTAGTGGATATCCCTAAATGGGAAGAAATTTCAGGTATGGGAATACATCAGCAGTTGGTAGCACAAGCATATGGAGATGATGTTTGTTATTTATTTTCACATCATGCCTGTTTTAACCTTTTTTATCTGAATTTGCAAAATATGCCAGTATTTCAAATGCTAAATTAAATCTTACTAAAACACGAGGTTTGTTTATTGGTGCAGGAAATTATTCACTGGTTAGAGATTATGGCATCACATTTTCTACAGAATCTATTGTCATTCTTGGCATGTTATTTGATTCAAAAAATTTGCCACTAGAGAATTGAGATAAGGCTCTAAAAAAAATCGAGCCTAAAGTACTGAAATGGAAGCAGTGGAAACTCACAAAACAGAAACGAATCCAAATTTCTAAACAATTTCTTTTACCCTCCTTACATGTTGCAAAGATTTTTCCATTACCTGCCATATTAGAGGCTAAGGTTTACAGTTTATTTTTCCAGATGTTGTGGGAAAACAGGTTTAATCCTATTAAAAGACAGTTTACTTACTTGGATAAGACTAAGGGAGGTATTGGAATGATTGATCCAATGTTTTTTTGTTTTTCATTATTTTTTCAGTTACAGTTTGTAGTGGATTATTAGATACTACAAAGGGTGGTAATAACTGGGTACAATTAATTTTAAATAATGTTTTAATGGCTTGGAAACATGTACCTCCTAGGTGTAGTAAACATTTATATATTCCATTATATTTTAAACCTGCAGCACAGAAACTGTATAAATGGGACATATCAAAAGAAATGCTTCTAGGTTGTCATGAAAAATCTCTTTATAAATCCCTGATGTGTCAAATCTTTCCCACAGTCCCAAGTTTTAAAAATTGTCCTTAGCCAGATGATAATTTTATTTTATCCCAACTTAATAATAAAAGGCTTCCCCCTCAGATGTGGGAAACACTCTGGTTACTTATGTACTGAAGATTAAACCTTAGAGGTAATGCTAAATATAAAGTCAAAGAAGAAAGATATTGCCCATATATGGATTACATCAATCTAGAAGAATCAACAGAACATTTTCTCTTATATTACTCTTTTCCAAAAAATCTATGGGTTTTTTTGGCAAAAAAATTGAATTTTAAATGGTTGGCTTTTTTAACCTATTACATTCTGGTGATTGGTAAAAATCCCCACAGTTTATTGCATTTTCATCATAAAACTTTTCAATTTTTCTTTGTTTTTATTTATGGCAGGCATGCTGCCAGTGGGTTCTTTACCAGAAGAAAATGGATTACAGTGTTTTTTCTACAATAATTGTGCATGAGATGGGAAGTTTACATTCTAGAGATTGTTGATTTTTTTCTTCAAAACAAACCAATAGATGGTGGAGAGGTTTTCATAACTTTATTCAGTATAAGTAGAATGTATATATTTTGAGAAGTGTTACATTGTATAAGTGTGTTTTTCCCTATATAGAGATTTCATTTGTATATTGTAATCTTTATTTCCTGGAATAATTTTATTTTTGTGTGTTTTGTGTTTTCCTTTTCTGTTTTTTCTTGACAATAAAAACTCCCTACTCTTTTAGATAAGTGCCATGGGATCTTTAACATCCACCTGAACTACCACCAATCCAGGCAGATGGGACCTCGGTTTAACGTCTCACCTGAAAGATGGCACCTCAGAAGTGCAGCACCCCTCTCATGCTGCACTACAGTGTCAGTACTGGAATATTAGCCAAAGTGACAGATGTGGGAACTGAACCCATAGCCCTCTGATCTCCTTGCCTCAGAGGTGAGTGTGCTACCTACTGAGCCACTGACACTTGCAAAACTGTTATTGCCTGAAATTTATGAAAGTCACACATTTTGCATACTGATTATTCTAATGTTGCTGTGCCTGTAATGTAATCTCTCGGTTATGCATGAAAATAGGCAGGTCTTTGTCTAGTACACTTACCTGAATATCAAAAGCAAATAAACATATAAATCTATAGCTATCCCTCTCTAGGCATATAACAGTGAGATGAATGCAGGTCTCAAGGCAGCTTCTAACATAAGAGCTAGGTCCTTCTCTAATTCAGGTCAGGTAAAGTGGAAACACATCCTCTAACAAAAGGAGACCACACCCCTTAAATACCCTTCCTTAGGGTCAACTGGCACCCAAGTTTTGTGCTTCTGACACCATAGTGGTATAATTAGTTATTTTACTTTTCTATAAAAAGTATTATTCTTTACAAAATACAGGTCATATTTTTCATGTATTTTAAACCTAAAAAAATTAATATAAACATAAATTTCCTTGAAGAAACAGACAATAAACAAATATTTGAGACCTTCCATTAAAGGCTACTCCAGCTGGCCAAGTGGTGCTGAGGGTTGAGGCACTGGACGGCACACATCATGCCACACCAGCGGTGACCCAGGTTCAGTGACAGACTCAGGTAGGGAGAGGATTGAGCATCCTGAGGACAGCTCTCCTCTCCTGGAGGAGGGATCCAGGGTTGCTTGGTATCCTGATGACCCCCAATGGAGATTGGGTGACTACAGGTACATCAGCCAATGTGAGGGGTGGAGAGCAGCAGATGCTAGCAGGGCAGCCATGCACAGGCATCATTGCACATTGCACTCTGAGGGTGGGAACCAGAAAAACAAGAAAAAAAAATGGCAGCTAGTGAGGCAATGGAGGGTCTCCCAGGGCAGAAACCCCACTTGACCAGTGCTGGATGCAATCCTGACCTTATCCCTGGGGATCCTCAGCCTCCTCCTGTATGGGCTGGTGGGAGAAGAGGGGATCCTGATATTGAAGCTTCAGTCAGAGGAGTGGTTCAGGCAGGCAGTTGGGGTAGACGCCGAGTGAGCCCACCTGAGAGATGCCCCAGACTGACAGGTGAGAAACAGAGTTAACAAAAAAAAAGGCTACTCCCATGGAGCCTCTTACTCCACTCCTTCTCCTCTGTGTCTGCATAAAAAGCCACAGGTGGAACCAATTCGCCTCTTAGACACATCCTTGCATAATAGGTAAGAACCCTTTTGTGTTTCTTTCACTTCTCTTTCAGGTTTCACAGTTTAACTTATAAAATCATGTCTATGACTTGTTAATGGTATTCTCTTTACAGTTATACTTTTATGCACATCAGCTTACATAAAATAGCTTTGCAGCTACCTGCAACAACAAAGTAGTGTCTGCAAGGTAAAACTCTACAGCACATGGCTCTGTGCTTCTACTCTCCCTTGTTGCTTGCAGTGCAACAAAGGAGAGGGTAAGGAGTTTCCAGTTTTTTATTTGTGCAAGACTCTTATTCTTTAAAGCAACCCAAAAGTTTAGGCTTCATGGAGTGGAACTCATGTGTATTTAAAAAATTTCCTACTCATTATGAGTCAGCCTTCTGACGGGCTTTAGCTTCTTAGAACCCTCAGGGTAGACTGAACACCCCCTCAGGCCTCAGAACATCAGTGCTTACCTTCCCTGGGCAAAGAGTCTTTGTTTCAACCTGTCTGGCAGCCTTTTTGGCATTTCAAGTCTCAGTCTGCTACTGGCCCGAAAGGATGACTGTAGAAGGTTAATACTTCTTCAGAGTTACATAGCTCTGTTTTATTTCTATTTTCTGTGTATTTGTTTGAATCTATGCCTGTTACTTTTATATCTCTTCTGGCCATCTAATCAGCATGTCAGCTATGGTCCAGTTAGAGAAAATGGAGGGGGATGGGACTTTGTTTCCAGCATAAACTGAGCAATCAGCAAACAACTTATGGGCACATAAGCAACACAACATTTCTTCCACATGGTTTTGTCTTTAATAGCAGCACTTGTGTGGGCTTGTACAGACCCTGGCAGGTCTGTTCACCTTGTGGGGATTGGAAGAAACAACAAAATAGAAAAGATAGTGGAAGAAAGAAACAGAAGCAGAAATGTAGACAAAGTTTAGAGTCAGATAAAGCAGATAAAGCAAGGGATACAGGTTGGAGAGCAGCCAGTTTTCAGTCTGCAGATGAAAAAAAATAGCTTAGAAAACTGAACAGTGTAGAGGGAGGCATAGGGAAAAGGAACAGGAGCAGTGACCCTTTCACATACCCAGTCTTTAAGAGTGAACCTGTCTTCACTATTTCTTTCTCTCATAGCAAAAATAGTTGCCAACTTTTTTCTTATTTCTATGGATACCATTCTGATTATTGAAACAGAGTAGTAGAGCTTCACCAACTGTCTTTCAGAGATATCATACCTGAGACCCTTCAACAGATTATCATTAACAAAGAGATACCACCCACACTCTGTGGTAACTTCCTCTGGAATCTCCCCTTTTGAAGTACTCTACTTTTTAGGGCTGCAGTTGGCATAGCCCTGCAGACTTCTTGCTTTGAGAAAAGGACTCAGCACATTCCTTCCAGCTTTACAACATGTTGGAGTTGCACCACAGTTGCCTCCGTGTCCATGAAGTACTCTGCCTGTTGTCTTGTTTGGAAGTAGCACTGCACTATTTTTACTGTCTCTGTGGTCAGAGCAGAACAAGGTACACTATGCAATGTCCAAGATGGCAGCCAAACTGTATTGCACATGTGTGACTACTAGCACATGCGTAGTACCATGTGGTGGACATCTTGGTCACTGCGGACTGTGCTGTATTCTGCTGTGACTGCCAATTTCTTCTTTTAATTACTGTATACATATCTCCCAAACTGACCCTCCATCTCAGCACCCCCCCAAGAAACATAAGAGTGACACTAGGGGTGCCAAATCCCCCAGTGTCATGATCAACAATCCTGTTTTTTCTGGTGACCTTCCCTCCACTACCACACATGAGTGGTTATTTGTTGTTTTTTTTAATCATCCACCCCATGCAACCTTCCCTCTCAGCACCCCAACTCCACCCCCCCTAAGAAACATAATAGTGACACTGGGGGTGCCCAGTCACCTAGAGCTCCTCCTTAGTCTTCTTTTTAAACCTGTAAAAATAAAATGGTCCACTACTGTCTTTTGAAGCTGTTAGACTTCCACCACCTGACCCTCCAACAACTCAGCACCCACCACCCCACACTCTCCAAGCCCTTACTTACCAATCAGGGGTCCTACAACATAATCCTGTCTGGACTGCAGACACATCATCACACTTCAAAGCCAGATCATGAACTGAAGAAAAGGTATGCAGTTCAATGTATTTAAATGGTGTTTTGAACTTGGTGGCATAACTTGGCCATTTTTGCATATTTTTGTCCACATTTTCAACATGCCTTTTATGAGATTCCACCTGACAAACAATTGCACTGCCATTAGGCAAATCTGTCTTGAAATGTGATTTCACAGTGCCTGTGCAACATCACCTTTTGGGCTGGAGTTGAAAATTGTCTCTGCCATTGTTCATGAGTTGTGTCATATGTAGGCTATGTTGAAAATTTGGTATCAAAATATTAAAAAACAACAAAGTTATGAGCCTACATTGAATTTTGTGAATACAGGATCATAACTTTGGTAATTGTCAATATTTTTACCCCAAATTTACAACATAACTATATCTTTACAGAACCTCATGAATGTGACTACTGTCATATATTCAAATCATGCCCAAACTGTTTTTGTTTTTTTTTTACAATCCCTGCATGAAATTACCTTTTGGACAGGAGTTGAAATTTTCTCTGCCTTATTCATGCGACAGGGTCATAAGAAGGATATGTTCTAAATTTAACTGAAAATATTTGAAAAAGCAAAGTTATGAGGCTATAGTATGTAGAATTTTGCAAATGCAGGCTCATAAGTTTGGTAATATTCAATATTTTTACCCCAGATATTCAACATATCCATTTCTTTACAGCATCTTATGAATGTGACAGCTGTAATTTTTTTAACTCCTGCCCAAAATGTGGTTTTTGTCCCCAAGGTTGATTTTGAAGTCAAGGCACAAAATCACCTTTAGGCCAGGAGTTGAAAATTTTCTCTGCACTTCTTGATGATGCAGGGTCATAACAAGGCTATGTTGAAAATTTGGTGTAAAAATATTACAAAACAACAAATTTATGAGCCTATGTTATGTTTTGCAAATGCAGACTTAACATTGGTAATTTTCAATGTTTTACACCTGCAGCCCTATTGGCTCTGGTCAGAATTTGTTTACATTCATTTAACTCTAGATTACATCCCTAAAGTGATTTTTTTTGTTTATAAGACTCACTAAGTAAACAAGAATTGACATCTCCACTGTACCCAGTTTTCATCATGTACTGTAAAAAAGAAAACACATCTACTAAAAAGCAAGAGCACCATCATGCACTCCTTCCTTTCAGTTTCAGGATTCATTTCCTCAGCCCTCTTTCCCCCATAAGAACTATCAGGTTTCCAAGCTATCCTCATAAAAGCTGCATTCTTCAGCAACCCATCCCAGTAATGATACATTCTATTTTGGCACTTTATTTGGCTTGTCCAGCATATCCCTAATTTGACCTTAGAATGAACATTCTTACATGGATGGGTCCTTTGAACATACAGACCACATAAAATTCAAGAAAATCTCATTCACATCCCTGACCAAGGAACCACCTAGAAATTCCATTTCTCCATGTTGTTTACTTTGAGACAGAGCTCCTCCACCTATCTACCTGTATAATGTTTAACTCTATCTGCTATTAATTTCATATCCTGAGAATTTCAAGCATGCAGTCCCCTTTAAGGAGGATTCAGGCATTTCAAGAAGAATGAAGAATATAGCAAAAACAAAAACAAAAAATGTTCAAAGTCTGACAGGAAAAAGATAGAAAATAAATGAAAAACAGAATACAGTTTCTTATCATTACTAACATTTACCATTTCATTGTCATTTCAAAACTGTATTCTCCACCTTAGGTGGAAGTTTTCTTCCTCCTGACACAGGCAACCACCTCTTCTTTAGGTTTGGTTTTACCCATTGGCCTATGCCCATTCTTCCCCTCTGGAAAATGTTCCAGCCCCCCCAGGAACCACAATCACAGCTACCCTAGCACTATCCGCAACCTTACGGCAAACAGGGCAGGTTTTGAAATACCTTGCAACCTATTTGTGCACACCAGGACAATAGTATTGGGTTGGCAACTTTTCTAGTGTTCCATAATGCTTTAGATGCCCTCTACCAGGGTCAAAATGGTCCATTTGCATATTTTGCATATGAAACTGGTCTTGCACAATAAGCTATTTCTCCCATTATTTACTCTTGGAGTTCATTTGCCTCTTTATATAACTCCCATTTCTATAGCATAGACAGGTTTAGAATCGTCTATCTCTCTATTACAGAGAGAAACATTATCAACATTTTAGACATAGGCATTCAATTTCCTGATTTTAATGTCATTAGTTTGCATCTTACCCAAGTCCACATCAACACAGGGAATCTACCCAAGTCCACATCATCACAAGGAATCTCCCCATGAAACAATGATTCATTCCCCTCTGGTCTTAGGTACACCTTTTAAATCCTGCCTTCTGTGGAGTTTCCATGTTTCCTCTGGCCTCGGCACACCCTGTTGATGCCTGAACCCATGTCATGAAAAAGTTCATAGGGCAGGCTCTGCTCCTCTTTTTTCTCTCCATTACAACTCCTCCAGCTCAGGCAATGGCAGCTCCATTTTCCCATACTCCTCCATCACAGGTAACTGCACCTCTGCTGTCTCCAGCTCTGTCAGCTTTTCCAAAGTCACCACCTTCCCACACATTGACTCTAAAGAAATGTCCACACTTTCTTCCTCTCTGCATATGTTCCCACTAAATGGCCCTGTCTCAGTGTAATCCTTTTCCATAACAGGATTCAGCATGACATTGACACTCTGCACATCCTCAATTCACAACATCTCAGGAACTCTTGATATCACATCAAAGGATAACACCCTGTATTCATCTGTTCTGGTCACTAGATATGTTTCAGTATAGTTTTTATCTGGAAGAAAATCAGAACTCCCAGACGTCTGTAGGGCCTCAAGAGTCTCTTCCCATCTCCAGTGCATCTGTTGCTGCTTTTTCTGACACTGGTCTTCACAGCTTTGCCTCATGACCTTCTGATGTCAGGTAATCAACCACTTAGACACTTCTACCAGTCTGTACAATTTGCTGTGTGACAGGCATCTTTATCCAGTACTCATTGTCCCGGATTCCCCCCTTTTCCCTCACAAAAACACAGAGACCACTGTTTGTTGTTGTGCTCAGATTGGCAATTAATGTATTTATATCCATAATTGCACATTCCATTTCCATTTATTTATTATCATATTTCCATAATTTTCATTTATTTCCATCCATATATCACTCTCTGATTATCCATCCCCCAGGCGAAAACCTGGGTGCCTTCTTCTTCTCCTTTTCTGCTAGGTAACGGTGAAAACCAATATCGCTTTCTCCTTCATCTTCTTCCTCCTCTTGTGTTATTCCTTTTTTCTTCCCCCTCCGTCCTCCCCCTTTTTTCCCCACGAGCCAGTCTCCAGCTTGCGTTGGATGACCCGGCTTCCCCCAACAGGTATCCTCTTCCTTACCTCAGGGATGAAACTTCCTTCCTCCCTCTTTTTTTTTTTTAAATACCAGCTTCTGTCTGTTTCCTCCATTCCTCTATGAAGCCCATTGTTTCCACATTGAACATGTCTATTGCTATATCTGACAAGTGTACCCCATCTGACCTGTAGAAGTCATCCACCCATTCTTCTACTCCCTGCAGTATCACTTGTCCTCCCAGCTGCCTTATAAATGTCCCCACCCATCTATTCATCTTTCTCCTGGCCCTCTCCACCGCCCTGTGGCTGTGTTCCTGTCTCCATACCCTTTGTGGTATCATATCTGACCAGGCAAGGCATACTTGGGGCCACCACTGTCTTATTGCCACTAGGTTCCTCTTTATCTGTAAATATGAGTGCACCCATGGTCTGCCTGCCAGGTCATTGCCCCCTAGGTGTATAATGATTAGGTCTGGACTGAGTTGATGTCTCTTGAGTTCTTTCAAAGTGGGCAGGAGCTGTGCCCATCTCATCCCCCTCAGGCCGTGCCATACCAACCGACACTGTCTTACATTCTGGTACAATTGTTTTCCCCCAGCTTTTTTCTCTGCTCTCTTACCAGCCCAGTAAATATAGGAATGGCCGCAGATCCAGACTTCTGTGCTCCTCCCTCTACCTATGGGGTGCAAAGAAAATTAATTAATTTACACATACTGTCAGTGCCCTCATTGTATTATCCCCCTGCCTTCTTCTTTTTTTTTTGACAAAACCACACTGCTCCTTCCCACTCTTTTTTTTAAATTTTTTTTTATTTCAGTGCTCTGATGTATCTCTTATAACTAGCTGACTGCCAGCGCCCTTTTTCCAAAATGTCCTTCACCGTCTCCCCCTTTGCTGCCCACTGTGAGGCCACCCCAATCCGTAGGGAATGGGATGAGTAATTAGCTGGGTCCTCCCCCATAAATTGCATGCCCTTCTTCAGTACTGCTGTGACTTGATAGCCTGTGACCCTTTTCCTGTCACCATGCAGAAATAGCTTTCCCGACCTGGTCACCTGCTCTGCGGCGAAAGCCCACAGAGTCTGCACTGGGCATATTGCAATCTCTAGCTGCCCTTTCAGTGTTACCATGCAACCTTGTCCTCTCTGGTCCATTTTAGACCTCCTGAGGTTGATCCATATCTCTTCCACCCCCCAACTTACGTCCTCCCATTCCAAACCTCCTTCTTTGTCCTCTTTCTCCTGGCCTACCACCTCACTGACTCTTATAGCCCCTGCAAACATTATCACGTAAATCGTGTGAAATAGCTGGGCCTCCACCTTTGATCTGCATATTACCGGGAGCACCTCCTTTAGCCTTATTAGCCACTGCTCCCCTATTGGCATCCTATTGTCTCCTGGCCCTCACTTCAAACTGCCCCATCCCTGCATCATCCTTCTGATGAGCAGTGATTTCGTCAGGTCCTTCCAACCTTTTAGGCTGCAAATAATGCTAATCCCTGCCAGGTAAACCCCCATTGTGGTGTGGGCAGTCCCTTTCTGCCACTGTTCCACGGTGAACATACCCAACTGTTCTTCTGTGAGTGGCCTACTTACCTCCATCTGGTGCTCAGCCCTGAATGTCTGAAACACCCGCCAAGCCCCATCATAAGCCCTCAGAATCTGGGGTGCCCATGAGCTGCGAAACAACAGTTCTGCTCCTTCTTGCCAACATCCCAGATGTTCATTGGTATGGTGTTTTTTGTTCCTCCGCTGCTGGTGCCAGCCTCCGGAAATGGTCCAGCTGCAGACGGGAAAGGCTGTCAGCCAGTGTCTTGTGTACCCCTTCTATGTGTTTTGCTCTGAATGACATGTTCAGCTGCAAAGCCCTTAACGCTAAATGTCGCAATACTTGCATGACTGTTTCTGACTTGGCTCCCCTGTTGTTTAGGACCTCTACCACTGCTCTATTGTCACACCAAAATGTCACTTTTTGATCCTGCAATTCCTCCCCCCAGACCAGCGTGCATGCCCATATGGGCATGATCTCCAGCAATGTGATGTCTCTTACTTTGCCGTCCCTTACCCAGCTGGCAGGCCAGGGTTCTGCAAACCACCTGCCCCTCAGGTACCCCCCCATGCCTAGTCCCCCAGCAGTGTCTGTGTACAGCTCGAGGTCTGTGTTGTACACCCATTCCTCTTGCCAGAAAGAGCACCCATTATATTCCCTAAGGAATTCTTCCCATATTTTAAAATCCTCCCTGACACCCTGTGTCAGGTCCACCCAGTGATGTGGCCTGGTGACCCCCACTGTAGCCCTAGCTAACCTCCTTGTGAATGCCCTTCCTGGTCCAATGGCCCTGCATGCGAAATTCAGGTGCCCCAGTACCTGTTGTACTAGTTTTAGCTGTACTCTTCTGTTGGTGTGTACTTGGATCAGTTCCTTTAATTTACTTACTTTTTTGTCCAGTAGCCTAAAAATTTCCTTTGGGGCATCTATCTCAATTCCCAGGAACTCCATCACCCCACTGGGCCCTTCTGTTTTTTCTGGTGCCAGTGAAACTCCTAGTTCCCTGCATAAATCCTGAAACTTATCCAGCATCCTCTGAGTCTCTCTTTTTCCTCTCCCAATGAAAAAAAAAATAATCCAAATAATGAATGACTGTCCTATACCCCGTTTTTTCCTGGAATATCCATTGCAAGCATGTGCTGAATGCCTCGAATGTCGCACATGCTGTGGAGCATCCCATTGGCATGGCTTTGTCGAAATAGTACTGCCCCCCAATTTTAAAACCCAACAGATCCCAGTCTTCTCTCCTAACTGGCAGCAGTCGGAATGTCGATTCAATGTCCATTTTTGCCATCCATGCGTCCTCCGTGGCCCTGATTATTCGGACTGCATCCTCTAGTATCACATACGTAACCTTACTGTGTTCCTCCCTGATGAAATCATTCACCGAGTCCCCTTCTGGATAGGACAAGTGGTGTATCACCCTGTATTCCCCCTCTTGTTTCTTGGGTACCAGACCCAATGGCAAAATTTGCATGTTCAGCAATGGTGGGGTGTTAAATGGGCCCTCTACTCTACCCGCTGCCTTTTCTTTCTCTATCTTCTGTCTTAACATCTCCTCCTTTCCTTTTACTGAGCCCAGGTTGCTGGCCTCTCTCGCTTGTCTGGGCCCCCCACACTGTAGTGAAAAACCTGTGTTAAAACCCCCTATAATCCTATCCCGCACTCTCGTGTCCGGATATCTGTCCAGGCAGGCTGTCCATACCTTCAAGTTGATGGGGGTTCTGGCCATCCAAAACTGCTCCCTGTCATGCCCCTGCTACTCTTCCCCAGCCCCCTCTCGCTTTTTAGCGACCGCGTAACCTCATTGACTCTGCCCCCCCACTCACGTTCCCCCCGCCCTCCCTATTCCATGTTTGCCCTTTAAACCCCTGGCCTTCTTGAAAAAAATGATGACCTGAGCCTTGGCCTCCTTGCCCTCGTGTCCCTAGTGCCCATGTCCTTCTGCATTTCCTTGCCGGGTGTCCCCCTCCACACATTGAGCAAGCATGCTGGAATTGACATCGAGGCCATGAGCAAAAAGCCCTATTGTAAGCCCAGCAACCTCTCTGGGGTGTAAACCCCTTTTTGCCCCACTCACCTTTGGGTGTGGACTGATCAGTTATGTAATCCGTCCACAAATCTATCTGCTTGGTGTCCCATCTCATGTTCCCAAATGTTGTCATTCTCTGCTGGAAAAATTCATCATAGTATAACCACCCCATCCCACCTTTTGCTTTTGCTCTCCGTATTATTAGAGAATACGTAATGAGTGGGATGCCTAGCTTCGGCCTTTTTTCGAGAATGATGGCTGAAAAGGTGGCAAAACCTAGGAACCATCCATCCCAAGTCTTCCCTTTTGTGAACTTGTCATCCTCCTTCTTTCCTAAAAGTACTATGGCTGCTGCCATCTCACTCTTGCCTATGCCCTCAGTTTCCTCATATTTGGCAGCTGCCTCCCGACTCACCAAAGTGAATATATCCACATATTCCCCTTTCCATATTTTTTCTTTTGTGGCCAGTGGAACATGTTCGCCTATCCTCATCCCAGGTGCCCCTATTTCCCTTGTACCTCTTCCTTCTCTCTCTGCTCCTTTTTCACTCTTTTCTGGCCCTTCTTTCTCCATCCTAATGTCCGCTAGGGCTGATTCCATCTGCCCTAAACCTCCTGCTCCCATTACTGCCACAATTTGCCCCATGTATTCTTTTATACTGTCACCCACTGCACTGGGTGTGTTACCTGTAACCTTGTCCGGGCCATGCTGCCTGGAGTCTTCCAAAATTTTCCTTGCTTCTTCCTGCAGTTGAGGAGGATAGGGAAATACTGGGGTCTGCGGAGGGAAAACCACGTTCTGGGTTTCGTGTCTGGGTTCCGCCAGGGAGATCCCACCTTGATCAGGTGGGGGTACCGAAGTCGCCGGGTCCACAGGCCACAGAGGTACTGGATCCACCGCCTTGGAGGGCCCCACTGTTTCCGGTGCCACCTTAGCAGGACTACCTGGCCTTTTGGCTGGTGGTGTTCCCCTGCTGCCCTTACCCTGGCCCGCTTTTCTCTTCTCCCTGGATCTCCCCGGTTCCTCCCCCTCCACCAGCTCCCACATTCTGTTTGCTTTTTCCGCCAGTTTAATTATAGCCTTGTAAGCATCCTCTTTTGATGGTCTGCTCTTCTTGGGTGCCATTTCCTTCTTTCTTTACTCTGTGAAGACAACTACAGGAAGATAAAAATCAGGTATTTGCAAATCTGCACCCGTCTGCAAACCTTCATCCTGTCTCTTAGACCACCCGCATCAAACATTCCAAGGCACCCCTGCGAACCACCACCCCCAGGGAAAAAACATGGACACACCGTGTGGTCCTCTAATTGGCTACCTTCCTGCTCCATCCCCCCCTTTGTGTCCACGTGCCCCCCTTTTTCCTGGCATTCTTGCACACCAGAGTTTTTGCAGGGGTTCACTTTTTTTTTGTGTGTGCCTCCCCCTTTCTTTCTTTATCCCCTCCTTTCCTTTTTTTTTTTTTTTAAAGCTTGGAAGCTTTATAAGGAACAGACTCCGGATTTTTGACCCTGGACCATGTGGACCAAAACCCGCTCTCGTATTTAGCCTCTTCCTCTGAGGGGTAAGTTCCCCCAAAACAAAACAAACCACTGGAGGCAGTCATGAGGTTCCCTTTGGGTAGGGGAGTGCCCGCTTCTCCTCCACGACCCATCTGACATGCGTGAGCCTCACGCCCCCTTTACCCATTGCTATCCAGGCCCCTCTGTGCAAAAAAACCCACCCACCTCCCCCGCCTGCCTTTCCTCAAAAGAAAGATGCAGCCCTCATAGGCCTGTACTCGTGTTAACAGGCCCGTACCCCGGCAGTAAATAGCACAAACAGGCTGGGGTTCACCGCAGCTACCACGCGGCGTGTGACATCATGCCACGTGTTTCCCAGGTTGTGCTCCTGCTCCTCTCCATCCCTTATTTGCTTCAGGGCCTCTTCCGGGCCTACATACATCCCCCCGATGCTCATTCTCACTCTCCCTTCCCCCCATCCTCGCGACCGTAGCATGGTGTGTGACACCACACCGTGCGGTCGCTATAGTGTGTTTCCGCTCCTCCTGCTGCAAGACCTCTCCCCACTGGCCCTTTTACACACTGTTCCCCTTGGGATTTTCCTGCAAGCACCAAGCGACCAACACCCTCCTTCTCTATACTGAATTCCGCCGCAATGCCAAAGCTAACTAGCCTCCCTCTGCACCTTTTTTCATCAAACAAAAATTGCAGCCCCTGTTTACCTGTATCATGGTCCCAGGCCTGTACCCCAGGTGGTAAATGGCACGAAAAAACAAGCTGGGGTTTTACCGTGACTACAACGTGGCATGTGATGTCATGCCACGTGTTACCCCGGTCATGCTCTTGCTCCTCTCTATCCCCCCACTCGCTTTAGGGCCTCTTCCAGGCCTACATATCACAGAAACTTGCACAAAAACCCCTTCGCCTGTACTATGATCCTCCTTTCTACCTTACTCGGCCTCCATTGCTACCACATGTACAATTCTGGTGTGATTCCCATTACACACTTCTACAAGTGCCCCCACAGCACAGCAGCGCTGTGCCACTCCTCCAAAACTCATTGAACAAAAACGCAACCTCTTATCATCACAACTTGCATGTGGCTAGGCCCCCAGCCCCCACAGGGGGACAGTTTCTTTTTCTGCTGGAAAAAAAGAAAAGTAAGCTGGCTCCATAACAATCCCTTCCACAGTTGCTCCAGCACCTCACAATTTCTATCACAACTAACACATCCCACTCCTTACAACTCCACAAACTTCACCACGATAATTCCTGCCTTATAATCTTCACATGCCTGCCAAGCTCTTTTGACCATGTGCTGCCATCATTACCCCCCAGACAAAAAACAGATAAATTGGACAAATATCACAGCCATAAACCACCTCAGCTCATTACCTTCTTTTTTTTTTAGCGTTCTATTGGTTCTTATAAAAACTGTCCTCTCTGTCTTTATCATCCCTCTTATATGTCAGTCTGCCCCCACTATATTTATCAATTCATTATATCCCCTTTTCTTTCTCTCTTTTTTGTAGCCAACTCCAAATTATTCTTCACCAAATTAGTCATTTGCTTCCTTACCTTTCTCTCCTGATGAACAAACCTTAATCACTATGCCAATCTGATGTGCTGCAGTTGTTTGTAAATCAAAACTCCAACAAAAAGTGGCTGAGGCCCCCTTGTGCTGACCCTTATGTACCTCCCTTCTCCCTTCCCCTTCCTGCTACCTGCCCATTGTTCTGGGCTCTTGGCCCTTCCCCTTCCTTCTCCCTTCCCCTTCCGAGCACAACCATTCCCTAATGGAGGGAAGGGGTGCACCAGGACAACATGGTCTGCCCCTTAAAGGGCAAACTCCATTCTTCCTCTTCATCAGGTCTCCAACTTGCACACCAACACTTACCATCTTGACAGCTTTGCTTAGAAGAATAGAAACTTAAATTCTGTTGACAGAAAAGGACTACTTGGACCACCTTGTCTGTCCAGATGTTCCATGCCGATTCTGCCTCTGCAGACCCTATCCAGTCTCCAGAGACCCTCCCACCTCCCTGTCCCTTCTCTAATATACCTCTATGGGCATGGGTGTAGAGTTTAGGTTTTCTGGGGGGGTCTCAGGCTCAAAACTATTGGCCTAAAGAGTGAAACTGTTTTTAGACTATCTTATGGGGGGGGGACTCAGCTTTCCTGGGGGGCTCAAACCTGAAAGCCCCCAAACTCTACACATATGTCTGTCTGTATCCCATGAAAGCCCCCCACTGTTCTAGCCTCCACCACTTATACTGGCAGTCTGTTCTTGATGACTAATACTCTTTTACTGAAGAAATATTTCCTCACATCTTTCTTGAACTCTTCCACCCCATCTTCATTGCATGCCCCCTTGTCCTGGTGCATGGTTTCAACCACCTTTTTTTGGTAATTTGTACAACCTACAACCTTTCTTAGTCTTCTACTGTCCTCCACTGGCACCAGTTCCAGTACCTCTGTGTCAGTCTTGCTGGGTCAGAGCTTGCCATGGCAATCCCACTTCTTATAGCATATGTAGTAGAGGGGTTTATGCAACAAGGGTGAGTTTTTTTTAAGTCACTGTCCAAAAAGAGCAACGGAAAAACCACCCAAGTCACTACAGTGAGCAACATTAGATTGATTTCTGCAAACAATGATGGTTAATAACTTAAAAAAAAATAATCAAAAAGGAAATTTGTTTTATAAAGAGGGCTGCACCTTGTATCCTTGTGCCCCACACCACCCAACTTAAAGATTACTAACTCCAGGTGGGGTGGACTTAGAAAAAAATATATAATCCCCATGATGAGAAAAAAACATTCTGTCCCACACCAGGACTCAAGCCTGGGTCTTTCAAGTCCATAGGTGGTGGTTCTAGCCATTATGCCAAATGGCCAGCTCACCAAGGTTTGCCCAAACTATTCCCCAATTCTCCTTCTAGTGAGTGCAGCTCACTGCTAAACTCACTCTAACCTGCTCCTCAGTATTGTGTACCACTCGCAGTTCCTACGGGAGGTATTATTAAATCACTCAAATTGAGCCGCTCAATAATAGTCGGTCACATCACTGTACACCATACACCATAGCAGGATCCCAAAAAGTGAAACACAAACAGGCAGGTTCTCAGGTAAAAATGCCATACCTGGGCATATATATGAACATACAAAGTAGTCACTTTCACTATGGTTATTCAAGTTCTTTTTAACCAGGATGAAACATGCAAAATGTCAGTTACCATAAGACTTTCTTTGTTCATTCAGAAAATAAGGCATTGTATTTATACCTATCCCTCTCCCTCTCTAGCCATATATGAGGGATATGGATGCTGGTCTCAAGGCTGCCTCTATCTTCTTTCTAAAGTTAGGTCCTTCTCTTACTGAGGTCAATTACAACTGAGACACAGTCCTCTAAAACAGGGAAACCACACCCCTTAAAGTGATTTTTGTTAGGTTTCTCAGATGCCTTTTTAAGGTAGTACGCCATAGCCGCCCATGCTTCTGATATAGAGTCTGCTATTTGTTTTGTACAAATATCTGTCATCATCATTTTATGTTACGTTTTATCAGCACTTTGTCCTCCAGTTTTCTGTGTGCTGCCACACACCCAGAATTATGTCATGCAAGAGAACTGTCAATGTTTAACACACAACACCAAGGCATTCAGGGTAAATTATAAAAGTACTTTAAATGTTAGTTACCCAGAGGTGCAGTCCCTTATTCTGGTGGTGGTGAGTGCACCTAACATGTAGATGTACGTAGCAAGGCATTGTGGGTACAACAAGAAGTTGTTTTCCAATTTTCTTACTTTGAAGTGGTCTCATTTTTCTGTATTGGCTTCAACAATAAAAGTTCTCATATGTTTATTCTAAAAACAAGGTATTACACATATAGTTTATAGCTGACAAAATTTCTTTATTGAGAGATCTAGTCCAGTATTTTGGTAGTGTAGATGTCTGCAATATCAAGACTGACCAACAGAGGTCTCTGTTTCAAACTGGTGCATAAGAACTTTGATTCCCTTCCATGATATCTTGGTTAGGGGTTGCAGCACTGAAAAGATAAAGGGGTGGGTTATGCAAATGAAGCAGAGCACAGATATAAAAGCTTTTTTTTTCATAAAAAAACAGCACTTTTTGGCAGTTTGAATGGTAGAAGAGTGAATCACAACTCATACAGGTTACTATTCCCATTTGCTATGGCAAACCTGATGAAATCACTTTAAATACCCCTCCCTAGGTCTCCTAGTATCCAAGTCTCATGCATTGGACATCATAGCAGTATAATTATATTTTTATTTCTTTATATAAAGTAGTATTATTTTCAAAATACAGATCATCATTTTCATACCTTTCAAACATTCAAAAACAAAACAAAAATGTACATAAATTTCCTTGAAGAAACAGACAACAAACATATAAATTTGAGATCTTCCCTTAAAGGCTTCTTCCTTGGATCCTCTTACTCCACTATTCCTGCTCTGTTTCTGGATAAAAAGCCATGGGTCAAACCAGTTGCCCTCTTAGAAACACCTTTGCATACTGGATAAGAACCCCTTTGTTTTTGTCTTTCACTTCTCTTTAAGGTGTCACAATTGAACTTATAAAACTGTGTCTGTGACTGGTTAATGTTATTCTCTTTATACTGTAGTTATATATACAATAATGGATGGGGAAGTGTGCTTAATGAGAAATTAATGGTTGCCCAATGTGTGGGATGCTACATAAACCCCGAGAGCGAAACCTGAGGGGTTTATTAAAGCATCCCACACCTTGGGCAACCATTAATTACAAATTTAAGCACACTTTCCCATCTTTTATTATTTATAATTGCTGGTCTACAATTTTTTGGCCACAATCTTTACTGGTGCTCTTTTTCAGTCATGCAGGCAGACACAGACACACACACACACAAATGCTCTCTCTCTCTCTCTCTGTCCCTCTGATTTTCTGTGACACAGTCTTTTTTTTAGTTGCTTTTTCTTTTTTAATTATTGTTGGGTTTTTTTGGAGAGCTGTGTAGTTAAGTGGCCAACCACTTGCGATAACGCTTACCTTACTGAGTGACTTCTGAATCATTCTTGGTGGCAGCTGTAGCATCGGGATGGTAGGATGAAGCAGATTTTTTTTAATGTAGAACTTGCATTTTGCTTTTGGAAAAAAAAATAAAATAAAAGAAGCAATGATGACTCATCTGCAGACTCTCGCTAAGCTGGTAATAAACCGCCATGTTTCAGAAACTGAAAGCCCACCCAGGACAACTCGCACAGCCAATTAGGGAGCAGTTTTTGTTGACTGACTCAGCATGTGTTCCCCATTATAACCAGAAATTATAACTCAGTCAAGCAATGGAAAAATTGCTGACCAGTTATTATCTTCTTTTTAAGCACATTAACTTTACATAAAGCAGCTTTGCAGCTACCAACAAACAAAAAGCAGTGTTTGCAAGGTAGAACCATAGGGCACATGTCTTTGTGCTTCCGCATCACCTTGGCTGCCAGTAGTACAGCCCAGAAGATGGCAATGAGGTTCACCTTTTTTATTTTTGCATGACTGCTATTTTTTAAAGGAAGCCAAAAGTTTAGGCTTTATGCAGTGAACTCATGTGCATTTAGAATGTTTTCTAATTATTTTGAGTCAGCCTTCTGGCTAGCTTTGCCTTTTAAAAACCCTCAGTGAAGCCCAACCACCACCTCAGATCTTAGGACAGCAGCACGTATCTGCCCTGGGCTAAGGGTCTTTGTTTGATCTTGTCTGACAGCCTTTTCGGCATTTCAGGGTTCAGCCTGCTGCTGGTGTGAATAGGATGCTGCAGAAGGTTAACACATCTTCAGAACTACATAGCTGTTTTATTTCTATTTTCCTTGAATTTCTTTGTATACACCCCTGTTACTTTTAAATCCCTGCTGGCCACCCAACCAGCATGTTGGCTTTTGTGCAGTCAGGGAAAAGGGGGTGGACTTTGTTTCCAGCTCGAAGTGAGCAAGGAACACATAACATAAAGACATATGAACCCTAATGTTTTATTCACTCCTTCCTCCTGCTAGAAAATCAGGAAGAGAAGAGAGGAGAGGAAAGGAGAGGAGAGGAGAGGAGAGTCAAACAAAGCAAACAATGATTTAAAATAATGCATTTCTCCATAGGGTTTTGCCTCCCTATCAGAAAGATTCATTTTACATTAACAGCAGCCCCTATGTTAGCTTGTACAGAGCCTAGCAGGTCTGGTCACCTTTGGGAATGGGGCCAAAAATTGCAAAGTAGAAAAGATAGCAGAAGAAAGCAGAAATGGAGACAAAGTCAAGAAGATGACAGAACAATCGGGGTACTACAGGTATGAGAGCAGTAAGGTTTCGGTCACCAGCAAAATAAAAATAGCTTAAAAAACTGAAAAACATAGAGGGAGGGACAGGAAAAAGGGATGGTACACTGACCATGTCACAATGGGACTTGAGAAAAAATGGTAAATGAGATTTTTTAATATAATGAATTTCTGGACACTAAAGTAAATTACAACTTAAAGGTGCTGTTGCTGTGGTGGGAGATTGACACATTGCAGAGGTACTGTATGTAGCATGTTTATACATTTTCTGGGACTTGAGAAAAATGGGAAATAAGATTCTCATGCAT
This sequence comes from Neoceratodus forsteri, assembly GCA_016271365.2. Taxonomy (NCBI): domain Eukaryota; kingdom Metazoa; phylum Chordata; order Ceratodontiformes; family Ceratodontidae; genus Neoceratodus; species Neoceratodus forsteri. Next base: position 119,661,192 of record CM028136.1, on the reverse strand, counting down.
TGTGCATTTCTGGGCACTAAAGTGAATTACAATGTAGAGGTGCTGTCGCTATGGTTTGGGACTAACTAACATGGAGAAGCAGCATGTATAAAGTACATAAGTGGCAAAAAAATTAGCTAATGGTACAGTTAAGCTCAAATCAACAAAAGTTGGAAAATGTGCCCTCAGGGTTTCCAACCCTTACATCCTACCCTCCCAAACAAAGCAGGAGAGCAGGTGAGTGGTGTGCTTTGGGCTTGTCAAGCCTAACACTCTCCCCATTCCATCAGTAAATAAGGTCAGATGTGTAGGCTTTATGAGAATGGGTAAGCGTAAGACCTGAGAAGCCCAATGCACACCATACACCTGCTCTCCTGACTGGTTTGGGAGGGTGGGGTGTTAGGGTTGTAAACCTTAATGCCTCATTTCCCAGCTTGTATTGCTTTGACCCTAACTGTAGCATTAACTAGGTTTTTTGCAGCTTATTTCCTTACTTTTTGAGATAGTATAATAGAACCCTTATTTTGCTTTGGGAGCACAGGGTCCTTTGGACCCTGCACTACCAGGTCTACAGTACATAATTATGCCAACTTTCATTTTTCTGACATTTGTCAGTGCATTGATATTCACTGGCCCCACCCCATTGTACATGTGTGCCCAGTCCCCATTACAATTAATAACCTTGGTGTCTAGTTGCACCCCCTCTGATCCCCATATTTTGTTTAATGTAGACCCCCCTTTGGTGGTCAGTGGCACCCCCACACTCCCATGTAATTATTGTTTTATCCCTGGTGTCTAGTGGCACCCCCCACCCTCTGATCTCCATATTTTGTTTAATGTAGACCCCCGTTGGTGGTTAGTGGCACCCCCACACTCCCATGTAACTATTCTTTTATCCCTAGTGTCTAGTGGGGTTTACCTATGCTGAATCGACAACACTGTTTTCAAAGTTCGGCATCGTGAGATTCCCAGTGCTGAAAGGTGAACATTTGCCTGTCCGACATTACTGGGTTTCTCTTGGGGGTGCTGCAGCCCCTGAACCTCTCATGCAGGGGGGCTGTGCCCCCCATAGCCCCTTCTAAAGATTATCAACTCTGAGTCAGAGTTGATTTGAAGGGGGATGAAACATGGCGAAAAGGAGACATTTTGCCTTCAGGTCTCTCGCAGTGACAATTTTGAAACCTGTTGAAATTGTCGCTGTGAGAGATTCACCATAAAAGATTTGATGTTTGGTTGGCACATCATCTATAGGCACCCCACCCTCCAATTAACATATCATGTTTACTCTATATTCCCACTTGTGATTAGTTGCACCCCCCACTCTCTTATGTAATTAATGCTTTATCCCTCATGTCTAGTGGCACCCCATCCTCTGATCCCCATATCTTGTTTAACTTATACTCCCATTAGTGGTTAGTGGCAACCCCCACCTTCCCATGTAATTATTGTTTTACCCCTGGTTTCTAGTGGTACCCTCAACCCTTTGATCCCCATATCTTCTTTAATTTATAATTCCCATAATTGGTGGTTGGTAGCATCCAACACCCTCCCATGTAATTGTTATTTTATCCCTGGTGTCTAGTTGAACCCCCAACCTTAGATCCCCATGCATTCTTTAATTCATTTCCTCATTGGTGGTTATTTGCCCCACCTCCCATGCCCATGTCATCCTAAAAATGAAAACAATCCATCTATGCCTTTTTCAATTTTACAACCTGTTAATAAAAAGTCCACTGCCGATCATACCCACCACCCACCCAATCTCCACTTTCCACCACCTCCCGCACCCTGACACCCCACCCACCCTGACTCACCTGAACTGCCAACACACTGAAGATCCACCCTCCAATTGAAGACATGTCTTGCTGCTAGAATGGTAACTCGCTCTGACATCCAAGGTAACTGCTTTGAAACTGTTCCAAAGTTACCTTACTCATCAGAGAGCAGTTGTTGTCCCAGCAAGCCATGCTCCCATTAAGAGTGATTTACTCAGCTGGCAGTTCAGGTGACTGAGGTGTGGGAGTGTCAAGGGGATGGGAGGTGGGTGCATAGTGGGAAGTCGGGTGGGTGGTGCGGGTGTGATTGGCAGTGGACATTTTTCTTTTCACAGGTTGTAAAATAAATAAAGACATCAAGGGGAAGTTTTATTTTTTTCTGGTTGACAGGGACATGGGAGGGTGATGATTGCCACTAACCACCAATGGGGGAATAAATTATAGAAGATATGGGGATCAGAAGGTGGCGGTGGGGTTCCACTAGACACAAGGGATAAAACAACAATTACCTGGGAGGGTGGCACCAATGGGGGTAATATAAATTAAAGAAGATATGGGGCTTAGAGGGTGGAGGGTGCCACCAGACACCAAGGATATAACTATAATTGTATGGGAGGGTGGTGGGGTGCCAATAACCACCAACAGGGATATTATAAACTAAACAACATAAGGGGACTGGAGAGTTGTGGGGGGCCATTACACAAAAGGGATGAATCCCTCTTCATGATCAGAAATCCTTTTCTAAGAATGTCCCAGCAGTGACTCACTGAACCCCAGTATCCTCAGGCTGGTGCTAGATGAAGTCCTTGTCCCACTCACCAGCCTAATTAACTGATGGCTCTGCCTGGGACAATTTCCCACGGTTTGGAAAACAGCCATAATCACACCCATTCATAAAGGGGGCGACAGGTCGTCGGCCAACAACTACCGGCCAATCTCCATCCCACCCCCAAAGCCCTGGAGAAGTGGTGGCCATTCAAATCACTGATTATCTGGCTAAGCATAAAATCTTATGCCCAGAGCAACATGGCTTCCGTGCTGGTCACAGTACCAGCACTGCACTAATTAAATTCTCCAACTCCTACACTCCTCCCTGGATACCAGCTCCCTAGCTGGTGCAGTGTTCATCGACCTCTCAAAGGCTTTCGACACTGTCTCCCACCCTCTCCTGCTGAATGATCTCTGCCACACTGGTCTCTTGGCTGGCCCCCTAGCATGGTGCACAAGCTATCTAGCCGCTCGATCACAGTGTGTTAAAATCAATGGGATACTCTCTGATACCCATCCCATTCACTCTGGGGTCCCCCAAGGCTCCATCCTGGGCCCCCTTCTCTTCTCACTCTATCTGAACACCCTGCCCAGTGCATGCCCTGGCAAAATTCTCCTGTATGCAGATGACGCTGTCCTTTTTTGCCACCCACCGCAATCCCGTCTCCCTTCAGGACACCCTACAGCAGTCTTTCAATAATGCCGAAGCCTTGTTTAAGGAGCGCAGACTTGTCATCAATCTTAAAAAAAAACAAAGCTATGCTTTTTTCCCACCCCCAAAACAAAGCGAGCAACCACCCACTCTATATCCTTCCTAGTACCAAACAGCCACTGGAACAAGTCTGCTCCTACAAATACCTTGAAGTTACCTTCGACTCAGCCCTCACATTTCACAACCACATTGATGCCCTAACATCCGCCACTAACACATGGCTTGGCATCCTCTTCCGCCATAGAACCTGCCTTCCCCCAAATGCGCTCCGGCTCGCTGTTACGTCTTCCATATTGTCCCTTGTAGACTATGGTCTACCAGTCTATGGTGCTGCTGACACGATTGCACTCAAAAAAATTCACTTAACCCTGAATAAAGCCTGCAGATTGATTACTGGTGCCCCCAGGCTCACACACACCTGTCAGCTGTATGACGAGGCTAAACTCCTTACCCTGGATGAACGGCTCCGATATCAAACCTGCCTCCTCACAAAAAAAACCCTACTCAGGCTCTCCCCTCCTGGGGTGATGGCATCCATCCACCGGATCCCACCCACTATTGCAACACAGTCATCCAACAAGACCACTCTAATGGTCCCCAGATCAAGAACCAGCCATGGCCAGAGGTCCTTCTGCTACAGAGTCCCATCCTGGTTAAACTCTCTCCCTGCTCCCATCACCAATGCCACCACCATCTCCAAGTTCAAAACCACCCTTCAAAACCAACTCTTCAACACCCGTAGTTGCTCCTGTCTCTGAAGGCAGCCTCCACCTCGACTTCTCATGACAACGCCCACCGGGCGGCTCTCCACCTAACCCTCCCCACCACCTCTTCCTGGTACACCGTACCTATGTCTAACCTGGCCAGCGCCAGCTGTTTCATTGTATGCCTATTAGATTGCTCAATTTTTGATACCAACTTGTGTAACACCTGTTCTCAATTACTTGTACCCTGTAACCTAAATGTATTTTGTCTGACCTCAGTGTGACGTGGTGCCTCTGATGAACGCCTATTTTTAGCAAAACCTATGCTATGTAACCTAAAAATCTATGTATGTCTTTAATGTGACGAGGTACCTTTGGAAACGAGCCTCTGGCTCAAAGGTTGTAAACTGATTTCACAAACAAATAAATAAATAAATAAGAATGCTTTGCCATGGTCCTGGAAAAAGATTCCAGCTCACCGAAAAGGATATCATACTTAGATTTTTTTAAATATCTTTTTTTAAGAGACAAGTCCTTTTTCAAGAATCCTTTTTCATTCTTGTGAAAATGGAATTGTCTCTTGAAAAAGGATTTTGGACATAGAGTTTTTTTAAATCCTTTTACGCAAGCCAATTTCCTCTTTCATGAGAACAAAAATGGAACTGCAAAAAACCAACTTTGTAAATCATGATAAAGGCTTTAAATAGTTGAAAAAATTGTTCGATGGCCATGGGAGCTATATAAAATACACAGTGAAGCTCATCAGCTCTCGATGAGCAAGATACAAATTTGGATGTCTGTAGAAGACATCCCTAGGCAGAGTTATGACAGTTTGTTGTGTGAAAAATTGCAAAACAGGATGGTGGCTCATAAAAAATGAATTTTTTTGTCATAAAAAAGGATTGGCCCCACACAAAAAAAAGAATCCTTTTTTGTGAGACCAAAATCCTTTGTCGTTCCAGGAAGCTATGCAAAAGACTGTACTAAGCATGCACAGAACCCCAAATGTTTAAATTAAATAACTTTGTAAAGGATTAATATTTTTTACAGTAAACCAGTGAAATGCACTTCTGTGGGGCAGGCCCTTTGTACCCTGAAAAATTCAGATCAAACTTACAAATTATTTATGCACAGTGCAATGACAAAAAAAAGTGACTTTTATCATTTTAGCAGCAAGTGCAGCTTGAAATCTGCCATTCCAACCGAAAACAAACTTGGCAGGTCAAGAGACCTACAGTACCACATAACACTGCACATGCAAAATTTAAGGCAAATCAGTTGAATGGATGCAAAGTTATTAAAGTGCAAAATGTGAGGTTTAACATTAAAGTGCCTACTCAACTCTAACTATAGGGGCATGACTGTACCCCTATAATATAATTTCTGGGAGTTAGGAAAAATAGGGAAAATGCGAATGTAAGACATATGGGGCCAGATATTCAAAGTAGTTGCACCTGGTGCAACCATGTTCAGCTGGAGCAACCCCAGCAATGTGCCCCAGTGTGATATTGATCAGGGGTACTTGTGCAGTGCAAATCCTGATGCAACACAGCACAGTGTTAATGCATGTGATGCAAATTCAGGGGGTGTGCCCATGCATATGCAGAACATCCCGATATTCAGCATGGGCTGTGCAGCACATATGCAGACACAACCTTGAGTTGAGCCACAACCGGGGGCTCACAGTTGAGCAGGGGAAGAAAGGCTCAAGCCAGGCCACCCACAGACAGGCTGCTGTATTGCAGGATGCAGCACAGCACCTGCCAGCCATGGATGGCCATCCGCCCAGCAGGGACACCAGCCATAGGCACCCACAACCAGCCCAGCAACCCTATGTACCCCTCTCCTGTTTTCCCAATCTCGGGCAATACCAATGTAGATGTAGTACCTGGTGGGCCAGTGGTTCCCCCTTCCCTCCCATTTGTATGCCCAATCATGGGCATGTGCATAGTACCACCAAACCTGGTGGCCTAGTGGTTCCCCCATGCCACACGCCCGATCGTGGGCAGTCAAATACTGACACCCAAGCAGGTGGTCTAGTGGTCCCCCTCCCTTCTGTAAGCCCAATGATGGGTATTAGTAATGCAGAACCATACCTGGTAGGACAGTGGTACCCCACTCACCTCCCACCCACAGAGGACCCTGGCTACGCAGCAACCTCCCATAATAGGCGGGTGGCTGCACCCCATCCGCATACCACCCAGCTGCCTGCCAAATGACACAGCATACAGTATGAACTGTAAGCCAGTTGGTACACACTGTGCACCAATAGGCTTACAGATCATACCGTAAGCTGTCATTTGGTGGGTGGCTAGGCAGTATGCTGGTGGGGTGCAGCCACCTGCCAATGATGGGGGTGGAGCTTGGTGGCCAGGGTGCTCTGTGTGTGGAAGGGTAGAGGGTACCACTGGACCACCAGGTCTAGTTCTGCATTACTAATGCCCACAATCAGGCTTACAGTATGGATGAAGGGGGACCTCTAGACCACCAGATTGAGTGTCAGAATGCGACTGTCCATTATCAGGCATGCAGCGGGGGGGGACCTCTAGGCCACCGGGCCTACCTCTCAACCACTTGCTTCATGATTCAGGGACAAGACTTAAAAGAATCAAGGACAAGGACCCCAAATCAGGGACACATCCCACAATGTGATACTATTCATTCAGAAGGCTGATAGAATAAGGGTATATGTGTTTCTGAAGAAGAACAAGTCTGTAACATTAATGTTTGACATTATGCTGTGATATTAAGCCCCACTGTTCTGTCACATGCACACATATTTTACGAGGGACAGAGGAGGATTCCGACACAAACTCAGGGATGTCCCAGTATATCAGGGACAGTTGAGATGTATACCACCAGGTTGGGTGGTACTATGCACATGCCTGCGATTGGGCAAATGGCTGGAATGGAGGGTGGAACCACTGGCCCACCAGGTACTTTTTCTCTGTTGGTACTGCCCACGATCGGGCAACCAGGAGAGGGGTCGACTGGGCTACCAGGGACTAACCATACTGTGGTAGCAGCTACGCTGGGTGCCAGGTGCATTGTGCTGGGGTGGCCCTCAGCACCACATGCAAATGGAGGCATAATGACATGCAAATGGCCCCATTTGCACCATGCATACATTATGGCCTCATTTGCATGTGCACTTCTGAAGATCACGGGTGATGTGCCCAGTGCAACTGCATTTGCACTGGAGCATTCCCGGACCTCCCTGTCTGGTGGTTGCACTGGCCCATGGTACTTGTGCATGGTGCATTCCATGCCATGTTCAACAGTGATGCACCTTGGTGCATCACCTTTGAATATCACCCTGTCTGGCCCCGGTACATCTCAGTTGCACTGCACCCCCTCTTGCACCATTGCCTGGTGAAGTTTGAGTATCTCACCCATGATGTGAATTCATTGCTATGGCTTGGGTAGGACAAAGGGTACACCCTCAACATGGAGTTCTGTTGTTCCCTCAAGCAGTATCTGCTGGTTTAATAGCAGTATCTGGAGTGTAGCCACCATTGACACACTTTTTTGTCTGAGATCCTCCATCTTGATGCATAGTTTTACTTGTTCATCTCAAAAAAGAACTTGAATTAGGAGGATCTGCAGCTAAGGTCTCACATGATGTCCCTGGCTGCAACCCTCAAGTCTGGCTGCAGGTCCTTTTTCCCTCATCATTGCCCCCTCAAGAAATTTTACACCTTGCCATCACTTGCTATACTGCCCCCCCTTCCACAACAGAAGGACTACTAGGAGTGGCACCATATCCTTCCCTCACAGTCACCTTTTTGTATGCCTCCCCCTGACAGTAGTTCCTTACTCTAAGGTAGGTGTGCTGCCCACCAGTGCCCAAGTAGTTGCACTGTTTACAATGCTGAACAACTGTCTGGCAAGTCTGCATGTCACAACACTATTGTCAGTGGGGTCCACATCAGAAAATTCCCAAAGTAGGGAGAAAACATTTCCCAAAAGCACCCACCTGAAAAAGATCCATCCAATTATTACTTGCATTCTATGTAAGCAATTGAAACCTACCTATCATTCAAAGGACAGGGAATTGAATGCAGATGTGGCAGAGATGACTGCTATTGATCTTCTCCCATTTTCTTTTGTGGAAAATGCTGGTCCAAAACAAAAAAGTTCCCAAACTCAAGACTTTTGCTGTTGTCCAGAAGAGGAGCCAGTGGTGGATGAACTCAAGGGTTCCTCCTCATGGGGATCAGCCAGTAGTGGCAGTGGTAGCGGGGGGAGAGGTACAGGGGATTTATCCTTTGCACGTTCTTCTGATAGTTGAATGACAGTGACAATGGGAGACACTGATTTGTGCTGCTGTTGCACTGTGTGTGTGGGGGGTCCTGGAGATAAAGAAAAGCCATTGCTGCAAGGAAATAATTCCTAGCCAACTTCTAAGACAAGATGTGTTAAAATTCAAAAACAGCTGTACAACATTGATGTACAATCTGTTTCTCAAGGCTCAAAGAGCAGCAGATCATTCATCTTCTACTCACTCACAGAGACTGCAATATGAAACTGAAGGACACTGTGTACATTGAACTGTATCATTTGACCTTTAGGAACTGTTGCATATGACCTTCAGGCACCAGTTCCTCCTTCTGAGGAAACCTTGCCTTAATTTGTAGTAAAACAATGTCTAAGGTGAAATTATACATGAAGTACCAGCAAAGTTTTTTGAAATCAATGTTGCTACAAAATGACCAACTTCATGAACTGCTTCTCAAAGTCAAAGTCAAAGTCAGTGACTTCACCGGAATGTCGCTGCATGTCTTATATTATAATATATATGATATGCTCCCTTACAGCAACACCATTACAGTAAACAACGTCGATGCCGACAACATCAACAGTTTGCTGTAATGGTGTGTCAGAGACCCCGGCACTGTCTTCTGGTCCTACACCCCCTTTCCAAATCAACTCAGACATGGAGATGATTGTATTTAGTATGGGGGGGTGTGGGGGACAGAGCCCGCCACATGGGGGGGTTTGAGGGACAATGCCCCCCAATAGAAAAATGGACCAGGTTTCCTTATGGATTTATTTCAACTGCAACTTGCAGTCAACATAAATCCATCACTGTGATGCTGGTCGATAAAATAGTTGTTGAACCGACATCGTAGAGCCAATATATATATATATATATATATATATTATGGTAGCATGGTAGTGCTACCATAGTTTGGGTTGAGGAGCCATTTCTATGTTAAACCCCAAAACTTTGCACCTTAATAACTTTGCAACCATTTGATGGATTTGCCTGAAATTTGGAATTTATGATCAAAAACCATAGGCCTTGGGATCTGCCAAGTTGCGTACTGGTTGGATATACAGCTGCGGAGTAATTAAGTGTGATCTGTGCGCGCATTTACGCTTTTCTGGAATTCTGTGGTCACGCCTACAGGTCGTACGGTTTTCGTGACCGGCCCAAAATCTTCAGGGAACGTGCAGCCGGGGTCCCCAATGTGCCTTTCAAAGATTTCGTGAAAAAATATTAAACGGTTCAAAAGTTATTCAAAAAACAGTTTCCTATTATAAGTCAATGGGAAAAGTTAACAAAAAGTTCAACACTTTCGCAAATGCATTTTTACTTTCGCAAATGGGCCTGTTACTTTTGCAAATCAGCCATTTTGTTTTCAGCTGGTGATCAGAAAAATGGTTGGCATTTAAATTTGGGACCCTCTAGCAACCTAATTTTTTTTGTATTCACCTAGTCGGGCCCTGAGGATGCTTGCCATGTCTTTATTTTGTGGTAAAACACCCTAGAAATATGTTTTTCAAATTTCTGGAAAAAGTACTTTCACAAATTACTTTCGTGCTCACGAAAGTGTATGAAATTTTTATAAAGCTTTCTAAATTAGCAGTAATTTTCTAGTCTGTGGGAAAATGACAGCAATTCTTTGGCACTGCACTGCAAAATAACCGTTGGGAGTTTTGGGCTGAAATTTGGAGAGAATGAGCCGATATCTCACAGATGTGCCTTTCAGTGTTGTATTGAAAAAATATTACAGCGGCGGCAAGTTATGGCACTCCAAAGTTGACAGTTTTTCCCATAGGATAACATTACGGTCAAAGCATTACAGGAATCCTTTGGCACCCTGCTGCAAAATAACGGTTTGGTCTTTTTCCTGAAATTTGGAGGAAGACAGCCAACAGTACACAGATGTGCCTTTCAGTAGTTTGGTGAAATAATATCACATGGCAGCAAAGTTCGGTACTCAAAATTGACAGTTTTCCCATAGGATAACATTCGGCACCGACCTTAACAGAAATCATTTGGAGCCCTGCTGCAAAATAGCGGTTTGGTCTTTTTCCCTGAAATTTGGAGGGAAGACAGCCAACAGCCCACAGATGTGCCTTTCAGTAGTTTGGTGAAAAACATTACAGGAGGCAAAGTTATGGTGCTCCAACTTTTCTTTTTCCCATAGGAAAACAATCCGGCGTTCGCCGCGCCTTACAGGGCCCGTATCTCGGAAACGGTGCGAGATACGGACTTTTCATCGGAAAATTTCTTAACCCCATAACAGGGCTAAGATCCAAATTAGCCAGGTCAGTTGTAAATAATGACTTTTAAATTTTTTTTCTACGTCGTACGGTTCCTGATATATAATGTATTTAGTATTCCAAGATCTCATTTTCTGCGCCGATACTCATTATTTTGCATACATTATTTGTACTCACTGTCTTTCTCAATGCAGATTTTGGGGAAAACCAGCCTGTGCGCTTACATTACTGTTACTGTTGCCCTTTCCGCTTGCGGATCCGTACCCGTTTCACTTACCATTGACGTCTGAGCCACCGTAATGGGTATCCTGCGTTTTCATTTGCGCTTGCATTTCTGTTATTTTTTGCCATTTCTGTCTACAGTACTGTTTATCTTACTGTTTCACTTTACATCACCATGCCCATTGGCATTTCTGTTTGCAGGCACCATGTTACTATGTGACAACACATCACGTGGCAGACCATTCCCGTCTACGCCACCATGTGCATTACCCTTTCTGTTCTCATTCATGCTTGTGTTACCATGTTCGCCACTGTTAGAATTTCTGTTTGCGTTGCTGCCCCTGTTAGTATGCCACAACACATCATGTGGCGGGAGCGCGGGGCCCTCCGTCAACGCATTATGCAGCGGGACCACGGGGCCCAAAGAGCCCCACGCTCCCGACGCTGCATTACATTCACTATTTCTCATTATCATTCTCAAAAAGAAGGGAAATTAGAGGCAAATGCATTAGTTAGGGTTGTTCCACAGCGACAAAAGTGAGGAAATTCGCTGTTAGGGTTGAAAACCCTAACTCCGAATTCACCCCCCCAGCACCACACACACACAGACACACACACACACATTCAAGTATGGGGGAGGACCAAGTCAACACAACCAATGACAGACATCCAGCAGCAGGTGACAGAAATAACAAACAATTGTCTAAATGTACTACGAGACATCCCACCCACCTGACCAGGTACTGCATGCTCAGTGGAGATCAACAGCAAAACTGAGGCCATGTACACCAAGCGTACATCCCTGATTGCAGCTGCACACAACGTACCACACTTAGTAGTTGCATGACCTTACCTACCGATGCCCACACCAGACCACACCACTTGTGGTGGGCCACCTGAGCAATAGAGTTCAGCAAAACCAAGGAGTTATAAAGGTATAATATCTCTGATTATAACAAGGGTTTGAGAAATGCAGCTTTCTAATTGACTGTAAACATTGTAACAGCCTTATGTTTAGTTTTTATTAACATACATGTAGAGCCTAACCATATGATGAACATGGTTTAATGTTGTTTAAAAAACAGTTTTATTGTGATAGCAATAAGCCACTCCCAGGTATTATGTTAATGGTCAGTTTGTCACTGTCTAGCGACATGTGGCACTCGGCTATGCCTCATTCAACATTAAACCCCTACAGGGTGATTAACAGACCATTTAACATAACTGTTGGTCATGCCTTATTGCTTAATTGTCTTTATGAGTAGATACTCTCCCTCTGGTAGGCACTGCAGCAGCTTTGCAACACAGTGTCCCACCCAGTTACACCATACACTGTCTAGTTACTGGAGAATGGCTGTGAATATGAACTCATGAAGATGAACAGTGTAACTTGATCATTACAGTCATTGAAACCCTAGTGTGATTATAACTGACAGAGTCAGTGATAGAGGATAACCCCTGCTGTCCTAGTACACTTACCCCATTGTGAGTTAAATCAATACTAAAAGTCATTCTGTTTATATCTACACCATACCTACTTGATTCCTGTTGTACCATAATTAACATAGTTATCACTTCGATAGCATCAGTGACAGAAGTGTGGCAAACCCAAACACTAGGCATACAGCCTGAGTATGAAACAACTGTTTAAAAAAAAATCACACTGTGTCCATAAGTGGCATAGATCACTCATTGCAACAATAGTAAATGTATTACTATTTGAATAAGTTAGTCATCACAGATGCAATGAGATTGTCTTTATCAGGTACAACATACTCAGTAAGTGCCTACAGGAACAGCTATCCTATATACATCTCCGATACAGGTACATCCTTGTCAGCTCAGTAGTGCTATGATATTTAGAAGTTGCTTGGCCTGATCCATGCAATTACAATGTTTCTTACAAAGAATACTTACTGCATCTTTAGTATTGAAACACACTGAAGGTCTATGTATGTACATCAGCAGTACACCTTCATCAGTAAGAATGCATGTGATACTGGCAGTACAAATTTCACAGCGTTGAACAGGCAATGCTTTTCCATATGTTTACATCAGCCTCTCTATGTTGAGTAAACCGTTGCAGTAAATGTACTACTATGTAAATCACCTACTAAATGTATCACTACTTTTATCTTGAGCATGCTAGTGTCTTGTAGTTAATTTATGTGCTTTTCTTAATTAATGTATACTCACTAGTGTTAAAACCTTTCTACAACTGTCATCATGCACCTTCAGCATTTATATTGAATAACGGCACAGTACCAGTTGTGGTGTGGTGTGGGGCATCGGTAGGTAAGGCCATGCAACTACTAAGTGTGGTACGTTGTGTGCAGCTGCAATCAGGGATGTGTACGTTTGGTGTACATGGCCTCAGTTTTGCTGTTGATCTCCACTGAGCATGCAGTACCTGGTCAGGTGGGTGGGGATGTCTCGTAGTACATTTAGACAATTGTTTGTTATTTCTGTCACCTGCTGCTGGATGTCTGTCATTGGTTGTGTTGACTTGGTCCTCCCCCATACTTGAATGTGTGTGTGTGTGTGTCTGTGTGTGTGTGGTGCTGGGGGGGTGAATTCGGAGTTAGGGTTTTCAACCCTAACAGCGAATTTCCTCACTTTTGTCGCTGTGGAACAACCCTAACTAATGCATTAAACAGAGTTTTTTGCCTCTATATATATATATATATATATATATATATATGTATATATGAATATTTTTTTATTGCAAAATAACTATGTTAATGCATCAGTTGGGGTTGATTCCACACCAATAAAAGTCTGGAAATTCGATGTTAGGGTTAGAAACCCTTCCCCCAACACCCCCACACTCCACAGGTCAACAGGCAATGGAGGGTGCCTTGGGGTATTTGGGCCAAACTCTCACCCCATTCTGTTTGTAAGGAAGCTGATTTGGTACAGTATAGAAGACTGGGGTGAGAGTTAGGCTTGATGACCCCAAAGCACACCCCAAAGCCTGTTGGTCTGTGGAGCACAGAGGGGTATTGTGGGGGTAGTATTGGTAACCCTAACATCAAATTTCCAGACTTTGTTGGTGTGGAATCAACCCTTAGTGATGAATTAATGTAGTTTTTTTTGCAATGAATTTCCCTTCTTTTTGAGAAAGTGAAATATTATTCATTTGGTATCCACAGGTGGGAGTGTGAGCCCTCCAGGCCCTGCTCTCCCACCCACCTAATAATGTAGAGATATAGCACAGTAGGGCCCTTCATTCCCAGTATTGCAAGATGGTATCCATGGGTGGGAGCACTGGCCCTCTGTGCCCTGCACTCCCAACCATGTATAAGTATAGAGACATAGCGGAGGAGGGCCCTGTGCTCCGAGTTTTGCATAATCGGATCCATAGGTGGGAGCATGGGCCCACTGGGCCCTGTTCTCCCACCCACCCATAAGTGTAGAAGCACACTGCAGGAGGGTGCTATGCTTCCACTTTAACAGAAATAATATGCATATGTAGGAGCACTGGCCCTCTGTGTTGCTGATTTCTACATGTCCTGGTAAGGTGCAGCTGTTTTTTTTGCTGTACCGGAGAATTGTTAAAATACTTTCGAACCTGCTACCTTGTTTGTGAGTTCTACTTTATTTTAATCAATGTTAATGGAGTTTTTCAAGTTACAGCAGAGAATTATTTTGGTATTGTTAACACTGAACTGTAAAGTGTTCAAGTGTTCCAATAATTTGGGAGTGACTTATGCTATGGGCACCTTTGAGAAGGAGGAGGATAGTGGAGTCCCCTGCATTAATGGAGAGAGTTGGAGCACTGTGAGTGCCAAAATGCTGTCTTGCTACCTGAATAAGGTATGATACCTATGCCTAGGGGACTATAGTTGGCCTTTTCAATAAAATACACCTGAAGTTATTACACTCAGAGAAGCATTTTTTTTTTCTCTTTTCAGTAGGTAACTTTGCCCCATCATGTGACAAGGCGGTAGGTAAAGCAAATAGGATGCAGGGATGCATAGGCAGGGGCACCACCAGCAAGAAAAGGGAGGTCATAATTCTACTATACAAGACACTATTGATGCCCCACCTGGAGTACAGTGTCCAGTTCTGGAGACTTTACTTTCATAAGGACAAAGACAGGGTGGAAAATGTTCAGAGGACAGCAACAAAGATGATATAGAGATTGCATCACAAATCCTATGTAGACAGGCTGAATGACTTGAATATGTACTCCCTGGAGGAGAAAAGGGAGAGAGGGGATATGATAGAGACATACAGATACCTTATGGGGAGGAACAGGATGAAGAAAAACACTATTTTCCTGCTAAAAAGATGTTCCCGGACTAGCGAGCATGGGATGAAGTTGGATGGAGGGTGATTCAGAGGAATTGTGAGGAAGAATTTCTTCACAGAAAGGGTGGTGGACAAGTGGAGCACCCTGCCTGAGGAACTGGTGGGGGCTAAAACAATCACAGTATTTAAAAATGCATGGGATAAACATAAGAGAATCCTGGAGGTCAGGGCTAAGGGGCAACAGACTTCTAGGAAAAACAAAGTGATCTACACTTAAATGGGCAGACTGGGTGGATCATAGGCCCTTTTCTGCTGACAGTATCTATGTATCCTACACATTTGGAGTTGCTGATTAAAGTTATCCACTCTCAGGAGAAGCACGGCAGATTATTAAGCTTTTCAGCTTGCTGGCAGCAAACTCCATCCGAGCTCCTTTAAAGAAAATTGTGAAAGCTGCAGGGCAGAGAGGATAAAAGATTAAAAATGAAAAAAGTACTGATGCAAAAAATCTACTGAAAACTAAAAGTATTGAAGGAAATGGTAACAGAAGTTCAGGTGATATGTATATGGAGCCCCACCAGAGTAAGGTCAATCAGGGACTCCTGACTAAGCATTTGGAAGTTCCAGGAGACAGTCCTGGTTATCAGTGTTCCTTTACTAATGCAAGTCAAAACAAACTAAAATGTTTTCAAGTGCTTTGAACTATTTCCTACTGAAAATATTTAAAATGCGGATAGAGATGTTGAGAAATAACATTTTACTGGTGAAATTCCCACAAAATCGGCAAGTTCACTGAGCAAAACATTTTGTGAAATTCCAACATTCTGCAAAATGTTTTGCTGGCTGTGAAACTGAGAAATTTGACTGCAAAATTCAAGATTTCACTGTGAAATTGTGAAATTTCACCGCAAAATGAAAAATTTCACTGTGAAATTCAAAATTCTGCCAAATGTCACCCTAATTTCACCATTTTGCAAGTGAAATTTGACATTTTGTGGACATAATTTTGCATTTCATCATAAAATTTTGCATTTTGCAGATGAAATTTCACAGTCTGCTTGTGGAATTTTGCATTTCACACCAGCAAAATAATTTGCACATCTCTAAATGGGGGTAAGCTCAAGAAAGGGGTAACCCTAAAATATTTTGATGCCTGTGTAAGGGGAAAGGAAAATGGTACTTCCCTTTTTTGACTTCAAATTATGAAGTTATTGGAGATACTGTTTTTTTAGATATATTGCTCATTATGTTTTTACAGACAATGGAAATCTGGGTAAAAAAGCCTTTTGTAGATATTGCTTCAAGGCAAGATTGTACTTTCTCCCACTTGCTTAAGGCCTCTTGGATTGTTGCTTGCCCACTTGCTTCATGCCTCCCTGTGGTAATTTGTGAGGCTTTTGAATATGGACACACTATGGGGTGTTGTGGAGTGGTGAATGAGATGTGGAGCATCTCTGTTTAGAGGTGTCACTCTTGACTTGTTTTATGTTTTTACTTTGTACCTTATTTACAGAAAAAGAATGCTGATGCAAGTGAGATGCCTTAATGTTATTGATGGCTTGCCAACATAACGTTGCCGCTTTGAACAGCAAAACATTCCTAGGCATTTTTATGGATTCAAGCTAGTAAATTGTGAGGTTTATGGAACTTTAAATGATCAGGTTAACTTGCTGATTTACTGCTAATTTTGGATTCCACTGCAAAAATTAGACTAGCAGCCTTGTTTGAATTAACAGTGGGCAGTTGATTTACAGTGATCTTTAAATTCTGACTTTACTAAAACTACTTGAAATGTTTCTGAGTCTTAAAGACTTTTATTATGTCTTAAACTTCAGGAAGCATACTACCTTGTTTTTACCTATGTATGATGTTGCAATGCTAAATGCTTTCTGTTATAGACATGTGTGTGTGTTACATTCCACTTACTCAGCTCTTACAGTTAATTAGTCAATTAAGGTACCATTTTACTCATACAGAAAATATATAGAAACATAGAAATGTTGAAGTTTGCAGCAGAAGTAGACCACTAGGTCCATCTAGTCTGCCCATTTGTTTTAGACTTATTTTGACACTGTAGTTGCCCTTTGTAGTCAAGGCTCCCTTGTGTCTATCCAATGCATTCTTGAATCTCACCACAGTGCTGATCCCCACAACCTCTTGGGGCAGGCTGTTCCAGGTGTCCATCACTCTTACTGTGAAGAAAAACTTCTCGTGTTGGTAGAGATTCTCCCTCCTTGCAGCCTGAGGTCATGTCCCCTGGTCCTGGAGCTCTTCATGAAGTGAAAAAGGTCCTGTGCCAGTACCTTGTTAATGCCTTTTATGAACTTGAATGTTTCAGTCATGTCCCTTCTATCTCTTCTCTGCTCCAGGGAGTACATATTCAGTTCCCTAAGTCTTTCCTCATAGGACATGTACTGCAGACCCTGAATCATTTTTGTCACCTTTCTCTGTACTGTTTCCACTCGGTCAATGTCCTTCCTGAGGTGAGGCCTACAGAATTGGACTCCATATTTCAGGTGAGGTCTGACCAGATACAGTGGTAATACCACCTCTCTCCTCCGGTTCATGATTCCACTCCCAATGCAGCCTAGCATTCTGTTGGCCTTCAATGTTGCTTTCTTACCACTACTTACTAACCTTTAAGTCATCTGAGATTATGATTCCAAGATCTTGTTCCTGGTCTGAGGCCACCGGTCTTTCCCTTCCTAGGTAATACTCCTTTCTTGGATTTTTCTTTCCTATGTATATGACCTTTCACTTTTTGGCATTAAATCTCAGCTGCCACACTCCAGACAATTCTTCAAATTTCTTGAGACCAGCTTCCATCTTGCTCATTCCTTCTGAAGCGTCCACCCTGTTACATATCTTGGTGTCATCTGCGAACAGACACATCTTCCCTTCCAGTCTGTCAGTGATGTCTGCTATAAAAAATATTGAAGAACAGAGGCTCCAGCACTGAGCCTAGGGGCATCCCAGTGGTCACTCTGACTTCTGTTGATTGAATTCCATTAACTTGTACCCTCTGGGTTCTGCCTTGTAAACAGTTTTGTACCCATCTGACTACTTCTGGACCAACCTCTGGGTGGCCAAAGTTCTTTGACAGCCTTATGTTTGGAACCGAGTTGAAAGCCTTACTAAAGTCTAGATAGACCACATCTACTACCCCACCATGGTCCAATATTTTTGTAGTGTAGTCAAAAAACTTGAGCAGATTTGTCTGGCATGACCTACTTGCTGTGAAACATTGCTGTTTAGGGTCTGGTAGGCTGCTAGTTTTGAGAAATGCTATGATCCTGTGTTTGAGTAGTGTCTCCATTAGTTTCCCCTACTATAGATGTGAGGCTTGCCAGTCTGAAATTACTAGTCTCTTTGCAACTGCCTGATTTGTGAAGTGGAACCACTATTGCCTTTTTTGAGTCTTCAGGTACCACAATGCTCTTCAAGGATTTTGTGAATGGAAGTGCCAGATGGGCTGCTAAATCTGCCCCCAGTTCCGTAACGATTCTGCGGTGCATCTCATCTGGTCCCATGGCTTTGTCTGCTTTTAGTTTATTTAGCTCCTCCTGAACTTTGACTTCTGTAAAGGGACTCATGTCTACCCCTGGTTCTGGGGTACCGTATTTTTTCAGAACTGAGCCATCCTCTGGATCTACTTTGGCAAACACAGAGCAGAAGTATTTGTTTAGGATTTTGTCTTTCTCTGGATCATGTTGGGTGCATTTCTCTTCTTCAGTAGCAATCGTTACTACAGAAACATAGAAACATAGAAATTGACAGCAGATAAGGACCACTCGGCCAATCTAGACTGCCTATTTCCCTACCTGATAGATAAGCTGCATATTCTAGTTAATCAACAGCTTACTTCTTCCTACCCCCCACCACAAGAACTGCCTTATGCCTGTCCCATGCATTCTTGAATTGTCTTACTGTTCCTGTGTCCACAACCTCCTCAGGAAAGCTGTTCCATGCATCCACAACCCTTTCTGTAAAAAAATATTTTCTAACTTTAACTCTGAGCTGTCTCCCCTCTATCTTCAAATTGTGCCCCCTTGTTCTTGCACATCTCTTCTTCTGAAATATACTACCCTCTTGTACTTTGTTAATTCCCTTGAGATACTTGATATTTTCTATCATGTTCCCCCTCTACCTCTTTTCCTCAAGAGTATACATATTAAGCTGCTTTAGTCTCTCCTCACATGTCTTCTTGTGCAGACCCTGCACCATTTTGGTTGCCCTCCTCTGAACAGCTTCCAACCTATCTATGTCTTTGCAGAGATGGAGTCTCCAGAATTGCATGCAGTACTCCAGATGGTGTCTCACTAACTGTCTGTACAGAGGGATAACAACTTCCAGTTTTCTACTTGTGATGCCTCTCCATATGCATCCCAGTATCCCCCCAGTCCTCTTTCCTGCCTTCTCACATTGCTTGCCAACCTTTAGGCCATCTGATATAATTACTCCTAGATCTCTTTCCATTTTTGTTGTTGTTATTAACTCAACCCCCATTGCATACTCTTCCCCTGGGTTTTTGTTTCACAGATGCATTACCTTGCACTTTTTTGCATTGACTTTGAGCTGCCACATATTTGACCATTCCTCCAACCTTGCCAAGTCCCTTTTCTTTCTTTACACCCCACCTTGTGTATCAACCCTGTTGCAGATCTTTGTGTCATCTGCAAAGAGACATACCTTTCCTTCCAGGTGCTCTCCAATGTCACTTATAAAGATATTAAAGAGGACTGGTCCCAGTACCGAACCCTGCGGTACCCGACTAGTTACCTTCCTTTCTTCACTGTGGACTCTGTTTACTATTACCCTTTGCATTCTGTTGTCCAGGTAGTATTTTTATCCAGGCTACCACCTTGGGACCCATGCCAAGGCTGGCTAACTTCTATATTAATCTTTTGTGTAAGACTGTGCCAAATTCCTTGCTAAAATGTAGGTAGGCCATATCCACAGCCCCTCCCTGGTCTACTACTTTGGTCACCCAGTCAAAGAAATCTATTAGGTTCATCTGACATGACCTTCCTGCTGTGAAACCATGCTGCCTTGGGTCCTGTGCCCCACTGGCCTCTAGGTACTCAACAATTATTTCCTTCAGAAGTGATTCCATCATTTTCCCTACCACTGAAATCAAACTAACTGGTCTGTAGTTTCCTGCCTCTGCCCAGCTCCCACTTTTGTGAAGTGGAATCACATTTGCCCTCCTCCAGTCCTCAGGTACTACCCCATTATCCCATGATTTATTAAAGTGAGTAGTCAGTGTTGTTACTAGTTCTACCCTTAGTTATTTTAGAATTCTTGGGTGAATCCCATCAGGCCCCATTGTTTTGTCCACCCTCAATTTCAAGAGTTCTTTCAAAACCCTTTCTTCTGTGAATGGAATAGTATCGACCACCCCCATTGAGAGTTTCTCCCTTGTTTGCTTTAGGTACCTTCCCTTCCTCTTCCGTTGTGAATACTGAGCAGAAATATTCATTCAGTATCCCTGCTTTTTCACTTTCACCCTCTGCCTACATTCTCTGCCCTTCATTAAGTCTCTGTATCCCTCCCTTGGTCTTTCTTCACTCTAATGTACCTATAAAAGGTTTTATCCCCCTTCTTAACAGAGTTGGCCATCTTTTCCTCAGTTTGTGCCTTTGCCATTCTGACTGCCTTCCCTGCCTCCTTCTGCTTTAACTGATAAAGTCCTCTGTCCTGCTCCTTTTGTGTTTCCTTATATTTCCTGAATGCTATCCTTTTCTCCTTAACCATCCCTTCCACCTCTTTTGAGAACCATAGTGTTTTCTTCCTTCATTTTGTTTTGTTGATTTGCTTCACACAAAGGCTTGTTGCCTGTGCGACGGCTGTTTTGATTATTCTCCATTGTTCCTCCACCCCTCCTTCTTGCCCATTTGTTAGTGCTTTTCTGAGGCACTCTCTCATTTTCCCAAAGTCAGCCTTCCTTAAGTCCAATACTCTTGTTTTTGTATGGCTTGACTCTATGGCTGCGTTTTTTTGTGAACCACACTGTTTGGTGGTCACTTGTTCCCAGATGGCTACCCACTTCTAGATCTGAGATCCTTTCTCCTTCCCCATTTGAGAGTACCAGGTCCAAGATTGTTCCCTCCTGAGTGGGTTCCAACACTAGCTGTCTGAGGCATGCCCACTGTAGGTCATCAAGAATGACCCTGATCTTGGATGTGCCTGTAGCAAAGGTATTCCAGTTAACATCTTGGCATTCTTAGGTCCCCCATCAACAAGTTCTCCCTTTTTTCTGCCACTATAAGGCTGCCTTCTATCCTTTCCTTGTCCATTTCCTCCCCCAGAGATGGGGGTCTGTACACAACCCCCATGTGGATAGTGGTGCCATTTCTGTCTCCAGGGAGACCCATAGTGACTCATCAAATTCCTGTTTACTCTTTAGTTCTGTTGCTTTAATCCATTCCTTTATATAGAGAGCTACTCCTCCTCCTCTTTTACCCACCCTGTCCCTCCTATAGACTTTGTATCCTGGTATGTTGACATCCCAGTCATGGTTCTCTGTGTACCATATTTCAATGACTACCACGATATCCAGCCATCCCTCTTCCATCAAAGCCACTAGTTCAGGGAGCTTGTTGCACAGCCTATGGGCATTGGTACTCATCACCTTCCATTTATTTTTTATGGCCTTACCACTTTCAGCCCCATCCCTGTCTTTACTGCCTTTTTCTGCATTTATTCCTGTCCTACTCCCTACTAACTTCTCCACCTTGGTGTTTACCTCTCTAACTACTGTGTTTAGTGTGGGGAGGCTAGGATTTCCTTTATTATTTTCAATGCCTTCCCCCTTGGCTAGTTTAAATGCTTGCCAATGAAGCATTTAATCCTGTCACCTAGAATCTTGGATCCCCCCCTGACAGATGCAGACCATCATGCCAGTATAAGCCTGCATCCCTCCAGGTGGCTCCCCAGTCTCCAATGAAGCCAAAACCCTGAGCTCCACACCAGTTTTTTAACCATTCATTAAATCCCATGATGCTGAATACCCTAGAATCATCCTTGCCATAGACAGGCAGCACCTCTGAGAAGGTTACCGTACATACATGCTACTTGTCTAAGGCCCCTCCTGAACTCCACAAACTCCTTCTGCACTGCTCTGATCCCATTTGCAGCCAGGTCATTTGTCCCTAGGTAGACAATGACATCCAGCTCCCTCCCTCATGCAGCTGCTTCTGCTATCCTGAGGATTCACTTCCTGTCCCTCTGAGTCATGGCGCCAGGCAGGAACCTTACCTCCCTATCCCATTCCTCCCCCACTTCTACCCCTCTAATGATCGAGTCACCCACCGGGAGTTGTTTCCTTTCCCTGTGGGGTCTCATGCCACCCTCCTGTGGGTCTCTTTTGTAGAGATTCCCAGCATCCTTCTTGGTCTCAACTGCATGTGCCTCCATAGAGGAACCACTCTTTGCCAGAACAGCATATGAATTATGAAGAAGCACACCTAGAGTGATGCACCTCTGTTCCACCACTCTCTCCCTCCCTGAGCCCACCTTGGAACAACTGCTCCTCTTTCTTGACAATCTCTGAGGTAATGGTGGTGGCCCTGGTGGTCCCTGGGTGGGGGATGAGGATTCAAAAATCTTTGCCACATCAACATGGAGATGAACAACCTCCTCCCTCAGACCAGAGAGGTGCCTGCAAACAGGGCAGCATCACAACCTCCAGAATGTCTCCCGGAACATTGCTGTCCCACAGCCATTGCAGTGCACCACTCCCATCTTGACTTATTTTGTGTCCCCTCTCCTGTTGCTTTGTTTGCTTACTGTCTCCTCCCTCTATGTATTTTTATACTTACGTTCCTACTGCCAATGTGCCCTTACAACTATCACCCTTTCTGTTCTGGGAGAAGAACTATCAGTAGTCTTCAGTAGTCTCCTTCTAGCATGCTTGGATTCAGATCTCCAGCAGCCAGGGGGAGAAAGAGTTATTTTTTAGGTTCCTTCAAGGTTGATGAAATTAATGTGTCTCAGTGATCATTCCCTTCCTACTGCCAAAGAGGAAGTTCCTGTTTTCAGTCAAATGCAGTGGCTATAAAAGTAGAACTGGTTTTGGGTGAAGGGTGGATGGGTGGGAAGGAGGGCACTTAGTAAAAAATCTGTAGTTCTAGACTGCTGTAAGTTGCTCTGAAATCAAACTTCTCTTCTGTCAAAAATAGCAGGGAGATGTAATTGAAGACAGCTGCTTTTGTACTCCTAAGCTGCTAAGCCACACCCCAAATTAGATTCACCCTCTGCTCTGACTCAGTAAATTAAAATGATACAGCCCCTTCCTCAGAGAAACACTCAGAGACTTTATTCTTTTTCTTACTTAAATGAGACCCCATTCTTACAAGAATGTATATGTTTGCTTAATCCAAACAGGTACTAACTCCTGCTGAGATAGAAGTGATTTTTTCAGTAAAAAAATCTGAAGTTCTAGACTGCTGTATCTTGCTCTGAAACCAAAGTCCTCTTCAGTCAAAAACAGCAGGAAGCTGTATTAGGAGTCAGCTGCTTTTGTACTCCTAAGCTGCTAAGCAACATCCCCAATTAGAGTCATCCTCTGCTCTGACTCCATAAATTAAGTTGATTCAGCCCCCTTCCTCAGAGTAAAACACAGAGACTTTCTTCTCTTTTTTTACTCAAATGAGACACCCTTCTTCTAATAAAGTATATGTTTGCTTAATACAAACAGGTACTAACTCCTGCTGAGACAGAACTGATTTTATCAGTAAAAAATCTGTAGTTCAGGACTGCTGTATCTTGTTCTGAAACCAAAATTTTCTTCTGTAAAAAACAGCAGGAAGCTGTAATTGGAGACAGCTGCCTTTGTACTCCAAAGATGCTAAACCACACCCCAAATTAGATTCACCCTCTGCTCTGACTCAGTAAATTAAGACGATACAGACCCTTCCTTAGAGAAACACACAGTGACTTTCATATTTATTTTAACTAAATGAGACCTCATTCTTCCAATAATGTATATGTTTGCTTAATCCAAACATGTACTAACACCTGTTCAGATAGAAGTGATTTTATCAGTAAAAGATCTGTAGTTCCAAACAGCAGTATCTTGCTCGGAAACAAAAGTTCTCTTCTGTCAAAAACAGCTGGAAGCTGTAATTGGAGACAGCTGCTTTTGTACTCCTAAACTGCTAAGCCACACCCCCAATTAGATTCACCCTCTGCTCTGACTCAGTAAATTAATCTGATACAGCCCCTTTCCTGAGAGATACACACAGTGACTTTCATTTTTTTACTTAAATGAGACCCCCTTCCTCTAATAAAGTGTTTGTTTAATCCAAACAGGTACTAAGTCCTGCTGAGATATAAGTGATGAATCAGTAAAATCTGTTGTACAAGACTGCTGTATCTTTTTCTGAAAGCAAAGTTCTCTTCTGTCAAAAACAGCAGGAAGCTGTAATTGGAGACAGCTGCTTTTGTACTCCTGAGCTGCTAAGCCAGACCCCCAATTAGAGTCACCCTCTGCTCTGACTCAGTAAATGAAGCTGATTCAGCCCACTTCCTGAGAGAAACACACAGTGACTTTCTTCTTTTTTTTACTTAAATGAGAACCCCTTCTTCTAAGAAAGTATCTGGTTGCTTAATCCAAAAAGGTACAAACTCCTGCTGAGATAGAAGTGATTTTATCAGTAAAAAAATATGTAGTTCAAGACTGCTGTTTATTGTTATGAAATCACAGTTCTCTTCTGTAAAAAACATCAGGAAAATGTAATTGGAGTCAGCTGCTTTTGTAATCCTAAACTGCTAAACCACACCCCAAATTAGATTCACCCACTGCTCTGACTCAGTAAATAAAGATGATACAGCCCATTCCTCAGAGAAACACACAGTAACTTTCTTTTTTTTTACTTAAATGAGACAACTTTTTTCTAATAATGTATATGTTTGCTTAATTCAAACAGGCACTAACTCCTACTGAGATAGAAGTGATTTTATCAGTAAAATATCTGTAGTTCTAGACTGCTGTATTTTGCTCTGAAAAAAGTTCTCGTCTGTCAAAAACAGAAGGAAGCTGTAATTGGAGACAGCTGCTTTTGTACTCCTGAGCTGCTAAGCCTGACCCCAATTTCTGCTCTGACTCAGTAAATTAAGCTGATTCAACCCCTTCCTATAAGAAATGCACAGTGACTTTCTTCTTTTTTTATTTAAATGAGACTCCCTTCTTCTAATAATGTATATGTTTGCTTGATCCAAACAGGTACTAACTCCTGCTGAGATAGAAATTAGTTTATCAGTAAAAGATATGTAGTTTTATACTGTAGTATCTTGCTCTGAAACCAAAGATCTCTTCTGTCAAAACAGCAGGAAGCTGTAATTGGAGACTGCTGCTTATGTACTCCTAAGCTGCTAAACCATGCTCCCAATTAGATTCACCCTCTGCTCTGATTCAGTTTATTAAGCTGATACAGCCTCCTTCCTCAGAAGAACAGTCAATGACTTTCTTCTTTTTTTTTACTTAAATGAGACCCCATTCATATAATAATGTATATGTTTGCTTAATCCAAACAGGTACTAACTCCTGCTGAGATAGAAGTGATTTTTTCAGTAAAAAAAATCTGTAGTTCTAGACGGATGTATCTTGTCTGAAACCAAAGTTCTCTTCTGTCAAAAACAGCAGGAAGCTGTATTAGGAGTCAGCTGCTTTTGTACTCCTAAGCTGCTAAGCGACACCCCCAATTAGAGTCATTCTCTGCTCTGACTCAACAAATTAAGTTGATTCAGCCCTCTTCCTCATAGAAAACCAGAGAGAGCTTCTTCTCTTTTTTTACTTAAATGAGACACCCTTTTTCTAATAAAGTATATGTTTGCTTAATACAAACTGGTACTAACTCCTGCTGAGATAGAACTGATTTTATCAGTAAAAAATCTGTAGTTCAGAACTGCTGTATCTTGTACTGAAACCAAAATTCTCTTCTGTAAAAAAACAGCAGGAAGCTGTAATTGGAGGCAGCTGCCTTTGTACTCCGAAGATGCTAAACCACAACCCAAATTAGATTCACCCTCTGCTCTGACTCAGTAAATTAAGACGATACAACCCCTTCCACAGAGAAACACACATTGACTTTCATATTTATTTTAACTAAATGAGACCCCATTCTTCCAATAACGTATATGTTTGCTTAATCCAAACAGGTACTAACACCTGCTGAGATAGAAGTGATTTTATCAGTAAAAGATCTGTAGTTCCAAACAGCAGTATCTTGCTCTGAAACGAAAGTTCTCTTCTGTCAAAAACAGCTGGAAGCTGTAATTGGAGACAGCTGCTTTTGTACTCCTAAACTGCTAAGCTATACCCCCAATTAGAGTGGGCCTCTGCTTTGACTCAGTAAATTAAGCTGATACAGCTCCTTTCCACAGAGAAACACATAGTGACTTTCTTCTTTTTTTCTTACTTAAATGAGACACACTTCATCTAATAAAGTTTATGTGTGCTTAATACAAACAGGTACTAACTCCAGTTGAGATAGAACTGATTTTATCAATAAAAAATCGGTAGTTCAAAACTGCTGTACCTTGTTCTGAAATCAAAGTTGTCTTCTGTCAAACAAAGCAGGAAGCTGTAATTGGAGATAGCTGCTTTTGTACTCCTAAGCTGCTAAACCATACCCTAAATTAAATTCTCCCTCTGCTCTGACTCAGTATGTTAGGATGATACAGCCCCTTCCTCAGAGAATCACACAGTGACTTTCATCTTATTTTAATTAAATGAAAGCCCATTCTTCTAATAATGTATATGTTTGCTTAATCCAAACAGATACTAACTCCTGCTGAGATAGAAGTTATTTTATCAATAAAACATCTGTAGTTCTAAACAGCAGTATCTTGCTCTGAAACCAAAGTTCTCTTCTGTCAAATACAGCAGGAAGCTGTAATTGGAGACAGCTGCTTTTGTAATCCTAATCTTCTAAGCCATACCCATAATTAGATTCACCCCCTGCTCTGACTCAGTAAATTTAGATGATACTGAGCCTTCTTTAGAGAAACACGCAGTGACTTTCTTTTTTTACTTAAATGAGACCCCCTTCTTCTAATAAAGTTTATGTTTGCTTAATCTAAACAGTTACTAACTCCTGCTGAGATAAAAGTGATTTTATCAGTAAAAAAACTGTAGTTCAAGATTGCTGTATCTTGTTCTGAAACCAAAGTTCTCTTCTTTCGAAAACAGCAAGACGATGTAATTGGAGACAGCTGCTTTTGTACTTCTAAGCAGCTAAGCCACATCCCAAATTAGATTCACCCTCTGCTCTGACTCAGTAAATTAAGATGATACAGCCCCTTCCTCAGCAAAACACACAGTGACTTTCTTCTTTTTTTAATTAAATGAGACCCCTTTCTTCTAATAATGTATACGTTTGGTTAATCCAAACAAGTTCTAACTCCTGGCGAGATAGAAGTGATTTTGTCAGTAAAAAATCTGTAGTTGTAGACTGCTGTATTTTGCTTTGAAACCAAAGTTTTCATCTGTCAAAAACAGCAGGAAGCTGTAATTGGAGACAGCTGCTTTTGTACTCCTGAGCTGCTAAGCCAGACCCACAATTAGAGTCACCCTCTGCTCATACTCAGTAAATTAAGATGATACAGCCCATTCCTCAGAGAAACACACAGTGACTTTCTTCTTTTTTTCCCTTAAATTAGAACCCCTTCTTCTAAGAAAGTATCTGGTTGCTTCATCAAAACAGGTACTAACTCCTGCTGAGATAGAAGTGATTTTATAAGCTAAAAACCTGTAGTTCTACATTGCTGTATCTTACTCTGAAACCAAAGTTCTCCTCTGTCAAAAATAGCAGGAAGCTGTAATTGGAGACAGCTGTCTTTGTATTCATAAGCTGCTAAGCCACATCAAGAATTAGATTCATTCCCTGCTCTGACTCAGTAAATTAAGGTGATACAGCCCCCTTCCTCAGAGAAACACACAGTGAGTTTCTCCTTTTTTTTACTTAAATGAGACCATCTTCTTCTAATAAAGCATCTGTTTGCTTAATCCAAACAGGTACTAATTCCTGCTGAGACAGAAGTAATTTTATCAGTAAAAAATCTATAGTTTTAGACTGCTGTACCTAGCTCTGTAACCAAACTTCTCTTCTGTCAAAAACATCAGGAAGCTGTAATTGGAGAGAGAGCTGCTTTTGTACCCATAAGTTTCAAAGCCACACCATAAATTAGAGTCACCCTCTACTCTGACTTAATAAATTAAGCTGATACAGCCCCTTCCTCAGAGAAACACACACTAACTTTCTTTTTTTCTTAAATGTGACCCCCTCCTTTTAATAAAGTACTTGTTTGCTTAATCCAAACAGGTATAACTCCAGCTGCGATAGAAGTGATTTTATCAATATAAAATCTGTAGTTCTAGCCTGCTGTATTTTGCTCTGAAACCAAAGTTCTCTATTGTCAAATACAGCAGGAAGCTGTAGTTGGAGACAGCTGTTTTGTACTCTTAAACTGCTAAGCCACACCCCAATTAGATTCACCCTCTGCTCTGACTTAGTAAATTAAGCTGATACAGTCCCCTACCTCCGAGAAACACACTACGACTTTCATCTTTTAATTTTTTTACTTAAATGAGACCCTCTTCTTCTAATATAGTATCTGTTTGCTTTACCAAAACAGGTACTAACTCCTGCTGAGATAGAAATGATTTTATCAGTGAAACATATGTAGTTTTATACTGTAGAATCTTGCTCTGAAACCAACGTTCTCTTCTTTCAAAAACAGCAGAAAGCTGTAATTGGAGACATCTGCTTTTGTACTCCTAAACTGCTAAGCCACACCCCCAATTAGATTCACCCTCTGCTCCGACTCAGTAAATTAATCTGATACAGCCCCTTTCCTCAGAGAAATACACAGTGACTTTCTTCTTTTTTTTTTTACTTAAATGAGTCCCCATTCTTCTAATAATGTATATGTTTGCTTAATCCAACCAGGTTCTAACTACTGCTGAGAAAGAAATGATTTTAGCAGTAAAAAATCTATAGTTCTAGACTGCTGTATCTTGCTCTGAAGCCAACGTCCTCTTCTGTCAAAAACAGCAGGAAGCTGTAATTGGAGACAGCTGCTTTTGTACTCCTGAGCTGCTAAGCCAGACCCACAATTAGAGTCACCCTCTGCTCATACTCAGTAAATTAAGATGATACAGCCCATTCCTCAGAGAAACACACAGTGACTTTCTTCTTTTTTTCCCTTAAATTAGAACCCCTTCTTCTAAGAAAGTATCTGGTTGCTTAATCCAAACAGGTACTAATTCCTGCTGAGATAGAAGTGATTTTATAAGCTAAAAACCTGTAGTTCTACATTGCTGTATCTTACTCTGAAACCAAACTTCTCTTCTGTCAAAAACATCAGGAAGCTGTAATTGGAGAGAGAGCTGCTTTTGTACCCATAAGTTTCAAAGCCACACCACAAATTAGAGTCACCCTCTACTCTGACTTAATAAATTAAGCTGATACAGCTCCCTTCTTCAGAGAAACACACACTAACTTTCTTTTTTTCTTAAATGTGACCCCCCTCCTTTTAATAAAGTACTTGTTTGCTTAATCCAAACAGGTATAACTCCAGCTGTGATAGAAGTGATTTTATCAATATAAAATCTGTAGTTCTAGCCTGCTGTATTTTGCTCTGAAACCAAAGTTCTCTATTGTCAAATACAGCAGGAAGCTGTAGTTGGAGACAGCTGCTTTTGTACTCTTAAACTGCTAAGCCACACCCCAATTAGATTCACCCTCTGCTCTGACTTAGTAAATTAAGCTGATACAGTCCCCTACCTCCAAGAAACACACTACGACTTTCATCTTTTTATTTTTTTACTTAAATGAGACCCTCTTCTTCTAATATAGTATCTGTTTGCTTTACCAAAACAGGTACTAACTCCTGCTGAGATAGAAATGATTTTATCAGTGAAACATATATAGTTTTATACTGTAGAATCTTGCTCTGAAACCAACGTTCTCTTCTTTCAAAAACAGCAGAAAGCTGTAATTGGAGACATCTGCTTTTGTACTCCTAAACTGCTAAGCCACACCCCCAATTAGATTCACCCTCTGCTCTGACTCAGTAAATTAATCTGATACAGCCCCTTTCCTCAGAGAAATACACAGTGACTTTCTTCTTTTTTTTTACTTAAATGAGTCCCCATTCTTCTAATAATGTATATGTTTGCTTAATCCAAACAGGTTCTAACTACTGCTGAGAAAGAAATGATTTTATCAGTAAAAAATCTATAGTTCTAGACTGCTGTATCTTGCTCTGAAGCCAACATCCTCTTCTGTCAAAAACAGCAGGAAGCTGTTATTGGAGACAGCTGCTTTTGTACTGCTAAACTGCTAAGCCACACCCCAATTAGATTCACCCTCTGCTCTGACTCAGTAAATTAGTCTAATACAGCCCGTTCCTCAGAGAAACAATGTGACTTTCTTCTTTTTTTGAATTAAATGAGACCCTCTTCTTTTAATAAAGTATCGGTTTGCTTCATCCAAACAGGTACTAACTCCTGCTGAGATTGAAGTGATTTTATCAGTAAAAAATCTATAGTTCTAGATTTTTGTATCTTGCTCTAAAACCAAAGTTCTCTTCTGTCAATAACAGCAGGAAACTGTTTTTGGAGACAGCTGTTTTTGTATTCCTAAGCTTCTAAACCACACCCTGAATTAGATTCACCCTCTGCTCTGACTCAGTAAATTAAGCTGATACAGCCCCCTTCCTCAGAGAAACATACAGTGACTTTCTTTTTTTTTTAGTTAAATGTGACCTACTTCTTTTAATAAAGTATCTGTTTGCTTAATCTAAACAGGTACAAACTCCTGCTGGGATAGAAGTGATTTTATCAGTAAAAAAACTTTAGTTCTAGTCTGCTGTATCTTGCTCTGAAAGCAAAATTTTCTTCTGTAAAAAACAGCAGGAAGCTGGAATTGGAGACAGCTGCCTTTGTACTCCGAAGACACTAAACCACACCCCAAATTAGATTCTCCCTCTGCTCTGACTCAGTAAATTAGTCTGATACAGCTCCTTTCCTCAGAGAAATACACAGTGACTTTCATTTAAAAAAAACAGCAGGAAGCTGTAATTGGGGACATCTGCTTTTGTACTCCTAAACTGCTAAGACACACCCCCAATTAGATTCACCCTCTGCTCTGACTCAGTAAATTAAACTGATACAGGCTCCTTCCTCAGAGAAACTCACAGTGACTTTCTTCTTTTTTTCCTTAATGAGACCCCATTCTTCTAATAAAGTATCTGTTTGCTTAATCCAAGCAGTTACTAACTCCTGCTAGACTGAAGTGATTTTATCAGTAAAAAATCTATAGTTCTAGACTGCTGTATCTTGCTCTGAAACCAAAGTTCTCCTCTGTCAAAGACAGCAGGAAGCTCTAATTGGAGACAGCTGCTTTTGTACTCCAAAGCTTCTAAGCCATACCCCCAATTAGATTCACCCTCTGCTCTGACTCAGTAAATGAAACTGATACAGTCCCTTCCACAGAGAAACACACAGAGACTTTCTTCTTTTTTTTACTTAAATGAGGCCACCTTCTTCTAATAAAGTACCTGTTTTCTTAATCCAGACAGGTACTAACTCCTGCTTAGATAGAAGTGATTTTAACAGTAATAAATCTGTAGTTCCAGACTGATGTATCTTGCTCTGAAACCAAAGTTCTGTTCTGTCAAAAACAGCAGGCAAACCATCCCACTTTTGCTTTCCTACATTCCCTTATGTATCTAAAAAAATGATTTGTCTCATGGCTTTGTCCCTTTTGTTATCTTTTCCTTTGTCTGGGCTTTTGCCTTTCTAGTTTGTTTGTTAGGCTATCTCATTTTTCCCTTGTACAAATACCAGTCTTTCTCAGTTTTTGTTTCCTGATATTTGTGGTAGCCACTTCCTTTGAAAACCACAAAAGATTTCTTTTTCTTTTTTTTTTTGCTGACCCATCTGGCACATTGATCTGTGGCAATCTCCCCCACATGACCTCCACCTCCTCAGCCTCTATTTCCATTAACTGGCTACTTATGTTGTTCCTCATTTTTTTGAAGTCAGCCTTTCTGAAATCTACCTCTTGTTTCTTGAGTGGTTGATGTCCTGTGTTATGTTTACCTTAAAGCTTACCATGCAATGGTCATTGTCTTCCATATGGTATCCCACTTCAATGTCCTTGATCCTTTCTGGGTTTGTGAGGACAAGATCGAGAATGGCATCTCCTCTTGTTGGATTTTTAACAAGTTGGCACAGTTCTGCACCTTGTAGAGACAATAAGAAGTCCCTACTTCTTGCTGTTGCTGCTGTTAGTGCGCTCCAGTAAATATCTGGCATGTTGAAGACCCCCACCACTATTACTTTACCTTTATTAGACATTTTGTAGATTTCTTCTGTTAGGTCTTTGTCTCCTTTATCTCTGTGATTTGGGGGCCTGTACACAATGCCGATTCTGAAAGGGTTACCCTTGCCCGTGTCCACTTAGCAAAATTGACATGAAGTCCCCAGGTTGTCCTTTTACTTCTATGGATTTTATTTTCTCCTGAATGTACATGGCTACCCCAACCCCCCCATTTATTTGCCCTATCTTTCCTGAACAGTTTGTAACTGGGAATGGCTGTATCCCATCTGAGATTTTCCATGAACCATGTTTCTGCTACAGTCACCCAGTCCAACCTTTCTGTTTCCAAGATGGCTGTGAGTTTGGGAAGTTTGTTGGTTAGGCTGCTAGTATTTCCTTCCAGGCATACACATCCTCTTTGGTGCAAGGTTATACCCTTTTCCTGGACTGCTCTAGTTTGCTCTTTCTGGCCAAGAGATTATGAAGGTTGCTAGTTCAGGCAGATGTTGGCTCTGATTTGTTTTTAGAGGCTTTATTCATGCATTTTTGCACTTTGGGGTGTGATGACCAGCCCACCAATAGTAGGGATGTGAATGCCATCATACTCCCTTTATTTAGTTTAAACAACCTGAATAGACATAAAAAAAAATTCTGAGTGCTCGCATACCTTCTCTGATTAGGTGCAATCCATTGTATTTATAAAAGCTCTTCCCAAAAAGTTGTGCCAGTTCCCTATCTTGTGGTATCCCTTGTCTTGGCACCAATCATGCAGCCATAAATTGAATTTGGCTTCTTTAATCTGTCTGACTCACGTGGTGTTTTTCCTTTTTCCAACACTGACAGCACTTCTGTGAAGGCTAATTTGGATGGAATGGAAGAACGTTTGTTGGCCAAGCCCTCAAAGTATTTCTTGGCCTCTTGAACTGTGTGATTTGCTATGAGAGAACAGGCAGAGAACACCAAGAGGAAGGAGCTGTTGTTATAACTATTCTTCTCTACTGGGACTACAGAACTAGAACTCTACTACTGGGACCTTCAATTTAGGTTAAAAACAAAACAAAAATAAAAAAAGTTAATGCATTTGTTTGAGTTGGCAAAAGTGAATTGTTATCTGTGCAGTTATCTAGGTGTTTGTCTCAGGTGACTGAAAGGAACTGTTATCTGTTCAATTAACTAAGTGTAGAAAGAGCAGTAAAATAGGGGGAGTGGCTTAGCTAGAATGAAGCCAGGTTAAAGCCAGATTTAAAAACTGCCCTAGATAGCTTCTGCCAGAGATCAGGCAGAGAACACCTAGAGAAAGGAGCTGCTGTTATAACTATACTGCTCCGCTGGGACTAAATTGCCCTACTTCCTTCCCCTCCACCCCCCCAAGCCAGTTCTACTTTTATAGGCACAGGATTTGACTGACAACAGGAATTTCCTGTTTGGGAACAGGAAATGAGTGATCACAAAGCCACAAAAGACTCACACTCCTTGCAGGAAAAGAGTACCTCATTGTCCCACCCTAGCTGCTGGAGGTCTGACTCTGAGCAAGTAAGTAGACTACTGAGAAATATAGGAACTTCTTGTCTCAGAACAGGAAGATCAGGAACTTAAAGGGCACAGAGTCAGTAAGTAAGTAGGGAGAAGAAAAAATAGAGGAAAGAGTAAATATTCCAAACAACAGTTAAGGGGCCAGAAATAAGACATGATGGGTGCGATGCAGTACAGTGGCTGTGAAGCAGCATTCATCCAGCAGATGTTCTGGAGGATGTGGTGTTGTCCCATCTGAAGGCACCTTTCTGGGTTGAGGGAGGAGGTTATTCATCTCCAGGATGAGTTGGTCAGGATTTGTGGGACCTCATCTCCCACCCAGGGACCACCAGAGCCACTGCTGTTGTCTCAAAGGTTGTCAAGAAAAAGGAGTAGTTGGACCACAGTGGGCTCATGGAGGGTGATGGTGGTGGAACAGAGGTGCATTCCTCCAGTTGTACCTCTTCATAATTCATATCCTGTTCTGGCAAACTGTGGTTCCTCTATGGAGGCACCCACAGTGGAGACCAAGAAGGATGCTGGGAATCTCCACAAAGAAGATCCACAGAAGGGTGGCATGGGAGTCCACAAGGTAAGGAAACAACTCCTGGTGAGTGACTTCATTGTTAGGGGGTAGAACTGGGGGAGGAAGGAGAGAGGGAGGTAAGGTGCCTGCCTGGCATGATGGCTTGGAGGGACAGTGAGCGAATCCTCAGGATCGCCAGAGCAACTGCATGGAGGAGGGAGCTGGATGTCATTGTCCACCTAGGAACAAATGACCTGGCTGAGAAAGGGATCAGAGCAATGCAGGAAGAGTTTGTGCAGTTGGGGAGGGGGCTTAGACAAGTAGCATGCATGGTAACCTTCTCAGAGGTGCTGCTTGTCTATGGCATGGATGTGGCTAGGGTGCTCCACACCATGAGATTCAATCATTGGTTGAAAGACTGGTGCAGAACTCAGGGATTTGGCTTCATTAGGGGACTGGGGATCCACCTGGAGTGATGCAGGCCTATACTGGCATGATGGTCTGCATCTGTCCAGGAGGGGAACCAGGATCCTAGGTGATAGGTTTAAATGCTTCATTGGCAAGCATTTAAACTGGTCAAGGGGAGAGGTACTGGAAAGGAACAGGGAAATCCTAGCCCCCCACCAAAAATCAGGGTAGTAAGTGAGGTAAACACTGAGATTGAGATGTCAGTACAGAGAAGGGTAGGAGTAAATGGGGAAAATGACAAAGGCAATAAGGACAGAGATGGGGCAAAAAGGGGTAAGGCCATCAAGAAATGGAGGGTAATGAGTACCAATGCCGATAGTCTGGGCAACAAGCTCCCTGAACTGGTGGCCTTGTTGGAAGAGGGATGCCAGGATATCATAGCAGTGACAGAAACATGGTACACAGAGAACCATGACTGGGATGTTAACATCCTAGGTGCACAACCTACAGGAGAGACAGGAAGGGGAGAAGAGGGGATGAGTAGCTTTCTATGAAAGGAAAGGGATAAAAATAATGGAACAAAAAAGCAAACAGGGAGGATCGGAGGCACGGTGGGTTGCCTTAGAGACTGGAAATGGCACCACAATCTGCACAGGGGGTGTATATAGACCCCCATATCAGGAGGACGGAATGGACAGAATATGATAGAAGGCATCCTTAAGATGGCAGAGAAAAGAGAGATACTGTTGATGGGGGACCTGAATATGCCAGAAATTAACTGAAGCACCTTTACTGCAGCAACATCCAAGAACAAGGCCATTTGTGATGCCCTACCTCATACAGCTAATTTTGGAACCCACTCATGAGGGAGCAATCTTAGACCTTGTACTCTCAAATGGGGACAGTGGGAGGATCTCAGATCTAGAAGTGGGTAGCCATCTGGGAACAAGTGACCACTAAACAGAAGTGGATCACAATAAACTCAGTTACAGAGTCAAGCCATACAAAAGTGAAGGTACTGGACTACACGAGGACTGACTTTGGCAAGATGGGAGAGTGCCTTAGAAAAGCATTAGCAAACAGGCTAGAAAGAAGGGTGGAGCAACAATGGGGAAATGTCAAAACTGCCATCACAGAGGCAACAAGCTTTTGTGTGAAGCAAATAAACAAATCTAAATGAAAGAAAAAGCCACTACGGTTCTCAAAAGAGGTGGTGGGGAAGGTGAGTGAGAAAAAGATAGCATTTAGGAAGTATAAGAAAACACAGAAGGAGCAGGACAGAGAACTGTTCCAGTTAAGGCAGAAGAAAGCAGGGAGGGAAGTCAGAATAGCAAATGTCCAAACTGAGGAAAGATAGCCAACTCAGTTAAGAAGGGGGAATAAAACTTTTTATAGGTACAACAGGAAGCATAGCAAGACAAAGGGAGGGATAGTGAGGCTGAATAGAATGGACAGTGGGTGGGCAGAGAGGGACAGTGAAAAAGCAGGGATACTGAGTGAATACTTCTGCTCAGTATTCACAGAAGAGGAGGAGGGGGAGGTGCCTAATCTAATTAACAAAAGCACTCTGGATAGGGGGTTCAATCCCAGTCCTTTCACAGGAGAAATGATTCTGAATGAACTCCTAAAACTGAAGGTGGACAAAGCAATGGGGCCTGACAGAATTCACCCAGAATTTTAAAAGAATTAAGGGGAGAACTAGTGACACCACTGACTACCCTTTTTAACAAATCGTGGGAGGATGGTGTGGTACCTGAGGACTGGAGGAAGGTGGGTGTGATTCTCCTTCACAAAAGTGGGAGCAAGACAGAGGCAGGAAACTACAGACCTGTCAGTTTGACCTCTGTGGTAGGGAAAGGGATGGAATCACTTCTGAAGGAAAGAATTGTTGAGTACCTAGAGGACAGTGGGGCACAGGACCAAAGGCAGCAGGGGTTCTTAGTGGGAAGGTCATGTCAGATGAATCTAATAGATTTCTTTGACTAGGTGACCAAAGTAGTAGACCAGGGAGGGGTTATGGACATCACCTACCTAGACTTTAGCAAGGCATTTGACACAGTCCCACACAAAAGATTAATAATCAAATTAACCAACCTGGGAGTGGGCCCCAGGGTGGTACACTTGGTAAAACAATGGCTGGACAACATGACACATAAGGTAATTGTAAATGGAGTCCACTCTGAAGAAAGAGGGGCTACTAGTGGGGTACCGCAGTGTTCAGTTCTGGGTCCAGTCCTTTTTAATGTCTTTATAAGTGACATTGCAAAGGGACTGGAAGGAAAAGTATACCTCTTTACAGATGACACAAAGATCTTCAATAGAGTTTATACACAAGGAGGTGTGGAAAGGATGAAAAGGGATTTGGCAAGGTTGGAGGAATTGTCAGAAGTATGACAGCTTGGATTCAATGCAATGAAGTGCAAAATAATGCACCTGGGAAACAAAAACCCAGGGTAAGATTACACAATGGGGGGAGGTAGTAACAACAACAAAAATGGAAAGGGACCTGGGGGTAATCATATCAGATGACCTTAAGGTTAGCAAGCAATGTGAAAAGGCAGTAGGGAGGGCAGGGGGATACCGGGATATATAGGGATGTATAGGGAGAAGCATCACCAGCAGAGAACAGGACATTGTTATCCCTCTGTACAGACAGTTGGTGAAACCTCATCTGGAGTACTGCGTCCAGTTCTGGAGACCCCATATCTTCAAGGACATATACAGAATGGAGGCAATCCAGAGGAGGGCAACTAAAATGGTGTAGGGTCTGCAAGAGAAGCCATATGAGGAGAGACTAAAGGAGCTTAATACTGTATGTATACCCTTGAGCAAAGGAGGGAGAGGGGGAGCATGATAGAAACATTTAAATACCTCAGTAGAATTAATAAAGTCCAAGAGGGCAGCATCTTTCCGAAAAAGAGATGTGCAAGAACAAGGGGACACAATTTGAAGATAGAAGGGGGACAGCTATGGGGCAATGTGAGGAAGTATATTTTCACAGAGAGAGTGGTGGATGCATAGAACAGCCTTCCTGAGGAGGTTGTGGGGTCTAAAACTGTGGAAGAATTCAAGAATTCATGGGACAGACATAAGGAAATTTTTGTGGGAGGTAGGAAGAAATAAGCTGTTGGTTAACTGGGATCTGCAACTTATCCTGTAGGTAGGGAAATGGGCAGACTAGGTGGGCCAAGCAGTCTTTATCTGCCATCAAAGTCTATGTTTCTATGTTTCATTGGTACCAAGGTTTTTTGTTATATGTGTAACATCCCCATATTTCTGCACAATTATCTTTATGCGGTTCATGTCCTTATGTGCAGAGGCTCATGGTAGACAGTTTACCACAGTGTTGCTTTTAACATTTTGTGTTAGGTGGTTTCCACTCCTCAGATAATGGAATCCCCAATTATAAGAAATTTTCTCTTGTTTATATTTGTGTCATTTTTATTTTGAGTTTTAGTATTTTTGTTGTTATTGCATTTGGTTTTGGTATTGTTGGTTATATTTTGAGTATTAGTATTTTGGTTTTTATTGTAGTTTTTATTGGTTTAAATTGGCATTCTAGCCTTTATTGGTGGTTTGATTTCTTTACCTTGTATTACTTTGTCAGCAGTTGGTAGCAGTGGAGCAAACCTGTTCTTTGTTTGGATGGCCAAGAAATGCTCCTGGTTTTTGGTTTCCTTCCTGGTCCTCTCATTATGCTTCTTTTTCCTTACCACCTGCCAGTCTCTCGGCCCTGCCTCGAGTCCTGGCACCTGGCTGACATTCTGGTACTGATGGTGTGGGCCGGTTGAGGATGCATGCTGTAGAGTTCCCTGTATTAGAGATCATGTATTATAGTGCAAGCATCCTGTAGTTGATCTGCAAGATCTGCAATGGTGCAGCATGCATGGTAGGGTCCTGGTTACTGTTTGTAGATTCTATTGTACAGTGTATGGCTGTTTTCACAACTGATAAGCGCCATTATATATTTTTGTTTGTTTTAGTTGAGAGATAGTACTGATTCTTGTTTCTTGACAGGAGGTGTGGACGAAAAAGAAAACAGTACAGTGAGGTTTATTTTATTTTGTTTTCCTCACTACATCCTATCAGGTGTTGCAGGTGACACTACACACTATAAAGCAAGAGCACTCAGAGGAGGGTGGGTGGGCATATATGACTGTTTGTTGTAGAATGTTGTAGAAAACAATCAGGTAGCTGTTGAACAGATGAGGTCTAGCTTGTACTCCAGCAAGGTAAGAGATCTGGTTACTAGCACAGTTGTTCTGCCCTTTGGCTCAGAATAACTCCGTGGAGTCCAAGCTGCTTGCATTAAAAACCCCGTCCTGTGGTCCATGCATCCCAGCTCCATGCTGCTGTGAGGGAGAGGGGACTGATCCACTGGCTGCAGGAATATACCAGCCCTTCTCAAACACTGGAGTGCCTATTGAACTGCTGCAGCAGAAGCTGTCAACGAGAATAGAAGCCGCTCATGAGCTGGAACCTGAATGTGGCTATGCTGCTGTAAGTTCTGCTTGTAGCGCTTCAGTCAGCAGACCTGTAGGCAAGAGTGTGGGAGAATTTAAATCTCCCATGTGCACTTCCCTCAGGTGAAGATCAGTTACACTCATTAGACATTAAGGCTAAGGGCTGGTCCGCACTTGTCATATGCCTCCAAGGGGAGCCCTTTGTGTCTGAGCTGTTCTGCTGGAGAGAACTGAAAGGTAAGAAAAATAACATTTTTATAAAGTTTTTTTTTTAAAGGTTTTTTTTTCCTTCTAGTCAGTTCATGTGGGAAGTGGTCAGTGACATACAGAACCTATATAGGAAGAGACCCGAGGTGGGTGGGATTAGAGAGGTGGGTGGGGGTAACTTTTGGCTCTCCTTCCTGCTGAAAAAGCAATCGTGCCATTTTAAGCCTTTTTCCCTTTCAGAGTGTCTGAGAGCATAGACTCGGAGAAATGATTTAAATGAAAGTTCTAAGGAAGTCTTGGAAAAGACACTGCCTTTAATGGATAAGCGTACTACAGTATGAGGGAGTCTGGGGGCTAATCTGTAGAGATGCCAGGCTTTGAATACTCAAATTGATACCCAAGGTGGTAATCACATTTTTATGTTGTAAGTGTGCATGGTTGGGGCATGACCAGGAATCTTTCTGGCACTTAGATGGCAAGATAACTCCAAAGCAATTTCTCCCTTGTAACCTACCAAAGGAATGGAATAGCTAATGGGTACATAATGAAAGTGCCACACCTAATGGATTTTAAGTACAAGTGCCCAGTCCAATTTTCTTCACAAAGTAGAATTTGGGAGATAAATTTGAACCCCAGCATTCCTGTAGCTGACTTTCATGTCTGGTGGAGCCCTTACATAGTCCATAAAAAATTGCAGCAGGGATACCCCAGAGGGATCACTAGGAGATTTGTATTGCCTGACGGATGATGGAGGCTTGGACTTTCTTGCTGAAAATGAGTATCTCTTATTTGTCCAACTTTCCTCTACATACTGAATTGGTCTTGTTATAGTGAATTACTATGCTTGATATGTTGCCCTCAGGTGCAGTAGTGTATCTATTATATTGTTAAATGCTGATTACAAATCGGACAATTATATGATGCTTTATAAAGGAAACCAGTTACAAAATTAAACTTTTGTTTAGTAGTAATCTGAGGATCAGATATTTTTATTAAAGCCTGACAAATTTCATCAAACAACTGTTAGTACAAACTAAGGAAAACTAATTTGTACCTAATTTAAACTATATCTGAACACTGGATATAGGGATTTCCAAACATAATTGCTGTCTTCACATTTTTTCTGTACTAGATGATATGCACTGCTTTTATAGTATTGTTCATTTTTTAATGTATATTTTAGATGTCCTTTTGTAAGATTGTAATGATCTCAAGATTGAAAAACAAGCTTAGCTAACTTATAGTAAGTAATAAGCAAGCAATAATACCCAACAGGGTTGGCAGTATTGGGCAATACCGGACCGCCCAGGGTGTAATGAGGCTCAACACCATAGGTGGAGGGCCTTATAGCCCCTGGACAGTCGGGTATTGCCCCTACCAACCACCTTGAAGGGTATTATTGTGCTTAGAAAATGGGCTACATATTTCATTTTTTATAGGATTACAAACAAAAATTA
The DNA here is from genome assembly GCA_016271365.2 of Neoceratodus forsteri. Lineage (NCBI taxonomy): Eukaryota > Metazoa > Chordata > Ceratodontiformes > Ceratodontidae > Neoceratodus > Neoceratodus forsteri. The sequence continues at coordinate 119,620,362 of CM028136.1, read as the reverse complement.
AAGTAATCTTATAAAAAATTACTAAAATTTTATTTTTGGTCCTTTTTTGATGAAGTAGTCCCTTTACTGCTAGAATTCTTGCTGTGGTAGTCGTCAGTAAGGGGAACTGTCACATGTCATTACAGTGATGATTTAAAAATAATTTTCCTGCCCAGCTTTGTTTTGTTTTTTAATTTTTGTTTATGTTTTTTTTGTTCACAATTTCCCAGTTCTTGCTGCCTTCCCTGAGAACCAGGAATGAAGCAAAATATGTTTCATGTTTTTTTCTGGTCCCCAATGCCTGCTCTGGGGACTAGAATCATTCCTATGAGGTGTGGAAAGGATGAAAAGGGACTTGACAAGGTTGGAGGAATGATCAGAAGTATGGCAGCTTGGATTCAATGCAAAGAAGTGCAAAATAATGCACCTGGGAAACAAGAACTCGGGGAAGAATACACAATGGGGGTGGGAGGTAGTAACAACAACAAAAAAGGAAAGGGACCTGGGGGAAATCATATCAAATGACCTTAAGGTTAGCAAGCAAAGTGAGAAGGCAGTAGGGAGGGCTGGGGGTATACTGGGATGCATAGGGAGAGGCATCCCCAGCAGAAAACAGGAAGTTGTTATCCCTCTGTACAGACAATTGGTGAGACCCCATCTGGAGTACTGCATCCAGTTCTGGAGACCCCATCTCCTCAAGGACATAGACAGGATAGAAGCAGTCCAGAGGAGGGCAACTAAAATGGTGCAGGGTCTGCAAGAGAAGCCATATGAGGAGAGACTAAAGGAGCTTAACATGTATACCCTTGAGGAAAGAAGGGAGAGGGGGGACATGATATAAACTTTTAAGTGCCTCAGTGGAATCAACAAAGTCCAAGAGGGCAGCATCTTTCAGAAAAAAAGACGTGGAAGAACAAGGGGACACAATTTAAAGATAGAGGGGGGAAGGTTCAGGGGCAATGTGAGGTAGTATTATTTCACAGAGAGGGTAGTGGATGCATGGAACAGCCTTCCTGAGGAGCTTGTGGGATCTAAAACTCTGGGAGAATTCAAAAATGCATGGGACGGACATAAGGCAATTCTTGTGGGGGGTAGGAAGAAATAGGCTGTTAGTAACTAGGATCTTCGGCCTATCCTGTAGGTAGGGAAATGGGCAGACTAGATGGGCCAAGTGGCCCTTATCTGCCATCAAAGTCTATGTTTCTATGGGAACTTACCATCCTTACTGCCTGCCCTGGGGATTTAAACCAAAAACGTTGCTTTTCTCGCTCCGATTTTCCCATCTCCCTATCTGCCCTGAGGACTGGACTCTGGTTGTTGCTGCCAGTTCTAAGACCGAGAATCAGGAGTGTGAAAAGGAGCACTGGAATGGGAAATTAGAAGAGGCACCAGTGATCATCTATGATACTGGACAGTACTGAGGCTGCTGTTTTATAATTTTTGTTTGTTTACAGTTTCCTGGTCCTCTCTACCTACCTTGAGGACCGGGAATAAATCAGACTTTCTTTCATGTTTTTTTCCCATCCCCACTGCCTGCTCCAGGGACCAGAATCATGTGTCGCTACAGCGGGAAATTAGAAGCAGCATCAGAGATCATCTGCAAGACTGAACAGTACTGTTGCTGCTGTTAGTGACAATGCGGTTACTCAGAACTGGTTTCATTTGCAATACTTTAACAAAAAAAATCAGGATTGTTCCTTTTTGTGTTTCAATGTGATGCTTTGCTTCACATTGGAATACTTCAGTTGCTCCCTGATATGGGGGGGACTGGCTGTCAACTGGGTAGCCATACAATAACTGGGTAGCTGTACAGTGGAGCAAGTATAGAATGGCGGGTGGCAGTTTAAATACTAAAATGTTTCACATGGTGCTGTAGATGGCGGTTAACAGAAAAAAAATTGTACTTTGCTGAATACTTTTAAAATAGAGTCTTGGTCTGTGTAGAGCAGGGGAAGTAATTATTGCTGTGCTTTTTTGTGGCTAAGCAAGTGGGGGAAATATGGCATCAGTCTGAAATCATGTGCCCACTGTTTAAGCCAATGACAAAGCAGGCTGGGGACAAGGATACTTGCTGGACATGAGGCAGGTTTCAGCTGGAACTTTTTTATTTGTTGGACATCTATTAAAAGTTAATGTAACCCTGTGAAATGGGTACTAGCCAATCATATGCCTCCAAATAAAAAAATCAATTTTCTAACATCAATTCCTAGATGAGAAGGGAGTACTACCCTTTCAAGCCCTGAGGGATACCTTTCAGCTCCCATCTGTGGATCATTTCAGGTATCTCCAGTTTAGTGCTTATGTTGGCAAACTGGCGGAGCACTTATGCAAGTTTTCTATGCACCCCCCAGCAATCCTTGCCCTGCTACAACAACACCAACAAGAGGTTGTAACCTCATACTTGGTAGGCTATGTTTACATAATCCTGCAGAACTTCTCATCAGACTCAATGCTTTTGGTGTTATATAAATGAACAAGGAATTCCAGATTAGCTGTACCCTGAACAGTGGCAAAAATACATCACTTCCAGCTATACATTTACCATGGATCCTTACATGCAGGACATTGTCTGGAAGTGTAGAAACCATTACTTTTGAGCACCAGCAGTTTTTAGCAAATACTCAGGACCCCACGTGGGGCACTACTGGAGAAATTGTGCAGAGACCAAAGCAGATAAGGCCCCCATATTCTGGAGCTGTCCTATCTTCACTACTTACTGGACAGAAATCTCTAACTTCTTCAGAGACTTCTTCAACATTCCAGGTCCCTTCACTTCAGTTCTGTTCCTGAAGGCTAGCCTGACTAAGAGAACTTGAATACGAGGGAGGCAATTAAAACTATTATTGCTAGTGTCTGGGGCTAAAATGATCATAATGAGACTTTGGTTGAACTTCGTTTACGTACTATCCACTAGTGAATAAAGTTTTTTGATTCTCTTTCTCAACTGGAAAAATGAACCTGTTCATACATTAACTATCTTCCTGTTTTAAAAGAAACTTGGCAAAAACGGGTATGGCATTTTTTGTTCCACAAAAGGTATTTTATTATCTCACTCAGGTTTCCTACTTTCATGTACGTATTGTTGTGGAAGAATTTAAATCAACTCTATATGTGCTCTTAGTAATAATAATAGTATAGGCACATGATGTTAACGAAGCTGGGAAGAAAACCACAATTATACTGCAACTCAGTTTAACCTATTGTGTAGCTAAACAATGAAAAGTATGCTACCTGCAATGTGGTGTTAATCTTAATACTAACATTTCCCTGCATGTTGTCGTAGGTGAAAATTTCTCTCTCAGTACCGAAGATATATTAAAAAAAGAAGATACACAGATGATCAACCTAATACTGTACTGGTCATAGAGCTATCATCATCAATAATAAAGTGTGTTTTTTTTAATGCAAAACAATGTCTGTGGAAATATTTGAATGGTATTAAATGAGATTTAATCTTTGCCATTACCTTCATTCTGTGCACACAGAAACAACAGTATGTGTCAGGAATCAATTGCTTTTCTGGTCACTGAACTAACTAGTTCATCTACAAAGTTCAGTGCTCCTCTTTTCAGCTATAGCAGGTGGTATAGCATGAAACTGAGTTTTCGAATGGCAAATTGCACTGCCACCTGGTTGCACTATACAGAATCATAAAATAGTTACATTTTATAAGGGAGAAGAGTACCCCTAACAATGTAACACTTAGAGATGTGCCAAAGTTTAATTTCGCCCGTGAAGTCGGCAGTTTCGCCATGTGAAATATTTCACAAATTTCAAGCATTCTACAAAATATTTTGCCGGTGAGAATTTACAGACTTCTGCTGCAAAATGTGGAATACCCATGAGTGGCAAAATTCCATAATTTACAGGTGAAATTCCACTGTTCACGGGCAAAATTCTGTAATTTGCTGACAAAGGTCTACATTTCGCAGCCAGAATTTTGCCTTTCACATCTCTGAACTACCTTGTGAAATGTGTCAGATTCACAAAATATTTTGCAGAGTGGAGTTTAATGACTTCACCCATCTCTAGTTACATTGCATTACAAATCTAGAAGTTAGAGGTTCCAAACCCACTAACCTGCAATATAGTGATAGTGAGTAGCAAGGTACTGTATATCTTCGGACTGCATGATGCTATGCTATACTTTCAACTGTTGACTTATAGGCATATCACACAGACATTCCCTCCCCCATAGCACACATACTTCAATGACACTGGTGAGCCAGTTGATTATCACATTTTTGGCCTGATGACCAAAGTCTTATTGACAGCACCCCCCTTCCACTACATGAGTCAGCCTGTAAAGTCTCTCTCTTCCCTGGCATTCCTTCCTCAAAAGACCTTACAACACTGGGCCCAGACTTCTCCTTACACAGAACCAGTTTGGAAATGGAATTCATTTTCTGGGGGAAACTGCCACATTTGATGTAGGACTAAACACAATAGGCAGGGTTCTGGTGACACGTTTAATTCTTATATGTTGTGTTTTTACACACTATTTTGTCCATTTTATGCCTTTGGTGTCTATAGTTTACAAAGGAGCAATCTTCCCCCATTTTTGCTCCTGAAACTGTGTTAGGCTTTAATGCAGATCATGGTACTGCACACTAAAATAGCACATGGACATTAGGAAGACATATTTGTGCATTCAGCCTTCCCCTGTCCATTGAGCACTGCAATTACAAATAGCAGACTGTGGTTGCACCATGAAAAGTACAGAGGCACAGTACACCACATCCTAGAGACACCCATGAGCAAAAGGGGTAGTGTGTCCCAGACTGATTATTACCTTTGCTTCTGAGTGCTATTTTCAAATACCAGCATGCTACTGACCACAGCTCCGTGCAATGCCCCACTGTGTCTCTTTCATATCCAAATACTGATTTGGGTGCCTTCCCTCATATTTCATTACTCCTCTCCCTCATCCCTCTGTTTCCTGCTGCCTCCACTCCACAGATTCTCTCACCTTTACCATTCCTCAGCCCTGTTCCTATATTGTGCAGTTAGCCTTTAAATATTGTCTTCCCACATTTTGGAACACGCTCCTCATATTCCTTTGCTTCACTGCCTCCCCAGGCTACCTCAGGAATCAGCTTAAACTCTTTCCCTTCTCCTCTGCCCCTGTTCTCCCTCTGCCTGACATTTCAGCTGCAGTTGTTATCCTACCCTGGTGTAGGTGTGACTGAGGCACTTAACTGTTGTGTTTTGCTTAACTTTTTCATGCTGCATTTATACCTGTACTCATTATGTTATTCTGATTGTACTTTACTGTGTGAACTGTATCTATGCTATGTATTTTGTATCACCTGACACTTTTCCCTGAGTTGCCCCTGGAAATGAGTTTCAGATCAGTGTGCCCTCCTGGTCACTAGTTTTCAACTGAATAATAAATAAATATCTCCATGCACCCTTTACGAACATACGAAAATGCCAGCAGAAGGCCTCAGAATCTATCGAGTCTGCTCGAGTGCACAGCTAGCACCTTAAAATGCTGCTGCCTCTCCTTCCCCCCATCCTATTACCCCTTCCCCTTATCCTATCCCAACCCCTATTGAAGTTGTCTATCATCTTGCAGACCACTCCCTCACCCAGTTCCACTTGTCCACCACTCATTCCATGAAAAAATGTCTCCCCATCTCTCTTCTGAATCTACACCACCCCCAATCTCAGTTGGTGTCCTCTCATGTTCTTCCCCTTTCTCCTCTGGAAAATCCTTGATACACATGGAGGCATTGCACAATGTGGCTGAAGTTGCCTCACCCTCACCAGAAACCCTGTAGAAATAAAGCTTTAGTGCTAATTGTACCCCTCCTACCCTGACTCCCATTGTTTTAAAGTTTATATCCGTAGTTCTCTCACCAGATCCTCCTTTTATAAGTTGCTATATCCCTGATGGTCTAGTGGCCCCTCCCATTGGCCGTTCAGCTCCACCCATTCATCACATCTTCCCCCCAAGAGAGATAAACATGTTAGCATATAAAATAACTAAGTGGTCCTCTTTTTCAGCCCACACATTCATCATTGCTACTATGAGGTACCCTCCCTCCTTCCATTCCCACTCAAAACAATACAGTCCCCTTCCTCTACTTAATCTGCATCTAACACTCTACACCCATGTCTGGTATCTGACTCACCTGAAGAAATATATTGTCTGCAGGCAGATAGGAGGATGGTGACCAGCACCTCGGCTGGTCAAAATTTGAATTGAATGTAACTGAATGCATGCATATAGCAGACACAGCTGTTTTTATTGTAACAATAGGTGCTCATTCAGTCCCCTTCATTTAGATGATGACCGGTGGAAGTGGTGAGAGGAGGATCTGTGCTAGTGAATCTCCTCCTTTCCACCCGCATACTGTATGATAAGCTTTTTCACATGGGTCAGGTGTCAGAAAAGGAATTAAGGGTAGTGGGTGCTAAGTGAGTGAGAGGGAGTGTTATTTGCCTTACTTACAGGTGGAAGGAGAAGGGTGGTTACCACCAAACACCACTGCTGAGTGAGTGGGTGGGGGGAGGAGGGTTACCTAGTTGTTTTATATTCTAACATGTTCATATTGCTGGGGGATGGAGATGGGATAAATGGAAGCTGCTGAATGGCTACTGGGCATAGTAAGTAGGATCAGGTTTGGGAAGTTATACCCCTGAACTACTGTACCAGGAATATAAAACCAAATGCAATGTGTATCAGATGAGGGAAGGGATAAAACTGGAGAATGAGGGAAATAAATGCATTAATACAATAGCGGATTGGGACAGGAATGGATCACTACTGGACTACCATCCAGGCACAGTATATATGCATTAATACACTATGGACTGGGGCAGGTGCAGAGTACCACTGGATTAACAGGAATATATGCATTTATTTATTTATTTAGCTTTTGTTAACCAGGTAAGTACACTAGACAGACACATGCCTATTTTCAGGTACGACCTGGGAGAGTACAGGAAATCAAAGAACATACAGAGTACAATTTGAAGCAAGCAGAGCAGATACACAGATGTCAGGAGAAGCATAACATATATAGTAAGATATACTGTGGATCAGTGTAATGAGGAGAAACCACTGGTCTACCAGGGAGATATAGATATATATATATATATATATATATATATATATATATATATATATATATATATATATATATATGATGTCGCTAGGAACTGGGGTGGCAAGGGTTTCCAACAAACTACCAGTGGTATAAGATCTAATACAGTGGGGATCTGGCAGGAGGGGGAACTTTTAATTGACAAGCACCAGTGCTGCCATGGGGAAGGTCATGTACCACTTCACCTGTTGTTAAGAGTAGAGTTTTGAAGTATGAAATAGCCTCCACAATCTTTTAAGATGTCAGTGTATGCAAGATGGTTTCCTTACAGTATTTGTATTGGCACAATGATATTTGTAGCACCATTTGTTTTATTTAAATATTTAAACTTTGGTGACCAGGAAGCTCCAAGGGGCATTTAAATTCCCATTTTCAAGGTGGACCCAAGATAAAGAAATAATACATACTCTCAAAATAAAGTACAAAATACAAAACTTAGTACAGTAGTAAATAAAATACAAAAAAAAACATACTTCATGTAAAACATTTACATTGGAATTTCTAAACGAATGCTATTTGAACACTTGTTTTAAAAGTTATGTGAAATAATGCCTTGAATAAAACAACATAGCTTATTCCAAAGCTTGAATACACTATCCCACTATTCACTTTGCACCATACTATGGGTCTGTTTAAATAAGGCTCCAGCCACTTTCAGACATGCTACCTGTATGTCCACTTGGTGTGGCACTATTCCTGGTAACACTGCTCCAACCTTCTGAATATGGGGGCCAAAATCCCTTAAATTATTTCCCTTCTGCATCTAAGGTTAGGGGAACTAAGTAAAGATACAAACATGAATATGTTCAAAAATACAAGCTATGTAGACTACAACATATGCAATATGTTTGGTTAGTTATGCAATATGTTTTTTTATCACCATGGGTGAACAATTTGATAACGATTTTATTCAATTGACTTTCTCCACCTCCACAGTTGGCTAATTTGGAAAAAATATAAAGCAAGCCACATTTATTCATGTTTTCCAAAACCTAAGTTTGTATCCTTGGTAACAGAATAATACATCCCTTTCCAAAGATGTGATTATACTGTCTTGGATGCAACATCATGACACAATGAATATTTTGAGTCATATTTTGAGCCATTGCTTGACTCTCATCAGAATCATGCTAAAATGAAGGCAGAGTCTAGTTTGAGTTTCATAATATTGGAGGTGGTCCCTCCAAAGCAATTAGGAGAAAAATCCAGTTGTACAGTAAGTAAGGGAGTGTACTATTTATCACTTAAAGAAACTGAATTTGCACCTAGTTAATGAATATGAAAATATAATTGCTGAGTTAAAAGGTCTGCATCAGCAAAAGGCCTCATCAGGATTATATTAAAATGAAGGCATAGTCTCATTTGAGTTTTATAATACTGGAGGTGGTCCCTTCAAAGCAGTTAGGAAAAAGTCAAGTTGCAAGCAAGAGAATGTCATATTTATTATTTAAAGAAATGGACTTTGTGTCTAACTAATGAATATAAAAACATCATCGCTGAGTCAAAAAGACTGTATAAGCAAAAGACCTCATTATTACAGTTCCATTTTCATAGCTCTTGGAAAAGCCTTAGAGCAAAGGCAGATTTCAAAGTCCTGTACATGTACAGGGAATGAACTATGTCAGGTTCTCTGTTATATGGGAATATATTAAAAGGACACTGTCAGCACCTTTTACAACATTTTATTTCTAGTTGAAAACACACGTTTTATGAATGCTTACCTCCTCTAAAATTAATTGATGCTGTTGACTGTTTTATCTGCCTCCTTTCCTAGTAGAACTGAAATGCATGCCAGTGATGTAATTATACCCAACCTTGTTTTGCTTCAAATCCTTGATCCACTCTTACTGCATATTTGCTGGACGTTAGGAACACTCCCAAACAGTTCACCCACTCATGATGCAAAAGTCTACTCTCTACCCACTGCTGAACTGAAATACATGACAATGATGTAATTATACCCAACCCTGTTTTGTTTCAAATTCATGATTTACTCTTATTGCACACTTCCTGGACATTAGGAACACTTCCAAAACAGTGCAGCCAGTCATCAGGCAATGGTCTGCTCTCCACCCACTGCACCATGAGTGGCTGAACTGTATTAGGGTGTTCAGAAGTCCAAGAGAGATGCAGTGTGGGTTCATCAGAAACTATAAACAAAAAAAGTTTGTATGTGGTAACACCAGTATGGTGGGCAGTCTGTATTTTACTTTTAAAATGAAAAAAATGAATGTGAATCAAACTACCAGCTACATCAGGAATCTCAGCAAACTATGACCAATCATAAAATGTGTTTTCTTAGACAAGAGAGATACTTTACAGCCTAAGGGGATTGGCAATGCCTCTTTAAAAATGCCCATTTCTCTTTGCATCACCAAATCATATAATTCCTGGTGTAAAATTACTTGTATAAAGGGATACCTATTAGTACTTGACTACTAAACAGTCCAACATCATGGAGTGGTAAGTAAAATCCCTTTTTTGTACAACATGGATGCTTTTTTTATTTATACTTTATGCTCTTTTGACTCCACTGTTTCCTCCATCCAATGGGTGACCTCCCAGCCCCAGCCATGCAGGAACTAGGGGCACCACAATATTAAGCCTACTCCCTGTGGCCTGGCAGCTTGCCCTTGCCTTGACCATCACTTCAATTGTGCTTTGACTGAGGACCCAACCCTATTCTTCATCTCCTCTTTAGCCCGGTCTCTTCCTCCCTCAGTGTTTATGAACTCAGTGATGGTGTCCCAGGTCTGGATAATCTGTGATCTGGTACACCTCCATCAGAAGACTATGTTCTCGTGCTTCATATGGGCCAGGGTGAGGGTCAGCACCCCATTATTTAAATACATCCTCTTCCTCTGGTGCCAGGAGTGGTCCATGTTACTTTCTGTATGAAACAGGAAGAACATACAGCATTGAGCATTGTATGCATATAGCTGAGCACAGAGGAAATGGTGGAAAAAGTGCAATAGTTATAAATTCTGTGCGCCAAGAATTTTTCTCATCTACAAAAAAAAATGTTAGGTTGCTGTATTCTTCTACATGGTGCGACGCTGTTAGTCAGTTACAACGCTGCAGTTATTGTAATGCACATCAGTAGTAATGGTGCAAAAAGCACAATATACATAAATTCAGTACTCACAGAATTGTTCTCAACTACCAGAAACAATATGTCAAGCTGCTGCATGATGCTACATCATGCTATCATGTGTGCTAGTCTCACCACCACAGTTCTTGCAATATACTTTAGGGAAAATTGTGAGACAAGCACAACATACATAAATTATGTGATCCCAGGCTATTGCATGCTGCTACATGATGCTACACTTTGTGTGAGTCCCTCCACCACAGTTCTTGTGATGCACGTAGGGGAAATGGTGAAAAAAGCATACAGTTCATACAGTCTATGTTCCCAGAATTTTTCTCAGCAGAAAAAATATGTCAGGCTGCTGTATGCTGTTACAAGTTGTTGTGTTGTGTGTCAGTCCCTCTGTCAAAGTTCTGTAAATGAACTTCAGGGAAATTTGTGAGAATAGCATAACATATATTAGAAAATGGGTAAAACAGTCTAAGACTTCTAATTGGCTGAGATACTTGTTCATGAGGGCATTTATGAGACAACAATGCCAACCTAAAACAAGTCCCTCTGCCAACTGCCCCATTACTCACTGAAATCCCTCTGCCACCTTAGAATTGCTTCCTTATTGGATGAGGTACTCAGCATACACTTTCAAAGTGCAGCCATTTTTTTATCACTTAGCGAGCGAGAAACAACTTGACTGAAGACTCCACAGCATACAATAAAACAAAAGGTTTTTTACAACAAAGCACAGTTCTTCCCCAACTACTTCTTTCTTTTTTAAAAAAACTTCTGTACAGTCCAACGTGCTCACATGTTCAAGCCACAGACTGATGCTCCACTCTGCCCCACTCCTGCCCGACCACACGCCTGCTTGTTACAAAAATGGAACCAGCTGCTCCAGTAGTTTTTTACTCTTTTTAAATACCTCATATGAAAATCATTAATGCCACTAAAATGATCCCGCTTCAGTCTTCTGCTCTCCTTACAGCTCCTCAACCATGACCAGCCTCATCACGAGTAGTGCCATCTATTGCACAGCACAACCGCTCCTCAATGCAGTCCTGGCTCAGAACACTGCCTTTCCACAGTGTGCAGTGCTATCACTCTCACAATATCACTTGCACTCATATGATTTAAAATTAAAACAAATAGAAAGTCACAGAGGAAATGAGGCAAGAAGGCAGAAAAACCGAAGGGAGACACAAGGAAACCATCTGTCAAGCACATCAAGGTTCACAAAAAAATGTATTTAAAAACAAAAGCACCCACTACTGGCAGAGGTATTGGCAGCTGAGGGACTACTTTACACCAAAATAACTTATATTAATCTATACTACATTTTTAAGTAAAATTGTGACATTTGTACATTATTTTATTTAAAAATGTTACAAATACATTTTCTAAGTGCAGTAATACCATCCAGGGTGGGCATTATTGGGCTATACCCACTTTCCAGGGGCTATAAGGCTCTCTGCCTGTGGTGTCATGCCTCATTATGCCCTGGGGTGGGTGGGTATAGCCCAATACCACCCACCCTATTGGGTATTATTGCTTGCATAGACATCCCTTATAAAAGACATGCTTAGTCCAGACAGTTGCTTTTAATGGTCAAATTCAACATTCCCAAACTACTGCCATAGGACTGTAATGTTAAATATTTAAGCTATAATGTATTATGGGCATGTGCTATAACAGATAACAGGACCTCCAGATTAGGTGTTGAAAGCCACTCTACTTCACCCTCTCCCACTAAAGTTCCTACCTGACAGACATTAATGAGCAGAACTACTAGCTAAATAGCTGTCAATGCATCCTTTCACAGAATCAGCTCCCAAACTTCATGATGCTCTGAGGAGCTAATATTGGAACAAGTAACAACTATTGTACATGTGGCTTGAAATGTTGAAACTAATCAAAACCAACTGATATGTTAACATGGCAAAAATAAAATTGAAAATAAAACTGCAGTCACGGTTTGTGCATCTTTCCACAGGACTTCAGCATTTAAATCGACTGGCATTGACTGAAACACTTGAAATGTGTCTGCCAACATTCTTTAGCACAAAAATGTGTAGTATAGATGTATTCCTTTATTTAGTTGGCAGAAAGACTTGACTGACACGTACACAGTAGGTGGCAGAGAGGCAATGCTGAGCGGGAGCCAGCAAGCAAGAAAAAATGGGCATTAGTTGTTTGCGGTTAGTTTATTTATTTATTTTACCTTATTCTTCAGCCAAGATACAGTACTGTACTCAAAGGTAGAAAGGTGTACACAAAAAGGCAAAATGGGCTTGTACATGTATTTTGGATCTACTAAAAGTAGGAAAAGATGTTTAGCCAGGAAACACTTAAACAAGCATAAGAAAAAGCTGTTTTGCTTTTTACGGACAGAAACTTGCGATGGAGAAAAACACCTCCATAGAAATGTGGTCTGTTATAAGTGGCTTACACTGTACATAAAATAAGTTCCAGAATTAATCTTAATTCTTAGCATAAATACATCACACTGTTGCATGCTGCTACATTGTGCTACTCTGTGTGTAAGTCCCACCAACACAGTTCTTGAATTGCTTTTTAGGGGATAAACTTTAGAACCCAGACATTTTCAGTCTGATAATTTTTTCCTGTCTAGAAGTTTTTGTATGAGGGAATAAAATGATTTGGGCCCCCAGAAATAATATTCTGCTTCAGCAATTTGTAAGTTTCCCACCACAGCACCTGTCCCTATGAACTGTAGTGAGCAGAATTTCTGGATATTTTCTCATGAAACAATAATGCCTGTCTGGGGTGTAGATCCAGATGATGATCTTTGAGTATTACTGTGTGTCCTAACAGCAAAAGTATCTATTTATTTTGCTTTTGTATGTAAGTAGGGATGAGGAAATTGTGTATGTCTATGCATCTTTTGCTCCTGTTTTTTCTCTTTTCAGGTATCTATTACTAGGATGATAAACTCATGTTGCTACATGGGTGTAGCCTTTATCTGGTTATTTAATTTAGCAGTATTTCCTGCCAGGGAAGGTTAGTATTATTTTTTTTTCAATTTTGTTTTTAAATTCTTAAATGTTATTCATATGTCATTCTCTGTTTTCTGCTCCTATTTCTCTTGCTTCAGGTACTTTTCAACTATGTGACAATGAAGAATCAGGAAGCAGCATCAGGTTGATGACTGACATTCATGCTGAATACAGATAATGTGTCAACGTTAATAAGACCATATATAGTGGTGGAGAAGCTGGAGGAGGAGGCCAGTGCATGAATTTTCAGTGTTGACCACATCAGTGATCTGATGGATTAGATGCTGATGGCTTGCCTGCTGTAGGAGGAGGCATTCATGATGACAGAATGGAAGAGACCAGTGAATACTATAAATAAATGATTTAAACTGTAATGCAGTCCCTATTGCAATGCACTTGAGAAAGGAAACAAACAACAACAATAACAAAAATGAACAGAAACATATCTTTTGGAAAGGATACTTACCATAACATTGGCAATGGCCATGCCTTGAAATGGCTTGAAGGTACCCAAGATAGAGGAAGCAGAGGAGGAGAAATCTTGCTTTTTAGATGAGAAGATAGCAGGACAGAAGACCTGCAAAGACAAGAGAAAAATATTTAGACTCTACTAAAGCCACTGTCCACTCACAGTCTTACTATATCTGTCACCAGAGAAGAAAAAAGAGCAATTATTTAGCCTTATTTGGCCACTGTATCACAGTGTACCTAGGAAATAAAAATTAAAAAAGAAATCATACAGTGATACTTACCATCAAATTTGTGAGGACCATGCTGTGTACTAGCCTGATCATGCCACAAAGAAGGGGTGGAAGAAGAGGCAACTTATGTCTGTGTCTTGCAGCCTTTCTGGCATTACAAGTGGCTTGCAAATCAACCCTGTTAATGGCCAACCTTGCATTGAAAAGGAGATGGAGAAAGAAAGAAAGAAAGAAAGAAAGAAAGAAAGAAAGAAAGAAAGAAAGAAAGAACTAATGTGCAAGAAAAGAGTCACCACCAGCAACAGCAAGTATGAATAGTGATGTGTCTGTAGGGAGGAGATGGGTGGTGCTCTAACAAGATGGCACAAGCATGCAGAAGTTAGCCAGCTCCTGTAACTCTCCCCGATGTATACAGTAGCATACTAGTCCAGTCCTACTAGACTGTGCCTGCTTTCCTTCAGCAAAGATCCCAGCTTAAAAAAGTAATTGCTTAATGCTGGAGCCAGCCAGACAACTAAAGGCATAAACCACATGGAAAACACTTTAGGGACTCTGAGATAAAATGCCCCCAAAGAAAGGAAATCAAGCCTAAATAGTATGCAAAGTCAGTAAAGCAACTGGAAACTCAAAACAGCTATGAGCAACAACTGTGGTAGATAAAATGGTAAAATATATGGAGCTGGGATATTCCAGCAGTCCTATTCAGTTATCTTCAATGTTGGACTTGGAGGAGAATACAGAAAAAAACACTGGCACCTTGCAACTCTCAGTACCGAGGAGGAAAAATCCAGTTCAAACCCAGGTAACTGCTCCTATTTTCCTGAGAATGAGCACTGGCACCAGAACACAAAAACCATGTTAAAAGATGCTATGCAGAATTTATCTAGTAATACTGTGAAAGGTTCAATAGTTGTGTTCCAGAAGGAGGTGGGAGGCAGCGGTGGGATTAATGACAATTTGAAATTGGCCTGTGCCTTCGCACTGAGTGTGAACTGTGTTTCTGTAGGTGGTATTTGTGGGGGATAATTGACTGGTGGCCAGGTTAGTCTAGAGGTGAACTTGCTGCAAATTGAACAAAGGATGTTGGAAAGTGCTACAATACCATTGACTGCCAAGGAAGAAAAGATAAGTCAAGAGGAGACACCTGAAGATGTTTTTGCTAGTGAATTTTCTGAGGCCAACACCAAGCCTGTAATTCAAGTACCAGGCACTGAGTCAGAGACTGAGCCATCAGCAGCCAGGAATCAAGAGGAAGCCCAAAAAATGTCAGGTAAAGAAAAAGAAGCAGCTTCACCACAGATACATAAGATATGTGACTAGGCAATGTCAGACACCCCTGATATTTACCAAGAGGGACAAAGAAATGTGGTAAATCCAACATCTTATAAAGAAATTGTAGAAACTGTAGATGGCATGAATTCACAGACAGATTGCAATGTTCTGACTAAATCTCTGGGGGGATTGAAGTCTATAGACAAGGCCAAAAAATGAATGATAAATTACAGGAGAATAATACCACTACTATGCCAGCATTAGCTATGAGGAGAGGCATAATGAAAAAAGAACAGTTTGACCCCCCCAAAACATATTATAACTGGTCTGAATAGTTCAAATGCCAGTTCTGAATCTGATTTAAAAAGCCAGTCAGATGAAGAATCTGACTCTAAGTCTCTAAGAGAATGAGGATGCTGAAAATGATTCTGAGACACCCCCCATGGGCTAAATTAATACTGAAATAGTTTGTAACTTTAGAAAAAAGGATGGCACAAGCCAATGAAAAAGGCTACAAGAAAGTAGAAAACTTGTACACTACTATAAATGCCTTACTTAAAGAAAATCAGCTTTTAAAAAATATCTAAATGAAGCTGAAAAAAAAATTTGACTTTAGAAACTGAAATAATACCTTTAAAAGGTATACACTTCCCGCAGTGAAACCCCTGCAGTGACATATATCACTGCCAACAACAGCACCAAGTCACTGTAAGGGATGCACTTGGGACCCAGCGACACTCTCCCCTGTCTTGCACCCCCTCCCTTAACCAACTGTGACCTGGAGTTGGTATCTATAAGTACTGGGGTGTGGGGGGGGTTCGAGAACAAGGCCCCCAAAGAAGAAAACAGTCCCTGCTGTTTGCAGATCCCTGCCAACCACAACTCACAGTTGGCAGAGAGCCTGGTGCTGTGATGCCGGTCGACAAGTTAGTTGTCAACTTGGCATCATAGAGTCCCTTTAAAACATCTACTTAAACAAGTTGATGACACTCAGAAGGACATGCCTATGAAAATGATTGACCTTGAATCAAGAGCTAGACAAAAAAAGTCAGGATCTTGGGGTCCCAGAAGTATGGGATAAGCAGGAAAACTTGGCTAATACTACAAGAAAAATCATTACAGTCTACATGGATTCTGACCCAACCAGTTTAACCTGCACATTTAATCATATTCATAGAGTTGTTTAGGCCCAGTATTGATCAACATAGACCCCCTGTCCCTTCATATCCAAATTCTTTAACTCTGAAGAGAAATATTTTTTGATGAATGCAGTGTACATACATACAGAATATCTTTGAAAGGGGCTCCTTCAGCAGTTTATAATGACCTGCTTCAGGGCATATTATAAAAAAGAAGGACATTTCATGACGTTTGGAAAACATTATGGGCCCTGGGTATTAAGTCATCCTTTTATCATCCAGTGAAACTATAAGTAGTTCTAGAAGGAATAAGATATGTCTATGATACACCAGAGCTAGCATGGAAGGACTTAAACAAAAATTTAGAGAATTTGATTTAAATAAATCTGTTTTGGTTATTTTGGTTCTGCTCTGCTAGGGTAAATGGGTTATTATATTGGAAAGGTAACAGGAAGGTAGATTAGACATTGGGGGATGGGAAGAAGGTATAAAAAACTAGACTGATCTGTCCAGTGACTGGTGAGGGTATGTGTAATTTGTGTTCTATAGCTTTTTTGTTTTTGTTTGGGAGGTAGGGCAAGTTCTATTATTATTGAAGAAGATGAAATATAGGACTAATGGTTAATTTTTTCTTTGAAGGGGCACAGTGTTTTTTTTAATGTCCTTTTTTATGGATATAAGAGCATTCTGAACAGTAAGGGTCGGGTTATCTAAGTACTATGGTTTTTATAAATGGTGAGTTTATTTAACTTCAGTTGTGCCACCATGAATGTTAATGGCATGCATACACCCATAAAAAGGGAAATAATTCTAAACTACATAAATAAATGTAGAGCTACATGTGTAACCTTACAGTAAACTCATTTGGATTACAAATAAGTTATTAAAATAAAAAGAAAGTGGATGAATAAGTTTTTCTACTCAACTAGTACTAGGAAAAAAGTAGGGGTTATGCTAATTTTCAGAAATACCACTGGCATCACAATACTGGACTCATTTTCAGAATAAATCAATAATTGTATCTGACCATGCATTAATATTAGCAGACATAAATATTATAGACCTAAACAGGAGAATGGTAAGAACTTGAAGACATAATAAGTATCCTCTAGCTGAAAAAAGAATTACAGGAAAAAATAAAAATAGATATAGAGGAGGAGTATTGGAGATTTAATTATAAAGTGGGTAAAATAATTGTTTCCTTATGGAATCCAATGAAAGCAGTGATTCACAGAATTATAATTTCTTATCAGGCTCATAAAAACAAAAGTTTAAAACAACAGGAAAAGGAACTGGAAGAAAAAATATATAATCTTGACCATAAGGTTACAGTAGACTATGATAAACATTATAAGGAATGGGTGAATGTAAGCTTGTTAAAAACCAAACTAAATAACAACAAAGTGTTAAAAAGGATTAAAAAATTAAAGAGATTAAGGTACAGTCAAGGGGAAAAGACTGGAAAACTTTTGCCAACCCAACTTAAAAACAGAGAGAAATGAAATTAATAACAGCACTTGAAGATATAAATGGTTTACAGGTATTTAAAGATGAAGAGATGGGAAATATAATAATAGAAGAATAAAAAAAAATATACCAACAGAATTTCAATACTTGCTTAGATTAGATTAATAATTACCTGGGAAACAGTAATTTAATTAATTTACTATGTGATTAAATCATATTTACAAAACAAGAGATATTTGACACTATTAAATTTTTATCTAAAAATAAAAATCCAGGCTTTGATGGATTGACAGCTGAATTTTATCAGACCTTTATTGTACAATTAGCATACTGGTTACTGAAAATTATTAATGAACTAAGGGAGGATCCCTTACAAATACCAACTTGTATGCAAGAATCTTAAACCATACTATTACTAAAGGAGGGAAAAGATCTGATAGCTCTATTAATACTGATTACAAAATGATAACCAAAATCTTAATAAATATGATAAAAAATAATCTGTATACAGTAATAAATAAAGAACAGTATGGATTTGTCCAAGGTCAGACAATTTTTCAAGCTACTAGAATGGTAAAATCCATGATACATATCATTAAAAAAGAGAACGAGCCATATCATCTAGTGGGTGGTGGATGCTACCAATGCCTTTGACACATTAAACAGTGATTTTATGTTTTAACGTCTGAAGTTATGGGGTATTTCCTGAATTTCTGATTACCACAATTCAGAAAATATATAATAAAACAAGTGTTACATTTGCTGTCAACAATTACATTACTGAATCAATGAGTATGAGAAATGGGGTGAGGCAGGGATGCCCCGACCCCAATACTGGACATTGTATCTCTTGAACCTTTTTTAAACCACATCAAGATGAATGGGGAAATAGAGGGAGTTAACTTTCAAGAAATCTATAGAAAGGTGAATGTCTTTGCTGATTATATTTTTTTTATCTATTAAAAATATTAATGCTTCCATGTCAGCTTTCCTTGGAGAAGTAAAAAGATATTCGCAAGTCTCTGGGTATTGTCTAAATCAGTCAAAATCTGTTAGAATGACAAATAACTACTCCAAGGAAGGCTGGAGGCTACAGTTGCCCTGAACCTTTAAATAATGAAATTACGTACCAAATAAGGCTATGGTGGGAGAATTCCTTTGTAGATCCAGAGTTGGATTCTGATTACGTTTTCTTTTGGATGCCAGAGAGAAAAAGGGGAATGTACTCATTAATGTACTCATTATTATGTGAATGTCTAAAATAAAAATCCCCCCTCTGTTTCATGCCATTGGGAACAAAACAAGAGGTGAAATAAGACAGTTAAACATTAATGGGATATTACAATTGTTATGGTTTAAAATCAGCCATACAGCAGAGTTCTGGATGACAGAGGACTTACAATTTATTCAAAAACTAAACTCTGCTGAATTAGTTAGATGGCTTTAACTAATAAATGCAGAGAGGTATTTCATATATTATAAATGCCTCAAGCAACAATTAACCAATACAGTTAACCTTCATTATTTACAGTATATGAAGTTAAGAATTAAATTTATAAAATTTAAGGAATGCACTAATGGGGGTTTAAACAAAAACATAAGATGGGATATAAAAGAACAAAATAAACTGCTAATATAGTGGAAAAAGGAACTACTACATAATATAAATAACTACAACAGATAAGGATCCTTGGGGAAAAAAAAATAAATGGGTGACTGAAAAAGGGCTTGCCTTTACAAATCAGTAATGGAGAAATTTAAGGACCAAGATACATAAGGACTACCTGTTTTCTAAAAATAGCACTATTCAGACAAAAATAGTAGATATAGCTTATTATACCACAGAGCTGCTAGGCCATATTATTAAAACTTGCACTAAAGAGTGTTGACACCAGTGTAAATTAAAAGCAAATCTATATCATTTTATTTGAGATTGCCCTAAATTGAAAATCTTATGGGATAATACGGCAAAATGGTTTTCCAATATTATTTGTTTGAATAGTCCTAATAATTTCTTGATTATGATTCTCAATAGTGTAGATGAGCTAGGTCTAGATAATGAACAGTGGAAAATTCTATGTATAGGAACAATGTGTATTAAAATACATATTCTGGGTAACTGGAATGCCCAGGAGATTGATCATTTATCTAAATATAAATGGTGGTACTGTACCAAGTACAAGAAGCTATACTATTTGAAAATTTATGGAAGGATGCATCTGAAATCTCTGTGGAGAACATTAACTTGAAAGATGACTTTATACCACTGTAGGAAATGAATTATTACTTTTTTTTGTTTTTGTTTTTGTTTTTTGGTTTTTTGGTGGAGGTGAGGGAATTATGTTACTGTATTATGTTACTGTATTTAAAAGCAATATGATATTTTATAAGTTTTCATACATATCTATTTTATATGTATGCTATAATATGGATATGTTTAAATGTTACAGTGTCTGTTTTTCAGCATAAAAACAATAACAATTTTCATTAAAAAAGCAAATATGAATAGTGTGAACAACTTTGAAAGTAATATACAATCACAGCCGACAAAGTTGGGCATTGCTGGACTTCAGTTCTTGATGACTTGATGGGTTGGCTGGCAGGAGGCTCAGCTTGAGAGCTGGTTGGAGGTCAGTCTGATAACATTTGCAATGGCTTGAGTGTCCTGGTTTCTCTGTCTAGATGCATGCAGAGGAGGTGGTGGTGGTGACCCATGTTGCTGGTGGATGAGAAAGACACAAGCAGGTCAGAGGAAGAGGAGGACAAGGACGAGGTGATTTTGTGATTTCTGAAGGATATGTGGGCTACATGGCTGGCAATGGAATTGATGCTGGCTTAAAAGTCAGGATTGTTCAGTTTGTATGAATGCAGTTGAGGTGGCCCATGTTGTTGGTGGATGTGGTGGGTCCAAGCAGGTCAGAGGCTGATTGCCAGAGGATGCATGGTCTGCATGGCTTGCAATGGCATTTACACTGGATTAAGAGTCTGTGTTTCTTAGTTTGGATGCATACAGTGGTGCAAGCAATGGCCAGTGTTACAGTATATTGTTGGCAAAATAGGCATTTAATGATGCAGTATTCACTGATTTCCTAGTTTGTTTGTTGGCCTCACTTAAAAGAAGGTAGAAGCAGGTAATCAGATGTATTGAAAAGCAGCAAAATTTGGGGAAAAAATAATGACAGGAAAAAAAGAATCATAAAAAAAGATTCAACTGATTAGGACAAAAAGGACAGGCAGAACAATTTTATTTTTATGCTTTAACCATCTTCATCAAGGAAGCAGCCCTCATAGTATTCCATACTGGAGATGTCCCACATGGGAATTCTTTCTCCATCTATGTTTCATCTAGAAACACAAAATCATAGACTTTAAAGGCAGATAAGGACCACCTGACTGACCTATTCTGCCCACTTCCCTAGCTATAGGATAAGCTGCAGATCCTAGTTAACCAACAGTCTATTTCCTCCTACCCCCACAAGAATTGCCTTATGTCTATCCCATGCATTCTTGAATTCTTCCATAGTTTTAGACCCCACAACCTTCTCAGGAAGGCTGTTGTATGCATCCATCACCCTCCCTGTGAAAAAATACTTCCTCACATTGCCCAATAGCCATCCCCCTCTATCTTCAAATTGTGTCCTCTTGTTCTTGCACACCTCTTTTTCTGAGATCTGCAGGAACAAGGAGACACCTCAGTATAAGGCAACTTCACAATACTAACAACCTCAGGCTCTTCATATTCATCTTCACCATCACAGCCACCTTCGTGTGATAGGAACTCTGACATGAGTGTGTTGAGTGTCATGTGCCTCACATTTATTTTACTAAATGTTAGCATGCCATTTCCATCTGACAGATTTGTATACCTGTCCCATACAATGGCCCCTGCAAACTGAATGCTTACTCCAAAATTGTATCCAATGGTTTACATCTCAGGTATTGAATTACAACTGAGGTCACTGCTGGACTACAAGTGATATTGCTACTCCAGCACAGCAAGGGCTATTCATGATGGTGAGGTGCCTGGTGTCCAAGAAAGATGCATCCACCATGTGTTGCACTATTCACAATCATGCTTCTTCATCAGCCCTCCTTCTCCTTTTCTTCCATGTATTCAACTCCTACCTAGTAGAAAACATCCCAAAATTAATTTGTCATAATTTGTTCTGTTACCTTGCATGTTCTATCAGCCTGTTTGACATGCAAGGTGGCAGCAATGCCCAGTCTCTGTTCCATTTCATATTTTGGCTTACATAACTGAATTTAACATTTGTGCCCTGTATACCCATTTTATTAAAAGATCAGTTATATTTTGGACCTGATTACACCCACCTTCAAGTATTGCTGTGTTCGTGGACCTGTCTAAGGCCTTTGATCTTGTTGATCATTGCCTGCTGCTCAGCGGGTTGGGTTGTATTGGACTCAGTAACTCTCCATTACAGTGGCTTGATGGTTATGTAACCAATTGTCCTCTGAGGGTGAGCCACCGAGGAATGATGTCTGAGAACAGAAGGTTGGAGATGGGAGTCCTGGGGGTCTCTCCTATTCTTCTTATTTGTTGATAAACTGCCTTCTTATCTAACTCGTACTGAAGTGTTTGATGTACACTGACGACATTATCCGCTTCAGTAGCTCATCCTCAGAAGATGAAATAAAAGCCAATTTAACTGCTAATTGTCAGGCTCTTGACTATTGGTTAAAACAACATCATCTACTATTGAATATATAAAAAAAAAAACATAAGGCCATGCTCTTTGGTTCAAAACAGAGATTAAATAGAAGTAAGCCACTTGAAATTGTATATTTGGTGGTTCTGTATTTGAAGTCCTCTGGTGTAGATGTTTAGGAATGCTTTTGGATCCCAGCTTATCTTATTCCTTACATGTTAATACAGTTTGTAGATCTGTTAAGCAAATGCTGGGTGCTTTATTTAAACTTCAAAATTTACTGACTAAAGATGCTAGATTTACTGTTGCAAATAACATTATTATCAATATTAAATTATAATTCATTTTTATTTACAAATTAGTCTAAGTTTGAGTCATCTTTATTAACTACTACATTTCGAGCAATATGCAGATTTGTTTTGAAAGAACTGTATCGGACCCATCACTGTACGTTTTATTCCTTGTCAGCTTTGCTTCCCCCTGGTTTATACTGTCAGTATACAGTAGCTTAAACTGTTTGATTCATAATATCCTAGCTTTTGATTCATCGTCTCCCTTATTTTCTTTGTTTGATATTACAAATTCTGATAGGGAATGACATTCTAGTGTCTCCTTAAAATTGGCTGTCCCTAAGACCAAATTAAAGCTGGGTATGCATGCCTTCTTAAACCATGCTCCTAACTGTTGGACTAAGATACCAACTTTATTGCAACAAACTATTAGTCATGATTTTTTTAAAGTATTGTTGAAACAGTATTATCTTGAATAATTTAAATGTGATTGTTTTTAATGTTTGTTTGTATGTCATATTTGTTGATTGCATACTGTACTGTACTTAACATCTTGACTGTATTTATTTACAGTGATGGATCACATTTGAAAAAGGGCCTTGGCTCATATTGCTTAATTGGTAAACAAAAGTTTAAATAAATAAAAGAAATAAATTGATGACAGGCCCTGTTATATTGTGGGTTCAGCATAATGGCAATTCCAAGATCTGAAGACTGCAGAATGCTAGAGATATGGGTGTTGCAGTCCAAGACATGGATCATGTATTCTATAATGGCACAGCTTCCCATATAAATACCTGCCTCCGGACCTGCTGTAAACAGTGTCTGCCTCAGCAACAACAGAAGTGGGATGGCCTGGCTGATTCGAGCAGTATCCCACATACTTCCTGTATTGCATGTTTGTATGGCCTTAGAATCATGATCATGCTATCCATTAGTCACTACTGGTCAGTTCTCAGATACATCGATACTCAGGCACTGTCACAGCTGACATGCAGCAGCAGACATTCAGAGATGGCTGATATGCAGCAGCAGACATTCAGAGATGGCTTTGTACTGCTCATACCAGTGTTCAAGCATGTACAGTGTCAGATTCCATCTGATGATGACTTCTAGCCTCATACAGTGCTGAGACATGTTTTTCTAGATCTGCAGGTGTCTTAGATGCTCACTGGCCTTTCCAGAATATGCAAAGTGGGCACAGATGCAGTGGGACACAGTCAACATGGGCTTGATAAGAGGATGTGCTAAAACCATCTGTACAATGAGATTAAGACAGTGTGTCAGACATGGCACCCAGAGAACACCCTCATAACTGATGGATTTCTGTACATTTGAGCCATTATTGCTTGTACTGAAACCCGCTTTCAGTGAAAGGAGGTGTAGTCACTCATCAATCACAGTCGGGAGCAATGCAAGCATTTTTTAACCTGTATGTGATCCAGTTAAACTTTTTACTGCCAGCATGGCATCCTGGCTAATACCCAGACTGTTGCTACCAGGGCAATTAGGCTAAATACCATTTTTTATCTGGCCAGAGTCAAATACTACCACAGATAACTGTGCATAATGTGCTGTAATTCACAGAAAGGAGCTGTAGTACCATTGTTTTGCCGTTGGTGCACATATCCATACAGTAATAAGATGTATGTATGGTGATGCTGAATGCTGCAGGGAATGGATAACCATGTGTGACATATCCCATAAAGTTCAGGAATGGCACATGTGGAGAAGGAAGTTCTTGAGGGAATCTCCCATTTGGGAGAGACACAAACCATCAACCTTCTTAATACCATGTTCTCCACAAAAGAGAATGCAAATAGATCAATTGCCAGCATTTCAGCTGTTGCTGCATTCAGGTCACATGCAAAAGCATGAATGGGTAGGTACTTGGCATGACACTTAGATATGCTATGCAAAGTAGGCTGGACCTTTGAGAGGTTGGACTACCAAACAGTTGAACATGGCATGGCAGCATGGTAGATGGGGTAGTATTTTTATTCTTTGGGATTCACAGGTATTGCTCACTCAATTAAAAGCAGTCATCTGGGGTGTTTCCTGCACTGTAGTTGTTGTGCTTTGGTGCTTCTAATTGCTAGGACTCAATCCACCACTGCTGCCATGACCACTACCAGGCAGTCCCACAGATGTCTCCTTTTCTCTGTAGTGGTCCTCCTCAGTCAAATCCCCTTCACTGGACTATTTCCCTGCTGCTTCTGGATACCCTGGAAAATGCAGGTGACAAGGGAGAGGAACATCCCCACACTGCCTTTCTTTTGGTGCTGAGGCCAGTGTAACAGGTGCCTGTTCTTTAGCTGAGTGTATGTATTGGCCACCAATGCATAGCGGGCTACTCCTTTATCCCCAACTAACTTGCATTTGACACAGATGACAGACACTAACTATTTCATCATCTGTGTCCAGTGTATAAAAATTCCAGACTAGGGATCTTGCAATCCTTGAATTTACATGGTGATGGGAGTGAGGCGGGGAGGGGTGGAGATGGGTGTTTGTTTGGGATGATTTATTCACTTTGTCAGTGGGTGACTCATGCAGTGTAATGGGCACAACACTGGTAAGAGGAACAAGTGTTGTGCAGAAACATTGGTAGTTCTATGACATACTGAACTGGTGTGAAAAGTCTGACATGTCCAGCAGCATTATCATTCCTATTTTTCTTTCTCAGTTCCCATAGGGGATCCAAATCATCATCACCACTACTGCTGATATCCACTGTAAAATAATACTTCCACAAATACCTTTTTAAACCTTCCCCATTAACCTCTACTTATGACCCCCATGTTCTAGCTGATCTGTTCTGGTAAAAAACACCTCACAGTTCAGCTTGTTAATTCCTTTCATGAACCTAAAGGTCTCTATCATATCGCTCAACCATCTGTTTTTAAGTGCATGCATGCTTAGCCCCTTAGCTGATCCACACAGGAGCTGTCGTCAAGGCCCTGAATCATCTTGGTGATCCTGCATTTTTCCTCCTGTCCTTTTTAGATGGAGGCTCCAGAACTGAGCACAGTAGACAATGAGGGGGTGAGATACTAACAAAACAAAAATCGAAAAGGACCTGGGATTAATTATATCAGATGACCTGAAGGTGGGCAAGCAATGTGAGAAGACAGTAAGGATGACTAGGGGAAACTGGGATGCAGAGGGAGAGGCATCAACAGTAGAAAACAAGAAGTTGTTATCCCTCTGAACAGACAGTTGGTGAGACCCCATCTGGAGTACTGCATGCTGTTCTGGAGACCCCATCTCCACAAAGACATAGACAGAGTGGAGGCTGTTCAAAGGAGGGCAACCAAAATTGTGCAGGGTCTACACCACAAGACATATGAAGAGAGACTAAAGCAGCTTAATATGTATATCCTCAAGGAAAGGAGGGAGAGGGGGGACATGATAGAAACTTTCAAGTACCTCAAGGGAATTAACAAAGTTCAAGAGGTAGCATCTTTCAAAAAAAGAGATGTGCAAGAACAAGGGGGTACAATTTGAAGATGGGGGGTAGCTCAGAAGTAATGTTAGAAAGCATTTTTTCCTGGAGAAGGTTGTGGAAGCATGGAGCAGGCTTTCTGAGGAGGTTATGGAGTCAAGAACAGTGGGAGAATTCAAGAGTGCATTGGAGAGACATAAAGCATTTCTATTGGGGGGTAGGAGGAAGTAAGCTGTTGGTTAACTAGAATCTGCAGCTTATCCATCAGGTAGGGAAATGAGTGGACTAGGTGGGCCAAGCAGTTATTCTGTGCTGTCAAATTCTATGCTTCTATGTTTTCTATACTTCCATCTACTCAGGGTATGGCCTTGTCAGTGACCTATTCAGTAGTAACATCTCCTCCTGTTTTCTACTGTCAAACCCTCTCCTGATATAACCTAGCATACTGTTTGCCTTGCTGAAGGTATTACAGTGACTGCTTTGTTAAAGAGAGTCACAAGTGATGATTCCAAAGTTCCATGCCTCTGATGTTGTCTCTAGCTTAAGCCCTCCTTCCCAGTACTCTGTTCTGGGGTTTGTGATCCCTAAAGTGCAGCACTTTGCACTTCATGGAATTCAGTTTCAACTGCCAGACATTGGAACAGTTTGCCAGCCTTTGCAGGTCTCTCTGCAATTCCCTTACCCCCTCCACATTGTCAACCCTACCACATAGCTTAGTGCTATCTATGAATCAATACAACCTGTCCTGGATTATCTCTCCTATGTCACTGATGGACATATTAAAGCAGACTGGAACCAGAACAGATCCCTATAGTACTCTGCTGGTGACCTCTCTCCACTGATCTGACATCATTCACAGAACTCTCTGCTGTCTTTCCTCCAAGCAACTCCTTATCCACCATATTATTTTTTACCTGCTCCCAGATTATCGATATTCTTCAGCAGCCTTTGGTGTGACACTGAATAAAATGCATTGCTGATTTCAAAGTACAGTAAGATTATTGAGTTTCCTTTACTATCCTACTCTGGTTACCCTGTTAAGACATCCCTGACATAAACCCATGCTGCTTACTGTCCTAAAGCTCATTTTTCTCCAGGTATTCCACTAGGCCCTCTTTTTCTAGTGTCACCATCAGATTCCCTACCATCCTACCATGGGCAGGTCTTTAGTATCCTGGTTGTTCTGTGTCTCCTCTCTTGTGCAGTGAAACTACGGTACATCTGACATATTCTGATTCTTGGGAACCACCACTTGCTGCATAGAACTAATGAATAGCCACACCAGTGGTTTGGTTAACACTGGTGCCAGTTGTCTTAGAACTCTTGGATGCATCCCATCTTGCCCTGGGAATCTGTTCACCTTCAAGGCTACTAACCATTTTCTGACTCTTTTGCAGGAAAATTTCTGCAGCCTCATTTTCAGGACTCCTCTTTCAGTTACCAATTTGCTTCTCTCTGGCAAGGCCCTGCTGTTCTCTCTAGTGAATACTGAGCTGAAGTAGTTGTTCAATACAGCTTATTTCTGCCCATCCTCTCTAGTACCCTACACCTATCATTAGCCAGACAGTTTGTATTCCAGTCTTTTTTTCCCGTCTATATCTAAACAGTGTTTTACCCCTCCCTTCAACCTTTCCAAAATATACTTTTCTGTTTCTGTCTTTGTGATCATGACTGCCCTCTTGGTTGCAGTTTCTCTTGATACTCAACCCATTTTTAATTCCCCTGCTTTTCTGTGTACCACTTAAAAGGGCCATCTTTTTGATCCTCACTGTGTCCCCGACCTTTTCAGGGAGCCAAATTCTTTTCCCATACTTGTTCCTCTTTAAAACTATTCCTGTGAATTTTCTTTTATTGTTACTTTGAGAATGACTTCTTTCATAAGCCCAACATAAACTGGATCCTCTCATGGTACTGTAAGCAACCAGTGAAGAATCAGGGAGCAGCATGTTCCCATCAGAATCAGTAAAAAGTTATAGTAATGTATGGACTAGTCACCTAGATTCATAGTAATTGTGATATCAAGTTGATTTAAACACTCAGAACTCCATAAGTTTCCATACACCACCAACATTTTGGAGACTAATACCCCTTTCTCATGGTGAACTGGGTTACCTCCAATTAAAGGAAGTATACAAATAAAATAGATACATTATTTCTGTAATTCTCACTTTCAATTTGCCCAACTTTTAGTAGAAACAGTATACCTCTAATAATATACACAGAGATATCACAAATAGCAAACACCACAATAATGCAAAGCATCATGGTAAGCATATGCAAATGCCAATGAATTAATTTGGACTGGCTCAACTTAAAGCAAAATTGCATGGTGCCAAAAGGCCTCACAATGCAATCAGCAAAGGCTGAGAACAGCAGACACATGTTTCATCCTCATCAGTGTGCCATATTTGTATCTCATCCCAGAGAGAAACAGCCAGCTATCCTATACCATGCCTGGTTAAATAAAGTGATTGATTGATTGATAGGGGATCTTATTTAGTTGGGTCATGGGCAGCTCAAAGTAGAGAGAGAAAAGAACTGCAAAAGAACCCCAGAGCAAATGCACTGAGGTATGGGTTATCCTGGAGGGTATTGGCCAACCAGCCAAATTTTAAAGAAAACACAAATTGCACAAATCCCAATAATGCAAAGCATCATGGGAAGCATAAGCAAATGCCCATGAATTAATTTGGACTTGCTCAACTTTAAGCAAAATTGCATGGTGCTGAAAGGCCTCACAATGCAATCAGCAAAGGCTGAGAACAGCAGACACAGACGTGTTTCGTTCTCATTTGGACACATCAGTGTGCCATGTCTGTATCTCAGCCCAGGGAGAGGGGGTCAGCCACTCATGATATGAGTATTCCAGCTCCTAATTTACAGCCCTGAATAAGCAATATGTGTTTGTTTTCTGTAAATATAATAAGTAACAGGAATTCTTATGTCAGGTAGCCATTTAGTGATTGTTTCCCAAAACTTCATAACAAGAGTAGGAACTCAAAAGGAACTCATTATAAAACAAATGTCAGCAAAAGAAACATTTTTTTGTTGTTTAAATAAGAAGCAGCACACATTCAGTCAAACTTATTTTATGTCTTCCCTGCTCTCCTGCTATGAAAAAACAAGTTACAGTAAGTAAACCTTAAATCCTCACAGAGTTCTCAAGAAAAAGAGAACTACTAATTTTAGTCTTTTAATGTCAACTCATTTCTTTAAAGTACTATGCTTAACAGTTTGTGTAGCAGATTGGCCAGTCTCCCTTCTGTCTTCTCAAGTGGGATCACCAATATGACCGTTCCAGGGGCTTAAAAAAACACTATGCCCCTCCCCAACATTGCATTACATCATCACACATGATGTCATGATGCAATTACGTCTGTTGTCATACCAGTTCTAATAGCACAGTTTGGTCTTTAAATGACTCTGTAACTCTCCTTTCTGATCTAAAACAGTAGAAAAAAGGAGAATCTTCGAAAACATTATTCAACATACAGTACGTCCCTAAAGCAATTTAAAAGGGAGTAGAAAATTGCTGGTGCAGTTAAGTAGTATTTTGAATGCAGCTAGTGAATATTCAAATTCAGACCGCTTCTTTCGTCAGATGTGTTAAAATAGTCCTCCAAATCAGGGAGTTGCATGTTGGAATGTACACAAGTACTAGCTTGCTGACAGGATAATAAAATATGAAAAGGATAATACTCCCCAGATGGGATCTCCTCAATATCTCAGAAGAACAATCACCTCATGGAGACAATTATCATGGGAGATTTTAATATAAACTGGCTGTCACCTGCAAGCAACTCCCTAAAGAACGCAATAACAGCCCTTTACCTAACTCAGCTTGTTAATACACCCACTAGGATAAACTATAAAATGGGGACTAACACCATACTTGACTGGATAATTTCTAACTAACCTAACCGTCTTTCCAATGTAACTGTGCACCATGACTCCATCAGTGACCATTCCCCAATCACATGCAGCTGGACTAATAAATTCCTTATCCCACCTCCCCAACCTATCTACAGCAGGACTCTCAAAAGGGGCCACCTGGACCTCCTAAAACAACAGCTTTGTGCCCAAAATTCGAACATCCTGGACTCAACCGATGACATAAATGTAGCCCTCTGTCACTTCATAAGTGATTGCAGTACTGCTTGTGATGCGCATGCTCCTCTCAAAAAGATGAAGGTCTCTGGCACATTGAACCTCTGGATCACTCCTGAGCTCTTTTCCCACATGAAGTTTTGGGACCATCTCTGGCACTGTGCAAAAGCCACTGGTAAGCAGCAGGACCTACAAGCCTATAAATCTGCTAGAAACAACTTCTTGAATGAGACTAGCCAGGCTAAAGACAAGTACCATAGGGAGATGCTTACCAACTCTTGTGGTGATAGCAGAAAGTTCTGGTCTAATATAAATGATGTCACTGGCAAAGAACCTAAAGTATTGCCTACAATGCTAAACATAAATGAGACCCCTACCACTGACCCATTGGAAATTGCTAATGCTTTTAACAATGCTTTTACCAATTTGAGCTGTGTTCTCCCACCTGACTTTTTCAATGATGTTGCTGCCCACTCTACAAGCCACTGTCATGAAAATAGTCCTGAGTACCACCTTTTTTATTTTAAAAAGATATCATGCAACCTGGTTAAAAAACTGCTAAGATCCTAGGAAATGCAAGACACAGTAGTGATGGACTAGACCTTAAGCTTATCGCCCTAAGCCTAGATGAAGTTCTCCTACCCATAACTAAGATTCTAAACCTTTCTCTTACACTGGGTCAATTTCCTGATGCCTGGAAAATGGCCATCATAACTCAGGTACATAAAGCTGGTGATCATTCCCTACAGCGTAACTATAGGCCTATATCCATTCTCCTTCACTCTCCAAGGTGCTCGAGTGAATTGTTACCAACCAGCTTGGTGCTTATCTGGAAACTTACTCTATCCAGTGCCCACAACAACATGGCTTTAGAAAGGGACACAGTACTACCACAGTGGTATTAGAATTCACAAGCTTCATACAACAGGCAATCGATCAAGGCAAGATTGTAGGTGCAGCCTTGGTTGACCTAACACAGGCCTTTGACACAGTGAATCACACATTGTTGCTTGGCCAACTCTCTAAAACTGGTGTTGCCCCAACACCCTGAAATGGTTCGGAAGCTACCTCAGTGATAGACTGCAGAGGGTGAGGATATCAAATGTAGTTTAGGAGCAGAAGGCTGTCTGATCAGGGATACCTCAAGGCTCAATCCTGGATCCCCTACTGTTCAGTATTTTTCTGAACAACCTTCCAGCTGTCTGCAACCAGCGTACTCTTCTCTATGCAGATGACACGATCATCTTTACTAGCCACCTGGATCCCAATGCTCTTGAAAACAATCTTCAACAAAAGACTTCACAGAAGCAGAGAGATGGTTTAATAATCACAAATTAGTGCTAAATGACAAAAAAAAACTAAAGTTCAGCTATTTTCATCCTTTTAGAATAAGATTAAGGCCCACCCACTCACTATCACTAACAACCAGGAAGATGCTCTTGAACAAACTCAGCTTTTCAAATACCTAGGTTTAACCCTGGATAGTCACCTTACCTTTGTGCCTCACATTCAAAATGTTGTCAGAGATGTTAATACCAGAATTGGA
The DNA here is from genome assembly GCA_016271365.2 of Neoceratodus forsteri. Classification (NCBI taxonomy): domain Eukaryota; kingdom Metazoa; phylum Chordata; order Ceratodontiformes; family Ceratodontidae; genus Neoceratodus; species Neoceratodus forsteri. Next base: position 119,588,535 of record CM028136.1, on the reverse strand, counting down.
CTCATCTTCAGACATAGACAAAGTCTTACCCAAGAAGCCCTGAAGGTTGCAGTTCACAGCTTGGTCCTCTCAATCATTGATTATAGTTTAATCATATACTGTGCTGCACATCCACATCTCTTAAACGACTTGTGGTTGCCCTAAACAAGGCCTGTAGGTTAGTTATGGGTGCTGCACTCCTCACTCATATCTATGAGTTATATGCTTAATCTGACTGTCTCCAACTAAGTAACAGGATCAAATATCAAACCTGCCTTCTGTCCAAAAAAGCTCTACTTGGATTACTACCCCTGAGCATTGGTTGCCTGCTAAACAAATCCTCTAAGACCCAAAACACATGCACCTCTGATTCTGACCTCCTTCTAGTACCCCACTGTCTGACTGCTCAATACCAGCAATCTTTTCAATACAGAGTCCCTCTGTGGTTTAATAATCTAAGCAACCAACTGAACAGTCTTTCTAGTCTTTCCCAATGTAAACTTATGCTTCATCAGCATCTCCAAACTGAAATAACTTGTGATTGTTACACCTAGTTTCACTCCTCTGTGGACAACCTTCAACTACTCTTTCACTCTCTAATGCACTTACTTGGCTTCCTCTTCATTCACCTCTCCTGACAGAACTATTTCCCCTTTCCCCCATCTCCTCCTCTTCCCTTACTGCACCCCCTCCTTGCTCTTTCCACTGATCTCCCTCTTCCTGGACTTGCCAGGCCCTCTGGTCCCCATTCTCCCTTATCTTTTTCCCTTCCTCCACTTTCCTTTCCTCTCCTCTACCCCTTCTCCCACCTAAGCCTCTCCTCCCTCTCACTCTATGACAAGGCCTCTGGCTGCCATATTTTCCTTCTCTATCTGGATTCTATACTTCTCATCTCCCCTACCTCTCCCCTTTCCCTCTCACCCCTGATTAGCAATGTTTCTTCAAATGTACTTTATGGTTTACTATGCTTGCTTGTAACCTTGAGTGCACAGCACTGTTCCCACATATTTACCAGTTGACTTGCTGTGCTTTCATGAAACCCTGAATGTTGGCTGTACCTCATTGCTTTATTATAACACTTTCCTTTGATGAGGAACCATTGTAAATGAGCTGCCTCAAGCTCAAAGGTATTTGTAATTTGTAAATTGAGATTTAAATAAATAAAAATATCTCCCATATATCATATTCATGTGGAAAGGCTAATCCCTGGTACTCCACAGAATGGCACTCTAGGAAACTAATGACTATACTTAGCTCTGCATTTGTCAGGTACACTAACAAACTCTGGCCATAGCCAGTAAGGCTACAGGTGATGAATTTGGGGTAACAAGATTAACAATTACCAATGTTACGAGTCTGCCTTCGCCTAATATAATGTTAGGTTATAACGTTGATTTTTTTCAGATTTTTTACATCAAATTGTCAACATAGCCTTGTTATGAAACTTTATCACAAAGAAGGGCAAAGAAAATATTTTTCTCTTGACCTAAAGGTGATTTTGCACATGGACTGTGAAATCACCTTCGGGACAGAAAAAACACATTTTGGGCAGGAGTTGAAAAATGACAGCTATCACATTAATGAGGTGGTGTACAGAAATGGCTATGTTGAAAATCTGGGGTACAAATATTGAATATTACCAACGTTACAAGCCTGCATTTGAAAATTCTACATATTATAGCCTCATAACTTTTTTAAAACATGTTTTTAAACAAACAATTTAACATAGCCTTTTTATGACCTTACCTCATGAACAAGGCCATAGAAAATGTTCAACTCCTGTCTGAAAGGTGATTTCATGCAAGGACCACAAAATCGCCTTTCCTGAGGTACAAGTCACATTTTGTCTAGGATTTGAAAAAACGGCAGCTGTCATATTCATGAGGTGCTGTAAAGAAATGGCTATGTTGTGAATTTGGGGGGAAAATATTGAAAAGTACCAAAGTTATGAGCCTGCATTCACAAAATTCAATGTAAGCTCATGACTTAGTTGTTTTTAATGTGTTTGCACCACATTTTCAACATTGCCTTCTTGTGACCTAATCTCATGAACAGACAGAGAAAATGTTCAACTCTTGTCCAAAAAGTGATTTTGTGCAGGAACCAAGAAATCACATATATTGATGTAAAAATATTTTGACCAGGATCTGAAAAATGACAGCTGTCACATTCTTAAGGTGCTGTAAAGATATGGCCAAGTTGTAAGTTTGTGGTAAAAGTATTGAAAATTACCAAAATAAAGAGCTTGCATTCACAAAATTCAATGTAGGCTGATAACGTTGTTGTTTTTCATAATTTTCACCAAATTTTCAACAATTCTTCTTATGTCCCCACCTCATGAACAAGGGCAGAGAAAATGTTCATCTCCTTCCCGAAAGGTGATTTTGTGCAGGAATTGAGAAATCACCTTTCTGGTCAGATTTCCCTAAAGTCAGTGCAATTGTTCATAAGGCATGGTCCCAAAAAAGGTGCGTAGAAAATGTGGGCCATAAATATGCAAAAATGGCTAAGGTATGCCACTAAGTACAAAATGCCATTAAAGTACATTGAATTGCATACCTGTTTCTTCAGTTTGCGATCTGGTTTTGAGGAGAGAAGTTATAACTGCAGTCCAGAGAGGATTACGGCATTAGACCCTGATGTGTAAATAAAGGATTGGGGGGGTTGCGGGGTGGTTGGTGCTGAGTGGGAGTGTCAGGAGGGGGGACACTAACAGAACAAAGGACATTGATTGATGGTTTTCTTGTTGCTGGTTTAAAATGGGGAAAAAACAAGGAGTTAAGCTTGCAGGGCACCTCAAGTGTCACTCTTTTGTTTTTGGGGGTAGGGTGGTGGGTGCTAAGATGGAGGTTTGAGTCAGGGGGAACCAGGGATTCCAGTTCATGATATTGGGGAATTTGGCACCCCAGTGTCACTCTTATGATTCTGCAGGGATTGTGGGGTGTTGCATGCTTAGAGGGAGGGTCGGGTGGGAGAATATCTACAAAAAAAAAAAAAAGGATTCCTGATCCCAAAGCTGGGGGACTGGGCACACCCAGTGTCACATTATATGTTTCTGTGGGGGTGGGGTTGTTGGAGCTGAGGTAGAGGGTTGGGTGGGAGGTGATATTTATAATGGAAAACCATTTTATTTGGCCATCATGTCAGAACACAGCGCACTCCACCATGTCCAAGACAGCTACTGAATGCCACTGCTCATGTGCTAGTAGTCATGCACACACAGTACAGTTTTGGTGGCCATCTTGGACATGGCAGAGTGCACTGTATTCTGCCATGGCCACCAAAAAATAGTGCAGTGCACTAGTAATGAACAGAACAAATCTGAGTGCTTCATGGAAATGAAGGTTATTGTGAAGCATTTCCACACTGTTGTTCAGTTGGAAAAATCTCCTTTTTTTCTGCTAGCAAGAGGTTTGCAGAGCTCTGCATAGTATGCACTATACTGACATGGCCTCAGATTTAGACAGTTTGAACACTCCAGTTGCAGTGAGCTAGTTGTCTGAATATTGCCCCCTAGGCAGGCTGTGTGCAAACTGCCAGAGCCTGCACATGACCAGCTCTAAATATGGGAGCCTATACTCCTAAGCCCAGGGAAACTCAAGGTCCATGACAATGGCTCAAGGGGGTAAGAAAGGCCAGCCTATAGCCTCAAGATGCTGTTGTTCTATCTTGTATCAGGGTGGAATCAAACATGTTTGGCACTGACTTATGCTTGTTTGTATGGTCAGCAAAACATGCACAGTATTACTACATCAGCCAAATGCTTCTTTTAATATAAACAGAAACATAACACACAAGTAGATACTCAGGAGACCATATGACAAGTCAAAGAAGAACAGTGCATTCAACTCCAGGGTCCATGCTATCACAAGTGCATAATTATTTTATTTATTTATTTATTGAATTTTGTTGACTGGGTGGGCCCACTGGGCCCTGGAGGTCCCTTTTTCAGGGGCGACCCGGGGGTAAAATATAACATACAGGTAAGCAGAAAATACATACAGGTAAACAGAGCAGTGCATATTGGTAACATACAGGTAAGCAGAAAGTACATAAAGCACCAGCATAGGGCAGATATCAGCTAAGTCTAATCCCAGTTTAATGTCATAGTTACTCTATCTTACTGTTTACATGTTTGGTTATATTATCAAACAGAGGAGACTCTTTCTTACAGTGCTTTGCAAGTCCCAGAGGGAAGACAGTCATTAGACACAGGTACCAATAAATCTGTCACTTTATTATCACCCAAGTGGTGTTTCCAAATAAACTCTTTACAAATGCGAATAAAGTGTAACCACTCAAATTCTTCCACAGGATTTTAATACAAAACCTGGGAAGAGGGTTACATGATCTTTACTTACCTTAGGAGGGAAAGTAATTTAAAATTAGCAAATAAGCAGATTTACTGCAAAGAAGTGAAAAATAATGCACCTGGGAAACAAGAACCCAGGGGAAGAATACACAATGGGTGGGGAGGTAGTAACAACAACAAAAAAGGAAAGGGACCTGGGGGTAATCATATCAGATGACCTTAAGGTTAGCAAGCAATGTGAGAAGGCAGTAGGGAGGGCTGGGGTATACTGGGATGTATAGGAGAGGCATCATCAGCAGAAAACAGGAAGTTGTTATCCCTCTGTACAGACAGTTGGTGAGACCCCATCTGAGTACTGTGTCCAGTTCTGGAACCCCATCTCCGAAGGACATAGACAGGATAGAGGCAGTCAGAGGAGGGCAACTAAAATGGTGCAGGGTCTGCAAGAGAAGCCATATGAGGAGAGACTAAAGGAGCTTAATATGTATACCCTTGAGGAAAGAAGGAGAGGGGACATGATAGAAACTTTTAAGTACCTCAGTGGAATCAACAAAGTCCAAGAGGGTAGCATCTTTCAGAAAAAGAGACTTGCAAGAACAAGGGGACACAATTTAAAGATAGAGGGAGGGAGGTTCAGGGGCAATGTGAGGAAGTATTATTTCACAGAGAGGGTAGTGGATGCATGGAACAGCCTTCCTGAGGAGGTTGTGGGGTCCAAAACTGTGGGAGAATTCAAGAATGCATGGGACAGACATAAGGCAATTCTTGTGGGGGTTAGGAAGAAATAGGCTGTTGGTTAACTAGGATCTGCGGCCTATCCTGTAGGTAGGGAAATGGGCAGACTAGATGGACCTAGCTGTCCTTATCTGCCATCAAAGTCTATGTTTCTATGTTACTAAAAAATGAGACTACCTATTTTACACAACTGGAGGTTAATAACAAATTGACTGTCTGCCTGCCCTGGCACAGTGATCCCACTTTACAAGTAAAAATCTGATCTCAAATCACTTTGTGCTCCTCTATGAAGGAATTCAGCAGAGGCTATAAAACAAAGTTCCCTTATAGCTGTGCTTCAAGACTGTTCAGTTGCTGAGTTAAGACTGCTGCTTGGAGAACTACATAAAAATACAAACATCTTTGAAGACCTTAAGAAGTATGGGAGCACTACATCCCTGCCAACAAGGCATTGTTTAAATACAAATGTGTAAAAGAGGGTTTAAGTGTTCTTTAAGACTAAAACAAGCTGTCTGTGTTGTTTACACTCCACTGATTGTAAACTGAGCTGGCAGGAGAATGCTATAGTAGGAAAGGATTCTCCCACCCCCCATCCCCCGAAGCACAGTAATTTCAGGTAGTGGAAAGATCATATTTGAACTCTGAATTTGTGATTCAGAAGCAGTCTGAAGTATCCTTTTTTCCCCCAAGTCATATCGAAAGGTCTGTAGGGCTCCAGCCACAGCAGCCCTAAAAGGGATCTTATTTAGGTACTAATGGTTTATTATAATGTGCATAAAAACAGTGTCTTCCATAGGTGTGCTAGTGTGGAATAAAGAATGTGATCCCAATGAGCTTCATACTCAGCAAGTTGTTTTTTTTCTTTCTCTTTTAAGTCCAAAACTGCAAACTGCAGTAAAAAAACACACCCTTAACCTGAAGCGATTTTCTACATATAAAATACTGACAGCAGGTACTCTGCATATTCTAGTTATTTTGTTTGACCTAAGACATTTAAAAAAATATCTGAATATGCTCAACCAGAAAATGGGCCTGGGGGATGGGTATCTCCATTTATACTAGATTATTACAGCTCTTCTCCAAAGGGGAAGGGGATATAATTGGACGTGGATGCCTGGGTGTTAAAAGGAAGAGGGGATTTAACCAATTAATCTTGCTTACAGGTTCATTTTTTACCTTAATCTTTTACTTTACTATATGGCTTGGAGGTATATAACTTTGATTTATTACTGGTCTGATTGAGCAACATGTTGGGACAAACCGGAGCAGCATCAAAATTAATCTTACAGTGGCTGTTCTGTTGCAAAGGAGTTTGTTTGCCTCACAACACTCCAGTTTTTACAGGGAGCTGTACAAGTACAGACTGCACATTAGTGAAGTCACTGTAGATGTAGATACAGTTTCCTTGATTACTAAACTTAGCTGATTGCTTGGCTAGACCCATTCACTCTCAGCTACCTGGAGATTCTTAAGAAGGCTGCAACAACGTAAACATACAGAAAATCAGAGTTAGAAATTAATCATTTCAAAGTAGATAATTCTCTCAATCCCATTACAACAGAACAAAAATCACTAATTAAAAAACAGGAGGATATAATCAGGTGTTAGTAGGATCTAGAAAACAGACCTTAAAGGGGAAATGTTTGTGTGCTTGGTATTCTTCTACAATGTGAAAAGTGACCAAACTTAAAGCAGATACCTACAGAAATGTTCCAACAACTGCTAAAAGAACCAGGTACCTTCAAGTTAGAAATTGACAGAATACACTAGACTGTCAGAATGAATAAGGGGATGGGTCCCTGCCCTATCATAATCAAATTTTCAAGATCCAGGGGCAAGAATAGGGTTATCACTGCCATTATATCACAAAGGGGCTTCATATTTAAAGACCAAACTGTATCAGTAAAACTAGACATTTCTTATGACTTATTGCAAAAATGGAAAGCTTTCTCAAACATCCTGAAACACTGTGGAATAAAAAAAAGTTAATCTAATCTAGTTTATCTGGCTGAAATAAGAGTCTTTTTTTAAACAACCATGCCTTTCTGTATGAAACAAAAGAAGATGACTTAAAATACAATAAGTTATGACTTCCCACAGCTTTGTGAATACAGCTAATAAAATCATTTCTGGTTATTACTGTGCATGCCATAAAACAGCCTAACTTTACTAACCATGTTTTTTTTTTCTTCCTTAGTTTGATACTGGCTCTGAACTGCACACATAAGATAACTAAATGAAGCACCCTTTTTCACTTTGCTATGTATGTGCTGTGTATTATATACAGTGTTTCTTTCCTCTAATTCTCCTGCATAGCCCTGAAGACCTGACTTCTTCTTATATCTTAATGTTCTAGGATGTTGGATAATTGCTAATAGAGGTCCACTGTGGCTGTGTGGGTCCTCATATAAGAAACGTGATAACGTTTTCCTCTATTGTGACAAAGTGTTCCAATAAGGTTTCAAAAATGGGCTTTAGTGATGCACAACTGTGAAATGCAGAATAACTCACAAGATGCAAGGTGTGCCAAGTAAAACATGGGTTAGAGCATGGGTTTGTACCATAGTGTGCACTATGTGGGAGGATGGCACAAGGGAGGACTTATGGGTGCATGGACATGAGGCAATTCAAAATGAAAAAAAAATCAAAAGGTTATGTAAGGAATGTAAAGAAATCAATATAAGCAATGCTGTATATGGTTGTGGGATGCATAATTTTTAAATAAATGATAAACATTGGTAAAGGGTATCAATTTAAACGTACTGTAAATGGAATTTCCTCTCCCATCAAAGAGTCAGAATGTTTAAATACATCCAAAAAAACCCACAGAAATTATTATTTTGCAGGAAACATACTTAAATTTTAGCAAAACACAAACATAAAAACAAATGGAGAAAACACGTTTTTTTTGTTCACCTACCGACACAAAGAACAGCAAAGGAGTAATTATATTGGTAAAGAAGAATTTTTATGTGAAAATAGAGTAACTATGAATTGATATAGAGGGAAGAATGTTAATTCTAAGGTTGGATGTGAGAGGTACTGCATTAATACTGGCTTCATTATATGCCTAAATTAATAATCTATCTAGATTCTGTGCTACCATAAATACATTTCTATTGGCTTGAAATGCAGAAAACATTATATTTGAGGTGATGTGAATTGCCTACAGACTGATGAAATAGATAACTAAGTCTATGGGTGTGACAAATATAAATTCAGGTTATTTAATAACTTACTAGATTCCAACATGCTCGTAGACCAATGGAGAATACAGCACAGAGATAATTTAGAATTTACCCACAAATCAGAAAGGAACAGGTCTTCTGCTAGACTTGGTTATGTACTAGTTTCAAAACCTCTTTTAGCAATAAGTTCTTCAGTTTCCTTCTCAATAGAAGCATGCATGTTACCCAGTCATAACGCTGTACATTTTCAATTGTTAATTAATACCAATATACTGTAATTAAGCAGAACATTTGGAAGGTTACCAATGACCTATTAAGAGATAATGCTTTTCAGATATAATATGCAATGCTGTATCAGCCTTCTGACAAAATAATGGTATGGATTATAATCATATAATTAATTACTGGAATGCCTTTAAGGCTACATTATTATTAAACTACTAATTCTGCCTCCTGGATAAGGAAGCACCTAGAGACCGCAACAGTGAAAATCCCGACATCCTCAACAATGATGGCATAATACCAACACTGGTATTGTTCCCTCACAGCAGACTGTGTTTTTATTTTGGGGGGACTGCACTCTCCACACCCCATATCGAGGGGGTCTGACCCCAGGACTCCCATCGCATTTATTATCAACTGTTGATCAGAGCTGATTCGGGGAGGGATCAGGACACCAGGAAAGAGCATCACAAAAAACAAACCAATACAGCTAATGTCACTGTAATGGTCTGTTTTCGATTTTCACCATGGTGGTGTCGAGCTCAAGTGGGCCACCTCCTGGAAAAACAAAGGAAAGGAAACAAATGATTAAATAAGCAGAAAATATGTTGTAACCACTGAAGCAGGAAGGTAGAATGGGTGATACAAACAAGCTGGAAGAATATGAAATTCTGAAAAAAATGAAAAATATTCAAATATTTCAAATAAAATCTAACTAGAGGCATCGCAAAAAAAGGAGGCAAATATACAGTGAGATTCAGGCCCAGATATTCAGAAATGCAACAAAGGCCAGCACAGTTTTGGCACTGTGCAAATCTGATGCACCCTAGTGCAACAGGAGTGATATTCAGAGGTTGCACACGCCGCAGTGCACCAGCACAACCCAGCTGAATATGGCACAGTTGCATCATTGTGCAACTGTGTTTGATCCATGGCACAACCAGACATGCACCATGGTGCAAACACAGTTGTGCCATGGTACAATCAGAGAAGCCCCAGCACAACCATGGGAGCAGAAACAGAACCAGGGAAGCACAGTGACAGGCCACAGGAGGCCACCACCAGTTGGGCACAGCAGGATGCACACAGGTACCCAGACCCCCACCCCACTACACAACAGTGGCACAGATAGTAGGCAACAGGAAGTGCCAATGGTCAATGGAGGGCACCCAAGGGGGCTCCCTGCAGGCTACAGGCTGTGTCCCCCTACACACCCAGACCAGAGCAGGCCACACCCAGTACCATGCAGCAAAGCACACACACAAGTCACACAGCACACAGGCAGCCCACACAGTAGGCATGGAACATGCCAGTAGACACGTAGTGTGGCAGACCACATGGGACAGGCTGCACATCACCAAGCAGGGGCCCAAACACAGCATGCAGCCAGTCCCCAACTGAAGACCATGGCCGTGTGCCATATCCATGAAACACACCTGCCACACACCTCTGACAGCTGCCCCATGGGCACCCCAAGACATGGCCACCGACCAAGGGGAGGGACACCACCATAGTGCGACACACCACAGAACACAGCAGTGAGCCACAGAAGCACAACACATGCCCCAACACATGTACACCACACGGACAGGCACTGGGCCACTGCAGCATGGCTCCTCAAGCCACCTGCAAAGCAGACAGACACAGGCAGGTATGTCAGAAGATAGATATATTAAAGAACAGAACAATGTACAAAACAAGGGTTTGGGAAAGGGTAGGAAAGCGAGGGAAGAGGATAGGGTACAGGGACTGTACAGAGGGAAGGGGGACTGTAGGGAGGGGACAGCTGGGGAAACAGGAGAATGCAGGGTCCCAACTAGCAGGTGGCCATGGCCTGCCACTCCTTGCCATCTTCACTGCCTTCAGTTGGCAAGAAGCATCCTCCACAGATGCAGCCTCCATGGTGGTTGAGGTGATTAAGATGAGCTGCCAAAGCAGCTGGCAGTAAACTGCCAACCTGCTCCTCCACCGGACACCTAGGACAAGAGACAGGACAGGTGATCAGTGCATTGTCCCAAGGAATCATGCCCACCCATAATGCACAATAGGCAGCAAGATCACACACACCCGTCGGGCCCATACTGGCCACACATAGGGGGCAGCTGTGTGTGTTGCACTGTGCATGGTGCCTGCCACTGTGGCACATCCATTGGACAAATGTGCCAGCCATTGGTAACGTTGCTGTCATGCTGCCAGTGCACTGTGCCATGTGACTGCCATTGTGGCGAGGACCACCACTGTGCACTGTCATGGTGTACCACGTTGCTGGTCTCCCCTCCCACCTCATGGCAACATGTGGGGGGGTTTACAGTAGACCACCAGGGACATCTTCATTTCATATTTTGGAGAATTGGGGACTCGGGTGGGAGGGGAACCACTAGTTCACCAGGGATGAGCATGTTACATACACATCAGTGCATAGGGACTGGGGGGGCTAGTACACTACCAGGGCTATTTTTAGTGACTTAAACCACATGATCGTGGCTATGGGTGGGGGGGTTCCATTGGACCACCAGGGTTGTGTGTGTACTTGCGGACGGTGTTCTGGCTGGGTGGGTGGCCACCCTCATTTGGGCCGCTGTGTTGTGCCCATGATGTTGTGCTTGGATAACATCACGGGTCTAGTCCCAGACTGACCAATCAGAGACCAGGATTCTTTCTTGCCATTGTATAATGGCCATTTATGCCTTTTGTTCTCGAAAAATGTGGCCTTCAGGAAGAAACAATTGATCTCATAAAAGTCTTGTATAAACAACCCATAGCAAAGTTAAAAATTAACATCTCTTTTTCTAATTCTCTATTACTGCATAGAGGTATAAGGCAAAGGTGCCCCCTTTCATCAACTCTTTTGGTTTTAATATTAGACGTGCTTTCAAATGAAATTAGATGTAACAAAAAACATCTAAGGGATTCAAACCAGAGAATAAAAAGTTAAATTAGAAGCTTATGCAGACAACATTAAACTTTTACTTGAGGACGCCATTAATGGTTTAAAGGAAATAAAAAATGTTATAGTGAGAAATTCAACATGCTCAGGCTATAGAATTAATGAAAAGAAGTCAGAGTTGTTGCCATTCAACCATATCAACATTCAAGAACTAACTGTTCTTTTCAACGCTCAGGTTAAACTTAATTCTAGGGATTCTATAGAGAAAAATATATGGGGTGGTGTGTGTAAAGAGATTTTACACACATCCGAGTTGTGGGAAGCTACATAAACCCCAAGGGCAAAGCCCAAGAGGTTTATAAAAAGCATCCCACAATGAGGGTGTGTGTAAAATCAAGTTTTACACACACCACGCTATATTTTATTTTTTATAATTGTTGGTGTGTGATTTTTCACCTCAGCAATTATAGAAAATGAAATAAAGTAACAGACTGATGTTCACAAAGTCACTGACCAGTCTGGATTTTGTGAGGTCCACGGTACAAATAACAGTGCTGTGCTTCTCGGGGGTAAAAAATTAATATTTCAATTTCTGTTCTTGTGCTTCTCTTAAAAACATAGACTTACTGGTGAGCAGCGGTTGCAGCATCTTTCCCAGCTTGGAGAGTCAGTGGTGCGCACTTGGTTGCGCAGGCAGCATGCCGATTGGAAAACATGGCAGACGTTTTCGTTTCATTTTCCTTTTGTTTTCCTGATAGGTGATTTTTTTTTTAAATAAAGAAAAGAAAATGACCATTGAATGCGAGGGACGGTGAAGTGTGGGGTGATTTGGGATTATTCGTTGGAATGTCACAGACCAGTGACTGACATGGGGATGGTCCGAGGGGAATGTGGCACATGTTTACCGTTATAACCAGCTGAGCTGGTTGTAATGGCAAATTATAACTGGGTTTCCCTAGGGAAAAAGCGCTACCCAATAATTATATAGGTATAAAACTCACAAATAGCATACATGCATTGTATCAGGATGATTTTGACTACTTAATTGACAAAAAAGCTTGGCAAAATATTTCATTTTCCATTTGGAGTAAAATAAGTATTCTCAAGATTCTATTAAAAAACACTTTTATCATTCATTTTTCAAGCAATCTTATTTCCAGTTCATTAACTGTGGTTCAATAAAGTAACTGAAATTATGAAACTGTTTATTTGGAACAAAAAAAAAAAAACCTGGGATTTCATGGAAAAAACTTTGGCAAAAGAATAGGGAGGAATGCACTGTCCTAGCCCCTTTAAAGTTTATCTAGCATTTCATGTAAAACCTGTATTGAGTTTAGTTTATAAAGAGACAGATTGCTATATAGAAAATTGGGTCTCAAAGATTAATAAACAAGATACATTCTTCTACTGTAACATGGTATTTTCTTGTAGATTATACAAAATATAATTACATTATAACAAGAAATGTATGCAACATGCCCACAATATATTAATGTAAAACTAAATACAATGCTAAGGCATACATAGAAACTTAGAAGGTGATGGCAGATAAGGACTGTGTGGCCACCTTGTCTACCCCTTTTCCCTACCTAATGCAGTACCGCAGACACTAGTTGATCTGTGGCTTACCCTCTCTTCCCTGCTGTGAGAGTACTCTTATATCTGTCCCATGCATTCTTGAATTCTTCTATTGTTTTGGCCCCCACCACCTCCACAGGGAGTCTTTTCCAATCATCCACTGCTCTTTCTGTGAAAAAGTAATTTCTCACATTGCTCCTGAGCCTACCCCCCCAGCCTCATGTCATATCAATTGTTCTTGTACACCTTCTTTTCTGAAAGATGCTACCCTCCTGTACCTTGTTTGTACCCCTGAGGTACTTGAATGTGTTTATCATACCCCCTCCCCTCTCTCTCCTTCCTCTCCTCCAGAGAATACATATTGAGGTCCTCTAGTCTTTCCTCATATGACTTTTGGTGTAGTCCTTGCACCATTTTTTATACCCTTCTCTGCACTGTCTCTATTTTCTTTATATCCTTCAGGAGATGTGGACTCCAACACTCAACACAGAACTACAGATGAGGTCTCACTAGTGATCTGGACAGTGGCATAACCACCTCCTTTTTTCTGCTGGTGGTACCTCTCTGTCGCTATGTACCCTAACATCCCATTGCTCTCCCCACAGTCTTCTCACATTGTTTAGTGACCTTTAGGTAATCAGATATGAGTACCCCCTTCTTAATTGGTGAACATCAATACCTCTTCCCTCATCTTACACTCCTCCCTTGGATTTCTGTGCCCCAAATGCATGATTTTGCACTTCATTGCACTGAATCTTAGTTGCAACACTCTAGACCACTCCTCAAGCATCTTTAGGTTGTTCCTAATTTTTTTCCACCCCCCTGGAGTGTCAACCCTGTTGCAGATCTTAATATCAACTTCAAAGAGGCATATCCCCCCAATGCAACTCTGAAATGTCACTTATGAAGACTTTAAAGAGGAGTGGTCCCAGCACATATCCCTGTGGCACCCTACTGGTCAACCCCCCTCTCCTTGGATCGAACACCATTTACCAAAACCCTCTGTGTCCTGTCACTCAACCAGTTTACCACATTGAGGCCCACTCCCAGGCTACCTGATGTATTTAGCCAACTTCCTATGTGGGATATCTCAAAACAATTATGGGAAAATCCAAATATTAAAATAAATGGAAGACCATGTAATTTTTCTAGTTGGGACAGAAGAGGAGTAAAATGATGGAGGGATATCTTAAAGACTAGTATACTGCTATAGTTGTTCAAAGTAAACACCAGCTTTGGTCTTAATACAAAAGAATAATTATATGTATAAAATTATAGAGTATTTATAGATCCAGAAACAAATGATTCGATACCTTTTATTTGACCAACATGGATGTTACAGAAAAGAACAAAGTGCTCTCGCTTTCAAACCAACCAGGTCCTTCTTCAGAAGCTTTGTGGCAGTTATTTCAAAGGACTATTAACACCTGATTATATTGAAAAAACAGAAATAATTTTCATTGGTTTAACATATACATTTAAAACATAACAGAAGATTATGTCAGAGAAGCTAATTAACACCAGTATGCCTTTAAATGAGGAGCCTCAGAAGGGCAAAGGTTATCAAGAATTCTCTATAGCTAGAGAGTTCTTGTCACATAAATTTTAAAATGTCTCTGTATGCCAAGAAAGCATTCTAGTGATAAAAAAGCCTTGGGGTGGCATTCTTTCTAATACATGTAAGATGAACTTACAACTTACATTCCAATTGTCCTGGTATATTAACGAACAGATAATGAGAGTGTGTGTGTATATTGATGTATGTATTTGTGTGTTTTGTGTGTGTTTGGTATGTGTTGTGCTTTTGTGTGTTGTGGGTATGGTGTGTGTGTGTGTGTGTGTTTTGTTTGTTGTGTGCAGTGTGGTGTGTGTGGATTGTCTTTGTTATATTTGTTGTGTGTAGTAGTTGTGTGGGGTGTGCAGTGGTGTGTGTGTGTGTGGGGTGTGGTGTGGTGTATGAACATACATATGTGTGGGGGGAGCGTGGCATGGGGCAAGTGTTATGTGGCTAGGACACTTAGTTTTCACATATAGTGTACATTTACTTCTTCTACTAGCTGTCAGTGGTGAGATTACACACTGTCACATGTTTAAATCTGCTCATATTAAGATGCATATCTCATTTACTTGGGGGTTCATAAAAGGTGTAATTCCTTTGGGTTTTCATTTAGATTCCTTAGACTGATTCTGTGCATTTTTGTTATACATGGACTCTGTGTTGAAATCTGAACTTATCAGACTCATGGTCTCATTTTCTTGGGGGTCCTTAACAAGTATTTTTTCATTTGGCACTTACACTTACAAGTGATACTATCATGCATCATGTATATATGTGTATGTTAATTTGAGGCTTGTTTTCAACTTGCAGTTATACCTAATTTCAGGATTTTGTCTCTCATTATCTGTTCTTTAATATGCCAGGACAATTGGAATGTAAGTTGTAAGCTCTTCTTACATGTATTAGAGAAATCTAGATTTAGTAGTTGCCGTATTGGTCCTTGCAAGGACAGATCCAGAAGCAAATGATTTGATACATTTTAATGGACCAACATAGATGTAACAACAAGAACAAAGTGCTCTAGCTTTTGGACCAACCAGTCCTTCTTCAGAAGCTAATGGCAGTTGTTTAGGAAATACAATACTTATAACAGCTAGATCATGCAGAAAAAAAACAGATAAAAATCCCCATTGGTTTAAAATATTCATTTAAAAAAATACAGAAGATGATGTCAGAGAAGTTTAACAGTACCATACTGCCTTCAGCCAGGAGGGACCCTGGGTCAGAGGTGCTTGGTGGAAGACACATACAAAGAATCCTACTGCATATAAATTTAATTGACATAAGATAACACTGCTGAAGCAGATGACTCCTAAATTAAGCTACGAGTGTCACAGTTTGTATAAGGATGTGATTACTGAAAGCAACCCCTACCCAGATTAAAGACAAACTAAGATTGTTTTAGGGCTCATGACGTTTCAATACCTGCATTATAGACAAGAATTTACCAGTAAAGTTGTCTTAAAAACATCAGTGCTCACTGTGTGATATATAAAACCTAGCTGGACCAGTCACCCAGCTGTAGTCTCAAGCTACTGTAGATATAAGGGCCAAGAAATTTCAAAAACCTCTAGTGTAGTGACGGGACTGTATAAATGATAATTTAAATATAACTTGACAATATTAGTGTCAAACAAAAAACTCTAGTCGAGGAACCTCAAGGAATTAAAACCATGTAACCGGATATGTACTGATGTCAATATACACTGAGAATGTAACAACTTGATATACCACAAGTGTCTAAGGAATCTGAAAAAGAGATAACAATGTAATTTCTCTCCTCCTCTTCACACAAACAATACATCCTACCCCACCCCACATTCCCATAATGTGAGTGGGGGAGATACATAGCTTTAAGGAGATGTTGTCTCTCTCTCTCTCTCTCTTTGTCCCCCCTCCACCCCACAGACACACACACACATACACACACACTCTCCTAGTGAACCTTTATTCACTTCAGTCACTGCACTTGTTCCCCAAAGGAATTCAACTTGCCATGAAATCCTAAGTAAAAGGGCTCATGTCTCCTAATACCTACAGAGCAAAAATGTGACACTATTTTACTGTACTACTATCTGCATAGTAACATTTCCAAGGATTCTGGGTAGAACTACCATGAAATAAACCTGCCACCCTCCCCAGGATAAGGTAACTAGAAGTAAATACAAAGTATGTGTGTAAGACCAGAAGAATGAGTTACCTACCTATCCACAAATTACTACAATATTAGCCTAATGTAAAAAGATCTGTCCAGGACCCCCATGCAAATGAGATCATGCACCCCAATATGTACAGAGTTAAAAAAAAATATATGTGACAGTATATGATAACACTCCTGTATGTACAGTAGCAAGCTAGGTAATCTGAATATGGTGCAATGGAATCAATCCCACCCCCAGGCAAAGATAAAAAGTAAGGAGGAATTAATATTCATTATGTGTGTGAAGTAAGAATAGTAACACACTGTAACTCCATATATCTAAACAGAGGCCTACCTCAATGTGACAGCAAGCCCCACATCTGTTATATCACATACCTCACAGCACATACCCACACATATACATACACACACGCATCCACATCCCACACATGCTGAAGTCATATAATATGTCAGTCTGAAGAAGAAGAGGTCTGTGGATGTCATTTTCTGTAGTGTCCCATAAAACCAAGATCAACGTTCATCCCATCTGCTACCATACTGAGATGTAAAATAAGTTTAATCTCAAAAGCTCGTCTCTGTTGTGTGTTTTTGAGATTTCCTTTTAAGACCATTACTGACATATCTGAGATTGAGTGGTCAGACTGGAAGAAGTGGTGTCCCACTGGTTTTTCAGTCTTCTTTGCTGTAATAGTATGTCTGTGTGAGTTCATCCTAGTGCGGAGCTTTTGGCATGTCTCTCCAACATAACCTGTTTGTGGACATTTCTTGCACTGAATGAAATAAACAACATGTCGTTACATGCATGTATAACTCCCACGCACCTGGAATTGTCTGTTTTGTGATGTAACCACACAGTCCGAGGTAGAAATGAGCTTACAAGTCTTACAGGGGCGTTGATTTTAGGGTCGTGTGCCATTGTGTGGCATGGTATTCTGTTCTGACGAAAGTTTGCTCCTAATAATTAGGCTGGATAAATTTGGTGGTTGTTTAAAAGATAGTAGTGGGAGTTCCTTAAAAATACAATTAAGGGTTTCATCCTCACTAAATATTGGGTGGAGACCTTTAATAATCTTACGCAGGCGTTCAAGGTCAGGATGATATGTGACTACTAATGGTATTCTGTCTGTAGCTGTCTTTTCTTTATATTGAAGTAGTTGTTGTCTTGGTACTTGCGTTGCCCGTTCTGTTATCCTGTCAGTTTCCCTGGATGAGTGTCCCTGCTCAATAAAGGTGTTTTTCAACATAGCCAAATGTGTATCTCTGTCATCCTCAGTAGAACAAATACGGTGACATCGGAGTGCTTGACTGTATATGACAGATTTTTTTGTATGGTTTGGGTGATTACTTTTCTTGTGCAGGTATCTCTGTCTGTCTGTTGGCTTCCTGTAAATACATGTATGTAAGGTTCCATGCTTAATGGTGACTGTGGTGTCCAGAAAGTTAACCTTGGTGGTAGAGTACTCCAGGGTAAGCTTCATGGTAGGGTTGAGATTACTAAGTTTGTGATGAAAATCTTTGAGTGCATCTATGCCCTCCGTCTGGATGATAAACAAATCATTAATGTAACGGAAATAAGCTAGTAGTTTGTGGGGATACTGTCTTAAAAAATCCTCCTCCAAGTCAGCCATAAAGAGGTTAGCATACTGTGGAACCATTTTGGTGCCCATTGCTGTTCCCATAGTTTGAACTTAATGTTTACCATTGAAGTTGAAGTTGTTATGTGTCAAAATGAATTCCGTAAGTTCCCCAACCACTCCAGGGTTGATGTTTTGTTCTGGTCCTTTCTCATGTATGTATTTAAGGCATGCTGCAATGCCATCTGTGTGTGGAATATTAGTGTAGAGGGATGTTACATCCATTGTCACTAAAATGGTATCAGATGGTAAATCCTTATAACCAGAAAGTACACACAAAAAGTGTGTAGTGTCCTGGATATAACTGACTCTTTCCATAACCAGCGGTTTCAAAATGGTCTCTAGAAACCCTGAGATCCCCTGAGTCAAGGTACCATTACCAGAGACTATGAGTCTTCCCGGATTGCCAGGTTTATGTATTTTAGGCAGCATGTAGAATGTCCCTGGCCTGGGTTCAGCAGGGATGAGGTCAGTTAGTTTTTCTCGGACATGGTCTGGAAAAGCTCTTATTAAGCCATGTAGTTTATCTTTATATCTTGTAGTGGGGTCACTCTCCAGTTCTCTGTAGTAGGTAAGATCTGTTAGCTGTCTATTGGCTTCTTTAATATAATCCTCTCTGTTTAAAATCACCACTGCAGAGCCTTTATCAGCTTTTTTGATGACAATGTTGTGGTTTGATTTCAGTGTCCCTATAGCTCTCCGTTCCAGTGGAGAAAGGTTATAATGGGTCTGTTTTTGCCTAGTAAGGATCTGACCACTGACTTGGTGGTGGAAACAATGAATGTAATTGTCTAGTTTTTTGTTACGCCCACTTGAGGGGATAAATTCAGATTTATTTTTCTTATTCATTACATTATTGCTGTTTGCACTGTCTTCACTACCAGTGATTTCTTCCTTGCCATGAAAGAATTCTTTAAGTCTCAATCTACAGAAGTATTCCTCCAGTTCACCACAAAGCTGTATGTTATCCAGTGGTTTTGTTGGGCAGAATGTGAGGCCTTTAGAAAGTACATTTAGTTCTCCAGTAGTCAGTGTGTGGTTGGACAAATTAACAACTGAAAGGTGCCCATCTGTATTGTGTTGTTATTCAGTGACTCCATTATGTTCTTCATGGTTGTTAGGAAGTACGGTATGTTGAAGGTCATGCAATGTCCTATTTTTCATTATGGTACTGTTAAACTTCTCTGACATCATCTTCTGTATTTTTTTAAATGAGTATTTTAAACCAATGGTGATTTTTTTCTGTTTTTTTTTCTTCATGATCTAGCTGTTATAAGTATTGTATTTCCTAAACAACTGCCATTAGCTTCTGAAGAAGGACTGGTTGGTCCGAAAGCTAGAGCACTTTTTTATTGTTGTTACATCTATGTTGGTCAATTAAAAGGTATCAAATCATTTGCTTCTGGATCTATCCTTGCAAGGACCAATACAGCAACTACTAAATCTAGATTTCAACATGGAAGATACTGGAATTTGCCGTAGAATATGGCAGTTACATAACATCAAGAAGAAATTGACACAGCTAGACAGTGACATCTATTTTCTAACCCAGTGCAAGAGGAGAAACATAATCCAAAAAGGTCTTACTATTTGGAATCCATTAAGAAATACAAATAATTCTACATATGCAGAACACCTCTGTCATAGGACCTCTGAGAAACTGAGAAATCATCGGATTCACATGTCATATGTAAAAAAGTTGTTCTGAACAAAGAGTTTGCTGAAATTGTTACCACTCTGGAAAGGATGTCTGGGGAACCTATTCAGGACATCTTGCAAGAGATACACATTAACTAAGAAAAAGGACCTTAAGAAAAGCCATGCTTATGAAAAATAGGAAATTAGATACCCTTCAACATACCATACTTCCTAACAACCATGAAGAACATAATGGAGTCACTGAACAACAACACAATACAGATGGGCACCTTTCAGTTGTTAATTTGTCCAACCACACACTGACTACTGGAGAACTAAATGTACTTTCTAAGGGCCTCACATTCTGCCCAACAAAACCACTGGATAACATACAGTTTTGTGGTGAACTGGAGGAATACTTCCATAGATTGAGACTTAAAGAATTCTTTCATGGCGAAGGAAGAAATCACTGGTAGTGAAGACAGCGCAAACAGCAATAATGTAATGGATAAGAAAAATAAATCTGAATTTACCCCCTCAAGTGGGCGTAACAAAAAAACTAGACAATTACATTCATTGTTTCCGCCAACAAGTCAGTGGTCAGATCCTTACTAGGCAAAAACAGACCCATTATAACCTTTCTCCACTGGAACAGAGAGCTATAGGGACACTGAAATCAAACCACAACATTGTCATCAAAAAAGCTGATAAAGGTTCTGCAGTGGTGATTTTAAACATAGAGGATTATATTAATGAAGCTAACAGACAGCTAACTTATCCTACCTACTACAGAGAACTGGAGAGTGACCCCCCACTACTAGATATAAAGATGAACTACATGGCTTAATTAGAACTTTTCCAGACCATGTCTGAGGAAAAATTAACTGACCTCATCCCTGCTGAACCCAGGCCAGGGACATTCTACATGCTGCCTAAAATACACAAACCTGGCAATCCGGGAAGACCCATATTCGTTGGTAATGGTACCTTGTCTGAGGGGATCTCAGGGTTTGTAGACAACATTTTGAAACTGCTGGTTATGGAAACAGACAGTTATATCCAGGACATTACGCACTTTTTCCGTGTACTTTCTGGTTATAAGGATTTACCATCTGATACCATTTTAGTGACAATGGATGTAACATCCCTCTACACTAATATTCCACACACAGATGGCATTGTAGCATGCCTTAAATACATACATGAGAAAGGACCGGAACAAAACATCAACCCAGGAGTCGTGGGGGAACTTACAGAATTCATTTTGACACATAACAACTTCAACTTCAATGGTAAACATATGTTCAAACTAAGAGAACAGCAATGGGCACCAAAATGGCTCCACAGCATGCTAACCTCTTTATGGCTGACTTGGAGGAAGATTTTTTAAAGCAGTATCCCCACAAACCACTAGCTTATTTCCGTTACATTGATGATTTGTTTATCATCCGGACGGAGGGCACAGATGCACTCAAAGATTTTCATCACAAACTTAATAGTCTCAACCCTACCATAAAGCTTTTCCTGGAGTACTTTACCAGCAAGGTTAACTTTCTGGACACCACAGTCACCATTAAGGATGGAATTTTACATACAGGTATTTACAGGAAGCCAACAGACAGACAGAGATACCTGCACAAGAAAAATAATTACCCAAACCATACAAAAAAAACTGTCATATACAGTCAAGCAGTCCGATGCCATCGTATTTGTTCAAATGAGGAGGACAGAGATACACATTTGGCTATGTTGAAAAACACCTTTATTGAGCAGGGACACTCTTCCAGGAAAATTGACAGGATAACAGAACGGGCAACGCAAGTACCAAGACAACAACTACTTCAATATAAAGAAAAGACAGCTACAGACAGAATATCCTTAGTAGTCACATATCATCCAGACCTTGAACGTCTGCGTAAGATTATTAAAGACCTCCACCCAATATTTAGTGAGGATGAAACCCTTAATTATATTTTTAAGGAACTCCCACTACTATCTTTTAAACAACCACCAAATTTATCCAGCCTAATTATTAGGAGCAAACTTTCACCAGAACAGAATACCATGTCACACAATGGCACATGACCCTGCAATCAACACCCTTGTAAGACTTGTGAGCTCATTTCTACCTCAGACTTTGTGGTTACATCACAAAACAGACAATTCCAGGTGCATGGGAATTATACATGCACGTCACGACATGTTGTTTATTTCATTCAGTGCAAAAGATGTCCACAAACAGGTTATGTTGGAGAGACACGTCAACAGCTCCGCACTAGGATGAACTCACACAAACATACTATTACAGCAAAGAAGACTGAAAAACCAGTGGGGCACCACTTCTCCCAGTCTGACCATTCAATCTCAGACATGTCAGTAATGGTCTTAAAAGGAAATCTCAAAAACACACAACAGAGACGAGCTTTTGAGATTAAACTTATTTTACATCTCAATATGGTAGCAGATGGGATGAACGTTGATTTTGGTTTTATGGGACACTACAGAAACTGACATCCTCAGACCTCTTCTTCTTCATACTGACATATTATAGGACTTCAGCATGTGTAGGATGTGGGTGCGTGTGTGTATGTATGTGTGTGGGTATGTGTTGTGAGGTATGTGATATAACAGATGTGGGGCTTGCTGTCACATTGAGGTAGGCCTCTATTTAGATATATGAAGTTATAGTGTGTTACTATTCTTACTTCACACACATAATGAATATTAATTCCTCCTTACTTTTTATCTTTGCCTGGGGGTGGGATTGATTCCATTGCACCATATTCAGATTACCTAGCCTGCTACTGTACATACAGGAGCGTTATCATATACTGTCACATATAATTTTTTTTAACTCTGTATATATTGGGGTGCATGATCTCATTTGCATGGGGGTCCTGGACAGATCTCTTTACATTAGGCTAATATTGTAGTAATTTGTGGATATGTAGGTAAGTTAGACCTCTGGTCTTACACACATAGTTTGTATTTACTTCTACTTACCTTATCCTGGGGAGGGTGGCAGGTTTATTTCATGGTAGTTCTATCCAGCGTCCTTGGAAATGTTACTATGCAGATAGTAGTATGGTTAAATAGTGTCACATTTTTGCTCTGTAGGTATTAGGTGACATGAGCCCTTTTACTTAGGATTTCATGACAAGTTGAATTCCTTGGGGGAACAATTGCAGTGGCTGAAGTGAATAAAGGTTCACTAGGAGAGTGTGTGTGGGTGTGTGTCTGTGGGAGAGAGAGAGAGAGAATGAGAGAGAGAGAGAGAGAGAGATGGGGAGAGAGGGAGAGGGAGAGAGACAACATCTACTTAAAGCTATGTATCTCCCCCACTCACATTATGGTGATGTGTGGTGGGGTAGGATGTATTGTTTGTATGAAGAGGAGGAGAGAAATTACATTTTTATCTCTTTTTCAGATTCCTTAGACACTTGTGGTACATCAAGTTGTTACATTCTCAGTGTATATTGACATCAGTACATATCAGGTTACATGGTCTTAATTCCTTGAGGTTCCTCGACTAGAGTTTTTTGTTTGACACTAATATTGTCAAGTTATATTTAAATTATCATTTATACAGTCCCGTCACTACACTAGAGGCTTTTGAAATTTCTTGTGCCTTATATCAAGCTTGAGAGTACAGCTGGGTGACAGGTCCAGCTAGGTTTTACACATCACACAGTGTGCACTGATGTTTTTAAGACAATTTTACTGGTAAATTCTTGTCTATAATGCAGGCATTGAAACTTCATGATCCCTAAAACAATCTTTGTTTGTCTTTAATCTGGGTGGGGGTTGCCTTTCAGTAATCACATCCTTATACAAACTGTGACACTCATAGCTTGATTTAGGAGTCATCTGCTTCAGCAGTGTTATCTTATGTCAATTAAATTTATATGCAGTAGGATTCTTTGTATGTGTGTTCCACCAAGCACCTCTGACCCAGGGTCCCTCCTGGCTGAAGGCAGTATGGTACTGTGAAACTTCTCTGACATCATCTTCTGTATTTTTTTTAAATAAGTATTTTAAACCAATGGGGATTTTTTTCTGTTTTTTTTCTGCATGATCTAGCTGTTATAAGTATTGTATTTTCTAAACAACTGTCATTAGCTTCTGAAGAAGGACTGGTTGGTCCGAAAGCTAGAGCACTTTGTTCTTGTTGTTACATCTATGTTGGTCCATTAAAAGGTATCAAATCATTTGCTTCTGGATGTATTAGAGAGAATGCCACCCCAAGGTTTTTTTATCACTAGAATGCTTTCTTGGCATACTGAGACATTTTAAAATTTATGTGACAAGAACTCTCTGGCTGTAGAGAATTCTTGATAACCTTTTGCCCTTCTGAGGCTCCTCAGTTAAAGGCATACTGGTGTTAATTAGCTTCTCTGACATAATCTTCTGTTATGTTTTAAATGTATATGTTAAACCAATGAGAATTATTTGTGTTTATTCAATATAATCTGGTGTTAATAGTATGGGATATTTGAAATAACTGCCACAAAGCTTCTGAAGAAGGATCTGGTTGGTTCAAAAGCTAGATCACTTTGTTCTTTTCTGTAACATCCATGTTGGTCCAATAAAAGGTATCAAATCATTTGTTTCTTGATCTGTTCTTAAAAGGACCAATACGACACCTACAACATTTTTTTGCACAATATTTATAGGAAAGACTGCAAGAGGTGGGAAAGAGTTCCCAAATCAAATAAAATGGATAATAAATATGAAGCCATGGTTTTCAAAAAGCAAGGCCTTATAGAATCCCACCACCCCCACCCACCAAAAAAAAAACAAGAATCAGTGTTTTTTGGGGTCAGCATATGTAAACAAACAAAAATAAACAAAAAAAAAACAGTACAGCAGTGGAAGAGAAATATAGACTCTAAATACATAGAGATACAATGGAAAATATACTTGCATCAAGTTTAGACTACAAAGCATTCTGAGACAAGACTATTCAAATCAAGATAATTAATAATGCATATTACAGTATGGCAAGATTGCATCTAATGAAAATGAAAGTAAATGCCAACTGCTGGAATTGTTATCAATCAAATGTAAACTCTATTAATACATTCTAGGACTGTGTAAATGTTCACAATTGGTGGAATTATTTCTTTATCATCCTGGAAAAATGGGTGTTATGATAAATAAGAAATGAGTACCAGTCCAGCAAACCTCAAAAAGAGAGAAACTTTAGTAACAGAGTAGTCTGCTCCAATCATGGACAAACAAGGAAAGAAACAGATCTACTCATCCACACAGTATAGATGAATAAAACAGATTTTTTATTCACTAACACCACCAAATAGAAGCAATTTAATGCCAAAATCAAAATGAATGTTTCAGAGATTATTCTTTTTCTTTAGGGTTTCTGCTATGGTAACTTATTAACTTATTAACATCTATTTTATAAACTTCCTTACGGGAATGTTATAAAGGTGCAAAAAAATATTACTAAGAGCACTTACACTTACTTTAGAGTAACAGGTTTGTACTGGCATCTGCCTAACACAAATAATCATACAAACTTCTTAATTTTTATCCTATAAGACACAAATATTTTTATACTTTTTTTTACAGTTACACACACACATTTTTGGGATACTGTAACAAATTCCTCAATACATAACTACCTACTTTTATTCAATAGATTTTCATGGCCTGCATGTGTAAACATTAAAATCCTGAAAGGATTAAGGTGAAACTAGATGTTTTGCCCTGTCAGACTACAAACAGAAATAAAAAAAATGTGTGTATCTACATCTACTATTTCCTAGGTGACACCCTATATCCCTTCACCTATACCAGCTGAATAAACCATGCAGATTGCACATTTTAAATCTGTTGCATACTGTAGTAGTTTAGAAGAAGGGATACTGCCATATGTGTCTTAGACAGTAATAAGTTGGAGATAGGGGACTCGATTTTCAAATGAGAATGTTTGATGCAAGACACCTGCACCAAAGGGGTATAATGCAGGTGGTACTTTGCAAGAAAACTTCGGAGTAATCCTGACTTTTAAATGCAGGCTGCATTGAAATCAAGATGTCCTGTGTGCCAAAGTCACACTGTTCTACCCTTGCGGCTACAGCACTTCTGCGCCAGGTCGTAAGGGGGCTTCCACCATGGCTGGGCTGCACCATCCCCTTTTTGGAATCTTGGAAACCTTGATATAGGTGCAACAGGGGGTTCAGGATACACCAGTCAGGAGGTGCTCGAAAGGCCATTCATCAATACCAGACAATGTGGTGATTGGGGGCCCTGCCAAGGGGGGGAGGGCAGGGGCAGAAGGTGCATGGTGTTCCCTAGGGGAATCATCAAAATGCCAGCTATGTCAGGGTGATGAGTTGGCATATGGGTGAGGGTGCCATGCACAAGGGCAGATGGCTGAACGGTCCAGGTAGTGTGGGTTGGCAGGCATGGACTGTGACCTGGCGCCAGGTGGGCACAGCTCTGGCACCTGCCTCATAGGGGCCAGAATCCCCAACCCTGTAGGCAGAAAGCAGTGGCTGCCAGTGGTGGAGGAGAATGTTCTATGGGCACCATAACAGTCCCCTTGTATCCAGTCCCCCTTCATTCTAGCAGGCTGCCTTCTACTGATAGGGTTCGGGATTTTGGAACCCTAGGGGCAGGTGCCAGGGCTATGCTTACCTCAGGCCAGGTCACAGTCCATCCTTGCCAGCCCTCACTACCCAGGTGGATCAGATATCTGCCCTTGAACATGGCACCCCTGCTGGGTGAAACTCACCACCCTGACATAACTGACATATCACTAACACCCCCAGGGCACTCCCCCTACTGCTTCTTCCCCTGGTTCAAGACTTGCAGCCATATTCACCCCCACACAATTACGGCTCCTTGAGGCAGGGGGGAATTCATGAATTCTTCCATAAAACCCCACAGGTGCACCATTTCTTTGCTGCAACCCTGTAGATGTGGCAAATTGTGGGTCTTGGGTGCAGATACTCTCACTTTGTTAAGAATATGGCACTGGGTCCCTGATGCACCCCAATATTGCCAAAACCCTAGATTGCTATAGCTTATTGCAATCTAAGGACTCTTGGCAAATCAAGCCCATGGTTTCTAATTAGGGAAAGATTTCTTATAGGTCTTAATGTGCCTAACTCCCCAGAAATAGATGGGCTGCACCTGAGGGTACTATTGGCAATGAATCAGTAACTAGCCTTCTCTATGTAAACCTGTTAAATAAAATTACTCACAATGGGAGAGATGGCCTAAGACTGGAGTGTGGTAAAGACTTGCATCCCTCTGCAGAAGAGTGGACAGACAAAACCAAGAGAACCTTATACCAGTTTGTATACCTCTCAACTGTCCCTGATTAGGAGGGACATCCCTCATTGTAGGCCTCAAAATTGCTCTGGCCTTCATCACTCATAGACAAGGTGCCACTCACACAGAGCATGTGATGTAAATTCAGACTTTAAAGTAGAATTTTCTAATATTCCACACATCTAAATCAAAAATAAACTGAAAAAGTAAACAAAATAAACTTTGAAAAAGTAAACAACGTTTCCAAAGTGTTTGAAGCTCATTCTCCATGTTTGAGGATGTATCCCTTATTATAATGGCATGTGTCCCTTATCATCTCTCATTTTGGGCGTCTGTGTCCTTCATTTCATTGACAAAATATTAAGTGGTATGGCAGTAGGTCTGATACTGATAGTGGGCAAACTGCTGGAATCAATATTAAAGGACCAGATATAAAAACGAAATAAGTTAAAAACAGACCAAAAACAAAAACAAAAAAAAACAATGTTGACCCCCATGAACTTTTCAAGACGAGTGATAAAAAAATGAGTTACACAGTTACAAGCAAAGTGGAGGTGGGTTCCAGAAGGAGGCCAGAGGCACTTTTTCATTGAATGGTGGTGGCAGAGTGCAGTAGGTTACCAGAGAAGGTAGTGAACAAGAAAACTGTTTGTGACTTCACCAGGGAGTGGGATAATGTTAAGGAAAGTAAAAGTGTCTAGGGTGGGGAGGCCAAGCAACATGTAATAAAGAATACTTTAGCTCTGCATCAGGCAGACTCAGAAAACCTTAAGGTCTTCTTCTTCTGCAGGCAGATTTGTATGTTCATGTGATCCAGTAGGCCTCTATTTTTGCCTACTATATATCTATGTCCCTACCTAGCTGCCAGGTTTAATATTTTCCTCCCATACCCTGGATTCTAGATGTTTGCTTCAGACTGTTGATCAGGCAATCAGGGATTCAACATTGCCCCAATTATTTCATCTCAACTGTTTTATAAACATTTCTCTGTACTATGTAAGCAATAATACCAAACATGGTGGGAGGGGAAATATCGGTCCAGCCAGGGGCATAATGAGCGGCATCAGGTATTATAGCTCCTGGAAGGTTCGGTATTTCCCAATACTGCCCACCCTGTCAGGCATTATTGTGCTTAGAAAATGAGCACTGTAAGAAAAAAAGTTGAATAAATTATTAACAAATAATTTAAAGTAAGTTATTTTTTGTAATAAAATAGTTAATCAGCCTGCATAACACTGATGTTTTTTTTTAACTGTGGAGTTTTTTCCCTTCTGGGGACTCTGTAGTTAAAAAAGAAGCTGGTTGTATGCAGCGACCCCCATTTCATTATGCAGTACTATTTCCCTCTGAATTTTTTTTCTCTTTTTTGCTTAGCCCCCTCCTCCCACCTTCTCAACAATGGCAATAGAATTAGCACAGATTCCGAGCAGGAAAGCAAGCACTACAGAGTTCAGTAGCTGGTGGCCAGGCTGGCACAGTATGAACTAGAAAACTCTGGAAAATCAGGTAGATTTTTGGTTTTGCTGCAGTGAGAAAGTCTGCACTATTTGGCATTTCATGACTGTCCCGTATGACTGCTTTTTGTTTTGGAAGCTGTGAGAAGCCAGAGACTGAGGTTGAAGGATGATACAGTAGCACTGCCATGGCGAGTCTTCAATGAGTTTGTCTCCTAGGAGATAAAGACAGGGTGCTGGCTTACTGCAGATAATTTATCAGCCAGCGTTTGAAGGGGCCAGGGTGCTAATAGCTACTGGTGGCAGCGAGAGGCAGGACAGCTTCATTTTTGTTTCCTTGATTTTTTTTGTATGTTCCCTTATGGGTACTGTAACTGTTTACTTGATGGAGGAATGCAATGGGGAGGGGGTAGGCTTGGCTGGCTGCTGACTTGCCTACTAAGCAAGAGAAAAATGGCATCTGGTCACATTAAAAATCCGGGGCACCCAATAATACCCTAAGTAATGGGGCACCCCAAACTGTAACTTGTGCTTTCCCAGACTCTATTCAAAAATACTGGCCCACTAATCTTAGTGTCCTAGCCTATCAGAATGCTAGGAATTACTTGCCTATTTTCTAAGTAAGCAATAAAACCCAACAGGGTTTGTCATTATGGGCAAAGAATTGCATACCTTGGATGTGTTATTAGGCATGTGGCTCAACGCAAATGTTGGCCATAATTACACATCTCTGAAAAATCTTACCGTGCTTGTAAAATGTTTTTTGAAGCACACTAAAAGATTCCAGGCATCGTCCAGTTTTATTTGGTGGTAACATTTTCTAATTATATCATTAATTGAGTATTTTATAAGTGTTTATATTGATATTTTTTCAAGAAAAAACATGGCTACCACATTTGCCTTAGAAATAGCATTGTGCTGGCCCATTGGCACAGAGGGTTGAGGTGCTGGACACCACACCTTGAACCACGCCGGAGACCCGGGTTCGGGAACGGACTCGGGATGCTGGGGGCTGGCAGGGGAAGGAGAGGATTGAGCGTCCGGAGGACTGCTCTCCTCTCCTGGGTTGGGTTGGGTGGTGAGCCTCGCTCTCTAGTGGCCCCGAGTGGAGAATGTGAGTACTACAAGTGGCGCAGGAGGGACAACCAAGGAAAAAGTGGAAAAACAACTTTGGCGGCAGCCAAATGACGGCTTCCGCGCTCTACACTACTGGAACATCCGGGACCCTATTCCTTCACAGCAGCACCCTGGATCAGTAAAAATAAGAGTGCGCTGGGTTTCTCCTGCCCTGGGTGCCTTCCCCCTCAGAGGAGGGGGACCCACCCAACGAGGGGATACACTGGGACACCCAGGGAATTGGCTGCAGATCTGTGGTAGGAGAGTGCTTGGGAAGAGGATAGCTGGGGCGGTAGCAGCACTAGGAAGCCCAAAGGAAAGGGGGACACCAGAGTGTCAGAGGAGATAAAAAAAAAAAAGAAATAGCATTGTAGACCTGAAAAGGGTTAGGAGCTAAAAATTAAAAAAAAACACTTATGGTGTGCAGCATATGAGATACCTAGATAAATAGAATTGACAGGTATGCTAATGTTATTGAGCCCTATTCACCAATAGGCAGAGTGGCAAAGCACTACATATATGGAGCAAGTAGCCACTCCACACCCAATGCACCCCCTGCACAGGATGCACTAACAGAATCCAATCCCCCCATCTGTGGACTATACTGCAGTGGGGTGGGCTGGGGGCATGCCAGTAATACGTGCCATGCACAATGGCGTGTAGTGTTGGCTGCAGGGGTGCGGAGGGGGGAGCAGGGAATGCCAAGGAGAGACATGCTGTAATCCCCCCCATGTGCCCCATGCACACATCAGGACTCCTTCCGGACAAGGCGGATAGCCCACTCACCCACCAGGTCCACTGCGGCTGTACCCCCTAAGGCAACCCAGCTCTACCGCCCCAGCACACATTGGTGAGTGGCTCCTATCAGGCCCCCCCCACCTGACACAGACCCCACATAGGGGCACAGACCCAAGGATACTGCCTCCTCACCCCATGAATGGCACTGCTGACCCACATCCACCACTGGCCCCTCTAGGCATATGGTGGGGTACAGTGCACCCCTGGTACAACCAACAGATCCCCTTACCCCATACCTGAACACTGATCCAGTGCTGAATCATGGGAGGGATGGCAGCTTTGTCCTGTTCTCACCTACACAGCCACTGGCCATCAGACATCTGTGGGGCACTGATTGGCACCGCATAGTGGATCCACTAAGTGACCTGGTCTGGAAATCTGATTGGATGATCAGTGGGGTCCGCAACTTCACCCCCAGCTGCCCTGCAGACTCCTACATGATTGAGGAGTGGGGCCATGGACAGGTGGAGGCCAGTGTTTATTTCTGCCGGCGTGCATCTGTCCGCAGGTGGGGACCTAAGCGGGTGGGATACAGGCCTCTGGCACGTAATTCCTACCCATTGGTGAATAGGGCCCATTATTGGCAGCTGAAACCAACTTTTCTGAAAAACCTCTTTTTTCTTGCAATGCTGTTTTAAATGTGCACCTGTACAATTATGATGAATAATTACAGTCATGTGACTTGTTTCAAACAGTAAAATGGCTTAATTTTTCACTGTTTCGGACAATTAAATGGCTTAATTTATCCTTTCCTTTTCATAGTGTTGTTTATAAAAGGGCACTGCAAAATCCTGCACAGTGATTGGTAGTATCAGATCACATCATCATATAGTGATTAAGTTGCTGCATGGCTGTGTTATCAAAGCTGTGTATTTTGGCAACATACAGACAAAAAATATTATTAAACAGCTCTGTAGAGCTTTGTGATAATAAAAATCCTACAAGGCTAGCAGGGTCTAGGAGCATTACAGTGGGACCTCTTGTTGTGGGCTAGATGAAGCCTTGAACATAGCAGATAACCGCACAATGTCTAACTCCCCCATCCCAGACCTCGCATGGCATAGATCTCCATACAGTGTAGGTTAGGGCAGAACTATAACATTGGAAAAACACTCTAACCAAAGCACACAGCTACCAATCTACTCATATTGTCCTATGTGATAATAGCGACCACACAAAGGCGATTGCTATTATCGAGACCTGCATTATCGCAAAACATTTTCATGATATGCAGAAAAATGATCAGGAAGCTGTGCATGGGGACTGCCCCCTCATCCCCTAACTAATTCTCAAATCTGGGGGTGCATGTATGGGGAGGGAACACGCGTCCCAGTTAAAAAACAAAATGTAAGTCCGCAGCTGCAGGAATGCAAAAGTTACATCCGCTCCCCAATCCCGAACCCAGGACCTGCTCTGTTGGAGCCAACCACCCTACCCACCACACCACATGGTTGACTCAAAGGAAGCAAGCTCACCACAGGGTCACATCCATGTTCCCCATTCCTCCGCATCCTGTCACCCACCCTCCCTTCCTGTCACCCACCCTACCTCACAGTGGCTATGTTCACTGTCCCCCTGCACTCACCCTTGATGACAGAGCCATCATATGGGTAGCCATTTTGACAGTCACCCATATGCGGTCGCTATCATCATGGTATACCACTCATATGCACTATGCGGATGGGGGTATGCAGAAAATGCATGGACTCTGCCCACATATCTGTGCACCTATGGATAGGTGTCAGCATGCACAACTGGTGCCTACATGTCTGGTGCTCCTCCTTCCCGGCTCACAGATGTCCAGACCCGGTGCATGAGTAGATCCCTTGTGCCCACAGGGTATGGATGTCGGCTGATGGCATGCAGAGTTCCAGTGGCACAGGGGTGGCAGGAGCCCATTCAGCAACCCCCAGTTCTCCCTGTGGCCCCCATCAGTTGGGGTGGCATTTTGTGGGGGAGTCTGGAGTACCCTGACAAACTCACTGCAACCTGTGGTGGCATCCTGAGGGGGGCACATATCACGTATGGCTGGGGTATGCCTGACGTACGGTGTTCCTCCTGCTCCCAGCATTCTGCACCTTTGTGAATGGTGTACAATGCTGGCATGGTCTCAACATGCTCCCTGCCCACCCCCTGAATGCTGATGTCCTGCCCCCCCCTAGTGAATGCCCCGTGGGGTCCATGGGACCCCACTCCATGGCACTCGGACTTAGCTATGCCAAAGCCCCCGGGTTACACGGCACATTGGCATAGTTCATAGGGCCCATTACCAGCACCAGTGATAAGGGTGAGCAAATGTGAAATTGGAAACTTCAGTTCATCTTGAATTTAGAGTCTTGCTTTGGTTTAGCTTTGAAAATTCGGATAAAGACAGTTTGGATCCATAATACAGTTTGTGGGATTAATATCACCTCATCCAACCTCCAGTACTCTTCCAGTCAATTAGTTAAGCAATAATGCATGACAGGGTGTGTGTTGTGCTGGGATACTGTCATACCTGGGGGTGATTAGGCACGGGCTGAGTGCGACTAATCAGCCCAGAAGTTATGTTATACCAGCACAACACACACCCTGGAGTGCATTATTGCTATTATACAATGGCTCATTTGTTTTTAAAACAATAAAATAGAAAAAACAAGCATTTGTCAATGCCGAATGTTGCTTGCTTCTATGTGCTGTTTAGGTATTTGGAAGTCATTGGAGTGCAAATATTGAAAATTTGCAAACTTACGAGCATGCATAGGAACTGCGCAATGCACGCTCGTAAAACAGTCATTGTTAGGAAATTTTTCACAAAATGTTCAACATAGCCTTTTTAAGACCTTTGCTCATGAACGGTGTCAGTGTGATTTTGTTAATGTGTCCCATACATTGAGTTTGCACACCGACTGTGCCATTGTGCGCTACATGGGCGGAAACACATTTTGGGCAGGATGTGAAAAAATGACAGCTGTACTGCTCATAAGGAGGTGTGGTAAAATGGCAATGTTGAAAATCTGGAGTGGAAATATTGAAAATTCGCAAACCTACGAGCGTGCATG
The DNA here is from genome assembly GCA_016271365.2 of Neoceratodus forsteri. Lineage (NCBI taxonomy): Eukaryota > Metazoa > Chordata > Ceratodontiformes > Ceratodontidae > Neoceratodus > Neoceratodus forsteri. The sequence goes on along the minus strand of CM028136.1, from coordinate 119,554,935 downwards.
GGAACTGTGCAATGCACACTCGTAAAACAGTCATTTTTAGAAATTCTTTCACCAAATTTTCAACATTGCCATTTTAAGATCTCTGCTCATCAACAGTGACACTGTGATTTTCTTAATGTGTCCCATACACTGAGTTCACACACCGACTGCGCCATTGTGCGCTACATGGGTGGAAACATGTTTTGGGCAGGATGTGAAAAATGACAGCTGTACTGCTCATGAGGAGGTGTGGTAAAATGGCAATGTTGAAAATCTGGAGTGAAAATATTGAAAATTTGTGAACTTACGAGCCTGCGTAGGAACTGCGCAATGCACGCTCGTAAAACAGTCATTTTTGGAATTTTGGCACCAAATTTTCAACATGGGGTTTTTGAGACCCCTTCTCATGAATGATTCACTGTCATGGTGGTATTCAGGCCCGAAGGGTGATTTCGCAGTCACTGCGCAGTCACTGCGCGAAATCTGCCTCCGGGCCACTGCCATGACAGTGACATCATTCATGAGAAGGGTCCTAAAATCCATGTTGAAAATTGTGCAAAAATTCCCAAAATGCCTGAGATATGCAATAAAGTTGAACCCCCATCTAGCCCATTATACAGCTTACCGGCATTTCCTCAGTTCGCAGTCAGCTTTGAAGAGTGCAGACGTGTTCCTGGTCCACCGAAGATTGTCGTGCCAGAGTCCGGAGGTAGGTATGGGGTGAGGGGGGTGTGTAGGGAGGCTGGGTGTGCAGTGGGTGGGTGCGGGTTGTGGGTTCAAAAAAAAAAAAGACGTCGTGGGACGTTTGCCACACTGGGGTGGGCTCCCAGCATGGCACAAGGACGTGGGGGGCCGTTCAGCCGACGGGGGATTGGGCACCCCTGTCGGCCAAAGGACTGATTGCCACGCTGGGGTGGGCTCCCAGCGTGGCACCAACTCTGGTGGGGTCGGCGCAGCTCAGCCGGGCGGGATTGGGCACCCGTCGGCTGCACATGCGTGCGGGGGGCGCACGCGCCTGTGTGTGGGGGGGCTAGCGCCGATCGGTGCTCACTGGGCGTAGCTCCCCTTTCAACTGTATGCCACTGCATTTTGGAGCGTGTCATAGACAGCTCCAAAATGCATAACCTTACAGGGGCCGCGCCTGCCAGCTCACTGACTGAATTGGAGGAGGAGGTGACACACCTCCGAAATCTCCGATGATGGCACTATGTTTCTTGCACATGCGTGCAAGCAACATAAAAATGAGGTTTTTATGGTTTTTTTTTGTATTTTTTCATGTGTGGAGGTATATGTTTTCAGAAAAAAGTCCACAATTTGACTAGTAGATGGTGCTGGCTGTATGTTCCATGTGTGATTTCATATGGTTTGTGCACCCCCAACTGTATTTTGATTGCTGTTTTGCCGGTACAGTTTGCCATTTAATGTACCGGGAGATTATTAGAAAGGATAGAGCTGCTACTGCGATACCCTCCTGCCATCCTCTGGCTGCTGCTGGTGTTTAGAGCTGCCACACAATTTACATTCAGCCAGCGCATTCATCGCAGTCTCTGTAGGCATATGAAAGGAGATAGGCAAGGACATGTGTTTTTTAAGACAAGAATCATGGTGACATTTTGTAAAAAGGAATGTGAGGCAAAAATGAAGTGAGAGCAGCCCTGTACTGGCTGTTGAGATATGATGTTTGCAGAGAAATGGATAAGCGTTAAGGCACAGTGAGTGAGGAGTGAGAGTGAGCTGCAAGCAGAGATAGTGAGGCCACTGGCAAAAGCGGTTGTGTGTTTAGTTTAAACACGTTACTGAAATAAAGTATTACAAATGCTAGGGGGAGAAAAGGATAATTTTTAGATGTGTATGCAGATGTCATAGCAGCTTGTTACAGGGATCTGGCTAGCCGAGCTGGGTCACTGAAGTTGGCTGGTGACAGAAATTTGAAAGTGCAATAGTTGGCGGCTAGTGTATGAAGCCGTTCACGATGATGGCTTTGCTTAATTTTGTGTTTTTTTGAATTGTGAATCCTGGAAGTACTTCAAATAATGAGTTTTAGTATCTTGTGTGATGCAGTACTTTAGGATTTTGTGATTTGGGGCTGTATTTGTGGATGTGGGAGGAAGGGGCTTATTAAAAAAAAAAGAAGTCCTGGCAAAGTGTACAGTGGCCATGGCAAGTTTGGACAGCTTGGATGTGTCAAGTGCAGGGATTCCTTTTACTTTTAATGTGGTCTTCTGTGTACTGGGAATAGAGCCGTGATGTTGTGCTGGGATAACATGACGGCTCCAGTCCCAGACAGACCAATTAGAGTCTAAGATTCTTTCAAGCCATTGTATAATAAAAAATAAATCAGATACAGACACAGTGCTGGAGCTGGACTTTTTTTGTAAAGATATTTCTAGGGTGGAGGGTGGAATGTAACAGTTGTGGGAAAAGGGATGACCACCTCTGAGGGGCTCCCGTGAGTACCATTTTTTAAATTATTTTGCCTAAGTCGTAGTGATCCAAAGTAGCCCAAATGTTTGATTGAGCCAAATGCAAGGTAAATGTGCCAAATTTTGGTACAGGCACTAAATGCAAATAAGGGCTTGATTCTCAAGAACATATATCAGGTGCAACCCAGTTGCACCAAATGTGAATGATGCAAAGTACGATTTGCACCAATAATTGCGACATGTGTGATTCACGAATGCAACCTGCATCATGTCATAAACCTGAAACACCAAAGTCAACTTACGCTGCACTTGTGCCAAACCCTAAGATGTGCATTGATGTAAAGTGACCTGCACCAAATAAAAGCAGCAGTATGCCCTTTTTTGTGACACTAGAAGCAACCAAAGACCAAGATACACCACATGTAAAATTTTTATTTATTTTAGTCCTTTGATAACTGGTTAAGGTCCATTAGGCACAAGTGCCTATTTTCAGGGGCGACCTGGGAGCACTTGGCATTTAAGTGACTTGCTCAGAGTCACACAGTATGCAAGTGGAGGTTGTGAGAATCAAACTCCGGTCTGGTCTGCTGGATGTACCAAGCTTGTTCACACCTCATTCCTCTAACCTCTAGGCTATACTGCCAGTCCAGTATAAAATGTGCAAATTACACCAGGGGAGCAGGTGTAACAGCAGCAGAGTATAAAAAGGGGCCCAGTGAGACAGATACAGCAGAGTCACTGTGGAGGAAGCAGTGTACAGACACTTCTGCGGACAGTGACAGTGTGATGTCAGCACCAGCAGCTATATTGGGCTTAATGCTAGCTGAGAGGTGGCGTAGGCACTGCAGGTGGCATGATGGCAGGATCCAGGGGAATAGGCAGCAACCAGTGCAGCACTTACCAGTCAGACACCATGTGCCATGGTGTACAGAGTGAGGAAGTCATAACTGGAACTCATAGAGGAGCAGTGCACTGCACTCTACCACCCGCCAAAGGCCACTATACCTGAGCTGTGTGATGATCTGCAGGAAGACCTACAGAGTGCCACCAGTAGGGAGCATTCTGTTCCTGTGGAGGTGAAGGTAAGCAGAGCATTGTGTTTCCTTGCCACTGGAGCATTCCAAGCTCCCACAGGTAGCACTGTGGGCATCTCACAGCCAGCCGTGTCCAGGTGCCTCAGGCAGGTCCTGGATGCGCTGTAGGACCAAATGGACAGGGACATCACATTCCAGGGGGATGCATAGCAGCAGAAGGTGATAAAGCAGGTGTTTTATGATGTTGCACAGTTTCCCCATGTGCTTGGAGCAATTGACTGTACACACATTCCCATCAGGGCACCACCAGGTGAGGCAGAGGTATATGTAATTCGAAAGGAATTCCAGTCTATGAATATGCAGGTGGTGTGTGATAGACAGTGCTGCATTCTGGATATGGTATCCCCTTACCCTGGTTCCTGCCATGACTCCTACATCCTACACAAGTGTGGCCTACATGAGGCATTTGAGAAGGGACAGCTCATAGGTGGATGGCTCATTGGTAGGTGTTACTGACATGAAAATGTGCACCCCTGCCCTGCAGATGCAACATGTATGTGTGTGTGACATTTTCCCTGTACATTCATGATGTGTTACTTAAACCCCACAGAAGACAGGGGATACCCACAGCTGAAATGGGTCATAACACCACTACGGCACCCACACACTGTGGCAGAGGTGCACTATAATGAGGCCCATGCCTCTAGCAGGTCTGTGATTGAATAGACACTTGGCATCCTGAAGGCACATTTCCAGGGCCTGGACCGTTCAGGAGGAGCATTGCAGTATGGCCCTGAGATGTTCTGCAAGATCGTTGTTGTGTGCTGTATGCTGTACAACCTGCCACTCACGAACGGGTGCCACTACCAGACTTGGAGGAGGAGGAAGAGGATGACAGTGATGAAGACAACCATGAAGAGCATGCAAGAGAGCCACAGGCCCATGCTGCATTGTGCCATGCAAGGCAACATGCCAGAAATGACCTGATAGCCCACTACTTCACCTGAGGGACACCAACCACCAACAGGTGGCACAGGTAGAAGTAGAACATGTGTGATCATGCACCATACAACAGCGGACACAAGCTGCCCAGTGCTGTCCTCGTGACATGGCGACACTGTACACATCATCTGGTGGCCATGGCTGGTGGGTTGTACCTGGTGGCCACACCAACCTTCCTGGGAGTCTTGGACTGGGATATTGTGTCCACATACAACCACAGTGGGCAGGGGGATGAGCATCGGGTGGCCACCTGCATGATATTGATGTTCTATTGCAGTGGTGGCCCTCAAGGACAGGTATGCACAGTGTTGCTATGACATGCCGACCTACATGCATGATGCCTGACTAGCACAGTGTGCAACAGTTCCCAGCAAGGCATGGACACTGTGGGACATGCACTCCCCCCCCCCGACAGCACAATACTGCACAACATTAGTGACATCACATGCCACAGCATGGGTGGTCTGGGAATAGGACCACATCATTAGCCCACAGTGGCTGTCCCCAACCGTGGCGGTGCACTGTAGTGCATTGGGGTAAGGTTGTGCTGACCACATGCAGTGTCGCTCATATTGTGCTTTGTGCAGCATTGGGACATGCAAGTATGTGGCTCAGATGCAAATCTCAGTGTATACATGTGTGCTGTGTCAGGGCACTGTGCTGTGTCACAAAACACAGTACCGCTGAACATGTACAGAACCCCCCTCTCATAGCACACTGCCCACCTCCCAGTAACTGCAGGCATGTAGTGCCAGAAAGTGCTGTTGCTGGCTACATAGGAACAACAAAGTTAACAACCAACAACAATGTGTGTCACGTAATGCTTTATTCAGTGTCTTTGTGTTTGTGACATGTTATCCCCACACCCTATACGCACACCCCTGTCGATAGACACTGCAGCCCCTATCCCTCTGTATATATAAAACCCATGTGTGTGTCTCTGCCACGGTTGTACCCTATTGTCTGACACAGTTCACATGTGATCATATTCTACTATGAATGATGGCACAGCACACGCCCCGTATCACACTTGTCTGTCTGTTACTGTGTGTTGGTGAGGGGGCACTGGGTACACACACCCTTGGACTGGGCAGATGGTGGCTCCTGTGGCTGCCATCCTATGGCCCCCTGACACATGTCCCTTGTCATAGCCACACCTGGGACACTGTCCTGCTCCACTGTGTTAGCATCCACAATGGGCATGTTGCACCTCTTATGGACCCTTTTCTTCAGTTGGTTGTCACTGGCTGGCACTGGCTGGACTTTCCTTGTGTCCTGTAATGCCACATCCTGTGGACTATGCATGTCCACCAGTCCGGTGTTGGTTAGCTGGTGTTCAGGCAATGAAGGGTCCTGTGCCTGCAGAGGGCATGGTCTTTTGCTGGTGGTGTTGCTTGGATTGGGGGTGGGTTATGGGTGGGAGGGGTCTGAGTGGCTGTGCTGATGCCTGCTGGTGCCCTGGGGGATGTCACACTGTGTCATGACAGGGCCTGTGGTTTCATTGTCCAACACATGGGTGTCATGGCTGCACAGGAACAGCTCTTGTGTGTATGTGTTGTGGTCTGCCTGTGCAGGTGGGGATAGCTGGGCATCATGGCTGGTGGTAGCCAGTGGCAGGGGTCTGCTGGTGTGAATGTGGCAGCGCGTTTGAGGCCTCCCCAGTGCTGCATGGGTCGGTGCTGTTGCCTCACCCACAGTGCACTGGCAATTAACAGCAGAGCAGTTTTCATGGCTTCTGTTTGCCTCTGGTGCTGCACTACAAGGCACTCCATGGCCATGGTGCAGCATTCCATGGCCTCCTGCTGCTCCTGGCACAGTGCCGCAGACCATGGATGGCCAGCACCATGTCAGCCAGGACTGCTGTTGTGTCTCTTTTGCCTGCCTGCATTGTATTTGAGATCAAATCACAGTGTAAGCAGACCCTTAAAAGGCTTCACTGCCGAGGCACTTGGAGTTGTTTTTTATTAGCCTAGCAGTCATACAAATAAATTTTGGCATTTTGCAGTTATTTTCACTTGCTTGAGTGCTTATACTGTGATTTGTGCTTGTTTTTGGGCTGGCTGCCCACGTGTTAAGCACCAGCTCTTCTGTGTAATTTTGTAGCATTTCTTGTGACATTTTTTGTGATACTTGAGATGACTGCCAGATGTCCCTCCAGTCTCTAGTGGCGTTCCTGCATGCTGTTCCTGGTGGTGGCAATCTCCTGTGTCAGATCCCCCTGACTTAGCATCATCAATTTGGAAATAGTTGCCAGTATATGCTGGTGGTGTGGCCTGCTGCTGGGGCTTTCTGACAGCCTCATCCAGGCATGCCTCCAGCTCTGTGACATTGATGATGCTCAGTTCCTCAACCACAGCTTTGCGTATTCTTGGGGTGCACACTGTTTCCACCCCACTGTGGTGTCCCATCATCAGTACCTCCATGGCTGCCATCTGGCTGTGACCCTCATCACCCATGTCCAGATCCACTTGGGTGCTCTTTTGCTCATCCTCCTCTTCCTCCTCTGTACACTCCTCTTCCCCCGCCTCTTGACCAGCATCCTCCTTCTCCACCTCCCCATGTTCTTTGGATGTGTTACTTGTTGTTGATGTGCTGATGTCACCACCACTGTCCATGTCCTCCTGGCTGGCCTGCTGTCTGCCTCTGCAGTCTGCACCACCTGCTCTACTGTCACTGGGCACTGCTGTGGACCCTGTGGGATGGACAGGATGTCAGTTGTTGCAGCTCACAGCCCTCTCTTGAACTCATACCCAGCTATCCACTATGCTTCCTTTTAAACCTGGTGTGCTCACAGGTCAAGGGACCATTGCCACCCTTTTTATTAGGCCATGGTGGATGGCTGCTTTGTAGTCTGCCTCTGCCCATAAGTGTCGATTGCCACTGTGGGTCCATGACACTCTCAGGCATTGTCATATGGCACCTGCTGTGTTCACTTACTGGTGCATGGTTGTTTCCCCACCCCTTTCCAGGTGGTTTTGCTGTACTTAGTGTTAGGGGCTTGTGCCTTAGTTGTAGCAGTGCACACCATCTGAATGGATGCGTCATGCTGACTGAAGACTGTCCCACATGCCAGCCAGCAGTGCTGTCTGTGCACATATGTTATACCTACCACCTGCTGTGTTGCATGGGCACTGTTGTGGAAACTATGCTGCCCTTCACACCACCGAAATGTGACACAATGCTGGAACAGCCATTCCACAGTGGCATATTCACACACATTGCACATGCCTGTGTGTGACAGTCATGTGGTGCCACAGCCATACCACTATATTGCTGTCTTCATGTTCATTGTGTCACAGGACTCACATCCCTGTTATCCATGGTGACATTGCCCTATAGCCCTCTTGCTCATGCCTTTGGGTTGCTATATCCTGCAGCAGCACACACACACACACACACATGCACATCTGCATTCACATGCACAGTCACACACTCAGTAACATAGAACCTGGCCTACACACTGGTCTCCACACACAGACATGCTTACAGAGTTGCCCCCCTGATCCGCATATCTGTGCTACTCTACAGCCTGAAGGTGGCCAGATCTGTGTCACTGCTGATGGTGTGGCGGCTAAAGTGTACTGTAATCTTCTACTCATGGGAGGTTAGGGCTTGTAATTAGCTGCTACCCCCTTCTGTGGCCTGGGCACAGTAGTGGTTGTGTGCCATCTTTTGCTTGCACCGCTTCTTCATATCATTATACTTTTGTTGCAGATCTCTTATGGTGCTCTTCTGGGTGGCCACAGCATTGCCTTTCCTGGACACATCCTCTAATGCCTTCTTTCTCTTGTCACTTTTCAACTTCTTACCACTCTTACATAGCAGTAGCCCAAGCTGTTTATTGATTTCATTAATGAGGATGTCTGTCTCCTCATAACTGAAATTTTTTTTCTCCTTTGTCTCCCACTTCTGGTTTGCACCATTGTTGGGTTGCACCTTGTGGGTCTGTCTTCTGCCATGTAGTACTGACCAGTAACAACATCCTTCCTGCAACTTGCACGCTTTTGAATGACACAGGTCGCCACCTGTGACATTCTCGACTCTTCCTGGTGTAAGTAGCAATTGTTCTAGAATGTGGTACAAGTCACACGTTGCAACTTTTTTGGTGCATTTTACACATCTGGGTAACTTCTGTCTGGCATAACTGCACCTATGAGAATTGGGCCCTTATTTTAGACCTATCAGTGATAAGTTATCATTACACAGCATGCCTAACCCCAATCTGATTTTTTCAGAAATTTAAGAAAAAAAGCAATAATCACAATAACATGATCCAGAGTATGCTGTAAATAAAATAAGCTTACTTTGGGTAGATTAAGGCATCTGGCTACACCTTGTGCCTCCCTAAGCATCCAAAGTGTGTGTCAATTTAGCTTACTCTGCATCCTCTTATCATGGCATTGCTTCTATTTTTTTTCCCTTGAATGGGACTCTGCCTGGACATCTTTAGTGAGACCTCTGAAGGGCCATTACGTAAGGTCCTAGACTCTTCAAAGTAACTACTCAGCAAAAGATATGCCAGTTGTCTAATTATGTGTCCTACTTGTACAGTTCAAAAAGTAACCTTTCCCTTTTGTCCTTTTCAACATATTACTTCTGCAAATTTCCTTTCTGTTTGTCTTACTATAACACTTTCTAGAGACTGAGGTTTCTTTATACTTGTTTGAAACCTGGCTACAGTACCCAAAAACAAATTCCTTTCCACTATAATTTGACAAATACTCAGATACTTTAGCAGTCTGTTTATTTTTTAGATTCACAGATACAGTTGACATAGTTTGCTTTCCTTAACTAAATACATTTAAAAAAATATCTCAGAGACATCAGAGGCATACAAAGTAAATTCTTTCATGGGGGTCTTGGTCTGGTACACTTTTCACTTAATAAAGCCTTGTGGGAGAAATAAACCCATGTAAACAGAGCACTTGCATGGCCTTCTGTTCCATTTTTCTTTGGTGTATTGCTGAGGAGGTGGGGAAATGGAAATATGAGAACTGTATGGAGCTTTATTAGATTCTATTAGAATCTGGAGGGTATTGTGTGCAGTATTTCATAATAAAAAATAAGGCAGCACTGGAACTATTATCAGGACATAGCTCCAGGTGTAACAATATATTTCTGTGAGCTCCAACAGACATTAAACAGAAAGACCTATGTGCTAGGAGTTAAAGAAATGTGTCAGGATTTTTACTTGCTCTACTTGATTGGCAGATGCATGTGAAAATGTATCTACTTTTACAGAATTTATGAAAGCTGCACTGAACAGCTCAAGTTAAGTGGAATATCTGCACTCATCAATGATTCACAAGAAAACAGATATTTATTGATTTATTTAGATATCCCCCCCCCCAAAAAAAAAAGAGCACGCCAAGTTAGAATATATTTCCAGGTGTGACCTAAGGGAATGGAACAAGGGATACATCATGCAGAAAACAGATATAACAACACATACGGTAGATGTATTTGGCACAGAATGCATGAATTAATTCAAAGGATTACAATAGTGCAATACAGTAGATAAACTCAGTGGTAATGTTCATACTAGGGTAGAACCACTATAAGATGCACCTATACAACCAGGGCGAGGGGCAGGGCATTCAGGAGGGATCCTGGTGGATGGAACCAGGAGATAGTAGAAGAAAAATGTGGGGCAGGTGGAGGCAGTAGGCAGAAAGAAAAGTGTAAAGAAGAAGGAATGACAAGAGCATACTTGACAGAAACAGACAGTAGCAATTTGACTTTTGATTTGATTTTTGAGAAAGACACAGCAAAGAAGAGGAAGGGACAGGTTTTTGTCCCAAAGGTCATAATTTTAACATAATGATCTAAAACTGACTTTTATAAATAACATTTGAAAAATCTATAAACTCTGCCCTCATTTCTCCCTACACATGCTTGTTTTAGCACACAGTGAGAATGAATTGACTTCATTATCAGTTTTTGGTATAGTATGAACCCAAGTCATCAGTGTGGCATTTAAGCTCATAGTTTACTGGCCCATAGTCAAAGGTGCTACTAAATGAGCCACCATACCTCTCAAATTGTTATTGTCAAAATGTGTGGCAAGATTTGTAACAAATTGGTGATGTGTGGCATATTATCAAACATGAAATTTCTATCTCAGAACACTGTTGATATCTGATCGCTAATGTTTATGTTTACTAGTAACTGAGAACATAGGAACAACAGAAATGGCAGAAGGCTTGAGGCAGTAACCCATATAGTATCTCCCCTGTTCTCTCAACAGTGTGTAGCCATTCATTCCCATTTCAATTATCTACCTGTCTTACTGATTCCTGAATGTATTTTTTTGTGGGACTCATGGTCACATGTTCTGATAGTGAGTTATTCTCTGAATGCATTTTTTTTGTGGAACTTATGGTCACATGTTCTGGTAGTGACTGCCATGCATTGATCACCTTCTGCATAAAGACAGTATCCCCTGTGATCCGTTCAAAAGGATTAACCCATTAGTTGATAACCATGGACCCCACTTAAAAATACATTTTACCTTATACCAGATATTTCCAGGAGCTGGAGGAATGGCTGAATAGTAACACACTGGTCCTAAACAGTGAAAAACCAAGGCTATGGTATTTGGCCATAACAATCTTGGACAGGAAAGGTCAAACAAACTGACACTCTCACTTTCAAATGTGACTAGGGTCAAGGTAGTTGAGTCCCTAAAGTACTTAGGAATTACCATTGACCAGAACTGTACCTTCAAGGCTCACATTGACCTGCTCACTAAGTCAATGAACCAGAAGCTCAGACTTCTATATTGCCTCAGTCCATATCTTATACATGACTCCTGACTCAAGATCAATCAATCAATCAATCAATCTTTATTTCACCAGGCTAAACATCATTGAGATAGAACTCATTTCCAAGATGGACCTGGTTGCACAAGGTACTCTTCTACTCACCCTATTTTATGGCTCCCCTGTATTGCTCTCAGTTAAAAATAAAGAGATGTAGAAGATCAGAACCCTGTACCATAGAACTGTAGGTTCGCAGCAGTGGCCCCCTATTGGGCACACCATCGCCAGGTACTACAATCTCTATCCTGGCCCATCTTGGAAGGCAGGCTACAATATCCATCTCTCTGCCTAGCATACAAGCTCAGGTTGGCTAGTGCCCCCCCTTCTCCCCAAGTCTAGCAGAGCTGCTGACAACAAAAAAGAATAGCAGGACACTAAGGTCCTCAAGTAGACAGCTCCTTAAGGTACCCAGAGCAAAGTCAGCCAAAGGGCCCCAGGCTTTCTTGGTCTTCATCCCTCCCTTCTGGAACATGCTTCCAATAAATCTACAGCAGTGTAACTCACTATGGGTTTTTATAAGGGGACTTAAGGTCCACTTGCAGGAGCTAAACCAATGCACTTGTCATTGCTGACACCTCAACTTTGAACTTCCTAATTCAAATATATCAATTAGTGTGTGGTTGTACTCACAAATGTATCTAAGTAAAAAGTAAGTAGTTGTATCCACAACTGTACCTGTGTTTATTAACAAGTGTTGCAAGTGTTGTTCATTGTTAATTGTTGTACCTTACCTGATTTTTGTAAAATAGGGCCTATGTACCTCTACAAATGTAATACTTCATTGTATCTGTAATTTATTCTGGGTTGCCCCTGAAAAAGGGACCATTACTGTACTCACTGGGCCTACCTGGTTACCAAAATGAAATAAATAAAAAAATTAAATACATAGTTTTAGGTGTAGGTTTTTTAACAAATCTAGATTATTTATAGTTTTATACAGTATACCAGAATCATACCCCCTCTCATTCTTCTTCTCTTATGGTTAGAAACAACCAGTTCCTTCATCCTCATAATTTAACTGTATCATACCCCTCACTGATTTTGTCACCTCTCTTTTCACTTTTTTTTTATTTGATTGAGTGTCCCTTCTGACTAGATGCCCAAAGCTACCCACCATATTCAAGGTGCAGTATAAACATTGAGCAGTACAGTGGGATCAGTACTGCTCCATCTCATGTAACATAGAAACATTGAATTTGATGGCAGATAAGGACCACTTGGCCCACCTAGTCTGCCCATAATATTTCTTTTTACTGTATGTTCCCCAATTTCATGTTACATTTATTAATTGCCTTACTGCATTGATGTTTTGCAATAGGTCATTATACACTCTTACTTCTATATCTTTTTCATTTATTTATACTTTTAGTTTCTGGCTGTTTAAACTGTATCGCTTGCCTTTGTTAATTTCTCCACAGTGCATCACCACACATTTATTGGCACTGGAGCACAAAACGGAACCTTTTTACCCATCTATTGAGTCTCTCCAAATCCTTTTGGTGTTCCCTATCTTGATCTTATGTTTCAACCATATTCCTTACTTTAGTATTGTCTGTGAACTTCATGAGCCACTGTGGGCAGTCATATCCCATGTCATGGACATAGAAACTGAGTATAAGAGGCCCCAGCACAGAGATCTGCTGTATTCCACTAGTCACCCTAGCCAATCAGACAATGTCCCATTTAGTCTGACCCACAGTCCCTGTCTTCCAACCAGTTCCTAACCCATTTAACTAAATGCTTCGGGATACCCAATTTTTCCAGTTTGCATCACATGTTATAAGGCCCTATGCATGACATGGTTTGGTATACCATGTGCAAGAAGATGCTGAGAAGGCAGTAAGGATTGCTGGGGGGATACTGAGATGTATAGGGAGAGACATCACTAGTAGAAAACAGGAAGATGTTATCCCTCTGTACAGACAGTTGGTGAGACCCCATCTGGAGCACTGCAAGGACATAGATAGAATGGAGGTAGTCCAGAGGAGGGCAACTAAAATGGTGCAGGGTCTGCAAAAGAAGCCATATGAAGAGAGACTAAAGGAGCTTAATATGTATACACTTGAGTAAGGGGGGGACATGATAGAAACTTCCAAGTACCTCAAGGGAATCAACAAAGTCCAAGAGAGTAGCATCTTTCAGAAAAAGAGATGTGCAAGAACAAGGAGACACAATTTAAAGATGGGAGGATGGCTCAGGTGCAATGTGAGGAAGTATTTTTTCACAGAGAGGGTGGTTGATGAATAGAACAGCATTCCAGAGGAGGTCATGGGGTCAAAAATAGTTGGGGAATTCAAGATGCATGAGACAGACATAAGGCAATTCTGGTGTGGGTAGGAAGAAGTAGGCTGTGGGTTAACTAGGATCTGCTGCATATCCAATAGGTAGGGAAATGGGCAGACTAGGTAAGCCAAGTGGTCCTTATCTGCCATCAAAATCAATGTTTCTATCTTTCTAGGTAGCAAAGTTGCACAACTTTATGCCAGATAAACACACAGAGCCAGGATACAGTAACCCCTGCTTGCCTGATGTGTGGGTGTGTAGTTCCACACAAGACAGGATGGAGCTGGCCAGGCTGGGAGCTTTCAATCGGAAGCCGCAAATGGTCTCACAGTAGAGCTCCTGCTCGGTGGGAGCAAAAGATCATGGGCAACAGCAGTCCATGGAGTGACTGCCATGCCCAGAAGGTGCTGCTGCAATTATTTTATTGTACTGCAACTGTACCCCACAGTAGTGATCCTAACCCCGTCCCTCTGTGGCATGAAGGAGGGATGGGTTCCATTGCAATTTGGCACTAAGTTTACCAGATATCTCTGGGTGGTTCACCTGTTATGACAGTCATCTGGCTGCTGCAATAAAATCCCCCTGACACTGGACTGGCAGAGGGCTAATGACATCTTAAATGCACACATAGCCAGCCCAGCTCTGGCATGTCCACTCCCTGCCCAAATTAGCCACACAGTTCATGGGCACTAGTAAAGTTAGGTCCTGGGAGAGACACAAGGTGAGGTGAACTATTATTGCATTTGTGGGTGACCTTTGGCCACATACTGTAGAATGTACATATCTCAATGGTCTGTACAATGTGGCATGGTGCACAGGTCCAAGTAGCAATACTGCATGAAGCCCATATTGTGGAATCCTGTTAAAGGTCTTAGCTAAATCTATATACACAACATCTACTGTACTACATTTTTACAATCTGGTGCCTTGCTAACATGCTCAAAGAAGTCAATGAGTTTTTAACTCATGGTCCTATGCTAGTAAATCCAAGTTGGTTTGATTCAGTGCAGTTCTTAGATGACAAATATCTCTGAATATGCTCTCATACAAATTTCTCTATCATTTATGATATTATTGATGTAAGGCTAACTGACCTATAGTTATTAAACTTACTTTTATCACCAGTTTTAAAAATAGCGACCACCACACAGTATGTTCAGAATAAAGACAGTAGAAGAATCAAGCCAGAGTCCTTGACTTCAAGAGGGCTTACTTTACTAAAATGAGAATGCCTCAAGAAAATACTGGCACGGGGTGAGGAAGGGGAGTAGAAGAACAGTGGGAGAACCTCAAAAAAGCTATAACAGAGGCAACAAGCCTTTGTGTTAAGCTAATGAACAAAGACAGAAGAAAATGAAAACCATTATGGTTTTCAAAAGAAGTGGAAGGGAAGGTTAGAGAGAAAAAAATGGTATTCAGGAAATACAAGTAAATGCAAATGGAGGCGCACAAGGAACTGTGTCAGGCAAAGCAGAGGGAGGCGGGTAAAGCAGTCTGAACTGCAAAGGCAAAAACAGAAGAAAGGATAGCCCAGACAGTGAAGGAGGGGGACAAAACCTTCTTCAGGTTCATAAGAGAAAGAAGAAAGGCCAAGAGATATATAATGAGGTTTAGTAAAGGGGGAAGTGGGTGGTGGGGGACCCGAGAAGACTGAGATACTGAACAAATACTTTTGCTAAGTATTAACAACAGAAGGGAAGGGGGATGGACTGATATTAACAAGTAGGCACACACAGGAAAGAGGAGTGGACACCAGTCCATTCACAGAAGAGAGAGTCCTAAAGGAACTCTTGAAACTGAAGGTGGATAATGCAATGGGGCCACATGGGATAGATCCCAGAATACTAAAAGAGCACAGAGAGATGATACTGTTACCACTGAGAGCCCTATTTAACAAATTGTTGGAGGATGGAGTAGTACTGGAGGACTGGAGGAGGGTGAACATGATACCTCTTCACAACAGTGGGAACAAGATAGAAGCAGGTAACTATAGACCAGTCAGTTTGACCTCAGTGGTGAGAAAGATGATGGAATCGCTGTTAAAGGAAAGGACTGTAGAATATCTAGAAGCCGGTGGGGCACAGGACCCAAGGCAACATGGATTCAGAACAGAAAGGTCATGTCAAGTGAATCTGATAGATTTCTTTGACTGGTTAACAAGGGTAGTAGATATGGGAGGGGCAGTGGACATGGCCTATCTAAATTTTAGCAAGGCATTTGACAGAGTCCCACACAAGAGGTTAGTAAACAAGTTGGGCAATCTGGGAGTAGGTTCCAAGGTGGCAAACTGGGTCAGAAAATGACTAAGCAACAGGACTCAGGGGCTGGTGGTAAATGGAGTTCAATCTGATGAAATGGGGGTAACCAGCAGGGTGTCACAGGGTTCAGTGCTGGGGCCAGTCCTCTTTAATGTCTTTATAAGTAACATTGTGGATGGACTCAAAGGAAAAATATGCCTCTTTGTGGATGACACCAAGATCTGCAATAGGGTTGACTCTCTGGGGGGAGGGGCAGCAAATGATGAGAGACTTAGGCAAGTTGCATTAGCGGTCATGAGTGTGGCAGTTTTGATTCAATGCCAAGAAGTGCAAAATGAACAAAAACCAAGGGTAGGAGTACACAATGGGGGGGGTACTAACAACAGTCAAAATGGAAAGGGACCCGGGGATAGTCATAAGAGATGATCTAAAATTATCCAAACAATGTGAAAAAGCAGTGAGGTGAGCCGGTGAAATGATGTGGTGCATAGGGTGCGGTATCACCAGTAGAAAACAAGAGGAGGTGATGCCACTGTACAGGCAGTGGGTAAGTCCTCATCTAGAGTACTGTGCCCAGTTCTGGAGACCTTATATCTGAAAGGACATTGACAGGGTGGAGGCAGTCCAGAGAAGGGCAACAAAAATGGTGCAGAGGCTTCACCAGAAACCGTACGAGCAGAGATTGAGAGAACTCAATACGTACACTCGGGAGGACAGGAGGAAGAGGGGGATATGATAAAGATATTCAAATACCTCTAGGGGACAAACAGAGTTCAAGAGAGCAGTATCTGTAAGAAAAGGAGATGTGCAAGAACAAGGGGTCACAATATGAGGTTGGAGGGGGGAAGACTCAGGTGCAAAATAAGGAAGTATTTTTTCAAAGAAAGGATGGTGGATGCATGGAACAGTGTCTTTGAGGAGGTTGATGGGGGCAAAACAGTTATTGAATTTAAGAATGCATCGGACTGGCAGAAGGCAAAACTAGTGGTAGGAAGGAGGAGGATGGCCGCAGATCAAATTTGATCTGGAGTGTATACAGTAGATAGGGAAATGGGTAGACTAGGTGGTCCAGGTGGTCCTTATCTGCTGTCAAGTTCTATGTTTCAATGATTTCTAGTCCCTTGGGATTTCCCTTATTCTTAAAACATCATTCAGCACTTTATTTAGTGGTTTTGCTATAATATCAGTTACTTCCTTAAACACCCTCTAATGAGTGTTATCATGGCCTGGTGATTTATTTGAGTTGAGACATTTTAACTCACTGATAACATCTGGATTCTAAAACATTAATATCCTTCCCGCTCATGGTACTTTCAAAATCTCTACCTCCACACTATGAGTGGATATTTCAAAAATCTTGCTGAAACAGTTAGTAAAGGCCTTTGCTGTTTCCTGTCCAGTAACCCAGACCCAGTACTTAACACGTATTGGTACAACTTTATAATCTTCTTTATTGAGCCAATGTATTTAAAAAAATATTTTTTGTTATCTGTTGTCTTTTTTCCCTTCACCGATTAATCTTTTGCAATGCTTCTGATGCCTTTTAAGCTCCTCATGTGTCAACAGACATGTGGTCTCCTTGTATAGTTTGAACACTTTTTTCTTGGCCTTAATAACTTCCCTCTTTTTTGTTAACCACTGTGGTAATTTCCTTTTACTACTATATTATTTTAGTACTGGAATGTATTTGTCCTCCAACTTTCTTAGCTTGCCCAGCGTCATATCCTAATCAGCTTTTACATAGTTATAACAACAACAACAAGCAACAAGACTGGTCTCCCATTTACAATGCAACTGATGTGAACTCAGCCCTCGATTTCTTCATCTACACCTTCAACACAGCCTGTGACTCATACGCCCCCTTAAAAAAGGGCAAAGTTAAAACCCTCTCCAATCCTTGGCTAAACACCGATCTAATCACACAGTTAAAAGCAAGGGACTGCCTCTGGCTCCTGGCTCGAGAGTCCGGCACGCAGACCAACATTCAGAAATACAAACGTTCCCGTAATGCCTGTACCCGATCAATCCGGCTTCACAAAAACACCTACTACAAAGAAGCGCTCACCAACATATGGGGAAATGGGAAAGCATTCTGGAAAAATATTAAAGAAATCTCTGGAAAATGGCCCAAAACACCCCTACTATGCTACTCACGGATGGGTCTGTTACCCTCAATCCTGCCACCATTGCCAATACCTTCAACATGGACTTCACAGACCTCAGTAATGTTCTCCCCCTGACTTCTTCAATGATGACTACTCCACCTCTCTGCCTACCATCACCACTACACCCACTCTTGCCTGCCTGCCCTTCTACTTTAAAACCATCAAATTGCATGAAGCTCTGAAATACATCACAAATGCTAGCACTAAAACAAGACACAGTGGGGATACTCTTGACCTGAAGCTGCTGTACCTCACCCTTGATGAAGCGATAAGTCCTCTTACCAAGATCTTCAATCTCTCCCTCAGCCTCAGCCAGTTCCAGACAAATGGAAATCTTCTACCATTACTCCAGTTCATAAATCAGGTGACGTGGCCAACCCTGGTAACTACCGACCAATCTCCATTCTGCCGCCACTATCCAAGGCCATCAAGCGCATAGTTACTGACCAGCTCACTGATTACCTGGATAAACACAATATCTTATGCTCACAACAACATGGCTTCAAAAAAGGACACAGCACCATAACGGCACTCCTGGAATTCACTGGAGCCATCCACAGCGCACTGGATAATGGCATCTAGCTGGGTCAGTCTTTATAGACCTAACCTAGGCCTTTGATACCATTCACCACCGCCTACTCCTTGAACAACTCACAAATGCAGGGCTCTCCCCTGACTCCTCTGCCTGGTTCAAAAGTTACTTGGAGAATAGATTGCAAAGAGTGAAAATTGCGGTGTCCTCTCTGAAGTACGACCTGTCTGCTCCGGAGTCCCCCTGGGTTCCATTCTGGGGCCTCTTCTTTTTAGTCTGTTTTTAAATAACCTCCCCCAGTCATGCCCAGAACATCTCATTCTCTATACTGATAATGCCATTATCCTTGCCACCCACAAGGACCTGCTATCCCTACAAAACAAACTCCAACTCGGCTTCTCCTCCATGGAGCACTGGTTCAGCAAACACAAACTCATCCTTAACTACAAAAAAAAAAAATCCATGTTCTTCTGTAACTCTCACAATAGGAACAGGCAACATCCACTAACCATTACAAACCACCTTGGAGAAACCATTGAAGAGGTTCACTCATTTAAATACCTGGGGATCACTCTGGACAAAAACCTGGCCTATGTAGCCCATATTGACTATGTAGCCAAGGAGATTAACCTGCATCTAGGCCTCCTCTACAGATACAGGGCGCACCTTACCCCTGAAGCCCTAAGGATCGCTGTCCAAAACTCTGTAGTCTCTGTTATCGATTATGGCCTTATTATTTATGGCTCTGACACCTCAACAGCCCTCAGGTACATCTCAACTGCCCTAAACAAAGCCTGTCATTTTCTAACTGGCACCCACCGCCTAACCCACACCTGTGACCTCTACACCCAAACTGGTTGGCTACAACTATCAAACTGTATAAAATACCAAACCTGCATCATGGCCAAGAAGATAACCTTGGGTCTTGCCCCAACGGGCATCCTAGCCCTCCTCAGTTCATATAGTAACCCCCACAACACAAGGGGATTTTCAACTCCTGCTGACCCCACACTGCAGAACATCTATGGATCAATGCTCATTTGCCTTCAGAACACCGAACTGGTTAAATAATCTCAACAATAAAATCTCCTCCATCTCCGTGCTTGGCACTTTCAAATCCAAGCTCCACTGCTCACTCTCTACATCCAGTACCTGTGACTGCCACACCTAACCAGCAACCTGTGCTACTCTCTCAATACTGCCTAACCACCCAACCTAGCACTTTACCTCCCCTGTCTCTGACTTCCTCCTCCCCTCATTCCCCCCACCCTTACTTCCCCCCTTACCACCCCCTCTGCACTTCTCCATGTTTCCTCGACAATGCCCCTGGCAGCTCATATTCCCCCTGTGTCCTACCCTTGTTTTGTAATGTTGTATCATCCCCCCCTTTTTTTTTTGCCCTAGACCTGTGTTTACCGATGATTCTGTCCAGTGTACACCTCCCTCTGCTTGTGTATCTGCTGTTTTAACTTGCATAACCATGTATGATGTAGCAATCCCACCTATTTTTCCCCCTTGACCAATGTATACCAATATTGTTTGCCTCTTCCCCTTACGTTGATGTACCAACATTATCCTGTGTATTCTAACTTCAGATTGCTGTATTTCTGTATTATCCTGTACTGCCTCAATTTGTTGTACTGTTTTCAAACTGACATGGAACATTTGTAAAAGAGCCTTTTGCTCAAAGGTATTTGTAATCCTAGAACTAAATAAATAAAATAAAAAAATCAATCCCATCTTTCCACTCATTTACCTCTTTCCTCACGGACTCAAAACTCAGTTCATTAAAGTTTTGCAATTTTGTGGTACCTTTTGGGCACAGTTTTCCCCTCATTTACAGCAAACTGAACTGCATTGTGGTTGCAATATCCCAGGGGTTCCCTAACAATGCAAACAGTCAAAAAGGCAATGGCATTACTAAGTATCATGTCCAGCATTGCAGCTGGTCTTGTATTATTTGTACTATACTGTGTTAAGCCATTTTCATTTACTAAATTAATGAAGTGTGTACCAAATGAGATGCTACAGTAGTTGAATGTTCTGACCCTTTATGATCTCTAAGACTCAAACAACTAAGACATCAACATTCATGCACCCCATCTACCCCCCAAAATAATCAAAATCAGGGATTTGTCCAAGTTCAACGAGGCAGAATTCAACAGCTGCCAAGCCTTCGTTGACTGTTCACCAATTAACACCCTCCATGATATAAATCACACCCTTGACTATCTTATCTCAATATTCACAGCTGCCCTTGACTATCTTGCCTCATACAAAACCAGAAGATCCAAAGGCTTCCCTGCCCCTTTTCTAACTAATGACCTGAGGGGTCTCTTGCACACACGTGATAAAGCCTGGAAGACCTTTTAGAGATTTGGGGTACATAATGATTGGATTATTTATCATTGGCTCTGCAATTTATGCAAAAATAAAATGAAAGTGGCCAAAAGAGACTATCTTTCATCTTTACAAGAAACAAACCTTACCACCTCTAAAAGCTACTGGAGCCAGATGAATACCCTACTAAAAGGGAGAGAACGCATTGTTCCCCAAACCATGACCACTAATTGAGCCACTCTCACAACACCTCTGGATGTTGCCACTGGAATAAATAACTTCCTTACAGACTTTACTCCCTACATACACGGTCTTCCCCCTCTTGCTCGTACTACAATACCAATCAACATCAACACAAGACCAATCGTCCCTTCTTTTATATGAAAACTACCAACAATTTTGAGGTCCTAAAGTTGCTCAAGAAGCTCAAATGTGATAGCTCTCCATGTTTTGACACCATGCCCCCTAAATTCCTTTGCATTGGGGCATTAGCACTAGCCCTGCCCATCTCAATGCTAATCATTTGATCTTTCATCACCCACTATATCCCTGACAAATGAAAAACAGTGGTAGTGGTACTTGTCCACAAATCCGGCCAAGTTGATACAGCCCAAAACTACAGACCACTTTCTATGCTCTGCCCTACTGCAAAAATTCAAGAATGAATCCTCTATGACCAGTTGTACTCATTCCTTGAACAAACAAACATCTTCACAGACTTTCAGCATGATTTCCATAAACACCATGTAACTGACTCTGCCCTCCTTTGCGTCACCTCTGACTTGTTCAATAACATGGATCTGGGCCAAGCCACCAAACTAAGACCTTTGACCTTGTTAATCACCCCCTGCTCATAGCTAAACTTCACCACATTGGACTGGATAATAACTCCCTTGCCTGGTTTTCAAATTACCAAGCAAATCATTCTCAATGTGTCAAATGGGCAAACACACTTTCCCCTCTAGCACCAATCACTGACGGGATACCACAAGGGTCCATAATTGGCCCCCTACTATTTTCCATATTCATCAATGGCCTGCCTCTTAACTGTGGTGGTGCATCAGTACAAGTCTATGGGGATGATGCAATACTCTACAGATCTTCGAAGGATATCTGCACCCTGACAGTGAATCTTGAGCTAGACTTCCACACCCTAGAATCTTGATTCTTAAATAACCAACTGGTTCTCAATAAGAAAAAAAACAAAACTTTGCTCTTTTGTCATACCTCTTTCAAAATCCCATATGACACACCCTTCTTCTTAAAAACCTCCTTGGGTACTCCACTGGAAAATGCCCCATCATTTAAATACCTGGGACTCACGCTTGCTGAGAACCTAAAGCTCAAAGCACACATAAACAACACCATGAAAACCACTAATCAAAAACTTGGGCTGCTCTACCCCTCAGTACTCTACCTCTCAAAACATGCCAGAGTGACCACTGCCTCTGCCACCCTACTCACTGGTCTATTCTATGCAGCACCTGTCATCCCCTTGGTTAAGGCTCCATTACCGAACAACTAAACAAGCATTTGTCAATGCCGAACGTTCACTTGCAGGTATTTGCAGTGGTGTTTGGCATGTATGGTGCTTTAGCCTAATGTCCTGTGTGATTGCTGGTATTTGCACAATAAATTTTCAGCATGACCTTTTTGTTACCCCCATTGTGCGCTACATAGGTGGAAACACATTTTGGGCAGGATGTGAAAAATGACAGCTGTACTGCTCATAAGGAAGTGTGGTAAAATGGCAATATTGAAAATCTGGAGTGGAAATATTGAAAATTTGAAAACCTCTGACGTCTTAAGGAACTGTGCATTGCGCTCATTAAAACAGTCATTGTCAGAATTTTTTCACCAAATTGTCAACATTGGCATTTTAAAACCTCTGCTAATGAACAGTGTCACTGTGATTGTCTTACTGTGTGCCATACATTGATTTTGCACACCGACTGCACCATTGTGCACTACATGGGCGGAAACACGTTTTGGGCAGGATGTGAAAAATGACAACTGTATTGCTCATAAGGAGGTGTGGTAAAATGGCAACGTTGAAAATCTGGAGTGAAAATATTGAAAATTCACAAACTTACTAGCGTGCATAGGAACTGCACATCGCACGCTCATAAAACAGTTATTTTTAGGAATTTGTTTACCAAATTTTCAACATAGCCATTTTAAGATCTCTGCTCATGAACAGTGACACTGTGATTTTCTTAATGTGTCCCATACACTGAGTTCACACAGCGACTGTGCCATTGTGCACTACATGGGCAGAAACATGTTTTGGGCAAGATGTGAAAAATGACAGCTGCACTGCTCATAAGGAGGTGTGGTAAAATGGCAATGGTGAAAATGTGGATTGAAAATATTGAAAATTCGCAAACTTACGAGCGTGCATAGGAACTGCATAATGAACAATCGTAAAACAGTCATTTTTAGGAATTTTGTCATGAAATTTTCAACACAGCCATTTTAAGACCTCTGCTCATGAACAGTGTCACTGTGATTTTCTTAATGTGTCCCATACATTGAGTTCGCACACGGACTGCGCCATTGTGCGCTACATGGGCGGAAACACGTTTTGGGTGAGATGTGAAAAATGACAGCTGTACTACTCATAAGAAGGTGTGGTAAAATGGCAATGTTGAAAATCTGGAGTGGAAATATTGAAAATTACAAACCTCCGACGTGCGTGGGAACTGAGCAACGACGCGTAAGTAAAACAGTCATTTTAGAATTTTTTCACCAAATTTTCAACATTGCCATTTTAAGACCTCTGCTAATGAACAGTGTCACCGTGATTTTCTTAATGCATCCCATACATTGATTTCACACACTGACTGCGCCATTGTGCACTACATGGGGTGAAAGACGTTTTGGGCAGGATGTGAAAAATGACAGCTGTACTGCTCATAAGGAGGTGTGGTAAAATGGCAATGTTGAAAATCTGGAGTGAAAATATTGAAAATTTGCAAACTTACGAGCCTGCGTAGGAACTGCGCAATGCACGCTCGTAAAACAGTCCTATTTTGGAATTTTTGCACCAAGTTTTCAACATAGGGTTTTTGGGACCCCTTCTCATGAATGATGTCACTGTCATGGCGTTATTCAGGCCTGAAGGGTGATTTCTCGCAGTGACTGTGAAATCACCCTTCAGGCCAGAATGCCATGATAATGACATCATTCATGAAAAAGGTCATCGTATACAATTAACTTGATGCAATCAAATACCTGAATATGCAATAAAGTTGAAACCCCTATCTAGCCCATTATACAGCTTACGGCATTTCCTCAGTTCACAGTCGGCTTTGAAGAGTGCAAATGTGTTCCCGGTCCACGAAGATCATCGCGCTAAGCTCCGGAGGTAAGTATGGGGTGAGGGGTGTGGAGAAGCTGGGTGCACAGTGGGTGGGTGTGGGTTGTGGGAGGGGCTGGGAGACTACATGGGACCGTTTTCTTTACAAGTTTAAAAAAAAAGGACTATGTGGGACATTTGCACACTGTGGTGGGCTCCCACGTGGCAGAAGATGGCTGGGGGGCTGAGGAGCCAATGGGGGTTGGGCACCCTGTCATCAAAAAAAAAATGGACGTTTGCCATGCTGGGGTGGGCTCCAGCGTGTCTGCTTTAAGGAAGCGGTGTGGAAGAGTGTGACATGAGGTGGGCGTGATGCAGTGCTCGGTATGACAGCGATGTTTTTCTTTGAAGAAGAAGACCACCACTGTCATACAGAGCTCCAGCACCCATTGGTAGGACTGCCACGCCTGCTCAACGGAGCACTGGATTGCAAGGAAGAGGCACACCTCCAAAGTGTGCTACTCTCCCAAAACGTTCCTTGTGCATGCGCGCAAGTGAATGTAAAAAGACATACCATAGGATAGCTTGACTTGCTGCCTCGGCCCCTACCCATACTCACCACTTCGTTGTACTCAACAAACTAGTTGGCAAATCTTTGACAACAAATTTGACTTCCCTGTGCACTGTACCACCTTTAAGTTGATTCATCAGCCCCCCCAGTCTGATGGGCCTGCTATCCCTAAAACCTACCCCTTGTGTACTAAGATCTTCTAGCCTACCATTACTGGAGCTCCCAAAGGCCAGACTAAAGATAAGCCAAAGATCCTACGCTGTCACTGCCCCCAGTATTTGAAACAATTTGCCCCACCCTCTACTTTCCTGCAAAACCATTAACTAATTAAAAAAACTCTACGAGGATGAGTTCTTCAACCCCCACCCCAATGCAGGGGTAACTGATATTAACAAGTAAGGCCACATGTGACTAATGTTACATGTCTCTCTCAATCTCTGCAACTGCCACAAATATCCTCCTTTCTCTCCTATCTCAAAGACAAGCTGTTGTCCCCACTTCTCACTCCTCCTCTACCTAGAATAACATCTGACTGTAACCTGAACCCCATGTTCTCTAACCAAATGCAGTTGAATCTGGCTATCTTTAGTTATCTTGCTGTTTAAATTGTTAACATCTGGTATGTGAATGGCATAAATGTCCCTGCACATGGTAAAAAATGTTAATCTGCTTCCTGCCTCCCCAGGCTATCTGCAAACTGCCTGTAATCCTGAATCCTTCGGTTATTGCCTACTTGGGTACTGTTGTTATTTACCTATGGCTTAACTGTTTATTGTGACTCACTGTACTCTTCTATGTGTATTATTGTATTATGTTTTGTTCTTGGAATGCTTTATTCCTTGGGTCGTCACTGAAAAAGGGACTTTGTCTCAGTTGACCTACCCGGTTATCAAAATTCAAACAAATAAATACATAAATTCGCCTTCCTTACCCCCTTTTCTGTTTCTTCGAATAAGAGATAATCTATGTCCTCTTTCTGATTAAAACATGTATACTCCCTCCAACTTCATAGGTGGGGACAAACAAAGATGCTGTGCAAATATGCAGCAATTTATAGGGATTTCCCACCCACCCTATTATTCCCTGTATCCATTTTTTCTTTTGATTAGGAGACATTTTTAAAAGTTTATCTTGAAGACCTGTAATGGGTCCATGTCCACTGATTCCACAGGTAGGCTGTAGCACAGATTTACTACTGCTGGAGTAGTGCCTCCTTATGTTAGCCTGAATTTACTAACTTTGAGGTAAAAATCCCTTGTAAGATGATGTTATATCTAATCATATCTAGCGTCATTTTGTTGTCAACAAAATGAGGTTTATTGTATGTAGAAGTGGCTCCCTTCTGCACAGACCTCCTGATTTCTCCCAGTGAGGCAATCATTAAAACACAACATGGCAAGTACTACTCCACTTAATATCCTGTCATCCAATGGGATGCCCTCAAACTGGTTTCATCCGTTAAGTAGCTGAGTGCCATCTTTTACCCCTCCTTGACATTCTTGGAGCATGTTGCATACTTGGTAACATGTATTAATCAGAAACTGGGAATTAGATACAGGCTGAAATACCTGATGACTCCAGACATAAGGCTTGCTATTGCTAGATGTACGTTGCTCCCCTTTATGGACTACTACTCCCCTATCTACATGCAAACATCCACCTTTAATCTATCCAGACTGAACACAGTTTATAATAGCATCTGCAGGTTTGAATTAATGGCCCCTTACACCATTCACCAGGGCTCTCTTTACAAATCTCTTGACTGGCTCTCCTTGCAGGCTTGTCATGAATATCTACTATGATGTCTTATAGACAAGACCCTACAGGATAAGGAACCTTTCCTACTAAAATACCTCCTCATTCCCAAACTGTGACACTGCTGTTTTAGGTCATCTTGGCTGCATCCTGAAAATCCCCATGTCACACATTATGGAACAAAAGGCCATCTCCATTGAGGTCCACTGTCACTGGAACAGCCTGCTCATCACTTGGCACTCTCTAGTGACTAATTACCTATTCAAATCTCACTGTAGAGTTGCTTTTCTGGAGGTCTCTGCCTGCAAATGTTCCCCCTGTGTTTGAATTTTGAGAACAGGGTTATTAGCAAATGTTTATGAATTAGTTTGATCTGTGGCATCACTTTTTGGTGCTTTTGTATTTATAGTATTTTGGATATATTTTTTGCATTTATTGTTTGGCTATCACATTTTCAAAGTGATCTCCATTTATCAAGTTATGTTACACATTTCTTGTTCTGTATATATCTTTTGCTTTCCTTATTTTGTTGCTTTATTTATGTCCTGGGTTGTGACTGAAAATGGTCCATGAGATGAGTCCACCCACATGGTTTACACATAAGTAAATATATTCATACATAAATAAATAGAAAAATGCAGGTGACACCATGCTGCACTACTCCGTTATCTACTACTGAATTTATACTGTAGTTAACTTATATATGTAACAAAATTATCAGGTATTAAATATTTAACTTTATTGTTTGATCATAGTGATACAGGTTCCCAATTATCCCTGAACATCAACAACAAAACTATTGAAAAACACGGGTATATATTTGGTGGACTTTAACTGACAAAAGTTAAGGGCTTTTATTCTGAAAAAGTGAAGAAAGACCTTGTAAATCTCCATCTATATGAACAACAAAATGTGAGAAGTCAAACAATTTTTTTAAACTGTTCTACAAACTGTGTGCTTTAGGTGTGAATCTGTTTTGGCCTATGCCTCACAATATGTGGATCTTAGTGCCAATGATACAAATCCTATATGTCCTTAAGGCACCCTACTATGCAGAAATTTAGCCCCATGGCCATATAAACATTTGAAACCTCATCATTGCCAGGTCTTCAGGAGGTCAGCATGGAGCAGGAAGTAAATACGGCTGCCTTGGACACCCTGATGTGCCAATGCACTGACTTGGATATGCGCTGTTTGGGACACAGACCATAGTTCTCTATTATGTTAGGAAAAAAGACTTCTAAGTAAGGTGTAGCCAACGGCATGATATATTTTGCAGCATAGGTACTGGAACTAGGGGTGCTGGGGGTGCGGCAGCACCCTCTTACTTGAAGTACAATTCCCTATGGCTTTCTATGCAGTTTTGTTCAATGGCTTTCAGCTCCCTCACTATAAAAATTGTTCCAGTGCCACTGTTTAGCAGACTCTATAGACCTGGCAAATAACTGTCAGATATGTCATTCCTCCTTCCATGCCATGGCGGACTGATAGTATCCTAGCCAGTGGTTATCCAATGTTCTTTTTTTTTTTTCAAAATTATTGTGGACAAAGGGTCCTTTCTAAGTGTTGTAAAATCCTGTGTTACACTGTTTTACTCTGACACTGGTCTGGGCATCTGCTTGAATGGCCAGTGTCCAGCATTAGTATGACTCCCTGTCTGGCCCCTCCCTCAGTGTGGAGCTACCTGTACTTGCATGCTCATCAGAAAAGAAATCATGAATGCAGGTGCCGTGCCTTGATATTGAGCTTTGGGGTTAGTGTATAGCTTTATGGCCCAGTATGCATTTTGTCTTTGGCATACTGGATCCAATAGTGCATAGGGCCCTCTATGTGTATTTTTTGTGATATCTGTCAGTACATACAAACTCTGAAAAATTGCATGGTGTAGCATAGCGTGGTATCAAATACATGTACTGTAATCCCTTTTAATGGGTGTGGTGCTGTAACAGGAGTAATTTGGAATGAGACTAAAATGAGAGTTGCCAGTTTGTTGTAGGTCTAAACTGTAGATTGTGTTGAAACACAAGTCAGGAAGCATACAAAAACCAGGAGCAGTTGTAAAATTTGCAACAAGAGTTTTATTATTAATAAGAGTAAAATAAAAAAAATAAAATTGTTCAAAATAACTATTTACAATGGCAGTAGAAACATAGAAAACGGTCCTTCTGAGTTTTTCTTCTCAAATTCCAATCTCAGTCTTTCAATCTCTATTGTTCTCTTTTGCAAAACACTGAAGTTCCTTTTATAACTCTGTGCATGAGTTCATTAAAAAACATGCTTCTTACACAGTGTTCTTGTAAGTTTCCAATGTTCTTGTCAGTTTTAGCAAGTGAATCAAAAAGGACATTGTGTCCCAGAACTGAACTCTTGTTTACATCGTTTATAAAAGGCTTAAAAATTGCATTTCAAGTTAACGCCTGAGTTCCAAATAACTTTTTGCAATCATTTCAACAGTATAGCTATATACAGTTTTAAACAAGATGATCCCAGTATCAATTACATTTCCACAAAAATGAGTCACATACATTTTATACCAGCAGATATGCAAAGCGGAGAAAAGACAGAACAGCGTGTGACTGTACTGAGATAGCGAGAGGTGGATAATTGCAAGACCTTTGGGGTGATCGAGTCCTAGGTCTGATGAGAAAATTTGGTTGCACAATCAGACAGAGAAGAGACAGAAAAGGAGAGAATAGAACAGATCCCTGCATTTAAAATCTTTATCTATAACAACTGGGACAGTTCCTTATTCAACCCTGTCACATAAGCCCCCTCCTTAAAAGGGAACCTGTTTTACAAAAATAGATTTCCAAACCTTTCTAGTAATTCTCATCTAAGATAAACATATAACCTTTACAGTTCAGTTCTGTGCATATGCAGTATCCTTTTCTTCATAACAACAGTACAGCAAATAGTGAAGTTTGAACTCACACATTTGTTTTTTCAGCCTTCAGAGTTTTCAATTCCATCTCCATATCTAGACAGAAAATTAGCATTGATATTCTCTTTCCAAGATTTGTACATCACTTTAAATGTATATGGCTTTAGTGCCAGGTACCACCATGTGATTCCAGAATTTTTATACTTCACATGGTTAAGCCAACAGAGAGGACTGTAATATGTTACAAGTACAAAGTGAGCTCCTAGTAAATAAAACTTAAGGGACTCCATGGCCCACTTTGCCACTAGAGATTCCTTTTCCATGTTGGAGTACCTTTTTTCTCTGTCATGCAATTTATTACTGATGTATAGATTATGATGTTCTTTCCCATCTATATTTTGACTCAGTACTGCACCTAGGCTTACCTCTGATGCATCTGTCTGTAACAGAAATTGTTTCTCAAAGTCTGTGCTTCTTAAAACAGGGGCTGAACATAATGCAGTCTTAATGGCTCATAAATCCTTGTCACACTCTGTGGTCCAGTTCACATTATTCAGGAACCGTTTCTTTGTAAGTTCAGTCAGGGGAGCAGCTAACATGGCAAAGCTGGGAACAAATCTCTGATAATAACCAGCCAGCCCTAAGAATGCCCCGACATGTTTCTTGGTTTTGAAGATAGGGCTGTTAGCTACAGTTTCTATCTTGGAAACTTCTGGCTTGACTTCTCCATTCCCCAAAACATAGCCCAGATATCTAGTTTCCTGCATGCCCAATGCACACTTGGTAGGATTAATTGTCAGTCCTGCCTTTTTGATCGACTGGATAACTGATCATAGGTGTTCCAGGTGGCTTTTCCAATCTGGACTGTACACTACAACATCATCCAGGTATGCAGCAAAATAACCAGTGTGAGGGTATAAAATTAAGCAATAAACCATGACAGGGTGTGGGTTATGCTGGGATTTACTCATGGCTGGTGTGGTCAAGCCAGGTCAGCCGTGGGCAAATCCCAGTATAACCTACATCCTGGAGTAGTTTGCTGCGATTATACAATGTTCCTCAAAAAAAAAAAAAAAGAAAGAAAATTACCTTTTTTTCCATTTTAAACATGTTTTATGGTATTTATGCTTATGTCACAAAAATAGTTCTTTATTGGCAATATTGCTAGTTAAAATAATCTCCTACCTACTTTATGGCTCAGCAAATGAGAAGGATCTGCCCCCCCAATCTTCTTTCCCTGGAACTAAGTCAGCGAGTGAGTCACAGCTACTAAACAGTCTGGCAGATTCAGTTTCTTTTTATTTAATGTTCCAAGAATAGATTGACACTTCTCTGCCTCACACAGCACTAAAGAGTAAGGACGTTCATGCTCGCCTGCCACCATCCCCGGTCAGCTGTACAAGTATTTTATCACTTTGAACATTGCTGAACTGGGAAAGTGGTTATTTATGAAAAAATAAGTGTAAATTGTAATAGAAATGCTTTATGAAAAGCAGAACACTGATACTTAGCATGCGCTTATAAATATGCATGAGCACTGGGCTATACATATGAATAAGCAGATGAATAGTAACACAGCTCAGCTCACATTTTGATATTTTAGCTTTTTCAGCATTTTTACATGGTGGACATCGCTAAGGAACTTAGGTGATGGTGACACTTGTGCTACCAGCACATGTGTGGTGTGGGGTTGTAGAGGACTGGATCGCTGCTGGAGAGTTATTGATGCAAGAGACAGACTCAACTGAAGAGAGCATGGCAGAGAGAGAGCTGTGGTCATGTCGACAATGGGAAGGATTTTACTTCAGAGAAGTGGTAGGAGATGAATAAGTAAAGGAGACAAGGGTATGCTGTCTTCGTTTTTAAGGAGGGGACACTTAAAAAACATTTGCGAATGTGGCAGTTACTTTGGGGACTATTGAGATGCAGTACAAACTGTCAAGGTTTTTTTTCCCAATTGTTTAACCAGGTGAGACACACTAAGCTGAAAGCTTTTTTACAGGTGCAACCTGGAAGCACAGGAAAGTTAAGTGACTTGCTCGGGGTCACACAGTGGGGGCTGTGGGATTCAAACCCAGGTCTCCAGATTTGCAGCGCAGAGCCTTAAACCAAAGAGCTATACTGCCTTCCACTTTCATGTTACAGTTCCCTTCCTCTTTTATAAACCTTTTTAATATGCATTTTAGGGTTTGATTAAAATGCTCAACAAGGCCGTCTGTCTGAGGGTGATAAGGGGAGGTTCTTATCGCAGTGATATCTAGTAGTCGGTACAGTTCCATCAGTACTGCAGCTCCAAAACTACTACCCTGATAAGTAATGATCTCTTCTGGCATGCTCACCATGCTGAAAATTTTGGCAAGGTCTGCTGCCACTTTTGAGGCTGTGGCAGTACGCATTGGAACTGCCTCTGGGTATCGAGTAGCATAGTCACATACTACCAAAACGAATAGATTACCCTTATTACTTTTGCCTAAGGGGTCAACCACATTCATTGCAATTCTTTCAAAAGGCACATTTATCAAGGATCGGGGCACCGGCCACCTTGTTTTTGTAGTCATTGGGGCTACTTTCTGACACTCAGCACAAGAACTGCAGTAGGTAGCAATATCTTCATAAATTCCAGGCCAATAAAATCTGTATAGCAATCTTTCAAGGGTGCGATCCCTCCCCGAGTGACCAGCCATAGAATTATCATGTGCTAGCTGTAACAACTCAGATCTATACTTTGGTGGTATAACCAATTGTTCTATCTGGTCCTGTGTCTGAGGTTTAACCCAAACTCTGTACAGTAGCTCATTACATTTTTTTAAACATAGGTTCACCCTGTTTTGGTTTCACCCCCAACTGCTTAAAATAACCCAAGAGAGAAACAGTGTTAGCTTGTTCTGAAAGAAAATCACAATCAAGTGATCAGTTTAGTTTCAGCATTTTCATTTGTTAACCCCTTATGTCCATCAGTCTTTTACTGCCACTGTTTTATCAGGCATCATGTTTCTTTCCTGGACTTTTGGATCTTGGAACTGTGCTCAAACAAGCCCGAATCAAAATCAGTAAAAAGGAAAAGACTCACCACCATCTGAGATTTTCTTTGCCTGAGCTCTTCTCACCACAGCTGTTGAAACATCAGGATTTACTCCCTCTTGGATTAATTCAGTAAATCCTGGAAAGTCATTTCCAAAAATCATAGGTACAGGTAACTTAGGTACTGCCCCCACTTTCAATTGGTGCAATGCCCCATTAATAGTCAGAGTCACATGGCTGGTGGGATAGTATCGAGTGTCCCCATGGATGCAGATGACACCAGTACCTGGTTCTTTTGGATATTGTTTTTCTAGCACTTCAATATGTACTAGGTTCTGTCTGCTACCTGAATCTATATGTCCCTTCACAGTCTTTTCTCCCACCTTCACATCTGTTAATTACTTGCCCCAATTTGCTAAGGACAAATCTTCTCCAGTGTCACTCTTCTTACTAAGGCAATTTCGTGCAATATGACCTGGCTTAGTATAGTTATAGCAAATAAAGTCTTTGGGCACAGATTTGTTACCTCCACCAGAGTTCTTATCAGACTTGGAGTATAAATAGGAAAAAGAATGTCTTACTGGTGCTTGGCTATTACCTCACTGCTGTGGCATCTGTATGGCCATTTGGCAGTCTTCTGCCAAAGAAACAGCCTTTTCCCCACTTTCTGGTCAGTGTTCTTTTAGCCAAAGCTGCACATCTGTAGGCAGGATGTTGATGAATTGCTCCATTGCAAATGTGTTGATGATCTGTGAGAATGTTTTGCCCTCTGGTTGGTGCCATTTTATCAGGAGTTCTCTAAGTAGCGTGAAGGCTTCTCGAGGATTGTCAACTGAGTTGTACTTCAGAGACCGAAATCTCTGCCTGTAGGCCTTTCCTGAGATGTCATATCTTTTCAGGATTTCTCTTTTCACCAGGTCACAGTTTTCTGACTGTGCAGTGTCCATATTGCTGTAAGTAAGTTGGGCTTCCCCTGTCTGGTAAGGTAACAGTCTGATTGTCCATTGCTGCTTTGGCCATTGGTAGGCTGCGACAACCATTTCAAAAGTTGTCAGGCATGCTTCAATATCATCCGAGGGACACAACTTTGCAAGTTTAATGTATTTCAAGTCACCTGTGTCCTTTTGTTTATCTCGATCTATGTTAGATCCTTTGCCTTTGATAGCCTACAAGGCATCCAGTCACTGCTGCTCCTGTTGCTGCCTCTCATTTCTCCTCTGCTACTCCTGTGGCTGCATCTCCTCTTTTCTCTGTTGTTCAAGCTGTTGCATTTCTTCTTTTCTCTGTTTCTCCATCTCTTTTTGTTGTATAGCCCATCATTTGAATAAGGCAGTCAGGCTTTCAGGTTCTGTCACTGCCTGTTCTTTTTTCATAACTGGTGCTAAATGTACAGTCTCAGCTTGGACTTCTGTCTCTGCTAGTTTGGCTGCTATTCTCATGGCAACCACTCCTGGGCTTCCTGCTGCAGAATCCATGCCTTTCTTCTATGCTTCCCTGGTACCAGGTCTAGTACAAAAGCACAAAACCCCAGCTTAGAGTATGCACATCATAAATCCCACTTAGGCTGACACCATCTGTCGTTGAGGTGCAGGTCAGGAAGCATAGAAAAACCGGAAGCATTTGTAAAATTCACAACAAGAGTTTTATTATTAATAACATTAAAATAAAACAAGCATTTGTCAATGCCGAACATTCGCCTACAGGTATTTGCAGTGGTATTTGGCACTTAGACATGGCTTAAAAAACTCAGTGACAAAGAAGTACAAGCATTTGTCAATGCCGAATGTTTCTTGCTTCTATGTGTTGTTTAGGTATGTGGAACTCATTGGAGTGCAAATATTGAAAATTCGTGAACTTACGAGCGTGCGTAGGAACTGCAAAACGCATGCTCGTAAAACAGTCATTTAGGAATTTTTCGCAAATTTTAACACAGCCATTTTCAGACCTCTGCTCATGAACAGTGTCACTGTGATTTTCTTAATGTGTCCCATACATTGAGTTTGCACACCGACTGCGCCATTGTGCGCTACATGGCGGAAACATGTTTTGGGCAGGATGTGAAAAATGACAGTTGTACTGCTCATGAGGAGGTGTGGTAAAATGGCAATGTTGAAAATCTGGAGTGAAAATATTGAAAATTCGCAAACCTACGAGCGTGCGTAGGAACTGCGCAATGCATGCTCGTAAAACAGTCATTTTAGGAATTTTTTCACCAAATTTTCAACATAGCCATTTAAGACCTCTGCTCATGAACAGTGTCACTGTGATTTTCTTAATGTGTCCCATACATTGATTTCACACACCGACTGCGCCATTGTGTACTACGTGGCGGAAATACATTTTGGGCAGGATGTGAAAAATAATAGCTGTACTGCTCATGAGGAGGTGTCATAAAATGGCAATGTTGAAAATCTGGAGTGAAAATATTGAAAATTCGCAAACTTACGAGCGTCAGGAGGAACTGTGCAACACATGCTCGTAAAACAGTCATTTTTAGGAATTTTTTCACCAAATTTTCAACATAGCCATTTTAAGACCTCTGCTCATGAACAGTGTCACTGTGATTTTCTTAATGTGTCCCATACATTGATTTTGCACACCAACTGCACCATTGTACGCTACATGGGCGGAAACACATTTTGGGTGAGATGTGAAAAATGACAGCTGTACTACTCATAAGAAGATGTGGTAAAATGGCAATGTTGAAAATCTGGAGTAAAAATATTGAAAATTCGCGAACTTACGAGCCTGC
Source organism: Neoceratodus forsteri (assembly GCA_016271365.2). Lineage (NCBI taxonomy): Eukaryota > Metazoa > Chordata > Ceratodontiformes > Ceratodontidae > Neoceratodus > Neoceratodus forsteri. The sequence continues at coordinate 119,519,820 of CM028136.1, read as the reverse complement.
GTAGGAACTGCACAACACATGCTCGTAAAACCATCATTTTTAGGAATTTTTCCACCAAATTTTCAAAATAGGCTTTTTGAGAGCCCACCTTATGAACACTGGCACTGTCATTTCATTAATAGGGCCTGAAAGGTGATTTCACACAGTGACTACGAAATCATCCTTTGGGCCCAAATAACGCCATGACAGTGACAGAATTCATGAGAAGGGGTCTCAAAAACCCTATGTTGAAAATTTGGTGCAAAAATTCCAAAAAATGCCTGAGATATGCAACAAAGTTGAAAAACCCATCTAGCCCATTATACAGCTTACCGGCATTTCCTCAGTTCACGGTCGGCTTTGAAGAGTGCAGACGTGTTCCCGGTCCAGCGATGATCATCGTGCCAAGCTCCGGAGGTAAGTATGGGGTGAGGGGGGGTGTGGGGAGGCAGGGTGAGCAGTGGGTGGGTGCAGGTTGTGGGAGGGCAGTGGGGAGACTGCGTGAGACCATTTTCAATTTAACATTTTTTATTTCTTTTTACTTTGACGTTGCGGGATGTTTGCCATGCTGGGGTGGGCTCCCAGCGTGGCAGAAGGATGGCTGGGGGTGGCCGTGGAGCCGATGGGGGATTGGGCTCCCCCATCGGCAGATGACGCGGGACGTTTGCCACATTGGGGTGGACTCCCAGCGTGGCAGCAAAGATTTGGGGGGGCCGTGATGTGGTGCACGTACACAGCGGTGGTTTTCTTTGAAGAGAAGACCACTGCTGTCATACACAGCACTGGGTGCGGATTGGTGCACGACTGCCACACCTGCTCAAGGGAGCAGGGGATTGGTCAGGAGAGGCACACCTCCAAAGTGTCCCATTCTCCCAAGACGTTCCTTGCGCATGTGCGCAAGTGAGCGTAAAAAATAAAATTGTTCAAAATAACTATTTACAATGGCAGTAAAAACATAGAAAACAGTCCTTTTGAGATTTTCTTCTCAATTTCCAGTCTCAGTCTCTCAATCTCTGTCTCTCTCATTTGCAATACATTACAGCTCCTTTTTATAAGACTGTGCAGGACCTCGTTAAGAAAACTGCATGCTTCTCACACAGTGTTCTTGTAAGTTTGCAATGTTCTTGTCAGTTTCAGGAGGTGCAGCAAAAAGAACATTGTGACCTAGATTTGACCACTTGTTTACATCTTCTGCAAATGGCTTAAAAAGTGCATTTCAGGTTAACCCTTTAAGTTCCAAATAGCTTTTTGCATTCATTTCAACAACGTAACTATATACAGTTTTAAACAAAGGGATCCCAGTACCAATTACATTTCCACAAAATGATTCACATATATTTTTATACCAACAGATATGCAAGACAAAACAGCAAGTGAGGGTACAGAGATAGCAAGAAGTAAAGAATTGCAACACTGTCGGGGTGATCAAGTCCTATGACTGATGAGAAAATTTTGTTGCGGAACCAGACAGAGAAGAGACAGAAAATGAGAGAATGGAACAGATCCTTATATTTAAACTCTTCCTTCATAACAACTGGGACAGGTCTGTATTCAACCCTGCCACATATATACAGCTATTGAATCTGAAGGGCAAAACACTCTACATGCAATAAAATAACCTTTGAAAATAAAAAATGATGGACGAAGACCAATATGAACATTTTAGCAATATGGTACACTTTCTACAGCACTTTGGTTAATGGCATACGGTGTATTATAATGTGCTTATATATTTTTTGGTCATTAGTTTTTCCTTGTAAAACAACGTAAATTGCATCTTGCATGTTATAAAAAAGCAAGTCACAGCAAAGAAAATCATGTTCCCTTATCTTCTCATACAACGGTGGAGTTAGCCATGATGCAATGTTTTTATCACAGTTTTTGCCAATGATATGCTGCAGAATACTGCAAGAAAGCAATGTAATCTGCTGGCAATTACTCCAATATGTTATGCAGAAACATGGAATTTGCTTATCACAAAACATTGCATCAAACTTTTCTCCATATATCTAGTTTGCCTATAAAATCCAAAACAAAAATTTAGCCGCATTCAGTCACAGTAACAGGCAACAAAAAACAGGGTGCACATAAAAATCCTGTTGCAATATCACCCAGTTTGGATGAAGATGTGTATAGTTGCAGGGGGTATTTTCCTGGTGGGTCTATTTGTTCCCATTTCCACAGCACTCTTATAATTTGTATCCCAGGCATCTAGTAGAACCACATCTCCAAGCACCATTTTCCCTGTTTTATGGACTGATCTCTGCGTGCAACAAAAATCCCTTTCTCCAGCAGCCACATAAGACAATGGCTGCAGATTTGGGCACCCTAACTGCCTGCCTATTACAGTTTGTTAGACTGGGATTGTCTGTGGGGTTGCAAGAGTCATCATGAAGTTGTGACTGGTCTTGTGGGGCATTACCATAGAGACCCGTGTATATTTCAGAATGCAGACATCTTATGCAACACTATTAAATGTCTGACACATTATAGATAGAATTATACCACAAGAGGGAGTACTAGGCATTAAGGTAATCACAGCACAAAACATTTCAATATTTATTATAACAGCTTCCCTTATGGAAAAAAAAAACAAGGACCCTATATATTCATGAGTAACTTAGTATTGTCATGCAACAGTAATATGGCTATGCTTTAAAGGACATTTCAGAAGGTTGTGTTAAAAAACTAATATGTGTATCATAGCTTTCTTAACATTCTGCATTAGAAAAAATGTAAATCAAGTCTTTATTGAGGTGACTGCAATGTACTGTGACTGAAAATGCTATCATGGCTAGTATGAGGCAGCAATCTGCCTACACCCACTAGTGACACTAATCATCAAATTGGGATGGTCTCTTAATAACATGACCACTGCAAATGGTAACAGTTCAGAGAAGTTTGATAGGGTTTTTTATGGTTTCAGATAAGGAGAATCAGAGTGAAATACAATTGTCTCTTTTCATGTGATACAGAATCCAAAGTCTCTTCTAAGGAGAGTGAAGCTGTTTCAGTTGAACACACATTACTTTAAAGTTTTTTTTTAAATATATTTCTGATTACTTTGCACTGTAGTTCTTGTCCATCAGGTCACTATACTATATCAGACTGTGAAGCATTCTCTAGGGCAAATGCATTAGAGGCTTCCATTTGTCTCCTCATCCTACTCTAATATGGTGACCCTTGTGCAATGCTAGTGAAGACTTATCCACCCTGTCACAGTACTTTTTTTACTTCTTGTTCAGAATTATTGCTCCTTAGTGTGAACAAGCAGCTGGAGGTTGGCAATCTAATTATCTGGTCTCTGTGTATTACTAACTGAGCAGGAGATTACAGATAACTCTTGAGCTGTATTTTGGTAAAACAGTAAAGCCATCACTGAATCTTTGTTGCCTCTACCAAATTATACCACTAAGCTGGCCCACCAGCACAGTGGTTGGATTTCCACCTGCGACGCCAGCGACCAGGGTTCGGGAATGGATCCAGGTCATTGGAGAGCCGGCCAGGGGGAGAAGGATACAGCATCCCCAGGACTGCTCTCCTTCTCCTGGGGGGAGGGTGATGTATGCTCAGTGCAGGAGCGACAACTGGCGGAGGCCAGATCATCACCAAGTACATCATTGCATGTCCCATCCCCAGCCTACAGGGGGAAAAATGCTGCCCGGCCATCTCCATGAAACCCTGTCCCTGGGCTTCAATTAGCCACCCAGCCTGTTCTCCCAACCAGTTACCAGTATCACGGCACTGGTGCCCATATGGTGCCATGACCCTGCCCTTTTGGGGGTAAGCCTGGGGTAACTGGTAGTGTGCAAGTGGATATGGGTGGTGGAAGTCCAAGGGACAGTGTGACCAGGGCTGAGTACTGATGACCAAGGCAGGCAAAAAGACAGAATTGAATAAAAAATGATACCACTAGAGGGAGTAGTAGTCATGTTTATGTTTGATTGCTCTTATGCGCAAGAAACATATTGCGGCAGCTTGCTGCAGTAGTGAGTTGTGGAGGTGCAGCAGTGTTGTGGCCAATACCAGTAATCCATTTTGGGGCTGGTCTCTGTGGCACCAATAGAGGAGCACGCTGTTGATAACAGCAGTATTGCAATGTGCCACCAACTTGAAAGAAACTCACTGTTGCAATCAGGAGTGCCCCATCATTAAAGAAACTCACTGCTGCAATCAGGAGTGCCCCATCATTAACAATCAGCTGTTTTTGCTGCTGCGCTGATCCCTGATTACAGCAGCGAATTACAGCTTGCCTTGTGCAGTGTCACATTTCAACAAACATGGCAGCGGCTATCATCATCAGCCTCTCAAAGTCCCCATGGAAGCCAATGGACAGCTGCCACCTCTCACTGTCCTCATGTAAGCTGATGGGGTGCCCAATCCCCCTTTTGGCATGTCCCCTCACCCCTCCATTTGCTGATGGGGTAGCCCAATCCCCGTCAGCATAATGTCCCTGCATTTGTTTTAAATTAACATGCTGGTGGTTATCGCTGTCTGCCTCAAACAGTCCCCATGAAAAGATGACAGGGTGCCCAATGCCCCTGTCAGCATGCTCCTCCCAAGTTTATCTGCTGATGGGGGAGCCCAATTCCCATTGACATAATGCCCCTCCCCCATTTGTTGTGTGCCAAGGGGGGTGCCCAATCCCCCCCGGCTCATGCGCCACCACCAACACTCTGTAAGTGCTGACAGGTGCCCAGTCCCCATCGGCTACAGACTTCACCCCCAACAAACACTCAGGTGGCATGTAGGAGCCCACCCCAGTGTACCAAACCACCTGTTAAAAAAGAAAACATTCCCATGTTATTTTTTTTTTGGTTCCCTGGGACATGTGCCCTGAAGACCTGATGGCAGTATTGAACCTCTCAGAGTTTCCTGTTGCCAGCTTGGGTCTGGAGTCTATGGTCTTGGCTTATAATCAGGCCATTTCCTCTGCCCTTGACTGAATTGCTCTTGTCTGTGTTCACCCTCTCTCTTTCTGCCCTTGGGCCCCATGGTTCAATGGGTCCTTGAGGGAGTTGCGACATGTGGGATGATGGCTAGATCATTGTTGGTGGAAATCTGCCCTAGAAGTTGACCGCCTTAGTTTGGAGGAGCATTATCAGCTCTACCAATGAGAGATCTCCTGTTAGAAGGCAGAATTTCTGCCCAGGGAGATCTCTGTTGCTCAGAATCGACCAGCTCAGCTCTTCAGAACTGTGGACAGGCTGTGCAACCCAGCCTGTCTCCAGCTCCGTCGAGCTTTTTTCACAAAAGGAGTGTGATGAGATAGCTCAATTCTTTGTGAATATGGTTGCCGACATCAGATCAGAGATCTGCCTGACACATTCTAAGGGGGAAGCTGTTGGTAGGCATTTGGCCATGTTATCTTTGGCCTCCTGGAGTTCCTTTGACCTGCCGATGTTCGAGGATATTATTCAGATCATCCAGGGGATGCACCCTGTGTGCTGTAGTTTAGATCTGGGTCCTACTTCCCAGATTCTGGGTTGTGTTGAGATCGTGGGCCCATTTCTGGCTCAAACAATCTGGTGCTCCCTAAAATTGGGTGAGTTTCCTAGCTCCCTAAAGGAAGCTGTGGTGACTCCCCCTTTTGAAGAAGGCTTCTCTGGACCCAGATATTTTTGCCAACTACAGACCTATCTCTAACCTTCCCTTTATTGGGAAGGTTATTGAGAAGGTAGTGGCAAACCAGCTGGAGGACCATTTGACCATCCATAGTATCTACGAACCTCTCCAGTCTGGTTTTCGTAAGAGGCATAGTACCGAGACTGCAGTGGTTCAGGTGCGCAATGATCTCTTAATGGCGAGAGATTGGAGAAACCATTCTATCTTGGTTCTCCTTGATCTCTCTTCAGCCTTTGACACTGTAGACCATGGGGTTTTGCTCAAGCGTCTGAGGTCCATCTGTGGACTGTCTAGTACAGTGCTCAGATGGTTTTCATCTTTTCTATCTGGGAGAACACAGAGAGTTGTGTGGGGATTTTCTCCTCTGACCCATTCCCTGTGCAGTGTGGTGTCCCTCAGGGCTCAGTGCTTTCCCCCATGTTGTTTGCAGTGTACATGCTGCCCCTCAGAGACATTGTAAGATGGTATGGGCTGAGGTTTCACTGTTATGCTGATGATACCCAGCTCTACCTGTCTTTTGCCCCCGACCAGGTTAGTGCTGTCTCAGTATTTAATAGCTGCCTCACTGAAATCCATGACAAGATGATTTCGAGCTGGTTAAAGTTGAACTCCAGTAAGACTGAGGTTATGGTTGTGGACCAGGGTCATGGGATAGATGGGCTGAGGTCTGGCCAACCCTCTGGCTTATTGCTGGGGGGGATCAGATCCTTACCTCTGAATGGGTGCGTAACCTGGGAGTGGTACTTGACGACGGGCTGAACCTTTGTCATCAGGTGTCAGCAGTCGTTAAGTCTGCATTTTACCATCTTAGTAACATTGCCAGGGTGAAGCACCTTGTTCCGTCCAGCGATTTACTCGTGTTAGTACACGCCTTTGTTACCTCATTCCTTGACTACTGCAACTCCCTGTGCCTGTGGATTCCTGGAGTTGATATCCGCCAGTTGCAGCTAGTGCAGAACGCTGCTGCAAGGTTGTTGACAGGGGCATCTAGAAGGACACACATCACCCCTGTGGTGCGCGATCTGCACTGGTTGTCTATACAGTGGTGGATCACCTTTAAAGCAGGTCTTTTGACCTTCAAAGCCCTACATGGACTTTGCCCCGACTACTTGAAAGAGCTTCTGATTCCTTACTGCCCTGTACGACAGCTCCTTTCAGCTGACGAGGGGTTGCTAGAGGTTCCGAGGGTTACATTGAAGTCTTCAGGGGCCAGGGATTTTGTGTTTGTGGCCCAAACCCTCTGGAATTCTCTGCCTTGCCGGCTTAGGGAATGCACAGCCGTGGAGTCCTTTAAGCAGGACTTTAAGACATTTTTGTGGAGTAAGGCTTTTATGATTTGATGTTGTGGAGATTACTGATTTTATATGTGTATTTTTTCATTTTATCATTCATTTGTACAGCGCCTTGGTGCTTGAAAGGCACTTAATAAATAAAGTTTTATTATTATTATTATTATTATTATTATTAAAAGAAAAAAAGTTTCTCATTGTCTCCAGTACCCCCTCCTAAAACCACACCCACCCTCTGCACCCACCTCCCCCACCCCTCACTCCATACTTACTTCTGGAGCCGGTGCGATGAACACATCTGCACTCTTCAAAGCCGACCTCGAACTGAAGAAATGTCGGTAAACTGTATAATGGCATAAATGGGGGGTTTCCAACTTATGTGGCTATCTCAGCCATATTTGTAAGTTTTGGCACCAAATTGTCAACATGGGGTTCTTGGGACCCCATCTCATGAATTCAGTGACTGTCATCTAGTTATTCAGTCCTGAAAGGTGATTTTGCAGTCACTGCACGGAATCATCTTTTGGGACTGATTAACAAAATGACAGTGTCACTGTTCATGAGGTGGGCTCCCCAAAAGCCTATGTTTCAAATTTGGTGAAAACATCCAAAAAAATTACTATGTCACCGTCTGCCTCTCACAATCCCCATGAAAAGACAATGAGGGTGCCCATTCTGCCTGTCGGCGTGCCCCTCCCAAGTTCATTTGCCGACGGGGGAGTCCAATCCCCGTCGGCATAATGCCCCTTCCCCCATTTTGTTGTGTGCTGATGGGGGTGCCCAATCCCCCTCGGCTCATGCGGACCTACCAACACTCTGTATGTGCTGGCGGGTGCCCAATCCCCATTGGCTACAGACCCCATCCCCAACAAACACTCAGGTGGCACACTGGAAGCCCACCCCATCATGCCAAACCACCTGTAAAAAAAAGAAAATCTTTTTGTGTTTTTCTGGTTCCTGTAAAAAAAAAAATCCTAACTGTTTCTGGTGCCCTCCCATCCCGCACCCACCCTCTGCACATCCCTCTCCACAGCCCCCTCTTCCCATTCTTACCTCTGCAGCCTGGCGCTATGATCTTTGGTGGACCGGGAACACGTCTGCACTCTTCAAAGCTGACTGCAAACTGAAGAAATGCCAGAAGGATGTACTGTATAATGGCATAAATGTGTTTTTTCCAACTTATGTGGACATCTCAGCCATTTGAGGTTCTTGGGACCCCATCTCATGAATTCAGTGACTGTCATCTGGTTATTCAGCCCGGAAAGATGATTTTGCGGTCACTGCGCAGAATCATTTTTTGGGACTGACTAACAAAATGACAGTGTCACTGTTCATGTGATGGGCTCCCAAAAAACCTATGTTGCAAATTTGGTGAAAAAATTCCAAAAAATGACTGTCATGAGTGTGCATTGTGCAATTTACATGCGCACTCATAACTTTGCGAATTTGTAATATTTTCAGTCCAGATTTTAAACATTGGCATTTTTTACACCTCCTAATGAATAGTAAAGCTGACATTTTTTATATCCTGGCCAAAATGTGTTTTCACTCTTCTGGCTCAGAATAGTGCGGTCGCTGTGGTAAATCAGTGTTCAGGACAGATTAAGAAAATCACAGTGACACTGTTCATGAGTGGAGGTCCCAAAATACCTATGTTGAAAACTTGGTAACAAAAGTCCAAGTATTGTGTAGTTTCCACACACACTCGAAACTTTGAGAATTTGTAATATTTTCACTTAAGGTTTACAACAATGTCAATTTTGCACACCTCCTTACGAACAGTATATCTGTCACTTTTCACATCCTGCCCAAAATGTGTTTTTGCACATCTGGCACACAATAGCGAGGTCGCTGTGGTAAATCAACGTTCAGGACAGATTAACAAAATCACCATGCCACTGTTCATGAGCATGGGTCCCAAATGCTTTCATGAAGTGGAGGTCACATAAAGGTTATGCTGAAAATTTGTAGTACAAATACCAATAAACGCCCAGGGCATTAGGGTTTCTAACTATTACATCCCACCCTATACAGGCTGACAGGTGTCAGGGGTGTACCTTTGGATTGCCAGCTGTAATGCTCATGCCATTCCATGCCCACCCTCACCCTGAAGCCAGTGGCAGGCATCAAGGTGTGCTTTCTACTCTTCAACCCCATTCTCCTATTCTGCACCCATTTCAGCATACGTCCTTATGAAATGGGGTGATTGTAAAGCCGTACACCCCAAGGCACATCTCAATGCTTGGTGTCTGCAGGATAGGGTGAGGTGAAATGCCATGAGCATTATGGACAATGACCCAAAGGCACACTCCAATGCCTGTTCATCTCTGCAGGGTGGAGGTGGGGTTGGCATGAGTTCAATGCTTCACTGCCATTCCTATTCTGCATCTGTCTAACTCCTGCAGGTCCAATGCAAATATCAGCAAGCAAACATTCAGTATTGACAAATGCTTGTTATATATGTACTTATGTATGGATGGAGTGAGTGAGTGAGTCAGTGAGTGAGTGAGTGAGTGAGTGAGTGAAACACAGAAACATAGAAACATAGACTTTGATGGCAAATAAGTACCACTTGGCCCACCTAGTCTGCCCATTTCCCTACCTACAGGATAAGCTGCAGATCCTACCTAACCAACAGCCTATTTCTTTCTACCCCCCACAAGAACTGCCTTATGTTTGTCCCATGCATTCTTGAATTCTCCCACAGTTTTAGACCCCACAACCTCCTCCGGAAGGCTGTTCCATGCATCCACAACCCTTTCTGTGAAAAAATACTTCCTCACATTGCCCCTGAGCCATCCCCCTCTATCTTCAAATTGTATCCCCTTGTTCTTGCACGTGTCTTTTTCTGAAAGATGCTACCCTCTTGGACGTTGTTGATTCCACTGAGGTACTTAACAGTTTCTATTGTGTCTCCCCTCTCCCTCCTTTCCTCAAGGGTATACACATTAAGCTCCTTTAGTTTCTCCTCATATGGCTTCTCTTGCAGACCCTGCACCATTTTAGTTGCCCTCCTCTGGACTGCTTCCATCCTGTCTATGTCCTTGTGGAGATGGGGTCTCTAGAACTGAACCCAGTACTCCCAATGGTGTCTCACCAACTGTCTGTTCAGAGGGATAACAACTTCCTGTTTTCTGCTGCTGATGCCTCTCCCTATACATCCCAGTATCCCCCAGCCCTCCTTACTGCCTTCTCATATTGCTTGCTAACCTTAAGGTCATCTGATATGATTACCCCCAGATCCCTTTCCATTTTTGTTGCTGTTACTATCCCCCCCCCCCAAATGTGTAATCTTCCCCTGGGTTTTTGTTTCCCAGGTGCATTATTTTGCACTTCTTTTCATCGAATCCAAGTGAGTGATGGATGTATTTATGTAGTGTGAGTGAGTGAGTGAGTGATGGATGCATTTATGTAGTGTGAGTGAGTGAGTGAGTGAGTGAGTGAGTGAGTGAGTGAGTGACTGAGAGATGGATGTATTTATGTAGTGTGAGTGAGTGAGTGAGTGGGTGAGTGAGTGAGTGAGTGAGTGAGTGAGTGATGGATGTATTTATGTAGTGTGAGTGAGTGAGTGAGTGATGTATGGATGTATTTATGCAGTTATTCATTTATTTATGTATAGTATATATTTTACTGTGCAATGATTCAATAAACCTGTTTTCAGGTATGATCCTGGTCTTGATAGGGGCAGTATATAGGGTTCTGTAAAAGTGCTGGACAATAAGGTTTAGAAACAGTATACATTGCATAGCACAGTACATTGCATACAACAGTACAGGGCAAAATCATTAATTGTCATAATTCTTTAAAATGGAATAAGCCAAGCCATATTGCACTAAACAGGGAGTAGATAATAAATAAATGTAAATAGAGCAACATTGGAATGATAATTGATTACAAATACAATTTCAGATGAATCTTCACAAAATAAATCCTCCGTACTTTGATCCTTAAAGAGAGAATATGAAATTTAATCCATGGGGAGGGAAATCCAGACTGAGGTGGCAGCTCTGGGATAGACTAATTTGCCAATGATTATACTGGCATGGGACTGCAATGAGTAGGTTATCAAAAGAACATTGGTCACAAGGGCTACTTTTAAGTTTGAGGAACTCTTATAAGGGGAAAGGTCAAAGTTGGGCAAGAATGTATCTCTTGGGCAGCAGAAGGTATAGTTTATGTTGGTTTGGTGGAGAGCCATTCAAGTTTCTGGCATAAGCTGTAGTGGTGGGTTCTGAAAGGGGGCCAGTAAGGAAAATTGACTGAAATTATTGAAAACTGTAGCCTGTCAGGAGATACAGTATGCTTTGCAGTAATTTGAGTAAAAATAGGAGAGGAATAGTATAGCAGTGGTAGCAGGGTACATTTGGAGATTAAAAGGCAGACTTCAGGAGACATGAAGGAATGATTTTGAAATGGCTTGTCGCAGGTGCATATGTGAAATCCACCAGCACCTGCTGCAGCCCAAATGTCCACCATGTTTTTGTGGCAGATTTTCAATCAACTGGTCTATTTGTCACTGCCAGCTGTGCTTTATGGCACATTCTGGATGCGACTGACATTAGTGGATAAAAGTTCCTACAGCCCAGTCATCAGTGCAGGACCACCTAATAGATGATCTAGTTCATGAGACTGCCAGTAGAATTGGATGCAATCTTGCACCTCTGTGGCTCTGGTACCAGCAGATCCATGTCACTCATTGGGTAGCACAGTAATTTACTCTAGAATCAAGGAAATTTTGGACTGTACAGTACTGTTTCTTTATACCATACACCAAATCTACTATCCACCTACACCAGAGATCACACACCTCACATAGTGCAGTATAGTATGCATGGTATACGTTAACTGTTCAGGGCTTGTGGGACTGAAGAGAGGCTCATTTTGGGACTGAACAGAGTATACTTGAAAAGCTGGAGATCAATTAGGGTCTGTGGATAGGGTCCTACAATAGGTAGGAATATGGGCAGACTAGGTGGGCCAAGTGGTGCTGCTTTGTTGTTCAATTTTCATGTTTCTACAGTATGTTTCTCATGGTGTGGTTGTTCAGTGGTAAAGTACAGAATGCCTCACTGTGCTCTCCTACCATTTACCACAGTTGAATTTCATCAATTTTGTGATATGTGCCAGTGAACGGGGAGTAGCTGTAATGTTGTAGGCACGTAGACACAGCACGAGTACTGAGCAGTGTGTAACCATAATGTCCTGGGATCCAGTACTGTGGAATTGTATGCACAATTATAGCCCCCAATTCATGCATGTGGTACAGTTATAGATCACAGGGCATGACAGCAGGATGGTCATTGCTCTGAAGGGAGCTCCACATCCAATTAGGGTGTGTGTGCATAAAAGCAATGTGTGGCAGGTTTGGATAGGGTCTGGATCACAATAAGGGGAACAATGAGGACATTGCTGATTTACTGTGCACCTGATTATCCTAACAAAGTCTGTGGTGCCCTGCTGGTTTTGATTATCAGGGTACTTACTGTACTATTAGTAGATACAACCGTATTCAGAGAGCACATCATCCTACTGTGCAGCCAGGCAGTTGCCACTATCAGATATGCAGCTCGGGGGTGCCTGCATTGCCAGCATCTCTTTAAATAAATGTCATATACTATAGGCCCCTTGTTGCAATACCATTCAATCTATTCAGTACTGAACTGACTTATGTAGCACTCCATAACCTGCCATTGATATCCCTAATGACTACAGGCCCAGGAGGCATAGTGGAGTGGGGTGCATCAGGATCAGTGCAGTGGCACTGCATGCATGCTGGCTGGTTGATCAGACATTGGCTTACCCCAATGATCTTTATTCTCTGTTTCAAAAAATAAGTACAGCTGTGGTGAGTGGGTAGAGGGGATCAGGTAAATGAAAGCAGCCACTATGCTTGCCAACCAGGGATCCTGCAGCCAGACAGTGTCATGGATGGTAATATACATAGCACATGATGGGGGTACACCCACCTCCAGTGCTGTGCTGTGCTGCTAAAAAAAGGTGTCAAGACTCAGATCACAACCACCTCCACAGTAAGATGCTTCTAAAATTCTGAAGGATGTAGGCATGTCACAGGGCTTTCAAACTCCAGCCCATAGTGAATATTCTTACTAAGATAGGACCCCAAAATACTTGTAATTCTGTAATCATAGTTTAGTAAAGAATGGGTATAAAAAAGGCACAAACATATAGAAATGCATGCACTGGGATACTGCCTTAGTGCTACCCGTAAACTCAGGCATTATGTTAAAAAAAAAGGACTGGACACTAAAGTCCAATGTCCATTATATCAATAATTTATTAAAAATCCCAAAGCGTGTGAAAAATCATATGACTCCAAGCAATCTACCCTCTTGAAGATTGTGATTGGTGATTTTAGGTATTTAAACCATTGGGTACCTTATGCATGTAATCTCTGAAGAAGCATGGCAGTTGTACATGTGAAATGTAAAATGTGATGATGTTCATTGCTGATACCATGAGAGTGGATTGCTTGGATCAATAAGACTTTTTTATGCTCTTTGGCACTTAAAAAAACATATATATATAGATAATAGACCTTGGACTTGGGTGCTCAGTCGTTTCTTTGAGTATAAGAAAGGCCAGTAAAAATCATTTCCTCATCCTGGAGGTCAGTGCTAGTCCTATGACCACTCCCTCTTTGCTCCTTCCATATCTTGAAAATAATATCTGCCCAACATGGTATTTTGGAACCTATCTTTCCCTAACCCAATCCCACAGTTCCAGGATCAACATATAGAAACTTAAGTCCCTTTAATGCTATTGTCCCACCTTACTCTAATCCCTTAACCATCATGGGAAGATGCCAAAGGTCGACTCACTGCTAATTTACAGTAGGCATATCATCATAATCTGGTTGCTCTTATAACCACTTTCTTAAACTGACACTGCCTTAACCTGCTACAAGCCCTTCCTTCCCTTCAGCACTGTACCTTATAGGTCAAAGTTTCAAATTATGAAGTCTTAGCCCATTCCTGCCATATTGTTTTGCCACTTTCCCTGTAGCTCCATGGCACATTTCCCATGTTGTCCTGTAGCTTACATTATAGCATATTGAAGATAACTTGCTCTGTTTTCCCATATAATCAGTGCAAGTCCAAGAAGTAATTTTCCTGTAAGTGTTTTCATTTATGCATAAAATACATGATTCTCTGTAGATCTGTGAGCCCTGTTTTGGCACTGGGTCGGAACATAGCCGGCCACAATGCCATCTGAATTAAAAGAGCGGCAAAAATGATACACTTTTTATTTCTGCAGGTGGCTTCGCCCACCTCACCCCATGGACTTAAAGATTCTTACCCGGGGGGGGGAGGGGCGGATCATGGGGAAAGTTAAAATTTGTGGGGCCATGGAATACTGTTTCCATGGCCCCTTCTAACAAAAAAAAAGTCCCAATTCTGGCATAATGGTTGGAGACTGGCCAGGTGGCATGGAGGATTGAGGATTGAGGCACTGGACTCCCCACCTCACACCAAGCCAGTGATCTGGGTTCAGGAACGGACTCGGGCACTGGGGGTCGGCAGGGGAAGGAGAGGATTGAGTGTCCTGAGGACTGCTCTCTTCTCCTGGGGAGGGGGTTCAGCACTTCTTGCTGCATTGTTGGTCCCTGGTGGAGGCTGTGAGATTGCAGCATGATCAGAAGCTCACAATAGGGGTATGGGAGCAGCAGCAGACATCCTGCAGGTGGGTGCGGAAGCGTGCCTATGCTGGGCTGGACATCATTGCACGTCCACGCTCCTGGGGAAAAAAACAAGGTGGAAAACCCCGGCCACTTGGGAGGTGAAGTCAGGGCAAGTAGGCTGAACCCACATGTCCAATGCTGGTTCAGATGCCAGCTTGACTTTCCATGGTCCTGCCTCCCCATATGGGGCTGCGAGGAGGAGGACCCACAACCCGATTCCTCGACTGGTGGAAAAGCACGGCAGGTGGTAGCAGCAATATGCTGATAGAAGCCCTAGCTGGAGAGATGCCCAAGCAACCAGTGACTGGAGGCAAAAAGAATTAAAAAAATGGTTGGAGACCAGGATTAGAACCCTAGTCTCCACTGCTTCCTGGCTGAGCTGCTTCATGATCCAGCCCAGCACACCACAGAAGCAACTCAGCCAGCACCTGGTATTCTGCTGCCCATGTCCTGTGGCAGCACCATGGACAGAGACCAGGGGAGTTCATATAGCTAGCATTGTAAATCCCCACTCTCTGTCCGTGATAGCACTATAGGGACTAGCGCTTTCTCCACTGGCTGTATTCCCATGGCACTAATGTAATCGGGTACCCCCTGTTTTAGCCACCCTTTGCTTCTCAATCCATGATAGAGGTGGGGCAATAGCTAACCTGATTCCCAGCAGCACATTTGGTACATTTGGTACCTCTCCCATCAACACCCAAGAGTGTATGGGACAGGCACAAGGGAACCCTAGAGGTGGGAAAGAGAGGCTAGAGCCTATGACCAAGTAGGGTCAGTAGCCGTTGGTACAGGTAAAGAAAACAAGCAGGCTGGATGAGCCCAGCAGTTCTTATCTACCATCAAATTCAATGTTTCTATGATTCTATTTACATTTTATTTCATTGGGGCTGTTTTTTTTTTTTTTTTTCATTTTTTTTACTAAGACTATCAACAGAAATAATAGCCATCTACAGGAGTTGCTGCTTTAAGAGCACCATATACTAATTCTTTCTGTGCATATTAATTATTTATTCTAATGGATCTTAATGGTTCAGACCATGGTAGGGTAAAAAAGAACAACCTTCTCACATACACATCACCCCTGATGAAGTGATATTCAGATCATGAAGTGCTGGGTGAATTTTCCTCCGCCGCTGCACTACTTCACTTTTGAATATTGAATACCAGCACTAGCTTCATTTTACTGGGTAGCAGTTCAGTTCACCTTCCAACAGCTATTTTGTGAATCGAAGTTCATTATCTACATTGAATTCAGCTGACTTGAACTTGAACATGGTTGTAAGTCTGCACTTTATGAACTTTAAAAGTAATAAAAACGAAGCTTCAGGTTATCACTCAAATGATGTATGTGCTACAGTTTTTGGCTTTTGACTAGTGATGGGCAAAGTGGCCCCAATTCACTCCGTGGAGTGATTTGTGGAGTGAAGGTAAATTTGTAGAGTGCTCCGCAATGCAAAGTGGAGTACTTCACATTATTAATGGTGTAATGCAAAGTCCATTGAAAACAATGACTTTGCATTACTCCACCTTCCCAAACCACTACTCCACCAATTCTTAAGTCGAAGTACATTGAAAACAATGCACTTCACCTCATTTTGCCTTGTTTTTAAGCTCCAAAGGTGAATTTTGCAGTGATTCATGGGATTTCAGGTCACATGGGCTCTAGATTGTTCTGCACAGCCTCAGTTTGAGATAGTGTGTGTAGGAAGCTGTAGGAGACAATCTGCTCTGAGAGCACTCTGCAATTCAAACCTTCAAAAAGCTGTTAAAAAAGCCTTTTTGAGTCTTTTTTTTTTTGCTGAAACTTTAGTTCATCGATTTTAGGAAACCGTCCTGTGCTCATATCATCGAGCATTTATTGTTTGTGTATGGATTTTGAATATTAATGTACAGCATTCAGTGTATGTACTGAGAGACAGTGGAAGAGTGCTTCGGGGGAGAGGTGTATCTGTGGTGTAGGTAGATTAACTTGGAGAAAAAGACAGTGCTTTTTGTTTTGGTGATATTTTTCTTGTATAACTGTGTTATTGTACACAGTAATATTTTCAATATTTCTTGCCATTTTTTTACCAATTGTTGTGGTGCAGCAGTGCATAATTTTAGTTTGTTTAACATATGTGGTTATATTTCTGAAGTTTTCAATTTGCTATGCATTACTTGGTGTGTGTGTGAGTATGTGTGGGATGCATGTCATCAAATCATGCACCTTTTATTGTGCCACATAATAATTTCAGCAATGTGAAGCTGCTATCCGCGTCAGCTGTGTGATTTTTGTACTTCTTTGTGGTATCTTTACTGGCACTAGTATTAGTGACTGTTATTGCAGCAGTGCAGTACACTGCCCCCCCTCCGCGGCCCGCCCCAACTGGCAAAGGTATTCTTTTCCAGATTTGAATTTCTGATGGTAAGCATTGGTTAGATGTTGTGCCTTTGTGTCTGTATCTCTTCAGTGCACAGCACAATTTTAATCTGTCTGTGCATCTGCATCTCTTTATGGCCCAATCTCCCTCTGTTACTTAAGTCACCATTGTTTCTTTGGCTTCTCTTCAGAGTACTGGACAGGTGTGGTGCTTAATACTGCATGAACATTGTACTCATTAATATGCATTTTTAAGTCAGGACCATCATCATGAGTCACTCTTGATACAAATCAGGTTCTTAATCATCACGGTCACAAATGCAGCCACAAATCACGATTCACTGTCATTCATGTTACGAATCACAACATTCATTTTTTTTCTAGTTACCTGGATGTATTGTAAGCCTGTTTTGTAGTATCTCTCCAGGCTTCACCACCCCACCATTGTACTCATTGATACATGTTTTTAAGTCTGGGAGTTTTAAGCTACAGCTCATCGGGGAAGTACAGCCATAGGCGGTAGACATTCACATTTCTTCATCATCACGGTCACAAATGCAGTCACAAATCACGATTTACGACCACGTCACGAATCACAACATTAACTTTTTTTAATAGTTACTTGGATGCATTGTAAGCCTGTTTTGTAGTATCTCTCCATGCTTCACCAACCCACCATTGTACTCATTAATGTTTATTTTTAAGTCAGGGACAAGTCAGGGACTTGGACAGTGTCTGCAGTACATATACAGACTGGAAAGAAGACTGAATGCACACATGCAGTTTAGTACAGTATACTTGCACTGCTCAGAATACAAAGTGTCACTCATATGGAAGACAACAAAAAAAGGGAATAATTACATAAAAGGGACGGGGATGGTGAAGGAATACATTTTATAACATAGCAAGGAAGGTGTGGGGGGGCACATGGTTTGAGGAAAAAAAAATAACGTGGGATCCCATGGTGATCCAGCAGCAGTTGCAGCATGGACATAAATTCCAACTGTTGTCCCTCTATGTGATCCAGCCACTGCTCCACAAAACTCACCCTCTCGTTGCTATCCTCGACAGCACTCCAGAGAACTACCAAGTAAGCCTGTGTTACATGCAGTTCTCTGGGGTCCACACATTCTACAGGCTGACCTGCTGATGGTGGTAGAAGTGGTGGGGTGGGGGTGCTGGTGGAGCAGCAGGTGCTGTTGTGGCCCTCCTCTTCTTAGGGATGCCGCAATGCACAGCTGCACCCTCTGCCACAGAATGGCCAGCAGGTGCAGGCATGGTCCATTCTGTGCCAGCTTGCCACTCCAACTGCTGGTGATTGAGCATATGGGTGTGCTGGCCCCCAGTCCCCAGGTGAGTCCCCCGGGGGCCACGGTGCACCTCCACCTCACATAAGTGGCACTTGACCACACTGCTGTCCCTCCTGACATAGTCAAAAATGTGCCAAACAATGGAGGTGTGGGGAGAACCAGGCACAGGCAGGGGATGGCCAGATGAACTGGCAGCCAGCTAGTCACGGTGCTGAACAGGGATGGGATCCACACCTGAGCCCAGGGGATCAGGCACATCCTGCTCTAGAGGACGTGGTGCTGGACTTGGTGGTGGTGGTTCAACTGCCTCAGAGTCAGGACAAGAGGTGGTGCTGGTCCTGCTTCTGAGGGGGCACTCACAAGTTTTGAGCAGTCCAACAGGAATGGGCACCCATGCCTTCACACATGCTCACAGTACGATGCTTACCACTACCATGCTCTCCCAGAGCTACCCCCACCCCAGACATTCCCTCACCCTGGTCCATCTCTCATACTGAGCTCCCTCAGTCTGAGCAATCACTACTCACACTGTCACACAACACACACACACACAGTCACACAGACACAGACAAATAACTAACTACTTATAAAGGTAAGAAACATAACATTTACAGAAAGAACAAATTAAGTAAAAAAGAGTACAGAAAAGATAAAAAAATGTAGCTTTTAAAAAAGCTGTTGGGTCTGAATCAAAGTTTAAATCTCCTCCTCACTCTAATCTCAAAGTATCAGCAGTCACAAAACACTCTACTCTCTCTCCATGTGCACAGGAGAAAGTAAAAGTGTCGGCCTGTATGACTCACTCTCTTCCTGCCTAGCTAAAGAGCATGTGACTTACAGTACTGTAAGTCATGTGATGTGTGAGGGGGCTGCCAAATCTGAAACACCAAGTGGATCACTTAGAATCATAATGAGGAATGCAAGGTCCATTAAAAACAATGACTTCGCCTTACTTCGAAATTGCCATTCTGCCTTAATGCAAAGTGGTAATGACAAGGCGGAGTGAGCACTTTGCATTGCCCACTCTGTGTAGTGGAGTGCAACATGAAGTGCCCACTTTGTGTTCACTTCACCGGCAGAATTTAAATTCGCCTCATATCTACTTTTGACTCCTTATAGCCCCTAAAAAGTATAGTATAGCCCATAGTTCCCACCCTGGAGGTTATTATTGTTCTTAGAAAATGGGTTATAGGTAACATTGTTGCAAAACATTCAATATATAATAACAACAACAACAAAATAAAAACTAAAAGTCACGTTTCTGGTAAAGTAGTCCCTCTATTAATATAATTACCAGTAGAGGGCACTGTAATTTTTGTCAATGTTTTTATACAATAAGTACCCTTCTAGCCTATCCTTATGCTTACTTGCTGCTTTGGTCTCCCCACTCCCTCACCCACAATAGTGGAGAACTGTCTATTTTATTTGTTTTCTCTTTTAGCTTGTGGGCACCATTGGGACTGTCACTGTGGTATTGCTAAACTGCAGCAGTGCTATCACTAATATTTTCTTTTTTTGTTACTTTCATCTGCTAAAGGAATAATGCCTGACAGGGTGGGTGTTATGCTGGGATAACATCCCACCTTGGGTGGTTGGGCCCGAGGCCACCGGCTGAGGCGTCCAACAGCCGAGAAGGGATGTTATCGCAGCATAACACCCACCCTGGAGGGCATTATTCCTATTATACAATGGCTTATTGTTTTATACAGAAAAAATAATTTTAAAGAATTTTATTTAGTGTTTTAAAATATTTTGTAAGAAAAGATGCAGGCAATGTATGCTGATGCTCAAGCATATAAGCAGCAGGGATGTTATGCCAGGATAACATCCCTGCTGTGATGGCTAACTGACCAATCAGGAGCCAGGATTCTTTCTTGCCATTGTATAATTTTAAATATAGCATGAGTCTCCAGCTCATATAGGGAAGCCAATTGCATCTGTTTTTGTATTTATATTTATTTTAACACTCATTGAAAAGTGAGCACTTGGGATTGCTGTGAGTTTGGCACCATTAAAGTGTGATTTGGAGTGCACATGGATGATGGTGTGTTGAGTCCGATGGTTCAGTGGTGATAGTAAAGCAGCTAAAGTGAGAAATGAGTAGTGAAAAGTGCTAATTCTAATTTTTATAACTATGCTTTACACAGTACTGAAGTTTCAGTAGCAACCTGGTTGAATTATTCGATTTACTGGGTGGGGTGGGGAGGCTCTCTCTTTCACTGAATGAGGAAACAACATGGTGGCATTTTCAAATTGAGTCTTCTATTTTGGCTCCATAATTTTTAATATAAACATGCAGACAGAGACTGGAGCTCATTATTTCCTGGTCGCTGACACCTGATACTGGATCAGATGGCTGATGGCTTTAGCCCATCAGGTTTCAGACTTATTCCATTCCATTTTCTAAGAGTTAGTTGCACTTGAATTTCACCTACAATATAATGCTATGTCACCTACTTTTTTTTCTGTCTTTATTTCCAGAGAGTCATTGCCATCCCATCTTGCATCTGCTATTCCTATCATGCAAGATATTTAGTGGTGATCTGTCTCTTGGTTCACCAAGTTTGTTTCTTAGGCTTTGTGCATTAGTGTACAAAGGCCTTTAGTTACTGTTTTTTTTTTTTTTGTTTCCTTCACTTCTCAGTCTGTGTTGATGTTTCACATGTTATATGTTAATATGTATAGTGAGGGGTGTCTCTTGTGGGATAAGAACATTATCTCATGCTGTTTTGTGTTGGAGGACCACAAAGTGAAGCTCAGCGGTTCTGTTAGCCCAAAACAGCATGAGATAACATTCTTATCCCATAAGAGACACACCTCACTATACATATTAACATATTATAAATCACTCAAACTATTTTCAGAAAAAAAAAAAAAAAGATTTTGCTGAGAATGTTGATTTATGTGTACAGTTTCTGCTGGTCTCCCCCGCTCTTTGGCTGTAACAGTGGCAGTTCCAGTTACAATTACTCATTCAGTTCTGTGGCTGAAGGACTGGTTCTTTTACTACCTGCACTGATGGCTTGTCGGCAACTTTTGTGGCTAAATGCATTGCTTTTTAGATCTCTTTTACTTAGATCAGGTTTCCTCTCACACCTAATTCTGCTGCTGTGATTCTGACAGGAACAGCGTGACATGCCAGCAACACAGCAGCGAGAATTAGTTGTGGGGAAGAGCATGAGGCAGCAACTGTACGCTGCATAAGAGGTATAGCGATTTTGGCCTCTGATTGGTGGAGGTGGTTTGAGTGCTTTATAATACCTTTCCTGAAATAACATTTTCAACAGTCATTTGCTCATATAGATGCATAGATACATAGACAGTGTCAGCAGAAAAGGGCCTATGGCCCACCCAGTCTGCCCATTTGAGCTTGTAAGTTTACTTTATGTTTTCCTAGAAGTCTCTGGCCCCTATCCCATGCATTCTTAAATCCCATGATTGTTTCAGCCCCCACCACTTCCTCTGGCAGGATGTTCCACTTGTCCACCACCCATTCTATGAAGAAATTCTTCATCACATTTCCTCTGAATCGTCCTCCCTCCAACTTCATCCTATGCCCTCTAGTCCTGGAACATCTTTTTCACTTAAAAATAGAGTATTCCTGCACCCTGTTCCTCCCTTTAAGATACTTGTATGTCTCTATCATATCCCCTCTCTCCCTCCTCTCCTCCAGGGAGTGTATATTCAGTTCCTTCAACCTGTCCTCATAGGACTTGTGATGCAATCCATGTACCATCTTTGTTGCCCTCCTCTGAACCTTCTCTACCCTATGTCCTTATGTAAGTAAGGTCTCCAGAACTGTACACTGTACTCCAGGTGGGGCCTCACTAGTGTCTTGTATATTGGAATTATGACCTCCCTTTTCCTGCTGGTGATGCCCCTGCCTATGCATCCCAGCATCCTATTTGCTTTACCTGCTGCCTTGACACACTGTTTCCCTACCTTGAGGTAATGAGAGATGATAACCACAAGATCCCTTTCCTGCTTGGTGCATGCTATATCCTCACCCCCCCCCCCAACTGATATATTGTGCCAGGGTTTTTGTGCCCCATATGCATTATCTTGCACTTCTTTGCATTGAATTTCAACTGCCAAACCCCTGACCATTCTTCAAGTTTCTGCAGGTCCCTTCTCATTCTGTCTACACCCTCTGGTGTGTCTACTCTGTTACAGAGCGTTGTGTCATCAGCAAACAGGGAAATTCTTCCTTCTAGTTCCTGCACAATGTCACTGATGAAGATGTTGAATAGGACCGGTCCCAGCACTGACCCCTGTGGTACTCCACTAGTCACTCTTCCCTCTGTGGAGTGACAGCCATTTACCACCAGCCTTTGTGTCCTGCCGCCCAGCCAGTTACCTACCCACTGCACTACTGTCCTGCCCACACCCATATTCCCCATTTAGTGTAATAGTCTTCTATGTGGTACAGTGTCAAAGACCTTGCTGAAGTCCAGATAGGCCATGTCCACTGCCCTCCCCTGATCCACCTCCCTAGTCACCCAGTCAAAAAAATTCAACAAGTTTGGTCTGACATGACCTCCCCCAGGTGAAACCATCCTGCCTTGGGTCCTGTAGTCCATTGACAACCAGATGTTCCACTAATCTATCCTTCAGTAGTGCTTCCATGATCTTCCCCACTACCGAGTTGAGGCTGACTAGTCCGTAGTTCCCCACTTTCTCTTTGTTCCCACTTTTGTGTAAGGGGACTACATCTGCTGCCCTCCAGTCTTTGGGTACCTCCCCTGTTTCCAGTGATTGGCTAAACAGGATTGCCAGAGGTTCAGCTACTACCTCTCTTAGTTCTTTAAGGACCCTGGGGTACACCCCATCTGGCCCCATTGCTTTATCAACTCTCATTACTTCCAGTTCCTTTAGTACCCTTTCTCATGTAAAGGGACTTGTGTCCATTTCTGCACCATTCCCACCCCTTGTACTCCCTTCAGACCCATTACTCTTCTCTTCCTCAGTAAAGACTGAGCAGAAATACCTGTTCAGTATGTTAGCTTTACTGTTGTCATCCTCCACACAGCCCCATCCTCCCCCCTTCAGTCTCACTATCCCTCCCTTTGCCTTTCTTTTTTCACTTATGTACCTGTAAAAGGTTTTGTCCCCTCTACCCACTGATTTTGCAATGTGCTCTTCTGTTTGAGCTTTGGCTTCCCTTACTGGCCTCCCTGCCTCTCTTTGCATCTCCTGGTACTTCTCCCTATCCCCTTCTGCCTGTGTCTTTTTGTACTGCCCGAATGCAAATCTTTTTGGCTTTCACTTTCTCTGCTACCTCCTTGGAAAACCATAACGGCCTCCTCTTCCTTTTCCCCCGTGCTAACGTGCTTAATGCATAATTCTGTTGTTCTCGTAATCCCCATTTTAAATTCTGCCCACTGTTCCTCAACCCCTGATTCCTGCCCCATTCCCCTTAATGCCTCTTTTAAGCATCTCCCCATTTTCCCAAAGCCTGTCCCCCTAAAATCCAGGATACGTGTTTTTGTGTGGTTTGGTTCTGCTCCTTCTGTGATTTCAAACCGCAGTGACTGATGGTCACTGTTCTCCAGGTGCTCCCCCACTGTTACCTCCATTACACTGTCCCTGTTTGTGAGCACAAGGTCCAGTACTGCCTTCTGCCAAGTTGGTTCCATGACCAGTTGCTTGAGGAAGGCACCCTGAAGGGAGTCCAGGATAAATCTGCTCCTAGTTGATGCTGCTGTTGGGATGCTCCAGTCCACGTCTGGAATATTGTGGTCTCCAAACAGCACTACCTCACCCTTGTCTGCCATCCTTTGGAAGGCTAGCATCAGCTTCCTATCTGTTTCTTCCTCCTGGGCAGGTGGTCTATAGACCACATCTGTGCGGATGGCTGGCCCCATTTTTCTTTCCAGCTTATCCCACAGTATCTCTCCCCCATTTTGTTCCTCCTGGATCTCTGTGGCCTTCATGTCATTTTTCACATACAGTGCCACTCCTCCTCCTGTCTCTGTTCTTTTTGACTTCACCTGTCTCCCCCAGTGTCCATTCCCTCCCCATGATTGGTGTAAAGTATTTTCTATATTTTTGTTGATCCCATTTTTCAAAATGTTTATCTCATTCTGGTTCAGATTAGTGGTGGGTGAAGTGGGCTCAATCCACTCTGTGAAGCATTTTGCGGAGCACCGGCGGATTCGCAGAGTGCTCTGCAACACGAAGCAGAGTACTTCACGTTATAATGAGGAAGGTGAAGTGCATTAGAAACAGTTACTTCACATTACTACGCCTCCCCTGGTCACTTCTCTTTCAATTTTTAAGACGAAGTACATTGGTGGCAGTTCACTTCACCTCACTTCACCTTGGTTTTGAGCTCCAAAGGTGGATTTTGCAGTGATTCGTGGGAGTTCAGGTCACTTGGCTCTATATTGATCTGCACAGCCTCAGTTCGGGGCAGTATGAGTAGGCAGGAGTAGGAGACAGTGTGCTCTGATAGCTGTCTGTAGGAATCTTTTAAAAGCTGTTCAAAAAGCATTTTTGCTCTATTTGGGGGGATCCAAAGGTAGTTCATTGATTGTAGGAAACCCTCTTGTGCTCACATCATCGAGCGTTTTTGTTTTTGTGTGGAGTTTGAATGTTAATTTACAACATTGAGTGTGTGTGGTGGAAGACAGTGAAGTGTGCAGTGTGGTGGAGGGGCGTATCTGTGTGTAGGTAGATTTAAGTTGGAGATCTAGTGATTTCTTTGTGTTTTGGTTATATTTTTGTTAAATAACTGACTGTGTTACTGTACACATAGTAAAATTGTCAGTAATAGTAGAAATGTTCTTGCTGTTTGTTGTGTGAATGTGGTGCAGCATTTCATAAGGTCAGGTTGTTTAAATTACAAATTTACATTACATGGCAGTACACTGAACTTTTGCATTTGCATTGCATTCCGTGTTCAGTATTGTACACAAACTGTTCTGTGTTGTGTGTGCAGTGATGCGTGCATCAAATATAATACACTTTTTAAAATTTGTGACACAGACTAGTGTAAGTGCAACTAAGCGCAGCAGTGTGAACCTGCTATCCACTGCGGCTGCCTGATTTTGTACTGCGATTGAGTTCTCTGTTCTTAGTTTTGCTGCTTGTAGTGCCATAAAAATCAGCACTGTCTGTGTTCAGTGCTCCCCCCCCACCCCCATGTTGAAAAGGTGCATTTTACCAGACTGGATTGTTTTTGTGACCCAATCAGCACCACTGGTTACTGAAGTTGTTTTAATTCCGTGACAGTGTCACAACACAGTAGTATTTGTTGCTGAAGCCACAGTTGTTTATTTTGCTTTCACATCCAGCCAGCATCATTCCAGTCAGAAAGTGAACATATCAAAATCTGAATTTGGTAATAATATTTGTGGTTGATCCCCCAAAATGCCTGCAAAGAGACATGCAAGTAAAACTGTTTCTGGCCATGGCAATGTTGGCAGTAAGAGGGTCTGTGGGCCTGGTAGTTGTACGCGGACAGAGAAGTGCATTGCTGATGTGAGGAAAGGTATTTCTCCTGCAATGTTTTTTTACAGCCCAATCAGTAGCTTCACCCATAGTTGGAGGAGATGATGTTTTCACAGCCAGTGGTGTTAGTGTTACTGGTGTTAGTGATGGTGGTGGAGGTAGTATTAGCATTGTTGCGTCAAGTTCTAATTCCCGAACAGTGTACCATATCCAAACATATTGAGTGTGAAGCAGTGCAAGTGAGTGACAGCATAGTTCATGTCATACTTCCCAGTAACATCCCATTAACTGAACCTGATTCTGCTGATGATGTCAACGATAGTATACAATGTGATAGTCCATCCACCGTGGCACTTAACATCATGCATTTTCCATGCAGTGATTCACAGTGTGGTGAAAAAATTTCAGGTAATGGTGGTGTAGATGCTGATGATGAATGTGATGATGCTGATGATAACGATGTTGCTGTTGTTGCAACATGCAGTTCACATGTTAGCATCCAAGCAGAAGATGTGAATGTGTGTGACAGTGAAGTTGATGAATATGATAATGATGTAATTGACCCCAGTTGGGAACCGGAGAAAAAGAAATTAAAAGTGGCTGTGTCTGAATCTATTTGCAGGAATCCCCTTCCTGTAAAACATATGATTTACCGGTTTTAGTTGATGATGATGATGATGACGACCCAATTATCAATATGATAGGTAGTCATGGTGGTCAGTTGCAGTCCAGGTGTGCAGTGCCAGAAACATCACGTGTCTCCCCCACTTCAGTGCTTAAAATAACAGACTTAAATAAGCCACATCATCATGGACATGTTAAAAACAGAGCATCACACTCACTTGTTTGGGATTTTTTTTTGTTCAAGTTGCAAATGATGATTCAGTTGCAATCTGCCAGGTTTGCCATGTGCTTGTGAGTCGAGGAAAAAAGGGGAGCCATCTTGGGACAGGAGGACAGCATATGCATCTTAAGAACAGCCACTTGGCTCTGTGGACCCAGCACAAGCTGGTGGCTAATACCAGACTGGGGCGTTCACCCGTATCACTGGCAACCATAGCCAGCATGTTATCCCTTTCCATGACTGTTAAGCCCAGTAGGAAATTAAATGTGTGCAGTAGTGAGGTAACAAGAGCAGAGGATTACTACAGGCATGATGAGGTGGAGGACCATAATGACTTTGAAATGTTGTCCAGTGCTGGAGAGAGTAGCATTTTTTGTGGTGGTGGTGGTGGTGGTGATGGTGGTGAATGCAGTATGTCTAGTGCAAGTGGTACATCAACCCCAGTTGGCAAATCTGGAAAAATAGCATCATTTCTGGGTTTGTCATCATCACCTGTGCAACCATATTCATCAAATGTCCAAACTCCACCCCCTGCCAATGCCATTCATCACAGAGCACAACCATTTGTGATCAATAACACACCCCGTGTAAAACGTTTAAGTCAGCCCAGAGTGTTTTTGCACATAAGCTGAAGTAACCCGCCCCCCCAGTCATACAGTGTCATGTGAACTTAATGCTGCTGTAGCGGAAATGCTGGCAATTCATCTTTTGCCCTTCTCCTTTGTGGAGAATTCTGGGTTCCAGCAGTTTGCTGCCCGTGCTTGTCCAAAATGGATAGTCCCATCCAGGACATACTTTTCTACCCGTGCTGTTCCCGAGTTGTTCCGCACTGTGTCAGATTCAGTAAGACATGCCCTTCAACATTCCTCCTCTCCATTCATCCATATAAGTATGGATATGTGGACAAGTGGCAAAAGAGCGGGGAGTTCATATCTGTGTATAACTGCACACTGGGCGAAGGTGTCGGGGATTGTTTGTGATGTTGGTTGTGTGAATAATCAGTACAGTAAGGTGGATTGTTGCGGTAGCAATCTTCCTGAAATTTGCCAGCATGCAATAATTGCTATGCGCAGTATGACCTGTTCACACACTGGTGAGAACATATTGGACATGGTACTGACTGAAATTGACAGATGGCAAAACCCTCTGTCCCTGAGAGCTGGGTTCATAGCAAGTGACAATGGGTCAAATGTGGTGAAATGCATCACGAATGGTGTTTTTTTCATGTTCCATGCATGGCCCACTGTTTAAATCTTGTGGTTCAGGAGTTTCTGCAGCACCCTGACATGAAGGAATTGCAGACCATTGCACGACATATCTGCTCTCACTTTTCAAGATCCAGAAAGGCCTGTGACCAACTGTGGCAGTTGCAGATACAAAACAGCCTGCCTCAGCACTGCTTGAAGCTGGAAGTTGTCACCTGATGGAACTCCACTTTATTCATGGCAGACAGGCTGTATGAACAATACAAAGCCATCTCAAAATATCTTGTTATGTACACTAACCGTGATAGTTCTGGGGCCTCCATGTCTATGATGACTGAACAGTGAAGCAGCATGGACTCTGTAATAACAATTTTGTGGTCTTTTGAACATGCCACACAGGCAGTGAGCGGTGAGGCTGTCTTCTTCAGCCAATCAATTCCACTGCTGTGGGTGCTGAGGCAGACATTGGTGAATGTACAGCATAGCCTTGATGTTGCCGGAGACTGTGGAAACAATATGTTGCTGCAACACATGCTGACAGTATTCGACCAGAATCATCACATTGTGAGCATTCAGCGTAGTGACAGCTTTGCCATGGCAACAATGCTGGACCTATGATACAAATGCGGAATTGCAGCAGTACTGGAGGGAAGGCCTGAACAGGTAGAAAATATCACTGGTCAACTGGTTCGCTTGGTTCATGGGGCACAGAAGTCACATGCCAAGGCTTGCAAACCTTAGCAGCATAATCCAGCTGAAGGTGTAGCTGGAGGACCAGCAAGCATATAATGCAAGGGTAAGGGGGCTGTAGTTCCAGGTGGTCTGTCATCCAAAGTGGGTGGTGTCAACCCACTTTGGGAAGCTTTGTCCCAAGTGGGTATTTGTGAAATAAATGATTCCAGAGAACAGGCTGATGCATGAACAATTGGTCTTAGTGAGACACAGAGAATGGTTGAGTCATACGTGTCTGAAAACAGGCATCTGACAATAAGTGAAGATCTGCTTTTGTACTGGAATGGAAAGGTTAGTGAATGGTCAGAGCTGACTGCAGTGGCACTGAAGTACCTCTCATGCCCACCCTCCAGTGTAAGTGTTGAGAGGGTATTCAGCTCAGCAGGTGCAATAGTCAGGTATCGTAGGACAAACCTGTCTCCTACAAATGTTAGTTTGCTAACATTCATTAAAATGAATGAGAGGCACATACCAGCACAGACTGCAATCTCGGTATTTGTACCCCGGCCTAGTCATGGTAGTCTTGCTGATGTGAAAATGGAGCATCCTGGTGGTACTGGCAGTGGCTGCCTGAAACGGCACACCACTGACATAGATGATGACATAATGGAGAAAGAATTTCCCAGTGGTCAGACTTCAGACATCGATGACTGTGAGGGCAGTTTTCTTTATGAGGATGATGATGTGGTTAATGGTGGCAGGTTTTAACTGCAGTATTTAAAAGGTGGTGTGCCCCCCCACCCCAGACCACCACCACCACCACCGGGACTGATGTTATGCAAGTCTGCCACCATGAGTCTGTCTGCCTCCCACGGACCACCACCACCACCACTACCAGGACTGATGCTATGCAAGTCTGCCACCATGAGTCTGTCTGCCCCCCACGAACCACCACCACTGGGACTGATGTTATGCAAGTCTGCCACCATGAGTCTGTCTGCCCCCCATGGACCACCACCACCACCTGAGCTGATGCTATGCAAGTCAGCCACCACCATAAGTCTGTCTGCCCCCCACGGACCACCAGTCCACCAGTGCACCACCACCACCAGTTTCTTAATATTTAAACCATGAAGTGAGTATGTGCACTCATGTTTGTTATGCTGTCTCACTTCCTGAATTTGTATGTTTTGTTTTCTGTGCTTTTCAGAGTCGCAGTGGCAAAACACATACAGTACACTTCTTTTATTTCTTTTACAGGAGAACAAAAACAGGCTCCATCGCTAATACTCATTGTGAAAGATGCTATAGCTATACCGTACAGAGAGGAACCGATGTAATGTCCATGTGAAATCCATTCTGGTAAGTATGAAGATTTTATTTAATCTGTTTCATTGCTTTGTAAAGACTGCTGCAAATATTGCACACAACATGTTGTCTTAGTAATTGACAACATGTGTCTCTGAAATGTAACTTGACAATAGGAATTGAGGTTTGAGAACCAGAGAGGGACACATAACAATGAAGTTGTAACTTGTAAGAAGTCATTAATTTCTTTTTTTAGGAAACTTCAAGATGCTTTGTTGTTCTGTCAAAGTGGCCTTATCCAAAAAAAGATCTTCAACATCAGGCCCACCCCTCCACCAAGCTTGGGCACACATGCAACACGCAGAAGTCATTTCATAAGATGACCATGACCATCATTAACAACCGGACTCCAGAAGGATGCTGATGAAATCTGTGAAGAAGTAAAAAAATAAGAAACCATTACAGACAAAACTGAAAATATGATTCCCCCTGCAAAAACAAAGAAATACTTACCTTCATGTGCTTGATAGTTATCCATTTCCATTTAAGTGCAAAAAATTCTCATTGAGCACTGGAATGTGCACACCAACAGTTTATGAGTCACCTGTGTGATGCAGAACAATAGCATGAGTACATGTCCATTTCAAATTCAACCCCCCTCATCAACACCTACAAATACACAACCATATATCTATATACATAGATCTACTCACCAAGGCTACTATTAGTGTACATCCAAAGGGCACCTTTCAATCCAGTGGAGATGATCACATTTCATTTGGTAGAATTGTCTCGCACAACACATTAGACCAGCAACACGAACCTCACAGTTATAATTTTATACTGGGGTATGTGCTGAAACAGTGACTGAGTGTGCCATTAATTCTGGGGGACTTTGTATGTGCTGAAACTGTCTCTTTTCATTTTGTTACCACTTGTCAAATTTCTGCACACAAGGAGGACGCATTGTGGGCCTGCAGAAAAAATATGGGGACTCTGTGCCACCACTGCGTACATGACTGAGTGCACCATTAATTCTGGGGGACTTAGTATGTGCCAAAACAGTCTCTTTTCACTTTGTTACCACTTGTCAATTTTCTGCACACAAGGAGGACACATTGTGGGCCTGCAGAAAAAATATGGGTGCTCTGTGCCAGTTTTGTGTGTTCTGTGATTGTTGCTGTGAGCTCATAGTCATGATGTCATAGTGACATTTTTACAATTAAAGCAGCATTGCAAGAATGTCCTCACAGTTATGAACTGTACTTTTTTATGCTACTTTAAATTGCCACAGCAACCACTACTTACGTCCAAGTTGTCAGTGACTTGAATGATACTATTCTTCTCATAATTTATGTCTGCTTCTCTTACTCCTACTTTTTTCATGTATGAAAACAAGATGAGCATGTCTTCCAATATTGTTCCGACCAGCTTTATATTTATTTGCAGCTGCTTTTCAATAACTATTGTTCCGTGGTGTCATATAAAATGCTGACTGATGCTTAACTGTTAGTTAACAACATAAGTGATATATGACAACTATTTGAAGTGATGGAGAAAAGCAGAGGAAAACAATGATAAAGACCTGGTCACACTTACTGTCAGCAGCACCAATTTAAAAGGAATGCTCCTTTCATTATTTCACACATGAAAAAAGGTAGTACAGCACACTCAACTACTGCAAATTATCGTATCATTCCAGTCAGTCAGGATGTAAGTAAAGGAAGTTGTAACATAGCATTAAAAAATATTGGTCAGAGTTATCAACAGATTGTTGCGCTGCTGCTTTACAGACAGTCACCACATTACATAGTTATGGTGATGCACATAAACTAATATGTGGGGGCATTACTACCACTGGAATATTTCCTGCTCCACAGAGTGCAACATGTGTCTGTGAAAACCACCCATAATTTCATTACAGTGAGTCACATGAGAGAGGAATTAATGATCTGAAAAGCAACCCGCATTTGTGCCACCCTTCCTCATCAACGTTAAGACGTGATGGCAGAGGGAGCGCAGGTGCATGCTCCACTATACTATATGTCCAGCAGCTATCCCAAGCAATGTTTCCTAATGTTATAAGGTTCACTTTGTGGTGAAATATGGAATGTTTCCACTAACAAGACTCTTCTTACTGGAAACATGGCCACACATTTCACAACAAACTGACCATTAACATAAAGAAACATTCGCAAACCTGCACAATCGGATATTCACTGTAAGGAGCATGCACATGTACTCTCCCTGCCATCACGTCCTAATGTTGCTGAGAAGGGAGGCAGAATATGGGCAGATTTTCAGAATGGGAATGCCTCCATTACGTGACTTACTGTAATGCATTTACGCCTGGTTTTCAAAAAATGTATCGCACTATGTGTTGCAAGAAATATTTCCCTGGAAGGGAAAATGTCTTTGATTTAATAATAACAAACAAAAAACACACAACAAAAGTGCAGCACAGTAGTGGGGTTGGGTCAGAGGTGGGGGGGGGGACAATACCCTGACTTACTATGGCTGTGGGATGCTGTGGTGGTCCAGCAACCAGGTGCAGCACTGAAAGTATTTGCTGCTGCTGTGCTTCTACTCTGGTAACCTGCTGCTCCAAAGCACTGAAATGCTTGTTGTTTTCCTCCAGTGCTGCCACACCAGAAATAGGTCAGACTGGCTTACAGGGACTGTGCCGGGGTCCACTGCAGTGGGTAATCCAGATAGTGGGGTTGGTGGTGGACAGGGTGGTGCTGGTGGCTGTGGTGGTGGAGGTGGTGGAGCACCTGATGTAGCCCTCCTCCTGCTGTGGTGGTGACTGCTGTGAGGCACATCTCCCACCCCAGCATCACCCTCGTTAGCCACTGCCATGGAAGGGCCAGCAGGTAGATGCCTGGCCTCTTCCATGGTAGCCTGCCACTGTGCTCTGTGGTGATTCATCATGTGGGTGCGCTGGTCACTGGTCCCCAAATGTGTCCCAGGGGCCCAGGCGCGCACATCACACATGGCCCTCCACCACTGTGCTGTCTCCCCACACACATTAAAAAGCACACACTGGGGAGCTGTGGGGGACCAGAACAGTACGCACTTGTCAGGCACGAGTCCCACCACCACCCACAATTGCCGGGGCCACCTCCTGTGGCTGTGGAGGTGGTGGAGGGGGTGCTGCTGGAGCCCCAACAGCTTATGCTAGTGATGGTGGCAGATAAGGTGGACAAGCAACAGCTACCAGTAGCATTGGTGCTGCTGCTGCTCCTGTTGCTTCTGCAGAGAAAGAAACACTGACCAGGAGTCTGGAGCTGTCGAACATAACATGACTGCCCTGCCCCCCCATGGGTCCACACTTCTCCCCTCCTAATGCTCCCACATGCCAGCAACTCGCCTTCTCTGACTCCAACGTGACCCTCCATCCTCCTTGGTCCACGGGATGACACACACACACATACTCAGTGGACACACACACATGGACACATACACACACACAATCAGTCACACACAAAAAACAAAAACAAAACTTATACAAAAAAATTCACTAACCAAAAAAACACTAAGACAATACAAACATTAAATAAAATAGCTTTTAAAAAAGCTGCTTGATTGTTATGGCAGTAAGAAATGACTCCGAGAGCCAAGCAAACTCCTCTCCTCTCACAGTTTTGCTTTCTCCCTCTACAAATGCAAAGGAGAAAGTGAAACTGCTTCTCTGACTCACTTCCTTCCTGCCTAGCTAAAGCATGTGACTTACAGTACTGCAGGTCATGTGATGTGCCTATTTTCTTCTCGCTTCACCTTACTTCGCGTTAAGGCATAATGAGAACACAAAGTTGTAATGATAAAGTGAAGTGAGTACTTTGTAGAGTCCACTTCGCTTTGCGCTCCGCAGACGTGAAGTGTCCACTTTGCGTCCACTTCGGTGGTGGATTTATAATACGCTGCATGTCTAGTTCAGATCACGTAATCCATACTTCCTGAAAAGATCATTATCATACTGTAGGTTGTCACATTTCCTATGCCAAAATTTTTCCTTTGAATCCTGGCTTTCTGTCTTCCATCTGAAAAGTGGATTGAGAAATTGCTTCTGCTTTCCTCTCTTACGTAATCTGCTAAAGACTCAAGGAGTCTGTCAGGATTGTATTTCATTTGTTCCAACATGAACCAGGGACTGGTCTTCAATGGCTCCCAGAAGACATTATATTCTTTCAGCAATATATGTTTTTCTGGCTACTGGCAGTCATCTGAATAAACTGATTTGAATTCTAATAGCACACTTGTAGGGCTCTGCAGAATGCAGAATTCCGCAGGCAGAATTAGTGCAGAATGAGCATTCCACTGGTGAAATTTCTGCTGGAATTTTACTAGTTCTTCTGCAGAATTCCTCCTGCTGTGATCTGCAGAATAATCTTTCATGGAATGATAGTACACAGAACAGCATTTATTTCAAGGAAAATCATTCCAAAGCCATTTCCAAGAAAAATATTGAGATCCACAGAATAAAATTCTGTAGAAATCTGGAATTCCATTTCCAGCAAAATTTGGTGAAAATTAGGTGGAATTTTAAAAATTTCGAGAACTTCTGTTCTGCAGGAATTTTAACGTTCTGCACAGCACTACACACTTCTCCATCTATATACCTCAGAACTGAATCATCAACAACCTTGTAATGTTCTGCTTGCCACAATCTTGTAATATTCTGCTTGATCTTGGTTAGCACTTAAGGGATTACACTGACTGTTATGTGTTGTGCTTCTTTCTGTGCCTGGTCTACTTAAAGACTGAATCTATTCTCAG
Organism: Neoceratodus forsteri; assembly: GCA_016271365.2. NCBI lineage: Eukaryota > Metazoa > Chordata > Ceratodontiformes > Ceratodontidae > Neoceratodus > Neoceratodus forsteri. Next base: position 119,485,299 of record CM028136.1, on the reverse strand, counting down.
TTTGTAGTTTCAAGATTTTTACTGGTATTCATGTATGTCTTCCTGCTTTGCTTCGTCACCTTGATCATTTCCCATTTTGATCAAAAAGAGAGATGGTACCATTTTGCTAAGCAAGCAAGCAAAGTTTTATTTCTTAAGAGCCCTTTTCCTGAGGTTCAGGGTGCTGTACAAAATCCAGGCAGATGAGAAAATTATAGTTAGTGCAAAACATAAAAACATCAGCAATAAATAAGCAACAAGAAATAGGACAGTGTGCTAAACTCTGAAGGCTTCTGTAAAAAGGTATACCTTCAGACCCTGTTTGGAATCTTCCACCAAGGGGATCTCCCTCAAAGATCTAGGGAGTTAGTTCCACAGGGCAGGTGCAGCCACCTCAAAGGTACGATCACCTGATGTTTTGAGCCAGGCCCTGGGAACCACTAGGAGGCTCTCCACATCAGAGCAGAGAGAGCACAAGGGGAGGGCAGGAATCAGGAGCTCTCACAGATAGAACAGACCTGAACTGTATAGGGCCTTATAGGTGAGTAAACCCATCCTGAAGATATCCTGCACCTAACCCACAGCCAGTGCAGGCCTTGCAGAACCAGGATCACGTGACAGGACCTCGACAGGCCAGTCAGCAACCTGGCTGCTGTGTTCTGCAACAGCTGCAAGCAGTACATGACCCCTCCACTGACCTGGAGATATAGAGTAGTTGAGTATGGCCATCATGAAAGTATGCACTAGTGGTGGTAGGTCACCTGGAGGAATTAAGCTTTAATCCAGGAGATATTCCTAAAATGGTAAAAATCAGCTGACACCTGCACCTCAACCATCACTCTGCTGTCCAGGATTATCAAAGAAAACAAGATGCCACACTCCTCGATGAGATGCAAAACATTTCCAAAATGTATTTAATACTTCAAAAGCTTAAGCGTAAAGACATACCGCTGTGGAGCAGAAGGTTAAGATCACACTGTTACCCCATCCAGTTTAGTTCCCAGTACGTCATCAGTGGGTGGTTCATTGCTCCCAAGGTTCATGTTAAATAGAAACTGATTTAAACTGACAGTGCATACTTTATACATAGGTGTAATTAGTGTAACATTACTCAATTTCCAAGCTCACCTAAAAATTGGTGTAAAAAGGATTTCGTACAATAATTCATATTATACTAAAAACACCTTTATAAATACATATAACTATTGCCTAGTGCAAAGAATGCATTTTTTACTTTTCAGTCATTCACAGTGCCATATAATGTATAACACAATGTCTCTCTCTGACTGTTTTTAAACAATAATTATTATTGATACTTAAATGTAGTACTAAGAATTATTTTTCTTACTACTAGAAGAGGCAGCATCCCTTACCAGAGGATTCTGGTTGCAGACATGACATTCCTCTTCAGTCCTAAAAGATAATTAACATATCACTGGTTATACCATTATTTTACCTTACTATGATTCTTTTTGATAAGAATGCAAAGTAATCAAAAAAAGGGGGCATGCAGAGTATGGCAGGCCCCCCCTGCAAGGCACATATATTCTCAACATTATACTGGGGAAACAATTGTAGAACAATCAAACTATCTTCTTAGACATGGCATTAAATCAGTTGTGTCATTCAAACCAGGTGGGTTCAGTGTTCCCAGCATAAAGATCCAGTAAGACACTGTTTCAGATAGTCTATCCTCTAAATTGCCACCTCTTGGTCCCAATTTCACCTTTTCTAATCTGCAGAATTTGAACATGTGTACGACATCTCTTTATCCTGAATTTTGACAGTGTATGGCCAAGGCACTTTTAGTATCATTATGGTTCACTGATCGAAGGTGTTCACCTATTCTAGATTTAAAAGGCCTTGTGGTCTTACCCACATAGAAGGCTCTGCATTGAACAAGTGGCCATATAGACTATGTATTCTGTAACACAGTTAATAAAGTCCCGTGCCTCACAGGTTTTGCTACATTTGTAGCTTGTAAAAGTATTGCACTTGATTAAAGAGGCACAGAACTTGCAGTTACCACATGGGAAGGTACCATGTGGTAATGCATTTCTCCCCTGAGTATTCAAAACAATCTCTGGGGGTTGGTTACTATCTGGCAATTTAGAGGATAGTATAATGTTGAGAATATATGTACCTTGCTGGGGGGCCGGGGCTTGCCATACTCTGCATGCCCCCCTTTTTTAAAAGTTATATTCTTATCAAAAAGAATCATAGTAAGGTAAAATAATGATATCCTCTGTTAAGGGATGTTGCTTCTCCTAGTAGTAAAAAAAATTATTCCTAGTACTAAATTTAAGTATCAATAATAATTATTGTTTAAAAACAGTCAGGAAGAGACACTGTGCTATACATTATATGGTGCTGTGAATGACTGAAAAGTAAAAAATGTGTTCTCTGCACTAGGCAATAGTAATATGTATTTATAAGGGTGCTTTTAGTATAATATGGATTATTGTAGCAAAACCTTTTTACACTAATTTTTAGGTAAGCTTGGAAATTGAGTACTGTTGCACTCATTACATCTATGTATAAAGTATGCACTGTCACATTAAATCAGTATCTATTTAACATGAACCTAGGGAACAATGAACCACCCCTGATGATGTACTGGCTACGCAACCGGTCTAGGTAACAGTGTGATCTTAGCTTTCTGCTCCACACTGGTATGCCTTTATGTTTAAGCTTCTGAAGTATTAAATACTGTAAATGTTGGAACTTTTCTGCATCTCATCGAGGAGTGTGGCATCTTGTTTGCTTTGGTTATGGTGATTCTGCTGCTCACACCCTCATAACAGTGGATCTGTTTTGTTTGACCATTGTCTAGGATTATGCCTTGATTTTTCACCTTCACAGGAGGAACTATCCCATGCATCAAGCCTGTTTAAGTCCTCATAGCATCCGCCTCCCTCTGGCAGCCCGGCTCAATCACCAGCACCTCCATCTTACCAGGGTTGAGTCTCAACCAGTTACAGGACATCCAGTCCTGGATCCTGGTTGGACATTTTTTAGCACTGTTACCACATCATATGTTTAAGGTGCAGAAAACATATACTGCACAGTTTGGTAATATCTGCATAACAGTAAACCTACGTACTGCAACGTCTAATGATCTCATCTGGGGGCAGCATGTACACTGTGAACAACATGGGTGAGAGGACAGTCCCTTGGGAAACTCTACAAAGCAAGGGCTCAGGGCAGAAGAAAAAACTTCACATCACCACCCTCTGAGTTCTGTCTGTAAGAAGGGACTCAAACCAGTTGATGTCAGTACCAGTGAGTCCACAGTTTCAGTACTATGTCCAGACCTAAATCCTGACTGAAGGGGCTAATAGATGTCAAAGACTGTGAGGTGTGCCTCAAGTTGCAGAGCTACAATTATCTGAATAACCTTACCCAAGAAGGGAAGGTTAGATATTGGTCAATAATTCACCGAGATGTCTGGGCTAAGAGATGTTTTGTTTCAGAAGGGGTTTACCAGTGCCTCTTTCAAAACATCAGGAAATAGCCCATCAGAAAATAAGTATCGAGCCATCTTGGAGAACACTGGTCCAGTGGATTCCACACATCCCACTAGAAAATAAGTTGGGCCTGGGCCCAGTTCACAATATGTTGGCCCACAGCTTCAAAATCACCTCACAGACCTCCTCCACACCCACTGGTCTAAACTTCCTCCAGGAAAGGGAAGTGCTGTCAGAGACATCCAATGCACCACCACTGGGCCAAGATAGCCCAGTTGGAGAAATCACAGTGCTGATGGAAGGCACTCCGTAAAAGAAGAACAGCACAAACTCCTTGAACTTTGCCACCAAAACTTCTGTAACCAGCTGCAGACCTAGATGAAGTAACCTGTCCACAGTCCAGAAGAGTTGAGATGGTCTGTTCTTCCCTCTAGAAATGTTCCTGGACAGATAAGCTGCCTTCATACGGGAGATTGCCCTCTGATACTCATGTAATGAGTTCTCAAAGCCAGCCTGTCCTCATTTGACTGTGATTTATGTCAATGACACTCCAATCACTGACCTTTGGTCTTCATCTCCTTGAGCTCCCCATCAACCCAAGGGGACCTCAAGTGAGAGGGCTGGGACCATATATGGACTGGTGCACTGAGGTAACAGCCCTATTATAGGCTACCACTGCTTCACTCGAGATGACCACTCTGGCAGCACTCATTGCCAAGAGGTTCATTACCACCAATAAGCACTCTGGGGACGATCCCCTTAAAGGGCAGTAACATACTAATGCCACAGGGGAGAGGCTCATGGGGGGCCCCAAATGAGAAGTTCACTATGTAGTTATCTGACCAGATGATGAGATCAATCTTGAGATCACAAACCTCAAGTCTTCTTTTTCTTATTTGTTTTCGTTTTACATTGTATGGTTGTTGAATGCTGTAAAACCTAATAAAGTATATTAACGTTCCAAGAAAAATCTCAAGCCTCAGTGAGAATATTAAGTCCAAGGTTGGCTGTGGCTGTGGGTTGAATAAGCAACTGCTTGTGCAAAGCCAAGCAATGCCAACAGCTGGAGGATGTCATGTTCAAAGTGCAACAATTCATTGTTAAACCAAACACTGAAGTCACCCAGGACCAACCACCTGGGCAACTCCAACACTCTCTCAGCGATGAATTCCTCGACTTTCAGAAGAAACTCTTTCTTGTGCCCCAGAGGCTGGTACTCAAGGATTCTACAGCCTTCACCTGAACCCCCACACATGGCAACATGCAATCAATCAACAAAGAAGATCCCACTGGGTGCACAGAGAAGTTCAGGTTGGATCTAACACAGATGGCCGCACCCTCACCCCCATGTTTCCTCCTTGGGCAGTGTATTACAGAAAACACGGCTATGATGGACACCTCCTGAACTGCACTGACATCATCTCTCATCCAGGTCTCCATAATGCAAGCCAGATCGACTGAGGAAGCTAAGGATACTAAACTCCTGGAAATGTATAGTTTGCCTACTATTAAATTTCACATTTTCCTCCAGTTGCTTGGTATAATTGTGTCTATTTTTATCACTGTAAATTCCCATTAGATCTTAATTTTCTAAACTACAACAACCATGTAACTCAAACAAAAAAGGATAATTTTCCCAGTTTCAACTTATTTTCATACAGAACATTCTGGCTGGTTAGCTTTTAGTGATTCCCCTATCTCAGTCCCTTGGTGAACCAGTCTATCAGCTAAAGTAAATAGCTTTAGCTTAAATCAAATATCCATTCTCATCAGTTTTTCTTTCAGGAAATATTCTTCATTTTAATGCTAGCTGAATGACATTTTCTTCCTTTAAATATGTTTTCATCTTAATCTGACTGCCCCTTAGGTCTTTCTGGATAAGAAAGCAAGCAGAATATTATTATGACGCTACAAAGAGTGGTGTAAAGCTAATTATAATTGGTATTTTAGCTGTTATATACGTGCAATCTCTGATTATAACCATCTGACTGTTTTCCTATATGCAATTTTTTGGGATCATTCTTCAATGAATCATCACCAGTTTGGTGCCATTATAACATAGAAGCAGCATGCACTTATGTCTTTCAGTGGGAGACAGCATATACTTAAGTTGTTTTCATTTCATTAGATTCAGACTTATGGAAAACTTTTATCTACATAATTGTACAGATGTCAGGATTTAATCTGGATACCCGAAAGTGGTGTGGCTGGTTAACAACTATTATGATTTACTGTAATTAGAGTTGGATGAAGCTCTGCCATCCTGGAGATGCAACTAGTGTAGCTCAATATAAGATGAGACATGCGTGATCCATTTTTTCATCATTCAACCCACATTAAAATGCCTGTTTGCAATCAAATTCCATATTTTATGTGGTAAACATCAGTTTTGTTGTCAAAGTCTGAGTCACTGTAACCAATTTAATCTATATTGTACAATGCACTACAAACTGCATTCAACTGCTATTTAAAACCATAAAGGGTCTGGGTCAAATATTCAAAACATTTGCTTGTGCAATTCAGTTTAGTATGCAGACTTTATTGTATTTTAACAGAAAATATATGCCCAGAATTATTATGGATGGCACCAAATTTTGCAGTAGTTATACACTGTGGTGTTCCTCTAGGAATTCTGTAAAGTTATGTTCAGTCAGCAAACTGCTTAAAAATACTCATCTGCAAATGTTGTTTGGCTATTTGAGCAGTACCTTTAAAACAAGCATTTGGCAATGCCGAATGTTGATTGCGTTGGTCCATTGAGCTTGCTCACTGCCCCTCTCTCACTTGCTCATTCTGTTTCTCCTGGTGCTGCAGGCTGCTGTTTTGTACTGGGCTCCTGCCTGCATTGGCAGGCTTTTCTGTCCACAAAGAAATCCACAACTGTCCTGATAGAGCTCTATTGAGGTGGCTCACTCTCCCTCTCTCACTCACTCATTCTGTTTCTCCTGGCTCTGCAGGCTGCACTTATGTACTGGGCTCCTGCCTCTGTTGGTGGCTTTTTCTGCCCACAAAGAAATCTGCAATAGTCCTGACACAGGTCCGCTGAGCTTGCTCACTCCCCCTCTATCACTGTCTTGTTCTGTTTCTGCAGGCGCTGCAGGCTGGCCTTTTGTACTGGGCTTCTGCCTGCATTGCTGACTTTTTCTGCCCACAAAGAAATCTGCAGCAGTCATGATAGCGCTCTGTTGAGCTCGCTCACTCTCCCTCTCTCACTTGATCGCTGTGTTTCTCCCAACGCTGCAGGCTGCTCTTTTGTATTGGGCTCCTGCCTGCATTGGCACCCATTTCTGCCCACAAAGAAATCCTCAGCTGTTCCGACAGAGATCCATTGAGGTCGCTTACTGCCCCTGTCTCACTTGCTCATTCTGTTTCTCCTGGTGCTGCAGCCTGCTTTTTTGTACTGGGCTCCTGCCTCTGTTGGCACCTTTTTCTAACTACAAAGAAATCTACAGCAGTCCCGACAGAGCTCCATTGAGCTCGCTCACTCCCCCCTCTCACTCGCTCATTCTGTTTCTCCCACCACTGCAGGCTGCCATTTTGTACTGAGCCCCTGCATACATTGCTGCCTTTTTCTGCTCACAAAGAAATCTGCAGCAGTCCCAACAGAGCTCCGTTGAGCTCACTCACTCCCCCTCGCTCACTTGCTCATTCTGTGTCTCCCGCTGCAGCAGACTGTCCTTTTGTACTGGGCTGCTGCCTGCATTGGTGGCTTTTTGTGCCCACAAAGAAATCTACAGCAGTCCCAACACAGCTCTGTTGAGCTCACTCACTCACTCCCCCTCTCTCACTCGCTCATTCCATTTCTGTTAGCACTGCAGGCTGGCCTTTTGTAATGGGCTCCTGCCTGTGTTGCTGCCTTTTTCTGCCCACAAAGAAATCCACAGCAGTCATGATAGAACTCCGTTGAGGTAGCTCACTTCCCCTGTCTCACTCACTCATTTTGCTTCTCCTGGCACTGCAGACTGTCCTTTTGTACTGTGCTCCAGCCTCTGTTGGCAGCTTTTTTCTGCCCACACAGAAATCTGCAGCAGTCCCGACAGAGGTTCACTGAGCTCATTCACTCCCCCCTCTCTCACTCGCTCATTCCGTTTCTACCACCACTCCAGGCTGCTCTTTTGTACTGGGCTCCTGCCTGCATTGCCAACTTTTTCTGCCCACAAAGAAATCTTCAGCAATCATGATGGAGCTCCATTGAGCTCACTCACTCCCTTTCTCTCACTCGGTCATTCTGTTTCTCCTGCTGCTGCAGGTTGCCCTTTTGTACTGGGCCCCATGTGCATTGCTGCCTTTTTCTGCCCACAAAGAAATCTGCAGCAGTCCCAAAACAGCTCCGTTGGTCTCGTTCACTCACCCTCTCTCACTCGCTGATTCCATTTCTGCCTGTGCTGCAGGCTGGCCTTTTGTACTGGGTTCCTGCCTGTGTTGCCGCCTTTTCCACAAAGAAATCTGAAGCAGTCATGATAGTGCTCCACTGAGCTCGGCCACTCTCCCTCTATCACTTGCTCATTGTGTTTCTCCCAGTGCTGAGGCTTCCCTTTTGTACTGGGCTCCTGCATGTGTTGACACCTTTTTCTGCCCACAAAGAAATCTGCAGCAGTTCCAACAGAGCTCCATTGAGTTCGCTCACTCCCCCATCTCATGCGCACATTCTGTTTCTCCTGACACTGCAGGCTGCCCTTTTGTACTGGGCTCCTGCCTCTGTTGGCACCTTTTTCTGCCCAGAAAGAAATCTACAGCAGTCCTGACAGAGCTCCGTTGACCTCACTCACTCCCCTTCTCTCACTCGCTCGTTCCGTTTCTGCCGGTGTTGCAGGCTGCCCTTTTGTCCGGGGCTCCTGCCTGTGTTGCTACCCTTTTCTACCCACAAAGAAATCTGCAGCAGTCATGATGGAACTCCATTGCATTCGCTCACTCCCCCTCTCCTAGTTGCCCGTTCTGTGTCTCCTGGGGCTGCAGGCTGCCCTTTTGTACTGGGCTGCTGCCTGTGTTGGTGCCTTTTTCTGCCCACAAAGAAATCCACAGCAGTCCCGACAGAGCTCAGTTGAGCTCGGTCACTCTCCCCCACTCGCTCAATCCTAATCTGTCCCAAACACAGATTTCCGACAGATACTGCAGTATTCTGCACCAGAAGTGCAAAAACACATTTAGGCCAGGATGTGAAAAATGACAGCTGTACTGTTCATAAGGAGGTGTGGAAAAATGCCAGTGTTGAAAATGTGGCGTGAAAATATTACTAATTTGCGAAGTTACAAGGGTGCATGGAAACTGCACAATGCACGCTCGTAACAGTCATTTTATGGAGTTTCATCACAAAATTTTCACCATAGGCATTTTGCTCATGAACAGCATCAGTGTGATTTTCTTAATGTGTCCCGAACACTGATTTCCCACAGCGACTGCGCTATTGTGCGCCAGAAGAGCGAAAACACATTTCAGCCAGGATGTGAAAAATGACAGCTACACTGTTCATAAGTAGATGCAGAACAATGGCAATGTTGAAAATCTGGAGTGAAAATATCATAAATTCGCAAACTTATGAGCGTGCATGCAAACTACGCATGCATGCTCGTAAAACAGTCATTTGTTTGGATTTTTTCCACTAAATTTTCATACTGTTCATAAGGAGGTGTAGAAAAATGATAATGTTAATACTCTAAGGTGAAAATATTGCAAAGCTGCGATGATACGAGTGTGCATGGAAAATGTGCAATGCACGCTTGTACCACACTCATTTTATGGAATTTCATCACCAAATTTTCAACATAGGCATTTTAGTACCTCTGCTAATGAAGAGTGTCGCTGTCATTTTCATAATGTGTCCCAAACATGGATTTCCCACAGCGACTGTGCTATTCTGCGCCAGAACTGTGAAAACAAATTTCAGCCAGGATGTGAAAAATGACAGTGGTACTGTTCATAAGGAAGTGCAGAACAATGGCAATGTTGAAAATCTGGAGAAAAATATTATAAATTTGCAAACTTATGAGCATGCATGCAAACTGTGCAATGCATACTCATAAAACAGTCATTTATTTGGATTTTTCTACCAAATTTGCCACATAGGCTTTGTGAGAGCCCACCTCATGAACCCTGGCACTGTTGTTTCGTTAATCGGTTCCATGTAGCGACTGCAAAATCACCTTTTGGAGCTGATTAATGCCATGACAGTGCCAGAATTCATGGAGGGGTCCCAAAAACCCCATGTTGAAAATTTGGTGCCAGAATTAAAAAAAAAATGCCTGAGATATGCATCAAAGTTGAAAAAACCCTATTTATTCCAATATACAGTTTACTGGCATTTCCTCAGTTCATGGTCAGCTTTGAAGAGTGCAGACATGTTCCGGGTCCACCTAAGATCATTGCACCAGATTCTGGAGGCAAGTATGGGGTGAGGGTTATGTGAGGAGGCAGGGTGCACAGTGGGGGGTGCAGATTGTGGGAGGGGGCAGGGAGACCGCTGAGGGATCGTTTTCTTTTTTGACAGGGTTAAAAATAAAAACATTGCAGGACTGTTTTTTTTTTTTTTTTAACAGTGGCATGTGGCACAGGGGGGTGGGTTTCCAGCGTGCTAACGGACTCTTTTTGGGGAGGCAGCTGTAGCTGACAGGGGATTGGGCACCCCAACCGGCACACAAAAGCGGGGGGGGTGTTACATAATGCTAACAGGGAGTGGGATCCCCCATCATCAACATCACTTGGGCACTGAAGCCGACAGAGATTGGGGCCCCGTCGGCAAACAAACATGGTGGGGTGCACATGCTGCCAATGGAGATTGGGCACCCCCTTGGCAGGGGGGTGCTTAATATTTTTTGTGAACATGGTGACAAGCCACTGCCATGTTTACAAACAATATCACTGTTACAAGGTTTGGCCCAGCAATGACGGGTCACTCCCTCACTGCAGCAGAATGGTTTACACTGCAATGGCGAGGCGGCCCCTGACTGCAGCGGCTGAAACCTTACAGGGTTGTGGCACACAGGTTGAACTAGTGTCAGAAGCAGCATGCCACGGCATTGGGAAAGTGGTCCAAGCCTTTAAAGGCTGTGGGGGCATTGACCACAACAGTGCCGTGTCTCCACAACCTTCTTCTGGCAACCTGCCACAATATGTTTCTTGTGCATGCGTGCAATCAACATAAAAATGCAAATGAAGTATGATGTTTTTACTCATCCTTGAACCATGTTTTTGAGCTCAACTTAGAATTATGTATCAAGCATGACACCTTACATCCAGCATGCTTTAATAGTCCATCCATAATCAAGTGAGAATAACTGAGGAACAGTCACATTTCTTTGATTTTCTAAAATGGCAAGAATAAACCTATAAACTTCATTGACCAAGAGATGTCACTGACTGTGCATTAAATTCTTAGCACTGCATATTCAGATGCCAGATCTCATATCCAAGGCAAAAAGGCCTCATCACATACAAAATCGGGGGTTTCATCTTTGTATTTTGTTATTTAAAATGAATTTGAAAATAGAAGTTATGTAACAAATATCAAATTAGAAATGCTTCACTTTACTTATAATACAAGATCAGCAAGCCTTTTTATAAGCAGAATAAGCCACTCCAATGTGTGTACTAAAGGGTTTAAATGCACTTCCCAGTAGTGTATGAACATGCGATCGTTTGTCTCATGCCTTACTTCTCTGGGGTGTGCATTAAAATACTTTAATGCACACTCTGTTGTGACATATTTCTTATGTATATTCCCCGGAGCATTTGGATGACTCCCACAAAGAGATAATTTCATTATTTTCTAGTTTTTATTGATAATTTGCTGACTGTGAAAGGCACATTCAGTCAAGGCTCAATTGTAGGTCTTACTGGGAGTAGGCAAGTTACAGTGTGGGAAAACAGTAAACAATACTATCACAGTAAAAAATACATATAGAATAATAAAAATAATAATAATAAAATAAAAATGCAAGCAGTAACTGTGAAGATACAAAAAGTGGACAATGTGCAGGCACAGAAATTGAGCAAATAAACACTACAGTACAGTGTGGACTAGACTGGTCAATGATGGTAGCAGGCAGGGGCAAAGAGTGTGTCCGGGGTGGTATTGGTTTAATCAGATAAGAGAAAACTGAGAAAGAGAAATACTCATCAAAATATACAGTAGACATACAGAGACAAACTAGGAGGAGTAACAGGGATGTTTGAGTGGGTAAGGGTGGAATACACCATAGGGTAAAGTTTGTCTGTTTGCAGGTGACACCAAGATCTGCAACAGAATAGACAATCCAGATGGGGTAGGCAGAATGAGAAGAGATCTGGATAAACTGGCAAAATGGTCAAAAGAGTGACTACTAGGGTTTAACTCAAAGAAGTGCAAGATCACACACATAGGGAACAGAAACCCTGAAGCTACCTATAGGTAGGGAGGGGAGTTGCTGGCAATCACAACAGAAGAAAGAGACTTGTGCATCATCATCACAGATGACCTGAAATCATCCAAGCAGACCACTAAAGCAGGAGGTAAGGCTAGTTGGATGTTGGGGTGTATTAGTAAGGGTATCTCAAGTCATAAGAGGGAGGTAATAATCCCTCTTTACAGGACACTGGTTAGGCCCCATCTGGAGTACTGCATGCAGCACTGGAAGCCACACCTGCACAAGGACATTAACAAAATGGAGGCAGTCCAGAGAAGGGCAACCAAAATGGTGTAGGAACTGCATCAGAAAACATATGAGGACAGACTGAGGACAGATTAATGGAGCTCATTATGTATACCCTAGAGCAAAGGAGAGACAGAGAGGTGATATGATCGAAACATTCAAATATCTTAAGGGCATTAGCACGGTGAAAAAGTCTAACATATTTTAATATCAGAAAAATAGCAAGTCAACAGGACACAGCATGAGATTAGAGGGAGGCCAATTAAGGGGTAATGTGAGGAAGTTCTTTTTTACAGAAAGGGTGGTGGATGCATGGAACAGTCTACATCAGGAAGTGATGGATATGAATACAGTTCAGGGATTCAAACAGGCATGGGATAGGTATAAGGAAGCAATACAGATGAGTATGAATAGATTGGCCGTTGACAGAGTAAAGGCCTATGGCACATTCATACGGTAAAAAAATGGGCAGACTGGTTGGGCCTTGTGGTCCTTATCTGCTGTCAAGTTCTATGTTTTTATGTTATAGAGGCATTGGATTGAAAAAGGCAGTTAGACAAGGGTTGATACTTACAGGAGCACTTATAAGTAGAGAAGCTGCAGAGAAGGACTTTGAAAGAGATGGAGGGATGGAGGGAGTGGAGGAATGATGAGTGGATGGCTGTCATTTCAGAGGAGTAGGAGATGGGAAAAAACTCAGATTTCCTAGCAGAAATTTTACACTCAGAGGCAGAGAAGAAATGCATTATGAGTGGGCTGATTGCTTGGAAGTCAGCATTGTTTGGAAGTTGAAAGCTGATAGATGTACTAAAGGCCATGTACACAAAATCGAAACCAAGGGTGTCAAATTGCACCTTAAGAAACACTTCTTTCCTGATAGAGTGGTCGGACTATGGAACTCATTATCATTTGAGTTACTGGAGGTGGACCCTGCAAGCAAATACAAGGCTTATTTAGATGCATTGTTAACTACTAGTAATATCATGACCTATAACAGCTCTGATTAGTGGCAGGGGACAGACTAAATGGCCTTGCCTCCACCAGTTCTCAACTGTTATTTTAAAAAGGAATCATAACAGTAGAGTGATTAAGAAAAATCAAAGGATGGGGAGAGTAAAGAATGATACTGTAACAGGTAAGAGAGCTGAACCAGAATTTGGTTAGGAATGAGGCACAGTGTAAAAAGTAATGGATCTGAAGGAGGAGGAGGAGAGAAGTGTTAGAGTAGAGGGAAGAATGCTGCAAGTGGGGAGGGCACTTAAAGGCAAAATGGCAGAAGAAGTGGGAAGATGGGATCCAGCAAGGCATGGGTAGATTTGGGGGCTGCACTGGACACCAATTCCTCATAGTCAAACACTGCTAGTAAATTCTTGAGGATGAGCCCTATGTACACTACCAATAGGAAACAGAATTTGGTTGCAATAAAGTGTGCCATATTTGGGAAGGATCTTTATGTGGATGGCATTGATGAGGGAGGTCAAATTAAAGTTCTGATCTAGCTAAACACCAAGGTTGTTTCAGTGGTTAGGTTTAAGGTATCATGAATTGGATCTGAATACCAGTCACTATTTACTGATGTAAAAATTAAACAGTTTAAAAAAATATAAGAACTATGCCATAGTGATGTTATTAATAATGGCCAGTGAACCACTGTAAAAGTGACTGGGAAGTCATAGAAACAGAATCTGTCACCAGAGATGGATTTCCTGGCCCAACTAGTCTGCACTATTTTCCCTACCTATAGTGAACCACAGACCCTACTCAATCTCCAGGCTTCCACTCCTTTACCTCTAAGATCCCTCTGTGTCTATCCCATGCATTCTTGAATCCTGTAACAGTTTCAGCCCCCACCACCTCCACAGGGAGGCTGTTCCATGTGACCACCATACTAAGGTTCATACTAAAGAGGGGAAAGGGAACAGAAAGTCTATTATACCATGATTGCACCCCCCCTATGCAAAATACCTCAGGGCCCATCCTGCTAGAAACATAGAAACATAGACTTTGACGGCAGAAAAGGACCACTTGACCCACCCAGTCTGCCCATTTCCCTACCTACTGGATAAGCTGCAGATTCTAGTTAACCAACAGCCTATTTCCTGCAACCCCCCACTATAATTGCCTTATGTCTGTCCCATGCATGTTTGAATTCCTCCACTGTTTTAGACCCCACAACCTCTCCAGGAAGGCGGTTCCATGCGTCCACCACTCTCTCCATGAAAAAGAATTTCCTCACATTGCCCCTGAGCCGTTCCCCCTCTAACTTTAAATTGTGCCCCCTTGTTCTTACACATCTCTTTCCCTGAAAGATGCTACCCTCCTGGACTTTGTTGATTCCCTTGAGGTACTTAAAAGTTTCTATCATGTCCCCCTGTCCCTCCTTTCATCAAGGGTGTACATATTAAGCTCTCTCAGTCTCTCTTCATATGGTTTCTGATGTAGACCCTGCACCATTTTAGTTGCCCTCCTCTGGACTGCTTCCATCCTGTCTATGTTCTTGCGTAGATGAGGTCTCCAAAACTGCAGGCAGTACTCCAGATGGGGTCTCACCAACTGTCTGTATAGAGGGATAACCACTTCCTTTTTCTACTTGTGATGCCCCTTCCTATGCATCCCAGTATCTCCTGGCTTTCCCTACTGACTTCTCACATTGCATACCCACCTTTAGGTCATCTGACATGACTACACCCAGATCCCTTTCCATTATTGTTGTTGTTAGTACCTCCCCTGCTATTGTGTACTCTTCTCCTGGATTTTTATTTCCCAGGTGCATTACTTTGCACTTCTTTGCATTAAATCTAAGTTGCCATATGTCTGACCATTCCTCCAACCTTGCCAAGTCCCTTCTCATCCTTTCTACCCCCCCTTGTGTATCAACTCTGTTACAGATCTTTGGGTCATCCGCAAAGATGCTAGTATATGTTTGTCCAATATTGCCTTGAATTCACCCTTACTGTTTGCTAATATAACATCATATGGAAGCAGGTTCAGTAAATTTACAACTCCAGTTGTAAAAAAATGTTTTCTAGCATTAGTTCTAAATCTTGTTCCCTTTATCTGTAAAGGGTGACCCCTTGTTTCCATACTGCTGTCCTTGAAATCTATTTCTAGTTCACACAATAATTCTGGGTTCTGTATAACATCGTAGATAAAAAGTAAGTCTCCACAAGCTTGACAAGTTTCAAGAGACAGGAAGTTTAATGATTTCATCCTGTCATCATAAGATCTTTCCTGTTGACCTATTACAATCTTGGTTAACCTATGCTGCACTCTTTCCAGTCTTTTTCTTTCCCCTAACTTATACGGATTCCATATTAGTGATGAGTA
This sequence comes from Neoceratodus forsteri, assembly GCA_016271365.2. Taxonomy (NCBI): domain Eukaryota; kingdom Metazoa; phylum Chordata; order Ceratodontiformes; family Ceratodontidae; genus Neoceratodus; species Neoceratodus forsteri. The sequence continues at coordinate 119,469,902 of CM028136.1, read as the reverse complement.
TTCCAAATGCAGTCATATATGCAGTTCAATCTATATAATAGCACCAGCCTCTCTGTGAAGATGTTCTTCCTCCCATTTCTTCTGCGCCTCTCCCTTCTACCTTATTAATGTGACCCATTGTCCTCGAGCATTGTTTTATATAGAATATGCTTCCTTCTTCTACCACCTTGTTTTCACCTGTGAGGTATTTGAATGTTTCTATAATATCCCTCTTTTGCTTCCTTTCCTCCAGAGAGTACACATTTAATTCTCTGAGCCTTTCTCCATAGAGCTTTTGATACAGGCCATGCACCATTTTGGTTGCCCTCCTTTGCATTGCCTTCACCCTATCTATGTTGTTGTGGAGATGGGGCCTCCAGGACTGCACACAGTACTCGATGTGTTGTCTCACCAGTGATCTACAGTATATAGAGGTAATATTACCTCTCTCTTCCTGCTGCTGCTCTCCCTGCCTATACATCCCAGCATCCTGTCAACTTTCCCCAGTGCCTTGTCACACTGCTTCGCTTCCTTCAGGTCATCAGCAATGATCACCCATAGGTTACTTTTCAGCTTTGTAACTGTTAATACCTCTCCTCCCAGATGGTACATTGCTTCTAGGTTCTTGTGTCTCATGTGCATTATTTTGCACTTCTTTGCACTGAAATCCAGCTGCCAATCCCTTGACAATTCTTCTAGTTCTTTTAGATGATTTCTCATTCTTTTCACTTCTCCTGGTGTGTCCGCTCTGTTATTGATCTTTGTGCTGTCTGTGAACAAGCATACTTCCCCTTCCAGACCTTCTATATTATCACTAATGAAGACATTGAAGAGGACCAACCCTAGTACTGATCCTTGTGGCACCCCACTGGTCACTTTGCCTGTTCCAGAATGAATTCCATTTACCACTACCCTCTGACTCCTACTGTTCAGCCAATTTTCACCCATTTTACTACTTTATGACCTATTCCTAGGCTCCCCGGCTTGTTTAACAGCCTTCTGTGTGGAGCAGTGTTGAAGGCCTTGTTGATATCCAGGTAGGCCATGTCCACTGCTCCACCCTGATCCACTTTGCTGGTTACCAAATCAAAGAATTCGGTTAGGTTAGTCTGGCAGGACCTACCCCCATGAAACCATGCTGCCTCTTGTCCTGCAGACTATTTGTTAACACGCTATTCCAGAATACTTTCCTTCAATAGTGATTCTATTACCTTGCCAACCACTGACATCAGGCTGACAAGCCTGTAATTTCCTGCCTCTTCCCTATTTCCACTTTTGTGGAGTGGTACTACATCTGGCCTCCTCCAGTCCCGCAGTAGCTCCCGTATTCAGTGGCAGGTTGAAAAAGGCTGTTAGAGGTGCAGCCAACTCCTCTTTCAGTTCCCTCAGTATCCTGGAGTGCACCCCATCTTTTCCCATTGCCTTGTCCACTTTTAATTTTGTTAGTTCCTTAAGCACTCTTTCTTCAGAAAATAGGATTTGTGTCCACTTCCCATCCATTTATGCCTGTGTCCTTCATCCTTGGCCTGTTTCCTATCCACTGCTCTGTAAATACTAAACAGAAGTATTTGTTCAATATATCCACTTTTTGGTGGTCCCCTTCTACACTACACCCTCCTTCCCCTTTCAGTCCTACTGTCCCTCTCCTTGTCTTTCTCTTCTCATATATTTATTTAAAAAAAAGTGTTATCTCCCTTTGTCTCTGATTTGGTAATCTGTTCCTCTGTTTGGACCTTTACGCTTCTAACTGCCTTCCCTGCCTACTTTTATTTCTCTTGTTAAGTCTCCCTATCCCCCCTCCTTCTGTGTTTGCTTGTACATTCTAAATGTCCTTTCTTTGCTCTTACCTTTTCCTCTCACTCATGACAGAATCACAGTGGTCTCCTTTTTCTCTTACCCTTGCTAACCTGCCTGACACAGAGGTCTGTAGCTTTCTCAATGCCCTCTTTTATTTTTGCACACCGTTCCTCAACTCCCCAGGTTTTCCTATCCCTGCTAGGGCATCTCTGAGACATTCTCCCATCTTCTTCAAACTGACTCTCCTGAAGTCCAGGACCCTTGCCCTAGTGTGATTTGATTCTTTCCCAGTTCTTATCCCAAACCACACTAAATGGTGGTCACTGGTCCACAGGTGGTCCCACAATGTGATGTTATTTTCTCTGTCCCTGTTTGTTGCCACAGGGTCTAGAAATGCCCACTCTCAAGCGAGTTCCAATGCTAGTTGTTGGGGAATTTCCCTTACACAGTGTTCAGCATGTACCTAGTCCTGGCTGTAGCTGCAGTGGTGAGGCTCTAATCCTCATCCAGTAGATTCAGGTCTCTTACTAGTAGTACCTCTCCTTTGTGAACAATCTTCAGATTTGCTTGCATCATTTTCTTATTGACTTCTTCCCCCTGTTCTGGAGGTCTGAAGATCATGCCTGTTCAAATAGTGGTCCCTTTCCTTCTCTCCAGAGTAACCCACAGTATCTCCTCTCCTTCCCCTGTATTTCCATGACTTTTATGTTATCCCTTACATAAAGAGCCACTCCTCCCTCTTTTCTACCGATCCTGTGACTTACAAGTCAGCTTGCAAGTCATGCCCCCTGAGGAATGTTGCTTGTTGTTGCTTATGTCTTGGGTCAGGTATGTTTTTTTTTTTTAAATAAATGCTACCACTATACCTCTTAATGTCTGTATAAAGATGCTTGCAAGACATTTAAACACAACACGCAAAAGTACTTTCTGACCGGTGATGAATAAATAAAAACAAGGCTGATTTAATAAAATGTGTGCTGGCAAACAATAAACTCTTGATGTGCATCAATGTGCTTTTTGTGGCATCTTTTGGTACTACGAAGTACTAGTGAAAATTACAATTATTTGATCCATGTGTCCTGGCATTTGTGAGAGAAACATGAAGTATGCCTCGCATTTAGTGGAGTTAGCCACTCCACTGTGAAGAACTGCCCCTATACCAGTCTAGCACACTTGACCTAAACAGAGGACATAGTTTAAATGGGGAACTTTGCAAGGGACAAATAATCCAGTGCTCTAAAATAAAGGTTTTTTTTAAAGCCTAAAATATTTATGCTTGCTGCCAAAGGCTATGAAGATTTTTTTTGGCATTACTGAAGATGTATTTCACAGTGAAACAGCTTTGAATGTTATCAATGTCATACTGCATTTTAAAGAAAGAGAAGTTGCCAGCCCCTCAGCACAAAGATAATGTTATTGATCATGATGCAGTGACCTGTGTTTTGTGAATGAACCTGGATCATTGTGGGCTAGCCGAGGAAGGAGGATTTAACAACTCAGTGCATGCTCTTCTGCTCGCAGGAGGGGAGGAAGCTACATCTCGTAACACTACTGCCACCTGTAGAAGTACAAGTAACTGAGCACTCAGGACTCAGGGAGGGACACCAAGCTGTATTTCACATGAACTCACATTGGGGACTGCATCACAAATGCTGGTGTTCCTGTAGGGTCTGGGGTTACAAGACTCAAAATGAAAAATGGAGGAACTTACGAAAGGAAAATTCTCACCTCCACCTCTAACTCCATGAAGTCTGGTATAGCAAGACTGACAGGCAGGTACATCTGCTATATTGAACTAGAGGGTTCTCAGAAACATAATATAAAAACAGAACAAAAGAAAAGAAAAAGGAGCCTCTGGCAGATACAGAAGAGAGCTTCTTCAAATCATTCAGGCTCTCATGTCACCAGTGCAAGTCTGCTATTATCTGTCAGCTCTTGGAGCAGCCCCAAATGCAGTAGCTTTTCAGTGGTATTAGAAAAACTGACACAGGATACTGTGAATTTATTACTCTTGCAAATTAACACGAAGTGTTTCAACTGATTTTATTAAATAAATAGCACATTCATGTCTATGGAACCTATTCTGTATAATCTGTAACAGCATGGGAATGCGTAATACCATGAACTATTATATTTTCATGTTTAATTTTTTTTCCTTTTCTGATCCTCTGAGACTAATTTGTGTTGATGGTCTAGTTAATGCTAGGGAAAAAGTGATGTTCTTAGTAGGAGTAGTAATATCAGAGCATAACAAGCATTTGTCAATGCTGAATGTTGATTGCGTTGGTCTGTTGAGCATGGTCACTGGCCCTCTGTCAGTCACTCAGCCTGTTTCGTCCAGTGCTGCAGGCTGCTCTATTGTACTGGGCTCCTGCCTGTGTTGGCACCTTGTTCTGCCCACTAAGAATTCTGCAGCTGTCTCGACAGAACTCCGTTAAGGTGGCTCACTCCTCCTCTCCCACTCGCTCATTCTGTTTCTCCTGGTGCTGCAGGCTGCCCTTTTGTACTGGGCTCCTGCCTGTGTTGGTGGCTTTTCCTGCCCACAAAGAAATCTGCAGCAGTCCTGACTCAGGTCTGTTGAGCCTGCTGACTCCCCCTCTCTCACTCACTCATTCCATTTCTTCCGACGCTGCAGGGTTGCCTTTTGTAGTAGGCTCCTGCCAGTGGTGCTGCCTTTTTCTGCCAACAAAGAAATCTGCAGCAGTGACGATAGAGCTCCATTGAGCTCGCTCACTCCCCCTTTCTTACTCACTCGTTGTGTTTCTCCCAGTGCTGCAGGCAGCCTTTTTGTACTGGGCTCCTGCCTGCATTGGCACCTTTTTCTGCCCACAAAGAAATCCACAGCTGTGCCGACACAGCTCCGTTGACGTCGCTCACTCCCCCTGTGTCACTCACTCATTCTGTCTCTCCTGGCACTGCAGGCTGCCCTTTTGTACTGGGCTCCTGCCTCTGTTGGTGCCTTTGCCTGCCCACAAAGAAATCTGCAGCAGTCCCGACAAAGCTCCGTGTATGTCGCTCACTCCCCTTCTCTCACTCACTCATTCCGTTTCTGCCAGTGCTGCAGGCTGCTCTTTTTTATTGGACTCCTGCCTGCGTTGCCACCTTCTTCTGCCCACAAAGAAATTTGCAGCAGTTACAATAGAGCTCTGTTGAGCTCTCTCACTCCTCCTCTCTCACTCGCTCATTCTGGTTTCCCCACCAGTGCAGGCTGCCCATTTGTACTGTTCCCCTGCCTGCATTGGCATCTTTGTCTGCCCACAAACAAATCTGCAGCTGTCCCGACAGAGCTCTGTTGAGGTCGCTCAGTCTCCCTGTCTCACACGCTCATTCTGTTTGTCCTGAAACTGTAAATGGCCCTTTTGTATGGGACTCCTGCCTGCATTAGTGCCTTTTTCTGCCCACAAAGAAATCCACAGCAGTCCTGACAGAGGTCCATTGAGCTCACTCAGTCCCCTTGTCTCACTCACTCGTACTGTTTCTCCCACCGCTGCAGGCTGGCCTTTTGTACTGGGCCCCTGCCTTCACTGATGCCTTTTTCTGCCACACAAAGAAATCCACAGCAGTCTTGAAAGAGCTCTGGTGAATTCGCTCACTCCCCCTCTGTCACTCACTCTCTTGTTCTGTTTCTCCCAGTGCTGCAGGCTGCCCTTTTGCACTGGGCTCTTATGTTGTGCCCATTCTCTGCCCACAAACAAATCTGCAGCTGTCCTGACAGAGCTCTGTTGAGGTCGTTCAGTCTCCCTCTCTCACACGCTCATTCTGTTTGTCCTGGTGCTGCAAGCAGCCATTTTGTATGGGACTCCTGCCTGCATTGGCACCTTTATCTGCCCACAAAGAAATCCACAGCAGTCCTGACAGACCTCCATTGAGCTCACTCAGTCCCCCTGTCTCACTCGCTTGTACTGTTTCTCCAACAGCTGCAGGCTGGCCTTTTGTACTGGGCCCCTGCCTGCATTGATGCCTTTTTCTGCCCACAAAGAAATCCACAGCAGTCCTGAAAGAGCTCCGATGAGTTCGCTCACTCCCTTTCCCTCACTTGCTCTTTTGTTCTGTTTCTCCCAGTGCTGCAGGCTGCCCTTATGTACTGGGCTCTTGCGTTGGGCCCTTTCTCTGCCCACAAACAAACCTGCAGCAGTCCCGACAGAGCTCAGTTGAGTGCGGTCACTCCCACCTCTCACTCGTTCCATCTGATGTACCTAACAGTGATTTCCCACAGCAACCATGCTATTCTGTGGCAGGAGTGCAAAAACACATTTCAGCCATGATGTGAAAAATGGCAGCTGAACTGTTCATAAGGAAGTGTGGAAAACTGCCACTGTTGAAAATGTGGCGTGAAAATATTACAAAATTGCGAGGTTACAAGGGTGCGTGGAAACAGTTCAATGCACGCTTGTAATACAGTCATGTTACGGAGTTTCATCACCAGATTTTCAACATAGGCATTTTAGGACTTCTGCTTATGAACAGTGCCGCTGCCATTTTCTTAATCTGCTCCAAACTGTGATTTTGCACAGCAACCACGTTATTCTGCGCCGGACCTGCAAAAACACATTTCGGTCATGATGTGAAAAATGACAGCTGTACTGCTCATAAGGAGGTGTGGAAAAATTCCACTGGTGAAAATCTGGCTTGACAATATTATAAATCTGCGAAGTTACAAGGGTGCATGGAAAGTGTGCAATGCACACTTGTAACACAGTCATTCAATGGGCTATTGTCACCAAATTTTCAACATAGGCATTTTTGGACCTCTGTTCATGAACAGTATCACTCTCATTTTCTTAATCTGTCCCGGACAGTGATTTCCCACAATGACCACTCTATTCTGCGCCAGAAGTGCGAAAACACATTTTGGCCAGGATGGGAAAAATGACAGCTTTACTGTTCATAAGTAGGTGGGAAATGGCAATGCTGGAAATCTGGGAGTAAAAAATATTATAATTCAAGAAAGCGCGAGCATGCGGCAACCGCGAAATGCACGCCCGTAACACAGTCATTTTATGGAGTATCGTTACCAAATTTTCAACATAGCCATTTCAGGTCCTCTACTTATGAACAGTGTCACTGTCATTTTTTTAATCTGTCCCAAACACTGATTTCCCACAGCGACCGCGCTATTCTGTGCCGGAAGTGCGAAAACACATTTCTGTCAGGATGTGAACAATGACAGCTGTACTGTTCACAAGGAGGTGTGACAAAATGCCAATGTTGAAAATCTGGCATGAAAAAATTGCTCATTCACGAAGTTACAAGCGTGCATAGCAATTGCACAGCGCATGCTCGTAAAACAGTCATTTTTTTGATTTTTTCCATCAAATTTGCAACATAGGCTTTTTGAGAGCCCACCCATGAACACTGGCACTGTCATTTCATTAATTGGCTCTGAAAGGTGATTCCGCGCAGTGACCGTAAAATCACCTTTCTGGGTCGATCAATGCCATGACAGTTCAAGAATTCATGAGAAGGGGTCCCAAAAACCCCATGTTGAAAATTTGGTGGAAAGAGTCTGCACCAGAAGACATATGAAGAAAGACTAAAGGAGCTTAATATGTATACTCTTGAGGAAAGAAGGGAGAGAGGGGACATAATAGAAACTTTCAAGTACCTCAGGGGAATTAACAAAGTCCAAGAGGGTAGCATCTTCCAGAAAAAGAGATGTGCAAGAACAAGGGGGCACAATTTGAAGATAGGGGGGGATGTCTCAGGGGTAATGTGAGAATATTTTTCACTGAGAGGGTTGTGGATGCATGGAACAGCCTCCCTGAGGAGGTCGTGGAGTCAAAGAACAGTGGGGGACTTCAAGAATGCATGGGACAGGCATAAGGCAGTCCTGGTGGCGGGTAAGAGGAAGTAAGCTGTTGGTTAACTAGGATCTGCAGCTTATCTGTTAGGTAGGAAAATGGGCAGACTAGGTGGGCCAAGCGGTCCTTATCTGCCGTCAAATTCTATGTTTCTATGTTTCTATGTAAAATTCTCCAAAATGCCCGAGCTATGCAGTAAAGTTGAAAAAACCCTGTGTATTACATTATACAGCTTACCGGCATTTCCTCAGTTCGCGGTCGGCTTTGAAGAGTGCAGACTTGTTCCCGGTCTGCTGAAGATCATCGTGCCAAGCTTCTAAGGTAAGTATGGGGTGAGGGGGGTGTGGGGAGGCAGGGCATGCAGTGGGTGGGTGCGGGTTCCGAGTGGGAGGCAGGGCAAGCACCGAGGGACGGTTTCCTTTTTTGCAGGATTAGCAAACAAACCAGACATCGTGGGACTGTTTTTTACTTCACAGGGGGCATCTGGCACACGAGGGTGGGCTCCAAGTGTGCCAGCAGAGCCTTGCTTGCCAGGGGTCAGCAGTAGCCAATGGAGGATTGGGCACCCTGTCAGCAAACGGGCGGGGGGGTTTCATTATGCGACGGGGATTGGGCACCCCATCAGCAGGAACAAAAGGGGGGGTTATAGGATGCCGACAAGGAGTGGGCTCCCCCGTTGGCCACAAAATAAACTGGGAGCATTAAAGCCAACGGGGATTGGGCACCCCATTGGCAGGAACAAAAAGGGTGGGGTTACAGAATGCTGATGGGCAGTGGGCTCCCCCATCGGACAAAATAAACACAGGAGCACTACAGCTGATGGGGACTGGGCACCCCATCAGCAGGAACAAAAGCAGGGGGGTTTCAGAACACTGACGGGGAGTGGGCTCCCCCGTCGGCAACAAAAGAAAACCAAAGCCAATGGGGATTAGGGCAACTACATAGTGGGGGTCAATATATGCCTAGGAACACGGCAAGCCGCCGCCATGTTCACAAACAATATCAGGGGTTTTTACATCCTGCCCTGCAATGACGGGTCACTCCCTCATTGCAGCGGATGGTTAACGCTGCAATGACGAGGCAGCCCCTGATTGTAGCAGCTGATTTTTTAGAAAGTTGTGGCACTCTGGCTGAACTAGTGTCAGTAGCAGTGTGTCACAGCATTTGGGGAAGCAGGGCAAGCCTTTGCAGGCTGTGGGGGCATTGGCCACAACAGTGCTGTGCCTCCACAACCTGCTTCTGGAGAAACCTGTGGCAACATGTTTCTTGTGCATACGTACAATCAACATAAAAATGGGATCTGCAAATTGATGACATTTTTTTTAAAGCTTGCTAGAAATTATATCATATCATACTACTGAAAATAGTTGAAGTTTCATTTGAAGATCAAGATCCAGAAACAAATGGTTTGATACATTTTATTGGACCAACATACATGTAACAAAAGAAAACAGTGCCTAAGCTTTCAGACCAACCAAGTCCTTCCTTGGAGGTTTATGCCAGTTGTTTGGAAAATAACACCCAGAACATATATAAAAAACCCAGAAAGCATTTTCATTGGTTTAAAATACCTTTTTTTTTAAAATAAAAAAAAACTGAGGTTTAAATGGAGAAACCAGTTGATATATTTATTTCTTTATTGAAATATTTCACCAAGAAGGCACATTGAACAACTGATTGTTCATCTCCCAGTGTGACCTGGAGGGTAGGGGAACATGAGGACTGAATACAAAGATTTGGTACAATAACATGAGATTTACATTTGATAATATTTAAATAAAAATGAGTAGACTGTACTGTGAGCAATGAAATAGTGGAATGCTAACAGTTTTGAAATAGGGAGCTAGATAATAATCAACTGATATAATTACAATAGCACAAAATTAATATGTAAATGCAAACACTAAATGACTCATAACTGTGTAGCTAGAAAATGACTGAATGGAATTCTAGTAGTTTGATCTAGGGCAAGCTAGTGAGGATTAACAAAGACAGTACACATGAGCTAAGGTATAATAGAAGTGAAAATAGTGTACAAATGTAATAGAGATTAGGGCTAGCCATAAATAGGGCTGAGTAATAGAGGGGGGAAGTGGAAGGATAGGAGGTAAACAGAGGGGAAGGTGGGGAGGGGAAGGGAAGTGAGAGGCATAACAAGTTTGAACCCTTTCAGTGTACTAAGAACCCTGCCAGGGGTCGATTTTGGGCAAGGATAGAGGTGGTGATGAGTGCTAAGGAATGAAGTGTGAAAGAGGGAGGCAGAGAAAGAGGTGGATAAAGGGAGGATTGAGGAGTGAAGGGCTTGACCACTTCTGACCCCTTCAGAGAAAGGGGTGGATGAAAGGAGCATTGGGGAGGTGAAGGGCTTGACCAGTTCTGGCCCCTTCAGGATGCTGAGAACCCTGCCAGGGGATGGAGCAATGCAAGGATAAAGGTGGTTTAGAGCCAAGTAGTAGAGGGAAGTAGGAGGGAGGTGGAGAGGGTGGAAGAGAAGGGGGAGAGGTAAGGGCTTTCCAAGAGCAAAAACTTTAGGGGAGCTAAGAACCTCATAAGGGGACAGAACAGGCAATGGAGGAGGAAGGGAAGGGAAGGAAGATGGAGGAGGAGAGAGGTCTGCCAGGGTCTGTCCCCTCCAGGATGCTGAGAACACTGCCTACACAAGGAAGAGGTAGAGTACATCAGGAGGGAAGCAGGTTGTAGGCAGTGATGGGGAGTAGGCTACGGGATACTGGGAGCCCTGCATGGGGACAGGGAAGTCCAGAAGAGAGGATAAAGGTGAGAGAGAAGAGAGGCCAAATCCCAGAAGGACCTCTTCTGGATGCAGAAATACCTGCAAGGGGACAGAGATGGCAAGAGATTTGGAGGGGAGAGTTGAGTTGTGGGAGTAGGGAGAGGCAATGGACAAGCCCGTGTTATAACTTTGGATGTTGAGAATCACAGTAAGAGTGCAATGGAAGGCCAGTAGGAGAAGGAAAATGGGGAAAAAAAGGAAAAGGAGGAAAGGAAGGCCAGTAGGGGAGGGAAAAGAAGGAAGAGAAGGAGTGCTGGTACTTAGGGGAGATGGAGGTGGAAATATATCAGGGTGGGGCAGTGTGTGTGCACACTGTAAGGGGGTAGAATTTGTCAGGGGCTTAGAAGAAGGAATTAATGAGGGTCATATCAGGAACAGCTAGGTGACAGGTAGTTGTTGAGGGAAGTGTTGAAGTAGTAGTAGGAGGATGAGCGATGAATTTGAAAGGGGAATTCCAAATTTGTGGGAGGGGGTGGGAGTATCCAGATTGGCTGATGAGGGTGGATCTGCGAGGGACAGCCAGAGTATGGGAGTCAGTATATCTAAGGGAGTGAGAGGGAGGGGGTGTTATAAATGAGGAGGAGAGATAGGAAGGAAATTCTCCAAGCCAGTGCTTGGAGGTGAATTTAGCACAGTGATAGATTTGCCTATTTGTAAGAGAAGGGAAGGGAAGGATAGGGCATGATAATGATCACAGTGGTGGGTGTGAGAGGGAGCATCAAGTGAAAAGCAGCAGAAGAAATGAAGAGGGTATCCAATCTGGCCAGGGAGTACTTATGAGCAGCATCGTAGACTACGTCATAGTAGTCAAAAATGGGGTGGATCATTTTTTGAACAAGTTCATGCCTAGCCATAGAAAGGATGCAACTACGGTACCTGAACAGGACACCAAGCTTGGGGCAGAGTTTTTTCTGGATGGCGTCAATATGTCCAGAGAAGTTTAGATGTTGGTTCAGCCAAATACCTAGGTACCTGAATGAGGATGTGTACTCAAGTAAAGTCCCATCAAGGGTGTGGAAGGGAAGCCTAGAGAGTCTCTCCCTTATGCCAAAGGTCATGGAGACAGTCTTCTTGGCATTGAGGAAAAGTTGATGGTTAGCAAACCAGAGCTGAACCTTGTTGAAGTCTTGCTGCAAGCTGGATGTAACCTCAGCTGGACATGATCCAGGTGCATACAGGACTGTATTATCAATATAAATGAGTATGGCAGAGGAGGGGAAGCAGGCAGAGGGAAGGTCGTTTAGGAAGATGGAGAATAGTACGGGACCTAGCACAGAGCCCTGGGGGACACCAGTGCTAATTGGGAGGGGAGAGGAAATGACATCTGAGATCTTAACTGATGGGGTTCTGCCAGTAAGGTAGGTCTTGAACCAGCTAGTAACAGAGGGAGACAGACCAGCTGTTGGAAGGGAGTAAAGGAGAAGGGAGTGGGAGACAGTGTCTAAGGCCTTGGCAAGGTTGACAAAAATGTCTGAGGTGATTTGGCTATTGTCCACCCGGTAAGGATGGAGTCAGTAAGCCTTAGTAGAAAGGTGGTGGTGAAGTGGGTTTTCCTGAATCCAGATTAGAAAGGAGTGAAGAAGAAGATGTCAGATAGAAATGTTATAAGTTGGGAGAGGATAATATGTTCTTGTAGTTTGGCTAGGGTTGGGAGGAGAGAGATGGGGTGATAGTTACCAGGCGATGAGGGGTCACCCCTTTTAGGTAGAACGAGAACCACAGCATGTTTCCATGGGAAGGGGATTGAGGTGGTTGGAGAATGAGAGATTTAGAATTAAAGAGAGGGGATATGCAATGGCCGAGGCTGAAAGAGAGAGAAGTTTAGGGTTGAGGCCAACAGGGGAGGCACCTTTTGAGGGGTTGATGGGGAGGAGGGCTCTTAGAGCATCATTTGGGGTTACTATAGTGAAGGAGAAGGGGGTGGGAGGATGGTGGGAGGGTAGCTCTTTTAGAGGGTGGAGGGGGGTAAGAAGGGAGGGAGTCCAGTAGCTCAGTGGCACAGGAGGTATAATAGCAGTTAAATTCCACTGCTATGGCAGGCAGGTCAGCTGCTAGGGAGCCATTTATTTTAAGCATTAGGGAGTGGGGGGATGGGGGTATAAAGGGCATGGACCACCTTCCAGAACTTGGATGGAGAATTTATGTTTTTGTTAAAGGCTGTTTTAAAGTATTTGGACTTGGCTAGCTTTGTTGCCCTAGTGCAAGTATTTCAAAGCTTGCAGTACATCATGAAATCACTAGGAAGCTGGGCTGCTTTGTGATGCTTTCAGGCTCACTCTCTAGCTCTGAAGCAGGCCAAATGTTCAGGGATAATCCATGGTAGGTGGTTACCCCTGACTCTGGTTTATTTGAGCGGGACAAAGGTATTCCAATTCACAATAAATATTTCTTTAAAGTAAACAAGGGCCTTATCAACCAAGGGGAAGGAAGTTAGGGGGGACCAGTCAGAAAGGGCAACATTTCTCAGGAGAGGCTCGAGATCAAGGTATTTGAAAGAGCACAGTTGCAAGGTTTTATGCAGTGATTTAGGTCTGAGGACTTTCCTGACTATGAATATTGGATTGTGGTCTCAGAGCATTAGGGAGGATGCTAGAAGTGATGACTTAGTGGGGGTGGGAGGTAAAAGCCCAGTTGAGTAGGGAGTGTTGTTGTGTCTTATGGTTTGGTCTTGTGGGTTCCAAGGTCAGTTGTGAGCAGTTTAAGGCTTCAATTTAATTTCTTGTTTTGGTAGTTTTAGGTGACAACCAATTTAAGTTGAAGTTACCTAGGATGAATAGTTCCCCAGAGTAAGAAAAGCCGGTGATGAAAGTTAGGAGCTATAGTGTGACCAAAGGCTGGACATTTGGGCGACAGTAAATGCTGGTCATAAAGATAGGGAGAGTGAAGGGCAGGGTCTCCTGAATAGCTAGAGCATCATGGGTCACTTTATTGGAGGACGAGTAGATGATGGAATATTGGATGGAGTTAAGAACATAGATGGCCACACTGCCACTCCTGCCAATGCAGTCTTGCCTGAGGAGGGAGTAGCCAGGAATGGAGACCGAGTGGTCAGGGACCATGCTCTTTAGCTATGTTTCTGTGATGATTAAAATGTCTGGATTTTGAGTGCTCACCATGGCTTGAAGGTGGTCTATTTTTTGCAGCAAGCTATGGATGTTTAGATGTAGGATCTTGAAACCATTTTGGAGGGCTGAGGGAGGAGAGGAGAGGTTGGCAGTAGAGGAGGAAACACTAGAAGAGCAGGGGGCAGTTGGAACAGGGTTGGGGTGGATGTCCCCAGCGGAGAGCAAGACTAGAGTGAGGATGAAAAAGTGGAGCTTAGAGGATTTGAAAGGAGCTGGGGGGGAAGTCAGGAGTTTGGAGAAGAAGGGAGTGGAGGAGTGTGGGAGCAGAACATTGAGAACCACAAAGAAAGTAGACACTGTTAGCAAATCTGCATGAGAAATAGTAGTAGAGTGAGACCATAGGTCAAGGATGGGGGAATAATAGCAAGAATGTATGTAGGGGTTTGGAGATAGTAGCTGGTGGGTGGGAAAATTATTTGGTATTGGCGAGTGGTGAGCAAGTGGAGGTAATAAGGAGAGGGATATGAGTAGAACAAGGGGGAGAGAAAACAGTAGAAGAGAGTAGGAGTTGTATTGTTCAGGAAGGCAGGAAATTATAAAAACTACAGAATTAGGAGAAAGAAGGATTAGTAAGCAGGGATCACGGAGGAGGGGACTGGACAGATGGAGGAGCTGAGCTGTGTTTTACATAGTGAACAGAAGTGGATCTAGTTTACTGTAATTGATGTCATTGATATAATGCCTTCTAGAGGTGAAACAGTATGGCTTGCTATGGCAATAGTAGGTACTTAGTTATTCACAAGTAGATAGGTTAGCTGATGCCTCATGGCTATAAATAAAAGTGTCCAGATAGGGTGGGAGGGTGGGGAAGATTGGGGCCTAGGGTATAAATAAAAGTGTCTGGATAGGGAGGAAGGGTTGTGGAAGGATGAGGAGCCAGTGTGAAACACCGGTGGGAATTAGTCTGGGTTGCTGGCTGAGGGGGGTAGCATGGACAGTGGCTTCAGATGGGCCAGTCACACCACTAAAGTTCCAGGAGGGCTGTAGTTACTTGCTGGCTTGGGCAGCCGAGAGCTTCAGAGATGCTGGACATGCCGATGGTGGATTTGCAGTCAGTAAGTATCCTGTAGGTCTTGGGCTGCAGTGGAGCACCTGCTCAGGGGCTCCTCTGAGGAGAGATGAGAAAAAGCAGCGTAATTAATAGCAGAAAGGCTGCAGGGGAGGGGTTAAAGTCAGATAGTAGGCAGGGCAATTTTATTAAAAGAATAGTTTTGCCCAGAGACAGAGATAATAGTGTAATTAAGTGGATAGTAGTAGCACAATAGGAGGGGGATGATCAGGGAAGCTTTTTATGCTTTCTGCTAGCTGCTGTGAATTATTCCAAGGTCAAATGTAAACAGACAGATCAGAAGAATAATTTCTGAGGCCAGACAGTTTTAATGAATTTACATTATGAATGAGTCAGTGTGTTATACGAAGGCACTCTTAATTAAAATCAAAATCTTTAGGTTTAACTCCACTTAAGTACATGTTAAAAATGTGATAGCGTTTCATGTTAAAAAAATAAAACAGAAATGTTCTATGTGTGGCAATAAGAGGGTACAATGAAAAAATTCTCTAGTGTGAGGCAACTGTTACACACAGTCGTACAGTACTAAACCTGTCTGGAGACACTTTATAACTATATACTCAACCAGTTACTATATTCCATAAACATTAAAACCTTCAGTGCTGTAACACAATTTTTTAACAAGATTTAATCAAATGTCAGTATTAGTGGCCAATAAAAAACAAACTTACCAAGAACCCCATAGAAAATGAGACAATGCATCCTAATATGTTTAGAGATAAATTAACAGTCAATATATAATCAATCTACTAAATCTACATAATGTACAGTAACAGTCCTAGGAATCTGAAATGAAACGTAGTGGAATTATACTCTCCCCCCAACCAAAGGAACACCATTATATAGAAAACTAGTTAGAAGGAAGTATATATTAACTATTTATGAGAACCAAGAGAACTAACACACTGTAACATCAATATATCATGTGCCTGAATATAAGCCTTACATCATAAACCCACAACCCCAATCCCCCAACCCACACATACACCCCCCCCCCCCCCAAAAAAAACAACACACAATCCCCTTGCCATCCCACATACACAGTTTTGGGCGTGAAACCAACTATGCACCAGAAAGAAATACTGTCCATGGTTCATGGCTAGTCTCAAAACTGCACTGCTAAATAAGGATGCCCTATGGAAAAGACCAAGAAAAATCTAAATAGCCAGCAGACTGGGCAGCTTTTAGAGTTACTAGAGACCAGTGCACCAAGCTAATTAGGGCCGAGAAAGCAAAGTATTTTCATACTGAACTTGAATCCTTGTCCAACTGTCCAGCTAAATTTTGGAAAACACTTAAGGATTTAGAAGGTTAATACCCAGCCAGCTCACTCCCTCCAAAAACCACATCTGGTGTTTCCACAACAGATAAAAATGAGATCCTTAAACTCCTTAACAACCACTTTGCAATGGCTGGTCTGGCATTTGACCCTTCACCAGCATACAAGTTTCACACACAGCTGTGTAACCAAGAATCTGCCTGCCTAACTCCAGCTGCCTCTACACAAGATGGATTCTTCTCCTTCAGTCCACTTGCCTTGAAACAAGTGGAGGACCTGTTATTGAACTTAGACACAAGAAAGTCTGCAGGCGCTGACCTTATTGAATCGTATTATTTAAAACTGGGTTATTATATATTGTCACCTCCAATCACTGACCTTTTTAATATATCCCTTGCTCAGGGTGTACTCCCCCCAAGCTAGAAAACAGCACGTCATTCCCCTGTTTAAGTCCAGTGACCCCAGCGACTTAAATAACTACCGACTGATATCCCGTTTGCCCATCTTGTACAAACTACTTGAAAAAGGTTGTTAATGAGCAACTTAGGAGGCACCTGGAGACATTCAACCTCAGTCAGGCTTTAGACCATGCCACAGCACACTATCAGTGTTGGCTAATGTCTCAAATCATTGGCAAATTGCCTTGAATGCAAAAAATTATGTGGGCTCTTTGTTTCTTGATTTGAACAAAGCATTTGATACTGTGGACCATGACTTGCTCCTGTTTACACTAAAAAATATTGGGGTGGATCAACTGGCCTTGAAATGGTTTACTAATTATCTTATTGAATGGCACCAGCTGGTTATGGCTGATGAGGGCCTCTCTCATCAAAAGACGATGTTAAGAAGAGTTCCTCAGGGGTCTATTTAAGGACCCTTACTTTTTGCTGTTTATATTAACAACATCAATACTGGTATCGTTTCAACAAACATCCATCTGTTCACTGACAATACTGTCCCGTACATATCTAGGCCTACTCCAGAGCTTGGCTATAGTCACCTCCAATAAGATTTTGACCACTTACAGAAAAATCTACTACAGTTAAAGCTCCTCCTAAATGGTAAAAAAAATAAGAACATGGTATTTGCCCCTTCCACCTAAGCCCGCCTTTGTTGTGTATTTTTGAAATGTCCTTTTAAGACCATTGCAGACATATCTGAGATAGAGTGAACAATCTGGAAGAAGTGCTGCCCCACTGATTTTTCAGTCATCTTCATATTAATAGTATGTCTGTGTGAGTTAATTCTAGTGTGGAGAGGTTGCTTTGTCTCTCCCACATACCCTGTTTGTGGACATCTCTTGCACTGAATGAAGTAACATACCATGATGCGCATTTATAATTCCCCTGTATCCTGAATTGTCTGTTTTGTGAATTAACTACACAATCTGATGTAGAAATGTGCTCACAAGTCCTACTTCTGGGGTGATTGCAGGGTTGTGTACCTTTCGGTGTTATGGCATTCTGTTCTGGAGCAAGTTTAGTCCTAACAATCAGGTTTGGTAAATTAAGTGGTTGTTTAAAAGATAGGAGTGGTAGTTCTTGAAAAATAAAATGTAGGGTCTCATCCTGAATAAATAGTGGGTGGAGGTCCTTAATAATTTTACACAGAAGTTCCAGGTCATTGGTTGCTACATCTATGTAATAAAATATTTGGTGATTTTTTTCTAGATGGTCAACTCAAAACCTTTCAGGAGGTCTTACAACAATTCAATTTACCGAACCACTATGTGTTTAGAATATACCAGTTACATCATCTCTTACTCCAAAAGTTTGGTTCACTGAGTGGGAATTTTTAATATGAGAGAGCTCCTGTGGTCTTTCATGGACCTGGCAACACAACCCCATTTTGTGTCCCAATTATATTCTCTTTTTATTTACAAAATTTTTCCCTGAAGTCTCTGGTTACTCAGAGTATTGCTCCATGGCTTTCCCACAAGTTACTTTCAACTGGGTACGCATTTGGAAAGGGCTCTGTCAATATGTGACGAATGGTAAACTCTGGTTAACCCACTTTAATATACTCCATAACATCTACTTTATGCCAGTGAAATTGGCAACCATGGGGAAAATAATTCCCCCTTCTTGAAACAGAGATGGGCAAGCCAAAGGATCACTTCTTCATGTTCTATGGGAATGCCCTAAAATGACCCCTTTTTGGGAGCATATTAAACTAAGAGTTGATCGCCTTTTAAGGCACTTTTACACACAGGTTTCTGTAATGGAATGACTGTTACAGAAACAGTATTCTGTTACATCGCTTGTGTGTAAAGTGCATCTGTTTCGTTCCCTAGGTGAACGTTCGTCCAAACCGCAATCTCTGCTCATCACGGTTTGCACCGATGTGTTCCGTTTTGTCTGGCTGTGTAAAACAGCCATTCTGGTAGCAATGCAGAAACAACCATTATAAAGCAGCAAACTCTGGGGGGGGGAGATGAAACACATGGATGTGGGGGTTCCCGGAATACTCGCAGAGTGTAGAAAGGAAAAAGAACTCAACAGAGTACAACGGCATCATACAGGTAACGCTGATTCCATTTTAAAAACCTGTGTGTAAAAGCACCTTTAGGTTTGGAAGGGCTTTTTACAAATGAGATTTGTATTGTTGGAGACTATTGCAGTATCATGATAAAAGAAAGAAAATACCATATGGTAATGCTCTCATTATTTGTTCAATGGTTGGTGCTCAGACATTGGAAGGACTAAACTTGTATCTCTTACCATGAATGGCTGCAGGAGCTTCTTCACAATATTCATCTGAAAAAGATGATTGCCTATTAAACCCATTTCATTCTGTTTCTCTCCAGCCCTACCTCTGACCAAGCAGAAAGGGTGCTGCCTCTCTCCTGTGGCGCTTCCAGCATTTCTGCTGCCATCCACTCCCCTGGACCTTTAGCCACATCCTCTGGACCCCAGCCCTACTTCTGCCCAAGCTGAAAGAGTGCTGCCTCTCCTGTGGCACTGCCAGCATTTCTATTTTAAGCTAAGACTGCTGTAATTATTACTGCTTAAACTGTTGGTCTATTTAAATTTGTAGCTAAATGTATATATCTTGGGCTGTTAACTGTGTTGGGCTGGGTTACTGACTGTATTGTATGTTTAAAACTGCAGCCTTCACTATTTTTCTTTCATTGCCATTTTTTTACCCTAACTCTCAGATAACCTTCTAGCCCCTGGCAGGGCTGAACCCACCCCCCAGCTGCCTTTCTTTCCTCTCACGCCATCCCCTTGTTAACACCCTTACTTTTATTACCTCCTGCCCAGGCCCCTGCTGATTATCTCCTCATACTGTCTCCCTCCACCTTATTATCTCTCATCTGGATCCAAGTATTTACTAAAACCCCTGTTTCCTTCTGTTTCTCTCCAGCCTAACCTCTGATCAAGCTGAAAGGGTGCTGCCTCTCTCCTGTGGCACTTCCAGCATTTCAGCTGCCATCCACCCCCACGGACCTTCAGCCACATCCTCTGGACCCCAGGTACATCTAAGCTCCTCCGCTATGACAGAATCCACTTCAGAACACCAGTATAGCTTCCTTACTTTGAATTAAGGGCACTTGTGAGGCTTAAAGCTGATGACTTGATTGGCATTTCTCTCTATGCCCTGTATTCTGTAGCTTGCCAAAAATTTATATTTTTCTGTGAGCTTATTTCTAATGGGAAAGGCTGCTCAATTCTATTTTGTCCAGTTTCCCATTAGCAGATCATAAAGTTCTGCCACTAGAGAGTCCTTAGTTCTTTTTTTGTAAAGTGACTGAAGTAAGAAGATATTTCTCAGTGAACTCCCTCTGAGTTTGCTCTGTAGTTACATGTGCTGGACTGATTCCCTGATTGGTTGACGGACAACAGGGTAGGCTGATATAACGTGAGGGCACACTTTCTTCTGCTTTCGCCCTGTGCCACCCCCTCCTGTGGTGGACTAACTTGTATGTTTATTGAGCCTTATGTGAACTGAATAATATTAATTTAAAACCATTTAATCTTTTTATTTTTAAGTGCCCACAACTTGCCCTCATTTGCCAGTGGTGGGCTCTGGCAGTTAGCCAGTGAGCGCATAAATCGCACCTATTCTGGTTGTGCCTAGCTGATATCATGATGGTCCCGTTGCAGTTCCTCACCTGGATTTCCATTTTCGCCTACTTCTTGCAAATGGGCCGGTATCTCCTATAGATCTGTCCCAGTAATATTGGGCCCAGGGTCCTCCATCCTGACAACATGGAGCTGCACTTCACGACCACTTGCCCAGAAGTATGGCAATCAATTATGGTCCTTCCAACTGCACATGTGGTGCTGTTCACTGTCAGTAGCAGCATCTGTAAACTAGCAAAGCTAGCTGCACCAGTTAATAGGCACAGGATGTCTACCTCCAAAACCATGACCACTAGGCATAAGTGACTGCAGACAAGGCTTCTGCACTATGTTGGAAGAATCTCCCTGTTCCTGCTGGCAGATGGAGATATTCACCTGAACCCAGAGTTCATGCTACCCTCCTCTCTGGGGATGTTCATGTGGGTGGTATAAAGACAGCTGCCATGAATATCTGCAGCCTGGTCCCTACGAAAACTCAGTTCTAGGCATGGACCAGGTTGCTCAACCCAGATATCATCTGCCTGACTGAAACATGGCTCACCCCCAAGGTCAAGGACTCACTTATTGCCTTATCAAGGCTTGAATCTTTTAGACTGGATAGGCAGGGGAAGTGGGGCGGCGGCTGCCTGATATATGTGAAGAATAACTTAAGGGGGTGTGTTCTGCCAAACTCAGGCAATGCTTGTGAATATGAACTATTAGCAGTTCAGCTATTGCTAGGAAAGCAGAACAGGATGCTCTCCATTGCCTTGGTGTACGTATCACCAGCAAAGGCAAACCGGGGGCTTGGTGTTGTCCTGAAGGCCCTATCTAAACTGAAGAAAAACTTCAAGGTTATTGTCACTGGTGACTTTAATATTAATTGGACTAACCAAGGCACTGATCATCTTAAGGATTAAGTTGCAGAGTTGTACTTCACACAGAAGATTTGTTTGGACACCAGGCAAAACCGCAAAACAGGAAAAGGGCACCCTGCTTGACTGAATTCTGACCACCAGAAGACTGGAGAAGGGCTCATGTGATCCCGCTCCACAAAAGTGGTAGCAGGGAGGAGGCGGGGAACTACAGACTGGTCAGTCTTACCTCAGTAGTGGGCAAGATTATGGAGGCACTCCTTAAGGAAAGGATAGTGCAACACCTGGAATCCATAAGGGCACAGGATCCAAGACAGCATGGGTTTACAAAAGGAAGGTCCTGTCAAACTAATCTCATAGATTTCTTTGACTGGGTAACCAGAGTGGTGGACCAAGGGGGAGCAGTTGATGTCGCCTACCTTGACTTCAGCAAAGCTTTTGACACTGTTCCACATAGAAGATTGATAAATAAGCTGGGTAGGCTCGGGGTGGGTCAGAAGTTGGTCTACTGGGTGGCAAACTGGTTGACGGGCAGAAAACAGAGAGTAGTGGTAAATGGTATACAGTCAGAAGAGATGCAAGTCATAAGTGGGTACCTCAGGGATCAGTCCTGGGGCCAGTCCTCTTCAACATCTTCATTAGTGACCTTGCAGATGGACTAGAGGGTAAGGCTTGTCTGTTTGCAGATGACACCAAGATCTGCAACAGAGTAGATGATCCAGATGGGGTGGGCAGAATGAGAAGAGATCTGGATAAACTAGCAGAATAGTCAGAAGAGTGGCAACTGGGTTTAATGCAAAGAAGTGCAAAATCATGCACATAGGAAGAGAAACCCTGAAGCCACCTATAGACTGGGAGGAGTTGCTAGCAGTCACAAAGGAAGAAAGAGACTTGGGCATCATCATCACTGATGACCTAAAATCATTCAAGCAGACCTCTAAAGCAGTAGGTAAGGCTAGGGGGGTGTTAGGGTGTATTAGTAGGGGTATCACAAGTCGTAAGAGGGAGGTAATAATCCCTCTGTACAAGACACTAGTTAGGCCCCATCTGAAGTACTGCATGCAGTATTGGAGCCACACCTTCACAAGGACATTAACCAAATTGAGGCAGTCCAGAGAGCAGCAACCAAAATGGTACAGGGACTGCATCAGAAGACATATGAGGACAGATTAACGAGCTCAATATGTATACCCTTGAGCAAAGGAGGAGAGAGGTGATATGATCGAGGCATTCAAACACCTTAAGGGAATAAACAAGGTGAAAGAGTCTAACATGTTTAAATATAAGAAAATAGCAGGACAAGAGGACACAGCATGAGATTAGAGGAGGCTAATTAAGGGGAATGTGAGGAAATTCTTTTCACAGAAAGGGTGGTGGATGCATGGAATGGCTTACCACAAGTGGTGGCTATGAATACAGTGCAGGGCTTCAAACAGGCATGGGATAGGCATAAGGGAGCAATACAAATGACTATGAATAGATAGGCCACTGACAGAGCAAAGGCCGATGGCACATTTATAAGGTAGAAAAGGAAATGGGCAGACTGGATGGGCCTTGCGGTCCTTATCTGCCGTCAACTTCTATGTTTCTATGTTTCTATCTGCCCCAACAGAATCAAAAATGTCCAGGTGCTCCCTGATTGCCTAAGTGACCACTTGCCAGTTGCATGTATGTGGGTTAATAAGGTAAAAAAGGTCCCCTCACTCTGGTTTTAGCCAAGTCCTGAAGAGGGGTGCCAAATGCAACTTTAAAGCAGCTCTGGCCAACATTGACTGGTCTCCCCATGATAGTCTCCAAGACATTGACCAAGTTTTGCAATTCTGTGTGTCCACAGTCAATGGTATTTGAGATGTCTATGCCCCTCTAAGAAAAAGAAAGATCAGGGTTGCTTCCAATGGATGGATTTCCAGGGACCTCCTTGATCTAATGAAGGAGCGAGACAATCTCTGGGAACTTGCCAGAGGCACGGGCAACCAATCTGACTTCCAGAAATATTGGGCAGCCAGGAACAAGTGTACTGATCTTGCCAGGCAAGCCAAGGTGACTTTCTACAAGGAACAATTGAAACATAACTGGAGCAATAGGAAGCAATTCTGGGATGACATTAAGGAGCTGCCGGGCAGGGAAGAAAGGAGGCACCCCTCCATGCTCAACTTAAATGGCACCCCACCCTAGATCTACACACAATTGCAGAAGCCTTCAATGTGGCCTTCTCCGACCTCAGTTCTGTCCTCCTGCCCAGCTACCTTAACTCCCCCCAACCACACCAGCCCAAAGCCCGAGATAATTTGACCCATCCAAATGTTTACTTCAAGCGTGTCACAACCAAGGAAGCCAGGACCTACATTACTACAATGCTGGGTAAAACCAGACTTGGTAGTGACTCAATTGACATGAAATTGGTGAATGTTGCCTTGGACAAGTTGGTGGTTCCCATAACTAAGATCTTTAACAAATGTCTCACCTTTGCAAAATTCCCTGCAGCCTGGAAGGTAGCTCTAGTCACCCCATCCTAAAAAGTGGGGACCGGTCTTGCACTGCTGACTATAGACCAATATCTATACTCTCCCCCCTCTCTTGAAGGTGCTTAAAAGGATTGTGGCTGATCAAGTCATGGAGTACCTTCAAAAGTACGGTGTACTATGCCCACAACAACATGGATTCTGTCAGTGCCATAGCACAGCTATGGCCTTAGTTGAATTCACAGACTACATTCACTAGGCCTTGGATGGGGGCAGCCTGGTGGGATCTAGCTTCATAGATCTCACCAAAGCCTTTGATACTGTTAACCATCACATCTTGTTTGACCAGGTTCAGCACATCAGGCTAGCCTCTGAAGCCAACTTCTGGTTCCAGAATTACCTATCCAGCAGAGTACAGAGTGCAGAAATTGGGACAGTTATCTCCTCCTCTAGGAATATAGTACCGGGTGTCCCACAAGGTTCAATACTGGGCCTGCTCCTCTTTAGCCTGTTCATCAACAGGCCTCCAGAAGCTTGCAATAGCAAGATTATTCTGTATGTCGATGATGCGGTCATCCTTAGTAGTAATGCCCAGCTTCAGCACCTACAGAATGATTTGCAGTACTCATTTCACGGCTTGAAGGACTGGTTCAGCTCTCAGAAATTGCTTCTCAATTACAAAAAGACAAAGATGATTCTGAAAACCAGTCACCAGCACAAGAGATCTCTTCTGTCCCTTACTATTACTAACAACAAGGCTGCTCCACTCGAGCAAGTCAGCTCTTTTAAATAACTGAACATGATAACTGATGACACCCTCTCTTGTGTGCAGCACATCGATCAGGTCATCAAAACAGTGAACACCAAACTTGGAGTTCTCTACAGGCATAGGCAGTACTTAACTTCTGAGGCCCACAGGTTGGCAGACTTCTCTTCCATCTTTTCTGTTATTGACTACAGACTCATGGTCTATGGGTCGGCATCTGACACTGTGCTAAAATCAATAATCATGGCCTTCAACAAAGCCTGCAGGATGGCTCTAGGCCCTGATAATCTCCTACACACCTGTTCTTTCTATGAGCACACTAACTGGCTCAATCTTGCCAGCAGAATCAAACACCAAAACATCGCAGCTTGGCATGAAATTTCTCCTAGATAAAGCTCCTTTGGCCTTCAAAGAACTGCTCCAGTAAAGTAGATCCGGGTACCGCACTAGAGGGCGGACTCACTGCCCACTTGCCATCCCCTTCAGAAAAATGGCACTTGGTGAATAGTCCTTCACCTACAGGGCTCCTTCTTGGCTAAATGAGATCCCAGCATGCCTTTTATTCATTAACAGCTTCACCATTTTCAAGGTGGAACTAAGACATCACCTGGCCAAGGCTGAGATCTGTAGCTGCAGGTGACCTATAGCACTATCACCCGGTAGCTTGGACTCAGCCTGCTCCTGGGCTGCATTCTCCAATTTGTTACCCTGCTGCCCAGTAACCCTGAGTTTAAACTCTTACTTCCTCCTACTACTTGCCAGGCCTCAAAATTGAGCCTTCCATAGCCACAGTATGTCAACAAGCCTACTATCTACTATCCTTAACTCAGTACTCTGTTTTAAGTTCCTCCTCTGCCACTGCCCTGCAGAAATATGATTGTCTCAAAGTACCTGTTTTCCCCTAGCTTATTCTGTTTATGGTCCTTCCTCACATTGCTCTCTAGTATATTCTTACTAGGTCAGTCCTGCACACAAAATTAGCCCCCCAACCCTTGACTAGAATTAACGACAAAGCCTCCTATTGGCTGCCTTAACATATAGGGTGTGAAAGCCTGTGTTGAGTCCCTCCCCCCGACTTTATATGAAATAACAACAATGCCTCCCCTGGCTGCTTTGCTTCCTGCTAAATTTGTTTCTTAAACCCACAACACTCACCATGTACCTTGGGCTGTACTAATTGCAATATGCTGTAACTCTATATGAGACAACCAATAATTGTAAATAGTCCGACCAATTGCTTTTATTATTTGTATTTTTTGTCTCTGTACTTGTGCACCCATACTCTGTAACTACCTTTCTGTGTTGTCCTCCTGTCAAGATGTAGAACCTTTGAAAAAGAACATTTTGGTCAAAGGTTATGTCCAAATGATGAAATAAATAAAATAAAATAAACAATACCCATTATAGAATGTTGGGCTTTAATAAGTAGTGGGGCAAGCTGTTTACCTTATATTCTCTATAGTTACCATGTAGAAGTACCTGTTATTTTAGACTTTGCAGACTTCAAGGCCTTTTAGAGATTTTAGTTATATTTATTTTGTCAGAGCCAGGATTAATTATTGTCTTAATGTGTGCTGATATGGTCTCAAGCAATTCACTGTATGTGTCCTTTTGTCACCTTGCTTGGGTAATCTCTGTATGGTTTTATACATATATTTACATATTTATTTCATTACTTATTTCATAGTGTCTCCACTGAGAGGGGAGGTGGGTGGGGGATTTAGTTGTGTTACTCGCACTTATTGTTGTATTTGTTATTTGTTTGTCGATGTGTTGTTTGTTGTGGTTTCTTGTTATGAAATTAATAAAGTTTGTTAAATGTCAAAATTAAGTCTCAAGTCAGAATGATATGTGACTACTAAGGGTATTCTGTTGATAGTGGTCCTTTCTTTATTCTGAAGTCGTTCTTCCCTTGTTATGTGTGTTTCACATTCTACTGCTCTGTCAAATTCTGTGAAAGATTGTCCCTGCTTAAAGTTTTGCAATGTAGCCAAATGTGTATCTCATTCTTCCTCACTGTAACAAATATGGTGATATCGAAGCACTTGACTGTACATTACAGATTTATTTGTTTGGCTCGGGTGATTACTATTTCTATGCAAGTACCTCAGTCTGTCTGTTGGTTTCCTGTACATACACGTATGTAAGATTCCATCCTTGATGGTGATGGTGGTGTCCATAAAATTAATACCAGTGGCAGAATATTCCAGGAAAAGCTTGATGGATGGGTGGAGGTTAAATAGTGATGAAACTCCTTAAGTGTGTACGTGCTCTCTGTCCAAATTATAAACAAATCAACAATGTAACAGAAATAAGTGAGTGGTTTCTGTGTACTGTGCCTTAAAAGTCCTCCTCCAAGTTCACCATAAAGAGGGATGAGCTCAGCTATTGTGTCTTGGACATGGCTTGGAAATGATCTAATTAAGCCCCATAGTTGTCTTGTGTATTTTGTAGTGGGATCACTCTCCAGTTCTCTGTAGTAGGTATGGTCAGTTAGCTGTCTGTTGGCTTTATTAATATAGTCCTCTCAGTTTAAGATCATCACTGCAGAACCTTTATCATCTTTTTTTATGACAATGTTGCGGTTTGATTTCAGTGTTTGCATAGCCCTCTGACCCAATGGAGATAGGTTTTAATGGTCTTGTTTTTGCCTATTAAGGATCTGACAATTCACTCTCTGGTGAAAGCAATGAATATAGTTGTCCAGTTTCACATTACTTGGGGAAGGGGGGTAAAATCAAATGGGTTCTTACTCTTAATCATTGAATTATTACTGTCTGTGATGTCTTCTGTGCCATGAAATATTTCTTTTAAGTCTCAATCTAAGAAAGTATTCCTCTAGTTTACCACAGAAATAGTTAGTTGCTGTATTGGTCCTTGTAAGAACAGATACAGAAACAAATGGTAATGGGCACTAGGATAGCTCCACAATATATCAATCTCTTTATGGCAAATTTTGACAAGACCTTTTGAAGGCACTGTACACACAAATCACTTGCTTATTTCCATTATATTGATTTTTTTATCATTTAGACAGAGGGTGCAAACACACTTAGGCAGTTTTATCAGGAACTTAACAACCTCCACCCATCCATAAAGCTTTCCCTGGAATATTCTGCCACAAGTTTTAATTTTTTGTACACCACAGTCACCATCAAGGATAGAACCTTACATACATGTATTTAGAGGAAACCAATAGAGAGACAGAGATACTTGTATAGACATAGTAATCACCCGAGTCACACAAAAAAATCTGTAATGTACAGTCAAGTGCTTCAATATTAACATATCTGTTCAGGTAAGGAAGACAGAGATACCCATTTGGCTACATTCAAAAAAAAATTATTGAGCAGGGGCAATCTTCCAGAGAATTTGACAGAGTAGTAGAACATACAACACATGTACAGTACCAAGGGAACATCTTCTTCAGTATAAAGAAAGGACCAGTACCAACAGAATACCTTTATAGTTACATATCATCCTGACCTTGAACTTCTTCATAAGATTATAAAATGGACAGGGATCATTCTCCTTCTTGATTGGCTAATGCCACCAGCTACCCAGTCTGATATCAGTCAACAGAGACCAGGAAATAATGAACCCCAGCCTCTAGCTGCCTGATTACCTGGGAAAATCATTATGCCCTTAGAATGTTCAATTTACTGGAGCCACCATTTTCTTCTCACTTAGCGAGAGGTACTTCTGCCCCCAATGCTCCTTAGTTCAGTGCCATCTGCCCAAAACCACATATCAACCTCCCCTATGCTAATTTCACATTAGTTTTTGTATCTTTTTTTTTTTACTGTACCTTAATGTCCCATGTTGCTGTCATAATTGCTGGCAGCATGACTCTCAGACAGCTGAGTGCACTGTTGTGCCCCTCAATCGGCCTGCTGTTTGCTGGTTCTCATGGTCCCAATGGTTACTGCTCCAGTCAGCATTAAGTCCCACTTGTAATTGTGAGCAAGGGACTTTAGTGTAGTAACTAGCACCGATCGAGAGAAGAGCACTGAACAATGCCTGTTTTTGTTTCAATATCACGAGGCAGCAATCAGGAAGTGAGGTAAAATGACCAGGATAGAGAGAACATAGGCACATGGTCCCGAAGCTGATCGACCTACAAAGACAGTCTGAATGAGCTGCTGCAAAATGAGCTGTTTTCCTACATATGTAGTTACCATGCAAATAAAAAAAAAAACAACTAACAGTGCTGCAGAGTTTTTTGAAAAATAATGTAATTTGGAGTGCTGCTCTCTGTGATCCTATTTGTGGGTCTCCACTTCCTGGTTTTGCATGGCAAGATCACACCTCACAGCCGCATTTCCCAAAAACAAAAAAAAAGTCTTGAAGAACGGGAACAGAACAGTAGAACTGATTTTTAAAGCAAAAAAATAAAAGATGGCTAGATACTGCTTGGTGGGGGTGGGGTGTGGTTACAAAAACTCCTGTCTTCTTCTGAACCTGCAGGTGGTGGTTAGCAGATAAGAGTGGCTCTGTGACCACTTGGGGGGGGTGACAGGAGCGGGAACGGCATACAAACAAGAGGGATTATTTAACCAAAAAGAAGCTTTTTTTTAGTCTTTGTATTCCTTTTGAAAGTGATTTCCTCTGTTATTTTATTACTTATTCAAAATTTATATATAAGCCCATTTTCTAAGTGTAATAATACCCTGCAGGGTGGGTGGTATTGTGCTATACCAGACCTTCCAGGGTCTATAAGGCCCTCCACCTGTGGCGTTGGGCCTCATTACACCCCTGGGCGATCTGGTATAGCACAATACTGCCCACCCTGTTGGGTATTATTGCTTACTTATTAAGAATCTCCACCCAATATTTAGTAAGCATGAGACCCTAATTTATATTTTTCAAGAACTACCACTAATGTCTTTTAAACAACTACCTAATTTAGCCAACCTGCTTGACAGGAGTAAGTTTTCACCAGAACAGAATACCATTACACTAAAAGCACACGACCTTGCAATTGCTCTAGATGTAAGACTTGAGAGCATATTTCCACTTTGGATTGTGTAGTTACTTCACAAAAGATACAATTCAGGATACAGGGAAATTGTACATGTGCATCATGGAATGTTTATTTCATTCAATGCAAGAGATGTCTACAAACAGGGTATGTTGGAGATACTGCGCCAGATGCCGTAGCTCCCGTCATGGCACCCCCTACTATACATCTCTGTCTGTCTGGTTCTCACCCCATCTTGTTACTCAGCACCCTAGCTATCCTGCCTCCACAGTCCTACCATCCTAATTGTCCTGCTTGCAATCTCTGCTGGCACCATTGTCCTTGCACGTCATCCCCTCTTCCTTCATCCTTTCTCTGTTTCTAATTGCCTCTCCTTCCCCTCCTCCTTTTCACACCCCATTCCCTTCTCTTTTGTATCCTCCCCTAGGACTGCCCTTTGGTCTCTGCCCTGCAGCCGGTAACCCCCTATCTCTCCTCCCTTTCTTCTAAGTGCTGTGCCATCAAGCACTTTTCCACCAGTGGACCAGCCCTGATGTGAGCCGGTTGCGAACCTTCCTCTATCCACCCACAGCAACACAGGTAATGCATCTAGCCACCTCTGAAGCTCGATCCCTCTCACCTGGAACCCAGACTGCAGTTCTAGCTTGGTCCGGGATTCCGATTGGTTAGCACCTTTTCTTGCTCTCTCCGGGTTGGCTCGTCTTCTCCCCAGCTCTCAGAGCTCTATTTTTGAACTGCCTTCTACTTTTTCCTACTCACAAAACTTCACTCTACAGCATATAATTTGTCCCGCTTCTGCTCCCCAGCCCCAATCTCTATTTAATATGCTTTAGCTCTGCCTTCTAGCATCACTCCATCCTTACTCTCAGGGTGCTTCCCTCCTCTTAAAGGGATATTTCTCTCTCTAGCTCGCTCTCTCTCTCTCTTTCCTTCACCCTCATCTTCTCCCCTCTCTAATCTCTTTATTCTTACAATGTACAAAACCCTACCACCCTACACAGAATGTTTAACTTCTCCCTCCTACTTACTCCCCTCCTGGTTCTGACCCTTATCCCCACCTTCGCCTGCACTCTTATTGCTACTTCCTTCTCCCCTTCCTTCCCTGATACCTCCTTCATCCTGTCAATCACTCCTATAGCCCCTTTAGAAAATAGGCCCTATTTTCCCCTCTACCCTCCAGCTTCTCTGTTTTCTCTTCCTAGTCACTTTGCCTATCTTCATTTACTTATTTCTTCCTCTCCTACCCCTCCTTCCCCCCTTCCATATTTCCTACTCTCATTACAAAAGTCCCAAACTTCACTACTTCATCCTATGCCCTCATCTTTCTCTCATCAGGGAGCATCCATCCTATCCCTGACCCTATTTCATCTCCTCCCCTAGCTCCTTCCCCTAACTAAACTACTCCTAACTCCACATTCCCTACAACCTTTCCTATCAGGTTGAAGCTTCTCCACCTGAACATCTGCAGCCTGCTACCTAAAATCGATCTCCTACAAACTCTTGTGATTTCACACTCTCTTGATATCCTAATTATTACTGAGACCTGACTAAAAAAAGCATCCCAGACAATGACATTGTTATCCTTGGTTATTCCCTCTCAAGACAGGATCGAACAGGTCATGGAGGGGGAGTGGCCATGTATATCCTGTCCTCACTGCAGTTTACTACTACCCTATCTATCTCCATCACAGCTACCTATGAAGCCCTTGTCACCTACATTGCCCTTCCTTTCTCAGTCCCTATCTTTGAAGCTGGCATCTATTGCCACCCAAATATTCAACCCTCAGTCACGACTGAACTCTTAGTCGACATTAGCTCTGTCTTGCAATCTGGTGAAGCGTTCACTCAACTTATATTTGAGCCCACACACCCTAATTTCAAAACACAAAACCACACCCTGCTTGACCGGGCACTCACAACCTATCCACACCTTATCATCAAATCTGGTCTCCTCCCAGATGCCCTTAGTGACCACAGCCCAATCTTCATTGTTTGCAAGGTCCACTGCCTCAAACCACCCCCTAAAATCATACAGCTCTGGTCCTTAAATCCTTAGACCTTACCCCACTCAGTTCTGCACTTGCTTCTACTGACTGGGTCTCCCTCTCCTCTGCCACTTCCATCAACCAAGTCTTCAACTATTTCAAGGATAACTTCATCTCCAACTGGAACACCTTTGCTCCTTTCAGAAGCACTAGAATCTGAAGGGATTCACCTCCCCTGGAACACTCCTTAACTACTGGCCTACTTGTGGGAGTGTGAATGGGCCTGGAGAAAACACAAATCTACAAAGCATCCAAATGACTATGAGAAGTGCACAATGCTACGTAATCCTTTTACTAAAGTTACTAGACAGGCAAAGTCTGATTGTTTCAACTCCTCAATCCTGACTAACATTAACTCCCCATCTAAATTCTGGAGTGTCGTTCATGCCCAATTCTCTCCTCCCTCTCACTCTCCCCTCCAGTTCTCAAAATAAATAACTTCCTGGTTTCTGACCATGTCTCTGTTGCCAATGAATTTAATTTCTACTACACCTTGTGTGCCATGTCTCCTCTAAATTCCCTCCCTTGCTTGCCATCTATTACCTTCAGCCCTATGCCTCAGCCAATGCCTACCCCTCCTCCTTTTTCCTTTTCCACTATCTCCCCTGACAAAGCTCTAAGTGCCCTCCTCTCACTCAACCCCTCAAAAGGCTCCTCCCCAGATGATCTTGATCCTAAACTTCTCTTCCTTTCCACTCCTGCCATTGCTTATCCTATCTCTCTCTCTCTAATCCTTAACCTCTCCTTTATTTCTGCCCATATTCCCTCCTCCTAGAAGCACGCTGTAGTCCTTCCTCTCCCCAAGGGCAGTAACATATCCACTTCAGGCAACTATTGCCACATTTCTGTCCTTCCTACCCTTGCCAAACTTGAATAACATCTAGTTTTCTCACAACTATCATCCTTCCTCCCTGATTCATCCTTCTTCACCCCTTTCCAATCTGTTTTTTGGAAGAACCAATCAACCAATACCTCCCTCCTCAGGTTCACTGATTCCATCCTTACAGGGATGGATGATGGCCTGATCACCTCAGCCATCTTTGTTGATCTAGCCAAAGCTTTTGACACTGTTTCCCATCCCCTGCTTCTTGACTTCCTCTCCTCAGCTGGCCTTGCTCCGTCAGCTACTAACTGTTTTAAATCATACCTCACTGGCAAGAACTAATCAGTAGGAATCTCTGATTCTATCTCCCCTCAACTCCCCATCACACTGGTGTTCCCCAGGGATCAGTGCTTGGTCCCCTACTCTTCTTCATCTTCCTTAATGATCTTCCCACAACCTGCTCTTCTTTGTCTGTCCACATGTACGTCAATGATACTGTTTTATACAGCTCGGGCAAAAATCCTGCTGCTGTGGAAACCAGCTTACAGCATGACTTCAACCAAGTCCAGCTGTGCTTTGCCTCCCACTAGCTCTTCCTTAATGCCAAGAAGACAGTCTCTATGACCTTTGGCACCAGGCAGGGACTCTCTAGGCTCCTGGTCCTACCCATCTTCCACAACCTTGATGAGACCCTCCTTGAGGACACCTTCTCATTTAGATATCTGGGGATTTGCCTGGACCAACACTTCAACTTCTCTGTGCATATCGATGCCATCCTGAAGAAACTATGCCTCAAGCTTGGTGCTCTGTACAGGAATCATAGTTGCATCCTGCTGACTGCAAGACATGAACTTGTCCAGAAGATGAAACTCCCCATCTTTGACTACTGTGATGTAGTCTATGGTGCTGCTCCCAAATCTTCTTTTACTAAATTGGACATTCTCTTTAACTCCTTCTGCCACTTTGCCCTTGACTCCCCTTCCCGGTCCCATCACTCTGAACTCTACCACTCCCTAACCTTCCTCCCATTATCTCACAGACACATCTCTCACTGTGCCAAATTAACCTCCAAATTCTGATTTGGTGCACTCCCCCTCTACCTCTCATCCTCTCTCTCCATTCCACCTCCACCGCCCATTCTCTCAGATCTAATGACTCCTGCACCTTGATGGTCCCTTGCTGATCCACCCTCATCGGCCAGACTGGATTTGCCTTCATTT
The DNA here is from genome assembly GCA_016271365.2 of Neoceratodus forsteri. Lineage (NCBI taxonomy): Eukaryota > Metazoa > Chordata > Ceratodontiformes > Ceratodontidae > Neoceratodus > Neoceratodus forsteri. The sequence continues at coordinate 119,436,825 of CM028136.1, read as the reverse complement.
TCCTAAAATCTAGAATCCCCCACAAAAAAATACGGCACTCCTCCTCCATCTACTCCCTAGGCACTGCCCTTCACAACTACCTTTCTCCCAGCTGTTCCTACTTTAACCTTCCTTAACTACCTATCCCCAGCTCCAGCTTTCCAACCCTGACCCCCCTGGCAGGGTTCTCATCATCATGAAGAGGGGAAACAGAGCCTGGCTACCCCTCTTCCTCATATTCATTCTTGCCTCCCCTCCTTTCTTTTCCTCCTGCCCTTCTGGGCTGCCTGTGCTTATGAGCTACCCAATCCTTCTACTCCTACAGGACTTGTGTACTACCTCAAGCTTGTTCCTCATACACTTTCACACTAGAAATGATTCTGTTGCATTATTATTGTGTACATTTATTGTACTATTCCCAGTGTTACCCTACTGTAGTATAATTTTACAAGTTGTAATTGTCTGCACTGCCCATATATAATTTATAACTGTTCATCCTTTAACTGTTTAATTTCTGTCTTCTTAACCCTATGTAACCCCCTCCTCCTCAGTTTGCACTGTGAGAAGAGCAACTTGTTGTTCAGTGTGCCCTCCTGGTAAAACATTTCAATAAATAAATAAACTGTGCAAGCTCTCCGCACTAGCATGAACTCACACAGAAACACTATTAATAAGAAGATGACCGAAAAGCCAGTGGGGCAGTACTTCTCTCAGACTGATCACTCAGTCTCAGATACATCGGTAATGGTGTTAAAAGGACATTTTAAAAATACACAACAGAGATGGGTTTTTGAGGTCAGGCATATTTTACTTCTCAATATGGTAGAAGATGGCCAGAATGTTGATTTGGGTTTTATGACAGAGTACCCTCCTTGAACTTACACAGACCTTAAGAACAAAGGATGGACTTCAGTGTTTTTTTTTTTGTTGCTGTTGTTTTAATATTGTAAAGTTAAAGGGTCCCTTTTAACTGGTTATCTATATTTTGTTATCTCTCCATAAACTATTTGGGGGGTATGGGGATATTGAGTTGGTTGTGTGTGGGTGGGTGGGTGGAGAGGGGTGGAGTTTTGTAAAAAACATAGAAACATAGACTTTAATGGCAGATAAGGACCACTTGGCCCACCTAATTTGCCTATGTCCCTAGCTATTGGATAAGCTACAGATCCTAGTTAACCAACAGCCTACCTTTTTCAACCCACCAGCAGAATTGCCTTATGTCTGTCCAATGCATTCTTGAATCCCCCCACTGTTTTGACCCCATGACCACCTCAGAAAGGCCATTCCATGTGTCCACCACCCTCACTCTGAAAAAATACTTCTTCACATTGCCCTTGAACCATCCCCCCTCTATATTCAAATTGTGTCCCCTTGTTCTTGCACATCTCTTTTTCTGAAAGATGCTACCCTCTTGGACTTTCTTGATTCCCTTGAGGTACTTGAATGTTTTTATCATGTCCCCCTTCTCCCTTCTTTTCCCCAAGGGCATACATACATATTAAGCTCCTTTAGTTTCTGTCTTCATATGGTTTCTATTGCAGACTGTGCACCATTTTAGTTGCCCTACTCTGGACTGCCTCCATCCTGTCTATGTCCTTGTGGAGATGGGTGAGGTAAAGCTTATATTCAGGTACATGATGTTATGATGTTACAGTGTGCTAGGACTTGTGGTTCACCTACATAGTGTAGTTATACTTCCTTCCAACTAGTTGTCTATAATATAATGTTAGCCGGGGGGGGGGTATTTCTTTTAGTTTTTAATTTCCATTCCTAAGACTGTTTCTGTGCTTATAGTACATTGATTATATACTGACACATTTTGAATTCTAAACATATCAGGATACATGATCTCATTCCCTTGGGGGTGCTTAGTAGTTTGTTTATTATTTTGCACTAATTCTGACATTTTATATTTCTTATAAAAATCTTGTTACAGCACTGAAGGTTTTAATGTTTATGAAATATGCATCAGGTTGAGTATATCATTGATAAATCATCTTCAGATAGGTTTAACTATTTATGAATGTATTATTTTTTTTTTTTTGAAATTTAAATTTATTAAGTTTTGACAACAAAAACAAACACAACAAAACAAACGTGACTGATAAGGTACAGAGTAGAAGGAATCGGTACAACCAATACCACCCTAAAACCCCTCCCCACCCCTTGCCACAAACTGCCCCCCACCCTCCCAGAAAAGAAAAGCAATCCAGCCCCCACCCCACTGATATATAAGTAAGGCAAGGTTCAACCTCGGACCTGTCCACCCTACCCTCAACCTCCCTCCTCCTCCCACCCTCCTCTATAGGTGCGCCATCTCAATACAGTAAATATTCTGGGTAATACAGTCAGTCATCCTTAATACTACACAAATCCAGTACCAGCAAGATTACAAAATGACATACATGACCAAATTCAAGATATTTATGCGGACTATAGGGATCAGGTCCCAAAATTAATTAATGCAGACATAGTGCCTGAAGTTTGCCCCATCTCTTCTGAAACAGATCCATACGACCGTGCAGACTGGCAATCAAACTCTTCAACTGTAAATACGAAGTAAGTTCAATCAGCCAATCTGCATAAGACAAGGCCAGTTGGTCTGTCCAATGTCTCAAAACTAATTTCTTGACTGCCATGGACACCAAGGCCATATGGTATCGACGTTCTACACTATCTATATGGGAAAATTCACCCAGAATACATACTTCAGGAGAGAAGAAACCAGACAGACCCAGAAGGGGATCCAGATTATCCCGGACAAGGGACCACAAAGGGGCAACCTTAGGACAGTCACGGAACATATGAATTAGATTACCTTCTCTCCACGAGCACCTAGAGCAAATCAATGGGGAAGTTTCTTGAGCTTGAAAAGCTTGGCAGGGTGTAATACAGGTTGTTAACAATATAATATTGGGTTAGGCGTAGTCTATCCTGGGTATGGTACCTATGTAAGTCCTTCCATATACAGGGCCAACTCAGAGAAGCATCAGGTAGCAGATATGCCCAGACACTAGAGCCTTCAACAGTCTCCGGGAATTTATAATTCAAAAGGAAGGAGTAAATCAAGGAGATAGAGTAAGATTGAGAAGCAAGATTTATAATTTGCGAAAGAAAGGGGTAGGCCACCGAATCTCTAAATATGGTACCAAATTTCCCAGCAATAAGATGTCTTAATTGGTACACTTTAAAGACCCCTCTGCTAGGAATGCAAAACTTATCCAATATGTCACCGGAAGAAAGAAGAGATCCCTGATTATAGAAGTGCCCCACCCTGGCCTCTCTAATCTGTGGGAGCCAGTCCGGCATAAGCCAAGAACTACCCAACTTTTTATTAGGACCGAGAATTACTGACTGACCCAAATCCGAGACACTAGAAATGTGAAAAGATACTAAACATTGAGCCAGTGACTTAAGGGCGATTAAGATCGTATTATCAGACATCCAATGTGAGAGTGCCACTGGAGGAGCATAAAGTATAGCATAACTATCAAGTTTAGATTCAGAAAGAAGAGAACGCTCAAGCTGGAGCCAGATTGGACAAGGTAGTGTAGAATTGGCAGAGAACCACCTCCCCAATTTGGAAAGATGGGCTGCCCAATGGTAAAGTAGAAGATTAGGTAACCGAAGACCGCCTTTTTCTTTAGGAAGATATAATTTAGCATATGAGCGTCTAACGCCCTTCCCACGCCAGATAAAGTTAGAGAACATAGTATGCAGTTGCTGAAAGTATGTATGAGGGAGCCACAAATTTAACAAGTTCAACGGGTAAAAGATCCGGGGGAGGACATTCATTTTAATAATATTGATCCAACCCCAAAGAGAAATAGGGAGGACAGACCATCGCTGCAGGTCTTGATAAACCAGGTTTTAATTCTATCCAAATTTAGCTTTTCAGAAGAGGGTTCAGTCAAAAATAAATCCCCAAGTACTTAATGGATCTAGGGTCCACCTCATCCCAAAGAAGTAAACTCCTGTTTATTGGTATAGACGTTTAATGGGAAAATTTCGGACTTAGAAATATTCAGTTTGTATTGAGAAAAAGAACCGGACTGCTCAATAATATCAATCGCTGCTTTTAAGGACTCAGCTGGGTGTACCAGATGCAGAAGTATGTCATCTGCATAGGCAGAGAGCACCAGTTCCTGCTGTTGTAACATAAAGCCTCTAACCTGAGGGGATGTTTTAAGTCTGATAAGCAGCGGTTCCAAATACAAATTAAACAGCAAAGGTGAAAGGGGGCACCCCTGTCTAGTACCAGTATGTAAACAGAAAAGAGGGGAGAAAACCCCATTACAATAAATTTTAGCTGAGGGGGAGCCGTAGAACATCTGAACCCTTTTCAGGAATCCTGACAGAAAACCCATCCTCTCCATTACAGCCCAGAGGAAGGACCAGTCCACACGGTCAAAGGCCTTTTCTGCATCGAGAGAGAGACCAAAGCTGCCGGATAAGGAACTGATTGGGCATGCTGGGAAATATGAGACAAGGTTCTTAAGTGATCCGCAGCAGACCTGCCAGACACAAAGCCTACTTGCTCGGGACTGAGTAAACCAGACCAGACTTTCTTAATTCTTTCGGCTAATATCTTAGCGAATATTCATGTCATAATTTTGAAGGAAATAGGTCTGTAGTTTGCGGATCTGTGGAAGCTTTGCCAGACTTGGGGATCAAAATAATTGTGGCCTCAAACAGAGTAGGATCAACTTCAATAGAGACCGATGAGATATTCATATAACTTAAGGAGAGTAGGTACCAGCTCTTTTACGAAAACCTTGTAAAAATTAGCGGGGAAGCCGTCAGGGCCAGGTGCTCTGTCAGGGGCCATAGAGGTAATAGTCCTTTCTATCTCCTCCAACGTAATAGGAGCCAATAGAATTTCTTGTTGGGACAATGACAAACAAGGAATGTCAACATTCCCCAAATATGTCTTGATATTTGAGATAGAGGGAGATAAGGAAGGCTTACTATAAAGATCCAAGTAATATTTCTCAAAGATAGGGGCAATACCTCTAGGGGAGGATACAGTAGAACCGGATGGGGAAATCAGAGAGGGAATTATCCTAGAGCCTTCCAACTCCCGCAATCGCAAGGTCAAGAGTTTCCCAGCTTTTTCCCCATGATCAAAATATTTAGCTTGAGTTCTTAACAAACAGTATTCCATTTTTTCCTTCAAAAGATCCATATACTCACGCTTGACTAACAAAAGATCTTTAAGAACCGGTAATGAAGAGGTTGAAGAGTACTTAGCTTCCAACTCTCTAATTTTATTCATTAGAGACAGAGATTTTGCGAGCCGGGCTTTCTTCCTGGAGGAGGCCATTTTTATTAACTCACCCCTAAGGTAGCACTTCAAAGAACACCAAACTAAATCAAGTCTCGGGGTGGAATTCAAGTTCTCCGCCAGGAAGAAAGAAATCATAGACTTAATACTCGAGACATTCTGAGGATCTTTCAACAGCTGGGTGTTTAACCTCCAAGCAGAATCCCGGCAAAACTCAGGATCCAAAGAAAGTCTGATCCAGACTATGGCATGATCTGATAGAATGATTGGATCAATACCAGACTGAAGAAGACTGGGAAGAAAGGATTTACTAACTAAAACATAATCGATCCTCGATTTGGAGCCATGTGGCTGAGAAAGAAAAGAGAAAGCACGAAAGGAAAGATTGGAGAGTCTCCATGGGTCACATAAACCTAACATTAACAATAACTCCTGGAGAGCTCTCTGGGCAGGGAGAGGGGCGCATATCCTGGGGCTCTTTGTCAATGTAGATGAAAGGAGAATTCAGTCCCTCCCAGTATAACTGGAAGGAAGAAAGTTAGATACCTTGTCTGCAAGAGACATAAAAATTCTGGACTCCCCCCCACCGGTCCATATATAGAACCCAGAACAACACTTCCGCCATTGAGAATACCCTTAACCAGAATAAACCTCCCCTCTGGGTCTGATAAAATCAGTTCCTTCATAAATAAAACATGTTTTTTAATAAGGACAGCAACACCCTTACTGAGACTAGAATTCCCAGCAAGATAAATCTGGGAAAAACCAGAACGAGATAGGAATTTGGTGTCAACATGGCTTAGATGCGTTTCTTGCAGAAAAAGAATATCCACCTGCAGCAATGAGCAGTGGTTAAAAATCTGAGACCGTTTGACCCGATCCCTAAGTCCGCGCACATTCCAAGAGACTATTTTAATGGTATTTATAGCCATTTTAAATACCATATGGAAAAAACATGTACCCAGAAAATCTCAGTAATAAAAGGAGAAAAAAGGCACACCAAAACCAAATAAGCCCGGAATTCAATAGTCTGCCAGAACACCCCAGAATAGAATACCCACACAGAGAACCCTAACAGTCTAGCCACACTTATGCAGTACCACACTCTAAGCTGGCAAACTAAACCTAACCTCCCAAACCCCCCCCACCACCCGCTACTATCCCCAGAAAAACCCTCCCCCCAAAATGCCTCCAATAGACGTTACCATCTAAAATATGCAATATAATATAACACAGCCACACTTGGCAAAACTCGATGCATAACACACAGTAATATACCAACCCCCCCCCCCAACCCAGCCCAAATACTCCACCAATGACTTAAACGACAAGAGTAGATGACCCAACCCATCCACCCACCCCCCTTCCCAGTATAGACCATAAACCCCCAAAGATAACTATTTACACCGGGGGGCCAGGGCAGAAGCCAAAACCGGTTCAGGCAAAGAGAAGGAAGCCCTGACCGCCCAACCTCAATTGCGAACCTCTGAGGCCCCAGTAGTGATTGGCCAGGCCAACGGAGGGAAATACAACCCAGAGACATGTTACCATGGGCATAGGACCCAACCCCCCATAAGGTGAGCCACAGTATCCCCACCACTGGGGGGAGGTTAGCCAGCCCCCCAACCCTAGGCTCACGATTCCACATCCAGCAAGCCTCAAAACTTCAGGCCAACAACAACCCCGCACCCTGAACACCAGCAATCGTAAAAACTATTTAGATTAAGGGAAGAAAAGTCCTCTCACCATACGTAATGCCCCCGACTGGACATTACCAGCGTACCCACGTCAGCGCCATCCACAAGAACAAATACATATCACACTCACCCTCCAAGAACCCTGACAGCCCGTAGAGGTAGCTTGAGCTGAGAAACACTTCGGATCAGTGAGAGTTCGCCACATAGGCCCGATGTCTCCGGGGGGAACTATAACCGCGCGGGACCAAACAGGTCCCACCACCAGGAAGTCACCCCCACAGAAACCACAACCAGCAAAAAGGTTCCGGATATGCAAGATATACCGGGCCCAGCAGAGGAGCTTTCATCTCGACCCGTAGGAAAGCGCCCAGCCACCCGGTCCAGCCATCAAGGATTGCCAGTAAGAGAAAAGACAAGGATAAGAAAGCTCTGGAGCCTGAGACAGCCAAAGGGGGAGAAACAGGAGGAATTTAGGCACCAAAGCCACTCACGCAGATTAGGGTAGTAAAGAGGCTATATAACTCAATAAAAGAAAAGTAAGGAGGAAACAAGCCACCCATGTATCAATAGGCCCACAAAGAACAGCCACAATGCAATAGTATATAAAAATGCAAAGTGTCTCTCAGCCAGAGTTCTTAAATAAATCTGGTAGCTTAGTAGCCAGGTCCTTCAGAGCCATCTCGGGAGAGCTGAAGCTGTAGGTAGAGCCTCCAACAGTAACCTTTAACGCCTGGGTAAATCATCCTAAAGGAATGGGCGGGCAATTAATTTCTGGAGTACAGGATGAAAGCGCCCTCTTCTCTCTAGTTTCCTTCGGGAGGTCTTGAGTGATCCGAATTCTGGCCGATCCCCACAGCACCTCTTTTAAGTCGCGAGATTTACTGTAAACATGTTGTCTCTCAATGTAACTTAAAAATTTCATAATGATAGGTCGCGGAGGAGATCCAGACAGGGGTCGAGGCCTTAGCGAGCGATGGGCCTGTTCCAGGTGGTACGAGGGGCTAATAGGCGATGGGCCTACTACTTTGATCAGGAACCTCTGAAGGAAAGCTAACAGATCTGGGCCCTCTTCCATCTCAGGTAGACCCAAGATCAGAAGGTTATTCCGACGGTTGCGCCCCTCGAGATCTTCGGTTTTAGCTTGAAGCTTCTTAATCTGTTGCTTGAGCTCGGAGACTTCCACTTCAGTCTTAGATCTCCATTGCTCTATGGAGAACACTCTAACCTCCACGTCAGACACTCAGGTGGAGACCGACGACAGGTCGCTCCGGAAGTGATTTAAGCTCTCCAGCCAACTCCTGTAAGATTTCTTTCACCGGAGTCAGTTCTTGGAGAAACCTGTCCTCCGTAAGAGGATTGGATATCTGAAGTTTATCCCCACTCCGCTCTGGTTTAGCAGCACTCTGGTTGCGTTGCTTCTTAGCTGCCTTTTCGGGGGATGTAGGTGGTGTGTGTCTGACAGAGGCCTGTTTCCCATCCACCTCCATCTTACTGAATTAGGCAACCTTCTGCAATCAGATTCGAATCCCACTTAGCAGAAGGCTTATCAGAACTCCTTCTTTGACGATGTCAGCAAATTAGAGAGCCGGGGGGCTCGAAAACTGGCGATTAGGGCAGCAGGAGGGAAGAGCTCTAGGCCTCAGCTGCTGCCTAGCTGGCTGCCATCACATGACTCCCTTATGAATGTATTAAACAGGTTGTTCACTATAGGGAAACTTCTCTGTGTATACCCTCCTATTGTCATAAATATAATATTTCTGTTTTATAGTTTCTAACTTGGAACACTATCTTTTTAACATGTACTTAAGTGGGTATTATATCTAAAGGTCTTGCATTTAATTAAGAGTGTATCTACATAACACAATCACTCATTCATGATGTCAATTAATGAAACTACCTGGCCCATGGAAGTATTCATTTTATCTGCCTCTGTTGACATTTGAGTGCTTCATAGTTGCCAGCTGAATAAAACAGGTTTCTTGCATTTAAACCTCAGTTATTGTTTTTAAAAAAGGCATTTTAAACCAATGAGAATTTGTTCTGTGTTTTCTTTTATTTTTATGTATGATCTGGGTGTTAATAGTATGTGATTTACCAAACAACTGCCATAATCTTCCAAGAAAGGCTTGTTTGGTCTGACAGCTTAAGCATTGTTTCTTTTGTTACATCTATGTTGGTCCAATAAAAGGTATGAAACCATTTGTTTCTGGATCCAGTTCACGACAAAACTTTATTCTGTCCACTGGTTTTGTTGGGCAGAAAATTAGGCCCTTTGAAAGCACACATAATTCCTCAGTAATCAGTGCATGGCTGGACAAATTAACAACTGAAAGGTGCCCATCTATATTGCTTTGTTTTTCTGTGACTCAATTCTGTCCTTCCTGGTTGTTAGGAAGTATAGTTTGTAGAAGGGTATCTAACTTCCAGTTTTTAATGAGCATGGCTTTTCTTAAGGACTTTTGGTAGTTTATGTGTCTCTCTTTCAGGATATCTGGAATAGGGCCACCATGCATCCTCTCCAGTGTGATAATAATCCTCTCAAACATTGTTGTTTCAATAATGCTTTCTTGGCATATGACCTATGGATCCTGTTGTTTCTCCATTTCTCAGAGGTCATTTAACAGAGGTGTTCAACATACTTAGAATTATCAGTGTTCTTTAATGGATTCCAAATAGCTAGGCCTTTAGTGATAATGCTGTTCCTCTTGCACTGGATTAAAAAATAGATCCCATTCACAGCCAGGTCACTTGTCCCTAGATGGAAAATAACATCCAGCTCCCTCCCTTGTGCAGTTGCTCCCGCAATCCTGAGGATTAGCTTCCTATCCCTCTGAGCCATGGTGCCAGGCAGGCACTTTACCTCCCTATCCCGTTCCTCCCCAACTTCAACCCCCTAATGATTGAGTCTCCCATCAGGAGTTGTTTCCTTCCCCTCTGGGGTTTCATGCCCCCCTTCTGTGGGTCTCCTTAGTGGAGGTTCCAGCATCTTTCTTGGTCTCCACTGCAAGTGCCTCCATAGAAGAACCACTCTTTGCCAGAACAGCATATGAATTGTGGAGAGGTACAACTGGAGGGATGCACCTCTGTTCAACCATGCTGTCCCTCCCTGAGCCCACCTTGGTCCAACCACTCCTCTTTCTTGGCAACCTCTGAGGTAATGGTGGTGGCTCTGGTGGTCTCTGGGTAGGGGAAGAGATTTCACAAATGCTAGCCAGGTCAGCCTGGAAATGGGAAGCCTCCTCCCTCAGACCAGAGAGATGCCTGCAAACAGGGCAGCATCGCAGCCTCCAGAATGTCTCGTAGAACACTGCTGCCCCACAGTCATTGCACTGCACCACTCCCATCTTGACTTATTTTGTATCCCCTCTCCTGTTGCTTTGTATATTTTGTGTCCCCTCTCCTGTTGCTTTGTATATTATATGATATATATATATATATATATATATATATATATTGGGCTCCATTTTTCAGCTTGGTAGGTTGTACAATGCATGGAGGATCCATAAAAACTTGCTGACATTTCTGACACTCACAGGCGTCTTACTCAGAGTTGCCTCATGCCCAAACACGCAAGGCATGGCGTTATCCCAGCATGACATGCATCCTATGATGCTTTATTCCTTTATTATCAACAATTTAGTATATAAATCTTATACATTATATGTAGTAGTTGCATAGTTGCTTTAGAACTGCATATTTTGTTTTTTCTATGAAATTTTGTCTCTGAACTGCATTTTCATTTTAAATGTGGTATTATGTGTAGCAATAGGTCCAACACACCAGGGGCCTGATTCCAAGTCACATGGCACAACTTCTGGAAGCATGCAAGATGTGTCATGCACCACTATGCCAGGGACCCTGCAGCCTATTCTAAGACAAGCAGGGTCCCTGGAACCTATGCCCTGTGACTTGCAGCAGCCACAGGGAAGAGCCATGGGAATGGTGCAATGGACCTGGGTGCCACAAGTCATGGCCATCATTTAACTGTCCCCAGAGCCCCACTACTCTGTATCACTACCGCAGTCACCTGGGAGCCTTGGTGGGTCTGGCTGGGTGGCAACTGGGTGGAAAAAGTACATGGGGGCATTTAAAATTACAGAACCAGTAGGTCCCCGATATTTGGGAGGTGTGGGGCATGACTATGCTGGGGAGGTTCTGTGGGGCAGATTACAGTGCTGTCCATGGTGCTGGGGGGGCATCCATCATTTTGCCAAGACACATGCCTCTTAGACCACCTCCATGCTGGTTTAACCTGCTGCACCAATGCAGGGACTAGGAATTGCGGAACTGGATTACGGCAGCCTCCCTTCCGGAATAGGGCACAGATGCTGCTGTAACCCACCTTTACACCATGCCACAGTAGGTTGTGGGCATAGTGGGTGGCATTTCCCACCTTTGGGGCAACCCACATACGGCATGACACAAGCTACCTCTTGGAATTCTAACTTGCATTATGCCTGGTGCAGGGTGCGATTTTTGCCTTAGGGCTTGGTGTAAATTTCCTTGTAGCAGGCATAACCCAACTTGGAATCTGGCCCCAGCATTGAGAATGATTTCTGTATAGATTTAAAAGCATTAGCAAGTAAACATAACGTGCACCTGAAGCCTACATGGCAGGATGCTTTACAGTCTGTTTTTTTTTTTTTATTATGTGGTTGCTGTGTAAAAAAGTTCTAGTAAGCAACAAGACTGAACCAAGCAACTGCTTGGAAGATATATTCATCACACATTCTGCTGACAGAAAGCCATGTGTGAAAGAGAAGTAGGCTTTGTGTCTGAACAATGGGAATGGGCCACGTTGCACCTTAGCACCTTAGCTGCTGCAGTCCAGTAGGTCAGCTGTGTGATTACAGGAAAATAACCTACTAGTTCACACTGATTTATGACTTTGTACTGTGGATAAATTGCACAAGTGAAGATTTCTTATTGATGATGTGGTAACAAAAAATGAATGGGGAGTGGGGTGGACTGACTACCAAGCATGATGGACACAATTTATTTGAGCTTTCCAGAGCACCTAGAATTAAATGGCAAACATGTGAAAAGTATTGAATTTCAGAAATGGTGAAACAGCATTGGCAGAGTTGACCTAGAGAGGGCAATCTCAAAATCAACTAAAAAACAATGTTTCCCATTAAAGGAGTTGGCAAGGGGGTCCCTAGCACAGCAGAAGGCTGCATCAGATTGCCAGCCAGTGTGCCTGATGTTGGTCCAGGAATGAGTACTCAACACCCAGAGTTTGCTGCACTCCCAGGACTGACCACCAGCCTCAGACAAGAAGGGAAAGCTGATTTTGTCAATTTGATAGCACTGATTACTCACATTCAAGCAATGGTCACCAGTTCAGAGGAAACATTTACCAGCCTTATCATGAGGCTTGAAGGGACAGAAAAAAGAATTAGTGAACTCAAAGATCTGGTTACCAATTTGGCGAGAAACTAAATACTAAAGAAACAGGTAGATCACCTTAATATGCATACAGAGGAAGAAGAAAATAGAACTAGATTCTTAAATCTCCAAATTATTTGGCTACCAGAAGGTCTCAAACAAAATGAGGGTGGCAGCACAATACAAATGTGCCTATCTTAAAAATTTAATCTCTATCCTACAGCTGCAAAATGTGAAAAACAAAGAGCCCATTGCACTGGCCCCTGATCAAAGCCTAGAGAGAGTCCTAGACACTATCTCATAAAATATTTACACGTCCCAGAAAAGGAAATTGTTTTTTGAGCTCCACAAACATATGGACCTACCAAAGTGGAAGGGGGATGCATTTCAGTCTACCATGACCACTGTCATGACCTGCAAGTCCAACAGCAAATGTTTGTAGGTGTTAAATCTGCACCAATGGACCTGGGAGTTTTCCCTGCTCTACCCAGTTAAATTGCATGTTGTCAAACCAGAACACCAACCACAGGTTTTCACTGAACCTCAAGATGTTGGACATTATGTTAACACAGGCAAGGCTACCATGGAGGGACAATTAAAACACACCCCAGCATGTTAATACTACAGTAAGCAAGGTTAGATTTTCCATACCAACCACTGATCACCAATGAGTAGCAAAGAACCATTTTTTTGTAAGTGACCCACACAGAGACACCACATGTAAATCTGAACTGATTAATTGTAGCCACTTGCCATATGGAGTCTGGGGCTGGAAGCAGTCTCTCCCCCATAAGGGTACTTGAAATTGTCTACTTTATGTTTATTAACATTGTGCATAAGTAATCTAGGGGGGCCAATTTAGAATATGACAAGGGATGTTCACTAAGAAGTGGGAACTTTGCCAATGACAGACAAAATCCTGTCCTTTTTCTTCTCACACCCTACAATATCTAAGGGCTTAATGAAAACTTCAGAAAGATGGCTGTATAGCCGGAAACCTGTAACTGTCATTTTTGTTGGTAGTTTGTGTGTAGCAGCATTTGGCAGATATGATGAAATAGACAAGCTGTCACTGATGAAATTGACTAGCAAGCCTCAGTCAAGCCTATCTCAGAAATAGACAGGTCTGTATCCCCACCCCTCTTGACTTTCATTTGTGACAACTTAGTCACCATGGTGACAGTCCCCTCAAATGTAGCCTCATGACTTTCCTTGGTGGAGACTGTACAGACTGAATGACACTGGACAGGGATCTGCTCAAATTCTAGCCTCAAGGAAAACTGCTGTCCTGTAATTCATCCACTTTAAGATCTGCGAGGCATGGGTAAGATCTGATAGACTTGGGCTCTGCTCATCACCATGCTCTGTGCCACCCTTCTTGTTAACATACTTTCTCCTGAGTAAAATAAACATTCACAATGTTGCAGCAGTACATTTTGAGTTGGTAAATCTTGATTTTGACTAATGAATTGTCATATTTTTATGCCTTGCATCACCACACAGAAACTAGACATGCTTTTGTACTGTGGGGTTGACTCCCACCATGTCCCCTGATCCGACCATGAAATGCATCATGTGTACAAGCGGAGGATAGGGGAAGACCCTACAACACTGTAGGGTTGTACAGTATGCTGCACACCCCATTTAAGACATGGTGCAGTTTGCTTCAGTTCATATCAAAATATTTTTTAGATAAAAGAAGGAGAATAACAAAGGCTCTTTTCAGTTCACATCATACTACATGTCCCGGAAGTTAGAGGTGTCTCTGTAGTGTGGGCTACTTTTCTGAAATACTACTGATTCCTCCACCCCTGCGGGGGGAGGGGGGTTGAACTGGTTTGCTCCTCATGGAGGTAAAATTTTCTTCTACCCCTGGACCTAGTGTCCCTGGGTTTAATAAAGGAGCTTCTCAGAGTTATTTACAACTTGATGAAATGCCATATTCATGCATAGTTTAAGGCTGCAATTCAGTCAATTAAAATGTAGATATTAGCTCTGGAATTTTTGAATATAGTGTAATTGTGGGACACTAGTTTTAGGTTTCTCCTTTACGTATTGTAGTCTGGCATTTTTGACATGCCCCCCCCCCACCCGATGTTGGGGAAGGGGACCTGGAGAGAAGATTCAAATGCCGTTTATGTTTAATAACTGCTAATACAAGATATCAAGATACAGGTGCTGTGCCCAGTACTACCAAATATAGCCAGAGGGAAAGTGCACACTTACAATGCACTGGTAGGGAGGGTGAAGGGGAGAATGGTTTTCTATTATTTTTTGGTGTCTATGTCTTGTTTAAAATTCACTGGAAAGGAGGGAGGAGTGGGAAAATGGGTCTCTACATCATGGTTGTTGTTTATGTATTATAAGAGATATGGGGGGATTTTATATTAGCACATCATAACGGGGACGATTGAAAGGTGATTCAATAATGGTGAATGAATAATGGCAAAAGTAATAATGGTGAAATGATGATAGGGATTAAATGGTGACTCCAATGTGCTAACCTGCCCCTGTGTCCAGGTGCACCTCGGAGTAGTAATGTCAGAGACAGCAGGGGTCAAGGGGCATAGCCCCCTGTGGGTGGTGTGGGGAGCAGAGCCCCCACTCACACAAAAAGCCACCACCATTATCAGGATCTGAATGAGTGTCTGTTGCAAGTGGTCCAAGAGTATTCAGTGAGGGAGCACTCTGATTACCTCCGTGATATAGCCTATAATGTGCAGCTGCATGTTTGAATACAGTGGCTTATACTGCAATGCACATGAAACAGTTTAAAATCTGCCGAATAATGCTTGGTTGCCGAAATTCCGGTACACCATTAATGTATGCGCTGTTTAGGTTTTGCCATTTAGGAGTTTACTGATATTTCATCACCTTTATGACATGGAGCCGATTTTACAGATCCACTAGCCAGAAAAGCTGCTGGCAGTTCCACTGTTCTAGTTTTAAAAGTTACAGAAAACTACCTACTTTAAACGCTTCCACAATATTAATATCTGGTGTACATCCCCTTACTCAGCTGAGTCTATCACTTACAACAGACAATGGATAATTCATTGAAATTGGCCACATGGAACATTAATGGTTTAAGAACCCATGCAAAGAGGAAAAAGATTGTGAGGAAAGTCAAAAGCATGCATGTAGATATGGGAAATGAATGAATGAAAAGGAAGGCAAGCATATTCCTAAAACATTAGGTGTGGAATTGTGTTGTTAATATTTCACCTCAAAATTCAGAGAAATAGCAATATGGCTCAGGCTGAGATTTCCATATGTTGTAACTGAAGTCTGTCTTGATAAAGCCGAAGGGACATACTGTATGTCTTATTTCACCTTAAACTTAATTTGTGACAGAAATTTGCAGTGTGATCCATTTATTGTCCAACCTTTGACACTCCAGAATTCTTTAATATGCTCTCAATGAAGATGGCCAGTCTGGAAGGGCTACAGATATCATTTGGTGACTTTAACTGTGCACAAGACAATATAATGGATCAAACATCCAGGGTGGGAGGTCTCTCCTCTAGAAGTGCCAAAGCCCTATACACCCTGATGCAGGATCGTACCATTATTGACTCCTGGCACTTTCTGAATCCTTCTGGCAGAGGGTATACTCACTATTCCTACTCTATAAATATATGCTTGCTTAAATTTAACCCTGATTTCACATAACCTAATCTCACCTTTACAATCAGTAACCCATGGCACCATGGCTATCACTGACCATTCTCCCAGACAGGTCACCATTACAGAAATGGGCACTCCAGCTGTAAACAATGTGTGGAGGCTTGACCCTACACAACTGCAAAAAGAGGACTCCCAAACCTTTATCTGAAATCAGTTACACTCTAAGTGTCACTTAAGTACACGGTAGTTATAGTGTAAGTACACTGTAACAGCACTGCAGTTGCAATGTAGCTGCATTCAACAGACATGTAACTGTACTGCAATTGCTCATTCATATGCAATTAAGGATTGGTTACTTTGAAACACATACTTAAAATAAATTATAACAGGGAAATCAAATAGTAGAATACCTGGTGAACAACCCCAGTAGCCAAACATTGGCTACAATGAGATGGGAAGCCCTTAAGGCTGTTTGTCTTAAGGGGAGCTATTATTTCCTTTTTGGCCCAAAAGAATTAGCTTAAGGATCAAAATGTAACTACGTTAGAAAAAAAATCCTAACGGCCGAGAAACAACACTCAACATCTGACATGAGAAAGATACCATGCCCTTCAACACCTAACATGGGAATATAACACAGCCCATTATGCAAAAACTAAATGTGCCCTCCTCCTTGCACAAGCAGGCAACTATTCTGATGGAGACACGGGGGGGGGGGTTGTTCATCTGGTAGCTACCATCAGGCAAGGAGCCAAATATTTAGCAAAAATTCGAACACCAGATGGTAGCATAGTATGTGAGAACAAAGAAATAGGTTAATGTTCCAGATCAAAGAAGTACAGAACAATATAGGCAGGGCCGTACACTATGCTTCTGCACAAGACAAATTTGGAAAAAAGGAGAGCACTCACAGAACATATACTTAGGGTAAAACACTTATGGTTAAGCATATTCAGCAACAGTAGGACAGACTCAAAATCTATATAGATAGCTTGAATAATAATGTATCATAGAAAACAGTACAGTATTAGAATAGAAGATATGAACCAATGTAGATGGTGAAGGAGGTATACTCAACATAATGTAATTTGGAAAAAAAAAGAGTTACACATGATGAGTGAATTTCAAGACACCAGTGAAAATAGATCTACTGAGACTGCTCATAGACAGCAAACATAGAATCAGGGCTGTAAAATAAATGGCAGAACTGATGGCACTTAAAATCAAACCCAATAATAAAGCATGCATTAAATATGTCAATGAACAGATGAAAATCTCAGTGATTGTACAGCCACTGAAATATCAGGGAAGTGGTGACATAAGCACCAAGGAGCAAAAGATGGCTAAATGCAACAAGCATTTGTCAATGCCAGAGTTTGTCATTGGGATTGCTGTTGGCATGCACTGATTGGCAAGACTATAGTTCCCCGCAGAAAGAATAAGTTATGCCACCAAGTTCACATTCCTGTTGAAATTCAGTGAAGTGCATTCCTGTTTCCTCAATTCATGATCTGGCTTTGAAGAGTGATGATGTGTCTGCGGTTCAGAGAAGAAAAGGGCACTGGAGCCCCACCATGGGTTGGGGGGGGACCTTATGGTTAGAAACCCAACCCCCCCGGGCATTTGTTGGTATTTGCACTACACATTTTCAACATGGCCTTTTGTGACCCCCACCAACTGAAAGCATTCGGGACCTTTGCTCATAAACAGTAGCACTCTGATTTTGTTAATTTGTCCCAAATGTTGATTTCTCACAGCAACCACGAGATTCTACACCAGATGTGCTAATACACAGTTTGGGCAGGGTGTGAAAAATTACAGCTGTACCATTCATAGGGATGTGTGAAGAGAAGGCAGTGTTGAACATCTGGAGTGAAAATATAAAATATGCTCAAACGTATGACCGTAAGTGGAAACTGCACAACGCACGCACGTAACAGTCATTTACTGGAATAATTTCACCAGAATTTCAACACAGGCATTTTGTGACCTCTACTCATGAACACTGTTACTATGATTTTCTTACTCTGTCCCATACATTGATTTCCCACAGCGACCATGCCATTGTGCTCCAGACATTGTGCTCCAGATGTGCAAAAATACGTTTCGGGCAGGATGTGAACAATGACAGCTGTACTGTTCATAAGGAGGTGTGTAACACTTACAATGTTGAAACTGTTGAGTGAAAATATTACAAATCCTCAACGTTATGAGTGTGTGTTTAAACACGCAATGCATGCTCATAAAACAGTCATTTTATGGACGTTTGTCACCAGATGTTTGACATAGGCATTTTGGGACCACCGCTCATGAACAGTGTCACTGTAATTTTCTTAATATGTCCCAAACACTGATTTCCGACAGTGACCATGCTATTCAGTGCCAGAAAGTGCAAAAACACATTTTGGCCAGGATGTGAAAATGACAGCTGTACTGTCCATAAGGAGGTGTAAAAAAATGTGAAGGTTGAAAATCTGGAGTGAAAATATTACAGATTCATGAAGTTATGTGTGTGCATGGAAACTGTGCAATGCACGCACTTGACACAGTCATTATATGGACATTTGTCACCAAATTTTCAGCTTAGGTACAGTATTTTGAAACCTCCGCTCATGAACAGTGTCACTATGATTTTCGTAATATGTCCAAACTGATTTCCCACAGCGACCATGCTTTTCTACGCCAGAAGTGTGAAAAAACATTTTGGCCAGGTTGTTGAAAATGACAGCTGTATTGTTCATGAGGAGGTGTAAAAACATACCAACATTGAAAATCTGGAAAGAAAATATTATATATTCACAACATTACAAGTGTGCGTTGAAACTGCACAATGCACGGTCCTAAAACAGTCATTTTTTTTTATTTTGTCACCAGACTTTCAACATAGGCTTTTTGGGAGCCCACCACATGAACAGTGAAACTGTCATTTCATTATTCAGTCCTGAAAGGTGATTTCACACAATGACTGCTAAATCACCTTTCAGGACTGAGTAACCAGATGACAGTGACTGAATTCATGAGGTGGAGTCCCAAGGATGCCATGTTGAACATTTGGTGCCAAAATTCCCCAAAATGGACGAGATATGCACCAAAGCTGAAAAAACCCTATTTATGCCATTATACAACTTACCGCCATTTCTTCAGTTTGCATTCAGTTTTGAAGAGTGCAGACGTGTTCCGGTCCATGGAAGATCATCACACTGGGCTCTGGAGTTAAGTATGAGGTGAGGGGGTGTGGGAAGGGGGAGGGACCACTGGACTCAATAAGGGACAGTTTTCTAGTTTACAGGTTTAAACTGTTTTTTAAAACCTCTCAGGAAGGTTTTCTTTTTTACAGGGACATTTGGCACACTGGGGTGGACTCCCAGCATGCCACCTGACTGCTTGGAGGGTGGCTGTAGCTGACAGGGGATTGGGCACCACCATCTGCTCATACAGAGTGTAGAGGGGACAAGAGCCAAGGAGCATTGGGCACCTCCCTCGGCACACAAGAAATTGTGGGGCATTATGCTGATGGGGAGTGTGCAAATGAACTGGGAGGGGGAATGCTGACAGGAGTTGGGCACCCCATCAGCATATATAAATGATGGGAGGCAAGAGCTAGGAGGATTGGTTACCTTGTCCTTACAACAAATTTGGGAGGGGACATTATGCCAAATGGGGCGTGCTCCATGTTGTAAAATGAACTAGGAGGGGGCATGCCGACAGGGGGATTGGGCACCCCGTCAGTTTCTTTTTTACTTTTTTAACTGTGAGGGGGAATGCAGAAGTCCTGGGCTTAGCTGTATGCTACAGCAGTATGAACGTGCAACCAGGAATGCAGTGCATGCAGGAACGCAACTTCAAAGGACTGAGCCATGCCATTATTGATGTAGCTCTGTCCATTAAAAAGTTGTCCAACTCCAGCTGGAACAGCTGAAATGGAGTCATTGCCAGCCTGCCAACCAATTCGCCTGCCATTCACCCTCCCCTAGCAATGGAGCTCTCCATTGGGCACACCCCTGTAGAGCACCTTATAGCAATGAGTTCATCTGTGCCTGTGCACCATGATGAACTCAAAAATGAATATTCTTCATAAATACTTGCAGAAAAAAGAGATGACATGATATTGGATAATGAATTGTTGCTCAGAGGAGAGCAACAGGATACAATGCAGGACATAAATATAATGGCAGAAATGGTTAAAGAATGATAACCAAGATTATTAAAAGGGTATTTGAAATGGAGAAATGTGATTGGCTGATGTCATTCCATTCACCCTAGAATCCTAAAAGAGCTAAGGGAGGACCTAGTGACACATCTAACCACACTTTTTAACAAATCATGGGAAGATGGGGTGCTACCTAAGGACTGGAGGAGGGCAGATGTGATTCCTCTTCACAAAAGTGGGAGCAAGGCAGAAGCAGGAAACTACAGACCTGTTAGTTTGACCTCTGTGGTGGGGAAAATGATGGAATCACTTCTGAAAGAAAGAATTGTTCGGTACCTAGAGGCCAGCAGGGCACAGAACCCAAAGCAGCATGGATTCACAGCAGGAAGGTCATGTCACACAAATCTAATCAATTTCTTTGACTGGGTGACCAAAGTAATAGACCAGGGAGGGGCTGTGGATATGGCCTACCTAGACTTTAGCAAGGCATTTGACACAGTCCTGCACAAAAGATTAATAATCAAGTTAGCCAGTCTGGGAGTTGGGCCCAGGATGGTAGCCTGGGTAGCAAACTGGCTGCACAACAGGACACAGAAGGTAATAGTGAATGGAACACATTCTGAAGAAAGGGGGGTTACTAGTGGAGCACCTCAGGGCTCAGTACTAGGTCCAATCCTCTTTAACGTCTTTATAGGAGACATTGCAGAGGGTCTGAAAGGAAAGGTATGCCTCTTTGCAGATGACACAAAGATCTGCAACAGAGCTGATACACGGGGGGGGGGTAGAAAGGATGAGAAGGGACTTGGCAAGGTTGGAGGAATGGTCAGACATATGGCAACTTAGATTCAATGCAAAGAAGTGCAAAGTAATGCACCTGGGAAATAAAAATCCAGGAGAAGAGTACACAATAGCAGGGGAGGTACTAACAACAACAATAATGGAAAGGGATCTGGGTGTAGTCATACCAGATGACCTAAAGGTGGGTAAGCAACGTGAGAAGTCAGTAAGGAGAGCCAGGGGGATACTATGATGCATAGGGAGGGGCATCACAAGTAGAAAAAGAGAAGTGGTTATCCCTCTGTACAGACAGTTGATGAGACCCCATCTGGAGTACTGTGTGCAGTTCTGGAGACCACATCTACGCAAGGACATAGACAGGATGGAAGCAGTCCAGAGGATGGCAACTAAAATGGTGCAGGGTCTACATCAGAAACCATACAAAGAGAGAGAGTGAGAGAGCTTAATATATATACCCTTGATGAAAGGAGGGATGGGGGGGACATGATAGAAACTTTTAAGTACCTCAAGGGAATCAACAAAGTCCAGGAGGGTAGCATCTTTCAGATAAAGAGATGTGTAAGAACAAGGGGCACAATTTAAGTTAGAGGGGCGGCTCAGGGGTAATGTGAGGAAATTCTTTTCCACGGAGGAGTGGTGGATGCATGGAACCGCCTTCCTGGAGAGGTTGTGGGGTCTAAAACAGTGGGGGAATTCACACATGCATGGGACAGACATAAGACAATTATGGGGGGGGTTGCAGGAAGTAGGCTGTTGGTTAACTAGAATCTGCAGCTTACCCAATAGGTACGGAAATGAGCAGACTGGGTGGACCAAGAGGTCCTTATCTGCTGTCAAAGTCTATGTTTCCATGTTTCTATCCCTATGTTAATCCTTTAAATTAATGTTCTTCTAGAGCCTGATTATCAGTGCAATGATGTTGCAGGTCCTACATTTTGAATTGTTCTATTAACAGAACTCTGAGCCACCATTAAAAAATGAGGTGTGGGAGGATTCATGTAACTAGTCATTCGGTGTTTATAACAGAAAAATAGTTAAATAGATATATCGCTATCTTCACACATAGGTTCCCCCCCCCAAAAAAAAAGTGCTATCCATTATATAAAATAAGCCTCCCAAAGCCATGTAAAGTGCTCAAAAACAATTTATTTGTGAGCTAGCTTGTGCAAATGGCAAAAACAAACATCCCTGCACTGGTGTTTTGATCCATGAAAGTTCTTCCGAAGTGGATGTTTGTTTTTGCCATTTGCAGAAGTTAGCTCACAAATAAATTATTTTTGAACATTTACATTGCCTTGGGAGTCTTTTTTTAACATGATGGATAGTGCTTTTTGGTTTTTTCAGAAACTTGCACTATGGTATTGTCAATTGCTGTTCAGTCTTTACTCAACATATGTGCACCGGAGTTTTCTCATACTTGCATGCATATAAACAACAATAAAGATTGATGACACATGTGAAGGTAGTTCTTCTCCCAGCTGTCTTGTGCAGTGGTGTTGGAGACTTGAGCTTACTTGCCACTAATAGCGAGGTTGTGGCATATTGATGAAAATGGACAGCATGGCGCATGAGGAAGGGAAAAAGCTCTTGAGTTTCTGGTTGGTAGTTCAGGCTGACCACACTGTATTACTAAGTTAGCTCACAGTATCAGTTAGCAATAGCACAGCGATGGCATGAAGGACTTATCACAGAACTCAAAAGTTTCACATCCTTCCAGCTTTGCCAGTGGACGAGTTTCAAGTTCAGCTGGGCTCAGAGTAAGGCGACAGCATCACAATCCCAACTGTAACCTTATTGTCAGAAATACAGTTGTTTGTGTTTGTTTCCTCTGAACAAAACCCCACTGGTTTTATTTTTGCACACTATGTAAATACCACAACCTAAATGAGAGCCTGCTACAAGAAATGGAAACTCTCACTTCTGAAATGACATTGTCCCCAGAACCCAACCAATAAATACACAGACCAGTAATGTGTGGTTGCTCAGTCTTGGCAATAATTTTACTGATTTGATATTTATGATAATCCATAAAATGTTCACAGTGGTACATTTCATCTCCATATTTCACTGTTCACTCCTTTTCTCATCATATATACATACATTATATTTACATTCAGTGCATACATTATATCATTTTGCCTCTTGTTGTTCTCTTAATTAATAACCCGATCTCTCCATCTCTTCTGCCCACCCCGACGTACATCATAGGAAGTATCCTGGCCTCTTGTTATTATGTCCTGCACGGGGGGGGCATGGCATACACCGTGCCCTGCTTCTTATTTTTGGCCTGTGTCCTTTTCTATTTTGTTTCCTCCCCTTTCCACTAGTCCACCTCCAGCTTACGATGGACGGTGGACTTTCCCCTCTTTTTCTCACTCTCCCCCCCATCCTTTTTGACCCTTTGACCCTTATTTTTGTGCCTGCCATGCATCTATTGCATTCCAGATCTCAGTGTTGAACATGGCCAGGCCGAGACCTGACAAATGCACTCTGTCCCCCCTGTAATACTCATCTACCCACTCCAGGATCCAGTGTTTAATAACCATTCCCCCAATGCCCTGGAACATTCTCCCCACTCTCGCAATCATGCATTTTTTGGCCTTGTCCATACTCTTGTGGCTCTCCTCCTGCGGCCACACTCTCCAAGGAGTGATTTCTGACCATGCCAAAGTAACCTCTGGCCACCATTTCTTTATTATTTAACATCATGTTCTATCTGATAAAAAAATGTCCAACCATGGCCTTGTTCCCAAATCATTGCCACCAAGATGCATCACAATCAGGTCTGGTCGCTTATGATCCCTCCTGATTTCCTTGAGCTCTGGCAGCAGCTGCACCCATTTCATGCCCCGTCAGCCTTTACGCATCAGCCTTACTGTGTCAATGTCCAAATACAGTTGCTTACCCCCTTGTCTCTGGGCTGCCCATTTTTCTGCCCAGTGCACAAAAGAATGCCCACAAATCCATGCCCCGAGCCTCTTGGTTGCACCTGATTGATCAAAGCACAAAGAATGAATACCTGTTCATTGCCCTTCCCCATCCCACACCCTTCATCCCCTTCTTCTTTATGCACCTGCTAATGGGAGAGAAGAATAAAAACAGCTTTATTATTGAAATTTTTGTATATATTTCTTATAACACCCTGATGCCAATCTTCCTCTCTCTTTGATCTCTTCGGATCCCTTGCCCTGAGCAAACATTGTTGACGCTGTTCCAATTCTGAATGAATGCGAGGACTATCCCTCCGCTGGTTCCCCCACAAACCGGAGTACCTTGCTCAATAATGCAGTCACCTGGTACCCCGAGACTGGCCTGCCATCCCTATATATAAATATTACATTCCCCTGGTTTTGTCAGTCTGTCGAGTACATGTGCAGCACTGTCATCGGGCAAATGGTTTCATTTTGGTGCTTCCACAACCGAACCCTCCTCCCTCGTCCTTGCTGATCGGTTTTGGACTGCCGTAACATGACTGTTATGGCTTCATTCTTCCATTCCATGTCCTCCCATCATAGCCCCCCTTCTGTCTTTTTGTTGTGGCCCACTATTTCGCTCAGCCTAAAGGCCCCACTGTACATGGTGGCATATAGTACCTGAAATAACACTGCCTCCCTCGCAGAACTGCAGATATGCTGTAAGGCCCCAAGTAACCTTACCATCAGCCCTTCTGATATCGGCTTTTTGTTATCGTGTCTCTTCCCTGTCCCCCTCATCCAGCCCTGCATCATTCTCCTGATAAGGTTAGTTTCTGTAGGGTCCTTCCAACCCCTTAATATGCAGATTTGACCTATTGCTGTCAAATGCACCCCCATGGTCGAGTGTGCTATGTTCTGATTCCACCCCTGACTATAAACTGTGCCACTTGTTCCCCTGTTACTGGACCACTTACCTGCCCGCAGCACTCATCCCAAAATTTTTGAAAAGCCCTCCAGGAGGTTTCATACACTCTCAGGGTCTGAGGGGCCCAGAAGTTGTGGAACAATGCCTCAGTTCCCCCAATTCAATCACCCATATGTGATCCGGAATGGTGGTCTGTTTTGTCTCTGCTCCGGGTGCAACAGTCCTGAATTTGTCCATCTGCAATCGGGAGAGGCAATCGGCTATCACGTTGTCAACACCATTGATGTGTTTTGCCCTGAAAGACATGTTCAGGGACAAACCCAACCATACCATTCTGCCCAATACTGTCATGAATCTCTCTGACTTTGTCCTTTTTTTGTTCAGTACATCTCCGACTGCCCTATTGTCACTCCAGAATGTGACCTGCTTGTTCCTAAGTTCCTCTCCCCATACTACCATAGCCACTTATATGGGAAACAGCTCCAAAAAGGTGATGTCTTTCATCACCCCTTCCTGCTTCCAACCCACCGGCCAAGGTTCTGTGAACCATTTTCCCTGGAGGTACCCTCCCATACCTATACCCCCCGCTGCATCTGTATATAGCTGTAGGTCCGTGTTGTAGACCCAGTCATCCTGACAAAATGTGTGCCCATTATATTCTTGCAGAAAATGATCCCATGCCACCATGTCATCCCTGGTCATCTTATTAATATCTATCCAGTGGTTAGACTGTGTGACCCCTTGCGTAGCCCAAGCTAAATGCCATGTAAACGTGTGCTCTGGTGTGACTGCTCTACATGCAAAGTTCAAATGACCCAGCAGCCACTGCGCCTGCTGCAGCCGTACCCTCCTGCATCTTCCTACCACCTTCAACAATTCTTTAAGATTCTTAACCTTCTGTTCAGGCAACCAGAACAATTCCTGAGTCTTGTCCAGTTCTAGACCCAAGAACTCAGTTATGTGACTTGGTCCCTCTGTCTTATCCTCTGCTAATGGAACCCCCACCTCTTGGCATAGCCTCTGGAAATTTCTAAGCATGTTTTGGGTCTTTACTTTCCCTTCCCCAATGAATAGAAAGTCATCAAGGTAGTGCACTACCGTCTGGTAGCCAAACTTGGTCTGGAAAGCCCATTACAGCCAGGTACTAAACATCTCAAATGTCACACATGCTATTGAACACCCCATTGGCATGACTTTATTGAAATAATACTTTTTCCTCACTCGAAATCCCAACAAATCCCAGTCTTCTGGCCTGACTGGTAAGACGCGAAAAGCTGACTCTGTGTCTGTTTTTGCCACCCATGCCTCTTGCTTTGTTCTAATCAATCTTACTGCACCATGCCATGTGGCGTAGGTGACCCTGCTGTTTTCCTTCCCTATGGCACCATTGACTGAGTCCCCCTCTGGGTAAGACAGGTGATGTATTACCCGTGACTCACCCTCTTGTTTCTTGGGAACCAAACCCAAGAGGGAGACCCTCAGGTTGGTCAGCGGCGGGGTTATGAATGGGCCTTTGACCCTACCCACCATTACCTCCTTCTGAATCTTTGGAGTCAAAATCTCCTCTTTCCCTTGCACGGATTTTAGGTTCTTTGCTGTCGTCTTCTTCCTGCACCCTTTAAACTGTAGGCTAAAACCATATTGAAACCCCTCCCCCAATATCTTGGCTGTGGCCTTGTCTGGATACCCCCGCAACAATTTGTCCATCCTTGCTATGTTTATGGGTGACCAAGCCAGCCGGAAACTGCCCTGTCTTGGCCTCTTATGTATCCAGATGTCAGGGCCCCTTCCCCCCTGTTCCTCTACCTCTGTTCCCCCTCCTCCAGTGCTGCCATTGAAAGGATTTCTTCCCGTTCCGAAAAGGTGGTTGGTATGAGCTGTCCTGGCTTCTCGTCCCTTTCTCCCAGTTGTACCTACACTTGGACACTGGGTGGTGCCGCCTACACTTGGAACAAATGTGATGGAATCAGCAGTTTGGCCAGAAACAGGCTGCCCTTTTGTATCCCCAGCATGCCTTTGTTGTTGCCAATGCCCTTTTCTTGCCTTCTGTTTCTTTGTCTGAGGGGCCCATATAAATTTCCAACCACAAATCTATTTGCCTGGCGTCCCATTGAACATCCCCAAAGTGCACCATTCTCTTCCTAAATTTTTCGTCATACCGTAGCCAGCTATGCCCTCCCTTCTTGTATGCATTTTTTATAATGAGGGAGTAGGTTAGAAAGGAGTTAGCTAAGTCCAGCTGCTTCTCAATCGCAATGGCCATAAAATATGTAAAACCCGTGGACCAGTTATCCCACGTTTTCCCCTTCGATGTTTGTCTTCATCTTCCTTTCTGAGCAGCACTACTGCCGCTGCCATGTCCTTCTTCTCAAAACTGTCTTTCTTCTCATATTTTTCCATGCTTTCTACATTTGCTAATGCGAAAATATCAATGTATTCCCCTTTCCATATCTTCTCTTTCATTGCTGTGGGGACAAGATCTGCTAAACGCACCCCGGGAGTCCCTACTTCCTTTCTTACTCCCTGAGTTCCCACCATTCCTCCTCCCCCTTTTTCATCACCACCTCCTTTCAACTCACCCAACGTCTTTTCTAGCTGGCCAGTTCCTTTCTCCCCCATACCTTTCAACATTTGCGCTATATTCTCTTTCATACTACTCTGCATAGTCACCCCTTGATTACCTGGTGCAGGTGTCTGTGATGGTCCTGGCCCCTGCGTCGGTATTCCGGGTACATGGGGAAAATTCAGTTGTGGCAGCGATGGAACTAGGTTCTGTACAGGTAGGGTAGGCTGGCACCATGGCACTGCTGGATCTGCTACCACCTCAGGCCCAGGGGTGTGTTCCGGGCATGGCTCGGGTACCGGGATATCTGGGGTTGAATACTGAGGGGTCCCTGGTTCCAGTACTGGTATCACCACACTGGGCTCAGGTACAGTGACCCTAGTTGGGACCCTTTTGTTCATCTCCTTACCCTTTCCCATCTTCCCTTTCCGTTTTGTACCCTTTTCCACACCCTCATGATCTGCCACCTCCAGCAATCAATTCGCATTCTCCACCAATTCCATCACCACCTTAAAGCATTCCTCCTTATTGGGCTTTCTTTTTCTGGGTGCCATCCTTGGTCTCTATCTAAAATGACACAACACATCTATTAACCACTGCATCCCCGTATCGCTCCCCTTATAATTTTTTTGCTCTGTTTTCCTTATTTTTCACAAATCTCCTTTGACCAAAAACCCTCAGAGCCTTGCTCCTTATTGCCAACCGCCCTGCACTGTGCCCATCATAAGCAACTGCCAGCCAAATCCTCCCCCATTATCTGCATCAGAGTCAGTTGCTCACTGCATCCCCCCCTACTCTTTTTGGCCCTGCTAATGAGCCCTTTTCCACACCTTCCAGTTTCCTGTACCACCGTCGAAAAACCATTCTAGGTCTTCTTCCTTCCTTGTCCCACTCCCACTGAGATCCTTGCCTCCTGAGTTCCCCCTTTTCTGGGAACAACCATCAGCGAATGCCCATCCATATCACAACAAAAACAAATTATTTTCCCCCATGCCCACAATACTTTTGTGCTGCTTTTATCTTTTGTGCTCCACCTTAACGCTTGTTCAAGCTCCCCTTCCCGACCCACCTGGCAATGACGTCACACGCCATTGCCACACGGTCGGCCCTTGCAGTCTCTCTCTCTACTCCCCCCTCCTTTTCCTTGCTACCAGTAACAGAAAGACAAACCAATTAATATCCCGCCCTGCCCCCAAAACTGAAGAAAAAAAAAACTCTTTTCCAACCATGCCCAACCTTGCCGGCATGCTGCTTCCTTCAGTCAAACTACCCCCACACTCTCGTTCCGTCCCCCCTTCCGACCTGCATGGCGATGACATCACATGCCATTCCCATGCGGTCGGCCCTTGCATTTTCTATCTCTCCCTTCTTTCCGCCTTCTATGCAACTTAGCCTTTCCCTACGATAGCAACCGGAAAAATGAGCTAGCACCACCGGTAATACCCGTGGGTAGCTATTCTTGTCCTAGTTCTTCCCCGGTGTACCCTCTCATGTGGCTACCCCCTGCTCTCGTCAGTAGCCTATCCGCCATGGAGAACCCCCCCCCCGGGTAAAACCAAAACCCTCACACCACAGCCTGACCAATGGCCTGTGTATGGGTGATATTTACCCAAGTTAAACCATTCTCCTGCTCTAAAATGAGGGTTAGCAAATTCTTTTGCCATGCTGCTGCCGGCTGCCTCCCAAGTCAATTATTAACCCCTGGCTGACTCCCGATGGCCCTTCAATCCCCCCCAATGGCAAAAGTCAGTCCACACTTGCACATCCTGTCCTTCAGTGGCTGAAAATTTGAGCACAGCCTCGCTAATCCCACAACTAAACATCTTTCAGTCCCCCCCTTCTCCTGAGTTCTGGCCAAATCCCCACTGAGTCCTCCTCTGGGTACAATGATCAAACCATGCTGCCAGCATGATCCTTACTAGGAAAACCAGTCTTGCAAAACCAAACCTAGCATTGGGGTCTCTTTTCCCCTCTCAAACGCTAGCTAGTCCACCAATTATCTCTTCCTTTTAGCCCAGAGGATGTTGTATAGATCCAACTGTCCCCCTATTTACCTTGTTGCTTCCTGCTTCTTTTCCACTCTGCAGGCTCTCTGTCTGGACCTTGTAATCATAAGTTACCTTACCTCTGGTTTCCTGTTGTTCACTCACTGTTGTTTCTCAATAGCTTTTATATATTTTATTTATTAACTTTATTTTGCCGAATTAACTCATAAACCAAAATCAATGCCCAATGGCTCTGTAACTGCCAATGATTGATGTGCGTCCAAAAGGAAATTCCCTCTGGAGCAAAATTGTTAGCTCCCCACTGGTGTGCAGCCCCTTTTAGCTGCCTCCTTTTCCACACCCCTTAGCTCCCCTGTCCATTCCTCTGCTGCCACCTCATCGCTCTCTTGTCCTCTGCCTAGCCTCCTTTGTGATGTCTCTGGGCCTCCCCTTTCAGAATCCTGCCCTCATCTCCACCCCTTCCCCTTCCCCCTCCCTCCTTGACCTCTGAGCTTCCCACTTTCTTGTCCTGGGCCATGGGACAATGGGGCATGCCCCTCTAATTTGGGCAACCCTCTTTATATTTAGCCAAGTACAGTTTACTACACACCTAAGCAGCCACTAGCTTTCTATTTACAGGTGCCATGTTGTAGTAGAGACTGTTTCCATTGCAATGAGGATGTGACTGCACATGACCTCAAAAACAGCTGTGGAGGGACTTTTTACTATTAACAAAGTATGAATGCACAGAAAATCTTATAAAACACAAATACAGTACACCAATTTTTTTATTAGCTCTTATTTCAATAATAGCAATAAGGTACTCCAGGGGTTATGTTACTGTTCTTGTTGATCACCCCCAGGGGGCAAGTAGTGCTCCATTATACCACTTTATGCCCCCAGGTGGTGATTAACTAGAAAATGAACATAATCCCTGGTTGCACCTTTTTGCTTAATGAACATCATTAAGTCAATGGCACTTGATGGAATACACCCAAAAATCCTGAATGAAGTATACAAGGAACTATCTTATGCATTGGCAATAATATTCAATGAGTCATGGAGGAGTGCATACTGTAGATGCCTGATGGTTGGAGTCCTGCCCAGATGGCACAGTACTACTATGTTAAAAAGGCTCTAAGAATGAGCTTGGGAACTATAGGCCAGTCAGCTTAATGTCAATACTAGGAAAGATGTTTGAGGCAATCATAAAAAAAATAGAGATGCAAAGAAATGTTATTTCTTTGGTGAAATTCTGGCAAAATTGTGAATTTCGCCGTGCAAAGTGTTTTGCAAAATTTACGCATTTCACCTGCAAATTTCACTGGTGCAAAATTTGAAGTCTCACAGGTGAAACTGTGAATTTTGCCCATGAAATGCTTCTCAATATTGCCATACATGAGCAGCTACTTCATAAACTAGAAGATGTAGGTAGCAAGACAGGCTCCTCTACAATCCACCTGCCAGTAGGAATGCCAGTGCCAGATGTGAGAGTAATAAAATATTACTCAGTTACACACCAGCTAGTAATGCCAGACTGTTAGCAACCACCACCACAACTATCATAAGGGCACTAGGGCACATTATGAAAGACTGACAGCATAAAACCACACAAGGACAATCCTTACGAATTGCCTACACCAGTGCACAACTGCCCATCCCAGAAGCATGAAAGTCTGCAAGTTTCCAGTCCCTACCACCCACAAAATGATTCCTAACACATCATGAAAGTAATGATCATAAAACAGCAAAAGGCTACTTCTGCCCATAATATAACACATACAGTAAAGGTAGTAGAAGAGCCTCCGGGGGGAGGCAGTGTTTATACCGATGTAAGATGCCCAATCGGATATTAGTGGCAGTGGCTAGGGCAGCGATGTGTCCATGGAAGGAGAGGGAGGGGTCAAAATGGATCCCTAGGTATCTCCAGGACTCGCTGCAGAAGTTCTTCACTGAAGCCGAGGGCTGGTTCAAGGAACATAGATTGGTGATAAATCTTAAAAAACCAAAAACCATGTTCTTCACTTATCCCCAAAACAAGTCCTGCAACTTCAAACTCCTCATTCACTCTGGGTCCTCTTTCCCACTCGAACAAGTTTGCTCCTATAAATACCTAGGGATCCATTTTTACCCCTCCCTCTCCTTCCATGGACACATCGCTGCCCTAGCCACTGCCACTAATATCCGATTGGGCATCTTACACGGTATAACACTGCCTCCCCGGAGGCTCTTACCGCATGATCACCTCCTCTATCCTGTCCCTAGTGGACTATGGACTGCGGTGTATGGTGCTGCTGATCAGACCCCACTCATAAATTAGCACTACTCTGAATAAGGCCTGCAAGGTTAATTACTGGAGCACCTAGGCTGACACACACCTGTCTACTGTGCGGCTAAAAGCGCTGGTGCCAGTCTTGCGCGCCTCAAATATCTGACCTGTACCCTTACAAAAAGACCCTCCTTGGCTATCCCACCAGGATTGACCACCACCATACGCCCGCTCTGTCCCACTAGTTCATACTCGGACCTCTGGGAAAACCTCTCTTGTTATCCCTAGAGCTAGGACCTCTCACTGCCAAAGAGCCTTCAGCTTTAGGGCCCCTCCTGGTTCAACACCTGCCCCTCCATCTCCAAGCTCCAACTATATCGTGCTTCAAAACTTCATTACGTAACCACCTTATTAACACCCGATGCTGTAATTGCCACTAGTCAAAGCCGTACTCAATACTTATGACAAAGCTTATTACTAAGCTACTAAGGACAACATAACTCTGGTATTGTTTGCATCAATCCTACCTGTACCAGCTTGTTTGTATCTATGTCTTAAGTTACTGTTATACTCATGTGTTGTACTGTTATACTGTGGTTTGTCTTACTGTGACAAGGTACCTTTGTAAATGAGCCTATGGCTCAAAGGTTTTCCAAACTGCTGTTTAAATAAAATAAAAATAAATAGAAAAAAGAATACGTAATGTAAAGCACACTAACCGATCTGTGTTACCACAGCGAAGGGCACCAGATAAATCACCACTCGACCAAGTGAGTGCTTAATATCAAGTCTCTTTCAGGCTGCAAGGAAACAAGTGCATAAAGTCCTTCAAAAAGTGGATCCACTCCCAGTTCACTATACTCTGTCACTGGAGAAGTCTTGCACACTGAACTCCATTTCATCTTGGTCACCAGAAGAGACAAGTTGATCCATTCTGCAGCTGCCATCACTTTCGGTCAGCAGAGCAGAACGATGCATTTGGAAGGCTCACCACCACCACGGCTGGCCACAGAATGCACTATCATGGAGCATGCCTACAGTACAGATGCTCCCAGATAGCACATTATGCAGCCACTGAGGTGATGAACAAATGGGAACACCAGTGGCCGGATCGGGATGGGGAGCAGAAGGGGGAAGCTGGGTGGTGCTTGGCAATGCCTGACAGGGAGGAATGGGTGGGATCCATTACACCAGCAAGGACAATGACTGGATTGGTTTGTGCTGTATTGTGCAGTTCACCTTAGGATCGGTATTCAAGGAGGACTGTTGGGGGGTGATATGCCACAGAGGTCTCTAGGTGTTGTTCAGGGGTAACTCAGACATTGCTAGGGGGGGACTATACCACCAGGACAAATACAAGGGTATTGGGGATTTGGGAGAGGTTGATCAATGGGGAACATTACATTAGACTGGTGCACTCTGTATAGACCCACAAGCTTGGTGTGCTGCTGGGCAGCTGTGCCTAGACATATCCCATGGCTCCTCTTCTACCCTTAGTTTGTCCACCATCCTCATGGGTCCTATAGGTGCAAGTCAGTTCTACCAGGTAGAACTGCACTTGTGAAGACTGAGTGAAATTAGAGATATGTCCTAAGTTCTAGCTAAAAATATTTTCGCCCTTGAGTGGCGAAATTGCGCTGGTCACTGGTGAAATTCGGTATTTTGCAGGCAAAATTTGTAATTTCACCCATGGAATTTCACATTTCACACTGGTAAAATATTTTGCAAAATGCTCAAATTTCACAAAATATTTTGCAGAGTGAAATTTGCTAATTTTGCACATCTCTAAAAAACAGAGTTGCTGAACTCTTACAAAAAATGAAATAACTTAGTCAATGTGGTCCAGTATGGATTCTGCAAGGGGAAATCATGTCTGGCCCATCTTATTGCATGTTTTATAATACTGTATAATCAAAAATATTGACTAGAGAAAACCTGTAGATGCTGTTTACATGGGCATCAGCAGATCTTCTATATTATGTCACACAAGCGACAAGTTAATAAAATAGAGAACCTAGGCATAAATGATTATGTAATGCAATGGATTAGAAACTGATTGTGAGGCTGGAAACAGTGGATAATAATTAATAGTAATCTATCCATCTAATCAAAAATAACCAGTGGAGTTGAGGAAGGTTCTGTGCTGAGGTCAATATTCACTACTGCATCGAGCGCCATTAAAGTGGCATTAAAAAACCATTAACATTTCCAATAAAATTTCTCATTAAATAGAGAATAATGGATGGGTAGCTAGTTTTAATGAGGATTTTACACTCCCGAGGTGTGGGATGCCATATAAACCCCAAGAGAGAAGCTCGAGGGTTTTATGAAGGCATCCCACCCCGAGGGGGTGTGTGTAAAATCTGAGTTTTAACTAGCTACCCATCTTTTGTTTTGTATAATTGCTGGGGATCATTTTTTTCACTGAAGCAATCATGCAAATTAAATGTAGCCATAGAGCTGAGCCATAGACTGTTGGTGTTTCAAAATGGTCTGTGGTGGCTCAGCTTGTGACATAAATCAGTGTTTTTCTTTTTTTTATTATTTTAAAGCGAAAAACATTTGTGCCCAGACATATTTTTGTTTAAAAAAACAAAGAAACTTTCTCGTGGTAAGGTTAAGTGTACAGTGCTGAGGAGTGTGATGGAAGGGGGGGCAGAGAAGAGGAAGAGGAAGATCAGGGGTAGTATGGTAGGAATAATGTTGTTTTCCTTTGATTTTGGGACACAGTGCTACATAAAAGTAAAAAAAAAAATCTGCAGTACGAGTTGCAATGTTGAGTTTCAGATGGGGAACGGTCCAAATTGAGAAGTTTCAGCCAAAAGAAAGAATGGAAGAGTGGGAGCTGGCGCATGCCGAGTAGA
Source organism: Neoceratodus forsteri (assembly GCA_016271365.2). NCBI lineage: Eukaryota > Metazoa > Chordata > Ceratodontiformes > Ceratodontidae > Neoceratodus > Neoceratodus forsteri. The sequence continues at coordinate 119,402,381 of CM028136.1, read as the reverse complement.
AGGGAAATCAGGCACGTGAATGTCATTATAACCAGCTGGTTATAACACTTGAATTATAACCCAGTTTTCCTATGGGAAAAAATGGTAACCAGTGATTATATTCCCATTAATCAGTACATAAATAAGGGCCAAATTAACAGTGTAATTTATCTCAAAGCATTAAAATCAGTTTAAATTTAGTGTGTTTTTAAGCCATTACATTTTTAATGGCCATGAAACTTAACTGGTAATCTAGCAGTTAGTAAGTTAATTTGTTGTGAAGTTCACAAGAGGATTGGGGATTGAGGAGGGCTGTTGGGGGGGTTATATACCACAAGAGTCTCTAGGTGTTGTTCAGGGGTAACTCAGTGATTGCTGGGGGGGGCACTATACCACCAGGGCAAATACAAGGGTATCAGGGATTTGGGGGGGATTGATCAATGGGGAACATTACATTAGACTGGTGCACTCTGTACAGACCTGCAAGCTTGGTGTGCTGCTAGACAGCTGTGCCTAGACAGCTCCCATGGCTCCTCCCTGCCCTTAGTTTGTTCACCACCCTCATGGGTCCCATAGGTGCAAGCCAGTTCTACCAGGTAGAACTTCACTGATGAAGACTGAGCAAAATTAGAGAAATGCCCTAAGTTCTAGCTAAATATATTTTTATACGTGAGTAGCAAAATTGCACTGGTTACTGGTGAAATTCCACATTTCACAGGCAAAATTTGTAATTTCACCCATGGAATTTCAATTTCACACTAGCAAAATATTTTGCGAAATGCACGAATTTAGCAAAATATTTCATGGATCGAAATTTGCAAATTTCGCACATCTCTAAAAAAACTGAGTTGCTGAACACTTACAAAAAATGAAACAACTTAGTCTATGTGGTCCAATATGGATTCTGCAAGGGGAAATCATGTCTGACCAATCTTATTACATTTTTTTATAATACTGTTATCACCAAAAATATTCACTAGAGAAAACCTCTAGATGCTATTTTCCTGGACATCAGCAGAGCCTTCCATATTATGTCACACAAGTGACAAGTTAATAAAATGGAGAACCTAGGCCTAACTGATTATGTAATGCAATTAATTAGAAACTGATTGTGAGGCTGAAAACAATGGGTAATAATTAATAGTAATCTACCCATACAAACAAAAATGACCAGTGGAGTCGAGGAAAGTTGTCTTGATCTCCAGGAGGAAGACAAAATCCAAAGAATGACAGTGTTTATGGGTAGCTGAAGAAACAATCTGAGTGAAGCCCAGTGATTACATCATCTGGAGGAAGTGCTGACAAAATGAAGAGAGTTCGGTCGTTGACCCAGGCATTTAAGTCGCCCAGGACCATCACTCTGAGTGACTCCAATGCCATGTAGGTGGTGAAATCTTCCACTTCCTGCAGGAATTGCTTCTCATCCCCGGGTGGATGATAGACAAGATCTATCCTGCAACCCACACCAGCTACCACGGTACATTCAAAGGATTCAGCCTCCTCAACTGGAACATCCGTGAGGCTCAATTCAGTCTTAAAACAGACCGCTACCCCCCCTTGGTCCAATCTTGGGTGGTGAATCACCGAGTACCCAGCAGGAATTGCTGCCTCCAAAATGGGGCCAGCATTTTCGTCCAGTCAGGTCTCGTGATGCATGCCAGATCAGCTGTTCCAACAAAATCTGCAATAAGTGCAGTTTTGCTTTTGATAGATCTGGCATTGTATAACACCACCCGAGTTGGACAAGGTTCTTGATTTGTCCCAACTAAATGCCAATCTAAAGAGATAGTGCCCTGGGGTATGGGGACTAGACATGAACTCTCACGTTCTAGTCTCCATTTTGCCCCAGGGCATCTCCAGGCCCTGACCACCCCTATGTGACAGCTCCCCTCTTTCGACCTCCAGTGTCCATGCCCCCTACTATGCCCATCCCCTCCTACAAATGATGCCCAATGCCCAACATTGCTGATAAATAAAGTGCAGAGGAGGAGGGGAGAACAGATGGAAGACATGGAGAAAGGAGGCCAAATAGCACAAGACCGAGGGGCCAGCAGGCACATTCCACAATAATAAAAAAAAAAAAATTACACAGCAAAATCCCAAAAATTACTCAAAGAAAGTTGCAATATATCCCAAACTACTAAAAACCACAAAATACAAATAATACATTAAAACAACAATAAACAATAAAAACAACACTTCCCCACCCCAGAACACTCTTACTGCTCAGAGGAGGAGAACACTAAAAACTAATAAACATCAATAAACAAACAAAAATAAAAATATAATCAGAAAAATATAAAAGGAAAAGACCAGCTGGTATGAGCCCTGATAGTCCTCTAACTACTAAACAGGATGTTTTAAGAGACTCCTCAGGGACAGCCCCTGGGCAACAGTCCTTTCCAATGGTGATAATACAAGTCCTTGATAATAATCCAAATTAAATCCTAATCCCATATAACAGTCCTTCCTAATGAATGTGCTCAACAGCCAACCCAAGATGCACACTGAAGTTCTGTAAAGAGGGAAGTGGTATGGGCATGTCAATGGTAAGGGAAGTTAAGGGAGTAGCTAGTGCAGGGTCACCAGTGGCAGGAGGGTGATGTATGGGTTTACCAACACAAGGGCAGCTGGGCTAAACAGCAAAGGAATAGTGGACCACCAGCTGTAGAAAGAAAGCATACAGGGACAATTCTCACTTGAAAGCAGGACATATGATAATTACACCCTGCAAAATTGACTTGTCTCAGCCCCAAATGCACTTGGAAGTCTGCACATTAGAGGAACTCACAAAGCCCTAGTGAAGGAAGAAAATGACTGAGGAACCAAGATGAAGAAATTCTGTCTACTCCTAAAGGAAAGCTTGCAAGAAAAAGTGTAAGAGACTTTCTTTTGAAGTGAGTTTGTCTGAGAAAAAACAAGGAGGAAATCAATGTAACAAGCAAGTCCAGAACAATCTTCCTATGGAGGTAGTGGGGGCAAAAACAGTGGTGAGCTTCAAGCATGCATGGGAATCTTAGTTGGGAAGCAGAGGGTGAAGGTAGCCACACATCAAGTAGTATCTGTGTTGACAGTATAGGTAGGGACAAATGGGCAAACTAGAAGTGTGGGGCAGTCCTTATCTGTTGAAAAATGCTATGATTTTTTTTGTAGGATATACAATGAAAATTCCATATAAAGCAGTCTACTGGACATCTTAAGGAATACCTCTCCTAATCCTGGTAACCCAAAACAGTCCCTCATCACGAACAGATAGTTCAGTCAATATTGCACTTCATCTGGCCAGGTTATTCAACAAAAAGTCCATGTTCTGGAGCTTTCAAATAAAAGTACAAGATGCCCATCTCTCAAAACCATTCCGAAATAATACCTATCTGTAATTCAAACTTCTTAAGCCTCTGAATTATACTGCTTACATTGAAATTCTGCTGCTGTTTGTTCTGCCAATGTGCCTGCAGCTATACTATCTGTAAACTGAAAAGTCTTCCTGCAGTAAAGGATTCACAGTTGTGCTGAAATATGCAGGGAATGTACTATTTCCAGTCTCTGAAGCTTTTCCCTCACTTCGTCAAACTTCTTGTGTCTGGGTTGAGTGGCAAACCATAGATAAGGGAAAAGATGGACAGCCTTACTATCACAGCTGAGCTTTTAAAGTTCCTTAAATGCATCACAGTATTGGTTCTGCATCTCAGCCCCAGCTGAGATCAAAATAATTGTGCAAAAACAAAGAAAGAGGCTGGGTACACACCAAAGAACTAGTATTGGAAACATTATTTATTTAAACATTAAAGCATGACAAAAAAGCTGAAGACAGAACCCCTACATATCGATCTAGCAGAACGGGTCTTCCTCAGGGGATGGAGTCAATCATGGAGAAATCTGGTAATCTCTCTGAAGTAAGAGGCTATAAATCATGAAATCCTGTTTAATGCAATCAATACTGAAAACATCCATTAAGTCTGGACCTTTCCTCCCTCTGGCCTCCTCACATGTTAAATGTTAGCTCTATTGGCATTTTTGAGTGTCTCAAAGTGATATAGTGGAGTTACACAAATACCTATGTAAATTGCTGCTGGTGTCTATTTAGAATCCAGTTTGCGTGTTGTAGCCTCATGTTTAAAGCATGTTCCTCCAGCCATTGTAGAACTGCCACTTTTTTATAAACAAATGTTACTGAATTTTCAGAGGCAGGCAAGGCATTTACAGTACAACAATCAAACAGAAACAATACAAAACATTTATAAACAACGACCCAGTACAGAGGTTTCTTGTAATGCATAGTATAGTATAGTATATTATGAAATTGTGATCGTAAATAGATGAATCTGATTGGCTGAGAGCTCTTTCAAGCTGTGATGATATTGAGCTACATAATCATGGCTTCAAAAAGGCTCCAGCCACCAGCCTCCTCACTTGATCTGAACTCCTCTGAATGCAGTATTCTCCATGTCCCTCACTGTACTGCACAAAACTCCACCAGAACTCCTGCAGTGAACTGGAGTGATTAACACCTCGAGACAGCCAGTATTTAAAAAAACAAAACACAAAATTCTCACCACAGCACCTGCACCTGCCAAGCAGCACTGTTAACCTAGCTCCTAACCCATTTCCCGACCGCAAGTCACAACACTCTTCACATGGCAAAAATGTATGTTTTCTTTATGACTGTAACAGTCACTTCACCCCCCCCCGAGAAAATCTGCATAACGTGAAGGTGTGGAGCAAGTTGAGGCTCGAGCAAAGGTTAAAACGCGCACACACACACACACACACACACACACACACATCAAAAATCACAGGATCCGTGTACCTCACCTTACAAACTTCTGCTGCCATGACTCAGGATCCATCCCGGAATTTGTAATACAACAACGGCCGCTGATGGTCAAAGATTGGCTCCTCAACAAGAAATTCATGTCAGTACTGCATGCTATACTGTACATATCAATTGACTGCCATTGTACCAAAAAAAAAAGAAAGAAAACCAAATTGTTCCCTCCAAATGGGAACAAATGTAGGGAAAGCACAGAGGGGCAGAGTTCACAGGTCACAACCTCACAATGCCTTAACTTCTTCTATGGTCTTCAACTATATCAGCACCACCCGCTGGAATTCTAGAAGTATTTTTTTATGTATTCCTACACTACAAAAAAAGATTTTTTAAATAGGTTTAAAGTTTTTTTTAAATGTTTTATTTATAAAACCATTACTCCTGTTCATAATAGCAATAATGCACTCCAGGGTGTGGTATATCATGGGATATCATCAATTCTCAGGTCGTTGGACACACTCGGCCTGTGGTCTCGTGCCCAACCACCCGAGGCGTGACAATATACCACGATACCCCCCAGTCATGCATTATTGCTTATGTATAGTATAGTACAGTACAGTACAGTACAGTACAGTACAGTACAGTACAGCATTCTTGAGGGCTACCATATAAATAGAAAGTAAAAATAGAACTGCTTCAACTTGTGCATTAGAGGCCTTCACAGTGAGCAGAACCACCTCCCATGCATGGTCAGAACAGCTGTGTTTGTGTTGAGGTGCATAGCTAGCAGCCTGTTCAGACACTGATAGTTTTGATTTTCAGCCTCCTTCAGCAGTATTCTTTGGCTTCCCCATTCCTGAAAAGCTTAGTATGCAACTGCAGAATATCAAGCTCTGTTAGATGAGGGTCAAAATAATCTCTTTTTCTGAAATTACTATAATATGTGTTCAATTAAGTTCAGTGAGATACAGAGATTATGAAAACATGTCTAGTCAGTAGCAGTGTTCAGCAACTCCTCCAACTTGCTTAACTCTTTAAGTGCAAAGTATGTATGAACTTATATAGATTCAGTACATACATATACTTCCACCATTAAATAATTTCATTCCAATGACTACAAAAATACCCCCTTTGAGACAAGATTTAAGATACCTGAAAGTTTCCAGTTTCAGATCTTTACCATTTCCTTTTTTTCTGCAGCCCAAAAAGCAGCTTAAAACCAACATTTTCTATCTACTGTATATGACACAACCCAACTTTAAAACAAGCTGGACACATTTCACCATATTATTTTGGAGCTGTGAAAGCCTGTAGCAAAGTGAAGGTGATCAAATGGTACAGGTCCCTATCTTAAATGCTCGATGCTCAAAAGATTGCTGAATAATAAGCAGCTGCAAATCATTATTTATCAGGGCCACTATAATAAAGCTGTATCCAATCTAAATGACACTAACAGTCGAGACTAGTTACTGGCGTGATTATCAGTGTGGCATTTAAGTGGCATTCTTCTGAAGCTGTCCCCTTAACTACTTAAAATGCATTTGAATTTGAAAATATGATGTCTCTTTCATGAACAATGATTTCTAACATACTGTATGGTATGTATTTGTTCTGTATAGAAATCCTTAGAGGCTCAAAAGTTGTTGTACCACTAATCAAAGCTCATGGAACACTTTTGTACAGTACCACAATGTGTTACAACTTTTTTATGTCACTATGACATACTGACTAGAGCTGGGCAAAATTAGAGTATTCTGAATTCATTGAATGTTTGCATAATTCCATGAAATTTCATGAAACTGTTTAGAATTTTCTGAAATTTTTTTATTGACTATAACTCAGTTTGTGTTGCAGCTCTGAGATTTAGCAAGCATGTTGCCTGGTGTTGGCCCTAAAAGCATGCCATGTTTCATAACATTTAGATGAACGATGGAGAAGTTATAGTGGCTTGAAGTCAGGCAATTTAATATACATGTGAAAATGTCTGAAAATATTTCTATGCTTACAACTTAGCCACTTTTACAGTTAGATAATTGAAAACTTAGATGCATGCTTTCTTGAAAGAGTGATGGAAACTGCTAAATAGAGAAGCACTAGTTATGCAGATTGTAAGTTTCAGCCATGACCTGCACTCAGCGTGACTTTCCAGGCTCACTTCCAAACACGGCTCATTAGCATGGCATCATGAAGCTCCAATGCTGGGCCATAGGGGTTGCCTTAAAGCTTAATATTTAGGGTGACTGAGCCTAACAAACATTGGTGATATTCCACTCTCTAGCTTTAAACTTATAAGAGCTTAAATCCAGCAGTTTATGTAATCACAAAATGTAATTTTAAAATTGTGGAACGTTTGGAGGCTTATAACTCAATTAATTTTAAAGCTAGAGATCTGAAACTTAGCAAACATATGTATGGGCATTGGTAAAGTCACCATACCAGATTTGCTGCAATCAGGATGAATGCTTGTAGTTTATCTAGCTAACTGTAATTTTAAAATTTCTGAATGTTTGGACACTTATTAGTCAGTCATCTTTAAAGATATAGACCTGAAATGTGATTCTCTTCTGTATGGGCATTGGCAAAGTCATTATACCAAAGTTGGTGCACTTTGTACAAAACACATTTTAAAGGAAATCTGTCTAAATACAGACACCAAGCCCCCAAAACGCTTACCCTCTGATAAAGCTTTTTATGTAGAAAAGTCCCTTTTTAATGTGCCTGCACTTACTTTATTTTTATTTTGAAAAGTCTGAAAACTGAGAATATGGAGGATACTGGAGGGCTCCATTTACTGTGACAGTGCAGCACCACAATGCTCACTTCAATACTTGAAGTGAGCGGTGTGGCATTGCAATGTTACAGTAAATGGAGCCCACCCAGTACCCACCATATTCCCAGTTTGTGGACTTTTCAAAATAAAAATAAAGTAAGTGCCAGCATATTAAAAAGGGGCTTTTCTACATAAGAAGCTTAATGGGGTGTTTTCTGGGGGTCTGTATTTAGACAGTTTTCCTTTAAATTAGATGGAAATGGCCAAAATTGCAATTTTAGCAACATTTTACAATATTTTCACAGACATTTCACAAAATTGTGAGGAAGCAAAATCAGTATTTTGCCAGAACTCTGCTGGCAGAGGATAAATTTCACCCAACCCTAATACTGACACAGCTACATACTCATCCAGTAATAGAAACATGTTCTATTTTAGGTACCAAGTAGTTTGAAACCTATTGTCAACAGTGTGACTTTATTTGTGTAGTTTCAAAGTGTGAAGTGGGGTGACTAGGGAACTATTCCCCATTGACTCTTCAGAGGTACATTGGTTGTGTGATTTGAACAAGTCTGACTATTGACTTCTTATTGAATTTCATTGGTACAGTGATGAACAGAGTCTCTGTCAGTTTCCTGATATAGCCTGGTATCTGTCAATCAATTCCCCAGCCTCCTTGATCAGTTTCGCTGTAGAATCACAGCAGCTGTCGGCTAGTTTTACAGTTCAGCCCAAAGTCTTTTTTTCAGTTTCATAGCTTCTCAGTCAGTTTCACTCCACTTGTTTGTCTCTTTAAGGGAAGGGCTTATCTGGCTTTGTCTAGCACACTCGGAGGTTCTGCTGCTGCTGATGATGATAATGTTGGATCCCTTTCTTCTATATTAACATGATGACCAAGTTGATGGCAGATGGAGGATAGGGTCTGGGGAGTGAAGCTGAACCTCAGGGGATCATAATCAGCACTGGGCCACAGGTAAATTAACCAATGGTGGCAAAGAGCTGCTCCCGGGTTGCAGTTGTCTCAGTGAGAGCATACAACTTCAAAGTAATGTGCCTGCCAGATTGGGGTGGATGCCATGGAAAACAGACTATTTGGAATTGAGAAACTCCAACACGTTCCTGCAAGCTAAAAAGCAGCAGAAGAATAGGTTCAAAGAGGGCTAAATTACCGTAGAGCAGAAATGTACTAATGCAAACACAAAGTGGCTCATAAACCCTGTTGCGTGCCACACTGTGCTTGCATTTAGTAGACTTCTGCTCTACACCAAACCATTTCAGTTTAGTTTTTTCTTTTTTTTTTTCTTTTTTTCAACTTGTGGGAGTGCACTGAGGTTTGTCAATTTTACTTTCTTTGAGGAGAGCCCCTGCAGGTCAGGCAGGAGCAGTAAGGAGAAGTTGGCCCAGAGAAACCTGGGCACGAACCTCTCAAGCAGCATAATAAAGATAAGATGCAATCACAGGCAAGAGCAGGGAGGGTTCAATCTCAAATATTTGTGAAGTAAAAAAGGAGACAGCAAAGTTATTCATGGCTTGCCCAATGTCTGTCCAAATTGAAGTTATTGGTTTTGACACATCTTCATTCAACTGGATTTTGAGTATAGTACTTGAATAATAGGATGCAAGCAGTAAGGGCTATGTGTTTTTTCTGACAAATTGATGATTCCCTGTTTTATACCATGGGGATCTATATTGGGGTCCTTACGTTTTGCATTATTTATTAATATATGTCCCTAAGGTCTGTTCTTTGGCAGATATATTATTATATGTTGATGATACAGTCCTTTAAGTCCAGTCAAAAAACTTTGATGAAATTAACTGTAGTCTTCATAGTGAATAATATGGTACTTAATACAACAAAGATACAAGCTTAAGAAATTATTGGCAAATTTCATGATTAATACAATTCACAGACATTCACTTCAAATAGTCAAAGTTTTTAAATACCTTGGAGTGCATATTAATTCAACATTACCTTTTGCTCCACATATTAAGGGTGCAGCTGCCAGAATTTCATCAAAAATGTTGAAAATTATATTGTGTCAGAAAATGTCTTACCTATGATTCTCGTTTGAAAATATCAGCTCATAATGTATTGCCAATATGGGATTATTTTTCATCAGTAGTTGATACAAATTTAAAGACACATTTGGACAGGAAAATAATATTATACCATAAGATTGCTAAATTTGTTTTAATTGCTGGAAATAGACAATACCGTTGCACAAACATCACTAAATCAAATTGACTCTCATTTGAACATAAATCCCAATTATTTTTGGCAAATTTTAATTTTACATAAAGGGGCATCATCTTGTCTGGCAAATTTATTTAAGGAGCAAAATGTTAATTATAACTCTGGGCATCATCTTGTCTGGCAAATTTATTTAAGGAGCAAAATGTTAATTATAACTCTCTTTCTAAATCAAATGATTTGTTACATGGTGCTCTTATAAAAACTTCTTTGGGTCAAAATTATTTCTTTATAGGGCATCATTCCCATGGAACACCATACCAGCCTCAATCAGATCCTCTCCTTTAACAGTCATTTTCAATACTGCATAGAAAGAATATTTTTGTAGTCTAAGTGTTTGTAAGTGTTAAACTGAATATCATATCCAGTCAGTACTTTTATATCAATGAGTCTATTATTGTGTGTATATGTGTATACTCTCTCTCTCTCTCTCTCTGCTGAGACAGAGAGAGAGAGAGACAGAGAGAAAGAAAGCAGACAAATCTTCCATAAATCAAAGTGGTTATTTTCTAGACTACACTGAACTGAATTATTACTTTTTGGACCTATGTAAGTAACTAGTATTGATTCTGTTTTTGGGGTTGACTTTTCTTAGTTTAACTTTAATTTGCCAGGGACGAACTGCAGCTGGGAAATATTTGCAGTCATTTGTGACTAGATCTGTTACTTAACCTCTGTCAAAATCAAATCAAATCAAAATTTATTTTTAGAGCGCTTTTCAATAAATCAAAGTGCTAGTATATAACAAGAATAAAACATCAACTATAATAAATAATGAGATAAAACAGTAAAAATGACCATAAGATAATCTATCCAAATGCTAGTGCAAATAAGTGGCTTTTCAGAGACCTCTTAGATGATTCCACGGACAGGCACTCTTTAATCTGATGAGGTAGAGAATTCCACAGGGTCGAGGCCATAAAAGAAAAAGCTCTGGCCCCAGAAGATTGAAGATGAACCCTGGGAATCTCTAGCAATCCCTCACCAGTGGAGCGGAGTGGGCGGAGAAGGCAGTAGGGACAAAGGAGATCTTGCAGGTAGCCCGGTCCCTGACCATGTAGGGTCTTATAGGTCAGCAACACGACCTTGAAGGTGATCCTCCACCACACTGGCAGCCAGTGCAGTTTGTGCAGCACAGGTGTGATATGGCAAGTTCTTGATAACCCAGTCAACAACCTGGTTGCTGTGTTCTGCACCAGCTGCAGATGACGGAGGTCCACCCCCGGCAGCCCTAGATATAGAGCATTACAGTAATCAAGAGGCGAGAGAACAAAAGTGTGGATAACACAGGAGGTATCATGTGGAACAAAGTGTTTTATCCGGGCGATATTCCTCAGATGGTAAAAGGAAGACTTGACAGTGGCCGATACCTGTGTCTTCAGTGTCAGATCACTGTCAAAAATTATGCCCAGATTTCGCACCTGTTCAGAAGGTCTCAACTGGTTACCCCCTAATAAAAGACCAGAGGGGAACCTAGGAGTCAACTTCTCTACATAATGACCTGGGTCCGCAACTAACACCTCTGTCTTATCCGGATTTAACTTCAACCATTTCACACTCATCCAGTCCTGAATCTCAGCGAGGCAATTGTTAAAGACCGATGATGCGTCATTCTGTTCGGGTACAAAGGACATATAGAGCTGAGTATCATCTGAGTAGCAGTGAAAACTCAGCCCATAATGCCTTATAATGTCTCTCAACGGCAGCATGTACACCATGAACAACATGGGGGAAGCACAGAGCCTTGCAGCACCCCACAGGACAGAGTGAAGGGAGCAGAAGAAAAAATCCCTGAAACTACCCTTTGACTTCTGCCTGTGAGGAAAGAGTGGAACCATCTGAGGACTGTCCCCGACAGTCTGCAGAGTAGCCACAGGTGATCCAGCAACATCCCATGTTCCACAGTGTCAAACGCTGCAGAGAGATCAAGGAGAACCAAGATCAAATGGCTCCTCTGATCTCTCGCTATTAGGAGATCATTAAGTACCCAAGCTAATGCCATCTCGGTACTATGCCTCTTCCTGAAACCAGACTGGTGAGGATCATAGGCATCATGGGTGGTAGGAAAGTCATCGAGCTGCAACATGACTACTTTCTCAATAACCTTGCCCAAAAAGGGCAGGTTAATATCGGTCTGTAGTTAGCGAGGCAGTCAGGGTCAAGGGAAGGTTTCTTCAGAAGGGGTGTCACGAAGTAGGTGAAGTAGGTGTCTGTTATGGGGAGGAACTGAAAGGGGCCTAGTCAAACTGTGGATTTAAAACAGGAGTTGTTTGTGGCCTCTGTCTGCTGAGACAGAGAGAGAGAGAGATAGAAATCAGCCAAAGCTTCCTTAAATCAAGGAGGTTATTTTCTAGACTACACTGAATTGAATTATTACTTTCAGTAAGTAACTAGTATTGATTCTGTTTTTGAGGTTGACTTTTCTTAGTTTAACTTTAATTTGCCAGGAAGGAACTGTAGCTGAGAGATGTTTACAGTCATTTGTGACTAGACCTGTTACTTAACCTCTGTGAAATAGGTGTCTGAAAGGAAGGAAGGAAGGCACTCCCGGGGTGGTGGGTCAGAGTTGTAGTTGATTGTTTCTGGAGGGCATAGGTTTACTCCCACCCACCCTGCCTCTCACCCCACCCGCCCCAAGCACATAACTTCCTTTATACCATGGGTTCTGACATCACTTCCCAAAAACTGCTAACAACAGACACCTGTTCATATCCTTAAAGGCACACCACACTGAATAGGGGGTAAAGACACTCACAAGCTTGCACACACTAAAACAAGAACACACACAAAAAAAGAAAAGCATCTGTAACAGGAAGGGACACAGACATGTGGGGAGTGGTGCAATGCACTGGCTGTGGAGCAGCAGTCTTCTGGGAGACATTCTGGAGACTGCATTCCTGCCCTATTTGCAGGCACCTTTCTGGTCTGAGGGATAAGGTTGTTCATCTCCGTGCTGACATGGCAAGGATTTGGGAAACATGCTCCCACACCCAGGGACCACCCAGGCCACCACCACTACCTCAGAGGTTGCCAAGAAAGAGGAGTAGTTGGATCATGGTGGGTTCAGGGAGGGTGAGGGGTGGAAAAGAGGTGCATCCCTCCAGTTGTGCCTCTCCACAATTCATTCACCACTCTGGCTGAGCATGGTTCCTCTATAAAGGCACCCACAGTGGAGACCAAGGAGAATGCTGGGAACCTTCACAATGGAGACCCACAGGAGGGTGGCACAGGACCCCACAGTAGAAGGAAACAACTTCTGGTGGGAGACTTAATTGTTAAGGAGGTAGAATTGGGGGAAGGAGGGGAAAGGGAGGTAAGGTGCCTTCCAGGCACCACAGCTTAGAGGGACAGGAAAAAAATCCTCAGGATCATGGGAGCAGCTGCGAGGGGGAGTGAGTTGAATGTCTTTATCCACCTAGGGACAAATGATCTGGCTAAGAATGGGATCAGAGCAGTACAACAGGAGTTTGTTGAGTTAGGAAGGGGCCTTAGATAAGTAGCACACACAGTAACTTTCTCAGAAGTGCTACCTGTCTATGGCATGGATGAGGCTATGGTACTCTGCACCATGGGATTCAATGACTGGTTGAAAAACTGGTGCAGAGCTCAGGGATTTGGCTTCATTGGTGACTGGGGTTCCACCTGGAGGGATGCAGGCCAATACAGGTGCAATGGTCTGCATCTGTCCAGGAGGGGAACCAGGATCCTAGTTGATATGTTTAAATGCTTCATTGGCAAGCATTTAAACTAGCCAAGGGGGGTGCACTGAAAAGAAGAAGAGAAATCCTAGCCCCCCCCCCAAAAAAATCATGGTAGTTAGTGAGGTAAACTCCAAGATAGAGCAGTCAATAGGGAGAAGGGCAGGAGTAAATGGAGAAAAAAAAAACAAAGATACTAAGGACAGGGATAGGGAAAAGAGAAATAAAGCCATACAAAATGGAGGGTAATGAGTACCAATGCCCGTAGTCTATGTAAAAAGCTCCCTGAAATGGTAGCCTTGATGGAAGAGGGATGCCAGGATTTTGTGGCAGTCACAGAAACATGGTACACAGAGAACCATGACTGGGATGTCAACATACCAGGGTACACAATCTACAGGAGGGACAGGGAGGGAAGAAGAGGAGGAGGAGTAGCTCTCTGTGTAAGGGAAGTGATCAAAGCAACAGAATTAAAGGGTAAACAGGGAGGAGAGGAGGCACTGTGGGTCACCCTGGAGACTCGAAATGGCACCACAATCTGCACAGGGCTTGTATACAGACCCCCATCTCAGGGGGAGGAAATGAACAAGGAAATGATAGAAGGCATCCTTAGGATAACAGAGAATGGGGAGATATTGCTGATGGGGGACCTGAATATGCCAGATGTTAACTGGAGCACCTTTGCTGCAGCCACATCCAATAGTGGGGCCATTCTCAATGCCCTACAGGTGGCATGCCTCAGACGGCTAGTTTTGGAACCCACTTAGGAGGGAGCAATCTTAGACATGGTACTCACAAATGGGGATGAAGAGAGGATCTCCAATCTTGAAGTGGGAAGCCATCTGGGAACAAGTGACCACCAAACAGTGTGATTCATGATAAACTTAGCTGTAGTGTCAAGCCATACAAAAGTGAAGGTACTGGACTTCAGGAGGGCTGCTTTTGTCAAAATGGGAGAGTTCCTCAGAAAAGCACTAGCAAACAAGCAAGCAGGTGGGGTGGAGCAGCAATGGGGAAGCATTGAAACTACCATCACAGAGGCAACAAGTCTTTGTGTGAAGCAAATAAAGAAATCAAAATGAAAGAAAAAAACACTATGGTTCTCAAAAGAAGTGGCAGGAAAGGTAAGGGGGAAAAAGATAGCATTCAGGAAGTATAAGGAAACACAGAAGAAGCAGGACAGAGAACTGTACCAGTTAAAGCAGAAGGAAGCAGGGAAGGCAGTCAGAATATCAAAGGCACAAACTGAGGAAAAGATAGCCAACTCAGTTAAGAAGGGGATAAACCTTTATAGGTACATTAGGGAGCAAAGAAAGACTAAGGCAGGGATACTGAGGCTGAATAAAGAGGAAGGTGGCTAGGCAGAGAGCTACAGTGAAAAAGCAGGGATACTAAATGAATACTTCTGCTCAGTATTCACAATGGAAAAGCAGGGGGAGATACCTAATCCAGTGAAGAGAAGCACCCTGGATAGGGGGGTTGATATTAGTCATTTCACAGAAGAAAGGGTTCTGAAAGAACTCTTAAAACTGAAGGTGGCTAAAACAATGGGGCCTAATGGGATTCACCCCTGAATTCTAAAAGAACTAAGGAAAGAACTAGTAACACCACTGACTACCCTTTTTAATAAATCATGGAGTATGCTATGGTACCTGAGGACTGGAGGAGGGTGGATGTGATTCCCCTTCACAAAAGTGGGAGCAAGACAGAGGCAGGAAACTACAGACCTGTCAGTTTGACCTCAGTGGTAGGGAAAATGATGGATTCACTTCTGAAGGAAAGAATTGTTAAGTACCTAAAAGCCAGTTTGGCACAGGACCCAAGGCAGCATGGATTCATAGTGGGAAGGTCATGTCAGACAAATCTAATTGATTTCTTTGAGTGGGTGACCAAAGTAGTAGACCAGGGAGGGGCTGCAGACATGGCCTGCCTAGACTTTAGCAAACATTTAACACAGTCCCACAAAAAAGATTAATAAACAAATTAGCCAGCCTGGGAGTAGCTCCCAGGGTGGTAGCCTGGGATTAACACTTTCTAGACAACAGGACACAGAGGGTAATAGTAAATGGAGTCCACAGTGAAGAAAGGAGGGTTACTAGTGTAGTACCGCAGGGTGCAGTACTGGGGCCGGTCTTTTTAAATGTCTTTATAAGTGACATTGCAGAGGGACTGTAAGGGAAAGTATGTCTCTTTGCAGATGACACAAAGATCTGCAACAGGGTTGATACGCAAGGTGGGGTGGGTGGAAAGAATGAAAAGGGACTTGGCAAGGTTGGAGGAATAGTCAAATATATGCCAGCTTACACTCAACGCCATGAAGTGCAAAGTAATGCACCTGGGAAACAAAAACCCAGGGGAAGAGTACACAATGGGAGGTGAGATACTGACAACAAAAGTGGAAAGGGACCTGGGGATAATCATGTCAGATGACCTAAAGGTGGGCCAGCAATGTGAGAAGGCAGTAAGGAGGGCTGTGGGAATACTGGGAAGTATAGAGAAAGGCATCACCAGCAGAAAACAGGAAGTTGTTATCCATCTGTACAAACAGTTGGTGAGACCCCATCTGGAGTACTGTGTACAGTTCTGGATACCCCATCTCCGCATAGACATAGACAGGGTGGAGGCTCTCCAGAGGAGGGCAACCAAAATGGTGCAGGATCTGCACCAGAAGACATATGAAGAAAGATTAAAGGAACTTAAAATGTATAGCCTTGAGGAAAGGAGGGAGGGGGGGACATGATAGAAACTTTCAAATACCTCAAGAGAATCAACAAAGTCCAAGAGGGTAGCATCTTTCAGAAAAAGAGATGTGCAAGAACAAGGGGGCACAATTTGAAGATAGAGGGGGGACGGCTCAGAGGTAATGTGAGGAAGTATTTCTTCACAAAGAGGGTTGTAGATCCATGCAACAGCCTTCCTGAGGAGGTTGTAGAGTCAAAAACAGTGGGGGAATTCAAGAATGCATCAGACAGACATAAGACAATTCTAGTGGGGGGAAGGAGGAAGTAGGCTATTGGTTAACTAGGATCTGCAGCTTATCCATTAGGTACGGAAGTGGGCAGACTAGGTGGGCCAAGAAGTCCTTATCTGCCATCAAATTCTATGTTTCTATATATGATGGATATACTGCATATTATTCATATGTATCCTTCTATTTGTACATTGGTACCTGGGTTGTGCCTGAAAAAGGTGCTTTTGGCACCAGTGCACCTACATGGCTAACAAAATAAAACTAAACTCTACTGAAAAAAAATTTGTAGCATGTCATACATGTGATACATACAACTTGCTTACGAGGGAGATTTGGGTCAAATTAGGAAGGAGATTGCCCTGCCAACTTGCTTAAGGGGGAGATTTGGGTCAAATTAAGAGGGAGATTGGCTTGCTAGTAGGGAGATGCCGTAACGTCATGAGTTTGTCCTTAAATGGTGTCAAAAAAATAAGAAAAAAGTCATTACAAAACTTTTATGTATTTCATTTTGTGAAGTATAAGCACTAAAAAGAATAGACAACTAGTTATATAACATTATCAGATACATTGTTCATCACTGATTTCATTTTTAAGTGTCTTTATCTGCCCAAAAAACATGGATATTTTGGACAGAATTTTACTTAAGCAGGAGATTTTGTTTCCAGGAGGGAGGGAGGGAGGGAGGGAATTCAGTCAAAAAAAAACAGGAGTCTCCTGCATAAAGAGAGAGATATCACATGTATGGTATGTATGTAGGCAATGCTGTAAAGAAGCTCAATATAATTGCATCTGTGTTTAATTAGGACACAATTGCATTCTTTTCTGCTCTATATTGTGACCTTTTTTAATGAATGGATGCAACTTCTTGAAATAGCAACAGTGCTGCCTGGACGAAAGAAAATGGACACAGAAGTAGTATGCATTTGTGTCCATGTCCAACCCTTTTGAGACATCCTTCCACCCAAACTTTGGTTATGTGGGCAAAAAATGCTTAGTCTAAGAATCAGCATTTCTGTAATAACATATTTGTCTTAGTAGCATACATTGTAAGATTCCTTTGTGGGTTACCTCTTTCAGAGGTATGAAATATGTTCTGTGGAAAATTATGTTTCCCCCAGGGTTGCAATTGTTTTAGCTAAACTCCATAAGAAATTGTGAGTGTATCTGTGTGGGGTGGGTAGTGTGGCATTGTATTTTAACTGAGCCCCTGCCTTTGTCAGTAAATAGCAGTGTTGCATATACCAGCATTGTTCTATGCAGAACTATGGAGCCGAAATCAAGTGCCTCCCCCACCAATAATTCTAATACTGGCCAAAAAATGCACAGTGCACATGACAGAGCAAATACAAAATATTTAATTTGCACTGTGTTTGCTTTTCAAAGTTCAATTAAAGCAGCAGTGCAATGAAAAAGGTTATTCTAAAAAGCACATTTTCTGTTATGGTTATAAAAAAATATTGACAGAACTGTTGATTTGGATTTTCTGGATGCTTCCTATGCAATTTACTGTACATTTGTATTTTTGTTTGAATTTTTACCCTCCTCAAGTCCTCAGTATTATTTCTATACAAAAATGAGGTGCCATCTTTTTTTTTTTTTTGAGAAATAGTTATTTTAAAACTTTCATAAAATTCTTAAATGATAGAAAAAACTGAACATTTTACTACCAAAATAAACTTGAAGACATCTGGCATCAATTGGGGGGTCAATTTTTGTCCATTTTCATTGAGTTGCTGCTTCAAAGATTCCACAGTCTGAATGTAATGCTGCCTAACTGACAACCTGGTGAAGATGATCATGAGTATCAGGGGCCAGATTTTCAAAGGGCCAAAAATGACCCAATGACTAAGTTCCATGTTACAACCCACCAGTGTTGAAGAAAAATTCTAGTACCAATGGACATCACAATCTTCGGCCCATGGTGCGCATGGGTGGCAGAGACAGCTGGAGAGGATGTGAAGTCTCATCTCTAGTCCCTCTCATCCAGGTTCTTCCACTTTGCTCCTGTCTCCCCTCAGGAACTTGTAATCACTCTTACTTTGCTTAATGCCGCCAAGTCTATCCATGATGGATTGGACCTCAAACTTCTCCACATCTGAGCTCCTGTCATTGCATCTCCACTCTCTCACCTTCTGAACCTGCTCTTTTCCCTTAGTGCCATCCTGCAGGCCTGGAAGATTGCTAAGCTTCTTCCTCTGCACAAATAGAGTGACCGCTCATCCCCTGGCCCCCTCTCTTGCAAAACTTCAGGAGGTCATCATCTACTTCAGGCTTGCTGACTTCCTTCACTCCTCAAACCTCTCTCTCAATTCCAGTCTACTTCAGGAAGTACCATTTTACAGTTTCTTCATTGCTGCATGTACCTGATGTTTTCTCACTGGGATGGATCAGGGACACATCACTGCAGCTGTATTTATCAATCTGACCAAAGTTTTTCACTCGGTGTCCCACATACTCCTCCTGGACAAACTGAGTTCTGCTGGCCCCTCAGCTCCCTCTGTAGACTGCCTCCATTCCCACCTCATGGACCATCAACAATCAGTACAGGTAGTAGGCATCTTGTCCCCACCACTCCTTATCCTAGCTGAGGTCCCACAGGACTGTATTCTGGGTAATATCCTTTTCTCAATTTTCCTCAATGACTTGCCTCTGCTTGTGTCTTCTTGTATACCCATATTTATGCAGATGACACAATCATTTACACCTCCAGATTCTCTTCCACCACTGTTGAAGGTATAATTCAGCAAGACTTCCATAATGTACTGCACTGGTTTCAGACAAAGCAACTCTGAGTCAACACCAAGCAAATGGTGTCCATGACCTTCATCACCAGCCAGACTAGTCAGGCAATCACCCTCACCTATTTTCTTCACATTGGATAGCACTCCTCTTGATGTGGTCCCTGATTTCAAACATCTTGGTGTCTGGTTTGAGAGTAAGTTGACTTCTCTGCCCACATTGATGCCATCCACATGAAGCTCTCCCCTTAACTCGGTGCCCTGTACTACAACAAGGATTGCCTCTCTCCCCTGTTCCATCAAGAGCTGGTCACCAAAATGGTGCTCCCAGTCTTTGACAATACGTTTGTGGTCTGTGACACTGCCCTATCCTCTTTCTTTTCCAGAGAGGGTACCCTCTGCAATGCTTTGTGCCACTTTGCTACCAACTCATCCCCTTGTACTCATCACTGTTCCCTCTACTCCTCCATCTCTATCCTCCCTCTCCCCTCATGTTGCCAGTCCTACTGTTCCTCCTTCATATTTAAATACTGGTTTGAATCCCTCCCCTCCTACTTCTTCTCACTGCTCTCTCCCATCTCCACTTCTTTAATCTTTCTCCACTTTAGGGATCTGTGTACCTTTTCCATTCCCATCCCTCACACCTCTGCTGTGAAACTGCCTTTTCCTGCTGTCTCCTCTCCCTCTCAGAACTGCTCCCTTCCTTCATTCACATCTCATTCATCTCATTCTCTCCACCAGCCCTTAGATACCTCCTAAAGCACCTCCCTGGTCCCGCCTGTCCCTGTCAACCCTCATTTTGACTCTCCCTCCTGTCCACCCTCTTGCATTCCCCCCTTATTAGGCTGTGACAGAGGCTGATTTCTGTCAAGCTACAGTATTGTAACCTCCTCTTTAAGCACTATGTACTTTATTTTGTAGCTGCAAGATTGTGCCACGAGTCCTTGTGATGACCAATAGTTGTTGTTTGCCTGGTTGTGCATCTTTTGCTCTTGCACCTTAAGTTGATGTTGCAATTGCTTACTGATGTGTCACTGAAATTTAGTTCTGTTTGTGCTACCCTTCCTCCTTCCCCCTCTGGGTCACACCTGGAAATGAGCTTCAGCTCAGTCTGCCTTTCCCAGTTAATTTTCAAATAAATAAATAAAATACCAGGTATAGTATTTTGGCAAAACTGGGGGTGGAAAATAACTGCAAGCAGCCATAAATGGCAGAGCCGGGCACAAACTGTCTCTGCATGCAAAAATACAGTGCATGTTGCAGCCCTGTGGGTGAACAAGGGAATCCCCCTTGTGCACAGGTCTTCCACCCACACATGATTTTCTTTGTCTTTGAAAATCCAGCCCCTGAGCTTCCAAGACAACAGACTTCAAGTGATGGAGCTCAAATTTTGACAGGGAAAATCAGGGAGCTTTTCATGGGGCTGTAATTTGTGTGTACCTAACTTAATAGAAGTGAGTGGAAATGCAGAACTATGTCCATTAACATATAAAAGGAACAGTTTGCTCTTTGAGTCTGTTGATTTGGGGGGCATTATAATGGTACCATAAGACCAGGCTGAATGTTAACTCAAAGTACATACTTTACTGAGAGGCACTAACCTAAATTGTGTAAATATGTTAGCTGGTAGGGTGAATGGAAGCAGGCTCAATTTACTTGATACCTGGTCATTCATACAGCATTCCCCTTGGCAGTGTACTGCCCTCAGCAGAGCACTGCCCCTTACTGTGCCACAGCATTTCTTGACCACCCATGTATGATAACGATTCTGTAATTCGATAGTATATAAACCAATGTTGATTCCTATGCAGCTAAGTACAGGATAACAATTTGGTTTTGCTGCCCACACATACCACTTCATTCTATTCATTTCTCAGTAATTAGGTCTAAATAGTAATATCAAGCTATGTATTTATTTTTCTCGGCACAGAAGTTTAGTTGCACAATTGGGAAATGAGTAGAGTAAAGAGTGGGCAGCAGAAGTCCATTTTTTATCCAATACCCAGGTGTTCAGGAATCATCTTTCATTATGAAATGGAGAGTAAGAAGGCTGAAACCTGATTGGCTGAAAGCGTCTTTCAGCCGGGCCGTTATCCCAGCACAATAGCCCGGCTGAAAAAAGTGCCAAGCAAGGCAAGGCAAAGTTTATTTATACAGGGCCCAATCCCAAAGGCTCTGGGTGCCTTACATAAAACAAGCAGAGTAGTCCAATAAAAAGTATACATCATAAATAAACAAATCGGATAAAATGATAAAATCTTTGGATACAGCAGTTACAGCAGTTAATATTTGGCCTAGTAGTTTCTTAGGGCTGGTCAAATGGATTCAGCAGGAAAAGCCAGGAAAAACAGGTCTTCAAACCACTCTTAAACCTCTCAATCGACAGGCCCTTCCTGAGAACAACTGGACTAGAGTTCCATAGGACTGGTCTGGTGACACTGGAAGCCCAGTCACCGGAAGCTCTAAGTCTAGTCCTAGGAACTTCAAGGAGGCCCCTGGTCAAGGAGTGGAGGGAGAGAGCTGAGGTGACAGGTATTAGGAGATCATCCAGGTAGCCAGGGCCAAGTCCATGTAGAGCATTAGAAGTAAATAAATTCACCTTGAAGATAGCCCTCCACATGACCGACAGTAAGTTCAGAGCATGCAGCACTGGGGTCACATGTCTGGACTTAGAAAAGCCAGTTATCAACCTGGCAGCTGCATTATGTACCAACTGCAGTCGGCAAAAGCTACCTCCAGAGACTCCGTAGTAAAGAGCATTACAGTAATCCAGCCTGGATGTCACAAAGACATGTGCCAGTGTTGGCAGGTCCACAGGTGGAACTAGGGTTTTGATTCTGGCAGTGTTCCTCAAGTGATAGAAACTATTTTGGACAGCAGCCAACACCTGTGCTTCCAGAGTCAGTTTGTCATCCAGGACTACACCAAGATCTCACATCCTACAGGAAGCCATCGATGACTTAGATCCCAGGAATAAAACAGTGACCATGCTGGAGGCATTGGCATCCTGCCCTCATCCCGGCTCAATCATTAGGACCTCTGTCATGTCCAGGTTCAGTCTCAGCCAACTGGAGGACATCCAGTCATTGAACTTGGCTAGGTCACCAAAATGGTTCTCTCAGTTAGGCAATCAGAATTCAGCATTCAACTCCAAAGCCATCTGTGTCCTGACATTCTGGGACTGTCATCTTCTGTGGCCATTTCTCTGAAGCACTGATTGTACTCTTAATGTAAACCATGGCTCGAACAGCATGATTCATGAATTGGCTGTTCATTAGTGGTGGCTGTTTCTCAATGAATGGTCACAAAACTGGGAACCAAACAAGAACCACTTACCGCATCTTTCTTCTCACATGCCCTTTCATGCTGACACACTCACTGAGCTGCTACTGGACAGCTACCACACACGTGTGCAGCTATAACTGCTGATCTCCTGCTTATGCTGATCAGTTTTAGTGTTGCACAAATGTGTAAACTCCTCAACAGCCTATATTGTTCTCAATATTGTGAACAATTCTAGTGACCAAGCCCCATTCTCAACAGAAGGAAACTAGCTGATCTGCCATTTTCCATTCTTGCTTGAAAGGAGAACTGTTGATTCACTGTTGGTGTCACCTTCTGCCAAGAAATCAGCACTGCATCAGCTGTATGAACAACTATTGTTACTTTTTTTTAAACTACTTTTTTCGCTAAATAAATCCTAACATAAGAAAAAAAGACTAATACCTAAAGTAATGGATCCATTTCATAATTGCATCGTGCTTCAAACCACCCGAGGTGGGCCGTTAGCCCACCATTACGCCCCCCCATTGTGCCTTATTGCTTAATTAATTAATATATTTTTGCATTGATATACTGCTATTTGATTCTGGTGGGGAGGAAGTGCTGTGGAGGTGGAGAGGGACAATGCTTCAGTGAGGGCAGTATACTGGTGGGCTGGGGCAGTTTCATCAAATACAGTATATAAATCAGGGAAATAGAACCTTCCCAATTAAAGCAATCAATCAATAATTTACAATCTTCCATTTGTTGCCTTTCAATGACTTTGGTAATTTGATTTTTTTTTATTTAAAAAACAAACATAACCCCCTCCCCGTACCCAGCTGCTAATAACTCATTCAGTGCCCGTAACAGTACTGTTTCTTTTGAAAGTAAAAATAAAATTCATTTTTTTTAAATGCCCCACAGTGGGTAATGATCTTCACTACAAGCACCTCTTTTAGAATCACAGCTAGAGATGCAGCAAAGTTTTAATTTACAGGCGCAATTAAGGTGAAGTTATCAAATTAGTCTCTACGGATCATTTTGAGAAGTTTTTCTATTTATTAGGAAATTTGCCATTGGTAATTTCACCTTGCAACTATCCTTAGAGTACACCAGGGTGAAGTTGTGTCAATTTGTCTCGTAACTTCACCTGTAACTTCTCTTTGAGTTATACCAATGTGAAGTTGAGTCAAAATGAAGATGTTCCTGAGACAGACATTTTGCTGCCTCTTGGACTGATCCTCTTATTGCTGCCTCCACCAGCACTCACCAGCATGGATGCCACAGAAGTGGTAAAGAATAATTTGGCAACACTGATGGCACCAACTACTCCTTTTGGATGCTTTAGGCATACCTCAGTCAACCCTTGTTCAATGTGTCTGAAACTTGGTGTAGCTGTAGTCCAAGAGTAGGTGCATGTTTGATGCATTTCAGATGATTATTGGTTTTAAATTGTGTATGTGGAACCATGGTTATGTTGGGAGGGCGATTTGGGGGTACTGTGCATACCCCATGAATTTTTCCAAGGTTATTATCTATTACTATGTTAGTATTCATTGAGACCTTTGTTTGGATATATAGTGTCCCTTAACTCCAAAGACTGGTGGATTTATGTCTTGTTAAAGTTGCAGTGTTAACCTATGGGGCATTAGGGTTAGGGTTAGTGTGGTTACTTGTAACCTATCCAATACATGTGCCTCCCGGGGCAAGCAAAGGACTCACATGAGTATCGGAGGCCAGAGGACCCACTGCATGGAAAATCACTGTGCCATATGGGAGGAAAAGCAGTGTGAAGTGGTGAACAGAGGTGGTGGAGGTGGTGATCTGTCCATTCTGGCAGTGGTTCATGGAGGGCAAAAGAGAAGTTCCAATGTCATGGTGAGGCAGTGAGCACACCCTGTGAAAGCAGCAGCACCCTCTGTTGAAGTTCAAGCTCCTTATGAACCAACATCACCAGCAGCATCCACACTACCACCAGTTTTTTTTTTTCTTTATTTTTTTCAGACAAACAATACACAACAGGGATTTCAGGGACTAAGAGGACACACAAGATGCAACAACTCAGGTAATATAATTATTGTGTACATGAAAAAACGCTAACTTTAATAAAAAAAATTGAACTGAATATAGTCAAACTACAGTGACAAAAATAATTCAGTAAAACACACCTAAGTGTTCTACAAAATAAAAATTACATACCAAAGAAAACAAGGAAAAAATCACATAAAACACTGACTACAACAGCACTAGTACTGCTAAGACAGAAAAAGCTGCCTAACCTGCCTTTTATTTCTGGAAGTTGCTGCAGCTAAGCTTCTGCCCACCCCCACCCCTCCCCACCCCAGTACTGCCTCACTACATAATACAGAAAATGAAACTGCAAATTAAAACTAACTTCTGAAGGAAAGAATTGTTGAGTACCTAGAGGCCAGTGGGCACAAGACCCAAGGCAGCATGGGTTCACAGTGGGAAGGTCATGTCAAATGAATCTAATTTATTTCTTTGACTGGGTGACCAAAGTAGTAGACCAGGGAGGAGCTGTGGACATGGCCTACCTAGACTTTAGCAAGGCATTTGACACAGTCCCACACAAAAGATTAATAGTCAAATTAACCAGCCAGGGAGTGGGTCCTAGCGTGGTAGCCTGGGTAAAACATTGGCTGAACAACAGGACACAGAAGGTAATTGTAAATGGAGTCCACTCTGAAGAAAAAGGGGTTACTAGTGGGGTACCACAGGGTTCAGTACTGGGTCCAGTCCTTTTTAATGTCTTTATAAGTGACATTGCAGAGTGACTGGAAGGAAAAGTATGCCTCTTTGCAGATGACACAAAGATCTGCAACAGAGTTGATACACAAGGAGGTGTGGAAAGAATGAGAATAGACTTGGCAAGGTTGAAGGAATGGTCAGAAGTATGGCAGCTTGAATTCAATGTAAAGAACTGCAAAATAATGCACCTGGGAAACAAAATCCCAGGTGAAGATTACACAATGAGGGGGAGGTAGTAACAACTACAAAAATGGAAAGGGGCCTGGGCGTAATCATATCAGATGACCTTAAGGTTAGCAAGCAATGTGAGAAGACAGTAGGGAGGGCTGGGTGGATACTGGGATGTATAGGGAGAGGCATCACCAGCAGAAAACAGGAAGTTGTTATCCCTCTGTACAGACAGTTGGTGAGACCCCATCTAGAGTACTGCATCCAGTTCTGGAGACCCCATCTCTGCAAGGACATAGACATGATAGAGGCAGTCCAGAGGAGGGCAACTAAAATGGTGCAGGGTCTGCAAGAGAAGCCATACGAGGAGCAACTAAAGGAGATTAATATGTATACCCTTGAGGAAAGGAGAGAGAGGGGGGACATGATAGAAACTTTTAAGTACCTCAAAGTCCAAGAGGGTTGCATCTTTTAGAAAAGAGATGTGCAGAACAAGGGACACAATTTGAAGATATGGGGGGTTCAGGGAAATGTGAGGAAGTATTTTTTCACAGAGAGGGTGGTGGACACATGGAACAGCCTTCTGAGGAGGTTGTGGGGCCTAAAACTGTGGGAGAATTCAAGAATGCAATGGACAGACATATGACAATTTTTGTGGGGGGTAGGAAGAAATAGGCTGTTGGTTAACTAGGATCTGCAGCTTATCCTGTAGGTAGGGAAATGAGCAGACTAGGTGGGCCAAGCAGTCCTTGTCTGCCATCAAAGTCTATGTTTCTATGTTTCTATGTAACTATATCATAAAAAATACCAAAACATAATTGGTGGGCTAGAGGCACAAGGCGCAATAGACACTGAATTAAATGATTTGTCAGAAGAACTGCCTATTTTAAATGCTTTCCTAAGGTTTATAAGCACAGAGATACAGAACACACTTAACTCCAACTGTCTGTTCCTCACACTGCACTGAATTCAGCCTACACATGGCAATACAGCTCAATTTAGCACCATGTGACTTCAGATCCCATGGATACTTGTAAACTTCACCTTAGAGCCAAAATTTGCAGGTGAAGTTCACAACTTCACCATTTACAAAGTTATTTTTAAATGCAAAGTAGAACTTCAAAACACACAAAACTATGTGGCTCACATGTAACGGAGTGCACTATACCCTAAAGTGCAATTCAGACTGAAAAAACACAGGTATCTCTATTCAGTGGAGGTGGGTTCACACTTCAAACATAATTACAAAAACTATTTTATCAATATCCCATGGGATGTCACATAGATCAGGCACACTGATGAGTTCTAGGTAGGACAAAACATGTGTCTATGTCTTCCGTTTGCACCCTTTGCAGAATGTGTGAGAGGCCCTTTGTCACCATGCATTCCTGCCTAAAACTGAACCAGCTTAAAATTGTATGATGATTTGCACATGCATCCCATGATGCTTTGCATTATGTGGGTATGTGTGGTTTTTGTATTTCTTTGAAACTTGGCTTTATGGTCAATGCCCTTTGGGGTAAACCTTGCCTCAGTACTTTTGCACTGAGGTTCTCAGTCTTATCAATGCAACTTCTATAATATACCAAGTTAAAAAACATCTCCAAACAGGCTCACCACACCGTGATATTCACTAACTGGTTTTCTAGCATGAAGCCAGTAGCAGTAACAGATGCAGTTTCTTCCTACTTGTATAGGCTCAGTGCTGTGCAAATTGATTTTCATCAACCAAAAGCATCCAACTTTTAATTTTCACTTGACCACGAAAATGAACAAACCATAGGAGAGCCACTGAACCTCGACATGCCAACCCGTGCAGAGGCAGTCAAAATGCTTACATATTTATGCTAATTGCTAAGGCATAATCTTCAGAGCTTACTGCTCCCAGACTCATGCTAGAAAACCAGTTAGTGAATATTATGGTGTGGTGAACCTGTTTGGAGATTTTTTTTTAACATGATATATTAAAGAAGCTGCATTGCAAAGATTGTTTTTGTAGTCTTATTTGGAAGTGCTGACTCACTGCCACTGAATGGGGATACCTGCAAAGTAGAACTTTGCCTTAAAGGAGATATTTTAACAATCAGGTAAAACTTGCAAATTTCTCCATGCAGCAACGTTTTGTAACTTTGTCCACCTCTAATAAGGACTGATTCTAACAAAATCTCTTACTTTGCATTAAGGACTATTGCACAGTGCTGCATGTTGTCAAAAATATATTTCATTTTTGATTACTTTCAGACTACAATACTATGTCTGGCACCAGGTTGGATCTTTGCTTCTGGGTG
The DNA here is from genome assembly GCA_016271365.2 of Neoceratodus forsteri. Classification (NCBI taxonomy): domain Eukaryota; kingdom Metazoa; phylum Chordata; order Ceratodontiformes; family Ceratodontidae; genus Neoceratodus; species Neoceratodus forsteri. The sequence continues at coordinate 119,374,714 of CM028136.1, read as the reverse complement.
TTGTTTGGGTTTATGTTTTCTAAATTAATGAGGCATTATAAAATGGAGAGGAGAAATTCTGGAAGCTAATTGGCTGAAGCACTCTTTGACCCATGGTGATATCTCAGAATATCATCACAGTCCAAAACTGATTACCAAGATCAGCCATTTACTAACACTTAAATACCATTTTATAATTGCACCACTAGACTCCATTGTGTGGTATATCATGGGTTAGAAAATGGGCACGCTGCAAACATCGTAAATGCAGCATTCTGATTGGCTGACAGATGCTGGCACCGGGGTTGTTATTTCTTAACAACGCCAGCAAAATAACGAGTGCCGCTGTCTAGTGCCCCATTACTGAGGATATCCTGGGACTACCCCAACATTCAGATCTCACTACCACCATTTATTTTGTGATCGCAAAGCGAGTGATTGAGTACTTGCTACAAACTTTAATTACAGCTGCTCGCTGAAGCCATCACCACGCCACCACCATTTCGAAACATTTTTTTCTTTACTTGGTCAACAGTAATGAGTAGGAACCAAACAGAACTTCAAGCAAGTCTGACTGAAGTAAAAAAAAAACAGTCATAACCCCCGACATAACCTAACGAACTCCGCTCCCCCACTGCTCCAGGCAGCTTACCTTTCATACTTCCCCTTCAGTTCGCTTAAACTCGCAGTTCCTCCGGATTGAGTGCGGCACTCCACTCGCTAGCAAACCACAAACAACCCGAATGTTACAGTACAGCAAACATCAAGGGGCACATTTCAAACCACTCGGCCACAAATTAAACTAGGAAAGAAAGCTTATTTTGGGGACAGAACAATCTCTGCAGCATCACCACCACAATAAAACTATGGAGCCCTCTACTGGCAATTATTGGCAATTCTGCCAGTTTAGGAACTACTTTACAACAAACAACATTTTTTACTGAATTGTATCTATTTTATTCTTTTCTCATGTTTAAAATTTATACTTAAAATTTATATTCAAACCATTTTCTAAGTGTAATAATACCCTCCAGGGTGGGCGTTATGGGATATAACGGACCTTCCAGGGGCTATAAGGCCCTCCGCCTGCGGCGTCGGGCCTCATTACGCCCCTGGGCGGTCCATTATATCCCAATAACCTCCTGTGAAGTAATGTCTTACATATTGTCACTTCTAGAATGGTTGAAGGCACTCAGCATTGCCTCATGCCTCACAACACACCCAAGGTGTGACGATATCCCATGATATACCACTCCTTGTCATATATCATAGCAAGGACAGACTCACTGGAACTTTCGTCTTCTTCTACTGTCAAATTCTATGTCATGCAACATGTTTGCTTTAAATTATTTGAAGTTCACTGCTGAGAGACTGCTTTCTCTCTTCTCTCTGTCTCTCTCTCTCTCTCTCTCTCTCTACCTCTTTCTCACATTCTCTCCAGGTTGAGCTTTACATGTGGATGAAAGACCACACTACAGAGCCTGCATTATTGTAAAATATTTAATAATCTGTGTATTGCTCTGTTTGTGTTCAACTTTTAAAGTGCCTAAAGCTTTTGAAATGTTCTTTTAAATTATCTAAGTTTCTGTTGCTGTGGGTGGGCATAAATGATCATTGTTTATTTAAAAAAAAAACATGTACTATGAAAAATATATAAGCAGCCTTACACAGAAGGCTACATTTCTATCTTAGGGTTGTGTTCTCATCTAGGACATCTCAATGGAAACACAGCCTTGTTGTGTATAGTTGCCCTTCATTATTGTAAATGTTGTAGACACAGAGTTGCTACTTTTAGCATAGAAATGAAATAAGCCATAGACCATTTTAAAATGGAGCATACTGTATTTAATATCTCAACTCCATTCTCAATATAAGCATATCTACATGTCTGAAAAAAAATGTTGCAGTATTTGTTCTAAAGAAAACCTGGGATTAAATTAGCATAGAGACTGGATTCTGAATCACTGTTCACTCCTGAGAGACTGCTCTCACTCTCTCTCTCTCTCTCTCTCTCTCTCTCTCTCTTCAGGATGGGGTTAAGCTTTTTGTGAGGATTAAAGACCATGCTGCAGAACCTGCTTGATAACTGGCCTGCAGATAAATAGAAGGTCTTAGCCTCTGTCACCATCAATCTCTCAGTCACCACTAAATTCACTCAAATTTTAATCAAAAACAAGATGGTGAAGATGGAGTATCTAACATTCCATGTCCCTTGCCTCATTTTACATTCTGATAGAGAGCATGCTCACAGTGGTTCATAACACAGGTCTATTTAATTGTAAACTACATCATCCTTGCTTCTTAACGGCATTAAGAATATTGACAGTGCTATCAGAAATGGACTACATCTAGTCAAAGCTGTGGCAGTGTAATACTGTGATAAAATTATGCCCAAACTCCCAACTGTGTGACTGCTGGATTTATGATGGGTTTGAATAAAAGAAGCCCTATATTCTCCCAGTATGCAAGGCACTATAAAAGGAAAGTGATTTTCATTCATTATTGTTCCAGGAAAGTAATTTTAGTCCACAGGGGAAATGATGAATCTTGCATGCAATTTATCCACCTGTGCCAGCAGTAATGAAAACTGGGGCAGTCTGTTTCACTAAAGGATTAGGCATTTATCCAAGATTGGAAAACTGTCAGTGTCTGTAAACATTTCCAAAGGTTTGGCTGCGTGTGGGAATCCTACTTTTCTCTGATTCGCAGTTGTGCTGCACTTGACTTCAGAATCAGTTATAAAAGGCACCAAAGAGCAACAGAACTACTGTTTCTACATTGTCTTATTAAAAAGTTTTAATATATTTATTTGTAACCAGATGGCACATGTCGTTAAACTTCATACAGTATGTCTTAATACTGCATTGAGTCACAAGATACTGTATCAGTTTTTATTCTTTAGAGAGGTAGGAAATTACTTCAGGAAGGGGTACATAACTTAAAGCAGCAGTGCAATGAAAAATGTTTTTCCAAAGAGCTAGTTTCAGGTAAGGTTAACAAATATATTAGCATTCCTGTCAAATCTATTTTTCTATCTGTCTTTTATGCTATGCACCATGATTTTTATTTTCTTGCTCTTAACACTTATCAGGTCTAGAATGGTATTTCTATGCCACTTGTGGTGGCCATCTATTTTTTTCTTAAGAAAAAACCTACATTAAAACGTTTATAAAATGCTCACATTTTGGAAAAGCTACCAAATGTTACCACCAAATGCAACTGGAAGATGCCTGGACTCTTTCAAAGTGAAAAGAAAAATGTAGGGTCAAATCCTTTGCCAAATTACATTAAAGAATGCTCCCAGTCTATGTTTTCAGGCAATAGAGAAAATTCATCTCAATAAACTGAACCACTCAGTTTTGAAATTACTAACATACTAAAATGCCAGCAGAACAGGCCTAATGTTCTTTCATGTCTGCTTGTTTGGTCAGCCCCCACCCTGGGAGCTGACCTTGCTGCCCCCTCGCCCTCTCTGGCTTCTCCCTTCCCAGTCCCAGATATTCTCACTACACAGGACTTTGCTTCCAGAACCCTTCCCCTGGACCTGTCCCACCCCATCTTGAACCCCTCCACCATCTCTGCCTCCACCAGCCCCCTGGGCAGCACATTCCATGGCTCCACCACCCTCTCAGTGAAGTAGCACCTCCTCCTTTCTCCCCTGAATCTCCCCCCTCCAGCTTCCACCCGTGCCCTCTAGTTGCCCCCCTCCTTCCTTCAGAGCACCCTGACTGTTCCTCTCCTATTTACCCCTTTCATGCACCTGAAGACCTCTGTCATGTCCCCCGGTCCCTTCTCTCTTCCAATGTGTATATATTTAGCTTTTTGAGCCTTTCCCCCATAGGTCCTGTCCCTCAATCCCCAGATCATTTTGGTTGCCCTCCTCTGGACCCTCTCTGAGAGTTTGATGTCCCTCTTTAAGTGTGTCCTTCAAAACTGAACACAGTAGTCAAGGTGCGGCCTCACCAAGCAGCTATACAGAGGGAGTATCACTTCCCTCCTTCTAGAGGTGATCCCCCAAGCCATGCATCCCAGCATCCCGTTGGCCTTGGCCGCTGCCCTCCTACAAGTTTCAGAGTTGTTCATCTTGACACCCACCACCACCCCCAGGTCCATCTCAGCCATTGAGACTTGTAGCAACCCCCCCCCCCCAGGATGTGCACTTGGCCTAGGTTTCTGCCTCCCAGGTGCAGTACCTTGCATTTCCCTCCATTGAACCTCAGCTTTCACTTTCTAGACCACCCTTCTAGAGCCTCCAGGTTCCCCTGTAGGGGCACCCTCCCCTCCTCCCCATCCACCACCACCCCCCAGGTTTGAGTCATCTACAAAGAGACTCATCTTACTCCTGATACCCTTCTTTATGTCAGAGACATAGGCATTGAACAGGAGGGGCCCAAGGATTGATCCCTGAAGGACCCCACTAATGACCCTCCTTGGGGATGAGACTATCCCGCCAACCACGACCTTTGGGTCCGGTCCTGGAGTGAATTTCCTATCCATCTGATCATCTGGTTCCCCATCCCCATTTCTCCCAGCTTATCCAACAGGCCCCCATGAGGAAGAGAGTCAAATTCCTTGCTGAAGTCAAGAAAGAGGACACCCACCAGTCTACCCAGGTACAAGGCACTTGTCACCCAGTCATAGAAATCCACAAGGTTTGTCTGACACGGTTTCCCCGGGATGAATCCATCTATCGTCCAGGCATCCTGACTTTTCCAGATCCCCCCCAGCCTCTCTTTGACAATGCCCTCCATCACCTTGTCCACCATGGATGTCAGGCTGAAGGGTCTGTAGTTCCCTGCCACCTCCCTTGATCCCACCTTGTGGACAGGCACTATATATGCCACCTTCCAGTCCTGGGGCACCCACCCTGTCCTCAGAGAGATGCTGAAAAGCTCCACCAGGGGTTTTGCCAGAACATCGCCAGTTACTTCAGCACTCCGGGATGTAATTTATCTGGCCCCAGTGCTTTCTCTGTCTTAAGGGACCTGAGGGCTTCCCTCACTTTCTCTGCCACGATTTCCACCTCTGTTACCTTGTCCCCCTGCTTTACCTTCCCCCCTTCTGCCAGTGATGGCCCCCCTCCCCAGACCCGCTGATCGGTGAGGGTCCTCCTCCTCAGTTTCACCATCTCCTCCCATGTATGATGCAGCCCCCCTATTTTCCTTGGTGAAAACGGAGACGAAGTACTCATTTAGTACCTCAGCCTGCTCCCCCAGGTCTTGTGCTCATCCCTCCCCTGTTTTAATCCTGCTAATCTGCCCCTTCACCCTTCATTTTTTCCCAATGTACATAAAGAATCCCCTTTTTCCCCTCTCCTAATTTCCCATGCCAGGTTCTGCTCCTTCCTTGCCTTAGCCACCCTCACCTCCCTAGTAGCCCTTCTGGCCATTTGCTCATACTCTCCTCGATCCCGTTCACTCCTTGAGCACTTGAAATGCCTATAAGCCACCTTCTTTCCACTCACCACCTCCTGAACCTCCCTGGTCCACCAACAGGGTTTACGGGCCCTACCGCATTTTTGTCTTACTCTTGCACAGGTGCTGGTAGCATCCAACACCCCCCTCCTGATGATTTTCCACCTACTGTCAGCATCCATGTCTAGCCCAATCCCATCCAAATTCTTCTTAAGGATCTTTCCATTTCCTTGCAATCCACCCCCCTGAAGTCAGTTACCTCCTTCTTTGTGCAGCCTTCTACCCCTCCTAGGTCCAGGCAGAACCAGACTGTGGCATGGTCACTCCCCACCAACAGGTCCCTTACCTCCAGGCCCCCAATCTGGTCACTGTCTTCCAGGACAATATCCAGTATCTGCGCCTCCCTGGTCAGTTCCCCCACCTGCTGAGTTAGGAACGCATCCTGAAAGGCATCCAACAACCTCTGTTCCCTGGCCACCAAGGATGTCATAGTCTCCCAGTCCATTCCTGGCATGTGTAAGTCCCCCAACCCCACCACCTTTCCCCTGCCCAAATTGCAGTGTTTCCCCACATCTGCCACCAGACTCTCCTTCATCTCCTCCGCCAGTGTGGGCGGTCTATACACCACTCCTATTTTTACTCTCTTGCCCCCCCCCCTTGTTATCGAGGTGACCCAAATTGCCTCCACAGTTCCCTCCACCTCCTCCACTCCTCCTATGCCAATGCAGTTTTTGACAATTATTGCTACCCCTCCTCCCCTTCCCTCCCCCCTGTCCTTCCTGAACATGGGGTAAACCTCCAGGTTCAGGTCCCAGTCATGCTCTATGGTGGCCCAGGTCTCAGTGACCACTGCCACATCCACCTCTCCCTCAGTTAGCATCACCTGGAGCTCAGGCATTTTATTGCCTAAGCTCCTGGTATTTAGCAGGACTACCTTCCACACTTTCCATATACTTCCATTTTCCCTGATTGCTTTCCCATAGGGATTCCGTCTTTCCCAATCAGCACCTTACCAGTCGGCCTTTTCTCACATTCCTCCAGCTCCCCCGGAGGGGTGGAGACAGATTCTCTCCTTATCGGACCTCCCTCGACAGCCTTTTCTCCCATCCCTCCCCCCTTCACAAGTTTAAACCCCACCTTTCACCAACGAACCCCTCTATTTTCAACTTAAGGATTTCCCTCCCTTCCAAAGTGAGATGGAGCCTATCTCTAGCATATAGCTCCTTATCCTTCCAGGTCTCCCCCAATCCCCCATCAACCCATACCCTCTGGCCCCACACCACTCCCTGAGCCACTGGTTTATCTCCCTAATCTTCATCTTGTGTTCCCCACTAGCCCTTGGCACCGGCAGGATTTCCCAAGAAGGAAATTGCACATCCTATGTCATGGCAGACCCTAGTAATCTCCCTGAACCTTGCCTGTATCTCTAGCTCACTATTTTCCTCAATGTCATTGGTACCCAGGTGGGCCGGTATGTCCGGGGAGCCTCCAGCTGATATACCTCATGCTTGGCCCTGTGCACCATTAGTCCAGGGAAGCATTTTGTTCTAACCAGGCAGGCTTCCCCCTCCCTATCCCATTTGATACCCCTGATCATGGAATCACACAGCAGGAGCACTCTGACCATCCCTTTTCCTCCATTTCCCCCCTTCCATGTTCCTCATCCTTTCTATCGGCCCCTCCCTCAGCTGACTCCTTGCTCCTCCCCCTATCTGGGTGCCACATGCCACCCTCTCCTTATTTAGCCTGGCCACCCCTCCCCTCCGATCCTATGCCTCTCTCCTCCCAAGTATCCTTTGTGCCCCATACCCCCTGTCACTGTTCATGACTAGTCCTTCCCCCATCTGTTGTACTTGCCTGGCTCATTCTCCCTTTCTTCCCTTCTCCGTTCAGCCCCTCCTTGCCTGTCATGCTCCCTTGGCCTAAACCCTCAGCTCTCTTAGAAACATACAGTACAAGTCACATTAAACTGTTCCATCAACTCACTGATGTAGCATTTTTTTTTGTGATTCTACTGCAGTGGCAGCTTGAATTGTTGAAGCTTTTAATTCTTTTCCAACCATTCTTCACTGCCTATTCAACTCACTTGTACTTGTTTAGTGATATGGCAGTAGCTGTTTTGCAGTGTTTATGCAATGCATTTTCATGGCATTGTTTATAAATATTGCAGCATTCCTTAAGAGCATTGTTTATAAATATCACAGCATTCCTTAAGAGTTGTTTAGTCTGCCTTCTGAAATGAAACTCATAAGAACTCAGCTGAAAATAAAGCTTATAGTCCTAACAGCTAGTTGCAAACCAATACTAAACTTTTAATAATTCAATGAACTAAAAACTGCACAGATTAGGAAACTCAATGAACAATGCTACACCAGTGAGTTGAAGGAACAGTTTAATGTGACTTGTACTGTAGAAACATAGAAACATAGAATTTGATGGCAGATCCTAGTTAACCAACAGCCTACTTCCTCCTACCCCCCACTAGAATTGTCTTATGTCTTTCCCATGCATTATTGAATTCCTCCACTGTTTTTGACTCTATGACCTCCTCAGGAAGGCTGTTCCATGCAACTACAACTCTCTCTGTGATGAATACTTCCTCACATTACCTCTAAGCCATCCCCCTCTATCTTCTAATTGTGCACTCTTGTTCTTGCACATCTCTTTTTTGAAAGATGCTACCCTCTTGGACTTTGTTGATTCCCTTGAGGTATTTGAAACTTTCTATCATGTCCCCCCTCTCCCTCCTTTCCTCGAGGCTATACATCTTAAGATCCTTTAGTCTTTCTTCATATGTCTTCTGGTGCAGACCCTGTACCATTTTGGTTGCCATCCTCTGGACAGCCTCCACCCTGTCTATGTCTTTGCAGAGATGGGGCTTCCAGAACTATACACAGTTCTCCAAATGTGGTCTTACCAACTGTCTGTACAGAGGGCCAACAACTTTCTGCTTTCTACTGGTGATGCCTCTCTCTATGCATCCCAGTATCCCCCCAGCCCTCCTTACTTCCTTCCCACATTGCTGGCCCACCTTTAGGTCATCTAATATGACTACCCCCAGGTCCCTTTCCATTTTTGTTGTTGTCATTATCTCACCCCCCATTGTGTACTCTTACCCAGTGTTTTTGTTTCCCAGGTGCATTACTTTGCGCTTCTTTGCGTTGAATCTAAGCTGCCATACATTTGACCATTCCTCCAACCTTACCAAGTCCCTTTTCATCCTTTCCACCCCATCTTGCATATCAACCCTGTTGCAGATCTTTGCATCATCTGCAAAGAGACATACCTTCCCCTCCAGTCCCTCTGGGATGTCATTTATAAAGACATTAAAAAGGACCAGCCCCAGTACTGAACCCTGTGGTACCCCACTAGTAACCCTCCTTTCTTCACTGTGGACTCCATTTACTATTATCCAGCCAGTATTTTACCCAGGCTACCACCCTGGGACCCACTCCCAGGCTAGCTAATTTGTTTATTAATCTTTTGTGTGGGACTGTGTCAAATGCCTTGCCAAAGTCTAGGTAGGCCATGTCCACAGCCCCTCCCTGGTCTACTACTCAATTAGATTTGTTTGACATGACCTTCCTGCTGTGAATCCATGCTGCCTTGGGTCCTGTGCCCTACTGGCCTCTAGGTACTCAACAATTCTTTCCTTCCGAAGTGATTCCATCATTTCCCTTACCACTGAGGTCAAACTGACAGGTCTGTAGTTTCCTGCCTCTGTCTTTCTCCCACTTTTGTGAAGGGGAATCACATCCACCCTTCTCCAGTCCTCAGGTACCACACCATCCTCCCATGATTTATTAAAAACAGTAGTCAGTGGTGTTACTAGTTCTTCCCTTAGTTCTTTTAGAATTTGGGGGTGAATGCCATCAGGCCCCATTGCGTTATCCACCTTCAGTTTTAAGAGTTCTTTCAGAACCCTTTCTTCTGTGAAAGGACTAGTATCAACCCCCCCCCCATCCAGAGTGCTTCTATTGACTGGATTAGGTCTTTCCCCCTTCTTTTCCATTGTGAATACTGAGCAGAAATATTCATTCAGTATCCCTGCTTTTTCACTGTCACTTTCTGCCCAACCACCTTCCTCTTTATTCAGCCCCATTATCCCTGCCTTCATCTTTCTTTGCTCCCTAATGTACCTATAAAAGGTTTTATCCCCTTCTTAACTGAGTTGGCTATCTTTTCCTCAGTTTGGGTCTTTGCTGTTCTGACTGCCTTCCTCACTTCCTTCTACTTTAACTGGTACAGTTCTCTGTCCTGCTCCTTCTGTGTTTCCTTATACTTCCTGAATGCTATCTTTTTCTCCCTTACCATCCCCGCCACTTCTTTTGAGAATCATAGTGTTTTTTCTTTTGTTTTGATTTATTTGCTTCACACAAAGACTTGCTGCCTCTGTGATGGCAGTTTTGATGTTTCCCCATTGTTGCTCCACCCCATCTTCTTGACTGTTTGCTAGTGCTTTTCAGATGCACTCTCCCATTTTGACAAAGTCAGCCCTCCTTAAGTCCAGTACCTTCACCTTTGTGTGGCTTGACTCTACAGCTAAGTTTATCATGAACCACACTGTTTGGTGGGTGCTTGTTCCCAGATGGCTACCCACTTCAAGATCAAAGATCTTTACTGTATCCTCCTCGTACTTCTGATCCCTCTCCTTGCCTTTTCCTCCCTACTGGTCCTTCTCCTTGCACTTTCTTCCCTCTTCCCTCTCCTCCTCCTCCTGCTCTGATCCCCTGCTCCCCCCATTTTCCCACATTCCAAGTTCCTCCCTGTTCTTCCTGCTATCCGGCCCCTGCCTCCTGCCCCCACTCCCTTTCCATCTCTAACTGCCCCTGTCATGGCTACATAACCCCCCTCATCCTCAAGCAGAAGAAGAGAATTGAAGTGATCACAGAGCTTCAAGTCTGATCCACCTCCCCCATTGCTTCCTTCTGTCCAGCCACAGCCATCTGCCTACTTCCCTGAGAATGTCCTCCCTTTTTTCCTCCCTCTGTGAGGGTCTCCAGATACTCGCCTGCTTCCTTGGTAGTATACTCCTTTTGGGTCCCCTCTGTCAGGGTCCCTATGTGACTCCAGAGTACTTCCCTGCACTCCGTTCCCTATGCCCCCGCCCCTAGTGCTTGGTGTAACCCTGTAGAAGACCCCCTGCCCTATTCCCCAACCATATCTCCCCCCCTCCAGCTGTCTCCTAATCCACTCAACCTCCTCCCTAAGCTATGCCAGCTAGTAGCACACTGGAAAACCACCAAACCTCCAAGCCCTGTCCAGTATCATGGCTGCCCCACACCATGTGCACCCTTCCCACCACGCAAAGATGCCGGCCCTAATGACATGTGGTCTCATTCCCCTCCAAGTAGGTTTCCTTGGGTGAACCACCAGGTTCCCCACTAGTCCAAGATAAACCCCTACCCACTAATCAGGTCACCCACTAATCCTAGCTACAGTCCCACAGTAAACAGGTACCCCTGTTACTAGGTGCAGTACTACACAGTAAACTTATAGGGGAAGTGTACAACTCCCTAAGCTCCTCTCTCCCAGCCTTTAAACCCAACCCCCAGTGGCTAGAACTATATGAGCTGCACCTGAAGCCTTTTTCTCCAATTGCAGGGCAGGTGTTCCCCTATAAATGAGCTGAGCTCTGGGTAGAGTGGGATTAGCGCCTACACCTGACTCTCACGAGAGTATATCAGCCCTGTGTCTGCCCCTCACTGCACCTCCAAGCACTACCATCTAAGAAAATCTTTCAAGTCTACTTACACTCCCAGCCTCCAGCTAGAAGCTTCTTCCCCCTTCTCTAACTGAAGATTGACTGAGCTGGCAGTCACACCCTACATTCAAACAGCTCTAATCCCCTCTAATATGATGCATGCACTTACAGGCCAGATAGCAACTTTTAAACACACACAAACACCAAATTGTCTGCTAGAATCCCTTCCTCCTGCCCAAACTAAATGTAAAAGCACAATAAAAGGCTGCCCAAACTAAATGTAAAAGCACAATAAATGGCAGTTAAGACTAGCCCTCAAATACAATTACAGACACACAGAATACCAGCTAAGAAAATCTTTCAAGTCTAGTTACTCTCCCAGCCTCCAGCTAGAAACTTCTTCCCCCTTCTCTAACTGAAGACTGACTGAGCTGGCAGTCACACTTTACATTCAAACAGCACTAATCCCCTGTAATATGATGCCTGCACTTGTAGGCCAGATAGCAACTTTTGAACACACACAAACACCAAATTGTCTGTTAGAATCCCTTTCTCCTGCCCAAACTAAATGTAAAAGCACAATAAAAGGCTGCCCAAACTAAATGTAAAAGCACAATAAATGGCAGTTAAGACCAGCCCTCAAATACAATTATAGACACACAGAATACCAGCTAAGAAAATCTTTCAAGTTTACTTACTGTTGGTTAACTAGGATCTGTGGCCTATGCTGTAGGTAAGGAAATGGGCAGACTAGATGGGCCAAGCGGTCCTTATCTGCTGTCAAAGTCTATGTTTCTATGTTACACTCCCAGCCTCCAGCTAGAAACTTATTTCCCCTTCTCTAACTGCAGACTGACTGAGCTGGCAGTCACACCTTACATTCAAACAGCACTAATCCCCTCTAATATGATGCCTGCACTTACAGGCCAGATAGCAACTTTTAAACACACACACAAACACCAAATTGTCTGCTAGAATCCCTTCCTCCTGCCCAAACTAAATGTAAAAACACAGTAAAAGTCTGTCCAAACTAAATGTAAAGGCACAATAAATGGCAGTTAAGCCAGCCCTCAAATACAATTACAGACACACACAATACCAGCTAAGAAAATATTTCAAGTCTACTTACTCTCCCAGCCTCCAGCCAGAAGCTTCTTCCCCCTTCTCTAACTGAAGACTCTCCTATATATTTTTCTCTAAAGCTAGTTATGTTGTTAATTTTATCATTTTGGACTACAGCATTTTGCATAAAAAGGTTTTCATTCCTTGACATGCATGTAGTGATATATTGTAACAAAATGGCAACGTGTTTTTTAACTCTGAGGGAACAATATTGTTATGGAACCATCAATTATATTTCAGATATGACCCACCTTATATTACATTTCTGTTATGGAACACGTTCCATTTCCAAACTGTGTGTGTGGGTGGGGTAGGAGGAGGAGTGATTTACTTCAGGACAACAGACACCTAAAAGCCAACTTTTTGCATTTAAAGCAGCAGTACAGAAAAGTTGGGCAGAAAATGTGACCCTGCCTTTTTTTAACTTTAACATATTCCAGACATTTTCCAGTTTCAACTGCTCATAAAATGTTGCTGTGTTAGCATAATGTATGTATTTTCTAAATTGTTTAAATGAGTTGAAGTATGTTCATCAATTATAGCCAGCTGAGATGCAAGATTACATTTTCTCTGATGTTCTTTTCTACACAATATAATAGCTGGGAATACTAAACCACAGAAAGGTCAATTGATGTGCTCAAGGTCACACAGTAAAGAATGCAGGCAGGGTGAGATTCAAATTCATCAAAGTATGATTCAATAGACTGAAAAAGGCCAAGTTGCCAATCTAGACTATCCCCCTTTGATGAGGGACTCTTATACATAAAACTGTGTCAGGATCAGATCTAGATTTCACTGTAAATGTTTATTTAAATCCTTTGTGTAACTGGAATTCCATTTTTTATTACAATTTTCAAAGAGAATGCAAATTTATTATAGTCTATATTTTTCAATGTACATTTTCTTCTTACAATCAGTGAATCATACTTCTTCAAAAAAAAGTGAAATGCAGCAGCAGGAGCAAGCAAGTAACTTAAAGCAAGGGCTGTAGTCCTCCCACCATCCACCACTGCATCTTTATAAGCCACAAGCACACAGAAAGGTGGTGCAACTTGCAATTACTGTTCCAGATGTCAATTCCCTTTTCTTTATCAAAGCAGAATGCTCAAAGAAATGATTGCATTTAGAGAAGTAAACTTATGCATTAGCGCTCTGTGCTAGCCCACTGTTTCCAAACTCCAGTAGTGGAGCTAACATTTTTTAATAATTACCATTTTATTTAATTTTTAATTTTTTCTTCTCCATCTTAAACACAGTCAACAATATGCCATCATTTTCCATTATTGTTTTTCTTTAGTTAAATATGTAAATTTGTTTCAAATAAGTGTTTTACCATACTTTTCAGGGAGGATCTGCCTTGTTAGCCCCTCCATTTTGTTCTTCTCAGCTCTATTGCCTAATCTTTCTTATGAAATGGGCATCAGAATTCAGACATCCTGATTGGTCCATACCTGTGTGATATTCCTTCTTACGCACAGGAAAAAGGACCAGCAGTGCCCTGTGGGCACTGATCCTAGTAAACATACCAGTTAGAATGTTGGCAAATTGAAAATCAGCCATCTTATTTTCACCAACTGCGAGTGAAATACAAGGCTGTATTTTCAATCTGTCAACATATCTGCAAATATTCAGGTGCCCATTTCATAAATATTTACACTAATGTTTAAGCTGACTGCATGATTTAAAATTAAAAAAAAAAAACAGTCACATTAACTGTGAACCACTGGGCAGCTGTCTCCCAACCTGCCGCCGGCTCACTTGCTTCTGTCAACCGCCGAGCAGCTGTCTCCCAATCTGCCTCCGTGTTACCCTGCCTATTACCTTCCTATGCTCTCACCATCCCCTAGGTTGCAACTGGAAACAAGTCTTCTGGGCTCTGCCTCTTTACGTGGTAAATTTAAATAAATGGTACCGGAGAGACAGAGGAGCCATGAACGATGACTTCGCAACAGTGATGTACACAACTAATGTATGGTAAATGTTCAGCATTTTAGCAACCCTGCTAAATAAATAGTAGGATGTTTGATATTTAATCAACCCTGCACTGCAACTAATAAATAGCATGACAGACTTGAGGGAGCACTGTTTTTTTCTGCCTACATGTTCTGTGGAATAAATGAGTTTTTTAGCCGATATTTTTGAAGTGTTTATAAAAACACAAACATACACGCAATCCAGACCACAGCTCCCATCCATAAATCCCGCATTCCTCTCACTATCAAAATAAATCTGCTACCCGCTCGCTCCTCTCACCCGCTTCTGTGTGTGTGTGGGGGGGGCCATGACAACTACAGGGGAAAAAATACAAGTAAGGATGCCTTAGCAGGACAAAACTAGCAAGTCAAAAGTCCTCAACTCAAAGGAAAAAACAGGTGGAGGAACTATTTTGTTAAAATGTAACACAAATATTTAAGAATTTCACTATGAAATACTGTTAATTTTACTTATGACATGCATCTATATTTTACATAACCATTTCATAAGCACAATAAGCCCCTCCAGGGTGTGCGTTAGACACTTTAGCACACAGCTAGGAGGCTGGACGCACTCGGCTGGTGGCCTCGTACCTCACTACGCCTCCTAGCCATGTGTTAAAGTGTCTAATGCACACCCTGTCATGGCTTATTGCTTACATAACCAAGTGTTATATTTGCCTTATTCTTTCTTGTACCAGTGGGTTCCATTGCTAGACACTGCTTGTAACCGGGGGTACAACAGGAGCCAAATCAACATACAATGTGCTCATTCTCTGTTGCAGGGAATTATTCCCTTCTCTTGAACCATGCGTCTTCCTCCATGTTGCTCCTTTTTGTGAAATTTTAAAAGAAATATTAGAAAAATTCAGGACAGAAATGAAACCACCAAATGAATTTTTATTACAATTAGCGCATTTAGTTCTAACACAGAACTACTTTAGATTTGAAAAATCGTATTATGTTCAAGTGAAAGGAACTGCGATGGGGTCCAGTATAGCCCCATCCTATGAGCTAAAAAAGTTAAATCAATATCTACCCATTTAGTTCACACTGAACATAAAATACCAGAAGTAAAGAAAAATGTGCTTTTTACTAGTGAAGAATTGAGAGGTAATTATAGTTGCAGTAGATGTGTCCATTGCCATTATACCTATAGAATTAAAACTTTTAGAAATAGTAGTTGAGGAGAGGATTTCAAGATAAAAGAATTCATTAATTGTCAGACAGAAGGGGTGATTTATGACATTAAATGCCTGTGTGATCTTATGTACATAGGAAAAACAAAGAGAGCTTTAAAACAACGAGTGGGAGAACATAAGGGATATATTAGGAACAAAGAACATAAGGGATATAATTATGAACAAAGATCTGACGTCACCAATAGCACAACATTTTTTGGAAAGGGGTCATTCTATTGCAACATTGAGGTTCTCTGGCATTGAAAAAGTAGATAGAGATAATATAGGAGGAAATTATAATAATAAATTACTGTTAAGAGAAGCAAGATTTATTAATTATTTCTAAACAAATGACCCAAAGTTTGGGTTAAATGAAATGATAGAATGGCAGCTAATTTTATGAAAAAAAGTTATGCAGGATCCATAGCAATATAATTTGTTTGGTGACAGTTTGGTCACTCTTTGCAATCCAAAATGCCTGCGTGGCAATTTAGGAAATATGAATTCATTTTCATTTAAAACGAGTATAATTTAGTTAAATTCAGCATGACCTATTAATGTCCATTACCCTTGACAATGAGTAATAAGGTACTTGGTGCCACCGGAGGCAGGTCCAGCACACAGGTAGGCACTTAGTGCTTGTGTAAGCGCATTTGCGTTGGTTGCTGGATTTACGGGTGGAGTTCTCCCTCCTTTAAAAACAGGTATAACAAGCCCTGCGCATTACTTCCACTGAAATATACACCAGACGCTGAAAGAAATTCAAAGTAAGTTTACAAAGGATAAAATATGCATATTGAGGACAAAAAACTTGAAACCATAGAAAATAGTGAACTGACGGAGCTTTTTGTTATTCTATCCATAGTGACACAAAGGTTGAAAGCACTGAAAAGTTTAAAACACATAATACAGTTCATCGTTTCTATCTACTCCTTGTAACTGATTTGGTATCATTGTAAATGAGGATGTTCTTTCAGTGTTTATGCAGATTTAAATTCATAGCGGTTTGGGAACACAGTGACATATGGAGAATGTAAATACTGAAAGTGCAACAGTCTAGCGTTGCAAAATGACTTATACATTTTTGTAGTACATATAAATATGCAACTAATTATGTTGGAAGTGAAATAAAATGAGACTATATGCATTAACTCAGGGGTTAGCTTAGTTGCTTTGTTGATCTGTTCTATGGGGCATAATGAATTTAAAATGCGACTTTATTTTCAGTGAAAAGTTAAAGTAAAATACATTTATTGAAGTAATGGAAATAAGTAAAGTATTATAATATATTTTTAAAATTATAAAATAGTTCATGTATAATATTAGCAGAAATGAAAAAAACATGTTTTGTGTTTTTGTTATCAGTGGCTGTAAGTGGGAGTCAAACCTGAAAGTTAGTTTATAATAAGGGGATATATATAATGAACTGAACATCAAAATGTAAGGACAGCTTCATAGTTTTTATAATTTATTTATAGTTTTATATATTATTAGTCAGATAAAATGAAAATTAAATTTGTTTTAAAATTTGTTTATTTTATAGAGTAAACCAGTTTTTCTGATGAAGGGTTTACCCAACACGTCGACTGTTACTGTTTAAACTGGAAGTTACATGATTAAATCCTTTTTTGAATTACAAAGATTATTGTGATTCAGTTGTTTAGGGTGAGTGGGCCTTATTACCCAGTATTAGTTTTTAGTAATTTAGCATCAGCTTTATACTGGTGTTAAGAGGTCTCTCCCCAGGGTAAGTTACTAATACTTGTTCTACGCATATTTTTGTTTGAGGAACTTGGCTGTACTGGACGAATCTTTCTTTGTAATGAATTCACTAACTATTCCCCTTGGGGATAAGCATCCCATATCCCAAATGACACTTAGCATGAAAACATTTCTTTGAATCACACCTTTTATGTGTCTTGTGTTTATCTTGGCATTATGTTCCCTTATTTCTGATTCACTCCGCAATGGAAATAATCTATCTATGTCTATTTTCTCTGGCTCTTTTCACATTTTGAACTTCTGAATCAATTCTCCCTTCTAGTACTCTCAGATTGAATGAATCATATCCAACCTTTTCTTGTAACATTTAATCCCTCATCCCTGGAATCATTCTGGTAAATCTGTGTTGCACTTTTTTCAGGTCTGACACAGTATGTTGTTCCTTTTGTACAACAGACGTCATTTCAAATAAAACCTACAAAAGCAAACAAAAATAAACCTGCATTTTGTAAACTGGGTTACCAACAGATTGCAAAAATGGCATTATTTTAACTGTTGAATAATAGTCTGCCATATTAGTAGTCTTTAGCAGTCACTTGATGGTCAACAGAATGCAAACATGCTGCTATACATCTACTTGTCAGGAGAAATAGTGATGGAAAGACTTGAAGTGCTGGGGTTAATACCGTGGATTCTGTTTGCACTTTTTTTTTACACTGTTTACACTGTTTGGTCTTAGTTCATTATTTAAAAAATGTATTGCATAAGCTTTGTTTTGAGAGCTGCCTCCTTGTTGGTAGTGTTGTCTGCTTTATGGGCAAGCACCCGCTCAAACTCCAGAGTGTAGTTCCATCTGTGCTGTTTCTCTGCTATATGTCTTGCAGTTAACTATGGTTGAGTAGCAGGAGCTAAACACTGCTAACTGTATTAACAGACTGCAGAAGCTTACTAAAGGTAATTACAGTAAATACAGCTATTTTTAATTTTTTTAATCATTATCACTCCAGTCACTGGTGCTGCCCTCCACTAACAGGCATCTTACAGCTCCTATCCTTCCCTTTGTGGAGGAGCCTTTGGGAAATAGGGGCAGTCACAGGTAACACACATTGGTAGGGGCAGTGGCAGTTGGTCCATTAAGGTCTGAGACTGCTGAGAATCCTTTTTGTCTTTGTCCTGGATTCACTCATCCCCCCACAAACAGGACAGACAACTGTGTGTTGTTGTGCTCAGATTGGCAATCAATTTATTCTGTTTCACTTTGTATTTACAAATTCCATCACCACTCATCATTATTTACAAAATGTACTTGTTTAATTCTCAATGCATATCAGCATCTGTTCACCCATCCTTTCTTTCTCTTCTTCTCACCTCCCTAGGTGAAAACCTGGGTGACTTCTTCTTTTCTTCTTCTTTTTAGGTAACGGTGAAAACCGAGACCGCTTTTCTCTCCTTATGTTGCATCTTCTCTCCTCATATTCCTTTATCATTCCCCCCTCCCCTCCTTCCTCCCCCCTTTTTCCCCATAGCCTGTCTCCAGCTTACTTTGGATGACTGGCCTTCCTTCTTTCTTCCCTTATCCCCTCCTTCTGTCTTACTGCCTGTTTTCTTCAGGCCTCAATAAAGCCCATCATCTCCTTATTTAACATGTCTATAGCTAGGTCTGACAGATGCACCCCATCTGGTCTATAAAAATCCTCTACCCACTCTTCTACTCCCCTCAATATGATGTGACCTACTATGCTCCTTACAAATGTCCCCACCCACCTAGTCATCTTCCTTCTGGCCCTTTCGACCGCTAAGTGGCTGTGTTCATGCCTCCACACTCTCCTCAGAATCATATCTGACTATGTTATGCTCACCCCGGCCATCATTGTTTTATTTTCTCCAAATTCCATTTTACCTTTAAATATGTATCCACTCATGGTTTCACCCCCATGTCATTACCCTCAAGGTATATAATAATTAGATCTGGGGTTGGTCACTTCTCTCTTATCTCTATCAAGGTCAGGAGTAACTGAGCCCACTTTATCCCTCGAATGCCATGCCACACCAGCCTACATTGCCTGACATCTTGTTAAAGCTGCCTGCCCCCAGCCTTCTTTTCCCACTCTCCTTTCTGCCCAGTAAATGTAGGCGTGACCGCAGATCCATATTTCTGGGCTCCTCCCTCCACCTACTGAATCACACAAACAATTATATATCTTAGTCTCAGGCACTGCTTTATCCCATTTCATTATTAGAGCCTCCACCCCCCCTTTTCTTTTAAAACCCCTCTCCAATTTTGTTTCTGCTCCTGCAAACATTTAAATATCACATTAATGTCACTCTTTAATGGCTCGAATGTACCTTCTGTAACTGGCAGAATGCCAGTGTCTCATTTCTAACATTTTGTTCATCGACTCCCCTTCTTCCGCCATTTTGATGCTGCCCCTATTCAAAAAGAATGGGAGGAATACCTATCTGGGTCCTCTCCCAGGAACTCCATGCCTTTTTATGTATGGCCGTCATCTGATAACTCATCACCTTTTTTCTGTCTCCATGTACAAATAGTCCCCCTTCCTTATTATAGTGTAGCACTTTGCAATGTAAGCCCACAAAGCCTTTACCAAGCACAGGTGCCAATCAAGGTGCTCATTTGTGGTTACCGTACACCCTCTCCCTTCTTGGTCTGTCTTTGACCTCCTAATCATGAGTTGTTTCTACTTTGTGCCCCAGATTACGTCCCCCCATTCCAAAACCCCCTCTTCCCCTTTTCTGCTATGTCCTACTGCTTCACTCACTCTCAATGCCCCTGCAAACATCACAAGGTAAATTGTGTGGAACAGCTGTGCCTCATCCTTGGATTTACATATTACTGGCAATATCCCCTCTAATTTCCCCAGCAAATGGTCTGCTATCGGCCGCCTACCATCTTTGGTCCCTTGCTTTAACCTACTCCAACCTTGCATCATCCTCCTTATCAGCATTGACTGCATGAGGTCCCTTCATTTTTTCCTGCTACACACCTGGCTAACCCCTGCTAGGTATACACCCATTGTGGTATGGGCCATCCCTTTTTGCCACTACTCCACTGTAAATCTTCCTAACTGCTATTCCGGAACTGGCCCACTTACCTCCGCATGGTGTGTTTCTCTGAACATTTGAAATGCCGTCCAGGCCCCTTCATAGGCCCTTAAGGTCCGTGATTCCCACGAGCTGCAAAACAGCATCTCAGCTCCCTCTTGCCAAAGTCCAAGATGTTCACTGGAATGGGCGTTATCTGTACCTCTTCTGTTGGTGCCAGCTTCCGGAAACAATCCAGCTGCAGATGGGAAAGGCAGTCAACTAGGGTATTTCTCACCCCATCTACGTGCCTGGCCCTGAGTGACATATTCAACTGCAAGCCTCTCAATACTAGCTGACTCAGCACCCACATGGCTACCTCAGATCTCATCCCCTGTTGTTCAGCACCTCCACCACTGCCTTATTGTCACACCAAAATGTCACCTGCTGATTCTGCAAGTCCTCCCCCCAAACCCGGATGAAGACCCAAATTGGCATGATTTCCAGCAATGGGATGTCCTTCATCCTACCTTCACTTACCCAATCCTCCGGCCATTGTTCTGAAAACCATTTTCCTCTCAAATACCCCCCATTCCAAACCTCCCCCCCACTTCATCTGTATATAATTCTAGGTCCTTGTTAAAAACCCAGTCTTCCTGCCAAAAGGAACAGCCATTGTAACTGCTTGAAATTCCTCCATACCTTGAAATCTTCTTTTACCCCCCTGGTTATAGCTACCCAATGATGTGACCTCACGACCCCAGCTGTTGCCCTTGCTAGCCGTCTCATAAATGCCCTCCCTGGCCCAACTGCCCTGCAAGAGAAATTCAAATGCCCCAATGCTTGCTGGACTTGCCTTAACTGCACCCGCCTTTTGCTAGTGTGTACCTGGATCAATCCCCTTAGTTTCTGCACTTTTCTGTCAGGTAAACAAAATACCTCCCTCAGCGTCTGTATCTCGATTCCCAGAAACTCTATGACCCTGCCAGGGCCTCCCATCTTTTCCAGCACCAGTGGCACTCCAAGTTCCTCACACAAATTCCTGAAAACTGGCTAAAATCTTTTCTGCCTCCTGGGCCCACTACCTATTAGCAAGAAGTTGGCAAAGTAGTGTATGACTGTCTTGTGCCCTGTTTTTTGCTGGAATATCCACTGCAGGCGGGTGCTAAATTTCTCAAATCTAGCACAAGCTATGGAACAACCCATGGGCATGGCCTTGTCAAAGTAGTACAGGTTCTCCACCTTGAACCCCAATAAGTCCCAGTCCTCTCTTCTAACTGGGAGCAAAGGCAAAGCTGATTCAATATCTGACTTGGCTTACCATGCCTCTGGGCTTGCCCGAAAAATCTGCACTGCCTCTTCCAATGTAGCATAGGTCACCCTGCAGTGCTCCTCCCCAATGAAATCGTTGACCAATTCCCCATCCAGGAATGACAGATGGTGAATAACCCTGTATTCCCCTTCCTGTTTTTTGGGTACCAAACCGAAAGGGGAAATTCTCAGCTTTTCCAAAGGGGGGGGGGCGGGTACAGTCCTTCCACCCTTCCTGCAACTTTTTCTTTCTCTATTTTCCTTTCCAACATGTCCTCTTTTCCCCTGACTGACCTCTTTAGCTTCTCTTACCTATCTTGCGCCTTCGTACTGTAGCGGGAAACCTGTTCTAAAGCCCTGTTCTACAAACTCTGCTGTCTTCCCATGTGGGTACTGCCATAAGCCACTGTTCCCAGGCTTCTATCTTGACAGGGGTCTTTACTACCTTGAATCTTTCCCATCCCTCCCTGTCTCCTGCCCCCCAACTACCCCTTCTCCCCCATTCTAACTTACTTTACCTCCTCCCTTCAGTATGACTGAGCCTTTCTGGCCCCATACCTCCTGCATCTCGGCCCTCTATTCCATGGCTGACCTTGGTACCCTGGCCCATCTCGAAAGGGCTGCTGGCCTGTACCCTTCCCTGCCCCCCCTTGGGACCATGTGCCCCTGCATCTGGATGCCAGGTGGAAACCCCCACATCTTGAGCATGCGTGTCAGAACCAACATTGCGGCCATGCACAAAATGCCCAGTTATATCTCCAGCAGCACTTCTGTAGCAGCCCCCCCTTCTTCCCATTTCCCTGTCCAGAGTGGATTGATCCATAACGCAATCCATCCACAAGTCCAGCTGTTTTGTGTCCCATCTCACATCCCCATATGTTGCCATCCTCTGGCAGAAGAATTCATCATCATATATCCACCCCACCCCACCCATTTACTTTTTACCTTTGAATGATCATGGAGTACGAAATGAGTGGGATGCCCAACTCTGGCTTCTTTTCCAAAACTAAGGCTGGATATGTAGCAAAACCCATGAACCACCCATCCCACATCTTTCCCTTCTTAAATTTATCCTCTTTTTTTTCTTTCCTAATAACACTATGGCTGCTGCCATCTTGCTCTTCCCCATACTCTCCAACTCCTCATATTTTGCTGCCGCCTCCTAACTCCACATACTCCTCCTTACATGTTTTTTATTTTTGTGCCCAGTGGCACGTGCTCCCCTATCTTCATTCCTGGGGCTCCTATTTCTCTTGTACCTTTTCCTATCCCCTTTGCCATCTTTTCTACTTCCCCTAGTGTTGCCTTGTCTGACCTGATCTCTGCCAGCTCAGTTTCCATCTGCCCCAAACCACCTGTCCTCAGGGCTGCAATAATTTGCCCTATGTATTCCTCAACACTACTGCCCACGGAACCTGATACACTACCTGCTGCCTGTCTGCTCCTTGTGGCCTGATGTCGCTGAGCTAAACTTCGGCGGGTTCCTGTGATTGGACAACTGGCTGAGGCATCAGGAGTGGTGGGACTCTGGCCTGGGTTCCAGTGTCAGAATCTCTACTGGATCTGGGATAGGTACCAACGGCTCTGGTACACAGGGTTGCGGTGGTACTAGACTGACCACCCAAGGGGGAACTGCTGGAGAAGGCTACGGCCTTCCTGGGCTGCATGGCTTCCTCATCGATCGCTTCCCATTGCCCCCTTTTCCCTTCTTCAATTTCCTCTTTTCCCCATACCTTCTCAGTTCCTCTCCCTCCTCCAGCTGCCACATCATGTTGGCCTTCTCTGCCAACTCCATGATCGCCTTATAGGTGTCCTCCTTTGAAGGTCTGTTTTTCTTAGGTGCCATCTTTCTCATGAATGCCTACTGTGGATAAACTGACAAACTATCTTCATTAGTGTCACTTAATTCATATTACCCTCCCTTGACCGCCATGCCTTGCCACTTGTCTTTTCTCCTGCTTTATTCCCACATGTCTCCCTGAGTCTGTGTTTCATGACCTGGACCCCCCCCCCACATTCCCCCCATAATTATCCCCACAAAAAACTGGGGGCCAGGTTTTCCAAACTGACCAGGTCCACCTTTGCCTTGCTCTCCGGGCCAAGCCACATGGCCTCCCCTTTCCATTCTCAGGCACAACATCCCTTTCGGAACCATCTCCCATTCCCCCAAACTTTGCACAATAAACCCAAGCCACTGTCTACCAATCCCCCCCCAAAATTGCAAAGAAACAGACAAAATGGAGGGGCGCATGTTCCAGAAGCTCACGCTCCAAACCAATAACACAAACTAGCCCTGCTATAAGTAGGCCTTGCACTGGGCATCCTTAAAGGTCTGGGAGCACACACCAACTAGTATCCCAATGCAGCACCTCCATAAGTAGGCCCTGCGCTGGGCTTCCCTCAAGGTCCCGGAGCTTGCACCCACCAGTATTACCACACAGCTCTGCCCTAGTAGGCCTTGCCCTGGGTTACCCGCCTCCCCACCATCAGCTAGGAGTCCCTTTATCTCGGATTACAGTAAAAGCTATTTCTTTCCTGTCTTTTGAAAAATTGCCATAAAACCACTGAAAATCATTAAATACACTCCGCTCTGTACCAACCACTCTCAAACGCTGTAGCCATCCACCTCTTTTTTCCCCCAGCTTGTCTCCCAACTTGTAGCATTCCCTCCTCATGGCCGCTATGACATCAGATGTCATTTCTTGCAGTCACGTGGCTCCCCTATCTAGGCCCCCTCTTCATCATCTGGCGTTCTTCTTAGTTCCCTACCCCTCTTTGCCATCCACACAACTGTCTGGTGTGGACTTCTCTCCCACTTCTCTGTTCTGGCTCTCTCGCCCCCTACTCCCCTTTCAAAACCACTCCGTTTTCCCTACCATCACCTCACCTGCCACGGTGTTGGGAAAACTCATCACATCGTCGTACAAAAATAACTCCTGAAGCATCTACTAAATGCTCTTGCACCACGACAAGGACCAAAACTGTTTCCTTTTTTTTTTTAAAGCTTTTCCTCACTTCTCACTATCTGTGGTGCCCCATACCTGAAGCAGTTTCTATCAATCCATTCTTCAACTGCCTCCTCTTTCTCCCTGTTTCTTCCCCCTACCCAAACACACAATTCCAGCGTTGCTCATGAAAAGACTAACTAAATCACTATCAAAGCCGCTTTTACTACTCACCTTCTGCAAATCTCCCATCTATTCAGATCCTTACCAAGCTGTTCCTTCCAATTCAAAGCAAAAGGAAAAAAGGAACATTTTTTTTTTAAAAAGAAAGCCAATCTCATTTGCTGCAGTTCTATGAAACAAACTTCAGCAGAAAGAGGACGTATCCCTCTGTGCAACTCCCTTTATCCCCAGAATACTCTGACCCTCCTCTTTCATCATCCTCCAATACCACTGCTGTTCAGCCTCCTAGTCCCCACTGCACCTACCTGCCTTGTCTCATGATTCCCTTCCCCCCTCCCCCTTTCCTTTCTGAGCAAACTATCTCTGCCATGAAGGGAGGGGTTCACCAGGACAACTTGGTATGCCCCTTAAAGGGCAAACTCCAATAGCAGGGTTTCCCCAGCTAGGATCCCCCTATGTAACTCTGTCAGCCAAGGGCTCTGTGGCCTGCACACCCTCACAGGTATATTCTGGAATGTAGAGCCAGCCAGTGTCCACCCTCCCATGAGCCTGCTTTGATTACAATGCCAACTGTTGTCACCCATGTGAAGATGTAGTAGCAGAGCCTGGAATACTCCCTCCCACAAATTAGGAGAGAATTATTTTGAATGCTAAGTTCTCCTTCCCTTACCTAACCCACAGCATTCTTGACTCCTTCACAAACCTGGGTTGCTGGTGCCACAAGCTGACATGCTGCGATTGTGATGACAGTGCAATTCTTTCCTACTAATTTTATCATAGTACTTAGCATCAAGCAATGGCATGGTGTTTAAACCATAGTGAGTGATGTGCAATAACAAGGAGATGAACTTGTAAACGGGACCCACCAGTCCACACTCTGACCAGTACTTACTGGAAATAGATGCAGACCTGCAGTCAGTAATCCAGGACCTGCACCTCATGACATATCCTAACATGCTTCATGCAGGTTTAGAAAGCAGGATGTGCAGTGGCCTAAACAGGACCTGCCTTTTAATTTGTTTCACATAGGGCTTTTTGGGCCCAGGAGGAAACAGGACTCAACCCATAACTTTCAATATGCAGGTCATTGGATTGGGATATACATAGTGATCTGGAATTCAGTTTGGTGGAGTTCATAGGGTGGTGCAGGGTTGGGGGGGGATTAGTGTTCAAAAAATACCTAATACCAGTCTTCCCTACTTTTAATGTTTCAAAACCCCAAACTGATGCATTAACATATTTTTTTCCATAAATTTCCTGTCTTATTTTAGATAACCATAATATTTTGGTGGATGCATCTTGAAATGCACAAAAGAGGAAATACATCCAAAGTTGATTCAGGTAGTGTCCTTTGGGAGGTAACTTCTAACTTGCTTTGTGCAGGACCATGAAATAAGACATGCAGGGCCCTTTGGGTCCAGTGCAGATCAGAAGGTAAGTATTAACTTGCTTTATTAGGAGGTAACTCTAACTTGCTTTGTATAGTGCTAGTAGGCCATAACTTGCTTTGTACAGGGCCCAATGGCACACAATGCCCAAAGGAACTGTGCCCTAACTTCATGAGGTGCAGTGAAAAAAAGAACTCAATGAAAATTAGGGGTCAAAATCTCAAAAAACAACAAAGCTACAGTATGAAACAAAATTGAAAAGGTACTGTATTTCAAAGTATGTTGTAGCCTACTACTGTATTTTTGGGGTACTTAGTTTGATTTTTGTGATGTTATAACATTTGCTTAAACTGTATCACTTTTTTGAGATTTTGACCCCAAATTTTAAGTGAAATTTTTCACCCCAACTCATGAATTTGACAGCTGCCATTATTCAAATCCCACGCAAAACTTAATTTCACTGTAAAACCACAAAATTAGTTTTCAAGTAGGATTTGAAAAATGACAGTTCCTGAGTTGGGGTGAAAATATGAATCAACATATTAAAAATCAGTGAAGTTATAAATAAATGTTGAAAACATCAACGCAATACCCTAAATCTGAAAAACTATATTTAGTTCAGTTGGGTCTCAGCCACAGTATGGTGCATATCATTGGTTACTTAGAGTTAGTGGCATGGGTGACAAAAGGGTGGGTGATGGTGTATTTTTTTTGTGTAAAGCAAACACTCACTGGTCTTTGCCCCCTCAGTGATCAAATGTATCACACCATTGGGCTTGGGTAACCTGGTGACTAAATCAAAAATAACAATGAGGGATTATTTATTTATTTTTATATGTTGAAAATGTCAGACATTACTTTTGAGCAAAAGTGCTCATTTACAAAAATTGCACATCAAATAAGTAGTCACAAAAAACATTACAACATTACAGGTACAATAAGGGGTTTCAGAGGCTCAACATACTTAAGGCAGAACAGTTACATATAGTTTTGAAAAATAAAACCATACAGATTGTTGTATATAAAATCACAGGTTACATACAGAGAGAAACCAAATAAAACTTTTTAAGAGTTACATTTGCATTGGACTGCAAAGGCAGACCTCAAAGATCTTTTGAACTGATTAAACTTTGTGATAGTTAACAGTGTATCAGGAAATTCATTTAACTAGTTAGTGGCCCTGACAGCAAATGACCACTTGCCAGAAAGGAGGCTTAACCCTTGCATGGCCGCGGACTGATATATCAGTCCAAAATTCCTGTACGTTCTAATTCTGTTGGCAGCCTAAGGGTTAAGGGCATTCCTGGCCATGTTCCTAATGTTGTATTTTTTTGGAGTCGGTGTACAAGCAATTTGTTAAAGCAGGGAGTGTTAGGCTCAAATTGCCATTTTAGCTAGAAAGCAGTTCTGGAGTTTTATTCTGCTGGGTACAGATAGCCAGTTAGTGAGTGCATAAAAGGTACAACTATGAGTGCAGTTATCTGCACCAAGCACAAAGCACCATGCCTTATTATAGATCAGCTTTACTATGTTTAGCACTGTGTAACAGGCAGCTGCATAGACAGGGAACCCATAATCTATAAGTGACAGAATGGAGCTGGACTCAGCAAGGCATCTAGCATCACCAGTGAGGTTGTTCCTGTTACAGTACAGGTCACCACATCTTCTGTTAACTATGGCCTCCAGATTGTCATAGACACATAGAAACATATACTTTAATGGCAGATAAGGATGGCTTGACCCACCCAGTCTGCCCATTTCCCTACCTATTGGATAAATACTAACATGTGAATATACAAAGAAGCCAGCAGAAGAAGACCATTTGGTCTATCAAGTCTGCTTGTATTGCAGGGTCCACAGCTTGAGCTAATGTCCCTTCCCTCCCTCCCCACTCCTCCCATCCTTCCTACACACGATTCTTACCTTCCCCCTATGCCTATCCCAGCCTCTCTTAAAGCTGCCCACTGCCTTCAATGAGATGACCTTTTCCGGCAGTGCATTCCAAGTGTCCACCACCCTCTCTGTGAAGAAGTGCTTCCTCACCTCCCTCCTAAACCTTCCACCCTCCAGCTTAAGACTGTGCCCCCTTGTGATATGGTTGCCAGTCAGCTTAAAGAGACTCTCCTTATCAACCTTATTTATCCATTTCAAGTACTTGAATGCCCCAATCATGTCCCCTCTCTCTCTCTCTCTCCTGTCTTCCAGGGAGTACATGTTCAGTGCTCTCAACCTCTCCTCGTATGCCTTGCCCTGCTGACTGGCTATCATCTTTGCAGCCCTCTTCTGTACCTTCTCCAGCAGGTTAATGTCCTTTTTGAGATGTGGGCACCAGTACTGAACTCCATACTCTAGATGCAGATCCTAGTTTTACCAATAGCCTACTTACTCACACATCCCACTAGAATTGCCTTATGCCTGTCCCATGCAATCTTAAATTCCCCAACTGTTTTTGACCGCACAACCTCCTCAGGAAGGCCATTCCATGCGTCCACCACCCTATCCATGGAAAAATACTTCCTCATGTTGCCCCTGAGTCATTCCTCTTCTATCTTGAAATTGTGCCCCCTTGTTCTTGCACATCTCTTTTTCAGAAAGATGCTACCCTCTTGGACTTTATTTGATTCCCTTGAGGTACTTGAAAGTTTCTATCATGTCCTCCCTCTCCCTCATTTCCTTGAGGGTATACATATTAAGCTCTTTTAGTTTCTCTTGCTATGGCTTCTGGTAAAGACCCTGCACCATTTTAGTTGTCCTCCTCTGAACTGCCTCCATCCTGTCTATGTCATGGTGGAGAAGGGTTCTCCAGAACTGCACACAGTACTCCAGATGGGGTCTCACCAACTGCCTGTGCAGAGGGATAATAGCATCCTGTTTTCTTCTGGTGATGCCTATCCTTATGCATCCAATTATTTCCCCAGCCATCCTTACTGCCTTCTCACATTGCTTGCCTACCTTTAGGTCATCTGATATGACTACCCCCAGGTCCCTTTCCATTTTTGTTGTCATTAATACCCTCCCATTGAGTAATCTTCCCTTGTGTTTTTGTTTCCCAGGTGCATTACTTTGTAGTCCTTTGCATTGAATCTAAGCTGCCATACTTTTGACCATTCCTCCAACCTTGCCAAGTCTCTTCTCATCCTTTATGCCCCCTTGTGTATCAACCCGGTTGCAGATCTTTTAGTTATCTGCCAAGAGACAGACGTTTCCTTCCAGTTCCTCTGCAATGTCACCAATAAAGACATTAAAGAAGACCAGTCCCAGTACTGAACCCAGTGTTACCCCACTAGTAATCCCCCTTTCTTGGGAGTGGACTCCATTTACTATTACCCTCTGCGTCCTGTTGATCTTCCAATTTTTTACCCAGGTTACCACCCTGGGATCCACTCCCGGGCTGGCTAACTTAATATAAATCCTTTGTGTGGGATTGTGACAAATGCCTTGCTAAAGTCAAGGTAGGCCACATCCACAACCCCTCCCTGATCTACTATTTTGGTCACCCAGTCAAAGAAATCTATTAGATTTGTCTGACATGACCTTTCTGCTGTGTATCTATGTTGCCTTGGGTCGTGTGCCCTGCTGGCCTCTAGGTACTCAACAATTCTTTCTTTCAGAAGTGATTCCATCACTTTCCCTACCACTGAGGTCAAACTAATAGGTCTGTAGTTTCCTGCCTCTGCCTTGCTCCCACTTCTGTGAAGGGTAATCACATCCACCCTCCTCCAGTCCTCAGGTAC
Source organism: Neoceratodus forsteri (assembly GCA_016271365.2). NCBI lineage: Eukaryota > Metazoa > Chordata > Ceratodontiformes > Ceratodontidae > Neoceratodus > Neoceratodus forsteri. The sequence goes on along the minus strand of CM028136.1, from coordinate 119,345,016 downwards.
CACACCATCTTCCCATGATTTATTAAAAAGGGTAGTCAGTGATGCCACTAGTTCTCTCCTTAGTCCTTTTAGAACTCTTGGGTGAATCCCATAAGGCCCCATTGCTTTGTCCTCTTTCAGTTTTAGAAGTTCTTTCAGGACCCTTTCTTCTGTGAATGGACTGGAATTGCCCCCTCCCCGTCCAATGTGCTTATATTATTTAGTTTAGGTACCTCCCCCTCCTCTTCTTTTGCGAATACTGAGCAGACATATTCATTCAGTAACTCTGCCTTGTCACTGTCACCCTCTGACCACCCCCTCCCCTCTATTAAGCTTCACCATCCCTCACTTGGTCTTTCTTCACTCCCTAATTTACCTATAAAAGGTTTTATTCCTCTTCTTAACTGAGTTAGCTGTCTTTTCCTCAGTTTGATCCTTTGCTATTCTGACTGCCTTCCCACCTTCCTTCTGCTTTAACTGGTACAGTTCTCTGCCCTGCTCCTTCTGTGTTTTCTTATACTTCTGAATGCTGTCTTTTTCCCGCTAACCTTCCCTGTCACCTCTGTTCAGAAATATAGTGTTTCTTCCTTCATTTTGTTTTGTTTATTTGCTTCACACAAAGGCTTGTTGCCTCTGTGTTGGCAGCTTTGATTTTTCCCCATTGTTCCTCCACTCCATCTTCTTGCCCATTTGCTAGTGCTTTTCTGAGGCACTCTCCCATTTTGTCAAAGTCAGCCCTCCTAAAGTCCAATACCTTCACCTTTATGTGACTTGACTCTACAGCTGTGTTTATTGTGAACCACACTGTTTGGTAGTCGCTTGTTCCCACATGGCTGCCTACTTCTAAATCTGAGATGCTCTCTCCATCCCCATTTGAAAGTACCAGATCTAAGATTGCTCCCTTGTAAGTGGGTTCCAACACTAGCTGCCTAAGGCATGCCCCCTGTAGAGCATTGAGAATTACCCTGCTCTTGGATGTGGCTGCAGCAAAGGTGTTCCAGTTAACATCTGGCATATTCAGGTCCCCCCATCAACAATATCTCCCCCTTTTCTGCAATTTTAAGGGTGCCTTCTATCTTTTCCTTGTCCATTTCCTCCCCCTGAAATAGGGGTCTGCATACAACACCCATACAGGTTGTGATGTAATTTCATGTCTCTAGGGTGACCCACAGTGCCTTTAGTTCCATTGCTTTGACCCCTTCCCTTGTCAACATTGGCTGCAAAAGATAAGGTGTCATCTAGAGTTATTCCAGGGTATTTGAAGGTCTCTATCTGTTCAAGGTTATGTCCTTTTTTGTACTATTTTATTAATTTAATCTTCTATGTATAGAGAAAAAATTATGAACACATGTGCTCCAAACAAACAAAACAAATACTTCATAAATGAACACATGAGCAACAAAGCCCATAAGGCCTTTAAACTAATTTAAATATTGATTCTTTAGTGCATACCTTACATAAAAAGAATAGATCCAGACCAAAACAGGAGGAACATAATAATACATACTTAATAAATGTTAAGCCAAAAGGCAGTAGCTTTATGTATTTAATACTCACTCCACAAAATTATTATTCTTGCAGCATTTTAATGCCTCCCCCCTCTTTAAATATAACTTAAATTTTATCTATACTGCCCTCCAATTCAATCAGTCTAAACCATCAGTCTAAACAAGCAAGTCTTAAGTCCTTAAATCCTTATTTATCCATTTTTTCCAAATTCCCTAGGATTTCATGTTCTGACGGTGTAGGCGATGAGACATACTAACATATTATTTGCCAGCAGATTAGGCCTTACGGTCTATCAAGTCTGCTCGAACCTCAGATCCCTAGTTGGGTGCAGAGGCCCTCCCATCCCTTGTGTTCCAGAAACCCCTATCATCCATCCCCACCCCCCTGGGACAGACCATCATCTGATACATCCACTTTCTGTGTCTGTCCCACCCTCTCTCTTGAAGCCCTCCACTGTGGATTTCTGAACCAGCTCATCAGGCAGTGCATTCCAAGGGTCCACCACCCTCTCAGTGAAAAACCTCCTCCTCTTTTCCCCCCTCACCCTTCCACCTTCCAACTTCAAACCATGCCTCTGGTGATACCTCCTGCTTTTAGTCTAAAGATCCCTCCATGTTTACTCCTATTTATTCCCTTGAGGTATTTGAAGACCTCAATCATGTCCTCCCTGTCTCTCCTCCTCCAATGAAAACAGGCAGAGCTCTCAAGTCTATCCTTATACGCCAAATCCCCTAGCCCTCGAGATCATCTTAGTTGCCTCCCTCTGTACCCTCTCCAGGGAGCTGTATGTCCCTCTTCAAGTGTGGTCTCCAGTACTGTACAGTCCTCAAGGTGTGGTCTAACCAGTCCATTGTACAGCGGCAGAATCACTTCCTTGCTCCTAGAGGTGATCCCCCTTACGATGCATCCCAACATCCTGTTTGCCTTGCTAGCCGCTCTCCTGCACTGCTCAGAGTTATTCATACATGCATCCACCATGACCCCTAGGTCTTTTTTCCCCTATTGAGGCCTCCAGCGCCTCCCCTCCCAGGGTGTACCTGTGTTTAGGGTTTTCCCACCCAAGATGTAACACTTTGCACTTGGTGATATTGAAATTTAATCCATGTGTGAGCCCAGTTTCCAGGGTGTCCAGGTCCCTTGGTAGGCCAACCTCCCTCTTCTCCTCAACTACTGCTCCCATCTTGAGTCATCAGTGAAGAGACTTATTTCACACCCTATACTCTCCTGATGTCCGATATGTATGTATTAAACAGGATCGACCCAGGACCGAGCCCTGCAGTACCCCCACTACCAACCTCTCTAGGGTCTCGAGAGCTCCCCACAGACCACTACTTTCTGGGTGCATCCAGCCAGCCAGTTTTCAATCCATCTGACCATCAAAGGGCCTACTCCCAACCCCATCAGTTTCTCCACCAGACCATTGTGGGGGACAGAGTCAAATGCCTTGCTGAAGTCCAGGAATAATACATCCACAGGCTTTCCCCTGTCCAGTTCTGATGTTACCCATTTGTAGAACTCCACAAGATTGGTTTGACATGATCTACCTGGCACAAACCCATGTTGCCAACTATCCAGACCTCCCACCTCCTCCAAGTACACCCCCAATTGTTCCTTTAGTATACTCTCCATTAATTTTCCCACCACCGAGGTCAAACTGATGGGTCTATAGTTACCTGGTACTTCCCTCAACCCCCCTTTATGGATTGGCACCACATGTGCCTCTCGCCAATCCCTAGGTACCCTCCCTGTCTCAAGTGACCTGTTGAAGAGCTCCACCAGGGGTGCAGCCAGTATGTCCGCCAATTCCCATAGTACTCTCATATGAATGCCATCCGGCCCAGGAGATTTGTCTTTCTTTAGGGCCTTGAGGGCTAACCACACCTTTTTGGCGGAGATAGCATCATCCGTCCTCTCCACCTTACTGGCCTTTTTATCCTTATCCTGATGTGACACCCCTGACAAGTGACAAGAGACAAGTGATTCTTCAGTCCCCTGACTAGAGTAATGAGTGCAAATATAAGCAGTAAGCTGATCTACATATATACATCAAAAAAAATATTTACTTTACCATCCTTAATGATTTTTACATTTACAGGCGGCAACAAAGAAAATGAAGCACCAAGTTCCAAAATTTCTTGACGATAAGCCAAGAACTTCCTCCTCCGCTGTTGCATAGTGTAACAGAAATTAGGGTAGATGCAATTCTTGGATTCTTTATATTCCAAGGCCTCTCTGAGCCTGGATAATTTAAATATATAGTCATGGTCTGAATCAAACTCAAAAATTGCCAAGATAGTTGTCTTCATCTGGGAAATTATGTCTTGTCTAAACAATCAAAAAGCCTTTGTGATTAAGGGGGGATTCTCCTGGGGTAACTCGAAAGTGGTAATCAATATATGATTAACCAAATCCCTCGTAGAATCAAATTCTGCATCCATCTGATCTGGAACTCACAGCATTTGAATATTCTTGTATCTTAGCATATTTTCTGCACTTTCCAATTTTCTATTTATATTAAAATTATCCCACATTAGGCTCACACAGTTCATCTCTACAGTCACCAGTTTAGCAGCATGCATATCCAGTTTTATAGAATTATCCATAGTGATTCCCTTTGTTGTCTCTGCCACAGTTTTAACACTATTCAAGTCTGTTTGCAGGAAGTCCATTTTTTTTTCATTAATGCCTTGTATCGTCTATCACTGCACTCTGTCCTTGCCAAAATATTCTCTAGGGTTGAACCCAGCCTTTAGAGGTGTAGCCTCCTGTCTCCACAGGAGAAGAAGACTGATGTTGATCAGGATATGTTTGTTGCTTGCTTGCAGATAAGTACACATTTCTTTGTGAAGCAAAAGGTGTAGAGGAAGACATTATTTTAACAGCCTGCAGGGTGGCCGGCATGCTACTCGAACTCCCACCTCCACTCTCTGGGCTTGGTCTACCAGGAGGATGCCACTGCTCAAGCTGCCCCGACTTTGGGGAAATGAACTCCAGAACTGACCCCCTTTGTTTCTTTGTAAATCCATTTTAAGCCGTCACACTCGAGACAGAAAAAAATACAAACAAAGAGTAAGTCAGAACATTAAACAAGCACTGCTACAAATGCTAAATTCCTCATAGTCACAGAGCAGTTAGATCAAACTGCTACACCTGTTGGCCATTTCTAACCTCCTAGACATTATGTCCTTGACCATTTCTGATGACAAAGGGTGGCATTTTCCATTTTTTTGTGGGAGGTTAGAGAACAACACAGTCTTTGGTTGTTTTGTTTTTTTGGGAGGATTGTTTTAATTGAGGGCCAGAGATTAGAGCCCCCAGCACAGGTAATTCTCCATGTGGGAATTAATGATTTTAGGAAAGAAAATGAAAAGGACATATGGTATGTTATGAACTTGTTTGAAATGAGAAAGGATCTATCATCCAAATTATATAAACTTGTAATATCAGGTATCTTACCAGTGCCAAGAACACAAACAGAGAAAAAAACAAAATAAATAAATACAAAGAATCAATATAAGAATTGCAAACTAGTGCGCAGATGCACATATTATATTCATAGATACCTGGCAGAACTCTTTCAACAAACACCACTTATGTTCTTCTGATGGTCTCATTTAACTAATTCAGGCACATAAACACTAGGTGAGGCTCTTAATGATACCCTAGCATCACTGTCTTTATACTAACATCAGAGGAGGAATCAGGGAGTAGAAAGTCCAAAAGCACTGCCTGTCCCTCTCATAATCACATCCAAAAAGGCTATTAATGTACATGTGAACTCTCAATGGTGGAAAAAAATGCCAGAAGTATAGTCACTAAGATGGACAAATTAAATGCATCTGACAATATGAATGACTTGCTATTTGTTTCCTTGAAAATCTTTTACACTGGTTATCTGAACTAAAACAGGCACACTCAATAAACACGGCTATAGAATTGATGTGTGTTCCAGGTTCTGTAACAAAAGTGAACACATTTGTACTTTTTTCACACCTTTTCTGTGTAATCCAGTGCTTCAAGGTTACTGGATGCTGAGTCTGCATGCCTTAAGGCTGCAGATGTCATTTGATGTGTTACTGTACTGTGCATGTTTAGAAGTTGTATTGGTTCTAGTATTGTAATGCTGATAACTTCATTGCTGTTAGTCACTGTCTGTTTTACAAAAAGATTTAATGAGGGCCTTAGTTTTTTAAATTCCTACTAGAGACAAATGTGTTAGATCTACAGCTGTGTAGAATATAAAATTCTGCCCATGGAATGCCCACAGAATGACAATTCTGATTCCGGGGAATTCCAGATTCCATTGAATTTTGCATCATTTTGAATTTCAGTTATTTCACTATAATTTTAAAAGTTTATGTCCAAATAACACCAGATTTGGAACGTAAATAGTAACCTGTGGCTTACAAGAGTGTACCAAATATCAGTATTCTAGATTGAAAGGCGTGGCGTTATGGGTGGGAAAACATTTAGTCAAAATTAAATTTTCAGTTATTTTGAGATAATTTTAAAATTTCTTATCCAAATTTCTCCACAATATCAGGATTCAGAGAATGACCTAGTCTGCATATATGCACCATGTTTTAAGTCTCAAGCTTCAAAGGGAGTTGAGTTATAGGTAGCCATACAGTTTGCCAAACTTTGAGTTTCTGTAATGTTAGTATAATTTGATAGTATGCATTGAAATGTTACAAACAATGACAGGTATGCAGATTACCACTACATTTGTATATGCACATAGTTTCAGATTTCTAGCTTTAAATGGGAATGAGTTATAGCCTGCCAAACATGTTGCCAAAATTTAAATTGTGGTTATTTCCCCCTAATTTTAAAACTATATATCCAAATTTAATCAGAGTTGAAACATTTAAACACTGTACCACATGGTCATATCTGAAAAAGTTCATATTTGCAGCTATAAATGGAACTGAATTAAAGTAGTCAAACTTTCACATTTAAAAATTTGATTTTGCAAGAATGTAAGCTACAAATGAATAAACCTCTGAAACTTTAAAACTGAAGAATGTAATACCATTAAAGTTTGCAGATTTTTAGACCTTACATGGAGACTGTGTGTGAAAATTTTATTAATTGCTTGCTGTGAGAAAATGCAAAGTAACATCTGTACTTAAAGTCAAATCCCATGAGTCTTTGTGAAAACTGTTGAATTTCATGAAAAATTCCATAAAACTGGAATTTTCTAATTTCACTCAGCCTTATATGGGGATTCTAATTAAAGTATAAGGGTAAAAGAGGCAGGTGCAGTAGCACAGGGGGTCACCAGGTTCTAGAGTTGGATGTACAGTTTCAATAAGAAATGGATAGCTGAGCTAGGTAGCACAACAGTGGTTGGCTCCCAGGTTGGAGCATGAAAGCACAGTGTCAACAATTCCAAGCCGAATGCAGGATATTTAAGGATCACAACCAGTAAATGTATGATCCGAGGAGCCTGGTGTACATTCAAGTCAAGGACTTAGAGGTACTCAAAAAAATGTAGCGGGGAAGACAAAGTATTGGGCAGCAGGAAGAAAGACGTCTGGCTATTCCAATAGGATAGGTTGATAGGAAAAGGAGTAGTTGACTCACATTTTAACAGAGTTTGTCACTGTAAAGAACAAAGAGGATATAAGTGGGATCATTAGTTCTACTGAGTCAGACTGGCTATGCCAAACAAGAAGGGGGTGAGAATAGTCAACCAGGGAGGAACAGCAGGACTGCAAAAAGCTCAACCCAGCTTATTAAATGAAGTAGTGATATGAGCATTGTTAATGTTAAATTCCACAAAAACATTCTGAATGCTTCATCTTCAGTATATGCTATCACAAATATGTGAGAAAATGTTACTAATCATTTTTTTCTTCTGCAAAATTAAAATTGCTTAATCAATTTATCCATTTGTGTTAGACACCAAGATACACTGACTATAGATATGCATGTCAAATATTGACTATATGCATGCATGAGCAGAGAAGTTACAAACATCCACATTTTTGATAGTTTTCACAAAGTTTTGCAAATATTTACATAGTAAAATATTGAACCCCTGTAACTTAAAAATCTCTTATCTAATTCTCCCCATATCCTGATCATTCTATAAGTATTACAGAATGGTTATCTGTACTAATTTGCACATGTCTAGCTCCAAAAGGTGCCTGAGTTATATGCAGATGAATTTATTTCATGAAATTTCCTGAAAACAAAATGATAGATTTTGAGTACATATCATTTTGAGACAAGGCACCATATTGTCATGAAATACGGCACATTGTTAGAACACCTATCATTAAGAAATCATGCCAAATTTAAGATCCCTGACCCACTAGGTGGTTAAGGTGTATGCAGATAAAAATGTTCACTAAATTTCGCACAAACAATAAAATGACAACATTTGAGCACCTATAATTTTGAAACTGTCTATGTGAATTTTATGATATTTGGCAAGTTAGTGGCCAATGATCCAAAGCATATATGTGCAAGGTGTCAGAGCTCTAGCTTGAATGTCAGCTGAGCTACCACTAAATGTTAAAAATTCAATGACATTTTGATGAGATTCAGTGAAATTTTGTGGAATTTTGTACAATTACATTGAAATTCCATGGATTTGGAATTTTCCCATTCCACACAGCTCTAGTTAGATCATTGTAATCTGAAGTAAAGAATATCTGAGGTTGAATTTAGGTCAAGTAAAAACCTGACAAAGAGAAAGCACTGGGCTGGCTAGTGTATAAAAATGCTTGGTAAGGTTTCAAAGCAATATTATTTATCCCACAGAATTCATAGGGTGATGGCATATTTAGTGCCATCCTGAGAAATCACATCTATTGAATATCAGATGTCAATTAGCACAACAGTCATTCACATGATAATAGGACTCATGCCTTTCACTGCAACTGAAATGTATAGATTCTGCAAACCCTACAGCCATGTGTTACTCTTCCTGACTTCTACTCTGGCTAAAATGACAAACAAAAATATTTTTATGCATTACTAGCATTGACCATGACAAAACCACAATCAATCAACTGATTGCCTATCAGTTTCTTGCAACAAGCATAGAACAAGAAAAAAAAGAATATTTACAAACCTCAGCAATTTGACAATCTTCCTGGATTCTTCATAGATGAAAGAGAACAGCAGCCCAAATGACATCATGAAGGCTGAGACATGCTGATAACCACATGGAACAGCAAGTCTCAGCATTAGCAGTATGGTGAGGCAAAGTTCACAACAAATGGCTAAAAATTTCATGAAATGTAAATTTTCATATAAAAAAAAACAGGCAGAAACTTTTTGGGCTCATATGCTGTATATGGGTCCCAAAATGGTGGATGAGATTTCAGATACTGAGATTTTGAAAAGTGATGTCCTCACATGCAATTAGTAGTCAGGGTAGATATAATATACTGCTTGTGGTGGGAGGGCGGGCTTTGCCCCACAAAACTAAATGATCAGATGTATGCAAGGGGGGTCGGGGGCACAGCCCCCCGATCTGTGGAAATATCGTCCACCATTTTGATGTGACCCATAAACTGCACCTGCTCCCACTTTTTTATAATAATATTTAATGCATGACACTGACAGTTTATGTCCTGTAAAGTTCATTGCACATGATCTGTATGAGAAACATGATGGACATCAGATATTACTGGGGAAGAGAAGCTAATGAATACAAACTTTATCATCTCTAAAGACAGGAAGAAGTGGGAATGTGTGGCTTTACATTTATTAGATAGTGTAAATGCATTATACATTTCCAAGAAAATAAAACAATAAAACAAAATTAACCCAATTAGTCTTGGTTAAAATAATCAGTAATAAAACAAAAAGAAGCAATACCTGTTAAAGACCGCCAGATGCAATGATACATTATACAAAATCCTCATTAAATGAAACTGAAGCAGCATGTGCCAGTGGGGAATCTATCGTATTAGGGGATTTCAACTTAGGTGACATTGTCTGGAATCATAGAACAGCAGTCACAGCACAAGGGGAAATAATGGCAGCCCAAGATAGTGGACTACACACAAGATGGTTCACAAAATCCATAGAAAAAATTAGAGAAACAGACACATGCAGGTTCTGTAGTACAGAATTAGAAACAGTTGCACATCTTGTGGCTGGATGTGAAGTACTCATGGCAGAAGGCCTGTATACTGAAAGACACAACAATCTAGCAAGACTGATTCACTGGAAACTGAGCAGACACTATAACATACAGGTAGCAAAGAAACACTGGAACATGAACCCCAAAGAATCACAGAGAATGAACAAAATAATGATCACATGGGATCATCCAATACCAACTGCCAAGAACGTGGAAGCAAGAAAACCAGATATTGTAATACAAGAAAAAAGAACAAAGGTAGCATTGCTGAGGGAAATAGCCACCCCAGCGACTAGAGTGTCCTGTGTACAGAGACACACAATCATGAAATACCAAGATATGCAACCAGAAACCAAACAGATGTGGAATAAAGACACACAAATTGTTCTAGTAGTGCTTAGAGCAGTGGGTCTAATCAAAAAGAACTTTCAGGCACATTTAAATATGCTACCAATTTTTGTGACACCTTATGAACTTCAAAAGGAAGCCATCTTGGGGATGTTGGGTGTGCTGAAAAAAGCACTCTCGGCAAACATCAAAGACTAATACAGTACTGATTTTCTGAGTTTTGAATATGCCCTGGCTGAAGAAGGGAGTCCATTCTTGTCACAGTGCTAGAAATCCCTAAACATATGGAGACACTAACCCCCAGAAATACTGTAGAACACTGGTCCTGTTACAATTTGTCACTATACCAGCTTGTGGAAGAAACATTTTGACCTACTCATGCCAACTTCTAACTCAGTTGTGGACTCATCATGGTAAGCACCCTTATAGGTAACAATGATGACAGCATAAACCTCTTTAATATGTGTACAGATCTTAACATTAATAGTGGAATAACTAAGCTTGCCACTAAAAGGCAGGCCAGGTTGTCACAAGGACCTAGTCAGAAAAAGTAAAGAAAAGGGTGAGGGAGGGAGGAGGGAGAAATGGGCAGGGAGAAGAAAGGAGGGGAAGATCTTATGACATCATGGGTGTGTCCTTTAACCAGAGCAGGGGCTCGCTGGCCATTGGCCAGGGGGAAGGGCCACATGGGGTCCTGATTGGGGGTCCTTAGGGGCTTCATAAGGGCCTGCAGCCTGTTGGGAGCCCTCTTTCTTGCTGTAGAAATTCAGAGATTGAACTACAGCACATCGTTTGGCAATCTGAGGTAAGGCACTGAGGGTCTGGGGCCTTTTCTCAAGGCAACAGGCAGCAAGTGATTAGATTTACAATGTGGTGATTATTTTGAAGCATACACAGTAGTGGCATGGTTGATTTAAACAAGAATGTAAAAGAGAAGTTTAAATGGAGTGTTGCTGCTGCTGAAGGTCAATTAAGAGAAGTGAGATTGGGGAAGCTTAGGCTGTGCAGGAAACATGGGGGGAAGAGTGTAACGCAGGTAGCCTTTTTCTTGGCTTGCAAACCAAAAGGGGGTCATGCTGTGGCATGATGCTAGTTTGCCAGTGCATTTAGAATTCCTGGTACCACGAGTGGAGCACAAGAAGTGCATGGTTTGTGGCTGGAAACCCAGCGAGAGCTAGGTGGGGTCATCAAAGTCATTTATGTTTTGGTAGTCACTGGGTAGCTGATATCTGTGGGGGTTTTAGAAGAAAGAGTGTGGAAAATGCTTGGGGCAGTGAGCTGATGCATGGGGCTACTGGAATCACAGCACAAGTCAGCTGAGGCCATTGAGGCCATCTGTGGGTCCATTGCAGAGTTACCCACCCTTCCGAGCAGTGGCAGTGAGAAGGAACAGTGCCTGGCTACAGGGCCAGGATAAGGAGCAGGGGGCCTCTGAGGCCTAGTCGCATGGTGTGGCTGCCATTTTGGTTGTGGGTCATGCCAGGCCCAGAAGTGCCCCTTGAGTGAGTGCATGGCAAAAAAAGGGCAGCTGCAGAGCTCAGGACAAGGACAAAGACTGAGCACTGCTGGGGCATGCAGGCCTGAGGCTGGTGGATGCTGGGAGAACTGGGAGTGATGTTTAGGTGGAGGCCTATGGGGATACAAGGCAGGGCCAGTGGTTTGGTGGCCATGGGCTGGCCTAGTGAGCAAAAATAAATAAAAAAAAACATACAGAAAAGAGAGTGCCATGGCAAGCTCAGTGGGGCATTGCTGTGTGTTTGTGTGGTGGCATCATATTGCCCCCAGAACCCAGTGGTCAGGTTTTTGTCTATGATGAGCTGCTGACAGTGCAGGGGACCATGGTGGTGCAGTACTGCTGTGCTTGCCCACCACAGGGATGCGGATGTGTGGCCAGGCTCATGTGAGATTTTAAGAGTGTGTGCCTCTCTGAGGTAATATTGGGCTGTTTTTTTCAACCTTCCGGGGGACACCTCAGTTATCGTTGAGGCCCAGGGGTAGCGAGGATGGAGACCTCCCAGAAACAGAACCTGTGGGACAGGCATTTTAAAAAGAAATATTAATAAATGAATGAAAAGGCTAAGAAGCCAAGAACAATGACGTAAACCCTGAAGGGAGGAAGAGCAGCAGAGTGTGGTGGGGCCACTGAGGCCAAGGGGTTTGTGAGGGTTCATTTTCTGCCCCCAGTGGGCCCCTGGAAAGAAGGCCAATGGGGGGCACATGTGACCATGAGGTGACCAGGCCCAAGAATGGTGCAGGAGGGGATCACTGGGAGGTCCGCATCCAGGAGGTGGCAATGGGGACCTCTTGGGCCCAGGTACCTGACACACACTGGTGTAGAGGTCTGAGTGATGCCCTGAGGGGCTGCAGCAGCCCAGGTCACTGGTGCCTTGTGGTGCACAGTGGCCTTGTTCACTGGACAGGGGGCAAAGGGACACCTGGCATGGCCAGGCCTATGGGCCCAGGGCATGCTGTTTTTTGAGGTTTAGGCATAAGGAATGGGCCCAGTGCAGGTGGCCGGCAGAGCTGGGTATAGCTGCTCAAGGGACACCAGGGTCCTTCGGGCACAAAATTGGGGAAGGCCTCAGGGTCAGTTGGGGCAGGGGAGAGCTCAGTGAGGCATGCAAGGTATAAGGTGGGGGCATAGTAGTCAGGCAGGCCCCCTCCATGCAGAATGGGGCACAGCATCCAGGAGGGAGGCAGCCCCACGAGTTGTGGGAATATGGACACTGCGCCATCCTGGAGGATGGAGCTTCAAGGGTGCTGGGTGCTTACTCATTGTGCTTATTATGCAACATAGTAGCAAGACAGAAAATATAGCACCCAAGAAGGCTCCAGTGTCCAGTGCCAAGATGATGGTGGAGGCGTCGAAACTGATAAGCCAGATGACGGAGCTGGTAGAGGCGGCAAGGAAGAGGGAGGCTGAAGAGGAGGCTTAGAAAAAGTGGAAAGACCAGGAGGAGAGGTTGATTGCCAGGAAGGCAAACAAGAAGCTGAGGAAGGCGTGACCCAGCCCAACACCCACACTCAGGCCAGCACCAGAGCTGATCCCAATCCAGGAGGAGCCGAGGCTGGACAGTGGTAAGGATGAGGTGGATGTTAACAATGAGCTAGATCTGAAGGAATATCTGGAGGGACTGTTAGGTAACATGGGGAAGAAGGAGTTCAGAAAATGGAACAGTCCTTGAAGACCATTGAAGATGGGGGGAAAAGTTAGATGGGGTGGGGACAGCGGGGGGAGCCCAAGAACTGTATGATGGGCTGCTGGATTATACACTGGGTGACAATGTGCCAGCCTTGATAAAAGATAAAATATGGAAGGGTGAGTATGTTGACATCTTCGGCTTGGTTGATGAAGAGATGGGCAAGAAGTATGAGCAAAAATAGTGGGTAGGCAAGTCGGAGATGGCAGTGGCTTTGGTGGTAGTAGGATGCAAGGTGGAAGAGGCGAAGTTCAAGGGGAAGAGCACTGACACTTGGTAAGTGGGTGTTCTGATATGCAGCACGCTGGTACTGGAAAAGCAGCCAGACCTAGCGATCCCACTACTGACTTATATGGGGATCATTAGAGACACATATAAGGTGAAACTGTGTTTCAGCTGGATGAAATACAATGAAACATTTCAGAGGTGAATTTCAGCCCATCCCTGAGATGGGATTGTACCCACTTGGAGTTATGGGTAAGGATCCTCTCAGGACCGGCAGTGGGGCATTTTTTGGAGCAGATGAAGAGGGCTGCACTGGCCCAAGGGGCAAAAACCTGCTGGGCATTTACTAGGGCCGCCTGTTTGTGGCCTAGCTGTAAATTCAAACACACTTGCTCACATTGCGGGGGTCACACCCAGCAATGACCTGGAGGCAGGGGGGTGACAAAGCTGGGTGGGCAGGGGACCAGCTCCAAGAGCAACCCTTTTGAGGCAGAAGGGGGAAGCGGGGAGGGGCTGGGGGGACCTGGGAAAGTGGTATATAATTCCAACTATAGATGGAATTAGGGAGGGGCCAGTGGGCAGGAAGTGGGGCTACACCCTGGCCCACACCCCTATCAGGCTGGAGGTGGTTGAAGCATGGATGGAAGGGTACCCCAATAAGAGAGAAGCTGAGCTGCTGAGGGAGGGTTTTCAGGGTGGGGGTTCCTGCTGGGTTTTATAGGGGAGTGGGTAAGGATGCAGGCAAAGAACTTGGGTTTCATAAAAGGGATGGAAGCCATAGTTTGGGTGAAGAGTCAGAAGGAAATCAGGGTGGATAGGGTGGAAAGGCCACTACAGGAACCCCAATGCAGGCAGTTCTGGGTGTCACCTCTGGGGGTGGTGCCTAAGAAACAGGCGGGGGAGTTCAGGCTCTTACACCCCTTGTCCTACCTGGATGGGGGGTCGGTAAATGAGGGGATCCCGGAGTCATTAAGCATGGTCTCTTATGCCTCGCTAGACCAAGTGGTGGAATTGATTCAAGCAATTGAGGAAGCATGGCTGGCAAAAATGGACATTGAGTCTGCATTCCATTTGTTGCTGGTCCTACCATCAGATTGGGACCTGCTACAATTCCAATTCGAGAGCAGAGTATATTTCGACAAGGCCATGCCCATGGGCTGCTCAGAGGCATGCTCAACATTCAAGGCATTCAATTCATGGGTGCAGTGGGTATTCAGGAGGCAGACAGGGCACAAGAGGGTGGTCTACTACCTGGATGACTTCCTCTTGATCGGGAACAGCCAGGCAGACACCCAAGAGATGTTGCAGGATTTCAAGGACATGTGCAGCAACATAGGAATCCTCCTGGTGGCAGAGAAGATGGAGGGCCTGGCCCACAGATGGCAGTTCATGAGGATGGAGGTAGACACTGAACAGGAGAGCTTTTGGCTGCCTAAAGACAAGGTGGCATGGCTGAAGGGGCTGGTACTGCTACTGGGTGGGAGGAGGAGGGTGCTGCTGGTACAAGTACAGCAGCTGCTGGGGCACCTTAATTTTGCCTGCAAGGCCATAAGCCCAGGTAGGGCTTTTACAAGGAGATTGGGGAGGGCCATGGGGAAGGTGAAGCAACCCCACCATTAGTGGATGTCAGCAAAGGGGTGAGGAAGGACCTTAAGGTCTGGGAAGATTTTCTGGATTCATAAAATGGGGTGACGTTCTGGCAGGAGGAGTGGGTCTACAATACAGACATGGAGCTGTACACAGATGCGGCCGGGAGTTTCAGGATGGGGGCCTACTTCCAAGGGAAATGGATCTCTGAGGCATGGCCAACACAATGGCAGGGATGGGGGTAACCAAGGACATCACATTCTTGGAGATTTTCCCTTTATGGGTAGCTTTGGAGATTTGGGGAGACCAGATGAAAGGGTGGTGGATCTTATTTTGGTGTGACAATAAGGGTGTAGAGGAGGTGATAAACAGACAGAGTGGGAATATGAAATTGGTGGGGCACATCCTAAGATGCATGGTGTTGCTGGGTCTGTGTTTGAACCTGTCTTTTAGGGTGCTGCACATTGAGGGGATACAAAATGAGGTGGGTGACTGGCTTTCTCATTTTCAAATGGAGTGGTTTCAGGAGATGGCGCCACATGCTGCACCATCCTGGACCAAGGTTCCAGGCAGCTTGTGGGAGATTGAAGGGAGAAAGCTAGGGCCCTGTACAGAGGTTCATGTTTGGCCAACACCTTGAAAGTCTACAAGGGGTCATGGGCAGGTTTTCAGACATTTCAGTCACACATGGGATGAAATACATGGGAGCCACTTCATGAATAGCAGGTAATGCAGTACATAGCAAAGAAGTGGGAGGAATGATTGGCTCACACCACCATGGTGGTCCAGCTGACAGGCATCAGCTGGATGTGTAGGGACCAGGGGTGGATGGACGCAGCAGGAGGATGGGCCATCAGGTGGATGATCATGGGTTGGCAGAGGGAGCAGGGCACAAGGCAGGACAAGAGAAGGCCCATAATGGGTCTTTTTCACACAAAGGTGGTGGGGGCATTGGACCATGTTTTCAGTTTGGCAAAGGAAGCCTGCCTATTCAGGGACATTTTTGCAATCATGGCCATGGAAGCTTTCAGGGTGGGAGAGGTCATGGCAACCAGGAAAGGGGCATCTGCCATAGCTTTGCAAGGTGAGAACATGAGATGTGATCAGAACAGGGTGGTCATCTGGCTGTGAAGGTCCAGGACAGACCAGTGGGGGAAGGACACCACAGTGGAGGTGTGTGTAGTCAGGGCCATGAGGTAGTATGGCAGGCAAGAGGGCTGATGAAGGGAACATGGTTCCTGCTTGGGGACAGGTCCCCAGTAATTGGTTTTCAAGTAGGCATGTGTTGAAGAAAGCATCAGCATTCGTGGGAGATAACCCTAGTGAGTTTGCCCGGCATTCATTCCAGATAGGTGCAGCATCCGAGACGGCCACTGGGGGACAATGGAGGATGAGGTCAAATGGTTGGGGAGATGGCAATACAACTGTTACAAGAGATATGTGAGGTGTTGTCATGGCTAACTCCTGTTCCCTTTCTCTTTTCACAGTGGGCTCCAAGAGGCAGGTGTGGATCATGGGGCACTCATTCATCTACTGTGTGGAGAGGTTTGTGGCCACCATGAGGAAAGGGATACAGTTGTGCCCAGAGGCAGTGCACACCAGAGTACAGTGGAGTGGTTTGAGGGGCATGAGGTGGTCATAGTACCCCCTCCGCTTGAGGGGCTGTGAGTGCATTGGGCAGGGCCAGATTGTATCATTATCCATCTGGGAGGCAATGATCTGGGGGAATGTGCCATGGGGATCTTTGATGAGGGACATGATCTCAGATTTAGAGAAGATAAAGAGTTAGTGGTCAGGAGTAGTGATCGGTTGGTCCGAAATCACATCCCAGTGGGTATGGAGAGGAGCAAAGGGGTTAAGGCAGTAGAGGTGTTATGGAAGTGCCTCAACAGGAAGGTAGCTATGGCAGTGATGGAGATGGGGGGATGCACATCCAGCATAGGGGTATTTCTTATGAACAAGCTGATGTGTACCAGTTGGATAGGGTGCACCTGATGGAATTCAGCATGTGCCAGTTCCTCCGGCCCTTTGGGGAGCTAGTGTGGGAAACTAATAGGAAAGGCCTGAGATTTTAACCTATGGGGGGGCTCCATCTTCCATTGCAAACTGGAGATGGGTCAGTGGAAAGGGGTGGGAGCAAAGGGAAAAAAGGGGGACGGGGAAAGGGGTA
The DNA here is from genome assembly GCA_016271365.2 of Neoceratodus forsteri. Classification (NCBI taxonomy): domain Eukaryota; kingdom Metazoa; phylum Chordata; order Ceratodontiformes; family Ceratodontidae; genus Neoceratodus; species Neoceratodus forsteri. The sequence goes on along the minus strand of CM028136.1, from coordinate 119,327,894 downwards.
GGCACCACAGGCTGGTGACAAAGGAACCCAGGCATGGGAGTAATGGGGGAGGGGGTGGGATATAAAGCTAGGTGCAGATCACTGTGTCTGCACTTGGTGGGGGGGAGGTCTGGGTAAGTGTGGTGACCTGGTTTATGGTGATGGAAGGGGGCCAGATTACAGTGTCTGGACCCAAGAAGCAACCCTGAATGATGAACAGAGCAAGAAGGAAGAACCACAAGATGGAAGACAGGACTTTTATGTCCTATGAAATGATATTGGACTGATATGTCTAAATGTAAATATTAATTGTTTGACAGAAACTTTGGGATGTAAATATATAATTGTGCCTTTAAATAAATATTGCCAGCGAGCATCCAAAAGTGACAGGTTGTAGAGTGAGTTATTTCTGGGTGGGGATCTGGGGACAATTAAGCTTGCCACTAAAAGGCAGGTCAGGTTTTCCCAAGGACCCAGCCAGAAAAAGACAGGAACAGGGGGAGGGGAGAGGGAGAAATGGGAAGGGAGAAGAAAGGAGTGGAGGAGCTTATGATATCAGGGGTGTGCATTTGACCAGCGTAGGGGCTCGCTGGCCATTGCCCAGGGGGAGGGGCCACATGGGGTCCTGATTGCGGTCCTTAGGGGCTTCATAAAGGCCTGCAGCCTGTTGGGAGCCCTCTTTCTTCCTGTAGAAATTTCCCACCCACTCTCCCCAGCAAGAAAGAGGGTGGAACAGGACATAGGACAGAATAGGTGAAGCAAAAGGAAGGATGTGGGTCTCCAGTGGGGCCCGTCCCAGGTCACCAAAGAAAACAGTCCCTTGATGTCTTTTTTTTATTCTGTTAAAAAGAAAGTGGCCTCTCACCAATCTGACCCCACCACCCAAACCTCCTACTGAGCACCCACCACCCCACACCCCCACACACCCTCCACACACCCTCATTCACCTGAAAAGGTCCCAGTGTGAAAATCCACTCTCCAGTTGAAGACATGTCTTTCTGCTGAAATCATCATCTGCAATAAGAGAGACTATGGTAAGTGCAGTTCAATGTATTTCAATGGGATTTTCAACTTTACTGGATAACTTTTCCATGTTTGCATATTGTGACACCCAATTTTCAACATGGCCTTTTTGACACCCCACCTCATGAAAAATGGCAGTGGAATTATTCAAATTTGGCCTGAAAGGCAATTTTGCAGTCGCTTAGTGAAACCACCTTTTTGAGGGATTTGAAAATTTTCACTGTCCTTGTTCATGTGATGGGGTCATAAGAAGGCTATGTTGAAAATTTAGGGTTAAATATGTACAAATGGCAAAGTTGTGCACATAATGTTGTTACGCTCACTTGTAACTTTGCTCATTTAAAATATTTTTTACCTCAAACCCGCTCACTGAAACAATAAATCCCTCAGTCACACACTCATTGTTTGGGCCCTCACTATTCACCCACATTGTGTAATAGCTGCTGGACTTTACTCTGATGCTATAAGTGATCACCACCTAATCTACACTGTACACCTACAAACTCATCCTAGATGCATTGTGACCCACTCCTACAAATCACTAGACATTAACCCTATACTTACTGAACTATCAACTGCTGAATGGTCCCCAATCACTTCTTCATCCTCCATTGATTTAGCTTGGCAGTTCTTCCACACCAAATTCACAACCCTATGGAATACGTTTGCCCCTCTCGGCAGATCAGAGTATGGGGAAATCACCTTCCCTGGATCATCCCCTAACTCTTAGCATGTATCCGGGCACATGACCAAGCCTGGAAAACTCAAAATCCTCCGGATCCCCATTTGATTTTCAGTATTAACAGATCCTTCACAACTCTTGCACCCATGCCATATGACATGCATGAGCTGAATACTTCCAAAACCACTTTCAACACCAACCCGAACCACCTGTCAAAATTTTGGAAAGTGGTGCAAGACCTATTGTCCCCTCCAGCCCAAACACCAATCCCTCTTCTCCATGACAATAACACAATTGTATCAGACCCCTCAGAGATTGCTTCCAAATTTAACTCCTACTTCACCTCTTGTGCAACCGATCTTCTACAGTCCTTTCCTCCTGCCCCCCTCCCTGCTCAACGCCGCCACCCACTTGCCTCCACACACCTCATTCTCCTTCTTCAGTATGCACCCATCCACCACCCTCCAGGCCCTTCTTGCCTTGAACCTCTCTTCTCGTCCTCCCCTAATGACCTCGACCCAAAACTCCTCTTCCTTTGGCCCATACTATTGCTATTCCTCTCTCACTTAACTTCTGAACCTTTCCTTCTCCCTCTCATCTGTCCCTATGGCTTGGAAACTTACCACAGTCAACCCTCTTCCTAAAGGGGATAACTCTACCTCTCTTGGTAACTACCAGCCTATCTCGCTCCTCCCTATCCTGTCTAAGCTCCAAGAACATTTTGTCTTATCTCAGCAGTCCTCCTAACTTGGCTCTATCTCCTTTTTCATTGCTTTCAAGGCTGGATTTAGGAAGAATTGCTCCATCATCACCTCTTCCTCTGGCTTGCTGGCACCATACTCACCTGAATGGACAATGGCCTCATTCCCTTCTGTGAATTATTAGAGTGGTGTGGTACTCAGCCCATAAATAAGAGACAGATTCATATAAAATTTATATTTGTATTTTTATTTTCTTCTTTGAGAATTATTTTTTTTTATTCTTGTAAAGTTTTTTTATAATGTCAAATTCCATATAAATGTTTCAGTTTCTTTGAAAAAAGTTCAGCCTTCACTTCATGTTTTTAATCTTTCTTGTAAAGGTTCAGCCTCCACTTCATATTTATTTTAGCTCTCTTTTTATTTTCCAATTGTGTTATGTTTCAGGACCAATTGTCCCTTTATCAGACTTAAGAGTAGCTTAAATAAGGCTGTAAATTTAAAATAAACAAATCAGTGATACTGTCTCCACTTTTGTAGAATAATAATAAATAAATATAACCATGTATTTCAATATAATGCAGGTAGGGACAAACCTGTAAACTACATTATTTCACATGAGAGATTTCCTCTGATGGCCTTTCAAAAATTAATTCTCAAACATGACCCTCTTATCTGCAATCAATCAAAATCATTATAAGTTTCTAAGGTGCTTCATTATGTTTTCCTGAAATTTCTCTTCATGAAAAAATGGAAAAAGTAAATACTTTTTAACTTCCCAAAATGCTTTTTTATGCAGAAAACCATAATAGAAAAGGGAGCTACAGCTTCGTTTTCAGCTGCATCTAACAATTTTACTATGTTTACCACATGTAAGCCTGTCAGCATAAAGTGCTTTTGTATAACTATAACTTCATTTTCAGCTGTATCTGACAATTTTAAAGTTTACTGTTTTTACCACACGTAAGTCTGTCAGCACAAGGTGCCTCTGTATAGTTAATGAAATCTCATAAACCTAACACAGTTCAATCATATTTCTATTAGCTATGTAGATTGGAACCATAAAAAAATCCACATTCTCATTTGTGATATGCAAAATACAGCTTTATCACATTCTCATTGGTGATTTGACTATTTTAAACAGGAAAGGACACTCTCTCCTAAATGCCATACTTTTCCTGTGGAATTCAGGAACATGTTTGTTTCTTAAGTTTACAAACATATAAAGAACTTATTCTAAAAGAAATCCAATTCAAAGACTGTATTGCCTACTCACATGGTGGCTGTTATAACTTTTCATCACCCGTTATCTCGGTCCTAGTGAGACCACGACTTGAACTTTTGCTGAGTCCTGCACCATTATGCAGGACGCCACCAAATTCCACTGAGCTGATCCAAAGAGTTCCTTCTTCCTGAAGGATTGGAAAGGGCCAGGCTATCTGGGGAGTGTGTCAAAGGTGCAATGACATCACTCCTATACGTACACCCTTTCCAGCCCGGTCAATACTTGAAACTGTATGAACTACTCTTAAAGGAACAAAGCTACAGTCCCCCTTGCCAAAGTAATAACTTTTAGAAATTGCAATGGATCATTGCACTTTAGAATTTCAGAGTGGATTAAAGCATAAAACGAACAGGTGTTTTACTAAACAGTATCTATTCTTATTTGAGGAGATTTAAAACACTTCTTTCTGTAGAAGATATACTAAATTTCTGTTTTTGTATTTTCATTATAGAAAATAATGGATGCCTGATATGTCAAATCATAACATGTTCATACAAATATTATATGAATTCCTTTACTATTATCTCCTTTTCACTTGATTTATGGGGAAAACACATTATATTCAGTTCTTTCCAAGTAAATTTTAAGAAATAAATGTTTATATATATATATATATATATATATATATAAAATTAATTTACTTATACATGATGTATGTTATTAAACCATATAATGGTTTTCTAGAAAAAAGATCCTACAAAATACAGTGGAGTTCCTAACATTTATTTCCTAAAATTTAATGGGAAAGAACTGAATATAATGGGGTTTTCCCATAAATCAAGTGAAGAGGAGATAATAATAAAGGAGTTCATACAATATTTGTAGGAACATGTTATGATTTGACATATCAGGCATCCATTATTTTCTGTAATGAAAATAATAAAACAGAAATGTAGTATATCTTCTACAGAAAGAAGGGTTTTAGATCTCCTCAAATAAGAATAGATAGTGTTTAGTAAAAGACCTGTTCGTTTTGTGCTGTATTCCCCTCTGACATTCTAAAGTGCAATCATACATTGCAGTTTCTAAATGCTATTAGTTTGTCAAGGGGGACTGTAGGTTTGCTCCTTTAAGAGCAGTTCATACAGTTTCAAGTACTGACCAGGCTGAAAAGGGTGTACGTATAGGTGTGATGTCATCGTAACTTTGATGCACTCCCCAGTTAGCCCGGCCCCTTCTAACCCTTCAGGACAAAGGAACTCTTTGGATCAGCTTAGAGGAGATTGCTGGTATCTTGCATAATTTTGCAGGACTCTGCAAAAACTTCAACTCGCAGTCTCACTAGGACCGAGATAATGGGTGATGAAAAGTTATAACAGCCACCAAGTGAGTAGGCAATACAGTCTTTGAAATGGATTTCTTTTAGAATAAGTTCCTTATATGTTTGTAAACATAAGAAACAAACATGTTCCCTAATTCCACAGGAAAAGTATGGCATATAGGAGAACGAGTTCTTTCCCATTTAAAATAGTCATATCGCCAATGATAATGTGATAAAGCTGTATTTTGTATATCACAACTGAGAATGTGGATTTTTTATGGTTCCAATCTACATAGCTAAGAGAAATATGATTGAACTGTGTTAGGTTTATGAGATTTCAAATTACTATACAGAGGTACTTTGTGCTGACAGGCTTACATGTGGTAAAAAGAGTAAACTTTAAAATTGTTAGATACAGCTGAAAATTAAGTTATAGTTATACACAGGCACTTTAGGCTTACATGTGGTAAAAAGAGTAACATTGTTTGATGCAGCTGAAAATGAAGCTATAGCCCCCTTTTCTATTATGGTTTTCAGCATAAAAAAAGCATTTTGGGAAGTTAAAAAGCATTTACAATGCCATTTTTCATGAAGAGAAATTTTGGAAAAACATAATGAAGGACCTTAGAAACTTATGGTGATTTTGTTTGATTGCAGATAAAAGGGTTATATTTGAGAATTCATTTTTGAAAGACCATCAGAGGAAACCTCTCATGTGAAATAATGTTGTTTACAGGTATGCCCCTACCTACATTAAATTGAAATACATAGTTATATTTATTTATTATTATTCTACAAAAGTGGAGACAGTATCACTGATTTGTTTATTTTAAATTTACAGCCGTATTTAAGCTACTTTTAAGTCTGATGAAGGGACAATTGGTCTTGAAACATAACACAACTGGAAAGTAAAAAGAGAGCTAAAATAAATATGAAGTGGAGGCTGAACATTTTTCAAAGAAACTGAAACATTTATGTGGAATTTGACATTATAAAGAACTTTACAAGAAAAAAAAATTCTCAAAGAAAATAAAAAATACAAATATATACTTTAGATGAATCTGTCTCTTATTTATTGGTTGAGTACCAGATAACTCTAATAATTCACTTTACAGTTCCAAGAGTGGTCCTCCCTTCCCCCCTCCATTTTTACAGTACAACAGGGGACCGAGGGAAACATTACTACAAATAAAGATTATGATATTTTCCTAACTGGAGGAAAATTATTTGTTTCCCTGAAACTAACATTCGAGAATTTACATATAAAAATGAAGAATTAAAAGAAAAGAATAAGATGGCAACTTTTTCAGAACTTGGGAAAATGACTAACATCAGGTCTACAGCTATCAGTATTATCAAGAAGAAGCTGACCGTATAATGGGTCTGGTTAAAAGCAAAAGGCAAATAGATACTACTGAAATTCCAAAGACATCCATAAGTCAGCTAGAAGCACTAAAAGAAAGGGAAATACACCTTGACTGGTATACACTGACACTTTTGGAATATGTTAAACAAAAGAGGATTCCAAGAGGCCTCAGAGTGTTGGTGGAATGACATCTAGGATTCAGCCCCGAGGGTTTTCAGATTAAATGGGATGGAATAAGAACAAAATGTTCATTTGACTTTATGCTTTTATTAATATAGACTTTAACAACAGAACAGAATAAAATACTAGAAGAGATCAGAACACTAGAAACACAACTTAAAGAAACTATTGAGACTTCCCAGTGGAAAGTATTAATAGAAAGAATTGAAAAATCATTAATTAATTATGATAATCATATCAGAAATATTAAACTACATGAGTTCCGTCGGGACATTACAGATTATGAAGATAGTAACATTTTTTCTTGGAAAAGATCAGAATATCAAACCACAATATATAATCTGGATGAAACAGATACCTCTACACACTCTTCTGGGTCAGATTCACAAGAATCCAGACCAGTTAGAGGCAACAGATCTAAAATATTTTTCCCAGGAATCAGAGGAGATACCATGGATATATAACATATTTTAGACAACAAATGCCATATAGGAATCGTTACTATCAAGGCTATCAAAGAAACAAATATTATGAACCCTATAGACAGAGTTGGAATTCTAGAAATTTACAATATGAACAGGATTTTCCCAGACACCAACATGAATCAGAACCCTCAACTTCTGGCACAAGAGAAAAAGAAAAAGAAAAAGATACAGGAGGTCAAAATAAAAGAGACAGCAACAAGACACATGAAACAAGGTCCAAAATAACACAAAATTAATTATTTACAACTTATCCACTTGGATCTTAATGGAGATAGAGGAAAATGTTCTAGGGAAAGGTTTATCCTACAGCCATACAGAAAATATAAAACCATTTGAATTATGATTAGACCTTGATACATTTTATTGAAAATTACGTCTTAGACACTTTTTCAGTTTAAAAGAAACATATTCCCATAGCCAAATATATCTGCAAGATAAACAAAAACTAAAACAAGTCTTAGGGGTCACTTCAACATTTGACCCAGTAGGTTTTTGTCCTCCAAATATAACCGCATATATTGAGAAAGTTAATAGAGAAGTGGACAATATACTTAAAAAGAGAAAGAACAATGACCTTCTTATAATTTAAGTAAAATGGAAAAGGACACCTTAGAATCACTGGCACAGGATAAAAATATAATAATAAAACCAGCTGATAAAGGGGCACAATAGTGGTTATGGATTATGGAGATTATCAGACAGAATGTTTAAGACAATTTAAGGAGGAATCTACTTATGAAAAAGTAAAAATGATAACGTTTGGTATTTTAAAAGAAAACATAAAAGAAATTATCACACAAGCAACAGACAAAGGAATAATAGAAGAATGGATCAAACCAGAACTAATGAATCTATGCCCCAAAATACCACTATTTTATTGTCTTCACAAAATTCACAAAGATAATAATAAATCACCGGGAAGACCAATAATCTCTGACATAGAATCAATCACAGAACTTTTATTGATCTTTGTGGATCATTACTATAAAGAATTAGTTCCTAAAACAACCTCTTACATTAAAGACAGTGAACATTGCATACAGATCTTAGAACAACTTAATTGGAGTGACAATTTAGATTCCTGTGTCTTGGTGACTCTGGATGCAAAAAAATTGTATACATCAATTCCACATACACAAGGACTATTATCATTAAGGACATCACTAGAGAAAAGGGAAACCAACAAACCAGATGAGGAATTTGTAATCATTCTAACAGAATTTGTTTTGAAAAACAATGATTTCAAATTTGAGGATACCTGCTATAGACAAAAAACAGGAACAGCTATGGGGGCTACATTAGCACCTACATATGCTAATCTTTTCATGTCTGAATTTGAAAATAAATATATATATATAATATATATATTCTGATAGAAATTGATTTAAAACACATTTAAAACTCTACAAACATTTTACAGATTATATTTTGATTATTTGGGATGGAAATAAAGAGGATTTAAATTTTTGTTTTCATATTTGAATGGAGTCACACCATGTCTTCCATTTACTATGAATTATGGAGATGAGGAAATAGCATACTTAGATCTATTACTAATAAAAGAAGGAAAGAAAATCATCACAGATTTATACTGAAAAGAAAGTGACAGAAACACCATCCTCCATGCACAAAGTTTTCATCCACCTCTATTGAAGAACAGTATCCCGCACAGCCAGATGTTGTGGGTAAAGAGAAATAGAGGGAGTGAAACCAGATACAAAAAGAATATAACTGAGATGAAAACACTATTTCAAGAAAGGGGTTATAAATGATACAGTGTTAATTCAAGCAGAAAATAAATGTGATGAAATAACTAGACAAGATATTTTACAAGACAGTATACAAAAAACAAATTCAGTTAAAAAATCAGTGTCAATGCAGTATTCTCAATGTTTTGGAAAGATTAAACGTAACATTTTGAAAAATTGGAATATATTACAAGCTATTGATCAAGGAAATATGACTTTTTTTGAAAAACCAAGGCTCACAGCTAAAAAAATAACAAATATCAGAAACAAATTAGTAAAAACCCAGCATTGGACACCTTCACCTAAACCCACTAGGTGGTTACAAAGAGATACTAAATGGTTTTTCCCTTGTGGTAATTGCACACATTGCAACAATGGTGTGAAAACAAAGGTTATAAAAAGTATGTGTAAAGATCAGAAATATGAAATTAGGACTCATTACATGCAGCAGTGACTATGTGGTATACTGCATTGAATGCCCATGTGGCCTCTATTATATAGGACAACAAGACCTTTAAAACAGAGGATCAAGGAACATAAATGCTGTATTAGGAGAGAAGATGAAAAATCAGTTCTGGCAAGACACTTTAAAGAAAGAAAGCACCAGGTCTCCACTTTGAAATTCTTTGGAATAGAGAAAATACATGAACCAGCACGAGGAAGGGATCAAAACATGATACTGGCAAGGAGAGGAACTTAGTGGATTTTCATTCTGAAGAGTAATATTAAAAAATATGGACTTAATGAAGCTTTGGTGTGGACAACCTTCAAATTATAAAAACATTTGGTTTTCTCCCCCCCCCCTTATTATTTTATTTTTATTTGACAATACATAAAGTTTTTTTTTTTTGCTTCCCTTTTCTCCAAATTTTAGGAACTTCATTCTATTCTATAGGATCTTTTTTCTAGAAAACCACTATATGGTTTAATAACATACATCACGTATAAGTAAATTTTAAATATAGAAGAACATTTATTTCTTAAAATTTACATGGAAATAACTGAATATAATGGGTTTTTCCCATAAATCAAGTGAAGAGGAATTACTAGTAAAGAAATTCATATAATATTTGAAGGAACATGATATGATTTGACATATCAGGCATCCATTATTTTCTGTAATGAAAATAGTAAAACAGAAATGTAGTATATCTTCTACAGAAAGAAGGGTTTTAAATCTCCTCAAAAAAGAATAGATACTGTTTAGTAAAAGACCTGCTCATTTTGTGCTATATTCCCACCTGGAATTCTAAAATGCAATGATACATTGCAGTTTCTAAAAGTTATTAGTATGGCAAGGGGGACTGTAGGTTTGTTCCTTTAAGAGCAGTTCATGCAGTTTCAAGTATTGACCAGGCTGGAAAGGATGTACGTATAGGTGTGATGCCATCACACTTTTGACACACTCCCCCAGATAGCTTGACTCCTTCCAATCCTTCAGGAAGAAGGAACTCTTTGGATCAGCTTAGAGGAGCTTGGTGGTGTCCTGCATAATGGAGCGGGACTCAGTAAAAAGTTCAACTCGCGGTCTCACTAGGACCGAGATAATGGGTGATGAAAAGTTATAACAGCCACCAAGTGAGTAGACAGTACAATGTTTGAAACTGATTTCTTTTAGAATAAGTTCCTTATATGTTTGTAAACTTAAGAAATGAACATGTTCCTGAATTCCACAGGAAAAGTATGGCATACAGGAGAGCGAGTCCTTTCCCGTTTAAAATAGTCTTATCGCAATGAGAATGTGATAAAGCTGTATTTTCTATATCACAAATGAGAATGTGGATTTTTTATGGTTCCGATCTACATAGGTAATAGAAATATGATTGAACTGTGTTAGGTTTATGAGATTTCATATAACTATACAGAGGCACTTTGTGCTGACAGGCTTACATGTGGTAAAAAAAGTTAACTTTAAAATTGTCAGATACAGCTGAGTATGAAGATATAGCTCCTTTTTATTTTATGGTTTTCAGCATAAAAAAGCATTTGGGAAGTTAAAAAGTATTTACATTGTCCCGGATTCCCCCCTTTTCCCTCACAAAAGACAGAGATCATTGTTTATTGTTGTGCTCAGATTGGCAATTAATTTATTTAAATTCATAATTCCATATTCCATTTCAATTCCTTTATTATCATATTTCCAACATTTTGTTTATTTCATCCATATATCAATCTCTGATTATCCTTCCCCCCAGGTGAAAACCTGGGTGCCTTCTTCTTCTCCTTTCCCGTTAGGTAACGGTGAAAACCGAGACCGCTTTCTCCTTCATCTTCCTTCTCTTCTTGTGTTATTCCTTTTTCATCCCCCCTTCCCTCTTCCCCCCCTTTCCCCACTAGCCAGTCTCCAGCTTGCATTAGATGGCTGGCTTCCCCCTTATCTAGGGTAGCATTCTCCCTTACTTCAGGGAAGATCCTTTTCCTTCCTTCCTTCTTTCTGTTTTTTTTTTTATTATTTCCCACTGTTTGTCTGTCTCCTCCATGCTTCTATAAATCCCATTGTTTCTGTATTGAACATGTCTATGGCTATGTCTGACAGGTGCACCCCGTCTGACCTGTGGAAATCTTCTACCCATTCTTCTACCCCCCCCTCAGTATCATCTGTCCTCCCATCTGACATACCAATGTTCCAACCCTCCTATTCATCTTTCTCCTGGCCCTTTCTACCACTCTGTGGCTGTGCACCTGCCTCCACACCCTCCTTGGTATCATATCTGACCAGGTGATGCATACCTGTGGCCACCACTGTCATATGGCCCCTAAGTCCTTTTTAATTTGTAAGTTTGTGTCCACCCAAGGCCTGCTTGCCAGGTCGTTGCCTCCTAGATGTATAATAATTAGGTCTGGCCTGGGCCACTGTCCTCTGAGTTCTTTTAAGGTGGGAAGCAGCTGTGCCCATCTCATCCCCCGTATGCCATGCCAAAACAACCTACACATTCTCACATCTTGGTATAGCTGCCTTCCCACAGCCTTCTTCTCTGCTCTCTTTCCAGCCCAATAAATATAGGAATGGCCGCAGATCCATACTTCCGTGATCCTCCCTCTATCTATGGGGTGCAAGCAAACTTCATTACTTATACATGTTCATAGTGTCATTCCAGTATTCATTCCCCCCTTCTTACATCCACCCCCTGCCCTTTACCATTTCCTGCCCCCCCCAGCTCTGCGGTTCCAGTCAGGAGCCCCACCTTCCCCATATTCTTTGTTATATATTATATATATATATTTTTTTTTTTCAGTGCTCTGATGTACCTTTTATAACTGGCCGATCGTCAGCGTCCCTTTTCCAGTATCTCATTCACCATCTCACCTGCTGCTGCCCACTGTAAGGCAGCCCCAATCCACAGGGAATGGGAAGAATAATTAGCTGGGTCTTCCCCCATGAATTGCATGCCCTTTTTAAGTATTTCTGTGACTTGGTAGCCAGTCACCCTTCTCCCATCCCCGTGTACAAATCATTTTCCCATCCTGTTCCCATGCTCTGCGGCGAAAACCCACAGAGCCTGTACTGGGCATATTGCACCCTCTGGTTGCCCTTTCAGCATCACCATGCAACCTTTTCCTCTTTGATCTGTCTTAGACCTCCTAATCATGATCTGTATCTCCATCACCCCCCAGGTTATGTCACACCACTCTAGTCACCCTTTTCTTGTCTTCTCTCCTATGGTCTACCACCTCGATCACTCTCATGGCCCCTGTGAGCATTACCACATAAATTGTGTGAAATAGCTGGGCCTCAGTCCTTGATCTACATATTGCTGGGAGCACGTCCTTCAGCTTTATCAACCACTGTTCCCCTATAGGCCTCCTGTTATCTGCTAGCCCCTGTTTCAACCTGCTCCATCCTTGCATCATTCTTCTGATGAGCAATGATTTTCTCAGATCTCTCCACCCTTTTAGACTGCAGATAAGACTAATCCTAGCCAGATAGACTCCCATTGTGGTGTGGGCTGTTCCTTTTCATCACTGCTCCACTGTGAACATTCCCAACTGCTCCTCTGTGAATGGCCTACTTACCTCCATCTGGTGCTCTGCCCTGAATGTTTGAAACACTCGCCAGGCCCCGTCGTAAGCCCTCAGAGTCCAAGGTGCCCATGAGCTGCGAAACAACAGTTCTGCTCCTTCCTGCCAACGTCCCAGATGTTCGTTGGTATGGATGTTTTTAGTCCTTCCGCTGCTGGTGCCAGCCTCCGAAAACGGTCCAGCTGCAGATGGGAAAGGCTGTCAGCCAGAGTATTGTGTACCCCTTCTATGTGTTGCACTCTAAATGACATGTTCAGCTGCAATGCCCTTAACACTGAAAGTCATAATACCTGCATGACTGTGTCTGATCTGGCTCCCCTGTTGTTCAACACATCCACCACTGCTCTATTGTCACACCAAAAGATCACTTTTTGATCCCGTAATTCCTCCTCCCAGACCAATATACATGCCCATATGGGCATGATCTCTAGTAATGTAATATCTCTCACTTTCTCATCCTTCACCCAACTGGCTGGCCAGGGTTCTGTGAACCATCTACCCCTCATGTACCTCCCCATGCCTACCCCCTCAGCCGCATCTATGTAGAGGTCGAGATCTGTGTTGTATAGCCACTCCTCCTGCCAGAAAGAGCACCCATTGTACTCCCTAAGGAATTCTTCCCAGATCTTAAAATCCTCCTTGACCCCATGTGTCAGGTCCACCCAGTGATGTGATCTGGTGACCCCTGCAGTAGCCCTAGCTAATCTCTTTGTGAATGCCCTCCCTGGTCCAATGGCCCTGCATGCGAAGTTCAAGTGCCCCAGCACCTGCTGTACCAGCTTTAGCTGTACCCGTCTCCTGCTGGTGTGTAATTGGATTAGTTCCTTCAGTTTACTTACTTTTTCGTCCGGTAGTCTAAATACCTCGTTTGGGACGTCTATCTCAATCCCCAGAAATTCCATAATCCTGCTGGACCCCTCTGTTTTTTCTGGTGTCAGTGAGACCCCTAACTCCTGGCACAATTCCTGGAACTTACCCAGCATCCTCTGTGTCTCCCTTTTCCCTTTTCCAATGAATAGAAAATCATCCAGATAATGGATGACCATCCTATAACCCATTTTTTCCTGAAATATCCACTGCAAACAGGTGCTGAAAGCTTCAAATGTAGCACATGCTATGGAACAACCCATTGGCATTACTTTGTCAAAATAATACTTTCCCCCACTTTTGAAACCCAATAGATCCCAGTCTTCCCTCCTAACTGAAAGCAGTCTGAAAGCGGACTCAGTGTCCGTTTTTGCCATCCATGCATCCTTTGTGGCCTGGATCATTTGGACCACATCCTCTAATGTTGCATATGTCTCCTTACTGTGTTCCTCACTGATGAAATCAATCACTAACTCCACTTCTGGATAGGACAGGTTGTGAATCACTCTGTACTCCCCCTCCTGTTTCTTGGGTACCAGACCCAATGGTGAAATCCACATGCTTTGCAATGGAGGGGTGTTAAATGGGCCCTCTACCCTACCTGCTGCCATTTCCTTCTCTATCTTCTGTCTTAGTACCTCCTCCTTCCCTTTTACTGACCTGAGGTTGCTGGCCTCCATTGCTCGCCTGGGTCCCATAAACTGCAATGAAAACCCTGTACTAAAACCCTTTAAAATCATATCCCGCACGCTCGTGTCTGGATATTTGTCCAGGTAGACTGACCATACCTTTGATTTGATGGGGATTCTGGCCATCCCAAACTGTTCCCTATCCTGTCCCCCACCATTCCTCCCTAGCCCCTCTCTCTCTTCTTGTCCGGCCTTTCATCCTTCAGTGGCTCTGTCCCCCTCTATTCGCGTTCCCCTTCCCCCTCCCTCCCCTATTCCATGCTTGGCCTTTAAAGCCTTGGCCCTCTCAAAAAAACTGTTGGCCTGATCCCTGACCCACTTGACCTTGTGCCCCCTGGCCCCATGACGTTCTACATTTGCTTGCCAGGTGGCCTCCCCTGCATCTTGAGCATGCATGCCGAAAATGACATTGAGGCCAGGAACAAAAAGCTCTGTTATAAGCCCAGCAGCATCTCTGGGGTGTAAAACCCTTTCTGCCCCATTCCCCTTTGGGCGTGGACTGATCTGTGATGTAATCCATCCACAAATCTAACTGTTTGGTGTCCCATCTCATGTCCCCAAATGTTGCCATTATTTGCCGAAAAGATTCATCATTGTATAACCACCCCATCCTGCCCTTTCAATCAATCAATCAATCAATCAAAATCTTTATTTAATCAGGCGAACATCATTGAGCATAGCTCATTTACAAGATGGACCTGAGTGGTCAAGAAGTGCAAGTGTTATTACATTGACAAGGGTATCATAAACAGTAATACAATGACATGGGTAACAAAAACAGTAATACAATGACATAAGTGCTAGTATATAACAATATACATATGTACAAAGCATTAACACTTTTAATCTGGGAGACAGTAGGCAGTTGGCACATCAGAGTTAATATGTAGATTATAGGACCTAGCAGGCATTTTGAGGGTGAATCTTGGGGCTGGGAACTGGAATTTTTCAGCATATAGAAACACGAGCAGAAAAAGGGGGGGGGGTTTGCCCTCTGTATTATCAGGGAATAAGCAATGAGCGAGATACCTAACTCCGGTCTTTTTTCCATAACGATGGCTGAGAAAGTGGTGAAACCTAGGAACCACCTATCCCAAGTCTTCCCTTTTGTGAACTTATTGTCCTCTTTTTCCATAAAAGCACTATAGCCGCTGCCATCTCACTCTTACCTATGCCCTCAGCTTCCTCGTACTTGGCAGCAGCCTCCCGGTTCACCACAGCGAATATGTCCACATATTCCCCTTTCCATATTTTCTCCTTCGTGGTCAGCGGCACATGCTCACCTATCCTCATTCCAGGTGCACCTATCTCTCTTGTCCCTTTTCCCTCTCTCTCTGTTCCCTGTTCCTTCCTTTCTGGCCCCTCTTTCTCCATCCTGATCTCTGCCAGCGCCGAGTCCATCTGCCCTATACCGCCTGCTCCTAGTGCTACTACAATTTGCTCTATATATTCTTTTATACTGTCATCCACTGTGCTGGATGTGTTACCTGTGACCTTGTCTGGGCCGTCCTGCCTGGAGT
Source organism: Neoceratodus forsteri (assembly GCA_016271365.2). Lineage (NCBI taxonomy): Eukaryota > Metazoa > Chordata > Ceratodontiformes > Ceratodontidae > Neoceratodus > Neoceratodus forsteri. The sequence goes on along the minus strand of CM028136.1, from coordinate 119,312,091 downwards.
CTTCTAAGGTTCCTCTTGCTTCTCCCAGCAGTTGAGGAGGAGGGTGAGCTACTGGGTTTTGTGGAGGGAGCAACCCATTCTTGGCATCGTGACTGGGTTCAACCAGGGAGATCCCACATTGATCGGGGGGGTACCGGTGACACAGTGACCATAGGCTGCAGGGGTAATGGATCAGCCATCTTGGCGGGCCCCACTACCACCGGCGGTGCCTTCCCGGTACCACGTGGTCCTCTGGCTGGTCGTTTCCCCTTGCCACCCTTTCCTGTGCCCGCCTTTCTCTTTACCCCGGGTCTCCCTGTTTCCTCTCCCTCCACCAGTTCCCACATCCTGTTTGCCTTTTCTGCTAATTTAATTATAGCCTTGTAAGCCTCCTCTTTTGATGGCCTGTTCTTCTTTGGTGCCATTGTCCTTCTTCTCTTTGTTCTGTGAAAACAACTACAGAAAAAAAAACAAGGTTAATTGTATAATTGTCTTGTCCGGAATGCTTTCCTCCTGTCCGTCATGCGCCCCCCGCCCAATTACGCAGCCTGGCCACCAGTCAAGGCCCCAATCTCACTTGACCAGTTTCTTGCCACTCTCCATCACACCCTTTGTGAACAACCCGCCACTCCCTTTTCCATCCATGGCCTCCCCGAATTGTTGTACCCTGCTGGTCTACCTCGGGGCTTCCACCTTAATCACAAAAAAAACCTCCCCCCTTACTCCAGGCCTCTTGCAGGCCCCTTGTCTTCCCTCCAAAGCTCCTTGATAAGCCCCCAGCACAAAGAGATTATGGTCTCCCCACCTGGTGATGCCTTTTTTTCCTTTTTTTTTCTCCCGCCCTCGCTTTCCCTTGTTTCTTGGCCTTTTCACAAGCCTGTTCTCCCTCCTTTCCAAATTTCCCATAACCAGCTAACAAAAGGAGCTGCAAAGAGAAAAAACCCACCCAAGAAAAGCGAGCCCATGAGTCTGCAAAGACTCCCCCATGCGGCGTCTGCCTCGTGCCATGCTTTCTAAACAAATCTCATGCCCTCTGCTTCAAAGGCCTCTGCTAGGCTTCCTCCCCTTGCCACCATGCAAAAGAGGGTGCCTCATTGTGCCATACCTATCACAACACTCGGCAAATGCTCTGCTGGCTACCCCTGTGTGGCGTGTGACGTCACCGCATATCCCATACTGCAGGCCTCCCCTGGCCTGCTCTGCCACTCCCGGCCACCAGACAAGACTCTACCCTCACTGAAAAGTGAGCGCATGTGTCTACAGACCCCCCATGTAACGTGTGCCTTGTGCCACGCCTTTCCTACAAATCTGGCTCCTCCTGGCTTCAAAAGCGTCTGCCAGGCCAACTAATCTCCTTGGCAGCCTAAGAAACAAGGCCCCGTCACACCGGACATATCCCAAACAACGCGAGCACCTTACTGACTCCCTGAAGTGGCGTGTGATGTCACGCCGTGTATTCCACACTTCAGGCCTCCCTAGGCCTGCTCTTCCTCTCCATACCACCAGAGAAAAACCCTCACCCAGCCATCGTCGGCAGAAAAGGACAAATTTGCTGTAAAGTGAACCACCGATCAAGTATTCGCCAGTATTCTCTCGGTCATTAGCACAAAAACCCTTTCACCACCAACAGTAGCCGAAAGGGATACCACGCCATGTGGTCCCGGCCTACTCTCGCTCTCTCCTCCGAAACCAGCCACTAAAAATGGGGGATCACATTGTTGCAAGTGAAAAGCAAAAACCAAAGCCAGCAAAAAACCCTCACGCAACCACTGGCCGCAGAAAAGACGCCCGCCATGTGGCCCCGGCCTGCGCTCGCTGTTTCCCTCCCCGAAGCCTCTTCCAGGCCTCCTATTCATCCCAAAACAACCAAATAAAGGGGCAAATCATTGTTAAATGTAAGTTACGCCAGTATTTGAACCATCTCTCTTGTAAGAAAGTATAGTATACTGTGCATCTACCTGGAGTCAAACCATTGATCCTTTACTTGCTACCCAGCGAAAACATACCAAGGAAGGATTTTCTTAAACCATCATAAAATTGGTACGTGGGCCTGGTTCGTGATTTTTCTCCCCTACTTCTGAGGGTCCTCCAGGTTTCACGATTTCTACAACAGGGAAAAAAAACAGCCCACAGCCTCCCCCAAAATGTTAAAGCATTCCAGTCTTTCACAGCACACCCCCCTCAGTGAGGCACATGCAATTCCTCTCCCGAAATCATCTCCCCTTAGCTTGCATCTCTCTTTCAACTTAACATTTGATCCCTTTTGCTCCCAGTACCCTTCCAATTGCTTAGCTATATGCTGTACAAGCTTATTCTTAATGCTGTAAATATCCTTCCACACCTTCCCTCTCTCTTTTTTTTTTAATGTATTGTCTCCTTACCTCTCACACCTGGTGCACCAATCTCAAAGAATTCTGCCAATCCAACGTGCTGCAGTTGATGAATCAAAACTCCAGCAAAAAGTGGCTGAGACCCCCTTGTGCTGTCCCTTATGTACCTCACTTTTCCCTTCCCCTTTCTGTTTGCCTGTCCATTGTTCTGGCCCCTTAGCCCCTCCCCTTCCTACCCCCTCCCCTTCTGAGCACAACCATCCTAAGCAGGAGGGAAGGGGTGCACTAGGACAACCTGGTCTGCCATTTCAAAGGTGCAAACTCCATTGCCAATTTTCGTGAAGAGAAATTTCAGAAAAGCATAATGAAGCATCTTAGAAATGTATGGTGATTTTGCTTGATTGCAGATAAAAGGGTTATGTTTGTGAATTAATTTTTGAAAAGCCACCAGAGAAAACCTCTCATGTGAAATAATGTTGTTTACAGGTTTGTCCCTGCCTACATTATATTGAAATACATAGTTACATTTATTTATTATTATTCTACAAAAGTGGAGACAGTGTCACTGATTTGTTTATGTTAAATTTAGTCTTATTTAAGCTGCTGTTAAGTCTGATGAAGGGACAATTGGTCCTGAAACATAGCACAATTGGAAAATAAAAAGAGAGCTAAAATAAATATGAAGTGGAGGCTGAACCTTTACAAGAAAGAACATGAAGTGAAGGCTTAACTTTTTTCAAAGAAACTGAATCATTTATATCGAATTTGACATTATAAAGAACTTTACAAGAAGAAAAAAAAGAATTCTCAGAGAAAATAACAAATACAAATATATATTTTAGATGAATCTGTCTCTTATTTATGGGTTGAATACCACACCACTCTACTAACACTTTACAGTTCCAAGAGTGGTACTCCCCCACTCCATTTTTACAGTATAACAGGGGACCGAAGGAAACATTACTACAAATAAAGCTCATCCCCTTCTGGCCATCTGTGGGCCCACCTGTGTGTGCCCATCAATAGGGTGCCAAAATTCAAAATTCACCACCCTTTCCACAAGTTCCACCCTCCCAGAGTTACAGGACCCGATTCTCAAAGCTCTGAGTCTGACGCAAGGTGCCTGTGCCAAACAGATACAGTGCAAGGTGCAACTTGCATCCAGGCCTGCCCTCCACATGATTTACAAAGGTGGCCTGTGTTAACCACAGGCCACCTGCCACAAACAGGGCTTGCGCCAGCCCTGTGCCTTGCATTGTGCTGCAACATGGTGCTAGGTGGACTGTGGCCAATGCAGGCTGCAGCCTGCAATTCTCAGACAGCACCCACTGGGAGATATTCTAAGTGTCCTTAGACCAGCCAGGGCTGGCATATGGGGACTTAGAATATGTCCCACTGGGCAGCCATCCTATGTGCCATAGTATGCTGCTGTATTCCCTAGGTTCAGCAATGGTGCCCCATCATACCAGGTACTGTCTCCCATCCCCAATGCAGCCAAAGAGGTCCTATGCCACCACCCCATCCCTGATACTGCCCATTTGTATGTAGCATGGGCATGTGCAACCCTATCCCTGAAGTGCCCAATATCTGGTGGTCTAGTGGGCTCCACCCTGTGGTGCCCATTCAACCGCTGACTGTGGTCTACATCAGTGCATACAGTATACATACCCTCAGTGTCTAAGACTGTCAGTCACTGTGCACATATGTACAGTACGCACCATTTCCTGTGCTGCACCAGGCTTGTGACAGACAATTCCCATGCACCAGGTGTTTGCCACATGGGAAGGGTTGCCATATGTGTGGGGACTTAGATGCCAGACCCCATCCCATACCTGAATTGGGTGAAGGGTCCCTGGTGCATGGTTCTTTGATGCAAGCTGCTGACTGGGGCTGCTTGCATCATTCTAAACCCTCTTTGAGAATCGGGCCCAGAATAATGTTGCCCAGTGGCATGGGGGCAGGGTGCAGGGCCCCCACATAAATACTGGGTGAAGAATTTAAATCCTGGTGCACTAATGATGGGCACACTTAGATGGGTGCATTCTGATGGTGGAACCAGCCTTATCGTGTCTGCCATCTTCACTGACCTTGCTAAGGCATTTGACACAGTCTCTCACCCCATCCTTCTATCAGAACTCTCTTCAGCTGTGCTCTCTCCCTCAGCTGTGGAATGGTTTGGTTCCTACCTGGTCAGCAGAACCCAATCAGTTAAGATATCTGATTCTGTATCCCCACTTCCCCATCCATACTGGTGTCCCACAGGGCTCTATACTGGGCTCCCTACTCTTTTCTATCTTTCTCAATGAGGCCCATCCCCCTCTAGTGTCACTTCTAGCATGCAACTGGACTTTGAAAATGTCCTGCACTGGCTAGTCTTGCACCAGCTATTCCCTAATGCTAAAAAGACTATCTCTATGACCTTTGGCACTAGTCAGAGACTGTCCCATTTCCCATCCCTGCTAGCATTCCAGACACTCAATGGGACAAAACTGGATGATACTTCCTCTGCCAAGTATCTTAGTGTCTGGCTTGACAGGCACCTTGACTTTTCTGTACATATAGAAGCATCTGCCAAAAAACTTCACCCCAAGCTTGGTGCTCTATACTGGAACCAAAGATGCATCCCACTGCCTGCCCATCACACAGTTGCAAAGAAAATCATGTTTCCAGTTTTCAAATTTGGTGAGGTAGTCTTCAGTGCTGCTCCCAAAACCTCCCTTGCCAGACTGGACTTGCTATACAACTCCTTCTGTCATTTTGTACTTGATGCTCCTCCTCCCTCACATCACTGCAACCTCTACAAATCCCTATCCTTCCTCTCTTGAGAATAGGAGACACTCTCACTGTATCTCCTTCACAGCAAAATTCTGGTTTGATTCCCTCCCTTTCTATCTCTCTTCCTCCATCTCCCCTCTTCCCTCTCCCCCACACACTCTGTCCAAAATTATGACTCCCACTTCCTGACTATTCCCAGAAGATCCACCTGCTAAGGCCAATCTGCATTCTCCCATTGCCTGCCTAAATTGTAAAAACTCCATCCCCCTGCCCCTTTGTCTTCCCCCTCCTCTGCTGCTCTTTCCTTGCTCCTTCACAAGCTTCCCCACGCATCTGCTCCTGCACCTAATGCTTTCATTTACCCTACCTATGACAACTACAAATGAAAAAGACCTCAAGTTATCACCTCTGACAGTGACACATAAGAAGGTAAATACCCCTCTTACACCCACTTCATACATCACACAAGTAACAGCACAGCAACATTAATTCTTAAAGAACAACGTACGTATTTCTTGTTACACAACACCTAGCAGAATCTCAACAGTAATTGTTTAACAATGGAAAAAATCTATCCTTTCATCCCACAACAAACCATCATGTGAAGATTGATTCTTTTACCATATAATTTTTTTTCCTCATCCCAACACAAACTAATATGAAAAAATGTATTCCTTTTCCTTTAGCATATCATTTTTTGGACATTTCTTCAGGAAACATCATATGAAGATTGATTCTTTTTACTTTTGTAACATCATTATTTGTTCACTCCTACAGGAAACAGCATAAGAAGACTAATTTTTTTTAAATATATTAACAGCATCATTTTTTTTTCTTCAGAACCACGTGAACCAGCATAGAAATATGGGCTCTTAGAATTTAACAAACCACATATTTTTCATCCATACAGGACCAACTATGTGTAAATTGCTTCTTTTAGCTTCACACATAATTTTTTTCCTCTCATTTTTGTCCCACAGCAGACACACATCAAGATTAAGATGTTTCTCATAAAGGTTACATATCCAAGAGAAACCTATAAAAGTAGTTGGCTCTCCCAACAACCCCCACCCCTAAACACTACTAAAAGACACATTGCAAAATACATTAATTATTTGTTTTTATTTTATTTTCAGCCTCAACAAATGACACAAAGGAAAACCTACCAAGAAAGCTACTATACCAAAACAATGAATATCCAAAAAGTACATCTCTGACAAACCTTGCAAAAAAATGTAAAAAAAAAAACAGCATACAGCATATCAACTCCACCATGGACATCCCTATTACTTAAAACTGAGCTCAACAAAGATACTGTTGTTATGGATACCTATAGAAAGCATACTAAAAACAGAGATTGTTACCATGGTTACTGCTACAAGGGCATCTTCACAAGAAAAGTTTCAAAAAGTTGCCACTGTTTTCATCATGACTATTGCAAAGTTCAAATCACAAGTCCCCACCTTCATTGTAACTGTTGCAAGTCTGATATTAAAGAAATACAGTTCCTAACATCATAAAGTTATGCAAAAGTTCTAAAAAAATCTCCATTTTTTGTTTTCCTCTTTGAATTCCATTGTAAAACAAATACAGAGTTAAGACCATATATATTCTATCTTGTGGTTTATGACTTTAAAGTATAAATAAAAACAATTTTTAAAAAGTATGAAATTAGAAACAGACTTCTATTTAACAAACCACTTTCAATAAAACATCAAAACATGCACATACCTTGTCTCTCTCACTTGCACAATATCCAAAGTTGTCCCCCAAAAATTAAATACATAGCCCAAACATTACTACACATTTCCACACCATACACAAAAACAGTCCACATGGTGCAGCTCTTCAATACTGAAATCCACAGCAGAATTGACTCTTTGCCTTCGTAATCTGCATGACCAAAATATACAAACCCCCAAAAATGCAGGCTCACTAAAACAATCCAGAAAAAAGAGCAAAAAGCCCCCAGTCCCCCCTCAAAAAAAGCAATCCACAAGATGCAGCTCTTTGATGCTGTATTCCCAAAAGTGAGCATTCCTCAACATCCACAGTCACCAAATAGTAAAATATCCACGAATCCCCTTATCAAAAAAAAATAATCCACCACATTAAAATCCACATAAATCCACAATCGATAAATCCAGGAAATAACATCTTTCCATCATCGGACACATCCATCAGAAATGACGAACTCACCTCACAATGAACTCCACCCCTCACAGCAACATGAACACTTCAATTCATGAGTCCTGCAGCACTGACTCCATGTAACAGTCCCATACTGCCTCCAGCTCCTCTTCCTCAGCACCACAAAAAGCTGCTACTGCCACAATTCCATGATGTGCACTACACAGATCCAACTCCATCGAGAAGCTCCACACTGAACTCGAATGATGCCACAAATCAAAACCATGTCCATCCACCAATCACAACTGAGAACACCAACACAAAACCACGCCCCACCACCAATAAAAACATATTATGACCATTCCTACCTAAGCCAACAACCAGTCACAATCTACTGTACAATTCCATTAAAAAAATGCCGAACCATGAACACACTACAGTGCGAAAGCATTAAACAACAAAATAGTCCACTTCAACAAATAAAAAATAAAACTTCTAGCACACAAAAACACAATAACACCCTCAATTTATGCCCACCTCAATTGAATAAATTGAACATGCAGGGGCTGACAGTGTGATACATGATTTATTTAGTGCAGCTTCCATTGACCTCCAGTAACCTCACGAGTGGCAAAGCCACGAGTGATGGTTACTAGAGGTCAATGAAAACTGCACTAAAGAAATCATGTATCACACTGTCACCCCCCCCACATATCCCATATATATATATTTATTTATATATTATGGTAACACGGTAGTGCTACCATAGTTAGGGTTGAGGAGCCATTTACATGTTGAACCCAAAATTTTGCACCTTAATAACTTTGCAACCATTCAACGGATTTGCTGGAAATATGGAATAAACAATCAAGACTCATACGCCTTGGGATCTGCCTAGTTTTGTACCAGTTGGATACATGGCTGCAGAGTTATTAAGTGTAATAATATGCGCGTGTGTTTACACTTTTTCTGGAATTGTACGGTCGCACCTACAGGTTGCATGGTTAGCGCAACCGGTCCAAAATGTTCAGAGAATGTGCGGCCGGGGTCCCCAATGTGCCTTTTGAAGATTTAATGAAAAAATATTAAACAGTTCAAAAGTTATTGAAAAAACAAGTTCCCATTATAAGCCAATGGGAAAAGTTAACAAAAAGTTCGAAAGTGTCGCAAATGCAGTTTTTTACTTTAGCAAATGGCCCTTTTACTTTCATAAATCAGCCATTTTGTTTCAGTTAGTGATCAGAAAAATGCTTACCATTTAAATTTGGGACCCTCTAGCAACCTATTTCTTTTTGTATTGAACTAGTCAGACCCTGAGGATGCTAGCCATGTCTTTATTTTGGGGTAAAACACCGCAGAAATATGTTTTTCAAATTTCTGCAAAAAGTACTTTCGCAAAGTAGTGTCGAACGTGCGACACTGTCGAGTGAATTTGCGACAGCTTTCGCAAAGTTCGACAGTACTTTTCCAGGGTGTGTGAAAATAACAGCAATTCTTTGGCACTGTGCTGCAAAAGAACGGTTAGGTGTTTTGGGCTGAAATTTGGAGGGAATGCAGCCGACATGTCACAGATGTGCTTTTCACTGATTTGCTAACAAAATATTACATGACAGCAAAGTTACGGCACTCCAAATTTGACACTTTTTCCCATAGGATACCATTACGGTGAACGAAGCATTACAGGAATCCTTTTGTACCGTGCTGCAAACTAACAGTTTGGTCTTTTTTCCTCAAATTTGGAGTGAAGACAGTGAACATCCCACAGATGTGCCTTTTAGTGCTTTGGTGAGAAAATATTAAAGGGAGCCAATGTTATGGCACTTCGAACTTCTCTTTTTTTTCCATAGGATAACATTATGGCATTCGCTGCACCTTTCAGGGCCCGTATCTCGGAAATGGTGCAAGATACAGACTTTTCATTGAAACTAGTACAAAACTAGCCAGGAAAGTGATAATTCATATGACTTTTAAATTTTTTTTGTATGTCATACGGTTCCTGAGATATAATCAATTTACTATTCCAAGTCCTCATTTTTCTGTTCCGAGAGTCATTATTTTGCATACATTCTTTGTACTCACTGTCTTTCTCTATACAGCTATTGGGGAAAACCAGCCTGTGCGCTTACATTACTGTTACGATTACTGTTTCTGTTTGTGGTTCCGTATCTGTTTCACATACCGTTCACCTCTATGTCACCATCTGTGTTGCTATTTCTGTTTTCATTTGAGGTTGCGTTTGCATACTTTTTAACATTTCTGTCTACAGTAGTGTTTCTGTTTCTGTTTTGCTTTGCGTCACCATGTGCATTATGATTTGCATTTGTGGGCACAATGTTACTATGTGAGAAGACATTACATGGCAGGAGCGTGGAGCCCTCACCGCTGCATTACATTCACTATTTCTCATTATCATTCTCAAAAAGAAGGGAAATTAGAGGCAAAAAACTCCATTTATTGCATCAGTTAGGGTTGTTACACAGTGACAGAAGCAAGGAAATTCAATGTTAGGGTTCAAACCCTGTTTGCACCCCTCCAGCCCACCCCGTTGCATTACGTGGTGGTAATGCGGGGCCCAAAGAGCCCTGCAATCCTATCACTAGTACATTTTGTATTGTACAGTACTGTATATGTTTGTGTTTTGTGTGGTGGGAGTGTGAGGTTGTATGGGCCCTGTGATCCTGCTGCTGTTTCACATTTAGTATATTTCAGTATTGTTGATGTTAGTCTTTTGTGTTGGAGGAGGGCCCCATGCTAATGTCACTCTATTACATTCAGTATTAAGTGTAGTTAGCATTTTTGTCACTTGAATGGCTTCAGCCAGGTAATGTCTCTTCAAACTGCAACACCAAATACTGGATCCTCAGTAGAGACCCACAGCAGAGCTAAGGGTATGGACATCAATGGTAGATATCAGTGATTTCAGGGACACTCAAGTTATCACAGTTACTGTTTGTGTTGGCTGACACAGGAAATGCCCCTTCCCACAAAGTATGTACTGTATCATGAGTACCGATACGCAGCAAGAATGAGGCAAGCAACATAAGTGGTACAGGTCTGTAATTGTAGATACACACAACTTAGCACAGTTAGGCTTTCTATGGCTTCAGACAGGCAATTAACACACGCATACCAGTTACTGATACTGACTGTACAGTCACAACTGCATGTGCTTAGGTACAATGTCACACAGCTCTCTAGAACAGGTATGGCACTCTGACTGTAGAGTGACAGTAGACGTTAGCATGGTACATGGTAATTAACTTAGGAATTATAGGAGATCTGTAACTCAGTGTATGAACAGCTAGGCCACATATTGTGCACTGAGTTGACAGTGCAGAATAGAAAAAATCATGGAGGTAAACAGTGTGATGGGGGAACTGTATTTCACAGCACTTGCTGCATCCTAAGTAAACAGCCACAGGAAATGATAGGCAATGTACATCTATTGTACAGCTATGATTACAGTAATAGTCCAGTTAGCACAGTTGCCACTTGAATGGATTCAGGCAGTCAGTGTGCATTATGACTAGTTATCAATAGGAACAATAGGGGACTGGAGATCGATGGCACGCCTCTGTAATTGTAGGTACAGTTAAGTTACCACAGTTAGCAGTTGCAGAAGCTGAGCCAGGGAATTGAAGTAGACATATCAGTGACTGCATCCTAAGTTTATAGTCACAGTTGCATACTGTTAGGTAATGATGTGTGGCGCATTGCTACAGTACTTACTACATGCTGGCGATAGAGGCACAGGGAAAGTAAGTGCATTGTAGATTTTTTTATACTCATAACAATTATGGGAAGTGACATACAATGTACCACATCGAAGCTTTTATGTTATGGATACTGGAGTGGACAGCATAGCAAACAAAGAAATTCATGGACACATAGTTGTGGCACTATTTGTTGCAGTTGATTTGCATGCTTAATAGAGATAACACTTATGTTCTAATGTTGTTATGCTATCTTAAGTAAAGACTCGACACACAGGTGGTTATGATTTAAAAGATTTATTGCCAATTGGTTGAAATTGAAAAGGCCCACTCGACTGTTTTTTTCTTTCTAAAAATCAGTCTCACAATACAATCTTTGTATGTGTATAATAATTGCTCAAAATATATGTTATTGTGTGTCACATTTATAGCGAGTAGATTATATGAATTGGAGCAAATATGTAATATAGTAATACAGTATACAAAGAAGGTAGCATAAGAAGGTAATTTGTTCTATTTATTGTGATTGTGTTACAGGGTACACATCTTGAGGTTAAGCATTTGCTATCCCAGCAGTGTTCTCCCATCTTTTGCTGCTGGAGTTGTTATCTACCTTCTGTGCATATATGTGGTTCTTTAATAGCTGGTCACTGTCTTTAATTAGGTGTTCTGTGTTTACAGTGACGTTTAAGTGTTCACTACTCTATGTGGGAAGAAGTGCTTCCTGACATTCCTCCTGAACGTGTGATACTGAAGCTTAACCTGTGGCTCTTCATAATATATTTGCTACTGAACTTGAAGAGACTTTGGTTAGGAATATTATCTATTTTTTTAAGTAGTTGCATGTTCTAATAATGTGTCATCCATTACTTGTGTACTGTGTTAATAGAGGTATGTCAGGAGCTTCTAAACAGTGATTACACACATGAAACAGAAACTTTAAGTTGTTATTGTATGACTGATAATGTGGATGTTCCTGGGGTGGGCGAAAAACCATATGCGAATTGTTCAAGTAATAGAATATTACAAAAATCTTATTTCAGTGACATTAGATTGCTGGCATGTTCAGGTAAATATTTAATGATATGTCACTGACTAGGTGTATATGGAAAATTCCCAACCCGACCCCTCAATAGAGGTGATCATAAATATTGTCAGGAACAGGTTATGAAGTGCGTTGTGATCAGTAACAGTGTCTGATTTACAATTGTCAACATTGTTAACAAAGGTTTAAATTACTTGTATGACAAGTACAAAAAAATAAAATATTATAACAGGAACAAAAATCATTTTTCAATTGTTACATTGGTTTCTATGTTACCTCTGAACTAGTAATTTAAAAAATGTGCATGGTATGCTGTTTTTATCAAAAAATATGGTTCATTGAACTTAATCAGTATAGTACTGTTTTATATGTTAAACATTAATTTGTACTTTACTCTTATACTAATGGTTTTAGTACAACTATGAAAGTACTTAACAACAATGGCAAGGTGGAATAAGAATGTAAATATTATTTACAAGTAATTACAAAGTCATGGCAAAGTCAGTAGATAATATGATGCAATCGTTCAGTATTAACAGTTTTTTTCATTCAACTTGTTACATTATGAATAAAGGTTGTTATTTTTACATATGTACAGTATCAGTATTACAAGTAAAGGAGGCATAGTTCAACACTGTTGCATGGTGAGTGAATGATGTTGTTGTCTACACAGGAACAGTTAATACACAAAAACAAGTGGGGATAGACAACTTGTGACAGACTGCACTGTTTGGTGAATGAGACATGTTGCTCAGTAATTTACGATGGTAACTGACAACTTTTCTTTATCTGCAGAGAGCCACGGTTTAAAACTGGCAGCAACTTCTTGTCATGTATGGGTATGATACAGTAACAATAAAAGATATGTACAGAAGAGGAAAGCAGTAAGGCCTCTGTTTTGAGATGTACAGTCTTTGATAGACATCTAAGCATGGTTTCTCTAGTGACTGTGAATATTGTTGGTGCTGATTGAAGCCACTACAATAATTCCCATGTTGTCACTGATCCACACAAGATTTTAGATGTCATAGTGCATTAAATGTGTATGCCAGTATAGCATTTTGTTGAAATGCTATGGTTTATTGAGAGTCGTAGATTGGAAACAATTGCACTGACCTACGACTGTTTCTGTCTCAAAGTAGGCATTTATAAAATGCAACATGTTCTGTCCTATTCTTCTGAAATATGAAGGTGATCGTAATTCTTCAATATTGGAAGATATACATTTTTTAAGTGTCATGGCAGTCTCTGTTTAAAACTGCTTGTAGAGTCATCACACTCTACCCATCCACTTCTGTACCTTAGTAAACAGGTGTAATGGCCAGAATGCATGGATTGGTCATGGTGATAGATTATACTGTGAGTGTCAAATACTGATTGGTTAAAGACTATTCTACCAGCTGTGTAATTTGTGATAGGAGTGTCAACTCTGAGCCCGTTGGAGTCAAACCTGTGCAACATAAGCAACAGATATTGAGATGAACTCCTGAGACGTATGGACTGAGTGCATCTGCTGCCACACCTTTTACAGGAGTGACCACATTGAGCTTTGGTGAAAAGCTGTCAAAAGGTGACACTTTTGACGAGGTACAAAAGAGTAATCCACAGCATATCTTACTGTGGTTTCACTTTTGAATAGCCACAGAAACACATACATATTTGGTTATATATGACACTGTGAAGTAGTGGTGCATTGGGATGCCATCTTCATCCAAGTTGTTTATGACAGCCATCATAAACTACTTAGTGTCTTGCTTTGTATGTCGGCAGTAAATGTACTACAACCATCATATGTACCTAATACCTGTCGTAGTGGTGTTAGTGACTGCACATTGTGAGACTGGTCAGAAGTCATGTTGACAATCTGGCTAATGCCTTTGATAGGGGATGTCTTGTGAAGCAGAAATTGACTGCACAAAGTGTGGCATGTATAAAAGCTTGCATAGCTGAGTTAACATAGCAGTTCACTCTAGTGCTGTTGTCAAAGACTGGTACAGCAGCTACACCAACTGATTTCTGACAAATTGCTGGCTGTGAATGTTTACTTGAAGTTGTGACCTTTGCTGAACTCTTTTGAGTTGTATCACTTCTGGAAGCTTGTGGCTGTTTGTTAACACCTGTAGATTTGACTGTATGATGTGAGACATCCAGATATGTAGGCAGTGGTATTAAAGACATTTGTGGCTGATGTAGAGTACGTAACCTGTTGTACTCAAGAATACATTGCTTGTCAACTTGTATTTTCTGAGGTGCTAGAGTTATAATGTGCAACCCAGAAAGGCTGCGGACATGTGAAAGTGCCACGTAGCTCATGCCATCCTTGAAAATGTCTGTACCTAGGTCCACCATTGCTGAATCCAAACTCAAGCCCTGAGATTTGTGAATAGATACAGCATATGCAACACATACTGGAAACTGTTTCTTGTTTACATAGATATCCTTAAATACCTGAAATTTAACGCAGGTCCCTTCTATGTGTACAAGCTGTTCCATGCTGTCAAAGTGAACTATAAGTGTCTCAATATATGTCTTCTGGACATTGTAGACAAAGTCAGTGATGTTTCCCTTGGCACCGTTTACCATGCCTCGTTCAACATCTAGATTACGTCGCAGCATGATACGTGCATTCTTACAAAGTGTGAGAACAGCTTCTAGGCCAACTGTGCATGAAACATCTGACTTGAGTTCACTGAGTCGTTCAGTCATCTTTGCTACTAGGTTGCAACTAAGAATGACACCATCAACTGTATCAAGAGCATGCAGAGTTAGAATTTCTTGGTTTTCTTTCTGCAGAATTAGATTGTTGAACTCAGTGCATTTCTTTAGTCATGGCATAAGACACACTATGTGTATCCCTGTGGAGTATATATCACTGTAAACATTGCATGATGTTTCTATGGATGCAGTATCTACTGTGATTCTCTGATCATTTAACATACAAACATGTTCTGGTGATAGAGAACCTGTACGAGCTTCATCTAAAAGTGATTTGTAAGCCAGATCACCACTTTGGCGCATGTTCTCAGACAACTCAACATAGGTAAATAATTCCCATATGTTACAGCCTGCAATGAAGCCGAGAATACTCTTAGCTTGCTTGGCAGTTAGAGTTGTAAATACATGCTCTGCATTGACTGGTGCAAGCTGTAAAGGTCTCCCAAAACAAGAATACTTTTGCCACCAAATGGCACTCCATCGTCAGTACCTAAGATATCCTGTGAGCGTAGATGAATACGAGCAAAGCAGCATTGGAGACCATGCTGATTTCATCAATGATGAGTAACTTCATCTTTGTGAACATGGGAAACTGATATGCAACCTCAAATGACAGTTTATGATATCTCCAGTTTTGCCATGTTCCACTGGCAACATAAAGAGACAGTGTAATGTGAGCTCCACCAATGTTGTATGCGGCTAGTCTGTGAGAGCAGTAACAGCAACAGACACTGATGACCCTGTCAGGCTCCGTATTTCAGCAGTGATGGCTTCAATAAGGAAACTCTTTCCTGTGCCAGCTGAACCACTAACAAAGATCAATAGTGGCTTATAGTCATGACAGTCACATTTTTTAGTTTCATGTTGTAGGCCATGTTGGACAGCACAACTACTTGAGAGTGAACTGTATGCTGCTGCTGATTTAGTCTTCCTCTCAAGTCAGCTGGGTTGACAGTGGAGTGTGTTCCATGTTCCATGGCTGTCTCAATTTCTGACATTAACATTTCTGGGGCAATTAAGGGCAGAGGTTCACCTAGAACAGCTTGTCCTTCTGGATCAAGGTTGTCTTGTGAACTAACAGGTGTGTCTTCCTGAAGCTGCTTCTCTGCCTTCTCAAGCTGTTCTTTCTCAGCCTCTAGTCTCTGTATGTATTTGTCTGAGTACTGACTTTTGAAAGTATCGTAACTGTGATTGAATTCTTCCTTGAATGTATTTCAGTCACCTTTTAATTCAGACTCGCTTCTCCGGGGTATAAATAGGAATAGGAGAGCAAAGTAGTAGTGTTCTCTGCTCTCCAATGTGCCTAGATGTAATCTGCAGTGGTCTATGAGCCATGGCTTGTGTCTCTTTACTAGACAGCCATCGACTCCATTCACCTTGTAAATCTGGCATGTTGAGTCAGGTGATATATCTGCCTTGTAGTCATACCACTTAACCACCTGGAAGAGACACATATCACCCATGTCGTTGTGTCTACGGGGGTAGTATGTGTCTAGCAGGTTATTTATAAAGATATGTTTTGAAGAAGGTCTATTGGCAGTGAGCTCCTCAATTTCGGCATGGGGAATCAGTACACGTTTGCATTTCTCTTTGTAGTTAACACTGAGAAACCGGACAGCATCAGACTTCCTGTACAGATGTGTCCATTAAATGGTCACTGGCTTCATAAGTTCCATTCTCTCTGTGTGAAAGAGTCTTCAGCCCAATGACCAGAGCTGAGATGTCGAGCTACTGCTTGAACTGGCAATATCTTCCCAAAGATCTTGCAAGCTAGTCTGTTCATGTTTGGTAATGTACGAAGTGACATACTGTACCAGGGCCAATGAGTTATCAGCCACAAACTGAACATCTATGTTTGCTTGCCACATTAGGAGAAGAGTTGGGTTGTAGTCATTTATGTACACCCTCTTTCTCATCTCTGGGTAACTTGTATACCCTCTTGGTTGATTTTGCCTTTAAATGGTGTCGCATTGCTGATGGCACCATCCTGACAAACTCATTTAGGAAATCCAAAGCGACATTGTATGCACCAATTAGATTTGTTCTTTACTACTCGCCAGCAATATTTTGCACAAATATGTCACTGGAACTTTTGAACCAACTTCCATAGTGTAGGACTGTCATACTTGTCTGGAATGTGACAAGTGATATATTTCTTGATAAATGATAGCACTTGTGTTGCTTCATGTTCTCTTATGCGTGGTGCATCCTTGATCCACAACAGCATATGGATGTGAGGGGGCACCCCGTTCTTGATACTCCATCCTCCAAAAGTAATGCTCCACTATACCAAGAGGTGGATTGTCCTTTGACAATACGAAAGTCAGAATGCCATGAAACTGCTTGTGAAAATATCTTGTGACAGACACAGGATCAAGTGAACACATTTCTCCAACAGTCATTGATGAGATGCAGTCGACATCAGAATTTGTCCACTTCAACAGTTCAATGAGCTTATCCCAGGCATATTCAGCACAACTAAGTGTGACAAACCATGTGGCTGCACCATACTCTCACAACATTGTCATCACTTCAGAGTGTCTGCGATACCAATATTCTTTGGTACCTCGAAGGCTTGAAAGAACAGAAGACAGATTCACTTGCACATTTTCATCTTTCTGCTTTAATTTCTCTAGAAATTGAGCAGCAGTTATTCCATCTGAGTGAAGCTTGTGAAAGATGAATAAGTATGAGCAATGGGCTGAACAGAATGCTAGGTTCCTCTCCCAGAGGAGATGAAACAGGTACTGTATGTTACATCTGAATTTACCATCTTTACTGAGCACCACGGCTAGTGCAGTACTCAGCACCTTGTACATATACTTCTCTTTCAACTAGCTGTCACCTCACCCTTTTGGGAATAGGTCTCAGGAAACAGCGTGCTTCTAGTGTTGCCTCCCAAATGCTGACAGGCTCACCACCTGTTTCATTGATAGAGATCAATGTTGCCTCCTACTGGATCTCACCATGTAGTGGTGGTGTGTACTGTTCCATACACATTTGTCACTTGTCTGTCCACTGACCGTCTCAATGATTGGTTTAGTTTTCTAATACATCATGTTGGACAGAGACAGGCCATCTGATCTATGTCAGATCTGTATAAAAGAGATTGTTATTCTTTAAATAGAAAGGCATGCTTCACCTTTTGTACATTGACATCTTGCCAGATGACCTTGGACTTTGTTAGAACACCATTTACAAGAATCATAGAAACTATTTTCTGTTGAAATTAGCACCACATTTTCCTGTAGAGGAAATTAGCAGATACATCCGCGGAACCCTTTGAATATCTAACAAGTTATTATGTCTGTGGAATGTTCTGTGTCTTTGTGTTCAGTGTAGAATGGTTTGGAATGGTTTCATTGTCTGAATTAGAATCGTTCAAACATATTCAATGTTGAAATCTCACTTGGTGTAACATGTTCCTCCATATTGTTCAAGTGACGGTGGCAAAATGTTGAACTTCAGTTTGGAGAAACAGTGCTTGCATAGCAGAATGGTGTTTTCTAACTGAAAGTCAGATTCAAGCAGCAAAATGCAGAGAGCGGAACCATGTCGTTGTATGGTGACAAAGGTTTCGAGGTTCATTGTGACTGTTGTTTAGTGCAGCAAAAGCGTTCACATGATGCATTCAGAGTCAAACTTCTGAGACTTTGCCACCTCAAATTTTGCTATTTCTTTGCCATACTGTCTCAGTATGTCAGTTTCTAACACTAAAACAGATGTTTCAGCTGAGTGTTTAACTGAAAGTGTTGTGTCTGGTACAAGTAACATGTTGCGCAGTTGTTTGAGAAATGTGATGGCACCATGCATGTCACCTGACTGCAATAAGTCATTTAAACAAAATTAGTGATTTACAACTCATCGTACTCCTTATACTGTACTCTGTTATACAAAGTTTCACATGCCTGTTTGATGCACTCTAAGCATCACGCATGTTGTGAAAAATGCCTATCACAAACACCACTATCGAGGCATGCCAGTGGTAGACCAATAGTCCAGTATGTGGGCCAATTTCACAATGGTCCAATTTTGTCAAACAGTTTATATCTTTCTTTGCAATCTGTTATCACAAATAGGTTGACAAGCTGTTCAACTTTTCAAATGATGTGCCGCCTGGCATCGCACACCACCTGGCAGTTGATGCTGGTATCATGCCCTTTCTGTTGATGTATGCTACACTGTGGGCCAGGTGGCATGCGGATGGCCACATGGGTGCAGTCAATGGCTCTGAGCATGCCAGGCACATGCCTGCCCTGTGGAACACTTGTATGTGTGCTGTGCACTCTTGCCTATGTGCTGGGAAATGGATGTACTCCACAGCATGTGGCGGCAATGCGCTGAGGAATTGTGTGAGTAGGCATGATCGGCTGATTGGGTTATGCCTGCTGTGTCCCTGTTGGTCTCTGGAAGGTGTCATGGTGAGCAGGCATGACAGCTGTCACCTTTATCTCCACTGACAGAGCATGGCTCGTCATGTAGATGCCTGCATCTCATCACTGCACAGCTCACAGAGCCGCCTCAGGATCACCTGGTTCAGGCGGTGCAGGTCCACAACTCTGTGTCACTGTAGTGCTCGAGGTGGTCTGGTCAGTACCGCCTGTTGGGGTATACCACCAACGGGCCCTTATGCAGCCATGCCCCCTGCCGCCTGCCTTCACACCCCTCATTACTGCTCTATCTGAAAGTGGCACTGACTATGTCCCTGGCTGGTGTCTCCGGCAGCCGTTATCCTGCCCCCTCTGTCCTGATGCTGCCCTGCCCCTGTACACCTCCAGCTTTTGCTGTCTGCTTACTGCCACTGTCCTCAGTCCACTGGCACTTCCTGTCTCTCCTGCACAGTGGCACAAGCTCCCTACCCTGTCCTGTTGTTGTTTGTTTCCAGGTTGCCCTGTCCTGCTCCTGCCCAGTCCCACCACTGCTATCCTCTTTCCTGTTGTTGTCACCTTGTCTCACCCTGGCTTCCTGCAGTGTTCTCTTGTACCTTTATTTTCTTTGGATCGCGTTCGCATCGCGCAACTTCTGCTTGCTCTCCTATTGTGCATGGCGATGCTGTTGAACATCGCACCGCACCATTTATCTACGGTTCCTCCCCTACAGCTGGCGCATGCATTCATTACCATTGCACCCCTGTGCATTGCAACCGAGCGGCGTAGCTGCTTCCTGCTGAATATCGTCATACGGCGCATTTTCAGACTTGCACTGGCGCATCTCGTTGTGCACATGGTAAACCTTTGGAATATCTGGGGCTTGGATTTTTTTTTTTTTGTACTTCCTACAGGTGTCTGGATTGATCTGTAAGATTGGTGTACTGAACTGTGCTTAGTGAAACACGGAAGATGCCATCTAAGCACAGACAGAAGTTTTGCAGGATGAAACAGGTATCACAGTAATCCACTGTTGTAGAAGGGTGATGTGAGTCAGTGATGCTTGTTCAAGATGTGAAATGATTCATAATCACAGTAAAGTGATGGATTCAGCGCGTTATCACTCTGCAGGGAAAGGACATGGTTGCTCAGAACAAGGAAACAATGTGTGGCTGCAACAGTTTGTAGATCTGTAAGGAGAAAGTGTTACTATTGCAAATATACGTTATAGATACATGTACAATGCAGAACTGAAAATTTACTGCTGCTGATGCTTCTCTGATAGCAGAAGTATTTTCGATCTCTAGCTTTAAAGCCAAGATTGAAAGACTTATTGCTGCTGTTAAGAGACATGAGTACAGGAAATCAGAAGTCATCTCAGCTTGATGAGATTGCACTTGAAAGTATGAATATTTGTTAGTAGAGCAGTTTTGTTCTTCAATGTTTGTGGTGTAAGATGTCTGATGTACTTGAGCAGTTTAGGAAAATTGTGTGTGACGTAAAGATGAGGCTATTGATATCTATCTTGAACCTGCACAATTTCTGATGTATTTAGAGGACAGTGGCTGCACACACAGCACTCAGAGGCATATTTGGAGGAGCTACATTACCCTTCAGAAAAGGATGGCAAGTTGTGCACGGTGAGTTCGCAAGTCCAGAATACGTTTAGTGTGTGTGGAGCAATTCTAATGGCTGGAGTCAGATGATGAAACTGAGGCAAGTATTCAGCCTCGGAAATGTCATTGTCTCTCATGGACATGCTATGACACTTGCAGCTGTAGGTAATCATCATTTGAGAAAGCAGCACTATTAACCTCTTTGTTATACGGACCGTAAAGAGAGATATAACCGTTTGAGAGCATAGACCATTGTGACATAATGTCCGCCACTGGACTTATGGTTCACTCTCTTGCATGTCTAGATAGTGGTGTTTGTGACAGTTCCTTCACCATATGCACATGGTGGGAGTGGTCAACCAGATGAGGAACTTTGTGTACAGTGGTGTATATGAAGTTCATCGAGCTGTCACTCAGCATACTCATCTCAATGAGTATTGTTGTGTGGTGACATGCCGGTGTGCCACTAATTTTGAAACAGCTGCAATGTGAGCAATGTGACTACTACTGTGATAACTCAACCATCGATTGCTGATGGTTATTGTGTCTCTGTCCAAGAAAGTGACATTCTCAAATAGTTTGATAAATCAATTGCCAAATTTGAGTTGCAAAGAGAAAAAGTTTGACTCTGTATGTGTTGCGTGTTCGCCTTGTTTTAGTAGAAACAAATGGTCACAGTGAACCTGGAAACGTTGTCACCTTACAATGACAGGTGGTTTCAACTTTCAGCATTTTTGCTGTTAAAGTGTGACTCTAAGCAGACTCAATCATTGTGATGTGCAAGCACTGTTTTCCAAAGTGAAGTTCTAACATTCTGCCACCAAGATCAGTCTTGAACAACATGGAGCATGTGACACCATGGATTGCTACATAGAATTTGTTTTTGAGTGATTCTTATTCAGAAAATGAAACCATTCTACGATGAATTCTAAATATCATGGAATATTCCACAAAAAGAACTCATCAGATCTCTTTATGTTCCGTCTATGTATCTTCCACTTCTCTGAAGGAAAATGTGGAGGCTATTCCATTGAAAAGCACTTTGGTTATTCTTTGCAATTATAAAGCAACAGTCTAAGGTGATTTGGCAGGATGTTATCATGTTGAGAAGGTGAGCTTGCACTTACTTTTATTTAAAGAACAACAATCCTTTTTATGCAGACCTTAATATTGATCGCATGACTACTGTGCCTGTTGATTATGATGAGTTGGAAAGCACAAAGCCAATGATTGAGAAGGTCACGTGGGAAACGAAATGACAATTGTTTGAAGGTACATAATTCATCCACTACACATGGCAGAGATCCAGTAGGGGGACAACATTGATCTTTCAAATGAAAACAGGTTGAAGGTCAGCTCGTCAGCATTTGGGAGGCACACTGACTACGTTGTTTCCTCAGACTTATTCCTAAAAGGGTCAGAGTTTCTGATGAAAAGAGGCGTTAGACAGGGTGCTGAGTAACGTCAATAAGCTTATGTGCTCAGTAAAGACAAAGTCAAATTCAGGTGCAATATACAGTATTTGTTTCATCTTCTGGATAGTGAATTAGCATATTGTCTGTATCTATTGCACATACTATTTGGTCTGACTATCTACTTGATGGAATTACAGCTGCACAGTTTTCAGGAATTGAAGCAGAAAGATGAAATGTACAAGGAATTTGTCTTCTTCAGTTCATCAATCTCATGTGGCACCAAAGAATATTGGTACTGTGTATACCTGAGGTGATGATAATGCTGTGAGAGCATGGTGCAGTTATACGGTTCACCACTGAGTTGTGCTGAGTATGTCTGGGATGAGGTCATGGAACTGTTGAAGGGCAATTCTTGATGTGGAGGGTATTTCATCAATGACTTTCTGAGAAATGTGTTCACTTGATCCTGTCTCTGTCACAAGGGATTTTCATAAGGTTCCATGATATTCTGACTTTCATTTTGTCAAGGGACAATCCTCTTGGTTGTGGAACATTACTTTTGGAGGATGGAATATCAGGCGTGAGGTGCTCCTCATATTCACATGTTGCCGTGGATCAAGGATGCCAAATGTATAGGTGAGCATGAAGCAGCACAAGTGCTAGCATTCATCAAGAAATGCATCACTTGCTTCTGATTCTGGACAAGTACAAGAGTCCTACTCTGTGGAAGTTGGTGCAGAAGTTCCAGCACCATATTTGTGCAAATACAGCCACCGGGTAGTGAAGAACAAATCTGATTGGTACTACATGATGTTGTTTTGGATTTCCTAGGGTGTTCGTCAGGATGGCTGCTAGATGATCTGTTTTGTGCAATGCAACATCACTTGAAGGCAAAATCAACCAAGAGGGTATATGGTAGCTACCTAGATTGAGAAAGAGGTGCATCAATGACTACAACCCTACTCTTCTCCTATGTGGCAAGCAAACATGAATGTTCAGTTTGTGGCTGACAATCGTTAGCTCTGGTGTGTACATCACTGTATACTATCTAAACATGAGCAGACTAGTTTAAAATCTTAGGAAGATATTGCTAGTTCAAGCAAGAGCCTGACATCTCAGTTGTGGTCACTGGGCCTGAAGACTCTCTCACACAGAAAATGTGGTTCTTATGAGGCTGTTGATCGCTTGATTGGTTCATATCTGTACTGGCAAGTCTGATGCTGTCAGCTTCTCAGCGTTAACTATGCAAGAGGTAAGCAATGTGTGTGCTATTCCTCATGCTGAGATTGAGGAAATGGCTGCCAATAGGCCATCTTCAAGACATATCTTGAAGAATAACCACGACACATACTAACGGCGGACACGAAGATATGGATGATATGTGTCTATTTCAATTTATTACATGACATTTACAAGGTCAAAGAGTGATGGCTGTCTTGTTAAGAGACAGAACCTTGGGTCATTGACCATCAGGTTACATCTGGCAAATCTGAGAGCAGTATATCACTACTTTGCCTGCTGTTCCTATTTGGCTCTGGAGGAATGAGGGTGAATTGAAAGGTGGCTGTGAAACATTCAAGGTAGGTTAATCACAGTTATGAGACATTCAAGTGAATACTCAAGAGTGTATACATACAGAGACTAGATACTGAGAAACAGCAGCTTGAAAAGGCACAAAGCTACTTGAGGAGGATACTCTGTTAGCCTCATAGGACAATCTTGATCCAGAAGGACAAGGTATCCTTCGGAACCTCTGCCCTGAATGCCACAGAAGTACTAATGTCAGAGTGGAGAGTGCTGTTGGAACATGGCACACACTGCAGTGCTGATCCAGCTGAGTTGAGAGAGAGAGACTCAGTGAGCAGCATGTTCACTTTGAGGTAACTGATGCTGTCCTGCATGGGATACTGCATGAAGAGAAGAATGTGACTGTCTTGACTACAAACCACTGCTGATGTTTGTTAGTGGGTCCAGCTGGCACGGGAAGGGTTTTCTTGAGACCATCACAGCTGAAATATGGAACTTGACAGGATCAGCGTATGTCTGTTGCTGTGAGTGCTCCCACCGGACTGGCAGTGACACAGTACAACAATGGTGGCATAATTTTACACCATCTGTTCATGTTGCCAGTGGAGCATGGCAAAGCAGGAGAGCATCGGAACTGTCGCTCGAGGCTGCATCTCAGCTTCGCTCTGTGTTTACTAAGATTAGTTACCATCATTGATGAGATTAGTATAGTCTCCAATTTGATGCCTGCGTGTATACATCTCCGCCTACAGAGATCTTGGGTACTGACTATGGAGATACATCTGCGTGGAAAAGCGTGTATTGTTTTGAGACCTTTACAGCTTGCACCTGCAAATGCTGAACATGTTCTTTTCAGCCTGACTGTGAAGCAGGCCAAGAAATACACTTTGGCATTGAGTTTTAACCAGGAGTTATTTCATCTATGTGTCGAAATCGTATCAGAATATGCACCAGTGCTGACATGACTATACAAGGCACTGTTGACTGGAGTCAGACAGGTTATCTGTCACCAGAATATGTTGCAATAGAATGGGTGAAGAATCAGAATGGAGACTACATCCAGAGAAACTGCATGTGATGTTTTCATAGTGGTGTTCCACGGTACACGTGATTGTGTGTCTTATGCCATGACTAAAGAAATAAAGGAGTTCAATGTCGTTGCAGAGAGAAAACTGCTTATTCACACTAAATGCTGCTGACAGTAGACAGGCCATTTTAAGCCTAAAGCTGGTAGCTAAGATGACTGAACGGCTGTCTGAATTGAAGTCAGATGAATCATGCACAGCTGGCCTAGAAGCTGTACTCACAGTTTGTAAGAATGCATGGTCATGCTACGCCCCAATCTTGATGTGGAGCGTGGCATGGTGAATGGTGCCATGGGTACATCATTGACTTTGTTTACAATGTTCAAAAGACATTTATCGAGACACTTTGTTGTCCATTTGACAACGTGGAACATCCTGTACAGATTGATCGCATCTGTGTTAAATTTCCAGGTATTGAAGGATATCTATGTGAACAGAAACAGTTCCCAGTATGTGTTGCATATGCTCGTTTCCATCACAAGTCTCAAGGCTTGAGTTTGGATTCATCTTTGGTGGACATAGGACAGACTATTTTCAAAGATGTATGAGCTATGTACGCTTTCACGACACGTAGTCTTTTTGGTTGCATATCATGACAGTCACACCTCAGAAGATATGTGCTGACAAGCGCTTGTATTGTTGAGTACAACAGACTACATACTCTATACTAGCCACTGATGTCTTATTACCACTGCCAATGTATGTGGTTGTCTCACATCCTTCAGTCACATCTACAGCTGGCAACAAAAGA
This sequence comes from Neoceratodus forsteri, assembly GCA_016271365.2. Taxonomy (NCBI): domain Eukaryota; kingdom Metazoa; phylum Chordata; order Ceratodontiformes; family Ceratodontidae; genus Neoceratodus; species Neoceratodus forsteri. Next base: position 119,286,643 of record CM028136.1, on the reverse strand, counting down.
AAACTAATCTCTGCTAACTGATGGAACTGTTCAGAGTTCTAAGAAGTCCTAATGTCAAACACAGATGCAGAGCCAGCGTTGTTCAGAAGTCAGTTGGAATGGCTGTTGTGCCTGTGTTTGACAACAGTATTTGGAGTAAACTGCTATGCTAATGCAGCAATGCAGTTCTTTCTCCATGCCACACTTTGTTGAGGCAACATCTGCTTTGCAAGACACTGCACTATCAAAGGAGTTGAAGCAGGTTGTCAAAATGACTTGATCAGTCTAACAATGAGCAGTCACTAACACCTCTGCGCCAAGTGGGTACATGATGGATGGTACGCTTGCTGCAACATGCAGCAGAATGCTACCGAGTTTATGATGGCTATCATAAAGAGCCTGATGAAGAAGAAACTTCTGTGCATCACTATTTTACTGTGTCATATGTAACCAAGTACGTATGTCTGTCATGGCCAGAACGCATAAATCATAAGATATGCTTTAAGTTTGTTTGTGCCTCAGAGTAAAGCTGTGAAGTTTTGACAGCTGTTTACTAATGCTGTAAGTGGTCACCTGTGTGAGGTGTGAAGGCACATGTACTCAGTCCATACGCTCAGGACTTCATCTCAGTATCTGGTGCTAGTATTGCATAGATTTGACTCAATGGCCCAGAGTTGACACCCATCACTGATTTCACAGCTGGTAGAGTAGTATTAACCAAGCAGTGTTTGACACTCATGCTGTGATCTACCACTATGGCCAGTCTGTACATTCTGGACATTACACTTGTTTGTTGAGGTACAGAACTGGATGGGTCGAGTGCATGATTCAACAAGCTCTTTCAAACAGAGACTGCTACAACACTTCAAAAATGCATATGTTCTGCTACTGAAGAATTATGACATTTTAACGCGGTCAGAGGAATAGTGACATATCTGTGAAATTCTCTTACTGTCCTGCCCGGTATTTTTTCTTAGAGTGAGTTTTGTCACACTATCATTTCTTATTATCAATGCAGTTGTGACTTGAAAGGACATATATTACATGTCTCGTTGCATCTCTAGACTCATTGTGACTTTAAGATTGTTTTGCTTATTAAGTGACACAGTGAAATAGTTGCAGTGGTCTTTAATCGCACCAGCTGTCTTCACAGTCACTAGAGAAACCACACTTACGTGTCTAACAAAGAGTTCTGCATGTCAAGAGATATTCCTACCTAATTAGACTCTTCTGTCATAGTCTTTTGTTATGATGTGTTATATGCAGACATGAGAAATCACACTTTGGAACATTTGTACGTGTGATTGTACTAAGGTACAATGTTTGTCCATGTGTATTTACACCACTATGTATCATATCTTTACTAAAGATTTGCTAGTACTCTGTCATGTGTTGGAAACTATGATGTGTGCTCTGTATTCATTTTTTCTTCTTATGCTTGGCGCTCTTGAACAAATATTCAAACTGCTGTTTTACAACAGTGCATTACTATGACTGTTTCCATTGTCATGGCATCTAGATTGTATTAGAGGCGAGGCAAAAATCTCTGTTTAACGCATAGTTGGTTTCACAGTGACAGTGAGGTTTGGCTGTTGTTGAAAACCTCTTGACCTCGCCACCCTCAACTGGCATAGTGCACAGACGTTGTGCCCCAACTCCCCACCGGCGAGCATGTAAAGCAGCAGAAGCATAGGAGAATGGGTGAGAGCAGACCATGATCCCACATCGCACCCAATGCCGGTTAGGCGGGGGTCAAGGGGGTTTTCAACTAACAGCGAATTTCGCACTTTTGTCGCTGTGGAACAACCTAACTAATACATAAATGGAGTTTTTGCCTCTAATTTCCTTCTTTTGAGAATGATAGCGAGAAATAGTGAATGTAATGCAGCGGCTCGGGCCGCGTGCTCGGCTGCATAATCACGATGGCGGAGGGCTGGCGCCCGCCACATGATGTGTTAATGGCATACTAACAGGGACAGCAGCATGCAACAGAAATGCTAACAGTGGCGCACATGGTAACACAAGCACAAATGAGAACAGAAAGGGTACTTCATACGGTGGCATAGGCGGGAATGGTCTGCCACGTGATGTGTTGTCACATAGTTACATGGTGCCTGCAAACAGAAATGTCAATGGGCATGGTGATGTAAAGTGAAACAGTAAGATAAACAGTACTGTAGACAGAAATGGCAAAAATAACAAGCATAGCGCAAAGTAAGCATGAGGATAATGCACATGGTGGCGCAGGCGTCAATGGTAAGTGAAGCAGTGCGGATCCGCAGAGGAAAGGACAACAGTAACAGTAATGTAAGCGCACAGGCTGGTTTTCCCCAAAACCTGCATTGAGAAAGACAGTGAGTACAAATAATGTATGCAAAAAAATGAGTATCGGCGCAGAAAATGAGATCTTGGAATACTAAATACATTATATCTCAGGAACCGTACTACGTAGAAAAAAAATTTAAAAGTCATGTTATTTACAACTGTCCTGGCTAATTTGGTTCTTAGCCCCATTTGGGGGCTAAGAAGTTTTCGACGAAAAGTCCGTATCTCACACTGTTTCCGAGATACGGGCCCTGAAAGGAGCGGCGAATGCCATAATGTTATCCTATGGGAAAAAAAGAAAAGTTCGGAGCACCATAACTTTGCCTCCCTGTAATGTTTTTTCACCAAACTACTGAAAAGCACATCTGTGGGCTGTTGGCTGTCTTCCTCAAATTTCGAGAAAAGAGACTAAACCGTTATTTGCAGCAGGGCTCCAAATGATTTCTGTTAAGTGTCGGGCGCCATAATGTTATCCTATGGGAAAACGTCAATTTTGGAGTGCCGTAACTTTGCCGCCATGTGATATTTTTTCGCAAACTACTGAAAGGCACATCTGTGTACTGTTGGCTGTCTTCCTCCAAATTTCAGGAAAAAGACCACATCGTTATTTTGCAGCAGGGTGCCAAAGGATTCCTGTAATGCTTGGCTGGCTAATGTTATCCTATGGGAAAAACTGATCAACTTTGGAGTGCCATAACTTTGCCTTCGTGTAATATTTTTCAATACAACACTGAAAGGCACATCTGTGAGATGTCGGCTGCGTTCCCTCCAATTTCAGCCCAAAACTCCCAACGGTTATTTTGCAGTGCAGTGCCAAAGAATTGCTGTCATTTTCCCACAGACTAGAAAATTACTGTCGCAATTTGCGACAGCTTTCACAAAAATTTGCGACACTTTCATTGAGCACAAAAGTAATTTCGAGAAGTACTTTTTCCAGAAATTTGAAAAAACATATTCCTGGGGTGTTTACCACAAAATAAAGACATAATAAGCATCCTCAGGGCCCGACTAGGCGAATACAAAAAATTAGGTTGCTAGAGGGTCCCAAATTTAAATGCCAACCATTTTCATGATCACCAACTGAAAACAAAATGGCCGATTTGCGAAAGTAACAGGCCCATTTGCGAAAGTAAAAATGCATTTGCGAAAGTGTTGAACTTTTTGTTAACTTTTCCCATTGACTTATAATGGGAAACTGTTTTTTGAATAACTTTTGAACCGTTTAATATTTTTTCATGAAATCTTTGAAAGGCACATTGGGACCCTGGCTGCATGTTCCCTGAAGATTTCAGGCCAGTCACACAAACCGTACAACCTGTAGGCGCGACCACAGAATTCCAGAAAAGCGTAAACGCGTGCACAGATCACACTTAATAACTCTGCAGCCGTATATCCGACCAGTACGAAACTTGGCAGATCCCAAGGCCTATGGTTCTTGATCATAAATTCCAAATTTCAGGCAAATCCATCAAACGGTTGCAAAGTTATTAAAGAGTACTTTGGGGTTTAACATAGAAATGGCTCCTCAATCCTAACTATGGTAGCACTACTGTGCTACCATAATATCTATACACAAACACACATACAGGCCCAGATATTCAAAAGGGTTGCACCATGCGCAATAGGATTGCGCCAGCGCAAATCCAAAAATGCACCATTCTGTGATATTCAGCAGGAGGCAGATGCACCCCCCCAAATCATGTTGAGCAATAGTGCAAGGATAATGAATGTATGCACAACTGAAGGGGGAGGAACCATGCATAAATGGCGCAGTGCGATATTCAACAACATGCATCATGCACAATAGGGGAGCAAGCAGAAGTTGCGTAATAGCAGAAATGAGCCAAAATAAAAAGGAACAAGGGAGAGGTGCAAGAACGCTACAGGGAAGGCACGTGATGCTGAACCATAGCAAGTCAAACTGGGCAGGAGGGATATACAGGGCAGGCCAGCGAAAGGGCACACTGAATAGAGAGGCACAGGGAAGGTGTGGGGAGACACAGCCAGTGCAGAAGGGGGAAGTGCCACACAGCACAGAGGCCACCACATTTAGGTGTTCCCGGTGCAGGGGAGTAGCAGCCAGGATAGCGGGGGAACACAGAAACAGCTGCGGGGGGGTGAATACAAGCCAGGGACATGGCTGGTGCCACCATCCAGATGGAGGTAATGTGGGGGATGAGAAGGTGGGCAGCAGGGGCGTGGGTTGTGGAAGGCCAATCGGCAGTATGTCCCCAACAGGCAGTACTGAGCCCACACCAGCTTTGAGCTGTACAGCAATACTGAGATCGTGGGCCAGTACCGCCTGAATTGGACAATTCTGGGGTGGCTCTGTGAGCTGTGCAGTAATGTGATGCAGGCACCCACATGACGGAGCCATGCTCTGTCAGTGGACACTAAAGTGACAGCTTGCATGTGCTTGCTCACCACGGGTACCTTCCAGAGACCAATAGGGGACACCACAGGTATAACCCAATCGGCCGAGTCATGCCAGCTCACCCTATTCCTCAGCGCACTGCTGCAAAATGCTGCAGAGTACATCCATTTCCCCAGCATGCGGCGGGCAGAGCAAACAAACAGGAGTTCCACAGGGTAGCACGTATGCCTGGTGTGCTAGGGGCAATAGACTGCTCCCTTGTGGCCATCTGCACACCACCTGGCCCCGAGGGGGCTGCATATATTAATTGGAAGGGCTATGCTAGCATCAACTGCCAGGTGGTGTGTGATGCCAGGGGGCACATAATCAATGTCTGTGCCATGCACCCTGGGGAGCACACAATGCCTTCATCTGGCACCAGTCAGCACTGTGCCACAGATTCAAGAGTGGGGACATCCCCACCGGCCACTTAGTGGGTGAGTATGCAAACCACATGGACAAACATAGGGCTTGGGAGGGGCATGGTCAGAGGTGACATGGGTAGTGGCCTACATGGCCCGGGGCAGGGCGATGCTGATCACCAAACTAACCTCCACCCTCTACACACAGGTGACAGTGGATACCCACTCTGGCCCTGGCTGCTCACACCAAACTGGTGGCCCGTGACCCCGTCACAGCAAAGCTACAGTGAGGCGCGCATGCCACCACACATAATGTCATCGAGTGGGTGTTTGGTATGCTGAAGGCATGTTTCTGTTGCCTGGATACCTCCGGCGGTGCCCTACAGTACAGCCCCTCAAAGGCTGGCGGGCTATTCCTGGCCTGTTGCATCCTGCACAACATGGCCAATGAATGTGGGATAGCCGTACAGGTCGAAGAGGGGGACAGCGATGAGGACGATGAGGACGCTGGTGACAATGGTGATGGGCAGCACCCCCTTGGGCGACGGGACCCCCGACTGCTCTGGCTGACACAGCTGCACCGGGACACCATCATGGAGGAGCACTTCAGCTAACCCATGTAAGTCATGGGGCCATGTGCAACCACCAGTGGCAAAGGCACAACCCACAAACATGCATGGACACACACCGGCGGGGTGCATGCCGTCAAGGGAAGTGGCCAGGCATTGAACCGCACACACCACCAGGGATGGGCGAGGTCTAACTTGGCACGCAGTCACACCACACACACACACACACACACACAACTCACCAGACATGCACAAAGGGTAGGAGGCATGCCGACCCAGAAAGCCACCCCTAGCCACACACATGTCCACAGACCACCACGCCCACTGCCTGTCATTGTGCATGTGTCAGATGCTGGGCACCATTGCACAGTGGTGAACAGCGCAATGCAGGCATCATCATGCACACACAACTGCGAGCAGCAGCAGCCAGGAGGGTGTGCAGATGGTGTGTGTGTGTGTGTGTGTGTGTGTGTGTGTGTGCAGGGCCGGTACCACCGATGCATTGCCCTCTGAATGACACAATGCACTCGGGGCAGCATCATACAGTAGCCATGGTGGGAGACAGGTCAGTCACGTGCCACAGTGCCACAGCCACCACGGATGCATAGATGGCCCCGCCGAGACCTGCCAGCAGTGACAGGCTGACCACTGGCCTCATGGGGTGGCACCGACGGTCCCCCAGGGGTCCCACTGTGTGAACATGACTGTGCTCGTGTAGGGGTCTGCAGCACATCGAACATGCCTGTGCCAGCCGTGCTCGGGATCCCCATAGCTGAACCCGGTATTGACAAGGATGGTGTCTCATGATGCCGGCTATGGGGGATGGACAGTGCACTGCGCAGTGTCTGCGATGCATGGGCAAATAACTGTGTGCCCATTGTGGCCATGATAGCAGTGAATGCCTGTGTCTGCCTGCCAATGGCAGCAGTCACATCCTCCCGCAACCGGTCCATCCCTGCCAGAAGCAGAACGGTGTCTCTGCTGCAACGCTCCTCTGCCTGGCACAGAGCCACACTCAGTGCATCCACCACCATCACAAGTCACATCTGCTGATTGACTGATGCTTGCAGTATGCGGGTGTGCTCATCCAAGAGGTCGTCTGCCTGATCGGCATGCTGTCCCTCAGGGTGTTCACGGCCCTGATGCTCATCACCCCTTGAGGGTGGGCACTGCACACCAGGGCCAGGCCTGGGCATGTCCACAGGCGGTGCACTGATGCCACCCCCTGACACTGTACCCCCATGCCCATTGGCTGACTGCTGATGCTGCCCCTCTGGCTGCCGCTCCCCAGGGCTCAATGGTGCCACCACAGTGGCCGTAACAGTCCCACTGTCCTGCACACACACCAGTGCTGCCCCACCAGTGCTGACAGGCACAGGCTGGGACTGTGATGACATGCAGGCCTCCACGGTGGCACCACCCACAGCCATGGCCGCTATGTAACCTGTTGTTTGGCCATCCTGTGGCACACTCGTATCACTGCCCGCGACATTAGCAACATCATCATCAGTGACGGATCCGCACCAGCCCAAGTCTCAGCATGCTGGCATCCATGAACACTGGCATGTTGGGAAATGGGCAGGGCCTCCTCACACCTGCTCAACCAATATCAGTCTATCAGTCTGGATGTCCAGGTGGGCCCACTGTCGCCCTGACCTCACGATTCCTGTGGAGGTGGATGGGCCTCCTCCATCTCTATGTGACTGGCCTCAGTGGAGAAGCCCACCACCGCTGACCCATGCAGATGCTTAGGAGCTGTAAGGAAAACAAAGTCACGTTACTGCATGTGACCTACCCTGTCCACCCCAATAGACAGACCATGACCTACCATGTAGTGACAGGCTACCACCCATCTGGAATTCACCACCCAGAACACCCTCAATGGCACAACGCTGCATGCTTCCAGCAACCCGCTCCTCCTGTGGGGTCAGGCGTGGCACCTCCAGCTCTCCCCACCTGTCGCAGACTATGCTGCCCTGATGGCAGCCACCTTCTCCTTAATCCTCTGCCTATCTGTGCCCATCTTCTTCTTGCACTCCTGCATGGAGTGCTGGTGGCTTCCATGCAGGTTTACAGCACGTGCCACCTCCTCCCATGCAGCAGCATGGGCCTCTGGTGTTCCCTGGTGTCCGCTGAGAAGTGGCTCCTGGTCTAGGTAGGCCTCGATCAGGGCATCTGTCATGGTCTTAGTGAAATTCGGCCTCCTCTTCCTCCCACAACTCTGTTCCTCTTCCTCCACAACATGCTCGGTCATGATTCAGCCTGTGAGAATGACAGGTGTTACCTGTGACTGTGCAGTCCCATGCATGTCCCAAAATCCACAGTCCACACTCTCAAACAGCATGCAACTCACTGCAATAAACTGCAGTAACCGACTATGGCCAGTGCAGCCCAATGTCGCATTTTTATAGCACAACCCATGCAGATGAGGCGAGGTGCATCTTTAAGTGGATGCAAATGCAGTGACTGCTCCATTGAATAGCTGATTAGATGATTTGCATATGGTGGCTGAGTATCGCGCAGTTGATCTTTGTGCAATTGTGTTGAACTTGCTGAGCAAAGGGCGCAGTTCTGTGACATGCACAGTACACACCTAACTGCACATGCCCGGGTTGATGATGCAGGCACCTGCCATGCTGCTGATGTGCTGTGCATGAGAGGCAATGCAGGGCATGGCCACCATTGTGCCAGTGGCACTACAGCGCTGTTCACCTATATGGCGCTGTGGCACTGGGGCATCGTAGGTGCATTGGGGCAACAGCGAGGTAGGCCACTACAGGAGGTGGCACACAGGCACCCAATCATGCTACATGCATTGGATTCCCATCGTGCTGTGGCTGTCCGTGCGCCAGAGACCCTTGCCCCTGTGCCCGACCTTTGCCCCTAGGTGCCATGCATCAGGCATGGGTGCACCACTAATGCGCTGTTCGGTGACAGTGCAATAGGGGAATGGCAGCGTTGTACGCCGAGCATCTGCATGTGGGGACTCGCTGCAGAGCACCATTTTGACTGAACTGAGCAGCAGAGATGGCGGCGGAGGCATGCTGTGCAGTGGATCCAGGTCAAGCTGGCAAACCTTGTGGCCATAGTGGAGCCACATGTTGGGCCTTTGTTTGGGAGGCACCCTGGACAGGGCCAGGAGTCAGGTATGGTAGGAGGTGGCCGATGCCCTGGAGGGGCCACCGGTATGGGGCAGATGGCAGAGCAGTGCCACCACTGATATGGGGACCTGAGGCACAGGGACCCGGACCTGCTGCCTGCCTGCAGGCAAATGCCAGGAGGGCATGGTGCCACGCCAGGCAGGTGCAACATCCATACACTTTTATCGTCCATATGGGTATCACGGTTGCATGTGTCCGGCACATGGGGGTGTCGGTGTTGGCCATGGTGATGGTATCGGGTGTGGGTGGGTGGGTCTGGCTGTGTGGGAATGCACACACATGGGGGCATGGGGAAATTGCTACAGGATTGTACTGATGTTCCTCTCTCCATGTTTTGCACCTTAGGGTCCGCAGAATGCCAGCAGGACAGAGACCGGAGACCCACCTGGAGGAGCAGCAGGCCAGAAGGGGTAATGATGGTCAGCGGCGCATGGACCAACCTGATGATGGTGAGTACCTTACATCCATGATTAATATTGCATGCTGTATAACTGGGCAGGCAGCGGGGCGTGGCCACTATCCATTGACACCACTGCCATGCATGCAACTTGTTATAGCAGCACTTTCCAGTGGCACTGCATGTCTGGGAGTACATCAATGGTGGTCCATGCATGCACCGGGCACATGGCTGTGGCACTGCCTTCACACCACATAGCCAAGTCACTGTATGGCCATGGTGGTACTGTGCAGGACATGGGCGGTGGGTGTATGTAGTGGTCCACATGGCTGTGGCTGCCTGGGTAGGCAGGTCTTGTGGACATGGTCACTGTGGGTGGTAGCACACCATCACAGGGGCGTGGCACATGGCTGTATGCCATGCACAATGGGTGGGCTGCAGGGGCTGGACAGTCACTTTTATTGACTCTGCCCTCTAACTAGGTGGTCAGTGACTCCAAGTGCTGGAGATGAATGTGAGGGAGCTGCTCCAGGTGGCGAGGGCAACACTGGAGCTGTTAGAGTGCATCCACCATCACGGGGTGAGGTGGAGGAGGAGCGGCAGACATAGGTGCCACGTGGAGGAGGACTGGGGCACATACTGAGCACTCCATGCCCCTACTACCACCTTCCCCCCTTTGACCCACCTTCACACCCCTTCTTCCCTCTCCCATATGTTCACACCTGCCCCTTACCCACCCCCACCTGTTATGTGTCCCTCCCCCCTTGTAAATATTTGTATATATGTTTTGTTACTTCTTTTAAATATAAGCATTTTGTTATGACAACTGTGGTGGTCTCTGATTTGCAGCGGGCTACAGGTGCTCTGTTGCAGTGGTGTGCATGGCATCAGGGGTGGTTCACACATGGGCATGTGTGTGTGTGCAGAGGTGAACCACCTATGGTGTGGGCAGGGGGATTAGTCACTGTCTGTGGTTTGTGTGTTGTACTCTGTGCACTGGATGCCTGTGTGCAGTGGTCCATGGGGCCTGCAATGTGTGCACGGCACCCCTGTCAGACCATCCATGGCCTGTGCAGCTGACACCCTTGCATGTCTGTGATATGCACGGTCTGTTGGCATGTCAGTGGTGGGACGGGATGTGTCCTTGGGAGGGTGTGCAGGGTGCTGTACCACTGGAGGTGGGGTCTGTGTCATGCCCTGTTGCATGAGGGATACCTCGTATGCTGACGCATGGTCGGTCTCTCAGCTGTACCTCAGGGGGGATGTGCAGAGTGGCACTGTGTATACATCTGTTGCATCACTGTCTGCTGCCGCCTGCTGCAGGGTGCCCATGGTGGGACTGCCTTGCATGGCTCCATGGTGCACAGGGTTGCATTGTCAAAGTGGGGGTGGTGGCATGCATGGGGTGTCCTGCACTGTTTGGTGCTACTCCTGGGCAGGGTGTATGGGGATCATGGTGCAGGGTGTGCTCTGCATTGGTGGGATGGTGTGGTATGGGGTGGTCGGCCATCCTTGTGTGCCGGTCACAGCTTGCCAGGGAGGGTGATGGGGCACCATGGCCCGGCTGTGGGTTGGTTGCTGTTATCCATGGGCTGGTAGTTATTCCAGCTGTCCCCCAGTTGTGCAGTGCATGGGGTGTGGGGGGATGATGTCTGTTCTGCTGTGTGTTCCTTTGCCCATCTGTGGCATGGGTGGTGGGCCCCTGCATCCCTGTTTGTGCTGTTCCATGGCTGCCCTGCTGCTGGGGGCATCCCTGGTTGCACTATGGCACATCTGGACTGCTCAACTGAACATCCCTTGTTGTGCTATGGTGCATCAGATATGCTCAGCTTCACCTTCCTAGTTGCGCTATGGCACAGGTGGTGCGATATTCAGTCATCGGCCATAGGCGCATCTTGGCTTGCGCAGCTTTTGAATATCACGCTTCTTGCGCATGGGCGCAGTGGACTTGCACTTGCTCCTGCTGTTGAGCACTTTTTGGGCGCAGTTTGAATATCTGGGCCACAATGTTTAATACATTTTTCTGAAGTACTTAGTACTCTGTCGTAAACACTAATAGCATTAACTAACATATACATTGATTGATAGCATAATAAGTACTAATTTTCTCATAAACAGTTGTAGACTCATAAAGAGTAACAAGTAGTATGCTTATATTTGTTAGCATGAGATATTATGCATTGCACATATGTAATGTTCTGTCATGTCATATCCCATCAATAACAAGCTTATGTGTTAAATTGCAGATATCTTTATCATTTAGTGCACAAAGTGTTTGCTTATCATATTGTTAAATGTTATATTAATAGTATTCAGTAACACATTTCTTTCATTTAAATAAAAGATGTAACAGATGTAGGCAGTTAACTAGTTCTGCACCTATGTAACTATTCTTTGAACATTTACAGTGATGTATATAGTACTGTTAGCATACAATATCAGAAATCTTTGTGTTCAAGACTTAACGATGTATGTTAACAATAGTTGAAAACTGTACATCAGACACTTTTACTGACGACAACTGAGCATTTTTTGTTCCTGATGATATTCTCAGATCGCTTCTATTGAGGGGTCGGTGGGAATTTTCCAAATGCAGTAATATTGCAGTATGACCTGACATGTACATCTATGTGTCTATTTAATGTTATATCTACACATAGAATACATTAACATAAAATGTTTAACTCTTGGTTTCAGATATATATTTTCTTAGTAAACCATAGCCTATTTGTGCTGCTATGAGTAAATAAGGCACATCTGGTTTTCGCCCACCCCAGGAACATTCACACTATCAGTCACACAATAACAACAACATCATTACTGTTTCATATGTGTAAACCATGTTCAGAGGGTCATGTTATGCCTGCCCTTCTTGTCACAGATTAACTGTCTGTGAAACTGCTTTACATGTATTTCAAGCAACAGTGAAAAACATATATGTGATTGTTTTGTGAGACTGATTTTTGTGCACCAATTTGATTTTTAATTCAGCCTTCTCACAATTATTAATTGGACAATAAATCTTATTAAGCCTTATCTACAGGTGTTCTGTCTTTCTTTTATCATAATGTATCAGTGATACTGCTTATGTTGGTGTTGTTGCAGTACTGCATTTAAGCATACTGCATGATGTTCATTGCTACATTCTTTCTATTTATCACTGTAGTGGGGAGCATAACATGCCTGAGACTGTGCAAGTCATTAATTAGGTAACTAGAGTCTACCTGCAATCAAGGAGGTCTACTGCAAATATCCATGCCCTTTGTTTAACTGTGGCTCTCCACTCAGCATGCAGTAGCTATTGTGGTGGGGTGGGTGAGTGGAAATCCAGCCTCAGAATGTGCAACTCCTAACTCTACAAACTTGTATATCACTAGAATCATAGAGGTGCACCATTCATGTCCATCACCTTATGTTTGCTGTGGCTCTGCACTCAGTACACAATACCTGGTCTGGGGGAGGGCATTACCTAACTAAGCCCATGCAGCTCCTAACTGTAGTAACTAGCCTGTACTTGCAATCACAGAGGTGTAACATTCATATCCATCTGCTTATTTTTGTTGTGGCTATCCACTCAGGAAGTAGTGTGGCAGTTTTTTACCTCTAATTTCCCATCTTTTTAAGAATGATGATGAGAAATAGTGAATGTAATGCAGCGGCAGGAGCGCAGGGCCCTTCAGGCCCCACACTCCCACCTCGGACGAGAAATGGTGAATGTAATATAGCGGTGGGAGCGTGGGGCCCTTGGGCCCCATGTTTCCACCATGAATGAGAAATAGTGAATGTAATGCAGCGGCGGGAGCATGGGCCTTCGGGCACACCACTCCCACCACAGATGAGAAATAGTGAATGTAATGCAGCGGCGGTAGTGTGGGATCCTTCAGGCCCCACGCTCCCACCACAGACTAGAAATAGTGAATGTAATACAGTGGCAGTGGCGCGGGGCCCCTTCAGGCCCAGACTCCCACCACAGATGAGAAATAGTAGAATGTAATACAGCGGCAGTAGTGCAGGGGCCCTTTGGGCCCCGTTCCCACCATGGATGAAAAATAGTAGATGTAATGCAGCAGCAGTAGTAGTGCGGCCCTTTGGGCCCCACGCCCCACCACAGATGAGAAATAGTGAATGTACTACAGCGGTAGTGCGGGGGCCTTTGGGCCTCATGTTCTCCATGGATGAAAAATAGTGAATGTAATGCAGCAGCAGTAGCACGGGCCCTCCCACCACAGATGAGAAATAGTGAATGTAATACAGTGGCAGAAGCGCAGGTTCCCGCCACGTGATGTGTAGTGAAATAGTAACACGAACAGCAAAACAAACACATGGTGGAAATGGAAATGGTAACAGTAAGGTAAATGCAAGTGCAAAATGACAACGGGAAGGGCAACACACACAGTGGCGTAGACAGGAACGGTAAAGCAAACAGGGACATAAAAGCAAGTTGACACAGTAAGTGTAACAGTAACAGAAGTGAATACCCTCGTTTTGGTGGACAACTGCATAGAGAAAGACAGTGTATACAAAGAATGTATGCATTGTAATGGCAATGGAAGTTTAAAAAGAGCATTGGAAGTACTTCATTTCAAATATCTCAGCAACCGTATGACATAGTAAAAATTTAAATTTCACAGACATCATTATTTCCTGCATACCGTTTTGTATTACATAGCCCATAGGGCTTTGTAAATACACCCTGCAGCTTAAATTCACAGCATAGGACTATGTAGCTAGCGAAGAAAAATCCGTATCTCACACCGTTTTCAAGATACAAGCCTCGAAAGGTGCGGCGTACGCCACCATGTTAGTCTATGCAAAAAAATGTCAACTTCGGAGTACCATAACTTGGGAGCCATGCAATATTTTTTCACCAAACCAGAGAAAGGCACATCTGTGAGATGTTGGCTACCGTCCCTGCAAATTTCAGCCCAAAAGATCAAACGGTTCTTTTGCAGCAGGGTGACAAAGAACTCCTGTCATTTTGGCAATAGTCTGGAAAAGTACTGTCGAACTTTGCGAAAGCTTTCGCAAATTCATTCGAAAGTGTCACAGGTTCGAAAGTACTTTGCAAAAGTATTTTTTCCAGAAATTTGAAAAACTTATTTCTGGGGTGTTTTACCCCCAAATAAAGACATGGCTAGCATCCTCAGGCTCCGACTAGGTGAATACAAAAATAATTAGGTTGCTAGAGGGTCTCAAATTTAAATGGCAAGCATTTTTCTGATCGCCAACTGAAAACAAAATGGTGGATTTGCAAAAGTAAAAGGGCCATTTGCTAAAGTAAAAACTGCATTTAGACACTTTTAAACTTTTGTTAACTTTTCCCATTGACTTATAATGGGAACTTGTTTTGAATAACTTTTGAACCGTTTAATATTTTTCACAGAATCTTCAAAAGGCACATCGGGACCCTGGCTGCGTTCCCTGAAGTTTTAGGACCTGTCGCACAAACCGTGCATTCTGTAGGCGTGAGCAAAGAAATCACAAAAAAGTGTAATTGCTCAATTGGTTGTCGCTTAATTACTCTGCAGCAGTATATCCAACCAGTATGAAACTTGGCAGATCCCAAGATCTACCATGCCCAATTATGCATACCAAATCAGGCAAATCTGTTGAACAGTAGCAAAGTTATTAAGGTGCAAAATTTGACCCTTTAACCTTAAAAGTGCTACTCAACCCTAGCTATGGTAGCACTATCGTGCTACCATAATTATGGCCAATTAAAAAAGCCACATTTGTAAGGTAGCTGACATGTAAGGGATGGCAGAGGTTCTCAACCATTACCTTTCAAATACGTCCCGCAGCTTAAATTCACAGCATGGTGCTATTCAAATATATTTTGCAGCAGTAAGGTTTAAGGGCATTTCTCAAGACAATGGTAAGCCTGATATATAAACAATCCCACCAGTACATTTCATCACAGTTCAGAACCTGTCACATTAACATAACAACCAGATGAATTCTGATGACACAGACTTATGTTTTAGCTATCTGATGTTATCAATACATAAGATACACCACAATTCATGGTGCACTACAACAATAGCAAGGATTCATTATTGTGATGTCAACAGACCTGACTGTCTCCTGCAGTCATAACCTGCAAAGGTTTTCATGCAAACAAAATGTTATGACTCACAGTGTTTCTTGCTTGAAAAATGTGCAATATATATTGTTGGCTGGGGATGGGGTGGGGTAGGGGTTCCTTGTGGTCCTATGCTTGCCAGGCAATTTTTAGAAACTGGATCTCACTGGTATTCATATAAACCATACAGATGATTGATTGATAATGTATGACCACTTGACTGTCTTCATCATTTCAGTAATTATATCAACAGCACACTATGCAGTTTGCAGGCAACATTAGTTTCAAGATTTCTTGTTCTATATAGGTTTATGCGTAATGTGCTTTACTGGTTAAACAACTTCCTTTCCTTTCCCTTAATACAGTTTACAAACTTACTTTCATAGAAACACAGAAACATAGACTTGGATGGCAGATAAGGACTGCTTGGCCCACCCAGCCTGCCCATTTCCCTACCAATTGGATAAGCTGCAGATTCTACTTAACCAACTGCCTACTTCCTCCTACCCCCACTATAATTGCCTTATGTCTGTCCCATGCATGCTTGAATTTCAACTGTTTTAGGACCCACAACTTCCCCAGGAAAGTGGTTCCATGCGTCCACCACTCTCTGCATGATAAATATTTCCTCACATTGCCCCTGTGCTGTCCCTCTGTCTTTGAATTGTACTCTCTTGTTCTTGCACATCTCTTTCTCTCAAAAATGCTACCTCTTGGACTTTTTTTGGGGGTCTCCTTGTAATGCCCAATTTGATAGACTTGTCTTTCTGCTATTCCCTTCAGAAGGACCTCAGAAAATAAGACATGCCAGTACCTATAAAGCTCCCATTTTGTAGATCCCACCTGTTAGGGGAGCGGAGAAACTGAAATAAATTAAATGAAATGAAATTGCTGTATTTCTATACTTTACTGCCTTGCCATGTCCTCTTACTCCACTCTTCCAAAAACAACTGACATTGCAGTTTTGGAACCTTGAAAATTACCCTTTACACTCCACAGGGGTTTGGTGTTTTACTGTTACCAGTGTTTCTTTGGGTTGACAATATTAAAAGCAGCACACAACTGCTAAACTTGCAATGACTGCAAAATATGGTCCAGTAAGTTTAATTCCATTTTCTCCTCTCCCCTAACAGGTGGGATCTACAAAATGGGAACTTTATAGGTACTGACATATCTTATTTTCACTGAGGTCCTTCTGAAAGGGAACAACAGAAATACAAGTCCATCAAGTTGTGCATTACAAGGAGAACCCCCCAAAAAATACACCACTTCAGAGTTGCATTGACAGCAAGGTACAGTAACAATACTGAATATTATAACATAGCTACATTCCTAACATGTAAACTGAGGCATTGACCGACTCATATGCATTGCACTTTGCTGCCCATTTAGGTCTGAACTATTGCTGTACTTCATTTTTATGTTTGCTTGCATGCATGTGCAAGAAACATAGTGCAATGATCCAAAATGCAGTACCGTACAGTTGAAAGAGAGAGCTCTGCTTCAGTGAGCAATGCCCCCCAACAGAGATGCACACAAGCAGGCATATTGCATGCTTATGCACTCCTTTCCCCCACGTACACACTGTTTGGCTGACTGGGGTGCCCAATCCCCCATTGGCTTCATGCTTCCTCCCAAAAAAAAGCTTTGCAGGTGCCACGCTGGGAGCCCACCCCAGCATGGCAGAAATTGTTATGGCCGATGGGGATGCCCAATCCTCTGTTGGCTCCAGGCCCCCAAACAGTTTCCAGCTGCCAAGCTGGTAGCCCACCTCAGCATGGCAAATGTCCCGTTGTCTTCCTAAAATAAAACAAAACCTGTAAACAAGAAAATATTCCTCGGCGGTCTCCATGCCCACCTGCGCCCACCCTCTGCATACTCTGTCTCCCCACACCCCCACCTCACCCCATACTTACCTCCAGAGTCCAGCGTGACAATCTTCAGTGGACTGGGAACACGTCTGCACTCTTCAAAGCTGACCGTGAACTGAGCAAATGGCGGTAAGCTATATAATGTAATAAATAAGGTTTTTTTCCAACTTTGCTGCATATCTCAGGCATTTTTTGGAATTTTGGCACCAAATATTCAACATGGGGTTTTTGAGACCCCTCCTCATGAATCCTGTCACTGCCTTAGCGTTAATCTGGCCAGAACGGTGATTTTGCGGTCACTGTGAAAAATCACCTTTCAGGACTGATTAATGAAATGACAGTGCAAGTGTTCATAAGGTGGGCTCTCAAAAAGCCTATGTTGCAAATTTGGTGAAACAATTCCTAAAAATGACTGTTTTATGAGCATACAGTGCCCAGTTCCTACGCACGCTTGTAAGTTCACGAATTTTTAATATTTACACTCCATATTTTCAACATTGCCATTTTACCACACCCGCTTATGAGCAGTGCAGCTGTCATTTTTCAAGTCACTCAAAATGTGTTTCTACGCATGTAGCGCACAATGGCACAGTCAGTGTGCGAAATCAATGTATGGGACACATTAAGAAAATCACAGTGACACTGTTCATGAGCAGAGTTCTTAAAATGGCTATGTTGAAAATTTGGTGAAAAAATTCAAAAAAATGACTGTTTCACGAGCTGCATTGCACAGTTCTATGCACACTGTAAGTTTGCAAATTTTTAATATTTGCACTCCAGATTTTCAACATTGCCATTTTACCACACTTCCTTATGAGCAGTACAGCTGCCATTTTTCACATCTTACCCAAAATGTGTTTCTGCACATGTAGCACACAATGGTGCAGTCGGTGTGTGAAATCAATGTTTGGGACAGATTAAGAAAATCACAGTGACACTGTTCATGAGCAGAGGTCTTAAAATGGCTATGTTGAAAATCTGGTGAAAAAATTCCCCAAAATGACTGTTTTAGGAGTGCACATTGGACAGTTCCTATGCACGCTCACAAGTTTGCAAATTTTTAATATTTGCACTCCAGATTTTGAACATTGCCATTTTACCACACTTCCTTATGAGCAGTACAGCTGCCATTTTCACATGTTACCCAAAATGTGTTTCTGCACACGTGGCACACAATGGTGCAGTCGGTGTGCGAAAGCAATGTTTGGGACAGATTAAGAAAATCACAGTGACACTGGTCATGAGCAGAGGTCTTAAAATGGCTGTGTTGAAAATTTGGTGACAAAAGTCCATAAAATGACTGTGTTATGAGTGAGCATTACACAGTTTCCATGCACCCTCTTAAGTTCATTAATTTGTAATATTTTCAGTCCAGATTTTCACCAGTGGCATTTTCCCACACTTCCTTATGAACAGTACAGCAGTCATTTTTCACAACATGGCCGAAATGTGTTTTCATACTTTCAGCATAGAAATGTGTGGTCACTGTGGGAAATCATTGTTCGGGACAGATTAAAAAAATCACAGTGTCACTGTTTATGATTGGAGGTTTCAAAATGCCTGTGTTGACAATCTGCTGTAAGAAATCCCCAAACTAATTACATTACAGGTGTGCATTGCACAGTTTCTATGCACGCTCGTGACTTCACCAGTTTTTTTAATATTTTCAATGCAGATTTTCAACATTGCCATTTTTTACACCACCCCAAGAACAGTACAGCTGTCATTTTTTACATCCTGTTCAGAATGTGTTTTTGCACCTGTGGTGACAAATGCCATAGTCACTGTGTAAAAGCAACTTTCGGCTAACAAACTGATATTGCCACTGTTCATGAGGTGGGGGTCACAAAAAAACTATGTTGAAAATCTGGAATGAAAATACCAATAAATGCCTGAGGTGTTTGGGTTTCCGACATTAACATCCCACACTGTTGATAATGACAGGCATCAAGGCTGTGACTTGGGATTGTCACCTGCAATGCTCATACTATTCCACCCCCACCCACACCTTGCAGTCACTGAGAGGCATCGAGGTGTGCCTTGGACTCTTCGGCCCCAAAGTTTGCCCCATTCTCCTATACCACACCCATCTCACCGTATTTCCTGATGGAATGGGGTGCGCATAAGGTCCAAAGACCCCAAGGCACACCGTGACAGTTGTCAGTGTCTGCAAGGTAGGGTGTGGTGAAATGGCATGGCCGTTATGCCTGATGACCCAAAGGCACACCCCAATGCCTTTCAGTCTCTGCAGGGTGCTGGTGGGGTTGGCTTCAGTTCAGTACTTCACTACCATTCCTATTATGCAGCTCTGTAACTCCTACACTACCAATGCCAGCAAGCAAACATTCAGCATTGACAAATGCTTGTTTCTCCCTGTATTTCTATACTTTACTGCCTTGCAATGTCCTCTTCCCCTTCCACAGGACACATACTAAAGCACATTTATATCACCTAAGTAAATCCAACACCACCACCACTCATTTTCCTCCCCCCCAGTCCCCAAAGGATCTTTTCTATATTTAAAGCCCAGTGATTAAAAGACAAATAATGCCTCTGACTTTAAATTTACTATCTGTAACAATATTTATTGCACATAGGCATTGATTTGAAAACTTTGCCTTATCCCCTTGTCTCCCTGAATGCCATTTGAATACCTGAATTTTTCAAACATTACATAACTGTTCCTCAAATAACTGACACTGCATTTTCTGAACCTTAAATAGACCATCTTAAAGGGCTGTGATTTTAAGTTTTATGATCACCATGGTTTCTTATTTGTAATTGGCAGTCAATGTAATCTGTAGTAGGTATATTAATATGTATTTCTATGGTGGTATTAAAGTTAAATACCATTCATACTAAGATACTAAGAAGCTAGCAGAGCAAGCATTCCTTGTAGAACTAGAAAGAAAGTGTTCCAAGACACAAAAAGTCTAACAGGGCTATGTTTCATTTGTTTAAATTGCACCCTTTCCATTGTTCACAGTTGTGTCATGAAGACTTAGGGCTGGATATTCAAACTGTACCAGGCAGGGGTGCAAGCCCAGGTGCAGTGCAACTAGGCTGCACCAGGGCATGGACCTGGTGATATTCAACGGTGCTGCACCATGGCTCAGCACTGTTGAATACTGCACTGAGGGCACACGCACTGTACACGGAGCAGTGGCACTGCGCCAGCGCAAGTGGTAGAATGGGAGCAGGGATATGTGCCAGTGCAAGTGTTGTTGTGCTAGGCGCATCAACTGCAATATTCAGAACTTGGTATGCAAATGAGGCCATTATGCATGCAAGGCTCAAATGGGGCCAATTTCATGTAATTATGGACCCATTTGCATGTGGTGCACTGATCCCCCGGCGACTTGCGCCTGGTTCCCTGCCAGGCTGCAGCTGTTGAGGACCGATGCCCTGCAGGTCCAAGGTGGTTCCCCTGCTCCTGTATGCCCAATTGAGGGAAGAAGCTGTGTCAATACCCTGGTGGTTGACTGGATCCCCCCACCGCCCGATTGCGGGCATATGTAAATGAAAGGTCCCAGGTGGTCCAGTGGAAACACTTCCCCATCGCCTTATCGCAGGCATAGATGAAGTGAAAGTACCTGGTGGTCCAGTGGAAACACCCCACCCTTGCCCGATGGAGTGGTTTCCACTGGACCACCAGGGAGCTTTCATTTACATATGCCCACAATCAGGTGATGGGGGGTATCCACTGGACTACCAGGGCATTTTTGTTATTGCCACCCGCGATCGGGTGATGGGGCAGGAGGTCATAGCACTCCTAGGACAGGGAGCTTGTGGACAGTGTTCTGGGTGGGCGGGTGGCCACCCACTGCTGGTGGCTGCCATGTTGTGCCCTGAAATATGGCAGCTCGCCTGCGGTTGGCCAGGATTTGCTCCTGGTTTTAACAGGCATCTTTGCGCCCCCCAGAGCAGCACAAAGCGCATTTGTGCCAGCATATGTGCCACACATCCCGGGCTGAATAACCGGGATTTGCATATGCATCATTCAGGCACGCCCTCGCACTAGCCACATTCTTTACAGATGCACCCTGGTGCATCATAAGTTGCATGGCGTAAATTGCCCTTTGAATATCATGCCAGTGTATTGGTGGTTGCATGTGGTGCAACCCTTTTGAATATCCAGGCCACAATGTTTTTATGTGAAACTCAATAGCACTGAGCTGTTAATTGAGCTTAATGGTCAGTCTGTGCTGAAGACAAGCGAGATTCAGGAAGGCTTAGGGTGAATGAAATTCATTTGAAAAGCATTGTTTGTTAACACTGTTGAAATGTGAAATGTTCAGATGAGTACAGTGAATCAGTTGTAGTATACATCTACATACTGTATGTATATAGGGAGGCAGTATAGTGCAGTAGTTTAAAGCTGTGAGCAGCAATATGGACCCCTAAGGAAGACTCTGGTTAAGAGTCGAAGCGCAGGGTTTTGCTCACATACTGCAACTGCTGTGTTTTGTTTGTACTGCAGCAATATTTTATCTGAAATTGTGGTAACTTTATCTATGTACCAGAGATTTTTTCAAGCTTTGTTTGAAAATAGAGCGCTTTTTGCTTGAAGTGATATTCTAAGTCTGTAGTTTATGTACCACGATTACTTTTGGTTTCTTGTAATTTGGGGTTGGCCACCTCTTTTTTAGTGAGCACTAGCTTAATTTCAGGCTGCTCACCAGCACAACTGTTTTGGTAAACTGCAAACATGGAGACCTGGGTTTAACATAGAAACATAGAAGTTGACGGCAGATAAGGACCGCAAGGCCAGTCCAGTCTGCCCATTTCTTTTCTACCTTATAAATGTGCCATCAGCCTTTGCTCTGTCAGTGACCTATCTATTCATAGTCATTTGTATTGCTCCTTATGCCTATCCATGCCTGTTTGAAGCCTGCACTGTATTCATAGCCACCACTTCTTGTGGTAAGCTATTCCATGCATCTACCACCCTTTCTGTGAAAAGAATTTCCTCCATTCCCCTTAATCGGCCTCCTCTAATCTCATGCTGTGTCCTCTTGTCCTGCTATTTTTCTTATATTTAAACATGTTAGACTCTTTCACCTCATTTATGCCCTTAAGGTGTTTAAATGTCTCGATCATATCACCTCTCTCCCTCCTTTGCTCAAGGGTATACATATTGAGCTCCATTAATCTGTCCTCATATGTCTTCTGATGCAGTCCCGCACCATTTTGGTTGCCCTTCTCTGGACTGCCTCAATTTGGTTAATGTCCTTGTGAAGGTGTGGCTCCAATACTGCACGCAGTACTCCAGATGGGGCCTAACCAATGTCTTGTACAGAGGGATTATTACCTCCCTCTTACGACTTGTGATACCCTACTAATACACCCTAACACCCCTAGCCTTACCTACTGCTTTAGAGGTCTGCTTGATGATTTTAGGTCATCAGTGATGATGATGCCCAAGTCTCTTTCTTCCTTGTGACTGCTAGCAACTCCTCCCAGCCTATAAGTGGCTTCAGGGTTTCTCTTCCCTATGTGCATGATTTTGACTTCTTTGCATTAAATCCCAGTTGCCACTCTTCTGACCATTTTGCTAGTTTATCCAGATCTCTTCTCATTCTGCCCACCCCATCTGGATCATCTACTCTGTTGCAGATCTTGGTGTCATCTGCAAACAGACAAGCCTTACCTCTAGTCCATCTGCAGGTCACTAATGAAGATGTTGAATAGGACTGGCCCCAGGACTGATCCCTGAGGTACCCCACTTGTGACTTGCATCTCTTCTGACTGTATACCATTTACCACCACTCTCTGTTTTCTGCCAGTCAGCCAGTTTGCCACCCAGTTGACCAACTTCTGACCCACCCCGAGCCTACCTAGCTTATTTATCAATCTTCTATGTGGAACAGTGTCAAAGCTTTGCTGAAGTCAAGGTAGGCTGACATCAACTGCTCCCCTTGGTCCACCACTTGGTTACCCAGTCAAAGAAATCTATGAGATTAGTTTGACAGGACCTTCCTTTGTAAACCCATGCTGTCTTGGATCCTGTGCCCCATGGATTCCAGGTGTTGCACTATCCTTTCCTTAAGGAGTGCCTCCATAATCTTGCCCACTACTGAGGTAAGACTGACTGGTCTGTAGTTCCCCACCTCCCCTGCTACCACTCTTGTGGAGCGGGATCACATGACCCTCCTCCAGTCTTCTGGGACCTCTCCTGTGCTCAGAGACTCACTAAACAATTCTGCTAGTAGCCTCTGCTAGTTCCTCCTTTGGCTCCTTAAGTACCCTGGGATGTATGCCATCAGGTCCCATTGCCTTATCCACCCTGAGCTTAGCAAGCTCTTGTAGGACCCTTTCTTTTTGTGAAGTAGTGCTCACCTCCCTCCCCCTGAGTCCATGATGCTGAGCTGTGGGCCCTGCCCTACCTTCTCTTCAGTAAATACTGAGCAAAAGTATCTATTTAGGATAGATGCCTTTACAGGGTCCTCCTCTTCACATGCTCTCTTTCTCCATTAAGCTAGCAATACCCTCTGGACTTTCTCCTTTCACTAATGTATCTATAGAAGTCTTGTCACCTTCTTTACTGTTAGTGCTAGTGTTTCCTCAGTTTGGGACTTTGCCTGCCTTACTGCCTTACCTGCTTCCTTAGGCAGTTTGGCATGCCTCCCTATCTTCATCCTGCTGTGTTCCTTATATTTCCTGAAGGCCAGCCTTTGGCTCTGAACTTTTCTGCTACTGTATTTGAGAACCAAAGTGGTTTCCTTCTTCTTTGCACTTCCTTTCTGTCTAACACAATGGGATGTTGCTTCAAGTATTGTATCCTTAATGCTTGCCCACTTTGCCTGTACCTCCTCACCTGTGTTTCTTTTTGCCAGGGCTAGCTTAACTCTGTTGGCCATCTTATCAAAGTCAGCTCCTCTGAAGTCCCATATTTTTGCCTTGGAATGGGATGATTTAGATGTAGTAGCTAAATTGAACCATACCATGTGATGGTCACTGGCCCCCAGGTGACCTTCTACCTGGAGATCTGTGATCCCTTCTTTGTTAGTCAGTACTAGATCTAGATAGCCTTGTCTCTTGTGGGTTGCTGTACCAGTTGTTTGAGGCCCTCCCCCTGCCGGGAATCCACTATGAGTCTAGTTCTGGCAGATGTTCCTGCTGGTATTGACCAATCTGTATCTGGCATGTTGAAGTCTCCCATTAACAGAACCTCCCCTTTAGCTGTCATGTTTTGTATATCTTCTAACAGTAATGTGTCTATGTCCTCCCTCTGGTCTGGGGGCCTGTAGACAACCCGAGTGGGATTGAATCCCACAGCCCCCACTTGCATACTATGTGACCCTGAGCAAGTCACTTAACTTCCTTGTACTCCCAAGTCACACCTGTAAACATGCTTCAGCTTAGTGTCTTTCACCTAGGGGAGAAAACACGTGTCTGTGTGTGTCTTAAAAGTTCCAGTCAGATGATATGTAGCTGTACTGGTGTAAAATATATATTACTGTTGACATAGAAACATAGAAACATAGACTTTGACAGCAGATAAGGACCGCTTGGCCCACCTAGTCTGCCCATTTCCCTGCCCACAGGATAAGCTGCAGATCCTAGATAACCAACAGCCTATTTCTTTCTACCCCGCACAAAAATTACCTTATGTCTGTCCCATGCATTCTAGAATTCTCCCACAGTTTTAGATCCCACAACCCTCTTGGACTTTGATGATTCCACTGAGCTACTTAAAAGTTTCATCATGCCCCTTTCACTCCTTTCCTCAAGGGTATCTATATTAAGATCCTTAGTCTCTCCTCATATGGCTTCTCTTGCAGACCCTACACCATTTTAGTTGGCCTCCTCTGGACTGCTTCCATCCTGTCTATGTCCTTGTGGAGATGGGGTCTCCAGAACTGGATGCAGTACTCCAGATGGGGTCTCACCAACTGTCTGTACAGAGGGATAACAACTTCTTGTTTTCTGCTGGTGATGCCTCTCCCTATACATCCCAGTATTCCCCCAGCCCTCCCTACTGCCTTCTCACATTGCTTGCTAACCTTAATTTCATCTGATATCATTACCCCCTGGTCCCTTTCCATTTTTATGTTGGCTTACGTGCATGCGCAAGCAACATCTTGCGCTAGTGCGGATCTTGGGGGCGCGGCTTCTGTTGGGCGAATGCAGGGCACGCATCAGTAGGTGTGTCCCTCATTCCCCAATCAGCCTGCATGCCACCGCCACACCATGCATTCATAATGGGGTGAGCACATCAAAGCAAAGGTCTGCTGCAATCTGAGCAAAGCTCTAATGCGCAGCAGTCCTTTGCTTGCCGTGCTCACCATCATTATGACCATGGTTGGCGAGCAGTCGGCCACCTCACACTTGCCGACATCGGGGGTGCCCAATCCCCCTGTCGGCAATCCCCCCGTATTTGTGTGCTGATGGGGGAGCCCACTCCCCATCAGCATCAGCCCCCCAACTGTTGAATGCTGAGGGGGGTGCCCAATCCCCCTCTGCTCGTGCTCCCCCCTTTCTTTGTTTGCCAGCAGGGTGCCCAATCCCCGTCTGCATTCCCCCTTCATGTTGTGTGTGCTGACAAGGGTACCCAATCCCCTGTTGGCTACTGACACCCCTCAAAACTCACTTAGGTGGCACGCTGGAGCCCACCCCAACATGCCAAATGACCTTAAGATTAGAGACTGTCCCATGATGGTTTTCTTTTTACCTGCAAAATGAAACCATCCTCGTAGTCTAGATGCCCCCTCCCCACCCACACCCACCCACTGTGCACCCTGCCTCCCCACCCCATACTTACCTCTGAACTCCGGCGCTATGATCTTCCGTGGACCGGGAACACATCTGCACTCTTCAAAGCTGACTGTGAACTGAGGAAATGCTGGTAAGCTGTATAATGCAATGAATAGGGTTTTTTCAACTTTGCTGCATATCTCAGGCATTTCTTGGAATTTTGGCACCAAATTTTCAACATGGGGTTTTTGGGGCCCCCCTCATGAATTCTGTCACTGTCATAGTGTTAATCAGCCTCGAAAGGTGATTTCGCAGTCACTGCGCGAAATCACCTTTTGGGACCCATTAACAAAATGACAGTGCCAGTGTTCATGAGGTGGCCTCTCAAAAAGCCTATGTTCCAAATATGGTGGAAAAAATCCAACAAATGCCTGTTTTATGAGTGTGCATTGCGCAGTTGCTATGCAGGCTCATAACTTCGTGCATTCGCAATATTTTAACACTGGATTTTCAGCATTGGCATTTTTGTGCACCTCCTTATGAACAGTACAGCTGTCATTTTCCACATCCTGCCTGAAATGTGTTCCACTTCCAGCTTGCAATTATTACTGTCGCTGCTGGGAAATTAGTGTTTGGGGCCCAGATTATGAAAATGTCAGTTACACGTTCATGAGCAGAGCTCCTAGAATGCCTATGTTGAAAATTTGGAGCTGATACTCCATAAAATGACTGTGTTACGAGTGTGTGCAGATTGCACGATGCTCATACCGCTGCAGCATTTGTGATATATTTTCACTCTGGATTTTCACCATTGCCATTTTCCACACCTCTTGATGAACAGTTCAGCCATATCACTTCATATATCCTGCCCAAAATGTGTTTCCGCACTTCTGGCACAGAATAAGTGTGGTTGCTGTGAAATCACTTTGGGACACTTTGAAATGACAGTGACACTGTACATGAGCAGAGGTGCTAAAATATCTATGTTGAAATTTGTGCGAATGCCCATAAACTGGCAGAGTTTCAAGTGTGCCTTGCATATTTCCCATGCACCCTTGCAACTCTGCAAATTCCATATATTTGTATGCCACATTTTCAGCACTGGCATTTTATTACACCTCCTTATGAACTGTGCAGCTGTCATTTTTCACATCCTTCCCAGCATGTTTTTCCGCACTGCACTAACAAACACCTACAGGGACACCCTAATGCCTCTCACTCTCTGCAGGGTGGGGGTGGGTTGGCATCAGTTCATTACTTGACTGCCACTCCTATGCTGCATCTCTCTAACTCCTGCACTGCCAATGGCAGCAAGATAACATTCGACATTTACAAATGCTTGTTGTTGTAGTTACTACTTCCCCCCATTATGTAATCTTCCCTGGGTTTTTGTTTCCAGGTGCATTATTTTTGTACTTCTTTGCATTGAATCTAAGCTGCCATACTTCTCACCATTCCTCCAACCTTGCCAGGTCCCTTGTCATTCTTTCCACGCCTCCTTGTGTATCAACCTTGTTGCAGATCTTTGTGTCATCTGCAAAGAGCATACTTTTCCTTCCAGTCCTCTACAATGTCACTTATAAACACATTAATAAGGACTGGACCCAGTACTGAACCCTGCGTACCCCACTGGTAACCCCTTTTTCTTCAGAGTGGACTCCATTTACAATTACTTTTTGTGTTCATTTGTCCAGCCAATGTTTTACCCAGGCTATCACCCTGGGACCCACTCCCAGGCTGGTTAATTTGATTATTAATCTTTTGTGTGGGACTGTGTCAAATGCCTTGCTAATGTCTAGGTAGGATATGTAAACAGCCCTCCCTGGTCTACTACTTTGGTCACCCAGTCAAAGAAATCAATTAGATTCATCTGACATGATCTTCCCGCTGTGAACTCATGCTGCCTTGGGTCCTGTGCCCCACTGGCCTCTAGGTACTCAACAATTCTTTCCTTCAGACATGATTCCATCACTTTCCCTACCACAGAGGTCAAACTGACAGATCTGTAGTTTCCTGCCTCTGTCTTGCTCCCACTTTGTGACGAGGAATCACATACACCTTCCTCCAGTCCTCAGGTACCACACCATCCTTCCATGATTTGTTAAAAAGGGTAGTCAGTGGTGTCACTATTTCTCCTCTTAATTCTTTTAGAATTCTGGGGTGAATTCTATCAGGCCCTATTGCTTTGTCCACCTTCAGTTTTAGGAGTTCTTTCACAACCCTTTCTCCTGTGAAAGGACTGGTATGGACCCCCCTATCCAAAGTGCTTCTGTTAATTGGATTAGACACCTCTCCCCCCCTTGTGAATACTGAGCAGAAGTATTCATTCTGTATCCCTGCTTTTTCACTGTCCTGCTTTGCCCACCCACCGTCCATTCTATTCAGCCTCACTATCCCTCCCTTTGTCTTTCTACACTCCCTGATGTACCTGTAAAAGGTTTTATCCCTCTTCTTAACCAAGTTGTCTATCTTTTTCTCAGTTTGGGCCTTTGCTATTCTGACTTCCCTCCCTGCTTCCTTCTGCCATTACTGGTACAGTTTTCTGTCCTGCTTCTTCTGTGTTTCTTTATGCTTCCTAAATGCTATATTTTTCTCCCCAACCTTATCCGCCACCTCCTTTGAGAACCATTGTGGCTTTTTCTTTCATTTTGATTTATTTGCTTCACAAAAAGGCTTGTTGCCTCTGTGATGGCAGTTTTGATGCTTCCCCATTGTTGCTCCACCCCTCCTTCTAGCCTGTTTGCTGGTGCTCTTCTAAGGCACTCTCCATTTTGCCAAAGTCAACCCTCGAAGTCCAGTACCCTCACTTTTATATGGCTTGACTCTGTAGCTGAGTTTATCATGAACCACACTGTTTGGTGGTCACTTGCTCCAGATGGCTACCCACTTCTAGATCTGAGATCCTCTCACTGTCCCATTTGGGAGTACAAAGTCTAAGACTGCTCCTCATGAGTGGGTTCCAAAACTAGCTGGCTGAGGCATGCCACCTGTAAGGCATTGACAATGGCCCTGCTTTTGGATGTGGCTGCAGCAAGGTGCTCCAGTTAACAACTGGCATATTCAGGTCCCCATCAAGAGCATCTCTCCTTTCTTTGCCATCCTAAGTATGCCTTCTATCATATCCTTGTCCATTCCTCTCCATACATGAGGGTCTGTATACAACCCCATGCAGATTGTGGTGTCATTTCCAGTCTCTAAGGTGACCAACAGTGCCTCCTCTTCCCTGTTTACTCTTTTGTTCCATTGCTTTTATCCCTTCCTTACATAGAGAGCTACTCCTCCCCTACCCTCCCTGTCTTTCTTGTAGGTTGTGTACCCTGGTATGTTAACATCTCAGTCATGGTTCTCTGTGTACCATGTTTCTGTGACTGCTATGATATCCAGGCATCCCTCTTCCATCAAGGCCAAAGGTTCAAGGAGCTTGTTACCCAAACTATG
This sequence comes from Neoceratodus forsteri, assembly GCA_016271365.2. Lineage (NCBI taxonomy): Eukaryota > Metazoa > Chordata > Ceratodontiformes > Ceratodontidae > Neoceratodus > Neoceratodus forsteri. The sequence goes on along the minus strand of CM028136.1, from coordinate 119,257,349 downwards.
GGCATTGGTACTCATTACCCTCCATTTCTTGATGGCCTTACCCTTTTGCCCCATCCTGCCCTTATTGCCTTTGTCATTTTCTCCATTTATCTCTCGTTCTCTCCTATCGACATCTCTGTCTTGGTGTTTATCTCACTTACTACCCTGTTTTTTTAGAGGGGCTTGGATTACCCTTCTCCTTTCCAGTGCCTCCCCCCTTGGCTAGTTTAAATGCTTGCCAATGAAGCATTTAAACCTATCACCTAGGATCCTGGTTCCCCTCCTGGACAGATGTAGACCATCACACCAGTATAGGCCTGCATCACTCCAGGTGGACCTCCAGTCCCCAGTGAAGGTTACCGTGTGTGCTGCTTGTCTAAGGTCCCTCCCAAACTCCACAAACTCTTCCTGCACTGCTCTGATCCCTTTCTCAGCCAGGTCATTTGTCCCTAGGTGGACAATGACATCCAGCTCCCTTCCCAATGCAGCTGCTGCAGCGATCCTGAAGATTCACTCCCTATCCCTCCAAGCCATGGCACCACGCAGGCACCTTACCTCCCTCTCCCCTTCCTCTCCCAGTTCTACCCCCCTAACAATGGAGCCCTCCACCAGGAGTTGTTTACTTCCCCTGTGGGGTCCCATGCTACCCTCTTGTGGGTCTCCTTTGTGGAGGTTCCCAGCATCCTCCTTGGTCTCCACAGTGGGTACCTCCATAGAGGAGTCAAACTTTGCCAGAATGGCATATGAATTGTGGAGAGGTACAACTGGAGGGATGCACCTCTGCTCCACCACCCTCACCCTCCCTGAGCCCACTGTGGTTCAACTGCTCCTCTTTCTTGGCAACCTCTGAGGCAACGGCAGTGGCCCTGGTGGTCCCTGAGTGGGAGAGGAGGTCCCACAAATCCTGGCCAACTCAGCCTGGAGATGAGCAACCTCTCTTTCAGCCCAGAGTGGTGCCTGCAGATGGGACAACTCCATCCTCCAGAACATCTCCTGGAAGACTGCTGCTCCACAGTCACTGCACTGCACCACTCCCATCATGACTTATTTCTGGACCCTTAAATGTTGTTTTCTCTGTTTATTTTTTTTCTCCCTACTTACTTACTGCCTCTGTGCCCTTTAAGATCCTGATCTTCCTGACCATGTTCTTAATCAGCCACAAGGACTGTGGCCATATATAATGATGAGAATTTCTTCTCACGACTCTGTGAATCCCTTTCCAGACACATGCTCTCTGCCTATATGCCCCCCACTCACCTCCCCCACTCCTTCCTAGCCATAGTTAATGGTGAACCCCTAATCGCTAATGCACTTATAGTTAACCTTGCACTTTTGTTTCACCTTGCAAATTTTATTCTGTCTCTGTCTCTCCTCGCAATCTTGCCCTAGGTCAACCTCCTTGTATGCTATTCAGCTATTTTCTAACTACAAAGCAATGTCCCACCAAGTGTTTGCCAAATATATTTATGCAATTTTATCTATCTAGTACAAGACTCTACACATTGTATCCATTTAGTTCATATCTGTTAGCATTCCTCCTTTTCAGTACTTCTGTAAAGTCTGCTTACTTTATTGAATGTCATCAAATTGTATATCTGTATCGTGTACCAAATCTCTGTATACTATCCTCATGTTTTCCTATTCCCCAGGTCGCACTGGGAGATGAGCAACTTGTTGCTCAGCGTGCCTTCCTGGTGAAACATTTCAATAAATAAATAAAAAAACACCCCAAAAGAACATGTGCATACTGAAAGCATGGTTGGGTAACAAAACATATGGTTCCAAATATAAAGACCTGAAGAGTCTCCAAATGGATTAAAATCTATTTTCTTATGAAGATGCAAAGAGTTTAGTTTAGAAACAATGTAGTAACATCCACATTGGTGAGACTGCTCAGAATATGGTGAGCACATTTCTGTGCTCTTAACAATCATGGGCATTCACATGTAGGGATGTGGATGAGCTGATAGCAAAGGCTCTCAGCAGCTCAAGACATGGTTGTCTAGCTCTCTGTCCACCTTGTCACTGGGTAGAGTAATTTCTGCTTGAAGACAAATATATTTTTTTGTTTTAAATAAATAAGAAATGAATGTTTAGACACAAATACACACATAAAGGACATTTTTTCATCTATGCAGAATGTTTTAATGAGTGAATTTGATATGTGCAATAAATAAATAAATATATTTTAGTACAATTGACATGGATTTTTCATAGGTAATCATTAATTGTGTTCTATTTAGCCAGTAAAATTTAATTACTGCTTCATGTTCACTCATTTAATTACAATCAACATAGTAATCATTTTTCCACTGTTTAAAAGATGGGCATAAAATGTATGGTGAAATACTGTGAGTGAGAAAATATAATGTTATGTGTTTTGCATCTGTACAGTTGTCAATTGTATCTGCACAGCCGTCAGTCAAATGTGATGCAATTTTTGAATTAAATAACTGCAGTATTCAGTGTTTGTGAATAACGACCAATCAATCTATTTGAGTAACGTTTGGGTATATTAACTAACATTTTAAATGTGTTTTAAAGCCTGAGACCACTAAACAATCAACAAATATTCAATACTGTTATTCATAATTGAACACTCAGTTTTGCAATACTCTCTTCTCAGGTCCCCTCCCCACTTAACATATATCCATCTGCATAACAAGCTGTTTTATAGCATTTGGGGGTTATACAGTTGCTGGAAAAATTGTTTTACTTTACTTTTAACACTGAAAGAGAAACCTGCCTCAAACAACAAAATGTTGAAGCTTCTCTCTTTGTTTTAAAGCAGTTCAGATTCATGCCAAAAAGCTCATTTTTATAGCATCACAAAGGTATCAATCACTGCTTTTTGTAATAGACAGAGTTCCAAGGTCTGAAAATGCACCAGTGTCACATCACTCTCTCCTCCTTCTTCTGCAATGTCGACCAACTAAAAAGAAAAATACCTTAAAAACAAAACCAAAACAAAGGTGTGAAGCATAAACTGAAGCAAACTCACAGATGTACTTTGCATTCACCTTCCCCTGAAGTGACTTACTGTGTCTGTGAATTCTGGAAACAAGTATTCACTTTAAGCAGTTACTGTATATCTTGCCCTGCAAGTCTTAACTGCAGGACATTAAAATAGAGCTCTGAGTGGAGTGGTGAAATGGTTGAGGTGGGAACTCATTCACTGAAATGACTTTAATTTGAATTAAGTGAAACACATGGTTTACTGAGCTAAATAAATATTTACTTGTATGTGTTTTATCTTGTATGTAGAAAGGAAGTAGGAGGCACCAATACAGAGGAGTCGGTGCCAAATTAAAACACTTATTAAATTTAGTTACCTGCAGTTTTCACAAGAGGACAGTAGGCAAGAGACGTTGTATTTGTGTCCTGTTTTATAATGGGGATCTAACATTAGCAATGGTATTCCTGTTACTACTAGTCAGTTTCAATTTTTCCAACTCTACAGATAGAACCATTTAAAAAAAAAATAATGAATAAAGTCTTAAGGAAAAAGCCTACCAAGCAGTAAGCTATTTTCCCCGGGGCAAATGCCTAATACTGTAAATAAATCAGTAATAATACACAGTTACTGACAAATGTATTCCACTGTTGAAAACTAATCTTCATTTTAAAAGGAGAATGCAGACAGACTACCAATAAGTCATAGCGTGCCCCCCCCCACCACCAGCTGTAGCAAAATTATGGCACCAACCTAAAAGATCTATAGGAGAGAAAATCTATATTGCTGGGACATATGAAGATAAACTCAAGAGACCCTGTAAAAGGAAAAACACCTCCCTTTCACATGGAGCATTCAGATAGAAGCTAGCATGGATACAAGATTCCTACCTAGCTCTTGATTGCCATGGAATTAAAAGAGTATATTTAATTATATAGGCTCTGCCATTCTAGTCCTTTCCTCTAGTGTGATTGCTGTGAAACTAAAACAATGTTATTTTTATAGTTTGCTATATTGTCATACGGGGCTGCCCATCTGCTTTTGAAAATATAAGGTGTCACAATGTGCCTACATTTTACTGCACCCTCCTCATATGCTGTACAATAGCTGTAAATGTTCTGTTGTCAGCATAGAATGAGATGGTTTGGGGAGTTTTGGCAACCTCGCTTAAACTGGTGACAAATGCCCCTGTTTCAGCAGTTGCCGTTGTCTGGAAATAGACGGAAAGTGTCACTCAAGATGCTTGATCGAGCAGAGACAATCCTCTTTGCAGGATGGGGCTGGCTTCAAGAGCAATCAGTCAGTCTGCATTAATTATCCCCCCAAAAAAATCTAACACTCCCCTCTGAAGGGCAGTAGATGCACAAGTTCACGAGAAAGCAAGAAAGAGAGTGAAAAAATAGTAACAAAACATATGGTTGTAAGGGTAAAAATGAAGGCGAGCACAACTAAATCAAGTTTAAGAGAAACCCCTTTAATTGTATACATCTAAACAGGGTTTTAAATAATTGATTAGCAGTTTTTTTCTTGGGACAATACTAACTGTACAGAAAGTATTTATATAGGTTTTCTAGAAGTGTTATGTTTGTTAAACACAGTGAGGCAAGTGCTATGCATTTCCACAATGTTTTAGCACTTTTATGAGCAAAACACTAATCAATTTTTTGTGTTAAATAAAACTCTGCTAAAGATTTTTTTATCATCATTATGATTATTATTATTATGTTGTCCTGACAGGCTCCTGAAAGTGTTATAATGGTACAAGTCTCTGTGTTTCCTGCAGCAAAAAAAAAAAAATAAATCTGCAGAGCCAAAATGTCTGCATGATTTGACCTGATAAGGAATAAATTTAGTGTGAGGCTTGGATTGTCCTTTGATTATTGTGGGACCCGAGAAAAAAAAACAAATTAGCAGTTCTCGTGATTGTTCACTCATGTCAAGTGCAATGTTCTGTAGCATTCAATATTAGTACCTACTTTGGTAATCTGCTGTACCTTTGTAGGTATGACTAGATCGGCCATAGATAGAGCAAAGGCCAATGGCACATTCATAAGGCAGAAAAAGAAATGGGCAGACTGGATGGGCCTTGCAGCCCTTATCTGCTGTCAACTTCTATATCTCTATGTTTCTAACGTATAAATTGTATGTGCTTCATGAAACTGTTGCCACAAGCAGAAAACCCATGGTTATGTGCTGGTAGCAGTGCACCTTGTCTGCACAGGTACTTTACACGAAGGAAGGCTGTCCATATACATATGTGTATGTCAGTGTCTAATGTGAAATATTTTCACAGAAGTGTGTCATGGATAAAATGAAATGATCACAAACATAGCACTTGACCAACATTTTCCAAGAGATAACTACACATCGAGATTTCCACCCACCATGTTTTCCTTTGAGGCCACTGTCCTACTCCTCCACCCCCAGTACCGCTGTACAATCTGCAATTTTTCTACTTGTCAGTGTACCATTTAAATTGTGTCTGTGCACCAGGGTTATCACTTAATGCTATTTAAAGTAACTGGCACACCACACTTATGAATAGTAAGTTGCTTCTAGCATCCATGAATAATGTTTGCAACCAGGAGTCTACATATCCAAAAAGTCCATGAGTGTAGACTCCCAGAAAGATATAGGTACATCAACAGTGTACCCTGTAACAGAAAACAGAATTATTTGACCTTAGGTTGTGATTTTCAATACCCATTCATAAAATCAACATTCAGATGAGTGCCCCCGCCTAATGACAGCAAAACCCAAAAGAGCTTGAATATGTTTATTTTTTTATTGAGGGCCTGTATGTATGGGGCCCCTATGTCTCCATAAATGGGTTAATTTCCAGTCTATCATTGAGACCATCATTTTCCATTCCTCACAGAGAAGAGAAAGGTCCCCTACAATGCTACTTAATAAACAAATGCTTCACATAAGAATAAATATTTTTGTCTGTGGCAGAAGTGTTAAAAATAGAACATAATTTCTTTTATTGCCTTTGTTAGAGAATAGTTCATTTTGTTATGCTATGCCTTGTTTTTATTTAAAGGTCCCACTATAGTGTTAATTTAATACTGCCATGTTCCTCATAAGTGCTGCAAACCAAGGTGAAAGTGAGGGAAGCGGACCACAAGTTAGCTCTATGTGCAGACACACACACACACACACACACCTCACACACACTCAGCTTGCTCTGTCACAGCACAAAAAAATTGGGAGAGGGTAACAAGGTCAGGAAATTAAACCCTGTACAAAGCCCTGCCTGCCCAGCAGATTCTCCATGATGTTGACTACAATGGTAAATTGCTGGAAGCACTGGTAGGGAACATGAAAAAGGCATCCCTCCAGGTTGTAACAGAAAGGGCAATTTTTCCTCTCATGGAGAAAAAATGTATTGTAATATGTGTAAGCAGTGGAAGAAGTGCTGTCTGAAATTAGAAAGACGGCCTTTGAATAGAACCATGGAGCAGTCTTTGTTTGTTTTGTTGTCCAAACAGCCACTCTGTGTTGAAAATGTCCTAAACAAAACACAGTAGCCTGGTCTTTCATCTTTTGGGCTTAAGAGCTCCAAAATATCTGCCACACAAATCAAAACGTTCTACATAGTGATTGTTGGCCCTAAAGTGGTGCATAGATCAGGGAACAATAATGAGTAGCAGGCAGCCACTCCTTTATGGAGCATGAATGAAAAGCTCACTGTGGCTTGACCTTTGTTTTTACTTAAAAGTCCCACTGCAGTATTAATTCAGTGCTGTCACATTCCTCTTCTTGTTAGGTACTCATCAGTGCTGCAAACAGAGAGGAAAGCCAATGGGAGAACCACAAGTTAGTGCTATGGACAAGTGCATTCTCTGTCTAGCTCAGCTTGTGTCACAGCACAAAAGACTGGGACAGTGTAACAAGGCTGGGAAATAAAACCCTGTACAAAACCCTGCCTGGTCTACTTAAATGTGCTTGCTTGTTCCACTGCAATATGAAAGCCAGGAGAGAACTGGAGGCCCAGATCAGAGGACATGGTGTGGGCAAAGTGAACTACTGAAAAACTCAGTCACAACCTTGGCAAAAGTTTTGCTAAGTTCAGCTTTAGCATCCATAGAAACATAGAAACATAGAAGTTGACGGCAGATAAGGACCGCAAGGTCCATCCAGTCTGCCCATTTCTTTTTCTACCTTATAAATGTGCCATCGGCCTTTGCTTTGTCAGTGGCCTATCTATTCATACTCATCTGTATTGCTCCCTTATGCCTATCCCATGCCTGTTTGAAGCCCTGCTATATATTCATAGCCACCACTTCCTGAGGTAGGGACGCCTTGCATCCACCACCCTTTCTGTGAAAAGAATTTCCTCACATTCCCCCTTAATCGGCCTCCATCTAATCTTGTGCTGTGTCCTCTTGCCCTGCTATTTTTCTTATATTTAAACATGTTAGACTCTTTCACCTTGTTAATGCCCTTAAGGTGTTTGAATGTCTTGATCATATCACCTCTCTCCCTCCTTTACTCAAGGGTATACATATTGAGCTCTGTTAATCTGTCCTCATATGTCTTCTGATGCAGTCCCTGCACCATTTTGGTTGCCCTTCTCTGGACTGCCTCAATTTGGTTAATGTCCTTGTGAAGGTGTGGCCTCCAGTACTGCATGTAGTACTCCAGATGAGGCCTAACCAGTGTCTTGTAAAGAGGATTATTACCTCCTCTATGACTTGTGAAACCCCTACTAATACACCTAACATCCTCCTAGCCTTACCTACTGCTTTAGAGGTCTGCGTTTGATGATTTCAGGTCATCGTACGATGATGCCCAAGCCTCCTTTCTTCCTTGTGATCGCCAGCAACTCCCTCCCAGCCTATAGGTGGCTTCAGGGTTTCTTCCTATGTGCATGATCTTGCATTTCTTTGCATTAAATCCAAGTTGCCACTCTTCTGACCATTTTGTTAGTTTATTTAGATCGCTTCATTCTGCCCACCCCATCTGGATCATCTACTCTGTTGCAGATCTTGGTGTCATCTGCAAACAGACAAACCTTACCCTCTAGTATATCTGCAAGGTCACTAATGAAGATATTGAAGAGGACTGGCCCTAGGACTGATCCCTGAGGTACCTCACTTGTGACTTGCATCTCTTCTGACTGTATACCATTTACAACCACTCTCTGTTTTCTGCCCGTCAACCAGTTTGCCGCCCAGTTGACCAACTTCTGACCCACCGCGAGCCTACCCAGCTTATTTATCAATCTTCTATGTGGAACAATGTCAAAAGCTTTGCTGAAGTCAAGGTAGGCAACATCAACTGCTCCCCCTTGGTCCACCACTCTGGTTACCCAGTCAAAGAAATCTATGAGATTAGTTTGACAGGACCTTCTTTGTAAACCCATGGTGTCTTGGATCCTGTGCCCTATGGATTCCAGGTGTTGCACTATCCTTTCCTTAAGGAGTGCCTCCATAATCTTGCCCACTACTAAGGTAAGACTGACTGGTCTGTAGTTCCCTGCCTCCTCTGCTACCACTCTTGTGGGAGCGGGATCACATGAGCCCTCTCCAGTCTTCTGGGACCTCACCTGTGCTCAGAGACTCACTAAACAGTTCTGCTAATGGCTCTGCTAGTTCCACCCTTAGCTTCTTAAGTACCCTGGGATGTATGCCATCAGGTCCCATTGTCTTATCCACCCTGAGCTTAGCGAGCTCTTGTAGGACCCCTACTTTTGTGAAGGGAGTAGTGCTCACCTCCCTCCCCCCTGAGTCCATGATGCTGAGCTGTGGGCCCTGCCCTACCTTCTCTTCAGTAAATACTGAGCAAAAGTATCTATTTAGATAGATGCTTTACAGGGTCCTCCTCCTCACATGCCCCCTTTTCTCCATTGAGCTTAGCAATACCCCCCTGGACTTTCACCTTTCACTAATGTATCTATACAAAGTCTTGTCACTTTCTTTTACTGTTCGTGCTAGTGTTTCCTCAGTTTGGGACTTTGCCTGCCTTACTGCCTTCCTGCTTCCCTTAGGGCAGTTTGATATGCCTCCCTATCTTCATCCCGCTGTGTTCTCTTATATTTCTGAAGGCCAGCCTTTTGGCTCTGAACTTTTCAGCTACTGTTTTGAGAACCAAAGTGGTTTCCTTCTTCTTTGCACTTCCTTTTCTGTCTAACACAATGGGATGTTGCTTCAAGTATTGCATCCGTAATGTTTGCCCACTTTGCCTGTACCCCTCACCTGTGTTTCCTTTTGCCAGGGCTAGCTTAACTCTGTTGGCCATCTTATCAAAGTCAGCTCCTCTGAAGTCCCATATTTTTGCCTTGGAGTGGGACGATTTAGATGTAGTGGCCAAATTGAACCATACCATGTCATGGTCACTGGTCCCCAGGTGACCTTCTACCTGGAGATCTGTGATCCCTTCCCTGTTAGTCAGTACTAGATCTAGGATAGCCCTGTCTCTTGTGGGTTGTTGTACCAGTTGTTTTAGGCCCTCCCCCGGCAAGGAATCCACCATGTGTCTAGTTCTGGCAGATGGTCCTGCTGGTAGTGATCAATCTGTATCTGGTATGTTGAAGTCTCCCATTATCAGAACCTCCCCTTTAGCTGTCATGTTTTGTATATCTTCTAACAGTAATGTGTCTATGTCCTCCCCCTGCTCTAGGGGCCTGTAGACAACCCCGAATCTTATGGCTGTCCCATTTCCTGTTTCCAGGGTGACCCATAGTTCTTCTGGCTCCTTATGTGTATTCTGATTTTCTGTAGCTTTGATATTTTCATTGACATACAGGGCCACTCCACCCCCCCCCCTTTTTGCACCTCGGTCTCTTCTGAACAATACATAGCCAGGTACTGAAGTCTCCCAAATGTAGTTACTGGTAAAGCCACATCTCACTAATTGCTACTATGTCCAGTTTAGCCTCTGACATTATTGCCTGAAGGTTGGGATCTTATTTCCCAGGCTGAGCATTGTGTACATGATTTTCCATTAGCCAGATTTCAGTGTGTTAGTTGTTGGGTGAGGTTTGGCATTTCCCCTGCATCAGCACGTGGGGAGACGGACCGTTTTCTTACCTGGTGATGCAAATGAACTGCAAACATGCTGAATCCTGTTTGACCACTAGCTGAGGGGGTGTGTTCTTCCTATTCAACGATGGGGTGCTGCACCCATCTCCCATTTGCTAGTTTAAATATTATGCATAGATGACAAACTTCTGCCCCAATGCACTGACTCCTCCTTAGTCAGATGCAGTCCATCAAATTTAAAGAACTTTCCTCCCAGAACTGTTGCCAGTTCCCTTCAAATCTGTGTCCTTTTTCCTAGCACCAGCCCTTGAGCCACATGTTTAGCTCACCTATCTCCCTTCTCTGACCTTCTGTCCATCTGCCCCCTCTCCCAGATTGGCAGGATCTCAGAGAAGGAGATGCCGAATGAAATGGATAATAGTTTGTCATCCAGCCTGGTCAGGTGTTCCTTGGTCTCCACAACTGACCAGCTGGAGATCGTAGTCCCTCGTGTACCAGGACTTCAATGTTTTCTCCTGCTTTGTGAACAATTTTAGCAATGCGGTCAGTGTCTCTCACACTGATGTACCTGGGAGACATCTGACCATTACCCCTGGCTGGAGATGGGTATCAACTCCCCGAATCATGGAGTCTCCTATGATCAGAAGTTTTTTGGATGTCCTTTTTGCTTTTTTTGTTTTGGTTCCTGATTTGGGTGAGTTTTTTGTGCTAGCTCCTCTGCTGCAGTGTCCTGCTCTGCAGTGTCCTCTGCCCCTTTGTTTGATTTCAGAGATAGAGGCAGATACCTGTTTGTAGTATTTATATGGTTTTTGGAGGTAATATGTTGGAGAGCAGAGAGTGATGGGGCACCCGATTTGCCCCTCCTAACCACCTGCCAACCTCCTGGACCAACAACCCTCTGTGGTCGAGGTTTTTCTGTTGGATGTTGGGGAAGTGATGGATGGTTCTTATAATATATTTCCTCTTGAATATGAAATTTGAGGCATGCAATCTCTGCCCATGCTGCCCGGATCTGAGCCCTAAGATCTCCAATGGCCCAGCATGTAGGACAGTGTCCTAAATCCTGTAAGACTGTCCTTCTGAAAATTGTTCCACAGTCCCTGCAGTTAATGATATCCATTCCAGATAAGTTGCTGGGTTTATAACCTAGTCAGAGTAATTAGAAGGAAGAAAATACAAGTCATGGGTTGATTTTGTGTTTTGTTTTTGTATAACTTGTTATAACATTCACACAATGTTTCATATTCCCTCTCTTCCTCCCTCCCACATTATACTTTATCTGTCCGCACCTCAGACTGCTACTTTTTTCCCATCCATACTTACTCAATTATTCAGCCTAGAAGGCACAAAACAATAAGCCTGCATATAGAATACTGCACTCAGTGCCCATCCTAATGCACAGTTAATGCACAGTCTGACCCAGGAGAATCTCAGGGGGCAGCAAACAAGTAAAACAAGGGAACAAATCCTATATATTGAAAATGATTGGCTATTTAACTTGTAGGCATGTCAAAATAGGTCTAAAAAAATGGGCAGACTATATGAACCTAGTGGTCTCTTTCTGCTGTCAACTTCTATGTTTCCTTTTCATAGGGGAGGGAAGAAGACTTTGCTTAATTACCAGTCAGAACAGAACCCAGTTCAAGTAAAGGGTTAAATCTTTCCTTCTGTCTATGCTACAGATAAGAAGGGTTTCAATTTATGGCTAGCTATGAATCCTATGAAACAATCTATCTGAGTTGTCTGACTACCCCCCTCCCTCCAAGCATCTGGTTTTGAAGTCATGGACAGTGCTGTTAAGTGGTATATTTATGTTTAATCCTGGAAAAAAATGTAATTTTTATTTTATTTTGATTTTGTTAACTGGGTAGGTGCACCGATCCCATGGACCATTTTCGGCACAACCCGGCCACATAAGGTGACATACAGAGTAGAAACATAAAATAACAAGAACATAACACGATTAAATAATACATAGTGAAAGGTTACAGTTGTTACATTTGGCAATACATGGTGGCAGTAGTTGAGGACAACATATAAAGCAAAGTAAGGCTCATGGTGGTAAAGTTTCAGTAAATAAGAGAACCTACATGGCCCTACTCCTGGAACCTATAAGAGGGGGGCTAGTCCTTAAAGCAGTGGCAAGCAGATGCTATGGTATGATATTAGATGGTGGGGTTATCTTAAAAAAATATATATATATTTTATGTCAGAACTCAACCACACTGTCAATAGTGATCGCTCCTACACTCACAGAAACATGGTCAACTATGTATGAAGGCTGTAACCAAAACAAAAAAAACAAACAAACAAAAAAAAAACATCCTTGGTATTTTGCAGAGCTACAGTAGGATTATTTTAGCTATGCATGATGTAAAATGTTACATGGCAGTAACATCACAGCTAATTACTTTGAGGTGGGTATGTAACCTGACGGGTCATTTACAAATGGTTTCATAGATTCATCACAGCTAGCCTTGACCTGGAAGCCTCCTTATGTGTAATATGGAAATTATGTCATTCCTTTAAGTGCTTGAAAAAGTAATGTGTTCAATGCTGCTTTATTACTAAACATGGGCATGCTACTGAATTTTTTTATATGGATAAACATAAATGAATATGGTTTGCGATTTACAGGGCATATCAGTAATAGTTTACATTTTCTGGACTTTACCATATTTGCACAAGCAGGTCAGGTTGTGGAAATTAAATCCTTTAGACAGTTGACAGCTACAAATGCCCTTTTGAGAGAGGACAGTTCTCACCCGAAATCCTTGATTAAGTCCATTCCTTATTGACAATTTGTCAGACTGAGAAGAAATTGTTCTAATATCAAAGTTTTCCAAGAAAAGGCTGAGGAAGTAAAGTAACATTTCAGAACATGGGGATATTTATAGAGTGGCATAACAAATGGTTACCTGAGAGCATATGCCCTTAATAGGCTAGAATTGCTCACACTAAAAGAGGCATGGTAACAAACAAAAAAATGAAAAAATATAGTTTGTTACACTATATAGTAAACTAGCAGGTCAGATTACAGCTGTTGTTTAAAGTACTGGTCTGTCTTAACCAGAGCTGTGAAACTGGGATCAGTATCTGGGTATTCCCACTTATTTCCTTTAAAAAGCTCCTAGTATTGGAGATCAGATCCTGCACAGTAGACTGGTGAGGTAAATTTAGGATCCTATAAATTGAAACTGGTTGGCTATTTAACCTGTTGGCATGTTTAGATGTGGTAAATGTAGCAACTGCAGCAACTGCAATCAGACAAGGGAATTGAAACTGCAGGGCTATTAGTGAACAGTTGAAATCACGGAACATTGATTTCATTACATGCGGACAGTGTTTGTTGTTTTTGCTGGTTTTGCTGTCTGGTATCCTTGTTTAAAACTATATGCTGGAAGAATAGTTAGATCTGTCTGTTTAAAGATACAAGAATACCTTAGAGATAAAACCTCAGCGATGGGATGAAACACCAGTGGGAGAACATTTTCTACAGGATCATACCAGTAGTCCTGTTAAAGACGTTGCAGCAAAAAACGATCTGCCTTTGTCTAATGAATCACTTTTTAAAGCTGTACCCATTACACTGACAAGGTGACATGAACTGGATGGGCCTTGTGGTCCTTATCTGCCGTCAACTTCTATGTTCCTATGTTTCTATGAAATAAATAATAATATTACATTTGCTTGCACTGAAATGTGCAGAAGTTTATGTTCACATAGCTGGATACACTGTATGTAAATTACATTTTACTTTTCTAGTCCTAGGAGGGTGCTAACTGTCAAACTTGCTCAGCCATATAAAAGCAGTTACAATGAAGAGCTGATGCATACTACATGAAAATAGAGTTGGTTATATTTCAATACAAGGAAATAAAATATTACTCTGTTTCAGTTCACACCTTGTCAATGTGTTTAGGGCTTTAACAAGTATTTCATTAGACCAAGGGAGATAGTTTTACCGCAGTGTTGTAATGTCTTTTTACAATAGCAATGGCATTTCTTCCTTTTTTTTAATTAAATAAGCTTTATTAAATTTCAAACACACAAAAAAAAAAACAGGCAGCACATAGTGCAGGTAAATACAAAAAATGGAGGCTGCATAACAATAATGACAAACAACATGTAATAGGGTGTAGGTTGAGTGACAACACCAGAGACAAAAATGTTCAGTTTGGTGCTCACACTAACTTTGTGTGGCCCATTTATTCAAAAAACAATTAATTAAACTCAGGCTCTTCTTGAGCCTTAACTTCCAAAACTTAAAGTAAGAGGCTTCTTATTTATAATAAAATAAAAAAAAAGTAAATAATTCAGTATAGCAACTGAGCTTCAGTATCCCCACATGGAATACTGCCACAGAGTGGTGCCTACAAACAGATAGAACCACTATCTTCTGTGAAATACACCTATCTGTCTGGTTCTCTGTCTTTTCTCTTTTTATAATGCTAAGGGGATGACATCATCAGTCACATGATCTGCCCCCTAACACTAATACATGAATTTAAGCTATTCTAATACATAAACCTGAGGCATCACACAGTCATAGTCCTTTGTTTCTATAATGTTAATTCAAAACATTAAATTGTATACCGAAGAGACTAACATAAAAGGAGTATTTTAAAATGAATAACGAAGGGCTGCTTATAACAAAAGGTCCCTCCTACTTTCTATGTCCTCATCTGAAGAGGGGACTATAAAATTAGTCCACTGAGGGCCACTGGCCCATAGAAACAACAAGCACATAGAAAGTAAATGGACAAGTCCCTCGTATGTTCAGGCATTTTAAACTTAAAAAAAATCTACAACTTCATTTAGATAAAGTATACATTTCTTTACCTTACCACATGCATTTATTTATTTTAGGCTTTCTAAAGCTAAAGTAAGCATAACAAACATAAAGCTCTGTATATCCGGACTTCATCCAGGCATCTTTTATTATTATGGTCTAGAAAACTATTATTTTGGGTTGTTTTAAAAGAAAATATGGGAAAACAACAGGTAGGAAGGCATTAAAGTTCTTTTAAAATCTAGCCCTCTGTATTACCAGAGAAGCATAATGTGACACATAGTTTTCCTCTTTTAAAACCCGAAGCCCATTTATTTCATATAAATATGAAGACTGTCAGAAGGTTCAAATGCAAGTGTTTGACTCACTAGCAGAAATGGAGCAGTTTACGAAGAACCAGAACCTTTTCCTAATCTTTTTAAATGTTTAAAAAGCATATAATCGCTCTGGTTCTCCTACTGCTGCTTCACCCTTTTAAACAGAATCAGTCTGCCTGTATTTATTTTTTAGCGCGAAGGCGTGGTAGCGCAATAACGCTTTCATTATGGTTTTAAACTGCAAACCAGGAAATCTTTTCTTCAAATGCCACGGACGATAATAGCCTTAAATTTCTCCCACAATATCCTGGTTTTCGGCTTAATAATTCAGATACAGTAGTCTATTTATTTATGTGGGAGGGGGGATTGAAATATTGTCACTGTGCACAAATCTAGAACTAGGGAAAAAAGCTTTATGAACTGCTTGCATACTTTTTAACCGAGGCTAGCCTGCATTACGGGAACTGTGTGTTTAAGTGAACTCTCCATGTTTTTACCTATAGGCAGTTTAAAATACACTGCCTACATTTTCCAGGAGGATTTTTAAATTTTTAAAACATGCCATAAAAATCCAAACCCCTTTTCCACCATATGGACATATAGAGAACTTAGCAAAAAGAATATCATGATGGGAGCACCCCAGCATGATATAACAGAATAAAAGGATAGTTGAGGAATAATTACTACTGCAGTAGATTTCCACGAATGGGAAGAGAAGAGAACAGAAAATGTCCATACCATGGTAGGGGTGCTTATACTAGCAAATTCCTTCAAGGTTAAGAAAAAACAAATCTTCAAATGTGGTTTTAAGACAACCTGCTCAAACACCAAGGTAGGATGGAACTTCTGCACTCCCTCACCTGGATGCTCCACCCCAGGGCACCCTTACAAAAAAAAAACAGTACTTAATTGTATGGAACTACTTTATTCCATACTTCATTTCATATCAACACAATATTGCCCTGGGATGTCTTTTACTCTATCTACTGGCTCCATGTCTGGAGAGGTAATCAGCATTGACATGTGTTCTTCCAGCCCTATGTTTTATTTTGAATTTATAAGCTTGTAGGGCTAGGTACCACCTCATTATCCGTTATTTTGTCTTTCATCTGGATAGAAAACATAAAGGATTCTGATACCTGACAAGGGTAAAGGGTGCTCCCACAAATAGAACTTAAGGGATTCTATAGCCCACTTTGCGGCTAGACACTCCTGTTCTATTTAGAGTATTTCTTCTCCCATCATGTAACTTATGTGAGATATATACCACCAGGTGTTCTTCCCCATCAATGGTCTGACTTAATACAGCCCCTAGACCTGTACCCAATGTGTCAGTAAAACCAGTGGGATGTGAAATCCAGGCTCCATAATACCAGAGCAGAGCATAATGCAGCTTTAATATTAATAAAGGCTTTCTCACACTCAGGTCTCCAATGTACCCGATTTATTTCTTTTTGTTAACTCGGTAAGGGTATGGCCATTGTTGCAAAATTGGGAATAAATCTTGATAGTAACCCATAAGCCCTAAGAAGGAACATACCTGTTTCTTGGTTTGGGGAACTGGACATTTTGCAACTGCTTCCACTTTAGTAATCTTGGGTTTTATTGGGCCATTTCCCAGAATAAAACTGAGATATCGGGTCTCCTGCATGGCCAGGGTTACTTTGTAGGATTAATGGTCATTCCTGCTTGGTGAAGGGATTTAATAACTGCCCATAAATGCTTCAAATGGAGTTACCAATTTAAACTAAAACAACTATATCATCCAGGTGCAGCACTGAACTCAGTATGAGGTGCTAAAACCTGATTCATGAATCTTTGGAAAGTTGCTGGGGTCCCATGAAGCCCAAAAGGTATAGTTTTAAATTGGTAGAGTCCCATTGAGGTGCTGAATGCAGTCTTTTCCTTGGCATCTTTAGCTAACAGAATCTGCCAGTATCCTTTTGTTAAGTGTAGTGCGGAGATATATTTTGCATTTCTTATTCTATCAATAATATCATCCACATAAGGCATTGGATAGGCATCAAAATGGGAGACCTGATTAAGTCCTCAGAAGTCTAGGCATAACCTTATACCTCCTTCCCTTTTTGGAACAATCACCACTGGAGACCCACAAGGGCTTTGCAAGGGTTCAATGATATTTAAATCCTTCATTCTCTGGAATTCCTTTTGAACCTCCCCTTTGCTCCTTTCTGGGAGCCTGTATGGTTTCTTACGTATGGGACCGGCTGTGGTTTTTATTTGGTGCTCTACTCCCTTAGCTATCCCCGGCTTACTAGTAAAGGAAGTTTCATATTCCTTTACTAATGCTTGTATCTCCCGTTTGTTTGTCGGTTAAATCTGGATTAATTTTTATATCACCTATCCCTTTAAAGTCTTCCAGATGTTGATATGCCAAATCCATATCAGTCAATTCTGTATCAGGTAATACTACCATCTGTATTTTGGTCTCATATTGTTCATGCCACTTTTTTAACATATTGGTATGGTAGATTTTCTTTTTTTTCTCTTCTGTCTGGGGTGGCAATCTCATAGGTTACAGGGCCTGTCTGTCTAAGTATCCTATAAGGATCTTGCCATTTCATAAGCAGCTTGTGGGTTGAAGTCGAGAGTAGCAATAACACCTGTTCCCCTGGCTGGAAACACTTATGACTGTCAGTCCCTTTATCATAATGGCCTTTTTGCACTTCCTGAGCTGTGACTCCCTACTCATGTGCTTTATTGGCATATGAAATCAACCTCTGTCATAATTGCTTCATATACTGGGCTATTCCTGGAGACTTTAGATCTTTTCCCTCCTCCCAGCATTCCTTTACTACATACAGGAAGTTATTATCCCTCTGTACAGACAGCTGGTGAGACCCCATCTGGAGTACTGTGTGCAGTTCTGGAGACCCAATCTCCGAAAAGACATAGACAGGATGGAAGCTGTCCAGAGGAGGGCAACTAAAATGGTGCAGGGTCTGCACTGGAAGACATATGAAGAGAGACTTAAGGAGCTTAATATGTATAGCCTTGAGGAAAGGAGGGAGAGGGGGGACATGATAAAACATTCAAGTACCTCAAGGGAATCAACAAAGTCAAGAGGGCAGCATCTTTCAAAAAGAGTGTGCAAGAACAAGAGGGCACAATTTGAAGATGGGGGTGGTCTCAGAGGTAATTTAAGGAAGTATTTTTTCACAGAGAGGGTTGTGGATGCATGGAATGGCCTTCGGAGGAGGTTGTGGAGTCAAAATCAGTGGTGGAATTCAAGCATGCATGGGACAGTCATAAAGCCATTCTAGGAGGTGGTGTTAGGAAGAAGTAGGCTGCTGGTTAACTAGGATCTGCAGCTTATCCAGTAGGTAGGGAAATGGGCAGACTGGGTGTGCCAAGTGGTCCTTATCTGCCATCAAATTCTATGTTTCTATGTTTCTAGGATCCCTCTAGGGTTTCTCTCATATAGAAGTGAGAAGGGGGAATACCTAGTGGATGTCTGCTGTACTTCCCTATATGCAAACAATAGATAGGGAAGGTACCAATCCCACTCTTTTCCCTCTTCCTGGATTAATTTTTTAATCATTCTTTCAAGGTTTGGTTAAAACGTTAAACCAACCCATTGGTCTGTGGGTGGTATGGTGAAGTCCTTAATGCTACTATTCCCAAGAGGTGATACAATTCTCTTAATAGTTCTGCATTAAAGTTAGTTCCTCGATCGGTTACAATTTCCTTGGGAATGTCTACCCAGCTAAACAATTTCACTAACTTTTCTGCTATGTGTGGTGTGGTGACTGAATGCATAGGGATAGCTTCCGGATATTTGGTAGCATAGTCACAAATCACCAAGATATATTTGTTTCCTTACTATTTTTATCTAAGGGACCCACAGTATCCATCCCTATCCTTTCAAAGGAGTTGTAACCAGGGGAAAGAGGCTGTAAAGGAACCATATCCTTCTTTTTTTGGGCAACCTTTTGACATTCAGGGCAAGCTTGACAATATCTGGCTATGTCTTCATGAATCCCTGGCCAAAAAAAATATGTAAAATTCTAGCTGTTGTCCGGTCCCTTCCAGTATGACCTGCCCAAGGGATATCATGACCTAAAGACAGAGACCCGGATATTCAAACTGCGCCAGGCTGTGGCACAAGCCTGGGTGCAGCTCAACTTTGTTGCTCAGGGGTGTGGCCTGGGCGATATTCAAAAGAGCTGCGCTATGGCACGGCAGCTTTGAATATCACACCCTGGCCACCCCCACTGTGCATGGCGCACTGGCACTGCACCAGCGCAAGTGGCCGGAGTGGAGCATGGAGGTGAGCTAGTGCAAGTGCCATTGCGCCATGCACAGCACCTGCGCTATTCAAAAGGGGACATGCAAATGGGGCCCTAATTTATGCAAGGTACACATGGAGCCATTTGCATATCATTATGGCCCCATTTGCATCCCATTAGCATGCAGGTGCATCGATCCCCAACGACTTGTGTCTGGCGCCCTGCCAGGCAGCAGCCACCGGGGACTGACACCCCCTGCAGCCTGATCATGGGCATTCGTCTAAATGAAAACCCCCCTCTAATATCCCTGGTGGTCCAATGGACCACTATGTGCCCGATCATGGGCATCAGTATAGTAACACCCCCCCATCCAATATCCCTGGTGGTCCAGTGGACCGGTCGCTGCCCGATCCTGGGCATCTGTAAATCATAAAATAGTCCTACTACCCTGATGGTCTAGTGTACCCCCCTCCACACTTGCCCACTGAGCCCCACCGCCCCACTTCCCCCAGTCAGCTGGCGGGCAGCAGCACCCCACCCACCTGCCATCCCGCCACCCACTGACTGACAGCTCAGTAGGGCTGCACACCCATTGGTTCACAGCGTTTATTATGCTACTTACGCCAAGCATGTGACAGAGAAAATCACAAGGGAGATGGGTTTCTCACCATTCCTGAAGAATGTACATCATCTCCAGAATTGTAGATCTTAGGTTCTGTAAGATCTTGTTCTATCTCTCCCCATGTTCCAGCTCTATGCCCTTCTAGAGCAGCTACAGTAGTGTCTTGAGACCGCTACAATGGGTTGCAGAAAGCTAAATACTACAGATAACAGCATAGCAACAGAGATTACAACATAGTTACAGATATAAGAAACAGTATGTTTTGGTCCTAAGTCATTCTCTATTGGATAATGACTTAGCAGATAGAATTACTAATGAGTATCATATGAGACAGAATATGCTTCCATTAGCATTATAAGCTTAGACAAAAGAAATGCTGACAAGTTCAAATGACATGCGCATTTCTTGTTTACACCAGTTATAAAACATAAAGACATAACAAAGCCTTCTGTCTCGTCAGCTTGCTTAGAGACAAAGAACTCTGACAGGCCTATTACATGGCATATCTGAGTGTAAAACACATTACATATAATTATATGAGAATATGAGTATACAATAATCACTGATGATCCCTCTGAGTCATCTTATCAGTGATTAGGTAGATAATATATGGAATATCTATAAAAGACAAACTAATCTAGATAAATGTATTACAGTGAGGTATTTATTTATTTATTTATGTAAGAGATTTACCAGGAAAACATGCTGAGCAGAGTACTGCTCGATTCCAGATGCGCCCTGGGGGTAGGGGGTTACACTGGTAAGGAAAATTACAGAAGAAAAAACAAGAACATACATAGACAGTTTACAAGCAATAGGTGAGACAGTTCTAGTACAGTTGCATAGGTACTTAATCACTTCATATTGAATGCATTACCAGACATGCATAGGGAGCAGAACTACAAGTTAGAATCAGAACAAGTTGCTGCACAACTGGGGGGATTATGGAGTAGAGGGGGGACTAAGGGGGGGTTACAGTTGCAGTTGGTAGCGAAGTGCAGTTTGAGAAAAGCATTCAGTTGAGGAGTACTTGTGGAATGTCTAAAATCGGCTGTCAGGGAGTTCCATAATTTGGGCAACCTGGAGCTGAAAGAAGCCTGGCCTGACCGGGTGGATCTGTGGGGGATGTGTAGGAGCCTAGCATCAATATTTCGAAGAGCATAAGTAGGAGGAGAGAGGGTGGCTAAGGAGGAAGACAGGTAGGAGGGGAGGGTATGTGACCAGAACTTGGTGGAGGTTTTAGCGCAGTGAAGCAGTCTTCTGTTATGAAGAGATGGGAGATCCAAGTTGGTAGAGGACACAGTGATGGGTATTGGAGGTTGGTTTAATGAGAACTGCAAAAAGAGTTAAAGGGGACCTAGCCTAGCTTAGGAAGTTTGGGGGGTGCACAGTAGACCTACATCACCGTAATCAATAATAGGTAGGATCTTTTGCACTATTGCTTGTCTAGTTTGTAGAGGGATGCAGTTTTATTCCAGTAGAGGCTCCCAACATAGGGTGCAATTTTTGTGTAGAGCATCAATATGCACTGAAAAGTCAAGATGCTGGTCTAGCCAGACCCCAAGATAATGATAAGTGGTGCAGGCCTCTGGTGGGAGCTATCCAGAGTACAGAGCGTGGGAGGTGCAGGAAGCCGTGCTATTTTGGACCGGAGGCGAAGGTGAGGAGACTGTATTTTTAGGGTTTAGGTATAGCTGGTTTAAGGTGAACCAATGTTGGATGGAGTCAAAATCCTGCTGTGGCAGGCTGCCACGGCACTAGTGGATGGGCCAGAGGTGAACAACACCGTGTCGTCAGCATACATGTGGATAGATGCTTGTAGGCAGGCTGCAGGCAGGTCATTTAGAAAGATAGAGAACAGCAGCAGGCCGAGTACAGACCTTTGAGGGACACCACTGGTGACAGGGCGTGAGGTGGATCTGGCCGAGCCGATGCGGACTGATTGGGACCTATCGGACAGGTAAGAGTGGAACCAGTTAACTGCGTTAGTTGACAGTCCTGCTTGGGCAAGTTTAGCAAGCAGCAGGGGATGGGAGACTGTGTTGAAGGTTTTCGCCAGGTCGATGAAAATGGCAGCTGTTATTTCTCCTTTGTCCATTCCCGTGAGGATGGCATTAGTAAGGTGAAGAAGGGAGGTGGTGGTGGAGTGATTTTTCCTGAAACCGGCCTGGAAGGGGGTGAAGAAGGATATGGTATCAAGATAGTGATAGAGCTGGGAGAGAACGAGTTGCTCTTGAATCTTTGCTAGGACAGGGAGCAGGGATATAGGATGGTAGTTGGATGGAGAGGAGAGGTCCCCTCCTTTAGGTAAAGGAACGACAGTGGCTTGTTTCCATAAGTTGGGGACAGCCCCGAGTTTAAAAGACAAGTTAAAGAGCAGGGCTAGTGGGTGTGTATGGTAGGTGCAGAGCAGGAGCATCTTGGAATCGAGGCCCGATGGACATTTTCCTTTGATGGGTTTAGCGCCTGCAGTATTTTTAGCACCTGGCTAGATGAGACTGGACGGAGAGAGAAGGTGGCCGAGGTAGGTACAGAAGGGGTGGACAAGAATTAGGATGAGAGGAGTGGAGGAAGAAGACAAGGAGGAAAAATAGGAGTTAAACTCGAGGTTACCAAGCTAGGATCAGTAATGGAATTCCACGCAATGTTAAGAGTGAGAGTAGGGGTTGGGCAGGTGAGAGGAGGGATTTTATTGACTTCAGAAATTAGTGGGTGGGAGAAGTTGTTGTTGAATGCAGTTTTAAAGTAGTTTAATTTAGCCTGTCAGATGAGTCTTGTACAGTCATTTCTTAATGACCGGTAGTGTAGCTGAGCCGTTTGATCACCTGTAGCCTTAAAGATTTCAGGCATGGTCTCTGGTACAAAGGAGTTCCATGAGGGTAGTTGTTACCCATGGTAAGTGGGAACCTCTTACTCGGGATCACCTTAGGGGCGCATGTCGGTCCCAGATGGCAAGGAAATTTACAGAGAAAAAGTTCAGGGCATCATCCATAGAGGTGGCTCTAGGGATGAAAGACCAATCAATACTGGAGAGGTCGTTTAGGAGAGCAGTCAGGTTAAGAGACTTGTAGGCTCTGTTTTGCAGCACGAGGGGTGGAGGGGCCATGGGGCGGAAGATTTTTCTCACGATAAAAATCATATGGTGGTCACTAAGGGAGTCAGGTAGTAGGCCAACTTTAATGATCTGATGGGGGTGGGTAGTTAAAGCCCAATCCAGGAGTGTGTGTTTGTTGGATTTAAGGTTTAGGCTAGTGGGTTCCACTATTTGCTGGGACAAGTTTAGGGCATTTATTCGTTGACGTGATTTGGAGGCTGCGCTGCCTAGCCAGTTCTGGTTGAAATCACCAAGGATATGAAGTTCCCCACCCTCCATGTGTGACCTCAGGTTGCCAAGATGGTCAATAATGCAACCCAGAGGAGTACCAGGCGGGCAGTATGACCCTGCGATATAAATTAGGATGGAGTGAGGCAGGGGGATTTTGATTAGAAGGGAGTCAACAGAAAGAATAGGGGCAGGCAGGGGGATTCTAGAGAACTGGAGATTGGAGGAGATATACATGGCAGTGCCGCCACCCTTCTTTCTGCCCTGTCTGTCCTGGTGGATTAAGGAAAACCAGGAATGGAGAATTCTGCATCTTGGTTGTGCGGCTTTAACCACGATTCAGTGATAATAACTATATCCGGGCGAAGGGCAAGGACAGTAGTTTGCAGGGTTGATATTTTGTTTAAGAAACTGCATATATTTAGGTGGACAATTTTAAGTCCTTTAGGGAGGTGCGTAGCTGGTGCTGGGGGTTGAGAGGCTATGGATGCAGGTGGACCTGGGTTAAGTTCAATGTCTCCAGCTATAATAAGAAGGAGGGCCAGAATGTACCTTAATAGCTGCATGGACTTCATGACGACGAGTGGAGAGGTTGGGTGAGCGTAAGTCTGTCCTAGGGCCCGAGTAGAGGGGGATAAAAAGAGCAGGTTTCTCAGCATGGAATGCAGGAGGAAGGATAGAGGCCCCCAGTGGCCAATTGTGCCAGTGGGGCTGGTGTTGGTCTACTTGTGCCATGGAGGAGGAGTGGAGGGGTGACTTGGTCACTGTAGAGATAAAAAAGCTCAGGTGGCTTGGGATAGAAAGGTGGGAGGGAGGATACAGTGAGGCAGAGCATGATGACTGAAAATGTAAGGAACTGCATTTTCTCTTTTTTTTTTTTTGTTTTGTTTCTAATGTGTACACAAAGGATGAGATTTGAGAGTCAGCTCAAGGGTGGCCACTGGTGGTAGGAAGATATAAGGAGCTAATGGGAAAGTGGGCTGATTGGTTTAGGACCACGTGAGGGCTCACTATATAAGTAAGAGCCGACCAAGGGTGGTGGTGGGTGGTGAAGAGCCTGCATGTATCGCAGGCAGGGCTAGAGCTCCGGGAGACAGCTGTGAGCTGGGAACACTACTTGAGGAGTGCAGGGATCTGCTCCATCCACGGGGGTTCAGGAGGCTGTGGGGAGGGCTTGAACTGCCAGCCCTTATGCACCAACTGCAGGAGGAGGAGGACAAAAAGCAGCTATTAATACTCAAGGTAGATGGGTGGGGAGGAGGAGCTTAAAATTGCTATTATGCACACGATTGTACTTGGCAGAATTAGATAGAAAGAATAAAAATTCAGGCTGAAACTTGCACTTGTTTAAACAGGTTCCTAAACAGTCTAATCTAAGCTCATTTTACACATTCAGCAAACAGTAAAAAGAAGCATAATCGTGGTGCTGCTCAGTTCTCTGGGTGAATTTATGCTGAAATGGCAAAGAAAAAAATCTAGTACAGTACTATGCTTTGTTTCTTGCTCCAGAAAGAGCAAAAACGAGGTGCACAGCAGTAAAAGTTCTGGCTCCTTTGATTTCAGACCCGATGTAGAGAAAAAAGGCGCCAGTTTCAAATTTCATTCACCGCAGCTCCAGGAGGCAACTGTGAGCTGGGAACACAACCTGTGAGTGCAGGGGATCTGCTCCATCCGGCGGGGGTTCAGGAGGCTGTGGGGAGGGCTTGAACTGCCAGCCCTCACAACCACACTGTGAGTACAGGGGATCTGCTCCGTCCGTGGGTAGGGGTTTCAGGAGGCTGTGGGGAAGGCTTGAACTGCCAGCCCTCGCAACCGCACTGGTATAACACATCATGCATGACAATATTAGCATATCTTAGCAGCAAAGCACATTCCTAGCACCCATGCTTGTATGATTTGTGCTCATAACTATAGGTTAGTGCAAAATAGCAGTATCACAGTACAATAGACCAGGAATACAGTGTGAGGTGTATGTATGACGATGGGGCATAACCCAAGCGTAACAATAACAAACATAAAGCTCTGTATATCCGGACTTCATCCGGGCATCTTTTATTATTATGGTCTAGGAAACTATTATTATGGGCAGTTTTAAAAGAAAATATTGGAAAACAACAGGTAAGAAGGCATTAAAGTCCTTTTTAAAATCTAGCCCTCTGTATTTCCAGAGAAGCTGAATGCGAGACGTAGCTTTCCTCTTTTAAAACCCCAGCCATTTATTTCATACATATATGAAGACTGTCAGAAGGTTCAAATGCAAGTGTTTGACTTCCGGCAGAAATGGAGCAGTTTAAGAAGAACCAGAGCCTTTTCCTAATCTTTTTAAATGTTAAAAAAAAACATATAATCGCTCTGGTTCTCCTACTGCTGCTTCACCCTTTTAAACAGACTAAGTCTGCCTGTATTTAATTTTTTTAGCATGAAGGCGCAGTAGCGTAGTAGAGCTTTCATTATGGTTTTAAAACTGCAAACCGGGAAATCTTTTTCTTCAAATGCCACGGACGATTGGAGTCTTAAATTTCTACCCACAATATCCTGGTTTTCGGCTTAATAATTCAGATACAAAAAAAAAGCTAAATGAACTGCTTGCATACTTTTTAACTGAGGCTAGCCTGCATTAAGGGAACTGTGTGTTTAATTGAATGCTCCATGTTTTTACCTACAGGCAGTTTAAAATACACTGCCTACATTTTCCAGGAGGATTTTTAAATTTTTAAAACATGCCATAAAAATCCAAACCCCTTTTCCACCATATGGACATATAGAGAACTTAGCAAAAAAAGAATATCATGATGGGAGGCCACCCCAGCATGATATAACAGAATGAAAGGATAGTTGAGGAATAGTTACTACTGCAGTAGATTTCTATAAACGGGTAAGAGAAAAGAAACAGAAAATGTCCATACCGGGGGTTGCTTATACTAGCACGTAACATATATACAATAGCTCAAAACTCCCAACCCCTCTACTCAACCCCAAGCTGCACAGTACTAATGTTGTAATAATAGAGCATTATAAAAGAGTTCACCTTTACATATGGTCACCATAAGGAGAGTAGGACTCATAGGGTTCCCAGACTTTCTGATATATGTGGAGCCTATGTCGCATGGATGCAAGTTTCTCCAATTGTATAGCAAATACAATGTCTCAATACCATTCTGTAGTTGAAGTAAGAGACTCATCCATCCAATGTCTTAGCATAACTAGTTTGGCTACTGAGGCCACTAGGGTTAGGTGGGCCTTCCTTATTTGAGGAGTCCCAGGAGGATAAGCCAGCTGACAACTTTCTGGAGTAAACAAAGGATCAAGACCAAAGCGGGTCAAGGACCCTCTTAAAAGAATTCAGAAAAGTCTGGGTAGCAGGAAGTCCCACAGTAAGTGACATAAGGAGTCTAATGCTCGCTTACAATGGATACATTCAGAGGTAAGAGCCAGACCCATCTTTTATCTTTTAAGTGGCGTATAGTATAAGTTATGCATGATATTGAATTGGGACAGTCGTAACCTATCTTGTTTAATATACTTGTAAATCGATCTCCACACTGTCTGCCAGAACCATGGTTCTGCTGAGAGGGAAAATTCACGAACCCAATAATAAGAGACTCTGGATGGACGACTGGAATCTACCTCAAGGAGCTGTTTGTAAGTTTTGGAGATTGCATGCGGTTGAACCGCTGCCTAAAAAATCAGCGTTTGTTTTCCTAGGAGTTCCAAGCTCAGAGTTTGAGGACCCAGAAAGATGAAAATGACTTTCCTAATTTGCCAATATTTAAATACGTCTTTGTCACCCAGTCGAAAACAAGTTTGAAGAGTGGGAAAAGGGGTAAAGCCCTCTCCTGAAAAGAAGTCTGCCAGAGTGGCATCCTTCAACTGAGGAAAAAAGGAAGGGGGAATGGCACGATGACCCATCTGGAAATGAAGATTATTACATATGGGTTGGTCAGGGGAGTGTCACCAATTCTCAGACAAGGACCTTTGTAGTTGATGCAGTACTTTCAGGGACCACCCCCACTGGGGAAGCTCGAAGCAAGGGTGGGAGGCAGGAGTAGGTCAGGTAGGCTAAAGCAGAGAGTGAACTGAAACACTTATATCCCAGGTCCCGCTCTATGTCTAGCCAGATGGGAGAGCATTTGTCTTTTATCTCGTGGGAACTCACTGATGACCAGAGAGCTGTTTTACTATTATGTTGGGAACTATAGTAAGCAAAAAGAGACGGTAGAGCTATGTCACCCTGCAGTTTAGGAGTCATTAATTTAAAGTACACTCTCTGCACTTTTTTACCTTTCCAAAGAAAGGAGTGGAACATTCTCTGCAGTCCCAGAAACCAAGTTTTGAGAAAGTAAAAGCCAAGCATTCCATTCCAAAAGGATAGAGTAGCCTAGGCAAGAGATTCATTTTAATCACATAAATGCGGCCCTATATGGATAAAGGCAAACTTCCCCCATCTTTCCAAATCTGTCTGTATTGTCCTTCTTAAATCATAGAAATTCCATTTAACCATGGATGTTACATCCCTAGTGATATGTTTCCCCAGATAGGTAAGACTTTGGGGTTCCCAGGATAGACTGAATCCACTATAGCTGGCTTTTGTGACATGTTTATTAAGAGGAAAAATAGTTGTTTTGGACTGATTCAATTTATAATAGGAGATGGCAGAGAAAGCATCCGACTCCCTCATTATGGCAGGGATAGACTCCACTGGGTCCTCAATATGTAAAAGGAGATCATCTGCATAGGCCGACACAGTGTATTTCTTACCTTCTATCTGAATACCCTTAATCCCTGGAGAGGCAATGAGTTTCCTAATCAAAGGCTCCAAGAAGAAGTTAAAAAGCTGGGGAGAGAGAGAGGGGGCGTCCCTGTCTTGTACCTCTTTGCAATGGGAAAGAGTCTGACAGGCATCCATTACACCAAACTCTGGCTGCAGGAGACGTATACAACACGTTGATCGATTTAATAAAGTTGTCCTGGATTCCATATTGTTGCAGGGAATCAAACAGAAATTGCCAAGATATGCGATCAAAAGCTTTCTCAGCATCCAGAGAGACCAAGACCGATAGGACCTCGGACTCCCTTGAGTCTGAGAGAAGATGCAAAAGCTTCCTCGTTTGATCACTAGACACTCTCCCAGACATGAAACCCACTTGTTCCCTGCCAATGTCTCCCATAATCCAGGAGAGGTGGTTGGCCTTGATTTTGGCTAGTAGCTTAACATCTGTATTTAAAAGGGAAACCTGGTGATAGCTCCCGGGCACAATGGATCTTTATCAAATTTGGGGATCACGGTGATCAGAGCTGTTTGAAAATTACATCTTGAATACGATGAACAAACCAAAAAACTTCTGTTAGTAATGGGGCAAATTTTGGGAGATAAGTTGCATAGATATTATTGGGCAAGCCATCCGGCCTTGGGGCTTTGTCTAGGGACAACTGTTCAATGGCATGTTGAACCTCTGTGAGAGAAATTGGGATACCTAGCCATGCTGTGAGGCATTGAGGCCATTTGGGGAGAGCAACTGACTGGAGGTAGTCACTGATATCTTGAGGTGACACAGAACGAGAGTCCCCTAATGAGTAAAGCTGTTTGCAGTAATCCCTGAAGATGTTTATGATATCCCTAGGGTGGGAGACAATAGGATCAATGGGCGATGCTTGAAGACTCAAGACAAATTTTGCTGAGTCGGCTTGTCTCAATCTAAGGGCAAGGAGTTTCCTGATTTTTCCCGACTCCAAGTATTGCAATTTTTGTAATGTATGGATAACTCTGCCTTCTGTGTCATCAAGTCTGAAAACCATGACTGTAGTCTGTGGAGCCCTCCAATCCACCTCGGGGAAAATGCTGGATAGAAGATTCCAAATGGTGGATCTCATCCAGAAGGGTATTAAGAAAAATCTTGCTCTTTCTAGCTGTGGTGGATGAAATGCAAAAATCTGCCTCAAGGACACAGTGCAGCCCATAACGTGTCCACCCTGTCTACCAAGCCTCTGCTTGTCTCTAAAAATACAGATATGTGATTCTGGATATGGGTCAGTGTATCAGGAATCTGGATCAGCTGAGTGTTCAAATGCCACAGAGAATCCCACCTAACCCCAGGGCCCAATAAATATAGTAGATTGACCAGGGCATGATCTGATAGTACTCTAGAGTGAATAGACACCTCTTTGATGCCCGGGAGACAAAACAAACTTATAAGCCAGTAGTCTATTCGAGAGAAAGTGCCATATGGCAGGGAATAATAGGAGTATTGTCTGTCTGAGGGATGAAAAGTCCACCAGACATCAATTAGGTTCACCCCTGACAGAAGATCACACAGGGCTCATTGAGCTGGGGATAACCCCAGGCGTTTCCTTTCCAAATGAACTAGATCTGTTTGAGGGACCAGGTTCCAGTCCCCCACAAAGAAGGTTAATACTGGGGGATTGAGGGAAACTAAAGAAAGTAGCTGGGTAAAAAACAGGGGAGAATCAACATTCGGGCCATATACGGAACCTACTAACACTGGGGAAGATTCCAAAGAGCCCCTAATCAAAATATAAGGTCCTAGTGGATCCCATGTTTCTTGGGTCAATTGAAAGGGAAACGGATTTGGCAATCAAGATCACAGTACCCCCTCCCCCCGCTTGGAAGAAACTCCAGCACCAAAAACTTGCCCCAACCAATTTCTCTTAAAGAGGGAGATATCTTCCCTCTGCAAATGGGTTTCTTGTAAACAAGCAATTCCAACTTTAAGATAAGCAAGGTGTCTTAAGATAATCACACATTTTTTCCTGTCTCGGCCCCCTTTAATGTTCCAACTTACAAATTTAAAGGGTCCTTCCATAAAGGTTCAAAATTCCAGATTCATTGTTAAGCAACACAGTAATGGTGATTAAGTAAAGTCTAGTCTGGCCGTTTAAAGAAAGGGACTCCAAATAGAGAGAAAGAGTACTGCACAGACTTGCCTCCCATACATCTTCAACATGCAACACCTTAATCTGGAAACAAAACCCAAACCAGATTAACCCCCCCAGCCCCCCAACAAACACCAACACATTAAATCCCCACAATACTGACCCCCAGTTCCAAACAAACTGAACTACCTGAGATATTCTGTCAGGCGATGTTAACAAATGATACCTGAAGCAATGCCCTACTTAGCCCCCTCCCTCCTCCCCCAACACTCCTGGTCAAAATAGCCTTAGCATCATTCTGCTTACATAACATATAGGAAATCTGAGACTAAATTTGTAAACAACAAGCAATCAGGTAAAGAAATACTCGGGAGAGCTATAATAGTCCACACTTGACATTGAAAAGCAAATAGAAAAATGAGAGGGCCCCTCCAACTTCCAGTTCAAGTGCTGGTTAAATAGTCACCAGTTAGTTATATAGGAAAAAGAAAGGGGAGAGGTGACCCAAATAACCAATATCCTGGTAAAGACCCAAGTAAAGTCAGGAAGGTATAAACCTCCAATCTGGTTATAACTCAGTTTAAAGGCCTTATGAGGTGAGTCAGCATGGGAAAAAAAAAAACTTTCCTTGCCCTTCTGACAGTGCAATCATCAAAACAAGACAATTTCAGGCACACAGTCAAAGTTAATAAAACAAAACATATTTCTTGTATGCTCACTCACTGACATAGAGAACTGGAAAGGAGAAGTCTCAAGAACAAAACATACTGTCATTTCTCCACCGCTAATCGTAGCACCATTGGAGACTTGAAGCAGATCAGTGGCTTGTGGCATCTGCCACACAACAGCCTGAATTAGCCATCAAGAAAAAAAACAAGAAGAATGAGTATCAGTCACTTAAACAGGTCGGGAAGTAAGGACTTCAATTCGGTGGTAGCTTGCTCTGGCGAGTCGTATGAGATCCATTTATCTCTGTGCTGGATCTGTAACACAGCCGGGTACCTCATCCTGAATGGTTTGCCAGTCACAATCAATCTGGAGATGATCAGGTAGAAATCTTGACTTTTGCCTCAGACTGACTGAGGCAGATCCTGGGTGAGTCTGATTTTATGCCAGGGGTCAACCTTAACCTTTTTTTACACTAGTCATAGGGCAAGTTGATTCAAAATTGCACTAGCCCGCAGATGGTTGCACTAGCCCTTAATTATAATGGTAAATTTTGATCATTATACAGGAAACAATGCAAGCAAAGCCTAGAAAATACTCTGATTATTGCACATTTATCCTGCTCCCACATTGCTTCCAGCTCCCAGCAGAAAAAAAAAAGACTGCAATGCCATCCATCACAGATAGTGAGCCCCCACCCATTGTTTTGTACCATGGCCTCTTCACTTCCTCTCTCTGCCCCCCTCACACATACACCAAACAGAGGGAGGATATCACAACAGCAAATGTTCAATCAAGCAGTCCTAGCTCTGTGCACACAATAATTGGCATCATCATGTACCTCACCACACTGTCACCACCACCCACAGGGCACTGAACAGAGTCACGCAGAGAAAGACACTTGTGGTCCCCATCCTATAGTCAACTGGAGACCTGCACTTTTGAAAGTTTTTGTACAGTCTCAAG
This sequence comes from Neoceratodus forsteri, assembly GCA_016271365.2. Classification (NCBI taxonomy): domain Eukaryota; kingdom Metazoa; phylum Chordata; order Ceratodontiformes; family Ceratodontidae; genus Neoceratodus; species Neoceratodus forsteri. The sequence goes on along the minus strand of CM028136.1, from coordinate 119,225,605 downwards.
TGAGCCAGGAGCACATCTAAGATTTATTTGGGGTTGGGGGCTAGACAAAACAAAGGGGCTTGGAAAATAGAAAACTATGACATTTTTATTTGTAAAAGCATTGATTTTAATATGCACTGCCACAACAATAACAGATTTTTCTTTAACATTGTCCTTTCATCAGCCCAGGGGAAACAGTACACAGCCATAACACTATGCTATTTTTATTTATGTATAGGATGATCTATGCACCCCAGTAATGCCAATTTCAAGGTTTAAAATTATGTAATTTATCAAGGTTTATTTTTGTACCATACATGATCCAAAGCTTTGTTTTTAGGCTGAAAGGACATGCTGAGTGGGATAAGGGTGGAACTGTATGGGTCTTTTCTCGGCCTTGTCTTTTTCAGGGGTAGGCAGCAGAGAATGCCCCGGGAGAGCTTTTTTCATGTAACTCTCCATTTCCAGCTTACTAGTCTGCTTCCCACGATGTTCCAATTGCTAAATCTATGATTCGCTGCTGAAAGTCAGATGCCAGGTAGGCAGTGGATGGATTTATTTCTTGATGAGGTGAGGAGCAAGGGAGAAGGCACCATTCACTCTCAGGCAGCCATCGCATGACTCTCAGCATTTCTTCCTAATGAATTGTTGTTTCTGTGATGATTTAATAAAAAAGTAGAATTATAACACCTATCCAATGTTTGTTTGTGTCATTTTTTTTTTCATTTCTCAACATCATTTTTGGTTTCAGGTATGGTGTGTAAGCTGAATAGTAGTGTCGTACTTGTTCTCCGGTCTCAGCTCTGAGAAAACGGTAAATCTTTTTAATTTTTATCAGGTTGTTGAATAGCAATGCAGCACATTTCGTGTACACCAAAACACCCTAAACAGACTGATCTTCAGAATGCCATCTAGTGGCTTTTTGTTATTTTAAGCCCCACCCACCGCCCCCAAAAACTGTTTCTTAAAACTCACCAAAGATTTTTTCTATTTCTTGTGTTTAGCACATTGAATTGTTTACATTACAGTCCTTCGAAATGTTACCCAGCTGCACAAGAAGTCAAGGCAGAGAGAATTATCTGAGCTTACAGATCAATGATAGATCCATGTGTTTTAATGCAATTAACTGTTGTTTCTGTGATAATTTAATAAAAAATCGAATTATTAAACTCATTCAATGTTTGTCGTGTCATTTTTTTTTCATTTTTCAACATTCTTTCTGGTTTCAGGTGTCAATGAAGGCAGGGGTTGGGTAGATGAAGATTCAGAAGTATAGGCAAACAGTGAATTGCCTTTGAAGCTGCTGATCTCCATTTAGTTAGGAATGCCTGGCTCAGCCCCAGCTCAAGTTAAGCAGTTCACACCTTTTTTATCCTGTGAGTGCACCCTGGAATATAATAGTCTTCCCCCAGCCCGCAGTCTAGCAACTGACACCAAATCAAATGAGAGATCGGTGTGTTTAGTGTTAAAAATGCTAACGCTATAGCAAATGTAATACCACAAAACAAATAATAAGACACTGACTCCTTCCTGTCGGTATCCCAGCCCTATTAAGTGGAGTGGTGGTGGTGTGTGAGTATCCATTTCTCTCTCTTTCTCTGGCACAAAAAAACAAAACAAAACAAAACAAGCTATAAATGTCACACGTTTACAAAATAGGAAAGAATTTACTTTATTTGTGTGTTATGAAAAGATACTCTTTTTTATAAGCTTTTCAGGGATATATGAACAAGAATGGAGTATTCAGTCCTATTATCTATATGAACATACTGCAATTACTGTTGAACAGTTTATATATTTACAAATATACTGTTCAACAGTAATTACATTTTGTTCATATAGATAATGGGACTGCATACTCTGTTTACATTAATATATCTTCCTGCAAAGCTAAGAAAGAAATAGCATCTTCTCCACACACAAATAAAGGGCTGCCCATTCCTATTTTGTATGAGATGTCCATGCACTAGCACACACGGGTACAGGCGGCAGAAGCAAAAGATTTTGAGACCCTCTGAATTCCTTCTATTACCGTGAACTGTTATAAATCTTATTTTCAACATTTTCTGTTTGATAGGGTAGTATGTGTGTAGCATATTTCTTAAATCCGCATTGTCAGATTAAATTGCCGTGGATAATTCTGAGTCATCATTGGATGTAGGACACTACATGTTGAGTAGTAAGAGATTATATATTTTGGGTTTGTAAACTTGGTTACAATTAATTTACAATCCACCAACCAAGATAAGGAATCAATAGAAACTGCTCTTAATGTTCAATATGAATAAAAACCAGAAACTGAGTACAAAATATGACTGCCCATGCCGTATGTTTTAGCACTCCATATCTTCCCTTTGGAATATTACAACCCTGCTTTTATTGTTAAAGACTTGTGGAACTGCCAAGTATTTTTTTTTTTATAGATGATATATTTGTAGGAGGCGGCGACTTAAAACATGAAACTGGAGCCAGGACGTATAAATCCATATAAAAGTAGAACTCCAGCTGCACAGTGTGCTGAAAAAAAAACACAGTAACAACTATCCCAAAGCACCAACATTTCAAGTAATTCTCTACTCTTTATCAAGGCATAAATGGTAGAGAATTGCTTGAAATGTTGGCATTCAGGGATAATTGCTACTGTGTTTAGCTTTTTATCGGAACCAACCTGCTAATGTATTTTTTCAGCTTACTGTGCAGCCGGACTTCTACTACATGACAGTTTTATACGGGACCCCTTATATTTTATTTTACAATTTTTTTTTTAGATGTCCACTTATTACCTACCATGCTCCTTTGAATGTCTTGGTCCTCAGATGCAAGCAATACTGTCCTTACTAACATGACTGTACTGCGCTGTACATTTTTCAGCTAGTAAACCACTTTTGTGCTGCCTGGTTTTATAGTCTGTTTAGACTGAATATGGTTATTTGTCCTGCACATCAATGATTTTGGTCCAGCATTTCTATTATGATGTTCTTATATAAATGAAGCATATTATAATGGCGTACTCACTACTGACTTCTTTTAGATCACCATTATTAGAGGGTAAAAATTTATATGAGATGTCAGTAAAACTTCCAATCATATTTGGTGTAAATAAAGCAGAAAACTGGGCACTACAAAAGTGATTTACTATTTGAAAAACTGCCTGAGCAGTATCATTGACTGTGATGCAATTAATGCCTCCTCCTATCAGGTACAGTAGGGTTTTTGCCAAGTTTCAAACACTTTTGGTCATTGTGGATCTTGTTACGTCATGAACAGCCCTGCAAGGAATCTTTAGCCCGGGGCAGAACTCTAACTCCCCATCACTAAAAGTGCGAGTTGGAAGTCAGTTGCAGAGAAAAATAACTACCTAAAAGATGATGTTTTGAACTTAGTGGCATAACTTGTTCACCCTCCCTGCCCTCTAGGTTCATGGTTAGGAGTTAGTCATTCCTATAGCCACCAACTCCCCGCTAACTACTGGCTTGATGTCAGTCTGGGCTCAGCAGCAGAAAGTTCACAACTGACATTACCTTTCAGCAACTCAAGTGCACTGCTGAATTTTAAACCTCCACCAATCCCTTTCTTAGAAAAAAATAACTACCTGAAAAATTTTCCAAACCTGAATTGACAGGTTTGGTCTCTCTACTCAGTTCTGATCCTTGCTTATCAACCTCATTTAAAACAGAAAGAACCTGCATAGGTTAAGTGCTTGCATTCATGACCAAACACTTCGCTTTAGGGTGGCAAAGTTAGCACTTACCAATTTTTAAAAAGGGTGATTCAGTTTAGTCAGAGTGGCATGAAAATCAAAACACTGGAACTAATATAAACAAGGTGACATAGAATAGCATTTGCAATGTTATTGCTGGAATCCTTTACCCATTGTTCATTTTCATTTAACTGTGAATCTTAGAGGTTCTGATGGAGATATGTCTTTATTTTGTGCAGAAATGTATTGTCAAATGCAGCTGTCTTACATTGAATGTCCCCAAAACATATGATAGAGGAATCAATGTGCAATGTAAAACTCTTACACTTTATGTTTCAGTTTGCAACCTCAGTTATTTACATTGTGTTCCTGGAAAATCACAGCATGTTTCATACACATTTTACTTCAAAACATGTTTAATTCACATATGATACCTTCATACTTCCCTTAATAAACATTATTAACAAGTTTGTTGACAAAATTGCAATGATATGCAGCTGACTGCAACACTCAGACCTCAGCTTCCAAATTTTGATAGAAAATACTAGTCACACTTTAACTTTCATTTCTGCAATTGGATTTCTAAAGACTGAGTCATCCTTCACACATAGGAACCAGCAGAGCCATGCCCAAATATTACTAAAATGCTTGAACAGGATGATGTATTTCAACTAGGTTATCCTGGGGAAATAAAGTGAAATGAAAGAAACAAACAAACAAAAAACAACAGAAAAAAAAGTACACTTAACCTCTTGGTGGTAATTATATGTTATCTCTCAGCAGGGTTATCATGAGCAAACAACTTGTAAAATAAAAACTGTGGGACCACACTTAACAACTCTAGGTGCTTTCAGTCCTTCGGCTGGTACATTTTGTTTGAATCAGGACCCTTTAGAAAATAAGATGCTGTACCTCAATTGGGCTAAACGGGCTACGGAAATAACCTTTAAAATAAAAGTAAAAAAAAGAGGAATACATGAACAACAAATCTTTAAAGCAGCAGTACTACCAAATCAGGAAGTGAACTATCAAACTTCTGCTTTTTGGTTGTAAGCATGCAGACAAATTTCCAGTTTCCATACCTGTAAATGTTTTTTTCAGTCATCTTTAGTTTTTTAGATATTTGCAAATTATTTGAATTGTTGTGGCGCTACAATAAATATGGTGGCTGATTAATTTTCTGTTGTGCTTTTTCTTCAGGTTGTATCACAACTTTTTACTACAGCAGTGGGACCCTCTGCTGACCATTCCCAATGTCCCTGCAAGTCATACAGATGTGCAGTTGGCAGCAGAGGGGGTTCTAGTGCAACATACTTGGTGGCAGAAATGTAAAAAAAAAGCAGAGGATAACTGAGCAAATTACTCGGTGATAGTACAATGCCGGCAGGAAAGAGTACCAGGTAAATGATCAGCAGAGCACAGGGAATAAACTGTCAAAAAAGCGCAAATGTTTTTTCCTTAGTACTGCTTCTTTAAGGAGCTATATCACTATAGTGTCAGTCCCAGTGCTCTGATTTTGTCATGGAATAAAATGAAACAAAATCAACAAAATCCCCTGCTTGCAATAATTATTTTTGCTTTTTAGAAAGTTCAATAAAAAATGCAGGGATTATCGTTGCAGGGGGGAAAGCTTAGTTTCAGTCTATTGTGCCCTTCAGCCCCTGTCGGCTCTGAGAAGGCATCTGAGGCAGAGAGGTCAGAAAACTTCAACATCCCCCAGGATTTAAACATGGTGCCCTTTTCATTGGTACTTGCAGCAAAAACAAATCTTTAAAGAGCTACAGCAGTATAGCATCAGTCCAATTTCAGCACCGAAAAAAATGACACAAAATTAATGAAATCCCTTGCTTGCAATAATAAACTTTGATTTTTAGAATGTTCAGCAAAAATTCCAGAGATGATCATTGCAGGGAGAGGGGTTAGCTTCAGTCTTTTGTGCTTTTCCACCGCCGTTGACTCTGAGAAGGCATCTGAAGCAGGGAGGTAAAAAAAGTCAACATCCCCCAGGATTTGAACTTGGCACATTTTTCTTCCTACTTGCAGCTAAAAAACATATTTAAGGAGCTATAGCACTCATCAGTCCTAGGGCTCCGATTGTGGCAGGAAAAACATTCACACAAAATTAATGAAATCCTCTGCTTGCAATAATAAACTTTTACTTTTAGAAAGTTCATCAAAAAGAAATTCCATGAGTTATCATTGGACGGAAGGACTTCACTTCAGTCCTTTGAGCCCCTCCACTCCCTTTGCCTCAGAGAAGGCACTGGAGGCAGGGAGGTCAGCAAACTTCAACGTCCCCAGGATATGAACTCAGATCCTACAGAAAATTAGATGTTGCATCTCAATTTGGCAAGATGAGATAGGGAAATAACCTGGAAAATTAAAATAAAAAAGACTAAAAGGAGCTACAGTATTGAAATATAGTATCGGTCCCAGAGCTCCAATATTGCCAGTGAAAAAATTCATACAAAATGAATGAAATCCACTGCTTGCAATAATTAACTCTGATTTTTAGAAAGTGCAGTAAAAAAATCCATTGATGTTGCAGGGAAAGGGCTTAGCTTCAGCCGTTTGTGCCCTTCCACCCCCGTTGGCTCTGAAAAGACATTGTTCACACTTGCAGCTAACAAATTCTTTAAGGGACTATAGCATTATATCATTAGTCCTAGAGCTTTGATTTTGGCAGGGAAAAAAGTCACACAAATTTTATGAACTCCCCTGCTTGCAGTAATAAACTTTGAATTTTAGAAAGTTCTGAAAAAAAGGAGGATCCTTTCTGGGGGAGGGCTTAGTTTCAGTCCATTGTGCCCTTCCACCACCATTGGCTCTGAGATGGCATCTGAGGCAGATAGGTCAGAAAACTTCAACATCCCCCAGGATTTAAGCTTGGTGCCCTTTCCTTGGTACTTGCAGCAAAAACAAATCTTTAAGGAGCTAAGCACTATAGCATCAGTCCCAGAGCTCCAATTTCAGCAGGGAAAAAATTAACAAAAAATGTATGAAATCCCCTGCTTAAAGTAATAAACTTTGATTATTAGAATATTCAGCAAAAACTCCAGGGATGGTCATTGCAGGGGGAGGGCTTAGCTTCAGTCTTTTGTGCCTTTCCACCCCCGTTGGATCTGAGAAGGCATCTGAAGCAGGGAGATCAGAAAACTTCAACACCCCCATGATTTTTACTTGGCACATTTTTCCTTCCTACTTGCCGCTAAAACATTCTTTAAGGAGCTAACTTGTTTCCCCTTGATTGCCTTTAACTTTATATTGTGTAGAAAAAGAACAGCATTTTAAGCTGTGACTAGCTGGATGCTGTGATACATATGGAGAAATGTCCCTAGCAGGAGTATGGAGGTTGTGTTGTTTTTATACTGCTCGCTGTTGAGACCGCACATGTACTATTGTGTCAACTGCTGGAGATTGCACCTCAGAAATGACACGAATGGGGTGCTGACACTCCAGAGTGGTGGGTTTCTCACAAAGTCCTATGGGCAGAAGTTGTGGAATCTCAAAATTTACTTCCCAAAGAGATTAGGGCATGAGGGGACATGATAGAGAGCTACACATACATAAAATTAAAGGTATTGATGGGAATGGAAATTCCTGAACCTGGTAAGACTTACTAAACCAGAACATGTTACAAGTTGCAACCTGTGTGCACAATGAAGTTAAGCGACTTAGAAAAATTCTTTATAAGAAGTAACTTGGGAACAGTGCACTCTTGCTTTGTAAAACAACAACATTAGGAACCAGCAAAGACATGTCCAACTCTTACTAAAACACTTCAACAGGATGACCTATCTCAACTAGGTTATCCTTGGGAAATAAATTGAAATAAAAAAAAAAACAGACAAAAAAAACTACTCTTAACTTCTGGGAGGAAACTATATGTTGTCTCTCAGCACGGTTATCCTGAGCAAATAAACTGTAAAACAAAAACTGTGTGACCACACTTAACCACCAGGTGCTTTCAGTTCTTCAGCTGGAACATTTTGGTCGAAGCAGGACCCTTTAGAAAATAAGATGTTGTGCCTGAATTTGGTGAAATGGGATAGGGAAATGACCTATAAAATAAAAATAAAAAAGAGCAATACATGAAAAAAAATCTTTAAGGAGCCATATCACTATAGTACCAATTCCAGAGCTCTGATTTTGTCAGGGAATAAAATCACACAAAATGAATGAAATCTCCTGCTTGCAATAATTATCTTTAATTTTTAGAAAGCTCAACAAAACATGCAGGGAAGATCATTGCCTGGAGAGCTTGGTTTCAGTTTGTTGTGCCCTTCCACACCTGTCAGCTATGAGAAGGCATCTGAAGCAGAGTATTCCTTTGCTCTTAGGAGGGACTGGATTAAAATGTGGTCTGTAAACAGAATGACTACTGACAAAAAAGGATGTCTGAGCAAGTGATGAAGACTGAGGAAAGCCTGTTAAGCATACAGTGGCTGGCTGCTGCTGACTTAACAGACAGAATTTCACAGTGCAAGTGGACAGTACATGTATGGGGCAGGGCGGTGGAGGGAGAGCAAAGGAAATCTGTGTGTCTCGCTCTCTCTTGAGTGCTGATCATTGAAAATGGTGGCTGCACCATGACTGAAGTATGTGCCCTCCCACTGCAGAGGAACTGCTGCTTGTCAGGGGCTGAATTAGGGGGGCTTCCCCACAGACCTTACCAATACAGGAGAGCACTGTGATGTCTCACTGTCGGTGACTGTAGAACTGGAAATAGACACGTGGGGATGGGGGAAAATGAAATGTGCCTGTCTCTCTTCTCTCTCCACAGCAGATTAGTACGGCAGAGCCACAGAACAAATAATGCTTACTCCTCTGGCTCAAAGCACATTACACATCAATGAAACAGTACATGGGCAGCTGCAACAACAATCAGAGACCACCCACCATCGCACTGTCAGCCCAACACAGAGATGAATATCTGATGCTGCAATGATGAGGTGGCCCCTGATTGCAGCGGTGAAATCGTTCAAGTTGGTGACATTTTGGAAACCAATGTCACCAACACAGTGTGCCTGCATTGGTCAACCACTGCCAAGCCCCCAAATGTAATGCCGCCATTGGCTGCCAGTACTGCACCTCCACAACCACTTCCTCTCCTAGTTACATATATCGTTTCATGATACGGCAAGCAAACATAATAACAACTATACATTTCAGGGCAAGAAAACCATAAATATGCATTTTAGGGTTGCTGTTCCTTTTCCTGTGGGGTGGGTGCTGTGGAGGCCTAGCTATGAGCTGCCTCTCAAGCCTTCCAGGCCCTCACAAGATCTTGTGCTTGGTCATAGACATACTGTATATCTTTTTTTTTGCCACTCAATGGAGATGCTATTTGAAGTGTATATGCTGCTGACTGGGCTTGTTCTCTGCAGGATAAGGGGAAGGTGCTGGGCATGGCCTACTAATATCCTTTTGCCTTTTTCCAGTGGTGATTTGGGTCTGGAAGGCATTTTCAATGCACTGCATTAAGTAGTTTGCCTTAAGGCCACACAGATCCCCACTGGTTGCTGAAGGTGTATGGTATGTGACTGTAATGAAAAACCAAACAATGTTATTCTCTACTAAAAACTTGTTTGGTTTGGCTTACCTCCATTGTCTTGACACATGGTACCCCCCCCCACCACACACACACACAACCTTGGGATAAACTTTAGCATATTATTTATTTTTTGTTTACAAGGAAATTGATCACTGCTGCTAGAAAAGGCACATGGGTCTACAATCACAGTTGTGAATCAAGGGAAAACATACAGGAAGAGAAACAAGACAGGCCAAAATAGATACAGATTCAGTACAGAAGAAGTGTCTGCAGGGAATAACAAAGCAGTAAAAAAATATTTTCAAATAACACGATAATGCAAGACAATGCAATTCAAGTAAAACCAAGCCAAGCCAAGCCACATTTTATTTACAAAGACCCCTTTCCCAAAGGCTGAGGGCACAGTACATACAATTTAAAACAATTCACAATACAAAAAGAAACAAAACGAAGCAAGATAAATCTGAAAAACTGAATACAAGCAGGGGTGTCTCCCTTACTGAAGGAACTGACAGTCACAAGCATTGGTACATGTTGCGTCAGGGTGTTGCAGTTAATAGCAAGCTGAATTAAGGCTGATGTCCTTGGTAAAAGTTTTTGAATACACATTAAAACCCATGCCTTCAGGCCAAGGTGTGCATACTACCCTGACAAGTCAGTAGCAAGACAACAGTAATTGGTCCCTTTCAGTCACAGCAGCATAGAAACATAGAATTTGTCAGCAGAAAAATACCATTTTGACACCTGGTCTACCCAGATGGTCCCTGCTTAATCTGTCTTTTCAGAAAAAGAAAGTGAGATATTACGAGGAGTGGCTGATCTGGAGGACATTAAGTATATTCACTAAAAATACCACCAACAGCTTAATCTGGTTCAAGATCAGTTGGCATTAATCTGTATCCCCCTCCCCCGGGTCGTGCCTGAAAATAGGCAGGATTTGTCTAGTGCACTTACCCGGTCAACAAAAGCTAAAATAAAAAAATAAAATAAAAAAAGTATATTTTCAGCACTTTCTTTGTGGGTTGGGTCCTATATTGTTAGGTACATTTTCAGCACTTTTCTTTGTGGGTTGGGTCCTGTATTGTTAGGTACATTTTCAGCACTTTTCTTTGTGGGTTGGGTCCTATATTGTTAGGAGCTGGGGCTGATGCTGTGAATTTTGGAATATAGTCGGGGCCTTAGTAGATTTCAGGAGGAGGAAGATGCACCAGAGAGTGGGCTAAGGGAGGGAGATTGGCTGCCATTTTCCAGCACCTTAGGAGATCCCACAGGACAATGTGACTACAGCCAGTCAATAGGGTAGTTGTCGTCCAGCGAGGTTCAAAAATAGGCCACTTCATAGTCCACTCAACAGTTGATGATACGTGATGGATCAGGTGAGCATTAAATACATTTTCAACATTTTGTTTCTGAGCTAGGTCCTGTATTGTTAGGAGCTGGGGCTGATGCTAAGATTTTTGGAACATATTTGGGGATTTTGGTTGATTTTGGAAGGAGATGGAATGGCTGGTTGAGGGAGGGAGGGAGATTGGCAGCCTTTTTCCAGTGACGTTGGATGTCTCACCAGTTCATGTGACTACAGCCAGCCAATAGAGTGGCTGTAGTCCCTATATAATACTCAGGGGTCCAAGTGAACCCCTCACGTGAATGATCCTGGAGCATGAATGGCTCAATGCAGGAGAGTGACATATGACTCAGCGGTGCCTTGGTCTGTCGGCAGAGCATCTCCAGGGGTGACTGCAGCCTGCAGACCATGCTGGTCACGGGGGGAAAAGTAAATGTAAATGGAGGGCAGTAAGTACACTGTAGGAGGTTGGAAGGGGGTTGCAGCTGATTCTTGTCTCAGGTCAGTTTACATTTGTAGGGCAGTGGGTGAGGTGAATCAAGAAAATTTGACGATTGCTGTAAACAACCCTAAGGTATATATGGAGAGACATATCTAGGATTAGGAAGCACTGAGGCCATGAGGATGTTGGGGAATAGGAGCATGCACATGCATCAGGATAGTGAGAGGAGGGTGGTGTGCTGTAATAGTTGTAAAGCAGCAATCCTCATGGGGATGATGTGGAGTACAGGGGGCTCTCCAGTGTGTAGTAGTCTGGATCAGATAAGGGCAGCTCATAGGGGAGCTGGGAAGGGTGGAGTGGAGAAACAGAGGATCAGGGCAGTGAAAAGAAAGACAGAGAGGAGGTGCCCAGGTGATTGTGGGTCTCAGGCAGTGGAAGGGACAAGGAGGATCACTCATTATCTGGGGTTATCTTTTCCTCAGGGGGCCAGTGAGCCCTGGGAGGGGGAATGGCACATGGTAGGGGAAAGGAGTGTGACTGCAAGGGTTGCAACAGGAGTGGGGGGTGCCTTAAAGCAGCAGATTTGACCAACAGTCTGGAAAGAGAAAGGGGACAACAGGAGGTGAGATAGGTGGTCGGGTTAAGACAATGAGATTGGGGGTAGAAGGACAGGTGATGGAGTGGGACTCTGCAGGTCAGTCAAGGTGGGCATGGAAGAAGAAGTAAGCAAAATGGAGCAGAAGGTGGGGTAGGAGAGAAGATAGGGTAGGAGGAAGAGAGGAGTTGAGGCAGCATAACTCTGCCAGAAAGGGAAGATAACAGAGGAGAATGGTAGCGTAGTTGGCAGGACAAGTAGAAATTGTGGTGGGACATTAACCATGGCAAAGGGGGGAACAATTATGTGGGGAGAGCAACTCGCAAGGCAGTTGAGGAAGGAAGGAAGGGTGGGAGACATGAATGGAAGTAATAGATGGGTGGCAGTCCTAAGGGACTCCATAATTATGGGTACTTACTGGGGAAGGAAGGGGGACCCAAATGTAAGAAAGAAGGTGGTTTGCATGCCAGAGATGAAAGCAGGGAAGGTATGCTCAAGTATTCGGAAATAGTAAGGGGGGTTGGGGGAAACCAAACATAATTATACAACTTGGTACCAATGGCCTAGCTGGGGAGGAGCTGGTGGTAGTACAAAAGAATTTCAGGGCATTAGGGAGAGACTGCACTGAGGTAACATGACTACTGGCATTCTTATAGGTTTTATCAGTGTCAAGGTGACATGATCAGAAAGAAAACGGTGGAGGAGTTCAGTGTCTGGCTAAGGGAATGGTGCAAGGGAGAAGGGTGCATCTGTATTTGGGAATGAGGTGAGACCTGGTCAAATAAAACACTTTATGCACCAGACAGGCTACACCTCAGCAGGAAATGCTAAAGGGTACTCAGGGACAAACTGGGGAGGTACATAACCCAGAATCTTAATTTAAACTACAGGGGGGTGGCAGGTGGGCCTGCAGACCAAACAACTCCAGGAGGATGAGGTCAACAGACCTCACCCATACCATTTGAAGTGGTTGGGAGGGTGTAGGGGAGTAATCTGACAGCAATGGGGGTGGGTGGAACACACAGAGGGGAGATAGGGAAGGAATGAAGTGGGGGAAGGGAAGGAGGCTCAAGTGGAGGTGGTGTTCCTGAATGCAGAAAATCTCAGTATCAAGATGGATGATCTGCAGATGCTCTAACAGAAGGGGGGCTGGACATCGCGGCAGCCACCGAGGCTTGGGCCACAACAAATCATGACTGGGACCTCTCGAACATTGTATATAAATTATTCAGGAGGGATATGGTGGTAGGCAAAGGGGGTGGTGAGGAAGGGCATAACATTTATGAGGGAGGAGTCAGAGGACGGGAGTGAGGAAGCAACATGGGTTCAGTTACTGTCCAGTAGAGAAAGGAAAGTGAGGTTGGGGGTGGTTTTCCAACCACGCAACCAGGAAGAGGAAAGGGAATTGAAATTGCAAATATTGAATGCTGCAGGAAGGGAGAGGTTGTAATAGTGAGGGACTTGAACCTGCCCAAGGTAGATTGGAACGCATAGACCACAACATATGCTAGCAGTCGATGATCCTGGAAGCACTGCAGAATGGGTTTCTGACTCAGAGAATCACAGAACATCCCTCTCCAGCAGGGGCCATCCTTGATCTGGTGATCACAAATGGGGAGACATACCAGATATAATGTTGTAGCCATCGGATTCAATTGATTATTACACTGTGGTTCCGTTGATATGGGCAGGAAAACATCCCCACTAACACTATGATACTAAATTTAGGAGGGTGGACTTCCAGAAGATGGGCAGATTGTTAAAGAAGCACCTGGTGGGCAGCAAGACAGATATAGATATGGTCCATCATTGAGGAGGGAATTATGTTAGCAACAGAGGAGTGCATCAGGTTCAGGGGAAGAGCTCAATGGCCAAAGCACCAGCTGGTTTACTCGAGAGCAAAAGCTACCTTAAATCTCAGGGACTGCCTCTGGTCAATAGCCAAACGTACTAAACTTCAAACAGAATGGCAGCCTTCAGTGCTTGCTGGAATGACTGCACTGAAAAAGTGAGATCAGCGAAAGCCATACTACCTATCCTCATTTGAATCAGCCAAGGACAACTCAGCCAAATTCTGGAAAATCATTAAGACAGCAGAGGTAATAAACTATCTTCCTCCTTCCCAACAAATTAACAGTTAAGGTTGTCTCATCTTGGACAGGTCTGATATCCTGACCAACTTCAATGAACATTTTGCACTGCAGGCATGTCTTTGATACCTCAGAAGCAGCACACTTACCTCCAATGCTCCAAGATCCAATGGAACATCCCCAGTCACAATTTCTTTTTTCCCTTCCTGTTCAAAGAAGTGGAGGACCTACTGTTCCAGTTAAATGTAAACAAAGGAGCTGGCACTGATGGCATTGGCCCATTCTTCATTAAAGCCAGCATTCAATACTTAGTAGCACCCCTTCTACACTTGTTTACCCTTTCTATACACATTGGTACTGTCCCAAAGGTTTGGAAACTAGCTCATGTCCTTCCGTTGTTCAGTTCTGGTGATCCCACAGACCTTAACAATTACTGTCCCATTTCCATCCTTTCCATCCTCTCCAAACTCCTTGAAAAACCTGTGAACGCCAAGCTATGGAATTACCTTGAAAACAACAATCAAACTAGCCCTGTTCAAACAGGTTTCAGACCTACACACAGCACCACCTCTGCACCTGACTCTGTCACCAATGATTGGCTCTGCAATGGATAAAAAACAAGTAATGTCTTCAGAAGCCTTCTGACACTGCTGACCATGCTTTACTCTCGATACCCTACATTGTCATGGCATCACTGGACCTGCACCCTATAGTTCAATAGCTACCTAACTGACAGGGTCCAGCATGTAAAGCAGATGTATCTCTCTCCCACTACTACCTATCAAAAGTGGGTTCCTACAAGGCTCAATCCTTGGTCCTCTGCTCTTTATGCTGTACATCAACAATGTCAGAAATAACATCACCAAAGCTAAAATCCATCTGTTTGCAGATGATACAGTGATTTACATCTCTAGGTCTTCTGGCCAAAGTCCAGCCAGACCTTCAGGCCGAGCTCAATCTCCTTCAACATAATTTGGTGCAATCAAGATTCCTCCTTAATGCAAAGAAAACCAAAGTCATGTACTTCTTTTCTAACCACCTCATTTCTACCACAAACGCAATAGCATCCCTGCCCCAATAAGAATTCTCCTCAATGATGACTGAAATTGTCACAAACTTTAAATATCTTGGGTGTGATCTTGACCAACACCTCACCTTCACTGTCCACATCTCGTCGTTAACGAAAAAACTACAGCAACGCATAGGGTTCTTCTTCAGGAATAAAAACCTATTTCCCGCTGATGCCAGAAATCACCTGGTTCAGACAACCTTCATGCCTCTCCTAGACTACACGGACACTGTCTATTGTCGATGCTCAGACTCCCTGCTCCATCAACTAGACACACTCTATCACAGGGCACTCTGATTCATCTCCATTGCCCACAGATGCACCCACCACTGCAAGCTCTATGATGTTGTGGGCTGGACGTCACTTTCAGCTAGATGACTCTCTCACTCCCTCACCTGGCTCCATAAAGCTGTCCTGGCAAAGCTTCCCCCCATATCATTACTCTCTTTCACCAATTGACCAGCACATATTTGTTATGTAGCAACGACTTCATTACATTATAAGCTCTTCATGTACGGTGCTATTTCAGGGAAATGTTCATGTGTCATGCCCTTCCTCTATCCTGAAAGAAATCCCAGCTTTCTCAGACTGCAAAATTAATACCCTTGCATAGCTTCAGGAAGGTGATCACAGACCAAATTAGTGACTGCTGTACACACCACTAACCAGTGTACCTTGGCTAACCCATTCCATCTTTCACCTATCCAGTGCCCCCCTCCTCCCTTCGTTCTGTACCATGCTTGCACAATTATCCCATCTGATCTCAGTTAACCCAGAGATTGTTGCACATGCCTCTATCCTGAGTACCCTTGCTTCCCCTTTTTAGCTACCTTACTCACATCCCATTTCACTACCAGTGCCCCCCATTATCCTCACCCACCCAGTTTACCAGCATACCTACCTAGCACACTCTCCACCCTCCACCCCTGCTCTATTGACTTATCCTCTTACCACACTATCATCCACATCTGCTATATCCCTGCCAATATTCATGGTACTCCAGGAATGTGACTGTTAGGTTGCCTAGCCTATGCTGAGATATTGCCCCCTTGGGCCCCGAGTTCTGTCCCCATATATGTGCCTGTGACACTGTTCTTATGTATATGAAGGACTAAAACTTGCAAATGTATATGTGTTGCATACAGATGATTGCAGACCTGTAAATGTATATGAAAGAGTGTGTTTTGGTGCTTGTATATAGTCTTACAGCTATCCTTGTAGATAGCACTGTATATACTTCCTCTGTAAATAATACTGTATATAATTATGCTGTAGCTACCCACCTCCATAATGTACTGTCCCTTTAACTGTGTACTCAAATTATGTAAGTATATGTTGCCCTCCAGAACCTCCTTGTAAATGAGCCTGCTCAGTGGAGTTTTCATGTCAATAAACTTGAACTTGAACTACTGAGGTTGCCCAGGCAGTAAAAGGCAAGAGGTTAGCCTATAGGAAATTCAAGAAAACCAAGAGAGAGAGGAGGACAGACATAATTACCTAAATATGGCTAGTGAGGCAAGTAACCTAGTCCAGTGGATTAAGGTTCAGAAGGATCTGCAGTTAGCAGAGAGAATTAAGAAGGGGGAGAAGGTCTTTTTTCACTGTCTAAGTGAGAAGAGGAACAAGAAGAATATGATTGTTAGGCTTCAGAAAGGTATGGTTAGGTGGAAGAGAATGGGGGAAAACAAGAGGTACTGAATGAATACTTCTGTTATATCTTTACCAGGGAGAAATATGGAGGGATAACACCAGAGAGGAGAAGAGGAGCGGGGGTAGGGGAACATGGATGTGGTGGTAGAGGGGGAACAGAGTGAGGAAAGGGTTGCTAGCATTGAAGTTTAGACAGATCACCAGACCCAGATGAAGTACGCCCAAGGGTGCTGAGGGAACTGGCAAAGGAGCATGCAGACCTACTGGTGGACCTGTTCCGTAGTTCACTGGTGTCAGTTGTGGAACCTCAGGGCTAATGAATGGCACATATAGTGCCCCTCCATAAAAGCAGTCCCAAAGATGACTCAGGGCATTTCAGACCAGTCAGTCTGACTTCAGTCATGTGCAAGCTCATGCAGCCTATACTTAAGGAAATGTTAGTAGAGTATCTAGAAGGGCATAGTCTTCAGGATACAAGGAGATCAGGTTTATGGGTGGAAGGTTATGTAAAATGAATCTGATTGACTTCTTTGACTGAGTCACCAAAACATTAGACAAAGCTCAAGCAGTGGACATCCTCACCAGGATTTCAGCAAGGCCTTTGACTGTACCCACAAGAGGTTGACTGGGAAGGCTGGGGTGTGAGAAGATGACCAGATAGGTTGAAAGCTGGCCAGGGTACAGATTCCAGAAGGTGGTGGGGGCAGAGCTATCTAGCAGCAAGATGGTCACTAGTGGGATCCTGCAGAGCTCAGTGCTAGGGATGACGTAGTTCAATGTCGTCATTAATGATATTGGTGATGATGCTAAGGGCAAAATGTGCCTTTTGCAGATGACACCAAACTCTGTGGGAGGGTAGACATGATCAAAGGGATACAGGACCTAATGGATGATCTAGAAAGGCATGTGAGGTGATCCATGATTTGGTAGCTCGGTTTCAATATAAGGAAATGCAAAGTTAGTCACACTGGAGCCAAGAATCCCAGGACAGAGTACTACCTAGGAGTGGTCTGGGTATCTGCAACAGAGGAGGAGAATTATCTGGAAGTGATGATCACTAGCATCCTAAAGCACTCCACATAGTTCAAGAAAGCAGTAGAGGCAGCAAGGGCAAATAAGATGTTGGGATGCATAACCAAGGAGAAGGTCACCTGTGGAATCCTGCAGGGCTCAGTGCTAGGGATGGTGTAGTTCAGTGTCTTCATTAATGATATTGGAGATGCCATTAAGGTTAAAATGTACCTTTTCAAAGTTGACACCAAGCTCTATGGTATGGTGGACATGACCAAAGGGATACAGGACCTAAAGGAGGATCTGGAAAGCCTTGCAAAGTAGTTCAAGATTTGACAGCTTGGCTTCAGTGTAAAGAAATGCAAAGTTAGTCTCATCAGAGCCAAGAATCCCAGGATGGAGTACTAATTGGGAGGGCTCTGGGTATCTGCAACAGAGGAGCAGAAGTATCTGGAAGTGATGATCACTAGCAATCTGAAGCACTCCACAGAGTGAAAGAAAGCTGCAGCATAGGCTAAAAAGATGTTGGGATGCATAACCGGGGGATCAGCAGTAGGCCAAAGAAGATAATTGTGCCATTGAATAGGTCACTGGTGAGGTCACATCCAGAGTATGGAGTACAGGACTGGTACACACACCTTAAAATGGACATTAACCTGCTGGAGACTGACCAGAGGAGGACAACAATGATGAATGTGGGTCAGCAGGGTAAAGCACATGAGGAGAGGTTGGAGGCCCTGAACATGTGCTCCCTGGAGGACAGGGGAGAGAGAGAGAGAGAGAGAACATGATTGACACCTTAAAATACTTGAAAGGGATAAATATGTTGGATAAGAAGGGTCTCTTTAAGATAAGTGGCAACTGAAATATGAGGGGGCATAGTCTTAAGTGGGGGCAAGTTTAGCAGGGAGATTAGTAAGCACTTCTACGAGGAGAGTGTGGTGACCCATTGGAATGCATTGCTGGAAGAGGGTGTCTTGTTGAAGACATTTGGGAACTTCAAGAAAGGCTGGGAAAGAGATAAGGGGAAAGTAAGGGTAATGGGAGGGGCAAATAGAAATGTTGCGAGAACTGGTGGACAGGGTCAGTAGCTTAAGATGTGGACCATGCAATACAAGTAGACAAGATAGATCAACTGGCCTTATTCTGCTGACTTCTTCTTATGTTTGTATGTTCGTATGTCTCCGCATACCCTAACTGGTCTCTGTCATCCTTCCCTCCCTCCTCCCTGCCTATTAAATAATATTTCTCTATGTATAGCCTATGTATGCTTGAAGACCCTTACTACTTTTGCATCCACAACTTCTGCTGGCAGTCTATTTCAGTATCCTCCACTCTTTCAGTAAAGTACTACTTCCTCACATCCCTCTTAAACTTATCCCCTTCAAGCTTCATCACATGCTTTCTGGTTCTGATGCTCATTCTCTCTTTTGCTCTTTCCAAACTTTTTATCATTGATATATTGCATCAATGTTTTACTAGAAGCATGTGGGCATGCTTACTTGGCATCCCACTATTTCCTTCAGTCACATCACCTCCAGGAGTGACACAGATATCGATGGCAATGGGACAACTCCTGCTCCTCCCTTTCCCTCTCCAGATTTCAGAAGAGCTGCTGCTGACACAAAAGAGCATGACTGTACACAGAAGACATTGGGATTTATTACTTAACATAAAAACACAATTTTTTGCAGATAAGGCCCACAAGGCCTCCACAGTCAGCACAAGGATCTCATGGACTTTTGTAGATCCTTACTGGTCTTTGGGATCGTCCTGATTGTACTAACATGGCCCTGTGTCTATCCCACGCATGCTTGAAGCTATCTATTGTTCTAGCATCCACAACTTTGACTGGTAGCCATTTCCATGCTTCAACACCCTTTTTGTGAATAAGTATGTCCTCACATCCTTCATGAATTTATCCTCTCCAATTTTATTGCATGCCAGCAGTCCTGGAGCTTGTCCTCCTTTGGAAGGCTCCCAGTCTGTATACTGTTCACCCCTGTGAGGTGCCTGTAGGTCTCACTCATGTCACCCCTCACTCCTCTTCCTCCAGGGTATACATATTGATGTCCCACAACCTCTCCTCATAGGACTTTCCTTGCAACCTGTGCACCATTTTAGTTGCCTTTCTCTGGACTGCCTTCTCACTGTCTATGTTCTTCCAGAGGTGTAGTCTCCAGAACTGGACACAGTATTCCAGGTTGGGGCATACCAGAGAGTAATACAGTGGCAGCAGCACCTCCATCATTCTGTTGGTGATGCCCCTCACCATGCACCCAATCATTCCACTTCTCAGTACTTCAACTGTTATACAAGCATAAAATCATTTTGCACAAAAAGTCACATTTGGTTCAGCTAGCTGGCTTCCAGGGAAGTTTTAAGGTATTTGTCAATAAACATGTTAGATGTACCAGGCAGGTAGGCCTGGTGCCATTTTACATTGACAAAGCAAAGCAACACAGGCTGGCTATGAGATGGCTATGACTACATCAGGTGTTCTGCTGTGTACATTATTGGTTACCTGTAGACACTGGCCATTACAAGTGCTTGCCATTGAGAGAGAAGTGGGAGAGAAACATACAAAAAGCAAACAGGCATGCAATCAAGCATAAGCAAGGACATGCACTGCTGACTACAACTGTATGGATGAATGGGGCACTGCATTACTGGTGGATGTGACTGGTGGGGTCTTCATGGAGCACAGAGCTAGGCACATGGACTGCCGATACCTTTTGAATAAGAGCTGGCCACAGTACACCAGACAGCACCATACCACTACCTTGCAATCTTTAGTGCATCACTGCAGAATATATAATTTTCTTAAAATATTTGAAATTTAATTTATATTGTAAATAAGAATCTCTGAAATAGAGTTTCCAGGTTGTCTTTCAGGCCTTCTGTGTTAGTCTCTAGTAAGGTAAATGTGATCAGTCTGCAGAACATTATTCCAGTCCTAAGGATATAACAGTAGCCATTTTTATGTTGGCCCTTGCTTGTGCTCCAGCCAACATATTGCAGTAGTAGCAGATTTGGAGGTGCGGTCACTGTGGGCAAATGCAGGGCATGCATCAGTAGGTGCGTCTCTCATTCCCCAATAAGCTAGCATGCAGGCACTGACAGCAGCAATATGTAAAGTGGTCACAACATCTAACAAATGTGAAGCTGCAATGAGAGGCAAGCTCGTCATGCAGAGGCACAGTAACATGCCTCCCGACATGCCTTTACTGGTGAAGTATTTCAATTTCAATTAACATGCTGGCACTAACTGTCGCTGTGCATAATGCCAACTTCAGGGATGCCCAACTCCCTGTCGGCATGCTAAATAACCCCTCCAAGATTGTGTGGCACACTAGGAGCCCACCCCAGTGTGCCTCCTGATGATGAAAGCTGACCATCGTCGGCATGTTGAGGCCCCGCCCCATTCTGTGCCACACTGCGAGCCCACCCCAGTGTGGCAACATCACCCCCCCAAAGTTATGGTGCAAACTGGGAGCCCACCCCAATGTGCAGGACACTTTATATACACCTGTGGAAAAAGAAAACTGCCCTCTGTGTTTTTTTTTTTCCAAGTACCTAAAAGAAAGAAAACAGTTCCTCGCTGTGAGGTCCCCTTCCCCAACCCACAGCCATCCTCTGCACACCCCACCTCCCCACACCCCCCACACCCCATACTTACCTCTGAAGCCTGGCGTGATGATCTTCGGTGGAACGGGAACACATCTGCACTCTTCAAAGTCGACCGCAAAGAAATGCCGGTAAGCTGTATAATGGCATAAATAGGGTTTTTTCAACTTCGGTGGACATCTCAGCCATTTTTTGGAATTTTGCCTCCAAATTTTCAACATGGGGTGCTTGGGACTGCACCTTAGGAACACATGCACTGTCATCTCATTACTCGGCCCCTAAAGGTCATTTCACAGTCACTGTGCGAAATCACCTTTCTGGACTGAGTTACAAAACGACAATGCCACTGTTCATGAGGTGGGGTCCCAAAATCCCTATCATGAACATTTGGCTGAAAAATTCAAAAAAATGACTGTGTTACAAGCATGTGTTCTGCAGTTTCAGTGCATGCTTGTAACTTTGACAATTTTTAATATTTTCACTCCACATTTTCAACATTGCACTTTTTTCACATCTCCTTATGAACAGTATAGCTGTTATTTTTCACATCCTGCACAAAATGTGTTTCCGCGCATGTGATGCACAATGGCATGGTCGCTCCGTGAAATCAATGTTCTGGACATATTAACAAAATCACAGTGACACTGTTCATGACCAGAGTTCCCAAAATGCCTACGTTGAAAACTTGGTTAAACAAATCCCCCCAAATATTTGCGTTATGGACGTGTATTGCACAGTTTCTATGCATGCTTGTGATGTCACCACTTTTTCATATTTTCACTCCAGATTTTCAACAATGCTATTTTTTTACACCTCCTCATGAACAGCGCAGCTGTAATTTTCACATCCTGCCTGAAATGTGTTTTCCCACCTGTGCCGCCAAAATGCACAGTCGCTGTACAAAATCACCTTTTGGCAAACAAACTAATAGTGTCACTGTTCATGAGGTGGGGTCACAAATAGCCTTTGTTGAAAATTTGGTATGAAAATAAATACCAACAGATGCCCTCAGCAATAGGGTTTCCAACCGCAATGCCCCACCCTGTACAGACCGACAGGCATCAGGGGTGTGAGTTGACATTGTCAACTGCAATCCTTATGCCATTACAACCCCCACCTTGCAGCCAATGACAGGTGTCAAGATGTGCCTTAGACTCTTCATCCCCAATGTTTGCCCCCTTTCTGCTACACTGCACCCATGTCAGTATATTCCCTTATGGACTGGGGTGAGCGCAGGCCCAAAGACCCCAAGGCACATCGCAGCACTTGTCGGTCTCTGTGGGATAGGGTGAGGTAAAATGGAATGAGCATTATGGCCAACAACCCAAAGGCACACCCCAGTGCCTGTTACTCTCTGCATGGTGGGGCTGGGGTCAGCGTCAGTTCATTACTTCACTGCCAATCCTATTGTGTATCTCTCTAACTCCTGCACTACCAATGCCAGTGCCAGCAAAAGCCAACATTCGGTATTGACAAATGCTTGTTTGTACCACTTACAGTATTCATACTTATATAATTAGGAAGTGTTCACTCCATCACACTATAGTGGCATGTAGCCATTGGTGCACTCAGCTATGCCCCATGCCCCAACATTATGCTCATAGAGGATCATTAAAATAACATTATGAAAACCATTGCTGTGAGTTATTGCTTATTTTAAACAAGCATTTGTCAATGCCGAATGTTGTCTTGCTGGCATTGGCATTGGTAGTGCAGAAGTTAGAGAGAGATGTATAATAAGAATGGCAGTGAAGTATTGAACTGATGCCAACCCACCCCCACCCTGCAGAGACTGAGAGACATTGGGGTCTCCCTTTGGGTGGTGGCCATAGTGCTCATGCCATTTCACCTCTCCTTATCCAGCAGACCGACCAGTGTTGTGTGTGCATTGGGGTCTCGGCTTTACCACCCCATTCCATAAGGAAAATACACTGAGATGGGCAGTATAGACAGTGGGTGAACTTTGAGCCAAAGAGTGCAAGGCACATCTTGATGATTGTCACTGGCTACAGGGTGGGGGTTGGGGTGGAATGGCGTGAGCATTACGTCCGACAATCCCAAGTCACACCCCTGATACCTGTCGGTCTCTACAGGGTAGGGAGTTACGGTTGGAAACCCTAATGCCTGAGGTATTTTCACTCCAGTATTTCAACATGAACTTTGTGACCCCTACCTCCATGAACAGTGGCACTATCAGTTCGTTATCGAAGGTGATTTTTGCACAGCGAGTGTGCCATTTGACGCCACAGTAGCGAAACACATTTTGTACAGGATGAAAATGACAGCTGTACTTTTCATGAGGAGGTACAAAAATGGCAATGTTGAAAATCTGGAGTGAAAATATGAAAAATTGGTGAAGTCATGAGTGTGCATAGAAACCTGGCAACGAATGCCTGTAATGCAATTATTTTGGGGAATTTTTAACCAGATTTTCAGCATAGGCATTTTGGGACCTCTGCTCATAAACAGTGGCACTGCAATTTTGTTAATCTGTCCCGAAAGTTGATTGCCCACAGTGACTGAGCCATTGTGTGCCAGATGTGCGAAAACACAGTTTGGGCAGGATGTGAAAAATGACAGCTGTACTGTTCATAAGGAGGTGTTAAAAAATTGCAATGTTGAAAATCTGGAGTGAAAATATTAACTGCCAAAGTTATGAGCATGTGTGGAAACTGCAAAATGCACACTTGTAACACAGTCATCTTTTGGAATTTTTTCACTAAATTTGCAACATAGGCTTTCTGGGACCCCACCTCATAAACAATGGCACTGTCATTTTTAATTGGTCCCAATTACCCCATCACCACACCACGAAAACGCACCATTAATTTCTCTACCATTACTTCAAAATCACACACCAACACCCACCACTAAATACCCACCACCACAAACCGCTTCAACACCCCTGATATAATATATATAGTTGAGACATGGCTGTCTAATTATCCTAACCTGCTGTAGCTATTTCTGGGTATACTATCTTTTGGCAGGATTGGCTATCCAAGAAAGGAGCAGCTGTGCCCTGTACCTAAAAGATACACTGGTAGGGCATGTCCTGACCTTACCCATTACTGGTGATGAGCTCCAGGTCCTTGCAATTAAGGTCATGCATGGAGCACATAACAAAGCTCTGACAATAGCATTAGTATATATCCCACCCAAATTTACAACCGCTAACTTGAACCCACTCCTTACCTGCATCACTAGCCTAAATCGTAACTCGGAAGTTATACTACTTGGGGATTTTGATGTTAACTGGCTTGCCCCAAGTGCAAGCCACTATAAGGATGCCCTTGCAGCAGCAAAGTTTACCCAACTAGTTACCTCAGCTACCAGGAACTACTACAGAACAGGAACCAGTACCTTACTAGACTGGATAATCTCAAATCGCCCTGACCATATTATCCACACCAATGTCCTCCCTGATGCCATTAGTGACCATTCCTCTGTCCAGTGCTTATGGTCAAATAAATTCATAAAACCACCTGCAAAAACTGTAAACAGTCAGATGCTAATCAGGGAACACCTTGGACCACTTAAGGCACTCCTGCGTCAACAAGACTGGTCACCAATCGACACCACCCAGGATGTAGATGCTGCTGTACAATACTTTATCTCAAAGTTCAGTGTTGTATGTGATATCCATGCCTCCTTTAAGAAATGCAAAATTAAAGGCCTTGACAATCCCAGGATTACATGCAAACTCCTTGACCAACTGAAAGCATGGGACCTTCTATGGGCCTGAACCAGAGCCTCTGGAAGCCAAGCAGACACTCAGGCATACAGGGCCACCAGGAACACCTGTAGTAGTGCTATCCACTCTGAAAAAGCCATCTACTACAGGAGCACCCTATCAAACTCCTGGTCAGATGGAAGAAAATTCTGGATAAACCTCTCCGATGTGATAGGGAAAGAATACAAAACAACACCTAACATGTTGAAAGTAGACAGCCACAACACCTTGGACTCCACACAATTGCCAGCACTTTCAATCATGCATTTACTGACCTCAGTCATGTGCTTCTCTCAAACTTGTTTGACTCTAACCTACCAAGGCCTCCCAGTATCACTGGTCTCGGGACACAAATTATCCACATTTCTATTTCAAGTCAGTTACTGAAAGGGACACCTTGAAACACATCCTCAAGGTGCTTGGAAAAACTAGATCAAGTGGGAACACTCTTGACATGAAGCTCATCATCCTCACTCTGGAAGAAGTCCTGCACCCCTCACCAAGATTATTAACTAATCCCTTAGGCTTTCCCAGTTCCCTCTCAAGTGGAAGTCCGCCCTTGTGACCCCAATACACAAGTCTGGAGACACAGCATTACACGGTAACTACAGGCCCATCTCCATCTTACCCCTTATCCAAGGCACTTGAAAAAATTGTTGCAGACTAATTGGTGGAGTACTTGGAGAAATACAACTTGCAATGTCCACAGCAGCACGGGTTCAGAAAAGGCCACAGCACCACCTCTGCCCTCTTGAATTTACAGGTCATATTCATCTTGCACTGGACCAAAGACAACTTGCTGGTGCCACCTTTATAGACCTCGAAGGCCTTCAGTACAGTCAATTACCCATAACTTCTGGAACAACTTGGCAACTTAGGGCTCTCTCATGATACTCTAAAATTGTTCAACAGTTATCTCTCCAACTGGTCACAACAAGTTAGGATTGGTGACTCCCTCTCCTCCAAACTACCTGTCTGGGCGTAGGTTCCCCAAGGATCAATTCTGGGACCCCCTTCTCTTCAGCATTTTCATGAACAAACTCCCTTTTGTCTTTGATGAAAACATTATCCTGTATGCTGATGAAGCAGTGATTTTTTCTAAGATTTCTTACCCCTCCCTCCTGTAGAAACAACTGCAGGAAAGTTTCATATAAGTTGAGGCCTGGTTCGTCTCACAGAAACTAGTACTAAATTACAATAGAACAAAGATTATGATATTCCATGGCGCAGATAGCAAGCATAAGCAACAACAGCTAACTGTCAAAAACAGCTCAGATGTGACCCTGGACCACACGCAAGCATTCAAATACCTTGGGGTGACCCTGGACCATACACTGTCCTTCTCCAACCATATCAATGTGGTTGTGAAATCCATAAATATCGGTATTGGCCTTCTCTATAAATATAGACACTGTCTGACACTACGCCCTTAAACTAGCAAGGCGCAGCTCTATTGTCTCCATCATAGACTATGGGCTTGTCATCTATGGAGCAGTCACAGCTACAGCACTATGGCGTATAGTTACAGCACTGAACAAGGCCTGCAGACTCCTTACTGGAGCTGACAACCATATGCATATCTGTAACCTCTTAACAGTTAAATGGCTACAACTACAGGAAGTATTACATACCAAACCTGCTTATTAGTAGCCAGCAGTCTTTTAGGTAGATCCCCAATATGTTCAATTCCCGGGCAGTGAACTAACCAACTTAAAACATCCTCTTCTCGTTCATACACAAACTACACCAAACAATTGTGTCCAGGGCTACCTGACGTGTCACTGTTTCTCTTAAGTACCCTATCTGTCTCTCCGATTTTCCCACCTCCCTAAATTCTACACCCTAGCAAACCACTACCCCTACTGAATTCTCCACCCCTCTTTTTCCCTGTCTCTCTTTCTATTCCTGGTCCTCCCCTACTCTTTCTCGCCTACTTTCACCTCCCTTACCCTCTCCCTGCTCGCCCCTCTACAGTTTCACGGTCCTTGTCTCTCTTCCTTCCCCTTTCCCTTCCCTACCTCCCTTCCAATAACCCATCTATGCAAACTCTCTCTTCCTATTCTCCTACTTTACCTGCATAGTTGTATACTCCTCTCCTCCCTTCATGTAGACCTACCTCCCTCACCTCTCCCTCTCCACCCTACCCCCTCTCCTCACTCGCTCAACCCTCTATCCAGGCTAGCTCACCTGCCTTATCCTCCTTGCCTGGCCTGTAGCAACTCAATCCTCTACTGCCCCTTTCCCTTTTTGACAAGGCCCTTCTGGCTGCTTTACAACCATGTCAACATAGTTTGCAACCTTGCAAATATAGTTTGCTGTGAATCATCATTTTTAATATGTATGGTTATTGTTTTTGTCACTACTGTTAATTTACACTAGCTTCAAATCCTAGCCTATGTTTACCCTCTGTTACATATTGTACTTCAGTAGCTTGCCTTCCATCTTACTTCAGTTTTTGTACTCTCATTCTCTGTATTATGACATGGAACCTTTGTAAAAGAGCCACTGACTCAAAGGTATAAATCCGAAATTCCAATAAATAAACAAATAAAGAGGGTAGCTTCTTTCAGAAAAAGGGGTGTGCAAAAACAAGGGGGCACAATTTGAAGATAGAGGGGGGATGGCTAAGGGGCAACATGAGGAAATAGTTTTTCATGGACAGGGTGGTGGATGCATGGAATGGCCTTCCTTTGGAGGTCTTGGGGTCAAAACAGTTGGGGAATTCAAGAATGCATGGGACAGACATAAGGCAATTCTGGGTGGGATAGGAAGAAGTAGGCGGATGGTTAACTTGGATCTAGCTTATCCAATAGGTAGGAAATGGGCAGACTGGGTGGGCCAAGTGGTTCTTATCTGCAGTCAAAGTCTATGTTTCTATGTCTGGAAACTATAGACCAGTCAGCCTGACCTCGGTGGTGGGGAAAATAATGGAATCACTACTAAAAGAAAGGATTGTGGAAAATCTTGAATTCAGCAGAACACAGCATGGATTCACAGTGGGATGGTCACGTCAAACAATTCTGATAGATTTCTTTGACTGGGTAACCAGGAAGTGGATCGTGGGAGCAGTGGATGTGGCCTACCTGGACTTCAGCAAGGCCTTTGACATCATTCCACATATGAGGCTTGTAAAAAAGCTAGGCAGCCTGGGAATGGATCCCAAGGTGCTAAACTAGTTTAGAAAATGGTTGAGGGATAAAACCCAGAAGGTGGTGGCAAATGGAGCTCAATCTGAGGAAAGGAGGGTGACCAGCAGGGTGCCACAGTGATCAGTTCTGAAGCCAGTCCTACTTAATGTCTTAGTAAGTGACATTGCGAAGGGGATGGAAGGAAAGTTATGCCTCTTTACAGATGACACTAGATCTGCAACAGGGTAGACACTCTGGGAGGGGTGAAAAAACTTAGGAGGGTTCTAGGTAAGCTGGAGGAATGGTCAAGAGTGTGGAAGCTAAGATTCAATGCAAAGAAATGCAAGATCATGCATTTGGGGCACAGGAACCCAGGGGAGGCTTACATGATGGTGGGGGGTGGATATTGATGGCCACCAAACAGCAAAAGGATCTGGGGTAATCATATCAGATGACTAAAGGTGACCAAACAATGTGCCACAGCTGTGGGGAGAGCCAGTGGGGGTACTGAGGTGAATAGGAAAGGTATCATCAGCAGAAGAAAGGAGATGATGTCACTGTACAAATTATTGGTGACACCCCATCTGGAGTAATGTGTCAGAAAGAGATCACAAAGTAGTCATCACAGATGACTTAAAGGTTGGAAAACTGTGAAAAGGCAGCATAGAGGGTGAGTGACATCCTTGCCTGCATGGTAGTAGTAGTATAAATTTTGTGTTCAGCTAAAAATCCATTACAATATATAAAAAGCAATCACAACAAGTACAAACCTTCCATACAAATACACAGTATAAAATATAATTAATAACATATTTTAAATGTACTCTAAATTGATATACCTTTCCAGTCAAGGCAAATTATTTTCTAAATTAATTCTCTAGTTCCAAACCAACAAATATATTGCATTAGGTCCCATTATTCATTTCCTTGTCACCAAGGGGCTGTTCTAGCCATTCTGATCATTCTAGGCCTAAAACAATATTAAATCAGGCTGTCATTCTAGAAGCGGGACCAAATATAATAATTATAGCAAATGACACTAAGTCAGATTACTCTGTCCCACAGAGTTCACCCCACCAGATCACATAGCGTCCCAACAACACCCACCAGGAAACCAGCTGGACACACTGACACAAAAGGCAAATCCCTCAGAAGTACCATGCAGCGCATACTGCTCCATACCTCTTGGACCACCTCCTAGTCTGCTAGTCCAGTTGGCCTACCTGAGGTGCCGAATGTGACAACATGGTGTAGAAAGGACCAGTCCGTTTTGCACCATGCTCCAATTGTGCCTACTTTGTTACCAGCAGGACATATCGGCCTTGGGGACATTTATTTGTGACACCATGCAACTCATGCTGCTCCATGACCCAATGACCCCCCATCTGGTCTCTCCTATCAGCCACTATTAAAGCACTGATGGGGTTACATGTCACAATCTAAGTCAACCATTCCCATCATGTCGCATTTATGCCTACCTGATGGCCTATCAGACATACTGGCAATACAGCTCATCCATAGGAGCACCATGTGACTCATGCCACTCCATGCCCCTAGAATTAGCCTTAATCCACTCACCCAACTGGCTACTCCTGGTGCACATATGGTCACCAATGTTACAAGTAGGATCTCTCGTTTGGGTATTTTATCTTGACAAAGTTATGCCATGTAATTACAAGGAACTTAAGCCTTAAGTATATCAAAAAGAATAAAACTTACAGAATACTTTAAAATATTAGAAAGCACCATTGGTCTGCCAGTAACAACTGGCTAGATTTAATTAAGTTCAATATAATTCAATATGCCCAATTAGGTCTGTTGCCTAATTAGGCTTCAATGAACCAGATTCAAATGAGACAACAAGCAAACAATTTCACAAAATCTGGGAACTAAAAATTAGTTATCTCATAATATAAAAAAATATGTTCTAGGATATATAAACTTTAAATCAAATATACAAAACATCTAAACTTACATAAGCACAACATGTATAAGGCCTCTTAATAATGTTATAATTAAAAACATTTTATAGGCTTCATATAATAAGAAGTCATTCCATCTAGCAAAACATCTCATATGGCAAGGTTTTACTTCTACAATCAGATTCCTTCAGTGGCCATTTTATACTAGAAGGCTTACCACACCTCCAACCACTGGACTCAATCAAATTACCCTTCAATAAAGAATCGGGGGTATTGTACTGGCCTTTCTTGGTCCATATTATGTTGACTTCTACTCCTTCATATATTTCGAGCTTAAGAATTCAGTATTATAACGTTATACAGTTTCTTCAAAGGTATTCTATGTCATTCAATGAGGATTCGAAAATAATGTCAGCATTCAAAAATTTCAGAATACACATCAGTACCTTTTGGGCAATACTACTCCAGTAGTCAAACACTTTAAATTACAGCCCCAACATCTTTTACTTTGTCTCAGCAGTTCACTTTTCTTTAATTCATAGCCTAAATAGGTGACAGACAAACTGAATCCTATGCACAGCACAACAAGTATCAGCCAACATTCATAGTAACGCAATCCAATTTCTTCACCTCATCACTACGGCATACCTGTAAAACAAAAATAGAAGTTGCACTCCTCTGAGTGCAGTAAATTTTAAATTAAAAGTGCTTTGTATAGACCCTCCAGCAACACTGGCATACCTGTTGTAGGTTTAAATTAGCTTCTCAGCAGAATATGCCACCATGTCTAAGGCAAACGGCCACTTTTTGCTCTCTGGTCTCTTTGCAATTCAGTGGAAATCATCAGGTCTAAAGCCTGGATGCTGCAGATCTCAGAACAACAAGCGTCCGGCACATCCTCTCCTTCACCAGCAATACGGCAATGTGCAGGAAAAACAGTACATATAATTTAAGCACTCAGAACAGCAGTTTCATCCCAGCATCTGCTGTGGCTAGATTACTACACATTAAAGAACAGAGCAAAAATGCCATCCGTTAACACAAGACCATACTCCCTACACACATTCCAGGAGCTAAAGAAAAACAACAGCGGTGATAAAATGAATTAGGATTCATTTAAAACTGACTTTCATTCACCAGTTCAACACAGTCCAGCACAAAATAAAATTCAAGGTGTTAAAGAAGAACATGAACTTCAAGCACTACAACAAATGCTCGACGAGCAGAGCAGAGCTCTACTGCATTAGTAGGGGAGTTACAAGTAGAAAAGCAAGGTTTTCATTCCTCTCTACAGGTCCTTAGTGAGGCCACATTTAAGTACTGCAGTCAGCTTTGGAGGTCCCTACCTCAAAATAGACATAGACTGCCTGGAGATGGTATGGAGAAAGGGTTACAAAGATGGTGCATGGACTGCATCGTGAGTTATATGAGGCAAGACTCAGGGAACTAAATCAGTACACCCTTGAGCAGATAAGAGATAGCAGGGACACGATTGAAACTTTTAAGTATGTAAGAACATTACAACATAAGAATATGTTGACAGAAGGGGACCGTGAGACCCATCTAATCTTCCCATTTTGACCACCTCCTACCTTATAATTTTCCTAGATTGCCACTGTACTTGTTGCATGCTAACTTGAATGCCATGACAGTCTTAGATTCCACTACTGCTGGGGAAGACTATTCAAAGGTCCCACCACTTGGTCTGTGAAGAAGTACCTTCTGTGGCTGGATTTGAATCTACCTCTTTTAAGGCACATGTTGCATCCTCTTGTTCGTGGTGATTTGTTTTGTTTTTGGACTAGATTTTCCTGTTTTACCTGATTGATCCCTTTCATGTATTTAAAGGTTTCTGTCATATGCCACCTGTTTCTTTTCTGTTTAAGGGAGCAATTAATTGCGGTGTCTCAGTCTAGCCGTATTGTTCCTGGTGTAAGCCATGCACAATTTTCATGCCCCTCCACCGCACAGCCTCCAGGTGATCAGTGTCCTTTCTGAGGTCGCGCATCCAGAACTGTACACAGTACTCAAGATGTGGCCTTACCAATATCCTGTAAAGTGGCATTACCACCTCTTGTTTTCTAATTGAAATGCTCCTGCCTATACACCTGAGGATGCCACTGGCTTTTTGTGCTGCCTTTTCACATTGCCTTCCTACTTTTAAGTTATCAGAAATCAGTACTCCAAAGTCCCATTAGAGTTTTGTTACTGTCAATTGTTCTCCATTCAGTGTGTATGATCTGTTTTGATTTCTCTTCCCTATGTGAATGACTTTGCACTTTTTTGCATTGAATGTCAACTGCCAGTTCCTAGACCATGCTTCCAAGAGTCTTTATAGCAGGGAATATTGCTTAACTGGAGTAGCACACTAAGCCGAAGTTTGTTTCCAGATGTGACCTGGGAGCAAAAGGAAGTTAAGTGATTTGCTTAGGATCACACAGTAAGCACCTAGGTGACTGTGGGATTCAAACCCAGGCCTCCAGATCTGCAGCTCAGAGCCTTAACCCACTGTGCTATACTGCCTCGGAAAGGGAAGGAAAGGGAACAGATCCTCTTGCATTGCTGTTGCCCCTTCTAATTTGTCCACCCTGTTGCAGATCTTCGTGTCATCTGTGAAAAGGCAAACCTTTCCCCTGTAGGCCCTCAGCTATGTCGCTGATGAATACATTGAAGAGGACCAGTCCCAGAACTGATCCCTGTGGTACCCAACTGGTTACATTTCCTTCCCTAGACATAGTTCCATTGACTATGACTCTCTAGGTCCCTCCTTGAAGCCAGTTTTGAACCCACCTGACCATTTTTTGCTCTATACCTGTGTGTTCCAGTTTGTTAGTCAGCCTCCTGTGGGGGACTGAGTCAAAAGCTTTGCTGAAATCCAAATATACCACATTTACCACTCTTCCCTCATCTACTATTTCATTTCATTTTTATTTTATATACTGAAAATTCCTTGGGCCAAAACCCATTTTCACAGATGTCCAGTTTAGATGCATACAAATACATAAAAGATCATTTTAATAAAGTCATAAAACACATTAGTGCTAGCCTACATAAAAATATCTCTTGCGATATAGTGTTTATCAATTTCAGTAAGGCATTTGATATCATGCCTCATTGGGCTTTAGTTGAAAAACTTTACAGACTTGGATTACAGATTACCGTCATCAAGTGGATTGCTAATTGGTTAACATCCCATATGCAAAAATTATGATTAATGTTCGTCTGTCCAGTTCAGGTAACATTACCAGTGATGTACCCCAGGATTCGGTTCTGGGCCCTGTACTGTTTCAAGCATTTATATCTGACCTTACTCTCAATACGGAGTCTATCACTGTTGAAAATGCAGAAAATGTAAAACTAGGCAATACTTGCTTTTCCATTGACAGGCAGAGATCCTTCAAAATGATTTAGATATCATTTCTAACTGGTTTAAGAAAAGGGATGAAACTCAGTGCAGACAAATGCAAGGTTATGCATTTGGGAATCAAATTAATAAAGCCATTACAAAATCTAATCAAGTTATCAGTTCAATTAGTCGAATGTCAATCAAAGAATAAAAAGTCTTAAGCCACTAATCAGATCATATGTTAGGCCTCATTTAGAGTACCCTCTCAGCTCTGGTGCCCTTATAGAAAATCAAATTGCATTCAGCTTGAAAGGGTACAGCGTACATTTATTAAAAAGATTCATGGTCTCCATGATCTGTCTTATAATGACAGACTTTGTTCCTTTAATTTAATGTCTCTTGAGACATATGGACTGAAAGAGATTTATTGTTACTTTTGATATCATTCATGATACATACTTAATGACAGAATTAGGCCTTACATTTAAGGATACAACCTACAACACTAGAGGGCATTCTCTACAACTAGTAGGTCATCAATTTCAACATAAAATAGGAAATGATGTTTTACCTAAGAGTGGTTAATCCATGGAACAATCTACCACTAGAAATAATAATCAGCAAATCAAACCTGAATTTAAAACAACTTGATCACTATCTAACTACTGGGGGTCATTGCAATATTACATTTATTATTTGATAGGAGCACTCATTGGCACCGTTTGCCTTCTCACTCCATAAAAACCCTTAGTATGATGACCCCTTAATATAGTATGATCCATAGTATTAGTATTGCGAATTCCTAATCTCCCATGGACACTCATCCAAAGGGTATCCCAAGCATACACTGGTATTCATAGATAATTTAAATACCCTAGTACTAATCCCTGATCTGCTGCTGTACAAAGTGGAAATAGATGTTGGGTTCTGTGAGGTATGCATCATGGTTTCTTCATTATGCTTGTTTCCTGGGTACGTGTTGTCGATCAGTCAGATGTGGTGTGTTCAAATGGTTAAGTGTAAATGCTGTTTACCAAGTTAAATTCAAAAGAAAACATGAGATCTTGTACTCACTGAAGCACTACAAGGTGAGGAAGGAGAACTGATTATCCAGAACATGTGTTTCTTAACCCCTAGGCTGCCAAATGAACTAGAATGAAACTATTTGATTGTGCTCTGGACCCATGTCCAGTCTGAAGCCCTGCAAGGGTTAAATTGAAGGGCTGCAAAGATGTGGAAGGATCGTTCAAAAACTTCAAAGAAAGTGTTCCATGGTCTAAATCTGGTAGCTCATTTTTAGAGCTAATTCAAGAGGGCTGCAGGCTCCATCCACCTGTAGCCCTAAAAGGAGAGCCAAATGACCCTGAATGTTATAGGCCAGTAAGTTTAATTGATAGTACAGCAAAAATATTTGCAAGAATACTTAACAATAGAATAGTAGACTAGGTAAATAATAAGGGCATTTTAGATGAGGCTCAGGTGGGTGTTAAATCTGGTTATGCAACAACCTTACAGAAATATAGGTGTGCTGTATAAATGCAGAAAGCATGCCACATTCTTAATTAGCAATGTCTGCATGTGGTTTATATACACAAAGTGAACCTAAGTAAACCAGGACTATAAAGTAAATCAGATTCACATGCTGCAAGCTTGATATGTGAGCAGCAGGTAAGCTGGTGTCAACATCTTTAAACATTACATCAGGTTTGCGTGTGGCATGTTTGACATGAGTGCAGTAGTTAGTTGGTGTGAACATTTAAACATCACATCAGGTTCACATGCTGCACACATGCCATGTGTGTAGCATCTAAGGTGGTACAAATCTCATCTAAAAAGACACATCAGTTTCTATTTCATATACTACTGCTAGCAATTAGAGTCATTAAAATACATTTTTATTTGAATCCCCATAGAAATTTGGTAAAACTCATTAATTCTGATCCTTTTGCAAGTTGTTTAATGGCTTTTGATTTTTGCCATTAAATCGCAATTAATTTGTAAAGTATTGTTTGCTTACTACATTAAATGCCTAGGATATAGCCAGTCAACATCTCCCATTCTAGATGTATGAAGAAGGGCCTCTGTGTTGTGAAGCCTATCCTTTTTGTTTTGGACCATGCAAATCCCTTATGCATACTTACTGCTACAAATGTGTTTCTTTATGACTGTTTCAACTCACTTACTTTCCCTTTGTCATTCTATATTGAGCATACACACTATGGCCATGCTCACACTGTTGTGCTTAGTAGGGTCTTGAAACCATGCCCCATACCTCATTTTGTAACTTAAATGAGGGACATGGACACTCAAAATGAGGGACAATGAGGGACACTAACCCACATGATGATCAGGACACATAATGAAACATGAAGATACAGTACCTCAGAACACAGTGGAAACCATTTTATTAGCACCTGAGAATGAATTTCTAGCTTTAACCAGGGTGCCTATTTAGGTAGGGCAGAGGAGGCAGTTGCCTCCCCCATATCTGATGCCTAGGTTGTTCTTATGGTGTGGCAATAATGGCATTAAATTTGGATTTAATCTTTTGCACAATAAGTGCCCACCTGGCCAGTGTGTGCTCATTCTGCAGGTACTCCAGACTCGATTGTGTCTGTATTGTGTTGTTCACGCTTCCACCTAGTAGCAGCAGCACAATCACATGTGATGTGGATGAGCTCCAGCCAAGAAAGTGCACATGAATCTCGAAAGTGCAACACTGTCTTTCCCACCACAGAGTAGACAGACTACACAGTACAGCTTGGAGGAGTCAGTCAGCACTGAACTCTCAATAGCAGTGCTGTGGCAGCATATGTTTTTTGTCATACTCTTAGTGAGTCTTTGTCTCCCCTGGTGGCTGAAGGGGCAGAGGGTGAGCTAGAAGCTAACTCAAGACTAGACTATCTATTTACTCTATTAGGCTTGCCTTGCAAAACAAAATATCACAGACCCCCACAGCAGCAAGATAGATTTAGCAGCAGTGGTGACAGTAGTGTGGGTGGCCTTCATAGGTCTTGATCAGTGGTAGCAACCACAGCAGCAACCAAGCAAGAAGCAAGCACCCCAGGTTGGGTGGGTTCAGTTGGTGAGGTGACTTGGTTGTGGCCCAGGTTGGGGACCTGTGATTGGTGGTTCTAGCATCCAGCTTCTGGCAGAAGTAGAGGGGGGAGTGGACTGAAAACTGGTCTGGTGGCACACTGTGCCATGTTGCAGGTTCTGGCCATATGGCCAGTTAAGTAAACATTAATATATATTTTTTTTTACAGGGGGATTGGGGAAGGAGGAAAGACTGAAATATTGAT
Organism: Neoceratodus forsteri; assembly: GCA_016271365.2. Taxonomy (NCBI): domain Eukaryota; kingdom Metazoa; phylum Chordata; order Ceratodontiformes; family Ceratodontidae; genus Neoceratodus; species Neoceratodus forsteri. The sequence goes on along the minus strand of CM028136.1, from coordinate 119,189,112 downwards.
GTTTTTCATGCTTCACCACCTTTGGGAAGCTTCATGACCATTAGGGGATGGTTATTGAATGGAAATGAGTTGGGGAGGAAAAATCAGGACAAAGTTGTTTTTTTTGGGGGTCAGAACTTCAGCCAGGGAAAAAAATGATCAGTAACTGGATTTGTTTAAGTGGGTTTAGCCAAATCTGATGCACTGCTCTGGGGTATATACAGATGAATCTTGTACATTTAATTTTTCCTTATTTGGTATATCACTTTTCAGTCAAAACAAATAAGTGTTACCTTTTAGAGATGTTACAGACATTCTAGAGTTGTCCCTTGCATTCACTGACAGTTGAGTGGTATGGCATGCACAGACTATTGGAGCTCCACTATATTCAGGCTTATGCCCTCCCCCCCAGTGATGTTGACCTCCATATCCTCATGCTCAGGCACATTATGACAAAGGGCAAAGGAGGCTGCAGTGTTGTGCACCATTGAAATGGAAAAGGGTGTTTTTTATTACTATTTTATACATTATTAATGGGGTGTTAGAGATTAATGAAGGCCACCACTCGAATAACAAGGGCCTTGTTCATAGAACAGTGGCCTTCGTTATTCTCCAACTCACCATCATAATGTATAAAATAGTAATAAAAAATAACTCCATTCATTTCAAGATAGTATACCCTAGCAATCTGACCCATGGATATCATCTCTTAAATACTCCTGCCTCTGGCTCCCTAGTACAGTACTTAAGTAAGAGACTTTTTACTTATATCTAAATTTGGTGGGTTGTCTGTAGCAGCATGGCCATACCCACTACAGTGTGTGTGCGTGGCGGGGAGGGGGGACTGGCCATGTGGGTGTGTGTCAAGTTATTGCTACTTTTGTATTTGCACAGTAAAGTCTGTGTGAAGCATTCAAAACTATGAAGAGAAAATAGTGGAGTACAGGCCAGACAGAAGTAAATAAGTGGTTTTGTGGTAAGTTGTGTATTGGGGTGGGAAAGTAAGTGTGCTACAGTTCAACTGTGAAACAGATGAGTAAGAGAAGAAAACTGTAAAAGCTTAACAGTGGCTACAAGCACGCTGCATGCTTGCAGTGTAATCAGATACAGTATGTATTGAAGTAGAAGCAAGCCATATGTGTGTAGACAGTATGATCAGTGGTGAAGGCATTGAACTGCAAGCTAGTATTCTTGAGGTATGAAATTGGTTTTAATCATCAACCCACTTGAGTAGTATGGTCTTGATGTGTCATTTAACTTTGAGAGTGATTGCTTTGCATGCATGCCATGCATGTGTTGTTCCATTGTTATTTAAAGATATTTTGGTGTAATATATTATTTGTGTTTATGGTGTATGAAACATTCATATAATTATTTGTGGAATAGATCAATGTTTACTGCACATCTGATTATAAATATGAAACACTTACAAGGTAAAGATTATACCGTACCTTCATAGATTTAAAGTCTGCATTTGACAGAGTTAATAGAGGAAAGTTATGGAAAGGTTAGGGAAAAGGAATGGAATACTCATTATTGGAGATGATCAAAGTACTGTATCAAAATAATTTTATGAGCGTTAGATATAACAGAGGACTTTAGTAACTGGTTTGAGTCAATATTAGAGTCAAGCAGGGATGTACGCTATCACATATTATTTAATATTTTTGACACTGTGCTCAGAACCTTATATAATCCTGAATTTCATATGCCAAAAGTTAGGGATAGGTCATGCCCATATTTGGCATATGCAAGTTAATGTTGCTCTGTTTTCTACCAGTTGTCTAGGTATGAAGAGAATGTTAGAGAGTTTCAGTTTGAATGTGATTGGGAAGATCTGCAGGTGAACTATAATAAAACTAAAATATTAGTAATTGGGAGAAACAACAACAAATATGATTACATTATAAATAAGAATGAATTAGAGTGGTAAGGTAATTTTGCTATCTGGGCTTAATCTTCTCTCAGGAAGGAACATGGAGTAAACAAATAAAGAAATGGAAAATAAGACTAAAAGTTAATTCCAATAATGATTGCTCATTCTCATATAAACATATAATCATACAATTTGATGGCAGATAAGGACCACTTGGCCCACCTAGTCTGCCCATTTCCCTACCTAATGGATAAGCTACAGATCCTAGTTAACCAACAGCCTACTTCCTCCTGCCCCTCACTAGAATTGCCTTATGTCTGTCCCCATGCATTCTTTAATTTCCCCACTGTTTTTGACTCCATGACCTCCTCAGGAAGACTGTTCCATGCATCCACAACACTCTCCATGAAAAAATACTTCCTCACATTACCTCTGAGCTGTTCCCCATCTTCAAATTGTGCTTCCTTGTTCTTGCACATCTCTTTTTCTGAAAGATGGTACCCTCTTGGACTTTGCTGATTTCCTTGAGGTACCTGAAAATTTCTATCATGTCCCCCTTCTCCCTCCTTTCCTCGAGGGTATATATTAACTTCTTTATTCTCTCTTCATATGTCTTCTTGTGAAGACCCTGCACAATTTTCATTGCCCTTCTCTGTACAGACTCCATCTTGTCTATTTCTTTGTGGAGATGTGGTCTCCAGAACATCACGCAGTACTCCAGATGGGGTCTCACCAACTGTCTGTACAGAGGGATAACAACTTCCTGTTTTCTACTGGTGATGCCTCTTCCTTTGAATCCCAGTATCCCCAGCCCTCCTTACCCTTCTGACATTGCTTGCCCACCTTTAGGTCATCCGATATAACTACCCCCAGGTCCCTTTCCATTTCTTTTGTCATCAGTATCTCACCCCCATTGTGTACTCTTCCCATGGGTTTTGTTTCCCAGGTGCATTATTTTGCACTTCTTTGCATTGACTCTAAGCTGGCGTATATTTGACCATTCCTTTAACCTTGCCAAGTCCCTTCTCATCATTTCACCCCACCTTGTGTATCAACCTTGTTGAAGATCTTTGTGTCATCTACAAAGAGGCATACTTTTTCTTCCAGTCCCTCTGTAGTGTCACTTATAAACACATTAAAAAGGACCAGACCCAGTACTGAACCCTGCGGTACCCAACTAATAACCCCCCTTTCTTCACTGTGGGCTCCGTTTGCTATTATCCTCTGCGTCATGTTGTCCAGCCACTGTTTTACCCAGATACCACCCTGGGACCCTCTCCCAGGCTGGCTAATTTGTTTATTAATCTTTTTGTGTGGGACTATGTCAAATGCCTTAATAAAGTCTAAGTAGGCTATGTCCCTAGCCCCTCCCTGGTCTACTGCTTTGGTCACCAAGTCAAAGAAATAGGTTATATTCATCTGACATGACCCTCCTGCTGTGAATCTATGCTGCATTGGGTATTCAACAATACTTTCCTTCAGAAGTGATGCCAACATTTTCTTACCACTGAGGTCAAACTGACAGGTCTGTAGTTTCTTGCCTCTGTCTTGCTCCCACGTTTATGAAGGGGAATCACATCTGCACTCCTGCAATCCTCAGGTACCACACCATCCTCCCATAATTTGTTAAAAAGGGTAGTCAGTGGTGTTACTAGTTCTCCCCTTAGTTCTTTTAGAATTCTGGGATGAATCCTATCAGGCCCCATTGCTTTGTCTACCTTCAGTTTTAGGAGTTCTTTCAGAACCCTTTCTTCTGTGAAAGGACTGATATCTACCATTCTATCAAGAGTGCTTCTATTGACTGGATTAGGTACCTCCCCTCCTCTTCTTTTGTGAATACTGAGCAGAAGTATTCATTCAGTATCCTGCTTTTTCACTGTCCCTCTCTGCCCACCCACCCTTCTCTTTATTCAGACTCAGTATCCTCCCTTAGTCTTTCTTTTTGCTCCCTAGTGTACCTATAAAGGTAATCTGTGAAGTGGGCGTATAGGGAAGGACACTTAGTCCATTATGGCGACACATTCCTCCCATGCAATCCACTCATGACGACTGAGAAGTAGGGCGACCCGGATGAGGAGGTGGGCAAAATAGGTGATGGGATGTCGCTATACTCGCCGCTGGGAGGATGGGAGGCGAGTACGGTGAGCATGGGCTGGGAGGGGTGGAGAGGCTGTAGGGGTGGAGCTGCAGTTGTCGGTCCAGAGGTTGCATCGTGGCATCTGGGATTGGGCAATGAATGGGGTGGCTGGTACTAGGTTCGGTCTGGGTGCTGGTGTGATTTTTATTGCCTGGCGCGAACCTTTTCTTTTACTACTTTCATCCCCTAACATGCACCCCCTGGAGTTGAGAATCTAAGTAAGGTGTGTGGAGGCAATGCCCCCCATGGGGAGTGAGGGGGGTAGCCCCACAGAAAGTAGTAAAAATATGTCCTTGGCACAATTGTACTGGTGCACCAGGGTTGTCAGAGTGCTGAAAATGTGTTCAGAACTCTGACTGAAAGATAATGGTGATCGCCTTTAGGCATTCACCATTATCACATAGACCCACCTATAAAAGGTTTTATCCCACTTCTTAACTGACTTGTCCTTGGTTTGGGCCTTTACTATTCTGACTGCCTTCCCCACTTCCTTCTGCTTTAGCTGGTACAGTTCTCTGTCCTGCTCCTTCTCTGTTTCCTTATACTTCCTGAATGCTATATTTATCTCCCTAACCTTCCCCGCCACCTCTTTTGAAAACCATAGTGGTTTTTTCTTTTGTTTTGATTTATTTGCTTCATACAAAGGCATGTTGCCTCTGTGGTGGCAGTTTTGATGTTTCCCCATTGTTGCTCCACCCCTCCTTCTAGCCTGTTTGCTAGTGCTTTTCTGAGGCACTCTCTCATTTTGACAAAATCAGCCCTCCTGAAGTCCAGAACCTTCACTTTGTATGGCTTGACTCAAAGTTGAGTTTTGTGAACCACACTGTTTGGTGGTCACTTTTCCCCAGATGGCTACCCACTTCTAGATTTGAGATCCTCTCTCCATCCCCATTTGAAAGTACCAGGTCTATGATTGTTCCCTCCCAAGTGGGTTCCAACACTAGCTGTCTGAGGCATGTCCACTGTAGGGCATCGAGAATGGCCCTGCTCTTGGATGTGGCTGCAGCAAAGGTGCTCCAGTTAACATCTGGCATATTCAGGTCTCCATCAGCAATATCTCCCCTTTCTCTGCTATCCTAAGGATGCCTTCTATCAATTCTTTGTCCAGTTCCTCCCCTTGAGATGGGGTCTGTATGCAACCCATGTGTGGATTGTGGTGCCATTTCCAGTCTCCAGGGTGACCCACAGTGCCTCCTCTACTCCATGTTTACCCTTTAGTTTCATTGCTTTGATCCCATCCCTTACATAGATATCTACTTCTCCTCCTCCTTTTCTATCCTTCCTGTCTCTGCTGTAGACTGTATACCCTGGTATGTTGACATCCCAGTCATGGTTCTCTGTGTCATGTTTCTATGATTGCCACAATATTCAGTCATCCCTCTTCCATCAAGGCCACCAGTTCAGGGAGCTTGTTACCTAGACTATGGGCATTAGTCCTCATTACCCTCCATTTTTGATGGCCTTATCCCTTTTGCCCCACCCTGTCCTTACTGCCTTTGTCTTTTTCTCTATTTACCCCTGCACTTCTCCCTATCAAATTCTCTATCTTGGAGTTTACCTCACAAACTACTTTGATTTTTTTGGGGGGGCTAGGATTTCCCTTCTCCTTTGCAGTGCCTCCACCCTTGGCTAGTTTAAATGCTTGCCATTGAAGCATTTAAACCTGTCACCTAGGATTATGGTTTCCCTTCTGGACAGATGCAGACCATCACAGCAGTATAGGCTTTCATCCCTCCATGTGGACCCCAAGTCCCCAATGAATCCAAAACCCTCAGCTCTGCACCAGTTTTTCAACCACTGATTGAATCCCTGGTGCAGAGCACCCTAGCCTCACCCATGCCATAGACAGGCAGCACCTCCAAGAAGGTTACCGTGTGTGCTACTTGTCTAAGGCCCCTCCCCAACTCCACAAATTCCTTCTGCACTGCTCTGATCCCTTTCCCAGCCAGGTCTTTTGTCCCTAGCTGGACAATGACTTCCAGCTCCCTCCCCCATGTGGCTGCTCCCACAATCCTGAAGATTCACTACCTGTCCCTCCATGTCATGGTGCCTGGCAGAAACCTACCTCCTCTCCCTCCCTCCCTCCCTAGTTCTACTTTCATAGCATGGAGTGCCCCAGGAGTTGTTTCCTTCCCTGTGGGGTCCCTTGCTACCCTCCTGTGGGTGTATTTTGTGGAGGTTCCCAGCATCCTCCTTGGACTTCACTGTGGGTGCCTCCATAGAGGAACCACACTCTTCCAGAATGGCATATGAATTTCATAGAGGTACAAGTAGATGGATATGCCTCTGTTCCACCATCCTCACCCTCCCTGAGCACACTGTGGTCCAACTGCTCCTCTTTCTTGGCAACCTCTGAGGCAGCAGCAGTGACCCTGGTGGTCCCTGGGTGGGAAAGGAGGTCCCCTGAATCCTGGCCAACTCAGCCTAGAGATGAGCAACCTTCTCCCTCAGTCCAGAGAGGTGTCTGCAAATGGGACAACACCACATCCTCTGGAACATCTCCTTAAAGACTGCTTCTCCACAGCCACTGCACTGCACCACTCCCATCATGTCTTATTTGTGGCCCCTTAATTGTTGTTTTGTATACTTACTCTTTCATCTCTTTATTTTTTTATATAATTGTTTTTTTCCCCTACTTTCCCACTGCCTCTGTGCCCTTAAAACTGCTGCTCTTCCTGTTCTTGGAGATGAAATTCCTATATTCCTCAGTAGTCTCCTTCTTACTTGTTTAGAGTCAGACCTCCAGCAGCTGGGGGGATGGAGAGCTACTCTTTTTCTTCTAGGATTCTGAGTCTTTTGTGCCTCCATGATCACTTCCTTCCTGCCCCACAAACAGGAAGTTCCTGTTGCCGGTCAAATCCTATGCCTATAAAAGTAGAACCAGCTAAGGGTGGGGTGGTGGAGGGAAAGGATGGAGGACAATGTAGTCCCAGTAAAGTTCTAAAGGCAGTTCCTTCCTTTGGTGTTCTCTGCCAAAAGCTATCTAGGCCAGTTTTTTAAATGCAAACACCTGGCTTCCTTCTGCTTAAGCCACTCCCTAATTCACAATTTCTTTCTTCACCTAGCTAACTGCACAGATAACAATTCCTTCACCCAACCCAGACAAACACACTAACTATTTTTTTTTGTTTATTTGTTTTTACCCTAAATTGAAGTTCCCAGTATTGGAGTTCTAGTTCTTTAGTCCAGTAGAGTAGTAAAGTTCTAACAGCAGCTCCTTCCTCTTGCTGTTAAATACGGGGACAAATCAGTACAGGGAAATAAAAAAGTTATAAATGTCAAGATTAGAAGTCAGCTTATATGGGGTAGAGATATGGGGTATCTAGGCTAAGATAAACATCAAGTCATGTTTAAACAAATTCTATGAAAGACTGCTGGGTCTCCCAGGGTGTGCTCCATTTGCCTTTGGACAGGGCAGTATTATGGCAGGTACCCATAGAGTGCCAAATTACCCAAAGAGTAATATCTTACTGGCTTAAAGTATTTAATGTGAGTAAACATAGAATACCAAGGATTTGTTTAGAGGAAGCCATAACTTATATGAATCAGAATATCTTGTTTCCAAGCACTTATATAGTGGAAAGAATAATTAAACCCCATGGGTCATTGTCATGTATAACAGATAGTCTTAGATACCCCCTGGAACAAATAACATCAGAAATAAAAAAAATTAGGGTAAGGAATGTTTATGTCCAGAAAGATCTGGAAATATGTAAACAATACCAGGTACATAATTAGTTAAAGAAAAACAAAAGAGACCATACAATGGAACAGTATCTACAGCTTTTAACTAATCCTAGTTTTAGGCAATTATTCACAAGATTCAGATTTGAATATTTTAAGAACCAGTGGAAATCAAACCAATATAATAAACATAAAATGGAAACAGAGATTTGCTGTAATTGTGGACTTGGTCAAGATAATTTAGTGCATCTAATTATTCTTTGCCCTCTATACAATACTTACAGAAAGAAATATCTGGGGAATATATTGGGTACCCTGGAATATGAACTGAAACATTTAATCACATATTTATTAAAAGAAGGAACAGAAAGCATATTGGTCCCTGTGGCCTCCCTTCTTAAAATAATAGAAAGCAAAAAATTACCTCTAAAGCTGGCCCACCAGCGCATTGGTTGGATTTCTGATTGCAATGCCAGGGACCCGGGTTCTGGAGAGGACTCAGATTGCAGGAGGGCTGGCCTGGGGGAGAAGTCTTGAGTGTCCCAGAGACTGCTCACCTTCTCGGGGGAGGGGACTAAGGCTCCAAGCTTGCTGACCCTAGGTGAAGGCCCGAGGTATAAAGTCCCTGCTGGTAGTGGGGTGGGGAGCTGCGGTGGTATTTTCACCTAGCACCTTGATGTCAGGGCATAACACAACGCAGAAAGAACAGGGAAAACAACACCAGAGTGATGAGAAGATGGGGCATCAGTACTGGCCCTGATAGCTCCTGCCTGAATGACCACCAGGGAACCCGATGAAACCAGAGAAATATAGGGTTGTAAAGGCCCTGCCCCATACCCTCCTGGGAGACATAACCATGGCTCTATGGGGGAACCTCCAAGGATCTCAGGTCAGGCAGAGAAGAAGGGAATTATCAGGTGTCTCCCGATGATGCAGTGCTCCTGTGCAGAGAGGTGGATAAATAAAAAGTTTAAAAATAACATCTATACAAGGATTCCAGTTAGTATTGCAAACATCGCTAAAGTCTCTTTGGTTTGAATTTTAAATTCTAGTTCCTCCTTCTGCTATGTAATTTGTAAGCGCTAATGAAGTTTTATTAAAATTTATCTTTATTTAATAGAACTGAATAATGTGATATTTTAATGTAATGTAAAGGATATGGATGTTCTGAATCATGATATGGAGGGATATCTATCTTTTAAATCTATTTTGTATGTAACAAATCAAAAGAAAAGTAATTGTTGCATATGGTTATATTTGTGTTTTGTCATGACTTATTGTAAATCGAACAACAAACTTTGATTGATTGACATACATAGTTGTACAACAAACAGAGCTGGTGGTAGTCATACATGAATGAAGTTACACTAGTGATATAACAAATAATGATGGGTAGATCATCCACAGGAGGATGAAACTACACCTCCCAGTATTCTGTGGTTGTGATTGCACTCCTTAGCAGGAATCATTAGCATAAACCCCTCCAACCGCTCACCACACTTGGCAGCATTGCCTGAGTTATTCTCTCCCGCTCCCTTCCCATCCAACCTACCTCATCTTCTCATCCTTCTCTCTCCCCCCTCCTCCTCCACACCCATCCTGTCCCCTTGTGCCACCTATCACCCTTTCCCACCCACCATACCACTGGACAAAGCCTTCCTGGCCAATTCTCTTTGTGTAATAAACATATTCAAATGTTTTGATTAAATGTTTTGGTTTCTCATTTGTCTAATTGTTAAGCACATCTCTGGTGATGACTGGAAGCCTGTTAAAATGCATAATATCACTATGTCACTGTTAGTTCCTAATGTGTGTATATATATATGTAATAGATATACCACTCTGAGGTGTGCGGTCGCGCTCTGATATATGCACGCCTTGGTGTGCGTCAACCGCACAAGGCTATGGCGATATCAGAGCACCACCGCACACCTCAGAGTGGTATATCTATCTTATAAAATGGCTATAGATTTTTTTGGGGAAGTAGTCCTTCTGTGTAGTTGGTAATTAAATATGTTGGCAGAGGTGACACTTTTGGTGTGAAAACTGTATTTGTAAATGAATTTAACTTTAGTAGTCCTTTTGGTGTGAAAAAAAGTATGTTCAGAAGAACTGTCACTTTAATTGCCCAAATGGCGTGACGGTGCTCATTTAGAAAGTGAGAAGCTGTTACGTGGTGAAAGTAAGGCGTGCTGTGTTTAAAAAATCAGAAAAGTGACTGCTTTTTATTAGTTTTCTCAGTTTTCTTAATAGTAGTTCCATATTGTATGCGGAAGCTGCTGAGGATAGATCGAGTGAGTCGGTATTTTAGAACGAGACGGAAGCAAGAGCGCAGTGTTGCTATGGCAATACCGCTTCTGGCTTCCGCTCACGCTTTCTAAATTACCGACTCGCTTGTTCTATCATCGCCTGCTCCGCATCGGCATATGGAGCTACTATTACGGAAAAACGAAGAGAAACGAATAAAAGGCAGTCACTTTTCTGATTTTTAAACAGAGCACGCCTTACTTGACCTCGTGAATAGCTTCTCACTTTCTAAATGAGCACCGGCCGTCACGCTTACATTTCGCTATTGAAAGTGAAAGTACTGTCTGCAGGATCGCGTATTGTTAGTGGAAAGGCATCTTTTTAAAGAAATGAAGAGAAGACTACAAAAGAATGTATGTTATAGTTTTATATATACAGTTAGGTTTCTGTTAATCAGACTGGTCACAGTGGTTACAGTAATAAAAGTGGTTGTTCACTGTGACACTGTGAACATGGCAGGATTTGATTTTTAAATTAAATTTTCAGTAAACATTAATGGTAGGATGAAGAGATCTGTTTCTACAGTGTGGGGCTACTACTGGTATATTTACTTATGGGTGTGGGTGTCAGTTGCACATGTGTGTTAGTGTGGTGTCTAGCTGCATCAGGTGTGGAGTGGTCTTGCTGCTGGTGAAAAGGTTTTGAGGACTGGAAAGTAGTTCAGGCGTGCGGTCGTAGTGGAAGGTGTGCGGTCGTTGGGAAATAATGCACGGTCATGTGACGTGTTTTGGCCAATTGTATCACTGGGATTTTTATGATTTTACCACACCATTTTATAAATATATATATATATATATATATATATATATATATATATATACACACACTGGCCCAGATATTCAAAGGGTTGCACATGGCGCAACAGTGTTGAGCCAGCGCAACCCACTGATGCGCCCCGCCTGATATTCAAACAGGAATTGCACCTGGCACAAATCCTCATGTGCCGGAGCACATCAGTAATGTATGCAGGCACAGGTAGGGGGTGTTCCTTGCATACTCTGCACATCCCGATATTCAGCCCTGGATGTGCTGAGCCATGCATGCACAACCCCTACTTGCTCCGCACAAAGTTGATCCAAAAAAGGAGTACGGCCAGCCACCACAGGTGAGCTGCCATATTGCAGGGCACAACATGGCAGCTGGGACCTGTGGGTGGCCACCCAAGCTCCGCAGCACCTCCGTGGTGGCACTTTCATGCCCGATCACGGGCAGTGGTATGAAATAATAGAACTTATATCCCTGGTGGTCAGTGGACGCTGTCAGTCTATCGCGGGCTTAAGTAAATTAAGGTGAGAATCCTATATCCCTGGTGGTCCAGTGGACGCTGTCAGCCGATCGCGGGCAAGTAAATTGTAGAATTCATATCCCTGGTGGTCCAGTGGACGGCAGTTACCTGATTGGGTTTCAGTAAAAGTATAATGATTTCTTGTATATCCCTGGTGGTCCAGCAGACCACCCTCCCCTCAACCATCTGGTCCTTACCCCATCCCTCGGTCAGTGGCGGGTGGCAGGACTACCGGGCGATAGCCCTGATTGACGGTGTCAGTCGCGATGCGCGGGCAGCAGGCTGGTGGGTGCTGCTGCCTGCCGCTGGCTGGAGGGGAGTGGGGCAGTGGGGATCAATGGGCAGGTGGGGAGGGGGGTCCACTGGACCACCAGGGATATAGAAATCATTATACTTTTACTGAAGCCCGAGATCGGGCTGACAGCAGTCTACTGGACCACCAGAGATATAGGAGTCTTCTTTTAATTTACTTAAGCCCGCAATTGGGCTGACAGCGGTCCACTGGACCACCAGAGATATACGATTCTACTTTTAATTTACTTAAGCCCGTGATCAGGCTGACAGCGGTCCACTGGACCACCAGGGATATAGGATTATTCTTTTAATTTACATTAAGCCCGCAATTGGGCAGACAGCGGTCCACTGGACCACCAGGGATATAGGATTCTTCTTTTAATTTACTTAAGTCCACGATTGCGCTGACAGCGGTCCACTGGACCACCAGAGATATAGGATTCTACTTTTAATTTACTTAAGCCTGCGATCGGGCTGACAGCGGTCCACTGGACCACCAGGGATATAGGATTCTTCTTTTAATTTACTTAAGCCTGGGATTGGGCTGACAGCGGTCCACTGGACCACCAGGGATATAGGATTCTACTTTTAATTTACTTAAGCCCGTGATCAGGCTGACAGTGGTCCGCTGGACCACCAGGGATATAGGATTCTTCTTTTAATTTACTTAAGCCCAGGATCGGGCTGACAGCGGTCCACTGGACCACCAGGGATATAGGATTCTACTTTTAATTTACTTAAGCCCGTGATCAGGCTGACAGAGGTCCACTGGACCACCAGGGATATAGGATTCTTCTTTTAATTTACATTAAGCCCGCGATCGGGCTGACAGCGGTCCACTGGACCACCAAGGATATAGGATTCTTCTTTTAATTTACATTAAGCCCGCGATTGGGCTGACAGTGGTCCACTGGACCACCAGGGATATAGAATCCTTCTTTTAATTTACTTAAGTCCACGATTGGACTGACAGCGGTTCACTGGACCACCAGGGATATAGGATTCTACTTTTAATTTACTTAAGCTAACGATCGGGCTGACAGTGGTCCACTGGACCACCAGCGATATAGGATTCTACTTTTAATTTACTGAAGTCCACGATTGGGCTGACAGCGGTCCACTGGACTACCAGGGATATAGGAATCTTTTTTATTTTACAAATGCCCGCGATTGGGCTGTGAGGAACATTGCCATGCTGCAGGGGGCGTCAGTCCCCGATGGCTGCTGCCTGGCAGGGTGTCAGGTGCAAGTCGTCGGGGATTAGTGCACCTGCATGCAAATAAATATAATGACATGCAAATGGCCCCATGTGTACCTTGCATATATTATGGCCCCATTTGCAGGTCAGCTTTTGAATATCGTGGTTGCTGTGCCTTGCGCAATGGAACTTGTGCTAGCGCATCCACATGCTCCACTGTGGCCACTATTGCTGGTACAGTGCCACTGTGCCATGCGCACTGCTGGTGGCCAGGGTGCGATATTCAATGATGCTGAGCCATGGTGCAGCTCTGTTGAATATCGCCCAGTCAATGCCCCTGCGCAGCCAAGTTGCGCTGCACCCAGGCTTACGCCACATCCTGGTGCAGTTTGAATATCTGGGCCCCTGTGTTTATCCAACATGGAACCTTTGCAAAAGAGCTCCCAGCTGAAAGGTATTGTAATCCAAGATCTTAATAAATAAATAAATAAAATATTCTGAACAACATGCTTTGCAAATTATCCAGAGACAGCAGAATGGGTTTGGTTGCATAGCAGTGTATGATGTCTTCATAGTTAGTGGAAGGGGAGCAGGAATGGGAGGCTACCTGCTTCCTTACATCAGCAATGAGACAGCATTTGGACCTCCAGAGAAGCTGGAGCCCTATGGTTGCTACGATGTGATCATTGTGCTTAATGTACGTAAGTGATACATCAAGCCAGATTCCTTGGCATGTGAATATGTGAATACAATGCTTGCTCAATAGCACAGCCTTCTGATGTTATGATTGCAAGCTGAGCAGCTGAACAAGTTAGCAGTTTAGTTAAAGACTACTGAATTTTGATAAACAAATCTTTTTGGACAGACCACAATTAATTAATGAAAATAACTAGTAAAAAAGTCTATCTGAGAACTGCAGCATTTGAAGAAAAGAATCAAAAAGGTTAACAGTTATACTAGTTGCCCTTCCATATGAGTATCATTTTGAAAGGTGGTCTTATGATGTGGTCTACAATTCATGAAGAATGGAGCTAAGAGTTTTACTTGCTACCTAGTTGAAATTTGACCTAAGGGGCAACCTATGAGTTCAAAGTAGCAATCATTAGTATCAACTATTTGTGTGCTTGTCTTTAAAAGTGATAGAATTTAACGTGATTTTAACTTTTGTCATTTTTTGGTTTATTGTGCAAACCTCAAAATGCCATTTAAACCAAAGTAATTAATTCTATTTGTACTGTATATATTCCTCTATCACTATATATGTATACCTATATCACCCCCTCTCTCTCTCTCTCTCTCTCTCTATATATATATATATATATACTGCATATTGTATATGTACTATGAGTACTTGTGAGGATATTTAAAGACACTTATCAATGATATTTTGCTCACTCCAGACCTAGTGTGAGAACATTACAAAATTCTCACTCTAAGTCCCTTTGAGCAGAATATCCTCATTATAGTGCTCATTGGTTGGAACTGGCAGCATAAGTAGCACTGTTAAAATGCAGCTACTTAACTTGTGTGCTGGCTCCTGCCTCTTGTTTCATATCTTCAATGGTACCAATGAATAACTTTCATTTTCTCCAACACTTGCCTAAGTTGCCTACTAAAACTCTCACTACTGAAAAAAACTCCTACCTAATCACATTTTACTGATGCTAATGACTTCCTCCCTGCCAAAAGAGATGACTATCACTGTCATCCTTTACATCCCTTCCTATCATCTGAATCACTTCTTGAATCTCTGGCCACTTCTCAAGCATACTCCATGCTGGCTGTAGTAAACTGTTTCCTGACCTTCTGTTTAGGTCACACTGCTCACTAGACTGAAACTGCCTCCACTCACTCCACATCGAAACTGCAACTGCTTACCCAGCATGATGTGACAATGCATCATGCATGCAACAGTGTCAAATGTGTTAAGCCACAAGGTTATCCTGAAATACTGCCTGGTCATTGGAAACCACAGTGTTAAACTGTAAGCGCAAAAAAGCAAACATATATCTATTCTTGTTTTATCAACAAATAGGCAGTGTTGCATAAAATAAACATGCCATGGCCGAATCAGCAACATCCATGATATTTCGCCCTCATGCCGTTTGACCTTTGACATCACATGTGGCTTCACCGCTCACAATGTCATAAGGTCAAACTGGACTCACCAAAAATATCAGGGATATTTCTGATGCGGCAATTGTATATCCCTTATATGTATATATTCTTTGCAAAAAAATCCATTAATGCAGCATTTAAGGTTCAGGCTAAAGTGACAAAAGTAGGGAAATGTGATGCTAGGGCTTCCAACCCTACAACCTCAACTCCACCCTTAAAGCAAATATGGGGCGGACTCTTCCCAAGGATTGTCATCCCTAAAGCTCTCCACATTCAATACATTCCAGAAACATACACACCTAATGGGCTGAGCTTTATTTTGCTGTGAAAGTGCAGGGCCATGTAGGCCCTGCATTTCAGTTTGTAGCACAATGACAACATGGTTGTCAGCCTAGCCTTTTTATTACCCAGCATGATGAACCTGGTACTGAAACTTTTCAATTCCCCAGCAAAATGTAATTCCAGACCACTGTACTATAATTCTGCACCAAAGGCAAGAAAACACATTTTGATGAAGATTTTAAAAAATGACAGCTGTCACACTCATGAGTTGGTGTAAAGAAATGACGTGTTTAAAATTTGGGGTCAAAGTATTGAAAATTTGGAAAGTTATGAGCATGCATAGCTTAATTTCGATGGATGAGGATAACTTCACCATTTCAACACTTTGAGAACTGAATATGTATGAATGTATATAGATTCTGGATGTATACACTGTATATGTCCACAGTCTTCTAAGGGTTAACATGTTCTGACTGCAAATTTTGAACATACCCTTCTTATGTCCCCACCTTATGAACAAGAGTAGTGGAAATGTTCAAATCCCGCTGAAAGGTGATTTCACCAAGTGACCACAAAATCAACTTTCAGGGCAGATTTGCATAATTCCTGTGACATTGCTGATGAAGCAGGGTCTCAGAAATGCTATGTTGAAAATGTGGTGCCAAAATATGCAAAAACAGCTAAGTTATGCATCACAGTTGAAAACCCAATTGAAATGCAGTGAACTCCACTTACCTTATTTCTCATATACTGTAGCAGTCACTGATTACAGCAGCAAGACGTGTCTTCCATCAGAAAGTGGATCTTCACCCTGTGACCTGTTCAGATGAGTGAGGATATGTGGGGGTGTCTGGGGGTGTAGGGTGGTGGGTGCTTATTGGGAGGTCAGGGTGGGGAGAACATTGCTGAAGGACTGTTTTCTTTTTTACAGGAAAAAAGCCATCCAGGGACCATTTCTTTATTTCATGGAATAAAGTGAACAGAGGTGGCAGGTGCAACTAGACACTAGGAAACAAAATTCTCAACAGAGGGTGAACGGATGGTAGGGGCACCACTAGACACAAGGAAAGCAATGATATCGAAAGATCATTTTCTTTGTTTAAGTGAGTAAAGTGAACAAATGGTGGGGATGCCACTAGATACCAGGGAATGAAAATAAAGTAACAGTAATGGCGATAGGAGGTTGGGGGTGCCACTATGTACCAGGGACATTAAAAACTTATTATGGGATGGTGAAGGAAGGGTGATGTGTGCTACTAGATACCAGGGAAGAACATAAATACAAGGATGATGATTGGAGGGTGGGGGGGAGGTAAAACTAGATACTGGGGAAAGTAGTTTACCCATGCCAAAATGGATCTTTTTTACACTCATGATGCAAAAAATATTTTTTTCATATCAAGAAACACAAAAAAAGTAATTAAAAAAATGAAAAAAACAACATGTAAAGGGCTTGTTCTGCAATAGTTAAGTGCAGAATCCACTTAAGGGGGTTCCGGTAAACATGCTACATGTTTTGATCACTCTCCAGCGTGTCATTTATTTGGCTTTTCAAATTTGTTCTTCTAGGAGAAAAGAGAAAACAAAAAAAAGAAAAAGTATTTTCCCCTAACGTAAAAAGATTATGAAACAATAATTTTTTATTTGTTTCATGCAGCTATTTTTAAGTACTTACTGAGCATGCTCAGAACATATTTTTAAACATTTCAAAATTGAATAACTTTGGAACAGATAAATATTTTTCACCAAATCAGCAAAGGCACATCTGTGGGCCAGCCCCTTCTACCCTGAACATTTTAGAACAAAATTGCAAACCATCTGAGTGGCAGCCAAATCTAAAGAAAACCTGTTCAACCAATGGCAAAAAGTATGAAAAATTCCCTTTTTCAGTATCCAGATCTCAGACGTCACACATCCAACCAGAATTTAACTTGGCACGTTAAGAGACCTA
Source organism: Neoceratodus forsteri (assembly GCA_016271365.2). Taxonomy (NCBI): domain Eukaryota; kingdom Metazoa; phylum Chordata; order Ceratodontiformes; family Ceratodontidae; genus Neoceratodus; species Neoceratodus forsteri. Next base: position 119,172,001 of record CM028136.1, on the reverse strand, counting down.
CCCCATGAGACTATATATGCAAACTCTTGTGCAACTTTGCTGAATGGTTGCAAAGGTAAAGTTCAAAATTTGAAGTTTAACAAAGAAACCCCTGCTCATCACTAAACATAGTGGTGCTACCACACTCCTATAATTCTTTACAAAAAACTTTGTTAATGTACCAGTTAGGGGAACTTAATGCCAAAAAAGTAGGAAAATATGTTGTTAGAGTTTCCAGTCCTAACTCCCACCCCCAACCCCATGCAGCAAAGGGAAAACATTATGGTTTTGGGTCTCTGGAGTCTTGGTTAGTCAGTGGTGGAATCTTCCTTGGGGTTATCAACCCAATGCTTACTTCAACCCACAGCCTCCAATCTGAAGCACAAGGTATACCTCCAAGCCAATGACTAATAGTGATACATTCTTCAAAGGTAGAGAAGTATGTCTTGTCACATGTTGCCAATGCAATTTGTTGTAACTTTCTTCACACAGGGTCCTGGAGGCCCTGCATGAAAAAATAGATCATGTGAGACATTTTTGCTGAGACAGTGTGGTGAGAATTAGGGATGACAATACTAATGAGCACACCACTGATTTGCCAAGACCCCAAAGACCCAAAACCCTAATGTTTTTCCTTTTACTGCTTTGGGGTGGTGGGGAGTTACAGTTGAAACCCTAATGCCACATTTCTTTCTGTGACATTATGTTACCCAAACTGGTACATTAGCACAGTTTTTTTTCTTTGCAAAGAATTTCCTTCTTTTCAGATAGCAGAATTGCATCCCCATTCAGTCCCTGAGCCCTGTGCCATGGGGAGATTCTGTCCAAAACAGAAGTGATGGGCCTGGCAAATTAATTCTTTACATTCATTCTTCACACATTCACTCTCACATTCACTTTTTACATATTAACTCTTCACACATTCACTCTTTGTTTTTTATTTTAATTGTGACCTCAAATTATAATGATAGTCATTTTATGACTGCTCTTACAAACATGACATGTAGTATTTATAGTATATTGGCCAAAATCACTGAGTGAGCACCTTGGGGGGGGGGTGGAACTGGGTGTGGGCACCCCAGTCCGCTTGAAGGAGAACTGCTTCGATTTCAAGGGACCTATGTGCTTGCAGATATAAAGAATAGTATCTGTAGCAATTACTAACAGTTCTGTAAGTTTTATCACCCTTTTGTTTGAGTTTAGAACTATGTACAAAGTGTGCTGGCAATGTTCATTTCAGTTTCACACCATGTAGGTAATGATGCACATCTTGACCCACTGTGAAATACAGTAATTACAAAGTGCAGTGAGCTACTACTCCAGACCCATTCATAATTTTCAAAAGCATGAAACACTCAGTATCACTTGATATCACTCAGTATGTTTACACAGAGGTAGGCTTGCAGCCCATCTAGACTGTCTTCCACTCCAAGTGGGCATATCAACCCCTAGGTGTTGAAATGTTGGAGGTACCTGTCTAATTCAATCTTGAATTAGTCAAATGCTGTAATATTAACTAAATACTGAGGCAAGGTGACACAATTTTATTTTTATTTATGTTAATATCTGAGTGTTATTCATGCAAGTACAACCTTTATTCTGAGCAATGGGCAGAATAGGAAGATTTGAAATGAAGTAAGTTATTGTCCTGATTTCTAATTGCAAACACTTTGCAGTTTTACATTGCAGTCACAGTAATGTTATATTTTCATTTCTATCAATGTTTCTATTTTTGTTCATAGTATATTGATGCTTGTTCATCAGTTTTGATTTTAGTGACAGAGTGAAGATGCAATTGAAATTCATATAATCAGCTCAAAAGTGTTTTCTGCTTCAGATGAATAATGCCAAAGTGAAGGTGTTTTTTTGTTTCTTTGTTGTTGTTTTTTGGTAGCCATACTGTCATTTCACTTTGTATGGCCTTCTGCAATAATGTTGGCCTTAATGGATTGGTCATTGAATATAGGAAACTTACCATGTGAAATGAGTGCTGGTGCTTGACTCAGTTTGTGTGTGGGTGCAAATTTCTTGCTACTGTATTATGACTATGACTACCACTATTACACAGATTGTGCATACTCGATAATTGAAGCCTGTTATGATATGTCAAGCATCCTGTGATAATTAGCAAAATGAAGGTTTATATTTTAGTGTCCTTATACCAGTAGCCACTGATCACCTTCTGGATTAATTTCGATTAAGTTTAATTAAATTAATTTAATTTAATTTCAGTTCTGAGCATGCTCACTAGTGTATCAAACATCTGTCCTAAAGACCCTACAGAGCATTCTCAGAAACAAAATATCAAATCTTTATAACATGGGAATAGATTAATATTTTTTCACCAAACCAATGAAAGGCACCATTCTGGAACAAACCCTTTCAACCTTAAACATTTCAGACCTAAATTCCAAACCATGAGGGCTGTAGGTGATAAAAGAAAACAGCAGACAATCACAATTTTTCCAAAAAGACACTATCCTGGTCTTGGAATCACACATCTGACTAGAACAAAATTTAGCAAATCTAGAGACCTTGCTTCAGACTGTGCATGCAAAATTTCATGCAATTCTATTGAACAGGAACAAAGTTATTATGGTGCAAAATTAGAGGTTTAACATTTAACAGCATACTCAACCCAAACTACAGTGGTGCTACTGTGCTACTACAACACTGTATGTAGATATATATCCTGTATATGAATATATTAATAGCTTCAGTGCCATTCAACAGAATTGCACAGCATTTTGCATGTGCAGTCAAGGGGGGGGGGACTGGGTGTTCTGATTTTCCAAGTTTTGTTCCAGTGGGATGTAAAGATTCCATAATCCAGATGGTATGTTTTAAGAGAAAACAATTTTTTTCTTTCTTTTTTTTTTTTTTTGCCCTTTTTGCCATCATCTACAGCCCAGACAGTTTGGAATTATGGTCTGAAATTTTCAGGGTAGAAAATGCTTGTCCCAGAGGTCGCATCAGAATGGTGCCTTTCATTGGTTTGGTGAAAAGATGTTAACCTATTCCCAAGTTATAAGAATTTTAAATTTTGATTCTGAGCATGCTCAGTAGGGTATCAAACGGCTATCCAAAAGACTCTACTGAGCATGCTCAGAACTGAAATTTCAAATACTTATAACATGGAAACAGATTAATATTGATTCACCAGACCAAGAAAAGGAACAATTCTGTGGCAAGCACTTTCTAACCTGAAAATTGCAGACCACAATTCCAAACCATCTGGGCTGTAGGTGATGGCAAAATATTAAAAAGCCCAGATTTTTCCTAAAAACACACTGTCTGGATCTCACAATCTCCACATCTGATTGGAATAAAACTTGGCAAATCAAGACACTTTGCCCCCTGATTGTCCATACAAAATTTCATGCACATCAATTGAACAAGGCAAAGCTATTAAGGTACAAACTTAGGGTTTAACATTAAACAGCCTACTCAATCCTAATTCATGATGTCCTACTGCAACTATACTGCTGTTCTTAGAGGTATATACTGTACATAAGTAGTACATTAATAGATTCACCCTTGTTTAACTGGATTTCCATTGGCATTTTGCATGTGCTGTCCAGGAGGGCAAAGTGTTTGATTATCCAAGTTTCATTGAAGATGGATGTTGGTTCCAAGATCAGGATAGTTACATTTTAGGAAAAGTGGGTTTTTTGCTGTTTTTTTATCACCTACAGCCTAGATGGTTTGGATTTTTTGTCTAAAATTTTCAGGGTAGAAAGGGATTGCACCTGAATGGTGTCTTTCATTGGTTTACCTACAAAAATGTTAATTCATTACCATGTTATAAAGATTTGACATTTCGGTTCTGAGCATGCTCATCAGGGTATCAAATGTCTGTCTTAAAGACCCCACTACGCATGCTCAGAAACAAGATTTAAAATCATCATAACTTGGGAATATATTAAAATGTTTTTTCACCAAACTAATCAAAAGCACTATTCTGAGGCAAGCTCTTTCTACCTTGAATATTTCAGACCGAAAGTCCAAACCATCTGGGCTGTAGTTGAAGACCAAAAAAATAGCAATAAACTCAAACTTTCCCTTAAAACACATACCAGATTTCAGAATCTGCAAGTTCAACTGGAATGAAACTTGGAAAATTGAGAGACCTTGCCCCACAGATTGAGCATTAAAAATTCTATGTATTTCTGTTGAATGGGGGCAAATATTTTACGGTACAAATTTAGGGGTTTAACATTAAACAGGCTACTCAATCTTAACTATAGTGGTGCTACTGCATCATTATAATACTGTATGTAGATGTATATACTGTATATAGGTATATTAATAGCGTCTCCCCATTCAATGGAATTGCATGCAATTTTGCATGCACAATTGGTGGTCGAGGTGCCTTGATTTGTCATGTTTCATTGCAGTTGGATGTGTGGATTCCAAGATATGGATACTGCACTGTTAGGAATAATCGCGCTATTGTTTTTTCGTGTCATCACGTACAGCCAAGATGAGTTAGAATTTTGGTCTAAAATTTGCAGGTCAGAAAGGGTTTGCCCCAGAATGATGTATTTCATTAGTTTTGTGAAAAAATGCTAATCCATTTCCATGTTATAAGGATTTGAGATTTTGGTTCAGAGCATGCTCTGTGGGGTATCAAACACCTATCCAAAAGACCCTACTGAGCATGCTCAGAACAGACATTTCAAATCCTTATAACTTAAGAACAGATTAATACTTTTTCCACCAAACAAATGAAAGGCATGTTTCTGGGGCAAGCCCTTTTGACCCTGAAAGTGTCAGCCCAAAATGTCAAACCACCTAGACTGTAGGCAATGACAAAAAAGCAGGAAAACCCCCAGATGTTTTCTAAATAGTCACTACCCAAATCTCAGTATCTGAATATCAAACTGGCACAAAACTAGGAAAATCAAGATACCCTGCCCCAAGACTATGCATGCAAACTTTTGTGGAATTCTGTTGAATGGGAGAAAAGCTATTAAGTACAAAGTTAGGGTTAAACATTACCTTCACCTTCTGGACCCAACTGATGAAATGACAACTGCAGTGTTCATGAGGTGGGGTCCCAAAAAACCATATTGAAAATCTGCTGAAAAAGTACTAAAATTGCAAAGTTATCAACAAACAGTAAGTTCAAATGACATTGAAATACATTATTCGGCACTTATCTTAATTCCTCAGTTCACGGTTTGGCCTTCAAGAGTGCAGATGTGTTACAGTCCACAGAAGACAGCAGTTCAGCCTCATATATGGTAAATATAGGGTAAAGTGTGTGTGGATTTGGTGGGTACTTAGTGGGAGGTTCAGGATGGGGGGAGGCAGGGCAGCAATGGATAATTTTCTTTTTCATGTTAAAGAAAGATGTCAAGGGATTATTTTCTTTTGTATGTGTTAAATAGCATTATAACAGTATTTGGGGACCTTAGGTGTGGGCTTCCCGTGTTCGACATTGTTGGGAGTAACCAAATACTGAAGGAATTTGGGGACATGAGTGGGCTCCTAGTGTCCTACAGGGGAGACATGTAGAAAATGCCTACACAGGGATTGGGCTCCCTGATGTCGGCAGTTACTATTAGAAAAAATGGATGGGAGGTGGGAGGCATCCAACTGAAGGAATGGGCATCCCAGTGTCATAGAGTTGCCACCTATCCAGTTTTTGACCGGATAATCCGTTTTAGGGTCCTTATCTGGTCATCCATTTTTGGTTAGTGCAGTCCAGTTTTGGGCCATTTGAGTGCTCATATACTCTAAAACTGATGTATCAAATCATTCACTGTTTTGGCTGCATTCGTGTCCAGGTTACAGAAGTTCTGCTGTCACAGTCATTCAGACCTGCCTTTGTTTGTAAAACCAGACTGTCTGAGAAGTGTAAAGTATGGTCACTAAGATCATAAGCAGTAAATTAACCTATTCTTTTTCCACTCTGAATTTTAAGTATGGTTTTACTGCTATGAACGAAACAGTTTTTACACCTTTATGTGCTCTCATGTGTTTCTTTTTGTTTGTTCTATATTATGGTAAGTTTTAGACCCATTTTTGTTAAATTAATAACCTAACTTTTATTGCTTTCATCACTACATTTGCTCTAATTTTTGTATTACCTGAACATTCCATGATATTAGCTACACTTTGTGGGTCATTCAGATAAACAGCATGGAATGGTGTATCTGACATTGTGGAATGTCTTAGAAATATGAAAAGTAACCACAGTAGCTGATCAGGTGGTGGGGAACACAGTGCAATAAAGAATTACTACAAGCACTGATAATTGGGTTATCAAAAATTGGTTAAAGAATCAGAATACATGGCTGACATGGAAAGGAAAATGGGACAGTGTTTAACAGGGCTGAGCAATAAGCTGTGGCTGAGCTTGGCACATCCAGCAGACCTGAGGTTTGATTCCCACAACCCCCATCAAATACTGTGTGACCCTGAGCAAGTCACTTAACCTTCCTGTGCTCTAAGTCACTCCTGTAAAATGGGCTATGTGGCCTATGGGAGGTAACCTGGTTGCCAACAAATAAAAATAAATAACTGAATAAATAAATCAAATAAATAACAGTATAAAAATAATTTCCTATCACTAGTAATGTCTGTTCCAATATTACAAATGACTTTGGAGGAGGAGTGATATACTCGACAGTCATAAAAAGAGGGTGGAGCCAAGGGCAGAGTTTGGGGTGTGGTTTCGGATCTGGTTTTTACCTCATCCAAAGGTGGTAACCCTACAGTGTCATATTATTATAAATAGAAAAAGATAGAGAAGGTGGATAGTGATCAGTGGATGAGAGGAAAAAGGGTGGGGGGGGCAGAGAACAGGCAAAAGGAGTGGCTCAAACTTGACTCTGTAGCCAGCAGCCTGAGTTAGAGTGATGGGTTTCAGAAGTCAAGAAAACTCAGTACAGAGAACATGGGGAAGCACTCTCACCTGTTGGACACAGGATTTGGGTGCCCAGTAAACATATACAGTATGTGGGCACTAATATTTAAAATAAACATCAGAATCTAGGTAAATGAGTCCAGTTTAGCTAACTTCTGCTATTTATTTATTAAAATCATGGCATTTTTGCATTTCTTCAATGTTTATCAGTTTATGGAAGAAATCAACAAGCTTAGAATTCACCCAGATAATAGGGAGGCAGTATAGCACAGTGGTCTAAGGCTGTGAGCTGCAAATCTGAAGACCTGGTTTTGAATCCCACAGCCTCCACTTGCATACTGTGTGACCTTGAGCAAGTAACTTAACTTCTCTGTGCTCCCAAGTCACACCTGTAAACAAGTTTTCAGGTTAGTGTGCTACTCCTGGTTAAACTGGTTAGCTGTCCACTCCACACCCAATCTCGTCATTGACCAGATGCAGTCCTATAAATATCTTGGTATAACCTTTGACCCTGCACTTTCATTCCATGGACATTTATCTGCCCTAAATTCTGTCGCCAACTCACGGCTAGGCATTCTTTACAGGCACAAGAAATGCCTCCCTCCTGATGCCCTCTGCCTGGCTGTCACCTCCTCTGTCATGTCTCTCATTGACTATGGCCTTCCGGTCTATGGCTCAGCAGATCAGACTGCCCTCAACAAGGTTCGCCTCACAGTTCATAAGGCCTGCAGACTTATCACTGGTGCTCCCAGACTCACTCACACATGTGAGCTGTACACCCTGGCTACCCTACTCAACCTGGAAGAGCGAATCATGTATCAGACATGCCAGCTCACCTTTAAAGCCCTGCGTGGCCTATCCCCCATAGGCCTATCCAACTCCATTCGCCGTACTGCACTGACCCTGATCACGTGCAGCTCGTCAAGAGCTACCCTAGTTATTCCGAGACCAGGACCTCTCAAGTCAGAGGGCATTCCCTACCATGCGCCCCACTGGTATAACTCCTCCCTGCCAGTGTCTCAAACTCACTAACCTTAGCTTGCTTTAAGCCCAGGCTCAGAAACTTCCTGTTTAGCTCTATAAATGCAACTGCCATAGCCTAGTGTAAAAAATATATATATATATACTCTGTTTGACAATGCTCACTGAGCTGCCCCCTTCCTTTCCTACTAATTCCTCCCCATCTCCCTCCCTCCCTTCTACTCCCACCAGCTCTCCCCCGACCATAAGTTTTGCATCTTTTGTTATCTTTTGCTTCATTGGAGATTGTATTCTATTGTAACAAAATTGTAATTGAACTGTAACTTTTTTGTTTGTAAGTACTGTGTCCCTTGTACTATTGTTCTGATGTCCTCTTTGTGACGAGGTACGTTTGTAAATGAGCCTCTGGCTCAAAGGTTTCTAAACTGATGTTTAACTAAATAAATAAATAAATAAACAATTGGAACAATTGAAAATATAGATATTATATCTGTCTGAGAAACCTGGGAAGATGATAAAGCCTCATGGTAAGCCATTATTCCTGGCTTCACCACTTGCAAACTTGATAGGGAGAAAAGGAAAAGTGGTGGGGTTGCCTTATTTGTTAATAATCCAATTAATTCCATAGATATTACTAGCTGAATAAAAAGCCACGATAAACTAATGGAAACTATTTGGGTCAAATTATTTCTATCCCCTAATGATTTCCTTATATTAGGATCCTGTTATCATTCTCCAAATTCATCTGTGGATATCTGGTGGTGGCACTTTGCTGGCACTGAAGTATGCATCTGCATCTGTAAAATAGTGGAAAAAGGGTATTTTTTAAAGTGCAGACACAGATGTGTGCCTCCTTTTTTTTTTTCAAAGGGTATTTATTTTGAGCCTGTGGATGTGATGTGGATCCACGGGGTGGCCCTGCTTTGCCCGACACCCCAATGGCAAAACACGGAAAATGACCACTACAGCGACAGTAGCTGTAATGGTCTGTTTCAGTGTTTTGCTTTCTGCCAGTGTCCTGCCCCCTCCCCAGACCAGTTCAACCTGAAGTTGAAAATCCTAAAGTCAGGGGATGTGGGGCAGAGCCTAAACAAAAACACTGGAGGCTTGAGCGCACAATACCTGCATCAGTATTGTGCCATCGCTAGCGGGTGGTTGACAGATTTACTGTCAACTAAACTTGGTGCTTCCAGCTCCACAATCTGTAATCAGTAGGGGTCCAGCCAGTGGGTCCAGCTTCTCAACTCTGCCCCACCTCCCATCTCCCCAGCTGTCTCCCTATCCAGGCTGCCAATTGGCCACAATTGGCTCCAAACCTGGCTCCCAATCAGCAATCTGCCCATTTGCCTGCCCATCTGGCTCCAGTGTGGGACTCCAGTGCTGTAGCACCCCAGGAGCCCCTCTCTGGTACCTGCTGTGGAGGCTGTGGTGTGGTGCTTCTGCACATGCTCAAGTTGTGGTTAGCATCACACACATCATGGTGCATCAGCACCTGCATCAGCTCAAGAACGAGGAGGAGGTGAGGAAGGCATTCCAAGAAGGCAGCGGTGGGAAGGTATTCCACTCAGGCATTCACTGGTGATCTGGGCTGGCAAGCAATCTGGGGCTATTCCTGGATCAAGAATGGGATTCTGGGTGGGGACTGAGTGCAGGACCATGGGGAAGGCGGGGAGGCCTTTGAAAGCCCCGGAAAGCCCTGTTTGCCCACCTGTTTGGGCTAAAGTTTGGTGGTGTTTGGGCCTCGTGTTTGGGCCAGTTTAAAGTCACCTGTGTAATTGAGTGTATGATCAGCCTGGGTGATCAGGCAAGAGAGCAAACCCAGACAGAGAAAGAATGTTAGACCCAGTGTTAGCTGAGCTTCATGGCAGAATGACTTGGGCATAAGGAGATTTTAAGCTGTGCACTCCCGGGCACCAAGGGTGATAAAGGTGGGTGAAGAAAGTGTGAGAGTTGGGCATGGCATGGACAAATCCCCAGACAAATCTGGGTAAAGAGAGTATTAGTTGCAGTCACTAATGGAACAACCCAAGTGAATATACAAATCATAGTTCTTCTACAGAACAGGGGCGCGGGACAGGGGCATTCTTAATTAAGTTTGTACACATATACAGAATATTAGAGCTGGCCACAGTGGATAGAAAACTGGGCAGACAGCATGACAGTTTAGGTATGGTGAGGACCCTGTGAGGACAAAGCCAGGAAGCAGCCCAGAAGCCAGGCAAGGAAGTGGTTCTGTAGTAAATACCATGTGGGCATATGGTTGGGCCTTGACTGTGTTCCTGGGGATGTTTCTGAGGTTGCCCTGCTGCTGGTCTGGTCGATTTGGCATGGCAATACAATGGGATGCAGGATGGTAGTGGCTGGAAAAGGGCCTGGAATTTATAATGATACTTTATGGTTATTTTTTGATGATAATCTAGAATAAATTAACCATATATAAGTGAAGTATATAACATGAATCTATCCCATTTGTGACAGAATTATGTTTAGTCTGTTTCAGTTGGAAAATGAATATTTACAGTATATACAGTATATGTAGAATGTCCAACTGTAAAGCTCTGTTTTGATGTTGTGTATGTGTACGTTTGTGTATGGTTTAGCAATATTGTAATGGCTTAATCAGCCAAATAAAATCAATCAATCAGTGTCAAGCTGCTTCTCATCCACATGAAACTGAGCATTTGAATCTACCTTTCATAACACATTACCTCTGTCTTACTCAGATCAGGTCTAGATAGGAAGGATCATTTAAATCTTGCCATGCCTGACTTAAGTTCTTTGACACAAAATCAGAGGCTGGGACAGGGGCAGATTGGAGCTCATCATGATTCCCTTCACTGGAAGCCCAGTTCTACAGCTGTCCCAATGGTAGACTGTTTGATTGGGAACTGTCCTTAGACACACATTCCATATCGCCCACACCCCAGAAGATTGTATTTTGGGAGTAAACATTCTTTGCCCCACTTCTGTGTAGTTGATCTCCTGAACCACACCTCTGGGGCTATATGTCAGCTCAACTAATTCTCCATGTACACCTTTGCCCCTCCAAGATGTCTGCCATTGCTGCACTGCCAGCACACTCCCTACACTGGACCCCATTCTAGACCTTGAGGTGTCACATGACCACCTCATGTGCTGTCATTACATGCACTTCTCCACTTACCCCACAATGATAGCACTCCACAAGTTGGATTGCAGAAGGACAACATCCTTCTCAGTGTTGGTGGAGGATTGGACTTGCTGCCTCAAACCTATTACCATTTTTATGTGAGAAGCAGAGCCAGCCCTCTCAGACATTCTGATTCCTCCCTGCATACAACAGAATGTTGTATACTCCTGCTCATTGACTTGTAAGCTGATAAACCTTTGGGAAGATGAAAAATCCAAGAGGTACAGTGTCAACCTTTGCAGACAGCTGTATGTCCAGGTGAGGTTTATTCCTGGTGTCTTGAGTCTAAGATTGCTGTGATCTGCTCACTTCATGATTGATGGACTTGCTGTTTTTGCCCTTTTTCAGATGTGCCTGACCACACATGCACAGCTGCCTTGAGTGCTATAAAGGAAGCTTCTTGATGACATTTGGAATGGAGTGGCAGCATGGCTCCCCTTTGCTTGGGCAGCAGCCATAGAATGGATGACGCTGGCCAGTGGGCCCATGCCACCAGACCCCATGGAAAGGAAGCGCACCCAGGACACACTTGTCATGCTCATTATAAGCCTAATCAAGTTCCAGACCTGAAGAACACATTGAAAGGTACCCAGACACTGCTGGGCAACTTCAGAAGGACTTCTACAATGTGGAGATCAGCAAATACTTCTTTGATAGGGATCCGGATGTCTTCTAGCACATCCAAAACTGTTTTCCACACTGGCAAACTATACTACTCATGGCACAAGTGCATAATGGCATATAAAGAGGAGCTAGACTTCTTTGGCATCATCCTTGAGATTATTGGTGACTGCTGCTATGAGGAGTACAAGGACAGGTGGCGTGAAAATGCCAAGTGCCTCACGGACAATGCTAATAAGAACTTGGGTGAGGGATGTCCCCTCAATTCCATAACGCAATGCCAGAAAATGTGGTGGCCCTTTGAAGACCCACACACCAGCACATCTGCCTTGGTTTTCTATGTCACCAGCTTCTTTATTGTCATACTACACTTGAAGATTGAAGATGGCGGCAGTGTATGTGAGCTGCCTGAGCTGTGTTCGTTTCTCTGAGCTCTAAAGATGTTTCAAATCATTTTTTAGTTTGGTTGATTTTGTTTTTATTTACTTTGTCCATTCTGTCCACTTATTTGTCTGTTTTGTGCTGAAGCAAGTCTTGTATTATGGCATTGCAGTCTCGATAGTGACTGGTATTAACTTTCAGCTTTTCAGCACTTTTAATATATTCCCCCAAGAAAACCGCAGGTATTGTGGGACAGCTCCAGGATTTTCTGTGGACTTTGGAGGGGAGTTTTGCGATTTTGGAGCTTAGTACACTCCCTCAGGAAAATCATGGATATTGTTGGGCAGCCCTAAACTCGATGGATTTTGGAGGGGAGTTTGTGCCTCATAGCCCTGTGATTCTGTCTTTCAGTGCTTTTTAGTGCACTCTTTAAAGAAACTGTGGATGCTGTGGAGTACCTTGGAATTCAGAGGGGAGTCTGCGACCTCAGAGCCTTGTGGTTTCTAGCAACATATCCCTGGGACTGTGGATTTTGGTCCGTGAGTGGAATCCTTCTTTGCCTGCTTCTTAGGGGGAGGGCATGGAATATCAATATCAGAAGCGGGTTTTTGCTGCTTGCCTGGAATTATTATCGGGGCTGTGAGAGCACCTGGAGTCCAGGGGCAGTAAATGGAGGATTTTTTGATTTCCACCTGGATGTGCTGATATTATTTGCTTGGCGTAGCGAGGACAGAAAGAAGCATCTTCTCTCTCTGAACTTTTAGGTAGATGCTCCTTTCCACTTGGTGTGGACGATTTTCAGGGTTTTGGCTGTTTGGGGAGGAGCAGCAGGGATTTGAACTGGAGGGCTTTTTCCCCTGTGGTTGTTGGTGGGGGGACCTCAGCGACTGGTGGGTGACTGGGGTTATGGATTCTCCTCCTGGAGCAGCCTGCTACCCTTGTGAGTTTTACACTCCTGTAGAGGGGGGGAATTGCATTCTGCCTTTTGGGCCATGGCTCCTGAGTAGGGATCATGGCTGAATTTTGGTTGTGCTTTAGAGGGAACTCCTGGGGGCTATATTGTGGCAGGGTCCTTTTTGGGGGTTCCTAAGGTTTCTCTGTGTGGAGGCAATTTCTTCCTCCCAGGGCCTATTTCTGAACACAGCCCTTCAGCTTGACCTTGACTTTGGTGTATTGGCCTGTGTATTGGAGTGTTTCCTGGAAAGGATTGAAGAAGAATTGGTCTTTGGGAGGAATTCTTTGGAGACTAGATTAGGAAGGGGTGAGAGCCCCTCTTGCAACCTCTAAAGGTTCTTTTGTTTGAAAATCCTCATTTGTTTTTAGATGCTGATTTACCGAGACTATAGCAAGACTTGCATTTCTTGATTTTGCTCTAGAATTGAGGGAGGGTGAGAGCCTCTCTTGCTCCAAATACGCAGTATTTTCTGGACATTTTTGGACATTTGTTTATTCGGACATTATTTATTTGGATATTTTTATTTTGTTCATTTGATTTAATTTATTTTTATATTTTATTTGGTTTAATTTGGGTTGTTTATATTTTTGTTTTGTTGGGTTTAGTTGTGTGAGTGTGGGGTTTTTAATAGTGTAGAGGGCCTGCCATCATGGTCGTACACTATTCATCCTCTGCTATTCGCGCCCTTTCTCCCCGTTGCTGTTACAGTTGTCAACTTATCAGCACTGTAGAGCACTGGGGATTGTGCGGAGGGGGAGGAGGGGTTTTGGGGGTAGCGAACAATCGGGGACAAATGAGTGGGTACATCGTTTTGGGGTAGTGGAAACCAGAAGACACCCTGGGGCGAAATGGATTCTGGAGCGAGGTCATTCTTGCCTTGTTTCCACATCCAAGGGCACCACTACTATTGATGGTACTGGGCAAGTGGTCTGTACCACTCCTGAGACCCATCCAACCCGGGCAGTGTTGTGCAGTGCCAGATCCATAAGAAATAAGACTGCAGTTATTGCAGATCTTGTAGAGTCTGTGGATCTGGCTTGCATTACTGAGACCTGGCTGGACGAAAATGCTGGTCCAGTTTTGGAGGAGCAGTTCCAGCTGGGTACTTGGTGTTACACGCCCTGAGGTTGGACCTCGGGGGTTGCAGTCTGTTTTAAGACTGAACTGGGCCTCACAAGTGTACCAGTTGAGGTGGCTGAGTCCTTTGAGTGTACTGTAGTGGCAGGTGTGGGTTGTAAAATTGTTCTCATTTACTGTCCACCAGGTGATGAGAAACATTTTCTACAGGAAATAGCTGACTTCATCATTGACATGGCACTTGAGTCACCCAGGCTGATGGTCCTGTGTGACTTCAATGCCTGGTTTGATGATGAACTCTTGCAGTTTGGACAACACTTCCTCCAATTAATGACATCTTTGGGCCTCACACAAGTGGTTACTTCTGCCACTCATAACAGTGGTCACTCCTTGGACTTGGTTTTCCTTCTGGGGATTGGGGCCTCTGACATGGGGGTGGAACCCATCAGTTGGTCTGATCATTACACTGTGGGGTTCAATTTTTGCACCCCCCTTGTAGGCCTACCCCTGTGGAGATGGTTAGGTACCGCTCTTTGAGAGATGTCAGCTCTACAGGCCTGGCAGTGGTGCTTGACCTTTTGGAGTTTTCTGGAGTGAGGGATGATCCAGATGCCTTGGTGTTGGCTTATAATAGGGCCATCTCCTTGGCTCTTGATCAAATTGCTCCTGTCCTCATTCGTCTTCTCCCCCTTCGCCCTCGGTCTCCATGGTTTGATGGGACCTTGAGGGAGATGCTGCAACAAAGACGAAGGTTACAGCATCGTTGGCGGAGAACTGCCCTTGATGCCAGCCATCTTAGACTGATGAAACACTATCAACTCTTTCATTCCGCAATCTCTCGTAAGAAGGCAGAGTTCCTGCCGGGGAGATTGCAGCTGCTCAGAACCGAACAGCTCAGCTTTTTTGAACTGTTGACAGGCTGTGCAACCCAGCCTGTCTTCAGGTTAAGAAAGCCTTTTCACAGACAGAGTGTGATGAGCTTGCTCGCTTCTTTGCAGATAAGGTGGCCGACATCAGGGCAGAGCTCCAGCCTGCTTCCCCTATGGGAGAAGCTACTGATTGGCATTTGGTCGCAACCTCCGGTGCTCCTGGAGTTCCTTTGACCAGCCTGAGTTCATTGATGTCATGAGGATTGTCCATAGTATGCACCCTACTTGCTGTAGTTTGGATCCAGGCCCAACTTCCCTGATAAAGGGTTGTCTTGATATCATTGGCCCTGTCCTAGCACAGATAGTCTGGTGCTCCTTGGATATGGGTGACTTTCATAGCTCCCTGAAGGAGGTGGTGGTGACACCCATCCTGAAGAAAGCATCCTTGGACCCAGGCTGCTTTGCTAACTACAGACCGATCTCTAATCTCCCCTTTGTTGGGAAGATTATTGAGAAAGGAGTGGCTGCACAATTGGAAAACCATTTAACCATCCATGACATCTATGAACCGCTCCAGTCTGGTTTTCGAAAGAGGCATAGTACCGAGACAGTGCTGGTTCAGGTGCTCAATGATCTCCTGATGGCTAGAGATCAGAAGAATCGTTCCATCCTCGTTCTTCTTGATCTCTCATCAGCCTTTGACACTGTGGACCATGGGGTACTTCTTGCACACCTGGAGTTCATCTGTGGCCTGTCAGGTACAGTCCTCAGATGGTTTAGATCTTTCCTCACTGACAGAATTCAGAGAGTGGTGTCAGGATAAATTCTTCCTGCCCATCTCTCTGTCATGTGGGGTTCCCCAGGGCTTGGTGTTGTCCCCATGTTGTTTGCAGTGTATATGCCTTCGGAGACATTGGAAGAAGGTATGTGCTGAGGTTTCACTGCTATACAGATGATACCCAGCTCTACCTATCTTTGCACCCGACCAGGATAGAGCTCTCTTGGTCTTTAATAGCTGTCTCACTGAAATCCAGTGCTGGATGAATTCAAGCTGGCTGAAGTTGAACTCAGAGAAGATGGAGGTAATGGTTGTGGACCCAGGTCGTAGGGTAGAGGGAGGAGGGATCTGGTCTTCCTCAGGTTTATTTCTGAAGGTGTCCAGATCCCCACCTCTGAACGTGCGGAACTTGTGGGTGATTTTTGACAATGAGCTGACACTTCATTCACAGGTGTCGGCAGTTGTCAAACTTTCCTTTACCATCTTAGGAACATCACCAGGATTAAGCACCATGTTCCGCCCGTGGATTTGCCAATGTTGGTCACGCCTTTGTGTCCTCACGCATTGATTATTGCAACTCCCTGTATCTAGGGCTTCCCAGGGTTGATATCCACCACTTGCAGCTGGTGCAGAATGCTGTGGCCTGGTTATTGACAGGTATGTCGTGCCTGTCATATTTTGCCGATGCCTCGTGATCTGCACTGAGCTGCCAATTCAATGGTGGATCACCTTTAAAGTTGGTCTTTTGACTTACAAAGCCCTACACTGACAGGGTCCGGACTACTTGAAAGAGCTTTTGGTTCTCTACTGCCCTAAGCAATCTCTCTGCTCCGTGGATGAGGGGTTGCTAGAGATTCCGAGGGTTTCTTTAAAATCTTCGTGTGCTCGTGCCTTTATGTATGCTGTGCCGACCCTCTGGAATTCTCTACCTCGTCCACTTCATCAGTGTGCATCTGTGGAGGAATTTAAAAATGCCCTGAAGACCTATTTGTAGTCAAAGATTTATTTTAATTAATATTGTGATTTTAGGAGCTTAGATTATTATGTATTGGTTTTATTTATTATGTTGTTAGATATTGTAAGGTGCCTTGAATTTAGAAAGGTGTGATCTAAATAAAGCTTTATTATTATTATTATTATTATCTTTTTTACTGCCAACATGGTAGAGACGTGCCATGTGGCACAGGGTTGGATGTAGCAAGGGACTTGACATGTGGTGAGTGCCACTCTCTGGCCTTATTCTATCTGGATATAGCCTATATGATTATCTTCACCATCAAGTACCTATTGTTCCCAGTAACAGCACCCAGACACTACAAATTTGTGTGCTGTGTCACAAGCATTATTGCCATAGTGGCGATCATGCCCTACTATATCATCCTGGTCACGTTAGATAATGAGGATGTCAGTGGCGCTTTTGTGAGACACAGGGTCTTCTGAGACTTTGTGATTTTTTAATTCTCCCACCATTTTAAAAGGCTACATATTCTGGGGTATATTTTGAAAAGCTATGCTTCAAAGTTGGGATTTCTGCTTTTTCTCTCACCATGGCCATCATCATTTTGCCACAGTGATGTTCTGTGCAGAGATGGGCTTACCAGTCAACATGTTCACACATGTTCTGCTGCTTTCTGTGCACTATCCTGAATATGACAACATTGGGGTAGATGCCATAGTTCAATGCAGCTCACATGGTTATTACAACTTCCTTAGAATGATGGGCTGGTAGGACTTCTTTTGTATATATGCCATGGAGATTATATGGTCAAAACAGTTAAATCTATTAACAGAGACATATACACACACTTTTTAACATCTGGTTTGGTTGATACTGGGTAAGATCTTCCCACACACTGCAGTGTGAAGACAAAACTACCAGATCTATAGGGCTCTAAGTACAGGAAGATGAAGGACTTCTGTTGTGAAAGTGCCATTTTCTTCATAGAGCAGAATTCCTCTCACCCCAATCCATTTTCAGAAAACTCATGCACAAAGATAGGGCAGGATATTGAGGGACAAAGGAGTAGCCATGTGGATGAGGCATAGGAACGTTTAAAAGTAAATAAATGGAAATGTCAATATCTGATACTTCTGCATATGGAATTCCTTTCCCACCCAGGTCCGCTCCTCCCCCTCCCACTCATGCCTTCGGAGCTCCCTGTGGAATTACTTGAAGCTCTCCTCTGCATGTAGTTGTCCTAAACCACTGTAACTAACCTTGGTCCCCTGCACTGGACTTACATGTCCTTCTCTTGGTACCCTTGCGCAGGTCCTGCTGATGCATCCTGCCTGCTTGGGTTCTGCTCTGTATATAATGTATTTACTCTCTGTTTCAGGAAATGCTTTGACTGCAGCTCTGCTTTTGGGGCTCTAAGCTGTATAGAATTGTATAATGCACTGTTTATAGCCTTGGTGACTCTATGTACATATTTCATTCCTATTCTAACTGTGTTTACTGGACTGCTTGTGTTATGTTCATCTGGTTCCACCTGATTCTGTGTAATGTCTAACTTGTATCATGTTGTCCTCTGTATGAACTTATATTTCATTGTACTCACCATGTTCATACCTGAAAATAGGCAAATGTCTTGTCTAGTGTACTTACCTGGTAAACAAAAGTTAAATAAATAAATGCTGTTCCTGCCTACTTGAGATCATTATAAGGGAACAAACATGGAGTGAGGACCCAGTCATGAGACCCTGGGAGACCCCTTCAAATCATTAAAGTTTATTTTGCCAGGTCTGAGACCATTTCAGACCTGGATACACGTTTAACTCCTGACGGCAGCTGCAGGTAATGAATTAAAACACTATGTATTACATTTTCAGTGGTAAAAGCTATAACTTAGACTATTTTAAAGTGTGTGAGCTCACCTTTGCAGATTTGCTGGGGATCTACAAATCAAGTCAAGAATCACACCAACTAAATCAAATGCCTATTAACATCCATTCATTCAGCATCCATCCATCATTATCCATTCAGCAATGTGGATTCGGATGCTCACCACCCTTCTGCATAAGAAATGCTGTGTGCTCAATACCCTGATTATTGTTTCTTATAACTGTAGTGATTATAGCACACTTTAGTTACCAAGCTAAGCAGATAACTACAGGGTGGAGAAATGATGATTGGAGTACATGTTTTAATTTTCCATTCTGTAGCACACCACATTGTGAATGGGTAATCAAAGCAACTGAGTATAGTGCACCACTACCAGAGGAAATGGCACAGCACAAGATTTAGAATGTTGGGCACATGAGCATTCCAAGCAGCAACAGCTCCCCAGTCCTGCTGTGCCATTAGAATGGGTAGCAGCTACTGTTATTGTCTCCCAAGATATTCAAGATTTAAGATAACAAGACTTTTTAGGGGGCCACAGTTCTGCATAGCAGGTTAGAAATGCCTGTTTCAGGGAGCACCCCTAAATCAAAATTGTGCCTTTTAAACTGTGACTTTCAAACTGACTAATCTGCCTTTTTTCCCTTTTCCTTGAATCAATTGTGAGCCACTTCTTTCTTGTTAGGGTGTTATTTAATGGTCTCTATTTAAAAAAAAGATGCAAAAGGTAAGTACAATGTTACTGTTTCTGGAAGTGTAGGGTCTCTGCGGGTGTCCTTTGGCTCAGGCATGAGTTCCCTCCACCTCCCGTAGCTTCAGGTCCTTTGTTCATTTGTATTTTCTTCAGCTTTTAGTGGTCCTGGTTTTTGTGTTTTTTTCCTCCAAAGCCCTCTGTTTTCTGTTTTGCGTGGCCACCCTTTAGCAGTGGTAATGACTGGGTGCATGCTCCTCTTTTAGGCTGTTTTCCTGCATGCCTGTAGTGCTCGCATTTGTGCAGCACACGACATGTTAGAGCAGGGCAATCGCCTATTAGTTGCATTGTGCTATTGCATTTGACTGACTGCCAGTGTGCTCACACCCCTGCACTAGCACGCTAACATCACGTGACATGCTGTGACATCCTGAGCACACCCGTTAGTGAGTGCGCATGCTTATTCAGCCCTGTTTGGCATATTGATTCCTGCATACAGCTTAGTGGAGAGTTTTTAGCCCACCAAAGCTATAGGGCTAATTGTTTATTGTTTAAAATATTTTCTATCTGGATTTTCAGTGTAGCCTTCACTTCCTGGCACCATGGCTTATCAAAGACCATTAATTATGAAATGATGTAAGACCTGCAAAAGGGTGATGAGGCCCTCCCCATGGGTTCCTATTGCCCTCATAGTGTTGCTTAGCACAATATTTCTCTCACAGTTCCCCCCAGCTGCTTTTGGTCTTTTGAGCTGGGGAGTGGGGCACCTGGTTCTTCAATTGACAGTGGCAAAGCAGAATTTCAAATATCACTTTTGTTGCTCTTGGGTGAGCCTTTGAGCCCCGATGTTCTACAGAGCATCCCAGTAGATATACCCAACCCCAAACCAGGCCCCTCAGGATGGAGGGGGGCCCACACAGGCATGTCCAGATGGGTTGCAGCAAGAAAAGGCGGCAGAATCAGATGTGCAGGCAGACCTCGACCCTGACTTCTTAGAAGGCCAGGATGAGGATTCTTTTTGATCTTTGAAAAGCTCTTGACCTTAAAAAATTGCTCTTCGATGAAGAGGACATGCCCTTTGAGGAGGAGGAAGAGGATAAAGAGAGGACACAGCCAAATCAAGGATCCCAATTCCCCCCTGCTTGACAATAAGTCCTTGTCCTTTTTGATAGCTGAGGCATATACATGCTTACAGCTTAAGGAGGAACATTCTCTGGAGATGGTGGACATCAGTACAATTCTGTTTGCATCCTCCTTTGCTCCTAAGTCTTTCCAGTTTTTTCACTGTGACCAAATTATTGAGCAAGAAGGGCAGTTATGATCAGAGAAAGTATCTTCACAAACCAAAGACACAGACCTCCTTTTTAGAGGAAAGATCTTGCTGATGGGAAGCTCCTCCATTGGCAGACAAGGCTGTTTATAATTCAGTCAATCACACCACCCTGCCTATTGAAGGCTCTCTGGCCCTACCAGATTTGCATGACAAGCATGTGGATATCATATGCAGGAGGGCTTTTGCCTCTAACAGCATGAGCATTCATACATCTTATGCTTCATTTATTGTTGCTAGAGCTTCAAACATTTGGGTCACTACTCTGGCCAGTTTTGTTCCACCTAACTCGGAAGAGTACAGCATTTTGCAGTTTGTGGACATGGCCTCCACTTTCTTGGTGATTCTACAGTGGAAAATTTGCACATGTCAGCCTGTTTGGCCTATCACATTGCTTCGACCTTGAGGGGTGTGTAGCTCAGACAATGGGCCACTGATCAAACTTCAAAAGCTAGACTGTTTACCCTCCCCTTTGAGTGAGTCTTATTGTTTGGTTCAGCATGGATTCTATTTTAAAGGATATTCAGGACAAAAAGGGCCATCTTCCAGTGTCAAAACAACAGCGTAAGACTACTGTAACCCAAAGGGGTCAAGGTGATGGCCAGCGCAGGAAGTCACAGGGAGAGTTTCATCCCTTTCTTAACTTTGGCAACCAGAGAAGTAGAGGTGCCTACTGAGATAACAAAAGTTAAAGTTACAGAGGAGCCCTGGCCAGGTGCCATGTAGGAGGACCAGCACAGAAGCCAGGTTCCTCACAATGAGGGTATGCTGACCCGTCTCTGCCTCCCTTTCCTCAGTGGAAGACTACAGGAGTTTTTCTCAAAATGGGCCCAAACAACATCAGACACTTGGGTTCTTGAAATCCTTTGGTTTGGGCTATGCCATAGAATTCTTAACGGTTCCCTCAAGCAGACATTTTCCAGCATCTCTGGTTTCTAAGGACATGGCAAAATGCCAGACAGCGTCAGAGACCCAGTCCCACCTCATTCAGATCGGGGCCATTGTACTGGCACCATCAAGTGAGCAAGGTCAAGGGTTCTATTTGATCTATTTCATAGTTTCCAAGAAGTCGGGGGGGTTTCAGACCCATTCTGGATCTGAAGCACCTGCAGAACTTCATGCGCCACAGTACATTCAAGATGGAGTCCCTGAGGTCGATAATCCAATCTGTTCTGCCGGGGGATATCTTAGCTTCAATAGATTTGACAGATGTTTACCTTCACATTCCCATCCGTCAGTCCCACCAGAAGTATCTCAGGTTCTCGATACTAGGACAACATTTTCAGTACAAGGTACTTCTGTTTGGCCTTGCAACAGCCTCCTGAGTTTTCTCAAACCTGTTGATAGTCCTGGTGGCTCAGTTTCAGCAGGAAGGGCATATTCCATCCTTATTTGGATGACTTGCTCATTCGCATCAAGTTGCCTCTGCAAAGAGGTCATTGCTCAGGATTCTGGAAATTCAAGAGTCACATGACTAGGTGGTGAAAAGAGAGAAGAGCTCTCTCAAGCCACAGAAACATAGAAACATAGAAGCTGACAGCAGATAAGGACCGCAAGGCCCATCCAGTCTGCCCATTTCTTTTTCTACCTTATGAATGTGCCATTGGCCTTTGCTCTTTCAATGGCCTATCTATTAATACTCATCTGTATTGCTCCGTTATGCCTAGTCTATGCCTGTTTGAAGCCCTGCACTGTATTCATATCCACCACTTCCTGAGGTAGGCTGTTCCATGCATCTACCACCCTTTCTGTGAAAAATAACTTCCTCACATTACCCCTTAATCGGCCTCCCTCTAATCTCATGCTGTGTCCTCTTGTCCTGCTACTTTTCTTATATTGAAACATGTTAGACTCTTTCACCTTGTTAATGCCCTTAAGATGTTTGAATGTTTCGATCATATCACCTCTCTCCATCTTTTGTTCTAGGGTATACATATTGAGCTCCGTTAATTTGTTCTCATATGTTTTCTGATACAGTCCCTGCACCATTTTGGTTGCCTTTCTGTGGACTGCCTCAATTTGGTTAGTGTCCTTGTGAAGGTGTGGCCTCCAGTACTGCACACAGTGCTCCAGATGGGGCCTAACCAGTGTCTTGTAAAGAGGGATTATTACCTCCTTCTTATGACTTGTGATACCCCTACTAATACACCCTAACATCCCTCTAGCCTTACCTACTGCTTTAGTGGTCTGCTTAGATGATTTCAGGTCATCGGTGATGATGACGACCAAGTCTCTTTCTTCCCTTGTGACTGCCAGCAACTCCACTCCCAGCCTATAGGTGGCTTAAGGGTTTCTCATCCCTATATGCATGATCTTGCACTTCTTTGCTAAACCCCAGTTGCCACTCTTCTGACCATTTTGCTAGTTTATCCAGATCTCTTCTCATTCTGTCCACCTCATCTGGATCATCTACTCTGTTGCAGATCTTGGTGTCATCTGCAAACAGACAAACCTGATGAAGATATTGAAGAGGACTGACCCCAGGACTGATCCCTGAGGTACCCCACTTGTGACTTGCATCTCTTCTGACTATATACCATTTACCACCACTCTGTTTTCTGCCCATCAACCAGTTTACCACCCAGTTGACCAACGTCTGACCCACCCCAAGCCTACCCAGCTTATTATTCAATCTTCTATGTGGAATAGTATCGAAAGCTTTGCTGAAGTCATGGTAGGCAACATCAGCTGCTCCCCCTTGGTCCACCACTCTGGTTACCCAGTCAAAGAAATCTATGAGATTAGTTTGACAGGACCTTCCTTTTGTAAACCCATGCTGTCTTGGATCCTGTGCTCCTATGGATTCCAGGTTTTGCACTATCCTTTCCTTAAGGAGTGTCTCCATAATCTTGCCACTACTGAGATAAGACTGACTGGTCTGTAGTTCCCTGCCTCCTCCCTGCTACCACTCTTGCAGAGCGGGATCACATGAGCCCTTCTCCAGTCTTCTGGAACCTCTCCTATGCTCAGAGACTCACTAAACAGTTCTGATAATGGCTCTGCTAGTTCCACCCTTAGCTCCTTTAGTACCCTGGGATGTATGCCATCTGGTCCCTTTGCCTTGTCCACCCTGAGCTTATTGATCTCTTGTAGGACCCTTTCTTTTTTGTGAAGGGACTAGTGCACACCTCCCTCCTCCACTGTGTCCATGGTGCTGAGCTGTGGCCCCTGCCCTACCTTCTCTTCAGTAAATACTGAGCAGAAGTATCTATTTAGGATAGTTGCTTTTACATGGTCCTCCTCCTCACACACCCCCTTATCCCCTTTGATCTTAGCAATACCCCCCTCTGGACTTTCTCCTTTCACTAATGTATCAGTCAGAGGGTGGGATTTGTGTGATAACACAGAACACGATTTAGTTGCTGGAACACACTAGCTTAGTGTGTTGAAATGGTTTTATTGTAGGATCAAATCAAATCAAAATATTATTTTGTAAAACGAAAGAAAATTAATTCCACAGTTCTTAACGAACAAATGCACCACAGAGTGATCCTATATGACCAACAGTACCACCATACTCTGTGTCCAACACCTGTCTGAAGAATAGATGATTTCCAGTCATTTTATACTGCCTACTTGATGACATCATAAGACATCTGATCTGCCCCTTTCACTAATACAATAAAATAAACTGATCTAATACGTGAATTTGGGCAGTATCAGAGTCCAACAGATTAATTTTATTAATACTCATTACCTATTCATTTTTAAATAGGTCCAACTTTTCAAAAATTACATGAATTTTTAAATGCATAGATAAGGGTCACTTAACATCCTGACTCCTCCCCCTCTTATGTAACACCTCCTTTAGAAACATGCTATAAAAGTAGAGAAGGAAGAGGCGGTTGGTCCCTAAGAATGCCTGCCTATAAATGGGGTTATATGTGCTAGCTACTCATGAAACATCACCCTTTTCTTAAGAACGACCTGGTATGTGTTAGTGTCAATGGCTCAGAAGGTAGCACACTTGCCTCTGAGGCCAGGAGATCAGAGGGCTGTGGGTTCAGTTCCCACATCTGGCACTTGGGTTAATATCCCAGTACTGACACTATAGTGCAGTATAAGAGGGGTGCTGCATGTCTTTCAGATGAGACGTTAAACCGAGGTCCCATCTGCCTGGATTGGTGGTAGTTCAGGTGGATGTTAAAGATCCCATGGCACTTATCGAAAAGAGTAGGGGAATTTCCCAGGTGTCCTGGCCAAATTTCCCTCATTCACTAAAAGTACCACCAACAGCTTAATCTGGTTCAAGGTCAGTTGGCATTCATCTGTATCCCCCTCCCCTGGGTCATGCCTGAAAATAGGCAGGATTTGTCTAGTGCACTTACCCGGTCAACAAAAACTAAATAAATAAATGTAAAGTAAAACAAAAGGAATAAACAAAAAAAAGGACAGAATTAAATGCCTTGATTTAAGCTTAAATGTACACTTGTTGCTAAGGTTCCCTCCTGAGCAATACAGCCGGGCAATTCTAATTTATGGGGTATATTTTGTTTTACCTTATCTAACCCCTTTCTTTATTTTCCTTTATTAGCTTTGTGTTTTAATTTATAATGTAAACGAAATGCGATATCCACGGGGGGGGGGGGGTGGCACCTGCATGAACCCTCCGCTAAATGTTGCTACAGTAAAACATCCACTCAGCACCTCGGCTTTGTTCCAACTGGCTTACTAGCGCTGTTTAGACCGAGACTATCAACTAGTTCTGGTGCAGAAGAATGAGGGAAGGGAGCGAACATCACAGTCCTCTGCCGAACTCCTCACGGCACTGAAGGAAAAGGAAAAGTCTACCTGAGGGACGCATTTTAAACAGCGAGGCATCTCTCTGGTAGATGTTCTGCTCTACAAACAGGTGCTGACCTTTTCTTCTGTTATGAGTGATTCTGTTTGCATGAATATAGGCTAGCGTGAAGGAGTGGGAACAACAGAATAATCCTTCATATTCATTTTATTTATTTTATCGCATTTCTGCTATCAAACTACAGCCCCACTAAGCACTGATGTTTCCTCCCCACGCCGCCAACCCATGCCAGCGGGATGCCTGCCTCCGAAACCAACATACAAAACAAGAAAAGGGGGGGGGTTCTTCCTTCCTTTTTCCAGGAATCCTTGTACTATAAAATAAACAATTACTTTATTGAACTTATGATTATGCCAGGATTGTCTGATTACATCATACGGCAATAACGCTCTCACTTAAACCTTGATTATACCCCACCTCATGGACAAAAGGAAAACAGAAAGGACAGATAAGAGAAAGATACCATAATAGGAGGCCAACCCTACTATGGTAGAACGATAAATTACAGCATAAAAGAATTAAGGAAGAAACAAGCACTACTGCAGTAGATTTTAAAGGAAGATGGGAAGAATAGAGAAGATGTCCATTGAAGGGGGGGTTCCACACTATCACAGTATCTACAGAAAGTCTTGTCACCTTCTTTTACTGTTCGTGCTAGTGTTTCCTCCGTTTGGGCCTTTGCCTGCCTAACTGCCTTCCCTGCTTCCCTTAGGGAAGTTTGGTATGCTTCCCTATCTTCATCCTTCTGCATTCCCTTATATTTCCTGAAGGCCAGCCTTTTGGCTCTGACCTTCTGTGCTACTGTGTTTGAGAACCAAAGTGGTTTCCTTCTTCTTTTGCACTTCCGTTTCTCACTAACACAATAGGATGTTGCTTCAAGTATTGCATCTTTAATACTTGCCCACTCTGCCTGTACTCCTCACCTGTGTTTCTTTTTGCTAGGGCTAGCTTAACTCTGTTGGCCATCTTATCAAAGTCAGCTCATCTGAAGTCCCATATTTTTGCCTTGGAATGGGATGATTTTGTTCTAGTGGCCAAATTGAACCATACCATGTGATGGTCATTGGCACCAAGGTGACCTTCTACCTGGAGATCAGTGATCCTTTTCCTTTTAGTCAGTACTAGATCTAGGATAGCCTTGTCTCTTGTGGGTTGTTGTACCAGTTGTTTGAGGCCCTCCCCCTGCATGGAATTCACCATGTGTCTAGTTCTGGCTGATGTCCCTGCTGGTATTGACCAATCTGTATCTGGCATGTTGAAGTCTCCCATTATCAGAACCTCACCTTTAGCAGTCATGTTTTGTATATCTTCCAACAGTAACGTGTCTATGTCTTCCCCCTGGTCTGGAGGCCTGTACACAACCCCAGTTCGTATGGCTGTCCCATTTCCTGTTTCCAGGATAACCCACAGTTCTTCTGGCTCCTTATGTGTATTCTGAATTTCTGTAGCTTTGATATTTTCATTGACATAAAGGGACACTCCCCCCCCCCTTTTGCACCTCGGTCTCTTCTGAACAGTACGTAGCCAGGTACTGAAGTCTTCCAAGTGTGGTTACTGGTAAACCATTTCTCGCTAATGGCTACTATGTCCAGTTTAGCCTCTATCATAATTGCCTGCAGGTCTGGGATCTTGTTTCCCAGACGGTGAGCATTTGTGTACATGATTTTCCATTAGCCCAGATTTGGGGTGTGTTGGTTGTTGGGCAGGTCCGCATTTCCTGTGCATCGTATGAGGCGCTAGACCTTTTCTTTACCTGGTGATGCAAATGAACTACAAACATGCTGAACTCCTGTTTGACCCCTAGCTGAGGGGGGGGAAGGGTGTTCTTCCCATTTGATGTATGGGGTGCTGCACCCCTCTCCCCATTTGCTAGTTTAAATATTCTGCAAAGACGTCAAACTTCTTCCCCAATGCACTGACTCCCTCCTTAGTCAGATGCAGTCCATCAAATTTAAAGAACTTTCGCTCCCAAAACTGTTGCCAGTTCCCTACAAATCTGTGTCCTTTTTCCTGGCACCAGCCCTTGAGCCACATGTTTAGCTCCCCTATCTCCCCTTCTCTGACCTTCCATTCATCTGTCCCCCTCTCCCAGACTGGCAGGATCTCAAAGAAGGAGATGCTGTATGAAATGGATGATAGTTTGTCACCCAGCCTGGTCAGGTGTTCCTTGGTCTCCACAACTGACTGGCTGGTGAGATTGTTAGTCCCTATGTGTACCAGGACGTCAATGTTTTCTCCTGCTTCTTGAACAATTTTAGCAATGCGGTCAGTGTCTCCAGCCGATGTACCTGGGAGACATCTGACCATTACCCCTGGCTGGAGATATGTATCAACTCCCCGATTCATGGAGTCTCCTATGATTAAAAGTTTTTTTTGATTTCCTTTTTGCTTTTTTTGTTTTGGTTCCTGTTTTGGGTGAGTTTTGTTATGCTACCTCCTGTGCTGCAGTTTCCTGCTCTGCAGTGTCCTTTTCCCCTTTGTTTGATTTCAGAGACAGAGGCAGATACCTGTTTGTAGTTTTTGTATGGTTTGTGGAGGTGATATGTTGGAGAGCACTGAGTGATGGGGCACCCGATTTGCCCCTCCTAACCACCTGCCAACCTCCTGGACCAATTACCCTCTGTGGTCAAGGTGCTCCTGTTGGATGTTGGGGAAATGGTATGTGGTTTTTATAATACATTTCCTCTTGAATATGCAATTTGAGGCACGCAATCTCTGCCAATGCTGCCTGGAGTTGAGCCCTTAGATCTCCAATGGCCCAGCATGTAGGACAGTGTCCTAAATCCTGCAAAACTGCCCTTCTGAAAAGTGTCCCACAGTGCCTGCAGTTAATGATATCCATTCCAGATAAGATGCTGGATTTATAACCTGGTCAGAGTAATAAGGAGGAAGAAAATGAAAGAAAAAGTTTGATTTTGTGTTTTTTTTGTTTGTTTTTGTATAACTTGTTATAACAAGTTAAAGTACTAGTGCCCCTGTAAATGAGGTCACTGTGTGGATACCCTCCTGATCTGCCCTTCCTGCTTTGCTACAGGAAATGTCATGACTGTGCTACCCTATAAAATGACTGTAGTGTGGGGTGGTTGGGGATGGGGTGGGTGGCTGGGCCCTTCCCTGCTGAAAAAGAAGAACCAGGGATGAAGAAAAGAACAAGGAGGTAGAGTAGAAACAATCAGCCAGCAACAAATGCAGTAGCCCTGAAAGCTTATCCAATGATAGCTAAAAACTGCAAAGCACCACCTGTAATAATTTCACAGAAGATATACCTTTAAGAAATACTTACTACAAAGAAAATAAAGCAGTAACAGAAGATATACCTTGCAAAGACAAGTTGAATCAGAAGACTACAGCAGTAGTCTGTAAGCGCACACCTGTAGGCACACCCAGACAATGCAGCAGAAGGTATACCCAGCAACAACAATTTTAATCAGAGAAAATAAAACAATAAAATGTTAGCAACAAACAGTAACAATCCTGTAAGTACAAAATAAAAATAACAACACAGAGCCATCTCAGACCTTGGAACATCTGGGGCAGTCTTCAACATGAAACTAGTGAAGATTTTCTGTTACCTTCCCAGAAAGAGACCTTATTGTTGGAAATCCAGTGGCTCAGGAGTCAGTCCTTGGCCTCTGCCTCAGTCTGCTGCAGATTCTAGGCCTCATGGCGGCAATGATAGATTTAGTTCCATGGGCTCGTTTCCATATGCAGCCTCTTCAAGTTGGTTTGCTAACAGCCTAAGATCCATCACTGGAGGATTATCAGGCCAGGATTCCCTCACCCCTCAGTTTCAGCACTACCTGAGTTGGTGGGTGAATGTGCAAAATATCAGCAAGGAGTTTTCACTGGAACTTCCCCCAGAGTTGATTCTCAAAACAGATGCCAGTCTGCATGGGTAGTTGGCAGTTCTGAACCAACTCCTGACTCAGTGGACTTGGTCAGTACAGGAACAGCATCTCCACATAAATGTTCTGGCAATGTGGTGGTCCGCTTATCTCTCCTTCGGTTTCAAACCATGCTGTAAAACAGTGCAGTAAAAGTGTGGTCAGACAACACCATCACAGTGGCATACATAAATAATCAAGGAGGCACAAAAAGCAGAGAGATTCTTCTAGATGCTTTTGACCTCTTGAGGTGAATGGAGGAGAATCTCCCCTCTCTTTCGACAGTACACCTGACAAGGGAGTTGAACTTTTAGGCGGGCTGGCTAAGTCACAGAAAAGTTCATCTCAGAGAGTGGCAGTTGAACCCAGAGGTAATTGATCTCCTCAGGAATTGGTTCACAGGTTTACCTATGCCAAATCAACAACAGCATTGTTGAAGTTCAGCATAAGGAGAGCCCCAATGTTGACAAGTGAAATTTTGCCCTGTTCGACATTGAAGTGTTTCTCTCGGGGGGGCTTTTCCCCCCATATCTCCCCTTCTAAAAGAGTACCAACTCTGAGTTGGAGCTGATTTGAAGGAGGGGTAGCACATGGTGAAAGGGTGACATTTCGCCCTCAGGTCTCCCACAGCAAAAATTTTGAGACCTGTCGAAATTGTCGCTGTGGGGGATTTCACTGTAGATGTTTCAATGTGTGGTTGGCACACAGGTTCAATCAATTGCAGATAGATATGTTTTCATACAGCCACAGTGCTCAGAGCCAAAGGTTCTTCAGTCTTTTCGGTGTCCACAGGAAGAAGCAGTGGATGCTCTGATGCAAGAGTGGACCTTTAGCAGAGCGTTTGCCTTTCCTCCACTGTCTCTTCTTTCAAAGGTCTTAAAAAAAATAAGCCACTCAAGAGGAAGTTTCTTTCTAATAGTTCCAGATTGGCCGAAAAGACCATGGTTCTCAGACCTAGTGAATCTAGCTCAGCAAGTACCCTTCTGCCTTCCAGTGTAAAGACACTGCCTATTACTGGATCCCATTCTCCACCAAGTTCCAGGAGTGATGCAGCTCTCAGCCTGGCTCCTGAAAGGAGGAGGTGTATAAAATTAGGTTTCACCAAAAAAGCAGTTGAAACCTTGATGACTGTCAGGAAAACTTCTATATCAGCAGCTTATGCTCAAGTAGGTACCACCTTTTCATTTTGGGCCAGAGGAAAGGATCTTAAGCCTTTCAAGGCCTCAGTTTCTCATATTTTAGATTTCCTACAGGAAGGACTGGAGAAGGAGCTGGCATTGAGTACACTGAGAGTTCAGGTTTCTGCTCTCAGAGCATCCCTGAGTTTCTCCCAAAGACCTAGTAGAGAGGTTATTTGTTTTTTACATGTGGTTAATAGGAGTCATCCGGTGTTTCAACCCCCTGTTCCTCTATGTGATCTTAATCTGGTTTTGAATGCTCTCTGTAAGGAACCTTTCAAACCGCTATCATCTGTATCTCTGGATGTGTTGTCCTACAGGGTATGTTTCTTGGTAGCTGTGTGTTCATCCAGGAGAATAGGTGAACCCAGAACTTGTCTCACAAGGAGCCATACCTTATTATGCATAAAGACAAGGTGGTACTCAGAAGAGTTCCATCTTTCCTCCCAAAAGTGTCCATTTCCTTCCCCATGAACAAGGAAATGTGCCTTCCATCCTTAGGTCCACAATCTTCTCACTCCAAGGAGAAGGAATTGCACAAGTTGGATTTGCAATGGGCAGTTACGATCTACCTTAAATGGACAACTGAGTTCCAAAAGACAGATAATCTGTTTGTTCTTTTGGAGCAGCCAAGCGGGTAAAAGTCTCTAAGGGCACCCTAGCTAGGTGAGTGTGGGCTGCTAAGGCATATGTCACAAAAAGATGAAGCCTCTGCCCTCATCAAGGCTCATTCCACCAGGGCTATGGCAACTTCCTGGGTGGAGAGAGGTGAAGCATTGGTTTTAGAGCTATGCAAGGCAGCTATGTGATCTTCCACCCACATGTTCATAAAACATTACAATTTGAAAGTTCAGAGTTCTGCTGATGCAGCATTTGGTAGCAAAGTGTTGCAGGCAGTAGTTCACAAGTAATTTTTTCTGCTCATTTCTGCCAGGATACTATTCTCCCCCCTCCTGTTTTTTTCTGGGTACTGCTTCTTAGAACCCAGTTGTTATGATTTATCATTGACAATGTGGAGTGCTACAGAAAGAAGAAATTTCTTCATACTTACTGTAATATTCTTTTCTGTTAGCTCCAACATTGTTGATGGGGCTCACCCAGGAGTCTGGCTCCTGTCGGAGAATCTTATCCGGTCTACCAGGAAGAATGCTTTGTTTGATAAAATGCCCTACTTTTTGGACACCTCTATTTCTGCTGCCCTGCCCTCATATAAAAAAGTTTTTAATTAATCTGTGACCGCAGGTTAACAGGTTTCTTATATCTCTTAAAGTGTTTTTCCTGTTGCAGGTAGTCTCACTGAACTCAATGTCTGCCTGAAAGTTATGACTCTTTGTGTAGTCAGCTTCAGTTTCCCAGGACTGTGATTGGTATGGAGTGCTTTGCTACCTGATTGTCATTTCCAGCAGGGAGGACCAAATCATCAAACCTTGTGTCCAATGGAGAGCATTTTCTTCCTCCGATGTCTGCTAGGCAGGTAAGACAGCATCTGTTTACAGTATGGCATGTTGCATACAGGTGATTGGATATAATATAGGCAATGTAGCTACTATGGCATTGGAGGTCAGTAGAGACTGGGAGTTGCTGCTGCTAGGAATCCTCATGTGCCCAACATTCTAAAGCTTGGGCTGTGCCATTTCCTCTGGTAGAAGTGCACTATACCTAGTTGTTTTAATTACCCATTGACAATGTTGAGCTAACAGAAAAAGAAATTACAGTAAGCAAGAAGAAATTTCTTCTTTTAATTTTATTTTTATTTTTATTATTTTTTTACTGTTTGCTCTGATCAACAAGGAAAGATGTATATAAACAATCATTTGTCAATGCCGAATGTTGATTGCATTGGTCCGTTGAGCTCACTCACTGGCCATCTGTCACTAGCTCATTCTGTTTCTCCTGGTGCTGCAGGCTGCTATTTTGTACTGAGCTCCTGCCACATTGGCACCCTTTTCTGTCCACAAAGAACTCTGCAGCTGGCCCAACAGAGATCTGTTCAGGTGGGTCACTCCCCTCTCTGACTCGCTCATGCTGTTTCTCCTTTCACTGCAGGCTGGTCTTTTGTACTGGGCTCCTGCCTGCTTTGCTGCTTCTTTCTGCTCACAAAGAAATCTGCAGCAGTCATGATAGAGCTACGTTGAGGTCGCTCACTCCCCCTGTCTCACTCACTCATTCTGTTTCTCCTGGTGCTGCAGGCTGCCCTTTTGTACTGGGCTCCTGCCTCTGTTGGCTCCTTTTTCTGGCCACAAAGACAATCTGCAGCAGTCTCAATAGAGCTCCATTGAGCTCGCTCACTCCCCCTTGCTCATTCTGTTTCTCTCACTGCTGCAGGCTACCTTTTTGTGCTGGGCCCCTGCGTGAATTGCTGCCTTTTTCTGCCCACAAAGAAATCTGCAGCAGTCCCAACAGAGCTCCATTGAGCTCACTCACTCCCTCCCCCTCCCTCACTCGCTCATTCTGTGTCTCCCACTGTTGCAGGCTGCCCTTTTGTACTGGGTTCCTGCCTGCGTTGGCACCTTTTTTTGCCCACAAAGAAATCTGCAGCTGCCCCAACAGAGCTGTGTTGAGGTTGCTCGCTCTGTCTGTCTCACTCGCTCATTCTGTTTCTCCTGGCGCTGCAGGCTGCGTTTTGTAATTTTCTCCTGCCTCTGTTGGCACCTTTTTCTGCCCATAAAGAAATCTGCAGCAGTCCAGACAGAGCTCCATTGAGCTCATTCACTCCCCCTCTCTCACTCACTTATTCCGTTTCTGCCGGCGCTGCAGGCTGCCCTTTTGTACTGGGCTCCTGCCTGCATTGCTGCCTTTTTCTGCCCACAAAGAAATCTGCAGCAATCCCAACAGAGCTCCGGTGAGCTCACTCGCTCCCCCTCCCTCACTCACTCATTCTGTGTCTCCCACTGCTGCAGGCTGCCCTTTTGTACTGGGTTCCTGTCTGCATTGGTGACTTTTTCTGCTCACAAGGAAATCTGCATCAGTCATGATAGACCTCCATTGAGCTCGCTCACTCCCCCCTCTCACTCGCTCGTTCTGTTTCTGCCGTTGCTATAGGCTGCCCTTTTGTACTGGGCCCCTGCATCCATTGCTGCCTTTTGTGTCCACAAAGAAATTTGCAGCAGTCCCAACACAGCTCCGTTGTAACTTGCTCACTCCCCTCTCACTCACTCTGTTCCGTTTCTGCGGCGCTGCAAGTTGGCCTTTGTACTGGTCTCCTGCCTGCGTTGCTGCCTTTTCCTACCCACAATCAAATCTGCAGCAGTCACACTAGAGCTCCTATGAGGTCGCTCACTCCCCCTGTCTCACTCGCTCATTCTGTTTCTCCTGGTTCTGCAGTCTGCCCTTTTTTACTGGGCTTCTGCCTGCATTGCTGCCTTCTTCTGCCCACAAAGAAATCTGCAGAAGTCACAACAGAGCTCCATTGAGCTCGATCATTCCCTGCTCTCACTCTCTCATCCCGTTTCTGCTGCCGCTCCAGGCTGCCCTTTTGTACTGGGCTCCTGCCTGCATTGCCGCCTTCTTCTGTCCACAAAGAAATGTGCAGCAGTCATGACAGAGTTCCATTGAGCTCACTCACTCCCCCTCTCTCATTCGTTCATTCTGTTTCTCCCACTGCTGCAGGCTGCCCTTTTGTACTGGGCCCCTGCATGCATTGCTGCCTTTTTCTGCCCACAAAGAAATCTGCAGCTGTCCCAACAGAGCTCCATTGAAGTCGCTCACTACCCCCTGTCTTACGTGATCATTCTGTTTCTCCTGGCACTGCAGGCTGCCCTTTTGCACTGGGCTCATGCCTCTGTTGGTACCTTTTTCTGCCCACAAAGAAATCTGCAGTAGTCCTGACAGAGCTCCATTGACCTCACTCACCCCCCTCTCTCATTCATTCATTCTGTTTCTCCCACTGCTGCAGGCTGCCCTTTTGTACTGGGCCCCTGCATGCATTGCTGCCTTTTTCTGCCCACAAAGAAATCTGCAGCAGTCCTGACACAGCTCTGTTCAGTCCCCCTCCCTCACTCGCTCGTTATGTGTCTCCCAGTGCTGCAGGCTGCCCTTTTGTACTGGGCTTCTGCCTGTGTTGGTGCCTTTCCTGCCCACAAAGAAATACGCAGAGTCCCGACAGAGCTCAGTTGAGCTTGGTCACTCCCCACCCACTCACTTGATGCTAATCTGTCCCAGACACTGATTTCTGACAACTACTGTGGTATTCTTTGCCGGAAGTGCGAAAACACATTTCGACCAGGATGTGAAAATGACAGCTGTACTGTTCATAAGGAGGTGTAAAAAGCCAGTGTTGAAAATGTGGCGTGAAAATATTACTAATTTGCGAAGTTACAAGAGTGAATGGAAACTGCACAATGCACACTCATAACACAATCATTTTATGGACTTTCCTCACAAAATTTTCAACATAGGCATTTTAGGACCTCTGCTCATGAACAGTGTCAATGTGATTTTCTTAATGAGTCCCGAACACTGGTTTCCCACAGCAACTGGAAGATCAAAAGCACATTTCAGCCAGGATGTGAAAAATGACACCTGCACTGTTCATAAGGAGGTGTGGAAAAATAGCAATGTTGAAAATCTGGAGTCAAAATATTGCAAAGCTGCAAAAGTATGAGCGTGCATGGAAACTGCACAACATGCGCTCATAACACACTCATTTTATGGACTTTCGTCACCAAATTTTCAACATAGGCATTTGGGACTCTGCTAATGAACAGTGTCACTGTCATTTCATAATGTGTCCTGAACATGGATTTCCACAGCGATTACGCTTATTCTGCCCCAGAAGTGCAAAAAACACATTATGGCCAGGATCTGAAAAATGACAGCTGTACTGTTCATAAGGAGGTGAAGAACAATGCAATGTTGAAAATCTGGAGTGAAAATATTATAAATTCATGAACTTATGAGTGTGCATGCAAACTGCACAATGCACACTTGTAACATAGTCATTTTATGGAGTATCGGCACCAAATTTTCAACATAGACATTTTAGGACCTCTGCTCATAAACAGTATCACTGTAATTTTTGTAATCTGTCCAGAACATTGATTTCCCACTAACCACACTATTCTGTGCCAGAAACAAGAAGGTATGGAAAAATGACAATGTTGAAAATCTGGCTGAAAATATTGCAAATTTGCGAAGCTCGACGTGCGTAGCAACTGCAATGCACTAAATAAACAAGTCATTTTTTTATTTTTCCACCAAATTTGCAACATAGGCCTTTGAGAGCCCACTCATGAACACTTGCACTGTCATTTCATTAATAGGTCCCAAAAGGTGATTCTGCAGTGACCGCAAAATCACCTTCAGGCTAATTAATGCCATGCCATGACAGTGGTACGAGGTGGGTTCCAAACCCCAAGCTGAAATTTTGGTGCCAAAATTCCAAAAATTACTAAGATATGCATCAAAGTTGAAAAATCCTATTTATTGCATTATACAGCTTACCTCAGTTCTTGGTTGGCTTTGAAGAGTGCAGACGTGTTTTGGTCCACTGAAGATCGTCGCACCAAACTCCGGAGGTAAGTATTGAGTGAGGGGGAGTGTGGGGAGGCAGGGTGTAAAGTGGGTGGGCGCGGGTTGCGGGATGGGGGCAGGGAGAGCACTGAGAGACCATTTCCTTTTTTCACAGATGAAAAAAAAATAAAAGACATCGCAGGACTGTTTTTTGGTTTCAGGGGCATGTGGCATGGTAGGGTGGGCTCCCAACATGCCAATGGATTCTTTTTTGGGGGGCAGCTGTAGCTGATGGGGTATTGGCCACCCCTATCAGCACACAACAAAAGGGGGAGCCACATCATGCCAACAAGGATTGGACATCCACATCGGAACACAACAAAAGCAGGGGGGGTGAAATTATGCCGACGGGGATTGGGCACCCCAGTTGGCAAAAATGGGGGAGGAGACAAGATGCTGAGGGGACTGGGCACCCCTGCGGCAAACAGGGCGTGGAATGCAAAGGGCCCTGCAATGAGGTGGCTCCTCATTGCAGCAGATGATGCTGCAATGACAAGGTGGCCCCTGATTGCAGCGGCTAAACTGTTAGAAAGTTGTGCACTGGCTGAACTAGTGTTAGCAGCAGCATGCCAAGCCATAAGGTTAGGCAAGTCTTTAAGCTTGGGGCGCGGCATTGGACCCAACAATGCCGCCTCTGCAACCTGCTTCTGGAGAAAGTTGCCGAATATGTTTCTTGTGCATGCACACAATCAACATAAATTAGCTTCTGTATAATTTTATTATTATGTTTGTCAGGACTTGTACTGATCTTATTCAGGCTTGTTCCCAGAGACTCCAAACCTTATTTAATGTAATGTAATGTTATTATATCATAGTGTAAGCATTATGTCACCATCTCAGACATTAAAACAGTAATTTATATAATGCTGTATTACCACTGGTTTCTGTGTACCTATGCATAGTGTCCTTTAGGTCGGATTGTCATGATCTGGTGAGGATATACAAACTCACAGTGACAGAAAGTGAAAAAAACAACAATAAAATTTGTATTCATGGACATGTTGAATGATAAATGCTACTTTAGGTTTAAAGTATCATCAGCAGGTTTCTAGTGAATTAATAAAAAGTAGAAAGAAACAATAGTTCATCAACTATGTAGTATTTGAAAACTGTTATAGCACATGTAGGTGGCAGAATGGTCTGAAGCGTGGTAGGGCTAAGCATATAGGGATAAAATCTCCCCACCCTATTGAGTGGGTTAACTCACACTCTTAAATTTTTCTTGATCAAATTTGTGATGTGTGGGTATCTCCCCTCAACCTCTGACAACATCTCCCTGTGCCTAGTGCCTAGATGACCCCGAAGGCATGAACCATTGTTTTCATTGCAACATACATGTATGCATCGATGGAGGGATGGGAGTGTAGGGCCCAGATGGTAAATGAGGATTCGATTACACTGTCTCAAAATGTAAAGAAATTCATTGCAGTGTGATAGCACAAGTATAGTTAAGGTTGAGAAGGCTGTTTAATGTTAATCCAAAATGTTTGCACCTTAATAACTATGGCACTGTTCAATGAAACTTGTTGTGGTTTGCATTCCCAATCTGGGTGGCAAGTTCTCAAGATACAGGAAGTTTTGTGATGGACACTTATCCAGACTCAGATTTTGAACTATTAAAATCCATTAAAAATGTAATTTTTGGCCATTTTTGGTTTTGCTTGCACTGACAGGAAAAATAAAACAGTTTGAAATTTTGCTCCACAACGTTTGGGTATAAGGGGCATGCCCCAAGGGTATGCATTTCAAAGGTTTTTGTGAGAAATATTAATCAGTTCTTGAGTTATAACATTGTGACATTTGGCTTCCAAGTATGCTCATCAAGGCTTTTGAGTTAACTCTCTAATACAAAAGAAGAATTTCACTTTCCAAATACATGGTTAGGTTGTAATTAAATATGTTTTTCTTTTGTGAGAAAACTATTTTCTGATGTTACTGATGCAATCTTGTTTTAAGTGACTAAAACTTGCAAAATACATAATAAGTATGAGTTTTCAAGAAACAAACTTCTGAACCTAGGTAAACTGTCCCTGTTTAGCTGGATTCTAATGTTCGTTTTTGAATAATAACCCAGAAATACCTTTATTGAGCTTTAAAACTTGGGTGCCCAGCTTACCAAGGCTTGCGTTTTATTTTATTTATATTTTATTTATTTGAATCTAGGATTACAAGTACCTTTGAGCCACGGCTCTTTTACAAAGGGTCCATGTCAGTTGCAGTACAATAACAAAAAAAATCAAGACAATTAAGTAACAAAGGCAGGATAACAGGTTAACAATCAGCTACATGAATATGAATGCATGCATTTGGGTCAAACTAAAGCCAGAGGCATTGATGGGGTAAAAATGTTACAAGACATGGCAAGGACACAAAAGGTAAGAGCAGCCAGAGGCATTGTCACATCACAGAGAGAACAACAGGTGGTGGAGGGGAGTGCAGGGGGAGACAGGAGAGAGGGTGGGGGAGGGAGTGTAGGAGATTAGAGGTCGATAATGGAAGTGCTATGTAGAAAGAGCTGAGACAAGGATTGGGTAATGGTAAGGAGAGCTGATTAAAGGAGACAGTCCTAGGTGCTAGACGCAGAGAACAGTAGTCAGAGCCTGGATTTGAATGGGCCAAGCATAGGCACAAGGAGATGTCACTGCTGAGACCATTCAACCAGCTAGGGGCCCTATGAGCAAAGGATCTTTGTCCCTGGGTGGTATGGCAGCGAGGGACCTGCAGACTTGAGATTCGGATCTCCTAGTGTGGTGAGGGTTACTACTGGGGCAAAGAAGAGCTTGGACTCCAGCGGGTGCTTGGCCCATGGTTATTTTCTTTGCTATAATGCAGGTTTGGTACTCTATGCTGTTTGAGAGTTGTAGCCAGCCAGTTTGTGCATAGAGGTCACACATATGAGTGAGATGGTGAGCTCCAGTGAAGAGCCAACAAGCTTTGTTGAGAGACGTGGATATGCATCTGAGGGTACTTACAGTAGCAGAGCCATATATGACCAGGCCATAGTCAATTATGGAGACAACAGAGCTCTGAACAGCAACCCTTAAGGTTCCGGAGTAAGGTGTTGCCTGTGCCTGTGGAGTAATCCAATGTGAGTATTTGCAGCTTTGGTGACGCTATCAATGTGGGCACCATAGGATAGGTTACAGTCAAGAGAGGTCCCAAGATATTTAAAAGATTGCACCTGCTAGAGGGCAGCTCAAGGCAGGTTGTGATGGTCGGGGTGTAGCCTGTACTTCTGTGGGAGCTGCTGAAAAGCATTGACTTGGTTTCTTATAATTTAGGACCAATTTGTGCTTACTAAATCAGTTCTCAACTGAGGCTAGCTGTAGATTGTTTTGTAGGGTTGGGGATCATTATGGGTGGTGTGATTATGGCATCATCAGCATAGAGGATGATCTGTTCGGTAAGATTGTAGAAGTCTGTTCAGGAAGAGACTGAATAGAAGGGGACCCAGTATGGATCCCTGAGGACTCCTGAGCAGACAGGTCTAGCATCAGAGAGGACAGCTGCAATTTTAACTCTTTGGGATTGGTATTCCAGATAGTTTTTAAATAAGGCCGTGGAGTCAGGAGACAGCCTGGCATTCAGAAGCTGCTCAAGTAGTAGACAATGGTGGACGGTGTCGAAAGCCTTACTTAAATCGATAAAGACTGCCCCAGCTAGGTGACCATTATCCAGAGAACTGTGGATGGCTCCGGTGATTTCCAGAAGGGCAAAAGTGGTGCTGTGCCCTTGTCTGAAACCATGTTGTTTAGAGCACAAGATATTGTGTTTGTCCAGGTAATCAGTGAGTTAGTCTGCTACTATGCGTTCAATGGCCTTGGAGAGGGGAGGTAATATGGAGATTGGTCGATAGTCCCCATGGAGGGCCCTGTCTCCACTTTTGTGGACCGGAGTAACAGTAGCAGATTTCCATCTGTCAGAGAACTGTCCGAGGCAGAGGTAAAGTTTGAAGATCTTTGTTAATGGTCCTAGTACTTTGTCGAGGGAAAGGGACAGCAATTTGAGGTTAAGTGTGTCCCCACTATTTCTGGACTTGGCAATTGCTTTACTAATGCATTTGCAGGCTTCATGCATCTTGACTGCTTTAAAATAGAATGGCAGGTATTTGGAATGGAAGCTGGAATGGTAAGTTGGAGAGTCTTCTAAGTTGAAAAAGTCAGGGGAAAGAACAGTTCTGAGGTCTGTGAAAGCAGTATTGAACATATTAGCACTAGTCGTAGGGTCCAGTGTTGTAGTCCCATCAATGTCCAGCATAGTACTTCATTGAAAATGAGCTTTGTTCAATTGAATGTATGCTTTATTCTTGAATGAATACAAAATGATTTACTACTACTACTACTACTACTACTACTACTACTACTACCATAGTAGTGGAAGTTTTAGGCTGCTTCCCAGTAACTTCTTTGATATTGTTCCAGAAGGCTCTCTCATTTCCCTAGGTATTAGTGAGAGCTTCCCTACAGTAGTCACTTTTCTTTAGGAAGATTGATTTTGTGCAATCATTTCAAGCACGTTTATAGTTCTATATGTCAGTTTGCATACCGGTGGCCCATGCCCACAGCCAGAGGCAGTCACTTGCTTTTAACTGTGCTATAAGCTCCTCAGAGAGCCATAGGTTGCAAAGGTCTTTGACTTTGCGATTTTGAAGGGGCATGGAGTAACAAGCCACGTTGAAAGTGTAGACGAAATAGTCGAGGACCATGTTGACATCCAATGCTTTGTAAATAGAGTCCAATCAATTTTGATGCTTTTAAATAGGAGTCTAATTAATTTTATTATCATAAATTGAGAATTCTTGGTTGCACAAAACATTCAACCAAATAATTTTCAGTTCCCATATAAAAAATACTGTGTATTCATGACCAAAACCAGAAACCCCACTGCCTGTGGGTACTCTTATTTTGTTTGTCTTTGTTTGTACAGTCAGGTAAGGCATGGTGCAGTTGGAGGAGAAACAATGTATCTGCTGTGACAAAAAATGTTAATGAAACTATAACTGATCTCTGGACAGTTCTCAAAGCTCTGGAAAGCTGCAGTCATAGCGCCAGTTTTGAAAAGTGGTGATAAGACCACTCATAAAAACTACTGACCTATCTCAATTCTACCCCCAATCTCCAAGGTCCTAGAATGGGTGGTCTATGACCAGCTAATCGAACACCTCGATAAACACCAAATTTAGTGCAAAGAACAACATGAATTTCGAAAACTACACAGTACAACATCTATCCTTGTTGAGTTTACCGGATTCATACATGACTCACTGGATCGAGGGCACTTAGTGGGGGTCACCATTATTGACCTCACTAAGGCCTTCGACACAGTGAACTATAATCTCCTGCTAGCCCAACTGCATGAGACCTCCGTGTCCACCACCTTCCTGAGTTGGTTCCGAAGCTACCTCACTGACCGGGTACAACAAGTCAAAATTGGCAATATACTCTCTGAAAAGCTCAATGTAAGCACAGGTGTCCCCCAAGGGTCTATACTAGGCCCATTGCTCTTCAGCCTCTTTTTAAACAATCTCCCAAAAGTGTGCCATGACAAAATCCTATTGTATGCAGATGGCGCTGTTATTTTTTCCAATCACTCAGATCCTATCTCCCTTGAGCAAGGTCTTCAGTGCAATTTCAGCCTGGTTGAACACTGGTTCACTGATGCATGGTTACTACTCAATTATAAGAAAACCAAAACTATGCTTTTCTCCTCCCCCACAGCAAAGATAATCAGCCCACCTAACCATCCAAAACAATAAAAAAGAAACCCTTGAAATGGTACACACTTTCAAATACTTAGGGGTCACACTGGATAGCACCTTATCGTACACAGAGCATATGGATTATGTTACAAAGACGGTATGAAAAAAATTGGGCAATTATATAAACACAGACATTGCCTCACTCCTGAAGCACTTAAACTAGCAGTTGCCAGTTCAGTGTTCTCTGTAATAGATTATGGCCTCGTAGCCTACAGCACTGCCTTGGATTCTAGCTTCAAAAGAGTTGCCACTGCCTTAAATAAGTCCTGCCAACTAGTTCTGGGAGTCCCACTACTAACACATACATGACCTATACTCACATACAGGATGGTTGAACCTTGACAATCATATCATATACCAAACCTGTCTCCTGTCCAAGAATGCCACACTTGGTCTTACTCCACCAGGTGTCCACTCTATGCTTCATCAAATAGCCCCTCCTAGACTGACAAGAGGGTCATTCAACACCCAATACAAAATCCAGTACCACCGCACGACCCAAGGGCAACACTCATTTATATACCGTGTGCCTAAGAGGCTAAACTCACTATCTGTCAACCTTCTATCCAAACCCACGTTTGGACCGTTCAAGGAAAAACTCCATTCACACTTGTCGAGCTGTATGATATGTTCTTGACCCTAGAATTTCCTAGCCCCTGGCCTCCGGTACGTAACCTTCATTACCTTCACCCTGG
The DNA here is from genome assembly GCA_016271365.2 of Neoceratodus forsteri. NCBI lineage: Eukaryota > Metazoa > Chordata > Ceratodontiformes > Ceratodontidae > Neoceratodus > Neoceratodus forsteri. The sequence continues at coordinate 119,129,630 of CM028136.1, read as the reverse complement.
CTCTTCTTGTTTTTGCATACCTCCCCTACCCCTACCCTAGCACTGGTTCCCTACCTTAACCTTTCCCCCATGACAAAGGACTGCCTGGCACACTGAGCTCCCAGCACAGAATCCCACCTATCCCCTTCCCTAATCCTCATGTTTCTACCTAATCCTTTTGAATGGTACTATGCCTCCTCTCACAATAACCTTCCCAAGAATGACTTACCACTGCTTAACTACCTGTTTGACTGTATCTTATCAAAGGGCCCTAATTACCTGTCTGTCAGATTGTTATTGTTATGAGTTATCATTTACCTACTGTATGTTGTTATCTATTGTGTGTTGTTGACTACTTGCCTTTGTAATCCTTAATCCAATTCTTAATGTATTTTCTCCTCCTGACGTGGAACCTTTGTTAATGAGCTATAGCTCAAAGGTTATAATCCGAGTCTTGAATAAATAAATAAATAAATAAATAAATACATACATACATAAATAAATAAACTGGGCATTTTTTTTCACCAAAGTAGGTAAAGCAGCAAGGTTGTCAGTGACATACATCAGCCTGTCATTTCACAGCCATCGACAGGATACATGATGTACTGTGCTACGGTGCCTTTCTGTGATTGCCAATTATTTACTGACAGCTGCTGCCAAAAAAAGAGAGGTTTTCTAAGTTTGAAGTAATTATTTGTGTAGCACCAGGCTTTGAATTGGAGAAAGAGTAATGTGTGCTTCGAAACTGCCCAGGTTCCCATTGCCTTGGTGGCGCAGCTGGTCAGCACGACTGGAATGGTATTCTGGGCAGCCTGGATTCAAGTCCCAGCTGATGCATTTACTTCTTTCTCTCCTGTGTTTGTATGTGTTCCATAAATATGCACACCACACACAAGTGATTGAAAAAAGAGATGTTTTCTAATTTTTTACAGGTGGTCAGATTTATAATTAATGTAGAACGGCTTAACTAAGGATTAGTTTAATTTCGTGCTGAGTCCAATCAACTGTTTAGTGCAAATACATTTTTGCACATCTCATTGCATCTGTGACTAAAAAATTATCACAAGTAATGCTCTCTACCTGCCTGCAATTAGATAAAACAGTCGATCAATGTATCAAATAACAATTTAACAGTGCAATGTGTTCACTCATATAAAACTTTATCTCACTAGCTATAGCTAAGTTACCCTGCTGTGCATGTGAGTGGTGTTTGTTGACTGTTCGGTCTCAACACACTCAACTGCCTACTGCCATTTACCTGTTGTTTGCCTGGACCGGTACTGTTGGTTTTTGCTTCTCTGATCAGAAGGTTTTGACTTTACCCTTATATTGCCCAACTGCCTGCTGCTGTACCTGTTGCCGCTTACCTATTATTTACCTAGACAGGTACTGTAGATTGTAACTCTAGTGCTGTGTGGAATTTTCAAATTCTGGCAGAACTAAATTCTGTGGAATATTCAAAATTCCACCAAACTTCCGCCAAATTCTGCCGGAAACCGAATGGTGGAATTTCGCAGGATGAAATAGTTGTGGAATGATTTTCATTAGAAAACTCACTGTTCTATTCCGTGAAACTCAATATTTTCCATGGAAAATATTAATGCTCCATGGAATATTATTCCATGTATCACAGTAAGCAAAATTCCACTGGCGAACAAGTGAAATTCCAGGAGAAAATCCACTAGCGGAATGGTCATTCTGCACTAATTCTGCCGGTGTAATTCTGCATTGTGGACAGTACTATGTAACTCCTGTGAACCAATGGGTGTGAAGGTACCCTGTCTTGCTCATCTGCCCACCTGTGAGCTACATGTGCTGCTGTGTCCTTCCCTCATTAGTATATGCCGAAAGCCTTGACAAAAATGTCGCTAAATAAATGGACTAAAAGACTAAATATACTGCAGTTTTATCTTTCTACATGTTATCTGTTCTGGTACTACTGTGTGCTGTCATTGCTTTTTCTTCACTGTTTGTCTTCATCTGAAACTCTTTGTGCCTTTGTCCTTCTAGTAATATCTGTGATCCATTGTTTGGTTCCATACCACTGAACACACTAAGAAGATACTGATGAAAATGACTAAAACACTAAACAAACTGCAGTTTTTATCCATTTAGTTGTCTGTCTACTCTCTGTTACCTACAACATACATTACTTGCTCTCTGTTGTTTGCCTTCATACCTCTGTTGATTTCAAATTTTTTTTATATGATTTTTTTTATATAAATTGATTACAGTGTTTACTAGTATTATACAACCTGCAACCTAAAGTAGGTTTTTTTGCTTTGCATAATGCATAATCTAGCAAGAAATGAGCATGTGGCAAACGTTATCCGTGTTTTTTAATTTTTACTGTCAAAATAATTCACAGATATTGCTAAATGTGTGAATGTAGTGAAAATAATTTGACAGTGAAATAAACCTGTTCTACAATATATTTAGTTACAGTTCTCATTTGCTAACCTGAATGATGGTACTCTATCCCCAACCATCTGCTGATGGACTAATAGACCAAAAGTGCTGTAGTTTTATCTGTCTGCATGTTCTCTGTTCTGGTACTACTCTGTGCTGTGATTGCTTGTTCTTCATTATGTGTCATATAGTATCTGTGGTCCATTGTTAGGATCCATATCACTGAACACACTGAGAAGATACTGAGGAAAAGGACTAAAACACTAAACAATCTGCAGTTTTTGTCCCCATAGATGTCTGATAATCTGTTACCTTTGACACCTCCCCCTGCAAGCAAATTACTCTCCCTGCACTACAACACCAGCATGACATGTCTCCATTTAAAGGTCTCCAATCGCGCAGCCAAGTTCAGCTTCAGCCCAATCTCTTTTAAACAGATTGAAGATCTCTTGCTGATCCTGGATACCAAAAAAAGGTCCGGAGCCAATTAGTTTGAACCCTTCTTCCTAAAACTAGGTTATCATGTGCTGACAGCACCTATTACCCACCTTTTCACTATGTCTCTTGCTTAGGGGCTCTTCCCCTCTTTGTGGAAAATAGCTCATATCATCCCATTTTTCAAGTCAGGTGATCCAAGTTACCTCAACAATTACTGGCCTATATCTCTACTACCGATTCTATCAAAACTACTTGAAAAGCTAATTAACTCACACATAAGATCATACCTAGAAACCCATGCCATGCTCAACACCTTACAGTCTGGTTTCAGACCTAAACACAGCAGTATCTGCCTTAGCTAAGGTAGTGAACAACTGGCAAATAGCTCTAGATTCCAAAAATCACTTAAACACATTCTTTCTGAGCAAGGAATTTGATACCATAGACCACGATTGCTTCTGACTATGTTGCAGAATATTGGCCTTTATGATATTGCCTTGCAATGGTTTACATGTTACCTTATAGGCAGACAGCAGCAGGTCAAAGCCAAAGGCAACTTCTCTCCTCTCAAAACTTTGCAGAAAGGAGTTCTGCAGAGGTCAATTCTAGGCCTTTATTATTCACGATCTATATTAATAATATCAACTCTGGAATTAGCACAGCAAATGTCCTTCTCTTTGCAGATGATACCATACTTTAAGTCCTCCCTTGAACTTGTCTGCTTGGAGTTGCAACAACAATTCAACCTGTTACAACAAAACTCCTGCACCTAAAATTATTGCTGAATGCAAAAAAGACTAATGTTATGTTCATCTCTCCACAAGTCAACTTGGCAAGCATACACCCTGTGGCAGTTAAGCCACAGCTCACGACCCTCTTGGGGGAACTATTAGAAGTAGTGGACAAGTTTAAATACTTGGGTTTTTGGATTGACTGCAAGCTCACCTTCATTATACACATAGAGGAACTGTCAAAAAAATGAAAACAAAGACTAGGTCTCTTCTTTCTAATTAGCACCTACTTACCTATGAGGCCAAAATAAAACTGGTCAAAACGAAATTTCTCCCTCTCTTGGATTACATTGACTTTCTCTATAGTCATTGCTCTAACACTGCTCTAGCCAAGCTGGACACACTATATCATGGAGCAATAAGATTTATCTCTAGTGCTCAATATAATACTCCCCACTGCTCCCTTTATGCACAGATTGCTTGGCATTCACGAAAAACTAGGAGACTGAAAAATGTGGCCATATGGACTTACAGAGCCCTCACCAAAAGGCTCCTCCAATACATCTCTGGTCTTTTAAAATGTACCCCTGGAACATACTCACTCAGAAGATACTGCTATATTGTGCTTGATATTCCTAGAATCAGAAAATGCTATGGTGCATCCTCCTTAAGACATGCTCTCCTCCCTTTGGAACAATCTACAAAATCCTTAAAACATTCTCAAATTGTTAGTGTGGCTACCTTTAAAACTTCACTTAGACATTTGCTGAAGGATACTTGCAAATGCTATTCATAATCCAGTACTTACATCCGAAGAGCCCCAAACTGATGCAGTAGCCCTATAGCACTTGCTGCATGCACCTCGTTAGGCACTGTTAATACTGGATTGTACAGCAGTATTGCTGTGATACTCATCCCACCCCTTTTCCTCCTTGTACACCCTTTTTCCTCTCTACCTTCTCTGCAATCATTTGCCTACCTTACTGTTGTGTGCCCCACTGTTGTATATGTTCCTTTCTTGTTTCGCTTAGGTTTGAAATACTATTGACCTGTACTGTTTGCTCTACTGTAAAATATCTTCAATTGTAACAGTAATTATTCAGTTGTGTTATAGCTCATTATATTGTCCTCCCAGGACCACCTTGAAAATGAATTCTCAATGGTGTTTCACCTGGTAAAATAAAGATTGATTGATTGTTACCTATGACATACATTACTTGTTCTTCGTTGTTTGTCTTCCTGCCTCTATTGATTTCAAACTATTTTATAACTGTGATTTTTATATAAATTGATTAAATGTTTACTAGTATTATAAAACCTACAACCTAAAGTAGGTGTCTTTACTTTCCATAATTCATAATTTAGCAAGAAAGAGCATGTGGCAAACATAACTAATGCCTCAGATTTTACTGTCAAAATATTTTCACAGACATTGCTAGATGTGTGAATGTAGCAAAATATTTTGACAGTGAAATAAAACTATTTTACAGTATATATAGTTACAGTTCTCATGTGCTAACCTGACTGATGATACTTCATCCTTGACCATCCACTGATGGACTAAAAGATCAAAAGCACTGTAGTGTTATCCTTCTGCATGTTCATATAAAATGGTGGCTCATTGCTCTCACTGCAGCCCGATGCATGAGTTCCAGCTGTGGATGCAGAAGTACAGAAAGTCCCACTGTTCTTATAAAGAGAATATGGGTGAATGGCTCTTCTCACTAAGCTGGGCACCCTAGATTTTGGGTGCCCAGAAAATATATTTATGCCAACTTTAAAAAAACAAACAAACACCAGAGTCTAGCTAAACTGATCCCTTTTAGCTAGGTTTGGGTGTTTGTTTTTAAAAGACATGGGCCCAGATTTTCAAACTGCACCATTCTGAGGCGCAAGCCCTCGCTGCTCAAAATAGTTGGCATGAGGGGTGTGGCTTGGTGATATTCAAAAGGTTGTGCGGTGAGCAACTCCTTTAATCTCACCCCAACCACAACACTTGTGCATGGTGCAGTGGAACTGCGCCACCGCAAAGTTGCCAGAGATGAGCATTAAACTATGCGGTGGCGCAGCGCTCATTGCGCCTATGCTCAAATTTCCCGATATTCAAAAGGTGACATGCAAATGCGGCCATAATTTATGCAAGGTGCAGAGGGGGCCATTTGCATCTATTTATGCCCCTATTTGCATGCCATTTGCCTGTAGGTGCGCCGATCCCCGAGGACTTGCTCCTGGCCACCCTGCCAGGCAGCAGCCATCGGGGACCGACGCACAATGCAGCCCGATCGCGGCCATCACAGTTACATGAAACCCCCACACATCCCACAGCCCGATCGCGGGCAGTACAGGTACAAACCCCCACACATATCCACAGCCCGATCGTGGGCGGTACAGAATACATGAACCCCCGCACACATCTCCCAGCCCGATCGGCGGGCAGGCGTTATGAACCCCCAGTGCCCGATCGTGGGCGGAATGTAACCCTCCCCCAACCCGAATATCTCCCTGGTGGCCAGTGGACGTAAAGCCCAATCGCGGGCAGAATGTCACATCACAACCCCCAAACATCTCCCTGGTGTCTAGTGTCCCCACCCACCCACGGCCTCCACCCGCTCCCCGCGCCGGCGGCGACAGCATCCACCGCCTGCCGCCGCGCCCCGCGACTGACTGTCCGGTGGGGCTGCCGCCCATTGGTGCAGGCTACAGCCAATGGGCATGCAGCCCACCGTACATGACAGTCAGATTTGTGAATGATGTTCATTCACAAATCTGGACATCATGTACGCGATATGACTACACTCCCGTAGCTGTAGCTCTGCGCAATGGGCATGCAGCCCCTACTGGACGGTCGGTTGGCGGGCGGCTTTGAGGCGCGAAGCGTGGGTGCTGCTGGCCCGCGGCTGGCGCGTGGAAGGCTTCGTGAAATGGTGAAGACCTGGGCCTGAGAAGATGATTAGCCGGTCTGCGATCATTTATGGTCACTGGTTCGAAATGACCACTGCCAGCGATCGAGCACTGGAGAGTTCATGCGTTCTGCCTGCTATCGAACTGTGTATGTATGTGAGGGGGTTCATGTAAGCTGTACTGCCGTCGGGCTGGATATGTGTGTGGGGGGGTTCATGTAACTGTGATGCCACGATCGGGCTGTGGGAGATGTGTGGGCGGGGGTTCATATTACTCCATACCTCTCAACCTCTTGTGTCATGAATCAGGGACAAGGCTTAAAAAATCAGGGACAAAGATGCCAAATCAGGGACACATCTTAACAATTGGTAATATTCACTCAGAAATCTGATAGAATAAGGGATTTGTATAAGATGCATTTCTGAAGAAAGAACTAGTCTGTATTTTTAATGTTTGATATTATTTTATGCTTACAGTCCCCACTGTTCTGTCACAGAAACACGAATTTTACGAGAGACAGAGGAAAATTCTGTCGCAAAATCAGGGACATCCCTGAAAATCAGGGACAGTTGAGAGGTATGTGTTACTCTATGCCCGCGATCGGTCTGGTGGGGGGGTACAGGGACCGAGTTTGGGGCCAGCCAGGGGTGGCAGCTGCTGTGTTGCACCCTGCAATACAGCAGCTCACCTGTGGGTGGCCCTCAACTTGATCCTTTTTTTGGCTCAAGGTTGTGCAGGCGCAGGTTGGGTTGCGCGCGCAACTCTCGCGTAACCCGACTGAATATCGGGTTGCTGGAGGTTATCATGGTTCCTCCCCTCCTGTTGAGCATGCATTCATTTGCATTGCTCTTTAGCAACCTGTTGCCAGTGGAGCAACTGCCTCCTGCTGAATATCGCAGAATGGCGCAATGTAGGACTTGCGCATGCGCAACCCTGTTGCGCATGGAGCAACCCTATTGAATATCTGGGCCATTATATTCATATACTTAAAATGTTTGTAAGTTTAAACAGAAAAAAGAAAATGGTGGCGATACAAAAAGGATTTTTTCCTCATGAAAAAGGATTGGTCCCATATGAAAAAGAATCCTCTTTTATATGGCCAAATTCTTTCTGTGTTTCAAACATTTATTCTAAAGTGCCTACTGAGCATGACCAGAACTTACTAGTTTAAACAGTGGGTGAGATATTCAAAGGGTTTGTGCATGGCACAACAGTGTTGCACCATGCACAACCCACTGATGTACCCTGGCATGATATTCAGAGGGGTTTGTTGTACTGTGCAATTCCCAATGTGTCAGGGCGCACCAGTAATGTATGCAGCGCAAATGCGGGAGGTGTGCCCATGCATATGCAGCACATCCCAATATTAAGCCAGGGATGTGTGGTGCAGATGTAGGCACAAACTCACCTTGCACCACATGGGGGGGCACAAAGATGTGCCTGTAAAAAGCAGAAGCATGTCAGGGGACACCCACAGGTGGGCTGCCGTATTGTCAGATGCAACACGACAGCTGCCTGCTGTGGGTGGCCACCCGACCTCCCCCGGCACAGGCCAGACGTCGTGCCCCCCCTCACATGATCACAACATATAAATACAGTATCTCTGGTGGTCCAGTGGACCCTAACACATCACCCAGTCATGGGCATAATTAGGACAATCCCTGGTAGTCCAGTGGACCTGAGCCCCTGCCCAATCACGGGCATTGATTTTAATTGAATTCCCTGGTGGTGCAGTGGACCCAGTCCCCTGCCCGATCGTGGGCATATGGTTAGAAATCCCTGGTGGTCCAGCGGTAGCCCACCTCCCCACCTGCCCACTGAGACCCACCACCCTGCACCCCCCGGTCAGTGGCGGGTGACAGCTCCCCACCCACAAGCCGCCCAGCTGCCTGCCGACTGATAGCATACAGTACGGCTGTACGCCTATTGGTCCACTGCGTGGATCAATGAGCATGCAGACCATACTGTACTACACAGCCCCAAAATGTGAATGGTTTATTCACATTTTGTGACTGCATAGTACAGTACAGTCTGCATGCCCATTGGCCCAAGCAATGAACCAACAGGTGTACAGCAATACTGTACGCTGTCAGTCGGCAGGCAGCAGGGTGGCTCGAGGGTGGGGAGCTGCCGCCCGCCGCTGACCAGAGGGGTGCAGGGTGCTGGGTCTCAGTTGGCAGGTGGTGAGGGGGGTACCGCTGGACCACCAGGGATTTCTAACCATATGCCCGTGAAAGGGCAGGGGATCGGGTCCACTGGACCACCAGGGAATTTAATATCACTGTATGCCCGCGATCGGGCAGGGGATCAGATCCACTGGAACACCAGGGATTGTTTTAATTATGCCCATGATTAGGCAATGAGGTAGGGTCCACTGGATCACCGGGGATTGTTGTACCTATGCCCATGATTGGGCGATGAGATAGGGTCCACTGGACCACCAGGGATATGTGTATATTATGCCCGTGATAGGGCAGGGGAGCAGGTCCACTGGACCGCCAGGGATATTTGTCTACTGTGCCTGTGATCGGGCATTGGGGCACATTGCCCGCCGAGGGGCAGGGGGCTTTGGTCCAACAGCTGCTGCCTAGCAGGGCACCAGGCGCAAGTCACCGGGGATTGGCACACCACATGCAAATGGGGCCGTAATGACATGCAAATGGCCCCATTTGCACCTTGCATACATAATGGCCTCATTTGAATGCTCACATCTGAATATCGCTCTTGCTGTACCTAGCTCCTCACCTGCCACTTGTGCTGGCGCAGTCCCACTGCACCGTGTGTAGCGCGGGTGCCTCAATGCCATATTCAGCGGTGCTGGGCCATGGCACAGTGCCGTTGAATATTGTCCGGACCATGCCCTGGTGCATCCCAGTTGCGCTGTGCCCAGGCTTGCGCCCCTGCCTGGCACAGTCTGAATATCCCACCCAGTATGTAAAAAAAGTGTTTTTGAAATTATGTTTTTTCTTCCACTCATAACAAACACAGGACCCATCAGCTAAATATTGTCAACAACAGAAATTCCCCCCTTGAGATGGTAAACCATTCCAAATACCTCTGAGTGATGTTAGATAGTACACTGTCCCACTCTTGGCATATTGACTTAGTTGCTAAATCTGCAAATGCTAAACTTGGTCTGCTCTATCAAAACAAACACTGCCTGACAAATGATGCCCTAAAAGCTGCTGTCTCAAGCTCTGCGCTGTCAGTCATAGACTATGGCCTGGTGGTGTATGGTTCTGCAACTCCCACGGCACTTAAAACACTCAAAACAACCCATAACAAGGCTTGCAGGCTTGTGTTGGGTGTGCATCATCTAACCCACACCTGCGAGCTATTTTCCGAAAGTGGCTGTCTCAACTTAGACAGCTGTATCCAGTTTTAAACTTGCTTGCTTACCAAAAAATCTGTATTTGGACTTACCCCTTCTGGAGTATGGAAGCTTCTCATACAATCTAACTCATCCAGGTGCACCACAAGTCAAAATGACCACATCCTGAAAGTCTCTTTCTGTATAACCTAGCAAGGGCAAATGTCCTTTGAATAATGTGCACCAGTCTTGTTTAACTCTCTAAGTGAAGAATTATTCAAGGAAACCAAACTTGGCCCATTTAAAACAAAACTTGCTCCTTACTACATCTGGACAGCATCTGTGACTGCGTAAACTAGACCCTCCAATCTTCATTATCTGACCCTGTCCTCTCTCCCTCTCCTGGACTCCGCCCCCCATCTTTTTCCTTCCTTTAGATGCCTGGTCTGCTGCCTTAGTCTCCCTCAAACTCTTCATTTTTCCCTCTGACCCTCCTTACTTGCTGAATTTCATTCATCAATGCTGCTGTCTTTGCTCTCCCTCCCTGGCCTGTTAATACTCACTGATCCAGGTCTCTCGGCTCTCTGTTTGTATTAATTCCTCTTCTATTCCCCCTAAACCCCCTCCACTCCCCCTCTATGTGGTTCAGCCCCTCACACCGTGAACTTCATGCCGAAACTGCTGGAGCACTTTGACAACAGAAATGTTCTTTTGACATGTTCCAGCAATTAAAACGTTGACACTGAGTCTGTACAACTATGCATTACTGTACCTAAATCACTGTTGGTGCTGATTTTGCTCACATCTATTAATCTGTCTGTAGAGTATTTTGTTCTTGCATGTTTTCTTTGTCATGATGTGGAACCCCTGTAAATGAGTCTTTGACTCAAAAGTTTATTCCTAGATTCAAACTAAAATAAATAAAATAAAACACCAAACGAGCAAAATATAAATAAGCACTGATTTTTTTTCTGGTTTTCTGGTCCCACAATCCTCCTAGGGAAAACTGCAGCCATAGAAGACTGTACATAGGCCCAAGAGAACAGGGAACTGCAAAACATCTGATTCAAGCTTAAAAAAAGCTCTAACATGCATTGCAGTCTATTGAATCTCCCACTGTTGGAGTCTTATTGTGATGTGAGCTGCAGAGGATTCTGTTATTTGTAGTTACAGAAAATATCAGCCTGGAAGTAAGCAAAATTTGTCTGAGGCAATGTACTGTGCTAGTTTAAACAGTATGTAAAAAAAGTGTTTTTGTACACTAAGTACAAATTGGGACCATCCCCACTCTTTGGTGGTGGGTGGGTTGTCCATGGTACTGACTGTTCCCCTTTAATAAATAAAACTATCTAAAAAGTCTACAACTATATGCTCTTTCCCAAACCATAGATGAATGCCAGTCTACTTAATCCCTTTGCAAAATAATCTACTTGTGACTCCTGGCCATTGAGAGCTTGTAGCCTGGGACTGGACAGCACCCATGTAATGTACATGATAGGTAGTAACCATGACATTTACCCATGATATATACCATTAAATGGGGGGGGGGCTGTATGTTGTAGGGACTAATAGTCACCCTATACCACAGACATGGGAAACTGTAGTCACGCCTTCTGCTTGGTGGGTGCCTAAACCCTGTATGTATCATAGATAAATTTTTCTTTTATTATTGCCTCTTTGTAAATGTTTGTGTGCATGTCCTCAAATATAAAATGATCTTGTCTTAAGGATTACTTTTAGTATTGTATTGCACTATTCCTCTCACTCTGTACCCCTCTTCCCCATTACACCTGGACAGTGTCTCTCCTGGTTACCAGTTTCTAAATAAATAAAAATAAGGGCCAGATCCATACACTAGCCTGGGATATGCACAATTCATGCTCTCCTTGCTACTGGCTACTGCACCTTGATGCTGGTATACACAGGATGGCATCCACAGCCCCTTCTGTATACCAGAAGTGTGGGTGCTTTCACAAGGCAAGGAAACAGCAAGGGGTGTGGCAGCAATTCCTGACACTGGGTCTAAAATCAGATGCCTGGGATGACTCAGTGGTGATCTCTGATTCTGCACTAAGAATGTGTTGGTGAGATATGGCAGACTGCCATATACCCATATTCCCAGTGACACATTGTGAAACTTATCTTCGGCACTCGTTTTTGCTGGCATGGCCCGCAGACCTCCTTAGGAGTTCTGAAGGCTGGGGTGGGTGGGCCAGACACTGTTCTTGCTGCCTAGATGGTCCTGTGGCAATGCAGAAGATGGCACATACCTGCTACAGCAGCCTTTGGCACAGGGTAGATTCTGCCCCCTCTGTGATGGACAAATTGTTTTGTGAATGTAGCATATTCACACTTCCTTGCTTGCCCCATCCCCTCCTCCTGTGTAGTCATGTGCATGGTTCAGGATTGGGTGTAGAAGGGGCTACATCCAGGTCTGTGGATTCATGGGTGCCTACGCCTTTACAGAGTGAGGTTTCTGAGCTCCACATGACAGTACAAGCATCCGTCTGCCACTAGGAATCATGAATTGAATTTTGCCGTGGGGAGTACAGAATATTTCTGTGCCTTCCAAATGTGTAGATTACAGAATTAGGCTAGACATTGAGACTACGGATGAAGTAGCCAGTGACATGCATATGACTTAACAGCAAAGCTGAAGCTATCCATTCTCACCAGATGGTAAAAGACATTGAACACCTATAGTACAGTACAGTACAGGGTAATTGCCAAAATCTGTGGGTAATCTCTGTTGGTAAAGCAGACAAACATATTGTATACATTAATACAGATGACAAAGACATGTTATTCCTTGGACCAGTTAATGCATACAATTCCCAAAACAATCAGATGTCATCATAGAGACCTAAAAGCTTTTTGTGACCTTGCAGGAATGCTAGGGCCATACAGCATGTGGCACTTAACTACATGCATTCTAATCAGAACCCCATACAACACTTTGCTCGTATTCTACAATAAAATAGTTTTTACTCCATTGATATGCAAATAGTATGCAGTGCTAAACACAGAATGATAAATGCTAAACCAGAATAAAAAGAAACAAACCACTTCATCTTGACTAGAAATGGTCTACAGGTCATTGAAGCATAAGTCTGGCAAGGGCACGGAACTAGCAAACCCACGTGTACCAAAACAAATCCATATGATAAGCTTAAGCGCATCTGCAGTAATTGGGGAGTTTGGTCACAAAAGAGCTCTTTATAGGAATGTGATTGAAAACACCAAATAAATGTTAGCCAATTAAAAACAAAAACAGATCCCACCAGAGTCCCAGCCTCACTCAGTTCTGGAATCCCCAGTCCCAAATATTTATCGGCGCTGCCAGGTATCACGGTGGAATGTAGCTCTTTTTTTTCAGTGACTGTATATTAATTCTTACGTTACAAACCTCCATAACTTTGCCTGGAGAGAGACTGATATTTTAACAGTTTCATAGCAAAAGGCTTTTACTCTGCACCATTTCTCTGCTGCTGCCCCCACACCCCAGGACCCAGGACAAAGATCAAGAGACCCAAAGATTACTTGGGGGTGTGTCCCCTGGCTGACGTTGTTATCAGACTGGTAGTGCAACTAATCCAATACGGCAACCTCTGCCGATGGCTGTCACAAAGGGTAGGGCTCATGGATGGTGCTGACACACTTTGCTTACTTTCTCTGGTTAGTTTCAGCCAATCTATGGTAGTACACTGCCTCAGTGTTTGAGTGTCTTCTTTTCCTCTGAATCTGAACTCACTCCTTCTCCTGCAGGCAGCTTGCCTGCTGCCTCCTGCTGAAGTCCTCCAGGCAGGTGTCATTCCCCCGCTGTTCCTCTAATCCTCTCGAGTTGATGGTACGCTGGCACTTTCTGACTCCAATAAGTCTCTTCTAACCCATGATTCTGAAAGTGATGCTACAGTGAGGAAAGGGCAGGGATTTTAAACCCCCCACAGACTAACTTACACAACACAAAGAAGCTACTCATCAGAGGTAACTGCCCTTATGCTCACTGTAGCCAATGAAGTTTGATTCATGGCCCTCAGCCAATGAGATTGTGTACTGGTGTGTGGTGGCAGACAATCAGCAAGTGAACTGAGTTGTTTTATTCTTGTTCATCGTAAGCCCAGAGATGGCAGTGTATTCCTGAAGAATACTCAGTATGAGGATAGGGATTGGGCCAGATTGGTTAATGCAAATAGGAGGTCCTCCATGTTGGTATTGACCAGGTATTATTTACCTTTCATCTCTATAACCAGGATGTCTTGTGTGGCCAGCAATTTCCTGGTTAGGTGGTCGAGGGCCAGCAGGGACAACAGCAGAAACAGGAGACAACCCTGTCAAGTTCCCCTTTGTAGTTCAAAGGGGGTAGATATTTTTTGATTGGTTAAGATGGTGGCAGTGGAAGAATTATAGAGGGTGGATATCCATCCCTGACAGTGGGGAAAAAAGCCATAAGCCCCTAGAGTGGAATGCAGGTACTCCCAGTTCACCAAGTTGAAGGCCTTACAAATGTCAACAGCCAAGACAGCCATAGGTGTGGCTGAGTGCATAACAAACCATTTAAGGTTCAGGACTGTGCAAATATTACCTGCTGATATTCTGCCCTTGCTGAATCCTGCCTGTGACTGATGAATCAAGGATGGAAGCACTGCCTCTGATCTTTTGGCTAGGACCTTCACCATCACTTTGGCATCTATCAAAATCAGTGATATAGGGCAGAAGTTAGAGCAGTCCAGAGGATCAGAGATTTTCTTGACAGCAGGGTGATGAATGCCCCCCTTCAATGTTGGAGGGGTACTCCCTGAGTTTTTGCCTCCTGCAGAGTGGAACTAGAATAGGGGGTCAATATCTCCTCTGCAAGTATCTGATATAGCTCTGCTTACATACCGTCTGCTTTCCTTTTCGAGAGTTGGTGGAGTGTTGCCTTCAACTCGACAATGGAGAGGGGATTTATCCAATTCTTGTGCTTCCTTGGCATTCAGGCATAGGAGTGGGATAGAGCCAAGAAAGGTCAGGGTGGCTGGTTCCAGAGAAGGGCCCTTGGGAGGGGTCTTGGAGGTATACAAGACCTAATAAAATTGACGCATAACTGTGTTTACCTACAAGGGTTTTGTTACTGTTTCCCCTGTCCGTGCCTTGAGAGCATTGATTTGAGAGTCTGATTTTTATTTTCTGAGATGGTAGTCCAAACATTTGCCACCCTTGTCACCAGATTTCCAGAATCAGTGTTTCACTTTGAGCAGCTGCCACTCTGCCTTACATTGCATGATGACATTGATCCTATATTTTAGTCCTGTTATCTAGGAGAGCAAATTGGTAGAGGGGTACTGGGTGTTTTTGAATTGGGTTTCTAGGGTTGAAAGCTACTGTTGAAGCTTGTCCAACTCGTTCCTCCTTTTTCTGTTTTGGGTAACAGTGTAGGATATTATACAGTCACTTAACAAGGCCTTAAATGCCTCCCATACCATCCCTGCTCTAACTTCCCTAGTTGAGTTTAACTTGAAGAAGGTTTCAGTCTCAGCACATACCCAATTGCAGAACTCCCAGTTTTTTAGGAGTAGAAGGTTACATCTCCACCTTGGGGAGGAAGGCTGCTGTCCCAGCTGGAAGGTATGACATGGCAATTGGGGGCATGATCTGAGATGATCATTGGTTCAATACTGATATCATAGATGCCCTGTGCCACTGTTCCATCTTACAGCCAGGAATCAATGCAGCTGTGAGATCCATGGACAGCCAAGTAGAAAGTAAAGTCTCTGCCTGTGGGATTATCCTTGTACTAGGGTTCTAGGATACCCATTTCTCCCTTAAGCCTTTGGCTCAGGGGTGGGCTTAGGGATGAGTTGTGACTTATTTAGAAATATTGTATGTCTGATACCGGATTGAAGTCCCCCAACCGAATTAAGGGCAGGTCCTCATCACTTCCTTTCACTTTTGTCAGAGCTTTGCTGATTTGGGGGAAAAAGATCATGCTCATCCTGATTGGGTGCATATAGATTAGCCATCAATGCCATACCCCCTGGCAATAAGAACAGTACTACCACCCATCGGCCCTGCTTATCAGTTTTTACCCATTTTTCCATCCACGAGCAAGATCTGTGTATTAATATAGCCACTCCTCTTGATTTAGACGAGGCTGAACTAAGAATTACCTTCCCAACCCAGTTTTTATGGAGCCATTGCACTATCCTGGCAGTGAGTTGTGTCTCCTGGAGCAAAGCAAGATCTGCCATCAGGGATTTTAGGTGCTGCAGCACCTTGGCATGTTTGACCGTGTGAGCACCTTGGCATGTTCAATCAGGTGGTTAAGACCCTTCACATTCCAGGAGACATACATCACCCCCCCCTTCATGTTGTTGGATATAGCGCCCAACAGCTAACACCAAAATCCCTCTTACCTCCTGGGGTCACTTACACTTGGACTTGACTCCCATGCAGGTCATGCTGAAGATCCCAGCGGAGGGGAGACCTTGAAGGAGGATTGGTCAGAGATGCTATCTTCGATGCCTATGTTTAAACCTGGGTGGAGTGCAAAGTGAAATAATGAGAGCAAATACAAAACTGAGCTTGACACTCACAAACTTGTTCCTGTAACAATGTCAAGAAAAAAAAAACTATAAAGGTTAACAGCAACAACAGTATTCACAACATATTACCAAAAAACTAGAGGTGGCTCATGCACTGCAATTACTCAAGCCGGCCACCTTATGCAACACACAACTAAGGCTGTGCAATGTATCAACAGGAACTTGTGAATTCAATAAAGTACCTAAGAAGATTGCAAAAGGGGAGTATAAAAGGACCATCCCAGCAATGCCACCTTAGTACCAAAAGGGGAGGTTAAGTACTACTGGGTAAAATACCCGTTCTGCCCCAACCCTGTAAAGAGGGTTGATGGGTGTCATTCAATTTGTATGGCTGTTTAGTGGCCACCTAAGTGGGACCCATTTAACCTGATAATACTGGATCCCAGGAATTACTACTCTGCAGTGGGATGGTGTTCCAATCTTGTTATATTGATAGCATGGGAATACATAACAACAGCTTAAATGAGGGTTGGCCATAGATCTGGAGTGCAGATTGCTCCTTGCACTGGCTGCAAGAGATGCCCCCTTTCTCTTGGGGGAAGGAGATAGGAATACGCATCTCTTTCTTGGGAGGGGGGTCTGTGCCTGGACCATCTGGATTCCTACAGCTGTCCCCTGAGCTACTATAGAAAGTCAAGCTGTGCATCATAGCAGGGTGCTTAGCAGCTGGTATGTGGGGAGGGGAAACATGAGTCCTCTGTCTTTGCACTACAAAAATGAAATATTGCATGGAGATGAGGAGGAGGATGGGTGCATTCATTCATCCCATATATGGGCAGACTAGTAGCGAGGTGTGTGGTGTGGGTGAAGATATACTCCTCTGGGTACCATACCTTCCCCCAGTTCCAGTGTGCCCATCAGAGCCATAACCAAAAAGTAAATAATGGAAAAAGTATGCTCCCAGCATACCATGCCCTTGGGGGGGTGGGGGTGGGAAGACAAACTACTACCACACCCATTTAGCACCTCTTTGCTTCCTGTGTCTGTGATGGGGGGGGATCATGGTCGGGCACCTGGAATAACCCTGTCTGTCATCCCAACCCAGTCTGAGGGGCTAACCTGCTTTTACAGGGGGCACATTGATTTCCCAGTGGGATATTTTTGTCTTATTACTGTCCAGTCTTGGGGCGGTGACCTGCATGTTCACAGATGTGGCAACAGACAGTTAAATTTTGAGGCTGTGGGAATCCCGGCATTACAGTGGTATGTGTAGGTCCTGTCTCTCTAGAACATACCTGCCTCACCCCTGCCCACTCCATAATGGTTGGGGAGACCCTTGAGATGCCCTGCCCCTCCCATTTATTTCCCAGAGAATGCCACAAAAATAAAGGAATATAAAAACATACCAAACCAGTGTGTCAAAATACTCTTACTTATTGTAGCATCCAAGCATCCCCACAAGGTGAGCACACAAGCAGAGTCTCTTATTTCAGCCTTAGTCTGCAGCTGCTACTTTACCACATGTGCAAGTTCCTGGTCAGATTTGACTAACTTGAATTTCAGAGCTGTTCATTACCTCTTCTTCTTGGTCCTTGGATGCCTCTGCTCAGTTGTTTGTGGAATTTGCTGGTGAGCAGCCATACTGGATTTCTGCCCCATAGATCTGCTGCTAGTCACTGCCTACTGAGTTGTCCCTTGGAAATTTCACTAGTGGGGAAGCAGGATGGTTTAAACATCTCCCGCCTCATCAGTTCTGCTTCAGGATCTATGTTTCAATCACTGAGGCTGTGGGCTTCTGCTGCTGATATGGCCTCACTGTTCTTCAGACTCGGGTATCTCCTTGCAAAGCTTCAAGTTCACCGGAGGTTCTTGTGTGGAATGCAACATTTTAGATGCGTGGGTGGACATTTTGTTAGTAACAGAGTCCCTTTGTTTCTGTTCTTCCACAGTTCAATTGCTGTCTGTCCCATTCTGGTGCTTTCCAGGGTGAGCATGTGGGTCCCAAAGTTTTCTGGGGGATGTAGTCATGATTCTGAAATGGGCCATTGCTTGTTAATCCAGCTTATGATGTCCTGGGGTGAGAATCACAAAAAGTCCATGCCATCTTTAAATACTCAGAGGTTGGATAGGCCTTGAATATGTATTTAAAACCCAGGTCCTGAAAATTGTCTTTTATGGGTCTGAAAGTTTTCTGCTTCATTACAACTTCCAGTGAAAAGTCTCGGTATAAAGACATTTGAGCTCCTTTCCAGTTCAGTTCTGCTACTTCCATGGCCACTCTTAAAATCATCTCCTTAACTAAATAACATAGCAAATAGGTGATGATTGGTCTCAGGGGAGCACTAGGGTCTGCTGGCTGGCCCCTCATTCTATGTGCCCTCTTGACATCCATGGGTCCTCTCCAATGTGTGCCCAACAACCTCAGTAGAAAGTTGTTAAGAAAACCTTCCATGCTAGGACGGTGGACCGTCCATACCTTTGGGGACCCTGAGAATCCTTATACTACTGTGGCACCCCCAGTTCTCCTGATCCTCTGCCCTGTCCCAAAGCTTTTGCAGTTGCAACTCATGGTCCTCCAGTTTCCTCATTATTGAGTATTGATATCTTTCTAGCTTATCCATACATTGCTCCGATACATTCATATGATCCTTCAGATTTTTAACATCCTCTGTAGTCCCTGACAATGGTATTTTAATCACTGACTTATCAGAAATAAGAGAGTCTGGCCGGCCCAGTGGCGCCGAGGGTTGAGGCACTGGATGCCACACCTCATGCTACGCCGGCGACCCGGGTTCAGGAACGGACTCGGGTGGCTGGGAGTCAGCAGGGGAGAGGGAAGATCGAGCATCCCAATGGATGCTCTCCTCCCTCAGGGTGGGTGACCAAGAGCACTTCGCATTCTGCATCCCTTCCATAGCCAGTGGAAGCACCGGCAACAGGAAGGGATGGAGGCTCCCATTCACGGAGTCGGGAGGGAGGGAGGCGTCGGACAGCGATGAGAGGTATGGCATGCATCAGCATGCCACCACTCAGACGTACATCCCAAGCGCCGGACGTCTCAGAGGGCAGGGGATTAAAGGAAAGAAAACGTAAAAACACCTCTCGGCAGCCCTGGATGAATGCCGTTCTGGTTCCACCCAAGACCACCAAGAAGGGACAGACCCCACTGTGCAGGGGGGAAGAAGAAGGAGGCACTCTAGGGGCAGATCCCAAGGAAGGGGGAAATGAGCAGATGGAAGGAGTGGGCACTGAGAGGAGATAGGAGGGATAAAGAGAGAAAGTAAAAAAAAAAGAAAAGAAAGAAGAGAGTCCAGCATTTGGGTAATGTGCTACAACGAGTTGCCTTTTGCATTGGCAGGGGCTCTGGGATCGGGAGTCATCATGCCGTGGTGCAAGACCCCACTATGTGATCGAGCTATAGTTCTAAAGTAGAGATTGCTACTTGCTCTGATAAAGAAACCAAGATTACACTGTGTGCATTAAGATTTCAGCAGTCCAGAAGACAGATAATGCCATTAAAAGCTAAGTTGTTACATAGACAATTTCCTTTTTGTTTTCCTGCTCAGGCTGGTGCCCTACTGCATGCCATTTTTATGAAAGGATAAGGAAATCCAATCCTTGTGGTCAGCCCACTGCACAAAGCTCTCATTTTATCAGTCCATCCATATGGTTTTAATTCCCAGTTTTTGGCTTATCTGGATCATGGCATGTTGCCATCAGAGCCCCATTAGTAACAAGATAAAAAATAAACTGTCACTGTAGGCTAAGGAACATTTTGGTCCACAGCGGATAATGTGCAGATTTTGTTGGCCATCTTTCTCGGTAGCTTAACCATGCCCCCTGACAAGGATGGCCTTTATAATTTGCAACCTTTTATTTTTTAATTTTGGGAAATCACTTGTAATGTGACTGCAGTTCTGTTCAGGCAATTAACTTTTGGTTTGGAGGATGGAACGTGTGGTGGTGGGGAGAAGGTGCTGTAGATCAAGTTGGGTCTGAGGCAAAGGTGATCATTATTAAAAACTGGCAGACTAGATAGGCCCAGCAGTCATTATCTGCTGTCAGTTTCTATGTTTGTACGTATGACAGGTTATGTGATTCAAATGGATGCAATGTAAAATTATTAATATGCACAACATTGATATTGTAAACTGTGTGGTGCATATAATTCATATTGTACTATGCTACAAAGACATGATAATCCAATTGGTAATAATACATGCACTGAGAAAGGGAGAAAAAATTATGGGGAACAAATGTGAAGCAATATATTACTCATAGAGTGGTGACACCATGATAGGTACATACTGAATGAAGTTACTGTAGTATGATGGTATCCAGCTGTATACCAATATTGTATAAGCTACAATATGGGATTTTATTTATTTTTGTTATGTTTTTAATAATCCAGATATTTGTCTACAGAGTAATGACACATAGTCAGTGTTGCTACTTACAGTTTGTGACCTTTTCTTTCACCACTTTATTCATTTTTGGGAAGTCACTTATAACATGGCTACAATTCTGTTCAGCCAATGAACTTTTGGTTTACCCTTGCTTGTCTTTTACAAGAGAGTACTGTATGTATTAATGCCAGTGCACAATATTACCCTTAGGACAGGTTGTGAAGTGCATTTGAATAGATGTAAAAATTGTGATGGTGCACTGTACGTCAAGTAAAAATGGTGTCCCTGATTTTGATCATTTGTCCCTGATTTTAATGGGCAATGTCACTCATTTTGATCCTGGCAGGGTGACAGCTATGCATTCTGGGGTAGTCAGGTGTTGCAGTTGGCATCCCTATGATTTTTATTCAATCACCTATGATGCCCCTTGCAGTCCCTGGAAACCCCTAACACATTAGTTGCCTAGCATTTGCCCTTCTACAAATATAAAGTCAGGAGAGTTCCAATGCCACTAACAATTAGATAGGTCCTGAAAGGGTTAAACTAAACTAGCTCTTCAGAGAAGATAAATCATTGCCCCCCCGAACACACACGCACACACACACACACACACGCACACATTTGGGAGTGATAGGGAAAGTAATGTGAAACTTCTCTGCAGTTATTTCCTCTAAAAGAGTGCTGTGTCTCTGTTGGAAGTTGTCAGTAAATTATTTAGGTTCCAAAGACTAGCAAATCACATTCCAATAATGAATAAAATTAATTATCCAGCAAGTGAACATATTAAATTCTCTGTTACAACTGGTCAAATAGGCTTCCTATGTTTTCTTTTTACAAATGTTTGGTGCATCTCTAGCTACAAACTGGGGAGCTCTCTCCCTAGCTGGCTATTCAAGTAAGGCTGTTTTGAACCAGTATGCAAAACAAAGTTTCTAATTGCACTGTTGCAGAGAGTTAAACTGCTAAAAGAAGTGGTGTAAGTAACTTGCCTTTGTGCCTACTCCTAGGCACTAGCAGTCAGGTCTCTTAAAGCTGACATGATGAGAGAGACAAACAAGTTGAAAAAATAGTGCTGGAATTGGTCTACTGAACAGGGAGAGGGAAGTAAGCCATTCAACTGGCATAGTGTTTTGGAGTTGTGGAAACATACATTATAAACTCCTAATTTGTACTTTGGCATCTCATTTTTCCAGCTACAGCAAGATGGCTACAGGCTCCACCCACTACAGCCATATAAATGGTGGCCAACACTTTTTGAGCATTCTGATATAGTGTAGTGATCTGAGAGTAGGCTAAATACCAGGATAACCATGAACTGTGCTCTGTTAATCCACCATCAGGTAACTGGTTTTAGCCAATGAAGTTTTTAGGACATTCAAGACCATTTATAAACATTTTTAACAAACTATTGATCAACCTCAATTAAACTATATTAATACCACAGCAAAGACTATTATTCCAAATGAAAGAGTGGTCTCACATAAATAGGGTATCAGAAGCACTCACCTGTGGTTCACAGTAGGGATAGATGCACCAGTTCAAGGAAAATCAGAACCACCTCCCTGAATCTCACAATATCCATTAGACTTGGGTAGATTCAAACTCTGCTGGTGTTATACTGGGTCCACCTCACAGTGCTATCACACATTTCAATTCTTAAAAAAAAAACATCAGTCCCCTCTCTCATCTGCCAAACACCCTCATCCTCTGACTCTCACAAGGACACAAATATATTTTTTTTACTTTAAATATTTTTTTCATCCCATTTCTTT
Source organism: Neoceratodus forsteri (assembly GCA_016271365.2). Taxonomy (NCBI): domain Eukaryota; kingdom Metazoa; phylum Chordata; order Ceratodontiformes; family Ceratodontidae; genus Neoceratodus; species Neoceratodus forsteri. The sequence goes on along the minus strand of CM028136.1, from coordinate 119,107,163 downwards.
CTCATATTTACATATTCTCATGTGCAGTATTACAAGTGTATGCTTGTAGTGCTACTGTAGCATGAGAAAGCAAGCAAGCATCAGAGCAGTCCACATAGCAGTAGTCAACTGCAATTTCAGCAGTATGCAAGGGCTGGCCAGTATTTTTATTAATGCATTGTTTATATGGCAGTGCAGTGTGTCAGCAGCATGGTAGGGGTGGTGGTGATGATGACAGTAATGGCAGGCATCATTGGGTGTGTGTGGCAGGGTAGTTATCAAACGAGAAGAGGAACAGCATTCATTTTGCTCTGGGGCAGGGTAGGTGGGTGGGTATCAGTAGATAGGATGGTGGATTCATATTATTCTGGTACTGTTTTGGGGGGGATTTACCAAATGGGAGGGGGTATACATTTTATTCTGAAACTGTTTTGGTGGGTATTGCAGATGTGAGGTTGAGGGGATATTCATTTATCTTGGGACATAGTGAGTGGGTATAAGTACATTGAAGGAGAAATAGGCAGGGTGTTCATTTATTCTGGGACAAGATGTACCTTAACAGATGGGAGGTTGAGGTAGGGACATTCACTCTGCTACATGGTGGGTAAAGTACCACAGATAAGAGAAGGGGGCAGTGGTATTGATATTATGACAGATGAATATACACCAGATGAAGAGTGAATGGATATTGAATACTGGGAAAGGGAGGCATCAGGGGTGTTCATTCTAGGATAAGGTGATACAGCCTTCTGGGACATAGTGGATAATCACAGATAGGGGGATGGGGTAAGCATGTCCATTGGGACACAGTGGGTAGCAGCAGATGGATGGTCAGGAGTGTGCATACTGAGGTGGGGAGGTTGGTGAATAGTAAATGGGTCATGGCATACAAACTGGACAATGTGGTTGTCTGCAGATATGAAGGGCAATTGAGTGTGCTGCATGTTGGTGGCAGAGGTTGTTATCAGATGAGACAGGCTGGGGATATGCATAATTACTGGGGCAGAATAAAGGAGTGACACCATGTCCCATCAAACACAGAGGATAAGGGAAAGGAACACAAGTGAATTATCTGTAGCCAGCAGATGAGCGTACAGAACAGTCAGTAACTCAGGTTAAGATGCACGAGTAAGAAAAAAATACTTTATTTTCTAATTTTTATTTCATGTGTAAGTGTTGTCAGTTGTTACCATTAATGATTTAAGATTCTGATTTGAATAAGAGCAAATAAGAGCTTATCTGGACTCTGACATGGATCCTGGTCCTGATGATAAGGGGCAATGCCTTATGGGGTTTGCCCATCCCTAGTTCACAGTTATCTTACCCTAAGAATGCTTGTGAACCCAATCTCACAACTGTAAGAGTGGCTCTAGGTGGCTGTATTAACACATATTTGGGAAACAGAACACACAAAGTGAGCCATCCTTTCTGTCCCCTGCCTTCTCAGCAGATGCACCATTGTCTGTTGTTGCTATTACTTTAACATATGTGTGTATACTGTATATGGAAAAATTCATGATGTGGTATGTGTGTAATACGAATACAATTGACACTTGAGATGTGCAGTGCTACATAAACTCCAAGAGTGAAGCTTGAGAGATTTATACAAGCAACCACATCAATGGTGTGTATAAAATTCAAGTTCCAAGCACTGCCCTAAGCATTATTTTATACATTTGCAGTGCAATGTTTTTTTTTTCTGTTTTGTTTTTATGGTCCCAAGAACTTAAGGTATTTATTTCAATATTTTTAGTTCAGGACATTTGTGAGAGAGTTTGGTGTCTAAACAGTCAAGACAGAGAAGGGGGGGGGGATAGGTAGGGAGGGAGGGAGGAGAGAGAGAGAGAGAGAGAGAGGCATTGTTCAGATCTGTGTGACTGTGGTAGTAATATAACAGAGAATGCTGCCATAACTAAGAAACTGGGTTTAAAAGGTAAATCTGTGTTGTGAGAAGGATCTTAATACTGTGGGTAATCTGGTTAATGTTATTGCACAAGGAAACGAGTTGGTGCACAGGGAGTTCACTCAAGGTGTCGGGTGCAAGAATGTCATTATAACTGGCCATTTATAATGGGAAATCTCATGCTTTTTTCCTATGGAAAAAAATATTTTACAATAATTTATTTGCATTAAGATCCTGTAACTAGTACTGTGCAGAATGTGGAATTCTGCTGGTGGAATTAGTGTTAAATGGCCATTCCACCGACAGAATTTCAGCCAGAATTTTGCTGTTTTTTCAGAGGATTTCTGCCTGCTATGATCCACGGAATGACAATTTTTTTCACAGAAAATTATTGAGCAACAATTTCCACAGAAAATATTGAGATCCACAGAATAATATTCAGCAGAACAGCATTTTTTAGCAGAAAATCATTCCACAACTATTTTCTTCCGAGGAATTTGAGCATTCGGTTTGTAGTGGAATTTGGTAGGATTTTGGAATTTGAAAATTCCACACAACACTACCTGGAACTGAGTGGAGGAACACCTACACAACTGCCAAATGGATGGGATGTTCCTACACTCGACCTAGGTACCATCACCAGCACTTTTAATAATGCATTTACAAACCTGGACAGTGTCCTTCCACCAAATTTTTTAAACGACCTCCCTCCAGCTCCTCCCAAGTTACCCCCAACTAGAACATACAACCCCAAAGTTTTTTTTAAGGAGATCCCACACAAGTAGCTAGAAAATACATTCAAAGGCCATCGGCAAACAAGGGTACAGTGGTGACTCCTTGACCTGAAACTGCTGGCACAAGTCCTCGATGAAATCTTAGAACCACTTACAAAGATCTTCAATCTCTCGCTTAGATTGGGCCATTTCCCCTCTCTCTGGAAGAAAGCCACTGTCACACCAGTTCACAAAAGCAGAGATAGGATGCTCCACACCAATTACAGACCTATCTCCCTCCTCCCCCCTCTATCTAAAGCGCTGGAGCGAATAGTGTCGGACCAACTAGTTGAATTCCTGGATAAGTACAATGTACAGTGCCCAGAACAGCATGGTTTCAGAAAAGGGCACAGCAGCACCACTGCACTACTGGAATTTACAACCTTCATCCATGCCATGCTTGACAAAGGGAATTGTGGAGAGGCAGTATTTATAGACCTTTCCAAGGCATTCGACACAGTTAACCACCCCCTACTGCTCAAGCAACTCTCCTCCATTGGGATCTCCAGCGATGCCCTTCCCTGGTTCACCAGCTACCTTGATAATCAGATCCAACATGTAAAGATTGCAGGGATCTCTTCGGATGAGAAACCGGTCCACTCTGGAGTCCCCCAGGGGTCTATTCTGGGTCCTCTACTCTTCTCCCTCTTCATCAACAAGCTCCCCAGTGCCTGCCAGCAAAAAATATTACTATACGCAGACGATGCAGTCCTGTTTTCCAGCCACCATGACATTACAGTCCTTGAATCCCAGCTGCAGCTCGACTTCAAGCGCATCGAAGACTGGTTCAATTCTCATAAACTTGTCCTGGACCACAGCAAGACTAAAGCCATGTCCTTCTGTAACTGACAGAGCAGGCACAACTCTCTGTCCCTCACCATCAAGAACCACGCTGGGAACCCACTCGAACATGTCAAGGAATTCAAGTACCTTGGTATTACCCTGGATAGTACCCTCTCCTACACTCGGCATATTGACACTGTTGCCAAGACTACCAATATACGGATTGGACTACTACACAAACACAAGCACTGTATGCCTGCAGATGCCCTTAAACTAGCCATCTACAGCTCTGTCACTTCTATCATTGACTACAGCCTTGCTATCTATGGCTCTGCCTCAACAAGTGCCCTCTGCAGGATCTTAGTTTCTCTCAACAAAGCCTGTAGACTACTAATGGGTGCGGCCCGACAAACTCACACCTGTGACCTCTATGCACAGGCCAGCTGGCTACCCCTACTCAGCAGAATACAATACCAGACCTGCTTACTTACCAAAAAGATTCTCCTCGGTCTCATGCCACCTGGTGTTAGCTCACTTCTTACTACCTACAGTGGCACTCAACAAACACGTGGTGCCCAATCTCTAACCTTTCAGGTTCCTAGATGTCGTACCTCCATGGGTCAGTGGTCCTTTATCTATAGAGCGCTCAATGGTTCAATTCCCTCAATAAAGAAGCACTTTCTCTACTACACTTGGACCCTTCAAAGGAATCTCAAACTTTACCTCACCTCTACCACTCAATGTGACTGCTTCTCTGAACAGAGATCTCTCTAAACACCTCCCAGCTCACTCATGTCTCACAGCCCGCCCTTTCCCAGTCTCATTCCCTCTGGCACCGGGCCTTCCTTGTGACTCCTTTCCTGCTTCGCATCTCCACTGGTACAAGACATTTTCCACCACCATCGGACAGTGGCCCATTAGCCTGCCAACTTCCTCTCCCGGTCGCACGCCTGCAATACTAACTGCCTGTGGTGCCCTCTATCTCTTATTGTTACCGCAGCCAGCTGCCTACTCAAGCTGCTCATTATATGAATATTATCTCAAAGTATGTTATAACTGAGTATCTTTATTTTTTCTTTTAGTTGTTTTGGTTGTTTATTGTGCATTCTTTTACTACCTCTGTATGTATGTTGACCCTCATCCTTTGACGTGGAACCTTTGTAAATGAGCAGTTTCTGCTCAAAGGTATTTGTAATCTGAAAATTTAATAAAAAAAAAAAAAAAAGATTCACCATAAAGTTGATTCAGTCCTTCCATACTAAACAGTAAAATTAAAGAGTAGCTGACACCTATGGGAGAACTTTAAAAAACGTAACATTTAGATAAAGTTCAGCTTTAATTTCATATTAGTTCTGTATTCTTCTTCCCCATTATTTATTGCTGAGGTTATTTGAATGAAAAGAAGATCTTTGTTCCTGCAGAGTTCATCTACTCCTGTTGCTTTCTCCCTAGATGAACTCTAAGAGAACTCTAGGGGATGAAGATCATGTATTCATGCAAATTTCTTTAGTAATAACAGGGAGGAACAATAAATAGATTATCCATGGAATGCAAGCAGAATTGGGCATGAGGTCATTATGTCCTCAACAAAACCATGCATGTCAAACATGAGCATGGAAAACAGCATGCAGCAACACAGCGGCGGCACATAATGCTGCCACAACAGAAATGGTGTACACCTGAACAGTCTCTTTGTTTTATTATAGTCAGCTTCAAGGGGGTGTGGACACAGGGGCAAGAAGAATACCCCAATCAGCAGTTGTCCTTGACACATGAACAAAAAAAAATATAAAAAGGTTCCCTAGCAGAGAATCAAACCCTGGCCCTCCCTACCTTTCTTCTGGTGGATCAGGTGCTCTTGTCACTGCACCACGGAAGCATCTCAACAGAGTGCCAGACTGGCAGTGGTTACATCCACTTCCCCTTCTTGTGCAGAGCAACAGGGGTAGCAATGCTTGCATATCCCTCATATACCCTTGTTGCTCTGAAGCACTACGCACTATAGACCGCACGGTTCTTCATGTGCAGTTTAGTCCATGACGTACTGACCCGGTACTGCAGAATTGTACGTAATTGTGATGATTTTCAAGGTTTTAAAGATTTTCTGATGTGTCAGTAGGTCTTTTAATATAAACAATTTACAGCCATGTTTTTGTCATCAAGTCTTTAAATTGCTTACACAAATGTTCCTGGAATATCAGGAACATTTTTTTTTATAAATAAAACAACTGGGCTTTTTATCCTTATGGACATATGTCATGTATAGTGCAGTGGGTTAAGGCTCTGAGCCACAGATCTGAAAACCTGGGTTTGAATTCTGTAGCTACCTAGGTGCATATTGTGTGATCCTGAGCAAATCACTTAACTTCCTTGTGCCACCCAGGTCACATCTGGAAACAAGCTTCCGCTTAGTGTTACTCCTGGTTAAACAATATTCCCTTTCTAATGATCCAAACTGTAAAACTATACTTTTTACAGTTGCCAATGCATTCCTAGCTATATCTAATGGTCTAAAACCAGTTTCCACTGTGTTGTGTACAGTCATGTAATAATTAGAAATGTTCCAACTCAAACAAATTACAAATAAGGAACTACCTGTAGTACTGCTATAGTATGAGGGGGCGGCCTGCTTGCAGTGATTGGAGTTATTTTAGTAAATACTGTATACTGAAGTTCATTTTAACATAGCAAAAAAAATTAAAAGTCAAAAATACCAATCTATACCAAGAGAGGGGAAGGGTATATCAAGATATCATCAGCATATACAGCTTTTGTTGTTAATCATTTGGTAGTTCTAGTTATTCTTAATTGTTAGTTTCACTTCCTATAGAAATGCTGTCACTCAAATCTTGGTTATGGAATATAGATTAGTGAATCCACCAAGATCTGAGTGAAAACCATGGGCTCGATTTTCAAAGCCCTGAGAATGCCACAAGCCATGGTGCACTGATCACTGGGAGCACGGGGTTTGCGGCATTCTCCCAGCTGGCAATCAGGATTCTCAATCCTAAGCACCAAATGGTGCAAGTTAGACCAGCTTTACCATGGTCTAGCTTGTTGCATTAGGGGAACCGTTTTTATGGGACTTGTGCCAAATCTTTGCTGCAGACTGCTATAATCTGAGGAAACTGTCACAACTGCGCCCAGCACTAGACAATCAGATACAGTTGCAGCAAAGGAGTTTGGAGCAGCTGTGCCAAAAAATTACTTTGATGCAGGGCTTGAAACAAGCCCTGCATCAGCCTTTGAAAATCAAGCCCCAGGTCTCAAGCTTAAGCAACAAAGCATGACCAGGGGTTAGATTAACAGTCTGTTAATCTATCTTCCCCTAGGATGTAATATGCATCAGAAATGCAGTACGCAAATCAGCATGCAACAAAATAACATCAACACAACACTCCGACAAAACAACAATAGTACACACAGGAGCAATATCTTTGTTTTTGTGGAGACTGTGCCCCCCACACACCCCGGACTTATTATAATCAACTCTGGGGGGCTGTGGACTTTGGGGAACACAACAAACTCCAACTGGGGCAAACATTTAAAAAAAAAAAAAGCAAATTACAGTGGGACCTAGGGAGGACCAAACTGCAGTCCCAGGTCCCTGATAATGCCAGAGGCAGGTGCTCTAGCCACTTCACCATGGGATCTGCTCAGCCAGGCACCACACTGACAGTGTATTTCATGTTCCTGCAAGGCAGCCTACAGCGACAGGGGTAGCGGTTCTTGCCACATGCTGAAAGAATGGGGGGACCCCACTTATTGCCATGGGCCAGGTGCATAACCTGGGTGTGATATTTGATGAAGGCCTGACCACGAGGGTGCAGGTTTCGGCTGTAGTCAGATCTTCCTTTTACCATCTAAGGAATATAGCCCAGGTGAAACACCTGGTCCCATGCAAAGATCTTCCCTATCTTGGTCCACGCCTTTTTCACCAGTCATTTTGATTACTGCAACGCCCTCTACCTAGGGCTACCAGAGGTGAATATTCACCGCTTGCAGCTAGTGCAGAACATGACAGTCAGGTTGTTGACTTGAACCCCTAGATCCAGTCATATAACACCTGTGCTGTGTGAACTGCACTGGCTACCAATACAGTGGCGTATCACTTTTAAGATCACATTGCTGACCTATAAGGCTCTACATGAGCAGGGACCCCACCACCTGAAAGAGCTATTGTATTCTTACTGCCCCTCTTGCTCACTCTGATCCTTTGGCAAGGATTGCTGGAGATTCCCATGGTATCCCTGAAAACATTGGGTGGAAGATACTTTGCCTTTATGGCACCTACCTTGTGGAATTCTCTACTTCGCCAGATACGAGAAAGCTTGACCGTGGAAGGATTTAAACAAATCTTTAACAACAAATTTGTACAACCAAGTGTTGGCAGGGACTCATTGAGTGATTGTGAAGATTTTTATCTGTTTTATATGTATTGCTGAAAGATTTTTGAAATGTGTACTGTTAAGGTGCCCTGAGCTTTGGAAGGGCTCCTCATATAAATAAAATTTTAATTTACTTACTTACTATATTAACCAGGTTCCAGCCTGTGCCATATCACACAAACAAAAAAAAATCGGTGGTTCAGGGAAGAGGGGCTTCATTATTTTTTAAATAAACTGCATGTCCACTATTTAAAAGTAAACTACAAACAGTTTTACCAGCATTCCTGTATGCACTCTTGGTTCAAATTAAATCCCAAATCAGAGTCATACATAAATCAATAAAATTTTATTTTTCTGTAGTGCTTTATCTGCTACGAGATATTACACCTCTTCTGCTTGTTTTTTTAACGTAAAAAATACCATTTTTACAGGCTTCATATATGTCATAGTCACTTTACCCACATTTTATTGCTGGCAGGTGTCCATTTTTCTTGGCACAATTGCCTAATCCAAAAGTTTTTTGTGTGTTTGCCTTTACAGTACCAGGATACGTTGCTGGCCACGGCCTCCATTCTGCTGCTCTTTCTTTTTATCTTCAATGCAGCCGTCTGCTATTTAGAAGTATAGTTTGGTTCTGAAGCCTTCACACGTAAACCGCTCTCTTCTGTGGCTTCTTTCTGCACTCTTGCATCCACTTCAGAAATCAGCTGTGGTCCGTCTGCGTAAGATTGTGCTGACATTTCAGAGGAAGAAATCCTCCATCCTCAGTTATTTTTCAGTTACTATTTATGAATAGAGTGCTGCCTTTGGTTCATTTTTTGATTCAATATATTAGGCTTAGCACCCACTCATTCCTAGAGCGCGGGCACACCTGTGTGCCTGATTGGTACCTGACCGACTCAAGACAATTTTGCCATTACTTTTTATAAATTAATGATACCCTCTGTGCTGTGACCCACTCCAAGGAGTCGAGATTTTAACATTAAGAATGCCCTCCAGTGCTGAGCTCAGCTCAGAACAGGGAATTTAACATTATGTAAGAATGCCTTCCAGGGCAGACACCCTCTGTAGATGGTTAAACAAATCCCACTTGGGACATTTTTTTTGTTACCATTAACTATTTTTATTCTGGGAGTAGGGAAGGTGTGGGAGAGGCTGTTACAGTTTGGGGACTGTATTTCATCTTTGTACTATTATTAAATTAATAAATCCCTCCTGAGCTGAGACCTGTTCCAAGTAGGAAGGGAATATTGGGGGCATGGTGAACCTATTGTTGGGGAAAAAAACATAAAAAATAAACAATGTCTTGTCCTGGCTGGAAAAAGAATTAGAGCAATTCACCCTAGAAATGTTGCAGGGGTGCAGATAATGGAGTTTTTGAAATCTGAACACTGTAACCAAAATTAATTCAGGAGCAGCAGCTTTTACCCATGTAGTCTACAGTATGTTGTATTCACTAATAATATGAAGTAAAGACTTTGTGGGCATGTAAAATAGTTTTAAAAAACTCATGACCAAATTACTACAGCGCCAACAATTTAGTGACTCTCTGTTTGCTATGTCTGCAATTGTAGCAAATTACTGGATACAAAATGTAAAAGAATGACTATAGCCTCAACACTCTGCTGGCCTGCCTCCCTGATTAACTATCAATCCATCCATCCATCCATCTATCTATCTGTCTGTCTATCTGTCTATCTCACCGCTTTTGTGTTATGGCGCTTACAAACACTGTGTCATTGTAGTGTATCAACATAATTCCCTTTTCCTCTCTGTGAACTGCTCCCTATAGTTATTCTCATACCTGTCTGAACTTGCTGGGCTGTACTTGATTTCACTACCCTGACTTTTCTTTTCCTCGCTAGTGGGTCTCAGTCCTGAAGGAACTCTTTGCTCCCTTCTACCTGCTCTGTCTCATCTCCCTCCTCCTAGTTCACATTCCCTCTACATTCTTCTTCTCCTCTGCATGGGATTGGCATTTTTCTTGTAACCTGACCCTCTCCTTTAATCAGACTGCCCCTCACCTACCTGTTCAATTTTTTTCTCTCGTCAGACACATTCACAGAGAATTCCAGCAGGATCCCAGAAAGGTTGTTAGGGTGCCATTTCCAGCCTTCCTCCCACCTTGAGCTCATCACTTGCCAAAGGAGGACAAACAGGTACTTGATTCCATGCTGATTTTAGCATTTGGTGCCACTACTCCACACTACTGACTTGCAGGATTTTCTGTCAGCATACAACCGCTGATTAACTCTGACAACTGAAGCAGTGCAGTGGTGCATCCCACCCACCAACCCTCCACCACTTTCACCCGGGGTCAACAATCGTACTTAATTTCCTTCTCCCTGCTGTTCCCCCAACCCTCTAATCACCTGCTGTCCCACTCTAACAATATATTAAATCGCTAAACACAGCACCCTACCCTAGAATCCCATCTCAAAACACTAATGTTTGCTTCCACCTCTCACTCACATACTAAATCCTTCATTATCAAGTGCCTGCATAACTCTACACATTTTGAGTAGTAAAGTATGCCAAGGCCACTACTAGAATCAGCTCTAGTTACTTATCTAACTGCCACTGGATGCAACTGCAGTTACTTACCTCTAATAGATTTAGTTCCAATTTACTTAACTCTTGTTGTCCAAAGCACATTTAAGTTCCCAACGCATCGCTAAGTGGCACCCCTACTAGGATAAGATCCTACCTTGCCTTGCATTAATCTTTTGTACTATAACATGCCAGTCTTACTCACTCTCATCCCACTTACCTCTCTGAAAGACTATAACTACCCTCTTGCTTACACTACTTCACTCAAGATCACTTTAAGTTACTCAACTGGCACTTTTCAACCTTGTAATGTCCAACATTACCATATACTGTACCTCCTCCCTCTCCTATTCACCTTTGCTTCCATCCCCCATCCCTATACCCATCCATCCCATCATCCCCCCGACACAAACACTTCCCCCATTTTCACCACACACCCTTATCTCAGAGCAATGTCCCACTGCCCATGACCACCAGGAGCAACTATCCTCCCATCCACCAGCCTCCTAACTGCTCTATCTATGCGTTATTTCCCTTTACATCCCCACCCACACCGCATTCATACCCACCCACCCATTGTGCAAAACCCACAAGGAAGGTATACAACTTTATCAGACTCCTCATTACATTATTACTACTACTTACTGCTGAGGACATTGAACCCATCCAAGGACCAGCCCCAACCTCTTCCACACATCTTCCTAAGGGTATAAAAATCACCCATAACATAAGGTGACTGGTCCCCAAACTAACCCTTCTCCAGCGCATCATGCTAGACCTCCAGCCATATATCTTTGTTGTCTCAGAAACCTGGCTCTTGCCGGCCCAGTGGCACTGAGGGTTGAGGCGCTGGATGCCACACCTCATGCTGCGCCAGCGACCTGGGTTCAGGAATGAGCCAGGGTCGTCGGGGGTCGGTGAGGAGGGTGAAGGATGGGTGTCGCTGGGTGCTCTCCTCCCTGGGGAGGGGAATGCTGTCACTGGTGCTCTGATGGCCTCTAGCAGTGGCTGAGGACAAGTCAGTAGCACAGGAAGCCGGGGGGGGGATGTGCTGGGGCCGACGGCAGGAAGGTGTGCTTGCAGTAGCATGCGCAAGCCTGTCCCTTGGTGTCATTGCACATCTCACACGTCATAGGGGAGAAAATGGGAAAAACTGGCACTGGTTGTGGTGGCATGGTGGCCATCTCCAACGGGGAGCAATGGGTCCGAAGGTACGTGGTGATACACTGGATCCTGGTTCAGTGGAGGGTGTGGGGGGACCTCCGTTGCCTCGCCACTGGGGGTAAGCCATGGGGGTACTAGCTGCGGAACCTGAATGGGAGCCGGGGATCCCTGTACATGGTGGCTGGAGACCTGAAGGAGATGCCAGGATGCAATTGAGGTAGGCAGAAACCTGGCTCTCCTCTAAAATACAGTACCTGATAATAGCCTCCCCATTCCAGGCTACCCCCTTATTCATCAAGATAGGCCCACTAAGGGTGGTGGTGTAGCCATTTATCTCTCATCCATCCTCCAGTTTTCCCCTGAGCTCTTAATCTCGTCCCCCTCTACATTTGAACTCTTCCTCAAAACTCTACTTAGCATTCACTCTGCTGTCCCAGTCTCCCCTCATCATCAATCTCAGATCTCATAACCGCCATAACTACTCATGCCTCTTCTGGCAAGCTTTACATTCTAGGCTATTTTAACCTGGACTGGCTCTCACCTTCCTACAGTAAAACATGTTCAGAACTTAAATCCTTCAATCCAACCCAATTAATCTCTGATCCTTCCCATCTCAGTCTCAAACCCAGAAACACACCCTTCCAGACTGGGCCCTTACCTCACATCCTAATTGCATAATTTCTTCTGGCATCCTCCATGACTCCCTAAGCAATCATCATATCATTTATTGTGTCTGCAAGGTCCATTGAAGTAAAGTTCCCCAAAATTGATTTTACTACACTCATTTCATTCACTAAATTGAACCCCTCTCCCAGCTGATCTAATCCATTCAGACTAGTCACCTATCTCCACTGCATCCTCTATCAATGAAGCCATCATCTACTTCTATTCCAAATTCTTGGGGATCTAAAGCCAGCATGCCCTCCCTAAAATACACTAGGGTAAGAGGATCACAATTCCCCTGGGTTAACACTGAATTGCTGGCCTGCATACTGTACATGCTCACAACCAAGCCTGGAAAGTCCATAAGGCTTCCAGCTCCTACACACAGCTACTCAGATACCAATACCTAAGAAACGCATGCACCAGAGACAGCAGATATGCCAAAGCTGAATATTTCTCCACCTCCTTTATCTCAAACATAAGCCACCCTTTCAAATTTTGGATAGTTGTCCAATCCCTATTCTTGCCTTCTACTTAATGCTCCATAACAATGCTCAAGGATGATAACTCCACCCTCATTGATCCCCCTACCATAGCAGCAACTTTCAATGCCTTTTTCACCTCCTGCTCATCATCACTCCTTTCCACTCTCCCCACCACCACCTACACCATCACCCCAATTATCCTCCCTTCATTTAACACCAAGATAGTCCCCCACTCTCCTTCTCAACCATCTTCCCAAATGGCACCTATGAGACTCTCCTATCCCTAAACCCTTGCAAAGGCTAGAGCCCTGATGGTCTTGATTCCAAGCTCCTTTATCTCTCCACCCCCACTATCTCCTCCCCCGCCGGCCACACTCCTAAATTTATTGTTCTTCCTTGCTTCTGCCTCTTCAAACTGGAAACTCTCAACTGTCATCCAACTCCCAAAAGGTGGTGACCCCACCAACCCTGGTAACTGTTGCCCAATCTCCCTACTCCACATCCTAACTAAACTACAGGAGCACATTGTACTTTCCCAACTCTCACCCTATCTTGACTCCTCCTCCTTTTCACCCTTACCAGTCTGGCTCCTGAAAGTCCCACTGTACCACCACCACCTCTCTCATTTGGCTTACTGACTCCATACTCACCAGTATGGATCAAGGGCAGGTCACTTCTGTAATAATTGTCAACTTGGATAAGGCCCTCAACATTATATTGCACTCCCTTCTCCTTCATAAACTAATAGCCAACAGTCTATCCACCTCAGCCACTACCTTGTTTTGTTCTTAGGTTGCAATCAGTCAAGACTGGCACCCCCCCAATCAACACTGGAGTCCCACAGTCTTCTTAAATGACCTTCCTGCTGTCTCTTTTCAGCAGAAATACACATGTTTGTGGACAATATTGTCCTATGTACCTCTGTGGCTTCCCATTCAGATGTAGCAGCAAAACTACAGCAGGATTTCAACAAGGTTCAGCATTGGTTCCATTCCAACTAGCTATTACAAAACACCAAAAAGACTGTCTCCTTGACCTTCAGTACTAGGCAGAGACTTGTAGACCACACCACACCACACCCCTATTATCCACACCATGGACAGGACACCATTAGAGAATGTTTCCTTCTTCAGGTATCTTGGGGATTGGTTAGACAAGCACCTAGACTTTTTTGTACATGTGAACGTAATCCAAAAGCAACTGCACCCTAAACTTGATACTTTATTCAGAATCTGTGATTGCATTCCACTACCAGTTCACATCACAATTGTGCAGAAAATGATCCTCCCTACTTTTGACTATGCTGATACATTCTATAGTGCCACCCCCAAGTCCATCCTTGCCAGAGTGGAAACTCTCTTTCACTCCTTCTGTCGTTTCACTCCATCCTTCCCCTCACAGACCCATCACTATGATCTCTGCAAAGCCCTCTCCCTCCCTTCCTTTTAATCAAGATACCTTCTCCACTCTGATTGCTTCATGGCCAAATTCTGGTTCAGATCACTACCCTCCTACCTCATCTCTACTCTCTTTACTCCCACCCCCCATTCCACCACAACACCAATCAAAAAAGCATGTCTCTCCCCCTTAGGTCCACTACTGCTGGTCAATCCCACTTCTCATACTGGTGTCCTAAAATGTGAAACACTCTCCCCTTCTACATCCAAAATGCCTCCTCCCCTGCATCTCTTTCTTCACTACTACATGACTTCACCTCCCCAGTCTGTGCCTGCCCGTAATCTGTCTCCTTTCCCCGAGTCCAAGTTCAATCCACCTTTCATGCAATGTGTTCTTTTCTTGCTATACCTTCAGATACTCCCACACCTTAGCCAGCCCTATTTTTTTACCTCTATTTTCCCTGGAATCTCCAATCCATCTGTTCAATCTACTAGTAATGCTTGATATTACTGTTATTGTTGCTAATAGTAGTAACTAAGTGCCTATCCACAACAAGCCACTTGTATCCAATGGATATTGTTATTTTTGCTGTACCATACTGAGACAGTTTGCTTACTGTAATCTGCAACTCAATTATTCTGCTGCATTGTTAATATCCTAATGGGATATCTTTTGAAACTGGTGTACTATTATTCAAATGATGTATCTATTGTTCTGTTGAGAATTGTGTTTCCCTTCCCCCCTTCCCCAGGACATATCTGCAAATGAGCAAGTCTGCTCAGTGTGCCTTCCTGGTGAAACTTTTAAATATCTATCTATCTATCTATCTATCTATCTATCTATCTATCTATCTATCTATCTCTATTTGTCTATCTGTCTGTCTTGCTGTCTACTGACATGCAATCCTGCAAAATGAACAAGTTTAACAAAAATATTGATGTAATATTAAATGTATATAAATACAAATATTTGAAACTGAAGACATTTATTGTTGTATGTGTTTGTGTGTGTGTGTGTGTGTGTGTGTGAAATTCCAACTAAAAACATTGTTCTAGCCAGTGCACTATTACTATTATGTTAAGAAGATATGTGAAGGTGGTGTGCAGTGGATCTTACAACGTGAATTTTGCAATACCAATAAAACAAAGAAGATACATACTCAGTAGTAAAAAGGATTTTTAGCAGGTGAATACATTCCTTGTGTGTGATCAAACTGCAGTTTTCCTTCTCTAATGTTGTTCTCAATTTCTATAGTAAAAACATATCACAATAAGTAACAACAATAGCTGCCTGGACATTAGCATAATGTTTAATGCTTAAGTTGTATTTGTTGTGTTATTGTGATGCGTGCATTAAGCTGTAGATGGAGAGGTTGTATGAGTGTTAATCCCACACTCATAGTACCAGTCAATGTTCTATGTCACTTATGTCACACTTTAATTACAATAATACAACAAATTAAACATTTACACATCAAGGAATGCCTTTGAAATAGTTTGATGTGCATAACTTTGCAAATTTTCAATATTTTGACTCCAATCATTCAACATAGCCATTTTTCCATACCACCTCACAAAAGTGACATTATCATTGTTAAAATCCTGAACAAGATGTGTTTTCACACCTCTGGTACAGAAATGACATTTTGGACAATATGCAGTAAATGGTACATATCATGTCTATAAGGCATATCCTAAAACAAGCATCTTCAATAGTTGCAGTCACAAATAAAAAAAAGTTTAATAATCAGCAAACATTTGTCATTGATAAATGCTTGTTATAATTTGTTTCAGTGATGTTACCCCATATGAAATTTATGTGTTTTGATTACCATTTACTAATTTCTTTTTTGCACTATTAAACTGCTCTTTTATCTGAGCTGTAAGGAAACAGCTCATAGTCTGTCAGCAGGCTGTATTAAGTTGTCTGGCATCAGTGGGTGGCTTTAAATTGACAACCAGAATTTTAATATACTCCAAGGATTACTAATTGCATTTTCTTTGTGGACCAACAACACAGATGCTCTGGGGCAGGTGTCACAGCACATATGTCACTGTTTAACAATTTATTGACACTGGGATAAGCAAATTGCTTTTGTTTTTGTTAAATATGATTTCAGGAGTCCATGTGATAAGTCAAAAAAATAACTCTATAAACGAATGAGTTAGACCAAGCCAAATTCTATTTTCTACTGGTAACTAATTATGCTGATCTCTTCTGGGAGCTACTGTACACAGCTAGGTATTGCTGATTGAGAAGGTGGGCAGCAGTTGTTATTTTTAGCCTGCTCAAGGCAGCCCAGGCACAAGGTGAAGTTCCATACTCAGAATAATGAAGATAATTAAAATGAAGGTAATGACCTGCCTTTTGGGTTTTAATTGCCATTAAGAAATTACTCTTAGGAATATCAAGTGGGCTACATAGAATGTTAAAGGTCAAGGTGCCTTCATGGTGCCCTATGGTAATAGCCAATCCACAATCTGAATTTTAGTTTGTTGTGTTTTCAGTTATTGAACATGTGAGTTGGTTAAAAATTCTATTTTACTTTGTTCACATTTGGGAGGGGGTCTTCCACTGGTTGTCCTTGGCTCTACTTCCTTCATTTGTTATTTCTATTGCATTTCTTTATCTCTTTAACTCACCCCACCTACTCAGGCTCTTCACAGAGTCCCTTATTTGCATACTGTTACTTTGACTGCGATGAGCTTCAGGCCCCATGGCATACCATCGCTGCTTTTTTCTTCTCTTTCTTCTTTTTTGTGAAACCTTCTCCTTGCTTTCTCAATATATTTATTTGTTTCATTTGAAACTAGTTCTCCAAGTGAACCATACAGAGAAAAAAGGGCTGTTTGAGGGTTGGTGCGGTGAAATGGAAAAGGAAGGTACAGACAAAGGCTTAAAGCAGCAGTGCAATGCAATTTTTTTTTTAAATAGTTTCAGCCACAATTAATGAAAATATTAGCATATCTGTCAAATCTTTTTTTCTTGGTACCTCTTACACTGTGCATCATGAGTTTTTTTTTATTTCCTAATACTAAACCTTCTCAGGTCAATATTGTAATTTTAAGTCAAATTAGGTGGCCATCTTTATTTCTTGAGAAAACAATAAATTAAAACATTTATAAAATACTCAGATTTTGGTGGAAATAGATAATGGAGATTGCCCTTTAAGGGGCAGACCAGGTTGTCCTGGTGCACCCCTTCCCTCTGTCATGGAATGGTAGAGCTCAGAAGGGGAAGGGGAAGGACGGGGAGGGGCTAAGGACCAGAACAAAGGACAGGTAGCAGGAAAGGGAGGGGCAAAGGGAGGTACATAAGGGACAGCACAAGGGGGTCTCAGCCACTTTTTGCTGGAGTTTTTGATTTACATCAACTGCAGCATGTCGGATTGGCTAATTTTTTGAGGTTTGTGCATCAGGTGAGAGAGGTAAGGAAATAAGCTAATGATATTGCAGAAAGATAAGCATTGAAAAAAGAAAGAGAAAGAGAGGAAGAGAAGAAGAATATATACAGTTTAAGATAATGCATGTTGCAGTATACAGCTGGAAATTGTGGGTGATACTGAGTATTCAGAATGTGGATAAGAAAGCAACCCAGGACCATGTGAGGTGAAGTACACACCTCATGACAGTCTGTTTTATAAAGATTGATGTTCCTGGTTATTGTGATGGTTAATTGGTACCTGAAAAGCCCCTGAGCAGGATGTGGGAACAGGGAGCATGGGACATGACGCTGCATGCTTTTTCAGGGGAAGTGGTAACAAAGCAGGCCTGTGGATGTGCATTTGGTGGAAAGCTATCCCTTTCAGTGGTGGCATGGTATGGGTGGCAGGCCCAGAAGAGGCCGTTTGGATGGGGGAGCAAGCGCGAGTTGAGACCACGTGGCATGACATCACATGCCATGTGGTGGGGTTGGAAAAAACCCTATGGAAACTTTGGGAGCCCTGGTCACTGTTTTGAGGGCCTGGCTTGGCCTGGAGGGGGACAGAAGGCCTAGAAGAGGCCCTGAGGTGATGGTCAGCTTGGGCGGGCATCATACGCCGCAGGAAGGTGTGTAGAAACCCCCCTTGCTGGCTTTCCTGGAGCTGGTAGCTAGGTGATGGCCTTTCCGGGCCTGAGTAGGAGCATGAGGCCTAGTAGATGCCCTGAGATTAGGGGCAGTGTGGCATGCATCACATGCCACAGGGGGCGTTGCTAGACAAACACTGGTTATGGGTTTTTGGGGGAGTCACAATTTAAGGTGGCATGGGGAGGTTGCTTGGATAGACAATTTATTTCTGAGGCTGTAGGATGCTGGAAAATCAGGCAGGGTAAGCGCGACCTTGGGACCACGTGACAAGCATCCTGGGGCCTTGTTTTTGTGCGCTGGGCATGGCAGATCAAGGAAGTTTGTTAAAGAAGGTCCCCTGGGCCACTCAGCCACCCAGCATGGAAGAAAGGCTTGTTAAGTGGCCTCAACACATGTACCACGTGGCTCGCGGCACACGCCAGGTGGGGGGGCTGCAGTAGAGCACACTTGCCAGTTCTCTCTTGATGGACCGGGGCCGGGTGAGACATTTTCTGTAGAAAATAAGGAGAACAGGCTGGGGGAAGAGGACCTGGAACACAGGAGAGTGACAAGGGAACATGCGGCGTGACGTCACCCGCCACTAGGGGATATGGGATAGAAGCATGCCCATGTGTTAGGGCTATTTCCATGAGTCCAGGGGTCCCTCCCCTGTTGGAGGAGGCACACTGGGGGGAGAAATAAAGGGCCTGGGAGAGCTCCAGGCAGAATGGGGGGATCCTGACCCGAGACCTCACGGGTGACATCACACGTGGTGAGGGGGTAGCATTGAAAGTGGGCTCACACTGGCTGGGTCCTGCTTGTGCTTGGGGGCCTTTTTCTCTCATCTTGGGGTACCACAAGGATAAAAGAGGCCAGCACAGGCCAGAATAGGAGGGCAGGGGGCCAACTTATTGGACCACGCGGTGCATCTGTGTCCTACAAAGGGGGAATAGGGAGTCAGACGGTGGGTGCCATGGTCAGCCCAGGTGGGTGGGGAGGCCAGAAAATAGCAGCAGCTAGAGGGAGGGAGCTCCTGGGTGGGACAGCACAATACAGCCTGACTGAGGGATGGCAGGAGGCTTTTATAGGCACAAGGCCAAATTAAAAATAAGCGAGGCACTTGAGTGGGGGACAAAGGGGGGGTGCCGGGCCATTCACAGGCTGCTCGGTAGGGCATGGATGAGAACAGCCAAGGGATCTGGTGATCTGCCAGGCAGGATGGGGGTCCTTTGTGGGTGGCCTGGTCTGGGTTAGCATGGCGGGTGGTGCGATGGACAGGAGGAAGGCGTACAAGAAGGTACAGACATATGAATAACCCTGTTTTTTGTTTCCTGTAGTTGTCTTCACAGAGCAAAGAAAAGACGGACATGGCACCTAAGAAGAGCAGGACATCAAAGGAAGATGCTTACAAGGCTATAATTGAATTGGCAGAAAAAGCAAACAAAACGTGGGAACTGGTGGAGGGGGAGGAACCAAGGAGGCCTGGGGAGAAGAGAAAAGCAGGTCTGGGAAAAGGTGGCATGGGGAAACGACCAGCTGAAGGGGTACATAGTCCCACTAGGGTAGCACCAGTGATAGCGGGGCCCGCCAAGTCAGTGGATTCAGTACCCCTGCGGCTGGTGGACTCAGTGAAGCCAGTACCCACCACAGATCAAGGGGGGATCTCCCCGGAGGAACCCGGACACAATGCCCAGAACGGGAGGTTCATTCCGCAGACCCCAATAGCTCACCCTCCACCTCCACCTCAATCTCAGGGAGAAGCAAGGGGACCTTTGGAGGACTCCAGGCAGCTCTGCCAGGACAAGGTTACCAGTAACACATCCAGCGCAGTGGGTGATAGTATAAAAGAATATATAGGGTAATTTGTGGCGGCACTGGGGACAGGAGGGCTGGGGCAGACAGAATATGCTCTGGCAGAGATTAGGATGGAGAAAGAGGTGCCAGAAAATAATGAAAAGGGATTGGAAAGAGAGGGAAAAGGTACAAGAGAGATAGGTGTGCCTGGGATGAGAATAGGCGAGCATGTGCTACTGGCCACGAAGGAAAAAATATGGAAAGGGTAATATGTGGATATTTATTTGCTTTGGTGAGCCGGGAGGTGGCAGCCAAATATGAAGAAACTGAGGGCATAGGTAAGAGCGAGATGGCAGCTGCCATAGTGCTTTTAGAGAAAAAAGAGGATGACAAGTTCACGAAAGGGAAGACTTGGGATGGGTGGTTCCTAGGTTTTGCCACTTTTTCAGCCATTGTTCTGGAAAAGAGGCCAGAGCTAGGCATCCCGCTCATTACCTATTTATTGATAATATGGAGAGCAAAAGCAAAAGGTGGGGTAGGATGGATATACTACGATGAATGTTTTTGGCAGAGAATGGCAACATTTGGGGATGTAAGGTGGGACACCAAGCAGATAGACTTATAGGCGGATTACGTAACAGATCAGTCCATGCCTGAAGGTGAGTGGGGCAAAAAAGGGTTTACGCCACAGAAATGCTGCTGGGCTTATAACAGGGCTTTTTGCTCATGGCCTCAGTGTCGTTTTCGGCATGCCTGTTCAAAATGTGGAGGAGGGCACCCGGCAAGCAAATGCAGAACAACATGGACCCATGGAGCACAAGGGCATGGGGCAAGGATCAGGCCAACAGTTTTTTCGAGATAGCCAGGGGTTTAAGGGGCAAACATGGAACAAGGGAGGGAGGGTGGGGGAATGAGAATAGAGACAGTTTGGACCAGAACAAAGGACAGGTAGCAGGAAAGAGAGGGGCAAAAGGAGGTACATAACGGACGTCACAAGGGGGTCTCAGCCACTTTTTGCTGGAGTTTTTGATTCCTCCCACCCACCCTACTAGACAGAGCAAGAGGAAAGATAGTCAAAGGGGGACTGTATGGTGGGTCTGTCAAGGTGGATGACAGACGAGTCCGGTCAGACAGTTTGGACTGCCAGAGGTGGATGGCAGGTGATGATACGGTCATGGACTGCCAAAAGGCAGAGCAGGAGGAAAGACAGTCAAAAGGGGGACTGTATGGTGGGTCTGTCAAGGCGGATGACAGCAGTCCGGTTGGACAATTTGGACTACCAAAGCTGGATGGCAGGTGATGATAAGGTTATGGACTGCCAAAGGTGGATGGCAGGGGGAAAAGCGGAGGAGGGGGAAGAAAAAAGGAATAACACAAGAAGAGGAAGAAGAAAGAGGTCTTGGTTTTCACCGTTACCTATCGGAAAAGAAGAAACAGAAGGCACCCAGGTTTTCACCTGGGGAAGGATAATCTGAGATTGATATGTGGATGAAATAAATGAAATTTCTGAAATATGATAACAAAGAAATGGAAATGGAATATTGGATTATGAATATGAATACATTAATTGCCAATCTGAGCACAACAACAAACAATGGTCTCTGTCTTTTGTGAGGGAAAAAGGGGGGAATCTGGGACAATGTTGCCACTAAAAAAAAGTGAAAGATGTTTGGAGTCTTTAACAGTAAAAATGCAGAGTCAAATATTTTGTTCTTTGCACATACTGCACTGTACTGTCACTACACTCAAATGGCTAAGAGGATGAAGGACTGCCACCTTCTTTAATATTTTCCCTCTGAATCGTCTGCTTACTCTAAGAATGTTCTATTTTACAGATATTTGTTTTCTGGTGATACTACACAAGTGTCATTCCATTTCCTTAAGGGATTTATGATCATTCTCTTTTCACACACATGCTAAAACTTAAATTTGCCTTTTTCACTAGCAGTTAATCTCCACTGGTTTTATAATGTAAGAAACTTCAAATTTGCAAATGTATCATATTTTGAGCTGGAGCTCCAAAGATTTCTGTGGCCACACATATTTTTGCTGGTACTGTAGGTAAATGAGGCAACTCTTGTTTTGAAACACTGGACTAGATTGCAGGATTAGAAACCAGGATGGTCAGGTTCAAATCCCACTACAGCCACTTACTCATTCTGTGACCCTGAGCAAAACAGTTTTTTTTTTAATTTCTATTTAGGTTTTTAACCCCGTTCCCCCACTGTCGTCATTGTCTAGGGATATACAGCAGTTGAGATTTTTTTTCTCTGGTTGTATCCCACGACTGCCTTCCTCCCCATGGTATGGGCAGTGCATATAGGCCTTAGCAGCCCCTGAAGAATGACCAAGCTCCCTAACCCATACATGGGGTTCACTATGGCACCACAACTGTCTGACAATCCTCCCTGGCAAAGTTGCACTTCCTCTCAGCAGCTGCTTTAGCCTGCCCTGCCTTCCAACGTGACAACCAAAGTCCACTCCTGAACTTGGGTTGCCTGCCAGGCTGTGCAACACACTTTAGCTGGCCATTTGGGCTGAGCCTACTAAGCAAGACATATATTGGGTTCCAACTACACTGAATCATGTTTCACAAAACTCAAGACATAGTGTAGATGGACATTGTGTCTACATACAATAATTTTGAATATGACATGAAAATCCACCTCCAAATGACTTCTCCAATATCAGCTGAAGTCAGTACTTACTGATCCCATTTTCAGTGGGATAACTGTAAATCTATGCCCTCATTTACTACAAAGTTACAGCCACTGCACTACCAGTCTATCATTGCTTTTGAAGTGCTTTGGGATACATTGGGTATAAAAACTGCTATATAAATTCAAAAGTTGTCTTCTTTAAGTGGTTTATTTTAACAAGAAAAAGAATCTTCAGACATATTCATTAATTAAAAAATATATATTAATTGAGAATGTGTCACTAAGAATGCCAACGTATGGATAATGGATGACATTTTTTTGTTAAAGCAATCACCCAGAAACCACACACACACACACACACACACCACTGTGCCATCTCCTGTCCTGAAACACAAGTCTGTGTCTTTAAAGAATGTAAGGTTAGCACTGGAGGCCTGTTCCCTGTTTCTGCAAATAATACCCTCACCACCAGAATGATGTCCACCCCAGGGATGAATCCCAGTGCCAAAAAATAATCAACATCCCTCCAGAAAACAAAAATAAACCTTCTCCTTGGGGTTATTTCCCTGATGCAACTCGACCCCACCAGCTGATGCAATCCACAAAAAAATGTAAAATTTCCCTTCTATCTGGTTCCTTGATCTCGCCATACTTTTTCTACCAACAAGGTCTACAAAAAAGAAAAACAAAATGTGCTCTCTTTCTCTTCCTTCCCCATTCCTGCTTCTGACCTGATCCCCACCAAAACAGAGTCGGTACTCCCTCCCACTTCAGAGTACCAGGGGACAGCTGGGAGTTTTGGAAATGGAATGGGAAAAAGGAGATGATAGCTGTGCATACCAGGAATGGCTTGGCATGGGAGGAAGATACAGAGGATGGCATGGCAGGTACTGACAGAAACCAGGAAGTGCATGACATGAGACAGGGAGACAGTATTTGTCACTAAACAACACAAAGGGCTGAGTCTGGGATGGGAGAGATAGTATATTACATTAAGAAACAGTAACTGATTGAATATGATGAGAAGAAGAGAGTATATGCTGCAAAGGGATATATATATATATATATATATATATATATATATATATATATATTATCAGAGGCAGACAAATCCATTTAATGCATTAGTTAGGGTTCTTCAACAGTGACAAAGAGAGATTGGTGTTAGTGTTGAAAACCCCCTTTCACCCGTCCACACCCCTACGGCATCGGTGCGTGTTGGTTGTCGGCCCTAACTCTCACCCCAACAGATGTGTGAAGAAGCAGAGGTATAGGAGAATGGGGTGAGAGTTAGATGACAGCCCCAACGCCAGCACCC
Organism: Neoceratodus forsteri; assembly: GCA_016271365.2. NCBI lineage: Eukaryota > Metazoa > Chordata > Ceratodontiformes > Ceratodontidae > Neoceratodus > Neoceratodus forsteri. Next base: position 119,083,258 of record CM028136.1, on the reverse strand, counting down.
TGATGTGCTAGTTGGGGGTGGATGGGGGTTAAAGGGGGTCTTTCTACCCTAACACCAAATTTCCTCTCTTTTGTCGCTATGGAACAACCCTAACTATTGCATTAAATGGAGTTTTTTGCCTCTAATTTCCCTTTTTGAGAATGATAATGAGAAATAGTGAATGTAATGCGGTGGCGGGAGCGCGGGGCCTGAGGCACATGGTGACACAAAGCAAAACAGAAAGATAAACAGCACTGTAGACACAAATCATTAAAATAACGCAAACGCAAGTCCAAATGAAAATGCAAATGGTAACGTACATGGTGCCGTAGACGGGAACGGTAAATGAAACAGGTACGGGAACGCAAGCGGAACCAGTAACGGTAACAGTAATGTAAGCACACAGGCTGGTTTTCCCCAAAAGCTGCATAGAGAAAGACAGTGAGTACAAAGAATGTATGCATAATAATGGGTCTCGGAGCAGAAAATGAGGAGTTGGAATACTAAATTGCTTATATCTCAGGAACCATACGACGTAGAAAAAAAATTTAAAAGTCATATGATGTATGACCTTCCTGGCTAGTTTGCACTTAGCCCCCACCAGGGGGCTAAGCATTTTTCCAATGAAAAGTGCGTATCTCGCATCGTTTCCGAGATACGGGCCCTGAAAGGAGTGGCAAACGCCGTAATGTTATCCTATGGGAAAAAAAGAGAAGTTCAGAGTTCAATAACTTTGGCTCCCTGTAATATTTTTTCACCAAACCACTGAAAGGCACATCTGTGGGATGTTGGCTTTCTTCCCTCCAAAATTTCAGCCCAAAAGACCAAACTGTTATTTTGCAACAGGGCGGCAAAGGATTCCTGTAATGTGGCGGATGCCGTAATGTTATCCTATTAGAAAAAGTGTCAACTTTGGAGTGCCGTAACTTTGCCACCCTGTAACATTTTTTCACCAAAATACTGAAAGGTACATCTGCGAGATGTTGGCTGTGTTCCCTTCAAATTTCAGCAAAAAGACCAAACCATTCTTTTGCAGCAGGGTGGCAAAGAATTGCTGTCATTTTGCCATAGCCTGGAAAAGTAGTGTCGCAATTTGCAAAAGCTTTCGCAAAAATTTGCGACACTTTCATGAGTGCGACACTACTTTGAGAAAGTACTTTTTCCAGAAACTTGAAAAACATATTTCTAGGGTGTTTAATCTCAAAATAAAGACATGCCTAGCATCCTCATGGTCCGACTAGGTAAACACAAAAATAATTGTGTTGCTAGAGGGTCCCAAATTTAAATGCCAAGCATTTTTCTGATCGCCAACTGAAAACAAAATGGTGGATTTGCGAAAGTGAAAGTGCCATTTGCGAAAGTAAAAACTGCATTTGCGAAAGTGTTGAACTTTTGTTAACTTTTCCCATTGACTTATAATGAGAAACTGTTTTTTGAATAACTTTTGAACCGTTTAATATTTTTTCACAAAATCTTCAAAAGGCACATCGGGGACCCTGGCCACATGTTCCCTGAAGATTTTGGACCAGTCGCACAAACCATGCGACCTGTAGAGATGACCAAAGAATTGCAAAAAAGTGTAAATGTGAGAGCAGATCACGCTTAATAACTCCACAGCTGTATATCTGAAAAGTACAAAACTTGGAAGATCCCAAGATGTATGGATCTTGATCAGGTATTCCAAATTTCAGGTAAATCCATTGAACAGTTGCTAAGTTATTAAGGTGCAAAATTTTAGATTTAACATGTAAATGGCTCCTCAACTAACTATGGTAGCACTACCATGCTACCATAAAATATATATATATATATATATATATATATATATATATATATATATATATATATACACACACACACACACTTTATCTTGGAATGGGCACCCATATTGGGCACATCATATTTGGGGTGATGGGCCTTTTAAAAAGTTTGTAATATTAATGGAAAACCTACATTGAGATAATGTTAGAGTTATTGGACAAAGCATAGAATTTCAGGTAATTCTAAATTCCAGAAACACAAATAATCCAAAATGACTCAAATAAAATAACAGAACGGGCTAGTGAATGCAGAGTAAATGTCAACATTACAAAATACACAGTAATTCACATTGGTAGAAAAACAAAAAAGCAGAATATTCATGGGAGGGATAGAATTAAAAGTAACAAACTTTGAGCAAGACCCGGGGCTTCACATTACTCATGATTTAAACAGGAAAAAAGGCAATGCAATATATGATAAAACAAACTATGTATTAAACACAATCTAAAAACATTTAAACAATAGGACAGAAAAGGTATTACTACCATCATAGTATTTGTACATCAGACATTTAATTGACTATGGCTGTCAGTGTTTGTGGGGGAGGGGACTACATATAGGGAAATCAATAAAGATAGAAAAACTACAACACAAAGCCACAAAGATGATTAGGGGACAGGAACACAAAACATATAATTAAATGTTGCCATAAGTCATTTCAGGGTTACATACTCTATAAACAGGCAGAACACAGGGTGACCTACTTTTTCTTTTTAATATTTTAATGATGCTGAACTCATGAGGGATCTCAAATTAACACAATGTAACAATTGATACTGTTATCAGTACCAGCTGTAGTCATTCAAAGGTGGGACAAACAAATGGATGGATGACAAAAATACATAACATGTATTACTTAATCTAGAAATGGATCTGTATAGACAGCCATGTCTGATTCCCTCTCCGTAAACCAAGTGCTATACCAAGTATCAAAGTTAGGACTCCGGAGCTCATCATCCTACTTTTTCCCATTCTCTGTCAGTGGGGCACTAGGGTTTCACATTTAATTGGGCAACATGCCATCTGGCAAAGCATTCCTACCTGCAAGTTTTGCCAGAAATGGCACATTCATGTCATCTACCTGAAAACCCTAATTAGGATTTCCTGACTTTGTTATGCTTTGTCTGTGGACCTTTAAAAGCTGCTGACATTTCAAAGAAAACCTTAAAAACATATTAAGTACAAGTCAACTTGCATTTCTTATATATTCTATAGATTTTTCCTACCTATTTTTTTTTATTTCTGATAGAATTTGCATGAATACATCATCTTTATCCCTTAGGGTTCATCTGCCTCCACAGCTCACTCCCTACTTCAGGTGATAATCACCTGTTGTGACATCACAATCTTCTGCCAAGAGAGTATCTGTGATGCCACGAGCAGTGCATTCTGAGCTCAGGTAGGTGTAAGGCAAGAGGAGTAAATGAACTCTTCAGGAGCAAAGATCCTATTTTCATGAAAATGACTGCAGTAATAAATATTACAGAACAGAAAAACAGATCAAATGTGTAATACAAGCAGAACTCAGTGTAAATTTTATGTTTTGTGAAAGTTCTGCTGGAGGCATCAGCTGCTCTTTAACATTATCTTAACTTACTTTCTTGAAGTAAACAATATTGGTTCACATTCTTTTTGCAGTCTGTATTTCTTTCAACTGTTATTTTAACCCAGGATACCTAAATTTCCCAGAAGAGTTAAAGTTAGCATCTTAATGCATTTTGACAATGCACTACACACACTGCAGTCCTTGGACACAATATGTGGTCTGTGGTGCTCAGCTGGTTGCACTATCACCTCTGGAGTGCAAGGTTGTTGAGTTGATGTCCCACTGTGGGAACTTGTGCTTTCATCAAGAGTTGACAGTACAATGCAGCATGAGTTCAGATATGATTTTGATCCCTGTTCTTTCAAGCATATCTTTCAAGGTTATTGAAGTGGAAGTTTAAAATCCCTTGACACTCTTTGTATAACAAAATCCTTATATTACAGCCAACATCCTCTTCAAATACAAAAAACGGATTCCTGTTCATATGTCCATGGCTCTTTGGGAATCCTTTGTGCACATAGTAGCTGCTGACTTATTTGTATGTTATTATGCCTATAGTCACTGTACTGTCACTATCCAGCCAACTGAGAGGTATGGCAGGTGACCTGAGATAAGGACAGGCAAACTGACTTAGATTCAGACTGGAATAACCATTGACTAGAATCATTCAAGTCAACACCTTTGGATTTGGAATCATGTGCCCTAAAACACAATTAGAATCACTGAGGTTTTTAATACCCTAATTTCACTTTCAGTCAAAGAAATTCCCCAACATCTCACCCACAAGTTAGGCTGTTTCAGATTGGGTCAGATCATATCAGTGAAATTCACAAGACACAAGTGCCAGACAATTTTTTGTATTCTACTTCTGAAGTAATTCTGTGGAATTTCAGAAATGTCACCTAATTCTGTAGAATTCAATCACAAGCAGAAATCAGAGATTCCAAAAGTAGTTTGTGTCCTTCAATTTAAATTTTTTATTCAGTTTTCATGAATACATAAAGGTATTTTAAAATCAACTTGGTTCAAAGTAGAGATGTAAGTAATATCACAATAGAAGAAAATCACTTGTCATACTATGGTACATCATGGTGGGGGATCTGACAAAATTAATATATAGGGCTGGATATTCAAAGGGTTGCACAGTGCGCAATAGGGTTGTGCCAGCGCAAGTCAGAAAATGCGCCATTCTGAGATATTCAGCAGGAGGCAGTTGCGCCACTGAAAACATGCTGAGCAACATCGCATTGATAATGAAGGCATGCACAACCAAAGGGGGTGGAACCATGCATAAAGTATGCAGTGCGATCTTCAAAGACTTGTGCAATGCGCAACAGTGGATCAGGCGGAAGTTGTGCCATAGTGGAAATGAGCCAAAATAAAAAGGAGCAAGGAAGAGGTGCAAGAATGCTACAGGGAAGCCACATGAGGCAGGGAGAGAGACAGAGCAAGAGGGACAAAGAGGGCAGGCCAGGGAAACAAGAGGACAGAATAGGGGCAAGGGAAGGTGTGTGGGGCCACAGTGAGCAGAGGCCAGTAGGTGTACCCGGTGCAGTGGAGGTAGCAGTCAGGATAGTGGGGAACACAACAACAGCGGGGGAACACAAGCCAGGGACATGGACAGTGCTACCTTCCACATGGAAGCTGTAATGAGGGGGGTGAGAAGGCATGCTGCAGGGGGACATGGCCGTGGAAGGGCCCGTCAGCGGTACACCCCAACAGGCAGTACCGAGCCTGCACCAGCTTTGAGCTGTACTCAGATGTCGAGATTGTGGGCCGGTACCACCTGAACAGGGCAATACTGAGGTGGCTCTGTGAGCTGTGCAGTGATGTGATGCAGGCACCCACACAACGGAGTCATGCTCTGTCAGTGGAGACAAAGGTAACAGCCTACATGTGCTTGCTCGCCACGGGTACCTTCCAGAGACCAACAGGGGACACCACAGGCATAACACAGTTGGCCACATCACGCATCCTCACCCAATTCCTCAGCACACTGCTGCCACATGCTGCGGAGTACATCCATTTCCCCAGCACCACAGCAGAGCACACAGCAAACATACAGGAGTTCCACAGGGTAGCACATATGCCTGGCGTGCTAGGGGCGATAGACTTCACCCATGTGGCCATTCGCACACCACCTGGCCCCGATGGGGCCACCTATATGAACTGGAAGGGATATGCCAGTGTCAACTGCCAGGTGGTGTGTGATGCCAGTGGGCGCATCATCAATATCTGTGCCATGCACCCTGGGGGAGCACATGATTCATTCATATGGTACCAGTCGGCACTGTGCCATTGATTCAAGAGTGGGGACATCCCCACAGGACATCTAGTGGGTGAGTATACATGTAGAACTGACAAATCGTGGGCAAGGGGGGGTAAGCCACAGGTGCCATGGGTGTGGCACACAGGGTTTGGGGCAGTGTGAGCCTGAACAAGACACTAACCTCCACTATCTCCACACAGGTGACAGTGGATATCCACTCCGTCCCTGGTTGCTCACACCCTACCGGCCCACGACCCCATCGCAGCAACGATTCAATGAGGCACATGCCACCACACGCAACATCATTGAGTGGGTGTTTGGGATGCTGAAGGCGCGTTTCCATTGCCTGGACACCTCTGGTGGTGCCCTACAGTATAGCCCCTCAAAGGCCTGTGGGATATTCCTGGCCTGTTGTATCCTGCACAACATGGCCAAAGACTGTGGGATAGCCGTACAGGTCAAGAGAACAGCGATGGGGACGATGGTGACACCGGTGACGATGGGGATGGGCAGCCCCCCCCTTGGATGACGGGATCCCGACTGATCCGGCTGGCCCAGCTGCACCGGGACACCATCACAGAGGAGCACTTCACCCAACACAGGTAAGTCATGGGGCCATGTGCAACCAACAGTGGCTAGGGCACAACCCATGTACACACAGGGAAACACACCAGGGTTGCATGACGGCAAGGGAAGTGGCAGGGCACAGAAGCACACACATACAACCAGGGAGGGGTGAACAGTAACACGCCACATGGACGGACACACACACACACAATAGGCACAAAGTGCACAGGGGTCAGGTACACAACAGAGCCGGAACACAGACACTAAAAACACACATGTCCACAGGCCACCACATCCACTGACTGTCCATGTGTGAGTGCCAGATGCTGGGCACCATCGCACTTTGGTGTACAGTGCAATGCAGGCATCATCATGCACACGCACCTGTGGACAGCAGTCGGGAGGGTGTACAGGTGGTCCGTGTGTCTCCATGTAGGGCTGGGCACCCACCAGTGCACTGCCCACCAAAACACACATTGCACACAGAGCAGCACCAGACAGGGCCCACACTGGGAGACAGCTCAGTCTTGCGGCACAGTGCCACTAACCCCTCGGATGCATGGGCGGCCCCAACAAGACCCAGCAGCACTGGCAGGCTGAGCACGGGCCTCATGGGGTGGCACCGATGGTCACCAGGGGTTCCACTCTTGTGAGCTCGACCGTGCCTGCACAGGTATCTCGCTTTACAGATATACCTGCACAGAAGTGCTCAGGAAGCCCACAGCTGAACCCGGCGTTGACAGGGTGGGTGTCGCACGATGCTGGGAATGAGGAGTGGATAGTGAACTGTGCGGTGTGAGTGGCACAGGGGCACCTGACTGTGTGCCCAATGTGGCCACGACAGCGACCAACGCCTATGTCTGCCTGTTAATGGCGGTGGTCACATCCATCCGCAAATGGTCAATCCGTGACAGGATCCTCTCGGTGTCCCTGCTGTGTCACTCCTCAACCCACTCCACAGCTACTCACAGTGCCTCCATGGACGTTGCTAGCTGCATCTGCTGCTGTACTGATGCCTGCAGCAGGTGGGTGTGCTCGTCAAAGAGGTCATCTGCCACATCGGCAACCTGTCCCTCAGGGTATGGAAGGGCCTGATATTTAACACCCCTTGAGGGTGGGCGTTGCTTACCAGGACCAGGTATGGGCAAGTCCACAGGCGGTGCACATACGCCACCGCTGAACCCTGTACCCCCAGTCCCGATGGGTGACTGCTGCTGCTGCCCCTCTGCCTGCTGTGCCCAAGGGATCAGTTGTTCCACCGCTGTGGCCGCAACAGTGCCACTGATCTGTACAGCCACCGGTGCTGCCCCACCAGTGCTGACAGGCAGAGCCTGGGACTGTGCTGATGTGCTGGCACACACGTCAGAACCAGCCAGGTCCATGGGCGTGAGCTGGTCTGCTGTGTGTCCATTCTGTGACACACACATGTCAATGCCCATAATGGTCGTTGCATCATCAATGGTGCAGGTCTGTGCCACAGCCACAGCATGCTGGCATGCTTGGACGCCAGACCGCTGAGACACAGTAAGGGCACCCCCCACACCTGTCTCAACGACATCAGTGTTGGCAGCCAGGCGTGCACACTGGTGCAATGCATGCCAGCTACCTGTGGAGGTGGATGGTCCCTCCTCCAACTCCAGATGGCTGTCTGCAGTGGACAGGCCCTCCACCGCTGACCCCTGCAGACGCACAGGATCTGTAACAGGAAGTAAGGACACGTTAATGCATGTGATCTACCTTCACCCCCCCAGACCATGACGTACCATGCAGTGATGGGCTACCACCTGTCTGGAAGCCACCTCCTGGAACTCCCTCAATGGCACTGCGCTGCATGCTTGCAGCGAGCTTGTCCTCTGCCGGAGTCAGCTGCACCACCTCTGGCTGGCCCCCGCCTGTTGCAGCATGTGCCGCAATGATGGCAGCCATTTTTTCCTTCACCCTCCTCCTGTCAGTACCCATCTTCTTTTTACACTTCTGCACAGAGCGCTGGTGGCTGCCGTGCAGGTTAACGGCACGTGCCACACCCTCCCATGCAGCAGCACGGGCCTGAGGGGTGCCCCGCTGTCCTCTGAGAAGTGGCTCCTCATCCAGGTAGGCCTTGAAGAGTGCCTCTGTCTCAGCCTTAGTAAAATTAGGCCTCCTCTTCCACCCACCATCATCCTCCTCCTCACCCAGTCCTCGCTCGGTCATTTCACAGCCTGTATAGGTGAGAGTGGTCATCTTGTGACTGTGCAGTACAAAGCAATTCCCTGAGACCACAGTCCAGAACAGCACACAGCATGCAACTTACCTATCAACTGCAGTAACCGAATATGGCCACTGCAGAACAGCGTCGCATTTTTATAGCGCAATCCATGCAAATTAGGTGTGGCGCAACTTTAATGAGATGCAATTGCATTGCTGCGCCATTGAATGGCTGATCGGATGATTTGCATATGACGGCTGAATATCATGCTGTTGCGCTTTGCGCAATTGTGTTGTATGTGCTAAGCCAAAGGCGCAGTTCTGTGGCTGCATAGTACACCGCACTGTGCATGCCCAGGTAGCTTACACATACATCTGCCGCACTGATGACGTGCTGTGCATTGTAGGCAATTAAGGGCACGGCCACCATTGTGCCAGTGGCGCTATGGAGAGGGTCATTACATGGTGCTGTGGCCCAACTGCGCTATAGTTCGCTGTGGCAATGGCATACAGGCAACCAGTGGTGCTAGATGCATAGACATCCAATGGCACTGTGTGTGGCCATGCACCAGAGACCCATGACCCTGTGCCATACCTTTTCCCCCTTGGCGCCATACATCTGGCATGGCTGCAGCTCTATCGCGCTGTTCGGTGACAGCGCGATAGGGATTGGTGGTGCTGTACAGACAGCGCGATAGGGACTGGTGGTAATGTACTGCGCAGCACTTCCATGTGGGGTTGTCGTGTTGCGGAGCGCCATATTGCCTACTATAGCACTTGAGATGGCATGCAGGAGAGCCCCTCAGTGGAGTTCCCTTGAGCTGGCCAACCTTGTGGCCATTGTGGAGCCACACTATGGCCCACTGTATGGTGAGGTTCCACTGGACAGGGCCAGGACCCAGGTCTGGCAACAGGTGGCCACTGACCTGAAGGCGGCCACTGGCTGCAGGAGGGTGGCCGAGCAATGCAGGCACCGCTATGGGGACCTGAGAAAGAGGGAGCCGGAGCTACTGGCACATCTGTGGTCGTGTGCCAGGAGGGGCATGGTGCCTCGTCCAGGTGGGTGATCCGTCTACGCACCTGTATGGTCCATATGGGTAACACTGTCTTTTGTGTCCAGCACATAGGGGAGGGATGTTCTTGGGTTGGCTGTGGCGGTGTTTACAGGATATGTGATGGATGGGTCTGGCTGGGTGGGTGGGCACACACATTGGGGCAGGGGAAATATGCTTTGGGTTTGTACTGATATGTTGCTCTTCTTTTGTCTCCCACAGGCATGGCGGAGCAGAGGAGAGCCACGACAGCAGCGGAGGGTGGTGGAAGCAGAATGGGAGCATGTCGGGGAACAACCCCAATGCCAGCGACAGCCCAATGAGGGTGAGTGCCATGACACCATGATTGCTATTGCATGCTGTGTGACAGGGTGGGGAGCAGGGCATGGCCACCATCTATGGACACCACTGCCATGCACGCAACATGTGACAGTCAGCACTGTCCAGTGGCACTGCATGTCTGGGAGTGCATCAATGGTGGTCCATGCATGCACTGGGCACATGGCTGTGGCACTGTCTACCTACCGCATAGCCACATTACTGTACGGCCTTGGTTGTGCTGTGCTGGACATGGGCGGTGTGTGTGTGCAGTGGTACACATGGCTGTTGCTGCCTGGTTGGGCATGTCTTGTGCACACGGTCACTGTGGGTGGGTGCACACCATCACAGGAGAGGGGCACATGGCTGTATGCCATGCATGATGGGTGGGCTGCAGGGGGATGGACAGTCACACCGATTGACTCTGATCCCTTGTCCTAGGTGTGTGGATACTCCCTCGCAGAAGCGATCCATTCAGGATCTGGTTCAGTGTGGTGGCGAATCCCTGGCCATACTGCAGGACCTCCATCAGCATGGGGTGAGGAGGAGAAGGCTACCCTGGGAACGGCCCCAGGCAGCAGAAGAGCAGGCTGGATGCCACTGAACATGCATTACTTCCCCCCTTTGACTGACCCTCACACCCCACCTTCCCTCTCCCATTTGTTCACCCCTGCCCCTTCCTGACCCCCACCTTGTTCCTGTACCTCCACCCCATATATGTATATATGTATATAGCTGTTGTTGTTGTTGTTGTTATATATTTTATAATACAGATTTTGATATGAATACTGTGGTGGTCTCTGATTTGCAGCTGGCTATAGGTGCTCAGTTGCAGTGGTGTGCATTGCATCTGGGGTGGTTCAGTCATGGGTATGTGTGTGTGTGTGTGTGTGGGGAAGTGTCTCTGGTGTGGGAGTGGCTATCAGTCGGTATCTGTGGTGTGTGTTGTTCTCTGTGCATTGCATTACTGTGTGCAGTGGTCCATGGTGCCTGCTCTGTGTCCATTGTGCTCCTGTCAAACTGTCCTTGGCCTGTGCAGCTGACACCCTTGCATGTCTGTGGCCTGCGAGGTCTGCTGCTTGTCAGTGGTGGCTGTCCCTGCAGGTCATCCACTGTGACCGTCACAATGCTGGGTTGCCTCCTGTCACTGGTGAGGTGCATGTTTGCCTCAGGTGACACTGTGGCCTCCACAGTTGCTGTCCCACCTCCATGCTGTGGCTTGTGTATGTTGCAGGGGCTGTGCACCACTGTCTGTGACTTGTGATCCAGGCATATGCTGGTGGCGTACAGGGCCACAGTTCATGCACAGGGTGGGTGTCACCCCTGTGCCATGGTGGACCGCAGGCTGTGTGTGCACAGTTTACATGGGCCCACAGTGGGGCTTGGTTGCCACACTACTGCATCCCTGTGTTGGTGTCCCGAGGTATGGGTGTGTGTTTGCCCCTGCACTGTGTTGCATCCGGTGTGCTGCATGCTTCCACAGCACACAGTGTAGGTGTCTGTGCTGGCTGCTGTGGCTCATGGTGGGTGCGCTGTGACACTTTTCTACTGTGCAGGTTGCTGTATCAATGGCAGTGGTGTCAGGGGCATGCCCTTTCCCGAGTGGGGTACCTCTTGTGGTGACACATGTTCGGTCTCTCAGCTGTGCCTCAGGGGGATTGTGCATGTTGGCACTGTGTCTGCCACTGTTGCATTGCCGTGTGCTGCCACCCACTGCTGGGTGCTCATGGTGGCTCTGGCTTGTATGGTTCTGTGGTACATGAGGTTGCAGTGTGACAGTGGTGGGGTATGCATGGGTATTCCTGCAATGATGGTCACTGCTCATGGGGGTGTCTTGGGGTCATGTTGCAGGGTGTGCTGTGCAGGGTGGGGGCTGCTGTACCATTGGGTGGTCTGCCCTCCTTGTGTGGCAGTCTCAGCTTGCCGGTGGGTGTGCTGGGGCACCATGGCCCAGCTGTGCTTTGTTTGGTTGTCCCCATGGGCAGGTGGATATTCCATCCCTCCCCCAGTTGTGCTGTGCTTGGGGTGTGGGGGTGCATTGTCAGTTCTGCAGTGTGTTCCTGTGCCCATCTGTGCCATGAGTGGTGGGCCCCCACCTACCTCCCTGGTTGTGCAGTTTCATTGCTCTGCTGCTGGGGGGGCTCCCTGCTTGCGCTATGGCACCTCTGGGCTGCTCAGCTGGGCTGCCCTTGTTGCGCTATAGCACATCGTATCTGCTCAGCTTCCCCTTCCTAGTTGCGCTATGGTGCAAGTTGTGCAATATTCAGACGTTGGCTGTTTGAGCAATTTGGCTTGCTCCTTTTTTGAATATCGCATCTATTGCGCATGGGCGCAAAGGACTTGTGCTTGCTCCTGCTATTGCACACTTTTTGGGCTCAGTTTGAAAATACAGCCCATAATCTATAAAAAAGCTTATTAGGATGACCTAATAAGCAGCATCGTTTAGGAAGATGCCTACACATATTGTCTGATAAATGTGGTTAGTGCCTCAGTACAAGAACCACCTTCTATGATGTTAATGTCCAGTAGCTGTAAAGTGAAAACAGTGACAGCTGTATGAACCTAGCCCCCTTAAATTAGAAAAGAGCATCAGGGCTCCACTAACTTTGCAAATAACCTAATTTAGTGTTTGTTTTTTTGTTTTGTACTACAAAACTTGAAGCTTCATCTGTAATGAAACAACTCATTGAAACATAATGTAAGAAGAACAGATCTGCCACTCTTATGTCACTCTTAATATGTATTACCTACTGAGCCACTGACACTGTTGGTGTCAGTGGCTCAGTAGGTAGCACACTCGCCCCTGAGGCTGGGAGATCAGAGGGCTGTGGGTTCAGTTCCCACATCTGGCACTTGGGTTAATATCCCAGTACTGACACTGTAGTGCAGCATGAGATGGGTGCTGCACTTCTGAGGTGCTGTCTTTCGGATGAGACATTAAACCGAGGTCCCATCTGCCTGGATTGGTGGTAGTCCAGGTGGATGTTAAAGATCCCATGGCACTTATCAAAAAAGAGTAGGGGAATTTTGCTTGTGTCCTGGCCAAATTCCCTCATTTACTAAAATACCATCAACAGCTTACTCTGGTTCAAGGTCAGTTGGCATTCATCTGTATCCCCCTTCCCCAGGTTGTGCCTGAAAATAGGCAGGATTTGTCTAGTGCACTTACCTGGGCAACAAAAACTAAACTAAATAAATAAAAATATTAGCTGACTGCCAAAACATCAACAAGACACTTCTAATATTCCATTAAACAACTTTGAAATAGCTAAAGCTGATAAACAAGGACCATTTTAAAGAATATGGTACATATATCTGATATCAGCAATTTAACCTAATGACTTGTTATAAAGTTAACTCATTAATGTATTTACTGGGGTACTCACAGTGTTCAGACAATTGATCTGGGGCTCTGTGCATAACAACTGCAGCCATGCACATATAGCACACCGAAAAATCCACCTTGTGGCTGCCTCTATATTACCTTCAAGGATCCCTTCTTCAGGAAATAGTCCCACCATTCTCACTAATGAAATAATAGTAGGTAGGCAGACTTCCACATTGTACCAAGCGGCTTAATGGCTGAGCCTTAAGCTTACTGGGATGTAGCCCTTAAAGAAAAAAAAAAAGAAACACTGCTATAACATAATTTATGACTCATGGCACGTGAACACTTAAGGGGGTGAAGAAGCAAACATGTAGGCCAGGTCTCTTTTGGATTACAAAAGGACATAAGCACAGTATTGAAAAACAGTTATGTTATTCACAAGTCAACCCTTTTAATCTCAATCTGGAATTGACTGTCTGACTACAAAGTCAGCTTTTATGGCTTCTGCTTTTTTGCCTGCCTCCTGAGGAAATGTAACTATGCATACTCTGCCTGTATATGTTACCTTCAGTTTAGTTAGGATATGGAGGGCATGAGAAATTCTCAAGGGTAGGAGACCAGCTCTTACTGAATCAAAAGCTTTCTGTTGTTGCTTCCTCTAAAAGCTGAAGTCTGGGAAAACATATACTGGTGAGCCATCCTCTTGCATTAGTGAGCCCAAATCCTTGGCAGATTGTTAAATTAAGTTACAGATATGTGGTCTGTAAGTTATCAACAACAGTATCCCATTTACAAGGTGACCACAACTGAACACTTCCAAAAAAGGGCAACTCAGTCATGGCACTTGTGCACAGGGCTACCTGGCAAAGGAGGGCAAACAGATAGGGGGTTTGTTGAATATAGTGATGAGATATCATTATGTATACCCATTCAGGGAGGTAGGGGAGGGACCACACCGTGTGACAGGTGGGAGGGGAAGGAGGTTTAATCGGGTGTAGTGCAGCATTGGGCTGCCAAGCTGGCATGTGGTTGAGAATCCTTAAGTAGGGTGGTGTGAGGGGGTGAAGCCTCTAGTGGGGATGGTGCATGGGACACCACCACCCCCATAAATATAAGAAACCTGCATCTTGGGCTCCCTCTTGCTGTTCACCATGAGTCTACATCGCCAAAATTCATTTTCAGCAATTCAGAGTCACCCAAATGGTGGTCTCTATTCTACGATCGCTGTTACCACATAGAACCTCAGCAACAGTATGCTTGGTTGAGAAGGTTCTTCTGACCATTGGTGAGGCATGATCCAGTACACCTTATACAGCTGATCCCTTATTTAAGTATCCAGCAATTTTTTTTAGCAGTTTAAGTAGGTCACCCATGAAGTTGATCGGGTCTGTCCCATCTGATTCCTCTGTTACACTCATTAGCCTTATGGTGGCCATGCTTGAGCTGTTTTGAAAATGCTTGAGTTGGCTCTGTAAGAGTTTATTTTCTTTAACTAATCCAACATCTGCTGTAGCTGTTTTATTAGCTGAGTCTTGTGTTGCTTTTGGTTCAATGTTTACCATGTCAATTCGTGCTTCTACCATTGCAAGTCTTGTATTAAATTAATCAACTTTTCAATCTACTTCAGTTATAGCCTGCAATAAGGCCTCATTTGTAGGTTCATTCTGCAGACCACCAGCACTTTCTTGATGTACACACTGCTTCCCACATGTTCTTGCATCTTCTTGCTGGTGGACTTGGCGCTTAGCTGCACAGTCTGCTGTTGAGGTCTCCTACCTCAAAAACACTCATGTTTGGTGCTGTTGTATAGTCTTTAACAACAGTTATTAGGCCTATTATCTTTCTTTGTGAAAATCTGCAACATGAAGCTTTTATTAATGTAAAGATAGCAAAATAGACCAAGCTATTCCCAAGCATGCCTGTGCCTATTGCTGCTAGCTCCACCCCATGTCTTTTGTATATATTTATTTGTTTATATCTATCTATCTATCTATCTATCTATCTATCTATCTATCTATCTATCTATCTGTCTGTCTATCTACCTATCTGTCCATCTATCTCTTTTATTTATGTTTATGTAGTTATTTAGTTAGTTAATTTTTATTTATTTTTGTTGACCTTGATCGAAAAGGGATGACCAGGCAATGTTGCCTATTTTCAGCTTCATCCTGGTACTGGTAGTGAAGGAATACAGATCAAAACAAGTTCAAACTAAACCAAATTAATCTGTTGGTGGTATTTCTTTAGTAAATAGGGGAAGTGTGACCAGGATACCAGGGAAAATCTCCTACTCTTTTCAAGAAGTGTCATGCGATCTTTAATGTTCACCTGAAAGAGCACCAGAACAGGAGGGCAGAACCTCAGTTTAATGTCTCCTCCAAAAGGCAGCACCTCAGGATTGCAACACCCTCTCATCCTTCACTATAGTGTCAGTACTTGGATTAAAATTGCCATTCATAAATCACTGATTAACGTTCCATGGTTCACAAGAACCAAGGATCAGTGGTTTGAATTAATGCAATTTTAAACATTATTTATTTAGTTATTTCAAAAGTTTCAACTGTAAAGATATACACAGCAATAACAGCTCATTTCCAAATGTGTCCATGGAGATGGGGGAAGGGGAGTTCAAAAACAATCAACATTTATTTATTGAAATATTCCACCAGGAAAGGCACACTGAGCAACAAGATGCTAAATTAAACATACGTTGAAACTATGTATTACAAAGCAACAGACATAGTAATAAAGTGTAGAATAATACAATTATGGAATGTACAATTATACAATAAATAGAAAAAGGTAATAATTACTGGTAATCATTTTAATATCTGGAAAACCAGATCTTAAAACCACATTATAACTGCCCTGTTGTTATTTTGCATTACAACTGGGTAGTTGTAATCATCAGTTTTCAATCACTCTCGTGTTCACATAGATGCGAGTGCTACCAAAACAACTGCTGCTTTCACTTTCTCAAACATGCAAACTCAAACTGATTAAAAATGATCACCAGCATATCTAAAAAAAAAAAAAAACATTGCTGGATGTGTGTATAATCAGAATTTTACACACACCCTTGGTATGGAATGCTTGTATAAACCCCTTTGAGATTCACTCATGGGGTTTATGTAGTGTTCCACACCTCGGGTGTGTGTAAAATTCTGGTTACACAAAACCAGTCATGTATTATTCTACATTTAACAGTGGGCAATTTGTGCAAGAAACAGTGTGAATGGCCTGGCCATAGGTATTAAAGGAAAATACATTACAAAGTGCCGAGACAATGTAGACTAGTTGCTGAATGGTGTATAAAGGAAGAAAGGGTTAACAGGGTAAGGATCAGGGAGAGAGAGGGTGAAGGATGAATAGAAGATATTGAGAAGAGAGTGGGAGAAGTATCTGGTGCATGTGCAAGAATGGAGGAGAGAGAGCACATTTGGAAAAGGAGGAGCAAATCATTATGAGTAGAGAGTTACATAGTTTGGGAAAGTGATAGGAGAAAGCAGCCTGTCCAGCAATGGATTTCCTTGAAGAGCGAGTGAAGTGACAATAGTTAGAGTTGTGAAGGGAATAAGAGTAAGGTGGGGGGGTGGGAGAGAGGTAAGGTAAAAGTGGAGGGAGGCAATTCAGAATTTGAAGATGAAGTAGGCACAATAAATAAGGGATCTAGCTTCAAGGGAGGTGAGGAAGAGGGAGGAGTGTAAGGAGTAATGGTGAGTACATGGTGAAAAGTACAGAGCAAATCAACACAAGGAATGAAAGAGGGGCTCCAGTCTGGCAAGGGTGGTTTTTGGAGCAACACTGTAGACAATGTCACCATAGTCAAAAATGGGGAGAAACATTTTCAGAGGAATATCTCTATGGACAGATTGAGGGATGCAGCCTTTGTTCCTGTACAGCACACCAAGTTTAGAATTCCATGGAATTGATTAAAAAAGGATTCTGAAAAGCATTTTGGAAAAGGAATTTTCATTCTACCTGAATTCCACCAGCAGAATTCCACATACCACAGAGCTCTACCCAAGACACGGGCAGGTCAGAATTGAAAGAAGTTCACTTCTTCATCCATATCTGAGATGCTGTTTGTATGACAGGTGCTATAAAAACACAATTCTGCCATAATATTGCTGTTATTTGATCAAATACATTCTTGCAGAAGATGTTTTGCTTTGTTTAACAAATTGCATAGCTCTTTGTGAAGAGAATACTATTTATGGTTTGAAGAAAGGATTTCAACCCAAGTCATTTTTTTTTCTCTTTGTAAAAGTGCCCCGCATACAGAGAATACAGTAGTTTTCTTGATTTAGCAAAATGTGCTTTTTCACCTATTTTTCCAAGGTAGCAGCCCAGGCAAGACCTACTTCCTCACCACACATTTGCCTGCCTAGTGAAATAACTGCCTGTACAGTAGCTATCATCCTGCTCAGGGAAAAATGTGTTTTGTTCACAATTTTTTTTTCATTAAGAGACAAAATGCACTTGCCCACAGAGCAGCTTATACATTAAATCAATGAATCTCAACCTCAGAATGAAACACAAAGCACTGTGGAAAATACATGCAACTCACTATGCTGCAATGAAGACTGGCAAGATCGTAAGGTACAAAAAGGCTATACGAGCACTATGCAAAAACTGAAAACAGCAGTATGGTTGTAGGTAATCTGCTTGTGATAACCAATGACAATTGAATGTATGTTATATAGCGTATTTCAAAAGAAATGCTCCAGAGTAATTTTACAGTGGCAAAAAATGAACCAGTTGCAAAGTTTCATATGTTTTGTATTTCTGGATAGAACTTAACCAAGATAGGCTGCTGAATGGGTTAAGGGCATATAGAGTAGATAAAGCAATGAGACCAGATGGGATGGATTCAAAGATGCTTAAAGAAATGCCAGAGGAGTTAGTAGCACGTGTGGCCAAAATTTGCAACAACTCACAAAACCTACTGTAGGGTTGTCCCCCCAGGCACAGGAAGACAACAAATGTGGTTCCCCTGCACAAAAATGGCAGAAAGGACAAGCCAGGTAGCTGCAGACTATTCAGCTTAATGACTATAGTTGGGAAGGTGATAAAGGCCATACTAATAGAGAGAGAGTGGTAGACTTTCATGAGCTAAATATACTACAGGATGGCAAGCAGCATGGGTTCCCATTAGGAAGTCATGTCATAAAAACCTGATCAAGTCCTTTGACTGGGTGATCAGAGTGATTGACAAAGGACAGACAGTTGACATAATGTCCCTGACCTCAGTAAGAACTTTGATTCAGTCTTGCATGAAGACTGGTCAAGAAATTGAGGGATCCAGGGATTGCAGAAAGGAAAGTACCATGGGTGGAAGGCTGGTGAGGGGACAAACCCAGAGGGTAGTGGTGAATAGGGAGTTCACTGATATTGAAAAGATAATGAGCTGGCACCACTGGGCTCAGTCCTTGGGTCCATCCTTTTTAACATATTCATCTGTGACATAGGGGACAAAGGGGAGGATTTTTAGAGAAAGATCTGCTACTTTGCCGATGATACAAAGATCTGATGATGGTGGACAGCGAGGAAGGGATCAGGATTCAGAGGGATGACCTGGGGAGCTAGAAAGATTGTTCATGATTTGGCAACTGAACTTTTTGGGGTTATTTCTGTTTATGCCCCTTCTGTCCAGGGCCTCCTAACTCTGAGGACCTCCAGGTACTCCCTGATTCCTCTGCCTCCCCCTGTTACAGCCATTTACCTCCATGGAGGCTTGGATGTACTCCCAGGTGGGGTCAGAGTAAAGGGATGTATCCATGAGATTCTTTCTGAATTTTGTTAAGTGGTATCATGTACTGGGAAGGAAGGGATCCAGGTATACTGTGGCCCTTCATAAGGGAGGTGCTGGAGTCATTTTTCCTTCATCATCCTCCTGTCCCTGGGGGACGCTGAATGCTAGAACATCAAAACACATACAAAAACACTGTACGCATGTCCAAATGCAAACATCAGCAATATCCCCACTAGTTGTGGGCAAAGTCCATGCACTTCACTACACAGAGTATTTCACATCAAAACTACAACTACACGAACTACTCCGCAACGTGAAGTGAATAACTTAGCTTTGAATTTTTACACAAAGTCCCATTGTTTCCTATGGACTTCACGCTGACTTCACCTTTGTTTTGCCCTTTGAGGGAAAGTTTGCAGTGAATCATGGGATGGCAGGTCACATGGGCTCTAAATTGTCTTGCACAGCCTCCGTTCTGCATATTGTGCGTAGTGTAAAGCTGAAGACAGTTTGCTGTCAGTGCTCTGTGAATCAAACCATCAAAAACCTTTTAAAAATCATTTTTGAGCCAATTTATTTGGTCAAAATGTAATGAATATATTGCAGGAAACCATCCTGTGCTTATATTATCAAGTATTTATTGTTTTTGTGTGCATTTTGAATGTTAATTTAGAATATTCAGTCTGTGTACTGACAGACACTGTAGAAGTGTGCTTCAGGGGAAGGGCAGATCTGTGGTGAAGGGAGATTCACAGTGAGAAAGGCAGTATTTCTAGCTGTTGTTGGGTAGCTAGCATGTTAGTATGTGTGTGTTCATTTACACTGTAATACTTGTAGCAAGTTTAGATAATTTTTTGCTGTTTGCTGTGGTGCTGTGTCTTATTTCATTCAGTTTAAAAGATTTGATTGTAGTGTACTGAACTGTTGAATTTTCTGCACATTACCTTTAGTGTGTGTGTGTCATCAAGTCAGACATATTTTGTTGCACCACACCGTAATAGTAGCACTCTGAATCTATTATCTGTCTGCAGTATTTTTTACTGCTTCATTCTGTCTATGTAGTGGACTGTTACTGTACCTACCCCCCCCCACACCCCACAAAAGAAAGCATTATTTTTCCAGTTTTGGATTTGTGATCACTGGTTAAGGTGCTGTTGTTCAAAAGTGTTATAAAAAAGCAAGATATAATCCAAAGTCCATCAAAACTCATACATCACACTCTAAAATGGGCCAGTTCACTTCTCAAAATTTTTATCCACTTAATAGTAATCTTGCTAGGAAAACCACATCTAATGTATCTTTGGCAATTGTCCTCATGAATTGAAAGCGGCTGCTGTTGCCTATTCTTACACGGAGCTCAATTGCTCATTGCTTTCATTAAACCACATTCTGGGATAGAACTTAGTGTCTTTACTTCTTTTTCAACTTACTTGCTCCATGCAGTGCCCCTCATCTCAGGCAAAAGACTGCCTTCTGCGTGGAGCAAGTAAGTTGAAAAAGAAGTAAAGACATTTAGATGTGGTTTTCCTAGCAAGATTACTATTAAGTGGATGAAAATTTTGAGAAATGACCTGGCCCATTTTAGAGTGTGACCATATGGTAATAGGAACAGGACGGCATGGTGCTCGTTTTGAGAGTAATATATCAGGACTTCCAGATCAGTGGAGTTCAAATAAATGAAAATTAAGTGTCAACACTGTTCATATATGATTGGCCTGAGGAAGTGACGTTAAGCCACAAAACTGTTGCCTCATGTATATGGGTGTGAAGAAAAAGAGTTTAATTAATATATGACTTTTGATGAACTTTGGATTATATCTTACTTTTTTATAACACTTTGAACATTGAAGCCTATAATTAAGATTGTCCAGAATTACACTATATGTAAGGGCATCCTGTATCAACACCAGTAGTAAGGTGCTGTTGTGCCTGTGCATCTGCATCTGTTTAGGGCCCAATATCCATCTATAAACCACAGTTCTTGTTTTTTGGCTTCCCATCCACCCCAAAGTTCAGAAATCTAACTTTGTTGTTAACTTTGTGTGCAATCCCGAAAAGTGCCCACAAAGAGACTTGCATGCAAAGTTGTTTCTGACCATGGCACTGCTGCCAGTGGCAAAATTGGCTGTGGGCATGGGCGTGGTAGTACGCAGTATAAGGGCATAGTTGATGGCAGTAAAGGGATTACTTCGACTATGCTTTTGGCAGTAGAATCAGTTGCTTCAGTGACGGTTGGAGATGCTGTTGTCCCCACTGGTGGTGGTAGTGAAGTTGGTGATAGCATGAGTATTGCCCCAAGTTCAACCTGTGACAAGTTAACAAGTTGCCAAATTTTTGTAGAGTCCAAAGATGTGAGTCAGAGTGTAGTTGATGTTACACTACCTGTCCCCATACCCACAGTAGTTGAACATGATTCTTCTTTTTTATTTTGTTATTTTTTTGATTCTTTCTTTATTGTGCCTACCTCCTTGGCTGGGGTGGTCCTATGGTCCACCAATTAGGGCTGCTATGGCTCCCACATGGTGTGCCATGCCCATGCTTCAACCCCCTCCTTCTCCCTCTCTAAGGTCATGTTGCAGACCCCAGTGCAGAAAGCCAAGGGGTCAGGGCCAGAGGGAGCTCCTGGAGCAACTGGTGAAGTGCCATAACAGACCCTCATGAGTGCCGGAGGATTCAGCTAGTTTTGTCCCCTGGATTCCCCATGGTGGAGGTGTACAAGGATGCCAAGGACTCTGCAGCACATGCTCACACATGCTGCATATCAGAAGTCTGCCCATGCCAACCCCTCCATTACTCTGTGAGCTGTACTACCCCTTAGCCAATGCCAGGAGCCAGCACCAATGCAGGACTCCTCCCACCCTCCCGGAGGAGAAAGCAGTCCCAGGGATGCTCAATCCTCCTCCCCGGCCAATCCCAGATAACCCAAATCCAATACTAAATCTGGGTCACCAGCATGGTGCAAGGTTTGGCGTCCAGCACCTCAACCCTCAGTGTTACTGGGCTGACCCGTTGAACATGACTCTAATCTTGACGATGACTCACAATCACAATCTCATTTTTCCAGTGTTGTTGAGGTTATACCTGGGCCATCCAACTATTCAAATGTTGAAGAAAAAATAGTGGATGATCATACTGAGGCTGTGCTTGGACTTGGAACATGTTCTCCACAGGACAGCCTCCAAGCTGAATTTGTGGATGTGGATGATGATAATGATGATGATTCCAGTGACCCCAGTTGGGAACTGGAGAAAAAGAAAGTAAAGGTGGCTGTGTGTAAACAGTCTGTGATTAAATCCTCCCCACCTCAAAGTTTGATGTAGCTGTGTCTGTTGATGATGATCACCCAGTAATAGTCATAGACTGTGATGGTCAGGTAGAGTCCAAGTGTGCCCAACAACAGACATCATGCAGTACACCCCATTTCAGTGTCTAAAACTGGAGTCCAATATGCAGCATAGGGACATGTGAAAATAGGATATTAAAATCCTTAGTTTGGGATTTTTTCATACAAGATGCAAGTGATGAAACAGTCGCAATCTGCCAGCTTTGCCAAGTGTGCATGAGGCATGATAAAAAGGGTAGCCATCTGGGCACTGGGGGCCAGCATACACATCTGAAAAGCAGGCACATGGCACTGTGAACTCAGCACCAGAGGGGAGTTAGTGTCACAGTGGGGCATTCATCCTCATCCACCTTATTGAGCATTGTATCCCTTCCTTGACTGGAAATAACCCAAGTAGCCATATCTGTAGTAGTGGTGAAATAACACCAGAGGATTGCTACAGGCATGAGGAGGAGGAGGAGGATTTTGAATTGTCAAGTAGTGGTCAGAGCAGCGGTGGTGGTGGTCTATGCAGTATTTCTAGTACATCAACCCCTGTGCTTAAAATGAGGAAAATAACATCATTTGTTGACTTGCCACCTGTGCACCCCTCATCACATGGTAAAAGCACCCCACCCATGGATGTTCACAGATCAGAGCCATTTGGCATGCCATATGCAAAACGTGTAACAATGCAGCCCACATTGCACAGTCTTTTGCCTGGAACATGAAATATCCACCAAATCATATGGTGTCACATGAAATAAATGCTGTTGTAAAGGAAATGCTGGCAATTGACCTTTGCCCTTCTCCTTTGTGGAGAATTCTGGATTCTGGCATTTTCGACGCACTTGTCACAAATGGAAAATCCTGTCCAGGACCTCCTTTTCCACCCATGCTGTCCTGGAGTTATAGCAGTTTGTGACAGAGTCTATAAGACATGCCCTTCAAAATTCCTCATTCCCTTAAGTATGGATATGTGGACAAGTGGCAAAATGGCGGGTAGTTCCTAACTATGTATTAGTACACATTGGTCGCAGGTACTGGGGGTTGTCTGTGCTGGCAGGTTTGGAAATCAGTGTAATAAATCAGACTGTCATGGTAGTAACCTTCAGGGAATTAGACAACATGCGATGCTTGCAATGTACAGTGTAACAGAGTCCCACACAGGTGAAAACACTCTAGACTTGCTACTGACAGAAACTGATGAGTGGCTGAACCCCCAGTCCCTAAAAGCTGGCTTTATAGATAGTGACAATGGATCAAATGCTGTTAATTGTATCAACAATGGTGGCTTTGTGAGGGTTCCCTGCATGGCCCACTGTTTAAATCTTGTGGTACAGGAGTTTCTGCAGCACCATGACATCAAGCAAACAGTACACTTTGCATGCTGACAGTACACTTTGCATGCTCTGGAAAGGCCTGTGACTAGCTTGGGGCAGCTGCAGATTCAAAACAGTCTCCCTCAGCGCTGCCTCAAGATTGAAGTTGTCATGCACTGGAACTCTACACTTTACATGGCAGTGCGATTGTATGAACAGTACAAAGCCATCTCCGAATACCTGGTAAGGCACACTGGCCATGACAGTTCAGGGGCCTCAGTGTCAATGACAACTGAACAGTGGTGCTTCATGCACTCAGTGATATCAATTTTGAGGCTGTTTGAACATGCCACACAGGCAGTGAGTGGTGATACTGTATCCATTAGTCAAGCCATTCCACTGCTGCGGGTGCTGAGGCAGACTTTGTTGAATCTGCAGCCTAGCCTTGATGTGTCCAGAGATAGGTCGAGCAGTGCATTACTGAAACACATTCTTACTATATTCGACTGCAATAATCACATCACCACTATTCAGCAAAGTGCAGAATTTGGAATAGCAGCAATGCTCTACCCACGATACAAATGTGGCATTGCATCCTTACTAGAGGGAGGGCCTGATCAGGTTAAAAATCTGACTGGACAGCTGGTCCGATTGGTTCATGGGGCACAGAAGTCACGTGCAAAGTTCTGCAAACCACAGCATGACATGGCTGAATGTCACTGTGGAGTAAGCACATCTAGTAAGGTGGCTGTGGAGCAAGGAGGATGTCAGCAAAACAGGTTGCCATTAACCCACTTTAGGGTGCTTTCTCTCAAGTAGAGATCTGTGACCTCAATGAATCCTGTGAACAGATGGATGACTCATTAGGACTGCGTGCAGTACAGAGCATGGTTGATGTCTGTTTGGCAGAAAACTGGCATCTGTCAGTGCTTGGAGATCCTCTGGGGTACTGGGTGTCAAGGTGAATGAATGGCCAGCACTGACTTCAGTAGCACTGAAGTACCCTGACCAGCCCACCCTCCAGTGTAAGTATGGAAGGTATTCAGTTCTGCAGGGGCAACATTGTGTGACCGTCGTACTATCCTCTCACCTACAAATGTCAGCATGCTGACATTTATATAAATGAATGAAAGTCACATACCAAGTTGAACTACCACATCTGTGTTTGTACTCCATTACGATAATGTAATTGTGCTGATGATGTGGGTTGTGCTGATGATGTGGGTGAAGCAGACCATCCTGGTGGCAGCATCAAATAGTCTACCATTGAGGCTGATGATTCAGTCATGGAAAAATAATTCCCTAGTGGGCACAATTCTGACCTTGATGACTGCGAGGGCAGCTTCCTCTTTGACCAGGAGGATGAGGAGGATATTGGTGGTAGTGTGTAACGGGTTTAAAGGCTGTCACATTTCTGTAATGTTAAAACTGTTTGTCTTTCACAAAAGAAAAACAATGTCTTTGACACTCATTCCATATGACATGCAGTACAAGTCACATTAAACTGTTCCATCAACTCACTGGTGTAGCATTTTTTTTTTTTTTTTGTGATTCTACTGCAGTGGCAGCTTGAATTGTTGAAGCTTTTAATTCTTTTCCAACCATTCTTCACTGCCTATTCAACTCACTTGTATGTGTTTAGTGATATGACAGTAGCTGTTTTGCAGTGTTTATATAAATAAACACAACTGTCTAGTTGTTGTAGCCACTTAAATCCTGCTGATTAAATGACAGATATCCTCCTCCAAACACTGAAAGACTGTAACATACCATATCCAGCCATCCATCTTGATGAGAGTGAGAGGCAGTGATGTTGTGCCCATGCCCAATGAACAAAACCACAGCCTGCCACAGCCACCTGTCTACATGAGAGTGAGAGACAGAGAATGTGTACCTGTGCCCACGTACAATGAACAAACCTGAAGCAAACCAACGCCACCCTTCTACATGACAGTGAGAGACAGAGAATGTGTACCTGTGCCCATGCACAATGAATGAAACCACAATCAGCCAAAGCCACCCATGCACATGAGATTGAGAGACAGAGAACGTGTACCTGTGCCCATGTCCAGAAGGAACCCGCAGCCAGCCAAAGCCACCCATCTACATGAAAGTGTGAGACAGAGAATGAGTACCTGTTCCCATGCCAGAAGGAACCTGCAGCCACCCACAGCCACCATGCTTCTTATTATCAGTAGTTTACAGTGAGTATGTACTAATTTGTCATACTATGGTTTTTCCTTGAACTGTGTGAATGCTTCCTTTACCATTTTATAGATGCCTTTGTCACCAAATACCAGCAACTGATTTTTTTTCCACAGGTTCCAGTTACAAACAGTGTAACAGAACAGGAGGAGTACTGTAGTACTACAACCACCTAAAGGATATAATTTTCAGGTAAGTATCAATCTTATTTCATCTGTTCTTTTTAGTCTTTCATTTTTTCAAGCCAGTTTAAAGCATACAACGGAGGTGACATACAGGCCAGATAATATATTTTTCATGCACAACTTTCACTGACTTAGTTCAACACACCATGCTTGTACTAGTTTTTATTCTAGTCATGACAACACGTCATGCAATGTAAACTTAAGAAGAAAGTGGCCAGTGCATGTCACATGCACTAAATTTGTTAGTTGGTCTTGTATTGGCTTACTAATAGCTTGGTATTTTAAGCTGTTTATAACAGACAGGAACAGCCACACTTGGTAGGACTCAATTACCTGTGAGAGAAAAAGAAATGATTATATATATATATATATATATATATATATATATATACACATAATAGATAACCCACTCTTAGGTGTGCGGTCATGCTCTAATATAAGCATGCTTGTGTACGTCAGCCTCCAAGGCATGCATATATCAAGCATGACACTGTAGAGTGGGTTATCTAGCTTATAAAATGGCAAAATTGTTTTGGAGGGGTAAAAGTGCAGGCGTGCAGGCGTGTGGCTGTGCTCTGATATATGCCTAGTCATGTGATGTGTTTTATACAATCAGAAGTTTGGATTTGGAGCTACTAGATTTATACATTTTATATATATATATATATATATATATATATATATAGTAAATGCCTGGATCTGTGAAAAACAGCGCAAAACATGTAGTAACTTACCAATGGTGGTAGAATACACACACATAGGACAGCATGTTTCAGTCAGTGCAGCAGATTAATGGTCCTCCAGAACATAACATTATAGTTCTCCTATTGGTCATCTGTGGCTATCATCATATGGCAAGACACTGTGCATCAGCTCAGTCAGCAGCAGCAGAAGAAAACATAAGGAAAATAGCAGCAGCAGCAGATGCCAGAGTTGTGGCTGTTGGTGCACTCTTTAATCAGTGCGTCCTGAAATAATTGTGACTTTTCAGCACATTTTCTCAGGTGATTATTCTTCATCTGGTGTCTGGCCTTTTCATGACAGTTTAACATCATCCATTTTAGGGTGCACACTTATGAAGAGTTGCAGCTGTTGGTGCACACTTTAATCAGTGCATCTTGAAATTATTGTGACATTTCAGCATATTTTCTCATGTGATTATTCTTCATCAGGAGTCAGGACACTAATACTGCATGCTGAATGATGTAGCAAGATAGCAGTATAAGGATGCTACATTCACATATCATAGTAATTTTTTTTTCGAGGGGTTGTGCAGCAATTGTGTTGTGTGATGGTAGGGTATTTTGATTGTGGTTGTTGTGGGTATGCTAAGAAAATAGAACACAGTCAACAGTACCCAAAAACGTATATTGCATGACAACTACTGCAGCAGTGCAATAATCTGTTGTCAATTTTTTACCTGTACTTTTCAATGTGATTTTTGATTGGAAGTAGTTATCTACTGACTTGTCTATATGATATCCTTATTTCCACAATTTACAACTGTTGGACTACGTTTTTTCACATATGACGTAATAAGCAGCACTCCTTTTAATCTTGCTTGTGGCAGGTTTTCATCAGTATTCACAACGGTTTTTGCACATCTATCATTTCAAATCCTTTCTGTTGGGACTAAAACGAAATACAATGCAAACCAGCAGGACATGGTACACCATCATTACATTACAGAACAGTAAGTGTTCAAAAACAGCTTAGTATACTGATTAAAACAATGACTCAGAACAAGATTAAAAGGAGCACTACTGTCATTTCATATCAGAAAAAAGAGGGAGTAAGCATGCTACAAAGAACCCACGACAGAACATTGGTGTGTCATGGCATTAATGCATGTCCTGGGTGTGATGTGAAGCATGAAGGCTTGCCAGAGTGACTTACATCAACTGTGAAGTGCATTAATACCTTGACACACCCATGGGCTGGATTGGGTTATATACACTCATAAACGGTCTGGCTAACTGTAAAAAGCAAAAAATGTGAACTTTTTTACAGTAAGCATGCCAACTGTTGGTCAAGCGGGGCATTACTGAATGACCAGGTGACACTTCTTGCCAAATGGCAAGTCATCACATTTGAACTTTCATTCATGACCTTTTATAATGCAGAGGAACATTAATTGTAGAAAAGAATGGTATCATACAAACAAGTCAGTGAATAAGGGACAATTGAAAATAGAATAAAACTGTACAGGTCAAATTTGTCCAAGAGCAAGTGTGCATTGTCTGGTGGTTATTATTACCCAGCACCCCCTCAAACATATATGATAGCTGACATGCTCCGGTGTTGAGGAGTATTAATAATACCATGTGTTACAGTCCTTAACAAAGTTAGAGCACCCCAAATGTGGACCCACAGAAAAACACAGCAGTGTCCGAAACTGGCTGACACAACCCCCACAGGCAGGCACCCCATGTTAATTTTGGGATGTCAGGAAATGAAATGATAGTATGCACTCCACTGACATTTATGGGCATGATTTTTCTTGAGTGTCTCATACTACTTAGTGTTACAATTTACAGAACTCAAAGCAACCGCAGGAGTGGAGTAACAGCCACTCTTACTGGCAAGGAATCATAATGTCACAAGACAATACAGCATTATATATTGCCAGTGGCACAAGTCTTTTTTTTTTGCAGGGGGCAGAGGCTGTGCCTCCTGAACCCCCCCAACTAAAATATCTAACTCCAGGGGGGGGGGGTGTTAACAGTGAAAATAGCACAAAGTGCAACAAATTTTAAAATCCATGCATTTAGGACCAGGAATCAAAACCTGGTCCCAAGCGCACTGCCTGCCTCCCTTACTGCCAGTGGCTCATCCCATCAATCAGTGGCAGCTGCTCAGTGGACCCTCATCCCAGAAGGATCCTTATCCTGTACAGGGAAGTGTGAGAGGGTACACTACCATGCATGCATCCTTTTGTGGTGTTGCACCCTTTCGTGCTTCCCTACCGTGCTATTCCTACTATGCAGTCATGTTGTGCACTGTAGAGTGAATGACATATTGACCTGGTAGAACTCTTACTATGGCAGTCACTTTCAGTTTTCTAAATTGCAACTATAAATAGCACTAACAGCTAAAGAAAGATCACGCCCATAAAGGTAAATGGAGTGCACACTTACCATTCATTTTCTAATGTCAAAAAGTTAACATGGGGTGCCTGCCTGCCTGCATGGTGGCATATCAGCAGGTTCAGGAAATTCCTCTGTTTTTCTGTGAGTACACATTCAGGGTGCTATAACTGTTTCACTGGAAGAGGAAGACCTGTCAGTATGGCTCTCAGTCATTGTGCACAGCTTAATGATCCACAATCATTATAGTAGGCTAACTTCCACATAACATTATTTACCACCTCGGCCTTGACACAGTGCGGGTACCGCGCAACAACATTTGGATTGCTATGTGGGGAGGGGCACCTCTGTCTGTGTGCTGGTAAAATTAACTTTTGGGAAATTTATTCTACTGCAATTTCTGTGGATTATTAAGCTGTGGATAGGGGACTGAGAGCCGTACTGACGGTTCCTACTTCAATAGATAGGATATTATTAATACCATCACCACTGGACAAAGTCATCTATCATATATGTTTGAAGTGGGCTGGGTACCTGACAGTGTGCACCTGTTCTTTAACAGATTATTGCACTGCTACTTTAACACAAACAACACAACAGGAAGAAAACATTACTGCAAAACACAAATTCCTGTTTGTAAACAGAGATGATTAACTAGGAATATAAGGAAGGAAGGATAGCATTTTTTTAGGTTATTTTCTTTAAACTGTTTTTAGGGGGTGTTTTTAAAATTTATTTGGTGGGAAACAAGGTTATGACTGAGAAAGAAAGACAGAGCACAAAATGCAAATTATACACAAAACAAAAACTCTAATGTTCCAAGTTATGGTGAGACAGCAGCACTTGGATCATGGACATAATTTACAGTTGGTGACTCTCCATATGCTCCAACCACTGCTCAAGGTTCTCCACCCTGTTGTTATGGTGGCCTGCCTCACTCCACATAACACCCAAATCAGCCTGTGTGGCAGGCATTGTTGCAGGGTTTCCAGAGTCACATACAGTTTCTGGAGCAACCACTTGCTCCCTGTCCCTTGTACACTTCACACCCCATGCAGGCGGAGGCTGTGTTGCCACCTGTTGTCCAGCAGATACATTCCTTGCATGTTCTGCAGCCTTGGCCTCCCACTCCACATGGCGGTGGTTTGAAAGGTGTGTGTGCTGCTCACCTGTCCCCAGATGAGTACCCCTGGGCCCACAACACACAAGCACACTGCAGATCTTGCATTTTACAACACTGGGTCACCGGGCAGTGAAATAAAGAATTCCCACACAACAGAGCCTGGGCGACCAGGCACAGGCGGGGGGCCCCAGGAGTTATGATTATGGGCTGCTGATGCACAACTGGAGAGGACAACCTGCTGCTTCTGCTGAGACTGCTGCAGTGGATTCTGGATGACTTCCTGCTACTACTGCTGCTGCTGCTTCTGATGATGCACTTCTGAGGCCATGGCAGGCAGTGGTGGGGCAGTGGTTGGTGCCACTGGCAGGGGTGAATGCATGTCACCAGTGCCTCCTCTTTCAGGGAAGGGAGCACTAGCACTAAACACAGAGCTATGATTTATATGTGTGATGCTACCATGCTACATGGACCAACACGCTGTCCTCTACATGCCCCAGAAGAAACAGACCCACCTATCTCCATTATACACACAAAAAAATGAACTATTAACAACAACTGCTAAAACAAAAATAAAAGAGGTAAACTAAGGAATCAGGATTGGAATATGAACTCAGAATTAAAATGGGCACAACTCCAAACAAGAAATAGGCAACTAAACTACAAAACAATCAGCAAATTAGATTGAAAATTCAAAATCTAACTCTCTATCTCTCTCCGACACAAAACAGCTCCTTCTCCAACATTAGGCAAGGTGAAAGTGAAACTATTTCACTATCTTGCCTGATTATCTTCCTGCCTGCAACATGTAAGTCTGTGACTCACATGATTTGTTTCAATTCTCACACACTTCACCTTTCTGAAAATAAGGTGAAGTGAAGCAAAAATCAACAGCATAAGTAGCTCATTTCAATGGGAACTCGTAGCCCCAAACAGATGAGAAGTGGGCTACTTCACCTGTACTTTGCTAAGAAAGTAAAACTTCATTGCATCTCTAATCCTCACCCTCCCTCAGGCCTTCAGCTGCACTACCACCTGTGGTAGCCCAGTTGACACTATCACTGTAGAAATTGAATCCTCCCTCCCAGGAAGAGAGAGGCATCCTCTGGGATGTTCAGTCCTCCTCTACCTGTCCTGCCCTGATAACCTGAGCTTCTTTTCAAACATGGGCCAACAACAGGTTGGCCAGCAATAATTTTAATGCAAATGAATACAAGGTAATGTGCATCAGAGACAAAACACATTGAGTACACAATACCTGAAAGGAAGTAGTCATCAAAAGAACAGTAGAGGAAGAGGATCTGGGGTGAAAATATCAGAGATTCTGAAATCTATGGTGAAGTGCAACAGCAATATCAAGAGGCTGACATTTACAAGACAGTACAACACAGCAACGGAAAACGCGAAGAGGATGCCAGGTGTCTTGTGAAGAAGAATTGGCAGTAAAAACAGAGAGGTGATCCTTCCTCTGTACTTATACCTGGTGTGCCTTCACCTGGATAACTGTTTATTGTTATGGAGCTCATACTTATGGAAGGACTTTGAGAAAATGGAGGCTGCACAGAGAATGGTGACCATTATGATCAATGGGATGGGGGGAGTGACATAGAAGAATTACTGAGAGACCTTAACATGTACACTCTGGTGAAGAAGAGGGAGACTGGAGGATGTGGTAGAGACATAAAAATACCTACATGGGATAAACAAGGTGTCATACTAAGAAATGTTTGTCTTAAGCAAGAACACAAGCCCACAGGGGATTTCATTTAAACAGGCTGGGGGGGGGGAGATTAAGGAGTGATGTGCAAAAGCACTCTTTCAAAGAAAGAACGGTGGACAAGTGGACTGGACTGATAGAGGAAGTTAAAAATACAATGAGAAGGAGAGTATAGGGAAGAGTGAGATGGTGGTAGAAGTGGTACCGCTAGGAAAGAGGTAGGAGGATATGTTTATTAAGTGGAAGATGTGGGATGCTTGGTTTGTTGGTTTTGCTACTGTACATACTCAGCGATAGTCATGGAGAAGAAACCAGAGCTATGGATAGCCCTCATCACATAGTCCTTGATCATACAGAGAGCAAAAGCCAAGGGAGGTTTTGGTTGGCTGTATTATGATGAGTTTTTCAGACAATGAATGGCAATTTATGGGGATGTCAGATGGGATAAGATGCAACTTGACCTGTGGACAGATTATGTCATGGATCAAGCCACCCCAGAGGGAGAAGGGGGCAGAAAATCCACCCTTATACAAATATGTTGTTGAGGCTGTAATAGGGCATTCTGTTCCTGGCCTCAATGCAGATTCCGGCACACTTGTTCAAAGTGTGGAGGGAGCCATCCAGCTTCCAAGTGTCAGACAAATTGGAGCCAAGGGAGGAGAGTTGGTGGGACACAAGGTTTATCCAACCAGTCTTTTCAGGGAGGGGCACACGGTCATAGGGAACAGACATGTGATAGAGGAGCCAGAGGGAGGAGCTTCAGTGGAAAGGGAGGACAGGGCTACTGAAGGTTTCATCAGGGATAACAGGGGGACAAAGGGGGCACAGGTGGATGGGACCACAACAAGGGGTGGCAGGCAGGACAGGGGGGCCAGCAGGTGTACAGGAATAGCAAACAGTTACCCATGGGCAAGGACCCCCATCAAGGTAGAAGCCTTGGAGAGCCAGCTAGGAGGCTACCCTGATGGGGCTACAGTGGAACGACTCACATACAGTTTCAGAGAGGTTTTAGTCTACAATTTCAAGGTCACAAAGAAGGCAAGGAAGCAAAAAACTTGGGTTCCGTAAAGGGAAAAGAGAATATTTTGAGGAAAAGGATTCAAAAGGAGAAAGATGCTGGGAGGGTAGAGGAACCATTCAGGACCCACCTTTAAGGGGTCTGAGGGTACCCCCTCTACGTTTGATACCCAAGAAACAACTGGGTGAGTACAGGGTCATTCATCACCTGTCATACCCTGAGGGGGACTCAGTCAATGACTATTTCAATGAAACAGACAGCAAGATGTCATATGCCACATTAGAGGAAGCTGTCCAGATTATCAGGGCCACCCCAGAGGCCTAGCTGGCCAAGACAGACATAGAATCAGCATTTATGTTACTGCCAGTATGGCCCGAGGATTGGGACCAGTTAGGTTTTAATTTCGATGGGCAATATTATTTCAACAAGACCATGACTACGGGGTGTTCCATAGCCTGTGCCATGTTTGAGCTATTCAGCACATACCTACAGTGGATGTTTCAGCAGAAGATGGGTTACAGGGTGATCGTATATTATCTGTATGATTTCCAACTCATAGGGAATGGGAAACAAGAATCAGAACACATGCTCTCCTATTTTCAAGACTTGTGTGCTGCCAGCCCAGTGGCGCTGAAGCCTGAAGTGCTGGATGCCTTACCTCGCACTACACCAGTGACCTGTGTTTGGGAATGAGCATCGGCTGCCGGGGGTCAGCAGGGGAGCAGAGGGATCTAGGGTGTGAGGGATTGCACTCCCTTTCCGGGAAGGGGGTATTCCAGTGGTTGGCACATTTCTGGCCCCTAGCAGAGGCTGGGGGGGACAGTGCACCAATGCTGCATAGAGGGGCTGAGATGGGGCAGGTAGCAGGAGGAGCGCATGCCGATGCATGCGCGCTCCCTCCACTGGCATCATTGCATGCCCTGCTCATGTAAGGGAGCAAAATGGAAAATAGTGGTCCCACCAGTCAAGCAGGATGAAACAGCCACCTGCCGCAGGCCCTGATCCTGAATGGCGCTCCCCAAACTGGATCCTGGTAGATGTGAGTTGAGCTTAGGGGGCTCCTCACTGCCCCACCATGGGGGGGTAATCTGTGGGGGAAGAGGAGATGCTGTCACATCTTGGGGTACTGGGCTGGATGGATGGCTGGAGATGGGTGACGACCTGGAAGAAACAGATCAAGAAAAAAAAAAAGACCTGTGTGGTGAACTGAGGGAGCCATTGACACCAGGAAAAACAGGGGGACCCAGCAGAACCATAGAATTTTTAGGGATAGAGATTGACATGCAAGTACAGAGGTTCCATTTACCTGACAACATGGTAGGATGATTGAGGGAACTAATAGGGGTACACTTGGACAGAAGGAGGGTGCAGTTACATCAAAATACAACATCTATTGGGTCACCTCAATTTCACCTGCAGGGCAATAGGGTCTGGACGGGCTTTTACCAGATGCCTGGCCAGAGCAACCAGGGTGCTGCCAGGCCACACCACTGGGTCGACATCACAAAGGGTGTAAAAGATGACTTGCAAGTTTGGGGTACATTCATACAGAACTTTAATGAGATGTCATTTTGGCAAGAGGACTGGATTTACAACATGGATCTGGAGTTGTACACAGATGCAGCAGGGAGGCTGGGCATGGGGGGTATTTTCAGGGGAGATGGTTCTTGGGAACCATGGCCAGAAGAATGGATTAGGGGGCTTTGACCAAGGACATTACTGTTAGAGATCACACCAATTTGGGTCAGCACCTTATTATGGGTGGAAGACCTCCGTAATCAAAAGGTGACCTTCTGGTGTAACAGAGCAGTAGTGGATGTACTCAACAACAGAGGGGCGACATCAGAATCAGTGCTGATTGTATTATGGCAGCTAGTATTGCAGGGTTTACAGCTCAACAAATCTTTTAGGGCTAGGCACATTGACGAGGTATCAAATCAAATCAAATCAAATTTTATTTCTCAGCACTTTTCAAAAACCAAAGTGCATTTACAATATAAAACAGACATTTAATCAAGTAAAACATATAAAAATAAAAAGGCAGCAATAATAAACTAAACATTATCCCCAAATGCCAGGCCAAATAAATATGTGCTCAATGAGGATTTAAAAGTCTCAGTGGACAGGCACTCTCTAATCCGACGAGGTAGAGAATTCCACAGCGTCGGGGCTACAAAAGCCAAAGCCCTTGCACCTAATGTCTGAAGACAGACCCTGGGAACCTCTAGCAATCCTTCATCAGCAGAGTGGAGTGGACAGAGTGGGCAGAAAGGCCAAAGAAGGTCTTGCAAGTAACCCGGTTCCTGTCCATGTAGGGTCTTATAGGTCAGCAACGTGACTTTGAAGGTGATCCTCCATCACACTGGAAGCCAGTGCAGTTTGTGCAGCAGTGGCGTGACATGGCAAGTTCTTGACAACCCTGTCAACAACTTGGCTGCAGCATTCTGCACCAGCTGCAGGCAATGGAGATCCAGCCCCGGTAACCCTAGGTATAGAGCATTGCAGTAATCAAGACGAGAGGACACAAAGGCATGAACCAACATAGGATGGTCCTCAGGCAGAACAAGGTGCTTTATCTGGGCAATATTCCTCAGATGGTAAAATGGGGACTTGACAACTGCTGACACCTGTGTTTTTAGCATCGGTTTGTTTTCAAGCATAACGCCCAAATTCTGCACTCGTTCAGAAGGTCTCAGTTGGTTACCCCCTAACACAAATCCAGATGGTTGCCCAGGAGTCAACTTCTCTACCTGCTGACCTGGGTCCACCACCAACACTTCAGTCTTGTCCGGATTTAGTCTCAACCAGTTAGCACTCATCCAGTCCTGAATCTTGGCAAGGCAGTTGTTAAAGACCGAGATTGCACTATTCTGTTTGGGTACAAAGGACATGTAGAGCTGAGTATTATCTGCATAGCAGTGAAAGCTCAGCCCATACCACCTTATAATGTCTCCCAACGGCAACATGTACACCATGAACAACATGGGGGACAGCATGGAACCCTGCGGCACCCCACAAGGAGGGGACCAAGGAAAAAATCCCTGACACCACCCTCTGAGTCCTGCTTGTGAGGAAAGCATGGAACCACCTGAGGACTGCAGAGTAGCAGCAGGCATTCTAGCAACACCCCATGATCCACGGTGTCAAATGCTGCAGAGAGATCAAGAAGGACCAAGATCGAACGACTCCTCCGATCCTTTGCTATTAGGAGATCATTAAGTACTCTAACTAACGCTGTCTCGGTACTATGTCTCTTCCTGAAACTGGACTGGAGAGGATCATAGACTTCATGAGTGGTTAGAAAGTTCTCGAGCTGCAACGCGACTACCTTCTCAATATCCTTGCCCAGAAAGGTCAGGTTAGAGACTGGTCTGTAGTTTGCAAGACAGTCTGGGTTGCAGGAATACCTTAGCTGATAGCCTTTCCTCTCTGCAGCTGGACAGGTTCCAGGCCATGGCCCCGAAGGTAGAGGGTCAAAAAACACCTATTCCACCAAACATATGGGACATTGGCTGGAAGGAGTCAAATTGCTGTTTCACAATTCCTGGGCACCCAGGACCTTGAGGGCATATGAAGGATCTTGGCGGGCATTCCAAGCATTCAGGGAATTGCACCTCATGGAGTTAAGTGAGCCAGTCACTGATGAGCAGATAGGAAAATTCATAGTTTATCAGTGGGAAAGAGGACAGGCTCATGCCATGATGAGAGTCCATTTGGCAGCGATCAGCATAGTGTGCAACCTAAAAGGGTGTCATGACCTGACTAAGAGCATGTTCATTAAATGAATGCTGCAAGGCTGGGTGTAACAAGGGGCAAAGAAGTTTGTTCCTACATTGCAGCCTAACCTCATTTTGGTCTGAAAACATGCTGTGCATGTAAACAAATGCTGGCCTATAGAGCTAGGTTATATGAAGCTTATAAAGCCATGAGAAGAGTTGAGCCACAATTGCAATACTAATGTGCCTTAACTTTGTAGAAGTGAGTAATATCACATATTTGGCCTACGTGACTGCAAGTAGAAACACAGGACAGTGTCCAAATTCCCCTTTTAATTAACTTTAGTGCCTGTCCTTATATGGACAGTCCAGAATGCTTGTTAGCACATTCATAAGCTAAAGCTTATCTCTTCCTCCTGGACTTTGGTGACTGGTAGTAACAGCTGTTGCTAGCCGTAGGTGGTAATGGAATGTACACTATCTGTATTTGTGCTGACCAAGGGTGAGATCATACACATACCAAGAGAAAGTACCTTATTACCTTATAAGTTGATGTTTGTGCTGTTTGGAACCAATCATAAAGGTTATAAAAATAGACACACTGGGCCGGATATTCAAACTGCTCCCACAATGTGAGCAAGAGCAGGACCAAGCACAAGTCCATTGCACACATGCGCAATAGACGTGATATTCAAACATGGAGCAAGGCCAATTGCCCCTCCAGCCAACGTCTGAATATCGCACAACCTGCGCCATAGCTCAACCAGGAAGGGGAAGCTGAGCAGATATGATGCGCCATAGCGCAACAAGGCCAGCCTAGCTGAGCAGGCCAGAGGTGCCATAGCGCAAGCAGAGAGCCCCCCAGCAGCAGAGCAATGGAACTGCACAACCAGGGAGGTAGGCTGGAGCCCACCACCCATGCCACAGATGGGCACAGGAACACACTGCAGAACTAACAAAACACCCCCACACCCTAAGCACAGCATCACTGGGGGAGGGACGGAATATCCACCGGCCCATGGGGACAAGCCAACAAGGCACAGCAGGGCCATGTTGTCCCAGCACACCCACTGGAAGGCTGAGACTGCCACACATAGGGGGTCGACAACCACAGTGCACAGCAGCCCCCCCTTGTGTATAGCACACCCTGCACTGTGACCCCAAGACACCACCCATGTGCAGTGACTGTCACTGCAGGAATCCCCATGCATTCCCCCATGGCACACTGCAACCTCATGTACCACAGAACCATACAAGCCAGACCCACCATGAGCACCCAGCAATGGGCGGCAGCAGATGGCAAGACCGACTGAAAGCCACTCCCACACCCGAGACACCTCCCCATGCACACACACACACACACACACACACACATACCCAGGACAATACCACCCCAGATGCCATGCACACCACTGCAACTGAGCACCCATAGCCAGCTGCAAATCAGAGACCACCACAGTATTCATAACAAAATATATATATATTCAAACCAATAAATGTACAACACCAAAAGGAACAAACAGAACTATTTACATATTTACAATACAAGGGGGTAGGGGTACAAGGTAGGGGTGGGTAAGAGGTAGTGGTGAACAACTGGGAGAGGAAGGCAGGGGTGTGAGGATGGAGTGAAGTGGGAAGGTGATCTCGCAGCTAGTGCCTGGCAGGCTGCCTTCCTGCTGCCCGTTGCTGGTCCGGGGCCTCTCTCGGTGCCTCACGCCATGGTGCTGCATTTCAACGAGAATGTCAAGAGTGGCAATCGACACCCCCGTCAGCTGCTGTATGGAACGTTCCATGCGTCGCAGGAGTTGGATACCTAGGACAAGGGAACAGAGTCAATGGCTGTGACTGTCCATATCCCTGAACCCCACCCATCATGCAATGCATATAGCCAAGTGCCCTGCACCTGGATTGTATGCACCCACCCACAGTGACCGTGCACAAGACACGCCCAACCAGGCAGCACCAGCTATGTGTACCACTGCACACACACACTGCCCTTGTCCATCACAGCACAACCAAGGCTGTCAAGTGATGTGGCTACGTGGTTGGATGCTAGTTCCACAGCCATGTGCCCAGTGCATGCATGGACCACCAGTGATGCACACACAGACATGCATTGACACTGGACAGTGATGACTGTCACCTGAGTCATGCATGGTTGTGTTGTCCATGGCTGGTGGTCATGCCCCCCCCACCAGCATGCAATAGCATCCATGATGTAATGACACTCACCCTCATCAAGCAGCTGTGGCTGCTGCTGCTGCTCCTGCTGCTGCCACTGTGGCCCAACCATCATGCCACCTCTGGCTGCCACCTGTGCCCCGCCACGGCCCTCCTCAGCCCGGGCCTGCCTCCGCTCCTCCACGCCTGTGGGGACAAATGTTGAGAAACACATCAGTGTGAACCCAAAGCAGACAGCCCCCTGCCCCAGTGAGTGTGCCTGCCCACATAGCCAGACCCATGCATCACACACCTGCACACACTGACACAGCCAACCATGGTAGAGCCCTCCCCCATGCATCGCCACCAATACACAGTCACACCCCTATGGACAATACAGGTGCATAGATGGGTCACCCACCTGGCCTAGGCACAATGCCCCTCCTGGCATGGGACCTTAGGAGTTCCAGCAGTGCCTGCTCCCTCCTGCGGAGGTCACTATAGCGGTGCCTGCACTGTTCTGCTGTCCTGCACCACCCTGTGACCTGCTCCAGTGCAGTGGCCACCTGCTGCCACACATGGGTGCGTGCCATGTTGAGGGGTTCTCCCCCAAACAGTGGCCCAAAGTGAGGCTTCACCACAGCCACCAGGTTGGCCACCTCCAATGGACTCCACTGTGGAGCTCTCCTGCGTGCCATTAATGGAGTTGTATGGTAGACAATATGGCGCCCCACAGCACGGCAACCCCATGTGGAAATGTTGCGCAATAGAACACCATTAGTTCCCTGTCGCGCTGTTCATATAGCGCCGTCGGTTCACATCACGCTGTCACAGAACAGCGCGACAGAGCCGTACACATGCCAGACGAACATCGCCAGGGGGCAAAGGTCAGCCACAAGGTCAGGGGTCTGTGGTGCAAGGCCACGCACAGCGCCATCGGACGTCTACACGTCCTGCGCAATCAGTCACCTGCGTGCCAGTGCCACAGTGTACTATTGCGCAGTTGTGCCCCAGCACTATGAGGTGACCAGCGCTGCAGCGCCACTGGCACAATGGTGGCCGTGTCCTGCACTGCTCATTGCGCACAGCACGTCAGCAACGCGGCAGATGCCTGCATGTGTTACCCGGGCATGCGCAATGCGGTGTACTGTGCAGTCACAGACATGCGCCATTGGCTCAGCAGGATCAACCCTATTGCGCAAAGTGCAACAGCGCAATATTCAGCCGACATATGCAAATCAACTGATCAGCCATTCAAAGGTGCAGTGGCATGATTTGCATCTCATCAAAGTTGCTCCACATCTAATTTGCATGCATTGCGCTATAAATGTGCGACAGTGGTCTGCGGTGGCCAGATTCAGTTACTGCAGCTGAGAGATGAGTTGCATGCTGTGTGATGTTCTGGGCTATGCTCATGGGATAATGCTGTAAACTGCACAGTGACAGGTGTCCACTTCCACCCATACAGACCGAAATGGCTGAACAAGGACCGGGTGATGATGATGATGGTGGGCGAAAGAGGAGGCCAAACTTCACGAAGGCTGAGACTGAGGCACTCTTCCAGGCCTACCTGGAAGAGGAGCCACTTCTCAGTGGATGGCGGCGCACCCCGCAGGCCCGTGCTGCTGCATGGGTGGAGGTAGCACGTGCCGTAAACCTGCACGGAAGCCACCAGCGCTCCATGCAGGAATACAAAAAGAAGATGGGGACCGACAAACAACGGGTGAAGGAGAAGGTGGCAGCCCTCAGGGCAGCGTGCACAGCCATGGGCAGGGGCCAGCCAGAGGTGGTGCAGCTGACCCCGGTGGAGGACCATCTGGCTGCATCCATGCAGTGTAGTGCCATCAAGGGCGTACCTGGAGGTGGCTTCCAAACAGGTGGAAGCCCAGCACTGCACGGTATGTCATGGTAGTGGTGGTGGTGGGGGGAAGGTGATCACATGCACTAACATGTTCTCACTTTCTGTTACAGATCCTGTTCGGCTGCATGGGACAGTGGTGGTGGGTCCAAGCGGTGTGGATGACCTGCCGGAGTTGGAGGAGGGTCCATCCACCTCTGCATCCAGCCGGCTTGCTCTGCAGCAGTGTGCATGCCTGGCTGCCATCTTGGGTGTCGGTGAGTCAGGTGTGGGGGGTGCACATCCTGTGTCCCAGCAGTCTGGCATGCAGGCATGCCAGCATGCTGTGACTGTGGCTGTTGCACGGACCTGCACCATTGATGATGCAAGGACTGCAATGGGCAGTGACACATGTGTGTCACATGACAGACACAGCAGGACAGCACGTGCTCCTGGACCTAGCTGGTTCCAACGTGTGTGCCAGCACAGTCCCAGGCTGTGCCTGTCAACACCGGTGGGGCAGCACTGGTGGTTGTGCAGGCCTCTGGCACTGTTGCGGACACAGCAGTGGGACGACTGGACCCTGGGGCACAGCTGTTGGGGGCAGCAGCAGCAGTCACCCATCAGGTCTGGGGTACAGGGTTCAGCGGTGGCCCATGCACACCGCCTGTTGCCATGGCCATACCTGGTCCTGGTGAACAGCGCCCACCCTCAAGGGGTGTTGAGCATCAGGGCCTTCCACACCCTGGGGGAGAGATTGCCGATGAGGCAGACGACCCATTTGACGAGCATACCCGCCTGCTGCAGGCATTGGTACAGCAGCAGATGTGGGTTGCAACATCCGTGGAGGCACTGTGCGTGGCTGTGGAGCGGCACAGCAGGGACAATGCAAGTATCCTTGCAGAGATGGTCCAAATGTGGATGGATGTGACCGCCGCCATTGACAGGCTGACCCAGGCAGTGGTCAGTGTTGTGGCCACATTGGACACACAGTCAGGTGCCCCTGAACCGCAAACCCCACACAGTACACTCTCCACTCCACGTTCCCGGCGTCGTGCGACACCCAGCCTGTGAGCGGGTTCTGCTGTGGGCATCCCGAGCACACCTGGTGCAGGACTGCCATGCTGCAGACCCTGTCCGGGTGAGGTTGTGCTTTCGCGCAGTGGACCCTTGGTGTATCGGTGCCACCCATGTGGCCCATGCTCAGCCTGCCAGTGCTGCTGGGTCACAGCGGGGCCGCCCACGCATCCGAGGTGGCCGTGGCACAGTGCCACCTGACTGACCTGTCTCCCAGTGCGGGCCCTGTCTGGTGCTGCCCTGTGTGCAATGTGTGTCATGGTGGGCAGTGCACTGGTGGGTGCTCTGCCCAACGTGCTGACACACGGACCACCTGCACACCCACCCAACTGCTGTCCACTGGTGCGTGTGCATGATGATGCCTGCATTGTACTGTACACCAAAGCGCAAGGGTGCCCAGCTTCTAACACACGTACTTGGACAGTACAGGTGGTGTGGGTGGTCCGTGGATCTGTGTGTTTGCCTTGTCTGTTCCTGCTCTGCTGTGCACCTGCCCATGTACGCTTTGTGCCTGGTGTGTGTGTGTGTGTCCATATAGCATGTAACTATTCACCCCTCCCTGATGGTGTGTTTGTGTGCCTGGACCCTTCCACTCCCCTTGCCGTCATGCACCCCTGGTGTGTTACCCTGTGTGCCTGTGGGTTGCGCCTAGACAGTGTTGGTTGCACATGGCCCCTTGACTTACCTGTGTTGTGAGAAATGCTCCTCCGTGATGGTGTCCCGGTGCAGCTGGGCCTGCCGGATCAGTCGGGGGTCCCACAGTCCAAGGGGGGGCTGCTCATCACCATCATCACCAGCGTCACCGGTGTCCCCATCGCTGTCCCCCTCCTCAACCTGTACAGCTATCCCACAGTCTTTGGCCATGTTGTGCAGGATACAACAGGCCAGGAATATCGCACAAGCCTTTGAGGGGCTGTACTGTAGTGCACCTCCAGAGGTGTCTAGGCATCAGAATCATGCCTTAAGCATCCCAAACACCCGCTCTATGATGTTGCGTGTGGTGGCATGTGTCTCAATGTAGCATTGCTGCGATGGGGTCGTGGGGTGCCAGTAGGGTGTGAGCAGCCAGGGTCGGAGTGGGTATCCGCAGTCACCTGTGTGGAGATAGTGGTGATTAGTGACATGTTCAGGTCCATTTTGCCCACATCCCTGTATGCCACTATCATGGCACCTGTGGCTTTCCCACCCTTGACCCAACATTGCCATTCCCACATGTGTACTCACCCACTAGATGGCCTGTGGGGAAGTTCCCACTCTCGAATCGATGGCACAGTGCAGAGTGATGCCATATGAAGGAATCATGTGCTCCACCAGGGTGTGTGGCACAGACATTGATTATGCGCCCACTGGCATCACACACCACCTGGCAGTTGACACTCAAGAGCCCTTCCTGTTTCTGTAGGCAGCCCATCAGGGCCAGGTGGTGTCTTGAGACTACCACATGGGTGCAGTCTATTGCCCCAACGCCAGGCATAATTGATACTCTGTGGAACTCCTGCATGTTTGCTGTACGCTCTGCTGCGGTGCTGGGGAAATGGATGTGCTCCGCAGCATGTGGCAGCAGTGCGCTGAGGAATTGGGTGAGGATGCATGACGTGGCCGACTGTGTGATGCCTGTGGTGTCTCCTGTCTGCCTCTGGAAGGTGCCCGTGGCGAGCAGGCACATGCAGGCTGTCACCTTGGTCTCCACTAACAGAGCATGACTCCGTCGTGAGGCAGCCTGCATCACATCACTGCACAGCTCACAGAGCCGCCTCAGTATTGCCCTGTTCAGGCGGTACCGGCCCATGATCTCTACATCTGTGTACAGCTCAAAGCTGATGCGGGCACGGTACTGCCTGTTAGGGGCCAACCGCCAACGGGCCCTTCCATGGCCACATCCCCCCTGCAGCATGCCTTCTCACCCCCCCACATTACAGCTTCCATGTGGAAGCTGGCACTGTCCATCTCCTGGCTTGTATCCCCCCCTGGCTGATCTTGCTCTGTTACCCCCGCTGTCCTGGCTGCTACCTCCACTGCACCAGGTACACCTGCTGGCCTCTGCAGCCTGTGGCCCACACACCTTCCCTTGCTTATGTTTGCCTGAACACTCCGTGGCCTGCCTTCTTTCTCCCTCTTGCTGCCTCTCTCTCTCCCTGGCTCGCTTGGCATCCCTGTAGAGTTTTTGCGCCTCTTCCTTGAGCCTTTTTATCTTGGCTCATTTCCGCTGTGGCGCACCTTCCGGCTGTTCCACTATTGTGCATTGCGCAAGCCTTTGAATATCGCATTGCGATCTTTATGCATGGATCCACCCCCTTCAGTTGCGCATGCCTTCATTTGCATTGCGCTGTTGCTCAGCATGTTTTCAGTGGCGCAACTGCCTCCTGCTGAATATCGCAGTATGGCGCAGTTTCGGACATGCGCTGGCGCAACCCTTTTGAATATCTGGCCCACTGTTTTCTCTATATAAGCAAGCCTGCACATCCTGTTATTTTGAAGAATGTACCATTTGTAATTTCTCGCTGTGATTATTATTATAATCATTAAATTCTTCACACATCAGTCTCATCTCCGTTCGTCTCCTTTCTAAGTATCTGTAATTGATAATTTACTAACTATAGTTTTTCACATGTTACAATTGGTGCCTTAGGCCTCGGATCATTGGTGCTGCATGCTGAGGCGCGCTAACTGCTGGTGGTTGGGTTGCGGTCCCATTGCAGGGTGATGATGCTTGGATACGTGGTGCTGCTGGCTTAAGCGAGAAGAAAAGGTACACACAGAAGGCCACAGCCACTTGACAATCAGGTGATGTATGCTTCTCAACTTACTTGAAATAAAAAGTAATACTTAACTCTGTAGGAACTCATGGGGCAGAGTAGGTAAGTGAAGGTGCTGGGACTTGCAAGCCGGACCTCACAAGGGAGCCGTAAGACATAGCCACACGGACCGGGGCACCAGTGCACGGGTGAGCCCGGCTGTGAAGGCTAGGCAGGCATATAAGATAAAAATGAGTATGGAAACAATAATAGGTTATT
This sequence comes from Neoceratodus forsteri, assembly GCA_016271365.2. Taxonomy (NCBI): domain Eukaryota; kingdom Metazoa; phylum Chordata; order Ceratodontiformes; family Ceratodontidae; genus Neoceratodus; species Neoceratodus forsteri. The sequence continues at coordinate 119,038,657 of CM028136.1, read as the reverse complement.
TTCTAGGAAAACACTTAAAGGGGGGAGCATACGAACCAGTGCCTGGTGATCAACAGGCACAACTGTATTTTACTCAGCAAATGTCCCTCCGTAATGAGGAAGTAAAAAATGAAAAAGGAAATTTTGCAAATGCATTGCAAGGGCTGTGGCAGTATAATCAGACTATTGTGTGTCGCTGAAACAAAGAAGCAGCTCAGTTGAGGGATGAAAGGGATCAAAATTCTAAGTTGCAACAACAACTAGAAGAATTAACATCGAAGTATAAAGATAGCGTCCCAATAGATAAACATCAAGAGTTAGAACAACAGTGTGTTGACTTTAGAACACAGCTAATAAAAGCACAAGGGGGTGATACTTTGTCAGAGTTAGCAGATGGATAAGTATTGAACCGTGGGGATAGTATTCCACAGAATTAATCTATAAACACAACACAATATAGTTGTAATAGAGGTAGAAGATACACAAGTATCTGGGAAAAGATGCAAATTAGGGGCATAGATGCCTCAGAGGACAGAAGTCAGTCCAAGAGTATTTTAACAGGCTAGTGCTGAATTGTAATTCAGCAACCAGAAATGAAAAGTGAAGCTAACACATGCTGTACAAGGTCTGTGCAATACAGCCAGGAGAGTACTCATCGACACATGGACTTTTTAAAAAGCGGCTGAGCAGCAGCAGATATAGTAACCCAACTACAATCTGTCCGTCTGAAAATGAGTCTCTATTTAATGAGAGAAGCAACCATGACCTGCATGCCTTAAGAGATAACGCTAAAAAAGAAAAACTTGAAAAAAAAATGTTTTTCAAACAAATGGTGTTCTGGCTAGTAACACTGATTCCTTACGTTTTAAAAACAAGAAACTTAGAGATGATAAGTCTAAAGTAATTACTGAAAAAGTTAACGAGATGGTATTTCAACACCAGACCTTGAGGGTACAGCATGATTCAGTATGTTTTAATTACAGCAGACTTAAAATGAAGGTTTTCAATATAAACTATGACACAGCTTCTGTCAATGATAAGCATGTTTTACAAGATGGGAATGTCATGAAATCTGAAAACAAGGCACTTAATAGCATGCTTTCTCCTGTACCTAAGTTAGAATGTAGGAGTAAAAAGTCAGATATGGTGAACTTGTGCCATCAGCCAGAGGTATTTACAGGGTATACTAACTTAATGCCCACAGACCTTGCCTCTTCTCATGTTAATGAGTTTGATTTTGAACACTCACAGTATGCTGTGGGATGGACTAGAGCAAAGACTAGCCACTTGTTTTTCTGTGATTCACAAAATGGAGAATTGTTAGAGTCTCAAAATGGTGGATACACATGTGATCAGGTTGCAACCCCATACCATCCCCAAGATGGCCACTCACGGTCATGTGATGATGGTCATGACACAGTAACGCATGATGCCCATGAGGTAATCCAAAATAGCCAACCACCATCTCACGGAGGTTCGATCTTGCAGTCACAATGACCTGTGATTGCTGCCATAACCAAACAAAACAACCCGGAGTTGTTTGGCATGACTAATAATGTTATCAGCAACACTAGTGTTTCTGAAGGACAAAAGATTCTCATTAAAAATAATGTTGATGTACTTTTAAATAAGGTTGATATGCAATCTGTCATAAAGTCAGCGTCTGATGCTAAAGAAACATCTAATGCTGTTAATGTTAGCTTTATTAGCATAGCCTTGGATAAAGAACACATTGCAGTTAATTACATGAAAGGTTGTTTTCATTTCCTATGCAATTTAACATCTGCCTCCCCAGAGAAGACTAAACGTACTGCTTTTCCTATGTAGTGCATCAATACCTTAAGCTGTAATGTTAAAAATAATGTTGCTACCATCCAGCAAAATTCCGGTGGGGAAACCCACTTTACATTTGATGGGGAAGGGGACAACCCTGATTCTAAAGGCCCCATGACTGTGATATTTTCAGCATCACAGGCCATGTTGGGGGGGAGGGTTACAGGTTTAATTTCTGAACCTGAACTGACAGCTGTCTCAGCACTACTTTCTCCACCCCTGATGGCCACTGAATCACAATCCATAGCTGGAGAACTACGTGCAGCTAAAGCACTCATAGACACCGGAGCAGCCGTATCAATTATAAATATCAGCATACCCTTAGACCCCAAAAGACCACTAATGTATATAGAGGGATGTACAGAACATACCACAAAAGGGTATTGGTCCCAACCACAACACATAAGGCTGGGAGGTACACCGTGGGCCTCCAAGCCTTCGCATGGGCGGAGGGGGGCTCATGGAAGGCAATATTATTGGTAACGATTGCCTGACAAAACATCAGCTTGTTGTAGATCTTAGTAATCAATGTCTATGAAAAGTAAATGTTAAAGGTTTTAAACCAATCACTGTTGTGGAAAGTTATGCTTTAGCCTCTGTAAAATCAAATGCTGTTAAAAAAGAGCATAGATTAAGTTTTGATAATAATAAGTTATGAGAGGAAGTAAAAGAGTTATCAAAATTATTAGTAGAGGGTCAGAGTAAGTTAAAAGAGCAAGAGAGGGAGGAGCAATGGAACAAAGAAGGGACCATTGTAAAGATGGCGCCGGTCTCTACGCAGGGCATGGCTACCACAGGCGGCACAATATCTCAAGTAACTAGACAAAAACAGGAAGAGTTTTTACTTTTGTTAAAAGGAAAAAGGGACAGATGTAAATTAAGCTGTAAACATGCTGAAGAAAGAGGTAATGTAAGCAAGGTAGCCAGACTCACACAGTTAGAAGAGAACCTTAAAAAGAAAATAGAATGAATACAGGAACAAAACCATGCAAATGGTCAAATCTAAATACTGGTGGCCTAATATGGATAACACAATCACAGACAGTTTACATCGCTGTCTTATATGTTTACAACAAGACCCCAAGAGGGGCAAACCAAAATTACAACCATTGCCCTTGGCAGATGGCCCCTGGGACGCATTACAAATTAATTATATAAGGCCACTCCCAACAGCAAAGGGGGGATATAAGTACATGCTGGTTATTATAGACATGTTTTCTAAATGGGTGGAGGCATTCCCCACCAAAAACAACACAGCAATAACAACAGCAAAATCCTATATAACCAGGTGTGCAGTAGGTGGGCTTCCCCAATATTATCAAATCAGACAGAGGCACACATTTTGTAAATCAAGTAATGGCCACAATGTGCCAAATAATTGGGGTCCAGCAGAGATACCACCTACCATACCATCCCCAATCATCGAGATGGTGGAAAGAATAAGCAAAACACTTAAAAATGCATTAAAAAAGTGCATTTTGGATGCAGAAAAGATTGGGTAGATCACTTGCCTGGTATTTTAATGGCAGTCAGAGGAACTGTCCAGGCAAGCACTGGATTATCACCCTACAAATTAATGACGGGGCGGAAAATGAGGTTAATGTACCCGGCAGATGTGCCTTCTCCAAGCAGCCCTATCAGTGATAAGGTAAAACATGAAAAGTTACTGTCCGGGGTACAATTACAATTGGAACAGTACCTAGGATTTGCCACTCAAAACATGGCCAAGGCACATTAAAAGAATGTTAACTATAGACAGCCCTCTATGGGATGGGCCACCCCAATAAAAGAGGGAGACATGGTAATGGTCCGAAATTGGAAATAAAAACCACCTTGGAAAGATGCCAATTGGCTAGGACCCTATACTGTGCTAAAGAAATTGGGAGAGACTGTAGTATATGTAAAAAGAATTTAGTAAAGAAATCAAACCAGTGCCCCAAACTGTGCAACAACAATATGGGGGACAATACAAAAGATCAGGCCAGAATTTTGGGTACATGATGATCAGTGTAAAAAAGTATCAAACAAAGCTGGTTGAAAATTAAAATACTACACTTGATGTTTATAGCCATGAAGACCCAAGGCATCATTATCATCGGCTTGGTAATAGCCATAAGATTTTCTATAATCCTCAGCCTGCACATTAATGTGGAACAAACTAATGTTACATGTGAGTATGAACAGCCCATTGTACTGTTAGTCAGTTGGAACTGGGACCCTGTTGATACAGACACCTACACGACACGAGCATGGAAAGCCACCTGGACCAAAAATAACCGTACTTTTATATCTACAAATTGGTGTGTGGACATTTTTAATAGCTGGTCCAGCTGTGCATCAGAGCTTAAGACTGGATCACAGAAAAGCTACATGGACTGGAAACAGAAAAATGGGTCTCTTGTCATAAACAGGGCCACACCAAAGGACAATGGTGTTTATGTGTTAACTTTATCCTACTGTCTTTGGGGTAACAATAGTGTCTGTAACTATGCTAGTGTAAACAACTCATTGCGTTTTGCTGCCTCTGATGCCATACATTTAACTGTAACACCAACGAATGCCCAAATGTGACGACAGGGCCAGAGAGGGCTTACATCAACACACCTATTGATCAAATCTTGTAAATAATGTGAAGTACAGTGAGTGCATATAAACTTAGATTTTTCTGGTTGGAATATAAATGTTAACAGTAGTTGTGCTGACTCTAGTGTGTCAAAGTTTTATGCCACTATGTTGATTGACATGTTAAGTGCCTTCCATGCTAAAACTGGGAGTATTATGGCCCCTCTTATTAGTAAAGAAAGGGTTAGTAATACTAGAAAAAAATGAGAGTTGTGGGGAGACCTGGCTGACTTTTTGGATCAGGAATGAGCATATGGAATAGGGCAGACCTAGAGGACATTAAGGGGTACCAAGACCAGTTTAATACTAACACAGGAAAAAGGATCTTGCTACCACTTACATTAGGCCAGCAAGGTTTGGCAATGGAAGATCGTTTATCTGTGTACAATATACATGAGGTGGGCCGCCTGTTTAAAGCGGTGGAGCACAAAATTAATGAAGTTCTGGCTGAGCATAATGAAGAAGTTTTTAATAATACCATAAATAAAGCTATAGTGTGTAGTGCTTATGGATCTTATGTTTTAACGCAAGTTAGCCAATTGCTATAGGAAATTACTAATAATCAATTGCCTAATCAAATTTCTGATGCACAGTTAAAATTGTGGTATTGTCCAGATTGCCTTAATGTTAATGATAGTAAGTGTATAACTTTTGTATTGAAGCTCGAGCCCCACCTATGTGGTGGATTACAAGGTAACAAAGTATATGTTAAACCACAAGTATTTGAAACCAGTACACTGATTGCACCATGAGGTGTCCCTCGTGGTAAGACTACCAAGTTGAGTATAACAAGGAGGTGTACTCTCAAATAGTAAAAGTACACTCCGTAGGGTACCTACAAGGTCAGTATTATGCATATCGAGTCTCACCCCCAGAGATCCTAGTGCACAGCAATGATGGGTCATGGATAGCGCCCAATTTACATTGCTGTGAGGAAATAAACAGTCAATGGATATGCCAGTGTGACATCATGTCACAAATGCAACCAATATGTGGGGAAATCCCCATCGGCCAAGCTGAAAATAATACTGCCTGGTGCCCCATCCAGTTAAGACGGTGGTACACTCCACAAGTAATTGTAACCTATAATGGTACTAACAATACTGTGTTGTTACTAATATACCCATCTTATTTTATGAAGGACAAATGTGTACAATTTACAACCCAAACTTTTGTATCATTCCCAAACATAATGTGTATATTGGTGACAAGGTGTTGCACCCTATTACCAACTCGGAGGATAAGAGTTAAAATGTGACATTTGATACCCCACACCAGGCGTATGATATTAACAAGTATGCGCCATCATTTGGAGCTGTGATACCTCCTCTGTCCCTTAACGTGCAGTCACTTTTAAACCAAAAAGATACTCATTTAATACAAATCCAAAATTATGCCCATAAAGCCCAAGCAACTGTAAATGAGTTGCTCAGCGAAAGTGATAATGAGCACTTAATTTATAGCTGTGCGGGGGGGCCCTTAGGAGTCCTCTCTTTTAAAGCTTTACTTGTATTGCAGGTGGTCTTAGTATTCTTGTTAATTATAGGCCTGTGTCGATTGAGACTGACCATTCGTAATGTACGCAGTGAGATGTACATGCTCCGAGGAGCTGCATTGTTGCACAAATAATAATTGGGCAATATAGGGCCAAGGGCGGCTTGTAACAAGGGGCAAATAAGTTTGTCCCTACATTGCAGTCTAACCTCATTTTGGTCTGAAAACATTCTGTGCATTTATAACAAATGCTGGCCTATAGAGCTAGGTTATATGAAGCTTATAAAGCCATGGGAAGAGTTGAGCCACAATTGCAATACTAATGTGCCTTAACTTTGTAGATGTGAGCAATATCACATATTTGGCCTATGTGACTGCAAGTAGAAACACAGGACAGTGTCCAAATTCCCCTTTTAATTAACTTTAGTGCCTGTCCTTATATGGACAGTCCAGAATGCTTGTTAGCACATTCATAAGCTAAAGCTTATCTCTTCCTCCTGGACTTTGGTGACTGGTAGTAACAGCTGTTGCTAGCCATAGGTGGTAATGGAATGTACACTATATGTATTTGTGCTGACCAAGGGTGAGATCATACACATACCAAGAGAAAGTACCTTATTACCTTATAAGTTGATGTTTGTGCTGTTTGGAACCAATCATAAAGGTTATAAAAATAGACACACTGTTTTTCTCTATATAAGCAAGCCTGCACATCCTGTTATTTTGAAGAATGTACCACTTGTAATTTCTCCCTGTGATTATTATTATAATCATTAAATTCTTCTGCCATCAGTCACGTCTCCGTTCATCTCCTTTCTAAGTATCCGTAATTGATAATTTACTAACTATAGTTTTTTCACAATGTTACACTGGGGACATCTAAAACAGAGGGTAGCTGATGAAAGGTGACAGGTTTTCTGTCAAATATTGGGCAGCAAGTAGGTGTCTTACCCACGATATGTAAAACAGCAAACGAGGCTATTTTATTTCTTGCCATATACTTAGTAATGTTTTTTGGTGTCCTGAGGGTGAGCGAAGCAGTGGGTCATGGGAAGAGGGATGACAATGTGGGTTTAGAGTGGGAGCATGTAACTTGGTAAATGAGACAGATTCGGATATTAATCAAGAAGTCCAAGATGGATTAAAAAGGGAAGGGGTGTCGGGTGACTGTGAAACCAAACAGCAATTCAGGGATCTATCCGGTACAAGCATTATGGGCCTACACCTCAACAAGGTACTAAAGGCAAGGTCTGCTATTTATGCATGGGGATGGAAAAGGAGTCACAAGCTACAAGATCATAGCCATTCTTAAGAAAGGCATGGAATTCTTGGGAGAAGATCAACAAGGTAATGTCACTCCTTTTAGAATTGGAGCGGCATCACAGGCCGCTATGGAAGGGGGAACCACGGGGCAGGTCCAGGAGATGGATGTTTGAAGTCCAGATGTTATAAGAGATATATACTACCTTTGAATGAATAATTGACTAACCATCTTTTTCTTACTTTACAGGTTTAGGTGGGTGTGGATATAAAGTTATATAATAAGGGAATAAAGGTGGGGGGGCTAAGGGAGGGAGTATTCAGTCAAAAAGGCAGAGCTTGGCTCAATTATCATTTTGTCTCCTTACTAGGATGCAGCCAGTGTACTGAAATTTGGATATGTGGGCATTCCTATATTTACTGGGCAGAGAGGAGATCCGAAGGGAAATCAGGGGCAAACTGCTTTATCAGGACATCAGACAGTATAGGCTGTCATGGAAAGAAATTCGCAGGATGAAATGGGTGCAACTGTTACCCACCCTGTGGGAGATGAGGGAAAGACACCCCAAGCCAGATAAGATCTTTGTGCTACTCAGGGGAAATAACATTGGGTCCAGGCCCTGGTTGGACATTTACTTACAAATAAAACATGATATGGAGAAAATAAAACAATGGTGGCCCTTGGTAACCTTGTTGTGGTCAGATATGATACCAAGAAGAGTGACAAAATGAACACAGCCATGTAGCTATTGAAAGGGCCAGAAGAAAAATGAATAGGAGGATAGGCATGCTGTTCCGGGCTATGAAGTGATGGATCATTTTGAGGGGAGTTGAATAACAGGTGGATGATTTTTACTGATTGGATGGGGTACACCGCTCTGATTTTGGAATAAACATGTTAAATACAGAAACCATGGAATGCACTTAGGCGTGGCGAAGGCAGGAGGGGACATGATGGAAAGGGGGGAATGCCTGTCATCCAACGCAGGCTAGAGACAGGATGTGGGAGAAAATATATTTAAAAAGGGGCAAAGGGGGGATGGGAGTGGGGAGAAGGTTCAAATAAACTAGACAAGAAGGACAGCAACATCAAATTGAGAAAATCGATAATGGTCTACACTGTTTCCTCTGAAAAGAAGAGAAGAATAGTCACCCAGGTTTACACCTAGGAGGTGAGAAGAAGGAAGGAGAAGAAAAGGATGATGTATAATAATATGGAAACTATAAAGCCAAGAAATGGAATGTGGAAGGTTAAACTGTGAATAATGACAATGTTGAATGGTTGATATAATGGAAACCATGAATTTAGAAAACGTACATGAATTGTTTGTAAATAAATTAATTGCCCATCTGAGCACCACCAAGAACTTGGCATCTGTCATTACTGGGATGGGGAAAATCCAGGACAGTGAAGTTTCCCAGTTCAAAGGCAGACCAGGATGTCCTGGTGGTACCACCAACAGCTGCTTACAGCATAAACAGTAAGGAAGGAAGGGAAGAGGGAGGGAAGGGAGGGGGAAGGGGAATGACAAAAATGACAAGCAAGGGAGGTGCCAGCAGGGATGGAGTCAAAGTGACGTCACAAAAGGAAAGGGACAGAACATAGGAGGCGCAGGGGATACATAGGTCAGGGGCAAGAGGGGAGGGGTCAGAAGCAAGCCCCTTTTAAGAGGCTACACAGAAGATTTCAGCCTCTTTATCTGCTACTTACTGGTCTTTGCACCTCCACCCACCCTGCAAAGGGGTAAGGTTTTCTTTTTCTCTTAAAAAAAAAAAATATATATATATATATGGGAAGGGACAATGTGGTAGGATTGTGTGAGGAACAGACCACGGAAGGTGGATGGTAGACAGGGGACAAAGTCAAAATATTGATGGTGAAGCACACCACAATTTGATGGACAGCCGGGGTGGTTGGCTGAAAAGGAAAGGAGGCAGAAAAGGAAACTTGGGAAGGAATTATTCATACGGAAGGAGCAAGGGAGAAAATACATTTAAAAAGGGTCAAAAAGGGGATGTAGTTGGGTGCAAAGGTTTGAATACACTAGACAAGAAGACCAGCAACATCAAATTGAGAAAAGCAGTAACAGTCTACACTGTTACCTCTGAAAAGAAGAATAGTTACCCAGGTTTACACCTAGGAGGCGAGAAGAAGGAAGGTGAAGAAAAGGATAATCTATAATAATATGGAAATTATTAAGTTAAGAAATGGAATGTGGAAGGTTAAATGTGAATAATGACAATGTTGAATGGTTAATATAATGGAAACCATGAATCTGGAAAATGTACATGAATTGTTTGTAAATAAATTAATTGCCGATCTGCGCACCACCAAGAACTTGGTGTCTGTCATTATTGGGATGGGGAAATCCAGGACAATGAGATTTTTTTCTATTTTATTTATGTATGATCTGGATTTAATAGATTGTGACTTTCTGAACAATTGTCAGAAGTCTCTGAGGAAAGACTTGGTTGGTCCAAAAGCTTAGATACTGTTTTCTTTTTGTAACATCTATGTTGGTCCATTAAAAGGTATCAAACCATTTGCTTCTGGATCTGTTCTTACAAGGACCAATATGGCAACTAATCTATTTCTGTATGTCATCATGGAAGATACTGGAATTTGCCATATAATATGGCAGTTGCAAAACATAAAGAAACTTGCCCATCTAGACAGTGGCATCTATTTTTTAACCCAGTGCAACAGGAACAACATTATTCCTAAAGGTTTAACTATTTTGAATCCGTTAAAGAACACTAATAATTCTAAGTAGGCTGAACAACTCTGTCGTAGGATCTCAGAGAAATTGAGAAATCACAGGATTCATTGATCATATGCCAAGAAAGCATTTTTGATTAAACATTTTGATGGAATTGTTGCTATACTGGAGAGGATGTCTGGTGAGTCTATTATAGACATCTTGCATGAGATACACATGAACTACCAAAGGACCTTAAGACGAGACATGCTCATTAAAAACTGGAAACTAGATACCATTCAACATACCATACTTCCTAATAACTGTGAAGAAGAGAATGGAAGGATTCAACAACATAGCCACACAGATGGCCACCTTTCAGTGGTTAATTTGTCCAACCACAAACTCACTTCTGGGGAATTAAGTGTACTTTCTAAGGAAACTCGCTTTCTGGACTGGCAAAAGGCATTATAATACATCTTATTGGACATTAATAAGTAATTTGACTTAGAGCTGTGCTTGTTTTAATCCTTTTTGGATTGTTGATTACTGGGATTTTAAATCAGAGGTGGGTTGGGATTGCTTTCTGTGTTATTGAGTTAATTTACTTTTTGGGTGGGTTTGATTTTAGTTTACTTGGCTTTTACTTGCGCTTTATTGTAATGTGTTGGGGATGTTTAGTGACAGTCAGACACTATTCCCCCAACAGGCTCAGGGAATTACATCCCTTTGAATGTCCCCCGTTATCATCCGACACCTATTTTAGGTGTCGTGCTTTGGGTATACTTAAGAGGCGTAAAAGAAGTGGGAGAGCTGGGCCTGGTGAGGGACAGGAAAGGGGAGGGAAAATTGGAGTCATGGGGTCCAGGAGATGCCCTGGGGTGAAATGGAGTCAGGATAGAGGTTCTTCTTGTCTCGTCCCCATACCCAAGGGATCCAACACTAACGGGCAGGTGCTGAGGTCTTCCCTGTCAGCTCATCCTACATTGGCGGTGTTATGCAATGCCAGATCCATTAAAAACAAGACGGCTATTATAGCTGATCTTGTTGGAACAACTGATCTGGCTTGCATCACCAAGATCTGGCTGGATGAAAATCCAGGCCCTGTATTGAATTCAGCAACTCCAGCTGGATTCTTGGTGATACACCATCCAAGGTTGGATCATAGGGGCGGGGATGTGGCCATTATGTTTAACACCGAGCTAGGCCTTGTTTATGTGCCATTGGAAAGTACCAAATCCTTTGAATATATCCTGGGAGAGGGTGTAGGCTGCGGGATTCTTCTCATCTACTGTCCACCAGGAGATGGAGGAGAATTCCTGCAGGAGATAGCAGACTTCATCATCGATATGGTGTTGAGATCCCCCAGATGGATAGTTCTGGGGGACTTCAATGCCTGGGTCGACGATGAACTATCACATTTTGGTCAAAACATCCTCCAGCTGAAGATGACACTGGGCCTTACACAGGTAATTACCTCCTCGACCCATGTAGGGGGTCATTCGTTGGATCTGATCTTCCTTTTGGGTATGGAGATAGCTGATCTGGGGGTGGAACCAGTCACCTGGTCTGACCATCACACCATAAGGTTCAGTTTTAGGGCCCCCTCTAATTGGTCTGCCCCTACGGAGATGGTTCAGTACCGCCCTTTAAGGGGGGTTAACCCTAGCAACTTATCTGTGGTGCTGCATCTGTTGAGCTTGTCAGGAGAATGCATGAGTCCAGATGATCTCGTATTAGCCTATAATAAGGCTCTGGGAGATGCTCTGGACAAGATTGCTCCTGTCCATGTTTGACCTCTCACCCTTCTCCCAAGGAGCCCTTTGTTTGATGACTCCTTGACGGAGTTGAGGCAAGTTGGCCGAAGGATGGAGAAGCCTGGCAGAAGTCCAGCCATGTTGCTGACAGGCTTAGGTTGATGGCACACCATGACAGCTATCAATCAGAAATCACCAGTAAGAAGTCAGAATTTCTGTCCAGGGAGATTTCTGCTGGGCGAAATTGATCGGCTCAGCTTTTCCAGACTGTTGACAGATTGTGCAATCCAATCTGTCTCCAGCCCAGAGAAACCTTTTCTCAGCTAAAATGTGAGGAGCTTGTTCGATTCTTCACAGATAAGGTTGCCAGCATCAGGTCTGGCATTGGTTTAGCCTCTCTTAAGAGGGATTGCAGTGATCGGCAGGAGGTGGCATGCACCCGGTCCGTCTGGTCAGATTTCTACCTGCCAGAATTCATGGACATTGTAAAGACCATCCAAATATTGCACTCAACCAGTTGTAGTTTGGATCCGGACCCTACACCCCTCTTAGTGGGATGTGTTGATGTTATCTGCCCGATCCTTGCTGAAATTGTGTGGAAGTCCTTGGAGAGTGGAATCTTTCCTGACCCCCTCAGGAAGGCGGTCGTTTGACCACTCCTTAAGAAATCCTCCTTGGATCCAGACTGTCTAGCTAACTACCGGCCTATCTCTAACCTGCCATTTGTTGGTAGGGTTATTGAAATGGGTGTTGCATTGCAATTGGATGATCATCTTACAACTCACAATGTCTATGATTCTATCCAGTCTGGTTTCAGGAAGAAGCATAACTCAGAGACTGCTCTTGTCTGGGTATTGAATGACCTCCTAATGACTAGAGATCGAAAGGCATGTACCATTCTGGTGCTTCTTGATCTCTCTGCTGCATTTGACACTGTAGACCATGGTGTGCTGCTGGAGTGCCTGCAGCTTTTTTGTGGCTGTCTGGTACAGTCCTTAAATGGTTCCATTCATTCCTTACAGGCAGGTCACATAGAGTTGCCACTGGAATTTATTCCTCTGGTGCTCACTCCCTACTCTGTGGGGTGCCACAGGGCTCCATTTTGGCCCCCATGTTGTTTGCAGTGTACATGCTGCCGTTGGGAGATATCAGGCGATACAGTCTGAGTTTTCACTGCTATGCAGATGACACTCAGCTGTATATGTCCTTTCTGCCTGGTCAAAATGATGCACTCCCCATGCTAAATAATTGCCTTACTGAGATCAGAACTTGAATGAGTTCCAGCTGATTAAGACTTAATCCAGACAAGACTGAAGTGTTGGTAGTGGACCCAGGTCATCAAGGGATGGGTTTGGGGTCTGGACAACCATCAGGTTTATTGCTTGATGGTATACAGCTCACTACCTCAGACCAGGTGTGCAAACTGGGCATTATTTTCAAAGATAGTTTGACTCTAAAGCCTCAGGTTTCAGCAGTTGTCAAATCATCTTTTTATCATCTCAGGAATATCGCCCAGGTGAAACACCAGGTTCCTCTGGATGACCTTCCAAACCTGGTCCATGCTTTCATCAATACCGATCTTGATTACTGCAATTCCCTCTACTTAGGGCTACCAGGGGTTGATATCTGCCGCTTGCAGTGGGTGCAGAACGCGGCAGCCAGGCTTCTGACTGGGACCTCTAGGACCAGTCATATTATGCCTGTGCTCCGTGAGCTGCACTGGTTGCCTGTTCAGTGGCAGATCACCTTTAAGGTTGGCTTGCTAGCCTTTAAAGCCATACACAGTCAGGGACCTGGCTACCTGCAAGATCTCCTTGTACCCTAATGCCCCATCTCTCCTCTCCAATCCACCGATGAGGGATTGCTGAAGATTCCCAGGGTTCAACGGAAGACATCTGGTTCTCGAGCTTTTCCTTTCTCAGCTCCAACCCTGTGGAATTCTCTACCTTGTCAGTTAAGAGAATGCCTGACCATCGATAGGTTTAAAATTGAGTTAAAAAACTATTTGATTTAGTCTTCCCAAAATAAGGATAACCTGTTTTATCATTTTATTTTATTTCTATTTATACCTGCTGTATTTGGTTTTATGTACCTTGGTTTGGAAAGGCACTATAAAAAATAAAGTTTGACTTGATTTGACTTGCCCAACAAAACCACTGGACAGAATACAGTTTTGTGGTGAACTGGAGGAATACTTCTGTAGATTGAGACTTAAAGAATTCTTTCACAACAGACAAGAAATGACAGGCAGATAAGAGATCAGGAATAATAACAATTCAATGGATAATAAAAAGAAATAATCTGATTTACCCCCCCCCCCATAGACGTAATAAGAAACTGGACAATTACATTCACTGTTTTCACCAGACAGTGACTGATCAGATCCTTAATAGGCAAAATCAGGCTCGTTACAACCTCTCTCCATTGGAACAGAGGGCTATACAAACACTGAAATCAAACCACAACATTGTCATAAAAAAGCAGATATAGGCTAAGCAGTGGTGATATTAAACCAAGAGGAGTATATTAATGAAGCCAACAGACAGATAACTGACCATACTTACTACAGAGATCTGGAAAGTTGCCCAACTTGGAACATAAAAGAGAACTATAGGACTTAGATAATTTCCTAACCATGTCCAAGGCAGACTAATGGATCTTTATCCCTGTTGAACCCAAGCCAGGGATATTTTACATGCTGCCTAAAATACATAAACCATCAATCCAGGGAGACCCATAGTCTCTGGCAATGGTACCTTGATTGAAGATATCTCAAGATTTGTAGAAACCATTTTAAAACTGCTGGTTACAGAAAGAGATAGTTACATCCAGGACACCACACACCTCCTGCATAAACTTTCTGATTAAAAGGACTTACCGCCTAACACCATTTTAGCAAAGATGGATGTAACACTTCTTTACACTAATATTCCACAATGGATGACATTTTAGCTTGCCTTAAGTACCTGTATGAGAAAGGATTAGTCCAAAACATTGACCCTGGAGTGGTGGGGAAACTTATGTAATTCATTCTGACACATAACATACTAACATACTAATTGCCAGCAGATTAGGCCTTATGGTCTTTCGAGTCTGCTCGAACCTCAGTTCCCTAGTTGGGTACCGAGGGCCCCCCCCCCCTTGTGTTCTAGAACTTCAGATTTAATGGTAAACATTAAGTTCAAACTATGGGAACAACAATGGGCACCAGGATGGCTCCACAGTATTCTAACCTCTTTATGGAGAATTTGGAGGAGGCCTTTTTCAGGCACTGTCCCCACTAACCACGCACTTATTTCCAGTGCATTGATGATTTATTTATAATTTGGACAGAGGCACTGATGCACATAAAGATTTTCATGAGGAACATAATAACCTCCACTCTGCCATAAAGTTTACCCTGGAGATTTCTGCCACCAGTGTTAATTTTCTGGATACCACTGTCACCATCATGGATGGAACCTTACATGCATGTACTTACAGGAAGCCGACAGACAGAAAGAGCTACTTACACAGGAATTGTAATCACCTGAGCAACACTAACAAATCTGTTATGTACAGTCACCATATCTGTTCATATGAGGAAGACAGAGATACACATTTGGCTATGTTGAAAAGGACTTTTATGGAGCAGGGACACTCTTCCAGAGAAATAGACAGAGCAATAAAACATGTAATGAAGGTACCTAGAGAGCAACTACTCAGTATACAACAAGGAACACTATCAACATTATACCATTAGTAGTCATTTATCATCTTGACCTTGAACTTCTACATACAATTATTAAGGACCTCGACCCTATGTTTAGTGAGGATAATACCCTAAATTGTATTTTTCAAGAACTACCATTACTATCTTTTAAACAATCACCTAATTTAGCCATCCTAATTGTTAGGAGTATACTTGCACCATAACAGGTTACGATGATACTAAATGGTACACAACCCTGTAATCACCCCAGAAGTAAGACTTGTGAGCTCATTTCCACTTCAGAATGTGTGGTTACATCACAAAACAGACTATTCAGGATACTGGGGAATTATACCTGTGCATCACATAATGTTTATTTCATTCAATGCAGGAGATGTCCACAAACAGGGTATGTTGGAGAGACAAGCCAAGCTCTCCACTCTCCACACTAGAATGAATGCACACAGACATATCATTAACATGGAGATGACTGACAAACCGGTTAGGTGACATGTCTCTCAGAATGACCACTCAATCTCAGATATGTCAGTAATGCTCTTAAAAGTATTTTTTAAAAATACGCAAAAGAGACGGACTTTTGAGATTAAGCCTATTTTACTTCTTAATATGGTAGCAGATGGTATGAATATGGATTTGGGTTTCATGACACATTACCCTCAAACTTTCTTAGACTTTTACTTGATAGAATGGACATTTAACTGGACTTCAGTGTGTTCTTGTTTTGTTTGTATTTTCATTGAGTCCTTTTTGCTGGTTATCAATATGTTGGTTTCTCACCTGATATCGTGTGTATTTGGGGGGGGGTTGGGGAGGTCAGGTTGTCTTGGGTGTGTGTGTGTGTGTGTGTATTGGGGGGAGTTTGCTGTGTGTTTTGGTGGGTTAAAGGAGTTTTTGAGTTTTGTTTTTTTTTGTGGGGAGGGTGCTGTAGGGGGAAGGGCTGGGGTTGTGCTTACATTTTTAGGTAGGTTAATATTCTGTACATGCCATAATGCTACAGGATGTTAGGACTCTTGGCTCATGTGTATAGTTAATATACACTTCTTTTATTATGTTTTTCTGGGGGGGTAATTTCATGAGGTTTTTAAACAGATTCTTAAGACTGTTTCGGATCAAATCCTTAATTGATTATATACTGACCCCTTATTGAACTTTGAACATTTTAAGTTGCATGAACTCATTTCTAGGTAGTCCTTGAGATATATTTTTTTTTATTTGGCAATAATATTGAAAATTGATATTATCTTGTTATAATATTGTTACAATACTGCAGGTTTTCATGTTTATGGAGTGTGTTAATCAGTTGAGAGTATAGTTTAGAAAATGTCTCCAGATTAGTTGAATTCTGTATGAATGTTTTAAACTGCTGTTCATACATGGTATATTTTTTTTTATTGCCCTTTTATTTACATACACATATTTCTGTTGTACAGTTTTTAATCATACAGTACCATCACGTTTTAACTTGAACATTTGTGGTATTAATCTAAAGGTCCTGTTTTTAACTTTGAGTGCAGCCTGCTAACACTCACATTCATTAATAATGTCAGTTAAAGGCTTTGATTGCTTGAGTGTTCAGCTTATCTATGGATTTGTCCTTGAAAGGATCCTCAGTAATAACAAGCTAAAAGTGATGCTATTCATTCCATTGAAATTTGTAATTTTTTGAAAAAGGTACTTTTAACCAATGAGAATTTTCCCATTTTTTTTTTCTGTATGATCCGGAATTAATATATTGTGACTCTCTGCACAAATGTCATAAGTCTCTGAGGAAGGACTTGGTTGGTCCAAAAGCTTAGATGCTGTTTCCTTTTTGTAACATCTATATCGGTCCATTTAAAGGTATCAAACTATTTCCTTTTGGATCAGTTCTTACAAGGACCAATAGGGTAACTAATCTATTTCTGTATTTTGCAATCAGGATGATAAAAAAAAAAAAAAACAATGCAAGCACTAAACTTAATGGAGTTGACAAGATGAATTTACAGTTTGACAATTAGAATATGCTAGTAGATTTACTAACTGGTTACTGCAAGGACAAATTTGATACTGAATCTGAAATTAAAATAGCCAGTACTTGATTCCATTCTTCTTTCTTTTCGCTTCAGTGAGATATAACTGTGATATGGAAGTCTGAAAAAAGAAAAGAGCAGTTTAAAGTAATCCATAAATGTACTTCACCAATGCAGTGTTAAATTAATCCTTTAATTTAAGAGCTATTTATAAATTAAAGATGTTTTTATATACTTGAAATGTGATTGGAAAACATTGTATAATCAATTATAATGTTTGACTTTGAAGCCATCAGTCTATAAGGCAGTAACTATACACCATAAAAATTTCACTAATGCTAATAACAGATGGTCATAAAAAAATTCTTTATGGTGCTGACCAACACCTTGATTACATTTATTAACATAAAAACTTACGATTCAAAACAGTATATATTTACTGATGTACAACTTTTGATATCATCCACCTTGTTCTGTCCTGACAAAAGCAATGATTTACAGTACATTGCAAAATGTTGACCATGGGTCAATTTGGGTCTGTAGTACTTTGATGGCAACACTATACTAATAAGAAAGGAAGAAAACCTATTAACAATCTGGTGAGTGGGTCTTCTCTTACCAGGCCAGTTTAGCAGTTGTATGGATGCTTTTTTTGTGGACTGGACTCCTTCCATTATTATTTTTTTTAATATTCTTTATTTTTGTTACTTTTCAGCATATCAGCAAGGATACAGTATATACAATGACATGTGATAAAAACATTCATCGATACTTTTACATAAATATAGCAGCTTGGGAATGACAGATCTTGAGACTGCAATAAATACATTTTATAAATCAGAATGTTCTTTCAGGTTAATTATCCATCCTTCTATAGTACTCAGGGAACAAAGGATACATCTATAGGGGTAATATAGAACACCCAAAGCCTCCAAGCCAGTTCAAAATGTTTAGTTCTACTAGTTCTTTTGGCAATCACCCATTCTAATTTGTAAATTTCAGACATCACCTTATGCCACATGTCCAATGTAGGGTAGTACTGGTACACCAAAGCGAGTTATTATTTTTTTGCTGCAGTCAGATATAAATATAATTTACTTTTACTAGGAGGACCAGAATCATCGTCACTTACATATAGCAGCACCAGCTGTGAAGAGAGTGCAAAGTCAATTCCCATTAACTGTCGTAAACTAGATTCAGTTTCTTACCAGTACTGGGCTATCATTGGACAGGTATAGAAGATATGAGATATATTAGCTAAAGACTCCCCACATTCTCTCCAACATTTGCCATAGCTGGCTGGCAGAAACTTAACTAATTTGTCAGGGATATTAAAGAATCAAAGCCTGCATTTCCACATGAATTCAACCCAGTATGGGGCTTGAGAAACTTTCATAGAGGGTAAAATTGGCTCCAACCACTTCTCATAAGCCAGATGTGTTTGTAGCTCTATGTTCCAGGCCTGTAATACACCTCTTGTGGATTCTTGCAATGTTCTCTAAGGGCCTTATAAATAAAACCTATCCAGTGTTTGTTTTCCCGGCCTTGAATGGCCTCTATCAAAAGGCCCATCAGAGGGGGTGCAGGGTTTGGAAGAGCATTCTGGGGTGGCTTTTTTCTGACCCAAAAATGTTCTTATCTATAAATATCTATAATGATGAGAGAGTTAGGAGATGGACAGCTGTTGACAAAGTGGCAAAGGTAGCACTTCCTGCATATCCAGAAATTGATATATCATTGGCGGCCCCTAGTATGCCATTCATTAAAGCATGATCCATCTGTGTGGAATAAAGTCTCTCTCACTAACTAGTAACTGACAATAATAAAAAGTTTCTTCTAACTGTGGAAGGCCCTTATCTCATACCTGGTTTTAAGGTGTTATGAGTTCCAAAGGTAACATTCCTGAGCTGTGGGGAGAACTCTATAGGAAGGATATTAAATAAGTCATTTAACACAAATTCAATATGTTTCCAGGTTGGATTCAACTGCCCACTAAGCCAGGTCATAACTGTTTTGCAGGTTACTGCCCTATGATAATCCCTCAAATTTGGGAGACTAAGGCCTCCTTTGTCTGTTGCTAGTTGTAGGAGTGACCAACAAATCCTTGGTTGTTTTCCAGCCCATACAAATCTGGACAGTATTCTATTCCAAGACATAAAATAAAACTGGGAGGGAACTATAGGTAGAGTCTGGAAAAAATATAGTATCATAGGGAAAAATTGTCATGCGGATGGCATGTATTCTAGAATAAAAGGACAAAAATAAATGAGACCATGTTCCTATTAAGGATTCAATTTCAAGATACAGTGGTTCTAAATTAAAAAGATCCATGTATTGTAATTTGTTAGGGATGTTCAATCCCAGATACTTTTTCTTATTTCTCCAACTGGCAGGGAGAAGTTGTTTCAGTTCTTGGGAAGGGACAAAATTTAAGGCTAGTATCCCAGTTTTCTGTGTATTTATTTGATAGCGGATATAGCAGAAAACATTAATCACCTCAGTGTTGCTGGAATAGAGGTTTCTGGATCAATAATGTCAAAAGTATATCATCAGCATATAAAGAAATAGTGAAACTTCTCCCACTAAGTGGTATTCCTTGAATCAATGGATGTTGTTAGATGAATTTAGCTAAAGGCTCCATGTAGAGAGCAAAGAGCAGGGGTGACAAAGGGCAACCCTGTCTTGTCCCTGACTAAGATATATTAAGGTGAATAGCTGGCCATTTGTTTTAAGATACGCTTTAGGGGAAGAATAGATATGCTGTAGTAGAGCTATAAACTCCACTGGGAATCCAGATATGGACAACGTCTGCCATAAAAAGGGCCACCTAACTTGGTCGAAGGCTTTGTTAGCATTGTGGCTGACAAATATTGTTGGTATCTTCCTCTGATTTATATGGTCTAGTAGGTGTATTGTCCTACGTATATTATCTGTGGTTTGACGTGAATGAATAAATCCTGACTGGTCAGAATCTATAAGGGATGGCAGCACCTCATCAATTCTAAAAGCTAAGATAGACATAAACAACTTGCAATCCATATTGAGAATGGATATGGGTCAGCAAGAAGTTGATCTGCTGGTTTATTTGGTTTAAGAATGGGGTAGATAGTAGTATACGCCTAAGGGGGGGGGCTCTCTCCTGAATCTCCTGAAACACTGTCAATAAGGCTGTAACCACTTATTTGAAAAATGTTTTGTACCATTCAGAAGGTAAGCCATCTGGGCCTGGTGTTTTCAAGGTTTTAACATGTGAGACTACTCTTTATTTCTTCTGATCTAATCAGGGATTTTATTCTCTCTACCGTATCCTGTGTAATTTTAGGAAGGGGAAATAAATTTAAAAAACTCCTCATATGCCTTCTGGTTAGGCTGGGGGGGTATCATATAATTGAGAATAGTAGGTCCTAAAAATTTCCATTATATGAGGGGGTGTTCCTAGCATAAAGATTATGGTGCGGATCCTTAAGGTGGGTAATATAAGTAGCTATTCTATGGTTCCTAAGTCTACATGCTAAATTTCTAGCACCTCTGGGTCTCCCTTCAGATTTCTATGACTTAAAATAAAATAATGCCCGCTGGGTTTTTTCATCAAGAATCTTTGTAGCTCTGCTTTCTTCTGGTTAATCTGGTCTCTCACTTCTGTGGTGGCTAAATTTGGGGAGTGTTGTAGATTTTGTATTTCTGTGTGGAGTTTAACATATTTACTTTCCCACTGCCTTTTCCTGTGGGCTGTATAGGCAATAATCTCCCCTCGGATAACAGCCTTCAGACTGTCCCATATAATAGAAGCCAATATTTCGGGGGTAGAGTTCTGTACTAGAATCTGTGTGATCTTTTCCTTAAATCTAGTTTTAATGGTCTCATCTTTAAGTAATGAGGTATTCAGGTGCCACCCAGTGGTCTTTTTTGGAATCTTGAAATCTTACTTCAAAAGTAAAGCGAAGTGATCTGATAAAAATCTGGGGCCAATTGTTAAATCTTGTAGCCAATCTACATGTTCTTTGGATATAAAAAAATAATCCAACCTAGAATATGTATTGTATCTAGAGGAATAAAAAGTATATGCTCTGGTAGTGGGGAAAAACGCCTCCAAATATCCATTATCCGAAGACAATTCTGCTGAATTCTGAAATTCTGAAATTGTTTCTGTGATGGGAGAGGTGGTATTGGAAAGGTGCTGAGGAATCAAGTTGGGGCATCAGTGTAAGGTTTATATCTCTTCTTATAATCAGACAGCCCTGCATATGATCCAACAACCTATTGAAAAAACACTGAATCCTCCCTGGAGCATGTTGTGGTGGAAAATAAACATTCACCAAGGTTACTTGTTTTCCATACATTAGACGTTTAAGGATCTCAAAACAGCTCTGGGGGACTGTATACTGCGACTCCAGGTGAAACTGGGTAGTAGAGGGGATCAAAATTGCAAACCCCTTCCTTTTGCCCTTAGGATATGAAGAAGCAAAAACTCAGTACCGACCCCTCCCCCAGACTAATTTCTGATGCTCCTTGTCAGAAAGGTGTGTCTCTCGTAGATAAATTATATCACTAGTTTGTTTTTTAAGGTATTGAAATAATCTGAATCTCTTTATCGGATTATTAATTCCATTTATGTTAAGTGAAAAAAAATTTACAGTGCTAATTGCCATCTTTAATAGTATAAAAAATTAGCTGTTCTGCAAAAATCCAAGGCCTACAATGTTTCCTGAGTTGCAGCATACATCCCAGGCTGCCAGCCTTGGCTGCCACCATTTTATAGTATTCCAAATGTCTCCTGAATCTCTCAGCTGATTCTAACTTGTACAGAACTTCTATTACCATTTTTAAAGTTTCACTTGTCATATAGATCATTACAATCTAGTTGTATCCTGTCAAAAATTATATAAAAGGTGCAAGCACCACAGCTGATAACATAGTAACAACATTTCAATCTATACAACTGAGCCAACAGGCTAACAATATATTGTTGGAGTCGAGATGTTGTTGAGGCCACCCCTGGATACTTTTTAGGATCTGTATCAGACTGATCCAAGTAAACTTGTTACATGCATACTTGCATTGAATTTCCAATATATGAGAGCTCTCATTTGTTATCCCTGTATGTGTCACCGTCAAAAGAGGAATGTGCACTGGAGGAAATCTGGAGATGGTTATCTCCTGGGCCCTCTGGTGGTGTGTTGTCCCCCATAAATAGCAAATTAAAGGCGGGCCAAAAATAAATCACATAAAAGTATACACATGAAAAAAAAATTATCAGCCCTGCAAAGTAATACAAGTTGAGCTGTCCCTCTCCAATGTACAAGTGCCCACCATCTCCCAAAATGATATGTTTTCAAAGTAGAACCATTATATCTTGATTTTACTAATAATGCCCCTCATCAAATAAGTTTATTTGTCTGCCCTAACATTAACTCCAAGCTGAGTTCCTGTTCTAAATATCTAGAGCTTCTATCATCTGATATATATTGGGGTTAAAAATCATTATGAAATGTCTAGAATATCAGACATATTTAAATAATGTACAAGCAATTTTATAAATTGTTATGCAATACTCATGTCCATGTCTTCAGATAGACCACGAAAGTCTTAAGATGTCCCTCAGTTCAAATAAGCATCTGGTACCTCGATAAACATGTCCCCAAATGGTATAAGGAGTTCAGGTCCCAGTACACGGAGGCTGAGGTATAGGTTGCAGCAGGCCTAACACATAATGGTGCCAAAATTAGTGTTCCTACCTTCAGGTTCATTCACAGGCCAGTTGATGAAATTCAGCCAGTCTGTTAGAGATAGACAATACTTTCTGGGGACATCTCCTTTACAGATTCCATGCATTCATTGCGGTCTGCCATCTAGGCAGATCCTGTGTTTGTTGTCTCTGTTCTCACTTAAATTGTAGTCCATGCTTCTGAAGTGCTTCTCTGGCCTCCTCAGCCATGTGAAATTCTTGCTGGCCACAGGAGAGCTGCACCACAAGTTGTGCTGGATATGCGTTGTAAATTTAATAGATCGTCCTTCAGTGCGGTAAAATATCTGAATATGCTCACCGATTTCTTGTTGTTTGTGGGGCATAGTCATTGTCCAGATATGGGTCTGCCATAGAAAACTTTTCCTTATGCCATGTGGTTGTTAGCACCTTTCCTTAACTGCATAACTAAGGAACCTCGCAATAATGGGCCGAGGTCTGGCATTTTGGATCTGTGGAGCAGGGCTCAGGGCTCTGTGTACTCTTTCCATTTCAATTTGAAAGTCTGAGGGTAGTTCTAATGTGGTTTTTAATAAAGTAATGGTGAAATCAGTTATATCCTGCCCTCAGAGCCCTCAGGGATACAGTATAGCCTGATATCTTTACATTGTGCTCTGTTCTCATCATCTTCTTGCCTTGCTTGTAATTGTGCATATTGGTCTTGTAGATTTTGTATTTCTAGTTCCATATCATTTACTCAGTTTTCCACTACAGTAATTTGATGCTCCAATGCATCTGTTCATTGCTCAAGGTTTACTATCTTTCTTAATTCCCCATAAAGATCCCTAATCTCTGCTCGGAAAGATAGAAGTTCTTTATAAATCATGTCCAGTTGAATGCATTTACTCTTAGCTGGTTTCTGTCTACCTGGAGTGTTTTGATCTTGCTGCTCTTGGGGCCTGCAATTGCTCTGAGTCTGAAGCCTCAGCCGCCGACATCATGGCAGCATATTAAATAAGGTTTAAATAAAGCAGGAGGCTCCAAAAGTTCTTGGTTGGTATTCTGATGCAAAGCCCCCAAAGTATCAATGTTTTCAATTGCTTTCATCTGTGGCTTAATGTAGTCAGGGAGCATTTTGAGGTGAGGTGGGCACAGAGTTCAATGTTTATGCTGTCATCTTCGAGACAGCTCAACCGGAAGTCCGACTCCTTCCATTATTTTTATATTTCACAGGCTCACAGAGCTATACAAGTCATTTGTGGTGTTTAGAATCATTTAGGGTACACATATAGCAGCCCATTGGTGTAGGCTGCCACTGTTTCTGGACCATATGCCTGTCTGAAATGTGTCTTGTTGCTGGCAGAATAGCAGGTTCAAGCAACCCACATGGCAGGCTATCAGTGTTTCAAAAATGCTGCCTTTCTGTCATGTTTTTGTAGCAGACAGAAAAACAAATACCATAGCAAATGTGATAAGCTGCCACTCTTTCAACTGTTTCAAAAAATAATTCCTGTCTGGCAAGTTTAGTGCTGCTAGAGAAACAGTAGGATCAGCAGCCTACATGGCAGGCTGCAAGTGTTGCAAAATATGCATGCCTGACTTGTTTACTATATCGGGCAGAATTCTGCTTTTGACTCCTGTTGGCTGATAATGCACCTTCTTGGCAACAGGGTTTTATTGGACGCACAATCGTGATTTAAACCCAACCAATTAACTAGCACTGCTCTGTGGAAGGTAATGTATGACCTTGTCACTTGCATTGGATACTGGCTAGCTAAATTGCTGGTGCAATATTCCTTGTCCACACTAAAGCATTCAGTTGTTAACCATCATGTTCTATTATCCAAATCACATCAACTAGGACTGTTTTTACAACACCTTTTTTATGTTTTAAGGACTACTTGTCCGAGAGATTACAGATTGTAAACAAATTCTGATTAGAGGCAGCACAGCTGCAATTGTGCTTTACAAGTGCTCAAGGGGCTGGTTAAAAAAAAAAGAGCTCTCGGAGTTCTGGGGCAGAAAAGTCCACCATGTCCAAAATGGCCACCAAAGCTAAGTGCACATGTGCAACTTTGCTGCAACTGCAGAAGTGAAGTTGTGCATGTACACAGAGCTTTGGTGGCCATCCTGAGCACAGCTGATGTTTCCGTGAAGTCACGCATACACACAGAGCTATGGTGGCTATCTTGGGCATAGCTGACATTTCCACCATGAGCTCCATGTGCATGCATGCATGATGGCAAACTCTAGAAGTACGGGCAGCAATAAAATAGGAGGGGGCCACTGTAGCCATGGAGGGGAACTACTGCTTGTACTACCTTATTACCATTTGTTGTTCAACTGTTCTGCTATTTTGCATCATACGGCTGTTTGTCCACTGTTCTCCTTCCCTGGGTCACACCTGAAAATGAACCTTATCCCAGTGTGCCTCTCCTGGTTACCAATTTTAAAATAAAAAAGTTAATCAACCTTGGGGTTCCTTAGCACTCCCTTCTAGGACCTTCACTTTTTAGCCTATCAATAATGTACAGTGCGATCTTTCCATGACCATGTTGCAATGTCTGTCTAATGTGTACATGAAGCCTATGATTACTATACCACAATAGTAACTGCCTGGACTTTAGTACTGAAATAAGGGTACAACATCAATTATTCCTACCCATTCTTGAACACAGCAGTGAAGTCTAGAGGTCAGTTATTTCCACAGAAATTCATATGATAGATGTGGCTATCAGCATAATCTGTACAATTGTTATAGATTGTGACAAACTAACTCATCACTGTGTGTTGTAGAACAGATTAAACAGTCTACCACCAAGTAGTAGAAGGAAACTCATCTGGGTTTCTGTAGTCTACAAGTGTATATGTGCACTGTATCCCAAATATTTCAGCAATCTACTATTGTAGTCGCCTCCTAAATATCAGCTTAGATTGCTCTCCAAACTCTTCCTCATAATTCTTAGGTCACATAAATCTATCAGAGACCAGGCCTTTGCAGTTTCCACCAGTGCCAGCTGGAATATTGTACAGGACCTCCTCAAGGACTTGAGGACAATCGACACTTTCCACTGAACTGTGCACAGTCTTCTATTCCTTCCTTGGATCTGTTGATCTGATTTATGTCTAATGCTTCTTTACTTCTGATTTGTTCTTCGCTGCCACATGTTACACCTTTTCATATGTTTACTATTTCTTGTCACACTGATTAACATATGTTATATGTTTCTACTGTGTGAACGTATTGCATGCTTTTATTTGTATCTATTTATGATATTTAACACAAACAATATAACTTTCTTTTTAATGTGTAACTTCTCTGCTGCTATAGTGTCCCCTAGGACCATCTTGGAAAATAGGTGCTTCACCAAATGCGGCCATACTGGAGTGTGAATATTCTAAATAAATAAAATATGTTTTGCATTTTTGTTTTTATTTTTCCTAAACTCTATATAGTTGCCTCTATTTGTGGTACTGCATCTCATCTCCCCTGCTGCTCCTCCTCCTCCTGAAGGAATGAGCTATGGCTCAGTTTGCCTGTCCACATCACCATACTTCAAATTGATCACTCAATCAATCAATCACATTTCAAAATCATGAGGAAGCAGAAAATTTCCAATTGGTTTCATAAAAATTGCTGCCACTTGCTCTCAATAACTGAACCTTCCCTCCCAAATCTCTATTCCATTCCCCAATTTAGCTCATATGGTATTTAAAAAGATAATCCAGCTAAATAAAAAATTATACAAGCCACAAAACAACAAGTGGCATTTTTAAAAATACTGTATATTGTTATTGATATCCTTAATAAAAACAAATGAATAAATATCAGAAACCAAACACTTTCCAATCTTTTATACCATTCGGCCACCGTGGGGTCCACAGGCCCCCCATACAGTGGCATTTTATTTATTTATTTAGTTTTTGTTGACCGGATAAGTGCACTAGACAAATTCTGTCTATTTTCAGGCACAACCTGGGAGAGGGGGATACAGATGAATGCCAATTGACCTTGAACCAGATTAAGCTGTTGGTGGTATTTTTAGTGAAATGAGGAAAATTTGACCAGGACACCAGGGAAATTTCCCTACTCTTTTCGATAAGTGCCATGGGATCTTTAACATCCACTTGAACTACCACCAGTCCAGGCAGATGGGACCTCGGTTTAACGTCTCATCCGAAAGATGGCACCTCAGAAGTGCAGCACCCCTCTCATGCTGCACTACAGTGTCAGTAATGGGATATTAACTCAAGTGCCAGATGTGGGAACTGAACCCACAGCCCTCTGATCTCCCAGCCTCAGAGGCAAGTGTGCTGTTTATACCTATGCATAACAGCAATGCACCATTACAACCTGTCGGCATTCTGTCCGCTGTTCCCTTTTTGCCAGCGCTGTTTTGACGACCGCGCTGTTTAGTGGTCGCTATTCAGGTTACACTATTGTAATCTGGTACTGTAGGAACAACACCTATCAAACTGATACATAGATACATAGACAGTGTCGGCAGATAAGGGCCTATGGCCCACCCAGTCTGCCCATTTGAGCTTGTAAGTTCAGTTTGTTTTCCTAGAAGTCTGTTGCCCCTTACCTCCAGAATTCCTTTATGTCTATCCCATGCATTCTTAAATCCCGTGATTGTTTCAGCTCCCACCACTTCCTCTGGCAGGGTGTTCCACTTGTCCACCACCCGTTCTGTGAAGAAATTCTTTCTCATGTTTCCTCTGAATTGTCTCCCTCCAACTTCATCCCATGCCCTCTAGTCCTGGAACATCTTTTTCGCTTAAAAATAGTGTTTTCCTGCACCCTGTTCCTCCTGTAAGATACTTGTATGTCTCTATCATATCCCTCTCCTCTCCTCCTCCAGGAAGTACATGTTCAGTTCCTTCAACCTGTCTTCATAGGGACTTGTGATGCAATCCATGCACCATCTTTGTTGCCCTCCTCTGAACCCTGTCTATGTCCTTCACGTGGTATGGTCTCCAAGAACTGTACACTGTACTCCAGGTGGGGCCTCACTAGTGTCTTGTATAGTGGAATTATGACCTCCTTTTCCCTGCTGGTGATGCCCTGCCTATGCATCCCAGCATCCTATTTGCTTTACCTGCTGCCTTGTCACACTGTTTCCCTACCTTGAGGTCATCAGAGATGATAACCCCAAGATCCCTTTCCTGCTTGGTGCATGCTATATCCTCACCCCCCAACTGATATATTGCGCCAGGGTTTTTGTGCCCCATATGCATTATCTTGCACTTCTTTGCATTGAATTTCAACTGCCAAACCCCTGACCATTCTTCAAGTTTCTGCAGGTCGCTTCTCATTCTGTCTACACCCTCTGGTGTGTCTACTCTATTACAGAGCTTTGTGTCATCAGCGAACAGTGAAATTCTGCCTTCTAGGTCCTGTGCAATGTCACTGATGAAGATGTTGAATAGGACCGGTCCCAGCACTGATCCCTGTGGTACCCCACTGGTCACTCTTCCCTCTGTGGAGTGACAGCCATTTACCACCACCCTCTGTGTCCTGCCACCCAGCCAGTTACCTACCCACCACACTACTGTCCTGCCCACCCATATTCCCCAGTTTGTGTAATAGTCTTCTATGTGGCACAGTGTCAAAGGCCTTGCTGAAGTCCAGATAGGCCATGTCCACCACCTTCCCCTGATCCACCTCCCTAGTCACCCAGTCAAAAAATTCAACGAGGTTGGTCTGACATGACCTCCCCCTGGTGAAACCATGCTGCCTTGGGTCCTGTAGTCCATTGACAACCAGATGTTCCACCAATCTGGCAGTGTTGATACACAAAACTCTAGCATAAGAACTGATAAAACTGATTCATGAGTGGCCAATATAAATTATGAAATGCGTATAAAGAATGCTGAATCCTGATTGGTTGAGAGCTACTTTCAGTCAGGCCACTATTCCAGCACAACAGCCTGGCTGAAGAGAAGCCCCACAATCAATACTCTGCACCACAACTGTACTAATCTGCATCTCATCAGGGAAAAATTACCACAAGTAATATAGCAGCATGAAGTAACAGTCCACCACATATTGAGGCACATCAGGATGATCTCTCTTCAACAATAATAGCTTTAAAATACAAGTAACATTTTTACCTGGGGGCTGTCTGTGACAGAGAAATGTTATTTTTTTTTTTAAGTTTCCTTAGCATAGGTACTGAACACAGCTCAAATGTAATGGCTTTCTCTTTGATTCAGCTCCTGCTGTGTTACACAAGGTACTGCTCATTACAACTTCCAACCACTGGCCTTTCGCTCTCTCCCTCCACTCCATTTCACCAGAGTGCTTTTTGTTACCCAAATTCCTGCCAATTGCAGGGTTTGTTAAAATGCCCTAGCATGCTTCAGAAAACTACCTATCTGTGAAAGCAGAGTGAAACGAGAGACTGAGCACCAGGCAAGAGAGTTGTAACAGGTGGCAGGCTGCATAGCACAGCAGGAGTTGAATCAAACATTGGCTCAAAAGTTGTTATTATTGTTACTATTCTGCTCAGGAACATAGAACTTAATCCTGGTCCTCCTATGCAGATTACTGACCCTCAGATCTCTTACACTTAAAAGGACTAAGTTTCCTTCATATTAATATGTGCAGTCTTCTAAAACAATACAACTACATCCAGGCTTGGGTCTGTCACATGAAGCCTGACATCTTCATTATTTCGAAGTCTTGGCTAAAAGGAAATGCCTGATGCTGCCATTAAAATACCCTCATATAATGTGACAGACTAGTCAGAGGAGGGTTGGTATTTACATAGTGGATAAACTTATAGTTTCCATGTTCAACTCCACCACCATTCACAAAAAATGCTGAGCTTAACTCTGAAGCTAACACTGCCCTCTGATGAGTCCGTCCTAATCACAACTGCTACAGACCCCCTCTGGAGGTCTTCAGATACTACACCACCTAGCAAAGTTACTGGAAGTAACCATTTCTGAATCAATTATTTTGGGTGACCTCAACCTGGACTGGCTTTCTCCCTGTTCCAAGCCGCTAAAAGACTGGTGCAATACCAATGGCTTTTCACATGTTATACAGAACCTACCTGTCCCAACTAAAACCATCAAAATAGTATCCTGCTCAATGCAGTATTAGTAAACAAGCCACATAAATGTGCGTATGCAGGAGTCTTCCAAAACGACCTGACTGACCATAGGGCTATAGCATGCATGCAAACTACCATTAAGCCTTCTTCTTCAGTCTTCAGCTGTAAAGTAACCTTTGTAACCTTAATCCTCAGCATTTTTGGCTGACCTGGCAACAATTAGGTCACAAGGTTCTATCTCACTCCAACTATCTCTAAGCCTACAGTCTATTCCAGAGCTTGGTCTCTGAAATAATCAATTGCATGCCCTTTAGTGTAACATAGAACTAGAAAGTGATCCTGCCCTTGGTTCACCCCATCTCTAAAGTCAGAACTGCACAGGAAAGAAACACTTTGGAAAAAGCATGTAAACAGAATTGCCTGCTGACTGGGTCTTGCTCAGAGCAACAAGAAACTACTGCACTAAGCTCATCAGAACCACAAAAGCTGAGTATTTCCAAGCTGCCCTAACATCCTCAAAAACAATGCACCCAAATTCTGGCATACACTAAAGATACTGAGGTCCATAGTCATGGGTCATCCATCCGATCTAAGATTACAGATGGTACCATAGTCTACACCGGCAAAGAGGACATTTTTACTCAACTAAACAACCATTTTGCAATTGCAGGGTTAGTATTTGATACTTCTCCCACCAACAGCCTGCAGAACGAGCTGTTTGATACTACTTTCTCCCCTCTAATCACACCATCTGCCAATCCTGCAGCCATATTCTCTTTTAGCAATGTCACCTTTAAGTAGGTCAAAGACCTCCTCCTGACACAGGATACAAAAAAAAAAAAAGCACAGGAACTGACTTCCTGGAACTGTTCTTCCTAAAACTGGGGCATCACTGGTTGGTTGCTCTCATCATCCATTTATTCAGTCTTTCCCTCTTTCTCTCATGGACTCTTACCATGCTAATGGAAAGTAGCCCACATCATCCCACTCTTCAAATCAGGCGACCCCAGTGATCTGAATAATTATCACCCTATTTCTCTGCTATTCACACTTCCAAAACTTCTAGAAAAATAGTCGATGACCAATTAAGAGACTTCTAACATACCCACAACTTGCTCAACCTGCTCCAATTAGGATTTTAGGCCCAACCGTAGTATTGTTTCCATGTTGGCTAAGGTGACCAATGACCGGCAAGTCACAATGGATTCAAAAAAATATGTCACTGCACTATTCCTTGACCTGAGCAAGGCTTTCAACATGGTCGACCACAGCCTGCTCCTAAGTATTCTTTGTAAAATCGGACTTGACATTACCACCTTGAACTGGTTCAGTAGCTACCTTGTAGGCTGAAAACAACAAGTCAAAGCACAAGGAGATATTTCCCCACTTAAATTATTACAAAGATGTGTGCCACAGGGATCCATATTTGGACCCTTACTCTTTGCCATTTATATTAACACTATAAATTCTAATGTTAACTCAGACAGTGTTCGTCTTTTTGCTGATGACACTGCGCCATACATCACCAGACCAACATAAAAGCTTGCATGCTCAGAAGTATAACACAACTTTGATATGTTGCAGTGAAATATTCTACACCTGAAGTTACTACTAAATGCAAAAAAAAAACCAACATGTTTTTCTCACCCCACACGACATAGAAACATAGAAACATAGACTTTGATAGCAGATAAGGACCGCTAGGCCCATCTAGTCTGCCCATTTCCCTACCTACAGGACAGGCCGCAGATCCTAGTTAACCAACAGCCTATATCTTCCTGCCCCCACAAGAATTGCCTTATGTCTGTCCCATGCATTCTTCAATTCTCCCACAGTTTTAGACCCCACAACTTCCTCAGAAAGGCTGTTCCATGCATCCACTATCCTCTCTGTGAAATAATACTTCCTCACATTGCCCTGAACCGCCCTCCTTCTATCTTTAAATTGTGTCCCCTTGTTCTTGCAAGTCTCTTTTCTGAAAGATGCTACCTCTTGGACTTTGTTGATTCCGTTGGTGACGACACCAACCACTACACATAAATCCGGACCCTACTACGTGAACCATTGGAAAATGTACTCAAGTTCAAATATCTGGGCTTTTGGCTAGACATCAAACTCTCCTTCTCATTGCACCTTGATGAGCTGCTTAAAAAATTGAAGCAAAGACTGGGTATTTTCTACTGCATCTCTCATCTTCTCAACTATGATGCTAAATTGAGACTGGTGTTAACCAGCTTCCTTCCCCTGCTGGATTATGCAGACTTTATTTATAGGAACTGCACACAGGCCTGTCTTTCAAAGCTCAATACCCTGTACCACAGGGCTATCAGATTTATCACTTGAGCCCCCATAACACTCATCACTGTGCTGTTTATGCCCTAGTTGGCTGTCAGTCTTTAAAAACTAGGAGAGTAAAACACACAGATCTCTGGACCTTCAGGGCCCTTAATAACAACTCCTAAATATGTCACTGATTTTTCTCCCTTTCCAAGGAGTTTACTCCCATAAGAAATATTTTTACATTCTGCTTGACATATCTAGAACTAGAAACTGCTCGGTACCTCCTCTGTCAGTTGTGCCTTCCCACCATCTGGAACACTACCCAAAGAACTCTACAGGAGTTGGGAGTTTAAACCAGGAGTGGGGGGTGGCAGTTGGGGAAGAGATATGCAGAGACCACAGGTTGGAAATCATATGAGCTACCCCCCATAACAGTGACAAAGGACAAAATGGCAAGTACTATTGGTGATGCTAGGAAAGGAGGGCAGGATGGGAGGAGGGGAAAGGGTGGAAGGTGGTTACCCTTAATGCTAGGAGCCTTGGGAGGAAAACTGTAGAGCTGCAGGTTCTCATGGCAGAGGGAGAGGTGGACATTGCAGCCATCACGGAAACATGGGCCACCCAATATAATGACTGGGACCTGTCTGTACCAGGGTACAGGTTATTTCGTAGGGACAGGGTGACTGGGAAAGGAGGGGTGGCACTATATGTGAAGGAAGGACTGAAGTGTAGGGAGGAAGGGAGGAGGGTAGTACAGAGTCACTTGGGTGCAAATCCAGGATTCCAAGAATAGGATTCTTAGAATGGGAGTGGTGTACAGGCCGCCATCTCAGATGGAGGAGTTAGACAGGGAACTAGCGGGACACATCAGGAGGACCTGCGAGAAGGGTAGTGTGGTGATTGTGGGGACTTCAACATGCCAGGAGTGGACTGGAGCACCCCAACAACCAGGAACAGAAGGGAGCAGGTACTGCTGGATGCCTTCCAGGACAGCTTCCTGCTGCAAATGGTCAGTGAACCAACCAGGTTAGGGAATACCCTTGACCTTGTGCTGGCAAATGGGGACTTTGTGAGAGAACTTACAGTGGAGGAACCGCTGTCAGGGGTGACCACCACTCAGTATGGCTCACATTGGATATGGGCAAGGAAGGTGGAATCTGGCACAAGAGTGCTGGACTTCAGGAGGGCTGACTGTGGGAGGATGGGGAAGTGGTAAAGGGTACCTGGCCAGAATTCAATCTAGTATGGATACTAACCAGAGATGGGAGCTCATAAAGTTGGGGATAGTGGAGGCAACCAAAACCTGCTGCAAAGCCCAGAGCAAGAAGGCTAGGGCTAAAACCGAGCTGGTTGAGCAAGGAGGTCATGGAAAAGGTAAGGAGGAAAAGAGCTGCCTTTAGGAAATACAAGAAAACAGGAGGGGAGGACAGAGGAGTACTTGACAGAATCGAAGGAGGTGACAAGGGCGGTAAGGAGGCCAAAGCATCTCAGAACTCAGGCTGGCACAAAGGCATTAGAAGGGGGAAGGACTTCTTTAAGTACATCAGGAGAAAAGGGCTGTAAGGACCACATAGTAAGGATTAGGAAGGAGGGGGTTGGGTGGAAGCAGGAGTGCGATAGGCAGAAGCACTATGAGTACTTCTGCTCAGTATTTACTAAAGAGAAGAGGGGTGACACCCAAGATGGGTGAAATGGCAGACGAGGGGGAAGTGGTGACAGATGGGGAAATCATGGAGGCAGAGTTCGAGAGGGTTTGAAGGCACTGAAGGTGGACAAGGCACCAGGCCCAGATGGCATCCACCCAGGGTACTGAAGGAATGGCAGAGGTCCTTGCAGGACCTTTGGCAGACCTATTTAACGCCTCACTACATTCGGGGTGTGTACCTCAGGACTGGAGGATGGCTCATGTGGTGCCCCTCCACAAGAGTGGCCCCAAGGATGAACCGGGAAACTACAGACCAGTGAGCCTCACATCCATCGTGGGTAAGCTAATGGAGACTATCCTGAAGGAGGGCTGGTGGCCCTCTTAGAGGCAAAGGACTACAGGACAGCAGACAGCATGGCTTCATACGTGGCTGATCCTGCCAAACCAACCTGGTCGGGTTCTATGACTGGGTAACTAGGCAACTGGACAGGGACATGCAGTGGATGTCCTGTATCTGGACTTCAGTAAGGCATTCGACTCAGTGCCACATGGAAGTCTGGGAAGGAAGTTAGTAGGCACAGGGGCAGGTGCAATGCTGGTGAGATGGGTAGGAAACTGGCTGCAGGGAAGGCAACAGAGGGTGGTGGTGGGTGGGGAGCTCTCACACCCAAGGGCAGTGACGAGCGGTGTCCCACAGGGCTCGGTGTTGGGACCAGCGTTGTTTGGGATATTCATTGCAGACATATCATGGGACATCAAGAGCAAGATCAGTCTGTTTGCTGATGATACCAAGGTTGGCGCGGTGGTGGATGACCTAGGGGGATGGCAGGGGTTGCAGGATGATCTGGCAAAGCTTGAAACCTGGTCAGACACCTGGCAACTGGGCTTTAATGCCAAAAGTGCAAGGTGATGCATTTTGGGATGAAGACACCCAGGAGGACTTACCAGCTAGAGGGGAGTGCAGCTAGCCCAGACAGAGGAGGAGAAGGATCTGGGTGTGCTCATCACAGGGTCAATGAACAACTCGGCACAGTGTAGGAAGGCAGCTGCAAAGGCCAACAAAATGCTGGGTTGTATTGCAAGGGGTATATCCTCAAGGAGAGAGGAGGTGATTCTGCCACTGTATAGGTCATTAGTTAGACCACACCTGGAGTACTGCGTGCAGTTCTGGCGTCCATATCTGAAGAGGGACATTAAGTTACTGGAGGAGTGCAGCGCAGGGCGACAAAGATTATCAAGGGTCTGGGGTACTTATCATATGACAGGAGGTTGAAGGAGTTGAACATGTACTCACTGGAGGAGAGGAGAGACAGGGGGGACATGATTGAAACCTTTAAATACATGAAAGGAATAAACAAGACAGGTACAGAGGGCTGTTCAAAGTAAGGAGGGGCCACCAGGGGCCATGATATGAGACTGGGCGAGGAAGGTTCAAGAGGAGATGAGAGACACTTTTTACAGAGAGGGTGGTGGCTGGGTGGAATGCGTTACCTGCAGAAGTGGTATGCAGTAGAACAGTGGACTGCTTCAAATGAGGATGGGACAGGACAAGGGGAAGGGTTAATGAAGGTGAAGGGTGGAAGGGAGGGGCAGCTGCAGAATAAGGGGTGCTAGCTGCACATTCGAGCAGACTTGATAGACCTCTAGACCTTTATCTGCTGGCAAATTTCGTATGTTCGTATGTTCGTACAGCTCTGCAAACTAGCTGGTCTGTTCTCATTCAGGAGGCTCCTGCGACACTCCCTGAAGGAATTGTGTAGCTGTTATCCCTGAATCTCTGCCTGGCCTGCTCTTCTCTAGGTGGACTTACCTATGTTGCATTTACGCTTAGTTGTTCTTGCACTTCTCTAGACTATGCACACTTATGACTTTTTTATTTATCTTTCTCCCACCTACTACCTACCCTTATCCCTCTCTCCTCCCAATCTCATCCCTTCTTCCAGCTCTGCCCCTTCCACTTCTTCTCATCCTCCCCTGCATATCCTATCCTGCACTAGATGAAGCAATCAGTTTCATGATCTTTATTGTCACGCCTTTTTTCTTTGCAGTATGAGATTTTCTTTTATATATAATTATCACATTGCATACTGTGTTTTTGTAATTACCTCATCCAATGCCTGTAATTTATCACTTGTTGTATATTTTGCCTGGTATACAGATGTACTACTGTTAAGACTGTTCTCATTGTAGTTCTTCTTGTACTAGTTGCTTGCCTTCCCAGGGCCTCCTTGTAAATGAGTTTGATCAAAGGTGTCTCCCTTGGTTAAATAAAGATTGATTGATTGAGTGAAACAGAAACTGAAAAAGATGTTACTTTTGAGTTGTATTTGGTGGCTATAGTGGCTGCAGTAACTGCAAGCGTTAGAAAAAGTGCCTTTCTAGTGAGCACAAGTGCTGCCAGTCCCCTAATTCATAGGTACAACTTGTTGCAATTATGTAGCCTAGGAGCCACCTACTAGCAAACTACATACTCCACAGTACAAATGGCACTACATTTTCTTTTTTCTAATTTATTTGTATTTTTTAACAATTTAAATCACAGAATTTTCTTTGTTTCTTTTCATTTTTATTTATTTATTAATACTGATAGACCCATTTCATAATCACAATAAAGCACTGAAGGGGTGGAAGCACTCAGCATCCCCTCATACTTCAACCCACCCAAGGCAGGAAGTTATCCCACCATGAGGCACCCCCATAGCCTTATTGCTTAATTAGTATATTTAAAAAAATCATAGATGCCAAAACATTGATAATGTTCTGAAACTTGTTTCAGCCCTGTTGGGTGATTCAGACAACCCTCTCTAGATCAGTAAGAAACTGTGCTGTAAGGCAGAGGAATGGCCAGAAACTGTTCCTGATCCTTCAAACCAATCATACAGTAGTATGCAAATGATAGAATCATGGCATGGTGGGAGTTGTGGTTAAAGTGCCACACACTGAAAGGCAGAGTGAAGTATTATGGGAAGTAGGAGTAATCACAACCAGGGAACTTACTGTGCCATGGCAAAATAAAAGGCATAAATTAGAAAAAGAAAATGGGTGGTCGGCATTGGTAACCAAGTAAGTAAGTAAAATGTATTTTAAGCACTTTTCAAAAAACAAAGCTGTTACAAAAACAACATTTTAAAATAACAAACATTAAAACAAAAATAAAATCATTCACCATAAGCTTTTAAAAATAAAAATGTTTTTAACTCTGTTTTAAAGCTCTCGACAGTCAGGCAGCCTCATATCCGATGAGGTAGAGAATTCCACAGGGCAGGGCAGCGTAAGAGAATGCATGTGCCTCAGATGTCCTCAAACGAACCCTGGAAACCTCAGAAATCTCTCATCAGTGAATCAGAGCGAGCAAGAGGGGCAGTAGGGAGTAAGGAGATCTTGCAGATACTGCGGTCCCTGTTCACGTAGGGCTTTATAGGTCAGTAATCCGACCTTGAAGGTGATCCGCCACTGAACTGGCAGCCAGTGCAGTCTGTGCAGAACAGTTGTAATATGACTATTTCTAGATGTCTCAGTCAAAAGCCTGGCCGCTGCGTTCTACACAAGCTGCAAATGGTGGATATCAACCCCCGGTAGCCCTAGCTACAGAGCATTGCAGTAATCAAGGTGGGTGGTCACGAAGGCATGGACCAAGGTAGGAAGGTCAGCCAGAGGAACCAGGTGTTTCACCCGGGCGATATTCCTGAGATGGTAAAAAGAGAACTTGACAATGGCCAACACCTGGGATTTCAGGGTCAGACCATCATCAATAATAATGCTCAGATTATGTACCTGGTCTGAGGTGGAGAGCTGGACACCATCAAGCCAAAGGCCCGATGAAATCCCAGCCCTATGGCCCACCTCAAGGTGATCCGGGTCCACAACCAACACCTCAGTCTTATCCGGGGTTTAACCTTAGCCAGCTGGCACTCATCCAGTCTTTGATTTCGGCTAGACAGCTGTTAAGCAGAGAGACTGCATCATCCTGTCCAGGAATAAAGGACAGATACAGCTGGGTATCATCTGCATAGCAGTGAAAACCCAGACTGTAATGCCTAATGATATCTCCTAATGGCAGCATATAAACTGCGAACAACATGGGCGCCAAGATGGAGCCCTGCGGCACCCCACAGGACAGAGAGATGGCGTCAGAGGAATAAATTCCAGTGACAACCCTCTGTATCTGGCCTGTGAGAAAAGACCAAAACCAATGCAGAACTGTACCAGACAGTCCATAAAAAAGCCGCAGGTGCTCCAACAGCACACCATGGTCCGTAGTATCAAATGCTGCAGAGAGAGATCAAGAAGGACTAGAATAAGCCGAGCCTTTTCGATCTCTCACAAATAGGAGATCATTTAAGACCCGGATGAGAGCAGTCTCAGTGCTATGTCTTTTCCTAAACCCCAACTGGAGAGCATCATAGATATTGTGATTTGTGAGATGGTCATCTAGCTGTAACGCAGCCACCTTTTCAATAACCTTACCCGTAAAGGTCAGGTTAGAGATAGGTCTGAAGTTAGCTAGACAGTCTGGGTTCAATGAAGGTTTTTTTAAGGAGTGGTTGAACGACTGCCTCCTTTAGGGGATCAGGAAAAAAACCCTGCTCCAAAGACTTCCAGACAATTTCAGCAAGGATTGGGAAGATAACATTTACGCATCCTAATAATAGTGGCATAGGGCCTGGATCCAAACTACAGCTGGTTGATC
The DNA here is from genome assembly GCA_016271365.2 of Neoceratodus forsteri. Taxonomy (NCBI): domain Eukaryota; kingdom Metazoa; phylum Chordata; order Ceratodontiformes; family Ceratodontidae; genus Neoceratodus; species Neoceratodus forsteri. The sequence continues at coordinate 118,999,930 of CM028136.1, read as the reverse complement.
GTACAGTCTGAACAATCTTCACAACATCCATGAATTCTGGCCTACTAAAGTCAGACCCGGTAGCATGAGAGTTCGCTTCCTCCTGCCGACCACCGCAATTCCTTGAAGAGGGAGCAGGACCAATGCCCTACCTGATGCTGGCAATCTTATCAGTGAAGAACCGAGCAAGCTCATCACACCTTATTTGTGAAAAATCTCTTCTGGACTGCAGACAGAGTGGATTGCACAATCTGTCAACAGTCTGAAAGAGTTGAGCTGGTTGGTTCAGCGAACAGCAATCTCCTTGGACAGGAATTCTGCCTTCTACGGGTGATTGCGGATTGATAGATACCATAATGGTCCACCAATCTAAGTCTGTCAGCATCCAGGCCAGATTTCTGCCGAACCCTCTCTAGCCTTTGCCCCACTTTCTTCAACTCCTTCAGGGACCCATCAAACCATGGAGACCTTGGGCGCTGAGTGAGTGGGCGAACACAAACAGGAGCAATTTGATCCAGGGCATCACCCACAGCCTTATTATAGGCAAGAACGAGATCCTGTGGACCCATGCACTCACTTGAAATACCCGATAGGTCCAGTACTGCCAGTAGACATTCTGGGGTAATTCCCCTTAAAGGGTGATACTGGACCATCTCTGTAGGGGCAGGCCTATTTGTGGGTATCCCAAAGCTGAATCTTATGGTATGATGGTCTGTCCACAGATTTGGTTCTACCTCCAGATGCGTGACCCCCAACTCCAGTAGTAACACTAGGTCCAATGAGTGACCCCCTATATGGGTAGCAGAGGTAACCACCTGTGTAAGGCCCAACATTGCCATAAGTTGGAGGAGATATTTCCCAGAAAGTGAGAGTTCATTGTCGACCCAGGCATTGAAGTAGCCCAGTATTAACCACCTGGGTGACTCCAATGCCACATCGACAATGAAGTCCACAAACACCTTCAGAAATTCTCCACCATCACCGGGTGGACGGTAAAGGAAGAGAATCCTGAACCCTACACCTGCTGCCAGGATGCACTCAAAGGAACGAGTGAAACCCACTGGTACATCCACAAGACCCAGCTTGGTTCTAAAAAAGATGGCTACGCCCCCACCCCTACGATCCAACCTTGGGCAGTGTATCACCGAAAACCCAGCAGGAGCAGCAAATGCCAATATAGGGCCTGCATTCTCATCTAGCCAGGTCTTGGTGATGCATGCCAGGTCAGATGTTGCGACAAGGTCCGCTATAATAGCAGTCTTGTTTTTAATTGACCTGGCATTACACAACACCACCTAGGTTGGATGGGTTTTTGAGGAGGAGCGCAGTACCTGCCCACAATGTACGGAGCCCTTGGGTATGGGAATCAGGCAGGAAAAATCCCTCTCCTGAACCCATTTCACCCCAGGGCATCTCCTAGTCCCCACTACCTCTATCGGTCGACCCTTTTCCATTCTTCCACTCTGCCCAGTCCATCCACCCCTCAAATGCCTTCTCACTATCCCCAATGCACAACATCTATTATAGATGTTGGCCTCCAAAGGGAGACAGTGAAAAGGGCGGAGGTCCTGAAGCAGAATGGGAGAATAGCACCTGACCATCTTGGAGCCCTCCCAGCACATCTCAATGAGCAATAAATAACCACACAGTTAAGATACCCAAATTGGTTATCTCAATTACAACAATATCTAATGCATAAATCAGAACAGCTGCACAGATCAGTCTATTAAACCCTACTCATTACAGTAAATCAGCTTAAACTGAAATAAATAGGCAATTATTACCACACTAGACAATATATATATTCTGGCAAATCATAGGAATTAACAATATTATTTAAATTAAACCACTTTAGATGTCTTATTTTTATGGGCTAAAGGCGTCTCACTTCCCAGCCCATTAGATTTTAATTAAGGTCTGCTCTCACCAGAAATCTTAAAGACATCACTAACTCATAGTCAGTTTAATATGATATCCCTTCCAGACCTACAAAGGTGAAAGTCCAGTGTAAAGTTCACCAGGGGAAAATAGCTACCATATACGGAACATCAACCCCTAGCAGAGACAGGCTACGGCCTCCAGAGATGAGACCACCCGCCAGCAGACCCCCCAGTAGGCCTAGGAGGCACTGATCACTCTATGCCTGCCCTTCAGCAAGTCCAAAACCAGTGTCAACCATCCCAAGCCCAGCCAGAACAGCGAGTACCCCAGCAGCTCACCCTGCAATAAACATTTACAATTGCCCAAAGGCCAATAGTCAAAATGACCATAAAGCACAATATAATGATAAGTCCAATCCAGCCGATTTCTCAGCAATAGTCAAGGCTCCAGAACCAACACAGCCAGAAAATAGCAGCTCTTCTTACTCTTCACAGTCTAGATAAAATATCAAGCTGCAGCATAATTTGTGCGCTACTCACAGATCAGCGAGTCCTTTTCACCAGACAGTCAAATTTCAGGTCAGCAATTCCAAATTATGTAAAAATACACAAAAATGAAATGTGGTATGCAGACTATAACAAATAGACTGCAGATTATGGTGTCAAGGCACACGCTGAAAAGTCCATTTGAAGTATACCAAATCCCAAAGCATGAAAAAACAGCAGTCCCACAGTCGAAGATAGTCCATTCCACTCCACCACACAATCCGTTCCTCTCCACGACAGCACCAAATCCACCTCTGACAGTTCAGATATTCAAAATAGTCAAACAGTCAGCAACTCCACAGTTTCAGAACAAATCCACGGCACAGTTGAGATGAACAGCGACTTCATAATTCCACAACAGTTCCACGGTTCACGTAAACATCATGTAGCGTATAAACTGCTAGCTGCGAACACTGGAATAGCCAGAGAGTCAAGCTAAATGGTCAAATGATAAAGCCGCAGCAGCTTCAACAATTGGGCTGTTGAAATAGTCAGCAAATATGCTGAACGAAAAGATGGCAAAGTAAATAATAATAAATGCAACATTAAGATGAGCGAGGACGGCGCCGAATAGTAACGAGAGGCTCAAAATGAGTAAAAACAAATAAAACCACAAACTTCACAAACAGAGCAAAAGAGCTCATAGAGGCTGACCCAGTGTGGCCGCCATCTTGCACCCTTGATAGGAACTAAAACAAGTACTCACAGCATTTAACAGCAAGCTGCAGTCAGAATCCTGAGAAGATCAGAGGATAGTATGTTAAGTGTTGTTGTTCTTTATTGAAAATGTGCTCTAGTGCAACAGTGCATCCCAGATATTACAACAACCATCACAAAAAGCACCCCCAACACGCTACTCATGCCACACCTGATGCAGTTCACATTATTGTGTTTTCCTTAAAGGCCAGCATCACATCCTAAGGTTCCTTTTGTACGAACATTTTAAAAGTGTAGACCCTCCAAAAAAGTACTGAAAAAATTTTTGTTTTATTCTCAGGTGACTGGGTTAGGTACCCTAGGCCAAAAGCTTATTTTCAGGGGTGACCCAAGAGCCCTGGTGAGGTTAGGTGACTTGCTCAGAGTCACATGGTATGCAAGTGGAGGTTGTAGGAATTAAACCCAGGTCTGCTGTATGTACCACGTTCATTAACAGCTTGTTGCACTAACCTCTGGGCAATGCTGCCAGCCCACTTGCCATCTTTCCAGACCACTGTAATAGGTATCTGTTGCACACAGAGCAAGGTCCAGTACTGCCACTTACACAGCTTGGGGTTTTTCAGTTAGCTCCAAAAAAGAAAATAATCATTGATTAGATCTGAAAAAAAAATGTATACAGAGAGAACTAATAGTCAAATACAGTACTTACAGTATTCCTATAAAAACTATTTCAGCACAATAAAGAAACCTAAATAAACAAATGGAAGTCTGGATAAGGACACATTGTAGTCAGAAAGAATCTACAATCTAAATGTGAATACCTAAGCTGAACTCAAGACAGTTGGAAAAAATGGTTGGGGGTAAAGGGGTTGGTTTATAGAATGATGATGTTTTGAAAATTTTACTGGCACAGTGAGGTAAATCTGTATGACACAATTATAAAAAAACTATCACTTGTAGCCTATCATTGAGCCTTGGAAATGATGTTGCTCCCATGGAAAAAAATCCAATACTGTTTTCTTTTTTTTTCCAGCAGTAAGTTGTCACAGAAAGAGTGACTGATTCCTGGAACAACCTTCCAGTGGAAGTGGTGGGGAGGAAAACAGTGGTGAGGTTCAAGAATGCATGGGCTAATCACAAGGAATCATAGTGAGCGAGGGGGTAGTGAGAAAGAGCTGTAGTTTGCAGTCTACAGTAATACTGCAGGTAGTGAGAAATGGGCAAACTGAATGGGTCAAGCAGTCCATATCTGCCATCAAATTCTATGCCTTTATGTTTCTATGCATCATCCCTCCTTTCTGTTAATAATCCGCTTCTAAATCTCCCACAAAGAGATTTTGCGTATTCTTTTAGGTGATCTTTTCCATGTTCTGCCAAAGCATTCCTGTTGTCCTCATTTTCTTTGGCCCTCACATGCTTCCCTATTCTGATTTTGAATTGTCTTCTGGTTTTACCAATATAAAGACATCCAGAGGAGCAGATAGTCATATAGACCAGTCCCTTTACAACACAAGTGATAAAGCCTCTTACCCTCACCCTGCATCCTGTTTTCGGATTCAGGAATTGTTTAGTGTTTCTCACCACTGCACTGTATTTGCAGTTGCCACCTTTGGCACAACCATAAGCCCTGTGGGGTAGCTGCATTCATTTTCTGTCTAGAAGAGGCTGTACAGAATAGACCACCATATCAAAAATGTTCATACCCCTTCTGTGTACCAGTTGGAGTTCAAGTTCAACCAGATAATTAAGTTCTGAGTCAGTCCCCAGTATGTGTCAATGTTTTCTAACAATGTTGCTTACCTCCTTATATTCAGGGTTTAAGGTAGTCACAAAGCAGATCTAGAGATTCCTGTTCTCTTGTTTAATTCTTTCCACTAATAAGTCAGTCTTGGGAATATTTTCCATGTCCCTTCTTGCCCTATTGATGACTTGTGGTTTGCACCCCTACTCTACCCTTTCCATGCACACCTCCTCTATCCCATTGTTCCTTCTTGTTCTTATGACCTGCAGACAATATTGACAGAGCTAAACTGGACATAGTAGCAAATAACAAGATGTGGTTTACCAGTAACCACACTTGGGAGACTTCAGTACCTGGCTATGTACTGTTCAGAAGAGACCAAAGTGAAAAGGTGGGAGGAGTGGCCCTGTATGTTAATGAAAATATCAAAGCTACAGAAATTCAGAATACACATAAGGAGCCAGAAGAACTGTGGGTCACCCTGCAAACAGGAAATGGGACAGCCATAAGAACTGGGATTGTATACGGCCCCAGACCAGGGGGAGGACATAGACACATTACTGTTAGAAGATATGAAAACATAACAGCTAAAAGGAGGTTCTGATAATGGAGACTTCAACATGCCAGATACAGATTGGTCAATACCAGCAGGAACATCTGCCAGAACTAGACACATGGTGGATTCCTGCAGGGGGAAAGCCTCAAACAACTGGTACAACAACCCACAAGAGACAGGGCTATCCTAGATCTAGTACTAACTAACAGGGAAATGATCACAGATCTCCAGGTAGAAGGTCACCTGGGGACCAGTGACTATCACATGGTATGGTTCAATTTGTCCACTACAACAAAATCATCCCATTCCAATGCAAAAATATGAGACTTCAGAGGAGCTGACTTTGATAAGATGGCCAACAGAGTTAAGCTAGCCCTGGCAAAAAGAAATACAGGTGAGGGGGTACAGGCAAAGTGGGCAAGCATTAAGGAAGCAATACTTGAAGCAATATCCCATTGTGTTAGAGAGAAAAGGAAGTGCAAAAGAAGAAGAAGAAAACCACTTTGGTTCTCAAAAACAGTAGCCGAAAAGGTCAAAGCCAAAAGGCTGGCCTTCAGGAAATATAAGGGAACACAGCAGGATGAAGATAGGGAGGCAAACCAAACTTCACTACATGAAGCAGGGAAGGCAGTAAGGCAGGCAAAGGCCCAAACCGAGGAAACACTAGCACAGACAGTAAAAGAAGGTGACAAGACTTTCTATAGATACATTAGTGAAAGGAGAAAGTCCAGAGGGGGTATTGCTAAGATCAAAGGAAATAAGGGGGCGTGTGAGGAGGAGGACCATGTAAAAGCATCTATCCTAAATAGATACTTCTGCTCAATATCTATTGAAGAGAAGGTAGGGCAGGGCCCACAGCTCAGCACCATAGACACGGGGGGGAGGGAGGTGAGCACTAGTCCCTTCACAAAAGAAAGGGTCCTACAAGAGCTCGAAAAGCTCAGGGTGGACAAGGCAATGGGACCTGATACCATACATCCCAGGGTACTAAAGGAGCTAAAGGTGGAACTAGCAGAGCCATTATCAGAACTGTTTAGTGAGTCTCTGAGCACAGAAGAGGTCCCAGAAGACTGGAGAAGGGCTCATGTGATCCTGGTCCACAAGAGTGGTAGCAGGGAGGAGGTAGGGAACTACAGACCAGTCAGTCTTACCTCAGTAGTGGGCAAGATTATGGAGGTACTCCTTAAGGAATGGATAGTGCAGCACCTGGAATCAATAGGAGCACAGGATCCAAGACGGCATGGGTTTACAAAAGGGAGGTCCTGTCAAGCTAATTTTATAGATTTCTTTGACTGGGTAACCAGAGTGGTGGACCAAGGGGGAGAAGTTGATGTTGCCTACTTTGACTTCAGCAAAGCTTTCAATACTGTTCCACATAGAAGATTGATAAATAAGCTAGGTAGGCTCGGGGTGGGTCAGAAATTGGTCATCTGGGTGGCAAACTGGTTGAGCGGGCACAAAACAGAGAGTGGTGGTAAACGATATACAGTCAGAAGAGATGCAAGTCACAAGTGGGGTACCTCAGGGATCAGTCCTGGGGCCAGTCCTCTTCAATATCTTCATCAGTGACATTGCATATGGACTGGAGGGTAAGGTTTGTCTGTTTGCAGATGACACCAAGATCTGCAATGGAGTAGATGATCCAGATGGGGTGGGCAGAATGAGAAGAGATCTGGATAAACTAGCAAAATGGTCGGAAGAGTGGCAACTGGGGTTTAATGCAAAGAAGTGCAAGATCATGCACATAGGGAAGAGAAACCATGAAGCCACCTATATGCTGGGAGGGGAGTTGCTGGCATTCACAAGGAAAGAAAGAGACTTGGGCATCATTATCACCGATGACCTGAAATCATCCAAGCAAATCACTAAAGCAGTAGGTAAGGCTAGGGGGATGTTAGGGTGTATAAGTAGGTATCACAAGTCGGAAGAGGGAGGTAATAATCCCTCTTTACAAGACACTGGTTAGGCCCCATCTGGAGTACTGCATGCAGTACTGGAGGCTGCACCTTCACAAGGACATTAACCAAACTGAGGTAGTCCAGAGAAGGGCAACCAAAATGGTGCAGGGACTGCATCACAAAACTTATGAGGACAGATTAACGGAACTCAATATGTATATCCTAGAGCAAAGGAGGGAGAGAGGTGATATGATCGAAACATTCAAACACCTTAAGGGCATTAACAAGGTGAAAGAGTCTAACATGTTTCAATATAAGAAAAATAGCAGGACAAGAGGACACAGCATGAGATTAGAGGGATGTTCATTAAGGGTAATGTGAGGAAGTTATTTTTCACAGAAAGGGAGGTGGATGCATGGAACAGCCTACCTCAGGAAGTGGTGGATATGAATACAGTGCAGGGTTTCAAACAGGTATGGGATAGGCATAAGGGAGCAATACAGATGAATATGAATAGATAGGCCATTGACAGAGCAAAGGCCGATGGAACATTTATAAGGTAGAAAAAGTAATGGGCAGACTGGATGAGCCTTGCGGTCCTTATCTGCCATCAACTTATATGTTTCTATTGAACCATACTTATGGGATACCCTCAGTCATGTGGAGTGGGTGACATCTATCAGAAAGCAACAACATATGTCTGCTTGTTGGTGATCGACCTCTCTGTTGGGTTCATTAAGTTCTTATGCACCTTAGGTAAGCAGTAAAATTCTGCACATACTGGTGTTTGTACAGCTAGAAAATCTAACACTTCTATAAGCAGCCAGTTTCTACATTTGGGTAGTGTAAGGTACTCATCAAGTCCACACTTGAAATCTGGTGTAGGATCTGCTGCTAATTTCTGATAAAATGTCTCATTATACAGCTGTTTGTAAATTTCAGTGTCATACTTCACGCTGTCCAGAACAATTACACAGCATGTGTTTATCGGTGGGCTTAATAGTAATGTCCTTATTCTCACCCAGGTTCTTCAAAGCTGCCATTTCCAAATTACTGAGACTTTAAATAGTGTGTCGTATTGAATCTTTAATTCCATCAGGTACTCTTCACAGCATTTCAAACCTGCAGACCAGCCTGGCATAAGTGGCAGACAGAATGCTATTGTCGACCAAAATTCTTTGATGTTTCCTCTATTGTTGTCACCTTAACTTTCATTCACTTGCACCTCAGACCTCATTATGTATCCTGCTGTCTTCCATACTTTTCTATTGTAAAAGGACCTGTGGCTCTAATTATGAACAAACTTGTTCGATCTAGGCATGGGCAGTAGTAAAATACATTACCCTAAACACTACACACAGGTACCTACAAATTACCCTTAAAATACCTTAATGCAAAATGGGTAGTTGGTTACAGTAGGGTAGTTACTACTTCAATCATTCTACTACCCTTTTACCCTACCCTGACTATAACAAAATGTGAAAAACGTTGTTTTTTGACTGCCCTAAACAGAGCAAACTACTCAAATGGATCTGTCTTGAGTCAAGTAAGATAGGCACAGCTGTTATGAGCAAGCCTGCTACTGTTTCCAAAATGGTATTGAGTATTGCTTCTGTATAAAGCATTCATCTAGGGCCATTGTGATATTCCCCAACTTTTCTTTATTAATGTGACATTGCCAGTTAGACTATGTGCAGTTGTCAGTGAAACAGAGAGTCGTTTAATGGTTAAATAATTAATTTGTCTATTGGACCATTGAGTAAGAAAGGCAATTACAAGAGGTGCAGCTGCTATGAGTGAGCCTGCTGCTGTTCCCAAAGTTATACCAATGGTGGGCTTTGCTGAGGCAGGTACAAGAGGTGCAGCTGCTGGTGAGGAGCCTCCTGGTGTTTCAAAAATTATACCCATAGTGGGCATTGCTGAGGTAGGTACGAGCGCAGCTGCTCTGACTGAACCTGTTGCTGTTTCCAAAAATTATACCTATGGTGGGCATTGATGAGGCAGACAGTAGAGTGGTGCAGCTGTTCTGAATGAGCCTGCTGCTGTTTTCAAAGATTATAACCATGGCAGGCATTACTAAGGTACTGTAGGTACAAGAGGTGCAGTTGATCTAATTGAACCTGCTGCTGTTTCCAAAAGTTATACTCATAGTGGGCATTGCTGAGGTAGGTACGAGAGGCACAGCTGCTCTGACTGAACCTGTTGCTGTTTCCAAAAATTATACCTATGGTGGGCATTGATGAGGCAGACAGGAGAGTGGTGCAGCTGTTCTGAAGGAGCCTGCTGCTGTTTTCAAAGATTATAACCATGGCAGACATTACTAAGGTACTGTAGGTACCAGAGGTGCAGCTGATCTAATTGAGCCTGCTGCTGTTTCCAAAGTTATACCCATAGTGGGCATTGCTGAGGCAGGTATGAGGTGCAGCTGCTGCAGTGAGCCTGCTGCTGTTTCAAAAATTATACCTATGGCAGGCATTACAGAAGTAGGTATGAGAGGCACAGCTGTTCTGAGTGAGGCTGCTGCTGTTTCAAAAAATTATATCCATGGCAGGCATCAAATATAATAAACTCATGATTTACAAGACTAAGAGTAGTATGGCACATGTGACTGTGGTGGCAGTGGTGATGGCAGGACCATAGGAAGGGTAGGGCAGGTGGGGCAGCCGCCCGGGCGCAAAGTCTACTAGGGGCACAGTTTCATCTGAAGCTCACTCTATTATTGACTTGAAGAAGTGAGCACTGCAACTTTAATTTTTTTTTTTAACTTTCTTTAGGTAATTACTATTTGCTGCCAGCAGGGTGCATCCATGGACCAGCAAATCGGGGGGGGGGGGATCACATGATATGTTGCTGCAGCAAGAACAATCACGTGGTATACCGAGCAGACAGTTTGTCTGTGGGGGCAGGCTGGCGCCTAGTGAAGTATATAAGGTAAGCAGATTCCAGAGTGTTGTTAGAATGGAAGAGCAGTTGAGCAGAAGCAGTTAGAGGAGAGCTGGAGTAAAGGAGAGAGCGAAATAATATTGTAGAGAGAGAAAAAGAGAGCGTGGACTGTTTAAATTGGTTTTGTGTAGCAGCATTTTTCAACAAGAGAACAAAACTTCCTTCCACGTCAGTGATCCATCTAATTAAATAAATGATGATGATCTGTGTTTGGGGGTTAAAAAAAAGTAAAACTACTTATTGATCGTCCCTCGTTCAAAGAAGGTAAAGGGTTAGCCTAGGATGTATAGGATTAGATATTGGGCTCAGGGCTGGCTGCTGTGTATATAACTTGTCCATTTTGCTTTGCTTTGGAGGACCTTGTGTTGACTGACTGGCTGGCGCGGCCTTGTTCTCCCTTACCCCCTGATTCATTCATCCATCCTCCCTCTGAGGCAGGCTGATTGATCATTTGTGAATGATGAGATCCCTTCTGGTCTGGCCCTGGGTCCCAGTCCCCTGCCCCTCTTGCCAACTCCCGAGACAATTTTATATTTTTACAAGACAGTGCAAAACAGCATCTTGTTCTTCACATCCGCGGTCCCGGACTTCACCTTGCAAAAGCTGATTCAATGATTCTTGATTCCCCGGTCCCGGGTCCCTGCCAGCCACCCCACCCACCTGTCTTGCTGACTCCTGCTAACTCCCCGACTAAGCCTGCAGGCTGCTTGGCTTGGTTGCACCTGCCAGCTGCCCACCCCATCTGCTGCTTTCCTAATCCCATCCGGGTGTCCCAGCAGTAGTTACTTAGTTCGTGCTGCTGGCTGTCTTTTTAACCAAGTCTGCTGGCTGGGGCCTAGGCTGGCTGCTTTTTTTAAAATAAAAGCCCAGTGCCTCACGCCTCCCGAATCAGTCCTGAGTCCGACCCAGCCCTACTACGAAATCATCAGGCAGCAGTATTTACAGAAACAAAAATTATTCTGTGTGTGTGTGTGGGGATTAGCAGTAAAAAAAAGAAAAGAAAACAGTTGAAACTCAAGTCTTCTTTCTTTGTGTGTGTCAGTCTGGGGGTATTAGCGGATTAAAAATAAAATAATCTGCAGAGAGCATGAAGGGACTACGCTTAAAAAGATAAAGGGACACAAGTGAGACACAGGGTCCTCTTACTGAAGGAGCTTTGCTATACATGCTTGGGCATCCTGTGGAAATGCAGGAAGGGACCAAACTCAGATTTCTTGTGCTGGTGCCAGCAAACAAAATAATCTGAAGGACAAGCTGAGATTAAAGGAGGGTAAGGAGATATCAGAATAGTGGTAGAGTGGGTGAAGATTATGGGTTTTAAGTGACTGCCAGAGAAATGCTATCTGGGATACCCCTGATAAAAGGGTCTCTGCCCATGAAACAACTTCAGCAGTGCTAGTGAAGCACTAGGGATGGGGACCCTATGTCAACCGTAAAGCAGGGCATAAAGGGAGTCATTTGAGAAGGATGGGAGAACTGTGGGGACAAGGTAGGAAGGAGGCATCACAGGCCGCAGCACCCGTGGTGCATTCATCTTCAGAAAAGTCCTCAGGAGGCAGCAATGTTGCCTGGTGTGCAGCAGGTTTGCAGCACTCACTGTGGAGCTGGGTTCAGTAAAGGAAGAACTTAACCTTCTTACAGTGATTCCCAGTGGACACTGGTGCAAGCAGCCACCACTCCTTTCCACTGCACACCATGCCACACCTACTGTAGATAGGGGGGTGGGGAAGAAGGGTCTATATAGGCTGAGACCCTGAGGTGGCAACAGCAAACAGATTCACCCCTCATGTGCAATTTGGTTAATCTAGTCCCCCCAAGTGAAAAGGCCGTACTCTGCAGGCATGCAAGAGACCAGGTCTGTGCTTAAAAGTACACCTTACATGCGATTGGAGTCCAAGAGGCAAGACAGTGCTAGGAAAGAGCTTGTGATAGGTGATTCCATCATAAAGAGGACAGAGGGACTAGTGGGTGCAGAAAAGCATGGGACAGGAAGGTTAGATGCCTTCTGGGGCTTTGGTTGGATGGGATGTAAGCAGGGTAGAAAGAATTGTCAATAGAGTGGAAAGCAGTCCTACTAGCACCGATAACCTGGTTTGCAGACTCCTAGAGGAGGTTAAGAATAGCTTTAGAAATTTTGTGGGGGACATCCAAGCTGGCAGCTGCCTCATTGACTTCTGATTTTTTCTCCAGTTTGAGCAGAAGGAGAACTAGAAGAGGGTTCATCCCATTGCTCACTTCAACTCATGGCTGATGGAGGGTACAGGCAGGGATGGGGTGCCTGGGATATTGAGTCACTCTTGGATGGATTGAAAGCTATTCAAGCTGGATGGCCCTCAACACTCTGAGGAGGGCATCAGAATACAATGGAGCAAGTTTAAAGAATTATTTAAAAAATTAGACAGCTTTAAACCAGCAGAGGGAGATGCTATGCAGATGCGGACAACAAATGCACCTACTAAACTGAAAGAAGCCTAAATGGCCTCTCACCACTGCTAAAAAACATGGAAGGAACAATATGGCAGAACAAATGTGGAGAAAGAGGGAGTCTGGAACAAGCTGGAGAAGAGGGGTTGCAATACTAGATCTGGGTATCTAGGAAGGAGGAGATAGGCAGGGCCAAGGCTTGAGAAGAGAATTTGATTTTAGTTTTTCCTTTGTTTACACACTTCTTAAATATTGTCTCTGTCTGCTCATGCTCAAAGATTGTATTTTTTAGATTTTACTTTTCTGTATTAAAAGTATGTTTTCTTCGAAAGAAAGCTCCAAACCCACCAAAGAGCATGTAAACCCACAGAGCTTCTGGCCTTATGGCCCCCCCATCTCGCTCTTTTCTGAAGGGGGCACAAAATTAGTCTCTGCCCAGGGCACCAAAATGCCTTCCTACAGCTCTGGGTGATGGCATATTTTGTCAGTAGTCCGTGTCTAAGGAGAATGACAGTAAAACTGAGGTAAAGTGATGCCAATAGAAGAAACTTCAGTAGCAACTATCATATAAGGTATGTAAGTTATTAGCAACACTCCTTCCAGAATTTGTGTAGTGCTTATATAGTGCAGGACTGGAACAGTACTGTTTGTGACATGTGAAACATGTTTGACAAGAAAATGTAAAAAAAGAAAAAAGTAATTAAATTCAAATTTAAAAAAAAAGTGCCAGCATTGTCAGAAAAGTGACAAACATGCCTGGTTGTCCATGACCTGTCTGTGATCATGGCAGGATTTATTTCAGAGGGACAGTTGCAACTGCTGAGAAAGATATTTCTTAGCAATGTTAAGTTACCAAATTTGGCAGCATGTCACTACACACAGGATTTTCTATTAATTTTATAGACAATCTAGTCATATTTAGTATCACTGTTTTCAGGCTGTTGCTCATGTTTAGGGTCAGAATCGCATAATTCAGTGTTTTTGACGGTTGGGAAATTGTTGGCATTCATTTTGAGAAATGTAAGCCATTGCACATTTGAAGGACTTAGCAGTGTTCTTTGGCCCATGACTATTTCTCCAGCTGCAATAAATATGCATTCTGAATACACGCTTGAAGGTGGGCAACTGAGGTATATTATTGCAAGATTTGCTAGATCTGGCCATATTGTTCTCTTATTTTCAATAGATTAATGAATCTTCCTCAGGACCAATCAGAGTATGGTCTGTAAAATACCCTTGGATCATTATGTTGTGTGAGATGGTTACCAGTCTGGCAGATGAACCAGCTGCACTTTCTTTACAGGATACTAGTCCATGTTGTTGCAGGTGACTCATAATTGATTTGACTTTCTGACCCTGAACATAGGATGCCAGAGAAGTAGCTGTAGATGTCCTTTCCCTTGCTGATGACACTGGTGATTGTGAAGAATGTATAGATGTGGTATTGTATGTGCCGGGTTCAGCAGAGTTTGACTGCTGTGCATCAGTTAATTTTGTTGGTGGGGCAATGTCATTTTGATTAGCAGAAGATCTCAAAAATACTCTATGTCTTTCCCTGCAGGAAGGAAGGCTTCAATGTTCCTCTTAAAGTGGGGATCTAGCAACATAGCCAACACATAGGTGTCATTCTTAAACATAGCATTTATTCTCTGATCAATCGACAGTGTGAGACTCAAGTCTTTCCTTAAGTCATTAAGGAAAATGTGGAGAAATCTTATTTGAGGAAGAATGTGACTCAGAGTTGCACTGTCCACACTAACATCTTGTATGGCAGCCTCAAGTGGCTCCAATAAAGTGAACAAAGAGTCAAGTAGACTTCAACTGCTGGAACTGAGCATGATGTGCACTTTAACTATTTGATTCTGCATGGTGTAGTCATATACAGCCTTGTTCTGTTCAAGAAGCCTTTCCAACATGTAAAACATTGAATTCCAATGGGTAGGAACTTCCTGCTTTAATGTATGCAGTGGTAAGTTGTTTGATCTCTGACACCAGAGTGGCTGAAATGCTCATATATTTTCCAAGCAAGGCCTAACAAGTTTTCAACATTTCTGTTTCATTTAAGAAATTATAGATGAGAAGATTTAAACAATGTACAAAACAAGAAATGTGTTAGTAACTGCCATCTCTAACAGTTTTGTCTGTAGTATGTTGGCAGCATTATCTGATGATATGAACCCTGGAGATAAGAAATCTGGAGTGTAACCACCCTGTGGTGGCTTACCTTATTTTTCCCCATTCTCCCATTTCTCACGTTGCTTGCACCACTGCCTGGCCCTAGTCCCAGTTAGCCCCCAAAGCCTCCATCCAGCCCCTGCTTGTTTTGCAGTTTTGGGGTGGGGGCCAGAGGAGCCGAATGGTGAGCCACCGCATCTCTGATGCACAAATGTGTAAGCAGGTGGCCCGCACATGCACAGTGAGGTGCATTCAATTTCTTACCACTGTAGTGGTAAAACAGCAGCCTGTGGTGTGGTCCCGGTCTCCAGTTCTGGCAGTATGGAGACTGGAGACCTAAATGAGGTGCGAAAGAAGCCTCAATTACTTTTAAATAAGGAGCACCCAGCAGCGTTGGGTCCTGGTTTGAATATTAATGAGGGTAACATTATTATTCATGAGGGAGCCTGCCTGTTGCCTAGGGACACAAAATTTCAGCAGCAACGACAGGCTAAGGACCTAATTAAAATGTTTAACTTGTCAGGCACTTCACAGGGCACCAGGACTGCTACAAAACTGTGGGTCTATTGATTATTAAAAGTAAATAATCTGGCTGTACCAGGACTGATGTAATGGCAATGTATGGACTGCATGGGAACTGTACTTGATAGCAGCCATGTTTGCAGCCTTTGACCTTTTGTCAGACAATCAGAAAGCCAGTATATGTGCCAGTGACCTGTGGGACTGTGCTAAAGCATTGTGAGGGAAAAAACAGGGACAATGTTTAGCACCCATTCAAGAAACAAATCAGGCATTGAGGGAGCCTGATGAATATTCATTTTTCAGTCAGACAAGTATTTCAGCCAATCAGGAGCTGACAGAAGCTCCCAAAACTCCAGAGACTCTTGATTCAGTAGTCAGTTTGGCATGAGCCCCTCCACCGGGGAGGGGAGCTCTTGCCTCTTGCTGTAGAAATGGGGCTGCAAGGTCTTGGAGTGGCTGGCCTTGGGGTTGGCAGTTATCCTCTTAGGCCAGAATTTGCCTTTCCACATTTGAAAAGATTTGCTGCAGAATTCCTAAGTTTATTTCAGCTGTGAGAAAGCTTCAAGAAATCCTGTTTGCAGCATTGAGAGAGCTGCAAGAATGTTGTTACCTCAGTGGTGAGATCGCTGCAAAGGTCTACAGTTCCAGCTAAGATAGAGCTATATGCCTGATCCTGAGTGAGTAAAAGTTCATTTGAGAGTTCAAGTGAAAAGAAGGCCTTCTTGGGACAAAGAAGCCATGAATTCCAAGAGGCACTTGATGTTTGTCTGTACCCTGTGTGTATCCAGTGCCAGGAAGAGAGTGTACATCTGCTTGATAAAATAACTGTAGATGGGCCTGTGCTTGTGAAATACCTGATGTAATGGTCTAGTCTACCTACAGAAATGGAAGAAGAGTATCCCTGAGTCGTGGAGCTCACCAGATGTTGCCTGTGATGGGTCTGATGTTCTGATTTGGGGATGAAAATTGCCAGCTAGCCAAAAGGAACTGTTTGTTTATGGTTCAGCTTATGAGAAGCTTGTAATTCTGCTTGGAAGAAGCTGCTGTGTAAAGAGAATTTACTGCAATTCCGAATATACCTGTTTTGGTTGGGAGCCTTGCCTTATGCTCCATTGTCTGACCTGGTCAGAAGACTTTCCTTAATCTCCAGCATCTGCCTCGGAAAATAGGAAAGAGACTTTGCCTGATGTAAATAAGACTGTGTCTAATGAAAGTGCCACAGCTGCTATGCTGGCAGTGTGATTGAATTGCCTATGATAGTTAACAGTGTTCCAGTGCTAAAGAAAAAGGAAGAGACTGTATATGAGATTGGCATGGGAGTCAGCCTGGTAGTGTGCCAACTATGACACTGCCATATGCACTTCTCCCTGAGGGGTATAGCCTGGATATGGTGGTCTGAGGCATGCCGGCCCTGGTCCCAGTGCTGGTCTGTTTCCAGAATGTGACTTCAAGCCCAAGAAGAGGGGCATCTGCAAGAAGCTGAGAAAGTTCCAGCTTGCGAGCTGCAAGAGTCTGTTTTAACAGAGGGTCAGCAAAACTCCTGCCAGCACCTCAGCTTGAATCGAGCTACTTGATTTATGTCTACCTCATATTTGCCTGCAAGAATCCTTGCTGCACCTGAAAAGGTCTGACTACAGAACCATGAACATGCAGACTCAACTCTGCAATTGGAGGGACTGTAAATAGTTGCTGTTGTGGTTTGCCAATTCCAGTATCTAAAGCCTAAGCTACTAAAACGGGGGATCTACCTGCCTATTACAGAGTTCAATTTAAAAATAACTACAGGAAAGGGAAAAAATAAGTTTATTTTGATTTAAATGCACCAATGCTGGGCAACCAGCTGCAACTGCATCAGGTCTGCAACACATGCTACGGGGTACCCAGAGAAAGGATTTCGGGGTCCTGATCTGGACTGGGGACTGGCATCAGTTGGGGTATATTTGATGTCTTAAAATTTATGCAGCTATATAGCTAAAGTGGCTACTCTGACTCCATCAGAAGGTTGGTGGGTGGCCAGAATTAAAAGATGTTTGAATTTAAAATGCAAAATAATTGTTTGATGCACTGCTAAGAATGCAAATCTAAACTGTTGTTAACTGCTACTTCCAATGATCCCTTTGCTAACCCTATACCCCTTGTAAATAAATTGTTGGTTAACCGTTTTCTATAAATCTGGTGTCATGAGCATATTATTAGCATGAGCTAATTATTCTGAAAAATGGAATTTGGGGGTGTTTTTAATACTAATCCATATGTGGCGTGATTGCTTGAAGTGTTGGTGGGCACAGCATCCCAGGGGTTTGTACCAGTTTATCAGACCCACTAAAGTATAACTCTGGGTGGAGACATTGCACAATAATGTTATCTTGGGAAAGAACCTTGTTTATATCAGAATTGGGAACCAGTGCCCCTCATCCTTAGTTAGGCCTACAAGGCACGGGTAGTAGTCTTTTTGGCACACAGCACCAGGGCGACATGGAGTAAATCATTTCTGGAATTGTTTTTGCAGCTCCTGCAAAATATTCACAGCAGTGTAGTTTTCCTCAAAAGTGGTGACATATAATACAGATTCCTTCCTACTGCTTATGGTAGAGTGGAAATTATTACTTTCTGACTGAAAACTTGCCTAATGAGCTGTAACAGTCATGTAGCCAATTGTTTGCTTGCTGATACATATATCTGTAGTTATGTGAACCTGCTTCACCTCAGAGAGTTTCAACTGCTTAATGATTTCAGTACACACCAAGTCATACAACTGGTGAACAGCCCTTTTCGAGAAATATGTTCAACAGGAAACAGTGTACCGTGGTTCAGTCTGGTTCATGAACTTGAGAAAATGTTTTTGGGCAACAAAAGCAAAAGGGAGTTAACAATTGGCCAACAGCTCTGCAATGGCTCTACTTATCAGCTGGCATGCTGGATGCTTGAGGATAAATTCTGATGTCCTCGCAACCCTTTTTTAATGTTAGTTGGCAAGATAGTTTTAATTGTATTTGTCATGTCTTTTCAGGTGGAGTACTACTTTGGGATTTTCTGCTACTTGATGGTGTCAGAAAACAATCTCTGTCTGGGAAGACTGCAAGGACACATCAAATGATTTAATGTCACTTTCTGCTACCAGTTCATTGTCACTATGGTCACCACCACCAACACCTCCACTACGATCCATACCAACAACACAGTCCCTTGGCCTGTCCCACTCAACTGGGTGTTTTGTCATTGCATGTTGCATCATTACTGATGTTCCAAAATGTGTTGCTTTGCCACCACAACTGATGTTGTACTTGCAGACTGCATACAGCTTGAGAGTTGTCTACAGGATCAATATAAAATAAATTCTCCACCAAAGATTTACTGATTTTGCTTTGTCCACAGTGCCTGCCACTATTCCTTGTACACTCATGGGACTTGGAGAAAACCTTACACTGCCATTTCCTTGTTGAGATGACTTTTTCTCATTCATACTCATGTTCTTATTCTTATGTTTAGCATATGATTTTTTTCTGCACTTGCCTCTCATTCCTTACAGTGTCATCCACTCTTAACCCCTCATCAAAACTACCAACCTCATTGCAACAAGATTCAGAAGGACTGGAAGTGCCACCATCATTATGCTTGACACAGCCTGGGCTATCCAGTCCCCACTTTGCAACAAGATTCAGAAGGACTGGAAGTGCCGCCATCATTATGTTTGACACAGCCTGGGCTATCCAGTCCCCACTATCACCACCATCTCTATCACCATCTTGAACAGGGACCTGACTACCTGAAAGATCTCCTGACTCCCTACTCCCCCAGTCGTCCTCTCCGATCCACCAACGAGGGATTGCTAGAGGTTCCCAGGGTTTGTTTGAAAACTTCTGGGGCTCGCGCTTTTTCATTTGTGGCACTGACCCTGTGGAACTCTCTACCTCACCAGTTAAGAGAATACCTGACCATCAATAGTTTTAAAAATATGCTGAAAATGTATTTATTTTCTCTGGCTTACCCAGATTAATTTATATAGTTATGCTTGATGTTTTTTATGATTGTATAGCGCCTTGGTTTTGAAAGGCGCTTAACAAATAAAAAGTGATTGATTGATTGATTGAGCATTCGCAGCCTCAGCATCTCAGGTTATATTTGAGGAGGATGCATTCTTGCATGCTGCTTCAACAGTTGGATGTATCCTGGCATACGTGGCAAAATGTTCAGTACCTCTTAGAGTAACTCCAATCAGTTCTTTCCAAAACTCTACTACCATTTCATTGCTAACAACCTTTTTTGTTCAGGACATTTACTGCCAGGCCTGGTGATGTTATTGTTATTTTCGCTATGTGCTTCATTAGTGCTATGATTCATATTGCCCATATCATTAACAGTTGCATGTGCAGCAGCACTGTGATTCCTTTTAGTAGACTTAGACTGGGAAATATTAGACATAGTAGACACAGCCGTGATGGGATATTGTTTCTATAACTGCTGTAGAGACAGATAGTGTATCTGAATATGTCACAGTAATAAATGACAGGGTTTGGGCCTTGGGGGCACCTAACAAACCATGCAAAACAGCCATAAAAGGGTTTCACTACCTGCTGCAGAGACGAACGTAGCTGACTATGTCACAGTAATAAATGACAGGGCTCAGGCCTTGGAAGCATCTAAAAAATAGTGTAATACAGCTGTAAAAGGCTTTCACTAACTACTGCAGAGACAGACAGTGTTGCTGACTATGTTACAGTAATAAATGACAGTTTTCAGCCTCAGGGGACCTCATAAACAGTATAATCCAGCTGTCAAAGGCTTTCATTAACTGCTGCAGAGGCAGAGAGTGTAGCTGACACTGTCACTGTAATAAATGACAAGGCTCGGGCCTTGTGGGCACCTCACTAACAGTGTAATCTACCCGTAAAAGACTTTCAATAATTACTGCAGAGACAGGCACTGTCACTTGACTCTGTCACTGTAATAAATGACAGGGCTCGGGCATCCGGGCACCTAAGATGCAGTGTAATACAGCTGTAAAAGGCTTTCACTAACTGCTGCAGAGACAGACAGTGTACCATAGCTAACTATGTCACAGTAATAAATAACAGGGATCGGACATCGGGGCACAAAACAAATAGTGTAAATACAGCCATAAAAGACTTTCCTAATTGAAGACAGACAGTGCAGCTGACTATGTCACAGTAATAAATTACTGGGTTCAGGGCACCATCAAGCAGTGTAAGACTTTCAACTTTTAATTTCAAACCGGCTGCCTTTGTTTTTGTTTATGTTTTTTCCTTCACCTTGCTTCTTCTCTGTTTCCTCCCCAGCACTTTCTCTGAGGGCAACTGTTAGATTCTGCTCCACCTGAGATCATTCACAATCCCCACCACTTCTGCCTTTCATTCTCCATTATTGTTCCTGCTGTCCTTCACTCCCACCCCAGCACCACCTCTGAGGGAAACTGTTAGATTCCCTTCCCCCTGAGATATCATTTTGTTCACAGTCCCATCTGCCTTTTTTCCCCAGTTTGCTCTTGTTGTGCCCTTTCTACTCTTCTTGCCCCTTCCCTTTCTAAATTGTCATGGTGTATTGGCATAGTGTACTGCTTTTTAAACTAAACATTTGTTTTATTTCTTTCAACTGATAACAACGTCTTTCTCAGCTTTCTCTCCAAAATGGTCAGGAATGTGCTGCAGAATGCAGAATGAGAGATGGACACGCTGTTTCCACCGAGCTGCCCACACTAGTCTGAGCCACATGCAGAGTCAGAGCACAACCCTTGACACCACTGTCCAATCGGGTGTCAGCCCAGTCTCATGTGCCTCTGATATGCTGCAAGCTCCATGAAGGACCCCACAGGCTGCCCTTTTGAATGCCTATTTGGAGACTGCAACAGAGTGCTGAGCTCACTAGTACGTAAAGTGACCTGTTACCCATTACCTGTTTCAAACTACCTGACCTGAGAATTACACTGTTTTGTCAGGTAGGGTAGTACATTACCCGAACTACCCTACCCCGTCAAAAATAGATGATACCTGCATTACCTGACTCAGCTACCCATTGGGTAGCTCATGACATTTCAGATCTAATATGGTTTCAGAAGTTAAAACTGTTCATAGGTGTATATGAAAGGCTTTTGTTGAGTATCTTAAGATCAGTTTCTGACAGTTTGTATGCACACATAATATCACACGGCAGAATGCCATGTGACAGAATCGTGTTGTGTGGTTTCTATTTATTTATTGTTCTGTGGGGAGGCTCTGCCCCCACACCCCCATTATGAGGGTCTGTTCCTTCCAGACTCCCCCACTAAAGATTCCAACTCAGAGTGCGCATAGGTCCGGTTTTGCCATAATGACATACGCTTATTAACATCATATTATGACCCGGTGTGCATTCATAAAAGGTATCCTCTGATTTCAGGCTTTTTCTCCCTGTACACTCTGCCTCTACAATCACTTTCTACCCCTCCCTTTGTCCAGTTGTGTTTACTTTAAACTTATTTTCTCTCTTACTCCTTCAAGGATTGAATGGGGATAGAAGTGACAGTGGTATGTCTCTCCATTATCCTTTCCTAGAAAAAGTGAAAATCCTCATTTTCAGGCACCACAGTCAATGGTCCTATGTTGTTTTTTTTTTTTTACATCTCTCTCTTACTATTAGTTTTTGATTCCAATCAAAACTTTATCAGCTCGATATCTGCTGTGCCTCTTTCAAGGAAGCAGCATAGCATAGTGGGTAAGGGTACTGAGCTGCAAATCTGGTGACCTGGGTTTAAATCCGTCAGTCCCCACTTGCATATTGTGTGACCCTAAGCATGTCACTAAACTTCCTTGTGCTCCCATGTTGCACCTGGAAACAAACCCTGGTTTAGTGTGCATTCCCTGGTTAAACAATTTCCCCTTCCCTTCCTTTTAAACATTGACTGTTTTACAAACTTAAAGGGAGACTGTCAGCCTTCTTTAGGCCTCAGAGTGTCCCTGGTTTTAAAAACAAATGTTATAATTGCTCTCATTCTGCAGAATTTGCTGATGAAATTGGTAGTTTGATTATGTTTCTATTTTGAATTTTTTAAATTGAATATACTGTACTTCATCGAAAATTACTGAGCACAGGGTACACGCCTATACACAAAAACACAAGACATCAGTGCATATTTTGGAAAAAGCAAGATGTAACAATAAAACATCCCACAACATTCAGTAGTACTGTATAAACAAATAAAACATACATTATTTGGTGAGAATAAAGATTGCAGCCATGCTCCAGTGAATCACACCGTACTTCAGCCCAACAATATGAGTCCTGCATAATGGTAGAGAGTAAAGGAAAGAAAAGAGGAAACCAACCAGGGATTTAGTTACCAGCAAATCTATGATATATATGCAAAGATCAGAGGAACCTCCGTAAATAAAAGATACCCAAAGCTGTTGTTTAACTAGGCTATTTGGTGGAGGAGGACATCTAACTTTTCCCATCTCCTGTTATAAGCAGAAATATTATGCTTTAAGCTAGTCAATGATTTTTCTATCCTTAAGAGGGTCAAAAGCTCAGCATGCCACTCCTTGTAGGATGGAGGCTGACTATCCAAACAATGTCTTTAGATGACCAATTTTGCCATAGCTGCAATAAGTGCAATATGATACCGCTGAGGACCTGTTAATTGGTCAATACCTACTGTATCCCCAAAAGAAATAGTTCAGGGATTAGAGCTCTCCCACAGCCCCAAACGGGGGGTCTAAACAAGACTTGATATGATTCCAGAATCTCTGTACAGTATATGCGGGAAGTCCCATAAAAGATGTTTTAGGGTACCTTCTTGAAGATTACATTTCCCTCAAACCAGAGTTTCTGACCCTCCAAAAGCAAATAAATGCTGCAGGCATAGTAAGCATTATACATAATCTTATATTGCATCAGTCTCAGTTTATTCACTTTGAAATATCTATGAACAAAATCCCAAAGAGTAACAGATTTAAGGACCTGGCAAAAGTCAGGGAAATTCCTTATCCCAATAATTACATCTCAGTTGGGATCCTTCTCGCATCATATACCTTAAGATTTTGTATAAAGCTACCACAACGTGTAGTTGAGTCACTAAGTTAGCCAAGTTTCTATAAGTCAAACCATTGGAGAGGCACCATGGATGAGGGCCCAAAACATCCAGTAAGGAAAGTTTAAATTGGAAAAATGAAAATACTGCACAATGGGGTGCTTGAAACTTACTATGAAATTCTGTAAATGTAAAAATTGATCCTCCTGAAAAAATCATGCATATTTTGAAATGTGCTCACTGCAAAAATGATAAAGTAGTATCTTTATTAGCAATCTTACCATTTTGATTTAACCGGAGTGGTTGCCAGGGGTCTTTTTGTGGCACATATTGAAGAAGATAACAAAACTGCACATTAACCTGTACCGACCAGTTTAACGGGGTATCCTGCAAGGCAGTAGAGAATCTCAACCAAGTTATGTGTGTCAAGACCCTAAACAAAATGCCATGAACATGACAATACTATAACTCTATGTCCTTCCAGTGCAGGTAATGCTGCCCAGAAATAATCCCTATGCCTTGCAGACCATATGCCAAACATTTGCTCATGTGAGAAACTAGATAATGCCAGAAAAAGTTTGGGAGTTGCAGCCCTCCATGGCATTTCACTAGACATAACTTTGAATAAGCAAGACAGTTTTTTTCCCCTTTCACTGAAACTTGGAAATGATCTGATGTAGTTGAGTAAACCATGCCTGAGGTAATGGGGTGCTGAGCATGCTGAGGGGATAAAGGACCCTTGGCAATATATTCATAAAGACTGTCAATATTCTCCCCCATAAAGATAGTGGGAGGGCTTGCCATTGGGCCAGGTCTGCCTTTAAAGAGCCATGAAAGGGCTGTAGGTTATGGTCTACCAGTTTCTTCATGCCCTGTGTTAGCAAAATTCCCAAGTAAGTAAGATAATAGTTTGACCAACAATTCTGCAAATTTGCCAGAATATTACTCTTATATGTCACTGAATTAGGTGGGAGAATGACAGTTTTGGATTAATTTTATTTGTATCCAGACAGACAACCAAAATCCATAAGGACCTGAAGGGATGCAGGAAGAGATATTGCGGGATTCATCAGGTGCAACCTAATATCATCTGCATACATGGATAACTTAAAAGTATGTGGACCAATGAATATTCTGGAAATTTGTGGATGCTGCATAAAATGCCTGGTAAGGGGTACCAAATATAAATTAAACAAAAAAGGGGATAAAAGGTAGCCTTTTCTCGTGCCGCTTTTTAATCTAAAGGGATCCAACAAAACCCCATTACAAAAAATTTGAGCTGAAGGAGCAGAATAGAGTAACTGAATCTATTTAATGAAATCTTCTGGGATCCCAACGGACTGTAAAGTATGGAACAAAAAAGGCCGTGAGACCCAGTCACAGGCCTTTTCGCATCCAAGAAGACAAGTACTGCTGGGATATTTGACTCCCTGGAGGCTGAAAGTAAATGCCACTTTTAAGTTCCCATTATCAAGGCCACTGATTTACGGTGATTAAAACAATTAAATTCCGTTTTCAAGACTTAAGATTCCGGAATTTCACCGGTGATTGTTACTCTAATTTCCGGATTTTACCGGGATTCTTTTATCATTTTTTAGTATGTGCATAAATAATCAGAATTAAAGAAGGCTTAATATACAGAGCATTAAATGAAGCAAACTGAAAATAGTACAGGAAGGAATTAAAAGAAAAACACACTTTTTTATAGATTTACTGAGCTGATAGAAAATGCCAGATTCCATGAAATCTTCGTTTTTACTGGTTTTCAGGCAGCCCTAATTCCGGAATTTTACCGGATTTTCCGGTAAAAACGAAAAACAGTGGCCTTGCATATGATCAGCAGCTAAACAGCCTTATATAAACCCTGTTTGCTTCCTACCAATTAGCGGCTGCCAGATACAAGCTAATCTGCTCACTAAAATATTAGCGAGGATCTTGACATCCACATTTAATAAAGAGATCTGTCTGTAATTATCTACCTTTGAAGGGTGCTTACCAGGTTTAGGAATCAATGTAATTAAAGCTTTGTGAAAGTCTGGGGAAGCATTATGTTGATAACAAAATTATAAAATCTGCCAAGGGGAACTAACTCGGATTTTAGGGTGGCATAGAAGATAGGGGAAAATCATCAGGATCCAGTAATTTATCCTGAGTATGGGCAGAGATGGCTCTGTCTATTTTGGAGGTGTTGATTGGGGCACAGTGTCATCTCACCACAAACAAAAACCAGATGGTAATGAATGCCACAAGCATAAGGGTGTGCGCTGAAATAACATCGAGCAAAACACCGATGACCACAGAAACAGTGCATGCCCTTAGAATACATGGCCTTCCTTGTTTTTTGTGGGGGGCTTCTCCCCTCACCCCCCCCAGAATTTAGATAACAAACACTGGGGACTTCAGGTATGGGAGAAACTGGAAGGGAGCACATTTTTTTTATGCAAAATGTTGCAGCACGGGAAGACCTGGGGGTGGAATTGAATCACAGTTCCAGGTCTCCCATTCCATTGTGTGTTAGTGCCTTAGTCACTCCACCATGGCAGTGGCCTGACCAAGCACCCAACACATGGTAACTTGATCCCATGAAAGAAAAGCGTACAGCAACAGGGGTAGCAGTAATTCCCTACTGCTGTTATACCCATCGCTGTAAATCCATGTGCTCTCTACACAGCACGGTTAATACTGCACTGTCTTTATTGCATGGTATTGACCTGGTACCATGATAGGGGTAGTCAACATGGAAGCTGACTCAGGATCCAGATAAGGAAGCTCAATTTACTCCAAATATACCTAGATTTTAGACTTCAGTTCCAATGGGTCTGCCTCTTCACCATATAACATTTCATAATATTGCTTAAATTCCCTAGCGATGTCCCGCAGAGATGTCAGAATTACATTATGTGAGCTAGATTGAATGTTCTTGACCAACCAGTCATTTCAAATTGTTTAAGTTGCATAGCTAGTAACTTACTAGATTTCTCCCCATACATCTCGTAATTAAAGCAGGAATGAAATAAAGTGTACTCAGCTTGTTATCTATTAAAGTTCAACATATGCCACTCTCTCTTGATTAAGACACACCCAATCCACCTCAGGAGAAGCTGAACTAATGTTTTTTTCTAGTTCAAAAATGGAAGAAAGCAAATCCTGAGACTTTCATTCTCTGTGCTTTTTCCACGCAGAACCCAATCTAATAATCGCTCTCCTGATAACACATTTGTATGCGTTCAAACAAGTAGACATAGATTGTACAAAGGGCAAATTAAGAGTGAACAAATCTATAGTTACCTGTTTTAATTTGTCACAACACTTGTCATCTTTTAGTGTGTGGTTAATAAGCTTCAACATTTGTCCCTCTCAAAAGTAAGAGACAGATTCACCAAAGTAAAACTGGAGCATGATCAGAGATAATTTGACTATGTATTTCACAAAATCTGGTGGTATGGATGAAAACTGGGCTAACCAAAACATAATCTATATGGGAGTGAGAGTTATGAACTGGGGAAGAAAAGATGTATTCCCTGGCACAGGGTTGAAGGGTATGACAGAGATCTACCAGGCCACAATTATATAACAAATCATGCAAGGCCTTTGCAATGGAGAAAGTCCTCCATACAGAACCAGACCTATCAATAGTGTCGCTTTTTGTAAGGTTCCAGTACCCCATGATTATTTTAGGAAGTGAGTCATAAATCGAAATTATGTTCATAAGTAAAACAAAAAAGAGGGTGTGTCTGCATTTGGGCCATAAATATTGCCTACTAGTAACTCAGACGCACTCTACCAAGGCATGGAGGAAAGCATCTGCCCTCCAGGTCCACGTGATTCTTTGAGTACCTGAAAGGGTAGTAGTTTTGGACCAAGATTCTTCAGCTCATGGAGCTATTACCCACCCCAAAGGAGAGTCCCACCAACGACCTGCAAAAAAGTGAGCATCCTTTGCCAGTAAGTGAGTTTCTTGAAGCAGCGCAGGTCCATCTGAAAGGTAGCAAGATGTTTAAGGATGTGAAGGCATTTCAAAGGAGAATTGCCCCCTTAATGTTCCATGTAAAACATGTTAGATGGAATAGGGCCATAATGATAAAATAACAACCCATAAAGACTGTCCTCATATTGTCATACAATAAAACCTATGGAGATAAGGTACCTCATCTATCACTAACACAAAATGCCCCTGGTATTGCCGAAATTCCACCAGTACCCAATCAACCCTATGAACAACGGAAGCACCATGTTGGTCGACAGTGACAATGCTGACCTCCCCCACAGCGACTGCACAATACCGACTCAGGTATTGTGCCACCTGTTTCAAAGGTGTTTTCTGTTGTGCACCCTCCCACAACCTCAAGGTGGGGGCTCTGCCCCTGCACCTCAGACTTTATGATTCCAATTCCAGGTCAGAGTCATTCCGGGAAGGGGCAGAACACTGGGAAGGCGAACACAGAAAAGGACCATTACCATGAATGTCACCGTAATGGACTTTTTTCCCTGTTTCGTCGTTGGGATGTTGACCAAAAGGGGTGCACCACTTAACAACGCATCCCTTGTGCTCAGAAAATGCAGCAAAATAACATGATCTAAAACATATGATCTCAAAACTCAATAAGAGTGTAATATAACAATAACCATAAATACTCAAGTAATGAATAGTTCCCTGTGATCTCCTGCCAAACAAGGGAGAGAGAGGGAGACACACTCAACATGAGAAGAAGAAATCTCCCATGAAACATTGGACCGTGGTGGCTCAAAGAATGTTCATAGAACCCTGGCCATCATGCATCTGCTTCTATTAACCAGCCACTACAAATAACACACATGGGACAAAGTAAAAAAAAATGAAAATAAATACTACCATGCACCTTATCCAAGGGTCGCTTCTGTGGTCCCCTGATGCACTGGTTTTGTTCAGATCACACTGTTCATTGTTTTCTGGGGATGATTATCAATTAAAATTCAGTCCACAAGACAAAAAAGCCAGAAAGTCCACAGGTACCAGGGATCCACAGGTCTTCTGGTGTTTGCATGATCTTATGAAGGAAATAAAATAAGCCCCAGAATACCAAATGAAAATTAACTCTGTGCATTCAAACCCACTCTGGGTAACTAGAAGACAGGCAGAAACTTGTTCCTCACAGTTCTAAATTGGTTCCCTGTCATATTGACAAAAGAAGCTAACTCCCAGGGTGTGATCAATCCAACTGTAGCCAATAGGAGGTAGGGAATCCATTACCAAAAAATACCATCTAATCAAGGCAACAAAACAGAGTATGAGGGTTGGCTAAAAGTCAAGTGAAAGCCCCCACTTCCTCACTGGTATCCAAACTCTGCCATTTATTGATGAAAGGATGGGGGAAAGTGTTGAAGAGCTTTGCTTTAATTTGTGCCGCAGGAGAAAGTTTCAGAACACTCACTAACATTGTAACATTAAATTGAGCAGGAAGAGCATGCTGAAATTTTAGACTTACCTGTTAAGAGGTTAATTAGCATTTCAGTAGGCAGCTTGGCTTTCCCAAACCAACTGCCTGTGTCATCCTCGGAAACAAAATAAAGAAGAATCATTCCAGGGTAGGTAGGGGCATCACGCTATCAAACCCATACCATGTCCCAATGGTTGGAGCAATATTAAAGTAGTGATCTGGCCCCAAAAGTATATTGTCCAAGGGGTAGAAGTGTGTGAAGTCTGTGAAATTTGCACCATGAATTAATTTGAAGATTTTGTGGAATTTGCGGAGCGATTTTGCGAAATTCGCTGCAGCGAATTTCATGGATTTTGCCGTGGAGCGTGAAATTTCACCCATGTATTTTGCACTCCACCTATGAAATTCAGGCTCTGTGTTAAAAAAAGGAGAATTTCACTGAACATTTCATGTAAATCTCGTGAATCAAGTTTTGAAGTGTTCCAAAGCTCCTAATTCCGTGAAGTGTGAATTTTCAGCATCTGTGAACTTCGTGAGGTGAAGTTTAACTCGCAACACCTCTACCAAAGGGAATACAGAAGAAATAAAATCTGACCTCCAGGAAACATTTTTTGTCCAGTGCAAGCAGTGCTCAGTAGAATTCAGGTAGGAGAGATCCCTTGGGAAACAAATGTAAATCCTACAGATCAGATGGCTAAACTATTCAAATGCTAATGTCCCAACAAAATATATGACCCACTACCTAATGGTTCAAATAAACGCACTTCAGCTTTACCATTTAAACTTGGGCATAGTGTGAATTCAGTCCAGAAAGGTATTAAGCTCTGAATGATCAAAAGAAAAAAGAATGTGAAAAACATATCGCCCAGAAACTTATGCAATCCAACTGTAGAAATAAAAATGATATTACTGAATGACGCTATACAGCATGTGTCGGGTCTGGTAGTCACAAATCATTCAAACAGCATATGAAAATCCATGGAACCCCTTTAGGTGTTTACCATCTTTCATATCACAAAGGTAAGATGCTGGAAGCATTTAGACAATTCAATTTTAGCTTGTTCAGCAGATGAAACTCTAGAGTACCTTAAGTTGTCAAGACCAACAACTGAGCAAGGTAAAACTGGAAGAACTTGATCCTGCTTTATACAGCACTTGCTTGATCTCCTGGTAAGCAAACTGTCATTCCTGCACTCATTGGAGTAACGCTTGCAAAGATGACCTGATGACCCTGCAACAATAGGGAATGTTTAGTACAGGCTTGCTGCAAAATGTGTAACTTATCTTGATAGTTAAGGCAACATGGGATAATAGCCTTGGGCTCCCTTGCAATGGTGGCTGAGGGTGGAGGGAGTGGTGTGTCCTTTCAATCTGGTAATCCGCACCATGGACGGTGGGGTCAGCTACCTCCTTCAACAGATCTGGGAGAAAATTCAAAATATTGTTACCTTGAGTGAGCTCTGGGATACCCACAATAACTAAATTGTTGTGGTGGCTTTGTTCCCCTAAATCATTTGCTTTCAACTCTAGTTTTGTCAGCTGCTTCTTCATAGCCTGCATCTCTTGGTGTTCCTGAGTTTGAATGTCCTGAACAGAGATGATCCTAGCCTCCGTATCCCCTAGTCTCCTGTTAAATGTCTCCAGTATTGGTTTTAATAGTTGTAAATACTCTACTACTTTAGTCAGAGTTATTTTGATCCCTGCCATGTCCGCAAGGATGAAGGCCAGTTTGTTGGGCTCAGAATCAGGCTCGGAAGAGTGGCGAGAAGGTCTTTTTTGTGGCAGCTTCAGCCTGCTTGGCAGTGGTGTAGTATTGGTGGGTCCACTATTTTCTATATATGCTGCATCTTCCATATCAAGCAGAACGTTCTCGGAATTTTCCATTGGTTCAGGGCCATATGAACTGTTAAAAGAAAAGGTAAGAATGGCTGAAAATATGAAAAAAATTAGGCTAAATTAGGACCAAAAATGCAGAGCCAGGCACAATGCAACTGTTCAGCATGAAGGCATCATGTGACTCCATTTTCAATTTTAAAAGTGAAAAAGAGACTGCCCACCACACTGGTGTTACTACACAAAAACTTATTTGTTCACAGTCCTTGATCAACTCCCTCTGCATCTTTCCTGGAGTTGGGAACATCCCAAACACAGTTTAGCCAAACATGATCCAGTGGGAAGAGAGTAGACTATTGCATCAAGAGTGGCTGCACTGTTTGGGGGTGTTCCTAATGTTCAGGAAGTATGCAATAAGAGTAGATCAAGAATTTGAAGCGAGGAAAGATTGGTTATAATTACACCATTAGAATGCATTTCAGTTCTCAAAAAAGCATATAAAAGAATCTGAAAAATCAATTACTTTTAGAGAAGACAAGTATGCATAAAATGTGGATTTTCAATTAGAAATAATAAGATGCAAAAAAGGTTGACATTGTCCATTAATCTTCTGATCATATTTTTCCAAATTCTGCTTGAAAACCTCTCTAAGTTCTTACTGCTTTGGCAGTTGTACAACATCTTTTAAGGCCTCTTCTTTTTGAATAACCATGTTTTCTTGTAAGATCAGTGCCATGTACTGTCTGAATGCATGCAAACTGATTTCTCATTTTCCGTCTTTCCTGAATTCAACTTAGATGTTCACATTTAGATTGTATGTTCCATCTGACTGCAATATGTATTTATCCTGATTTCCATTTGTGTATTTAGCTCTGGCTATTATTCTGAAGTAATTTTTATAGCAACAAATATCTGTGAATTAATTCTTTCTGTATGAATTTGTTTTTCAGATCTAACCAATAATTGTTTTGCTTTTTTCATGGCGATCTGGAAGAACTACAAGTCATGTGAGTGGCAGTACTGGATTTACTGAATTTATTTTGACAAAAGGAGGCTAAAATAGCCCATCGAGATTGTCTCCACTCACAAGTGGGTCAGAGGATTCCCTGTTTTATCAATCTATTAGAAAGCAAATAGGTATCAGGACTCATATTAAGTGTCTCAAATGTACTTTGGTTTACTAAATCATGTGGCAAAATATTCCAGTCTTTAATTGCATGTACTGTAACATAATTGTCTCTTTTAGATGCCCTTGCACATGATACCTTTAACTGTTTATTATAGGAACGTATGTTCTTACTCCTTATATTTGGTTGAAACCCTCACATTGGACTTGGAATGGTTCTATGAACAATAGAGATGTATTACAGTGGCCTGGAAAGATATCATCTGAGGTTTGTCTGTCACTGAGTATTAGGTAGCTCTTAGTCACCGGGCCTTGATTAGCTCTGTACTGCTCTGAGTCCTGGTGTCTATTCACAGTTGGCACACGTTAGGAAGGTATAATATGTTTTTAACTTGTTTTGTAGAGTTGTTGTATGCAATATTTATGTTAGTCCATGTTTATATATTCTTACTGTATATGTCACACTATCCCACCTTTGCACTATTTCAGCACTTTTTAGGAGGGTCTACACCTTTAAAAGTTTGTACTTAAAGAGCAACTCTGCACTTCAGCATGTACTTTCATAAATAAAATGCTTCTGTTATTACAATTTACTAGAGAATACATTATTTCATTTTCAGTGTTCCTTTCCAAGATTTATAGCACATTTTGGGTAGTCCAGCTAAAAAGTCTGTACAGAAAAAAATTTGAAAAACCTGTGCCTCTCACCTGTTAACCTCACAGCACCTTGGTTTTGTGACATCATTGTGTTCACCATGACAACTGATCATGATGTCACAAACAGTAATAATGTAGTGAGCAGGGGAGAGTCAGATACATTTTGAAAGACTTCGTGAAATAATTGTTGCATTATCTACAATATTTAGTAGACCAACAGCAGGGGAAAGTAAAGAAAATAACAAACAACTAGAAAACAATACACAGTTAAAAACATAATTGATGTAAATCTAGTGTTTTTAAGCTTTTTACTATAATAAAGAGTTGCTCTTTAAAGGAAGACCTTAGGATACGATGACAGGCTTTGAAGAAATGCAATAGCATGAACTGCATCGGATATAATGTGAGTAACAGTTGAGTGGGGACCTTTATGCCAGCATGGCATTCTGCCACAACTGTGCTTTATGTGAAATCATGGATTAATGTAGAGACTGATTCTTTTCATCTGATGATTGTTGTAAGATCCTGGATGCACTGATGCACAAAAGCATGTTTTCCATGAAGAAGAATATCACTTAAGGTATTGTCCTTTGATCTTTTCTTGTTTCAGGCTGTAGCTTGGTGTTAAATGATATGAGTACTAGTTTTGGTTATTGGTGCCGACCACCCATTTTCCTTTTTTGATTTCACATGGATGACCCAAGTTTGGGAATAAGCTAGGGTCACAGGGGGTTGATAGGGGGATGGCTGGGAAAGGATTGAGAAGCTACCAGGCAGCTCTCCTCTCCCAGATTGGGGTGGTGAGTTATCCATGTCTAGGCTGCCACCAGGTGGAGGTCAGATGTCAGAGCAGATTGTAGGAGGCTGACGTGATATTGGGAGGGTGGAAGGAGTTCTAGTTCTGGGATCGCATGCGTACCCCCATGAACATGTTCCCTCCACACTGCCAAGCATGATGGCCCCTGATGTTTTTGGGTCTTGCTCCTTGTGGATCCCCACTGGCTGGATGGTGGGGGGAGTGGCAGATGGGACTGGGGCAATTGAGCACAGGGCCAAAAGAAAGGCACAAGATGGCAGCAAAGCAAACAGCTGTATGAAACAAAATCTCATGCTGCAATGCCTTATTGTGCTTATAATACAGATTATAATTACTAAGGGTTTGAGTTAAATTGTCAAGAAAATAATTAAATAATGTGCAAAAACATCTCAAAATGCTTTTTGTCCAAATAGTTCTTCTATTCTGGTATATTAACATACAGGACACTGCTGGGAAAGATACTGTGCTAGCTGTTGTAGATAGTGTACCTTCTTTGCTCCAGCATGTTTGGTTTTTATCTTGAGTACTGTACTTATTTTATGCTGACTTTACTTAGAATATGTTGTTATTATTGCCTTGATATTTGTTGGAATGTGAGCTTACATCCAATAGAGTTTCAGTGTTCAGAAAGATGGTTGGCAGTTTGGACAGGCTTCAGTGGGAAATGATTATTGCTGGTGAGCTAATGTGATATTTTATTAAATCATGCAAGAGTATAGAAGGATGTTCCAGTGAGAATGTGTGAATCTGCCAAATGTTGTATCACAAATGAATTCGTAAAGTTTGCCAAATGTGTGTAGTGTGAAGTGTTGACTTTGTGACAATTTTAGACAACCAAAGTGATTTCTTTGACTGGGTGACCAAAGTAGTAGACCAGGGAGGGGTTGTGGACATGGCCTACTTAGACTTTAGCAAGGCATTTGACACAGTCCCACACAAAGATTAGTAGTCAAATGAACCAGCCTTGGAGTTGGTCCCGGGTGGTAGCCTGGTAAAACATTGGCTGAACAACAGGACACAGAAGATAATTGTAAATGGAGTCCACTCTGAAGAAAGAGGGGTTACTAGTGGGGTACCGCAGGGTTCAGTACTGGGTTCAGTCCTTTTTAATGTCTTTATAAGTAACATTGCAGAGGGACTGGAAGGAAAAGTATGCCTCTTTGCAGATGACACAAAGATCTGCAACAGGGTTGATACACAAGGAGGCGTGGAAAGGATGAGAAGGGACTTGGCAAGGTTGGAGGAATGGTCAGAAGTATGGCAGCTTGGATTCAATGCAAAGAAGTGCAAAGTAATGCACCTGGGAAACAAAAACCCAGGTGAAGATTACACAATGGGGAGGGGAGGTAGTAACAACAACAAAAATGGAAAGGGACTTGGGGGTAATCATATCAGATGACTTTAAGGTTGGCAAGCAATGTGAGAATGTGGTAGGGAGGGCTGGGAGGGATACAGGGATGTATAGGGAAAGGCATTACCAGCAGAAAACAGGAAGTTGTTATTCCCCAGTACAGACAGTTGGTGAGACCCCATCTGGAGTACTGCATCCAGTTCTGGAGACCCCATCTCCGCAAGGACATAGACAGGATGGAGGCAGTTCGGAGGAGGGCAACTAAAATGGTGCAGGGTCTGCAAGAGAAGCTATATGAGGAGAGGCTAAAGGAGCTTAATATGTATACCCTTGAGGAAAGGAGGGAGAGGTGGGACATGATAGAAATGTTTAAGTACCTCAGTGGGATCAACAAAGTCCAAGAGGGTAGCATCTTTCAGAAAAAGAGATGTGCAAGAACAAGGGGATACAATTTGAAGATGGGGGGATGACTCAGGGGCAATGTGAGGAAGTATTTTTTCACAGAGAGGGTGGTGGACGCATGGAACAGCCTTCCTGAGGAGGTTGAATGAGGTCTAAAACTGTGGGAGAATTCAAGAATGCATAGGACAGACATAAGGCAGTTTTGTGGGGGTAGAAGAAATAGGCTGTTGGCTAAATAGGAACTGCAGCTTATCCTCTAGGTAGGGAATGGGCTAACTAGGTGGGCCAAGAGGTCCTTATCTGATGTCAAAGTCTATGTTTCTATGTTTCTAAGTGTAACTTATTTCAAGTGAAGTCATGCAGATTTACCAGTGAAGTGTCAACATTGCCTAAAAAGTGCTGCTTTACCAGGAAAACCCTTTGCAAACTTTGAAGTGGTGACTTTGAAAAGTGTTTTCGAAGGCAAATTTTGAACATCGCTGGAACTTTGCTGGCAACCAAATCTTCACAACATATCTTCTGTTATTCCAGACAAAATAGTTTAATGGTCAATCAGGTTGGGAAGTTGTCAGCTGGCAAAAGTAAAAGATGGATTTCTTTCAGACTGAAGCAGGCTGGTATCAGCAGTTCTTTTACAGGATCTAAGGTAAGATTAGGTATGAGTGTTACCCTGTTCAATCACAAGCCTGTATTTTCCTTAACCATGTTATGAATTTCAATAAATAATAGCCAGCACACCTCAAATTACTGGAATTATCTTCAGAGTCAGACATGCTTTAACTTGAAACAGGTAAAGTAAAAATGGGGGCGGGGGGGCTTACAAATCTGGCAAGTGGGTGGATAGGATTTTGTTTTATAAAAGAAATTACTTATGAGGTTTGTGCTGAGTGCTAAATAGAGCTTGTCTGTGTGGAACTAGTTTGTAGTAGATGGACATTTGTTGTGCAAACAATAATTAATTGTCCCCTGAACCTCTCCCAGGAAAAATGGAAGCTACACCTATTTCACTTTTTGGTTGCTCGTTAGCAATATTTATTTTTGGCATAAATAGCATTTACATCTACAATGTTCTTATTTCAAATTCCACACATAATAATTCATTTTAAAGTTTTCTTGATTCCGACCTCTTCCTTCTTCTGGTTGTTCCTCCATCTTGACTTTTCAGGGCCCAGACACTGTGAATCCAGCCCCCTCCTCCACACCAGAACCAGGCCAGTTCCACCTACCTGGGCTTTCGCCCTCCAGGCCCAGACACTTCAGAATCCAGTACCTGGATCTATCACCCTCCCCTCTTTAACACCACATCTGGGTTTCTTGTCCCCCTTTCCCTTTCCTTTTCCCTTCTCCCCCACTCCCCCTTTTCTTACTTCCAAATCATCTCCCAGTTGCCATTTTTTGGGGCCTTGTTACCCTCCCAGGGACTATGATCCAGCCCCTGCGCCTACAGCTGCCTCCCTGCAGCAAAGATACCGCCCCATACCCGAACTTTAGGGCACTCAACCTGCCCTCCACCTATCTTTGTGCCAACCATACACCCCCAGCACCTTCCTTATTAAGGGTGTGTGAGTGGGAAAATCCCCCGCAAAAAGAGGTCATCCTGCCTGTGTCCTGGCCTGATATATCCCTACAGGACCCCTGGTAAGGACCCCTTGAGGCCCCACCCCCAGCCAATCCCTGGGGCTCTGGCATTGCCTTGTCATATTACACTTTCTATCTGCTTGGTGATGTCACTAGCCCCATCCCTTCTGCCTGATCTTTCCTCCCATCTTCCCCCACTTTGCATTCCTATCTTGGCAGAGGTCATCAGACAACCTGGCTTGCCTTTTAGTGACAAGTCTAATTGTCCCCTGAACCCTTCCCAGGAATAATGGACACTACGCCTATTTCACATTTTGGTTGCTCGTTGGCAATATTTATTTTTGGCACAGAGTATTTACATCCACAATGTTCTTATTTCAGATTCCACACATAATAATTCATTTTAAAGTTTTCTTGGTTCTGGCCTCTTCCTTCTTCTGGTTGTTCCTCCATCTTGACTTTTCAGGGCCCGGACACTGTGAATCTGGCCCCTTCCTCCACACCAGAACCAGGCCGGTTCCACCTACCTGGGTTTTCTCCCTCCAGGCCCAGACACTTCCAGAATCCAGTGCCTGGACCTATCCCACTCCGCTTTAACACATCTGGGTTCCTTGTCCCCAGCCCTTGTATCCTACCACCCTCCCCCTTCCCCTTCCCTGCTCCCCCTTTCTTTCTTCCACTGCCCCTCCTCCAGCTTGGATGGATAGAGGACTCCCTTGCAGGCTAGTATCTCAAACCTTTTTGGCTATTTCACCACTAGCTCCCCAACTGGCCTCAGGAATAGGCACATGCCAAATTCCAAAAAATGCACCCCGTCAGATCTGTATGCCTCAACCTGGTCATGGAAATGTCCTTGTGTTGCAGGTGCATGCCGCCCCATTTCAAATACCGCCCTTACTACCCTCCTATTCAGATGTTTTCTGACTTTCTCAATCAGCCGGATGTCCTTGACCCCCCTCCATCCCACCGGGAGGTGATGTTGGACCAGCCAATTGTCACCCTTGCCCACCACCCTTTAATCTTTTCCAAGTTCTCAGGATGTTCTGCCCCAGTTCCCGCATGGCAGGCCCCCCAATTCATTACCCCCCCCAAGTGTATGATAATGCAGTCTGGTATACTCCACTGCACCCTTAACTTGTCCAGTAGTGGTAGAAGTTGTGCCCACCTCATACCCCTAATGCCATTCCATAGCACCCTGGTGTGCTCAGTATTGTATCGCAACTCTGCTCCTCTGGAAGTGGTGACAGCCCACCTTTTGGCCCAATAGATGAAGGAGTACCCCACTATCCAAACTTTCCTCTTGGAACCTGCCATGGAGTCAAGATAAACAGTGTGAGTCATTGTTATAAACCTTGACATACCTCTTGTAGCAGCTGGACTTCCAACGCCTCACCTTCTTTACCTCTTCCACTGCAGCCCCTTTTCTGCTCCCTCTGTGGCTTGAGTAGCTGTTATAAACCCTGACATACCTTATGTAGCAGTTTGACTTCCAGCGCCCAACCTTCTTTACCTCTTCCACTGCAGCTCCTTTTTCTGCTGCTTCCATGGCTCCCCCACTTCTAAAGGCATGCATGGCAAATTCACCTGGGCCCTCCCCAGTGAAAGCCAGGGCCCTCTTGAGTACTGCCCCCACCTGAAAACTTGTGACCAAGGAGCCATCCCCCTGCCAGCAAAAGTCCCCCTCAGCCCTCCCTCGGGTGCTCAAGTATGTGTCCAGAGCCCCCACTGTGCAGTTGGTGGACTGTGGCTGACTTACCAATGACTCCTTGGTCCCCTTCCCCCTTGGGTCTGTCTTGGACCTGGCCAGGTCAATGACCACTCTGTCCGGCCCCATCAGATGTCCTGTGTGCCAAAGCTTGTACAGCAGCTGTTTTCAGGGCCACCACTTCCCCCACCCTGAATGCCCCTGCTGCCACGACCACAAAGACAGCCCTGAACAGGACCACCTCTTGGGCCGAGGTGCACCTCTGCTGTGTTGCCCCCAGTACTTTTCCAGTAACTGCCCTCTGATGGGATGCCTCCCATCCGTCCTGGCAATCTGTCCCCTCCACCGACCTGTGACCATTTTTTTTACTGCCCTGCTGTCCTCTACATCGGGACAACCCCTGTCCTAGCATACTCAACTGATACCAGCCAGGTATACCACTACTGTGGCATGGGACAGCCATTCCTCCCACTTCTTCACTATAAACCTCCTTAACTGCTCATCCCAGGCTGGTTCATCCCTGCCCCACCCATGCTTCCTCCTGAATTTCTGGAATCTAACCACCCTGCTTCATAGGTCCTCAATGTGTTGGCTGACCAGGAACCCTGGTACAGTGCCGTGGCTGTGTCTCTCCAGCCTCCCATAACCATCCTTTTCAAGTAATTAAGCCTCTTCCAGATTTAGAATTTGTAACCCCTCCTGCACCCTCAAGGTGCTCTCGTTGAAATTGCCATGCTCCCACAGTTAGGAGTTGAGATTTCCTAGCCCCCCATATCTCCAGGATGAGTACTTTGGCCTCCCCTCCAATTCAGCTACCAACAGATCGAAGGCATTGCATCCTATCCTACCTGTCCCACATCCATGTCTTTTCTTCAGCTTACCTCAGCCCCGAGGGCCTTCACCATTACTTGGCCACCTTAGCACCCCCAACCTAGGAATAGAGGGGATACATATCTTCCTGTGTCTGGTAGATTGGCTGCTGAAAGACAGTTCACAGGCCTCAATGTGACCAGTAACTCCAGTAGCTCCGGAACTATCGCCGTGCCACTGAAACATTCCTATATTGTTGGGGCTGGTACCCCAAAGATTGGGGTTGGAGATGCTCTATGCTGGATACCAATCCCCTCTGGTCTATAATGCTACTTGAATCATGGCATCATTCCTCACCATCTACAGCTGGCCCAGCTGGCCCTGAGCCCCTAAAGTGTTCCTCTCTGTTTTGCTCATGTTAAATCAAACCTCTTATGAAACTATTGCTCTCCCAGCTACCTAGTAGCTGACCTGGCTTAGACCCCCAACTGTAACTTTAATTGGGTGCAACATCAGCCCATCACTTCTCAAATGATCGACCTGGGCACCAACCTTCCGGGTGGAGGATAATCTATACCTGCCACAGCACCAGCAAGTGATCTCTACATAACTGGACTTCCCAAACCTATGCTGGAGCAAACCCAAACTGTCTGGTTAGCCCTCACACCTTCCTGAAGTTGGTTCTGTTGATTTACCTGGCCAAGAGCCTGGGCGTGGCAGCGTAGTGGTACCGTCACTGGCAAGCCTGACTACCCTCTGACCCTACGATAGTTATATCAGATTGCTGCTTACCGCAATACAAGTAAAATGTAATACTGACATTATTACTTTTTTATTTTATGTATTTATTTATTTATTTTTATTTATTTTTTAATTGGAATTACCACCTTTGAGCTAAAGCTCAACTGACCAAGGATCCTCGGCACATATAGGGTGGGGGAATATCGAGTACATGGATAGTTGAGAAAACAGAAGCAGTTAGTAGGCCTTGTCAGTCCCTTTATGGCCACTAGGTTTAGTCCTGGTCCTCTATGTACAACTGGGAAATCCCAGCTTTTCAAATCCAACATGCAGCCCTGGGTTTTACCCATTCACCACCAGCTGTCTTGAATGGGCTGAATTAATAATAATTATCATAATAATAATAATCTTTTATTTACATAGCGCATTCAAACATCAAGGTGCTTTCCATCAAAATATATTGAACAAATCACATGAATACATCAGACTTCCAGTTAAAATTCTGCTAGATATATCAGCTTCACCTAATTAAATCAACCTCAATTTAAAATTCTCACAAACATCTGATGTTAAAAGGTTGTCTGAAGATTAAGCAGTCTGCCACCTGCATGACAGTACATTTTTTTATGGCTTGCCCCTTAGTTTTGCTGAACAGACTTCAGAAGAAAGGTTAAATCACCCATGTTTTACCAGAGAAAGCTATCCAGAATGGTTTCCAATGTAAGCCCTCTTCCTGGAGGGATCAGGTAGTTCCTGCTGTCCACTTTAGCTCTGATTATTTCCCAAACTATGTCAGTACCTATACCATCTTAGCTATAATTATAAAGCCTGTTTTGTTAATCCAATGTCCAACAAGTATAAGTTAGATACATACAGGCTATTTCATTCCAAAATTCAGATGGTATAACCCTAATGACTAATCATCTATATATATATATTAGAGGCAAAACTCCGTTTAATGCATTAGTTAGGTTGTTCCACAGTGACAAAAGTGAGGAAATTCGCTGTTAGGGTTGAAAATCTAACTCCAATTCACCCCCAGCACCACACACACACAGACACACACACACACATGCAAGTATGGGGAGGACCAAGTCAACACAACCAATGACAGACATCCAGCAGCAGGTGACAGAAATAACAAACAATTGTCTAAATGTACTCACGAGACATCCCCACCCACCTGACCAGGTACTGCATGCTCAGTGGAGATCAACAGCAAAACTGAGGCCATGTACACCAAACGTACACATCCCTGATTGCAGCTGCACACAACGTATCACACTTAGTAGTTGCGTGGCCTTACCTACCGATGCCCCACACCAGACCACACCACATGTGGTGGGCCACCTGAGCAATACAGTTCAGCAAAACCAAGGAGTTGTACAGGTATAATATCTCTGATTATAACAAGGGTTTGAGAAATGCAACTTTATAATTGACTGTAAACATTGTTGTAACAGCCTTATGTTTAGTTTTTATTAACACACAAGTAGAGCCTAACCATATGATGAACATGGTTTAATGTTGTTTAAAAAACAGTTTTATTATGATAGCAATAAGCCACTCCCAGGTATTATGTTAATGGTCAGTTTATCACTGTCTAGCGACATGTGGCACTCGGCTATGCCTCATTCAACATTAAACCCCTACAGGGTGATTAACAGACCATTTAACATAACTGTTGGTCATGCCTTATTGCTTAATTGTCTTTATGAGTAGATACTCTTCCCTCTGCTAGGCACTGCAGCAGCTTTGCAACACAGTGTCCCACCCAGTTACACCATACACTGTCTAGTTACTGGAGAATGGCTGTTAATATGAACTCACAAAGATGAACAGTGTAACTTGATCATTACAGTCATCGAAACCTTAGTGTGATTATAACTGACAGAGTCAGTGATAGAGAATAACCCCTGCTGTCCTAGTACAGTTACCCCATTGTGAGTTAAATCAATAGTAAAAGACATTCTGTTTATATCTACACCATACCTACTTGATTCCTGTTGTACCACAATTAACATAGTTATCACTTTGATTGTATCAGTGACAGAAGTGTGGCAAACCCAAACACTAGGCATACAGCCTGAGTATGAAACAACTGTTAAAAAAAATTGCACTGTGTCCATAAGTGTCATAGATCACTCATTGCAACAATAGTAAATGTATTACTATTTGAATAAGTTAGTCATCACAGATGCAATGAGATTGTCTTTATCAGGTACAACATACTCAGAAAGTGCCTACAGGAAAATCTATCCTATATACATCTCCGGTACAGGTACGTCATTGTTGGCTCAGTAGTGCTACGATATTTAGAAGTTGCTTGGCCTGATCCATGCAATTACACTGTTTCTTACAAAGAATACTTACTGCATCTTTAGTATTGAAACACACTGAAGGTCTATGTATGTACATCAGCAGTACACCTTCATCAGTAAGAATGCATCTGATACTGGCAGTACGAATTTCACAACGTTGAACAGGCAATGCTTTTCCATACGTTTACATCAGCCTCTCTATCTTGAGTAAACCGTTGCAGTAAATGTACTACTATGTAAATCACCTACTAAATGTAACACTACTTTTATCTTGAGCATGCTAGTGTATTGTAGTTAATTTATGTACTTCTCTTAATTAATGTATACTCACTAGTGTTAAAACCTTTCTACAACTGTCATCATGCACCTTCAGCATTTATATTGACTAACGGCACAGTACCAGTTGTGGTGTGGTGTGGGGCATCGGTAGGTAAGGCCATGCAACTACTAAGTGTGGTACGTTGTGTGCAGCTGCAATCAGGGATGTGTACGTTTGGTGTACATGGCCTCAGTTTTGCTGTTGATCTCCACTGAGCATGCAGTACCTGGTCAGGTGGGTGGGGACGTCTCATAGTACATTTAGACAATTGTTTGTTATTTCTGTCACCTGCTGCTGGATGTCTGTCATTGGTTGTGCTGACTTGGTCCTCCCCCATACTTGCATGTGTGTGTGTGTGTGTGTCTGTGTGTGTGTGGTGCTGGGGGGGGTGAATTCAGAGTTAGGATTTTCAACCCTAACAGTGAATTTCCTCACTTTTGTTGCTGTGGAACAACCCTAACTAATGCATTATGTCTTCTGGCATAGTAACAAGAAGAGCAATGCAAACAGAAGCGCTAACAGTGGTGCACATGGTAACGCAAGCGCAAATGACAACAGAAAGGGCAATGCACACGGTGGCATAGACGGGAACAGTCTGCCATGTGATGTGTTGTCACATAGTAACATGGTGCCTGCAAACAGAAATGTCAATGGGCATGGTGGACGTAAAGTGAAACAGAAGAGAAACAGTACTGTAGACACAAATGGCAAAAATAACAGAAATGCAAGCGCTAAATGAAAATGCAAGGATAGTTCATAGGCCCGCGCCCCGCACGTAATGCAGCAGCTGGAGCCGGGGCCCAAAGGGCCCCGCACTCCCACCACATGATGTCTTGTGGCATAGTAACAGGAACAGCAATGCAAACAGAAATGCTAACAGTGGCGCACAAGGTAACGCAAGCGCGAATGAGAACAGAAAGGGTAACGAACACGGTGGCGTAGACGGGAACGGTGTGCCACGTGATGTCTTGTCACATAGTAACATGGTGCCTGCAAATGGAAATGTCAATGGGCATGGTGATGCAAAGTGAAACAGAAAGAGAAACAGTATGGTAGACACAAATGGCAAAAAATAACAGAAACGCAAGCACAAATGAAAACGCAAAGGATGACGCACGTGGTGGTGTAGACATCAATGGTAAGTGAAACGGGCATGGAACCACAAGCGGAAAGGGCAATGGTAACAGTAATGTAAGCACACAGGCTGGTTTTCCCAAAAGCTGAATAGAGAAAGACAGTGAGTACAAAGAATGTATGCATAATAATGGGTATCGAGACAGAAAAATGAGGAGTTGGAATACTAAATAAGTTATATCTCAGGAACCGTCGACATAGAAAAAAATTTAAAAGTCATATGATTTATGACTGTCCTGGGTAGTTTTGTACTTAGCCCCCATTAGGTCTAAAAATTTTTCCGACGAAAAGTCCGTATCTCGCACCGTTTCCGAGACACGGGCCCTGAAAGGCGCGGCGAACGCCGTAATGTTATCCTATGGGAAAAAAAGAGAAGTTCAGAGCGCCATAACTTTGCCTCCCTGTAATATTTTTTCTCCAAACCACTGAAAGGCACATCTGCAGGCTGTTGGCTGTCTTCCCTCCAAATTTCAGGAAAAAAGACCAAACCATTATTTTGCAGCAGAGATCCAAAGGATTTCTGTAATGCGTCGGGCACCATAATGTTATCCTATGGGAAAAACTGTCAACTTTGGAGTGCCATAACTTTGCCGCCATGTCATATTTTTTCAATACAGCACTGAAAGG
The DNA here is from genome assembly GCA_016271365.2 of Neoceratodus forsteri. Lineage (NCBI taxonomy): Eukaryota > Metazoa > Chordata > Ceratodontiformes > Ceratodontidae > Neoceratodus > Neoceratodus forsteri. The sequence goes on along the minus strand of CM028136.1, from coordinate 118,955,748 downwards.
CACATCTGTGAGATGTCGGCTCTGTTCCCTCCAAATTTCAGCCCAAAACTCCCAACGGTTCTTTTGCAGCGCAGTGCCAAAGAATCGCTGTCACTTTCCTTCAGATGGAAAACTACTGTCGCAATTTGTGAAAGCTTTCACAAAAAAGTTCGACACTTCGTGGAGCACAAAAGTAATTTGCAAAGTACTTTTTCCAGAAATTTGAAAACATATTTCTGGGGTGTTTTACCACAAAATAAAGACATGGCAAGCATCCTCAGGGTCCGACTAGGTGAATACAAAAGAATTAGGCTGCTAGAGGGTCCCAAATTTAAATGCCAACCATTTTCTGATCACCAACTGAAAACAAAATGGCCGATTGCGAAAGTAACAGGCCCATTTGCTAAAGTAAAATGCATTTCGATCACTGTCAAACTTTTGTTAACTTTTCCCATTGACTTATAATGGGAAACTGTTTTTTGAATAACTTTTGAACCATTTAATATTTTTTAACGAAATCTTCAAAAGGCACATTGGAGACCCCAACCACACATTCCCTGAAGATTTGGGCCAGTCCACAGGCAAACGCAAATGCGACCTGTGAGCGCGACCGTGGAATTCAAGAAAAAGCGTAAACGCGCACACAGATCACGCTTAATAACTCCGCAGCAGTATACCTGACCAGTACGAAACTTGGCAGATCCCAAGGCCTATGGTTCTTGATTAAGTATTCCAAATTTCAGCCAAATCTGTGAAACAGTTGCAAAGTTATTAAGGTGCAAAGTTTTGGGGTTTAACATAGAAATGGCTCCTCAACTCTAACTATGGTAGCACTACCGTGCTACCATAATATATATACACATATATATATATATATATATATATATACACACCTTCCTTTTTTTTTTTTGTACTGCCCTAATCTCATGGAAGTTCCTCTCATTTTAAAAGAAAATGAAAATTATCAACAATGGCAGTCTGAGTCTAATGGCGTTGGCAGCCAAATGTTTTAACTCATCCCTTTCTACAACAGAGTTAAGTAGCTGTAATCCAACCTCAAAAGAAGCATTCATCCCAACAATACCTGTTAAGTGTGGGAAACGTAAGAACATTTTATATTGTTTCAATAGGATAAGCCTTGTAATCACCTGCTGAGAAATCCCTCCCTAGGATTCCTCTAATGTTGCGGGTGATTAGATCCTAACAACAGCTGGCCCATACCTCAGCATTATTTCACAAACTAAGCAATTCTGGTACCCCGTGCTGGCTTGGCCTTATTGCAGCATTCTCATTAAACCCTCCCATCCAGAAATGGCGCCCGCCAAGCGTACTATCAAAGTGGTGCGCCACACGGCCCCGTGCCCAACCCACCCAAAATGATCCCCCGTGACCACAGTCTGGCATCATAAAAGCATTGCAGCATACCCCCTTGTGTTCTTTTTTTTTTATTTATTTTTTAATTTTAACACATTTCTTGCCTTTATTCAACAGCATGCTGATCTATTCATTAGCCCTCCTATGTCACCATGCCTCCCGCAAGGGGAATCAAAGACCCCTTCCTATTATGTTATTTTATTACTGATATATGTATCCATACATAAATGATGGTCACCACACTGCATGTACAAAATGGCACTGCCACAGGGCCTGAATCATAATGGTGGATGCCCCACGGCCACTCTCCTGACCCTTCTGCTGCATTCCCACAAAAACTCCCCTTTTTGGTCTGCTGTGCTGTTCTCCACATCAAACAGATGGCTTTTGGTGCCAAATACAATGCCCCCACCACATTATGCCTGCCACATGCCCCCACTCCTGGCCTTGTGGACCCACTCCTGTGTCATGCGTGATGCCTCTACCTATGAGGTATACCGCCCCTTTGTACCTTTGCTCTGACCCTGTCCAGTTAGGCCCCCAGATCCACTCGTGTGTGCTCTCCCCCCCAACCTAGCCATGCAACACCACCATACCACCATCGAGGCATTCAAACACCTTAAGGGCATTAACAAGGTGAAAGAGTCTAACATGTTTAAATATAAGAAAAATAGCAGGACAAGAGGACACAGCATGAGATTAGAGGGGGACCGATTAAGGGGAATGTGAAATTCTTTTCACAGAAAGGGTGGTGGATGCATGGAATGGCTTACCACAAGAAGTGGTGGCTATGAATACAGTGCAGGGCTTCAAACAGGCATGGGATAGGCATAAGGGAGCAATACAAATGACTATGAATAGATAGGCCACTGACAGAGAAAGGCCGATGGCACATTTATAAGGTAGAAAAAGAAATGGGCAGACTGGATGGGCCTTGCGGTCCTTATCTGCTGTCAACTTCTATGTTTCTATGTTTCTATACCAACACAAAAACAACCCCGTTTGTCTTAAAATAGCTGGGGGTGTCTGTGCCCTCACTTTTTTATTTTTTTTTAAAAACAAAAACACACTAATGTGGTGCCTCGATCCACTCGTGCCGACTGCTGCACCATATGCCTGAAAGAGGCACACTCTCCTCACGCTGGCCCACTCCTGCCAGCCCAACCTTTACACTGCAGCAGGCCCCAGTAACAAGATGCCTCTCTTCTGGCACCCGAACTTCAGCTGCCCCATTAACCTTCACCCTACTGAACACTCAGTGTGGCTGCAAATGCCCTGTCTAACAACTCCCCTTGCAGCAATTGCTGCTCTTCTGACTTACATCCCTGGCTTTGCATGGAGAAAAAGGTTCCCCAGGTGCCGTGAGGCTCACTGGTAACCTGGACACAACAAGAGCAATCTGCTCCCGTTGTCCGCTGTCTTCCCTCACTCCCAACAGATGCAACTAAGCTCTCCCCATGCCCCCACCTAAGCAGTGCAACAAGAAAAAAAAACATCCATCCTCTGCCTGGTCATCATGGACATGTGTCCTCCGGGCATGCACTCCACAGTCAGGCTGAGCGGGCCCTCACCAGACATGTCCACCAAATCAGCCTGCACACCACCAATCAACAACCAACCAAACATGCATTGCGATGCCTGCCCTCAGTGCATCACCACATAAATGCCCTGGGAAGCACCACTCTCCCTGCACTCTACCGCAAAACCACAATTTTAAGCCAACAGATGAAATACCCTTTAATTACAATGAAAAGCATGCTTCTTTAGTGTTGGTTGCCTCATCCTCCCTGCAGCTTAAAAAGCGCTGCCATGCATACGCTACTATCACACAGCTTCAAGCACTACCCCTTGAAAGCAAGCCCTTGCAATGAGCCCTGCCACATCGAAAAACGCTTGAACACTGTTGCCCACTGACTGAAAACACAAACTCCCCAAAGATCCTGCCTCTTGTAGCCTTTCTTGCTTCTCTCCTTTTTTTTTAATACGTGAAACAGCTCAGCATGTCCAGTGAAAGGAAAACCCAAACGATCCTTCACTGCAAATACCTCAGAATGACCTTTCTGTAAGAAAATCCTCCCCAAGGATTAAACCCACAACCTTCCTAGACAAAATTCCTACACAGCTGAGCCACAAATAATCACAGCTTTCTTCGAGCTAAAGGTTATGCACTTGGAACAAACAACCCAAACAACCTGCCTTCCTGTACCCTTTGTTTCTTTCAGGCCCCAGGCCTGCTTCTTATGCCAAACACCTTGCTCCAAAGCATAAAAAAACATTTGAGCTCACATTCAGGCTCACCCATGTCCTACTGCAAACCACATTAAAGATCATTCCAAGTACAGGTTTAAACATCATCTTGTCCTATGCTGCTATTAAATGTAAGCAATTAGAGGCACAAAAACACACACACAAACTGCTCTGGGTCTAGTCACCTGGACCACATGACCTAGAGGCCTAGTAGTTCATTGTGCCTTACCTGCTGCTTGCCAATGATGTGCTGAGTTCTTTGCAAGAAAATTCCCAGCAAAAAGAGGTCATCCTGCCTGTGTCCTGGCCTGATATATCCCTACAGGACCCTGGTCAGGACCCCTTGAGGCTCCACCCCCAGCCAATCCCTGGGGTTCTGGCATTGGCTTGTCATATTACACTTTCTGCCTGCTTGGTAATGTCACTATCCCCACCCTTTCTACCTGATCTTTCTTCCACCCTTCCCTTTTGTTTTCCTTCCTGGCAGAGGTCATCAGACAACGTGGCTTGCATTTTAGTGGCAAGTCTAAATGTCAAGGAAAATGTTTTATTTTTGTGTGTATATTTATCCACCACAAACGATTTGATCTTTTTGAGAATCATAATATGACACTCACTTTTCTGGTAACTGTAAGCACTCAAACTTAATCTGCGCCTCTTAACCCAACCAACGCATGATGATATCTCCCAACAATGCACATCATAAAATATCATAGTCATCAACTGAGTGTGATCCTAACTTGCACCCAATGCAATGAATTGTAGTTACAGCATCCCACTAAAGATATATATTTAACAAGTCTAAATGATTTCATAGTTTTTAAAGAGCCCCTAACATTTTAGGATCATCTTTGGAAAAAAAAAAACAACATTTTTCAGCTTACTATTGATCCATGTCCTTTATTAATCACCCTTTTCCTTTATAACTGTGAATTGGAATTTACACCAGATCTCTGTTTCCAAGACATTGTCTGTGCTTGCTGCTTGCCTACACTTGTCATCACAATCCTGTGATTGTCACATCACCACTTGCAATGGAAATGTTTATTGTATCACAATCTGAGGATTATGATGTCAGGTACAGACAAACAGAGCATATAAAACATAATATAAAATGGTCCTGGTTTTCAAATTATAAATATAGTTATAATGTAAAAAGGGAGTCTAAATAAAGAAACATTTCAAACAGAACTGAAATTAAATGCAGAAGTCATATTGTTTTTTGCAACATCCCTCTGAATCAACTGGGTCTCCTTAAATGCATAATACAATTTACATGTTAAGATACTGCACTTCTGACTCACACTTTGGACCCTATCCACGTAATATGTTTTTCCATAGTCACAAAATGGATAACAAGTTTTGTGATACAGCCCTTAAGTTTTAAAAAGCCAAAATCTCTCAGTAGAGTTGTAGATCATGTCAAAACTGAGTATTGGCACTTTTATTAACATGTAACCAAAGGCTGGAGACATGATGGACTTCATGAAATTCCAGTTCATCAGATTCTCTGGAGTGACTCAATTGAGCTCACAGAGGTAATATGCACTGCCCTAGTTTGCTGATTCTGTCCTTCATGTATCCAGCTGTGCAGTGAGGTGAATTATATTTCAAGAACCAGGAGCCTTGGCAACTGGCATCAGATATTTTTCCATGGAAGTTTAAGTCAGGTGATTCCAAGGACATTTTAGTTTTGGATGCATTTTAGAGATCTCATGCTGATGAATGATTACAGTGCAAATTAGTTATCCAGACAGTGGACAGGGACCATACTTTTAGTTCCAAAACTCACTACCAAGTTATACCCACCACCACAAAAAATTTATTCTTTCAGAGAAATATCCTTAAAAACTGGTTGTTGGTAACCTCAAATAAAATAAATAAAACTGAGCTCTCTATGCAGAGCAATATATTATAAACTTTACAGAATGTTGAGTATGGAATCTTGCATTCTGATTGATTCACTAATGGTCCTAACGCACCTGCTAATGGACTGCTACAAAAACAGAATGTAGGACCTGTTCCACACATGCAGTGTTACAACTGCTTTAAACAAAACATGCCTTTTTATCATTTTTATTTTAATTTTAAAACAGTTGGGAGGTTTATAATAGCAATAAGGCCCTTTGTTTTGGGCACTATGCATGAGATAATACGTTTGAGGGGGTAAGCAAACTTGGCTATGCCTTGGGTGCTTCCACACCGCACCCCCACAAACAGGCTTTATCTCACATAAGGGATCACTATGCTGGGCCTTATTGCTATAGTACAGTTTTACTTATCATCATTCCTAAAGACTGTGCTGCTATCATAGTGTTCACTGATAATACACTGTATTCCACTTGCATGCACATTTGATGTATACATACGCCACTTCTTTGCACATTTTGTGTTTGTTCCAGTGGCCTATCTAAACAATTTTATCCTATTAAGTTGTATGCACAGCTATTTTTAGATTTATGCATACATATTTAGTTCCCAGATGATATTTTCGGATATGCTTGGCTACTTTTTTCTACTTTTCCTGAATGATGGTTAAACTGAGTGCAATAGCATGTCAGCACTATGCTACTCTGCCTGACCTGCCCAAACACATTCATAGTCATGTTGTTCCACAGTGGCCCAAAACAAAAAGAAATAATCTCATGCCCACTGCCCACTTCCTCTGGAAGTACCACCTATGGCCACCCCACCACCACCAGTTCTTGTGCCTAAAATGAAAAAACAAAACAAAACAAAGAAGTCTTTGTAGCACTAGAGTATTTTACATATGAAACCATAAATCCATTTAATGTCATTTTCAATCAGTGTGGTAAAATGATCATTCAGGGTCAATGAAGTCTAATTACATTTTGGGAACCAGTATTTAGGCTGATAATTTAAAATATGTTAAACGTCTGGCTCACCTCTCACAGCAGTTATATGCACTCCTTTGCCTGGTGACAGTACAATAACCTAACTCTGCAAGAGGATTAAATATCACCTTAGATCACAGATAAGAAATGTCTATCTCATTGCAAAAGTTGAAGCAAATTTAGTGACTTTCTGAAAATTTTATAAAACATAATAGACATAATGTAGCATTTTACATTTTCTGTTTCCTTTCCTTTATTCTTCATTTCTTAGTCCACTCACATGGAAACAGGATCTGTGTATCCCACAGTTAGTCTACTCTGGTCTGTTTGAAAAGCAAGTGCTTAGTAAGGATGTACCTTAAAGAATGAAGGTTTAGGGCCTTTGCTGCCTCTATGGTCTTTCAGTTTGCAATTATTTGTTTCTTTACTTACTTTTCATCATTTCATTTTTATTTTGCCAACTGCTAGTGAAAAAGAATCCAATGAAATCCTTTCATTACAAAGTCAGTAACTGTTTATTGGCAAGGCTGGCAAGTATATTTCAAAGGAAACTGCAAATCTGTTTTCAGATTTTATGAGAAATAATACTGTCACATCTAAATATTATATATTTAATAGAAATATGTGATTTCGATAACCTGTGGTCTTTTGTTATAATTTAGCATTTGACATTTTATTTATAACCAGATTTTGCTTGGGAAGAGAAAGAGAAGTTCTATTATTGTTTTAAAATGTAGTCTTACAGATGGACCACATTAGTGCAAACATACTGTATAAAGGGCAAAGTGTGTTACTGAAAGAAATATCTATTTATTTGGAAAAGACAGAAAAATATAATGAGTTTCTCATTAAAATACATTGGGCTCCTAAGCAACTGGCAGTTTCTGACATAACAATACCAGAATTCTATTGAATTTTTACTAACAGTGTGAAAAGTAAAGGCAAAAACCTACTTGTTTCACTACACTAACAAATATTTTGTTATAAAAGTAGAAAATAATTACTAACACATAAAATACAATAGATTAACAACAATTTGTTGATTTCTTAGAAGTAAACACCTGCTGTTTAAACCTTGGCTGAAGTCAGAGTGTCTCTATTTGTTACACTCACAATCAATTCCTAGAAACAATCCGTGATGTTACAAATACCATGGGACTATGACTGCAGCAATGATTAATCTGAGGAAGCATGGGAATGCGATGGAACAAGGATCCATTTTACATGTAAATTAACCTGGGGGTAATAAAGAACAAATTTATTTATTTATTTATCAAGTCTAGGATTACAAATACCTTTGAGCCAAGGCTCTTTTACAAAGGTTCCACATCAGAAATGGATGTGAAATGTAGACAATGTATAAAATATAAGATGAACTGAGACAAAAGATTGGGTGGCATTTTCAAAAGTCATAAAATCAGCAAAACCCCTAGTTACTTTAGATGGGATTTTTGAAAATTATAACATGGGGTTATTTTTAAAAGTTGTATTTATCAGCAGAATTAACAACAGTTTTATGGTGCTCTACATCTTGTTTATTGTAATACATGCTAGACATATACATAAATGATAGACCTGGTTAAACTCAGTCTGACACTGTGTCCAGATGCATCTATACCATAGGCTGGATTTTCAGAGATGGACATAGTTGGCGTCCATGTCAAAAAACCTTGCAGAGCCACAAGGTTTTTCCACATGCACCGCATTTTCAGTTGTGGAGCCATTTCTGATTGGCTTTACAATTGATGGGGCCTGGTGGCTATTTTTTGGCAGAGTTGCACCGAAAATGTTATGCCTGATTGGACAAAGTGTAACATTCTCTGCAGCTGTACCTGCTACCCACATGGCAATTAACACTTGCCACCAGTGCGAGGATTTTTTTCTACACTTTCAGCTGTGGAGTGGGACTTAGTCCCACAATAGGTTGAACAATCTGGCCCCTGAACTTTGCAAACTAGACATAACGAAATAAAAGTTTTGAAGATTGGACTTGGCTATGTCCTAGCTTTAAGAATGAGATATATGGGCAATTTGGCTTATGTCCAAAGTTGCACAATAGAAAATTGCATCTTAGACATATGTTTTGACCCCCCCCCACCCTGTTATGTGTTTCAAAGTCCTGTCAAAAGTGAAAAACCTAACCTAAAGAGTCAATTGGGAAAGAGGCTTTAACATTCAGGATGCTTCTATGTGGAACTCATTACCAGAAGTAGGAACAAAATAGCAGCACATATCACTTCAGAAAAATGCTTAGTCACTTAGGATTCCTTCTCATTGATTTTACTTGAGTGACTGTTTCATGTGCCGTTGGAGTTTTCTCATATGTTATACAGCATGTGTACTTCATATTTCATTCTGCTTTCCTCCTCCCGGGAGCCTCCTGAAAACTAGATGTTGTTCCTAAAAGAGGCAATCCCAGTGTATTAAATGCAAAATGAATAAGCACATCAATGATTCATGCTTTTGCTCATCAAGGCATAGTAGTGGGGGGTCCAGCTACTTTGACCCATCTACTGTAGATCAGTCACATCTTCTGTTTAATTTTACATAAACCAGTCTTGCCCACCAGCAGTGCTGCATGTTCATGACCCACATGAATTCATTAATGGTAAAGTAAGACCTACTTCTGAAATTTATTTCTGGTTTTCCTGCAGATCTTTGATGAAAACAATGTATGAAATCCTTTCTACTCAGACAGTGCTGTTTAACTTGTCTTACTCATGCTAAATTGTATAGTATATACTTTGGGGTGCTAATATGTTTGTGTGGGTGATGGGAGGGTGAAGAATTATAGCTCTTCAAATTGATTTGTTTCAGACTCGGTTTAGAATCTTTGGGCACATATAGTGTATGATCCAAGAAGAAGCACACCAAATTGTTTTGTTGTGTTTCTTATTTGAAGGATCACATGGAATGCCACAGTCCTAACATTGGGATGGTGGATGGGATGCCAAGGAATGTTTAGGTTCTTCCAGTGCTACCCCATGATAGACTTTGTTTTAAAGAACTGTTGTATTTTCTACAAGGTGAATTGATAACGTGAATGAATTTGAGTTTGAAAAGCTCTTGTATTACAGTTATGAATAATGTATGTTCAAAGACAGTGTTGACAGTCAGTTACTGCAAGGCTGAGTGTACTGTAAATATTCATTTATAGATAGCATTAATAATAGGGTACTTGGTAGGAATATGTTTCCATATTTGGGGGTATTCAGGAGAAACAAATATTCGGCAGCCTAAAAACTTAAATGTATCTTTAAAAAACATTTACACTTGTCCAGTTCTCTGGTTCCCTGGCAAGACCCCTTGCTACACTAGCCATTTTCTATCCTTCACCCCTCCCCTGTTCTCTCACATTACATTGTAAAGATGTATCTGCTAGCACAATGCAAGGAGCAGACCACATCTTCTGCCTGATTTTCCAGTGTCAACCATAGTCTGCAAACCTAGCTAATTCACTTGTCCCCTTCCCTAAACCAACAACATGCTCATTCCCATTCAACTACTAGAGTTGATAGTATTAGCTTGTGGGGCACACACAGAGTGAAAATGGCAGGAAAGCCTGCTTTGTTGATTATGCTAACCAGATTGGCATGATCATTGACACTGGTTGCTCTGCTCCTCCCCCATTGCATGCCTAGCTAATATACAGTACTTCAGATGGCCAGATAAGTTGAATGGGAGCAGGAGAACTGTTGGTTAGCAAAGGAGAATGACTTAGTTAACTTGGTTTGAGGACTGCTAATGGTCTCACAATTCATGTATCTGTGTTCAGGCGGGGCCTCACTACTATGTTGTGTCATTTGTGGGACTAGAGTAATTGCTAGGGAGAAGGGAGTGAGGAAAAATATATAATCAACTCCTGGAACAGTGCTGTAGCCAGCATCGTTGTTACTTGTGTGGGAACAACAGGGATGGCAAAGGTGAGAAATGTCTTGATGGTAGAGAAGTGACAACAGGACTTTCATTTTTCTTAAATTTTGCTTTTCATTTTTGACACCTAGTACCAAATGATGAATAGTCAAGTAGCTGAGGTGCCTAGTGCAAATACTCACCGAGTGTTCAAAAAAATATTCACTCACTTCTGCAGTCATGCCATGTATACACATAACTGTATGAGATTAAAATGGCTAAAGCTAGTAAGCCCATTTAAAAAACAACTACTATGGTTAGCTTCCAGATTAGGCAACATTTTAAAGCACTTTAAGAAGCTCTGTTAGCACCCTGCTAGCTACCCAGTCTTAAGCATGGTTTGAAAGTGGTTTCTGTTAAGCATGTTTCTATTTACAAGTGAGACACCTGGAATACAGTGCTTTACTCTTTGTCTGGGAATTGTGCACTCAAAGTACAATGCACCTTGGGCTACATAGGCCTCCACAATGATGCATGGTTTGCAGGTTAACACCCAATACAACACACAAAGCTTTCTAGTGAAAACACAGGTTTTCTAACAGGGTAGATAACATTATATGACATGCACTGTGAAAACCAATGTGGTGTCGAAGATTTACAAATGAACTTGCTAGCAGTTTTTTTTTTATTGGATTGGTATGTACTAATCAAAATCAATTATATTTAAACTGTTTCAGAACAACACAGAAACTACACAGTATGACAGCATAAAGAAAACATCAGACTGGAACCTTTGGAGCAGACAGAACCCCAAATCGGATACCTATGTCAACTGCTTCCAAGGAAGAATAAATTCCCAGATCCTAAGCAAGCAGCAGAAAGTCTTATATAATATCACACCACTGGAAAAGAGGACAATACAAGCACTGAAAAACAACCATTACATTGTAATAAAACAAGCTGACAAGGGTGGCACTATGGCTGTGATGAACACAGAGGACTACATTAAAGAGGTACACAGACAGCTGGCAGATACAACTTATTATAGAGAACTTACAGAAGACCCTACTACACAGTATACTGAAGAACTCAAACAAATCATCATGTCTCTACCTAACAACATCTAAAAGCAGTTAAATAAACAAATTCTGAACAAACTCACTCCAGAGACATTCTATATGTTACCTATGTTACACAAACCCAGGAATACAGGATGACTCATCATCTCTGGAATTGCCACACTCATTGAGAACATTTCAGGACTCAGTGAATCCATTTTAAAACTCCTAGTAAGAGCTACTAGCAGTTTTATTCAGGACACCACCAATTTCCTCAGGAAACTGAAACACATTGGAACACTACCATCCAACACTATCCCAGCTACAATGGATGTCACTGACCTCTACACTAATGTCCCACATGAAGATGGCATATCAGCATGTCAGAATTGTTTACAGGACAACATATCTGCAAGAGAACATTCAGGAACCACCATCAGCACCTTGATAAAATTCATCCTGACATAATTTCACTTTTAATGACAAACACTTTTGCAGATCATGAGGACAGCCATGAGCACAAATAGCACCATAATATGCCAATCTCTTCATGGCCTTTCTAGAAGATTTTTTTTAAACAACACCCCTATAAACCATCAGTCTATCTCACATATAAAGATGACGTATTCCTGATTTCAACAGAAGGTGAAGACTCACTCAAAAAGTTCCATCATGATCATGATTCCATCAGGAATCTGTCCTGGGGCTAGTACTCTTCAATATCTTCATCAGTGACATTACAGATGGACTGGAGGGTAAGGTTTTTCTGTTTGCAGATGACACCAAGATCTGCAGCAGAGTAGATGATCCAGATGGGGTGGGCAGAATGAGAAGAGATCTGGATAAACTAGCAAAATGGTCAGAAGAGTGGCAACTGGAGTTTAACACAAAGAAGTACAAGATCATGCTCGTAGGGAAAATAAACCCAGAAACCACCTACAGGCTGGGAGGGGAGTTGCTGGCAGTCACAATGGAAGAAAGAGACTTGGGTGTTATCATCACTGATTACCTGAAATCATCCAAGTAGACCACTAAAGCAGTAGGTAAGGCTAGAGGGATGTTGGGGTGTATTAGTAGAGGTATCATAAGTTAGAAGAGGCAGGTAATAATCCCTCTTTATAAGACACTGGTTAGACCACATCTGGAGTACTGCATGCTGTACTGGAGTCCACCCCTTCACAAGAACATTAACCATATGGAGGCAGTCCAGAGAAAGGCAACCAAAATGGTGCAGGAACTGTATCAGAAAACATATGAGGACAGATTAATGAAGCTCAATATGTATACCCTAGGGCAAAGGAGAGAGAGAGAGGTGATATAATCGAAACATTCAAACACCTCAAGGGCATTAACAAGGTGAAAGAGACTAACATGTTTCAATATAAGAAAAATAGCAGAACAAGAGGACACAGCATGAGATTAGACGGAGGCCAATTAAGGGGTAATGTGAGGAAGTTCTTTTTCTCAGAAAGGGTGGTGGGTGCAAGGAAAAGCCTACCTCAGGAAGTGGTGGATATGAATACAGTGCAGAGCTTCAAACAGGAATGGGATAGGCATAAGGGAGCAATACAGATGAGTATGAAGAGATAGGCCATTGACTGAGCAAAGGCCGATGGCACATTCATAAGGCAGAAAAAGAAATGGGCAGACTGGATGGGCCTTGCAGTCCTTATCTGCCGTCAGCTTCTATGTTTCTGTGTAACAACTTCCATCATTCAATAAAACTCTCTATTTAAATACTCCAAAACCAGCATACATTTTCTAGATATCAGTCAGTATCAATAATGATGGACATATACAAACTGCGCTTTACAGAAAACCCATTAACAGACGCCGCTACCTTCATAATTACAGCTTCCATCCTAGGCATACAAATAAATCTGTAATCTACAGCCAGGCAATTCGATACCATCAAATCTGCTCTGATGAAAGAACAAGAGAAAGACAGCTCTCCTCACTTTGGAATTCCATGATCCAGCAGTGCCACTTCCCAAGACAAATTGACAGAGAATTTGAGTGGGCCATACAAGTTCAAGTTATGTTTATTGTTGAACAGTTAAAACCATTACAACATAATGGGCCAGATATTCAAAACTTTGCGCTGGGCAAAAACCATTTGCGCAGGTTTAGCGTTGATTACGCTGGTGCCATGTCAAAGGTAAATAAGCGGGCAAACTGCATTAGCGGCGGGCAAATTATAATGTATGTGGGCACACTATTAATGCTATGTTCATACTGTTATGGTTTTGTGACCATATGACCTTAGCAGCACATTACCAGGAAAGCTGTCTTAATCTGGTAATCAGCTTTAGCGACATTATGGCTTTTCTTGTGGTGTTCTTGCTGGTTTAGCGCGGGTTTTTGCGACCTAACAAATAAATATGACACATAGATAAAGCCAAACATAGAGGCATTGATACAACTGATGGCATCACAATGATGCCATCATCTGCCACCAGTCCCAGCCATGCCAGGCAGTAAGTGGTGACCCTGCCACCAGTGGACACGGCAGTGTGGCCCTACAGCACACACCTGTGGACCACACTTCCGTGGACACCAACAGATGCCAGACACACATGCAGCACTGTGGGCATGGAGGATGTTAGGGGAGCATATCAGGTGGCGAGGCTGTGCTACAGATCAGGTGTGGCCACAAGGCTGGGACACATCATGCAGTGTACATGGGTCAGTATTGGGAATACCCCAACACCAGTGTGCCTTTCGGATAATATATCCCCCAGCCACTACCTCAGAGCTGTACAGCTGCCGCACTTTCAAGCCAGAAATGTACATGTCACTGTGAGCATCCATGCCACAGGTGCAGCATCTGTGGGTCACACAACAGCGTAACAGTAATGTCAGTGTCAGAAAACATCCATCGGGTTGGGCGCTCACTGTGTATGGTGCAGTCATCATCACTGCCCACACACCATAGGCATTGCTGTGTCCATGCACTACTGGCCCCTTGCTACTGTAGTTTCTGCTGTGCACTGTAGCATGCCTACAATGTGACAGTGGCATGCAGCACCATCACCACCTGTGCCTATGGTGTCCTGTCCCTGGGGTATAATATGCTATGCTATGCTGTACTGTTTACATGTAGCCTGCAGCTATCATCATGCACTGCCAGACTGACCTACAGGTGGAGCTGCGGTTGGACCTGGTCAGCCCTGTACTTCCAGACTGACCTACAGGTGGCTCTGTGGGACTCTGCAGTAACCCTGGGCAAACTGCATACAAATCAGGGTATAATGAGATACTAATCTGGTTGTTTGCCAGAGACTACGTAAGTAGGCTCATTTGCATAGCACTTTTGAATATGGCACATTTTAGCCCCGAGCAAACGTGTTTGCTCCGGGCTAACTGCTAAGCTCCGCGCTAATGCCGTGCTAATGTGTTAGCGTGGCGCTAACGGTATGGGGAATATTATACAGTTTTGATCACTGTTCTTTCATATCTGCTGCTTCCTGCAGCTGTACTGAGTCCATGTATTTGCTGGCACACACATTGGCCATGTAGTTTGTCTGTACCTGCCCTCATGTTGCTGTGTACTGTGTTGTTGTTGTGGGTTGCACTTCCTGGTTGCTTTATTCAGTGCTGTCTTATTCCAGGGCTATTTTGCCCTGCACTCCCAACCAGTTTGCATGGCCTCATTACCATGCCATATTCGGAGCGCTGTTTGCCCTAGGCTATTCCTTTTGAATATAGCGTGCTCTGTGCTCCAGTAAGTTTACCCACTAGGCAGTGCTAATTTTGCCCGGGGCAAAGTTTTGAATATCTGGCCAATGTTTCTAAAATTACAATAATACAAAGGACAAGTTAACATCAAATTCCAAAGTTTCTGTAAATAAAATACTTTCATATAAATTTTAAGATGTTATATACAATTCGTTAATAGATCCATTCTAAATCTCTCCATTCAGAAACGTTTGCAGTCAACATGTGAATATGACATTCATTCAATAATCAATGAGCGATACAATTGAAATATTATATCACTAAGTAAATATAAATGCATTTGTCTTAAGTTTGTGAATATTTTCATAAATGAGTAACCTGAAAAAAGCCAACAACTTTCTCCAGTAGACATGGATTTTCATTATTCATAAAATATTTCACCATATCATTGGGGGAGAGGTCGAGATTCATTATGATGTCACCAAGCCATTTCATACGTATTCCCTTGTACAAAGGGCATAACAACAATATATGTTTTAAATCATCCTCAGAAGACTTGTCACATTTACAATAAGGGCTAAATATATTTTCCCTTTTTGTCTATAAAATACATAGTTGGCATTGTATGTTTCAAGCCTAAATTTAACCATAATTCTTCTCTCATTTGGGCCATTCAAATGCCACAGAAAACTGATGGAATATAGGCAAAAGATCAAACGATCACTCACCCCTAGTTGTCACGGCCCTGTGTTAAAACCCTCCAGCAAATGATTAAAGAACTGCAACCCTTGCTGAGTGAAGATGAATTACTGATGAACATCTTCCCGAACCACCTGTAATTGCCTATAAGCAGCCCCCAACCTCTAGGACATAATAATTCACAACAAACTCACAGCAGAGCAAAGTAACCTATAAACAAGAGGTACAAAACTGTGCAACATGACAAAATGTAAGACCTGCACCAACATATGCACACAGGCCACCATCAAGACAAGCCAGAACAACACAATAAAAATCAATGGATCCTACATATGCCAATCCAACAATGTGGTTTACCTAATTCAGTGTAAGAAGTGCATGGATGGATGCTATAGCAGGGAAAATAGGCAACTATTGCAAACCAGGATGAACAACCACAGACACACAATAGTAAACAAGATTAGCAGCACACCAGTAGGAAACCATTTTCACTAACAGATCATTCTCTCTCTGACTTATCTGTCCTGATATTATGAGGCAATTTCAAAAACACACAGGACCAAAGGACATGGGAACTTAAATACAGTATATTAAACAATTTCAATCTAATATTTGTGGGCTGAATTGGGACACTGGATTTATCACACACTGTGGTAAATTGTAATTCTTTTGTTACTTGTTACCTCAAAGTTCTTTTTTTTCTTTGTGTTCCTGCCTACTGTTTCTTATTACCTGTTCTTTCCTGCCTCTCTTACATTTTCCTTTCAGCCTAAGACCTACCCAGCTCTTCCCCATCTCACACTTCACCATGTATACTTACTTACCACTTTGTTTATCCAGGCCTTTGCTGCTTTGTGTTATTGCATTCATTCAAAGCTTCCTTTCATTTCTTAACATTTCCTATGTCCTACCCTTCCTGCTAACTTCTTGTATTTCAAATCTTTATCTGTGTCCCTGTTGTGTCACTTTCTGAGCATCCTTTTATTTTCATGTCCCCTGTTCCTATTATTGCCATACCCCTTTAGTTCTTCTCACACATCTTATCGATTATCACTTTGCAACTTTTATAGACTTATCTCAGGGCTTAATTGCTCTGTGTTCCTTTCTTCACTTCTGAGCTTCACACTGCCTACCATTCTACTCTTAACCTAATTCTCTTCTACTGTTTTTATACATTGCTCCACAACATATATAAATACTGCTTATGTTGCTCAGTTTTGTCATTCACCTGAAGAAGGTACATGTGAGGCCCCAAAAGCTTGTGTAGAATTCCATCTTTGTGCAAGACTCTTGTTGATCCAATAAAAGGTATCAAACCTTCCATCATCTACTGTTTAAACTGTAAATGGAGTATGAGGGTGGAAGAATCCCCAGATCACAGAATAAATGAGTAGTTTCAACTGAAATCACAATTGGAAATCTTATTCACAATATTAAAGTTATGATGCCTTCTACCTTTTTTGATCTTGTAAGAAATATCAAACTAAATCTTGTGTCTCAGAATTGACAGCGTGATAACTACTGTACATATTTAGTTAGAGTGCATGGGACAGACATAAGGCAGTTATGGTGGGCAGGAGGAGGAAGTAGGCTGTTGGTTAACTAGGATCTGCAGCTTATCCAATAGATAGGGAATGGGCAGACTGGGTGGGCCAACGGTCTTTATCTGCCCTCAAAGTCTATGTTTCTATTTATATGAGTGATGTGGTAATGCAACTGTAGTTACAGTTGTAATGTATGGGATCTCATAAGTTAGGTTCAGTTCCCAGTCTGTGAGTTAAGTTGAGTCCTCCGGGCAAATGCCCGAAATGTATGTGTCAGCCATTTTGTCAGCAGTTCAATAGAATCAAAACTGAGAGCAAAGCATGTGTCCTCTGGTAAGAGATAAACAAAGTATCTGACTGTGCTCAAAAATGTTATCAATATCTAGAAAATGCATATCTTACAACAGGTGGGTTAAGAAAGTACTTCCATACACGCATCAATGGCTTTCGTAGAGATGTTGTGAGTTCTAATTCACAGAAGCCGAAGTTATAAGCGAAGTCACCAAATTTTCTATGGATAATTTCACAAATTTTTCTATTTTATGAAAAATTTGCCATTAGTAACTTTACCTTGCAACTTCAACTTGGGGTACACAAAGAAAAGTTGAGTCAAAATAACTTCCACCAACTACTCATTTTGGGGTTTTAGGCATAACTCTGATAAAAGTTGTTGAATTTCTCTGAAACAAGATGATGCAGAAGCAACTGGAAAAAGCTAAGGAGGCAAATGATGCAAAGAAAATAAAACAGGGAAAGAATTACTACTGATAGTGATAATGGTAATATCTCTGTGCTTCAGTTTTTGCAGCCTGTCCATAAATCCATGGTTAAATATAGCTGTGAGTGACTCTGACCCTGAAACTTTAGGGACAATGTAATTTTAAATCTGAAAACCATTTTGGGTTCTGAACTACTAGCATCAATGTCTATAACCCATTCTTCCTGTGCAGTTGTGATTTTCACTCATTTGCCTTCTCCAGTGCCTGAATGCAGAACAAAGGTACATTTTACAGACTCAGTAGTGACTGCAAAGTGTATGAAAAAAGCTCAAATAATATAAATGAGACAAAGAGTACTATGCTGTCTGCACCTGTAAATGTTACTGTAGCACATACAATGATGGATCAAGCTGAGGCCCTGCCTGAACCAAGTGAAGAGGCAAATTTGGCCAAAGGTGATAATGCTCAGCTACTGACAGATACAGTCTCTGATGTTACTATTGAGATTAATAGTTCAAGAATAGAAATCCAGCAAGGAGCTTGACTAGTTTCTGAACAAAAAGACAGGGGTTACAATTCACAAAACTCCTGAGAATGCTGCAACCACAGGTGTGACAAACATATGATGCACGGGGTTTACAGCATTCCCTGGCTTGCGATTGAGATTCTCAATCCCATTCATCGATTTCCTCAAGTTAGACCAGCTTTTTCTGGTCTAGTCTGTGACAATCTCAGATATCCTTTGTAGGGGGCTTACACCAAATATTTGGTGCAAGCTGCCGTAAAGCCAGAAATGTGTTGCAAATTCTCCGGATCTTCTTGGATCTAGTGCAGTTTGCAGGAGAACGTTTGGCACATCTATGCTGACCAATGGGTTTGACACAGGGCTTGGTGTAACCTTTTGTGAATCCAGGCCCAGTTAAATATTGATGAAGTCCAGTAGTGGTTGAAGCACTAAGGCAAAGTACTGGTGAGAGGTACCTGGCAGGTCACAGACCTGGTTGTGTTAATTTGCCTTGTATTTGCATATACAACTGTATTGAGCTTTTGTACCATTTTAGTGATTGGTGATATATAATAAAACTGTCACTCATTATTACAAGCAAATATTTGTGCATCAGACTTTTTATTCATTGCTACCAAGTGTGCAGGGGTGATGTCTTGTGGAACTTGTGTTCAGGGAATGAGCTCTCCCTTGCTACTGCACCACTCCCATACCTGTAAGTGCATCTCCAGCATGGACTGCTGGGTCTTTGGTGGTACCATGGCTGGACTCTGCCTGGCTGCATATTTTTTGATTTATTAAATCTATCCAACGTCATGGTTGGGCATCCAGTGTTGGAACAGGAGAGTGTTTTATAGTACTGGGGACGGGCTCCTCACAGCTGCATATTGAAATAACATTTCTGATTCCAGGGTTGGATACCCGTGTAGGATTAAGATGCCAAACAATTACCACCCAGTGGATGGGCTCCCAGTGTTGGAAGAAAAAATAACTACAGGGATCCAACACTGGAGATGCTCTCAGTGTTGGAATTAGGAGTGTGGAGCCAGTGAGATAGGTTCCCAGTGACTGCTTTGAAGAAATCAAGGAAGAAGACAGAAGCATCTAGCAGGGATTAGCATCCAGTGGCTTCATAATTCTTTATTTTTCACTAGATCACATAACCAGGAAGTGAAAATTTGTTCTTCGATGGGAGGACATTTTTACTTATTGCTCTAAAGTGCATTGTGAATGCAGTAAAGTATTTTGTCAGTGTCTTTCTGTAGTAGTTGTAGCTATATTTTTCTTACAATGATGGTGTTCTGTCACTTTTTATTACACTTAATATGAAATTGTACTGTTTGTGTAAAGAAAAAGAAAAAAAAGCTTGTTACGGAGTGGGCGCTGCTGGTGATTTATGTATTTAAAAAGTTGGTAACTAAGAAAGCACACTGAGCCAGGGATCTTTTCCATGTGTGACCTGAGAAGGAGTAAAGGGAGAAACATGTTACAAGTACAATACAATATACAGAAATACAAGTCAAAAGTCAACAAATTAAATGTAAGGGAGATGGTACACTCTGAGAAAACAGTAAATAATCAAAAAAGAATGTAGCTGTGACATACTAAGAAGTGATGGAAACAAGTGTTAAGGAGCATCAGTATGGGGTGAAAATGCAGACAATAAACTGCAGCAAGTAAAGAAACATTTATGCAGCAGGTGAGAGTGCCTAGTGATGCTAGTTCATGAGGAGCTTAAACTTCAAAAGAGGGTGCTTCTGCTTCCACAGGGTGTGCCTGCCTCCGTACTGTGACACTTCCCTTATGCCCTCCATGAACTGCTGCTGGCATGGATGGACCACCACCTCAGTCACCAACATTCACCATTTCCTTCTGCTTTTTCTCCTACTTAGCCCATTAATTTGCCATGAGATGGATCCTCTCACCACCAGTATCCATGTGGGTCCTCTGCTTGCCCTGGGGAATATGGTTATTGCATAGGCTGCAAGTGACCACTCTAACACTAACTCTAATCCTAACCCTAACCCTATGTCCCATAGGATAACAATGCAACTTTAATAATCCATAACACCACCAGTCTTTGGAGTTAAGGGGCACTTTATACATCCATTCAAGGGTCTCAATGTGTGCTACAACAGTAACACATAAACCCCATGGAAAAAGTCATGGGGTGTGCACAACACCACAAAATCATCTCCTAGTTTAAGCATGTTGCCACATCCACAATTTAAACCTGATAATCATCAAACATCCACCAAATGTGCACAGCCTCTTGGACTACAAGTTAGTTAGTTTTGACAACCCCAAGGCACACCCGTGATGCCTGTCAGAGTCTGCACCACATGGTGGAGGTGGGGTATCCTAACATCACATTTCCTTGCTTTTGCTGCTTTAGTAACCACCCTAACTGATTCATTAACAAAGAGTTTATTGCAATGAATATATATATTCATATATATATATATATAGATATATATAGATATATATATATATATATATATATATATATATATATATATATATATATATATATATATATATATATATATATATCTATCTATATATATATATATATATATATATATATATATATATATATATATATGATGCATGATGGGCAGGAGTGGGATATGGAAAATATTCTCACTCCTGCAGAGCAAGCTGTGTATTCTCATGAGTGCCGAAGGCATGAGTGAGAATGCACAGCTCACAGTGCAGGAGTGAGAATATGTTCCATACCCTATGATCTGCACATCATGTGTGTGGTTTATACCACTGGGGTGAGAGCTTTAGGAACTTTTTTGTGTTTCCTTGTGTTTCCTGCTCATTCTGTGTGTGGTGTGTGTGTGTGTTCTGAATGGACTAGGAATGAGAAACACAGGTGAGTGTGTTTTGCAAAGCTAACTGAGTGATTCAGAGGCTCACTGAGAAAGACAAACTGCTGCAGGTAGCACTGAGAAAGACAAACTGCTTTGTAAAAGTTTCATTTAGAATTCAGGTTGTTTTGAGGCTGAGATCAGCACAGTAATGGGCTAGGAGTATTAGAGACTCAGTGGGACACACATGAGAGTGTTTTTCATAGTTAACTGAGTGAGTCAGAGGCTCAGTAAGAAAGACAAACTGCTGCAGGTAGCACAGAGAGAGAGAAACTGCTTTGTAAAATAGTTTCATTTAGAATTCAGGTTGTTTTGAAGCTGAAATCAGCACAGTAATGGGCTAGGAGTGTTAGAAACTCAGTGGGACACAGGTGAGTGTTTTGCAAAGCTAAGTGAGTAACAGTAAGTTGCAGCTTTAGTGAGAAAGAGAAACTGTTTTCTGAAACAGTTTCCTTTATAATGCAATCTGCAGTGCAGCTATTCTCACTCCAGTGACATCAGCAGAGTGAGGATAAATGTGATATCCTCACTCCAGTGAAGTCATCAGGATTTATCCTCACTCCAAAGAAAATGACACAGGTTATTCCACTGAGAAAATTCTCACTCCCTGTGGTATATATATATAATATATAATATATACAGTACATATATATATATATATATATATACAGTATATATATATATATATATATACAGTATATGTATATATATTCATTGCAAAAAACTCAGTTAATGCATCAATTAGGGTTGTTTCCACAGCGACAAAGTGTGTAAATTCAACATTAGGGTTACCACCCCATCCCCATACCCCCATTCTCAAAACCTTAACTCCGCATCTCCCCCACCCCCACACACACACACAGGCAAGCAAGGGAAGGGCCAAGGCAACACAACCAATCAGAGATAACCAGCATCAGATAACAGAAGTAACATAAAACTTTCTAAACGTAGTACAAGACAGATCTATCAACATGGTCCAGCAACTGCATGAGTTCTGTTGCCATTAGAGTGCCTTGGGAGTATACACACATGCTGGACAACCATGGGAGATGGCCCACAGTAAGCATTTTTCATTACCAACATCAAGGACAAGATTTATGCCAATGCCTATATTTCAATTGTTAACAAATGATGAAACACACGTTATGTTATCTATAGACATCTTTATTGGAAATAAGAGTCTGGATAACCCTAGCAACAGTCATTGGATTTGCATAATTTTTTCTGAAAGCAGGGTGTGGCTTAACTGCCAGAGCAATGGCTGCTTAATTCCTATAGCTCTCCCTATCTGGGCAACATCCACACTCTGGCACTGCCATCCATGGACACCTGAACCTAATAGCCCTCTCTAATGTTTGGGTGGTCTGTTTTAACTGACCAGCAGTATTTTCAGTGTATTCCTATGTGATTTGTCTTTTCTGCAGTGCCAGATATCCATAAACTGCATGGTGCCGTGAGGTCACATAGGCCCGAGTTTGCTTCATTCAATCTGCCACTACAAGCAATAGCCTGTGACCAGCTTTTGGATTCTTGAATCACGGTCTATAGCTTCTTCCACAGATATGTCCTTTCTGGTGCACATCAAGACTATGTCCAGCACAGGGCAACTGGCTGCACAGCCCAAAAACACCCAATCGACATCACAGCCCACTTCTGTTGCAGATTCCCTACAATACATCATTAGCATGCTTGAAACATGACTTGTGAGGGTAGATGATATTAATACCTCACTCAGCAACACAGTGGCTGATGTCAGGCAATTGCAGGACAAAATGAACATGGTGGAGCAGCGCTTGGATACCAGTGTACACCAGCAATCCACTTTACTACAAAGGTTACAGTTGCAGGAGGAGAGACTTGCTTTCTTATGGGACCAAGTGGAAGACCAAGAGAATAGGGCCCAGCGTAATAACCTGTACATCATAGGTCTTCCAGAAGGGGTGGAAGGCCAATCTATGAAACATTTTTGAATGAAAACCTTCCGGTTTTGCTGGGGGATAGGTGGCGTGGCCCTATGGATATGGAGAGGGACCATCAGCTGTCCAGCAGAAGGGATAAGAATAATCAAACCCTGAGGCCCATTGTAGCTTACTTTCTTCGTTATACTACCAAGGAGCAAATTCTCAGGGCAGTTAGAAGAATTTGGAAGAGTGGATTGGCCGGCTCCTTGGTGTCTTTTACAGAATTTTGCCCATGTAGAGATGCCCAGCTAGATGATGGGCGTTTGGGCCAATTAAAGTTACTGTATCAACACAACTTTCAATTCCATTTTAGGGTCACTCAACAACTTACTGGTATCTAAAGATGGCGAGAAGCTATCCTGACCACCCTGTTTTGGTGAAAATGGCTCCACAGGTTTTGGCCCTGGCTTCCATCTCCAACTACAACTCCCAGACGTCTCTGGGTATCATCTCCTTACCTGCCACAAGAGGACTCATAAGACATGGCAGCAGATGCTGGAGGACCCTTATTCAGGTGGACGTGTAGCCTCCAGTACTGGTCCCCCTGTGCTAACAGTTTCCTCACCTCACCTGCCTTATCCATGACAAGTAGTTACCCTTCCTGAAGCTAAAGCCACCTCCTCCTCCTTACCACCCCATGGGGTGAATTTCACTTCTAGACACAGACGATGGTCCCGGAGTGGCACCTCTATCCCTTCAGAATTCATCCTGCATGCCCTTCCAGGGAAAATCTCTTAGGAGGATCATGTCTCCTCTGTCTCCCCCACCTGTTCTGATTGCCAAGATCTCTGGACTATGGACAGAAATATGACTCTCAACTGAGCGAAATATCCTGAAGCCTTGCTGGTGGTGGCAGTAGATGTCTCGACCCCTGTGAGACCTGGAGTATTGTCTTATGCCACTTTGGTGTCATCCAGACCTCAAGATCCTGCTGATCTCCTCTGGTCTCTACTGGGCAGGCCAAAGGCCTCCATGGTTGAAAACTGAACTTTTCTTTTTTCCCGTTAATAACATAACCAGATTTGGGTGATAATCTACAGTGTTACCATGAGTCCACCCCCCGCTGCTGCACTGGAGCTGATTTTCTAGCACTCTTCCCCTGCGTGAGTACTAAGTCAGGGGGCTGTTATCTCCATGTGCACATGAGGAGCTCAGACAGGAGTGTTGGTTCCCCCCTGTTCTTCCCCCATGTCCCCTCTGGGGCAAGTTTCTGGACAATAGTTGGTGCCTAGTGCTATCCAACCAGATGTTCTACAAGTTCTAGCCTGCTACTGTTTGCAGCATTAGAGTCTGGGGTTTATCCCCCCCTTTGTATGCCTACCTAGCTTTATAGGCTCTTCTGTGGGGTTACTGTGCGGTCCCCTAGCACTGCTGATATATTCAGCTAGAGAGACTATCTCTCTGCTCCCTTTCCCTTACCCCATCTCTCCCCTCCCTACCCCCAAACTTCTTAGATCCCCAGTGTCCATTTCCCCCACCCCAAACCCAGGATGTCCCTGTGCCCGACCATTTGGTAGATGCTTCAATAGGGGGCATGCCTCTCACTGGGATTCATACACCTCCCCCTATGTGGGTTCTTTGGCTGGCATAGCTGAGAGTGTTGGCTGACCAACATTTTCTTTTGCACTTAGCCCAGAATCCATTAGTGCATTTATGCTTGTTCACATTGCTCTTTGAGTACGCTATCTTAGTCATTTTTAAAACAGTTTTGCATATCAGTTTGGTTGTTGTTGAAAAAGTTAATACTGATAGTTGTGTTCTGCTCTTTCTCTGTTCCCTTCCAGTATCAGTGTATTATCAGCAACTTCCGGTGTATAAATGTTAGTGCCCATGGTTCATTAGCAGTCTCTTGCATCCCTGGTGGGTGGAACCTTTCCTTACTTGTTCTGGTATTGTAGATCTATTGTCCTAACTTGGTGACCTGAATAAGTACCTTTTTTCACTGATTTCTTTTTGCTTGGAGACATGGCCCCACTGGTACCTCAGTCTTCCACAGAAACACAGAAACATAGAATTTTGATGGCAGATAAGGACAGCTTGGCCCACCCAGTCCTGCCCGTTTCTCACTCTAATGGATAAGCTATAGATCCTAGTTAACCAGCAGCCTACTTCTTCCTACCACCACCCCTAGAATTGCCTTATGACTGTCCCATGCATGCTTGATTCCACCACTGTTTTTGACTCACAACCTCCTCCGAAGGCAATTCCATGCATCCACAACCCCTCTGTGAAAAATACTTCCTTAAATTACCTCTGAGCCACCCCCCAACTTCAAATTGTGCCCCTTGTTCTTGCACAAACTTTTTTGAAGATGCTTCCCCTTGGACTTTGTTGATTCCTTGAGGTGCTTGGAAAGTTTCTATCATGTCCCCCTCCCTCCTTTCCTCGAGGCTACATATTAGCTCCTTAGTCTCTCTTCATGTGTCTTCAGTGCAGACCCTGCACCATTTTAGTGCCCTCCTCTGGACAGCTTCCATCCTGTCTATGTCTTTGCAGAGATTGGGTCTCCAGAACTACACGTACTCAGATGGGGTCTTGACAGCTGTCTGTACAGAGGGATAATAACTTCCTGTTTTCTACTGGTGATGCCTCTCCCTATGCATCCCAGTATCCCCCCAGCCCTCCTTGCTGCCCTCTCACATTGCTTGCCCACCTTTAGGTCATCTGATATGACTACCCCAAGGTCCCTTTCCATTTTTGTTATTAGTATCTCACCCCCCATTGTGTAATCTTCCCAAGGGATTTTGTTTCCCAGGTGCATTACCTTGCACTTCTTAGCATTGAATCTAAGCTGCCATACATTTGACCATTCCTCTAACCTTGTCAAGTCCCTTCTCATCCTTTCCACCCCATCTTGTGCATCAACTATGTTGCAGATCTTTGTGTCATCTGCAAAGAGACATACTTTTCCTTCCAGTCCCTCTGCAATGTCGCTTATAAAGACATTGAAGAAGACTCGTCCTAATACTGAACCCTGCAGTACCCCACTAGTAACCCCCCTTTCTTCAGAGTGGACTCCATTTACTATCACTCTCTGTGTCCTGTTCTCCAGCCACTTCTTTACCCAGGCTGTCATCTTGGGACCCACTACCACGCTGGCTAACTTGTGTATTAATCTTTTGTGTGGGACTGTGTCAAATGCCATGCTAAAGTCTAGGTAGGCCATGTCCACAGCCCTTCCCTGATCTACTACTCTGGTCACCCAGTCAAAGAAATCTATCAGATTTGTCTGGCATGACCTTCCCACTGTGAATCCATGCTGCCTTGGGTCCTCTGGCCTCTAGATACTCGACAATTCTTTCGTTCAGAAGTGATTCTATCATTTTCCCTACCAGTGATGTTAAACTAACAGGTCCGTAGTTTCCTGCTTCTGCCTTGCTCCCACTTTTGTGAAGGGGAATCACATCTGCCCTTCTCCAGTCCTCGGGTACCACCCCATCCTCCCATGATTTGTTAAAGAGGGTAGTCAGTGGTGTCACTAGTTCTACCCTTGGTTCTTTTAGAATTCTGGGATGAATCCCATCAGGCCCCATTGCTTTGTCCACCTTCAGTTTTAAGAGTTCTTTCAGAACCTTTCTTCTGTAAATGGCTGGTATCAACTTCTGTATCCAGAGTGTTTCTACTGTTTGTTTTAGATACTCTCCTCTTCCTTTGTAAATACTGAACAAAGATATTTGTTTAGTATCTCTGCCTTTCACAGTCACCCTCTGCCCACCCTCCCTCCCCTTATTAAGCCTCACTATCTCTCCCTGGTCTTCCTTCACTCCCTGATGTACCTATAAAAGGTTTTATCCCTTCTTAACTGAGTTGGCTATCTTTTCTCGGTTTGGGCCTTTGCTGTTCTGACTGCCTTCTCAGCTTTCTTTGCTTTAACTGATACAGTTCTCTGTCCTGCTCCTTCTGTGATTCCTTGTACTTCCTGAATGCTTTCTTTTTCTCTTGAACCTTCACTGCCACTTCCTTTGAGAACCATAGTGGTTTCTTATATCGTTTCATTTTGTTTATTTGTTTCACACAAAGGCTTGTTACCTCTGTGATGGCAGTTTTTATTATTCCCCATTGTTCTTCCACCCCTCCTTCCTGCCCATTTGCTAGTGCATTCCTTAGGCACTCACCCATTTTGGCAAAGTCAGCACTCCTAATGTCCAGTACTTTTGCCTTTGTATGGCTTGACTTCATTGTTGTGTTTATTGTGAACCATACTGTTCAATGGTCACTGATTCCCAGATGGCTACCCACTTCTACATCTGTGATCCTCTTCATCTCCATTTGAGAGAACCAGGTCTAATATTGCTCTCTATCAAGTGGGCTCCAATACTAGTTGTCTAAGGCATGCCCCTGTATGGCATCTAGAATAACCCCACTCTTTGAAGTGGCTGCTGCAACTGCACTCCAGTTAACATCTGGCATATCCAGATCACCCATCAGCAATATCTCCCCTTTTCTGCCATTCTAAGTATACTTTCTATCATTCTTGTTCATTTCCTCTCCTGAGTAGGGGTCTGTATACAACCCCTGTGCAGACTGTGGTGCTTGCTGGTCTCCAAATTTACCCACAGTGCTCTTCTCCTCCTGTTTACCCTTTTGTTCTGTTGCTTTGATTCCTTCCCTTATCTAAAGAGCTACTCCTCCTCCTCTTTTACCCTCCCTGTCCCTCCTGTAGATAGTGTATCCTGGTATGTTTACGTCCCAGTCACTTCTTTGTTTCTTGGAACATTAAGGGCCTTAACCACTTCTATTAAACACACCAAACTGCTTCACTTTCTCCGATCTCTCCATACAGATGTCACTCTCCTGCAAGAAACACATCTTCTGAGCAAAGCAGCCCCTTGGTTGAAAAAGTCTTGGGTGGGAGAGGTACATGCTAGTTCAGCCCCAAACAAAACTAAAGGGTAGCCATTCTGATAAGCAGGTTGTCTCACTGGAAGATGGAGGACACCCATAGAGACACTTGTGGCAGATGGGTAGTGGTCAGATTGTCCTCCCCTGTGGGGCCACTTATTATAGCTATCCTTTACACCCCTAATGGAGGCCATGCCAAGTTTTTTTCTGGCTGTTAGCCAGGCCATCGCATCGTTAGCTGGTGAAGGTTCCAAACATTCCTATCCTGGTGGGTGGTGACTTCAATATGGTCCTGGACCCCTTCCTAGATAAGTCCAAACTCTTCCTCAGTCTCACCCCAAAGCTCATGCCACCCTCCATGGTTTGCAAAAGGAGTGAGGACTGGTGGATATTCGGCAAAGAGACAACCAACAGGATCGGACTACAATTTTTACTCTTATGCCCATACCACACATAGCAGAATTAACTTCTGGCTGGCTAATGTGGCTGCTGCACAGCACTTGTCTAACAACAGAATAGGCAGTATTTTAATATCTGATCATGTCCCGGTCCTAACTACATACTACCTTGATGGCCAGTGAACACAGGACACCTGCTGGTGATGTAATCTTCTCCTGAAAGACCCGTAGCTTCACAGCATGTTATCTCAGGTGGCCATGAATATTTTGCCATTAACTCGACTGGGAAGTAACCTGGGTATGGTCTGGGAGGCCTTTAAAGTGGTCCTCTGAGGCCCAAATCACAGCCTTCGCTGTGGCAAAGAATAGAACCCATAGGGCGACTTTAACCTTCCTTCAAACTGACCTTGCTGGTCTGGAATGTAGGTTCCAATCTTGCAGCTCCCAGTGTGGGAATATCTACCTTGTACACCAAATAATGGGGTTGAAATATCAAATCAACACCATTTTAAATCAAAAAGTGGAGTGGTTACTCCTTAGGATGAAGCATGAATATTGGGATGGGGGGGAGAAAAGTGACCGACTGTTAGCATTTAGATTATGTAAGCAGCAAATTTTCTCTGGAATCCATGCTCTCCGGGATACCTCGGGTAAAGTTGTTTATACCCGGCAGGATATCAACCTTACCATGCAATCCTTTTATGCCTCCCTTTATGAATCCCATTCTCCCCTCTTCTTGCCTCAGATATGGCAGAGACTGGCCTAGTTTAGACAAAACTCTGAGGGGCCAACCCTCACACAAGACCAGGTGTCTCGGCTAGATGCCCCGCTGGAGGAAGTGGAATGAGACAAGCCCTCTCCTGAATGGCACCTGGGAAAACTCCAGGCCAGTCGAACTCTACTGGACGCTAGGACCCAAAATTATAGGATCCCTACTTAAGGCAGTCCAAGATGCCCCACACAGTGCAACTGCTCCCACCCACAATGAGAGGCCCTTATTGCCCTTCTCCCTAAAAATCCAATGACCCTTGAACTGCGTGAATTTTTGCCCCATTTCCTATTACCAGTCGCCACAAAAATACTTGCTAAAATCCTGGCCACCTGCTTGCTCAATGTTCTGCTCCTCCATCATTCACCCAGCTCAGGTGGGCTTCATGAAAGGAAAATCAGGCCTTGATAATACCAGGTTGTTGCTCAACCTCAAATGGGTAGCGTCCCGGTGCACAGTCCCTATGGCAGCTCTTGCTGTTGATTTCATCAAAGCCTTCATCTCGATTGAATGGAACTACCTATTCTCAGTACTTCAGAATTATGGCTTTGGCCCTGGTTTTTGTTGATTGGTACATACCTGTTCAGTTCACTGGTGGTCCGCATTCTTACTAACACCACCATTTCCGCTCCCTTCCCATTGCAAAGAGGGACTCGGCAGGGTTGTCCCCTATCACCTCTCCTCTTTTGATAGCTCTAGACCCTTATCTGGGCTTTACTAGCCCACATTCTATCTCGGTATTGAGATAGGTGGCACTTTCCATTTAGTAGTGGCATATGCTGATGATCTTTTTACTTGCCATCTCACAACCCCATTGGGCACTCCCGACTGTCTTGGCCATTCTACAGGAATTTGCCCTCCTCTCGGGCTTACATGCTAACCAGAGAAAAAAAATCCTGGCTCCCCTGAACCCACAGTGTTCCAAAGATTACCTTGCTGGAATGGAACTTGCCTGGGTGGAGAAGGATTCTCTACTTAGGTATCTTTATTCCTAATCAATGGTCCGACTTGGAGTCCTCAAATTTCTCAATTTGTTGGCCCAACTCACTGCAGAAGTTGAGCAGTGGCAGCAAGCTACAGTTGTCCCTACCGGACTGAGCTCCAGTGGTGTGCATGCCACTCCTCCCTAAGGTTCTGTATTTTCTGAACAACTTGCCAATCTCCTTTCACCAAAACTCTTTGCGTCTATGGACTGCCTTATGTTTTTGGTTTCTCTGGGATGGTAAATCCCCCACGCTGGAGTAAACAGAAACTCTGTGCACATTGGACTCGTGGTGGGTTAGGGGTCCCCTGGCTCAATGGTTACCACTTAGTTTTCCTTGCAGCTGTGGCCATCTGCTGGTTTGTACTAGGGGCTTTTGAGGACCTACCTTGGGTTCAGGCAGAGTCTGATCTGTACCGAAATGGCCCACTGATGGCATTGCTTAGCCTGTAGGTTAAAGCTTCATGCAACCTTTCTCCCCCTATGCTAGCTGCACTTCAGGTGTGGCACACCATCATGTATCTATCCCATACACCCAGTTTGGCCTGGGCTTTCCCATTTCATTATGCCCCTCTGTGACACAACCCTTTCCTGACAGTTGGGGGTGCACCTATCAACTGGCCCTCCTGGGAACTGAGAGGGATTTCCATAGTGCAAGATGTTTGTATAGCAGGCTCCAATGTCTTGCTCTCCTATGACCAGCTGCAAGCTAAATTTCATCTCCCATCCTTGGATTTTTGGAGACATCTTCAATTGCACAGTGCCCTACAGAGCTGTTCAGCAAAGTTCCATGTATACACTAAATGGGAGTGGGTAGGTTGGGTACATAAATCTCCTAGCTTGAAAGGTCTGATAGGGAAATG
The DNA here is from genome assembly GCA_016271365.2 of Neoceratodus forsteri. Classification (NCBI taxonomy): domain Eukaryota; kingdom Metazoa; phylum Chordata; order Ceratodontiformes; family Ceratodontidae; genus Neoceratodus; species Neoceratodus forsteri. Next base: position 118,924,547 of record CM028136.1, on the reverse strand, counting down.
TTACAGTGCCTTGAGAGATGCTCAGCTGGATCCCACTACTCAATATAAGCTTAAGTGGGTGGCATCCCTCCATTGTGATATCCCAGACACCATCTGGTCCCAATATCTGTGGGCCATGTGTACCCATTATAGGGACATGAAAAGCTGATTTATCCAACTTAAGATCCTTCTTTATTGGTACCACACCCCAGTGATTTTGTGCCATCGTGGCATGTTGAATCACTGGAACTGCTGGAGATGCAGTCAGCCTGAGGCAAACCTGTTGCATATCCTGTGGAATTGCCCACTGGTCTTGCCCTTTTAGTCAGCAGTTGCATCTGATTGTTCCCAAGAGCTGGGCTCTACGATTTCAACCGCAGATGCCAACACTCCTTCTAGGGGATGAGACCATGCTTAGCACCTTATCTACCCCTGTGAGAATGGGTGATGCTGTCCTTTATGGAGAGCTATTAATGCATGTCGCCAAGGGCTGTTACCCTCTTGAGAAGAGCTGGCATGTGGCTCTTGCTTACTTAGCATCACTGGAACATCTCTCATATGTCCATCAAGGCCGATTGGATAGATACATAGCAAAATTGAACCCTATTTGCAGTCCCCTTTGTGTAAAGTCCCCCCCTCCTTACAGTAACCCTCCCATTTGAACCATTGGCACTTCATGTTTCTAATGCTGAGCTCACCTTAGTGTCTTGGTTTCTTTCCATAATGCTGTCTAGTTGGTGGATATGGTACACCTTTGAGCTTGCATGTTGAGGATTATCGTTTACACTGTGGCTATTACTCTGTACTGGCTACACTATTTGTAATTGTGATGTTGATGTCACATATGTATGGCTCTATCATAAAATCAATAAAACTCTTCTATGATAAAAAATTATTTTTTCTGAAAGAGTTAGCCAGTTCTAATAACAAATGGCAGTGTAATATTAAAATTAATGTTTTGTAGTGTAGTTTACAAGCAACATGTGACAGCAACAGTTGTAATATCCAAAGCTAACCATAACATGCTGCTAATGAGTATTTGCAGGTAACGCAGCAGTATAACAACGTGTGATGGTGCTAGTTTCCTACCTGAGCAGTATCTGAAAAGTACTATGTATGTGTCAGCTCTATCTTTCCTGCTACCACATGCCTATGTGGTAGCAGCTATACCCACAGTGAGCCAATTGTTGAATTATGACACATAAAAATCTGGACACCACACCTTGCACTACACCTTTAACCTTGGTTCAGAAGTGAGCTCAGGTGCCAGGGGTCAGCAGGGGAGTGAGGGAGAGGACTGAGTGTCCGATGGAGAGCAACAGGGTTGTCTGGCATCCCAGTGACCCCTGATGGAGGCACTGCAGGATGTAGGACCAAGTGTGTAGGGGAGTGTGGCAGGTGCAGTCAGGGTTGCAGTGTGCCATGGCATCACTGCAAGCCATGCTCTGGGGGAGGAGGGAGCTTACAGGGAACAAACAGGAAAAACCCCATTGGCCTTGGATAGGCAATGGCTCCACAATGCCTGGCCACCACACGCTCAACACTGGACCTCCACCTCTGCCCCTTGAGTCTCCTCATGGACCTTTGAGCCAGTGGGGTCCTGTGGGAAGAAAGTAACATCCTTGAAGAGGAGGTGGGGTCACAGTGTGTGGTAGAGTGGCAGGAGGCTGGACGAAGAGAGTTTCAGGTCCCCAGAGGTGATAAACAGAACTGTAAAAAATAAAAAATCAATATTTAGAAAATTTTTACAGACTAAGTTTCACTGTATGAAAAAGATATGCCACCTATAATGTGTAATCATAGTGTGCTGGCAGTATAGAGTCAATCACACTGTATTTGTTTTTCATTACATAGTGTTATGTGAAATGAGTACAGTGTAGTGATTATTGTGCTTACAGATGTGACTGACTAGTATAGTGTTTCACAATCTTGCATGTGTCTTGTATGTGTGTGTGTGGGGTTGGTGGGAATGCTGAGTTAGGGTTTTGATGATGGAGGTGTAGGAGTGAGGTGGTGGAGTGGTAACCCTAACGTTGAATTTCCACATTTTTGTTTCTGTGGAAACAACCCTAACTGATGCATTAATGGAGTTTTTTGCAATGAATTGCCCTTCATTTTGAGAATGTGTAATGTAAGTGGTATGTGTTAGTGGGAGTGCAGGCCCTCCAGGCCATGCGCTCCCTTTACATTGTCCATTTTTTTGCATAATGGTACGTGTATGTGGGAGTGCAGGCCCTCCTGGCCCTGTGCTCCTACTTATACTCAACTACAGAGCCATATAGCAGCCCTATAGGACAAGGAAGCCTTGTAATAGTAATTTGCTAACATCTCAGCAACCGTAGCAGCTAGGAAAACAGTTCCAGTACTGGTGTATTCATGATAGTAAGTACTTCACACAATATGGCCAACTGAATCTATATATTTTATCGTTTCTGAGATACAGACACCAAAAGTACTAAAAGGGTACCTTTGAACCATTGGAACATGTTTTTGCCAATATATCGGTATCGGTAGCAAGTAGGAAAACAATTCCACTGCAGGTGTCATCTATATTTCAAACCTTGTTTCTAACTAAGCTGCCAATAGTGAAAACTCCATATCTTGCTTCATTTTTGGAGATACGGGAAACGAAGGCATAATGGGTGCCACAATATTATCCTATGGGAAATTTCTCAACTTTAGAATGCTGTAACTTTATGCTCCTTGAATGTTTTGGCACCAAACAACTGAAAGACACATCTATGGGACCAGGGATTGCCACCCTGCAAATTTCTGCCCAAAGACCCAAACTGTTTTGTTGCAGGGGTATAGTAAACATTTGCAGTTAGTTTTAAAATACTTCAAGCAAATCAAGAAAGTTTTGCAGAAAACAGCACACATCTTTGCATTTTCAAAAGTATTTCTGCACTTACTTTCATGATAAAAGGCATTTTGGGGTGTTTACCACCAAAAAGGTAGGGCAGGCATCCTCAGGACCCTACTAGGTAAACTCAACAGTTGGTGTTTATATAGAGGGTCCCAAATTTAAATGTCATGCATGTTTCTCACTCATTAACTGAAAACAAGATGGTGGAATCATGAAAGTAAAAAGGCCATTTAAAAAAGTAAAATTGTATTTGTGAAACTTTCGTGATGCACATATATTATCCCCTTTGACTATAATGGGAAATTTGTTTTCTGAATAACTTTTGAATGGTTCAATATTTTTACACCAAATCTTTGAAATTCACATCAGTGGCCCAGACTGCATCTTCCCTGAAGATTTCAGACCAAATAGACAAACCATGCAGGCTGTCAGCACAAGCAAAGAAACGCACAAAAAGTAAATCTTTTTTGGCGTTATGAAGCTCCACATCCGTTCATGTGACCATAATGCAATTTGCCAGATCCAGAGATCTATGGTGCCAGACTGTACATGCACAATCTGAGGTAAATCCTTCATAAGGTGGCAACGTTATTAAGATGCAAAATTTGAGGTTTAACGCTAAAGTGCTTACTCTACCTAACTATAGTGACCCTAACGTGCCACTAGAATATATATATGTATGTGTATATATAATCTCTCTCTCTCTCTATATATATATATATGTATATATAGTGGCATGGTCGCACCACTATATTTAGGGTTATGAAGGCACTTCTATGTTAAAGTCAAAATGTTAGGCATTAATAACTTTGGACCTGTTAAACAGGTTTGCATGAAATTTGGTATGCATGGTGGGTCATGGCAGATCTCTTAATTTGCCAAATTTCGTTTCAGTCGGACTTACGGTCTTTGCACACAAAAATGCTGAAAAATGCAAAATTATCCAGTTTTGAAGACAATTTTTGGGATGTTGTCTGTGGTGCTGCATGACTGTTGTGTGGCATGCCACTCTACATCATGGCTCGTTTGAAAGAGCTTCACTGGCCGAACATGCCGCTTTTTGTTTGGTGAAAAAATATTAATCTGTTCAAAAGTTATTACAATTTGAAATTCCCATTATATCCTATGGGAAAATTTATATGTATTTTTTGAATGGTAATGATAAAGACCAGATGGCCCTAGGAAAGACCAGATAGCCCAGATTGGGATGACCATATTATAATCACAGTTTGGTCTTTTTACTTGAAATTTGCATGGTGTTGAGGGAATGTCATAGAGATGTGAACTATGCTGTTTAGGTGTTGGGGAAATAATTTTTTTGCAGAGATATTCAATGATGTAATTGACATTTTTCCCAAAGGATTACACTGCAGTCTGTGTCATGACTTTCAGCGTCGTTATCTCAGAATCAAAGCGAGATACAGACTTTTCGCTACAGGTGGCTTAGACCACCTTTTGGTGATCTAGCCACTGGAAAAAGATTTGAAATCATAGAGTAAGCTTGCAGTGGAATTGTGTTTGTACATTGCACTGTTCATGAGATATTGTGAAATTACTGTCACAAGGGTAGAAAGAGTGCATGTCCAGTGCTTTTCGGCACCCGTAGCTCGGAAACTATGTGAGATAAGGGGTGCAGTCTTTCCAATGATGCATGAAGTATTCACTGTCATGATTACAAAGATGCTTGAATTTTTTTTCTAGCCCTTACGGTTCCCAAGATATGCACATTACTGTTACAAGGGTTTGGTGCCATATAGTGCTGCTGCTGCTTGGCTCTGTAGCTTTGTGTAAGTGGACTGTAGACCAGATGCATATTGTTATGCAAAACTGACAACTTCGTGGGAGCTGGGCTCCGCAGTCCCACCAATACATGTTTTTTACTACTCATATTACACTTTTTCAAAAAGCAAGGAAATTCTATGCAAAAAAAAATGCATTATTGCTTTGATTATAGTTAAAGCAAAAAAAGTCACTAAATGAGACATTAGGGTTGAACCCCTAATCCCCCCCTCACACACGCCACCCTGATCCTCCTCACTCTGAAAGATGCCGGGGTGTGTCATTGGTTTTTTTTTTATTATTAATCATCTTTATTGTTTTCCACAACAACATCTCCTCACATACAACAACTGAGATGAACCAATAAGAGCGCGGACAAGAAGAAAAGAAAAGGGAAGGGCATAACAAGGCTTATAATCATCTTGCCCACGTATATGAGAAGATGTATTTAATCCCTACTCCCACCCCTTCCAAGGCTACACAAATACATGATCCAGCCGGATCATCTCTAAAAAAAAAAAAAAAATTTAGGAACCAGGCCTCCACGTCATGAGAAGCGTGTCTAAGGAACTCCACAGTGACATATATTTGTCCCGTGTACCTTGCATATCAAGAACATGCTTTTCTAAGTGTAGAGCCAGGATGCACTCACGAAACCATTCCATCAGGGTAGGGGGATGGTCATCCATCCAATGTCTCAAGATTATCAACTTTGCTACAGCTGTAACAAGTGACAGATAGGCCATGGTAGTCTTAGACATGTCAACCGGGAACAGATTCAGGATACATACCTCAGGGGAGAACACGTCTGAAGAGCCAAGGATAGGGTTTAAAAAGTTTTGGATAACACGCCAAAAGCCCTGTATTAGAGGGCACGACCACACCATATGGTATAAAGTACCATCTTCTATTCCACACTTCCGCATGTGGGTTATGTTTTGCTTTATATCTAAACATTCGAGATGAGGATAGGTATAAGTGATGCATTATATTAAACTGTACCATCCTCAATCGATCTTGTTTTATGTACTTATACATATTACGCCATAATTTCTCCCAGTAACTAGGGTATTTCAGGCAGGCCCAACTCCCTTGACCAATAATAACAAACTCCTGAAGGTAGTTTAGAATCCCATTCCTGCAGTTTTATATACTTTAGAAACCGCCTCGATTGAGAAGCAGTAACAAATAGCGTATCAATGTCCTTGCCCCATAATCCATTGACTCTGTTTGGGCAAATGTGACAGCAATGGCTTACTAACCTGCAACCATTTAAATAAGTCCCGACTTCAACTCCAAAAGACCTCACTAAACTATCAAAGGGTATCGGACCTACCGTTCACCCGAATTTTGAAATTCTAAGGCCACTTATCTGGAGCCAAAATCCGTGGGCAGGGCTGCACCCCAACCTTAATACAAGGATTTTCCAAATGGGCGGTTAAGTAGATAGGTACCATTTGACTGTAAAGTAATTCTGTAACTGCCAAAAACCTTCTCAATGACCATCCCATAGGGTTATTTTTCAAAGATTTAGGAACAGCTGCAGGAGGGCATACAACAAGGCCCAGAGGAGCAGTTCACCCTCTTCTTGATCCTCGCCAATATCGACCCACAAGGGTGAATAGGCCCTTTGCTCAGGGTCATCACACCAATGTCCCAGCTTACTAATATGCTAGAATATAGCATAAGAAAAGTTTAGGAGCAGCTAGTCCCCTTTGACTTTGGGGCTGTAAGTTTGATATAGGACCTACGCACTCTTTTCCCATTCCATAAAAATAAATTGAATATTTTCTGTAAATTACAAACCATACTTTCGGAGATATACACCCAACATGCCTAAGGGATATAATAATCTGGGTAAGATATTCATTTTAATAATATTCAATCTACCCCAAAGCGACATGGAATACATCGCCACCTCCCATATCGCCGCTATAGTTATGACTTGACTATTCAGATTACTTCTGATCATAGAGCTTAATCCTGTGCTAACATTAATTCCTAGATACATCAGTGACTTAGATTCCCAACAAAGACCTAACGGCGCTAAATCCGCTTTCATGACCTCCTTATTTAAGGAGAATCTTGGATTTCTAGCATTTAACTTATAGTAAGACACTTTGGAGAAGGAACCGATTTCTGCTAAAACAGCCGGGATCGAAGTTACCGGGTTTTCAATATGCAATAATATATCATCTGCATATACTGAATATGTGTATCTCACATCCCCTATCTGTACCCCTTGGATCACTGTGTTTCCTGCCAGCCTAATCAGAAAAGGCTCTAAATATAGATTGAACAGCAGCGGGGACAGGGGGCACCCCTGCCTCGTGCCACGCTCTAGTTTGACCACTGGTGATAGTATCCCATTGCATTTCACATGGGCAGAGGGATAGGAATATAGTAATTGAACCCATCTCAGGAACGCATCCGGCAAACCAAAGGCAGATAGGGTAGCAAATAGATAATCCCATGAAACCCTATCAAATGCCTTTTCGGCATCCAAGGAGACCAGTAAGGCTGGGGTCCTAGCCTCTTTAGTCACAGAGATGATGTGTAACAGTTTCCGCATATGATCCTGAGATGATTGCCCAACCATGAAGCCCACCTGTTCCCTACTGACCAGACTGTTCATAACCTTGGACAACCGGTTGGCTAAAACTTTAGCTAAAATTTTGATGTCAGTGTTGAGAAGGGAAATCGGACGATAACTATCCATACTAAAGGGGTCTTTCCCCGGCTTGCAAATTAAAGAGATTGTCGCCTCTAAAAATGAGGTATCTGACAACCCTGTATCAAACCAACTTTGAAAAACCTGCTCCAAAATAGGAGATAAGAGCAAGTAATATGCCTTATAGAAGTTACTAGGGAACCTGTCTGGGCCAGGGGATTTATTTGAGGGCATTTGCTGGATCACCTGCTGAATTTCTGCCAGCGAGATTGGGGCACTCAGAGAGGCCATATCTCCTTCGCAACTTTTGGTAGTGTAACTAATTTAAGATACGAATTGATATCATCCTTAGTTGGTTTAGACTCTAAATCCTCCGCATATAAAGCCTGGAAATATGACCCAAAAGCATTCGCCATTTCTCCTGGATCCATACATACCTGCTCCCTGCCCTGCTCAATTCCTGCTATAAACTGAGATGAGTTCAGCTGACTGATCACGCATAGTAAGTAGTTTCCTGCTCGCTCCCCAAGATCTAGATATTGAAGCTTGGTTTTAGAAGAGCCAGCTCCGCTCTCTGGGCTATAATACCCAGATATTGGGCCTGCAATTGCTGCAACCGTGCCCAATCTGCATCTGTCAAATTCGAGAAAGATTGCGTTCTAAGCTCCTGATTGAAGCAACGGAATCCAGATTGTGCATCTGCATACTTTTCTTCTTAGAGGCCATTTTAATCAATTCGCCAGGGAACACTTTAAAGCCGCCCACACTAAATCCTTACATGTCACTGAACCTTGATTATTTTCTAAGAAATTCTTAATGAACTCTGCTATACGATTCATGGAGGATTCATCCCTCAATATCTGACAATTTAACCGCCATTGCGGAGACCGCCTGCACCCAACAGCTAGTAGATAATCCAGACTGACCGGTGCATGATCTGATATGACCCTGGAAAATATGTCAACCTGCCTGACACCAGGCATAGCAAATAAACTAACTAAGATATAATCTATTCGTGAAAATGTCTTGTGTGCAGTGGAAAAAAAGGTGTATTGTCGCAAATTAGGGTTAAGCGCACGCCAGACATCAATAAGAGCAGTCTTATTTATTAAATCCTTCAGTGCTCTTTGTGCTGGCAACAAGCCTACTCTCTCATGAGACGATCTATCCAGATCATTCCAGAGAACTAAGTTCCAATCCTCCCCTAACACAGTAAGCTTTTCAGGGTTGGTCACTACCCTACTCAGTAAATCCATGAAAAAGGATGGGGAATCCTTGTTGGGACCATATATCGAGCCCAGTAATATCGGATATGATTCCAATAGGCCATGTATAATGATATATCTGCCATTCGGGTCCCAAGCCTCTTCCACCAATCTGAACGGAGTATTCCTCGCTATGAGGATTGCTACTCCTCCCCTATTAGTGGATGACCCAGCTCCAAAAACTTGTCTACCCAGGCCCTTCTGAAATAATGTATGTCACTTCCTTTAGGTGTGTCTCTTGGAGAAAACAATCTGTGCTCCCAATTACTGAGGTGCCTTAAAATAATTTGTCGCTTGACCCTATCCTTGGCTCCTCTGACATTCCAACTAATAAACTTGTAATAGTTACTCATAATGACCCAACTTTAAACTCGGATACCAGCAAACCGATATTTTAAATGAGTATACTCAAACCATTAGGCTAAATCAACCCCATGCCTAAAGGAGCCATTAATGAAACCAAACAATGTGTAGCCTTGGGATCTCCCCATACCCTAAAGTTCAATTGACTCATTCCACCCAAAGTCCCTATACCTCCAACAATAAAGAAAGAGAAAAGAACTTTCCTAAGTAGGACCCCACACTTACAACTACCCCAGTTCCAATTGAACTGCCCTCCTAGATCTTTAACACCACGTGATTCACTACTAGGCAAACCCAAACAAACCAACCTCATCCCCGGAACCCCGCCCCCACACAACCCCTACTAAATTCTAATCATAACTATGTGAACATTCACTTAAACATCCAATACCCTCACCAAGATGGTATACACAAATCGAGCCCAGAAGATAAAGTCTAAAGAACCATAAAGTCCCGCAAAAAAAACCCACCACCACCCCCACCCTATAATTAATTCTTGAGTACTGAATCTGATATAACTCAATGCTCAGCCACTATAATCGCAGTTAAATAGTCCATTGGCTCCACTCCATGCGAGACATCAACTGATCGGGAAAAAAAAAAAAGCAGGTGAGCATATGATCCGTGATTAATATAAGTTCCGTTCAGTTCCCCAAAAAACAGTTAAACAAGTTCCGGAGCAGGAGACTTGCAAAAGTCAGCGAGCCGAAAACAAGTCCCATCAATGTCCATCCAGGCGAGGATCATCTGTATTCGCTCCACCAGTAATATGAAGACTCAAATTCGCTCCACCAGTAATATGAAGACTCAAATTCAATCAGCCCAGTTCTATGAGAGCCACTGTAAGAGCATAACTAAGGTCACATTACCACCAAGCCACCCAGAGCATCGGGGTTACTGGAGCCAGAGTTACCCCTTATTATACCTATTTAGCCCTGTCCATAAGGGGAAGCCCTTCGGCCATGATTTCAAACAGCAGTGTCACCACTTCTAAGCACCTGGATTGTAAGTCTCGAACACCTAATCACTTGAACAAATCTGGGAAAACCATCTTCAGCTCCTGTGCAGCTTGTGTGGGAGATTCAAGCTGTAGCCATTTGTCCTCATGCTTCACCATCAGTAGGGCAGGATATTTAACTCTGAAGGGCTTGGAGGCAGCCACTAACTTGAAACAAATGGAAGTCAATTCCTGTCTTCAACCCTTACCGAGTAGAGGCAAGTCTTGCTCAATACAAATCTGCTTGCCCTCCCAGGTTAACTTCCTTCACTTCCTTGGCTTTTAGAAGAACGTGCTGTCTGTCTAAATAGTTCAGAAATTTTAGCACAATTGGTCTAGGTGACTGGCCCTGGGTGGGGGCGGGCGTAATGCCCGATGGGCTCTCTCAATAATGTACTCCCCTCCCCCCAGAGGGGCACCAGCTATTTTGCCACAACATTTCTGCAGAAAAGTAATAATGGCACCACCTTCTTCTTTCTCCGGCAGACCGATGATAACTAAATTATTTCATCTGTTGCGGCCCTCCAGATCTTCTAACTTGTCTTCCAGCTTCTTAACTCTGCGCCTTAAGTTTAATAACTCAGTCTCACTCCTTTCTTGTTTTTTCTCCATGGAGATAATTTTAACTTCCGAATCTCCGACTCTCCGAGTCAGGGCATCGACCGCCCCCTTGATATCCTGCAGGTCCTCTGAGATCGAAGAGATGGCTGATTGTAAAGGCTGCATGATCTCGAGGAACCTGGCTTCAGACAGAGCTGCATCTGATGCGGCTGATTTAAGAGCGCTAGCCGCCTGCTGCATGGCCCGCTTTGTGGCCTTCTCTTTTCAGGTGATCGCGAGGCTAAATGCCCTGGGGGCTTTTTCATAAATACCTCCATTCGTTCGTGTCCACTTAAAATCGGAGAGTACACTACAGTGACTGCACTCAATCTCGAGAGATTTTACCGCTTAAAAGTCGTGAAAATAAGCCAAAATAGGGCGGTGAGAGCGAGCCCTGAGAAAGCTGCTCTGCCTGTTCTGAGCATCACGTGACCCCAAAAAATCATGTCATTGGGGTTTTGATGCCTAAATCTCACCCTGTTCTCCTTTACTGTATCATGTCAACATGCTCAGACATGGAATATATTATAGGTGCACGGTTGTGCCCCTATATTTAGGGTTATGAAGCCACTTCTATGTTAAACTCAAAATTTTGCACGTTAATAACTTTGGACCTGTTCAATGCATTTGCATTAAATTTGGTATGTGCAGTGAGGCATGGTAAATCTCTTGATCTGCCAAATTCCATTGTGGTCGAACATACGGTTGTTGCACACCAAAATGCTGAAAAATGCACTTTTCACCAGTAATGTGGGCAGTTTTTCAGATATTGTTCATGGCGCTTCACAGCTGTCATGTAGCATGGTTCTCTGTGACTTGGCTCATCTGAAAGAGCTTGGGTCAAGGAACATGCCAGTTTCATTTGGTGAAAAATATTAATCTATTCAAAATGTACTAAACTTTTAAGTTCCCATTATAAGTCAATGGAAACATTTTATGGTTATTTTGCGAAAGAAGAATGGAGTTTTAGCCATCTAGTCCTGCCTCAGGATCAAAACATGTGTAGCTTGCAATCAAAGAATCTTTGATCATGAGGAATTCTTTGATCTTGACGACCGATATCTTGTTTTCAGTTTGTGGTTGCAAAATTCAAATATCTCAGCCCGGGGGGACTTCTGAGGTGAAACTATGGTGGGTTTTGCTCAGGGGTCTTCCCTCTATTGAGCCATGCCTGTGCTTTCTTTCAAAATAGTCAGAAAATTTAGTTTTTAATGTTTTTATTCTTTGAAAGCAGCTCGCTAACGATCTTTGTTCGTGAACCTGCAAATTCTTTGATCGCGAGATTCTTTGACCGTGATCTTTGATTGCGAGGGTGTGACTAGATGGCCACTTTAGAAAATCAATTTTCTCAGATCAGAGTTGGCTTATTAAGCCAAATGAGGGTGGGTTTTTCTCAGGGGGCTTCGTTCTATTGAGGCATTGCTGTGGTTTCATGTATTTCTACCTAAGAATTGACTTTTAACATTTTTTATTGCTTGATCTCAACCCTGCAAATTCTTTGACTGCAAGCCCACAAATTCTTTGATCTCGAGATTCTTTGACCACGATCTTTGATCATGAGGGCGCGATTAGATGGCCACATGAAAAATTTAATTTTCTCAGCACCGGGGTCACTTCTAAAGGCAAACTAGGGTGGGATCTGCTCAGGGGCCTTTGTTCTGTCGAGTCATGGATGTGGTTTCATGTATTTTTCTCTAAAAATTGTTTTAACATTTTTTATTCTTTTATTATGAGCCTGCAAATTCTTTGATCATGAGATTCTTTGATAGTGATCTTTGATTGCGAGGAAGGGACTAGATCACCAGATTTGGAGGGACCAGATAGCACAATTTTAACAATTTTTCAAATTAAATATCTCAGAAATGGTTTAGTCTTTTAACTTGAAATTTGAAGGGTGTTTACAGCATATCCTGTAGATGTGAATTATAGTGCTTAGGTGTTGGACAATACATTTTTTGCAGAAATATTGTGTGTTGCAGTTTACGTTTTGCGGACAGCGTTTTCCGTGGTGGTAGAGGCTTTAAATTACTAGGGTAGCTAGCCTTACTGCCATGGATGTACTTTTCAGTCATTAGGTGTGTAAAATGCTAATAGGTGTGGAATTATGTCAGTGTGATGAATGAAAACCTGAAACTTTCACATTTTATATCTCAGAAATGGTTTGGTCTTTTACATCGAAATTTGGAGCGTGTTGAGGGAATGTGCTGTCCATGTGAATTATGGTGTTTAGGTGTTGGAAAATTCATTTGCTGCATCCATATTGCTTGACATGCTTTATGTTCTGTGTATGGTGTTTTGCATTGTGGTACTGGCTTCACATTTATAGGGTGCCTAGCATTACTGCCATGGAGGTAATTTGTAGTGGTTAGGTGTCTGACAAATAAACAGGTGTTTAATTATGCCACTCTGATGACTGACACTTTGCTTTCTTTCAAGGTGGTGGGACCCACACTCCCAACCATATGTGCTGCCAGCAATACATATGATATTCAGTACTTGTACTGTTATTCTAGGCAGGAATTTACAAGTTGCTGGGAGCATGGGGCCCAAAGGGCTGCACTTCCACTAGCTTGTGCAACTATCTACTTTTCTATTCTTCCTCAAAAAGTAAGGGAATTCTATGAAAAAAGTTTTGTTAATGCATCTTTTAGGGTTAAAACACAAAAAGTCATGAAATTAGACCTTTAGGGCTGCTCCATCCCACCTCGTGGACCTGCCCATCATCCCAAGATTGACAGCTGATGGGGTGTGCCATTGGGGTTGTGAGGCCTAAATGTCACTCCATTCTTCTTTACTGTGGATTGTGAATAAGATTACAGATGGAATGAGGTGACATTTAGGCCTCACAACCTCAATGACATACCCCTTCAACTGTCAATCTCAGGATGATGGGCGGGTCCATGAGGGGGGGATGGGGCAACCATAAAGGTTTCATTTCCTAACTTTTTGTGTTTTAACCCTAAAAGATGCATTAACGAAGGTTCTACACAGAATATATATATATATCTATATATATCTATATATATATATATAGATATATATAGATATATATACACATATATACATATTATACTGATGTGGTAGTGCCAGTATAGTTGAGTGTACAGTTCTGTGTTAAAGCTGAATTTTTATACTGTAATAACCTTTGAACCATTGAACAGATTTGCATGAAATCTGATATGCATAATCTCTGTTGGTAGGTCTCATGATGTGCCAAATTCCATATGAATCTATGCAACAGTTAAAAAGTTATCACAGTTCAAATATCCCTACCTTTACTATGTTTTTGCCATTTCTTTGTCCACCTGTACCTTTGAAATGGCTTTGGGTATTAATCTGAAATGTTCAGGACAGAAAACCTTTGTCCTACAGATGTGCCTTTTGAAGGATTGGTGAAAAAAATATGAATCCATTCAAAAGTTACTGAATTTTTACATTTCCCATTATTTCCTTTGGTAAAAGTTAGATGTCCCATACAAAAGTATTTTGAACCACTATTTGCACAAGTATCAGTACTTTTTCTGTTGCAGGAGGTAGTATTTGTGCACAGATAAATATGTTTACTATCGCAGGACCTAGTAATTTTCGCACACATAAACCCATATTTTCACATGAGGTGATACTTTTCACACACAGAGAGCCTGTTGTACTTTTTTAGAGCTCTGTTGTGTCCACCATGTTGCTTTCACCTTAGCGAGACACAGAGGTCACAAAACATGTGCAAATAAAGGTTACATAAAAAAGAAACCTCAGAACTTAACTAAATGGGATCTGTTTAGCTACATTCGGATGTTTCTTTTTACAATACTGCCCCAGAAACATGTTTTGTTTTCACCCAAACTCCTAGGTGCCAACATTAGCAAGAGGACTGCATGTGCCTTGTTCTCTGTATGAGAAGAGCAGTATTTTCTTGAGTTGTGCAGCTGCAGCTTCAACTCATGCTGCCAGCTGCACTGGGAGGTATTAACCATTGTTTTCCTGGTGTCTAGTGGCTCCTTCCCACCCGCAGATCATGGTCCACTTTCACCTCAATCCTTGGTGTCTACTGGCCCCGCCCACACACACACACACACATCCTCCTTATGTATGTATGTATTTATTTATTAATTTGTTGACTTGTTATTTATTTATTGTGACACTGGGATGCCCACACATGGTGTCAGATGCCCCCCCACAGTCCCTTTTGCTCCAACCTCGGGGGGCCAATCCCCAAGTTGGCAGTGGAAGACCAACCCTCAGCAGTATAGGACACTGGGGAGCCCACTCCTAGTGTCCCCAAACAGTGTTTCAAATATTCCTTGTAAGGAGAAAACAGTCACCTGATGTTTTTTATTTTCTCCCTTTAAAAAAGAAAACAGTCCCTCATCGTCCCCACCATCCCAGTCCCCCATTCCAACCATCTCAAAAAGCATCCACCGCCCCACACCCCAACTGTGCCCTACATTGACCACCAGTGGTTGTCTGCAGTCATCTTCTCTGGACTGAGACACATCTCTACTCTTCAAAACCAAACCACAAACTGATGAATCAAGGTAAGTCCCGTATAATGTATTTCAATGGTGTTTTGAACTTATCTTGATATCTTGGCCATCTTTTTGTATTTTTTCACCAAATTTTAAAACATGGCCTTTTTGGGACCCCACCTTATGAACACTCTGGCTGTCACTTTGTTACTTAGGCCCGGAAAGTGATATCCTGGTCATTATGTAAAATCACCTTTCAAAATTGATTAATGAAATGATAGTGCCACTGTTCATGAGGTGAGATCCCAAAAGCCCATGTTGAAAATTTGGTGAAAAAAATTCTAAAATGTCCCAGTTATGCACGCCCATTGAAATTTTTCCACGTACTTGTGTAACTTGGCAATTTTCCAAATATTCACTCCAGATTTCAATATAGCCATGTTTTCACAGCACCTTATGAACACTAAAGCTGCCATTTTTCAAATCCTGCCCAAAACATGCTTTTGCAGCTGTGGCGAGGAATTGCATTTTGGTGTGGATTTGAACATTTTCACCTATGAGGTTCATGGGGTGGAGTTATAAAAAGACTATGTTCTAAATTTGGAATGAAAATATGAAAACACGAGAAATTTATGGCCATTCTTTGGAATTCCGGTATGCATGCTCATGAGTGCAGAAATTTTACATACTTTTACCCCAGATTTTCAAAATAGCATTCTTATTACCCCAAGGCACACCACTGATACCTGTTGTCATCTGCATCATGGGGTTTGGGCGTTATGGTTCAAAAGCTTAATGCCATATTTCCCTACTTGTTGTCTCATTAGTAACACCCTAACTGGTGCATTAATTAAGTTTTTGCAATGAACATATACAGCCCCATAGACCCCCTCAGCCCACCCCAACGGCATCAGGGTGCACATTAGGGTCATCAGCCCTAACTCTCACCCCATCACATGTGTAAAGAAGCGGAGGAATAGGAGAATGGGTGAGAGTTAGGACCGACCACCCAATGCACACCCCTATGCTGGTTGGGGGTGGGCTGGAGGTCAAGGGGGTTTCAACTCAACAGTGAATTTCCTCACTTTTATCACTGTGGAACAACCCTAACTGATGCATTAAATGGAGTTTTTGCCTCTAATTTCCCTTCTTTTTGAGAATGATGATGAGAAATAGTGAATGTAATGCGGCGGTGGGAGCGCGGTCCCTTCCACCACATGATGTCTTGTGAGATAGTAACAGGAACAGCAATGCAAACAGAAGTGCCAACAGTGGCACACATGGTAATGCAAACATAAATGGGAAAGGAAATGTTAATAGAAACGCAAGCTCAAAGTGACGCCGAAGAGAACAGTGACGCAAAGGGACATTGAAACATGTACAAAAATGCAACTTGTAACAAGAACAGTGATGGCAGTGGTATTTTAAATGGAAATGTTAAGTGTCACAGCAAAAAGAACGCAAAAGGGAATAGAAAGGGAAACGCGAATGCAAGCGCACACGTAAACGCAAACCATTATGTGCACAAGCACAGTACCAGAATTATAAATGCAAATGGTAAAGTTAAGATGAAGAATAATGCCAAGAAACAGAAATGGGAAATGGGAACACAAGCGGCGTGCGGAAGCATGAAGCCAGCGGCCTTGCGGGCACAGATGTCTGCAATTGTAAAATGCAAATGGTAATGGTAACAGCAACAATAACTGCAAAGGAAACAGAAACACAAAAGGAAACACAAGCGCATATGGAAATGCAAACTGTAATGCACTGGGGCACTTGCAAATGCAAATGGTAACAGTAACAGTAAGAAAGATGCAAAAACGAAAGAGAAATGGAAACGCAAACGAAAGGCTGCCGGAAACGCAAATGGCAATGCACACGGTGACACAAACAAAAATGCAAACAGAAACAGTAGTGGAAATGCAAATGGTAACAGTAAGGAAAATGCAAGCACAAATGACAACGCAAAACATAACGCTGCAATTGGCGTACATGGGAAGCCCAGTAATACAAGCAGGGGACATAAAGCATAAGTGGAAACAGTAACTGTAACAGTAGCGAGCGCACACCCCTTTTTGCTGAACAGGTGCATAGAGAACACAGTGTATACAAAGAATGTATGCACTGTAAGGCATCAAGCTGAAACGGGCTTTGGAAGTACTTAATTGCTAATATCTCAGGAACCGCTCAACGTAGAAAAAAAATTTTAATTTCACAAAAATCATGATTTTCCTGGCTAGATTTTTGCAATTACAAAGCCCATAGGTCTATGTAATTCACAACAAAAAATCTGTATCTTGGATCGTTTTCGAGATACGAGCTCCGAAATCATGGCATACTCACCATGTTAGTCTATGGGAAAAATGCCAACTTCAGAGTACGTAACTTTGCAGCCTTGCAATATTTTTCCACCAAACTATGAAATGGCACTTCTGTGAGATGTTAGCTGCGTGCCCTCCAAATTTCAGCTCAAAAGACCAAACCGTTCTTTTGCAGCAGGGTGGCAAAGAACTGCTGTCATTTTGGCCATAGTCTGAAAAAGTAGTGTCACAATTTGTGACACCTTTCGCAAATTTTGCAAAAGTGTCGTGAGTGTGACACTACTTTTGTGACACTACTTTTTCCAGAAACTTGAAAAACATATTTCTGGGGTGTTTAACCCCAAAATAAAGACATGGCCTGCATCCTCATGGTCCGACTAGGTGAACACAAAAAGAATTGTGTCCCTACAGGGTCCCAAATTTAAATGCCAAGCATTTCTGTGATCACTAACTGAAAAAATGGCTAACTCATGACACTACTGGGGTCATTTAGACACTAAAACTGCATTTGTGAAAGTGTTGCACTTTTGTTAACTTTTCCCATTGACTTATGATGGGAACTTGTTTTGAATAACTTTTGAACCGTTTAATATTTTTACAGAATCTTCAAAAGGCACATCAGGGACCCCAGATGCACATTCCTAAAGTTTTGGACGGTCGGCAAACTGTGCGACCTGTAGGCGAGCAAAGAATTGCAAAAGCGTAACAGACATTTCGTTGGTGCTTAATAACTCCACAGCTGTATATCTGACCAGTTCGAAACTTGGCAGATCCCAAGACCTATCATGCCCAATCATGCTTGCCAAATTTGAGCAAATCTATTGAATGGTGCAAAGTTATTAAGGTGCAAAATTTGACCCTTTAACCTAAAATGACTCCTCAACCTAACTATGGTAGAACTACCATGATACCATAATATACATATATATATATATATATAGAGAGAGAGAGAGAGAGAAAGAGATAGATAGATAGATAGATAGATAGATAGATAGATAGATAGATAAATATATTTATATTCATGGCAAAAAACTCCATTTACTGCATCAGTTAGGGTTGTTCCACAGTGATAAACGTGAGAAACTTTAGTGTTAGGGTTGAAAACCCTAACTGCACATTCCCCACCACCACCACACACACACACATATATACATGTGATAGAGAAAGGACCAAGGCAACACAACCAATCACACACATCAGCAGGAGGTGTATACCTGTGTTACTGTAGGGAGAGGAAAATCCAACTTGAGATATCATAGATTATTTACAACGTTTTTCTTTGAGATTAGTTACATAAAGGTGAACCAAGCTGGCAATGTGAAAATGGTGTACCTCAGCTTTGTTTTCAACATATAGCTAGCGAAAAGCTATCATGGGCACTGCAATGTTAGTCTATGGCAAATTGTTCAATTTTGGAACAGTGTAACTTTGTAATCCTTAAGTATTTTAGCACAACAGCAGGAAAAAGCATCTGTGGGACTAGGTCTTGCCATCCTACAAATTTGAGGCCAAAGGACCCAACCCTTTGATTGCAGGATGATGGCAAAGATGTGCAGTCATTAGGAGCATACTTTCACAAAATACTTTCATAAACAAGAAAGTGTCAAAGCACGACACTTTCACATTTGCAAAAGTGATTTTCAAAAGTGTTTGAGGGATTGTGCAAAGTCCTGTTTTGGATCTTGCGAACCCCAAAATTCCATATGTGTAGTGTGTGTTATGTGTTGGTAGCAGCATGTGGCCCAAGATGTCCAGTTGTTTGTAGTGATATGTGTTTAGCGGTGCTGAAATATCCAGGATGAGAGTTAGTAGTGATGACCCCATGCGACAGCCTGATGGGAGCATGGGTGTGTGGTTTTGTGGTTTACATACTTGTATGTTATTCCTGTTACCTGGTGCTGGTTGTGTGTGATTGGTTGTGTTGCCTTGGTCCTTCCTCTACTTGCATGTATGTGTGTGTGTGTGTGTGTGTGTGTGTGTGTGTGATGGTGGGGGGGGGAATGCTCAGTTAGGGTTTTCAACCCTAACACCATATTTTTTTACTTTTGTTGCTGTGGAACAACCCTAACTGATGCAGTAAATGGATTTTTTTGCCATGACTTTCCCTTCTTTTTGAGAATGTGCACTATAAATAGTGACTGGAATGTGGTGGTGGGAGCGCTGGGCCCACCATGTGATTTTTTTGTCACTTCGTTGAGCAAAAACTGTATGACTGAGTGAAATAAAAATTGGGTACGCAAACAGAAATGCAAACGGTAATGGCAATGGCGATGCAGAAGGAAACAGTAAAGCAATCAACAACAGAAACACTACCAAAAATGCAAATACTAAGGCTAACAGAAGCGCAAACAGTAATGAACACGCAAACAGTAACTGTAGCGCAATTGGAAATGGAAATGGTTACAGTAACACCAACGATGACAGCAAAGGGATCAGTAACAGAAAAGGAAGCACAAAAGCAAGTGTGTTTGCAAATGCAAATCGTTATGCGCACGGTCACAGTAACGCAATTGGAAACGCTAACACTTATGGTAACACCAACAATGATGCCAAAGGAAACAGAAATGGAAACGCAAACGGAAGCGCGTATGCAAATGCAAATGGTAATGCACTTGATGATGCAAAAGGAAATACAAATAAAAACAGTAATGGAAATGCAAATAGTAACAGTAATGAAAACACAAATGGAAACGCAAAGGGTAATGCACATGGTAGCGTAAACAGAAAGCATACGCATAAGCGGTAACAGAAATGCATGTGTGGAAATGCTGACTGTAACAGTAAGTAGAAATGCACACCCTGTTTTTCCCCAAAAGGCATTCAGAAGCACAGTGAATATAAAGAATGTATGCATAATAATGGGTCTCAGAGCAGAAAATGAACACTTGGAATACTTCTGTAAATTGCTTATATGTCAGGAATCAAATGACGTAGAAAAAAAATTTAAATGTCATATTATTTATGACTTTCCTGGCTAGTTTTGTACTTAGCCCCATAGTGGGGGGCTAAGCATTTTTCTGATGAAAAGTCCATATCTTGAAGCATTTTCAAGATACGTGCCCCGAAAGGCATGGAGGACGCCGTAATGTTAGCTTATGGGAAAAATCATTAACTTCAGAGTAAGGTAACTTTGCAGCCCTCTAATACTTTGTCACCAAACCACCAATAGGCACATCTGTCGGATCTCGGCTTTCTTCCTTCCAACTTTCAGCCCAAAAGACCAAACCATTCTTTTGCAGCAGGGTAGCAAAAATTTACTATTCTTTTCCGCATAATGACACAAAGTAGAGTCGTGATTTGCGACACTTTTGCAAAAAAAAAAACACGAAGGTGTCGAATGTGTGACACTACTTTGCTACACTATGGTTTACAAAAATTTCAAAAACATATTTCTGGGGTGTTTAACCCCCAAAAAACATGGCTAGCATCCTCAGGACTCAACTAGGTGAACACAGCAAGAATTGTGTCCCTAGAGGGTCCCGAATTTAAATGCCAGGCATTTCTGTAACCACCAACTGAAAACAAGATGGTGGATTTGTGACATTACTGGGGTCATTTGTGACACTAAAAACTGCATTTGCGACACTGTCGAACTTTTTGTTAACTTTTCCCTTTGACTATAATGGGAAACTTGTTTTTTGAATAACTTTTGAACCGTTTAATAATTTTTCATGAAATCTTCAAAAGGCATTTTGGGGACCCTGGTTGCATGTTCCCTGAAGGTTTTGGACTGGTCGCACAGGCCATGCAACCTGTAGGTGCGAGCAAAGAATGCACAAAAATGCGTAATTACCACATTCTCCAGCACTATGTAGCTCCGCAACTGTATATCTGACTGTTACAAAATTTGGCAGATCCACAGATCAATTGTACCACTCTGTGCATGCCAAATTTCAGGCAACTCTGTCAAATGGTGGCAAAGTTATTAAGCTGCCAAATTTCAGAGTTTAACCTTAAATGGGGTACTCAACCTTAATTACCGTGCCACTATAATATATAAAAGTGATTTAAATCCTGGTAGAAAATCACAATGTGATTTTCTACCAGAAATTGTATCTAGTGTGATAATATTTTACATTTATACATATTGTGCTTACCTCACAGGCTGATATTTTCACTGTGCTGATGTCAGGCTGAAACCCTGCTTAAAACAATCAGTATCCGGATCTCTTAATTACATCCTGACCAATCAGAAAACTCAGCTGGACTCTGCTGAAGTAGATATCACCACTATAGGCAGGTTTCCTTAACACAGCAATCAGGAAGGAACTCCACCAAACCCTGAGTAGCCTAGGAAACTAATCAGTATTATTAGTTCCACCTGCAACTCACCTGCTAGCCCTAGAAAAGCACATTGTGTTCTTGCAGAGCACCAAAGCAAGCTAACAGCAACCAGTTTCACGCTGACAAGAAGCCAAAAAAGAGCAAAGCCTTTCACATCCATGAATACCTCAACTACCAATGAATACAGCCTGCTTCATCCCAAATGGCAAATTAGTGTTTCAGCTTGTTTTAGCTTAGCAGAAGTTTCTTTTTCTGCCCTGTCTTCTTTGTGTATTCCACAAGATCAAGTGAACAAAAAAATAAAAAAGTTCTGGAAACCCATATTGTATAAATTTGACATATGATGTGCAGTCATGTGCTATGGAAAATATTTCACTCCTGCATCGTGACTTCTGGATTCTCTCACTTGTGTCTTCGACACTCATGAGTATCCAGAGCTCACTCTGTAGGAGTGAACATATTTTCCATATCACACTCCTGCCCATCATGTATCCCCTATTTGTATCATACAGGTTCTATAAAATGCTTAAAGTGAATTTAGATAAAACAGAGGATATGCCTTTAAATGTACTTGTATCTTGAGCTGAAGTAGCTCATCTGGGGCTGAAGTGGGTTCTTAAAAAACTCTGGTATTGGGGTATATATTTAAGTACTTCCCCTCTTAAAATGCATCAATATAATTTGGATTCAGAACTGGATCCTATTGCACATGACTTATCTCAATGGGCCCAACTTCCCCTTTCTCGCTGGGGATGTGTAAATATTGTTAACATGAATATATCGCCTCGGATACTTTACCCTCTTATTATGCTAACTCAAGCTATTCCTCAAGTCTTGGTTTTCTCTATTGTAACACACACTGACATGTTTTCTCTGGTGAGGAAAACTGGTTAGAAGAGCTTTTCATAGGCTCACGGCTCCCAGAGAGTTAGGTGGTCTAAGGCTGCTCAACTTTTCTTACACTATTTGGCAATACATTGTACATGTTTTCAATGGTATAGGGATAGTGCAGGATACCCTTTCTGTTTACAGTCCAGTTTCATTGATATTAAGCACTTCCAGTGCAAGCAAGTCCATCTTAACATCCAAGCCCTCTTCCACTTGTCACCTGAAAACTTCCTCGGGTGTTTTGTGATACTCTTTGGCTACCTCAGTTTGGAGACATAAGCAGCTATGCTCATTATTAGACTCTACCAAGGATATGTCATAACCTATATTCAGCAACCCTAACTTCAGGATAGCTGAGCAACCTATTGCTTCTACTTTCTGGCCATATTTTGAAATTAAGACTGTGGTTCAATGTACTGTTACTGTTTTTTGTTTTTGCTTATATTAGTTACCCTCTAAAGCTAGATTTAAGTTTATGCAACTTTATCACTCCATCATTATGGTCCAGGACCATGGTCAGATGAACAGTAAATGGGAAGAAGATGTTCACCCTTGCTCTAAAGCCTGTTCACCTCATGCAAATTCCTTTACTATACACAACTTTATGATTTGCTCCTTACAAAGGAGTCTGGTAGTCTGAATTATTGGTTCTGTGCCACTTCTTATATTGTAGGCCCTCCAGACTGGCATTTTTATGGAGTGATATGCATAAATACCTCAGGTGGGACAGGTACCAGTTTATGCAATTCCAGTTGTTCAATAATTTATATTTCATACTGTTAAACTTTTTAAAATGAGTAGAACATATTCTCCACTTTGCACATGCTGTGATAAGAAGGAAGGTACTCCCCTGCATATTGACCCCTATTCTTCAATGTGCAGAGAGTCTACTCACCATATATCTGGGGTGCATAGACCTTCCGTGGCCCCTGCACCTCCTGCACCTGATTCTCCAAGGGGCATGGGGCTGCTATGTGCTGGATCCCCTGCCTGGCCAGTGAGATTCACAAGGGAGCAGTCTGAAGGGCAGTACAGGGAGCGTACCCACACTCCACACTATGCTTTATGTGTGGAGTGCTGGATGGGAGGGGGCACAGGCTACATGTCCCCAGGGCAGATGTAACCACTGTGTGCCCACCCGCGGTTGCTGCTACCGGCCATGGTAGTCATGTTGGGGCATGGAGTACCCCCCTCATGCTGCCCCCAGCCTTCAGGTACCACATAGAGTTCTGGGGGTGGCCATCCAGGCACTCATCTGTCTCAGTGCCGCAGCTGCTCTGTGGCCACCCGTATGCTGTAGCACCCTGTGGGCACAAGTGATGCAGTGGCAGACTGGGTCTGGACATCGCATTGGATGCCAACCCATGTTCGCAGAAGTGCCGCTGTGCATCTGTGCACTGGGAGGTGGGGCAATGGAAGGAGGCTGCGCAATGGCTGTGAAAAGGGCCACTGCACATAATTCCACAGGTGCAGGACTTCACAGGTGGGATATGCACCTCTGGTGTGTACTTCCTACCCCTTGAAGAATCCCCACCATTTTGTGAGAATGTCTTCTTTTTGGGACTCCATTTTTCAATGCCTGGATTCTTTATTGGAGCTAGAGCAAGCTTTTTCACCAGAAATATGTCTTCTGGGATTGTTTAGAAATTTCTTATTAGGTCCCCAGTGTCATTACATGGCATTGATGTCTGCATGTGCAAAAAAGTCATCCTCCATCACTGGTGTGACCAGGCAGTCCCTACCTACATAGAGTGGTACAAAGAAGTTTTGTTTGCCTTACATGCAGAGAATATGCTTGCTAGCATCTCAGATCATCTTTCTGCTTTTACTGAGGTATGGGCCCATTACACACTTTGGCCTCTATACACGATGCCAATGTGATGTGTACACTGAGCACATTGGCATCGCTATGATGGCATGCCACAGAGCATTCCATGCCATTCACAAAGGTACAGAGTGCTGGGCATGGGGACTCACCTTATGCTGGGTAACACCCAGCCATAAGGGAATATGTGCCCCCATGATGCTGCTGCCAGCCATGGCACTGATGTGAGGCACTGCAGCCCCCAATGCTGATCCAGCCCTGGATCTACAAGGAGGACTGGGGTGGCTGACCGGGCACCCACCTACCCTGAACTGGTGGTGCACATCATGCCCTCTGCTCTCATTCATGCCCCGTGGGTGTAAGGGATCCATTAGCTGACTGGGTTTGTGCATCTAATTGAATGCATGCCTGGCCTGTGGAAATGTCCTCAGTGCATCTGCATGCTGTGGGTGGGGCCACAGACAGGTGGTGGCCAGTAGTAAATACTGGCCAGTGTGCACCTGTCCACAGGTGCAGAACTCCGCTGGCTAGTAACGCACCTCCAGTGCTTATTACCCACCCATTTGTGCATAAGGCCCATTATTATTACTGTACTTGACACCGGCTGGCAAATATTTTGATGTGTTCTACTTTTTTGATCTTTAAGGTTTCTGGACATTCCCTAAGGAGTCCTAATTTTAGTATTTTAGGTTTTTGTTAGCGTTTCTTTTTTTTAGTTGTGCACCTTATTATTGATTATTCTTCTTTGTCATGCTCCCAGTTGCTCTTCCTTGTTTTTTCTCTTCTTCTATTATTCTATACTGTATATAAGCCTCTGTTTTTTTTTTTACTATGAGGATTCCTGCTTTGGAGTATGGGAGGAAGGGGTGGATGAGGGGGGTTTATCAGTGGTGCTTATCATTTGTTTTGTCGGTATTTTGATAGTTTATGCTTGTGTTCAATTGTTGGTGTTATTAAAATATTTGGTATTGTTAGTTATTTGTTTTTCATTTTTCCCTGGTTTCTTTCTTTTCATTCAAAAATTTCAATAAAGAATATTCAATTAAAAAAAGGTTCTATAAAATGCTTTATCGAAGCTTATTCTTTCATGCATCTTGCTAAAGTTGTGCTTTCATTGTGGTGTAGAAAATGCATCAACCTTGAAAGTGCACCTAAGAGAATAATATTACTAAAACTTAAGCCCTTTTTCAAGCCAAGAACAACTGCATGCTTTTCTGATCTCTGTTGTCAAGTGATTTGTTTTATAGCAGCAGGACATTTGGGCAAATTTAACTGGCGTCTGTATTGCCTAGACATGTAACATTTGCTACCTTGGTTTTCCCCCCTGCACCCAGAACTCCCACCATATAAAAGGACTATCAGACTAAACAATCAGCACATTATATGGTACTAACAAATGTAAGAACTTTAACAACATCTACTGAATGACTTGAACTGAAACCTGTAACTGCTCAGTCAGTACTTATCTTATTTTAGGTCTTGAAATCTAAGTCAGTCATACAAATATGAAATGATAGATTTATTTATTTATTTAAAGTTTACCAGGAAGAACATACTGAGCAGAAGCTCATTGCCTGGTGAGTCCTGGGGGGAAAGGGACCAAAATGGGAGTACAGACAATCGTAGTGAATACAGCATTAGTGGATTGAGAAACACACAATACAGATATTGGACAACACAAAAACAAATACAGCATAAGTAAACAAAATAAGTAAAATACAAATATAAAATACAGAAATTTACAATAATGTAGATGCACTTTTTAACACAACTAAAGAATAGAGCAACAGAGTGGCAGCAATTGCAAATATCCTAGTACACAGTATTAGTTACATGTTTCATAAATAGGAATTCAGAATTGCTTTGGTAGAGGTTAATATGTGCTTCTATGCCTATAGCCTGACACACCAGTGGAAGACAGCAGGGTAGGAACAGCAGGGGCAGTAGAGGCAGGGGACTAGGAACAGGTGCAGGGGGAGTGGAAATGGATTTTTATGAGGTGACTTGAAAACCCGAGGTGACGGGGCAAATCGAATACAGATACTTTAGTTATGTAGTAGAAATTCAGCTAGAATAAGCCATGAGGAAATACAATATATCCAATGCCTATATAAAAGATTACTATTCATTTTTAATGTTTTAACTGATTTTAGAATGCAGAAAAGATAGAATATTTTAAAGAGTCCTCTGTGGGTATCATTAACTCAGTGAAGCTATTAAATTATGTGGTTCTGCATGCATGATGATCATGTTGTAGGCAATGACACAGCTGTCTTTAAGGCTATGTGAGACTTTCTTTTGACTTTTCTCATATTAGCCTGTTCTTTACAGAGTACAAACTTTCTAGTCTAAATAGTTTGATTTCAGATTTAAAGAGTTTTATACAATTATATTATATTATACAATGTCCAACTTATTTTTTTGTTTTTATAGTGATATCACACTTTTACAGTGGGTATACTGGAGGATTTATCACAGTCATGTGATGTGTTTTGACCAATGAGGTTTCAAGACTGTCATACCCCATTGTATAATTATTAATAGAGTATGAGGTTTTAGTTCTAGAGTTAGAATAATTACTTGTGCTTGAAATATGCATGTTATACTGGAATCCATCTAGGTCATAGATTATCTAATTATTAACTCCAAAAATCAGTTTTCAATTATTCATGTCAGCTAATGGCTCATCCAGTTTTTCTTATAGGATTTATTTGTTTAGGAATCTTTATAGAAATGAATGGACTTCCAATGGCTGAGTATTTCTCATCTCACCTTGTAGTTTTAGGTATGAGTTTTACTCATTTTTATTTATTTTTTACCAATTGTTTAAACAGGTGAGACACACTAAGCTGAAAGCTTGTTTACAGGTGCAGCCTGGAAGCACAAGGAAGTTAAGTGACTTGCTTAGAGTCTCACAGTATGCAAGTGGGGGCTGTGGGACTCAAACCCAGGTCTCCAGATTTGCAGCAGAGAGCCTTAAACCACTGTACTACACTATCTCCCTTTTTTATCTTCTACTCCATGGCTCAAATATCATTGCGTGGAATGTTAAGGGATTTGGTTCCTCAATCAAAAGGAAAAGCGGTTCATTCCATCTAAAATCAAAAATGGTGGATGTGTTTCTATAAGACACCCACCTTACACCAGTAAAGGTAGCAAAAGGAGAGGGTAGAATATGCATTTTGCACTTGTTATAATTCCAAATAAAAAGGAGTGATGATGTTGAAGGGACACTGTCAACCTGTTTTTCATCATATTCTTTCTAGTTAAAAAACAACTTTTTATGATTACTTACCTTCTGTAACATTTATTTATGCTGCTGTTTGTTTTGTCTGCCTGCTTGTTTAGTAGAACTGAAATGCAAGCTAATATTAAAACAGCCTTGTTTTTTCACAGTCTTGGAATTGTTCTTATTACTTACTTCCTGAGCATTACAAACCTATCTAAACAATGCAGTCATCAATGAGGCAGTAGCTTCCTTAACTCCCACTGCATTATGAGGGGCTAGACTGTGTTGTGGGTGATCCCAAGTCCAGGAAAGATGCAGTTGGAGCTGATCAAAGAATGTGAACAAACCTGAGTTTGTGTGGCAACACCAGTGTGGTGGGCAGTCTGTATTTCACTTTTTTTAAGAAAAAGGGAGTCAGAATCAAACTACCAGCTACAGTACATCAGCAGTGTATACAGAATGTTGGCAGTCATAAAACATGTTTTCTAAACTAGGGACACTTTGAGACCTGAAGGGGTTGACAGTGTCCTTTTAATAAGGAAAGGTATTTATTTTAATTAAACAGAGCATATAACTGATGATGAGGGTAGAAGGCAACTTGTGTTATGCTTCATAAAAGGAATGAAAACTACATTTCTGATCTGTATGCATCTAACTCTTAATGGTCTCAGTTCTTTACAGATTTATCTTCAAGAATCTTGTCTCTCAGATTATGAGGTTATTTTGTAGGGGAATTTCAGTACTATAGTGTATGGTGGAATGTGTTTGTGTATGGAAATCCGTACACATAAAGTCATTCTGGTTTAGTACTGACATCGTCACTAGCATGAGAATGACTTTTCATTCAGCATTAGTGAGGGCGTCATATGCAACCACCCCACCAGCGCTGTTCATAGGACAAGGTGACAGTTGACTAGGTGCGTGTGAGCTAGACGACGCCAAAGTGAATATAAGAGATGGTTCCTGGGGGCCTTGCTGACGAGAAAGAGCACACAAGTAAGTGGGCTGCTATTTTGGGCAGCATACACTATAAAGAAAAGTGTATGGGATCCCAAATACACAACTGCGCTATTCTCTTAACTCATGGTTTCCATAACCACAGGGAGCTCTCAAGCTTTGCTCTCGAGGTCCACTTCATCATGGAAACCACTCAGTAAGAGAATAGCTTGGTTGTGTATGGGCTCCCATATACTATCATACAGTATATGTTATGAATCCCTACATAAATAGAAATAACCAGTCTTTGTATAATACATCTGACATAAGTTCCTTTACACTAATTTTTATCATTATTAGCTTCTGAATCCCTTGACCGGGTGCACACCCAGTGGTGTAGCTCCTTGCACTGCCACCACCTGCTTCAGCTGCCAGCTTACCCAAGGATCGCCCAAGCAAGCCTCTGGGCCCCTTGACCAGGCACATACCCAGTGGCATGGCTCCTTGCACTACTGCTGCCTGCTTCAGCTGCCAGCTTCCCGAGGATCTCCCAAGCAAGCCTCTGAGCCCCTTGACCAGGTGCACACCCAGTGGCATGGCTCCTTGCACTGCCACTGCCTGCTTCAGCTGCCAGCTTCCCCGAGGATGTCCCAAGCAAGGTATGGTCAGTGCTGCCTAAGAAAAATTCAGTTTCTGGCACCCACACTTAGCGCCTTTCTGATTGGGTGACAACTAGCCCAGCAATCTCTCTCAGCCTACCGCAAGGCGAACCACAATTTTCTCAGCTGGGTACCATGTCTTTGCTAACTGCTCTGAGGAATTTTAGATATTTTTTTTAAATGTTTCAAACTCTGCTTAGTTACCACAGGCAGATCTGTTTAATATGCTTGGAAAAACAACTGTATTTAGAGCTGTTACGTTAAATTATCCAGCCAGATATCTTAATTTAAATCTGTTAGTGCTGAAGAGTCATGTGCTGTCTAGCCTGGAGTAGCAGCTCCACCGCCAACCTCCTGCTTCACCCATCTGATATCTTAAATATAGCCACTATTTTAACCTTTTTCTCCTCCCAGAGTGACTATGATTTTCACTAGACCTACTAGCATCGTCAATCGCTTGATTTGGGAGTGATTTTTTTCCGAACACTGCAGACATGGAGGCAGATATGCGGCAGGCCCCTCCTCATCACACACCTCCGCAGACTCCAGAGAAAAGCTCCAAGCACACTAAAGGTCAAGTATCATTGACCGGAAAACTTCTACTGACACCCTTACTCACGGAGCAAAATTCTTGGAAGAATTCTCACCATTTAAAATGGCCTTCAAGACCTTGTGACTGAACTCAAACCTTTGTGGGCAGACCTTGGGGAGGCCATGAAAACAATTACAGATGTGGCAGCCTGCACCACCTCACTGGAAAACTGGCATAACAGATTAGACCCCAGGATCACTTCCCTCTGGCAAAAGCTTACAAGGATGGAAAACAAATTGGAAGATTTGGAAGGCCGAAGTCGCTGGAACATCATTATCTTCAGCCTTCCAAAAGATGCAGAGGGAGCTACTCCAGTACTTTTTACCCAGAAACTACTGGCTAAATAGTGGGCCATTGCCGAACAATCCGGCCTATACTGTGGAAAGAGACCACCGGTCTCTCAAACCTAAACCTGCAGATGGGGTTCCCCTAGACCCTTCATTCTGAAGCTATTGAACTACCTTGACAAGCAACATGTTCTAAACAAGGTCAGGAACTCAATGAGATACAGTGGCAGGGTAGAAAGCTCCATGTCTCCCAAGATCTACCAGCCCCTACCAGACAGAGGCGTGCTGCATATCATCCCTGGTTACTAAGCTTATTGCGCTGGCATTCGTTTCAGGGTTACTTATCCTGCCAGGCTGTCAGTCTTGCATCATGGATCCTGGGTAAGTTACGATTTGGCAACAGGCTTCCCCAGCATTGAAGGTCCTGTTTCCTGAGCTTTTTAAAGAGTGCTGAATCTGACCACTAGAGGGCGCCTGTGGCTGAATCTACTCTGCGTTTAACCTGCTCGAATATGCGAACATTCAGCACCATGACTGAATGTGAGAACTCTTTATAACTGATTTGATGTGATGCCTTACACTCAGTAGAAGCCCTGGGACTAGTTACAACTTCTACTAGTTGGCTCCTTAAAATTCTTCAGTGCTCAGTCTGCAGATGGTCCTGGTCTTTATTTTTACCATTATTTGTTGGGATGCAGAAAGACATTTTTGTTTTATCATTCTACTACATCTACTGAGTTGACAGCTCTTATATCCATGTCCAGGGTATTTCTGGTTGTTTGGCTAATGGTTCATGAATGCACCTCCATATGTAGTTTTTTTTTCTTCTTTTTTCTGGAGGCTACTGAAGTTTACTCTCACTCTAGAAAAGCAGACATGGTTTACTACAGTGTTTTCACATTACTGTTTAAACTAAATATAGCTGCCTTAATAGTTCTTACTTCAGCTTGGTGGAGGTGAGGAATGGACAATACTGCTCCAGAGGTCGACCATCACAAGCTGGATTGGGGGAGCTCCTGCAACTAGTACTGGGGTTATTTGCAAAATGTATTTCTTTCAGTATATAATTTCCATACCGACCAAGCAATTCGGGTTGAGTTTGTTAGGCTGTTTTCTTTCCTTAATCCAAACACTCTGTCACTGCAGGAGTGGGGTGTTCAAGTTGGGATGGGTGTTGTGGGTTGTTGGAGAGGGTTGGGGAAGAGGGGCAATTTGGAGGGTCTCATTTACTAAGACCTGCAAAGTTATTGTTATTGGTGTTTGGTGTCATCATCTTGGCGGGAGGGGGAGGTGTGTTGGGGTGTGTGGGCTGCGTCAATCGAGGGGAAAACAGAGAGCTTTCTGGCATGCATTTTTTTACTGTTGTCATTTTAGACCGGGGTGGGAAACAGTTTGTTGCACGGAGGAAGGGGTTTTTGGGGATCAAAAGTTGAGGAGGGCTTCACTGAGATGCATTTCTTTTTCTAAGAGGTTCTTCCTTCAAGTAATAGGCAGCATGCAGTTTGTTGAGCCCATTTCTACTATGTGAGAACATATAACATGACATCTTATAATTTTTGTACTTGGAATTTGAAAGGCACTCGATCTCCTTGTAAATGTGCCAAGATTCTCCTACATTTAACTAAACTACAAACTGATATTGCCTTCCTACAAGAGACCCACTTACCCTCCTCCCTGGTCCTCCTCTTTAGAAGGTCCTGGGTGGGGCAAGTGTTTGCGGTGGGCCATGATTCCTGCAAGAGAGTGATGGCCATCCTAATAGCTCAGTGACTTCCATTTCACCTCCTTCAGGAGATAATCAACTCCAATGGGTGATTTGTCCTCATAAGAGCCCTTCTGAGCCACTCAGAAGTGGTACTAAGGGCAATATATGGCCCGTATGCAGATGACCCTGTTTTTTTACCACCCTTATGTCTGTCCTCTCTTCCTGGAGCTCCTTCCAATAATTCTTGAGGAGATTGAACCTGGTCCAATGTAATGAATTGGACAGATCCGGCTTCCTCTGCAAGCTCTTTCACCTGGTCAGATGGCTCTTCTTGGAATTTATGAGGTAATCTGGCCTGGTGGACCCCTGGAGGACTCTTTATCCATCCAGTCAGAAATACTTCTTCCACTCCCTTCCACATAATTCTTTTCCAAGGATTGATTACTTTTTATTGGGCTCCAATTATATATCAAGAATAACTCTGTGCCACTACTCAGCCAAAGTTATTTCCGACCACCATCCTGTTCTTCTTCAACTGAACCTAACCCCTTCCCTCTCCAGAGATAAGATGTGGATTCTGAACAGTCAGCCGCTTAAAACCAAGGAATCACTAACGCACCTCCACTTGTTCATCACAAATTTTATGACATTTAACTCCTTCTCGATGCCCAAACTTGATATTTTGCTGGGTGCCTTAAAGTGTGCCCATCGTGGGAGCTTATTCGGATATCAGTAAGGTGCAAGAGTCTGACCTCGGCCTCTCTTGCCTCCCTGATTTCTCGAATTGGACCCCTCAAGGAGCGCATATCATCCTCTTCTCCCCAATCTGAATGGGAGCTATTAGAGCACCTTAGATTCCAATATAATACCTTGCTAGGGGAAAGGGTGGAACACATGACATTAAGATTGGAAATAAAGTACTTTGATCATGGGGAAAAGACAGGGAAACTATTAGCTCTTCATCTCAGATCGCAGGTCACAGATAAGATTATGTCCTTGACTCACAACGACTCTGGTCAGTTATTGGCATCCTCCCGAGACATTGTAGAGGCTTTAGAGGATTTTACCAACAGTTATATGCTCCCCCTTCTCCCCCTTTTAACCAGTTGCAGTTTGAATCCTTCCATCAGGACATCTCACTTCTTAAACTGACGGATTCCCAACAAACAATTTTGAGAGCCCCCTGACCTTACTAGAGGTTTCCCAAGCAATTGATGCACTGGCCATGGATAAGGCTCCTGTCCCGGATGGTTTTACCACAATTTTTTATAAAGCGTTGAAAGAACAGATAGCTCCATTCATTTAACCACTTACAGCTACATTTTTGAAAAAGGCATATCTGATCCCTCATTAACCTCCGCTTCCATTGTGGTCATCCCTAAGCCAGATGGAAAATCTGTTGTCTTCTCTCGGCATCCAGGGTACTCCATATCCCTGCAGCCTTGGTATCCCTGGATGCCGAGAAAGCCTTTGACAGTTTCTTGGGACTATCTGTTTACCCTTCTAACAAAATATGGCATCCTTGGAGAACTCATACAATGGGTTAAAGTGTTATACTCCTTCCCAACTGCATGGGTATTATGTAATAGTATGTTGTCCTGGCCCTTCTCTGTACATCAGGGGACTAGACGAGGATGCCCTCTCTCACCTTTCTTATTTAGTTTTTTTTAGAATCCCTGATCCAGAAACTTAACTCTTCACCTCAGGTTACCAGTATCCCAATTCTTAACACTGAGTACAAACTTTCTGTCTATGCAGATGACATTCTGCTTCATCTCTCTTCACCTACCAATTCTCTCCCTCCATTCTTACAGATTACCTTTCAATTCGGTACCATATCTAATTACAAATTGAACCTTACTAAGACAGAGATAGTGTCTCTTAATAAAACTTTTAAAGCAGATGTAGAACACTTGTGCCTAGCCTGGAGGAAGGGCAAACTGAAATAACTAGGGATTTTTCTTAGCACCTCCCTTAATAAGTTTAAACAACATAACTTGGCCACTATTATCTCTCATAGCAAATCGATTTAGAACGCTGGTCACTGTTACCCTTTTCCCTTTGGGGTAAACTAAATATTATCAAGATGAACATCTTGCCTGGACTGTTATATCCTCTACAGATGTACAATTGGTCTCTCTCACAATCTTGGTTCACCCAAGAACATAGGCTCCTCGCCTTCTTCCTATGGCAGGATAACACAGCACGTCGAGCAATATTAAAGTTAATGAGAACTAAGCAAGATGGAGGCTTACAAGTTCCCAACTTCTTTATGTATTATTTAGCCTTACACCTTAACCTTATATTATTGGCTACCAACCATCAGGGGCCAGATCTTATACTTCACAATGGGTAGATATAGAGTATTCTATCTGTTCACTCCATGGTATAGATCCCAGGGCACTCCCCTTTTTATCCAGGAAGAAACTGCCCCTCCACTTATGAGATACTCCTCTCATGACAACTCTTCAGACTCACTCACAGTTATGTTCCTCCTGAAACTCTGCCCAGATAAAGACATTCTTCAGCCCTTAATCGGAAACCTCAACCTCGTGAAGCGGATCAGATGCTTTCCAGGCATTTTGGCCACCTGTGGAATAGATAAAGTAGTAGATCTAACATTGAATGGCAAATTGCTTCCTTCCAGGAGGTCCAGGATCTATATGTGGCCTACCCTATCATGTTTTAAGTATTTCCAGATAACCCATATGCTCTCACAGTTTTTTTGATACGGGCCTATGCAAAGCCCCTTAGGTTTAGTAGTAGTACCTTTATTCTCTTCAGCTTACTCCTCCTATCTGGTATCATACTATTACCACTCACTACAAACACTTCTGGCTGCTAGTGAGGGCCCTGGGTCTATTGCTGAGATCAGACACTCCCTCCCACTGCATCTGCCAGGAACTGGCCCCACATCTGGAAGCATTTGTATCAGTTTATAAAATAGAATTGATACCATCTTATGCAATTTCAGATTATCCACAACCTCTACTACACCCCAGTGCAGTTGTATAGGATGGGTCATCTTCCTAATGACCTTTGTTCCAGGTGTGGCCAGGAACCTGGTTCTCTATATCATATTCTTTGGACCTGCCAAAAGATCATCCCCTTTTGGAATTCAATCCGTTCCCATCTGGATCCACTGTTGGGGCTATCAAAAGCCTTTTGCCCTGAAGTTTGTATAGTGGGTGACTTCTCGCCTCCTTATTGGCAACCAGAAAGCTCATATGGCCTTTAATCTCGGCATGTGCAAAGAAGGTCATCCTCCATCACTGGCTAAATCAAGATGCACCCCACCTTCTAGAATGGTATAAGGAAATTCTGTTTGCCCTACAAGCTGAATGCCTAATGGCTAGCCTTCCAGGCAACTCATCCAGATATAAGAGAATCTGGGAATGATTGCAAACATTGGTGACTGTATAAAGGCCAGGGATTACCTTTAGCCCTCCTCTCCTCTCCTCTCTCCTTTGGTCTTATTGGTGCCTTATCCTCTCCCTTCTCTTCTGGTTTTACTCATATAATTTTTGCTATCCTTTTGAGCTCACTGAAAGTAGCACAGATATATTAGTTTGAACCCTTTGAACCTAGATATAATCTTTGGTGGTGGTGGGGTTGAGATTGGGAGGGGTGGTAGAGGTAGGTGTTGTATTTTAAAAATTATACTTTAGCATTCACTGTAATCTGCGGAGGCCTTATTCACTGTTCTGTACATTTGGTCCTCCTACCTGTTCTCTTTTGTAACTCATGAGTGTTTGGTATTAGTATCATTCATATTTGATCTAACCATAATGGCTGTACTTTGCATTATTATCTCTTTGAATAAAGTACATTAAATGTGAAAAATCTGTTAGTGCTACTCAGTTACAACTCAGAATTAATTTTGTTTTTCGATTTCCTGCACTAGGTAAACATGCCTAAACTCTGGTAATTCTGTTCCTCATCTCTGCCTCCTTGGCGCTGATCTGCCTCCCTCCCAGCTACTAGCCCCAATTAAATTAATTGTTCTCTCCTGCAGTCTCCAATTCCTGTTGTTTCCCAGACTACTGTCTTCCCCACTCAGTGATCTGAACAAATCTAGCTATCCCTGCCCTGGCCACCTCAGGAAAACCCACCCCTACTGCAATTTTGACTAATTTGTAATTCCCTCTCTTTGTCTCCCACAGCCTCTGAGCCTCTTGACCAGGTGCACAGCCAGTGGCACAACTCCTTGCACTGCCACCACCCGCTTCAGCTGCCAGCTTCCCCGAGGATCTCTCAAGCAAGGTACGGTCAATGCTACCAAAGGAAAATTCATTTTCACGCCCCCACGCTTAGCGTCCTTCAGCTTGGACGACAACTAGCCCAGCAATCTCTCTCAGCCTACCGCAAGGCAAACCGCAGTTTTCTCAGCTAGTTTCCCTGTCTTTACTTGCTGCTGTGAGGACTTTTTTTCCTGCCCACCCTCCCTGGCCCTGATCTCTACTAAATACACCTTCCTCAATCAGCACACCACCCCCTCTACAATCAGGCTCTATCAGTATCTTAAGGGGCTATTTATCTCTTCCTTTCTCTTAAAAGGTCAGCTTCCCATAAGATAAGCAGTCACTCAGCATTACCATTAAACTAGTTAAGTCTAACACCCACACTGCAATCCTAAAATTCTAAGCAAACCTGATTAATCACCCCTGCTCCAACCCGCCTTGACAATTGCAACTTAAGTTCAATCAGTAGGGGCTGACTTTGTTGCTAAACAGCTACAATGAGACCGCTTTCATTATCTAGCAGTGCTTACCATTCTTATATCAAATGCCCAAAGGTCACTAATAACACACCAATTGACCTGCTAATCAAAACTAAAGAAATAGCTCATGGCATTGGCCTCACCCGTATATTTAAATGGCGCCTTCCTACTCCATCAGCTCAGATCACCTGTGCTAAATAAAGTATATCACCTAACACTATTCTACCCATTCTTTCACTGCCTCATGATCCCTCCTTCAACCCCTACTTCAAAGCCAACCTCGAGTGCCAGGCAATGTCAAGCATGCTGGAAACTACAGCATTATCTACACATACTCCTCCTCCTTATATCAGGTAACATACACCCCAACCCTGACCCAGGAACCCCTTGTTCCATTAAAAACAATTGCTCCCTAAAACTCATCTCAATTAACATCAGAAGCCTCTTACCAAAAATGGGTGATCTACAGGTATGGATTACGCAGCATGACCCTGATGTGCCAGCCATAAATGAGACCTAGCTGACCCCTAAAGTTCCTGACACCTCCATCACTCTAGAAGGCTATACATTATTTAGGCATGGCAGATCAGGGTGAAAGGGGGTGGATGTGCACTTTATATTAAAGAATCACTCAATGGGCAAGCCCCATCACTCCCGGCTATTGAAAGCAAGTCCCAATCACTATCCAATAGGTCCTACTTGGCTGGAATGGCAAATCAATTACTATTCTTTCCATTTACATCCCACTCTGAGATCAATCAGCGGCTTTCAACTGGTCCTTGACTACACAGCTGACCAGCCTGATAGCAATGAGATAGAGATCCTTGGTGACTTCTATACTAACTGTCTGGCCCCTGAGGCTGACCCTTTCAAGGATGCCATAACAGCTGTCAACATTGCACAGCTTGTAACCACCCCCACTAGGATCAATCACAGGACTGGCTCTAGCTCTCTCCTTGACCTTATCCTTACCACCCACCAGGACAGAATAACCCACACTGAGGTATTGCCAGATGTGCTACATGACCACTCCCGAGTTATCTGCCACTGGACAAACAAAACCCTGAAAGTTCCTCCTGAGGTCCAATCCCAGCGTGTCCTTAAGAATGGACAACTCAAACACCTAAAGGCCCTCCTTGCACACACTGACTGATCCCCATTGTATAACACCCACTGTGTAGACACTGCACTTGACTACTTTATCCACCACTTCAACAAGGCTTGTGACATCTATGCCCCCTTCTGAAAAAAGAAGTTAAAGGGGGTAAATAACCCCTGGATCACTGCCAACCTGCTAAAAAAGAGCATGACAGGGACAATCTGTGGCACCTTGCAGTTGCATCATGAGGACAAGTGGACCTGCAACAGTACAAATCCATGATAAACTCCTGTACCATTGAAATACGGTGTGTTAAAAAAGAGTACTATTAGCAAGAGCTCACAAAATCATGGAGCAATGGAAGGTGACTCTGGAAAAACATTATAAACCTCTCTGGGAAGCCCTCTAAATCACCCCCAAACCTGATCTTTGCAGAAGGTGTTATTACTCAAGACCCTGCTGCCATAACGAACACACTAAACAAGGCCTTCACCAACCTTTCTGGCATACTCTCCCCTGAATATCTAAATAAGAGTCCTAGTCCTCCAAACATGTGTGATCCCCCTCCCTCTGGCAGTCCCCCCTCATTCTATTTTAAGAAAGTCCCCATGTCAGTGGTGAAGAAATACCTCCTACGGGTTCTGGGTAATGCTAGAAACAGCAGTGACTCCTTGGACCTCAAACTTCTCCACCTCACCGTAGACTCTGTCCTCAGACCCTTTACTGCACTAATCAACCTCTCCCTCTCATATCACCAATTCCCTCAGTGTTGGAAATACGCCTCCATAGTTCCCTTCTATAAAAGTGGCAACAGGACTCTTCCTCAAATTATAAGCCTATTCTATCCTTCCTCCCCTGTCAAAAGCATTAGAACGTATTGTCACTGACCAACTCACAAAACATCTGTCCAAATACAACCTCCAGTGTGTGGAACAGCACAGCTTTAGAAAAACACATAGCACTACTACGGCCTTGCTGGAATATACTGGCTTCATATATAGTGCACTAAACCAAGGCCAGTTGGTGGGGTCTATTTACATTGACCTCAGCAAGGTCTCTGACATGGTGAACCACATACTCCTAATCAGCTCACTCCACGCAATCGGACTTTCCAACGAGGTCACAAATTGGTTCACAAGCTGTCTTTCATTTTCATTTTTCATTTCATTTTTAATTTTTTATCCTTGTGAGCCTGAAGAGCAAACTGCCCATTTTCACAGGCAACAAGCAATTTACAAAAAAACAAACATAATACACAGTAGACAATAAATAACATTAGGCAATACCAATACAATACAATATTAAATTAAGCAAAATTGCTAACAGATACATTTCTGTAAACTTCTGAGATGCGTGAAAAGTTTTTTGCTTGAAATTACCCATTGTTTTTTAAGTAAAAAAAATCTGGAGGAAGGGAGGGAATTAAAAAATGTGGGTGCCTTATACAGTATTGATCTCTGACCAATAGCCCTTTGAAAAAGTGGCAACTGAAAAGAATGTTTGTCCTGCGATCGGGTACCAAACTCGTTGATGATCCTGGGGAACGATTTGGAAAAAGAAGTGGGAAGGTGACCCGATATGAATTTGAATTAAAATGTACAATGTTTGAACTGAATCCAGTGATCTAGTGATAAATAATTAGACCTCTAAAAGAGAAGACAATGGTGGGTATGATATGGGACCTGCAACATAAACCTAAGAATTGAGTTATAAGTTACCCTGAGTGGTTCCAGAATGTTTTTGCCTGCAGATGAATAAACTAATAAACCATAATCCAGTTTACTAAACAGAAAACTGGGGGCTAACAAAGTCCTGAATTCTTTGGTAAGGCAGGCTTTAATGCGATATAAAGCCCTAAGGCACTGATGAATAGACTTCCTAATATGGGTAACATGGTTCTCAAAAGATAATTCTGAGTACAAAGTTTGCCCCAGATATTTAAAGTGATCAACAAGCTCAACTGGGGAACCTTCTAAATCAGCAAAGGGGATAAGATCCTCAGTACTGGGTTCATTAGAAAAGATCACAAGTTTAGTCTTCTGAATGTTCAATACCATGTGATTGTGGTGAAGCCAATCTTGAAATGACTTAAAATCATTCTGGGCCTTTATTATGGCACTGTTTTGTTTGGGGGCAATGCCAATAATACAGCATCATCTGCATACATGATGATCAAGTCTAAGAACAAATACTAAGGGCAGTATTCATGTATAGTGAGAAAATCAATGGTCCTAAAATTTAACCCTGAGGGACTCCACAGATGATTGGGGTAGTTCAAGAAAGAAAACCATCAAGGGATGTAGCATGAAAACAATTGCTAAGATAATAAGAGAACCACGTGACAACTTCTGGGGAAAAATGCAGACTTAATAGAATATCAGGTAATAAACTCAGAAGGAACTGGAAGGGGACAGGATCAAGTTGTGTTCCAGGACAGTAGCTGCTGCTTGTTGTTTTTACAGGGTTCTTGTGGATTTTACTTGGTAGAAGGTTATTTCTTTGTGTTTTTAGTGAAGCTGATTGAATTGGAGACCTGTTTCCTTTGGCAGCAAACATATATTTTGGGGGCTTTGAGTTGAATTTTGATTCATTGTTGCTGACTTCAGTAGCTGCAAAGATTACTGCATAGTGGGGGAAGGGTGTTAATGGTCTGGCCAGGTCTCACTCAGCTAATTGACTGGAGGCAGAGCTGAATCAGGTTTGTGGTGTTGGCTGCTTTGTCTCCCCAGAAGGAACTGGAAGGGGACAGAATCAGATGTGTTCCAGGACAGTAGCTGCTGCTTGTTGTTTTTCAGGGGTTCTTGTGGATTTTACTTGGTAGAAGGTTATTTCTTTGCTTTCTCTTCTTCTAAGGGGCTAGCAGGGCATTGTTGTGGGGGCTGTTGGAAGTTTGAAAACTGGTTTGGTGGCTGTAAGTGGGCTCATTTGTTGGATGTTTCACTGTGTAACAGGTTGCGCTGGTGGAGGCCTATTTCTTCTGATTTAAAACCTATTTGGTGGGATTTGCTTGGGCCTGGGTATTTGGCTGCTGGGCTTGGAGGGAGACACAGGGCTGATACACTCTCTCTTGGGTGGTGTCTGCCCAAACCCACCCTCCCCACCCTCCCTCCCCAGAGTTCTGCTAATTTATAGGGGAACACCTGCCCTGCAATTGGAGGAAAAGATTGCAGCTCATGTAGTTCTAGCCACAGGGGTTGGATTTAAAGGACGGAGAGAGGAGCTTAGGAGTTGTTCATTTCCCTTATAAGTTTACTGTGTTGTACTGCACCTAGTAACAGGGTTACCGGTGTACTGTGGGACTGTATCTAAGATTAGTGGGTGACCTGATTAGGCAGTAGGGGTGTATATTGGACTGGGGAGAACCTGGTGGCTCACCCAAGGAAACCTACTTGGAAGGGGATGGAACCACATGGCATTAGGGCCAGAATCTTTGGGAGGGTGGTGGGGTGCACAGGGTGTGGAGCAGCCATGATACTGGACTGGGCTTGGAAGTTTGGTGGTTGCCCAGTGTGCTACCTGCTGGAACAGCTTAGGGAGGAGGTTGCGGGGATTAGGAGACAGCTGGGGGAAGGGGGGAGGTATGGTTGGGGAAGGGGGCAGGGGATCTCCCACAGGGTTGCACCAAGCACTGGGGGCAGCGGCATAGGGAAAGGAGTGCAGGACAATACTCAGGGGTCACATAGGGACCCTGGCAGAGGGGGTCCAAAAGGACACTACCAAGGAAGCAGGCAGGTAACTGGGGACCCTCACAAAGGAGGGACAGAGGGACAACATTCTCAGGGAAGTAGGCAGATGGCCAGGGCTGGACAGAAGGAAGCAAGGCAGGGAGGTGGATCAGATCTTACACTCAGTAACCACTTCAATTCTCTTCTTCTGCTCGAGGATGAGGGGGGTGATGTAGCCATGACAGGGGTGGTTAGAGATGGAAAGGAGTGGGGACAGAAAGCAGGGTCCAGATAGCAGGAGGA
The DNA here is from genome assembly GCA_016271365.2 of Neoceratodus forsteri. Lineage (NCBI taxonomy): Eukaryota > Metazoa > Chordata > Ceratodontiformes > Ceratodontidae > Neoceratodus > Neoceratodus forsteri. The sequence continues at coordinate 118,883,051 of CM028136.1, read as the reverse complement.
ACAGGGGGAACCTGGAATGCAGGAAAATGGGGGGAGCAGTGAATCAGAGCAGGAGGGGCAGGGGGAAGAGGGAGGAAAGCGCAATGAGAAGGACCAGTTGGGAGGAAAGGTAAAGGAGAAGAATCAGAAGTACAAGGAGGATTTAGTAAAGGGAGCTGAGGGTTTAGGCCAGGGGAGCACAACAAGCAAGGAGGGACTAAATGGAGACAGCAAGGAAGGGAGGACGAGCCAGGCTAGTTTAGCAGATGGGGGAGAAGGACCAGTTGCGAGCAGTGAGGGGAGTTAGCAAGGTACAGAAGGATACTCAGGAGGAGGAGACGACAGGATTGGAGGGAGGGGTGGTCAGGGTAAATAAGGAGGGTGGCATGTGACACCCAGATAGCGGAGGAACAAGGAGCCAGCTGGTTGGAGGGCCAGTAGAAAGGATGAGGGACATGGAAGGAAATGGAGGAAAAGGGCGGTCAAATTGCTCCTGTTCAGGATTCTATGATCAGGGTATCAATTGGGATAGGGGAGAAGCCTGGTCAGTTAGAACAAAATGCTTCCCTGGACTAATGGTGCACAGGGCTAGCACAAGGTATATCAGCTGGCAAAGGATTGTGGGGTTCCCCGGACATACTGGTCCACCTGGGTACAAATGACATTGAGGGAAATAGTAGCTAGAGATACAGGCAAGATTTAGGAGCTTGCCAGGTCTGTCATGACATAGGATGCACAGTTTCCTTCTCAGAAATTCTGCCGGTGCCAAGGGCTAGTGGGGAGCACAAAAGGAAGATTAGGGAGATAAACCAGTGGCTCAGGGAGTGGTGTGAGGCCAGAGGGTATGGGTTGATGGGGGATTGGGGGGAGACCTGGGAGGATAAGGAGCTGTATGCTAGAGATAGACTCCATCTCAATTTGGAAGGGAGGGGAATCCTTAAGTTGAAAATAGAGAGGTTCATTGGTGAAAAGTGGGGTTTAAACTTGTGAAGGGGGGAAGGATGGGAGAAAAGGCTGTCAAGGGGGTGCCGATAAAGGAGGGACTCTGTCTCCACCCCCCTGGGGAGCTGGAGGATTGCGGGAAAAGGCTGACTGGTAAAGTGCAGACCAGGGGAAAACAGAATCCCCATGGGAACACGAGCAGGGAATTGAAGTATAGGAAAGGGTGGAAGGTAGTCCTGCTAAATGCCAGGAGCTTGGGAAATAAAATGCCTGAGCTCCAGGCGATGCTAACTTAGAGGAGTAGATGTGGCAGTGGTCACGAGACCCGCCACTGCAGGACACGACTGGGACCTGAACCTGGAGGGTTACACTATGTTCAGGAAGGACAGGGGAGGAAGGGGAGGGGTAGCAATGATAGTCAAAAACTGCATTGGCATAGGGGGAGTAGAGGAGGCGGAGGAAACCGTGGGAAGTATGGGTCACCTTGATAACAAGGGTGGGCAAGGGAGTAAAATAGGAGTGGTATAGACCCCTGCCCTGGCAGAGGAGCTGGAGGAGAGTCTGGTGGCAGATGTTGGAAGACACTGCAGACTGGGCAGAGGAATGATGGTGGTGTTGGGGACTCTAAACATGCCAGGAACAGACTGGGAGACTATGACATCTTCTGTGACCAGGGAACAGAGGTTGCTGGATGTCTTTCAAGACGTGTTCCTAACTCAGCAGGTGGGGAAACCGACCAGGGAGGCGCGGGTACTGGATGTGGTCCTGGCAGACAGTGACCAGATTAGGGCCTGGAGGTAAGGGACCCATTGAGGGAGTGACCATGCTACGGTCTGGTTCTGCCTGGACCCAGGAGGGCTAGAAAGCTGCACAAAGACGGAGGTAACTGACTTCAAGGGAACTGGATTTTAGAGGAAATGGGAAGGATCCTTGAGGAGCATTTGGATGGGATTGAGTCAGACATGGACGCTGATAGTAGGTGGGAAATCATCAGCAGAGGGGTGCAAGATGCTACCAGCACCTGTGCAAGAGTAAGACGAAAATGCGGTAGGGCCCGAAAACCCTGCTGGTGGACCAGGGAGGTCCAGGAGGTGGTGCAGGGAAAGAAGGCAGCCTATAGGCAATTCAAGTGCTCAGGGAGTGAAAGGGATCGAGGGGAGTATGAGCTGATTGCTAGATGGGCCACTAGGGTGGTGAGGGTGGCTGAGGCAAGGAAGGAGCAGAACCTGGCCAGGGAAAATCGGAGAGGGAACAAGGGTTCTTTAGACATAGGGGAAAACGAAGGGTGAAGGGGCAGATTAGCAGGATTAAATCAGGGAGAGATGGGCACAAGACCCGGAGGAGCAGGCTGAGGTACTAATGAGTATTTCACCCCAGTTTCACCAAGGAAAATGGGGTGCTGTATCATACATGGGAGGAGACAAAGATACTGAGGAGGGGGGAACCCTACCGATCAAGCGGGTCTGGGAGAGGGGAGGCATCACTGGCAGGATGGGGGAGGCTAAGAGAGAAGAGGTACTGGAAGTGGAATCACAGCAGAGAGAGGGAAGCCTCAGCTCTCTTAAGACGGAGAAAGCACCGGGGCGGATAAATTACATCCCAGAGTGCTGAAGGAACTTAGGATGTCCTAGCTAACCCCTGGGCGGAGTTTTCACCATCTCTCTGAGGACAGGGTGGGTGCCCCAGGACTGGAAGGTGGCATATAGTGCCTATCCGCAGGGGGATCAAGGGAGGTGGCAGAGAACTGGGTCTGTCAGCCTGACATCAGTGGTGGGCAAGGTGATGGAGGGCATTGTCAAGGAGAGAGGCTAGGGGGACCTGGAAAAGTCAGGGTGCCTGGACGATGGACAGCATGGATTGCCTCCCGGAAATCATGTCAGACAAACCTTGTGGAGTTCTATGACTGGGTGACAAGTGCCTTGGACCTTGGTAGACCAGTGGACATCCCTCTTTCTAGACTTCAGCAAGGCATTTGACTCTGTTCCTCACATGGGCCTGTTGGATAAGCTGGGAGTAATGGGGGTGGGGAACCAGATGATCAGATGGATAGGCAATTGGCTCCAGGACCGACCCAGAGGGTCGTAGTTGGCGGATAGTCTCATCCCAAAGAGGGCTACTAGTGGGTCCCACAGGGATCAGTCCTTGGGCCCTCCCTTTCAACACCTATGTCTCTGACATAAGGACAGGAATCAGGAGTGAGATGAGTCTCATGGATGACCCAAACTGGGGCTGGTGGATGGGGAGGAGGGGAGGGTGGCCCACAGGAGGACCTGGAGGCTCTGGAAAGATGGTCTAGAAAGTGGAAGCTGAGGTACAATGCAGGGAAATGCAAGGTCTCCACCTGGGGCCAGAAACCCGGGCCAAGTGTGCACCCTTGGGGGGAATGCTACAGTCTCGATGGCTGAGAGGGACCTGGGGTGGTGGTGGATGTCAAAATGAACAACTCGGAGACTTGTAGGGAGGGCAGCCAAGGCCAACAGGATGCTGGGATGCATCGCTAGGGGATCACCTCCAGAAGGAGGGAGTGATGCTCCCTCTGTATAACTGCTTGGTGAGGCCACACCTTGAGTACTGCATGCAGTTTTGGAGGCCACACTTAAAGAGGGACATTAAACTCCTGGAGAGGGTCCAGAGGATGGCAACAAAATGATTTGGGGCTTGGGGGACAGGACCTATGAGGAGAGGCTCAAAGAGCTAAATATGTACACATTGGAAGAGAGAAGGGACTGGGGGGACATGATAGAGGTCTTCAAGTACATGAAAAGGGTAAATAGGGGAGGAACAGTCAGGGTGCTTGAAGGAAGGAGGAGGGGGCCACTAGAGGGCATGGGTGGAAGCTGGAGGGAAGGATGTCCACAGGGACTAGAGCTGACCCTCTGTGAATACCGCCATCATCACATTTTAACTCAGAGAGTCTCCTGAGAGACACATTTACATCTTATTACTAGCAAACAGGCTAGAAGGAGGGGTGAACCACCAAAGGGGAATCATAAAAACTGCCATCACAGAGGCAACAAGCCTTTGTGTGAAGCAAATAAACAAATCAAAATGGAAGAAAAAGCCACTATGGTTCTCAAAAGAGATGGTGGGGAAAGTCAGGGAGTAAAAGATAGCATTCAGGAAGTACAAGGAAACACAGAAGGAGCAGGACAGAGAGCTGTACCAGTTAAGGCAGAAGGAAGCAGGGAGGGAAGTCAGAATAGCAAAGGCCCAAACTGTGGAAAGGATAGTCAACTCAGTTAAGAAGGGGTATAAAACCTTTTATAGGTACATTAGGGAGCGTAGAAAGATAAAGGGAGGGACAGTGAGGCTGAATAGAATGAACGGTGGGTGGGCAGAGGGGGATAGTGAAAAGCAGGGATACTAAACGAATATTTCTGCTCAGTATTCACAAAGAGGAGGGGGAGGTGCCTAATCTAATTAACAGAAGCACTCTGGATAGGGGGGCTGATCCCAGTCCTTTCACAGAAGAAAGGGTTCTAAAAGAACTCCTAAAACCAAAGGTGAACAAAGCAATGGGGCCTGATGGAATTCACCCCAGAATTCTAAAAGAATTAAGCGGAGAACTAGTGAAATCACTGCCTACCCTTTTTAACAAATCATGGGGGGATGGTGTGGTACCCAAGGACTGGAGGAAGGCAGATGTGATTCCCCCACAAAAGTGGGACCAAGACAGAGGCAGGAAACTACAGACCTGTCAGTTTGACCTCTGTGGTAGGGAAAGTGATGGAATCACTTCTGAAGGAAAGAATTGTTGAGTACCTAGAGGCCAGTGGGTCACAGGACCCAAGGCAGCATGGGTTCACAGTGGGAAGGTCATGTCAGATGAATCTAATTGATTTCTTTGACTGGATGACCAAAGTAGTAGACTGAGGAGGGGCTGTGGACATGGCCTACCTAGACTTTAGCAAGGCATTTGACACAGTCCCACACAAAAGATTAATAAACAAATTAGCCAGCCTGGGAGTGGGTCCCAGGGTGGTAGCCTGGGTAAAACATTGGCTGGACAACAGACACAGAAGGTAATTGAAATGGAGCCCACCTGAAGAAAGAGGGGTCACTATGGGTACTGCAGGGTTCAGTACTGGGTCCAGTTCTTTTAATATCTTTATAAGTGACACTGCAGAGGGACTGGAAGGAAAAGTATGCCCTTTGCAGATGACACAAAGATCTGCAACAGGTTGATACACAAGGAGGCATGGAAAGGATGAGAAGGGACTTGGCAAGGTTGGAGGAATGGTCAGAAGTATGGCAGCTAGATTCAATGCAAAGAAGTGCAAAATAATGCACCGGAAACAAAACCCAGGGAAGATTACACAAAGGGGTGAGGTAGTAACAAAAACAAAAATGGAAAGACACCTGGGGGTAATCATATCAGATGACCTTAAGCATTAGCAAGCAATGTGAGAAGGCAGTAGGGAGAGCTGGGGGTATACTGAGATGCATAGGGAGAGGCATCACCAGCAGAAAACAGGAAGTTGTTATCCTTCTGTACAGACAGTTGATAAGACCCCATCTGGAGTACTGCATCCAGTTCTGTAGACCCCATCTCCACAAGGATACAGACAGGATAGAGGCAGTCCACAGGAGGGCAACTAGAATGATGCAGGGCCTGCAAGAGAAGCCATACGAGGAGAGACTAAAAGAGCTTAATATGTATACCCTTGAGGAAAGGAGGGAGAGGGAGGACATGATAGAAATGTTTAAGTATCTCAATGGAATCAACAAAGTCCAAGAGGGCAGCATCTTTCAGAAAAAGAGACATGCGAGAACAAGGGGACACAATTTAAAGATATGGGGGGGTGGTTCAGGGGCACTGTGAGGAAGTATTTTTTCACAGAGAGGGTAATGGATGCATGGAACAGCCTTCCTGAGGAGGTTGTGGGGTTTAAAACTGTGGGAGAATTCAAGAATACATGGGTAGACATAAGGCAATTTGTGGGGAAGGAAGAAATAGGCTGTTGGTTAACTAGATCTGCGGCTTATCCTGTAGGTAGGAGAATGGGTAGACTAGGGGCCAGCTGTCCTTATCTGCCATTAAAGTCTATGTTTCTATGTTTATTTGTCTCTGCAACTTCCAACCTGACAGATGTAATGACACAGCAAGGGACATTGGGATCTGAATAGCTGACCAGGGACCTGCCTTCCTTCCATTCCCTAGACCTGGTACCCTTTGCTGACTAACTACTCAGCAGAGGATCAGCAATATCTCCAGACTGAGTTCCTGTGGGCTCACCTCCCTGTGGGAGTATGACAGCCAGCTACAAGTGCTTGGATCTATTAACTGCTCCACCATTCTGACCACCATTCTAACCTGCACAGCCCTGAAGGGCTGAAGTTGTTAGATTCCTCCACAATTCAGAGGGCACATGGAGGTAGTAACCCCACCCCGGGTCCTAGCTACCACAAGTACTGCTTCCCACCCTCCTCCAAGTGCTGATCCTGATGGGCAGAGTGTTCCAAGGACAAATCTCCTACAGCACCAAAGCATTCCTCTCCCACCTGGCTGTGGGAGGAGGCACTGAGAGGAGCCTAAACAGTCATTCAGTTCAGGAAAAACACAGTTCATCACATAATTGACAGGCCAGTCTCCATCTCCTTTCTCTCCTCTTTGAAGCAAATTTCCACTCTCATCAGTGTATTTTATTTTCCAAGTTGCTACTTTTGCTGGGGCTGTTTGGCAATGGTTGCTGCAGTGCTTCCAAAGGATTTGGGTAGTCTCACTGTCTGGAATCAGGAACACTCAAAGGCTACCTATCACCAAGTGTAGGGATGACAGTTGCTTCAAACTGATGCAACTGTTGCTGTCCAGCCCCAGCTAGTTGGCTTCTCTCCTTTAGAACTCTGGACCAAATGAGTTGACCCAGCCTCCTAAAGGACCCAGATGTTAACCTTTTCAAGTCTTGTAGACCTACATAAGGAGCCAGGGCTAGATATTCAAAACTTTGCCTGGTGTGCAAAGTGATTGTGCTCTTGTTTGCCCAGGGTTTTCACCTGCACAATAGCCAAATGAGGCTTCTGTGTGTGTAATGGGTAGTGCATGCAAATATGTAATGTATGCGTGTTAATGGAGGGCAGGGACTGGAATACTGTGCACTGTGATATTCAGTGCATTTGCTCTGCGCAGCGGGGCTAGCGTGAGGTCATGTTGCACAGCGCAGATACTGCTTATCAAAACCTAGACTTACTCTGGGTAATGCTAGTGGCCACTGGGGTCACTGCACAACAAGCAAACTGGCAATTTGGTGTTGAGGCTAGTGATCGAGAGCAGAGAGGAGGCTCATGAAGGACACCACTAGATGCCTAGGAATGTCTGTCCACATACCGAGGCTAGTGATTGGAGAGCAGGGAGAGCACTAGACACCAGGGAATTTTTGTCACATCTGGCTAGCTCTCGGGTTTGTGTAGCATCCACATCTTGGGTGTGCATTAAATTCTTTTTTCACACACTGTCCCATCCTTTATTCTGTATATAATTAATGGCTTCAGTTTTTTTTTAATGTAAAAATCCTTCTGTTAAATATCGTAACACCTGAGTAGGTGTTATGGTGTTCACGCGCTCTCTTCCCTTAAGAATGTTCTCAAGACACTGAACAAACACAGCTTGAGCTTAAAATGCTCCATTTCTCTTCACACACAACTGACCACAAAATCCTTGGGCTGCTTCTTCAGCGGGTCGGGAGGCTGGAGGTATTCTCACAGTGGGAGGGAGTAAAAGGGAAGTTGGCGATGCGAGGGACAGCCATACTGGCACGATGCAGCTCTTCAGTGCTGCCGACAGGGGACAGAGTTTAAACTAAACCTCTAAAAGAAAAAAGTCACCCTTCAATTATAAATAACAAAATATGGGGTGCAGTGTGTTTTACTTGAAGTTCACACACTCCCTCATTGTTGGATAGCTAATAAACCCCGAGGGCGATGCTCTCCAACAACTCGCGAGTGCGTAAATTCTCATAACACACTGCACCCCATACTTTATCCTATATTTATTGCTTTTGTTGACCTGGAAAGGAGGTCAAGGCAATTCTGCCTATTTTCAGTGTTTTCCAGGGGTGGGGAGATACAGATGCAAACTGACTTATTTATTTTTTTAAAATTTATTTATTCCCTCAGCTGGGGGGTTGTTACCTATGTTTTCCCCCATCTGTCTGGACTTTGTGACCCCACACCACTCCCACTACCTGTGCTCGACCCCCTCCTTCATTTCTCTCACTGGCTGCTTCATGGTGGGTACTTACCTCACCACCGCGGAAGCCGGGGGTCAGGATCTAGGAAGACCATCTCAAGTTGCAGTGGCATGGTGCTGACAAGTCAGACTTCTTCTAGCACCCCGGAAGATTTTCGATGTAAGGGTTCTCCATCCCTCAGCATGGGCATGCATTGGCATCAATGATGCTGTCATGCATGCTTCTGCACACTACACATCCAGTGCCATCCATGCCATCCCCACAGAAAAAACACCACTTGAACAGACCCCCAGCCACCACTGGAAGACTGCACAGCCGTGGTTCTCCCACCCCACCCTCACCAGATGAAGAGAGCAGTACCTGGGATGCCTGATCATTCCCCCCCGGCCGACCCTCCGACACCCAAGGTCGCTCCTGACCCCATGTCATCAGCATGGCGCGACATGTGGCATCCAGTGCCACAACCCTCAGTGTTGCCAGACTGGTGCAAGCTAACATATTGAATCAGAGGTTAAGTTGTTTTTGCTGTTTTTAGTGAAAGAGTGAATTTCAAATTTATAGATTATTGAGTTTTTGTTTTCAAAAGCATACAAGTACAGCATAGACATAAAATACATGGCAAGTATCACCAGCCCTGGCCAGAGCACCTACGTGTGCTCCTTGGATTACTTGCCAGGACAGCGGGGATATTCCCTTCACTTTTTGAAAAGTGCCATGGGATTTTTTAAATATACTAGAATAGGCAGAAGGGACCTGACTGTATTGTTTCTGGAAAAAGACAGCACCTCAGAAAAACAGCACTCCAGAGTCATATTGGGATTTACTTAAGATCCTGGTGTGGGGCTAAAACACACTGCATTCTGATCCCCCAGCTGTGCAACCTTCTGAGCCACTGATGCTTATAACATGTGGCATTACCTACAGTGACCCTATGGACAAATGCCTTATGTGGCCATAAAACATCTCATGACACTAATTATTATAGCTATGTCAAAGTGCAGTACTGAAAAATGTACAAAGAGGCACAATAATATCCCTGTAGACTGCTGTATTGATGGAAAATGCAGAACCCATCCCCATTTCTTTAGCTGATCTCACCTGTCTTAGTCCCTCTGACTTAGTGAATGTTGGCCCACACTGTGAAAAATACTATTTTTACACAATGTTGTCCTGCAATTATCTTAAAGAGCACAGATTTAAAGCAATTGTTCTTGCAATCTGACACTTCCCTGCAGTTGCACTCTTTTATTTCTTTGTCTTCTAGAAAAAAAAATAACCATTTGGTGATTCTACTCCGCAGACCTGGCTGGTTGCTAATCAAAATGGTGTGCTTGTGTGTGTTTTTTTGGGGTGGGGGGCTCACCTGGGATCCCATGTGCCACCACCGAACTTTGCCACCTATGTATCTGCTTGTTCCAGCCCTAGGAATGCAGCTTGAAAGGGGACCGGAGGAGCAGCTAACTCAAGATCCACACACTTCTGCACATGTTTGAGCAGCAGCCTCCTCAAACGTGTCACCTGTTTTTCTAGCATGAGTGTTTTTTAGTGCCAGAAGTGCCCACCCAGCAGAAATCCTAGAACCACATCAGCGGCCAGCTAGCAAGTCCCCTAGTGTGCTATGACCCCAGGAACACCAGTGGACATAAGGGGGCTCTGAGGCAGTGGGGGAGTGGGAAGAAGACAGACCTGGATATTTTGATGCAATGTGCATTTAGAGAGAGAGAGAGAGAGAGAGAGAGAGAGAGAGAGAGAGAGAGAGAGAAAGAGATCATGTGGCTCCTTGTGGCACAGAGAGTCAACATTACTGGGGGGGTGGAAAGGAGCGTCTGCCAGGGGGTAATGGGGCTTTTACCCACTCCACACCGCCACTGGAATGTCAGGCAGAGTTGTGCAAACCAAACCAGGGATTCATGTGATAAAGGCAACTCCTAAAGAGCACTGATCACATAGAGCAAGACAAAAACTGTCTGACACAAACAGGGTGACAGACCCCAGGATGACCATCACAAAAGGCGATGGTTGCTTACTACACACAGAAAAAACATCCATATCTATTTTTATGAGAGTGTAGCTCCCTACTACACTAGCTGTGCAGGATATAGCATCGTTATTCACCACTCACTGTCATTAGAAGTGCTATTATTTAGTCACTCATATTGAGTATCAATAGTAGTCACTGATAGGGTGCTACCCCAGACCAGGGATGGTACAGTGGAAATGGTGGCAAATTAAAAAAAAAAATTAATAAAGACTTTTGAGTACAGGGCTCTGTTGAAGTACAAGGGCCATCATGTTTGTGAGCCTTGAACTGGAAAGCAGCCAGTTTGGTGCAGTAAGGCAAACTAATGGATTATGGGCATAGGTATAGTTTGGTAGGGTGCAGGGAGGTGCATTGCCCTCCCCAAATGTGTCCTCACTGACACTTTTTTTCAGTAATTTTAAATTAGTTACACAAAAATCCTATCCCCTAAACGTCAAAGTCAAACTATGGCTATGATTGTGGGAGGATTATGTAGCAGGTTCCTCCCAATTGGACTGGTGGGCTTTTTGAGCCAATCTGTGGGCAGGCTAGGTCGGAAGGACTGATTGACAGCCCTGTCTGCCCAATTAGAGGTGGAAGAGAAGGAAAGAAGTTTCTGAGCCCTTCAGAAGCAGGGAACAGTTCAGGTGGGATGCCGAGCAGTGCAGAGCTGCATTACTGTTAGGGAGCTGGGGCCTCCCCAGGCCTGCTCCACATAGGTCCTCCCCAGGGCCCACTCCTTGGAAGTTCAGTGGGCTTTCTCAGTGGGCTGTCTTCTATGCTCAAATCTGCTAGAAAGAACTGAATAGATTGTGCCTGAAAGGGCACAACTGAACTGAGAGTTGTGATAGTGCCAGAAAGGGCACCAACTGAGCTGAGAGTTGTGATAGTTCCAAAAGGGCAGGCGCTGATTGAGCTGAGAATTGTGATACTGCCAGAAGGGTCACCGCCAGAAAAGAGAAGCTGAAGAGATTGTGCCTGAAAGGGCACTGTTGGGAGAGTTACAGAATCGTGGCAGGTGGGCACAGTGCAAGATAGAATAAAATATTATGCCAGAAAGAGAACCATGGAGAGAAGTAAAAGAGATGGTGGCAGATGGCACTGTGAGTGAAAGAGGAGGCCTAGCCAGATCACACATCCTTCAAATCCATCTGGGCTCATCCAGAATGTTCCTGGTAGTCCTTCCCAGGGCTCCTCCAAAATATTCATTGTGAACCTATGCCTGGGTTCACCCATATCCAGAGACTGTTCCAGGGCACCCTGCAGAAAATGTGAACCAGAGGGACCATTGCTGCATCCAAGAGTTTCTGAGCTGATCTGAGTGGATACAGAGACTTGCATCCTGTCCAGACTGCTTCAGAGCCAGGTAAGGGGCCAGCTAGTCCTCATCAACTAGGGTGGATTGGGGAACAGGGAGCCACGGGCGCTTGCCCAGCTACTGGTGTACTCTTGACCTATTGGTGGAATCGGACCATGGGATTTTTCCTGGGGTCTGGGCACCATGTGAGCAAGGAAGATGCTGCACAGTGGTCCAGTATCCTGGGTGTGATTCAGAAGAAGTGTGAGACTGAAGTATTGTCACCAGAGAAGGTTGAGCTAAAAGGACATTGTAGCAAAGAGTATGAACTAGAAGAGTTGCATTTGGAGAGTTCAGCCAGAAGGGCACCAGCTTGAGATGATAACAAAAGCTGTGTTCACAGAGATGGAGACAAGAAAGGCTGAGCTGCTGTCACCTATTCTGAAAGAATCCAAAGCTTCTGGGCTGCAATTTGCTCCTGTGTGCTGCTTCCTGCTTCTTCTGAACTGCTTTCCTGCTTATGGTGTGTTGCATCCAAGGGCCACACAAGTTTTGGCAGTGCTGGATGAAATTTGTCTCCTGTTTTGAATTACAGTTGGTTTTCCAGTTTTGTTCAAAAGTTCAAGCAAGTTTGTTGGAACTTCATTCCTTATTAAATCTGTGCTAGTACTCTATGACATGTTTGTCGGGTTATAATGCAAGCTTGCTAAGTTCTTCAAGTGCACCACTGAAAGATCTCAACATAACAACCAGACCTGCACCTGGACTCTAATATAACTCTATCTGGCCCAATTATTCTCTATGGGTGGAGGCACTGTGCTATTGGGACCAACCCCCTACTACAGGAGAACAAACAAACCCAACCACCTCAACCAGGTGTGTCTCATTATGTCACCCGGCAGGGGTGGGAACCCGGTCACAGTGCAATCAGGGGGTTCACTTTTTAAATTTAATTTATTTAAACATTCATTTTTATTCATTTTATCAAGGTAGCATACAATGTGTAATTCTTTGGTTTCAAGGTATAGCAATAGCTACAACCAGACAGAAATGTGTATACAAAGGATCTTATTTTTGTTGTTCATTGTTACCCATATGGGAGGGTACATCAAAATTAATACAGTATAAAAAGAAAACGGCAAATTGGCAGATGCAGACAACACCATAGACTATGACTTGAGAATAAAAAGTCCCAGAGTGCACAGCACTCTCAAAGAGTCAGAACTCTGACTTTCAAAGTCCACATAATCACTGAAAATCAAAAAAAAATTGCTGCTAAGCATTGCAGATGTGTTCCCTGGGAACAAAACACAGTAGAAAACAGAAGGAATAGAAAAGAGAAGGAATATTGTTTTTCCATGTAAACGATAACTTGCAATGGGTTATATGTCAACATTGAGGTTTATTGGAGGTTTAAGGGATAAATGAATATAAGCTGGGGTTGGGATCGGAGGGAGGGGGTTACCACTGGCTCTAGGGATATTGGAATGTAAGCCAGGACTGGGATTGGAGGGAGGTGGGGGTTACCACTGGCACAAGGCATAATGGTAATTCATTCTGTGCTGGGATTGGGGGGGTTACTACTGGCACCAGGGGTAATATTTAGTTATAGAATGGGCTGACAGGTGCACTAGCACCAGGGATAGATTTATTTTCAACAACGGGCCAGTGATTGTCGGCAATGTGTGCCAGGGACCACAGGGAGTAGTTGTGCTCCCCCAGAAGCCAATTGGCTCAGTGGCTGCATTACTTCCAGCAGCTGCTATGGTTGTGTGGAATTAAGGTTTTTTTTTTCCTGGTGGTATTTGTGCTGCACAAAAGGACTGTGCTAAACCATTCTGCACCGTGCTGCTGAATATGAGCTTGAGTGCATATTCATGGCCATGCTCCTCTCCTTGCCTGCATGACTACATTGTTTTGAGTGGGTCTTAATCCTCTTTGCCTGCACAACATCGCCTTTTGAATATGTGGCTCCAGTGCAAACCCCAGTTTGCATGGGCAAAGACCTGTTGACAGCCATGCAAACTTTTGAATATCTGGCCCCTAGTGTCATTGTCCAGCTTCAGTTGTCCAAGGAATTTTGCCACCCATAGAAGCTGATTTCATACATGCGGTCCTGCAGTAGTGACCACAACAGTGCTCAGTACATCTGTTTTCAGAGACCATCACCATGGGTTAATTTGTTAATCTTTCTGCACTAATTCAATTAAGTTCAAATCTAGTAGAGTTTTAAAGAAGTCCACAACAAAAGGATAAAGTTCTTTCCTTCATTTTTCCTCCAAAATCTCAACAAGGCAAACATTCACTAACCTTGCACCATTTTCAAGCAGTTTTAATTTCATATGCTGGATTTTATTCTCCTGAACCACTCCAGAGGCTACCGCCATGGATTTCTCAACTGTTCAGCCTCATTTGCCACCATGTCCAGTTTAGTCTCAACTATAGAAATGTGTTCACTTTTTTAAAATTTTTATTTTTAATCCAGCTCCATAACAAAGGTCTCCAAGTCCTTTTTTATGGCCTTGAGTACCCCGCTGTTAGGTGGTTGTCCCTCATCTCTGGCCTGCTGCCCCACTATATGGCATTGTTTTCCCATCACAAAAGAAGACCATGTTCCTGTAAAAAGATCCCAGCAGTGTTTACAATATAGAAGGTAAATTAATATGTGAAAAACAAGTCTGTGTCCAAATTTGAGGGTGTTTATTCAGTGGTTGATTGGGAGCTCTGCAGGAACAAGCCTTACCCCATTGGCTGCTAGTCATGTTTTCCCCATTAAAATGTTTGCTAATAAAGTTTTCCAAACTAATTTATGCTTTGTAGTAAATCAAGTAGGGTAGAATAATAATTATCCAAATACCTTTCCTGGCTTAAACAGGTAGCAGTTTGACATACCTGTTCCAGCTACCAACTGGGTAGTCCAAGCCTAATTAAAACAAGTCTCTGGCTATCTTGAGAAGTTTCCTTGATGGATCTTCAAGTTTTAAAGTAACCTTGTCAGGCCACTTGGTCCCAAGAATACATTTATAACCCAAATAAGAATATGACTTTTCCTGTAATGCAAACAATTTTTTTATATTTTTTTTTAACTTAAATGAGGCTGACAGAGTCCTTTCTTTGCTCCAGAAGTCAGAAATCTTTATAATAGAGTGCAAGACTAGGCAAATATAACAGTGGGGAAGATAGGATGATAGGTTTGGCTGAAAAACAAAATACCTGTGTTTCTGTGTTAATTTTTTCACCATCATACATCAACTGCTGGTGTGCTTTTATGTTTGCTTGTGCGCACAGCACAGAAGAAGCATATTGAGATAGTAGAGCATTGCAGAGGTGTGGCAGTGTTGTGACCAATACAGCAGATGCTTTAGTGGGTGTATCCCTCGGCCACCAATTAGTGCTGAAGCTGCCGATGATGGCAGTTTCAGAGTGAGCTCTACACTTGAAAGAAATCTGATACTGCAATCTCGGTATTAGAGTGGCAGCTCCTCCCTCCCAACTAGGCACACAGCAGGACAACAAATTTAAATGTTAGCTCCTTCCCTGCTGACATCAGGGTGCTCAATCCTCATGTCAGCATGTGTCTGCCTCCCCCTATTAATGTGGTACACTGGGAGCCACTCCCAGTGTGTCAAAAAATACTTCTTTGATGCTTCTGATACTGGAATGCCCAATTCCGGTGTCAGATACACCCCCCCATGCCCCTGTGTTCTGAGTCAATCTCTGGGTGCCCAATCCCCAAGTCAGCATTGATTCCCCCCCAGTACTCTGGTACACTGGGAGCCCACCCCAGTGTGCCAAAATCCGTTTTGTTAATATTTCATCTGTAAAAAATAAAACAGTCCCACTTATGTTTTTTTTAAACCTGAAAAAAACCCAGTCCCTCATCGCTCCCATAGCCCCTCAAGCCACATCCTCCCTCTGTGCATCCCCCTTCCTCCCCACACCCCCTTATCCATACCTACCTCCAGAGGTCAGGAGCAGCAATCTTCTGTGGACTGGGAACACCTCTACACTCTTCAAAGACCAACCAGGAACTGAAGAAATGACTGTAAGCCCTATAATTGTAGTCAATGTTTTTTTTTAACTTATGTTGATATCTCAGCCAATTTTTGGTCTCAGATTTTCATAATGGGGTTCTCGGGAACCCACATCATCAACACTGGCACTGTCATTTCATTTCTCGGTCCCAAAAGTTGATTTTGCAATCACTGCACATAATCACCTTTCAGGATCAATTAATGAAATGGCAGTGCTACTGTTCATGAGGTGGGGTCCCCTTAAATCTTGTTGCAAATATAGTGAAAAAAATTAAAAAATGGCTGCATTATGAGTGTGCATTGCACAGTTTCTATGCACACTCGTAACTTTGCCACTTTTTCATATTTTTACTCCAGATTTTCAACATTGCCATTTCGACACACCTCATGAACACTACAGCTGTCATTTTTCACATACTACCTGAAATGTGTTTTCGCACCTGTGGCTCCAAATGGCACACTCACTGTACAAAATCCTTTTTTGGGATTCAGTAATGAAATGATACTGCCACTTTTCATGAGGTGTGGTCCCAAAAAGCCCACGTTGGAAATTTGGAGCAAAAATACTAACACACACTCGGGCGTTAGGGTTTCCAACCATAACGCCCACCTTGTCCAGACTGACAAGTATTGGGGGGGGTGAATTGGGGTCATTGGCTGTAATGCTCATGTTATTTCACCACCACCCTGCAGCAACTGATAGGCATCAAGGTGTGCCTAGGGTCTTCAACCCAATGTTCACCCCATTCTCCTATACTGCACCCATGGCTGGCAGTATAGTCTAGAGTTTAGGGTAAACTGTGAAGTAAAAGCATGAGGAAGGGAGCCATCCATTACGGTGACACCTTCCTTGTGCAATCCAGTCATGGCGACGGACTGGTAGGGCGACCGGATGAGGGGGTGGGCAAAGGAGGTGACAGGATGTCACTATATGTACGCGCGCGTGAGGTGGAAGCGAGCATGGAGAGCATGGGCTGGGGGGTGGAGAGGATATAGGGGTGACACTGCGATTGTTGGTTGGACTGTGGCATGGCGTCAGTGATTGTGCAATGGCTGGGGTGGCTGAGGTACTGGGTTTGGGTCCGGGCGCTGGTGTGATTTTTATTGCACCGGCCAAAACCTTTATTTTTACTAGTTTCACCCTAACATGCACCCCCTGGAGTTGAGAATCCTTAAGTGGGGGTGAGGCAACCCACATGAGGGAGGGGGGTGGAGGGTGAGCCCCCACAGAAGTAGTAAAATATGTCCTGGTGCTGTGTTGGTGCGCCAGGGTTATCAGAGTGCCAAAATGTGTTCTGCACTCTGACTGAGCCATAACGTCGATCGTCTTTAGGCGTTAGCCGTTATCACATAGACCCAGAGGTTAGAGTAGTGAGCTGTGAATGAGCTTGGTACATCCAGCAGACCAGACCTTGGTTTAATTCTCACAATCTCCACTTGAATACTGTGTGACTATGAGCAAGTCACTTAACTGCCCAGTGCTCCCAGGTTGCCCCTGAAAAGTGGCACTTGTGCCCATTGGGCCTTATCTAGTTACTAAAGACTAAATAAAGTAAAAAATAAATAAATAAATAAATCTCTTCTTATTTCCTTATGGAATGGGGTGAATGTAAGGACCAAAGACCTCAAGTCACACTATGACACCTGTCAGTGTTTACAGGGTGGGGTGAGGTGGAATGACAGGAGTGTTACGGCTGACTACCCAAAGGCACACCCCCAACACCTGTCAGTCTCCGCAGAATGGAGGTGGAGGTTGGCTTCAATGCTTCACTGCCATTCCTATTATGCATCTCTCTAACTCCTGCACTACCAATGCCAGTACCAGCAAGCAAACATTTGGCATTGACAAATCCTTGTTATTCATTGCAATCAATCTCCAAAATAATCCAAAAAGAAGATAGTACATCCTTCGTAGAACATAACCTTTCCTCAATGAAAAATATCTTGCTTTTTCTTGTTTTTCTTCTCCCTGTTCTCTTCTATCCATAACTTGGACCCTTTTAATTACCTTTCTATTAAACTGAAACCCATAAATTCCATTACAACCCACCACCTCCCTTACTATTGCCGTACTCTTGCTGAAGAAAAAGGTTTTCTCCTGCCTCTGCCCCCATAGTAGCTGAGATGACCAAATTGTCATCTGTTATGCCCGCCATTCACAGTAGATGTCCAAAGTAAAAGTTTATTTATTGATTGGGACCTTTTATTGAATAGAAAACTATAAATGTTTATTTATTTCCCATTTCTCTGATTTGTATATAGAGTTTTTTCTTTCCTCTATTCTTCTTCTATAATATTATAATATAATATAGAAAGGAGGGCAGAGGGGTGAGTGGCTATGTTCATTAGAGATGACATAGAAATTGCTATGGTAGAAGAGGCAGAGGAACGTGGAGGCCTTATGGGTCACTCCACGATCCCCAGCAGGAGATAAGGTCAAGCTGGGTGTATATAGGCCCCCGGGATGAGTGATGTTCTAGAGGATGGTTTGCTGGACAACATCATTGCCCAGTGTGGTCCAAAAGGGGAAGGGTGGGTGATGGGGACCTTAATATGCCAGGTACTAACTGGGGAACCATGTCCTCTAAGGTGGCCAAGGCAGAGGCTGCTGGATGGCTTCCAGGATGTGTTCTTAACACAGCATGTGATGGAGCCCAAAGGGAGGGGCATGTCCTGGATGTGGTTCTGGCAGATGGGGATCTGGTGAGGGACATGGTTGTACAGGACCCCTGACTGGGAGTGACCACAATACTGTCTGGTTTCAAATAAGCATTGGGGGAGTGGGGTGAGATCTAGGACACTGGCAGTGGACTTCAGGGGGCAGACTTTATGGGCATGGGAAATATTCTCAAGGATCACTTGAAGGGATTACCTCAACAACAAGTGTGGAAAAGGAGATGGGAGGTCATAAACGGGGACTTCATGAGGCAGTCAGGATCTGCGCTAAGTTGAAACGTATGAGCAAGGTCACATAAACCATGCTGGTGGTCCAGGAGGTCCAGGTAGCAGTCAGAGAAAAGAAGGCGGCTTACAAAAAATATAAAACAACAAGAGGGGATAGGGATAAGGAAATGTACCAGCTTGCATCTAGAAAAGTCACCCATATGGTGAGGGGAGCAAAGTCCAGTAAAGAGCATCGGCTGGCACAGGGGATACATGGAGGGGAAAAGGGGTTCTTCTGGTACATTGGGGAGCGGAGAAAAACTAAGGGCCATCTCAGCAGATTGAGATCAGAAGGAGGGTGGGTGGAAGAGGCGAGGGACCAGGCAGAGGTATTTAACGAGTACTTTGCCTCTGTGTTCACTAGGGAGGGATGGGATATCTACAAAGCAAGGCACAAAGGGGATAGGGCAGGGGTGGGATCAGGGAGCAGCAGAAATGGAGCAAAGGGAGGAGAAAGGTACCCAGGGGTGTCGCATCTGGATAAGGATAAAAGACCAGTAAGGTGGAGGGACGGATGATGCCATCCCACCAAAGGGTGTGGTTTGCCCTCAAGGCCCTAAGAAAGACAAATCTCCTGGCTGGATGGCATTCATCCGAGAGTACTATGGGAATTGGCGGACATACTGGCTGCACCCTGGCGGAGCTTTTCAACAGGTCATGAGACAGGAGGGTACCTAGGGATTGGCGAGAGGCACATGTGGTACCAATGCATCCATAAAGGGGGAAGGAAAGGCCGAAACTATAGACCCATCAGTTTAACCGGTGGTGGAAAATTAATGGAGAGTGACTAAAGGAACGATTGGGGGTTACTTGGAGGAGGTGGGAGGTCTGGATAGTCGGCAGCATGGGTTTGTGCCAGGTAGATCATGTCAAACCAACCTTGTAGAGTTCTATGAATGGGTAACATCAGAACTGGATAGGGGTAAGCCTGTGGATGTATTATTCTTGGACTTCAGCAAGCTTTGACTCTGTCCCCCACAATGGTCTGGTGGAGAAACTGATGGGGTTAGGAGTAGGCCCTTTGATGGTCAGATGGATTGAAAACTGGATAGCTGGACACACTCAGAGAGTAGTGGTCTGTGGGGAGCTCTCGACCCCACAGAGGTTGGTAGGTGGGGTACCACAGGGGCCTGGTCCTGGGTCCAATCCTGTTTAATGCATACATATCAGACATCAGGGATGGTATAGGGGTGTGAAATGAGTCTCTTCATGGATGACTCCAAGATGGGAGCAGTAGTTGAGGGAGAAGAGGGAGGTTGGCCCTGCAAGGACCTGGACACCCTGGAAGCTGGGCTCACATATGGAAATTAATTACAATATCACCAAGTGCAAGGTGTTGCATCTTGGTCGGGAAACCCTAAAACACAGGTACACCCTGGGAGGAGGTGCTGGAAGCCTCAACAGGGGAAAAAGACCTAGGGGTCATGGTGGATACATGTATGAATAACACTTGAGCAGTGCAGGAGAGCAGCTAGCAAGGCAAACAGGATGTTGGGATGCATCGCAAGGGGATCACCTCTAGGAGCAAGGAAGTGATTCTGCCACTGTACAATGGACTGGTTAGACCACACCTTGAGTACTGTGTACAGTACTGGAGACCACACTTGAAGAGGGACATACAGCTCCTGGAGAGGGTACAGAGGAGGGCAACAAAGATGATCACGAGGGCTAGGGGATTTGACTTACGAGGACAGACTTGAGGAGCTCTGCCTGTTTTTCATTGGAGGAGGAGAGACAGGGGGACATGATTGAGGTCTTCAAGCACCTCAAGGGAATAAATAGGGTAAACATGGAGGATCTTTGACTCAAAGCAGGGAGGCATCACCAGAGGGCATGGTTTGAAGTTGAAGGTGGAAGGTGAGGGGGAAAAGAGGAGGAGGTTTTTCACTGAGAGGTGGGGACCCTTGGAATGCTCTGCCTGGTGAGCTGGTTCAGAGATCCACAGTGGAGAGCTTTAAGAAAGGGTGGGACAGACACAGAAAGTGGATGTATCAGATGATAGCCTGTCCCGGGGGTGGGGATGGATGATAGGGGTTTCTGGAGCACAAGGGATAGGAGGGTCTCGGCACCCAACTAAGGATCTAGGTTCGAGCAGACTTGATAGACCATAAGGCCTAATCTGCTGGCAAATAGTATGTTAGTATGTTAGTATGTAATATTCACCCCCCCCCCCCACTGCTTGTAAGGCTATAGTGTTGTATAGATGGGATATGAGGTTTGATGCATGGAATGAGGTACTGCTTTAATTTTGGGGATTAAAAGTCTGTTCAGAAGCCCGTCTGTATCTTCTGGATCATCAAACATTGTGAGCTTTACATTTACCACAAATCTCAGCTTTTCTGGATACAAAATTGTGAACTTGATCTCTCTTTCAAATATTTCTTTTACAGAATTAAACAATTTTCTTTTATTTACAGTCTCTGTTGATAAGTCTGAATATACATTGAAAGAAAAATTTTGAAATTGTAACCCCCTTTCAATCCTCACTTCCTTATCTTGGTAATTATGTGGTTTAATGTAAATAGCTCTGGGATAACCAAGATTTGACATAGCATATCTAGCCCCACTTCTGTATGCCCTTTCCAGAGTAATCCGTTTTGGCTGTGCACACCATGCCAACACTATTGTTATCAGCACTGTTTGGACCCAGTGCCATATTTTAGTTATCCTTGAGCAAAAAAGGCAGAATTTTGGTGTTTTGAGAGGTTTTTGCACCAGTGTAACTTTGCCGTCAGTGAACTGATTGGCAAAAAAATTTCAGGAACCAGAGATCCTGACACATTTTTGTGCTTTCCAAATTGAATGTAAATTGGTTGAACTGGGACAAAGTTATTCAGATGCACAAATTGGGGGATAGCATTAAAGTGTTTACTCAGCCCTAAGATACAGGCGCTATCACGCCTGTATAACGTAAAACATCATGTAAACTGGTTGCTGAGGTGTGTGGTTATTTTATACTGCTGACTGGTTTTTGCACTGCACTATTGTGAGTCACACCAGGGCCACTTACCTTGCATACTGTACTAACTGCATAACAGCAGTCTACCTGTTTCAGAGAGATGTTTCTATCCTTTCATTAAACATGTTGGGTTAAGACTTATTGTAAAAATTGAACACCTGACCATTTATCTCTATATGTGATCACTCATAGGCTTACGCTACAGTGTGAAGTTTTGTAAAGGACCTGCTCTACTGTCTGTTATTTCAATGTTTGAGATTCTGCATTGCTATGAAGTGACACTTTGAGAAAAGGCAAATTTTGTATAGATGCATTTATGTGGAGGAGATGTGTTTATTGTGAAATATATGGACATGGATCACAATTACTTACCCATGTGGAGAGGGTCATGTAAATTCTGATTTTTAAGATAGTATGATGCACATCTGAAATGATAAAGTATTGCCTGAGATACAAAATATCAGTATTTTTTATCTTATATTGGAGTTAAATATTCTTTTGACATCGGGTTGTCTAGATTTTCATAGTAGGCACACTTAAAATAAATGCAGAACAAAAAAGATGGGCAAATAAGCAAAAAGGAAAAAAGGCAAGACTGAACATATTAGTGTATGAGAGAAGGGTTGTATGATGTTACACTTCGATGGGAACATATCCAATTTTTTCCTGTTTAAAAAATACTCTGACAGCAAGATTATCTAGTAAGATATGGATGTTCCAACCCACCACATGTCAATTCACCAACATGCCCCTTATTAGCAATGAGATTACAAATAGTCTGCATTAAGTTTGCTCTGGAATGTCTGCTGGCTGGCAGCTGGACAAAGGAGAGGGAGAGGACCTATATTCAAAGATGCTGTCAACTCCTTATTTATTTTACCAATGAATATTAAATCATTAATTGACATTACTATCATGGGTTGGATACCAGTCATATAGCATCTTATAATGTAACACACATATTCATAGCATGGAGTGAGACACTGTATACATCACTACTATGCCATGTGACTGCTGAATAACTTTAAATAAAGAAGGAACTGCTTGTGGTTTTAATCATAGCTTCCCCCAAAAATAGCAAACAGGGACTGTTTTGCTTACATTCAGGAGCTGAATTTAACTCCATATTACTGTGCCATGTGACCTTTGAGTTACTAAATACATAAGGAGCTGTCTGCACTTTTAAATGCAGCTACCCCCAAAAGCCAAACAGACAATTATGTTTACTTGCAGAAGCTGAATTTAACTGAGTATTACTATACCATATAAATGCTACATTGGCCTGATCATGTGATGGCTGCCTAACTGTTTACAGCTCCTCACTTCTCCTCCTCCATTACCACAGATTAAATTGCAACTTTACATTCATTTTTGGCTTTTAGTTTAGTACCGCCTTACCTAGCTATGTGATTTAGATGTCAGAGATCCTCTTGGTGATATCAGGTGGCTTGGAGATGGATGCTGAAATGAAGGCTGCGTTGCTCCACCACAGGCCACCTGCTACACCCAAGCTGGACAAGCAAGCCAAGTGCAATAAACAACAGGCTGAAAAATCCTCCTTCTCACCAGCATCAGGGACTACCTTGACTGATGAGAGGTTTCTGAAGAAATGAAACCTCTCCATACTTCAATAGTGGCTCTCACAGATGAGTTGAAGACATTGAGATCTTCCGTTGACTCTTTAACAACACATGTGGCTGACTCAGAGGTCTGACTCTCATTGATAGAACACTGGGGGGCAAGATGGATCCTGAAGTAACATCACTTTGGCAGCTGCTTTGCAAGCTAGAAGATAAGTTAGAAGATCTTCAGGGGTGGAGATCCTACAATAATCTTGTGTTTTTTTGACTCCCAGAACAAGAAGAGGGCCCTAATCATATCTTATTCATGCAAAAACTGTGTGACAAAGTGGCTGGTCCCTCACTGAATGGGCCACTTTACATTATCGAGAGGGCTCATCTTTAGCTGCACCTGTCACCACCCCAGGCTCACCCCCTAAGCCACTTATTTTCTGACTGCTTAATTTTCTTGATAAGCAGCATATTCTCAGTAAGGTACTGGATTGTATTGATCTGCTCTGGGAAGGGCACCACTTAAGAATTTCTCAAGACCTGACACAGTCTGTGCATGCTAAGTGGTCAGCTCTGCACTCCTTTGTCACAAAGCTGATAGTCATGGGGAAACCTTTTCAGGTTAAATACCCCAGCATGCTTCAGATTAAACATGATAGGGAATGGCATTCAATGGACATGTTGGAACAAGTGGCTCAGGAACTCAAGTGGCTTCTTCCTGATCTTTTTAAATGAGGACCACTGTCTGCTACACATCTGTGTTTTCTTGACTTTTGCTCCTTCAAGCATTTCCAGGTCTGGCCTTCTAAGACATGAGATATAAAATTCCCCTCCCTGCTTTTGTTTCTATAGCTAACCAGCTGTAATACTCTGCCTGTACCATTGTTCTACGTCATGGTTGGCCCTTTATTTATCCCTATTCTCCTGGACTCAGAACTGTGAAATTCTGTTAGTTGGAAGACGCTCCCTCAGGTTGCTGTTCTTTTTGAGGGAGAGTTCCTTTGCTTTGCTGTTGCAAGTATTGTTATGGCCCTGAGGCTGTGTTTGTGCACCCACTTCTTTTATGTGACTGAACAGTTTACCAACCATACTATTCTGCTTCTGGACTGCTCCGTGGACCTTGTACTTGTTCTGGTGAGTGAGTTCCAACTTGTTGGATTTGAGTTTCACCTGCATTTTGCAATAGAGGAGGCTGTGTATTTCTCCAGCAATACAGTAGCATCCGGTTTCTGATTTTAGTTATTTCATGAACTAGAGTGAGCTCGCTATCCCTATAATTTTGAAAAGCATGCTTCTGGACTGTGAGACTAGCGGGCTCACTGTACTACATGGGACTGGACTTATGTTTGGGAATTGTTCCACTTTGTTTTTAATATTGGACATTTTCATTCTGGAAACTTACATTATTGTTTTGGGAGATTCATTGGTTTCATGTGATAGCAGCGATCGCGGAAAGGCAATCACCATTAGGGCAAGCGTACATTGCTGAAAATCAATTTTGGTGATGTACACGCCTGGTGCACAGAAAAAGGGTGCCAGGGACTTGTTTTTTTTCTTTTTTTGTGGGGGGCTGTGCCCCCCCCCCATGGGGAGGTTTGGCACCCATACCCCCCTACTAAAGGATTCTCAATTCCAGGGGGATGCATGTCGGGGGTGCAAAAGTGGAATAAAAAAATAACATCCGGGTGCAACAAAATGAACACGTGCTTGGAACTGAACCTGGCGCCATCGCAAACCTGGCCTGCCACCCACTCACCATGCCACAGGGGCAGCTCGGCAGCCCACCACTGCACTATGCTCCACAAACCCTGTCTCCTCTTCCTCCCGTCACATGGTATGCTTGCTCCTCCCCATGCGCGTGTACATATAATGACATTCTGTCACTATATTCGCAGACCCCCCCAATCCAGTCACCCTCCCTGCTCGGTAGTCCTGTCAACAGGTGATTGAGTCACCCTTTTTGAAAGCGCCCAATCGTGGTCACCATTAGAAACATAGAACATAGAAACATAGAATTTGATGGCAGATAAGGACCGCTTGGCCCACCCAGTCTGCCCATTTCCCTACCTACTGGATAAGCTGCAGATCCTAGTTAACCAGCAGCCTACTTCTTCTTACCCCCACCCCCCAGAATTGCCTTATGACTGTCCCATGGATGCTTGAATTCCACCACTGATTTTGACTCCACAACCTTCCTCCGGAAGGCCGCTCCATGCATCCACAACCCTCTCTGTGAAAAAATACTCCTTAAATTACCTCTGAGCCGCCCCCATCTTCAAATTGTGCCCTCTTGTTCTTGCACACCTCTTCTTTGAAAGATGCTACCTCTTGGACTTTGTTGATTCCCTTGAGGTACTTGAAAGTTTCTATCATGTCCCCCTCTCCCTCCTTTCCTCGGGCTATACATATTAAGCTCTAAGTCTCTCTTCATATGTCTTCCAGTGCAGACCTGCACCATTTTAGTGCCCTCCTCTGGACAGCTTCCATCCTGTCTATGTCTTTGCGGAGATTGGGTCTCCAGAACTGCACACAGTACTCCAGATGGAGTCTCACCAGCTGTCTATACAGAGGGATAATAACTTCCTGTTTTCTACTGGTGGTGCCTCTCCCTATGCATCCCAGTAACTCCCCAGCCCTCCTTGCTGCCCTCTCACATTGCTTGCCCACCTTTAGGTCATCTGATATGACTACCCCCAGGTCTCTTTCCATTTTTGTTGTTGTTAGTATCTCACCCCCCATTGTGTACTCTTCCCTGGGTTTTGTTTCCCAGGTGCATTACCTTGCACTTCTTAGCATTGAATCTAAGCTGCCATACATTTGACCATTCCTCTAACCTTGCCAAGTCCCTTCTCATCCTTTCCACACCACCTCTGCATCAACTCTGTTGCAGATCTTAGTGTCATCTGCAAAGAGACATACTTTTCCTTCCAGTCCTTCTGCAATGTTGCTTATAAAGACATTGAAGAGGACCGTCTAATACTGAACCCTGTGGTACCCAACTAGTAACCCTCCTTTCTTCTGAGTGGACTCCATTTACTATTACTCTCTGTTTCCTATTCTCCAGCCAATTCTTTACCCAGGCTGTCATCTTGGGACCCACTCCCAGGCTGGCTAACTTGTATATTAATCTTTTGTGTGGGACTGTGTCAAATGCCTTGCTAAAGTCTAGGTAGGCCATGTCCACAGCCCCTCCCTGATCTACTACTTTGGTCACCCAGTCAAGGAAATCTATCAGATTTGTCTGGCATGACCTTCCGCTATAATTCATGCTGCCTAGGGTCCTGTGCCCTCTGGCCTCTGGATACTCGACAATTCTTTCCTTCAGAGTGATTCCATCATTTTCCCTATCACTGAGGTTAAACTAACAGGTCTGTAGTTTTCTGCTTCTGCCTTGCTCCACTTTTTGTGAAGGGAATCACATCTGCCCTCCTCCAGTCCTCAGGTACCACCCCATCCTCCCATGATTTGTTAAAAAGGGTAGTCAGTGGTGTCACTAGTTCTACCCTTAGCTCTTTTAGAATTCTGGGATGAATCCCATCAGGCCCCATTGCTTTGTCCACCTTCAGTTTTAAGAGTTCTTTCAGAACCCTTTCTCCTGTAAATGGGCTGGTATCAACTTCTGTATCCAGTGTGTTACTACTGTTTGTTTTATGTACCTCCCCTCTTCATTTGTAAATACTGAGCAAAAATATTTGTTTAGTATCTCTGCCTTTTCAGTCTCCCTCTGCCCTCCCTCCCTCCCTTTATTAAGCCTCACTATCCCTCCCTTGGTCTTCCTTCGCTCCCTGATGTACCTATAAAAGGTTTTATCCCCCTTCTTAACTGAGGTGGCTATCTTTTCCTCAGTTTGGGCCTTTGCTGTTCTGACTGCCTTCCCAGCCTCCTTTTGCTTTAACTGATACAGTTCTCTGTCCTGCTCCTTCTGCGATTCCTTGTACTTCCTGAATGCTTTCTTTTTCTCTTGAACCTTCACTGCCACTTCCTTTGAGAACCATAGTGGTTTCTTACATTGTCTTGTTTTGTTTGTTTGCTTCACACAAAGGCTCGTTACCTCTGTGATGGCAGTTTTTATTATTCCCCATTGTTCTTCCACCCCTCCTTCCTGCCCATTTGCTAGTGCATTCCTTAGGCACTCACCCATTTTGGCAAAGTCAGCCCTCCTAAAGTCCAGTACTTTTGTCTTTGTATGGCTTGACTCTATTGCTGTGTTTATTGTGAACCATACTGTTCGATGGTCGCTAGTTCCTAGATGGCTACCCACTTCTACATCTGTGATCCTCTCTCCATCTCCATTTGAGAGAATCAAGTCTAATATTGCTCCTTTTCTTCCCCCTCTCAATGTTTACTTGTTACCTGATACTTGTAGATCTAGTTTATATTATCTAATTCTAATTAGTGAGGTTTTCCCTTTCATTGTAAATTCCTAATGTGCTTGATGCACTTTGTGGGGGGCTGTTTGATTGCATTAGCTATTGGGCATTTTCAGTGCTGGTACTGTTGTTAAGTTTAGTTCTAGAGGTTCAGCCAGCAGGTTTCCACTTGATTCTTTTAATGTTGTTCACAGCCATTTTCTTTCTGAAGGTGGTTGGTGGGGGGGGGACAGAGTGGGAAGCAGTAAGGGTTGTAATCATCATGGGCAAAATGTTGTTAAGAGTTCAGTCACTACGACGAGGTAGTTTGCAGTAGCTATATTTTGTTAGGATTATTGTTAGTGTTTTTGTTTTTTTAATCTTATTTTTTGTTTGTTTTTGTTTTTAGGATGGGGTTCTGTATGTGGGCATGGGGGTGAGGGTGGGGGCTAGGTAGGAGGGTGGGCTGAGTACTCGACTGTGACCCTGCTTCTGTTTTGTTTGTTTATTGGACTAGATTATGGCCCCCTTAGTTACACTAGGCTTAGGATCTTGTTTCTTTGATAAGATATGAATAGCCCTTGTTGTGTTATCAGTTGGAATGTTAAGGGGGCCCAGGAAAAGCGAAAATGTGTGATGATCCTGCGCCATCTCAAGCAGCTCCGTATGGGAATGGCTTACCTGCAGGAGTCCTACCTCTGTCGGGAGGATGTTCACTACTTTAGACAGGATTAAGTTGGCCAAGTTTATGGTTCAGGGGTCACCACTGAATGAGGGGGGTGGCCTTGTTAATAGCGAGGTTGCTGCTGTTTCAACTTGTACAGTAGCCATGTGACCCTGAGGAACAATATATTATAGTTAAAGACACTACTGGGATCCATCCTGTTGTGATTGGATCTGTATATGGCCCCAACATTAATTCACCCCATTTTTTCACTCATTTTATCCTCCTTTTGGCTGACAATTCTTCCCCCACCATTTTATTATTGAGAGACTGGAATGCAGTGTTTCAGCCGATCCTGGAGTACTCAGATGCTATGGCAGTTGGACTCTCACCAGCTCAACGAGCACTTTGAGACCTTATGGAAGGGTAGATCTAGTTGATGTCTGGCAGGTGATTAATCTCACAGCATGGCAATTCAGTTATTATTCTCCACCTCATAAGACCTTCTCCAGGCTTGATTATATTCTGGTTAGTGGGTCTTGTTTATTGGGTATTCTATCCACTGATATTTATCCCGTGGTCCTGTCCAATCACTCCCCCATTGGTGTAACTTACTTGTTGGGCAACAGTTTGCTTCAGGACACTCTCTGGCATCTCAACGGACAACTGTTACAGGCTCCCAATACCCTGCCCCATATTGGACAATTCATTTCTTCTTCTTTCGACCTTAATATGGGCTCAGTTGAGAGAGTGGACACCCTTTGGGCCACCCTTAAATGTGCCCTGCAGAGTGAATTCATTTGGCTCTCATTGGTCAGAACTTGGAATAATAAAGCCAAATTGAACCATCTCCTTGCTGATATTCATTGTTTGGAGGGCTCTTTGTCCCAGGCTTTGACTGATGCAGGCTTGTCCAGAATTCTCTCCCTTCATGCCCAATATGCTGAAATGTTGTCTCAAAAAGCCAAGCTTGCACTCCACCGTACTAAATTTAAATACTTGGATGTTGGTGAGAAGATCAGGCAACTCCTTGCCCTTCATTTGCTTCAAGCAGAAATGGCTACATTTATCTTGGGAATTGAGTCCCACCCAGAAGCTCTGATGATTACCAATCTCAAGGAGATGGCTGCATTTTTTTGTGCTTATTATAAGCAGCTGTATGCAGTTGTTCCAGCCCTAGACCCTTCTCTGGAAGATGTTGAGGCCTTTCTGGACTCTGTTCCTCTCCTGACCCTTCCACCTTCGGCAGTAGCCTCGATGGGGAAGTGCATTACCCCTACAGAGGTAGCAGGAGCTATTAAACAATTGCAACCCAACAAAGTACCCAGCCCCAATTCCTTAACTAACAATTTTTTTTCAGTGTGCACCTCTGGGGTTGCCCCATTACTTGCAGAGGTTTTTAATTTTTGGTTTGAACAGGGGATATGTGACCCTGTTTTTCTAGAGGCCCTGATTATCCTTATACCAAAGCCTGGTAAAGATCCTTGGTTAGCAGAAAGCTATTGTATCATCCCCTTTTAAATTCAGATATTAAGATTCTCACAAACATTTTGGCCAGTCAGTTAGCTCCAGTCATAGGCCCTGTTATTGGCCATGAACAGGTATCTTTCATGTCTGGGAAGTTCTCTGGGGATCACCTCAGGAAGCTCTGGCACCTACTCATCACATCCAGAGAGAGAGCAGGTCCCTGAGGGTCCTGGTTTCTTTGGATGTGGAAAAGGCCTTCGATCAGGTTGCCTGGAATTACTTCTTCACTACTCTTCTTAAATTTGGCCTTCCTGATGATTATATCAAGTGGACGCACTTGTTATATGCTGCACCATCCACTCATGTTTGGTGTAATGGTCACCTCTCCACCTCATGTCCCTTACAGCTATGTACCTGGCATGGGTGCCCTCTGTCTCCTCTTTTGTTTAATTTTTATTTAGAACTGCTTATTAGACATTTATGTGCTATACCTGTCCTTAAAGGGATTCCTCTTGCTGGTAAGCACTATGCCCTTTTGGCATATGCTGATGATCTGCTTTTACACTTGGAAGATCCCTCACATTCTATTCTGTCCCTCCTTCAGGAGAACTCAAATTTTTCCAGCATCTCCTTCTATAAATAGAATCTTTCTAAAATGAAAGTGTTTCCCCTAAATAATTGGGTCAATAACAGAAATATTGTGAATCTGGGCCTCTCCTGGGAATCTCAAGTCCTAACTTATCTGGGGGTTAAACTTACCCATTCTGTTTCCACTATGGTCAAAGAAAACTTGACCAGACTTCTGGATGATCTCAAGTCTGACCTCGATAGATGGTCTGCCCTTCCCTTGCCTTATGGGGCCGAGTTAATATTCTCAAAATGAATGTCCTGCCCTGACTGTTGTATCCCTTGGGAATATTGGGTTTCCATCTACCCAAGATCTGGTTTACTCACTTGCAGCACCTCCTTAATTTGTTACTTTGGAAGCCCTCTACGGCCCATAGAACTTATACAAAATTAACTGCCTCATGTTAAATGGTGGGTTATCTCTTCCATTGGTATTTGTGTACTATTGCACTCAACATGCCAGCATACTTTTTTAGGTGGGGTTTACAGAGTACACAGTCAGGTTCCCCTATATACACTCCCCTCTGGCTGGACACTGATACAGTTTTAGCAGGTGGGGTGGGTTTTTCCCTCAACAGTTTTCTTTACCTTAAACCTTCTTAGCTCCCCTGTTGCCTATGTGCTACTCCTATAGAATGGTCACTTAAAGAATGGGGGCAAATACAGTCCTATCTAGTGTGATCTTGGGTCTCAGCAATCTCCCAGCCTGTATTTCATAACCCCCATTTTAAAATTTATTTATTTCATTTTTGTTGACCAGGAAGGAGGACAAGACAATTTTTTACCTATTTTCAGCCTCATCCAGGGGGAAGGGGATACAGATTGATACCAACTGAAATTGAACTGGATTTTAAGATGTTGGTGGTCATTTTTTGGTAGCCGTCCCATCCCCACTGTTTTTTGGCCCCAACTGAGTGCTTGCACTCTGGCTGACATTTGTCAAGATGACAGGATACTCCCGTTCCAGACTCTGCAAACTAAGTTTCATCTACAAAATCAGGACATGTTTAAATTTCTTCAGCTCAAAGGTGCAATAACTGCCTTCATGGGGCCCAAGCTGTGGTGCTTGCCACATCTAGATGATATGGATTCCCTCCTATCTTTAGATGTGCAGCCACACTCAGTGTCCCTGCTTTATAAGTATTTCCAAACAGTAGACCCTCACCTCCCTTCCTGGATTTGTTATTACTGGGTTCACACACTCCAGTTGCCCATTGACAGAGAGTACTGGAGGGTTCTGTGCCTGAACCTCTATAGATATATAAAGCAAGACTGGCTTCATTTAGTTTAGTTCAATCACATGCATGACCTGTATTTTATCCAATAAAATTATACAGGATAGGTAAATTGCCCTCTAAATTGTGTATTCAGTGTCGAGTGACTGATGGTTCCCTCCATCACAATCTGTAGGAATGTGACAAGGTCCAGCACTTTTGAACCTCCATTCAATGGGCTCTAGATCCTATTTTGGATCTTGATGGCCTTTTCACTCCTGAGAGCTGCTTGTTAGCTAATTTTCCCCCAAGTATTCCCAATGTCAGGAAAGCTCATGTGTCTCTTGTGGCAGCTATGGCTAAGATTGTCATGTTATGTCACTGGAAGGATGAAGTACCCCCCTCATTTTTGGAATGATACTGTGAGATTCTGATGGCCTCCAGCTGGAGAGACACACAGCTAGCATGTGGAAAAGGACTCAATATTTTTGTCCTACTTGGGACTGTCTTAATACTTTGTTCTTTCTTGTGAGTCCCTGAAATCCCTCTTGAGTAGTCTGGAGCCATTTTACCTCTGACTGTGTGTGACTGGGTAGGGCACCTATCCTACTTGTGCTTTTTTTACGTAGTGGGGTTGCAGACGAGGGAGGGGGTGGGTTGGTGGGAGGGGCTGTTGGTTGTTTTATATATACTGTATGTTTGCTTTTTCTTTTTTCTTTATTTGTAGTTTTCCCTTCAGGATTTTGAAGTCCTTATTGTATTTGTTATCGTGCTGGAAATTATTTTGATGCCTGATTTTGTGTTTTTTGTTCTGCAATGTTTGTTGAAAAACTATAATAAAGCATACTAAATAAAAAAATAAATAAATTGATACATTATTTAAATAAATATGGAGCTGCCTGCACTTTTGAATGTAGACCCTCCATATTATATACAGAGGCTGTTGAGTTTACTTGCAGAAGCCAAATTTAACTGTTTTACATGCCCTGTGAATGATGATTTATTTAAATAAAGAGCTGCCTGCACTTTTGAACATAGAGTCTTCCCACCCAATCTGCAAACAGGGACTATCATGTTTACTTGAAGGAGCTGAATTTAACTTGGTATTACTGTGCCATATGAAGAATGATGAATTAAATAAATAAATTAATTGATTAATAAATAAGGCGCTCTCTGCGAACATAGTCCCCCCCCTTCAATGCAAACAAACATTCTCGTGTTTATATGCAGGAGTAAAATTAAACTTAATTTTAGATGCAATGTGAATGATTATTTATTTACTTTATGTTTACTTACTTATTTAATTACTTATTTATTTAAAGTTTTTTAACTGGGAAAGACACATTGAGCTGCGCCCATTACCAGGTATGAGCTGGGGGAGGAGGAGTACAGACATGTAAAGCAAATACAGGCCATCCAAAGTGCATATACAAAATACACTAGCAGGAGAGGGGGGTGTGGCCAGCTCTGTAACATGGCAGATGCAGATTAGCTGAGATCCCTAAGGCACTATAGTTTTCTCGGTGTTTGAGTGACTCCTGTTGCTGGTTTGACCATTATTCGGTGAGTAATATCTGTGAAACAGATGGCATCTGTGAGAAAGAAAGATAAACAATCGCAACTTAAATTTGGAACAGAGGACAAGCTGAATCACTCAGGGTAGGGGCCTGGTCTGGAAGACACAAGGTTGGGGCTTGCTAACGATGGAAGAGACATGTCTGATTTACAAAGATCCCTTGCAGCTGTCCCTGCCACCCTGATACAGATTCAACATGACATGAAGGCAGGCTTTGCAAATATTGCTGCTCAGATTACTCACACGCAGTCCGTAGTCACCAGTTTGCCAGAAACCACCACCACTCATGCAGATCAAATCGCCCAGCAGGAACAGCGAGTGGGCACCCTGGAAGACTCTCTAGCTGTGTCTGCCAGAGATAAGACCTCCCTGCAAAATACTGTGTGAGAGCTTATGGCCCAGATAGACGACCAGGAGAATCGTTCGAGTAGGTCGAACATAAGGATTGTGGAGCTGCCTGAGGGTCTTGAGGGGGATGAGCCAGAATCATTTTTCCATAAGTGACTGGTGGAGCACTTAGATTTATCCCCCTAATCTGGCCCAATGAATAATCGAGAGAGCACACAGAGTGGGGCCTCTTCCCAAAGCGGGTGACACGCCTAGGCACTGCCTGATAAAGTATCTAAGGTTCACGGAGAAAGAGGCAATACTTAAGCAAGTCAGAGCACAGGGCCTGATTGCAGTGCAGAATGTCAAGGTTATGATTTTTCAAGATTACAGCAGGGAGCTTCAGCTCAAGAGACAACGCTTTGCTGAGATTAAATCTAAACTGTTTCAATTGGGGTGGAAATTCACCTTTCTGTATCCAGCAAAGCTTCACATTAACCTTTCTGGAAGCGCCCCTAGAGTGTTCTCATGTCCTAAGAAGGCTGCACGATGGGTGGATGAGGAGTTGAAGAGGCACGGTAGGCAGGTTCTGGCTGACATGGCCGCTCAGATAAGTGGGTCACGGGCTTTTTCTGATGTGCTTCAACATGTCACCTTAAATGGGTGGCCTAGACTTGGGATCTAAAATACTGCTGGCTTATCACTTTACATAGGCACAGCTACACCGTGAGGTACTTGATGTTGTTATTTTTTAACTGTTATTATTTGTATCTCTGTGGAGGTAGCAATATGCGCCCATATAAGCTCACTGGGATCCTTGTCTTTCTAATGCCCTGACCTGGTCTAGGAACCAGGAACTGACGGGGTTCCAGAGGTCTTGTTTTGCCGAATGAAGCTCACTTGTGGAACTAATCCAGTTGTGTAATTGGACTGATGGGGGTGTTTTGTTCACTGTCCTAACGACTTTATATAAATTGTGAAAATGTTGCCATTATCTCCTCCCTTCTCCCCACCTCTCTCTTGACATTAATGCTCCTTCTGGTTTCCCGTGTTACTATTGGTTGTTATTGGAATGTAGAAGGATCATATAAGTCTGCTTAATATTCGACTTGGGGGGTGGGAGATTCAGTGGGTTTTCCGCTCTTACTTATCCATTTGGGATAACTGATCTAGTGAATTTTGTTAATATGACTTTTATGCCTCAATATGGGGGTTTCACATTACTTAATTTGTGTGTACGTGTATTTAAATATTTTAGTTTTAAAGTCCTCTACTTGTTTGTAAGGGAGTCTATGATGGACTTTATTTCCATCATGGGGGGTGGGGTTTGTGTTGGTTGTGGGTTTATTGGGTGGAATGGGGTCTGAGGAGCATGGTTGGGCTCCACTTTTTTGCTGCACAGGAGTCAGACTTGCTCTTAGCTTCCACTGGTTTACTGTTGTTTTTTGGGTGTTCCATAATCTAGGGAAGGGTTTTATGGGGTTAAGGTTTAGGGTGGTTGGCTTACCGGAGGGGGGGGGATGGTGGAGTTTCACTGGGCTCTAAATTTGTGCTGTCCCAGAGTCCAGGTTCTCCCTTACCTCCACATGTTAGGGGATTGTTATTAGTTGCATTATAAAAAATGGTTAGGTACCAAGGTCTGGCTACAATTTAGTATATACGTATGTAAGTGATGTGGGTCTTTTTTTAGTTCAATGTGGGAATATGGCTGATGCTATTAGAATTACCTCTTTAAACATCTATGGTTTGAAATCAGTGATTAAAAGGAAGAGATTGCAGACAGAAGTCAAAAGATCTAAATGGCAAGTGGTGATGCTCCAGGAGACCCATATGTCTTCCCGGGAGGCAATGAAAACTGCTGGGGCTCTTGGTGGGAATGGGTGTCTTCGACATTTTCAACCAAATCTAGAGGGGCTGCGCTTTGGTTCCCTAGGGGGATGAGGGTTAATGCAATCGAATAGATTACTGACCTTTACAGGAGATTTGCCTAGCTAGAGTGTCCCTCCCTCCAGTCGGTGTGGTATCCATGGGGTCCATTTATGCCCCAAATGTTGAACAACCTGAATTCTTCCAACAATTGGCATTGGAAATGTCAAAATGGTCGGGGCCATGGATCTTGGGGGGGGCTTCAATTGTGTCCTAGATGGGATGATGGATAGGACTAGTATGACCCCTTGTGCCCCTTCTAAAAATGCTCTCACATTGGCAGCACTGGAGAAGGACTTGGGCCTGGTAGACATCTGGCGGCATATTTACCCAACTGGAAGAGGCTATAGTTTCTTCTCACATGCTCACAAATCATATGTCTGGCTGGACGGAATTCTGCTGTCCCATTCTCTGATCCCTGCCTCAAAATCAGCAATCTACTCCCAAATGCTTTTATCTGATCATGCATCTCTCACGGTGGATTTGCCTATGGGAGATTCGACCCCTGTGGTTTGGCAATGGAAGTTAGATCCCCTATTACTCAGAGATAATGGTTTCCAATCTGGGGTATCTGACATGATTAGGGAATTTTTAATCTTTAACAAAAGTGGGGATACAACACATGAAGTTAGGTGGGAAGCATTGAAAGCTTCTATAAGGGGTTATTCCATTGCTTACACCACCCATAAGGCTAGGGGCTTCCAGTGTGACCTACAAACACTCAGGATCAAAACTGAGGCCTGTGAGATGGTGCATAAAAACAGACCCACCGCTGCTGTGTATGGGGTCTTGCAAAAATTTAAGTGGCAGTACAATACCTTGAGTAGTGCCAACTTGGAGAGAGCTGTTTTGCTATCCCATGCTGATGCCTATTTTGATGGAGACAGGGGTGGTAAGTACCTAGCATGGCAGCTTCGCCGGCAGGAGGGAGACAAGTTGGTGGAATTCATTCGGGATGAGGAGGGTGTGGTTAGGGGAGAAACCCCTGGGATAGGCCAGGCATTTGGGGCATTCTACAAATCGCTATACACCTCATAGAGTCACCCAAACCAAGAGGCCCTTGACAGATTCTTTGCCTGAGCCCCATTACCTAAGCTATCTGATGCCCAGGTGAATGAGTTGGATGGACCCCTATCAGAGGTCAAAATTTCTTGTGTGATCAGAGGACTTCAGGGGGGGCAGGCTCCTGGACTGGACGGGCTTCCCATTGACTTTTTTAAATCCTTTCAGAACCTTCTTCTCAAACCCTTGTAAATATTTTAGTGAAATGCCTGGTGAAAGGAGTGTTGCCCTTCTCCATGTGGTCATCTACTATCATGGTTATCCCAAAGCCCAGCAAAGATCCCTCCTATTGTGCCTCATATTGGCCAATATCTCTGCTTACAGCAGACTATAAAATTCTAGCTAAAGTAATGGCAACGAGGTTGGAGGTCTTGCTTCCTCATCTCACCCATAAGGATCAGGCTGGTTTCATCAATGGCTGGCAGGGGAAGCATAACATCAGACACACCCTGAATGTTATACATCGGTGGAGAGCGAAGGCCGGCTTCCATGGTGCTGTGATTCTTTCCATTGATGCTGAAAAGGCCTTTGACCACGTGGAGTAGGGGTACCTTTTGACACTCTTCAGAGGTTTGGGTTCAGCCCTGGCTTCTGTTCTTGGATATGCACATTGTATCAACACCCTACTGCCCAGATCATGGTCAATGGGTCCCTGTCCCCAAGTTTTGAACTGTGGCGTGGCATGAGGCAGGGTTGCCCCCTCTCAACCCCTCATTTACGTGCTATCGCTGGAACCTTTGGCTGCTAGAATCTGGGTGAATAATAACATTCTTGGATTTCAGGGGGGGTGTTCACCGCAAACTGGCATTGTATGCTGACAATCTGCTGCTCTATCTGCAATCTCCCACCAATGATTTACCTGAAGTATTTAAGGTCACGTGTGAATCTGGAGACCTGTCTGGCCACAAAGTTAACTGGACCAAAAGCAAATAACTTCCCATAGGGCTGGAGATAAGGCTGGATTAATTGGCAATCATGGGGGCCTGCAAATGGTGGTGAAATTGAGATACTTGGAGGTTCTCCTTTCAGTGTGCACCCACACACTCTGTGCTTTACATTTAAAACCCCTCTTGCATAACATATTGGGGGATTGTGATAGATGGTGTGGGCTTCCCTTTCATTAATTGGTAGAGTGGGAGTGGTATAAATGATGATCCTCCCCAGGTGTCTGTACATATATCAGGTTCTTCCTATCACCCTCCCCCTCTCACATTTTAAACAACTTAATGCAATCATTCATAAATTTTTGTAGAGGGGCAAGCCTGAGCATATTAAAAGATCTATATTGGCTATGCCACTTGCTGAGGGTGGTTTGGATCTTCCAAATTTTTATTGGTACTATTTAGCTGCTCAGCTGACCTATATTGTTGGTGATGATGGCTCAGATCCTCCTCTGTGGCTAAGCCTCAAAGACCTACTCCAGACCCCTTTATGGGAGGGTCTTCTGGTGGGGCTTTATGGCCGGGTACCAATAAGGTGCAAGTGGCTAACCCATTTACAGCAACTACTCTTCAGTGCTGGAGCAAAGCCCATGAACTTTGCAGGCATAAGTTTGCCCCCTCCCCAAATATATACCTGGTCACAGCTATGCAGCTCAAAGGCTCCTGTTCAGCTTCCCTAATCCAGAGGCTTTTGGTATGGCATAAGAAAGGGTTGCATTTGGTGAGTCAGCTCTATATGGGAGGATCGCTCTTAACCTTTCTGTAATGTGGAATATGTAATCAGTGAGGCATCACTGTAGCCAATTTTTTTGTCTATGTTAAGGTTGGAAGCACTCTGGGCAACACACTAAGTCCTGAATATGAGTGGGGCACACCGTCACCAATCAAGGAAGAGATATTCTTCCCCCAACCACTGTCCAAACCATTAGCCATACTCTAAAAAATCCTACTGGGAAATAATGGGGACAATGCAGAAAAGATGTGGAAAGATTGGCAGGCTGACTTAAATCTGGTTAGCGGGGAGGTGGAATCAGGATGAATGCTACCCGACATTTTAACACATGCTCTAGAAGCAACAAGTTGAGACAAATCCAATTTAACTTTATGTATCAAACATATGTGACCCCAACTCGACTCCATGCTATGGATCCGTCTAAGCCAGACACCTGCCCCAAATGCCTGGTCCATTCAGATAATTTTATATATACAGCTTTGACCTGCCCAAAGATCACCCCATTCTGGTTTGAAATACACCATATCATGGAGACGGTGCTGAGTCATGCTCTTCCATGCACCCCTCTAGAGTTCCTGCTCGGGACTGACTCACACCACCCCAGGGGCAGACCAGCTGAGATGCTTTGGTCATTGGCATTGATTAATGCTAGGAAAACAATTGCCCAATGCTGGCTCGTCACCTCACCTCCCACTATACAGCAGTGGAGTAATAAGCTATGCCATTGCATGAAGCTAGAAAGGGTGCAATGGAATGTTTTGGGCATGGGGGATAGATTCAATTTAGTGTGTGATCCATTGCAATTGGCTACTGAGGATGGTTGCTTCCCTACTTAAGTGCTAGTACTTCATTATCTGATGGTATGATGGGTTGTTTTGTTTCTGGCATTACTGGTGAGCAAGAAAATTGCTAAATGGTCATCACTATGGCCCACTCTAATGGCTGGTTAATGTGCTGGGTTAATGACTCTGACTGCTCCTGCATTTCCTTAGGTTGAGTAATCAATATTCCTACTGTATATCGAACTTACACTGAACTTGGTCTGTATCAGAGTGAATATGCATTCCTTGATGTTCTGAGGTACAAAGTAATGTAAATGGACTCGATTGTATTCCAGATGTAATGCTTTTTAATCTGCCTGTACCATGGTCTTACCCAACAACCAATAAAATATTTTGAAAAAAAAAATACACTAGCAGTAGAGGCAATATGAGCCGCACATGACCTACCAACAACATAATGTCTAGTTAGAGAAACATACAACAAATGGCATTCTTCACAAGGTTGCAAATATCTAAAGTGTACAAGACTATGGGCCACATATATCAGAGAACAGACAGTAGACCAAAAGCTCAGGTGGCCCAATTGGAAATAAATACCATGGAAGGGGTGACAGAAGAGCCTGGGAGAGGGGAGGTAGGAGGCTCAAGAGAGGGACTGGCAAGTACAGGGGGGAACAGGAGTAAGCCATAGCAGGTATTTTAATGTAAGGAAAGAGGGGCTGAGCCAAAAGGAAGAGGGTAGTAGATGCCAGAGGGAAGTGCGACAATAGGAGAAGCAGCCTGCCCAGCACAAGAGTGAGGATTGGGATAGTGATGTTACATGAATCTCTGGAACCAACTGAGTAAGAGCAGGAGAGGGCAGGGAAGAAGAGTGAGGGGAGATAGGAGGGAATGGAGTCCAAACAGTATTTAGCGATGAAAGATATACAATTTTACTGGTGATGTAGTGGAATGAAGGAAAGGGAGGAACAGAGAGAGCAATGATGACAGCAGACAGGAGAGTTGGTGGTGAAATGGCAGAATGCCCTGCAGAGAGTTTCTATTCTGGCTAGGGAGAAGAGGAAATGGTACCATAGACCACATCAGCTTAGTCAAAAACTGGAAGAATCGTTTTGATTATGAGCTCTCAGCAATCCTGCGGAAGGGGGACAGTCCTTATTCTGATGTAAGACAGCAAGTTTGGGGTGACATTTGGCATGGATGGACTTGATATGGACAGAAACATGGAGCTGACTAAGCCAAACACCAAGGTACTCGAAGGTATGGACACAGTAGAGAAGGGTACCATCCAAGGTGGAGAGGACAGGGGAAAGTAAAAGCCTTTCCAATTTTTGACTGAAGCCAAAGGCCATGGACACAGTCTTCTTGATGTTGACCCTGAGTTGGCTGGCAGGAACCAGTGCAACACACTATTATGGAAATCATGCTGGATAGGAACCTCAAAAGCAGGAGTTGTTAGGCCTGAAGTGAAAATGACCATTTAATTTGCATATATGTGGATGTGTGAAGAGACATTAGGCAGAAAGGGGGTCATTTAGGAAAACAGAGAATAAGAACAGACCCAGGATGGAGCCCTGTGGAACTCCTGAATTGATGGGGGGACAGAACACCACCCATATGAACAGACTGTTTGCAGTTCATAAGATAAGAGCAGAACCAGCCCACAGAGGATGCTGACAGGACAGCTGATTTCAGCTTTCAGTAGGAGTGGGTGGGACACCATGCCAAAAGCTTTGGCTAGATTGATGAAAATGGCTACAGTGATGTATCCCTGGCCCATCCCAGAGAGACTAGAGTTAGTTAAATGCAGCAGGGATGAGATGGTGGAGTGGTTCTTCCTAAAGCCAGACTGCATTGGTAAGAGGAAGTTTGAGGAGGAAAGGAAATCTGCAAGCCTAGAGTAGACTATGGATTCTTGAAGCTTACCAAGACTAGGGAGGAGTGAAATTGGATTGTTGCTACCAGGGGAGGAGGGTTCCCGCATGGTCAAGGGAAGAACTTTGGTGACTTT
The DNA here is from genome assembly GCA_016271365.2 of Neoceratodus forsteri. Classification (NCBI taxonomy): domain Eukaryota; kingdom Metazoa; phylum Chordata; order Ceratodontiformes; family Ceratodontidae; genus Neoceratodus; species Neoceratodus forsteri. The sequence continues at coordinate 118,842,440 of CM028136.1, read as the reverse complement.
CCATGCCTGAAGGATGACACTAAGGGGAAAAGGTGAGATATAGAAGGTAAGTTAGTGGTAGGACAGTGGCTGGTGCGGAGATTTGAAGGAGACTAAAATCCAAACCATCAGGGCTGGATTTGGATGAGTTAAGTTACACTAAGGCACTGAAACTGTCCTGGGGAAGACAGGAGGAAAGTGGAAGCCTTCTGAAGATTGGGGTGAGGGTGGGCCTGTGGGATCAGGGGAATAGTGACAGTGTAGAGCACAGGTTGAGAAAAATTTGTTGAAGTGAGCAGCAACAGAAGAGGGTTTGGAGACCAGTGAGCCATCTGCCAGGTGGGCAGGGGAGGTAGACTGAGAAGGAGGATCAAAAAGGGAGTGGATAACATTCCAGAAATTAGAGTGGGAATTTAGGTTGGATTGGAAGTTAGCCTTGAAGTACAGTAGTGGGCCTTTGCAGTGTGGACAGCCTTGGTACAAATATTCCTGAGTGACCTGTATTGTTGCAGGTCAGTCAAGGATTGGGTGGACTCTCTATCTGTGTGACTACAAAAGGTCCCATAACTTGTGCAAATCAATAAGGCCATCTGTAATCCAGGGGTGGTGGGAGCATTTTACCCTGCCTTTTTATGGGGGGTATGAGTTTTCCAGGACTTGTTAAAAAATAGCAGTCAAGGGGGAGAGGGTAGAGTCAATGTCTGTAGCTGAGTAGACCTAGGACCGATCAGAGACACCAAGGTCACTTAGGAGGGCATCTATGTCAATGGACCTGAGAGGCCAAAACCAAAGGTGTTTGGGGCAGACTGGGGGAGGACACACTTTCTTAATACAATAGGGTTAAGCAATGGTCACTGATGATGTCCAGGAGAATGCCTGCAGCAATGGCGCACGGGGGTGGGAGGAGAGCACCCAGTCCAGGAGGGAGTGGTTATGGGAGTGTGGATTGAGGTAAGTGGGCTCAGTAATTGAGTGAGGTTGAGGGACTCAATATTGGGGAGAGTGGGCTTGGAGATGGGGAGAGACAATTTAAATTGAAGTCCCCGAGGAGGATGAGCTCACCCAAGGCAGTATGGGAGACAATTTAAGAGATGGAATTTATGAGGGAGGAGAGAGCAATCCTTGGAGAGGCATAGGTGTCACAAACAAGGATAATGATGGTAGAAGGGAGGGATAGTTTTGCTAGCAGGAGTTCATGAGAAGAAGGGAGTGACTCACCGAGGGAGACAGAGCATGAGAGGGTTTGATAGACACAGAGAGCTACCCCGCCTTCATGCTTGCCTCAGCCCTGATGGTAGAGGTGGTAGTCAGGGAGAGCTAAATTGGAGTCAGATACCATAGAAGACAGGCAGGGGTATGGATTGTGAAGCTGTAATTCACTATATGTGTGAACATTTTTTCCTTACATTAATAAGTACTCAATTTGAATTTTAATAAATTACTTTCACTGAAATTTTTCTGGAAATCTAGAGTGCTGGATGTTTTACTTATATACGATATTTACAAATGTTGACATAAAAGTGCTCAGAAGCAGCCTAAGTAGGGTTAGATGGGACAGAATAACCCTGATACCAGACCTAGATTTAGCAGTACAAGATTTCACTAATACCATGACTTCTATTATTAAAAGGTTTAAGAAACACGTCAGAAATATTGTCTCCCATGGATTACTGACAAGTTGAAGATACAAATAAGAATAAAAAATCAACTGTGGAAAAAAGCTAGGAAAACAAAAATAGTTCAAAATTGGGTTATTTTCAAAAAATGAAGAAATAAAACTGTGAAACTGATTAAAGTAACCGAAAGTCAATATTACAGGTTTAACATAGAGCATACTAGCAACCCCAGGCAGTTCTGGCAACAAATAAAAAGACTGCAACAACCAAGGAGTACAAAACCCCTTATTAACTTAGTACATGAAAATATCCTAATAAGTGACCAGAGGCAAGTTGTGGAAATGTTGAATAATTAGTTCATAGATCTACCAGATTTAGACATTAAGGGAAAAAAATGGTGAATTTGAACACTTCTATTATTGAAATAATGGAAAAGGTTAAGGTAGAGGGGAGCAGACCATTTTTTTTTAAATATAAATAACAACTAAAGAAGTGGAAAAAGAACTGCAAAATGTTTGAAAATAAATAAGGCCAGGGGAATTAGTTTTATAGAAGCAATGTTTCCTGAAATTCGGAGCAGATATTACGGCCCCAACAGTGGCATATTTATTAATCTGGAGCTTATGCTCCTCTGTATTCCCTGAAGCTTGGAAGTTAGGGAAAATCCCTCTCATTTTTAAGGGAGGGTATCCATTGTTGGCTGCAAATTATAGACCCATAGCCTTACTTCCAATTCAATCGAAGATTATGGAAAAATTTGTTCATCTGCAGTTTAGTCAGTATTTAGAACAACTTAATGTACTGACTGATTGCCAGCATGGATTTATGTCTGGAAGGTCTCTGGACATGGCCCTAGTGGACTTTAATAACTTGGTTACACCCTCCATGAATTTAGGTTTGGATACTAGGGTCATGTTTGTGTACCTCAGTAAAGCTTTTGACCTGATGGTTCACCAAACTTTGCTGCACTCAGAACTATTACACTGGTTTCAATCTTATTTGGGACATAGAAGGCATTGTGTGTCACAGGGTACCGTTATATGTGCTCTAAGAACAGTTAAAAGAGGGGTCTCACAAGGCTCTATTTTTGGCCCCTTGCTTTTTAATATTTATGCAAACAAATCGCCTAGCATAGTGAATAGCATGAGGCACATCTGCACATGGATGATACTTTTTTTGTGGTGTCTGCGTGCAGCCATGCCTCCCTGGTAACTAAATTGCAAACAGATTTGCACTAATTGCAAATATGGATTGAGGAATAGGGATTATTGTTAAAGAACAGCAACAAAAAAACAACAAAGTATTATTTTCTCTTTGGATAAGAGGGAAATTGAGGGAGATGCTTTGAATATTAGATTCAATAATGGTCAATTAGTGACACATACATCATGTTATAAATATGTTTGGGTACTGCTGGATAGTAAGTTGACATGTAAGCAACACATAGAGACTGATTAAAAAGCTAAATCACAGGCTGAGGGCCCTGGGATGCATATCTGCTGTTTCACAAAATTTGCTTAAAAGAAATTGGTACAACAGCTACTGATGCCAGTGCTAGAATATTGAGGGTCGATATACAAAAATGCAAATAAATCATTACAGTTGCTAAACTGTGCCTATTACAGGCTAGCTAAATTTGAAAATGGTAATAAAACAGGTACACATCATAATTTGGGATGGCTTGGTCCACATGAAAAGAAACTCTACAATTGGTTGCCATGGAGCTTTGGTTTACTAAAAGCCAAAGACATACATCCGCTATGAGGACGTGTAACATTCTCATTACCAAGGGATAAAAATACAGTTTAAGAGTTAGCAAGCTTGATTTGATCTATCTGAGAGTATGTAACAGGCTAGGCAAAGCAACATTACAGGCAAGCCTAGCCAGATCATGGAATAAGGTACCTTTATAAATATAATTAAGCAATTCTATAACTGAATTCCAAATGGCCTTCAGGAAGTCTTTAACAAAAGCAACGTCAATGCTAAGATGACTCTATTGCACCTGTGTTAGTGAGTAGATAGTGTTTGGTATGAGTCTAAGTGGACAGCATTAATTTTATTATTTTATGGATGCAGTGAAATGTTATGATTATTTGCTGTATTTGTTTTATTGTTTTGTACAGGACTTACTTTGAAAACAGAGATTTTGAATCTCTAATGTTTGTATCCTGTATAAAAATAAAACTTTTTATCATTATCACATTTTTCCAGCACCCACTTTTCTACAGGGTCACAGCCTGTATTTGTACAGTATATAAACCCTAGAAGACAGACAGGTTTTACTGCTGTACAGGAGGTCAGGAGATTGCAGGACAATCAAAACTTGAAGGGAGTTGAGCTTGTCGAAGAGACTTCTTGTGTTGAGGTGGAAGAAACTGAGACTTTTAGATAGACTAGGAGGGAATGGAGGAGAGAAGGGGCTGGAGTTAGATTCTACATCACCAGACAGAAGAGGAGAAGGAGAACGGTGTGAAATATTTTCTCTTTCGACTTGGGGGAAGGTGGGAGAGGTCGGAGAGTGGAGAAGTGAGGCAAGCATGGTGAAGAAATTGAGGTTTAAGGGAGGGAGTATGCAGAAATTATTTAAATATAAAATTGAAAACAAATTTAAATATAAATTATTTAAATAAAAAAGATGTCTGCACTTTTGAACATATCCCACCATCCCCTCCGCCCGAACACATACACACACAACCTCAAACAGAACCTCTTGTGTTTATCGGCTGTAGCAGATTTAGCTTAATTTTATATTCTGTTTCTATCTGCCAGCATGTATAGCTGACTTAGCTAACTTGAACTTCTAAATATGATTACTGTGCCAAGTGAATTTTAAATAAAAAAAAGATGTTTTCTGTTTCATACATAGCCTTACCCCCTCACCAGCTGCAAACCGCAAACATGGTTGAGCCAATTTAAAGGAAGACAGGTGTGTTGTCATTTTGATCCATAAGAACCTCCACAATAACACTGCTGCAAAACACTAGTGAGCCATGGTCTCAAGCCTCTACCTAAATTTCAAACCCTTTCAGCTCCTCAAAATTGAACACTACCTGTGTGTACATTTCACCACTGCCAGAAATAATGGACACATATTCCAACACATATGAACCAAAAACACCTGGATAGATAGAGATTATTTTACCACATTTTTAAATGTTTCTTGGCTAAGAATCTATAGAAATATGATCACTGAATGCAGTTTACATCTCTATGAAAATGTAGAGGAAGGGGGCAAAATAAGGCCAAGTCACACAATATTGGCAACTTTGCAGAAATAGCATAGATATTTTATAGAGAGAGGGGGTGGAGGAAGACAGAGAGAGAGCTAGGGGTTGAGAGATGTATTCATTTATAGTTGTTTTACTCCGGATAGCCCAGCTAAGATGCGAAATCTCCTTTCCAGAGTGGTCCTGCTTCTATTTCTTTCTGCAGCTGGGTGGACTGAAGCGCTGAAATGGCTTGGCTATGTGTATACTCCATGATACCACTGTAGTTACTTACATCTAAAAATCTCCTCTAGTGTAGTGTCATAGTTGTTTATTATCATGGTTCTTGTATAATAGATTTTGATCTGTAAAATCACTCCATCCATTAACCTGTCATCCTGTTTGCACTTAGAAACAAGCTATGTGCTCAGTGTGCCCCTCTGGCCAAGACATACAACAACTAAATAAATACAACTGTTTTCATAAAACAGTTCACATTCAATTATTCTGCATTGAAGAAATAAAAATACCTCTGAATGACCAGGATAAGAGTATTAGAGAAATTGGCAGAAACCAAAGGACAACTACATCGTTAAAGAATTTCTATGTTTTTGCACAGCACATTATTCTTTTTTCACTACAAGAGAGCTCTGAAAAGGCAGCTCCTTCCACAATGCACTGGGCCAGACAATGTGATACAACTCCCTTACCTTCTGCCAAAAGTGAGACCTGTTTACCGTTTGTGGGGAAATTAGTTTTCCGGAAGGATCATAGACCACTTATTTTGGACAATGTGTAAGAAACAGGTTAGGGTATGGTTCAATGAATGACCAGTGATCCTAGAGTCTAATAAAATAAAATAAAAACAGAAGAGACTTGTTCTTCACACCAGCATAAGCCATAGCCAGGAACATGGAAAGGAACTTCAGATGGAGCCTCCCTCCCAACAGATCTGGGTGGAAAACAAGGATTAGGAAACATGAGTACCCTACAAAGTACCCTGTGCATCTGAGTGCAACTCCAAATCAACATTTTCATAAAGTGTTTAGGTAACACACTCTATTCATTTTGGCCAATATAGTTCCTAAAAGGCTTGCAGTCAAGGTACAGCCCCAGGACAGGCCCATGAGGAATGCCTGAACATTTTCCAACATTGCTGGTGAGGGTGGCAGGTGTGAGGTCTACATTCCTACATGTATTCTTGTGTAAACATATTAAGAAAGTCAAATATCCTTTATCTGACATAAAAACTAGGAAGATATCTGGCATGTGAACCTGTAGTTTGTCCAGTAGTCTGTAGCTTGTGACCTAATTTCTGTCTCTCTCTCTCTCATGAGCTGGTTCACACACACTGTAAGAGGGCAGAAGGAGGGAGAGAGAAAAAGAGAGAGAGAGAGAGGGAGGAGGGAGAGAGAGAGAGAAAGAGAGAGAGAGAGAGAGAGAGAGAGAGAGAGAGAGAATTTATGCTTTTCTTTTTGAACCTGTGACAGCATCTGACAGCCTGGCATGGCATATATTGGCTCAGTACTATACTTAAGGTCTGAGGAGGATTGGTACCCTAATTGGCCTAGTTAATTTTTCAACTCTCTTTCCTCCAGTCACCAGCTGCCAGGAACTCCCTCAGATGAGACACCCTCAAGTGGCTCCTACTGCCCTGACTGAATCCCTTCAAACAGGAAATCATGGACAGAATACTCTCCCACTGTGGCCTCACAAAGAGGAGAGGATCCATGAGAGCTGGTTGGATGGGGACTGGTGGTGGGCATGTGCAGTTCACACTGTGTCCACCATCGTCCTCCTGGTAGTCGGGTTTTCTCCTTGATTTTTCCCCAAGGAGAATGATGCACAGTAACACCAGCAAGCCTAGTCGTGCACTGCCACACAACTCACATAAGCCTCCACCTCCTTCTGAACCCCTCTTGAGTGGTCCCAGCAGCAGAGGCTCCCAGTCACCACTTGGTGCTGCTGCTGTGTGGGGAAAGCATGAAACCCCTCCCAGGAGAGGAGAGCTTGCTGATGGCTGCTCAATCCTGCATCTCTCTCCCCACCCCAGTCTGACCCCTGATGACCTAAGCTCACTCACAAACCCAGGTCACCAGTGTGGCACAGGGTGTGGTGTCCAGTGCCTCAGTCCTCAGCACCACCAGGCCAGTGGTAACATAATTTAGTGTAAATAAGCATTTTAAATAGCCTTCTGATATATGGGACTGCTGCTTAATCAGGATGAGAAGCCCACCACCAAGTTATCCTGATTAAGCGGCTTCTGTTGTATAGCAACCCAAATGATCATTTAGTTCATTAGCTGTCAGAGTTTGTGTCAGTGAGCCCTCTCTCAAATCATGGAAAAGATCTAGAGCCTATTCCCTAAAATTGAAATAATCATGGGACTTCTCATAGTAAAACATATATACTTTGCACAGTATAACAGGAATAAATGTAATGCCACTTAATAGCTGACTGAGTTTATTCTCATTTTTTAACTCATTGTTCTCCTGCCCAGTAACCACCACATCCCAGGTTATCCAACTCCCTCTGCACTTCTGACATTTAGACCCTTGTTACACCTGGCTGCAATACCTCCTAACTGAAACAATCCCCCCATGTCTTTGCTGCACTCCTTGCTCTTAAATATCTTCTCATGCACCATGTTGTTCTGTCCTGCTCTTGGTCCAAGTGCATCTCTAATTAATACTTGTGTTTAAACTACTCACCCACCAGTCTAATGGGTCAAGGATTATGTCTCATAATTTGCACATTGTTCCTATTTGGTTTCACCATTGTACATTATGAATAGTATTCTTCCACATACCTTTCCCCTGGATCACACATGGAAATGAGCCTTGGCTCAGTAAGCCTTTTCTTGTCACTAGTTTGTATGTACTGTGCATAAATATCTAACTAAATAAATAAATACCTGTAAATGAACCTTTGCTTATTGTACCTTTCCTGGTCACAAATTTGTACATAAATAAATTCACCTACCATTTTCCACTTTCAGTTTGTCTCATCCCTTCACACAAGACACCTACAACTCAACTTATAAAGCAGTTCATTTTCAGATATGCTTGATCATCCATTGGAACAGGTTGAGACCTCTCTAGGGAGTTTGGCCCCACCATTTGAGAAACAGTTTTCTAGTCTCATATTATGTAAAACCAACAACAAAAAAATAATAAGGGTTTTAAAGAACATTATCAGGATTAATTATTTTTATTTTAGCCAAAGTCATTCATAGTTGTACCACCTATCACATGAATTAAAAGCAGTACAATGAAATTTATCAACCCAAAAAGTCATCTGGTCCCTTTTCATATAAGCCTTGCAAGAAAAAGATACTGAAAACTCTAAAGCATATGTAATCATTACTAGTGCACCATTCCAATGACAATAAAACATTATGCATTTAAGTCATAAAATTCCATACAGGCTGAAAAGAAAATGCCCCCACTAACACACCCCTCATAAAAAATGCACTTCACATCATACAATCTCCATTATGGACTGTGAATAGAGGGAAATAAGGGAGAATGGTTCACGCCATATGAGCTGTAGTTTTGATGTAGTTAAGAAATAGCTGTTTTTGGTACCACATGGTGTGTTCGATACAGTTTAGTCTTGGACCCAGAGATTGGGATATAGAAGGCAACTCAGGGAAATGAAGAATTGATTTGAGCCACATGCGAAAAGCTAGAGAACAGCTGTTTATGGAAATATCTGGTGGTGGTTTCAGCTGGGACTCAGAGATGAGAGATGAACTGATTAGGCAGTAAAGGGGTTTCTGTATTGACTCATGATAAAGTATACAATTTTATGTAAATTATTTAGTAGTTGCAGTGAGTTCAAGTTGATAAGATCCTTTTTCATTAGTTCAGTCAATTTCTAAGTGATCCCATTATATTTCATTGTAGAGCTGATGGAGTTTAATTTAGAAGCTGCTTCTGATAGCAGATTTTGCAAAAATTGGACATACTGTATTAAAGTAGTAGTACTAGTTATCCAGCAAAAGTGTCATCTTACTTTTTAGCAGTAACGTACTTCTGATAATCTTAAATTCTTCATTCAAGTATTTAAATTTCAATGAGCTATTTTTAAGACTGCATTTAATTGCAACTTTTGCAATTTGAATGGATCTAAAATAAACATGGTACCCCCAGTAACTTTAAAAACATTCTCCCAAGAGATCACACCCTATCTGCACACACTGTATTTTTAATGTAGATATGTCAGGGTGTTGCCAGCAAATGTTTCTGATAGCCAATAGCACAGAAGCACCCAGTTCTGCTTACATCCATGAAGGTGGACCTGCCAAAGGACCAGTAATTTTTAATCACTTCAAAATTCTCTACCTTTCCATGGCCCAGCTGTCACTTGCCACAGCTGTGGCGAAGTTGATAATTCTTAGACACTGGATGGATGATCATCCCCCTACCTTGATGGAATGGTTTCGTGAGTGTATCCTGGCTCTACAGTTAGAAAAGCAAGTTGCTGACATGCAAGGTACACGGGTTAAATATATGTTACTGTGGAGTTCCTTAGAAACGCTTCTTATGGCGTGGAGGCCTGGTGCCTAGAATATTTTAGGGATGATCCGGTTGGACTATGTATATGTGTAGCCTTGGGAGGGGTGGGAATGGGCATTAATGTACAACTTCTCATACATATGGGCGCGTTGATTATAGATCTTATTATGCCCTTTCTTCCTTTTTTTCTTTTCACGCTCTTATTGGTGCATTTCAGCTGTTGTATGTGGGGTGATGTTGTGGAAAATAATAAAGATGATCAATTATAAAAAAAAAATTCTCTACCTTTTCACAGGAATGAAACAAAACAAAAAGAAAATCAGATACACTAATGTTCTGGTTTATTTTAATGGCTACTAAAAGTATTTATGTTTTTGTTATCTAGTACTGCTGCTTTAAATGCAAACAATGAATAAACAAGACAGATAGATAGATAGATAGATAGATAGATAGATAGATAGATAGATAGATAGATAGATAGATAATCAGCTCACTGACGGTACATAAGAAGAGACTGGTGAAGTCTGCAAACTTCACTGCGCAAAACATTTTGTGAAATATTATATGGGTACGAAATGCAAAATTGTGTCCACAAACTGAATTTCGCAGAGTGAAGTTTGTGGACTTTGCCCATCTCTAGGTCTTTGGTTAGTAAGCTGTTATCTGCCCCCAAAGTCAAATCCAGCTAAAGCTGTCAGTCAATTATTTTTTAAGCTCTAGGTGAATGAAACAGTTCTCAATTAGAGGCTCATAATTGCCCACTGGCTGCTGCTTTCATAACCTGTCTTAAGGCATAGCATCTTAAGTGTAGTCAATATTGCCACACAAGCCCACACATTTGGCCCACAAGGTGCCACACAATCATACAATCCATAATGTTCAGAATATGATGACCCACTGCTACTAGAAATTAATAGTAGCTGATCATCCTGGTCGAACACACCTTCCCATCATGTGTAACAGGAGAAGAGGTATTCCCAGATGTAATAGCCCAACATTTTAAACTACTGAACACCAGAAAGAAAAAAGGAAAAATTACACAAATTACTATAAATATTCTGGGTAACATCTGTAAGTATAGGGCCCTATAAGATGCACTAAATAAATAAACAAGCAAATCTATCCATAGTGTCCAATATATTCCGATCCATGTTTTTACTGTGTTTCAGATTGAGATCTAGTCGATTGGCTGTACTGGCTCTTTCTTTACCAAAACATTTTTATACCATGGGGTATAGTGTTACTTCAATGGTATCCCCCCAAGGCTGTAACAAAAGAGCTATGAATATTATTGCTTACTGTAACTGTTCTTTAGACTTTTTATTAGCTCACTGCTCTGTATTTATGTTTTGTGTGGTAATGTGCAAAGCTATAAATAAAACATTTAAAAAAGTGTAGCCAATATTACTGCAATTGACAAGGATGCTTCTCCATTGTAGATGTTAAAAGATTTTTTTTTTTGAGCTAGGTAGAGTTGTGTTATTGTGTACACTACACTTCCACTGTTAATGTTGTTACTACTCTTTCTGTATATGCCAATATGTCATAGTTCATTTTTCTAATTTCTGTAATTACCTCCAGGTCACCCCTGAAAAGAGAATTTTAACTTACCTGTCCTAGCTGGTTATCAAAATTCAATAAATAAATACATACAGTAGATCTCATATCTCATGCTTTAAGCAAACAGATGTTAAGTTCTTAGTTTCCTTTGTATGTTGTGTACACATTTCATAAAATACATAGAAACACCTGCTGCCATTGCTTTGTCCACAGGGTTAAAAATTTATTTTAACAATTTACATTTTGACCTATTTGGATAACAGAGATATCTTAACAAGCATTTTGATGTATGAGCATTGTGCCATGAACAATTGTTAAGTGACATGTTACATTGTTTCTAGTTTTCTAGAGCCACAATTACAATATAACAAAATTATATGAACTGAGTTATGACTGCATCTCAGTTCAAGCAATTTACATGGAAATAATTCATGCCTAAGCTACATAAACATGCATATATTTTAATTTGCTTTAAGCAAATACAGAAATAGTTATACAATTTTTATGATTAGCATTCCAGCAATACACTCTTTTTCATGAGTTAATGTTAGATTGCCTTGCATATCTATATCCAACAGTCTCTGGTTTATAAACATTTTATAATTTTAATTAACTTTATTGCTCTGTTTATAATATTTCTAAGATAGGATAATGATGCAAAATTAAATGTGATTAAGTAATAAGTTTGCTTGGTCATCATCAGGCAAACAATCCAGAGGCCACCAAATAGGATCTAACCAATTCTGACATAGCTGATTCAATAAGGGGCCTCCCAAGAATATATGTTTTACAGATAATAAGCATTGATTTATGCAGCAACACTGTGAATCCTTTGCTACGTTTTTCCCTAAGTGACATTTCCTGTCTCTTCCTGAACTATTTCAAATCAGAGTTGAGCTATGATCTTTTAATATAAATATTTTGTGTGCTGAATCTTTGTGGGTGAAATTCTGGTGAAATTTTTCACTTTGCACCCATGACATTTTTTGTGAATTGTGTGAAATTCACAAAATATTTCGGGCAGCAAACTTTTCAACTTCAGCAGAAATTCATGGGTGAAATTAAACTTTGCTGCATCCCTACACATAAACCAATAGCACAACTACATCTACTGCTATAGATGTCAAGAATGTTCCATTGTTCTCATACTGAAAATGTGGGTGAACAGCTCCTCCTGCTAAGCTGTGTATACAGGATTTTAAGATGTCCAGAAATGTTATTTACATGGCAATTTAAAAACAAAGCAAACAAAAAAAAAAAACTAGAGTCTAGCTAAATGGGTCCAGTTTAGCTAGAGTCAGGCGTGTTTTTTTTTAAATACATTGCCTTTATGTATTTTTAATGTTTGTTAGTAAAAAACAAAAATATGGTGGCCATCACAATCAGTATTTATTTCTCACGACAAGTAAACAAATTCTCATAAGTAAAACATGGAAATAAGCACTCACGACCTGTGTTTTATTTTACCATTCATGCCAGAGGGTTATCCAAAAAAAAAAAATACTGTAAATCCTTATAGCTCTGAAACCATATAATATCTGTCTATGAAACTTTTGAAACACACTACCTTGTTATTCACGACCTGTGTTTCATTTTACTATTCATACCAGAGGGTTATCCAAAAAAAAATTATTTAAATCCTTATAGCTCAGAAACTATATAATATTTTTCTATGAAACTTTTGAAACACACTACCTTGTTACAGGTTACTTCTACCCAGAAAGATTTGTTAAATAATTCTACACCACCTAGTCTATGCATGACAGCAAAACTAAACCCATATCAGTATAGGAAAACCAAACCTCTTTTTTTTGCATTTTTGCCATTCTATGGGGCTGATTCCAAGAGGCAAGCTGCAACTCGCAGGTGTATGGGACCCTGCACCATATTCCAGGACAGGCAGGGTCCCTGGCACCTATGCCCATGACTAGTGGCAGGTGCAGGCTAGTGCCAAACACATGGTGCACCAAGCCTGGGTGCCGCAAGTCATGGCACACATACAACTGCCCCCCCAGAACTCCCCACCCCAGAACACCACTGCAAGCACCAGGGAGCATGGTGGGCTGGACAGGTGGCACTGTCATTTGGGGGGGCAATTCAAAATTCAGACCCCTGGGGTCCCTGACATTTGGGGGTGGGGGGCATGGATGTGTTTGGGGAACATGGGGAGCACTGCAGTATCTTTGCTGTGGCACTGTGGAGTGGGCATCCATCGATTGGCATAGATGGATGTCCTTTAGCCAAGTCCATGATGGTCTAACTCCTCTGCACATTGCAGCTCTTGGAATAGCATCAGCAGGGAATAGCAGCTGCCCTTTTGGAATTGGGTGCAGTTGCTGCCATAACCCACCTTTGCTCCATGCCATTGCAGGCATAGTGGATGGCGTAACCCACATTTGGCGCAACCAAATAAAGCATGGCAGAAGGCACATTTTGGAATAGCAAATGGCATAATCCATGGCATAAGTTGCGATGTACGCCACGGGGATTGGTGTAACTTGGCTTGTGCCATTTGTACGCCATCTTGGAATTGGGCCCCATGTCTCTAAAGCTGATCAAGATATCATTAAAAACCTTTTCATGTCTTGAAACACTGGCAGCCAGACCATGCATGCCAAAATTTTGGGCTATTTCTTTGAATGCCACTGAAGTTCTTAAGGTGCACGTATTGGGGTTAAACATTAAACAGCTTACTCAACCCTAAATATTGGAGTGCTACTGTGTCCCTATAACAGTATATCTATCTATCTATCTATCTATCTATCTATCTATCTATCTATCTATCTATCTCTCTCTCTCTCTGTCTGTCTGTCTATCTATCTATCTATCTATAGTTAGGGTTGAGTACTCCATTTAAGATTAAAGTGTAAAATCTTCAGCTTAATAACTTTGCCACCGTATGATGTATTTGCCTGAAATTTGGCAGACACAGAGCATCACCATGGATCTCTGGATTTTCTAAGTTTCATACCAGTTGGATATACAATTGCAGAGCTGTAAAGCACTGTTCAGTGTCACATTTATGCATTTTTGTGCATTCTTTGCTCGCGCCTACAGGTTGCATGGTTTGTGTGACCGGTCTGAAACCTTCAGGGAATATGTTGCCGGGGTCCCCAATGTGTCTTTTGAAGATTTCATGAAAAAATATTAAACGGTTCAAAAGTCTTTCAAAAAACAAGTTTCCCATTATAGTCAATGGGAAAGTTAACAAACTATTCGACAGTGTCGCAAATGCTGTTTTTAGTGTTGCAAATGAGCCCTGTAGTGTCATGAGTCATTCTTTTTTTTCAGTTACTGGTCATCGAAATGCTTGGCATTTAAATTTGGGGACCCTCTAGGGACGCAATTCTTTTTGTGCTCACCTAGTCGAGCTCTGAGGATGCTAGCCATGTCTTTTTTTGAGGGTTAAGCACCCCAGAACTATGTTTTTGAAATTTTTGTAAACTGTAGTGTTGCAAAGTAGTGTCACATATTCGACACTTTCATGATTTTTTTTTGTGATAGTATCGCAAATCACACTACTTTATGAAACTATGGCCAAACTAACAGGAATTATTTGCCACCCTGCTGCAAAAGAATGGTTTGGTCTTTTGGGTGTAAATTTGGAGGGAAGAAAGCTAACAACACACAGATGTGCCTTTTCATAGTTTGGTGACAAAATATTACAGGGATGCAAAGTTACAGTACTCCAAAGTTGACAATTTGTCCCATCTACTAATATTACGATATCCACCGCACATGTCAGGCTCCGTATCTCAGAAATGCTTCAAGATATGGGCTTTTTGTCAGAAAAATGCTTAGGGGGCTAGTGTAAAACTAGCCAGGAAAGTCATAAATCATATGAAATTTAAATTTTTTTCCTACGTCGTATGGTTCCTGAGATATAAGCAATTTAGTATTCCAAGTGCTCATTTTCTGCTCCGAGGCCCATTGTTCTGCATACATTCTTTGTATTCACTGTGTTTCTCTATGCAGCTGTTAGGGAAAAAAGGGTGTGCACTTTTGTTACTGTTACAGTTAGCGTTTCCACTTGTATTTCCACAACCATTTGCATTAGCATTCCCATCTACGCCACTGTGTGCATTACCCTTTGTGTTTTTGTTTGCACTTGCGTTACTGTTACCATTTGTGTTTCCATCACTGTTTCTGTTTGCATTTCATTTTGCATCACCGTGTGCATTACCATTTTCATTTGTGCACGCCCTTCCATTTGCATTTGTGTTTGTGTTTCCTTTGGCATCATCGTTGCTGTTACTGTTACCATTTGCATTTCCAGTTGCGGTACCGTCACCATGCCCATTACCATTTGCATTTCCATACGTGCTTGTATTTGCATTGCCGTTTGCATTACTGTTCACTTTGGCGTCATAGTTGCCTTTACTGTTACTGTTTGCATTTCCAATTGTGTTAACGTCGCCGTTTGCGTGTTCGTCACTGTTTGCATTTCTGTTGGCCTTAGCGTTTACATTTTCAGTTGCATTTCCATTCTCAATTGCATTACTGTTTCCTTCTGTGGTGCCGTTGCCTTTACCATTTGCATTATTGTTTGCATTTATGTTGCCATTTGCATTTTTCTTACTGGTTACATTTCCGTTGGCGTTAGCATTTACATAACTGTTTTCATCACCGTTTGTGTTTCTGTTGCCGTTAGCATTTGCATTGCTATTTGCATTACCATTTCTGTTTTCATTAACGTTTGCACTTGCGTTTCTGTTACCGGTTCCATTATCATTTATGTTTGCATCACCATTTGCATTACCATTTGCGCTTGCGTTTGCTTTACCATTACTGTTACAATGTGACAAATTCCATTCACTATTTATAGTACTCATTCTCAAAAAGAAGGGAAATTCATGGCAAAAAGCTTCATTTAATGTATCAGTTAGGGTTGTTCCACAGTGATAAAAGTGAGGAAATTTGATGTTAGGGTTCTCACCCCCTGGCACCCCACTCCACCCCCACCAACGGGCATCGGTGTGCTGTTAGACATCGGTCATATCTCTCACCCATTCTCCTATACTTCATCACCTCACCTTGTTTACACAAGGGATGGGGTGAGACTTAGGACTGATGACTCCAGTACCCACCCTGATGCCGGTTGGTGGGGCAGGGTGGGGGTGGGGTGCAAGGGGATGGGAACCCTAACATCAAATTTCTTTTGTCACTGTGGAACAACCTAACTGATGCATTAAATAGAGTTTTGTGACATGATATATATATTCTTTGCAAAAAATACATTTAATGCGTCATTTAGGGTCAAAGCAGAAAAGTCAGCAAATGAGAACATTAGGGTTGCTCCTCAACCCCCCACTCATCCTCCACAAACTGACAGATGATGAGGTGTGTCATTGGGGTTGTGAGGCCCAAATATCACCTCATTCCATCTGTAAGCAGGTGGACATGCTTTTCTTTAAAGAAAGCAAATGTGAAATGCAAAGAATTGTAGATACGGAAATGTTTTTTCATGTGTTTTTGTGTGTAAGTAAGTAAGAGAAAAAGGGCCTTCATGTGCATGGGACTTTGGTCACCAGTTCCATGACAATCAACCATCCCACATTACTGCAAGTTCATTTTACCTCACAGAAGCCCTCTGCACCACAATTGAGAGGGCACTGCTCCACACTCTCCGCTAAGATTTTAAAGGAAAATCCCACAGTAATGATGGTGAAATGTGTCATGGTGAAATGTGTCACTCAACCAGCAGGAAACTTTGTAAACCACACAAATAAATAATAATAATTGACAGTGCTATGTCCTAAGACCTACACTTCACCTCTCATCCATTCTGAGGGAAAATATTCCACGCATACTCAAGAGGTGATTAAAAGTTAAGACTGGGTGTGGCTGGCACCTCTTGCCCCTTGGACAGTTGAGTCAGGATCAGGCAGTATGCTGTTTAGCTGCTGGTTGCTGGCTCTGACTCTTGCGCTCACAGTAGCTGAGGTTTAGTTTCATGCTCAGGTAGTAGTACTTGCTATAGTTTCTGGTGGATAGCTCCTGCTCTAGTTCCCAGGGGCAAACAGCTTGTGCCTGATGCATTTCTAAAGCTGGAGAGCTGCAGCCTCCTTAGTGCTTATTAGCATGGTTCGCCAGCTGTCCTGTGCAAAGTCACAGCCCTGTACATTGAAGGCATCCCAGGCTCTATACAGCAGGGCCAGTGTGGGGAATAATATGCATCTATTTACAGTAGTTTGTAAGCTGGTACCCACAACAGTTTGTATACATTATGAAACAAATAATATATAATGAGCAATATATCCCTCTTTGTGAATAGTAGTAAGTAGCTCTCTGTAGGACAAATACGATTCATTAAATATATTATTTTTAAAATGCAAAATATTTTCAAAAGGTTCCATAAGTGTCAAAAATGTAGTGTATAACTACATATAGATTATTAATCTAATAAATTTTAGAGCTTTTGCATATAGCAAGGACTGAAATTTAATGGCCTGCTTGGAAGCAAAAATATCCTTTGTAAGAGATTGCATAATGTGCATTACAACAAGACAATCAGAGAACTTCCAAAGCTACTAAACACAAGGGCATTGCCTCCACAGTTTGTGCTGATAGACATTTCATTAAACATAGCATTGGTTTTGGCTTGGGTACCAACCCCTCAATTTTGCTGATCACGTGCTTGCTAATTTGAAGGAATTAAATTATCAGCATTTGTTAGTAGAAACAAACATAATCATTTAGTTTGGGAGGAAAAATGTATATACCACATCCAAAGCTTCATCCTCAGTATATTTGTCTTAAGATATTTTTAAAACAGCTGTTATAATTAGTTTTACAATTAATGACTCAAGTAATCAAATATGGCCGCCACTTGCAGATTTTTAAAAATCTCTTCACTTGAGGTTGATTTTCCAATGTACAGATCAATACTGTTAATGTATCTGGATGGTGTTACTACATGTTTCTCACTGTAAACAGAAGAGAACTAGGCCAAGATATTTATTGTTGTCATGGTTGGCATGGCTAGGGAGTGGGAACTATTTGAAAAATTTCAAAATCAGATATTTCAGTTCAGCAATGAAAGAAAATAAAAATAAAAAAAATCAATTGATGTTGCTAGAAAGAAAACATTATTGAAAACGCTATATGGAAACTGACTTATCCTAAAACATAATACCCTGGCAGTTTCTCACAAACTAATAACACATAATTAATGAATCAAGGTTACTTACCTATGTAGAAACATAGACTTTGACAGCAGATAAGGATCACCTGGCCCACCCAATCTACTCATTTCCCTACCTATTGGATACGCTTCAGATCCTAGTTAGCCAACAGCCTACTTCCTCCTACCCCCCTCTAGAATTGCCTTATGTCTGTCCCATGCATTCTTGAATTCCCCCACCTCTTCCATATTTCAACTGAAACTCTAGGCACATCAGTTTCATAGTTAAAGCATACATGACCCATGAAATTTACACTTCGTTAAAGAACTAATGACACCCTATTTCTGTTCCTTTCTGGAAAAACCCAACTACAGCGATGACACGGTATTTCTGAAAAAACAAAAGTTGTAAGGCTGCTGTTTCCTCCATTAGATGGAACTAACACTACAATTTGCGTTTTTAGGTTTTATCTGAGGTATTGAGGCTTTTAAATTGTATTTAGTTAAAACTACAAAAAAAAATCTAGGGTGGCCGATCTGTTCCCATGGAAAATGTGGGGGTGCTGAACAATGGGTGACCTTAAGTGCCCAGAGTTAATGTACAATCTAAAATTGTATTTGATGGGCCTATCAAGATTTAATGGTTGTACCATGAGAACCTTATCAGGCAGAAAAGTAGTCCTCATGGTCACTGATACAGAATTGAGGGTTGAAATTTTGCAAAATTTACTAGAGGGAATTAAAATTGATGGACTCGGTGCAATCTGATCGGATGCTCCATGCATCTGGAGGTTTTGGACGCAGTGGACTTTACCTACTGCCTTACAACACTTCAACTGTCAGTTACACAGTTCTACCGAGCTGTCCTGGTACTTCATACTACACACAAAGGGCACAATATTCTAGTGTATATACCTATTAACCAAAACTTGTCTGTGGGGTCTTTTACTATATTATAGCAGTACAGCTAATATCTACTGTTAGAAACTGTACTTTTCTGTTTGTATAATGCACCTGCCCATATTCTTTTCAGCACTGCCCGCAGTACTTCAAAAACAACAGTAAACAAAAGTTTGACACTTTCAAGAGCCGGTGCCAAATAAATACTTCCTCCAACTATTTCTACCAGTGTTGCCTATATTTGCAAGTAAGTTTCAAGAAGGCATGACAGCTGGCAGCATGGGGCACCTGCTGCAGTGCACCATTAGTGTTTAAAAAAAATGGGCACTCATATGTGAGAGAGATAGGCAACATTCAAAACCACTGTATGGAGCACCCACAATGCCACGCATACAGTATATCCACTTTCCCATCAATTTTCCATGAAACAGCAAACATTTCATTATAGATTAAGGGAGGAGGGAGAGAGGCTGAGTGATTGCTGACCTGGTATGGATGATACAGATAGAAAAGTTTCCCTCTTGTGTCGATTGTGATCTCTATTGAGTTTACTGTGAATGCCTCTAAAAAATATTTAACATTTATGCTATGCTGAGGGGGGAAAAATGCAGGGAGATTGTAAAGGAAGCACAGATACAGTCTCTGTAGAGCTAACTAAAATTGCAGTGTGGTGGTGGCCAAAGATTTTGTAGGCTCATGGCCGAAGATCATTAGCGAGCCATAGCTGAAGATTGTAAAAGAGCAAAGTTATTAACGTACAAAATTTCAAGTTTAACATAGACGTGCCTTCATAACCCTAAATATAGGGTCATGACTGCATCCCTATATATATGTTTATAAAATGGAGAGGATAATATACTCCAAATCCCAACTTCTAATTGTATAAAACACATCACATGACTGTGCGTATATCAGAGTGTGGCCGCACACCTCCACTTTTAACCCCCTCCAAAACAATTTTGACATTTTATAATATAGATAAACCAGTCTGAGGTGTGCAGACACACTCTGATATACGCACACCTTGAGTGGTTGATGCACTCGGTCTGCAGCCTCATGCATAGCAATGCATACCAAGGCTTGCGTATATCTGAGGGCGAACGCAAACCTCAGAGTGGTTTATCTATTATATATATTCATGGCAAAAAACCCTACTTAATACATCAGTTAGGGTTGTTCCACAGTGACAAAATGAGGAAATTGGATGTTAGGTCCCCACCCCTTTCAACCCACCCCTACCTTGCCCCACCAACAGGCATCGGGGTGTGTTGGGGTCATTGGTCCTAACTCTCACCCCACCTCATGTGTAAACAAGCTGAGGTGGTGCAGTATAGGAGAATGGGGTGAGAGTTAGGACTGATAACCCCAACGCACACCCTGATACCTGTTGGGGGTGAATGAAGAGGTGCAGGGGTGGGAACCCTAACATCAAATTTCCTCACTTTTGCCTCTGTGGAACAACCCTAACTGATGCATTAAATTGAGTTTTTTTGCCATGAATATACTGTATATATATTTTTTTTTTCATGGCAAAAAACCCCATTAATGCATCAGCTAGTTTTCGTATTACGGTGAAAAAAGTATGGAAATTTGGTGTTAGGGATCACAACCCTAACTCAAAATTCCCCCTTCCCTCAACACACACACACACACACACACACACACACACACACACAAACACAAACACATATATGCAAGCAGAGGAAGGGACAAGGCAACACAACCAATCAGAGGCAGCTGTCATGAGTTTGTACCCAGTGCTCCCAGAGAAACAGACATATACCACAATGTGCTAGTGCATACTCCTGTGAAAAGTGTACTACCACAAAATTGCAATTTTCCAACAGTGCATCAACACTGGGTCCTACAGACCCTGCATTGCCATGCAAATATCACCATTACATACTGTGGAAGTGCAGGGTCCTCTGCAGCCTTCACCCCCTCCCCCCACTTCAGATACATAATTTTGCTACATATATGTATATGCCATAACCACAATGCATTTCTATATGTCTCTAGGGTGCAGTATGTGGTACACTACATGTAGTGGTGCATCCAACATGGTTCCAAAGCTTGTGGGTGTACCCCCAACACACCTTCAGTCACAGCTATACATTTGTTTATGATTGTACGAGCACAGGTTACTGTAAAGACTGCACTCTCAGTCTGCCATATTTTTTTCTATACTGTGAGAATGCAGCATCCAAAGGACCCTGCACTTTCGCAGAAATGTACTTTTACCATACTTTGCAAGTGCGAGGTCCTGAGTATTGTTTAGTTCTAGTGTAACTAAATTTCTCTGCAGTGCAGGATTGCAGGTTCCTATGGACCCTGTGCTGGCATGCAAACGTCACCGTTACATGAAGTTTAAGTGCAGGGTCCAGAGGACCCTCTGCTCCAACATTATGTAGTGGTGACATTTTCATGGAAGCACAGGGTTTCCCCAAGACAGTGGGTGGCATGCCAGCAGAACTTATACAGTTGGTGAACCATGATGATGGATGTCTCTTGTGGCATGTTCAGTGAGTTGTATGCTCTTTCTATTACCTGAAGATGGCTGTCTCTGATTGTTAGGTTTTATTTGCCCTTCCTCTGCTTGCATGCATATGTGTGTGTGTGTGTGTGTGTGTGTGTGTGTGTGTGTGTGTGTGTGTTGGGGAAGGGAGAATGCCAAGTTATGGTTGTGAACCCTAACACTAAATTTTCACACTTTGTCACTGTAAGAGGATCCTTAACTAATGCATTAATAAAATTTTTGCAATGAATTTCCTTACTTTTGGGAAAGCATCACTATAGCCATAGTTGTTTATTAGAGCAGTGGATCCTGCATTCCATCTATCTGTAAGTGTAAAAGACATTATAATTAACCTTCAATCTCCCTGTTGGACCTAGAACCCTTGACTCTGTGATTTCCCTTATTTTAATGTGGGAGTGCAGGGTCCTTTGGACCAAGTGCACCCATTCCTCCATAGATGCATCAGCAAATCATCACCATAGCCATCTGATTGCCCCAGGACACGTACCTGGTAGAGAAAATTTTCAAATCCCCATCAAAACATAATTTTGTGAAACTGCAGCACCATTCCATGCCACAGGTGCAAAAACACATTTTGAGAAGGATTTGAAAAATAACAGTTGTGATATACATGAGGTGGGATAACACCAAGGCTATGTTGCAAATCTGGGTCAAAATATCAAAAAACTATTTCTGTAGTTACCAGTGGGCATACTGAATTGCAACATATAGCCATAACTTTGACATTGTTTCATATTTTGACATCACATTTTCAACATAGTCTTCTTGTTATTCCTCCTCATAAACCACATAGGTGAAAGTGTCTTAATCCATGGCAAAATGCCATTCCATGCCACAGGTGTGGAAAAACATTTCAGACATGATGTGAGAAACGACAGCTGTACTGTTCATGAGGTGATGTAAAAAAATGGCTATGTTAAACATTTGAAGTGATAATATTGAAAATTGACAAAGTTATGTGTGTGCATAGAAATAGTTCAATGACTGTGCATAACTCAGGCTTTTTTTTTTGTATTTTTGTACCAAATTTTCAACATAGGCTTTTGGGACCCCACCTCATGAACAGTGGCAATGTAATTTTATTACTTGGTCCCAAAAGGTGATTTCATACAGTGACTGTGAAATCACAATATGGGTCCAATCATGGAAAAGACAGTTCAAGAGATGGGGT
This sequence comes from Neoceratodus forsteri, assembly GCA_016271365.2. Taxonomy (NCBI): domain Eukaryota; kingdom Metazoa; phylum Chordata; order Ceratodontiformes; family Ceratodontidae; genus Neoceratodus; species Neoceratodus forsteri. The sequence continues at coordinate 118,819,826 of CM028136.1, read as the reverse complement.
CCCAAAAATCCCATGTTGAAAATCTGGTGCAAAAATACCTAAAAATGGCTGAGAGACCAACATAAGTTCAAATCATCATTGACAGCCATTGCAAAGCACTTATCTTGAAGCTTCAGCTTAAGGTTTGGCTTTGAAGAGGGCAAACATGTCCCGGTCCACAGAAGATAACAGCCAGTGACTTCCAGTGGTAAGTATAGATTAAGGGGGGGGAGTGGGTGTGGGCTGGTGGGTGCTCAGTGGGAAGGGGGACAGGGGAGATGATCAGGGACAGTTTTCTTTTTTTCATTCTTTTTTTTTAAAAAAGTCATCGGGGGACTGTTTTCTTTTTTTACAGTTACATATGTAACCAATATTTTGGGACACTGGGGGTGGTCTCTCTAGTGTCCCACAGTACTGAGGGGTAGGACATAACTAGAAAAACTGGGGGTGGGCTTCCCAGTATTCTGCTCTGGTGTGGGGAGGTTCCTGTGCCGACATGGGGATTGGGTACCCCAATGTCAGCAAAAACATTATTAAACAAATAAATATTTCGGGACACGGGGAATTGGCTCCCTAGTCTCCCACACTGGAGGGGGGGTTCTAGTGCCAACACAGGGACTGGGCACCCTGATGTTGGCAAACACATTTAAAAAAAATATTAACTGATATTTCAGGACACTGGGGGTGGGCTACCCATTGACCCACAGTACTGGGGAAGGGATCTTCCACTGCCACCATGAAAGAGAGTGAATGCTACATGGCCAGCTGTGTCCAGATGGGGCAGTAATGGCAAGGTAAAATCAATTAGACTGTGAAGGAATTATTATGCTGCTTGAGTATACAGTATACCATGTCCCTCAGATACCATTCCTGAACACTACAAATAGTGGGTGCTTGAACCCTGGAGATGGGGAGAAGAAATTAATAACTAAGTTTCTTCTTTTATTAAACACATCTGAGTAGTCAGCACTCCCACTAATATTCTTTCCTTTGTACACAAGTATATAGTGAGATAGCCAAAGCATACCAACCTTGGCTCCACATAAGCATCAGAGACTGACTACATCTATATCAGGCATACTGGTATTGTCCATGGTAAGAAGACACCAAGGGATACCATCTTGCGCAGACCTGTCAGTTTTGCAGCATATTATTGTACATTACTGAGACCAGTGGGGGTAAAGAATGTAGCCCACTAATACTTTTTAATTCTTTAATGGTGAGGATTTGTGGTAGTGAGGCATGACCAGCTGATGATGACAGTATATGCTATACAGGCTGTCTAAAATGAAATAGCAGGGACTGGAATATAACTGCATGACAGTACATCTATGCTGTTAAGAAACCAGAGTTTTGGCCATAGCTAAAAGGCCATAGGCTTGTCAGATTCAGAACAATGTGCTGTCAATTACTGTGGTTCATTAGCTACTAAACATAATATTGCAGCCCCGTATCAGCTAATTGTGTGGTTCCCAAGCTTAAAGAGGCAATTATTAAAACACGAGCATCAACAAAAACAGCTAACAGACCACCTGGAGCTTTACTTTTGTAGCATACATTTATACAGTTCAGTCAGTACATTAAACAAGAATCTGACAGCTGAAATAAATTTACAAATGTATCCAAAAGCATAAAGCCAGACATTGAGGTAAGAATCTAGTTTGAGTGTGTATTACCATCAGCCAGGGATCAGACAGCATTGAGGTCAGCTCTGTGGTGCAGTGTACAGGTGACTGGATGGTGTCCAATGCTTAAGTGTCTCTGGATAAGGTTGGCATATTGATCTGGATCTGTTCAGCTTGGAGGTAAGTATTGTTGATGACAGATCGGAAGTGGTTGTCCTTCATAGATTGAAAGGTATGAAGGGGGGCTCTGAAATGGGGATATCTGTTAGTTGCCAATAAGAGCTATAGATCTTCTTCTGGGTCCTCTGATGGTTCACTTCTGCTCTGACTTCAGGATCTGGAGGCTGAGTGGTGATTGAGGGAAGTAGTGATGCTTTGACAAGTTCTGCCTTGGCAATGCTGCTTCGGTGGAAGTTGGAAAGCACCACTGCCTTGTTCAGGTTCATGGGCTGTGGTGTATATAGCTCCTTGGGTGTGTGTTCACACTACCGTGCAGTCTAGAGAGAAGTCTGGACTTTCTTCAAGTCATATCATGTCCCTGCAGATTTTTTTGCTCTGGTTGTTTGCAGTCAGTGCCTGGAAATATACTGAAGAGCAAACTCTGGGATGTCAAAAGTTTTGTTAACCCCACTGTGGATAAGATTTAGTTATGCTAGATATCTGAGGGAAAAGGATATGCCAGCTCTGTGTAAGGCTTGGTGGGCTGGGGTAAAAGCCTGTCTCCTGGCAGTGATGTCTTTGGAGTAGTCATGGAAAAGCATCATTTTATGACCTTGCCATTCTAAATTGTCAAGTTCTCATGCCCGCCGCAAGATGTTTTCCTTCACTGGAAAATGTAGAAAGCTGGTGATAATTGGCCAGGGCCACTCTCCAGCTTTCGAGAAAAAAAGGTAGTGAGAGCTGGCTTATTCAATATCAAAACAGGGTTCTAAATGTTCTAAACTGACTGGAACAAAATTGCAAACTGTGATCTCACACAACTTCATTAGTGAAAAAACCTAATCTGGCAACCGATCACAATATGCAGTCTCACACAGAAGAAGTACTGAAAAGACACAAACTGCATGAGAAGAACCTTTTGCAATACTATAAATATATTTCTATCAACTTATTGAAGGGAGAGACTACCAAATGCATTTTACTGCCTTAGCTCAGAGTATGTTTGGACCACCTCTACATCATTTGGACTGCATCAACATTCTCTTACAGTCAGTTGGCTTGGCAGTGTTTAAGTGTGTGTGTGTGTGTGTGTGTGTGTGTGTGTGTGTGTTGACCTCTACCACCGACATGGGGATTTGACAACCCGATGTTTACAAAAATATTTTTATTTAAACATGCCTCAGCCCCTAAATGGAGCCATAAATCCAAATTTGGCATTATTTGGGGTAAAATGATCAGAACAGTTTTTACTTTTAACAGGGGTAGATTTTTTATTGAAGTTGTGCTGCAAACTGTGGCAGTTTTCACAAAAACACTACAATTTGTGACATTTTCATGCAAAAAGTTATTAGTTGGGCAAAAATTGCCACAATTTGTGGTAATTTCACAAAAATAGTGCTGCAAATTTGCAACACTACCAATGGCTGTGGAAAAAAAACATATTTCTGGTCACTGTTTTTTAAAACTAACATTAGAATGTTATTCCTTGGGCCTCGATTAAGTAAACACAACTGTTGTTTACCAAGAGGCAATAGTTTTTGAATTACAGTATTTTATCCCCATTACTAATGGAAAATGGTGGCAGCACAACACTACTGATCCATTTGTGACAGCAAAAAAAAATGCTTTCATGAAAGCAGAAACTGTTTTCGCATTGCATATACAATTTTTCCCATAGGCTATAATGGGAAACTTAAAGATTAATAACTTTTGAAGGATTAATATTTTTCACAAACCTTCAAAAGGCACATGCATGACACAGACCCCATGTACCCTAAGAATTTCAGACCAGATCCCAAGACATTTCAGAGATGTGGTGTGGCAAAGATTTGCACCTAAATTGTAATTTTCAAATTTTTACACTACACATTTCTGCAACTATACATCCAAATGTACTGAAGAAACTTGCCACATCATGAGATCTATGGTATCTGACAGTGCATAAAAAAATTTTGTGTGCATCTGCCATACAGTTACAAAGTTATTAAAGTGCAGAATTTTAGGCGTAACATAGAAGTGACCATTGAACCCTAACTATACTGGGACTACCATACCAGTATAATATAGCTATATATATACAAAATTGCAAAAAAAATTGTTAATGCATCAGTTAGGGTCAAAACGACAAAAGTAGGGAAAAGTGGCATTTGGTTTCCAACCCCTAACACCCCATTGCCCACCCTGCATAGAGCCACTGGTAGAGGTGAGGGTCTGATTGGGGTCCATGAACCTAACCACATCACATTCCAGTACAAAATTAGGTGACATGGTACAGCATAGCTGAATGGGGTGTGCATTAGGGTTCACAGGCAACAAGACAGACAATCCCCCTGCTAGTGGGTCTGGGCAGGGTGGGAAATGGGGTGCTAGGGTTAGAAACCCTAATGACACATTATTCTACTTTTGTTGCTCTGACTGTAACGGATGCATTAATGAAGTTTCTTGCAATTTAGTTCCTTATTTTTTGAGCTAGTATAATAATAATTTTCTAATTTCATGGGGAGAGAGCTGGGTCCTCTGGTCCCTGCACTCCCATCCCTCCATTGACATAGTACAACACTATCCTTATTTGAGCCCAAATTTTCTACATAGCCTTTTTATTACCTCATCACATGTACCCAGCACAGACAAATTTCAAAAACTTGCCAAAAATAATTCTGCTGAATTGCAACACCAATCTATACCACAGGTGTGAAATAATGTTTTTGACAGGATTTGACAAATTACAACAATGACACACATGAGGTGGGGTAATAAGAGAAGTATGGTGAAAATATAGGGTGAAAATACTGAAAATCTACCAAGTTACGAGTGTGCATAGCGAGATTGCACCAAATGCCCATAACACAACCATTTTTTCTAAATTTTGTCCCAAAATTTTCAACATAGACTTTTTATTACCTCACCACATGTACATAGCACATTAAATTTTGAAATCCTGCCTAAACAAAATTCTGCACAACCACAATGCCAGTCTATGCCAGAGGTGCAAAATCATGTTTTGGACAGGATTTGCCAGGCTCTATGATGCCAGTTTGAAAACAATTTCATCGTCCGGCATCACAGCGACTGAATTTATCTTGACTGCAAGTTGAGGTTGACATAAATCCCTTTGGATTCCCAGTCCTTTTTTCTGTTGGGGGGCTCTGCCATTCAGGAAGGGGGTGCAGGACCAGGAGACAGTGTGCCCCTGTATCTGGCACACCAGTACAATGACCTGTTGATGAACTGTTGATTTTGTTGGCAGCATCGTAGGTTGCTGTATTGGTGTTGATGTTGGGGGGGTATATCGATTTGACAAATGACAGCTGTGACACACATGAGATGCGGAAATAAAAAGAGTATGTTGAAAACATGAGGTGAAAATATTGAAAATCTACTAAGTTACTAGGGTGCATAACGAGATTGCATCAAATGCCCATAATGCAGTAATTTTTCAAAATTGTGTCCCCAAATTTTTGACATAGCCTTCTTATGACCCTAACTGATGAACAATGTGACTGTCATTATGCAAATGCTATCAGAAAGATGATTTTGCCAACTGACTGTGAAATCGCCTTTCAAGTGAGAGTTGCCTAATGACAGTCATATTGTTCAGGAGTTGGGGTCCCAAAAGACCATGTTGAAAATTTTGGGCCAACATTTTTAAAAATGCCTACTTTATGGTCAAAAACTGAACCCCTCCACTGAATACATAGTGCCACATTTACCTCAGTTCAGATTGCAGTCGACAGTTCCAGTAGCAAGATGTGTCTTTGATCGTGGGAGCGGGACATCCTCAGGTGAGTGGTGGTCTGGGAGGACATCAGAGGGATGTGGGGAGGTGACTGCAAAGGGGAGATCAGGTTGGGGTATGGGCATAATCAGTGATGGACAGTTTTTTTCTTTACAGATGAAATGGCTGCAAAAGACAACGAAGAACGGTTTTCTACTTTTTACAGGAAAAACAAAATAAATGGGCACAGATAGGGAATCCACTTCCACCAATTAAAACTGGGACATTGGAGGGTGGGAGTACCACCGGACACCAAAGAGACATGGCAAGTAGCCACTAAAATGTAAAAAATGTATATAAAGCCAAGGTATGGCTTTGGCTTAGGGGCTGTCCTCTAACCACCCATGCCTTTGGTTTTGTGTACTTTAAAAAAACAATAATGTTTAAATTTGAAATCCCTATTCATGATCCCTTTTCACCAGCTGATCCTCATGAAAAGGGATTGGCAGGAAAAAACAGATTACAAAGATGGATTTATAATTTTTAAAACTGTAGTTTTTTTTTAACAAATGAACAAAACCAAAGGCATGGATGGGCACAGGATGTCCCCCTAAGCAAAACCCAAGCCTTGGTTTTGAGGCAAGTTCCAAGATTTTATTTTTTCCCCTTAATAAGGGAGAAAACAAAGTGGCGGCTGACCAAACATGAATTCACCTCCCAAAAAGGATTCTGTGAGATTTTGAATCCTTTTCGCAATTCCTGTTCTATGAGCCTCTCATGAAGAGGAATCCTCATCAAACTGTGCATCTAGTCCAAAGAGTGAACTGTGCATGTTCAGAACCCAAATGTTTAAAATGTAATAACTTTGGAACAGATTAATATTGTTTCACCAAACCAACTCTGGATTGTTTCATCCAATAACCTCATTCTACCCTGAAACTTTCTGGCCCAAATCCCAAATGGTGTGGGCGCAATGTAATCTTGAAAAAGGACCCTGACATTTGCTCAAAAAGGAGAAAACTGAGTTTTTTTGTGCTTTGCTGCACATAAACCACAAATCTAATAAAAACACAACTTGGCAAGTCAAGAGACCTACCATCTGAGACTACGTATTCCAAATTTCATGCAAATCCATTGAATGGTTGTGAAGTTATTAATGTGCAAAATTTGGGTGTAATATTATATTGCATGCTCAACCCTAACTATAGGAGTGCAACTGTGCTATAAGATATATATAATGCCAATGAGGATACATTTTGGTAAATATTGCCCATATTTCCAGGGTGGTGTGACTTACAGTGAGGATATTGCATTTATCCTCACTGTAGGTCCTTTATCCACACAGTAGGTCAGTGAGATGTAATTTCAACACTTAACCAAATGATGGTGAACAAACTGCAGTCAAACCACAGCTCAGTACAGCCCCAAGCTCACCCACATGGCAGCTGCAAGTTTCAACTCTGAACCTCTCGGTCTGAAACTGGCATTGACACTGAGAGGTTTTTTTGTTTTTAGGAAAAATAGCATTACAATCTCTTGTAAACTGCCAAACCCCAAAAGAATGCAGTTAACAACTTTGTCCCTTCCCTACTTCTCTAAGTGTATCCGCCATACAGGAACATCTCACATTGCCAAACACAGCCCCCGTTGGCTGGCAACAACCTACTATGCTGTCTCATTGGACCAGCTCAATGGATAACAAAAAGCAGGATCAATCAGATAGCCAACAATTTATACAAAAAAAAACAAAACTTCAGTTCCAAAATGGAGAAACCTCTCTCCTCACTAACAGAGAGCTGCTGCTGCCATATTTAAAAAATTTTGGTCCACACACAAGAAAGAATGAGCCAATCAAAAGCAACATTTACTCAAATCAACTAGACAATCAGATGTCTGTTATAACTCACACAACCAGGTACCCTAACAACCACTATAGCATCCAAACCTAGAAGAAAGAGCCAGATAAAAGAAACTGCGAGGGAAGCATTCCTAATATAAATAAAAAAAAATGAAAGAGACACCAAAAGAGCAAACATTTTAAATGGCATTACATAAAAGAAATATGCAATGGGTCTACTGAAAATATAACTGATATTTCCCCCTTGTGCAGTTTCACCTTGTGACCTCATTCATGGCTCCTCCACTTGTGAGGTCATAAGGTCAAACTGCACTTGGGAGAAATAGTAATATTTCCAGTAGACCAATTGCATATTATATATATATATTTAGCTAGATCAGCCCTGGAATCCTGTCCAACTCGAGTTGTGTTACACAATGCCAGGTCTATAAGGAACAGGATGGCGGTTATTGCTGATCTTGTTGGGACAGCAGACCTAGCTTGCATCATCAAGCCCTGGTTTGATGACAATGCTGGCCCCATTTTTGAGGTAGCTGTCCCGGCTGGGTTCTCACTGATACACTGTTTGAGATCAGACTGCAGGTGTTGGGGGTGTAGCCATTTGTTTTAGGCTGGAATTGGGCCTTACTGATGTGCCAGCTGAGAAGGTCAGATCATTTGAGTTTACTGTGGTAGCAGGTGTGGGCTGAAGGATTGTTCTCATTTACCATCTACCCAGGGGTGAGAAACTGTTCCTGCAGGAAGTAGCAAACTTCATCATTGACATGGCTTTTGAGTTGCCCAGGTTGATTGGTCCTGGGAGACTTCAACACCTGGGTTGATGATGAACTCTCGCTGTTTGGACAAGACTTCCTCCAAGTTATAAATTCACTGAGGGTCACACAGGTAGTTGCCTCTGCTACCCATAGTCATGGTCACTCATTTGATCTGGTTTTCCTCCTGGGGATGGAGACCTCTGACTTGGTGGAGGCACCAGTCATATGGTCTGATCACCACACAGTAAGGTTCAATCTCCAGGCTCCCCCTTATAGGCCTGCCCCTGTAGAGATAGTCAGATACCACCCTTTGAGTGTTGTGACCCCGGATGGCCTACTGGAGGTATTGAACCTATCGGGATTCTTAGGGGTAGGTGAGGATCCAGAAAGTTTAGTCAGGCCTATAATAAGGCTGTCACTGAAGCTCTGGATTCTATAGCTCTGGTCCACGTTTTCCCTCTCTATCTCTCTCTGCCCTTGGTCCCCTTGGTTTGATGGGCCCCTAAGGGAGTTTAGATGAGTTGGATGAAGGTTAGAGTGATGCTGGCGATAATCAGCCCTTGAGGTTGACCACCTTAGATTGATGGATCATTATCAAACTTATCAGTCTGCAATAACTCATAAGAAGGCAGAGTTCCTGTCTGGTAAGATTCCTGCTGCTCAGAATCGATCGCTCAGCTCGCTTAAACTGTGGACAAGTTGTGCAACCAAACCTGTCTGCAGGTTCAAGGTGCAGTTTCTCAAGTTAAGTGTGACAAGTTTGCTCGATTCTTTACGGATAAGGTGGCCAACATCAGGCCCAAGTTCAATACAGCGCTCTCTATGGGAGTTGACAGTGGTCAGTGCTCAGTCACTTCTCCTCGGTTCTCTTGGATATCTTTCAGCTGATTGGAGATTGTGAACATCATGCAGATTACCCAGAGTTTGCAGTCAATGTGCTGTAGTTTAGATCTGGGCTCAACACTCCTATTACTGGGGTGTATTGAGTCCATTGACTCAGTCCTTTTAAAGATTGTGTGGTGCTCCTTAGAGTCAGGTAAGTTCCCCAGCTTCCTGAAGGAGGCGGTGGTGACACCACTCCTTAAGAAAGCTGCTCTGAACCCAAACTGCATTTCAAACTACAGGCCTATCTCTAACCATCCCTTTGTTGAGAAGGTAATTGAGAAAGTAGTTTCGTTGCAACTAAAGAACCATCTTACCATCACGATGCCTATGATCCCCTCCAGTCTGTTTTCTGGAAGAGACATAGTACTGAGACTAGTCTGGTTCAGGTGTTCAATGATTTTCTAATAGCAAGAGATCAGAAGCGCCATTCCATCTTGGTGTTTCTTGATCTGCCTTCAGCATTTGACACTGTGGACCATGGGGTGCTGCTCCAGTGCCTGAGGGTTATCTGCAGCCTGAATGGTCCAGTCCTCAGATGGTTTCAATCTTTCCTCTCCAGCAGATCACTAAGAGTGGTGTCAGGGTTTTTTACTCTGATCCATTCTCTCTGCTGAGTGGGGTCCCCCAAGGCTCGGTGCTGTCCCCTATTCTGTTTGCAGTGTACATGATGCCCATCTGAGACATTGTAAAGAGATATGGGCTGAGGTTTCACTGCTCTGTAGATGATACACATCTCTATCTGTCTTTCATGCCTAACCAGGATAGTGCAGTCTCAGTCTTTAACAGCTGTCTAGAGGAAATCCCCATGACTGGATGAAATCCAGCTTGCTGAAATTGAATTCTGAGAAGAATGAGGTGTTGATGATGCATCTAGGTCACCAAATAGAGAGATCAGTAGCTGGATTACCTTGCAGTCTTTGGTTTGTAATAGCCCAACTGTCTTCCTCCGAACAGGTGCGTAACCTGGGATGGTTCTTGATGATGGGCTGACACTGAATTTTCAGGTGTCAGCAGTTGTCAAGTCTTCCTTTTATCAGAATTAATCACCTCTTTGCAACTGGTGACTTGCCTACATTGATCCATGCCTTTGTGACTTCACCCCTAGACTACTGCAACTCCCTCTAGCTGGGGCTTCCAGGTGTTGATATCCATCACTTGCAGCTGGTACAAAAGCTGCAGCATGGTTTTTGACTGAGACTTCTCGTTCAAGTCATATTACTGCAGTGCTGTGTGAACTGCACTGGCTGCCTGTACAGTGGTGGACCAACTTCAGGGTCTGACTTCTAACCTTTAAGTCCCGCATGGACTAGGTCTGAGCTTTTGGCAAGAACTCCTGACACCCTGGCCTACCTCTTCACTCAATTGATATGGGGTTGTTAGAGGTTTCCTGGGTCTGGCTGAAAATTTCTGGGACTCAGGCTTTTATGTATGATGCCCCCACCCTGTGGTATTCTCTACCTCATCAGATTTGAGAGTGCAGGGCCATAGATAACTTCAAAGCAGGCTTAAAAACCCACCAGTTTCAGCAACCATTTAGTGATTATTATATCTGACTTATTCAAATTTTTGATTGCAAGGATTTTGACTGTTTTGTTCTATTGTCTTATGTGATATTTTAACAATGTACAGTGCTTTGCTTGTTAGAATTGTGCTATACAAATAAAGCTTATTATATATAGATAGATAGATAGACAGATAGTTTGATAGATAGATAGATTAGATAGATAGATAGATAGATAGATATTCTTTGCAAAAAACTGAGTTAATGCATCAGTTAGGGTTGCTGTCTCAGTGACTAAAGTTTGGAAATTCTATGATACGTTTACCCCCTGTACCCCATACCCACACCCACACCCTCCACTCACTAACAGACTTGAGGTGTGTCAAGGGGTCATCAGTCCCAACACTCACCCCATTCCATGTGTAAACAAGCTAACATGCTTTGGCATAGAGAATGAGAGGAGTTAAGTTTGATGACCCCATGACACACACCCCGATGTCTGTTGGTGAGTGGAGGGTGTGGGTAGGGTGGTGAGGATAACCCTAACATCAAATTTCCAAACATTTGTCACTGATTCATTAATGGAATTTTTTGCAAATAATTTCTTCTTTTTTAGATAGTATAATTGAATTCTTATTTTAGTATCGGAGCGAGAGACTTTAACAGAGTTCGCATGTCACAGTGGGAGCACAGGGTCCAAACCCTGAATCCAAATAGAGCAACAGTGTTCATATGGCACAATGAAAGCACAGTGTCCAATACTTCCATACCGATAGTAATACAATGTTTATGTGGTTGATAGGGTGGAACAATTGCCACACCCTTTAAACATTTCACTTTACAAGTTCCTCCTCAATTACCATAACCTTGAAATGTATTTCTTCACAAAGCAGACTTTTCTAACATCTTACAACAGTGTGAATAGCAGCATATTAGAAAATGACAAACGACATCACACATATAAAGCATTTACTTCTTCTGTAGTCAAAAATTATTACAAATTATGTATCTATTGAGTAACTTAGTGAAATATTTGCATACCATAGTAACATCACTGTCATATAAACAACATATTTTTCTGTAAAAGATAACTAAGTATTGAAACAGCAAAGCATATTTCAAGGGAAACCTACTACTGTCGCTGACAATATGCAGAACAGACATTCATAATAGTAACTGAAATGTTAACCACTTGAGGGATCCTGCTGTGCATAACCAGACTGACTTCCCAAATTTTGCAACATGCATTTAATCTCTATCAAGTTGTCTGAAATATCATTGAGAACAGAGCGATTCAGTAGCTTATGTGTCACTTGGTTGAGCTCATAATTTGACCACAACTTAAACTGATGTAATTTGTCTTTTACAACCTGCATTTGTACTCTTTGTTCGTGGAGCATGTCCAAGAGTACTTGAGTGGCAGAATCAACACTCCTGCCAATGTTACATGAATATTTTCTAGTTTTTCAATAATGACACGATCTACATTGCTCTTTTCAGCCTCCTTGCTATTCTTTCCTATGTTACTCACTTTTCTTTCCAGTATATGTCTCCTTTGCTGATATAACTCTTGTGTTTCCTCTACTTCTATGCTGGAAGCATCTTCTGTTACTTCATGAGTACTTTTTGTTTCTTTGTTGAGTGTTCCTCAGTTACAGCAGTATCTCCTTTATTTTCCTTGGGTGATCTTTTGAGGGCCAACTTTATGAAGTGGAAGAGCCATGTTTAGTGCTGTCCTGTGTTCAGAATCTGTAATAGACAGGAGAAATTTACTGCTGCAGTATACTTTTACAACATTGTGGTCAAAGGTATCTAGTTTCACCTCTACTTACCTAACTGATTTCGTTCAGTACTGTCACAGATACTCACCTCCTCAAACTTATTACAAGTCTCCCCATCATAACTGTCTTCTGTCATCAAAATTGGACATTCTTTTCTCAAGCGGAAACCCTTCATGCGCTCTGAAACACAGTAGCATATAATGTTAAGTATGTGCATGAATATGTGTGTGAATATGTTTTTCTTTGTGTCTGTGTTAGTGACTGTCTGTATACCTGTGCATGCATCTCTCTATCTGTCTGATGTGACTGATTTGTTTTTACTTTGCATTCCAGCACTCACTGCACTTACTGACATAATAACTTGTACCAAGAACTGGTTTTTCTGCCAAGTTCTACAGCTGGTAAACTGCAATAAACCATCCAAGACAAGTTGCTGCTGAGTCTTCATCTAGAAGCAACTTGAAAAACTTTTGCCTAATTAGTTTCTTTTTTCTTACAGGAAATGGCTGAGTAGTAGGCGAAGTGGGCTCAATCTGCTCTGTGAGTCGCAGAGCAAAGGTAGATTCATGGAGTGCTCACAGCATGAAGCAGACTACTTCGCATTATATATTGAAGAACGCAAAGTCCATTGGAAGCAATGACTTTGCATTACTCCACCTCCCCAGGCCACTACTATGCCAAATTTAAGGTGAAGTGCATTGCAGACAGTGCACTTCTCCTCACTTCACCTTGTTTTTGAGCTCCAAAGGAGAATTTTGCAGCGATTCATGGGATTTCAGGTCACATGCACTCTATATTGATCTGCACAGCTTCAGCTTGGGGTAGTATGAGTAGGAAGGAGTAGGAGACAGTGTGCTCTGATAGCTATCTGTGATAGAAATCTTGTAAAAGCTGTTCAAAAAGCATTTTTGCTTTTTTTTGGGATCCAACTTTAGTTCATCGATTGTAGGAAACCCTCCTGTGCTCATATCGTTGAGTGATTTTGTTTTTGTGTGGATTTTGAATGTTAATTTACAACATTGAGTGTGTGTGGTGAAAGACAGTGAAAGTGTGGTTTGAGGGAGGGGCATATCTGTGTTGTAGGTAGATTTTAGTTGGAGAAATAGTGATTTCTTTGTTTTTTGGTTATATTTTTGCTATATAACTGACTGCGTTAATGTACACATAGAAATGTCAGTAATAGTAGACATTTTCTTGCTGTTTGTTGTGTAGATGTGGTGCAGCTCATAAGTTCAGGTTGTGTACATTACATAAATTTACAATACATAACATGGCATGGTACTGAACTTTCGCATTTGCGACTCATTTCCTCTTTCACCATTGTACACAAACGGTTCTGTGTGTGAGTGTGTGTGTGCAGTGTTGCGTGCATCAAATAATACACCTTTTATTGTGCCACAGACTAGTGTAATTGCAAGCGCAGCAGTGTGAACCTGATATCCACTGCAGCTGCTTGATTTTGTACTGCAATTGTGGTATCTGTTCTTAATTTTGCTGCTTGTAGTGCCATAAAAATCAGCACTGGCTGCATTCAGTGCTCCCCCCCAACCCCACGTTCAAAAGATATTTTTTACCAGATTGGAAAGTTTTTGTGACCTCATCAGCACCACTGGTTACTGAAGTTTTTTAATTCCATGACACTCTCCGAGTAGTCTCATTCGTTGCTGAAGCCACAATTGTTTATTTGGCTTCACATCCAGCGTCCCTCCAATCAGAGAGTGAACATATCAAAATCTGAATTTGGTTATAATATTTGTGGTTGATCCCCAAAATGCCTGAAAAGAGACGTGCAAGCAAAGCTGTTTCTCGCCATGGCAATGTTGGCAGTAAGATGGTCTGTGGGTGTGGTAGTAATATGCATATGCAGAAGTGCATTGCTGATGTGAGGAAAGGTATTTCTCCTGCAATGTTTTTTACAGCCCAATCAGTAGCTTTACCCATAGTTGGAGGAGATAATGTTTTCCCAACCATGGTGTTAGTGGTGGTCGAGGTAGTATTAGTATTGTTGCTTCATGTTCTAATTTCAACCAGGGTATCGATCCAAAAATATTGAGTGTGAAGCAGTGCAAGTGAGTGGCAGCATAGATGATATCATACTTCCCAGTAACATCCCAGTAACTGAACCTGAGGATTCTGGTGATCATGTCAACAGTAGCATACAATGGGATATTCCATCCACCATGGCACTTAACATCATGCATTTTCCATGCAGTGATTCACAGTGTGGTGAAAAAATATCAGGTAATGGTGGTGTGGATGCTGATGATAAATTGTGATGATGATATGATGTTGCTGTTGTTGCAACATGCAGTCTACATGCTAGCATCCAAGCTGAAGATGTGGATGTGTGTGACATTGATGAATATGATGATGATGTAATTGATCCCAGTTGGGAAACAGAGAAAAAGAACTTAAAAGTGGCTGTGTCTGAGTCTGATTGCAGGAATCCCCCCCCCCGTAAAAACTTGTGATCTACCAGTGTTAGTTGATGATGATGATGACCCAGTAATCAATATGATAGGTAGTCATGGTGGTCAGTTGCAGTCCAGGTGTGCAGTGCCCGAAACACCTCATGCCCCCCCACTTCAGTGCGTAAAATAATGGACTTAAATAAGCCACATCATGGACATGTTAAAAGCAGAGCATCACAATCCCTTGTTTGAGTTTTTTGTTCAAGATGCAAATGATGCTTCAGCTGCAGTCTGCCAGGTTTGCCATGTGAGTGTGAGCTGAGGTAAAAAGGGGAGCCATCTTTGCACAGGAGGACAGCATAAGCATCTTAAGAAAAGACACATGGCACTGTGGACCCAGCACAAGCTGGCAGCTAATACCACAGTGGGGTGTTCACCTGTGTCACCGGCAACCATAGCCAGCATGTTATCCCCTTCCATGACTGTTGAGCCCAGTAGGAAATAAATGCATGCAGTAGTGCAGTAATAAGAGCAGAGGATTACTACAGGCATGATGAGGTGGAGGACCATAATGACTTTGAAATGTTGTCCAGTGCTGGTGAGAGTAGCAGTTTTTGTGGTGGTGGTGGTGGTGAATGCAGTATGGCTAGTGCAAGTGGTACATCAATCCCGGTTGGCAAATCTGGCAAAATAACAGCATTTCTGGGTTTGTCATCATCACCTGTGCAACCGTCTTCATCAAATGTCCACACTCCATGCCCTGCCAATGCCATTCATCACAGAGAACAACCATTTGTGATCAATACACCCCATGTAAAACATTTAAATCAGCCCACATTACAGAGTGTTTTTGAGCATAAACTGAGGTACTCCCAAATCATACAGTGTCACGTGAAGTCAATGCTGCTGTAGTGGAAATGCAGGCAATTGATCTTTTGCTAATCTCCTTTTGGAGAATTCTGGGTTCCGGCCATTTGCTGTGCGTGCCTGTCCAAAATGGAAAATCCCATCCAGGACATACTTTTCTACCCATGCTGTCCCTGAGTTGTTCCACACTGTGTCCGACTCAGTAAGACATGCCCTTCAACATTCCTCCTCTCCATTCGTCCATTATGTATGGATATGTGGAGAAGTGGCAAAACAGAGGGGAGTTCATTTTTGTGTATAACTGCACACTGGTGCAGGTGGGGTTGTTTGTGATGTTGGTAGTGTGAATAATCAGTGCAGTAAGGTGGATTGTCATGGTAGCAATCTTCCTGGAATTCAACAGCATGCAACGATTGTTATGTGCAGGGTGTCCTGTTCACACACTGGTGAGAACATGTTGGATGTGGTACTGACCGAAATTGACAGATGGCTAAACCCTCTGTCCCTGAGAGCTGGGTTCATAGCAAGTGACAGTGGGTCAAATGTGGTGAAATGCATCACGAATGGTGTTATTTTTTTCGTGTTCCATGCATGGCCCACTATTTAAATCTTGTGGTTCAGGAGTTTCTGCAGCACCCTGATATAAAGGAAATGCTGACAATTGCATGACGTATCTGCTCTCACTTTTCAAGATCTGGAAAGGCCCGCTACCAACTGCGGCAGTTGCAGATACAAAACAGCCTGCTTCAGTACTGCTTGAAGCTGGAAGTTGTCACCCAATGGAATTCCACTTTATACATGGCAGAGAGGTTGTATGAACAATACAAAACCATCTCAAAATATCGTGTTATGCACACTAGCCGTGACAGTTCAGGGGCCTCCATGTCTATGACGACTGAACAGTGGTGCCTCATGGACTCGGTAATAACAATTTTGCTGCCTTTGAACATGCCACACAGGCAGTGAGTGGTGAATCTGCCTCCATTAGCCAATCAATTCCACTGCTGTGGGTACTGAGGCAGACATTCCTGAATGTACAGCATAGCCTTGAGGTTGCTAGAGACAGTGGTAGCAGTATGTTGCTGCAACACATGCTGACAGTATTCCACCAGAATCTGGTGCAAAATACCTAAAATGGCTGAGAGACCAACATAAGTTCAGATCATCATTGACAGCCATTGCACAGCACTTATCTTGATGCTTCAGCTTGAGGTTTGGCTTTAAAGAGGGCAAACATGTCCCGGTCCACAGAAGATAACAGCCAGCGACTTCCAATGGTAAGTATAGATTAAGCGGGTGGAGTGAGTGTGGGCTGGTGGGTGCTCAGTGGGAAGGGGGACAGGGGAGATGATTAGGGACAGTTTTCTTTTTTTCACGCTTTTTTTTTTTAAAAAGTCATCGGGAGACTGTTTTCTTTTTTTACAGGTACATATGTAACCAATATTTTGGGACACTGGGGGTGGTCTCTCTAGTGTCCCACAGTACTGAGGGGTAGGACATAACTAGAAAAACTGGGGGTGGGCTTTCCAGTATTCTGCACTGGTGTGGGGGGGTTCTTGTGCCGACATTGGGATTGGGCACCCCAATGTCAGCAAAAACATTATTAAACAAATAAATATTTCAGGACACTGGGAATGGGCTCCCTAGTCTCCCACAA
Source organism: Neoceratodus forsteri (assembly GCA_016271365.2). NCBI lineage: Eukaryota > Metazoa > Chordata > Ceratodontiformes > Ceratodontidae > Neoceratodus > Neoceratodus forsteri. The sequence goes on along the minus strand of CM028136.1, from coordinate 118,802,633 downwards.
TGGCAGGGGGGTTCTAGTGCCAACACAGGGACTGGGCACCCTGATGTTGGCAATCACATTTAAAAAAATATTAACTGATATTTCAGGACACTGGGGGTGGGCTACCCATTGCCCCACAGTACTGGGGAAGGGATCTTCCTCTGCCACCATGAAAGAGAATGAATGCTACATGGCCAGCTGTGTCCAGATGAGGCAGTAACGGCAAGGTAAAATCAATTAGACTGTGAAGGAATTATTATGCTGCTTGAGTATACAGTATACCATGTCCCTCAGGTACCATTCCTGAACACTACAAATAGTGGGTGCTTGAACCCTGGAGATGGGGAGAAGGAATTAATAACTAAGTTTCTTCTTTTATTAAACACATCTGAGTAGTCAGCGCTCTCACTAATATTCTTTCCTTTGTACACAAGTATATAGTGAGATAGCAACGAATACCAACCTTGGCTCCACATAAGCATCAGAGACTGACTACATCTATATCAGGCATACTGGCATTGTCCATGGTAAGAAGACACCAAGGGATACCATCTTGTGCAGACCTGTCAGTTTTGCAGCATATTAATGCATATAACTGAGAGCAGTGGGGGTAAAGAATGTAGCCCACTAATACTTTTTAATTCTTTAATGGCGAGGATTGGTGGTAGTGAGGCATGACCAGCTGATGATGACAGTATATGCTATACAGGCTGTCTAAAATGAAATAGCAGGGACTGGAATATAATTACATGACAGTACATCTATGCTGTTAAGAAACCAGAGTTTTGGCCATAGCTAACAGGCCATAGGCTTGTCAGATTCAGAACAATGTGCTGTCAATTACTGTGGTTCATTAGCTACTAAACATAATATTACACCCCTGTATCAGCTAATTGTGTTGTCCCCAAGCTTTAAAGAGGCAATTATTAAGAAGCACTAGCATCAACAAAAACAGCTGTAACAGACCACCTGGAGCTTTACTTTTGTAGCATACATTTACATAGCTCAGTCAGTACATTAAACAAGAATCTGACAGCTGAAATAAATTTACTGACATATCCAAAGCATAAAGCCAGACCTTGAGGTATGAATCCTAGTTTGATGTGTATTACCATCAGCCAGGGATCAGAGTGTATTGAGGTCAGCTCTGTGGTGCAGTGTACAGGTGACTGGATGGTGACCAATGCTTAAGTGTCTCTGGATAAGGTTGGCATATCGATCTGGATCTGTTCAGGTTGGAGGTAAGTATTGTTGATGACAGATCGGAAGTGGCTGTCCTTCATAGATTGAATGGTATGAAGGGGGGCTCTGAAATGGGGATATCTGTTAGTTGCCAATAAGAGCTATAGATCTTCTTCTGGGTCCTCTGATGGTTCACTTCTGCTCTGACTTCGGGATCTGGAGGCTGAGTGGTGATTGAGGGAAGTAGTGATGCTTTGACAAGTTCTGCCTTGGCAATTCTGCTTCAGTGGAAGTTGGAAAGCACCACTGCCTTGTTCAGGTTCATGGGCTGTGGTGTATATAGCTCCTTGGCTGTGTGTTCACACTACCATGCAGTCTAGAGAGAAGTCTGGACTTTCTTCAAGTCATACCATGTCCCTGCAGATTTTTGCTCTGGTTGTTTGCAGTCAGTGCCTGGAAATATTCTGAAGAGCAAACTCTGGGATGTCAAAAGTTTTGTTAACCCCACTGTGGATAAGTTTTAGTTATGCTAGATATCTGAGGGAAAAGGATATGCCAGCTCTGTGTAAGGCTTGGTGGCTGGGATAAAAGCCTGTCTCCTGGCAGTGATGTCTTTGGAGTAGTCATGGAAAAGCATCATTTTATGACCTTGCCATTCTAAATTGTCAAGTTCTCATGCCCGCCGCAAGATGTTTTCCTTCACTGGAAAATGTAGAAAGCTGGTGATAATTGGCCAGGGCCACTCTCCAGCTTTCAAGAAAAAAGGTAGTGAGAGCTGGGCTTATTCAATATCAAAACAGGGTTCTAAAAGTTCTAAACTGACTGGAACAAAATTGCAAACTGTGATCTCTCACAACTTCATTAGTGAAAAAACCTAATCTGGCAACTGATCACAATATGCAGTCTCACACAGAAGAAGTACTGAAAAGACACAAACTGTATGAGAAGAACCTTTTGCAATACTATAAACATATTTCCATCAACTTATTGGAGGGAGAGACTACCAAATGCATTTTACTGCCTTAGCTCAGAGTATGTTTGGACCACCTCTACATCATTTGGACTGCATCAACATTCTCTTACAGTCAGTTGGCTTGGCAGTGTTTAAGTGTGTGTGTGTGTGTATGTGTGTGTGTGTGTGTGTGACCTCTACCGCCGACATGGGGATTTGACAACCCGATGTTTACAAAAATATTTTTTTTATTTAAACATTCCTCAGCCCCCTAAATGGAGGCCAAGAAATCCAAATTTGGCATTATTTGAGGGAAAATGGCCAGAACAGTTTTTTACTTTTAACAGGGGCAGATTTTGTTTATTGAAGTAGTGCTGCAAACTGTGGCAGTTTTCACAAAACAACACTACAATTTGTGACATTTTCATGCAACAGTGCCATTAGTTGGGCAAAAATTGCCACAATTTTTGGTAATTTCACAAAAATAGTGCTGCAAATTTGCAACACTACCAATGGCTGTGGAAAAAAACATATTTCTGGTCACTGTTTTTTAAAACTAACAGCAGAATGTTATTCCTTGGGCCTCGATTAAGTAAACACAACTGTTGTTTACGAAGAGGCAATAGTTTTTGAATTACAGTATTTTATCCCCGTTACTAATGGAAAATGGTGGCAGCACAACACTACTGATCCATTTGTGACAGCAAAAAAATGCTTTCATGAAAGCAGAAACTGTTTTCGCATTGCATATACAATTTTTCCCATAGGCTATAATGGGAAACTTAAAAGATCAACAACTTTTGAAGGGATTAATATTTTTTCACCAAACCTTCAAAAGGCACATGCATGACACAGACCCCATGTACCCTAAGAATTTCAGACCAGATCCCAAAGGCATTTCAGAGATGTGGTGTGGCAAAAGATTTGCACCTAAATTGTAATTTTCAAATTTTTTTACACTACACATTTCTGCAACCATACATCCAACTGTACCGAAGAAACTTGCCACATCATGAGATCTATGGTATCTGAAAGTGCATAAAAAAATTTTGTGTGCATCTGCCATACAGTTACAAAGTTATTAAAGTGCAGAATTTTAGGTTTAATATAGAAGTGACCGTTGAACCCTAACTATACTGGGACTACCATACCAGTATAATATAGGTATATATATAAAAAATTGCAAAAAAAATTGTTAATGCATCAGTTAGGGTCAAAACGACAAAAGTAGGGAAAAGTGGCATTAGGGTTTCCAACCTCTAACACCCCATTGCCCACCCTGCATAGACCCACTGGTAGGGGTGAGGGTCTGATTGGGGTCCATGAACCCTAACCCACATCACATTCCAGTACAAAATTAGGTGACATGGGTACAGCATAGCTGAATGGGGTGTGAATTAGGGTTCACGGGAAACAAGACAGACCCTCCCCCTGCTAGTGGGTCTGGGCAGGGTGGGAAATGGGGTGCTAGGGTTAGAAACCCTAATGACACATTATTCTACTTTTGTTGCTTTGACTGTAACAGATGCTTTAATGAAGTTTCTTGCAATTTAGTTCCTTATTTTTTGAGCTAGTATAATAATAATTTTCTTATTTAATGGGGAGAGCTGGGTCCTTTGGTCCCTGCACTACCATCCCTCCATTGACATAGTATAGCAGTACATGTATGTTACATCAGAAGCACAGGGTCCTTTGGACCCTTCACTCCCAACCCTCCATTGAAATAGTATAACAGTATCCATATGCTATGTTGGGAATGCAGGGTCCTTTGGACCCTGCACTCTCATCCCTCCATTGACATAGTACAACACGATCCTTATTTGAGCCCAAATTTTCAACATAGCCTTTTTATTACCTCACCACATGTACTCAGCACAGACAAATTTCAAAAACCTGCCAAAACATAATTCTGCAAAATTGCAACACCAATCTATGCCACAGGTGTGAAATAATGTTTTTTGACAGGATTTGACAAATTACAGCAGTGACACACATGAGGTGGGGTAATAAGAGAAGTATGATGAAAATATAGGGTGAAAATACTGAAAATCTACTAAATTACGAGTGTGCATAGCGAGATTGCACCAAATGCCAATAACACACAAATTTTTTGAAAATTTTGTCCCAAAATTTTCAACATAGACTTTTTTATTACCTCACCACATGCACATAGCACATAAAATTTTGAAATCCCTGCCTAAACATAATTCTGCACAACCACAAAGCCAGTCTGTGCCAGAGGTGCAAAATCATGTTTTGGACAGGATTTGCCAGGCTCTATGATGCCAGTTTGAAAACAATTTCATTGTCCGGCATCACAGTGACTGAATTTATCTCGACTGCAAGTTGAGGTTGACATAAATCCCTTTGGATTCCCAGTCCTTTTTTCTGTTGGGGGGCTCTGCCATTCAGGAAGGGGGTGCAGGAACAGGAGACAGTGTGCTCCTGTATCTGGCACACCAATACAATGACCTGTTGATGAACTGTTGATTTTGTTGGCAGCATCATAGGTTGCTGTATTGGTGTCGATGTTGGGGGGGTATATCGATTTGACAAATGACAGCTGTGACACACATGAGGTGTGGAAATAAAAAGAGTATGTTGAAAACATGAGGTGAAAATATTGAAAATCTACTAAGTTACTAGGTGCATAACGAGATTGCATCAAATGCCCATAATGCAGTCATTTTCAAAATTGTGTCTCAAATATTTGACATAGTCTTCTTATGACCCTACCTGATGAACAATGTGACTGTCATTATGCAAATTCTATCAGAAAGATGATTTTGCCAACTGACTGTGAAATCACCTTTCAAGTGAGAGTTGCCTAATGACAATCATATTGTTCAGGAGTTGGGGTCCCAAAAGACCATTTTGAAAATTTTGGGTCAATATTTTTAAAAATGCCTACTTTATGGTCAAAAACTGAACCCCTCCACTGAATACATAGTGCCACATTTATCTCAGTTCAGATTGCAGTCGACAGTTCCAGTAGCAAGATGTGTCTTTGATCATGGGAGCGGGACATCCTCAGGTGAGTGGTGGTCTGGGAGGACATCAGAGGGATGTAGGGAGGTGACTGCAAAGGGGGGGTCAAGTTGGGGTATGGGCATAATCAGTGATGGACAGTTTTCTTCTTTACAGATGAAATGGCTGCAAAAGACAACGAAGAACGGTTTTCTACTTTTTACAGGAAAAACAAAATAAATGGGCACAGATAGGGAACCCACTTCCACCAATTAAAACTGGGACATTGGAGGGTGGAAGTACCGTTTACCCAAAGAGACATGGCAAGTAGCCACTAAAATGTAAATATATATAAAGCCAAGGTATGGCTTTGGCTTAGAGGCTGTCCTCTAACCACCCATGCCTTTGGTTTTGTGTACTTTAAAAAAACAATAATTTTAAAATTTGAAATCCCTGTTCATGATCCCTTTTCACCAGCTGATCCTCATGAAAAGGGATTGGCAGGAAAAAAACAGATTACATAGATGGATTTATAATTTTTAAAACTGTAGTTTTTTTTTAACAAATGCACAAAACCAAAGGCATGGATGGGCACAGGATGTCCCCCTAAGCAAAATCCAAGCCTTGGTTTTGAGGCAAGTTCCAAGATTTTATTTTTTCCCCTTAATAAAGGAGAAAACAAAGTGGCGGCTGACCAAACATGAATTCACCTCCCAAAAAAGGATTCTGTGAGATATTTGATTCCCTTTTTGCAATTCCTGTTCCTGAGCCGCTCATGAAGAGAAATCCCTCATCGAAATTGTGCAATTATTCCAAAGAGTGAACTGTGCATGCTCAGAACCCAAATGTTTAAAATGTAATAACTTTGGAACAGATTAATATTGTTTCACCTAACCAACTCTGGATTGTTTCATCCAATAACCTCATTCTACCCTGAAACTTTCTGGCCAAAATCCCAAATGGTGTGGGCGCAATATAATCTTGAAAAAGGACCCTGACATTTGCTCAAAAGGAAAAATTAGTTTTTGGTGCTTTGCTGCACATAAACCACAAATCTGATCAAAACACAACTTGGCAAGTCAAGAGACCTATCATCTGAGACTACGTATTCCAAATTTCATGCAAATCCATTTAATGGTTGTGAAGTTATTAATGTGCAAACTTTGCATGTAATATTATATTGCATGCTCAACCCTAACTATTGGAGTGCAACTGTGCTTCTATAAGATATATATAATGCCAAAGAGGATACATTTTGGTAAATATTGCCCATATTTCCAGGGTGGTGTGACCTACAGTGAGGATATTGCATTTATCCTCATTGTAGGTCCTTTATCCACACATTAGGTCAGTGAGATGTAATTTCAACACTTAACCAAATGATGGTGAACAACCTGAAGTCAAACCACAGCTCAGTACAGCCCCAAGCTCACCCACATGGCAGCTGCAAGTTTCAACACTGAACCTCTCAGCCTGAAACCGGCATTGACACTGAGAGGTTTTTTTGTTTTTAGGAAAAATAGCATTACAATCTCTTGTAAACTGCCAAACCCCAAAAGAATGCAGTTAACAACTTTGTCCCTTCCCTACTTCTCTAAGTGTATCCGCCAAACAGGAACATCTCACATTGCCAAACACAGCCCCTGTTGTCGGCAACAACCTACTATGCTGTCTCATTGGATCAGCTCAATGGATAACAAAAAGCAGGATCAATCAGATAGCCAACAATTTATACAAAAAAATAAAACAAAACTTCAGTTCCAAAATGGAGAAACCTCTCTCCCTCATTAACAGAGAGCTGCTGCTGCCATATTTTAAAAACATTTTGGTCCACACACAAGAAAGAATGAGCCAATCAAAAGCAACATTTACTCAAATCAACTAGACAATCAAATGTCTGTTATAACTCACATAACTAGGTACCCTAACAACCACTATAGCATCCAAACCTAGAAGAAAGAACCAGATTAAAGAAACTGCGAGGGAAGCATACCTGATATAAATAAAAAAAAAATGAAAGAGACACCAAAAGAGCAAACATTTTAAATGGCATTACATAAAAGAAATATGCAATGGGTCTACTGAAAATATCACTGATATTTCCCCCTTGTGCAGTTTGACCTTGTGACCTCATTCATGGCTCCTCCACTTGTGAGGTCATAAGGTCAATCTGCACTTGGGGGAAATAGTAATATTTCCAGTAGACCCATTGCATATATATATATATATATATATATATATATATATATATATAGCTAGACCAGCCCTGGAATCCTGTCCAACTTGAGTGGTGTTATACAATGCCAGATCTATAAGGAACAGGACGGCGGTTATCGCTGATCTTGTTGGGACAGCAGACCTAGCTTGCATCATCAAGACCTGGCTTGATGACAATGCTAGCTCCATTTTGAGGTAGCTGTCCCAGCTGGGTTCTCGCTGATACACCGTTTGAGATCAGACTGCAGGTGTTGGGGTGTAGTCATTTGTTTTAGGCTGGAATTGGGCCTTACTTGGTGTGCCAGTTGAGAAGGTCAGATCATTTGAGTTTACCATGTGGTAGCAGATGTGGGCTGAAGGATTGTTCTATTTACCATCTACCCAGGGGTGAGAAACTGTTCCTGCAGGAAGTAGCAGACTTCATCATTGACATGGCTTTTGAGTTGCCCAGGTTGATTGGTCCTGGGAGACTTCAACACCTGGGTTGATGATGAACCTCGCTGTTTGGACAAGACTTCTCCAAGTTACAAATTCACTGAGGGTCACACAGATAGTTGCCTCTGCTACCCATAGTCATGGTCACCACTTGATCTGGTTTTCCTCCTGGGGATGGAGACCTCTGACTTGGTGGTGGCACCAGTCATATGCTCTTATCACCACACAGTAAGGTTCAATCTCCAGGCTCCCCTTATAGACCTGCCCCTGTAGAGATAGTCAGATACCACCCTTTGAGGGTTGTGACCCCAGATGGCCTACTGGAGGTGTTGAAACCTATCAGGTTCTTAGGGGTAGGTGAGGATCCAGAAAGTTTAGTCAGGCCTATAATAAGGCTGTCACTGAAGCTCTGGATTCTATAGCTCTGGTCCATGTTTGCCCTCTCTCTCTCTGCCCTTGGTCCCCTTGGTTTGATGGGGCCCTAAGGGAGTTTAGATGAGTTGGATGAAGGTTAGAGTGATGCTGGCGGAAATCAGCCTTTGAGGTTGACCACCTTAGATTGATGGATCATTATCAAACCTATCAATCTGCAATAACTCATAAGAAGGCAGAGTTCCTGTCCATTAAGATTCATGCTGCTCAGAATCGATTGGCTCAGCTCGTTCAAACTGTGGACAGGTTGTGCAACCCAACCTGTCTGCAGGTTCAAGGTGTATTTTCACAAGTTAAGTGTGACAAGTTTGCTCGATTCTTTATGGATAAGGTGGCCAACATCAGGCCCGAGATCCATACAGCACTCTCTATGGGGGTTGACAGTGGTCAGTGCTCAGTCACTTCTCCTCGGTTCCCTTGGATATCTTTCAGCTGATTGGAGATTGTGGACATCATGCAGATTACCCAGAGTTTGCAGTCAATGTGCTGTAGTTTCTATCTGGGCCCAACACTCCTATTACTGGGGTGCATTGAGTCCATTGACTCAGTCCTTTTAAAGATTGTGTGGTGCTCCTTAGAGTTGAGATTTCTAGCTCCCTGAAGGAGGTGGTGGTGACACCACTCCTTAAGAAAGCTGCTCTGAACCCAAACTGCATTTCAAACTACAGGCCTATCTCTAACCATCCCTTTGTTGAGAAGGTAATTGAGAAAGTAGTTCTTGCAACTGGAGAACCATCTTACCATCCACGATGCCTATGATCCCTCCAGTCTGTTTTCTAGAAGAGACATAGCACTGAGACTAGTCTGGTTCAGGTGTTCAATGATTTCTAATGGCAAGAGATCAGAAGCGCTATTCCATGTTGGTGTTTCTTGATCTGCCTTCAGCATTTGACACTGTGGACCATGGGGTGCTGCTCAAGTGCCTGAGGGTTATCTGTGGCCTGACTGGTCCAGTCCTCAGATGGCTTCAATCTTTCCTCTCCAGCAGATCTCAATGAGTGGTGTCAGGGGTTTTCACCTCTGATCCATTCCCTCTGCTGTGTGGGGTCCCCCAGGGCTCGGTGCTGTCCCCTATTCTGTTTGCAGTGTACATGATGCCCATCTGAGACATTGTAAAGTGAAATGGGCTGAGGATTCACTGCTCTGTAGATGATACACATCTCTATCTGTCTTTCATGCCTAACCAGGATAGTGCGGTCTCGGTCTTTAACAGCTGTCTAGAGGAAATCCCCATGACTGGATGAAATCCAGCTTGCTGAGATTGAATTCTGAGAAGACTGAGGTGTTGGTGATGCATCCAAGTCACCAGATAGAGAGATCTGTAGCTGGATTACTTTGCAGTCTTTGGTTTGTAGGAGCCCAACTGTCTTCCTCCGAACAGGTGCGTAATCTGGGGATGGTTCTTGATGATGGGCTGACACTGAATTTGCAGGTGTCAGCAGTTGTCAAGTCTTCCTTTTATCAGAATTAATCACCTCTTTCCATCTGGTGACTTGCCTACATTGATCCATGCCTTCGTGACTTCAGCCCTAGACTACTGCAACTCTCTCTACCTGGGGCTTCCAGGGGTTGATATCCATCACTTGCAGCTGGTACAAAATGCTGCAGCATGGTTGTTGACTGAGACTTCTCGTTCAAGTCATGTTACTGCAGTGCTGTGTGAACTGCACTGGCTGCCTGTACAGTGGTGGATCAACTTCAGTGTCTGACTTCTAACCTTTAAGTCCCTACATGGACTAGGTCTGAGCTTTTGGCAAGAACTCCTGACTCTCTACGCCCTGGCCTACCTCTTTGCTCAATTGATGAGGGGTTGTTAGAGGTCTCCAGGGTCTGGCTGAAAATTTCTGGGGCTCAGGCTTTATGTATGATGCCCCCACCCTGTGGAATTCTCACCTCATCAGATTTGAGAGTGCAGGCCATGGAGATCTTCAAAGCAGGCTTAAAACCCACCAGATTCAACAACCATTTAGTGATTATTATATCTGACTTATCTCAATTTTGATTGCAAGGATTTTGACTGTTTTGTTCTGTTGTCTTATGTGATATTTTAACAATGTACAGTGCTTTGCTTATTAGAATTGTGCTATACAAATAAAGCTCATTATATATATATATATATATATATATATATATATATATATATATATATATATTCTTTGCAAAAAACTGAGTTAATGCATCAGTTAGTTTGCTGTCTCAGTGAAAAAAGTTTGGAAATTCTGTATTACGCTTACCCCTACCCCATACCCACCCACCCTCCACTCACTAACAGACTTCGAGGGTGTGTCAAGGGGTCATCAGTTCCAACACTCACCCCATTCCATGTGTAAACAAGCTAACATGCTACAGCATAGGAGAATGAGGTGAGTTAAGTTTGATGACCCCATTACACACCCTGATGTCTGTTGGTGAGGGAGGATGTGGGTGGGGTGGTGGGGATAACCCTAACATCGAATTTCCAAACATTTGTCACTGATGCATTAAGGGAATTTTTACAAATAATTTCTTCTTTTCAGATAGTATAATTGAATTCTTATTTTAGTATCGGCGAGAGACTATAAAGATTCAGATGTCACAGTGGGGAGCACAGGGTCCAAAACCTGCATCCAACTAGAGCAACAGTGGTCATATGGCACAATGAAAGCACAGTGTCCAATACTTCCATACCGATAGTAATACAATGTTTATGTGTGATAGGGTGGAACAATTGCCACACCCTTTAAACATTTCACTTTTCAAGTTCCTCCTCAATTACCATTACCTTGAAATGTCTTTCTTCACAAAGCAGACTTTTCTAACATCTTACAACAGTGTGAATAGCAGCATATTAGAAAATGACAAACGACATCACACATATAAGCATTTAATTCTTCTGTAGTCAAAAATTATTACAAATTATGTATCTATTGAGTAACTTAGTGAAATATTTACATACCATAGTAACATCACTGTCATATAAACAACATGTTTTTCTGTAAAAGACACTAAGTATTGAAACACCAAAGCGTATTTCAAGGGAACCTACTACTGCCTCCAACAATATGCAGAACAGACATTCATAATAGTAACTGAAATGTTAACCACTTGAGGGATCCTGCTGTGCATAACCAGACTGACTTCCCAAATTTTGCAACATGCATTTAATCTCTATCAAGTTGTCTGAAATATCATTGAGAACAGAGTGATTCAGTAGCATATGTGTCACTTGGTTGAGCTCATAATTTGACCACAACTTCAACTGATGTAATATGTCTTTTACGACCTGCATTTGTACTCTTTGTTCGTGGAGCATGTCCAAGAGTACCTGAGTGGCAGAATCAACACTCCTGCCAATGTTACATGCAATATTTTCTAGTTTTTCAATAATGACACGATCTACATTGCTCTTTTCAGCCTCCCTTGCTATTCTTTCCTATGTTACTCACTTTCTTTTCCAGTATATGTCTCCTTTGCTGATATAACTCTTATGTTTCCTCTACTTCTATGCTGGAAGCATCTTCTGTTACTTCATGGGTACTTTTTGTTTCTTTGTTGAGTGTTCCTCAGTTACAGCAGTATCTCCTTTATTTTCCTTGGGTGATCTTTTGAGGGTCAACTTTCTGAAGTGGAAGAACCATGTTTAGTGCTCTCAGTGTTCAGAATCTGTAATAGACAGGAGAAATTTACTGCTGCAGTATACTTTTACAACATTGTGGTCAAAAGTATCTAGTTTCACCTCTACTTACCTAACTGATTTCGTTCAGTACTGTCACAGATATTGACCTCCTCAAACTCATTACAAGTCTCCCCATCATCACTGTCTTCTGTCATCAAAATTGGACATTCTGTTCTCAAGCGGAAACCCTTCATGCGCTCTGAAACACAATAGCATATAATGTTAAGTATGTGTATGAATATGTGTGTGAATATGTATGTCTTTGTGTCAGTGTTAGTGACTGTCTTAATACCTGTGCATGCATCTCTCTATCTGTCTGATGTGACTGATTTGTTTTTACTGTGAATACCAGCACTCCCTGCACTTACTGATATAAGAACTTGTGCCAAGAACTGGTTTTCCTGCCAAGTTCTACAGCTGGTAAACTGCAGTAAACCATCCAAAACAAGTTGCTGCTGAGTCTTCATCTAGAAGCAACTTGAAAAACTTTTGTCTAATTAGTTTCCTTTTTTCTTACAGGAAATGGCTAGTGGTGGGCGAAGTGGGCTCAATCCGCTCTGCGAGTTGCAGAGCAAAGGTAGATTCACGAGTGCTCACAGCATGAAGCAGACTAGTTTGCGCATAATAAAAGAACGAAAGTCCATTGGAAGCAATGACTTTGCATTACTCCACCTCCCCAGGCCACTAGTATGCCAAATTTAAGGCGAAGTGCATTGCAGACAGTGCACTTCTCCTCACTTCACCTTGTTTTTGAGCTCCAAAGGAGAATTTTGCAGCGATTCATGGGATTTCAGGTCACATGCACTCTATATTGATCTGCACAGCTTCAGCTTGTGGTAGTATGAGTAGGAAGGAGTAGGAGACAGTGTGCTCTGATAGCTATCTGTGATAGAAATCTTGTAAAAGCTGTTCAAAAAGCATTTTTGCTTTTTTTTTGGGATCCAACTTTAGTTCATCGATTGTAGGAAACCCTCCTGTGCTCATATCGTTGAGTGATTTTGTTTTTGTGGATTTTGAATGTTAATTTACAACATTGTGTGTGTGGTGAAAGACAGTGAAAGTGTGTTTTGGGGAGGCATATCTGTGTTGTAGGTAGACTTAAGTTGAGAAATAGTGATTTCTTTGTATTTTGTTATATTTTGCTATATAACGGATTGCTTAGTGTACATACAGAAATGTCAGTAATAGTAGACATTTTCTTGCTGTTTGTTGTGTATGTGGTGCAGCAGTTCATAAGTTCAGATTGTGTACATTACAGAAATTTACAATACATAACATGGCATGGTACTGAACTTTCGCATTTGCGACTCATTTCCTCTTTCAGCATTGTACACAAACGGTTCTGTGTGTGAGTGTGTGTGTGCAGTGTTGCGTGCATCAAATAATACACCTTTATTGTGCCACAGACTAGTGTAATTGCAAGGTAGCAGTGTGAACCTGATATCCACTGCAGCTGCTTGATTTTGTACTGCAATTGTGGTATCTGTTCTTAATTTTGCTGCTTGTAGTGCCATAAAATCAGCACTGTCTGCATTCAGTTCTCCCCACCCCACGCTCAAAAGATATTTTTACCAGATTGGATTGTTTTGTGACCTCATCAGCACCACTGGTTACGGCAGTTTTTAATTCCATGACAGTCTCAGAGTAGTCTCTTCTGTTGCTGAAGCCACAATTGTTTATTTGGCTTCACATCCAGCGTCCCTCCAATCAGAGAGAGTAAATATATCAACATCTGAAATTGGTTATAACATTTGTGGTTGATCCCCTAAATAGCCTGCAAAGAGACGCAAGCAAGCAAAGTTGTTTCTCACCATGGCAATGTTGGCAGTAAGATGGTCTGTGGGCGTGGTGGTATATGATATGCAGAAGTGCATTGCTGATGTGAGAAAGGTATTTTTTCCTGCAATGTTTTTTACAGCCCAATCAGTAGCTTTACTCATAGTTGGAGGAGTAATGTTTTCCCAACCGGTGGTGTTAGTGGTGGTGGAGGTAGTATTAGCATTGTTGCTTCGTGTTCTAATTTCAACCAGTGTATCGTATCCAAAAATATTGAGTGTGAAGCAGTGCAAGTGAGTGGCAGCGTAGATGATGTCATACTTCCCAGTAACATCCCAGTAACTGAACCTGAGGATTCTGGATGATCATGTCAACAGTAGATACAATGGGATATTCCATCCACCATGGCACTTAACATCACGCATTTTCATGCAGTGATTCTGCAGTGTGGTGAAAAATATCAGGTAATGGTGGTGTAGATGCTGATGATGAATGTGATGATGATGATGATGTTGCTGTTTTTGCAACATGCAGTTCATATGCTAGCATCCGCCAGAAGATGTGGATGTGTGCGACATTGATGAATATGATGATGATGATATGATCCCAGTTGAAACAGAGAAAAGAACTTAAAAGTGGCTGTGTCTGAGTCTGATTGCAGGGTCACGGTAAAAACTTGTGATCTACCGGTGTTAGTTGATGATGATGATGACCCAGTAATCAATATGATAGGTAGTCATGGTGGTCAGTTGCAGTCCAGATGTGCAGTGCCTGAAACACCTCATGCCCCCACTTCAGGTGCGTAAATAATGGACTTAAATAAGCCACATCATGGACATGTTAAAGCAGAGCATCACAACCCTTGTTTGGTTTTTGTTCAAGATGCAAATGATGATTCAGCTGCAATCTGCCAGGTTTGCCATGTGAGTGTGAGCTGAGGTAAAAGGAGCCATCTTTGCACAGGAGGACAGCATAAGCATCTTAAGAAAAGACACTTGCACTGTGGACCCAGCACAAGCTGGCAGCTAATACCACAGTGGGTGTTCACCTGTGTCATGGCAACCATAGCCAGCATGTTATCCCCCTTCCATGACTGTTGAGCCCAGTAGGAAAAAATGCATGCAGTAGTGCAGTAATAAGAGCAGAGGATTACTACAGGCATGATGAGGTGGAGGACCATAATGACTTTGAAATGTTGTCCAGTGCTGGTGAGAGTAGCAGTTTTGTGGTGGTGGTGGTGAATTTGTATGGCTAGTGCAAGTGGTACATCAATCCTGGTTGGCAAATCTGGCAAAATAACAGCATTTCTGGGTTATGTATCATCACCTGTGCAGCCGTCTTCATCAAATGTCCAGCCCATGCCCTGCCAATGCCATTCATCACAGAGAACAACCATTTGTGATCAATACACCTATGTAAAACATTTAAGTCAGCCTACGTTACAAGTGTTTTTGGCATAAGCTGAGGTACTCCCGAATCATGCAGTGTTAGGTGAAGTCAATGCTGCTGTAGCGTAAATGCAGGCAATTGATCTTTTGCCAATCTCTCCTTTGTGGAGAATTCGGGTTCTGTGATTTGTTGTTATGTGATTCGTCCAAAATGGAAAATCCCATCCAGGACATACTTTTCTACCCATGCTGTCCCTGAGTTGTTCCACACTGTGTCCGACTCAGTAAGACATGCCCTTCAACATTCCTCCTTCCATTCATCCATTATGTGTATGGATATGTGAGAAGTAGCAAAACAGAGGGAGTTCATTTTGTGTATAACTGCACACTGGTGCAGGTGCTGGGGGTTGTTTGTGATGTTGGTAGGTGAATAATCAGTGCAGTAGGGTGGATTGTCATGGTAGCAATCTTCCTGAATTCACAGCATGCAACTATTGTTATGTGCAGGGTGGCCTGTTCACACACTGGTGAAAACATGTTGATGTGGTACTGACCGAAACTGACAGATGGCTAAACCTCTGTCCCTGAGAGCTGGGTTCATAGCAAGTGACAGTGGGTCAAATGTGGTGAAATGCATCATGAATGGTGTTTTTTTTTCATGTCCTGCATGGCCCACTATTTAAATCTTGTGGTTCAGGAGTTTCTGCAGCACCCTGATATAAAGGAAATGCTGACCATTGCATGACGTATCTGCTCTCAATGCTTCAAGATCTGGAATGGCCCTCCACCAACTGGGGTGCAGTTGCAGATACAAAACAGCCTGCTTCAGTCCTGCTTGAAGCTGGAAGTTGTCACCCAATGGAATTCCACTTTATACATGGCAGAGAGGTTGTATGAACAATACAAAACCATCTCAAAATATCTTGTTATATATACACACTAGCCGTGACAGTTCAGGGGCTTCCATGTCTATGACGACTGAACAGTGGCACCTCATGGACTCTGTAATAACAATTTTGTTGCCTTTGAACATGCCACACAGGCAGTGAGTGGTGAATCTGCCTCATTAGCCAATCAATTCCACCTGCTGTGGGTACTTGAGGCAGAGATTGCTGAATGTACAGCATAGCCTTGATGTTGGAGGCAGTGGTAGTAGTGTTCTGCAACACATGCTGACAGTATTCCACCAGAATCATCACTTTGTGAGCATTCAGCATCAGTGACAACTTTGCCATAGAAACAATGCTAGACCCACAATGCAAACATGGAATTGCATCAGCATTGGAGGAGGGCCTGAACAGGTAAAAATATCAGTGGACAACTGGTGCGCTTGTTCATGGGGCACAGAAGTCTCGTGCCAAGGTCAGCAAACTCCAACAGCATAATCTGGCTGAAGGTGTACCTGGAGGACCATCAAGCATATCCTGCAAGGGAAGGGACTGCAGCTCCAGGTGGTCTGTCATCCAAAGTGGTGGCATCAAGCCTGCTCTGGGAGGCTTTGTCCCAAGTGGGTATTTGTGAAATATATGATTCAGGAGAACAGGATGATACATCAACAACTGGACTTAGTGCAGCACAAGAATGGTTAAGTCATATTTGTCTGAAAACAGGCATCTGACAATAACTGAAAGATCCTGTTTTGTACTGGAGTGGAAAGGTCAGTGAATGGCCAGGGGAGCTGACTGCAGTAGCACTGAAGTACCTCACATGCCCCATCCTCCAGTGTAAGTGTTGAGAGGGTATTCAGTCAGCAGGTCCAATAGTCAGGGATCGTCGGACAAACCTGTTTCCTGCAAATGTTAGTTGCTAACATTCATTAAAATTAATGAATGGCACATACCAGCAGAGACTGCAGCCTCGGCTATTCATACCCCTGGCTAGTAATGGTGGTCTTGCTGATGTGGAAATGGAGCATACTGGTGGCACTGGCGTGGCTGCCTGAAATGACCCACCACACATGTAGATGATGACACAATAGAGGAAGGAATTCTCAGAGGTCAGACTTCAGACAACGATGACTGTGAGGGCAGCTTTCTTTATGAGGGATGATGATGTGGTTAATGTTGGCAGGTTTTAACTGAAGTTTTAAAAGATGATGTGCCCCAGACCACCACCACCAGGAGTGATGTTAGCCACTGCCACCACCACCACTGTCAGCATGAGTCTGTCTGCCCACCAAACCACCACCACCACGAGAACTGATGTTAGTACTGCCACCATGAGTCTGTCTGGCCCCTAGACCACCTCACCACCAGGACTGATGTTAGCCACTGCCACCACTGTCAGCATGGAGTCTGTCTGCCCACCAAACCACCACCACCCGAGACTGATGTTAGCCACTGCCACCATGAGTATGTCTGACCTCTGTACCACCACCATGGGGACTGACATTAGCCACCACTGCCACCATGAGTTTGTCTTCTTCCCAAACCACCACCACTGGGAGTGATGTTAACCACCACTGCCACCATGAGTTTGTCCTGCCCTCCTGAACCACCACCACCAGCAGGAATGTTGTTAGCCTCCACTGCTACCATGAGTCTGTCTGACCCCGGACCACCACCACCAGGACTGATGGATGCCACTGCCACCACTGCCACCATGAGTCTGTCTGTCCCCAAACCACCACCACCACCAGGACTGATGTCAGCCACTGCCACCATGAGTCTGACTGCCCTCAAAACCACCACCACCACCAGGACTGATGTTAGCCATTGCCACCATGAGTCTGTCTGACCTCCGGACCATCACCACCAGGACTGATGTTAGCCACTGCCACCATGAGTCCGTCTGGCCCCCCAGACCACCACCACCACCACCGGACTGATGTTAGCCATCTGCCACCATTGTTACCACGGGTCTGTCTGACCCCGACCACTACCACTGAGACTAATGTTAGCCACTGCCACCATGAGTCTGTCTCCCCCGGACCACCACCTCAAGAACTGATGTTAGTCACTGCCACCACTGCTACCATGAGTCTGTCTGCTCCCCAAACCACCACCACCACCACTGGGACTGATGTTAGCCACTACCACCATGAGTTTGTCTGCTCCGACCAAGCACCACTGACTGATGTTAGCCACTGCCACCACTGCCACCATGAGTCTGTCTGCTCCTCAAACCACCACCACCACCAGGACTGATGTTAGCCACTTCACCATGAGTCTTTCTGACCCCCAGACCACCACCACCAGGACTGATGTTAGCCACATGCCACACCGCCACCATGAGTCTGTCTGCCCTGAACCACCACCACCACTACTACTGATGTTGGCTACTGCCACCATGAGCCCTGTCTGACCCCAGACCACCACCACCGACTGTCGTTGGTCCTGCCACCACTGAGCCTGAGTCTGTCCAGACGCCACATCCATCAGCCAGAGACATAAAGCTTCTTATTTCTTAAACCATAAAGTGAGTGTTTGTATTCCATGTTTGTAAAGCTGCTTCACTTCCTTTAGTTGTATTCTTTATTCATTCATTATAAATCGTTTACAACCTTGAGTCAGAGGACTCACTTACAAAGGCACCTCATCACAGGGGAAGACATCAAGACACTTATTACAGTGCAGATTAAAACTAGAGGATAACATTACAAGTGCAGTAAAAGGAATTATTTACTATAGATAACTTAGGTTACATAATGTAGTAGTTTGTATGTTACTTAGGTACCATAATTTACAAAATTGTGAGTTACACTCATGGATATAGTAGGTCCTCAGAGAAGACAGTGGGTTACATTCCTGTTTGGACCTAGTAGGGAAGGGGTAGGTCTGGTGGAGGGAGAGGCTGTCCAGTGGACATTGTCCAGCCAGGGGGCAAGGTGGGCGGGAACCACAGGTTACAACAGGGGGTTAGTTGCACCTACAACAGCGGGTATTAAAGATATGGTTCGAAAGGGCTGGTTTGAAGGAGACAATTTTTGGCAAGTTGGAGATGCAGCAAGGGAGGGAGTTGAACCAGGTGGGGGCTCGGCAGAGGAAGGATCTCTGGGCAAGAGAAGTCTTGGTTCTTGGCTCCTTGAAAGTGGCCTTAACAGAGCTACGGGTGGTGACGGATGGAGATGGACGCTGTAGGGAGGTGGAGACCACCGGGGGAGAGTCCCTGCAGAGATTTCTTAGCAAGAAGGCAGGTCTGGTAGAGCAGTTGCTCTCTCGAGTAGAGAGATTGGTGGTAGTATAGAGAAGACAGGTGTGAGTACAGCTGGGGCATCAGTCAGGAGCCTACAGGCCTTATTGATGGTGAGTTGGATTTTGGAGAGGGCAGTGTTGCCAGCTGCAGCATAGATGGGCAAGCCATAGTCCATGAGGGACAAGACGGGAGGTGATGGCCAGCCTCTGAGGGCAACCTGAGGCAGGCAGTCCCTGTTCTGGTATAGCAGGCCAATCCAAGAGTTAATGGTGGCTGACAGGGCATTAATGTGGGTGTGGAAGGAGAGGGCGGTATTGAACGTGATGCCTAGGTACTTGTATGTGGTCACTTTTTGTAGTGGGTGCAGAGTGCTGGGGATAATCAAGAGCTGGGTATTTTTAGCTTTATTTTGGTGGTGGGAGAAGAGCATTGATTTGGTTTTCTTTAGGTTAATGACCAGTCTGCGGTCTCAGAACCACCTTTCAGTTTGGTTGTAAGCTTGCTGGAGGGATAATTGGAGGGAGGTGGGATTGGGATGTGAGGCAATGAGGACTGCATCATCAGCGCAGAGGAGCACTTTACCAGTACATGAGCTGGGGAGGGTGTTGAGGTAAAGACTAAAAATTATTGGACCCAGGATGGAACCCTGAGTGATTCCGGAGTGAACGGGAAGAGAGACCTGGAGAGGGAGCCGCTAATCTTGATACACTGGGATCTAGCAGACAGGTAGCTAGAGAACAAGGAATGGGACCACCAGAGAAGCCAAGTTGGTGGAGAGAGTCGAGTAGAAGGGATGACAGACAGTGTCAAAGGCCTTGGAGAGGTCAATGAACACTGCTCCTGCAAGGCTGTCAGAGTCAAGAGCAGCATGCAGGTGTTTGAAGAATTCCAGGAGAGCCATGGTTGTACTGTGTCCTGGGCAGTAACCGTGCAGCTCTGGGCACATAATGTCATACTTGGTTAGATATTCAGAGAGCTGGATCAACACCACTTTTTCAAGGGCTTTAGAGAGTGGGGGGAGGATGGAGATTGGCCGGTAATTGTTGGGGGTGGAACGATCCCCACTCTTATGTATGGGTGTGATTTCAGCAGTTTTCCAATCACTTGGGAACTGACCCAGGCATAGAGACCAGTTTAGAAGGTCAGTCAGGGGGGACTAGGACTTAGTCCAAGACCATACAGAGGATCCTGGAGTCGACGGGGTCACTGCTAGGCTTATTACTGCCTAAGGCTTTTAGCAGGTGCAGCCTGGCTTCTTGAGGGGATATGGTGCACAGGTAGAATGGTGAGCAATGCAGGACCAGAGAGAGAGAGGTGGGCATTGGGTCAAAGAACCTGTTTGGGAGGACCGAGCTTAGGTCAGAGAAGGTAGTATGTTTTGTTTTCTGTAGCTTTTCAGAGCTGAAATGGTAAAGCATATACAGTACACTTCTTTTATTTCTTTTACAGGGTAACAAAAAAAGGGCTTCATCGCTAAAACTCGTTGGAAATGGTACTGTAGCTGTACCGTACAGAGAGAAAGCGATGTAATATCCATGTGAAATCCATTCTGATAAGTATGAAGATTTTATTTCATCCGTTTCATTGTTTTGTAAAGACTGCAGCAAATATTGCACACAGGTTGTGTTAGTTGACAAAATGTGGGTTTGAAATGTAACTTGACTTTAGGGATTGAGATTTGAGAACCAGGGAGGGACACATAACAATTAAGTTGTAAGAAGTCATTCATTTCTTTTTTTAGGAAACTTCCAGATGCTTTGTTGTTCTGACAAAGTGGACTTATCCAAACAAGTTCTTCGACATCAGGCCCCCCCCCCGGGCTAGGGCAAACATGCAACACACAGAAGTCATTTCATTAGATGACCATGACTATCATTAACAACCAGACTCGAGAAGGATGCAGATGAAATCTGTGAAGAAGTAACAAAATAAGAAACCATTACAGACAAACCTGCAAATATGCTTCCCCAACCCAAATAAAAAATACTTACCTTCATTTGCTTGAGAGTTATCCATTGCAAATTTATATGCAAAAAGTTCTCATCGAGCACTGGAATGTGCACACCAACAGTATCTGTGACCTGTGATACACTACAATACCATGAGTACATGTACATGTCTATGTCAACCCCCTCACTTACAAAATACAGAAATATATATCTATATATATCAACTCACCAATGCTACTATTAGTGTACAGACAAAGGGTACCCTTCCATCCAGTTGAGATGATCACATTGCATTTGCTTGAATCACAGCACACATTGGACCAGCAACAGTTCACTCACGGTCATCATTTTATTCTGGGGCACTACACGCATGAGTGATTGTACAATAAATTCTAGGGGACTTTGCATGTGGTGTGATGATCCCATTTCACTTCCTTAGCACTTGTCAATTTTCTGGACACAAGGCGGATGTATTTTGGGCATGCAGAAAAAATCTGGGGACTCTGTGTGACCACTGCGTGCATGAGTGACTGCACAATAAATTCTGGGGGACTTTGTAGGTGGTGTGATAATCCCATTTCACTTCCTTAGCATGTGTCAATTTTCTGGACACAAGGCAGATGCATTTTGGGCATACAGAAAAATCTTGGGACTCTATGTTACTTCGTGCATGAATGACTGCGCAATAAATTCTGGGGGACTTTGCATGTTGTGATGATCCCATTTCACTTCCTTAGCACTTGTCAATTTTCTGGACACAAGACGGATGCATTTCTGTCATGTGGAAAAAATCTGGGGACTCTGTGTGATCACTGCATGCATGCGTGACTGTGCATTTTGTGTGTTGTGATTGTGAGCACATGATGTCATACTTAAATTATAAATTTCACAATTTGTGTCTGTTTTACTACTTTTTCTCATGTCTGAAAATCAAAAAGGAGTACACCATTTAATATTATTCTGACCAGGTTCTTATCACTATTTGCAGCTGTTTTTGAACAACTACTATTCTGTGAGGTCATAAAACACTACCTGCTCCATAATTGTTAATTTGACAACAGAAGTAATATACAACAACTGATGGAGAAAAACAGCGTAAAATACTGATGAAGACCTGGTCTGCACCATATTAAAAGGAGTGCTCCTTTTATTATCTCAGACATGAAAAAAAGTACTAAAGCAGACTCAAATACTGGAAAGAATAGTATCATACAAGTCAGGATGTAAGTAAAGTGGCAATGTAAAATAGCATAAAAAAGTATAGGTCAAAATTTTCAACAGATTATTGCACTGCTGCTTTAAAGAAATCCACCAAGTTACATAGTTATGGACGGTATTGCACCCAATATTTTGGTGCCTTACCTCCAAGGGAATCTTTGTTGCTCCACATGTCCTTAAATAGTGCAATACTTTTCTGGCAAAAACGTTCGTAATTTTGGTAAACCGGGTCCCGGAGTACTTCCTGTTCTGAAGAGCCACCCAAGTTCCTGCCCCAGTGCTCATCAATGTTGTGGTGAACGTGGGCATGTTTCGACTAACAAGAGCCTTGTTAGTGGAAACGTGCCCATGTTTCACCACAAACTGACCATTATAACATAAAGAAACATTCAGAAAGCTGCCAGCCATTCACTATAATTGAGCATGCCCCTGTGCTCTCCCTGGCATCATGTCATAACATTGCTGAGCAAGGTGGCGGAACTTGGGTAGCTCTTCAGAATGGGAAGTCCTCCGAGACCTAGTTTACCCAAATTGCAAGTGTTTTTGCCAGAAAAGTATTGCACTATGGAATGTAAGGGCATGTGGAGCAAGAAAGGTTACCCTGGAGGTAAGGCACCCATATAAGGAGCATGTATGACTGTATTTGCATGTATATTTTTAAAGGGAAGCAGTCAGCAAAAGGAGCTCCTGCGTCCTGCCCAGTGCAAGACTTACCCTCTGGTTAAGCTTTTTAAGTATGTTGCAGCATTTTTCTCGTGCCGCACAATACTTTATTTTAATAAAGAAAGGTCAGCTACCCAGAAGGATGGTAGATGCTATGGGGGCCCAATTATGTGTAAAGGAAAGGTGCTGTGGAGACGCACCATGTGCTTTAAATACTTTTGTATTGAAAGCGCATGGTGCATCGCCGTTGCACCTTTACACATAATGGAGCCCCCATAGCATCTGTCATACTTCTGGGTTGCTGACGTTTCTTTAGTACAATAAAGTATGTTGCCGCGTGAGAAAAATGCTGCAACATACTTAAAAGGCTTAACCACAGGGTAAGCCTTGCAGGGGGCAGGATGCAGGTGCTCCTGTTGCTGACTTCTTCCCTTTAAACTAATACTGTGGCCTTCCCTCTGTCTGGTATTAAACAAACAAAACACAAAACAGTACAGCGGGGAAGGGGGGCTGTGCAGAAAACAAAACCTAATGCTCGATCCCATGATGTTCCAGCAGCAGATGAAGCATTGACACTATTTGCAGCTGCTCTTGCTCAATCCGCTCCATCTGCTGCTGGACAGCACCCATCCTATGATTGCTTTCCTCCATCGCAGCCCACAGCAGTGCTATATCTGCCTGCATTACAGGTATTGTGGCGGGGTCCACTGCTATGGGAGGAAAGCCAGGTAGTGGTGGTGGTGGTGGTGAGGGTGGTGCTGGTGGCAGTGGTGGGGGTAGTGGTGGAGCAGCAGCTGCTATTGTGGCCTTCCTCCTGCTCTGGTGATGCACAGCAGCAGCACCCACTGCCACTGCCACAGAAGGGCCAGCAGGTGGAGACCTGGCCCATTCTGTGGCAGCCTGCCACTCCACCTTTTGGTGGTTAAGCATGTGTGTCCTCTGCTCCCCAGTCCCCAGATGTGTCTCCCAGGGGCCACAGTGCATCTGCATACCACAAAGCAGGTACACCACAATCCTCCTGCCCCACCCCGACACAGCTGAAAAACTGCCAGACTATCGAGCTGCGGGAGGGACCAGGCACAACAGGGGCAGATGTATTGCCAGCAGCACTGTCACGCACCTGCGGGGCTCCACCTGCTGCTGTGGAGTGGGAGGTGGTGCTCCTGGAGCTCCTGCAGCTGGTACTAGTGGTGGTGGCAACAGAGGACTTGCTGTATGTGGCAGTGGCACTGGTGGTACTGCTTCTTATGGAGGGGGGGACCAAATAATCAGGAGCAGTCCAGCAACACCCACCCATGCTGATCCCCACATGTCCGCACTCCCCTCTGGCCACCATGGGCAACAGACTGTCCCTGGTCCATAGCCCAACAAAACTCTCCTTCCTTCTCTACTCTGAAGCATCACGTGATGATGACAACTGACTTCACAGACAGTCACAGGCAGTCTCACACATGCACACAGTCACACACAGACACACACACTTGCACAAAACAAAACTTATAAAACAAATAAATCAGTCACAAAAAAAGAACTCACAAAACAGGACAACAAAAACTAAAGAATTAACTTTTAAAAAAGCTGTTGGTTTTTATGAAGTTTAAAAAAGCAACAAATAAACACTCCTTTCCTACACTATCCTTCCTCCTTCTACCTCTGCAAAGGAGAAAGTGAAAGTATCTGCTGGCATAACT
The DNA here is from genome assembly GCA_016271365.2 of Neoceratodus forsteri. Taxonomy (NCBI): domain Eukaryota; kingdom Metazoa; phylum Chordata; order Ceratodontiformes; family Ceratodontidae; genus Neoceratodus; species Neoceratodus forsteri. The sequence goes on along the minus strand of CM028136.1, from coordinate 118,777,995 downwards.
CACTTCCTTCCTGCCTGGCTAATACACGTGACTTACAGTAGTGTAAGCCATGTGATGTGTGTGGGGGGGCTGCCTAAAGAGCCTATTCTTATCATTCCACCTTACTTCGCATTAAGGCAGAATAACAATGCAAAGTCAAGTCATAATCACAAGGTGAAGTGAGCACTCCTCAATGGCTACTTCACGTAGCATTACACTAATGCGAAGTGGCCACTTCGCGTTCACTTCACCTGCAGATTTTAAATTCGTTGCATCTCTAGAAATGGCATCTCTTTTAATATTGTGCTCATTTTGAAGCATTGAGCTGATTGCTTCCCAGGCTTAAAGTCCCATCTGCTGACCTCAAGCGCATGCCACTGTCATGGCACTTAAAGTTCCTAAGGTACTCCCCTCCTCTCCAACTCCCATCTCCTAGCTTAACCTTCCTACTACCTGCCTTATACAGACTGCTCGCCAGAGGCCATGTGTAGCCCCTGAACAAACTATATGCAAAGTACTACCAATTGCTTACATGTCATGATGATAACCATGCCTGTACCCAAGCATACAGCAAAAGAACATGATCCACAGTACCATTGCTGCACAGTAGTGCAGCATTCTACTACTGTACCACCATGGCAGTAGCACACCACAGCACATAGTTCCATCCCTTTATCTATTGCAAGCATTGAAAGAGGAAAAAAAAAGAAGCCACACCTTAAATTGTAAATATAAGCCTTTAAGTTTGCATATGAAACAAAGTAATTGTGCCAGTCTGTTATCTGACAAAGACCTCTCTGCAATTACAGCTATTACTCACTATGTACTGACAATCTTAACAACTTACATAGCTAGCTTATAGTAATCTATATGAAAAGTGTGGCTCACAGACAATTTACCATGTCATACTATCCCACTAAACTTGAAAATTTAAATAAAAATAAAGCTTTTAAAAATTCACTGCATGTACAAATCTAGCTCTGCAGCAATTTAACATTATTAGAAAGGTGTCTCTTCCTTCCCACAAACATTTTCAAAATCACCTTACAGGAAGTGAAGCACTACCCTCTGATTACAGCATGCAATACTTAAACATAATATTTTAAAGTTAACAGTTGTACTTTTCAAGCAACATCACTACTACCCTTTCAATAAACTCACAACTGACAAGATAAGATAAATGCAGGTTTGCAAATTAGTATCAGAAAAGAAACAACAAGATACCGATGAGTAACATTCACATTTCTAAACAGTGGAAATTGAGTGGTGCAGAATTAGTTTCTTTCACTCATGCATTCTCCTGGCTTAAAACCAGTTGTTCACTTGAAAGGGACTCACAAGATAATTTCTGCAAATTTGTGGTCAGCGTAGAGCAGCTCAGAGGACATCTCATGTAGTACTGACTGGTTTTGCCACTGAAGAGCTACTCTTGAGTGCTCACCTTGAGTATGTATGCACATTTCCCATGGCAAACTATAGAGTCTAAGTGACAGACTGAAATCCATCTCACAGAATTTGTTTTGATGTCCTGCAGAGTGCTTTGCATTTGCAAATATGTTTCTGTTACAGAAGAAAAGGGGTTAAAACAGAGGAAGTAGTGCCATTGTCACAAATACATCCTATCATGGATACTTAACAATAAAGGGCAGATAGCTTCCAAGGTGTCGTAGTCAGTAATGTGTTTCTCACCACTTCATATTCATACTAAGGTGCAGATGAAGAGCTAGTAGGCCAAAACCCATGATGCTCTTATACTAGACAGAGGGGTAATATGCTAAATTATACACTTAACTGATTAGTTTGTCTAGATATAGTTTAAAGACATTTTTTCACTCACTCAGAACTACGGAGGGTGATAGAGTAATTCAAGGCCTGACAGAGCAAATAGTAAAAAAGTATTTTCGGTTCTGTCTTTTAAAAATATTTCCTGATTAATTGGAATGGGTGACCTCTCATCTCGTAAGGGGATGATTTTAGTTGAAGGTCTAACTCTGTCATGAGATAAGGGTCATGTATTACTTCATACAAAATAAAAGATCACCTCTCAGACATCGTGTAGAGAAAGACATCAAATTCAAAGTATTTAACCTATGTTCATAGGATAAAATTCTAGGCCAGATATTTTTTGGTAACTTTTCTTTCTATCTTTTCAAGGGAGGCACTATCTGATTTTTTAAATGGGCACCATAGCTGTGATGCATACTGTAGATGAGGCCTAACATATGACCTATATAAAGGCATGGGCACATTTTGGTCTCTAGAAATTATGTTACAGAGAATGGACCAAACAATTTTATTTGATGTGCTAATAACTGAATGCAGATGTTTTGAATAAGTAAGATCATGAGAGATGGAGATGCCTAAATCCTTCCTGTCCATTGTGGCATTAAGTAGATTGCCACTAAAGTTGTAGGAGATGGAAGGATTGTTTGAACCAAGATGCATAACCTTGCATTTAGAAGTATTTAGTTGCATGCCCCAAGAGATAACCCAAGAAGAGATGGAATCGAGGTCTCTCTGAATAATGTCAATTTCATCTTGATTTGAACAAGGCCCCCAAATCTTAACGTCATCCACATATTTTGCAGTGAAAGAGATGCAATTTTTGGTGAAATCAGATATAAAGACTTGGAACAGGCAGGGACCGAGGACTGAGCCCCGTGGAACGCGACTCAATACCCTACCAGTGTTAGATAAGTTGCCATTTATAATAACTATCTGTGTTCTGTTACACAACCAGTTTTCAATCCAGGCTATAATACAGTGATTTAGATTTAGGTTCCTTAGCTTAAGACTTAAAGCCCAGTGTGGCACAATATCAAACACCTTACTGAAGTCAATAAAGACTATGTCACAAGGTATTTTATTATCCAATAATGAGCTGAACTGTTCATTGACAGCAAAACAACACTCCATGGTCTCCTGAGATCCAACCACATTGTTGGTGTCCACAGGTTCATACACTTCTTTTTCTGCTGGTTCTTCCACCAATCTGGACATATCTTCTGCAGGACTTGCACTTCTCTCTCCTTCAGATATATAAGAAATAGTGCATTACATGGTATCAAAAGTATGTCACATTCACAGACATATGCAAAAATGGCACACACTGTACTCGCATATTCATATGTTTCTTCTTGATCTTCTTTCTCCTCTTCGCTCATGACTCTCCACTACAGCTACAACTTGATGATACCTCATCATCCTTCTCATCTCTTTGTTGTTTCTGTGACTTCTGCTGGTCTTGCAAAACCAATATACCTCTGGACAGTTCTAGAAGACAGAGCAAGAACATTGCACCACATGTTAATGAGAGACACAATGTTACTTGTACTGACATCCATCACTAGTGATGCTGTTTACTGGATTACTCACACAGTTTCTACTTGTACATACTATACATACCATGAATTAGGTATGCCCCCGAACAGCAACACTTCTACAGCAAGCATTGATATTGACAACACTGCCATGCTGCTGTAGAAGTGCCACTGGAACTGGTCAACCCTTCCCCAACCTGCACCCCTCCCAAACCAACTCAACCTGGGTTAGAATCTATCAGTATGGGGTTTGGGGCTGAAGCCTCACACTGAAAAAAACACATACCGAGTGTGCGACTCCATGCCAACTGCAAATTGTGGTTGACATGGAGCCTGGTGCCGTAATGCCAGTCAACATGTGTCTTGTTGAACTAGCATCATAGAGCCCAAGATGCATGCATATTGTGTTGTATATCTTGCTCCTCATCTTCAGTGGATGATTCTCTGCTACAGCCACTACCTGATGGTACCTCATCACCCTTCTAATCTTTTTGCTGTCTCTGTAACTTCTACTGGCCTTTCAAAACTCCTACAGCTCTGGAGTGTTCTGGAAAACAAAGGCAACAACGTTGAAACACGTTTATGAGAGACATAAGATTAATGCACTGCCATGTGTTAGTGGCAGTGCAGTTTTCTGGATTGCTTCTCACAATTTCTTCTTGCTCATACTTACTCAAACAAACTCTGTCGCCCACTTTAGGCTTGCCAGCATCCTCCAAATCTGCATCACCATGGAAATCATTTTTCTGGACCTTTGAGACACCACCAGCATCTTTTAGTTTGAAGAATGTTTTCTGTAACAGTTTCCACTTTCTATAGAATTGTTGTGGTCTCTATTAAGTCTATATTTCTCAGACAAACTAACACCCTTCCACACATTTGTCAGATGCTGATGTGTGCCTCTCATAATCATAAATGGATCTGCAACAGATTTTATGGCCTTCACAAGAAGAGGAATATCATTTTGCTCCCATGGCTTCATTTCTGGTTCAAAAATAAAAGAAAAAGAAAGTGTTCATGCTCCACTACTTCATGCACTGTGAAGCAGGAAAATAAAACCAACATGAACATGCTATATACAAACATATAAGCTACCAATGTATCAGCAGAATTAGGCTTCATGGTTCATGGACTCTGTTGAAGTGTGCAGTTAACTAACCTTAGCTTTCAGCTAGCCCCTCACCCCATCCCTGCATGTGTCCTTCAGGAAGTTCACCAGAATTTCCACCCAGTGTCTCCCTTGTTCACTGTTTAGTGTTATGTAAAAAATGCCCACCTGATTGCATCAGACCCCCCACCTACCCCACTATCAGAATGATCCATTCAGTCACCGCCCTTTTAAAGAAGGAATGCTGCCTCATTTTCATCATCAACTTTCCTCCCTCCACAATGTGTGTAACATAACTGAAATAACATATTATTGCTAGAAACATTGCAGGTCACAAGACACGTGCTAGTATGCACCATATTGCAAAAGTAATACAGCGAGTCAGTCAGAAAGACAACTGAGAACGCTAAATGAGGAAACCAGTAGAGTAGCAGCATTGAAAACTTATCACAATGTATTCAAGGTTTCTGGGTGCTGTTGGCGACACAGCAATATCACTGTTGCACCCATGGAAAGTAGACACACAGCACACAGCTGTAAAACATACATGCCAAAGTTCTGTGTAATCAATCTCACTACTTTCTTTGACACATGGCCTACCTCCTAGGATTTCTGCCCCACATCTACCCACAAAACAGAACCTTGCACTCCCAAGATGCTGGTGCTGCTGCATCCCCCATTCAGATTATCGTCAGTGAATAGCCACATATCTTTCAGCAGAACATCATGCCCATCTTCTAATATATACACAGCAAAGAAGTCACATCACCATTGTATACAAGCCATTGTACAGCCCAAAATATCCACCCGGTTCTACATTGTAATACTCAGTTGCAGCAGTGTTAATATCTCTATGTGATGAGCCCAACACAAAGCTGCAATCCTTTTCCTGATTTGCATCACCAAACGCTTTATCCACATAAACTACCAAAACTGACTCAAATGATACAATCACAATCTCTACTCAACCATTTCCCAATGAACACGGTACTTCAGAAGTGATGCTTAGTGGGCTTGGACCCTGAATGACCCACATGTCACTTACACTTTTGTCATGCACAAGTACATCTGACACCTAGCACTAAGTCATTAAATTATTAAAAAACACACACCACCTTCTGGTTCACTGATGGCTCACTGTAATAGTTGGCAGAACGGGGAGCTCAACATGCACGGTTTGATTCCCACAGGCAGGACTTGCGAAAATCACATTTTTGCATGCTGCATTTTATTTTTTAAACTCTAAGTAGCAAAAGCACGCTACCACAGCATATTGCCTGCCACTGTACTCAGTACTCTGTTTCTAAGAGCCAAAGTAGCATCAGTGTCACACAGCATCCAATATTTGAAAGTGCGCCAAACTATGTGAAAATCTCATTTTCACAACATTAATGCTACTATAACCAATAAATGTGTGGCACCTCAGCATGTTACCAGCCACTGTACTATGGTTTTCAACAGGCAAAATTACTTCATTTGGCACAGCAGGCAATATTCAATAGCCTGTAAAAGTGTGTGGAAGTCTCACTTTCAAATCTGCCATTGTCATACTTGTGAAAATCTCATTTTGTAGGTGCAAAAACTCAGCTTCAAATCTGCCATACTTGAGAAATCTCAGCTTTGAATCTGTCACTCTTGTGTGTGAAAATCTCAGCTTCAAATCTGCCATACTTATGAACATCTGTCAAACTTGCAAAAATCTTACTTTGTGTGTTCAGAATCTCACTTTGTGCAAAAGCTTAGTTTTAAATGAAAACATCAGTTTAGTGCGAAAATCTGTAAATCTAACTTTGGGCTAAAACCTTAGTTTTGAATGAAAACATCAGCTTAATATGAAAATGTATCACACTTGTAAAAGTTCTACCTTCTCACTTCACTTTGTGTTTGCATAAATATCACTTTGTGTGAAAACTTTAGTTTTGAATGAAAACACCAGATTAGTGTGAAAATCTATCACACTTGTGAAAGTTCTACTTTTGCACATTGTGTGTGCATAAATCTCACTTTGCCTGTGTGAAAACCTTAGTTTTGAATGAAAACATCAGCTTAGTGTGAAAATCTATCACACTTGTGAAAGTTCTACTTTCCTAAATGTGCCATACTTGAGAAAATCACAATTTCATGCTAAACACTTAATAATTCCTATAGGAAATAATGTAAAATAAGAAACTTTCATAACTTTTGAATGAATTAATATTTTCCCACCAAACCTTCAAAAGGCACATCTGTGACTCAAAGGTGTTCCACCCTAAAACTTTCAGACCACAACATAAAGGCATTCATGAGATAACAGGTGAGCAAAGAAATGCCCCCAAATCCTGATTTTTCTGTTTTTTTAACACTTTATATCTCAGAAACCACTTGAAAGATTCACAACGAATTTGAATGGTCATGAGATCTACACCTAGAAATTACACCTGACAAATTTTATACAAATCTGTTGAATAGCTCCAAAGTTATAAACGCTGAAATTTTGAACTTTAACATAGAAGTGCCATTTCACTCTAAATATATTATAGAGCTGTGGTCACACATTTATAGTTAGGGTTGAGTGTGCACTTGAATCTTAAACCCCAAATTTTGCACCTTAATAACTTATTTTTATTATACTTTTTGTAGCCACCTGCAGCCCGGTACCTCAGCCAGGTCATGGACGCTTGCTTCCACCTCAATATCGGACATGCCCCCCCTTGATACCTCCTGGCTTACCCCCCAGGGTGGGACCATGGCACTGACCACCTATATGGTGCTGCTGACGATGGGATAGGTGAAGGAGGCCATTCTGGATTCTGACTGAAGCCATTGGCTGGCTTCATCTATGGTGGCTGGCAGGTAGGTTTTCTCCTCTGTAAGTGGGGATGGGAACATGCAATGACACCAGTGTCCATCCTGCCCCTCAGAGTCTTGTTGGTGCTGGTCACTGTGGTGCTCCCGGCCTCCGCCAGAGGTCCATCAAGTACCAGTCACACACAGCACCCTTCCCCTGGAGAAGGAGAGCAGTCCATGGGACATTCAATCCTTCTCCCCCGGCTGACCCTCTGATGACCCAGATCCATTCCTCAACTCGAGTTGCCAGCATCACAAGTGGAAATCCAACCGCTGCGCTGATGGGCCACCTGCATCTTAATAAATTTGCAACCGTTCAATGGATTTGCATGAAATTTGGTATGCTCTGTTCCATGGGGTAGATATCTTTACCTGCCAAGTTTTGTTTCGAACAGATGTGTGTATTTTGCGCAGCACATATGGAAAAAAGTATATTTTTCACTTTTTTTTGCCATTTTTTCCCTGAATTTTCCTCATCGTCATTCAGCAACACTGTTTAGAATTGTAGCCTGATATTTTCAGGGTAGATAGAGCTTATCACAAGGAACAAGTCAGCACTTATTTGGTGAAAATTATTATTCTGATACAAAGTTATTTAATTTTGACAATTTGTGTTCCAAGCATGCTCAGTTCAGTCTTTTGATAGATACACAGCTGCGAACAAAGATTTTGCTTATGAGCAGGGATTTTGACAGCTCACAAATGGGGTTCATTACATCCCCATTCATGAGAAAAAAATCCCTGTTCATAAGCTGCCATCTTGTTTTCACTTGGCACATGGTTGCATTTTGTGAAAACAACTGTACGGGTTTTGTTCAGGATGATGCCCTCTGCAAAACCATGTGTTTGGTTTCCGTCAGTTTATTAAAAAATGGCCATTTTTTTATTTGAAAATCCTTGTCTGTGACTTGCTTCTGATCCCCATTCTTAAGGTGTCCAAATCCCCCTTCGTGAGTTGTCAAATTCTTTGTTTGTGAGATCAGGACCAGAAGGCCATATCTCACAAACAGGGATTGGCTCATGAACAGTGATTCAGCTCACGAATGGGTATTTTGATGCCTCACGAACTGAGATCATAAAAAAAAAAAATCCTTGTTCATGAGCTGTCAAAATCCCTGTTCGTGAACTGAATCCCCATTAATGAGCTGTCAAAATCCCTGTTCGTGAGAAGACCAGATGAACCTATCTCACGAACAGGGATCGGCTTGCGAAAGTCGATTTTTTCACCTCACGAATGGGGATTCAGCTCACGAATGAGGATTCTGACAGTTCACTTAACAAGGATTTGTAAACTTTGCCAGTCTACTGCTAAGAAATGGTAAGGACTTTGGCTTGAAATTTGCAGGTGCAAAGGGTGTGTCCCACAGATCTGATGTATACTGGTTTGGTGTACAAAATTGCATTTGTTACATCCTTATGCCATTCCAAAGCTGAGAAATTTTCCATAAGATAACATTGCAATGCCCAGGATGCCTTTTGGTGCCCGTATCTTAAAATGAAGTGAGATATAGATTTTTCGCTACCTACAGCTTAATTCACCTTTAGGTAAACTAATCTGCAGAAACAAGTTTGGAAATCATAGATTACACCAGCAGTGGAATTTATTTCCTATTGCTACAGTTATGGAGATATTAGTAAATTAGTGTCACAAAGGTTCCAAAGGGTGCCTTTTCAGTGCATTTTGGTGCCCTTAGCTCAGAAACAATGGAAGATACTGATTCAGTTGATTTATGCCATATGCAGTACTCGCTGTCATGATTACAATGACACTTGATTTTTTTTTCTAGCTCCTACAGTTCCCAAGATATTGGCAAATTAGACTTACAAGGATTCATTGCTCTATATGGTTACTGTATGGCTCTGTAGCTATGTGTGGTGGGAGCGAGGCCCAGAGGGCCTGAATTCAACAGATGCATATTGTTATGTAGAAATGGGAAGCCTTGTGGGAGTATGGGGCCCACCAACAAATGCTATTTACTACTTATATTACACTTTTTCAAAAAGTAAGGAAATTCATTGCAACAAATTTTGTTTAATGTATCAGTTAGGGTTAAAGCAACACAAGTGGGGAAATGAGACATTAGGGTTGAGCCCCTAACCTCCTGACCCACCTCCCATCCTCCATAGACTGATAAACACTGGGGTGTGCCATGGGGTCATGAGGCCTAATTCTCACCCCATTCTCCTTTACTGTAGCATGTCAACCTGTTTACGTGTGGAATGAGGTGAGAGTTGGGTCTCATGACACCATGGCACACCCCAGTGTCTGTCAGTTTGTGGAAGATAGGGTGGGTGGAGGTGGGCATTAGGGGCTTAACCTAATATCTAATTTCTCACTTTTGTCGCTAACCCTAACTGATATATTAAACAAAGTTTTTTGTATTGAGAATATATATATATATATATATATATATATATATATGTATATATATATATATATATATATATATATATATATATTATGTAGCACGTGTAGAGCTACCATAGTTAGGGTTGAGGAGCCATTTCTATGTTAAACCCCAAAACTTTGCACCTTAATAACTTTAAAAACTGTTTGACGGATTTGCCTGAAATTTGGAATACACGATCAAGAACCATAGGCCTTGGGATCTGCCAAGTTTTGTATCAGTTGGGTATGCAGCAGTGGAGTTATTAAGTGTGATCTGCACACACGCTTACGCTTTTTCTGAATTCCACGGTCGCGTCTTCAGGTCGCACGGTTTTTGTGGACCGGTCCAAATCTTCAGGAAATGTGCAGCTGTGGCCTCGATGTGCCTTTTGAAGAATTCATGAAAAATATTAAACTGTTCAAAAGTTATGGCAGTCCGAACTTCTGTTTTTACCCCCCCATAGGATAACATTACGGCGTTCACCATGCCTTTGAAGGCCTGTATCTCGAAAACGGTGCGAGATACAGAGTTTTTGTCAAAAATGTTTAGCCCACACATATAACTAGCCAGGAAAGTGATAATACATATGACTTTTAAATTTTTTTTCTATGTCGTACGGTTACTGAGATATAAGCAATTTACTATTACAACTACTGATTTTTGTGTTCCGAGAGTCATTATTTTGCATACATTCTTTCTACTCACTATCTTTCTCTATACAGCTTTTGGGGAAAACCAGCCTGTGCGCTTACATTACTCTTACCATTACGTTTCTGCTTGTGGTTCCGTACCTGCTTCACTTACCATTCCGTTGCACGCCACCATGTGCTTCACTCTTTGCGTTTACTTATGTCGTGCTTTCTGTTGTTTTTAACATTTCTGTCTACAGTACTGTTCCTCTTTCTGTTTTGCTTTGCATCATCATGCGCATTACGATTTGCGTTTGCGGGCACAATGTTACAATGTGACAAGACATCACCCCCGTGCTCCCGCCGCTGCATTACATTCACTATTTCTCATTATCATTCTCAAAAAGAAGACAACTTAGAGGCAAAAAACTCCATTTAATGCATCAGTTAGGGTTGTTCCACAGTGACAAAAGCGAAGAAATTCGATGTTAGGGTTGAAACCCCCTTTGCACCCCTCCAGCCCACCCCCCCAACTGGAATCAGGGTGTGCATTGGGGTCATCAGTCCTAACTGTCACCCCATTCTCCTATTCCTCAGCTTCTTTCCACATGTGATGGGTGACACTTGATGGCCGATGACCCCAATGCGCACCCTTGATTCCAGTTGGGGGATGGGCTCGAGGGGTTCAAGGGGTTTCAACCCCAACATCGAATATATATATGTATGTATATATATATATATATATATATATATATTATGGTAGCATGGTAGTGCTACTATAGTTAGGGTTGAGGAGCCATTTCTGTGTTAAACCCCAAAACTTTGCACCTTAATAACTTTGCAACTGTTTGACAGATTTGCCAGAAATTTGGAATACATGATCAAGAACCATAGCCAAGTTTCGTATTGGTCAGCTATCTGACTGCGGGAGTTATTAAATGTGATCTGCCGCTGATTTACACTTTTCTGGAATTGTATGGTCATGCCTACAGGTCATACGGTTTGTGCACCAGCCCGAAATCTTCAGGGAACGTGCGGCCAGGGTCCCCGATGTGCCTTTTGAAGATTTTGTGGAAAATATTAAACGGTTCAAAAGTTATTCAAAAAACAATTTCCCATTATATGTCAATGGGAAAAGTTAACAAAAAGTTTGACAGTGTCGCAAATGCACTTTTTACTGTCACAAATGGCCCTGTTACTGTCACAAATCTGCCATCTTATTTTCAGTTAGTGATCAGAAAAATGCTTGGCATTTAAAATTGAGACCCTCTAGCAACCTAATTCTTTTTGTATTTACCTAGTCGGGCCCTGAGGATGCTAGCCTTGTCTTTATTTTGGGGTGAAATGGCCCAGAAATATGTTTTTCAGATTTCTGGAAAAAGTACTTTCGCAAAGTAGTGTCGCACTCATGAAAGTGTCGCAAATTTTTTTGCAAAGCTTTCGCAAATTGCGACACTACTTTGCGACACTATGCCCAAAATAACAGTAATTCTTTGGCACTCCGCTGCAAAAGAACGGTTGGGAGTTTTGAGCTGAAATTTGGAAGGAACGCAGATGACATCTTACAGATGTGCCTTTCAGTGTTGTATTGAAAAAATATTACACAGCGGCAAAGTTACGGCACTCCAAAGTTGACAGTTTTTCCCATAGGATAACATTACGGCGCCCAACGCATTACAGGAATCCTTTGGTACCCTGCTGCAAAATAATGGTTTAGTCTTTTTTCCTGAAATTTGGAGGGAAGACAGCCAACAGCCCACAGATGTGCCTTTCAGTGGTTTGGTGAAAAAATATTACAGGGAGGCAAAGTTATGGCACTCTGAACTTCTCTTTTTTTCCCATAGGATAGCATTACGGCATTCGATGCGCCTTTCAGGGCCCGTATCTCAGAATCGGTGCGAGATACTGACTTTTCATTGGAAAAATGCTTAACCCCCTAAGTGGGCTAAGCATAGAATTAGCCAGACAATTGTAAATCATACAACTTTTAAATTTATTTTCTACGTCAGACGTTCCTGAGATATAACCTATTTAGTATTCCAGGTTCTCATTTTTCTGTTCGATACTCATTATTATGCATACATTATTTGTACTCACTGTCTTTCCCTATGCATGTTTTGGGAAACCAGCCTGTGCGCTTACATTACTGTTACTGTTGCCCTTTTCGCTTGCGGTTCCACACCCGTTTCACTTACCGTTGACGTTTGCGCCACCATGTGCGTTATCCTTTGCGTTTTCATTTGCGCTTGCGTTTCTGTTATTTTTTGCCATTTGTGTCTACAGTACTGTTTCTTTCTCTTTACTTAGCATCACCATGCCCATTGAAATTTCCATTTGCAGGCACCATGTTACTATGTGACAACACATGACGTGGCAGACCATTCCTGTCTACGCCACCATGTGTGTTACCCTTTCTGTTCTCAGTCGCGCTTGAGTTACCATGTGCGCCACTTTTAGCACTTCTGTTTGCATTGCTGTTCCTGTTACTATGCCACAAGACATCATGTGGTTGGGCCCCGAGCTCCCACCGCCGCATTACGTGGCATGAGTGTTGGGCCCTATGTGCGTTATCCTTTGCGTTTTCATTTGCGCTTACGTTTCTGTTATTTTTTGCCATTTGTGTCTACAGTACTGTTTCTCTTTCTGTTTCACTTTGCGTCACCATGTCCATTGACATTTCCGTTTGCAGGCACCATGTTACTATGTGACAACACATCAAGTGGCAGACCGTTCCCATCTACGCCACCATGTGAGTTACCCTTTCTGTTCTCATTCGCACTTGTGTTACCATGTGCACCACTGTTAGCACTTCTGTTTGCGTTGCTGTTCCTGTTACTATGCCACAAGACATCATGTGGCGTGGAGCGCGGGGCTACCGCCGCTGCATTACATTCTCTATTTCTCATTATCATTCTCAAAAAGAAGGAATTAGCAAAAACTCTGTTTAATGCATTAGTTAGGTTGTTCCACAGTGCGAAAGTGAGGAAATTGGTGTTAGGTTGAAACTGATTTCGCCCACCCTCACCGGCATTGCGATTGATCATTGGTCCCAACTTCACCCCATTCTCCCATACTTCTGCTGCTTCACATGTCATGGGGTGAGAGTTAGGCTGATGATCCCAATGCGCACCCCAATGCCAGTTGGGGTGTAGGGGTCCAAGGGGTTTTCAACCCCAACACCAAATTTCCTCACTTTTGTCGCCAGAACAACCCAACTAATACATTAAACAGTTTTTTGCCTCTAATATATATATATATATATATAAAATACTGGCCCAGTAGGGCCAATGTAGTTAGGGTTGCACAAATATTTCTATGTTAAACCTCAAAGTTTGCACTTTAATAACTTTGCAACTGTTTGTCTGATTTGCCTGAAATTTAGCATGCAGACCCTCCTACCACAGCACTCTGGGTCTGGAAATTTTCTGGTCGGTTAGATGTACGGTTGTGGAACTGTGGAGCACTCAAAAAGTGATAAATCACCCTTTTTGTGAATTCTTTGGTAAGCCATAATAGACTGAATAATGCATTTCAGTGGGATCAAATTTGTTTGTCTACATGTCTCCTGGGTTGAACTGGTGCCTTTTGAAGATTTTATGAAAAAATATTGTTCCGTTTTAAAGTTATTCCATTTTTTCATGCCCCATTATAGCCTATGGGAAAATGTATATGTGCAGCTCAAAAATTTTCATGATCATATTTTTCGTTGTTGAGCTGTCCAAAATTGTTTTTGTGCTGCTGCCATCTTGTTTCCAGTTAGTGAGTGAGAAAAAATATTGTAATTCAAAAAATGGAAAAATGGTGCACTTTGGTAAACACCAAGAGTTGTGTTTATCTAATCGGCCCTGAGGAATATGACCCTGGCATTAGTTTGTCACCAGCTGCTCTGAAAATGTGTTTTTCAAATTGTTTTTACCATTTTGCCATTTTTCGTTCATGGCAATATTTTATCTTACCGTGAAAATAATCATGATCATAAGAAAAATAACCGCAACAATATTTTTTGTGTTCACGGTCACATTCCCATTATAGAAATAGGAGTGTTGCAAAAACTTTTAAAATAATCATGGTAGCACAGCACGGACACATTTTTAAATGTGTTATTTTATTTGTCACTTCATTGTGGCAAGGTGGATTGCGCTATTGGCCTGAAATTTTCAGGGTGACAAGCCCTAGTACCACAAATGTGGCATTTTGTGGTTTAGTATGAAAACATTGAACAGGCCCATAGTTACAGCATTCCAAAGTTGATAAATTTTCCCATAGGATAACATTGCAGCACCCGTGACACCTTTCGGTGCCTGTATGTAGAAAATGGCTTGAGATACTGGATTTTACATCGCAAAAGGGTGACTAGTGCAGAGGTAGGTTGGAAAGTCATTAATACCATGAAATTTGATATTTTTTCTACCTTGTATGGTTAGTCAGATATTTGGGAATTAGTGTTCTAATTGCTCATTTTCATGTCCATGGGTCACTATTGCGCCCACTGGGTTAGCATTCAGAGTGCTTTCAGTGCCTGTATCTCATAAACAATGTGAGATATGGATTCAGTCACCTTATGTCTCGTGGAGGACTCACTGTCACCATTACAACCACACTTGAATTTTTTTTCTAGCTATTATGGTTCCCAAGATATGGGAAAATTAGTGTTGCAAGGGCTCCTTGCCTTATAGGGATGCTGTATGGCTCCATACTTATGTGTAGGTGGAAGCAGAGGGCCTTGAGGGCCCATGCTCCCACAGACACATATCATTATGCAAAAATTGGCAGCTTGGTGGGAGCACAGGGCCCCACCAACACATAACATTTACTACTAATATTACACCTTTTCAAAAAGTAAGGAAATTATTTGCAAAAACTTTGTTAATGCATCAGTTAGGGTTGTTTCCACATCGACAAATATGTGGAAATTTAACGTTAGGGTTATCACCCCACCCCACACCCATCCTCAAAACCCTAACTCTGCATTCCCCCACCCCACCACCCTCACACATGCATGCAAGCAGGGGACAGGCCAAGGCAACACAACCAATCAGAGACAACCAGCATCAGGTAACAGAAGTAACAGAACTCTCTAAACGTACTACAAGACACATCCATTATGATGGTCCACCAACTGTATGAGTCTCTGCATACATATATTCTTTTGATAGCCATCTTTGATCATGAGGGCAGGACAAGATGGCCAGATTTTTATAACGGAATAGATAGGGAAATTTTACCAATCTTTAAGATTGAATATCTCAGAAATAGTGTGGTCTTTTTACTTGAAATTTGGAGGGTGTGTATGGCATGTCCTGTTGATGTGAACTATGATGTCAGAGAAAATTCTTTTTGTGGAGATATTGTGTGCCACACTTTACGTGTTGCGAACAGTGTTTTGCATTGTGTTGGTGGCTTGAAATTGATAGGCTGCCTAGCCTTAGTGTCATGGGTTTTCAGTTGTTGTATATGTTAAATGTCAACATGTGTGGAATTGTGCCACACTAATGAATGACATTTTAAAATAATGTTATATCTTGGACACGGTTTCATATTTTTACTTGAAATTTGGAGGGTATTGACAGCATGTCCTGTAGATGTCAATAGAGGTGTTTATGTGTCAGACAACATATTGTTTGCAGGGATATTGAGTGGCACAGTTTACATTTTGTGAACAGCATTTTCTATTGCTCTACTAGATTAACATTTGTTTAGTGGCTGGCCTTGCTGTTGTCAATGTACTTTTTAGTCATTGGGTGTGTAATGTAGCCCAACACTTATAAGCTGGTGGGAGTGTTCCCACCAACTTGTGTAACTTTCTAGTTTTCTATTGTTTCTTAAAATTAAGAATTCTATGCAAAAACTTAATTAATGCATCAGTTAGGCTTTTCTACAGTGGAAAATGCAAGAAAATTCAATTTTAGGGTTCCACTCCATTGCACCCCCAGCCCACCCCCACCAACAGACATCAGGGTGTGTGTTTGGGTCATCGACTCTAACTCTTACCCCATTCTCCTACACTGCACCACCTCAGCTTGTTTACACATGGGATGGGGTGAGAGTTAGTGCCGATGACCCCAATGCACACTCCAATGCCTGTTGGTGGGGACAGGCTGGGGGTGGGGTGCAAGAGGTGGGAACTCTAAAATCGAACTTCCTCACTTTTTTCACCATAGAAGAACCCTAATTGATGCATTAATGACGTTTTTTGCATAGACTATATATATATATATATATATATATATATATATAAATATATATATAAAATATATATATTTAAAATAGTGACATGGTCTTACCACTATAGTTAAGGTCGAGCTGCCAGTTACATACTAAAGTCAAAAGTTTGGACGTTAATGACTTTGGACCCATTCAATGGATTTGCCTGAAATTTGGTACACACATTGGGGTGCCCTAGATCCCTTTATTTTCCAAATTGTTTTTCTGTCGATTTGCCGGTCTTCATGTACAAAAGCACTGAAACGTGCAAAATTATCCATTTTTAGAGGCACCTTTTGGCATTCTTAATGTGGTTCTGCATGGCCATTGTGTGGTGTGCCACTCTGCAAGATGGCTTGTTGGAAAGAGCTTTGGTGGCTGAACATGCTGATTTTTGTTTGGTGAAAAAATATTAAGGCATTCAAAAGTTATGGCACTTTTAAATTCCCATTATAAGTCAAAGGGAAAATTTGTATGTATAGCTTGCTATCAAAGAATGGGGGTTCTGCCATCTCGTCCTACCTGGTGATCAAAGAATTTGCAACCTCACAGTTCCAGAATCTTTGTCCCCAAGGATTTTCAAAATTCTCTGATCATGAGGTCCGCTTATTTTATTTTTATTTTCCAATTGAAAAACACAAATATCTCAGCTCAGGGGTCACTTCTGAAGTAATACTTCGATGGGTTTTACTCAATGGACTCTGATCTATCAAGTCATTCCTTTGGTTTCATCCAAATTTGTCAAAAAACAGAGTTATAAGCTTTTAAAATCTTAATTCACGGCTTGTTAATGATCTTTGATCGCGAGCCTGCAAATTCTTTGATCGTGAGATTCTTTGATCATGATCTTGCATCACGACCTAAAAACACTAATATCTCAGCTCAGGGGTGGGCTAGGGAAACAAATGAGGATGGGTTTATTCTATCAAGGCATGCCAATGGTTTGGTTCAAATTGGTGAAAATTCACGCCACCATTTTATATTGCTCGCAGCGCATGCGCAGTGAACGTTTGGGAGAGTAGCACACTTGGGGTGTGCCTCCCATTCAATGCACTGCCCCTTGAGCAGGCATGGCGGTCCTGCACCAATGGGTGCGGGAGCTCAGTATGACAGCGGTGTTCCTCTGCTTCAAAGGAAAGCACCACTGCCATGCTGTGCACCGCCACCATCCCCCCTTGCATCACCGCGCTCCCCCCTCACGTGTCACGCCACCCCCAAAGCTTTCGTGCCACGTGCAAATGTTGTTTGCCGATGGGGGTGCCCAATCCCCCGTAGGCTGCTCGGCCCCCCTGTGTAGTTTGCTGACAGGGGTGCCCAATCCCCGTCAGCCTCTGGTTAATATTTTGCCATGCTGGGAGCCCACCCCAGCATGGCAAATGTCCCACGCCGGTTGTTTTATTTTTTTCTCCTGTAAAGAAGAAATGGTCCCACGGCACATCTCCCAGTCCCCCCTCCCACAACCCGCACCCACCCACTGTGTACCCAGCCTCCCCACACACACCTCACCCCATACTTACCTCCGGACTCTGGCACGACGATCTTCGGTGGACCGGGAACACGTCTGCACTCTTCAAAGCCGACGCGGACTAAGGAAATGCCAGTAAAGTTGTATAATGGGCTAGATAGGGGGTTTCAACTTTATTGACATATTCAGTTTGTTTGAATTTTTGCACCACATTTAGTGCGACCCCTCTCATGAATGGTGTCACTGTCACAGCATTATTAGTCTGAAGGTACTTTGCATGCACTGCACAGTCACTGCACAAAATCACCCCTTCAGGCTTGAATAATGCCATGACAGTGACATCATTCATGAGAAGGGGTCCCAAAACCCCATGTTGAAAAATTTGGTGCAAAAATTCCAAAAAATGACTGTTTTACGAGCGTGCGTTGTACAGTTCCTACGCAGGCTCGTAAGTTTGTGAATTTTCAATATTTTCACTCCAGATTTTCTACATTGCCATTTTATCACACCTTCTTATGAGTTGTACAGCTGTCATTTTTCACATCTCACCCAAAACGTGTTTCTGCCCATGTAGCGCACAATGGCGCAGTTGGTGTGCGAAATCAATGTGTGGAACACATTAAGAAAATCACAGTGACACTGTTCATGAGCAGAGGTCTTAAATGGCTACGCTGGAAAATTTGGTGAAAAAATTCCTAAAATTACTGTTTTACGAGCGTGCGTTGTGCAGTTCCTACACGCCAGACGTTTGCGAATTTTCAATATTTGCACTCCAGATTTTCAACATTGCCATTTTATCACACCTTCTCATGAGTGGTACAGCTGTCATTTTTCACATCCTGCCCAAAATGTGTTTCTGCCCATGTAGCGCACAATGGCGCAGTCGGTGTGCAAACTCAATGTATGGGACACATTAAGAAAATCACAGTGACACTGATCATGAGCAGAGGTCTTAAAATGGCTGTGCTGAACATTTGGTGAAAACATTCCTAAAAATGACTGTTTTACGAGTCTGCATTGCGCAGTTCCTACGCACGCTCGCAAGTTTGCAAATTTTCAATATTTTCACTCCAGATTTTCAACATTGCCATTTTACCACACCTCCTTATGAGCACTGCAGCTGTCATTTTTCATATCTTTCCCAAAATGCATTTCCCCCCATGTAGCACAATGGCGCAGTCAGTGAGCAAATCAATGTATGGGACATAGTAAGAAAATCACAGTGTCACTGTTCATTAGCAGAGGTTTTAAAATGGCAACGTTGAAAATTTGGTGAAAAAATTCCTAAAAATTACTGTTTTACGAGCGTGCATTGCACAGTTCTCACGCATGCTCGTAGGTTTGCGAATTTTCAATATTTCCACTCCAGATTTTCAACATTGGCATTTGACCACACTTCCTTATGAGCAGTACAGCTGTCATTTTTCACATCCTGCTCAAAACGTGTTTCCGCCTATGTAGCGTACAATGGGGGTAACAAAAAGGTCATGCTGACAATTTATTGTGCAAGTACCTGCAATCGCACAGGGCATTAGGGTACAGCACCATGCATGCCAAACACCACTGCAAAAACCTGCAAGCGAACATTCGGCATTGACAAATGCTTAATTCTTTGTTCGTGAGCCTGCAAAGTCTTTGATCGTGAGATTCTTTGATTGCGATCGTGCATCATGAGCGAGGGTCAAGATGGCCAAATTTAAAAATCTATTTTCTCAGCCCAGGGGTGTCCTAGGAAGTCACGTAAGGTTGGGTTTTACTCAGGGGGGCTTCGTTCTGTTGAACCATGACAGTGATATACCGCAATTTCTTTAATTTTTAGATTTATAATATTTTTAATTTTTTGTTCATGAACCTGCAAATTCTTTGATTGTGAACCTGCAAATTCTTTGATTGTAAGATTCTTTGATTGCCATCTTTGATCACGAGGGAGGGACAAGATGACCAGATTTTTATAATGGAATAGATAGGGAATTTTAGTAATCTTTCATATTGAATATCTCAGTAACGGTTTGGTCTTTTACTTGAAATTTGGAGGGTGTTTACGGCATGTCCTGTAGATGTGAATTATGGTGTTTATGTGTCGAGAAGTTTTTTTGTGGAGATATTGTGTGACGACTTTATATGTTGCGGACAGAGTTTTGCTTGTGGTGGTGGCTTGAAATTGATAGGAGTACCTAGCCTTAGTGTCATGGATGTAGTTTTCAGTTGTTGTGTGCTAAATGTCAACAAGTGCAGAATTGTGCCAGTCTGATGAATTAAACTCATACGTTAAAATGTTATATCTTGGACATGGTTTGGTCTTTTCACTTGAAATTTGGAGGGTGTTGACAGCATGTCATGTGGATGAAGATTACAGTGTTTCTGTGTCAGAAATTTTTTGGTGCAGATATGGCATGGTGCAGTTTACATTCTGCAGACAGCGTTTTGCTTGTGGTGGTGGCTTGCAGTTGATAGGATACCTAGCCTTAGTGTCATGGATGTAGTTTTCAGTCATTGTGTATGTTAAATGTCAACAGGTGCAGAACTGTGCCACTCTGATGAATGTAAATTTCAAATTTTGATATGTCATATCTTGGATATGGTTTGATGTTTTTACTTGAAATTTGGAGGGTGTTGACGGCATGTCCTGTAGATGTTAATAGAGGTGTTTATGTGTCAGACAATATATTTTTTACAGATATATTGTGTGGCGTAGTTTACATTTTGTGGACAGCATTTTCTACTGTTCTACTAGATTAACATTTTGGTGGCTGGCCATGCTGTTGTGAATGTACTTTTTAGTCATTGGGTGTGTAATGTTGCCTGACACTTACAAGTTGGTGGGATCGCAGGGCCCTTCCCCACCCACTTGGCAACTTTCTACTTTTTTATTCTTTCTTAAAATTTAAGGAAATTCTATGCAAAAAAACTTCATTATTGCATCAATTATAGTTCTACAGTGAAAAAAGCAAGGAAATTTGGGGTTACGGTTGAAAGCCCGCCTTGGACCCCTACCCCCCAAACAGCATCGGGGTGCACGTTGGGGTCATCGGTCCTAACTCTTACCCATTCTCCTATACCTCTGTTTCTTTGTCAAGGCTCCAGACACTCTAAGCACCACTTTTACATTCCCCTACTGTGTATGTTTTCTTTTCAGACCTTATAGATACATTAATATAGTATTTCACAATTAATTGCCTTAGATTTTGAAAAAAAATATGTTGAAAAGCATCTCCATAATGATGTTCACTGCCCCACACCTGAAGCTGCTTCATGAGTGATAAGGTAAGGCAAGGCAATTTTATTTATATGGTTCCCAATCCTTATGACTCTGGATGCCTCACAATAAATACAACAAATCAATACAAACTTAAAATCAAGTATTAAAATAAAACAGTGAAGTCATAAAGCTGGGGCCAAAACCTAAACTGGAAAAATTAGTGTCAAAGACTTTTTAAAAATGGCCAGTGATGGAGCCATTCCAATCTCCCCAGAAAGAGTTTCCTCATAATGGGGCAATACCCCGATTGCCTGATTGCCTGAGGACTTCAAACTAGACCTAGGCACCAACAAGAGGTTTGCCTCTGTTGACTGGAGGAAATGGCCAGGAGTACAAGGTATCAGAAGGTTTTTCATGTAACCCATACCCACTCCATGCAGGGACTTGTATGTCAACAAGCACACCTTGAAGCTGATGCACTACTACAATGGCAGTCAATGAAGACCATGGAGAATCGGCATGATATGCTTAAACCAGGAGGTCCCAGCAACCAGCTGAGCTGCCACCTTCTGAATTAGTTACAAATGACACAGTAGCCCCATGGATAATTCAAGGTAGAGAATATTGCAGTAATCCAACCTCGATGTGACCAAGGTGTGCACCAGCGTTGCCAGGTCTGCAGACTTAAATGATCTGGGTGATATGTTGCAGGTGGTAAAAACTAATGCAGACAACAGCCAACACTTGATATGCTAGGGTCAGCTTAGAGTCCAAAATGACTCCAAGATTCCTCCCCTATCTGTAGCTTAGAGCACCACACCATCCAATGAGGGTTGGATGCTACTACTGCTCACTGTAGCTGAAACCAACCAACCAGGCTCCCCAGTAACACCTCCATCTTCAAATGGTTGAGCCTAAGCCAGATGGCTGCCATCCACTCCTGGATTTTCTGAGACGCTTACTCAATTCTGATACCACTGCAACATATTCAGGGGCATAAGACATATACAGCTGGGTATCCTTGTCATAGCAATGTAAACATAGGTCATAGTATCTAATGATCTCCCCAATGTCAGCATATACACAGTAAACAACATCGGACCAGGTTTGACCCCTGATGCACACCACAACACAGTGCAGCACTGCTCAATGTCAGTGAGTCAGTGTCACCTGCTGTACCCTGCTGGATATGTAGGCTTTAACCACTGCAACACCATTCCAAAAATCCACATAGTGTCTCAGATGAGCCAGCAGCACCCCATGATCCACTGTGTCAAAGGTCAAGAGAGGCGCATAGGACAAGAATGGAACATCACACACTATCCCTCACTAGGCAGAGATCATGATGCACCCTGACTAGCGCAGTCTCTTTACTATGGAGAGGTTAAAATCTGGAATGGAAGGGCTCATAGATGTATTTTTTTCAGATGTCATTCCAGCTGCACTGCCACCAGCTTCTCTCTCAATTTCCACAAAAAGGAAAGGTTAAAGACTGGCCTGTAGTTAGAGAGATCATCAGGGTCCAAATAAGGTTTCTTAAGGAGTGGCCTCACCACTGCCCTTTTAAGGACAGATGGGAATCCACCTTCCAAAAGGGGACTGCTCACAATCCCTGCCACAATTGGACTCAATAAATCCAAACACTCTGAAAGAAGCTGGGTTGACAAGGGTCCAGTGCACAGAAGGTGGAGGCAAACTAGAACCATCCAGGAAATTACATCTAGTCCCAGTGGCTCAAACTTTCCCATAAAACAGAGTGCATCTGTCCAACAGAGTTTGGATACATCAATCAACAAAAGACTGGTTGAGGATATAGCAGCCTGAATAAAAGACTCCTTGTCTAGCAACAACTAGTTGAACTCCTCGCATTTTTAAGAGAAACAACTCTGCAAGACTGCAAACAGAGTGGGTTTAATAATCTGTCTACAGTGTTGAAGAGCTGAGCCAGCCAGTTCTTTCCAGCAACAACCACTCATGACAGGAACACTAACTTTTCACAGTGATTTCCAGCTGATACTCACCATAATGAGCCCTCAGTGCCAATGTTTTATCAGCCTAGTGGGACATCCACCAACAATGCTCCAACCTCCACCCCTTAGTCTTCTGCCTCCTCTAGTCAGCATCATATCATTGCACCCTGTGGCAGAAAATAAAGTGGTGGACACTAAGTTCTAAGCAGTTAAACACAGCCACAAGGACTGTTATAACTTTCCACAGCTGTCTCAGCACCCATCACACAAGCTGTCTTAAAACCAAGATTTCCAGTACCACATGGAGGTTTTGTGGCTCCAGATTTCCAAAGAGTAGCAAATGACCATCTCCACAGGATGGTAAAATGAGAACCCCCGGAGGAACTGGATGACATGATGGTCTAAACAAATGACCAGATCAACAATGACTTCACTGATGTCAAGATAAAATGAGAAAACCAGATCCAAGAAATGGAAATACTAGTCGCTGCTAGAGGCAACCACTGTACAAAGCCAAGAGAAGATGTAATCTGGAGGAAATGCATTCCAAAAGAAGAGGTTTCATCAAAAATCCATGCATTGAAGTCATCCAAAAGCAAAAGATTGGGTGACTCCAACATCAGATTGGCCATGAAAGTTTCCAGTTCCTGCAGGAATTTGTGCCATCTCCAGGAGGACAGTATACTAGCACAACTTTAATTGTACCCACCTCACCCTTAACATGCATACAGTCAAATAATCTGTTTCTCCAGGGGTATGCCATCAGTCTCAGAGTGGATCTATAACAAATGCCTACCCTGACCTCCATGCTTCTTCATAGGGCAATGCACCACCTAGAAACCCTGAAGAATGGATGCCTCAAGCAAAGGGTTGGCATAATCTCTCAACCAGATCTCCATGATGCATACCAAGTGTGCTGAGGATTCCACAATGAACGCCTCCATTATGGCCATTTATTCCTAAGAGACATAGCATTACACAGAACTGCCCTAAGGAATGGAGCTGAGTTGTCCAGTTCATTGGCCACCTGCTAACCAGAAAAGTCAGAAGCCTGGGGAATAGGTATCAGACAGGGAGGACCCCTCTCCTAAGAAGGTCTCCTCCATGGTTGCCTCCTAGATACCACACTCCTGATTGAACATCCCTCCCCGTCTTCCTATGGAGCAGGTCTACATTTTGAATAGTGCCCCCAGAGGATTCCCAACCCCCTGCAGTGGATGATGACTGCCACAGGCAGAGTACAAGGGAATCTGCCAAAGGGATGCCACCCTCATAGTTGCACCACAGAGTAAACTAAAAGGGGCCTGGCTGCTGATAAACACATAATACCAAATTAACCCACCTACACAATGATAATAAATACAACTTAACAACAAAACCCACCTACACTAGATACAAGCAACCTTACCCCAAAACAAATACCCATTCCAAACTCTTAAAATAACCAATGTATGTTAAAATAATTAAACCTCCCACCACTTCTGCATCATTTCTTACCATATACATATAAGCCCAATAACATCCTGAAGCACTCCAACTTTATAAACCAATAAAATAAACAAATAAATACAAGTAAATAAAATAAGTTAAGGACAAGTCCAAATGATTCACAAGTCCAAGACTTTTTAACAATGTAGAAAATTCAGTTGTAATAGTTTGATAAAAAGACCAGTCCAGCTGCCACTGGGAGAGGATTTTTTCCCCAATTCAGAAAGAGATTGATCAGAGATTCAAAGCCAAAGTCAGTTGCATGAAAACTGTTTACAAGTCGACAATATATACATTTCTGTTAAAATGTATGTACACTGGGAATAATCATCACATATAGTCCAGGACTGAGTGTTAAAGAAGGGGACAAAGGGAAGGTGGAGGTGTCCTTTTACTGCAGCTCCATGCCCTGATAATAGCCCCCAAAATAACTGAAATTCACTTTCTCACAGTGACTCCAACAAAACTAAAAAACAAAGCAGGTGCACTCACCACTCTCTCCATTCCTAAAATATCACATCAAGTGAATAGTAGCCCAAATGAAGTAATAGCAGCAGATGACTTAATAGTAAACTAATACTAATCCACACCATTAAATAGCTAAAGATTCTCTGCTCTGGCCAGAAGATCTCTGCACCAGGGTACACTTAGAGTTGGAAAATCTCTGAAAGTTCTTAAAAAGGAAGACATTTTTCTCACCCAGAGACTAACAAACAGCTGCTCTGTGGCCAAAAAGAAAACTCCAAAGGATGCCTCAGCTTCTGAAACATTACACCCTACTAGATTGTAAAGTAGGGAATGCTCTGCAGGCAAAACCCATCAGTCAGAGGACCCATCAGGACACTGCTGAAAACAGCGGCTATGGTCACAGTTGAAATTCAGAATTGCAATTCCCAGAACAGAGTGAAAAACCTTCTTCCAATCCAATGGGAACTATTTACAACATAGCCCAACTCTTCAGTCAGAGGAGCCATAGCAAGGGCTGAAACTGGTAAAATTGTGACAGGGGAAGGCAATCAGAAGGAGGTACTGGATAATGTTGAATCACCAGCACAATAGTAAAATGGTACCTATATTCTTATGATCTTGTATTCAAAGCTATGAAAACCATAACAATTGTGGAGAGGGCTTAAAACAGTGTAAAGAGATGCAGGCTCAGACTCAAATTCGTGCTTCAGAACAAACCAAATAAAACTATTCTTTCATGCTACCTAGGCTAGTGCACTAAAATTGCCTAGCTAATTCTAAAGCCCTGCACTATAATGAAACAGAATTAAAACAAAAACACTGTCTGACACATAAAAGTTAACTAAAAGCAAAATGCCAGCAAGTACATACAACAGCGCTCACAAGCAGAGAGCTCAGAGACAGCCGGTCAATGAGGCAGCCATCTTAATCCATCCAGAGTGACCCAACAGGCCACTTACAAAGTGCTACATAGTGAATTGCAGTGCCACAAAACATGCATAATCACACTCACTGCATTAGACTCGTAGCTTGCTTCACAAATTGCCCTATGGCTCACTTACAAAGTAACTGCATAGTAATGCTCACTGCAGTAGACCTTTAACTTGCTTTGAGGGCCACTCATAAATCAGCTGTACTACAACACTTTCCATGCCAGACCGGTAGCTTGATTTGCATGTGTTTGTGGGTACCATTGGGGTGTACAAGGTTACTGTTGGTGTTAGAGTATGGGAAAATATTGCAAAACAGTGCATGTGATGGTTGGATAGTTGGCCATTGGGTTAGAGAACAGTTATTCAACTTTGAGGGGTCAGTGGGCTACCACTTGTGGGGTTGGCACCCACCACTGGTCATGTTAAAGATTGCACTCATGGGAGGGGGTTACTGATAGCAGGGTAGGCACAACATACTGCTATTGTTTAAATATTGGGCAGGTAGAAGTGGGAAAGGAAACAGCAGTAGGATTGGTATCCATTGCTGCTTTTGTTAAAGATTGGTCAGGTAGGACAGGGCTTCTTGCAGTGGGGTTGTACACCCTCTGTTGGTTTTGTTAAAGAGTTGTTGGTGAAACAGGGGTAAAGGCAGTGAGGTTGGGCACCAAGCACCGTTTTGTTAAACATAAGTTGGGCAGAACATGACTATTAGTGGCAGGGTTGGGCACCTGTCATCGACTTTCTTAAAGATCAGTCATTCAGGAAGGGGTACTGATGGCTTGGTTGAGCACCACTATTGGTTATTAAACCATTCTGGTGGATGTGAATTGCCAGCACTGGGTATGGATTCCTGGTTACTGGAGAAACTTGGGGGGTCCAGTGCCAGCAGCAGGGATAGGCTACAAACCACAATCAGAACCTGGTGAGGTCCAGTACCAATTGTGGGCATGGGCCCCTGACCACCAGCAATGTAAGGAAATCTGGGAGCCATTTTTGTGATTTGTAATGCACAAAAATATCAGTTTTAAGCCACAAAATTGACCACCCTCACAAAACAGACATATATCAATTTGCAAAAATCAAATTAACTTAGAGAACGTTGTCTATAAGTCTAGAACATTGGCACACTGAAAAAAACATTCTGTGCATGCTCTAAAATGACAATGACAATTAATATTTTAAATAATTTAAAAACTGCATATTTCATAGTTTTCAGTAAACCCCCTTATCAAATACTAATCACTGGCAAAACTCTAATGAACCTGACAGTTTCAGGTTTCAACTCCAAGGCATTTTATTTCTGCTATCAGTGAGCAAAATACATCTTAATTTCCATATTCATATATTTTTCAACATTCTAGAAACTGAAAGGGTGGCCCACCACTCCCAACCTTAGTGTCCTATTTTTGGGATCCTGGATTTGCATCCATAGTGACTCTGTATCTCCCTCCTCCCCCTCCTCCCTTACACACATTCCCTGTCCCTCTCTCACATAGTGCGCCGCCCCTACCCCTTTCCCCTTAACTCTATCCTTGTGGAATAATCTGTATATCCTAGAACCACCAGGTCCCAGTCATGATATTGGGTGGCCCATGTCTCAGTGATGGCTGCCATATTCACTACTCCCTCTGCCATTAGAGCCTGTAGTTCCACTATTTTATTCCCCAGGCTTCTAGCATTTAATGAGACCATCTTCCATCCCCTTCCTTTCTCCTCTCCACCCTCCTGTCCTCCATTTATGGCATCCCCTGTAGTACTTCCCTCTAGTCCTATTTCACTATTATGGGGGGTAAGCCCATATGGTTTCCCATCCTGAGGCTTCTGAGTACCTCTAACCCTCATGATATCCCCCCTCCTAGTTCAAATTCTCCTCGATGTACTCACAAATCCTTTGATTCAGTACTTTCTTTCACTCGTCATTTAATTGCAGTCTATCTTTAGCATACAGACTCTTGTGTTCCCAGATCACACCCACCCTCCTACCAGCCCATACCCTTTTTCCTGACACCAGGTTCTCAGACAGTTATTAAATTCCTGAATTCTCAGTTTTCTTTCTGTACTTGTCCTGGGAACTGGAAGTATCTGCAAGAAAATAACTGATCTTCCAGCCCTCTCACAAACTGGTCCTAGTTCTTCAAACCTCTCTTCACTTCATCTACCATCCAATCCATTCAGCCAGGTCATTCGTCCCCAAGTACAGAATTAGGTGGGATTTTTCTCTGGCCCTTCTGGCATACTTTAAAACAGATTGCCCCACCCCTTCCACCATCATTCCTGGCATTGCTCATCAATCATCACTTTAAGTCCAATTATATATATATATATTTTCCCAATTGTTTAATCAGGAGTAGCACACTAAGCTGAAAGCTTGTTTACAGATGTGACCTGGGAGCACAGGGAAGTTAAGTGATTTGTTCAGCGTAACACAGTATGCAAGTGGGGGCTGCGGGATTCAAACCCAGGTCTCCAGATTTGCAGCTCAGAGCCTTAAACCACTGGTCTATACTGCCTCCTAATATAGTCATATTCATGAACCTCTTCAGGCTTTTCATTTGCTACTGGATTGGTCATTAATTTATAAGACATAATTGATCAAGCTGCTAGTAACATATTCGATGACACAGAATGTTAAACACCTCAATGTTGCAGTGCTTGTGCCATGATACTGGGCTAAAAACAACAACAACAAAACAACAACTTGAAAACAGAAGCAAAAAAGTTCCCCAAAAATGTTGTTGTGCAATTAGTCTCTCCCATACCAGCCTAGGAGCAGGTCAATTCCTGGAATTAATGACTGGTTGGTGGGAGGTGGTTCTTGGCTGTGCCTCAGGCCACTCATCACCATCTAGTCATTATCTGCCAGGAAATAACTTTCTCCTGATTTCTTATTTTTTAAGTATTGCCCTATTCTAACATACATGCTTCAAGGTACCTCATATCCAAAACAGTCCATATATATGTAGGAAATTCATGACAGTTCTTTTTCAATTATGCAAGTTATTTACATATGTGCACTTCAGGGCCCCCTTATTTAAAGGTCGGGGCTTTCTGTCTCATCTAGATGCACTGCCCAAATAAATGGGCCAGTGCAAAACATTGCTATACTCAAACGAGATGCGCGATTGCCCATCCAGTGTGAATATAACAATGGCTGCACATGGCACAAATAGGGTCTGCTGACAATGCGCCAGTGCATCTCGGATGGCCTGAATACCTGGAATGGGGATGCATGGTGAAACTGCGATACTCAGGGCCCAAATTCCAGATATTCAGCTAGGGAGATGCAATGAGGCCATTAGGCATGCAAGGAGCAAACAAGCCATTTTTATGTCATTACAGCCCCATTAGCATGCCATCTGCAGGATGTGCCCAGCAGGATATGCGAGTGGACTGCAATCTCCCCCTCACCCAATACCATGTAGCCCCACACCCCAGCCTGTTCATCTGGATCCACATAGGACAAAATAAAACTAATGTCTCACCCAGGTCCACATTGTAGTGGCCCCTCTCCTTACTGATCCCTTGTAACATAAAAGTAATATAATCCCTAGCCTCTTTTCCATAGTGTAGTGTCCCACATCCCATCCTGATCCATGGTCATATAAATATATAAACACTTCCCCAGCCTGATTTTCCATAGTGTAGTGGACTCCTCCTCATCCGAACCCCATTTGAAATAAATAAATTCATCCCCAGACCCCTTTTCCATAGTGTAGTATCCCCTCCCACCCATCCCCACCCCATTCAAAACCCCAAATTAATATCCCTGCACATTTCCATCATGTAGTGACCCCTGTCATTCCCTGATAGTCTAATGGACCCACACCCCCAACCCACTCAGGAACACATATCCCACCCCGCTCTCCCCATCCCAGCATGGCCAGTTGGCCAGTCAGCCAGCGAGTAGCACAGCCCTCTGCACATCTCCACGGCTGCCCGCCAACAGAACTGTCAATGAATGACAGTACTGTATGCACTACAATCCCATTGGTTGACACTGTTGACCAATGGGCTTGCAGTGTGTACTGTAAGCTGTCATTCACAACTTTGTTGGCAGCTCAGTTGGTGGGCAGCCATGGAGGTGTGTGGAGGACTGTGCTGCTTGCCAACTTACTGTCTGACTGGCCATGCTCGGATGGGGGAGCAGGGTGGGCTGTGGGTTCCGGAGTGGGTGGGGGGTACACTAGACTACCTGGGAATGGGGCACTTTGACTTATGGAGTATACATTGATTGAGATTCGAGGATGGGACGGGGCCACTCACACTCATGGAAATGGGCCGGGATATAAATTTGGGGGTGAATGGGGATCAGACAGTAAGGGTGACACAACACTATGGAAAAAGAGCTGGGGATGATTTTAGTTTTATTTCAAATGATCTGATGTGGGAGGGGGTTCACTATACTATGGAAAATCGGGCTGGGGAAGTTAATATTTATTTATATGACCATGGATC
Source organism: Neoceratodus forsteri (assembly GCA_016271365.2). Lineage (NCBI taxonomy): Eukaryota > Metazoa > Chordata > Ceratodontiformes > Ceratodontidae > Neoceratodus > Neoceratodus forsteri. The sequence goes on along the minus strand of CM028136.1, from coordinate 118,747,562 downwards.
AGGATGGGATTACAATTCACTACACTATGGAAAGAGGCGCAGGATCAGAGTCGTATATTCCCATGGATGGGATTTGGGGATGGGGGGGCTCGCTGATGGGCTGCAGGGGCTGGCAGATGGCTGTGCTGCTATGTGCAGTATGACAGCCCACCTGTGGGTGACTACAGGTTAGGTGTGTTTCTACCACACTTAACTTTATGTGGCACATCTATGAGATGTGTGGGCTGCTGTCGCACATCTCGGCTGAATATGGGGATGTACTGCATATTCACGGGCATGCCCCCTGGAGATGTGCTGCACATTATGGCTGCACCTGGGCACAGCCAGAGATGCAATGCATCTCCACGCTTTGGATATCGCTTCCAGCACATTTCTTGAGATGTGCCAGCGCATCTCCTTTAAAATGTCCCCCAGATGAACAATGTAAAGTTGAATAGATATTGGACACTTCCTGGTCTTCATGTAGATATTTAAAAAAAAGATTCTTTCTTCAAAGAGCACTGGCACCTCAAGAAGAACTTAGAAACATAATGTTCAGACACAAAGCAGTTTTTTATTTGTCATTAACTTTGTGTTTCTTATCCCAGTATTTATTACTGAGGTCATATGTATGAAATCAGAGTTTTGATCTTTGGGGGTTCATTAGCTCCTATTGCATCTTTCCACTCTGCACGTGATATCACAGTTACTGCAATGACAACACCCTGTGATGCAAGAACAGATCATAATAATTTCAAGTTTGGAATAAGCTATAGAGGCAGACAAACTCTAAGGGATATTGATCTTATTTTTGTGGGAATTTCTTCAGTAATAAATAACAAAGAGGAGCAATCATTAGAAATGTATAAAAGATATACAAAATAGTAATTGAATTGTGTCTAAATATTGTGCTTTTTAAAAGTTTTCCCAAAGGCTCCAGCTCCAGGAGAGGGGAAATCACTAGACTATCAGGGTGAGAATTGTGCATTAAAGGCGATCTGAGATTCTGGCATGGAGGGGTACCAATGGACTTCCAGGAATATAATTTCATTTAATTTATGGTGATTGGGATTCTGGCAGGGAGGGTGTACCACTGGACTGCTGGGGATATTATTGTAGTTACAACAATCGGAGGGTCGGGATGGGGGCCACTAGACCACCACGGACTTCTCTTGGGATTTATCACAGCACCATGAGTTACAGCTTGGGAGAGTACCTACTGTGGTCCCTGATACAGGGACCACATGCTGTGTAGGGCACCAGGTGCATTTCGCTGGTCAGCCCTGCACAACACATGCAAATGGGGCCATAATATCATACAAATGGACCCATTTGCACCATGCATGCATAATGGCCCCATTTGCATATCCAGTTCTGAATATCTGGATATTGTGCATGGTGCAGCTACAGTTGTGCTGTGGAATTCCCAGTCCTGGTATTCAAACCTGTCTGGGGGATTCACCAGCGCATTGTATCTGTGCCATATGCATTATTTGTTATATTCAGAAGAGATTGCCATGGCACATCTCTTTGAATATATCCTTTAGTTGCGCCAGTGCACTCAGTTGCACTGTGCAACCTCTTGCGCCATTGCTAGGCGAGGTCTGAATATCGGGCCCACAGTGTAAAACATGGTGAAAAGGAGGAGGCTGGAGTACAAAACTCATTATGAAATACTAGGTTGCTTTCTTCAACTGGACCTAGGTTCAATGACTTTCCTATAGATTGAGTCATGGAAGAATGAGCACCAAATGTTTTGTTATTATTAACAGGGGAATTACTGGTGTTCCAACCCTGACAGTAGTTTAACCTCAAGCAGTGTGACTTCTGACACCTCACTCATGGCTTATACCTCTCATGAGGTTAACCAAGATCAAATTACTCTTGTGCAGATAAATGGTTTATTTAACTCATCCCAATTGCAATATCCCATTTATATCTAACTATCTATCTATCTATAGAAACATAGAAGTTGACAGCAGATAAGGATCATGAGGCCCATCCAGTCTCTGCCCATTTTTCTGCCTTATGAATGTGCAGTAGACCTTTACTCTGTTAATACCCTATCTATTCATACTCATCTGTATTGTTCCCTTATTCCTATCCGATGCCTGTTTGAAGCCCTGCACTGTATTCATATCCACCACTTCCTGAGGTTGGTCGTTCCATACATCCATCACCCTTTCTGTGAAAAGAACTTCTCACATTATCCCTTAATCAGCCTCCTCTAATGTCATGCTGTGTCCTCTAGTCTTGCTATTTTTCTTATATTGAAACATGTTAGACTCTTTCACCCTGTTAATGCCCTTAAGATGTTTGAATGTTTTGATCATATCACCTCTCCTCCTGTACTCTAGGTATATATATATATATATATATATATATATATATATATATATATATATAAGTATATATATATATATATATATATATATATATATATATATATACTATATATATCTATATATATATATATATATATATATATATATATATAATGCTAATCTGTCCTCATATGTTTTGTGATGCAGTCGTTGCACCATTTTGGTTGCCCCTCTCTGGACTACCTCCATTTTGTTAATGTCCTTGTGCAGGTGCGGCCTCCATTACTGCACGCAGTACTCCAGATGGGGCCTAACCAGTGTCTTGTAAAGAGGGATTATTACCTCCATATTATGACTTGTGATACCCCTACTAATGTACCCCAACATCCCTCTAACCTTACCTACAGCTTTAGTGGTCTACTTGGATGATTTCAGATCATCTGTGATGATGATGCCCAAGTCTCTTTCTTCCCTTGTGATTGCCAGCAACTCCCCTCCCAACCTATAGGTAGCTTCAGGGTTTCTCTTCCCTATGTGCATGGTCTTGCACTTCTTTGCTTTAACTCATTACTTTCAATAGCTCTATAAGAAGTCCAAACTATCCATTGTTTACCTGACACAAAATGGCCACCAAGGAGGTAATGAGTTAAACCCGAGTTGCCACTCTTCCTATCATTTTCCCAGATTATTCAGATCTCTTCTCATTCTAGCCACCCCATTTGGATCATCTACTCTGTTGCAGGTCTTGGTGTAATCTGCAAACAGACAAACCTTACCATCTAGTCTATCTGCAATGTCACTGATGAAGATATTGAAGAGGACTGGCCCCAGGACTGATTCCTGCCATACCCCACTTGTGACTTGCATCTCTTCTGACTATATACCATTTACCTGCACTCTCTCTGTTTCATGCCTGCTTGCCAACCAGTTTGCCATCGAGTTGACCAACTTCTGACCCACCCCAAGTCTATCCAGCTTATTAATCAACCTTCTATGTGGAACAGTATCAAAAGCTTTATGGAAGTCAAGGTAGGCAACATCAACTGCACCCCCTCTTGGTTAACCTCTCTGGTTATCCAGTCAAAGAAATATATGAGATTAGTTTGACAGGACCTTCCTGTTGTAAACCCATGCTGTCTTGGATCCTGTGCATCTATGGATTCCTGGTGTTGCACTATCCTTTCCTTAATTAGTACCTCCATAATCTTGCCCGCTACTGAGGTAAGACTGACTGGTCTGTAGTTCTCTGCCTCCTTCCTGCTACCACTCTTGTGGAGCGTGATCACATGAGCCCTTTTCCAGTCTTCTGGGACCTCTCATGTGCTCAGAGACTCACTAAACAATTCTGCTAATGGCTGTTCTAGTTCCACCCTTTGCTTCTTTAGTACCCTGGGATGTATGCCATCAGGTCCTATTGTCTTGTCCACCCTGAGCTTAGTGAGCTCTTGTAGGACCCTTTCTTTTGTGAAGGGACTTGTGCACACCTCCATCCCCCATGTGTCCATGGTGCAGAGTTGTGGGCCCTACTCTACCTTCTCCTCTGTAAATACTGAGCAGAAGCATCTATTAAGGATAGATGTTTTTCCCTGGTCCACCTCCACACACTTCCCCTTATCCCTTTTGATCTTAGCAATACCCCTCTGGACTTTCTCCTTTCACTAATGTATCTGTGGAAAGTCTTGTCTCTTTATTTTACTGTTCATGCTAGTGTTTCCTTGGTTTGGGCCTTTGCCTGCCTTACTGTGTTCCCTGCTTCCCTTAGGGAAGTTTGGTATGCCTCAAGAGTTCTCAAGGAGGTGAAGGATGAACTGGTGCCGCATCTAGCGAGGCTATTTAACTTGTCCTTGGTCACAGGGGTGGTGCCAACTGATTGGAAGAGGCAGGTGGTGTGATCACAAGGGGGGAGGTGGAAGGACTTAAGTCAAAAACTACCATCCTATTAGTCTTACCTCGGTGGTGGGAAGGTAATGGAAACACTACTTAAGATCTGGTTGATAGAATACTTGGATATGAATGGCATGCAGGATGACAGGCAGCATGGCTTCACCAAGGGAAGGTCCTGTCAGATGAACCTGATAGAGTTTTTCAAAGGGGTGACACAGATTGTGGACCAGGGAGGAGTAGTGGACATGGCCTATCTGAATTTCAATAAGGCCTCCGATACTGTTCCACATGATGGAATGGTACATAAGCTGGACAGACTAGGGGTGGACAACAGGATCACCAGGTGGGTGGAAAACTGGTTGAAGGGAAGGAGTCAGACGGTGATGGTAAATGGGACACATTCAGGAGCGGGTGACCAGTGGGGTGCCACAGGGGGTCAGTGCTAGGACTGATACTCTTTAACATTTATGTTAGTGATCTAGCAGAGGGTCTTAAGGGACTGGTGTGCCTGTTCACACATGACACAATGGTCTACAATAGGGTGGATTCACCTAATGAGGTGCAAGCCATGAGGGGGGGACCTGGAGAGGTGGTCTGACACCTGGAAATTGACGTTTAATACACAAATGTGCTCGCTGATGCACCTGGAGAGGAAGAATAGGAGGGAAACTTACTCTCTTGGGGGGGTTGGTGATTAAGGTGAAGGAAACAGAAAGGGACCTGGGGATTATGGTATTGCATGACCTCAAGGTGGACAGCCAGTGTAGCAGGGCGGTGGAAAAGACAAATGGAATGTTGTCCTGCATTGCAAGGGGGTTTTAACAGCAGGAAGAGGGATGTGCTAATGCCATTGTACAGAACCATGGTTAGGCCACATCTGGAGTATGGGGTGCAGTTCTGGAGGCCTCACTTACAAAGAGATGTTGAGCTGATGGAAAGGGTGCAGAGAAGGGCAACCAAAATGGTACTAGGGATGTAGGACGTTCCCTATGAGAGAAGATTGAGAGGGCTGAATTTATACCCTCTGGAGACTAGGAGGGAGAGGGGGGACATGATTATGAACTTTAAGTATCTGAAGGGAATAAATAAGGTAGAGGGTAACAGTTTATTCAAATTGAAGAAAGGAGTGAACACTAGGGGACATAGCCTCAAACTGGAAGGTGGGCAATACAGAGGTAATGTCAGGGGGCAATTTTTCACAGAGAGGGTGGTGGAGGCCTGAAACAAGCTGCTGGAGGAGGTAGTGGCAGCTGAAATCATGGAGGGGGGTTCAAGAGGGCTTGGGATATATTTAAAGGGTTGGGAAAAGAGGGTGGAAGCATAACAGAAGGGAGGAGGTAGGGTGTTGGGCAGACTAGATGGGTCATGGTGTCTTTCTCTGCCATCACATTTCTGTGTATCTGTGTATGCCTCCCTATCTTCATCCTGCTGTGTTCCCTTTTATTTCCTGAAGTCCTGCCTTTTGGATCAGACCTTTTCTGCTACTGTTTTTGAGAACCAAAGTAGTTTCCTCCTTTTTTTGCACTTGCTTTTCTCCTTAACACAATGGGATGTTGCTTCAAGTATTGTATCCTTAATGCTTTCCCACTCTGCCTGTACCCTCTCACCTGTATTTCTGCTTGGCAGGGCTAGCTTAACTCTGCTGGCCATCTTATAAAAGCCAGCTCCTCTGAAGTCCCATATTTTTTGCCTTGGAATGTGATGAGTTAGTTCTAGTGGCCAAATTGAACCATATCATGTGATGGTCACTGGCCCCCAGGTGACCGTCTACCTGGAGATCTGTAATCCTTTCCCCATTAGTCAATACTAGATCTATGATAGCCCTGTCTCTTGCAGGTTATTGTACCAGTTGTGTGAGGCCTTCCCCTGCAGGGAATCCACTATGTGTCTAGTTCTGGTGAATGTTCCTTCTGGTATTGATCAATCTATACCTGGAATGTTGAAGTCTCCCATTATCAGAACCTCCCCATTAGCTGTCATGTTTTGTACATCTTCTAACAGTAATGTGTCCTCCCCCTGGTCTGGAGGCCTGTAGACAACCTCAGTTCATATGATTGTCCTAATTTCTGTTTCCAGGGTGACCCACAGTTCTTCTGGCTCCTTACATGTATTCTGAATTTCTGTAGCTTTGATATTTTCATTGACACAAAGGACCACTTCCACCCCCCCCCCTTTTTTGCACCTTGGCCTCTTCTGAACAGTATATAGCCCGGTACTGAAGTCTCCCACATGTGTTTACTGGTGAAACATGTCTCACTAATGGCTACTATGTCCAGTTTAACCTCTATCATTGTTGCCTGCAGGTCTGGGATCTTGTTTCCCAGACTGTATGTATTTGTGTACATGATTTTCCATTGGCCAGATTTCAGTGGGTTAGTTGTTGGGTGAGGTCTGGTGTTTCCCCTACACGTCATATGGAAGCCATACTTCTTTCCTTACCTGGTGATGCAAATGAACTAGAGACATGCTGAACTCTTGTTTGATCATCAGCTGAGGGGGGAGGGGTGTTCTTCCTGTTCGATGTATCAGGTGCTGTACCCCTCTCCCCATTTGCTAGTTTAAATATTCTGCTAAGACATCAGACTTCTGCCCCAATCACTGACTCTCTCTCCTCAGTCAGATGCAATCCATATCTATAGCTATATACACACACACACACACACACACACACACACACACACACACACATATATATATTATAGGGGTGTGGTAGTGCCCATATAGTTAGGGTTGAGTAGGCTGTTTAATGTTAAACTCCAAATTGTGTACCTTGATAACTTTGTCATAGTTTGACAAATTAGCCCAAATTTTGGCAAGCATTGTCAGGTTGTCTGGGTCTCAAGATGTGGAATGTTTTGTGATAGTATCTTGTACAGTTTTTGAGATAAGGAGTGCCAAAAAAACTGGAAAAAACATGCTTGATGTCCCTGTACTTAACAGTAGGTATTTTTGCTCTCACCTACAGCCTAGACTTCATGGATTTTTTTTCATGAAAATTTCAAGGTTGAAGGATCCTGTGCCAAGGGAGTGCCTTTGGAAAGTCTGATTAAAAAATATTATACTATTCAAAAGTTATAGCGATTTATAAGGTAATAATCCTGTACAACTGGTAAAAACAAGTTCTGACCAAAGCTGACTAGCTCCGATAGGGCTGCTGCTGAGGAATTTTGGATTACAATATTTAAATTTTGTTTTTAAATATTTTTACACCAAATTTTCATCATAGCCTTGTTATGATCCTGCCTCGTGAAAAAGGCCAGAGAAAATGTTCAACTCTGGCCTAAAGCTGATTTTGTACAGGGACTGAAAAATCAACTTTCAGGATGAAAAACACATTTTGGGCAGGAGTTGAAAAATGACAGCTATCACATTCATGAGGTGCTGCATAGAAATGGCTATGTTGAAATACTGAGGGTAAAAATATTATTATCTAAAGTTATGAGCCTGAATTTGCAAAATTCAACATAGCCTCATAACTTTTTTTATATATTTTTGCATCAAAATTAAAACATAGCCAAATTCATGAATAAGGTCAGAGAAAAATTTCAGCTCCTGTCTGAAAGGTGATTTCATGCAAGGACCCCAAAATCACCTTTCGGGATATTAAAAAAAAATAAAAATTGTCCAGGATTCAAAAAATGACAATTGTCACATTCATGAGGTGCTATAACAATGTAGCTATGTTGTAAATTTGTGGTAAAACATTGAAAATTACCAAAGTTATGAGCCTGCATTCACAAAATTCAGTGCAGGCCAATAAATTTATAATTTCTTTAATATTTTATATCAAATTTTCAACATAGCTTTCTTATGACCCCACCTCATGAACAAGGAAAAATGTTCAACCCTGCCTGAAAGGTGATTTCTGTAGGGGCCATAAAGTCACCTGCTGAGATGTTAAAAACATTTTGGTCTGGCTTTGAAAATGACAGCTGTCACATTCATGAGGTACTGTAAAGATATAGCCATGTTGTACATTTTGAGTGAAATATTGAAAATTACCAAAGTTAAAAGCCTGTATTCAAAAATTCAAAGTAGGTTCATAATTTTATTGTTTTTTTTTAATATTTGTACACCAAATTTTAAACAGTTTTCTTTGACCGCAATTCATGGACAAGGGCAGAGACAATTTTAAACTCCTGCCCAAAAGGTGATTTTGTACAGGGACTGCAAAATCAACTTTCAAGATATAAAAAAGCATTTTGGCCAGGATTTGAAAAATGACAGCTGTCACATTCATGAGGTGCTGTAAAGATATAGCTATGTGGTAAATTTGGGGTAAAAAATACTTAAAATTAACAAAGTTATAGCCAGCTCAGTGGAGCTGAGAGTTGAGGTGCTGGACGCCACACTTCGCACCATGCCAGTGACCCGGGGTCAGAATCAACCTTGGGTGCTGGATGGTCAGCAGGGGGGAGGAGGATTAAGCATCCCAGGAACAGCTCTCTTCCTCTGGGAAGGGTGGGAAAGGACTACCATGCATGCACTGGCTCCTGGCAGCTGGGGATCAGTGCATGCCATGGTCCTCAATGAGGTGCTTGGCGGGATGATGTCAGATGCTGCATGGCAGCATCTTTGGCATCACTACACACCCACATTGTGGGAGGAAACAAGCACAGAAAACCTCCACGGGCACAATGAAGGTGGATTCAGCATTGCATCAGACACACTTAAGTCATCTCCCCTGGTGTCCGCTCCCTGGCCTTCCATGGTGTGCCGGGTAAGTACCCGCCATGATGTGGCTGGGAGGGGCAGGACATAGGGGTTGGAGAGCTCTAGCTGCAACTGGGGCAGAGCCAAGGAGACAGCTGGATGAGGGGGAACCATAAGTACAACCCACCCAACCAAGGAGAATAAATAAAGAAAAAAAAAAGAAAATTAACAAAGTTACAAGCCTGCATTTGGAAAATTCAATGTATGCTAAAACTTTATAGTTTTTTAATATTTTTACACCAGTTTTCAACATAGCATTTTTATGATCCTACCACATCAACAAGTGCAGAGAAAATGTTCAATTCCTGCCCAAAAGGTGATTTTGCACAGGGACCATGAAATCACCTTTCAGGAATGATTTGCCAAATGTTAGTGCAATTGTGCACAAGGTGGGATCCGAAAAAGGCATTTTGGAAATCTGGGCCAAAAAATATGCAAAAATGCCAATGTATGCCATTAAGTTCAAAACTCCACTGAAAAACATTGAACTGCATACCTGTTTCTTCAGTTCACAGTCCGGCCTTGAAGAGTGAAGAGAGGATTATGGTGTTGGGCCCCCAATGGGCAAGTAAGGGCTTGGGGGTGTGGGGTGGGAGTGTCTGGTGGGGGAGTCAGGAATGGTCGCAAAAGACATCAATGGACTTTTTTTTTTTACATGTGAAAAAATAAAAAAAAAAGAACCAAGTATTCCCAATCGCAACACTGGGGATTGCAGCCCCAGTGTCACTGTTCTGTTTCTTGGGGGTGGGGGTGCTAAGAGGGAGGGTTGGTGGGTGGAGAAAAAATTATATTAAAAGAACGTTCATGATGAAGCATGAGCGCAACACTGAGGGATTAGGCACCCCAATGTCATTGTTATGTTTCTGGGGGGGGGTTCTGAGAGAGAAGGTTAAGTGTGGGGGGAATATGCATAATTTTAAAGCAGCAGTATTTGTTAGCAAATTGAAAAAAACTGAATCACAATTTCTAAGAAGTCCACATTCCGGTTTATCTATATGCTTAAAACTCATTTGACAAAGCACTTTGAGAAAGTTATCACTGTTTTTCTATTTAAGGACTCAAGTCATTAAATATGTCTGCTCCTGTAAAACATGGCACTGTTCTGTGATTGATGTCAGGCAGAACGTATAGCATTTGCAAATGCACATTCATGAGTGTGGTTGTGTGATTGACAGCCAGTTTCACAAAACTCTCTCACAGATACAGAAGTGGGAGCTGAAATCTGTAAACTGTCCAGTATCTGATTACTATGCTTTAGTTGAATGTATTTAAGTAATGTAAAAAGGCTTTTGGAAACAGAATAAACAAAAGCCACTCTGCTTTTTCATCATTTATTTAACTGATGTGCCACCCATTCCTGAATGTTTTCTGTGACTGACAAATAGTTTGAAATGGCTTAGCTTCAACATGTCTGGTGTACAGTATTGTTTTACAAGATAACTTGTGGGGATAAGGTACCGTACTGTGTCTTCCCTTGGACACCTAGGGTGGGATATTCAAAGGTGTTGCGCATGGCGCAACAATTATTCCATGCGTAACCCACTGATGTGCCCCGGCAAGATATTCAAAGGGGCAGGTAGTGCTGCACAACCCCAGTGCACCAGAGCACACCAGTAATGTATCTCGGCGAAGTGCAGGGGACATGCCCGCGCTATGCAGCACATCCGATGTCAGCCGGGATGTTCGCGCTATGCAGGCACAAACCCGCCTTGCACCACACAGGGGGGCACAAAGATATGCCCGTAATAAACAGGAGCATGTTGGGGGACACCCACATGCGGGCTGCCGTAATGCTGGGTGCAACACAGCAGCTGCCTGCCTTTGGTGGCAACCCAACCTCTAGAGGCACAGTCTAGGTGGCATTCCCCCCTCACCTGATCGTGGGTATATAAATATAATTACCCTGGTGGTCCAGTGGACCCGCTGCCCCGCCTGATCATGAGCATATTAAAGAATTATTCCTGGTAGCCCAGTGGACCCTACCTCATCACCCGATCATGGGCATTGTTAATGACAATCTCTGGTGGTCCAGTGGACCTGCCCCCCTGCCCGATCATGGGCATATGAATATGTTAATTCCATGGTGGTCAGTGGACCTGCACCCTGCTGATCATGGGCATATGAATAACATAATTCCCTGGTGGTCCAGTGGACCCGATCCCCAACGATTGTGGGCTTACTTGTTAAATGTGAACCCTGGTGGCCCAGCAGAACCCCCCTTCCCCCTGCCCACTGAGACCCACTACAGCACCCAACCCGGCCAGCGGTGGGTGGCAGCTCCCCACCAAAGCCACCCAGCTTCCCGCTGACTGACAGCATACAATGCGGCTGTACACCTCTTGGTCCACCGTGTGGGCCAATGGTCATGCAGAGCCACACTGTACTACACAGTCCGAAATGTGAATAAACCATTCACATTTCTGGGACTAATATGAAATACAATGCAACCACACACTCATTGGCCCATGCAGTGGACTAATAGGGTACAGCCGCATTGCACGCTGTCAGTCGACGGGTGGCTGGGCAGCTTGCGCAGTGGGGAGCTGCTGCCTGCCACTGACTGGTGGGGTGAGGGGTGGTGGGTCTCAGTGAGCAGGTGGGGAGAGGAGGTACCACTGAACCACCAGAGTTATCATTTAACATGTATGTCCGAGATCAGGCTGGGATCAGGTCCACTGGACCACCAGGGCATTAACTTATTCATATGCCCACGACAGGGGAGCAGGTCCACTGGACCACCAGGATATATATATATATTTATTACACCCATGATCAGGCGATGGGGCACGTTGCCTGCAGAGGGGCAGGTAGCGTCCGTCCCCAGCAGCTGCAGCCTGACAGGGTACGAGGCACAAGTCACCAGGGATCGGTGCACTGCATGCAAATGGGGCCATAATGACATGCAAATGGTCCCATTTATGCCTTGCATACATAATGGTCTCATTTGCATGCTCAAGTCTGAATATCGCTCTTGCTGTGCCTAGCGTAACTACACTTGTGCTGGCGCATCCCCCTGCTCTTCACCTGCCACTTGCACTGCCACCGTGCCACTGCACGGTGAGCAGTGTGGGCACACCAGCGCATTATTCAATGGGGCTGATCCATGGTGCAGCACCATTGAATATCACCCTGACCATGCCCTGGTGCATCCCAGTTGCTCTGTGCCCAGGCTTGTGCCCCTGCCTGGTGCACTCTGAATATCCCACCCTAATTTATTTTTCCATATTTGTACAGAGTATCTGCATACTTGCTCACGTGGCTGCAATGTGGCATAAAGTGAAGGAGACAGGAGTGCACACGTTTACAGATGCAGTGAGCATTTCTGAATAGTCAGTCCCATGCAGCATTTTTCTGTTTAGTTTGCACATGCTGCTCTGAAACTGTAGTGGTTGACCGAGTGATAATGCAAGAAGATTGGGGAAAGAAATTTATGGTAAAATCATGGAAACTTTACCACATAACCAAAAAACATCAGACATCTTAAAATCTTTTATTTATTGATAGCTTGACGTAAAATCACAACTATTTACTATCAACTGGAGATCACAGAGGAACCTGTGACACTCTGCTGTGTCTAAGATGGCTGCCATTGTATAATGTACATGCGCAAGTGGTCACGCATGAGCAATACAGTTTGGTGGCCATCTTGGACATGGTGGAATGTCCCTGGTTCCACCGTGACTGCCATGAGAGGAAATAAAATAGTGCAGTGCGACTTCAGATGGAAACAATGAGTGGAGTGCTTCACAGATGTGGAAACTGTGTTGCAACTGCTACATGTTGATTAGTTGGAAGGAATGCACGGGTCCTTTTCTGATAGCAAGAGGTCAGCAGGGCTATGCCCACTGCAGCCCTAAAATTATTGCAAAGGTAAAAAAATCTTTTGTGAAGTAAAACATATCTCGACCGCTTTAAATGTTACATTGATGAACATTTAACTAGCAAAGAGTGAGTGGAAGGAAGCAGGGAGACATAAACTGTCCCCTCCCCACAAACTGAGTAGTCAACAGAGATCCTAAGGAGACAAATCCTCAAGGGTATGAAACAGAAAGAAAAACAAGTTAGTAGTAATGAAGAGAGAAATGTGATTGGAGGCGGTAAGGAGAGGGTAAAAGGGAAAATGGGGTTGTTGAGCAGGGTGGCACTAGAAGTTGGAAGGCCATGTGTGTCAATGCTGGAAGCCTTATTTACAACTTTTCACTGGTAACATGTCTTCTTTGGCTAGTGTGTGGATAGACCAAATGCCTTTTCCCATTTTCTTGCAGTTTCTGGGCTCAGGTGTCCCACCTGAACCCCAGCCCTGTCCCCCGTGGTGACTACCCCATGAGGAACTCGCCCCTGCCCTGTCATACCTCCTTCTGGCTGGCCCTATTTTTATAAAACACTTCCCGTTGCTCTCTTGCAGTGCCTAAATGTTGACAAACCACAGCGTCTCCACTGCCCTCTCCTGGCACCCCTTGTGCTCCCCATTTATCATAACACCTGGGTGGATGGGTGAACAGTCAAGATCAGCTTGCAGGTGAGAGAGAGATTTTCCCTGCCTGCAGCTCCTTTTCTACCCCAGAAACCCAACCCCCTCCTCCCAGGTCCTTTGGCTCTCCTGTGTTATCTCCCATTACCTCACTCCCTCCTGCCCCTACCTCTGACCTCAGACTCCTGTGATATCACTGTCCTCCGTGCCCCCTTCAGCCTCCCTCTAAACTCTTCCCCTCCTTTTGCAGGTGCCAGGTGATCAATGGTGAGCCACCTGCAACTCCCAATCTTTGAAAGCCTGCTTCTTTGCAGATCCTAGGCTGTCAATGACAATCTAGTTTGCTCCTAGAGAGGCAACCGTTTTGTCATTTGTGGATAAACCCGATGCCTCTTCCCATTTTCTTGCAGTTTCTGGGCTCAGGTGCCTCACCTGATCCCCAGCCTATCCCTCCTGGGGTGACTACCTCATGAGGAACTGTCCCCTGCCCTGCCATACCTCCTTCTGGCTGGCCCTCACTTTTCCACTGGCCCATAGGGCCAACCATTTGGTCATCTGCTGGGCTTCCCCATTAAAACTAACAAACACCCCATCCCCTCCATTTTTCAATAGCCTCCTAACTGCCCCACTGAGAACTATGTTGCCCACCACAGACATGTGGATCCCATCTGAAATGTACATACCCAGGGTATCATGTATAATTAATTTTCCCCTGATGTATAGGCCCCCCATCTCTTTGGCCCAGTCTGCCATTCTCATTCGAGCCCGGTCTACAACCAGAATTTTTCATGCATATCTCCAGCATCTCCTGGGTATGATTTCTGACCAGTCAATTTGAACATGTGGCCTCCATGACTGTATCACTGCAATGTCCTCTAATATTTGATGCACCAATGCCACCCAGGGAATGTTCCCCAGGTCACTTCCCCCTGTGTGGATGACAATCAAATCCGGTGTTGGCAAAAATCTGCTGCTATCTTCCAGTAACAGCAACAGCTGTTTCCATAATAAACCCCTAAGCCCATGTCACATGATCCAAGTCTTGTCCAGGTCCTGTCTCAGCTGCTGACCCCCTGCTGTGGTCTGTACTCATGACTCTGCTCAGTGTATAAAAGAATGGCTGACAATCCAAACCACCCGCTGCTGTCCATCCCTGGAAAAACAGAAAGATCTTTATTAATATAATTTCCTTATATACCTCTTATAAGCCTGGGAGGACCATCTCCCAACTTGTTGCCACTGCCTCTGATGTGCCCCAAACTGCCACCTCTGAGGGCCACCTCAATCTGAAATGAGTGTGATGTAAACTTCTTAGGATCCTCACCTATAAATACCATACCCTTCTTCAGCACCCTGTCACCTGATTTATGGTGGCTGGTTCCCTGTTGTTGTACCTGAAAAAACACCCCTGCCCTTGTGGTTTTATAGCTGTGTATGCCTCCACGGATGCCAGCACATCTTCCCCGAGTCACCTGAGCAATTCAGTGCAATCCGCACCTCTTTCCTGGCCTGGTCCATTTTATGACCGCATAAGCCACACTGTGACAGAGTCTGCCATCCAGGACACATCCTGGTCTTGGAGACCACCCCTCAAGTCCCACTTCCCCTTTGCTACCATGTCACTGATCCAGAAAGACCCTTTGTGCATGACCCAGAAGATGGCCATGAAAAGTCTCACTTCGAACACTGAAGTGAACACGTGCAACAGACTGGCCACCAATTTGTGCAGGAGCTCTCCTCAGACTGGTCGATGCCTGTCCAGCCACTGGCCCTGGATCCAGAGCCACCCCTTCTGCATCCAGTGAATGACCAGGGCCTTGGTGGGTGCCCCCAGCTCTGAAGGTGGCATACCAAGTTGATTCCTGCTAAATGGAGTCCCATGGTCGAAGCTGAAATCCCCACTTCCCATTTCTCCACCATGTACCTGATGACCTGTGCTTCACAAACTGGGCCACTTGTCTCTAACCCCACACTCCTGGAACTCCTGGAAACTCCTTCCATGCCATTTCAAGCCCTCAGCATGTTTGGAGCTCAGACGCTTTGAAAGAGAAGTTAGGCTCGCCAATCCAGTCTCCCACAGGCATGATGGCACCATCCTGTGGGCAGATGCTTTCAGGCCATCAACTGGAACCTGCTTAGCTGTAAACATGAAAGGCTGTCAGCTATGTAATTCTTCACCCCTTCCATGTGTTTCACTATGAATGAAGAATTTAGCTTAAGGCCTTAACATATCAGCATAAGTGCAACCCTAAGTATGACCTCAGTGGACACAGACTGTCTATTTATCACTGAGACCATTGCCATATTGTCACACCAGAATGACACTTTCTTATCCTGGAGTTGTTACCCCCAAACCACCATGGCCACCCATATGGGGAATACCTCTAGGAAAGTGATGTCCCTGGTGAGGCCCATATCTACCCACTGTGTTAGTCACTGCTCTGACACCTGTTCTCCCTGAAAATATGCTCCCATGCTGAAACCCCCAGCTGCATCCATGAACAGCTCTAGTTCTTCACTGGATTCCCACTGGTCCTGCCAGAAACTGACCTGGTTATGTCCACCCAGGAACACCTCCCAAGCCAGAAGGTCAAGTCATCCTTGACCCTTTGCTGATGTCCACCCAGTGGTGTGACAGCGTGGCTTTGCTGAGGCCCAGCCAATCTCCTAGTGAAAACCTCCCTGGGGCTACTGCCCTGAATGCAAAGTTCATGTGTCCAAAATCTGCTGGACCATCTTGAGCTGAACCCCACAGAAGCTCCCATAACCTATCCAGCTTGTTCTGAGGAAGTCTGAAACACTGCTCCTCCAGATCCAGTTCTATTCCCAAAAATTCCATCTTCCTGCTAGGCCCTTGTATTTTATCCCCATCCAGGGGCACCCTTATATCCCTGCAGACTGCTTGAAGCTCATGTAACATTGCTTGGGTGGCTGCTTACCTCTCCCCGATAAACAAAAAATTATGGAGTTAGTGAACTACTGCCCCCATCCATGTTTTGTCTCTGATATCCATTGTAGCCAGTTTCTAAATGCTCAAAAGTGGTTACCAAACATCCCATATGCATTGCCTTGTTGAAATAGTACTTACCCTGGAACTAGAAACCTAGCAGCTCTCAGTTTGCCACCGCACTGGCTGCAGATGTAAAGCCAATTCAATGTCAGTCTTTGCAACCCATACCCCTCCCTGGTCTTTATCAACTCAACCTCCCTGTCCAAAGTGGCATATGACACTTCGCTCTGCTCTGGGGCAATGGCATCATTCACCGAATCACCATCTGGGTAGGATAGGTGGTGGATCAGCCTGTACTTTCCCGGTGCTTTCTTGGGCACAATCCCCAGTGGAGACACTCTGAAATGGGCAAACAGGGGGTCCTCAAATGGACCCTCTACTTGTCCAGCTGCAAGTTCTTTCCTAATTTTTCTCTTTACAATATCTGCCTTCTCTCTTATGGAACCCAAATTCCTGGTCCTCATATTCTTTCTAGCCCCCGTGAAATATAAATTAAATCCTCTTAAGAACCCCTCCCAAAATATTCCCCACCCTCATCTGGGTATTCCTTAGTCCATGCCATGACCTTGTCCAGCCAAATAGGGGATCATACCATGGCAATTGCCCTATGTGTGACCTCCCCCATTTGGGCAGACTCACCGTCCCCCATACCCTCTCCTATCAGCTTGCCATCTAAAATTATTCCCATGCCCATTGTGCCCCCTGCTCCCCAACTGCCTCAGAAAGCCTGCCCATGGGGCTGCCGGGGGTTCCTGTACCCCTGTGTCCTGCACCCGCTGATCATGTGCATTCCTCCACATCCTGAGCAGACATGTTTGAATTTACAGCTAGTCCACATACAGTTGGCCTTGTTATATGCCCAACTTGTCTTCCTGCCAGCTGCTCCCAAACTTTTCCTCCCCTCTCTCCTGCCCCCCTGGAGCTGACAGACTTCTGACCCACAGCTCCAATAGTGTGACGTCCCATCATATGTCTCCATGTGATGCTACTCTCTGCCAGAACTTCTTGTAGATTAACCACCAGTACTCACTCTTGACCCTGTAAGTGTCTCTGATTATAGAAGAGTATGTCAATAAAGGGATGGCTAACTCAGGCTTCTTCTGCAGCATGATGGCACTAAAACGCATAAAACCTTCCATTCATGTCCCAAACATTTTCCCTTTGTAACTAAGATCCTCACTGATTTTACCCACTATAGCCAATGCTACTGCCATCTCTGAATTTCCCACCAACTCCATCTGTTCACACTTTTTAGCCATGTCTTTGTCAATTAGGGCAAACATGTCTACATATTTCCCCTTCCAGATATTTTCTTTGAGTGCCGGAGACACATGGTCACCCAGAGTCATACCTGGCAGCCACCCAGACCATCCCTTGCTAGTACCTTCTCCTCCTCTTGTGCTCTGTTCCCCTTTTTCTGCCCTTTTCTCATCCTCCAACTCCTTCCATTCCTTATCCACTTCCTCCCAACCTTTTTTGCCCTGTTTGTCCATTATACCTGCCAGATAGTCCTTAAAACTGCACTCCACCGAAAGGTCCAGTGTTGTGTCCCTACCCTTCACCAGCTGAGGCTCACCCTTCTCACCCGGATTGCTCTTGGTAGGCCTTTTGCTTGGATGCTTTTTCTTAGGCAGTGGGTCCTTGCACTTGCCCACCTTTATCTCCTTCTCCTCTTCTGCCCTGGATTCCTTTATGACTGCTTGCACCTGGTCCAGCAGTTTGGCCACTTTCTGGGCCAGCAGCTCACTGGTTATCTGCTTGGGAGCTTTCTTGGAGACCATCCTGCAACTTCATTGTGACTAGTTAGCCCCTGAAGAGACTGATCTGCCTGCTCATCCTTCCCCATGCTATTTACTACTGCCTTCCCTGTTATATTCATGCTGCCCACATGCACCTTGCTACCATCATTGGTTTGTCCACTTATGCTGTTCTGATGCCTGTTTTATATATATATATATATATATATATATATATATATATATAACTCATTACCTAAGAACTCTAGATGCCTGCACAGTCCTCAGTTTTGTCCCTTGCCAGGGAAATGGCAAGCTCACCACATATTGCCTCAAAACCCTCAAGCATGGCATGTGTACTTTCCTGGTTGTCCCCTATGAAAAGGAAGTCATCCAGGTAGTGAATGACTGCTCCCTTTTGTTGCCTGACCATGAAAACCCATTGCATCCAAGTACTAAAGGTTTCAAATATTGCACAGGCTACCGAACACCCCATTGACATTGCCTAATGAAGTAATACTTCCATTGAAATTGGAAACCCAATAGCTCCCAGTCCTGCTCTGGGACTGGCAGCAGCTGAAAGGCAGACTCACTATTGATCTTAGCCACTCAGGTCCTTGTCCCTGATTTGATCTGATCCACTGCACTCTCCATCATGGTGTATGATGCTGTGCTCATTTCCGGAGATATGGCATAATTCACCGACTCCCTCTCTGTGTATGAGAGGTGGAGGATCAGCCTGTATTCCCCCAGCACCTTCTTAGGCACAATGCCCAGCAGAGAAACCCTGAAATTCTTGAAAGGGGGGGGACGTTGAAATGGACTTCTACCCTGCATGCCTCCCTCTCTTTCCTAATCTTTCTCTCCACTATCTCTTCCATCTCCCTGATGGATGCTAGACTCTTTACCCCATAGCTTTCCTCTCTTCAGTATAGTACAGATTAAATGAATCTAAGAAAGTGCATTTACATTCAAAGACTCATGAGGAGTCAAAGTGCTGGGTGGTCTGAAGGGAGCCGAATATGTTGCTGGTACTCTCTGCTTGTAATAAATTCTGTTTTTTGAATGCAATTGAACTTTCTTGGATTCATTTGGATCAAGGGGCAGGAGACCCAAGTGACACCATGATTTGGATGTACAGTTAAAGGTGTTACGAGCTGGCTGCTCATTGTGGTGAGCACTGATTTGACTTTGTCTGGTCGCAGCATTTTCTGTTTTTCTATTATAGATTAAATTCCGATGTAAAACCCTCCTGAAGCATCACCCCTGCTTTGCAGTCTGAATAGTCCCTAGTTCATGCTCTCACCATCTGTGGGCTAACTAGTGACCATGCCATGGGACCCCCCCCAACCTGGCCACTCCAATGGATGTGGATTAACATCCAGCCATAGCCTCCTCTTCCATTCTGCCAATGGAATTACCCCTTGCCCATGGTATCCCCAATCCCCCAACTCTAAAAAAGGACTGCTCCTTATGCAGAGCACCATTTCTGTCACTGTGCAACCTATACTTGAATACCAGGTAGACCCCCACAGTCCAAGCAGGTGTGTTTATAGTTGCAATTATTCCATGGGCATCTGGCTTTGTATTGACCAACAAGTCTTAGCCCTGCAACCCCACTGTTCTTCTTCCCTCTCTACCTGCTCCCCGGTGCTGACAGCATCCTGATCCAATGCTGTGACAGTGTAACATCCCAACGGATGTCCCCATGTGATGCCACCCTCTGATGAAACTTCTCATAATAAATCAGACAGCCATAACTGCTCTTGACCCTATATGCATCCCTGATAATGGCTGAGTATGTAAGGAGTGGGATGGCCAACTCTGTTTTTCTATTTTTTTGCAGCATAATTGCACTAAAATGAGTAAAACCCTCCATCCAAGCTCCAAATATTTTGCCCTTATAGTTCACATCTTTGCTGGTCTTTCCCACTATGGCCAAAGCCATCGCCATCTCCAAAATTGCCCATTGACTCTTTCTGTTCATATTTTGTTGCTGTGTCTTTATTGATCAGGGCAAATATGTCTATGTAGTCACCCTTCCATATCTTCTCTTTTAATGTCTGCGAAATGTGGTCCTGCCAGGGTCATACCAGAGGCCACCCAAAGCTAGCTTTGCTGCTACCCTTCCCTGCTCCGAGGCTATCCTTTGCCTTATCAGCCTTCTTCTCTTTCTGCAATTCTTTCCAAACTTTATCCACCTTCACCCAACCTTTTTCACCCTGCTTGTCCATAATACCTGCAAGGTAGCCTTTCAAACTACCTTCTACTAATAGGTCCACCACCAGTACCTTACCCTCGTATGGCTGAGGCTCACCCCCCATCTGCATTGCTTCTGGTAGGCTGCTTGTTGGGCCTCTCCTTCTTAGCCAGTGGGTCCTTCCTTCTGTCTGCCTTCCTCTCCTTCTCCTCCTCCTCCCTGGACTCCTGTATAATGGCCTGGACCACTCCATGAGTTCTTCCACTTTTTGAGCTAAAGCCTCATTGGTCTTCTGCTTTGGAACCTATTTGGGTGCCATTCTGGAACACACAAGACCTAATTAGCCCGGCTGATCCCTGGAGTGGCCCTGCAAGAGGGTCCCAAACTTGGTGCCTCCCAATCTTTATATTGTGTCTTTTCCCCCTTGTTGTCTTTATTTAATATTCTTCACTATTATTGCTATTGTTATCATTATTATTATTATTTAATTATATTATTATTATGCTGTGCCTGGACCACAGCCCACCCCCCCCAAATTCCACTTCCCCCATATGGTTTTGAAGTCTAAGGAGAGGCATGAGATGACACAAATACTGCTGCCCAATATTTTGGCTACTGGATGGAACCCTATAGGGACAGGAAATGTTGATGCAGAACATTTTGAAAAAAATAATAATTTGAAACAAAAGTAGGTTTAATGCACAGATACGGAGATTGTTGATGACTGGATGGTAGTTTAAATTTTTAAAATGTTTTCTTCATACTCAGGTGCACCCTAGGTTATGCAGATGCCCTTTATGATTATAGTAGCGTAGATACCAAAGATTGCATACATTAAAGGTTTAGATAATAGATTAACCAGATTGGCACTCGAGTGGTCAACTGTGCTGGACAGTACTTAAAATGTTGTTTGAATTGAGATGTGTAAAAGGGGTACTTTCCCCAAGTACCTCATGGAGAGGTTGAACATTAGGAAATGACAACCGAGTTTTAAATTAAAAGTTTTTACAAGTTTAGTATTGAATGTACCAAAACTAAACACACACACACCCACTTACTATGTTAGCTACTGTACATGGTTCTGTAGTTGTGCAGACTAATTTCCCATTGAATTTTGGAAAATAAATATTACTTTTCTTTCAATTGCAGCAGTAAAAGCATGGCCCCCGTGGACAAGACTTGTCTCTGTTCGCTTTGGTGAGGCAGACAGTGGGGTTATGTGATGTGCTAGTTGTTTTATTCCCCTTTATATCCCCCTCCTAGTTATAATCTGCTCTAAACCTAAATTGTATAAAATTATGCACTATTTATGTGCACTGGAATACTATAAGTCCAACCCGACAATATATAAGGGATGATCAGAGAAATTATTGTCAGCAGTATGTGAGCGTGCAGTTGAGGGGAGGGGGGAACACAATGTGGCAAGGCCCCATGCTCCCACTAGTCACCACAAATTGACCCACCAAGCCCCCTGAGGCCTGAGAGGAATCCAGCTGAAATGCCTCCATTCCAGATCTGGACATCCAAACTGCTCCCCAGTATGAGAAAAGACCCCAGCCCCACTGCAAGGTTCCTGTCTGTGGCACCCTCAGGCATAGGAGTGGGTGCTGCATGGACATACCCTGGGAATTACTGTGCCCCTACATGGCAGTGGGATGCCAGCCAACTGGCATGCTCTCCATGGTGCACTGTTCAACACACCACTTCCTTCACACCAGCTAACCTCTAGTGCTGATGGAGAAACACAGGTACCACAGCCTGTAAAACTTCCTCTTAATGCAGACACTGGCCCACTCTGCTGACCCCTCCTGGAATACCACACCTCTGATGGGAGACACAATGTGCCCGGGCCCTTCCCAAGTGGGCGTTCCACCACTCGCCTCCACCAGCATCCCTGAAAGTGCAACCACATGTACCAACCAAAGCCTGGTACAGAGTAAACACCTCCCTCCTGTGCAGATGCTGGCCCATTCTGCCGACCCAAGCTGGAGACCTGCACCTCCGATGGGAGACGCCAGACACCCAGGCTCGCCCAAGTGGGAACTCCACTGCTCGCTGCCCCAGCTTCCCAAAAAGTGCTACCTGCTGCCCATACATCCTCACTTTTCAGTTTTTTTTCTTACCTGGCCACTCCCACCTGATACTTACCTGCTGGCACAGGAGAATGCCAAAGCTGAACACCAACTCCAAACAGAGCCACAATAAGTAAAGCAGCAGTAAAGCATTGTAACTGCAAATTAAACAACAAAAAAATAGAGACTGAAAGGCATTAGCCACTTTTGACATTACCTGCACACAACTCTCAAGGTAACCCAATGCTTCATTGGCAAGCTTTTAAATTAGACAAGGGTGAAGCACTGAAAGCAGAAGGAAATCCTCCCCCCCCACAAAAAATTAGGTTAGTTAGTGAGGTAATCCCCAAGATAGATCAGTCGATAGGGAGAAGGGCAGAGAAAATGGAGAAAAAGACAAAGCCAGTAAGGACAGGGATGGGGCAAAAAGGAATAAGGCCATCAAAAAATGAAGGGTAATGAGTACCAATGTCTGTAGTGTAGGTAACAAGCTCCCTGAACTGGTGGCCTTGATGAAAGAGGGATGCCTGTATATTGTGACTGTCACAGAAACATAGTACACAGAGAACCATGACTGGGATGTCAACATACCAGGGTACATAATCTACAGGAGGGACAAGGAGGGTAGAAGAGGAGGAGGAGTAGCTCTCTATGTAAGGGAAGGGATCAAATCAACAGAACTAAAGGGTCAACAGGGAGGAGAAGAGGCACTGTTTGTCACCCTGGAGACTAGAAATGGCACCACAATCTGAACAGGGGTTGTATACGGACCCGTCTCAGGTGGAGGAAATAGACAAAGAAATGATAGAAGACATCCTTAGAATGGCAGAGAAAGGGAGATATTGCTGATGGAGGACCTGAATATGCCAGATGTTAACTGGAGCACCTATGCTGCAGTCACTTCCAAGACCAGGGCCATTCTCGATGCCCTACAAGGGGACATGCATCAGCAAGCTAGTTTTGGAACCCACTCAGGAGGGAGCAATCTTAGACCTGGTACTTTCTAATGGAGATGGAGAGATGATCTCAGATCTAGAAGTGGGTAGCCATCTGGGAACAAGTGACCACCAAACAATGTGGTTCACAATAAACTTAGCTGTAGAGTCAAGCCATACAAAAGTGAAGGTACTGGACTTCAGGAGGGCTAATTTTGTCAAAATGGGAGAGTGCCTTAGAAAAGCACTAGCAAACAGGCAAGAAAGTGAGGTAGAGCAACAATGAGGAAACATCAGAACTGCTATCACAGAGGTAACAAGCCTTTGTATGAAGCAAATAAACAAATCAAAATGAAAGAAAAGGCCACTATAGTTCTCAAAACAAGTGGCAGAGAAGGTTAGGGAGAAAAAGATAGCATTCAGGACGTATAAGGAAACACAGAAGGAGCAGGACAGAGAACTATACCAGTTAAAGCAAAAGGAAGTGGAGAAGGCAGTCAGAATAGCAAAGGCCCAAACAGAGGAAAAGATAGCCAACTTAGTTAGAAGGGGGATAAAACCTTTATAGGTATATCAGGGAGCAAAGAAAGACTAAGGCAGGGATATTAAGGCTGAATAAAGAGGAGGGGTTGGGCAGAGGGACAGTGAAAAAGCAGGGACACTGAATGAATACTTCTGCTTAGTATTCACAAAGGAAGAGGAGGGGAGGTACCTAATCCAGTCAATAGAAGCACTCTGGATAGGGGTTGATCAGTTCTTTTACAGAAGAAGAGGTTCTGAAAACCTCCAAAACCGAAGTGGATAAAACAATGGGGCCTGATGGGATTCACCCCAGAATTCTAATAGAACTAAGAGGAGAACTAGTAACACCACTGACTACCCTTTTTAATAAATCATGGGAGGATGGTGTGGTACCTGAGGACTGGAGAAGGGCAGATGTGATTCCCCTTCACAAAAGTGGGAGCAAGACAGAGGCAGAAAATTACAGATCTGTCAGTTTGACCTCAGTGATAGGGAAAATGTTGGAATAATTTCTGAAGGAAAGAATTGTTGAGTACCTAGAGGCCAGTGGGGCACAGGAAGGTCATGTGAGACAAATCTAATCAATTTCTTTGACTGGGTGACCAAAGTAGTAGACCAGGAAGGGGTGGATATTGCCTACCTAGACTTTAGCAAGGCATTTGACACAGTCCCACACAAAAGATTAATAAACAATCAGCCAGCTTGGGAGTGGGTCCAAGGGTGGTAGCCTGAGTAAAACATTGGCTGGACAATAGGACACAGAGGGTAATAGTAAATGAAGTCCATAGTGAATAAGGGGGGTTGCAGTAGGGTACCACATGGTTTCAGACTACTGAGGGCTGGTCCTCTTTAATGTCTTTATAAGTAACATTGCAGAGGACTGGAACGAAAGGTATCTGCAAGAGGTTTGATACACAAGATGGGGTGGAAAGGATGAGAAGGGACTTGGCAAGGTTGGAGGAATGGTCAAATGTATGGCAGCTTAGATTCAACACGAAGAAGTGCAAAGTAATGCACCTGGGAAACTAAAACCCAGGGGAAGAGTACACAATGGGAGGGTGAGATACTAACAACAACAAAAATGGAAAGGGACCTGGAGGTAGTTATATCAGATGACCAAAAGGTGGGCAAGCGATGTGAGAAAGCAGTGAGGAGGGCTGGGGGGATACTGAGATGCAAAGGGAGAGGCATCACCAGTAGAAAACAAGAAGTTGTTATCCCTCTGTTCAAACAGTTGGTGAGAACACATCTGGAGTACTGTGTGCAGTTCTAGAGACCCCATCTCCACAAAGACATAGACAGGGTGGGGGATGTCCAGAGGAGGGCAATCAAAATGGTGCAGGGTCTTCACCAGAAGACATACTGTATGAAGAAAGACTAAAGGAACTTAATATATATAGCCTCGAGGAAAGGGGGGGGACATGATAGAAACATTCAAGTACCTCAAGGCAATCAACAAACTCCAAGAGGGTAGCATCTTTCCGAAAAAGAGATGTGCAAGAACAAGGGGTCACAATTTGAAGATAGAGGGGCGGAAGGCTCAGAGGTAATATGAGGAAGTATTTCTTCAAGGAGAGGGTTGTAGATGCATGGGACAAGCTTCCTGAGGAGGTTGTAGAGTCAAAAACAGTGGGGGAATTCAAAACCTCATGGAACAGACATAAGGCAATTCTAGTGGGGGTAGGAAGAATTAGGCTGTTGGTTAACTAGGACCTGCAGCTTATCGTTAGGTAGGGACATGGGCAGACTAGGTGGGCCAAGCAGTCCTTATCTGCCATCAAATTCTATGTTTTCTGTGTTTCTATGTTATGAAATTGCCATACCAGTCAGGCCTCCCTGGGCCCCACATGCCACCCCAGGCCTAGGTCTCCCTCATCTTACTTAGTATCTAGTAGAGAAATCTACCACTTCAATATGTCTGGTGCAGCAGTTAAATTTAGAACAGCTGAATAAAGAGAGGGCATCCACCCTCTAGAGCTCCTTATCTACCCCTCAAAAAACCCTCCCTAGGGCTTCTAACCACCAATCCTCTCAGCTATCCCTCATCCATTACCTCCCTAATCCTGCCCCCCTCCACTGCTGTGACATCATGCCACCCCTATTAAATTGTTCGAAATGATTTAGATTCAACATGTATGGTTTACATTATTGTTTTACAAAATAACTTGTGGGGATAAGGTACCACACTGTGTCTTCCTTGGCACACCTAGTTTTTTTCATACTTTGTAAAGTGTAGCTGCATACTTGGTCTCCATTGGACTGCCACATGTCATAAAGTGAAGGAGACAGGAGTGCACACACAGTTTACAGATGCAGTGGGCATTTCAGAATAGTCAGTCCTGTGCAGCATTTTTCTGTTTAGTTTGCCCACACTGCTCTGAAAATGTGATGGTAGATGAAGGGAGGGTGCGTGCAGACTGGGGAAAGCAACTTTATGGTAAAATCATGGAAACTTTACAATATAAGAAAAAACATCAGACATCTTGAAATCTTTTATTTATAGATAGCCTGACAGTAAAATTGCAACTATTGGCTATCAACTAGTGATCACAGTGGAACCTATGACACTCCGCCATGTCCAAGATGGCTGCTGCTGTGTACTGTGCATACGTTAGTGGTCACGCATGCCAATACAGTTTTTTGGCCATCTTGGACATGGTGGAATGTCCCTGATTCCACCGTGACTGCTGACAGAGGAAAATAAATAGTGCAGTGCAACTTCAGATGGAAAGAATGAGTGGAGTACAGTGCTTCACAGATGTGGAGACAACTGTGTTGCAACTGCATCATGTTGTTCAGTTGGAAGGAATGCACCGAGTCCTTTTCTGATAGCAAGAGGTCTGCAGGGCTATGCCCTTTGCAGCCCTAAAAAACTATCACAAAAGGTAAAAAAAACTATCGCCAGAGGTAAAAGACATATCATGAGTAGTTTAAATGTTACCTTGATGAACATTTAAACTAGCTGAGGGTGGTGGTGGAAGGAAGCAGGGAACATAAACTGCCCCCCCACACACAAACTGGAGTAGTCAGCAGGGAGAACCCTAAGTGAGACAAATCCCCAAGGGTACGAAATAGAAAGTTAGTAATGAAGAGAGATGGGAATGTGATCAGAGGCAGTAAGGAGAGAGAGTAAAAGGGAAAATGGGGGGTTGTCGAGCACGGTGGCACTCGAAGTTGGAAGGCCATGTGTGCCAATGCTTTAAGTCTGGGAAAAAAATTCTGGACTTAGAGGCCTTTATGGCAGAGGCTGACCTGGACATTGTTGCCATTACAGAAATATGGTGTACTGAGATTGATGACTGGGCAATTACCATTCCAGGCTGTACTCTGTTCAGGAAGGACAGGGTTGGAAAAAGGAGGAGTTGCTTTCTAAGTGAGACATAGAATAACTGTGACAGACATACAGGGAATACAGGAGGGGCAGAAGTACAGTGGGTCACCCTAGAGATGGGGAATGGAGCAAGTATTCACACTGGCATAATCTACAGTCCTCCGGCCTTGGGGAGGGGTGGTGGGAGTTGGATATGGTTCTGGGAAGCCATACAAAGATGGCAAACAAGAGGGAGATGCTGCTGGTGAGCAACTTCAATCTGTCGGATGTAGACTGGAACATCCAAACTACAGCTACAGCTAGAGCAGGGACTTCCTGGACACCCTGCAGGGGGTGAGTCCTCAGGCAACTAGTTAGGGAGCTCACTTGTGAGGGGGAAATACTGTACCTTGTACTAACCAAGAGGGACAATGTTGCACACTTCACAGTAAGTGACCACTTGGGGACCAGTGATCGTCATATTGTGTGGTTCAGTATAAGGACTGGGGCAGAATCAAACCACACAAGGACAAGGGTACTGGACTTCAGGTGGGCCAATTTAAAAAAAAGTGGTGAAATGCCTCAGGAATGTCCTATCAGGGAAGGGAGGACTTGAGTGGAGTGGAGGAACTTTGGGCAAAACTAAAAGGGGGCATAAAGAAGGCAACAAATCTCTGCATCAGGCTAATAAACAAAGCCAAAAGCAAAAAGAGACTGCTATCGTTCTCTAAGCAGGTGGTAGAGAAAGTAAGAGCAAAAAAGTTAGCATTCATCAGGTATAAGAAGACACAGAAAAATGAGAATAGGGAACTGTCTCTGTAGAAACAGGCAGGGAAATGGCTTAGGAGTGCAAAGGCACAAACAGTGGAGAAAATTGCCCAGGAAGTAAGGAAAGGGGACAAAACATTTTTTTAGGTATGTTAGCAAAAAGAGAAAGGCCAGGGGAGGGATTTTATTTTTATTTATTTATGTGTGTCTAGGATTACGAAGTACTTTTGAGTCAAGGCTCTTTACAAAGGTTCCACATCATGGATTGTAAGACTAAGAAGGAAAGGGGGATTATGAGGAGTGGGACCAACAAACAGTAGACATCTTGAACAAACACTTTGTTCAGTGTTCACAGAGGAAGGGGAAGGAGAGGCCCCAGAAAAGTGACAGGAACATCAAAGGAAGGGCAGTGGACACTAGTCCATTTACAGAGGAGTCCTGAAGCAACTCACAAATCAGAAAGAGGATGAAGAAGTGGGGCTAGATGGAGTCCATTCAAGGATTCTGAGGGAACTCAGGGAGGTACTGGCTGCACCTCTAAAATTCCTGTTCAACCTCTCATTGGAGATGGGAGAGGTTCTGGGGGACTCTAGGAAGGCAAAAGTAGTTCCCACTTTACAAAAGTGGCAATAGTGATGAGGCCAGCAACTACAGCCCAGTCAGTCTAACTTCGGTGGAGAAGAAATTATTGAAATCACTTCTGAAGGAAAGGATAGTGGAATATCTTGAATCCAGTGATTTACAAGACAAAAGACAGCATGGATTCATGGGGGGGAGGGGGTATCAAATGAATCTTATAGATTTTTTTGACTGAGTGATCAGGGAATTGGATCAGAGATGACCAGTGGATGTGGCCTACCTTGATTTCAGCAAAGCCTTTGACACCATCCCACATAGGAGATTACTAAGCAAGTTGGGTAGCCTAGGAGTGGGGCAAAAGGTGGTAAATTTGGTAAGAAATTGATGAAGGGATAGGAGACAGAGAGTGGTGGTAAATGGAGTTCACTCTGAAGAAGGAAGAGTGACCAGTGGGGTAGCTCAGGGATCTGTACTAGAACAAGTTTTCTTTAATGTCTTTATTAGTGACAATGCAAAGGGGCTGGAGGGAAAGGTCTGCCTATTTGTGGATGACACTAAAATCGACAACAGGGTAGACACCCTGGGGGGTGGAAAAAATGAAAGAGGATCGGAAAAGGTTTGAGGAGTGGTCAAGGGTATGGCAACTTGCTTTCAATGCAAAAAAGTGCAAAATCATGCACGTGGGACACAGAAACTCAGGGGAGGAGAACATAATAGGAGGAGAGGTATTTGTGAGACCAAACAAAAAAAAGAGAGCTGGGAGTAATCATATCAGATGACCTAAAGGTGGTTAGGCAGTGTTACAAGGCAGACGAGAGAACTAGCAGGATGCTGGAGTGCATAGCAAGGGGCATCAACCTTTGGCAAGGTTGGAGGAATGGTCAGAAGTATGGCAGCTAGATTCAATGCAAAGAAGTGCAAAATAATGCACCTGGGAAGCCAGAACCCAGGGGAAGAATACACAATGGGTGGGGAAGTATTAACAACAGCAAAAAAGGAAAGAGACCTGGGGGTAATCATATCAGATGACCGTAAGGTTAGCAAGCAATATGAGAAGGCAATAGGAAGGGCTGGGGGTATACTGGGATGTATAGGGAGAGGCATCAGCAGCAGAAAACAGGAAGTTGTTATCCCTCTGTACAGACAGTTGGTGTGACCCCATCTAGAGTACTGCATCCAGTTCTGAAGACCCCATCTCCGCAAGGACATAGACAGGATAGAGGCAGTCCAGAGGAGGGCAACTAAAATGGTGCAGGGTCTGCAAGAGAAGCCGTATGAGGAGAGACTAAAGGAGCTTAATATGTATACCCTTGAGGAAAGAAGGGAGAGGTGGGACATGATAGAAACTTATAAGTACCTCAGTGAATCAACAAAGTCCAAGAGGGTAGCATCTTTCAGAAAAGAGATGTGCAAGAACAAGGGACACAATTTAAAGATAGAAGGGGTGGTTCAGGGCAATGTGAGGAAGTATTATTTCACAGAAAGGGTAGTGGATGCATGGAACAGCCTTCCTGAAGAGGTTGTGGGGTCTAAAACCTGGGAGAATTCAAGAATGCATGGGACAGACATAAGGCAATTCTTGTGGGGGGGGGTAGGAAGAAATAGGCTGTTGTTTAACTAGGATCTGCGGCCTATCCTGTAGGTAGGGAAATGGGCAGACTAGATGGGCCAAGCGGTCCTTACCTGCTGTCAAAGTCTATGTTTCTATGTTTCTATCATCAGCAGAACGAGAGAGCTGGAGTTACCCCAGTATAGACCACTGGTGAGACCTCTCTTGGAGGGTTCCACCATGTCGGTTAGACAACAAAATTATTGACTGACATTACATCAACAACAAAATTCTGACGGTGACCATGTCACCCAGCAATCATGCTGCCCGACTATGATTGCGGCAAAGCACCAGAGCACATCCTGGCTGGTCGTAGGGGGCTTTGTCCCTCACACCCCATGAAGAATAATATAATCACCTCCAAGTCAGAGGTGTGGGGGGAAACAGTGCAAAACCCTTGGGGTGGCAAGATGATGTGTGCTGCAAAATCCCGATCTACATAAGGCTGTAGATTGGGTTGCAGTGCCCAAATTTCCATTGATGTAGGGATTTTGCTGCATTGATGGCACACCCACCTGGAGCACTGTGTCCAATTCTGGAGATCTCATCTCCAGAAGAATGTAGAAAGAGCTGAGGCAGTTCAGAAGAGGGCAAACAAAATGGTGCAGTGTCTGCATCAAAAGCCCTATTAGGAAAGACTGGAGGACCTTTATATGTATACACTGGTAGAATGGAGGGAACGAGGGCATATGAGAGAAAGTTTCAAATACATCACAGGTATAAATAAGGTTCAAGAGGGAAGCATCTTTCAGAAAAAAAGATGCTCAAGGACAAGGTATCATGCTATGAAGCTGGAAGGCAATAGACTCAGGGGAGATGTGAGGAAGTACTTGTTCACAGAGATGGTGGTGGATGTATGGAACAGTCTCCCAGCTGAGGTAGTGGGGGCCAAAACTGTAATGAGGGTCAAGAAAAAATTGGATAGGCATAAGGAAACCTTAGTGAAAACTCCAGGGCGGATAAGCCAGAAAACAAGTAGGGTCATTCCTGGGTAGGGTAGAATTTGAAGTGGATAAATAGGAAAGGCAGAGCAAGATCTCTTGCAGACCGCAGTCCTTAACAGAGTGGGTCAGAAGGCATGGAAATTAGTATTATGACTGCTTGCGAAAAAAGCCTTATTCGTGGACTGAAGGTGCAGAGAGGGAATTCTCAGGAAACTGAGGTGAAATGGAGGTATAACGAGTAAGCAGACTGAAATTTGCTGTTAATTCATTGAAAGGTTATGGTATTTAAAGGAGGGAAAAATGAGGAAACAGATTGTTAAAGTGTGTATCATTATGTTCTTTTTTATTTGTTTCAGCAAGACTGAGTGTGTGGCAGTTTGTTCTTTTATTTTAGCAGGATTGAGTGAAATAGTTGACTGGGTTCAACAAACATAGTGACTGTAGCTTGGTTACTTTGTGGGTTGTGGTAGCTGAGTGGGCATAACAAACAAGCCAAGAGGGATCAGATTATTTGATATTGTAGAATTTGTTTATTACACACAAAGAAATTGAATTTGTACCAGTGTATTAGCATTTGAATAGATAACTTTTTGATTGTTTCTGGATACAGAACATCAGAAGTATCAGCACTGACTAGATTATTGGAGGTGGAGGGGAGCCAGTAAGCAACGTCGCAAACCAAAGGCAGTCAATTGGCAGGAGGAACTCAGTGAGGATCAGAGTTTGAATTTGAAGGGGATAAATAGGGAAGGCAGAGCAGGAGCTCCAGCAGACCGCAGTCCTTAACAGAATGTGCTGGAGGGCTTGGAAAACAGAGTTTCGACTGCCTGTGAAAAAAACCTTCTTCATGGACAGATGGTGCAGAGAGGGGATTCTGGGGAAATGGAGGTATAGAGAGTAAGCAGATTGAAATGTGCTGATGATTTGTTAAAAGAGTACAATGTTCAAAGGAGGGAAAAATCAAGGGAAAAGATTGTTAAAGTGTGTGGCATTTTGTTTTGTTTTTTTCATGTCAGTAGGGTTGAATTTGGGGCATTTTGTTCTTTTTTTGTTTCAACAGGATTGAGCGAAATAGCTGACTAGGCTCAACAAACACAGCAAGTGACTGTAGCTTGGATACTGTGTGGGTTGTGGTAGCTGAATGGGCTTAACAAACAAGCCAAGCAGGATCAGATTATTTGATAATGTGGAGTTTGCTTATTGTGCACAACAAAACAGAATTTGTACCAGTGTACTAGTGTTTGAATAGAATACTAAATTCAAACTTATGGGGGTAGTTGATTGTTTCTTGGCACTGAACAACAGTAGAAGCAGCACTAGATTAACCCAGGCACTCAGCCCTCCCACCCACCCAGGTTCATCCAATCTTTATAGGGGCAAAGGGGAGAAAAAAACAATATCCTGCTTCCAGCAGATAAGGGAGAAAACTACAGAGTTCACAACCACACGCCCTAGATCTGCAGAGTGGAAGGGTTTAAACTTGCTTCTTGAAATTAGTACTGTAGGGTGTAAGGTATAAAGAGGGAAAATCCACATGGATTCATCCAATTTTCTGGGGACAAAGGGAGAGAAAAACAACAACTTTCTGATTCCCAGCAGATAAGGTGGGAACTACCAGAGTACACAGCTACAGGCTCTGCATCTGCAGAGTGGAAGGGTTTAAATGTGCTTATTGAGATTAGTACCCTAGGGTGTGAGGTATAAAGAGGGAAAAGAAAGACAAAAAAAAACATTTAAAGAGGCATCGATTAGTCTGTCTAAAAGGGAGCATCAAATAGGACTTCTGGGAGTGGTCAGCCTGTAGGTTAATTATTGGATCCAGTAAAGGTTTTTTTTAAGGGGTAGCAGGTAAGACAAAATATAGGGAGAAAGTATGATGGGTGTGGTGCAGTGGTGGTGGGGCGGCAGTCTTCAGGGAGATGTCCTAGATACTGCGGTGCTGCTCCATCTGTAGGCACCTCTCTGGGCTGAGGGAGGAGGCTTCCAGACTCAAGGCCAAGATGGCTTGGGATAGGAGGACCGTCACCCCAACTCAGCGACCAACAAGTCCACCTCTGCTACCTCAAAGGGTGCCAGGAGCTAGGAGAGGCTGGACAACTGTGGGCTGGGGGAGGGTTAGGGTGGTGGGAGTAGGCACATCCCAAATCCTATACCACTATGCAACTCCTACACCACACTGGTGGGGCAGGACTGTCCCACAGAGGCATCCAAGGTAGTGGATGGGACAGATGTGGAGGTCCTCCATGGTGGAGACCCCAGGGGGGTGGCAGTTTACCCCAGAGGAGGAGGAGGAAGCAAATCCTAGTGGGGGACTTAATAGTAAGGGAGATACAGTTGGGGAAAGTTAGTGATAAGGAGAGGCTGGTGAGGTGCCTTCCTGGTGCCATGGCTCATCGGGATGAAAGGCAGATCCTAAGGATCACTGGGGAGGCAGGGAGCGAGGGAGAGCTAGATGCTATTATCCATGTGGGGACAAATGACCTGGTTGGGGAGGAGCCAGAAGTGATTCATGAGGCTTTCAGGAAAATGGGGAGGGGTCTTAGACAAGTAGCAAAATCTGTTACTTTCTCAGAAATGCTACCAGTCCATGACAAGGGGGATGACAAGAGGCTCCACACCACGAACTTCAACTTATGGCTGAGGAAATGGTGCAATGAAGAGGGATTCAGATTGATTGGGAACTGAGGCTCCACCTGGAGGGATAGAGGCTTGTACAGGGGAAATGGCCTGCATCTCTCTAGGAGGGGAACTGAGATCCTTAGTGAAAAGTTTAAATGCTGCATTAGTAAGCATGTAAATTAGCCAAGGGGGGAGGTGGAATAAGAAATATGGACAAAGTCTGCCCCCCACCACATCCTTACAGCAGCAGCAGTTGGAATCCCGAGGGTGAGATGCCCCAAATGGATAAAACATAAATAGGCAACAAAGAGGAAGAGGGTAAGAGAAAGAGGATAGAAAATAGTGAGGGAAAAAAGGGAGGGAAAAAGGGCACGAGGAAGGGAGGTAGCAGTACAAAATGGAGTGTCACGTTTGCAAATGCTCGAAGTTTGGGCAACAAGATGTCAAACCTAGAAGCTGTCTTGGCAGCAGGATACCTGGCCATAGTAGCAATTAAGGGACCTGGTGCAGTGAAAAACATGACTGGAAGGTAACCATACTAATATATGCGCTATTCAGGAGGGACAGGGTAGGAAAAAATGGAGGAGGGGTGGCTCTGTACATGACAGACAACATTAGGGCCATGGAAATACAGGGAAGACAGAGTAAAACAGAGGCATTGTGGGTCACTCTGGAGACAGGGAAGGGGTCCGCTATTAGGATAGTGGTAATCTACAGACCTCTGGCACAGGGAGAGGAGGGAGATAAGGGTATGATGGTAGAAATCCAAGGGATGGCAAACAAGGGCAAGGTACTACTAGTGGGGGACTTCATTCTGCCAGATGTGGATTGGAGCCTCCCAGCTGCAGCATCAGCTAGAAGTAGGGATATCCTTCATTCCCTGTAGGGGGCGTTCCTCAGCCAACTAGTTAAAGAACCCACTCATTGGGGGCGGGGGGGCATTACTGGACTTGATACTGTCAAACAGGGATAGAGTCACTGACATCACAGTGGGAAGCCACCTGGGGACCAGTGATCATCGTACAGTGTGGTTTAACATAAGGACCAGGTTGGTACTTAACCATACTAAAGCAAGTATCCTGGACTTTAAGAAGGTTGATTTCAAGAAAATAGGAAAGTGCCTCAAGGAAGACATAGATTAATATTGGACAAAAATTAGAAAGGCAATTGAGAAGGCAATGGACCTGTGTATTAGGTAGGTTAAGAAAAGCATGAAAAGAAAGAGATCACTATGGTTCTCCAGAGAGGTTAAAGGAAAAAAAAAGTCAGGCATTCAAATGGTACAATATGACACAAAAGGAAAAGGATATGGAGAGTTATCAGGGAAAAGAAAGAGAGGTATGGAGGGCAGTTAGGAAAGCAAAAGCATGAACTGAGGAAAACATTGCCAAATCAGCAAAAAAAGGTGATAAAACATTCTTTAGGTACATAAGTGAAAAAAGGAAAAAAAGCAAGGCAGGGATAGTAATAATAAAAAGGGAAGGGGGAGAGGGAAGTGTCGAGGAGGACCAGAAGAAAGCTGACTTACTGAATAATTACTTTTGTTCAGTATTCAAAACGGAAGGGGTAGATGATAGCCCACAGATAGAGAAGAAGGGCATTAAGGGAAGGGAGGTGGACATTAGACCTTTTACAGAAGAGAAAGTCCTCAGGGAACTAACAAAACTAAAAGTAGACAAGGCAATAGAGCTGGATGAGATTCTTCTCAGGATACTTAAGGAACTGAAGGAAGAACTTTCTGCACCTCTGACAGCCCTGTTCAATATATCAATGGATAAGGGGAAGTTCTGAGGGAC
Organism: Neoceratodus forsteri; assembly: GCA_016271365.2. Lineage (NCBI taxonomy): Eukaryota > Metazoa > Chordata > Ceratodontiformes > Ceratodontidae > Neoceratodus > Neoceratodus forsteri. Next base: position 118,712,091 of record CM028136.1, on the reverse strand, counting down.
TGGAGGAGGGCAGATTTGGTCCCCCTACACAAACCTGGGAAGAGGAAGGAGCCAGGAAACTACTGAACTGTAAACCTGACTTTGGTGGCGATCAAGATTATGGAAACACTACTTAATGAAAGGACTGAGGAATAACTAAAAAACAGTGGTTGCAGGATCTGAGGCAGCATGGGTTCATGGGGGAGATCTTGCCAAACAAACCTGATCAAGTTTTTTGAATGGGTGACCAAGAACGTGGATCTGAGAATAGTGGATGTGGCCTACCTGGTTTTCAGTAAGACCTTCAATACCTTTCCACACAGAAGAATGGTAAACAAGCTAGGCAGCCTGGGAGTGGGGCCAACATTGTAAAATGGATATGAAGCTGGTTAAATAACAGAACTCAGAGGGTGGTGGTAAATGGAGAATACTCTTAGGAAGGTAATGTAACCAGTAGAGTGCTTCGGGGGTCAGTACTGGGACCGGTCCTCTTCAATGTCTTTATTAGTGACATCATGGAGGGGTTGTAAGGAAAGATATGCCCATTCACGAATGACACAAAAATCTGTAACAGAGTGGACACACCGGGGGTGGGGGATGAAAGAAGCTCTAAAAAAGCTGGAAGACTGTTCAAGGGTTTGGGGCAACTACGCTTCAGTGCCAAAAAAATCTAAAATCATGCACATAGAGCACAGAAACACAAGCTCAACATACCAGAGGGGGAGGTGTTAGTGAACCCAAAACAGGAAAGGGATCTGGGGGTCATCATATCTAATGACCTGAAGGTAGCAAATCAGTGTGATATGGCAGTGGGAAAGGCTAGTAGGATGGTGGGATGCATAGGGAAGGGCACCACCAGCAGAAAATGGGAAGTAGTGGTACCCCTGTACAGACTTATGGTGAGGCCACACTTGAAGTACTGTGTCTAGTTCTGAAGGCCCCATGTCAGGAAGGACATAGATCATGTGGAAGCGGTACAGAGAAGTGCAACCAAAATGGTGCACAGTATGCATCAGGTCCTACAAGGAAAGACTCCGAAAATTAAATGTGTGCTCACTGTAGGAAAGGAGAGAAAGGGAAGACATGATAGAAACATTGAAATAACTAGAGGGTATCAACAAGGTCAGGATGGGGACAATTTTGCACAGAAACAGATGATCAAGGACAAGGCTGCATGATATGAAACTGGAAGTGGGAGATTTATAGGGGTTGTGAGGAAATATTTCTTCATGGAAAGGGTGTTGGATGCCTGGAACAACCTCCCAGCAGAGTTTGTGGGTGCAGAAATTGTAACAGGTTTCAAACATGCATGGAATACTCAGGGGGACCTTAGAAACAGGGCTGGGGGGATAAAGGCCAGAGATCAATTAGGGTCTATGGTAGCACAGTAGGCAGGGACTTTAGGGCAGACTATGTGGACCAAGTGGTTCTTATCTGCCATCAAATTCAATGGGCCCAATTCTAGAATCCACCTGCATCTGATGCAACTTGAGGCCAAGAAGGGGACTGCATCGGACGCTGCTGCGGCAAACATAATTTTCACTATTCCAGAAGGTTGGTGACTTGCACCAGACCTACAGGAATAGCTGCAATATATGGTCTGCTTCAGAAAGATTGATGCAGTCAGAGGCTATGGCCCAAGTACAGGACACATCCACGGATAAGTGCACAGGGGAGGAACTAGGTGCCTCAAGAAGCACCAAGCCCAGAACCCAGGCACAATAGGGCAGCTGCCACAAGGCTGTGGCATGGGATGGGTGGTCACCATAGGGCAGCATCCCTATACATTCTTCATGCCCATGTGCCACCACTGTGTACCCCCTGCCATTGCAGATGAATGGCAGCTCCTGGCAATCCCTGATAGATGTGGTGGTGGTATAGTGCCCACTCCCAACCCCACAGAGCTCTGATCATCTTTGCCATGTAGAAAATGTGATGCTCTAGTCTCAGTCCAACCCCCTCCATTGCTCAATGCTTAAGTGGAAGATGAGGTGGTATAGTGGACCCTCCACTTGAACTCCATTCTCCCCCGAGAATAATGCATGAATTTACTCTGTGGAACAGCACATCCCCTCCCCGATCTTCTGACCCAAGAAAAAAAGTCAGTCATACTCCCTGGTGATCTATTGGTCCCCCACCCTCCCCTTCAGGCATTGTCCAACCACCCCACTTCCCCATCCCCAACATGCTTCTGCTACTGGCACATCCCTCTGCATATCACCATGGCCAGACACAGAATGTGGTATGCACGTACTGTACAGCAGTACTGCATACCGCATTCTGTGGCTGGCTGTGGTGAGGTGCAGAGGGATCTGCCAGTCACAGAAGTGTGTCAGTGATAGGGAGAGTGGGGTGGTTGGGCAATGACTGATGGGGAGACAGGGTGGTGGACCACTAGACCACCAGGGAGTATGTTTGGCTTTTTTCGGGGGTCAGGAGATTGGGGTATTTGAAGAAACTATACCACAGGGGCAACTCTTGCATTATTGTCAGAGGAGAGTGGATCCTCTATACCACCACGGCTTCTACATAAGCATCGGGCAGTGGAGGAGAGGGCTACACTGCCAGGGAACTGGGTTTGACAGTACCAGCAAGAAGTTCCTGTGGCTGTACAGCAGTGCCCCAACAGCCACCATGGCTCCTCTCCTGCCCTTTGTGCTCCCCACTGTCAACTGTTCCCCCAGTTTCCCATGGCCCAACCACATAGACCACCTCCTGGATGGTCTATGTGGTGCTACCTGCTGTGTCCATGGCAGGACTTTCAAAATCTCCCAAAAGGGGATGTGGCAGCCCCACCATGGCACAAGCCCCCTTGTGACCTGGAGCACTGGGTTGCTGGATGCAGTTCTGGTGCAAGGGGCTTTGGTGTAGTCATGTCTGGGTCAGACACAGGCTGCTTTACAAAATTGCAGTTGGACGTAAGTTGTTTTGCTAATCACCACTTCTGTCACACCCTTTTGCTGCAAGTCCCTTACATCATTCTAACTCCATTAGGAATCAGGCCCTATGTTTCTATGGTTATTTGCATGATTTACTTGCCGTGGGGGAAAAAAAACTGTCTACAGTAGATGGCCACCATTTTCCTTTTACTATTTAAACTTACAAATATTAAAAGTACATACAAATTATGTCTTTTTGGAAAACAAACACCTGAATCTAGCTAAACAGGACCTGTTTAGTTAGATTCTGGAGGGTTTTTTTTACAAAGTTGCTAGAAATACCTTTTCTGGGCACCCAAAATCCAGGGTACCCAACACAGTGAGAGGAGCCATTCACCTGCTTTCTCAGTATGAAAACAGTGGGACTTTCTTGACTTCTGCAGCTGTAGCTGAACTCGTGCTGAGGGCTGCAGTGAGAGCAGTTAGCCAACATTGCCCTGGTATCTAATGGTGCCCCACATTGACATTCTTTTACATATATAATGTTTCCCTGGTGACTAGTAGTGTCTGCCACCCTCTGATTATTGCCCCATTATGTATGTTACATTTCCCTGTTATCTAGTGGCACTCCCTACCCTTTGACTGTCATCCCCATAATATATTTCTCTTTCCCTGGTGCCTTGTGGCACCTCCCCACCCCCTGATTGCCATTCCCATGATATATTTGTCTTTCCCTGGTGTTTGGTGGCAGCTCCACCCTCCAATCTTCATCTCTGTAATATATTTGTCTTTCCCTGATGTCTAGTAGGACCCCCACCCTCCGATTGCCGTCCCGGTTTGAAACAAAGAAAACTGTCCCTCAATGTTTTTTTTTAACCAGCAGAAAAAGACAATGGGCCCACACTGATCTGACCCTCAACTTCCACCTCCCACTCAGCACCCACCACCCCACAGCCCCAGTATAGTATACTCCCCACACACCCTCACTCACCTGAATAGGTCACATGGTGAAGATCCATGGAGACACATCTTGCTGCTGGATCCACTGACTACAATATGATAAATTAAATTAGGTGTGGTTCAAGGTATTTCAGTGGGGTTTTCAACTTTGATGCATAACTTTGTCAATTTTGTATATTTATACCATAAATTTTCAACATGTCCTTTTGGGGAAGCGACCTCGAGACAAATGGTGGTGAAATTATACAAATCAGGTCCAAAAGGCGATTTTGTGGTCACTTGGTGAAATCACCTTTCAGGCAGTATTTAAAAAAAATCACTGCCCTTGTTCATGAGAGGGGATCATAAGAATGCTATGTTGAACATTTGGGGTCAAAATATGTAAAAATTGTAACTTTATGGGCATACTGTGTGTTGACATTTTACTATGCTCACTCATAACTTTGGACATTTTAAATATTTTGACCCCAAATTTTCAAAATAGCCATTCTATACACCCCTTCATGATTGTGACAGCTGTCATTTTTCAAATCCTGGACAAAATGTGTTTTCACACCTGTGGCATGGAATGCATTTCAATGCTGCAGAATGATGTTTCATCAGGGATGAAAAATTCACTACCAGGTTCATGAGGTGTGGTAATAAGAAGGCTATTCTGACAATTTAGTGTATAAATATGGTAACATGCCAAGGTTATGCATAAACATAGCAGTATTTCAATGTTGACTCATAACTTCACTAATTTGCCTATTTTGTCTCCATACTTTCAACATAGCCATTTTTCCACACCTCCTCATAAACGTGACTTGTGTCATATTTTAAATCCTAGAAGAGATGTGTTTTCCCACTTCTGGTGTGAAATGACATTTTAGCCAGTGCACTATAAATAGTACATGACGTGTTAATGAGATGAATCACAAAACAAGTATCTTGAAAATTGTGAGTTAAAATTGAAAAAAAAAATTATTGACAAAGTGTGTGTGTAGTGCCATACTTAAACCTACCAGTTATGCTTTGTGAGCCCATGCTCTTGAGCTGAGTTCAGGACTGAGCTCAGTGACCCAGATGGATGGAGTGAGGGTGGAGGGATGGTGCTTTTATACAACACCCCCCCCAGCCAGTGAATCAAAGGTGCAGGGTTGTCCACATGGGACAGGGTACAATATAGTGAATGCAACTGTCTTCTTGGCATAGGGCCCCGGACCTCTTCATGATGTGTTATACATGAATTTGCTTTTAACAAGAAACACAAAGGACTTTAATTCAGCTGTCTTAGGTCTCACAGTAGCTTAGTCAGCAAACAAGCTCTAATGCACAATTAGAAAATATTCCTATGAATTAGAAAGTACAGTTACCCTGGTTTTATGAGCTGGCTGAGCCACAGTGTCATCATGATAACTGATTAAATTTGTGATTAAATGTGTGATTGATGTCAGTTAAACATTGGTGTGTGTTGTACTAATTATAAAATTGTTTAATAAGTAGCACCTGCACAGATCACCATATAAGCATTTGGATGTATTAACTAGACACCCCTGATGAGAAAGTCTTGTATACCTTGAAGTGCTGGGTTGTATTGCACTGGTATGTGAACCTTTCTTATTATCTATGATTAATGTGTGTAATATTTGCACTTGGTTATTTCAGTAAAAAATAATTTCAATGCAAGCCCGAATGCTGGTGTTCATTATTTTTTGGTATCTTTATATTCTCCAGCACCTGACCTGAGCTGAATGCCTCACCTTGTAGAATGTTGAACTTCTAGATCTCTTCACCCCCAGGTTGCAGAGGACCCTGTGCATTGACTGACAGATGCACCCTTTGCCCTGTGTATCTGTATCCATGGCCACATGAAAGCTCAAGGACTATAGGACCCTGTTCTTCCGCAGCCCAACAGACAGCCCTATGAATTCTTTGCATCCATCAGTTCATTGAGCCCTGCACTTTGTAGGTGGATGGAGTCTTCTCTTGGAGTAGGGCATCAGGTCCTGAAGAGACCTGCATCAATGAGGATATGATTCCACTATCTTGAAAAGAAAGAAAATTATTTGCAAAAAATGTTGTTAATGCACCAGTTAGGATAACTTAATGCCACAAATGTGGGGACATTTGGTGTTAGGGTTTCCAATTATAACTCCCCCACCCACGCCCCCCCCCAAGTAGCAAAAGGAAAAAACATTAGGGTTTTAGGTCTCCTGAGTCCTGGCGAATCCATGGAGGGGTCTTCCTTGAGGGTTGTCAATCCTAATGCTCACCCTCCCCCCAAGCCCATATACTCCAATCTGAAGAACATGGTACAGCTCCAATCCACTAGCTCATATAAATACACTCATCAAAGGTAGAGAAGTATGTCTTGCTACAGATTGCCGATTTATTTAGTTTTTGTTTACCAGGTAAGTACCATAGCCATGAAATTTCTATTTTCAGGCATGACCTGGGAGATTACAGTAGGTAGACAAGGAGTTACATTATGAGTACAGGTAGAAACAAAATACAGAGCAAACAGGATTATACAATGCTTGAGAATGTACACAGTTAGGCAATCGCAAGGGTAGGTAACAGGCTGAGTTAGAGTTTACACACAGTAACAAAAAATTCAAGTGATAACTATGACATGTAACAAGCACAACTGGGTTAAGAGCAGCTAAAGCAAAAAACAATTGAAGACATAAGTGCCAAAACCTGTCTGGATAGTCTAGGAAGAGTGAAAAGCAGTTTGTAGCAGTGGAGAAGTGAGGCTGGGTCTGAAATGCAAATTTAAGGGGTGGAGACTGGCTATAAATGAAGGAGCAGTAGTTGGTTTTAAACTGGGCATGACTGGAGGCTAGGCGAATGTCAAGAGGCAGGGAGTTCCAGACTTTGATGCTGAGTGAGAGAAAGCAAGGATTCCTTTGTTTAATTTACATCTAGGTATTTGCAGCAGCGATTTGTCAGTTGATCGTAGACCATTGGAGGAGGACAGCGGAATTAGTAGGGAGGGCAGCAAGATAGAGATCCTTGATCTAATAACATTATCAGTCAGGGAGCCATGGGCAAGAGTTTGAGCCAAGGCAGGGGGTAGCCAATTTAAGTCAGCATAGCGCTGACAATGGTGCTTCGACCAGGGAGAGGCCGAAGCATACCTGCAGATGATGTTATAAGTCGTGTGCCATTTCCTGAGGAGAGTAGTGGACAAAGTAAGATAAGTAACTACCCCGCAGGATAATGATGGGAGCAAGATCCCATGGGCTATGGCTAATCTAGCTGCCTGTGTAAGGACATAGCTGGTTTTGCAGGCTACAGCAATTTATGCATTAACTGATTTACATGTAGACATTACATGCTCATCAAAGTTTAGATTTCCAACAAGGAGTACTCCAAGATACTTGAAAGAGCATACTGGCTTGAGGACTATGCCACCTTGACCTGAGACTGTAAATAGATCCAGGTTTTTGTTTAATTTGACTCCTGAACCAAACAGCATTTTAAGTGTTTTATCAGCATTAAGGATTAGCTTATGATGGAAGAGCCAGGATTAAATAGATTTAAAAGCAGTAGTAAGGGTCAGGTTTATATGGTGAATGTTCTTATCATGACAGTACAAGACCAGATCATCTGCACAGGGGATGGGTGAGCAATCAGGGCTATTTGACGAGATACTATTTATAAAAATGGAAAAGAGGAGGGGTCCTAATATCGAACACTGGGGAACACCAAGGTTAATGGCCATTGAGCTAGAGATAGCAGAACTGAATCTAACAATTTGAGTTCTATTAGATAGACAGCTATTGAAACAGGTCACTGAGTTTGGTGAGAAATCAAGGGCTAGGAGATTATCTAGTAGAAGAGGATGATCAGCAAGGTCAAACACCTTTGTCAGGTCAATAAAAACTGCCCTTGTGAGGTGGCCATTGTCCATTGCAGTTAAAGTATCATTTGTGAGATGAAGCAAGGCCATGGAGGTGCTATGACCTTTGCGAAAGCCATACTGAATTGGGGAGAGAAGTTTATATTTAGTAATGTATTCTGTAACTTGTATTGATACTAGCTTTTCCATTGTTTTACTTAGCACTGGTAGAATAGCTATAGGCCTATAAATAGCCATATCTCTTTTACCACTCTTCTTAAAAACTGGGGTGATTCTAGCCATTTTCCAGACATCTGGGACAATTCCATTACAAAGGGAGAGGGTATAGATCCTTGATAATGGCTGGGCAATGAATGGTGCAGTCAGCTTTAAAAGTTTAACTTCTACACCATCAGAGCCTACACTAGTGTTATCAGAAATGGTATGCAGCAGGCCTAGGACATCAGATTTTGAAACCACCTTGAAGTAGAATGGAGGGAGAAATGCAGCAGGAGTGGGTGGACTGGTCAGAGATAAGGGCTGACCTTAGAGGAAAGGCAGATGTGAAGCTGGACAGGTCAGAGAATTGTTTATTAAATGCTTCCACAATTGTCCTAGGGCTGTTGCAGTGAACCCTGCTAATGATCATATAATTTGTCAAAGGAGTATTTTTAGCACCCAGGAAGGATTTGACTTGAGTCCAGAATTTCCTGGCATCACCTGATGCTTCCAGAATGAGCATCTTACAATATATGCTTTTTGCTCCACTTATCCACTTTTTGCAATCTTTTCTCTGGGTTCTGTAGGTATGGTAGTCTGAAGTAAGTCCAGTTTTTCTGAAATACCTCCAGCTCTTAGCTCTAACATGTAATGCAGCCAGGAGGTCTTTGTTTAACCACTTGGTGGGTGACACGCGAACCCCCCAGGTAACAAGGGGTGTATGCCTATCCTGAATTTCACGAAATTTGTCTAAGAAGTAATCTAGTGCCACTTGTGCATCCAGGGATTGAGAAAGACAGGACCAGTCAATAGTTGAGACTTCATACTGGAACTGTGCCTGGTTCAGATTAATGTAATTCCTGAAAGTGATATAGCATGGGGGCTGAGACTGGGAGCTAGAGTGTTGTTGTTGTACCTTACTTCATGTAACGCCCTGCCCAAACAGTTCAGAAATTTGGACTGAAATTTTCAGGGTAGAAAGGGCTTGTCCCACAGATGTGCTTTTCACTTGTTTGGTAAAAAAATATTAAACCATTCCAAAGTAATTCAATTTTAAAATTTCTGTTTGTGAACATGCTCAGTACAGTCTTTTGGATAAATGTTTGGAATGAAAAAAAGGATTTGTCCTTAAAAAAAGGACTCTTTTTCATTTGGGGCCAATTCTTTTTCATTTGTAATAATCCTTTTTTTTCAATTGCCACCGTCTTGTTTTCTATTTTCTTTGAAAAAAAAAAATCAAAACCCACAAAAGTGACATCCTGTAGAGAGACTGAGACATCTGTCATGCTCATCAGGACTCTGTTAGGTGGATTCTGCAGTTAACGGTTGAAAACTGACTCCAAAATATGTTTTGTTTTTCTTTGTTTAACCTTTGTTTTTCTTTTGTTTTTCTTTGTAAATCCTTTTTTGCCATTCACTTCCATTTTTTACATATGGGCTTTTACATTCAGACGAAACGGGGTCCCTTGATATGGAAGAAGATTTTGCAGTTCGTTTTTTTCAGCTTTTTCCATATCACCTTTTTCATTCAGATGAAAAAGGATCCCTCAATAAAGGAAAAGATTTTGGACTTAGATTTTTTCCTGTTTTTTTTTTGTTTGTTTGTTTGTCCTTTTTCATTTAAACAAAAACAAGATCCCTTGATATGGAAAAAAATTTTGGACTTTTCTCCCCTCTTTTTACGTATGACCTTTTTCATTAAAACAAAAAAAGATCCTTTCAAATGCAAAAAGAGTTAGGACTTAGTTTTATTGTTATTCTTTTTTTTTTGTTTGAAGGAATCCCTTTTCATTTCCTTTTTTTGTTTGATACATAAAAGGATTCATTCAAACAGAAAAATTATTTTGTATGCTGTCCCTGTATTTTTTTTTTTTCCTCTGGTGTCTAGTGGAACCCCACACCCTCGGATTGCTATCCCTGTAATTTTTTGCCCCTGGTGTCTAGTGGTACTCCCATCCTCTGATCACCATCCCCTTGATTATATAATTTATCCCTGTTGTCAAGTGGCACCCCCCACCCTCCATTCACCATCTCTGTAATTATGAGATTTATCCCTGGTGCCTAGTGGAACCCCCACACTCATTTTACCATCCTGTTATTGTAACATGTATCCCTGTTGTCTAGTGGTGCCCCCACCCTCTGATCACTATCCCCATAATTGTAACATTTATCCCTGGTGTCTAGTGGTGACTCCCACCCTCAGATTGCTATCCCCAATTGCATTATTTTTTCCTGGTGTCTACTGGTGCTCCTCACCCTCTGATTGCCATGTCCATAAGTACAGTGTGTTTCCCTGGTGTCTAGTGGCACCCCCGCCATCTGATCATCATTGGGTGTGAAATAAAGAAAATGGTCCCTTGATGTCTTTTATTTAACCTGTAAAGAAAGAAAACAGTCCCTCATTGATCCACTCCCCGGCCACCCTCTCAGTCAGCACCCATGACTCCGCACCGACCCACACCCTCCCACACACCCTCACTCACCTGAACAGGTCCCAGAGTGAAGATCCAGTCTCCAATCAAAGTCACATCTTGCTGCTTTGACTGGTGACTGCTGTATGAGAAAGTAAAGTAAGTGCGGTTCAATGTATTTCAAAGGGGTTTTCAACTTTGGTGCATAACTTTCTTATTTTTTCATATATTGACATCAAATTTTCAACATGGCCTTTTTGAGACTCCACCTCATCAACAAATGTGGTGGAATTCCATAAATCCAGCCAGAAAGGTGATTTCATGGTTGCTTGGTGCAATTACCTTTCAGGCAGGATTTCAAAGATTTCACTACCCTTGTTCATGAGGAGGGGTCGTCGTAAGAAGAGTATGTGGAAAATTGTGGGTCAAAATATGTTAAATTGGCAAAGTTATGAACATCCATTGAAATTTAGCTACTCTCCCTCATAACTTTTATAATTTTAAATATTTTCACTCCATATTTTCAGCATAGTCATTGCTTTAACCCACCTCATGATTGTGACAGCAGTCATTTTTCAAACCTTAGCCAAAATGTGTTTTCATGCCTGTGGTGTGGAATGATGTTGTGGTGGCATGGAATGACATTTAGGTGGGTATTTAAACATTTTTAGTACCGGGTTCATGAGGTGGGGTAATAAGAAGGCTATGCTGACAGTTTGGTTGCGGTGCTCCTACAAATGGAAGTGCATGGCCCAGAGTGCCCAGCTGTTCCACAGCAACATACATGTGCACAACTATGGAGAGATGGGAGTGAAGGGCCTAGAGGTCTGTACTCCCACAGGCAAATAAGGATATGATTACACTATCTCAAAAATTATGGATAGATGGGAGTGCAGGACCCATCCATCAGGCAAATAAGGATATGATTATTCTATCTCAAAAAGTAAGGAAATTGTTTGCAAAAAATTATGTCAATGCAACATTTAGGGTTTGGCCTAAAGCAAAAATGTGGGGAAATATTGTTTTAGAGTTTTCAACCCTAAAACCCCACCCATCACCCCTAAAAAAAAGGAGTGCAGTCTTCCTTGGGGTTGTCAATCAATCAATCAAAACTCTATTTATAGAAAGGCACCTTTCTAAAAACCAAGGCGCCTATACATCACATAATAAGACAATATTAATAAAAGCAATAAAATTAACCATGCTAATAATACTTAAAAATCACTATACACTTGTTTAAAAAGATATGTTTTAAGTGCTCCCTTAAAGGTTTCAACGGTCAGGCAATCTCGTACCTGACGAGGTAGAGAATTCGACAGGGTCGGGGCCACAAAACTAAAAGATTTGGCCCCGGAGGTCTTCAAATGAACCCTGAGAATCTCTAGCAATCCCTCATCAGTGGATCAGAGAGAGCAGGGGGAACAGTAGAGATGAAGAAGATCTTTCAGGTAGCTAGGTCCCTGATCATGTAGGTCCTTATAGGTCAGCAAACTAACCTTAAAGGTGATATGCCAGCATATTGGCAGCCAGTGCAGTCCGCGAAGCACAGGTGTTATATGACTGGTCCTAGAAGAACCAGTCAATAGTCTGGCTGCCACGTTCTGCACTAGCTGCAAGTGGTGAATATCAACCCCCGGTAGCCCAAGATACAGGGAATTGCAGTAGTCAAGACGGGAGGTAATGAAGGCGTGGACCAAAGTAGGAGATCATCGGGAGGAACCAGGTGCTTCACCCGGGCAATGTTCCTCAAGTGGTAAAAAGAGGCTTTGATAACTGCCAACACCTGTGATTTAAGTGTCAAACAGCTGTCAATAACAATGCCCAGATTTTCCACCCGGTCTGAGGTAGTTAGCTGGACACCCCCGAGCCATAAGCCCGAGGGAGATCCAGCCAACAAACCTGCCTCCCGGCAACCTAGGTCCACGACCAACACCTCAGTTTTTCTTGGATTCAACTGCAGCCAACTCACATTCATCCAGTCCTGGATTTCGGCAAGACAGTTATTAAAAACCGAGAGAACGGCATCTTGGCCGGGTACAAAGGACATGTACAGTTGAGTATCATCTGCATAGCAGTGAAAACTCAAACCGTACCACCTAATGATCGATCCCAATGGCAGCATGTACACCACAAACAACATGGGTGCCAAAATGGAGCCCTGCAGTACCCCACAGGATAGGGGAATGATGTTGAGGAAAACATCCCAGACACCACCCTCTGAGTCCTACCCTCGAGGAAAGATCGAAACCAACTGAGGACTGTACCAGGCAGTCCACAGATAAACCACAGGTGTTCCAACAGCACACCATGGTCCACTGTGTCAAATGCCACAGAGAGATCAAGAAGGACCAAGATAGAACAGGTCCTTCAATCTCTCGCTATCAGGAGATCATTTAGTACCCGAACCAGAGCCATCTCTGTACTATGTCTCTTCCTAAATCCAGACTGGAGAGAATCATAGACATCGTGGCTGGTTAAATGATCATCCAACTGTGACGCGACCACCTTATCAATAACCTTTCCCACAAAGGGTAGGTTAGAGATGGGTCTGTAATTAGCCAGACAGTCCGGGTCCAAGGAGGGCTTCTTAAGAAGGGCTGAACCAAAGCCTCCTTCATTTGGATGGAAGACAACCAACAGCCACAGAATGTGCCTTTCAGTAGTTTGGTGAAAAAATATCACATGGCAGCAAAGTTACGACACTCAAAATTGACGTTTTTTCCCATGGGATAACATTACAGCGTAACTTAAGCAAATAATTTGGGCCCTGCTGCAAAATATCGGTTTGGTCTTTTCACTCAAATTTGGAGGAAGACAGCCAACAGCTCACAGATGTGCCTTTCGTGTTTGGTGAAAAAAACATTACAGGGAGGCAAAGTTATGGCTCCGAACTTTTCTTTTTTCCCATAGATGCCGTAGCGTTTGCAGCGCCTTTCAGGGCCGTATCTCGAGCGGTGCGAGATACGGACTTCGTCAAGGAAAATATCTTAGCCCCCTCTTGGGGCTAAGATTCAAATGTCAGGACAGTTGTAAATAATATGACTTTTAATTATTTTTTTCTACATACGTACGGTTCCTGAGATATAATATATTAGTATTCAAGATCTCATTTCTTCTTGATACTCATTATTTTGCATACATTATTTGTACTACTGTCTTTCTCAATGCAGGTTTTGGGAAAACCAGCCATAATATAAGCTTACATTACTGTTACTGTTGCCTTTCCAACATGAATCATTTCCATTCACTTTCCAATAAGCAATATACCACCGTATGCGTTGATCCTTTGCGTTTTCATTTTGCGCTTGCGTTTCTGTTATTTTTGCCATTTCTGTCTACAGTACTGTTTATCTTACTGTTTCACTTTACATCACCATGCCCATTGACATTTCTGTTTGCAGGCACCATGTTACTATGTACACATCACGTGGCGAACCATTCCTCTACTCCACCATGTGGATTACCCTTTCTGTTCTCATTTAGTGCCTTGTGTTACCATGTCTGCCACTATTGTATTTCTGTTTGCGTTGCTGTCCCTGTTAGTATGCCACACACATCATGTGGAGCATAGAACTTTAGGGCCCCAACGCTCTCGCTCCTTATTACATTCACTATTTCTCATTATCATTCTCAAAAAGAAGGAAATTAGAGGCAAAAAATCCATTTAATGCATTAGTTAGGGTTGTTCCACAGCGACAAAGTGAGAAGAATTAAGCTTGGGTTGAAAACCCCGCTGGACCCTCCGCCCACTCCCCAACCGGCATTAGAGTGCGCGTTGGGATACGTCAGCCCTAACTCTCACCCATGACATGTGGAACAACCTAACTAATGCATTAAATGGGTTTTTGCCTCTAATATACATATATATTATGGCAGGACGGTAGTGCTACCATAGTTAGGGTTGAGGAGCCATTTACATGTTAAACCTAAAAGTTTGCACCTTAATAACTTTGCAACCATTAAACAGATATGCCTGGAATTTGGAATACATGATCAAGACCAATATGCCTTAGGATTTGCCAAGTTACGTACCAGTCGGATATATGGTTGTGGAGTTATTAAGCATGATCTGCGCGTGCATTTACGCTTTTTTAGGATTTCTACGGTCGCACCTACAGGTCGCACGGTTTGCACGACCAGTATGAAATCTTCAGGGAACGTGTGGCCAGGGTCCTCAATGTGCCTTTTGAAGATTTCATGAAAAAATATTAAACGGTTCAAAAGTTGTTCAAAAAACAAATTCCCATTATAAGTCAATGGGAAAAGTTAACAAAAAGTTAGACAGTGTCGCAAATGCAGTTTTTACTTTCACAAATAGCCCTTTTACTGTCGCAAATTCGCCATTTTGTTTTCAGTTGGTGATCAGAAAAATGTGTGGCATTTAAATTGGGGCCATCTAGCAACCTAATTATTTTTGTATTCACCTAGTCGGACCCTGAGGATGCTAGCCATGTCTTTATTTTGGGGTAAAACACCCCAGAAATATGTTTTTCACATTTCTGGAAAAAGTACTTTCTAAAGTACTTTTGCACTTGCAACACTGTCGAATGAATTTGCGAAAGCTTTCGCAAATTACGACAGTACTTTTCTAGGCTGTGATAAAATGACAGGAATTCTTTGGCACCCCGCTGCAAAAGAACGGTTTGGTGATTTGGCCTGAAATCTGGAGGAACCGTAGCCGATATCTCACAGATGTGCCTTTTAGTGTTTCATTGAAAAAATATTACACGGCGGCAAAGTTACGGCACTCCAAAGTTGATGCTTTTTCCCATAGGATAACATTACTGCGTCCAACGCATTACAGCAATACTTTGGCGCCTACTGCAAAATAACGGTTCTGTCTTTTGGGCTGAAATATGGAGGGAAGACAGCCAACATCCCACAGATGTGCCTTTCAGTGGTTTGGTGAAAAAATATTACAGGGAGCCAAAGGTATGACACTCCGAACTTCTCTTTTTCCCATAGGATAACATTAAGGCATTTGCCGACATTTCAGGAGCCGTATCTGGAAACTGTCTGCGAGATCACGGACTTTGTCAGAAAATACTTAGCCCCTAACAGGGCTAGGTATAAAACAACCAGGAAAGTCATAAATCATATCACTTTTATTTTTTTTTTCTACGTCGTACGGTTCCTGAGATATAAGCAATTTAGTATTCCAACTCCTCATTTTAAGCTCCGAGACCCATTATTATGCATACATTCTTTGTACTCACTGTCTTTCTCTATGAAGCTTTTGGGGAAAACCAGCCTGTGCACTTAAATTACTGTTACCATTGCCCTTTCCGCTTGCGGTTCCGTACCCGTTTCACTTACCATTCACGTCTACGCCACCATGTGCGTTATCCTTTGCATTTTCATTTGCGCTTGTGTTTCCATTATTTTTTACCATTTGTGTCTACAGTACTGTTTCTCTTTCTGTTTTGCTTTGCGTCACCATGCCCATCGAGCTCCATGCTCCTGATGCCACATTACATTCATCATTTCTCATTATCATTCTCAAAAATAAGGGAAATTAGAGGCAAAAAACTCTGTTTAATGTATCAGTTAGGGTTGTTCCACAGTGACAAAAGTGAGGAAATTCGGTGTTAGGGTTGAAAACCTTCCTTGGACCTCCCAGCCTACTCCCCCAACTGGCATTGGGGTACGCATTGGGGTCTTCGGTCCTAACTCTCACCCCATTCTCCTATACCTCTGCTTCTTTACACATGTGATAGGGTGAGAGGTAGGGCTGACGACCCCAATGTGCACCCCAATGCCGGTTGGGGGTGAGCTGGGAGGTCAAGGGTTTTCAACCTAACCTGTCACTGTCCTGTGGGGCTAACTAACATGCATTAAATTGAGTTTTTGCCTCTAATATTTATGTATATATATATATATATATACAGTATATATATATATATATATATATATATATATATATATATAGATATATAATATATATAGATAGATACATATTTGTGTGTTTTGTAGGTGAGGAGGGGTTGACATGGGCATGTAATCATGGCATTGTTCTACATCACAGGTCACACAGAAACTGTTGGTTTGCATATTCCAGTGCTCAATGAGAATTATTTGTGCTGAAACTGGAAATGGATATCTCTCAAGCACATGAAGGTAAGTATTTTTTTGGGGGGGTGGGGGGAATCATATTGCAGGTTTGTCTCTAATGGTTTCTTATTTTGTTACTTCTTCACAGATTTTATCAACATCCTTCTGGAGTCTGGTTGTTAGGATGGTCATGGTCATGTAATGAAACGACTTCTGCATGTTGCATGTGTGCCCAAGCTCAGGGAGAGGGTGCCTGATGTTGAAGAACTTTTTTGGATAAAGCCACTTTGACAGAACAACAAAGCATCTGGAAGTGTCATAAAAAAAGAAAGGAATGACTTCTTACAACTTAATTGTTATGTGTCCCTCCCTGGTTCTCAAATCTCAATCTAAAGTCAAGTTACATTTCAAACCCACATCTTGTCAACTAACACAATCTGTGTTCAATATTTGCTGCAGTCTTTCCAAAACAATGAAATGGATGAAATAAAATCTTCATACTTACCAGAATGGATATCACATGGATATTACATCGCTTCTTCTCTGTATGGTACAGCTACAGTACCATTCCCAAAGATCTTTAGCGATGGAGCCTTTTTTTGTTACCCTGTAAAAGAAACATGAAGAGTACCGTATGTGTTTTACCATTGTGGCTCTGAAAAGCAACAGAAAACAAAACATACAACTAAAGGAAGTGAAGCAACATGACAAACATGAGTACACATACTCACTTTATGGTTTAAATATTAAGAAGCTTTGTGTCTGTGGCTGATGGATGTGGTGGTCCAGACAGACTCAGGCTCAGTGGTGGCAATTTCTAACATCAGTCCCGGTGGTGGTGGTGGTGGTAGTCCGGGGGTCAGACAGACTCATGGTGGCAGTGGCTAACATCAGTCCCGGTGGTGGTGGTCTGCGGGGCAGACAGACTCAGGCTCAATGGTGGCAGTGGCTAACAGCAGTCCCAGTGGTGGTGGTGGTCCAGGGGCACACCACCTTTTAAAAACTTCAGTTAAAAACCTGCCAACATTAACCACATCTTCATCCTCATAAAGAAAGCTGCCCTCACAGTCGTCAATGTCTGAAGTCTGACCACTGGGAAATTCTTTCTCCATTGTGTCATCATCTACGTCAGTGGTGGGCCATTTCAGCAAGCCACTGCCAGTGCCACCAGGATGCTCCATTTCTACATCAGCAAGACCACCATGACTAAGCCGTGGTACAAATACCGAGGCTGCAGTCTGTGTTGGTATGTGCCTCTCATTCATTTTAATGTATGTTAGCAAACTAACATTTGCAGGAGACAGGTTTGTCCACCAATCCCTGACTATTGCACCTACTGAGCTGAATATCCTCTCAACACTTACACTGGAGGGTGGGCATGTGAGGTACTTCAGTGCCACTGCAGTCAGCTCTGGTCATTCACTGACCTCTCCACTCCAGTACAAAAGAGGATCTGCATTTCTTGTCAGATGCCTGTTTTCAGACAAATATGACTCAACCATTCTCTGTGCCGAACTAAGTCCAGTTGTTGATGCATCATCCTGTTCTCCCAAATCGTTTATTTCACAAATATCCACTTAGGACAAAGCCTCCCAAAGCGGGTAGATGCCAGCCACTTTGTATGACAGACCACCTGGAAATGCAGTCCCCTTCCCCTTGCAGGATATGCTTGATGGTCCTCCAGGTATACCTTCAGCCAGATTATGCTGCTGAGGTTTGCTGACCTTGGCACGTGACTTCTGTGCCCCATGAACCAAGCCCACCAGTTGACCACTGATATTTTTCACCTGTTCAGGCCTTCCCTCCAGTACTGATGCAATTCCATGTTTGTATCGTGGGTCCAGCATTGCTGTTATGGCAAAGTGGTCACTACACTGAATGCTCACAATGTGACGATTCTGGTCAAATACTGTCAGCATGTGTTGCAGCAACATAATGCTACCACTGTCTCTGGCAACATCAAGGCTATGCTGTACATTCACCAATGTTTGGCTCAGCACCCACAGCAGTGGAACTGATCGGTTAATGAAGGCAGACTCACCACTCACTGCCTGTGTGGAATGTTCAAAAGGCCGCAAAATTGTTAATACGGAGTCCATGAGGCGCCACTGCTCATTTGTCATAGACATGGAGGCCCCTGAACTGTCATGGCTAGTATGCATCACAAGATATTCTGAGATGGCTTTGTATTGTTCATACAACCTCTCTGCCATGTATAAAGTGGAGTTCCATTGGGTGACAACTTCCAGCTTCAAGTGGTGCTGAGACAGGCTGTTTTGTATCTGCAGCTGCTGCAGTTGGTCGTGGGCCTTTCCAGATCTTGAAAAGTGAGAGCAGATATATCGTGCAATGGTCTGCATTTCCTTTACATCAGGGTGCTGCAGAAACTTCTGCACCACAAGATTTAAACAGTGGGCCATCCGTGGAACAAGAAAAAAACACCATTCGTGATGCATTTCACCACATTTGACCCATTGTCACTTGCTTTGAACCCAGCTCTCAGGGACAGAGGATTTAGCCATCTGTCAACTTCAGTCAGTACCATGTCCAACATGTTCTCACCAGTGTGTGAACAGGTCACATTATGCATAGCAATAGTTGCATACTGTTGAATTCAAGGAAGATTTCTACCACTACAATTTACCTTACTGCACTGATTATTCACACTACCAACATCACAAACAATCCCCGGCACCTGCACCCAGTGTGCAGTTATACACAAATATGAACTCCCCGCTGTTTTGCCACTTGTCCACATATCCATACTTAAATGGATGAATGGAGAGGAGTAATGTTGAAGGGCATGTCTTACTGAGTCGGACACAGTGTGGAGCAACTCGGGGACAGCACAGGTAGAAAAGTCTGTCCCTGATGGGACTTTCCATTTTAGACAGGCATGTGCAGCAAACCCCCAGAACCCAGAATTCTCCACAAAGGAGAAGGGCAAAAGATCAATTGCTAGGATTTCCGCTACAGCAACATTAAGTTCACGTGACTCTGTATGATTGGGGAGTACTTCAGCTTATGCATTAAAACACTCTGTAGCGTGGGCTGACTTAAACATTTTACATGGGGTGTGTTGATCACAAATGGTTGTGCTCTGTGATGAATGGCATTGGCAGGGGGTGGAATGTGGACATTTGATGAAGACAGTTGCACAGGTGATGATGACAAACCCAGAAATGCTGTTATTTTGCCAGATTTGCCAATCGGGGTTGATGTACCACTTGCACTAGACATACTGCATTCACCACCACCACCACAAAAACTATTACTCTCACCAGCACTGGACAACATTTCAAAGTCATTATGGTCCTCCACCTCATCATGCCTGTAGTACTCCTCTGCTCTTATTACCACACTACTGCACATGTTTAATTTCCTACTGGGCTTAACAGTCATGGAAGGGGATAACATGCTATGGTTGCCGGTGACGCAGGTGAATGCCCCACTGTGGTATTAGCTGCCAGCTTGTGCTGGGTCCACAGTGCCAAGTACCTATTCTTAAGATGTGTATGCTGTCCTCCTGTGCCCAGATGGCTACCCTTTTTACCTTGACTCATACGAACATAGCAAACCTAGCAGATTGCAACTGAATCATCATTTGCATCTTGAACAAAAAAATCCCAAACAAGGGATTGTGATGCTCAGCTTTTAACATGTCCATGATATGGCTTATTTAAGTGCATTATTTTAAGCACTGAAGTGGGAGAGGCATGTGATGTTTCGGACACTGCAAACCTGGACTGCAACTGACCACCACAACTACCTATCATATTGATTACTGGGTCATCATCATCATCATCATCAACTAAAACCAATAAATCCCAAGTTTTTATAGGGGGGGATTCCTGCAAACAGACTCAGACACAGCCACTTTGAATTTCTTTTCTCCGGTTTCCAACTGGGGTCAATTACATCATCATCATCATATTCATCAACGTCACACACATCCACATCTTCTGCTTGGATGCTAGCATGTGGACTGCATGTTGAAACAACAGCAACATAATCATCATCATCATCATCACATTCATCATCAGCATCTACACCACCATCACCTGATATTGTTTCACCACACTGAATCACTGCATGGAAAATGTGTGACATTAAGTGCCATGGTGGACAGAATATCACATTGTATGCTATCGTTGACATGATTATCAGAATCCTCAGATTCAGTTACTGGGATGATACTGGGAAGTATAACATCATCTACGCTGCCACTCACTTGCATTGCTTCACACTGAACATGTTTGGATACGGTGCACTGGTCAGAATTAGAACTTGATGCAACAATACTAATTCTACCTCCACCACCACTAACACCAGAAACAATAACACCACCGGCTGGGAAAACATCATCTCCTCCAACTATGAGTGAAGCTACTGATTGGGCTGTAAAAAACATTGCAGGAGAAATACCTTTCCTCACATCAGCAATGCACTTCTGCATCTGCGTACTAATACCACACCCACTGACCATCTTACTGCCAACATTGCCATGGCGAGAAACAGCTTTGCTTGCACTTCTTTTTGCAGGCATTTTGGGGGATCAACCACAATATTATAACCAAACTCAGATTTTGATACATTCACTGTCTGATTGGAGAGACACTGGATGTGAAGCCAAATAAACAACTGTGGCTTCAGCAACAGATCAGAGATTACTCTGAGACTGTCACAGAATTAAAACAACTTTAGTCAGTAACCAGTGGTGCTGATGAGGTCACAAAAACAATCCAATCTGGTAAAAAATACCTTTTGAACGTGGGGGGGGCACTGAATGCAGACAGTGCAGATTTCTACAGCACTACAAGCAGGTAAACTAAGAACAGATACCACGATCGCAGTATAAAAACAGGCAGCTGCAGTGGATAGGAGGTTCACACTGCTGTGCCTGCAATTACACTAGTCTGTGGCACAATAAAAGGTATATTATTTGATGCACACAACACTGCACACGCACTCACACACAGAAGAGTTTATGTACAATGCTGAATGAAGAATGCGTAGCAAATGCAAAAGTTCAGTACTATGCCAAATTACATATTCTAAATTTGTAATGTAAACACCCTAAACTTATGAACTGCTGCACCACATCCACACAACAAACAGAAAGGCAATTTCTACTGTTACTGACAATATTACTGTGTCAACATTAACACAGTCAGTTATATAACAAAAATATAACCAAAAAACAAAGAAATCACTATTTCTCCAGCTTAAATCTACCTACACAACAGATACGCACCTCCCCCAAAGCACACTTTCTCTGTCTTTCACCACACACATTGAATGTTGTAAATTAACATTCAAAATTTACACAAAAACAAAAATGCTCAGTGATATCAGCACAGGAGGGTCTCCTACAATCGATGAACTAAAGTTGGATCCCAAAAAAAACCCAGCAAAAATGCTTTTTGAACAGTTTTTACAAGATTCCTATCACAGACAGCTTTCAGATCACACTGTCTCCTACTCCTTTCTACTCATACTACCCCGAACTGAGGCTGTGCAGATCAATATAGAGCCCATGTGACCTGAAATCCCATAAATCACTGCAAAATTTGCCTTTGGAGCTCAAGAACAAGGCGAAGTGAGTCGAAGTGCACAGCCTGCAGTGCACTTCACCTTACATTTGGCAGAGTAGTGGTCTGGTGAGGCGGAGTAATGTGAAGTCATTGGTTTCAATGACTTTGCATTCCACATTATAATGCGAAGTACTCCGCTTCGTGTTGTGGAGTACTCCGCGAATCTGTCTTTGCTCCATGAATAGCTTCACAAAGCAGATTGAGCCCACTTCACCCACCACTAAAGGGGAATGTGCTGATTGTGGAATATTTCAATCTGATAGGGGTAGATTGGAACATCCCTGCTACCTCCAGTGCAAGGAAGCAGGTGCTCCTGGACATGATCCAGCATGGCCTCCTGGCACAGCTGATCAGTGGGCCAACACAACTAGTTAACACGCTAGACTTTGTGCTGTCAAATGGGTAGGCAGTGAGGGAAATAAGGGTGGAAGACCCACTAAATGGTAATGACCACCAAACAGTGTTGTTCACTGTCAAGTTGGGCAGGGAGTCTGGAGGCATGGTAACAAAGGTGGTTGATTTTTGGAGGGTGAACTTTGGGATGATGAGAGAAATACTGCAAGGGAGACTTCAGGGTATTAGACCAGAGATGGATGCACAGCAAAAGGGGACATTATTAAAACTGGGCTAACAGAGGCTACAGAAGCTTGCACCATGACTAAGAGCTATAAGTGCAGAGCCAGGAAACCATGCTGGCCAAACAGAGAAGTGTTGGAGGGGGTGAGGGCAAAGACAGATGCATACCAGAAGTACAGGAGAACAAGGAAGGAAGAGGACAAGGAGGCTAATGTGAGCTGGTCCAAGGAGGTGACCAAGCAAGTGAGAATAGCCATGACCTCCAGAAAGCTAAGGTTAACGTAGGGCATTAAGGGAGGGGAGAAGGACTTATTTAGATATGTCAGGGAAAAGAGGACGTGCAAAGACCATGTAGTGAAGATAAACTGGGAAGGGGAGTGGATGGAAAAGGGATAAGAACATGCAGAAGTACTAAATGAATACTTTTGCTCCATCTTCACAAAGGAGAAGGATGGCCCACTACCACCATGGACTGGTAAGCTGGGGGTTGGAGGGGAGAAGATTATGAATGGAATGATCAAGAGGAGTAGAGTACTAAAGGGTCTGAGGGCATTGAGGGTGGACAAGACACCGGGTCCTGATGGCATCCACCCCAGGGTGCTGAGGGAGATAGTGGAGGTGTTGGCTGAGCCACTAGCAGATCTGTTCAACGCCTCCCTGGACATGGGATGGGTGTCTCAGGACTCGAGGGTGGCCCATGTGGTGCCCATACACAAGAGTGGCCCTAGGGAGGAGCCAGAAAATTATTAGCCTGTCAGTCTCACTTCCATAGTGGGTAAACTTATGGAGATGATACTGAAGGAGAGGCTGGTGTTATTTCTTGAGGGTAATGACATCCAGGATGGGCAGCAGAATGGGTTCATCTCAGGGAGGTCTTGTCAGACCAATCTATTGGAATATTATGACTGGGTAACAAGAGTGCTGGATATGGGTCATGCTGTAAATGTCCTGTACTTGGACTTCAGCAAGACCTTCAATTCAGTGTCTCATAGGAGGCTAGGGGGACTTGACTGCTGCGGAGGTGGGGACAAAGCTGACAAACTGAATATGGAACTGGTGGCAGGGGAGGCTGCAACAGGTGGTAGTGGGGGTGGTCTTGCGACTCTTAGACCAGTGATGAGCAGTGTGCCACAGGGCTAGGTCCTGGGCCCGGTGCTATTTGGGCTCTTTATCTCAGATATTGCACATGCAGTTGGGAGCAGGGTTAGTCTGTTCACAAATGATACTTAAATGGGGCAGTGGTGGATGAAGATGATGAATGGAAACAACTACATGGGGACCTAACCAAACTGGAGGTATGTTCAGAGAAGTGGTAGCTGGGATTCTATGCAAAAAAGTGCAAGGTTATGTACTTCAGGGCAAAGAACTCAAGGAGAGACTATTGGCTGGGAGGGGTGAGGCTGGGGATCAATGAGGAAGAGAAGGACCTTGGGGTGTTGGTAACAGGGAACATGAACAATTCTGCCCAATGCAGGAAAGCAGCAGGTAAGGCAAACAGGATGCTGGGCTGGATTGCAAGGGGTTTCTCGTCCAGGCATAGGGAGGTGATCCTGTCCCTCTACTGATCTTTGGTCAGGCTGCACTTGGAGAAATGTGTGCAGTACTGGCGGCCATATCAGAAAAGGGATATTTACTGGAAGGTGTGCAACAGAGGGCAATAAAAATGTTACAGGGGATGGAGGGCAAGGCCTACGAGGCAGGCTGATTGAGCTGAATATGTACGTGCTGGAGGAGAGGAGGGATAGGGAGGGATATGATTGAAATGTTCAAGTATTTGAGGGGGATAAACAAAGTTAGCACTGAAGGAACGTTTAAACTGAAGAAGGGTAGGGACATGAGGGGGAACAGACTAAGATTGGAGGGAGGAAGATTTAGGAGGGAGATGAGGAGTCACTCCTTCACAGATAGGGTGGTGTCTAAATGGAATGCATTACCAGAGGGGTGGTATCGTGTAAGACCATAGGAAGTTTTAAGGCCATCATGGGAATGACAGATGGGCATGGGGTTGGGACAGCTGCAATCTATAGGGCTAGTTGCACACTCGGGCAGACATTGATAAACTGGGTGGTCTGTTTCTGCTGGTAGATTCGTATGTTGTTATGTTTATAATTCAGGACCAGACACCAGAGGATGGTACACATGAATAATATTGCAACCTTCTCATGGCCTGCTTTTAACTGCTATGCATTCAAATGACCTAATCTTTCCCATGGGGTATGTTATGAGTTCTAAGGTGGATCTAAAACAGATGTCCATTCCCCACACTCCCACCTTCCACAACAAACCACTAAGTACCCAGCTATTACAGATGCCACCATTACAGGACCATAGTCATCCCCTAGCCAGAACACTATGATACATACCAGGTCAGCTGAGGAGTCTCCAATGAGGCCCTCTATAAAAGTAGGATTATCCCTCAGTGATCTGGCATCTATATCAATAGCAATACCATAACCTTGGTAGTGTAGATGTCAAGTCACTGCTCCCAGTCCTTCTGCCCCATGCCCATTCCCAATGATGGTAACTGGCACTGGGCACTCACCATCTTCCACATGTAAGTACTTGCATATCCCCTGAGGGAGGTTATAAATGTAAAGGAGGTACAAGAAATCTAGGTGAGAGTACAGAGGTTGGCAATACTAGGGGTTACCATGGAGATGGGAGACTGAGCCACTAGTCACGCTGGCATGATCTACAGACCTTAAACACAGGTGGAGGACATAGATAAGGCACTGAAAGAAGCCAATGGCCCAATTTTAGAAAAAGGGGAGGTGATACTGGTGAGGGACTCCAATCTGCAAGATATAGGCTGGAGCTTCACAGCTACCACTTTAGCTTGAAGCAGGCATCTCCTGAACTCCCTGCAAAGGATGTTTCTGAGGCAACTAGTCAGGGAGCCCACTCATAATGGGGCAATACTGGATCTGATGCTCACTAACAGGGATAGTGTTGCAGATGTAAAGGGGGAGTCCACTTTGGGACCAGTCATTATCATACAGTGGGGTTCAACATAAGGATGGCAGTGGAATCAACCCACACAAGGACAAGAGTCCTGGACTTCAGGACCACAGATTTAAGAAAAATGGGTGAGTGCCTCAGAGACATCTGAGTGGGTGGGCATGACCTGGGTCTGGTAGAGGAAGAGTGGGCATAGCTAAGGGAGGCACAGTGAAAGCAACAAAGCTCTGCACAAAGGAAGTGAGCAGAAGCAGAAGGAAAATGAGACTGCTATGGTTCTCAAAACAAGAGGCTGAAAAGGTAAAGTCTAAATGGATAGTATTTAGGAGCTATAAGCATCAGACACAGAGGGAAGAAGAAAGAGGTGTATGAGAAGGAGCAGACAGAGTAAGGAAAAGCAGTAAGGAGTGCAAAGGCACAAACTGAGAAAAGAATAGCTCAGAGGGAAATAAAGATGGCAAGACTTGTTTAAGAACATAAGTGAAAAGAGGAGGATGATGGGAGGGATTGTAAGATTAAGAAGGAAAGATAAAGGACTGTGCAGTACTGGATCAGGAGAAAGCAGAAATCCTGAACAAATACTTTTGTTCAGTGTTTACAGAGGAAGGGGAAGCAGAGGGGCCACAAAAGAGCAACAGAACTGGAGGGAGAGAGGAAAATACTAGCCCTTTTTCAGGAGAGAGAGGCCTGAAGGGACTTGCAAATCTGAAAGTGGTCAAAGCTATGGGGCCAAATGGGGTACACTCAGAAGTATTGAGGTAGCTAAGGGAGGTACTGGTAGCGTCTCTAAGACTCCTATTTAACAGCTCATTTGAAACAGGGTGTTTCCAGAGGACTGGCAGAGGGCAGATGTAGGCCCACTTTGCAAAAGCGGTCACAAGGAAGAGATTGGCAACTAAAGGCCAGTCAACCTGACATCGATAGTGAAGAAGTAAATGGAGACACTGCTAAAGGAAAGAACTGTGGATTTTTTTTAATCCAGCAGATTACAAGACCCAAAGCAGCCTTGATTCATGGAAGGGGACAGTGTGTAGAAGGTTTATAGTTCAAAACAAGGTTATTCCAATCACAATGTTAAACATGATTACAAAATTATTATGATAACATCATAAATACAAATAAAAAACACATATAAAAATAAAATTCACATTAATAAAAACTTATATTAATAAAAACATTTATCTCTATATTTAGTGATGTCCATAAATTCATACTATATTACATATCACATTCCCTAATATAAAGTGCTTCAGCCATTCACGATACATACACCATGTCCATCTATATTCATTGTTCTATTGTACATCCTCTTTGATCTCTCATTCCCCTTCTAGTTGCATCCAACACAGCCTTTTTTAACTTATTTCTCATTCTTTCCTTTAACTTTAGCAGTACACAATAAATAATTTCCCAAGCTTTTACTTGTGAATTCATCATGTGTATTAAAGATGATTTCTGTCAAAGATTATTTAGCTAGTCCAATTTCCTCCAATCTGGTATATTGGAAAACAGTTTAAAAAAAATGAGTTTGTTGTATATTATATCTACTTCATGTCCAAAGGACATGCAGCATACCTTCTTCCTCATTATAACCACAACCACATTTTTGAGAAATTTATCTAGATCTGTCATATCTGCCCAACAGTAAGTTGTCTTTTTGGATCTCAAACTTATACCTTGAAATGTTTAGTCTCAGCTTGGGGTCCACTAATACATCCAAACACTTTGGGTAACCATAATCTTGCATGCTATTTGCATACCACTTAGAGTATTTGCTATCTTTTATATTCTGCTAATCTATCTTTTTCCAATAATCTCTTATTTTTTTAACTAAATATGGAGAATATTGCTTACTCAGGGACATTTTTTGCTTATGTGAGTCTAGCAAGTCTGTTAAATTATATTTTTCTAACACAGCTCTAACACCTTTGTATCATATTGAGTCATAACACTTTCTTTCAAGCCATTGTTCTTTTTATTGTAAACATAAACTTGACAACCTCTCTTGTACAGTTCTGTTTAATCTCAAACAAATTTCAACTTTCTTGCATCAGTCAGTATATTTACATTATCCAGACCCAATTCTGCTCTTAAATAGCTAGCTGGGAAGGAATGGCATACTCCTAACATTCTTCTCAGAATCTTGTATTTTGGGCTCATCAGTTTATTTCTACTGTCACTATCCCATATTTCAGTATCATACATTAATTGGGCATAGTATTTTACTTTAATTACTTCAACCATTGGTCTTACTGTTAGACCCCCATATGCATAATTAAATCTACATAGGGCATTAGCTATCTCTTTTTTAATTTATCTGTTGTTTTTTCTATATGATCTATCCATCTTCCATTTTTTGTAAGCATTATGCCCAAGTACTGATAAGCTTTCACTATTGTTAATTTTTCTCCATTATAAGAAAAAGATCCCTTGTGTTTCCCTTTTCCAAATATTGAAATTTGTATTTTGGTGAGGTTTACAACCAGCTCAAGAGAACCTGCAATATTTTGCAACATATATTAATCTTTTTCTGCAGTCCAACTGTGGTCAATGCCAATAAAACAATATCATCTGCAAAAGCCAATATTCCACAGTTCTCATACAGTATTTTAGGAGAGTCTGTATTTGATTCCCCAATTTCCTCCAATAGACCATTTACATATAATGAAAAAAGGGTAGGTGCCATCACACACCCATGTCGTACCCCTTTAGTAATTGGTATTGCTTTCAATAATTTGCCACTATGGCCTAGCCATATTTTTGCCCATGTATCAGTGTATGCAGTTCTAATTATTGATATTAAATCATCATTTATTCCTCTCTCCCTCATAATACTTCACAGAAAAGTCCTATTAACTGTGTCAAATGCCGCTATAAAATCAACGTATACAACATACAATTTTCATTTTCTTAAGACTGTATATTTTTCGATCAAATGACTGAAAACAAAACAGTTATCTAGAGTACTGTACTCCTCTCTAAATCCTGCGTGGGCCTTACTTATACCACCAGTTTGTTCTATTTCTATTTTTAATGTGTCCAATATCATTTTTGAAAATATTTTTAGACTCACATCTAATAGACTTATGGGTCTATACATCTGTCCATTACATTTCCTTTTTATGTATGGGCACTATGACCAC
Organism: Neoceratodus forsteri; assembly: GCA_016271365.2. NCBI lineage: Eukaryota > Metazoa > Chordata > Ceratodontiformes > Ceratodontidae > Neoceratodus > Neoceratodus forsteri. The sequence continues at coordinate 118,683,495 of CM028136.1, read as the reverse complement.
ACCTTTCCAGGTCTGAGAGTATACTGGATCCCTCATGCATTTATTAAATAGTACAAAAAATAATTCAGACCACCATGATACATTTATCATAAAGACTTCAGCTGTTATTTGATCTGGTCTTTATTACATTTCAAATCTTGTATAGCAAAGTAAACATCTGATCTTAAGATATGAACCTGTCTTTCCCTTTCAACAATATCTTGATCCCTATTAGGAACACTATTCATGTGAATAGCTCTGTGAAGTATTCCACCCAGGTTGTTTCCTGTATATAAGTATTATTTACTTTTTTGTATAATTGTTTATACCCTTTGCACTAGAGCACAACATTATTTGGAATCTCCTTTCTTTATTATCTGTAACATTTTCACCCTGTTACCATGAGTATATTGCAATTTTTTGGTTGTCAAGAGCTTTATTTTATATTTTATCCTTTCTTGTCTTAACAATTCATACTTCTCTTTTTCCTTTGCTCTTCTTGTCTCTCTAATTCTAGATGTTGATCTATTTTTTTGTTGCTGGCATTCTTTGTCAAACCATGTATGATCTCTCGTATCTCCTGTCATATTTATAGATTCTTTATATAAACTATATTGCATTTTATCAAAAAGTACCTCCAAATATTCCATAAGTTGCTGTTTAGTCTTGTTGAAGAGTCCAGTTTTAAACTCCTGTACTGACTCTGCGTACAGTATTTGACTTACTTTATTTTCAACATGCATGTCCCATTTACGTCTTTTATTATTCCTTATTTCCGTAATATGTTCTTCTGATATTATTTCTTGTCCTACATCATTTTCTTTGGGAAGCAGGCCAGTTAATACTATTGTTAAATGGTAACTTTCTGACCTAGAAGATATATATAAAGTATCCCAACCAGCGGGTTCACCATTCCAAAGAATCAAATCAGGTAGAGTAGCTCCATGGGATTTAATAAATGTACCTCTTCCCTGATGATCCCCTTCCACCTTTCCATTTAAGGGATATCAGTTAGCAATGGCTTGTATTTGTAAGAGTCGTTGACCAGCCTGATTACATTTTAGGTCTTGTGTGTTTCTTATATAGTCACATTCTATGTTTAGGTGGCCAAAAAAGCAATTATCCATAAATCCATCGAATATCCTGATTCTAGTGTTCAAGTCACCCAACAATAATAAATCTATTTTAAGGGTCACTTATCAGAACTTCAGTTATTATTTTTTCAAGATGGTCCAATGCATTATTATAGCAGAATTTGGACCCACTAGGTGGTATATATACATTCAACAATATAAATACCCTTTTTGAAGACCTAAGCAAAGAAATTATAAAATTTTTCTCCAGATATAAGTTTTGATGCACCTCACATATAACCATTTTAATATATGTCGCTAGACCTCCTGAAGGTCTTCCAAACATACTTTCTCTAGTTGCAATTACATGTGATACCTCGTATCCATTCCAGGTTATTTGTTCCTCTTTTTCATGCCAAGTTTCCTGGCAGCATATTATATCTCCTTGATTAAAAAAGTCCTCAAAATCTTTTTCTCCAATCTTTTTAACAAACCCTGCCAAATTCCATGATATCATTTTAATTGCAATACTATACTCTTTACTATAAAGGGTTCTATCATTCTTTTCCTCTATGCTCAAATTATTAAGTCATTCTTGCATACTTCCTAAGTTATTCTCCCTGTTCAAATTGTTCTCCAAATCCTTACATGAGTTTCCATTATGGGTTTCATTTAGCTCTATCAGAAGCAGCCCCAAGGCATCCAAAGCCTCACTTTTCTGCAGGAGTTGCTGAGCTATTTCTTTACTTTTCACAATAATATCTACTTGTGATGAGTCGCAACTCCTGCTCAAAAATTGGACACCCTGTCCTCCCAGTCTTACGCCCATATAGTTGACAAACAGATTACATATGGAACCTTTTATTTTATAACTATTTTCTCTGTTGAGTCTTGACATTCCAAACAATAATAACACCACCAGAGCATCAGTGATCCCTGGCTTCCCTTGATGGGCATTGTATTTATCCATATTTGGGAAAGTCACTTTCAGCTCCTTAAAATTTAGGAGATTCCCATTCCTCCAAATGTAATTTGCTACTATAGCACAGGCAAAAAATATTTCAATAGTATTGATGCGGCCATCTTCACTTTTCTTTATTTCCAAAATATCATTTTCTAAGATTGCAAGCTTGGCTGGAGCAAACATTTCTTGAATTACTTATTGTTTTAATATTTAACTTGTGAAAGATGGAAATTGCAGCTTTGTAGTAAAGCATAGAAATGGTTTACTATTTTCCCAATCTATTGGCTTAATAGCTAACCTGTTACCACTAACTGCTCCAGTATTTACAAATTGATCTTTTTTGTTGTCCACATCCTTCATTTGTTCTTCCATATAGCTATCTGTTATATCTCTTGCAAAGGAGCCCTTACTGGTTTTATCCCGGTTCCTGTTTTACAGCTGTGTTTATTAAATAACTGGAGTTCCTGTTCAAGTTTTTGGAGTTTTTTCCCCAACTCACTTTTCCAAATTCTTTGCTCCATTACCCATTCCTCATCTACTAGATTATTTACATCTGCAACTTCTTTTTACTTGTCAGATTCTCCAGGAGATAGACTTATTGATTTGATTGCTTCTGCTAGATCATAGCCAGGCTTTTTTTTTTCATTTCCTTTCAGGCTTGCTACCCTCTTTTTATTGTTATTCCTAGTATCTTTTGTCATCACACCTTTCTTGCTGTTCTTGTTTTTTTTTTTTGTTTTGTTTTGTTTCTTCTCCTAGTTGTCCTTTTTTTCTTGTTGGTAACTTTGTTATGTCCTGGTGTGAGCAGAATCACTATTTCTGAAAAGTCTGGTCTTAACTCATTGGGTCCAGTAGCCGCCATATAGCGCTGAAACCATACATTGCTGAACCTGACCCAAAATGGCCTCCCGGACCCACTGAGTTAAATTACTGGCTGTGTTCTGTGACTCTAATAAAATTTCTGAGTCAGATTGTTTAGGTGGTGAAATTTCATCTAGCTTACACATCACAGTAACCAATTTCACATTCACCATAGCCACACTGTATCTCACATTCTCAGTTTCATTCTTTAAGGGAACTAGTTGCTCCATAAGGAGCAATTTGGCAGTATATTGATGTCCAAGAAGTGCATCTAGATGATCACTCAAACAATTAGGGACATAATATGGTTTCAAGTCCTCCACATTTTTATTACTAGTCACTGTCTCCTTCATTTTCTTTGGATTATTAAAATTGCTAGCTTCAAGAACAGTTCTTATAACTAATATAATTCTCTGTAGCTCAGTTGTTACATCTCTTAATTCTACTTCAGAGACCAAAAGGAAATCTTTTTGTTTCCTGCAGTCATTATTTTCCACATTTACTCCACTGTAACTCACCAGGGTTAGGTTTAGGTTACTTATACTGTCCTCCTCAGAGATCAGTCTCAGGGATTGTTCTAAGCTTTTACTTTAAAAATTATGGATTGTCTGGGATCTCTGGAACATCTGTGTAACATCGTCCCTACTAGCTGGTTGTTTAGGGGTAGAGGTCTTCTCCAGAAAGATATTTTTCTGTTGTATCAAATGACCTGTTATTTTTGATTGTTTAGGATTTTTTATTCTTTTTCCACAATCAAGAATAGATTGTCCTAGAAGGGGTGAAGAGTCCTTCTGTTTCTGCTTTTGAAGCCTGGTATTAATCATTTTACATAAATTAATAAGATACAACTGGTATATAGGTAGTAGATCTCTCTTGTGCAGCCTAATTGGTTAATTAGGCACAGCTAATCATGTAACTCTCAAAATGGCCCATATAATTTGGGAAGGAAGGACTTATTAACAAACATATTGCATGCCAAATATAGAGACAAATATATCCATAGAACACAAAAAACAACCCTACATAAATTCCAATAAAGTGTGGTTTCGATGAAAATGTTTACTTTCAAAAGAGTAACGATTACAGTTCAAAACAGGATCACTTAAATAGGTAGTGGCTCACATCAATCAAGTTCTTACATTAAAAAGTCCTACTCTCTCTTGTTAAAATGATGACTTTCTTTTGTCTTCCTTTAGGATCGAGGTTCATATAGAAACAACTGTTCCAATCTTATTTCAATCTTAGTTCTCTTAGTTCTCTTGACATCAACACAGTGTATTGGTTCAGATGGTTCTAGTATGTCCTCATAGGTTATAAAGCAGTAAGAAATAGATCCAATCACTAAAAAAGAACAAGAAATGGATTTACTCAGTATCTTAAGTGGTCTAATACCATTTCTGTTTCTATTGTATTTCTATTCTATTTTGTTCTGCCTTTTTAAAAGGTTACACAATAGAAAAATATTTATAATATATAATCGTACACTTAAAACAGTCACTATGACAAATATATTGGCTACTTTGTCACAGTTTCAGCAGTTAGTCATTGACCTATTTCCTAATTAAGAATGAACTAATCCCCATGAATTGAGTATTAGTTTGGCGTTCATTAATTACTAGTTGAGCTTATATAAAAAAATAGGCCAAATGCTTAACTGCCTCAAAACACTAATAATTAGTTAATGTTCAATTATTCCTCAGTTTTGCTTTGGTTGATTTTTTCACATGCAAATGAGTTAGTGGCTAACTCCTCCTAGCTCAACCTACTGCCAACTAATTCTTAACAGTTTCAGCAGTTAGTCATTGACCTAGTTCCTAATTAAGAATTAACTAATCCCCATGAACTGAGTATTAGTTTGGCATTCATTAATTACTAGTTGAGCTTATGTAATAAATAATTCACGATCAATACTCAACTTGTTGAGCATTAGCTGATAAGTAACTGTACACCACATAGTAAGCATAGTCATTAGTTAAGAATAACTAATTCTTAACCAGCTCATTGGCACAGTGCTGCTAGAAACTACCCAGCTGGGAGTCCAGGTAAGCTGTAGGAGCACATGCACTCCTCCCTGAAGGTGCCCCACATCTGACTGAGGCACCCTGAGGTACCAGTCCACCCCCAAAGCTAGAAACTAGGCTCTGTCTGGGGTAGGCTCCATCCTACCGGTACAGACCTTAGGGATGGCCTAAATGTTAAACAGGAGGCAGAGGTAAGTCCCAAATGACTACGTGAAATAAACTGCATTTATGCAAGTAAAGACTCTCTTACCCAGCTGGAGTCACTTGTTTGTAATTTTGTAGTCACCTACTAGCACATAGACTGGGTACATGTTCCAAATGTGCCACAAAAAATTCAAGCAACTTTATGGTAACTATCAAGCAATCGACTGATAAGTGCTGAGTAAACTGGGAGTGTGTTGTAAAAATGCTAATGAAGTGCCTTATAGTTGTTCCTGATATGTGCCTTCTCAGTTGGGACACTCCTGCATTACTCCAGAAAAGCACCTTTAGAGTGTGTTCCAAAAATGTTATTGGAGTGCCTTGGAATTATATTATATACACTTCAAATTGGGTACCCGTACTCTGCAAATGCACCTAAAATGCAATTTAAGTACCTTCTTGAGTAAACTTCAATCTTTCAGTGTAAAATATCCTCACAGTTAGGGCACAATTGTAAATTAAAACTTTCCAGAAGAGACCCGTGTGCCACAATGGGGTGATGGGCCCATCCCTGTGTAGCTTCAGTGCCCTCCCAGAGAACTGAACTAGGCAAATCTGGTACTCAGAACATGCTCTTGCCTTCATGTCAGTTTCTTAGCCTCTGACTTGACTAGCCGCACAAATTTAAGACTAAGAAAGGGGATGGGGTGTGCATTTTATTTTTTTTAAATGAGGTTTAGGGAGTCCTGGAAGCCATCACATGGGGTGTACAAGTACCTTTTTTCAAATTTTCACTGGCAAATACTTTTGCACCTCAGATAGTCATCTATTCATTACTCACTGTTCATATTCCTTTCCAAGCTGAACCCCCTTCCCCCATTCAGCAGCATGGTGTCAAACAGTGTTTTATCACATAATGACCAAGAAAACCCTAGAGATGCAACATTTCAGTGGGGTCCACCTTCATATAATTTTATAACTTGGAGCAAAAGCTCAGTGGAGATCAAGATCACTTTCTCAGGGACACACAGTGAGTCAGAGGCTGTGGCTGTGCTTGAACACAGATATCCTGCTTCACAGTTTCAGAGTCAATATTATGATGGAAAGAAGGTCCAACTAACCACAATTCAACACTACACCCCCTTCCATATCTTAGGACATTTACTTACTGGTGGTGGAGCTTCCTTCAGGAGGCTGCTGGTGTACTTTCATTTCTGCCCATTGAATTAAACACAGTGAAGTCTTCATCTTTCTCAAACATTACCTTTTTCATAATTTCTTGGGTGTTAAATCCTGAATGTGTTCAGAAAAGAAAGGCAAAGGTCATATACACTGTTTAGAAATTAAACTGAAGCCCATACTAGACCACATTTTTCTATCAGGAAGTTCAACGGACACCATCCTCAACTCTCTTTGCGTCTTCCTAGAAACTGTGAATACTCCCAATGCAGCATTGACACTCACGGTGCAGTGGGAGGAAAGGAGACTACTGTATCATGAGTAAATGCACTCTTTGGGGGTGTTCCTAATGTTCAAGAAGCATGCAACCAAAAGATGTGATATGTGGCTAAAATAGCTTCTGTGGTAGGCACCATCATGTTGCGAGTTGCCTGCCTGGAACTAGCAATCATGTCAGTTGCTCCTAAAAATGCAGGCCCTTCCATTTCCATGTGGAAAACAGCAAGCTGGAATATGCAGATGAAGCTGCAAAAGAAGCAGCTGCTTGGTTGGAACCATATGGGATTCAACAGGCCTGGTCACAGGAGGATTAAGAGCAAGGCTAAGCATACAGCAGCAGTGATACAGTGTATAGTAAAGTACTGTTCTACCTAGAAATCCATAGTTTTCAAAATGCTGTTGTACCACAGTTCAAATGTCATGGAATGTGATTGTACCCTACTGTGGTAGAACAGCATTCTAAAACCTCTAGAGACATGTACAAGTTAATTTCACTGTGAAAGACAAATATAAAATAATGCATGGAGATGTGTGGTTTATGGGGATTTTATGCACCCCGAGGTGTGTGATGCCCCATGAAGCCTGAGTGGTTTCTATGGGCATCACACACCGAGATGGTGCATAAAATCCCTATAGAATCACACTTCTCCATGTTTTATTTTTTCCATTTACTGTTTTTTAGTTTAAATTGTCTTTGACACTTTGCAAGGGTAACTGTTACTGCTGACAAGCTTGTCTCACGCTGAGTGACCGATTGTGTAGCGCTTGTGAACGTCCAGCAGGAGGACAGCTTGTTCTGTGTTTTTTCAGGTGATGCTGTGGTACTGTTCTGTCCATGGTTTATGGAGCTCCATAAACAACACATGTGGTTTACGAAGCTGTTGGGCACTCACTGGCAGTGGTTCATAACCACTAACCAGTAAATATAAAAAAAAATGCACATATTTCACATAATAATGTACACTATAAAAACACAGGATGAGCAACTTTATGTATAACCAGTGTGTTGTGCCACCTCTGGGTTCGGATTTCCACAGACCACTCGAGCTTCATCCTCAAGGTCAGAGAGAATCACATGTCCTCTGTAGCAAAACACTTTGGCTGTGCATAGTTACCCATTCAGTATTTTCTATATGCTGAGGGTTACCCAGTTTTGTTGCATATCAATATGCTAGTTTTGTTTTGGGCATCATCTTCAAACCACTAGCAAGCTGGGAAGAGCTTTGTTGTGGAATTTTGGCATGGCCATCACCCAAACAACACCCTTCCCCCAGTTTGCACAGTCTTTTCCCTGCACAGGACTGATGCCTCCTCCTCCCCATCATGTAACAGGCATTCCCTGCTGTACAGTGCCACCCTCTTTCCACTCATCCTATATGGACCACTCGCTGGTTTCTAGTGGCACCTTCTTCCCACCCCATGCAAAGTTTTCTGTTGTCTAGTGGCATTTGTCTGGCATTCCCAATATTGTGCCATTTCCTGGTGTCCAGTGGACCCAACCTCCATCTCTATGATAAACACTATAGTGCATGGTGGAATGTTGTTGTGTATGGAGATCTATACACTGTGGAATGGTCTGGCATGGAGACAGGGACTCCGTTAAGCCACACAAGGGCAAAAGTATTAGATATCAGGAGGGCATCTTTCAATGAAATGTGTAGATGTTTAAGATCAGCCCTGGTAATAGAGGGGGTGGAGAAACAGTGGGGGAGACTAAAATGAGCCATTATGGAGGTAACTAACCAATGCATTAGGATAGTGGCCAAAGGAAAAAGAAGAAAGAAACCACTATAGTTCTCTAAAGAGGTGGGAGACTAAGTAAGGGCTAAAAGAGCAAGTTTCAGGAAGCATAAGGGAATCCAAAGGGAGGAGGACAGGGATGTGTACCTTGAATGTCAAAGAGAAGCACGGAAGGCTGTAAGGAAAGCCAAGGCACAGACAGAGAGTTTAGCACAGACTGTGAAAAAAGGGGACAAGGCACTCCACAGGTACATAAACAACATGAAGGGTGGGATTGTGAGGCTCAAAGGGAGGAGGGAGAGGAGGGAGAGGGTCAAGGACCACAGTTGGGGAGCAGAGGCAATTGGGGGGAGAAGTGGACAGCAGTCCATTCACAGTGGAGAGAGTTCTGAAGGAACTCACAAAGCTGAAGGTGGATAAAGCCATGGAGTCAGATGACATACACCTGAAGATATTATGGGAGCTGCACAGGGAACTAGCAGTGCCTCTGGCCACCATTTTCACAGAGTCACCCAACATAGGTGTGGTTCCAGAGGACTGGAGGAGGGTGCATGTAGTCCCACTGCACAAAAGTGGCAGTAGGGTGGAAGCAGGGAACTACAGGTGAGTCAGCCTCACTTCAGTGGTGGGGAAGATCATGGAGGCACTGCTGAAAGAAAGGACAGTGGCACATCTGGAGTCCACATGTGCCTAGGATCTAAGGCATCAAGGATTCACATCAGGACGGTCTTGTCAAATGAATCCGATAGATTTTTTTTATTGGGTGACTAGGAAATTGAATCAGGGAGGGGCCATAGATGTCACCTACCTAGATTTCAGCAAAGCCTTCAATACCGTCTCACACAGAAAGTTGGTTAACAAGATGAGTAGCCTGGGCATGGGGCATAAGGTGATACACTGGGTTAGAAACTGACTGACAAACAGAAGCAAAGGGCGATGGTAAATGAGATCCAATCCGGGGAGAGAGGGGTGACAAGCGCGACACCACAAGGATCAGTTTTGGGACCAGCCATGTTCAATGTCTTCATTAGAGAAATCGCAGAGGGGTTGGAAGGAAAAGTCTGCCTATCAGCAGATGACACCAAGATCTGCAACAGGGTGGATACTCCAGAAAAGGTGCAGAAAATGAAGAAGGACCTGGAGAAGCTTGAAAGATGGTCAGAGGTGTGGCAACTGAGGTTCAGTGCAAAAAAGTGTAAGATAATGCACTTGGCTAGGGGGAACCCTAGGGAGATCTACAGGATGGGGGAAGGTGCTGTCACCAAAGAGGAAAGGGACCTAGGGATTATCATATTTAATGCCCTTAAGGTACCAAAGCGGTGTGCAAAGGCTGCAAGAAGGGCAAGTGGCATGCTAGGGTGCATAGGCAGGAGGTATTACTAGTAGGAGGTGGGGTGATGCCATTGTATAAAACACTGGTAAGGCCTCACCTGGAAAACTGCATGCAGTACTGGAGACCACATACGCATAAGGACATTAACAAGGTGGAGGCTATCCAGAGAAGGGTGGCAAAGATGGTGCATGGCTTGCATCACAAAACATATGAGGATAGACTAAGAGACCTCAATATGTACTCACTGGAGGAAAGGAGGGTATATCATCAGTACAGCAACAGAATATGGGCACCACGTAAAAACGGCAACTCATACTGGGTGCTATGTTCTTGGGCTACCCCTCAAGGGTAGCAACTGTACACAAACGTGAGGGTAGTGAACTGTGTCAGGAAGGGGGGGGATAGTGAGGGGAAGGAGAGGGACAATGAAGGGGTTTTGAAGGACTGGTGTGTCTGCTGCCACCGAGCTAGCCTTGTGGTGAGGGTGGATAACTCTGGTGCAGCAGGTACAGGGTTCTGGACCGGGTGTGCATAAACTCTGCTGCTGCCTGTGGCACTTAATTTTTGTGCGATATGGAATTTTGCCCCCTGCCCAACATGCACCCCCCTGGAGTTGATAATCTATATTCAGAGGGGTGCAGGGGGCACAGCCCCCCTAAACACTTTTTACCCTTTCTTGTGACATTTAAGTTTTTTGCTTTCCTGAATCTGTATATGATCCATATAATACCTTACAATAAAGAAAATAAAAACTAAAATTTACATTTATGATACATTTCTTTGAATTTAAAGCAGTGTACAACGTGAAAAAAAGTGCTTTTTTGACGGTTTATTCCCTGTGCTCTGCTAAGCATGTACCTTGTACTTTTTCCCGCTAGCATTGTACTATCACCCCATAATTTGTTCAGTTATCCTATGTTTTTATTTACATTTCTGCTGCCTGCTGCATTGACAGCAGTAGTACTAGATTGTAGCCGCCATATTTTCTGTGGCGCTACAACAGTCGTAACAGATCACTTTCTGATTAGGTAGTACTGCTGCTTTAAAATGTACAATAATTAAAAGTACGTGCCTAACACAAGATAAATACCAACTAGTATGCATCTGAGTAAAAGACTCAAAGGGAAACTCCTATGAAATTAGAAAGACCCGCCTTATATATAATGGCTGAAGAGCTCCGGGTCTACATTTCACACACCCAGATGGCTTCCGCCATGAAGGTTATGCTAATGAGGGCTGCCAACTCTGCCATTTGTTGGTAGCCCTCATTAGCATAACCTTTGTGGTGGAAGCCATCCCGGGTGTGCAAAATATCCACAAAGGGCTCTGCAGCCATTATAGATGGAGCGGGTCTTTCTAATTAAAACCACCAGACAGCAGGTAAATAAAATAATTTTTTTTATGCTAAAAACCCTAATCGGGCATTTCTACAGCAGCTGCTGCACTTAGGGGCAGTACAGGAGATTCCCTTTAAGAAAATTACCACTCAAATAAAAAAAAAACAGAGAGACTAATGTCTTAATCTATCATTTTGTTATTTAAATAATTTAACTGTAATTCTCAAAATTTTGCTTACTATTTATTCTGGGTGTACAACATGGCAATATTTTATAGCGAAGTACAAGGAGTAGTTACAACTTTGAAACTCTAGAACCTGCCACCCAATTTAAACAATATGACCTGATGAAGTGCGCTTCTTCTGGTCTATTATTGACTTGGAAGCTATCAAAGGACACGAGGTGAAGCAAAGACCCTACCCTTTTCCAAGGTCAATAACTCCAGAAGATGCCCTATACTTCACAGGGCAATATTGCTATTGTAAAAATGTTTGCAAACTCACCTTTTGGTGCATTTTAAACAGTGTAAGTGGCTGGAGTGCATGCTTAGACTATTTGTTCACATTAGCAGACTCCTGTGAAGTTGCCTTCTTGCGTAGCCAGTCAGTGCATTAAGACATTCAGCCCAATGCTCTAGGTATACGATGTGGATTATTTCACCTCTTTTGTTGTTGAATGGCAAGGCAAGGCAACTTTTATTTAAGAGATGCCAATCCCGGAGGGTCTGGGTGCCATACAACAATCAAAATAGATACAAAACAACATAATAATAAACATTTATATACAATATACCAAACAGTTAAAACAGAATTTACTACCCTCGACAGCAACTAAAATCAGAATAGGTAGAAACTAAATTAAAAATCCATTTCTAAAAGACAAGTTGGGACTATAAAACATAGTCTGGGAAGGCCTGATTATACAAGAAGGCCTTGAGGCGGGCCCTAAATACCTCCACAGAAGGGGCCTCCCTGATGGCTAAAGAAAGCGAATTCCACAGGACGTGGGCGGTGACACTAAATGCTCTGTCGCCAGCAGTTTTTAACCTCATCCTGGGAATCGCGAGCTGGCCCCTTAGAGGAGGAGCAGAGAGAGTGGACCGAGACAGCAGGTGCAAGAAGGTCCTTCAGGTAGCCAGGGCCCAGGCAGTGTAGGGCCTTAAAGGTGAGCAAACCCACCTTAAAGAGGACCCTCCACCTAACCGGCAGCCAGTGAAGTTGACACAGCACCGGAGTGATGTGACACTACTTAGGCTGTCCTGTCAACAGCCTCGCTGCCACGTTCTGCTCCAGCTGCAGTCAGCGCAGGGTACCCTCAGAGACCCTAAGATAGAGTGCATTACAGTAGTTAAGCCTGGATGTCACAAAGGTATGCACCAAAGTGGGGAGATCCAGTGGCGAACTAGGGGCTTTATCCTGGCGATATTCCTCAGACGATAAAAACTGGTACAGACAACGGACGCCACCTGAAACTCAAGTGTCAAGCCGCTGTGAAGAATAACGCCCAGATCACGCACCTTAGAGGAGGCCTTCAATGGTACAGAGTCAAGACAAAGCCCTGTCTCTGCACCAGAAGTCAATCTATCATGCCCTCTGTTCGACTCCACCACCAGTACCTCCATCTTACTGGGGTTCAGTCGCAACCAGCTGGAGGCCACCCAGTCATTGATCTCAGCAAGGCAGCTGTTAAGCACTTCCACTGCACAAGATGTTCTGGGGCAAAGGAAAGATACAGCTGGATATCATCAGCATAGCAGTGAAAATTCAGACTGTACTTCCTAATGAGCTCTCCCAGGGGCAGCATATACATGGCAAACAACATCAGCAACAAGACTGAACCCAGGGGAACTCCACATGACAGGTGGCCTGGGGGGGAGGAGAAATTCCCCATCACTACCCTCTGCCTCCTGTTCGATAGAAAGGACTCAAACCAGCAAATAACACTGCGGTAGTCTTGGCGGTCAAGTAACCTTGATCGTCCACCATGTCAAATGCTGAAGAGAGATCGAGGAGAACAAGAATTGTCCCCTCCCTTCAATCTCTAGCCCTAAGAAGGTCATTATGCACCCGAACTAGCGCAGTTTCTGTACTATGCCTCACACAAAACCCAGACTGGAGCAGCTTGTACAGATCATGGGCCATGAGATGCTCCTCAAGCTGAAGCGCCACCACCTTCTCCACAATCTTACCCAAAAATGGGAGATTGGCGATAGGACGGTAATTTGCCTTGACGTCAGGGTCCAACGATGTTTTTTTCAGAAGGGATCTTACCAATGCCTCCTTCAAGACATCGGGGAAAACCCCCTCCAACAAGGAACACCGGACAATCAAGGCAAACACCAGGCCAACAGAATCAACACAGCTCATTAAGAAATGAGTTGGCACCGGGTCCAGTTCACAAAAGGTGTGCCGAAGCTTGGAGGCAATCTCACTGACCTCAGCCACCTCTACCACTCTAAACTCACCCCAACCAGGCAGAGTGCTCGCTGGTCACCCATGGTGACCACTGTCAGCCAAAGTCTGGTCCACTGGCGGAACCCTCTGTCTGATGGCAGACACTCTGTTCAAGAAGAACTGAGCAAACTCCTCGCACAATGCATTCAAAAAGGCTTCCTTCGACTGTAGACAGGAAGGATGAAGAAGCCTGTCCACAGTCCGAAAGAGCACAGTTGGTCGGTTCCTCCCGGCAGCAGTCTCCCTGGACAGGAATTCTGCCTTCTTATGGTTGATTGCCCCCTGGTATGCACTGTAGTGCACATGCAGGGCCAGTTTGTCCACCTCCAGGCCGGACTTCCGCTAGCAGTGCTCTAATCTCTGACCCAAAGTCTTCATTACTTTGAGCTCCCCATCATAACAAGGAGACCTCAGGTGAGAAGACCTGGGTTGTACACGGGCTGGTGCAAGGGAGTCGAGCGCACCAGACAGCACCTTATTATAGGCATCCACTGCCATGCACCCCCCCAACGCATGCACTGTCCACACTAGATAGGTCAGCCACCACCAAAAACCCTCAGGGGTCAACCCCCCTCAAAGGGTGATAGCCGACCATCTCTGCAGAGGCAGGGCTATCAAGGGGGGCCCGAACCAGAACTTCACCATGCAATGATCAGACCAAACGACCCAATCAATGCTGAGACTATTTATCTCAAGTCACAATGAGAACACCAGATCCAACATGTGGCCACCCTGATGAGTTGCGGAGGAAACTCCTTGCGCAAAGCCCAGAGATGACATCATCTAGAAGAAGTTGTAACCAAGCAGAGAAAATTCATACTCGGCCCAAACATTGAAGTCCCCCAGCACTAAACATCTGGGGGCCTCCAATGTTTCCCCGATGATGAAATTGGCCATCTCCTGCAAGAAATCTCCCACCACCCCAGAAGGGCAGTAAATCAGGAGAATCAGGCAACCTGCACCCGGACCCCCACGGACGGCCACACATTCAAATGAATGTGGTGCTCTCACTGAGTGCAGGGTGACGCACTTTGCCTTTGGCCTTTTGTCTTAAACTTCAGAGTTCTGCAACCCTCCCCCCAACCCTGTTCCCCATAAATGCATGGCCTGCCCAATATTTCTAAAGAAGTGACTATGTCCTATTGGGTATTGCTTCCCAATTCCAAGAAATGGAAATGAAAGTCTGTGAACCATGCTTAGTTTAAATATATGCTGTAATTTTAATTTATTACCTTTTAAATGTTCACTCACCCACAATGTAGTTTACAACTGCAGCGCTAGTACCAGTGGGGAACTGATGTCTTTGGGCAGCTGAGAGCTCACAATGAGGTGGTGCCAAAGAATCTTTCTAAGGAAGTGCCCAACTACATTGTGTGGCCTTGGCTGCCCCAGACAACAGTTCCCCACCAGAGATAGCACTGCAAATGTAAACAAAGCTTTTGGGGAGGGGAGCTTAAGAACTGCTGATGCCTCAAAACTTGGAAAAACATACTGTTTGGGTACAATTCAGCTTGCATTCTGTATATATTCTATAGAGTTCTCCTGGTTCATTGATTATTACAGAGAACATTTGTATGAATATGTGATCTTTATTTCTTAGAGTTCATCTACCTCTACAGCTGACTCCCTACTTCAAGTCATAATCCTCTGTTGTGACACAACAAACTGTTGTCATAGGAGAAACTGTGATGTCAAATCAGTGCAGTATGACTCGGGTAGGAGAAAGCAGCAGGAATAGATGAACTCTTGAGGCAAAGATACTGTTGTCATGCAGCTGACCTCAGTAATAAATAGTGCGGAGGAAAAATACAGAATGAATGTGAAATACAGACTGAACTATGTCTAAATATAGTTGTTTAAGTTTTACTGAAGGCGTCAGCTGCTCTTTAAAAGGTAACAAATAAAAAAACTAAATTCCAGTACTTTTTTATGGTTCCCAGGCTCTCCTTTTCCATTTCTTTGAGTTGAAAAGCAGTGGCCAATAGGAGATAACCAAACTTAAAGTAAGCAATAACCCATAACAGACCATGGGTGAATTACATACGAACATACAAAGAAGCCAGCAGAAGAAAGCCATTTGGTCTGTCAAGTCTGCTCGTACTGCAGGGTCCACAGCTTGAGCTAATGTTGCTGCCCTCCATCCCCACTCCTCTCATCCCCCTACCCATGATCCTTACCTTTCCTCTATGCCTATCCCAGCCTCTCTTAGAGCTGCCCACTGTCTTCAATGAAATGACCTCTTCCAGCGGTGCATCCAAGTGTCCACCACCCTCTCTGTGAAGAAGTGTTTCCTGACCTCCCTCCTAAACCTCCCATCCTCCAGCTTAAGACTGTGCCCCCTCGTGTTATGGTTGCCACTCAGATTAAAGAAACTCTCCTTATCAACCTTATTTATCCCTTTCAAGTACCTGAAGGTTCCAGTAATGTCCCCTCTTTCTCTCCTGTCTTCCAGGGAGTACATGTTCAGTGCCCTCAACCTCTCCTTGTATGCCTCACCCTACTGACTGGCTATCATCTTTTTAGCCATCCTCTGGACCTTCTCCAACAGGTTAATGTCCTTTTTGAAGTGTGGGCACCAGTACTGAACTCCATACTCTAGATGTGGCCTTACCAGTGACCTGTACAAGGACAGTACAACCTCCTCTCTCCTACTACTGATCCCCCTAGCTATGCATCCCAGCATCTTGTTTGCCTTTGATGCTGCTTTCTTGCACTGTGTGGAGTGTTTCAAGTCACTAGTGATCATCACTCCCAGGCCCTTCTCCTCCTCAGATGCAGATTCTCGGACTCCACCCAGGTAGTACTCTTGTCCTGGGATTCTTGGCTCCAAGATGCATAACTTTGCATTAACTGGCATTAAAGCCAAGCTGCCAGATCCTGGACCACCTCCCCAGCTTTTCCAGACCTTCCTGGAGGTCCGGTATCCCTTCAGCTGTGTCCACTCTCCCACAGAGCTTGATGTCATCTGTGAATAGGCACATTTTGCCCTTAATGCTATCCCCAATGTCACTGATGAAGACACTGAACAACACCAGCCCCAGCACCGAGCATTGTGGGACCCCACTGGTTACCTCTCTAGTGCCATATAACTCTCCCCCGACAACCACCCTCTGGGTTCTGTTCCTCAGCCAGTTTTCCACCCATCTAGCCATCTTTTCCCCAACTGCAAGATCCACCAACTTCCTGATCAACCTTCTGTGGGGCAGAGAGTCAAAGACCTTGCTGAAATTAAAATAGAGGATGTCTACTGCTTGGCCCCTGTCTACTGTCTTAGTGACACAGTCAAATAAGTCAATCAGATTTGTTTGACATGATCTCCCCCCCATGAATACATGCTGCCTCTCATCCTGGAGACCATGCTCCTCTAGATATTCCACTAACCCTTCCTTTAGAATGGTCTTCATATGCTTGCCCACAACGGAGAATTGGGGCATTAATGCATGCCCTGGGTGCACTGTGAGGCATGAGGGCAAAGCCTGAGTGCTCTCCAACCACCCGTGAACTGCAATAAAGTTCCCTCCTTTCATGACAGTGGAATAGTAAAAGAACAGTTTAGAGATGTCAAACCCTGCATCACCAACCACCTACCAAGTGAAAGCCTACAGTTAGCACCATTATAGGTTAACATCCTAGCACAGATAAGAGATCTCTTACCGGGTTCCTGTGGAGCCTGGGATAATGGGGTCTCAGGTGACTATCCAGTTGTACCTGTAAAACAAAAACAGCAATGGGGTCACAAAGGATCTGCAGCTCTTTGTGAAATAACAATGACAAACAATGTGGGATAAACAAAAACAATACTTATCTGACACCTGTGGTCAGTGTCCTCCTTCATCCAGTCAGCATCCTGCCAGACCTGTGGACATTTAAGGGAAAATGGTTCACTATGAAGAATAAAAATACTGATCAGCTGGGTCAACTGGGAAGAACTTATAATGGTTAAAAAAAAGTGGGTTGTGTGTTTGGGTGGGGATACAGTCTGGTACCTCACCATCGACCTGGGTTTTAGAATGGTCTCTGTCACTCAGGGGCCATCATGAAGGAAATTCAGTGCCCCTAGAACTGATTTTCTCTTGGGGGTGAGGGGGGGGGCATTGTACTCCAGCAATCGACTGACACAGGGCAGGATGAAGACACCAGTTGTTATCCTTCTTGCACCATTGACAGGGCTCTGGACTGCCAAACTGGTAAAGCATCTTGGGATGGGTTGCCATGGCTAATGAGAAGAAAGACCCTTCACCCTCTGCCTCCCCCCCACAGAGGGAGTGGCTGTACCGAAAGTCCAAATTCAGTCCATGGGATGGTGGGTGATGTAGTTAGGTGGCTAATGGCAGTATGGCACTTCTCCATGGTGCAGGGCCTGCTCTGACTGTGGCTTCATACTGGCAGCTGCTATTTTTCCCAGTTTACATGCCGGACCACCTCATGCGACAGTACATAGTCTTGTCAGATCTCACCATGTGCGCAGATCCATGTATTTTTGAACTCTATCAGTCCACCACTAGAAAAAATGAGAAGAGCCAGCTTCCCCACTGCTTTCACCAACATGGGCATTCTATTCACCACACCCAAGCGAAAAACAACAGACTCTTCCATCGTACCAACATGAGTAGCTCAACAGCCTACCAGCATTGTCAGTCTCCCTCTCCTCCAAATAAAACTAACAGCCAGCTTCCCTTAACCCCACAATCTCCCTCCCAACAATGCTTCCCCTTTTACCAGCACAGCCAGCTACCCCAACCACATGGCCAGCCCCCTTGTCACTCACATTACACTCCCCTTTTCCCATACATGTGCTTGCCCAGGTCACTACATACAGTCACATCCATGGAGAACATCCAACCTCACATCTCGCTATCCTCCCTTTCAAATACGGACTGCATCCCACAACACCACTGGGACCACCTAACTGACCACATGTCCAGAGTCCACACCCTTCCATTAGCATAGCGCTCCTTACTGGTACACTGCACAAGATCAACACAATTCAGCCTGCTCCCCTCCAAGCATAGACCAAACCCCCACCACCAGCATAATAATCTAGCTGTCCCCACCCAAAATCAGTCACATGTATCCATGTCCAAATCAGCTGTACCACCAACCATAGTGAATCACCTTGCTATACATTACCCCTCAACCACCACCACCAAGAGCATCACACTGGTGGTACCTCTAACACTTCATAGAACTTTTTGTCTTACATTCTGGAACACTTGCCTGTGCAACTGGATGTAGTTGGCAGGTAGTAATCTCCCCCAAAGTTCCTTGTCCATTAGATCCTGCCCAATATTCAGGCAGAAAATGCTGGAAGACACAAGACAAAAAATGTGTTGCACTATGGCTGGCAGCAATCACTGAATTATAGCCCCAGCAAGCCGACACCAAACACAAATATAAACAAACTGGCCAGATGAATTTCTCACCCCACACTTCACAATATAAAATATGTTATATATGCAGCCCTGGCAAAGAAAACTGCTGTATGCTTTCCTTTTTAAGTATTTGTTTGCAGTTTTATGTCCAGGGCCAAACTGCAGATGAATTTTCAAAAAACATTACCCCTGCAAGATTTGTTTCCACTTTGTGTGCAGCATCACAAGTCTTACCCCTGTCTACCACCTCCCCCAGTGCCACAACACAACCAGCAGACAAACAGTGTGCTTCCCATTTTTTCAAAGTTCAAACTGGCACAGGTTTTAAAAGGAAAACTGCAGTAAATGAGAATGATCTACCTTTAATGTGTGTTGGCAGTATTGCAGGCAGGTATGGCAAAGCAGGGTTGCAGTGGGCCTGGCATACTTTTTGTAAAGGAGAAGTCTCTTGTACACTCTAGGAGTTTGTTTTCCTCACCTGATCAGCTGTGATTGTTCCTGGAGGTCTCTCTTGTAATATACTACGTTGTGTTTTTTTTTTCAAATCGGTTGACTGGTAAAGTTTTTATTAATAAAATAAATAAATATGCGGTCTGCCATCCACTTGAGCTTGAAGAGGTCCTTTTCACAGTGTCATCACAAAAAGTCTTCTACGATGTCACACTGAATAATGTCCCATGTTGCGCAACTACTGCCAGCATGTGGTTCCACCTGTCAGTAAATGGGGAACAGAAATAAGTGACTCACATTCATTCCAGTGTGTAGTGCAATGTGTCAGAGTGCTGCTCTGTCTGAACAGTTGTTAATGACAGCACATGCTTAACACAGAGAATGCTTGAATGAATAACTATTGTAAACAAATGATCTGTGTTGTGTTCAGTTTTCACATATCCTTATGTATCACAAGCATGCACTTCCTTATTTAGTTTTTTTTTTTATTTAGGACATCAGTGCATGGAATCCATTGTACCTCAATCCCAAGGTATTGCCACTTTCAGTATTGATTGGGTCACATACCTGTATTTTTCCTCCAAAAAACATATCACAGACTCACAGATTTAATAATCTGCTTCCGTACATCAGCACTGAGTGAATGAACTGATCACCTTGGAATTTCAATTTTCATATTTTTTTCCATTTAATCTCATTTTTATTGGTTAAACTGGAAAGGCATGTGAGCATTGCTGCCTGTTTACACAAGCGACAAACATCACCTTTGAATTTATTAGCAATTTATTTTTTTCCAGCATTACTGAAGTACTAATTTTAACTCATTGTAATACTGCATACCTTCCAAGGGAGGTCTGAAGCCTTGCTAGATTATTTTAGCAAATTTTCAGGAGATTTTCTGGAGGAATTTTTTATCTAAATGTTGGGGGTCTGGGGACTGCTATGACCTCAGAAGCTCTGTGGTGCATTTTGGAGCTTATGCACACTTATGTGTACGTTGAATTCAGTAAATGTAATTACTGTCCTGCAACACAGCAGTGTCCTTTGTGTTTGATGAACACTGATGAATGTTGAGCCAACTTCTTGTAATTGTCAGAGCCAGAAATGACCACATTAACATCCATGTGTAGTGGGCAGTGTGCAGAGTCCCCAGCATGGGATGTGGATGGCTCTGGGAGCCTACGGCAAAGGGGGGGATCACAGTTGATGGTTAAATGAAAAAAAAAGAGGTCCAAAGAAAGGGGGAGGGGTTCATACGAACAGTGGCTGCCAATGGCCCTGCATTAAATTCACCATTACATGAGGGAACAGCATGGTACTCTCACCATAATTTGATGTGCAGCCATACATCAAGGATTGCAGTCTGCCACACTGCTCACTTCCTGCTTTTACTCATTTACATAAAGCTTGATGTCACTTCTGCTTGTTTTATTTCTACTCATTCTGTTCACTCCTTGTGTAACTCTTTGAGGTTGATTTTTAGCGTTAAACCAGTGTGCTATGTCCCGTACATCCTCCCATTTTCACCAGTCATTACCACATTCTTTTGAGTTCTGTGTTTCACTGACTACTGAACCGGAAGTCCAAAGTTGCAATATTTCCTGACCAGTCTTGGAGTTCTGGGAAGTCTAACACTGCAAAGCTTCCTGACCAATCTTTCTTTCATTCAAGTTCTGTGAGAAACAAGTGTAATCCCTAGGTGGCACTATCCCAAGGAATACTACCCCTGCCTGCATGACTAGGTGCAGGTTGAGGGGCCTGAACTTGGTGAATGGGTGCCACCACTGGAAGAGTTGGTTTAAGGGTAGCGTAGCTGCTCTGGGTATAGCCTTTCGGGACACTGATACCCCCCCCAATGGCTTGCACTGGTCAGCAGATAAACAATCACTGTTAATGTCAGAATACAATGTTGAACCCACTCTTGGCACACTTACCACCAAGTCTGGTTCAGCTGCACTGGGCCTGGAGACCCCCTGTAAAACAGGACCTGCAATAGAACAGTGCAATGGCAATACCGTATCCCCTCCACAAAGGTACACACTAGCCAAGTTAAATGCAGAAAGAACAGAATCTGGTTTATTCAGAGAACGTGAACAAGGGTGGGGCAGCAATCTGGCATTTGATTTCCTATCTGATTTAGTCAGGTTAAACATGCATGCACTAAGAGTCCCTCTGCACGGTTACACACATCCTGGGTACACAGTTATTACTCAGGCTAGCCTGATGCATTGTCCGGGGTAAGCCGGCATTGCAGTTGTTGTTGGGGTCCTTAGAAAAGAAACAAGCAACATGCACATTAACCCACAATTTATATTCTGGAGCCAGATGACTCAGTTCATAATGATAAACAAAATAAATCAGATGACACACAATATATAGAAACATACAAATCTACCAGCAGAACAGACCAACTGGTCTATCAAAGTCTGCCCAAGTGTGCAGCTAGCACCCTAGATTGCAGCTGCCCCAGCCTCCTCCTCCACTGTCCCTCCCATACCTGTCATAGCCCCTGCCCCCCCAGACCCTTCCTCTTACTTTGTCCCACTCCTTCCGACATGTTACCACCCGCGCTGGCAGCGCATTCCAGTTAGACACCACCCTCTCAGTGAAGTAGTGCCTCCTCATCTCCTCCTTCTTAAATTGTACTCCCTCCATCCTTAGTCCATGCCCCCTCGTCTCCCTACCTTTCCTCAGTTTAAACACCCACTCAGCGCTAGGTTTATTTACCCCCCTCAAGTATTTGAATGTTTCAATCCATATCCCCATCCCTCCTCTCCTCCAGTGTGCACATATTCAGCTCCTGCAGCCTGACTTCATAGTCCTTTCCTTCCATCCCCTTTAACATTTGTATTGCCCTCCTTTGTACCCCCTTCAGTAATTTTATATCTCTCTTCAGGTATTGCCTCCAGTATTGCACACAGTACTCCAAATGCGGTCTGACCAAGGATCTGTAGAGAGAGAGACAGGATCACATCCCTATGCCTGGATGAGGAAACCCCTTGCGATACAGCCCAGCATCCTTTTTGCCTTAGCTGCTGTTTTCCTGCATTGGACAGAGTTGTTCATGCTCACTGTTACCAACACCCCAAGGTCCTTCTCCTCCTCAGTGATCCCTAGCCTCACCCCTCCAACCGGTAGTCCCTCCTATGATTTTTTGCCCCAAAGTGCATCACCTTACACCTCTTCAAGTTGAATCCTAGCTGCCACTTCTCCAACCATGTCTCTAGTTTGGTGAGGCCCTTGTGCAATTGTTTCCATCCATCCTCTTCGTCCACCACTGCCCCCATTTTGGTATCATGTGTGAACAGACTGACCCTGCTCCCAATTCCATGTGGCTATATCGGAGATAAAGAGCCCAAATAGCACCAGGTCCAGCATTGAACCCTGTGGCACCCCACTTGTCATAGGTCTGGGAGTCGAGAACTCCCCCTCACAACCACCATCTGCACCCTCCCCTGTAACCAGTTCTCTATCCAGTTTGTCAGCTTTTTCTCCACCACCGCAGCAGTCAGCTTCCCTCCAGCCTCCCATGAGGCACTGTATCAAAGGCCTTGCTGAAGTCCAAGTACAGGACATTTACCACATGACCCCCATCTAGCTCCTTTGTTACTCAGTTATAATTCTCTATTAGGTTTGTTTGACAGGACCTTTCTGAGACAAACCCATGTTGCTGCCCATCCTGGAGGCTATTAACCTAGAGGAATGCCACCAGCCTCTCCTTCAGTATAGTCTCCATAAGCTTTCCCAATGTAGAAGTGAGACTGACCAACCAATAGTTTCCTGGCTCTTCCCTAGGCCCATTCCTGTGTATGGGCACTACATGGGCCACCCTCCAGGCACACACCCCCTTTCCAGGGAGGTGTTGAAAAGATCTGCCAGCATCTCAGCCAACACCTCTGCCATCTCCCTCAGCACCCTGGGGTGGATGCCATCAGGACCTGGTGCCTTGTCCACCCTTAACACCCTCAGCCCCTCTAGCACTCTATTCCCAATGATCATTTTGTCTGTCACCTCCTCCCCCTCTTCATCCACCCCCCCAGTCCATAATGGTAGTGGTCTATCCCTCTCCTTAGTCAAAGCAGAGCACAAGTACTCATTCAGTATTTCCACTTTATTCGCTCCCTCTTCCACCCATTCCCTTCCCCACTTTATCCATGTGTTCTTTGCACTTCCTCTTTTCCCTGACATATCTAAAAAGGTCCATCTCCCTTCCCTTTAGGCCCTGTGCCAACCTTAATTCCCTGGAGGCCTTGGCTTTTTTCACCCACCTGTCCACCTCCTTGGACCAACTCCCATAAAGCCTCCTTATCCTCTTCCTTCCTTGTTCTCCTGTACTTCCAATATGCAGCCCTCTTTTCCCTCACCCCCTGCAACACTTCACTGTTCAGCCAGCATAGTTTTCTGGCTCTGCCCTTCTTACTCCTAGCTCTGGTGCAGGCTACTGCGGCCTCCATTAGCCCAGCTTTAACATCTTCCCACTTTGCTCTCATTCATCCCAGGCCTTATATCCTGGAGTCTCCCTTGCAGTATTTCTCCCATCCTCCCAAAGTCCACCTTCCTAGAGTCCACCACCTTCATGCTCATGCCTCCAGTCTCCCTGCCCAATGTGAGTATGAACCACACTGTTTGGTGGTCACTACCAGCTAGTGGGTTCTCAACCCTTACCTCCCCCACTGCCTCACCATTTGCCAGTACCAGATCCAGTGTGTTACCAAGCCTTGTAGGCCCACTTACCATTTGTGTCAGAAGGCCATCCTGGATCGCATCCATGAGTACCTGCTCCCTGGCACTGTTGGTGGCAGGGGTGCTCCAGTCAACCCCTGGTAGGTTGAAATCCCCCACCATCACCACACTCCCCCTCCTACACACCCTCCTTATCTGCTCTGCCAACTCTCTATCCAGTTCCCCCTACTGGTTTGGTGGTCTGTACACCACCCCCAGCCTCAGCTTTCTACCCTTGGAGTCCAGAAGCTGCACCCAAATTGCCTCCATCCTCCCATCCTCCCCCCCTCATCCCTCATGCATTTGATCCCTTCTCTCACATAAAGTGCTACCACTCCTTCCAACTCCTCGGTCCCTCCTGTATATACTGTACACCGGGAGCTAGATCCAAGTCATGGTACTCGGTGGCCCAAGTCTCTGTTACTGCAGCAATATCCACATTCCCCTCTGAGAGGAATGCCTGAAGTTCCGCAATTTTGTTTCCCAGGCTTCTTGCATTTAGGAGACCACCTTCCATCCATACCCCTCCTTCCTCTTTCCCCTCTTCTCCTTGGTCTGCTCTCCTCCTCTTGGTAGCTACACCCTTTTTTCACCTTGTTATTACAGGGTGGTGGTGCCTTCTGCACTTCACGGTGCCTACCCTGCATGCCCCTTCTCTGAGTCACGTCACCGTTACCATTACCTGTATCTAGGGGGGTGAGCTCACTAGGCTCCCCTATCCAGACCTTTTTACTATCCTCAGTCCTCTTGCCACCCCCCCAGTTTAAATCCACCTTAATTGATTAATTACCGCTGAATGCCAGCCTTTAGTACTCCCTTCCCC
Source organism: Neoceratodus forsteri (assembly GCA_016271365.2). Taxonomy (NCBI): domain Eukaryota; kingdom Metazoa; phylum Chordata; order Ceratodontiformes; family Ceratodontidae; genus Neoceratodus; species Neoceratodus forsteri. The sequence goes on along the minus strand of CM028136.1, from coordinate 118,658,768 downwards.
GCTCAAGTGTAGCCTGTCTCCTGTGTTCAAATCACTATTCCTTCAGATCCTACCCCAGTTTATCACTAAACCGTAATTCTTGGTGTGGCACCATTCTCTCAGCCACTCATTGAACTCCTCTATCCTTCTCTTCTTCCCCATGCTCACACATGGTACCAGAAGTACCTCTGAGAAATGCCACCGACTCCCCAACCCCCTCACACTGCCTGTCCAACTACTCGAACCTCCCTTCACCACTTCTACAGGCTCCCTGCCAAGTCGTTTATACCCATGTGCAACACTAGGTGAGGTTTCTTCCTCCCCTTCGATGCGCACTTGAGCAGTGACTGCCCTGCCCTTCCCGCGGTCAACCCAGAAATATCTTCAACCCAAATACGATTGTGCCTTTCCCCCCTTCCACCCCATCTAACCCCTTTCAGTATAGAATCCCCCAGCATGAGTAACCCCCTTTTCCTGTCCCTTACCTCCTTTCCTCTCTTTTACCCTTTCCTCTACTCCAGGGTTCATACTGCCCTGTTCCTTACACACTCCAGTTGCACCCTCTGTGTCTCCTGCAACTGCTTCCCCTGTTTCCACCTCACTCCCTGTCTCTGCCCTGCTCCTCTCATTCCCCCCAATCATCTTACCAGCCTGACTTCTGCCTATCGGGCTTTTCCTATTGATCTCCCCTCTACTCCTGCTGATCTCCAACCCCTCCCTTATCCCCTCCATTGCAGATTTCGAGCACCCATTACCCATGACCCACAATGATTTGAGCTTTGTTGCAGGGAACTACCCTGATGGTTACTCACACTACCCAGACCTGGAGGCAGAATTGACAAGATGAAAACCTCAGGATGGTATGCTGTTTGCAAGGGGAAACAGGGCCCACACGATGAACCATGATGGTCGATCCTGCTTGATGGTGTTGAACAGGTAGCCAAAGTCCCGAGTGCGTCTTTCATTGGATGAATCTCTGCAATATGAGTGGCAGTCTAGGCTAAGATGGTGAGGCCCAGACCAAGTGAACAGTTTGGATTGCGTCCATTTTAGGTACTGGATGCAATGTCCAGCTAGTGCGACACATTCAGGGGTGTGGGGAACCAAATTGTAACCCACATTACACATTCAGCACAATTATAACCAAAACAGCCACATACCACAGTTCAGATGACAGTCTAGTTGCAAAAAAGCAGTGTCTCTCTCACAAACCATACACTCTGCAGTTGTCTCCAATTCCTGACTGGCCAATCACTCCAGGGGCAAGTCTTTCCCCCAGGCGAAATTCACTCTCTCACAATTCAGGATTCCGGTCTCAATAACTGCAATTTGGATAAAGTCCAATATCAGATTGAAGGCTTCTTCACACTGGAAGATGGTAGCAGGCAGGCCAGACACAGCTTTCCCACCGAATCCCCATGCTACCGTGCAGGAGCAGCTGTGTGCTGTTCCAGGCTGACAAGTTGGAATCTTGTCCACAACACATGAGTCTCAGTGGATCATAGAATATAATTTAATATTTATTTAATGATTTATGCAGGCAAGCATTCTGGGACATTGCCTAGGGTGTGGAAAAGAAATCTGGAAGACAGGGTTTGCAGCATTTGCTGTGCAAGAGTGCTAATGGCAGTCAAGGTAGGCATGGAACAGATCAAAATCTAAACTATAATATAAAAGTGCCCAACAGGGTTAGACTGCATGGGGAGGGGCAGAGTTGTTCAAGTTGAGCAAAGAATACTGGCAACACCTATCCCCCCTAAACTCTATGCAGTAGATGAGCAGCAATTGGAATCACAAAGGCTATGCAATATCCTCCAGAAGCACGTCTTTCAGTACTGGGACATTGATTGGTGAAAATATGGCTGCCCCCGGGCAGAGGTATTGATCAAGGGTATAAGACTAGTAAGCCCCCACACCGCCTGCTATTCTGTAACAGAAAAGTAATTTGGGGTGCATAGTTGGTAATCATCCCCTGATCCTCCTACCATTCAGTGCCTTGGCAGTCACCAGAGCATTAGACTGCAATCTCAGCACCACATAGGACAGGTAGGATGGTGGTGTCCCTTCTGGTGTCTGAGGGTAATGGAGGAAGTTCTAGCATTGATCAGCCATATCCAACATTGTTCAGCTAGAGTGAATGTTGTGCATGCTGGTGTTCCACCTTAGTTCCAGTCTATCAAGGCCTGGGAAACTTTGTGAATGACAGGGTACAGTACACATTGCAAGTTCATTGGTTGGCAGGATCCACCAATGGGCTTCCAGGTGTACAGTAGCTGTCATTCACAGACAGCTCTATCAGCAGACAGCTGTGGCAGCATACGGGTGGCTTGAGCTGCCCATTGACATTAGGACCATGCCGTGATGGGGAGCCGGGTGGGGCGGGTGTCTGAGTGGGTGGGGGTCTACTGGTCCACCAAGTTGACCTAAGAGATTACAGTGAATGTGTGATTAGGTCAAGCTGGTGGGGGTCAGTTATTATTCCTTTACCACTACAGTGTGCAGTATAAAATCAGAGTGGTGGGCAGGAAGGGGGCTCATATATGTTTTATTTACTGTCGTAGTGTGCAGCATACAGTCGGGGTGGGTGGGCAGAGAGGGGGTTCACATATGTTTTATTTACTCTTGCAGTGTGCGGAATACAATTTGGATGGCAGGCGGGGGGGCACTGGACTGCCAGAGTGGGAAAGCTGCCAACTCCTGTCTGCAGTACAGCGGCCTGCCAGTGGGTGAACACCCACTTAATCTACTTGTTGTAGATTCATCTTGAGGAGACACATCTCTGGACTTGCTCTGGGGATGCGCCTCCAATGTAGATTGTGAATGGGGCTGCACATTATATGCATGGGCATGCCCCCTGCACAACCCCTCCAGATGTGCTACATAACATTAAGGGTGGTGCACATCAATCCCTTGCCAGAACTGCGCCAGTGCATAAGCTGGGGTTGCACCAGCACATCTCGGGTGTGCTGAATGCATCCTTTTTGTGAATCCTGACTCTAAAGTGGATCATACTCCTGAACAGGTGAGTCCATTATCAAGTAGCTTGTGACTGCAAAAAATGCTAAGTTAAAATCTCAAGTAATTAATAACTGAGCCATTTCTTGCATTTCAAGTAAAACCACTGAAAATTTTTCTAAGTCATATAAACAACTAACACTCTAACTGGATTATGTTTAAGTAGAAAACTTCAATTAATTCCTAGCTACAGTATTTTTCAGTCTCATTTCTTAACTAATGAATAGGTAAACAAAAACAATTCCCAACTAATTGCTAGATGGCAAAAGTTAAACATTAATTGAGAAAAACTCTTCAACCAATGATCAGGCATAATGCTTAACTTTTTAGTTAGTCATTACCTAATGAAAAGGTAATCGCTAGTTATTTGCTAACTTATTTTTTTGTATGGGAGGCCCTGGCTGGACATAATTTACCAAATAAAACAATAATGCTTAAAAAATTAAAAGAGTGGTACACTGGCCTGGTCCGAGATCACGCCCTGAAGGGTGTGGTGGGAGGGGGTGAGCCACAAGGAAATGAGTAGGGCCAGGAAGTGCATGAATGTGTGTGTGAGCAGGCTAAATGAGGGCATTGGGGGAATAGTCATCTGACATGGTATTTTAGAATGGGTGGATGAATTTTATAGGGGTGATAGGATACACCTCTCAGGTTTAGGATTGGCATTATTTAACACAGAAATAAGGAATGCCATTGAGTGTTGGCTGCAGCAGAGAGGCAAAGGGATCTAGGGAGAAGGTGAAAGGCCTGTAGAAGGAGGGAGAAGGGAGGGAGGGACAGAATGGGGGGGAAGTCCACCGTCCATCACAAACTGGAGGTGGACTAGTGGAAAAAGGAGGGGGAGGACAGGAAAGAAAGGGAGGGAAAAGGGAAAACAATCAGAAGATACAGCATTGAGAACCAAGAGTAGGGGTATGGAGTGTACGCTCATACCCCTTGACAGCATAAGAGGAAGAGGCAGAGCCCCCCCTAGGATGTACATCTGGGGGACAGAAGACGAAAAGAAGAAAATGATAGAATATAACAGTTGAAAAGAAATATAGATGTATATACTGTATATAAATATATTATGGGATGAGATGAGAAAATGGAAATGTGGAAAACATATCTGTTGATGGCAATGTATTATAAACAATGATTTTGACAAATTAGTAAATTTATTGCCAAACTGAGCAACCACACTTAAGTTGTTTGTGTCTTTATTTGGAGGGATTCTGGGGACAAAGAGGGTTGCCCATGTAAAAGGGTAGACCCCATTGCCCCACGCCCTTGGCAAATAAGTGTGGGAAGCTCAGGAAGTGGGAGAGGGAGCAGAGGGAGGGGAGGGACCCAGGAGAGCCATCAGACTTCTGAAAAGGAGGACCTGATGAGGTCACAAAAGGGGTGGAGAAAGGGGAGTGGTGGGAACAGTGAGGTGGCAGCAAGAGAGTGGCCCAGGGAGCCAGGGGAAGGCACAAAGGGGGCCACTTATAATGCAGAGCAAGGGGAGCTCACAAAATTGCTTTGAGAATTTTTCCCACCCACTCACCCAGAAGGAAGAAGCAGAGGCCCCTGTGGTAGGTGCAGCACAGGGCACCACTGTGGTAGGTAAAGCACAGTGGCAGGCTTCTATTATGGACTGCCAAAGGTGGATGACAGTAGAAAAAGGGGGAGGAGAACAAGAAAGAAAGGGAGGGAAAAAGGAAAACAATCAAAGGACACAGCATTGAGAACCAAGAGGCAGGGGTAAGGTGTGCACACTCGTACCCCTTGACAGCATAAGAGGAAGAGACAGAGCCCCCCCAGGATGTACGTCTGGAGGGCAAGAAGAAGAAAAGAAGAAAATGATAGAATGTATCAATTGAAAAGAAATATAGATGTATATACTGTATATAAATATAATGGGAAGAGATGAGAAAATGGAAATGTGGAAAACATGTCAGTTGATGACAATGTATTATGAACAATGATTTTGACAAATTAGTAAATTTATTGCCAAACTGAGTAACCACTCTTAAGTTGTTTGTGTCTTTATTTGGAGGGGTTCTGGGAACAATGGAGCTTTGGCAAAAAAACATGCTGCAATCAGGAAAATGTCAAAGGAAGTATGGTAAATGGGCAAGGTTATAACAGCATTGCATTGCTGCACTTTCAAATGGCACTGTGGTAACTCACGCCATGGTTTTTATAACATCAGACTCATTTGCATCAGCACACAAGCTAAAATGCAGCAGATGGTCAGAATTTAAATTAAAGAGTGTGCATTTCATAATATTTCTTGCACTAATATATTATGCCACTCTGTTGATACTAACATGTATGGGGAATTGTAATGTGTTTATGTTGTCCTAGTAAATGATGAACACGTACTAAACTGCCTGCATCTGTGTTACTCCTGTGTCTGTCCTAACCAAATACCATTATTTTAGATTATTTTCTTCTGGTAAATTATTATCATAAATCAATTTTAAAAATGTACTTCATAGATCCCTAATGTAGTATTTTCTTTCTTTTTTTTTTACTTTCTTTTTAGTTTCTAGCCCTTGGAACATTACAAAATGACCAGTGACTGAACCTTACAAGCATCATTGAACATTGTAATTTTATTCAAAAATGAAGAAAATCATTATATAGAAACGTACAGATCACATTAGATAATAAGATTAGACATCCTCCTCCATATAAAGCTTTAAACAGATAATTCTGTTTCATATTGAGGTGTGGGTAAACAACGATTTCAACTGTTCCTTCCACTAAGAAATACAGGTATGTGTTTCTCCTTTAAATTACTGTGGGATTTCTGCAATGTGCTTAGATTACATATGATGGCATCTGAAGGATTACTACAATTTTCTCTTGCTGGTAAATTAGTTCTTTTAAAGCCCATTTTCTGTTAAGTCAGTGTTCAGTGAGTAACTAAGCCTGTGTATCATTTTTAACTTCCTGAATCTAATTTAAACGATGACTTCAGCTATACTGTAGATAAATATAAATATATTTCATTAACATGAATTGAAATGCAATTTACTATAACCTTTTATTTTACTGCTATCTCCATGATTAAGTGGCAAAAGGGATTAAAATATAGCATCTGTGATCTCACCTTACTGAATGTCTTTTCTCAGTTGCTTGTTACTTATATGCACTTTTTAATTGGATTTTTTATACCTACCAAATAAGTTGAATACTTTCTGCTGACAATGGTATTTATAAATCTCTTGTACCTGTTTATCTTACTCAGGTATGTCCCCAGTACTCTGCACTGCCGAAGTAAGTCAGCAATGTTTCTTTAATAGTACAAATCAGTGGCAATGTGTTAACTAGTCATTAATTCCATCTGGTAGACATCCTGCATTAAAGTGGAATAGTCAGTGCAAAGGGCTCACGCTCAAGTGTGGGGCTGGTCCCAATGTCCACTTTGCATGCAAAAACATTTTTGTTTACTTACTGTTTACTGTAGTATTGTAGATTGTAGCACACTATTTGTGCTTACTTCTAGGCTGACAGCTTCTGTAACTACAAATCCCAGAATCCCCTACAGCTCACACCAGAGCAGTACTGCAGCAGCAGATGATTCAATAGCTTGCAGTGCATGTTAGAGCTTTCATAATCTCTGATCATATGCTTTCCATTTCTGATTTAATCCGGTGGCTAAATACTGTACAGTCCTCTGTGACTGTACTTAGCCCCAGGAGGACAGCGGCACCAGCAAACAAAAGATCAAGAGCTTGCATAAACTGTAAAATACACTGCAGGCTATTGAATCTTCCACTGCTGCAGTACTGTTCTGATGTCAGCAGCAGGGGATTCTGGGATTTGTAGTTATTGAAGATATCTGCCTAGAAGTTAACAAAATTAGTCTGATACAATCTACTATACTACAGTAAACAGTAAGTAAACCAAAATGTTTTTTTTTTAGTTGGTCCTTTTTCTACCTTGGCTCCTGATTTGCTTGTCTGTGTCGAGGCATCCAAATTCCTCTAGCTGCCATCCTGAGGATCCCAGCTCTTAGCCAGACCATTCGCAGATCAATCCCCATGGCTTGCCTCCAGTGGTGGGGTGGTGGAGAGCCCCCCCTGCACTCACCCACTAGGACCGGATCCAGTAATATGCCATGATGCCCTCAGAGATGGGCATCCCTGTGGAAACTGCCATCAAGGTGCCGTAACCAGTAACCATTTTTCCCTATTATGAAACCCCTTGTGAGTGGGGCATGCAATGACGCTAATGGATGGGGCACGCATGCTTCCGCACGCACTTCCTCCTGGTGCCATGCCCCATGTCACCCCTTGTGTTGCCTGTGCCACTGTACCACTACCAGCCTCTGCTAGAGGCCACCAGAGCAACAGCAGCTGCACACACCCCACCCTGGAGAGAGAGAGCAGTCCATTGGATGCTCAATCCCTCTCCTCCCCACCGACCCCTGATGACCCAGGCTCATTCTCGAACCTGGGTCACCGGCATGGTGCAAGGTGTTGTATCCAGTGCCTCAACCCTTAGCACCATTGGGCTGGCCATAAACCAAAATGTGTTGGCATACAAAGGGGACATTGAGATCAGCCCCACACTTGTGGTGTGGGGTCCATGGTACTGACTGTTCACATTACTCATTATTGATCAACATATAAGAATCCTATAGATACCTATAGTACATTCATTTAATTCTATAATAGACTATGCTGATCTTCAGGGATAAGCATGTGAAGAGGTTTGACCCAGCTAAACGTTTTCTTCTCAATTTATTAATGCGTAAATGTAATCCAAATTGATCTGACACTTTTCTGACTCAGAATAGCAAGCAAATTATACTGTACACAGCATAGTACAGTGCTAGAAAACAACCCTAAAATGTCTCATGTGATTGACATTAGGATTATAATGTTGTATCAATCAACAGCTGTGGCTAAGTGCACTGTTTAGCTATCATAGACTCAACCAGAATTTATGTATCTGCAAGCAGTGCTGAAATTGCCATTGCCACTGGGTTTAGCAACACTTTTTGATGAAAGGTTTTACAATGTATGTCTTTTGAAATTCCAGCCCATATACAGTATACTCCGCACCCCACAACAGCTGCCGATGTCCTCATGGAGTTCCTCTGGCAAAGAACCATGAACTTTCCTTACAGTCCCCCAGCCAATCAAGAGGCTGGGGGCATAACAAAGAAACTTGGAACTCCTGACATCTTTTTTAAGGTACAAACAGGTTATTCATGCCACCACAGACCAGCACTCACCAGCCCAGTCCTCGGTGTTGAGAGAGATCAAGTTACCTTCCCCACCTTCCTCCAGTGGCTGCCGACATCCTCGTGCTGCTTCTCAGGTGAGAAGCCATGGAACTTCTTTGGAATCTCCCAGTTAATCACGAGGTTTGGGGATGAGATGATGACATTTTTTATTTCTGGTATCTTTCTTAAGGCTCAAACAGCTTGTTCCTGCCTTCACAGACCATCCCTCACCAGTCCAGTCCTCGGGCTGAGAGGGGATCCAGCTATCTTCACACCTTCCTCCCCAATGGCTTCCAACATTCTTGTAGTACTTTTCTGAGCAAGGAGCCACAGACCTTCTCTGTAGTCCTTCAGTCTATCTGGATGCTCTGGGTGGGAGGGTGGGATGAAACCAGACAATATAAGGAAGCATTACCAAGTGACTCTTCCACACTGTTGCCCTCACGCTAAGGATAGAGCACAAAAGGACAATTGAAGTCTGCCAGAAGATACTGGCAGTGGCCTGTCATGCTACTTCATTTGTCTCACAACCAGACTACCAGACTCTCTGTACCTCATTCAAGCTTGCAAAGTGCTCTCATTAACTGATAACTGCCTCATATACCACAGCAAGAATTTAGTCACTTACCTGACTCATACTACTGGGTTTGTTTCACAGTTACTAAAGCTAACCTGATGTTGTATAATATCCAGCCAACACCCTATTTAGGGTCTACCTACTTTCAGATTTCTTACTTAATTTTGCTGATCAAAGAGGAAATGTGAAAGGAAAAGTGTGACTCCCACTGGGACTTGAACCCAAGCCCTTGGAGTACCATGCCAGTCACTTAGAAATTAATATGTGTGCCTCAAGAGATGCCCAAAAGCCTGCTAATCACTGAGCCTCACAAAGCTATGGGGTTAGAGCACTGGCACACTACTCCAGAAACCTGGGTTCAAGTCCCAGTGGGAATCATACCTTTCCTTTCACATTTCTACCTTGATTTAAAATTGCCTCACAGTGGCTTGACTGCACTGAGAAAAGTTGTTTGATGTTTAATTTTTCTGATACTTGCTTATAACTGCTGTACTCTGGTTAAGTATTGCATTTGATTATTTCTGCTTTTGCCTGGTTTTATTGCAGTGTGCAACCAACACCCTATTTAGGGTCTACTCACTTTCCTATCCAGCAGAAATCCTATTTAGGGTCTGTCTACTTTGGTGTACTGATGCTACCTCAACAACTTTACTTCACCCGACACTACAGTGACAACACTGCCAGGTCACTGTAGTGTTGGCATGGGACCCCGGCACTGCTTTCTGGGGGTATTGCACCCTTCCCCTAAACAACTCTGACTTGGAGTTGATTATATAAGTATCTGGGGGTGTGGGGCAGAACCTCCCACATTAGGGGTTTGGGGGGCTTTGACCCCAAAGAAAACAAAATTTGTAGTGACTCCCTTTATGTCGACCACAAATGCAGTTGACATAAAGGAGTCACTGCAACATCGGTAGACAACGCAATTGACAACCGACTGACATGAATCCATCTACTTTCAGGTTCTACCACATAATTTTTGTTGGTACTTGCTTATAATTAGGCTTTGCAGTTTTAAATTTTAAATGTTTGTCAAAATCTACCAAAAAAAATCACTGTTGATTCTCCATTCATTTTTTCAGTTAATATTGAAGTTTATTGTAGCAGTCAAATAAATTGTTATAAAAACTACCTTTTAATTCATCAGTTATTGATTTAAAATTGCATTACAAAAACATCTTGTAAAATGACAGGGACATGGAGACACAGACAAAGACAGAGACACAGACACATAAGAAATGGGTAACATGTCAGATGGTAAGTGTACATAAATTCTTTGTGCAGCACTTAAAGAAGGAAAGTACATTTAGGTCTTCGTGCAATATTGGGCTCCCCTCCTCAATCACCCAGTTGTGCAAAACTCCTTACCCACGCACTATTGAGTGGTGAAAAAAGACACTGACATGGAAACAAGGACACAGACATATAACAAACAGATAACAAGCATGATGGTACAAATGTACGTTAATGCAGCATGCAGCTCTATAAAAATCAAGTAAATGTATGTTTTATCTGTGCAGTTCACCCCACCCCCACATCACTCAGTTTCCCAAAATTCTTTACCACCTCACTACTTTCCATTCCACCCCTTTTTTAATGTCAGTGTCTTTGAATGCAGCTAAACTTTCGGTTATGTCTTTGTTGTAATACAAAATGTTTGGTAGCCCTAGTCTCTCCTCTGACAGGTGCATTCTTAGTTTATCTTGTACTTTTCGGAACAGACTAAATGGCCATTCTATGGCAGCAGATGTACCTGGTACTGCCAGTGCCAGAATTGCAACACTGGACAGTACTGGAATGTTTTGAATCTCACTCTTCAGTACTCCATCGGAGTGATCATGTTGTCAGATGGAACATCCAGCTTCATGTATAGACAAAAGTCCCACTCAAAATCATCTGCTTTGTAATGAAATATGTTTATAAGAGTAGCATACCGGGATATATCCTCAGAAAGCTGCAACTTAACAAAAGGGATAAATAGCCTGCAATTGTTAAACAGTGAACCTGCTCAGTAAAGGCATTCAGGTACATTGTGGGTCAGTGTTGCGGTCAGCTTAGAATGAACATTTTTTGAGAAGGCATGCATTGCTGCAGCCAGGGACTGTCTTTTAGAATCCATTGATTTTAAATCAACCTCCTTTAATGATCTTTTTACATCACTTGCCACGTTTAAATCACAGTTAAAGAGCCTGTCAGTTTTGTGGATCAGAGGTGCTTTTGACTCCATTTGTACATGTACTGTACCACGTGAATTTTACCCAAGAAACTGCACAAAAATACTAGCTTTCAGTACAGCTCTCTTTGACTCAAATCATCCATGACAAGCCAACATAATTTGAATGCTTTTTTGACTGTGGCTCTACCTCCTCATTAATTAAAAAGTTACACACACTATACCAGAGGGCATGAATGAACTGTACTACTTCTAACCAAGAAAATCACCTGCACTGGACAACTCGGGGAGGAGGGGGACTTTCATACTGGAAAGTGGAACACCATTGTTAGCACACACTTTAAAAAAAGCTCACCTTTGTTTTTTGGCACTTTTCAATAGTGCTGAGAAGTGAACCACGATTTCATTTACATCAGCAAATTTGTTTTAATAGCATGGTCAATAGCAATGTGTAATAGATGTGCAATGCATAGTATGTGCAGCAAATGGGAGTAAATATCTTTAAGGTCTTTAATCAGTCTCTGCATGTACATTGCCAAATCAGTGTTGATCAAAATACAATCTGACCAAGACAGAGAATAGTCTCTCATCATGTCGTAGAGTAAGTTCAAGATTACTCCTGTGTTGCACTACAAAACAACTGTAGACTTCAATAGCAGACAGTTTATGGCTCTATTTTCAGTAGAGTAAAAAACACCCAGAACATTAATAGCTGGTAGACCTGCCAACTCAGGGGTTTCTTCAACAACGACAGAGAATTGCTCACCAGATAACTCGTTCAGTGTAGATTTGTGGTGAGCGAAGACCTTGGGAAGATATTTTTCTTCCAGTTGACATCTTTTCTGGCATGTTTGAGCTGCTGGTGCATACTTCCTCAGGACACACATTAGGTAGCTGAAGCCCCTGGCAGCATTCATGGGAACAACATCAAAACATAAAGCCCACATCAGATCATATGGAAAGTCATCAGCCTCTTCTTTCTTTTGCCACATGTGCCCCATAAAAGATTCCATTGAGGGCTGAGAAATGATGTCCTGACTTAGCTTAAAATTCAGGTGGGTCTTGCAGCTAAGATTCTCAGAAATGCAGTTGGGTTGTCCTGCAACTTCGGTTTTACACATCGTGCAACACAAAATGTCTATTGTTTCTCCCATACCAGTCTGTTTTACTGTTTTCAGGTCTAGTTCTGGGTACTCAGAGCAGTACTCGTCTGCACATTTTCTTTTTTGACCCATCTTGTGAGGTTGTAAGATTGATACTATGCTTCTCTGAGCCAACACACTTAATGAGTAGAATGTTAATGGTGCAATTATGATCTGTGAAGTTCATACAGGAAAGCACACATGTATGCAGCACCTGTAAATTAGACACAAATAAACTCAGTGAATGCTATTTAAACAAAACAATTGATGTAACAGTCAAGCTATAGCAAAGCTTGGTGAATGCTGACTTGACTGTAATTAAAATTTGCTGTGGGCATGAAAACAATTTAGCCAGGTCAATAGACGATTAATTATATCCGTCGAAATTATAAAAGTTCTAAAAGTCAAATGCAATCAACAGAAATCAATATTAATTGAAAACTGCCAAGTCTACTTATAACTGCTGAGTTCTGATTATGTATTGTTTGGAGATTATTTCTGCTTGTTGCCAAGATTTACTGCAATGTTCAGCCAATACCCTATTTTGGGTCTGCCCACTTTTAGGATCTACCACTTAATGTATACTGGTACTTATTTTGAGCTGCTGGGTTCTAGTTCTGTGTTGTATTTGGGATAATTTCTGATTTTGCCCCGATTTCTTGCAGTACAGTGTCCCCTCCAAATAGTGAACCCAGCTATAATGAGAACTCAGCTATAACTGATGCGTTTAATGGCTCCTGACTTGTTACTGATGGTTAGTTGTTTCTGTGACACATATTATGCGCATCGTGGCATATGTGGCACGTTCTGTTCTTCCACACAGCTGTGGAACTGTAACAGGCAATTGAAAGTGTAATTGGCACTTGTATAGTATACGAATGGATACCTGTGGCTGCATACAGCCATTCCAAGGGATGGCAGAGTTAAAGCCCTTTTCCTACCAAAGAACACAACCTCCAGGATAAAGCTGCTTGATGGAGGCATCATTGCCACCTTTAAGAAAAACTACCAAAAGAGCTTGCTATCTGATCTGGTGTCAATGGAGAGTGCACGGGTTACTGACTTTCTGAAAAAACTGTCATTAAAAGACATTGCTTTTTTGTGTGGCGAGGTGTGGGGTAATGTCAGTCAGGCAGCCATCAGCCATTGTTGGATCGCTACTCTAGGACCCTCTTTTGGTGACCAGCTGCAAGCTGACAACCCTGATGACAACTCTAATGATGTGGATGACACAGTAGTAGCCAGGAAGAGTGCAACAACCTCAGCAAAACTGGATGACACTGCTGAAATTACACACCTTGCTAACCAGCTGCAGTTAATCCCATCCAATTACAGCGTAAAAGAAACAATCGAGGAGTGGCTATGTTCCGATGATGCTGCTGGAACACATAATCAACTTACAGATTTGTCAGTGCAATCACATGCAGCCAGCAGCCTGATGAGGAGGAATAGGATTGGAAAGATAAAGAGGAAACTGAAGAAGAGGATTGTATACACATACCGACTTTTCAGCAAGCAAGTTCAGGTACTGAAGGAGGCTTACTATGGATGCAGTCCCAAGATGCAGACCCTGTTAAGATGTTTCAGTTAGAAACACTATATCCTACGCCCATGATTTAGCAATCAAACGGAGTGCAACACAAACAAAGTTATGAAGTTACTTGAACATTAGCTCATTAGCTTTTATTTTTAATTTTTTTTTATCTTTCCTTCACTTTAAGCTTATAATAAAGAGAAATACTTATTAGACATGCTCCATAGTGCTTAGTTATTCATTTTGTAGAAGCACACCTCACCAGAGGTGTCATTTAAGGGAACCTCATATAATGAATTTGGTGTTATAATGAATGCAACCTGTGGCTCCTGTTGCATTCATTATAGTGAGGGGTTACTGTACAAGGTCTGCCCAATTTCAGGTGTCTCATTTAATTTTGTTGGTAATTGCTTTTAGCTGCTTGATTCTGGTCAGATATTGTACTGAATTTACTTCTACATCTCTGTCTAGGCTAGCCCCCTTCCATCTATCCTAACATATATTGAGCAGCAACTGCCATTTCAGGAAGAGATGGTACCTTGGCAAACTCCTGATACCACTCCTACCTGCATAGACCATTTCTACTTTCTCTGATCACATTCACCAGGCACAATGAACCTCCCATCAGCAAATCCTGTTAATGAGATCCCCTCTGGTGTACAGTGATGTGAGCAAGTAATATTGAGAGGCTCAATTTGAGCAACTCAATAATGCCTTTCTTATTGACAGTGAGTAGGAAAAGACACCAACAAGTAGGATACAGTGAGTGAAGCAGACAGCTGCACTTGCTGTAACAAGATAATGGTATTTGTTTGGCCAAGCCCTGCTGAGCAGGCCATTTGGTGTAGTGGCTAAAGCCACTGATGCTAGAGCTGGTGGACCTGGGTTCGACTCTGGCTGCAGGACAGATTATTTCTGCTTTTATTTTCATCATGCCTCTAAGTTCTCTCTCCCTGAAGTTGAGAATATTCAGATTGGGGGTGCAGGGTGTAGTCCCCTGCATAAAAATTTTATTTTTCTTGTTATGCTTCAGGGAGTAAATGACTGTCACAGTTTGTGACGGTCAGTAGAATGTTGTTCACCCATTTTGTTTTGGGTGCATATGTGTTCTCTCTTTTTGTTTGGTGATATAAAAGACTCACCTTTATCACATAAAACTGATCCCGCTTAATTGGACTTTTCATAATGTGGGAATCTTGTGCTCACATTCTGGCTTTTTCATCAAGCTGCCCTCTTTCAATTCTCCTTCACCGACAGACAGACATCTTTCTGGCCACGTTAGGGTACTGGGAGTCCTGCTCTAACCCCTCTGCTTCTCCTTGCCTCTGAGATCTATTCAGCAGCTGCCCCACTCTCCTCCCCTTCCCTCCCTTAACCCTCCCCTTTGCCCTGTCACACCCCTTTTTGAAGCAATCCACTGTGTTACATGCCACCACCTCAGCCGGTAGTGCATTCCACTTTGCCACCACCCTCTCCATAAAGAAATGCCTCCTCATCGCCCTCATGAATCTACCCCCCATCCAAACTCATGTCATGGCCCCTAGTTTCTCTCCCCACCCTCCTCCTGAATAGACTCTCTGTGTCTGTTTTGATTATCCCCTTCATGTATTTGAAGGTCTCAATCATGTCCCCCCATCCCTCCTCTCCTCCAGTGTGTACATGTTTAACTCTCTTAGTCTGACCTCATATGGAAATTCCTCCAGGCCCTGAATCATCTTCATTGCCCTATGTTGTACCACCTCCAGCAGCCTAATGTCCTTTTGTAGATACAGGTGCCAGAACTGCACTCAGTATTCCAGGTGGGGTCTAACCAAAGATCTGTATAATGGTAGAATAACCTCCCTTCTTCTAGAGGTAATGCCCCTTGCAATGCATCCCAACATTTTGTTGGCGACTGCTGATGCCTTTCTGCATTGCGTGGAATTGTTCAGTGCTCCCAGGATGAGCATCCCAGATCCTTCTCCTCTTCTGTTACCTCTAGCCGCACAACCCCAAGATGGTAGCTTCTCCTTAGATATTTTGTTTCAAAGTGCAGTACGTTACATTTTTTTGTACTGAACCACAGTTTCCATCTGTCAGACCATGTCTCTAGCCTTGCCAGATACTCCTGTAGCCACGACCACATAACCTGGTCATCCACCACACTCCCATCTTAGTGTTATCTGCAAATAGGCTGATTTTGCTGCTGATGCCCTCCGAGATGTCTGCAATAAATATGCCAAACAGCACTGGGCCCAAAACCAACCCCTATGGAGCACCACTTGTCACAGGCATAGGGGATGAGTATTCCCCACCTACCGCCACCCTCTGCTGCCTATCTTTTATCCAGTTCTCCACCCACCCCACCAGTTTTGCTCCTTCCCCAGTGCCCCATAGCTTGCTTCCATGTCTCCCCATGTGGTACTGATTCGAAGGCCTTACTGAAGTCTAGGTACAGAACATCCACTGCGTGACCCTCATCAATTTGCCTAGTCACCCAGTCATAGTATTCCACCAGGCTGGTCTGGCATGACCTGCCCTTGACGAATCTATGCTGTCTCTTGTCCTACACCCCGTTCACCTTCAGTAGTGTCACTAGCCTCTCCTTTAGGATAGTCTCCATTAGCTTCCTGACTATGGATGTTAGACTTACTGGTCTATAGTTCCCCGGTTCGTCCTTGTGTCCTTTCTTGTGTATGGGGAACCACGTGACCCAGTCTTCAGTCACTGGGTATATATCCTGTGCCTCAAGACGAATTGAATAATTCTTCGAAAGGTCCTTCACTAACCCCTTCTAGGTTCCCCACACCCACTACCTGCAACCCCAGGAATTTCATCTCCATACTGTTGCTACTTCTAGGATGAAATATGAAAAGAAACACAAGCACATTCACCTCATCCCATCTTCACAGTGACCCCATCCAGTTGAACAGGCACAGTCTAAAAATTGTGCATATCAACATTTGCAGCCTCCTGTCCAAATTCATGGAGTAGGAGGTGTGGGTTTCCCTTTATAATGATGAAGCCTGTCACCCCAGACTTAAACCGCTGCCTTAATGGTTTCAGCCTGTTAGGCAAGACTGACCATGGCACAACAAGGGTGGTGGAGTACTCTTATATCTGACCTGGCTGCCCAGCACTCACACAGAATGCTGTGAGTTGTTAAAAAAAAACAATCTCACCCAACTTGTTACCACCCCCACCCACCCAAAACAGCTGTTCCTTGAACCACTTCCTCCTGGACTGGATACTGAACAATCAAAAGGACAGGGTCCTTCATGCCAAAGTCCTATGTGACTCCATCAGCAACCACTCCCCTACCATTTGCATCTGGTCTTCCAAAACCTCTGTCATCCCTTGAAATTTTTGACCTTTGGAGAATTCTCAAAATATGATGCTCCTCACCTGATCTCAGATAATAGGGCAGTCAACTGGCCAGTCCTACACAAGATGCTGGATATCAGCGTAGCCTTGGGTTTCCTCACTGCAGCCCTGCCTGCAATCCAGGACAGGCTGTCTCTCCAAGGACTTCCTTAAGAAAATGAAAGAGAAAGATGCCAAATGGGCAGTAGACAAAGCCTCCTCATTCACCCTCTCTTCAGAATAAGTATAGACACCTGCATATCCACTGCAAGCAAGAGATCAAATCATGCAAGGCATAATACCTCAGAAATCTCCAGTCCTGTAACCTTGGCAATAACAAAAATTTCAAGTAGGTGGTTAACTCCCTTATCTCACCTGAGACTAAGCAAACCACCATTAAACTTTTAATAGGAGCAGGATCCCTAACTGATCCATCCAAGGTTGCTGAAACTCTCAAAAAATTCACTGACCTGTCTATCTTGCTAAACGTATGTCAAACAACCCTGTGTGGTGTCCTACTGGCCAGGTCAAGGATGATTCTATCATTATACCATTTCACTTTAAGGCCATCTCCCTCCAAGAAACCTGTAAACTCCTCATGATCTTCCCTAACAAGTGAAGAGCTTCCAGTGATGGCCTCTCTCTAAGATTCCTAGATTGTTTGTTTTATATGATGGAGCCTTATACTCCTGTTTTCCTTATTAATTCTTGTGTAGACCTTTGGTGGGAGCTGTTTATGCTCCGCGGGGCTTTATTTGATCAGTCCTTTTTAATTCTGCCCCTGTTTAAAGGTCCGTGCATTTTTTTACAGCGCTATTCCCCTGTAAAACTATTTTCAGGGCTCTGTTAGTTTGAGCCAAGCCGCGGTCTGTTTCCTCTGCCATTTGAGTGTATCAGCCCATGTATTTAAAAGCATTCTCCTGATATTGTACATTATCAAGAGCCCCTAAATGAATGAGTCAGGTTTCGTTTTCTTTCCTTTATTAACATTTAAAATGTTTACACGACTGTGTGAAGGCGAGCACCAGTTCGGCAAACCCGCTGGAACTTGTGCACAGTCTTGAAGTCATTTGTTTCAGAAACTAAGCCCAGAGAAGGATATTTTTAAAATAAATGCCTTGGTGGCATTCTGCTTCCTTACAGGAGCTGAAGTAAAGCTCCTTCAGGGCTGCTTTGAGACATTTTGAAAAAGAGGGATTTCTTGGAGCCAAACAGCTTGGCAGAGCACTGTGTACCATTCTCCTTCACTGCAGCATTCCCCTGAGAGCCGGCCGGCCTCTTCCGAAACACTTTTATGCTGTCATTGAAGGGGCGGTGCCTCCTGAAGCTGAATAAAGGTTCAAATGGGCGAAAAAGACTGTAAGTCACTATATAAACTGTCTTCAAGTTAATAAAGTGCTTTAAAGGGACCATGCTAATATAAACATGAGATTTATAATTCATATAAAAGAATATCTATATAAAAAAAAGTACAGAGGTGGAGCTAAGTGACCACATGACACTTTTTTTTGTATTTAAGGTGTACATCTATGTTAGGTAGTCAGATAGGATGGAGTGTTGGTGCAGAGAGGTGCATCTGCTGAAAGGAAAGCTTCGAATGGGGATGTGATGCTGTAAACATCCCTAAAGCTAACAACTTCTAGCCTTCTTTTGTTGACTTATTTATTTGTTTTGTTTGCTTTGCCATTTTCAGTTCGCTTTATAGAAAATTAAATATTCTATTTTTTTGCTGCAATTTTGCCTCTGTGGTCCATCTCTTCATCTACCTATGACAGACACTAAGCACCACTGTATTGTAAACAAAGAAATGTATCTAAATCTCTTTCATAAGGCCATGCATTTAGCTTCCACATAGCAAGACAGACCTGGCAAGGATTCTTTCTCACTGGAAGAAGTATCCACAATTGTGAATTTTGCTGATAATAACAAGTGTCATATTCTTACTTTTCAATTGACTATTGTTTCTTTCAAAGAAGGAAAAGGATCATGTAAGGCACTTTTGTTTGGCAAATATATCAAGACTGTATTTCAGTGAGTTCTGAGTAAGTTGAATTTTCAGACTCATAATTATGGAATGATCTTTTCCCTTGTATTTTAAATCAAGCCAATATGCAGTCAATATTTAACAGCCAGTTACTGTGAAAACCAGGTTTTACTTATTCACCACACAGAGAGCTGTTTATAGTGGTAAATGTTTAAATATGTCAGCTATTTTTTGCATGTTTTAGTTCCCACTCTTAAAATGTCTAATGAACCTACATGCTGATTACTTTTCATAAAATATCTAGTAAACCCGTGAATAACAAGGAAAAAATCTACACATGCCTCATTGGAAACATTACAAAGAGAAGTTTATTGAAATGTTGAAAACATATACAGCATAGCACAGCCCAAAGATCCTCCATAGTCCAGTATCAGTGTTTCATGCCCATGCTCTGCACTTTTTTAAGGTGCTCCATTGTATGAATGCCTGTAGAAATGTAAGTTTGGGTAATTAATTAAATGTACATTAGACTCCTATTCACTCATACCTGTATGGCCATTTTATAGGAATTCTTCAAGAAAACAACCCATTAATCGGTGATCTTGGAGGAAGAAACATTCAGCATTGTAAAACACTTTTATCAATGTCCATTGAATTTATCCAGTACCTCAAAATAACAAAATACAAGTCAGATAATAATTGTGTGAATAGGGGCTTAAAGTGAAATCTACAAAAAGACAATTTATGTTGAGTATCAAAGCAATATTACTGTAATTGAATAAAATAGCTCCATTTGATTTATCAGTGTAAGAAGCAATTTTTAATCAATACATGTTTATATACTGTATTTATATTTGACTTTTATTCTTATTTACAACAGATTCTTTTCAGACAATCTAGCCATCACTATACAATTGCCATTTGTTCTGGAAAGAATGTGTGTATTATTAATATGAGAAAGAATAGGTACATACTGTAGATACATAGATGTTGTTGACAGATAAAGGCCTTCGGCCTACCTAGTCTGACCATTACTCATGTAATGTGCTTATTTAAGCTTTCCTAGAACTAGGTTGTCCCCTTCCCCCAACTACCAGGATCCCATGTGCCAATCCCATGCATTCTTAAATCATGTAATTGTTTCTGCAACCACCACCTCATCCGGTAGGTTGCTCCATTTGTCCATCACCCCTCTCTGTGAAGAAGTACTTCCTCATGTTTCCTCTGAACCTCCCTCACTCCAGCTTCATCCCATGTCCCCTAGTCCTGGTGCATCTTTTCCTTTGAAAAATGTTTTCTCCTGTACCTTGTTTCTCCTCATGACATACTTATATGTCTCAATCACATCCTCCCTCTCCCCTCCTCTTTTCCAGTGAGTACATGTTTAAATCTTTGAGCCTATCCTCATAGGATTTGTGATATAATCCTTGCACCATCTTGGTTTCCATCCTCTGAACTGCCTCCATGCTATGTCCTTCTGTAGGTAAGGTCTCTAGAACTGGACACTGTATCCCAGGTGTGACCTCACTAAAGTCCTGTATAGTGGCATTATGACCTTCCTTTTCCTGTCAGTGATACCCCTTCCTATGCATCCCAGCATCCTATGTGCTTTTCCTGCTGCCTTGTAGCACTGCCTCACTACTTTGAGTTCATCAGAGATCATAGCCCCTACTGCAGGTCACGTTCCTGCTTGGAGCATGTTATGCCCTTCCCAGCTGATATTTTGTTCCCGGGGTTTCATCAGGCTTCTGCAGATCTCTTCTCATTATATCCACACCCTCTGGCATGTCCACCTAATTGCAGAGCTTTGTGTCATCAGTGAACAGACAAATTCTCCTTTCAAGACTATCTGTAATATCACTGATGAAGATATTGAAGATGACTGGACCCAGCACTAATCCCTGAGGAACCCCACTGGTCACATTTCCCTCTGCAGAGTGATAGCAATTTACCACCACCCTCTGTGGACTGCTATCCAATCAGTTCTCCACCCCCCCTTACCACTGTCCTACTCATTCCCATGTTCCCCAGCGTGTTCCCCAGCTGGTTTAACAGATTTAGTTGCCTGGATTATACTGACATTGGTTTAATTTCAGTGTAGACAATTCTTTCTAAATCAGTGGTTTAACAGCTTTACAGTATGTGTTTCTCAGTATTGGTTTGCACTGTATAGCTTAAATTAGATTTTTAGCAGGTTTCCTATAATACAGTTAAACAGCAAGGAACCTATGTAAGGTTTAGATTAGCAAAATCATGTAGTCCAATGCATTATGTATATCCAATCTCACTATAAAGTGGGCATTCAGATTAGTAAAAATGATACATCTTCTGCTAATCTTGAAATGCTGTCTTCAACTCCTTGCAAAACGTGTAAAATCTAATCCTTGAATAATATCCTATGCTAACAGAAATAAAATCAGAGAACTGCAATTTTAATCACATGGAAAAGCATATATGTAAACCTGCTGATGTCATCTTCTCTACGTACTATACAGCTAAATACATTTCTCTTAATATCATGGGCATGTTTTGTGACCTAGTTCACTACAATTACATTACTGTTAATATTTCATGTTGCTGTCCTAAACAGAAACTGATTTTTGCATAATAACATCCTCATAAGTACTGTCATTTACAGAGTGTCATTATTCTCACTCTGAATAAGCAGATTTACTACCCTAACCATGTACACCGTGTCATAGCTGTAAATAATCCCCAATATATAAAAACAGAAAATTGCTTTTCTGGAAGCTGTCCATGTTTTGATTTGGTCTCTGATTGGAGTGGGCATAAATTCTTAAAGTGTAGATTGATTGCAGATTTGTCAGGAGTGATGTACTAGAGCAGGTTATTTGGACAGTGGCATGTTAATAGAGAGCCTTCATTGGAGATACAGAAGAAAAAGGTCATTAAGGATGAGGATTATGCAGTGTAATTGAAATAAAGAATTGCTGGACAAGACATTTACAGTATGTCTTCTGCACTTTTGTCCTTCTGACATCTGTGACATTAAATAAAAAGTAATGTGTTCTTCATTGTGTTTTCCTTTTGCATGTTTTCATATGTTTAAACTAATAAGAGACAGACTGATTCTTCAGGAAGATAAAATAATTGTCTAAACCTTTAACAAAGAGCACTTATGCCACTTTGCAGAACTATTTATATCGCTAAAGGCTGAAGACCATACAGCAGTTGATATCCTAGTCAGGTGAAGTAAAACAAAAATGTTGCTCTTCTTGTCATTTTCCATGTAGTGCACAACTTCACATAGTTTTTCACTTTCAAAAGTCTGCACTTCGCAAGAGAAAATGTACACATTCTGCCACTTGTACAGCATACACCCATGCAAAAGGTGTTAATTTGTCACTGTGCAGAGATTTTTCTAGGTAGAGTTGAAATGTGCATAACTTTTCATTGTAAAGTATGAAGTATTTACTTCTTGGGCAGTTACGTGCAAACTTTCAGTTCTCAACGAGAGTTTAGGAAATTGGGGAGGGGTCACAAGCAAGTAGCTACTTCTGCCACTTTCTCAGATGTACTACCTGCAAGAGGCAAGGGAGAGCATAGGGGTGCATGCACCAGGAACTTTAACTCATGGTTGAAGAACTGGTGCTGTGAGGAAGGGTTTGGATTCATTGGTGACTGGGGACCCACTTGGAGGGATGGAGGTTTGTTCAAGCCTGATGGCCTGCATCCATCCTGGAGGGGAATCCAAGCACTCAATGATAAGTTTAAATGCTACATTGACAAGCATTTAAACTAGCAAAAGGGGGTGGCAGGCCAGCAAGGAGGGTACCTACTTGCTCATCCCCCACAGCTAGTATTGGAACCAGTGAACCCGAGGAGTGGCTATCTCTACAAAGCAGTGTGCAAAAGATGGAGATTAGAGCCCAAGATGTGGATAGGCAGAAAGGAGAAAAATTCAGCAGAAGGGCAGACATCAAGGAGAACCAGGGATAAAGGACAACCAAGGAAGGGGCTGGAGTAGAACAGCAAAACAGTCTAGGGAGGTCAAATCATGGAAAGCCATGTGTGAAAATGCCAGGAGCCTTAGCAACAAGATGGAAGATCTGGAGGCTGTCATGGTGCAGTCAGACCTGGACAGTGTGGCCATCGCTGAAACCTGGTGTAATGATAACCATGACTGGGAGATGGCCATACCTGGCTACAAAATATTCAGAAGAGACAGGGCAGGCAGGAAGGGAGGAGGAGTGGCACTGTATGTGAAAAATGACATAAGGGCCACAGAGATCCAGGAGGAACAAACTGGGGGAGAGATACTGTGGGTTAAGCTGGAAAGAAAAATGGAGCCAGCCATCTGCACAGGTGTGGTCTATAGACCACCAGCCCAGGTGGAAGAAACAGATAGGGAGCTGATGCTAGCCATCCAAAGGATGGCAGACAAGGGTGAGGTAGTACTGGTTGGAGACTTCAATATTCCAGACTTGGACTGTAGCATCCCAACAGCAGCATCAACTATGAGCAGATTTATCATGGACTCCCTTCAGGGTGCCTTCCTCAAGCAACTGGTCATGGAACCAACTCAGCAGAAGGCAATACTGGACCTTGTGCTCACAAACAGGGA
Organism: Neoceratodus forsteri; assembly: GCA_016271365.2. Lineage (NCBI taxonomy): Eukaryota > Metazoa > Chordata > Ceratodontiformes > Ceratodontidae > Neoceratodus > Neoceratodus forsteri. The sequence continues at coordinate 118,635,231 of CM028136.1, read as the reverse complement.
CAGTGTGATGGGTGTAACAGTGGGGGAGCACCTGGGGAACAGTGACCACCAGTCATTGTGGTTTGAAATCACAGAAAAAGCAGAACCAAACCACACAAAAACACGTATCCTGGATTTTAGGGGGACAGACTTTGGGAAAATGGTAAGATACTTGAAAAAAGCATTAAGGGGAATGGGGCAGGAATCAGGGGTTGAGGAACAGTAGGCAGTATTTAAAATGGGGATTACAAGAGCAACAGAATTATGCATTAAGCAGGTTAGCAAAAGGAAAAGGAAAAGGAGACCATTATGGTTTTCCAAAGAGGTAGCAAAGAAAGTGAAAGCCAAAAGATTGCATTCAGAGCAATACAAAAGACACAGGCAGAAGGGATAGGGAGAAGTACCAGGAGAAGCAAAGGGAGGCAGGAGGTCAGTAAGGAAGCCAAGCTCAGACAGAAGAACACATTGCAAAATCAGTGGGTAAAGGGACAAACCTTTACAGGTACATAAGTGAAAAAAAGGCAAAGAGAGGCTAGTGAGACTGAAGGGGGAGGATGGGGCCACGTGGAGGATGACAACAGTAAAGCTGACGTATTGAACAGGTATTTCTGCTCAGTCTTTACTGAGGAAGAGGAGGGTAATGGGTCTGAAGGGAGTACAAGGGTGAGAATGGTGCAGAAAAAGGACACAAGTCCCTTTACACGAAAGGGTCCTGAAGGAAATGGAAGTAATAAGAGTTGATAAAAGCAATGGGGCCAGATGGGGTGTACCCCAGGGTCCCTAAAGAACTAAGGGAGGTGGTGGCTGAACCTCTGGCTATCCTGTTTAGCCGATCACTGGAAACAGTGGAGGTACCCAATGACTGGAGGATAGCAGATGTAGTCCCCTTATACAGTAGTGGGAACAAAGAGGAAGCGGGGAACTACAGACCAGTCAGCCTCACCTCAGTAGTGGGGAAGATCATGGAAGCACTACTGAAGTAGAGATTGATGGAACATCTGGTTGTCAATGGACTACAGGACCCAAGACAACATGGTTTCACCAGGGGGAGGTCATGTCAGACCAACCTTGTTGAATTTTTTGACTGGGTGACTAGGCAGGTGGGTCAGGGGAGGGCAGTGGACATGGTCTATCTGGACTTCAGCAAGGCCTTTGACACTGTGCCACATAGAAGACTATTACACAAACTGGGGAATATGGGTGTGAGCAGGACAGTAGTGTGGTGAGTAGGTAACTGGCTGGGCGGCAGGACACAGAGGGTGGTGGTAAATGGCTGTCACTCCACAGAGGAAGAGTGACCAGTGGGGTACCACAGGGATCAGTGCTGGGACCGGTCCTATTCAACATCTTCATCAGTGACATGCTATGGGACCTAGAAGGCAGAATTTCACTGTTCACTGATGACACAAAGCTCTGTAACAGAGTAGACACACCAGAGGGTGTAGACAGAATGAGAAGGGACCTGCTGAAACTTGAAGAATGGTCAGGGGTTTGGCAGTTGAAATTCAATGCAAAGAAGTGCAAGATAATGCATATGGGGCACAAAAACCCTGGCACAATATATCAGTTGGGGGGTGTGGATCTAGCATGCACCAAGCAGGAAAGAGATCTTGGGGTTATCATTTCTGATGACCTAAGGTAGGGAAACAGTGTGACAAGGCAGCAGGTAAAGCAAATAGGATGCTGGGATGCATAGGCAGGGGCATCACCAGCAGGAAAAGGGAGATCATAATTCCACTATGCAAGACACTAGTGAGGCCCCACCTGAGTACAGTGTACAGTTCTGGAGACCACTCACGTATGAGGACATAGACGGGTGAGAAGTGTTCAGAGGAGGGCAACAAAGATGGTGCATGGATTGCATCACAAGTCCTATGAGGACAGGTTGAAGAAACTGAACCTGTGCTCCCTGGAGGAGAGGAGGGAGAGAGGGGATATGATAGAGACATACAAGTATCTTACAGGGAGGAACAGGGTGCAGGAATACAGTATTTTTAAGCGAAAAAGATGTTCCAGGATTAGAGGGCATGGGATGAAGTTGGAGGGAGGATGATTCAGAGGAAACATGAGGAAGAATTTCTTCACAGAACAGGTGGTGGACAAGTGGAACACTCTGCCAGAGGAAGTGGTGGGGGCTGAAACAATCACGGGATTTAAGAATGCATGGTATAGACATAAAGGAATGCTGGAGGTCAGGGGTAAGGGGCAACAGACTTCTAGGAAAACATAAACTGAACTTACAAGCTCAAATGGGCAGACTGGGTGGGCCATAGGCCCTGATCTGCTGACACTGTCAATGTATCTATGTATCAACAGCCCTAATGCTAAAGCAGGATAATATCAGGCAAGCATTTTTCCATTTTATCATGCTCACAGGTATAGTCTAACAGCACAGGGGAAAATTGGGGATCGAGGTAAAAACTTATGAAGGTCATGTTATGTGACTTGCTTCTTGTAAGCATGTGGGTTCAATAACAGACACCAGTCCTTAAATCAAGTGCATAAAAAACACTGGTGTAGTGTTTATCATTTTATTTTCCAAAAATGATAACAAAATTAACTGTTCAAAAAATATTTACAGAAAAGAAATGGGTGTTTAAACTTTCACACCAAAATAACAACAAACAAAAAAAAAATTAATCAGGCTAGTCTTTCCTCAGACTCCCTGCTCTTCTCTGTGTATTCAATATTTTTCTCCACTCCGGTGTGTAGGCACTCACACCTCCTCTCCCTTGCTTGGTCAGAAGAAACTGACCAGCACACCTGAATTAGCCTCCTGTTGGGGAGGTTAATATAGTACAATAATCATGACATCATTGACATGTGACTATCAATTATACCAAAAAACCTTATTCCTCTACTCTGGAATTTAAGATTAGGCTTCAAATTCTCTAAATCTAAAGCTTATTATGTCTTTTTTCAACATAATATTAGTAATACTCTATAGGTACTCATTTTAACTTAGAGGAACCTTAATTGGTGGGGAAAGGATTATCAAGGTCCTTTTTAGCCCCTCCCATTTCAATGACATCACCACACCACTTCTATATTAGCAGCCATTTTCTGGGCTGCCAGCTCTATAGAAGCCATCTCTTGCTACCTGCCACCATTTCAGGTAAAGAAACCAAGAAAATCAAACTTGTTTGTAGAGGACTCTAACCTTCCCAGATAAAAATAGAGTAGGGTCGCGCTCCCCCTCTATTTATTCTGTGAAGCCAGAGTAGCTCTATCACTATTCAGCCTTGTTTATTTATCCCTTAAATTTGTTACTTGGCTTAGTTTTTCTACTTATACCTTTACTTCATTTGAACACATTTTTATTCTCTGCATACATTCCAAAAAGATCCTAGTATTATTATCATCCTTAGTTTACTGTGCTAGAACTGTATTTAAACATATTTTTATGTTTTACATTTCCCCACTCCCACCCCCCACAACAGCTCTGCCATTTCAGCAATTGGCAAACATTGCACTATTTCACTCTCCATACTGTACTTCACTTCTTGGTAGCTTTAAACAACACAATAACAAGTCAAACATCCCAAATAATGTTTTTATACACAGGAACAGTCTGCACTAATGCTGCAGTACTTTTTTTAACTTTTTATTTAATCTCTTTGTTTTTCAGGGGGCGTGGCTTGGACGCCGGAGAGTATGGCCGCATAATATCGCAGCTCGAGCCCCAACCAAGCCATTTTGGGGGAATAGTTTGGCATCTAAGCGTAATTTTTATTTGAAATCACCCTACTACACCTCCGAAGCCACCAGTATCGGTCCAGTGAGACAGTCACAGCGTTCGGGGCACGGCTATGGCTCAAAACTGGTGATCACAGATGGGACTCGGCCGGGCACACCTGGCTGCATGCTCCCCACACTTGAGTGATTAGAACGCCACCACTGCAAGGCTGGTCGGTGTCTGTATTGTTACTCCTTATGGCTAGCAAGCACTCAGACCTAGACTTAACACCCTTTGAAATGGAGGAATGTAAATTGCGGTAAACCCTGGCTGTATGCTCCCTTTTTGGAAAACCTTGCCGGCATAAGCTGTATGGGGATTGCTAATTATGGCCTTGGAGCCCCCTGCGCATGGACCTGATGTCCACTCTTCCCTGCAACACATTACGTCCCTGCTGGAGACTCTGCTCTCCAGAGTCGATTCTTTATCGGACACTCTTACTGGAAATGTGGCTGAGGTGCAGGTTTTGAAAGACAAATTTAATGTGGTGGAGCAAAGGACTGAAAGTCTGGAACTAGGCCAAGCCAAACTCCTTCAACGCCTTCAAGATCACGAGAGCAAGCTGGCCACATTTGTGGCAGAGGGCCGAGGACCAAGGAAATCGCAGCAGAAGGAATAACATCAGGATCTTGGGCATACCTGAGGGATCTGAAGGGATAAATGTGGAGAGATTCTTAAATGAGGAGATCCTGAAGATGCTGGGGGATAGGTGGCACAGGCCTTTAGATGTGGAGAGAGTACATCAGGTTCCTGGGGGCCCTCAACCGAAGAAACCTGTGCCACGTCCCATAGTGACATATTTTTTGAGATACTCCATGAAGGAGCGAGTGCTGCAAGCAGCCAGGGATCTAGAGGAGGTGATGTGGCATGGGGCAAAAATCTCTTTCTATAGGGATTTCTCCACTGAGGTGGCAGTTTGGAGGAAGGCCTTTGCCCCTGTTAAAAAAGTACTGGCCCAACATGGCTTCAAATATGGATTCCGCCAGCTTGCTTACCTGGCTGTGTCAAAGGAAGGGAAGGAAATAGTGGCAGAGTCTCCCTGAGAGGTTGAAAATTGGATCTCCAAGAACTGGCCACGCTTGCCTATTAAAACTCTCTCTCCCAGGAAGCTTTGGTACCCTGACAAGGATGGCAGGAACCCAGTTAAAAGCAAAAACATCCAGGGGGACCAAAATAGAGGTCAGATGAGTCCCCAGGAAATGGATCCCCCAGCCCTTTCCAATCTCAGCATATAGCTACGGAGAGCTCTGGGTGAGTAGTCGACCAGGTCGCGGTCCCTAGTGATACCTCCTGCACAAAACCCCAGTGGGACACCATTTTTGCACCTAGGATCAGGCACCAGTCCAGTAGTGACTTGGACTCTGCAGGAGGGCAAGAAATGGTGCCTCCTGCCAAGCTAACCAAGGATGAATTACTACACAAGGTGCAACCCGACCCAGAAGATATACCAGATGAGACCATAATGGAAGCGGTGGAAATGGGTTCCTGGGCTAATTATCTGCCAGATACAGAAGAACTTACAACTAACTCCTCACCCCTCATCAAGCCAGGGACATTGTCTTTTGAGGAAGTGCTATCAAAGGGTTTGCAGGGTGCAAGCAAGGAATCCCTATCGAATGATGGAGCTCCTCTACCGGACTGAAGGATAAAAAGGGATTTATTTGATATTATCTTTTAGAGTGCAGGGGGTCCAGTTTTCTCTTCTCTTTCTCTCCCCATCACTGACTCTTAGGGTTTTTTTAAAGGGGGGGCATATACTTGTAGAAGTCAAAGTGGGATCTGGGGGTTTGGAAGTGGTGAAGTGTAGCCACCCTGTCTGGGTAGATAGGTGTGTAAGGACTGCCCAGTACTGATCCCAGTGATATGTGAGAATATCTCTTGACTGGGTGTCCCCCCCTCCTTTTATCCATAACTGGCACTGCCCAGGGTTTAAAGGATCCCTTTTAGAAGATGTGAAAGTAGAGAGGGATGCAGGGTGGTAGGGCGGAAGACGAGTGAAAGTCTTGGCCCTCCCCCTCCCCCCTTCCCCCCTTATAAAACTTCTTTTTTTTTCTCTCTCTTTACCCGACTTAGATGCCCCACCCAATTTCATTGTATCGGTGGTATTGGTGATGGTATCTTGTTCAGGCATGGCTGGGGTCAGAGCTGTAAGCACCTGAACGGTTTGACCTCTTTCTTCCCTATTCGAGACTTTGGCTAGCACGGCGGAGTGCTTACCATTGTGTTTGGCAAGGGAATAGCACCATTGTGCGTACACCAAGACTTGTTAGCTTATTGTTTATTACCTGTTGATATATTGTATTGGAGATTTATAGGAATTAAATGGTTAATGTATTTCTGTATAGCTTACAACTTAGTAGGTATCCTCAAAGTTATATAATGCCCAATAGTTTAAAGTGTGGTATATTTACTCCTGTTTGTGTTTCCTTCTCTGCTACTAGGTCACTTGTGTTGCATTTTGCCTGGTACAATCTTCTGGTCTTGCCTTTGCTGAATACTCTATCAAACCTCAGGTATCCTGACCACTTATCCTATCTCATTTTCTCGGTACCCCTGAGGTGAGTACTTCATTTTTTCATGGAAACCTCAGCGTAGCAGCGACGCACTCCAGAATGGGGCTTAAGCTCATATCCTGGAATGTGAAAGGGCTAAATCACCCAGCTAAATGAAGCATTGTTCTTAGACACCTTCACTCCTTGCATGCGGACATTACGTTACTCCAGGAGATGCATCTTACTGCAAGGACTGTTGGTTGGCTCAAAAAGGCATGGGTAGGGACTGTAATTGCCAGCTCGGCTCAGAATAAGTCCAAGAGTGTAGCCATTTTGATGAGGAAGTCATGTCCATGGACGGTTGATAAAGCAATCACTGACACTCAGGGTCACTGGATAGGGGCTAGGTTCTCCTACCCGGGGGGGGCATGTGGTGCTAGCAAACATCTACAGCCCGAATACGGACTCTTCCGAGGTACTCCTTGATCTTAACCATGCATTGGAATCTCTTACCAAGGGCTTTCACAATAGCCCACTCCAGATGGGGGGGGATTTTAATTTGGCCCTTGATATATTTTTGGATAAGTCTAAGCCCACCCCACAAACTCATCCTAAAGCAGTGGGTACACTGCTGGAAATGATGAGAGAATGGGGCATGATTAACATCTGGTGGAGAGACCACCCCATGGGGAGGGACTATTCTTTTTTCTCATCAGTGCACACAACCTACAGTCGTATTGACTTCTGGCTTGCGAACAGATGCGCAGCTCAGGATATTGTAGTGACCGAGATTAAGGATATCATAGTATCAGATCATGCTCCCATTTCCTGCACCTTTCAGCTCGCAGAGCAACGGGGTGCTGGCACTAGGTGGCGCCGCAACCCCTTATTGATTAAAGATCCCTCCTTTCGGAACATGGTCCAGGACGTTGCTCGGGATTACTTTGCACACAATAGGCCAGGGGAAATGTCCACGACCATGGTGTGGGAGCCCTTAAAAGCCGTGTTAAGGGGACACATTATAGCTTATGTGGCCCAGAAAAATAGGGAGTGAAAGGCGGAATTCAATGGGTGCCAAGCAGAACTCTCAGCCTTGGAGTCACAGTTTAAGATAACCACTGCTGGGGACCCTGATGTAACCAAATTGCGGGAGATAGTCGGGTTAAAATACCGGATAAACACTATACTCCACCAAGAAGTTGAGTGGCATATGACCAGGATTAAACATGCATACTGGAAGGGTGGGGATAAGAGTGGGAAACTGTTAGCATACCAACTGAGGAAGCAGCAGGCCGCTTCCTGTATTCATGCCCTCTGGGCTGCTAATGCAGAGATAGTTAAGCAAATCAATGAGTGCATAACATGCTATTACCAGCAGCTGTATCAATCCCGGATCTCCCATGAGAAGGATCATATGAGGGATGATCTGAGAGACTTTAGTTCAATGGCTCATATTCCCCAGTTACCAGAAGCCATAAAAAGTGCCTTGGACGTCCCTATCACAGAGGCAGAAATTCACGCGGCTTTATCCTGGTTGGCTAACGGCAAAGCTCCAGGGCCAGATGGTATGAACACCGAACTATATCAACTATTAAGCTCCGAAATTTGTACCCCTCTACTTGCTGCCCTTCGGGAAGCACACTCGACTGGTTCCCTCCCACCAACAATGCGTGAGGCTTTAATCACTCGCTTTCTGAAGAAATCAGACGACCCGCTAAATTGTGCAAATTACTGTCCTATTTCATTAATTTCTGTAGACACTAAGATCGTAGTCAAAATACTTGCCAATCATGTGATGGAGGTCCTACCCTCTATTGTACACCCTTCTCAAGCCGGCTTCACTAAAGGTAGGGCAGTGGTTGATAATATCCGCCTCTTGCTCAACATCAAATGGATAGTCCTCCGATCTTCCACTCCTATGGCAGCTATAGCAGTCAACTTTTCTAAAGCTTTTGATTCAGTTGAGTGGCCCTATTTACATGAGGTACTCGACTTGTGTGGTTTTGGTACCTATTTTAAACAGTGGGTCCATGTCTTGTATAATAAACCTACAGCTAGAATACTTACCAATAAAGATATATCTATGCCCTTTCCCTTGCAGCGGGGCACCCATCAGGGATGTCCGCTATCCCCGTTACTCTTTTTGCTGGCCTTGGATCCTCTTATATGAGTACTCCAGGCCAACAAAGCGATGCAGGTTATCTCGGTGGGCGATTGCAATTATCTGGCAATGGAGTATGCGGACAATTTACTCCTTACTCTTTCCCGCCCACAAGAGTCCCTTACCCCAGTACTGGAGTCTTTGCAATCATTTGCCAGTATATCAGGGTTGCATGTCAACCAAAAGAAAACCAGTGCTACCTCTTTGAATGGGACGTTGTACTAAAGACTGTCTGCAGGGGACAGAATTGTCATGGGCTCCCAACAACCTGCAATACTTGGGTATACACATCCCTTTTGTCTGGGGGCATATAGAATCCAGTAATTTCACCCCTCTAATCACACAGCTGACAATTGAAGTAGCATGCTGGAAATGACTGAATTTGTCCCTCTTAGGGAAGGTGGCAGCACTTCGTATGCTTATGCTGCCCCGTGTAGCGTATCTGCAAAATAACCTTCCCATAGTGTTGTCAAACAAAGTATTCCAAACATTAGACAAGTTAAACTCAGGTTTTCTATGGGAAGGACAGAAACCAAGGTGGGGAGTTCATAAATTACGAACACATTGGTCACGGGGGGGCTTAGGGCTTCCCTGGTTTCGGGGGGGTATCACTGGTCCTTCCGAGCTGCCCATGCGGTCAAATGGTTTGTTCCAGCTCCTAGTACCTTACAGCCATGGATGCAGTTAGAGAAGTAAATTTGTCAGCCCATCCCTCTCAGCCTACTCTTAACTAACACTGCTATATCCCCAGACAAACTCACCCCAGTCATGGAAGCTACTAGGAGATCCTGGTTTCGTCTTATGAAGGTGTCCAGGACGTTGAAACAAAGTGCTATGTTACCCTTTAGGTATTTAGACCTCTTGCACAACCCACTTATTAGGGTGGACAACAAACCCCTGACTTGGGCCTTGTGGGAAGGGAAAGGGATTCACATCATGCAGGACCTCTATATACCAAATACTAGTACTCTTATGTCCTTTGAACAACTTTGAGCACGTTTTTTGTTAAAGCCACAGGACTTTTGGAAGTTCCTACAACTTCGCAGTGCAATGCAGGCCATTGACTGGGTGGCTAAAGGGGAATCAAGATGGCATTGGCTGTTCTCACTACATTTAAAGCCTTCCTTTCGTGGGCTAGCGGGTAGGTTTTACAGTACTTGGCATGAGGCGCAATCAGATCATATGGAGACGTGCAGAATGGCATGGAGCACGGAAATAGGAAGGCATATCGGTCCAGAGACCTGGTCCCACTGCCTTCATGCGGCGCACTCCACCTATAAAGAAGCTAGAAGCCAGTTAATTCAGCTTAAGATACTCCTTAGATGGTATAGAACGCCTGCTGTCCTATTCAGGTGGGGAGCTCTCCCACATGCACGATGCTGGAGATGTGAACACAGTCCCACAGACACCCTGCATCTCTTATGGAAATACCAAGCCTTAGTCCTTTTCTGTTCAGCGGTAGCAATGGACTGCTCAGGGGTGCTGGGGCAGCCCATAGACCTCTCACATCCTATGCTGCTGTTGGGAGATTGGGCCCCACTTGGGCATTTAAGACTACAGCACCAGAATTGGGTCCTGGTTGCTCTTTTGGAGGCTAAGCAGCTCCTTTTAAGACATTGGCAGCAACCTCTACCTCTGCCCATTTCGTTATGGCATTCAGCTATTGCCAGACTAGCTACTTTTGAAAAGCTTACTTATGCTGCTAGAGGGCAGCTGCCCACGTATTTTTCCAAATGGGAGGCCTATCTTAACTCGGCATTGTGCCGGGCTCCCCCTTCCCCCTGCTATGGTAATAATCTCCCCAGGTCACTGTTAGTGGGATAGCCCCTGCTCATGTAACTGGTAATATAAATACAGGGAGATGATCCCTATGCGCACTCTCAGTGGAGTCTTGCCTGCTGCTACGCTGAGGTTTGACTTATTCTATTCTACTATACTGTCCTTTGGTGGGCCGTATTTTAGCTATATGGATGGCCTGTGTATGTAGCTGGAAAATTCAGCACTGAGGATGAGGCACCTATGTGATCTAGGCGTGAGTGTGAGTTATAGGTGAGATATGGTGCATTAGGATAGATAGGAGAAGATGCTGTTACTAGTTATATGGAGTAGTTCTGAACCTTAGATATATTTTCTTGAGTGATGAATACTAACATGTGCAAACAACTCTGTAATGCTTTACTGTAGCAGGAGTTTTCCTTTTTTGGAATATGATATGTGATGTTTTTGTAAACAATAAAAATTATTCTATGATAAAAAAAAAATCTCTTTGTTTTTCGGGCAGCAGAGCAAGATCCACAGCGAGTAGCTGCAGGGAGAGTTTACTTTCTCCCTTGCAACAGCCTGCTTGCTCATCTTCCAGTCTTGCAGAGACTCACTTTAAAATGGGGCTATCTGGCAATCTGCTCTAGTGTTGAAAACACTCTTGTTTCTTGGGGGATTCAAAATCTTCCACAGAATTTACATAGCAGGAGACTTTAAAGGGGATCTGCTTTTAACTTCATGTGGCAGTTTTGATGGCTAGAATGACAACAGATTAAAGGTATAGCACAGATAGGAGAACAGAATTGTCAGGTTGGCCACCCTGACAAGAAATTAAGGATAGACGGAAAAGTTTAAGATAATAGGACAGAGTGAAAAGAATAAATGTTTTTTTTTTTAATTTTATGTTGACATTCTCATCCTGCCACACTCCTGTTCAACCAGTGGAAGTAGTAAGAGTCAAACCTGGGACTCTAGATTCACAGCTATGAGCACTGCTTAAATGTCTAGATAAAACTGATTCACAATAACCCCGTTTGTAGGCAAATCACTATGTAAGTATTAAACTAAAGATAGCAAGACATGGAAAGAGGTGGATTGCCCTGCTTTTTAATAACTTAATAAGAGACAGAATGCTGCCTCACTTGGCTACCCCACTGTGGTGGAATATTTACTGTATACTGAATTTGGCTTTTCTTCCAGTAAGAGATAAACAGTGGGCCACTTTGGGGTTCAAAGGTCCCAACATAGACTGATAAGAGTTGAACATGAACAGGCTCATTGCTGAGCTATTCTCACAAACATGAGAATGTATTATTATATTAGACAAAAGAAACTATACTTAGGGAAATTTATAATTTTTTTTATCTTTCTATTTCCTTACTTTCTTCCACAGTTGTCCATCATGTGCTCTAACACCCCCACTAGAGCCTATACTGTATTTTCTTTTAGATACCACTCATGCTATCCCTGAAGCTTCACCACTGACCAACACTGGATCCTTGGACAGGGAGATCCAGTTCCTCATGATAAGGTAATTGAGCATGGAGGGTGTACTGGTATCCTTTTGACAAAACCTGATTTCCCCTCCTGGAGATCCAACCAGCTCCCAAATGTAGCATTACCATCTTTGCAATTAATCTTCAGCATGAGGGCTGATGTCACATGATCACCTAGGAACTCTTTGCTGCTAAGATTACCCACATGAAAACAAACAAAAATGCAGGGTGGTGAAGGAGTCTCCTCAAGAATGTGCAGGCTTTCGCTGAAGTGTACACCTGTCAAAGGATAAGAGAAGATGGCCATTGGCAAATTCAATTTGGCTTCAATATGGGACACATGAATTCAGTCTGGATTCAAGAATTTAGTCAAACCACCTCTGGTCCCAAAGCAGTCATTGGCCTGGGGTAAAACAGATTGAAAACAGATGAGTAATAAAATTATTGGGGTCACCAATTAATATTTATTACTCCATCATCCTTATGGCAGGGTGTATTAGCATGTCACTGCTGTGGTTTGATATGTTTTTTATTGCTGTAACAGTCAGCAGCCCTTTAAGGCAACTAAGGCTCAGTACTGCATTAATACTGTAGTTAATATTCATTGCTGACATCAAGTCTTTAAACTGCATGCATGCTCCTTTACTTTTATGCAAACTATTCAGCCTGACCCTACAGATTTTTAATTTGCATAGCAATATCCCCTGCCCCCTAAGAAATGCATTAAAGGAAAACTACACCCAAAACCTGAAAAAATACATGTTGTGCAGAGTGTTTTAATTTGTATGTGAAGTTCTAGTGTTTCCTTCCCTCTGACTGGTATTACTAGTTTTTCCCAAATTAGCCTGCTAGCTTTATGCTAGTTTTACGACCCCTGGGGATCTCCATACCTGATAGTGTAATTGTATTTCTGGTTCCCACAGTGCATTTTGTTTCATGTGACTGTGATGTAAGAGAGACCCAACATTCAGCACACGCATGCCAAACAAACTAAATATCTTGGAAGCTTTACAAGCTGCACAAAAATTACCAGCAGCAAAGTTTTTCAGGACAGTAAAACCTTTAGGATGAGGGTGGTCATGAAGCTGAATTCTACAGATTTTAAAATATAGCCATCTCTGTTGTTGTGAACTGATTGTAATGCAATGCTTTCTGCTGGATTTATGGGCTCTGCTACATCACCATTACATGAAACAAGGTGCACTGTAGGACAAAGAAATGCAATAAAACTATTTGATATGGTGATCTCAAGGGGTCGTAAAACTACCCTAAAGCTAGCAGGCTAATTTAGGAAAAACTCCTAATAACAGTCAGAGGGAAGGAAACAGTAGAACTTCACATACAAATTAAAACACTGCACAACATATATTTTTTCAAGTTTTGGGTGTAGTTTTCCTTTAAAGAAGATACACAACAAGCAAACAAACATGTACATATAAATAAAAGACCTAGGGGTCATGGTGGATGCATGTATGAATAACTCTGAGAAGTGCAGAAGAGCAGCTAGCAAAGCAAACAGGATGTTGGGATGCATCGTAAGGGGGATCACCTCTAGGAGCAAGGAAGTGATTCTGCCACTGTACAATGGACTGGTTAGACCACACCTTGAGTACTGTGTACAGTACTGGAGACCACACTTGAAGAGGGACATACAGCTCCTGGAGAGGGAATAGAGGAGGGCAACAAAGATGATACGAGGGCTAGGTGATTTGACATATGAGGACAGACTTGAGGAGCTCTGCCTGTTTTCATTGGAGGAGAGGAGAGACAGGGGGGACATGATTGAGGTCTTCAAGTACCTCAAGGGAATAAATAGGGTAAACATGGAGGGGATCTTTAGACTAAAGCAAGGAGGTATCACCAGAGGGCATGGTTTGAAGTTGGAAGGGTGAGGGGGGAAAAGAGGAGGAGGTTGTTCACTGAGGCGGTGGTGGACCCTTGGAATGCACTGCCTGGTGAGCTGGTTCAGAGATCCACAGTGGAGGGCTTCAAGAGAGGGTGGGACAGACACAGAAAGTGGATGTATCAGATGATGGCCTGTCCAAGGGGGGTGGGGATGGATGATAGGGGTTTCTGGAACACAAGGGATGGGAGGATCTCGGCACCCAACTAAGGAACTAAGGTTCGAGCAGACTCAATAGACCATAAGACCTAATCTGCTGGCAAATAGTATGTTAGTATGTTAGTATTTAAATATAAATGCAACCCTAAACATAGCTAAAGGCCCAGGCCAGATGGGTTACATCCAAGGGTGTTTAAGGACTTGACAATGGAACTAACTGAACCCCTAGAGGGCGTATTCAATGGCTCAATTCAGAGAAGGGAATTTCAAAGTACTGGAGGGTAGCAGATGTAGTTCAGCTCCATGGAAGGTGGGGAACAAGGGCAACTGGGAAACTACAGACCTTTCAGTCTTACCTCTATTGTGGGAAAATGGATGAAGACACTAATCAAAGAGGACCTTGTGAATAACTGCAAGAGCAAGGGACTCCAACACAGTAAACAGCATGGGTTCCTGAAAGGAAGGTGCTGTCATACCAACCTTATTGTCTGGGTAATGAGAGTAGTTGATAAGGGCTATTCTGTGGATTTATTTTACTTTCATTTCAGCAAGGCTTTTGACTTGGTGCATCACACAATGTTGTTGAAGAAGCTAGAGGATCTAGGTACATTGAAATATACAGTTAGATGGTTGATAAACTGGCTGGGAGGGAGACAGCAGAGGGTTATTAGTAACGGTGTCAATTAAAAGACAGGGAGGTCACCAGTTGGGTGCCAGAAGGATTGGTCCTGGGTCCAGTCCTTTTCAATATGTCCATTACTAACATGGGAGAAGGAATCCAGGGCAAGATGTGTCTGTCTGCAAACAACACTAAGCTCTGTGGCATGGTAAAGAGTAAGGAGGGGACTTGGGGGGATGCAGAGACTTGCAAAAGCTAGAGAGGTGGTCAAATGTTTGTCAGTTGAAATTCAATCAAAACAGGTACAGTAGCTCTATCAACAAATTAACCACACTTTAGACTTGTATTCAGTTTCACAAATTCATCCTTATTTTCATACTGGCCACCAGATGTGCATGCTCCAGCAGTTTTGCTGGCCTCATGCCATATTTTTCATGGGGAGTGGTCCAATGTATTAATATGCACTATGGGGCCTATGCTCTAACGGGTGGGAATTAGATGCCAAAGCCGCATATCCCAACCACGGAGCTCCGCACTTGCAGACAGGTATGCACTGGTGGCATTTTATTTTTTTGTATTTTATTTATTTATTAGGTCTAAGATTACAATACCTTTGAGCCAGGGCTCTTTTACAAAGGTTCCACATCAGGTTACAACTCAAAACATAAGACATGTAAGTCAGATTACAAATTTAATACAAAGGACACAGTTATAAAAGTGTAAACTAAACATTTATAAGGCATCTGAGAAACAAAACAAGTTTTGGAGGCTAGGTTACAAGGTGATAGTGAATGAGGTACAGAGAGGATAGAGGACAAGAGAGAGGAAGAGTAGAAGGGGGCAGAGAGCTATAGAGGAGGAGCACAGCCAGAGGCATTGTCGTAGACACAACACGGGCAAGTGCGTGCTAAGGGGTAACCAAGTGCTAATAGGAGAGAGACCTGCATAAGGTTAAGGAAATATTCATGGGGCAGCTAGTGGAGGCAGTCACAGGAGCTAGAGACAGTGAGAGAGAGAAAGAGGCATAGCCTTGATTTAAATGCACCAAGGGTAGGAGTGGAGGAGATGTAACTGTTTAGACCATTTAGCCAGCTGGGCACCCTGTAGGCAAAAGATATTTGATCTTGTGAGGTACGACAATGAGGAACCTGCAGGAGCTGTGATTCAGATCCCCTGGTCCAGTCGGAGTTATTGCTAGGGTGCAGGAGTGCACACACTCCACAGGGTACAAGGCCCATTGTTATTTTCTTCGCCATGGTGCTGGTTAGGTACTTTATCCAATTTGTGAGTTGCAGCTATCCAGTTTGTTCAAGTTCAAGTTTATTGCAGGAAGGACTCCGTTAAGCAAGTTCATTCACAAGGAGGTCCTGAGGCACATACACATACAGTTCACAATTACATAGACAGGAGATATAAAATGTAGGACAACAAAGAAAAAATATATAATACAAGAGGTATACACAATAGAAGTCATTATGCTATATATGCAGTACATTCCAGCTTTAACCTTGCCCTAAATTATGCAACACATTTCAGTTTAATAAGTAGAGGGCCAGTTGGTACCTAGGAAGTTGACTTGGTGTTGGGGGCCTAGTAACACCTACATATGTCTTTTAATTTAGTGATAGCTAGTGTTTTGTAGCAGTTAATTGATACAATGCTGGTTAGCTTCAGCAAGCATGGCTTGTAGTTGGTTCCAAATGTTTGGGAGGGCGTATGAGACAGCTCTTTGGTCAGCTGTGGTACGTGTCCTGGAAACATCTAGTAGGATAAGGTCAGATTTCCTTAGGGAGTAGGAGCTATGCGAGATGTGTATGAGAGACATTAAATAGACAGGCAGTTTGTGGAGTAGTAATTTGAGGGTCCAAATGTCAGCATGCAGGAGGCGTCTGGTGGCAAGAGAGGTCCACCCAACTGCTGCATAAAGATCACAGTGGTGGGTCCTGTACGCAGAGTTAGTAATGAAGCAAAGAGCATGGTGATAGAGTACGTCCAGTTTAGATAGGCTCAAGGTTGGGGAGGAGATAAAGATAATGTCTCCGTAGTCAAGCAAGGGAAGGAATGTTGCTTGGACAAGTCTTTTGCAGGTCGAGAGAGAAAAGAGGGTCCTATTTCTATAGAAGAAACCCAAGCGTGCTTTAAGCCTCTTTGATAGATCCTCAATGTGGTCACTGAAGGAAAGCTTGTTGTCTATCCACATACCTAGATATTTAAATTTAGGTACGACTTCCAAGAGTTCACCTAGGGAGATAACTATGAAGTTTTTAGGTGAGGTAGGTAGGGCACCAGACATGGCAAGTCTCAAGAAAATCATTGTCTTGGTTTTTTTGGTATTTAAGAGAAGCTTGGCATTAATATGGTTGCTTTCTAACTGGATAAAGTCAGCTTGGAGTGCTTCCCTGACTTCAGTTAAGGACGAGCCTGATGCGTACAAAACCGTACGTCCGCAAAGAAATGTATGCTAGAGTTCTTTATGTGGGAGTCAAGGTTGTTGATGTACAGGGAAAAAATAATTGGTCCTAGGATGAAGCCTTGAGGGACTCCTCTGGCAATTGGAAGGGGGGCAGGTAGTAGGCCATCAGCTTTGATTTTTTGTATCCTTCCTGTGAGATAACTGTTAAACCACTGTAAGGTAAGTGGAATGGCACCTATGCAGGCAAGACAGGTGATTAGGAGGTGATGGTCTACAGTGTTGAAGGCCTTACTGAGGTCTAGAAAGACAGCACCAGTAACCTTCTTGGTGTCCATAGCATGGATCTAGTCATTAGAGACTTTAGCCAAGGCTGAGATGGTACTGTGCTTCGACCTGAAGCCAGATTGGGCCGGGTTTAGGAGTGAGTGCACTTCAGGGTGATTTTTTAGTTGGTTGTATATAAGTTTTTCCAGCACTTTAGAGAGAACAGGCAAGATAGAGATAGGATGGTAGTTGTTTAAGTTGTGCATAGAGGTCGCAAGTATGTCTGAGGTGGTGGGATCCAGTGAGAAGTCGGCAGGCCTTATTGAGGGAGGTGGATATGCATCTAAGAGCAGTAGTGGGAGCAGAGCCATAGATGATAAGCCCATAGTCAATAGTGGAGACAACAGAGCTCTGAACGGTGACAGTCAGGGCTTCTGGGGTAAGATGTTGCATATGCTGGAAGAGAGGGCCAAGGCCAGTATTTGCTGCTTTGACTACAGAGTCAATGTGGGCACTGTAAGTTAGATGAGGGTCTAGAGTGATCTCAAGGTGCTTAATGGCTTGAACCTGTTCCAGGGTGACTCCATGACTGGTTTTGATGGATAGGGAGTGCAGCTTATGCTTGTTATCAGAGCTGTTGAACATCATAGACTTTGTTTTCTTATTATTGAGGACCAGATTGTGACTTGAAAACCAATTTTCAACAGATGTGAAGCCAAGCTCAAGGTTGTCTTGTAGAGCCTTAGGATCCTTGAGGGAGGCAAGAATTACAGCATCCTTTGCATAGAGGATGATTGTTTCAGAGCAAGAATTTGGAAGGGAGTTCAGGAACAAGCTGAATAGTAGGAGGCCCAGAATGGATCCCTGGGGGACACCTGAATGAACAGGACTGGTATTAGAGAGGACATCTGCAATTTTTTCTCTTTGATACTAGTTCACCAAGTAGCTTTTGAACCAGGCTGTGGAGTCAGGAGAAAGCCCAGCTTTCAGAAGTTGCACAAGCAGTAGGCGGTGATGGACAGTGTCGAACGCCATAGTCAGATCAATAAAGTTGGACCCAATTAACTGACCATTGTCCAGTGAGCTGTGAAGAATGCCACTGAATCCCAGTAGGGCAGATGAGGTGCTATGTTCTTTCCTGAAGCCATGTTGTTGCGAGCACATGATATTGTATTTGCCCAGGAAATCAGTGAGCTGATCTGCTGCAATACATTCAAAGGCCTTGGAGAGGGGTGGCAATATAGAGATTGGATGGTAGTTTCCATGAGTGGCCCTGTCACCACTTTTATGGACGGGGTAAAAGTGATGGATTTCCATTTGTGAGGGTACTGGCTGAGCCGAAGTGAGCAGTTGAAAATATATGTCTTGGCTGTAACACCTCATCAAGGGTGAGGGACAGCAGTTTAAGGTCAAGTGTATCGCTGTTGGATCTGGATTTGGTGATGGCTTTGGTAATGTATTTGCGGGTATCATGCATCTTGACTGCTTTGAAATAAAAAGGCGGGTGGCTAGAGGAGGAGGAAGAGGAGGCATTGGGGGAAGGAGAAGGAGAATCATAGTCCTTGAAAAAGTCAGATTGGAGAACACTGCTGAGATCAGTGAATGCAGTGTTGAAGGTATTTGCTATGATTTTAGGGTCAAGCGTAGTAGACCCATTCATGCTGAGCAAGGTAGGGGAGGTTTTTGGCTGCTTCCCAGTGACCTCTTTAATATTGTTCCAAAATGCCCTCTCATTACCCCAGGTATCTGTGAGAGTGTTCATGAAGTAGGTAGATTTATTTTGCCAGATAGATTTGGTACAGTCATTCCATGCACGTTTATAGTTTTGGATGTCAGTTTCTTTACCAGTGGTTCTGGCCTGATCTCAGAGGTGATGTTAGATTTTAGTTGAAGTAAGAGATCAACCGAGAGCCAAGGATTGCAAAGGGCTTTGACTTTATGCTTTTGAAAAGGAGCGCAGGAGTCACAGGCTGCATTGAAAGTGTTGATGAAGTAATCCCTTGCAGTATTTACATCTGTTGCTTTTTAGATAGGGGACCAGTCTTGGAGGTTGAGGAATGTTTTGAGTTGTGAAAACTGCCCACATGGTAGAACTCTACTAGTGATGATATTAGGAAGGGGCTTGCAGAATTTGTTTGACCATTCACAGATGACAGGGGAATGGTCACTAAGCGAGTCAGGGAGGACTGAGGTATTTGTGATACGAGTTGGGTGGCTGGTAAGAATCTAATCCAGAGGGGTGCTGGTGCCAGATTTATAGTTTTTCCTGGTCAGAGAGATGACCATCTGGGTGAGATTGGCCAATGAGATGGCATCCTTATGGACCCCTGCATCAGACACGAGCCAGTTTATATTAAAGTCTCCAAGCAGAATCATTTCAGAGTCAGGAGGATGGGACCTGGTGAATTCCAAGACAGCATTAAGGCCATTCCCTTGTTCTTATGGGGGGATATACACTAATGCAACTGTGAGGGATTTGTTATGGGCACCTAATAAGATTCTGATGGGGAGAATCTGAGCAACAGTGGCTGGGAGGGAGGTATTGATGTGGTTTCCCAATAACAAATCATTAAGGCAAATTACACATCCACCACCTCTTTTTGAGTTCCAGTCCAGCCTGAAAACATTGTAGCCTGGAAGAGCGATAGCCAGGTTGGGGGTTTTGGGTGTAAGCCAGGTTTCTACAAGTGTCAGGATATCTGGGCTGTGCTGATTGGTAAAGATTTGTAGGGCATCCAGCTTGGGGAGTAGACTACAGATGTTGAGAGATGCTATGGAGAGTGCTCCTGAGGGTTTTCCTGGTAGATAGAGCTGGAGGTGATTGGGTCAAGGTTAGGATGGATGTTTCCCAACTGCAGCAGGAGGAGGAGGAGGAGCACAAGCTTCAGGGTGCACCATCGTAAGTCCCTGAGCATGAGTCTACATGCTCATTTTTATGCAGGAACTTACATTAGGTTTTTGGCAATGATCCCAGAGTGATGGCACATGAGAGAGTGATGAGAGTGTCCAGGGCCTGTGTACAGTGGTAGGCAGGGACTGCAATCCATTTGCCGAGGGAAGCACCCAGGGGGGACAAGCTCATGATGGAGAGTACCAGAGTGATGATAGGCAGTGCCAAGTAGGATGCTGGGGGGGGGAAGCAAGCTCCAGGGAGGAAAAAAAGCGGAAAGAGGGATGAATGTAAGAGAAGCAAAAACTGCAGTTCATGGAGGGACAACATGATGTGACAGTCAGGAGGATTGTATTGTATTGTATTGGGTAAATGTGCTTATAACTGGGCCCTCTAGTGGCTAAAAGATATAATCTGCTAATGAAAATGTCAGCACTTCCAAAAAAAACAAAAAAACTTTAAACTGAAGAAATTCAGCACTGAGTATTAAAACAGACCAGATATCAGAGGCAATACTGGATTAGGGGGAAAAAAGGTTAAATGAGCTGGCCGATGGTAATGACATTGTCCAGTCAGAAGGAATTTGGAAATGCTTGGCAGGATGAGGAACCAAATATGGAAACTGTGTTCCACGGACAGTCAATAAGAGCTGGCTCAAGATAAAGGCAATTGTCCTTAGAAAATTTACAGAGACAGCCATGCAGCCTTGAGTTCCCAGAACGCTGTCCAGGCCGTACCTGCTAGCAAGGACTTGGGGAGTGTGGCAGCAGGCTTTTCGCGCCATGGAGGTGTGTAGACCCCTGTCTGAGTCACTGTTAGCCCAAAGGTCTATGAGGATGCCTGCTTGCAAGGGCTCAGGGAGTGTGGCAGCAGGATCTTCTCACCATGGAGGCATGTAGACCCCATCTAAGGTGCTGTTAACCCATTCACAACCACATGCCACCTGTCCACAGCCTCACCCCCAGGCACGCAGGTCTGCACAGGTTTGTATAGGGTAGGCGGAGGTGGAGCTGCTTACCGAGGTGGGCATCCAATTGGATGCCCGTTCTGGGCCCAGAGTGGATTCCTTGCTCAGAAGGGCATGGGTCTTGGTGCATGAATACCTACTGCAGGCACCTGGACCCGCACAGCGGTACCAAAAAATGTCCAATAGACCCCACACCTGATTCCAACCCCTGTAGCACATCTACTGCATGGTATGACTCCCCACACACATGAAACTGCCCTGTCCCCATGTGGCCAGAAAGCCCTCACACACATATCCAAGCCCTGTCTCCTCCCATGATCATGCAACCCCCCCTCACACATCGGAGCCCTGTCCTAATATGTGTTGGAACACCCCCATCAGCAGTGCAACCGCACCCGTGCCATATACCAGCCCATCCCTTTTACACAGCTGTGCCCTGTCCTCAAGTTGAGACAAAAGTTCCCCCTAGTGCTAGTGTGCCAGCATGCATGACAGATGCCTCAAGCAGCAGCCCTTCATCCAGTCACCGGAATAGACCACAGCACATGAGGTAACCCCTCACAGACTACTGTATATACTGGAGTCAGACAACCGCCACTGTATGAAATGCACAATCATAACACCCTCATGATGGGGCATCCCCAAACACAAGAAGGACAGTGTTTATGGTCACAGGCTGCAGGCAATGTAAGGGTTGCCATGAGTGCATCAGATCACAGCATTGGAGGGTTGGGGGGACCATGATGGCAACAGATGCCACACTAGACATCCTTTGAAGTCTGGAGACCCACAATGTTATTATTAGGACATTGCCGGCTCAGTGGCTGTGTAGGGGTGATGATCAATCCCACAGAACCTGCAGTTGCCACATCACCCAGTGACACGCCCAGTTCCATGGATGCCTCAAGGCTCTAGGGTGTGAGGTACGGCCTGGTGACTCCTGGTTGGTGGGTGTACTGGATGGATCGGGGTATACCGATTATTCCTATCTCTCACGCACAGATTTCCTCACTGACCCTACACCTCTCCTGACTTCCAATAGGATCCCCTGACAGAGGATTACCGGTGTATGCCTGGCCATCATCTGTAGCCTGACACACAGCCTCAGACAGTCCTGGGGCACACCTCTGGATGTGTCATTTTCCTAAAGGCACAGGTCAGGAAGCATGGGATAGCAAGGGGTAGATGAAAGGATGGCAGCCATGTAGGTGAGCAGTGGAATGTGCTGTTGGCTGTCCATAGCAGCAGCACTGCCTGGTGGGTACAGGGGGCTGGTAATCAATGTCATCAGTGCCAGGGGGGTTGCATACCTATGGGATGGGGCACAGCTGTGTATGGGGGGCTGGTAGGCATACAGAACTGGGGCAGATGTTCTGGCACATACGGGGCACTGTTATGTGGGCAGTGGGTGATTTTCTCACAGATGGGAGTCTGTTTATTGTGTGGTTATGGCTGTGGCTATGGCCAGCCATGCAGGACAGGAGAGGGGGTCATTGGGGGGTGACACTGGATGCCTGGACCGGCCGGGGGTACCATTGGTGCATGGCATATAGTGGTGGGTGAAGTTGCCCCAATTCGCTCCACGAAGTGATCCGTGGAGTGAAGGTGGATTCGCGGAGTGCTCCGCGTTATAATGGGTAATGCGAAGTCCATTGAAAACAATGACTTTGCTTTACTCCGCCTTCCTAAACCACTACTCCACCAATTCATAAGGTGACGTACATTGAAAACTATGTACTCCGCCTCACTTTGCCTTGTTTTTAAGCTCCAAATGCGAATTTTGCAGTGATTCATGGGATTTCAGGTCACATGGGCTCTAGATTGTTCTGCACAGCCTCAGTTTGGGGTAGTGTGTTTATGAAGTTGTAGGAGAGAATCTGCTCTGAGAGCTCTGTGATTCAAACCTTCTAAAAGCTGTTAAAAAAGCCTTTTGGGGTCATTTGTTTTGCTGAAACTTTAGTTCACCTATTATGGGAAACCCTCCTGTGCTTATATCATTGAGCGTTTATTGTTTGTGTGTGGATTTTGAATATTAACGTACAATATTCAGTCTGTGTACTGAGAGACAGTGGAAGTGCGCTTTGGGGAGGGGCATATCTGTGGTGTAGGTAGATTAACTTAGAGAAAAAGACAGAGCTTTCTGTTTTGGTAATATTTTTCTTGTATAACCATGTTAATGTACACACGGTAATATTTTTAATAATTCTTGCCATTTTTTTGCTGATTGTTGCAGAGTGCATAATTTTAGTTTGTTTAAAATATGTGGTTATATTACTGAAGTTTTCAATTTGCTACTCATTACTTGGTGTGTGTGTGAGTATGCGTGTGTCGCGTGTCATCAAATCAGACACCTTTTATTGTGCCACATAATTTCAGCAATGTGAACCTGCTATGCTATCCACTGCAGCTTCGTAATTTTTGTACTTCTTTGTGGTATCTTTACTAGTACTAGTACTAGTGACTGTTACTGCAGCAGTGCAATACACTGCTCCCCCCATGGCCTGCCCCAACCAGAAAAGGAATTATTTTCCAGATTTTTGAATTTCTAATGGTGAGCACTGGTTAGGTGTTGTGCCTTTACATCTGCATCTCTTCAGTGTGCAGCACAATCTTAATCTGTCTGTGCATTTGCATCTCTTTAGGGCCCAATTTCCATCACTAACTTAAGTCACAGTTGTTTCTTTGGCTTACCTTCAGAGTACTGGACAGGTGTGGCGCATAATTCTGCATGAACATTGTACTCATTAATATGTGTTTTTAAGTCGGGACCATTATCACTAGTCATTCGTCATACAAATCACGTTCTTCATCATCATGGACAGTCACAAATGCAGTCACAAATCATGATTTACAATCACGTCACGAATCACAACATTAACTTTTTTAATAGTTACTTGGATGTATTTTAAGCCTGTAAGAAAAATAAAATTTACAGAAAGAGCAAATTAAGTAAAAAAAGAGTACAGAAAAGACAAAAAAATGTAGCTTTTAGAAAAGCTGTTGGGTCTAAATCAAAGTTTAAATCTCCTCCTCTCTGTTCACAAAGTATCAGCAGTTACAAAACACACTACTCTCTCTCCATCTACACAGGAGAAAGTAAAAGTGTATGCTTGTATGACTCACTTTCTTCCTGCCTAGCTAAAGAGCATGTGACTTACAGTACTGTAAGCCATGTGATGTGTGGGGGGCTGCCAAATCTGAAACACCAAGTGGGTCACTTAGAATCATAATGAGGAATGTGAAGTCCATTAAAACTATGACTTCACCTGACTTCGCATTGCCATTCTGCCTTAACGTGAAGTGGTAATGACAAGGCGGAGTGAGCACTTTGCATTGCCCACTCCGCGTAGCGGAGTGGCAACGCGAAGTGTCCACTTCGCGATCACTTCGCTGGTGGAATTTAAATTCTCTGCATCTCTAATGGCTTGTACTGCACTTATGGCAGGATCAACACTGGCATATCCTGCATGCCCCTACACTGCCTGTGAGCAGCACTATGTGCCTTTGTGATTATGTATAGTGCAGGCCCACATCCCACCCACCCACCCCCAGTGTGTTGCTGTCCACATGGCCTGGGGATAGTGCTAGGGGCCGCGCACCTTACTTGGGTGAACTCTGCAAGGGAGGCCAGTGTGTTCAGGTTGCCAAAACCTCATATATGTGGCACATAGCCAATCCACACCATTGTGCATAGGCCCCAATATTTGTTCAGATAACAATTCAATATGGTAAAGACCTGCTGCACTTTAGAAACAGGTTGCCAGAAGTATTTATATTATCTCACATGTTTTCCTTATTTTGAAACATAAAGACGAAGTGCTTACCAACTCAGTATGCAGTTTCAGCTTTTAAGTTTACCCAGTAGCTCACACAGCTTGTGCATAGCTCTGCTCTCTTCCTGGCTAGCTTTGTGAAGTTGCCACTATCTAGAAGATCAATATGTCGTGCCCATGCTCTCTGGCCATGATGTATTGGCCCTCCCACTCCAACTGGTGTGATTAAGACTATAAGTGGAGGCATACAACAGTGCTTTTGGACAAATTAAACATTTAACTGAGTGAGATTGGCATGTTTTAAAAACAACAGAAAAAGAAGGACAAGCTTTCAAAGATCCTCCTTTAATTATAAAAACAGAGGGGAAACTCAAAAAGACAAACTTGTGCACTCTGATTATATTTCACAACAAGAACCCAGGACAGGTTTCTGTTTTGGACCATCACCCCTTGGGAACTATCCATGCAGGCACTGCTCTCAATGTAGTAACAGTCATAAAGCAGTAGAAGTGTACAACCACCCTAAAGGATGAACAAGTAAAAATCAGACATTGCATCATCTGTAGTTCTACCTACAGTATGAGGGCTGTCTGCTTAGTTGTATTTGTGATAAACTTTATATAGGTCAAAGATAAACTATATAAAGGTATAACTAAATGAGAATTAAGAATTTCAGAGCAGAAGTCAATGATTAGGAGGAAAGAGGAAAGACGTAGCATTTAGCTTGTCTAGACACCTTACCTAGGCTAATCATCAGGTGGCTTACCTAAAATTCCAAGGGACAGAGTCAGTTGAACCACACAGCAGGGGAGGAAACAAAAGTAAGCCACTTATGATGGCAGAGGCTTACTGGATTGAGAGATTTGTTACCTTAGGTGACCCCCTGGTCTCAACAAAGAAACAGACTGGTTACCATTACTATAAGAGAATAATGTTTTCTACTAGCATTCCTGAAATAAGTGAGGCTGCATCAAGACTGTGTCACATTGAACATTTAACTATGGAAATTGAGTGTTTCTAAGTACTTTAGACATTCGAGACATAGGGGTGTGAGTGGGATGTAAAACTGATCAAAATCCTACTTAACATTGATGTGGATGCCACTAGCTTTCAGGACACTGTATTGTATAAGTGACATGAGATTTGTTGGGTACTATATTTTTATTGAATTCTGTATTGTTTCCATGCATTACATTTGGGTTGTTTATGAACTTTGTACTGTTTTAACAATTTAGTCAAATGTTTTGTAACATAGACATATTTATTAAGAAGCATTGTAAGCTTGAGTAACTTTTCCTTGTAACATCTCATTTATCTGAGGATGAATTTACCCAGTCCCATGCTACTTCCTGCTCTGGACATGCCTGTGTTTTTTATAAGATGAACATTTTAACCAGATATTGGCATGTAATATGCTTCTATTGAAATACACAAAATGCTTAATAATCTGGTGATAATAAAAAGGTTCTAGAATGCAAAAAATATAAAATCCACAACTGGGATCTTTAGGATGTTGAGACTTTAAATCTAGTCATTTGTCATAATCACTGGAATTCAACAGGGAGAGTCACTATGTCACTCTTATAGAGTAGGGGTATGACATCATGATGTCCTAGATGGTGTCAGTTTCAAAAGCTAGCCAGGAGGAATGCACAGCCAGATCTTACACTATAGTGACTGTGGTGCTCTTAACAGCTAGACAAGCCATGTGAGCTGCTGGGTAGAGATACTGTAACAGTGAAAGCTAGATACTTAGTGCTGGATATTTAGACTGCACTGGGCAAGGCTGCAAGTGGAGGCGCAGCGCATACAAGATGCACTTGGTCCAGGACAGGGAGATATTCAAAGGTAATGCACCATCGCCCATCATCTTTGAATATGGCACAGAATGTACATGGTGCAGTGAGACGGTGACGGTGTATTTCCCAGACAAGGTGGACTGGGAATATGCCAGCACAACTGTGGTTGCACTGGGTGCAGCACACACGATATTCAGACTTGGGCATGCAAATGGGGCCATAATGTATGCATGGCACAAATGGGGTCATTTTCATGTCATTATGGCCCCATTTGCATGTGCTGAGCAGGACAACCTGGAGAAATGCACCTGGCACCCTGTGTAACCAATGCCTATGTGAAAAGACTCCCTGGTAGTCTAGCAGTCCCCCAACCCCCCATGCCTGATCGTGGGCATGTGTAATACAACTATCTAACCCTGGTAGTCTAGTGGTCCCCCCCACACCTCCTGTACCCTGAGTGTCTGAAAGGACATCTATGAACTGCCCTGGTTGTCTAGTGCAATCCACCACCTCCCCTGTACCCCTGTCATGGGTACGTATCCATAATAGTAATCCCTGGTGGTCCAGTGGCACCCCCCACCCCCCCCACCTGCAGCGGACCCCTGGCCACCCAGCTCCCCCCATCATTGGCGGGCAGCTGCAGCCCGCCCTTATACCGCCCAGCTGCCCACCAAATGACAGCTTACAGGATGTGCTGTAAGCCTATTGGTCCACAGTGTGGACCAATGAGCTTACAGGCCACACTGTACTACAGGCACAAATATGTAAGTGACTGCAGTCATTCACATATTGGTGCCTCTGCAGTACAGTGTGGCCTGCAAGCCCATTGGTCCACAGTGTGGACCAATAAGCTTACAGCACATCCTGTAAGCTGTCATTTGGCAGGTGGTGGGGTGGTATGCGGGTGGGGTGCAGTCACCCACCAATGACAGGGGGGGGAGCTGGGTGGCCATGGGCTTTTGCAGGTAGGAGGGGTGAGGGTACCACTGGACCACCAGGGATTACCATTATGGATGTGTACCCACGATTGGGGCTACAGGGGGCAGGGGGTTATACTAGACCACCAGAGCAGTTCATAGATATCCTTTTGGATGATTGGGTTATGGGAGGAGTGGGGGGACCACTTGACTACCAGGGTTGGATAGTTTTAGTACAAATACCCATAATATGGCATACAGAGGGAGAGGGGGAATGCTAGCCTACCTGGCCATAGATGGGTGCTTCTGAATGGTGTTTTGGGCAGGCAGGTGGCCACCCATGGCTGGTTTCTGCTGTGTTGTGCCTTGCAATATAGCTGCCCACCTGTGGATGGCTGGCATTTGAGCCGATATTTTCAGACTCAACTTTGTGCCACAGTATGTGGTGCATCTGGGGGTTATGCCAGCAGATGCGCCACACATCCTGGGCTGAATATCTGGATGTGCCATATATGCATGGGCACACCCCCTACAGATGCACTGCATACATTATCACTGCACCCATGCACATCGGGACTTGTTCTGCACAAGGTACTCTTTTGAATATCGCGCCAGGGTGCATTGTTGGGCTGTGCTGGTGCAAGGCACAACCCCTCTGAATATCTGGCCCTTAGTTGGTAAGAACCTTTTCTTTATGCTTTGGAACAAGAAAAAATTTGAAACAATATAAATACTTTTAGTAACTTGTTTTTAAAAAAATGCAGCAGGCATTTACCATATTGAATTGTTATCTGAATATATATTGTACGTAATTTTAATTCATTAAACCACTCCCCTTGAGAAGATGGCACAAGGTCAGCAAAACTGTTGAAACAAACACATTTGGTGGCCAGTATGAAAATTAAGATGAATTTGGGAAACTGATTCTAAATCAAAATTGTGGCTGACTGGTTCATATAGTTACCCTACTGTTTTGGATACTATTGTTCTTGCAACTCTATCTCAGTGGACGATTACTATCTATCAGGATTGGGTGTGACTGAAATTGGAACTCTCCTCCTCACTTGGAGTTGAAATTCAATACCAAAAAGTGCAAGGTGATGCACACAGGGAAAAGGAACCTGAGGACAGAGTAATGGATAGGGGAGGGTTAAAGCTGTGCACAGCCTCTGAGGAAAGAGACCTAGAGGTCATTATTAGTGACTCCCTAAAGCAATCAAACTGATGTAACAAGGCCTACAGTAAGACAAACAGGATGCTAGGCTGTAAAGGAAGGGGTACTGACATCAAAAAGAAGGAAGTGTCACTACCTCTCCATAGATCACTGGTGAGGCCTTACCTTGAATACTGTGCCCACTTCTGGAGTCCTCACCTAAGGAAAGATAGAGACTGACTGGAGGCAGTGCAACATAGGATGAGCAAAATGATTCAGAGCCAGCACTGTAGATGGGCTCAAAGCACTGAACATGTGCTCACTGGAGGCTAGACAAGAGAGGGAAGATACGATAGAGACACTAATGTTCCTGAAAGGAATGAATAAAGTAAACTGTGAGTAACTATTTAGTATAAGTAGTGGATCAAGAACATGGGAGCAAGAGTGGAAACTGATGGGGAGCTTCAAGAGGGAAGAGAAAAAGATTTACTTTACTGAAAGGGTGGAGGAGCTGTGGAATAATCTGCCTGCTGATGTGGTGGGTGCCAAAACTATCAATGATTTTAAACACAGCTGGGACAAAGTGAAGTGCTTAGTGGTTGCTTAATGTGGTTGTGGTAGGTGCAGGGAGTATGGGGGTGGATAGTGTGGGTTAAAACTTTTTATGGACAATAGGTCCAAGGTTTGTTTGGGTTTATGGGCAGACTAGATGGACCAGTGGTCTTCTTCTGCCATTAGTGTCTATATTTCTGTTTCTATGTAAAACCAGTTAGATTTAGGACAATATATTGCTTTTCATAATACTGTATTTTAGCATCAGTCAAAAGAATTTGTTTAATTATTTGTTTATTATAGGGGCATGTTAGTCCCTAGAGATACTGCAAATGTTTAACTTGCCATCAAAGTTGGCATAAATATGTTATTTACAGTTCACAAATAATTCAGGAATTCCACAGCAGAAATGCCAGCTTTTGCAGGGAATGTTATTTTTTTTTCAATTGGAAAAACCTCCCACCCACTGTGCAGTGAAAACACTCCTTCCACACCCAATATACAAATGAAAAGCATACCCCCCTCCCACTCTCCTTGCTGGCACCCTCCTCCACTGGCCCAGTGAACATGACAAGGCTGCCTGTAGCAGTTTCAAAAGGTAATTGGTCTTTCCCAACCACACACCAAATACACTCCACCACCTCCAAGTCTCACTGTCTTTGGTCTTTGATACAAACACCAGTCCCCACCAACCCTCCCAACCCCCCAGGTCCTCACCACCATCCACCCCCACTAGCACCCACAAAATGAACCTTCAAATAAAGAAAATGGTCCACCATGTGCAGAGTGTTTGCATTGTTCAGTGCCAAGTCCAACATAAAGATACCTTTTTAAGACTTTTTTTTATTTTTGCTCAGTGGCAGCACAAAAACAGCTGTGAGTTTAAAATGAAATTTTCATTTTAGTTTGAATGCAGCCTAAGGATAATTCTTTAATAATGGCTTTACTTGGAACTTCAGGGTTTTCATATTATTAAGAAAGTAAAAATATATGCTGAGGCATGTGCAGGACATTTTTTCACAAGCATTGTATAAGCTGCATCTAGTAACAAAAGTAGCTTCTATTTTCATGTCTTGCAAATCTGGTTACAATTTTTCAGTTTCTTGACACTACAGTACTTCTCAAAACAAGAAAAAGTAGATGGCTTTGCAGCACTATGTGCCAAAGAAGCGACAGGTCTAAGGCAACATGCCTAATGATTCTGCTGCTTTAGTGCACTTGGGAGATCTGCTACAGGCCCAGCACAGCTTGTGTGATGATTCATTTACAGATCTAGGACACTTTGTATGATGATTAATGCATTTTATGACAAGTACAGTGTTCATCATGGGTTGTAAGGTGACAAGTAAAGGTGTCAGTCATTATATTTCTTTTACAAACAGTAAACGAGTTAATAGCAATCATCTCTAAAATGTCACAGTATACAAATAATCAGGTTCAAACTTTCTGCAAACTTGGGAAAGCAGCAAATGAGGTATTCCTTGGGGTTTGAGCGATCATGCAACAAAAGGTTGATGTTGCCATAATAGCAGTACTATCTATGTATTGTAGGCATGGACATGTCATTTACCTTTGTTTGGCAAGGCAGCAGACAATGCCATTGTGCTCACCTCTTGCCCTTGTCTCTGCAGTCCAGTCTGTGATGCACCATTCCTGTACTTCCTCTGTATCCACTTTACCAGATGTTAGCCCTTCTTAACTCAAGGGTTCACTGAGCTAAAGAAAAACCCACCAGCTTTTCTACTCCGCCTCCTAATAAAAAAATTAAATACTCCCAGCTCCAGCGGCACCTACAGCAACATCACACTTCAAGCCTCCTCCTGGGTCCTAAAGTTCCTTGCTGCAAGACAAAAGCAAAATATTTGTCAGATGTGGGAAATTCTGGGTTTTGTTTTTTAAAACCAAAAATACATTTCTAGCCAAACACCACACTTTTAGTTTTTCCCCTTGTTGGCAAGGAGGCACCTCCAGTATCTCACAGTGATGCTGTAACTTTTTAAAGCAACAGTACAACGAAAATGGACTAAAATTTGACCCCACTTTTTTTCTACCTAATGGATGCCAGATGCCTTCCAGTTTATTTTGATGGTGACATTTTCAGTTTCCGTTATCATTTAAGAATTTTATGAAAGTTTTAAAATAATTATTTCTCAAGAAAAAAAGATGGCCACCTCATTTTTGCATATAAATAATATTGAAGACCTGAGGAGGGTAAGAATCCAGACAACAATGCAACTGTACAGTACACATCATAGGAAGCATCCAGAAACCCCAAATCAACAGTTCTGTCAATATTTTTCATAATTGTAGCAGAAAATTAGCTTTTTGGAATAACTTTTTTCATTGCACTGCTGCTTTAAATACTGGTTCAGCTTCTTCACATTCATTATTCCTTTCTTCCATCCCTTCACCAGCTGTCCTCACCTCCTACTCCTTGAGATCCACTGACTCTTACTCCTTCCATATTCCTTGTTATAAGACTTTATCTAGGCAGACTGCCTTCTCTTCCTCCTCCCACCCACCCGTTCTCTGAAACAATCTCCTTCCCTGTTTTGTCTCTTCCTCCTCTCTCTTTTCATTTACGTTCCTGCTCCATAAGTGGTCTTCTCACTGTTTCTGCTTCAACTTGCTCTCCACTACCCTTCCAGGGATTCAGTTAATTTATTTTTTATGGAAGTCAAATACTTCCATGAGTCGAAATCTGGAAGTCATTCCAATTTTTGGGAAGTCAAAATACTTCCCAGATCCCACAGTTTGAAAGTCAGTATTTTAAGAAGGATCAATTTATGGATGTTAATACAGATATTAGTAGTAAAATACAATTTATTTAAGAAAAATCCATAATTTCTTGGCTTCTATGCCTTCAGTTTCAGAAGTCATCCAATCTTGTTTTTTACATTTAGGAGTCAATGACTTAATCCCCATTTATTTTGGAAGTTTTTGCCTTATTTTTGGGAGTCAAATACTCCCCAAATGGAGTCAACTGAAGCCCTGCCCCCTTTACACCTGAAACCTACCACCCACTACATATTTTTAGTACTATTTTTCCTGTTACCCACTCTGGTCATATTTTAATGGTATTGGTAGTATTATTTATTGATTTGTTTTAATTATAAATGTAATTATTAATCACTATAAGTTAATTACTGCCCTGTATTGTTCTCCTGTATGCATTGCAGGATATTGTTATGTTTTGCTTCATGCCCCCTCTTTTTATAACCCTTCCCCAAGAACACTGCTGAAAATGAATATTTGCTCAATGTTCCTTCCTGGCCAAATGCCTTTATAAATAGAATAATAGATAAGGAACTGTATATTGTAATGCTAGAATACCACAAAGAGGTTCTGGTGACATGTGAACCTCAGGGGTGAAGTTTGAGGTGTTCCAAGATATATATCACAAGAACCTCAAGATGGTATTTTAGCCAAGTAAGACACAATCCCCTATCTGTTATTTTTTGTAACATATGGATCACAGAAACTTTCACTTTTTTACTTCATGTGTGCCCCCCCCCCCCACCACACACATATAAAAAAAACCCACTGCAGACTCATTGGTAAACTAACACAAACTGAAATTTATTTTCTAAAATCCTGCACCTGTTGCCATACAAATCATTTTTTTTTCTCTTCTTTTCCTTTTTAGTCCTCCAGCATTGTATTGCTACCACCAGCACTCCATGTTGCATGCTTAGCTTGGCAGTACTGGACAGTTGCATTATATTTTAAACCATGAGCATACCCAATTACACCTCACCCTGCCTTACGTTTCCTTTGTTCAAACTGAGAAGTACTGAAGTGGGTGAGGGATGTGATGATAGGTTGAAGAATGTTGGTCACCCCATGTCACCACCAATGCCATCAGTCCTTTTATCAACTGAATCACACTGCCAAAATAACCATGTTGCCAAAATCATGATCCCAGTTGCAGTCCATCCAACTGCCATGATGGAGTTCTTCAATTAAAAACAAGCATTTGTCAATGCCGAATGTTTGCTTGCTGGCATTAACAGTGGAAGTACAGGAGTTAGACAGATGTAGTATAGGAATGGCAGTGAAGTATTGAACTGACGCCAACTCCACCCCCACCCTGCAGAGATGGACAGGCATTAGGGTGTGCCTCTCGGTCATCACCCACAATGGTCACAACATTTCACCTCACCCTACCCTGCAGACACTGACAAGTGTTGAGGTGTGCCTTGGGGTGTTTGAGCTTTACACTCACCTCACTCCATAAGGAAATACACTGAAATGGGTGCAGTATAGGAGAATGGTGTGAATTCTGGGGCCAAAGAGTCCAAGGTGCAGCTCGATGCCTGTCACTGGCTGCAGGGTGGGGGAGTGGGTGGAATGGCGTGAGCATCACTGTCGACAATCCCAAGTCACACCCCTGATGCATGTCAGTCTATAAAGGGTAGGGCAGATGCCTGTCAGACTCTACAGGGTAGGGTGTTATGGTCAGAAACCCTAAGACCCTGGGCATTTCTTGGTATTTTTACTATACATTTTCAACATGGGGTTTTTGTGACACCACTGCATGAACAGTGACTCTATCAGTTTGTTAGCTGAAAGGTGATTTTGCACAGAGACTGCACCATTTGGCACCACAGGTGCAAAAACACATTTCGAACATGATGTGAAAAATGACAGCTGTACTGTTCATGAGGAGGTGTAAAAAATGGTAATGTTGAAAATCTGGAGTGAAAATATAAAAAAACTGTTGAAGTCATGAGAGTGTATAGAAACTGTGCAACACACACTTATAGTGTAATTATTTGGGAGATTTTTTGCACCAGATTTTCAATGTAGGCATTTTGGGATCTCTGCTCATGAACAGTGTTACTGTGATTTTCTTAATCTGTCCCGACCACTGATTTCCCACAGCAACTGCGCTATTCATGCTCCAGAAGTGCGAAAACAGATTCTGGCCAGGATGTGAAAAATGACAGCTGTACTGTTCATAAGGAGGTGTGAAAAAATGGCAATGTTGAAAATCTGGAGTGAAAATATTAAAAATTCACGAATTTGTGAGTGTGCATGGAAACTGCACAATGCACACTTGTAACAGTCATTTTGAGGAATTTTTTCACCAAAATTGCAATATAGTCTTTTTGAGAGCCCACCTCATGAATAGTGACACTGTCATTTTGCTAATCAGTCCCAAAAGGTGATTCCACACAGCGACCGCGAAATCACCTTTCAGGATCGAATAACCAAATGACAGTCACAGAATACATGAGGTGAGGTCCCAAGAACCCCATGTTGAAAATTTGGTGCAACAATTGGAAAAAATTACCGAGATATGCATCAAAGTTGAAAAAAAAATAGTTATGCCATTATACAGCTTACCAGCATTTCTTCAGTTTGTGGTTGGCTTTGAAGAGTGCAGATGTGTTCCTGCTCCACTGAAGGTCATTGCGCCAGCCTCCGGAGTTAAGTATTGGGGGAGGGTGTGTGTGTGTTGGGATATAGGGTATGCAGAGGGTGAGGCATGGGTTGGGGAGGGCAAGAGAGTCAATGAGGACCGTTTTCTTTTGTAACAGGTTTTATTTTATAAAGATGATGTGGGACTTTTACCATGCTGGGGTGGGCTCCCGGCATTGCACCTGGAAGCTTGGAGGGCAGTGGAGCCAATGGGTGACTGGGCACCCCCATTGGCCATACAGTGTGGAGGGGGGAGCACATGAGGACGCTGGACTTTTGCCATGCTGGGGTGAGCTCCCAGCATGGCACCTGGATGTTTGTTTTTTATTGGGGAGCACTAGAGCCGACAGGGAATGGGCAGCGCCATTGGGCATACAGTGTGCTTAGGGGGATTGTGCATGCACCAAGGGGGATTGGGCACCCCCTTGGCACACAACAAATGGGGGGGTGCACATACAACAACTGCTACAGTCAGCTGGTGACATGTAGACAATTTGCATACTGCTGACGGCACGGCAGTATGCAAATTTCCTAAAGGTTACCATCGCTGATTGTAACGGTCATTTGCTTTCAACTGTAGGGCATTGTATCTGAACTGCTGTCATAAACAGCTGAGACATTCCTTGGTGCGGTGCAGCTGTGCCTGCAGAAATGCTCAGGGCATTGGAAGAGGGGGTGCCACACCTATGAAAACTCATATGGTGGCACTATGTTTCTTGCACATGTGTGCAAGCAAACATAAAAATGATGACTGGCTCCTGGCACCTGGACAGAAACAAACAGCACCTTTAGTATGACAGCCCCTCATTAGCCTGACTGCCTCCATTGATAAAAGCTCACATATCATTTCTGTTCCCAACCACAATTGAGCCTGAACCTTGCTTTAAGAGGGTGGGCTAGCACCAAATATTACAGCTGGTCACAGTCTGCCCCCTCCTTGCTCTTATCATGCTCCCAGACCACTCTGGTGTTCCCACTAATGAGTCAATGAGAAAGTGTGAGCAGGGCTGGGTGACAATGATCATGAGGAAGGGGGAGTCAGTAACATCAGTGTTGACCTCAGGAAGATTGACCAATTAGACTGCCTAGGATCACTACTGATGCTTCTGCTCTCCCTTTCAGATAATGGTTCACACCTGGCCCTGCTTACACTTGTTCATTGAATGATCCACGTCAGTGACACAGAGTGGGTTGGGAGCACAGTGAGATGTGGGGGGGGGAAACTGAAACTAGCCAGATATTTGGCACTAGTAGCTCCCTTCTCAACTGAAGGCATGGGCTCAAGGAGATGCTGGGCAAAAACTTGGTCTATTATTTTTTATCAATGTGCTTCAGGGGTAGATGGGGGGTTAATACAAAAGACACGATCAGCTCCTGCAAGGTGTCAGGAGCGGGCTATCACTTTCTTATTTGTGTAGAACTCCAGGGAAGGGATAGATGGATGGGAAAAGCTTAGAACCAGGAGGGAGGGAGTCTGGCCAGGAGACTAGCCTTGGGCCTCTGGGAAGGGAAAAATCCTTTGGTTTTTTCTCCACCCCCACTGCTGATATGAATATAAAATAAATGGCTGGGCCCTCAAATAGACTGTTTGGACTGAATATTCAGAATACGGTATTATCACACCCCTGATTGTTGGTATTATATTGTCCACTAGTTAACATTCTGTTCTGTGTTCCTAAAAGATTTTGTACAGTGGTGATATCAAGGTTTGTAATTTTTATATAGGTTAAGACTTTGTCCTATGGTGTTCATAAAAGTGTCATAGTACATTTATTTGTTTATTTATTTACTGTATTTCATTTTTGTTAATCAGGTAGGTACACTAGGCAGAAGCTGGTTCTTTCCATGGCTGACATACTTCAGGGATACCACACAGTGTGCCTGTGTGGGAGGGAGGGGCTGGTATACTGTGATGTTATGATCAGCTATTTCCCCTTTTGTAAAATTTGATCCGAAGAAGACAGTATTACAGAACTCAACAATTTATTGTATATGTCAAATGTTTATTTTTGTGCTGGTGAAATATTAGCCTGCCCTTTAGAATACATTTTCCTGACATTGGTACCAAGTGCCATGTGCATCCTAAAAAAGTTAACCATTCATTCACAGTTGTCTCATGCAAACCAAGCCTGACAGCCAATGCATGTTGCTTGTCAGGGTTACAAACAAATGAAAAGGCATATTACTCTCACACTTTTATTTAGTAAATCTGCCAAAACTCCCCCACAAATGCATTATACTGTATATGGCAAAAAGTCATTGTCCATTCTTCCACTGGAATACAGTAGTAACTGGCCAGCAGCTGATCAGCCCCAAAACCAAGAATGGATCAATGGAAACACAATAAATCATTCAGAAGGGAAAGGAAACAAATCATACGTATCCCTCAATGCCCAATTATGTGTGAAAAGAGTTTATTTCCATTTATGTCAGTTACTAGTGTGCACTACATTACTGGGTAATCTGAATCCCTCCTCCACCCCCTCAGTTGTGCACGCATCATTTCCACAATGCTTTTTAGACTTCATTTGCTGACAAAGTGAGGAGAACCCTGAAGTTGAAACCAAGCTGAAATCCTCCACAAGGAAGCAGGAGAAACTGCCACCAGTTTATCAGGCCAGTGGATTATGATTTTATACAGTAAATCCTGCTATTGTAATATCAATAATAGCTAAGGTTGGAAACACAGATAACAGCAACAGAGTATCTCTCAACCAAGACTATATGCAAATGCTACAATTTCTTTGGACTCAAAAAGAATGAAAGTCAAAGAAAGACAAGCATTTGTTGATGCCAAATGTTTGCTTACTGGTATTAGCATTAGAAATGCAGGAGTTAGAGAGAGATGCAGAATAGGAATAGCAGTGAAGTATTAAACTTCACGCCAACCCCACCTCCACCCTGCAGAGACTGACAGGCATTGGGGTATGTGTTTGGGTTGTCACCCATAATGTTCATGCCATTTCACTTTACCCTAGTCTGCAGACACTGACACGTGTTGAGGTGTGCATTTGGGTGTTCGGTTGTACAGTCCCCCCATTCCATGAGGACATACGCTGACATGGGTGCAGTATAGGAGAATGGGGTGAACTCTGGGGCCAAAGAGTTCAAGGCACACCTCCATGCCTGTTACTGGCTGCAGAGTAGTGGGGTGGGGGTGGAATGGCATGAGCAATACAGTTGGCAACCCAAAGGCACAACCCTGATACCTGTCAGTCTGTACAGGGTGGGACATTATGGTTACACACCCTAACGACCCCGACATTTGTTGATATTTGCACTGCAAATTTTCAACATGGCCTTTTTGTGACCCCCACTCCAAGAAAGCATTTGGGACCTCTTCTCATGAGCAGTGGCACTGTGATTTTGTTAATGTGTCCCTAACTTTGAGTTCTCACAGCGACTGTGCCATACTGCATCAGATGTATGAAAACACAGATCAGGCAGCATGTGAAGAATGACAGCTGCGCCATTCATAGGGAGGTGTGAAGAGATGGCAATGTTGAAAATCTGTAGTGAAAATATTAAAAATACTCTAACTTACAGGCTTACATGGAAACTGCGCAACACATGCGCATAAACACAGTCATTTAGTGGAATTTTTTCATCAAATTTTCAACACAGGCATTTTGTGACCTCTGCTCGTGAACAGTGTCACTATGATTTTCTTAATCTGTCCTGAACATTGATTTCCCACAGTGACCATGCTTTTCTGCGCCAGATGTGTAAATGCATATTTGGGACAGGATATGAAAAATGACAGCTGCACTGTTCAAATGGAGGTGTGAAAAAATGCCAATGTTGAAAATCTGGAGTTAAAATATTACAAATGCACATACTTACGAGGGTGCATGGAAACTACGCAACGTACACTCGTAAAACAGTCATTTCATTGACTTTTGTCCCTAAATTTTCAACATAGGCATTTTAGCACCTCTGCTCAAGAACAGTGTCACTGTGATTTGTTTTTAATCTGTCCTGAACACTGACTTCCCACAGTGACTGCGCTGCTCTGCGCCGGAAGTGCGAAAACTCAGTTTGGCCAGGATGTGAAAAATGACAGCTGTATTGTTCATAAGGAGGTGTGGATAAATGCCAATGTTGAAAATCTGGAGTGAAAATATTACAGATTCGCGAAGTTATGAGCGTGCATGGAAACTGCACAACACATACTCATAACACATTCATTTTATGGACTTTCGCCAACAAATTTTCAATATTGACATTTTAGGACCTCTGCTCATGAACAGTGTCACTGTGATTTTCTTAATGCGTCCTGAATACTAATTTCCCACAGTAACTGTGCTATTCTGCACCAGAAGTGTGAAAGCACATTTTGGTCAGGAAGTGAAAAATGACAGCTGTACTGTTCATAAGGAGGTGTGGAAAAATGCCAGTGTTGAAAATCTAGAGTGAAAATATTACAAATTCATGAAGTTACAAGCGTGCATGGAAACTGCGCAATGCATGCTTGTAAAATAGTAATTTTTTGGATTTGTTTCACCAAATTTGCAATATAGGGTTTTTCAGAGCCCACCTCATGAACACTGGAACTGTTGTTTCATTATTCGGTCCCGGAAGGTGATTCCATGCAGTGACTGCAAAATCACCTTTTGTGATAGAATAATGCAATGACAGTGGCTGAATTCATGAGGAGGGGTCCCAATAACCCCATGTTGAAAATTTTGTGCCAAAATTCCCCCAAATGCCTGAGATATGCAAAAAAAAGTTGAAACCCCCCTATTTATGCCATTATACAGCTTACCATCATTCCTTCAGTTCGCAGTCGGCTTTGAAGAGTGCAGGCATGTTCCTGGTCCACGGAAGATCGTCGCACCAGGCTCCGGAGGTAAGTATCGGGTGAGGGGGTGTGGGGAGGTAGGGAGCACAGTGGGCGGGTGCGGATTGGGGAGGGGATGGCAACCGGAGTGTGACCATTTCCTTTGTTTCACGGAGAAATAAAAAAGAAAAAGACGTCACAGGAAGTTTTTTTTTTTTACAGCCTTGCTTTCAGCTCAATGGGGTGGGCTCCCAGTGTGCCACCTGCCTTTTTTGGGGTGGGGGTACTTAAGCTGATGGGAATTGGGCCCCATCGGCAAAGAATGACTGTTTGGGGGTCATGATGCCGAGGGGGATTGGGCACCCCCTCAGCACACAACAAATGGGGAAGGGGGTTACATCATGCCGATGGGGAGTGGGCTCCCCCGTCGTCAAATGACTGGGTCAGGGGCTGCCAATAGGGGGATTGGCCACCCCCATTCAGCTTTCATGGAGCTGAGAGGTGGTGGCAAGCTGCTGCCATGTTTCTATAAATTGTTACACTGGGCAAGGTACCACCTTGCAATAATGGGTCACTCCCTCATTGCAGTAGAATGGCTGATGCTGCAATGACGAGGCAGCTCCTCATTGCAGCAGTGAAAACATTTCAACTTGGTGGCACTTTTGGAAACCAGTGTCATTAGCACACTGTGCCTCTATCGGTCCACCAGTGTCAAGCCCCCAAATGCAGTGCCTCCATTGGCTGCCACAGTGCCGTACCTCCACAACCCACTTCTCTCCTAATATGCTGCATAATGTTTCTTGCACATGCGCACAAGCAAACATAAAATATTAGAGCAGCTGTCACACAGTGAAAACTGGCTCATGTTAAGCACAAGAAATACAATAGCATGTGGGAAAGGTTCTTTTGTTATAATATAATCATTAGAGCTAACAATGCTAGTATTACAAACTCTAGCAACAGAATTATTAGAATTGAATGATGGTACCTTTCATATACTTTTAAATTGTGTTATTAAAGTTATCTATATATTGCAAAATATTAATAAACAAATAAATACAAAAATACATACTAAAACATAATCCCCAGATTACAATATTTTAGTCACTTGGGTCACTTGTAATTTTTAACAGAACAAACTGGAACTTTGCACTGGAAGGGCAAACATAGTAGCTTGGAGAAAAAAGATGGGGAAGCAATATAGTGCCATTTGCATACAAGTTAACTTTTTACAAATTCTATTATGTCAAAATTTTGCTTCATGTCATACTCTAAAATAAAGTTGGTTCTGTTGTACAGCTTAAGTACTGAATAAACCTGTCAATGAGGTATGTCAGTCATTAGTTATGATTTATTTATTTGTTTAAAAAGTTTTACCAGGGAAGACATACTGATGTTTTGGGAGTATTTTAAAAAGAACAGACAGACAGATTAAATTGACATGAAGCAGTTGAAATTCATTGTTTTAACACCAGCAGGGTCCTGCTATTGAAACATTTGCATGGGTGCAAATGGATCTTTGCCTGCACAAGCTGGGGTGTGTAACGGATCCCCATATTCAAAAGGGGCTGTTGAGCTGGGGGAAAGAGGGTTAGAGACTGTGCAAAACATAATGGCCCAGATATTCAAACTGCGCCAGGCTGTGGCGCAAGCCTGGGTGCAGCTCAACTTTGTTGCGCAGGAGTGTGGCCTGGGCGATATTCAACGGAGCTGTGCTATGGCGCAACAGCTTTGAATATCGAACCCTGGCCACCCCCACTGTGCATGGCACAGTGGCACTGCACCAGCACAAGTGGCCAGAGTGGAGCATGGAGATGCGCTAGCGCAAGTGCCATTGCGCCATGCACAGCACCTGCGATATTCAAAAGGAGACATGCAAATGGAGCCATAATTTATGCAAGGCGCACATGGGGCCATTTGCATGTCATTATGGTCCCACTTGCACTTGCATCCCATTAGCATGCAGGTGTGCCGATCCCTGACGACTTGCGCCTGGCGCCCTACCAGGCAGCAGCTGTCGGGGACCGACATCCCCTGCAGCCCGATCGCAGGCATTCGTCTAAATGAAAATCCCCCTCTAATATCCCTAGTGGTCCAGTGGACCGCTATGTGCCAATTGCGGGCATCTGTTTAAATCACACTGGTCCCCTGCAGCCCGATCATGGCATTTGTCTAAATGAAACCCCCCCTCTAATATCTCTGGTGGTCTAGTGGACTGCTATGCGCCCAATCGCGGGCATCGGTAAAATAACCCCCCCCCGTCCAATATTCCTGGTGGTCCAGTGGACCGCACTCTACCGATCGCGGGCATCTGTAAATCATAAAGCAGTCCTATTACCCTGGTGGTCTAGTGCCTCCCTCCCCCGCCCATTCAGCCCCACCGCCCGCTGCCCCCTGGTCATTCACATATCTGGAATGTGTAGTATGGTATGGGCTGCTGCGCCCATTGAGGTCACGCAGCGAACCAATGGGTGTGCACACCAGCTTTCAGTCGGCGTGGTGGCAGGCGGGTGGGTGCGCCGCCCGCCGGCTGACCAGGGGGGGCCGGGGCTAGGGCTCAAGGACATTGGAGGGAGGGTTTAGTTACATGGATGCCAGTGATGGGGCATGGGGGGGCGTCGCCAGGTATGGCAGGAACACGGGTGGCCACCCATAGGTGGCAGCTGCCGTGTTGCGCCCTGCAATGTGGCAGCTCACCTGTGGGTGGCCATCATTTGTTCCTTTTTTTATGGCTTAACTTTGTGCAGGCACAGGTAGGGGTTGTGCATGCATGACTCTGCACATCCTGGGCTGAATATTGGGCTGTGCAGGTTATGCATGGGCATGCCCCCTCTACCTGTACCTGCATACATTACTGATGCGCTTTGGCACATCGGGATTTGTGCGGCGCACTTTTCCCTTTTGAATATCATGCCAGGGTGCATCAGTGGGTTGTGCATGGTGCAACACTGTTGCGCCATTTGCAACCCTTTGGAATATCTGGGCCAATGTATGTGGGTGGGCAACAGGTGGAATGAGGCCATGAATAGCCACACTATCCAATATCCAGTGGCTTTGCTCTGCACAAAAGGGTATAGCATGGGCCCTTTGCACAGTACAAATATAGCTGAATAAAACCCTGACTTACTCCAAGCAACACTACCGGAGGCAGTGCAGCTACCTAGCCAGTTGGCCACTGGAGAAAGCACACTCACTCTTTGTGCTCCCTGGCACCCCCGCAATAATTGCTGACCCCTACTGTATTACATCATAATACCTGGTGCTAGTTGTCTCCCCTCTGATCATTCGCCACTACTATATTACATCATAATCACTGGTGTTAGTGGTTTCCCTTCCCTTTGTTCACCAGCCCCTACTATAAAATATTGATATCCCTGGTGCTAGTGGTTCCACTTCCCCCCTCAATCATCAGCCCATAGGAAAATTGAAAACCCTCACTGTTGTCCAGTGTTCACCACTGGGCACCCACTGACATTGCCATAATCCCAGGCATGTAGCCACCTTCCACCATGGCACTAAACACCCACCCTCCCAGTCACCTTACAAGTTCTCACTAAGCCACAGGTGCATATGGTGACTGGTGCAGCCCCTCTCATACCTCCTTGGTTGGCCACCATATGTCCAAGAAGGGTGCTTGCCCCTTGGCTGTCCTGGTGGTGCTGAGGGTTGAGGTGCTGGACACCACACCTTGCACCACACTGGCGACCCGGATTCAGGAATGGACTCAGATCATCAGGGGTCAGCAGGGAGTGAGGGGATCGAGCATCTGGAGGACTGCTCTCCCCCCCCCCAGGGTGGGCACCAGGGAATGCCTCACTCCATTGCGACTCCTGGTGGAGACCAGAAGCCCTACAAGATGGCGAGGCTCAGTGCTACATCAGTGGAGGAGTGGTGACAGTCTGCTGCAAGCAAGGTATGCTGCCGACATTGCACATCCACATTCTGGGGAAACAACTGAAGAGAAAATCCCCCCGGGACTAGGTAATCAATAAGGACTCCAGTGGACTGCATCCACATCCTCAGCTCTGGGCCACCTCTCCAACAGCTACCCAGACCCCTCACTGGATGGACCTTCTAATCACAGAACAGGCCACCAGGTAGGAGAGGTGGACCCTCCCCGGAGAGAGATCCAGGGGGGGCTGGGAAGTCCAGTTGGGGGAGCTGGAGAGGAGACAGGTTTTCAGGCAGGGGAGTAGAGGGGTTGTCCCAGTGGGAACCTCTGACAGATGCCTTGATCTCAAGGGAGCAATAAAGAAAGTTCACAAAAAGGGGTGCTTGCCTCTGATTTATAAGACACCCTATCCTATAAATAAGAGGCATGCACCCTGCCTAGACATACAGCAGCCAGTAAAGTAGGTGAGAGGAAGGCTGTGCTAGATCACAGTATGCATCAGCAGCACTGTGGGGACTGGTAAGGTGGGGGGGGGGTGCTGCTAGACACCAGGGATTATGACATTGCTAGAGGATGCCTGGGGGAACTACTGGATTCCATGGAGGGTTTTGTTTCTTTTTTTTTTCAAATTTAGTAAACTTTATTAAACTTGATTAGAAGGAGGCAAACAATGATCATAAAAAAGACAAGTGATGCATAATATACAGACCAATAATAGACAAAACAATCACTAAGCTAAGTATCTATGGGCCAATAACAATTGTGACAAAATCCAGAACCAGGAGTCATTCCAGACAAGCTATAAAGCAACATTCCCACCCATCCCCCCTCTCACTCAAAACCCAAAGGAAAAAGAACCTCTCCCCTTTTCTCCAGAGACTGAGCTAATCCCAAAAGTAGCGAGGACAGTAGCAGATGGGACGTAACAAGAAAGGAATATCATATTCCTGAAAAAAAAAGAGGGATAGCAGGCTAAGAAGCAGGTCCAGGTGCAACCCTTCCCAACCTTTCTCAGGTCAACGAGGTATTATGGCACTATGTAACTGACCATTACCCAACACCAAATGTGAACAGGGTATAAAGGGGT
Source organism: Neoceratodus forsteri (assembly GCA_016271365.2). Taxonomy (NCBI): domain Eukaryota; kingdom Metazoa; phylum Chordata; order Ceratodontiformes; family Ceratodontidae; genus Neoceratodus; species Neoceratodus forsteri. The sequence goes on along the minus strand of CM028136.1, from coordinate 118,591,014 downwards.
TCCCATACCTGACTGCATTTCTTCTTGGAGTATGACATATTTGAAATAATACATTTGGCCTGCAAGGCAAAAAGCATTTCCTGATACCATTCAACATACGTAGGGCCGATCTAATCGCACCAGTGCTGAAGAATAATTTTCTTGGCACAGGCTTATAGTAAAGCAATATATGGTTTCTGATTACCAATTAAGGCCCCAGCAAAATCTCCCAAAATGCAAATCTCGGGTGTGAACGCCTGGTCAAGCCTCAACAAAGGATCCAAGCACTGTTTAATGTCCTCCCAAAAAGGCACAACATTTTCACAGGTCCAAAACGTGTGAAGTAAGAATCTTGCTTCCTCTGACACCTGGTAAATAAGTGTGACGCTAGCTTACCCATTCTGTAGAGTTTAATCGGGGTATAAAACATGATGTGTAAAATCTGGAACTGCATGAAATGATATCTGACCCGTTTAATGTGTTTATAAATAGCCTTCCAGATGAAGGACCAATCACGAGGGCTTCCCTGAGAGGGAAGAGCCTGATTCCAGGAGCAAAAAAAAACTAAGCTCCTTCTCAGCAAGAAGCTCCTGCAACCGTGCATGATAAAAGGGTACAGTATGAGATGCAGGGGTGACTGACACCAAGGTAAGCAATTTGTCCCCATACATTCTGGGACAGACATCAACACCTAAATTATGAAGCAACATGTGCCTGAGTTGGAGGTACTCTAAGCACATGGACGGGGGCCAACTGAATTTCTTTCAGGCCTTGGAAAAGGTAATACGTTTTCCAGCGTGCACCAGGTGATCAACACATAAAGTCACTAGAGAGAGCCAGGCCATCTGGGTCAGCACCTTTGCAGTGATTTTCAAGTTAGGATTCCCCAAAATGGGTTGAGTAGTGTCTAGATAGAGGTCCAGATTTAACAAGAAACATAATTATTTATGAGCATAAAAAGAATGGCCTATAGGAGTGTTTTTTAGAGATCCAGGATTCTTTTTGGAGGGAGCATACAGCAGAGCACATGGGTTCAAGCCTAATTTGGAACACAATGAGCGCTCAATATCCAGCCAGAGGGGAACATAAATGGGATCTGGTACCCTTAAGGCTGGGCAAAACCAGGAAAAATAGTGGGAACAGTGGCTGGCCAAACAATAAAGGTAGACATTGGGGAACTTTAAATCACCATCCTCTCTTGTTCTCATAAGCTTAACCAGAGCTCTCTGAGGGGGTTTCCCATCCACAGAAATTTAGAGAAAAGCCTATTGATATGAAGAAACTAAGTCTTGGGCAAAGCCTGGGCATTATGAGTGGATATAAAAGCCACAGAGGAACATTCATGTTAAGGATATTCAAACAGCCCCACAGAGACAAGGGAAATAAGGGCCAGTGATCTAGGTTAACCTACATTTCATTAAGAACATGGTCCAGATTATATTGTTTTAGTTTAAATGGACTGGTACTAAGATATTTTCCAAGTATTTAAGTTTGTCCTTAACTCAAAGAAGGCACAGGTATTCCACACTAACCCAAGCAGCAGCAACATTCAAGGGCATAATCTCTGTTTTGGAACAATTTAGCTTGTAGTTGGAAATGACACCAAAATGGGTTATAATGTCCAAAACAGCTGGTAATAAAAAAGAAGCCAATGTAACATAGAGAAAATATCCTCTGCACAAACAGATAATTTATAGTGCAATGGGCCTAAAGGAATACCATGAACTTGAGGGGACAGGTTAATTTTTGTGATCAATGGCTTGAGGTATAGGTTAAATAAAAATGGGGATAAGGTACAGCCCTGACATGTTCCTTGCTGCAAGGGGAATGAGTCAGATAATACCCCATTACAAAGAATGTGTGCCGAGGGACTAGAGTAGAGCACCATGAGCCAACAAATTAATTCAGGAGGAGCAGGTAGAACAAATAATCCCAGGAATCTCTATCAAAGGCTTTCTCCACATCCAGGGAAGCCAAAACTGATGGGATGGGAGAGTCTCTGGATGCGGAGATAAGATGCAGGAGTTTCCGAAGGTGGTTAGTGGATAGTCTACTCAACACAAATCCCACTTGCTCCCTACTGAGGAGACAGTCCCAGACAGAATTTAACCTAGTGGCCAGGATTTTAGCCAGGATTTTTAAATCAACATTAATTAAAGCAATGGGTCTTTAATTAGAGAGCAATAAGTGATCCCAGCCTGGTTTAGGCAGGACCACTATAATAGTGGCCGTAAATGAGAGGTCTGAAAGACCTTGTGAAAAGACACACTGGAACAAGTCCAGAAGGTGTGGTGCTAATGACTCTTTGAATTTCTTATAGAAATTCAAAGAAAAGCTGTCCAGACTGGGGGGCTTATCAGGTGCTAAAGAGTTTACTGCCCTGTAAACCTCTGATAGTGTCAAGGGGGCATTTAACAGTTCAGCCTGAGCATCCCCAGTGACAAAAGGTCCAAACCCTAAAGGAAGGTGTCAAAAAGGGAAAAATCAAAGGAATCCAGAGGAGCATCATATAAAAAGTGGTAAAAAGTCTGAAATTTTGAGACTATATCTCAAATGGTGAGGCCAGCCTCCTTGGGGAGGCCCCAACCTGTTCAAGGGGAGGCTCAACCATGTCTGAAAAAGAACTATATTTAAATTTTGAGCTTTAGGTATTTTGTGTGAAGGGATGAGGCAATCTGAAAAAGAATAATAGTAGATGAATTTATGTATTTATTTACAAATTGGTGACCAGGGAAGACACTCTGAGGCAAGGCTCATTTCAAGTGTAGGAGTGAAGAAAATTCAAAAGGCAACTACAAAACAATGCAATACAAAATGAATAATAGTGGAAACAAATAGGAACAATGAACAAATAATGAGGTAACAACTGGCCATTTAGACTAGTGGCAGAACAACCCAAATACAGGGCTTAAGCAGAGACATTGTAGGAGTAAGAGCAGGAGGAAGCAAAAGGATCTCTGAGAGGATGCTTAAGAGCATGGGAAGAGGGAGACAGGTGGGTAGGAATGTTATTCCAGATGGAGAAAGCAGCCTGACCAATGAAGGCACTGCAGCCAGGGGTAACAATGGTTTTGGAGTCAAAACAGTGGAGCAAGTAGGCTACCCTGGGGAGGGAGAGTTACAAGGAGGGGTACAATAAGCTGTATAAAATGAGAGCTAACTACTGAAAGGAGTTTCACTTTATTACTAAGGTACTGTGCTAAGATGTAATTTTTTTATGGGGAGGCCTGAGACTATTTCAGTGTTTGGGGGAGGCTCAAGATGTTTTCCATGGCTTTGGGGAGGCTCACCATAACACAGTTTGAGAACTAATGCTCTAGATGATGTTACATGTTGACCGGAGGAACAGAACAATCATGTCTGCTTATTGAATATGCAGGTACAGGGTGAATAGTTTCATAGCTTTCTTACCTTGTTCAAGAAACTTGGCTCTAGTCCTCAAAGATGTTCAGCACTATCTCCAAGCCAGATATTATACTGGGCCAGAAGGGCCTCAAGATGTTCTCATTCTGACTGCGAGGAAGCATCAGAGAGTTCCCGTTCGGCCACTCTAATCTGTGACAAAAGAGAAGAAAAGGCCTGGGATAGCTCTCTCTTCTGTCTAGTAGCCAGATGAATAATTTCACCCTGAAGGGTTCATTTAAATGAGCCCCAAAGGATGTTGAGCTTTGGCATCATTTAATAGCTACCCACTACTAGAAGCAGCACCCCAAAAGTATTATAACAAAGCATACGATGTGAAGCAAACCAGAAACAATGGGCTACTAAACTGTGCAACTGTAACCCCAGAGTCCTCTTCAGCCGAAAATAACAATCAGATAACCTGCCCCCCAAAAAAAACAGATCTGAGGAATCAGTTGCTGAACAGCTCCAGGCCCAGAGCATAGGTAGTGTCCTCCCTCCAATTAAGAAAAAAAACACAGAGAAGATAATTCGCCTGTGTAAGAGCCCAGAGGCATAACTCACCAAGGCAATTCCTGATAATATCTTGTGCCGAAGAACAGTGCTGTACTCTGGACCACAGCAGAAGGGTGCAGGCTCCAAGTAGCAGATGTGGGAAGGAGTGGCGCTGCCAGTCCCATAAAGGCAATCCTTTCCAGTTCATGACTGCAGGCAAACAGTAAATGTCGCAAAGCTATGTGACTCCGGGCAGTGAACCACAACAACCAGCAACCTAGGTTTACCACCCGAGCCAGATGCCCACCAAGAAAGCGCCAGTCCATGGAATTGAAGATGATAAGAAAAAGAAGATGAAGCAATAGTCCAGGAACCACCCGATGCAGGGAACAAATCAATCAGTCGGTCAAAAAAAAGAGTTGCCAATAAGAATGTCCAGGATCATGTCTGTCAGCAATATTAACTGTGAAGAATCCATCAATGCAGCAGATGAAAGGGATCAGACAATAATATAGCAAGCCTGATGTGCAGGAGACAGTGCAAGCTGGTGCAGACAGGAGAGTTTAAATGGAGAAGCATGGAATGCATAAACCAGCCATAGGAAAGGAATGATCAGTCATGCAGGAGGGTGCCATGTAAAAAGGTTCCAGTAGAAAGGTGACAAAGTTCATGAAGCCCATTACTCAGTAGACAAAGCAGATGAAATGAAGGCAGGAAACCATAGTTCCATAGAAGCAGTCCATCCAGTAATCCAAGAGTCAGGGAGGGCAGCAAAAATAAAGACTAGCACAGAGGATCCAAACCAGTCTGCACCAAAGAAATGCAGCTCACTGTCCAGAGACACCACACTCTTCCATAGTCATAAAATTCACCATTCTTTGAAGAGCTCTGGCAGTCATTTCTTGAGGGCCAAAGCTGCCAAATCTACCGTCTCAAAGGAGTGCCAGGTGTTTTGGAGCATCACCTGGAGACAAGTCGGGTACAACATCCAAAATTTAATCACCGTGGCTATAAGCTTAGCCACCATAGGGTGAAAGACTGCACATTTCTGGTGGGTATCCGCTAGGAGATCCTGGGACACTCTCAATTTTGAGCCCTCCCATAGAATTTCCTTCAGTTCCTGGGTCTTCTATAAAATGTACTGTTTATTAAGGAAATTTAGTAGTTTGAACATAAAGGGATGAGGGGAGAGAGCCTGTTGGAGGTTTTGGGTGAAGGGATCAGTGAGCCCACTCCACCACATACACAGAACTGTTTGGAGAGGAGCCTGCAATTCTCTCAAGGAATTTCTGTGCAAATTGGAACAGTGTGACCACTCCGCATCTCTGGGAAGCCCGAAAACAATTAAGTTGTTACGGCAGCTTCTCCTCTCTAAATCCTCCATTTTTGGCCTCCAGCTTGCTAATCCTTTGCCACAGAAGAGTAGATTCAGAGTCAGTACAATCCTTCCATTTCTCAAGAGAGAAAGATCTGGCCTACAAACCTCCCACATGTCTTCCCATGTCTCTGAGGTCCGACTGTAGTGATTTCAGCTCCTCTGTGAGCTCTGTGAGGGAATCATTAAATGGCACAAACTTCTTTAAAAAGCGCTCCTCAGAGAGCAGAGCAGGGGCTATGGTGGGAGTAGAAGATTTACCGGATCCCAAACCTTGGGCCTTCGGCCACTTGGCATTCTTGTCCAGTGTCTGTGAGGGAGTGTGGCACTGGCCAGTTTATTTCACCTCCGCTTCAGACATTGTTGCTGGAATCCACTTGAAACTTCTACAAAACACTCCAGGCAGGTTACCAAATAGGAGGTCCAAATCAAAGAAAGCAGAGATGCTATTCAAAAGGCAGTTTTTAATAAATATATAGCAGAGTGGAAGGAAGAGCTAAGGAAGAGCAACTACTCGGCTGAGAGCATCATGTGACTCTGGATTTTGTGTTTTCCTACATGCTGGCAATCGGAGGGGAGGAGGGGTGACCACTAGCACCAGAGATTTCTTTGTATTACTGTAGGGTCTGGCAATTGGAGGGGGGAACACTAGCACCAGGGATGTTTATATATCACAGTAGGGCCTGGCAATCAGAGGGAGGGGGGACCACTAGTGCTAGGGATTTCTATATATTACATTAGTGGCTGGCAATCTGGGGGGAAAAACTAGCACCATGGAGTTTGCTTCATATAGGTTGGATTGGCTATCGGGGATGGGACCACAAACACCAGGAATATCTCAACCTCTGGGACCAGACAAGTGGGGGGAGGCACCGCACTAAGCTGACTTGCTACCCATGCAAATGAGCACATAATGGGCATGCAAATGACCCCTTACTGCCTTGTGTGCCCAATGGGTTCATTTGAATAGGTCCCTTTGAATATTGCATATAGAGCTCCAGTGGGATCCCTTCTGGCAGCGTACTATGGGAGCCCTGTTGGGGCAGCGCTAAGTGGCTTAGCATCGCACTGCCATGGCCCTATATCCAGTCAAATAGTGCCAGTGCATTATTCGATTAACTGTAACATCTTCAGGCTCCTGGGCAATTGCAAGTCACAGCTCACATTTTTGTGCTCAAGTGGGCACAATTTTCAATACCGGGCCCCAGAAGTGTTTCAAAGTTATTGAACAGCTATTATTTGATACTAAAACTCTCATAAGAACTTTTCATGACAAACCACAGCAAAAGTGCAAGCATACTGATCAATAAAGTGCTACAACAAAGGCAAAAGGTGCAGGTACTGTATGTTATTGATAGAGTAATGGCCTGATATTGAGTTATTCTGTATGATAACACAGCCATAGAGACCACTCTTGAAGTTCTAAACATGATCTCACATTCATTAGTAGGGTATTAGAACTGTAAATGAAAGATGAGTGGTTTTGTTAACCTCAGAATGTGCAGTAAGTGAGCAACTGTAAAAACATCTTAGTGGCTAAATTAATATATTATTGATCAAAGTAAATCACTGATAAATTAATAATTACAAAAAAGGTTCTCCTAAATGTGCCCATTTCCTGGACATTTCTGTGTAGGTCACTCTTTACAGACAAAGAATATCATACGCACAGCACTCTAACTGGTTGAGAGCACTCTTTTGATCTGTAATATAAATTGTAACCAGATAGAATATGACTCTTCACTATAAACTAGCTGTAGTATAGGTCTAGCAGGTTAAAACTACTGCATTGTGATAGAGTAGATGTAGTAGTAACTAGATGATGCAGCCAACATTAATTGGCAGCAGTGAACTAAATTAGTCATCACCTAACATCCAAAATATAAATTCAGTAAAGAGAAGTATTTCTTAGTAAAATTTATGACTTTATGAAAAAAAAAGTGATTTTGCTTTGAAGTTCAATAATTCATTTTTCTGCATTGTTGAGGCTAATGTGTGTCCATTAGTGGAGCTCATGTCCTGGGTGCATTACTTTGAATTATACAGTATATTCCTTCCCCTTTCAGCTATTTGTACAGATATAGATAGTGGGTAGCCATTAAACTAAATGCCCCTTTTTCCTATTGTGTGAGACAGGTAATAGGCAGTGTTGGGAGATATGCTTTAAGAAGTGTTGAGATAAAAAAGGTAAAATTGAGGTCAAGATGGCAAAAAGCACCATGAGTAAGATAGTATGAGACTCAAGGAACATACTGTACCAAAAAGAGCAACCATGTTTCAAGATTTTCTAACTGAAAACTTAACTGCACACTGAATTATAACACAATTAATTTATAACATACTAACATACTATTTGCCAGCAGATTAGGCCTTACGGTCTACCAAGTCTGCTCGAACCTTAGATCCTTAGTTGGGTGCCGAGGCCCTCCCATCCCTTGTGCTCCAGAAACCCCTATCATCCATCCCCACCCCCCTGGGACAGGCCATCATCTGATACATCCACTTTCTGTGTCTGTCCCACCCTCTCTTGAAGCCCTCCACTGTGGATCTCTGAACCAGCTCGCCAGGCAGTGCATTCCAAGGGTCCACCACCTCTCAGTGAAAAACCTCCCTCTTTCCCCCCTCACCCTTCCACCTTCCAACTTCAAACCATGCCCTCTGGTGATACCTCCCTGCTTTAGTCTAAAGATCCCCTCCATGTTTACCTTATTTATTCCCTTGAGGTACTTGAAGACCTCAATCATGTCCCCCCTGTCTTTCCTCTCCTCCAATGAAAACAGGCAGAGCTCCTCAAGTCTGTCCTCATACGTCAAATCCCCTAGTCCTCTTATCATCTTTGTTGCCCTCCTCTGTACCCTCTCCAGGAGTTGTATGTCCCTCTTCAAGTGTGGTCTCCAGTACTGTACACAGCACTCAAGGTGTGGTCTAACCAGTCCATTGTACAGCAGCAGAATCACTTCCTTGCTCCTAGAGGTGATCCCCCTTACGATGTATCCCAACATCCTGTTTGCTTTGCTAGCTGCTCTCCTGCACTGCTCAGAGTTATTCATACATGCATCCACCATGACCCCTAGGTCTTTTTCTCCTATTGAGGCCTCCAGCGCCTCCCCTCCCAAGGTGTACCTGTGTTTAGGGTTTCCCGACCAAGATGCAAGCATGCTTAGTGATATTGAAATTTAATTTCTATGTGTGAGCCCAGCTTTCCAGGGTGTCCAGGTCCCTTGCAGGCCAACCTCCCCTCTTCTCCCTCAACTACTGCTCCCATCTTGGAGTCATCCGCGAAGAGACTCATTTCACACCCTATACCCTCCCTGATGTCCGATACGTGTGTATTAAACAGGATCTAACCCAGGACCGAGCCCTGCGATACCCCACTACCAACCTCTCTAGGGTTCGAGAGCTCCCCACAGACCACTAATCTCTGGGTGCGTCTAGCTAACCGGTTTTCAATCCATCTGGCCATCAAAGGGCCTACTCCTAACCCCATCAGTTTCTCCACCACACCATTGTGGGGGACAGAGTCAAACGCCTTGCTGAAGTCCAAGAATAATACATCCACTGGCTTTCCCCTGTCCAGTTCTGATGTTACCCATTCGTAGAACTCCACAAGGTTGGTTTGACATGATCTACCTGGCACAAACTCATGTTGCCAACTATCCAGACCTCCCACCTCCTCCAAGTACACCCCCAATTGTTCCTTTAGTATACTCTCCATTAATTTTCCCACCACCGAGGTCAAACTGATGGGTCTATAGTTACCTGGTACTTCCCTCGACCCCACTTTATGGATTGCCACCACATGTGCCTCTCGCCAATGCCTAGGTACCCTCCTTGTCTGAAGTGACCTGTTGAAGAGCTCCGCCAGGAGTGCAGCCAGTATGTCCGCCAATTCCCATAGTACTCTCGGATGAATGCAATCCGGCCCAAGAGATTTGTCTTTCTTTAGGGCGTTGAGGGCTAACCACACCCTTTTGGTGGAGATAGCATCATCCGTCCCCTCCACCTTACTGGCCTTTTTATCCTTACCCAGATGTGACACCCCTGGGGTACCTCTCCCTCCCTCTTGCTCCATTTCTGTTGCTCCCCTGATCCCACTTACTGCCACTTCTATCCCCTTCGTGCCTTGCTTTGTAAATATTCCATCCCCCTCCCTAGTGAACACAGAGGCAAAGTACTCATTAAATACCTCTGCCTGGTCCCTCACCTCTTCCACCCACCCTCCTTCTGATCTCAATCTGCTGAGATGGCCCTTAGTTTTTCTCCACTCCCCAATGTACCGGAAGAACCCCTTTTCCCCTCCATGTATCCCCTGTGCCAGCCGTTGCTCTTTACTGGACTTTGCTCCCTCACCATTGCGGTGACTTTTTCCAGATGCAAGATGGTACATTTCCTTATCCCTTTCCCCTCTTGTTGTTTTATATTTTTTGTAGGCCGCCTTCTTTTCTCTGACTGCTACCTGTACCTCACTGGACCACCAGCATGGTTTATGTGACCTTGCTCCCTTACGTTTCAACTTAGCGCAGATCCTGACAGCCTCATGAAGTCCCTGTTTTATGACCGCCCATCTCCTTTCCACACTTGTCATTGATGTAATCCCCTTCAAGTGATCCTTGAGAATATTTCCCATGCCCATAAAATCTGCCTCCCTGAAGTCCACTGCCAGTGTCCTAGATCTCACCCCCCTCCATGCTTTTTTGAAACCAGACAGTATTGTGGTCGCTCCCAGTCAGGGGGTCCTGTACAACCATGTCCCTTACCAGATCCCCATCTGCCAGAACCACATCCAGGACTTACCCCTCCCTTGTGGGCTCCATCACATGCTGTGTTAAGAACACATCCTGGAAGCCGTCCAGCAGCCTCTGCTCCTTGGCCACCTTAGAGGACATGGTTCCCCCAGTTGTACCTGGCATAATAAGGTCCCCATCAACACCCTCCTTCCCTTTTTGGTCCACACTGGGGCATGATGTTGTCCAGCAAACCATCCTCTAGAACATCACTCATCCCAGGGGCCTATATACTACACCTAGCTTGGCCTTATCTCCTACTGGGGATCATAGGGTGACCCATAAGGCCTCCCGTTTCCTTTGCCTCTTCTACCCTAGCAATTTCTATGTCATCTCTAATGAACACTAGCCACTCCCACCCCTCTGCCCTCCTTTCTATCCTTCCTAAGCATAATGTTTCGCTCGTTTAGGTCCCAGTCGTGGTTTTTGTTGGCCCACGCCTCTGTGACCGCCGCCACATCCACCCCCCCAAACAGCATGGCCTGTAAGTCTGGCAACTTGTTTCCCAAGCTCCTGGCATTTACTAACACCAACTCCCACCCCTTATCCCTGATCCTCTTTGTCGAACCCCAACCAGATTCCTTATACTTCCATCCTCCCTCTGCTCCTCCTGAAACCTCCACCCCCAGTCTGTTTCATCCCTTCCCCCCCTTGGGCTTGAAGGCTACTCCCCTCATCTGGAGGAGATGGCTTCTGGTCAGTCCCTCCCTTATCCCTTCCCCCCCTCACAAGTTTAAGCCCACCTTTCTTGAATGTAGTCAGCCATCCCCTGTTTAAGGACTTCCTTCCCTAATGGGGCAAGATGAAGCCCGTCCTTGGCATATAGTCCCTTATCCTCCCAAACTCCATTCCAGTTCCCTAACACTCCCAACCCTCTCTCTTCACTCCACTTCCTGAGCCAGTCACTAACCTCTGTGAGCTTCATTTTTTTCTCTACTGAGGCCTTTGGTACTGGCAATATCTCCGAAAAGGAAATGTTGCATCCATTATCTCTACAGACTCTGGCAAGTTCTTGGAACCTTGCTTGGATTTCCAAAACGCTATTTCCCTCTAGATCGTTAGTTCCCAAATGCACCAGGAAATCCCGTTTCCCTCCACAATCCCTAACCATTTCATACATCATGAACTTTGCTCTGTGTACTGTCAGCCCAGAGATACTCACTACCTTCACCTGGCTATGGCATCGATCCCCCTGTCCCTCCCACTGGATACCCCTAATCATCGAATCTCCCAATAACAGAACCTTAACACCGCCATCATCCTTATGGTTACCTCCACTATGCCCTCTCAGCCCCACTTCCCCCCCTTTATTCATGATCTCAATTCCATGGGAGTCTTCCTGCCTTATTAGAGACCCCCTTGTCACCCTCCCCTTTCTGCCTCCCTCGCTATTTTGCCCACTTAACTCAAACCCCCTCTGAATAGGTGTCCCCTTTAACGTCTCTTATCCGAACCATTTATCCTGGCCCTGATGGTTTCCCCTTCCCCCACACTGCCATCCTCCCCCCTTGTAATAGTACCCCTGCCTCCAGAGGCTCTCTGTGGGTCCCCATTAGCTAGGGCCCCATCCTTGGTACTGACCCCCCTGCTGAAGGAGGGCTCCTCTCCCACCTCCTTGTCTCCCAGTTTCTCTCAATCATGCTCTCCTCCCTCATGTCTGCAATATGTTGCATCTCCCCATTGCTTAACATTTATGTTTCCCCTTCTCCCTCTGGGACTATTTCTATCCTTTTCATAGCCGGTCTGTGATGCCCTATGGGTATCCGACTCTCTCCCCCCGGCCTCTGTATAAGTTTCCTCATTTCCACCAACCCCTTCCTCCCCCTCTAGGTTGCTTAGTAGCTCAAATTTATTGTGACACTCTATGTCAGCCTCCATCAAGTAACCCGAGTTTCCCCTGACTGCACCTCTAAACTGCCCCTCTTCTTCCCCTCTTGCTCTGTTCACCTTAGGAGCTCCCTTCCCACAGTCTGCTGTTTTAGACTTCCACACAACAGCCCCTCCTGAGTCTTCCCCCTCCACTCTCTTTGTATTCAGAATGTTCACCCCATACACTTTCCCCTTAGCGTCAACATCCCTATCTAAGGGTCCTCTGTCCCTAATATCCCCCCTCCTGCTTGCTGTAACATAACGTCCTATAATTTCAGAGCGTTGCCCCAGCCTCCCCTCAGCCCCACCCTTCTGCTGCCCATATCCACACCCCTTATCCTTGGACACCCCCCCAGCTCCCCCAGCTTACTCCTTAACCAATATACCTCACTCCTGATACAAGATAGCTGTCTACAGAGTGGATAGCCTCCCTCTTTCCATGCCCAATTTAGAATTATTGCCATCCCACAGCCTGTGCAGCCTACAATCCTTCCGAAGATGCCTGCCATGGTGGAATATGGCCACCCTGTTTATCCCCCTCTGTTTATAATGGCACACCCCCTTTTCTCAGTCCCTTTCCCAGGGAATACAGTTTCTTTCTATACTGACTGCAGTTATTTACAAACCCAATTTCAACCTCACCAATAAAGTTCCCAAGTCTCACAAATACATACAGTACAGTGTGTGTTCAGTCCCACTAACAGTGTGTGTATGCAGACGTCAGGTACCGTATGATGTCACAGGCCCACCAGCTCCTGTTGCTTTGAATTTCAGTCCCAAACAGAAATACTCAGCCCTTCAATCCCAACCCCCAGTGGCTTTTCAGTATTTAAGAAAGCCTACAAAACAGGGTGGATGGGAGGGCTCTTACAAACACCAGGCATACAACACATTTAAATTTCACTCTAATTATCACTGACAAACTTTTCCCAAGCCTCCAAAGTTACAATATCACAGCCCAAGTAACAGTTCTAACACAAGGTAATAATTTTTAACACATAGAACTAATTTCACTTACAAAACTATTCAAATATTTCAGTTAAAACAGAATATAACCCCAGACCTCTGTCCTTACCAGCCTGCTGCTTATGTTCCAAGTGACCAATGAAGGCCAAGGTAATTCCTGTTAAAGACAAGGTAATTCCAGCTAATGTCCCTTCCCTAACACCAGGCAAACAACACATTTAAATTTCACTCTAATTATCACTGCCAAACAACTGTTCCCAAGCCTCCAAAGTTACAATATCACAGCCCAAGTAACAGTTCTAACTCAAGGTAATAATTTTTAACACATAGAACTAATTTCACTTACAAAACTATTCAAATATTTCAGTTAAAACAGAATATAACCCCAGACCTCTGTCCTTACCAGCCTGCTGCTTATGTTCCCAAGTGAACAATCTATGTCATTTCTAATGAACGTAGCCACTCCACCCCCTCTGCCCTCCTTTCTATCCTTCCTAAGCATAGTGTACCCCCATACGTTTAGGTTCCAGTCATGGTTTTTGTGGACCCACGTCTCCGTGACCACCGCCACATCCACCCCCCCACTATTGAAGAAAAATAATGATACAAATATATGTATTGGCCACACAGGCCTTTTCTGTTATATTAAATCCCCGTGGTCTTAACACCATTTAGCAAAAAGAAAGAACATGTCCATGCATCCTTTTCTTGGTCCATTTAGATTGTTCCCCTAGATGGTTATATTGGGTGGTCCAACATCTGTTTGAAGAACAGTGTTAAGTATATGACACTCTCTAGCAGTCAGACTAGTTATCTGCCCAAAATATTTATGTGTTTCTTGCCATCACTATGATGTGGCTACAGCAGGAAAAAGCACAGAGCACAGGATTTTATCTTCTAACTAATTGCCCTCCACTCAGACTGAACTCTCTCCCATTAAACATTTGCTTAGCCTCTTCAAAACCCTCACTAATCTCTCCTGCCACTGTCTTTAAGCATATGCTGACCCTCCCCCGACCCCAGAGACCAAACTACTGCCACTGTATACTGCACTTATTGTATATATCTACCAGTATGTTATATGAACCCATTGTACCTAACTGCTGCCTCTGCATATTTGCACTTACTCTATATACCTGCCTATTTTCTGATGCATTCTGTATATAATATTCCTCTTCTGTAATCATTGTATTCTTTGTATTTCAGTCTGTGTGTGAGCAGGCGCAGGTCTCTTTGTGGACTAATTGGTAGCATGACACAGTTGCAAATGTATATGAATTAAATTTATTCAGTTCTATGTCAAAATTTCTTCATAGCAGGACAAATATAACATCAGTGGACTGGTACGACAACAAAATAAAATAATCAGAATGGCAATAAACTTTATCCCATGACTTTTACATGGCTTGAAAGGTATTCTTCTCCTAACACCTGCTGGAACAATTCACAGAGCTCCCTGGAGTTCACCTCCAGACCCAGGAGCACAATCTAAACTAAAAATCTCAAATGACAGTCCTTTATACAGGGAAATGACCATGTGTTCTCCCTAACTCCACCCACATCATTAATGCTAAAGTAAAACTTCTTATTTAAACATAATTATTTTGTTTTAAATATCTAACTATACAGTTTATAATTCACATACATTTATACACATATTCAGTCTATTTTATTTCAATTCCTGGCTCTTTTTCAAACAGCTCTGACCATCAGGAACCGCCCCCAACAAGAGACAGCATAAAACAAAGGACCAAAGGGCTGGTCAGCACTATAGCTGTCCTGGAAGGGAGTGGTGCAAGGAGAGTCAGAAGCAGAAACTGAAAATCCAAAGACACGAGAACAGGTGCCCTTTCTGTAAGTGAGAACTGTACCACACAATGTATATAGTTATTCTCTGAGGTGTACAATCCCCCATATAGTTTCATAACCTGCTTACTTAAACACATCTGCCAGGCTGTTACCAACATGTGCCTTAACTGGTTGTTTCAAACAGGGAGCGTTGAGCAGGAAGTAATTCAAACTAACCAGCGTTTTACAAATGGTTTTACAGCCCACTACAAGTACCTTGTTCCTAGTGGTTATTTTATCAAAAGATAGGGGAGGACATGTGCATGAATTAACATGGATCCATTCACATATCTGGATGTGTAGTATGGTATGAGCTGCATGCCCATTGGCTCACGCTGTGGACCAATGGGCGTACAGCCCTACCTACGGTGTCAGTTGGCAGGCAGTGGGGCAGCAGGCGGGTGGGGTGCTGCCACCTGCCGCTGACGGGTGGTGCGGGGCAGTGGGGATCAATGGGTGGGTGGGGAGGGGTCCACTGGACCACCAGGGATATGGGTTTATTTATTTTTTACTTAAGCCCGCGATCGGGCTGTCAGTGGTCCACTGGACCTCCAGGGATATAGGTTGATTTCTATTACTTCAGTCCACGATCAGGCTGTCAGCGGTCCACTGGACCACCAGGGATATAGGTTTTGGCAATAAAAATATTTTTATCCCACGATCGGGCAGACAGCGGTCCACTGGACCACCAGGGATATAGGTTATATCATTTTATTACTTCAGCCCACGATCAGGCAGATGGTGGTCCACTGGACCACCAGGAATGATAGGGATTTTCATTATATACTTAGCCCGCAATCAGGTGGGCAGCGGTCCACTGGACCACCAGAGATCTAGGATTCAGAAATAAATATATTTTTATCCCCACGATTGGGCAAACAGCGGTCCACTGGACCACCAGGGATTTAGGATTAATCTTTTGTTTACTTAAGCCATGATTGGGCATGGGGGGGTGCCACCACAGAGGTGCAACTGGAGCTCAGGTGGCCACCCACAGGTGGCAGCTGCCGTGTTGTGCCCCGCAATATGGCAGCTCACCTGTGGGTGGCCAGCCGTTGCTCCTTTTTTTTGGATCAACTTTTTGCTGCGCAAGTAAGGGTTGTGCGTGCATGGCTCAGCAGATCCCGGGCTGAATATCGGGCTGTGCAGAGTATGCATGGGTACGCCCCCTACCACTGTGCCTGCATACATTACTGATGACTCCGGCGCATCGGGATTTGTGCCAGATGCAGTTCGCCTGAATATAGTGCCAGGGGTTATCAGTGGAGTTATGGCACAACACTGTTGTGCCATGAACCCTTCTTGAATATCTGGGCCACTGTATTTTAAGGAATGTTCTTAGATCATCCCGCTCCCCTTCCTCCCCAGGACACATCTGGAAGTTAGCTGTTTGGGCTCAATGTTCTTTTTCCTGGTGAAATGCTTTAATAAATAAATAAACTGTATTGTAACGCAGAATATTAAGTGTAACAAGTAGGCATATTGTTGAGGTTAGACACTGAAACAGTTAGTCACAAGACCTCACACTGTTTCATATCCTGACAGAATGCTGCTGGAAGCTCAAAAAACTATATACATCTATGAAAACAAAGTCCCAAAGAGTTTAAGTTGCATTTCTTTCAATGAACAGGTATTTTACAGTGAAATATGACATATGTTATACTAAGTTTCTAAATTAAGTAGTCTTTCAGTTTTCACTGGCTTAGCCTCTTTGCTTCACTAGATATAAACAGATTAACTCAGTTTACGGTATAGTTAGTTTTTGTTTCCTCTGTACAAATGTCATACACTGTCTTAAAAACAAGACTGCTTGGAAAGGGATAAGGTGTTTATGTGTTGAACAGTATTAAAACTTGTAGCCTTATCACCTTGGATCCTGATCCTGTCGGGTATCAGAAACTAAGCAGGGTCTGCCTGATCAGTGGCAGTATGGGAGACCTCCAGTGAACACCAGTGCTACAGTAAGTAATATTGGTAGCCCTAAAGGGGGCACTCTCCATCTGTCTAAAAGTAACCAAACTGATACCCCAGCATGGGTTTGGGAAACACAGTGTATTAGAGGTACCATCCATCAGATAGAATGTTAAACTGAGGTCTTGTATTCCTTTTCTGGTGTTTTTTCATATGGATTTTAAAGATCTCATGGCACTTCTTGAAAACAGCAGGGGAGTTTCCCTAAAGTACTGACCAAATCCCCCATTCCAATAAAACTATCAATAGCTTAATCAAGTTCTAAATCAATTGGTCTGCATCTGTAGCACTCAGCCCCCACCCAAGGATGAGAATGAAAACAGGATGTATTTCTTAGTAGGCCTATGCAAAGTTTTAAATTTGTGGGAAAATTTGCCTGCTACTCACTTCACAGAGTTTTTGTGTAGTGGTCACCTCGCAATTCACCGCAAATGCACAAATTTGAATATGCAGATTGCCAGAATTCATTACTTTGCAGGGAATTTTTACAGAAAAGTGCATCCATTTGTGTAGTCACAGTCACCACAAGGTGTGAAGCATTCTACACAGGTGCACAAATTTCACAATTCACATAGCAAAATACTATATGAATGTCACATTTCATGAAGAACTCTCTGCAAATCACGGAGTTTAAAAACTTCACATGGAGCTGTTTCCTAATCCTTCTTTTACCAGTCAAAAAAATGAAATAAAATAAATAAATAGAATAGAACACATTTATGCAATCCCAAGTAAAAAGCTGGGTACTGCTTTTGAATGTACTAGGTAACCATGTTACTAAAAGTTCACAGCAGGTATTACTTGTCGCACTTCACAGAGAAATTCATGAATGGCAGATTTTAAAAACTTCACATGGAGCTGTTTCGTAACCCTCCTACACCAGCCAACAAAAATAACTAAAACAAATAAACTGAATAAAACAGATTTTGAGCGTGTGTGTGTGTGTGTGTGTGTGTTGAAAAACTCAGATAAAATTATGTTTTCACTTTATAAAGTACAAGTGGGAATCTTACATTTATGGAATCCTGAAAAATATAGGAACTTCTTGTCTCAGAACAGGAAGATCAGGAGCTAAAAGGACACAGAGGTGTAAGTAGGGACAGAAAAAAAAAGAGAAATAAACAAACAGAGGAAAGAGTAAGTATTCCAAACAACAATTGGGGACCAGACATAAGACATGATGGGAGTGCTGCAGTGCTGTGGCTGTGGCGCAGCAGTCTTCCGGGAGATGTTCTGGAGGATGCAGAGTTGTCCCATCTGCAGGCGCCTCTCTGGGGTGAGGGAGGAGGTTGCTCATCTCCAGGCTGAGTTCGCCAGGATTTGTGGGACCTCCTCTCCAACCCAAGGACCACCAGGGTCACTGCCATTGCCTCAGAGGTTGTCAAGAAAGAGGAGCAGTTGGACCACAGTGGGCTGAGGGAGGGTGAGGGTGGTGGAACAGAGGCACATCCCTCGAGTTGTACCTCTCCACAATTTCTATGCCATTCTGGAAAAGTGTGGTTCTTCTTTGGAGGCACCCACAGTGGTGACCAAGGAGGATGCTGGAACCTCCACAAAGGAGACCCACAGGAGGGTGGCATGGGGCCCCACAGGGAAAGGAAACAACTCCTGGTGGGGGACTCCATTGTTAGGAAGGTAGAACTGGGGCAGGAAGGGGAGAAGGAGGTGAGGTGCCTACCTGGCACCATGGATTGGAGGGACAGGGAGCAAATCCTCAGGATCGCAGGAGCAGCTGCACAGGTGAGGGAGCTGGATGTTATTGTCCACCTAGGGACAAATGACCTGGCTAAGAAAGGGATCAGAGCAGTGCAAGAAGCATTTGTGGAGATGGGGAGGGGCCTTAGACAACTAGCATGCATGGTAACCTTCTCAGAGGTGCTGCCTGTCTATGGCACAGGTGAGGCTAGGGCACTCCACACCATGGGATTCAATCAGTGGTTGAAAAACTGGTGCAGAGCTCAAGCATTTGGCTTAATTGGGGACTGGGGGTCCACCTGGAGGGATGCAGGCCTATACTGGCATGATGGTCTGCATCTGTCCAGGAGGGGAACCAGGATCCTAGGTGATAGGTTTAAATGCTTCATTGGCAAGCATTTAAACTAGCCAAGGGGGGAGGCACTGGACAGGAGCGGGGAAATGCTAGCTTCCCCCCAAAAAATCAGGGTACTAAGTGAGGTAGACACCAACATAGAGATGTCGATAGGGAGAAGTGTAGGGGTAAATGGAGAAAGAGACAAATGCAATAAGGACAGGGATGGGGTAAAAAGGGGTAAAGCCATCAAGAAATGGAGGGTAATGAGTACCAATGCCCATAGTCTGGGAAACAAGCTCCCTGAACTGGTGGCCTTGATGGAAGAGGGATGCCTGGATATTGTAGCAGTCACAGAAATATGGTACACAGAGAACCATGACTGGTATGTTAACATACCAGCGTACACAACCTACAGGAGAGACAGGAAGGGGAGAAGAGGGGGCAGAGTAGCTCTCTATGTAAGGGAAGGGATAAAAGCAACTGAACAAAAGAGTAAACAGGGAGAAGAGGAGGCACTGAGGGTAACCTTAGAGACTGGAAATGGCACTACAATCCTCATAGGGGTTGTATACAGACCCCCATTTCAGGGGGAGGGAATGGACAAGGATAAGATAAAAGGCATACTTAGGATGGCAGAGAAAGGGGAGATACTGTTGATGGAGGACCTTAATATGCTGGATGTCAACTGGAGCACCTTTGTTGCAGCCACATCCAAAAGCATGGCCATTCTTGATGCCCTTCAGGTGGCATGCCTCAGACAGCTAGTTTTGGAACCTACTCATGAAGGAGCAATCTTAGACCTCATACTCTCAGATGGTGACAGTGAGAGGATCTCAGCTCTAGAGTGGGTAGCCAATTATGAACAGGTGACCACCAAACAGTGTGGTTCATGATAAACTCAGCTACAGAGTCAAGCCATACAAAAGTGAGGGTTCTGGACTTCAGGAGGGCTGACTTTGGCAAGATGGGAGAGTGCCTTAGAAAAGCACTAGCAAACAGGCTAGAAGGAGGGGTGGAGCAACAATGGGGAATATCAAAACTGCCATCACAGTGGCACCAAGCCTTTATGTGAAGCAGATAAATCAAAATGAAAGAAATAGCCACTATGGTTCTCAAAAGAGCTGGCGGTGATTGTTAGGGAGAAAAAGATAGCATTTAGTAAGTATGAGGAAACACAGAAGGATCAGGACAGAGAACTGTACCAGTTAAGGCAGAAGGAAGTGGGGGGGGGTAGTCAGAATAGCAAAGGCCCAAACTGAGGAAAAGATAGCTAACTCGGTTAAGAAGGGGGATAAAACCTTTTATAGGTATATCAGGGAGCGTAGAAAGACAAAGGGAGGGATACTGAGGCTGAATAGAATGGACAGTGGGTGGGCAGAGAGGGACAGTGAAAAAGCAGGGATACTGAATGAATACTTCTGTTCAGTATTCACAAAAGAGGAGGTGGTGGAGGTGCCTAATCCAATTAACAGAAGCACTCTGGATAGGGGTGTCGATCCCAATCATTTCACAGAAGAAAGGGTTCTGAAAGAACTCTTAAAACTGAAGGTGGACAAAGCAATGGGGCCAGATGGAATTCACCCCAGAATTCTAAAAGAATTAAGCAGAGAACTAGTGACACCACTGACTACCCTTTTTAGTAAATCATGGGAGGATGGTGTTGTACCTGAGGACTGAAGGAAGGCAGATGTGATGCCCCTTCACAAATGTGGGACCAAGACAGAGGCAGGAAACTACATACCTGTCAGTTTGACCTCTGTGGTAGGGAAAGTGATGGAATCACTTCTGAAGCAAAGAATTGTTGAGTACCTAGAGGCCAGTGGGGCACAGGACCCAAGGCAGCATGGGTTCACAGCGGGAAGGTCATGTCAGATGAATCTAATTGATTTCTTTGACTGGGTGACCAAAGTAGTAGACCAGGGAGGGGCTGTGGACATGGCCTACCTAGACTTTAGCAAGGCATTTAACACAGTCCCACACAAAAGATTAATAGTCAATTTAACCAGCCTGGGAGTGGGTCCCAGGGTGGTAGCCTGGGTAAAACTTTGGCTGGACAACAGGACACAGAAAGTAATTGCAAATAGAGGCCACTCTGAAGAAAGAGGGGTTACTAGTGGGGTACCTCAGGGTTCAGTACTGGGTCCAGTCCTTTTTAATGTCTTTATAAGTGACATTGCAGAGGGACTGGAAGGAAAAGTATGCCTCTTTGCAGATGGCACAAAGATCTGCAACAGGATTGATACACAAGAAGTCATGGAAAGGATGAGAAGGGACTTGGCAAGGTTGGGGGAATGGTCAAAAGTATGGCAGCTTCGATGCAATGCAAAGAAGTGCAAAATAATGCATTTGGGAAACAAAAACTCAGGGGAAGATTACACAATGAGAGGGGGAGGTAGTAACAACAACAAAAATGGAAAGGGACCTGGGGGGTAATCATATCAGATGACCTTAAGGTTGGCAAGCAATGTGAGAAGGCAGTAGGGAGGGCTGGGGGGATACTGGGATGTATAGGGAGAGGCATCACTAGCAGAAAACAGGAAGTTGTTATCCCTCTGAACAGACAGTTGGTGACACCTCATCTGGAGTACTGTGTCCAGTTCTGGAGACACCATCTCTGCAAGGACATAGACAGGATGGAGGCAGTTCAGAGGAGGGCGACTAAAATGGTGCAGGGTCTGCAAGAGAAGCCATACGGAGGAGAGACTAAAGGAGCTTAATATGCTATACCCTTGAGGAAAGGAGGAGGAGGGAAATGATAGAAACGTTTAAGTACCTCAGTGGAATCAACAAAGTTCAGGAGGTAGCATCTTTCAGAAAAAGAGATGTGCAAGAACAAGGGGACACAATTTGAAGATAGAGGGGGGATGGCTCAGGGGCAATGTGAGGAAATATTTTTTCACAGAGAGGGTAGTGGATGCATGGAACAGCCTTCCGGAGGAGGTTGTGGGGTCTAAAACTGTGGGAGAATTGAAGAATGCATAGGACAGACATAAGACAATTTTTTGGGGTGGTAGGAAAAAA
Source organism: Neoceratodus forsteri (assembly GCA_016271365.2). Taxonomy (NCBI): domain Eukaryota; kingdom Metazoa; phylum Chordata; order Ceratodontiformes; family Ceratodontidae; genus Neoceratodus; species Neoceratodus forsteri. The sequence continues at coordinate 118,569,272 of CM028136.1, read as the reverse complement.
TAGGCTGTTGGTTAAATAGGATCTGCATCTTATCCTCTAGGTAGGGAAATAGGCAGACTAGGTGGGCCAAGCGGTCTTTATCTGCCATCAAAGTCTATGTTTCTATGTTTCTAGGTAAGAAATTGTGTACTGCTTTCGAGTATAGTAGGTAACCATGTAGCTTAAAGTAAAAAGTAGGCATTGTTCAGAACTTTTTCAGTGAATTGGATTATTGATGCTGACACTGCTACTTATGAAATAAGAGCATCACCTTGCAAATTTTGGGCAGATAGAGCTACTTAGCTTTGCAGTCCTCTCATCCACATTGCACAAGACAGGATTCTTATATCACCTTGCACAGCACATACAAACAAACCTACTGCATAGAATCAAATATTGGAGTGCTGAGTCTGCCTGCAGACTTTGTCCAAGAGTTTTATTGGAGGACCTGATATCATTATTTGCATATTATTTTATTTATTTAGTTTTTGTTGACTGGGTAAGTGCACTAGACAAATCCTGCCTATTTTCAGGCACAACCCAGGGGAGGGGGATACAGATGAATGCCAACTGACCTTGAACCAGATTAAGCTGTTGGTGGTATCTTTAGTGAACCAGATTAAGCTGTTGGTGGTATCTTTAGTGAATGACGGAAATTTGGCCAGGACACATGGGAAAATCCCCTACTCTTTTCGATAAGTGCCATGGGATCTTAAACATCCACCTGAACTACCACCAATTCAGGCAGATGGGACCTCGGTTTAACGTCTCATCTGAAAGACGGCACCTCAAAAGTGCAGCACCCCTCTCATGCTGCACTACAGTGTCAGTACTGGGATATTAACCCAAGTGCCAGATGTGGGAACTGAACCCACAGCCCTCTGATCTCCCAGCCTCAGAGGCGAGTGTGCTACCTGCTGAGCCACTGACACTGAGTGTCACTAGTGACATTTTGATATAGAAGAGACTTTATTAAAGTGATTGTTCAGGTTTCTGCAAATACATTACCGGCCTCATTTTCAAGACTAAAATCTCATAAGATTTAATAAACAAAAAAAATTGTATTTCTGGACTTTCCATGCTATATTACTGAAGACACGTGCATGACAACAGATTCTTTACCCCTTATTCTTAATCTGTTTGTGCTACCTTTCTTCCTATGAAGTTAAAATCCTTTGTGACACCAATACCATTTTTATGGTAGCAGGCTGTAATTTCACAAGCAGATGATTATGATTTCGCAGCAGGACTAAAGAACTGGATCAGATGAATTCTAAGGGGAAATAATCATGTTTTAATAACAATGTCTTTAATAAAAACATTAAAGCATTAGCAATGGAAATTTGATGGTAAATTTTGTATAGTTGAGTTTTGTTGAAGCCAACCAGAAAATGTCCTTAAAGATCCTTCACATCCTTAGCCAGCAATATACTGCAGGCAGTCACTGAGCTCTGACTCTGTATACTCCCAGACCTGGACAAGTCTATAACTTTTGTTACAGTTAAGGCCTGTGGCACATTGTTTTGCACTGCTGGCTAACTAGCAGTTTGTGTCACAGGTGACATGGCAGGTAATTGAAAGAACAAAAGGAAACAAAATATCATCTTGTTTGTTTAATTAAGCCACACCTCACTGTGCCAATGATCTGCCATGATGGCCATGCAGAAGAAAACGGAATGCAGAAGATTATTTAAATAAATATTTGAGAAAAGAATGCATATTTAAAACAATATGGAAAAGGTCGGACTTTAAATTTAGTGATTTCAAACCACCATTCTTTCTTTTTTTTCCCTGTACATCACACCTCTGCCCTAATGGACTGAGGCTCCTCAGCACCCATTCCTGCACACCACCCCCCAGCCCAGGCTTACCCACCCCCCCGGGTGGGGCCTCTGGGTGGGTGCCCCCTCCCCAGGACACATAGCCTTGGTTTACCACCCAGGATGGGGCCATGGAAACGGGCCCCCCCGGTGGAAATTTGGTCCTGCAGGAGTGGCAGCAAAGGTGGGAGCATCACCCACGGGGCCAAATTTTTTAAGATGCTAGAGTGCCCCCCAGAGGCAGGATGTGCAATGACATCAACAGGCGAACCCAACATCTGTCCCACCTCCTGTAATGTGTGGCCTTGATACTTGTGGCTCCCAGCCTCCACCAGGGCCACTGATACAAACATACAAAAATGCCAGCAGAAGCAGGCCTTATGGTTGACTGAGTCTGCTTGATTGTGCAGCTAGCCCCTCAACTTGCAGCTGCCCCACCTTCCCAGCCCCCCTCTTCATCAAAACCCCCTATCCTGTCTTAACCTACTTAAAGCCACCCACTGTTCTACAAGATACCACCTCCGTGAGCAGAGCATTCCACCTGGCCACCACCCATTCAGTGAAAAAATGTCTCCTGATTTCCCTCTTGAATCTTCTCCCTCCAATCTCAGCTGATGCCATCTCATATCCCTCCCTCTTCTGAACTGGAAAATCCCTTCTGTATTGACCTTATTTAGCCCCTTAAGGTATTTAAAGGTTTCAATCATATCCCCCCTATCTCTCCTCTCCTCCAGGGAGTACATGTTCAGCTCACCCAATTTATCCCTGTAGGACTTTCCCTCCAATCCCTGGTTCATCTTGGTCACCCTACATTGCACCCCTTCTGATAATTTGATGTCTTTCTTCAGGAATGGGCGCCAGTACTGCACGCAGTACTCCAGCTGTGGCCTGACCAGAGATCTGTACAAGGGAAGGATCACCTCCTTATTTCTGGAGGCGATCCCTCTCACTATACACCCCAGCATCCTGTTGGTTTTTGCTGCCGCTTTCCTGCACTGAGCTTAGTTGTTCATGCTGCCCTTTATAAGCACCCCAGATCCTTTTCCTCCTCGGAGCTTTCCAGCTTCACCCCTCCCAGCTGATAGCACCTCCCCTGGTTCCTAGCTCCAAAATGCAGTACATTGCACTTGTCGGCATTGAACCCCAGCTACCATGTTTCCCACCAATCCTGTAGTTTGGTAAGGTCCTCCTGCAGCCCCTTCTGAGGTGCCATCTTTTGGATGAGACGTTAAACTGAGATCCCATCTGCCTGGATTGGTGGTAGTTCAGGTAGATGTTAAAGATCCCATGGCACTTATCGAAAAGAAAAGGGGAATTTCCTCGGTGTCCTGGCCAAATTTCCCTCATTCACTGAAAATACCACCAACAGCTTAATCTTGTTCAAGGTCAGTTGACATTCATCTGAATCCCCCTCCCCCAGGTCATGCCTGAAAATAGGCAGAATTTGTCTAGTGCACTTACCCGGTCAACAAAAACTAAATAAATAAAATAAATTTAATGTCTTTTACAACAGCTCCCATCTTTGTGTCATCAGTGAATAGACTGATCCTACTCCGGATCCCATGAGAGATATCAGCTGTGTATATCTCAAACAGTACTGGTCCCAGTACCAATCCCTGTGGCACTCCGCTCATCACTTCCCTTGATGATGAGAGTTCCCCACCACCACCACCATCCTTTGCTGCCTTCTATTTAGCTAGTTGACGATCCATCTGGTCATCTTCATTCCCACCCCTATGTATTCCAGCTTCCCCCCCAGCCTCCCATGTGGCATGGAATCAAAGGCCTTGCTGAAGTCCAAATACAGGACATCCACTGCATGGCCCATGTTCAGCTCCCTTGTCACCCAGTCATAATACTCAATTATATTTGTCTGGTAGGATCTTCCTGAGACAAACCCATGTTGTTGGCCATCCTGGAGACCATTGTCCTCCAAAACAGTCACTATTCTCTCCTTTAGGATTGTATCCATGAGCTTCCCCACAATTGATGTGAGGCTCACGGTCTATAGTTGCCTGGTTCATCCCTAGGGCAACCTTTGTGAATGGGCACCACATGAGCCATCCGTCAGTTTTGTGGTAAGCATCCTGTGTCCAGGGACATATTGAACAGGTCAGCCAGTGGTCCTGCCAGGATCTGCTCTAGCTCCCCTGAGTACACTAGGGTGAATGCCATCTGGTCCCAGTGCCTTGTCTACCCTCAGTGCCATTAACCCTTCCAGAACCCTGTCCTCTGTAATCTCTATGTCAGTCATCCCCTCCCCCCACTACCCATGCTATCTTGGGGTATCTGCCCCCCCTTTTCCTTCATGAACTATGTACTGAATGCTTATCCCCCCTCCCCCCAGAGAAGCAGGGTTGCTGGACAACACTCAGTCCTTCTGCACCCCGGCTGGCCCTATGACTCCTGGGTCTGTTCCTGAACCTGGGTCATTGGCATTGCGAGCGAACACCCTGCCGCTGTGCTAGCAGGCTGGCTAACTGCCATTCTTTCTAAATTTGGTAAGTGAGAATCATAGGTGTCAACAAACACTTATTATTCTATCTTAAGCCTGTCATGCAAAATCTGGGGCTTCTCATCTCTAGCTTTTCTTTATCTTGCAAGACTTTAAGTAGCCAGGAGAGAACAACCCTGTTTCTGGAGGAACAGATAGTTTCAGAATTTTTTAGAGCTCATTCTGATAAGCTTGAAGGCTCAGCATGTTAATAGGAGATAGGTGATTTAGAACTGGATGGTACAGTTAATGAGGGTAGTTCGACCCACATTCAAGCCACTTTGGCCTGAATGTTGAAATAAAGCAACACAGTGTTTTATTTTTATGCCTCATTCACACTTTCACTTTTAAAACATTACAGGACATGTGTAACATTTTAAAAGTGAAGAACACAGTTCACATTTACATTTGACACGGTTTTCTTACAGTGTCCAAAAACTTTATTGAACCTTGCTTTTGACCTAATCTTAGCGACGGTTCTGAAAATGGTATTAATATTCAAAACTTTTTCACTGACCATCTGAACAGGCATCTGTCTGTGTCCCTTCTCACCATGATGTTTGTCTTCCTTGTTCCCGTCATGCACTTCTGGGAAGTGTCCCAGAATTCAATTGCTTACGTGAAGCGAGTGTGCTGTGAGTGAAGGTGACACTCCATGGCTCAAGCCTGAAACTGCAGTCTGTAGTGTGAGTGTGTAGAGTAGCCTGTCATCTGTAATTGATACTGTGCTGCTGTGTTAGCCGAAGTGATTATCACTTCATTACAGTAGTAGCACCAAATAAGTCAAAGGATTTTTAAAAAAACCCTATTGAGAATTATGAAACCTTTAGTTAGGGATTTTGTTTTGTTTGTTAGTGTGTTCACTGCTACCCAGAGAGTGTTCCCTCGTCTGATAGTGTAGTTAAAAATCTACCAGATGGCACTTACAGTAAGTACTGTAATAGAAACTGGCCTCTTTCTGTAGGTATAACAAAAAGAATTTTAGAGGATTTTTTCCCCTACATTTTGTGAAGGATAAATAGGGAATCTTACAAAATTGCTTGACAAATTTGGCACTACTACTGTATCTTCTCAAAAAAGTTGCTGTAATCACTTACAATGACTGATCATTCAGCAACTTGGTCTGAGAAGGCCACCTACTTATTGATCGAGTACTGGTCCCAAGAATATGTGCAGGAAGAGCTTGCAAATTTTAAAAGGAATACAACAATATATCAGAAGGTTTCTGAATTTCTAGCAGAGCATGGGGCCGACCATACTGCCAAACAGAGCAGAGAGAAGATTAAGCAAATTAAGGTCAGGTAACACAAGGCAGGAGGTTTAAACAGAATGTCAGGTGGGGGTAAGATAACCTGCCCATACTATGATGAGCTGGACCATACCCTAGGTACAAGACCTACATCAAATCCTGCCTTTGTACTTGAGTCATCATCTGTTGACCCACCTAACATGAATGAACGTGAGGACTACTCTGGACCAGAGCCTCTGCAGTCAGGTAGTAATGCTTATGCAGTATTACGTAGTTGTCCTTGCAATGCAATGTTTGGAAAATATATTTTTTGACAGTGTCCATGGAGATGTGTGTGTGGGGGGATGCACTACACCACCCGGAGAATGCCTGATCACAACAGAGTTTTAGAATTGTTTCAGTGAGCAGTGTAAGGTGCTGTGTATACTGGCACTGCAAATCACATTCCTTATTTATTTATTTATTTGTACATATCGGAATTACAATCCTTTGAGTCATAGACTCGATTCCAAAGGCCCCTCATCAAAGAGTACAGAGATAAATAACACAGTTACCCTTACAGTATGGAGCTTCACAGGGTTACATGGTTAACATATTTACATACTTACATAATTGCATAGCAACACAGTTAATCTTTTTTTTTTTATTAAATATGCGTTATTTTGCTTTAGTCATACATACATAGTATTACCAGGCTCAAACACAAAAAGGTGAATAAGTACAAGAATTTATGGCCATGAGGTTACATCGGCCTATTATTAACTACTATCCCTAAGTCTAAACACATATCACACTAAATACCTACCATTCCCCTTATCCCCTCCACCTCCGTAAGTGCTAGGGTTAAGGCCTGCTAGCAGGCTTCTACTGAGGTGCCAAGTATGTTCGTGGATTTCCGCAGCCAGGTCCTTACTTTACCTTGTAAGTGAGGTCAATGTGTAAATCTTGCCCCATTTTATATCAAAGCTAGCTGGGCTGTGTCTAAGACTAGCAATCATTTTTTCTATTCTTAAATTATATAAAAATTGCTGCAACCATTCAGAATAGGGAATAAGTTGGGGATTCTTCCAATGCCCTAACACTAATTGCTTGACTGTGTGGGAAATTAAGGCCATGGCATATCTTCTTTCTAGAACTGGAATTTGGGTGTAGACTTCCAGGATACATATTTCAGGTTCAAAAAGTGATTCCAATCCAAGAAGGGGATCAAGTTTGGATTTAATCGTGTTCCATAAGGACTTGACTAAGAGCCATTCTCAGACCATATGATATATAGTACCCTCATTTAGGCCACATCTATTACATCTGGAATCCTGTATTTTGCCCATGGTGACTAACTTTATTGGAGTAAAATACATATTATGTATTATGTAGAATTGAATTAGACACAGTTTATCATTAGAAGTATAGGAGTGTACTGCTTTCCATATACTGTCCCAGCAAAGTTGCTTATCTGGGAATTGAGTTGTCCAATATAATGATATTTCTTGGATATCTGGATGGATTAGTAGATATAACTCAGCAGTTATTTTGGATACAGCATGAGGATTCCATACCAGGTCACAAAACCTATAAAGAAGATCTGTTTGGTCCGTATCCCAAATACCGTTACCCAGCATGGATATTAGCAGGTGTCTAATTTGGAATGCTTTAAATATCTGATTGGAAGAAAGGCCTAAGGTTTTAAGAAGGTCAGGTGAAGCCTTAATCTTACCTTCATCCAATAAGTCTAGGATCTTGAAGTCCTGTTCAGGGGTTACTCTTGTAGTTCTTAGATATTGGTTATCTAATATAAAATTTGGGTTTAAATAAATAGGTTGGGAAATATCCTTAGTATTATCATATTTAAGGACTTTACACAATTAGGCATGAACTTTTAGGGACATATATATTAGCTCATTCTGTAGAATCTTAAAGCCTTTTTTAGGAGTAATATATAACAAGCTATTAGGGGAGGTACCGGAGTGTCTAATAACTAGGCATTCCATTTTTAGCCATAATGGTTCATAAATAGGTGCCGCTCTAATAGGGATAGGGGAGTACCAGTGAAAATATTTAGCTATATGGCTTGCTAGATAATAGTAAAAACAATTTGGCATTTTAAGGCCCCCTTTGTCCTTGGAAGCTGCAAGCTTAATATATGATCTCCTCAGTGGTTGTGATTTCCAAAGAAACTTGGAAGTAATCTGTTGAACCTTTCTAAACCAGGTTTGCGGAAGATAAAACTTTAACATATTCAGGGGATAGTAACACGGTTAATCTTACAGTACAGATCATTACAGGGTTACATAGTTAACATATTTACATACTCACATAGTTGCATAGCAAGATTGGGTACAATTACATCATCAAGAGACAGTGGTACAGACAGGTTGTAATGTCAACGTGCAAATTTCTTGAGATGATGTAATTGGCCTATACATGGTGGTAGCTAGGTGGATATTAGAGCAAGAGATGTAGGTGATGCTTTGCAGTGGAACACAGGGCATTGTCAATGATGGCAGTGGGGCATTGCTACAGCATGTATGCTTCCATGAGCCTCTGCTGTACATGTCCCTATGATGGCACAGAAGTAACAATCACAAACTCACAACTGCAGTACCTGAGTAATAGTGTTTATGATATCTTTCAGAACAGAACATTCTGTATGTAACAGAACATGACAGTGGACTGCTTTTACAAATGTTAAACATGTGCAGTCTTTGCTTATCATTCTTATCCTGCTGGCCAGCCCAATGCCCTTCCATTCTGTTCTGTCAACTTTGATTATCCCTCTCAAACCTTCAATTTTGGGTTTACTATGTAAATTTTCAAGAAAATGCTTATTAATAAAGGTAACTGCTTATGTTTTTGTGTAAATATATCTGTGAATTCTTAGTAGCACCTGGTAGTGCTTTAACTAGATAACACAAGTTTATTACAAGTTGTATAAATTTTATTACCTGTAAATCAACCAAATCATTTAAAATGTTGTCCTTTTCTCTTTATCTTCATGAGTGACTTATGGCAATGATGATTATTTTTATTATTTTTTCATTTATCAGAAGAAGAGGATGCTCATGATGTGTCTGGTACGATAGAGGCCTCCGCATTTGCTGCATGTGAAGAGACCCAGCCAGCAAATGATGATTCATCCGATGGACATTCCTGTGGTGCTGAAGCTTCAACATCAATCTGTGCATCTGGAAATCATCCCACAACCTATGAATCTTTAGTGAATCTATGTAAAAAAAGAATAAATAGGACACAAGAGCTAGTTGAAGCTGTGTTTGAGCCCACTAGAAAGCTGCTTATAGAGCAGCATGAAAAACTGATACAATTAGAGAATGACAGGGCAAAGGCAGAGTTAGAATTAGAGGAATGAATGCAAAATCATGAAACTGAATAGCAGATAACATTTTTTGAAAGCCTAAGCAGATGTTTGCACCAATCTTTGCAATCAAAATACAACAAACATCTGCTGCCTACTATAGCAGTCATGCACAATTGGCAACCAGGGCAGCACTGTGCCTTAGTATAGTGTGCCTAATACTAATGCTGTGCATTGTCCAACCAACCAACTGGTGCTATCTGGTGTATTACAGCATCAGCATGTTGTGACTGGCAATCTTGCAAGACATGTGTTGCCGGCACATAGTGCGAGCGGATCTACATCCGGTCTGTATAACATGGCAGGAAATAATGGAGTGGTGACAGAAATGGCCACAATCGATCCATGTCGCATATGTCATCAGCCACAGTCATGGAACAACTACATACTGATGATGTGACATGGAAAGACCTGTAATCTTTACTTGCAAAAGGCTTAAATGAGTATTCTTTAATCCCAGAATTACAATAGTTTATCTTGTTTGCCTTTATGTCTAATGAGTTATGCACACACTGTTGATGTTTGTGTCAGGACCTGTCACATGAATTTGCATTGAAGTTTAAACAGAAGTAGTCAAAGTCATTTTAAAGGGTATGTTTTTAACTTCAAAGTTTATTATGCACCATAGTTATTATAATTCTTAACAAATAAACAGAAAGTTAGTAACCGATCTGTTCGTAATACGTGTTAATTTATCTACAAACTTGTCAATGAGTTTAATGAAGTCAAATAACATGAATATCTGAAGCATGTAAGACTACTAACCCTATTAGTTAATGAGATTTTAAAAACTTTCCCTATTATTGATTTTTTAACAAGTTAACATGGAAAAGTTGAAATTTGTATAAATCAATTTTCATAACATTCATACAACTATGCTTAAAAAACAATAATGTTTGTGCACAATAAAATATTTTAACCTTATGACAGTTGCTTTTGTCTTGTTTTACAGTACCTATGTATAAGAATACAACAAGCTGTATGGTTAAAAGACATTGTTCTTAGAAAAGAAGGTGGCCAGTTTAACAAACCTGCTCAGACAGGTAGTGAAAAGTGAAACACTGCCACACAATTGTCTCATGAATGTATATCAGTTTATTCATGTGTCACACACTGAATCATGGCAGTCATAATAGTAATCTACATCACCATTAGTGGTGGGCAAAGTGGCTGAAATTCACTTTGTGAAGTGATTCTCAGAGTAACACGGAATCCGCAAAGTACTACGCAATGCGAAATGGAGTACTTCACGTCATGATAAGGAATTCGAAGTCTATTGAAACCAATGACTTCACATTATTCCACCTTCCCCAAATCACGTCTCCACTAATTTTAAGGCAAAGTACATTGTAATCAATGTACTTCACATCATCTTGCCTTGTTGTTGAGCTCCAAGGTGAATTTTGCAGTGCTTCATGGGATTGTAGGTCACATGGACTCTAGACTGTTCTGCACAGCCTCAGTTCTGTGCAGTGTGTGTAGTGGAAGATGGAGATGGTTTCTTCTCAGAGCTCTGCGATTCAAATCCTCTAAAAGCTGTTAAAAAAGCCTTTTTGAGCCATTTTTTTTTTGCTCAAAATTCAGTACATCTATTGTAGGAAACCCTCTTGTGCTCATATCATTGAGTGTTTATTGTTTGTGTGTGGATTTTGAATGTTGATTTAGAACAGTCAGTCTGTGTACTGTGAAGTGTGCTTTGGGAAGGAGTGTGTCTGTGGTGTAGGTAGATTAACTGGGAGAAAAAGGCAGTCTTTTTGTTTTGGTTATATTTTTCTTGTATAACTGTGTTAATGTACACACAGTAATATTTTCAGTAATTCTTGACATATTTTTTGCTGATTGTTGTGGTGCAGTAGTGAATAATTTCAGTTTGTTTAAAATATTTAGTTATATTACTAAAGGTTTTCAACTTGCTATGCCTTACTTGTAGTGTGTGTGTGTGAGTGCATGTGTGATGCATGCCATTGAATCAGACACCTTTAATTGTGCCACAGAGTAATTGCAGCAGTGTGAACCTGCTGTCCACTGCACCTGCATTATTTTTGTTATACTGCTTTGTGGTATCTTTACTGGTAGTTGACTGTTACTGCCATGCACTACCCCCCCCAACCAGCAAAAGGTATTCTTTTCCAGATGTGGATTTGTGACTTGTGAGCACTGGTTAGGGATTGTTGTGCCTTTGCATCTGCATCTCTTGTGTGCACAGCACAGTATTAATCTGTCTGTGCGTTTGCAGTACACCATTAATTCTGGGAGACTTTGCATTTCTTGTTACACTCTTATTTCACTTCATCAGCTCTGGGGAATTTTCTAGACACAAGACAGTAGCATTTTGGGGATGCACATTAATTTTGGTGACTGTGTGTGACCACTGCATGCATGACTGAGTGTGTCATTAATTCTGGGAGACTTTGCATTTCTTGTTGTGCTCTCATTTCCCTTCGTCAGCACCGGGGAGTTTTCTGGACACAAGACAGTAGCATTTTGGGAATGCACATTAATTCTGGTGACTGTGTGTGTGAAGGGGCTGCCAATCTTGTTGTCACTTCATCTTCCTTCTCATTAAGGTGGAATGACAATGCAAAGTAATAATTACAAGGCGAAGTGAGCCTTTTGTGTTGGCCACTCCACATAGCAGAGTAACAATGCAAAGTGCCCACTTCGCTTTCACTTTCGCTGACAAAATTTAAATTCACTGCATCTCTAGTCACCATTGGATAGTATGGTTGCATGCTTCTCTGCTACTGGATGTTAAATATCATTCATATTTAACTGAGATGAGACGTAATCAGCCAATGGATCTCTAATCCTATTGCCAGAAATGTTATGAGTAATTGCATTGAAATCATCTGCATGGATAATCTCACACTCAGGTTAAGGTACTGCTCCCATGTCTGTGTCATCTAGCAAAAAGGATTCAAACAGTTCACCCTTAGTCTCACATATATTGTACAGCACACAGCAGGAGGCGATCACAAACAGTATATTTTCTAGGCTGAATTAATTTCTTTTAAGGAGGCACCTCCACCTCCATTTCAGCCACCCGAAGGCAGATTCAACTACCATCCTAGCTCTGCTTAGGTGAAATTTAAAATTGCATTTTATGGCATCATGGTAGTCAGGGTATGGTTTCCGGAGTCATGGGAGTAAGGCATAGGCAGCATCTCTGAGGATGACAACTGGCATAGTTACACCATTAATTTCCTTAGTGATGCTAGGAAACAGTGTACCACTCTGCCCCCTGGTGTACAATTGGCTATTTTTAAACACCCTGACATCATGGACCTTCCCAGGCCAGCCCACATTGATGTCTAGAAACCTGAACTTATGGTCCACTCGTGCCTGTATTACAACTGAATAGAAACATTTTCAATTGCAAAATTTATTGCCATTCCCTGGCAGACAGATTACAGGGAAATGTACACTCTCTATAGCACCTGCACAGTGAGGAAAACCCCAGGCTTTTTCAAATCCGGCAATGATACCAAGAACATTTTGCATAGTTTTTACTTTTGGTAGAAGGATATACACAATTGCCCAGCACACTTCATTTACTGTCTCACAGACAGTTGACCTTCCCACACCGAACAGGTGGCTTAGATTTCGATACTCAGCATTAGTGCCCAACCTTCAGACTGTTATTGCCACACGTCTCTCCACAGGAATGGCCTGTCTGAAGTAGTTGTCCTGTCTTTTTATACATGGTCGAATCTCAGCACAGATATGCATAAAGGTGGATCTATTCATTCTAAAATTAGAAAGCCACATCTCATCTTTCCACTGCTGTAGCACTATGTCATCCCATTGGGATGATGACCTGTTCATACTCCACACTGTTCTGTAGCCTGAAGTGACTGTATGAACAGCAGCCAGGATGTTTTGATGCATGATAAGTAATCTCAAAACCTGAAGCCTCAACATCTGCAATCTTCTCTTTTGAGCCATTCTCATATGTTTAATGCGCTGTTTTAATGTCCCATTAAACACCTGAACATAAGATGTCACACAAAATAAAGCAACTGTCAATTCTGTCAGACCAGGAGGTGCCATATTAAAACAACAGTTTGCCTGGCAACCAGCCTGCATAACAATACAGCTGCAGTGCATGCTGGTAAGCAAGTAATGAAAAAGTATTGAAGGAATTCACTGACATGAAATATATTGTAATTAGGCTACAATTTATTATATTGAGCATGTGAATTCACTTGCAGATGTTTCCACTTCATGGGCCCATTGTACTGAAGTGTGGAGCAGGTATGCCCTACGTAACCCTTTTGCATAGTCCACTCCACACTTGACAGTGCCCACTGCACCCCCTGCATGGCATTCACAACTGTCTAGATGCATCCCCTCCATGCCAAATCCCCTGTGGCATGCAGACCTATGCACAGTGGGTGGAATGGGGGAGGTGTAGGGGCATGCCGGCACTCCACGGGATGTACGAATGTGTAGAGTGCCAGGCGCAGGTGTCGGTGCCTCCACCAGGTTGGGGCAGTCGTAAAGGCAGGGAGCCACTTACATGACCCCCCGGGAGCAATGGCCATGGGCTGCGGCTCTGAGGCAGGTTCCTGTGCACCCCCACCAAAGAAGCCCCAGCATGTGGGGCACATGGGGGGGCCTGCGGGTGGTCCTCTAGGCACCAGCCACCCCACATCATATGTGGCTCTCTATGCACTGGCACCTCACCCACTACACACAGGCGGCACAGGCGATTGATTCACTGTGGGGTCTGGGTCGGGCAGCTGATCGGTCACACACCTAGACCCATGGCTCTGCACCCGACCAGCCCCATGGTGGCCACTGTTCATGAATGTGGCCACCCCCAGATCTCCTGCAGGTGCGGAGCTGCGTGGGTGGTGTATGCACCTTAGGCATGTATTTCCCACCGCTTTGTGCATAGGGGCCCATGTGCACTATATATCAGGTCTCAAAAACATTAATTGCTTAATATATAATAGTTTTTATCATAGTAATGTAGCATAGGAGGCTGCCATGTTGTGTACTTTCAGAGGAACAACTAACATTAAGGGAGGATGCTTGTTGCCATATGGGAATGGTGGAACTGACAACAACAGTGTTTACGCCGAGATGCTGTTAACATTACTGATCCAAAGTGTGAATGCAACAAGCTCAATTCCAACACGCTTACAAAAAGAAGTGTGAATGGGAGTTATGAGGTGGGTTCAAAAATTTTTTAAAAAACATTACATTTACGTGGAGAAAGGATGAACTGGGCCTTACACTCCAAAGATATTAAATGAGCACTGCTTCACTGAAGAAGGGTGCATAATGCAATGTGAAACTTTTTTTCCCTTTAAACCTGGATCTTTTAGGCCTACTAAAACCACAGTGTATGTCATAGATATAGAAAAATCAAATCTGTTGGCAGATAAGGATCATACAACCCACCTAGTCTGTTCATTTCCTACTCACTGCTGCAGCCCCAGATCTTAATTGATCTGCAGCCCTCCTGCTCTACACATCTCCAGGGTATCTTTATGTCTATCCCATGCACTCTTGAACCCCCGTATTGTTTTTGCACCCCCAAATTCTGCTAGAAGGCTGTTCTATGGCTCCATCACCCTTTCAGTGAAACAGTACTTCCTAACATTACCCCTGAGCATTCCACCCTTCAGCCTCAGATTATGCCCCCTTGTTCTTGTGCAGAGTTTTCTCTGAAATATGCATTCCACCTTTACCCTGTTTATTCCCCAAAGGTATTTGAAAGTCTCTATCATATCTCCCCTCTCCCTACTCTCCTCCACTGAATAAATATTAATGTCCTTAATAATATAGTATATTTAGGTCCTTAATAATATGAGATAATAGTATATGATAAAATGGTCCATAGCTATCCTGTAACCAAGCTGGTCAAATCATATCACATAACCATTCAATATATTCTGACAACCATATACAGTACCTTACCTGAGCTCCATATTTTTTTTAATAAAAGACCATTTTATGAGTGGATATAAACATGCCAGGAAACGCAGTCATAAGGAAATGAGGCACTTCTTGGATTGTTATAAACAATTGAGGCATACATTATTGCCTTGGTAGGTCCCTAAACCCCTTCACCTGAACAGAAGACACACACACACACACACACGCACACATATACACACACAGTGTTTAAGAAGAAATGGCCATAGCCATCTGTTTATTCATAAACAGCCATATAAAGTAATAGCATGATATGTGCAGCTCAGTAGTGTCAGTAAGCCTCTTATTGATCTGTCCACTTCTTCCACCGATCCATCCACTTACCCACAGGAGATTGTCCAGGGAGGAACTGCTACCTCTTTACAAGGGGCACAGCCTCCTGATTGACTCTCATTTCTGAGGCATAAGGGGTGGCTCCTGAGCTATGTACCATGCACCCCTCTTCAATCAGAGAATGTTATACATGCAGGCCAAAACCCAAGACCGCTATTTCCTGACTGGCCAGTAGGGCTCCTCATCGTCATGGGCTCACCTCCTGCCAGCCTCAAGAAGAATCCACGTGTGACAGTGGCAAGATTCCCCCATTACCCCCTTTAGGCGGAGCTCAAATGTATTGGCCTGAAATAGTCTCTTAGCTTCTCCCCCAGTCCAACTTCCCCCTCACCTGCACTGCCACTTAACTGTCTTGCTCCTCCCTTTTTTCACTCTCCCTGTCATACCCTTCTTGATCACCTTCAAGAGACCCCATCACCTGCCATCTGTTTCCTTTTAACTGCACAAGCTGTCATGTGTTATCCCTCACTTGTAGATTCATAAAAAATATATTTTTTAGTTTCTTTTCCTTTGTTTTTCTTCCGAGGGATACAGTGACCAATATACTGTAAAGAGTAAATGAACACTGGAGCACCTATATGCCCTGTGGTGTTTAGTCTTTTATTTATTTTAAAACTGGTAACAGCTTTTTGCAGATGCATTCTAGTGGAGGGAGAGGACAACAGCATATGGCTAAAATGCAATCAATTTATACGGTGACATTAAAAAAGTAATACAAGTCAGTTTATATAACGATTCAATAGTTGATATCAAATGAGTGCAAATTAATATGACAGAAATGGGATCAACATATTTCTTTGGAAGTGCAAAACAGGATTACATATAAATACAAATAATGCACTATAAACATACTGTACTGTACTTAGCAGACAGCAGTGAACTATGAGGGAAGTACAAATAGTTCAGTTTTTCAAAACAGCTGTACATATAAGTTTGTAGGGTAAGGGAGAAGGACATTCACAGTAAGATGAAAAGCAGCACAGTGGATAACAGGGGGAAAGACTGGTCCAGAATTGACGGAACCTGAAGTCCTCTAATGAAAACCAGAGAGATTGAAGTGCACGGGCTTAGTTCAGTAGTCCTCTGCTTATGTTTGTTGCACTCCACAAAATACAATTTATTGCTCTTAAGTAACTTTGTTTCCATATTCCTGCCCTTGAGTGCTGGTACCTGTTCTCCCTTAAATGGAGACACTAAAGGTAAAGGAAAATTGATTCTTAGACATTTTCAGACAAGAGAGCGGGAGGTGGGGGGGGGAGAGAGAGAATAATGAGTTACAGAGGCAGTGTGAGAAAGCAGGAAGACAGGTGACTAAGAGGCTGAGGTACAGTAGGTGAGGAGGTTCCATACCACAATTAGGAGATGAATGGCAAGGCAAATGTATCTGTTAAGCATCCATCCTGGGCTTTGAGTGCTGTGCAAGCGAGAAAAAAAATATATACATATGCAATGCTATAAGACAGGTGTGGCTCAGAAAATTAAATGTGTCAACAATCAAAAGAAAGATATACCTTTCAAAAGTTTTAACAAACTAAGTGGTCCCCCAAGCCAAATTAAATAAATGTTTTTTTAAAAAAAACATTAAAAGTTTCTATGGAGCCCCTCTGAATTCCTTAGAAAGTGAGTTCCACAAAATGGGTGCATCAGCACAAAAGCCCCTATCCCCAGAGGATTTTAAACAAGACCATGGGACAATAAGGAGCTCAGTTTCAGGGGAAGGAAAGGACTGTACAAGCATGTAAAAGACCAGGAGGTCTTTCAGGTAACCAGGATCCAGACTGTGCTGGGCTTTGTAGGTCAACAAACATATCTTAAAGCTGATGCACCCTTACTAGCAGTCAATGCAGTTCCCACAGAGCTAGTGTGATACACATGGAATAGGACGGAGGTCTCAGCAATCAGCCAGGCTGTTGAGTTCTGCAGGAACTGCAAGTGACACACAACCCCACAGGTAGCTCTAGGTAAAGTGCATTGCAGTAGTGCAAACAAGAGGCAACAAAACCGTGCACCAGTGTTTCCAGGTCAATGGCAGCAAGACAGGTTTGGATCCGAGTGATATTATGCAGAGGGTAAAAGCTGCTGCAGACAACAGCTGTTACCTGGGACTGGATATTTAAAAGTTAGCATGGGTACTAACAGGTGTTTTCATGTGCTAACCAGGTTTTTCTCTTCATTCATGGCTGGGGTCTATATTCAGAGACCCCTGTAGCACAAGCAAAACCCATTAACACCAGAGTGCAAACATAATGCTGTGCTCTTGCAGCTGTGGGTTTCCCCCCTGCATAAGAGCACAGTAGATAATTCAGTAGTTTGCATCAGTGGTAAATGGCATTCAGAGGGGTCCTATTTACCATCTTTGCAAACCTAATCTTAACTGTGTGCAAAGACCTGGTGGCTGGATGGCTGCACTGCAGCTGCTCATCATCTCCACCCTCCAAACCCCCATCCATTTATAACAATGGATGATCTGGTGTCTAATGACACCTCCCACTCTCTGAGACCCAGTTCTGGTCTGGTCCAATGTTGCCCTGATGTCTAGTGACACCCTCCAAGTCCTAGCCCTGATCTGGTCCAATATTGCCCTAATGTCTAGTAGCCCCCATCCTGGTAGCATTCACATCCTCCCTGGTGTTCAGTGGCACCTCTACCCCCTAATGCCCAACCCATTATGTGTAATGTAATCCCTAGCATCCAGTGACACCCCATCAGCCACCAATCTTCTACCCACACGTGTAGTGTAATCCCTTGAATCTAGCGGCACACCTCTCCCACTGATCACCCATCTTAGTAATGCCAATTAGTCCTTCATGTCAAGTGACAGTGCCACTCACCAAAAACCCATCCCGCTGAGTGTCAGTCCCTAGTGTCAAAGAGGTACCCCCCCACACACATCTGTTCCAGTGTGTTCAATACAGTCCCTGCTGCCCCCTCGGCACCCCAACCTCCAAGTCATCCATCCAGGTGAGTAGTGCTATATTCCTGGTGTTGAGTGTCACCCCTCAATTCCCAATCACCTGGTCATGTGAGTAGCACTATATCCCTGGTGATGTTGACACCCCATCCCCTGAGCACCTATCTGAATGAGTAGCACTATATCCCTGGTGTCCACTAGCACCCCTCTCCCCCTGATCACCCAGACCACATTCCCTCATACCAACCCTGATGTCCAGTAGCACTCCCCCCACTCATCGATCACCCATCCCGGTGCCTGCACATAGATCCTGGTATCTAGCATGCTCCCTGACATCCAATATGGTGGCTGTCTGAGCTGTTGAGAGGACGGCTGCACCAGTCATCATATTGGGCTCCCAGTATGGCCCCACTATTACAGGTATGAGGGGGTTGGCTGGGTGGCATGCTCGGTGCAGGTGGAGGGGGTGGTGATTCGCATACACACCAGTGTTTCCAGTCCAATTGTTGACTGGCAGTCAGATGTGTTCCAGTGGATGCCAGAGATTGCTCAGACATCAGGGCCAGTAGTTGTGAGAAGGATGCCACTTGACACCTGGGAGGTAGGGGACATAATGGGCCAGGAGGCTAGAGTGGGGGGTCTGCTAGCCACAGGGGACATAGCAGAAGCACATGAACAGGTGCTTAGAAGGGGCGTACCACTAGACAACAGGGAATATATAGGCATGTTAGGGATGCCTGTTCAGGGGTTGGGGGTTTCACTAGACACCAAGGTCTGCTTTCAGGCACCAGGATGGGTAATTGGCAGATGGGGGTACCACTGGACAACAGTATTGTAGGAAGGATGGGGGCCAGGTAATCAGGGGGTGAGGCATGTCACTGGACACCAGGGATCTAGAGCTACTCACCCAGATGGGTGATCAGGGTAGGGGATGCTACTGGACATGAGAGAGAATGTGAACAGTACTTGGATGGGGGATTAGGGTTGGGGGTTGTCACTGGACACCAGAGACTACATTAGCATAAAGGGGTTTGCACTTGGGGTGTGAGGTGGGCCGGTCACCACCAGGACTAATGTGGTGAGTGACCACTGGATGGACCCAAATCTGCCACAGCTTCCCATACAAATAGATACATGATGGGCATGCATATGACCCTTAGCACCTTGCATGCCCACTGGGTTCATTTGCATTCTGTTGCTGAATATCACACCATGACTCCCAGTGCTATCCGATTTGGGGCACAATTTACTAAGGACTGGATACAGCCCAGGTCCCTGTCAGGGCACTGCAAAATGAATTTGTGCTGCACTGACATGGACAGACATTCAGTCAGATAGTGTTGGTGTGCTGTCCGACTGAATATAGCAGCCTCAGGGTTGGGTGCAAGCACAGGCACAGTGCGATCATTTTTACTCCACTTTGCATTTTTCTCAGTATCTGGGGCCTGATGTCCTAAAGACAATCCACCATCCACAGTGATGTCCAGATTCCTTACCTTCTCAACAGCTCATAGAGTAGTGCCATCTAAAGATGACAATGAGGCACTATCTCTATATACTGTTGCCTCCCCATGACCTGGTCTCACAAGTACCACATTGGTCTTCATTGGGTTTAGTGTGAACCAACTTGATTCCATACAGTCTGAGATTTCAGTAATACACTCATCTAGCACAGCCACGGTGTTGACCCAGTCAAGTCCACACAAACAGCAGGCAGGTTGTCATCTGTATAGCAGTGAAAACCCAGACCACACCACTTAGTGATCTCTCCCAAAGGCAGCATGTACATGGCAAATATCTTGTTGGCTACAATCGATCCCCGAGGCACCCCATACCAGAATGCAGCAGCACCTAATGCCACCTGCTGCACTCTGCCACACAGGTAGGAATTGAAACACTGCAACACTATGCCAGTAAGTCCGACATAGTGTCTCAGATAGGCCAAGAGTACACCATGTTCTACTGTGCCAAAAGCCAATTCAAGATCCAGCAGTACCAAGACAGAACACTGACCACTATCTCTCGCAGGAGAAAACCACTGAAAACCTTGACTAGCGCAGTCTCCTTGCTGTACTGTGGTCTAAATCAGAAATGGAATGCCTCAAGGATCTGAAAACATTTCAAGTGGTCCTGCAACTGTGCTGCTGCTGCCTTCTCTGTTACTGTCCCTAAAAATGGGATGCTCAAGATAGGCCTGTAATTAACCAGATCCTCAGGGTCCAGAGATGATTTCTTCAGCAGTGACTTCACCACTGCCTTCATTTTAGTGGTGGAAACACCTTCCTGAAATAAAAACCTGACGATTTCAGAAATAATTGGAACCAGCTTTGACCAGCAACCTGAGAGAAAGCGAGTAGGCCCTGAGTCCAACAGACAGTTTCTAGGGTGCAGCCCACAACCACAAAGGAGATCTCCTCAGTAAGGCTGGACCCAACTCCACCCATTCTGACTGAGTGCTTAAATTACTTACCACAAAAACACTGCCGGCCCATGCCAGGCCACGTGAGGAGATACCGGCTCTGATGGATGAAATGTAATGCAGGAAAAAATCAATTAAACTCATTGCATTTATTTGCTGAAAAATTTTAGCTGACTGAAGGCAGATAGGATTTAGTAGTCTGTCCTCTGTCCACAGAATTAAAGAGTTGAATTGGATGATTTTTCCCTTAAAGTGATCATGTGTGACATAGTGGGCAAGCCATCTGCCCTCAAGACATGGGGAGAGACATAGAGATGTAAAGGGAGCAGTGGTGAGTGTTGATTGTTAAGGGCAAATGAAGGATTGGGAAGGAGGATCAATCCAATGAGGATGAACTTTGTAACAGCACTACACTACAACTCCATAATAAGAAATAAGAAGGATCATTTTAGCAATAATCTCACACTGGGCAGGGAGTGGGATACAGGTTCTGTTCCTGTTGTGTGCTCCTAGTTTTGCGTGGGTTCTCTTGTGAATGACATCCACGTCACAGGAACAGTTTAGATGCTGGTCAAGCCAAATCCCAAAATACTTGAAAGAGGTGATCTGATCTTCTCTAATGTTGTGCCTTCAATGGTTTTGAAGACAATCACATCCAGGGATTTGACCAGGCATTGCCTGGTGCCAAGGGTCATTAAGATCCTTTTACTGGCTTTGAGATGTAGTTGATTAGACTGGAAGTATAGTTGAATACTGGTCACATCCCTCCATAGTGAACAGCCGCAGTTAAACAAAAACAACACTGTGTCATCTGCAAAAACAGTGCTTATTTGAGGAAATACATTCTTTTTGAAAGGTTATTTTAGAAACATAACAGGAAAGGGCCAAGGACAGAGCCTTGGGTGACACCAGATCCAACAGGGAGTGGAGGTAAATGGACTATCCTATTTGGACTACTTGTGATCAGTCCTTCAGGTACAAGACAGCCTATTAACTGCTAGGTTAAGTAATCCAACACATATATGTTTGTCCAGGAAATTGGGTTGGTGACAGTGTTGAGAGCTTTGGCTAGGTTGACAAAGATGGTTAAAGTAATCATGCCCTGATTCATACATTTTATGATGGTCTTCTTGAGTCTGAGAATGGAGTAAACAGATGAGTGGGACTTCATGAATCCATACTAGAAAGGGATGAGAAAGAAGGAGTCCAGAAAGGGGGGGTAAGTTGAGAAAGAACCATTTACTCTTGATGTTTAGCCACACATGGCAGACGTGATATAGGGTGGTAGTTGTCTGGGACTTAGTGGCCACCTCTTTAGGGAGTGGAACAACTATTAGCCTTTTTCCATGTGTTAGGGATAATGCCCAAGCCGAAGAAGTGATTTTGGAGATCACAATGCCACAGCAGGGGCTGACAGATTGAGGAGTTTAGTGTCTAGCCCATTAAGGCTATGACCTCTGTGAGGACTTGGGGCCAAAGAGCTATGAGGGTGGCTGCAGGAGGAGGAAAAAGCCTTTGATTCAGTAGTGCACAGAAGATTACTATAAACACTCAGAGACTTTGGAGTAGAGAAGAGATTAATCAGGTAGCTGGGGAGCTAGCTAGGGAATAGACAACAAAGACTGGTAGTAGATGGGGAAAAATCAGGGTTTGGGGAGGACACGAGCAGAGTGCCACAGTGATCTTTCCTAGGATCTATCCTATTCAAAATACACATTAGTTCCAATGGTTAAAGTATACCTGGTAAAATGTGTCCCTTTGCAGATGACACACAATTATGTTGGAGGTTGGACAGTGAGGAAGTTGAGAAAGAATTACTGAAGGATCTGATGAGGCTGGAGAGCTGGTCAAAGATATAGCAGCTGAGATTCAATGCAAAAAAGTACAAGGTTATGGGACCAGAAAAAAGAAGCCAGGAACAGAGTACTGACTGAACATACGAACATTTGAAGATGCCAGCAGAAGACAGCCATTTGGTCTATCAAGTCTGCTCATATTGCAGGGTACACAGCCTGAGCTAATGGCTCTGCCCTCCCTCCCCACTCCTCCCATCCTTCCTACTCATGATCCTTACCTCCCCCCTATGCCTATCCCAACCTCTCTTAGAGCTGCCCACTGTTTTCAACAGGATGACTTCTTCTGGCGGTGCATTCCAAGTGTTCATCACCCTCTCTGCGAAGAAGTGCTTCCTGACCTCCTTCCTAAACCTCTCACCCTCCCGCTTAAGACTATGTCCCCTCATGCTATGGTTGCCACTCAGCTTAAAGAGGTGCTCCTTATCAACCGTAGTTATCCCTTTCAAGTACTTGAAGGTCCCAATCATGTCCCCTGTCTCTCTCTTCTGTCTCCCAGGGAGTACATGTTCAGTGCCCTCAACCTCTCCTTGTATGCTTTACCCTGCTGCCCTGCTATCTTCTTTGTAGCCCTCCTCTGGACCTTCTCCAGCAGGTTAATGTCCTTTTTGATGTGTGAACACCAGTAATGAACTCCATACTCTAGATGCAGCCTTACCAGTGATCTGTACAAGGGCAGTATAACCTCCTCTCTCCTACAACTGATCTCCCTAGATGTGCATCCCAGCATCTTGTTTGCCTTTGCTGCTGCCTTCTTGCACTCCGAGGAGTGCTTCAGGTCACTAGTGATCATTACTCCCAGGTGCTTCTTGTCTGATGCAGATACTCATACTCCACCCAGGTAATACTCTGTCCTGGGATTCTTGGCTCCAATATGCATAACTTTGCATTTATTGGCATTGAAGGCAAGCTGCCAGATCCTGGACCACCTCCCCAGCTTTTCCAGATCTTCCTGTAGGTTCTGTATCCCTTCAGCTGTGTCCACTCTCTTGCAGAGCATGGTGTCATCTGCGGATAGTTACATTTTGCCCTTAATGCCATCCCCAGTGTCATTGATGAAGACATTGAACAACACCAGCCCCAGCATCAAGAGATGCAGGATCCCACTGGTTACCTCTCTGGTGCCAGATAACTCCCTTCCCGCAGCCACCCTCTGGTTTATGTCCCTCGGCCAATTTTCCACCCATCTGGACATCTTTTTACCAACCCCGAGATCCACCAACTTCCTGAACAACCTTTTGTGGGGCACAGAGTCAAATACCTTGCTGGAACCAAGATAGAGGATGTCTACTGCTTGGCCCCTGTCTACTGTCTTAGTGACACAGTCAAAGAAGTCAATCAGATTCATTTGACATGATCTCCGAGACCATGTTCCTCTAGATATTCCACCAACCTTTCCTTTAGTAAGGTCTCCATGAGCTTGCCCACAATGGAGATCAGACTGACTGGTCTGTAATTCCCTGGGTCATCCTTGAGACCGCTTTTGTAGAGGGGCACTACATGTGCTGTTCTCCAGTCCTGTGGTACCATGCCTGACTCTAGTGAACTATTAAATAGGTCTGCCAGTGGCCCTGCCAGTTCCTTTATTACCCTTGGATGTACTCTGTCCGGGCATGGTGATTTGTCCACTTTTAATGCCAGCAGCCTCTCCCTCACTCTATCCTCCTCTATCACTACATCTGTGTTTCCCTGAACCCCCCCCCCGCTCCTCTTTTCCCACCAGAAGGCACTGGTCCATCCTTCTCCCTGGTGAAGATCGAACAGAAGTAATCATTTAGTATTTCTGCTTTTCCCCCATTATCCTCCACCCACTTCACCCCTTTCTTAAGCTTAACAATCCCTTCCTTCATGTCCTTTTCTGACTTATATAGTGAAAGAAAGCCTTTTCCCTCTTCTTAATTCCTTCAGCTATCTGCAGCTCCTTCTGTGCCTTTGCTTGCCAAACTTCCTTACTTGCCTCACTAAACAACCTTAGGTAATTTTCCCTATCCATCTCTCTCTTGGTCTTCCTGAATTTTCAATAGGCCAACCACTTTTTCCTTACTGCATAGGTGACCTCAGAACTGTACCAGCTGGGCAATTAGGCCCTAGTGTTCTTCTTTCTGAGCCTAACACACTCATCTGTGGCAACCAGTGTTCCTTTCTTAATGATGGACCACCTTTGGTCCACCCCCATATCTGCTCTGATGCCCTCCAAATTGCTCCTTAGTACTTCATCCATTTTTCTGAAGTCCATCCTCTTGAAATCCAAGATTTTTATCTTAGTCAGGATGCTTTCCCTGCCCATATCCAACTGGAACCACACTCTGCAATGGTCACTTCCACCCAATGTCTCCCTGACCATTATTTCCTGTACATGTTCCCTATTTGTGAGCACCAAATCAAAAATTGTGTCAGCTCTTGTTGGTTTAGTGACACTCTGAGTCAGGAACCCACTCTGTAGTCCTTTCAGGATCACTTAACTCCTAGCACATGTTGTGAAGGGTATGATCCAGTCCACCTTGTGCAGGTCAAAGTCCCCCACAATTACCACCTCTCATTTCCTCAGCGCTTCCAATTTTTGTGAGCTCAGTTCCTTCTCCTTTGCCTCATTCTGATTGGGTGGTTTGTAAATAACCCCCAACTTCACCTTTCACCCTCTATTGGACCTTAGCTGAACCCATAATGCCTCCACCCCCCCTTCCTTCAACTCCTCCCTCGTGCAAGTTATTCCCTCCCTGATATAAACTACCACCCCTTCCTGACTACCCTGTCCCTCCTGCATAGTTTATATCTAGGTATCACAAAGTCCCAGTCATGGTGTGATGTTGCCCAAGCTTCAGCTACTTTAGCTATGTCCACCCTCCTGTCTGTTAATAGTGCCTGCAGGTTATCCATCTTGGTTCCAAGACTCTGCGCATTCAGACACACCATCCTCCACCTAGACTCTAACCTTCCTTGTCTTCCCTGTATTCTTCTATTCACATTTATCCCCTCTGTGTGCACCCCTCCATGTACCGTCATGTGTTCCTCACCTCCTCCACCCTTTGCTAACTGTGTCCTCACCCCTTCCACCTCCTTTCTCCAGACCTCTTTGATCATTGTGTGGGGGGGGGTTCATTGACCACCTCCTCTCAGAGTCTGTGGGCCTATACACCCACTGCCCCCCCAGTAGTTTAAATTAAGTGTAGTGGTTATGTATTCCCCCAGTTTGTCCCTGAGTACCCTCAAAAAAGTGCTTTGTTTGACCAGGTCTCCTCCCAGTTCCCATTACAGATAAACCTCTCCTCCCTGCACCATTTCTTCAGCCAGTCATTAAAATCCTCTTTTCTTCTTTTCCTGGCTGTGCTGGCCCTTGGTACTGGTATCACCTCGGAGAAGTCCAGTGAACTTCCTTCTTCCCTGCAGATGTTCCCTAACTCCCTGAACCTACTTTGCACTACCTCAAACTCCTCCCCAGCTTGGTTGTTGGTTCCCAAATGTATAACTAAATCAGATTTTCCTCCAACCTCCCTCACTATTTCCCTTATTCTTGGGACCACCTTCCCCAGTGTCATCCCTGGCATACAAACCACACTCCTGCTTGCATTTGGGTCCCCTTTCTTTCCCAAGTAAATAACCCTAATTTATGGAGGCCCCTATGAGTGCAACCCTTCCATCCCCTGCACCCGTACTCCCCGTCCTTCCTTTCTTACCTTCAGTACTAGCTGCATCCCCACCTAACTGTTCCCTCTGCACCCTACTGAACTTATCTCCACAGCCACAATTTATTCCCTTAACTGTTTTTCCATCTCCCACTCTGCCCCTTCCCTTCTATCTGTATCTGCTTTCAGGTTTTCTCTCCCCTCTTCCTTTCCTCTCCCTCCCCCATCCTACACTCCATTTTGCCTGCCTCCTCTTCTCTGCCCACCCTGATTAGTTTCCTTTCCCCTGTGCTGTACTCCTAATCCCAGCCCTGGCTCAACCTGACCTGATACCTCACCTGCTGCTGCTGCCCCCTCCCTCCTTCCAGACAGTGGTGCAAATCTATTGAGCAAAGGCATTTCCCACACCTAATGCTACTCTCACATTCCCAGCCCTTACCACTTGCCATTCCTCCACCCTGGGCTCCCTAGTCCTCTGATGAAGAGATACTCCTGTATAGTAGGTGCTCCTCCCCCTCCTATCCCTGCCTGATGCCCTCACTTCCCTGGGCATCACTCCTTCTGCCTTTCCCTCCACTGCTCTGTTCCTGTGACTTCCCACACCATCCTCCCCAGCTCCCATCTGAGCCACCTTATTTCAATGCTTAGCTGCTCCAGGCTCTTACACACAGGACAGCCCCCTTTACTCTACAACACCCCCAGAAAGACTGCTGCCCCACAGCTATTGCAGTTTATCACTCTCCTGCTTCCCATACATGTAACTATTCCCCCACATCCTCCCAGCACATCTTCTCCTAGTCTCCAGTTATACATAACTATAAACTAACTATAAAATAAAAAATATGTAAATTTCTACCTCATTTTACGATCAAAATGTAACAACAATATCAATAATCTAGAACTCAGTAGGCTGCTGTTCTATCAAAACTAGAATACTATGACAAGGTAGCTGTTTCTTAGCAACCACCTCATTCTAGCTAAAAAAAATATTTTTAATAAATGCCCTTGAAATCATCAGCCCAGAAATCCCATGAAACAGTGACAAAGTCACAGTACCAACT
This sequence comes from Neoceratodus forsteri, assembly GCA_016271365.2. Classification (NCBI taxonomy): domain Eukaryota; kingdom Metazoa; phylum Chordata; order Ceratodontiformes; family Ceratodontidae; genus Neoceratodus; species Neoceratodus forsteri. The sequence continues at coordinate 118,542,214 of CM028136.1, read as the reverse complement.
AAACAACATGCCACAACCCAGCAACAAGCCAGCTAATCCTGGTGACAACGACAACCCCACAATAAATCTTAAACAGACTGCCTATCCACAGTATATGAAAAAAATGAAACCTACACAAGATATGATTCACCACAGAACAAACATGCTTAATATACTGTTGCCAACTAACATGAAACACACACATCCCACACCTTCCTGTAGGCAACAATACCCTCCATCTCAGTCCATAAATTGTAGACAAAAAGATATTTAAAACAAAGAAAAAACACAGAAAACTTTCACGTAGCTATAGGAGCTAACTTAGATCTAGGCTAGCCAGTGCATTAGAGGAGAAAGATATGGGAATCATCATCATCGTCATTAACAATTCCATAAAGAAATCCAGTCAGTGCAATAAGGTATACAACAAGGCAGCAACAATGTTTGTACTCATTGATTAACACTTCTGTGGGCTGCCAGCCGTGGAGGAGAGTGGAGGCCTATGCTGGTGGCCTGCTCCTTTCTGGGATGAGGGAATGGGGTGGGATATTCCCTGTCAGGCTGGGAGGGTGGGTGAGGGGGCATTAGATCACTAGGGAATAATAAGTAAAAAAAAAACAATAAAAAAAAAAACTACTTACCGGGAGATTGGGGATAGGGAGAGAGGGAGAGGGAGAAGGGTTTACTAGGCCACCAGGAATTCAGGGATTTTTTTTTTTACTATTGGGAGATAGGGATGGGGGGGTTACATATACTCTGACTAGTAGTATTGGACACAGGCAGGTGATCGAGTGGGGTGAGGGACCACTAACTACAAGTGTTGTTGTTTTTAAAATACAGATCAGGCAGGCAGGTGATTGGGTGGAGGGAGGGACCACTAGCTACCAACATTGGGCAGGTGGGTGATAGGGTGGGGGGAGGGACCGCTAGCCACTAGGGTTGTTTCCTTTTTTAAATACAGATAGGGTGGGAGGGTGATCAGGTGGAGGGAGGGAGGGAACTCTAGCCACCAGGGATTAATTCTGTAATCGGGCAGCTATCCGTGACTGGCAGGGGGCGGGGTGGCAGGTAGAATTTCTGTGAAAGTTTAGAAATTTATTTTTGGCATACCTCTCCTACCGGTTCTAAGGAGAACATGGAACTGGGTGCAAAGAAATGCTGTATTTGCCAGAAAGTGGGCATCTGTCCTTTAATTGCCTTAAAAACAGGAGCAAATGGCAAAATCCTGGTTGGGGGGAGGGAGTGACCAAGACGGTACTCAGCAGTTGGTAGGCTGTGCACATACTGTAGTGCCACCAAACTCCACCATGAATATTCACCCTGTTCTAGTCAATGGAACAGTAACACATGGACTGAAGGACACTGACGACCACTGATGACCCCTGATGAAGGAATCGCATACCATAGTGCCTGGGCTAGTTGGTTGCTAACAGTTTGGCTGTTGAATTTCCATTGTTGGATTTACTGCAATAAAGCTGATATGATTTATCGATCCCATTTTGTGAGTGTGTTCTCTGTGTGTGGTAGGGTTTCCTGAATTATCTCCATGGTGAGGCAGGATCTGATCCAGGTGGAGCAGATTCTGCTGGGGCAATTTTCCAAGATTCGGGGAGTCACAGGTCCAGTGATCCAAGTGCCAATGGCTCAGGTCTTCATCCTCCTGATCTAGGAGGGTGGCCATTGGTAAAGGAGGTGGGAGTTGTATCTAATCTCCCTGTGGATGTAATCATGAGGAATAATTTTGACAATAGGGAAAACCTAATATGTGTTACTACCCATAGCCAGGTAAAGCAGCAAGCTTATGAGGTCGAGTAGGGGGTGATGCAACATGTGCTCACCCTTCCCTCAGCAGCTGAAGGATCAGCTAGTGTGGGTGAGGTGCTAGCTGGGAGTAGCAGTCCTGAGCCCCAGCTGCAAACTGAGGATGTCCCAGCTGTGGGAAGACTTCTTTCAGAAGTGGACTAGGTGAGGATCAAATGGTAGGAGCTGGGCATATCCCAGCTCGCTGATCCTACACTCCAAAAACTGAGAAAGATAGCATACTGCCATGGGGACTCTCAGGGCAGCAAAAAGTCAGTTTGTTGGGAGAATGGGCTGTTGTACAGGGAGTGTACACCACAGAGGGGTTGGAGGGAGAAGTACTTCAGAAGCTAGTAGTTCCCTGGGACTTCCGCTAACAGCTTTTGGCAATGACCTATGACATATCTTTTTCAGGCCAACTGGCTATTAACCACACAAAAAGGTGGCTCATCAACAACTTCTGGCAAAGCATGAATACAGATGTGGAAAATTACTGTAGTAACATAGAAACATAGACTTTGATGGCAGATAAGGACCACTTGGCCCATCCAGTCTGCCCATTTCCCTACCTATTGGATAAGCTGCAGATTCTAGCTAACCAACAGCCTACTTCCTGCAACCCCCCACTATAATTGCCTTATGTCTGTCCCATGCATGTTTGAATTCTCCCACTGTTTTAGACCCCACAACCTCTCCAGGAAGGCTGTTCCATGCTTCCACCACTTTCTCCGTGAAAAAGAATTTCCTCACATTACCCCTGAGCCGTCCCCCCTCTAACTTTAAATTGTGCCCCCTTGTTCTTACAGAACTCTTTTTCTGAAAGATGCTACCCTCCTGGACTTTGTTGATTCCCTTGAGGTGCTTAAAAGTTTCTATCATGTGCCCCTGTCCCTCCTTTCATCAAGGGTATACATATTAAGCTCTCTCAGTCTCTCTTCATATGGTTTCTGATGTAGACCATGCACCATTATAGTTGCCCTCCTCTGGACTGCTTCCATCCTGTCTATGTCCTTGTGTAGATGAGGTCTCCAAAACTGCACACAGTACTCCAGATGGGGTCTCACCAACTGTCTGTACAGAGGGATAACCACTTCCCTTTTTCTACTTGTGATGCCTCTCCCTATGCATCCCAGTATCCTCCTGGCTCTCCTTACTGACTTCTCACATAGCTTACCCACCTTTAGGTCATCTGATATGACTACACCCAGATTCTTTTCCATTATTGTTGTTAGTACCTCCCCTGCTATTGTGTACTCTTCTCCTGGATTTTTATTTCCCAGGTGCTCACTTTGCACTTCTTTGCATTGAATCTAAGTTGCCATATATCTGACCATTCCTCCAACATTGCCAAGTCCCTTCTCATCCTTTCTATCCCCCCTTGTGTATCAACTCTGTTACAGATCTTTGTGTCATCTGCAAAGAGGCATACCTTTCCTTCCAGACCCTATGCAATGTCACCTATAAAGACGTTAAAGAGGACTGGACCCAGTACTGAGCCCTGAGGTACTCCACTAGTAACCCCCCTTTCTTCAGAATGTGTTCCATTCACTACTACCTTCTGTGTTCTGTTGTGCAACCAGTTTGCTACCCAGGCTGCCACCCTGGGACCCATTCGCAGGCTGGCTAGCTTGATTATTAATCTTTTGTGTGGGACTGTGTCAAATGCCTTGCTAAAGTCTAGGTAGGCCATATCCACAGCCCTTCCCTGGTCTATTGCTTTGGTCACCTAGTCAAAGAAATCGATTAGATTCATCTGACATGACCTTCCTGCTGTGAATCCATGCTGCTTTGGGTCATGTGCCCCGCTGGCCTCTAGGTACTGAACAATTCTTTCTTTCAGAAGTGATTCCATCATTTTCCCCACCACTGAGGTCAAACAAACAGGTCTGTAGTTTCCTGCTTCTGCCTTGTTCCCACTTTTGTGAAGGGGAATCACATCTGCCCTCCTCCAGTCCTCAGGTACCACCCCATCTTCCCATGATTTGTTAAAAAGTGTGGTTAGTGGTGTCACTAGGTCCTCCCTTAGCTCTTTTAGGATTCTCGGGTGAATCCTGTCTGGCCCCATTGCTTTGTCCACCTTGAGTTTTAGGAGTTCTTTCAGGACTCTTTCTTCTGTAAATGGACTGGTGTCAACCCCACTACCCAGAGTGCTTCTATTGTTTGGTTTAGGTAACTCTTCCTCTTCTTCTTTTGTGAATACTAAGCAAAAGTATTCATTCAATATCTCTGCCTTTTCACTGTCTCCCTCTGCCCACCTCCCCTCTCCTTTATTAATCTTTACTATCCCTCCCTTAGCTATCAGGGCCAGGATAAATGGTTGGGATAAGAGAGGGTTAAAGGGGACACCTATTCAGGGGGGGTCTGAGTTAAGTGGGCAAAATAACAAGGGAGGCAGAAAGGGGAGGGTGACAAGGGGGTCTCTAATAAGGCAGGAAGACTCCCATGGAATTGAGATCATGAATAAAGGGGGATGGGGGTTGAGTGCATAGTGGAGAGTAACCATAAGGATGATGGCGGTGTTAAGGTTCTGTTATTGGGAGACTCAATGATTAGGGGTATCCAGTGGGAGGGACAGGGGGGTGGATGCCATAGCCAGGTGAAGGTAGTGAGTATCTCTTGGCTGACAGTGCACAGAGCAAAGTTCATGGTGTACGAACTGGTTAGGGATTGTGGAGTGAAACTGGATTTCTTGGTGCATTTGGGAACTAACGATCTAGAGGGAAATAGCGTTTTGGAAATCCAAGCAAGGTTCCAAGAACTTGCCAGAGTCTGTTGGAATAATGGATGCAACATTTCCTTTTTGGAGATATTGCCAGTACCAAAGGCCTCAGTGGAGAAAAAAATGAAGATCACAGAGGTTAATGACTGGCTCAGGAAGTGGGGTGAAGAGAGTGGGTTGGGGGTGTTAGGGAACTGGAAAGGAGTTTGGGAGGATAAGGGACTGCATGCCAAAGACAGGCTTCATCTTTCCCCATTAGGGAAGGAAGTCCTTAAACAGGGGGTGGCTGACTACATTCAAGAAAGGTGGGGTTTAAACTTGCGAGGGGAGGGATAAGGAGGGGCTGACCAAAGCCCTGTCCTCCAGATGAGGGAGTAGCCTTCAAACCCAAGTGGGGAGGGGAAACAGACTGGGGAGGAGGTTTCAGGAGGAGCAGAGGGAGGGTGGAAGTATAAGGAACCTGGGTGGGGTTTGACAAAGGGGATCAGGGATAAAGGGTGGGGGTGGTGTTAGTAAATGCCAGCAAGTTGCCAGAGTTCCAGGCCATGCTGTTTGAGGGGAGGGTGGATGTGGCAGTGGTCACGGAAACGTGGGCCAACAAAAACCATGACTGGGACTTAAACGTGTGGGGGTATACTATGCATAGGAAGGATAGAAAGGAGGGAAGAGGGGGTGGAGTGGCTATGTTCATTAGAGATGACATAGAAATTGCTAGGGTAGAAGAGTCAGAGGGAAACGTGGAGTCCTTATGGGTCACCTTATGAACCCCAGCAGGAGGTAAGGTCAAGCTGGGTGTAGCATATACGCCCCCCAGTATGGGTGATGTTCTGGAGGATGGTTTGCTGGACAACATCATTGCCCAGTGTGGACCAAAAGGGGAAGGAGTGGTGTTGATGGGGGACCTTAATATGCCAGGTACAAACTGGGGAACCATGTCCTCTAAGGTGGCCAAGGAGCAGAGGCTGCTGGACGGCTTCCAGGATGTGTTCTTAACACAGCATGTGATGGAGCCCACAAGGGAGGGGCATGTCCTTGACATGGTTCTGGCAGATGGGGATCTGGTAAGGGACCTGGTTGTAGAGAATCCCCTGACTGGGAGCGACCACAATACTGTCTGGTTTCAAATAGGCATGGCGGGGGGAGATCTAGGATACTGGCAGTGGACTTCAGGGGGGCAGACTTTGTGGGCATGGGAAATACTCTCAGGGATCACTTGAAGGGGATTACATCAATGACAAATGTGAAAAAGAGATGGGAGGTCATAAAATGGGGACTTCATGAGGCAGTCAGGACCTGCGTTAAGGTGAAATGTAAGGAAGCAAGGTCACATAAACCATGCTGGTGGTCCAGTGAGGTTCAGGTAGCAGTCAGAGAAAAGAAGGCGGCCTAAAAAAAATATAAAACAACAAGAGGGGATAGGGATAAGGAAATGTACCATTTTGCATCTAGAAAAGTCACCCATATGGTGAGGGGGGCAAAGTCCAGTAAAGAGCAGAGGCTGGCACAGGGGATACATGGAGGGGAAAAGGGGTTCTTCCAGTACATTGGGGAGCAGAGAAAAACTAAGGGCCATCTCAGCAGATTGAGATCAGGAGGAGGGTGGGTGGAAGAGGCGAGGGACCAGGCAGAGGTATTTAACGAGTACTTTGCCTCTGTGTTCACTAGGGAGGGGGATGGGATATCTACAAAGCAAGGCATGATGGGGACAGAAGCGGCAGTGAGTGGGATCAGGGGAGCAACAGAAATGGAGCAAGAGGGAGGGAGAGGTACCCCAGGGGTGTCACATCAGGATAAGGATAAAAAGGTCAGTAAGGTGGAGGGAAGGGATGATGCTATCTCCACCGAAAGGGTGTGGTTAGCCCTCAAGGCCCTAAAGAAAGACAAATCTCCTGGGCCAGATGGCATTCATCTGAGAGTACTATGGGAATTGGTGGACATACTGGCTGTACCCCTGGTGGAGCTCTTCAACAGGTCGCTTGAGACAGGCAGGGTACATAGGGATTAGAGAGAGGCACATGTGGTGCCAATCCATAAAGGGGGGTCGAGGGAAGTACCAGGTAACTATAGACCCATCAGTTTGACCTCGGTGGTGGGAAAATTAATGGAGAGTACACTAAAGGAATGATTGGGGGTGTACTTTGAGGAGGTGGGAGGTCTGGATAGTCAGCAACATGGGTTTGTGCCAGGTAGATCATGTCAAACCAATCTTGTGGAGTTCTACGAATGGGTAACATCAGAACTGGACAGGGGAAAGCCTGTGGATGTATTATTCTTGGACTTCAGCAAGGCGTTTGATTCTGTCCTCCACAATGGTCTGGTGGAGAAACTGATGGGGTTGGGAGTAGGCCCTTTGATGGTCAGATGGATTGAAAACTGGCTAGCTGGATGCACCCAGAGAGTAGTGGTCGGTGGGGAGCTCTTGAACCTTAAAGAGGTCAGTAGTGGGGTACCACAGAGCTCGGTCCTGGGTCTGATACTGTTTAATGCATACGTATCGGACATCAGGGAGGGTATAGGGTGTGAAATGAGTCTCTTCACTGATGACTCCAAGATGGGAGCAGTAGTTGAGGTGAAAGAGGGGAGGTTGGCCCTGCAAGGGGACCTGGACACCCTGGAAAGCTGGGCTCACACATGGAAATTAAATTTCAATATCACCAAGTACAAGGTGTTACATCTTGGGTGGGGAAACCCTAAACACAGGTACACCCTAGGAGGGGAGGGGTTGGATGCCTCAATAGGGGAAAAAGACCTAGGTTTCATGGTGGATGCATGTATCAATAACTCTGAGCAGTGCAGGAGAGTGGCTAACAAGGCATACAGGATGTTGGGATGCATCGTAAGGGGGATCACCTCTAGGAACAGGGAAGTGATTCTGCCACTGTACAATGGACTGGTTAGACCACACCTTGAGTACTGTGTACAGTACTGGAGACCACACTTGAAGAGGGACATATAGCTCCTGGAGAGGGTACGGAGGAGGGCAACTAAGATGATACGAGGACTAGGGAATTTGACGTATGAGGACAAACTTGAGGAGCTCTGCCTGTTTTCATTGGAGGAGAGGAGAGATGGGGGACATGATTGAGGTCTTCAAGTACCTCAAGGAATAAATAGGGTACACATGGAGGGATCTTTAGACTAAAGCAGGAGGTATCACCAGAGGGCATGGTTTGAAGTTGGAAGGTGGAAGGGTGAGGGGAAAGAGGAGGAGTTTTTCACTGAGAGGGTGGTGGACCCTTGGAATGCACTGTCTGGCGAGCTGGTTCAGAGATCCACAGAGGATGACTTCAGAGAGGGTGGGACAGATACAGAAAGCAGATGTATCAGATGATGGCCTGGCCCAAGGGGGGTGGGGATGGATGATAGGAGTTTCTGGAACGCAAGGGGGGGGGCCTCAGCAACCAACTAGGGATCTGAGGTTCGAGCAGACTCGATAGACCATAAGGCCTAATCTGTTGGCAATTAGTATGTTAGTATGTTAACCTTTCTATGCTCCCTAATGTACCTATAAAAGGTTTTATCCCCCCTTCTTAACTGAGTTGGCTATCTTTTCCTCGGTTTGGGCCTTTGCTTTTCGGACTGCCTTCCTCACTTCTTTCTGCTTTAATTGATATAGTTCCCTGTCATGCTCCTTCTGTGATTCCTTATACTTTTGAATGCAGCCTTTTTCTCCTTAACCTTCCCTGACACCTCTTTTGAGAACCATAGTGTTTTTTTATTCCGCTTTGTTTTCTTTACTTGTTTCATACAAAGGCTTGTTGCCCCCATGATGGCAGTTTTGATTTTTCTCCATTGTTCTTCCGCCCCTCCTTTCTGGCCACTTGCTAATGCATTCCTCAGGTATTCACCCACTATGCCAAAGTCAGCACTTCTAAAGTCCAGTGTCCTTGTCTTTGTATGGCTTGTCTCCATGGTTGTGTTTATTGTGAAGCACACTGTGCAGTGGTCGCTTGTTCCCAGATGTCTACTGACTTCTAAATTTGTGATCCTCTCTCCATTTGAGAGTACCAGGTCTAATATTGCCCCCTTCTGAGTGGGTTCCACCACTAGCTGTCTAAGGCATGCCCCCTGCAGGGCATCGAGAATGACCACGCTCTTGGATGTGGCTGCAGTCCATGTCATCCAGTTAACATCTGGCATATTCAAGTCCCCCATCAACAGTATCTCCCCTCTTTCAGTCATTTTGAGAATGCCTTATATCATTTTCTTGTCCATTTCCTCCGCTTGAGACAGGGGTCTGTATACAACCCCTGTGCAGATTGTGATGCCATTCCCTGTCTCCAAGGTGACCCAGAGTGCCTCTTGTCCTCCCCCTTTAATTTTTAGTTCTGTAGCTTTGATCCTTTCCCTTATGTAGAGAGCTACTCCACCACCTCTTTTACCCTCCCTGTCCCTTCTGTAGATTGTGAAGAAACACAGAAACATAGAAACATAGAAACATAGACTTTGACGGCAGATAAGGACCACTTGGCCCATCTAGTCTGCCCATTTCCCTACCTACAGGATAGGCCGCAGATCCTAGTTAACCAACAGCCTATTTCTTCCTACCCCCCACAAGAATTGCCTTATGTCAGTCCCATGCATTCTTGAATTCTCCTACAGTTTTAGACCCCACAACCTCCTCAGGAAGGCTGTTCCAAGCATCCACTACCCTCTTTGTGAAATAATACTTCCTCACATTGCCCCTGAACTGCCCTCCTTCTATCTTTAAATTGTGTCCCCTTGTTCTTGCATGTCTCTTTTTCTGAAAGATGCTACCCTCCTGGACTTTGTTGATTCCACTGAGGTACTTAAAAGTTTCTATCATGTCCCCCCTCTCCCTCCTTTCCTCAAGGGTATACATATTAAGCTCCTTTAGTCTCTTCTCATGTGGCTTCTCTTGCAGACCCTGCACCATTTTAGTTGCCCTCCTCTAGACTTCCTCTATCCTGTCTATGTCCTTGCGGAGATGGGGTCTCCAGAACTGGACACAGTACTCCAGATGGGGTCTCACCAACTGTCTGTACAGAGGGATAACAACTTCCTGTTTATGCTGCTGATGCTCTCCCTATACATCCCAGTATACCCCCAGCCCTCCCTACTGCCTTCTCACATTGCTTGCTAACCTTAAGGTCATCTGATATGATTACCCCCAGGTCCCTTTCCATTTTTGTTGTTGTTGCTACCTCCTCACCCATTATGTATTCTTCCCCTGGGTTCTTGTTTCCCAGGTGCATTATTTTGCACTTCTTTGCATTGAATCCTAGCTGCCATACTTCTGACCATTCTTCCAACTTTGCCAAGTCCCTTTTCATCCTTTCCATGCCTCCTTGTGTATCAACCCTGTTGCAGATCTTTGTGTCATCTGCAAAAAGGCATACTTTTCCTTCCAGTCCCTCTACAATGTCACTGATGAAGACATTAAAAAGGACTGAACCCAATACTGAACCCTGCGGTACCCCAATAGTAACCCCTCTTTCTTCAGAGTGAACTCCATTTACAATTACCTTCTGTGTCCTGTTGTGCAGCCAATGTTTTACCCAGGCTACCACCCTGGGACCCACTCCCAGGCTGGTTAATTTGACTATTAATCTTTTGTGTGGGACTGTGTCAAGTACCTTGCTAAAGTCTAGGTAGGCCATGTCCACAGCCCCTTCCCTGGTCTACTACTTTGGTCACCCAGTTAAATAAATCTATTAGATTTGTCTGACATGATCTTCCCGCTGTGAACCCATGCTGCTTTGGGTCCTGTGCTCCACTGGCCTCTAGGTACTCAACTATTCTTTCCTTCAGAAGTGACTCCATCACTTTCCCTACCACAGAGGTCAGATTGACAGGTCTGTAGTTTCCTGCCACTGTCTTGGTCCCACTTTTGTGAAGGGGAATCACATCTACCTTCCTCCAGTCCTCGGGTACCACACCATCCTCCCATGATTTATTAAAAAGAGTAGCCAGTGGTTTCACTAGTTCCTCCCTTAATTCTTTTAGAATTCTGGGGTGAATTCCATCAGGACCCATTGCTTTGTCCACCTTCAGTTTTAGGAGTTCTTGCAGAACCCTTTCTTCTGTGAAAGGACTGGGATCGACCCCCTTATCAAGAGTGCTTCTGCTAATTGGATTAGGCACTTCCCCCTCCTCTTTTGTGAATACTGAGCAGAAATATTCATTCAGTATCCCTGCTTTTTCACTGTCCCCCTCTGCCCACCCACCGTTCATTCTATTCAGCCTCACTATCCCTCCCTTTGTCTTTCTAAGCTCGTTGATGTACCTATAAAAGGTTTTATCCCCCTTCTTCACTGAGTTGGCTATCTTTTCCTCAGTTTGGGCCTTTGCTATTCTGAATTCTCTCCCTGCTTCCTTCTGCCTTAATTGGTACAGCTTTCTGTCCTGCTCCTTCTGTGTTTCCTTATACTTCCGGAATGCTATCTTTTTCTTCCTGACTTTCACAGCCACCTCTTTTGAGAACCATAGTGGCTTTTTCTTTTCATTTGATTTGTTTATTTGCTTCACACAAAGGCTTGTTGCGTCTGTGATGGCAGTTTTGATGATTCCCCATTGTTGCTCCACACCTCCTTCTAGCCTGTTTGCTAGTGCTTTTCTGAGGCACTCTCTCTCATCTTGCCAAAGTCAGCCCTCCTAAAGTCCAGTACCCTCACTTTTGTATGGCTTGACTCTGTAGCTGAGTTTAATGTGAACCACACTGTTTGATGGTCACTTGTCCCCAGATGGCAACCCACTTCTAGATCTGAGATCCTTTCACTGCCCCCATTTGAGAGTACAAGGTCTAAGATTGCTCCCTCACGAGTGGGTTCCAAAACTAGCTGTCTGAGGCCTGCCACCTGTAGGGCATCAAGAATGGCCCTGCTCTTGGATGTGGCTGCAGCAAATGTGCTCCAGTTAACATCTGGCATATTCAGGTCTCCCATCAACAGTATCTCCCCTGTCTCTGCCATTCTAAGAATGCCTTCTATCATATCCTTGTCCATTCCCTCCCCCTGACATGGGGGTCTGTACACAACCCCTGTGCAGATTGTGGTGCCCTTTCCAGTCTCCAAGGTGACCCACAGTGCCTCCTCTCCTCCCTGTTTACTCTTTTGTTCAGTTGCTTTTATCCCTTCCTTTACATAGAGAGCTACTCCTCCCCCTCTTATCCCCTGCCTGTCTCTCCTGTAGATTATGTACCCTGGTTTGTTAACATCCCAGTCATGGTTCTCTGTGTACCATGTTTCTGTGACTGCTACGATATCCAGGCATTCCTCTTCCATCAAGGCCACCAGCTCAGGGAGCTTGTTGCCCAGACCATGGGCATTGGTACTCATTACCCTCCATTTCCTGATGGACTTACTCCCTTTTGCCCCATCCTTGTCCTTCTTGCCTTTGTCACTTTCTCCATTTACCCCTGCCCTTCTCCCTATCAACACCTCTATGTTGGTGTTTGCTGCACTTACTACCATGATTATTTGAGGGGGCTAGGATTTCCCTGTTCCTTTCCAGTGCCTCCCCCCTTGGCTAGTTTAAATGCTTGCCAATGAAGCATTTAAACCTATCACCTAGGATCCTAGTTCCCCTCCCAGACAGATGCAGCCCATGATGCCAGTATAGGCTTGCATCACTCCAGGTGGACCCCCAGTCCCCAACGAAGCCAAATCCCTGAGCTCCACACCAGTTTTTCAACCACTGATTGAATCCCATGGTGCGGAACACCCTAGACTCTCCTATGCCATAGATGGGCAGCACCTCTGAGAAGGTTACCGTGCGTGCTACTTGACTAAGGCCCCTCCCCAATTCCACAAACTCTTGCTGCACTTCTCTAATCCCTTTCTTAGCTAGGTCATTTGTCCCTAGGTGGACAATGACATCCAGCTCCCTCCCCTGTGCAGCTGCTCCAGCAATCCTGAGGATTCGCTCCCTGTCCCTCCAAGCCATGGCGCCAGGCAGGCACCTTACTTCACTCTCCCCTTCCTCCCAAAGTTCTACCTTCCTAACAATAGACTCCCCCACCAGGAGTTGTTTCCTTCTCCTGCAGGGTCCTCTGCCACCCTCCTGTGGGTCTCCTTTGTGGAGGTTCCCAGCATCCTCCTTGGTCTCCACTGCAGGTGCCTCCATAGACAAACTACACTTTGCCAGAATGGCATAGGAATTGTGGAGAGGTACAACTGGAGGGATGTGCCTCTTTTCCACCACCCTCACCCTCCCTGAACCCACTGTGGTCCAACCGCTCCTCTTTCTTGGCAACCTCTGAGGCAACGGCAGTGGCACTGGTGGTCCCTGGATGGAAGAGGAGGTCCCACAAATCCTGGCCAACTCAGCCTGGAGATGAGCAACCTCCTCCCTCATCCCAGAGAGGTGCCTGCAGATGGGACAACCCGCATCCTCAGAACATCTCCCGGAAGACTGCTGCTCCACAGCCACTGCTCTGCGACTCCGATCATGTCTTATTTCTGGCCCCTTAACTGTTTGCAATCCTTACTCTTTCCTCTGTTTTTTTTTTCCTCTCTCCTTACTTTCTGCCTGTGTGCCCTTTAAGCTCCTGATTGTCCTGTTCTGAGACAAGAATATCCTATATTTCTCTGTAGACCACTTACTTGCTCAGAGGCAGACCTCCAGCAGCTAGAGGGGGCCGGAGAGCTACTCTTACCCTTCTAGGATGGTGGGTCTTTGGTGGTTCTGTGATCACTCACTTCCTGCTCCCAAACAGAAAGTTCCTGCTGTCAGTCAAGTCCTGTGCCTATAAAAATAGAACTAGCTTTGGGTGGGGGGGGGGTGGAGGGGATGGAAGGAGGGCAATATAGTCCCAGCAGAGAAGTCCAGTCACACAGCAGTCCTTTCTCCTGGTGTCTTCTGCCAAGCTAGAAGCAGAATCTTTCTAAGGCAGTCTTTAAATGTAGCTTCCTTCTAGCTAAGCCACTCCCCTTACTTATTAGATCTTTCTACAAGTAATTTAAACCTCACAGCTATTAAGTCCTTTCAATCACCTGAGATTTACACCTAGATAACTGTTCAGATACCCATTCAGTTCAGTTAACTCAGACAAACACACACTTTTTTTTTGTTTTTGTTTGTTAGTTTTTTTTTTACCCTAAATTAAATTAAAGGTCCAAGTACAAAAGTTCTTCTTCTTTAGTCCCAGCACAGAAGTCCAGTCACACAGCAGTCCTTTCTCCTGGTGTCTTCTGCCAAACTACCCTGGTATGTTGACATCCCAGTCATGGTTCTCCATGTACCATGTTTCTGTGACTGCCACAATATCCAAGTGTTCCTCTTCCATCAGGGCTACTAGCTCTGGAAGCTTGTTTCCCAGACTGCGGGCATTGGTACTCATTGCCCTCCATTTAATGTTGGCTTTATCCTTTTTTACCCCATCCCTGCTCTTATTGCCCTTGTCTATTTTTCCATTTACCCCTGTCCTGCCCTCTGTCAAGCTCTGTACCTCAGTGTTTACCCTACTACCTGCCATGTTTTATGGGGGAGGCTTGAACTTTCCTTGTCCACAGTGCCAGAGACTGGGAAAGGTAGGTAACTAGGCTAAAATGTCACTGGTGCCCTGCCTATGACTGATGAACCCTTTAAAAGGGTAGTAGTGGACATAGTGGGGCCCCTGAGTACCCTCAGTCACACAGGCAAGAGATACAAACTGGTTGTCATGGACTACACAACCAGGTACCCGAGACAGTGGTCATATCCTCCACTGAGGCAGAAAAAGTGGTTTATGAGCTCCTGGGAATCTTCAGCTGAGTAGGATTTCCCCAGGAGATTTTGTCAGACCAGGAAATGAATTTCATGTCACCACTAAAGACTAGTCTGGGGGAGAAGTGCGGGGTGAAATAGCTCCTTGCCTCATCCTATCTACCCAAGACAAATGACCTGGTTGAGTAGTTCAATCTGACCCAGAAAGCTATCCCTAGGACATATGATGACCAGCGCCAGAGAGAGTGAGACAAATACTTGCTGCACCTCCTGTTTGCATAGAGGGAAGTCCCACAGGAGGGCTTCATGTTATAACAGCAAACACATTTTAATGACTGTTAAATAGCGAATGCATAATAGCAAATGCAATTATTGAGAATGCCAATAATAGTGCAATGCACATATCAGAGACTAATGCCATCAGACCTGCATTGAAAATTATATGCCAGACCTCTCACGTAGTTGTACTGATTATGGATGTTGTACTCCTGAACAATAGCCTGCGACCGTGTGGTAAGAGCCCAGTACCAACGCTGGACCGTGGGGGTCTCTGCAGCAGATACAAGCTGTTCCATCCTCACCTCTGCCAATCGTTCCTCCTGAATACATTCAAAGAATATCCAGATAGAGGGGTAGCATGCATCCAGCTGGGTGCTAAACACCTAATGCCACCCCTCAATGGCATTGCTGGTTCTTGCTTTGCAATACACTTTCATACACATTCCAAAAAGTATGGGCAAACTTTGGTCAGCGGCGCATCGGCTCAGAGGTCGCCCAATCCATGTCTCCTTGAAATAATCAATTAAAGGCTGCAACAGCTCATCATTACTGGAAGAAAATGTCCATTCAGACCGCTCTTCAAAGCTAGTGCCGACATCCTCCACAGGGCCGAAGGCTAAAGCAAGCAACATTCGCACCTTTAATGCAAATTCTGCATCAGTGATATACCGCGCATGCACTGCCAAACACTGCTTTACCCTCCTCCAAAATGCTTGTCTGAAATGAAAAAAGCAACCCCTCACCTGCACAGATGGAAACACACTGGTTACAGTCTTCAGGGATGCCAATTCAAATTCCAACATTATGCTGTCAGGACACAGCATAGATCCCCAAGCCCTCAACTTCTGCAGCACCAACTCATAATCCTGTGACTTGCGAGACGTTATCAACACATGCACGGAAGGGATAACAGTACCTTCACTCATCCCATGCACCATGTACAACTGGGAAAACATGGTGGGACAGGCTCTGAATGTACCATCCATGAACCACTGCTTATAAAGTGACAGGTAAGCAAAATCCCTCTCTATAGCATACAGAACAAAGCAATCTGGTGCAGGTCCACTATCATAGAACAAAAATCACTCCCCGGACAGAGTAATGGTGTATTCTTGGGGGATCTCCAAAACATCAACGGTTGCAGGAAGCAGCAGAGCTGTACTCTCTGTCTGCTGTACCCCCTGAATGGTACTCTTCAGCAATCTCACAGCAGGTAGTCTCCCAGCAAAAGCATCACTTGCACCAGTAACACTCTGCAACATGCTTTGGGCAGTGCTCTCAACACTTGTTCTTACTCTGTCCCTCATGTCATTCACAACCATGTGAGCACCCACATCGGATGCATCAGTGACATGGTTGTGAGGTTTACCAACCATGACAACATTCTCGGCAACCAGGCAGTTGTATCAATGGTAATCAGAGCACCCACAGTACACAGTACACCTTGCCTGAGACCTCCTTATCCCTTCTAAACAGATATCCACCATACAGGATGAGAGGCATACCCTTCTGACTACTGATATATTCCACATTCATCTTTGCAAAAAGTACGAGTAGGGGCACACATCACACCCACTGATATACCTCATATCACCAGATGTTGTCAATTGTTGCATACACGGGGTGGGCTATGCCCTTACCCCCTTATGAGGGACTGCACCCCATTCCCCTATTTCCAGGATTCTAGCACCATGCCACTCATTGATGGTGGGGAGAGTGGTTTATTCTGATCGATTGAACTAGTAATAACTATTAAGTGCCTTTCGCTTTTATGAGTCAGGTGCTGATATTGCAGTCACTATTATTGCGTCGCTATTATTGTCTCGCTATAATTGTTTCATTGTTATGACATGATACCCCACAGGAGTCCAAAGGGTTTTCACCCTTTGAGTTCCTGTTTGGTCACAGGGTGAGAAGGCCCCAAGATTTAGTCAGGGATGCATGGGAAGGTGACCTTGCTTCCCAAGGGGAGTCTGTTGTGAAATATGTCCTGAATTTCATCACTTGGAATAAAGACCTCAAGGGGTTTGCCCAGGAGCACCTAGCCACTGCCCAACAGTGATAAAAAACCTGGTATGACCATGGGACCAGAGCCCAGGAGTACAAAGTTGGACAGCAAGTGATGGTACTTGTCCTGATCTGACACAATAAAATACAAGCAGCATGGGAGGGCCCATTCTCCATAATCAGGAAGACAAGTGAGATAAATTACATAGTACAGCTGCCTGACAGAAGGTGCAGGCAGAGAGTATATAATATAAGCATGATGAAGCCCTACTACAAAAGGAAGGAGATGGCCGTCGCTGTGTGCAGCATGTCAGAAGAGGGGAAATGAGGCAGATCCCCTGGTAGACCTCCTGAGGAGGGATCCTCTGTGGATAACCTCTCCCTCTTAGGGCAGCTGACACTAGCCCAGGCACAGGAGATGAGAGGGCTGCTACGAGCATTTGGGGACATGTTCAATGGGAATCCGGCTTGTGCCATGATGGCAGAACACCATGTGGATACTGAGACTCAAGTGACGCTGATGCAGTCCCCCTACAGGGTACCAGAGGGGGTTAATTCAGGGAGATGCTGGCCCTTGGAGTGATCTATGAGTCCAGTAGCCCACAGGCCTCATTCTTGGTCTTGATCCCCAAAAAGGACAATACTACATGATTCTGTGTCTACTGCTGGAGGCTCAGAAGCTGTATGGAGTTAGATGCGTACTCCATGTCCAGAACATATGTGACCTTGGAACAGATGGGGGGAGCCCAGTTCCTGACAATGATAGACCTGACAAAGGGCTACTGGCAGGTACCCCAACCCCTTCAGCCAGGGAGAGATCTGCTTTTGTCACACCATTTGGCCTATTTTAATTCTGAGTAATGCCATTTGGGATGAAGAATGCACACGCATCCTTCCAGCGGCTTGTAGATTGCATCCTGGCTGGGGCAGGTGAGTAGGCACTGGTGTACATGGATGACATAGCCATTTAAGCCAGACATGGGAAGATCACATCAGGCACATTAAACACATGTTTCACAAACTGAAGGTTGCACGGCTGACAGTTAAGGTTGAAAAATGTCAAGTAGGCTGAAGTGTCCTAACTTGGGGAGTGGATGTATCCATCCAGAGCCTGTGAAGGTTGATGCCATTCATGCCTGGCCCACACCCCTGCCACAAAGAATCAATTAAAGGCATTTCTGGGGACAACCGGTTGCTACAGGAGGTTTGTCCCTCACTGTAGTTATGTGGCCAAGCCCCTGACAGACCTGACCAAAAAAAAAATGCCAGAGAATGTTGTCAGGACAGGAAATTGTGAGTATGCCTTCCAACAGTTGAAGGTGGCATTATGTGGTTCACCCATGCTTGCTAACCCTAGCTATGACCTAAAATTCATAGTGCATGTGGATATCTTGGACCATGGTCTGAGTTCTTTCCTGACCCAGGTTACGCAGCAGGGGGAGGCACACCCCATAGTGCATCTGAGCTGGACACTTCTTCCCAGGGAGGAGGCAAGTGCCACAGTTGAGAGGGAGAGTCTGGGGATAGTGTGGGCCCTTCAGACACTGCAGGCACATCTTTATGGGGGAGAGTTCACAATGGCCACAGATCATAATCCCCTGACATGGCTTCATAGGACTAGTGGGCAAAACACCAAATTATTGCATTGGTGTTTGATGCTACAGTCTCATAATATGATCATTCAGCATTGAAATGGTGCACAGAATGCCAGTGCAGATGGACTGTCAAAGCAGAGCTAAGTGCATGACATGTTCCTTTATGCATTCACCACTCCCTGCATGAATGACAGTGTCTCTTGTGGATTGCCTGAAAGAGACATGCCTTCATTTCCTTGGGGGGGGGGGTGGTGACAGACATATAACCAGACTGATCTGTTCATTTCCATTCTGTCTTTCTTTTATAAGTTCTGTTATTTGAAGGTGGATGAAAACATGTCTTCCAAGTCACATATCCAGGCAGGTCTTAAGGGAAATATAGGCTACTGCTTAGTGTGGGATTCCCACAAACTCATCTAAGTTGCACATCTTAGCAGATGTGATGGTGCGATTCTGAACATCTCAGACATCCTGCAAACAACCGTAAAATTGGACAGGGAATGTGTCGCATACTGGATCAATTCACTGTGTGCTTAACAACAAAGTGCACACCATCATGGTATAAAAGGCCACAAGACACAAATATTTCATGCAGTTTTTTACCCTGTCGCACACAGCTGGTGGGGAGGAGTGACGCAGAGGTCAAGATCTCTGCTGAGGAGGTGATCTGCCCAGCAGCCGCTCTGGCTCAGAGGGATGAGCCACGGCTGTGCAGGGCAGCTATGCATCTGTGGACCAGGACTCAAATCCTTGTCCCAGACTTTTGCAGATTGCATTGTGCGTTATTTTTATTTTTGCCCTCCCACCAGTGTTTCTCCATATCCCTGTGTTGACACTCCCAGAAGTTGATTATATTAATAGTGGGGGTTTGGGGGAGCAGCTCCCCATAATGGGAGGTAGGGGGATGGAGCCCCCACAGAAATCAAACAAGTCTGTTGCATTGTTTACCAACTTTGCTGTTTGCATTCTGTTTCAGCACCAGCAATGTATCAGTTATGTTTACAGTGCAGTACATTGCTGTGCTGTTTTTGTGTATGGTGACATGACCCCATGTCAGTGTCTTGATGTGAAGAAGGCCTGTTGTCTTGGATGATGTCACGCACACACACACCCACACACACACACACACACACACACACACGCACACATTTTGGTGGGGAGAGGTGGTGAGGAACTGTCACTCAAAAGGGTGAATCCACTCCCCACAGCGAGAAGGGTATAAACTGGAGTGCTGGTAGACAGCACACCCTTTCTCTCTCTGGAACACTCAACATCTGAAGACAAGAGGGATATGCCAGGACTAGCTTAAGGTTAAGACAGCACGGTTAGGGACAATGCCTTCTATAAGGTATCAGTAGGTAAATAGGTTTTAGGTAAGGAGAGTTCAGATTTTTCTGTACATCAACTGTGTAACTTGTTTTATTGTCTATTTCTTAGCAAACTGGTAATCCTAATAACTCACTGTAAAATATATCCTGTTTGTAAATACGTGTAGTTCTTCTAGCAAAGAATCCATGTTTTATTGAAACAGTGACTGCTTGTTTTATTTAAAAAGGTAATCCTACTATTTCTGCTGTGCTCCATTTACATTCTATCTCTGGTGGGCACTCTACCAATAGTTACTGTAGTGATCTTCCTGACTTAGAGCAGGAGGCAAAATACAGGTTTTCTGTTTCATGGTAAAAGTCAGGTGGTGGCAAAGGAGTAGAAGACCCCAACAGAGGAACTGCGCTGTAATTGAGGGGGCCACAAGGCAGTTTCTGTCACATGTGGAAAATCAATTTTGACCATTTTCCAATATTTTTATACATGGTTTTGTGAGACTAATAATTTTTATAAAATCTTAGTGTGTCCCATTTTCAAATTTGTTAAAAATTATTCTAAAGCTAGGGCTTGTGTTAACCTCTACTGAAATCTCCAAATGGGATTTTTTAGGGATTTGAAGAAAAACATATACATTGTGCTTCAGCACTGGCCTTGCAAAGTAAAAGGTTTGCATCTATCATTCTAGCATGTTTCTGACCCTAAGATATTTCCAACTGACCCCTAACTTTGGAAGCAAAGGGTCAATCTGACTTCCACTTTACTAATGCTAATGTTGTGGCATCTGTAGTGGTGGCTCAGTTTGTTAAAGTGGGGCAAAGTGGAACAAGTCTGCTGGAGTGTGGCAGACTCCTGTTATACTCAGTAATTGTTGAACATTGATCTGCCCCCCTCCACAACTGAGAGCTCATAGTCATCTGAGAGAAGGGGTGAATAAAGTGTTTGTGAGACCAAAACTGCTTGTTCCATCCTGCACTGCTTTCTGCATCTACAAGACTGTACAAGTGAGTTTGCAGAGATAAAGTAAAAAAAGATTTTAATGTTGACAACAAGTGTTGTCTTTACAAAAATATACATTAAAAATGTAAGCATCATACAGGAATATAAATTTCATGATTAAAAAACAAACTTTTCTGTAACTTTGTTGGACACAATCTGAGTAATCTAAAATCTTTACACAGCATGGTTTGTAAGCCATCTATAGAACTTCTTTATACACTTTTTTTCCAACAGGTACCTGCTCCTTGTATCAGCATTATTTCTTTATGTTCAGCATTGCTTCTATAAGTGTAGCTTTTTCTGCTCAATATGTCTACAAAATGTCGATACCTTTCTAGATGGAGCTTATTTGATGTCTTAAGTAAGTAATTATATTGGTAGATCAATTCCATGTCGAGATGCATGAGAATATCTCCTAGGTACAGACTTCTTTACTTTTTAAACAAGGGACACAGGAGTAGTATATGTTTTGGGGAGTCTTTATCTAAATCACAAGCACACAGATTGGTTTTTGCCATGCCAAATTTTTGTGTCAAAGTGTTACTATCCACATAACCAAATCTAAATCTTGTAAAGGCCTTTCTGTTATTTGCATTACTGATTATTTTTAGGTAGTTATGAAACCCAAATTGTCTCCTACTATTTAATGCAAGCCATGAGCTGAACTTACTGTTTCTAGCCAGTTCCATTTCTTTTTGTGTATGGATATCTTTAATTCTGGTCTTTATAATTTCATTGGCCTCTTTCATCGGGGTTCTTGAGCTTTCAGTCAGCAGTGACAATAACCTGTAGGGACAAATTAACTTTTCCAATATTTGTGTGCTTGGGTAGACAAATCCTTCCTTTCTTTGTCCTAGCATTTCTTCTATACACATTCTTGGCAATCTGTACTCCTGCATGTTATATGCTTTAATCCAATATATCACCTGTCTTTGTTTTATATTACAATTCACTGAGAATTGTCTGAGCTCCAATGTAGTCAGGCAAGAAGATGCCCCTTTAGGAAGGCCTAATATGCTTTTATAAAACTTATTCATTATGGATTATAATCTTTCTGAATTCCCTGTTCCCCAAATCTCAGTTCCATAAAGACACTTTGAGTGTATTTTTGCATTTAAAGCCTCTAGGGGTCATAGTACTGACCTCACCCCATATTTGTAATTGAATCTTTGTAATGCTGGTAAGACTCCCCTTATATTTTGTGTCATTTCAATTATATGTTCCTTCATTTAAGGTTGTATGAGAATATGATACCTAGATAGCAAAAGTTTTTTACATATTCTATCTTGTGATCATTGCAGATCAATGAGCACAACTTGCCAGCTTTTACTAGACTCTTATTAAATATCATGTATTTAGTTTTACTGAAATTTATCTCTAATGAGAGTTTTTCACATTCATGATGGAATTTATGCAGACTTCTCTTTATCCCTAAGTAACTCGTTGAGATCAAAACAACATCATCTGCATAGGCTAGGTAGGAGCACCCCTAGAACTCAGTCTCGGCATGTTCAGCTCTGGGTCCCCCATTCCCTCTAATGCTTTGCTCAAAAAGATGTTAAACAGAATTGGGGAAAGTACACACCCTTGTCTGAGACCAACATTTGTTTGGAATTTAGGTGTACAATCTCCTTCAGAGTTATATCTGATTGATGTAAAGTTATTCTCATAAAGTTTTTATATTATAATTATTATTGCTGGTTCTAAACCATAATTGTTGAGAACTTGCCATAGTTTTATTCTATTGTCTTTATTGAAAGCTGCCTTCAAATCTACAAATACGCAGTATCATTTTTGATTTTTAATGTTAGTGTATTTGTTAATTAGATGTGACAATATGGAGCATTTGCCCAATGTTGAGTGGTCTGGAATAAAACCATCTTGTGCTTCGTTTAAAATCTTGGCTTTCTCTAACTAGTCCATAATTCTATTAAATATGACTTTTTTGAACTATTTGGGGGAATTATCTCACAGACTAATTGTTCTATAATTACTTGGATATAATTGATGACCTTTTTAAGTATCAGAACAATGATATTCTCCCTCCAAGTTTGTGGGATTATTCCTGTTTGTGTTATAATATCAAAAAGGCCTGTTAGCAATGGGATCCATAGATTTGGGTCATCAATTATGATATCCATAGGAATTCCATCAGGTCACAGAGCTTTATGTTTTTTTGCCAATTGTAATACATATAATCCTTCTATTTCAGTAATATTTTGTGTATAAGGAATCCAATTATTGTCTTTTTTGATACAGTTAGATTCCACATTATAAAATAGTTTCCTGAAATGTGTTTCCCATGTCAAGGGATCTATGTAACTTTCTAACTTCACATAAGTGCCATCCCATCCTTTGGAAACCAATTGCCAGATTTTTTTACTATCATTTTACCTTATTGTTTTTTCAAGTTGATCCCACATTTTTAGTCTATACCTCTTCCTTTTTTTCTCTCTACTAATTTTTTATAATCTCTCCTTGTTTTATTCAGTTTTTTTTTTCTTATTTTCCTTTGAAGGCCATTTTTCTGGGAGTCTTGCATGTCTATTAAGTTCTCTTTTCTGTTTTTTGCATTCTTGTTCAAACCATTTACTTCCTGTTTTTACTGTGCTTATTGTGACTTTGGTTAAAACTGACAATATGGTTTTTCTGTGTCTTGTTGCCCTATGTTTAATATTTCATCTCTATGACTCCATAATTAGACAATAATTGTTATGAATTGTGGTTCTCTATTATTTCCCATCTGATCCCTCTTCTAACCCTTATGATACTTGCCACAGCATTTGCAGTGTTTTGTTTTTTTTAAATAGGCCATAAATCTACTTTTGTTTCTAATGGGTAGTGTTCGCTATCCATTCTAATGCCTATTCTGAAGTTGGGCAATTGAGTTATTAAGTTTGTTGATATCCAGCAGAAGTCAATTGTTGAGACTCCCCCTTGTTCCTATATATGTGTAGGCCCCTTCCTCATCTTCCCTTGATCACCCATTGATCAATATCATTTAAATTATTTCTAATTCATCTACTAATTTATGTCCCCTTTCACATTTTCTTCTATCCTTACACCTTCATGCTGGGATCAGTCCTGGGGGATCCAGAGCCACACATGTGTCCATTAGATTTTCACATAGTTCCAGGCTGTGCCCCACCCTCGCATCGAAGTCTCCCAGCAATATTATTCCACAATCTGGGTTTCCGGTTAAACATGTTTCTATAAACTTAACTACATTCTCTATATCTCCCCTGTCTGCATAATTCAAGTTTTTTTGGGGGGAAGTAGGTATTTCTGATGATGTTTTTTTCTTTTACTAACAGTCAATAAAATTGGCAAGATGTGCTCTGATTCCAAAGGCAGTTCTATGTGCTTTACTTTGTTCATGATTTTGCACCATGTAGCTAGCCCTCCTGAAGGTCTACCATATTTTTTTAGACTTTTTACTTTCTTCTGAAATCCTTTGAAGTCATTTAATTTTAATTCCTTCCTGTTGCAAGTTTCCTGTAAGCAAATACAGTTGAATTGCTCTAAATAACCAATAACAAAGGGGTCAGCTAGTTTGTCTTTAATCCCTACAATGTTCCATGAAAAAATATTATGCTCCTTGTATTTCTCTTTGCTTTTAGCCTTAGTCCCTTGACTCAGCTTCTATCAATCTTCCATGTTTTGCAGATCCTGAAATCTGTTTGCTGTTTTAATGATGTTTAACCAATGTGCACTGCTTTCTCCTTCATTTATGTTTTCCTGTTCCTCCATCTCTCCCCTTAAATATATTTCTACCTTATCCAGTATTTCAGGCTTTGCCAAACTATGCTTATAGTCCTTTTCATTTTTTGCCATATTACTACTGGGCCATTGCTTTCCCACCTTTTTGCTTTCTTTACCCTTTTTATCAATGTGTTATCCTTTGTAAGGTTCTGTAGCATCTCCAGGACCTTAAATTTAATATTGTAGTTTGTTTCTGAAATGAGTTTATTCAAACCATACATTGAAATAAAATATTATTTCCCTGGCAATACTTGCTCTACTGTCATTCTGTGGAACTCTGGGAAGATTGATTTTATAGCTACCACACTATCAATTTCTATTATAAGATCTCTCATTTTTTTTTCTTTTTGGTTCTCTATTGCCTTCAAAACATAACATTAGTCTGAGAGTAGGAGGACCAGCTCTGTGTCTATAAGAGGACTGATTGCACTGAATTTTGCTATTAAGTTCTCACTGCTTTTGTTAAACTGAAGAGATAAGACCATAAATTGTTTAAGATTGTCATTTAATTTTTCTTCAGTTTCTTCAGCATTACTGGGACTTTAAACAATGGTTGTACAAAATCAGTCTCCGACGTTCTATTTAGCAGATCTCTCAGATTGTTTTGCATTTCCTTTTCCACCATCTTTTTATTCTTATTGGGTTTCTTACCAAATTCTTCTTGTTTGCTTTTGTTGCTTTTGGATTGTTTCCTCTCTATCTGTTCCATTTTATCAACATTTCTGTTTCCTTTATTCTTTTTTCCTTCTTTCTTAATTATATTTGTTCCTTTCTTTGATGTCTTTATGCCCCCATGTCCCTAATCAAGTGTTTTCCTACTTTCCTTGATGTCCTCCTGCTTTCTTTAACCACTCAGTTATCTTCTACACTTGTTCTGATTCTCTCCCTGTTAACCATTTGTTTATTTAAGCTCCCTCTTTTTCTTGTTTTAATATTTTCCTTGCATGAATATTGGGTGTTTTTTTACACTGGATATTTTTCTGTTATCTCTTATTATCAGTTTGTTCCTTGATGTAGTGTCATTCTCTACTCAGTGTTTTTTAATTTATTTGGATTGTGCAATCTCTTCTATTCCTGTTACTTTTTTTCTGTCTTTCTTTAAATTATGAGCACCTTTCTTACATCCTTTTTCTTTTTCTTTTCCCCTCTCCCACAAGTCCAGATTCCCTGATCTTAATTCCTTGATTAAGCTGTCATTAGAGTCATAACTGCTAGGCAGCATGACTAATTCAGATTCCTGCTCATTATGATTTCTATACATAGTTATTCTGGAGTCAGTTGCGCTTGAGAGCTCACTTGTCTTTTCTTGTTTATTTAAGTTTCCTAGTGACTCAACTGATGCACAGCCATCTCCATCATCTCCAACATCCTTGAATGAGGTCAAAGTTTATTTATGGTTGTGCTCCTTTTCACTTGATATTTGGCTATTATTAATTGTTGATTTGCACTGTGTCATTATCTCATATATCCTGTCTATCTTAAATTTGTTTTCTGTGCAGATTCCCTTTAAAAAGAAGAGGCTTTTGGAATTCTGTATCACTTGTTCATATATCCTTATATTTGCCAATAAGGGATCCTTTAATGCATCTGCACACCCCTTGGAAATTGTTTCCGGGGGGGGGGATGTCAAATTCTATTGGGTTCATAAAGCAGGTGGTATTACCTGATGTCCATAAGGCAGCAGTTGATTCCTTCAGTGGCTCCCTAATGTTGTATTGATTGCTCTCAAAATTAAATTGACATATAGGTGAGCTGCAATTGTCCAGCAGTTCCATCTTTAATTTATTAAATTCTCTAATTTTCTGTTCAATTCTATTATTAGTTTGAATTGTTTCTTTAATACTCTCCACCATTTTGCTCATTTCATTGTTTACCATTTCTGTTAATCCTGGATCTTGTGTTAGTGATTTTTGTCAACTGTCTTGAGCCCTTTGTGGTGATTTATTCCCAGTTACAATTATTTCAAAACTTTCTGTTTATTTCCCTAATGTCAGTGTAGGTTCCTTTTTTTTCCATATTTCCCTAATTGATGTTTGTTTCATTTTGATTTTGTTCGACAGTCCCAATTCCCTTTTCTCATTAGAGATAATTGGCAATACCTCCCTTTCTTGATTCAGTTTGGTTTCCATCCCCTCTTCTTCTCTGGTTTTCATTCTATCTTCAAATCTTTTTCTTTCCCTATACTGGGTTCCTGAGGTTTCTTGTATAAACTTCTCTTTATCTACATGGTAGCTTAAATCACCCCAAATGTATGTCATTTTTTTTTCATCTTTCTTTTTTCCCTTTTTTGTTTACTACTTCTATTGTGTTATTTGTGCTGTCAGTGCTGATCTTTCCTTTTCTGGTTATGACAGGCATACTTCTAGTGGTTTTACCTTTCACGTGTAAAAAAGAAAAAAAAAACAAGAGAGAAAGGAGGCCTATAGAGATAAAGGTAAAAATATAATGCTTTAGGTTAATAGCTTAATTAATTCAATGAGTATTTGCACTTTATGTGTTACAGTCTCTCCTTGATGCATTAATGCAGTACAATTTAAGCTGTAATATTAAATGCCTAGACCAATGTTTGTGGTTCAAAGTGCCAAAAAGAACCTCCAGTATTCCAGTATTCCAAAAGCCTCAGGAAAGCCACCTTTACCTTTTACTTTTACCTTTGCCTTTGCTTTTAAATTTGTGACTTTACTTAATCCATCGATTTTCAGAACACTGAATTAGGTAAGTCAAGGGATACAGCCAAAAACAATGGAGGTAATCAGAGAATGCTCACCCTGTCTAGCAAGACACAGAAACAGTCTACTAAATATGGACACTCTCACTGGTTCTAAAAGCAAGTAGGGAATAGGAAAGTCTTGAGTAATTCTTATAACCTGAAGCATGTAGTCTCTGTTGGATTATATCAAAAAAGCAGCAGCCCACTCTTTGTTCTCACTCCTGAAAACAGAACCAGGCACAAGCTTGCATAGCATACAGAAATCACAGGACACCCTTCTTGAAGTCTGCCTTTACTCGCTTTCACTCACCAAAAGGCAGAAGGAGAGAAAGGGATAGATCACATCTTCACCGCTTCTTTCAAACTTTAAAAGGGTACAGGGAACATTAAAGGCCCTCATTGCACCATCCACTAAAATAATAAAAAAAACATACATAACTTTCTTAAAGTCAATGCAGTGCGTGTTAAACTTGAGCTACTAAACTACTATTTGCAATATATCAAGATGATTCAAAGCAATTCAGTGGTAGTAAAGTGATACAAAAAGGGCAGATATGGTGATTCGAATAAAGCCAATAAAGTAAATAACAAATAGTGAAAAAATGAGTGGTTCACATGAATAAAAATTTAGTTGGTAACTATGTGTATATATATATATATATATATATATGCAAACTTATGCTAAAAACTATTTGTGAACCAAGTCAAAGTATCTCTGTTATGTTACTTATATTTTTCTACTTACTCTTGATGCATAAGGTGAGAGATTCTGGCTGTCTGATAGTCTGATTCACTATCACGCAAATTCGATTAAAATATTTAAAACATACAAAATGCCAGGCTCCTGGAATTGCAGTGACACAGCTGTTTGGCCGTGGCGAGTTTATACAGACTGCAAGCAAATCATGCAATGGTTACAAGAATATTACTTTCTTGCTTGCTAGCAAACTAGTTCAGTATAAATGAGCTGGCAAATAATGCTTATTCAAGCTTCAGCTCTAAGCTCTAAATTCTAATCACTGAACTTAAAAAAAAAATGCTGTTATGTCTTCCTGCAGAGCATTTTGGCAGACCCACAGTCTTCAGTAGCATCCAGAGTAGCTCTGTGTGCCTAACTGGAGCCTGGACATTAACTGCTCCTGGATCACGTGAGCAAGTATCTGTATGGCGCGAAATTCAATCTAAAAGCGTTAGCTCAAAAAGTATAATTTAACCTCCAGCACTAAATATATAATGTGTAATGTGCAATAATGTGCAGAAGTATGCCACTGATGCAATTGATCAGTGAGTGAACAATGTTTAAAAATAGCTCCACGGTGCTTAGCACATGCTAACAGAGAAACAAAGTGAGCACCTCAAACCATCTGATTAAAAAATGAGTAGAAATGCAAATTGTTCAGATTGTCTGAGTTATTCAGTAAAAAAAATCTCCACTGTTCTTGACTCACTATATCCAATCCTTTCAGTCACTCCATGAGTGCTCAGATTCTCAACCACTTCAGGGTTTAGTCATTTCTTCAGTTTTATTTTGGGTACTGCAACTCCAACTCTTGGCCCAGCCATCTGACTGGCTTCTCTCCCCTCTGCACTGCTCAGGACTGAGTCCATCGGCAAAAGCTCCTATTGCAGAGGGAAAAAGGGACAAGAGAAGAAAGACTAAACCAGCAGAAGAGGACGGTATAATAACCTGGAAAGGCTGCACTTCTCAGATACTCAGGTAACAGGTAGCATACATTTTGTAAATTTAAAACAAGCTGTGCAGCCCTGCAACTAGTGCCTACTCCACAAATGCTAGCGCATGTAGTCATCTCTCTGCTCTGTATTTAGAAAATGGCTCGTATCTAGCTAGTCCCATACAGAGATAAAAGAAATCTCATTTACAGATGTGATCAGCAAACAAAAGTGGAAACAACTGGCTTTGTTACTATTACAAAAGGTCGTGCGAGTGAGTTATCACCTGTGATTCTGCTTCTGCAGCATAGTTTGCTTAATCTTTCAGTGACTCACTGCATTTTTATGTGTTAGCAGCCATTTGCTGCTATGTTCTGCTCACTCTGAGTTCTACAAGCTACCTCTTCTGTGCACAAAATGACAAGTTACTTTTAGTATTGACATTCAAAACCCATATTTTGCCAGAGAGACTGTGTGACTTTGGCAACTGCCGAGACTGACAGTTGTCTTGTTGATCCCCTGGTGAAATTGTTCAAGCATCTCTGTTACAAAACTACCTCCCACTGCCAGCAGCTTAAACCTCCCATCCTTGCGCATCCCTCTCCCTGAATGGTGGTGACAGTACCTTGATACGAGGTCAATGGAATTGAAATATGAGCAACTCTAGTAGTGGTTACTCATTGTGTTAAAGTGGGACAAAATGAAGTGAGTCTGCTGGAGTCAGATGAAAAGGCTGGTGCTGGGGCTAGAATCTGTTTCTAAGGTAATTTCTTTGTGTGCAATATTATTATTTACTTTTAATTTCACTGTTGTGGTTCTTCCATGAGATCAGGGTTTTATTTTAGAATAGACTCATGCATTTTGCTTCTTGTGCTATGATTATCTACCTCTTCATCCAATACAATTATTTTAGGGCATTGTCACGTCAGTTTTGAAGTTCAAAATAACTCACTTTCTGGGTTCAGCTATTGTCTAATGATGTCTCCAATTGTGACTTTCTTTCACTGGGAAATGGATTGCATGGTATACATTGTAGAAACATAGATGTTGATGCAGATAAGGACTGCTTGGCCAACCTAGTCTGCCCATTTCCCTACCTATTGGACAAGCTGCAGATCCTAATTAACCAACAGCCTACTTCTTCCCACCCCCCACCAGAACTGCCACATGTCTGTCTCATACATTCATGAATTCCCCCATTTATGACCCCACAACCTCCTCAGGAAGGCCATTCCATGCATCCACCACCCTCTCTGTGAAAAAATACTTCCCCACATTGCCCCTGAGCCAACTCCCCTCTATCCTTAAATTGTGTTCCCTTGTTCTTGCACATCTCTTTTTCTGAAAGATGCTATGCTCTTAGACTTTGTTGAATCCCTTGAGGTACTTGAAAGTTTCTATCATGTCCCCCCCTCCTTTCCTCAAGGGTATACATATTAAGCTCCTTCAGTTCCTCTTCATATGGCTTCTGTTGCAGACCCTGCACATTTTAGTTGCCCTCCTCTGGATTGCCTCCATCTTGTCTATGTCTGCAGAGATGGGGTATCCAGAACTGCATGCAGTACTCCAGATGGGGTCTCACCACCTGTCTATAAAGAGGGATAACAACTTCCTGTTTTCTACTGGTGATGCCTCTCCCTATACATCCCAGTATCCCTCCAGCCAGCCTTACTGCCTTCTCACATTGCTTACTTACATTTAAGTCATCTGATATGACTACCTCCAGGTCCCTTTCCATTTTTTTTGTTGTTAATACCCCCCAATGTGTACTCTTCTCCTGGGTTTTTGTTTCCCACATGCACTTCTTTGCATTGAATCTAAGCTGTCATACTTTTGACCATTCCTCCAACCTTGCCAAGTTCCTTCTTATCCTTTCCACCTCCCCGTGTGTCAACCCTGTTGCAGATCTTTGTGTTGTCGGCAAAGAGGCATACTTTTTCTTCCAAACCCTCTGCAATGTCACTTATAAAGACATTAAAATGGACCAGACCCAGTACTGAACCATGCGGCACCCCACTAGGAACCCCCCTTTCATCAGAGTGGACCCTGTTTACTATTACCCTCTGTGTCCTGTTGTCCAGACAATTTTTTACCCAGGCTACCACCCAGGGACCTACTCCCAGGCTGGCTAATTTGTTTATTAATCTTTTGTGTGGGACTGTGTAAATGCCTTGTTAAAGTCTAGGAAGGCCATGTCCATAGCCCCTCCCTGGTCTACTACTTTGGTCACCCAGTCAAAGAAATCTATTAGATTCATGTGACATGATGAAATGTTTCCCAGTTACCAAGTATTCCTATCAGTCCCCTCAAAAAAAATAATGTTTTCACGAATGACTTACTCAATTTAAGTATTTGTTAATTCTTTTGTTGCTTTTATCACCTGATTCAAGTCATCACAACCCTGGTCCTATTAATGAAGCAAATACTGATGTTCAGTTTTCTA
This sequence comes from Neoceratodus forsteri, assembly GCA_016271365.2. Lineage (NCBI taxonomy): Eukaryota > Metazoa > Chordata > Ceratodontiformes > Ceratodontidae > Neoceratodus > Neoceratodus forsteri. The sequence continues at coordinate 118,511,261 of CM028136.1, read as the reverse complement.
GCACTCTCTTGATTTTGTTCATTTAAATATTCAAAGCTTATTTGCAAAGTGGAATGGTTTTGAGGTTTGTGCTTCAAATAATATTTCTGATTTCATTGCCTTTTCAGAGACTTGGTTCGCTTACAAAATTCTGTTCCCTGATTAATTTAAAGGCCACAGAAACTTTTGAAATGATAGGTAAGAGCTGGCCCATCAGCACAGTTGTAGTGTTACCACTTGTGAAGCTGGCGACCCGGATTCGGTAGCAAGCCTAGCTCATCAGAGGGACACCCAGGGAAAGAAGGATTGGGCACCTGATGGGCCACTCTCCTTCCCTGGGAGGGGTGGATTGCACTCCTCACTGCAATACTGCCACCACCTGGGTGACCATGAGTGGTGTTGATGCAGCCAAGGAGAAAAGCTGGAAGGGGAGGGGCAGACATAAGCAGAAGACTAGAGCAGAGTTGCGTCTCTGCATGCCTCCATCTCCTTGGTCCTCCTCGAGCACAGTCATCAGCTGGGGAGGACCAGAACAAGGAAAAAAAACTGTGGCTGGTGTGGGCAAAGGCCTCCCACAACAACAATGATCACTGAGGAACCAAGGACAAGACTCCAGCTGCACACTGTCCTGAAGACTCAGAGGTAAGGGCAACCTCTACCACACCCAGGGTGTCAACTGGGTCTCTAGAAGTAAAGAACCGGGGCACTATATAAGCAGTCCCCAGTTCCCATGGTGTAGCCTGACATGGTGCATTGGGGGACTGGAGAGAGGGACCAGCTATGGCAAGAAGGGGGCAGTAAAAGGAAAGTAAAAAAAAAAAGAAATGATAGGTAGGGACAAAAGGGCTGGGGGTCTTGCTTTATGCTAGAGGACAATATACAGTGTGCCAGAGCAGTGTTCAAAACTCAGCTACTGCTGTACTTGTGAATTTCTGCCCCTCGTTTTGGATTTAGGAAAAAAAAGTTTATGACCTTAGCAATATTTATGCTCCACTAGGTCAACATAAGGGCAGCAGTGATATTATGGGCTCGATTTTCAAAGCCCAAGGAATAATTCAAGGTGCCTGTGTTATACATAAATGATGCAAGTGACACCTTGCATTAAAAGATGTGGCTTTCCCAATTTTTAAATGTGGTCTGTGTTGAAAATGGAAGCCACTGCACCAAAGTGGCACTACTCCACCCTTTGCTATATACAGCAGGGTGCACCAAGTAACAAGGGGCTTGCACCATGGTGGGGCTACTCCATCTCCTTTTTTCATATTTTGGAAGCCCTGCCATGGGTGCAGCAAGGGGCTCATCTTAGACCAGCCTTGTGCTAGTGCCACACAATGTGGTGAATTGGGAGGGGCAGAAAAAGCATGGGTGTGTAATAGGGGGAGTTGAGGCAATGGTGGGTATGTGAGGGAGTAATGTGGCACCTGACAGGAGTGTTATTTATATAGCTATAAAGCCAATGGAATAGTACTGATGGTGTGGTTCCACAGACAAACAGTGCCATGGTCCCAGGTGGGCACAGCAGCTGAGGCTGCTGACAGGGCTGTGCCCACCTTCAGCCATTGCACTGTTTGTCCCTGGACTCCCCCATAGGTACCATCCAGTTGGCTTTATAGTTATAAAAACAGTACCCCACCTGGTGCCACACTCTCGCAACCATCATTATCATAATAAACAAGCACATGACAGCCATCATCGCTTTCTGTGGTTTTAGCCCAATTTTTCCCCCAGTCGTCGGTAATATATCCCTCCTCTTCTTTACCTCTCTAACCTGCCATCCCATACATGGCCTCTTTCCCCTATATGTGTAGTTGCCGGCTGCCTCACTCAAAAGATATCTCCATATAACCCCTATATGCCTATGGTTGATTGTACATCTGCTGACTTCTTCAATTGTAAAATAATGCCGTTTTTTTTATTTATTTCAACCTTGTACTATACTGTATACACTGTATATACTTTTTCTTCCTTGCATATTATTGCTTTTTGTATACCTGCTTCTGTACTGTACTTTGATGTATTCATGACTAGGTCCATCTTGCAAATGAGCCTTGCTCAATGGTGCCCACCTGGATAAATAAAGATTTTAATTGATTGATTGATTGATTGATTGATTGGCAGTCCATGAGGCTCTTAATAAGAGCCTCTATTATATGTCCATCTCATACTGTGGTTAATACTGTGGCTTTAGGACAACAGAAGGCATTTTGCCCATGTATGCTATCCCCACTTCTCAGCTGATGCAACTATAATGCTCACCTTCTGTTATGTATGGTATCCTGTGATATGGGGCGATAGCAAGTGAGTGCCTGCCAAAACAGCGACCCACTTTCAGCTAGTGCACCAATGGCAGGGGTGTGGGATCGATGAATGGATGAGGGGGTCGGTGAAAAGATGACAGGGTTTTGCACATATATACGCATGCGGGGGGGAGGGAGCCCACTAAGGGAGGGTGTGGGAGGGTATGTGAGGGGTGGTGCTGTGGGGTTCCAGTGAGCTGGCATCATGGTGTGGTGGGTTAGGTGCCAGCTTGGGGTGGTGGGGATGCAGGGTTCAGGACCGGGTGCTGGTAGTTTCTATTGCACCCGGCCTGAGGCAGTAAAATTATTTTCTTGTCCCCAGGTATGCACCCCCAACATGCATCTCCCTGGAGTTGAGAATCTTAGTTAAGGGAGTGTGGGGGGGTGTCATGTTTTGTGTCACCAGGATCCCACATTGCGAAATTGAATTGTGATGATGTGGGGTTTCGAAAAGGGAGTATGGCATTTAAAAGTTGCCCTTATCACATAGTACCATTATGGGTTACATGGGTTAGAAACTGATTGAGTAACAGAACGCAAAAAGTGGTGGTAAATGAGGTTAGCTCACAGGAGGGATGGGAAAAAAGTGGCATACCCCAGGGATCAGTGCTAGGACCAGTGCTATTCAATGACTTCATAAGTGATATTGCAGAGGGTCTAGAAGGGAGTGTTAGCCTGCTCGTGGATGATACAAAGCTATGTAACAGGGTAGATACACAGTAAGGTACAGAAAAAATGAGGAGGGAATTGAAGAGGCTAGAAAACTGGTCCAATGAATGGCAGCTGGGTTTCAATGCAAAAAAAGTGCAGGATTATGCACCTAGGGAGAAGGAATCTTAGGGCTGAGTATGAACTAGACGGGGTAACACTGGAGGCTACCACAGAGGAAAGGGATCTAGGGGTAGTCATAGAAGATAATCTCAAAGTGGCTAAACAGTATAACAAAGCAGTTGGAAAGGCTAACAGAATTCTAGGGTGCATCGGGAGGCATATAACAAGTAGAAGGAGAGACGTTGTGGTACCGTTGTACAACTCCCTAGTAAGGCTTCATCTGGAGTACTATGTTCAGTTCTGGAGGCCCTATCTCCAAAAAGACATAGACAGGATGGAGATGGTACTGAGTAGGGTGACAAAAACGGTGTTGGGGAAGCAGCATAAGTCATATGAGGGGAGATTCAGAGCTCTAAATATGTACTCCCTGGAGGAAAGGAGAGAGAGAGGGGGGACATGATAGAGATCTTCAAATATCTAAAGGGGATCAACATGGTACCAGAGGGGAGCATCATTGACATGAAGGGAAATAGAAGAACAAGGGGGCACAGCATGAGACTAAAAGGTGGAAAACTTACCAGTTAACTTGAAGAAATTCTACTTCACTGAAAGGGTGGTGGAGAGATGGAACAGTTTCCAACATGAAGGGCTGGGGGTGGCCATGGTTCAGGGATTCAAGAATGCATGGGGTAGGCACATGGGAATTATCATGCTAGGGTGAAGGGGGGCTTGTAGCATCTATGGTACCTTAAGCATTAGAAAGACGGATAGGGCAGACTGGATGGGCCATAAGGCTCTTATCTGCTGATAACATCTATATATCTGTGTAAGCCCTGATAAAGCCATCTATTTATGGAATGACATCCAATGGTTTGGTACTTTTTTGTGAGAAGCAATATCTCTGTTTTCTTAGTCAGGGCTGGTAATCCAGACAATGTCAATCAGGAAGCAAAGAATTTGAGCTGACCAGCCACACCTCTTTGTTTTCTAAAATTTAAAGTTTTATTCTCTTTTTTCAATGAACACAATGATCCCCTGTTGTACCCAACATTTCACTGACCTTGGGCTTCATCATGGTAAAGGATCTATGTAAGTATACAACAGTAGTTTTCAGATTATATACGTGACATCAATTATTAAAATACAAAATCACACATGCCCCCACAATGCTTTTTGTATTTTCTTGAAACTTGTCTTCCCAGCCAAATGCCCTTTGGGGTAACCCTTGCCTCAGTGTTTACGCACAGAGGTTCTTTATCAATTATTAATACTATTTTCATTTTTAGTATCTATATAATGTTATGGCCCATATCTGGCCTCAAGCAACTCTGGCACTTTATGTCTGTATTGCTATATTCATTGTGAAACCTTATTCATACAGTTTATGCATTACTGAAATTATTAACTGTAAGAAATTTTTTTTTGACTGGATTTACAATATGGCCACCAAATTGTGTATTTTACTTTTTACTTCAAAAACTATCACTATTCAACTTAGCCGACACTTTTCCCATTTGCACACTGCCTGCTACTTCTCTCCAATCTATCCTCTCCTTCTCTACCCCCTCCCCTCTGCCTCCCTCAGTCACTGTGCTAGCTTGGACTTCCAACTAGTTACCGACTAAGGATCTACAGGAATCTCCTGACCTGAGCTGCACTTATCTCATTTCTTCTCTATGATCCTGTTTTCCTTGTTTCTATACCACCTACTCTGCTTGCTTATGTACTTTCATAGTCTATTTAATGTTTGAGATGTTTTGTACTTTTTTGTCTAACTATTGTACTGTATGGTTTATGTGTGCTGCGTCACACTGATGCTTTGTATGTCACTTGTATCCTCCCGGGTCGTACCTGAAAATAGGCATTTCTATGTCTAGTGTACCCACCTGGTAAACAAAAGTAAGTAAATAAATAAATAAATAAATTTATAAACTGAAATTATTTTTCAGAAACTGTCATTATTCAACTTCTATATAAATAAAAATCCATTTCTACAATAAACATTGTCTTTTCTAAAACAATTATTAACTGTAAGAAGATGTTTTTTCTTTTTTGACTGGAGTCACAAAATGCCCTCCAAATTATATATTTACTTTTTCCTTCAAAAACTATCACTATTCAACTTATTTATAAACTGAAATTATTTTTTGCAATAAACATTGTCTTTTACCTTGTGTTCAGTACTTCTATTTGTATCAAATTCAAAAAACATTCTATATTTTTCATGTTCTCATTCTGTTAATATAAACATTCACTATATTATTAAAGTTGTTACATCATGTTCTAAATAAATGTTATGCTTCACATATGATTTTTAGGTATCCACTTTATAATGTATTCCCTCACTCACTTAAACTTCTTATTTTACTCATTAGCTTTAAAAATGGTAAGTTCCATGTTCAATATCATTCTATTCTTTTAAACTAACTTACCATAGATTTCACTACATTTCCTATACTTTTTTGTTAATTTAATAACAATTCATTCATCTTATACAACCTCATTCTAATGTTAGCAATGTATTTCATAAGATAAACAAATGCATTTCTCCCTGATGCTCTAACATTCTGGGTTAGCACTGACTTTTTCAATTCTCTTAAACTACTGCTGTCTTGGCAGTTTATGTTCTCATTTACTCATTATCTATCTCTATACCTTTTAAACTGACATTGCATATCATTACATCTATTATGTTAGTTATCTCAATATCTCACTTACATAGTTTCAGATTAAGTTAGCGTAACTGATGGCCATTCATGCCTTTAAGTTGTTACTTGAGGCAATGTCCCTTCATTCTCCCTTTTCAGAGGGTATTTCTTACACTGGAACTGTTAACAACAACATTTTGTTTTGCAGTGGACTGACAATATAGCTTATGGTTCCATTTACATCTTTACAGGATCACATTACAGTTGTACATGTTTTTAAGATACTTTACCTTTCTAGCAATCTCCTTAGCATCTGGTGCACTTGTGTATAAGCTTGTGTCCCAGTGATAATGATTCATTTTATGTGAACAGCAGAAGGGGCAGCACCTGAAGGAAATGGCATCACCAGCAGCCACAGTGTGGTATTGGCTATCTAGAGACTGCCCCTTGTCAGTCACTCACTCAGGGAGTTGCAAAGCAACTTAAGGAAGCTGTTTGTGTTACTGAGAGTTCAAGAGTGGTTGTTCTCCCATGCATGCCCCTCCTTACGTGCCCCCAACTGCAGTCTATTTACTAGCAGTGATTCCCTCACTGATGCTGCTTATGTCAGGCAGGATAATTACATCTTAAGGTGAAATATTAAAAGATGTATAAATATCACTCTTACAATTGTTGTTTATTTCCTTAAAAAGATTCTCTGACATTCACTTCCCCAAGGATATCTTAAGGTGAAATAATACACGGTGTATAGATACAGCACTTACATTTGTTATTTGTTTATTTAGTAAGGTTCTTAGACATTCACTTCCTATGTATGTCATCAAGGAGTTGGCAGGGGAAAAAGCCGAGAAGGGCAGGTTTCAGCAAGTAGGCGGTAATTATGTATTGAGGTAGGAACATCACAGAGACGAAAAGTTAATAGGTATTTCTATTAGTTAACTCTTTTTTCTAAAAGTGACAATGTATAAATATAGTCCATACCATTCTCTACCAACATGCAGACCAGTTCTCATCCTCATTCATATCCAGCCTGACCTCTGTGGCATTTAAGGTGAAGATCCAGTACATCTCCCTTCTTTCTATGGATTTCTTTCATTCTTCACCTCTTTTTGGTTTTGTTACAAGCTCAATGCCCCAAAATTTCAATGAGGCTGCTGTATGATTTTCTTTGGTGAAATGAATAGCCACTGGGCTAGTCTTTGATTTAGTCTTGATTCTACTTTTATGTTCTGTGATCCTATTCTTAAGTGGACGGGTGTTTTTTCCCACATAATATTTCGAGCATAGACATGTAAGCACATAGGCTACATGATTGGAGTCCCAGTTAATATGTGAATGTATCTTATATTTTGAATTTCCATTTGGGTGCAATATTTCTGGTTTTTTTAGAAGTATTGCTACAATGTGTACATCTGCTGCATGGTGTCATTCTTTTTTATACAGGTCCTAACAATAGTTGTTACCCTGGTCTAATGTTTGATGGTTTAAATTCTGTATTCACCAACCTGTCCTTTAATGTTTTTACTTTTTTTGAAGCAACTATTGTTCTAGTCCTGAATTCAGAGATCTCTGAAGGCATTAGTGTATCCCAATGATTATTTATAATTTGATTTGTCTGTGTTCTGTCTGAAAAGCCTAAAGATAGTACTGTTCTATCTCTTGTCACTTTCATTTCTATGACTTATTCCCCTGCAGCTTCTATACCTTGTCTAGCTCTTCTTCTAACTCCAAATACCTGTATGTCATTATGTTTATATCCTCTGTCTGTAAATCTCTCAGTCATGTTGTACTATTCCAGATTCCTATTATGCGGTTCACTATAGTTATGCTTTACCCCTAACATCTGGGAATAAGGAATACTGTCTTTCAATTTTTGTGGCTGAAAGCTGTCCACATGCATCAGAGTATTCCTGTTAATCAGCTTTCAGTAGATTGTTGTGCAAAGTTTATCTGGTTCTTTATAAATTGTCAAGTCTAAAAATGCCAGCTCCTTACTACTGGATGTTATTGCAAACTTGAGGTTGCTATTCAATGAGTTTATGTGTTACATAGAAACATAGACTTTGACTGTAGATAAGGACCACGTGGTCCACCTAGACTGCCCATTTCCCTACTTACAGGATAAGCTGCAGATCCTACTTAACCAACAGCCTATTTCTTCCTACCCCCCACAAAAATTGCCTTATGTCTGTCCCATGCGTTCTTGAATTCTCCGACAGTTTTTGACCCCACAACCTCCTCAGGAAGACTGTTCCATGCGTTCACCACCCTTTCTGTGAAAAAAATACTTCCTCACATTGCCCCTGAGCCGTCCCCCCTCTATCTTCAAATTGTGTCACCTTATTCTTGCACAACACTTTTTCTGAAAGATACTACCCTCTTGGACTTTGTTGATTTCAATGAGGTACTCAAAAGTTTCTCTCATGTCCTCCCTCTTCCTACTTTCCTCAAGGGTATACATATTAAGTTCATTAAGTCTCTCCTTATATGGCTTCTCTTGCAGACCCTGCACCATTTTGTTTGCCCTCCTCTGGACTGCCTCCATCCTGTCTATGTCCTTGTGGAGATGGGGTCTCCAGAACTGGATGCAGTACTTCAGATGGGGTCTCACCAACTGTCTGTACAAAGGGATAACAACTTCCTGTTTTCTACTGGTGATGCCTTTCCCTATACATCCCAGTATCCCCCAGCCCTCCTTACTGCCTTCTCACATTGCTTACTAACCTTAAGGTCATCTGATATGATTACCCCCAGGTCCTTCCACTTTTGTTGTTGTTGCTACCCCCCCCCATTGTGTAATCTTCCCCTGGGTTTTTGTTTCCCAGGTGCACTATTTTGCACTTCTTTGCATTGAATCCAAGCCGTCATACTTCAGACCATTCCTCCAATCTTGCAAAGTCCCTTCTCATCTGTTCCATGCCTCCTTGTGTATCAACCCTATTGCAGATCTTTGTGTTATCTGCAAAGAGGCATACTTTTCCTTCCAGTCCCTCTGCAATGTCACTTATAAAGACATTAAAAAGGACTGGACCCAGTACTGAACCCTGCGGTACCCCACTAACATACTAACATACTATTTGCCAGCAGATTAGGCCTTATGGTCTATCGAGTCTGCTCGAACCTAGATCCTTAGTTGGGTGCCGAGACCCTCCCATCCCTTGTTCTCTAGAAACCCCTATCATCCATCCCCACCCTCCCCGGACAGGCCATCATCTGATACATCCACTTTCTGTGTCTGTCCCACCCTCTCTTGAACCCCTCTACGGTGGATCTCCTGAACCAGCTCACCAGGCAGTGCATTCCAAGGGTCCACCACCCTCTCGATGAAAAACCTCCTCCTCTTTCCCCCCTCACCCTTCCACCTTCCAACTTCAAACCATGCCCTCTGGTGATACCTCCCTGCTTTAGTCTAAAGATCCCCTCCATGTTTACCCTATTTATTCCCTTGAGGTACTTGAAGACCTCAATCATGTTCCCCCTGTCTCTCCTCTCCTCCAATGAAAACAGGCGGAGCTCCTCAAGTCTATCCTCATAAGTCAAATCCCCTAGCCCTTGTATCATCTTTGTTGCCCTCCTCTGTACCCTCTCCAGGAGCTGTATGTCCCTCTTCAAATGTGTCTCCAGTACTGTACACAGTACTCAAGGTGTGGTCTAACCAGTCCATTGTACAGTGGCAGAATCACTTCCTTGCTCCTAGAGGTGATCCCCTTCGATGCATCCCAACATCCTGTTTGCCTTGCTAGCTGCTCTCCTGCACTGCTCAGAGTTATTCATACATGTATCCACCATGACCCCTAGGTCTTTTTCCCCTATTGAGGCCTCCAGCGCCTCCCATCCCAGTGTGTACCTGTGTTTAGGGTTTCCCCGACCAAGATGCAACACCTTGCACTTGGTGATATTGAAATTTAATTTCCATGTGTGAGCCCAGCTTTCCAGGGTGTCCAGGTCCCCTTGCAGGGCCACCTTCCCCTCTTCTCACTCAACTACTGCTCCCATCTTGGAGTCATCCATGAAGAGACTCATTTCACACCTATACCCTCCCTGATGTCCGATATGTATGCATTAAACAGGATCGGACCCAGGACCGAGCCCTGTGGTACCCCACTACCAACCTCTAGGGTTCGAGAGCCCCCACAGACCACTACTCTGAGTAAAGGCCCAGCTAGCCAGTTTTCAATCCATCTGACCATCAAAGGCCTACCCTAACCCCATCAGTTTCTCCACCAGACCATTGTGGGGACAGAGTCAAATCCCTTGCTGAAGTCCAAGAATAATACATCCACAGGCTTACCCCTGTCCAGTTCTGATGTTACCCATTCATAGAACTCACAAGGTTGGTTTGACATGATCTACCTGGCACAAACCCATGTTGCCGACTATCCAGACCTCCCACCTCCTCCAAGTACACCCCCAATCGTTCCTTTAGTATACTGTCCATTAATTTTCCCACCACCGAGGTCAAACTGATGGGTCTATAGTTACCTGGTACTTCCCTTGACCCCCCTTTATGGATTGGTACCACATGTGCCTCTCGCCAATCACTAGGTACCCTACCTGTCTCAAGTGACCTGCTGAAAAGCTCCGCCAGGGGTGCAGCCAGTAGTAACCCTTCTTTCTTCAGAGTTGACTCCATTTACAATTACCTTCTTTGTCCTGTTGTCCAGCCAATGTTTTACTCAGGCTACCACCCTGGGACCCACTCCCAGGCTGGTTAATTTGACTATTAATCTTTTGTGTGAGACTGTGTCAAATGCCTTGCTAAAGTCTAGGTAGGCCATGTCCACAGCCCCTCTCTGGTCTTCTACTTTGGTCACCCAGTCAAAGATATCAATTGGATTTGTCTGACATGTCCTTCCTGCTGTGAACCCATGCTGCTTTGGGTCCTGTGCCCCACTGGCCTCTAGGTACTCAACAATTCTTTCCTTCAGAAGTGATTCCATCACTTTCCCTACCAGAGGTCAAACTGACAGGTCTGTTGTTTCCTCCCTCTGTCTTGCTCCCACTTTTGTGAAGTGTTCATAGAAGTCATGCTGCTCATCCTACCCACCAGTCCAAAAGAAGAGTATATCATCAATAAAGCAACTGTAATGTTGGATTTTGTTAAAAAAAAGATTGTACATAGGGTTTAAAATGAATTGTTGTTCAAAGCTATCCATTTATAAATTTGGCACAGCTGGGGGCAAAAATGCTCCCAGTTGCCATCCTTTGTTTTTGCCAATGATATTTCCCTTTGAAATGGAAAGTGCTTTCTTTTAATACCATGCAAGCCAACTCAATTAGGACACTAACAGGTGGAATAACATCATTGTTATTTCTCTCTAATGCTGTTTGTAAACTGTCCAATCCTTCCTTGTGGGGAACGGAGGTATATAGGTCTTTGACATCTAGTGTGCAAAGGATCCATTCATCAGTATTTTCTGTTTCATTTATTGAATTTAACAAAGTTAGAATGTCCCCTGTATCTTTAGTATAGCTAGGCATTTGTGTCACTAGGGGTTGGGCAAAATAATTAATATAACAAGATAATGGCACCAGGACAGAACCAATGCCCAATACTATGGGTCTTCCTAGAGGATTATTTGCATCTTTATGCAGTTTAGGGATGGCATAGAAGGCTGGAATTTTAGGATATTGTGCCATCAGTAAATCTTTCTGCCATTTGTCAGCATGTTTAAGCTCTACTGCTTCATTTAGTACCTTGTTTATGCTCATGGCAATTCTACTAGTAGGATCTTGTCTCAAGATTTCAGAGTTCTCTTCTACATTCAAAAGGTCATTACACATATTAACATATTTGTCCCTTGTCATTACCACTATCCCCCCTCCCATGTCAGCCTGTTTAATTATTATTGTTTCATCTTTTTCAAGCCCTTTCAAAGCTTCATTTTGTCATTTACTCAAGTTGTAAATCAGTATTGTGGACGTTTGTTTCTTTAGTAATTCATTTATCTCTAATGTTACTGACAAAATGAATGCCTCCACACTATGATTATGCCCCTTAGGTGGATTAAAGTTTGATTTGTATTTAACCACTTGTCTTATTTCTTTCACATGAGGATTTTGTGGAGGTTGCAAGCGAAAAAACTCCTTCAGTCTGATTGTGCGGAAAAAAACTCTGCTTGTCTGCCATGATCCCTGAGTGAGTGAATGACAAGTGGCCGTCTCTGGATAGCCAATACCACGGTGTGGCTGCTGGTAATATCATTTCCTCAAGATGCTGCCCCTTCTGCTGGTCACATAAAATGAGTCATTATGCCTAGAACACAAGCTTATACACAAATGCTTCAGACACAAAGGAGATTGCTGGCAAAGTAAAGTATCTTAAAAACATGTACAAATGTAGTGCAATCCTTTAAAGATATATGTGGAACCATAAGCTTTATTGTCAGTGCTCTGAATAACAAAATGTTGCTAACAGCTCCAGTGTAAGAAATACCCTGTGAAAGGGGAAAATGAAGAGCCATTGCCTCTAGTAACAACTTGAAGGCATGAATATCCATCAGTCACGCTAACTTTATCTAAAACTACGTAAGTGAGATATTGAGATTACTAACATAATATATGTAATGATACGCAATGTCAATTTAAAGAGATAGATAATGAGCAAATGAGAACAAAAACTGCCAAGAGAACAGTAGTTTAAGAAAACTGAAAAAGTCAATGCTAACCCAGAACGTTCGAGCATCAGGGAGAAATGCATTTGTTTATCTTACCTAATGAAATACATTGCTAACGTTAGAATAAGGTTGTGTAAGATGAATAAATTGTTATTAAATTAAAAAAGTGTAGGAAATGTAGTGAAATCTATGGTAAGCTAGCGTAAAAGAATAGAATGATATTGAACATGGAGGTTACCATTTTTAATGCTAATGAGTAAAATGAGAAGTTCAAGTGAGTGATAGAATACATTATAAAGCGAATACCTTAAAATCAGATGTGAAGCAAAAAATTTATTTAGAACATGATGTAACAACTTTAATAACCTAGTGAATGTTTATATTAACAGAATAAGAAAATGAAAAATATAGATCATTTTTTGAATGTGATACAAATAGAAGTACTGAACACAAGGTAAAAGACAATGGCCCAGATATTCAAAAGGGTTGCGCATGGTGCAACAGTGTTGGGCCATGTGCAACCCACTGATGTGCCCCAGCGTGATATTCAAAAGGGAAAAGTGCACAGCACAAATCCCGATGTGCCGGAGCGCATCAGTAATGTATGCAAGTGCAGATGGGGGGGTGCCCATGAATACCCTGCACAGCCCAATATTCATCCCAGGATGTGCAGAGCCATGCATGCACAACCTCTAACTGTGCCAGCACAAAGTTGATCCACAAAAAAAAGGAACAACTGATGGCCACCCACAGGTGAGCTGCTGCACTGCAGAGTGCAGCACGGTAGCTGCCACCTGTGGGTGGCCACCCGAGCTCCGGCTGCACCTGGCGGGGCCCCCCCATTCCCGATCATGGGAATTTGTAAAAAAAAAGAAGAAATCTGTCCAATATCCCTGGTGGTCTAGTGGACTGCTGTCTGTCCGATCATGTGCATTTGCAATATAATAAAGATTAATGTCCAATATCCCTGGTGGTCCAGTGGACCACTGTCTGCCCGATCATGAGCATTTGTAATATAATAAAGATTAATGTCCAATATCCCTGGTGGTCTAGCGGTACCCCCTCCCCATCTGCCCACTGTGCCCCACTGCCCCGCTCCCCCCATCAGCCAGCGGGCTGCAGAACCCCACCCACCTGCCACCCCACTGCCCGCTGACTGACACCATAGGTTGGTCTGTACGCCCATTGGTCCACAGCATGGGCCAATGGGTGTGCAGTCAGTACCATACTACACATTCCAGATATGTGAATGGATCCATTCACATATCTGGAATGTGTCGTACGGTATGGTCTGCACGCCCATTGACTCATGCTGTGTACCAATGGGCATACAGCCCTACCTACGGTGTCACTTGGTGGGCAGCGGGTGGCAGGTGGGTGGGGTGCTGCTGCCTGCCAGCTGATGGAGGGGAGTGGGGTGGTGGGGCACAGTGGGCAGGTGGGGAGGGGGTTACCACTAGACCACCAGGGATATTGGACATTAATCTTTATTATATTACAAATGCCCATGATTGGGCAGACAGCGGTCCACTGGACCATCAGGGATATTGGACATTAATCTTTATTACATGACAAATGCCTACGATCAGGCAGACAGCGGTCCACTGGACCACCAGGGATATTGGACAGATTGCTTCAGATTTTTTACAAATGCCTGCGATCAGGCAGGCAGCGGTCCACTGGACCACCAGGGATTATGCTTTTCCTTTTTTTACTGCAGCCCACGATTGGGCTGTGGAGCACATTACCGACTGCAGGGGATGTTGGTTACCAAAGGCTGCTACCTGGCAGGGTGCCAGGAGCAAGTCGTCGGGGATTGGTGCACCTGCATGCAAATGGGGCCATAATTACATGAAAATGGCCCCATTTGCACCTTGCATACATTATGGCCCCATTTGCATGTCAAGTTTTGAATATCATGGTTGCTGTGCATAGCACAATGGAACATGTGCTAGCGCATCCCCATTCTCCACTCTGGCCACTTGTGCTGGCACAGTGCCACTGCGCCATGCACACTGTGGGTGGCCATGGTGCTATATTTAATGATGCTGTGCCATAGCACAGCTCTGTTGAATATCGCCCAGTCCACACCCCTGCATAGCCAAGTTGCGCTGCACCCAAGCTTGCGCCACAGCCTGACGCAGTTTGAATATCTGGGCCAATGTTTATTGTAGAAATGAATTTCAGTTTATAAATAAGTTGAATAGTGATAGTTTTTGAAGCAAAAAGTAAATATATAATTTGGAGGGCATTTTGTGAATCTAGTCAAAAAGGAAAAAACAGTTTCTGAAGTAAAAAGTGAAATACATGATTTGGAAGCCATTTTGTAAATCCAATCAAAATAGAAAAAACATTTCTTGCAGGTAATAACTGTTTCAGTAATGCATAAACCGAATGGCTGAGGTTCCACAATGAATATAGCAATAGAGATCTTGCTGTTTTTGACAGAGGAGAGCTCTGGTTTCAGAGCAAGAAACAGTAGTCTAGAACTACATATTTTTTTACTGATAAATCACTTCTATCTCAGCAGGAGCCAGTACCTGTTTGGATTAAGCAAACAGATAATTTATTAGAAGAAGGGGGTCTCATTTAAGTAAAAAAAAGAAGAAAGTCACGGTGAGTTTCTCTGAGGAAGGGGTCTGTATCAGCTTAATTTACTGAGTCAGGAGCAAAGGGTGAATCTAATTGGAGGTGCGGCTGCTTAGGAGTACAAAAGCAGGTGTCTCCAATTACATCTTCCTGCTGTTTTTGACATAGCATAACTTTGGTTTCAGAGCAAGAAACAGCAGTATAGAACTACAGATTTTTTACAAATTTCCCTCCTTCCCACCCTAAGCGAGTTCTACTTTTATAGCCACTGGATTGGACTGACAACAGGAATTTCCTGTTTGGCAGTAGGCAGGGAAGGATCACTGAGACACATTAGTTTTATAAACCTTAAAGGAACCTAAAAAAGAACTCTTTCTCCCCCCCCCCGGCTGCTGGAGGTCTGAAGCCAAGCAGAGAAGAAGGAGAATACTGAAGACTATAGGAAATTCCTGTCCAAGAACAGGAAGGGTGAGAGTTGTACGGGTACATAGGCAGTAGGAACATAAGTGTAAAAATACATAGAGGGAGGAGACAGTAAGCATACAAAGCAACAGGAGATGGGACACAAAATAAGTCAAGATGGGAGTGGTGCAGTGCAGTGCAATGGTTGTGGGGCAGCAGTGTTCTGGGAGACATTCTGGAGGCTGTCATGCTGTCCTGTTTGCAGGCATCTCTCTGGTCTGAGGGAGGAGGTTGCCCATCTCCAGGCTGACCATGGTAGGATTTGTGAAACCTTTTTCCCCCACCCAGGGACCACCAGGGCCACCACTATTACCTCAGACGCTACCAAGACAGATAAGCTGTTGGACCAAGGTGGGCTCAGGGATTGAGAGGTGGTGGAACAGAGGTGCATCCCTACAGTTGTACCTCTCCACAATTCATATGCTGTTCTGGGAAAGAGTGGTTCCTCTATGGAGGCACCAGCAGTGGAGACCAAGGAGGATGTTGGGATCCTCCACAAAGGAGACCCACAGGAGGGTGGCAAGAGATCTCACAGGGGAAGGAAACAACTCCTGGTGGGGGACTCAATCATTAGGGGGTAGAAGTGGGGGGAGGAAGGGGATAGGGAGGTAAAGTGCCTGCCTGGTGCCATGGCTCAGAGGGACAGGAAGTGAATCCTCAGGATTGCAGTAGCAGCTGCATGATGGAGGGAGCTGGATGTCATTGTCCTCCTAGGAACAAATGACCTGGCTGTGAATGGGATCAAAGCAGTGCAAGATGAGTTTGTGGAATTGGGGAGGGGCCTTAGACAAGTAGAATGTATGGTAACCTTCTCGGAGGTGCTGCCTGTCTATGGCACAGATGATGCTAGGGTATTCCACACCATGGGATTCAATGAATGGTTGAAAAACTTGTGTAGAACTCATGGTTTTGGCTTCATTGGGGAATGGGGAGCCACCTGGAGGGATGCAGGCTTATATTGGTGCAATAGTCTGCATCTGTCCATGGGGGTAACCAGAATCCTAGGTGCCAGGTTTAAATGCTTCATTGGCAAGCATTTAAACTAGACAAGGGGGAGGCACTGAAAAGAAGCAGGGAAATCCCAGCCTCCCCCCAAATAACACAGTAGTTAGAGAGGTAAACACCAAGGTAGAGAAGTCAGTAGGGAGCAGGACAGGGGTAAATGCAGAAAAAGGCAGTAAGGACAGGGATTGGGCTAAAAGGAGTAAGGTCATAAAAAATAAATTGAAGGTGATGAGTAGGGATGTAAGTTTGTCATGGCAGTCATATACATCATTGATTCCATGACATTTGGTCTTTATTCAGGACTTCCATGACTTTCACTAGTGTCATCAGAATGTAACAATGATGACAGTGCCACAACATTTACTACTGTTTACTAATGATTTCATGAACAAACAATGAGTCATTAAAACCTCATCCATGTCAAACTTACATTCCTAGTGATGAGTACCAATGCCTGCCGTTTGTGCAACATGCTTCCAGAACTAGTGGCCTTGATTGAAGAGGGATGCCTGGATATTGTGGCAGTCACTGAAACATAGTATGCTGAGAACCATGACTGGGATGTCAACATACCAGGAGGAGACACAGTCTACAGGAGGCACAGGGTGGGTAAAAGAGGAGGAGGAGGAGGAGTAGCTCTCTATATAAGGGAAGGCATTAAAGCAACAGAACTAAAGAGTAAACAGGAAGTTGATGAGTCACTATGGGTCACCCTGGAGAAAGGAAATGGCACCACAATCTGCATGGGGGTTGTGTACAGACCTCCATCTCAGGGGAAGGAAATGGGCAAGGAAATGATAGAAGGCATCCTTAAAATGGCAGAAAAAGTGGAGATATTGTTGATGGGGGACCTGAATATGCCATATGATAACTGGAGTACCTTTGCTGCAGTCAAATCCAAGAGCAGGGTCATTCTTGATGCCCTACAGGGGGCATGCCTCAAAGAGCTAGTGTTGGAACCCACTCAGCAGGGAGCAATCTTCGACCTGGTACTCTCAAATGGGGAAAGAGAAAGGATCTCAGATTTAGAAATGGGTAGCCGTCTGGGAATAAGTGACCACCAAACAGTGTGGTTCACAATAAACACAGCCATAGAGTCAAGCCATACAAAAACAAGAGTATTGGACTTTAGGAAGGCTGACTTAGGGAAAATGACAGAGTGCCTCAGAAAAGCACTAGCACATGGGCATGAAGGAGGGGTGGAGGAACAATGGGGAATAATCAAAACAGTCATTGCAGAGGCAACAAGCCTTTGTGTGAAGCAAACCGACAAAACAAAATGAAGGAAAAAACACTATTGTTCTCAAAGGAGGTGGCAGGGACAGTTAAGGAGAAAAGGATAGCATTCAGGAAATATAAGGAAACACAGCAGGAGCAGGACAGAGAAATTTATCAGTTAAAGCAGAAGGAGGCAGGGAAGGCAGTCAGAATAGCAAAGGCACAAACTCAGAAAAAGCTAGCCAACTCTGTTAAGAAGGGGGATAAAACATTTTATAGGTACATTAGGGAGTGAAGAAAGACCAAGGGAGGGATACAGAGACTCAACAAAGGGGAAGGAATGTGGGCAGAGGGTGACAGTGAGAAAGCAGGGATACTGAACAAATATTTCTGCTCAGTATTCACAATGGAAGAGGAGGGGGAGGTGCCTAAACCAAACAAGAGATAAACTCTGAATAGGGGGGTCGATACCAGTCCTTTCACAGAAGAAAGGGTTTTGAAAGAACTCCTGAAACTTGAGAGTGGACAAAGCAATGGGGCCTGATGGGATTCACTCAAGAATTCTAAAAGAACTAAGGGTAGAACTAGTAATACCACTGACTACTCTCTTTAGCAAATCATGGGAGGATAGGGTGGTACCTGAGGACTAGAGGAGGGCAAATGTGATTCCACTTCACAAAAGTGAGAGCAGGGCAGATGCAGGAAACTATAAACCAGTTAGTTTGACTTCAGTGGTATGTAAAATGATGGAATCACTTCTGAAGGAAATAATTGTTGAGTACCTAGAGGCCAGTGGGGCACAGGACCCAAGGCAGCATGGTTTCACAGCAGAAAGGTCATGTCAAATGAACCTAATAAATTTCTTTGACTGGGTGACCAAAGTAGTAGACCAGGGAGGGGCTGTGGATATGGCCTACCTAGATTTTAGCAAGGCATTGGACACAGTCTTACACAAAAGATTAATATACAAGTTAGCCAGCCTTGTAGTGAGTCCTAAGGTGGTAGCCTGGATAAAAAATTGGCTGGACAATAGGGTGCAAAGAGTAATAGTAAACGGAGTCCACAGTGAAAAAAGGAGGGTAATTAGCGGGGTACTGCAGGGTTCGGTACTGGGACTGGTCCCCTTTAATGTCTTTATAAGTGACATTGGAGAGCACCTGGAAGGAAAGGGTATGCCTCTTTGAAGATGATACAAAGATCTGCAACAGGGTTGATATACAAGGTGGGGTGGAAAGGATGAAAAGGGACTTGGAAAGGTTGGAGGAATGGTCAAATGTATGACAGCTCAGATTCAATGCAAAGAAGTGCAAGGTAATGCATCTTGGAAACAAAAACCCAGGGGAAGCGTACACAGTGGAGGGGTGAGTTAATAACAACAACAAAAATCAAAAAAGACCTAGGAGTAATTATATCAGATGGCCTAAAGGTGGGAAAGCAATGTGAGAAGCCAGTAAGGAGGGCTGGGGGGATACTGGGATGCATAGGGACAGGCATCAACAGTAGAAAACAGGAAGTTGTTATCCTTCCGTGCAGACAGTTAGTGAGACCCCATCTGGAGTACTGCATGCAGTTCTGGAGATCCCATCTCCACAAAGACATAGGCAGAGTGGAGGGAAACCAAAATGGTGCAGGGTCTATACCAGGAGACATATGAGGAGAGACTAAATGAGCTTAATATGTATACCCTTGAGGAAAAGAGGGAGAGGTGAGACATGACAGAAACTTTCAAGTATCTTAAGTGAATTATCAAAGTACAAGAGGGTAGCATCTTTCAGAAGAAGAGATGTGCAAGAACAAGGGGCATAATTTGAAGATGGGGGGATGGCTCAGAGGTAATGTTAGAAAGTATTTTTTCACAGAGAGGGTTGTAGATGCAAGGAACAGCCTTCCTGAGGAGGTTGTGGAGTCAGGAACAGTGGAAGAATTCAAGAATGCATGGGACAGGCATAAGGTAATTCTAGTGGGGGTAGGAGGAAGTAAGCTGTTGCTTAGAATCTGCAACTTATTCATCAGGTAGGGAAATGTTCAGAATAGGTGGGCCAAGCAGTCCTTATCTGCCATCAAATTCTATGTTTCTATGAGATGTAGAGTGTCAGAGTTGCTTGAGGTCAGATATGGGCCAGAACATTATATAGACACTAAAAATTAAAATACTATTAATAATTGATATCAAGTATATATTCTGAAAACTATTGTTGTATATTTACATAGATTCTTGTCCCTGAAGAAGCCAAAGGTTGGTGAAATGTTGGGCACACCAGGAGATCACTGTGTTCATTGAAAAAAGAAAATAAAACTTCAAATTTTAGAAAACAAAGAGGTGTGACTGGTTGGCTCTAATACTTTGCTTCCTGATTGGTACTTTCTTTTGGCAGACAGGATTCAGCACATCACCATATTAGTGTCTCCAAGAATAATAATCCATCATCTTTGATTGCCATTACAAAAATTGCCACTACATGTATTCATTAAAAACATTAAAGTATGCCTTAAAAATGAAGCTTCTTTACAATAAAAAGAATGATCATTGAATGTTCTTTCCATTACCAGTAACCTTCATACACTCATTCTTTAATTAAAAAAAAAAATAAAGTAGTACTCACAGTTTTAATTTCTTGCTTTCCTTACTGACTGTGAATAAACCTCTCCTATCCTTACTTGCTTACCAGAAATATCTCTTCTGTTTATCTAGCTATAAACAAAGTTGTGGATCTGCCTCATTATGAGGCCGTCTGTTATGCACAATGGAGGAAGTAATCATTTTGCTAATGGGATTCTGCAGAATTCTGAATTCTTATATTCCATGTTAAGTAACATTCTATGTATAGAAATTTACAAAACAATAGATGTTTAACAATTTGGGAGGGAGTACTTTTTACTATTTACATTTTTATTCTTTCGTATTATGACTCCTTTTGGTCTCTAACTCCAGTCTCACTGAGAAACACCCATGGTGAACCCATTCCCCCCAACCTTTGTTAGATGCTGACCTCTATGAAGGCCTTGCTATAACCCCTCAGGTGGAGTCAGTGTTGGGTGATGTACCTCCCCTGAGTCTTGTAGTTCATCAGGCAGCATCACAGGTTGTGGGGTGGATCCCATATATACCAGGGTCCATCATAACCAGTGCTAGGGCCAATTTTATGTTTGTTCCCATCTCCTGGGATGCTGTGTTTACTAATGTCAAGGGTGTGCCTCCATGTCAATGTCTGCAACTTTCCACCTCTTTCCTCACCCTTCTGAATTCACTAACTCTGTGGTCACCCTGGTGGCAGTATTGTGTAAGAGGATGGTCCCCTTCCTATTTGTAGGAGGACAGCATCCTCTGGGATGCTCAAGCCCCCTCCACTGGATGGCCACCAGTGACCTGAGCTGATTCTCAAATGAAGGTTGTATGAGTTTTTGATTAGTTACCTTTAACAACAGAAAAACTTTTTTTTTAATACAAAGCTGTTATTTTTCTCAGAACTTCCATTTTATAAGTTCAATAAGACAATCCTGTACAGAGATTGTAATGTAATAACCACACTTACAGGTGCTAAAGTCCTCACAATTCACAAGGATGCTCATTTTTGAAAAAGCATAATAGAAAATGAATAAGTAATTCACTCTATGGGGCAGGGTTTTCTTCCATACCACTTTTTGCCCACCTGCTGCCACCGTTATCCTGCCATAGAGCCCTGTGTCCCAGTTCCCCCAGTCCCATCTGCTGCTCCCTCTACAGTTTTGCCAGTGGGGATCTGCATAGAGTAGGTATGCAGCCACTACCATGACACCCGGACAGCAAAACCCCCACAGTGAAACCCTCACCATGCCTAAATTGGCATCGATGGGGTTTTTGACTCGAGACATTTTAAGACAATGGGGAGTAAATATCTACCTTCACTGTCTGAGCATCGTGGAATTAGATATATTTAGTAGGGGGGCACAGCCTGCCCCCCTCCCGTCGACCATTAGGATGTTGCCATTTTTTTCGGGATTGCATGGTGGTCGGGGTTGTCGATGGGATCCCATTGCTGTAATGGACAGTGCAGTCAGGGTTGTTGTGCTGGCATCATGGATCCCACAGAACAGGACCCAGGAGCCCCAGAGGTTCATCACATATGGCAATGGGGGGGGGGGTCATAGGATTTTTCCTGTTTTTTTTCCCCAGATGACTACACAGCATGCAATGGTGTAATGGGCAAGCTCCAGCTCTGTGGCAATATCCTTAAATGCCCGTGATTGGTCAGTGTGTGTGTGTGTGTGTGCTCAAGCTGTGCTATCACCTAGAAACTTTCAGGTGGCAGACAAGGAGCTGGTCAATGTATTCCCCATTTCAGAGGGAGGATAGCTGTGTGTTGGGATGCTCCATCCTCCCTCCTCTGGCCAGCCCCCAAATGACTCACATCTATTTCCAAACCAGGGTAGCTGGTGTGGCGTGAGGTAAAGCACTAAGAGACTCAGCCCTCTACAACATGGGGCTGGCCTTATGGGGCAGATTTTTAAATTTCTTGACACAGGTTCAGTTTCCGATTTGGGAATGCACCTGTGTCAAAATAAATGCACCAACATTTTTGATTTCTTGTTTCAAACACTGTGGCACTTTTAAAACAGTTTACCTTCTTTACACTGATTTAGCTCCACTTGATTTCCCATAAGACTATGCAGAACTAAGTCATACATGTTCCACTCCCCATAGACTGGCAATGAATAAAAGATGAAATGAGCTTGAATCATTCTTCAGTAATACTCATTTTCAACTTAAATGATACTGAAGAAAGGAAAATAATAACCCCATAACATCCTAGCCTACTGCCTATGTTATAATGACCACGGGAAGGGGGCAGTCCAAGAGTCCTTTGACTTATCTATGAAGCCCTAAAAGGCTTTGAAGTTCAGAATTTGGATTCAATGTTGCAGCCAACAATTAACAAGCTACCCTTCCAGTGACTCAGTTTATATCTGCAATTGTGTTTACTGTAAAATGAGACTCATAAATCAGGATAAGGAATTAAGGTGTGCTTTCCATCTGCTATTCTTTGGACTTGGAAAAACATATGAAATGTACCATAGGAATCAAATATGTGGAGAGTTTGTAAACCTATTTGATATCACAATTTTCTTGTATCTATCATATTAAACATTCATTTACAAAGAGCAACCATCAGGACCAGGGGGCATACAATGAAGCTGGGGGGAGGCGTAATTTCAAGATGATGTGAGGAAATGTTTCTTCACTGAAAGGGTAGTGATGCCCAGAATAGATTGTCAGTGCAATGGTGGAGTTTAGAACAATGGGGGCTTCAAGCATGCATAGGATAGATATAAGGACATAAAAGAAAGGATGAAGGTAGGTGGGAGGGTCGAAAGACAGATAAGGTAGTGGAGATAGAGTAGATAGAAACATCTGGGCAGACTAGGTGGACGAAGCAGTCTTTTTCTGCAGTTAGATTCTATGAAATGCCTTAAGGCTTTTGGAATGACATACAGTAAGGTTAGATCAATAAATCTAATATGGATCAACTTTCCCCCTTTCTCAGGGATTTAGAGTACAACATTTTCTATTTATCATGGCTTTGTAGCTTTTTCCACTTCTCAGGCCTTAAGAACTACAGGCAGCAATTTTTCTTGTAATGTTTTAGATTCTCCTTCTAACATGCTTTGTCTTCTCAGAAAGAACTGGAAGGGGGCAGGATTAGTTGTGTTCCAGGACAGTAGCTGCTGCTGTTTTCACAGGGTTCTTGTGGATATTACTTGGTAGGTTAGTTCTTTTCTTTCTTGCTTCTAAGGGGCTAGCAGGGTATTGTTCTGGGGGATCCTGGATGTTTGTAAACTGATTTAGTGGCTGTAAGTGGGGCTCTTTTTGTGGATGTTTCACTTTGTAACAGGCTGCACTGGTAGAGGCCTGTTTCTTCTGATTTAAAACCTGTTTGGTGTGATTTGCTTGGAGATGGTTATTTGAATTGGAGACCTACACTACCGGTCAAAAGTTTTAGAACACCCCAATTTTTCCAGTTTATATTGAAATTTACGAAGGTTAATGTCTCAATGTACTCTGAAATTAAAGCATAGAACAAATAAACAATTGGAGATAAAAAAGAAATCATAGAATCATTTTATTTAACAAAATTGAATCTAAATTTTTGACTCATCAAAGTAGCCACCTTTTGCAGATATACTGTAACCACCGAACACACTCGTGGCATTCTTCCTACAATGGACATCAAATATTGTTCGGGAAGTTCTTCCCAACACTGTTGCAGAAGTTCCCACAAATGTGTTGCACTTGTAGGTTGCTTTGCTTTCACCCTTCTGTCCAGTTCATCCCAAACCAGCTCGATGGGGTTTAAGTCTGGAGACTGTGCTGGCCATTCCATGATTTGAAGCCTGCCGTCTTGTTCTTTTCCTTGAAGGTAGTTCTGACATAGCCTGGAGGTATGTTTTGGGTCATTATCTTGCTGTAGGATGAACCCCTGACCAACTAGGTGTAGACCAGAGGGTATTGCATGGCGCTACAAAATGCTGTGGTAGCCCATTTGGTTCAGGGTGCCAGTCACTCTGTGCTGTTGTCCTGTGAGCCGCCTATCACGCAAGCTGTTGACTCTCAGAAACTTGTCTTCTGATTCTGTTGTGGCTTTGAGTCTGCCAGACCTCTTCATGTCAGAGTTTCCTCCAGTTTCCAAGTGCCTTTTGATGGTGTAGGAAACTGTACTCACAGACACATTGGCTTTCTTTGCAATTTCTCTAAAGCAGTTTTTGCTAACCTAAACTTTTTTTTTTAAACTCTAGCAGTTTACCACTTACCTTTGTACCATTTCAGGTTATTCACTGGACTTGAATTGCTTAAATTTCAATAAAAACTGGAAAAATGGGGGTGTTCTAAAACTTTTGACCGGTAGTGTATATCTGTTAATTTCAAGCCTAGTTTGATTTGGTGTTAGTGAAGCTGATTAAATTGGAGAACTGTTTCCTTTGGCAGCAAACATATTTTGGGGGCTTTGACTTGAATTTTGATTCCTTGTGCTGACTCCATTAGCTGTAAAGGTTAGTTCATAGTGGGGAAGGGGTGTTAATGGTCTGGCCAGGTCTCACTCAGCCAATTGAGTGGAGGCAGGGCTGAATCAGGTTGAGGTGCTAGCTGCTTTGTCTTCTCAGAAAGAACTGGAAGGGGCAGGATCAGTTGTGTTCCAGGACAGTAGCTGCTGCTGTTTTCACAGGGTTCTTGTGGATTTTACTTGGTAGGTTAGTTCTTTTCTTTCTTGCTTCTAAGGGGCTAGCAGGGTATTGTTCTGGGGATCCTGGATGTTTGTAAACTGATTTAGTGTCTGTAAGTGGGGCTCTTTGTGGATGTTTCACTTTGTAACAGGCTGCGCTGGTAGAGGCCTATTTCTTCTGATTTAAAACCTGTTTGGTGGGATTTGCTTGGGCCTGGTTCTTTAGCTGCAAGGCTTGGAGGAGACACAGGGCTGATACACTCTCTTGTCAGGTGTCTGCCCAAGACCCACCCTCCCCACCCTCCCTCCCAGAAGTCTGCAAATTTATAGGAAGACCTGCCCTGCAATTGGAGGAAAAGGCCTCTGGTGCAGCTCATGTAGTTCTAGCCACTGGGGTTGAATTTAAAGGTCGGAGAGGAGCTTAGGAGTTGTTCATTTTCCTTACATGTTTAATGTGTTGTACTGCACCTAGTAACAGAGTTACTGGTGTACAGTGGGACTGTCTCTAGGATTAGTGGGTGACCTGATTAGGCAGTAGGGGATCTTAGAATAGGGGGAACCTGGTGGCTCACCCAAGGAAACCTATTTGAAAGGGGATGGAACCACACATCATTAGGGCTGGCATCTTTGGGAGGGTGGTGGGGTGCACAGGGTGTGGAGCAGCCATGATACTGGACTGGGCTTGGAAGTTTGGTGGGTGCCCAGTGTGCTACCAGCTAGCACAGCTTAGGGAGTAGGTTGCGGGGATGAGAAGAAAGCTGGGGGAAGGGGGGGTGGTATGGTTGGGGAAGGGAGCTGGAAATCTCCCACAGGGTTGCACCAAGCACTGGGGGCAGAGGTATAGGGAAAGGAGTGCAGGAGAATACTCAGGGGTCACATAGGGACCCTGGCAGAGGGGGCACAAAAGGACACTACCAAGGAAGCAGGCAGGTAACTGGGGACTCTCACAAAGGGGGGACGGAGGGACAACATTCTCAGGGAAGTAGGCGGATAGCCAGTGCTGGACAGACGGAAGCAAGGCAGGGAGGTGGATCAGACCTTATACTTAGTAACCGCTTCAATTCTCTTCTTCTGCTCAAGGATGGGGGATGTAGCCACGACAGAGGTGGTTAGAGACGGAAAGGGTGTGGGAGTGGGGGGCAGGAGGCAGGGGCCAGATAGCAGGAAGAACAGGGGGGGACCTGGAATGCAGGAGAATGGGGGGAGCAGTGAATCGGAGCAGGAGGGGCAGGGGGAAGAGGGAGGAAAGCAAGGAGAAGGACCAGTTGGGAGGAAAGGTAAAGAAGGACCAGAAGTACAAGGAGGATTCAGTAAAGAGAGCTGAGGGGGTAGGCCAGGGGAGCACGACGAGCAAGGAGGAACTAAATGGAGACAGGAAGGAAGGGAGGATGAGCCAGGCTAGTTTAGCAGATGGGGGAGAAGGACCAGTTGTGAGCAGTGAGGGGGGAATTAACAAGGTACAGATGGATACTCAGGAGGAGGAGAGGATTGGATTGAGGAGGGAGTGGCCATGGTAAATAAGGAGGGGTATGTGGCTGCACAGATAGGGGAGGAACAAGGAGCCAGCTGGGTGGAAGGGCCGGTAGAAAGGATGAGGGACATGGAAGGGGGAATGGAGGAAAAGGAGTGGTCAGAGTGCTCTGCTGGGGATTCTATGATCAGGGGTATCAAATGGGATAGGGAGGGAGAAGCCTGGCCAGTTAGAACAAGATGCTTCCCTGGACTAACTGTGCACAGGGCTAGCATGAGGTATATCAGCTTGCAAAGGACTGTGGGGGCTCCCAGACATACTAGTCCACCTGGGCACAAATGACATTGAGGGAAGAAGCGAAATAGAGATACAGGCAAGATTCAGGGAGCTCTCGCTTGTGGTCTGTCACACATAGATGCACAGTTTCCTTTCTCAGAAATCCTGCCAGTGCCAAGGGCTAGTGGGGAACACAAAAGAAAAATTAGGGAGATAAACCAGTGGCTCAGGGAGTGATGTGAGGCCAGAGGGTATGGGTTGATGGGGATTGGGGGAGACCTGGGAGGATAAGGGGCTGTATGCTGAGATGGACTACATCTCAATTTGGAGGGAGGAATCCTTAAGTTGAAAATAGAGGAGTCATTGGCGAAAAGTGGGGTTTAAACTTGTGAAGGGGGTGGGATGGGAGAAAAGGCAGTTAAGGGATGCCGATAAGAGGGACTCTGTCTCCACCCCCTGGGGACCAGGAGGATTGCAGGAAAGACCAACTGGCAAAGTGCAGACCAGGAGAAACAGAATCCCAAGGGAACACGAGCAGGGGAAATGGAACTATAGGGAAAGGGCGGAAGGTAGTCTCAAAATGCCAGGAGCTTGGGCAATAAAATGCCTGAGCTCCAGGCGATGTTAACTGAGGGAGTAGTGGATGTGGCAGCGGTCACTGAGACTTGGGCCACTGCAAGACATGACTGGGACCTGAACCTGGAGGGTTACACTATGTTCAGGAAGGACAGGGGGGAGGGAAGGGGAGGAGGGGTAGCAATGATAGTAAA
This sequence comes from Neoceratodus forsteri, assembly GCA_016271365.2. NCBI lineage: Eukaryota > Metazoa > Chordata > Ceratodontiformes > Ceratodontidae > Neoceratodus > Neoceratodus forsteri. Next base: position 118,483,962 of record CM028136.1, on the reverse strand, counting down.
AAACTGCATTGGCATAGGGGGAGTAGAGGAGGCGGAGGGAACCGTGGAGGCGATTTGGGTCACCTTGATAACAAGGGGGGGCAAGAGTGTAAAAATAGGAGTGGTGTATAGACCCCCTGCCCTGGCGGAGGAGCTGGAGGACAGTCTGGTGGCAGATGTTAGGAGACACTGCAGACTGGCAGAGGAAAGGTGGTGGTGTTAGGGGACTTAAACATGCCAGGAACAGACTGGGAGACTATGACATCCTCTGTGACCAGGGAACAGAGGTTGTTGGATGTCTTTCAAGACGCTGCTCCTAAATCAGCAGGTGAGGGAACCGACAGGGAGGCACGGGTACTGGATGTGGTCCTGGCAGACAGTGACCAGATTGTGGCCTGGAGGTAAGGACCCATTGGCGGGAGTGACCATGCCATGGTCTGGTTCTGCCTGACCTAGGAGGGGTAGAAGGTGCAACAAAGACGGAAGTAACTACTTGGGTGATGGATTTTAAGGAAATGGAAGGACCTATGAGCATTTGATGGACATTGGGTCAGATATGACGCTGATAGTAGGTGGGAAATCATCAGGAGAGGGGTGCAGGATGCTACCAGCACCTGTGCAAGAATAAGACTAAATGCGGTAGGGCCCAAAATTCCTGTTGGTGACCAGGGAGGTCCAGGAGGTGGTGGGGAAAGAAAGCAGCCTATAAGAAATTCAAGTGCTCAAGGAGGAAAGGGATCGAGGGGAAAGGAGCAGATGGCTAGAAGGGCCACTAGAGTGGTGAGGGTGGCTAAGGCAAGGAAAGAGCAGAACCTGGCCAGGGAATTAGAGAGGGAAAAGGGGTTCTTTAGATACATTGGGGAAATATGAAGGGTGAAGGGGCAGATTAGCAGGATTAAATAGGGAAGAGATGGGCACAAGACCCAGAGGAGCAGGCTGAGGTACTAAATGAGTACTCCACCTCAGTTTTCACCAGGGAAATGGGGATGCTGTAATCATACAGGGAGGAGACAGAGATAATGAGGAGGGGGCCCCTCCACCGGCAGGTCTGGGGAGAGGGGGCACTACTGGCAGGTGGGGAGGCAAGTAGGGAGAAGAGGTACTGGAAGTGGAAATCACAGCAGAGAGTGAGGGAAGCCCTCAGCTCCTTTAAGATGGAGAAAGCACCGGGCTGGATAAATTACATCCTAGAGTGCTGAAGGAACTTGCAGATGTCCTGGCAGAAACCCTGGCAGAGATTTTCACCATCCTCTGAGGACAGGTTGGGTGCCCCAAGACTGGAAGGTGGCGCGTGTAGTGCCCATCCACAAGGGGGGACAAGGGAGGTGGCAGGGAACTACAGGCCTGTCAGCCTGACATCAGTGGTGGGCAAGGTGATGGAGGGCATTGTCAAGGAGGAGGCTAGGGGGGACCTGGATAAGTCAGGGTGCCTGGACGATGGACAGCATGGATTCATCCTGGGAAATCGTGTCAGACAAACCTGGTGGAGTTCTATGACTGGGTGACAAGTGCCTAGGACCTGGGTGAACCAGTGGATGTCCTCTTCTAGACTTCAGCAAGGCATTTGACTCTGTTCCTCATGTGGGCCTGTTGGATAAACTAGGAGAAATGGGGGTGGAAACCAGATGATCCGATGGATAGGCAATTGGCTCCAGGACCGGACCCAGAGGGTCGTAGTTGGTGGATAGTCTCTTCCCCAAGGAGGGCCAATAGTGGGGTCCCACAGGGATCAGTCCCTGGGCCCCTTCTGTTCAATGCCCATGTATCTGACATATGACAGGAATCAGGGTGAGATGAGTCTCTTTGCAGATGACACGAAACTGGGGGCGGTGGTGGATGGGGAGGAGGGGAGGGTGGCCCTGCAGGGGGACCTGGAGGCTCTGGAAAGATGGTCTAGAAAGTGGAAGCTGAGGTTTAATGCAGGGAAATGCAAGGTACTCCACCTGGGGGCCAGAAACCCAGGCCAAGTGTACACCCTGGGCGGGGAATACTACAAGTCTCAATGGCTGAGAAGGACCTGGGGGTGGTGGTGGATGTCAAGATGAACAACTCTGAGACTTGTAGGAGGGCAGCAGCCAAGGCCAACAGGATGCTGGGATGCATCATGGGGGATCACCTCCAGAAGGAGAGTGATACTCCTCTGTATAACTGCTTGGTGAGGCACACCTGGAGTACTGCATGCAGTTTTGGAGGCCGCACTTAAAGAGGGACATTAACCTCCTGGAGAGGGTCAGAGGAGGGCAACCAAAATGATTTGGGCTTGGGGACCCAGGACCTATGAGGAGGAAGCTTGAAGAGCTAAATATGTACACTTTGGAAGAGAGAAGGGACCCGGGGGACATGATAGAGGTCTTCAGGTACATGAAGAGGGTAAATAGGGGAGGAACAGTGAGGGTGCTTCGAAGGAAGGAGGAGGGGGCCACTAGAGGGCATGGGTGGAAGCTGGAGGGGGGAAGATTCAGGGGAGAAAGGAGGAGGTGCTACTTCACTGAGAGGGTGGTAGAGCCATGGAATGCACTACCTAGGGGGCTGGTGGAGGCAGAGACAGTGGAGGGTTCAGAGAGGGGTGGGACAGGTACAGGGAAGGGTTCAGGAAGCAAAATCCAATGCAGCAAGAATATCCGGAACTGGGAAGGGAGAAGCCAGAGAAGGCGAGGGGGACAGCAAGGTCAGCACCCAGGGTGGGGGCTGACCAAACGAGCAGACACGAAAGACCATTAGGCCTATTCTGCTGGCATTTTAGTATGTTAGTATGTTAGTATGCCTCTTGTAGCAGGCCTTTTCACACCTATCTCTTTACCTCAGTCTCACCATCTCTGTTTGCTTTGTATATTAAATGTTAGGTCCCATTATTCAATTAACCCTTGTCTAATAATCCATGAAGAAATGCTCACAGGGTAATATCAATTAATAGTACTCAAACTACTGAATAGAAGAGATAGACTGTGCCCACTTCATTGAGACCACTATTCCAACCCTCTGCTCACTCATGTGACTTAAGCAACCAATATTTACAATTCAGCCCTTGTGGTCTGAATGGTAATTTCTAGTTTAACCCCTTCAGTCCATGACATAAGAAGAAAAGGAAAAAACTTTTATACATTTTACCATCTTGCAATATACATGCATCTCACACACTTCCTTCCATACTGTATATTACTAAATCTATGCAGCCTTTTCTTAGCACTCAGTAAGGGGGTCAGTAACCCAGACAGGCAGGGTGTCATTAGCCCAGAGGGGTTATGGGCCGAAAATGATCAAAATACCCTGTTACATATGGCTATTTTCAATGTTATACATTGACAATGTCTGTTTTTGTTCAAAAAACAGATTATTTATTGGCAGGGTCAGTGACTCAGAAGGTGCCTCTGAGGTCAGAAGATCAGAAGTTTGTGGGTTGTAGCCCTACAGTGCATCAGGAATCTGGTGTAAAATCCCAATGCTGATGCTATAGTGCAGCATAAGGTGAGTGTTGTACTCCTAAGGGGCTGTCTTTTGGATGAAATGCTAAACTAAGGTCCCCTCTGCCTCTTCTGGTAGTTGTTCAGGTAGACATTAAAGATACCATGGCACTCATCGAAAAGAATAATGGGAGGTTTTCTTAGAAAGTCAGAAATACAAAGCAATGCAATAAACACAAAACAAACAACAATAACAAAACATCTTATCAAATTGAAAACAAAAACATAGCCCAAAATACTCAAACCCTACCATGTCTCAAATCACTGCACACAAATAACAAAGGAAAGGAAAAAAGACAACACTGATTTCCTACACATTGTCTATTACAAAAATTATTTCAAATCACTATAATCTAATATAAATGGAATTTTTACCTGTTCCATACTATCTTAGGTTGATCTAAGCAGCACCAATCCCACCCTTCCCCCCATCAGCTACATTGACTGCTATTGACTACTAGTGGAGGAAGATGGCAGCCATGCTGGGCCTGCCGTTAAGAGCAGCAGCTTAGAGTTTTAGTTTTAAAGTACATTTCTGGTTTGTTTTATAGTGTATTTTGTTTGTATTTATTTTATTTTGTAATTACTTCACTTAGTTGCATCCCAGGTGATCATTAACAATAGTTTGCCCATTTTTTCAGTTATGGTGTGTTTCACCATCTGTTTTAGTGTCAGATGCCAGTATTATGATTTTGCATTGAGCAGTCATCTGCGGGTTGCAGATTATGGACAACACTTTTGTGATCTGTTTTCTCCAACAAACTGGAGCATTTGATGGATTGCGTTCCTGCCTTGGGATACTGTTTTGAATCCAGAGGATCAGTGGACTCTCAAGAAGATTTTCCCACATGGATTTATGACAGTTGGGCTGAGAGCCGTTGGTTTTGAACCTTCTGTCTTAGGAAGCGAATCATATGACAAGAAGAAGGATCTGTTTGCCATGCGGTAGATTGACTATAACAGGAGACTTGGTGGAGGTAGGTCCCGGACCTGGGTCAGTTCCCCTTAGGGGTAGCCAGGAGGTGCCGACTAGAAGATTGAATGCTTCTAGGCTTGGCCTGAGGTCTCAGAGAGTCACCTGTCAAGGTCATGTGCACCACTGAGGTCTAGGCTGGGGAGTTGATTGGGTTTCAGGGCACCTGCTCTCTGGTCAGGTCATTCCTGAAGTTGACACTGTTGAGAGACATTTCCATCTGATTGGACCAAATTTTCTTGGGATTTGGTCATGGTTTTGGACAGCTGTGAATAAGAACATTTACTAGTGAAGACTGCTGGACTTTCATGGCAGAGAAATGGGCAAGGAACACGGGACCTTATTTGCCACAAGTATTTTGAAAACTAAGCTAGTTTTGCAATTATATCACCTGATCATTTAAGGAGGAAGTAAGAGTGCCTTCATTTGGTTTTACTTGGGCACTGTAGATTCTGAAAATTGTAGCAGTGAGATTGCTACATTACTTGGTTGTCTATTCTTGGTGAAGGAGGTGGTAAGAGCTCCTCCTTTCCACTACAAATTATTGAGAAGCTGTAGTGAGCTTTCCTTTTTGAATTGGCCAGGAAAACTGGACACTGTGAAGATGCTGGACAGTGCAATGATACAGGACAGTAATGAACTGATATATTTTGTTTGCATTTCATACTAGGTTTAAAGACGGTGCTGCTGTTGTTTTGATACTATGCTATAACTAAGATAGATATAGCTTGCTTTGGATTTTGTTGAACGTAGGGGTTAGTTATAGGGAGGAGTGAGTGAGTGAGTGAGTGAGTGAGTGATTGGTTTAATTGATATTACTGTGGGGGTTTAATTGTAGCTTTGGGGAGTGTGGAAGAGTGAGAGAGACTGTATGGGTGGTTGACTGAGTGAGTGTTTGATTTTAAATTATAGCTGCTACTTAGTGATTACAGCAGGATGTGTTGGCAGAGAGCCTCTACTGGCGGGTACTACTCTCCCACTGAGCTTTCTACCCTCTGTCCCTTCGATGCCTCCCACTGTCAGTGGAGGTCTACGGGCATTGCCATGTTCTGGGTATAGCCAGGGGTGTCAGGGCCATCAGGGTGCATCTTGGTAGGGGAATGGAGTGGAGTGGGGTGGAGTGGAGTGGGTGAATTGGGGTTGTGGTGTCAAGGAGACACCCTGTGGTGAAATGGGCCCAAGAAAGGGGTCCATCCTGCCTGTTGCCCACACCCAAGGGCTCCACTTTGTGTGGGCAGATAGTGCAGTCATCTTTAACTGCCTATTCAACCCAGGCAGTGTTATGAAATGGCAGGTCAATTAGAACCAAGACAGCAGTAATAGCTGAATTTGTTGGGTCATCCAACCTGGCATGCATCACCAAGACCTGACTGGATTAGAATGCTGGTCTCATTTTGGAGTCAGCTATCAGCTACACTTTTGAATGTATCATGGGAGCAGGTGTGGGCTATAGGATACTTCTCATCTACCGTCCTCCCTGGGGTGAGAAGGATTTCCTCCAGGAAGTCATAGACTTCATCATCGGAATGATGTTGGAGTCCCCCAGGTGGTTGGTGCTGGGGGACTTCAATGCCTGGGTCAAAGATGAACTCTTGCTTTTTGGTCATGACATCCATCATCCTCCAACTGATGGTTTCATTGGGCTTTACACAGGTGATTACCTCTACAACCCATATACAAGGTCATTCGTTTGACCTAGTGTTTCTGCTGGGGATGGAGATCTCCAATGTGGTGGTGGAACCCATCATGTGGTCTGATCACCACACTATAGGGTTCAGTTTTGTTGCCTCCTCAATAGACCTGTCCCTACGGAGATGGTCTGGTACCACCCTTTGTGGGGTATTACCCCTGATCATCTTATGGCAGTGCTGGATCTATCGGGGAGTTTGAATGGATCCAGAGAATCTTTTGCTAGCCTATAATAAGGTGGTAGGTGCTGCTCTGGATTCCATAGCTCCTGTCCTGGTTCACCCTCCCACCCTTTGCCCTCAGCTCCTTAATTTGATGGGACCTTGAGGGAGGTGAGGAGAGTGGGAAGAAGGTTGGAGTGTTGCTGGTGGAAATCAGGCCTGATTGATGACAAACTTAGACCGATGTCCCATTACAAGTATTTTTAATCTGCAGTCTCCTGTAGGAAGGCAGAGTTCCTGTTCAGGGAGATTGCAGCTGTATGAAATTGACCACCTCAGTTTTTCTGGACTGTGGACAGGCTGCGCTGTCCAGCCTATCTCCAGAATTGGGGGAGCCTTTTCACAGAAGAAGTGTGATGAATTCACTGAATTTTTCAAGGATAAGGTTGGCACCATCAGGTCTGAGATCTGCACAGCCCATTCAAAAGGGCAGAGTGGAGATTAATATGAGATTAAAAGCACCCGGTTTGTCTGGTCAGAGTGTGGCCAGTTGGTAATTGAGCATGTCATGAAGATAATCCAGGGCTTGTGGCCAATTTATAGTAGTTCAGACCCTGATCCAACATGCCTCCTAGTGGGGTATATGGAGGTAATCAGACCAGTCTTGGCTGAGATAGTTAGGTGTTTGTTAGAGACCGGGGTGTTTCCAGATGCCCTGAAAGAGGTGGTGGTTCACCTCCTCTTGAAAAAACCTTCTCTTGACCCTGACTGTCTTGCAAACTACAGACCTGTCTCTAACCTGCACTTAGGGGGCAATGTTATTGAGAAGGTAGTTGCATCGAAGCATCTGACCATCCATGATATCCACAATCCTCTCCAGTCTGGTTTCAGAAAAAAGGCATAGTACAGAGACTACAAGGGTTTTGGTAGTTAATTATCTTCTGACAGTGAGAGATTGGAGGGGCCATTCCTTCTTGGGCCTCCTTGATCTCTCTGCAGTATTTGACACCGTAGACCATGGGGTGTTGCTAGAGCAACTGAGGCTACTCTTTGGGCTATCTGGTACAGTCTTCAGATGGTTTCACTCTTTCCTCATGGGCAGGATGCAGATAGTGGAGTCTGGGGTGATTTCCTCAGCTCTTTCTCCCCCTGCCTTGTGGGGTGCTGCAGGACTCTGTGCTTTTTCTCATGCTGTTTGCGGTGTACATGCTGCCATTGGGAGACATTATTAGGCAGTACAGGTTGAGTTTTCACTATTATACAGATGATACTCAACTGTATATGTCCTTTGTGACCAAACATAATGACGTTGTTTCAGTCGTCAACAATTGCCTTTCTGAGATTCAGAACCAGATGAGTGCCAACTGGTGTAGGCTGAATCGGGATAAGACTGAGGTGTTGGTTATGGACCCAGGTCATTGAGGAGAGTGGTCTTGGGCTGGGCATCCATCCAGGCTATGAATAGTGAATAGGAGGCAACCAGCTAGTGGCCTCTGATTGGTGTGGAATCTGGGCATTATACTTGATAGTGAGCTGACACTTAAATCTCAAGTGTCAGCCATTGTCAAGACCTCATTTTACTATCTAAGGAATATCACCAGGATAAAACACCTGGTCCCACCAGAGAATCTTCTGAATTTGGTCCATGTCTTTGTGACCTCACACCTTGATTACTGCAATGTCCTATACCTAGGGCTATGGGGGGTGGACCTTTACCACCTAGAGCTGGTACAGAATGCAGTGGCCAGGCTGTTGATTGGCTTATCGAGATCTTGCCATGTCATGCCTGTACTCCGTGGCCTGCACTGACTGCTGGTGTGGTGGAGAATCACCTTCAAGGTCGTGTTACTGACTTATAAAGTCCTACATGGACAAGGACCACAGTATCTGCAAAAGATCTCCTTTGTCCCTACTGCCCCCTTCGCCCTCTCCACTCCACCAACAAGGGATTGTTAGAGATTCACAGGGTCCATTTGACAAGTTTGGGAACCAGATCTTTCACTTTTGCAGCTCCAACCCTGTGGAATTCTCTACCTCATCAGATTAGAGAGTGCCCATCCATAGAGGCCTTTAAAGCTGCCCTAAAATCTTATTTATTTGATTCAGCTTTTCCTAACAATAAATTTCTGCTGCTTTAAATTCATTTTATTGTTATGGGTTGATTGATAATTGTTTTTATGATATTTGTACAGTGCTATGATCTGCTAGAATAGCGTTCCAGAAATAAAGACTTGATTGATGATTGATTGATTATGTCCAGCCATGACCCCGACAAAAGCCTGTCCAAAGTGCTTTGAGTTGTGTGTTAGACACTTTCTTGCAATCTATTTTATAAACCTACTTTATGGATGATTCACACATTTTTGCCAAGGCTTCATAAAATGTTTGTTGTTGCTGTAACACCAAATGACACTTTGCCTGCTACAAATAGAATTTGAGGCAGGCACAAAATACTATCAGTGTGTTATCATTATACTTCATTAAATTTGCTGGAAAGTCTCCTAGAATCAAACATTCATAGGTTAACCTTCCGAACCATGGAAGCCTCCATTTATTTGCTACATATTTCCAAGAATCATGTACATAATAGCATTCCAGAAAAAAAATGTCCATTGTTTCCATCTGTGCTGCACAGTCTGGGTAGGGATAAGTTCTTTCTTTTATAGATTTGTGTTTGTTGTTTCCTCACACATTTAATCTGCTCTATGAACAAAGCTTTAGTACATCCCACATACATACAGGAATACATATATCCAGCAATTGTATCAATAGTAAATAGATTTTCTCTAGTTTACAATTTTTGAACAGTGGGTCAGGTGGACAAATACTTATCATGGCAGTATCATATAATTGTTTCCAGGATAAATTCTCCAAGAATATCTGGGCACCTTCCACTTATTAAGTTTTTGTAAAATGGGTGTAAGAAATTCTGGAACCAACACTCTCTATGTATGTTTAATTGGTGCATCCTGCCACCTATTTAAGAATCCATTTAATAAGCATTTCACCCATTTATTTGTTCTAGTTGAATGGGTCTACAGCCAAATTCACTGTGGTAGATGAACATAAAGTATTAAAATATGCTAAAGGATGAGGCATGTTAACACCTTCCTTTTGTTTTGATAGGTATATAAATTCTCATTTAATGGGGTTAAGATGACTCACCCAAAGTTTTAAAAAAAAATACTGCATGCTCTGGTTTCCAAATGAGTCAGTAAATGAAAAATGTAACTGACGTACAACAGGAGTGCAATTATGAATTGTTTAATAATCCACACTTTTTTTATGTTTTGAAAAATTCCATCTGTACTTTTAATTTCTCAGACCACTTAAAAAAAAGGAAAACAATTTAGGGAACTTCCCCAGTGTCCTGGCCAAAGTTCCCCATTCACTAAATACACTACCAACAGCTTTAATTCAAGTTCAGTTTCAGTTGGTTTCCATCTGTATCCATTCACCCTCCAGCCCCCATGGATGAGGTTGAAAGTAGGCAGAATTGCCTAGTCCTCCTCTCCTGGTGAACAAAAGGAAGGAAGGAAGGAGAAGAATCATCATTTATATGGCACTTTTCATACACAATGTATCCCAAAGTGCTTTACAAGCAATGCTAGACTAGTAGGGAAGTGACTGAATGTACATTTGTGGCCATATTGCACATCAACACCCACACACATAGTCTGGACGATTGCATGAACTGATTTTATGGGAAGGGAAATATTGGCCATGACACCCGGAATGTCCCCTACTGTTTGCAAAGAATGCCTTGGGTTCTTTTACTTCCAGCTGTACACCCAGCAGGACTTCACCAGGATGAGTAGAAGGGACCTCAGTTTAAGGTCTCATCCAGAGGATGGCACACCCCAACAGTTTAGCACCCCCCCAAATACTGCACTTAACTGCCAGCATTTTTATGTACGAGTCCAATCATGGTGTGGGACAAGAACCCAAGACTTTTTGGTCCAGAGGCTGATGTGCTACCAACTGAGCCATGCTGACAAAGAAATAAATGGTAGTCTACTGTAGTAATTAAAGTACTGATCTTTGAACCAGGAGATCCTGGTTCAAATCGCACCAAAGCCACTTACGCAATGTGTATTGTTTGGCAACTCAATTAAACTTCAAGTGCAGAGATGTGTGATGAGGCTGCACTTCTCCTCATAGAACAAAATGCTATTTTTTTACATTTTGCAGAAATTTTGAGGAATTTTTTCAAAGTGAAGTTGTCACCTCACAAAAAACAAGTTTCCCAATTTAACCACTCTTTTACTTGGAATAAAAAGACACAAAGTGCAGATTTGTCCATGGAAATCTGCACTTTGTGGCTCTTTATGTAATTGTCCAATAAAGTGCCACTAAGCAGAAGTGTTTTCCTGTGAAGCTGGGTAAACAGATGAACAAAATGGTCAGGTGAGTAGGGCTGTGAGTAGAGATGCTGTGAAATTTAATTTCACCGGTGAATATCTAGCTAAATTGTGAATTTCACTGCATGAAATATTTCACAAAATTTGTGCATTATGTGAAATATTTCATGGGAGGAGATCACATGATGCAGAACACAGACTAACAGCTCCTCCATATCACTCCAGCCATCCGCTCAGATATAATTACTTTTCGTTGTGGTTAAACCTTGCAAAAGCTATTTCTAGCTACAATTACTGTTAGTAGAAAGCATCCACTACCTGTTTTGGATCACTCAAGGAAGTAGAAATGAGAGCACCACTGAATCACACCCCTCCAGTAACTCCAGAGAAGCCCGCAAAGAAACCGCGGGCCAAGAGCACAACAGATGTAGTGATCTCTACGCTCACTGCAGCGGAGCAGGATCCACTTACGTTACATCAATTCCAGGCTGAATTTGCTCCCTTCAGAGATGAGCTCCTTTGTATTTCTTCTGAAATCAAATCACTTACTCAGGCCATGGAAGATGTGTCACAATGGGCATCAGATAACCAGAATTAGCTCTCTCAAAAAGAGGGCTGAAAGAACTGATCCTGAGCTCGTGGCCATGCGGCAAAAAATGTCTCGCCTAGAGTTAGAGGTGGAGGACCTAGAGGGCCTTAGTAGATGCAATAACACGGTCCTTATAGGTATTCCTGAAGGAGAAGAAGGAATGGACAGTAGTCTCTTTATGCAGAAGTTACTGGAGAAAATGGCTGGCTCCTTGCCATTTGTACCGAAATATATAATTGAAAGGGCACATAGGGTTCTCCACCCAAAACCATCAGTGGAGGCCCCACCTCATCCCCTGATTTTCAGGTTTCTAAATTTCCTGGAAAGACAACATGTTTTACTTGAACGTAAGGGCCTGCAAGAAGTGAGATGGGAATGGAACAAAATCAGGATAACACAAGATCTGCCTGCTACTGTGCGCCAGAGAAGAACCGCTTTTCATCCGCTAGTATCTCGACTTATAGTGGCTGGGATTAAATTCAGGATGTCCTATCCAGCCAAACTTGAGGTCCTAATAGCTGAGAATTGGTCATAATACGAGGATCCTGATACTGCAGTAGCCAGATTGAAGATAGTCCTTCCTGACCTCTTTTGTGATCCCTAAACAATTAATGCAGAACGAGGGGAACCAGTTTGGTTAAAAGTGGTGCAAAATGTGTGCCTTATTTGATAAAACCTCATTCCTAATGAAGATCCTTGATCTCTGCTTTGGAATACGCTATAGGTACCTCCTTGCTTTAGTCTCCTTAAGACCTCATCAGACTCTGTTACTGACAGCTTCTACTGCAAACAGCAATCTTTAAATATGAAAACCAGCAGGGATTGATGACTGTGTCCAATGGATTGCTTCCCTACTACATGATGGCTGGTCTCGCTTCCTTTACCAAGTACCAGGGAGTTAGATTGGGGGGGCTCTCTCCCTACTTGACAGTATGCATCATCGAGCAGCTCTTTCTAATATTTTGATTCCTGGAGTTATTTACTTATACACCACTAGAGGGAGCCCTTGGTATGTGCTATGGTCCTGTTTTATTTTGTTCAACAGATGCAACGCCTGGGCAGTTTGCCTGTAGTGATTTCAACGATCGAGGTACTAAGGTCTTAGTTTTGTTTTTGGAGAGTTATGGTTGCAGTTTATATCACCTGGGACTGCTTCATAGAATGGAATCGCCATATGTCCTACACTTAAAGGGACAGTGAACCTGATTTTGCCCCTCCAGGGCTGCATTATTTTTGCTGTGTTTTTATGGAAGTTATCTGGCTTTGTTGAGCCAGGCACATTAAATGTATTATTTTTGTAGGTGCTGGTGCAACTGTATTTTTTATGTTAGAAGTTTTAGTTTTATAATTAAGGAATTTGTGCAAGGGAGTGATCCCCTCTGTTTATATTTGACTTTCTACCCAGACATCAACAGGGAATACCGGACATCTGTCATACTCGTTTTTTGGGTAAAAAGATTGATTTCTACTTCATCATGTATATAGGCTGTCTAACAGCATACCTTTAAATGTTTAATTTTTTCAAGATGTTTGAATTTCTTCAGGGATACGAATCGCATCTCACTTCTTATCTCTGGTAGGCTGCTTAAGGATAGCTGTGAGCATAGCTAAATAACCAGGATTTATATTTTCCTTCTATCAATATGTTTAGTACAATGTTAATGGATAGATAGTGCCTACTTAGAAACATAGAAACACAGAATTTGACGGCAGATAAGGATCGCAAGGCCCATCCAGTCTGTCCATTTCTTTTTCTACCTTATAAATGTGCCATCTGCCTTTGCTCTGTCAGTGGCCTATCTATTCATAGTCATTTGTATTGCTCCCTTATGCCTATCCCATGCCTGTTTGAAGCCCTGCACTGCATTCATAGCCACCACTTCTTGTGGTAAGCCATTCCATGCATCCACCACCCTTTCTGTGAAAAGGAATTTCCTCACATTCCCCCTTAATCAGCCCCCCTCTAATCTCATGCTGTGTCCTCTTGTCCTGCTATTTTTCTTATATTTAAACATGTTAGACTCTTTCACATTGTTAATGCCCTTAAGGTGTTTGAATGCCTCGATCATATCACCTTTCTCTCTCCTTTGCTCAAGGGTATACATATTGAGCTCTGTTAATCTGTCCTCATATGTCTTCTGATGAGTCCTGCCGTGATTGCCCTTCTCTGGGCTGCCTCAATTTAGTTAATGTCCTTGTGAAGGTGTGGCCTCCAATACTGCACACAGTACTCCAGATGGGGCCTAACTAGTGTCTGTAAGAGGGATTATTACCTCCTTACGGCTTGTGATACCCTACTAATACACCCTAACACCCCAATAGCCTTTTACCTACTGCTTTAGAGGTCTGTTTGATGATTTCAGGTCATCAGTGATGATGATACCCAAGTCTCTTTCTTCCTTTGTGACTGCTAGCAACCCTCCTAGCCTATAGGTGGCTCAGGGTTTCTCTTCCATGTGAATGATTTTGCATTTCTTTGCATTAAATCCCAGTTGCCACTCTTCTGACCATTTTGCTAGTTTATCCAGATCTCTTCTCATTCTGCCCACCCCATCTGGATCATCTACTCTGTTGCAGATCTTGGTGTCATCTGCAAACAGACAAGCCTTACCTCTAGTCCATCTGCAAGGTCACTAATGAAGATGTTGAAGAGGACTAGCCCCAGGACTGATCCCTGAGGTACCCCACTTGTGACTTGCATCTCTTCTGACTGTATACCATTTACCACCACTCTCTGTTTTCTGCCCACAACCAGTTTGCCACCCAGTTGACCAACTTCTGACCCATCCTGAGCCTACCCAGCTTATTTATCAATCTTCTAGTGGAACAGTGTCAAAGCTTTGCTGAAGTCAAGGTAAGAACATCAACTCCCCTTGGTCCACCACTCTGGTTACCCAGTCAAAGAAATCTATGAGATTAGTTTGACAGGACCTTCCTTTGTAAACCCATGCTGTCTTGGATCCTGTGCTCCTATGGATTCCAGGTGTTGTACTATCCTTTCCTTAAGGAGTGCCTCCATAATCTGCCCACTACTGAGGTAAGACTGACTGGTCTGTAGTTCCCACGCCTCCCTCGCTACCACTCTTGTGGAGCAGTATCACATGAGCCCCTCTCCAGTCTTCTGGGACCCTTCTTGCTCAGAGACTCACTAAACAGTTCTGCTAATGGCTCTGCTAGTTCCACCTTTAGCTCCTTAAGCACCCTAGGATGTATGCCATCAGGTCCCATTGCCTTATCCACCCTGAGCTTAGCAAGCTCTGGTAGGACCCTTTCTTTTGTGAAGGGAGTAGTGCTCAACTCCATCCCCCCTGTGTCCATGATGCTGAGCTATGGGCCCTGCCCTGCCTTCTCTTCAGTAAATACTGAGCAAAAGTATCTATTTAGGATAGATGCCTTTACAGGGTCCTCCTCCTCCTCACATGCTCCCTTTCTCCATTAAGCTTAGCAATACCCCTCTGGACTTTCTCCTTTCACTAATGTATCTATAGAAAGTCTTGTCACCTTCTTTACTGTTCGTGCTAGTGTTTCCTCAGTTTGGGACTTTGCCTGCCTTACTGCCTTCCTGCTTCCCTTAGGGCAGTTTGGTATGCTCTCATCTTCATCCCGTTGTGTTCCCTTATATTTCCGAAGGCCAGCCTTTGGTTCTGACCTTTTCTGCTACTGTATTTGAGAACCAAAGTGGTTTCCTTCTTCTTTGCACTTCCTTTTCTGTTAACACAATGGGATGTTGCTTCAAGTATTGCATCCTTAATGCTTGCCCACTTTGCCTGTACCCCTCACCTGTGTTTCTTTTGCCAGGGCTAGCTTAACTCTGTTGGCCATCTTATCAAAGTCAGCTCCTCTGAAGTCCCATATTTTTGCCTTGGAATGGGATGATTTAGATGTAGTAGCCAAATTGAACCATATCATGTGATGGTCACTGGCCCCCAGGTGACCTTCTACCTGGAGATCTGTGATCCCTTCCTTGTTAGTCAGTACTAGATCTAGGATAGCCCGGTCTCTTGTGGGTTGCTGTACCAGTTGTTTGAGGCCCATCCCCTGCAGGGAATCCACTGTGTGTCTAGTTCTGGCAGATGTTCCTGCTGGTATTGACCAATCTGTATCCGGCATGTTGAAGTCTCCCATTATCAGAACCTCCCCATTTAGCTGTCATGTTTTGTATGTCTTCTAACAGTATGTGTCTATGTCCTCCCCCGGGTCTGGGGGCCTGAAGACAACCCCAGTTCTTATGGCTATCCCATTTCCTGTTTCCAGGGTGACCCACAGTTCTTCTGGCTCCTTATGTGTATTCTGAATTTCTGTAGCTTTGATATTTTCATTGACATACAGGGCCACTCCTCCCCCCCTTTTTGCACCTTGGTCTCTTCCGAACAATACATAGCCAGGTACTGAAGTCTCCCAAGTGTGGTTACTGGTAAACCATGTCTCACTAATTGCTACTATGTCCAGTTTAGCCTCTGACATTATTGCCTGAAGGTCTGGGATCTTATTTTCCAGGCTGTGAGCATTTGTTTACATGATTTTCCATTGGTCAGATTTTGGTGTGTTAGTTGTTGGGTGAGGTTTGGCATTACCCCTGTGCATCGTATGGGAAGACAAACCTTTTTTCTTACCTGGTGATGCAAATGAACTGCAAACATGCTGAATCCTGTTTGACCACTAGCTGAGGGAGGAGGGGTGTTCTTCCCATTCGATGTATGGGGTGCTGCACCCCTCTCCCCATTTGCTAGTTTAAATATTCTGCAAAGACGTCAAACTTCTGCCCCAATGCACTGACTCCCTCCTTAGTCAGATGCAGTCCATCAAATTTAAAGAACTTTCGCTCCCAGAACTGTTGCCAGTTCCCTACAAATCTGTGTCCTTTTTCCTGGCACCAGCCCTTGAGCCACGTGTTTAGCTCACCTAGCTCCCCTTCTCTGACCTTCCGTCCATCTGCTCCCCTCTCCCAGATTGGCAGGATCTCAGAGAAGGAGATGCGGACAAAATAGATGATAGTTTGTCACCCAGCCTGGTCAGGTGTTCCTTGGTCTCCACAACTGACCAGCTGGTGAGATCATTAGTCTCTATGTGTACTAGGACATCAATGTTTTCTCCTGCTTTGTGAACAATTTTAGCAATGCGGTCAGTGTCTCTCCATGCTGATGTGCCTGGGAGACATCTGATCATTACCCCTGGCTGGAGATGGTATCAACTCTCGAATCATGGAGTCTCCTATGATCAGAAGTCTTTTGGATTTCCTTTTTGCTTTTTTTGTTTTGGTTCCTGATTTGGGTGAGTTTTGTTGTGCTAGCTCCTGTGCTGCAGTGTCCTGTTCTGCAGTGTCTTCTGCCTCTTTGTTTGATTTTGGAGATAGAGGCAGATACCTGTTTGTAGTGTTTATATGGTTTTTGGAGGTAATATGTTGGAGAGCAGAGAGTGATGGGGCACCCGATTTGCCCCTCCTAACCACCTGCCAACCACCTGGACCAACTACCCTCTGCAGTTAAGGTTTTTCTGTTGGATGCTGGGGAAATGGCGGGTGGTTCTTATAATGCATTTCCTCTTGAATATGAAATTTGAGGCATGCAATCTCTGCCCATGCTGCCCGGAGCTGAGCCCCAAGATCTCCAAAGGCCCAGCATGCAGGACAGTGTCCTAAATCCTGTAAGACTGTCCTTCTGAAAATTGTTCCACAGTACCTGCAGTTAATGATATCCATTCCAGATAAGTTGCTGGGTTTATAACCGAGTCAGAGTAATTAGAAGGAAAAAAAGGAAAAAATTGCAAGTAATGGTTTGATTGTGTTTTGTTTAACTTGTTATAACAAGTTAAATTACTAGTGCCCATGTAAATGAGCTCACCTTGTGGAGGCCTCCTTGATCCACCCTTCCTGCTCTGCCACAGGAAATGTCACAACTGCTGTACCTTATAAAAGAGTGTAGTGTGGGTGGTTGAGATGGGGTGGTGGCTGGGCCCTTCCCCTGCCAAAAAGAAGAACCACGGATGAAAGAACAAGGAGGTAAGAGCAGAAACAATCAGTCAAAACAAATGCAGTAACCCTGAAAGCTATCCTAATGTTAGATAAAACTGTAAAACCAGTAAAGCACCACCTGTAATAATTTCAGAGAAGATATAAGCTGTAAGAAACACTTGCTACAGAGAAAAATAAAGCAATGAAATGTTAGCAATAAACAGTAGTAATCCTGTGAGTAAAAAATTAGAAACAACACCACACAGTAAATCTGTTTAGCCAAAATAAGTCTTAATCCTTTTCCTTGTTCTGGTAACTTTCACTCTGCCTTCAAGCAGTCTTAGAAGGAAAGAGCTCAGGTGAAGCTAGTGCCTTGGCCAGCAAACCAAGTCTTCACCTCAAGATATCAACTAACCTGACTTTTAACCTTCTTTCTGTTGGAAATTACTGACAGTTTGCCAGCTCCACCTCAACATACACACCATTCCTTTGAAGAGCTGTGGAGGAAGCAATTAGCTCCTTCAATGTGAGAAGGAGACTGAAACACCTCTGAGACAACAAACCTTTTCAAGAAACAAAAAAACAAGAATAAAATAAAACACAGTGTCAAACAGTAATTTTGCTAGCCCAATGATAAAAAGTCAAAAATGTAAGCTCCACCTGTAATAAGTAATTTTAGAGAAGATATACCCTGTAAGAAACATTTTGCTACAGAGGAAAATAAAGCAGTAACAGAAGATATACCTTGCAAAAGACAATTTGAATCAGAAGATTACAGCAGTAATCTGTTAGCACACACCTGTAGTCACACCTTGTAATAATGCAGAAGAAGGTATACTAGCAACAACAATTTGAATCAGAGAAAAATAAAGCAATGAAATGTTAGCAACAAACAGTAGCAATCCCTGTGAGTAAAATATAAAAACAACACCACACCGTAAATCTGTTAAGCCAAAATAAGTCTTAATCCTTTTCCCTTGCTCTGGTAAGTTTCAGACAGAGCTTTCAAATCTAATATAGAGTAGGGGGGTTATTAAAATGTTTGGCTTTTTAAGGTTACTACTTAACCTGTTGGTTCATTAAGGCAAGTATATTGTTATATGTTCATAGTTAGCAAAAGGTTAGATAAGGTGGATGGAGGAGGGGGAGATAAGTGGTAGTGTACTGCAGAGCACAGTTTAGACTACAGAGGGTGGGGGTAGGCAGGAAATCATCTGTTTTTGTGAGTCAATCCGGATTCTTTAGACTTCAGGATCTGGATACAGGTTCTTGATTCACGGATGCCAGGAATTGGGGTACTAAGTATAGAGCTAATGGGGGGGGGTTAGAACTAGGGAGAGTATTGCAGAGAGGACACAGATGGAGGTACAAGGGTTTCCTGACTATTTTTCTGCATTGCAGGATGAATACACCGGCATGGTAGTTCTATGGCAAGGGATTTAAAACTTCTTACATGGAATATCAAAGGAGCCAGGCAGAAGGTTAAACAATATAAAATTCTGAAATATTTGGCCTTTTGAAGCCTGATATTACATTTATACAGGAGTCGCACTTCCTCAATTTAAAAGCAATGCACTTAAGAAGACAACAGGTGGGACAATGTTTTTCAGTGGAAGGTAACACACAAAGCTGTGGTGTTATGATTTTAATTAGTAGATCTGTTACCTTTTTCCCAATCCAAACCATCAGTGACCCTCAAGGTAGGTTCCTTCCGGTTAAAGGAAAACTCCATGATACTAATATCTTGCTGGGCAGTGTATATGGCCCAAACACGGACTCTCCTGGATTTGTTATGCAGCTACTTAAGGCCCTAACTCCCTTTTTGCCCATCCCAATTATCTTGGTGGGGGCTTGAATGTAACTTTTGATTCAAACATAGATCGGTCTGGAGGTTCTCGCAAGGGTCTCTCAAATAGCATTGCGGGAATTGACTGAACAAATGGGCCTGTGTAATATCTGGTGTGTCCTTCACCCTGCTGTTAGAGAATATAAATTTACTTCCCCAGTACATGGATCTTCCTCTCAAATTGATTATTTATTTATCTCGCAATCCCTTATTTCAGGGGTGTTGGACTCGTCTATCCACCCAAGCCCACCCTCAGACCACTCTCTGGTTTCCTGTATGATAAATTTCTCACTTCTTCCTTAACTAGGAGGGCACTGGAAAATTAATAACCAACTCTTAAAAGATCCAGAAACAGTCAAATATATCTCAGACCAGGTCACATTCTTCATCTCTGCTAATATTAACTCCACTTGTAAACCAGATGTAGAATGGTATGCCTTAGAGGCCTACTTTTGGGGAATCCTGATGAGTTTGGCCTTCAAAAAGAAGAAGAAGAAGAAGCAAGAGGGCCAACTTCTTTCTCTTCTTTCCCAAATCCAGGACAAAGAGAAAAAGTTGTCCTCTCAATCCACAGAACAATTTAGATAGGAATTAGTTAAACTGAAGGATTCCTATTTGGAACTTCTGAGAGAAAAAGCTGAATTTGCTATACAGAAAGCTAAATCTTCCTACACGGACCAATGGAGAAAGCAGGCCGCTTGCTGGCCTTGTGGATCAAACAGTAAGAATCCTCAAGGTTTGCCAAAGCTAGTCAATGCTTAGATGATGCTACATTAAAGACTTCCTCAGCTGACATTGTGGCAGAGTTCTGGTGTTATTATCAACAATTATATGGTCCAATGTGTAATCCTCCCTCCAGGAGATGTCTGGATGCTTACTTAAGGGAATCCAATCTGCTGTCTTTTTCAGAGCCACTACAGCTCTCCCTGACTTCTGCAATTTCCTCGGCAGAATTAGCTCAAGTGATTAGAAACCTTCCTACAGAAAAAGCTCAAGGCCCCAATGGGTTTTCCCCTAATTTTTATAAAGCTTTTGAAAAGGATTTAATTCCTGTGCTTATTCCTCTTTATCAATACATTCTCTTGTGGGAGAAATCAGATACATCCATGTTTGAAGCTCTGATTGTGATCCTACCCAGACCTGACAATTGCTTGCACTCAGTGTCAAGTTATAGGCCCATTTCGCTCCTTAATCAAGATATTAAGATACTAGCCAAACTTCTGGATCGTCAGATAAGTAAAGTACTCCCAGACCTCATAGGACCGGAGCAAGTTGGCTTTATGAAGGGAAGGTCATCCGTTGTTCACTTATGCACTCTGGCGCATGTCTTCTCTGTGTCCAGGGATGACAACTTCCCAGTGGTCTTGGTTTCACTAGATGCCAAGAAGGCCTTTGACAGGGTCAACTGGCACTTCTTATTACATACTTTAAATGCATTTGGTTTCCCTCCAGAATTTCAGAAATGGATAGGTACCCTCTATTCAGTTCCAACTGCCAGAATAACTTATAATGGGGCAATATCTGAACCTTTTTCCCTAAAATCTGGTACAAGGCAAGGGTGTTCCTTGTCACCACTTCTTTTTAATTTATATTTAGAGCCTCTCATTTGCAGGTTGACAGTTTGTCTGGATGTTCAAGGTACACCTGTCCATGGTCAGGTTGTGAAGGTATCAGCCTATGCAGATGACCCTCTCCTGCAGCTGTTACATCCAGCCAAATCTATCCCTCCAATGTTGAAAATAATCAAAGATTTCAGTGCAATGTCTAATTACAAGCTAAACCTAGAAAAGACAGTCATATTCCCCATTAATCATAACATTTTAAAACATACCATTTCCGACTAAGGGCTTTCATGGAAATCAGACTCCTTGAAATATCTGAGAATTGAGCTTGCAAGAAGTCCGAGCCATCTTTTAAAACTAAATTTAGATTTCCTCATTCTTTTAAGTACTCAGGATTTGAAAAGATGATCCCACCTACCAATTTCCCTATGGGGTAAAATTAACAATTAAAATGAATGTGTTTCCCCATCTTTTCTACCCACTAAATCTTCTAAATATTTGGCTCCCCCGTCATGGTTCAAAAAGGTCCATAGTCTCATTACAAATTTTATCTGGACTGGTAACAGACATGGGGGGTTTATAAACTAGCTGCCCCCAAAGATAAGGGGGAACAGCGCCTGCCACATGTGGGCCTTTATTACTGGGCAAGTCATGCTAATAAATATCTCAGATGGATATCTGGGGAGGGTTCACAGACTTCTCTCCCATGCCTACCAGTCTGGATCAAAATAGAATTAGAGCTAATAAAAGCTCAAGGACTCTCCCCTGCTGCACATCTGTACATGAAAAGCAGTTTCCTCCCTCCCCAAATAAAGAATACACCCATTGCGGTATCTGTCAGAGTTCACTCCCAGTTATGTGCCTTCCTAAAGTATAATCACACTTTGATCTGTCTCAACCCCTGAGGGGCAATCCTAGTGTCAAAATAGGGGGGAAACTCCTTTTGTCAGGATGGCTCCCACAACTAGGAGATTGTCTTCTTCTATTTTATATATCATTTTTTTCCTTTACAAAGCTGATCATTTCAGTTCCAATGCTGAATTGAAGTAGTGGAAATATTTTTCTGTGAGAAATCAGCTTGTCTGTATCACGGCTCTGTTCTTTCTAATCAAACCTCAATTTTTTTTTCTAACTATATAACACAGGGCTGTTTATTGAATATAAAATAAATCTAAATTTTGTTCATTCACAGGAACAGTTTGTCTTTGATGTAGCCTTCATAACTACAATCATGTAAGAACATTTTTTTTTCGTGTCAGATTGACAAACAGGTGCTTGTCACACTCTGCTACAGTATTTTAAGCACATGTACTGTCAGAACTCACACATTTAAGCTCTTTGGTGGTTTCTGTGTGAAAATACATCATGTATGTGTACAACTAGAACCAATATGTGGTATCCTGATTCACTGTCACTGCCCCACAGTTGAGGCAGCAGCAGTCTACTGACACCAGTCCCCTGCCCCACACATCCCCTACCTTCTGTTTCACATTTGAGACTGCTGCACCCTGCTGCCCACTGTCTTCTCCCACACAGTCATGGATTGTGCACCCTGGTGCCTCCATCTACTGCCTAAAAAATCAGGACTACTGCACCCTGCTGCTCCCTGCCCAAACAATTGGCATTGCTGCACCCTGCTGTCCTATCTCCGCTGCCCTCAGAGTTAGGGAAGCTGCACCTGTTGCCCCCTGTTCCTGTCTCCACAGTCAAGGTTTCTCTCCTGCACTAGGCCCTAAAGTGATATGTTCCCTGCCTCCATGGGCAGGGCTGCTGCACCACATGTACCCTATCTCACAGTCAGGGCTGCTGTACCCTGATGCCCCATGTGTCCTGCCCCACAGTCGAGGCTTCTGCACCAAGCTGTTTTCTATTACCTATCACCACAGACAGGGCCACTGCATCCTACTCCTTTCTACACAGTTGTGGTTGCTGTGGCCTGCTGTGCCCTAGATCCCCATGCCTCTTCAGTTAGGGCTGCTGCACCGTGCATCACTTGCCACAAGATTCAGGGCATTTGCTGCACCCTGTTGCATGCCTCCACAGTTGAGGCAGTTGCACCCTGCTGTCCCCCAGCCACCAGAGTCAGATCCTTTGCTACACTCTGCTGAGACAGGAACAGGGGGCAACATGTGCAGTGTCCCTGACTGTGAGGGTGAGCGAGAGAGAGAGAGAGAGAAAAGGAGTAGCAGGGTGCAGCAATCTCAACTGTTTGGGAAGGGTGCAGCACAAGAGTAATGGTATTTGCTGCACCCTGTCCCCTACCTGTGGAGCAAGGGGGCTGTGTGGTGTAGCAGGACACAATGGTGGCAGGGGACAAAGGACAGCATGGTGCAGAATCCTTGACTGTGGGGCAGGACAAAGTGGGCATCAGGATACAGCAGCCCTGACAGTGGTACAGGGAGTACATTGTGCAGCAGCCCAGCTTATTTGGGGCAATGGAAATGTTTAGCAGGGCTCAGCAGCCCCAAATGTGGATGCAGGTGGCATGACACTCTAGGGTATAGCACAGCAGCCCTGACTGTGGAGACAGAGACGGCGGCAACAGGGTGTCATGGCCCTGACTGTGAGCATGGGGAAAGAGGGCAGCAGGGTGTAGCAGCCCTGAATGTTTGGGCAGGAGATAGGGGGTGGCATCAGGATACAGCAGCCCAAACTGTGGGACAGAGTGCAGCAGCCATGCCTGTCTGGGACAAGGGATGTGGGCAGCAGGGTATAGCAAAGGATCTGACTCTGGTGGCAGGGGACATCAGGGTGCAACTGCCTCAACTGTGGAGGCATGCAACAGGGCACAGCAAATGCCCTGCATCTTGTGGCAAGTGGCAGAATGGTGCAGCAGCCCAAACTGCAGCAGCATGGGGAACTGGAGCACAGCAGGCCATGGCAACCACAATTGTGTAGAAAGGAGCAGGGTGCAGCAGCCCTCTCTCTGGTGACAAGGGAAAGAGGACAGCATAATGCAGAAGCCTCGACTGTGGTGCAGAACACAGGGGCATCAAGGTACAGCAGCCCAGACTATGAGATGGGGTACAGATAGTGCAGCAGCCCTGCCCATTTTGGGCAATGGAAGAGGATAGCAGTGTGTAGCAAAAGCCCCACCTCTGGTGGCTAAGGCAGCATGGTACAGCAGCCCCAGCTTTGGAGGCAGGGAATCTGGCACACTAGGGCTTACCATGGCACAGCAGCCCTGACTGTGGAGACAAGGATATGGGTCAACAGGTGCAGCTTCCCTAACTGTGAGGGTGAGGGAGAGAGAGGGCAGCAGGGTGCATCATCCCCAACTGTCTGGGCAGGGGGTGACAGGGTGCAGCAGTCCTGATTCTCTAGGCAGGGGATGGAGGCAGCAGGGTGCACAGTCCCTGACTGTGTGGGAAAAGATAGTGGGCAGCAGGTTGAAGCAGTCTCGCATGTGGAGCAGAAGGCAGAGGGCTTGTGGGGTAGAGATAGGTGGTAGTAGACTGCAGTTGCCTCAATTGTGGGGCAGAGACACGGTGCATCGTGATGCCACATAGTGTTTCTAGTTGTACACGTACACAATATATTTTCACGCAGAAACTACCAAAGAACTGAAATTTGTGAGTTCAGACAGGTGCCTGTCACACTCTGCTACAGTATTTCAAGCACATGTACTGTTTGTCAATCTGACATAAAAAACAAATTCTTACATGAACATATTTATGAAGGCTACATCAAAGACAAACTGTTTCTGTGAATGAACAACATTTAGATTTATTTTATATTCATTAAACAGACCTGTGCTAAATGGTTAGAAAAAAAAATCAGATTTTTGATTAGGAAGAACTGAAAGCAGTGATACAGACAAGCTGATTTCTCAAAGAGAAAGATTTCCACTGCTTCAATTCAGCATTGAATTTGAAATGATCAGCTTTTTATCAGATGATGATATGTTTTAAGTTGATCTATTTAAACACAAACCAGAGACTGGGTTTGTAAGGAATCTGGATAGCTCAGCAAACCATAAACTCTACAGAGTGCTGCTCTGATTGGGAATCTGAAAGAGCAAGCTACTCCAAAATGATGCCATCGCACTCTAAGTTTGACTGAGACAACAGAAATAACTCCACTGTTTTCAGCCACTGTAGAGCAAGTTAACAAATGCTGATTTAAAGAAACCCACGAAACCAAACAGCATGAAAGTTTCAGGAAACACTAATCATGACACAAGGACTTGAATTTCAGCTTTTAAAGCTTTTATTAAAAATATGCAAAAACCATTGCACATGATCTTTAATATCCCGACCTCTGATATTTTCAAAGTGTTTCAACTGTTCCATCTTCTGGTTACAGATTTTGGAGTTATACCTCCTCTATCGCCAACATTTGCCTTCCAAGAGGAACTAGATCCACTAGGAGGCTTCCCGCAAGCTGTCTCAAAAATGTACAGTATGTTATAGAATTGGGTTTGCCCAGACAGTTTTGGCCCAACAACTTACTGGTCTTCTCTTTTCCCAGACATGATTTTAACTGGGCCAACTTATGGCAAGCTTGTTTCAGATTGATTACCCAAGATAGGCTTTGGCTCATGCAATTTCAAATTTTACATAATCTTTATTATTCCCCTCAAAAACTGGCCTAGTTGCAAAGCTGCCATTGCAGTGCCTCTGATTTGCACTAGGTGTCATCAAGAGGAGGGCTATTTGTTTCATATTTTCTGGTCTTGCATTAAAGTTGTCCCTTATGGGCACTTACTAGGCAATGGGCTGATCCCCTTCTTGGTCTGACTGACTTATTCTCAATTGAAATCTGCTTGCTAGGAGATATTAACCATCCCAGTATTACGCCATGAATATCACATGGCACTGATCTCCATGTCAGTTAAGAAGATAGTCTTGAAGCAGTAGAAAGATAATATAGAGAACACTTACAGTGAATGGCTTCAAGAGCTCTGGGCCAACCTCCGAACAGGAAAAGCTATTGCTAGTTTACACAATAGGTCTAAAAGATTTAACAGGATATGGGGACCTTTGCAATCCCTTTACTCTTTGCAGCCTGCAGGTAATGATACCTCTATCTCAAATCTATAAAGTATAGAACAATGTCATAGAGGGGGATGGGGAAGGTGGGGGTAGGGGACAAGGGAGGATGGAGGGAAGGGGGAGGATAGACTATGTACTTCATATTTTGTATGATGTTTTATTCATGTGTGCCATGGATCTGTTCTCTGTATTGTAAAGCCTGTAATAAACTTTAAATTTAAAAAAAAAGAAATATTTAATGGGTGCAAAATGTGGAATTTCACCCAAGAAATGCGGAATTTTGCCATCAAAATATGGAATTTTGCCCTTGAATGGTGCAATTTTGCCCATGAGTGGTGAACGTCCACCATTTCTGGGGAAAATTCCATATTTCTCCAGCGGAATTTCTCATTTCACACCAACAAAATATTTTGTGAATTGTGCAAATTTCGTGAAATATTTCACGTAACAAAATTTGCAGATTTTGCCCATCTCTAGCTGTAAGGAAGAAATCTACTTGCAGTATTTGGCCAGAATGGCAATTCTACTTATGAAAAGCTTTTCGGAATTTCTTTTTAAAATTAAGCAGAATTCCAAAAAGCATTTCTGTGTAAACTGCAGAATAATTTTCCAGGGATCATGTAATACATGGAATAATTTCCCATGGATTGTGGAGAAAGAAGCCACAGATTATGTAAACTGCAGATTATTAATTAAAAAAAATTTTTGCTTGAGAAATGTCATATTTTTATTATCAACCGAATTCCAATGAATTTTTCAAAATTCTGCAGAATTCTATTCCATTATAATCTGAACGTTGTTCACAGCACTACTGGTTAGTTGTTTAAAGTTACTCTGAGCAAATTGGTGTGGTGGGATTTCAATGAGGGACATCTGTAGTTCTGCAGTGTAACTGCAGTACTAGACTCCTTCAAATTTGTAAATAGTGTTTTGACAACCCATATTGCATAATGTTTCGCTCTGAAGCAATTACTTCCTTAATTTTTAATTTTGAGCTTTGTTTTTTCTTACTCAGTTGACTGAAAAATAAAGTTAAGCTTTCCGTAAAAAGATTTGTTTTTGTTTAAAGTCATCTCTGCAAAACTGCATATGTGTGTACCTGTCTATCTGCCTGTTTTTCAAGGTGAAGTTTCAGCTCCAAGAATAAAGACTGGCTGGACCAATGGCCATGGCAAAGATGTGTTGGTGGGAATTTAGTCAAGACTTTGTTGAGTTAGTTGTAATGTGTTACCAGGAAAGGCACATAAAACTGTTCCAAATCATTTCACCTACTGCGTTTCATAGACTTGTTTTATTAACAGGGAACGTTTTGCCTGGAAAACTTGGAAAATCCCCTAATCTTACAATAAATGCCATTGGATCTTTAATTAACAGTGGGGCTAGGCAGGATGCAATGCAATACCTTGCAGTAAATGAGGTGTAACAAAATACTGCATGATGAAAGGGCTCAATTGCTACTGAATTGCACTGTTAGCTGCAGCATATGGCAGAGCACTGCAGTAATATTGCAAGGTACTACATTCCATTCTGACTGATTTCACTGTACCTGGACTGTCACCAATGATGGTTAAAAAAAAAACATAATTCAAAACATCAAAGAAACATTTGATCCTCCTTCCCCCACCCCAACTCATTCTTTGCTCTTACACTGTTGTTCCTGTTGACTGGTGCCTCCAATACTGTACTTGCATCTCCCCTGCACCTTTCCACTCCCCTTATCTCATGGTCCCACTCATATCAAGCATTCATCCCACCCCCAGCACCAGCTCCCTTGACCCATGCCCTTTCCACTAGCATAGTCATGACCTCATCCACCCTCCAGGATTTTTCACTAAGCCTGACCTCCAGGCTGCTACCCCTTTCTCTGCACTGCATTCCCTTAAAGCTCATCTCCTGATGGATGTCAGTAACTGGTTGTTTTTTGGTTTTTTTCTTCTACTTGCAGCATGTATTTTTCACCTTTACTTAATTTAATATTGTAATCACCAGACATTGTTGAAATCTTTATAGGAGTCATGCAATTTGTCTGTGTACTAATTGTATTGCATTTGTTATATTTTCTGTCTATTCCTATAACTTGATTGTTTTTGGACAGATGTGGAACCTTTATAAAACAGCATTTGCTCAAAGGTGTTTTCTGAACTATTGGAATAAAATAAATAAATAAACATCAGTTTACAATGTCATCAGAAGGATGGTATGGTACCACAGTACTATAATGTAGAACTCTGCTAGTGCTTCACTGCAATGCCAGTATTAGGTATTAGCCTGAGTCCATGGTGTGTGGCGAAAACCATCAAACTTCCTACCCTTTTGTCAGCTATGTGTCAGTACTTAGGCATAGCTTTGCTGTGCCCCAGTAATGACATGTGCCCTATCTGTCTTCAACCTGAAGTTCTCGCTTGTAGAAAGTTTCTTTAAGTGCCATTCAGTCAAAGTACTGCCTATTTTAATTTATTCCAGTCTAACTGGTATACAGTGTTTGCATCAAAAGGAGAACTACAGTAAGTGGACCTACTGAGAAAGTGTTTGCATTAACAATCATGACTTGATGAAGCAAATTGAGTCAGACAAATGTGTTGAACTGTCCTACAGACGTGATGCAATTGAAGCTTAGTGAAGAGTGTCCACAGCCATCAATCACTGCCACTCTCACATTATATTATACAGCCTCAATGTGTAATGAAAAATGATACCAAGCTCAATTTTAGATGGTTGCTGTGGCAAATTATATTCATGTTAGATCTGCAACATGGCATGGTGGAATGTTGTTTACGCAATGCTAGGTAAATTCTAAAATACCCTTCTTGCAATATTTTAAATACTAGAACAGTATAAATTGTAATTATTTCCAAAGAAAAAATGAATTACATTAGATGTGCATAATTATGAATTTTATAATATTGGTGCAAAATCAATATTATTAATTGTTGCCCTTTACTGCACTCCCAGCATTTACAAATTGGGTTATTTATAGCTCAGTGGCTGAAGATGCACAGGTGACTTTGGATATGTTTCAAAATCAGATCCCACCTGCTCTCCCAGTATTTCCTTATTCCTCATGTGCAGATGAACAGTCTGAAAGTAGCATTTACTATCCCTCTCTCCACTACATGAGTTAAATCATAAATTAAGCAGTCAAATCCCCTTCAAATGCACAATACTTTTCTGAATTATGTACAGTGTACCTACTTAAGCATAAGCTGGTTTTACCAAGAACATTTTGAACAATTGTAGGTTTTTTAGGGCAGGAGAGCTGTTTTAAGTCAGAAGCATTTATTCTTCACTCCCTCTACCTTGAACAAAGGGACATTGTACTAATACTCTTCTTTTTACTGTTATGCAGCCAGATTGATAGTAAAGCATCAGAATATTATATTATGGGCTAACAATATTTTGGTGACTCCAACTGAGTCCCTCTGCAGCAGCTACAGTGGCTGCCATACAGGCTCATATTGTTCATCATTCATTGATAGTGGAGGACTAAGGATCACCACACAACTAGCTGGGCACTGTATAGTGTAGCATAGTACAGTATAGTGGTGTGCTATGCTAGTTGTACAACTTAGGGTTACAGTAGTTGCTATGGTTCTGATATTTTTAATCAATTTGTTTGAATTACAGGGATCCACACTTCACACCCTCAATTTTAAATAAAAAAAAATAAACTATGGGATGTGAGGGTGGGGAAGAATCCCACAATTCAAAAAAAAAAGGCAAAAATAACAGATATACCCTAACCCTAAATAGCATGTCTTGCATAGTGTACTGGCTATGCTAGTTACTGTGATCTGTAGTCCATCACCAATGCCTAGCAGTTAAACAATAAAAAGTCAATGTACAAGCATATCTCTTTATTTAACACAGTGACTGGGTATAAAGATGAGCAATGGCAACATGAAAATCCTCACTGAGGTGATTATATATATAAAATGGGTAAGGAAAGTATTGCATTTTGATTGGCTAAGATGTAATTCTAGCCATGGCATTAAGACAGCAGTACCAATGGCTACCTGCCAACCTGGATCAAGTACATCCCATGCCTATGTGCCAATAGAACTTTAATTTTCAAATGTCAGCCATTTTTTTCCACCACACAGTAGAACCAGATCACTGAGATATAATCACAACATACATTCCAGCATGATGTGACCTCCAACAGACTTTTGGGTAAGGATTAACAAAATTTTGCCCAGGTGCAAACTCAGGTTTACACCAAGTTGACATTCACAAAAGCCTGGTTTATGCACTCAAACTGGGTTTGCACTTGGGCAAATTGTGGAGGGGCAGCAATGCAAAAGAGGAGGTGGGGATGTGAATATCGACAGTGTCTGATTCACAAAGCATTGGCTTAGTGCAAGAACCTTTTGCGAAGTCCACGTGCATGGAGCAAATGTCACCAACTGAGACCTTTCTTTAATCCCATGCAACCCTAGTGGTTGGTGGAGATACTGCGGCACCCTACCGATAGCTGTCCCGATCAAGGAAATACATATGATACCTAGTGCTAGTGGCTCCACCTGTGATTGCTCACTTGATTTTAAACATATAAGTCTACCTAGTGGCCAGTGGTCCCTCCCCCCACCAGATCCCTCACCTAATGTAATATCACATTTTTCCTGTTGGCCAGTGGTCCCTCCCCCATCTGATCCCAGTATCCAGTGTGAGAAGTCCCCTGCTATACAGCCTCAGTCCCATCCTGCGATCTCATCCCCCTAAACCCATCCCTCATTGGTGGCCAGTGGACCCCTCTTGCCAATCTGCTCATACGTATACATAATTACTTACCCAGTGATTAGTGAGACCCTCCCAACAATCCCACTCTGGTGAATGCTCAAGAAATGCATAGATTTAGTATTTGCCATATTGGTCCTTGTAAGAACAGATCCAGAAGCAAATGATTTGATACCTTTTATTGGACCAACATAGATGTAACACAAATGTCATTCCCTGGTGTTCAGTGGCCCCAACACCCCCTACCTCTACAGGTAGTGTCTCATCACCCTATTCCTTCATCCCTTCCCTCAGCTAATGACTGGCACAGCCCTCTTTTCACCACCATGGCTGATCACAGACTGAATTGTCAATGAGCATGTACTGTATACAGTACATGCTGATTGACAGTTCAGTCGGTGACTGGCTGTGGTGGTGAGCAGATGGCTTTGCCCATCTCTTGCTGAAGGAAGGGATGAGGGGGGAGCAGGGTGGTGAAGCACTACCTGCTTTTGTGGGGGGTCCACTGAACACCAGGGAATGACACATATTTCTTGAGCATTCCCCTGATTGAGTTCGAGAAGAGGGGTCCACTAGACACTGGAGAAGTAAATATGTATATATACAAGCAGATCAGGGAGAAAGAGCCACTGGTCACCATGAGGGATGGGCTTGGGGTGGGGGGCAGAGACTGCAGTATAGTTCCGGGGATGTGTTGGGGTGACGTCTCACACAGTGCACTGGGATCATATGGGGGGAAGATCCACTAGATAACAGGGAAAATGTTGAACAGGCTGGATGAACATCGGGTGGTGGTAGGGACCATTGATCTCCAGGGACATTGTGATATTACATTAGTTGAGGGACTGGGCAGGGGGAGGGACCACTGGCCACCAGGAAAACTGTGATATTACATCAGGTGAGGGATTGGGCGGGGGCAGGATCACTGGCCACCTGGCAAACTATGATGTTACATTGGGCAAGTTATAAGGCAGGGAGAAGGACCACTGACCACCAGAGACACTGTGATATAAGACTGAGTAAGAGACCAGGTGGGGAAGGGTTCACTGGCCACTAAGGTCACTGTGATATTACATTGGATGAAGGATCAGGCAGGTGGAGGGAGCACTGGCCACCAGGGACAACTTGTATGTTTACAATCAGGTAGGCAATCACAGAGGGGGCATTAACACCAGGGAATGTATGTATTTCTTTGATAGGGACAGCAATTGGCAGGAGGGTGTGCTATACTCCAGTGCAGCCTATGCCAATGGGCCTATGATGGCATGCAAATATCCACATAGCATCTTGAATGCCCAAAGACTCATTTACATGGCTGCATTTTAGCATGGGAAATAGCACACTGGCACTATTCATTACGGAGCCATTCTTCAGGATACATGGCTAGGTGGTGCTAGTGGGGCTCATGGTAGCAGTAATAGGGTTAACACTGACTTGTCCTGGCCCTATTCACAGTCAGATAGTGCAGGTGAGTTATCTGACTGTGAATAGTAACCTTTGACACCTTGGCAATTGCAAAGCTCAACGCAAACTTCTGCACTGTGCTTTGCAAATTTTTGTGAATCTAGCCCCTTGGCCTTTTAGTTTTTAATTTGTAAACCCACAGGCTATTCTTCATTTACAATTACATATTTTTGGTTAATATCTCATACCTGTGTTTGCAAATCCACAGTACCACTCAGTTGCTGTGTCACCCTCCCCCTGTTGTCAGCTCTGACTGCTAGCTTAATGCTTACCATGGATTTTTCCTAGACCATTTAATTAGGCTACATTTCAAAAGAAACCTCATGTAAGGTAATCAAGTGACACCCAGTTGTCACATACTATTCTGTAGATCACTGACTGCTTACTTCTGAACCAGAATTAAAAGCGTGTGCACCGTACAAGCTTTACATTTTCCTCCTTAAGCATGTTGTGCTTCTCTGACCTCACCCACTTCACCTAATACTCCCTTACTCACTGCCCTTCCCATGCTGCCTGCCCACTCGCTCAGACTGCCAATGCAAACAATGATCATGGGCAGCACGTCTCCATTTGCAGGGCTGCATCTTATTTAAATACCCGTGTTCTCATGCCTGGTGCAGAATCCAGGTGCCGCTCCATGATCTGCTCCCTTGCTCATTACCTAAATAATTAAAAGTGCAGCAAACTGCTGAAATAAACCCTACTGACACAAAAAATAATAAAGACACAAAGGTGGGGTTCACATAAAGTTTTTAAAAGTGTATGGTACTGGATATACAGGTATACACATGCAGGTTGCACCAAATAGGCAGAGAAACTATTTTATGCACTTTCACAGTATTACCCTAAAATTTTCACATATTTCTTAACAGTTTTTTTCTTTTTTTATTACTTCAGCAAGTACCCATTTTATATAAGCAATAAGGCAATCTGGAGGCATTGGTCATGCTAGGTTTACCTCACGTCCAGGGATTGGAGGCAGTTGGTCTCTTTTTGTGCCTTATTATGTCCCTGTCCTTGGGGTACACCTAACACAAGCAACACCCTATCAGGCTTTATTGTTTAAGTAGGGGACACTGCACTACAATCCACCTTGCTGCACTTGACAGTAAATATTTAGCTGATCATTGTGAAGAAAAGTACAACCCAAGCTTGTAGAAAAGTTTTAAAAAATAACTTCACTTCTTATATTTTATTTTCATATTGATATAGGTTTTCAAATGGAATCATGTTCAATTATTCTGGATGTTTGTTTTAATCTTTT
The DNA here is from genome assembly GCA_016271365.2 of Neoceratodus forsteri. Classification (NCBI taxonomy): domain Eukaryota; kingdom Metazoa; phylum Chordata; order Ceratodontiformes; family Ceratodontidae; genus Neoceratodus; species Neoceratodus forsteri. Next base: position 118,450,935 of record CM028136.1, on the reverse strand, counting down.
TAAAATAAAATAAAGATTACTGTTCTCAGTTAATGTCCACAGTTTATAAACTGATGTTTGTCAGCGGGTTCTGGGGTGTTGTCATTCAAAGTAACTGGGATCAATATTTTTCTAAAGAACAATAATGTGTACTTTATTTTTTCCCCATCATATAACTATTTTTTTAAATTTCAAATAACGCAAACTTTATTACAGGAATCCAGCTTCAGTTATACCATATACAGAAAGATTGTAATTCTAATAATAATTGCAATATACAAAAATGTACGATCTCTATCATATAGTAGTCACCAGCTAAAGAGATAAATGACATAACTATAACTAACTCAGACGGGTTTGAACAAAACTAATGTATACTTTAAAAAACAATAAATGGGATTATTCTTATAAACTTTGATGGCAGATAAGGGCCGCTTGGCCCACCCAGTCTGTCTATTTCCCTACATATTAGAGAAGCTGCAGATCCTAGTTAATCAACAGCCTACTTCTTCCTACACACCCCAAGAATTGCTTTATGTCTGTCCCATGCATTTTTGAATTCCACACTTTTTTTGACACCACAACCTCCTCAGGAAGGCTGTTCCATGCATCCACCACCCTCTCCATGAAAAACTGCTTCCTCACATTGCTCCTGAGCTATCCCCCTTATCTTCAAATTGTGCCCCTCCTTCTTGCACATCTCTTTTTCTGAAAGATGCCACACTCATTGACTTTGTTGATTCCCTTCAGGTACTTGAAAGTTTCTGTCATGTCCTCCCTCTCCCTCCTTTCAATGAGGGTATACATATTAAGCTCCTTTAGTCTCTCTTTGTATGCTTCTGGTGCAGACCCTGCACAATTTTAGTTGCCCTCCTCAGGACTGCTTCCACCCTGTCTATGTCTTTGTGGAGACTGGGTCTTCAGAACTGCATGCAGTACTCCAGATGGGGTCTCACCAACTGTTTGTACAGAGGGACAACGACTTCCTGTTCTCAACTGGTGAAGCCTCTTCCTATACATCCCAGTATCCCACCAGCCCTCCTTATTGCCTTCTCACATTGCTTGCTTACCTGTAACAACTGCCATGAGCTTCTGAAGAAGGACTGGTTGGTCCAAAAGCTAGAGCACTTTGTTCTTGTTGTTACATCTATGTTGGTCCATTAAAAGGTATCAAATCATTTGCTTCTGGATCTACTCTTGCAAGGACCAATAGGGCAACTACTAAATCTAGATTGCTTACCTTTAGGTCATTTGATATGACTACCCCCAGTTCCCTTTCCATTTTTGTTGTTGTTAGTACCTCCCCCCATTGTGTACGCTTCCCCATGGTTTTTGTTTTCTAGGTGCATTACTTTGCACTTCTTTGCATTGAATCTTAGCTGCCGTACTTTTGACCTTCCTCCAGCCTTGCCAAGTTCTTTCTCATCCTTTCCACCCCCCTTGTGCATCAACCCTGTTTCAGATCTTTGTGTCATCTGCAAAGAGGCATACTTTTCCTTCCAGTCCCTCCACAATGTTACTCATAAAGACATTAAAAAGGACCGGGCCAAGTACTGAACCCTGCGGTACCTTGCTAGTAACCCCCTTTCTTTGGAGTGGACTCCATTTACTTTACCCTCTGTGTCCTGCTGTCCAGACAATTTTTACCCAGGTTACCACCATGGGATCCACTCCCTGGCTGGCTACCTTCTTTATCAATTTTTTGTGTGGGACTATGTCAAATGCCTTGCTAAAGTCTAGGTAGGCAATGTCCACAGCCCCTTTCTGGTCTATTACTTTGGTCACCCAGTCAAAGAAATCTATTAGATTCATCTGGCATGACCATCCTGCTGTGAGTCCATGCTGCCTTGGGCCACTAGGTACTCAACAGTTCTTTCTTTCTTTTTTTCAGAAGTGATTCCATCATTTTCTCTACCACTGAGGTCAAACTAAAAGATCTGTAGTTTCCTGCCTCTGCTTTGCTCCCATGTTTGTGAAGGGAAGTCACATCCACCCTCCCCCAGTCCTCAGGTACCACAACATCCTAACATGATTTGTTAAAAAGGGGTAGTCAGTGGTGTTCCAAGTTCTCCCCTTAGTTCTTTCAAAATTCTTGAGTGAACCCCATCAGGCCCCATTGCTTTGTCCACCTTCAGTTTTAGGAGTTCTTTCAGGAACCTTTCTTTGGTGAATTCAGCATGACTAAATACCTAGTTTGCAATTTTTGATTATGTAACATATATCAATTACATGTGAACTCTGCTACATAGTGTGGAGCAATATGCACATAAGCTTACTCATTGTCATTGCTTGGGTCAACCATTTGGCTGAGGCCCGTGTCTTTAAGCTTGTTTGGTATGTTTAATAAATGGCAATGAAAGACAAATGTAAGGCAAGGCAAATTTCATTCATATAGCACTCCATCCAAGGGTTCAATGTGCTTTACAATAAGAAGAAAAATCCTCAAGGGATAAAATCAACAATTAAATAAGTCTAAAAGCTTTTTCAAACAGAAACTTTTTTTAAGAGGCTTTAAAAACTTCCACTGAGCTGGCTAAACGTATGTAATATGGCAAAGAATTCCAGAGCAGTGGTGCAGAAACTCCAAAGGCTCTGTCATCAGATCTCCTGAGATGTGAAGAAGGCATCACAAGCAGGTCAACCTCCATGGGGCGTGGGGGCAGAGAGGCTGATAAGGGACCAGGAGCTCTTTAAGGTAGTCAGGTCCCAAACCACGTAGGGCATTGCATTTCAACACGCAGATCTTGAAGGAGATTCGCAAACTCACAGGCAACCAGTGCAGAGTGTGCAGAACAGGAGTGACATGATCCCTCAGAGAGGCACCTGTCATCATCCTGACCACAACATTCTGAACTAGCTGCAGTCAGTGCATCAATCCTCCAGACAATCATAGGTATAAAGTATTGCATTAATCAAGTCTGCTGGTGACAAAAGCATAGATGACTGTAGCCAGGTCATCGAGCATCAAGAACGGCCAGATCCTGGCAGTATTCTGGAGATGAAAGAAACCAGATCAAAGAACTGATGACACCTGTTCAAGGGTCAGTTGGTCATCCAGTAAAACACCAGGATCCCTAACAGCACTCAGTATTGACAGGGGCTGCCCTGAAGCAATTGGGGCGAGCAACCTCCCATCTGTGGAACCACCCCATGACTGGGCTCAGTCATCATCATCTCTGTTTTGCTGGGGTTGAGACATAGTCAGTTTGTAGAAATTCAGTCATTTTTCTCAGCCAAACACTAGCTCAGTGTAACTGAGGTGGAGAGGTCACCTGGGGCACAAGACAGGTACAACTGGGTATCATTTGCATAGCAGTGAAACCCCACATTGTACTCCCTAATGATCTCTCTGAGCAGCAGCATATACATGGAGAGCAACAAAGAGGGCCAAAACTGAATCCTACAGAACACCAAAAGGCAGCTCCAAAAGTATCAAGGAAAAATTCCCAAGGACAACATGCTGCAATCTCCTGCTTAAATTTGAGCTGAACCAATGCAAAACTGCATCTGTGGTGCCCACATTGTTCCACAGGTCTCCAAGCAGAACTCCATGATCTACTGCATCAAATGCTGAAGATAGGTCCAAGAGCACCAAGATGGTACATTGCCCTTGGTCCCTCACCATGAAGAGATCATGTGCCTCCCTGACCAAAGTCATCTCAGTGCTGTGCTGGGACTGAAACCCCAACTGGAGAGGTCCAGAGATGGACAACTCTACAAACATTCAACCAACTGGTCAACCACCACCTTCTCAATAACCTTCCCCAAAAAGAGAAGATTAGAGATAGGCCTGTAGTTTGAGAGACCATTAGGGTCTAAGGAAGGCTTTTTTAGTAGTTGTCTCACCACTGCATCTTTCAAGGCTGCAGGAAAAGAACCCTCACTTAAAGACCCATTTACAATCTCAAAGAACACTGGATCCAGGAAATGCATGCAGCTGAAGACAAACCACATGGGACCTGGATCCAGAACACAGTTGCTGGTATGCAAGCTGGTGACCACACAGAGGACCTCAGTTTCCAAAATCTGCTGACACTCACTCCAGCTCAGCAGAGGAATAGATGGATATGTTTTGCATACATGACATCTTATTTAACCTGTTGGACTTGCCATCAACATGCCATGCAGCCATTCTTATGCTGACCAGTTGTGTTTTGAAGTTGCAATACCCACTCCTCCCAACCGTTGTTTTCCATGTGGACATTAATTGCAGTTGACATTGACAATTTTGTGGTAAATATCCTTCTTACCTAATTCTGCAACAGTCAATTGGTAGTATATATTTTAGGACACTTACAGTAGCTGTCTCTAGTGAATGCAAGGATTTCTCCCCAAGCATTCTTTTGGTAGGAAAACCACATTATGTGCTAAAGGTGAGCAGTTCTAACACCCTAAATACAAGAGAATACGATCTTAAGAGCCCACATAAACATTTTATAAATCAGCAGAATGAATGTATCCTTTCAATTTTTATATACAGTTGTTTATCCCCCTGATTCTGTCAGGCTGCCCATCTCAGACCAACCTCCCAAGCCCCATCACCTGACTTCTCCGAGACTCACCTTCCCTTGGTATCCTTACCATAGGACCTGTGAGAGATGCTTGATTGCTGGTGCAGAACCAGTGAGAGGTTGGTCATCATTCTATTGTCGGGGGGGGGGGCAGATTCTGCTGATTTTTGCTTCTGGGCCCAAGGGCTTGCAATGGACACAGTGTATGAGCTCCACCTCTGCAGAGACGTCCCTGGTGCCCAGAACATGGGAGTCCCTTCCCTCCATGCATGGTTGCATGTGCTGCCACACAGATACCTCCAGGTGTCTGCCAACCAGCAAACCTCAGCGGCCCCTTTGTTGAGGGAGGACAGCAGTCCTACAGACACTCAAGCCTCCCTCCCTTCCTGTGCCAGCCCACAAGTGGCCTGTGTCTATTCTGAACCTGGGTTATTGATGTGGCAAGAGGTGAGGTGCTCAGCTCCTCAACCGTCCATGTCTCTGGGATGGCTTGTACCCATTACTATAGAAGTACAAATAACAACACTGTTTTTAAATACATTTTATAAATGTCAATTTTCAGTGCATACAGTTCCACTGCTTTAATATGTACATCTGAGGCTTAGCCCGATCTCAGGCTCATTAGTTATATCAGCTCTGATGATTTCTAATTAGCATTGAACATTCAGATCACAGTATATATTATTTTAGGTATGTCAATACAATACTTCAAGTGCAATATAAAAATGTCTTCTGGTGTATACTCTTTTACCATTCTCTTTCTTCTTATTTTTGTATAGTCCAACCACACCCTGCTGTTCCTATCTGCCACTGATGGGACCCTGTAATGATTTTTCTGGCTCTGCATCCAACTTCCCATCTGTGTGTCTGAAGTACATTTGGAGCCAGTTCCATGGCTGCTAGTGATGCATCCGCAGCATTAGAGATGTTGTGAAGTTTTACCCTACAAGCAAAGTTTTGGTGAAGTCACCAAATCCGCCTCCATGGAGCATTTTGCAAAGTTGCATAGGGACATCTGAAATTTGCCTTAGCAACTTCACCTCTGAAGTCATCCTGTGCTTGTTGAGGTAAAGTTTACCAATAAAACTGAAGAATTACTTGGCAGAGTTTCTGAAGCTCACAGGAGTCTGAAGCAGGCAGGAAGTGAGGTTTGTGTTGTTTATCCTGGGAGAAAGTAAGTGAGTTACTTTTATTTTCTCAAAGTGGTTGAGAGAGACAGACTGATCAGTTCTGTGGCACACAACCTGCTTGAGAAAAGGTTTTTAATACTTAGTTTATCACTTTTTTGTGCATTAGTTACTTATCTGTCCTCTCTGCACATTGTGTTAGTGCTTAAATTAGTGCTTGTTGTTTGTGCTTTGCATTTTTTGCTGTTTTTTTATTTAATTTTGTGTTATTTCTCTCCCGTATTTCTATTTGTTTTTTTTGGGGGGGGAGTTAATATGTCATAGGAGCAAGAAGCAGCCCATGATGGACTTAGTGGTCACCAGGTGTGCAGTCTGCATGTTGGGATTCTTCTTAATTGTGATGCATTTCACCCAGGGAGGGAGGCAGCTGGTGAACTGGAGCAGCATCAGCAACTGCAGTGGCAGGCAGAACAGCGGTAGCAGGTGGAGCAGCAGCAGGTGGTGCCAGTACAGCAGCAACAGAACATGGAGCATCCCACAGTAACTTCTGGGTCACCATCACTTTATCCACAGACATCCCCCATGTGGGAGTTCTTTGTGTGTCACACTAAAGACAGCAGTATTGTGGCATGTAAGCTTTGTTGAAGAGTGGTAGGAAGGGGAAAAGTGTACCCATTTAGGTACTGGTAGGCAGCGAACCTACCTCAGTGTCCATCATGCCAAAGAGTGGCAGGCCAGGCTGCAGCAGGTGTGTGAGGCTGTTCAGGTGGATATCAGATGGGATGAGGAGTCAAGGCATGCTGTCAGATGAAGGCATGCAGGTAGTGCATGCACACAGTCCAGCAGAGGCATGGAACGGGAAGTGTTGGCACAAGAAGCTCAAGCAGTCCATCCCCCACTGCCACCATCAGCTCCAGATGCAGTGGTCACACAGGTGGACCTAGCTATCCTGTGGGATGAAGTTTCTGACATCCAGCATGTGCTCACTGAAGTATGTCAGGATATGAAAACCATCAGGGAGAATCAAGAGACCATAATTGCCAACCAGGAGAAGCTCCTGAAACTGGTTGAGGAGCTTCATGAATGTAGCAGTGGCAGCACCCCTTAATGTTTTTCTTGTCTTTTTTTTCCCATTCTTTATGTTGTAAGTGTATGTCTCTCAAGTTTTATTGTCCTGCCCCCAAAACACAAAATATAAAACAGTATATATATATATATATATATAATATATATACACATATATATATATATATATGTATATTCATAGCAAAATCTCAGTTTAATGCATCAGTTAGGGTTGTTCCACAGCGACAAAAGTGAGGAAATTTGGTGTTAGAGTTGAAAACCCTAACTGCGCATTCCCCCACCACACACACACACACACACACACACACACACACACACGACAAGGACCAAGGACAACACAACCAATCACACACATCCAGCAGGAGGTGTATACCTGTGTCACTGTAGGAAGTGGAGAAACCAACTTCAGATATGATACAGTGGCTACAAAGTTGTTCTTTGAGGTTAGTTCACATAAAGGTGAACCAAGTCGGCAGTAGCAAAAATGGTGTTCCAGGCTTCGTTTTCAAAATACGGGTGGCGAAAGGTGTCATGGGTGCCGCAATGTGAGTCTATGGTAAATTGCTCAATTTTGGAACACTATAACTTTGCATTCCTTATTTTAGCACAATAGCAGGAAAAAGCACATCTGTGGGACCAGGTCTTGCCACCCTGCAAATGTTAGCCCAAAGACCCAACCATTTGCTTGCAGAATGATGGCAAACATGTACAGTCATTAAGAGCATACTTCCACAAAATACTTTCTCAAACACTGAAGTGTCATAGCACGATTTGTGTTTAGCGGTGCATGGAATGTCCGGGATGACAGTTAGCAGTGACGACACCATGCCACAGCCCGATGGGAGCATGGGTGTGTGTTTGTGGTTTAGATAGTTGTATGTTATTCCTGTTACCTGCTGCTGGTTGTGTGTGATTGGTTGTGTTGCCTTGGTCCTTCCCTTACTTGCATGTATGTGTTTGTGTGGTGGTGGTGGTGGGGGATGCACAGTTAGGGTTTTCAACCCTAACATCGGATTTCCTCACTTTTGTTGCTGTGGAACAACCCTAACTGATGCATTAAACAGAGATTTTTGCCTTGAATTTCCTTTCTTTTTGAGAATGTGCACTATAAATAGTGAAGTAACGGTAACACAAATGCAAGCGCAAACGGAAACGTACATGGTGACACAAACATAAACAATAACACAAAAGGTAATAGAAATGCAAGTGCAAACATTAATGAAAACAGAAATGCAAATGCAAGCACATATGGAAATGCAAATCATAATGCACACGGTCACAGTAACGCAACTGGAAACACAAACGCTTATGGTAACAGCAACGATGACGTCAAAGGAAACACAAACTGAAACGGAAATGTGAATGGAAGTGCGAATGCAAATGCAAATGGAAATGCATACAGTGATGCAAAAGGAGACACAAACAAAAACAGTCATGGAAACGCAAATGTTAACAGTAACGCAAACGCAAAAGGCAATGCACACGGTGGCATAGACGGGAACGCCAACACAAATAGTTATAGAAAAGCAAGTGAAAACACTAACTGTAACAGTAACAAAAATGCACACCCTTTTTATCCCCAAAAGCTGCATTGAGAAACACAGTGAATACAAAGACTGTATGCATAATAATGGGCCTCGGAGCAGAAAATGAACACTTGAAATACTAAATTGCTTATATCTCAGGAACCGTATGTCATAAAAAAAAAATTAAAATCTCATATAATTTATGACTTTCCTGGATAGTTTTGCACTTAGCTCCCTAATAGGAGGCTAAGCATTTTTCTAACAAAAAGTCCGTTTCTCGAAGCATTTCCGAGATACGGGCCCTGAAAGGTGCAGTGGACTCTGTAATGTTAGCCTATGGGTAAAATTGTCAACTTCAGAGTGCCGTAACTTTGCAGCCTTCTAATATTTTGTCACCAAACCACCAAAAGGCACATTTGTGTAATCTTGGCTTTCTTCCTTCCAAATTTCAGCCCAAAAGACCAAACCATTCCTTTGCAGCAGGGTGGCAAATATTTCATATTCTTTTGGGCATAGTGTCACAAAGCAGTGTCATGATTTGTGACACTTTTGAAAAATAATCACAAAAGTGTTGAATGTGTGACACTACAGTGTCCAAAAATTTCAGAAACATATTTCTGGGGTGTTTAACCCCCCAAAAAAGACATGGCTAGCATCCTGAGGGCTCGACTAGGTGAACGCAGCAAGAACTGTGTCCCTAGAGGGTCCCACATTTAAATGCCAAGCATTTCTGTGACCACAACTGAAAACAAGATGTTGGATTTGTGACACTACAGGGGTCATTTGTGACACTAAAAACTGCATTTGCGACACTGTCAAACTTTTTGTTAACTTTTCTCATTGACTATTATGGGAAACTTGTTTTTTGAATAACTTTTTAACCATTTAATATTTTTACATGAAATCTTCGAAAGGCATACTGGGGACCCTGGCTGCATGTTCTCTGAAGGTTTTGGACCAGTCACACAGACCATGCAACCTGTAGGAGCAAACAAAGAATGCACAAAAAAGCATAAATACCACATTCTACAACGCTATGTAGCTCCACAACCTTATATCCAACCATTACAATACTTGGCAGATCCAGAGATCTATGGTACCACTCCATGCATGCAAATGGGGTACTCAACTCTAACTATAGTGGCAGTACCATGCCACTATATAAAAAAAATATATATATATATATATTTAATTTGTATTCTCTTGGCTTCCTTGTCTGATTTCTTATCCTGCTATTTACTCCCTTTTTAATTTTCCACAGGAAGTAATTGTCTTGTTCTTATCTTTCTTTATAGCCAAGATTTTTTCCATTCTGTACTAATCATCCTAGATTTATAGTAGAGTAATCTGTTCTATTTTTCAGTGCTGCAGTTGTTCCCACCTCCCCCTATAAAATACAAATATCAAAACAATTATCAAAAGTGAGAAGAAAATACAACCAAAAAAAATCTTTCCTATTTAACAAAACTGGACAGGCCTGAGGCCACTACTTCTTGCTGCCTGCTGTTACTGTACATAGTTGAGAAAGTCTAACAGGAAAATCCAAGAGTACAGTTACTGGATAGAAGATGACCCCCCAAAATGAGCAATATAACTGTAATTGCCTTAAGACTTCTTGTTTTGAAAAGTTTTGTGATATACATACAGGTGAATTAAATACTGCTCCAAATTTATCACACACTGCTGTACTACTGCTTGGTCCCACTTTTGCAGTGGTGTGCAACTGACCAAAGAAGTCACTAAAAATCATCTGAGAAAATATTTATGGCAAGGGAATAAGTTTCTTGTTGTACCCCAATATGTCTCCACCATCCACACATATGTCACATAGTGGCAAAAAGTAAAAAATATGCACGCTGTCCTGCAGGTCGTAGGTGATGCTGCTGCTTCATTACTGTGCAATTGCTAAATGAGAATAGGCAGGAAGATCGTGGATCATAACTATCATTGACTGCCAGCAACCTGCCTTATCATCTGTCTGAACTGAAGTCAGTGGTGTGCCTGGCTCCAGACTGCAGTTTTTACCTCTGAACTGTGCAGGGTGCAAGGTGTAACAACTTAAAAGACTGCAGCTAGTATTGCAATACTGTGAACGCAGTGACTGTTTAAAGATCTTACTGATCACAGTGTGGGGGGGAGGTCTGAGGCAAGCCAGTAGAAATGTAAATTGGATGTGGGGAGGAGGAACCAGTGTGCTTTAAAAAGTTGTACTGCACCACAGAGTGTATTACTATCCCTGACTGCCAGTAACTTGCCTTACCGTCTGACCAAGCTAAAGATTAGTGGTGTGCTTGGCTCAAGACTGCAGCTTTTACCTCTGAACTGTGCAGGGTGCATGGTATAACAATTTAAAAGACTGCAGCTGTTATAGAAACATAGACGTTGATGGCAGATAAGGACCACAAGGCCCATCCAGTCTATCCATTTCTTCTTCTGCCTTATAAATGTGCCATCTGCCTTTGCTTTGTCAATGGCCTATGTATTCATACTCATCTGTATTGCTCCCTTATGCCTATCCCATGCTTGTTTGAAGCCCTGCACTGTATTCATATCCACCACTTCCTGAGGTAGGCCGTTCCATCATCCACCACCCTTTCTGTGAAAAAGGACTTCCTCACATGACCCCTTAATCGACCTCCCTCTAATCTCATGATATGTCCTCTTGTCCTGCTATTTTTCTTATATTGAAACATGTTAGACTCTTTCACCTTGTTAATACCCTTAAGGTGTTCAAATGTTTCAATCATATCAATTCTCTCCTTCCCTTGCTCGATGGTATACATATTGAGCTCTGTTAATCTGTCCTCATATGTTTTCTGATGCAGTCCCTGTACCATTTTCGTTGCCCTTCTCTGAACTGCCTCAATCTGGTTAATGTCCTTGTGATGGTGTGGCCTCCAGTACTGCATGCAGTACTCCAGATGGGGCCTAACCAGTGTCTTGTAAAGAGGGATTATTACCTTCCTCTTCCAACTTGTGATACCTCTACTAATACACCCCAACATCCCTTTAGCATTACCTACTGCTTTAGTAGGCTGCTTGGATGATTTCAGGTCGTCAGTGATGATGATGCCCAAGTATATTTCTTCCCTTGTAACTGTCAGCAACTCCCTTCCCAGCCTATCTGTGGCTTCAGGATTTCTCTTCCCTATGTGCATGATCTTGCACTTCTTTGAATTAAACCCCAGTTGCCACTCTTCTGACCATTTTGCTAGTTCATCCAGATCTCTTCTCATTCTGCCCACCCCATCTGGATCATCTACTCTGTTGCAGATCTTGGTGTCATCTGCAAGTAGACAAACCTTACCGTCCGGTCCATCTGCAATGTCACTGATGAAGATATTGAAGAGGACTGGCCCTGGGACTGATCCCTGAGGTACCCCACTTGTGACTTGCACCTCTTCTGACTATATACCATTTACTACCACTCTCTGTTTTCTGCCCGTCAACCAGTTTGTCACCCAGTTGACCAACTTCTGACCCACCCCGAGCCTACCCAGCTTATTAATCAATCTTCTATGTGAAACAGTATCAAAAGCTTTGCTGAAGTCAAGGTAGGTGACATCAATTGCTCCCCCTTGGTCCACCACTCTGGTTACCTAGTCAAATAAATCTATGAGATTAATTAGGCAGGACCTTCCTTTTGTAAACCCATGCTATCTTGAATTCTGTGCTCCTATGGATTCCAGGTGTTGCACGATCCTTTCCTTAAGGAGTGCCTCCATAATCTTACTTACTACTGAGGTAAGACTGACTGGTCTGTAGTTCTCTGCATCCTCTCTGCTACCACTCTTGTGAAGCAGGATCACATGAGCCCTTCTCCAGTCTTCTGGAACCTCTCCTGTGCTCAGAGACTCACTAAACAGTTCTGATAATGGCTCTGCAAGTTCCATCCTTAGCTCCTTTAGTACCCTGGGATGTATGCCATCAGGTCCCATTGCCTTGTCCACCCTAAGCATATTGAGTTCTTGTAGGACACTTTCTTTTTCGAAGGGACTAGTGCACGCCTCCCTTGCCCTTGTGTCCATGGTGCTGAGCTGTGAGCCCTGCCCTACTTTTTCTTCAGTAAATATTGAGCAGAAGTATCTATTTAGGATATATGCTTTTACATGGTCCTCTCCTCACACGCCCCCTTCTCTCCTTTGATTTCAGCAATACCCCCTCTGGACTTTTTCTTTCACTAATGTATCTATAGAATGTCTTGTCTCCTTCTTTTACTGTTCATGCTAGTTTTTCCTCATTTTGGGCCTTTGCCTGCCTTACTGTCTTCCCTGCTTCCCTTAGGGAAGTTTGGCATGCCTCCCTATCTTCATCCCGCTGCTTTCCCTTACATTTTCTGAAGGCCAGCATTTTGGCTCTGAGCTTTTTGTTACTGTTTTTGAGAACCAAAGTGGTTTCCTTCTTCTTTTGCACTTCCTTTTCTCTCTAACACAATGGAATGTTGCTTCAAGTATTGCATCCGTAATGCTTGCCCACTTTGCCTGTACCCCCTCACCTGTATTTCTTTTTGCCTTGGAATGGGATGATTTAGTTCTAGTGATTAAATTGAACCCTACCATGTGATGGTCACTGGCCCCCAGGTGACCATATACCTGGAGATCTGGGATCCTTTCCCTGTTAGTCAGTACTAGATCTAGGATAGCCCTGTCTCTTGTGGGTTGTTGTACCAGTTGTTTGAGCCCCTCCTCCTGCAGGGAATCCACCATGTGTCTAGTTCTGGCAGATGTTCCTGCTGGTTTTGACCAATATGTATCTGGCGTGTTGAAGTCTCCCATTATCATAACCTCCCTTTTATCTGTCATGTTTTGTATATCTTCTAACAGAGTGTTATTGCAATACTGTGCACACAATGCTTGTTTAAAGATCTTACTGACTGCAGTGAGAGGCTCAGAGGTGAGCCAGTAGAAACATGGTTCAGTTGTGGGGAGGAGGGGCCAGCGTGCTTCAAAAAGCTATGATGTACCACAAAGTGTATTGCTATCATTGATTTCCAGCAGCTTCCTTATCATCTGGCCAAACATTAGATCAGTGGTGTGTCTGGTTCGAGACTGCAGCTTTTCCCTTGGAACTATGTGGGTTGCAAGGTGTAACATCTTGAAAGATTGCAGCTTTTATTGCAATACTGTGCCCTCAATGCTTGTTCAAATATCTTACTGACCACAGGAGGTGGAGGCACAGTGGTGAGCCAGTAGAAACATGGTTCAGGTGTGGAGAGGAGGGGCCAGTGTGCTTTAAAAAGCCACTGTGCACCACAGCGTGAGCACTGTGATCGAGTGTGAGTGGCAAAAGTACCACTCAGCAGAAATAATTTCATTTTTGGCTTGTTCAAAGTAATTGGCATACAATAACACTGGAATTGAAGGCCTCAGACACTGCAAAAGGTAATGTAACTAACCTAAACGTATTCCGTAATATTGATTGTTGCTATTTATAATCGGATTTAGGAAGCAAGTGAGAAAGAACTGAGCCTGTGGAATTATGTGTTCTTGTGAAATACATAATGCATATATCATTTTAACAGGGTAATGGAGAATGTCTTAGTGTTTTTATTATTTATTGTTTAGTACAGCTTTAGGGAGATACTCTAACAACAAGTATACAAACCTAATGGGGGGCGGGACAGCTTTTCCCATATTGCCACTTTGGTGATGGCCATTTGGTATGTTAAATCTGATCCAGGACCACATTATAATATTATTATCCTACCTATTTCTCCTTGTGTGGAAGAAAATGATTTTTTTTTATTATTGTGGGCTTGCGAAACTGTTCCCCATATGGTGTCAGCTTTGGAAATACAGGTTCTCATATAGAGATTAGTCACTTGGCGTTTAATTTTTAAGCTGATTAATTCCAACTGAAGCTAATGAGTTTCCCCAGCTGCAGTGCCTGAGACCTGTAAGATTGTAGTGGCAGAACAATCACAGGTGAATTAATTATAGCATTTATTTAACAGTAAGACAAGGCAAGGCTTACTAAGTATACAGTGATAACTATTTTAAATTTGGCTTCAGTTTGGAGTTTTGGCAAAAATCCATACAAATTATTTAAGGTAAACAAGACTCTACGGTTGGACAGTATAAACTGATAGGAGGGTGGGAATTTCATAACACAAAATGAAAATCAACTCTATCATTGATGGTATATTTTTGCATTTTTTTACATGGGCTAAATGGGATGAGGTGTAAACAAAGATAAAACATGCAGTGATAAATAAAAGGGGCTATATAGTACTTAAAGAAGATTTGGAACAAAGCAGAAATAAAGCAGACCAGACTAGCAAGATGGCAATGTTTACACCAAATGGATTTTTTTTAAAAACAGGTAGCCTTGCATCTTCAAAATAGTTTCTCAAATAGATGGAAACAATATAAATGAGGATCTCTAAAGCTTAATGTAAGATTGCACAGTTGTCTGCAGAACCCCAATCAATGTTTTTCATCCCTTCTAATAATAAGTGGTGGTTTAGAAATGAATCTGGGTCCCAGACATGTTCCTGACTTACAAATAACTCATGAAAATGATAGGAGCCTAGTGAAAAAGGCTTACACACTTAGAATTTGGGCAGATGAGGTCCAATCAGACATCATGGGGATTACTGACATGTGGCTCCATGGTGGCTTTGATGATAGTGTGGCACAGATAGAGGGATACTGACAGATTAGGAAAGATAGAGTTAAAAGAGGAGGTGGAGTTATAATATACATTAAAAACACAATGGGACCATTTAGAACTATTTATTTGGAAAACCTAGAAGGAATGGACTGCTTAGTGGTGGAAATACTATCAAACAGTCTTATGATAGGGATAGTTTCTGCTCCCCTGTGAACAAAGTTATCACATTTTAATACTCTAGTGGCCAAATTTCTGGATCGTGTTCAGCATGCAGATTTTATTTTAGTAAGTAATTTTAATGGTGACTGGAATCAGAAAAGGGGAAATAGATTAAAAGATAGTTTAGATATTCTGGGGATCAGAAAGGTGATTCAAGGGCCAACAATATGTACAAAAAGCATGCAACAGGGCTTTGTATTGGCTATTATGTTTATTTCCAATGATTTAATAGCAAAACAAGTGGAAGTGATGCCCCAAAAATTTGGGGATAACTACCCAATCAAATGTCAGTTAGAAAGGACCAATCCCAAAAAGACAGAAAGCACGTCTTATTGGGTAACAAATTGGAAACATTTTAATATAAGTGCTTTAAGGGCGAGCTTGCATAATGTGAACTGGAACAGAATAACTCTGATTCCAGAACTGGACTTGGCTGTGCCAGATTTTAACAACACATTAATCTCTATTGTTAATAAACATGCCCCAAGAGTACAAAGATCTTAAAACAAAAAATACTTGCCATGGATAACAGATAAACTTTTTATTTTTTATTTAGTTGTTTAACCAGGTATAGCACACTAAGCTGAAAGCTTTTTTACAGGAGTGACCTGGGAGCACAACGAGGTTAAGTGACTTGCTCAGGGTCACACAGTATGCAAGTGGAAGCTGTGGGATTCAAACCCAGGTCTGGTCTGTTGGATGTCACCAGATTTGCAGCTCAGAGCCTTAGACCAATGAGCTATACTGCCTGCAAACTTCAAAAGTAATTGAGAATAAAAAACAGACTATGGAAAAAAAAGCCAAAAAACTAAACTTTCAGAGGACTGGAATACATTTAAATGGTATAATAATTGTATACATACTATTAGGACTGCTAAATCTCAGTACTATAACACTAACATTGCAGCAGCAAAAGATCATAAATATTTTTGGTACCATGTCAAGAAACTTCAAAATCCAACTAGTTCGAGGATTCCTATACAATTGATTGAGAATAGTGCAATAATAGATGACCAGAAAAAAAGTGGTAAATATATATTTTAAATCAGTAGTTCATAGAACTACCTGATCTTCGATTTGAAAATCCCAATACATGTACTTTTGAAATACAGCTCCATGAGATGGATCAGAAAGCTGAAACAACAAGCATCGGAGATAGTCAACCATAGTTTAGATTTAAGGAAATTAAAATTGAAGATGCTGAAAAAGAGCTAAATAGAGTGAAGACCAATAAATCTTGTGGAGTGGATGGGATGGAATCCAGATTTTTGAAATTTGGAGCTGATATTCTGGCACCAGTAAATACGTATGTATTCAGTTAGAGCCTATGTACCTCATCATTCCATGAGGTATGGAAAATAAGGAAAGTTGTCCCAATATTCAAGGGTGGGAATCCTTTGATTGCTTCAAACTATAGATTGAGTGCCCTGCTTCCTATATTATCTACACTAATAGAGACATTTGTACATAGGCAGTTTAGTTAATATTTGGACCAATATGGTTTGATAACAATTGTCAATATGGATTCAGAGCAGAGAAGTCCACGGACATCACCCTGGTAGATTTTAACAATCGTGTGGCAACGATTATGAATTTAGGTTTGAGTACCAGAGCTGTGTTCATGAACCTCAGTAAGGCTTTTGATTTAGTGGAACATGGGACATTATTACAGAGACTGAATGAAATAGGTGCCCATGAAGAAACAGTACACTGGTTCAAATCATATTTAGCACAAAGAAAGCAATGTGTGTCCCTATGGATGACATAATTACTGGGAGAGCTAAACAGGGGAGTCCCACAGGGCTCTATTCTGGGCCCTTTACTTTTAAATATCTATGTTGACAAGTTACCCAAGGTTTTGAAAAATAGTGAGATCTGGCTGTATGCAAATGAACTGTTTGGTGACATACACAGCCAATTGCACTTCTTTTGAACTAAAATTATGAGAAGATATGCACAAGATGGAAATGTGGTTTACAGAGTAAAGATTACTGATGAACCTTAAAAAATGCAGTATATGAGTTTTACAATAGAATTTAAGGAACAGGTTGTGCATGACTTATACATTTCATTTAGAAATGACCAGAAAATTGTAAACACAAATAATTATAAATATTTAGGAGTGTTAATTGACTGGAAATTGACTTATGAAGATCATATAAATATAGTTGCAAGGAAAACCACTCAGAAACTAGGAGCATTAAGAAAAAATTCCTATTGTCTCAAAAAAAGGTGAAAATAAAACTTGTACAACAACTTCTAATTCCTGTGCTTGAATATGGGGGACTCGTTTATTGGTGTGCTCCCAAAAAAGCACTAAAAAATATTGAACAAACCTATTAGAAACTGACAAAATTTGCCAACTCCAGTAGGTATGATACACACCATTGCAAAGTTTATGCAGAATAAGATTGGATGGGTCCAGAAAAGAAAACAGAAATGGGCTGGTTAATCTGGTGTCACAAATTGCTAAATTCTAACAGTAATCATCCATTATGAATGTCTTGGTCCAGGATCTGTAACAGGTTTAGAGACATCACCTAACAAACCACTACAGCAATGTCATGGAACAACATACCTATTGAACTAAGAGCTAAAAAAATTTATTTATTTATTTATTTAGTTTTTGTTGACCGGGTAAGTGCACTAGACAATTCCTGCCTATTTTCAGGCACGACCCGGGGAAGGGGGATACAGATGAATGCCAACTGACTTTGAACCAGATTAAGCTGTTGGTGGTATTTTTAGCGAATGAGGGAAATTTGTCCAGGACACCGGGGAAATTCCCCTACTCTTTTCGATAAGTGCCATGGGATCTTTAACATCCACCTGAACTACCACCAATCCAGGTAGATGGGACCTCGGTTTAACGTCTCATCCGAAATACATCACCTCAGAAGTGCAGCACCCCTCTCATGCTGCACTACAGTGTCAGTACTGGGATATTAACCCAAGTGCCAGATGTGGGAACTGAACTCACAGCCCTCTGATCTCCCAGCCTCAGAGGCGAGTGTGCTACCTACTGAGCCACTGACACTGCTAAATCCTTAAATGAATTCCAGTCAGCCTTGAGAATGCATCTTAAAGCCTTATGTAATTGCAACATGTGATTTTATCAAAACAGAATATGTACATATAACTGTCTGTTTCCTTGTGTAATTGTATTATACTAACTATAATCTGTACAGAGCATTCTTGTTGAAAACAGGGATATCATCCTTAATGTTTGTTCTTGCATAAAAATAAAATGTTATCAATCAATAAGGAAAATAACAATGTCTGGTTGATAACATATCCAGACTTATAACATTGAGAATTTACAGTAGAAGTAGAAGTGCTACTGCTACTGCTGCTGCTGCTGCTATTATTATTATTTATGTACTTGGAAGGATTAGTTGGAGTGCTGCTGCTGCCTGTGTGCAGCTGCTGCTGGTCACAGACCACAGTGACAGATCAATGGTACCCAACATGTTCTGTACTCCTGCACTACTAGTGGTAAGTTCTTTTATTTTGTTCAGGTAATGTGGTATTGAAAGGGGGTGTTAAATCATTTGGTTTTTAAACATCGATTGTGTCTCTTTCCTTGTAGGGATTTCCCATCATTGAGAATCTGGAGTGTTTTCAGCAAATTTATGCTTTCCATTTCCAGTGGTGCCAGGTAGGTTAATGTTTTCTTTTGTTGTTTTGGGGAAGTCAGTGAAGGTAAGTATTTATTTTTTTATTTTTCTGGTGGTGGTCCTATTTCCTCTGTGACATGTATAGCAAAACTGTCAAACACTGTGTTTGCGAACATCCATGTGGCTGCATCCTTGCAAGTATTTTTGGAGATTCTATCATTCTGAGTATGATTGAAGTGTGTTGTCACTGATGCTGTCCATTCGGGTTGCTGTGTACCAGTACTGGAAGGTACATCTTTTAAATTATTTGGAATTTAGTTGTTTTCCTTTCTCAAGATATACAGTTCAACGGATGTTACACAGTGTTTTCTGGTTCTCTATTGTATCATTTCATGTAATTCCCTGACGGTATCTGTTCTTTATTCTGGAAGGTAAAGATGAGGATGTCTCTTTTTTGTGAGGATTCCAGAGACAGGCACATTAAGAAACACAAACAGCACTGGAGGACCCTGAAGAAAAGAACAAATAACAATATTCACATGTATTTTACTTAAAGAATCACTCATTATGCTCCTGCCCACACACTGTATATCCATTTGGTAATCCACTTCCTAATCACTACTGCAGCAGATATCATCTGTGCAAATGACAGAGAATAAGACATTACTTTGCATCCCATGGTCTCTGTGTGACCAACAGATGCCCATTACAAATGTGGTGAATCCACATTTCACTACGGCACATAACACCTGTGGATTTAAGAAAAAAGAAGACAGTAATTTGCCTCAGCAACTGTCATTGTGCCAGTGAAGGACACCCATCAATGTCATTACATCACTATCCATCCAACTATACCTGTGTGGCCTGTGATTAAAAAAATTATTATTTTGCCGCACACGAACACTATGGTGGTCTACACCCAGTCTAGCCTTTGTCCACCCCACAACTACTATTTCTATTCACATCATCTTATAGAAGAACTTTAGAACTATTTTGCCTTCTTTTGGCCACCATGGCACACTGTTTTCCTGAAAAAAAAAGGTAAAAACAAAAAACGATCTTATACTTATCGTTTACCCCTCAAAAAAGAATAAATAATTGAAGTAATGATACTTATATGTTAAGAAGTGTTCATGAGTCCTTTGCATTCCATCCAGGTTTCACACAGATGTTCGTTGGTCTCACTTTTAGCAGGCACTGTAACCTGCATGAGAAAATAAAAATCGGAGCGAAAAACAGTTTAATATTTCACTTTAATGAACAATGTCATCATCAGTTGTACACAACAGTGATTGAAAGAACAATAACCAGACACACAACTTTTTAAACAACAATGCAGAGTGCAGTGGTTGGAACAGGATTATCAAAATGTTTACAACCATGTAATGCACTCTATGAAGCAGTTTATATTTTTCAGTGTTAGACAGACAGTATTTATACTAATCCTCTCTAACCTTCAGATGGAAAAACGCTGCACAGTTCCACCAAAATACTATGTAACCATGACAGATATTACTGACATAACTGTTCAATATCATATACATACATCAGTTTATGTGAAAAAAAAGGAACATAAACTTTTCAATGCCAAATATATGTATCCATGCAAACACCTCATGACAGAATTAACTATTGAAAGCTATCTAACATCGGAGACAAAAAAAAAAAAGGATCATGCTTACATCTGACTACAAACTACTGGCAGTGTGCATGCCACTCAAGCGGTGTATGGTGTTGGACAGGCGTTAATCTGCAGGGGCAACTAAAGACAGGCAAAAAAACTCTTTAATATTAAATAAGAAGAAGCAATGAGAATGATGACTGCAAGCCAAGTGACTCATTTTTACTTTCACAGTCCTCAGTGAGAGGCCTTGCAGAGGGTGATTGATGGTACTCGTATCATTGAACTGGTGTGTCAATTAATCATAAGTCTGCCTTCATTTATTTATTTTATTTGTTATGTGTTTCATCAGCAAAAAAAAACATACTGAGCACAATAGCTTTTTTCCAGATGTGTCCTGGGGGTAAGGGGAGAGGGATAAGCTTAAGAACAATGTAGAACATGCCGTGAACCTCCTGTGACTGTAGCATTCCCAATATTGAGTCACATCTCCAGTACAAAAGTGTTTGTAGGTGCCCGACATTGGGGTGGGGGTCAGTTCAAAATGTAGAAAATAATGGAATGGTCACTGACTATACAAACATTAAGAAAGACAGTACAAGTGATACAGTATCTGAATATCCAATCTGCTTTCACTCAGGAACATGGCTTCATCACCCATGCAGCGAATGGATAATGGTGTGTAATATAGAGCAAAATCATACACAAGATTGGAGAGAAGGTGGTGGTGGAGCAGCAGGAGACAGGGCCATGTCTTGGATTTGCTACTCATAACAAGAATTGCTTGCTGGGCTGTTAAAAATTCATTTTAAGGGCTACAGTGGGCAGAGCCCTGCAGTCCTTTTTATGATAATCAGAAAATGAACTCTGCGTTCTTTCCAGGCAAACAACATTTTGGCTTGCCTCACAGCCACCTCCGTGTCTGTGAAGCAGTCCGCCCATGTTGTCCCTATCGACCGCATCACCGCACTATGATAAAATAAGTGAGTTAATGTAAAGCACATTTTCTGAAGAACAAGCCTGTATTAGTAGTTCTGCTCCATCATAGCTGTTTTCATTTATTGCACATAAAAGCAATTCACAGTACATACTTCACATCAGTATTGATCTTTAGGGAGGGCAATCATTTACTTTGTTTAAAACATGACAGCAGAAAAATCATTGTTGACAACCAGGATCACTTCCTCCTTGAGTCTTGTTCTGAGCCCATATGCTAATCTGGTGTTGTCAAAACTCTGCGCCTCCACTTTACCTGCTGTCACAAGCAACAACAGCCTTATTTGAAAACTCAAACGAACTAAACGTGCAGCAGCAGCTCTCTAACAGGATTCAGTGTCCACAGCCATAAAGAAACTTAAAAGGGTTGCTCATCAGCCAGCCTTACCTAGTGCAAGAAAGTCTATGCAGGACAAGTAACAGAAAAGGAAGGCAAAGCAAATTGTATTTCTATGGAACCCAATCCCTGAGGCTCTGGGTGCCTTACAATTTAAAACAGTGTGCAGTAGAGACAATGCAAACAGAGGAAGTGTAAATGCAAATATGATTTAAAACAATAAAATAATTTCTAGCATCAGTATTCAATAAATAGGTTGCTGCATCACTAAAATCCCACAGGGGTCAGTGTCAGTCACATACATATGTCATGGAAGGCCAGAGAAAAAAGGTTCATCTTCAGCTCTTTCTTAAAGGCCTCATCTGTCTGGGCCTAGCTGATAACAGCTGGAAATGTATTCCACATGGTTGGCCCGAGGACACTGAAAGCATGGTCACCATATGTTTTTAGCCTGACCCTAGGAATGTCAAGAAGGCCCTTAGTCAAGGACCGGAGAGAGTGGGCTGAGGTGGCAGGTGTAAGGAGCTCAGCCAGATAGCCTGGGCCCAGCCCATATAGGGCCTTATAGGTGAGCAAGACCACCTTGAAGATGACCCCCCCCACCAGACCGGCAGCCAGTGCAGAGTTCTTAGGACTGTGGTCACATGACTAGACCGAGCCAGGCCAGTCAGCCAACCTTTGTCAATCAGAAAAGCTTTACACACATACTAGAAGGACTAATACAAATATTAAATAACATTAACAACCCTGTGTCTGCCACTTTCAGCCTAGCAGCAGCAGGCTGCAGTCCACATGCACTGTTCTCACCCCAAGTCTCTGCTTATCAGTTTTGGAGCTGATGGAGAACCTTGAGGGATGAATGTTCACCCATCCTGCTTCCTGGCTGGTGGAGAAGTACCTTGGGAAGTGATCTGCTGAGGTGAATGGGTGTTCGCACTGTCAGTCGCCGCAAGTCCTGCCTTCTGAATGCTGTAACAGGTTACAAGGAAGAGGTGACTATCTGACCACAAGAGTTAAGTGCAACCAGTGGCAGGCGGGATTTGGGAAAGTTAGGACCAACTGGTAGAAAGTATGTCAAGAGAAGACAGTAGGATGAATAACAGATGTCTGTGTGTGGGAAGTAGGATTCATTCATTTATTTCAAATGTTTTACCATGCAATACACACTGAGCTAAAGACTAAAACTTGAAAACAACCTCACTGGCCTTTTTCTATAAAGAACACTGTTTAAAACCATTTTAAAGTAGCAGTGCATGAAATTCTTCAGAGCAGATGACTGAGGGTGTACCTGCCACTAGGAAATGACAATTAGATGTTTTTGGTCCAGTATTAGTCACTGCTTAGCAATTAAATCACAAATAGTAGTAAGAAAGAAATAATGTGCACTCTGAAATAAACATGATAGTAGAGGGAAATAAATCTTAGTAAATGTGATGTGAGAAAGTGTTCAATGACTCAGCCTGTGTTCACGTTTGGTCACAGAGAGGAATGTCAGTAGGTACATTCCACTTCTAGTTCAGATTGACAGTTGAGGCGTGGAATAAGTTAAGTTGACAACACTCTCATGTTGCTGCCTAGGCTGAACATACAGTATCTTTCCTTTGGCAAGAGCACCCTTCCCCCATGACAATGATTAACCTTAGAACTACTGGGATTGTAGAATGAATTGAGCGACTGCAGCCCCTGTAGATCTCGTCATGCCCTCTCAAGTGTTATTCCATTTCGCATATATGGTTACAGTTTTTTATATTTAAAATGTAACCCTACTCCATGGAAATAGACTCATGTTCCTCATAATGCTGATGCAGTTTTTGGTTTGACAAATCATAATATAGGAAAAACAACTTTATCGAAACATTCCTTTACTCTAAACCTACTGATACCCATTAGTTTAAAGAGGACAGGGAATTATTTCTAACCAGCAGCTGTTTATAATGTACCTAGTTTTAGGAGTGATATTCCTTCCCCTAGATACGCCACTTTAAAATGTACATAAAAAAATGAAGCTAAAAACTGTATTTTGCATACTTTTGTTTTCTGTAAGAGTTCTTTTTATGGAGTCAGTGATCTGGATTTTTAACTGTGTCAGTTTGTGTACAGAACTCTGAGCATAGTTCTGATTGTTCAACATCTCATGCTTAACATTCAGTACACAAACCATGACATAGCTAAAAAACTTTGAATTACAAGTTCTATGAAGAGAGAACTGTGAAAATGTCCATAAAAAAAAAAAATTAAAAAGACAGTTTCACATCAGTGTTTATTCAGGCTGGCTTATGTACGAAACATTTGGAGGACCCCATAACTTAAATATCTAACTCTCAGGGGGAGCAGACCCAGAGTAAAATATTAAGCAATTACAGGGGTGCAGTGTGTAAAATGATGTGACCAGAACCAGAACATGGGTCACACAGAGCATGCTGGCTAAGCTACTGTTGGCTTACCCCTCCACACCACTGGAGCAGCTTGGCTAGCATCCCCATCCAGCCATCCTTTCCTGTACTGCAGAAGGGGTAAGGTAGCATTCCATCACATTCATTAACAGCATCTTCGGGTACTAAAGCATTGGGATGATCACTGCCGGGTCACTGCACCTGTCAGTCAATAGTGCCTGGGCAGGTGAATGTCGGGATAGTGAGCCACGGGAATTCATACGGGTACCTCAGCATGCCTAGTTCCACCTTTCCAACCTTTTAAGGAACAAATAACATAAGTGGCACAGAAATCAAAATCCTCTTAAAAAGAGAAAAAGGGAAGGAAAGGACAGGACATTGAAATCGAAGAAGCACTGTTAATGTGTTTTGCCAATGCAAGGGACAAGGATGCCTTAATCAGTGATCCAATGCTCATGCAAAAAGCATCCCAGCTAGCCACTGCACTCAGAAAGACAGGTTTCCAACCATTGGAAGTTGGCTGCATACATTGATAGGAAGTAAGGCAAAACATTAACTATAAAAAGGGGCATTGTGAGAAACAAAACACATGATGCTAGTGCTCAGTGCTGGGTTTTAGAGGTCCTGCATTGTATTCTGTCACAGTATGTTCCAGGAGATGTTTTTAATTTTAATGAGACAGTTCTTTTTTTCCCTTTTTTGTTTTGTTTAACAGATGCCTTGGCCACTGAACTCTAACATTCAAAATCAAAAACTTGTATGGGCATAAGAAAAAGGACAAGGAAAGGATATCCATTCTACTGTACTGTAATATGTCTGGCACAGAGAAGCTTGAACTCCTTGTAGCTGGCAAATTCTCCCAGTTGAGATGCTTTAGGGAAGTTCAAAATGTGCCTGTCATATACTAGGCAAGCAAAACAGCCTAGATGACAGGTGACATTTTTACTGAGTGGATTCAGAGCTGGAACCGTAAAGAAAAATAGCATTTTTGTATTGACAATTTCAGTGACCACCATCCTGTCATAGTTCTGAAAAACATTAACCTTGTGTTTTTATTAGCTGACACAATATGCCTCATAAAACCACTAGATCAGGGTGTTATTTACACCTTCAAGAAGCACTGTGTTCATTTGATGAGGCAGAGTATAATTGATCTGCTTGATGAGAAAGAGGACATCAATACATCCCTGTGTTAAAAACATCAATGTTCTGGATACAGTCCACTTGATGAAGCAGCAGATTCAGTCACATCCTACTTCATCAAGGCTGGTTTCAGCGATCATCCCGCTGAAGAAATTCTTACTGAAGAGCCAGCAGAACAGGACAGCAAAGAACCACCTACTGGTTTCATTGTTAAAGTATTTAAGTACCACTGGCCTGGTGGCACTAAGAGCTGAGGAGCTGTGTACCTTACCTCATGCCATGCCAGTGACCTCTGTCTGGGAACGAGCATGGATCACCAGTGGTTGGCCTGGGGGGTTGGGAGTGGATGCAGTGGCTGACAGGAAGTTCTCCTTTTCCAGATTGGGGAGGTCAGCTGTCTTGGCCAAAGACCACCACCACATGGAGGCATGATGATGGTGCAGGCAGTGATGGAGTTGGGTGCTAGGGTGGGGGAGTGGGTGGAGTGAAGTAGGCCAAGCCAAGGTGTGAGCAATCACCTCAATGCATTGTCCAATCTTGTTTGGGGTTCTGGGGAGTAAGGGGAAGAAAAATGTAGAAAAAGCAAAGGGCAGCGGATAGATGATGCCCCCAGGCTGGTTTCTGTGGTCCTGCCCGGGAACTGGGGGTGGCCCCAAAGGGGCTGAAGATGTCCAGTATGGATGGCCAACACAAGCCGGCAGCCCACCCAGAGGATAAAAGCCTACATGGAAAAATAAGTATTTAAGCACCTATGTCATCTCAGTGATTGACTAGAGGGAGAGCCTATAGCCAATGACATGGATGAAGTTGTATCCTCCATGTGTGATAGTCAGGACTGGGAGTTTGATGTGGAAGTCACTGATGACGTGGATGAGGAAATGGATGTTGCAACAGCAGATGTCCAGAATGCCCTCTTGATGCTCCATAAGTTCATGGAGCAGTGAGGTGACATCACTCCTGAATGGAGCCAAAGCAGTATAACAGAGAAGATGTGGTGAAAATATACCTTAATGCCACAAAAACAACTGACCATGCTAAGCTTTCCTCAATAGGATGAAACAGACGGCTTAAGTAAACTTTGTGAAATAAAGTGAAGCACATGTTTTTAACCTGACAATGAAACCATGAAACTTGAACACAACCCCTCCCTCACACCAAGCATATGAAGCACATGAATAAATAATGAAGAATAAACAAGGGAGCATGGCTTGGCCAGGCAAGATAGTGGCTGCCTTTCAGAGCTGCTCCTTTGGGCACCAAATAATTTTGGCTGGTACTGCAACTCAGACTCAGGATTGAAAACTCAAGGATATGTAGACAGAATGACATTACTCATGGCTTCACAGAAATTGCTATAAAAGCAAGCCTTACTGAATTTTGAAGCTGTTTCATCCCTGTAAAGCTCAGCAGACAACTTTCAGTAGGGCCATGCTTGTACCTGAGGCATTGCAGCAGGTCTGAACCATGCTGTAGAACAGACGACTGACCAATCTGTAATGACTATCCTCACAAACATACAGAATGAAAGGAAAGCCAGTTTTGAAAATATATATGCACAAATTTTACATGTGCAAAAATACTGTACAAGCATTATTGGAGATTGTGGACACATTTGGCTGATAGAGGCTGATTAATGAACTCAAAGACAAAATGTGCCATATTGAGGATTTAAAACAGGCAATCTCCTTAGGTGTTCTATTTTACTCTGCCCTTTCTCCTCCTTTTTCCTGACTATCCTTTCTTTTCCCTATCAGAGTGGCCAACCTGATATCTATTTTCTTTTCTTTTCTATCCCCTATTTGTTAAAATGCCCATGTTCCCATTTAAAAGCAGCTCCTGAAAAATATAACTGGTGCCTTAAAGAAAGAGCAGTGGTTCCCTGCTGCTGCAAGCAGTATGTTGAATTTGGTCCCAGCTGTGCGATCGTAATGTGCGCACATTCGCATGATCGTGAAGGAAGAACGGGGAGAATAAGGAAATGATTGTTTAACAACCAGGAGTGGTTTCTTACAAAGAGGACATAGCTCTGAAGTAGAAAAATTGATGCAGAGTTCCAAAGAATGTACAAAATTTGCCCATGTTGTTTCATGCTCCTGTGTCTTGCAGCGAGTGTGTAGACTGAGCTAACTCAGTCAGGGAAACACAGAAAAACACTCCCTTAGAAAAAAAATGAAGGGAGTTTAAGCATATATAGCCCTATGATGCCCATATAAAGAAAAGCTGCATGCATCAGATACAGCAAAGAAGCTAGCTTTGCTGTCAAACAAAACAGGGCTGAAAATGAAATGGGAGCCGATGGTTGAAAGCTTTCAGCCAACAGCTGTTTTGCAAAGCTAAGTATGGTACAGAAAAAGTTGTTTCTCAAATAAAAAAGAAAGTATTTGTATAAATTACAAGCAGTTATTATTTCTAGCTATAAAGAAATTTATGCCCTGGAAATTGTCTTCTGTTTTGTATGTTTTCTTTAAAAAAGGTTTATTTCTCCTAAAAAAGCAGTAGGTTCCCAGAGCTTGCAAGAGTAAAAAGATAAGGAGCGCGCCCTTCTCTGTTTACATTTTTCAAGCCTAGTGATACCTCCTGAATATTTTTCTTCTGGTTTAAAATATTATAACGAACCAGAAATAAAAGATAAAAGGGTAATTACCTAGTGATGTTTCCAGAGATCCTGCTATAAGGCTGGCAGCCCCTGAACTGACTGTATTTATGGGAGAAGCAGTCAGTGACGTCACAGTAGGAGAGGAGTCAGCTCCCAAGTGTGATGCCATGCCCCTTTAATTGAGGTTTTATTTAGCCTTTTTCTTCAGAATAGAGACTCCTTAAGAGCCTGTATGGTGGACATAGAAAATAGCATTAAATTAGGCAGGCTAGGATATTGTTTTATGAAATGTAGAGGCTTAAAATAAAGTGTCTCTGCTAATTGATATTGTCACCTGCCCTCTGATGTCACGTTAGGCTGCCATAAAAGGATGTCCACCAGAGGGCTAGAGAGATAAATAGGAGAGAGAGTATGGAAGATAGTCAGTTGCTTTCTGATTAGAGACTGAGCAAGAGCTAAGAAGAGCTGAGTGTGAAGGTTTACACACTGTCAAGAAGGAAGATCTCAGGAATTCTTTTGATTTTGATGCTTAATGGAAGAAGAATGATGTCCTGATGATTTACATTGGTGTGAAGAATTAACACCTTCTTATTTTCCTTTTCGAAAATATCCTTTATTTTCTTTATTTGCTTTTTGGACAATACATTGATAAATGCAGAATATGCGTTTTTTATGCACTATATTACAGTTGTCTGTCTAAATCTGTTATAAAGAATCCTCGCTACCACACAAAACTACAGGGGTGGCTAGAGATTGACATGATCTTTAGACCGAGTTGACAGAACTTAAAATGAAATTGGATGATCTTAAAAACCACAGCCAGAGGTCAAATATACCACAGGTTAGTCTTGCTGAAGGCACATAGGGGAAGGACCCCAGAATAGTGGTGCAGTGACTTCTGATTAAGGGTCTGGATCTGGGGAACAGTGCGTTGTCATTTGAAATAAAGGATGACCATTAAGTGGACTCCTGGCCCAGCAATGGTGATAGGCCCTAACACTTCCTAATCAAATACTTATGGTTCTCTGACAAAGAAGAAATGCTCAGAGCTGCAAAGAAGAAGGACCTTGTAATGATCCAAGGTGCCCACTTCAATATGTACCAGGATTGCTGTAGAGATTTGTAGAGTAGATGGAAGAAGTTTAATAAAGTCAAATCCATGATTCATGCTAAAGGGTATGAATTTGCCTACCTGTACCCATCAAAGCTGTGAATCACTAGGCTGGGTAACCCCCCCAGATTCTTCTATGATCCCAAGGAGGCCAAGTATTTTATCAATAATGAGGCATCTGTGGTGGAGGGAAGAAGGAATGTTAGGGAGACCAGGCCCTCAACCTGACCATGAGGTGAGTTAGGAGCCCTTTCGCCTGCTATATGAGGGCCAGCATGAAGGTTCTGAAGGGAAAGCATCCTTACAGAGCTATACTGTATAAATAGTTTATTCCAAATGTGCAATGAGTGATGCCACCTTTGTTCCCCTATCACTGGATGCGTATAAGTGCCTTTGTTACTTGACTATTTATAACTTGTGGTAGGAAAAGTAAAGTGTCCATTGGCTGAACAACAACACCTGAGTTTTTTTTAATCTCTGTTAATGCACAGTCTGAGTGAATATTCCTGGTGGCATGATCCCTTTTCTCAATCTGGACTTGTTTACTTTCTAGGCAGAGCAAGAGTCAGTGGCAGACATTTAATTCTCACACTAACAGTGAGTAGCGAGAGGGAGAGTTTTCCACCCCATAGTGTAACAGAAGTAAATGTGTCCACACCTTTACATGATTTCCTACCCACCCGCTCCATACATCTCTTACTTTTCCACACAGTAGCATGGCAAGGGCAGTGGGTTGTGAAAAGAATCTGTGCCCTTCCTCCCACTCACCCACCTCGCAGATCTCGTACTGTTCCTTGCACAGCTGTTTTCCCAGCACACCATTGACAGCTGCCTATCCATCTGACCCATGATAAATGTCCCAACAGTGGTACATGATTTCCCTCTCAACTGCCCAGCAGGTCTCCTACTTTGTGCTGCAGTAACAGTAACAGTGAGAGCAGCAGATTTGCACACCATTGACAGCTGCCCACCCAGCAGGCCCGAGAATGTTCAGTTTCCCCAAACAGTGCTCTCTAGCAGTGTCCTGCACTCAGTGATTGAGAGAGAGAGAGAGAGAGAGAGAGAGAGAGAGAGAGATCCTCCCCCAAGATCTCCACTCTGTGTCATCCCATAGCTGGTTTCCTCAAATAATTGTTCCCGTCCCCCACCAGCAGCTCAACTCTCTCTCTCTCTCTCTCTCTGAAGAAACATAGCCTCATCCACACCAGCACAGGAGAACAAGACAGATATGGAGATTGAGTCACACAGACTCCCCCAAGCATGGTTTGCTTAACCATGTGGGGAAGGAGAGAGATAGCCACACAGCAACACAGACCAAGAAGCAGCACAGTGCTGTAAGTGAAATCATAACATGGAGATATTTATGGAAGCAGCATAAACAGAACAATCATGCATATGTTATATGTGTATGCACATTCAAATGACAAAAATAATCTCAGCAGTCTATTTGTGCCATATATATCTTCATAACCTACAATCTTTTTACCTCACATTCCTCAGCTACAGCCCTATCGGCTCTGGCCAAAACTTGTTTTGGAGTTGGAGGTGGTGCCTGTGAGAGGTGACACAATTGGAGGACAGGAGCAGGCATTGCCAGTACAGTAATACCTTACATCATAGTGCTGTTTGTTGACAGACTGAGGACGGATTTAAAAGGGGAAAAGCAATCAGCAGCAGTACTGTTCTGAGAAGGGAACAGTAACAATCATGTCTATAACTCACATTCTTGAGCCCTCATATAAGAATACACTAAAAGCATGCAAAGGAAGGACAGCACACATAATGTTGTTTTCCTTAAGCATCACCTTCTTCAAAGAAGCATCCCTCACAGTTTTCATGACTGGAATTGCCAACAGATGGGAATTCATGTTCCAGTACTTAGTAATCAGCATTAGTGTCTCTAGTGTATGACTTCATCTTTCGGCTAACAGAACCACCTGTCTCTTCATCTTCCTTGGAAGATCCACTGTCAGGATGTGGTAGGAACATGGATGTCATGGTCTTGTGAGGAATGTGTCCCTTATTAATTTTTACGTTCGCTTGCACGCATGCGCAAGGAATGTTTTGGGAGAGTAGCACATTTGAGGTGTGCTTCTCCCTTTCAATCCACTGCTCCGTTGAGCAGACGTGGCGGTCCTGTACCAATGGGTGTGGAAGCTGTGTATGACAGCGGTAGTCTTCACTTCAAAGAAAACCACCGCTGTCATACAGATCACCGTGTCACACCACCCACCCCACGTCACGCTCCCCCCAAATCTTTGCTGCCACACCGGGAGTCCACCCCAGCCTGGCAAACGTCCCTCGTTGTTTGCCGATGGGGGTGCCCAATCCCCCATCGGCTCCTTGGCTCCCGCAGCCATCCTTCTGCCACACTGGGAGCCCACCCCAGCGTGGCAAATGTCCCACGTAGTCTTTTTTTTTTCACCTGTAAAGCAAAAACAGTCCCACGGCGCTTCTCCCAGTTCCCCCTCCCACAACTCGCACCCATCCACTTTGCGCACCCAGCCTCCCCACACCATCCTCACCCCATACTTACCTCCAGAGCTTGGCGCGACGATCTTCGGTGGACCAGGAACACGTCTGCACTCTTCAAAGCAGACCGCGAACTGAGGAAATGCAGGTAAGCTGTATAATAGGCTAGATAGGGTGTTTTCAACTTTATTGCACATCTCAGGCATTTTTTGGATTTTTCATCAATTTTCAACATGGGTTTTGGGACCTTTCATGACGATAAGTCACTGTCATGGCATTACTCAGGCCGAAGGGTGATTTTGCAGTCACTGTGCAGTCACTGCGTGAAATCACCTTTGGGCCCGAATAATGCCATGACAGTACATCATTCATGAAAAGGGTCCCAAAACCCCATGTTGAAAATTTGGTGCAAAATTCCTAAAATGACTGTTTACGAGCCATGTTGCATAGTTTCTACGCAGGCTTGTGTTCAAAATTTTCAATATTTTTACTACAGATTTTCAACATTGCCATTTTACCACACCTCCTTATGAGCAGTACAGCTGTCATTTTTCAAATCCTGCCCAAAACGTGTTTCTGCCCATGTAGCGCACAATGGCGCAGTCGGTGCGCAAAATCAATATATGGGACACACTAAAGAAAATCACAGTGACACTGTTCATTAGCAGAGGTCTTAAAATGGCTATGTTGAAATTGGTGAAAAATTCTAAAATGATTGTTTTACGAGCGTAGTATTGCAGTTCCTACACACTCACGTAAGTTTGTATTTGGAATATTTCCACCCAGATTTTAATATTGCCATTTTACCACACCTCTTATGAGAAGTACAGCTGTCATTTTTCACATCTCACCCAAAACAGTTTCCTCCATGTAGAGCACAATGGCGCAGTTGGTGTGTGAAATCAATGTATGGGACACATTAAGAAAATCACAGTGTCACCGTTCATGAGCAGAGATCTTAAAATGGCTATGTTGAAAATTTGGTGAAAAATTGCTAAAATGACTGTTTTGTGAGTCTGCTTTCCTCAACGTCGTAGAGTTTGTGAATTTTCAATATTTCACTCCACATTTTCAACATTGCCATTTTACCACACCTCCTCATGAGCAGTACAGCTGTCATTTTTCACATCTTGCCTAAAATGTGTTTCTGCCCATGTAGCGCACAATGGCACAGTCGGTGTGCGAACTCAGTGTATGGGACACATTAAGAAAATCACAGTGTCACTGTTCATGAGTAGAGATCTTAAAATGGCTGTGTTGAAAATTTGGTGAAAAAATTCCTACAAATAACTGTTTTACGAGAGTGTGTTGTGCAGTTCCTATGCACGCTCGTAAGTTTGCGAATTTTCTATATTTGCACTCCAGATTTGCAACATTGCCATTTTACCACACCTCCTTATGAGCAGTACAGCTGTCATTTTTCACATCCTGCCCAAAATGTGTTTCCGCCCATGTAGCGCACAATGGTGCAGTTGGTGTGCGAAATCAATGTATGGGACACATTAAGAAAATCACAGTGACACTGATCATGAGCAGAGGTCTTAAAATGGCTGTGTTGAAAATTTGGTGAAAAAATTCTAAAATGACTGTTTTATGAGTGTGCATTCTGCGCGTTCCTATGCACGCTCATAAGTTTCATCGTTAAATATTTTCACTCCAGATTTTCAACATTGCCATTTACCACACCTCCTTATGAGCAGTGCAGCTGTCATTTTTCACATCTTGCCCAAAACGTATTTCCTCCATGAAGCATAATGAAACAGTTGCTGTGCTAACTCAGTGTATAGGACACATTAAGAAAATCACAGTGTCACTGTTCATGAGCAGAGATCTTAAAATGGCTATGTTGAAAATTTGGTGAAAAAATTCCTACAAATAACTGTTTTACGAGAGTGTGTTGTGCAGTTCCTACGCACGCTCTTAAGTTTGCGAATTTTCAATATTTTCATTCCAGATTTTCAACATTGCCATTTTACCACACCTGCTTATGAGAAGTACAGCTGTCATTTTTCACATCCTGCCCAAAACATGTCTCCGCCCTTGTAGTGCACAATGGCGCAGTCGGTGTGCGAAATCAATGTATGGGACACAGTAAGAAAATCACAGTGACAATGTTCATTAGCAGAGGTTTTAAAATGCCAATGTTGAAAATTTGGTGAAAAAATTCCTAACAGCTGACTGTTTCTGACGTCGTTACTGTGGATCCCCAAAGCTAGTAGGTTTTACTTGATTTTCAATATTTCCACTCAGATTTTCAATATTGCCATTTACCACACTTCCATGAGCAGTACAGCTGTCATTTTCACATCCTGCCCAAAACGTGTTTCCGCCTATGTAACGCACAATGGGGGTAACAAAAAGGTCATGCTGAAAATTTATTGTGCAAATACCAGCAATCGCACAGGGCATTAGGGTAAAGCACCATATGTGCCAAACACCACTGCAAATAGCTGCAAGCGAACGTCCGGCACTGACAAATGCTTGTTATAAATGTTAGAATGTCCACATTCTTTGGCGACAGGTTCATGTGCTGGTCACATACAATGGCACATGCAGCACTGAATACATGCTCAACACTGACACTAGAGGGAGGCAGAAGCTAAGGTATCTTATCTCCACAGATGTCAGTGCAAGCCACTCAGTTGCCTTGCTTGCCCAGTACAACAATGACTTGTTACCAACTGCAAGGTGTTTTTGTTCAGTCATGAAACAGTCAACCATGCGTCTGCTGCCTCATCATGCTCCTCCTCCTGGTCTTCCATGGGTGCAACTCCAACCTCGCTTAAAACATCCCTAATGGGATTGCTCATTTTGGGCTTTTGGCTGCCTGTTAACATAGTTGTGCCATATGAAGATGACAATGCTGTGGTGGTGCTGGTGGTAGCAACAACACTCAGTGCCCTATTTTTTTTAGCATCTGTTCCCCTCTGACCCTTCTGACAAGAAGGTTGGTAAGGTTTTCTACCCTCTAAGGGCCACCATCTAGTATCAACTAAAGGCCACACTTATAACATGAGTCAAGCATGATGGCAATGCCAAAGTCATCAAACTGCAGAATTCCAACAATATGAGGGTTGGAGTCCAACATGTACAGCATGTGCTGCAGCAAGGCTAAACTGGCACTGTCATTGCCTGCCTCGATTGATTGCTGCACATTAACTAGTGTCTCCCTCAGCATGCATAGCAAGGGGATGGACAG
Source organism: Neoceratodus forsteri (assembly GCA_016271365.2). NCBI lineage: Eukaryota > Metazoa > Chordata > Ceratodontiformes > Ceratodontidae > Neoceratodus > Neoceratodus forsteri. The sequence continues at coordinate 118,416,390 of CM028136.1, read as the reverse complement.
ACTGATACAGGCAGTGTCCCCACTCACTGCCTGTGTGGCATGTTCAAAGGGATGCAGAATCATTATCAGTCCATCTATTAAACATCACTGTTCTGTGGTGGGAGCCATGGACACTCCAGCACTTACACTACAGGTGTGTAGCAGCATATCTTTGGACACAGTTATATAGTAACATAGAAGCATAGTAGTTGATGGCAGATAAGGAACACCAGGCCCACCTAGTATTCACATAGTCTCCGCCTGTATCTGCAGCCACTGGCTCCACTTGGTCATTGGCTTACGCCACTATTCCCTGCCTCTTGGGTTCCCTTCTGTCAATCCCATGCATATTTAAATGCCCCCTCTGTGCCAGTGCCCACCACTTCCTGGGTTAAGCTACTCCATACACCATGCTTTCTATGAAAAAAATCCGCCCCATGTTCCCCCTTATCCTGCCCCCCTTCATTCTCATGTCATGCTCCCTTCTTGTGCAACTCTTGTACTGAAAGATGTCACCCACCTGCACTTTGTTAAAGCCTTTGAGATACTTGAAGGTTTCTATCATATCCCCCTGCTGCCTCCTTTCTTCCAGTGTATACATATTGGGGCCATTTAATCTGTCCTAATATGATTTCTGATGCATTCCTTGCACCATCTTGATCTCCCTTCTCTGTTTCACCTCCACCCTGGCAATGTCCTTGTGAAAATGCAGCCTCCAGGACTGGACATCATATTCCAGGTGAAGCCTCTCCAGCATTTTGTACAATGCCATCACCAACTCCCTTCTTCTACTAGTGATAACCCTTTATATGCAGCCAACATCCCACTAGCCCTCCCCACATCCTTGCAGCACTGTTTGGCCAACTTTACGTCATCTGATATAATTATCCCTAAATCATGTTCTTCCCTGGTGACTGTCAATACTTCCTCCCCCATCCTTTATCTCTCTGTTGGGTTTCTTTGACCCAGGTGCATGATTTTGCACTTCTTTGCATCAAAGTTTAATTGCTCCACTTTGGACCATTTTTACAGCTTCCCCAGATCCTCCTTATTGTTTTGATCCCCTCTGGAGTGTCTACCCAGTTGCAAATGTTGGTATCATCTACAAACAGGCAAACCTTCCCCTCCATCCCTTCAGCAATGTCATTGATGAAGACATTAAAAGGGACTGGCCCAGAGACTGATCCCTTGAGGCACCCAACTGGTCACCGTCTTTTCCTCAGATTTGATCCCGTTTACTACCAACCTCTGCTTCCTATCCGCCAACTAGTTTCTTACGCAGTTATCCACTTTGTGGCCCACCCCCTTGCTGCCTAGCTTGTTCACCAGTCTTCTGTGTGGTACGACGTTGAAGGCCTTACTGAAATCAAGGTAGACAATATCCATTGCTCCTCCCTGAGCCACCTCCTTCATCAACCAGTCAAAAAAAAGTAAATCAGATTTGTTTAACATGACCTTCCTTCTACTGCAACCCCATGCTGCCTTGGATCCTCTATTCCTACGGTTTCCAAGTGTTCCACAATCTTTTTCTTTAGCAGTGTCTCAATACGCTTACCCACTATTGAGGTGAGACTGACCAGCCTAGTTTCTTGCCTCCTCCCTGCTACCACTCTTGTGAAGATGTACTACATTTGCCCTCTTCCAGTCCACTTCAACCACCCCTGTATTTAGTGACTCACAAAACAGAACCACCAGTGATGCTGATAGCACCATCCATAATTCCTTTAATATCCTGGAGAGTATATAATCTGATCCCATCATTTTGTCCACAGTCAGTTTTGTGAGTTCCTCCAGGACTCTCTCTTTTGTAAATGGACTGGTATTTACCTTTTGTCCCCCCTTTGTTTTTGCTGCCTGGCTGTGGTCCCTGTCCTTCCTCCTCTAATGTGAATACTGAACAGAAGTATTCATTCAGTAATGATGCTTTTTCTAGGTCACCTTCTACACTAACCCCTTCCTCCCCCTTGAGCCTTACAATCCCTCCCCTGGCCTTAGTTCTATCACTAATGTATCTATCAATGTCTTGTCCCTCCTTTTTGTGTTGCTTGCATGCATGTGCAAGAAACACATTGCGTCACGTTTTTTTCACAAGCGGGTTGTGGAGGTGTGGCAGTGTTGTGCTGAATGGCAACAGCCCATTCAGGGGCTGGTCTCTGCCTCAGCCAATAGAGGAGTATGCTGTCAATCACTGGCAGTTAATGAGCAGTCCACTAGATCAAAGTAACTGAGCAGCTGCAATCAGGGAGCACCCTGTCACTATGCAATCAGTTGTTTGTACGTCGGGGCCTCCCTGACTGCAGCTGCCAATTACATAGCTCCATTGTGCTGTGTTCCCATGGTGATGGCTTCTCTGTTGGCCTCTCACAGTCCACACAAAGCCAATGCAAAACCATCACCTGCCATTCAGAGGTATCTTCCTGGTGAAATATTTCAATAACTAGAAAGCTGACCGGAGGTGCCCAATCCCTCTCGGCTCTTGCCACCCCCCACACTTATATGTGCCAACAGGGATGCCCAATCTCCCTGTCATCATGTCCCCTTCCTGGTAATTTTGCCATTGGGGAGCCCACTCCCCATCAGCATAATGCTCCCCCCCCCACAATTTCTTGTGTGCTGAAGGGGGGTACCCAATCCCCCTCTGCTCTAGTTCCCCCATCACTTTCGGTATGTGTCGTGAGGTGCCCAATCCCACGTCGGCCACTAGAGATGCAGCAAATTTAAATTCCGCCAGTGAAGTGAACGTGGACTGGGCACTTCACGTTGCCACTCCGCTACATGGAGTGGGCAATGCAAAGTGCCAACTCCGCCTTGTCATTACCACTTCACATTAAGGCAGAATGGCAATGTGAAGTAAGGCAAAGTCATTGTTTTTAATGGACTTCGCGTTCCTCAGTATGATTCTAAGTGATCCACTTGGTGTTTCAGATTTGGCACATGGCTTACAGTACTGTAAGTCACATGCTCTTTAGCTAGGCAGGAAGAAAGTGAGTCATACAAGCAGACACTTTTACTTTCTCCTGTGCAGATGGAGAGAGAGTAGTGTGTTATGTGACTGCAGATACTTTTAGATCAGAGCAAGGAGGAGATTTAAACTTTGATTTAGACCCAACACCTTTTTTAAAAGCTACATTTTTTGTCTTTTCTGTACTCTTTTTTACTTAATTTGTTCTTTCTGTAAATTTTATTTTTCTTACCTTTATAAGTAATTAGTTGTTTGTCTGTGTCTGTATGACTCTGTGTGTGTGTTGTGTGACTGTGTGAGTAGTGATTGTTCAGACTGAGGGAGCTCAGCAGAAGAGATGGCCAGGGTGAGGGAAAGTCTGGGGCGGGGGCAGCTCTGGGAGATTGTGGTAGTGGTAAGCGTCATACCGTGCGCATGTGTGAAGGGCATGGGCTCCCATTCCTGTTGGACTGCTCAAAACTTGTGAGAGTGCCCCCCCCAGGAAGCAGAACCAGCACCACCTCCTGTCCTGACTCTGAGGTAGTTGAACCACCACCACCAAGTCCAGCACCAGGTCCTCTGGAGCAGGATGTGCCTGCTCCCCCGGGCCCAGGTGTCGATCCCATCCCTGTTCAGCACCATGACCAGCTGGCTGTCAGTTCATCTAGCCATCCCTTGCATGTGCCTGGTTCTCCCTGCACTTCCATTGTTTGGTAGTTTTTTGACTGTGTCGGGGGGTACAGCAGTGTGCTCAAGTGCTGCCTATGTGAGGTGGAGGTGCTGTGGCCCTTGGGGGACTCACCTGGGGACTGGAGGCCAGCACACCCATATGCTCAATCACCAGCAGTTGGAGTGGCAGGCTGCCACAGAACAGACCATGTCTGCACCTGCTGGCCATTCTGTGGCAGAGGGTGGAGCTGTGCATTGCGACATCCCTAAGAAGAGGAGGGCCACAGCAGAACCTGCTGCTCCAGCACCCCACCCCACCACCACCACCACCACCACCACCACCAGCAGGTCAGCTGTAGAACGTGTGGGCCGCAGAGTACTGCGTGTAACACAGGCTGAATTGGCAGTTCTCTGCAGTGCTGTTGAGGAGAACAACGAGATGGTGAGTGCTGAGCAGCAGTGGCTGGATCACATAGAGGGACATCAGTTGCAAATTATGTCCATGCTGGAACTGCTGCTGGATCACCATGGGATCCCACATTAGTTTTTTTCCCTCACACCATGTGGCCCCCCATACCTTCCTTGCTTTGTTATAAAATGTATTCCTCCACCTTCCTGGCCCTTGTATGTAATTATGCCCTTTTTTTGTTGTCTTTCGTATGCGTGACACTTTGTATTCTTAGCAGTGCAAGTATACTGTGCTAAACTGTACATGTGCAGTCAGTCTTCTTTGTATGTACTGCAGACATTGTCCAACTCCCTGACTTAAAAACAAACATTAATGAGTACAATGGTGGGGTGGTGAAGCATGGAGAGATACTACAAAACAGGCTTACAATGCATCCAAGTAACTAGTAAAAAAAATTAATGTGATTCATGACGTGATCGTAAATCATGATTTGTGACTGCACTTGTGACCGTGATGATAAAGAAATCTGAATGCCTATGGCTTTACTTCCCCGAGCCCTGATGAGCTGTAGCTTAAAACTCCCAGACTTAAAAACAGGTATCAATGAGTACAATGGTGGGGTGATGAAGCCTGGAGAGATACTACAAAACAGGCTTACAATACATCCAAGTAACTAGAAAAAAAATGAATGTTGTGATTCGTAACGTGAATGATCGTGAATCCTGATTTGTGACTGCATTTGTGACCGTGATGATGAAGAACGTGATTTATGTCACATGTGACTCATGATGATGGTTCTGACTTACAAACACATATTCATGAGTACAGTGTTCATGCAGAATTAAGCACCACACCTGTCCAGTACTCTGAAGGGAACCCAAACAAACAACTGTGACTTAAGTTACAGATGGAGATTGGGCCCTAAAGAGATGGAAATGCACAGACAGGTTAAGATTGCATTGTGCACTGAAGAGATGCAGACAAAAAGGCACAACACCTAATCAGTGCTCACCATCAGAAATTCAAATCTGGAAAAGAATACCTTTGCTGCATTGGGGCGGGCCACGTGGGGGGGGCAGTGTACTGTACTACTGCAGTAACAATCGCTACAAACACAGGTCTGTCTTGTAAACTGGACTTTCATCCAAATTACATGTATTATCTGTTTAAAAATAAATTTTACCTACCTAACTACCTATCTAGTACTAGTACCAGTAAAGATACCGCAAAGAAGTACAAAAATCACACAGCTGCAGCGGATAGCAGCTTTACATTGCTGAAATTATTATATGGCACAATAAAAGGTGTCTGATTTGATGACACGCATCACACACATACTCACACACACACACTAAGTAATGGATAGCAAATTGAAAACTTCAGTAATATAACCACATATTTTAAACAAACTAAAATTATACACTGCTGCACCACAACAATCAGCAGAAAAATGGCAAGAAATATTGAAAATATTACTGTGAGTACATTAACACATTTACACAAGAAAAATATCACCAAAACAAAAAACAGTCTTTTTCTCCAAGGTAATCTACTTATGCCACAGATACACCCTTCCCCCAAAGAACACTTCCACTGTCTCTCAGTACACAGACTGAATGTTGTACATTAACATTCAAACTCCATACACAAACAATAAACGTTTGATGATATGAGCACAGGAGGGTTTCCTATTATCGATGAACTGAAGTTTCAGCAAAAAAATGACTCAAAAAGGCTTTTTTAACAGCTTTTTGAAGGTTTGAATTGCAGAGACCTCTTAGAGCAGATTGTCTCCTACAGCTTCATACACATACTACCCCAAACTAAGGCTGTGTAGAACACTCTAGAGCCATGTGACCTGAAATCCCATGAACCACTGCAGAATTCACCTTTGGAGCTTAAAAACAAGGCGAAGTGAGGCAAAGTGCAAGGCGGAGTAACACGAAGTCATTGTTTTTAATGGACTTCGTGTTACTCCTTATAAGGTGAAGTACTCCGCTTCGCATTGCAGAGCACTTCGCAAATTCGCCTTCACTCAGCGAATCACTTCGTGGAGTGAATTGTGGCCACTTCGCCCATCTATCTATCAGCCACAGCCTTCCCAAACACTCAGGTGGCACACTGGGAGCACACCCCAGCATGCCAAAATTAAATACCCCTGCAAAAAAGAAAACCTTCCTGTGAGTTTTTTTTTAACCTTGTAAAACAGAATACGATCCCTTGTTGAGTCCATGGCCCCTCCTTCAACCCGTGCCCACCCTCTGTGCACCCTGCCTCCCCCACCCCCCACCCCATACTTACTTTTGGAGCCCAACACAATGATCTTTGGTGGACCGGAAACACGTCTGCACTCTTCAAAGCCGACCTCGAAATGAAGAAATGCTGGTAAGCTGTATAATGGCATAAATGTTTTTTTTTTCAACTTTGATGCATATCTCGGCTGTTTTGGAGAATCTTTTCACCAAATTTTCAACATGGGGTTCTTGGGGCTCCACCTCATGAAATCAGTCACTGTCATTTTGTTATTCGGTCCTGAAAGGTGATTTCGTGGTCACTGCGTGGAACCGCCTTTTGGGACCGAGTAACGAAACAACAGTGTCACAGTTCATGAGGTAGACCCCCAAAAACCCTATGTTGAAAATATGGTGAAAAAATTCCCCAAAATGACTGTTTTACAAATGTGCATTGTGCAGTTCCTATGCACGCTTGTAACTTCGAGCATTTTTAATATTTTCACTCCAGATCTTATGCATTGCCATTTTACCACACCCCCTTATGAACAGTACAACCGTCATTTTTCACATCTTACCCAAAATGTGCTTTTGCACATGTAGCGCACAGTGGCGTGGTCTGTGTGCGAAATCAATGTTCGGGACAGATTAAGAAAATCACAGTGACACTGTTAATAAGCAGATGTCTTAAACTGGCTATGTTGAAATTTTGGTGACAAATGTCCATAAAATGACTGTTACAAGCATGCATTGTGCAATTTCCATGCACCCTTGTAAGTTCACAAATTCGTAATCTTTTCAGTCCAGATTTTCAACATTGGCATTTTTTCACACCTCTTTATGAACAGTACAGGTGTCATTTTTCACACCCTGGCTGAAATTTGTTTTTGCACTTCTGGCGCAGAATAGCACGGTTGCTTTGGGAAATCAGTGTTCAGGATAGATTAAGAAAATCATAGTGACACTGTTCATGAACAGAGGTCCCAAAATGCATATGTTGAAAATCTGCTGTAAAAAAATCCCCAAACTAATTACATTATGGGTGTGCTTTGTGCAGTTTCTACGCACACTTGTGACTTCACCAGTTTTTTTATATTTTCATTCCAGATTTTCAACATTGCCATTTTTTACACCTCCTCATGAACAGTACAGCTGTCATTTTTCACATCCTGTTCAAAATGTTTTCGCACCTGTGGGACCAAATGGCGCAGTCGTTATGCATAATCACCTTTCAGCTAATGAACTGATAGTGTCACTGTTCATGTGGTAAGATCTCAAAAAGCCCATGTTGAAAACTTGGAGTAAAAATACAAAGAAATGCCCAGGGCGTTAGGGTTTTTGACCATAGCGCCTTACCCTGTAGGGACTGACAGGTGTCAGGGGTGTGACTTGGGATTGTTGACAGTAATGCTCATGCCATTCCAACCCCACCCTGCTGCCAGTGACAGGCATTGAGGTGTACCTTTGACTCTTTGGCCCCAGAGTTCACGCCGTTCTCCTATACTGCATCCATTTCAGCATATTTCCTTATGGAATGAGGTGAGTAAAGCCCGAACACCCAAGGCACACCTCAACACTTGTCAGTGTCTGCAGGGTAAGGTGAGGTGAAATGTCGTGACTGTTATGGGTGATGACCCAAAGGCACACCCCAATGCCTGTCCATCTCTACAGGGTGGGGGTGGGGTTGGTGTCAGTTCAATACTTCACTGTCATTCCTATACTGCATGGGCCCTATTCTCATAGGGGCCTGCATCTGGTGCAAGCTGCAGCAAACAGTAGCTTGTGTCAATGCCCAGTGTACCAAGGACCCTGCACCTGATTCAGGTACAGGAGGGGTCCCAGTGGCTAAGTCCCCATGCTTGCACTGACCGCTACCCTGTGGCAAACCCCTGGCGCACCGCACGGGTCCACCGGAGGCTACCAGAGACTAACACTGGACCTCTGTCCAACCAGATAATGGGCATGTGGACCCAACTAGGTGGGCCAGTGTTCCCCCACCATGTTCGGTGTAATTGGCACCTGGCCACGGAGATGATTGGTGGGATGTGCTGGGTGCTGGGGAGCAGTCAGGACTGGTGTATGGGGGTTGGGCACCACCTGCTGGGGCATGGGTGGGCACTGTACCACCATAAATTGGTGCTGCGGTAGCACTGATGGGGCAGGCATCGTGGATCAGGGTGCTGCTGCCAGTATGGGCAGCATCAGTATGGGAGTACTGATGTGGTACATAGGGGGCATTGGGGAGCAGTGAGGGGTGCCATTGGACCACTAGGATGGGGGCCACACATAGGAGGCCATGCTCGGGGAGGGTATGGTGGGTGGACCATCACCCATGGTGTGCCATACACAGGCATATCACCTAGGGGAGAATGTCTAAGTCCCCTTACGCCTGCCCTGGATGGTCTAAGGGCACTTAGAGTTTCTCCCACTGGGTGATGTCTGTGAATTGCATGATGCAGCTTGCGTTGGCCATAGTCCCCCTACCACCGGTGCATTGCAGGGTGCAGGCCAGGCTCAACCCCTGTTTGGAGCAGGTGGCCTGTGGTTGACACAGGCCACCTTTGTGAATTGCACGGAGGGTGGTCATGGTCACAAGGTGCACCTTGCACCATATGTGTTCAGCAGAGGCACCTTGCATCCGATGCAGAGCTTTGAGAATTGGGCCCCATCTGTCTACATTGTGAACTTCCACTGCTAATGCCATCAAGCAACTATTCGGCATTGACAAATGCTTGTGTAGTGAGCTCTGGCCCATAAGAGGCTCACAGGTGACCAGTGGGAAGCTCATTAATGAGGAACAGGCTGCATCTCTCCTGTCTGCAATGCAGTGTTAAGGGTTCAGCAAGCTCAGCTCTGGCTATTGTAAAGACTTTATCACATTTCTTATGAGTCTTTCTTAAATGTGTCTTATCTGTTTACAGGAGTGCACCTGATTTGAGGCCAAAATCAAAAGCAAATAGTTATAGTAGCAGAGCCCCCCCCCACACACACACACATACACATTCCCCAGCAAGCTGCTTAAAATTCTGCAATTCATTCAAATCAATTCTATTTTCTTGCTTAGTTGGGGTTCAGTGCCAACAAGTGTAAAATAATGTACATAAGGCATAGGAACCCCGATGCTGAGTATAGGATGGGGGGAGGGACTGACACTCACTAGACATGAAAGGATTCTTGAAGTTATTATATCGGAGGACCTCAAGGTGGCAGCACAGTGTGACAAGGCTATGGGCAGTGCAAATTGGATCCTGGGGTGCATAAGGAGTGGCATCTCCAGTAGGAGCAGGAGGGATGTTGTGCTTCCATTGTATCACTCCCTGGTATGCCCCCCCGGCTGGAGTACTGTGTCCAGTTTTAGAGTCCACACTTCAGAAAGTATATAGAGTGGAGGTTTACAGAGGAGGGTAGCTAAAATGGTTCAGGATTTTCACAGGAATCCCTACAAGAAAAGGCTGAAGAATCTCAACATGTACACTCTGGAAGAGAGGAGGGTGAGATGTGACATGATGAAGACTGACAAAGTACCTCATGGGGGTAAACAGGGTACAGTTGGGGAGTTTCCTTCAAATCATGATGAGCACCCAAACCAAGGAGCATACAATGAAGCTGGAGGGGGTCAGGATAGATGTGAAGAATTATTTATTTACTGAAAGGGTGGTAGATGCCTTGAACAGACTGCGAGGAGTAGTGGTGCAGGCTAAAATGGTAGGTGGCATGAAGCATGCATGGGATAAACATAGGGGTATATTAGAAAAAGGGAAAGGAAGGGGTCAACAGAGATCAATAGGGCTATGGAGGTGCAGTAGGTTCAAGTTCATTGCAGGAAAAATCCATTGAGCAAGCTCATTCACAAGGAGGTCCTGATGGACTCAGGCAGAATAAGACATGCAGTAACATATACAGGCAGGAGTTACAAATAGGTAGAGAACACTTGGGCAGACTGGGTGGGCTGAGCGGTCCTTTTCTGCTGACAAATTCTATCTTTCTATGGCATCATGTGTTCATTAGGTGCAGTGTTTATTTAAAGTTGGGCCTTCCGTACATCCAGATGTAAGGTACATTAAATTACAAAATTAGATGCAGTCCGATTACAGTACAATAAACATAACCCCATTGCTTCGAGAAGCCTTTACTTTTCATAAGACTGCTTAACAGCTGGGGTTCTATTTGCAGTGTCCACACTGGTATGCTGATCTTAAAATCGACGCCGCATCTGAATAAGTACTTGATTCTTGTGCACTCCATTTTTTTCCCCACTTTGAAAGCTGCTTGTCCTGAGTTAGTTTTGGGTTGGCAGTGCCTCGCCTGTGTTGGAAGATGACCAATAAGCAGCACTGAAACATGTCAGACTTCACAGCCTGTGAAGGCAGCTGCTCACATACCATCTTGGCAAGAAGAGGGCTGTGGCTGTGGCCACTGATGACTGTTGGGATGTGGGGATGGGGGGACCAAAGGGGACAGACATAACGAGATAAAATCATAATAAAAATTGTGAGGCTTTTACCAGCTTTCCAAAATGCTTACCAGTAAAAAAACACCCTATGAAGTTTTTCAAATGGCAACACAATCTGGTGAGCCCTCTGTCTGCCGTCTGACACCAGGCATCAACCAGTGTGAAATTGCCTAAAGAATGCAGTGTGGTCATGTGGTTACTGAAATACTGGCGATTACAGATTTATAAGAACAAAAGAATATCACACAGAAGCCGGCACATGTGCTTATAGCAGCTGTCTCCTGCTTCTCAGTAATTATATTTATACCCTTGAGGTACCTGAATGTTTCTATCATATCCCCTCTTTCCCTCCTCTCTTCCAGTAAGTACATATTGAGGTCCCTTAATTTCTCCTCATAAGTCTTGTGTTGCAAGCTCTGTACCATCTCATTCGCCCTTCTCTCGACCATCTCCAGCCTGTTAATATCCTTACGAAGGTAGGAACTCCAGAACTGCACACAGTACTCCATGTAAGGTCTGACCATAGTTTTATATAATGGCATCACTACTGCCCTCCTTATGCTGGTGATACCTCTGCCTATACACCCCAGCATGTCATGGGCCCTCCCAGCTGCCTTACCACATTGACATTTTCAGGTCATCTGAAATAAGAACCCCCAGGTCCCTTTCCTTCTTTGTGACTGCCAGCAACTCCTTCCCACCCCCATCCTGTAGCTTTATCCAGGGTTTATGTGTCCCAGGTGCATAATTTTTGCACTTTTTTGAATTAAACTTCAGTTGCCAGTTCTCAAACCATTTTTCAAGCTTCCCCAGATCCCTCCTCATTTTCTTCACCCCTTCTGGGGTATCCACTGTGTTACAGATCTTGGTGTCATCTGAAAACAGGCAGACCTTTCCCTTTAGCCCTTCTGCAATGTCACTAATAAAGACAATGAAGAGGACTGGACCCAAGATCAATCTCTGCGGCACCCCACTTGTCACCCCCTCTCCCCAGACTGCACCCCATTTACCACCACTCTCTGCCTCCAGTCTGTTAGCCAGTTTCTAACCAAGTTTGCCACATTTTCCCCCCTGCCCAGCCTACCCAGCTAGTTTATCAGCCTCCTACGTGGGACGGTGTCAAAGGTTTTGCTGAAATCAATGTAAGCATTGTCAACTGCCCCACCCTGATTTACTTTCTTTGTCACCCAGTCAAAGAGATCAACCAGATTTGTCTGACATTTATTTATTTAAGAGATTTACCAGGAAAGCATGCTGAGCAGAGTACTGCTCGATTCCAGATGCGCCCTGGGGTAGGGAGTTTACACTGGTACAGTAGAATAGAACAAAACCCAAAACAACAACAACAATAACAGCAATTTTTTCATATTTCGTTTGGTGCAACAATGGATGAGGTAGTCATAATATAGGTAGAGTAGTGCATATTCAATAGTATTTAGCAATATAAGGTGTACACAGAACGGAAACCAGGCTGGTGATATAGATGGGAGGTAGGAAGTGAGATGGGGTCAGGGGGGCAGGAGCAGATGGAAGAGAAGTGCGTTTTAAGAAGGGAATTCCATTGTGGAGTGCTTGTAGAGTGTCTAATAATGGCTGCCAGGGAGTTCCATAATTTGGGCAGTCTGTAGCTGAAAGCAGCCTGGCCAGACCGGGTGGATCTGTATGGAATGTGCAGGAGCCTAGAGTCTATGTTTCTGAGAGCGTAGGCCGGTGGAGAGAGGGCAGTTAGGGAGGACGACAGGTAGGACGGGAGTGTCTGTGCCCAGAACTTGGCAGAGGTTCTAGCACAGTGAAGCAATCATTGGTCATGTAGCGAGGGGAGTCCCAAGGACTGGTAGAGGTCACAGTGATGGGTATTGGGAGGCTGGTCCAAAGAGAATCGGCAGAAGGAGTTGTAAAGGGGATCAAGCCTCGCTAACGAGGTTTGGGGGGTGGCACAGTAGACAACATCACTGTAATCTATAATCGGGAGGATCATTTTTTGAACGATTGCTTGCCTGGTTGGTAGAGGAATGCAATTCTTGTTCCGGTAGAGGGCTCCCAGCATGGGGTGCAATTATTTGTGTAGACCGTCTATATGCGCCGAGAAGTCAAGGTACTGATCTAGCCAGATGCCGAGATAACGATATGACGTGCAGGTCTCTAGTGGAGATCTGTCCAGACTGTAGAATGTGGGTGGTGCAGTAAGCCGGGTTAGCTTGGCCTGAGATCTGAAGGTGAGGGAGACTGTTTTTTTTGAGTTCAAGAATAGTTGGTTTGAAAGGAACCAACGTTGGATGGAGTCGAAGTCCTTCTGTAGACAGGCTGTCACGGTGGTTGCGGATGGGCCAGAGGCAAACAGCACCGTATCGTCTGCGTATATATGGATAGCCAATTGAGAGCAGGCATCGGGCAGATCATTTAGAAAAATAGAGAACAGCAGTGGGCCGAGTACAGACCCTTGGGGGACTCCACTGGTGACAGGAAGTGAGGTGGATCTAGTCGAGCCTATGCAGACTGATTGAGACCTACCTGACAGGTATGAATGGAAACAGTTATTTGTGTTCACTGACAGACCAGCTTGGGCAAGTTTTGCCAGCAACAGGGGATGAAAGACCGTGTCGAAGGCTTTCACTAGGTCTATGAATATAGCTGCCGTAATTTCCCCTTTGTCAATGCCCGTAAGGATGGAGTTAGTGAGGCGAAGGAGGGAGGTGGTGGTGGTGGAGTGATTTTTTCTGAAGCCGGCTTGGTAGGGGTTAAAAAATGACATGGTATCTAGGTGGTGGTGGAGCTGAGATAGTACAAGGCAATCTTAAATTTTGGTTAGGATGGGGAGCAGAGATATGGGACGGTAGTTGGATGGGGAGGAGAGGTCCCCACCTTTGGGTAGAGGAATGACTGTGGCTTGTTTCCATGTTGTGGGGACTGCCCCGAGTTTAAAAGATAGGTTATAGACATGACCTCCCCACTGTTAATCCATGTTGCCTATGGTCCTGGACTCCGATGGCTTCTAGATGCCCAACTATCCTTTCTATATCCTTTCTTTAAGCAATATCTCCATGATCTTCCCCACTACTGAGGTGAGGCCAACCAGCCTATAGTTTCCCGCCTCCTCCTTACTGCTGGATTTGGGTAAAAGGACCACATGTGCCCTCCTCCAATTCTCTGGTACCACCTCTATGTTGAATGACTCAGTGAACATGGCTGCCAGAGGTATTGCTGTCTCCTTTTACAGTTCTCTTAATATCCTTGGGTGTATGCCATCTGGTCCCATTGCTTTGTCCACCTTCAGTTTAGTCACCCTCCTGCAGGATTCTTTTGCCTTTGAATGGACTATTGTCCACTTCTTCATGCCTTTGCAACTGCTGTACTGCTGTGGCCCTTGCCCTTCCCCCTCTTCTGTGAATACTGAACAGAAAGACACAGTGGATTTCTTGGGGGGGGGGGCACATGACAGTTCTTAGGCATGGTACTATTACTTCCAAATACCTAAACAGCACATATAAACAAGCGACACTCGGCATTGACAAATGCTTGTTACTGTCTGAGCTAATCTCTCCTCTGTTTGTACCTTTGTGCTCCAAACAGTTTTCCCTGCCTCCCTCTGTCTTTCTATGTACACCACCATATCCTAATCTTTCTGAGTCTTCTTGTATTTTCTGAAAGCCCCCTTTTTGTCCCTCAATTTCTCTGCCACCACCTCTGTGAACCATAGTGGTTTGTTCTTTCTTTTTCCCTTGTTACTCAGTCTAATGCACTGCTTGGTGAACTCCATTATGGTCTCTTTCAGGTGTGCCCACTGCTCCTAAACCCCACCCCATGGAGCTCTTCTTGCTAGGGCTTCTTTGATCCCTCTCCCCATCCTAACAAAGTCTGCCTTCCTGAAATCCAGGACCCTTATCTTTCTGTGGTTGTCCTGCAACACTGTAGTGATGTTGAACCACACTGTATTGTGGTCACAGGACCCAAAGTGCCCCTACACCTTGACATCCTTGATCTTATCTCTGTTGGTCAGTTCAAGGTCTAAAATTTATTTGCCTCTGGTGGACTCCTGAACCAACTACCCAAGGCCTGCCCTCTGCAAGGATTGTATGATTTCTTGGCTCCTGGCTGAGGTAGTTGCCATGGCGGTCCATTCCACATCTGGCAAGTTAAAATTGCCCAGCAGCAGTACCTTCCTCTTTACCGCCATCTCATGTATTTCCTCCATAATTGCCTTGTCTACCTCTGTCCTCAGTGCTGGGGGCTTATAGATCACTCCTGCATGAACTGTTGTGCCCTTTCCTGGCTCAAGTGTGACCCACATTGCCTTGGCCTCCCCCTGTCTACCCTGCACTGCTGTTACTTTAATTCCTGCTCTGACATAGATGGCCACCCCACCCCCCCTTTTTTCCTTCCGAATCCCTCCTGGATAGAGTGTACCCTGGTACATTTATTTCCCAGTCATGGTTTCCAGTGTACCATGTCTAGGTAATTGCCACTATGCCCAGATCTGCCGGCACCATCAAGGCTGCCAGATTTATGATTATACTGCTCATAAAGCCGCTCCACCATGCACAGTGTGGAGTCCCATTTGGTCACCACATCCAACTTCATGCAATGATGAGGCAGATGATTCTTTGTCTGAAGCAGGCATAGCTGGTCATGGCCCTTCCCTAAATGGGCAAAGTAGGCACAGATGTGGTGGGCCACCAGCATTATCCTTCACATCAAAATTGCTAAACACTGCTGGACCACGTGGTTGGTGCGGTGTGCCAGGCATTGCACCCTGGAAAACCAACCATCAGCCATCAGTTATGCATTTTACAACATTAGTGTTGTCACTTGCAATGAAGTCAGCTTTCATTGAGTGTGGGTGCAGACACTCATCAATCTCACCCAGTAGCACTTTGAACATTTTTTCCCCTGTGTGGGATCCACAAATGCTTTTCTTTGTGAGTGTAACATGCTGCCTACTTTAGTACTAGTAATGTACCACCACAATCTGCCTTGCTGCTCTGTCTCCCACTACACCCAGTTTCCAAGACCACCCCAGGTACCTGTGCCCAATGTGCTGTAATGCACATATAGGAGCTGCCAGCTGTTCTCCCAAAGGCCCACATATCCATACTCAGATAGATGCATGATGATGATGAATGCTTAAGTGTGTGGAACACTGAATACTTTACTGTGACATACAGTTCAGGAACAGCACATTTGTAGAAGTATGTCCTTGATGGTACCTTCCACTTTGAACATGCATGGGCAGCAAACCTTCTAAATCCTTCATTCTCAACAAATGAGAATGGAAGCAGGTCAAGTGTGAGCATTTCTGCAGCAGCTGCACTAAGCTCCCATGCAGCAGCAGGATTCACTGGGTATTTGCTCTACTGTTCAAACATGCTGTGCAGAGATTGGTGTACGTTTTGAGGCGTTGGGCTGGCAAACAGATGGCCATGTCATGGTGGCTTAGTAGGGGTTCTCATTGACTCCAGAAGAATATGTGGTGCTGATAAAGGGACACAACTCATTTTAGCTGTTTTATGGGTTCAGATTACTATGGACTGACTCTAGATGGGATTGCTCATTCACTCACTGCTTCTGGCAGAGCACTAGGAGGAAGGAGCTGCTCTTATAACTAAACTTCTCTACTGGGAATAAGAACTAGAACTCTTGTACTGGGACCTTCACATTAAGATAAAAAAAAAGCTAGTGTGTTTGTCAGAGTTAGTTGAAGTGAATTGTTATCTGTGTATCTGTTATCTGTGTAGTTATCTAGGTGCTTGTCACAGGGGGCTGAAAGGAATTATCTGTGAAATTAACTAAGTGTAGAAAGATTTGCAAAGTACAGGGAGTGGCTTAGCTAGAAGGAGCCAGGTCAAAACCAGATTTAAACACTACCCTAGATAGCTTCTGGCAGAGCACCAGGAGGAAGGAGCTGCTGGTATAACTAAACTTCTCTACTGGGACTATATTGCCCTCCTTCCATCCCCTATACCCCCCCCCCACACCCAAAGGCAGTTCTACTTTCATAGGCACAGGATTTGACTGACAACAGGAACTTCCTGTTTGGGAGCAGGAAGTGAGTGATCACGGAGCCACCAAAGACTCACCATCCTAGAATGGTAAGGGTAGCTCTCCGTAACCCCCAGCTGCTGGAGTTCTGACTCTGAGCAAGTAAGGAGACTACTGAGAAATATAGGAACTTTTTGTCTCCGAACAGGAAGATCAGGAGCTAAAAGGGCACAGAGGCAGTAAGTAAGTAGGGAGAGAAAAAAAAAGAAAGAAAAAAAAGAAATAAACAAACAGAGGAAAAAGTAAGTATTCCAAACAACACTTAGGGGGCCAGAAATAAGACATGATGGGAGTGGTGCAGTGCAGTGGCTGTGGAGCAGCGGTCTTCCAGGAGATGTTCTGGAGGATGTGGTGTTGTCCCATCTGCAGGCACCTCTCTGGACTGAGGGAGGAGGTTGCTCATCTCCAGGCTGAGTTGGCCACAATTTATGAAACCTCCTCTCCTACCGAGGGACCACCAGGTTCACTGCTGTTGCCTCAGAGGTTGCCAAGAAAGAGGAGCGGCTGGACCTCAGTGGGCTCAGGGAGGGTGAGGGTGCTGGAACAGAGGTGCATCCCTCCAGTTGTACCTCTCCACGATTTCTATGTCATTCTGGAGAAGTGTGGTTCCTCTATGGAGGCACCCACAGTGGAGACCAAGGAGGATGCTGGGAACCTCCACAAAGGAGACCCACAGGAGGGTGGCATAGGACCCCACAGGGGAAGGAAACAACTTCTGGTGGGGGACTCCACTGTTAGGAAGGTAGAACTAGATGAGGAAGGGGAGAGGGAGGTAAGGTGAATGCCTGGTGCCATGGCTTGGAGGGACAAGGAGCAAATCTTCAGGATTGCAGGAGCAGCTGCACAGTGGAGGGAGCTGTATGTCATTGTCCACCTAGGGACAAATGACCTGGCTAAGAAAGGGATCAGAAAAGTGCAGGAAGCATTTGTGGAGATGGGGAGGGGCCTTAGACAACTAACACGCATGGTAACCTTCTCTGGTGTGCTGCCTGTCTATGGCACGGGTGAGGCTATGGTGCTCCACACCAAGGGATTCAATCAGTGGTTGAAAAACTGATGTAGAGTTCAAGGATTTGGCTTCACTGGGGACTGGAGGTCCACCTGGAGGGATGCAGGCCTATACTGGTGTGATGGTCTGCATCTGTCCAGGAGGGGAACCAGGATCCCAGGTGATAGGTTTAAATGCTTCATTAGCAAGCATTTAAACCAGCCAAGGGAGACACTGGAGGAGCAGGAAATCCTAGCCCCCCAAAAAAATCAGGGTACTAAGTGAGGTAGACACCAACATAGAGATGTCGATAGGGAGAAGTGCAGGGGCAATGGAGAAAGTGACACATGCAATAAGGACAGGGATGGGGCAAAAAGGGTAAGGCCATCAAGAAATGGAGGGTAATGAGTACTAATGCCTGTAGTCTGGGCAACAAGCTCCCTGAACTGGTGGCCTTGATGGAAGAGGGATGCCTGGATATCATAGCAGTCACAAAAAAAAGTTACACAGAGAACCATGACTGGGATGTTAACATACCAGGGTACACACCTACAGGAGAGACAGGGAGGGGAGAAGAGGGGGTGGAGTAGCTCTGTATTAAGGGAAGGGATAAAAGCAGCTGAACAAAAGAGTAAACAGGGAGGGGAGGAGAGGAGGCTCTGTAGATCACCTTAGAGACTGAGAATGGCACCACAATCCGCACAGGGGTTGTATACAGGCCCCCATGTCAGGGGGAGGGAATGGACAAGGATATTATAGAAGGTATACTTAGGATGGCAGAGAAAGGGGAGATACTGTTGATGAGGTACCTACATATGCCAGATGTTAACTGGAGCACCTTTGCTGCAGCCACATCCAAAAGCAGGTCCAATCTCAATGCCCTTCAGGTGGCATGCCTCACACAGCTAGTTTTGGAACCTACCAGTGAGGAAGCAATCTTAGACCTTGTACTCTCAAATGGGGATGGTGAGAGGATCTCAGATCTAGAACTGGGTAGCCATTTGGGAAAATGTGACCACCAAACAGTGTGGTTCACGATAAACTCAGCTACAGAGTCAAGCCATACAAAAGTGAGGGTTCTGGACTTCAGGAGGGCTGACTTTGGCAAGATGGGAGAGTGCCTTAGAAAAGCACTAGCAAACAGGCTAGAAGGAGGAGTGGAGCAACAATGAGGAAATATCAATACTGCCATCACAGAGGCAACAAGCCTTTGTGTGAAGCAAATAAACAAATCAAAATGAAAAACAAAGTCACTATGGTTCTCAAAAGAGGTGGCTGGAAAGGTTAGCGAGAAAAAGATAGCATTTAGGAAGTATAAGGAGACGCAGAAGGAGCAGGACAGAGAACTGTACTAGTTAAGGCAGAAGGAAGCAGGGAGGGTAGTCAGAATTGCAAAGGCCCAAACTGAGGAAAAGATAGCCAACTCAGTTAAGAAGGGGGATAACACCTTTTATAGGTATATCAGAGAGTGTAGAAAGACAAAGGGAGGGATAGTGAGGCTGAATAGAATGGATGGTGGGTGGGCAGATAGGGACTGTGAAAAAGCAGAGCTATTGAATGAATACTTCTGTTCAGTATTCACAAAAGAGGAGGTGGGGGAGGTGCCTAATCCAATTAACAGAAGCACTCTGGATAGGGGGATCGATCCCAGTCCTTTCACAGAAGAAAGGGTTCTGAAAGAACTCCTAAAACTGAAGGTGGTCAAAGCAATGGGGACAGATGGAATTCACCACAGAATTCTAAAAGAATTAAGCAGAGAACTAGTGACACCACTGACTACCCTTTTTAACAAATACTGGGAGGATGGTGTGGTACCTGAGGACTGGAGGAAGGCAGATGTGATTCCCCTTCACAAAGGTGGGACCAAGACAGAGGCAGGAAACTACAGACCTGCCAGTTTGACCTCCATGGTAGGGAAAGTGATGGAATCACTTCTGAAGGAAAGAATTCTTGATTACCTAGAGGCCAGTAGGACACAGGAGCCAAGGCAGCATGGGTTCACAGCAGGAAGGTCATGTCAGACGAATCTAATTGATTTCTTTGACTGGGTGACCAAAGTAGTAGACTAGGGAGGGGCTGTGGACATGGCCTACCTAGACTTTAGCAAGGCATTTGGCACAGTCCCACACAAAAGTTTAATAGTCAAATTAACCATCCTGGGTGTGGGTCCCAGGGTGGTAGCCTGGGTAAAACATTGGCTGAACAACAGGACACATAAGGTAATTGTAAATGGAGTCCACTCTGAAGAAAAAGGGGTTACTAGTGGAGTACCGCAGGGTTCAGTTCTGGTTCCAGTCCTTTTTAATGTCTTTATAAGTGACATTGCAGAGGGACTGGAAGGAAAAGCATGCCTCTTTGCAGATGACGCAAAGATCTGCAACAGGGTTTAAACACAAGGATGTGTGGAAAGCATGAGAACAGACTTGGCAAGGTTGGAGGAATGGTCAGAAGTATGGCAGATTGGATTCAATGCAAAGAAGTGCAAAATAATGCACCTGGGAAACAAACACCCAAGGGAAGATTACACAATGTGGGGGGATAGTAACAACAACAAAAATGGAAAGGGACCTGGAGGTAATCATATCAGATGACCTTAAGGTTGGCAAGCAATGTGAGAAGGTGGTAGGGAGGGCTGGGGGAATACTGGGATGTATAGGGAGAGGCATCACCAGTAGAAAACATGAAGTTATCTCCCTGTACAGACAGTTGGTGAGACCCCATCTAGAGTACAGTGTCCAGTTCTGGAGACCCCATCTCTGCAAGCACATAGACAGGATGGAAGCAATTCAGAGCAGGGCAACTAAAATGGTGCAGGGTCTGCAAGAGAAGCCATATGAGGAGAGACTAAAGGAGCTTAATATGTATACCCTTGAGGAAAGGAAGAAGAGGGGGGAGATGATAGAAATGTTTAAGTACCTCAGTGGAATCAACAAAGTCCAAAAGGGTAGCATCTTTCAGAAAAAGAGATGTGCAAGAGCAAGGAGGGACACAATTTGAAGATAGAGGGGGGATGGCTCAGGGGCAATGTGAGGAAGTATTTTTTCACAGAGAGGGTGGTGAACGACAGAATAGCCTTCCTGAGGAGGTTGTGGGGTCTAAAACTGTGGGAGAATTCAAGAATGCATGGGACAGACATAAGGCAATTTTTGTGGGGGGTAGGAAGAAATAGGCTGTTGGTTAAATAGGATCTGCAGCTTATCCTCTAGGTAGGGAAATAGGCAGACTAGGTGGGCCAAGTGGTCCTTATCTACCGTCAAAGTCTATGTTTCTATTTTTCTATGTTTCTATGTTGCCATGCCCACTAGTTGTAGCAACCATCTCCCCATCCTCCACCTCCACCACGTACACCCCCGTAGTGGCACCACCTAAAGATGATGAGGATTAGGGACCAGAACCACCTGCAACAGCTTCCTTCTGGTGTTTAAGCTAGCGAACAGGGTGCCAGTTCTTTAAGTCCATGTGCTGACCACCAGTGCCTAGGTGGCTGTCCTTCCCTTACTAACCTATAGGTGGAAAACCTGACATATTGCCACCGTTTCTAATACTGAGTCCAGCACACAGAAGTCCCACACTGGGGATTTTGCAGGACTTTTTTTATCATGATGCCTAGACTGGACAGTGGAGTGGAGGGTGGATACTACTGCTTTTGTAGTTTGACCCCATCTCATAACATCAAGAACAATACTGGGGGGTCCAGTGGTTAAATCAATGCTGTACTGAACAACCAGCACACTGTGACCACCTTTCTGCTTCTTCTTCAGCTCCCATATGGGATCCAACACCTCATTGTCCCCTGATCCCCCCCAGAATTAATTCACTTCCCCAACTGCTGACCTTTGGATGCTCATTGGCATTATTTATTTTAAAAGGCACGCTTTATAACATTGCATCCCAATAATTCTGTAATCACAATATTCAACATTTAATCAGACATATCAGTCTATTTTCTTCATTTTGGACATAACAGTCCACACGTCTTCCATCCTGTTCTTCTTCCCCTCCTGGTCCTTCTCCTTCAGTATTGCTTTTCGGGGTCTGGACACTGTGATCTGGCTTGCTGTTCGGGATCCAGTCACTGATCCGGCTCCCCTTCCCTCACCGGAACCAGGTACCATCCTTACCCGGCTCCTTCCCCGCTAGATGCGGATACAGCAATCCGCCCCCGTGCTCTCTCTCCCTCACCCTCCCCCCTTTACTCCCACAGCTGGGTTTCTTTGTCCTCAGCCCATGGTGCCTACCCCTCCCCTTTTCCTGCCCCCTTCCCCCTGGTCCCTCTTTCCACTGACCCATCTCCCGCTTGCGATGGAAGATGGGGCTCGCCCCTTGTGGGCTAAGATCTCAGGCCCCTTCCTATTCACCCCCTCCACCAGGTCCCCGATGGGCCGAAGGGATCGGTACCTGCAAAATTCCAAGAGATGTACCCCATTACACCTCTGCTTGATTGAATGAGATCTCCTTATGCTGCGTGCGCACCCCTCCCATCCCTGTTACTGCTCTGGCTACCCTCCGATTTAGGTGCTTCCTTGCCACCTCTCTCACTTTCACCCCCTTTGCTCCCCGCCATCCTGCTTTCAGGAGATGTCACACCAGCCGATCACCCCCCACAGCCACCAGTGCTTTTACCTTCTTCAGGACCCATACCATGTCCCTCAACAAGGACCCCATGGAACTCACCCTGGTCATTGCCCCCAAGGTGGACAATAATGCAGTCAGAACAGGGTCACCTTGCACATAAATTCCTCCAACAAAGGTATCCTTACCCCCCAACTTCCAGCCTGCCTGAGGCACCCCCCCAGGCCATAACACTGTCCCTTATCTGACACCTCTCAGGCGGGCACCACCACCACATTCACCTCTGTTCACCTACTTCAGTTGTGTTTCAAATATGCATCCCACCTGGGATCAACACCCCAACTTTTCTTGTAAGGCCCCAACTTGTCCCCTGCTCCACATAAGCCCCTTCCCTTTGTCTGTGCCACTTATGCTTCCCTGACCCTCTTCCAGTGGGGATCCAAACCCTATCCCCTTTTCCTCTGTGGTCAGCCCTGGCTCTGACCCATCGGATACTGCCAGTGTCAGGCCATGACACTGCCTCCGTCCCTTGCTGTCCTCTCTGCTCCACCTTCCTGCAGGCATCACCTCACCGTTGTCCTGCCCTGGTCTAGATCAGGCCAGGCCCACCACAGTATCGCCCACCCTGCTTATCCTGTCAGGTAAGTCACCCCATTTTCCTTGATTAGTCCTTGTCCTGCCTTACCTTGTACCCTGTAGCTGGCATGCTCACCTCACCAAAACCTGCTGCCTGAGACCCTCCTGCCCATCATGCCCCCCACAACTCCTTCACATGCCTTTGCCTGCTGGCAACGCTGGGTTCCGCTGTCTTCCAGCTCCTTTCACCTCATCTCCACCTCTCGTCCGGTACCAAGGCCCCATAGATAGTTGCTCGTGGGGCCAATGACCAGAAACTGATCCATGGAAAGGCTAGCAAAAGTCATCTACTGCCTCCTTTTGGTTTTGTCTGTATTCCTAGCTGAGAATGGACTGCCACCCTCTTGGGGGCCCTACCACCATCTCTGTTAACCTCTGTCACCTGATGATAAGACCCACTGCCCCTTTAGGGCACTTCATCAAGATAGGCCTCACCTGCCTATTGCCCCCCCATACCCTCGATGTCCTGCAGCTAGGCCACCTCCCCATGCAACTGCAGCCCCTCCTCTGTGCCTGGCCCCAGCCATAACTGGAGACCAAGATCCAGCTGCCCCTACAGCAAGTCCCTTATGCCGAGTGCATCACCAGCATCTGTGCCCAGCCCAAGTCTGTGTAGCTGCCCACTCTTTGAACTGTGACTAGTAATTACATGACATTATGACTGTATTTAATTTTAGGATTACCTGTTTTATTGCCTGTCACAGTACCAATATCATGGCATCTAGTTCCAGATTGTTGAGGTAACCTATGCATGTTCCTGATAGATCTGTGCAGACGTTATCCACGCTGAGATTAATCCTCAGCCCACATTTCCAATAATTTATTGAAAAGATTTGATATACTCCATATAGGAATTGGGGAGGGGTTGTGGGGAAAGAGGAAGGGATAGTTCAAATCCAGCTGCAAGCTTGATGCTGGTCCCCTTGCTACCCCTGTTGTGCCCTCCCTGATGGGGTACCCACCCACCGGGACCCTGACACTCCCCTGGTGATACCTTCCCTGTGCTACAGGTAGTTCTTTCTCTCTCCATGGCTCAAGCTTGCCCAGTCTAAGCTGTCCATGTTCCTAAAACCTTTATTCCCCACACTTTACGATGCCCATGTGTTGCTGCCCGCTACCATCAGCTCCAACCATTTTGCCTCTTCCCTTGTACACTGATCCCTTGGGCCTGACCATGTATCCCTCTGTAACTGGATAACACATGCCCCCAAACTTCCATCCCCTTCCAGTCCCCAGGTGTTTACACTGTGGGGGGGGGTATATCCACTGTTCCATCCAATTCCTGCCCCCTTCCTGCCTGCAGGGGATCCTTTGGATACTGCTACCCCTTTTCTGTTGCCTTCCCCTACAAACTTGAACTACATTTTTTAAGATTGGAGCTGACTCATACCCAAAACCTTTGGACACAGACTGTCAGCGCCACCTGTTAACCTGCTATTGAGAACTCTGCCAGTGCAAAACTGTCTTGCCCTGACCAGCACTACCACATACACAAAGACATGCAGGCCACCCCATCAAGACATCCAGAATGCTACCACTCCCAGAAGTGCCCCCGCAGTAATGACAAGGGGGGCCCATGGCCAGTGAGGCTACCATACCCCTGGCTGTTTTCTTGGGGATCCCCCAGGATGCCCTGACGCTGGGCCGGGGGGACAACAATCCAGTCCATTGCCCCTCTTTCCACTTAACATAATCCATCCTCCCATTTCTTAGTGGATCCCTGTGCCTCTGTGACCCTAAACCTCTACGGCTGGGCATCCTCATCCTCCCCGCTCTGTGCTCATCTCCCAACTGCAGCCAGAGATGCCAAACCTTAACCCCTGGTGGTACCCCCCAGCTGAATGCACCCCACAAACCTTTCCAACTCTAATCCCCAACAAGCCCTGATACATACCCCAGGCCACCCTCTTCGAGGAAAATCTCTGCCCCAGCCTCCTCCTGTGTTCAGTTCCCTGGGGCTGGTGAAGGCTTGAGGGATGTACAATTTGGCTGGCCAGAACGGGGCCCCTCCTTGGGGCCCCTTTCCCCCCTCAACACAACCAGTTCTCCCCTCTAGCTCCTTCTGCCATCCAGCTGCCAACCTCTTCCCTGTCTTAAAGTTGTTCCACCCCACCTGCCTTCCTTCATAGTTCTGCCATTCCCTCCCTATAAACCTACCACATCTTCCCCCCTAGCCCTGGGAACCAGGGCCAGGACCCATAATGTGTGCCATTCTTGCACAAGGGATCCGGATCAACTAAGTAACCTGCCCCCATTTCCAGCTGCTAGTACCTGGCATGCTCCCTCTCTCACCCTTGGGGACCTGGAGCCTTGGTCTGTAACCAGATTAGGAGACACACCTTCACCTTCCAATTTCTACCCCCCTATGAGTGCAATGGTCCTTGTCCCAGGCCCGGACAGCCTCCAAAACTGCTGCCACCCTAATCCACTGCCTCCAACCTCCCTATGTTGACACAGTACTCCAATAGACCATGGAGACCACAAGTGGTTTCCCACCATTCCTAAGGCACTCCCTTGTCTTCTGAAATTAATCCATGAGACTGGGAACTACGTCCACCAATACTTTCCATGGAGCAGCGACAGACAGGCCGTCATTAGGCATGCCGACCAACCCCCTGCATGCTTCATGAGCAGAGTGGCTTCCGTAACTACACCGGGCCTGTTACTTTTTTTTTAAACCCCCAAAATGGAACCTCTACTGCCCTCTGTATGTCGCTGCCCCCCACTGCCCCTCATCCACCAGGTCCTCCTCCTGCTGGCATTTCCGACCCAGCTCTACTCTGGGTCCCACCCCTGGATTCCACCATTGGATGAGAACTCAGGTGGAGGGCTCACATCCCCAAATGTGTATCCCTGGCAGGGTCCAACCCACAACTTTGCAGCCCCCTGCTTCAGCCTGGCCACCTTAACCAAGTGTACTCTCTGGGGTCCCCCCAACTACAAGAAGGCAAATGCCATATGCGGTACAAGGTCCCTGACCTACCCCTCACTCTTTGCCCTACTTGGCCCATGACAATCTGCTTTACGGAAGCTGGCTACCCATGGTCCACTGTCCCAGCCCCCCCCAACCGGCCAACCTTGGGCGGCCTGGCCCAACCAACTCCACTCCCCTTTAAATATGCACTAACCAACTTATCATGATGCCCCACAGAAGAACCTCATTGGTCACCACTCCCAGAGCAGTTTACCATCAAACTGGTAGATGGGGAGCCCTCATCCCACCCATGCTGTGATGCTGTGTCCCCAGATCCCCTTTCTCATTCCCCCTTTACAGCTTTCTTGTGTGCTATATATACATATACATAAATATGCCCATTCCTGTTTGTATTGATGCGTATATATTTTTTCTTTTTCTTTTTTTTTATATATACCACCCGCTACCCCCATGCCCATACTGCCCAGCCCCTATGCCTGGGCCCCCTTTCCATGTTGCACCTGCCACCATCCTCACCCTGGGCTCCTGCCACATGGTTCATGCTGTGTGCTAGCTAGGCCTACTGAGCCCCTGCAGACCTGACCTGACTACGGTATCATGGTGCCCCTACCGGGCCTCCCGTGTGGGAAATCCTATCTTCCGCTGAGCAGCTTGTAGCCGTCTGGACCCCTGCCTGCCATTCTGCCAATTGTAGTCCACTACCTTGTGTCATCCCCCACCTCCGCACCCCCTCATAGTGCCACGTCACAGCGTCTCGTAATGGCGTGTGCTCGCTTTCACTCCCAGAGCCTACTATTTCAGCCAATGCTGTTTTCTTCATAATTGAGAACATTTACTTCTGGATGGGGATAATACACTCTGCATGATAAACAGGCTAACAGATGATCTGATAATGTCAGCCTATTCAACCTACAAAACAGCTTAAACTGTAGTAAATCTTGCAGTGTCCTTCTGACAAGAACATAAGTCCACTCAAAGCTAAATAACCCACCCCATGCCACTCGCGTCAGCACCACATAACCCACAAAGCCCAGTCTGCTCCAAGTAAAACAAAGCACACCCCATCCCCCATGTCGCTTGTGTCTGCACCATTCAACCCTCCTGCTTGGCTGCTGGCCCCTTGGCCCATTCTCCTGCAACTGCATCACCATGATTCCTCTTCATGCTACCTCCTTAATCATATTACTGTAGCCCCAATCCACCACACATCCCTGGCCCTTGGCCCCTGTTATCTGTGGAAACTTATTCACGTGGCGGAATCTCTTCTTCCCATGCCTCTGGCCTGTAGCGCCATGCTAGGATGCTGCCCCTGCTCCATGTCCTTCCTACATCTGCTGCATAGGCCCCAACATGGCTGCCCACACCCTCCTCCATGGCCTAGATGGCACATGTCATCATATGGGTGACCACCATCTAATCACTGGCTGACCATAGCCATGCAACCACTTCCTAATGTCCCTCACTACTCCAGTGCAAAAATTAGCCCACTCCCCCAACCTAGGGGTTCCCTCTTGTCGCAACTGCCATCCAAATGCTCCTGGAGGCCATCACTCTGACATGCTCCTGGAAGGAACGCCTGTCCACTGAGCTTGGTGCCACTCCCACAGGCCCTGTCATGGCTGCTGGTGACCAACCCCTTGGGCTGAATCAGCCCCAAGTTCATCACGCCGAACCACCTACCATGCAAAGCCACCATCCCGTTTTATGAAAGAACTAACGGCCTGTTTCTCCAATTACCTGGCAAACTGCAGACCCAATTCCACACGGCCAACTCTATCAACCAATGCATTTCCACACCCTATCTGCATACCCGTGCTTCTTTTCACTTTGCCTTTCTACCCAGCTCTGGTTGTGACCAAGAGAAAAAAATGGCATAGTACTACTATTAACAATCGTAAGTGCTACATTGTCTCTATTTCGATCTCTTTTTTTTTTAACATAGAAACATAGAATTTGACGGCAGATAAGGACTGCTTGGTCCACCTAGTCTGCCCATTTTCCTACCTAACAGATAAGCTGCAGACCCTAGTTAACCAACAGCGTACTTCCTCCTACCCCCCACTAGGACTGCCTTATGTCTGTCCCATGCATTCTTGAATTACCTTACTGTTCTTGACTCCACGACCTCCTCAGGGAGGCTGTTCCATACATCCACAACCCTCTCCATGAAAAATACATCCTCACATTACCTCTGACCAGTTCCCCCTCTATCTTCAAACTGTGCCCCCTTGTTCTTGCACATCTCTTTTTCTGAAAGATGCTATCCTCTTGGACTTTGTTGATTCTCTTGAGGTACTTGAAAGTTTCTATCATGTCCCCTCTCTCCCTTCTTTCCTCAAGGGTATACATATTAAGCTCCTTTAGTCTTTCTTCGTATGTCTTCTGATGCAGACCCTGCACCATTTTGGTTGCCCTCCTCTGGACAACCTCCGCTCTGTCTATGTCTTTGCGGAGATGGGGCCTCCAGAACTGGACACAGTACTCCAGATGGGGTCTCACGAACTGTCTGTACAAAGGGATAACAACTTCCTGTTTTTTACTATTGATGCCTCTTCCTATGCATCCCAGTATCCCCTCAGCCTTCCTTACTGCCTTCTCACATTGCTTGCCCACTTTTAGGTCATCTGATATAATTACCCCCAGGTCCCTTTCCATTTTTACTGTTGTCAGTATCTCACCCCCCATTGTGTACTCTTCCCCTGGGTTTTTGTTTCCCATGTGCATTACCTTGCACTTCTTTGCATTGAATCTGAGCTGCCATACATTTGACCATTTCTCCAACCTTGCCAAGTCCCTTCTCATCCTTTCCACTCCATCTTGTGTATCAACCCTGTTGCACATCTTTGTGTCATCTGCAAAGAGACATACTTTTCCTTCCAGTTCCTCTGCAATGTCACTTATAAAGACATTAAAAAGGACCGGTCCCAGTACTGAACCCTGAGGTACTCCGCTAGTAACCCTCCTTACTTCACTGTGTACTCATTTACTACTACCCTTTGCGTCCTGTTGTCTAGCCAATTTTTAATCCAGGCTACCACCTTGGGGCCCACTCCCAGGCTGCATAACTTGTGTATTAATCTTTTGTGTGGGACTGTATCAAATGCCTTGCTAAAATCTAGGTAGGCCATGTCCACAGCCCCTCCCTGGTCTACTACTTTGGTCACCCAGTCAAAGAAATCTATTAGATTCATGTGACACGGCCTTCTTATCGTGAATCCATGCTGCCTTGGGTCCTGTGCCCCACTGGCCTCTAGGTACTCAACAATTCTTTCCTTCAGAAGTGATTCCATCATTTTCCCTATCACTGAGGTCAAACTAACTGGTCTATAGTTTCCTGCCTCTGTCCTGTTCCCACTTTTGTGAAGAGGAATCACATCTGCCCTCCTCCAGTCCTCAGATACCACCCCATCCTCCATAATTTGTTAAAGACAGTAGTCAGCAGTGTCACTAGTTCTACCCTTAGTTCTTTTAGAATTCTTGGGTGAATCCCATCAGGCCCCATTGCTTTGTCCACCCTCAGTTTTATTAGTTCTTTCAGAACCCTTTCTTCCGTAAATGGACTGGTATCTACCCCCGTCTTCAGAGTGTTTCTCTTGTTTGGTTTAGGTACCTCCCCCTCCTCTTCCTTTGTGAATACTGAGCAGAAATATTCGTTCAATATCCCTGCTTTTTCACTGTCCCCCTCTACCCATATTCCCTCCCCTTTATTAAGCCTCGGTATCCCTCCTTTGGTCTTTCTTCGCTCCCTAATGTACCTATAAAAGGTCTTATCCCCCTTCTTAACAGAATTGGCTAACCTTTCCTCGGTTAGGGCCTTTGCTATTCTGACTGCCTTCCCAGCCTCTTTCTGCTTTAACTGATAAAGTTATCTGTCCTGCTCCTTCTGTGTTTCCTTATATTTCCTGAATGCTATCCTTTTCTCCTTAACCTTTCCTGCCACCTCTTTTGAGAACCATAGCGTTTTTTTCCTTCGTTGTGTTTTATTGATTTGCTTTATACAAAGGCTTGTTGCCTCTGTGATGGCTGTTTTGATTACTCCCCATTGTTCCTCCACCCCTCCTTTTTGCCTGTTTGCTAGTGCTTTTCTAAGGCACTCTCTCATTTTCCCAAAGTCAGCCCTCCTAAAGTCCAATATTCTTACTTTTGTATGGCTTGATTGTATGGCTGTGTTTATCGTGAACCACACTGTTTGGTGGTCACTTGTTCCCAGATGGCTACTCACCTCTAAATCTGAGATTCTATCTCTGACCCCATTTGAGAGTACCAGGTCTAAGATTGCTCCCTCCTGAGTGGGTTCCAATACTAGCTGTCTGAGGCATGCCCCCTGTAGGGCATCAAGAATGACCCTGCTCTTGGATGTGCCTGCAGCAAAGGTGCTCCAGTTAACATTTGGCATATTCAGGTCCCCCATCTACAATATCTCCAATTTTTCTGCCATTCTAAGGAAGCCTTCTATCATTTCTTTGTCCATTCTCTCCCCCTGAGATGGGGGTCTGTATACAAACCCCGTGTGGATTGTGGTGCCATTTCCTGTCTCCAGGGTGACCCAGAGTGCCTCATCTGCTCCCTGTTTGCTCTTTAGTTCTGTTGCTTTGATCCCTTCCTTTACATAGAGAGCTACTCCTCCTCCTCTTTTACCCTCCCTGTCCCTCCGGTAGATTGTGTATCCTGGTATGTTGACATCCCAGTCATGGTTCTCTGTGTACCATGTTTCTGTGACTGCCACAATATCCAGGCAACCCTCTTCCATCAAGGCCACTAGTTCAGGGAGCTTGTTACACAGACTATGGGCATTGGTACTCATCACCCTCCACTTTTTGATAGCTTTACCCCTTTTAGCCCCATTTCTGTCCTTACTGCCTTTGCCTTTTTACATTTACCTCTGTCCTGCTCCCTAATAACTTCTCTACCTTGGTGTTTACCTCACTAATTACCATGTTTTGTGGGGGGGAGGCTGGGATTTCCCTGCTCCTTTTCAGTGCCTCCCCCCTTGGCTAGTTTAAATGCTTGCCAATAAAGCATTTAAAGCTCTCACCTAGGATCCTGGTTCCCCCCCTGGACAGATGCAGACCATCACGCCAGTATAGGTCTGCATCCCTCCAGGTGGCTCCCCAGTCCCCAATGAAGCCAAAACCCTGAGCTACACACCAGTTTTTCAACCACTCATTGAATTCCCTGGTGAGGAGTGCCCTAGCATCACTCTTGCCATAGACAGGCAGCACCTCCGAGAAGGTTACCATATGTGCTACTTGTCTAAGGCCCCTCCCCAACTCTACAAACTCCTCTTGCACTGCTCTGATCCCATTCCTAGCCAGATCATCTGTCCCTAGGTGGACAATGACATCCAGCTACCTCCCTCATGCAGCTCCTCCCACGATCCTGGGGATTCGCTTCCTGTCCCTCCAAGCCATGGCACCAGGAAGGCACCTTACCTCCCTCTCCCCTTCCTCCCCCATTTCTACCCCCCAATGATTGAGTCCCCCACCAGGAGTTGTTTCCTTCCACTGTGGGGTCCCATGCCACCCTCCTGTGGGTCTCCTTTGTGAAGGTTCCCAGCATCCTCCTTGGTCTCCACTGCAGGTGCCTCCATAGAGGAATCACTATCCACCAGAAGAGCTAATGAATTGTGGAGAGGTACAGCTGGAGGGATGCAACTCTGTTCCACCACCCTCTCCCTCCCTGAGCCCACCCTGGTCCAGCCTCTCCTCTTTCTTGGCAACCTCTGAGGTAGTGGCATTGGCCTTGGTGGTCCATGGGTGGGGGAGGAGGTTTCACGAATCCTAGCCAGGTCAGCCTGGAGATGGGCAACCTCCTCTCTTAGACTAGAGAGGTGCCTGCAAATAGGGCAGCATCACAGCCTCCAGAATGTCTCCAGGAACAGTGTCACCCCACAGCCATTGCACTGCACCACTCCTATCATGTCTTATTTTGTGTCCCCTCTCCTTTTTTTTTTTGAACCAGCCTATCCAGAAAAATCCCCCCACTTCAGGTGGCTTAAAACCTGGTAAATTTCTTAACCCCTACCTTCAAACAGCAAAAATTCCTCCTGCCCTAACCACCCGTAAGCCATACATACTGTCCCCTACACCTCAGGAACAGTATGCCTCTAAAATAATTCAACACAGGGATTCCACGAGGCACCAAAGGCCTAGGATTCCCCTGGCAGTGCCTTACCTCTCATATCCAGCAATGTGCTGAATTCTATCAGCAAAAAAGAGGGTTTGCTTAAGGCTGCTAGCCTTTAAATAGTCCATAAGGACCTTTGTCAGGACCCCTAGTGGCCCCACCCTTTGGCCAAGGGCCAGCAAGTCCCTTCCCCATCATAGCCTCATCTCCCTGCCCCTTCTGTGATCTCATTAGCCCCCTCCTCATTTCTCCCCTCTCCTTCCCCGCTCCCCCTTCTGTCACTCTTTCTGGCTGGGCCAAGGGGACAAATTGGCTTGCCTTTTAAGGGCAAGCTTTATTATCATAATCATCATCATCAGCATGCCATTCACTGATGCACCCTCTGTTCAATCCATGAGTCATGAACCTTGATCTTAACAGGTTCTGTGGCTGTCTCCACATCAATGGTTGCAATTCCACAGAATTTCACCAAATTTAAAATTTCAGTTATTTTGCTCTAATTTTAGGAATACCCATTCAAATGACACAAAATGTAGTATATAGACAGTAAATTACAGCATACATAAGAGTACTAAATTGCAGATTTGTATGTTGAAAGAGGGCTGAGTATAGGTAGGCAAACATTTAATCAACATTGAATTTTCAGTTATTCCAATCTAATTTTAAAATTTCTTATACAAATTTCTCCATTTTCAGGATTTAGATAAACATGCAATATGGGTGTGTGCACTACAATTAAGTCTCAAGCTTCAAATGAGAGTAAGTTATAGATAGCCAAACATTTTGCCAAAATTTAGATTTCTGTTATTTTAGTACAATTTTGATAGTACCTAACCAGGGACCCTGGTTTTCCATTTTTACCGGTAACACCGGTAACAATCACGGAATCCTGCTTGGTATGCGGATTTTGAATTCTTGTACCGGTGCCTCACGGAAATTGCATGTCACTGCACAGAATCTCTAACATTTCAGCACCTTTTTAATTTTTTTTTATTTATTTTCTCTTTCTATGTCCCCTCCCCTCTCACAGCATCAGTCTCCACTTTCAGAGATCCCTAGGCTGGGTATCTCTAGCTTTACCCCAGGTAATGCTCAGGAGCTCCTGTGGGCCTGCCCGATCCTACCTGGATTGTACCTCCCAGGTGGGAAGGGAGGAGGGAACCCAGGTCACCCTTCACACTCCATTAGTGTGTAGCTGGCAGCCCAGTGGGTCCCTCATGGTGCCTGGTTATGAAGTCTGGGGCACCTGGGTCCTCTGCCAGTGACCAATGTACAGTAATTGTTCCTGGTTTTCTGTCTCTGTCCCTGATGGCATCTGCACTAGAGGAGTTCCAAGGAGGTAGGTTACATGAGACATGCCACTGCTCCAGATCCTGCCAGCTGCCCTCCCCTCCCTGATCACTCTCCAAGTGCACCATTGTACTGCCATCCATGGTCACACAAGTGGTGGTAAAGCAGCAGGACCTGCATCCCACCTCCTCGGAGGAGGTGAGCAGTCCCCGGATGCTCAATCCTACTCCCTGGCAGACCTCCAGCAAACCGAGTTCACTTCTGACCCTGGGTCACTGGCATTAGAAGCAATTAGTGCTACTGCGCCAGTGGGACAACCCAGATTTCATCATCTTAAAATGAATGCCGATGTGCTTTGCATTCTTTCTGCTTTGCTGCATATAGAGTCAGTAAGGAAATCACCTGCACTGCTTTGTTGTAATCAGCCATTCAGTTTAATCACCCATTCCTAGTGGTTAGAGTAACAAACAGTGATTGAACTGGGTACATCCAGCAGTCTTGGGTTTGATTCCACAACCTCCACTTGCATATGTGAAAGACTCCAAGCAAGTCACTTAACCTCCCCAGTGCTTCTAGGTCACTCCTGAAAACAGACAGTTCTGCCTAGTGGGCCTTACCTCCTTTACAAAGAATATGAAAAAAATACCAATATATGTTTACTACATCATAGAATAGTAGTCAGGGTACCATGTAATTTGTCCGCGTTTTACTTGGACTGCATTGATTTTGTACAGGTAAAGGTAAGTGTTCAGATACATTTATGTGTTTTATAAGCTTGTTTTTAGATTTTAGTCCGGTTTTCATTGTATTGTTTGCATATGAGCTTCTAGATTGTACATTGCTAAACACAGGATCACTGTTACCAACTAGCTTATTCAAGTTTATACTGTAATTAGTCGGGCCATCCAAAATCCTCAGTTGTTTGAATGAAAACTAGTCTGAATGAAAATATGTTCACAAAGAAGAAACTGCCTTCCTACTTGTGAAAAGACTTCACAGTCAGCACCCCACTTAGGTGAATTGGATAATTTGCACCTTTTCTCCCACCTGCTATTTCAGTCTCTGTGACAACAAAAAGTTTTCTGATGACTGCTTCAACAAAAAGCAAAAGTTAAGTATTTAAGTGTACATATGTTTGGCCAGTGGATTTTGAAAGCACAGTCAATGACATACAGAAGGTAAGACCCCAGGGACTGTATGATGCTGGTGGGAAGAGTGGTGCTCAATTCACATCTGAACAGACACAAAACTGGAGACACCCTTTTCATGGACACCAAATAAAAAAAAAGCATCCACATGTCTGGGAGATGCATGAATCCATTTGAAGGTCCTCCACTAATCACTTGTGGATTTTTTAGGTGAAGACACTTTATTTCAAAGAAGCACATTCAAGCAGTTTTGTTTTTCTCCTCCTACCCCCTGGCCATCCACTCCTTCAGGCCTGCCAAGGCCCCCTTTCCTGACCACCATCCACTGCCCTTTAGTGCTGTGCTACCAGGTAACCAAAAGTAACCCTTCTTTGAGTGGGTCCCTACCCCTGTAGGAGGCTAGCAGGGGAGGAGAATTATCACAAACAGCTTCCTGTGTATCCTTAGCATGGCAGGGGTCAGAACAGACACACGTGTGGGGCTTCCAGTTTATGGAGGGACCAACAGCTGTCCTTCGGTTGGCCAGTGGGTGTTTTCCTATTTTCTTGACAGGCCACATGATGTCAAGGCACAAGCCGATGTCCATCATGCTCCCTCCTGCAGTGAGGGCTGACATGTTGTTGTGCCTCTGGCCTCCACCAGGGGCCAGCAAATGCTGAGCCATGAACCCAGCCTCCCTCCCAGGAGAAGGTGCGTGGTCATTGGACAATCAAGCCTTCACCCACCAGCTGGCCTTCCAACACCCAAGTCTGTTTCCTAACCCTGGTCAGCTGTGTCACAGGCAGAAATCCAATTCAGGCAGTTAAATTATAGATAGGAAAAAACAAAGGTAGTCCACCTTAGTGGTGATTGTTCAGATTAATTCACATCTGAGTTCTAACAAGCAAAGAGACCAAATCATTTGTAACTTGTGCATGTGGGGTGTGGGTGTTGAAGAAAGGGATCATAGTGCTGTCACTACTGCCATCACCCCAGAGGAATGTGGACTGCATTGTTGCTACTGCCATCAGACCGAAGGGGTGGGGACTGTAGTGATTCTGCCATCACCACTGGTGGATGGGGAAAGTAGTACTGCTGTCATCACACCTAAGGGATGGGGACTACAGTGTTATTGCTTCTGTCATGCCTGAAGTAGGGAGGTCATAGTGATGTTGCTGCTGCCATCACCCCAGAGGGATGGGGGCCATAGTGCAGTTGGTGCTGCCATCACACCTGAGGGGATGGGAGCCATAGTACTGTGTTGGTGCTGCCATCGCATCTGAGGGATGGGGCTGTAGTGCTGCTTCCATCACACCTTAGGGATGGGGGCCGTAGTGCTGCTGTTGCCATCACATCTTGTACCTAAAATAACTTTAAATTGGTACAAGGATAGAAGGATGTGCAATAGTGGAGGTCAAAATTGCTAAAATGCATGTTAGCAGAGTTAAAAATTGTTAAATATAGCACAGAGAACCAAATACCGGTAAAACTGGATTTTGGCTTAGCAGACTCCGGTGACAATACCGTTTTTTACAATATGCAAAATGGAAAATGCCCTTTCTCAGTCCCGGTAAACCAGTGTCCCTGTACCTAACTAAATGTTAACAAAAAAAATACAGGTATACAGATTATAATCACATGTATTTATGTACATATTTACATATTTCTAGCCTCAAAATGGACTAAGTTATAGCATGCCTAACATTTTGCAAACATTTTAATTTTGGTTATTTCCCTCTAAATTTAAAACAACATATCCACATTTAACAAGATTTGAAACATTTAAACTACTTTACCACATGGTCAATTCTGACTAAGTTCATATGTTCAGCGTTAAATGAAACTGAATTAAAAGTAGTCAAACATTCACAACATTTTAACATTAAATTTTGCAAGAGTGTAAACTGCAAATTTATAAACCCCTAAAACCTTACAATTGGACAATGCAATGCCTTTCTATTTGGAGGGTTTTTAGACCGTATAAGGACACTCAATTTTATTAATTGCTTGCTGTCAGAAATTGCTAATAACATCTGTACTCAAAGTTCAGTTCCATGGGTCTTTGTGAAAAGTGTGGCATTTCATGAAAATTACATGAAATTGGAATTCGCTAATTTCACTCAGCCTTATCCGGGGGGTTCTAATTAAAGGATTGTAGTATGAGAGGCAGGTTGTATTGGGGTCATCAGGTTCAGGAAAGAGATACATTGTTTCATGAAGAAGTGGACAGATCATCTGGGTAGCACACCAGTGGTAGACCCTTTGGTTGTAGCAAGGAAGCACAAAGTGTCAACAATTCTAACCTGAATGCAGGATATATAAGGAT
This sequence comes from Neoceratodus forsteri, assembly GCA_016271365.2. Taxonomy (NCBI): domain Eukaryota; kingdom Metazoa; phylum Chordata; order Ceratodontiformes; family Ceratodontidae; genus Neoceratodus; species Neoceratodus forsteri. The sequence continues at coordinate 118,379,672 of CM028136.1, read as the reverse complement.
CACACCCAGTAAATTGAGGATCCAGTGAGCCCAATGTACATGCAAGTCTGGGACTTAGAGGTACTCAATATGACGTGGGGGAAGACAATAACTGGGGCATGAGGAAGAATAATGGCTATTCCAACAGGATAGTTTGATAGTAAAAGAAGTAGTTGACTCTTTTTAAGGGATTTTGTCACTGTAAAAACAAGTAGCATATCAGTGGGATGAGTTCCACTGAGTCCATCTGGCTATACCAAGAGCAAAGGAGGGTGGAAAATAGTCAGCTAGAGAGGAACAACAGGACTGCAAAAAGCTTAGCCCAGCTTATCAAATGAAGTAGGGATACATGCATTATGAAAGTCAAATTCAACAAAAAGAATTCTGGATGCTTCATTTATATGCTACCATAAATATTTGAGAAAATGTTACCAATATTTTTTTTTCCCGCCGTAAATTTAAAACTGCTAAATCATTTATCCAGTTGCATTAGACACCAGGGTACACTGACGTCAGATATGCATGTCGAATGTTAAGCCTATGCCTGCAAGAGCAGAGAAGTTACAAACATCTACATTTTTGAGTTTTCACAAAATGTTATAAATATTTAGGAAGTAACATTTTGAACCTGTGTAACAAAAACATCTTTAATCCAGTTATCTCCATAGTTAGAAGACTCTATAGCTATTACATGAAGGTTATTCATGCTTATTTATACACATCTGTCTCCAACGATGTCTGAGTAATATGCAGATAAAATATTTCATGAAATTCCCACAAAAAATAAAATGGCAGACTTTGAGCACATATAATTTTAAGATGATGTGTCATAATGTAATAAAATGTGGCACATTGTTAGAACTCCTATTATCGAGTAATCATGCCAAGTATAAGACCTCTGGCCCAATAGATGGCTGAGGTACATGCAGATAAGAATTTTTATGAAATTTCCACAAACAATAAAATGACATATTTTGAGCGCCTATAATATTGAGAACATCCATCCTGATTTTAAGAAAGTTAGCACATAATTGGAACTCCTCACAGCCAGTAAGCTTGCCAAACATTCGAGCTCTAGATCAAACGATGACCGAGGTATGACAAATTAATATATTGTTTTTTAATTCTGAAAAATTCCAAAAATGTTCTGTGAAATTTCATGGAAGTTTGTGAAAGTTCATCAACATTCCATGAATTTGGAATTTTCACATTCCACACAGCTCTACATAGGAGATGTTACCATTCCATTGGCAGTACTTCATGTGCCAATGCCAAACTATAAAGAAATAGGACCAACCATGTAATCTGGAATTTGGACAAATCACATACAGAATTCATTACCCATTTCACTCATTCCTGACTTCCATCAGAAGCATGGCTACCACCTTTATTCTTACACAGCAACCTTAAACTAAGTCCTAAAAAAAACTCCTTTAAATTAAAAAAAAAAAATAAATAAATACATTTCCACTCATTATCCTTTCCTTGCTCATATAACAAATATTAAAAAAATCAAGAAATATTCAGTTTTTATTTCCGGTACTTCTTTGATGACCATGACCCCCATATCCTATCCAGATTCTTCAGGCTCTGACTCCATATAAGGCCTGTGTGTGTGTGTGTGTGTGTGTGTGTGTGTGTGTGTGTGTGTGTGTGTGTGTGTGTGTGTGTGTGTGTGTGTGTGTGTGTGTGTGTGTGTGTGAGTGTATGCGAGTGAAATACTACAGAATTTTGACTTCATGCATTCTATGCAACCCTTTTATGTTTGGGTGTGAAGGTGGTGGGATGAGCATTCTACTAAAGGAATACTGCATAACATTGAATTCTTATATTCCAAGGTAAACAAAGTTCATACTAAAATATTACTGAAAGGTGAAAGGAAGGCATGCTGTGCATAATAACCCATCAATGAGTTATTTATTATGTCCAATTCTGTACTTCCGGTGGAGGTACTTATCCAAACTATTTGCCTATTAACTTAATTTGTGAAACAATTGTCTCTTTTTTTTTATTGAAATGTGGTGTGACTAGTTTTTATTATGTTTTCTTGTAATTTTTGCACTTCACTGATAACTAAATCCAGTTCTCTGTGTCAGTTCTGTATTGTCCCTTATTTTATCTATTAGTAATAAATCACCCCTTGATCATCTTTGTTCAAGGCACTACATTTTGATCTCTGCCAGTCATTCTTCATAACCTCAGTCTTGTATTGGGTATATCATTTTTGTTGGTCTTTGTAACAAATGGTAGCCCATGAAAACAGTGAGTTGAAAATGGTGTGGAACAGAAACAGTGATAACAACACGGTGCTTGCCATTTTGGTGAGTTACAGTTTTCACACCTCCTCAAGTTGTACCCCCCAGAGTTGGTTATTTATAGTAAAGGGGTTCTGGAGGTAAACCCCCCACCCCCATATAAAGTGTGCTTGCTGTATGTGCCAATGCTGTTTTTCCCTTGCTGTTTCCATCTTGCTGTTTTCAACTCTCTGTTTTTATGTGGAACCATAACAAACACACTTTCTGTTGAATGTGTAGAAAGACAAATAACTAACAGTAAGAAACCATCTGTAGAGAGACTATTTGACATTTTCTAAACTAAATGTGCCCTGCTCCTTACCTAAATACAGTAAGATTATTCATGAGGTGGGGCATTGGTGGATACGTTACACTTCAAGGGGCTGTACAGCCCTTGGCCAGTGGTGTACAGCCCTCGTCATGCTACTGCGTATGCAAGTATCCAATACACTACACCCTCAAGGTTATTGCTTTCATAATGTGTTATATAAACAAATATAACCCATATTAAGGAGAACATTCTAATAGTGACTGGACATCAGTTTCTACATGAACACAAGATAAAAACTTAATGCTTCTTTAGAATAACAGAATTTTGGAGGGAAAAAAACAATCTAATTTGAAACCTGTTTTTCCAGTAAAATAACAATTTAAAAACACTTTAAATTTTAGTAGCTAAGTACATTTATGTGGGGTTGTCATTAACTTAAAGTCCAGTAAAAATGTGTCCTTCAATATTTGTTCCATACAAGTGCACTATTGAAAGCAATATAGGTGTGCTGCAAGTGAAACTTTTATTCTTGACATCTGAGTAATGATAATTTTTTGGGAGTCATTTGTCTAAACATTTTATAATATGACATAAAAAATGTAATTTATGGCTTTCAGTATAATTGTATCAGCAGTCTTTGTAAAAGCAGAGAGTATAACTTTTGTTCCCCGTGGAATAAATTAACTATGGTAGTCAATGTCAACTGGCTGTGCAGAGCTACTAATTGCTGTAGTTTTTATGAGCTATGACAATATTCATAAAGGGTAACTTATAGCAGTTTTATACAAAACAGTTTTTATCTACAAGGGTGGGAGTCTAAAACTCTCACATGTCAAAGCTACAAGTTATTTATGGAAGTCTCACTAAAGGTTGTGTAAATAACAATATCATTATTGAAGGCTTTGTATAAACATACACATATATGTGTGTGTGTGTGTGTGTGTATTATATATATATATATATATATATATATATATACATATATATTAAAGTGGCATGGTAGTGTCAAAGTTTTTAGAGTTGATCACACTTCTGCAGTATGTTAAACCCTGTTTTGTGTACCTCATTAGCATGGCTGTACCTGGACAGACTAGCCTGAAATTTAGCTTGGGCACATTCAGTGACAGGATCTCTAAATCCTGTAAATTTTGTAATGGTCAGTATAGTATGTTTTTTATTCTATTTTTGCTCTTTCCAATTCTGCCTGGGGATGTGCCCCTTATATGCCCACACAATCCAGCCACCCCCCCAACCAAGCATCCCTCCAGGACTACCCATGCAAGGCAAGGCCCATGACTTACTCTCTGCAGTGGGGCTCCCCTGGAGGCCTCAGTGGAGAGACCAGATCCACCTAGAATACCTTGGCAGGCAGCACTGGCCGGACATCACTCAATGGAGGGTGAGAGAGCTTCAGCTTCATTGTGCATAGTATAGGGGTTATTGTTGACTTCTCTGGTTGCATTGTCCCTGGTGGTTGTGGACACACAATGATGTCTGTAGCACACAACATGTGCTCCCAGACATTGCATGCTGATGTCTGCCAAAACCACCAATCCCAGCACTGCTGTGGCTCATAGGAGCTTCCAGGAGTCAAACTTCTGTTGACTGCCATCACCCACCACACAGGAGGAGGTGAGCTATCCATCAGATGTCCCATCCTCCTCCCCAGGCTGACTCTCTCACATACACCTGGTTCACTCCCAAAACTGGGTTGTTGGTGCCGCAACCAGTAGCTCTACCTCTGCACCAGTGGGTCGGTTCCAGTTTAGTGATTTAAAAGTAATAGAAGGTTGGAAATACATAAACAAAAATGTTTTAATACATTTTGTTTTGTTCACCAATAGCACAAAATTGGCTATGAGTTAAAACCAACTCTTTGGAGTTTGGTCCAAGGATGAGTCTTTAATAGGTGGCATTCTCTGTATATTTTAAATTCTTAAAAAATTATAATGAAATGCCATTTTCACTCTTTTCATCATTTTTTATTTTTATAAGTGTATTTTTGCTAAATCATGCACATTACTCTTGTTAGTCAGAACTCACGTTTGGGAGATAAGAGTCATGGTTTTGGCCAGACCAGTAACAAAAGAAATTCTATGTCTCACTATACTGGTGAACCAGTTTCAGAAGTGAGCTTGTGTCATTAGGGGGTAGCTAGGAGATGGAGCATCCCAAGGACAGCTCTCATCCCTCAGGGAGGATGATTTAGCAGTTCCTCTATCTGACTCCCCCACAGAAGGTCTGATAGCAGCATGGCAGGAGAGTGGCAGACCAAGAGAGTGACAGGACCCTGCTGACAGTGTATGTGCAGCTGCACACCTAGGAGAATGATCCTATGGCAATGTCCCAGGGAATGGAAAACCATGACAAAATATAGCTGACTGATGAGATAATGCCATGCTTGTCTCCCACATTGACAAATGTGTTCATTTCTGTTTTCCAGAATACTCCAGATCTTCACCTCACTGTGCATGGCAGGGTATTTGGGGTGGAGCTGCAGCAGGACCTGAGGGCAGGCCTTGCCTTTGGAACCTCACTCAAAGGATCACCATAGTAGTGAGTTTCTGGGGGCCTGTGGAGTCCCAGGTTGCTCAGGCAAGAAGAGACTTCACAGGTGGGAGGTGGCACTGGCGATAGCCCAAGGAGGTGCTGGCCAGAGTGCTGGAGGGGATACGGTTTAACAAATCATTCTTTTTTGAGCCTTAGTGGTCTTTCAAGTGAGAAAAATAAAAGAAACCCATGTACATGAAGAACAAGAAAATGAAACTTAAGACTGAAACTAATGTGGAAAATTATGTAGGGTGTAAGGTTAGTTCTTTAAGTGTTTTTTGTTAAAAAAGCAAACGATTTTTAAAATAATAATGAAATTACTCTGTTGCATCTCACCAAAACAGGCCCTTCTTTCATGAGTAACAAACCTGCATTCATGATTCCCACTTGGGTTGGGTGCAGAGGGTGCATACTTCCTGGTATGTGGATGCCCTGTATTGCCCCACAGGTCTGCATCACGCATAAAGGGGGCAGTTCATGGCATTTTCCAGTGCTCTGAAAGTGTCAAAGATCAAGGAGTTTTTTGGGATTGGGACTTTAGTCTTAAAATTTGGAAAAACTCTAAATGCCTTTTTTCTTTCTTTTTCCATCAAGCTTTTTCGTCCACTGTCCATTCAGGTGGATCTTTGCAGTCCTCTGCCTGCCCCCTCCAGCTTGGCAACTTGCCTCCACCTAGCTTGGTTCCTTAGGCTCCTCCAGATTGCTCCACAAAAGCAGGGGAAGGCCATCCTCCCCCCTTTCCGGAGATCCATTTCTGGTTGCTGGGTCCTGGCCTTTTGCCATTGTGGAGCAGAGGTCTGGCAGGTGGGAGATTATGGAGCCAAGGCAGACACTTTTCCATTTTCCCCTGTTCCCAGATCCATGGCAGCATAAAGGATGCATGCATGTAGAGGTGCACATGTTCTCTGGAAACACAGTTCCTTCCAACCCCTGACTTCAGCCTGCCTACCAAGCTCAGCACTGCAATCACATCACCACATAGTGGCAGCCAAGAGCCAGGACAGCACAACACCACAGTCCAAGAAAGTAATGCTGCCATGTGGTCACTCGAACTTCTCCTAGCTCTCCACCCTGCTAACCCCCCGTTATCCTGAGCTCATTCCAGAACTCAGGTCACTGGCTTGGTGACAGGAATGGTGATACAGTGCCTTAGGCCCTGCACCACCAGGATGGCATCTGAATGTTTTTTAAGGGACATAATGATGAACCTTCAATTGAAGCTCATTACATATGCTGCTGCTTTGTGCATTGTCCACTGGGCAATGCACAAGGCAATTACAGATCTGTTACAGTTCATGTCACTATGTAGCTGCTTCATGAGTGGCCCACAGGTCCACTCACAAAGCAAGCTACATGTCTAGGGCACGAAGAACCAACATGTAGCTACTTTGTGAGTGCCTTGCAGGATACATTCTAGATGCAAGCTACAGTTACCCTGCAGTGAGCATAATGTTGCACTGCTTTAGGTCACTCATGAGGCAAGCAGCAGGTCGGACACAGTGCAGGCCACTATGTATCTGCTTCATGAGTGTCTCACAGGGCCAATCACTAAGAAAGCCACATGTTAGTCACATTGAATGCCACTGTAGTTTTTGCTATGTGGTTAAAAAAAGGCAAAACCTAAAGGTGTCAATTGATTGACCTGTATATAAGGTTGTTGTTTTTTTTTTAAGTAAGAAAATAAATTGCAAAAAAATATATTAATCCATTTACAGTACTAGGGTAAAAGCACACAATGTACAAAGAAAGGGAATGAAAAAGTTAAAAGTCCCAGAAAACTTGGCATATTGGTGGTATGGTGCCAATCAGGGTATAATCTTTACCCTATCAGCACTGTCTTGTCAAAGTAAATTGCTGACACAGCAATAATTGCACAGAGGGAGCTTATGTTAGGCTAATGTCAACACCTTATTGCATGATCATTCAGACCCAGAGGAACACCACACCACACCAGTGATTCACAAAGGTTCCAGGACCAGTTTATCCTAATTATGCTTTTCCCTACTTTGTACACTTTTGAGCATCAACCCTAGCAGATGTATTAACATTATCTTTACTATTTATACTTTATTCTTTACAATACATACATATTATATGCATATATAGGGAGGGGTCGGGAAAGGCACTCATGGATGGGGAGATACCATTGGGGAGGGTGAGTGAGGCTCTAAAGTCCTTGAGGTTTGATAAGGCTCTGAGTCTGGATGGGATTCACCCCAGGGTATTAAGGGAAATGTTGGATGTCCTGGCTGCACCACTGATAGATTTATTGAACTCCTCCTATAAAACAGGATGGGTCCCCATCACTGGAGGGAGGCACATATCATGCAGCACCATAAGGGTGGTCCACATGAGGAGCTGGGAAACTACAGACTGGTTAGCCTAATGTACGTGGTGTGGAAGCTGCTAGAAATCATCTTAAAGGAATGGATGATTGAGTTCCTAGACACCCATGGTGTCCAAGATGAATGACAGCATGGGTTCGTCCAGGAAAGATCATGACAGATGAACCTAGGTGAATTCTATGACTTGCTCACAAGGTCTCTGGACCAGGGGAAGCAGATGGATGTCCTGTACCAGGACTTCACTAAGGCTTTTGACTCACTGCCTCAACATGGACTGTTGGAGAAGTTGAGGAGCTTGGGGTTGGTGTAGTTGATACTAGGGTGGACTGGGAATTGGTTACCAGATAGGTATCAGAGGGTGGAGGTTGGGGTGAGGTCTTGTCTCCCAGAAGGGTTGTTAGTGGGGTCTCCCAATAATCAATTTTGGAAACCGGTCCTATTTAACATGTTCGTCTTAGACACTGTGGTGTGAGTTGGGAGCAGGCTGAGTCTGTTCACAGATGACTCCATCTGGGAGCAGTGGTAGACAAGGAGGAGGGAAGTGGGATGCTGTAAGAAGACATGGAGGCATTTGAAAGGTGATCACACACTTGACAGCGAGGTTCAGTGTTAAGCCCCAAATTTAGCATGTTATTAATTTTGCAACCATTCAACGGATTTGCACAAGTGTCAAAAAGCGTGGTCTCCAATGGTAGATCTCTTGATTTTCCATGTTGTGTTTTGGTCGGACCTACAGGTTTTTGCATAGCGAAGCACTAAAAGCGCGTTTTTGACCTTTTTAGGCACTTTGTTTGCTGATTTTTGCCCATAATGCTACTGCCACACTGTATGGTATTTTGGGCTGATATTTTCAGTGTAGAAAGAGTTTTAGTCAAAGAACAATCCCGTGTCAGTTTGGTGAAAAAGTATCGATCCGGTCCAAAGTTATTTAATATTTAATGTTTGGGTTCTGAGCATGCTCAGTTCACGCCAAGATTTATATGTATGTTTTGCAAAAGGGGATTATTCTTACAGTCAAGGATTTTGTCACCTCATGAAAGAGGATTTATAATATCCCTGTCCGTGAGGAAAAATTCCCTTTCATGAGCTACCATCTTGTTTTCATTTTTTCCCCTAGCAATTGTTGTAGCTTGCCCCAAGGCTGCCTAATTTTACAAATGAGGCATGGGTTTTGTTCCAGGTGACACCATCTACAAACAAATGCCTTTGGTTTCCTTCATTTGGCCAAAAAAGGATTGTTTTAGATCTTAAAATTCTTTGATCGTTACTCGCTTCCGATCCTCGTTCGCGAGATGACAAAATTACCATTTGCAAGGTAGGAAAATCCTTGACCATGGCTTAGGGACCAGATGATCTCGTGAGCCAGGATCAGCTCATGAACAGGGATTTTGTCACCTCGCAAAATGGGATCAGCTCGCCAAATGGGATTTTGCCAGTTCATGAAAGGGGATTGAGTTTTTGAATCTCCTTTCGCAAGCTGACAAATTCCCCTTTCGCGAGGTGTCAGAATCTCCTTTCATTAGCCAATCCCATTTTGTAAGCTGACAAAATCCTCAATCATCATTTTATGACCAGTTGGCCCTTCTTGTGAATGAGGATTGGCTCATGAATGGGGATTCTGACATCTCACGATAGGGGATCAGTTTTTTAATTCTTTGTTAGCGAGCTGACACAATCCCCATTTGCAAGCTGTCAGAATCCCCTTTCGAGAGCAAATCCCCTTTCACAAGCTGACAAAGTCCTTGATTGTGACTTCCAGACCAGATTGCCAATGTCTGATGATCAAGGATTTCTCATGAATGGCAACTTTGACAATTCACAAATGGGGACTGACCTTGCAAACAGGGATTTTGCTACCTCGTGGACTAGGAATTGTAAAACCTTTGAAAACTTTGCTAGTGCATTGTAAGTAAATGGTTTGGTCTTTTGACTTGAAATTGGCAGTGTATAAAGGGGGTGTCCCAGAGATGTGAACTGTGCTATTTAGGTGTAAAAAATGTGATCAGTTCCATAGATATGCCATTACAAAGTTAAGATTTTCCCCATAGGATAACATTGAGTGCCCATAGTGAGTTTCAGCCCTGTATCTTTAAAACTAAGCGAGATACAGATTTTTCACTACCCACAGCTTAGTTCACCTTTAACTAAGCCTGTGAGGAAGTTTAAAAGTCATAGATTACCCATGCAGTGGAATCTTTTTTCATATGTTATACAGTTACTGAGATATTGGCAAATCTGTGTTACAAAGGTTCATTTTCAGGCCTATAGGGCAATTGTATGGCTCCGTTGTTGTTTGTAAATGGCAGTGCAGGGCCTGGAGGGACTGCATTCAAACACAAGAATATTATTAGGCAAAAATGGATAGGTTAATAGGATCGCAGGGCCTGGTGAGCCTGTTCTCCCACCAACATGGACTAGCTAGCCCTAGAGGTTATTGTGTGTTTGTGTTATGTGTAAGAGGGCACACAGGTCCTGAAGGGCCCACGCTTTCACACACATATATTGTTATTCAGAAATGCATAGGTTAGTGGAAGCATGGGGCCAGGAGGGCATGACCTCCTACAATCATGATGTATTAGTAAGCCATATAGCATATTGTGTGTCTGTATTGTTATGTGTAACTGGTAGTGCATGGCCCTAAGGGGCCCATGCTTCCACACACATATATTGTTATGTGGAAATGGACAGCTTAGTGTGAGCACAGGGCCTGGAGGGCCCACAATCCCACCAACATGGACTAGTTAGCCCTATAGAGTATTATGTGTCTGAGCTGTTATGTGTAAATGGGAGCACAGGGTACAGATGGACCACACTCCCACACACATATACTGTTATGCAGAAATGGATAGGCTAGTGGGAGCCCAGAGCCCAGAGGGCCTGTGGTCTCACCCACATGTACTAGTTCACCCTAGAGGTTATTGTGCATTTGTGTTATGTGTAAGTGGGAGAGCAGGGCCCCAAGGCCCCACACTTCCACACACATATACTGTTATTCAGAAATGGATAGGTTAATGGGAGTTCAGGGCCTGAAGGGCCTGCACTCCCACCAACATGTACTAGTTAGCTCTATAGCATATTGTGTGTCTGTGTTGTTGTGTGTAACTGGGAGTGCAGGGCCTGGAGGGCCCATGCTCCTACACATGTATATTGTTATGCAGAAATGGACAGCTTAGTGGAAGCACAGGGCCAGAGGGCCCACACTTCCACCAACATGTACTATTTAACCCTATAGAGTATTGTGTGTCTGTGTTTTTATGTGTAACATATACTGTTATGCAGAAATGGATAGGATTATGGGAGCACAGGGTCTGGAGGGCCTGCACCCCCACCAAAATATACTAATTAGCCTTAGAGGATATTGTAAGTCTGTGTTTTGTGTAAGTGGGAGTGCAGGGCCCAGAGGGCCCTGCTACCACACACATATACTGTTATTCAGAAATGGATATATTGGTGGGAGCATGGGGTCCAGAGGGCCTGTGTTTCCACCAACATGTACTAGTTAACCCTTTTGGGTATTGTGTGTTTGTGTTGTTATGTGTAACAGGGAGCGCAGGGCCCGGAGGGCCCGTGCTCCCACACACGTATACTGTTATGTGGAAATGGACAGGTTAGTGGGAGCTCAGGGCTCAGAGGGCCCACTCTCCCACCAACACATACTAGTTAGCCTTATAGTGTGTATAAGTGTGACTGTGTGTCCTGAAGTAAGGCAATGGGATGTTATGCTTGTACCACACACACATGTATATTTTTATGGAGAAATGGAGAAGTTAGTGGGAGCACAGGGCCCTGAGGGCCTGCACTCCCACCAACATGTACTAGTTAGCTCTTTAGGGTATTTTGTGTCTGTGATGTTATGTGTATGTGGGAGTGCAGGGCCCAGAGGGCCCACGCTCCCACACACGTATACTGTTATGTAGAAATGGACACATTAGTGGGAACACAGGGATCGGAGGACCTGCGCTCCCACCAACATGTACTAGTTAGCCCTATACAGTGTTTAAGTGTGACTGTGGGGCCTGAAGTATGACAATGGGATGTTATGCTTGTACCAGTGATCGGTGATATTCCTGCCCTGCTTTATCCCCCCACTTCCCCTGCTTCAGCCCTACCCTCCCACACTCCAGCCTAATTTCACCACCTTCCTCCCACCCCCACACAGTCTACTGACACCACCTCCCCCCACAGAAAACCTCTGAACCCCCTCCCACATCATCTCCCCACACTTTCTTCACATCGACTTCTCCCACCCCACACACCACCTGTGGCCCCCCACACCTCCTCCTCCTCCCCCTTCCCCCACACACTCCTGTCACTTTCCCTTGAGTGTATCTGGTTTACTTAATTTGTTATTATTTAGAAAGAAGAGATGGTAGACATTGTCTATGTTTAGAAAAATCATTCTTATTTTTTGTAAAAAAATAGACATTTTTAAAGATTTTGCATAAATAAAACTTTTCTTTTTTATATTATACAACTGAAAAAATAGAATATTACTATATTAAAAAACAAAAGTTGAATATTTGTTAGCTTCACATGGGGGATAAAAAAAGAAAAAATAGATTAAAATGGGCATGGCTTAAATAAAAACAAAACAGGCAAATTAAGGACACTGTCTATGACAGTGATGTGCTAGCCCTCGTTCAGTGATGAGGGTACATTAGGGGAGCCAGAGGAAGTGGAAGAATCTGCAGAATGTTCAGTGGTCAGGAGTTGGTGCCCCTCCTTTTCTGGTGTTTCGGGAGAGGGGCAATTGGTGGATGTTCCTGCTGCCGAGGATGCTGGATGGCCAAGTCCATCTCCTGGTAATGCCGCAGGTCCTGGTGGATTAGGTGGTGAATCCCTTCAGTGGCCTCCAATTGACTCTTGGCCAGCCACAACATGAGGCCACATGTGATCTCTTGGACAGCAACATTGGTCTCTTCTTGTTCACACAATTGATTAATTGCATGAGAGAGGTCTCTGTTGCTGTCCTTGAGACCATGGACAGCAACCCTATTCATGTGCCCAATGCTGCGCTAGCGTTGTAGCAATTCAATTATCTCAACTTGTTTCTGTAACATCTTCTCTTGATTTGCTGCCCCATAGGGCTACAGTGTGGTTGCCATTCTCAATGGCCTTGAGCAGTCAGCTGAGGCTGTGCTCTGTGTTCTTGAGCTGTTCTAGAAATTCTGAAAGAGAAAAAAAGATTATATAGCTAAATGTAAAATAGTGTTGCTGTTTACTTTTAGTGATTGTGGGTTTTAAATGTGTGCATTTCTTTACTATTTACTACTTCTGCTGTTGAGCAGTGACAAGTTATGCAGTTAATAAAGGTCATGTTAATGATGTTGATATGTTAAGAAGAATATGAAATACAATGTATGGCTAACAAAGATTATACAAAAGATCTGCGACTTTGAGATATATGGACACAGATTGAATTTTCTTTCTGTTGTATGATACAGCTTTTATTTTTGCCTGTGGTTGCCAGTATAACAACAGTAACATTGTGAGAATAAGCAGCAGTCTGCTGTGCTATGTTGCTGAGTATTTTATTTATTAAAATGTTTCTCCAGACCGGCTGGAGACGCTGAGGGTTGAGGCGCTGGACACCTTACCTCACTCTGCACTGGTGACCCGTGTTCAGGAGTGATCATGGGCAGCCAGGGGTCAGCAGGGGAGGAGAGGGATCGAGCATCCAAGGGACTGCTCTTCCTCTCTGGGGAGGGGGGACCTCAGTGGTCGGTGCATTACTGGCCCCTAGAGGAGGCTGTGGGCAGTGCACTGATGCTGTGCACTAAAGGGGGCTGAGATGGGACAGGCTCTGGGAGGATTGCATGTGGACACATGCATGCTCCTTCAACTGGCATCATTGCATGCCCCACTCATGCAAGGAAGAAAAGAGGAAAACAGGTGTCCTGGTCACGGTGGCTTGATAGCCATCCAAAAGGCACCCCAGCTTCTGGGGCATCACTGTACTGGATCCGGACTGGAGGGAGAGTTGTGGGCTCCCCACCACTACACCACAGGAAGTAAGCCACACGGGAACAAGTGAGGGCCCTAATGTAGCTAAGGGAAGACCAGACAGTGGCCAGAAACAGGAGAAGCACATAGTGGCCGACCAGGACCCAGGGGAGAAAAAGTAAGCAAAAAAAAAAGAAATGTTTCACAGGGAAGGCACACTAAACAACAAGTTGCTTGTCTCCCGGTGTGACCTCTTGGGGGAGGGGAACAATAGGGATTAACACCAACAATTAAGGATACAGAGAACAGATACAATATTGTTCATTTGATACAATATAATACATTATATACAATATGTGGATTTAAGACCATTAAAGCAAAGACAATTGAATGCACCAATAGGTGGTCGCACAATACAAGAGACAATAATCCCGTCAGATAGTAATGCAGCAGTACAATCATAGTGCAAGATATTTACATAAAATATTTACAGAGCTGCCCACTGAGACTGACAACAAGTGCTAGGTGCAAGCATTGGCAGGACTTGGCTGTTGACCAAGATTAGAAGAGAGTAAAGAAGCTAAGGTACCCCTCCTGGGTGTTAGGAATCCTCTGGTGCTCTCTTGGACAGCAACATTGGCCTCTTCTTGTTCCACACAATTGACTAATTGTGTGAGAGAAGCCTCTGTTGCTGTCCTTGAGACCATGGACAGCAACCATAGCCACATGCCCAATGCAGCTCTAGCATTAAACAAATCAATTATATCACCGTATTTCTGTAACATCTTCCATCTACAGTATGCCATAGCAATGATATTATGAAATGGAATATTGAGAAGAATTTTGGTTTTGTTAAGAAAATTGAAGATACAAAGTTGCTCAGTTTGGCATAATACAATGTTTGTTGCCATGCAGTATTAAATATTATGTATGGGTATAGGTTACACAGATAAACTGATAAATGCTTCTATAATATTTTTTGTAATGTGAAACAATTTTTAGCTGAGTTGTTTATAATTAGTTTATGCTTGCTTCTTGAAGTGTTTACAGTGTCATTGGCCAAAGTCCATGCATCACATTTTATGTTGTTTTGAATGTGCTGTTTGTAAGTGATATGTAGAAACATTTAGCTCAAAGTCTGATTTTGGGTGGTTGGCAGGAAGCTTGAGCATATATATGAGTGTATCTTCACATGCAAGCTGTATGGTGCATGTGATGATACTGGGGCATAGACTGGAAAATATGATAGAGTAGAAGGTATGAAAAATAGGTATGCATGCAATTGTGAGTCTCTACTGATTAGCCCACTATCAAGCATTGAAAAGTGCAACAGCACACTAATGCACCCTTTTTCATAGTGTGATACACAGATGGCTTACTGTTTTTTTTTCTTGACAGTGTGTGGCATCATGGAAAGTAAGAAGAAAAAAATGGTTATGTTACTGCACTAATATGCTTTACAGTACAGACTGTCATACTACTATATGGAAAAAGGTGCTGGTAAATACTCCTGTTTAAGTAGTTGGCTTATAACAATATTTTATACAGCAATGTTATCACAACGTAACATATGGACATTGTTGCTGGTACTGATATACCTATATATTCAGACGTGCAATTAGGCAATAGACCGCAGATAGACTACCTTCAACTTTTTTTAAGTGATGGTTTCTAAGCAGTAACAACATCTACACATGTCTCATTGCTTACATAAAATTGTGACATAGTTTAGTTTGAAAAAAAGAAATAAAAAAAATGTACATTTTTCCAAGACACAGTAAACAGACTTTGTTATTTCTAAATGATATAGACTATTATGAGAATGGGTAGAAAAATGTTGTCTCCTGATTGGACAAGAGTGGTTTTCAGCTGGACCATTATCCTATCATGATGGTTCATCTCAAAGTAATATGCTTAAAAAAATGCATTAGTAATACTAAAAATGAACCATTTGATAATTGCAATAAGGGTTAATGTGCCTTCTCAGATGGTGGAAACACTTAGCTATATCTTGTGCTTCAAGCCACCTCAGGTGGCCCATTAGCCCACTATAACAGATGACCCCTGTCATGCCTTGTTGCTTAACAATGAGCTCAGTTGTTTGTTTTTTTTTATCTAAAATGTTTTGTTTGTCATATTCAACTTATTGGGTTGTTTGCCATGATGTACAAGAGTTTGGAAATTAACATAAATATATCATTGAAAGCCCTCCCTTCCTAGACACATACCCACTCATATGCAAACAGCCACAGTGTTGATATCTTATTTGTGGATACTACATTTATAACAGTTAAACAGGCATAAAAATATAATATGATCAATGTCTAATCTCATACAATTACACTTTTAGCTGTTATTCTCCTCATCTGTACATGTTTGTTCACAATGTGTGCCACTGGCTCTCCCCTGTACAATGTGTTTATGTCCTTCTAGTACACTGAATATCTTTGGACCCTATAGACTTGTTTCCTCTGGCAAGATAATCTCTTGAAGCCTTTGAAAGGATGATGTATCTTGTGAAAGAACTTATCTGTCTCTTTGTCACATCATCTTCTTAGAGTCTTATTCCTGTGCACTCCTCCTACTTACTGTACCATCTAAAGGTCTGTATCTACAGCATGAGCTGTGCGAACAGTCTTCTTACTGTGCAGATTCTAAAAGATTTCATTAAAGTGTGCTAAACTGATCATGTGAGTGCAATACTACAGTCGAAGTATTGGTGCCATTGATTATGCAGGCCCTTCCAGGTGATATGGAGCCATGTGCCTGTGATGATGGCTGTCATTACACTGCTACATGATAAAGCATGATAAAGTATAGCCCAATAGTGTGCACCCTAGATGGTATTTAGAGATGCAGCAAATTTAAAATTTGCCGGCGAAGTGATCGCGAAGTGGGCACTTCGCGTTGCTACTCCACTACATGGAGTGGGCAATCTAAAGTGCTCACTTCGCCTTGTCATTACCACTTCACGTTAAGGTGGAATGGCAACACGAAGTAAGGCGAAGTCATTGTTTTTAATGGACATTGCATTCCTCATTAGGATTCTAAGTGATCCACTTGATGTTTCAGATTTGGCAGCCCCCACACACATCACATGGCTTACAGTACTGTACAGTACTGTAAGTCACATGCTCTTTAGCTAGGCAGGAAGAAAGTGAGTCATACAAGCAGACACTTTTACTTTCTCCTGTGCAGACGGAGAGAGAGTAGTGTGTTTTGTGACTGCTGATACTTTTAGATCAGAGCGAGGAGGAGATTTAAACTTTGATTTAAAAGCTACATTTTTTTGTCTTTTCTGTACTCTTTTTTACTTAATTTGTTCTTTCTGAAAATTTTATTTTTCTTACCTTTATAAGTAGTAGAAGAAGAAGAAGAAGAAGAAGAAGAAGAAGAAGAATCAGCATTTATATATTGCTTTTCATACAACCCAAAGCACTTTACAAGCAATGCTAGACTGGTAGTGAAGTGACTGAATGTGTGGTGGCAGCCATATCGCACATCATCACCCACACACATCCTGGATAATTGCATGAACCGGTTTATGGGAAGGGTGAATGTTGGCCAGGACACCGGGAATGTTCCCTACTCTTTGCGAAGAGTGCTCTGGGTTCTTTTACTTCCACCTGGACACCCAACAGGACAACACCAGGATGAGCAGAAGGGACCTCGGTTTAACGTCTCATCCGAAGGATGGCACACCTCAGCAGTACAGCACCCCCCAATACCCAAACTAACTAAGTAGTTAGTTGTTTGTCCATGTGTGTGTGACTGTGTGTGTGTGTGTTGTGTGACAGTGTGAGTAGTGATTGCTTGGATTGAGGGAGCTCAGTAGGAGAGATGGACCAGGGTGAGGGAATGTCTGGGATGGGGCTGCTTTGGGAAAGCGTGGTAGTGGTAAGCATTGTACCGTGTGCATGTGTGGAGGGCATGGGCGCACATTCCTGTAGGACCACTCAAAACTTGTGAGTGCCCCCCCCGAAGCAGGACCAGCACACCTCCTGTCCTGACTCTGAGGCAGTTTAACCACCACCTCCAAGTCCAGCACCAGGTCCTCTGGAGCAGGATGTGCCTGTTCCCCAGGCCCAGGTGTGGATCCCATCCCTGTTCAGCACCGTGACCAACAGGCTTACAATACATCCAAGTAACTATTAAAATTTATGTTGTGATTCATGACATGATCGTAAATCATGATTTGTGACTGCATTTGTGACCATGAAGATGAAGAAATGTGAATGCCTATGGCTGTACTTCCCCGGGCCCTGATGAGTTGTAGCTTAAAACTCCCAGACTTAAAAACACGTATCAGTGAGTACAATGGTGGGGTGGTGAAGCGTGGAGAGATACTACAAAACAGGCTTACAATACATCCAAGTAACTAGACAAAAAATGAATGTGATTCGTAACATGAATGATCGTGAATCATGATTTGTGACTGCATTTGTGACTGTGATGATGAAGAATGTGATTTATATCACGAGTGACTTGTGATGATGGTCCTGACTTAAAAATGCATATTAATGAGTACAATGTTCATGCAGAATTAAGCACCACACCTGTCCAGTACTCTGAAGGGAAGCCAAAGAAACAACCGTGTCTTAAGTTACAGATGGAGATTGGGCCCTAAAGAGATGCAAATGCACAGACAGATTAAGATTGCGCTGTGCACTGAAGAGATACAGACATGAAGGCACAACACCTAACCAGTGCTCACCATCAGAAATTCAAATCTGAAAAGAATACTCACCGGGTTGGGGCGGTCAGCTGGGGCAAGTGCACTGTACTGTTGCAGTAACAGTCACTAGTACTAGTACCAGTACCAGTAAAGATGCCACAAAGAAGTACAAAAATCACACAGCTGCAGTGGATAGCAGCTTCACATTGCTGAAATTATTATGTGGCACAATAAAAGGTGTCTGATTTGATGATACGCGTCACACACATACTCACACACACACTAAGTAATGCATAGCAAATTGAAAACTTCAGTAATATAACCACATATTTTAAACAAACTAAAATTATGCAAATAAGCATTGTTTTCGGTGTACTTCACCTAAAGAATTGGTGGAGTAATGGTTTGGGAAGCCGAAGTAATGCAAAGTCATTGTTTTCAGTGTACTTCGCCTAAAGAATTGGTGGAGTAATGGTTTGGGAAGGCGAAGTAATATGAAGTCATTGTTTTCAATGGACTTTGCGTTACCCATTTGCAACATGAAGTACTCCGCTTCGCATTGCAGAGCACTCCGCGAATTCATCTTCACTCTGCGGATCACTTCGTGGAGTGAATTGGGGCCACTTCGCCCACCACTAATGGTATTATAGCTTATTTTAATAACACAGAATAATTTGACTATATACTTCTTACCTTCAAGAACAGTAAAGGTATTTGGACACACAGTGCAGTTATCTGTTGAAATTAAAGATAAAGAGTTAATGTACCACTTTGCAAAATACATAATGTTGTGGCTTTTGGGAAAGAGATTTGCTGTGTCATACAAACTTACTGCTTATTATTTGCAAAAAAAATTCTATTATATAGCCCCCCTCCTCTCCCTATTGCAACTTCTGCTTTTGAAACCCTCTGTGTTTATTATGTGTTCTTTATACTATAGCATTAACTGTGTTCCGCTCCAACCTACATGGTGAACCCCAGCAACTGACAACTGGCAAACTGACACTCTTGTTGTGCAATAGTGTAGTCAATGATACTGTTATATGTATTTAAGAATGTATGCTATATTTTGTGGTATCCTTATTATATTTTGGTATCAAGTCTTACCTTGACATCTTTGTTTATTGATATTTACTATCTGTGAGACAGTTGATGTAGGCAGAACAAATCTCTGACAAAATCTGACAATCTCTTAAAATGAATAAAGTAATACTGATTTGTTGATACAATTATGTTTTCCCAATATAGCATGCTATCTTAGTAGTTTATCTTGCGCATTTATAAAGTAGCTCTAAAAAAGCAAACTGTAATTATGTTTGGAGCAATTTGTGAAGATTATTAATCAGCTGGAGACAAAATATGTTCCATCTAGAACATTTCACAACAATAGCAGAAAAAAACCCACAATTGTTAATCAAAAGGATTAGTAAATTGATTAACAAGAAGAGAGTTTATTATAAAAAGATGAAACAAACCCAGTCAAAGGAAAGTAATAATAGATATAAGAAGTCCTTGTTCTTAAAAATTATATTAGAAAAGCAAAAAAAAAACAATTAGAGTTTAGATTAGCTACTTCTAAATATGACATAAAGGATTTTTTTCTTACATAAATAGTAAAGGAGGAATAGTAGAAATATTGGCCCCCTTAATATAGATGGGGTAATAGTTACTAAGCCAGAGGAAACTGCAAATGAATTCTACACATTCTTTAGTAGAGTTTTCAATAATGATGACCCTGTTGTTACTGGTATTATACCTGAGGTTAGAGGTTCAAACTATATTGAATATATTACAGTAGATAAAGTGTATAGTGAAATTCAGTCACTTAAGGTAGACAAGTCAGCAGGACTTGATGGCTTTCACTCGAAATTTATAAAAGAATTGGATAGGGAATGTGCATAATTTATAACAGATATAGTTATTAGATCATTAAGAGACGGTTATGTGCCACAGGACCGGAGGACTGCCACTGTGGTCCCAATATTTAAGAAGGGTAAAAAAGAGGAGGTGTCAAATTACAGACTGGTAAATTTGATATCAATTGTGAGAAAACTGATTGAAGGGGTAATCTTGGCTGAGATCAAGAGATACTTGATAGAAAACAACTTAGCTGATAAACTACAGCATGGATTTACCAAGCAGAAATATTGTGATACTACTTTGATGTGCTTCCATGATTATGTAGGTACTTGTATGGATAAAGGGTTAGCAGTGGATGTGGTAATGTTGGATTTCAGTACAGCATTTGACACTGTGCCTCATAAGATACTGTTTTCAAAACTGGAAAAATTAGGGTTGGATGGTACTTTAATTACTTGGATTAAACATTGGCTGATGGAAAGAACATAGTGGGTGAGAGTCCTGTGGCATGTATCCAGGCAGATGGGGGTGATGAATAGGGTGCTGCAGGGGTCTGTGTTGGGATCCCTGTTGTTTAATGTTTTCATTAGTGATCTGGTGATAGGTAGTAGGAATAAATTAACCAAATTTGCTGATGATGTGAAGATTGGGGGGGGGGGTCGACCCCTTTGAAGATAGACTAATATTAGGGCAAGATTTAATAACTATTGGTGAATGAGCAGAACTAAATTAAATGGAATTCAGTTTACTAAAATGTATAGTATTGCATATGGGAAAAAAACAATATACATCAAGAATATTGTATGCAAGGAATGACGTTAAGGTATTCCTTTTGTGAAAGGGATTTAGGAGTGTACATTGGAAACAACTTGAAAACTGGTGTGCACGGTAGTGTTGTATCTAATAATGCAATGTACTTAGTAAATTGTATGTTGCAGAACCTTTTTTTTTCTAGAAATTAACGTATTATTTTACCAGTATATAAAATATATGTAAGACCACTTCTAGATTATTGTTCAGCTGTTTGGAATCCCTACCTAAAGAAAGACATTAAAAGGACTGTGAAGTCACATTGATCATTAACTAGATTAGTACTGGGATTAAAGGATTCACCATATGAAGCCAGAATGGATAAATTTGGGTTGTGATCATTAGAATTTTGAAGAGCATGAGGGGATTTATTACTCTTATATATGATCCTTATGCAGGAAGATTTGCCAAATGAATTGGGTTTGAGTTAAAGAGAATCTACCTACTATTTAAGGGGCAATACTTTACCACTAGTTGAGGTACATTGCAAATCTGAACTATGGAGATACAGTTTTAAGCCCAGAGCTTTAAGATTATGGAATACACTGCTGGATGAGGTGGTTCTAGCACTTAGTCTAGGTATCTTTAAGACTAGATTAGACCATCATCTTTTGGTTTGTAACTTTGGTGGCCTCCACTGAAACGTGGGGACAACTTCTATGGGCTAACGCCTTCTCTTGTCTTGTGCTGCAAATATGAAACCAAGTATGAAATTGGTTAAAAATAGTCATATAATATATGGTTCAGCATTGTTAGGGATGGAAATATATCCCTTTTAAAATCTTATTATGCTGTACTAGCTATGTTTCCAAGTTTGTTATGGTGCAGTAGTATGTAGTTGGTGCCGTATAACAACTTTGAACATGAGCTAGAGTCCTCTGTTGATGGGGAATAGTCATGACACTGAACATATTAAACATATCTATGGCTAGATCTGACAGATACACACCATCTGACTTGTAGAAATCCTCTACCCACTCTTCCACACCCAGCAGTATTACTTATCCTCCCATTTTTCTTATCAGTGTTCCTTCCCTTCTATTCATCTTTCTCCTGGCCCTGTCTATTGCTCTCTGACTGTTCATGTCTCCATACCCTTTTTGGGATCATGTCTGACCAGGCAAGACATACCCCTGGTCACCACGGCTGTATTTTCTCAAAGTCCCTTTTCACTTGCATGTATGTGTCTACCCACGGCTTTCCCCCAATGTCATTACCCCCTAGATGTACAATAATTAGGTCTGGAATGGGTCGCCGCTGTTTCATTTCTTTCAGGGTAGGAAGCAATTGTTGCCATCTCATCCCATGGATGCCACGCCAAACCAACCTACATTTTTTCACATCCTGGTACAGCTGTTTTCCCCCAGACTTTTTCTCAGCTATCTTTTCTGCCCATTAAATGTAGAAGTGACCACGAATCCTTACTTCCGTGATCCTCCTTCTTCCTATAGGATTTAAGCAAAATAGATATCTTATATATGTTCTCAGCTTCTTTTTCCGTATCCCACCTCTATGCCCCTTCCCCCCCAATGTGGCTCTGTATCTGTAAAACAAAACACAGGTGATAAGTTAGCCTCCATACTGCAGTGCTTGAATGTATCTTTTGTAGCTGGCAGACCACCAGTGCCCCTTCTCCAACATATCAGTCACTGTCTCACCTGCTGCAGCCCACTGTGAAACAGCCCCTATCCATAAGGAGTGAGATGAGTAGTTGCATGGGTCCTACCCCAGGAATTGCATGCCTTTTTTGAGCATGGCCATAACTTGATAGCTTATGACCTTTTTTCCATTTGCATGCACTAATAATCTCCTGGTCCTACTCCCATGCTCTGTGGCATAAGCCCATAAAGCCTTTACAGGGCATACTGTGTAATCTATGTGCACCTTCAGGGTTACTGCACATCCTTGCCCTCCTTGATCCGTCTTTGACTTCTTGATCATGATTTGTATCTCTTTTATCCCCCAGCTTATATCTTTCCTTTCCAACCCCCCATCCTCATCCTTACTGCCATGTCCCACAGCCTTGATCACTCTCATGGCCCCTGCAAACATTACCAGATAAATGGTGTGGAATAGCTGGGCCTCGGCTTTCGATCTGCATATTGCCAGTAATACACCTTTTAGCTTCTCAAGCTACTGCTCCCCAGTTGGTCTTCTACTATCCGTAGCTCTCTGTTTTAACCTACCCCATCCCTGCATTATTCTTCTAATCAATATTGACTTCATCGGGTCCTTCCAGCCCTTCAGGCTGCAAACTAAACTTATCCCTGCTAAATAGACCCCCATCGTGGTGTGGGCCATTGCTTTCTCCCATTGCTCTACTGTGAATTTCCCTAGCTGTTCCTCCATAAGTGACCTACTTACCTCCATGTGGTGTATTGCCCTGAATGTTTGAAACACCCGTCATGCCCCATCATAGGTCGTCAGAGTCCGTGGTGCCCATGAGCTGTGAAACAGCAGTTCTGCTCCCTCTTGCCAATGACCCAGATGTTCATTGGTATGGGTGTCTTTCTTTCTTCTGCTGCAGGTGCCAGCCTCCGGAAATGATCCAGCTGCAGACGTGAAAGGCTGTCAGCCAGGATATTGTGTACCCCTTCAATGTGTTTGGCCCTAAATGACATGTTCAATTTCAAGGCCCTTAACACCAACTGTCACAAGACCCCCATGACCATTTCTGACCTGGCTCCTCTGTTGTTTAAGACATCTACCACTGCCTTGTTGTCACATCAAAATGTCATCTTCTGATTCCACAGCTCTTCCCCCAACCCAGGTTGCAGGCCCAAATGGGCATGATCTCCAACAACGTGATGTCTTTTACTTTCCCGTCCCTCTCCCAGTTTTCAGGCCATGGTTCCATGAACCACCTACCCCTCAAATAGCCCCCCTTACCTAAGCCCCCTGCTGCATCCGTGTAGAGATCAAGGTCCGTGTTGTAAACCCAGTCCTCCTGCCAAAAGAACAGCCATTATGGTGCTGAGGAACTCCTCCCACACCCTGCAATTCTCCTTAACTCCTTTTCTCATGTCTACCCAGTGGTGTGGTCTGGTTACTCCCACTGTGGCCCTTCCTAGCCTTTTGGTGAAAGCCCTCACTGGTCCAATTGCCCTGCACACAAAGTTTAAGTGTCCCAGGACCTGTTGTACCTGCTTTAATTGTACTCTTCTTCTACTTGTATGTACTTTAATCAGCTCCTTCAGCTTCAATACTTTTTGTCTGGCAACCTAAAGACCTCACCCAAGGCATCTATTTCAATACCCAGGAATTCCAAAACCTTACTGGGACCTTCCGTTTTCTCTGGTGCCAATGGAACCCCTAATTCTACACATAAATCTTGGAAACTGGCCAACATTCTTTCTGTCTCTCTCCTCCCACTGCCTGTTAGAAGGAAATCATCCAGATAGTGAATGGCCATCTTGTAACCAGTTTTTTCTTGAAATATCCACTGTAAGCAGGTGCTGAATGCTTCAAATGTAGCACAAGCTATGGAACATCCCATGGGCATTACTTTGTCAAAATAGTACTGTCCCCCAATTTTAAACCCCAACAGGTCCCAGGCTTCCCTCCTAACCAGAAGCAATCTGAAAGTGGACTCTAGGTCCGTTTTTGCCATCCAAGCATCAGAAGTTTCTCGGATGATCTGGACCACTTCTTTTAATGTGGCATAAGTCACTTTGCTATGTTTCTTGCTTATAAAATTGTTCACAGATTCCCCTTCTGGAAATGACAGGTGGTGAATCACCCTGTCTTCTCCCTGCTCCTTTTTGGGAACCAAACCCAATGGAGAAATTTTCATATTCTACAATGCAGAGGAGTATCGTGTGGCCCTTCCACTCTACCAGCTGCCTTTTCCTTTTCTATTTTCTGTCTCAAAATTTCTTCCTTCCCTTTAACTGAGTCCAGGTTGTTCACTTCTCTCGCTTCCCTCAGGCCTTCACACTGAAATGAAAAAACCTGTCTTGAGCATCTCTGACACTTTTTTATCTGGGTATCTTTCTAACCAGTCCTCCCATGCATCTATCTTGATGGGCGTTCTTGCTTCTTGAAATTGCTCCCCTGCCCTCTGCCTCTCCTTTCTGCCATACTATCCCACCATGCCTTTTTCTTGGCCAAGGCGGTCAATAAGTCTGACTCCCCCCACCTGTATGCCCTCTGCCTCTCTCCCTTCTGTTCCATGCCTGCCCTCTATACCCTTGCCCTTTTCAAAAAAAACTGCTGATTTGTTCCTTGCCCACCTGCCCCTTGGGCCTCTTGTGCCCATGTCGTTCTACATCTGCTCACCGAGTGTGTTCCCTCACATTTGGAGCATGCATGCTGAAAGCAGCATTGTGGCCAGGAACAAGCAGCCCTATTGTAACCCCCAACAACACCTCTGGACCATCACGCCCCTCCTCCCCATCTCTCCTTCCGGCGTGGACTGATCGGTTACATAATCAGTCCACAAATCTAATTGCTTCATGTCCCATCTTACATCCCTGTATGTCGCCATCCTTTGTCAGAAGAATTCATCATAGTATATCCACCCCACCCCCCCTTTGTCTTCACCCGTCTTATTATCAGGGAGTATGTGATGAGTGGAATGCCCAGCTCTGGTTTCTTCTCCAGTACTATCACTGAATATGTGGCAAACCCTACAAACCATCCATCCCAAGTCTTCCCTTTAGTAAATTTGTCCTCCTCTTTCTTACCCAACAAAACTACTGCAGCTGCCATTTTGCTCTTTCCTATATTCTCTGTTTCATCATATTTTGCTGTCGCTTCTCAGCTTACTAAAGCAAAAATATCCACATACTCCCCCTTCCATATTTTCTCTTTTGTGGCCTGGGTCACATGTTTCCCATCCTCATTCCTGGTGTTCCTATCTCTCTTGTTCCTTTTCCTACACTTTCTATCCCTATCTCTCCTTCCTTCGTTGTCTCTTTATCTGACCTAATCTCAGCCAGTTCTGACTCCATCTGGCCCAACCCCCCTGTCCCGAGTGCCTAAATAATTTGTCTTATATATTCTTTGATGCTTTCCCCCACAAAATCGGGTACATTACCTGCAGCCTTGTCTGTTTCTTGTTGCCTGTTGTCCTCCTGATGCCCTGGAATGTTCCCCTGTGGTTGCAAGGCTGGTTGCAATAATAGTGGCTGCGGAGGAACCACTGTGCTCAGGGGATCTGGTCTGGGCTCCACTGGGGGAACCACAACCTGGTTCTGAGGAGGTACTGATGGTACTGGGTTATCAGGCTGCAGAGGTACTGGACTAGCCACCCTGGGAGGAACCACTATCAATGGCTGTAACCTGGTTTGACTGTGTGGCCTCCCAGCCAGCAGTTTCCCTCTGCCCCCTTTTTCCTTCCCCACTTTCCTTTTATCCCCAGATCTCCCTGATTCTTCAGCCTCCACCATCTGCCACATTCTATTGGCTTTATCTGCCAGATCCACAATAGCCTTGTATGTGTCCTCTTTTGAAGGCCTGTTCTTCTTTGCTGCCATGTTTCTTGTCTCTTGCAAAAGCTGTGAAAACAACTGACAAGATTTTTATTATTAAACATCTGCTATAAGTAGTCCCTCTCATGGCCAGGCCCACTTTTACTTGCTTGCCCTTGCTCTTGTGTATCTGAACCAGTCCCCCTTTTACCCACCAATGCTTCTGAAATATTTTTTTAAATATATCCTCCAATCGTCTAGGCCTCCTGCTCAACCTTTGAGGCCTCTGGCATTCCCTCACAGCCTTTCTGGGCTTATTTGTCCCCTTGCATGATCCCTTTTTGCAGATGACCCCTCTCTCTCCATGACCTTTTGCCTCCTTTTTCCCTATCCCATATGCCTGCCCCATTCCTTGTCCGTCCCTTCCCTGTGCCCCTTTTCCCATCACCTGAGAATTCCTGGCATGTGATGTCATGTCTCGTGGCCAGGCTCCTCTTCCCAGACCTTGGGCCTGACTTCCCTCCTCCCTCCTGCACCTGCGGGTCCTCTCCTTCCACTGCTGAAGTGTAGCACTTACTCTGTAGTGAAAAACAGGTTAAAATTCAGTGAACACCCTTTCCAATACTGCCTTTAATGCCTTTCACACCCCCATCAGGCCACCCAGCTTCTGCCCTACCCACCAGTCTTCTTTCCATTTGTTCCTTTTGTGTCCTGCCCCTCTTGGCATGTGATGTCATGCTGTGTGGCCAAATGCTATCCTCCAGCCAGGCCTTGCCTGTAAAATTCAGTGAAACCCCTTCTCCCATGCTGCTTTTAATGCACTTCACACCCCCATCTGGCCACCTAGCTTCAGCCCTACACACTGTTCTTCTTCCATTGGTTCTTTTTGTGGCCTGCCCCTCTTGGAGTGGGGATTGGGCCCCCTGTCGGTAAAGAAAAGCTGTTGGGGGGCGCATGATGTGAAGGGGATTGGGCATCCCCTCAGCATACATTTTAAATGAGAGGAGGGTCATTATGCTGATGGGGAGTGGGCTTCCCTGTTGGCATTGTGACAGGAGGCAGCGGCAGTCACTGCTGCCATGTTGTGTGCTCATCAGGAGGCATGCTGTGGTCACGCTGTATGAGAGCTTTGCTCTCATTGCAGAGGACCTTTTCTTAGATTTGGTGGCCACATTATGGATTCATGATGTCAGCGCCTGCTGCTGGCTGATTGGGGAATGAGGGATGCACCTACTGATGCATGCCCTGCATTCGCCCAACAGTGACCGCGCCTCCAAATCTGCTACTAAGGCAAGATGTTGGCTGGTGCACAAGCGTGAGCCAACATAATAAGTTGAGGAAAACTATTGATACTGATGGTAGCATAGATGTGATACAGACTGGCACAGTGCAAGAGTCACAGTTGCTAAGAAAATTTGGTACTCAGATTGCTAAATTTGAAATCAGCAAAACTCAGAAATTTGACACTGTGTGTGTCTCCTGTGAATGACTGTTTTACAAAGAACAATCTGTTACTGTGAACCTGTACAATATTACATGATAGAATGAGATGTGGGGTCATCTGGTTGCATATTTGCTTCTGAAGACAGACTTTACAGGGTACAGTATCACTATTTACATACTGTTATCATAAAATTAAGACTGACACTTTGCCTCCTCGGTCTCTACTAAATGGCACGTAATCACAGAAGACCCCTGCAGAGACTGATGTCTTGAATTTGTTTGAGAGAATTTTAATGCAGACAATGAAGCCATTTCAAACCATTCTGAGACTGAACACCAAAATGAAAGATTTGCTGAAAAAAGAGCTCATTAGGTCATTAAAGGGCTCTGTTATGTATCTGCCTCTACCACTGCAAGAGAATGTACACACCATCTTTAGGGAGAATAGAATTGTCATTCTGGTAAATGGAGTTCCAACTAAAGACAAAACAGTATGACAACAGATTGTGAATCTTGAAAAGGTCAAGCATGCTTTGCAGTACCTCAAACAACATTATTGTTTCTATACGGACATTGACATAGATAATTTTGATGATGCTCAGATGCAAGCTAATGTGATTGAGTGTTCAATGGCCATGACTGAAAAAGTAGTGGTCACCACCAATGAAAATATGTATGAACAATACACTATCCACCCTTTGCATAAGAAGGATCCAGTTGTGGATAATATGGATTTGTTCCAAATTAAACAGGTAGTGAGTAATCCTGTCTGTATCTGGAAGAATATATTTGAGGCACATTGCTTTCCTGATCTGTTTCCACATGGTACAGGTAGATGTCTGGACGATCGTGATGTGTGGGTTCCAGGAGCTGAGTACAGAGCTTCAAGACTACTCCATTTAGATGGAAAGTTCTACAGAAACATATCATATCTCTTTTACCTTTTGTGAGAGTGAACTTTTTTTTAAATTTTTTTTTAGTTGTTTAACCAGGAGTCGCACACTAAACTGAAAGCTTTTTTACAGGAGTGACCTGGGAGCACAGGGAAGTTAAGTGACTTGCTCAGGGTCACACAGTATGCAGGTGGAAGCTGTGGGATTCAAACCCAGGTCTGGTCTGCTGGATGTCACCAGATTTGCAGCTCAGAGCCTTAAACCATTGCGCTATACTGCCTCCCTTAACATTTTGTCTGCTAGCATTGCACACACATTGCGACTTGCGGGAAGAAGCCAGAAGGGGAAGGAAGGAAACATATTCAATTCAGTGCTTTAGAGTAACTGGTAATTGCTATTTTTCTTTTAAACTTAGATTGTGGGCTTTTAGTGACACTATACTTTCTTTGTTGTCTTTACTTATAATTGCTTTTGGGCTGTTGAAAATTTAAAACATAGTGGTGGTGTAATTCTGTGCTGTCTTTAATTGCTGCAAATTTTATCTTGGCTTGTCTGACTGCCCTGTAGATGGGTGAAGGGTGTTAATTGTCTGGCCTCTGACCTCAGCTACGTGATAACTGGAGGTGGGGCTTAGTCAGAGTTAAAGTAGCAAGCAGAGTTTTATTTTCTCAGAAGAAGCCAGAAGGGGAAGGAAGGAAACATATTCAATTCAGTGCTTTAGAGTAACTGGTAATTGCTATTTTTCTTTTAAACTTAGATTGTGGGCTTTTAGTGACACTATACTTTCTTTGTTGTCTTTACTTATAATTGTTTTGGGCTGTTGAAAATTTAAAACATAGTGGTGGTGTAATTCTGTGCTGTCTTTAATTGTTGCAAATTTTCACCCCTTCCCCAACTCTAATTAAATGCCCTGATAAATCTGATTGACAGGAGCTAACACAGGGTATAGTAAGGGGTGTGAAGTAGGAGGGGCATATGGGGGAAGAAGCCCACCCTCAGCACGACAAGTGTTTTGACTCATTTATTTATTTATTGGTTTCTTTTTCTTTAAAAAAAAATTATCTGAGGATCAGTGACAGGATTTTTAGTACAGTAAATTAATAAAAAGGGAACTAGGAGAGCTTCAGTAGCAGACACGTAGTGGAATTGCAGTATAATGTGGGGAGTGGTGCAATGCAGTGGCTGTGGGAAGCCATATTCAGGCAGACCTTCTGGACACTGAGGTGCTGCCCTATCTGCATGCATCTCTCTGGACTGTGGGATGAGGTAGCCAGACTCAGAGTGGAAGTAAACTGGGTCAGGAGTACCATCACCCCTATCCAGGGACCACCCAGTCCAATGCAATTGCCTCAAAGGATGCCAAGAACGAGGAGCACTTGGATGACAGTGGGCTCAGGGAGGGTTAGAGCAGTCAGGCAGAGGCACATCCCAGATCCTATTCCACTCAAGAACTCATATGCCACACTGGCAAATGAGGACAACCAAATAGAGGTACCCAGAGAAGTGGAAGGAAAGGATGTGGAGGCTAGCCAAGGAGGTGACCTCAGCGGGGAAAGCAGTGGACCCAGAGGAGGAGGAAGAAGTGAATCCTGGTGGGGGACTCCATCATAAGAGGGATCCAGCTAGGAACACAGGAGGGGGAGGACAGGGAGGTGAGGTGCCTACCAGGTGCCACGGCATGGAGGGATGGAAGGAAGATCCTGGGGATCACTGGGAAGGCAAGATGAGAGGGTGAGCTGTATGTCATTATCCACCTAGGTTCTAATGACCTGGCAAATGGGGAGCCAAAGGAAGTTCAGGAAGAGTTTAGGAAACTGGGGAGGGGTCTCAAGCAAGTAGCTACTTCTGTCACTTTCTCAGAAGTACAACATGTGAGATGCAAGGAAGAGCATAGGAGTGCATGCACCAGGAACTTTAACTCATGGTTGAAGAACTGGTGCTGTGAGGAAGGGTTTGGATTCATTGGTGACTGGGGACCCACCTGGAGGGATGGAGATTTGTTCAAGCCTGACGGCCTGCATCCATCCTGGAGGGGAATCCAAGCACTCAATGATAAGTTTAAATGCTGCATTGACAAGCATTTAAACTAGCAAAGGGGGGTGGCAGGCCAGCAAGGAGGGTACCTACTTGCTCACCCCCCACAGCTAGCAGTGGAACCAGTGAACCAGAGGAGTGGCTATCTCTGCAAAGCAGTGTGCAAAAGATGGAGATTAGTGCCCAAGAGGTGGATAAGCAGAAAAGGGGCAAAATTCAGCAGAAAGGCAGACAACAAGGAGAATCAGGGATAAATGACAACCAAGGAAGGGGCTGGAGTAGAACAGTGAAGCAGTCTAGGGAGGTCAAATCATGGAAAGCAATGTGTGCAAATGCCAGGAGCCTTAGCAACAAGATGGAAGATCTGGAGGCTGTCATGGTACAGTCAGACCTGGACATTGTGGCCATCACTGAAACCTGGTGTAATGATAACCATGACTGGGAGATGGCCATACCTGGCTACAACATATTCAGAAGAGACAGAGCAGGCAGGAAGGAGGAGTGGCACTGTATGAAAAATGACATAAGGGCCACAGAGACCCAGGAGGAACAAAATGGGGGAGAGATACTGTGGGTTAAGCTGGAAAGGAAAATGGGGACAGCCATCCGCACAGGTGTGGTCTATAGACCACCAGCCCAGGAGGAAGAAACAGATAGGGAGCTGATGCTAGCCATCCAAAGGATGGCAGACAAGGGTGAGGTAGTACTGGTTGGAGACTTCAATATTCCAGACGTGGACTGGAGCATCCCAGCAGCAGCATCAACTAGGAGCAGATTTATCCTGGACTCTCTTCAGGGTGCCTTCCTCAAGCAACTGGTCATGGAACCAACTCGACAGAAGGCAATACTGGACATTGTGCTCACAAACAGGGACAGTGTGATGGGGGTAACAGTGGGGGAGCACCTGGGAAACACGGACCACCAGTCATTGTGGTTTGAAATCACAGAAAGAGCAGAACCAAACCACACAAAAACACGTATCCTGGAGTTTAGGGGGGCAGACTTTGGGAAAATGGGGAGATACTTGAAAGAGGCATTAAGGGGAATGGGACAGGAATCAGGGGTTGAGGAACAGTGGGCAGTATTTAAAATGGGGATTACAAGAACAACAGAATTATGCATTAAGCAGTTTAGCAAGAGGAAAAGGAAGAGGAGACCATTATGGTTTTCCAAAGAGGTAAAAGAAAGTGAAAGCTAAAAAGATTGCATTCAGGCAATACAAAAAGACACAGGCAGAAGGGGATAGGGAGAAGTACCAGAGAAGCAAAGGGAGGCAGGGAGGTCAGTAAGGGAAGCCAAAGCTCAGACAGAAGAACACATTGCAAAATCAGTGGGTGAGGGACAAAACCTGTTACAGGTACATAAGTGAAAAAAAGGACAAGGGAGGATAGTGAGACTGAAGGGGAGGATGGGAGCCGCGTGAGGATGACAACAGTAAGCTGACATATTGAACAGGTATTTCTGCTCAGTCTTTACTGAGGAAGAGGAGGGTAATGGGTCTGAAGGGAGTACAAGGGGTGAGAATGGTGCAGAAATGGACACAAGTCCCTTTACACAAGAAAGGGTCCTGAAGGAACTGGAAGTAATAAGAGTTGATAAAGCAATGAGGCCAGATGGGGTGCACCCCAGGGTCCTTAAAGAACTAAGAGAGGTGGTGGCTGAACCTCTGGCTATCCTGTTTAGCCGATCACTGGAAACAGGGGAGGTACCCAAAGACTGGAGGACAGCAGATGTAGTCCCCTTATACAAAAGTGGGAACAAAGAGGAAGCAGGGAACTACAGACCAGTCAGCCTCACCTCGGTAGTGGGGAAGATCATGGAAGCACTACTGAAGGAGAGATTGGTGGAACATCTGGTTATCAATGGACTACAGGACCCAAGGCAGCATGGTTTCACCAGGGAGGTCATGTCAGACCAACCTCGTTGAATTTTTGACTGGGTGACTAGGGAGGTGGATCAGGGAGTGCAGTGGACATGGCCTATCTGGACTTCAGCAAGGCCTTGACACTGTGCCACATAGAAGACTAATTACACAAACTGGGGAATATGGGTGGGCAGGACAGTAGTGTGGTGAGTAGGTAACTGGCTGGGTGGCAGGACACAGAGGGTGGTGGTAAATGGCTGTCACTCCACAGAGGGAAGAGTGACCAGTGGGGTACCACAGGGATCAGTGCTGGGACTGGCCCTATTCAACATCTTCATCAGTGACATTGCGCAGGATCTAGAAGGCAGAATTTCACTGTTCGCTGATGACACAAAACTCTGTAACAGAGTAGACACACCAGAGGGTGTAGACAGAATGAGAAGCGACCTGCAGAAACTTGAAGAATGGTCAGGGTTTGGCAGTTGAAATTCAATGCAAAGAAGTGCAAGATAATGCATATGAGTACAAAACCCTGGCACAATATATCAGTTGGGGGTGAGGATATAGCATGCACCAAGCAGGAAAGGGATCTTGTGGTTGTCATCTCTGACACCCCAAGGTAGGGAAACAGTGTGACAAGGCAGCAGGTAAAGCAAATAGGATGCTGGGATGTATAGGCAGGGCATCACCAGCAGGAAAAGGGAGGTCATAATTCCACTATACAAGACACTAGTGAGGCCCCACCTGGAGTACAGTGTACAGTTCTGGAGACCATACCTACGTAAGGACATAGACAGGGTAGAGAAGGTTCAGAGGAGAGCAACAAAGATGGTGCATGGATTGCATCACAAGTCCTATGAAGACAGGTTGAAGGAACTGAACTTGTACTCCCTGGAGGAGAAGAGGGAGAGAGGAGATATGATAGAGACATACAAGTATCTTGCAAGGAGGAACAGGGTGCAGGAAAACACTATTTTTAAGTGAAAAAGATGTTCCAGGACTAGAGGGCATGGGATGAAGTTGGAGGGAGGACGATTCAGAGGAAACATGAGAAAGAATTTCTTCACAGAACGGGTGGTGGACAAGTGGAACACCCTGCCAGAGGAAGTGGTGGGGGCTGAAACAATCATGGGATTTAAGAATGCATGGGATAGACATAAAGGAATTCTAGAGGTCAGGGGTAAGGGGCAACAGACTTCTAGGAAAACAAACTGAACTTACAAGCTCAAATGGGAAGACTGGGTGGGCCATAGGCCCTTATCTGCCAACACTGTCTATGTATCTATGTATCTATGACTTGATACATAATTTACCAGTATGGAAGCTACAGGATTGATACAGAAATTGGAGAAGAAAGATGAAATAGTGGAAGCTAGTCTTTGTTCAATTCTGTCCAGCATGCATAGCACTAAAGAGTATTGTTACAGATGGCACTCTGAGGTGATGTGCGTGTTAAGAGAGTTTGGTCCAGCGACATGATTCAACACATTCAGTTGGGCAGAATACTACTGGAATGACTTGGTTGACCTTCTTAAGTGGGCTAACTCAGATATGGATGGAATACAGAGTATGATTCTTTGTGAGATGTGTTCACTGGATCCGGTCTCAGTGTCATGATACTCTCAGCACTGGTTTCAGGCACCCTTATGATTCA
Source organism: Neoceratodus forsteri (assembly GCA_016271365.2). NCBI lineage: Eukaryota > Metazoa > Chordata > Ceratodontiformes > Ceratodontidae > Neoceratodus > Neoceratodus forsteri. The sequence continues at coordinate 118,345,646 of CM028136.1, read as the reverse complement.
TATTATCTCAAACCAATCCACCTCTTGGTATTGTTGAGCACTATTTTTGGAGTATGGAATACCAAGCATGTGGAGCACCCCACATACTTGTTGTTGTGGGTAAAAGATGTTCTAAGGAATGGTGACCGTGAGGAAGCTGATATTCTAAGCTTCATTATGAGGTATGTGACATGACAGTTTCCTGACAAGTGTGAATGCCCAACGCTGTGGAAGTTGGTGAAGAAATTCCAGTGGCACTAGCACAGCAAATGCTGTCACAGAAAGATAAAAAAACAGAGTCAACTGGTACACAAGGTGCTGGTTTGGATTCCCAATATGAGTCTGTATGACTGCATGTCTGAATGATGTTTTCTCTGCTATGTGATATCATCTGAAGGCAAAATCCACAAAAGGAGTGTATGAGCTGCCCCATAGGGAGTCAGAAGTATACATCAATGACTACAGCCCTCCTCTGTTGTTGATGTGGTAGGCCAACATTGATATTCAGTATGTTGCTGACAATTCAATGGCTCTGGTGAGATAAGTAACTTAATACATCACTAAGCATGAGAAAACCTGTTTACATGAACTCTGGGAAGACTTGTCTAACTGCAACAGATATATCTCTTTCAACTGTGGTCACTTGGATTGAAAATTGTCTCACCATGAGTGTGGAGCATATGAGGATAGTGATTGTCTTACAGGTACCTGTCTGTATGGCAAGTCTGATTCAATCCGTTACTTGAATGTTAACTTTAATGAGAAAAGATGTTGTGTCCTTAGAAGTCATGACGAGACTGAAGACCTTGCTGAAACCAGACCAACATCTACAAACATACTTAAGAGCAACTTGATTGATAACTTCTATCCACAGCACCATAGTGCCACAGATGATTTGTATTTGTTTGAGGTTGTCCAATGGTATGAATACAAATGGGGTGTCCCTTCTGACAGTGAAAAGAACATATGCAAGGTTTAAGAGTTAGATGGCTTTCTGGTGAAGAGGCGTAAACCATGGTTGATTGACCACTGTAAACTGAGCTTTACAACTACAGAAAGTAAAGAGCACTACTATGTTCCTCTTTTATTTCTGTTTACGCCTTGGAGAGATGAGAGGACTCTGAAAGCTTCATGTGACACTTTTGAAGAGTAGTTCAATTTGTGCTATGATTCTTTCAAAACTGAAGTGTCAACTGCATGTATAAAGAGACTGGACCTTGAGGAAGAACAACTTGAGAAAGCAAGGCAACAATTTGAAGATGCTACTCCAGGGAACAAGCAGGACATGATTAATCCTGAGGGTGATGGAGCACTTGGTGCCCTGTTGCCTGCAAATGACCTGGCTGTGCTGATGTCAGAGACAGAAAGTTAGATGCAGCAAAGCATGTATTTTACTGGTAAATTGTTCAACATTGTAGATGATTTGAAAGCTCATCAACAGGTTTTGTATGCTGCGGTGATGCATGCTGTTGAGCATGGTATGAGACACCATAAAAAGGAATGTTTATGTGACAAACATATGCCAGTTAGGATGTTTGTGAGTGGTGCTGCTGGTACTAGCAAAAGCTTTGTAATTGAAGCAATAAATGCAGGTGTATGTAGACTTACTGACACACCAACATCTGTGATAGTATCTGATCCAACTGGCCTAGTAGCTTACAAGATAGGTGGTGTCACTCTCCATAGGCTGTTTATGCTGCCAGTTGAGCATGTCAAACTGGAGAACACAGAAAGTTGTCTTTTGAATTTGCAAGTGAGCTGAGGTCCATGTTTGACAAAATGGATTTACTGATCACTTATGAAATCAGCATGGTTTCTAATATTCTTCTTATACATATTCACCTATGTCTACAGGAGATAGTGAGCAGTGACAATGATGTACCATTTAGTGGTAAAAATATTGTTGTCTTTGGAGATCTTCTCCAACTAGCTCCTGTCAATGGCCAGCATGTCTTCTCTGCTCTTTCAGTGGAGGAAGCTGAGAAGACCACTGGGTGCATAGGTGGAGTTAATCTCTGGGAGTTTTTATCGTATGCTGAACTGTTCCAGAATATGTGACAGAGAGGTGACAGAGAGGTGATGTCTCTTATAAAGTATTACTTGACATTGCTTGCATTGGAAATTTGTCAGCTTCTCATTTACAAATACTAAGAGAACACATTATCAGCACAAAAGAGAGCTCTATGCATGATGCATGTAAGCTACTTATAGAATTACAGAGCAGTGGAAAGCATATTGTATGCTTGTTGCTGAGACTAAAGCAATGTGCTGAGTTCAACCAGATTATGATACAAATAGAACAACAGCACCATTGTTACAATTACATCACTTGGTGTGATTGATGGTGTTAGTCTGACACTCACAATGGTAACAAAAATATTTGATCATCTCAAAGAACTCACAGCTGATGTGTCATGAACTGCTGGCTTGGAAGCTGTGTTACACTATGCAAAATGCACCTGTTATGTTAAGAAGAAATCTTGGTGTTGATCATGGGCTGGTTAATTGGGCAATAGACTACATTGTTGATTTTCAGTAAAATGCACAGAACACATTTGTTGAATTTGTCATTATTAAATTTGACAATTGTGACAATCCTTTTCTCATTGACAGATCCACTGTTAAGTTTCAGATTGTGAAGGATATATTAGTGATGCATAGCAGTTTCCACTGTGTCTTGCTTATGCTGTATCCATTCACAATTCACAAGGGCTCAGCCTTGATAGTGCTATTGTTGACATAGGAATGCCATTCTTCAAGGATGGCATGACATATGTTGCTTAGTTACGAGTCAAAGAGTTTTCTGTTGTGCATATACTGAGACTCATAGAGAATAAGGTACATCCTGATGTGAAATGTATTGTTGAATATAACCGGCAATGTACACTATACCAACCAGCCACAACTCTGATTCCTGTTCCTAGATACATCCCTATGTGAGATGTGCCAGTGGACACAACACATAAGTTAAAAAGGAAACAGAGTAAAACTTCAGTTTCTTCACCATCTATTGTTCATGGTAATCAGTCACTTGCTGATCAAGTCAGGTCACCACCGGCAAAGAAGTACATTGGTCTTGAGAAACTTCTGATCTTTGAAAATAGCACTGGAGTGAACTGCTATGCCAATGCTGCAATGCAAGCTGTTTTGCATATGACAGAGTTTGTTCACCTATTGAGTGGTGCAAAGTCAACAATGCTTTCTGATGCACTGAAAAGAGTTATAAGAGGCAGTCAAGAACCATCACCTAGCTTACAGAGTTTAACTCCTCTGCAGCTTACTCTGTCCAAGTATCCTGGACTGAAGATGTTTGCTGATAATGCCCAACAGGATGCGACTTAATTTATGATTTCTGTGATGAATAGTTTGGCTGATGTTGGGATTCCACTTAGACAGTACTTCACAATTAACTACATCTGCTAGTACACTTGTTTGTCACTTGGTCACATAGAATCTCAGGCAACTAATGACATGCTATGGCTATCTGTCTACGTTCCCGAAGAAACATCTGTTAAGTTCTTTAGGTTGTTTAGGACTGCTGCCAATGGTTGGGAGTGTCACAGATGTGGCCAAAGTGCTGTATGTTCTTTGAGGGTAACTGAGTTCAGTTCATACATCATCATTGTGCTTCAGCAATTCAACTCTCATTGCATTAAGGTTATCATGCCTATTACTGATTTCACTGCTGGAAGAACTATGTTCTCAGGCACTCAGTTTGACACACGTGCCATCACTTTCCATCATGGACCTTCTATTCAATCAGGACACTATATCACATGGTGTAGATTTAGTAGTGGATGGGGGGAGTGTAATGACACAGTATGTACTATGACAGAATAATTACCCAGGAATCTAAAAGATGCATATGTAATAATTCTCAATAAGACAGATAATGTTCAATGCATTGAGGAGTGATTTTGTGGTTAGAGACCTACAGAATGCTAATATATGCTCAACATTAGTTGACATCATACCTATTTCAGCTCTGGTTACAGACTGGAATAATGTGAAGAGGAATAATATGTGTGCCGTCATTAAACCTATTCGCAACAATATGCTACTTTTGTAGTGAGTTATTTGTTATGGGCCTACAATATATATTTAGCTCAGTGAGTGTGTTGTATCCTGGAAGTACTGCTATGAAACTTTTAGGGACTCCATTCCAGTTGCTATAAAGCATGCCACATTTGTTTTCATTAGTACTAGTACTGTCAGAGGACCAGAAAAACAGTATGATAATTTTGTTATTTGTATGGTTTGTTACTGAGATAGAGTTGACACTCATATGTGTCCATAGCAAATTATTTACAACCTACCAACAGTTAAAGTAACTGTATTGCACTTTGAAATGTGCAGGACCTTGCTGCGATCTATGTCATGCATGTCTTGATGCAGTGTACTACACTTATGAACATGTATTACATGACAACAAAATGTGTACTTAACTATGGTTTCAAAAGCCTGTCCTTTTTAAACTGATAATCTAGCTCTATATTTTTGAATAAAATCAAATACATTTCATACAGTAAAGTATTGTTATGATAAATGGGCATAGCAGACTAACTTCTAAAAATGTGTATATTTAGATTTCTATTATTTTCAGTTAAAGTAAGATACAGCGTTTTAACTATGTTAATATAATATCATAAAAAATGTTTGTCATTACTGAAAATATTTATTTGACTAAAAAATCTCATAAATTATATATCGAAACAATTCTATTGGAACAAAAAAAATATACTTCTAGGTGGGATATTCAAACTGCGCCTGACTAGGGCGCAGGCAAGGGCACAGCACAACTGGGCTGCACCAAAGCATGGACCAGGCGATATGCAGCAGTGCTGCACCATGGCACAGCACCATTGAAAATGGCACCATGGCCACCTGCATTGTGCATGGCGCAGTGGCACTGCACCAGCGCAAGTGGCAGGTGAGGAGCAGGGGGCTGCACTGGTGCAGGAGCTGTTGCACAAGGCACAGGAACCACGATATTCAGTGGTGGATATGCAAATGGGGCCATCAGGTATGAATGGCGCAAATGGGGCCATAAGCATACCATTATGGCCCCATTTGCATACAGGTGTACCGATCCCTGGTGACTTGCGCCTGATGTTCCACCAGGCTGCAGCCATTGGGGACCGGTGACTCCTGCTCCTCATGTAAGGTGCACAGCCTGATCACGACTAGAACAATAAATAAATATCCCTGGTGGTCCAGTGGACCTGTCCCCAGCCTGATCATGGGTGTTATGAATAAAGAACATCCCTGGTGGCACAGTGACCCATCCAGCCTGATCTCGGGCACTATGTATGAACCCATACCCTGGTGGTCTAGTGCTACACCCGTCCCCACCCACCCACTCAGTCGCACCACCCCGCTCCCCCCAGTCAGTGACAGGCAGCATCTCCCCACCCCCAAGCTGCCCAGCCGCCCGCCTACTGACAGCGTACAGAATGGCTGTGTGGCCATTGGTCCACAGTGTGGGCCAATGGGCATGCAGACCATACTGTACTACACAGTCCCAAGTTGTGAATGAACAGACTGTGTAGTACAGAATTATATATATATTTATATTCATTGCAAAAAAACTCTGTTAATGCATCGGTTAAGACTGAAGTGAAAAAAGTAGGGAAACAAGGTGTTAGGGTAGACACCCTAACATTTCCCTCACCACACCACCCCACCCCACCCTTTACATCCCAACAGGTTATGGGATGCACCTTGGGGTTGTTGGCCCTAAATCTCATCCCATTCCATGTGTAAAAAAGCTGACATTGTACAATATAAGAGAATAGGGTGAAAGTTAGGCCCTACGACATCAAGGCACACCCCTTTACCTGTTGGTCTGTGAAGGGTGGGGGTGGTGTGGGTATTAGGGTGTTAGGGTGTCAACCCTAATGCGTCATTTCCCTACTTTTGTCGCTTCAGCAATAACTGATGCATTAACAATGTTTTTTTGCGATGAATTTCCTTACTTTTCCTTACTTTTTGAGAATGTGTAATCTTAACCTTATATGGTTCCGGGCAGGTATTAGTTTGTGGGAGTACAGCACCCTATGGGGGATTCAGATCATGAACAGGGATTTTGACAGCTCATGGACAAGGAGTTTAAAAACTTTGCCAGTTCACTGCTAAGAAACAGTTGTAACTTTTGGCTTGAAATTTGCATGGTACTAAAGGGGTGTCTCACAAATGTGACGTATGCTGGTTTTGGTATAAAAATTTGCATCAGTTCCATAGTTATGCCATTCTGAGGTTGATAAATTTCCCGTAGGAAGACATTGTGGGGAACACGGCACCTTTTGGTGCCTTTATCTTGAAAACACTTTGTGATATGGATTTTTTGCTAAATGCAGCTTAATACACTTTTAAGCATTTGTGCAGGTTACGAGTCCATGATTACAACCGCAATGTCATTTTTTCCAGGGCTGCTACAGTTAGTGAGATATTGCACCATTTGCAGCACAGGGGTTACTTGGAACATGTCTAAGCATGCAGTACATCTCTATAATTATAGTAGGTGAGAAACATATGGATTCCAATATGAAGTAATGGTACTGCTGGACCATCCCTTATGAAATAATGTGGGCCCTTCACTCCTACATGGAGATGACAGCTCATTACAATGTCTGCATACTTATGGAAAGAGCCCTGTACTCCTAAACACTGATACCATGGGAGTGCAGGCCCAAAACTATATATGGGTAAGATTACGCTTTCTCAAAAAGTAAGGAAATTCATTGCAAAAAATTGCTAATGCATCAGTTAGGATTGAAGCGACAAAAGTAGGGAAATGAGGTGTTAGGGATGAGACCATAACCCTCCACCCTACCACCCCACCCCACCCCCACCCTCCAGAAACCAATAGGCATGGGGTGTGCCTTGGGGTTGTTGGGCCCAACTCTCCCTCCAGTCTCCTATACTCTACCATATCAGCTTTCTTGCACATGGAATGGGGTGAGAGTTAGGCCTGATGACCCCAAGACACACACCATGCCCTGTTGATCTGTGAAGGGTGGGGTGGGGTGGTAGGGTGGGGGATTAGGGTCTCAGCCCTAATGCTTCATTTTCTTACTTTTATGATGTCAACACTTTTTTATTGCACATAAAAAAGTCAGCATTCAGTATACAAATACATCAACTTATTACACATAATGACATAGTACATAAATGTTTGGAAGAAATATAAATAGTTTTAGACATCAGATCAAAGAAAATAAAATATAAAGGCATCCAACCTATCATATAATATAATATAATCAAGAGCTAAGGTGCCCAGTGCAAGCTAAATCTCTCTCAGGAATTCCTGAAGGTTTCTAACTTTTCCTTAAAAGGTTGCCATATCAGATCATATTTCTTCATTTGTGTAAATGAAATATAATGTATACATTCCAGAGCATGGATCCCTATCATAGAATTAAGCCATGCATTGAAATGGGGAGGATCAGGATCTTTCCATTTTAATAGAATCTGTTTATAGGCCTGAACTAGGCATATGTTAATCAGACACTGCTTATGCAACAATAAATTATATTGAGTACCTATCCTCAGTAACATCCATAAAGGATTTTATGTCAGTGGAAGATAAATAGTTTCAGAAATGAATGACAGAATGTACTCCCACCACTGATCTAGTTTGGGACAAAGAATAAACATATGTTCCAAAGTGCCAACTTCAGTATTACATTTAGGGCAGGCGAGTGATATGCCAGGATTACATTCATGTAACGACTCTGGCATATAATAAACTTGATGCATAATGTTAAACATAGTCTTTTGCATCCTAATTGCTTTAAGCTGCCAGTATTTAATATTTATGGAGTTTCTCAATAACCTGAAATCAATCTGTACACCTAATTTTCCCTCCCATGTTGCCTTTAGTTGCTTGACTGCAGACTGAGATTTAGGTATTATGATTTTATAAATATGTGAGATTGACTTTATATGAGAAGATTGCTTACAAAAATGCCCAGGCTAGTTAGTTTTTTATCCTGTTCAATATTCATATTCTTATAAATAAAGTCTCAAATTTAAAGATAGCCAAATAATTGGGAGTTGGGGATGTCAGGTTTATTTTTAAGGGACTCAAAGTCCAATATATGGCCATCTTCCAGAAAATGCTCAATTTCCCAAAGCCCTTTATTATACCAAATTTTAAATATGGGATGTTGCAGTGATGGTGAAAATAAGCTATTTAGGTAAATAGGGGCCACCAATGAAAACCAACCTCTCTTTTGCTTAAGATAAAAAATGTTATTCAATACATATAAAGTTGTTTTCAACATGAGTTCCAGATTAAATTTCACTTTTGGTGAATCAGGGTATAAGACATGCTTAATGTTTGAAAATGTAGTTTGAGAGATTTCTATACAAAATAATGGGTCATGTTTATTCTCATTGAACCAGCCTGGAATTACAGAAAGATTAGCTGCAAAGTAATAAAATTTAAAATATGGACAGGCCAGTCCTGCCTCAGAATATGGTGAAATTAGTTTATCCATTTTTAATCTGGGCATTTCCCCTTTCAAAAGTAATTTTTTAACCATAAAGTCTAGTCTGTTAAATAATTTATCCGTGACAATAATGAGTACAGTTTGAAACAGAAACATGAATTTAGGAAGAATGGACATTTTAATTACATTAATTCTACCCATTAAAGTATATGGGAGTGCTTCCCAATGTAGAAGTATTTTTTTAGTCTCTTCCAGTATAGGGTCATAATTTAATATTTGTAGCTCCTTAAGTTTAGTGTCTAATTTTATGCTCAAGTATGTAACTTGAGAGACCCTTTTTACGTTAAATTGGGTTGGAGATACAAACGGATTTGAGTGAGAAGAGGTTTCTATAACCTCGGTTTAGACCAGCTGACTTTAGAACTGGAGACCTCCCCAAACAGTGTGAGTATTTCTACTATATGAGGAAAACTTTTATTAGGATCATTTACGTAAATAAGAGTATCATCAGCATAAAGGCTGGCTCAATACTCTTGACCATTAATTATGGGCCCTTGTATTTTAGTGGAGGCTCTAAGAACTATGGCCAGTGGTTCAATTGATAGGGTGTAGATCAAGGGTCACAACAGGCATCCTTGATGGGTGCCATGTTGTAAATGTATTAGTGGGGATATAACCATTTTTGTTCTAATCCTAGCTACCAGACCTGAGTACACTATATTAATCCATTTAACATATGTATTCATAATAAATTTATATAGGACCATTCATCCCAGTCAAAGGCTTTTTCAACATCAATCGAGACCATAGAAAGATTGCAGTCCTGACAGTGATCCATAATATTGATGGTACAATGAATATTGGATCTCAAAGATCTTTCTTTTATAAAGCCATTTTTGTCTGGGTGGACTAAGTCAGTTAAAACATTCTCTCATCAGGTAGCCAGAAATTTCCCTAAGATTTTTGAATCTGAGTTGATAAGGGAAATAGGCCAATATAAAGCCAAATTACTTGGAGCCTTATCTTTTTTATGGAATAAAGAGATATTAGCTTCTCTTAACAAAGGGGCCAATAACTCTGTGTCAAACATAAAGTCAAATAAACATTTCAATTGAGGGACCAGTTTCTGTGCAAATATTTGAAAGAAATCCAGGGAAAGCCCGTCTAGTCCAGGGGCTTTGCCAGCAGACAAATTCTTAATAGTCATGGCAATTTCTTCAATTGATATCCCCTGGTTCAGAGTCCTGGTTGCCCCTGGAGGGACTGTAAGAAACTTAATCCCCACCAAAAAATCAGATTGACAATTAAAGGGGACCAAATTTTCAGATGGTTATAAGTCTTGGTAAAAATTATAAAAGACTGTATTGATATACTTGGGAACTTTATGAATTTGCCCATGTGCATCTTTTATAAGAGTTATTATAATTTTGTTGTTCTGCAGACTTAAGCTGCCATGGCATAATTTTATCAATCTGCTCTCCATTCATGTAATATTTGCTTTTGGTATGCAGCACCTGTTTCTCAGCAGATTCAGCTGCAATTCCATTAAACTCCTCTTTATAAGACACCAATTTTTGATAAATCTCATTGTCATTAGTTTGCATATATAATAGCTCTTAATCAGCTATCTTTTTTTCTAACACTCTTAATTTTGCCACCTTTTTATAATGAGAGATTTGATAGGAAGTAATACATCCATGCATACATGCTTTAAATGATTCCCATAGTGCCAATAGTTGTCACATTTGTGTCTTGAGTAGTATTTTTTTTAAAAGAAAAACAATCTATTTCTCTATTAATATATTTGATAACATGGGTATCCTTAAAAAGCACTGGGTTGATCTTAAATATAAGAAGCTTATTATTTTTAGGTACCTGAAAAGTAATTAGGATCAAGGCATGATCCAATATTAAGATATTGTGATATTTTATATGCTGAGTTTAGAACTCAATAGATTGAGAAATCAAGAAAAAAATCAATGCGAGAATAGGTCTGAAGGGAGGGTAGAGAAGTAAGAAAATGGGCATGTAATGTTTTTTTTAAGCACCAAGGCCCTGAGATGTTGTAATTCTCCATACATTGCACAATTTTATGAGCGGAAGATGTTGGCCTGTCAGGATGGTTCCCTTATTTATCCAAAACAGGGTTTAAAACTTATTGAAATCCCCTCCTATGATGAAGCGGGTGGAAAAATTGACAAGTTCCAAAAATATATGACAAAAAAACTTGGGGGGGGGGATTTTCATTAGGGCAGTAAATATTACAAAGGGTATGTGTTTCCCACCAAAAGAATTTGGCAGATAATATAATGACCTTTGGGATCAGTAATGTATTTTACTATTTTGGCATCCAAAGTTTTTTTTTAAAAGATTGCAACTCCTCGTGATGAATTAGTATATGCAGTATTGATGCCCTCACCCCATTTCTAAGCACGGAACATAAACTCCTTCTGATCTAAGTGGGATTCCTGCATAAAGTTACAATTGGCACCTGTTCTATAAATATGATTAAAGACTTTACTAACCTTCAGTTGACTCAGGATGCCACGTACAATACATGTAATTATTTTAAGTAATTGTGCCAACTAGAAAACTTGAATAACAAATTAGGGAAAAAAAAAAAGAATATTATGTAAATCACTTTGTCTTGTCTCAAACTAACTTGCCCAAGGGGGAGATAAATATCTGATACCATATGTCATTCTCATATACTGTATATTAATATGTGTAATAATTGTATTGAATGCAACATTCGAGTTAAAACTCAGCCTCCCTTTCCCATCCCCCAACCCCAGAAAGGCACCAATGAAGATGCAGATAGAATTAGTACTTCAAAAAACAAGGCAACTTTCTACCAGGAGCAATAAGTCTAATACATATTGTACCATATATCATTAGGGAATTGCTGTTACAAGTTATAATATATTTATATGATCTATTAAAGATGCTCGAGCTATGCATATATGGAAAAATATTTAAGCCATAAAATAAACTGTTACTCCTATATCCTAGCCAAAACTTGAGAGTTGTCTTAACATCCCTGATCTTTTTTATGATATAAACACTAGGGTAAAGGATTCCATATAAAGCCCACTCATTTCCACACAATTTTCCCCTTGTAACATGATTTATGTTACACCTCATAGTCTTACTATTGAATTTCACAAGTGCCCACATTAAAGACATTACTATACAGTAACCCCATAAATTATCAAACATCTCCCCATCCACTGTTTTGTTCTTAGTCTAGCTAATGTTGCTGAGGATCTTGGGATAATGCCTCCATGACCTGGCCTTATCTACAGTACATGAAACCTCACCCCTTAATATTCTAATAAGCAAATGGTGAGAGGAGGGGGAAGCAAAAGGAAGAAAATAAAAAGGAGAAAAAAATGATTTTTTTACCTGTTCCCTTATCTTTTCCCCACCACATACAGTACCAACCCAATTTTCTCTTTAACACTTATAACCCTCACTCTAACATATTGCTAATCCATCACCAAGCCATGACAAACTTAAACTTCTCAAACATCGAAGTCCCATTTGTTGATTGAAAAGTCTGAGCTATGCCATCAACCATTTACTGTTTCATGAGGGGTCCCAGTTCTGAGTTCCAAGAAATAGTTCCACTTTTTTAGGATCAGGAAATATCCATGGTTTGCCACACAGAACCAACCTTATTTGAGCAGGGTGGAGAAACATAAATCTGATAGCATGCTGCTTCAGAATGTCACTTGTCTTATCAAAAGCATGCCTAGCTTGTAAAGTATGTGTCAAAAACTCCAGATAGGCAGACAATTTAATTTGATCATATTGTAACTACTGATTCACTCTAGCATGATGTAGAATCATTTCCCTGTCCTTGTAGATATGAGGTTTAACAAAAATTGGTTGTGAGTACTTAACGTTATTGAGCAGGTATATTGTTTGTTTGGGCCCCCGATGAGCCTGATCCAGGTTAATTCATACTTTGGGATATTTTCTATCTAATGCAACCATTAAGAGCTTTTCAAAGAATGGAAGCAGATCTCCTTGCCCCTCAATACCCTCTGGAACACCAATTTTGGCTCTAGCGAGTCAGAAAGGAGGAACTGCTACACCATTGCATACTATTTCACTGCAGAGAAGTGGAGAAAGCAGGACAGCTGGAAGGCTTTTAATTCTTTTAAAAAAGGGGTAATCTATGAGGTGGGTGCATGAGGAGGGCACCGTCATTACGGTGACTCCTTCCTGGCACAATCCCTCATGGCGATGGGGAGGGTAGGGCAACCGGATGAGGCTGCGGGCCAATTGGGTGACAGGATGTCACTATATGTATGCGCGTGGGTGCGTGGGAGTGAGCACGGCAAGCCTGGGCTGGGAGGGAGTGGAGAGGCTGTAGGAGGTGGTGCTGTGGTGGCTGGCCAAGCTGCGTCGTGGTGTCAGGGGTTGACGAGTGAATGCGGTGGGGAGTGGTACCAGGTTTAGGTCTGGGCACTGGTGCAATTTTATTGCATCTGGCCTGAACCTTTTTTTTTCCCTGCTTTCACCCCCGTGACATGCACCCCCCCTGGAGTTGAGAATTCTTAAATAGGGGGTATGGGTGGTGAAACCCCCACGAGGGGGGTGTGGGAGGCACAACCCCCCCCACAGAAAGCAGTAAAATAGTGTCCTGGCACTGTTGTTCTGAGATGCCGGTGTTGTCAGAGTGCTGAAAATGTTTTTGGCACTCTGACTGATTGAAAACGGTAATTGCCATTAGGTGTTCACTGTTATTACATAAACTCTAAAAAAGGTATGCCACCATTGCCTTACACTGAGATGATTCCCAGTGTTTAAGATACTTTTGCTAGCTACATTTCTGGACTAGCTTGTGTGGTCATACTTTGTAACTTTCTTTCCTGCTGCTGCTTTTTTTCCTGCAGGCTTGGAGTCATTACGGTGGTATATGGGGAGCCCATTTTTGGGAGAGGAGTGAGGAGGACCCATGGGTGTCTGTACACTGTAAAGGATGTGTACTTTTGGAGTATTAGCTGACTGACTGAAAAAAAAACAAAGAGGGGAATGAATATTTGGCATCCATTTTCATTTATATCGATATGTCTTAAACAGATGAGTGGCAAATAATACCTTGAAAAGGAAGAAAAGGAGAAACAAAAGAGAGTTTGCTTTTTGTATGTTTATGTGTATGTCTCTCTCTCTCTCTCTCTCTCTTACTACATTTGCCACTGTTCTATCATGTTCTATACTTTTTTCATTAGCAGCTCTTCCCTCCTATCTAATTTTTTGCTAGTTTCATTCTATATATTGCTAGTTTTTATCAGAGGTGTTTCCTGTTTCTGAATGTTAACACCATTGCTGTAGACATTTAACGGCATTCTATTTTTTTAAATTAAATATTAAATTCAATATTATTTTGTATGCTGGTGATATTGTATTATTGTCCAATTCAGCTATTGGCCTACAAAGGACTCTTGATTGTATATTTCAGTCATTTAATGATTTTCAGTTTACTATTAACAATCAAAAAACAAAATGTATTGTTATTAATAAGCCATTGAAATTAAATTTTGATTGGAAAATACAGGAGAATGAGGTAGAGGAAGTTGATCAATATACTTATCTGGGTATAATTCTACGTAAGAAAAAAATACGGACATTGCATGTAGAAGAAAATAAAAAAAGAGGGAGGCAACTCACTTTAGCAATAAATACATTTTCCAAAGGATTTATAAATAATTCAGCTTTAGCCCTGTTAACAATATATAAAATGAAAGTAGATTCAACTTTATTATATGGATATGAAGTTTGGAGAATAAAAGGAAATATAGATTTACTGGAACCTGATAAAACTCTCTATCTTAGATTTATTTTAAATCAACCCCAGTTTATCCCTGCAGAATTCCTTAGGGATAAGACAGGTGATTTTTCCTTGTCTGTTAAGTCCTTAATTTGGCAATTTAGATATTTTATAAAGATCTATAAGTTAAATGAAAGCAATCTTGTTTTCTATCAATGCTGGCAAGGCAGTCTTGAAACCGGGATGAAATACAAAACCTGCTTTAAATCATGGACGTGGATGAATGAACTAGACACATTAATTAAAAAAATGGGACTTCCAACAATTAAGAATATAGTTTGCTGTGATCATTTGGAATCATTGAATAAGACAGTTACTGAAAGAATTGAGGGTATCACAAAACTAAAAGATCTTGAAAGAGTATCCCTAACTCAAAATGTTTCAACTTATACATTTTTAAAACGTTTTCACCTTAAGGAACCATATTTAAACACATGTGAAGATAGAATGCATTATGAAATCATCTCATATTTAATTTTTGTGAACTGGAATTTGTTTAAAGCTAATATAACCTGTAAGGATGGATGCCCGGGGACCTGGAATAAATGCCATATCTTATTTGAATGTGATTTATTGCATAAACTTAAGGAATTATGGCTCAGTAGATATTCATTAAATATAAAAGAATTTTGAAACATAGAAAAGCTGGACTTTTTTCTTAATGTGAATAATATCACTTTATCATATTGCATTGCTAAATTCTGTAGTGTAGCCTTCAGATATTTAAAAATATGATTAATTTTTTTACATGAATTGTTTGTATGATGTTTTATTAATATTTTTATGTGTGATGCTTGTTGTAATACATATTGTTAAATAAAGTTTTCTGACTCTCTGAATTAGATTTAGGTTAAACTGTCTTGAGCGATCTTCCAAATCTGCAATTTTATTTTTGAAGTCACCTAGTTCTTTTTCCAAGTTTGGCCTGCTGTTTTTCTATTGCTGCTGACATCTTATCTTCTAACACAATAATTCTGGACTCTTCTTTGGTGGTCCTTAGCATCAGTGCTCTCAAATGTTGTTGGATAGATGACAGCACAGTTGATAAATCTGAAATTACAGTAGTAATGGTTGAGAAACCTGATTTTATTTCATTTTGAAGTTTCACTTGAAATTGTCTGAAATCTGCCATTTTGGAATATATCTTTCTTCCCTTTATTTGAAGTGCTACATTCCCCTTCCTCCCCCTGTTTACTGTTGAGGCCATATCTGGCATAATCGCTGAGTTAGAACCCTCTATATTTACTCCATGTGCATTTATGATAGTTTGCACAGAAGCCTAATCTTCAGCTCTCGATTCTGTCACACAGGGAGTACACTCCTTAGTTTACTGGATTTACTGGATGTAGTAAGAAAAAAGAGGGCACAGGCCCATCGAGATTGTCCCCCTCAACAGAGGGTCATTGGTTACTACAGTGATGTGAGCTAATCCATAGGTCTAATTAGGTTTTAAATAAGTCAAAACTTTCTAAGTAACCAAGTCCTGTGGTAATGAGTTCCAATATTTAGCAACTGTTTTGGAAAAAAAAATATCTCATTTGTTTGTGTTTGCCCATTCAACAGATAATTATAAATGATGTTGTCTACCCACTATTCTTTTGTCTGTAAATTTAAGTCCACATTGATTCAGTAATGATGGATATTTTTGTAGTTTGTAAACAAAGAGAATACCCCTCCCCCCATCCCTGTGCTTATCTAGGGTAGACAGTCCAGTTTCTTTAAGTCCATTTTCATAAGCAAAAGACTTTAATCAAGGTACCATTTTGGTAAACCGTCTCTGGATTTGTTCCAGACAAGTAATGTCACCTTTGTGATAGGGGTTCCAAAAGGTAGATACATAGTCAAGTTGAGGTCTAATGTAAGTCCTGTACAAGGGTAATAAACATTTCTCAGACTTGCTAACAAATGTTCATCTGATTTGCTGCATTAAAACATTGGATGATCTTATAACCTTATTGTAATGCTGTTTGAGAGATAGATTATTATCAACCATAATACCTAAATCTCTTTCTTCAGTAGAGGATTTTAACAGTGTATTATTAAGGTAGTAATTGGTTTTAGGATTTTTGGTACCAAAATGAAGGACTGAGCACTTATCGGCATTAAATGTCATAGATTTGATTATTGCCCATGATTCGATACATTGAATATCATTTGTGAGAGATCTAATGGAAGAAATGGAATCAACCCTACCACCTAATTTCATGTCATTAGTAAATGTTGCTAAATGACATGTTGGAGAAACTGACGTGTCACTTATAAAGATATTGAACAACAAGGGGCCCAGCACAGAGCCCTGAGGAGCTCCACTTGTGACCTTACCAGTTTGTGAATGGAAATCATTTATTTTTACTTTTTGGTTCCTGTTTTTTAACCATTAACAAGATAAGATGAAAAACCAAATTTGAATAGTTTATTAATTAGAATAGAATGGGATAATTTATCAAAAACCTTGCTGAAGTCTAGCAATATGACATCTGATGGAATTTTGGTATTTAAATATTTACTAATATCATTATAAAAGGAAATTAAATTAGTGACACATGAATAACCTTGTCTGAATCCATGCTGTGAGTTGTTCTTAATACCTAAATTTTCCATTTCTGATTCGAACTGAACCTTAATTAGCATCTCTATAACTTTCCCCTAATACAGATGTAAGACTATTGGCCTATAGTTCTGAACGTTAGATTTTCTCCCTTTCTTATAGATCGGGACAACTGTAGCAGAGCGCCAATTGTCTGGAACAGTTTTTGAGTGGAGAGACTTGTTAAACAACAGCACTAAGGGGATGGCCAGTGATTTAGTTGTTCCTATTATAAACCTAGGGTGAATATTTTCCGGGCTGGACTTGAATTTTTTTTAAGTGCTAATAAAGTTTGTAGAATCTCATCATAAAAAAATGGAGAAATTCAGACTTCTCATTTACTAATATAGCACAGATGTCTGGTGGGCTAAAAACTGAACAAAAGTAGTTATTAAAGTGGTTGGCTGTTTCAACATCATTTACGACTGGATTCCCATTATGTAATAATGGGTCCAAGATTTTTATTATTACCTTTCTTACTGTTAATATGTGAAACATAATTATAGCCACTGCCAATTTATTTACATTCTCAGCCAGAGAGACACTATGAGAAGCCATACTGACCTTTGTTTGCAGATCGCTCCAATTGAATTCAGGATCTGCATGTGGCCAAACCAATTCTTTGCTCTCATCACCCGCAGTCATGTAGCCTGCCTCCCTGACTTCTGAAGCCAAAATTGCTGCAGCTTCTCTCACTGGGAAGGAAGGCCTTGGTGATTGTGGAAGAGTGGAGAGGGGTTTACTGGCAAAAATGGTGTTTGCTGCATAGTAGTCATTCAATTTCTATTGCTGTAATTGGGCCTTGCCCATTTTGATAGCATTCAGGGCAAAAGATTTACCATTTAACACAGCACTTACTGCTTTAGGGGAGTACTTTTTCTTTTTCTGGCATTGTTCTGGTGGTGAGGAGGACTCAGAAGGACATGAGTCTATTAGCTTCACCATAATCTAGCGACCACCAGAAAACCACAGCGGGATCCATGACCACAGAAAATGGTAGCTATCCCCATGGATTTTAGGATGAGCTTAATAGTTGACTCTCCAATGAGTTCACCAGTCCAAAGCATGAGCACCATCGCCACTCGACCGTACTCTGCCACCATCATAGAATGCTTGCACATGCCTTTGTTGCCTTAAACCCTAACTGATGCATTAACAATGATTTTTGTAATGAATACAGTATCTATCTATCTATCTATCTATCTATCTATCTATCTATCTATCTACTTGGCAAAAATTTGTTAATGCAGCTCTCAGGATTCCAGGTAATGCCACTAAAGTGGGGACATGGGGTGTTAGGGTTTCCAAGCCCAACTCCCTAGTTTTCCTAGTCAAACTATCTCTTGTTGGGAGCTGCAATACTGAACACAGGTTTGCAAGAAAGCAAGTTGTGCTCACAATAGAGGGAGGGGGAACCTTTCAATTGTCTTTGGTTTGTAGCAGATATACTGCAGGTGGAGGCTGCTTCTAACTGAAAGGTGAAATAAGGAATTTACAATTATCAGGAAAAGACAGTCTTGTTACAATTCTTAAGATTTTCAGTGCAGGAAGATTTTAAACTCTGGGTGAAACATTTGTCACAAATCCTGAAATAAGTGCAGGTACAGGTTGTGTATTTGACTCAGACAGTAAACTGTTTTCTGTGTTTATCTTTGTTTGCCTTAAAAGGCAATTCCAAACTTTCTCAGGAAGTGATTACATCACAGAGACTTAATCAGTCAATAGCTTGGGTAACAGACCTGAGAACAATAGTATTATAAGCAAGTGTTTATAGCAAGCTCATCAGAACAGCTAATATTTTTCCTAGTCAAACTATCTCTTGTTGGGAGCTGCAATACTGAACATAGGATTTGCAAGAAAGCAAGTTGTGCTCACAACAGAGGGAGGGGAACCTTTCAATTGTCTTTGGCTTGTAGCAGATATACTGCAGGTGGAGGCTGCTTCTAACTGAAAGGTGAAATAAGGAATTTACAATTATCAGGAAAAGACAGTCTTGTTACAATTCTTAAGATTTTCAGTGCAGGAAGAGTTCAAAGCACAGCTGACTTACTTTGGGGCTGACTGCTTTCAGAGCACAAACCACCAGGCTGTTTTGGGGCTGGGGAGGTTTAACTGTGTCGGACTTGGATGTCTGGATTTTTCTCTGTTTGATTAGCAGGGGATTTTCTCTGTCAAATTGTTGTGTATAGTATCTTGCAGACAGGAAGGCACTCATCGCAGCGGTGGGTCAGAGCTCTTAGATGATTGTTTTGTGAGGGCACAGTTTAGGCCCAACCCCTAGAAATAGTTCCTTTATACCTGGGGTTCTGACATCATTTCCTCAAAAGTGCAAGATGCATATCAATGTCATATCCTCTCTAGTACACAGCACTGAAAATAAACGCATACACATTGTATAATATATATATATTTCTATATAACAAACCAATCACACACACAAGCACACACACAAAAATAAAATACATAGTCATGTGGGGAGTAGTGCAATGTAATGGCTGTGGGGCAGCAGTCTTCCGGGAGTCTTTCTGGAGGCTGAGATGCTGCCCTATTTGCAGACAACTCTCTGCCCTGAGGGAGGAAGTTGCCCATCTTCAGGCCACACTGGACAACAGTAAGAGAACCTTCCCCCAGGCCAGACTGGATGGTAGAAAGGGAACCCCCCCATCCAGGGAGCACCAGAGCCACCACCTCTACCTCAGAGGTTGCAAAGAAAGCACAGCAGTTGGACCACAGTGGGCTCAGGGAGGGTGAGGAGGGTGGAACAGAGGCACACCCAGTCAGTTGTTCCACTCCACAATCCATACACCATTCTGGGGGAGCATAGCTCCCCTATGGATGCACCCATGGAGGAGATTAAGGAGACTGAGGACACCTGTCACAAGGGAGGCCCACAGGAAGGAGGCAGAGGATGCCACAAGGAAAGGAAACAGCTCCTGGTGGAAGACTCAATTAATAAGGGGATAGAACTTGGGGGAGCAGGGAAAACTGAAGTACAGTGCCTGCCTGGTGTCATGGCTTGGAGGGACAGGAAGCGCATCCTCAGGATCACAAGAACAGTTGCACAGGAGTCTGAGCTGGATGTCATTGTCCACCTAGGGACAAATGACTTGGCTCAACATGTTAGATTAGAGCAGTGCAGAAGGACTTTGTAGAACTGGGGAGGGGCCTAAGACAAGTAGTACACACAGTATCCTTCTCAGAGGTGCTGCCTGTAAATGGCATGAGTGAGGCAAGGGTACTTTGCACCATGAAGTTTAATGAGTGGTTGAAATAACGGTGTGGAGCACAGGGGTTTGGCTTCATTGGGGACTGGGGTTCCACCTGGAGGGACACCAGCCTATACTGGCAAGATGGTCTGCATCAGTCCAGGAAGGGAACAAGTCTTTTGAGCAATCAGTTTAAATGCTTCATTGGCAAGCTTTTAAACTAGTCAAGGGGGGAGGCACTGATAAGCAGCAGGAAAATCTCAGCCTCTCCCTACAAAACAGGGTACTAAATGGGAAAAAGACCAAGGTAGAAAGGTCAGTGGGGGATGCTGCAACAGAAAGTAAAGCCATCAAAAAATGGAAAGCAATGAGTACCAATGCACGTAGTCTGAGAAACAAGCTTCCTGAATTAGTGGCCTTGATGGAGGAGGAACATCTAGATATCGTGGCAGTCACAGAAACATGGTTCACACAAAACCATGACTGGGATGTAAACATACCAGGATACACTATCTACAGGAGAGACAGAGAGGGTAAAAGAGGAGGAGGAGGTAGCTCTTTACATAAGGGAAGGAATCAAAATAACAGAACAAAAGAGAAAACAGGGAGGAGAAGAAGCACTGTGGGTAAATTTGGAGACCGGCAATGGCACCACAATCCGCACAGGGGTTGTATACAGACCCCCTTCTCAGGGGGAGGAAATGGACAAGGAAATGATAGAAAGTATACTTAGTATGGCAAAAAGGGAGATATTGCTGATGGGTGATCTGAATATGCCAGATGTTAACTGGAGTGCAGTTGCCGCAGCCACTGAAGTGGGGTTATTCTAGATGCCCTACAGGGTGCATGCCTTAGACAACTAGTATTGGAGCCCACGCGAGAGAGAGCAATCTTAGACCTGGTTCTCTCAACTGGAGATGAAGAAAGGATCACAGATGTAGAAGTGGGTAGCCATCTGGGAACTAGCGACCATCGAACAGTATGGTTCTCAATAAACACAGCAATAGAGTCAAGCCAAACAAAGGCAAAGGTACTGGACTTTAGGAGGGCTGACTTTGCCAAAATGGGTAAGTGCCTAAGGAATGCACTAGCAAATGGGCAGGAAGGAGGGGTGGAAGAACAATGGGGAATAATAAAAACTGCCATCACAGAGGCAACAAGCCTTTGTGTGAAGCAAATAAACAAAACTAAACGATGTAAGAAACCACTATGGTTCTCAAAGGAAGTGGTAGTGAAGGTTCAAGAGAAAAAGAAAGCTTTCAGGAAGTACAAGGAATCACAGAAGGAGCAGGACAGAGAACTGTATCAGTTAAAGCAAAAGGAAGCTGGGAAGGCAGTCAGAACAGCAAAGGCCCAAACCGAGGAAAAGATAGCCAATTCAGTTAAGAAGGATAAAACCTTTATAGGTACATCAGGGAGTGAAAGAAGACCAAGGGAGGATAGTAGGAGGCTTAATAAAGGGGAGGGAGGTGGGCAGAGGGTGACTGTGAAAAGGCAGAGATACTAAACAAATATTTTTGCTCAGTATTTACAAAAGAAGAGGGGTACCTAGAACAAACAGTAGAAACACACTGGATACAGAAGTTGATACCAGCCCATTTACAAAAGAAAGGGTTCTGAAAGAACTCTTAAAACTGAAGGTGGACAAAGCAATGGGGCCTGATGGGATTCATCCCAGAATTCTAAAAGAACTAAGGGTAGAATTAGTGACACCACTGACTACCCTGTTTAACAAATCATGGGAGGATGGGGTGGTACCGAGGACTGGAGGAGGGCAGATGTGATTCCCTTCACCAAAGTGGGAGCAAGGCAGAAGCAGGAAACTACAGACCTGTTAGTTTAACCTCAGTGGTAGGGAAAATGATGGAATCACTTCTGAAGGAAAGAATTGTCAAGTATCTAGAGGCCAGAGGGGCACAGGACCCAAGGCAGCATGGATTCACAGCAGGAAGGTCATGCCAGACAAATCTGATAGATTTCTTTGACTGGGTGACCAAAGTAGTAGATCAGGGCGGGGCTGTGGACATGGCCTACCTAGACTTTAGCAAGGCATTTGACACAGTCCCACACAAAAGATTAATATACAAGTTAGCTAGCCTGGGAGTAGGTCCTAAGATGACAGCCTGGGTAAAAAATTGGCTGGAAAATAGGACACAGAGAGTAATAGTAAATGGAGTCCACTCTGATGAAAGGGGGGTTATTAGTGGGGTACCACAGGGTTCAATGGTCAAATGTATGGCAGCTTAGATTCAATGCTAAGAAGTGCAGGGTAATGCACCTGGGAAACAAAAACCCAGGAGAAGAGTACACAATGGGGGGTGAGATACTAATAACAACAAAAATGGAAAGGGACCTGGGGGTAGTCATATCAGATGACCTAAAGGTGGGCAAGCAATGTGAAAAGGCAGCAAGGAGGGCTGGGGGATACTGGGATGCATAGGGAGGGCATCACCAGTAGAAAACAGGAAGTTATTATCCTCTGTACAGACAGCTGGTGAGACCCCATCTGAGTACTGTGTGCAGTTCTGGAGACCCAATCTCCGCAAAGACATAGACAGGATGGAAGCTGTCCAGAGGAGGGCACTAAAATGGTGCAGGGTCTGCACTGGAGGACATATGAAGAGAGACTTAAGGAGCTTAATATGTATAGCTTCGAGGAAAGGAGGGAGAGGGGGGACATGATAGAAACTTTCAAGTACCTCAAGGGAATCAACAAAGTCCAAGAGGGTAGCATCTTTCAAAAAGATGTGCAAGAACAAGGGGCACAATTTGAAGATAGAGGTGGGGCGGCTCAGAGGTAATTTAAGGAAGTATTTTTTCACAGAGAGGGTTGTGGATGCATGGAATGGCCTTCCAGAGGAGGTTGTGGAGTCAAAATCAGTGGTGGAATTCAAGCATGCATGGGATAGTCATAATGCAATTCTGGGGGGTAGGGGTAGGAAGAAGTAGGCTGCTGGTTAACTAGGATCTGCAGCTTATCCAGTAGGTAGGGAAATGGGCAGACTGGGTGGGCCAAGCAGTCCTTATCTGCCATCAAATTCTATGTTTCTATGTTTCTATGTTTCAGTATTAGGACCAGTCCTCTTCAATGTCTTTATAAGTGACATTGCAGAGGGACTGGAAGGAAAAGTATGTCTCTTTGCAGATGACACAAAGATCTGCAACAGAGTTGATGCACAAGGTGGGGTGGAAAGGATGAAAAGGGACTTGGCAAGATTAGAGGAATGGTCAAATGTATGGCAGCTTAGATTCAATGCTGAGAAGTGCAAGGTAATGCACCTGGGAAACAAAACCCAGGGAAGAGTACACAATGGGGGTGAGATACTAACAACAACAAAAATGGAAAGGGACCTGGGGGTAGTCATATCAGATGACCTAAAGGTGGGCAAGCAATGTGAGAGGGCAGCAATGAGGGCTGGGGGGATATTGGGATGCATAGGGAGAGGCATCACCAGTAGAAAACAGGAAGTTATTATCCCTCTGTACAGACAGTTGGTCAGACCCCATCTGGAGTACTGCGTGCAGTTCTGGAGACCCAGTCTTCGCTAAGACATAGACAGGATGGAAGCTGTCCAGAGGAGGGCAACTAAAATGGTGCAGGGTCTGCACCGGAAGACATATGAAGAGAGACTAAAGGAGCTTAATATGTATAGCCTCGAGGAAAGGAGGGAGAGGGGGGACATGATAAAAACTTTCAAGTACCTCAAGGGAATCAACAAAGTCCAAGAGGGTAGCATCTTTCAAAAAAAGAGGTGGGCAAGATCAAGGGGGCACAATTTGAAGATGGGGGGGCTCAAAGGTAATTTAAGGAAGTATTTTTTCACAGAGAGGGCCGTGGGTGCATGGAACGGCCTTCCGGAGGAGGTCATGGAGTCAAAAACAGTGGTGGAATTCAAGCATGCATGGGACAGTCATAAGGCAATTCTAGGCGATGGGGGTAGGAAGAAGTAGGCTGATGGTTAACTAGGATCTGCAGCTTATCCAGTAGGCAGGGAAATGGGCAGACTGGGTGGGCCAAGTGGTCCTTATCTGCTGTCAAATTCTTTGTTTCTATGTTTCCCCACCCCACCCCTTCAAGCAGCAAAGGAAAAAAAATATGGTTTGGGGTTTCCAAAGTCTTGTTGAATCAGTGGTGAGGTCTTCCTTGGGGTTGTCAACCCTAATGCTGTCCCTTACCTCTCAGGCATAGCTTTGTGTTCAAAGCACAAGTTACAGCTCCAAGCCAGTGCTTCACAGTGATATACTCTTTAAAGGCATATAATTATATCTTACTATGTTACCAACACAATGTGTTGTAGCTTTCTTCAGGCAGGGCCTTATAGGCCCTGTGTGAAGTAAGGATACCATGCCTGATGTTTATTCAAGGAACAGAGCGGGTGTTAGGGTTGACAACCCCAAGGAAGACCCTACCACTGATTTTCCAAGACTCCATAGACCCCAAACCCTAATGCCACATATTCCTATTTTTTGTGTCATTATCTGGAGCCCTAACTGGTGCATTAACAAAGTTTTTTTTCCAAAGAATGTCCTTTCTTTTTGAGATAGTGGAGCCATATTCTTATTCACACAGGTCACTTTAGGATCTACATGAACAGATGCAGATGTGCAGAGCTCTTTGGATCCTGCACCAAGGGTAGAATCCATCTACCTATCGAAATGCAGGCCCTGCATTTCCATGCAGTGATGGATAGAATTCATGGAGATGTTTGGTGTGCTGCAGAAGCCAGGGGCATCTAGTCTCTGCACTACCATGTGACCATAGATACAGATGCACAAGGCAAAGAGTCCATCTGTCATTCACTGCACAGGTTCCTCTGCCACCCATGGATACAGAGGTGCAGCACTGTATGCCAACAGGAGAGTTGTCTTCACTATGTAGTACCCGGGCCTATGTGAACAACTCAGCAGCTTTCATTCCCTGGCTGGAGATGTCACATAACTTTGCTATCCCCCAACCCTCACCCCATTTTGCTGGGTTACTGAGCTCACCCCAAACTCAGCTCACATGCACAGGCTTACAAAGCATACCCACTGGGGTCAAGACTGGCACTACACAGAAAGGTTCTTAATAATTTTTTTGTTATGACCCCATATTTTCAACGCAGTAGTTTTATGGCTCCTTTTATAAACATGATATGCAGCCTTTATAGTATATTGTCCAAAACATCATTTTTCATGACAGGTGTGAAAACACACCTTGTCCAGGATTTAAAAAATGACACCTGTCACATTTATGAGGTGGTGTGGAAAAATGGCTATGTTTGAATGTTTGGAGGGAAAATACTGAAAATTATCTCAGTTATGAGTTGAATGCTGAAGTATTGCAATGTTCACTCATAACTTGAGTGTTTTACCATATTTGTACATACCAATTTTCAGTGTAGCCTTCAATTACCCCACCTCATGAATATGATAGAAGAATTTTAAGTACATTGTCAGAACTATTGTAAAAGTGTCATTATACACTTTGGGTGGGATATTCAGACTGCGCAGGCTGTGGCACAAGCCTGGGAGTAGCACAACTGGGACTTGCCAGGGCACTGACAGGGTAATATTCAACGGTGCTGCACCATGCAGCACTGTTGAATATCACTCCGTGTCCACCCGCATGAGTATGGTGCCGTGGCACAACACCAGCTCAAGTGGCCAGAGAGGATCAGGGAGATGAGCTAGTGCAAGTGCCATTGCTCTAGGTGCATCAACCATGATATTCAGTGGTGGACATGCAAATAGGGCCATAATGCATGCAAGATGCAAATGGGGTCATTTGCATGCCTTTGTGGCCCTATTTGCATGCAGGTGCACCGATCCCAGGCGACTTGTGCCTGGCACCCTGCCAGGCAGCAGCCGTCGGGGATCAACGCCCTCTGCCCCTCACCGGCAATGTGCTCCAATGCCTGATCACAGGCTGTAAATTGTAATAAACTCCCTGGTGGTTCACTGGACCTATCCCTTTGCCCAATCGTGGGCTGTAATATGAAAAACACTCCCTGGTGGTCTAACGGTACCTGTACCCCCTCCCAACCTGCCCACTCTGTCCTGCCACCCGGCTCCACCCCGGTCAGTGGAAGGCAGCAGCACCATACCCAAAAGCCGTCCGGCCACCTGCTGACTGATGGCATACAGTACGGCTGTACACCCATTGGTCCACAGCATGTGCCAATGGGCATGCTGACCGTACTGTACTACACAGTCCTGATATGTGAATGGATCCATTTACATATTGGGACTGTGTAGTACGGTATGGTCTGCATGCCCATTTGCCCATGCCTTGGACCAATGGGCCTACAGCCATACTGTACACCATCAGTTGGCGGGTGACCAGGTGGCTTAGGGTGGGGTGCTGCCTCCCAACACTGACTGGGGAGCGGGTGGCAGGAAAGAGTGGGTGGGTTGGGAGGGGGTATGGGGCACCGCTAGATCACCAGGGAGTATTTTTAATATTACAGCCCACGATCAGGCAAGGAGATAGGTCCACTGGACCACCAGGGAGGTTCCTTATTAATACAGCTCATGATTGGGCATGGGGGGCACTATGCCACCAGAGCTTGGATGGCCACCCACAGCTGGCAGCTACTATGTTACACCTTGCATTATGGCAGCTCACCTGTGGTGGGCCAGCTGTTGCTCCATTATTTTATTGTGTAACTGTGTGCGATGCATGTAGGGGTTGCACCTGCATATTCACAGCACCTCCCAGGCTGAATATCAGGATGTGCTTGATATGCATGGGCATGACCCCCTTATCTGTGCAGCATATTTTACTGATGCACCCTAGTGCATGGGGATTGGTGCTGCACATGTTCTCCATTGAATATCATGCCAGGGCGCATCACGAAATTCTACTATGGCGCAACTCTGCTGGGCGCCTGTGCAACCCGTTTGAATATCCTGCCTCTATGTATCCTGTTTATCTTTTTATTTCTGTACCTCCTTTTGTACCCTCCCCTGGGACAGCCTTGAAAAATGGGCATTCTGTCTCAGCGGGTTTACCTGGTCACCAAAATTCAGATAAATAAAATTCTAAAATCCCCACTGAAACATCATTCAGTGCCACAGGTGCAAAAGCACATTTTGACAATGATTTGAAAAAAAAATGACAACTATCACATTCATGAGGTGGTGTGAAAAAAGTGGCTAAGTTGAAAATTTACGGTGAAAATATTGAAAATTACCAAAGTTATGAGCAAGCCTAGAAAATTTCAACATACACTCATAATTTTGTCATTTTTACATATTTTGCCCCTAACTTTTCATTATAGCCTTCTTATAATCCCATTTCAAAAACAAGGGCAGTGAAAATTTTTAAACTCCACCCGAATGGTGATTTCACAATGTGATCACAAAATTGCCTTTCACACCAGATTGGCATCATTGCACACCACTGGTCATGAAGTGGGCACCCAAAAAGTCCACGATAAAAATTTAATGTAAAATATCCAAAACTGACAAACATATGAATAAAAGTTCACAACCCATTGAAATACATTAACCCACACTTACCTGATTTTCCCAAATTACTTCCAGCAGCAAGATGTGTCTTTGATCGGAGATTGGATCTATGCTGGGGAACATGTACAGGTGTGGGTTTAGGGGGTATGAGATAGTGGATGCTGAGCAGGAGGTCAGGGTGAGGTGGGTGGGGTGTGTGTGTGAGTGACAGATTAGAAAGGAGCCATTTTCTTTCTTACAAGGTCAAAAAAATAATCAAGAGATGGTTTTCTTTATTTCAGATGGTGTTCTGACACAGGGGGTTGGGCACCCCAGTGTCAAGCTACTGTTTAGCAGCACTAGGGGTGGACATTCCAGTGACGCTATCTACTTAGTGGGAACAGGAGGCAGGCAAACTAGAGGGAAGGAGAAGAAAGAAGTAGTACAGGGGTGGGCAACCCAGTCCACTTGACAGACTGTAAATGACAGACAGAGCGATAGATAGATAGATAGATAGATAGATAGATAGATAGATAGATAGATAGATAGATAGATAGAGACAGACAGACAGATAGATATGTAGGTAGATAGACAGACAGAGACAGAGACAGAGATAGAGATAGAGACAACAGGGGATTGCCAGTTCACTGCTTGAACAGAAACTGGCAGCATGACTCCAGCTGTGGTTTCAGCACTCAAAAATGTCCAGGTGTTCTGACACAAAGAATACAGGTGAACAGCCTTTCTCACTAAGATGGACACCCTGGATTTTGGGGCATCCAGAAAACATATTTTTTGGCATTTGTTTAAATAACAAACATATGCCTGTAGAATAATAGGTACCATTCAGCTAGGCTCAAATGTCTGTATTTTGAAATGACATCTTTTTATGTATTTTTCATGTTTTTTTCGTTCAAGTGGAATAAATATGATGGCAACCATCATGGCAGAAAGCTTTTTTTTTTTTGTGCAGTGAGAAGCAAGTGGTGAGAAAATTAAAACAGTCTGAAACATGGGTTGTTTTGTGTTGTATCAGAATATTATCCAGAAAAAAAACCTGTTGAGCATTCTCAGAACAGCAAGTAATAAACACTTTAAATACTTATAACTCTGAAACTGTTTAACATTTTTTCACAAAACCTTTTAAATGTGCCACTTTTGTGCAGAATGCTTCTACCCTGAAATGTTTGGAAGAATATTCCATTCCATATTGGCTGTGCATGAGAGCAAAACTAAAAAAACATGTTTAGCTCAGGAAATCAAATTAGACTTCTACAGAAAAATGACATGTGGATCTCAGAAACCACACAGGCTGCCATCAAAAAACATTCCACATGCTTAAACTATGCCTACTAGACAATGTATGCAGAATTTCAGCTACTTTCATCAAATGCAGCCAAAGCTATTAAGGTGCAAAGTTGGAAGATTAACACAGAACCTTTCACTCAACCCTAACTATACTGGTGCTATCACACTGGTATAATATTCCCCACCTCCCCCAGCAGCAAAAGGACAAGACCACACAATCAACCACAGACAAACATCATCAGATAAGGCAAACACCATACATCTGTTTCTAGAAGACACAAATGCAGTAGCACGGATGTGCTACTTTTGTGGATTTATAACTAGAAAGCCCAAAAAGAATCAAAACTGAAAGAAACACACAGCACCACTGAACATGAATGCTGCAGGAACAGGTGACTGAGAGAAGCAAAAACTGCAGCCTGGGAGGTAGAAATCAAAATACTGACCTAGAAAACTGGAGTGGCACAAACCAAGTGGAAAGTACATAGCAGAAAGGAGGGGAGACACAAATACCATAGAAAAGGAAGTGGGGCAGAGCCTCCATCTGCAACAAAGAAACAGTGCTTTTGGGTGAGGCTGGAAGGAGCAGACTTAAATCTCTCCAGCAAGGGGTGTGGCTGGTTGTTCCCACCCACTGAATTGCAGGCATAGCATTTGAAGTACTGCCTATAAGACAAGGTAGGACATCAAGAACCTTAAACAGCTGAAAACTGTACCACAACAATATGAACTGTACATATGGACATTAATCTATGCACTGAACTAGTAGTAAAATATTTAGTTCTGCATATAGCAGAAATCTATGATGTCATAAGTGAATGGATCTACTTACAAATAATTACTTTCAATTTAGTGTCATGACATTTTAACCATATACTGTATAAGCACCAACACCCATGGTTTGTGTACTTTTTGTAGACTTACTAGTCCAATTTTATAAGCATAATAAACCACAACAGGATGTACAGTTCTTGATAATTAAAGCATGTCCCAGATGCATCAGAGCACACTTGGCCTTCAGCATCCTGCTTCACATTGCACCCAGGGCAAGCATTAATTACCAAGACCACACACACTGTGGTAATGTAATGCATATATGTATGTGTGTGTGTGTGTGTGTGTGTGTGTGTGTGTGTGAAATACCTTTCATTTCAATGGGGATTTCTTGGTAATTTATTTATATGTACAGTATTGCTTGTATCTCTGGCTGCCACTGCATGAGATGTGTGAATAAATCTTGAATACAAATTATATTTTCCCTCTTATGTACCTAACATGGTGTTATAAATGATATTAACATTAGATCATGTCAATTCCACTTACATTTTTTAATTTTTGAATTTTACTTATATCTAAATAACAAAGGCATTTCAATTTTAATCAGTGCTTTGTGTAATTGTTAATTATATTCATATAAGATTACAAAAAAGTAGACAAAGTATTATTATTCTGCCTAAAAAAGAAAACATCAGGATACATCCAATAAATAAGGGGAGCTCCAACTTACAGTAAGTAGACAAAAATAGTATACTGAAGCATTATTATCATTTATACTTAAATTTCATCACATGAATACTAGATGCAAATATAAGAAAACAGACAAAAAAGCAAACCTCATTATTTAAGGAGATCATGATGTAAAGGCGGGATGTCAGAGGCATGCAGCTCTGATACAGCAGAACTAAGGAAGATTTACTTATTTTATGAATTTAATATAATTGTATGTTTAGGCTATGACACCTCCAGGTAAATTCCCAGAGGAAAATGATCTTGTTTATTGCAAAGGTTCTTTAATTGGGAAAATTGGGTTGTAGTCTGCACATACAACAACACATGCCAAGAGCCAGAGTTAATATACATCTCAATCATATTTGTTCATGAAAATCTACAAAAATGGCTATAAGCAAACTTCCATAACAGATCTTCTAATCAAGGAAAATCGTAAAAATTACATGCAGTACTAAATGCAAGAAACAACAGTAATCCTCTTCCTTCATTCCAAAACTAATCACTTTTGGTGGCCTGCATGAGTTACTTTTGTGTCTGAAACACTAGGAAAAACATTTGGCCTTTATTTTCCCTAGTTCAACCTGCTTTCCCAATGATAAAGCAAACACATTTTCATCTTAACTTTATTTCTGGAGGGCTGTTCATCCTTTCCCAGTACTAGTTAGTTTAAAGCAGATCCCTTCCCCTTAATAGCAGACAAACATAGGTTTCTTGTAGGGCACCAGAATTACAAAGCTACAGTCAGAGACAAAACAGTAGAGTACCCCTTTACCCTTCAATGAATAAAATACTTATTCAAAGAGATGCAGTTACAGAACCCTCAAGAACACATTGTATCTCATTGAGAGGAGAGAGAGAGAGAGAGAGAGAGAGAGAGAGAGAGATTGATTTATCAGTGCTGTATATTTAGGTTCCTCCCATCACATAAACAACCTTTTTCAGCTGAAAAGAAGAGTCAGTATCAGTTATCTTCTTTTCCTCAGTCTCTTGTTCTTTGTAGTAGTTATCTCCCTAGTGGATTATAATTCATATGGTCAGCTTCTCCAGACAGCAGCTCCAGCAGTCTCCCTTTTTTCCTACTGTCCTCCAGGGGCTAGGCTAGCATAGCCAGCATGGATCCCTCTAAGCTGTCACGCTCTCTTCCAGGGGTTAGGCCAGCATGGACAGCATGGATAACCTTCAGCTGTCCTGTTCTCTCCTCTCTGGGAGCTTGTAGCTGTGTTTATACTTTCAACAGGGCTTGACTAGGGTTTCCAACTGTCAGTTTTTTTTTACCTGGTAATCAGGTTTTCAGGGTCACTGTCCAGTAATCTGGTTTTTCTCAGTGCTGGTCAGGTTTTTGAGCCATTTTGAGTGCTCACATACTTTTGAAACACATTTTATCATATCATTCATTGTTTCAGCTGCATGTCCAGGTTACAAAAAAGTTGTTGTCAATATAGCCCTTTGTTTGTGAAAGCAGTCAACCTGTGAGGTGCAAAGTATAGCCATTAAGACCATTATAAGATATGTAACTTAATATTTTCCACTCTACATCTTAAAGTGGCATAGCAGCAAACTGGGAAAAAAGCCTGCCCCCCACTTTTGTAACAGTAAAAGATCCAGTTGTCTTCCAGTTTTATTTGCTGGTAAACCTTTTCATCTCTATCAGAATTTAGGCATTTTTAAATGTTTTAAATTATTTTATTTTCCTCAAGAAAAAAGGTATGCTCACTTCTTTGGCTTTGAAATAGTAAAGTGGACATGAAAATGAAATGGAGCCAGAAAAAGATATAGGCCCGGATATTCAGACTGCACCAGGCTGTGGCGCAAGCCTGGGTGCAGTGCAAATGGGCTGCACAGGGGCTTTGACAGGGTGATATTCAATGGAGCTGCACCATGGCACAGCATCACTGAATATCACACCCTGGCCACCCCACATTGCACATGGTGCAGTGGCACTGCACCAGCGCAAGTGGCCAGAGTGGAGCGGGGGATGTGCTAGCGCAAGTTCCATTATGTTAGGTGCAACAACCACAATTTTCAAAGGTGCACATGCAAATGGGGCCATAATGCAAGCAAGGCACAAATGGGGCCATTTACATGTCATTATGACCCCATTTGCATGCAGGTGCGCTGATCCCCAGTGACTTGCACCTGGCGCCCTGCCAGATTGCAGCCGTCAGGGATCAACGCCCCCTGCACAGAGTGGAAAAGTGCCCCACCACCCGATCGCAGGCATCTGTTAAAGTAAAACATGTCCTATATTCCTGGTGGTGCAGTGGACCGCTCACAGCCCAATCGCGGGCATCTGTTAAAATAAAAAACGTCCAATATCCCTGTTGGTCCAGTGGACCGCTTGTAGCCCAATCACGGGCTTAAGTATAAATATAGCATGGTATACTTTCTGCTGCATTATTACAGGGTCTGCCTACAGGTTTGTTACTGTATTGTGTTTACAGATCACTGCTGCAATCTTCACTGATTCAACTTGTTGTATGCAAAGTATATCTACTGTTAAAGTGCTCTGCTGGCTGTGCTTACAGGTGTTGTTACTTTTTTACTGCTTTATTTTTTTCTCTGTAGCAACGTGTATTTTGCAGGGTACATCATCTCTGAAATTGTTACAGGTAGTGCTTACAGGTTTTGTGAATTTTTTATCTATCATTAGGCTAAGCTTTCAGGTCTAATTACAGGAGCACATAAGAGACATAGACTGAGGGATAGCGATTGCATTTGTTGTTGGTTGATTGTTTCTGCTCTTACCTCCTTGTTTCTTTCATCTGTGGTTCTTCCTTTTTGGCAGGGAAAGGCCCAACCTCCCCCCCATCCCCAACCACCCCACGCTACACTCCTTTTATAGAGGAGAACAGTTGTGACATTTCCTGTAGCAAAGCAGGAATGGGAGGATCAGAGGAATATCCACACAGTGATATCACTTACAGGGGCACAATTAATTTAACTTGTTATAAAAAGTTATACAAAAGCAAACAAACAAAATAAATAAACATAAAAAATATACATATATATATAGAGATATATAGATATATATATATATTATGGTAGCACGGTAGTGCTACCATAGTTAGGGTTCAGGAGCCATTTCCATGTTAAACCCAAAATTTTGCACCTTAATAACTTTTCAACTGTTTGATGGATTTGCCTGAAATTTGGAATGTATGATCAAGACCCATAGGCCTTGGGATCTGGCAAGTTTTGTACTAATTGGATATACAGTTGCGGAGTTATTAAGTGTGATCTGTACGTGCATTTACACTTTTCTGGAATTCTACGGTCGCGCCTACAGGTCGTACGGTTTGCATGACTGGGTCAAAATCTTCAGGGAACGTGCAGGTGGGGTCCCTGATGTGCCTTTTGAAGATTTGGTGAAAAAATATTAAACGGTTCAAAGGTTATTCAAAAAACAGTTTCCCATTATAAGTCAATGGGAAAAAGTTAACAAAAAGTTAGACACTTTCGCAAATGCATTTTTACTTTCACAAATGGGCCTGTTACTTTCGCAAATCGGCCATTTTGTTTTCAGTTGGTGATCAGAAAAATGGTTGGCATTTAAATTTGGGACCCTCTAGCAACCTAATTTTTTTGTATTCACCTAGTCGGGCCCTGAGGATGCTTGCCATGTCTTTTTGTGGTAAACACCCCAGAAATACGTTTTCAAATTTCTGTAAAGCGTGCTTTTGGATATTACTTTCGATGCTCACGAAGTGTACGAAATTTTATGGAAGCTCAAGAAATTTCGATAGTAATTTTCTAGTCTGTGGGAAAATGACAGCAATTCTTTGGCACTGCACTGCAAAATAACCGTTGGGAGTTTTGGGCTGAAATTTGGAGGATCGCAGCTGACATCTCACAGATGTGCCTTTCAGTGTTGTATTTAAAAAATATTACACGGCGGCAAAGTTATGGCACTCCAAAGTTGACAGTTTTTCCCATAGGATAACATTACGGCGTCCGAAGCATTACATGAATCCTTTGGCACCCTGCTGCAAAATAACGGTTTGGTCTTTTTTTCTGAAATTTGGAGGGAGGACAACCAACAGTACACAGATGTGCCTTTCAGTAGTTTGTTGAAAAAATATCACATGGCGGCAAAGTTATGGCACTCCAAAATTGACAGTTTTTCCCATAGGATAACATTACGGCGCCCAACACTTAACAGAAATCATTTGGAGCCCTGCTGCAAAATAACGGTTTGGTCTTTTTTCCTGAAATTTGGAGGGAAGACAGCCAAAAGCCCACAGATGTGCCTTTCAGTAGTTTGATGGAAAAATATTACAGGGAGGCAAAGTTATGGCGCTCCGAACTTTTCTATTTTTCCCATAGGATAACATTACGGCGTTCGCCGCGCCTTTCAGGGCCCGTATCTCGGAAACGGTGCGAGATACGGACTTTTCGTCGGAAAAATTAATGGGGCTAAGATCCAAATTAGCCAGGACAGTTGTAAATAATATTACTTTTAAATTTTTTTTCTACGTAGTACGGTTCCTGAGATATAATGTATTTAGTATTCCAAGATCTCATTTTCTGTGCCGATACTCATTATTTTGCATACATTATTTGTATTCACTGTCTTTCTCAATGCAGGTTTTGGGGAAAACCAGCCTGTGAGCTTACATTAATGTTACTGTTGCCATTTCCGCTTGCGGATCCGTACCCGTTTCACTTACCATTGACGTGTGTGCCACCATGTGCGTTATCCTTTGCGTTTTCATTTGCGATTGCGTTTCTGTTATTTTTTGCCATTTCTGTCTACAGTACTGTTTATCTTACTGTTTCACTTTACATCACCATGCCCATTGACATTTCTGTTTGCAGGCACCATGTTACTATGTGACAACATATCACGTGGCAGACCATTCCCATCTACGCCACCATGTGCGTTACCCTGTCTGTTCTCATTCGTGCTTGTGTTACCATGTGTGCCACTGTTAGCATTTCTGTTTGCGTTGCTGTCCCTGTTAGTATGCCACAACACATCATGTGGCGAGAGTGCGGGGCCCTTCCCATCAACGCATTATGCAGCGGAAACGTGGGGCCCAAAGGTACCCGTGCTCCGGCTGCTGCATTACATTCACTATTTCTCGTTATCATTCTCAAAAAGAAGGGAAATTAGAGGCAAAAAACTCAGTTTAATGCATTAGTTAGGGTTGTTCCACAGCGACAAAAGTGAGGAAATTTGCTGTTGAGGTTGAAAACTCCCCTTGGACCCCCCGCCCACCCCCCAACCAGCATTGGGGTGTGTATTGGGATCGTGGGTCCTAACTCTCACCCCATTCTCCTATACTTCTGCTGCTTTACACATGTCATGGGGTGAGAGTTAGGTCTGATGATCCCTATGCAGAGTCCAATGCCAGCATATGCACAATTGTTTGCATTTTCTTTTTTGTTTGTGTTTCTGTAACTTTTTAGCCATTTGTGTGCACTGTACTGTTTTGCTTTCTGTTTCACTTTGTGTCACCATGCCCATTGACATTAACATTTACAGGCACTACGTTACTTTGTGACAAGGCATCATGTGGCACAGCGTTCCTGTGTATGCCACTGCATGCATTAGCCTTTCTGTTCTAATTCATGGTTGTGGGAGCGTGCTGCATTACATTTACAATTTTTTTTATCTTTCTTAAAAAGAAGGCAAATTAGAGGCAAAAAAGTCTGTTTAATGCATTCATTAGGGTTGTTCCACAGCGACAAAAGTGAGGACATTCGCTGTTAGGGGTGAACACCCACTTGTGCCCCACTGCACACTCCCCCAAGTCGCACTTTTAGCATTAATGTTTGCAGTGCTGTCAGTTTTATTGTGCCATAACACATCATGTGGTGGTAGCGCATGGACTGTACTGCCCTGCCCACTCCACCAACCGGCATTGGGGTGTGCATTGGGATCATGGGTCCTAACTGTCACCCCATTCTCCTATACTTCTGCTGCTTTACACATGTCATGGGGTGAGACTTAGGGCTGACGATCCCATCTATGCCACCATGTGTGTTACCCTTTGTGTTGCTGTGTTACTGACTGTATGTCATAGGTACCAAACAAATAGATGGAGGTTTAGTTGTAGCAGTATTAGTAAACATTTATTTGTATGCTTAAGTCATAGACACTTATTTTTATGTCATGATGGTATTTAAAGTAAGGAGAGCGACACAGGTGGTTATGGTTTTAAAAAATTATTGCCAATTTGCCAAATGGAGAAAGGTCCAATCAAGAGTGAAATTAAGTTAACAGAAGCAGTCTCACAATACAGTCTTTGTATGTTGTGCAATCATTGCTTGTGAAATTTGTAAATGTGTAAGAATAATAATAAGTGTATCATGTGGATTGGACTAAGTGTGTGATATTATATGAAACTAATCAGATGTTGTGTGTTTTTAGTTGTGCTTCAGTACTCACTTCTGTTTATATGTGTGGAAGTATTTTCTGGCATTTGAATTTTTATTTTAATAGTCAGGCTGAAGCTATTGCTATTGAATGTGAATGTAGTTTGTAAAAAATGTTACTTTTTTAAAATGGTTGTATGTTGTAACTATGTGTAGTGCATTAGTTGTCTGCTATGTTAATAAGGGAATGTCAGTTGGTAGTGAAGTGTGATTAGACACAAGATAGACAAGTGTTTTGTTGTAATTGTGTGACTGCTAATGTGGATGTTCCTGGGGTGGGCGAAAAACCATATGCTGATTGTCTAAGTAGTACAGTTTACGCAATTGTAAGTTTAGTGACATTTGATTCTTATTATTAAATAATATGTCACTGACTAGGTGCAAATGGAAAATTCCCACCCGACCCCCTCAATTGAGGCGATCATAAATATTGTCAGGAACAGGTATGCAGTTTGTTGTGATCAGCAACAGTGCCTGATTTACAATTGTCAATATTTTGTACAAACGGTACAGTTAGTTATGTGACAAGTACCAAAAAAAATGAATGTTTTACATGAACACAAAAAATGTTATCAATTCTTACATTGGCTTCTATGTAAATTCTTAACTTGTAAATACTAAAACTGTAATGGAATGCATTTTTTTCACAAACTTATGCTTAGTTACATGTTGTTAGTATACTGCAGAGTAATATGTTAGACATTAACTTGTACTGTAATGATACACTGCTATTTGTAGTTCAATTATTAAACAAGTTATAAACAATGTACACTTGAACACAAATGTTTCTATTATGTACAAGTAGTTTTAAACAGTTTTAAGAGTCACTAAATTAGATTAAGTAATTGGTTATTAGTAACAGTTGTGTAAGTTAGGTTCTTGCATTATCAATAACAGTAGTTGTTTTACATATGTACAATACTAGTACTACGTCTGAAAGCGTGATAGTTCTACACTGTTGCATGGTGATCTAATGATGTTCTCTATATGTGAAGAGTCACTAGAAGTGTAAAAAGACTACTTCTGAGACTGTGGAATGTTTGTTTAATGTTATAAGGGTAGAATCTTTCACAGACATGTAATCATGGTTTCTCTTGTGACTGTAAATATTGTTGGCGCCGATTGAAGCCACTACAACAATTTTAATGCAGTCACTGATCTACACAAGATGTAACATGTCACAGTCTATGTAATGTCTGTATTTGAATTCCATTTTTTGTTGAAATTGTATTGTTTATTAACAGTTGTAAATTGTACAACATAGTAACGAGTTATGACATTTTGGGACAAAGTACTCATGTTAAAATGGTACATGTTTGTCCTATTCTTCTGAAATATGAAGGTTGTCATCATTCCTCAATATTAGAATACATGCATTTTTTCAGGTGATCTGGAATGTCTATTTAAAAGTAGTTGTAAATCGTCACACTCTAACCATACAGCTGTGGAGCTTAGTAAGGTTTTTAGATGCATTATCTTGTAAAGGCATGTAATCATGGTTTCTCTAGTGACTGTAAATATTGGTCGCCGATTGAGCCACTACAACAATTTCCATGTAGTCACTGATCTACACAAGATGTAACATGTCACAGTCTATGTAATATCTGTATTTGAATTCAGTTTTGTTGAAATTGTATAGTTTATTTACAGTAGTAAATTGTACAACATTGTAACGAGTTATGACATTTTTTGGGACAAAGTACTCATGTTAAAATGGTACATGTTTTGTCCTATTCATCTGAAATATGAAGGTTGTCATAATTCTTCAATATTAGAAGATATGCATTTTTCAGGTGACGTGGGAGTCTCTGTTTAAAAGTAGTTGTAGAGTCATCACACTCTAACCATCCAACTGTGCACCTTAGTAATGAGGTGTAATGTCCAGAATGCATGGATTGACCATGATGATAGATAATGCTGTGAGTGTCAAACAGTGATTGGTTGAAGACTATTCTACTAGCTGTGTAGTCTGTGATAGGAGTATCAACTCTGAGCCCATTGGTGTCAAATCTGTGCAACATAAGCAACAGATATTGAGATGAAGTCCTGAGCCGTATGGACTGAGTGCATCTGCCTCCGACCTTACACAGGCATGACTACATTCAGCATTAGTGAACAACTGTTGAAATTTGACACTTTTGGCTTTAGGAACAAAGAGAGTTATCCACAGCATGTCTTGTGTGGTTTCACGCTGTGAATTGCCACATGAAACACATATACATATTTTGATTACGTATGTTACTGTGAAGTACTGGCAGATTGAGGTGCCGTCTTCATCAAGATTGTTTATGACAGCCATCATAAACTCAGTACTGTCTTGCTGTATGTCTGCAGCAAATGTACTGCATCCAGCATATGTAGATAACACCTGTCGTAGTGGTGTTGGTAGTGTACATTGTTAGACTGGTCAGAAGTCATGTTGATAATCTGCTTCAGAGTGTTTGATAGGGATTGTCTTGTGAAGCAGATATTGCTTGCACAAAGTGTGGCATGTGTAGAAAAACTTGCATAGCTGAGTTAGCATAGCAGTTGACTCTATTGCTGTTGTCAAACAATGGTACAGGAGCTACACCAACTGATTTCTGATGATTGTTGGTCGTGGATGTTTACTTGAGGTTGTGGCCTTTTCTGAACTGTTTTTGTGTGAATCACTTGAGTGAAGCTTGCTGCTGTTTGTTGCTTCGTCTAGCTGTGACTGAATTGTGTGAGACAGACAGATATGTGAGGCAGTGGTATTAAAGACATTTGTGGCTGATGTAGAGTACGTAATCTGTTGTACTCAAGAATACATCGCTTGTCAGCATGTATTTTATGAGGTGCTATACTAATGATGTGCAATCCAGAAAGGCTTGCACACGATGAAGTGCAAGCGTAGCTCATGCCATCTTTGAATATGTCTGTACCTATGTCTATCATTGCCGAATCAAACTTAATCCCTGAGATTTGTGAATGGAGACAGCGTATGCAACACATAATGGGAACTGTTTCCTGTTTACGTAGATATCCTTAAAAACCTGGAATTTTACGCAGGTTCAATCTATGTGTACAGAGTGTTGCATGTTGTCAAACTGCACTACAAGTGTCTGAATAAATGTCTTCTGTACATTATGGATAAAGTCAGTGATGTTTCCCATGGCACCGTTTACCATGCCTTGTTCGACATCTAGATTACGTCGTAGCATGATACGTGCATTCTTACAAAGTGTGAGAACAGCTTCTAGGCCAGCTGTTCGTGAAACATCTGACTTCAGTTCACTTAGTCGTTCAGTCATCTTTGCTACTAGCTTTCGACTAAGAATAACGCCATCAACTGTATCAATTGCATGGAGAGTGACAATCTCTTGGTTCTCTCTTTGTAGCATTAGATTGTTGAATTCAGTGAATTTCTTTAGTAGTGGCATAAGACACACTATGTGTCTGGCAGTAGAGTATATGTCGCTGAAGACATTACATGCTGTTTCTATGCATGTACTATCTACTGTGATTTTTCGATCATTTAACATACAAACATGTTCTGTTGATAGAGAACCTGTGCGAGCTTCATCTAAAAGTGCTTTGTAAGCTACGTCACCACTTTGCCGCATGTTCTCAGACAACTCAACATAGGTGAATAATTCCCATATGTTATAGCCTGCAATGCAACCGAGGATATTCTTAGCTTGCTTGGCAGTTAGAGTTGTGAATACATGCTCTGCATTGACTGGTGCAAGTTGTAAAAGGTCTCCCAAGACAAGTATACTTTTGCCACCAAATGGCACTGCATCGTCAGTACCTAAGATCTGCTGTAGACGTAGATGAATACAGGCTAGCATGACATTGGAGACCATGCTGATTTCATCAACGATGAGTAGCTGCATCTTTGTGAACATGGAACGGAGCTGAGATGCAACTTCGAATGACAGTTTACGATACTCTCCAGTTATCTCATGTTCGACTGGCAACATAAAGAGACAGTGTAATGTTACTCCACCAATGTTGTATGCTGCTAGTCCAGTGGGAGCAGTCACAGCAACAGACATTGAAGAGCCTGTCACACTCCGTATTTCTGAAAGTGATAGCTTCAATCAGGAAACTCTTTCCTGTGCCAGCTGAACCACTGACAAACATTAGTAGTGGTTTGTGCTGAGTGCAGTCACACTTTTTGTTTCATGTAGTATCCCATGTTGGACAGCTTCAACCACTTTGGGTGTACTGTATGCTGCAACTGATTTAGTCTTTCTCTTATGTCATCTGGGTTGACCATAGAGTGTGTGCCATGTTGCATGGCTGTCTCAATTCTGAGATTAACAGTTCTGGGGCATTTAATGGCAGAGGGTCACCTAGAACACCTTGTCCTTCTGGATCAAGGTTGTCTTGTGAACTAACTGGAGTGTCTTGCTGAAGTTGCTCTCTGCCTGCTCGAGCTGTTCTTTCTCAGCTTTTGTCTTTCTATGTATGTTTGTGAGTAGTCGGTTTGGAAATTCTCATAAGTGAGATTGAACTGTTCTTCGAATGTGTCAAGTCACTATTAATTCAGACTCACTCCTCAGGGTCTAAATAGGAATAGGAGAGCAAAGTAGTAATGTTCTGTGCTCTCTGATGTGCCTAGATGCAGTTTGCAGTGATCAATGAGCCATGGTTTGTTCCTTTTCACAAGACAGCCATCTAGTCCATTGACTTTGTAAATGTGCCGTGTTGAGTCATGTGCTGCACCTGTCTTGTAGTCATACCACTTAGCCACCTCAAACAGACACATATCATTCATCTCGTTGTGTCTACGTGGGTAGTATGTGTCTATCAGGTTATTCTTCAAGATATGTTTTGAAGAAGGTGTATTGACAGCAAGCTGCTCAATTTCGGCATGAGGAATCAATACTGCCTTCCATTTCTCTTTGTAGTTTACATGAGAAGCGTACAGCGTCAGAACTTCCATACAGATGTGTACCCATTAGCGGTCACTGGCTTCGTAAGCTCCACATTCTCTGTGAAAGAGTCTTCAAACCCAATGACCACAGCTGAGATGTCAGGCTTTGCTTGAACTGGCAATATCTTCCCAAAAGATCTTGCAAGCTAGTCTGTTCATGTTTGGTTATATGCGAAGTTACATAGCGAACCAGGGGCTAGTGAGTTGTCAGCCACAAACTGAACATCTATGTTTGCTTGCCACATTAGGAAAAGAGTTGGGTTGTAGTCATTGATATACACCTCTTTTTCATCTCTGGTAACTCGTATACCCTCTTGGTTGATTTGCCTTCAAGTGGTGTCGCATTGCTGAGAAAGGTCATTCATGCCACCATTCTGACAAACTCTTCTAGAAATCCAAAGCGACATTACGTGTACCAATTCAATTTGTTCTTTACTGCTAGCGGCAATATTTTGCGCCAAATATGTCACTGGAACTTTGAACCAACTTCCATAGTGTGGACTGTCATACTTGTCTGGAATGTGACAAGTGATATATTTTTGATGAATGATAGCACTTGTGCATCATGATTCACCGATTAAGTGGCGCATCCTTGATCCATAATAACATATGGATATGAGGGCGCCTGGTGTGATATTCTGTCCTCCAAAAGTAGTAGTTCTACAATGCCTAGAGGAGGATTGTCCTTTGATAAGATGAAATTGAGAATGTCATGGAAGCGCTTGTGAAAGTGTCTTGTGACAGACACAGGATCAAGTGAACACATTTCTCCAATAGTCATTGATGAGATGCCTTTGACATCGGAATTTGCCCACTTCAACAGTTCAATGAGTTTGTCTCAGGCATATTCTGCACAACTAAGTGTGACAAACCATGTGGCTGCGCCATACTCTCGTAGCATTGTCATCACTTCTGAGTGTCTGCGATACCAATATTCTTTGGTGCCCCGCAGGCTTGAAAGTATGGAAGACAGATTCACTTGCACACTTTCATCTTTCTGTTTCAATTTCTCCAGAAATTGAGCAGCTGTAATTCCATCTAGTGGAGTTGTTAGCCGAATGGTATGTGCTATAGATGCAGACAGAATGCTAAGCTCACTTTCCCAGAGCAGATGGAACAGGTACTGAATGTTACGTCTGAATTTGCCATCTTTGCTCAGGATACGGCAGTGCGGTACTCAGCACCCTGTACCCGTCACTTCTCTTTCATCCAGGCGTCCGCCTGACCCTTTTGAAATAGGTCCAGGAAGCAGCGTGCTTCTAATGTTGCATCCCAAATGCTGACAGGCTCACCTTCCACCTGCTTCATTTGATAGAGATCAATGTTGTCTCCTAATGGATCTCTACCATGTAGTTGGTAGGTGAATTTGTACTGTTCACTACACATTGTCACTTGTCTGTGTAGTGACTTTCTCGATGATTGGCTTCTTGTTTCTAATAGATCATGTTTGCACAGAGAGGCTGGCCATTTGATCTATGTCAGGTCTATACAGAAGGAATTGTTGCTCTTTAAGTAGCTAGAGCAAGCTTTACCTTTGCAGGTTGACAACATCTTGCCAGATGACCTTGGCCTTTAGTACACCATTTACTAGAATGACCAAGCTATTTTCTGTTGAGATGAGCTTGAACATTTTCCTGTAGAGGAAGTGGTAGATAAATCACAGAACCCTTTAGAGATCTAACTAGCTCTTTCTGTGGAATCTTGCGTGTCTTTGTGTTCAGACGTAGAATCGTTTGGAATGATTTCATTGTCTGAATTAGAATACGTTCAAACATATTCAATGTTGAAATCTCAGTTGGTGTGACATCTGTTTCCATGTTGTTTAGCACTGACCTTGCTGGCAAAGTGTTGTACTTCAGTTTTGAAAAACAGTGTTTGCATAGTACAATGGTTTGTTGTGGATGAAAGTCAGATTTCAGAAGCAAGAATGCTGTGAGGCGCAACCACATGTCATTGTATGATGACCAGGTTTCTAGGTTTACTGTGACAGTTTTGTTTTGCGTAGCACAAGCAATTCGCATGACTTACCTATACAGAAATCAAACTTCGATGCTTTGTTATCTCAAACTTAGCAATTTCCTTTCCATACTGTTTCAGAATATCGTTTTCTAACACTGAAACAGATTTTTCTGTTGAAGTGTGACACTGGAAATTCCCTGTTTCTGGCTCAGAAGGAATGTGTTGCACTTTTTTCATGAAAGTGATGACACCGTGCATGTCACCTGACTGCAATAAGTCATTTAAACAAGTGTACTGATGCACAGCTCGCTGTACTTCATATACTCTGTAGACAAAGTTTCGCATGCCTGTGTGATGCACTGCGAGCATCCGCATGTTGTGAAAAAAACTATCACAAACACCACTTATCGAGACATGCAAGTGAGTGACCCATGAGTCCAGTATATGGGCGTATTTCACAATGATCGATTTCAGTAAATAGCTTATATCTATCTTTTCGATCTGTTATTATGAATAGGTTAACAAACTGTTCTACTTTTTGAAATGATGATTGCCTACGGTTGCAGGTAGCATCACATGACCATGTAAGGCAGTGCCGTTTATTCAAGACTATGGTTGGACCACAGTCATCGTCAGTATCTAATTGATTGTCATCAGAGATACTGAGGACATTTGAAAGTTGGCCGGGCTCATCGATATTGAATGTCTGCTGTTTCGTAAAGTCATGATAAGACTCTTCCCAGAAATATGCTTCTGAGTGCTGTGTGTGCATCCACTGTCCTGTGAAGACATGGCAGAAGTTGTCAACAGTCAAACAAGGATACTGTTGAAGCCTTTTTTTATGCTATATACAAGTTTCCTGAATTGTTCAATGACATGAGACATCTTACGCCACAATCTTTGTAGTACAAACAGTGCTCTGTTGACAAATGTTTGTACTTTCAGACGTAAATTCATCAGAGAAAGGTGACTCTTGATCTGTTGCGGCAATGCAGTACCAGCAATAACAGTCTTTGAATACGCTACTTGCTAGTGATGAAAATACTCTTTTCT
This sequence comes from Neoceratodus forsteri, assembly GCA_016271365.2. Classification (NCBI taxonomy): domain Eukaryota; kingdom Metazoa; phylum Chordata; order Ceratodontiformes; family Ceratodontidae; genus Neoceratodus; species Neoceratodus forsteri. The sequence continues at coordinate 118,301,041 of CM028136.1, read as the reverse complement.
AAGTTGTAAGTCACAATTTTTCATTCGTTGTTGATTTGGCGTCTCTTGTGGTTACCTCAAGATAGTTATGTTTTGTCTTACAGATCGACACAACTTTGTGCTATTATACATTCAGTTTCTTTTTATGGATTTTGTTTCTTTGTGCAGTGACTTGATGTGGTCACTGTTGCAAATCTCTCGATTCTCATTTTTGGGTAACTTTACTTTAGTTTGTTGCCTTATACAACAATGTAGTACTATTATGCGCTCCTTTTTGAGATACCCCTCGTCTGTATTTGGTTAATTTTCAGGTACTCTAGTTGACAGTCACAGTAAGCAATCTTACAGAGTATCGAGCACCTGTGAGAAAAGAAAAAAAAGTTTTAGAATATGATTCAGCATTTCTTATAGTATTGTATTACTAGAATATCATGTAAAGAATATTAACAATTTGGTGAAAAGAAGCAAATGATAGCTGTTATGAATGCATTGCACAGCTGCTATGTAACATCAAGAAACTTATTCTCAATATTTGTGGAGATTGCATGTTTTCTTCACGTGTTCTTATTATGATGGATGGTATTTTGTTACTTTAATATATGTTTAATGCTTTGTGGCATATTATATGATAATCAAGTTGATGATAGAGTATAAAGTGGAGCAAGAAATTCAGGTGACAGTGGCACTATTAAATGTATCACAATTAGTATATTTAATAATAAGAAGATATGCCTCTATTGCTGTGTGACTGTGTGTGTGTGGCAGAAGTGGTAGCTATGTTTCCATATTAGCGATATTTCAATATTGATGCTGCACAACAAGAACATAATGTTTCTTGTGCTGAGTGTGTATTGTTGTTCGAGCTGTGATTTTTCACAACATGCCAAAGAATATTTTCTCTATATGTGCTGTGCAATGATGAAGTTTCTTGCAGAAATAACTGTGTGGAAGACAGTGTGAAATTAGTGTGGATGCGTTTCTGAACAGATAAATTCAATATGTTCAAAATGTGTGTGAAAATTCTAAATATTTCTGATTTACAAACTTGTGCATTTCAGTTCACAGGTACTACTCTTTGTGATCTGTATACTTTTCAGTTCAGGTTTTCTTTTGATTGAAAATGGGTCTGAAAATCTAACCTTCTGATTGACTATGATCCAATGTCAGTGCCGGTATTTCTCAATGAACCGCAAAAAAAGTTATATTCAGGACTGCATTACTTGTGTTGTAGCCAACCAGAATAACAACTTTTCATACCATCTTTGTACCACTTTAAACAAATGAATGAACAAGACCATGATGTCCCACACACACACACACACACACACACACACACACACACACACACAGAAAACTAACAAACACAGTACTCATTCAAAAAACCTCTAAGACTGACATCTACCAGCAAATAGCTAAGAAAATGCGTGTATCATAGCTGTCAAAGACTGGCAATCCATTATGGCGGAAACCCTGACATGTCCATTCATGGCACTGTTAGTTATGAAAGTGCTGTGACTGTTGCCTGGCTATTCAGAAAATCTATAAAATGCCAAGTCCTTTATTGTATTTACTAATCTCACATGTGTCCCAAACTACTGGCAGGCACAAGTCCTGACAAAAAAAAATCTTCAATGAATATTACCCAGTAACCCAGATTCAGAACTCTCCGTGGTAGCTTTAGTCACAAAATGCATGCCCTATCACATAATAGGTCCACAATAGTTTATATATCAAACAGCCAGAGGATTCTTATTCATAAAAGTTCTATAAAATAATTTGTATTTTATATATTTTTAAAAATACTTTTGCTCCATTTTTCCTTTACAGTGCATTTTCTAAGTGCAATAATAAACTCAGAATGGCTGATATGAAATACTGTACCTTCAGATCTTATAAACCCCTTATCCTGTGTTGCCGGGTCTCATGCGCCTCTGGTTGGTTGGGTTTCCCTACACTATCAGTCTGGAGAATGTTGTACTTCAGATGTACTATTTCTGAAAAGTGTAGATTTAATTTGTCGCTTTACTTGATGATGCTGTGTTTTGTTTATGTTTTCTGCGTTTTCATTGGTGATGAAAGCCAATATTCTGAGAAATTTAACATATAAGTGCAATGTTATGAGCAGAGGTTGTGCAATGAATATATAAGGCCGTTTAGTGTAAAAATACAACAAATAAGTGTTTGCAGTGTACACTGTACAGTTTATGGAGTGCGATAATAAGCATTATAAATCTTAAATATCTACTGCACTGAGTTTGAGAACTTATGTAACAGATTATGTGTTTACAATTGATAATTAAGTCATTTCCATAAAATGTGAAACTGTCAATATATAGAAAGTTTTTGAAAAGTACTTTAGATAAAACACGAAAACCTCAAAAAAATACTTCGTGCATTGAAAATACTGAAGAATGGCCAAAATCAGAACTTGACTTGTTTGCCGTTTCTCCACACAGACAAGCATTGAAAAGCATTTATGTGGAGATACCCTCTGCTGCCCTTTCAGAAAACTCACCAATTGAATTTTATATAGCAGGACTGTGAAGACTATTTGGATCTAAACAACACACTTCTTTACCTGGTTTGCGAAGTACTGAAGCGATGGTAGTGATATACCTGCAGTGGCCAAAGTGTGCCTTATAAACTGCCCAGTGGCATTTTTCAGTCAGCTGGATGCACTGTCGGTGATCGCTCATCAGTCAGAGCACAACTGTTACCTTGCTAGGCTGTCATAGAATCTAAAGGAACTTCAAATGAAGAGACTTTCTGCATTTACTTGGGGTTATTTACAGACACCCCAGGAAACATGAAATCACAGACAGATGATTGATAATGTAGGTTTAATAAAGCTTCTTCAATCTCAGTAGAGGTAGAACTGTTGGGACACTTGCACAGAGTTTTTTTCAAGAAACTGATGCTGAATGCGTGGATAAAATTAAACTGACACGAATAGGGACAGCTTCGCCTGATGAGTGGAGATGCTGGTTTTATAAGCTAAAGTCTTGGCCGTCTCTGTTTGTCAAAGGGTTAAAGTGACCCCAGAGTCCGCCTGGGGACACTCAGAAGCCCTGCTCACCTCCAACGCTAAATACCCTATAGACAGAGTGGGTATGAAAGTGTTCAGCCTCCCTGCAGGCAGCAGGGTCTGCAACCAAGATAATAATTTTTCAGCAAATCATTAGAGTACATTTTTAAAATCTGATCATAAGAAAGTCCTTTGCATCTGTGGTGTAAGAAAAATATGCAGTGAAATCCGCAGGTGGTAGAAAAGGTATCTTGTAACTGTGTGTTTAGGTACAAAATGTTGTTTGCATTTCTGTTTAAAAACACAATAGTTTTGCATGATTGTCAGATGAAACTGTAGCTGTCAGCAACTCTCAGTCCCATTTTCTGAAATGTATCGGCTAACCAGTGCTGTCCAGGGAGGTCATGGGGTCAGTATTGATGACTAGTGCTGCGGGAGGTTTCTCAGTCTCTCCTTTGGGCGCTTGAATCACAGGAAACTGCATGAAAGCTTGATCACGGATAATGGGTGTCACTAGTTACAATTTTTCAGCTAACTTTGTTTCATTTTATGGTTTATCACATATAATCAAAAATGACATTTCTTCTCTGGTTTATCTCAATGACATTATCAACCTGCATAGATAATGAGATTAATTGTTTTGGAAGGGTTTGCAAATCTGATCTCAGCTCTGAGGTTCCCGATTTTAATTAAAGAATAATGATTACACATTCTTGGTCTGGAGTGAGATCAAAGGCAAACAGGGTGTACCCTTGGGTAAATTCTGACGGTTAACTAAGCGGTCGATCTTTCATAGATTTCCTGCCGCTAGTACTAGATTATAATATTCTCACAGCATTCCCATTTCTAAAATCTGGCTGCAGAGGTTTAGCGGGATTTGTTCACCGTCAGATACAGAGCCACAAAATTAATGTTATAATGCTTAAAGTTAAAGGGTTTTTAGTATAGGAACCACTAAAATGCATCATTGTTCACCAAATCCCATGACTATCATTTTTGGCAACTGTCCCAAAACAAATTATCTTGATTTGTAGACCCCTGCTGCCTGCAGGAGGCTGAACACTTTGATACCCACTCTGTCTATAGGGTATTTAGCGTTGGAGGTGAGCAGGGCTTCTGAGTGTCCCAGGCCGGACTCGGGGGTCACTTTAACCCTTTTGACAAACAGAGAGGCGGCCATGACTTTTAGCTTATAAGGCTCAGCATCTCCACTCATCAGGCAGAAGCTGTCCCTCGTTACGTGTCAGTTTAATTTTAATATCCACGCCATTCAGCATCAGTTTCTCTTGAAAAAACAAGTCTGTGTGCAAGTGTCCCAGCAGTTCTACTCCCTACTGAGATGTGTGGAAGGAGCTTCTTTATTAAAACCTACATTATCCACCATCTCTGTCTGTGATTCATGTTTCCTTGGGTGTCTTTGTAAAATAACCCTGCTGGTAATTGCGTGAAAGGGTGTCTTCTACCAGTTCAGCACAGATTCTAAGGACAGCCCTGTAGGGTAACAGTTATTGCTCTGACTGATGAGCCGATCACCGACAGTCACATCCAGCTGACTGAAAATGCTTCCACTGGGTAGTTTATAGGCGCACTTTGGCCACTGCAGGTATATCACTACCATCCGCTTCAGTGATTTTGCAAACCAGGTAAAAAGTGTGTTGTTTAGATCCAAATAGTCACCGGTCCCTGCTATATAAAATTCAATTGGTGAGTTTTCTGAAAAGGGCAGCCAGAGGGTATCTCGTACTTAAATGCTTTTTCAGTACTTGTCTGTGTGGGAGAAACGGCAAACAAGTCAAGTTCTGATTTTGTGCATTCTTCAGAACCACAATCTCGAAAGCCATGTTTTTAGAACAGGTCTCTACTTTTCACGACCCTCGAGATCCTTTTGCCTTTGGCGTTTTCTTTTATGTGAGTTTTAGTTTTGAAACACCTCTTTTAAAAAGTAGCTGGGGGCCAATGAGAAGCGACGGGTGTACTCTGCGGCTTTCTTTTACCTCTCTTTGAAACAATCAGCCCTGAGCCTACCCTGAGTAGGGCTTCACCCCTGACATCTTTTGAGCAGCTGCTTTTCGTCACATGCCCCACAACATCCTTTGCAACATTTTTAGCAGCTGTCTGTAGATGTGGTTTTGCAATTTCAAACCCCTTCTTAAAATGGAACTGCTTTTCTGAACAGATCTGAAATCCCTCCTATACCAGAACCATACATAGTGGGAAGACCATGAAAGCCTGGCAGACCGTATCCTGCCTGTGCCTTTTAATAGCTTCTGTACAAGGCAGGGTCCCCATAATGTCTCTAACAATCACCATCCTTGTTTAAATTTTAGAGCACTCTCTGGGGCTAAGTGCAACTTCACTATCACCTTCCAAATCGAAATGGTACAGGTTCATTTGATCATTCTTTATTTCAATAATGACTGTATCGATCTGATGTTTTACTGACTGTTTGATAATGGGGTTTATAAGTAGGTCCAGGTCACTATCTCATTATCTTGGCCCTAACCCAGTGCGCATCTCAGCAAAACTTTAGACTGTCACCACTAACTGTGTGTGATAATGTCAGTGTATATATAATATGTAAAATCTTCATTAATATCTGGAGGTTCTTTGCTAGATTCTTTTCCTACACCTACCGAGTCTGCTAAAACCCAAAATGTACTGTAACTGTCCATGCATAAAACAAAATACATTTGATGTCACTGTCAACGCTTATTTCTCTCCGACGGTTTGTTGTTCCAAAACCACTGGCAGTTCATTTTACTTCAAATATGCTTTATTAATTTGAGCAATAACACCAGCCATGTTAGGATAATATCCGATGGGATTTTAATGCTGCTGACTCAGTAAAGGGTCCAGTTGGTGGTGTTTTACTGTGGGCTATGTTTAGAGGTTGATAGAGCATACTGAACCTGTTTTTCTGTGCAGGCACATTGTCCCAGGTATGAGAGGTACTGAATTTCTGCTAAGCCCACTTCCATTTCTTAGGTAGTTCAAGCGTTGTGGTAACTTTACAGTAAAAGTGGATATAGTATTGTTGGGGAAAATGTTATGCGATGCATTGCTGGGCAATGTAATATAAAATCCATTTTGAGCATATTAAGCCTTATCTGCTTCTAATGTCCTGAACTTGTGTTCTCAACCCAGCTATTAAATTTATCAGGCCACCCCTCTCCACTTTACCAGATACCAAAGTTTTTCTGCCACGCTTTTTCTCCCTTCAGTATTTTCTGCACCCTGTACACACTGTCCTCATTAGGTTCAATTTTTGCAGCTCCTCTGCTAAAAGTACCTTTAATGTCTTCTGATAGTCTTTTTAGCTTATAGGTGGGCCTCTGTGTCTTTAAGACCTCCACAATAAATATCTCATCTGAGTACGCCTGTTCATATCCCTTTTCAAACACCCCTTTTAGCTTAGATAGTCTCACGTGATCATCTTTCTGAAGGGTACCCTTTGTTTTTGCCAAGAACAGAATTACCCGTATAGGATCTTCACACACCCAGGGCATTGGAAGGGTTAACATCCACAGGTCTGTGTTTATGCTTCTGTGATAAGTATGGTTGTGGCTGTGCACCAGGTCTGACAACACATCTGTATATCTCCAAGTATTCTGGGTTGTAACGTAACGCCACATGCGTGACTTCAGTGTCCTATTAAATCTTTCTACAATGCTGGCCTTTAACTTCATTATTGTCGCAAAATGGTGTATTTTATTTTGTTTTAATAGGTTCTTTAAGGAAGCATTTAGAAACTCTTACCCTGATCAGTCTGCAGCTTTGAGGTGTGTGCGTCCAGTTTTAAAAATAGTTTTAAAGGCTTGCATCACGCCTTGCCTGACTTGTCTCTTAAAGTCACTACCCAGGCATACTTGGACAGCACATCGATGCACTGGGGATGTATTTAAACCCATTATTGTACTTTGCATATTGACTCATATCCACTAAATCAGCTTGCCATTGTCTGTCTGTGTCAGAAACAATAACAGGATTTCTCTTAAATCGGACTCTGGCTGCTTGTGTAATGAATAGGGCTCCTGCTTGTCAAGCCATTCTGCAACACCTTTCCTGGTGACCTCTTTATCAAGTTTTTTGCAGCCTTATACAGCTGGAGTCACCCTGTGAAACTACCCACTTTTTTGCATTAAAATATATATTCTGGAACAGGTGATCATTCATCTCCTTTCGTCAACACCCTCACACATCTGCTAGCTAGCAAAACTCTTGTCACCAGTAAAATAAAGTATGTGCTCTTTTGTTCTTTTAAAACACTATGACAACCACAAATTGCAATGCATGATTATATTTTTATTTATAAATACACACGTCATAACAGTATTTGAATATTTACTTTATAATACATCAACTAATGCATAGGTTCTACATACAAAAGGCATAACACTATGACAACCACAAAGGGCAATGCATGATTATATTTTATTTATAAATACACATCGCCATAACAGTATTTGAATATTTACTTTATAATACATCAACTAATGCATATAGGTTCTATATACAAAAGGCATAACACTATGACAACCACAAAGGCAATGCATGATTATATTTTATTTATAAATACACGCGCATAACAGTATTTGAATATTTACTTTATAATACATCAACTAATGCATATAGGTTCTATATACAAAAGGCATAACACATGGTAGTATGCAACAGATTATATAATAATTTTGTTTTTCTACTCTTCAATTTTACACGCTCACAATACCCTGAAACAGCAACTTTTGAGCTGTATGTTTTACACATGCATTGGCATCGTCCACTTCACCTTAGTGATGAGGTATGCACAATACATACACACATATGCCATACACCACTAAAATAATAAGGCTGATTTTGAAGACATTCTGTTACATCAAAAATGACATTCACCTTGCATACTGCTCTACGGTTACTGTTTTCCATTAGGTCAACATAGAATCTCCATAAAGGGGTGGCAACTCTTTAATCAGAGTCAGTGTGTTTTCTGCCAGTGAAGCAGCAGCATCTTCAGAGCAGACATTTAATGCAGGCTGCTTTCCAAAGTATAGGTTCCTTTAAAATGTCCTTTATCACATGGTACATTGTAGACATCAAGACTGTCTGGAATATTGGAAGCATGCCATATGTTCCATCTGAAAGTACATTATAATACACTATTTAGGAAAAGCATATGCTAAATCTGGTTTATGAAACACAACAAAAGCGATAAAAGAAGCAAAATTTATGATGTCAGACTCAGACCCCCTCGTTCTGCAAACTAAACACTAAAAGTCAACAGCAGTACAGATAAAACCACAAAAGTGTATTACATCATAAAGGTTGTATAAACTCTATAGCAATTTTAAACATTGCTTCCTCAAGAGTAGCCCTCATCCTTAAAATAATCCACAGTTTCCTTTTGGGGTCCCTCTGAGACCATCAAAAGACCTTGGCATGTCTCTAAAAGTACAGGCGGTGCTTGTCCTGGCGTGGTTTAAAACCAGGTTGTTTAGCTTTGTGTCTGACTAGTTGGTAAATAAGCCTCTGGATGCACTGACAGGGTGTTTCCATTGTTGTATACTCTGGAAAAACATAAGCATTTAGCAAGTGGTAAAGCCAGGGTAACAATATGAACAATATTAAATGGCAACAAGTAGCAGTTTTGGGGTGGGGGTGGGGGGTGTTTTAACAATGAAACAGTGTTCTTGAATTTCTTATATCATTTTTAAAGGGTCTTTTTTGACCAGTGGATTATTTCAGCAAGCAGAGAAGCCAGGTTAACAACACGCACAATATCACAAGGTTTTTCTGCTTTGTAGTACACACACATGGCTGATGACGACCATGATATAAAGTCACAAAGACATTCATCGCCTTCCATGAATATATCAGCAATCACTTTAACATTTTCTACAAGTGGTAACACAGATTCATTTATATATTTATCTGTATCCTCCCATACTTCTGGAAGGGCAAACATCATCAGTTCATAGGCTGCATGTATCTCACAAAGGCAAATGTCATATTGAGGTGAACCAAACAGTGATGGATGACAGTAATGGCTTAGGATCAGATACATAAACCTTGATTCTTCTCTCGTACTTGTATCTGCATGATTATCTGTAAAATAAAATATGACACATTTTGGTACTGAAATGTTTCCATGTAGTAATTTGGGGGGGGGGGGCAGGTGTTGGGGTAATTTTTACAATATAAACAGTGTTCCTGAATTTCTTTTAGAAATTTTTAAAGGAGCCTTTGCTGACCAGACGGCAGGCATCTTTTTAATTTCACCGTCTGTCTGCTGTAACATTTGCATAACTAGCCACATGGGGTCATCAGATTTTCTCACATCATTTAAAACATGACTTATAGTTTCCAGGGTACAATTGGTCATATTTAAACCCTGATGCTTCATAGCGATTGCCAAGATCACGGGCATGAGCTGTCCTATATGTATGGCTTGTGAAACATTTCTGTATGCTTCTTTAGACCTTAAGTCATCAAGGACACATGAATGGTTTTTCTGACTCGGATCATCTATCTCACACCCAGGAAGGAATCAACCAATTCACAATGTATCACCCTCTGTATCACTGAAGCAATTGACCACGGATGGTATGATACATAATGTACTTACAATACATATATCGTTGTCAGTTTTGGGGGGTTTACTAAGGCCTGATTTTTCACATGAGGCCCCCCGTCTAATCTCAGTAGAAGAAGAGGGTTGTGTGTGATCACAGCCTGTTCTGTGACATTTTGAAACATTCTATCGCCTCTGTATTTCTAACATACTGGTTCTCACACATCTCATTAACAACCACATTTGTATCTTTCACACAGCAAAGACAGTCGAGCAGTAGATTTGTGGAAAGTCGAGAATCCATGCTGTCCGAATATGACTGCTGCTCCATCGCAAATCCTTCAGTCTATTAAGTAAAACAAAAACAGCATTGGTCCTCTGACTCATTATAGGTAAGATTTAGTTCTACTGCTAACTCATCTCCCCAGTTATGCCATGTAATCGCTACATTTTTTATATGTTAAAATGCATTTACCTCATCAAGGCAACTCTTTCTTCATTTTTCTCATCTTTCTCTTTCTAGCCTGGGCCTGACTGCTTGTGGCTGCATTATCATCATCATCACCCTCTGGTCAGAGCGCCCTCTTGGCTCTGTCTTGCATTTCTTTTCACAACTTTCTGATGTTTTTTGGCAGTGTCTCACTGACCAACATCTCTGGCCCCTTCTTGTCACTCTCTGTTTTGGTTTCATAGTAACTTCTTTTCTGCATCAGATTCACACCCCAGCAACTCTTCAAGGTCTTGCAGTGGTGTTCTTCAGAAGGACAGTCAGGTTTAGGATTTTCTGATTCACCAAACTGTTCAGCAAGTTTCTTTTATGTCAGACACTCTTCCACTCAACAAGACTTGTGTGGGGCATCTGTCACACCTCACGTAGTACACATACGTTGGTTTGGGTTGTGGGCCCCGACAAGCTATCTTCTTGCTTGGCTTTTCATCTCCAGACTTTCATTAGGTGGTGTACAATCTGACCTGTTACAGGGATGTTGAAATGAGAAGCGCTTCCATCTTCTTGCTTGATGTTTTGATAATCTGCTCCAAGTCTCTAAAACAGAATCTGAGAAATCTCTCAAAAGCTGTGCCTTCTGGCTTCAAATGCAGGGTTTATATAATGCTTAGCAAGATGGACTGCCTTGGTAAAACCATCACCACACACCTCATCATACTATACATGGTAACGTGTCAGAGGTACATCTGTTGTAGCCCCTTTCAAAACATTATAAATATCACACACATTTCATTTCAGCCTTCTCCTTGATACTACACAGAGCTGAGGGGGTGAACTATAGGTATGTGTATTCCTTTTTCTTATATAGTTTTATTCTTTCTAATTCATGACAAAAGTATAATTAGTTTTAGCGATTGTTGCAATGCTATCCAGAGAAAACTGCTGAACCATCTTATTTACACAGAGGTCCCCTTTTAGCTTATAAATGTTACATGCGATACATAAAGCTATCCTTTGATGCAAGTCTGACACAGTCCTTACAGATGCATGTTAAATAATTTTGTATACTGTTACAAAAACAGAAAAAAGGGTACTCACACAGGCAGATGAATTCCCTCGGGGTGGGGGTCTCCACACAGATCTGTGACATCTCTGTACGATCAGGTTCCCTCCTAGATACTTCTTTCTGAAAATATTCCTAACCGTAACACACACATGCCCCCGCAGTTATACAATAGGCCTACAGGGGTCACACCACCACATAAACACTAACTGATTTTTGGGGTGAAGGAGACACGGTGATGAAGAGGGGACAGGGGTCTGAGCCAGGATGGTGGGGGTGCAGGAGAAAGGAGGGACACAGGAGTTCAACCTAGCATGGCGGGACTCGGGTTCGAGACAGGATGGTCTGGCAGGGGCTCAAGGAGTGTACGAGAATGAGGGGTGGGGGGTAGGGTCAGCCAGGATGGTGGGAGTGCAGGAGACAGGAGGGGACGAGGAGTTCAACCTAAAGCATGGTGGGACTCGGAGTTCGAGACAGGATGGTCTGGCAGGGCTCGAGGAGCAAAAGAATGAGGGGTGGGTGACAGGGGTTCGAGCCAGGATGGTGGGAGTGCAGAGACAGGTGGGGATGCAGGAGTTCAACCTAGCATGGTGGGACTCGGGTTCGAGACAGGATGGTCTGGCAGGGGCTCGAGGAGTGTACGAGAATGAGGGGTGGGTGACAGGGGTTCGAGCCAGGATGGTGGGAGGCAGGAGACAGGTGGGGATGCAGGAGTTCAACCTAGCATGGTGGGACTCGGTCAGACAGGATGGTCTGGCAGGGGCTCGAGGAGTGCACGAGAATGAGGGGTGGTGACAGGGGTCGAGCCAGGATGGTGGGAGTGCAGGAGACAGGTGGGGATGCAGGAGTTCAGCCTAGCATGGGTGGGACTTCGGGTTCGAGACAGGATGGTCTGGCAGGGGCTCGAGGAGTGTATCGAGAAGAGGGGGGCGTAAGGCAGCACAAATGGTGCTGTTAGGTCATTTCCTGCATGAGGAGGGCACTGGGGTTCGAGCGCATGTCATTTTCCGCTAAAAGGGGCTGGACATGGGTTCAATGCGTGTCATTTCTGCGCAAGGGCGGCACGGGTTGAGGTTGCATCACTCCCAGAAGGGCGGGGCTACGCATTTTTAGGGAGGGAATTCCGGTTTAACAAGGGGCGATTCTGATTGGTCCATTTTAGGCCACGCCCACCTGTCAAATGACGTGGCACGCGCTGATTGGCTGAAATTTAACATTTGACGAGATATATGAACTTATACTACTCATGTAGCTCATTTGAAAGTTCTGCATGTTTCACTTTTATCTGTAACATATGCAATCAAGTATAGTGATGACAGATATTTTGCTCTAATCCCACACAGTCCCATAAAATGTCATCAATAAGTGCCCTATAAACCAGCACAGATCTCCCCTCAGTCTTCTGTATTCTAGTGAAAACAAATCCAATGTAGCTAATCTGTTCCTACATTTTAATTTTTTAACTGCTGGTTTAAGTTTTGTGGCTCAACGTTGTATGCCCTCCAGAAGCTTAATATTCATCCTTGTGTTTGGTGCTGAAAACTATGCACAATACTCAAAGTGTTGCCTAACCAATGAGGCATACAAAGGGAGTATTACTTTTTAATTTCTGTTTTCTATATGCTGCTTAATACAGCCCAATATTCCTCCAGCCATTTCAGCCATAACCTTACTATTTGATGTGAATTTTATGTCATCAGATCCTAGTACCCCTAAATCTTTTTCCTCAGTAACCTTCTTCAAATTGTGTCCATTAAGCATATATTCAGCCTTAATGTTCTTTTTACCCAAATGCATAACTGAACATTTTTCCAAATTAAATTCCAAACTATGCCTGCTGGTCCATCTTTCTGTACTACACAGTTCAGCCTGCATTCTCTCTGTATCCTCTTTAATTTGTATCACAGAGCCCAGCTTCATGTCATCTGCGAATTTTGAGATCCAAACACCTTCCTTACAACTCATTGATGATATGTAAATGTTAAAAAGTCATGGGTCCAACACAGACCCCTGAGGTTCACTGCTAGAAACATCTACCCAATCTGACTTATGACCCCTTAAGTTGACATATTGCTTTCTACCTGAAAACCATGTTTCTATACAGGAAACTTAGTTTTCATACAATTATATGTTAAGTAAAACCCCCTACAAGTTTGCTATGTGGAATTTTATCAGATTCCTTATTGTAGTCTAAATGGACAACATCCACAGGGTTTCAGTCATCTAGTGCTCTGCTAACCTTATCAAAGAATTCCAGCGGGTTTATCTGTCAGGACCTTCCCTTTAAAAACCCATGCTGTGATTTATCCATCAACCCGTTTCTCTCTTTTTTTTTCCCCATAGGTTCGGATTAAATATATAGGCTATTGTTTCATCTGAACTGAGATTCAGTTGTTATAAGCCTAATATTCCAACATCATAACTTCCCTCTCTAACTAAGCATCCACGTTTCTATTTAATTAACTCATAAATTAGGTTTTTATTTAAAGACACAAAGACAAATTAAAATTTGAAACAAATAGAAACCAAAAGATGTCATTACCTAATAAGATAAATAACTAAGCTTATCTAGCTTATACTTATATGTGTGTGTGTGTGTGTGTGTGTGTGTGTGTGTATATATATATATATATATATATATATATATATAGAGAGAGAGAGAGAGAGAGAGAGATTATACATTTGACTATTTCCCCCCAAATAATAATGAGGATATCAACATATTCCTTCTTGCATTATTGTGTGGAAGAGGTTCCATATTTTTTTTTCAAATGTTATTTTATTTATTTTTAAATGATGAATACATTCCTGTTTTGAGGCATCTATCATAACATTTATCCATGTCTCAGAAGCTTTTTGTATACCATTTAATATTTTTGTCCAGAAATTTGTAAGAAATGGACATTCATGAATCAAATGAATTAAATTGCCTGAAGTATTTTTACATCTTGGACTGGTTTCTGATATAGTATTATGTAAGCAATAATAAACAACAGGGTGGGTGGTATTGTGCTATACCAGACCACCCAAGGGTGTAATGAGCCTTATAGCCCTTGGAAGGTCTGATATAGTACAATACCGCTCACCCTGGAGGGTATTATTGCGCTTAGAAAATGGGTTATGTGTGTATTTTAAAAAAGACAAAAAGGAAATCACAAAAATGAATAGAAAATTAGTTCAAATGTATATAAAATGTTTTTGATTGTAAAGTAGTCCCTCTAATGCTGTAGTGCTTTACTTGCCAGCAGAGGGCAGTGCAGTTTTTATACTTTTTTTTTTTTAGTAACTTGGTGTTGTATTACACTGATGCTTGTTTGTGGAACCTCCCCCCTTCCCGATGTTCACCAGTGGTCCATTTTATTTGTTTAGAGAGAGAGAGAGACTCGCCACTTTTGTCCACCTTCAGCAAGTAGGGCGCCTGTTTCATACTGATAAAAGCCACAGTTTTATTTTTCATCTAGTAAGTCCGACTCCGAATGAAAGCTGGTGCAGTACCATTACCCATGCAGACAATTACCCATACCACACAGCCAGACTTCTCGTCGTGAAGTGGCCAGACCCCAAAACCACTGATTATAGCAACACTGTTGCTGGAGCGGTTCCCACAGAATGTGTTGCTGCCGTTTGATGGAATGTTTCACTAATCAGATCATGAGTAAAAGTTAAATGTACTGACTCGCTTCTCTCTCACAGGCTCAGACTGCATTTTAGGAAGTGGCAGTCTGTTTTTATTTGGGAAGGGGGTTAGCAACCAGTTGTAAGTAATGCTCTGAAAACTAGGGCTGTGCTGTGTATGAGGCTGATTTCTGGTATTTGTATTTGGGTCTCTCTCACAGTTGAAAGTGGGAACACAGAAGTCAGAGTGGTAAAGTGAGCTAAGAGAAAAAAAGGCAAGCAACTTTGTGTAAGGAGTTTCATTTTTATTTTTTCTACTGGCTTCACTGTGCACATTTTAGCAGGAGTAGTCATTAAGTTTAACATTTTATTGGGAGAATGTCTTGTGGACAGGCATCAGGACTTAGCTCTCGCTAAGTGACACAAGAAAATGGCTGGTATTTCAAAATTAAATGAGGGTGTTTCAGCCAATTAGAGACCAGGCTGCACAATGTGATTATAGTGATGGGGTTGGCTGAGCTGGTACTTTTAATAGCCAGGCATCGGTTGTCTGATAGATGCCAAGCTAGAAAAGTCCCTCAGCCAATCAGAGACTTGGACTACTTTTACCCATTTTTTAATTTATCTATAGAGTTTCAGTGGAGTAAAGTATGCCAATTGTAATATATTATACTGAATTTGCTGGAGTTTACTTGTTTTTATTATAATTATAGGGGAGGCAAATATTTCCTTCCATAGTTCATCTGAAATTTGTATATTTATATATTTTTCCCATATTTGTTTTGATTTTTATATATGATGTTTAAAGGGACTTTTAAATATGTAAAGGGGCTCAATAAAGGAGGAGAAGAGAGTTTACTTAAGAGGAAGGAGCGGGTCAAAACTAGAGGGCACAGCCTCAGACTGCAGGAAAAAGACACAGGAGCAATGTGAACGGGTGTTTCTTCATGGACAGGGTGGTGGAGCCATGGAACAGACTACCAGACAGAGTGGTGGGGGCTAAATCAGTGGAGAAATTCAAGACAGCATGGGACAAGCATATGGGGCTGAGAATAGGGGGGAGGCAGAGGCTGGCAGGGAGTGTAGGGGGAAAAAATGGCAGATTAGATGGGCTGGTATGGTCCTTTTCTACCATCAAACTTCTAATATGATTCTATGATTTTATGATATCCATTGGAATATCTTCATTTAATCATTTGTAAAGTAATGTTATTAACTTCTTTTTGTTGTTGTTGTTTTAGAAGAGCTAATGATGTAGTATGTTTTACAGTTAAATTACCATTTGTTGTTTTATATCATTTTTGATTTGTAGGTACATATAGTAATGATTGTCTGGTATATTATATTGTGCCTGAATTGTTGTAAAATGTTTAAATATATTATTCTAGATTAATTGCCCATATTCCACTAAACCTTGTGAGTGCCATTATTTATGTATTGGTTCATTAAGTGATGGAATGAAATCATAATTGTTATAAATTGGGCATAGGATGTTACTGAGATCTGTTCCTTTATCATGTAGTAAGCTTCTAACCAGTCGTTGATGGTTGTAAATGTTATCTTACTAGCCTTAAAAAGATTATTTTTATTTTTATAAAAACCTGAGAATAATACATTTTGTAGGTTTATGTATTCATAGAGGTTTTGTTCTGTTTCTGAGGAGTGAAGGTTAACATCTCATATTCTAATCCAATGCCAGATAGTTGTAATTTGTGCTGCCAAATAATATTTCAAAAAATCTGGCAAAGCAAGTCCTCTATTTTCTTTTTCTAATGTGAGTTTGTTATATGATATTCAATGATTTTTGTTTTTCCATATATAATTAGCTACTGTTTTTTAATATTATTAAAGAACTATTTTGGTATATTGATTGATAAAGCCTGAACTGAGTATAGGACAGTACTTTTGGAAGCATTTGCATTTTTATTACATTGACTGTGCCTATTAAGGTTAGTGGTAGGTGTTGCCATCTATTGAGATTTTCTTTGATAAGTGTTTGAATTATTTCATAATTAACTTGATATAAATTATCCAAATTGTTAGTTAACATAACCCCTATATATTTAATAGTGTGTGCTTGTTGACAACAGCAATTATCTTGAAGTATCAAGTTATATTGTATATTTAATTTGAGTATTGTTGATTTGTCCCAGTTTATTTTATATCCAGAAGTGTTTCCATTATCTTTGCTATATTAATAAATTCCCTTATTGAGTTCTTTGAATTTGACATATACAGCAATGCATCACCTGCGTAGAGGCTAATTTTTTGTATATATTTACCTATCTTGATACCTTCCTTCTGGGGATTATTTCTAACTAAAATGGCTAATAGTTCTATCACTACAGCAAAAATGAGTGGAGAGGGGGCAACCTTGCTTTGTTCCCCTGGTTAAACTAAAATGGTTGCGAAATATTATTAATTTTTATTTTTGCTTTTGGTTCTTGATAGATATTTTAAATCTAATTAATAAAGAAATCACTAAAGTTCAATTTTTGTAGGGTATAAAAAATAAACTTCCATTCTGTTCTATTAAATGCTTTCTCAGCATCCACTGTTAATAATACTGCATCCTGTTAATTATTTTTTGTTGTAATATTAAGTGTTCTTCTTATGTTTTTATCGTATGCCCTTTAAAAAAGCCATTTTGATCTTGATGAATGAAGAATGGCAATAACATTTCTAGTCTACCTGCTAGTATCTTGGTAAAAATGTTATAATTTGTGCTTAGAAGTGCATTTGATCTGTATGGAGAGCATACATAGTGATCTTTATGTTCTTTATGGAACAGTATAATTCTAGCTTCCTTAAATGAATGGGACATGGCTTTATTGAGATTGATTTTGTTAATGATTTGCATAAGGTGAGGGGCTAATATACTTTTATTTTTTTTTTGTAAAATTCTGCATGGACGCCATCTAAAACCAAAGCTTTTCCTAGTTTTAATTTGTCTATTGCTTCTTCTGCTTCTGTTAATGTTATGGGCATGTCCAAATTCATTTTACTATTTTGAGACAATTGGTTGGTTTGTGTGTTATCTAAATACTCTTCTACTGTGATATCATTTTGTTCCAGTTGGGAAGTATATAGGTTTTTATAATAAGCTACACAAATCTTGCTTGTATTTATTGCATGTTTCTGAATAATTTTACCTATTGGATCTTTGATACTAGTAATGTTATTGTTTTCTTGATCTTTTTTCAATTGCCATGACATTAGTTTTAATGGTTTGTCAGATGTTAAATAGCACTTTGATCTTGTTTGAAAGATTTGTTTTCCTGCTTTTACCAATATTAGTTTGTTATAGCTTTCCCTTTTTGATTTTAATTTGTTATATACATTATTATCAAAGCTGGAACTATGAAATTGCTCTAGGTTTGCATTTCATTTTCTAACTGGTGTTGGATTTTTCATTTTTTATTCTTATAAGATTTCAGAGTTTGCATTCTACCTCTTACCCAAACTTTGAACGTTTCCCATATGTTAAAGATATTTGTATCTATTTCTGTATTATCAGAAAAAAAATTCTTGCTTAAATGACTCTTTGGCTAAATGTGATTTCAGCACTGTAACATCCATTCTCCATGTATATTAATTTTGAATATTTCCTTCTATGTGTAGGTCCATAATACAGTTGGAATGGTCTGAAATATGAATTCCTGAATAGTCTACCTTTTTTACTGAATAGTGTAGGTTTTCCAATATTAAAAAAAGTAGTCTATCTGAGAGTAAGAATTATACACTGATGAGAAAAATGAAAATGTATTTATTGCCCCCTCTTGTTGTAACCAAAGGTCTATCAGATTTAGGTCCTTATTATTGATTTTGATGGTATTGATTGAAGTTTTAAATAAATTATTAGTAGCTGAAATCCTGTCATTCCTATTAAGTGTAAGATTAAAGTCACCTCCTATAATATATGGTTCTTTACACTGTGTTATATGTAGAACAAATTCTGAAGAAATTGAGGAGAATTAGTATTATGGCCATATATTTCTGCAAAAGTAAAGTTATAAGTTTCTATAGATAGTTATATTATTACAACTCTACCTCCTGTGTCTGCTTTTATGCTTACAATTGTTGATTTGATTTTTGTCTATTAAACAAAATTGCTACTCTCTTTACTGATTGATGTAAAAAGGAAAAAGCCCCAGGGCCTCATCTGTTTTGAAACCATTTAAACTCCTTTGCAGAAAAATGTGTTTCTTGTAACATTATACAATTAATCCCTCTATGTTCCAAGAAATGTATCACTTTATTAATTTTTACTCTATTTCTTAGCTCTTTGACATTCCATGTTGTCAGCTTTATTTTAATTACCATTTTTATGTTTGCCTGTGCACATGTGCAAGAAACATGTTGTGGCAGCTTAGGAGAGAAGCGGGTTTTGGAGGTGTGGAACTGTTCTAGCCAATGCCGCTACTGCTTTTGTGGACTTGGCAGTGTGTGTCACCAATGCAAGTGAATGATGGTGGTGACACTAGTTTGCAAGCGTGCCACCAACTTGAAATGATTTGGCCATGGCAATCTGGGAACACCTATTCATTGCAGCATCAGCCATCTGCCTCTCCTTTGGGTCTGAATATTTTCCATGCAGAGGGGAAGCTGATGCTGTGATGCCAGGTTGTCCCTGATTGTTACAGCTGGCCATTCCCTTATTTTTGTATTTTCAGTGTTCTGCACTTAATGAAACTTTATGCCAAGTTTGGGACATCATCAGACATGTGCATTGTACTCGGCTACCTACACTTCATCCAGAGGGGGGTAGCTTTTGTGTGATTTTCACCTGCCAGTCTGCTTTTCCTGTTAGAGGATTTTTTCCCTTTTGAGGAGGACCAAAACATAATGCCCTTTTTCCGGGCTAAGAGTGGAGGGGCATGGGGGTTGGGGTCCACACTCACAGGAGTTATGTGACTAATTTGTAAAAAAAAAAATGTAAACATGCTGCCGGAGTGCACTGGGGCATGAGTGAATGGCCACACACCCCCAAAATAACGCCACATTCTCAGCTGAGCCTGAGCCAGAAAAATGGTGGACTGGTCAAGAGGTGGAGGGCAGGAGCTGAGGTGCAGATCTGGCAGGCTTTTGGAAAAATCCTCCATTTCTCAGATCACTGAGGCATCAAGTAGAGTAAAGACAAATCTTCCACCTCCTGGAGTCCCCTCAGTCATCTCAGTGGCCTTTAGGTCAGTCGGACTCAGAAGAGCACATTGGCTGGTGTTGGAGGCAGTCAGTACTGCAGAGTACTGACCCAGACTACCAGTAATTGCATGATAGCCAACTCAGTCAGCTGAGCAAATCATCATCAGCTAAGCTTTTACTTACTGGCAGCATGCAGCAGCATGAAATGGTACTGGCCCCCACTGTTGAAGACTGTCCAATCGTGAGTCGTGACTGCTTGACTCATGTCAATATATTAAGTATTTACTTTTACATGATTGGGTGCAGTGCACAAGATGCAGTCATAGATTACATGCAATACAGAAGTGATTGTACTAGCACTATATATTTAGCAGTGTGTGACTGCAGTAAAAATATTATGTGGGGAAAACTGAGAAGTTTCAAGGCACAAATATTAGAACATATGCTGAGGATTAGATTGAAAAAAATTGGAAAAAACGCATTGGTAGCACACATTTCCCAAATGGGCACTGGACACTGGGCATTCTTTTACATTACTTAAACAAGTAACTCTAAACAAGTAAGGGGGTGACTTGGATAAATAACTATTATGTGGAGAAACATTTGTTTTTTTCACTTTTGGGCTGTACAAACCTAAAGCATCCTTTCCCCAGGTCTGAATGAACAGTTTCAGCTGGCTCCATTCTTTAAAACCAAAGATGACATAACACATTAACAATTTTCATTAAAACATATCTGGTAGTGTTCTAACACCAGCCTCCTATTGGCCTCGTATCAGTAGCATTATATAATCTAACCATAGAACTGCTAATGTCCATTGGACATGAAATGTGTTTAATAAATTTTAAATGGTTCAAAATGTGTTTAAAAATGGAAAAAAGGTTGTATAATATATATCTCACAACCCTTTCCCATCCTTCATCCCCTTATCTCCCTTCCCCTTGTCCTCTTATTTTCTTTGTAGTTTCTCTTTCAGTTTAGTTAAACTTTGCTATGCAATGTGCAGATTTATGTGATTGTATTTGTTGGCCCAGATATTCAAAAGGGTTGCGCATGGTGCAACAGTGTTGCTCCATGCACAGCCCACTGATGCACCCCAGCATGATATTCAAAAGGGAAAAGTGAACCGCACAAATCCTGATGTGCCAGAGCACATCAGTAATGTATGCAGGCATAGGTGGGGGGGGTGTGCCCATGTATAACCTGCACAGCCCGATATTCAACCCAGGATGTGCAGAGTTATGCATGCGCAACCCCTATCTGCGCCTGCACAAAGTTAAGCCAAAAAAAAAGGAACAAGTGATGGCCACCCACAGGTGAGCTGCCACATTGCAGGGCACAACACGGCAGTTGCCACCTGTGGGTGGCCACCCAAGTTCCTGCCACATCTGGTTGTACCCCCATGCCCCATTGTGGGCATCTGTGTAGCTAAATCCCCCCATCCTATATCCCTGGTGGTCCAGTGGACTGCTATGTGCCCGATTGTGGGCATTTGTCTACAAGAATAAGCCCCCATCCTATATTCCTGGTGGTCCAGTGGACCGCACTCTGCCGTCGCGGGCGTCAGCATTATAACCCCTCCGCGTCCAATATTCCTGGTGGTCCAGTGACCACACTCTGCTCATCATAGGACAGTACTATAACCCCCCACATCCAATATCCCTGGTGGTCCAGTGGACTGATTGCTGCTCGATGCGGGCATCTGTAATTCATAAAATAGTCCCATTACCTCTGGTGGTTTGGTGTACCCTCCCCACCCTCCCACTGAGTTTCCACTGCCCCACTCAGCCCCAGTCAGCTGTAGGGGTGGCAGCACCTCACTCGCTTTCTGCTACTCTTTCGCTTACCGATTGATGAAGTTAGGTGGGGCTGTACACCTATTGGTTCTTTATTAAAGGAGCCAATGGGCATGAAGCCTATTACATATTACCAAGTCCAGATATGGAATGAATCATTCTGCCATCAGGACCGTGTAGTATGGTGTAGATCGCTGCCCATTGGCCTGGCGTGTGAACTACATGGGCGGCAGCCCTACCGAGCTGTCAGTTCGGTGAGCGCGTGCACAGCAGGCGGTGGGTGCTGCCGCCGCTGACTGGGGAGGGGTGGGGCTTCAGTGGGCGGTGGGGGGGGTACACTAGACCACCAGGGTAATAGGACTATGTTATGATTTACAGGTTCCCACGATCGAAGCTATCGCCCACTGGACCACCAGGGATATTGGATGTGGGGGTTATAATACCAATGCCCACAATCGGGCAGAGTGCAGTCCACTGGACTACCAGGGATATTGGATGTGGCGGGATCATAATACTGATGCCCGTGACTTGGCAGAGTGTGGTCCACTGGACCACCAGGGATATTGGACGGGGGGGGTTATAATATCGATGTCCGCAATTGGGCGCATTGCAGTCCACTGGATCACCAGGGATATAGGACAGGGGCTTATTCTTGTAGACAAATGCCCATGATCGGGCTGCAGGGGGTGTCGGTCCCTGAGAGCTGCTGCCTGGCAGGGCGCCAGGTGCAAGTCATCGGGGATCGGTGCACCTGCATGTTAATGGGATGCAAATAGGGCCATAATAACATACAATGGCCCAGCGCCTTGCATAAATTATGGCCCCCATCTACGTGTCCCCTTTTGAATATCGCAGGTGCTGTGCATGGTGCAATGGCACTTGCGCTAGTGCATCTCCATGCTCCACTCTGGCCACTTGCGCTGGCGCAGTGCCACTGCACCATACACAGTGGGGCTGGCCAGGGTGAGATATTCAAAGCTGCTGTGCCATAGCGCAGCTCTGTTGAATATTGCCCAGGCCACACTCCTGCGCAACAAAGTTGAGCTGCGCCCAGGCTTGCGCCACAGCCTGGCGCAGTTTGAATATCCGGGCCTGTGTGTGTGTGTGTATATATATATAGATGTGTTTCTGATGTGGATTTATTGTGGTAGTGGGGTAGATTTTAATAGTGTTGCACATATGGGTGATTTAGAAATAATATGAGTCAGAATTGTGATTGTTTAGGTATAGGAAACAACTTACAAGTTTGTGATGCTTTTTTATTAATGAAATGCTAGTATGTTTAAATGAGAGTTTTACTATTGGATAACAGATGATAGCGTCACTCAGACTGAGCTATAAATACCTCTATAAGAGAGGGATTGGTTATCTTGAAAAAGTGTCAGTGTGACGTGAAACACTGATAATTTTTTATCGGGAAGGGGTGCTACTTTGTTATGTATGTATGGTATCCCATTATGGTTTCGAGTATATTTATAATAAAAATACTTTTTATTGTGACCTAACACTGGTGCCATTCTGATTCTGGATGTAGAGCCAAGCTCCTCTTGTTGCACTACAATGTGTTTCTTAGTGCCTTTACTCCATCTTAGCATGTCCTGTGGCCACCCAACCCTCTTCCTACATTTCACATATTCTAATAAAGTCTCTTTAGGCTTTTGCTTACCTGGCATCCTAATAGATTATCAATATTTCTGTTAAACTGCCATCCACAATCTGATTTTAGGATCACATTAATACAAATTGGCATCATGCAGGAGTAGGAGCTTAGCAAATTCATGTCCTCATGGCTGCCAGATGAAACTGGAAGTCTCCAACCCCTGTTTATTAAGCGGTTCTGAGGAATAAAAAAAGGGCTGCCACATCCCCCTATCTTTTCATACTTTCCATTGAATCTCTTAATTCAGAACATTGTAAATTCATCACGAATATATGGAGTTAAAGTAGGGAAACTGGAGAAAACTCTATTTGTGTATGCAGATGACTTACCCTTGACTCTCAGTTCCTTTTAATGCTCTTTAAAACCCCCAAATTACACAGGATCCTCCTCTCAGTGGAAATGGTTTTCACGCATGGACAGGAGAGCCACAGTATTATTCTACTGGTATAGGCTTGGCACTGTAATAGCACTCTGAAGATGATGCCAGGGAGCATTGATACATAAGTGTTTTGACCGCCTCTAAACAGGTCAGCATGTTGAAGTCTGGTGGTTTTCCTACAGTTTTTTTTTTCTGGCTGTGTAGAAAGTTGGATGTGTTGCAGTGCTGGTAGTTCACTATTGCAGCACCAAGCCTCTAGCAGTAGGATGATACTGTTGCTCCCCTGTCCATGCCTGAAAACCAGTTATATACACTACAGCGTGGTGAGCCTGTTTCAAGATAGTTTTTAAACTTTTGATAGATTAAAGAAGCTGTATTGATAAAACTGTTTGAAGTGTACTTTATTGAAAAGTGCTGACCCATCTCCACTGAGTGGAGAAGTGTGTGTTGTTTCAGTTGGACTTGCACCTCAGGGTATAGTGCACTTCATCATGTGAGAGCTATCAATTTTTTTTGTTTGTAGCTCTTAAAACCCATCTTCTGAAATTTAGTGCTGTTTATTATAGGCTTATGGCAAATTGGAGCAAAAACTCAAAGTATGCCCCTTTACTGTCTAGAAACCTTTGAAAGAAGTTTGAGAGAACTGTTCCAGGACAACATATTGAAAAATGAAGCGCAATATCTTGGGATAACATTGAGTAACAACCTTAAAACAGTACCAGATCTCAATATCCCTACCCCTATTAAAAGAAATTCAGACAGACTTTAATTTATTTATTTTGAAGGCAAGGCAAGTCTACCTATTTTTAGTCTCCTTCTGGTGGAAAGGGGAGATACATATGCAAACTGACATGTTTAACCAGATTAAGCAGTTGGTGTTTTTTGGTTTGTTGATTTTATTTTCTGAATAGGGGAAATCTGGCCAGGATAAGTTCTCTGGGACTCTTTAACATCCACCCGAATAACCACCAGAACAGACAGATGGGACCTCACTTTAGCATTTCATCTGAAAGATGGCCCCTCAGGAGAGCAGCATCGCCTTCATGCTGCACTACAGTGTCAGAGTGGGACTTAACCTAAGTTCCTGTTGAGAAGATAGAACCTTCAGATCATCAGTCTCAGAGGCAACTGTGCAATCTGCTGAGTCACTGACACCACTCAGGTGGGCTAACCTTAACTTGTCTTTACTGGGGAAGATTCATTGCCTTAAGATGACTTTAGCCCCCTAATTATTTTACATCATTCAAATTCTTCCGATAACTTTGGAATTTTTTTTATCTTTATTTAAAAACAATACAGCAATGCAAAACTGCAAAAACTAGAAATGCATCATATCACCAAAGTATCAATTTTACACCTTATGAATACATGATAAACATTTCTAATCTGTACTGCAAGGGAAACAAGAAAATGAGTATCACCATAGACAGCAACAGTAGGACTACATAGTGCCATTAATGCACAAGGCAGGTTCAAAAACAGAATCGTATTAGGAGATGTTAACCAAACCATACATGGCTTCTTCAGCAAAACACGATGCATTTAAACACTACTAGAGTAATGCCTCAACTGAACTAAATAGTGCAAACTAGAGACTTGGCAAAACCCAGCCTAACTACAACTTTATAGTTGTTGCTATCGACTTAAAATTATACACACCTCAGCTGCTTAGCAAAGTCTGCAGTACCTGGGTGATCGAGTGTGAGGACGAAATTCAGAGAAACAGGTGGTCCATCACTGCAATGTTCTTATGTGCACCATAGCTCTGCAAAACACAGTTGGATTCACTGCTCAGACTGTGTAGGTTCACCAATGCTCCCAAGAACAAGGTGAACGTGCCAGAACTGCTAGTTGTGTGCTTCTCTATGTGGGAAGCTGGCACCATGTTGATGGTGCATCATACTGATCTCTCCAGACTGCTGCCAATGCAATCAAAAAACCCTATAGTGATGCACCACTTGTTTATTCCCTCCTGCACCACACTTAAGAGAACACAAACCTTGCAACAGAAAAGGATATTGGTAACAGTGTTGGGATGGTAGTCAGCTATACAAATCAGGTGTAAAGTTCTGGCTCATTCATCTGGTAGTAAGTAATGTCCCCAAAGTTTGTGCACCTCTATGTTAGAGCTGTTCCTATATAATGTATAGCCCTCTAGCAGATCTGTATCCTGTACCCGTTATTGCAAGCTGACAAAAGTCACAAAATTGAAAACAGTTTGTGTCACTGGAAAGAGGAGTGGTTCTGGAGGACTTGAGTAGGGCGGATGTAGTCCCACTATACAAATGTGGTAGCAGAGAGGAGGCTGGCAATTATAGACCAGTCAGCCTGACATTTGTGGTGGGGAAGTTAATGGAATCACTGCTGAAGGAAAGGATTGTGGAATATCTTGAATCCAGTGGGTTGCAAGAGCCAAGTCGGCATGGTTTCACAAGGGGGAGGTCATGTCAAATTAATCTCATAGAGAGTTAGGGTGGAGTAGAGGATGTGGCCTACCTACATTTCAATAAGGAGTTCAACACCCTTCTACATAGGAGACTAATGAGCAAGCTGTGTATCTTAGGAGTGTGTCCAAAGCTAATAAACTGCATAAGACATTGGTGAGGAGATAGGTGACAGAGGGTGGTGGTAAATGGAGTTCACTTCAAGGAAAGGTGGGTGACTAGTGGGATTCCCCAAGAATGAGTGCTGGGACTGGTCTTCTTTAATGTCTTTAAGAATGACATTGCAGAGGAGCTGAAAGGGAAGGTCTGCCTCTTTGTGGATGACACCATAATCTGCAATAGGGTGGACACTCCGAGGGAGGATGGAAAGGATGAGCAGAGACCTGAGAGCTCAAGGAGTGGTCAAGGGTATGGCAGCTTGGTTTCAAAGCAAGAAAGTGCAGAATAATGCACTTGGTGTACAGAAACCCAGGAGCAAAGTACAACATGGGTGGGGTGGTATTGATGACCACCAAGCAGGAATGCTGCTTTGAAAAAGCTTTGAAGACCCGAGCTTAGAGGAGTCCCTTTTAGGACCATTTTTCAGTTGTCCCATCCTGCAAACTTCACACAACTTGACAGATATAACTAAAGGGGAAAGGGGAAATTGATTAACCAGGAAAGGCACACTAGGCTGAAGCTTGTTTCCAGGTGCGACCTGGGAGAACAAGAAAGTTAAATGACTTGCTCAGGGTCACACAGTATACAAGTGGGGGCTGCAGGATTCAAACCCAGGTCTCCAGATTTGCAGCTCAGAGCCCTAAACCTCTGCGCTATACTGCCTCCTCTAAGCAACTGATTTGAACTGCTGTGGAACTTCAATACCCAAAATAAATGTGTTATTTTAGTACACATTTAATTCTTGCTGGCAGAGCTCAGTAGTAGCACATCTTTCTAGCTAGACTACTAGCCACCCTCCCCCCAGAATTTTTTTTAAGGAAACAGAAACCATTGTTAAGGACTTTTTATGAGGAGTCAAGCCTCCTCATCATTCCATTAGCAAACACTGGGCTCCCTTAGATTCTGAAGGTTTTGCATGACACTGGTGGGAGAGAGATCCCTGGGTTTTTCTTGCCAAGCAAACACTCCAGTACACTCAGTAATTTAAAATCTATGGCACACCCTTATGGCTCCTACTAAAATCCCAGTTGTTAGCCCCATACCTAATGTTAAATTTAATTTTTATTCCTATCCCCAGAGTACTCAGGGATAACCCTTCTATAATAGGATCAATTTAAGTTCTTAGGAAAATCTTTTTCACAAGTTTATCAAAAATTCACACTGGTAAGTGCGCTTCCTCTATAGAATAACCCATACGTATAATGGCAACCTGCTAGATGAACCTGCATGGAGCAGATTTGGAATATGGAGACTTTTAGATATCCTGGATGAAAAATCTCAAGTTCACCTATCATTTTAAGAACTCAGAACTAAATTTGGAATTTATAGATTCCACTTTTGTTTCTACCTCTGACTCTAAGAACCTTTGAGAAATATACTAGACTCCAACTTTACATTTTCTGACTTTCCTGAATGGTCTCAGTTTATTAAACTACCTATGTTTAAGAAAGAAGCTGGTACACTCTACAAATTTCTCTCATAGCCTGACAGTAATTTAACAAATTCCTCAAAGAAAAGTAGGAGCAGGCATTTAATATATCCATATTATCAGCAGAATGGAATTTGGCTTGGAACAATTTATGGAACAATGCCAAATTGCTCAGTAAAGAAAAACAAGGAAGATGGATACAATACAAAATTTTGCATTACATGTATTATTCTGCACTTAAACTAGAAAACACGGAATTCTTACCAAATGGTTACTGTTGGAGATGTGGTTCATCTTGGAGATGTGGCTCCTGTTGGAGATGTTCCTGCCAACATGCAGATTTATCTCATATGTCCTGGAAATGCCCTAAACTTAAATAATACCGGAACCTAATTCGAGCTGTCAACTCTGAGGTGGTTCAGGTAAACCTATATCCTCCTCATTCCCTCTCTATTTATTTTGGACATCATTTCAGACACCATTAATCTAAATGAAGAACAAAACACATTGGTCTTGGTGGCATTTTTGGGTTCTAAGCAGCTACTCTTGGCAAACTGGAAAACAGGTACAATTCCCTCTGTTGAAGACTGGTGCAAGTACATGGGAGTAGCAGCCAATAATGAAATTAGCTACATGCTCCTTAATACGACAGTCACCTTTGAAAGAGTACAGGGTCTTTTCATGTAACAGGTTAACAGATGAGTAACTGTCTGTCTCCTATCAGTTGTAGTTACACACTTACATGTGGAAATAAGAGAGCTGGGAGTCAACCTTTCTTATATAACCACTTTATTTAGAAATGTTTATATAGTGACACTCTATACATCACTTAGTTGCCTTTAATGGTTCTAATCTTTGTTAAGAATGTATCTTGTTATGCCTTTGTATGAAATGATGCTGAATGTAACACATTTAATTCTTCGCAAAAAATTAACTTTTTACTTCAAGAAAAAAAAAATGTATTGACAGTGCCTTTGGTCAGCCATTCACAAAGCATTGCATCCCATCACACTGGCACATGTCTAGTGCCTGTTATGTAAATGTACAGGGCCCCTAACACCAACTTAGGTCTATAGTTTGATTTGTAAATGTGTGGGGCCTCTAACACTGTCTCAGGTTCATGGTCTGATTTGTAAATGTGCAGGGCCC
The DNA here is from genome assembly GCA_016271365.2 of Neoceratodus forsteri. Lineage (NCBI taxonomy): Eukaryota > Metazoa > Chordata > Ceratodontiformes > Ceratodontidae > Neoceratodus > Neoceratodus forsteri. Next base: position 118,272,188 of record CM028136.1, on the reverse strand, counting down.
CTAACACTGGCTTAGGCCTACAGAATGCTTTTTTGTAAAGCATGAGGCCCATCACACAGGATCAGGGCTGTGGCATGCTTTGCACATGGGTACCTGACACTGGAACCCTGCACCCCTTCCCACTGCAGACGACAGTGTTCCATGATTGGAATGCACCCTCAATCCGGCACCGGCAATAAGGGCACCAATTGGCAGTGTCACTGATCATGTTTTTTGTGGGGGACTGTGCCCCTGTACCCCCATACCCCCACTACTTATTGATTCTAACTCCAGGTGTAGGCAGACCTTGGGGAAGGGAGCATGTCCTGCATTTGGTGCCATAATACCAGTGCTCTGAGCACTGGAAGGGAGACCACCACTCCTTAGAAACCCCAGGCTCATCCTATACTGGACCACCTCCAGCATTGGACACAATTACAGTGTGTCTCTACCCCTCTAGACAGCCCAGCACATTGGACACACAATTAGACACCCAGCACAATCACCACCACAGGCCACTGTCATCTATCCTTACCACCAACCCTTCCCCAAAACATGCCACTTGCCGTAATTAAAAAAATACATCTACAGTACATTTATTCCTTATCTGACTGCTCAAGTGTTCCTATCTTGTGTGCTGTCTCCAGTCTCCCAAGTCCTGCTTCCAAGGTACAGTCAGGTCCTGCCAGTCATATTTCCTGTTTCAGGGTGTTAAGGAGTGAGATGAAGCACCCCTTTCCCCCCAAAGAATTTCAGTGGAAATCCTTCCCATTAAATGCCCATTAAAATACACACTCATTAGTCCACTTAGTGACTTGGAGGACTTATTTATTTATTGAAAATTTCAGATTATACCTTTGAGCACAAGTGCTCTTTTACAAAGGTTCCAGGTCAATAACAGAGATTACAAAGCAACATAGCAAATAAAGTAAGTGAGTTACAGTGTAATGAAGTCAAACAAGTACAAATATAGTTGAACATGTAGAAATAAAAAGGCTAGAATTGATTGCATGCAATGTTGCAATAAGGCAGGTAGACAGAATCAGGGTAGATCAAGCATAGTAATGGTACACGTCCTCAGAGTCAGGGTCTGACATAGTTCAAAGAGTTTACCCAGAGGGACTTCAGTTAGGATGATTAGCAGATACACTTGAATTGAACTGTTAGGGTTGTCCATAGTGCTTTCTTAGGCCCTGTCCACACTACATGAATTTTTCCAAACATTTTTAAAAACGTTTTTCTAAACGTATTCAAGTCTGGTTTGTTGAAGCATCTGCACTGTGCTCTGACACCTCTTTGACAGCTCCAATTCCCAGGCATGATTGCAGCAATACCAGAAAACATTGCAGGTGCTGCAATTCATGCTGGGATACTGGCGACCGAGATCAGTAACGGATCCAGCTGAACATAAGGCCCACAGAGGAGATTAAGCCCAAAATTGGCTCCAAGCTCATGAGCACATAACTTCCAGATAATCATGTAAGTTTTCACATAAATGTAAAATTGGTCAAGTCCCTTTTCAGTGTCTGTATTACTATTAGGGGTACATTCAGTTTCTCAAAATAGTATTCTAAGAAGACTGCATGTTTAAACAGTCCAGAATTAATTTAGGGCCTGCAAACAGCCCAGTGGGGTACAACACTTATTCTCTTCCTCTAACTCCATGTTGAAATGCAACTCTGTTCTCCGACCTAAAGCAATGAATAGTCATTTTGTGGCTAGTGCACTTACCCGGTTAACAAAAGCTAAGTAAATAAAGCAGACTTCTCTAGCTCTGCTGTGGTACTAGTGACAGATGTCCACAGGGACTAGAGCTGACCCCTCTGTGAATACCGCCATCATCACATTTTAACTCAGAGAGTCTCCTGAGAGACACATTTACATCTTATTACTAGCAAACAGGCTAGAAGGAGGGGTGAACCACCAAAGGGGAATCATAAAAACTGCCATCACAGAGGCAACAAGCCTTTGTGTGAAGCAAATAAACAAATCAAAATGGAAGAAAAAGCCACTATGGTTCTCAAAAGAGATGGTGGGGAAAGTCAGGGAGTAAAAGATAGCATTCAGGAAGTACAAGGAAACACAGAAGGAGCAGGACAGAGAGCTGTACCAGTTAAGGCAGAAGGAAGCAGGGAGGGAAGTCAGAATAGCAAAGGCCCAAACTGTGGAAAGGATAGTCAACTCAGTTAAGAAGGGGTATAAACCTTTTATAGGTACATTAGGAGCGAGAAAGATAAAGGGAGGGACAGTGAGGCTGAATAGAATGAACGGTGGGTGGGCAGAGGGGGATAGTGAAAAAGCAGGGATACTAAACGAATATTTCTGCTCAGTATTCACAAAGAGGAGGGGGAGGTGCCTAATCTAATTAACAGAAGCACTCTGGATAGGGGGGCTGATCCCAGTCCTTTCACAGAAGAAAGGGTTCTAAAAGAACTCCTAAAACCAAAGGTGAACAAAGCAATGGGGCCTGATGGAATTCACCCCAGAATTCTAAAAGAATTAAGTTGGAGAACTAGTGAAATCACTGGCTCACCTTTTAACAAATCATGGGGATGGGTGGTACCCAAGGACTGGAGGAAGGCAGATGTGATTCTCCACAAAAGTGGGACCAAGACAGAGGCAGGAAACCAGACCTGTCAGTTTGACCTCTGTGTAGGGAAAGTGATGGAATCACTTCTGAAGGAAAGAATTGTTGAGTACCTAGAGGCCAGTGGGTCACAGGACCCAAGGCAGCATGGGTTCACAGTGGGAAGGTCATGTCAGATGAATCTAATTGATTTCTTTGACTGGATGACCAAAGTAGTAGACTAGGGAGGGGCTGTGGACATGGCCTACCTAGACTTTAGCAAGGCATTTGACACAGTCCCACACAAAAGATTAATAGTCAAATTAACCAGCCTGGGAGTGGGTCCCAGGGTAGTAGCCTGGTAAAACATTGGCTGGACAACAGGACACAGAAGGTAATTAAATGGAGCCCACCTGAAGAAAGAGGGGTCACTATGGGTACTGCAGGGTTCAGTACTGGGTCCAGTTCTTTTAATATCTTTATAAGTGACACTGCCAGAGGGACTGGAAGGAAAAGTATGCCCTTTGCAGATGACACAAAGATCTGCAACAGGGTTGATACACAAGGAGGCATGGAAAGGATGAGAAGGGACTTGGCAAGGTTGGAGGAATGGTCAGAAGTATGGCAGCTAGGATTCAATGCAAAGAAGTGCAAAATAATGCACCGGAAACAAAACCCAGGGAAGATTACACAAAGGGGTGAGGTAGTAACAAAACAAAAATGGAAAGACACCTGGGGTAATCATATCAGATGACCTTAAGCATTAGCAAGCAATGTGAGAAGGCAGTAGGGAGAGCTGGGGGTATACTGAGATGCATAGGGAGAGGCATCACCAGCAGAAAACAGGAAGTTGTTATCCTTCTGTACAGACAGTTGATAAGACCCCATCTGGAGTACTGCATCCAGTTCTGTAGACCCCATCTCCACAAGGATACAGACAGGATAGAGGCAGTCCACAGGAGGGCAACTAGAATGATGCAGGGCCTGCAAGAGAAGCCACACGAGGAGAGACTAAAAGAGCTTAATATGTATACCCTTGAGGAAAGGAGGGAGAGGGAGGACATGATAGAAATGTTTAAGTATCTCAATGGAATCAACAAAGTCCAAGAGGGCAGCATCTTTCAGAAAAAGAGACATGCGAGAACAAGGGGACACAATTTAAAGATATGGGGGGGTGGTTCAGGGGCAATGTGAGGAAGTATTTTTTCACAGAGAGGGTAATGGATGCATGGAACAGCCTTCCTGAGGAGGTTGTGGGGTCTAAAACTGTGGGAGAATTCAAGAATACATGGGTAGACATAAGGCAATTCTTTTGGGGGGAAGGAAGAAATAGGCTGTTGGTTAACTAGGATCTGCGGCTTATCCTGTAGGTAGGGAAATGGGTAGACTAGGTGGGCCAAGCGGTCCTTATCTGCCATTAAAGTCTATGTTTCTATGTTTATTTGTCTCTGCAACTTCCAACCTGACAGATGTAATGACACAGCAAGGGACATTGGGATCTGAATAGCTGACCAGGGACTCAAGCCTTCCTTCCATTCCCTAGACCTGGTACCCTTTGCTGACTAACTACCAGCAGAGGATCAGCAATATCTCCAGACTGAGTTCCTGTGTGCTCACCTCCCTGTGGGAGTATGACAGCCAGCTACAAGTGCTTGGATCTATTAACTGCTCCACCATTCTGACCACCATTCTAACCTGCACAGCCCTGAAGGGCTGAAGTTGTTGGGGATTCCTCCACAATTCAGAGTGGGCACATGGAGGTAGTAACCCCACCCCCGGGTCCTAGCTACCACAAGTACTGCTTCCCACCCTCTCCCAAGTGCTGATCCTGATGGGCAGAGTGTTCCAAGGACAAATCTCCCTACAGGACCAAAAGCATTCCTCTCCCACCTGGCTGTGGGAGGAGGCACTGAGAGGAGCCTAAACAGTCATTCAGTTCAGGAAAAAACACAGTTCATCACATAATTGACAGGCCAGTCTCCATCTCCTTTCTCTCCCTCTTTTTGAAGCAAATTTCACTCTCATCAGTGTATTTTTATTTTCCAAGTTGCTACCTTTGCTGGGGCTGTTTGGCAATGGCTGCTGCAGTGCTTCCCAAAGGATTTGGGTAGTCTCACTGTCTGGAATCAGGAACACTCAAAGGGCTACCTATCACCAAGTGTAGGGATGACAGTTGCCTTCAAACTGATGCAACTGTTGCTGTCCAGCCCCAGCTAGTTGGCTTCTCTCCTTTAGAACTCTGGACCAAATGAGTTGACCCAGCCTCCTAAAGGACCCAGATGTTAACCTTTTCAAGTCTTGTAGACCTACATAAGGAGCCAGGGCTAGATATTCAAAACTTTGCCTGGTGTGCAAAGTGATTGTGCCTTGTTTGCCCAGGGTTTTCACCCTTGCACAATAGCCAAATGAGGCTTCTGTGTGTGGTAATGGGTAGTGCATGCAAATATGTAATGTATGCAGTGTGTTAATGGAGGGGCAGGGACTGGAATACCGGTGCACTGTGATATTCAGTGCATTTGCTCTGCGCAAAGGGGCTAGCGCAGGTCATGTTGCACAGCGCAGATACTGCTTATCAAAACCTAGACTTACTCTGGGTAATGCTAGTGGCCACTGGGGTCAATGCAGCCAACAAGCAAACTGGCAATTTGGTGTTGAGGCTAGTGATCGGAGAGCAGAGAGGAGGCTCATGAAGGACACCACTAGATGCCTAGGAATGTCTGTCCACATACCGAGGCTAGTGATTGGAGAGCAGGGGAGAGGCACTAGACACCAGGGAATTTTTGTCACTATCTGGGCTAGCTCTCGGGGTTTGTGTAGCATCCCACATCTTGGGTGTGCATTAAATTCTTTTTTCACACACTGTCCCATCCTTTATTCTGTATATAATTAATGGCTTCAGTTTTTTTTTAATGTAAAAATCCTTCTGTTAAATATCGTAACACCTGAGTAGGTGTTATGGTGTTCACGCTCTCTTCCCTTAAGAATGTTCTCAAGACACTGAACAAAACACAGCTTGAGCTTAAAATGCTCCATTTCTCTTCACACACAACTGACCACAAAACTCTGGGCTGTTTCTTCAGCGGGTCGGGAGGCTGGAGGTATTCTCACAGTGGGAGGGAGTAAAGGAAGTTGCGATGTGAGGGACAGCCATACTGGCACGATGCAGCTCTTCAGTGCTGCCGACAGGGACAGAGTTTAAACTAAACCTCTAAAAGAAAAAAAGTCACCCTTCAATTATAATAAAATAGGGGTGCAGTGTTTTATTTGAAGTTCACACACTTCCCTCATTGTTGGATAGCTAATAAACCCCGAGGGCGATGTCTCATCAACTCATGAGTGCGTAAATTCTCATAACACACTGCACCCCATACTTTATCCTATATTTATTGCTTTTGTTGACCTGAAAGGAGGTCAAGGCAATTCTGCCTATTTTCAGTGTTTTCCAGGGTGGGAGATACAGATGCAAACTGACTTATTTATTTTTAAAATTTATTTATTCCCTCAGCTGGGGGTTGTTACCTATGTTTTCCCCATCTGTCTGGACTTTGTGACCCCACACCACTCCCACTACCTGTGCTCGACCCTCCTTCATTTCTCTCACTGGCTGCTTCATGGTGGGTTACTTACCTCACCACCGCTGGAAGCCGGGGTCAGGATCTAGGAAGACCATCTCAAGTTGCAGGGCATGGTGCTGACAAGTCAGACTTTTCTAGCACCCGGAAGATTTTCGATGTAAGGGTTCTCCATCCCTCAGCATGGGCATGCATTGGCATCAATGATGCTGTCATGCATGCTTCTGCACACTACACATCCAGTGCCATCCATGCCATCCCCACAGAAAAAACACCACTTGAACAGACCCCCAGCCACCACTGGAAGACTGCACAGCCGTGGTTCTCCCACCCCACCCTCACCAGATGAAGAGAGCAGTACCTGGGATGCCTGATCATTCCCCCCCCCGGCCGACCCTCCGACACCCAAGGTCGCTCCTGACCCCATGTCATCAGCATGGCGCGACATGTGGCATCCAGTGCCACAACCCTCAGTGTTGCCAGACTGGTGCAAGCTAACATATTGAATCAGAGGTTAAGTTGTTTTTGCTGTTTTTAGTGAAAGAGTGAATTTCAAATTTATAGATTATTGAGTTTTGTTTTCAAAAGCATACAAGTACAGCATAGACATAAAATACATGGCAAGTATCACCAGCCCTGGCCAGAGCACCCTACGTAGCTCCTTGGATTACTTGCCAGACAGCGGGATATTCTCTCACTTTTTGAAAAGTGCCATGGGATTTTTAAATATACTAGAATAGGCAGAAGGGACCTGACTGTATTGTTTCTGGAAAAGACAGCACCTCAGAAAAACAGCACTCCAGAGTCATATTGGGATTTACTTAAGATCCTGGTGTGGGGCTAAAACACACTGCATTCTGATCCCCCAGCTGTGCAACCTTCTGAGCCACTGATGCTTATAACATGTGGGCATTACCTACAGTGACCCTATGGACAAATGCCTTATGTGGCCATAAAACATCTCATGACACTAATTATTATAGCTATGTCAAAGTGCGAGTACTGAAAAATGTACAAAGAGGCACAATAATATCCCTGTAGACTGCTGTATTGATGGAAAAATGCAGAACCCATCCCCATTTCTTTAGCTGATCTCACCTGTCTTAGTCCCTCTGACTTAAGTGAATGTTGGCCCACACTGTGAAAAATACTATTTTTTACACAATGTTGTCCTGCAATTATCTTAAAGAGCACAGATTTAAAGCAATTGTTCTTGCAATCTGACACTTCCCTGCAGTTGCACTCTTTTATTTCTTTGTCTTCTAGAAAAAAAAATAACCATTTGGTGATTCTACTCCGCAGACCTGGCTGGTTGCTAATCAAAATGGTGTGCTTGTGTGTGTTTTTTTGGGGTGGGGGCTCACCTGGGATCCCATGCCACCAATCGAATTTTGCCACCCAATGTATCTGCTTGTTCCAGCCCTAGGAATGCAGCTTGAAAGGGACCGGAGGAGCAGCTAACTCAAGATCCACACACTTCTGCACATGTTGAGCAGCAGCCTCCTCAAACGTGTCACCTGTTTTTCTAGCATGAGTGTTTTTTAGTGCCAGAAGTGCCCACCCAGCAGAAATCCTAGAACCACATCAGCGGCCAGCTAGCAAGTCCCCTAGTGTGCTATGACCCCAGGAACACCAGTGGACATAAGGGGGCTCTGAGGCAGTGGGGGAGTGGGAAGAAGACAGACCTGGATATTTTGATGCAATGTGCATTTATGAGAGAGAGAGAGAGAGAGAGAGAGAGAGAGAGAGAGAGAGAGAGAGAAAGACATGTGGCTCCTTGTGGCACAGAGAGTCAACATTACTGGGGGGGTGGAAAGGAGCGTCTGCCAGGGGGTAATGGGGCTTTTACCCACTCCACACCGCCACTGGAATGTCAGGCAGAGTTGTGCAAACCAAACCAGGGATTCATGTGATAAAGGCAACTCCCTAAAGAGCACTGATCACATAGAGCAAGACAAAACTGTCTGACACAAACAGGGTGACAGACTCCAGGATGACCATCACAAAAGGCGATGGTTGCTTACTACACACAGAAAAACATCCATATCTATTTTTATGAGAGTGTAGCTCCCTACTACACTAGCTGTGCAGGATATAGCATCGTTATTCACCACTCACTGTCATTAGAAGTGCTATTATTTAGTCACTCATATTGAGTATCAATAGTAGTCACTGATAGGTGCTACCCCAGACCAGGGATGGTACAGTGGAAATGGTGGCAAATTAAAAAAAAAATTAATAAAGACTTTTTGAGTACAGGGCTCTGTTGAAGTACAAGGGCCATCATGTTTGTGAGCCTTGAACTGGAAAGCAGCCAGTTTGGTGCAGTAAGGCAAACTAATGGATTATGGGCATAGGTATAGTTTGTAGGGTGCAGGGAGGTGCATTGTCTCCAAATGTGTCCTCACTGACACTTTTTTTCAGTAATTTAAATTAGTTACACAAAATCCTATCCCTAAACGTCAAAGTCAAACTATGGCTATGATTGTGGGAGGATTATGTAGCAGGTTCCTCCAATTGGACTGGTGGGCTTTTTGAGCCAATCTGTGGGCAGGCTAGGTCGGAAGGACTGATTGACAGCCCTGTCTGCCCAACCAGAGGTGGAAGAGAAGAAAGAAGTTTCTGAGCCCTTCAGAAGCAGGGAACAGTTCAGGTGGGATGCCGAGCAGTGCAGAGCTGCATTACTGTTAGGGAGCTGGGGCCTCCCAGGCCTGCTCACATAGGTCTCCCCAGGGCCCACTCCTTGGAAGTTCAGTGGGCTTTCTCAGTGGGCTGTCTTCTATGCTCAAATCTGCTAGAAAGAACTGAATAGATTGTGCCTGAAAGGGCACAACTGAACTGAGAGTTGTGATAGTGCCAGAAAGGGCACCAACTGAGCTGAGAGTTGTGATAGTTCCAAAAAGGGCAGGGCGCTGATTGAGCTGAGAATTGTGATACTGCCAGAAGGGTCACCGCCAGAAAAGAGAAGCTGAAGAGATTGTGCCTGAAAGGGCACTGTTGGGAGAGTTACAGAATCGTGGCAGGTGGGCACAGTGCAAGATAGAATAAAATATTATGCCAGAAAGAGAACCATGTGAGAGAAGTAAAAGAGATGGTGGCAGATGGGCACTGTGAGTGAAAGAGGGAGGCCTAGCCAGATCACACATCCTTCAAATCCATCTGGGCTCATCCAGAATGTTCCTGGTAGTCCTTCCCAGGGCTCCTCCAAAATATTCATTGTGAACCTATGCCTGGGTTCACCCATATCCAGAGACTGTTCCAGGGCACCCTGCAGAAAATGTGAACCAGAGGGACCATTGCTGCATCCAAGAGTTTCTGAGCTGATCTGAGTGGATACAGAGACTTGCATCCTGTCCAGACTGCTTCAGAGCCAGGTAAGGGCCAGCTAGTCCTCATCAACTAGGGTGGATTGGGGAACAGGGAGCCACGGGGCTGCCCAGCTACTGGTGTACTCTTGACCTATTGGTGGAATCGGACCATGGGATTTTTCCTGGGGTCTGGGCACCATGTGAGCAAGGAAGATGCTGCACAGTGGTCCAGTATCCTGGGTGTGATTCAGAAGAAGTGTGAGACTGAAGTATTGTCACCAGAGAAGGTTGAGCCAAAAGGACATTGTAGCAAAGAGTATGAACTAGAAGAGTTGCATTTGGAGAGTTCAGCCAGAAGGGCACCAGCTTGAGAGATGATAACAAAAAGCTGTGTTCACAGAGATGTGAGACAAGAAAGGCTGAGCTGCTGTCACCTATTTGAAAGAATCCAAAGCTTCTGGGCTGCAATTCTGCTCCTGTGTGCTGCTTCCTGCTTCTTCTGAACTGCTTTCCTGCTTATGGTGTGTTGCATCCAAGGGCCACACAAGTTTTGGCAGTGCTGGATGAAATTTCTGTTCTCCCTGTTTTGAATTACAGTTGGGTTTTCCAGTTTTGTTCAAAAGTTCAAGCAAGTTTGTTGGAACTTCATTCCTTATTAAATCTGTGCTAGTACTCTATGACATGTTTGTCGGGTTATAATGCAAGCTTGCTAAGTTCTTCAAGTGCACCACTGAAAGATCTCAACATAACAACCAGACCTGCACCTGGACTCTAATATAACTCTATCTGGCCCAATTATTCTCTATGGGTGGAGGCACTGTGCTATTGGGACCAACCCTACTACAGGAGAACAAACAAACCCAACCACCTCAACCAGGTGTGTCTCATTATGTCACCCGCAGGGTGGGAACCCGTCACAGTGCAATCAGGGGTTCACTTTTTAAATTTAATTTATTTAAACATTCATTTTTATTCATTTTATCAAGGTAGCATACAATGTGTAATTCTTTGGTTTCAAGGTATAGCAATAGCTACAACCAGACAGAAATGTGTATACAAAGGATCTTATTTTTGTTGTTCATTGTTACCCATATGGGAGGGTACATCAAAATTAATACAGTATAAAAAGAAAACGGCAAATTGGCAGATGCAGACAACACCATAGACTATGACTTGAGAATAAAAAGTCCCAGAGTGCACAGCACTCTCAAAGAGTCAGAACTCTGACTTTCAAAGTCCACATAATCACTGAAAATCAAAAAAAAATTGCTGCCAAGCATTGCAGATGTGTTCCCCTGGGAACAAAACACAGTAGAAAACAGAAGGAATAGAAAAGAGAAGGAATATTGTTTTTCCATGTAAACGATAACTTGCAATGGGTTATATGTCAACATTGAGGTTTATTGGAGGTTTAAGGGATAAATGAATATAAGCTGGGGTTGGGATCGGAGGGAGGGGGTTACCACTGGCTCTAGGGATATTGGAATGTAAGCCAGGACTGGGATTGGAGGGAGGTGGGGGTTACCACTGGCACAAGGCATAATGGTAATTCATTCTGTGCTGGGATTGGGGGGGTTACTACTGGCACCAGGGGTAATATTTAGTTATAGAATGGGCTGACAGGTGCACTAGCACCAGGGATAGATTTATTTTCAACAACGGGCCAGTGATTGTCGGCAATGTGTGCCAGGGACCACAGGGAGTAGTTGTGCTCCCCCAGAAGCCAATTGGCTCAGTGGCTGCATTACTTCCAGCAGCTGCTATGGTTGTGTGGAATTAAGGTTTTTTTTTTCCTGGTGGTATTTGTGCTGCACAAAAGGACTGTGCTAAACCATTCTGCACCGTGCTGCTGAATATGAGCTTGAGTGCATATTCATGGCCATGCTCCTCTCCTTGCCTGCATGACTACATTGTTTTGAGTGGGTCTTAATCCTCTTTGCCTGCACAACATCGCCTTTTGAATATGTGGCTCCAGTGCAAACCCCAGTTTGCATGGGCAAAGACCTGTTGACAGCCATGCAAACTTTTGAATATCTGGCCCCTAGTGTCATTGTCCAGCTTCAGTTGTCCAAGGAATTTTGCCACCCATAGAAGCTGATTTCATACATGCGGTCCTGCAGTAGTGACCACAACAGTGCTCAGTACATCTGTTTTCAGAGACCATCACCATGGGTTAATTTGTTAATCTTTCTGCACTAATTCAATTAAGTTCAAATCTAGTAGAGTTTTAAAGAAGTCCACAACAAAAGGATAAAGTTCTTTCCTTCATTTTTCCTCCAAAATCTCAACAAGGCAAACATTCACTAACCTTGCACCATTTTCAAGCAGTTTTAATTTCATATGCTGGATTTTATTCTCCTGAACCACTCCAGAGGCTACCGCCATGGATTTCTCAACTGTTCAGCCTCATTTGCCACCATGTCCAGTTTAGTCTCAACTATAGAAATGTGTTCACTTTTTTAAAATTTTTATTTTTAATCCAGCTCCATAACAAAGGTCTCCAAGTCCTTTTTTATGGCCTTGAGTACCCCGCTGTTAGGTGGTTGTCCCTCATCTCTGGCCTGCTGCCCCACTATATGGCATTGTTTTCCCATCACAAAAGAAGACCATGTTCCTGTAAAAAGATCCCAGCAGTGTTTACAATATAGAAGGTAAATTAATATGTGAAAAACAAGTCTGTGTCCAAATTTGAGGGTGTTTATTCAGTGGTTGATTGGGAGCTCTGCAGGAACAAGCCTTACCCCATTGGCTGCTAGTCATGTTTTCCCCATTAAAATGTTTGCTAATAAAGTTTTCCAAACTAATTTATGCTTTGTAGTAAATCAAGTAGGGTAGAATAATAATTATCCAAATACCTTTCCTGGCTTAAACAGGTAGCAGTTTGACATACCTGTTCCAGCTACCAACTGGGTAGTCCAAGCCTAATTAAAACAAGTCTCTGGCTATCTTGAGAAGTTTCCTTGATGGATCTTCAAGTTTTAAAGTAACCTTGTCAGGCCACTTGGTCCCAAGAATACATTTATAACCCAAATAAGAATATGACTTTTCCTGTAATGCAAACAATTTTTATATTTTTTTTTAACTTAAATGAGGCTGACAGAGTCCTTTCTTTGCTCCAGAAGTCAGAAATCTTTATAATAGAGTGCAAGACTAGGCAAATATAACAGTGGGGAAGATAGGATGATAGGTTTGGTTGAAAACAAAATACCTGTGTTTCTGTGTTAATTTTTTCACCATCATACATCAACTGCTGGTGTGCTTTTATGTTTGCTTGTGCGCACAGCACAGAAGAAGCATATTGAGATAGTAGAGCATTGCAGAGGTGTGGCAGTGTTGTGACCAATACAGCAGATGCTTTAGTGGGTGTATCCCTCGGCCACCAATTAGTGCTGAAGCTGCCGATGATGGCAGTTTCAGAGTGAGCCCCACACTTGAAAGAAATCTGATACTGCAATCTCGGTATTAGAGTGGCAGCTCCTCCCTCCCAACTAGGCACACAGCAGGACAACAAATTTAAATGTTAGCTCCTTCCCTGCTGACATCAGGGTGCTCAATCCTCATGTCAGCATGTGTCTGCCTCCCCCTATTAATGTGGTACACTGGGAGCCACTCCCAGTGTGTCAAAAAATACTTCTTTGATGCTTCTGATACTGGAATGCCCAATTCCGGTGTCAGATACACCCCCCCATGCCCCTGTGTTCTGAGTCAATCTCTGGGTGCCCAATCCCCAAGTCAGCATTGATTCCCCCCCAGTACTCTGGTACACTGGGAGCCCACCCCAGTGTGCCAAAATCCGTTTTGTTAATATTTCATCTGTAAAAAATAAAACAGTCCCACTTATGTTTTTTTTAAACCTGAAAAAAACCCAGTCCCTCATCGCTCCCATAGCCCCTCAAGCCACATCCTCCCTCTGTGCATCCCCCTTCCTCCCCACACCCCCTTATCCATACCTACCTCCAGAGGTCAGGAGCAGCAATCTTCTGTGGACTGGGAACACCTCTACACTCTTCAAAGACCAACCAGGAACTGAAGAAATGACTGTAAGCCCTATAATTGTAGTCAATGTTTTTTTTTAACTTATGTTGATATCTCAGCCAATTTTTGGTCTCAGATTTTCATAATGGGGTTCTCGGGAACCCACATCATCAACACTGGCACTGTCATTTCATTTCTCGGTCCCAAAAGTTGATTTTGCAATCACTGCACATAATCACCTTTCAGGATCAATTAATGAAATGGCAGTGCTACTGTTCATGAGGTGGGGTCCCCTTAAATCTTGTTGCAAATATAGTGAAAAAAATTAAAAAATGGCTGCATTATGAGTGTGCATTGCACAGTTTCTATGCACACTCGTAACTTTGCCACTTTTTCATATTTTTACTCCAGATTTTCAACATTGCCATTTCGACACACCTCATGAACACTACAGCTGTCATTTTTCACATACTACCTGAAATGTGTTTTCGCACCTGTGGCTCCAAATGGCACACTCACTGTACAAAATCCTTTTTTGGGATTCAGTAATGAAATGATACTGCCACTTTTCATGAGGTGTGGTCCCAAAAAGCCCACGTTGGAAATTTGGAGCAAAAATACTAACACACACTCGGGCGTTAGGGTTTCCAACCATAACGCCCACCTTGTCCAGACTGACAAGTATTGGGGGGGGTGAATTGGGGTCATTGGCTGTAATGCTCATGTTATTTCACCACCACCCTGCAGCAACTGATAGGCATCAAGGTGTGCCTAGGGTCTTCAACCCAATGTTCACCCCATTCTCCTATACTGCACCCATGGCTGGCAGTATAGTCTAGAGTTTAGGGTAAACCGTGAAGTAAAAGCATGAGGAAGGGAGCCATCCATTACGGTGACACCTTCCTTGTGCAATCCAGTCATGGCGACGGACTGGTAGGGCGACCGGATGAGGGGGTGGGCAAAGGAGGTGACAGGATGTCACTATATGTACGCGCGCGTGAGGTGGAAGCGAGCATGGAGAGCATGGGCTGGGGGGTGGAGAGGATATAGGGGTGACACTGCGATTGTTGGTTGGACTGTGGCATGGCGTCAGTGATTGTGCAATGGCTGGGGTGGCTGAGGTACTGGGTTTGGGTCCGGGCGCTGGTGTGATTTTTATTGCACCGGCCAAAACCTTTATTTTTACTAGTTTCACCCTAACATGCACCCCCTGGAGTTGAGAATCCTTAAGTGGGGGTGAGGCAACCCACATGAGGGAGGGGGGTGGAGGGTGAGCCCCCACAGAAGTAGTAAAATATGTCCTGGTGCTGTGTTGGTGCGCCAGGGTTATCAGAGTGCCAAAATGTGTTCTGCACTCTGACTGAGCCATAACGTCGATCGTCTTTAGGCGTTAGCCGTTATCACATAGACCCAGAGGTTAGAGTAGTGAGCTGTGAATGAGCTTGGTACATCCAGCAGACCAGACCTTGGTTTAATTCTCACAATCTCCACTTGAATACTGTGTGACTATGAGCAAGTCACTTAACTGCCCAGTGCTCCCAGGTTGCCCCTGAAAAGTGGCACTTGTGCCCATTGGGCCTTATCTAGTTACTAAAGACTAAATAAAGTAAAAAATAAATAAATAAATAAATCTCTTCTTATTTCCTTATGGAATGGGGTGAATGTAAGGACCAAAGACCTCAAGTCACACTATGACACCTGTCAGTGTTTACAGGGTGGGGTGAGGTGGAATGACAGGAGTGTTACGGCTGACTACCCAAAGGCACACCCCCAACACCTGTCAGTCTCCGCAGAATGGAGGTGGAGGTTGGCTTCAATGCTTCACTGCCATTCCTATTATGCATCTCTCTAACTCCTGCACTACCAATGCCAGTACCAGCAAGCAAACATTTGGCATTGACAAATCCTTGTTATTCATTGCAATCAATCTCCAAAATAATCCAAAAAGAAGATAGTACATCCTTCGTAGAACATAACCTTTCCTCAATGAAAAATATCTTGCTTTTTCTTGTTTTTCTTCTCCCTGTTCTCTTCTATCCATAACTTGGACCCTTTTAATTACCTTTCTATTAAACTGAAACCCATAAATTCCATTACAACCCACCACCTCCCTTACTATTGCCGTACTCTTGCTGAAGAAAAAGGTTTTCTCCTGCCTCTGCCCCCATAGTAGCTGAGATGACCAAATTGTCATCTGTTATGCCCGCCATTCACAGTAGATGTCCAAAGTAAAAGTTTATTTATTGATTGGGACCTTTTATTGAATAGAAAACTATAAATGTTTATTTATTTCCCATTTCTCTGATTTGTATATAGAGTTTTTTTTCTTTCCTCTATTCTTCTTCTATAATATTATATAATATAATATAGAAAGGAGGGCAGAGGGGTGAGTGGCTATGTTCATTAGAGATGACATAGAAATTGCTATGGTAGAAGAGGCAGAGGAACGTGGAGGCCTTATGGGTCACTCCACGATCCCCAGCAGGAGATAAGGTCAAGCTGGGTGTATATAGGCCCCCGGGATGAGTGATGTTCTAGAGGATGGTTTGCTGGACAACATCATTGCCCAGTGTGGTCCAAAAGGGGAAGGGTGGGTGATGGGGACCTTAATATGCCAGGTACTAACTGGGGAACCATGTCCTCTAAGGTGGCCAAGGCAGAGGCTGCTGGATGGCTTCCAGGATGTGTTCTTAACACAGCATGTGATGGAGCCCAAAGGGAGGGGCATGTCCTGGATGTGGTTCTGGCAGATGGGGATCTGGTGAGGGACATGGTTGTACAGGACCCCTGACTGGGAGTGACCACAATACTGTCTGGTTTCAAATAAGCATTGGGGGAGTGGGGTGAGATCTAGGACACTGGCAGTGGACTTCAGGGGGCAGACTTTATGGGCATGGGAAATATTCTCAAGGATCACTTGAAGGGATTACCTCAACAACAAGTGTGGAAAAGGAGATGGGAGGTCATAAACGGGGACTTCATGAGGCAGTCAGGATCTGCGCTAAGTTGAAACGTATGAGCAAGGTCACATAAACCATGCTGGTGGTCCAGTGAGGTCCAGGTAGCAGTCAGAGAAAAGAAGGCGGCTTACAAAAAATATAAAACAACAAGAGGGGATAGGGATAAGGAAATGTACCAGCTTGCATCTAGAAAAGTCACCCGTATGGTGAGGGGAGCAAAGTCCAGTAAAGAGCATCGGCTGGCACAGGGGATACATGGAGGGGAAAAGGGGTTCTTCCGGTACATTGGGGAGCGGAGAAAAACTAAGGGCCATCTCAGCAGATTGAGATCAGAAGGAGGGTGGGTGGAAGAGGCGAGGGACCAGGCAGAGGTATTTAACAGTACTTTGCCTCTGTGTTCACTAGGGAGGGATGGGATATCTACAAAGCAAGGCACAAAGGGGATAGGGCAGGGGTGGGATCAGGGAGCAGCAGAAATGGAGCAAAGGGAGGAGAAAGGTACCCAGGGGTGTCGCATCTGGATAAGGATAAAAGACCAGTAAGGTGGAGGGACGGATGATGCCATCCCACCAAAGGGTGTGGTTTGCCCTCAAGGCCCTAAGAAAGACAAATCTCCTGGCTGGATGGCATTCATCCGAGAGTACTATGGGAATTGGCGGACATACTGGCTGCACCCTGGCGGAGCTTTTCAACAGGTCATGAGACAGGAGGGTACCTAGGGATTGGCGAGAGGCACATGTGGTACCAATGCATCCATAAAGGGGGAAGGAAAGGCCGAAACTATAGACCCATCAGTTTAACCGGTGGTGGAAAATTAATGGAGAGTGACTAAAGGAACGATTGGGGGTTACTTGGAGGAGGTGGGAGGTCTGGATAGTCGGCAGCATGGGTTTGTGCCAGGTAGATCATGTCAAACCAACCTTGTAGAGTTCTATGAATGGGTAACATCAGAACTGGATAGGGGTAAGCCTGTGGATGTATTATTCTTGGACTTCAGCAAGCTTTGACTCTGTCCCCCACAATGGTCTGGTGGAGAAACTGATGGGGTTAGGAGTAGGCCCTTTGATGGTCAGATGGATTGAAAACTGGATAGCTGGACACACTCAGAGAGTAGTGGTCTGTGGGGAGCTCTCGACCCCACAGAGGTTGGTAGGTGGGGTACCACAGGGGCCTGGTCCTGGGTCCAATCCTGTTTAATGCATACATATCAGACATCAGGGATGGTATAGGGGTGTGAAATGAGTCTCTTCATGGATGACTCCAAGATGGGAGCAGTAGTTGAGGGAGAAGAGGGAGGTTGGCCCTGCAAGGACCTGGACACCCTGGAAGCTGGGCTCACATATGGAAATTAATTACAATATCACCAAGTGCAAGGTGTTGCATCTTGGTCGGGAAACCCTAAAACACAGGTACACCCTGGGAGGAGGTGCTGGAAGCCTCAACAGGGGAAAAAGACCTAGGGGTCATGGTGGATACATGTATGAATAACACTTGAGCAGTGCAGGAGAGCAGCTAGCAAGGCAAACAGGATGTTGGGATGCATCGCAAGGGGATCACCTCTAGGAGCAAGGAAGTGATTCTGCCACTGTACAATGGACTGGTTAGACCACACCTTGAGTACTGTGTACAGTACTGGAGACCACACTTGAAGAGGGACATACAGCTCCTGGAGAGGGTACAGAGGAGGGCAACAAAGATGATCACGAGGGCTAGGGGATTTGACTTACGAGGACAGACTTGAGGAGCTCTGCCTGTTTTTCATTGGAGGAGGAGAGACAGGGGGACATGATTGAGGTCTTCAAGCACCTCAAGGGAATAAATAGGGTAAACATGGAGGATCTTTGACTCAAAGCAGGGAGGCATCACCAGAGGGCATGGTTTGAAGTTGAAGGTGGAAGGTGAGGGGGAAAAGAGGAGGAGGTTTTTCACTGAGAGGTGGGGACCCTTGGAATGCTCTGCCTGGTGAGCTGGTTCAGAGATCCACAGTGGAGAGCTTTAAGAAAGGGTGGGACAGACACAGAAAGTGGATGTATCAGATGATAGCCTGTCCCGGGGGTGGGGATGGATGATAGGGGTTTCTGGAGCACAAGGGATAGGAGGGTCTCGGCACCCAACTAAGGATCTAGGTTCGAGCAGACTTGATAGACCATAAGGCCCTAATCTGCTGGCAAATAGTATGTTAGTATGTTAGTATGTAATATTCACCCCCACTGCTTGTAAGGCTATAGTGTTGTATAGATGGGATATGAGGTTTGATGCATGGAATGAGGTACTGCTTTAATTTTGGGGATTAAAAGTCTGTTCAGAAGCCTCGTCTGTATCTTCTGGATCATCAAACATTGTGAGCTTTACATTTACCACAAATCTCAGCTTTTCTGGATACAAAATTGTGAACTTGATCTCTCTTTCAAATATTTCTTTTACAGAATTAAACAATTTTCTTTTATTTACAGTCTCTGTTGATAAGTCTGAATATACATTGAAAGAAAAATTTTGAAATTGTAACCCCCTTTCAATCCTCACTTCCTTATCTTGGTAATTATGTGGTTTAATGTAAATAGCTCTGGGATAACCAAGATTTGACATAGCATATCTAGCCCCACTTCTGTATGCCCTTTCCAGAGTAATCCGTTTTGGCTGTGCACACCATGCCAACACTATTGTTATCAGCACTGTTTGGACCCAGTGCCATATTTTAGTTATCCTTGAGCAAAAAAGGCAGAATTTTGGTGTTTTGAGAGGTTTTTGCACCAGTGTAACTTTGCCGTCAGTGAACTGATTGGCAAAAAAATTTCAGGAACCAGAGATCCTGACACATTTTTGTGCTTTCCAAATTGAATGTAAATTGGTTGAACTGGGACAAAGTTATTCAGATGCACAAATTGGGGGATAGCATTAAAGTGTTTACTCAGCCCTAAGATACAGGCGCTATCACGCCTGTATAACGTAAAACATCATGTAAACTGGTTGCTGAGGTGTGTGGTTATTTTATACTGCTGACTGGTTTTTGCACTGCACTATTGTGAGTCACACCAGGGCCACTTACCTTGCATACTGTACTAACTGCATAACAGCAGTCTACCTGTTTCAGAGAGATGTTTCTATCCTTTCATTAAACATGTTGGGTTAAGACTTATTGTAAAAATTGAACACCTGACCATTTATCTCTATATGTGATCACTCATAGGCTTACGCTACAGTGTGAAGTTTTGTAAAGGACCTGCTCTACTGTCTGTTATTTCAATGTTTGAGATTCTGCATTGCTATGAAGTGACACTTTGAGAAAAGGCAAATTTTGTATAGATGCATTTATGTGGAGGAGATGTGTTTATTGTGAAATATATGGACATGGATCACAATTACTTACCCATGTGGAGAGGGTCATGTAAATTCTGATTTTTAAGATAGTATGATGCACATCTGAAATGATAAAGTATTGCCTGAGATACAAAATATCAGTATTTTTTATCTTATATTGGAGTTAAATATTCTTTTGACATCGGGTTGTCTAGATTTTCATAGTAGGCACACTTAAAATAAATGCAGAACAAAAAAGATGGGCAAATAAGCAAAAAGGAAAAAAGGCAAGACTGAACATATTAGTGTATGAGAGAAGGGTTGTATGATGTTACACTTCGATGGGAACATATCCAATTTTTTCCTGTTTAAAAAATACTCTGACAGCAAGATTATCTAGTAAGATATGGATGTTCCAACCCACCACATGTCAATTCACCAACATGCCCCTTATTAGCAATGAGATTACAAATAGTCTGCATTAAGTTTGCTCTGGAATGTCTGCTGGCTGGCAGCTGGACAAAGGAGAGGGAGAGGACCTATATTCAAAGATGCTGTCAACTCCTTATTTATTTTACCAATGAATATTAAATCATTAATTGACATTACTATCATGGGTTGGATACCAGTCATATAGCATCTTATAATGTAACACACATATTCATAGCATGGAGTGAGACACTGTATACATCACTACTATGCCATGTGACTGCTGAATAACTTTAAATAAAGAAGGAACTGCTTGTGGTTTTAATCATAGCTTCCCCCAAAAATAGCAAACAGGGACTGTTTTGCTTACATTCAGGAGCTGAATTTAACTCCATATTACTGTGCCATGTGACCTTTGAGTTACTAAATACATAAGGAGCTGTCTGCACTTTTAAATGCAGCTACCCCCAAAAGCCAAACAGACAATTATGTTTACTTGCAGAAGCTGAATTTAACTGAGTATTACTATACCATATAAATGCTACATTGGCCTGATCATGTGATGGCTGCCTAACTGTTTACAGCTCCTCACTTCTCCTCCTCCATTACCACAGATTAAATTGCAACTTTACATTCATTTTTGGCTTTTAGTTTAGTACCGCCTTACCTAGCTATGTGATTTAGATGTCAGAGATCCTCTTGGTGATATCAGGTGGCTTGGAGATGGATGCTGAAATGAAGGCTGCGTTGCTCCACCACAGGCCACCTGCTACACCCAAGCTGGACAAGCAAGCCAAGTGCAATAAACAACAGGCTGAAAAATCCTCCTTCTCACCAGCATCAGGGACTACCTTGACTGATGAGAGGTTTCTGAAGAAAATGAAACCTCTCCATACTTCAATAGTGGCTCTCACAGATGAGTTGAAGACATTGAGATCTTCCGTTGACTCTTTAACAACACATGTGGCTGACTCAGAGGTCTGACTCTCATTGATAGAACACTGGGGGGCAAGATGGATCCTGAAGTAACATCACTTTGGCAGCTGCTTTGCAAGCTAGAAGATAAGTTAGAAGATCTTCAGGGGTGGAGATCCTACAATAATCTTGTGTTTTTTTGACTCCCAGAACAAGAAGAGGGCCCTAATCATATCTTATTCATGCAAAAACTGTGTGACAAAGTGGCTGGTCCCTCACTGAATGGGCCACTTTACATTATCGAGAGGGCTCATCTTTAGCTGCACCTGTCACCACCCCAGGCTCACCCCCTAAGCCACTTATTTTCTGACTGCTTAATTTTCTTGATAAGCAGCATATTCTCAGTAAGGTACTGGATTGTATTGATCTGCTCTGGGAAGGGCACCACTTAAGAATTTCTCAAGACCTGACACAGTCTGTGCATGCTAAGTGGTCAGCTCTGCACTCCTTTGTCACAAAGCTGATAGTCATGGGGAAACCTTTTCAGGTTAAATACCCCAGCATGCTTCAGATTAAACATGATAGGGAATGGCATTCAATGGACATGTTGGAACAAGTGGCTCAGGAACTCAAGTGGCTTCTTCCTGATCTTTTTAAATGAGGACCACTGTCTGCTACACATCTGTGTTTTCTTGACTTTTGCTCCTTCAAGCATTTCCAGGTCTGGCCTTCTAAGACATGAGATATAAAATTCCCCTCCCTGCTTTTGTTTCTATAGCTAACCAGCTGTAATACTCTGCCTGTACCATTGTTCTACGTCATGGTTGGCCCCTTTATTTATCCCTATTCTCCTGGACTCAGAACTGTGAAATTCTGTTAGTTGGAAGACGCTCCCTCAGGTTGCTGTTCTTTTTGAGGGAGAGTTCCTTTGCTTTGCTGTTGCAAGTATTGTTATGGCCCTGAGGCTGTGTTTGTGCACCCCACTTCTTTTATGTGACTGAACAGTTTACCAACCATACTATTCTGCTTCTGGACTGCTCCGTGGACCTTGTACTTGTTCTGGTGAGTGAGTTCCAACTTGTTGGATTTGAGTTTCACCTGCATTTTGCAATAGAGGAGGCTGTGTATTTCTCCAGCAATACAGTAGCATCCGGTTTCTGATTTTAGTTATTTCATGAACTAGAGTGAGCTCGCTATCCCTATAATTTTGAAAAGCATGCTTCTGGACTGTGAGACTAGCGGGCTCACTGTACTACATGGGACTGGACTTATGTTTGGGAATTGTTCCACTTTGTTTTTAATATTGGACATTTTCATTCTGGAAACTTACATTATTGTTTTGGGAGATTCATTGGTTTCATGTGATAGCAGCGATCGCGGAAAGGCAATCACCATTAGGGCAAGCGTACATTGCTGAAAATCAATTTTGGTGATGTACACGCCTGGTGCACAGAAAAAAGGGTGCCAGGGACTTGTTTTTTTTCTTTTTTTGTGGGGGGCTGTGCCCCCCCCCCATGGGGAGGTTTGGCACCCATACCCCCCTACTAAAGGATTCTCAATTCCAGGGGGATGCATGTCGGGGGTGCAAAAGTGGAATAAAAAAATAACATCCGGGTGCAACAAAATGAACACGTGCTTGGAACTGAACCTGGCGCCATCGCAAACCTGGCCTGCCACCCACTCACCATGCCACAGGGGCAGCTCGGCAGCCCACCACTGCACTATGCTCCACAAACCCTGTCTCCTCTTCCTCCCGTCACATGGTATGCTTGCTCCTCCCCATGCGCGTGTACATATAATGACATTCTGTCACTATATTCGCAGACCCCCCCAATCCAGTCACCCTCCCCTGCTCGGTAGTCCTGTCAACAGGTGATTGAGTCACCCTTTTTGAAAGCGCCCAATCGTGGTCACCATTAGAAACATAGAACATAGAAACATAGAATTTGATGGCAGATAAGGACCGCTTGGCCCACCCAGTCTGCCCATTTCCCTACCTACTGGATAAGCTGCAGATCCTAGTTAACCAGCAGCCTACTTCTTCTTACCCCCACCCCCCAGAATTGCCTTATGACTGTCCCATGGATGCTTGAATTCCACCACTGATTTTGACTCCACAACCTTCCTCCGGAAGGCCGCTCCATGCATCCACAACCCTCTCTGTGAAAAAATACTCCTTAAATTACCTCTGAGCCGCCCCCATCTTCAAATTGTGCCCTCTTGTTCTTGCACACCTCTTCTTTGAAAGATGCTACCTCTTGGACTTTGTTGATTCCCTTGAGGTACTTGAAAGTTTCTATCATGTCCCCCTCTCCCTCCTTTCCTCGGGCTATACATATTAAGCTCTAAGTCTCTCTTCATATGTCTTCCAGTGCAGACCCTGCACCATTTTAGTTGCCCTCCTCTGGACAGCTTCCATCCTGTCTATGTCTTTGCGGAGATTGGGTCTCCAGAACTGCACACAGTACTCCAGATGGAGTCTCACCAGCTGTCTATACAGAGGGATAATAACTTCCTGTTTTCTACTGGTGGTGCCTCTCCCTATGCATCCCAGTAACTCCCCAGCCCTCCTTGCTGCCCTCTCACATTGCTTGCCCACCTTTAGGTCATCTGATATGACTACCCCCAGGTCTCTTTCCATTTTTGTTGTTGTTAGTATCTCACCCCCATTGTGTACTCTTCCCTGGGTTTTGTTTCCCAGGTGCATTACCTTGCACTTCTTAGCATTGAATCTAAGCTGCCATACATTTGACCATTCCTCTAACCTTGCCAAGTCCCTTCTCATCCTTTCCACACCACCCTGTGCATCAACTCTGTTGCAGATCTTAGTGTCATCTGCAAAGAGACATACTTTTCCTTCCAGTCCTTCTGCAATGTTGCTTATAAAGACATTGAAGAGGACCGGTTCTAATACTGAACCCTGTGGTACCCAACTAGTAACCCTCCTTTCTTCTGAGTGGACTCCATTTACTATTACTCTCTGTTTCCTATTCTCCAGCCAATTCTTTACCCAGGCTGTCATCTTGGGACCCACTCCCAGGCTGGCTAACTTGTATATTAATCTTTTGTGTGGGACTGTGTCAAATGCCTTGCTAAAGTCTAGGTAGGCCATGTCCACAGCCCCTCCCTGATCTACTACTTTGGTCACCCAGTCAAGGAAATCTATCAGATTTGTCTGGCATGACCTTCCGCTATAATTCATGCTGCCTAGGGTCCTGTGCCCTCTGGCCTCTGGATACTCGACAATTCTTTCCTTCAGAGTGATTCCATCATTTTCCCTATCACTGAGGTTAAACTAACAGGTCTGTAGTTTTCTGCTTCTGCCTTGCTCCACTTTTTGTGAAGGGAATCACATCTGCCCTCCTCCAGTCCTCAGGTACCACCCCATCCTCCCATGATTTGTTAAAAGGGTAGTCAGTGGTGTCACTAGTTCTACCCTTAGCTCTTTTAGAATTCTGGGATGAATCCCATCAGGCCCCATTGCTTTGTCCACCTTCAGTTTTAAGAGTTCTTTCAGAACCCTTTCTCCTGTAAATGGGCTGGTATCAACTTCTGTATCCAGTGTGTTACTACTGTTTGTTTTATGTACCTCCCCCTCTTCATTTGTAAATACTGAGCAAAAATATTTGTTTAGTATCTCTGCCTTTTCACAGTCTCCCTCTGCCCTCCCTCCCTCCCCTTTATTAAGCCTCACTATCCCTCCCTTGGTCTTCCTTTGCTCCCTGATGTACCTATAAAAGGTTTTATCCCCCTTCTTAACTGAGGTGGCTATCTTTTCCTCAGTTTGGGCCTTTGCTGTTCTGACTGCCTTCCCAGCCTCCTTTTGCTTTAACTGATACAGTTCTCTGTCCTGCTCCTTCTGCGATTCCTTGTACTTCCTGAATGCTTTCTTTTTCTCTTGAACCTTCACTGCCACTTCCTTTGAGAACCATAGTGGTTTCTTACATTGTCTTGTTTTGTTTGTTTGCTTCACACAAAGGCTCGTTACCTCTGTGATGGCAGTTTTTATTATTCCCCATTGTTCTTCCACCCCTCCTTCCTGCCCATTTGCTAGTGCATTCCTTAGGCACTCACCCATTTTGGCAAAGTCAGCCCTCCTAAAGTCCAGTACTTTTGTCTTTGTATGGCTTGACTCTATTGCTGTGTTTATTGTGAACCATACTGTTCGATGGTCGCTAGTTCCTAGATGGCTACCCACTTCTACATCTGTGATCCTCTCTCCATCTCCATTTGAGAGAATCAAGTCTAATATTGCTCCTTTTCTTCCCCCTCTCAATGTTTACTTGTTACCTGATACTTGTAGATCTAGTTTATATTATCTAATTCTAATTAGTGAGGTTTTCCCTTTCATTGTAAATTCCTAATGTGCCTGATGCACTTTGTGGGGGGCTGTTTGATTGCATTAGCTATTGGGCATTTTCAGTGCTGGTACTGTTGTTAAGTTTAGTTCTAGAGGTTCAGCCAGCAGGTTTCCACTTGATTCTTTTAATGTTGTTCACAGCCATTTTCTTTCTGAAGGTGGTTGGTGGGGGGGCAGAGTGGGGAGCAGTAAGGTTGTAATCATCATGGGCAAAATGTTGTTAAGAGTTCAGTCACTACGACGAGGTAGTTTGCAGTAGCTATATTTTGTTAGGATTATTGTTAGTGTTTTTGTTTTTTTAATCTTATTTTTTGTTTGTTTTTGTTTTTAGGATGGGGTTCTGTATGTGGGCATGGGGGTGAGGGTGGGGGCTAGGTAGGAGGGTGGGCTGAGTACTCGACTGTGACCCTGCTTCTGTTTTGTTTGTTTATTGGACTAGATTATGGCCCCCTTAGTTACACTAGGCTTAGGATCTTGTTTCTTTGATAAGATATGAATAGCCCTTGTTGTGTTATCAGTTGGAATGTTAAGGGGGCCCAGGAAAAGCGAAAATGTGTGATGATCCTGCGCCATCTCAAGCAGCTCCGTATGGGAATGGCTTACCTGCAGGAGTCCTACCTCTGTTGGGAGGATGTTCACTACTTTAGACAGGATTAAGTTGGCCAAGTTTATGGTTCAGGGGTCACCACTGAATGAGGGGGGTGGCCTTGTTAATAGCGAGGTTGCTGCTGTTTCAACTTGTACAGTAGCCATGTGACCCTGAGGAACAATATATTATAGTTAAAGACACTACTGGGATCCATCCTGTTGTGATTGGATCTGTATATGGCCCCAACATTAATTCACCCCATTTTTTCACTCATTTTATCCTCCTTTTGGCTGACAATTCTTCCCCCACCATTTTATTATTGAGAGACTGGAATGCAGTGTTTCAGCCGATCCTGGAGTACTCAGATGCTATGGCAGTTGGACTCTCACCAGCTCAACGAGCACTTTGAGACCTTATGGAAGGGTAGATCTAGTTGATGTCTGGCAGGTGATTAATCTCACAGCATGGCAATTCAGTTATTATTCTCCACCTCATAAGACCTTCTCCAGGCTTGATTATATTCTGGTTAGTGGGTCTTGTTTATTGGGTATTCTATCCACTGATATTTATCCCGTGGTCCTGTCCAATCACTCCCCCATTGGTGTAACTTACTTGTTGGGCAACAGTTTGCTTCAGGACACTCTCTGGCATCTCAACGGACAACTGTTACAGGCTCCCAATACCCTGCCCCATATTGGACAATTCATTTCTTCTTCTTTCGACCTTAATATGGGCTCAGTTGAGAGAGTGGACACCCTTTGGGCCACCCTTAAATGTGCCCTGCAGAGTGAATTCATTTGGCTCTCATTGGTCAGAACTTGGAATAATAAAGCCAAATTGAACCATCTCCTTGCTGATATTCATTGTTTGGAGGGCTCTTTGTCCCAGGCTTTGACTGATGCAGGCTTGTCCAGAATTCTCTCCCTTCATGCCCAATATGCTGAAATGTTGTCTCAAAAAGCCAAGCTTGCACTCCACCGTACTAAATTTAAATACTTGGATGTTGGTGAGAAGATCAGGCAACTCCTTGCCCTTCATTTGCTTCAAGCAGAAATGGCTACATTTATCTTGGGAATTGAGTCCCACCCAGAAGCTCTGATGATTACCAATCTCAAGGAGATGGCTGCATTTTTTTGTGCTTATTATAAGCAGCTGTATGCAGTTGTTCCAGCCCTAGACCCTTCTCTGGAAGATGTTGAGGCCTTTCTGGACTCTGTTCCTCTCCTGACCCTTCCACCTTCGGCAGTAGCCTCGATGGGGAAGTGCATTACCCCTACAGAGGTAGCAGGAGCTATTAAACAATTGCAACCCAACAAAGTACCCAGCCCCAATTCCTTAACTAACAATTTTTTTTCAGTGTGCACCTCTGGGGTTGCCCCATTACTTGCAGAGGTTTTTAATTTTTGGTTTGAACAGGGGATATGTGACCCTGTTTTTCTAGAGGCCCTGATTATCCTTATACCAAAGCCTGGTAAAGATCCTTGGTTAGCAGAAAGCTATTGTATCATCCCCTTTTAAATTCAGATATTAAGATTCTCACAAACATTTTGGCCAGTCAGTTAGCTCCAGTCATAGGCCCTGTTATTGGCCATGAACAGGTATCTTTCATGTCTGGGAAGTTCTCTGGGGATCACCTCAGGAAGCTCTGGCACCTACTCATCACATCCAGAGAGAGAGCAGGTCCCTGAGGGTCCTGGTTTCTTTGGATGTGGAAAAGGCCTTCGATCAGGTTGCCTGGAATTACTTCTTCACTACTCTTCTTAAATTTGGCCTTCCTGATGATTATATCAAGTGGACGCACTTGTTATATGCTGCACCATCCACTCATGTTTGGTGTAATGGTCACCTCTCCACCTCATGTCCCTTACAGCTATGTACCTGGCATGGGTGCCCTCTGTCTCCTCTTTTGTTTAATTTTTATTTAGAACTGCTTATTAGACATTTATGTGCTATACCTGTCCTTAAAGGGATTCCTCTTGCTGGTAAGCACTATGCCCTTTTGGCATATGCTGATGATCTGCTTTTACACTTGGAAGATCCCTCACATTCTATTCTGTCCCTCCTTCAGGAGAACTCAAATTTTTCCAGCATCTCCTTCTATAAATAGAATCTTTCTAAAATGAAAGTGTTTCCCCTAAATAATTGGGTCAATAACAGAAATATTGTGAATCTGGGCCTCTCCTGGGAATCTCAAGTCCTAACTTATCTGGGGGTTAAACTTACCCATTCTGTTTCCACTATGGTCAAAGAAAACTTGACCAGACTTCTGGATGATCTCAAGTCTGACCTCGATAGATGGTCTGCCCTTCCCTTGCCTTATGGGGCCGAGTTAATATTCTCAAAATGAATGTCCTGCCCTGACTGTTGTATCCCTTGGGAATATTGGGTTTCCATCTACCCAAGATCTGGTTTACTCACTTGCAGCACCTCCTTAATTTGTTACTTTGGAAGCCCTCTACGGCCCATAGAACTTATACAAAATTAACTGCCTCATGTTAAATGGTGGGTTATCTCTTCCATTGGTATTTGTGTACTATTGCACTCAACATGCCAGCATACTTTTTTAGGTGGGGTTTACAGAGTACACAGTCAGGTTCCCCTATATACACTCCCCTCTGGCTGGACACTGATACAGTTTTAGCAGGTGGGGTGGGTTTTTCCCTCAACAGTTTTCTTTACCTTAAACCTTCTTAGCTCCCCTGTTGCCTATGTGCTACTCCTATAGAATGGTCACTTAAAGAATGGGGGCAAATACAGTCCTATCTAGTGTGATCTTGGGTCTCAGCAATCTCCCAGCCTGTATTTCATAACCCCCATTTTAAAATTTATTTATTTCATTTTTGTTGACCAGGAAGGAGGACAAGACAATTTTTTACCTATTTTCAGCCTCATCCAGGGGGAAGGGGATACAGATTGATACCAACTGAAATTGAACTGGATTTTAAGATGTTGGTGGTCATTTTTTGGTAGCCGTCCCATCCCCACTGTTTTTTGGCCCCAACTGAGTGCTTGCACTCTGGCTGACATTTGTCAAGATGACAGGATACTCCGTTCAGACTCTGCAAACTAAGTTTCATCTACAAAATCAGGACATGTTTAAATTTCTTCAGCTCAAAGGTGCAATAACTGCCTTCATGGGGCCCAAGCTGTGGTGCTTGCCACATCTAGATGATATGGATTCCCTCCTATCTTTAGATGTGCAGCCACACTCAGTGTCCCTGCTTTATAAGTATTTCCAAACAGTAGACCCTCACCTCCCTTCCTGGATTTGTTATTACTGGGTTCACACACTCCAGTTGCCCATTGACAGAGAGTACTGGAGGGTTCTGTGCCTGAACCTCTATAGATATATAAAGCAAGACTGGCTTCATTTAGTTTAGTTCAATCACATGCATGACCTGTATTTTATCCAATAAAATTATACAGGATAGGTAAATTGCCCTCTAAATTGTGTATTCAGTGTCGAGTGACTGATGGTTCCCTCCATCACAATCTGTAGGAATGTGACAAGGTCCAGCACTTTTGAACCTCCATTCAATGGGCTCTAGATCCTATTTTGGATCTTGATGGCCTTTTCACTCCTGAGAGCTGCTTGTTAGCTAATTTTCCCCCAAGTATTCCCAATGTCAGGAAAGCTCATGTGTCTCTTGTGGCAGCTATGGCTAAGATTGTCATGTTATGTCACTGGAAGGATGAAGTACCCCCCTCATTTTTGGAATGATACTGTGAGATTCTGATGGCCTCCAGCTGGAGAGACACACAGCTAGCATGTGGAAAAGGACTCAATATTTTTGTCCTACTTGGGACTGTCTTAATACTTTGTTCTTTCTTGTGAGTCCCTGAAATCCCTCTTGAGTAGTCTGGAGCCATTTTACCTCTGACTGTGTGTGACTGGGTAGGGCACCCTATCCTACTTGTGCTTTTTTTACGTAGTGGGGTTGCAGACGAGGGAGGGGGGTGGGTTGGTGGGAGGGGCTGTTGGTTGTTTTATATATACTGTATGTTTGCTTTTTCTTTTTTCTTTATTTGTAGTTTTCCCTTCAGGATTTTGAAGTCCTTATTGTATTTGTTATCGTGCTGGAAATTATTTTGATGCCTGATTTTGTGTTTTTTGTTCTGCAATGTTTGTTGAAAAACTATAATAAAGCATACTAAATAAAAAAAAATAAATAAATTGATACATTATTTAAATAAATATGGAGCTGCCTGCACTTTTGAATGTAGACCCTCCATATTATATACAGAGGCTGTTGAGTTTACTTGCAGAAGCCAAATTTAACTGTTTTACATGCCCTGTGAATGATGATTTATTTAAATAAAGAGCTGCCTGCACTTTTGAACATAGAGTCTTCCCACCCAATCTGCAAACAGGGACTATCATGTTTACTTGAAGGAGCTGAATTTAACTTGGTATTACTGTGCCATATGAAGAATGATGAATTAAATAAATAAATTAATTGATTAATAAATAAGGCGCTCTCTGCGAACATAGTCCCCCCCCTTCAATGCAAACAAACATTCTCGTGTTTATATGCAGGAGTAAAATTAAACTTAATTTTAGATGCAATGTGAATGATTATTTATTTACTTTATGTTTACTTACTTATTTAATTACTTATTTATTTAAAGTTTTTTAACTGGGAAAGACACATTGAGCTGCCGCCCATTACCAGGTATGAGCTGGGGGAGGAGGAGTACAGACATGTAAAGCAAATACAGGCCATCCAAAGTGCATATACAAAATACACTAGCAGGAGAGGGGGGTGTGGCCAGCTCTGTAACATGGCAGATGCAGATTAGCTGAGATCCCTAAGGCACTATAGTTTTCTCGGTGTTTGAGTGACTCCTGTTGCTGGTTTGACCATTATTCGGTGAGTAATATCTGTGAAACAGATGGCATCTGTGAGAAAGAAAGATAAACAATCGCAACTTAAATTTGGAACAGAGGACAAGCTGAATCACTCAGGGTAGGGGCCTGGTCTGGAAGACACAAGGTTGGGGCTTGCTAACGATGGAAGAGACATGTCTGATTTACAAAGATCCCTTGCAGCTGTCCCTGCCACCCTGATACAGATTCAACATGACATGAAGGCAGGCTTTGCAAATATTGCTGCTCAGATTACTCACACGCAGTCCGTAGTCACCAGTTTGCCAGAAACCACCACCACTCATGCAGATCAAATCGCCCAGCAGGAACAGCGAGTGGGCACCCTGGAAGACTCTCTAGCTGTGTCTGCCAGAGATAAGACCTCCCTGCAAAATACTGTGTGAGAGCTTATGGCCCAGATAGACGACCAGGAGAATCGTTCGAGTAGGTCGAACATAAGGATTGTGGAGCTGCCTGAGGGTCTTGAGGGGGATGAGCCAGAATCATTTTTCCATAAGTGACTGGTGGAGCACTTAGATTTATCCCCTAATCTGGCCCAATGAATAATCGAGAGAGCACACAGAGTGGGGCCTCTTCCCAAAGCGGGTGACACGCCTAGGCACTGCCTGATAAAGTATCTAAGGTTCACGGAGAAAGAGGCAATACTTAAGCAAGTCAGAGCACAGGGCCTGATTGCAGTGCAGAATGTCAAGGTTATGATTTTTCAAGATTACAGCAGGGAGCTTCAGCTCAAGAGACAACGCTTTGCTGAGATTAAATCTAAACTGTTTCAATTGGGGTGGAAATTCACCTTTCTGTATCCAGCAAAGCTTCACATTAACCTTTCTGGAAGCGCCCCTAGAGTGTTCTCATGTCCTAAGAAGGCTGCACGATGGGTGGATGAGGAGTTGAAGAGGCACGGTAGGCAGGTTCTGGCTGACATGGCCGCTCAGATAAGTGGGTCACGGGCTTTTTCTGATGTGCTTCAACATGTCACCTTAAATGGGTGGCCTAGACTTGGGATCTAAAATACTGCTGGCTTATCACTTTACATAGGCACAGCTACACCGTGAGGTACTTGATGTTGTTATTTTTTAACTGTTATTATTTGTATCTCTGTGGAGGTAGCAATATGCGCCCATATAAGCTCACTGGGATCCTTGTCTTTCTAATGCCCTGACCTGGTCTAGGAACCAGGGAACTGACGGGGTTCCAGAGGTCTTGTTTTGCCGAATGAAGCTCACTTGTGGAACTAATCCAGTTGTGTAATTGGACTGATGGGGGTGTTTTGTTCACTGTCCTAACGACTTTATATAAATTGTGAAAATGTTGCCATTATCTCCTCCCTTCTCCCCACCTCTCTCTTGACATTAATGCTCCTTCTGGTTTCCCGTGTTACTATTGGTTGTTATTGGAATGTAGAAGGATCATATAAGTCTGCTTAATATTCGACTTGGGGGGTGGGAGATTCAGTGGGTTTTCCGCTCTTACTTATCCATTTGGGATAACTGATCTAGTGAATTTTGTTAATATGACTTTTATGCCTCAATATGGGGGTTTCACATTACTTAATTTGTGTGTACGTGTATTTAAATATTTTAGTTTTAAAGTCCTCTACTTGTTTGTAAGGGAGTCTATGATGGACTTTATTTCCATCATGGGGGGTGGGGTTTGTGTTGGTTGTGGGTTTATTGGGTGGAATGGGGTCTGAGGAGCATGGTTGGGCTCCACTTTTTTGCTGCACAGGAGTCAGACTTGCTCTTAGCTTCCACTGGTTTACTGTTGTTTTTTGGGTGTTCCATAATCTAGGGAAGGGTTTTATGGGGTTAAGGTTTAGGGTGGTTGGCTTACCGGAGGGGGGGGGATGGTGGAGTTTCACTGGGCTCTAAATTTGTGCTGTCCCAGAGTCCAGGTTCTCCCTTACCTCCACATGTTAGGGGATTGTTATTAGTTGCATTATAAAAAATGGTTAGGTACCAAGGTCTGGCTACAATTTAGTATATACGTATGTAAGTGATGTGGGTCTTTTTTTAGTTCAATGTGGGAATATGGCTGATGCTATTAGAATTACCTCTTTAAACATCTATGGTTTGAAATCAGTGATTAAAAGGAAGAGATTGCAGACAGAAGTCAAAAGATCTAAATGGCAAGTGGTGATGCTCCAGGAGACCCATATGTCTTCCCGGGAGGCAATGAAAACTGCTGGGGCTCTTGGTGGGAATGGGTGTCTTCGACATTTTCAACCAAATCTAGAGGGGCTGCGCTTTGGTTCCCTAGGGGGATGAGGGTTAATGCAATCGAATAGATTACTGACCTTTACAGGAGATTTTCCCTAGCTAGAGTGTCCCTCCCTCCAGTCGGTGTGGTATCCATGGGGTCCATTTATGCCCCAAATGTTGAACAACCTGAATTCTTCCAACAATTGGCATTGGAAATGTCAAAATGGTCGGGGCCATGGATCTTGGGGGCTTCAATTGTGTCCTAGATGGGATGATGGATAGGACTAGTATGACCCCTTGTGCCCCTTCTAAAAATGCTCTCACATTGGCAGCACTGGAGAAGGACTTGGGCCTGGTAGACATCTGGCGGCATATTTACCCAACTGGAAGAGGCTATAGTTTCTTCTCACATGCTCACAAATCATATGTCTGGCTGGACGGAATTCTGCTGTCCCATTCTCTGATCCCTGCCTCAAAATCAGCAATCTACTCCCAAATGCTTTTATCTGATCATGCATCTCTCACGGTGGATTTGCCTATGGGAGATTCGACCCCTGTGGTTTGGCAATGGAAGTTAGATCCCCTATTACTCAGAGATAATGGTTTCCAATCTGGGGTATCTGACATGATTAGGGAATTTTTAATCTTTAACAAAAGTGGGGATACAACACATGAAGTTAGGTGGGAAGCATTGAAAGCTTCTATAAGGGGTTATTCCATTGCTTACACCACCCATAAGGCTAGGGGCTTCCAGTGTGACCTACAAACACTCAGGATCAAAACTGAGGCCTGTGAGATGGTGCATAAAAACAGACCCACCGCTGCTGTGTATGGGGTCTTGCAAAAATTTAAGTGGCAGTACAATACCTTGAGTAGTGCCAACTTGGAGAGAGCTGTTTTGCTATCCCATGCTGATGCCTATTTTGATGGAGACAGGGGTGGTAAGTACCTAGCATGGCAGCTTCGCCGGCAGGAGGGAGACAAGTTGGTGGAATTCATTCGGGATGAGGAGGGTGTGGTTAGGGGAGAAACCCCTGGGATAGGCCAGGCATTTGGGGCATTCTACAAATCGCTATACACCTCATAGAGTCACCCAAACCAAGAGGCCCTTGACAGATTCTTTGCCTGAGCCCCATTACCTAAGCTATCTGATGCCCAGGTGAATGAGTTGGATGGACCCCTATCAGAGGTCAAAATTTCTTGTGTGATCAGAGGACTTCAGGGGGGGCAGGCTCCTGGACTGGACGGGCTTCCCATTGACTTTTTTAAATCCTTTCAGAACCTTCTTCTCAAACCCTTGTAAATATTTTAGTGAAATGCCTGGTGAAAGGAGTGTTGCCCTTCTCCATGTGGTCATCTACTATCATGGTTATCCCAAAGCCCAGCAAAGATCCCTCCTATTGTGCCTCATATTGGCCAATATCTCTGCTTACAGCAGACTATAAAATTCTAGCTAAAGTAATGGCAACGAGGTTGGAGGTCTTGCTTCCTCATCTCACCCATAAGGATCAGGCTGGTTTCATCAATGGCTGGCAGGGGAAGCATAACATCAGACACACCCTGAATGTTATACATCGGTGGAGAGCGAAGGCCGGCTTCCATGGTGCTGTGATTCTTTCCATTGATGCTGAAAAGGCCTTTGACCACGTGGAGTAGGGGTACTCTTTTGACACTCTTCAGAGGTTTGGGTTCAGCCCTGGCTTCTGTTCTTGGATATGCACATTGTATCAACACCCTACTGCCCAGATCATGGTCAATGGGTCCCTGTCCCCAAGTTTTGAACTGTGGCGTGGCATGAGGCAGGGTTGCCCCCTCTCAACCCCTCATTTACGTGCTATCGCTGGAACCTTTGGCTGCTAGAATCTGGGTGAATAATAACATTCTTGGATTTCAGGGGGGGTGTTCACCGCAAACTGGCATTGTATGCTGACAATCTGCTGCTCTATCTGCAATCTCCCACCAATGATTTACCTGAAGTATTTAAGGTCACGTGTGAATCTGGAGACCTGTCTGGCCACAAAGTTAACTGGACCAAAAGCAAATAACTTCCCATAGGGCTGGAGATAAGGCTGGATTAATTGGCAATCATGGGGGCCTGCAAATGGTGGTGAAATTGAGATACTTGGAGGTTCTCCTTTCAGTGTGCACCCACACACTCTGTGCTTTACATTTAAAACCCCTCTTGCATAACATATTGGGGGATTGTGATAGATGGTGTGGGCTTCCCTTTCATTAATTGGTAGAGTGGGAGTGGTATAAATGATGATCCTCCCCAGGTGTCTGTACATATATCAGGTTCTTCCTATCACCCTCCCCCTCTCACATTTTAAACAACTTAATGCAATCATTCATAAATTTTTGTAGAGGGGCAAGCCTGAGCATATTAAAAGATCTATATTGGCTATGCCACTTGCTGAGGGTGGTTTGGATCTTCCAAATTTTTATTGGTACTATTTAGCTGCTCAGCTGACCTATATTGTTGGTGATGATGGCTCAGATCCTCCTCTGTGGCTAAGCCTCAAAGACCTACTCCAGACCCCTTTATGGGAGGGTCTTCTGGTGGGGCTTTATGGCCGGGTACCAATAAGGTGCAAGTGGCTAACCCATTTACAGCAACTACTCTTCAGTGCTGGAGCAAAGCCCATGAACTTTGCAGGCATAAGTTTGCCCCCTCCCCAAATATATACCTGGTCACAGCTATGCAGCTCAAAGGCTCCTGTTCAGCTTCCCTAATCCAGAGGCTTTTGGTATGGCATAAGAAAGGGTTGCATTTGGTGAGTCAGCTCTATATGGGAGGATCGCTCTTAACCTTTCTGTAATGTGGAATATGTAATCAGTGAGGCATCACTGTAGCCAATTTTTTTGTCTATGTTAAGGTTGGAAGCACTCTGGGCAACACACTAAGTCCTGAATATGAGTGGGGCACACCGTCACCAATCAAGGAAGAGATATTCTTCCCCCAACCACTGTCCAAACCATTAGCCATACTCTAAAAAATCCTACTGGGAAATAATGGGGACAATGCAGAAAAGATGTGGAAAGATTGGCAGGCTGACTTAAATCTGGTTAGCGGGGAGGTGGAATCAGGATGAATGCTACCCGACATTTTAACACATGCTCTAGAAGCAACAAGTTGAGACAAATCCAATTTAACTTTATGTATCAAACATATGTGACCCCAACTCGACTCCATGCTATGGATCCGTCTAAGCCGGACACCTGCCCCAAATGCCTGGTCCATTCAGATAATTTTATATATACAGCTTTGACCTGCCCAAAGATCACCCCATTCTGGTTTGAAATACACCATATCATGGAGACGGTGCTGAGTCATGCTCTTCCATGCACCCCTCTAGAGTTCCTGCTCGGGACTGACTCACACCACCCCAGGGGCAGACCAGCTGAGATGCTTTGGTCATTGGCATTGATTAATGCTAGGAAAACAATTGCCCAATGCTGGCTCGTCACCTCACCTCCCACTATACAGCAGTGGAGTAATAAGCTATGCCATTGCATGAAGCTAGAAAGGGTGCAATGGAATGTTTTGGGCATGGGGGATAGATTCAATTTAGTGTGTGATCCATTGCAATTGGCTACTGAGGATGGTTGCTTCCCTACTTAAGTGCTAGTACTTCATTATCTGATGGTATGATGGGTTGTTTTGTTTCTGGCATTACTGGTGAGCAAGAAAATTGCTAAATGGTCATCACTATGGCCCACTCTAATGGCTGGTTAATGTGCTGGGTTAATGACTCTGACTGCTCCTGCATTTCCTTAGGTTGAGTAATCAATATTCCTACTGTATATCGAACTTACACTGAACTTGGTCTGTATCAGAGTGAATATGCATTCCTTGATGTTCTGAGGTACAAAGTAATGTAAATGGACTCGATTGTATTCCAGATGTAATGCTTTTTAATCTGCCTGTACCATGGTCTTACCCAACAACCAATAAAATATTTTGAAAAAAAAAATACACTAGCAGTAGAGGCAATATGAGCCGCACATGACCTACCAACAACATAATGTCTAGTTAGAGAAACATACAACAAATGGCATTCTTCACAAGGTTGCAAATATCTAAAGTGTACAAGACTATGGGCCACATATATCAGAGAACAGACAGTAGACCAAAAGCTCAGGTGGCCCAATTGGAAATAAATACCATGGAAGGGGTGACAGAAGAGCCTGGGAGAGGGGAGGTAGGAGGCTCAAGAGAGGGACTGGCAAGTACAGGGGGGAACAGGAGTAAGCCATAGCAGGTATTTTAATGTAAGGAAAGAGGGGCTGAGCCAAAAGGAAGAGGGTAGTAGATGCCAGAGGGAAGTGCGACAATAGGAGAAGCAGCCTGCCCAGCACAAGAGTGAGGATTGGGATAGTGATGTTACATGAATCTCTGGAACCAACTGAGTAAGAGCAGGAGAGGGCAGGGAAGAAGAGTGAGGGGAGATAGGAGGGAATGGAGTCCAAACAGTATTTAGCGATGAAAGATATACAATTTTACTGGTGATGTAGTGGAATGAAGGAAAGGGAGGAACAGAGAGAGCAATGATGACAGCAGACAGGAGAGTTGGTGGTGAAATGGCAGAATGCCCTGCAGAGAGTTTCTATTCTGGCTAGGGAGAAGAGGAAATGGTACCATAGACCACATCAGCTTAGTCAAAAACTGGAAGAATCGTTTTGATTATGAGCTCTCAGCAATCCTGCGGAAGGGGGACAGTCCTTATTCTGATGTAAGACAGCAAGTTTGGGGTGACATTTGGCATGGATGGACTTGATATGGACAGAAACATGGAGCTGACTAAGCCAAACACCAAGGTACTCGAAGGTATGGACACAGTAGAGAAGGGTACCATCCAAGGTGGAGAGGACAGGGGAAAGTAAAAGCCTTTCCAATTTTTGACTGAAGCCAAAGGCCATGGACACAGTCTTCTTGATGTTGACCCTGAGTTGGCTGGCAGGAACCAGTGCAACACACTATTATGGAAATCATGCTGGATAGGAACCTCAAAAGCAGGAGTTGTTAGGCCTGAAGTGAAAATGACCATTTAATTTGCATATATGTGGATGTGTGAAGAGACATTAGGCAGAAAGGGGGTCATTTAGGAAAACAGAGAATAAGAACAGACCCAGGATGGAGCCCTGTGGAACTCCTGAATTGATGGGGGGACAGAACACCACCCATATGAACAGACTGTTTGCAGTTCATAAGATAAGAGCAGAACCAGCCCACAGAGGATGCTGACAGGACAGCTGATTTCAGCTTTCAGTAGGAGTGGGTGGGACACCATGCCAAAAGCTTTGGCTAGATTGATGAAAATGGCTACAGTGATGTATCCCTGGCCCATCCCAGAGAGACTAGAGTTAGTTAAATGCAGCAGGGATGAGATGGTGGAGTGGTTCTTCCTAAAGCCAGACTGCATTGGTAAGAGAAAGTTTGAGGAGGAAAGGAAATCTGCAAGCCTAGAGTAGACTATGGATTCTTGAAGCTTACCAAGACTAGGGAGGAGTGAAATTGGATTGTTGCTACCAGGGGAGGAGGGTTCCCGCATGGTCAAGGGAAGAACTTTGGTGACTTTCCATGCCTGAAGGATGACACTAAGGGGAAAAGGTGAGATATAGAAGGTAAGTTAGTGGTAGGACAGTGGCTGGTGCGGAGATTTGAAGGAGACTAAAATCCAAACCATCAGGGCTGGATTTGGATGAGTTAAGTTACACTAAGGCACTGAAACTGTCCTGGGGAAGACAGGAGGAAAGTGGAAGCCTTCTGAAGATTGGGGTGAGGGTGGGCCTGTGGGATCAGGGGAATAGTGACAGTGTAGAGCACAGGTTGAGAAAAATTTGTTGAAGTGAGCAGCAACAGAAGAGGGTTTGGAGACCAGTGAGCCATCTGCCAGGTGGGCAGGGGAGGTAGACTGAGAAGGAGGATCAAAAAGGGAGTGGATAACATTCCAGAAATTAGAGTGGGAATTTAGGTTGGATTGGAAGTTAGCCTTGAAGTACAGTAGTGGGCCTTTGCAGTGTGGACAGCCTTGGTACAAATATTCCTGAGTGACCTGTATTGTTGCAGGTCAGTCAAGGATTGGGTGGACTCTCTATCTGTGTGACTACAAAAGGTCCCATAACTTGTGCAAATCAATAAGGCCATCTGTAATCCAGGGGTGGTGGGAGCATTTTACCCTGCCTTTTTATGGGGGGTATGAGTTTTCCAGGACTTGTTAAAAAATAGCAGTCAAGGGGGAGAGGGTAGAGTCAATGTCTGTAGCTGAGTAGACCTAGGACCGATCAGAGACACCAAGGTCACTTAGGAGGGCATCTATGTCAATGGACCTGAGAGGCCAAAACCAAAGGTGTTTGGGGCAGACTGGGGGAGGACACACTTTCTTAATACAATAGGGTTAAGCAATGGTCACTGATGATGTCCAGGAGAATGCCTGCAGCAATGGCGCACGGGGGTGGGAGGAGAGCACCCAGTCCAGGAGGGAGTGGTTATGGGAGTGTGGATTGAGGTAAGTGGGCTCAGTAATTGAGTGAGGTTGAGGGACTCAATATTGGGGAGAGTGGGCTTGGAGATGGGGAGAGACAATTTAAATTGAAGTCCCCGAGGAGGATGAGCTCACCCAAGGCAGTATGGGAGACAATTTAAGAGATGGAATTTATGAGGGAGGAGAGAGCAATCCTTGGAGAGGCATAGGTGTCACAAACAAGGATAATGATGGTAGAAGGGAGGGATAGTTTTGCTAGCAGGAGTTCATGAGAAGAAGGGAGTGACTCACCGAGGGAGACAGAGCATGAGAGGGTTTGATAGACACAGAGAGCTACCCCGCCTTCATGCTTGCCTCAGCCCTGATGGTAGAGGTGGTAGTCAGGGAGAGCTAAATTGGAGTCAGATACCATAGAAGACAGGCAGGGGTATGGATTGTGAAGCTGTAATTCACTATATGTGTGAACATTTTTTCCTTACATTAATAAGTACTCAATTTGAATTTTAATAAATTACTTTCACTGAAATTTTTCTGGAAATCTAGAGTGCTGGATGTTTTACTTATATACGATATTTACAAATGTTGACATAAAAGTGCTCAGAAGCAGCCTAAGTAGGGTTAGATGGGACAGAATAACCCTGATACCAGACCTAGATTTAGCAGTACAAGATTTCACTAATACCATGACTTCTATTATTAAAAGGTTTAAGAAACACGTCAGAAATATTGTCTCCCATGGATTACTGACAAGTTGAAGATACAAATAAGAATAAAAAATCAACTGTGGAAAAAAGCTAGGAAAACAAAAATAGTTCAAAATTGGGTTATTTTCAAAAAATGAAGAAATAAAACTGTGAAACTGATTAAAGTAACCGAAAGTCAATATTACAGGTTTAACATAGAGCATACTAGCAACCCCAGGCAGTTCTGGCAACAAATAAAAAGACTGCAACAACCAAGGAGTACAAAACCCCTTATTAACTTAGTACATGAAAATATCCTAATAAGTGACCAGAGGCAAGTTGTGGAAATGTTGAATAATTAGTTCATAGATCTACCAGATTTAGACATTAAGGGAAAAAAATGGTGAATTTGAACACTTCTATTATTGAAATAATGGAAAAGGTTAAGGTAGAGGGGAGCAGACCATTTTTTTTTAAATATAAATAACAACTAAAGAAGTGGAAAAAGAACTGCAAAATGTTTGAAAATAAATAAGGCCAGGGGAATTAGTTTTATAGAAGCAATGTTTCCTGAAATTCGGAGCAGATATTACGGCCCCAACAGTGGCATATTTATTAATCTGGAGCTTATGCTCCTCTGTATTCCCTGAAGCTTGGAAGTTAGGGAAAATCCCTCTCATTTTTAAGGGAGGGTATCCATTGTTGGCTGCAAATTATAGACCCATAGCCTTACTTCCAATTCAATCGAAGATTATGGAAAAATTTGTTCATCTGCAGTTTAGTCAGTATTTAGAACAACTTAATGTACTGACTGATTGCCAGCATGGATTTATGTCTGGAAGGTCTCTGGACATGGCCCTAGTGGACTTTAATAACTTGGTTACACCCTCCATGAATTTAGGTTTGGATACTAGGGTCATGTTTGTGTACCTCAGTAAAGCTTTTGACCTGATGGTTCACCAAACTTTGCTGCACTCAGAACTATTACACTGGTTTCAATCTTATTTGGGACATAGAAGGCATTGTGTGTCACAGGGTACCGTTATATGTGCTCTAAGAACAGTTAAAAGAGGGGTCTCACAAGGCTCTATTTTTGGCCCCTTGCTTTTTAATATTTATGCAAACAAATCGCCTAGCATAGTGAATAGCATGAGGCACATCTGCACATGGATGATACTTTTTTTGTGGTGTCTGCGTGCAGCCATGCCTCCCTGGTAACTAAATTGCAAACAGATTTGCACTAATTGCAAATATGGATTGAGGAATAGGGATTATTGTTAAAGAACAGCAACAAAAAAACAACAAAGTATTATTTTCTCTTTGGATAAGAGGGAAATTGAGGGAGATGCTTTGAATATTAGATTCAATAATGGTCAATTAGTGACACATACATCATGTTATAAATATGTTTGGGTACTGC
Organism: Neoceratodus forsteri; assembly: GCA_016271365.2. Taxonomy (NCBI): domain Eukaryota; kingdom Metazoa; phylum Chordata; order Ceratodontiformes; family Ceratodontidae; genus Neoceratodus; species Neoceratodus forsteri. Next base: position 118,230,564 of record CM028136.1, on the reverse strand, counting down.
TGGATAGTAAGTTGACATGTAAGCAACACATAGAGACTGATTAAAAAGCTAAATCACAGGCTGAGGGCCCTGGGATGCATATCTGCTGTTTCACAAAATTTGCTTAAAAGAAATTGGTACAACAGCTACTGATGCCAGTGCTAGAATATTGAGGGTCGATATACAAAAATGCAAATAAATCATTACAGTTGCTAAACTGTGCCTATTACAGGCTAGCTAAATTTGAAAATGGTAATAAAACAGGTACACATCATAATTTGGGATGGCTTGGTCCACATGAAAAGAAACTCTACAATTGGTTGCCATGGAGCTTTGGTTTACTAAAAGCCAAAGACATACATCCGCTATGAGGACGTGTAACATTCTCATTACCAAGGGATAAAAATACAGTTTAAGAGTTAGCAAGCTTGATTTGATCTATCTGAGAGTATGTAACAGGCTAGGCAAAGCAACATTACAGGCAAGCCTAGCCAGATCATGGAATAAGGTACCTTTATAAATATAATTAAGCAATTCTATAACTGAATTCCAAATGGCCTTCAGGAAGTCTTTAACAAAAGCAACGTCAATGCTAAGATGACTCTATTGCACCTGTGTTAGTGAGTAGATAGTGTTTGGTATGAGTCTAAGTGGACAGCATTAATTTTATTATTTTATGGATGCAGTGAAATGTTATGATTATTTGCTGTATTTGTTTTATTGTTTTGTACAGGACTTACTTTGAAAACAGAGATTTTGAATCTCTAATGTTTGTATCCTGTATAAAAATAAAACTTTTTATCATTATCACATTTTTCCAGCACCCACTTTTCTACAGGGTCACAGCCTGTATTTGTACAGTATATAAACCCTAGAAGACAGACAGGTTTTACTGCTGTACAGGAGGTCAGGAGATTGCAGGACAATCAAAACTTGAAGGGAGTTGAGCTTGTCGAAGAGACTTCTTGTGTTGAGGTGGAAGAAACTGAGACTTTTAGATAGACTAGGAGGGAATGGAGGAGAGAAGGGGCTGGAGTTAGATTCTACATCACCAGACAGAAGAGGAGAAGGAGAACGGTGTGAAATATTTTCTCTTTCGACTTGGGGGAAGGTGGGAGAGGTCGGAGAGTGGAGAAGTGAGGCAAGCATGGTGAAGAAATTGAGGTTTAAGGGAGGGAGTATGCAGAAATTATTTAAATATAAAATTGAAAACAAATTTAAATATAAATTATTTAAATAAAAAAGATGTCTGCACTTTTGAACATATCCCACCATCCCCTCCGCCCGAACACATACACACACAACCTCAAACAGAACCTCTTGTGTTTATCGGCTGTAGCAGATTTAGCTTAATTTTATATTCTGTTTCTATCTGCCAGCATGTATAGCTGACTTAGCTAACTTGAACTTCTAAATATGATTACTGTGCCAAGTGAATTTTAAATAAAAAAAAGATGTTTTCTGTTTCATACATAGCCTTACCCCCTCACCAGCTGCAAACCGCAAACATGGTTGAGCCAATTTAAAGGAAGACAGGTGTGTTGTCATTTTGATCCATAAGAACCTCCACAATAACACTGCTGCAAAACACTAGTGAGCCATGGTCTCAAGCCTCTACCTAAATTTCAAACCCTTTCAGCTCCTCAAAATTGAACACTACCTGTGTGTACATTTCACCACTGCCAGAAATAATGGACACATATTCCAACACATATGAACCAAAAACACCTGGATAGATAGAGATTATTTTACCACATTTTTAAATGTTTCTTGGCTAAGAATCTATAGAAATATGATCACTGAATGCAGTTTACATCTCTATGAAAATGTAGAGGAAGGGGGCAAAATAAGGCCAAGTCACACAATATTGGCAACTTTGCAGAAATAGCATAGATATTTTATAGAGAGAGGGGGTGGAGGAAGACAGAGAGAGAGCTAGGGGTTGAGAGATGTATTCATTTATAGTTGTTTTACTCCGGATAGCCCAGCTAAGATGCGAAATCTCCTTTCCAGAGTGGTCCTGCTTCTATTTCTTTCTGCAGCTGGGTGGACTGAAGCGCTGAAATGGCTTGGCTATGTGTATACTCCATGATACCACTGTAGTTACTTACATCTAAAAATCTCCTCTAGTGTAGTGTCATAGTTGTTTATTATCATGGTTCTTGTATAATAGATTTTGATCTGTAAAATCACTCCATCCATTAACCTGTCATCCTGTTTGCACTTAGAAACAAGCTATGTGCTCAGTGTGCCCCTCTGGCCAAGACATACAACAACTAAATAAATACAACTGTTTTCATAAAACAGTTCACATTCAATTATTCTGCATTGAAGAAATAAAAATACCTCTGAATGACCAGGATAAGAGTATTAGAGAAATTGGCAGAAACCAAAGGACAACTACATCGTTAAAGAATTTCTATGTTTTTGCACAGCACATTATTCTTTTTTCACTACAAGAGAGCTCTGAAAAGGCAGCTCCTTCCACAATGCACTGGGCCAGACAATGTGATACAACTCCCTTACCTTCTGCCAAAAGTGAGACCTGTTTACCGTTTGTGGGGAAATTAGTTTTCCGGAAGGATCATAGACCACTTATTTTGGACAATGTGTAAGAAACAGGTTAGGGTATGGTTCAATGAATGACCAGTGATCCTAGAGTCTAATAAAATAAAATAAAAACAGAAGAGACTTGTTCTTCACACCAGCATAAGCCATAGCCAGGAACATGGAAAGGAACTTCAGATGGAGCCTCCCTCCCAACAGATCTGGGTGGAAAACAAGGATTAGGAAACATGAGTACCCTACAAAGTACCCTGTGCATCTGAGTGCAACTCCAAATCAACATTTTCATAAAGTGTTTAGGTAACACACTCTATTCATTTTGGCCAATATAGTTCCTAAAAGGCTTGCAGTCAAGGTACAGCCCCAGGACAGGCCCATGAGGAATGCCTGAACATTTTCCAACATTGCTGGTGAGGGTGGCAGGTGTGAGGTCTACATTCCTACATGTATTCTTGTGTAAACATATTAAGAAAGTCAAATATCCTTTATCTGACATAAAAACTAGGAAGATATCTGGCATGTGAACCTGTAGTTTGTCCAGTAGTCTGTAGCTTGTGACCTATTTCTCTCTCTCTCTCATGAGCTGGTTCACACACACTGTAAGAGGGCAGAAGGAGGGAGAGAGAAAAAGAGAGAGAGAGAGAGGGAGGGAGGGAGAGAGAGAGAGAAAGAGAGAGAGAGAGAGAGAGAGAGAGAGAGAGAGAGAATTTATGCTTTTCTTTTTGAACCTGTGACAGCATCTGACAGCCTGGCATGGCATATATTGGCTCAGTACTATACTTAAGGTCTGAGGGAGGATTGGTACCCTAATTGGCCTAGTTAATTTTTCAACTCTCTTTCACTCCAGTCACCAGCTGCCAGGAACTCCCTCAGATGAGACACCCCTCAAGTGGCTCCTACTGCCCTGACTGAATCCCTTCAAACAGGAAATCATGGACAGAATACTCTCCCACTGTGGCCTCACAAAGAGGAGAGGATCCATGAGAGCTGGTTGGATGGGGACTGGTGGTGGGCATGTGTGCAGTTCACACTGTGTCCACCATCGTCCTCCTGGTAGCCGGGGTTTTTCTCCTTGATTTTTCCCCAAGGAGAATGATGCACAGTAACACCAGCAAGCCTAGTCGTGCACTGCCACACAACTCACATAAGCCTCCACCTCCTTCTGAACCCCTCTTGAGTGGTCCCAGCAGCAGAGGCTCCCAGTCACCACTTGGTGCTGCTGCTGTGTGGGAAAGCATGAAACCCCTCCCAGGAGAGGAGAGCTTGCTGATGGCTGCTCAATCCTGCATCTCTCTCCCCACCCCAGTCTGACCCCTGATGACCTAAGCTCACTCACAAACCCAGGTCACCAGTGTGGCACAGGGTGTGGTGTCCAGTGCCTCAGTCCTCAGCACCACCAGGCCAGTGGTAACATAATTTAGTGTAAATAAGCATTTTAAATAGCCTTCTGATATATGGGACTGCTGCTTAATCAGGATGAGAAGCCCACCACCAAGTTATCCTGATTAAGTGGCTTCTGTTGTATAGCAACCCAAATGATCATTTAGTTCATTAGCTGTCAGAGTTTGTGTCAGTGAGCCTCTCTCAAATCATGGAAAAGATCTAGAGCCTATTCCCTAAAATTGAAATAATCATGGGACTTCTCATAGTAAAACATATATACTTTGCACAGTATAACAGGAATAAATGTAATGCCACTTAATAGCTGACTGAGTTTATTCTCATTTTTTAACTCATTGTTCTCCTGCCCAGTAACCACCACATCCCAGGTTATCCAACTCCCTCTGCACTTCTGACATTTAGACCCTTGTTACACCTGGCTGCAATACCTCCTAACTGAAACAATCCCCCCATGTCTTTGCTGCACTCCTTGCTCTTAAATATCTTCTCATGCACCATGTTGTTCTGTCCTGCTCTTGGTCCAAGTGCATCTCTAATTAATACTTGTGTTTAAACTACTCACCCACCAGTCTAATGGGTCAAGGATTATGTCTCATAATTTGCACATTGTTCCTATTTGGTTTCACCATTGTACATTATGAATAGTATTCTTCCACATACCTTTCCCCTGGATCACACATGGAAATGAGCCTTGGCTCAGTAAGCCTTTTCTTGTCACTAGTTTGTATGTACTGTGCATAAATATCTAACTAAATAAATAAATACCTGTAAATGAACCTTTGCTTATTGTACCTTTCCTGGTCACAAATTTGTACATAAATAAATTCACCTACCATTTTCCACTTTCAGTTTGTCTCATCCCTTCACACAAGACACCTACAACTCAACTTATAAAGCAGTTCATTTTCAGATATGCTTGATCATCCATTGGAACAGGTTGAGACCTCTCTAGGGAGTTTGGCCCCACCATTTGAGAAACAGTTTTCTAGTCTCATATTATGTAAAACCAACAACAAAAAAATAATAAGGGTTTTAAAGAACATTATCAGGATTAATTATTTTTATTTTAGCCAAAGTCATTCATAGTTGTACCACCTATCACATGAATTAAAAGCAGTACAATGAAATTTATCAACCCAAAAAGTCATCTGGTCCCTTTTCATATAAGCCTTGCAAGAAAAAGATACTGAAAACTCTAAAGCATATGTAATCATTACTAGTGCACCATTCCAATGACAATAAAACATTATGCATTTAAGTCATAAAATTCCATACAGGCTGAAAAGAAAATGCCCCCACTAACACACCCCTCATAAAAAATGCACTTCACATCATACAATCTCCATTATGGACTGTGAATAGAGGGAAATAAGGGAGAATGGTTCACGCCATATGAGCTGTAGTTTTGATGTAGTTAAGAAATAGCTGTTTTTGGTACCACATGGTGTGTTCGATACAGTTTAGTCTTGGACCCAGAGATTGGGATATAGAAGGCAACTCAGGGAAATGAAGAATTGATTTGAGCCACATGCGAAAAGCTAGAGAACAGCTGTTTATGGAAATATCTGGTGGTGGTTTCAGCTGGGACTCAGAGATGAGAGATGAACTGATTAGGCAGTAAAGGGGTTTCTGTATTGACTCATGATAAAGTATACAATTTTATGTAAATTATTTAGTAGTTGCAGTGAGTTCAAGTTGATAAGATCCTTTTTCATTAGTTCAGTCAATTTCTAAGTGATCCCATTATATTTCATTGTAGAGCTGATGGAGTTTAATTTAGAAGCTGCTTCTGATAGCAGATTTTGCAAAAATTGGACATACTGTATTAAAGTAGTAGTACTAGTTATCCAGCAAAAGTGTCATCTTACTTTTTAGCAGTAACGTACTTCTGATAATCTTAAATTCTTCATTCAAGTATTTAAATTTCAATGAGCTATTTTTAAGACTGCATTTAATTGCAACTTTTGCAATTTGAATGGATCTAAAATAAACATGGTACCCCCAGTAACTTTAAAAACATTCTCCCAAGAGATCACACCCTATCTGCACACACTGTATTTTTAATGTAGATATGTCAGGGTGTTGCCAGCAAATGTTTCTGATAGCCAATAGCACAGAAGCACCCAGTTCTGCTTACATCCATGAAGGTGGACCTGCCAAAGGACCAGTAATTTTTAATCACTTCAAAATTCTCTACCTTTCCATGGCCCAGCTGTCACTTGCCACAGCTGTGGCGAAGTTGATAATTCTTAAACACTGGATGGATGATCATCCCCCTACCTTGATGGAATGGTTTCGTGAGTGTATCCTGGCTCTACAGTTAGAAAAGCATGTTGCTGACATGCAAGGTACACGGGTTAAATATATGTTACTGTGGAGTTCCTTAGAAACGCTTCTTATGGCGTGGAGGCCTGGTGCCTAGAATATTTTAGGGATGATCCGGTTGGACTATGTATATGTGTAGCCTTGGGAGGGGTGGGAATGGGCATTAATGTACAACTTCTCATACATATGGGCGCGTTGATTATAGATCTTATTATGCCCTTTCTTCCTTTTTTTCTTTTCACGCTCTTATTGGTGCATTTCAGCTGTTGTATGTGGGGTGATGTTGTGGAAAATAATAAAGATGATCAATTATAAAAAAAAAATTCTCTACCTTTTCACAGGAATGAAACAAAACAAAAAGAAAATCAGATACACTAATGTTCTGGTTTATTTTAATGGCTACTAAAAGTATTTATGTTTTGTTATCTAGTACTGCTGCTTTAAATGCAAACAATGAATAAACAAGACAGATAGATAGATAGATAGATAGATAGATAGATAGATAGATAGATAGATAGATAGATAGATAATCAGCTCACTGACGGTACATAAGAAGAGACTGGTGAAGTCTGCAAACTTCACTGCGCAAAACATTTTGTGAAATATTATATGGGTACGAAATGCAAAATTGTGTCCACAAACTGAATTTCGCAGAGTGAAGTTTGTGGACTTTGCCCATCTCTAGGTCTTTGGTTAGTAAGCTGTTATCTGCCCCCAAAGTCAAATCCAGCTAAAGCTGTCAGTCAATTATTTTTTAAGCTCTAGGTGAATGAAACAGTTCTCAATTAGAGGCTCATAATTGCCCACTGGCTGCTGCTTTCATAACCTGTCTTAAGGCATAGCATCTTAAGTGTAGTCAATATTGCCACACAAGCCCACACATTTGGCCCACAAGGTGCCACACAATCATACAATCCATAATGTTCAGAATATGATGACCCACTGCTACTAGAAATTAATAGTAGCTGATCATCCTGGTCGAACACACCTTCCCATCATGTGTAACAGGAGAAGAGGTATTCCCAGATGTAATAGCCCAACATTTTAAACTACTGAACACCAGAAAGAAAAAAGGAAAAATTACACAAATTACTATAAATATTCTGGGTAACATCTGTAAGTATAGGGCCCTATAAGATGCACTAAATAAATAAACAAGCAAATCTATCCATAGTGTCCAATATATTCCGATCCATGTTTTTACTGTGTTTCAGATTGAGATCTAGTCGATTGGCTGTACTGGCTCTTTCTTTACCAAAACATTTTTATACCATGGGGTATAGTGTTACTTCAATGGTATCCCCCCAAGGCTGTAACAAAAGAGCTATGAATATTATTGCTTACTGTAACTGTTCTTTAGACTTTTTATTAGCTCACTGCTCTGTATTTATGTTTTGTGTGGTAATGTGCAAAGCTATAAATAAAACATTTAAAAAAGTGTAGCCAATATTACTGCAATTGACAAGGATGCTTCTCCATTGTAGATGTTAAAAGATTTTTTTTTTTGAGCTAGGTAGAGTTGTGTTATTGTGTACACTACACTTCCACTGTTAATGTTGTTACTACTCTTTCTGTATATGCCAATATGTCATAGTTCATTTTTCTAATTTCTGTAATTACCTCCAGGTCACCCCTGAAAAGAGAATTTTAACTTACCTGTCCTAGCTGGTTATCAAAATTCAATAAATAAATACATACAGTAGATCTCATATCTCATGCTTTAAGCAAACAGATGTTAAGTTCTTAGTTTCCTTTGTATGTTGTGTACACATTTCATAAAATACATAGAAACACCTGCTGCCATTGCTTTGTCCACAGGGTTAAAAATTTATTTTAACAATTTACATTTTGACCTATTTGGATAACAGAGATATCTTAACAAGCATTTTGATGTATGAGCATTGTGCCATGAACAATTGTTAAGTGACATGTTACATTGTTTCTAGTTTTCTAGAGCCACAATTACAATATAACAAAATTATATGAACTGAGTTATGACTGCATCTCAGTTCAAGCAATTTACATGGAAATAATTCATGCCTAAGCTACATAAACATGCATATATTTTAATTTGCTTTAAGCAAATACAGAAATAGTTATACAATTTTTATGATTAGCATTCCAGCAATACACTCTTTTTCATGAGTTAATGTTAGATTGCCTTGCATATCTATATCCAACAGTCTCTGGTTTATAAACATTTTATAATTTTAATTAACTTTATTGCTCTGTTTATAATATTTCTAAGATAGGATAATGATGCAAAATTAAATGTGATTAAGTAATAAGTTTGCTTGGTCATCATCAGGCAAACAATCCAGAGGCCACCAAATAGGATCTAACCAATTCTGACATAGCTGATTCAATAAGGGGCCTCCCAAGAATATATGTTTTACAGATAATAAGCATTGATTTATGCAGCAACACTGTGAATCCTTTGCTACGTTTTTCCCTAAGTGACATTTCCTGTCTCTTCCTGAACTATTTCAAATCAGAGTTGAGCTATGATCTTTTAATATAAATATTTTGTGTGCTGAATCTTTGTGGGTGAAATTCTGGTGAAATTTTTCACTTTGCACCCATGACATTTTTTGTGAATTGTGTGAAATTCACAAAATATTTCGGGCAGCAAACTTTTCAACTTCAGCAGAAATTCATGGGTGAAATTAAACTTTGCTGCATCCCTACACATAAACCAATAGCACAACTACATCTACTGCTATAGATGTCAAGAATGTTCCATTGTTCTCATACTGAAAATGTGGGTGAACAGCTCCTCCTGCTAAGCTGTGTATACAGGATTTTAAGATGTCCAGAAATGTTATTTACATGGCAATTTAAAAACAAAGCAAACAAAAAAAAAAAACTAGAGTCTAGCTAAATGGGTCCAGTTTAGCTAGAGTCAGGCGTGTTTTTTTTTAAATACATTGCCTTTATGTATTTTTAATGTTTGTTAGTAAAAAACAAAAATATGGTGGCCATCACAATCAGTATTTATTTCTCACGACAAGTAAACAAATTCTCATAAGTAAAACATGGAAATAAGCACTCACGACCTGTGTTTTATTTTACCATTCATGCCAGAGGGTTATCCAAAAAAAAAAAATACTGTAAATCCTTATAGCTCTGAAACCATATAATATCTGTCTATGAAACTTTTGAAACACACTACCTTGTTATTCACGACCTGTGTTTCATTTTACTATTCATACCAGAGGGTTATCCAAAAAAAAATTATTTAAATCCTTATAGCTCAGAAACTATATAATATTTTTCTATGAAACTTTTGAAACACACTACCTTGTTACAGGTTACTTCTACCCAGAAAGATTTGTTAAATAATTCTACACCACCTAGTCTATGCATGACAGCAAAACTAAACCCATATCAGTATAGGAAAACCAAACCTCTTTTTTTTGCATTTTTGCCATTCTATGGGGCTGATTCCAAGAGGCAAGCTGCAACTCGCAGGTGTATGGGACCCTGCACCATATTCCAGGACAGGCAGGGTCCCTGGCACCTATGCCCATGACTAGTGGCAGGTGCAGGCTAGTGCCAAACACATGGTGCACCAAGCCTGGGTGCCGCAAGTCATGGCACACATACAACTGCCCCCCCAGAACTCCCCACCCCAGAACACCACTGCAAGCACCAGGGAGCATGGTGGGCTGGACAGGTGGCACTGTCATTTGGGGGGGCAATTCAAAATTCAGACCCCTGGGGTCCCTGACATTTGGGGGTGGGGGGCATGGATGTGTTTGGGGAACATGGGGAGCACTGCAGTATCTTTGCTGTGGCACTGTGGAGTGGGCATCCATCGATTGGCATAGATGGATGTCCTTTAGCCAAGTCCATGATGGTCTAACTCCTCTGCACATTGCAGCTCTTGGAATAGCATCAGCAGGGAATAGCAGCTGCCCTTTTGGAATTGGGTGCAGTTGCTGCCATAACCCACCTTTGCTCCATGCCATTGCAGGCATAGTGGATGGCGTAACCCACATTTGGCGCAACCAAATAAAGCATGGCAGAAGGCACATTTTGGAATAGCAAATGGCATAATCCATGGCATAAGTTGCGATGTACGCCACGGGGATTGGTGTAACTTGGCTTGTGCCATTTGTACGCCATCTTGGAATTGGGCCCCATGTCTCTAAAGCTGATCAAGATATCATTAAAAACCTTTTCATGTCTTGAAACACTGGCAGCCAGACCATGCATGCCAAAATTTTGGGCTATTTCTTTGAATGCCACTGAAGTTCTTAAGGTGCACGTATTGGGGTTAAACATTAAACAGCTTTACTCAACTCTAAATATTGGAGTGCTACTGTGTCCCTATAACAGATATCTATCTATCTATCTATCTATCTATCTATCTATCTATCTATCTATCTATCTCTCTCTCTCTCTGTCTGTCTATCTATCTATCTATCTATAGTTAGGGTTGAGTACTCCATTTAAGATTAAAGTGTAAAATCTTCAGCTTAATAACTTTGCCACCGTATGATGTATTTGCCTGAAATTTGGCAGACACAGAGCATCACCATGGATCTCTGGATTTTCTAAGTTTCATACCAGTTGGATATACAATTGCAGAGCTGTAAAGCACTGTTCAGTGTCACATTTATGCATTTTTGTGCATTCTTTGCTCGCGCCTACAGGTTGCATGGTTTGTGTGACCGGTCTGAAACCTTCAGGGAATATGTTGCCGGGGTCCCCAATGTGTCTTTTGAAGATTTCATGAAAAAATATTAAACGGTTCAAAAGTCTTTCAAAAAACAAGTTTCCCATTATAGTCAATGGGAAAGTTAACAAACTATTCGACAGTGTCGCAAATGCTGTTTTTAGTGTTGCAAATGAGCCCTGTAGTGTCATGAGTCATTCTTTTTTTTCAGTTACTGGTCATCAAATGCTTGGCATTTAAATTTGGGGACCCTCTAGGGACGCAATTCTTTTTGTGCTCACCTAGTCGAGCTCTGAGGATGCTAGCCATGTCTTTTTTTGAGGGTTAAGCACCCCAGAACTATGTTTTTGAAATTTTTGTAAACTGTAGTGTTGCAAAGTAGTGTCACATATTCGACACTTTCATGATTTTTTTTTGTGATAGTATCGCAAATCACACTACTTTATGAAACTATGGCCAAACTAACAGGAATTATTTGCCACCCTGCTGCAAAAGAATGGTTTGGTCTTTTGGGTGTAAATTTGGAGGGAAGAAAGCTAACAACACACAGATGTGCCTTTTCATAGTTTGGTGACAAAATATTACAGGGATGCAAAGTTACAGTACTCCAAAGTTGACAATTTGTCCCATCTACTAATATTACGATATCCACCGCACATGTCAGGCTCCGTATCTCAGAAATGCTTCAAGATATGGGCTTTTTGTCAGAAAAATGCTTAGGGGGCTAGTGTAAAACTAGCCAGGAAAGTCATAAATCATATGAAATTTAAATTTTTTTCCTACGTCGTATGGTTCCTGAGATATAAGCAATTTAGTATTCCAAGTGCTCATTTTCTGCTCCGAGGCCCATTGTTCTGCATACATTCTTTGTATTCACTGTGTTTCTCTATGCAGCTGTTAGGGAAAAAAGGGTGTGCACTTTTGTTACTGTTACAGTTAGCGTTTCCACTTGTATTTCCACAACCATTTGCATTAGCATTCCCATCTACGCCACTGTGTGCATTACCCTTTGTGTTTTTGTTTGCACTTGCGTTACTGTTACCATTTGTGTTTCCATCACTGTTTCTGTTTGCATTTCATTTTGCATCACCGTGTGCATTACCATTTTCATTTGTGCACGCCCTTCCATTTGCATTTGTGTTTGTGTTTCCTTTGGCATCATCGTTGCTGTTACTGTTACCATTTGCATTTCCAGTTGCGGTACCGTCACCATGCCCATTACCATTTGCATTTCCATACGTGCTTGTATTTGCATTGCCGTTTGCATTACTGTTCACTTTGGCGTCATAGTTGCCTTTACTGTTACTGTTTGCATTTCCAATTGTGTTAACGTCGCCGTTTGCGTGTTCGTCACTGTTTGCATTTCTGTTGGCCTTAGCGTTTACATTTTCAGTTGCATTTCCATTCTCAATTGCATTACTGTTTCCTTCTGTGGTGCCGTTGCCTTTACCATTTGCATTATTGTTTGCATTTATGTTGCCATTTGCATTTTTCTTACTGGTTACATTTCCGTTGGCGTTAGCATTTACATAACTGTTTTCATCACCGTTTGTGTTTCTGTTGCCGTTAGCATTTGCATTGCTATTTGCATTACCATTTCTGTTTTCATTAACGTTTGCACTTGCGTTTCTGTTACCGGTTCCATTATCATTTATGTTTGCATCACCATTTGCATTACCATTTGCGCTTGCGTTTGCTTTACCATTACTGTTACAATGTGACAAATTCCATTCACTATTTATAGTACTCATTCTCAAAAAGAAGGGAAATTCATGGCAAAAAGCTTCATTTAATGTATCAGTTAGGTTGTTCAGTGATAAAGTGAGGAAATTTGATGTTAGGGTTCTCACCCCCTGGCACCCCACTCCACCCTCCAACGGGCATCGGTGTGCTGTTAGACATCGGTCATATCTCTCACCCATTCTCCTATACTTCATCACCTCACCTTGTTTACACAAGGATGGGGTGAGACTTAGGACTGATGACTCCAGTACCCACCCTGATGCCGGTTGGTGGGGCAGGGTGGGGGTGGGGTGCAAGGGGATGGGAACCCTAACATCAAATTTCCTCTCTTTTGTCACTGTGGAACAACCCTAACTGATGCATTAAATAGAGTTTTGTGACATGATATATATATTCTTTGCAAAAAATACATTTAATGCGTCATTTAGGGTCAAAGCAGAAAAGTCAGCAAATGAGAACATTAGGGTTGCTCCTCAACCCCCCACTCATCCTCCACAAACTGACAGATGATGAGGTGTGTCATTGGGGTTGTGAGGCCCAAATATCACCTCATTCCATCTGTAAGCAGGTGGACATGCTTTTCTTTAAAGAAAGCAAATGTGGAAATGCAAAGAATTGTAGATACGGAAATGTTTTTTTCATGCATGTGTTTGTGTGTGTAAGTAAGTAAGAGAAAAAGGGCCTTCATGTGCATGGGACTTTGGTCACCAGTTCCATGACAATCAACCATCCCACATTACTGCAAGTTCATTTTACCTCACAGAAGCCCTCTGCACCACAATTGAGAGGGCACTGCTCCACACTCTCCGCTAAGATTTTAAAGGAAAATCCCACAGTAATGATGGTGAAATGTGTCATGGTGAAATGTGTCACTCAACCAGCAGGAAACTTTGTAAACCACACAAATAAATAATAATAATTGACAGTGCTATGTCCTAAGACCTACACTTCACCTCTCATCCATTCTGAGGGAAAATATTCCACGCATACTCAAGAGGTGATTAAAAGTTAAGACTGGGTGTGGCTGGCACCTCTTGCCCCTTGGACAGTTGAGTCAGGATCAGGCAGTATGCTGTTTAGCTGCTGGTTGCTGGCTCTGACTCTTGCGCTCACAGTAGCTGAGGTTTAGTTTCATGCTCAGGTAGTAGTACTTGCTATAGTTTCTGGTGGATAGCTCCTGCTCTAGTTCCCAGGGGCAAACAGCTTGTGCCTGATGCATTTCTAAAGCTGGAGAGCTGCAGCCTCCTTAGTGCTTATTAGCATGGTTCGCCAGCTGTCCTGTGCAAAGTCACAGCCCTGTACATTGAAGGCATCCCAGGCTCTATACAGCAGGGCCAGTGTGGGGAATAATATGCATCTATTTACAGTAGTTTGTAAGCTGGTACCCACAACAGTTTGTATACATTATGAAACAAATAATATATAATGAGCAATATATCCCTCTTTGTGAATAGTAGTAAGTAGCTCTCTGTAGGACAAATACGATTCATTAAATATATTATTTTTAAAATGCAAAATATTTTCAAAAGGTTCCATAAGTGTCAAAATGTAGTGTATAACTACATATAGATTATTAATCTAATAAATTTTAGAGCTTTTGCATATAGCAAGGACTGAAATTTAATGGCCTGCTTGGAAGCAAAAATATCCTTTGTAAGAGATTGCATAATGTGCATTACAACAAGACAATCAGAGAACTTCCAAAGCTACTAAACACAAGGGCATTGCCTCCACAGTTTGTGCTGATAGACATTTCATTAAACATAGCATTGGTTTTGGCTTGGGTACCAACCCCTCAATTTTGCTGATCACGTGCTTGCTAATTTGAAGGAATTAAATTATCAGCATTTGTTAGTAGAAACAAACATAATCATTTAGTTTGGGAGGAAAAATGTATATACCACATCCAAAGCTTCATCCTCAGTATATTTGTCTTAAGATATTTTTAAAACAGCTGTTATAATTAGTTTTACAATTAATGACTCAAGTAATCAAATATGGCCGCCACTTGCAGATTTTTAAAAATCTCTTCACTTGAGGTTGATTTTCCAATGTACAGATCAATACTGTTAATGTATCTGGATGGTGTTACTACATGTTTCTCACTGTAAACAGAAGAGAACTAGGCCAAGATATTTATTGTTGTCATGGTTGGCATGGCTAGGGAGTGGGAACTATTTGAAAAATTTCAAAATCAGATATTTCAGTTCAGCAATGAAAGAAAATAAAAATAAAAAAAATCAATTGATGTTGCTAGAAAGAAAACATTATTGAAAACGCTATATGGAAACTGACTTATCCTAAAACATAATACCCTGGCAGTTTCTCACAAACTAATAACACATAATTAATGAATCAAGGTTACTTACCTATGTAGAAACATAGACTTTGACAGCAGATAAGGATCACCTGGCCCACCCAATCTACTCATTTCCCTACCTATTGGATACGCTTCAGATCCTAGTTAGCCAACAGCCTACTTCCTCCTACCCCCCTCTAGAATTGCCTTATGTCTGTCCCATGCATTCTTGAATTCCCCCACCTCTTCCATATTTCAACTGAAACTCTAGGCACATCAGTTTCATAGTTAAAGCATACATGACCCATGAAATTTACACTTCGTTAAAGAACTAATGACACCCTATTTCTGTTCCTTTCTGGAAAAACCCAACTACAGCGATGACACGGTATTTCTGAAAAAACAAAAGTTGTAAGGCTGCTGTTTCCTCCATTAGATGGAACTAACACTACAATTTGCGTTTTTAGGTTTTATCTGAGGTATTGAGGCTTTTAAATTGTATTTAGTTAAAACTACAAAAAAAAATCTAGGGTGGCCGATCTGTTCCCATGGAAAATGTGGGGGTGCTGAACAATGGGTGACCTTAAGTGCCCAGAGTTAATGTACAATCTAAAATTGTATTTGATGGGCCTATCAAGATTTAATGGTTGTACCATGAGAACCTTATCAGGCAGAAAAGTAGTCCTCATGGTCACTGATACAGAATTGAGGGTTGAAATTTTGCAAAATTTACTAGAGGGAATTAAAATTGATGGACTCGGTGCAATCTGATCGGATGCTCCATGCATCTGGAGGTTTTGGACGCAGTGGACTTTACCTACTGCCTTACAACACTTCAACTGTCAGTTACACAGTTCTACCGAGCTGTCCTGGTACTTCATACTACACACAAAGGGCACAATATTCTAGTGTATATACCTATTAACCAAAACTTGTCTGTGGGGTCTTTTACTATATTATAGCAGTACAGCTAATATCTACTGTTAGAAACTGTACTTTTCTGTTTGTATAATGCACCTGCCCATATTCTTTTCAGCACTGCCCGCAGTACTTCAAAAACAACAGTAAACAAAAGTTTGACACTTTCAAGAGCCGGTGCCAAATAAATACTTCCTCCAACTATTTCTACCAGTGTTGCCTATATTTGCAAGTAAGTTTCAAGAAGGCATGACAGCTGGCAGCATGGGGCACCTGCTGCAGTGCACCATTAGTGTTTAAAAAAAATGGGCACTCATATGTGAGAGAGATAGGCAACATTCAAAACCACTGTATGGAGCACCCACAATGCCACGCATACAGTATATCCACTTTCCCATCAATTTTCCATGAAACAGCAAACATTTCATTATAGATTAAGGAGGAGGAGAGGCTGAGTGATTGCTGACCTGGTATGGATGATACAGATAGAAAAGTTTCCTCTGTGTCGATTGTGATCTCTATTGAGTTTACTGTGAATGCCTCTAAAAATATTTAACATTTATGCTATGCTGAGGGGGAAAATGCAGGAGATTGTAAAGGAAGCACAGATACAGTCTCTGTAGAGCTAACTAAAATTGCAGTGTGGTGGTGGCCAAAGATTTTGTAGGCTCATGGCCGAAGATCATTAGCGAGCCATAGCTGAAGATTGTAAAAGAGCAAAGTTATTAACGTACAAAATTTCAAGTTTAACATAGACGTGCCTTCATAACCCTAAATATAGGGTCATGACTGCATCCCTATATATATGTTTATAAAATGGAGAGGATAATATACTCCAAATCCCAACTTCTAATTGTATAAAACACATCACATGACTGTGCGTATATCAGAGTGTGGCCGCACACCTCCACTTTTAACCCCCTCCAAAACAATTTTGACATTTTATAATATAGATAAACCAGTCTGAGTGTGCAGACACACTCTGATATCGTACACCTTGAGTGGTTTGATGCACTTCGGTCTGCAGCCTCATGCATAGCAATGCACACCAAGGTTTATGTGATATCTGAGGGCTTAACGCAAACCCCAGAGTGGTTTATCTATTATATATATTCATGGCAAAAACCTACTTAATACATCAGTTAGGTTGTTCCACAGTGACAAAATGAGGAAATTCGATGTTAGGGTCCCCACCCCCTTTCAACCCACCCCTACCTTGCCCACCAACAGGCATCGGGTGTGTGTTGGGGTCATTGGTCCTAACTCTCACCCCACCTCATGTGTAAACAAGCTGAGGTGGTGCAGTATAGGAGAATGGGGTGAGAGTTAGGACTGATAACCCCAACGCACACCCTGATACCTGTTGGGTGGGGTGGGTGGGTGCAAGGGGGTGGGAACCCTAACATCAAATTTCCTCACTTTTGCCTCTGTGGAATAATCCTATCGATGATTAAATTGAGTTTTTTTGCCATGAATATACTGTATATATATTTTTTTTCATGGCAAAACCCATTAATGCATCAGCTAGTTTTCAGATTACGGTGAAAAAAGTATGGAAATTTGGTGTTAGGGATCACAACCCTAACCTGTACCCTCTTCCCTCAACACATACACACACACACACACACACACACACACACAAACACAAACACATATATGCAAGCAGAGGAAGGGACAAGGCAACACAACCAATCAGAGGCAGCTGTCATGAGTTTGTACCCAGTGCTCCCAGAGAAACAGACATATACCACAATGTGCTAGTGCATACTCCTGTGAAAAGTGTACTACCACAAAATTGCAATTTTCCAACAGTGCATCAACGCTGGGTCCTACAGACCCTGCATTGCCATGCAAATATCACCATTACATACTGTGGAAGTGCAGGGTCCTCTGCAGCCTTCACCCCTCCCCACTTCAGATACATAATTTTGCTACATATATGTATATGCCATAACCACAATGCATTTCTATATGTCTCTAGGGTGCAGTATGTGGTACACTACATGTAGTGGTGCATCCAACATGGTTCCAAAGCTTGTGGGTGTACCCCCAACACACCTTCAGTCACAGCTATACATTTGTTTATGATTGTACAGAGCACAGGTTACTGTAAAGACTGCACTCTCAGTCTGCCATATTTTTCTATACTGTGAGAATGCAGCATTCAAAGGACCCTGCACTTTCGCAGAAATGTACTTTACCATACTTTGCAAGTGCGAGGTCCTGAGTATTGTTTAGTTCTAGTGTAACTAAATTTCTCTGCAGTGCAGGATTGCAGGTTCTTATGGACCTGTGTTGGCATGCAAACGTCACCGTTACATGAAGTTTAAGTGCAGGGTCCAGAGGACCCTCTGCTCCAACATTATGTAGTGGTGACATTTTCATGGAAGCACAGGGTTTCCCCAAGACAGTGGGTGGCATGCCAGCAGAACTTATACAGTTGGTGAACCATGATGATGGATGTCTCTTGTGGCATGTTCAGTGAGTTGTATGCTCTTTCTATTACCTGAAGATGGCTGTCTCTGATTGTTAGGTTTTATTTGCCCCTTCCTCTGCTTGCATGCATATGTGTGTGTGTGTGTGTGTGTGTGTGTGTGTGTGTGTGTGTGTGTGTTGGGGGAAGGGGAGAATGCCAAGTTATGGTTGTGAACCCTAACACTAAATTTTCACACTTTTGTCACTGTAAGAGGATCCTTAACTAATGCATTAATAAAATTTTTTGCAATGAATTTCCTTACTTTTTGGGAAAGCATCACTATAGCCATAGTTGTTTATTAGAGCAGTGGATCCTGCATTCCCATCTATCTGTAAGTGTAAAGACATTATAATTAACCTTCAATCTCCCTGTTGGACCGCAGAACCCTTCGGCTCTGTGATTTCCCTTATTTTAATGTGGGAGTGCAGGGTCCTTTGGACCAAGTGCACCCATTCCTCCATAGATGCATCAGCAAATCATCACCATAGCCATCTGATTGCCCCAGGACACGTACCTGGTAGAGAAAATTTTCAAATCCCCATCAAAACATAATTTTGTGAAATTGCAGCACCATTCCATGCCACAGGTGCAAAAACACATTTTGAGAAGGATTTGAAAAATAACAGTTAGATATACATGAGGTGGGATAACACCAAGGCTATGTTGCAAATCTGGGTCAAAATATCAAAAACTATTTCTGTAGTTACCAGTGGGCATACTGAATTGCAACATATAGCCATAACTTTGACATTGTTTCATATTTTGACATCACATTTTCAACATAGTCTTCTTGTTATTCCTCCTCATAAACCACATAGGTGAAAGTGTCTTAATCCATGGCAAAATGCCATTCCATGCCACAGGTGTGGAAAAACATTTCAGACATGATGTGAGAAACGACAGCTGTACTGTTCATGAGGTGATGTAAAAAAATGGCTATGTTAAACATTTGAAGTGATAATATTGAAAATTGACAAAGTTATGTGTGTGCATAGAAATAGTTCAATGACTGTGCATAACTCAGGCTTTTTTTTTTGTTAGTTTAAATTTTCAGGCTTTTGGGACCCCACCTCATGAACAGTGGCAATGTAATTTTATTACTTGTCCCAAAAGGTGATTTCATACAGTGACTGTGAAATCACAATATGGGTCCAATCATGGAAAAGACAGTTCAAGAGATGGGGTCCCAAAATCCCATGTTGAAAATCTGGTGCAAAAATACCTAAAAATGGCTGAGAGACCAACATAAGTTCAAATCATCATTGACAGCCATTGCAAAGCACTTATCTTGAAGCTTCAGCTTAAGGTTTGGCTTTGAAGAGGGCAACATGTCCCTCCACAGAAGATAACAGCCAGTGACTTCCAGTGGTAAGTATAGATTAAGGGGGAGGTGGGGCTGGGGTGCTCAGTGGGAAGGGGGACAGGGAGATGATCAGGGACAGTTTTCTTTTTTCTTTTTTTAAAAAGTCATCGGGGACTGTTTTCTTTTTACAGTTACATATGTAACCAATATTTTGGGACACTGGGGTGGTCTCTAGTGTCCCACAGTACTGAGGGTAGGACATAACTAGAAAAACTGGGGTGGGCTTCCAGTATTCTGCTCTGGTGTGGGGGTTCCTGGCGACATGGGGATTGGGCACCCAATGTCAGCAAAACATTATTAAACAAATAAATATTTCGGGACACGGGAATTGGCCCCTAGTCTCCCCACACTGGAGGATTCTAGTGCCAACACAGGGACTGGGCACCTGATGTTGGCAAACACATTTAAAAAAATATTAACTGATATTTCAGGACACTGGGGTGGCTACCCATTGACCCACAGTACTGGGGAAGGGATCTTCCACTGCCACCATGAAAGAGAGTGAATGCTACATGGCCAGCTGTGTCCAGATGGGGCAGTAATGGCAAGGTAAAATCAATTAGACTGTGAAGGAATTATTATGCTGCTTGAGTATACAGTATACCATGTCCCTCAGATACCATTCCTGAACACTACAAATAGTGGGTGCTTGAACCCTGGAGATGGGGAGAAGAAATTAATAACTAAGTTTCTTCTTTTATTAAACACATCTGAGTAGTCAGCACTCCCACTAATATTCTTTCCTTTGTACACAAGTATATAGTGAGATAGCCAAAGCATACCAACCTTGGCTCCACATAAGCATCAGAGACTGACTACATCTATATCAGGCATACTGGTATTGTCCATGGTAAGAAGACACCAAGGGATACCATCTTGCGCAGACCTGTCAGTTTTGCAGCATATTATTGTACATTACTGAGACCAGTGGGGGTAAAGAATGTAGCCCACTAATACTTTTTAATTCTTTAATGGTGAGGATTTGTGGTAGTGAGGCATGACCAGCTGATGATGACAGTATATGCTATACAGGCTGTCTAAAATGAAATAGCAGGGACTGGAATATAACTGCATGACAGTACATCTATGCTGTTAAGAAACCAGAGTTTTGGCCATAGCTAAAAGGCCATAGGCTTGTCAGATTCAGAACAATGTGCTGTCAATTACTGTGGTTCATTAGCTACTAAACATAATATTGCAGCCCCGTATCAGCTAATTGTGTGGTCCCCAAGCTTAAAAGAGGCAATTATTAAGAAGCACGAGCATCAACAAAAACAGCTTAACAGACCACCTGGAGCTTTACTTTTGTAGCATACATTTATACAGTTCAGTCAGTACATTAAACAAGAATCTGACAGCTGAAATAAATTTACAAATGTATCCAAAAGCATAAAGCCAGACATTGAGGTAAGAATCCTAGTTTGAGTGTGTATTACCATCAGCCAGGGGATCAGACAGCATTGAGGTCAGCTCTGTGGTGCAGTGTACAGGTGACTGGATGGTGTCCAATGCTTAAGTGTCTCTGGATAAGGTTGGCATATTGATCTGGATCTGTTCAGCTTGGAGGTAAGTATTGTTGATGACAGATCGGAAGTGGTTGTCCTTCATAGATTGAAAGGTATGAAGGGGGGCTCTGAAATGGGGATATCTGTTAGTTGCCAATAAGAGCTATAGATCTTCTTCTGGGTCCTCTGATGGTTCACTTGCTCTGACTTCAGGATCTGGAGGCTGAGTGGTGATTGAGGGAAGTAGTGATGCTTTGACAAGTTCTGCCTGGCAATGCTGCTTCAGTGGAAGTTGGAAGCACCACTGCCTTGTTCAGGTTCATGGGCTGTGGTGTATATAGCTCCTTGGTGTGTGTTCACACTCACTGCAGTCTAGAGAGAAGTCTGGACTTTCTTCAAGTCATATCATGTCCCTGCAGATTTTTGCTCTGGTTGTTTGCAGTCAGTGCCTGGAAATATACTGAAGAGCAAACTCTGGGATGTCAAAAGTTTTGTTAACCCCACTGTGGATAAGATTTAGTTATGCTAGATATCTGAGGGAAAAGGATATGCCAGCTCTGTGTAAGGCTTGGTGGGCTGGGGTAAAAGCCTGTCTCCTGGCAGTGATGTCTTTGGAGTAGTCATGGAAAAGCATCATTTTATGACCTGCCATTCTAAATTGTCAAGTTCTCATGCCATGCATGGATGTTTTCCTTCACTGGAAAATGTAGAAAGCTGGTGATAATTGGCCAGGGCCACTCTCCAGCTTTCGAGAAAAAGGTAGTGAGAGCTGGCTTATTCAATATCAAAACAGGGTTCTAAATGTTCTAAACTGACTGGAACAAAATTGCAAACTGTGATCTCACACAACTTCATTAGTGAAAAACCTAATCTGGCAACGATCACAATATGCAGTCTCACACAGAAGAAGTACTGAAAAGACACAAACTGTATGAGAAGAACCTTTGCAATACTATAAATATATTTCTATCAACTTATTGAAGGAGAGACTACCAAATGCATTTTACTGCCTTAGCTCAGAGTATGTTTGGACCACCTCTACATCATTTGGACTGCATCAACATTCTCTTACAGTCAGTTGGCTTGGCAGTGTTTAAGTGTGTGTGTGTGTGTGTGTGTGTGTGTGTGTGTGTGACCTCTACCACCGACATGGGGATTTGACAACCCGATGTTTACAAAAATATTTTTTTTATTTAAACATGCCTCAGCCCCCTAAATGGAGGCCATAAATCCAAATTTGGCATTATTTGGGGGTAAAATGACCAGAACAGTTTTTTACTTTTAACAGGGGTAGATTTTTTTTATTGAAGTTGTGCTGCAAACTGTGGCAGTTTTCACAAAACAACACTACAATTTGTGACAGTTTTCATGCAACAGTGCCGTTAGTTGGGCAAAAATTGCCACAATTTGTGGTAATTTCACAAAAATAGTGCTGCAAATTTGCAACACTACCAATGGCTGTGGGAAAAAAAACATATTTCTGGTCACTGTTTTTTAAAACTAACATTAGAATGTTATTCCTTGGGCCTCGATTAAGTAAACACAACTGTTGTTTACCAAGAGGCAATAGTTTTTGAATTACAGTATTTTATCCCCATTACTAATGGAAAATGGTGGCAGCACAACACTACTGATCCATTTGTGACAGCAAAAAAAAATGCTTTCATGAAAGCAGAAACTGTTTTCGCATTGCATATACAATTTTTCCCATAGGCTATAATGGGAAACTTAAAAGATTAATAACTTTTGAAGGGATTAATATTTTTCACCAAACCTTCAAAAGGCACATGCATGACACAGACCCCATGTACCCTAAGAATTTCAGACCAGATCCCCAAGACATTTCAGAGATGTGGTGTGGCAAAAGATTTGCACCTAAATTGTAATTTTCAAATTTTTTTACACTACACATTTCTGCAACTATACATCCAAATGTACTGAAGAAACTTGCCACATCATGAGATCTATGGTATCTGACAGTGCATAAAAAAATTTTGTGTGCATCTGCCATACAGTTACAAAGTTATTAAAGTGCAGAATTTTAGGCATAACATAGAAGTGACCATTGAACCCTAACTATACTGGGACTACCATACCAGTATAATATAGCTATATATATACAAAATTGCAAAAAATTGTTAATGCATCAGTTAGGGTCAAAACGACAAAAGTAGGGAAAAGTGGCATTTGGTTTCCAACGCCTAACACCCCATTGCCCACCCTACATAGAGCCACTGGTAGAGGTGAGGGTCTGATTGGGGTCCATGAACCCTAACCCACATCACATTCCAGTACAAAATTAGGTGACATGGGTACAGCATAGCTGAATGGGGTGTGCATTAGGGTTCACGGGCAACAAGACAGACAATCCCCCTGCTAGTGGGTCTGGGCAGGGTGGGAAATGGGGTGCTAGGGTTAGAAACCCTAATGACACATTATTCTACTTTTGTTGCTCTGACTGTAACGGATGCATTAATGAAGTTTCTTGCAATTTAGTTCCTTATTTTTTGAGCTAGTATAATAATAATTTTCTAATTTCATGGGGAGAGTGGGTCCTCTGGTCCCTGCACTCCCATCCCTCCATTGACATAGTACAACACTATCCTTATTTGAGCCCAAATTTTCTACATAGCCTTTTTATTACCTCATCACATGTACCCAGCACAGACAAATTTCAAAAACTTGCCAAAAAATAATTCTGCACAATTGCAACACCAATCTATGCCACAGGTGTGAAATAATGTTTTTTGACAGGATTTGACAAATTACAACAATGACACACATGAGGTGGGGTAATAAGAGAAGTATGGTGAAAATATAGGGTGAAAATACTGAAAATCTACCAAGTTACGAGTGTGCATAGCGAGATTGCACCAAATGCCCATAACACACCAATTTTTTCTAAATTTTGTCCCAAAATTTTCAACATAGACTTTTTATTACCTCACCACATGTACATAGCACATTAAATTTTGAAATCCCTGCCTAAACAAAATTCTGCACAACCACAATGCCAGTCTATGCCAGAGGTGCAAAATCATGTTTTGGACAGGATTTGCCAGGCTCTATGATGCCAGTTTGAAAACAATTTCATCGTCCGGCATCACAGCGACTGAATTTATCTTGACTGCAAGTTGAGGTTGACATAAATCCCTTTGGATTCCCAGTCCTTTTTTCTGTTGGGGGCTCTGCCATTCAGGAAGGGTGCAGGAACAGGAGACAGTGTGCTCCTGTATCTGGCACACCAGTACAATGACCTGTTGATGAACTGTTGATTTTGTTGGCATCGAGGTTGCTGTATTGGTGTTGATGTTGGGGGTATATCGATTTGACAAATGACAGCTGTGACACACATGAGATGCGGAAATAAAAGAGTATGTTGAAAACATGAGGTGAAAATATTGAAAATCTACTAAGTTACTAGGGTGCATAACGAGATTGCATCAAATGCCCATAATGCAGTAATTTTCAAAATTGTGTCTGAATTTTGACATAGCCTTCTTATGACCCTAACTGATGAACAATGTGACTGTCATTATGCAAATGCTATCAGAAAGATGATTTTGCCAACTGACTGTGAAATCGCCTTTCAAGTGAGAGTTGCCTAATGACAGTCATATTGTTCAGGAGTTGGGGTCCCAAAAGACCATGTTGAAAATTTTGGGCCAACATTTTTAAAAATGCCTACTTTATGGTCAAAAACTGAACCCCTCCACTGAATACATAGTGCCACATTTACCTCAGTTCAGATTGCAGTCGACAGTTCCAGTAGCAAGATGTGTCTTTGATCGTGGGAGCGGGACATCCTCAGGTGAGTGGTGGTCTGGGAGGACATCAGAGGGATGTGGGGAGGTGACTGCAAAGGGGAGATCAGGTTGGGGTATGGGCATAATCAGTGATGGACAGTTTTTTTCTTTACAGATGAAATGGCTGCAAAAGACAACGAAGAACGGTTTTCTACTTTTTACAGGAAAAACAAAATAAATGGGCACAGATAGGGAATCCACTTCCACCAATTAAAACTGGACATTGGAGGGTGGGAGTACCACGGACACCAAAGAGACATGGCAAGTAGCCACTAAAATGTAAAAATGTATATAAAGCCAAGGTATGGCTTTGGCTTAGGGGCTGTCCTCAACCACCCATGCCTTGGTTTTGTGTACTTTAAAAACAATAATGTTTAAATTTGAAATCCCTATTCATGATCCCTTTTCACCAGCTGATCCTCATGAAAAGGGATTGGCAGGAAAAAACAGATTACAAAGATGGATTTATAATTTTTAAAACTGTAGTTTTTTTTTAACAAATGAACAAAACCAAAGGCATGGATGGGCACAGGATGTCCCCCTAAGCAAAACCCAAGCCTTGGTTTTGAGGCAAGTTCCAAGATTTTATTTTTTCCCCTTAATAAGGGAGAAAACAAAGTGGCGGCTGACCAAACATGAATTCACCTCCCAAAAAAGGATTCTGTGAGATTTTTGAATCCCTTTTCGCAATTCCTGTTCATGAGCCTCTCATGAAGAGGAATCCCTCATCGAAACTGTGCATCTAGTCCAAAGAGTGAACTGTGCATGTTCAGAACCCAAATGTTTAAAATGTAATAACTTTGGAACAGATTAATATTGTTTCACCAAACCAACTCTGGATTGTTTCATCCAATAACCTCATTCTACCCTGAAACTTTCTGGCCAAAATCCCAAATGGTGTGGGCGCAATGTAATCTCAAAAAGGAGAAAACTGAGTTTTTTTGTGCTTTGCTGCACATAAACCACAAATCTAATAAAAACACAACTTGGCAAGTCAAGAGACCTACCATCTGAGACTACGTATTCCAAATTTCATGCAAATCCATTGAATGGTTGTGAAGTTATTAATGTGCAAAATTTGGGTGTAATATTATATTGCATGCTCAACCCTAACTATAGGAGTGCAACTGTGCTTCTATAAGATATATATAATGCCAATGAGGATACATTTTGGTAAATATTGCCCATATTTCCAGGGTGGTGTGACTTACAGTGAGGATATTGCATTTATCCTCACTGTAGGTCCTTTATCCACACAGTAGGTCAGTGAGATGTAATTTCAACACTTAACCAAATGATGGTGAACAAACTGCAGTCAAACCACAGCTCAGTACAGCCCCAAGCTCACCCACATGGCAGCTGCAAGTTTCAACTCTGAACCTCTCGGTCTGAAACTGGCATTGACACTGAGAGGTTGTTTTAGGAAAAATAGCATTACAATCTCTTGTAAACTGCCAAACCCCAAAAGAATGCAGTTAACAACTTTGTCCCTTCCCTACTTCTCTAAGTGTATCCGCCATACAGGAACATCTCACATTGCCAAACACAGCCCCCGTTGGCTGGCAACAACCTACTATGCTGTCTCATTGGACCAGCTCAATGGATAACAAAAAGCAGGATCAATCAGATAGCCAACAATTTATACAAAAAAAAACAAAACTTCAGTTCCAAAATGGAGAAACCTCTCTCCCTCACTAACAGAGAGCTGCTGCTGCCATATTTTAAAAAAATTTTGGTCCACACACAAGAAAGAATGAGCCAATCAAAAGCAACATTTACTCAAATCAACTAGACAATCAGATGTCTGTTATAACTCACATAACCAGGTACCCTAACAACCACTATAGCATCCAAACCTAGAAGAAAGAGCCAGATAAAAGAAACTGCGAGGGAAGCATTCCTAATATAAATAAAAAAAAATGAAAGAGACACCAAAAGAGCAAACATTTTAAATGGCATTACATAAAGAATTAGGATATGGGTCTACTGAAAATATAACTGATATTTCCTTGTGCAGTTTCACCTTGTGACCTCATTCATGGCTCCTCCACTTGAGGTCATAAGGTCAAACTGCACTTGGGAGAAATAGTAATATTTCCAGTAGACCAATTGCATATTATATATATATATTTAGCTAGATCAGCCCTGGAATCCTGTCCAACTCGAGTTGTGTTACACAATGCCAGGTCTATAAGGAACAGGATGGCGGTTATTGCTGATCTTGTTGGGACAGCAGACTTAGCTTGCATCATCAAGCCCTGGTTTGATGTGACAATGCTGGCCCCATTTTTGAGGTAGCTGTCCCAGCTGGGTTCTCACTGATACACTGTTTGAGATCAGACTGCAGGTGTTGGGGGTGTAGCCATTTGTTTTAGGCTGGAATTGGGCCTTACTGATGTGCCAGCTGAGAAGGTCAGATCATTTGAGTTTACTGTGGTAGCAGGTGTGGGCTGAAGGATTGTTCTCATTTACCATCTACCCAGGGGTGAGAAACTGTTCCTGCAGGAAGTAGCAAACTTCATCATTGACATGGCTTTTGAGTTGCCCAGGTTGATTGGTCCTGGGAGACTTCAACACCTGGGTTGATGATGAACTCTCGCTGTTTGGACAAGACTTCCTCCAAGTTATAAATTCACTGAGGGTCACACAGGTAGTTGCCTCTGCTACCCATAGTCATGGTCACTCATTTGATCTGGTTTTCCTCCTGGGGATGGAGACCTCTGACTTGGTGGAGGCACCAGTCATATGGTCTGATCACCACACAGTAAGGTTCAATCTCCAGGCTCCCCCTTATAGGCCTGCCCCTGTAGAGATAGTCAGATACCACCCTTTGAGTGTTGTGACCCCGGATGGCCTACTGGAGGTATTGAACCTATCGGGATTCTTAGGGTAGGTGAGGATCCAGAAAGTTTAGTCAGGCCTATAATAAGGCTGTCACTGAAGCTCTGGATTCTATAGCTCTGGTCCACGTTTCCTCTCTCTCTCTCTGCCCTTGGTCCCCTTGGTTTGATGGGCCCTAAGGGAGTTTAGATGAGTTGGATGAAGGTTAGAGTGATGCTGGCGATAATCAGCCCTTGAGGTTGACCACCTTAGATTGATGGATCATTATCAAACTTATCAGTCTGCAATAACTCATAAGAGGCAGAGTTCCTGTCTGGTAAGATTCCTGCTGCTCAGAATCGATTGGCTCAGCTCGCTTAAACTGTGGACAGGTTGTGCAACCCAACCTGTCTGCAGGTTCAAGATGATTTTCTACAAGTTAAGTGTGACAAGTTTGCTTCGATTCTTTATGGATAAGGTGGCCAACATCAGCCCAAGTTCAATACAGCCTCTATGGGAGTTGACAGTGGTCAGTGCTCAGTCACTTCTCCTCGGTTCTCTTGGATATCTTTCAGCTGATTGGAGATTGTGAACATCATGCAGATTACCCAGAGTTTGCAGTCAATGTGCTGTAGTTTAATCTGGGCTCAACACTCCTATTACTGGGGTGTATTGAGTCCATTGACTCAGTCCTTTTAAAGATTGTGTGGTGCTCCTTAGAGTCTGGTATTTCTGAGCTCCCTGAAGGAGGTGGTGGTGACACCACTCCTTAAAGAAAGCTGCTCTGAACCCAAACTGCATTTCAAACTACAGGCCTATCTCTAACCATCCCTTTGTTGAGAAGGTAATTGAGAAAGTAGTTTTGCATAACTAAAGAACCATCTTACCATCACGATGCCTATGATCCCTCCAGTCTGTTTCTAGAAGAGACATAGCACTGAGACTAGTCTGGTTCAGGTGTTCAATGATTTCTAATGGCAAGAGATCAGAAGCGTATTCCATCTTGGTGTTTCTTGATCTGCCTTCAGCATTTGACACTGTGGACCATGGGGTGCTGCTCCAGTGCCTGAGGGTTATCTGCAGCCTGAATGGTCCAGTCCTCAGATGGTTTCAATCTTTCCTCTCCAGCAGATCTCAATGAGTGGTGTCAGGGTTTTCACTCTGATCCATTCCCTCTGCTGTGTGGGGTCCCCAGGCTCGTGCTGTCCCCTATTCTGTTTGCAGTGTACATGATGCCCATCTGAGACATTGTAAAGAGATATGGGCTGAGGTTTCACTGCTCTGTAGATGATACACATCTCTATCTGTCTTTCATGCCTAACCAGGATAGTGCAGTCTCAGTCTTTAACAGCTGTCTAGAGGAAATCCCCATGACTGGATGAAATCCAGCTTGCTGAAATTGAATTCTGAGAAGAATGAGGTGTTGATGATGCATCTAGGTCACCAAATAGAGAGATCAGTAGCTGGATTACCTTGCAGTCTTTGGTTTGTAATAGCCCAACTGTCTTCCTCCGAACAGGTGCGTAACCTGGGATGGTTCTTGATGATGGGCTGACACTGAATTTTCAGGTGTCAGCAGTTGTCAAGTCTTCCTTTTATCAGAATTAATCACCTCTTTGCAACTGGTGACTTGCCTACATTGATCCATGCCTTTGTGACTTCACCCCTAGACTACTGCAACTCCCTCTAGCTGGGGCTTCCAGGTGTTGATATCCATCACTTGCAGCTGGTACAAAAGCTGCAGCATGGTTTTTGACTGAGACTTCTCGTTCAAGTCATATTACTGCAGTGCTGTGTGAACTGCACTGGCTGCCTGTACAGTGGTGGACCAACTTCAGGGTCTGACTTCTAACCTTAAGTCCGCATGGACTAGGTCTGAGCTTTGGCAAGAACTCCTGACACCCTGGCCTACCTCTTCACCAATTGATATGGGGTTGTTAGAGGTTTCCTGGGTCTGGCTGAAAATTTCTGGGACTCAGGCTTTTATGTATGATGCCCCCACCCTGTGGTATTCTCTACCTCATCAGATTTGAGAGTGCAGGGCCATAGATAACTTCAAAGCAGGCTTAAAAACCCACCAGTTTCAGCAACCATTTAGTGATTATTATATCTGACTTATTCAAATTTTTGATTGCAAGGATTTTGACTGTTTTGTTCTATTGTCTTATGTGATATTTTAACAATGTACAGTGCTTTGCTTGTTAGAATTGTGCTATACAAATAAAGCTTATTATATATAGATAGATAGATAGATAGACAGATAGTTTGATAGATAGATAGATTAGATAGATAGATAGATAGATAGATAGATAGATATTCTTTGCAAAAAACTGAGTTTATGCATCAGTTAGGGTTGCTGTCTCAGTGACAAAAGTTTGGAAATTCTATGTTACGTTTACCCCCTGTACCCCATACCCACACCCACACCCTCCACTCACTAACAGACTTCGAGGTGTGTCAAGGGGTCATCAGTCCCAACACTCACCCCATTCCATGTGTAAACAAGCTAACATGCTACAGCATAGGAGAATGAGGTGAGAGTTAAGTTTGATGACCCCATGACACACCCCGATGTCTGTTGGTGAGTGGAGGGTGTGGGGGTGGGGTGGTGAGGGATAACCCTAACATCAAATTTCCAAACATTTGTCACTGATTCATTAATGGAATTTTTTGCAAATAATTTCTTCTTTTTTAGATAGTATAATTGAATTCTTATTTTAGTATCGGAGCGAGAGACTTTAACAGAGTTCGCATGTCACAGTGGGAGCACAGGGTCCAAACCCTGAATCCAAATAGAGCAACAGTGTTCATATGGCACAATGAAAGCACAGTGTCCTATAGTTCCATACCGATAGTAATACAATGTTTATGTGTTGATAGGTGGAACAATTGCCACACCCTTTAAACATTTCACTTTCAAGTTCCTCCTCAATTACCATAACCTTGAAATGTATTTCTTCACAAAGCAGACTTTTCTAACATCTTACAACAGTGTGAATAGCAGCATATTAGAAAATGACAAACGACATCACACATATAAAGCATTTACTCTTCTGTAGTCAAAAATTATTACAAATTATGTATCTATTGAGTAACTTAGTGAAATATTTGCATACCATAGTAACATCACTGTCATATAAACAACATATTTTTCTGTAAAAGATAACTAAGTATTGAAACAGCAAAGCATATTTCAAGGGAAACCTACTACTGTCGCTGACAATATGCAGAACAGACATTCATAATAGTAACTGAAATGTTAACCACTTGAGGGATCCTGCTGTGCATAACCAGACTGACTTCCCAAATTTTGCAACATGCATTTAATCTCTATCAAGTTGTCTGAAATATCATTGAGAACAGAGCGATTCAGTAGCTTATGTGTCACTTGGTTGAGCTCATAATTTGACCACAACTTAAACTGATGTAATTTGTCTTTTACAACCTGCATTTGTACTCTTTGTTCGTGGAGCATGTCCAAGAGTACTTGAGTGGCAGAATCATCACTCCTGCCAATGTTACATGCAATATTTTCTAGTTTTTCAATAATGACTCGATCTACATTGCTCTTTTCAGCCTCCCTTGCTATTCTTTCCTATGTTACTCACTTTTCTTTTCCAGTATATGTCTCCTTTTGCTGATATAACTCTTGTGTTTCCTCTACTTCTATGCTGGAAGCATCTTCTGTTACTTCATGAGTTCTTTTTTGTTTCTTTGTTGAGTGTTCCTCAGTTACAGCAGTATCTCCTTTATTTTCCTTGGGTGATCTTTTTGAGGGCCAACTTTATGAAGTGGAAGAGCCATGTTTAGTGCTGTCCCTGTGTTCAGAATCTGTAATAGACAGGAGAAATTTACTGCTGCAGTATACTTTTACAACATTGTGGTCAAAGGTATCTAGTTTCACCTCTACTTACCTAACTGATTTCGTTCAGTACTGTCACAGATACTCACCTCCTCAAACTTATTACAAGTCTCCCCATCATAACTGTCTTCTGTCATCAAATTGGACATTCTTTTCTCAAGCGGAAACCTTCATGCGCTCTGAAACACAGTAGCATATAATGTTAAGTATGTGCATGAATATGTGTGTGAATATGTTTTTCTTTGTGTCTGTGTTAGTGACTGTCTGTATACCTGTGCATGCATCTCTCTATCTGTCTGATGTGACTGATTTGTTTTTACTTTGCATTCCAGCACTCACTGCACTTACTGACATAATAACTTGTACCAAGAACTGGTTTTTCTGCCAAGTTCTACAGCTGGTAAACTGCAATAAACCATCCAAGACAAGTTGCTGCTGAGTCTTCATCTAGAAGCAACTTGAAAAACTTTTGCCTAATTAGTTTCCTTTTTTCTTACAGGAAATGGCTAGTGGTGGGTGAAGTGGGCTCAATCTGCTCTGTGAGTCGCAGAGCAAAGGTAGATTCATGGAGTGCTCCACAGCATGAAGCAGACTACTTCGCATTATAATGAAGAACGCAAAGTCCTTTGGAAGCAATGACTTTGCATTACTCCACCTCCCCAGGCCACTACTATGCCAAATTTAAGGTGAAGTGCATTGCAGACAGTGCACTTCTCCTCACTTCACCTTGTTTTTGAGCTCCAAAGGAGAATTTTGCAGCGATTCATGGGATTTCAGGTCACATGCACTCTATATTGATCTGCACAGCTTCAGCTTGTGGTAGTATGAGTAGGAAGGAGTAGGAGACAGTGTGCTCTGATAGCTATCTGTGATAGAAATCTTGTAAAAGCTGTTCAAAAAGCATTTTTGCTTTTTTTGATCCAACTTTAGTTCATCGATTGTAGGAAACCCTCCTGTGCTCATATCGTTGAGTGATTTGTTTTTGTGTGGATTTTGAATGTTAATTTACAACATTGAGTGTGTGTGTGTGAAAGACAGTGAAAGTGTGTTTTGAGGAGGGCATATCTGTGTTGTAGGTAGACTTTAGTTGGAGAAATAGTGATTTCTTTGTTTTTTGGTTATATTTTGCTATATAACTGACTTGCAGAGTGTACACATAGAAATGTCAGTAATAGTAGACATTTTCTTGCTGTTTGTTGTGTAGATGTGGTGCAGCTCATAAGTTCAGGTTGTGTACATTACATAAATTTACAATACATAACATGGCATGGTACTGAACTTTCGCATTTGCACTCATTTCCTCTTTCACCATTGTACAAACGGTTCTGTGTGTGAGTGTGTGTGTGCAGTGTTGTGCATCAAATAATACACCTTTATTGTGCCACAGACTAGTGTAATTGCAAGGTAGCAGTGTGAACCTGATATCCACTGCAGCTGCTTGATTTTTATACTGCAATTGTGGTATCTGTTCTTAATTTTGCTGCTTGTAGTGCCATAAAAATCAGCACTGGCTGCATTCAGTGCTCCCCCCCAACCCCACGTTCAAAAGATATTTTTTACCAGATTGGAAAGTTTTTGTGACCTCATCAGCACCACTGGTTACTGAAGTTTTTTAATTCCATGACACTCTCCGAGTAGTCTCGTATCTGTTGCTGAAGCCACAATTGTTTATTTGGCTTCACATCCAGCGTCCCTCCAATCAGAGAGTGAACATATCAAAATCTGAATTTGGTTATAATATTTGTGGTTGATCCCCCAAAATGCCTGAAAAGAGACGTGCAAGCAAAGCTGTTTCTCGCCATGGCAATGTTGGCAGTAAGATGGTCTGTGGGTGTGGTAGTAATATGCATATGCAGAAGTGCATTGCTGATGTGAGGAAAGGTATTTCTCCTGCAATGTTTTTTACAGCCCAATCAGTAGCTTTACCCATAGTTGGAGGAGATAATGTTTTCCCAACCATGGTGTTAGTGGTGGTCGAGGTAGTATTAGTATTGTTGCTTCATGTTCTAATTTCAACCAGGGTATCGTATCCAAAAATATTGAGTGTGAAGCAGTGCAAGTGAGTGGCAGCATAGATGATATCATACTTCCCAGTAACATCCCAGTAACTGAACCTGAGGATTCTGGTGATCATGTCAACAGTAGCATACAATGGGATATTCCATCCACCATGGCACTTAACATCATGCATTTTCCATGCAGTGATTCACAGTGTGGTGAAAAATATCAGGTAATGGTGGTGTGGATGCTGATGATAAATTGTGATGATGATGATGTTGTTGCAACATGCAGTCTACATGCTAGCATCCAAGCTGAAGATGTGGATGTGTGTACATTGATGAATATGATGATGATGTAATTGATCCCAGTTGGGAAACAGAGAAAAGAACTTAAAAGTGGCTGTGTCTGAGTCTGATTGCAGGAATCCCTCGTAAAAACTTGTGATCTACCAGTGTTAGTTGATGATGATGATGACCCAGTAATCAATATGATAGGTAGTCATGGTGGTCAGTTGCAGTCCAGGTGTGCAGTGCCTGAAACACCTCATGCCCCCCCACTTCAGTGCGTAAAATAATGGACTTAAATAAGCCACATCATGGACATGTTAAAAGCAGAGCATCACAATCCCTTGTTTGAGTTTTTTGTTCAAGATGCAAATGATGCTTCAGCTGCAGTCTGCCAGGTTTGCCATGTGAGTGTGAGCTGAGGTAAAAAGGGGAGCCATCTTTGCACAGGAGGACAGCATAAGCATCTTAAGAAAAGACACATGGCACTGTGGACCCAGCACAAGCTGGCAGCTAATACCACAGTGGGGTGTTCACCTGTGTCACTGGCAACCATAGCCAGCATGTTATCCCCTTCCATGACTGTTGAGCCCAGTAGGAAATAAATGCATGCAGTAGTGCAGTAATAAGAGCAGAGGATTACTACAGGCATGATGAGGTGGAGGACCATAATGACTTTGAAATGTTGTCCAGTGCTGGTGAGAGTAGCAGTTTTGGTGGTGGTGGTGGTGAATGCAGTATGGCTAGTGCAAGTGGTACATCAATCCCGGTTGGCAAATCTGGCAAAATAACAGCATTTCTGGGTTTGTCATCATCACCTGTGCAACCGTCTTCATCAAATGTCCACACTCCATGCCCTGCCAATGCCATTCATCACAGAGAACAACCATTTGTGATCAATACACCCCATGTAAAACATTTAAATCAGCCCACATTACAGAGTGTTTTTGCGCATAAACTGAGGTACTCCCCAAATCATACAGTGTCACGTGAAGTCAATGCTGCTGTAGTGGAAATGCAGGCAATTGATCTTTTGCTAATCTCCTTTTGGAGAATTCTGGGTTCCGCATTTTTGCTGTGCGTGCCTGTCCAAAATGGAAAATCCCATCCAGGACATACTTTTCTACCCATGCTGTCCCTGAGTTGTTCCACACTGTGTCCGACTCAGTAAGACATGCCCTTCAACATTCCTCCTCTCCATTCGTCCATTATGTATGGATATGTGGAGAAGTGGCAAAACAGAGGGGAGTTCATTTTTGTGTATAACTGCACACTGGGTGCAGGTGCTGGGGGTTGTTTGTGATGTTGGTAGTGTGAATAATCAGTGCAGTAAGGTGGATTGTCATGGTAGCAATCTTCCTGGAATTCAACAGCATGCAACGATTGTTATGTGCAGGGTGTCCTGTTCACACACTGGTGAGAACATGTTGGATGTGGTACTGACCGAAATTGACAGATGGCTAAACCCTCTGTCCCTGAGAGCTGGGTTCATAGCAAGTGACAGGGTCAAATGTGGTGAAATGCATCACAATGGTGTTATTTTTTCGATGTTCCATGCATGGCCCACTATTTAAATCTTGTGGTTCAGGAGTTTCTGCAGCACCCTGATATAAAGGAAATGCTGACAATTGCATGACGTATCTGCTCTCACTTTTCAAGATCTGGAAAGGCCCACTACCAACCGCGCAGTTGCAGATACAAAACAGCCTGCTTCAGTACTGCTTGAAGCTGGAAGTTGTCACCCAATGGAATTCCACTTTATACATGGCAGAGAGGTTGTATGAACAATACAAAACCATCTCAAAATATCGTGTTATGCACACTAGCCGTGACAGTTCAGGGGCCTCCATGTCTATGACGACTGAACAGTGGTGCCTCATGGACTCGGTAATAACAATTTTGCTGCCTTTTGAACATGCCACACAGGCAGTGAGTGGTGAATCTGCCTCCATTAGCCAATCAATTCCACTGCTGTGGGTACTGAGGCAGACATTCCTGAATGTACAGCATAGCCTTGAGGTTGCTAGAGACAGTGGTAGCAGTATGTTGCTGCAACACATGCTGACAGTATTCCACCAGAATCTGGTGCAAAAATACTTAAAAATGGCTGAGAGACCAACATAAGTTCAGATCATCATTGACAGCCATTGCACAGCACTTATCTTGATGCTTCAGCTTGAGGTTTGGCTTTAAAGAGGGCAAACATGTCCCGTCCACAGAAGATAACAGCCAGCGACTTCCAATGGTAAGTATAGATTAAGCGGTGGAGTGAGGTGGGCTGGTGGGTGCTCAGTGGGAAGGGGGACAGGGAGATGATTAGGGACAGTTTTCTTTTTTCATTCTTTTTTAAAAAGTCATCGGAGACTGTTTTCTTTTACAGGTACATATGTAACCAATATTTTGGGACACTGGGGTGGTCTCTAGTGTCCCACAGTACTGAGGGGTAGGACATAACTAGAAAAACTGGGGTGGGCTTTCAGTATTCTGCACTGGTGTGGTTCTTGTGCACATTGGGATTGGGCACCCCAATGTCAGCAAAAACATTATTAAACAAATAAATATTTCAGGACACTGGGAATGGGCCCTAGTCTCCCACAATGGAGGGGAATTAGTGCCAACACAGGGACTGGGCACCCTGATGTTGGCAAATCACATTTAAAAAATATTAACTGATATTTCAGGACACTGGGGTGGCTACCCATTGCCCCACAGTACTGGGAGGGATTTTCCTCTGCCACCATGAAAGAGAATGAATGCTACATGGCCAGCTGTGTCCAGATGAGGCAGTAACGGCAAGGTAAAATCAATTAGACTGTGAAGGAATTATTATGCTGCTTGAGTATACAGTATACCATGTCCCTCAGGTACCATTCCTGAACACTACAAATAGTGGGTGCTTGAACCCTGGAGATGGGGAGAAGGAATTAATAACTAAGTTTCTTCTTTTATTAAACACATCTGAGTAGTCAGCGCTCTCACTAATATTCTTTCCTTTGTACACAAGTATATAGTGAGATAGCCAACGAATACCAACCTTGGCTCCACATAAGCATCAGAGACTGACTACATCTATATCAGGCATACTGGCATTGTCCATGGTAAGAAGACACCAAGGGATACCATCTTGTGCAGACCTGTCAGTTTTGCAGCATATTAATGCATATAACTGAGAGCAGTGGGGGTAAAGAATGTAGCCCACTAATACTTTTTAATTCTTTAATGGCGAGGATTGGTGGTAGTGAGGCATGACCAGCTGATGATGACAGTATATGCTATACAGGCTGTCTAAAATGAAATAGCAGGGACTGGAATATAATTACATGACAGTACATCTATGCTGTTAAGAAACCAGAGTTTTGGCCATAGCTAACAGGCCATAGGCTTGTCAGATTCAGAACAATGTGCTGTCAATTACTGTGGTTCATTAGCTACTAAACATAATATTACACCCCTGTATCAGCTAATTGTGTTGTCCCCAAGCTTTAAAGAGGCAATTATTAAGAAGCACTAGCATCAACAAAAACAGCTGTAACAGACCACCTGGAGCTTTACTTTTGTAGCATACATTTACATAGCTCAGTCAGTACATTAAACAAGAATCTGACAGCTGAAATAAATTTACTGACATATCCAAAAGCATAAAGCCAGACCTTGAGGTATGAATCCTAGTTTGAGTGTGTATTACCATCAGCCAGGGGATCAGAGTGTATTGAGGTCAGCTCTGTGGTGCAGTGTACAGGTGACTGGATGGTGACCAATGCTTAAGTGTCTCTGGATAAGGTTGGCATATCGATCTGGATCTGTTCAGGTTGGAGGTAAGTATTGTTGATGACAGATCGGAAGTGGCTGTCCTTCATAGATTGAATGGTATGAAGGGGGGCTCTGAAATGGGGATATCTGTTAGTTGCCAATAAGAGCTATAGATCTTCTTCTGGGTCCTCTGATGGTTCACTTCTGCTCTGACTTCGGGATCTGGAGGCTGAGTGGTGATTGAGGGAAGTAGTGATGCTTTGACAAGTTCTGCCTTGGCAATTCTGCTTCGGTGGAAGTTGGAAAGCACCACTGCCTTGTTCAGGTTCATGGGCTGTGGTGTATATAGCTCCTTGGCTGTGTGTTCACACTACCATGCAGTCTAGAGAGAAGTCTGGACTTTCTTCAAGTCATACCATGTCCCTGCAGATTTTTGCTCTGGTTGTTTGCAGTCAGTGCCTGGAAATATTCTGAAGAGCAAACTCTGGGATGTCAAAAGTTTTGTTAACCCCACTGTGGATAAGTTTTAGTTATGCTAGATATCTGAGGGAAAAGGATATGCCAGCTCTGTGTAAGGCTTGGTGGGCTGGGGTAAAAGCCTGTCTCCTGGCAGTGATGTCTTTGGAGTAGTCATGGAAAAGCATCATTTTATGACCTTGCCATTCTAAATTGTCAAGTTCTCATGCCCGCCGCAAGATGTTTTCCTTCACTGGAAAATGTAGAAAGCTGGTGATAATTGGCCAGGGCCACTCTCCAGCTTTCGAGAAAAAGGTAGTGAGCTGGGCTTATTCAATATCAAAACAGGGTTCTAAACTGACTGGAACAAAATTGCAAACTGTGATCTCTCACAACTTCATTAGTGAAAAACCTAATCTGGCAACTGATCACAATATGCAGTCTCACACAGAAGAAGTACTGAAAAGACACAAACTGTATGAGAAGAACCTTTTGCAATACTATAAACATATTTCCATCAACTTATTGGAGGGAGAGACTACCAAATGCATTTTACTGCCTTAGCTCAGAGTATGTTTGGACCACCTCTACATCATTTGGACTGCATCAACATTCTCTTACAGTCAGTTGGTTGGCAGTGTTTAAGGTGTGTGTGTATGTGTGTGTGTGTGTGACCTCTACCACCGACATGGGATTTGACAACCCGATGTTTACAAAATATTTTTTTATTTAAACATTCCTCAGCCCCTAAATGGAGGCCAAGAATCCAAATTTGGCATTATTTGAGGGAAAATGGCCAGAACAGTTTTTACTTTTAACAGGGCAGATTTTGTTTATTGAAGTAGTGCTGCAAACTGTGGCAGTTTTCACAAAAACACTACAATTCAGGACATTTTCATGCAATGAAAAGTTATTAGTTGGGCAAAAATTGCCACAATTTTGGTAATTTCACAAAAATAGTGCTGCAAATTTGCAACACTACCAATGGCTGTGGAAAAACATATTTCTGGTCACTGTTTTTAAAACTAACAGCAGAATGTTATTCCTTGGCCTCGATTAAGTAAACACAACTGTTGTTTACGAAGAGGCAATAGTTTTGAATTACAGTATTTTATCCCCGTTACTAATGGAAAATGGTGGCAGCACAACACTACTGATCCATTTGTGACAGCAAAAATGCTTTCATGAAAGCAGAAACTGTTTCGCATTGCATATACAATTTTCCATAGGCTATAATGGAAACTTAAAAGATCAACAACTTTTGAAGGGATTAATATTTTTCACCAAACCTTCAAAAGCACATGCATGACACAGACCCCATGTACCCTAAGAATTTCAGACCAGATCCCAAAGGCATTTCAGAGATGTGTGTGGCAAAAGATTTGCACCTAAATTTAAATTTTTTACACTACACATTTCTGCAACCATACATCCAACTGTACCGAAGAAACTTGCCACATCATGAGATCTATGGTATCTGAAAGTGCATAAAAAAATTTTGTGTGCATCTGCCATACAGTTACAAAGTTATTAAAGTGCAGAATTTTAGGTTTAATATAGAAGTGACCGTTGAACCCTAACTATACTGGGACTACCATACCAGTATAATATAGCTATATATATACAAAATTGCAAAAAAAATTGTTAATGCATCAGTTAGGGTCAAAACGACAAAAGTAGGGAAAAGTGGCATTTGGTTTCCAACCCCTAACACCCCATTGCCCACCCTGCATAGAGCCACTGGTAGAGGTGAGGGTCTGATTGGGGTCCATGAACCCTAACCCACATCACATTCCAGTACAAAATTAGGTGACATGGGTACAGCATAGCTGAATGGGGTGTGAATTAGGTTCATGGAAACAAGACAGACCCTCCCTGCTAGTGGGTCTGGGCAGGGTGGGAATGGGGTGCTAGGGTTAGAAACCCTAATGACACATTATTCTACTTTTGTTGCTTTGACTGTAACAGATGCTTTAATGAAGTTTCTTGCAATTTAGTTCCTTATTTTTTGAGCTAGTATAATAATAATTTTCTTATTTAATGGGGGGAGAGCTGGGTCCTTTGGTCCCTGCACTACCATCCCTCCATTGACATAGTATAGCAGTACATGTATGTTACATCAGAAGCACAGGGTCCTTTGGACCCTTCACTCCCAACCCTCCATTGAAATAGTATAACAGTATCCATATGCTATGTTGGAATGCAGGGTCCTTTGGACCCTGCACTCTCATCCTCCATTGACATAGTACAACACGATCCTTATTTGAGCCCAAATTTTCAACATAGCCTTTTATTACCTCACCACATGTACTCAGCACAGACAAATTTCAAAAACCCACAAAACATAATTCTGCAAAATTGCAACACCAATCTATGCCACAGGTGTGAAATAATGTTTTTGACAGGATTTGACAAATTACAGCAGTGACACATGAGGTGGGGTAATAAGAGAAGTATGATGAAAATATAGGGTGAAAATACTGAAAATCTACTAAATTACTAGGTGCATAGCGAGATTGCACCAAATGCCAATAACATACAAATTTTTGAAATTTTGTCCCAAAATTTTCAACATAGACTTTTATTACCTCACCACATGCACATAGCATATAAAATTTGAAATCCCTGCCTAAACATAATTCTGCACAACCACAAAGCCAGTCTGTGCCAGAGGTGCAAAATCATG
Organism: Neoceratodus forsteri; assembly: GCA_016271365.2. Classification (NCBI taxonomy): domain Eukaryota; kingdom Metazoa; phylum Chordata; order Ceratodontiformes; family Ceratodontidae; genus Neoceratodus; species Neoceratodus forsteri. Next base: position 118,189,644 of record CM028136.1, on the reverse strand, counting down.
TTTTGGACAGGATTGCCAGGCTCTATGATGCCAGTTTGAAAACAATTTCATTGTCCGGCATCACAGTGACTGAATTTATCTCGACTGCAAGTTGAGGTTGACATAAATCCTTTGGATTCCCAGTCCTTTTTCTGTTGGGGGCTCTGCCATTCAGGAAGGGTGCAGGAACAGGAGACAGTGTGCTCTGTATCTGGCACACCAATACAATGACCTGTTGATGAACTGTTGATTTTGTTGGCATCATAGGTTGCTGTATTGGTGTCGATGTTGGGGGGGTATATCGATTTGACAAATGACAGCTGTGACACACATGAGGTGTGGAAATAAAAAGAGTATGTTGAAAACATGAGGTGAAAATATTGAAAATCTACTAAGTTACTAGGGTGCATAACGAGATTGCATCAAATGCCCATAATGCAGTCATTTTTCAAAATTGTGTCCCCAAATTTTTGACATAGTCTTCTTATGACCCTACCTGATGAACAATGTGACTGTCATTATGCAAATTCTATCAGAAAGATGATTTTGCCAACTGACTGTGAAATCACCTTTCAAGTGAGAGTTGCCTAATGACAATCATATTGTTCAGGAGTTGGGGTCCCAAAAGACCATTTTGAAAATTTTGGGTCAATATTTTTAAAAATGCCTACTTTATGGTCAAAAACTGAACCCCTCCACTGAATACATAGTGCCACATTTATCTCAGTTCAGATTGCAGTCGACAGTTCCAGTAGCAAGATGTGTCTTTGATCATGGGAGCGGGACATCCTCAGGTGAGTGGTGGTCTGGGAGGACATCAGAGGGATGTGGGAGGTGACTGCAAAGTCAGGTTGGGGTATGGGCATAATCAGTGATGGACAGTTTTCTTCTTTACAGATGAAATGGCTGCAAAAGACAACGAAGAACGGTTTTCTACTTTTTACAGGAAAAACAAAATAAATGGGCACAGATAGGGAACCCACTTCCACCAATTAAAACTGGGACATTGGAGGGTGGAAGTACCACCGGACACCAAAGAGACATGGCAAGTAGCCACTAAAATGTAAAAAATATATATAAAGCCAAGGTATGGCTTTGGCTTAGGGGCTGTCCTCTAACCACCCATGCCTTTGGTTTTGTGTACTTTAAAAAAACAATAATTTTAAAATTTGAAATCCCTGTTCATGATCCCTTTTCACCAGCTGATCCTCATGAAAAGGGATTGGCAGGAAAAAAACAGATTACATAGATGGATTTATAATTTTAAAACTGTAGTTTTTTTAACAAATGCACAAAACCAAAGGCATGGATGGCACAGGATGTCCCCTACAAAATCCAAGCCTTGGTTTTGAGGCAAGTTCCAAGATTTTATTTTTTCCCTTAATAAAGGAGAAAACAAAGTGGTGGCTGACCAAACATGAATTCACCTCCCAAAAAAGGATTCTGTGAGATTTTTGATTCCCTTTTGCAATTCCTGTTCCTGAGCCCTCATGAAGAGGAATCCTCATCGAAATTGTGCATTATTCCAAAGAGTGAACTGTGCATGTTCAGAACCCAAATGTTTAAAATGTAATAACTTTGGAACAGATTAATATTGTTTCACCTAACCAACTCTGGATTGTTTCATCCAATAACCTCATTCTACCCTGAAACTTTCTGGCCAAAATCCCAAATGGTGTGGGCGCAATATAATCTTGAAAAAGGACCCTGACATTTGCTCCAAAAGGAGAAAAATTAGTTTTTTGGTGCTTTGCTGCACATAAACCACAAATCTGATCAAAACACAACTTGGCAAGTCAAGAGACCTATCATCTGAGACTACGTATTCCAAATTTCATGCAAATCCATTTAATGGTTGTGAAGTTATTAATGTGCAAACTTTGCATGTAATATTATATTGCATGCTCAACCCTAACTATTGGAGTGCAACTGTGCTTCTATAAGATATATATAATGCCAAAGAGGATACATTTTGGTAAATATTGCCTATATTTCCAGGGTGGTGTGATCTACAGTGAGGATATTGCATTTATCCTCATTGTAGGTCCTTTATCCACACATTAGGTCAGTGAGATGTAATTTCAACACTTAACCAAATGATGGTGAACAACCTGAAGTCAAACCACAGCTCAGTACAGCCCCAAGCTCACCCACATGGCAGCTGCAAGTTTCAACACTGAACCTCTCAGTCTGAAACCGGCATTGACACTGAGAGGTTTTTTTGTTTTTAGGAAAAATAGCATTACAATCTCTTGTAAACTGCCAAACCCCAAAAGAATGCAGTTAACAACTTTGTCCCTTCCCTACCTCTCTAAGTGTATCCGCCAAACAGGAACATCTCACATTGCCAAACACAGCCCCTGTTGGCCGGCAACAACCTACTATGCTGTCTCATTGGATCAGCTCAATGGATAACAAAAAGCAGGATCAATCAGATAGCCAACAATTTATACAAAAAAATAAAACAAAACTTCAGTTCCAAAATGGAGAAACCTCTCTCCCTCATTAACAGAGAGCTGCTGCTGCCATATTTTAAAAACATTTTGGTCCACACACAAGAAAGAATGAGCCAATCAAAAGCAACATTTACTCAAATCAACTAGACAATCAAATGTCTGTTATAACTCACATAACTAGGTACCCTAACAACCACTATAGCATCCAAACCTAGAAGAAAGAACCAGATTAAAGAAACTGCGAGGAAGCATACCTGATATAAATAAAAAAAAATGAAAGAGACACCAAAAGAGCAAACATTTTAAATGGCATTACATAAAGAAATATGCATTGGGTCTACTGAAAATATCACTGATATTTCTCTTGTGCAGTTTGACCTTGTGACCTCATTCATGGCTCCTCCACTTGTGAGGTCATAAGGTCAATTCGCAATTTGGGGGAAATAGTAATATTTCCAGTAGACCCATTGCATATTATATATATATATATATATATATATATATATATATATAGCTAGACCAGCCCTGGAATCCTGTCCAACTTGAGTGGTGTTATACAATGCCAGATCTATAAGGAACAGGACGGCGGTTATCGCTGATCTTGTTGGGACAGCAGACCTAGCTTGCATCATCAAGACCTGGCTTGATGACAATGCTGGCTCCATTTTTGAGGTAGCTGTCCCAGCTGGGTTCTCGCTGATACACCGTTTGAGATCAGACTGCAGGTGTTGGGGGTGTAGTCATTTGTTTTAGGCTGGAATTGGGCCTTACTGGTGTGCCAGTTGAGAAGGTCAGATCATTTGAGTTTACCATGGTAGCAGATGTGGGCTGAAGGATTGTTCTCATTTACCATCTACCCAGGGGTGAGAAACTGTTCCTGCAGGAAGTAGCAGACTTCATCATTGACATGGCTTTTGAGTTGCCCAGGTTGATTGGTCCTGGGAGACTTCAACACCTGGGTTGATGATGAACTCTCGCTGTTTGGACAAGACTTCCTCCAAGTTACAAATTCACTGAGGGTCACACAGATAGTTGCCTCTGCTACCCATAGTCATGGTCACTCACTTGATCTGGTTTTCCTCCTGGGGATGGAGACCTCTGACTTGGTGGTGGCACCAGTCATATGCTCTTATCACCACACAGTAAGGTTCAATCTCCAGGCTCCCCCTTATAGACCTGCCCCTGTAGAGATAGTCAGATACCACCCTTTGAGGGTTGTGACCCCAGATGGCCTACTGGAGGTGTTGAACCTATCAGGATTCTTAGGGGTAGGTGAGGATCCAGAAAGTTTAGTCAGGCCTATAATAAGGCTGTCACTGAAGCTCTGGATTCTATAGCTCTGGTCCATGTTTGCCCTCTCTCTCTCTCTGCCCTTGGTCCCCTTGGTTTGATGGGGCCCTAAGGGAGTTTAGATGAGTTGGATGAAGGTTAGAGTGATGCTGGCGGAAATCAGCCTTTGAGGTTGACCACCTTAGATTGATGGATCATTATCAAACCTATCAATCTGCAATAACTCATAAGAAGGCAGAGTTCCTGTCCATTAAGATTCATGCTGCTCAGAATCGATTGGCTCAGCTCGTTCAAACTGTGGACAGGTTGTGCAACCCAACCTGTCTGCAGGTTCAAGATATTTTCTACAAGTTAAGTGTGACAAGTTTGCTTCGATTCTTTATGGATAAGGTGGCCAACATCGGGCCCGAGATCCATACAGCACTCTCTATGGGGTTGACAGTGGTCAGTGCTCAGTCACTTCTCCTCGGTTCCCTTGGATATCTTTCAGCTGATTGGAGATTGTGGACATCATGCAGATTACCCAGAGTTTGCAGTCAATGTGCTGTAGTTTCTATCTGGGCCCAACACTCCTATTACTGGGGTGCATTGAGTCCATTGACTCAGTCCTTTTAAAGATTGTGTGGTGCTCCTTAGAGTCTGGTAAGTTTCCCAGCTCCCTGAAGGAGGTGGTGGTGACACCACTCCTTAAGAAAGCTGCTCTGAACCCAAACTGCATTTCAAACTACAGGCCTATCTCTAACCATCCCTTTGTTGAGAAGGTAATTGAGAAAGTAGTTGCATTGCAACTGGAGAACCATCTTACCATCCACGATGCCTATGATCCCCTCCAGTCTGTTTTCTAGAAGAGACATAGCACTGAGACTAGTCTGGTTCAGGTGTTCAATGATTTCTAATGGCAAGAGATCAGAAGCGCTATTCCATGTTGGTGTTTCTTGATCTGCCTTCAGCATTTGACACTGTGGACCATGGGGTGCTGCTCGAGTGCCTGAGGGTTATCTGTGGCCTGACTGGTCCAGTCCTCAGATGGCTTCAATCTTTCCTCTCCAGCAGATCTCAATGAGTGGTGTCAGGGGTTTTCACCTCTGATCCATTCCCTCTGCTGTGTGGGGTCCCCCAGGGCTCGGTGCTGTCCCCTATTCTGTTTGCAGTGTACATGATGCCCATCTGAGACATTGTAAAGTGAAATGGGCTGAGGATTCACTGCTCTGTAGATGATACACATCTCTATCTGTCTTTCATGCCTAACCAGGATAGTGCGGTCTTGGTCTTTAACAGCTGTCTAGAGGAAATCCCCATGACTGGATGAAATCCAGCTTGCTGAGATTGAATTCTGAGAAGACTGAGGTGTTGGTGATGCATCCAAGTCACCAGATAGAGAGATCTGTAGCTGGATTACTTTGCAGTCTTTGGTTTGTAGGAGCCCAACTGTCTTCCTCCAACAGGTGCGTAATCTGGGATGGTTCTTGATGGGCTGACACTGAATTTGCAGGTGTCAGCAGTTGTCAAGTCTTCCTTTTATCAGAATTAATCACCTCTTTCCATCTGGTGACTTGCCTACATTGATCCATGCCTTCGTGACTTCAGCCCTAGACTACTGCAACTCTCTACCTGGGGCTTCCAGGGGTTGATATCCATCACTTGCAGCTGGTACAAAATGCTGCAGCATGGTTGTTGACTGAGACTTCTGTTCAAGTCATGTTACTGCAGTGCTGTGTGAACTGCACTGGCTGCCTGTACAGTGGTGCATCAACTTCAGTGTCTGACTTCTAACCTTTAAGTCCCTACATGGACTAGGTCTGAGCTTTTGGCAAGAACTCCTGACTCTCTACAGCCCTGGCCTACCTCTTTGCTCAATTGATGAGGGGTTGTTAGAGGTCTCCAGGGTCTGGCTGAAAATTTCTGGGGCTCAGGCTTTTATGTATGATGCCCCCACCCTGTGGAATTCTCTACCTCATCAGATTTGAGAGTGCAGGGCCATGGAGATCTTCAAAGCAGGCTTAAAAACCCACCAGATTCAACAACCATTTAGTGATTATTATATCTGACTTATTCGAATTTTTGATTGCAAGGATTTTGACTGTTTTGTTCTGTTGTCTTATGTGATATTTTAACAATGTACAGTGCTTTGCTTATTAGAATTGTGCTATACAAATAAAGCTCATTATATATATATATATATATATATATATATATATATATATATATATATATTCTTTGCAAAAAAACTGAGTTAATGCATCAGTTAGGGTTGCTGTCTCAGTGAAAAAAGTTTGGAAATTCTATGTTACGCTTACCCCCTGCACCCCATACCCACACCCACACCCTCCACTCACTAACAGACTTCGAGGTGTGTCAAGGGGTCATCAGTCCCAACACTCACCCCATTCCATGTGTAAACAAGCTAACATGCTACAGCATAGGAGAATGAGGTGAGAGTTAAGTTTGATGACCCCATTACACACCCCGATGTCTGTTGGTGAGGGGAGGATGTGGGGGTGGGGTGGTGGGGGATAACCCTAACATCGAATTTCCAAACATTTGTCACTGATGCATTAAGGGAATTTTTTACAAATAATTTCTTCTTTTTCAGATAGTATAATTGAATTCTTATTTTAGTATCGAAGCGAGAGACTATAACAGAGTTCGCATGTCACAGTGGGAGCACAGGGTCCAAACCCTGCATCCAACTAGAGCAACAGTGGTCATATGGCACAATGAAAGCACAGTGTCCAATACTTCCATACCGATAGTAATACAATGTTTATGTGGTTGATAGGGTGGAACAATTGCCACACCCTTTAAACATTTCACTTTTCAAGTTCCTCCTCAATTACCATTACCTTGAAATGTCTTTCTTCACAAAGCAGACTTTTCTAACATCTTACAACAGTGTGAATAGCAGCATATTAGAAAATGACAAACGACATCACACATATAAAGCATTTAATTCTTCTGTAGTCAAAAATTATTACAAATTATGTATCTATTGAGTAACTTAGTGAAATATTTACATACCATAGTAACATCACTGTCATATAAACAACATGTTTTTCTGTAAAAGACAATTAAGTATTGAAACACCAAAGCGTATTTCAAGGGGAACCTACTACTGCCTCCAACAATATGCAGAACAGACATTCATAATAGTAACTGAAATGTTAACCACTTGAGGGATCCTGCTGTGCATAACCAGACTGACTTCCCAAATTTTGCAACATGCATTTAATCTCTATCAAGTTGTCTGAAATATCATTGAGAACAGAGTGATTCAGTAGCATATGTGTCACTTGGTTGAGCTCATAATTTGACCACAACTTCAACTGATGTAATATGTCTTTTCGACCTGCATTTGTACTTTGTTCGTGGAGCATGTCCAAGAGTACCTGAGTGGCAGAATCAACACTCCTGCCAATGTTACATGCAATATTTTCTAGTTTTTCAATAATGACACGATCTACATTGCTCTTTTCAGCCTCCCTTGCTATTCTTTCCTATGTTACTCACTTTTCTTTTCCAGTATATGTCTCCTTTTGCTGATATAACTCTTATGTTTCCTCTACTTCTATGCTGGAAGCATCTTCTGTTACTTCATGGGTACTTTTTTGTTTCTTTGTTGAGTGTTCCTCAGTTACAGCAGTATCTCCTTTATTTTCCTTGGGTGATCTTTTTGAGGGTCAACTTTCTGAAGTGGAAGAACCATGTTTAGTGCTCTCCCAGTGTTCAGAATCTGTAATAGACAGGAGAAATTTACTGCTGCAGTATACTTTTACAACATTGTGGTCAAAAGTATCTAGTTTCACCTCTACTTACCTAACTGATTTCGTTCAGTACTGTCACAGATATTGACCTCCTCAAACTCATTACAAGTCTCCCCATCATCACTGTCTTCTGTCATCAAAATTGGACATTCTGTTCTCAAGCGAAACCCTTCATGCCTCTGAAACACAATAGTATATAATGTTAAGTATGTGTATGAATATGTGTGTAATATGTATGTCTTTGTGTCAGTGTTAGTGACTGTCTTAATACCTGTGCATGCATCTCTCTATCTGTCTGATGTGACTGATTTGTTTTACTGTGAATACCAGCACTCCTGCACTTACTGATATAAGAACTTGTGCCAAGAACTGGTTTTCCTGCCAAGTTCTACAGCTGGTAAACTGCAGTAAACTATCCAAAACAAGTTGCTGCTGAGTCTTCATCTAGAAGCAACTTGAAAACTTTGTCTAATTAGTTTCCTTTTTCTTACAGGAAATGGCTGAGTGGTGGGCGAAGTGGGCTCAATCCGCTCTGCGGTCCCAGAGCAAGGTGAGTCACGGTGCTCCACAGCATGAAGCAGACTAGTTTGCGCTATAATAAAAGAACGAAAGTCCATTGGAAGCAATGACTTTGCATTACTCCCACCTCCCAGGCCACTAGTATGCCAAATTTAAGGGAAGTGCATTGCAGACAGTGCATTCTCCTCACTTCACCTTGTTTTGAGCTCCAAGGAGAATTTTGCAGCGATTCATGGGATTTCAGGTCACATGCACTCTATATTGATCTGCACAGCTTCAGCTTGTGGTAGTATGAGTAGGAAGGAGTAGGAGACAGTGTGCTCTGATAGCTATCTGTGATAGAAATCTTGTAAAAGCTGTTCAAAAAGCATTTTTGCTTTTTTTTTGGGATCCAACTTTAGTTCATCGATTGTAGGAAACCCTCCTGTGCTCATATCGTTGAGTGATTTTGTTTTTGTGTGGATTTTGAATGTTAATTTACAACATTGAGTGTGTGTGGTGAAAGACAGTGAAAGTGTGTTTTGGGGAGGGGCATATCTGTGTTGTAGGTAGACTTAAGTTGGAGAAATAGTGATTTCTTTGTATTTTGGTTATATTTTTGCTATATAACGGATTGCGTTAGTGTACATACAGAAATGTCAGTAATAGTAGACATTTTCTTGCTGTTTGTTGTGTAGATGTGGTGCAGCAGTTCATAAGTTCAGATTGTGTACATTACAGAAATTTACAATACATAACATGGCATGGTACTGAACTTTCGCATTTGCGACTCATTTCCTCTTTCAGCATTGTACACAAACGGTTCTGTGTGAGTGTGTGTGTGCAGTGTTGCGTGCATCAAATAATACACCTTTATTGTGCCACAGACTAGTGTAATTGCAAGGGTAGCAGTGTGAACCTGATATCCACTGCAGCTGCTTGATTTTGTACTGCAATTGTGGTATCTGTTCTTAATTTTGCTGCTTGTAGTGCCATAAAAATCAGCACTGTCTGCATTCAGTTCTCCCCCCCAACCCCACGTTCAAAAGATATTTTTTACCAGATTGGATTGTTTTTGTGACCTCATCAGCACCACTGGTTACTGAAGTTTTTTAATTCCATGACAGTCTCAGAGTAGTCTCTTCTCTGTTGCTGAAGCCACAATTGTTTATTTGGCTTCACATCCAGCGTCCCTCCAATCAGAGAGTGAACATATCAACATCTGAAATTGGTTATAATATTTGTGGTTGATCCCCTAAATAGCCTGCAAAGAGACGTGCAAGCAAAGTTGTTTCTCACCATGGCAATGTTGGCAGTAAGATGGTCTGTGGGCGTGGTGGTAATATGCATATGCAGAAGTGCATTGCTGATGTGAGGAAAGGTATTTTTCCTGCAATGTTTTTTACAGCCCAATCAGTAGCTTTACTCATAGTTGGAGGAGATAATGTTTTCCCAACCGGTGGTGTTAGTGGTGGTGGAGGTAGTATTAGTATTGTTGCTTCATGTTCTAATTTCAACCAGTGTATCGTATCCAAAAATATTGAGTGTGAAGCAGTGCAAGTGAGTGGCAGCGTAGATGATGTCATACTTCCCAGTAACATCCCAGTAACTGAACCTGAGGATTCTGGTGATCATGTCAACAGTAGCATACAATGGGATATTCCATCCACCATGGCACTTAACATCACGCATTTTCCATGCAGTGATTCACAGTGTGGTGAAAAAATATCAGGTAATGGTGGTGTAGATGCTGATGATGAATGTGATGATGATGATGATGTTGCTGTTTTTGCAACATGCAGTCTACATGCTAGCATCCAAGCAGAAGATGTGGATGTGTGTGACATTGATGAATATGATGATGATGATGTAATTGATCCCAGTTGGGAAACAGAGAAAAAGAACTTAAAAGTGGCTGTGTCTGAGTCTGATTGCAGGAATCCACCCCCCCGGTAAAAACTTGTGATCTACCGGTGTTAGTTGATGATGATGATGACCCAGTAATCAATATGATAGGTAGTCATGGTGGTCAGTTGCAGTCCAGATGTGCAGTGCCTGAAACACCTCATGCCCCCCCACTTCAGTGCGTAAAATAATGGACTTAAATAAGCCACATCATGGACATGTTAAAAGCAGAGCATCACAATCCCTTGTTTGGGTTTTTTGTTCAAGATGCAAATGATGATTCAGCTGCAATCTGCCAGGTTTGCCATGTGAGTGTGAGCTGAGGTAAAAAGGGGAGCCATCTTTGCACAGGAGGACAGCATAAGCATCTTAAGAAAAGACACTTGGCACTGTGGACCCAGCACAAGCTGGCAGCTAATACCACAGTGGGGTGTTCACCTGTGTCACTGGCAACCATAGCCAGCATGTTATCCCCTTCCATGACTGTTAAGCCCAGTAGGAAATAAATGCATGCAGTAGTGCAGTAATAAGAGCAGAGGATTACTACAGGCATGATGAGGTGGAGGACCATAATGACTTTGAAATGTTGTCCAGTGCTGGTGAGAGTAGCAGTTTTTGTGGTGGTGGTGGTGAATTCAGTATGGCTAGTGCAAGTGGTACATCAATCCCGGTTGGCAAATCTGGCAAAATAACAGCATTTCTGGGTTTGTTATCATCACCTGTGCAGCCGTCTTCATCAAATGTCCGCACTCCATGCCCTGCCAATGCCATTCATCACAGAGAACAACCATTTGTGATCAATACACCCCATGTAAAACATTTAAGTCAGCCCACGTTACAGAGTGTTTTTGAGCATAAGCTGAGGTACTCCCCGAATCATACAGTGTTAGGTGAAGTCAATGCTGCTGTAGCGTAAATGAAGGCAATTGATCTTTTGCCAATCTCCTTTGTGGAGAATTCTGGGTTCTGGTGATTTGCTGTGCGTATCTGTCCAAAATGGAAAATCCCATCCAGGACATACTTTTCTACCCATGCTGTCCCTGAGTTGTTCCACACTGTGTCCGACTCAGTAAGACATGCCCTTCAACATTCCTCCTCTCCATTCATCCATTATGTATGGATATGTGGAGAAGTAGCAAAACAGAGCGGAGTTCATTTTTGTGTATAACTGCACACTGGGTGCAGGTGCTGGGGGTTGTTTGTGATGTTGGTAGTGTGAATAATCAGTGCAGTAAGGTGGATTGTCATGGTAGCAATCTTCCTGGAATTCAACAGCATGCAACTATTGTTATGTGCAGGGTGGCCTGTTCACACACTGGTGAAAACATGTTGGATGTGGTACTGACCGAAACTGACAGATGGCTAAACCCTCTGTCCCTGAGAGCTGGGTTCATAGCAAGTGACAGTGGGTCAAATGTGGTGAAATGCATCATGAATGGTGTTTTTTTTTCATGTTCCATGCATGGCCCACTATTTAAATCTTGTGGTTCAGGAGTTTCTGCAGCACCCTGATATAAAGGAAATGCTGACCATTGCATGACGTATCTGCTCTCACGTTTCAAGATCTGGAATGGCCCGCTACCAACTGCGGCAGTTGCAGATACAAAACAGCCTGCTTCAGTCCTGCTTGAAGCTGGAAGTTGTCACCCAATGGAATTCCACTTTATACATGGCAGAGAGGTTGTATGAACAATACAAAACCATCTCAAAATATCTTGTTATACACACTAGCCGTGACAGTTCAGGGGCCTCCATGTCTATGACGACTGAACAGTGGCACCTCATGGACTCTGTAATAACAATTTTGCTGCCTTTTGAACATGCCACACAGGCAGTGAGTGGTGAATCTGCCTCCATTAGCCAATCAATTCCACTGCTGTGGGTACTGAGGCAGACATTGCTGAATGTACAGCATAGCCTTGATGTTGCTGGAGGCAGTGGTAGCAGTATGTTGCTGCAACACATGCTGACAGTATTCCACCAGAATCATCACTTTGTGAGCATTCAGCATAGTGACAACTTTGCCATAGAAACAATGCTAGACCCACAATGCAAACATGGAATTGCATCAGCATTGGAGGGAGGGCCTGAACAGGTAAAAAATATCAGTGGACAACTGGTGCGCTTGGTTCATGGGGCACAGAAGTCTCGTGCCAAGGTCAGCAAACCTCAACAGCATAATCTGGCTGAAGGTGTACCTGGAGGACCATCAAGCATATCCTGCAAGGGGAAGGGGACTGCAGCTCCAGGTGGTCTGTCATCCAAAGTGGGTGGCATCAACCTGCTCTGGGAGGCTTTGTCCCAAGTGGGTATTTGTGAAATATATGATTCAGGAGAACAGGATGATACATCAACAACTGGACTTAGTGCAGCACAAGAATGGTTAAGTCATATTTGTCTGAAAACAGGCATCTGACAATAACTGAAGATCCTGTTTTGTACTGGAGTGGAAAGGTCAGTGAATGGCCAGAGCTGACTGCAGTAGCACTGAAGTACCTCACATGCCCACCCTCCAGTGTAAGTGTTGAGAGGGTATTCAGCTCAGCAGGTCCAATAGTCAGGGATCGTCGGACAAACCTGTTTCCTGCAAATGTTAGTTTGCTAACATTCATTAAAATTAATGAATGGCACATACCAGCAGAGACTGCAACCTCGGTATTCATACCCTGGCCTAGTAATGGTGGTCTTGCTGATGTGGAAATGGAGCATACTGGTGGCACTGGCCGTGGCTGCCTGAAATGACCCACCACTGATGTAGATGATGACACAATAGAGGAAGAATTTCTCAGAGGTCAGACTTCAGACAACGATGACTGTGAGGGCAGCTTTCTTTATGAGGATGATGATGTGGTTAATGTTGGCAGGTTTTAACTGAAGTTTTTAAAAGATGATGTGCCCCCCCAGACCACCACCACCAGGAGTGATGTTAGCCACTGCCACCACTGTCAGCATGAGTCTGTCTGCCCACCAAACCACCACCACCACCGAGACTGATGTTAGCCACTGCCACCATGAGTCTGTCTGGCCCCCCAGACCACCACCACCAGGACTGATGTTAGCCACTGCCACCACTGTCAGCATGAGTCTGTCTGCCCACCAAACCACCACCACCGAGACTGATGTTAGCCACTGCCACCATGAGTATGTCTGACCCCTGTACCACCACCATGGGGACTGACATTAGCCACCACTGCCACCATGAGTTTGTCTTCCCCAAACCACCACCACTGGGAGTGATGTTAACCACCACTGCCACCATGAGTTTGTCTGCCCTCTGAACCACCACCACCAGCAGGAATGTTGTTAGCCTCCACTGCTACCATGAGTCTGTCTGACCCCCGGACCACCACCACCAGGACTGATGGATGCCACTGCCACCACTGCCACCATGAGTCTGTCTGTCCCCCAAACCACCACCACCACCAGGACTGATGTTAGCCACTGCCACCATGAGTCTGACTGCCCCCCAAACCACCACCACCACCAGGACTGATGTTAGCCATTGCCACCATGAGTCTGTCTGACCCCCGGACCATCACCACCAGGACTGATGTTAGCCACTGCCACCATGAGTCTGTCTGGCCCCCCCAGACCACCACCACCACCGGGACTGATGTTAGCCACTGCCACCATTGTTACCACGGGTCTGTCTGACCCCCGGACCACTACCACTGAGACTAATGTTAGCCACTGCCACCATGAGTCTGTCTGCCCCCGGACCACCACCACAAGAACTGAAGTTAGTCACTGCCACCACTGCTACCATGAGTCTGTCTGCTCCCCAAACCACCACCACCACTGGGACTGATGTTAGCCACTACCACCATGAGTTTGTCTGCCTCCCGGACCAGCACCACTGGGACTGATGTTAGCCACTGCCACCACTGCCACCATGAGTCTGTCTGCTCCTCAAACCACCACCACCACCAGGACTGATGTTAGCCACTTCCACCATGAGTCTTTCTGACCCCCAGACCACCACCACCAGGACTGATGTTAGCCACAGCTACACTGCCACCATGAGTCTGTCTGCCCCCTGACCCACCACCACCACCGGGACTGATGTTAGCCACTGCCACCATGAGTCTGTCTGCCCCCCGAACCACCACCACCACCACTACCGGGACTGATGTTAGCCACTGCCACCATGAGTCTGTCTGACCCTCAGACCACCACCACCGGGACTGATGTTGGCCACTGCCACCACTGAGCCTGAGTCTGTCCAGACCGCCACATCCATCAGCCAGAGACACAAAGCTTCTTAATATTTAAACCATAAAGTGAGTTTGTGTACTCATGTTTGTAAAGCTGCTTCACTTCCTTTAGTTGTATTCTTTATTCATTCATTATAAATCGGGTTTACAACCTTTGAGTCAGAGACTCATTTACAAAGGCACCTCATCACAGGGGGAAGACATCAAGACACTTATTACAGTGCAGATTAAAACAGAGGATAACATTACAAGTGCAGTAAAAGGAACATTTAACATAGATAACTTAGGTTACATAATGTAGTAGTTTGTATGTTACTTAGGTACCATAATTTTACAAAATTGTGAGTTACACTCATGGATATAGTAGGTCCTCAGAGAAGACAGTGGGTTACATTCCTGTTTGGACCTAGTAGGGAAGGGGTAGGTCTGGTGGAGGGAGAGGCTGTCCAGTGGACATTGTCCAGCCAGGGGGCAAGGTGGGCGGGAACCACAGGTTACAACAGGGGGTTAGTTGCACCTACAACAGCGGGTATTAAAGATATGGTTCGAAAGGGCTGGTTTGAAGGAGACAATTTTTGGCAAGTTGGAGATGCAGCAAGGGAGGGAGTTGAACCAGGTGGGGGCTCGGCAGAGGAAGGATCTCTGGGCAAGAGAAGTCTTGGTTCTTGGCTCCTTGAAAATGGCCTTAACAGAGCTACGGGTGGTGACGGATGGAGATGGACGCTGTAGGGAGGTGGAGACCACCGGGGGGGGGGAGACTCCTAGCAGAGATTTCTTAGCAAGAAGGCAGGTCTGGTAGAGCAGTTGCTCCTCGAAGTAGAGAAGATTGGTGGTAGTATAGAGAAGACAGGTGTGAGTACAGCTGGGGGCATCAGTCAGGAGCCTACAGGCCTTATTGATGGTGAGTTGGATTTTGGAGAGGGCAGTGTTGCCAGCTGCAGCATAGATGGGCAAGCCATAGTCCATGAGGGACAAGACGGGGGAGGTGATGGCCAGCCTCTGAGGGCAACCTGAGGCAGGCAGTCCCTGTTCTGGTATAGCAGGCCAATCCAAGAGTTAATGGTGGCTGACAGGGCATTAATGTGGGTGTGGAAGGAGAGGGCAGTATTGAACGTGATGCCTAGGTACTTGTATGTGGTCACTTTTGTAGTGGTGCAGAGTGCTGGGGATAATCAAGAGCGGTATTTTTAGCTTTATTTTGGTGGTGGGAGAAGAGCATTGATTTGGTTTTCTTTAGGTTAATGACCAGTCTGAGGTCTCAGAACCACCTTTCAGTTTGGTTGTAAGCTTGCTGGAGGGATAATTGGAGGGAGGTGGGATTGGGATGTGAGGCAATGAGGACTGCATCATCAGCGCAGAGGAGCACTTTATCAGTACATGAGCTGGGGAGGGTGTTGAGGTAAAGACTAAAAATTATTGGACCCAGGATGGAACCCTGAGTGATTCCGGAGTGAACGGGAAGAGAGACCTGGAGAGGGAGCCGCTAATCTTGATACACTGGGATCTAGCAGACAGGTAGCTAGAGAACAAGGAAATGGGACCACCAGAGAAGCCAAGTTGGTGGAGAGAGTCGAGTAGAAGGGGATGACAGACAGTGTCAAAGGCCTTGGAGAGGTCAATGAACACTGCTCCTGCAAGGCTGTCAGAGTCAAGAGCAGCATGCAGGTGTTTGAAGAATTCCAGGAGAGCCATGGTTGTACTGTGTCCTGGGCAGTAACCGTGCAGCTCTGGGCACATAATGTCATACTTGGTTAGATATTCAGAGAGCTGGATCAACACCACTTTTTCAAGGGCTTTAGAGAGTGCGGGGAGGATGGAGATGGGCTGGTAATTGTTGGGGGTGGATTGGTTCCCACTCTTATGTATGGGTGTGATTTCAGCAGTTTTCCAATCACTTGGGAACTGACCCAGGCATAGAGACCAGTTTAGAAGGTCAGTCAGGGGGACTAGGACTTAGTCCAAGACCATACAGAGGATCCTGGAGTCGACGGGGTCACTGCTAGGCTTATTACTGCCTAAGGCTTTTAGCAGGTGCAGCCTGGCTTCTTGAGGGGATATGGTGCACAGGTAGAATGGTGAGCAATGCAGACCAGAGAGAGAGAGGTGGGCATTGGGTCAAAGAACCTGTTTGGGAGGACCGAGCTTAGGTCAGAGAAGGTAGTATGTTTTGTTTCTGTAGCTTTTCAGAGCTGAAATGGTAAAGCATATACAGTACACTTCTTTTATTTCTTTTACAGGGTAACAAAAAAGCTTCATCGCTAAAACTCGTTGGAAATGGTACTGTAGCTGAAATGCATAGAGAGAAAGCGATGTAATATCCATGTGAAATCCATTCTGATAAGTATGAAGATTTTATTTCATCCGTTTCATTGTTTTGTAAAGACTGCAGCAAATATTGCACACAGGTTGTGTTAGTTGACAAAATGTGGGTTTGAAATGTAACTTGACTTTAGGGATTGAGATTTGAGAACCAGGGAGGGACACATAACAATTAAGTTGTAAGAAGTCATTCATTTCTTTTTTTAGGAAACTTCCAGATGCTTTGTTGTTCTGACAAAGTGGACTTATCCAAACAAGTTCTTCGACATCAGGCCCCCCCCCCCGGGCTAGGGCAAACATGCAACACACAGAAGTCATTTCATTAGATGACCATGACTATCATTAACAACCAGACTCGAGAAGGATGCAGATGAAATCTGTGAAGAAGTAACAAAATAAGAAACCATTACAGACAAACTTGCAAATATGCTTCCCCAACCCAAATAAAAATACTTTACCTTCATTTGCTTGAGAGTTATCCATTGCAAATTTATATGCAAAAAGTTCTCATCGAGCACTGGAATGTGCACACCAACAGTATCTGTGACCTGTGATACACTACAATACCATGAGTACATGTACATGTCTATGTCAACCCCCCTCACTTACAAAATACAGAAATATATATCTATATATATCAACTCACCAATGCTACTATTAGTGTACAGACAAAGGGTACCCTTCCATCCAGTTGAGATGATCACATTGCATTTGCTTGAATCACAGCACACATTGGACCAGCAACAGTTCACTCACGGTCATCATTTTATTCTGGGGCACTACACGCATGAGTGATTGTACAATAAATTCTAGGGGACTTTGCATGTGGTGTGATGATCCCATTTCACTTCCTTAGCACTTGTCAATTTTCTGGACACAAGGCGGATGTATTTTGGGCATGCAGAAAAAATCTGGGGACTCTGTGTGACCACTGCGTGCATGAGTGACTGCACAATAAATTCTGGGGGACTTTGTAGGTGGTGTGATAATCCCATTTCACTTCCTTAGCATGTGTCAATTTTCTGGACACAAGGCAGATGCATTTTGGGCATACAGAAAAAATCTTGGGACTCTATGTTACCTCTGCGTGCATGAATGACTGCGCAATAAATTCTGGGGGACTTTGCATGTTGTGATGATCCCATTTCACTTCCTTAGCACTTGTCAATTTTCTGGACACAAGACGGATGCATTTCTGTCATGTGGAAAAAATCTGGGGACTCTGTGTGATCACTGCATGCATGCGTGACTGTGCATTTTGTGTGTTGTGATTGTGAGCACATGATGTCATACTTAAATTATAAATTTCACAATTTGTGTCTGTTTACTACTTTTTCTCATGTCTGAAAATAAAAAGGAGCACCATTTAATATTATTCTGACCAGGTTCTTATCACTATTTGCAGCTGTTTTGAACAACTACTATTCTGTGAGGTCATAAAACACTACCTGCTCCATAATTGTTAATTTGACAACAGAAGTAATATACAACAACTGATGGAGAAAACAGCTAAAATACTGATGAAGACCTGGTCTGCACTCACTATTAAAAAGGATTGCTCCTTTTATTATCTCAGACATGAAAAAAGTACAAAGCAGACTCAAATACTGGAAAGAATAGTATCATACAAGTCAGGATGTAAGTAAAGTGGCAATGTAAAATAGCATAAAAAGTATAGGTCAAAATTTTCAACAGATTATTGCACTGCTGCTTTAAAGAAATCCACCAAGTTACATAGTTATGGACGGTATTGCACCCAATATTTTGGTGCCTTACCTCCAAGGGAATCTTTGTTGCTCCACATGTCCTTAAATAGTGCAATACTTTTCTGGCAAAAACGTTCGTAATTTTGGTAAACCGGGTCCCGGAGTACTTCCTGTTCTGAAGAGCCACCCAAGTTCCGCCCCAGTGCTCATCAATGTTGTGGTGAAACGTGGGCATGTTTCGACTAACAAGAGCCTTGTTAGTGGAAACGCGCCCATGTTTCACCACAAACTGACCATTATAACATAAAGAAACATTCAGAAAGCTGCCAGCCATTCACTATAATTGAGCATGCCCCTGTGCTCTCCCTGGCATCATGTCATAACATTGCTGAGCAAGGTGGCGGAACTTGGGTAGCTCTTCAGAATGGGAAGTCCTCCGAGACCTAGTTTACCCAAATTGCAAGTGTTTTTGCCAGAAAAGTATTGCACTATGGAATGTAAGGACATGTGGAGCAAGAAAGGTTACCCTGGAGGTAAGGCACCCATATAAGGAGCATGTATGACTGTATTTGCATGTATATTTTTAAAGGGAAGCAGTCAGCAAAAGGAGCTCCTGCGTCCTGCCCAGTGCAAGACTTACCCTCTGGTTAAGCTTTTTAAGTATGTTGCAGCATTTTTCTCGTGCCGCACAATACTTTATTTTAATAAAGAAAGGTCAGCTACCCAGAAGGATGGTAGATGCTATGGGGGCCCAATTATGTGTAAAGGAAAGGTGCTGTGGAGACGCACCATGTGCTTTAAATACTTTTGTATTGAAACGCATGGTGCATCGCCGTTGCACCTTTACACATAATGGAGCCCCCATAGCATCTGTCATACTTCTGGGTTGCTGACGTTTCTTTAGTACAATAAAGTATGTTGCGGTGAAAAATGCTGCAACTGTTTATAAAAGCTTAACCACAGGTAAGCCTTTGCAGGGGGCAGGATGCGAGTACTCTGCTGACTTCTTCCCTTAAACTAATAGTGGCCTTCCTCTGTCTGGTATTAAACAAACAAAACACAAAACAGTACAGCGGGGAGGGGGGGCTGTGCAGAAAACAAAACCTAATGCTCGATCCCATGATGTTCCAGCAGCAGATGAAGCATTGACACTATTTGCAGCTGCTCTTGCTCAATCCGCTCCATCTGCTGCTGGACAGCACCCATCCTCTGATTGCTTTCCTCCATCGCAGCCCACAGCAGTGCTATATCTGCCTGCATTACAGGTATTGTGGCGGGGTCCACTGCTATGGGAGGAAAGCCAGGTAGTGGTGGTGGTGGTGGTGAGGGTGGTGCTGGTGGCAGTGGTGGGGGTAGTGGTGGAGCAGCTGCTATTGTGGCTTCCTCCTGCTCTGGTGATGCACAGCAGCAGCACCACTGCCACTGCCACAGAAGGGCCAGCAGGTGGAGACCTGGCCCATCTGTGGCAGCCTGCCACTCCACCTTTGGTGGTTAAGCATGTCTCTGCTCCCAGTCCCCAGATGTGTCTCCCAGGGGCCACAGTGCATCTGCATACCACAAAGCAGGTACACCACAATCCTCCTGCCCCACCCCGACACGGCTGAAAAACTGCCAGACTATCGAGTCGCGGGAGGGACCAGGCACAACAGGGGCAGATGTATTGCCAGCAGCACTGTCACGCACCTGCGGGGCTCCACCTGCTGCTGTGGAGTGGGAGGTGGTGCTCCTGGAGCTCCTGCAGCTGGTACTAGTGGTGGTGGCAACAGAGGACTTGCTGTATGTGGCAGTGGCACTGGTGGTACTGCTTCTTATGGAGGGGGGACCAAATAATCAGGAGCAGTCCAGCAACACCCACCCATGTTGATCCCCACATGTCCGCACTCCTCTGGCCACCATGGGCAATAGACTGTCCCTGGTCCATAGCCCAACAAACTCTCTCCTTCCTTCTCTACTTGAAGCATCACGTGATGATGACAACTGACTTCACAGACAGTCACAGGCAGTCTCACACATGCACACAGTCACACACAGACACACACACTTGCACAAAACAAAACTTATAAAACAAATAAATCAGTCACAAAAAAAGAACTCACAAAACAGGACAACAAAAACTAAAGAATTAACTTTTAAAAAAGCTGTTGGTTTTTATGAAGTTTAAAAAAGCAACAAATAAACACTCCTTTCCTACACTATCCTTCCTCCTTCTACCTCTGCAAAGGAGAAAGTGAAAGTATCTGCTGGCATAACTCACTTCCTTCCTGCCTGGCTAATACACGTGACTTACAGTAGTGTGTCATGTGATGTGTGTGGGGCTGCCTAAAGAGCTCATTCTTATCATTCCACCTTATCAGATTAAGGCAGAATAACAATGCAAAGTCAAGTCATAATCACAAGGTGATGAGCACTCCTCAATGGCTACTTCACGACAACATTACTAATCTTGATGGCGCCAGCGTTCACTTCACCTGCAGATTTTAAATGGGTTGCATCTCTAGAAATGGCATCTCTTTAATATTGTGCTCATTTTGAAGCATTGAGCTGATTGTTTCCTAGGCTTAAAGTCCCATCTGCTGACCTCAAGCGATGCCACTGTCATGGCACTTAAAGTTCCTAAGGTACTCCTCTCTCCAACTCCCATCTCCTAGCTTAACCTTCCTACTACCTGCCTTATACAGACTGCTCGCCAGAGGCCATGTGTAGCCCCTGAACAAACTATATGCAAAGTACTACCAATTGCTTACATGTCATGATGATAACCATGCCTGTACCCAAGCATACAGCAAAAGCACATGATCCACAGTACCATTGCTGCACAGTAGTGCAGCATTCTACTACTATACCACCATGGCAGTAGCACACCACAGCACATAGTTCCATCCTTTATCTATTGCAAGCATTGAAAGAGGAAAAAAGAAGCCACACCTTAAATTGTAAATATAAGCCTTTAAGTTTGCATATGAAACAAGTAATTGTGCCAGTCTGTTATCTGACAAAGACCTCTCTGCAATTACAGCTATTACTCACTATGTACTGACAATCTTAACAACTTACATAGCTAGCTTATAGTAATCTATATGAAAGAATTTGGCTCTAGACAATTTACCATGTCATACTATCCCACTAAACTTGAAAATTTAAATAAAAATAAAGCTTTTAAAATTCACTGCATGTACAAATCTAGCTCTGCAGCAATTTAACATTATTAGAAAGGTGTCTCTTCCTTCCCACAAACATTTTCAAAATCACCTTACAGGAAGTGAAGCACTACCTCTGATTACAGCATGCAATACTTAAACATAATATTTTAAAGTTAACAGTTGTACTTTTCAAGCAACATCACTACTACCCTTTCAATAAACTCACAACTGACAAGATAAGATAAATGCAGGTTTGCAAATTAGTATCAGAAAAGAAACAACAAGATACCGATGAGTAACATTCACATTTCTAAACAGTGGAAATTGAGTGGTGCAGAATTAGTTTCTTTCACTCATGCATTCTCCTGGCTTAAAACCAGTTGTTCACTTGAAAGGGACTCACAAGATAATTTCTTGCAAATTTGTGGTCAAGCGAGACAGCTCAGAGGACATCTCATGTAGTACTGACTGGTTTTGCCACTGAAGAGCTACTCTTGAGTGCTCACCTTGAGTATGTATGCACATTTCCCATGGCAAACTATAGAGTCTAAGTGACAGACTGAAATCCATCTCACAGAATTTGTTTTGATGTCCTGCAGAGTGCTTTGCATTTGCAAATATGTTTCTGTTACAGAAGAAAAGGGTAAAACAGAGGAAGTAGTAACATTGTCACAAATACATCCTATCATGGATACTTAACAATAAAGGGCAGATAGCTTCCAAGGTGTCGTAGTCAGTAATGTGTTTCTCACCACTTCATATTCATACTAAGGTGCAGATGAAGAGCTAGTAGGCCAAAACCCATGATGCTCTTATACTAGACAGAGGGGTAATATGCTAAATTATACACTTAACTGATTAGTTTGTCTAGATATAGTTTAAAGACATTTTTTCACTCACCCAGAACTACGGAGGGTGATAGAGTAATTCAAGGCCTGACAGAGCAAATAGTAAAAAAGTATTTTCGGTTCTGTCTTTTAAAAATATTTCCTGATTAATTGGAATGGGTGACCTCTCATCTCGTAAGGGGATGATTTTAGTTGAAGGTCTAACTCTGTCATGAGATAAGGGTCATGTATTACTTCATACAAAAATAAAAGATCACCTCTCAGACATCGTGTAGAGAAAGACATCAAATTCAAAGTATTTAACCTATGTTCATAGGATAAAAATTCTAGGCCAGATATTTTTTGGTAACTTTTCTTTCTATCTTTTCAAGGGAGGCACTATCTGATTTTTTAAATGGGCACCATAGCTGTGATGCATACTGTAGATGAGGCCTAACATATGACCTATATAAAGGCATGGGCACATTTTGGTCTCTAGAAATTATGTTACAGAGAATGGACCAAACAATTTTATTTGATGTGCTAATAACTGAATGCAGATGTTTCGAATAAGTAAGATCATGAGAGATGGAGATGCCTAAATCCTTCCTGTCCATTGTGGCATTAAGTAGATTGCCACTAAAGTTGTAGGAGATGGAAGGATTGTTTGAACCAAGATGCATAACCTTGCATTTAGAAGTATTTAGTTGCATGCCCCAAGAGATAACCCAAGAAGAGATGGAATCGAGGTCTCTCTGAATAATGTCAATTTCATCTTGATTTGAACAAGGCCCCAAATCTTAACGTCATCCACATATTTTGCAGTGAAAGAGATGCAATTTTTGGTGAAATCAGATATAAAGACTTGGAACAGGCAGGGACCGAGGACTGAGCCCCGTGGAACGCGACTCAATACCCTACCAGTGTTAGATAAGTTGCCATTTATAATAACTATCTGTGTTCTGTTACACAACCAGTTTTCAATCCAGGCTATAATACAGTGATTTAGATTTAGGTTCCTTAGCTTAAGACTTAAAGCCCAGTGTGGCACAATATCAAACACCTTACTGAAGTCAATAAAGACTATGTCACAAGGTATTTTATTATCCAATAATGAGCTGAACTGTTCATTGACAGCAAAACAACACTCCATGGTCTCCTGAGATCCAACCACATTGTTGGTGTCCACAGGTTCATACACTTTTTCTGCTGGTTCTTCCACCAATCTGGACATATCTTCTGCAGGACTTGCACTTCCCTCTCCTTCAGATATATAAGAAATAGTGCATTACATGGTATCAAAAGTATGTCACATTCACAGACATATGCAAAAATGGCACACACTGTACTCGCATATTCATATGTTTCTTCTTGATCTTCTTTCTCCTCTTCGCTCATGACTCTCCACTACAGCTACAACTTGATGATACCTCATCATCCTTCTCATCTCTTTGTTGTTTCTGTGACTTCTGCTGGCCTTGCAAAACCAATATACCTCTGGACAGTTCTAGAAGACAGAGCAAGAACATTGCACCACATGTTAATGAGAGACACAATGTTACTGTACTGACATCCATCACTAGTGATGCTGTTTACTGGATTACTCACACAGTTTCTACTTGTACATACTATACATACCCGCAGATTAGGTATGCCCCCGAACAGCAACACTTCTACAGCAACTTGCATTGATATTGACAACACTGCCATGCTGCTGTAGAAGTGCCACTGGGACTGGTCAACCCCTTCCCCCAACCTGCACCCCCTTCCCAAACCAACTCCAACCTGGAGTTAGAATCTATCAGTATGGGGTTTGGGGGCGAAGCCCCTTCACTGAAAAAACACATACCGATGTGTGCGACTCCATGCCAACTGCAAATTGTGGTTGACATGGAGCCTGGTGCCGTAATGCCAGTCAACATGTGTCTTGTTGAACTAGCATCATAGAGCCCAAGATGCATGCATATTGTGTTGTATATCTTGCTCCTCATCTTCAGTGGATGATTCTCTGCTACAGCCACTACCTGATGGTACCTCATCACCCTTCTAATCTTTTGCTGTCTCTGTAACTTCTACTGGCCTTTCAAAACTCCTACAGCTCTGGAGTGTTCTGGAAAACAAAGGCAACAACGTTGAAACACGTTTATGAGAGACATAAGATTAATGCACTGCCATGTGTTAGTGGCAGTGCAGTTTTCTGGATTGCTCTCACAATTTCTTCTTGCTCATACTTACTCAAACAAACTCTGTCGCCCACTTTAGGCTTGCCAGCATCCCTCCAAATCTGCATCACCATGGGAAATCATTTTTTCTGGACCTTTGAGACACCACCAGCATCTTTTAGTTTGAAGAATGTTTTCTGTAACAGTTTCCACTTTCTATAGAATTGTTGTGGTCTCTATTAAGTCTATATTTCTCAGACAAACTAACACCCTTCCACACATTTGTCAGATGCTGATGTGTGCCTCTCATAATCATAAATGGATCTGCAACAGATTTTATGGCCTTCACAAGAAGAGGAATATCATTTTGCTCCCATGGCTTCATTTCTGGTTCAAAAATAAAAGAAAAAGAAAGTGTTCCTGCTCCACTACTTCATGCACTGTGAAGCAGGAAAATAAAACCAACATGAACATGCTATATACAAACATATAAGCTACCAATGTATCAGCAGAATTAGGCTTCATGGTTCATGGACTCTGTTGAAGTGTGCAGTTAACTAACCTTAGCTTTCAGCTAGCCCCTCACCCCATCCCTGCATGTGTCCTTCAGGAAGTTCACCAGAATTTCCACCCAGTGTCTCCCTTGTTCACTGTTTAGTGTTATGTAAAAAATGCCCACCTGATTGCATCAGACCCCCCACCTACCCCACTATCAGAATGATCCATTCAGTCACCGCCCTTTTAAAGAAGGAATGCTGCCTCATTTTCATCATCAACTTTCCTCCCTCCACAATGTGTGTAACATAACTGAAATAACATATTATTGCTAGAAACATTGCAGGTCACAAGACACGTGCTAGTATGCACCACATTGCAAAAGTAATACAGCGAGTCAGTCAGAAAGACAACTGAGAACGCTAAATGAGGAAACCAGTAGAGTAGCAGCATTGAAAACTTATCACAATGTATTCAAGGTTTCTGTGGGTGCTGTTGGTGACACAGCAATATCACTGTTGCACCCATGGAAAGTAGACACACAGCACACAGCTGTAAAACATACATGCCAAACGTTCTGTGTAATCAATCTCACTACTTTCTTTGACACATGGCCTACCTCCTAGGATTTCTGCCCCACATCTACCCACAAAACAGAACCTTGCACTCCCAAGATGCTGGTGCTGCTGCATCCCCCATTCAGATTATCGTCAGTGAATAGCCACATATCTTTCAGCAGAACATCATGCCCATCTTCTAATATATACACAGCAAAGAAGTCACATCACCATTGTATACAAGCCATTGTACAGCCCAAAATATCCACCCGGTTCTACATTGTAATACTCAGTTGCAGCAGTGTTAATATCTCTATGTGATGAGCCCAACACAAAGCTGCAATCCTTTTCCTGATTTGCATCACCAAACGCTTTATCCACATAAACTACCAAAAACTGACTCAAATGATACAATCACAATCTCTACTCAACCATTTCCCAATGAACACGTGTACTTCAGAAGTGATGCGCTTAGTAGGCTTGACCCTGAATGACCCACATGTCACTTACACTTCTTGTCATGCACAAGTACATCTGACACCTAGCACTAAGTCATTAAATTATTAAAAAACACACACCACCTTCTGGTTCACTGATGGCTCACTGTAATAGTTGGCAGAACGGGGAGCTCAACATGCACGGTTTGATTCCCACAGGCAGGACTTGCGAAAATCACATTTTTGCATGCTGCATTTTATTTTTTAAACTCTAAGTAGCAAAAGACGCTACCACAGCATATTGCCTGCCACTGTACTCAGTACTCTGTTTCTAAGAGCCAAAGTAGCATCAGTGTCACACAGCATCCAATATTTGAAAGTGCGCCAAACTATGTGAAAATCTCATTTTCACAACATTAATGCCACTAATAACCAATAAATGTGTGGCACCTCAGCATGTTACCAGCCACTGTACTATGGTTTTTCAACAGGCAAAATTACTTCATTTGGCACAGCAGGCAATATTCAATAGCCTGTAAAAGTGTGTGGAAGTCTCACTTTCAAATCTGCCATTGTCATACTTGTGAAAATCTCATTTTGTAGGTGCAAAAAACTCAGCTTCAAATCTGCCATACTTGAGAAAATCTCAGCTTTGAATCTGTCACTCTTGTGTGTGAAAATCTCAGCTTCAAATCTGCCATACTTATGAACATCTGTCAAACTTGCAAAAATCTTACTTTGTGTGTTCGAAAATCTCACTTTGTGCAAAAAGCTTAGTTTTAAATGAAAACATCAGTTTAGTGCGAAAATCTGTAAATCTAACTTTGGGCGAAAACCTTAGCTTTGAATGAAAACATCAGCTTAATATGAAAATGTATCACACTTGTAAAAGTTCTACCTTCTCACTTCACTTTGTGTTTGCATAAATATCACTTTGTGTGAAAACTTTAGTTTTGAATGAAAACACCAGATTAGTGTGAAAATCTATCACACTTGTGAAAGTTCTACTTTTGCACATTGTGTGTGCATAAATCTCACTTTGCCTGTGTGAAAACCTTAGTTTTGAATGAAAACATCAGCTTAGTGTGAAAATCTATCACACTTGTGAAAGTTCTACTTTCCTAAATGTGCCATACTTGAGAAAATCACAATTTCATGCTAAACACTTAATAATTCCTATAGGAAATAATGTAAAATAAGAAACTTTCATAACTTTTGAATGAATTAATATTTTCCCACCAAACCTTCAAAAGGCACATCTGTGACTCAAAGGTGTTCCACCCTAAAACTTTCAGACCACAACATAAAGGCATTCATGAGATAACAGGTGAGCAAAGAAATGCCCCCAAATCCTGATTTTTCTGTTTTTTTAACACTTTATATCTCAGAAACCACTTGAAAGATTCACAACGAATTTGAATGGTCATGAGATCTACACCTAGAAATTACACCTGACAAATTTTATACAAATCTGTTGAATAGCTCCAAAGTTATAAACGCTGAAATTTTGAACTTTAACATAGAAGTGCCATTTCACTCTAAATATATTATAGAGCTGTGGTCACACATTTATAGTTAGGGTTGAGTGTGCACTTGAATCTTAAACCCCAAATTTTGCACCTTAATAACTTATTTTTATTATACTTTTTGTAGCCACCTGCAGCCCGGTACCTCAGCCAGGTCATGGACGCTTGCTTCCACCTCAATATCGGACATGCCCCCCCTTGATACCTCCTGGCTTACCCCCCAGGGTGGGACCATGGCACTGACCACCTATATGGTGCTGCTGACGAGGGATAGGTGAAGGAGGCCATTCTGGATTCTGACTGAAGCCATTGGCTGGCTTCATCTATGGTGGCTGGCAGGTGGGTTTTCTCCTCTGTAAGTGGGGATGGGAACATGCAATGACACCAGTGTCCATCCTGCCCCTCAGAGTCTTGTTGGTGCTGGTCACTGTGGTGCTCCGGCCTCCATGAAGTCCATCAAGTACCAGTCACATTTGGCACCCTTCCCCTGGAGAAGAGAGCAGTCCATGGGACATTCAATCCTTCTCCCCGGCTGACCCTCTGATGACCCAGATCCATTCTCAACCTCGAGTTGCCAGCATCACAAGTGGAACTCAACCCGCGCTGATGGGCCACCTGCATCTTTAATAAATTTGCAACCGTTCAATGGATTTGCATGAAATTTGGTATGCTCTGTTCCATGGGGTAGATATCTTTACCTGCCAAGTTTTGTTTCGAACAGATGTGTGTATTTTGCGCAGCACATATGGAAAAAAGTATATTTTTCACTTTTTTTTGCCATTTTTTCCCTGAATTTTCCTCATCGTCATTCAGCAACACTGTTTAGAATTGTAGCCTGATATTTTCAGGGTAGAAAGAGCTTATCACAAGGAACAAGTCAGCACTTATTTGGTGAAAAATTATTATTCTGATACAAAGTTATTTAATTTTGACAATTTGTGTTCCAAGCATGCTCAGTTCAGTCTTTTGGATAGATACACAGCTGCGAACAAAGATTTTGGCTTATGAGCAGGGATTTTGACAGCTCACAAATGGGGGTTCATTACATCCCCATTCATGAGAAAAAAAATCCCTGTTCATAAGCTGCCATCTTGTTTTCACTTGGCACATGGTTGCATTTTGTGAAAACAACTGTACGGGTTTTGTTCAGGATGATGCCCTCTGCAAAACCATGTGTTTGGTTTCCGTCAGTTTATTAAAAAATGGCCATTTTTTTATTTGAAAATCCTTGTCTGTGACTTGCTTCTGATCCCCATTCTTAAGGTGTCCAAATCCCCTTCGTGAGTTGTCATTCTTTGTTTGTGAGATCAGGACCAGAAGGCCATATCTCACAAACAGGGATTGGCTCATGAACAGTGATTCAGCTCACGAATGGGTATTTTGATGCCTCCACCGAACTGAGATCATAAAAAAAAAAATTCCTTGTTCATGAGCTGTCAAAATCCTGTTAAGTAGACTGAATCCCATTAATGATGCAAATCCCTGTTCGTGAGAAGACCAGATGAACCTATCTCACGAATAGGACTGCTTACAAAGTCGATTTTTTCACCTCACGAATGGGGATTCAGCTCACGAATGAGGATTCTGACAGTTCACGAACAAGGATTTGTAAAACTTTGCCAGTCTACTGCTAAGAAATGGTAAGGACTTTTGGCTTGAAATTTGCAGGTGCAAAGGGTGTGTCCCACAGATCTGATGTATACTGGTTTGGTGTACAAAATTGCATTTGTTACATCCTTATGCCATTCCAAAGCTGAGAAATTTTCCATAAGATAACATTGCAATGCCCAGGATGCCTTTTGGTGCCCGTATCTTAAAATGAAGTGAGATATAGATTTTTTCGCTACCTACAGCTTAATTCACCTTTAGGTAAACTAATCTGCAGAAACAAGTTTGAAATCATAGATTACACCAGCAGTGGAATTTATTTCCTATTGCTACAGTTATGGAGATATTAGTAAATTAGTGTCACAAAGGTTCCAAAGGGTGCCTTTTCAGTGCATTTTGGTGCCCTTAGCTCAGAAACAATGGAAGATACTGATTCAGTTGATTTATGCCATATGCAGTACTCGCTGTCATGATTACAATGACACTTGATTTTTTTTTCTAGCTCCTACAGTTCCCAAGATATTGGCAAATTAGACTTACAAGGATTCATTGCTCTATATGGTTACTGTATGGCTCTGTAGCTATGTGTAAGTGGGAGCGCAGGCCCAGAGGGCCTGAATTCCAACAGATGCATATTGTTATGTAGAAATGGGAAGCCTTGTGGGAGTATGGGGCCCACCAACAAATGCTATTTACTACTTATATTACACTTTTTCAAAAAGTAAGGAAATTCATTGCAACAAATTTTGTTTAATGTATCAGTTAGGGTTAAAGCAACACAAGTGGGGAAATGAGACATTAGGGTTGAGCCCCTAACCTCCTGACCCACCTCCCATCCTCCATAGACTGATAAACACTGGGGTGTGCCATGGGGTCATGAGGCCTAATTCTCACCCCATTCTCCTTTACTGTAGCATGTCAACCTGTTTACATGTGGAATGAGGTGAGAGTTGGGTCTCATGACCCCATGGCACACCCAGTGTGTCTGTCAGTTTGTGGAAGATAGGTGGGTGGAGGTGGGTACAACAGGGGTCAACCCTAATATCTAATTTCTCACTTTTGTCGCTAACCCTAACTGATATATTAAACAAAGTTTTTTGTATTGAGAATATATATATATATATATATATATATATATATATATGCATCATACATATATATATATATATATATATATATATATATGTTATGGTAGCACGTAGAGCTACCATAGTTAGGGTTGAGGAGCCATTTCTATGTTAAACCCCAAAACTTTGCACCTTAATAACTTTAAAAACTGTTTGACGGATTTGCCTGAAATTTGGAATACATGATCAAGAACCATAGGCCTTGGGATCTGCCAAGTTTTGTATCAGTTGGGTATGCAGCAGTGGAGTTATTAAGTGTGATCTGCACACACGTTTACGCTTTTTCTGGAATTCTACGGTCGCGCCTACAGGTCGCACGGTTTTTGTGACCGGTCCGAAATCTTCAGGAAATGTGCAGCTGTGGCCCCCGATGTGCCTTTTGAAGAATTCATGAAAAAATATTAAACTGTTCAAAAGTTATGGCAGTCCGAACTTCTGTTTTTACACCCCCATAGGATAACATTACGGCGTTCACCATGCCTTTGAAGGCCTGTATCTCGAAAACGGTGCGAGATACAGAGTTTTTGTCAAAAATGTTTAGCCCACACATATAACTAGCCAGGAAAGTGATAATACATATGACTTTTAAATTTTTTTTCTATGTCGTACGGTTACTGAGATATAAGCAATTTACTATTACAACTACTGATTTTTGTGTTCCGAGAGTCATTATTTTGCATACATTCTTTCTACTCACTATCTTTCTCTATACAGCTTTTGGGGAAAACCAGCCTGTGCGCTTACATTACTCTTACCATTACGTTTCTGCTTGTGGTTCCGTGACCGTTTCACTTACCGTTCAGTTTCCACGCCACCATGTGCTCTACTCCTTTGCGCTTCATCTTATGTCATGCTTTCTGTTGTTTTTAACATTTCTGTCTACAGTACTGTTCCTCTTTCTGTTTTGCTTTGCATCATCATGCGCATTACGATTTGCGTTTGCGGGCACAATGTTACAATGTGACAAGACATCACCCCCGTGCTCCCGCCGCTGCATTACATTCACTATTTCTCATTATCATTCTCAAAAAGAAGACAAATTAGAGGCAAAAAACTCCATTTAATGCATCAGTTAGGGTTGTTCCACAGTGACAAAAGCGAGGAAATTCGATGTTAGGGTTGAAACCCCCTTTGCCTCTCAGCCCACCCCCAACTGGAATCAGGGTGTGCATTGGGGTCATCAATTCCTAACTGTCACCCCATTCTCCTATTCCTCAGCTTCTTTCCACATGTGATGGGTGACACTTGATGGCCGATGACCCCAATGCGCACCCTTGATTCCAGTTGGGGGATGGGGCTCGAGGGGTTCAAAGGGGTTTCAACCCCAACATCGAATATATATATGTATGTGTATATATATATATATATATATATATATTATGGTAGCATGGTAGTGCTACTATAGTTAGGGTTGAGGAGCCATTTCTGTGTTAAACCCCAAAACTTTGCACCTTAATAACTTTGCAACTGTTTGACAGATTTGCCAGAAATTTGGAATACATGATCAAGAACCATAGCCAAGTTTCGTATTGGTCAGCTATACGGCTGCGGAGTTATTAAATGTGATCTGCGCTCGCATTTACACTTTTCTGGAATTGTATGGTCATGCCTACAGGTCATACGGTTTGTGCGACCAGCCCAAAATCTTCAGGGAACGTGCGGCCAGGGTCCCCGATGTGCCTTTTGAAGATTTTGTGGAAAAATATTAAACGGTTCAAAAGTTATTCAAAAAACAATTTCCCATTATATGTCAATGGGAAAAGTTAACAAAAAGTTTGACAGTGTCGCAAATGCACTTTTTACTGTCACAAATGGCCCTGTTACTGTCACAAATCTGCCATCTTATTTTCAGTTAGTGATCAGAAAAATGCTTGGCATTTAAAATTGAGACCCTCTAGCAACCTAATTCTTTTTGTATTTACCTAGTCGGGCCCTGAGGATGCTAGCCTTGTCTTTATTTTGGGGTGAAATGGCCCAGAAATATGTTTTTCAGATTTCTGGAAAAAGGACTTTCGCAAAGTAGTGTCGCACTCATGAAAGTGTCGCAAATTTTTGCGAAAGCTTTCGCAAATTGCGACACTACTTTGCGACACTATGCCCAAAATAACAGTAATTCTTTGGCACTCCGCTGCAAAAGAACGGTTGGGAGTTTTGAGCTGAAATTTGGAAGGAACGCAGATGACATCTTACAGATGTGCCTTTCAGTGTTGTATTGAAAAAATATTACACAGCGGCAAAGTTACGGCACTCCAAAGTTGACAGTTTTTCCCATAGGATAACATTACGGCGCCCAACGCATTACAGGAATCCTTTGGTACCCTGCTGCAAAATAATGGTTTAGTCTTTTTTCCTGAAATTTGGAGGGAAGACAGCCAACAGCCCACAGATGTGCCTTTCAGTGGTTTGGTGAAAAAATATTACAGGGAGGCAAAGTTATGGCACTCTGAACTTCTCTTTTTTTCCCATAGGATAGCATTACGGCATTCGATGCGCCTTTCAGGGCCCGTATCTCAGAATCGGTGCGAGATACTGACTTTTCATTGGAAAAATGCTTAACCCCCTAAGTGGGCTAAGCATAGAATTAGCCAGGACAATTGTAAATCATACAACTTTTAAATTTATTTTCTACGTCGTACGGTTCCTGAGATATAACCTATTTAGTATTCCAGGTTCTCATTTTTCTGCTCCGATACTCATTATTATGCATACATTATTTGTACTCACTGTCTTTCCCTATGCATGTTTTGGGGAAAACCAGCCTGTGCGCTTACATTACTGTTACTGTTGCCCTTTTCGCTTGCGGTTCCACACCCGTTTCACTTACCGTTGACGTTTGCGCCACCATGTGCGTTATCCTTTGCGTTTTCATTTGCGCTTGCGTTTCTGTTATTTTTTGCCATTTGTGTCTACAGTACTGTTTCTCTTTCTCTTTTACTTAGCATCACCATGCCCATTGAAATTTCCATTTGCAGGCACCATGTTACTATGTGACAACACATGACGTGGCAGACCATTCCTGTCTACGCCACCATGTGTGTTACCCTTTCTGTTCTCAGTCGCGCTTGCATTACCATGTGCGCCACTTTTAGCACTTCTGTTTGCATTGCTGTTCCTGTTACTATGCCACAAGACATCATGTGGATTTGGGCCCAGCATCCACCGCCGCATTCGTGGCATGAGTGTTGGAGCCCTATATGCGCTATCCTGGCGCTTTCATTTGCGCTTACGTTTCTGTTATTTTTGCCATTTGTGTCTACAGTACTGTTTCTCTTTCTGTTTCACTTTGCGTCACCATGTCCATTGACATTTCCATTTGCAGGCACCATGTTACTATGTGACAACACATCAAGTGGCAGACCGTTCCCATCTACGCCACCATGTGAGTTACCCTTTCTGTTCTCATTCGCACTTGTGTTACCATGTGCACCACTGTTAGCACTTCTGTTTGTGTTGCTGTTCCTGTTACTATGCCACAAGACATCATGTGATGGAGCGCTGGGCTACCGCCGCTGCATTACATTCTCTATTTCTCATTATCATTCTCAAAAAGAAGGAATTAGAAAACTCTGTTTAATGCATTAGTTAGGTTGTTCCACAGTGACAAAGTGAGGAGTGGGCGTGTAGGTTGAAAACCTGATTCGCCCACCCTCACCGGCAGTTGCGATTGATCATTGGTCCCAACTCTCACCCCATTCTCCCATACTTCTGCTGCTTTACACATGTCATGGGGTGAGAGTTAGGCTGATGATCCCAATGCCACCCCAATGCCAGTTGGGGGTGGGTAGGTCCAAGGGGTTTTCAACCCTAACACCAAATTTCCTCACTTTTGTCGCCAGAACAACCCTAACTAATACATTAAACAGAGTTTTTGCCTCTATATATATATATATATATATATAAAATACTGGCCCAGTAGGGCCAATGTAGTTAGGGTTGCACAAATATTTCTATGTTAAACCTCAAAGTTTGCACTTTAATAACTTTGCAACTGTTTGTCTGATTTGCCTGAAATTTAGCATGCAGACCCTCCTACCACAGCACTCTGGGTCTGGAAATTTTCTGGTCGGTTAGATGTACGGTTGTGGAACTGTGGAGCACTCAAAAGTGATAAATCACCCTTTTGTGAATTCTTGGTGTTACCATAGACTGAATAATGCATTTCAGTGGGATCAAATTTGTTTGTCTACATGTCTCCTGGGTTGAACTGGTGCCTTTTGAAGATTTATGAAAAAATATTGTTCCGCTTTTAAAGTTATTCCATTTTTCATGCCCCATTATAGCCTATGGGAAAATGTATATGTGCAGCTCAAAAATTTTCATGATCATATTTTTCGTTGTTGAGCTGTCCAAAATTGTTTTTGTGCTGCTGCCATCTTGTTTCCAGTTAGTGAGTGAGAAAAAATATTGTAATTCAAAAAATGGAAAAATGGTGCACTTTGGTAAACACCAAGAGTTGTGTTTATCTAATCGGGCCCTGAGGAATATGACCCTGGCATTAGTTTGTCACCAGCTGCTCTGAAAATGTGTTTTTCAAATTGTTTTTACCATTTTGCCATTTTTCGTTCATGGCAATATTTTATCTTACCGTGAAAATAATCATGATCATAAGAAAAATAACCGCAACAATATTTTTTGTGTTCACGGTCACATTCCCATTATAGAAATAGGAGTGTTGCAAAAACTTTTAAAATAATCATGGTAGCACAGCACGGACACATTTTTAAATGTGTTATTTTATTTGTCACTTCATTGTGGCAAGGTGGATTGGCTATTGGCCTGAAATTTTCAGGGTGATAAGCCCTAGTACCACAAATGTGGCATTTTGTGGTTTAGTATGAAAACATTGAACAGGCCCATAGTTACAGCATTCCAAAGTTGATAAATTTTCCCATAGGATAACATTGCAGCACCCGTGACACCTTTCGGTGCCTGTATGTAGAAAATGGCTTGAGATACGGATTTTACATCGCAAAAAGGGTGACTAAGTGCAGAGGTAGGTTGGAAAGTCATTAATACCATGAAATTTGATATTTTTTCTACCTTGTATGGTTAGTCAGATATTTGGGAATTAGTGTTCTAATTGCTCATTTTCATGTCCATGGGTCACTATTGCGCCCACTGGGTTAGCATTCAGAGTGCTTTCAGTGCCTGTATCTCATAAACAATGTGAGATATGGATTCAGTCACCTTATGTCTCGTGGAGGACTCACTGTCACCATTACAACCACACTTGAATTTTTTTTCTAGCTATTATGGTTCCCAAGATATGGGAAAATTAGTGTTGCAAGGGCTCCTTGCCTTATAGGGATGCTGTATGGCTCCATACTTATGTGTAGGTGGAAGCAGAGGGCCTTGAGGGCCCATGCTCCCACAGACACATATCATTATGCAAAAATGGGCAGCTTGGTGGGAGCACAGGGCCCCACCAACACATAACATTTACTACTAATATTACACCTTTTCAAAAAGTAAGGAAATTATTTGCAAAAAAACTTTGTTAATGCATCAGTTAGGGTTGTTTCCACATCGACAAATATGTGGAAATTTAACGTTAGGGTTATCACCCCACCCCCACACCCCATCCTCAAAACCCTAACTCTGCATTCCCCCCAACCCCACCACCCTCACACATGCATGCAAGCAGGGGACAGGCCAAGGCAACACAACCAATCAGAGACAACCAGCATCAGGTAACAGAAGTAACAGAACTCTCTAAACGTACTACAAGACACATCCATTATGATGGTCCACCAACTGTATGAGTTCTGCTGCCATATACATTCTTTGATAGCCATCTTTGATCATGAGGGCAGGACAAGATGGCCAGATTTTTTATAACGGAATAGATAGGGAAATTTTACCAATCTTTAAGATTGAATATCTCAGAAATAGTGTGGTCTTTTTACTTGAAATTTGGAGGGTGTGTATGGCATGTCCTGTTGATGTGAACTATGATGTCAGAGAAAATTATTTTTGTGGAGATATTGTGTGCCACACTTTACGTGTTGCGAACAGTGTTTTGCATTGTGTTGGTGGCTTGAAATTGATAGGCTGCCTAGCCTTAGTGTCATGGGTTTTCAGTTGTTGTATATGTTAAATGTCAACATGTGTGGAATTGTGCCACACTAATGAATGACATTTTAAAATAATGTTATATCTTGACACGGTTTCTATTTTTACTTGAAATTTGGAGGGTATTGACAGCATGTCCTGTAGATGTCAATAGAGGTGTTTATGTGTCAGACAACATATTGTTTGCAGGGATATTGAGTGGCACAGTTTACATTTTGTGAACAGCATTTTCTATTGCTCTACTAGATTAACATTTGTTTAGTGGCTGGCCTTGCTGTTGTCAATGTACTTTTTAGTCATTGGGTGTGTAATGTAGCCCAACACTTATAAGCTGGTGGGAGTGTTCCCACCAACTTGTGTAACTTTCTAGTTTTCTATTGTTTCTTAAAAATTAAGGAAATTCTATGCAAAAAACTTAATTAATGCATCAGTTAGGCTTTTTCTACAGTGGAAAATGCAAGAAAATTCAATTTTAGGGTTCCACTCTTGCACCCCACCCCAGCCCACCCCCACCAACAGACATCAGGGTGTGTGTTTGGGTCATCGACTCTAACTCTTACCCATTCTCCTACACTGCACCACCTCAGCTTGTTTACACATGGGATGGGGTGAGAGTTAGTGCCGATGACCCCAATGCACACTCCAATGCCTGTTGGTGGGGACAGGCTGGGGTGGGGTGCAAGAGGTGGAACTCTAAAATCGAACTTCTCACTTTTTTCACCATAGAAGAACCCTAATTGATGCATTAATGATGTTTTTTTAGATAGACTATATATATATATATATATATATATATATATATATATATATATATATAATATATATATTTAAAATAGTGACATGGTCTTACCACTATAGTTAAGGTCGAGCTGCCAGTTACATACTAAAGTCAAAAGTTTGGACGTTAATGACTTTGGACCCATTCAATGGATTTGCCTGAAATTTGGTACACACATTGGGGTGCCCTAGATCCCTTTATTTTCCAAATTGTTTTTCTGTCGATTTGCCGGTCTTCATGTACAAAAGCACTGAAACGTGCAAAATTATCCATTTTTAGAGGCACCTTTTGGCATTCTTAATGTGGTTCTGCATGGCCATTGTGTGGTGTGCCACTCTGCAAGATGGCTTGTTGGAAAGAGCTTTGGTGGCTGAACATGCTGATTTTTGTTTGGTGAAAAAATATTAAGGCATTCAAAAGTTATGGCACTTTTAAATTCCCATTATAAGTCAAAGGGAAAATTTGTATGTATAGCTTGCTATCAAAGAATGGGGGTTCTGGCCATCTCGTCCTACCTGGTGATCAAAGAATTTGCAACCTCACAGTTCCAGAATCTTTGTCCCCAAGGATTTTCAAAATTCTCTGATCATGAGGTCCGCCCATTTTATTTTTTATTTTCCAATTGGAAAAACACAAATATCTCAGCTCAGGGGTCACTTCTGAAGTAATACTTCGATGGGTTTTACTCAATGGACTCTGATCTATCAAGTCATTCCTTTGGTTTCATCCAAATTTGTCAAAAAAACAGAGTTATAAGCTTTTAAAATCTTAATTCACGGCTTGTTAATGATCTTTGATCGCGAGCCTGCAAATTCTTTGATCGTGAGATTCTTTGATCATGATCTTGCATCACGACCTAAAAACACTAATATCTCAGCTCAGGGGTGGGCTAGGGAAACAAATGAGGATGGGTTTATTCTATCAAGGCATGCCAATGGTTTGGTTCAAATTGGTGAAAAATTCACGTTTCACCATTTTTACGTTCGCTTGTGCGCATGCGCAAGGAACGTTTTGGGAGAGTAGCACACTTGGAGGTGTGCCTCTCCCATTCAATGCACTGCTCCCTTGAGCAGGCATGGCGGTCCTGCACCAATGGGTGCGGGAGCTCAGTATGACAGCGGTGT
Organism: Neoceratodus forsteri; assembly: GCA_016271365.2. NCBI lineage: Eukaryota > Metazoa > Chordata > Ceratodontiformes > Ceratodontidae > Neoceratodus > Neoceratodus forsteri. Next base: position 118,151,663 of record CM028136.1, on the reverse strand, counting down.
TCCTCTGCTTCAAAGGAAAGCACCACTGCCATGCTGTGCACTGCCACCATCCCCCCTTGCATCACCGCGCTCCCCCCTCACGTGTCACGCCACCCCCAAAGCTTTCGTGCCACGTGCAAATGTTGTTTGCCGATGGGGGTGCCCAATCCCCCGTCGGCTCCTCGGCCCCCCTGTGTAGTTTGCTGACAGGGGTGCCCAATCCCCCGTCAGCCCCCCAAACATCTTTTGCCATGCTGGGAGCCCACCCCAGCATGGCAAATGTCCCACGTCGGTTGTTTTATTTTTTTTCTCCTGTAAAGAAGAAATGGTCCCACGGCACATCTCCCAGTCCCCCCTCCCACAACCCGCACCCACCCACTGTGTACCCAGCCTCCCCACACACACCCTCACCCCATACTTACCTCCGGACTCTGGCACGACGATCTTCGGTGGACCGGGAACACGTCTGCACTCTTCAAAGCCGACCGCGGACTAAGGAAATGCCAGTAAGTTGTATAATGGGCTAGATAGGGGGGTTTCAACTTTATTGCATATCTCAGTCATTTTTTGGAATTTTTGCACCACATTTTCAATATGGGTTTTTTGTGACCCCTTCTCATGAATGGTGTCACTGTCACAGCATTATTGGGGCTCGAAGGGTAATTTTGCATGCACTGCACAGTCACTGCACAAAATCACCCTTCAGGCTTGAATAATGCCATGACAGTGACATCATTCATGAGAAGGGGTCCCAAAAACCCCATGTTGAAAATTTGGTGCAAAAATTCCAAAAAATGACTGTTTTATGAGCGTGTGCTGTACAGTTCCTACGCAGGCTTGTAAGTTTGTGAATTTTCAATATTTTCACTCCAGATTTTCTACATTGCCATTTTATCACACCTTCTTATGAGTTGTACAGCTGTCATTTTTCACATCTCACCCAAAACGTGTTTCTGCCCATGTAGCGCACAATGGCGCAGTTGGTGTGCGAAATCAATGTATGGAACACATTAAGAAAATCACAGTGACACTGTTCATGAGCAGAGGTCTTAAAATGGCTATGTTGAAAATTTGGTGAAAAAATTCCTAAAATTACTGCTTTACGAGCTGCAGCTAGTAGTTCCTACACGCTCATACGTTTGCGAATTTTCAATATTTGCACTCCAGATTTTCAACATTGCCATTTTATCACACCTTCTCATGAGTGGTACAGCTGTCATTTTTCACATCCTGCCCAAAATGTGTTTCTGCCCATGTAGCGCACAATGGCGCAGTCGGTGTGCAAACTCAATGTATGGGACACATTAAGAAAATCACAGTGACACTGATCATGAGCAGAGGTCTTAAAATGGCTGTGCTGAACATTTGGTGAAAACATTCCTAAAAATGACTGTTTTACGAGTCTGCATTGCGCAGTTCCCACGCATGCAAGTTTGCAAATTTTCAATATTTTCACTCCAGATTTTCAACATTGCCATTTTACCACACCTCCTTATGAGCACTGCAGCTGTCATTTTTCATATCTTTCCCAAAATGCATTTCCCCCCATGTAGTGCACAATGGCGCAGTCAGTGTGCGAAATCAATGTATGGGACACAGTAAGAAAATCACAGTGTCACTGTTCATTAGCAGAGGTTTTAAAATGGCAACGTTGAAAATTTGGTGAAAAAATTCCTAAAAATTACTGTTTTACGAGCGTGCATTGCACAGTTCTCACGCATGCTCGTAGGTTTGCGAATTTTCAATATTTCCACTCCAGATTTTCAACATTGGCATTTGACCACACTTCCTTATGAGCAGTACAGCTGTCATTTTTCACATCCTGCTCAAAACGTGTTTCCGCCTATGTAGCGCACAATGGGGGTAACAAAAAGGTCATGCTGACAATTTATTGTGCAAGTACCTGCAATCGCACAGGGCATTAGGGTACAGCACCATGCATGCCAAACACCACTGCAAAAACCTGCAAGCGAACATTCGGCATTGACAAATGCTTAATTCTTTGTTCGTGAGCCTGCAAAGTCTTTGATCGTGAGATTCTTTGATTGCGATCGTGCATCATGAGCGAGGGTCAAGATGGCCAAATTTAAAAATCTATTTTCTCAGCCCAGGGGTGTCCTAGGAAGTCACGTAAGGTTGGGTTTTACTCAGGGGGGCTTCGTTCTGTTGAACCATGACAGTGATATACCGCAATTTCTTTAATTTTTAGATTTATAATATTTTTAATTTTTTGTTCATGAACCTGCAAATTCTTTGATTGTGAACCTGCAAATTCTTTGATTGTAAGATTCTTTGATTGCCATCTTTGATCACGAGGGAGGGACAAGATGACCAGATTTTTTATAATGGAATAGATAGGGGAATTTTAGTAATCTTTCATATTGAATATCTCAGTAACGGTTTGGTCTTTTTACTTGAAATTTGGAGGGTGTTTACGGCATGTCCTGTAGATGTGAATTATGGTGTTTATGTGTCAGAGAAGTTTTTTTTTTGTGGAGATATTGTGTGACGCACTTTACATGTTGCGGACAGAGTTTTGCTTGTGGTGGTGGCTTGAAATTGATAGAGTACCTAGCCTTAGTGTCATGGATGTAGTTTTCAGTTGTTGTGTGCTAAATGTCAACAAGTGCAGAATTGTGCCAGTCTGATGAATTAAATCTCATACGTTAAAATGTTATATCTTGGACATGGTTTGGTCTTTTCACTTGAAATTTGGAGGGTGTTGACAGCATGTCATGTGGATGAAGATTACAGTGTTTCTGTGTCAGAAATTTTTTTTTGGTGCAGATATGGCATGGTGCAGTTTACATTCTGCAGACAGCGTTTTGCTTGTGGTGGTGGCTTGCAGTTGATAGGATACCTAGCCTTAGTGTCATGGATGTAGTTTTCAGTCATTGTGTATGTTAAATGTCAACAGGTGCAGAACTGTGCCACTCTGATGAATGTAAATTTCAAATTTTGATATGTCATATCTTGGATATGGTTTGATGTTTTTACTTGAAATTTGGAGGGTGTTGACGGCATGTCCTGTAGATGTTAATAGAGGTGTTTATGTGTCAGACAATATATTTTTTACAGATATATTGTGTGGCGCAGTTTACATTTTGTGGACAGCATTTTCTACTGTTCTACTAGATTAACATTTTGGTGGCTGGCCATGCTGTTGTGAATGTACTTTTTAGTCATTGGGTGTGTAATGTTGCCTGACACTACAAGTTGGTGGATCGGGGCCCTTCCCACCCACTTGGCAACTTTCTACTTTTTTATTCTTTCTTAAAATTTAAGGAAATTCTATGCAAAAAACTTCATTATTGCATCAATTATAGTTCTACAGTGAAAAAGCAAGGAAATTTGGGGTTACGGTTGAAAGTCGCCTTGGACCCCTACCCCAAACAGCATCAAGTGCACGCTAGTCATCGGTCCTAACTCTACCCATTCTCCTATACCTCTGTTTCTTTGTCAAGGCTCCAGACACTCTAAGCACCACTTTTACATTCCTCTACTGTGTATGTTTTCTTTTCAGACCTTATAGATACATTAATATAGTATTTCACAATTAATTGCCTTAGATTTTGAAAAAAAAATATGTTGAAAAGCATCTCCATAATGATGTTCACTGCCCCACACCTGAAGCTGCTTCATGAGTGATAAGGTAAGGCAAGGCAATTTTATTTATATGGTTCCCAATCCTTATGACTCTGGATGCCTCACAATAAATACAACAAATCAATACAAACTTAAAATCAAGTATTAAAATAAAACAGTGAAGTCATAAAGCTGGGGCCAAAACCTAAACTGGAAAAATTAGTGTCAAAGACTTTTTAAAAATGGCCAGTGATGGAGCCATTCCAATCTCCCCAGAAAGAGTTTCCTCATAATTGGGGCAATTACCCCGATTGCCTGATTGCCTGAGGACTTCAAACTAGACCTAGGCACCAACAAGAGGTTTGCCTCTGTTGACTGGAGGAAATGGCCAGGAGTACAAGGTATCAGAAGGTTTTTCATGTAACCCATACCCACTCCATGCAGGGACTTGTATGTCAACAAGCACACCTTGAAGCTGATGCACTACTACAATGGCAGTCAATGAAGACCATGGAGAATCGGCATGATATGCTTAAACCAGGAGGTCCCAGCAACCAGCTGAGCTGCCACCTTCTGAATTAGTTACAAATGACACAGTAGCCCCATGGATAATTCAAGGTAGAGAATATTGCAGTAATCCAACCTCGATGTGACCAAGGTGTGCACCAGCGCCAGGTCTGGAGACTTAAATGATCTGGTGATATGTTGCAGGTGGTAAAACTAATGCAGACAACAGCCAACACTTGATATGTTAGGGGTCAGCTTAGAGTCCAAAATGACTCCAAGATTCCTCCCTATCTGTAGCTTAGAGCACCACACCATCCAATGAGGGTTGGATGCTACTACTGCTCACTGTAGCTGAAACCAACCAACCAGGCTCCCCAGTAACACCTCCATCTTCAAATGGTTGAGCCTAAGCCAGATGGCTGCCATCCACTCCTGGATTTTCTGAGACGCTTACTCAATTCTGATACCACTGCAACATATTCAGGGGCATAAGACATATACAGCTGGGTATCCTTGTCATAGCAATGTAAACATAGGTCATAGTATCTAATGATCTCCCCCAATGTCAGCATATACACAGTAAACAACATCGGGACCAGGTTTGACCCCTGATGCACACCACAACACAGTGCAGCACTGCTCAATGTCAGTGAGTCAAGTGTCACCTGCTGTACCCTGCTGGATATGTAGGCCTTTAACCACTGCAACACCATTCCTAAAAATCCTACATAGTGTCTCAGATGAGCCAGCAGCACCCCATGATCCACTGTGTCAAAGGCCGAAGAGAGGCGTACAAGGACAAGAATGGAACATCACACACTATCCCTCACTAGGCAGAGATCATGATGCACCCTGACTAGCGCAGTCTCTTTACTATGGAGAGGTTAAAATCTGGAATGGAAGGGCTCATAGATGTATTTTTTTCAGATGTCATTCCAGCTGCACTGCCACCAGCTTCTCTCTCAATTTCCACAAAAAGGAAAGGTTAAAGACTGGCCTGTAGTTAGAGAGATCATCAGGGTCCAAATAAGGTTTCTTAAGGAGTGGCCTCACCACTGCCCTTTTAAGGACAGATGGGAATCCACCTTCCAAAAGGGGACTGCTCACAATCCCTGCCACAATTGGACTCAATAAATCCAAACACTCTGAAAGAAGCTGGGTTGACAAAGGGTCCAGTGCACAGAAGGTGGGAGGCAAACTAGAACCATCCAGGAAATTACATCTAGTCCCAGTGGCTCAAACTTTTCCCATAAAAACAGAGTGCATCTGTCCAACAGAGTTTGGATACATCAATCAACAAAAGACTGGTTGAGGATATAGCAGCCTGAATAAAAGACTCCTTGTCTAGCAACAACTAGTTGAACTCCTCGCATTTTTTAAGAGAAACAACTCTGCAAGACTGCAAACAGAGTGGGTTTAATAATCTGTCTACAGTGTTGAAGAGCTGAGCCAGCCAGTTCTTTCCAGCAACAACCACTCATGACAGGAACACTAACTTTTTCACAGTGATTTCCAGCTGATACTCACCATAATGAGCCCTCAGTGCCAATGTTTTATCAGCCTAGTGGGACATCCACCAACAATGCTCCAACCTCCACCCCTTAGTCTTCTGCCTCCTCTAGTCAGCATCATATCATTGCACCCTGTGGCAGAAAATAAAGGGGTGGACACTAAGAAGTTCTAAGCAGTTAAACACAGCCACAAGGACTGTTATAACTTTCCACAGCTGTCTCAGCACCCATCACACAAGCTGTCTTAAAACCAAGATTTCCAGTACCACATGGAGGTTTTGTGGCTCCAGATTTCCAAAAGAGTAGCAAATGACCATCTCCACAGGATGGTAAAATAAGGAACCCCCCGGAGGAACTGGATGACATGATGGTCTAAACAAATGACCAGATCAACAATGACTTCACTGATGTCAAGATAAAATGAGAAAACCAGATCCAAGAAATGGAAATACTAGTCGCTGCTAGAGGCAACCACTGTACAAAGCCAAGAGAAGATGTAATCTGGAGGAAATGCATTCCAAAAGAAGAGGTTTCATCAAAAATCCATGCATTGAAGTCATCCAAAAGCAAAAGATTGGGTGACTCCAACATCAGATTGGCCATGAAAGTTTCCAGTTCCTGCAGGAATTTGTGCCCATCTCCAGGAGGACAGTATACTAGCACAATCCTTTAATTGTACCCACCTCACCCTTAACATGCATACAGTCAAATAATCTGCTCTCTCTCCAGGGGTATGCCATCAGTCTCAGAGTGGATCTATAACAAATGCCTACCCTGACCCCCCATGCTTCTTCATAGGGCAATGCACCACCTAGAAACCCTGAAGAATGGATGCCTCAAGCAAAGGGTTGGCATAATCTCTCAACCAGATCTCCATGATGCATACCAAGTGTGCTGAGGATTCCACAATGAACGCTCCATTATGGCCATTTATTCCTAAGAGACATAGCATTATACAGAACTGCCCTAAGGAATGGAGCTGAGTTGTCCAGTTCATTGGCCACCTGCTAACCAGAAAAGTCAGAAGCCTGGGGAATAGGTATCAGACAGGGAGGACCCCTCTCCTAAGAAGGTCTCCTCCATGGTTGCCTCCTAGATACCACACTCCTGATTGAACATCCCTCCCCGTCTTCCTATGGAGCAGGTCTACATTTTGAATAGTGCCCCCAGAGGATTCCCAACCCCCTGCAGTGGATGATGACTGCCACTGGCAGAGTACAAGGGAATCTGCCAAAGGGATGCCACCCTCATAGTTGCACCACAGAGTAAACTAAAAGGGGCCTGGCTGCTGATAAACACATAATACCAAATTAACCCACCTACACAATGATAATAAATACAACTTAACAACAAAACCCACCTACACTAGATACAAGCAACCTTACCCCAAAACAAATACCCATTCCAAACCTCTTAAAATAACCAATGTATATGTTAAAATAATTAAACCTCCCCACCACTTCTGCATCATTCTTACCATATACATATAAGCCCAATAACATCCTGAAGCACTCCAACTTTATAAACCAATAAAATAAACAAATAAATACAAGTAAATAAAATAAGTTAAGGACAAGTCCAAATGATTCACAAGTCCAAGACTTTTTAACAATGTAGAAAATTCAGTTGTAATAGTTTGATAAAAAGACCAGTCCAGCTGCCACTGGGAGAGGATTTTTTCCCCAATTCAGAAAGAGATTGATCAGAGATTCAAAGCCAAAGTCAGTTGCATGAAAACTGTTTACAAGTCGATAAATATATACATTTCATAAAATGTATGTACACTGGGAATAATCATCACATATAGTCCAGGACTGAGTGTTAAAGAAGGGGACAAAGGGAAGGTGGAGGTGTCTCTTTACTGCAGCTCCATGCCCTGATAATAGCCCCAAAATAACTGAAATTCACTTTCTCACAGTGACTCCAACAAAACTAAAAAACAAAGCAGTGCACTACCACTCTCTCCATTCCTAAAATATCACATCAAGTGAATAGTAGCCCAAATGAAGTAATAGCAGCAGATGACTTAATAGTAAACTAATACTAATCCACACCATTAAATAGCTAAAGATTCTCTGCTCTGGCCAGAAGATCTCTGCACCAGGGTACACTTAGAGTTGGAAAATCTCTGAAAGTTCTTAAAAAGGAAGACATTTTTCTCACCCAGAGACTAACAAACAGCTGCTCTGTGGCCAAAAAGAAAACTCCAAAGGATGCTCAGCTTCTGAAACATTACACCCTACTAGATTGTAAAGTAGGGAATGCTCTTGCAGGCAGAAAACCCATCAGTCAGAGGACCCATCAGGACACTGCTGAAAACAGCGGGCTATGGTCACAGTTGAAATTCAGAATTGCAATTCCAGAACAGAGTGAAAAACCTTCTTCCAATCCAATGTGGGAACTATTTACAACATAGCCCAACTTCTTCAGTCAGAGGAGCCATAGCAAGGGCTGAAACTGGTAAAATTGTGGACAGGGGAAGGCAATCAGAAGGAGGTACTGGATAATGTTGAATCACCAGCACAATAGTAAAATGGTACCTATATTCTTATGATCTTGTATTCAAAGCTATGAAAACCATAACAATTGTGGAGAGGGCTTAAAACAGTGTAAAGAGATGCAGGCTCAGACTCAAATTCGTGCTTCAGAACAAACCAAATAAAACTATTCTTTCATGCTACCTAGGCTAGTGCACTAAAATTGCCTAGCTAATTCTAAAGCCCTGCACTATAATGAAACAGAATTAAAACAAAAACACTGTCTGACACATAAAAGTTAACTAAAAGCAAAACTGCCAGCAAGTACATACAACAGCGCTCACAAGCAGAGAGCTCAGAGACAGCCGGTCAATGAGGCAGCCATCTTAATCCATCCAGAGTGACCCAACAGGCCACTTACAAAGTGCTACATAGTGAATTGCAGTGCCACAAAACATGCATAATCACACTCACTGCATTAGACTCGTAGCTTGCTTCACAAATTGCCCTATGGCTCACTTACAAAGTAACTGCATAGTAATGCTCACTGCAGTAGACCTTTAACTTGCTTTGAGGGCCACTCATAAATCAGCTGTACTACAACACTTTCCATGCCAGACCGGTAGCTTGATTTGCATGTGTTTGTGGTACCATTAGGGTGTAACAAGGTTACTGTTGGTGTTAGAGTATGGAAAATATTGCAAAACAGTGCATGTGATGGTTGGATAGTTGGCCATTGGGTTAGAGAACAGTTATTCAACTTTGAGGGGTCAGTGGCTACCACTTGGGGTTGGCACCCACCACTGGTCATGTTAAAGACTGCACTATGGAGGGGGTTACTGATAGCAGGGTAGGCACAACATACTGCTATTGTTTAAATATTGGGCAGGTAGAAGTGGAAAGGAAACAGCAGTAGGATTGGTATCCATTGCTGCTTTTGTTAAAGATTGGTCAGGTAGGACAGGGTTCTTGCAGTGGGGTTGTACACCCTCTGTTGGTTTTGTTAAAGAGTTGTTGGTGAAACAGGGGTAAAGGCAGTGAGGTTGGGCACCAAGCACCACGTTTGTTAAACATAAGTTGGGCAGAACATGACTATTAGTGGCAGGTTGGGCACCTGTCATCGACTTTCTTAAAGATCAGTCATTCAGGAAGGGGTACTGATGGCTTGGTTGAGCACCACTTTGGTTATTAAACCATTCTGGTGGATGTGAATTGCCAGCACTGGGTATGGATTCCTGGTTACTGGAGAAACTTGGGGTCCAGTGCCAGCAGCAGGGATAGGCTACAAACCACAATCAGAACCTGGTGAGGTCCAGTACCAATTGTGGGCATGGGCCCTGACCACCAGCAATGTAAGGAAATCTGGGAGCCATTTTTGTGATTTGTAATGCACAAAATATCAGTTTTAAGCCACAAAATTGACCACCCTCACAAAACAGACATACATCAATTTGCAAAAATCAAATTAACTTAGAGAACGTTGTCTATAAGTCTAGAACATTGGCACACTGAAAAAAACATTCTGTGCATGCTCTAAAATGACAATGACAATTAATATTTTAAATAATTTAAAAACTGCATATTTCATAGTTTTCAGTAAACCCCCTTATCAAATACTAATCACTGGCAAAACTCTAATGAACCTGACAGTTTCAGGTTTCAACTCCAAGGCATTTTATTTCTGCTATCAGTGAGCAAAATACATCTTAATTTCCATATTCATATATTTTTCAACATTCTAGAAACTGAAAGGGTGGCCCACCACTCCCAACCTTAGTGTCCTATTTTTGGGATCCTGGATTTGCATCCATAGTGACTCTGTATCTCCCTCCTCCCCCTCCTCCCTTACACACATTCCCTGTCCCTCTCTCACATGAGTGCGCTTACTTCTACCCCTTTCCCCTTAACTCTATCCTTGTGGAATAATCTGTATATCCTAGAACCACCAGGTCCCAGTCATGATATTGGGTGGCCCATGTCTCAGTGATGGCTGCCATATTCACTACTCCCTCTGCCATTAGAGCCTGTAGTTCCACTATTTTATTCCCCAGGCTTCTAGCATTTAATGAGACCATCTTCCATCCCTTCCTTTCTCCTCTCACCCTCCTGTCCTCCATTTATGGCATCCCCTGTAGTACTTCCCTCTAGTCCTATTTCACTATTATGGGGGGTAAGCCCATATGGTTTCCCATCCTGAGGCTTCTGAGTACCTCTAACCCTCATGATATCCCCCCTCCTAGTTCAAATTCTCCTCGATGTACTCACAAATCCTTTGATTCAGTACTTTCTTTCACTCGTCATTTAATTGCAGTCTATCTTTAGCATACAGACTCTTGTGTTCCCAGATCACACCCCACCCTCCTACCAGCCCATACCCTTTTTCCTGACACCAGGTTCTCAGACAGTTATTAAATTCCTGAATTCTCAGTTTTCTTTCTGTACTTGTCCTGGGAACTGGAAGTATCTGCAAGAAAATAACTGATCTTCCAGCCCTCTCACAAACTGGTCCTAGTTCTTCAAACCTCTCTTCACTTCATCTACCATCCAATCCATTCAGCCAGGTCATTCGTCCCAAGTACAGAATTAGGTGGATTTTTCTGCCCTTCTGGCATACTTTAAAACAGATTGCCCCACCCCTTCCACCATCATTCCTGGCATTGCTCATCAATCATCACTTTAAGTCCAATTATATATATATATATTTTCCCAATTGTTTAATCAGGAGCACACTAAGCTGAAAGCTTGTTTACAGATGTGACCTGGGAGCACAGGAAGTTAAGTGATTTGTTCAGCGAACACAGTATGCAAGTGGGGCTGCGGATTCAAACCCAGGTTCCAGATTTGCAGCTCAGAGCCTTAAACCACTGGTCTATACTGCCTCCTAATATAGTCATATTCATGAACCTCTTCAGGCTTTTCATTTGCTACTGGATTGGTCATTAATTTATAAGACATAATTGATCAAGCTGCTAGTAACATATTCGATGACACAGAATGTTAAACACCTCAATGTTGCAGTGCTTGTGCCATGATACTGGGCTAAAAAAACAACAACAACAAAACAACAACTTGAAAACAGAAGCAAAAAAAAGTTCCCCAAAAATGTTGTTATTGCAATTAGTCTCTCCCAATACCAGCCTAGGAGCAGGTCAATTCCTGGAATTAATGACTGGTTGGTGGGAGGTGGTTCTTGGCTGTGCCTCAGGCCACTCATCACCATCTAGTCATTATCTGCCAGGAAATAACTTTCTCCTGATTTCTTATTTTTTAAGTATTGCCCTATTCTAACATACATGCTTCAAGGTACCTCATATCCAAAACAGTCCATATATATGTAGGAAATTCATGACAGTTCTTTTTCAATTATGCAAGTTATTTACATATGTGCACTTCAGGGCCCCCTTATTTAAAGGTCGGGGCTTTCTGTCTCATCTAGATGCACTGCCCAAATAAATGGGCCAGTGCAAAACATTGCTATACTCAAACGAGATGCGCGATTGCCCATCCAGTGTGAATATAACAATGGCTGCACATGGCACAAATAGGGTCTGCTGACAATGCGCCAGTGCATCCCGGATGGCCTGAATACCTGGAATGGGGATGCATGGTGAAACTGCCGATACTCAGGGCCCAAATTCCAGATATTCAGCTAGGGAGATGCAAATGAGGCCATTAGGCATGCAAGGAGCAAACAAGCCATTTTTATGTCATTACAGCCCCATTAGCATGCCATCTGCAGGGATGTGCCCAGCAGGATATGCCGAGTGGACTGCAATCTCCCCCCCTCACCCAATACCATGTAGCCCCACACCCCAGCCTGTTCATCTGGATCCACATAGGACAAAATAAAACTAATGTCCCCCACCCAGGTCCACATTGTAGTGGCCCCCTCTCCTTACTGATCCCCTTGTAACATAAAAGTAATATAATCCCTAGCCCTCTTTTCCATAGTGTAGTGTCCCACATCCCATCCTGATCCATGGTCATATAAATATATAAACACTTCCCCAGCCTGATTTTCCATAGTGTAGTGGACTCCCTCCTCATCCCGAACCCCATTTGAAATAAAAATAAATTCATCCCCAGACCCCTTTTCCATAGTGTAGTATCCCCCTCCCACCCCATCCCCACCCCATTCAAAACCCCAAATTAATATCCCTGCACATTTCCATCATGTAGTGACCCTGTCATTCCCTGATAGTCTAATGGACCCACACCCCAACCCACTCAGAACACATACTCACCCCGCTCTCCCCATCCCAGCAGCCAGTTGTGATCAGCCAATGATAGCACAGCCCTCTGCACATCTCCACGGCTGCCCGCCAACAGAACTGTCAATGAATGACAGTACTGTATGCACTACAATCCCATTGGTTGACACTGTTGACCAATGGGCTTGCAGGTGTACTGTAAGCTGTCATTCTACAAACTTTGTTGGCAGCTCAGTTGGTGGGCAGCCATGGAGGTGTGGAGGACTGTGCTGCTTGCCAACTTACTGTCTGACTGGCCATGCTCGGATGGGGACAGGTGGCTGTGGGTCCTGGAGTGGTGGGGGCACTAGACTACCTGGGAATGGGGCACTTTGACTTATGGAGTATACATTGATTGAGATTCGAGGATGGGACGGGGGCCACTACACTATGGAAATGGGCCGGGGATATAAATTTGGGGGGGTGAATGGGGATCAAGACAGTAAGGGTGGACACAACACTATGGAAAAAAGAGCTGGGGATGATTTTAGTTTTATTTCAAATGGGGATCTGGATGGGGAGGGGGTTCACTATACTATGGAAAATCGGGCTGGGGAAGTTAATATTTATTTATATGACCATGGATCAGGATGGGATTACAATTCACTACACTATGGAAAGAGGCGCAGGATCAGAGTCGCATATTCCCATGGATGGGATTTGGGGATGGGGGTTTGCTGATGGGCTTGTAGCTGGCAGATGGCTGTGCTGCTATGTGCAGTATGACAGCCCACCTGTGGGTGACTACAGGTTAGGTGTGTTTCTACCACACTTAACTTTATGTGGCACATCTATGAGATGTGTGGGCTGCTGTCGCACATCTCGGCTGAATATGGGGATGTACTGCATATTCACGGGCATGCCCCCTGGAGATGTGCCGTGTACATTATGGCTGCACTTGGGCACAGCCAGAGATGTGCAATGCATCTCCACGCTTTGGATATCGCGTTCCAGCACATTTCTTGAGATGTGCCAGCGCATCTCCTTTAAAAATGTCCCCCCAGATGAACAATGTAAAAGTTGAATAGATATTGGACACTTCCTGGTCTTCATGTAGATATTTAAAAAAAAAAGATTCTATCTTCAAAGAGCCACTGGCACCTCAAGAAGAACTTAGAAAACATAATGTTCAGACACAAAGCAGTTTTTATTTGTCATTAACTTTGTGTTTCTTATCCCCAGTATTTATTACTGAGGTCATATGTATGAAATCAGAGTTTTGATCTTTGGGGGTTCATTAGCTCCTATTGCATCTTTCCACTCTGCACGTGATATCACAGTTACTGCAATGACAACACCCTGTGATGCAAGAACAGATCATAATAATTTCAAGTTTGGAATAAGCTATAGAGGCAGACAAACTCTAAGGGATATTGATCTTATTTTTGTGGGAATTTCTTCAGTAATAAATAACAAAGAGGAGCAATCATTAGAAATGTATAAAAGATATACAAAATAGTAATTGAATTGTGTCTAAATATTGTGCCTTTTTAAAAGTTTTCCCAAAGGCTCCAGCTCCAGGAGAGGGGGAAATCACTAGACTATCAGGGGTGAGAATTCTGTGCATTAAAGGCGATCTGAGATTCTGGCATGGAGGGGGGTACCAATGGACTTCCAGGAATATAATTTCATTTAATTTATGGTGATTGGGGATTCTGGCAGGGAGGGTGTACCACTGGACTGCTGGGGATATTATTGTAGTTACAACAATCGGAGGGTCGGGATGGGGGGGCCACTAGACCACCACGGGACTTCTCTTGGGATTTATCACAGCACCATGAGTTACAGCTTGGGGAGAGTGTCCTACTGTGGTCCCTGATACAGGGACCACATGCTGTGTAGGGCACCAGGTGATTTTCGCTGGTCAGCCCTGCACAACACATGCAAATGGGGCCATAATATCATACAAATGGACCCATTTGCACCATGCATGCATAATGGCCCCATTTGCATATCCAGTTCTGAATATCTGGATATTGTGCATGGTGCAGCTACAGTTGTGCTGTGGAATTCCCAGTCCTGGTATTCAGACCTGTCTGGGGGAATCACCAGCGCATTGTATCTGTGCCATATGCATTATTTGTTATATTCAGAAGAGATTGCCATGGCACATCTCTTTTGAATATATCCCTTAGTTGCGCCAGTGCACCTCAGTTGCACTGTGCAACCTCTTGCGCCATTGCTAGGCGCAGGTCTGAATATCGGGCCCATTGTGTGTAAAACATGGTGAAAAGGAGGGAGGCTGGGGCACAAAAACTCATTATGAAATACTAGGTTGCTTTCTTCAACTGGACCTAGGTTCAATGACTTTCCTATAGATTGAGTCATGGAAGAATGAGCACCAAATGTTTTGTTATTATTAACAGGGGAATTACTGGTGTTCCAACCCTGACAGTAGTTTAACCTCAAGCAGTGTGACTTCTGACACCTCACTCATGGCTTATACCTCTCATGAGGTTAACCAAGATCAAATTACTCTTGTGCAGATAAATGGTTTATTTAACTCATCCCAATTGCAATATCCCATTTATATCTAACTATCTATCTATCTATAGAAACATAGAAGTTGACAGCAGATAAGGATCGCGAGGCCCATCCAGTCTGCCCATTTTTTCTGCCTTATGAATGTGCAGTAGACCTTTACTCTGTTAATACCCTATCTATTCATACTCATCTGTATTGTTCCCTTATTCCTATCCGATGCCTGTTTGAAGCCCTGCACTGTATTCATATCCACCACTTCCTGAGGTTGGTCGTTCCATACATCCATCACCCTTTCTGTGAAAAAGAACTTCCTCACATTATCCCTTAATCAGCCTCCCTCTAATGTCATGCTGTGTCCTCTAGTCTTGCTATTTTTCTTATATTGAAACATGTTAGACTCTTTCACCCTTGTTAATGCCCTTAAGATGTTTGAATGTTTTGATCATATCACCTCTCTCCTCCTGTACTCTAGGGTATATATATATATATATATATATATATATATATATATATATATATATATATATATATATATATATATATATATATACTGTATATATATATATGTATATATCTATATATATATATATATATATATAAAGTCATTAATCTGTCCTCATATGTTTTGTGATGCAGTCGTTGCACCATTTTGCTGCCCTCTGACTACTCCATTTTGTTAATGTCCTTGTGCAGGTGTGGCTTCCATTACTGCACGCAGTACTCCAGATGGGGTCAACCAGGCATCTTGTAAAGAGGGATTATTACTCCATATTATGACTTGTGATACCCCTACTAATGTACCCCAACATCCCTCTAACCTTACTCTACAGCTTTAGTGGTCTACTTGGATGATTTCAGATCATCTGTGATGATGATGCCCAAGTCTCTTTCTTCCCTTGTGATTGCCAGCAACTCCCTCCAACCTATAGGTAGCTTCAGGGTTTCTTCCCTATGTGCATGGTCTTGCACTTTGCTTTTAACTCATTACTTTCAATAGCTCTATAAGAAGTCCAAACTATCCATTGTTTACCTGACACAAAATGGCCACCAAGGAGGTAATGAGTTAAACCCGAGTTGCCACTCTTCCTATCATTTTCCCAGATTATTCAGATCTCTTCTCATTCTAGCCACCCCATTTGGATCATCTACTCTGTTGCAGGTCTTGGTGTAATCTGCAAACAGACAAACCTTACCATCTAGTCTATCTGCAATGTCACTGATGAAGATATTGAAGAGGACTGGCCCCAGGACTGATTCCTGCCATACCCCACTTGTGACTTGCATCTCTTCTGACTATATACCATTTACCTGCACTCTGTTTCATGCCTGCTTGCCAACCAGTTTGCCATCGAGTTGACCAACTTCTGACCCACCCCAAGTCTATCCAGCTTATTAATCAACCTTCTATGTGGAATAGTATCAAAAGCTTTATGAAGTCAAGGTAGGCAACATCAACTGCACCCCTGGTTAACCTCTCTGGTTATCCAGTCAAAGAAATATATGAGATTAGTTTGACAGGACCTTCCTGTTGTAAACCCATGCTGTCTTGGATCCTGTGCATCTATGGATTCCTGTGTTGCACTATCCTTTCCTTAATTAGTACCTCCATAATCTTGCCCGCTACTGAGGTAAGACTGACTGGTCTGTAGTTCTCTGCCTCCTTCCTGCTACCACTCTGTGGAGCGTGATCACATGAGCCCTTTTCCAGTCTTCTGGGACCTCTCATGTGCTCAGAGACTCACTAAACAATTCTGCTAATGGCTGTTCTAGTTCCACCCTTTGCTTCTTTAGTACCCTGGGATGTATGCCATCAGGTCCTATTGTCTTGTCCACCCTGAGCTTAGTGAGCTCTTGTAGGACCCTTTCTTTGTGAAGGACTTGTGCACCTCCATCCCCCATGTGTCCATGGTGCAGAGTTGTGGGTCTTCTCTACCTTCTCCTCTGTAAATACTGAGCAGAAGCATCTATTAAGGATAGATGTTTTCCTGGTCCACCTCACACACTCCCTTATCCCTTTTGATCTTAGCACACCTCTGGACTTTCTCCTTTCACTAATGTATCTGTGGAAAGTCTTGTCTCTTTATTTTACTGTTCATGCTAGTGTTTCCTTGGTTTGGGCCTTTGCCTGCCTTACTGTGTTCCCTGCTTCCCTTAGGAAGTTTGTATGCCTCAAGAGTTCTCAAGGAGGTGAAGGATGAACTGGTGCCGATCTAGCGAGGCTATTTAACTTGTCCTTGGTCACAGGGTGGTGCCAACTGATTGAAGAGGACAGGTGGCTGGACTCACAAGGGGGGAGGTGGAAGGACGAAGTCAAAAACTACCATCCTATTAGTCTTACCTCGGTGGTGGGAAGGTAATGGAAACACTACTTAAGATCTGGTTGATAGAATACTTGGATATGAATGGCATGCAGGATGACAGGCAGCATGGCTTCACCAAGGGAAGGTCCTGTCAGATGAACCTGATAGAGTTTTTCAAAAGGTGACACAGATTGTGGACCAGGGAGGAGTAGTGACATGGCCTATCTGAATTTCAATAAGGCTCGATACTGTTCCACATGATGGAATGGTACATAAGCTGGACAGACTAGGGTGGACAACAGGATCACCAGGTGGGTGGAAAACTGGTTGAAGGGAAGGAGTCAGACGGTGATGGTAAATGGGACACATTCCAGGGAACGGGCGGTGACCAGTGGGGTGCCACAGGGGTCAGTGCTAGGACTGATACTCTTTAACATTTATGTTAGTGATCTAGCAGAGGGTCTTAAGGGACTGGTGTGCCTGTTCACACATGACACAATGGTCTACAATAGGGTGGATTCACCTAATGAGGTGCAAGCCATGAGGGGGGGACCTGGAGAGGTGGTCTGACACCTGGAAATTGACGTTTAATACACAAATGTGCTCGCTGATGCACCTGGAGAGGAAGAATAGGAGGAAACTTACTCTTTGGGGTTGGTGATTAAGGTGAAGGAAACAGAAGGGACCTGGGGATTATGGTATTGCATGACCTCAAGGTGGACAGCCAGTGTAGCAGGGCGGTGGAAAAGACAAATGGAATGTTGTCCTGCATTGCAAGGGGGTTTTAACAGCAGGAAGAGGGATGTGCTAATGCCATTGTACAGAACCATGGTTAGGCCACATCTGGAGTATGGGGTGCAGTTCTGGAGGCCTCACTTACAAAGAGATGTTGAGCTGATGGAAAGGGTGCAGAGAAGGGCAACCAAAATGGTACTAGGGATGTAGGACGTAACCTATGAGAGAAGATTGAGAGGGCTGAATTTATACCCTCTGGAGACTAGGAGGGAGAGGGGGGACATGATTATGAACTTTAAGTATCTGAAGGGAATAAATAAGGTAGAGGGTAACAGTTTATTCAAATTGAAGAAAGGAGTGAACACTAGGGGACATAGCCTCAAACTGGAAGGTGGGCAATACAGAGGTAATGTCAGGGGCAATTTTTCACAGAGAGGGTGTGGTGGAGGCCTGAAACAAGCTGCTGGAGGAGGTAGTGGCAGCTGAAATCATGGAGGGGTTCAAGAGGGCTTGGGATATATTTAAAGGGTTGGAAAAGAGGTGGAAGCATAACAGAAGGGAGGAGGTAGGGTGTTTGGCAGACTAGATGGGTCATGGTGTCTTTCTCTGCCATCACATTTCTGTGTATCTGTGTATGCCTCCCTATCTTCATCCTGCTGTGTTCCCTTTATTTCCTGAAGTCCTGCCTTTTGGATCAGACCTTTTCTGCTACTGTTTTGAGAACCAAAGTAGTTTCCTCCTTTTTTGCACTTGCTTTTCTCCTTAACACAATGGGATGTTGCTTCAAGTATTGTATCCTTAATGCTTTCCCACTCTGCCTGTACCCTCTCACCTGTATTTCTGCTTGGCAGGCTAGCTTAACTCTGCTGGCCATCTTATAAAAGCCAGCTCCTCTGAAGTCCCATATTTTGCCTTGGAATGTGATGAGTTAGTTCTAGTGGCCAAATTGAACCATATCATGTGATGGTCACTGGCCTCAGGTGACTCGCTTACCTGGAGATCTGTAATCCTTTCCCCATTAGTCAATACTAGATCTATGATAGCCCTGTCTCTTGCAGGTTATTGTACCAGTTGTGTGAGGCCTTCCTGCAGGAATCCACTATGTGTCTAGTTCTGGTGAATGTTCCTTCTGGTATTGATCAATCTATACCTGGAATGTTGAAGTCTCCCATTATCAGAACCTCCCCATTAGCTGTCATGTTTTGTACATCTTCTAACAGTAATGTGTCCTCCCCTGGTCTGGAGGCCTGTAGACAACCTCAGTTCATATGATTGTCCTAATTTCTGTTTCCAGGGTGACCCACAGTTCTTCTGGCTCCTTACATGTATTCTGAATTTCTGTAGCTTTGATATTTTCATTGACACAAAGGACTCACTTCCACTCCCTTTTTGCACCTTGGCCTCTTTCTGAACAGTATATAGCCCGGTACTGAAGTCTCCCACATGTGTTTACTGGTGAAACATGTCTCACTAATGGCTACTATGTCCAGTTTAACCTCTATCATTGTTGCTTGCAGGTCTGGGATCTTGTTTCAGACTGTATGTATTTGTGTACATGATTTTCCATTGGCCAGATTTCAGTGGGTTAGTTGTTGGGTGAGGTCTGGTGTTTCTACACGCATATGGAAGCCATACTTCTTTCCTTACCTGGTGATGCAAATGAACTAGAGACATGCTGAACTCTTGTTTGATCATCAGCTGAGGGGGAGGTGTTCTTCCTGTTCGATGTATCAGGTGCTGTACCCTCTCCCCATTTGCTAGTTTAAATATTCTGCTAAGACATCAGACTTCTGCCCCAATCACTGACTTCTCTCCTCAGTCAGATGCAATCCATATCTATAGCTATATACACACACACACACACACACACACACACACATTT
The DNA here is from genome assembly GCA_016271365.2 of Neoceratodus forsteri. Classification (NCBI taxonomy): domain Eukaryota; kingdom Metazoa; phylum Chordata; order Ceratodontiformes; family Ceratodontidae; genus Neoceratodus; species Neoceratodus forsteri. Next base: position 118,131,953 of record CM028136.1, on the reverse strand, counting down.
ATATATTATAGGGGTGTGGTAGTGCCCATATAGTTAGGGTTGAGTAGGCTGTTTAATGTTAAACTCCAAATTGTGTACCTTGATAACTTTGTCATAGTTTGACAAATTAGCCCAAATTTTGGCAAGCATTGTCAGGTTGTCTGGGTCTCAAGATGTGGAATGTTTTGTGATAGTATCTTGTACAGTTTTTGAGATAAGGAGTGCCAAAAAAACTGGAAAAAACATGCTTGATGTCCCTGTACTTAACAGTAGGTATTTTTGCTCTCACCTACAGCCTAGACTTCATGGATTTTTTTTCATGAAAATTTCAAGGTTGAAGGATCCTGTGCCAAGGAGTGCCTTTGGAAAGTCTGATTAAAAAATATTATACTATTCAAAAGTTATAGCGATTTATAAGGTAATAATCCTGTACAACTGGTAAAACAAGTTCTGACCAAAGCTGACTAGCTCCGATAGGGCTGCTGCTGAGGAATTTTGGATTACAATATTTAAATTTTGTTTTTAAATATTTTTACACCAAATTTTCATCATAGCCTTGTTATGATCCTGCCTCGTGAAAAAGGCCAGAGAAAATGTTCAACTCCTGGCCTAAAGCTGATTTTGTACAGGGACTGAAAAATCAACTTTCAGGATGAAAAACACATTTTGGGCAGGAGTTGAAAAATGACAGCTATCACATTCATGAGGTGCTGCATAGAAATGGCTATGTTGAAAATACGGGGTTAAAATATTCAGTATTACCAAAGTTATGAGCCTGAATTTGCAAAATTCAACATAGCCTCATAACTTTTTTTTTTATATATTTTTGCATCAAAATTAAAACATAGCCAAATTCATGAATAAGGTCAGAGAAAAATTTCAGTTCCTGTCTGAAAGGTGATTTCATGCAAGGACCCCAAAATCACCTTCGGATATTAAAAAATAAAATTGTCCAGGATTCAAAAATGACAATTGTCACATTCATGAGGTGCTATAACAATGTAGCTATGTTGTAAATTTGTGGTAAAACATTGAAAATTACCAAAGTTATGAGCCTGCATTCACAAAATTCAGTGCAGGCCAATAAATTTATAATTTCTTTAATATTTTATATCAAATTTTCAACATAGCTTTCTTATGACCCCACCTCATGAACAAGGGCAGAAAAAATGTTCAACTCCTGCCTGAAAGGTGATTTCTTGCAGGGGGCCCCAAAGTCACCTGCTGAGATGTTAAAAAAACATTTTGGTCTGGCTTTGAAAAATGACAGCTGTCACATTCATGAGGTACTGTAAAGATATAGCCATGTTGTACATTTTGAGTGAAAATATTGAAAATTACCAAAGTTAAAAGCCTGTATTCACAAAATTCAAAGTAGGTTCATAATTTTATTGTTTTTTTTTTTTTTAATATTTGTACACCAAATTTTAAACAGTTTTCTTTTGACCGCAATTCATGGACAAGGGCAGAGACAATTTTAAACTCCTGCCCAAAAGGTGATTTTGTACAGGGACTGCAAAATCAACTTTCAAGATATAAAAAAGCATTTTGGCCAGGATTTGAAAAATGACAGCTGTCACATTCATGAGGTGCTGTAAAGATATAGCTATGTGGTAAATTTGGGGTAAAAAATACTTAAAATTAACAAAGTTATAGCCAGCTCAGTGGAGCTGAGAGTTGAGGTGCTGGACGCCACACTTCGCACCATGCCAGTGACCCGGGGTCAGAATCAACCTTGGGTGCTGGATGGTCAGCAGGGGGGAGGAGGATTAAGCATCCCAGGAACAGCTCTCTTCCTCTGGGAAGGGTGGGAAAGGACTACCATGCATGCACTGGCTCCTGGCAGCTGGGGATCAGTGCATGCCATGGTCAGCTGTGGGGTTAACGCGGGATGATGTCAGATGTGCTGCATGGCAGCATCTTTGGCATCACTACACACCCACATTGTGGGAGGGGAAACAAGCACAGAAAACCTCCACGGGCACAATGAAGGTGGATTCAGCATTGCATCAGACACACTTAAGTCATCTCCCCTGGTGTCCGCTCCCTGGCCTTCCATGGTGTGCGGGGTAAGTACCCGCCATGATGTGGCTGGGAGGGGCAGGACATAGGGGTTGGAGAGCTCTAGCTGCAACTGGGGCAGAGCCAAGGAGACAGCTGGATGAGGGGGAACCATAAGTACAACCCACCCAACCAAGGAGAATAAATAAAGAAAAAAAGAAAATTAACAAAGTTACAAGCCTGCATTTGGAAAATTCAATGTATGCTAAAACTTTATAGTTTTTAATATTTTTACACCAGTTTTCAACATAGCATTTTTATGATCCTACCACATCAACAAGTTGCAGAGAAAATGTTCAATTCCTGCCCAAAAGGTGATTTTGCACAGGGACCATGAAATCACCTTTCAGGAATGATTTGCCAAATGTTAGTGCAATTGTGCACAAGGGATCCAAAGGCATTTTGGAAATCTGGGCAAAAATATGCAAAAATGCCAATGTATGCCATTAAGTTCAAAACTCCACTGAAAACATTGAACTGCATACCTGTTTCTTCAGTTCACAGTCCGGCCTTGAAGAGTGAAGAGAGGATTATGGTGTTGGGCCCCAATGGGCAAGTAAGGGCTTGGGGGTGTGGGGTGGGAGTGTCTGGTGGGGAGTCAGAATGGTCGTAAAAGACATCAATGGACTTTTTTTACATGTGAAAATATAAAAAAAAGAACCAAGTATTCTCAATCGCAACACTGGGGATTGGCAGCCCCAGTGTCACTGTTCTGTTTCTTGGGGGTGGGGTGCTAAGAGGGAGGTTGGTGGGTGGAGAGAAAACTTATATTAAGAAAGAACGTTCATGATGAAGATGAGCCAACACTGGGGATTGGGCACCCCCAATGTCATTGTTATGTTTCTGGGGGTTCTGAGAGAAGGTTATGTGGGGAATATGCATAATTTTAAAGCAGCAGTATTTGTTAGCAAATTGAAAAAAACTGAATCACAATTTCTAAGAAGTCCACATTCCGGTTTATCTATATGCTTAAAACTCATTTGACAAAGCACTTTTGAGAAAGTTATCACTGTTTTTTTCTATTTAAGGACTCAAGTCATTAAATATGTCTGCTCCTGTAAAACATGGCACTGTTCTGTGATTGATGTCAGGCAGAACGTATAGCATTTGCAAATGCACATTCATGAGTGTGGTTGTGTGATTGACAGCCAGTTTCACAAAACTCTCTCACAGATACAGAAGTGGGAGCTGAAATCTGTAAACTGTCCAGTATCTGATTACTATGCTTTAGTTGAATGTATTTAAGTAATGTAAAAGGCTTTTGAAACAGAATAAACAAAAGCCACTCTGCTTTTTCATCATTTATTTAACTGATGTGCCACCCATTCCTGAATGTTTTCTGTGACTGACAAATAGTTTGAAATGGCTTAGCTTCAACATGTCTGGTGTACAGTATTGTTTTACAAGATAACTTGTGGGGATAAGGTACCGTACTGTGTCTTCCCTTGGACACCTAGGGTGGGATATTCAAAGGTGTTGCGCATGGCGCAACAGTGTTGCTCCATGCGCAACCCACTGATGTGCCCCGGCAAGATATTCAAAGGGGCAGGTAGTGCTGCACAACCCCCAGTGCACCAGAGCACACCAGTAATGTATCTTGGCTATGAAGTGCAGGGGACATGCCCGCGCTATGCAGCACATCCGATATTCAGCCCGGGATGTTCAACGATATGCAGGCACAAACCACCTTGCACCACACACAGAGGCACAAAGATATGCCCGTAATAAACAGGAGCATGTTGGGGACACCTACATGCGGGCTGCCGTAATGCTGGGTGCAACACAGCAGCTGCCTGCCTTGGTGGCAACCCAACCTCTAGAGGCACAGTCTAGGTGGCATTCCCCTCACCTGATCGTGGGTATATAAATATAATTACCCTGGTGGTCCAGTGGACCCGCTGCCCGCCTGATCATGAGCATATTAAAGAATTATTCCTGGTAGCCCAGTGGACCCTACCTCATCACCCGATCATGGGCATTGTTAATGACAATCTCTGGTGGTCCAGTGGACCTGCCCCCCTGCCCGATCATGGGCATATGAATATGTTAATTCCATGGTGGTCCAGTGGACCTGCACCCTGCCTGATCATGGGCATATGAATAACATAATTCCCTGGTGGTCCAGTGGACCCGATCCCCAGCCCGATTGTGGGCTTACTTGTTAAATGTTAACCCTGGTGGCCCAGCAGAACCCCCCCTTCCCACCTGCCCACTGAGACCCACTACCCCGCACCCAACCCGGCCAGCGGTGGGTGGCAGCTCCCCACCCGCAAGCCACCCAGCTTCCCGCTGACTGACAGCATACAGTACGGCTGTACACCTCTTGGTCCACCGTGTGGGCCAATGGTCATGCAGACCACACTGTACTACACAGTCCCGAAATGTGAATAAACCATTCACATTCTGGGACTGTGTAGTACAGTACAGCTTGCACACTCATTGGCCCATGCAGTGGACCAATAGGTGTACAGCCGTACTGTACGCTGTCAGTCGACGGGTGGCTGGGCAGCTTGCGAGTGGGGAGCTGCTGCCTGCCACTGACTGGTGGGGTGAGGGGTGGTGGGTCTCAGTGAGCAGGTGGGGAGAGGAGGTACCACTGAACCACCAGAGTTATCATTTAACATGTATGTCCGAGATCAGGCTGGGGATCAGGTCCACTGGACCACCAGGGCATTAACTTATTCATATGCCCACGATTGGGTAGGGGAGCAGGTCCACTGGACCACCAGGGATATATATATATATATTTATTACACCCATGATCAGGCGATGGGGCACGTTGCCTGCAGAGGGGCAGGTAGCGTCCGTCCCCAGCAGCTGCAGCCTGACAGGGTACGAGGCACAAGTCACCAGGGATCGGTGCACTGCATGCAAATGGGGCTATAATGACATGCAAATGGTCCCATTTATGCCTTGCATACATAATGGTCTCATTTGCATGCTCAAGTCTGAATATCGCCTTGCTGTGCCTAGCGTAACTACACTTGTAGCTGGGCGCATCCCTGCTCTTCACCTGCCACTTGCACTCGCCACCGTGCCACTGCACGGTGAGCAGTGTGGGCACACCAGCGCATTATTCAATGGGGCTGATCCATGGTGCAGCACCATTGAATATCACCCTGACCATGCCCTGGTGCATCCCAGTTGCTCTGTGCCCAGGCTTGTGCCCCTGCCTGGTGCACTCTGAATATCCCACCCCTAATTTATTTTTCATATTTGTACAGAGTATCTGCATACTTGCTCTACGTGGCTGCAATGTGGCATAAAGTGAAGGAGACAGGAGTGCACACGCAGTTTACAGATGCAGTGAGCATTTCTGAATAGTCAGTCCCATGCAGCATTTTTCTGTTTAGTTTGCACATGCTGCTCTGAAACTGTAGTGGTTGACCGAGTGATAATGCAAGAAGATTGGGGAAAGAAATTTTATGGTAAAATCATGGAAACTTTACCACATAACCAAAAAAACATCAGACATCTTAAAATCTTTTATTTATTGATAGCTTGACAGTAAAATCACAACTATTTACTATCAACTGGAGATCACAGAGGAACCTGTGACACTCTGCTGTGTCTAAGATGGCTGCCATTGTATAATGTACATGCGCAAGTGGTCACGCATGAGCAATACAGTTTGGTGGCCATCTTGGACATGGTGGAATGTCCCTGGTTCCACCGTGACTGCCGCAGAGGAAATAAAATAGTGCAGTGCGACTTCAGATGGAAACAATGAGTGGAGTGCTTCACAGATGTGGAGGCAACTGTGTTGCAACTGCTACATGTTGATTAGTTGGAAGGAATGCACCGGGTCCTTTTCTGATAGCAAGAGGTCAGCAGGGCTATGCCCACTGCAGCCCTAAAAATTATTGCAAAGGTAAAAAAAAAATCTTTTGTGAGAAGTAAAAACATATCTCGACCGCTTTAAATGTTACATTGATGAACATTTAACTAGCAAAGGTAGTGGTGGAAGGAAGCAGGGAGACATAAACTGTCCCCCTCCCCACAAACTGGAGTAGTCAACAGAGAGATCCCTAAGGGAGACAAATCCTCAAGGGTATGAAACAGAAAGAAAAACAAGTTAGTAGTAATGAAGAGAGAAATGTGATTGGAGGCGGTAAGGAGAGGGGTAAAAGGGAAAATGGGGGGTTGTTGAGCAGGGTGGCACTAGAAGTTGGAAGGCCATGTGTGTCAATGCTGGAAGCCTTATTTACAACTTTTCACTGGTAACATGTCTTCTTTGGCTAGTGTGTGGATAGACCAAATGCCTTTTCCCATTTTCTTGCAGTTTCTGGGCTCAGGTGTCCCACCTGAACCCCAGCCTATCCCCTTGGTGACTACCCCATGAGGAACTCGCCCCTGCCCTGTCATACCTCCTTCTGGCTGGCCTATTTTTATAAAACACTCTGCCTCTTGCAGTGCCTAAATGTTGACAAACCACAGCGCCTCCACTGCACTCTCCTGGCACCCCTTGTGCTCCCCATTTATCATAACACCTGGGTGGATGGGTGAACAGTCAAGATCAGCTTGCAGGTGAGAGAGAGATTTTCCCTGCCTGCAGCTCCTTTTCTACCCCAGAAACCCAACCCCCTCCTCCCAGGTCCTTTGGCTCTCCTGTGTTATCTCCCATTACCTCACTCCCTCCTGCCCCTACCTCTGACCTCAGACTCCTGTGATATCACTGTCCTCCGTGCCCCCTTCAGCCTCCCTCTAAACTCTTCCCCTCCTTTTGCAGGTGCCAGGTGATCAATGGTGAGCCACCTGCAACTCCCCAGTCTTTTGAAAGCCTGCTTCTTTGCAGATCCTAGGCTGTCAATGACAATCTAGTTTGCTCCTTAGAGAGGCAACCCGTTTTGTCATTTGTGGATAAACCCGATGCCTCTTCCCATTTTCTTGCAGTTTCTGGGCTCAGGTGCCTCACCTGATCCCCAGCCCTGTCCCTCCTGGGGTGACTACCTCATGAGGAACTGTCCCCTGCCCTGCCATACCTCCTTCTGGCTGGCCCTCACTTTTTCCACTGGCCCATAGGCCAACCATTTGGTCATCTGCTGGGCTTCCCCCATTAAAAACTAACAAACACCCCCATCCCCCTCCATTTTTCAATAGCCTCCCTAACTGCCCCACTGAGAACTATGTTGCCCACCACAGACATGTGGATCCCATCTGAAATGTACATACCCAGGGTATCATGTATAATTAATTTTCCCCTGATGTATAGGCCCCCCATCTCTTTTGGCCCAGTCTGCCATTCTCATTCGAGCCCGGTCTACAACCAGAATTTTTCATGCATATCTCCAGCATCTCCTGGGTATGATTTCTGACCAGTCAATTTGAACATGTGGCCTCCATGACTGTATCACTGCAATGTCCTCTAATATTTGATGCACTAATGCCACCCAGGGATGTTCCCAGGTCACTTCCCTGTGTGGATGACAATCAAATCCGGTGTTGGCAAAAATCTGCTGCTATCTTCCAGTAACAGCAACAGCTGTTTCCATAATAAACCCCTAAGCCCATGTCACATGATCCAAGTCTTGTCCAGGTCCTGTCTCAGCTGCTGACCCCCTGCTGTGGTCTGTACTCATGACTCTGCTCAGTGTATAAAAGAATGGCTGACAATCCAAACCACCCGCTGCTGTCCATCCCCTGGAAAAACAGAAAGATCTTTATTAATATAATTTCCTTATATACCTCTTATAAGCCTGGGAGGACCATCTCCCAACTTGTTGCACTGCCTCTGATGTGCCCCCCAGCTTTGCCACCTCTGAGGCCACCTCAATCTGAAATGAGTGTGATGTAAACTTCTTAGGATCCTCACCTATAAATACCATACCCTTCTTCAGCACCCTGTCACCTGATTTATGGTGGCTGGTTCCCTGTTGTTGTACCTGAAAACACCCCTGCCCTTGTGGTTTTATAGCTGTGTATGCCTCCACGGATGCCAGCACATCTTCCCCGAGTCACCTGAGCAATTCAGTGCAATCCGCACCTCTTTCCTGGCCTGGTCCATTTTATGACCGCATAAGCCACACTGTGACAGAGTCTGCCATCCAGGACACATCCTGGTCTTGGAGACCACCCCTCAAGTCCCACTTCCCCTTTGCTACCATGTCACTGATCCAGAAAGACCCTTTGTGCATGACCCAGAAGATGGCCATGAAAAGTCTCACTTCGAACACTGAAGTGCACACGTGCAACAGACTGGCCACCAATTTGTGCAGGAGCTCTCCTCAGACTGGTCGATGCCTGTCCAGCCACTGGCCCTGGATCCAGAGCCACCCCTTCTGCATCCAGTGAATGACCAGGGCCTTGGTGGGTGCCCCCAGCTCTGAAGGTGGCATACCAAGTTGATTCCTGCTAAATGGAGTCCCATGGTCGAAGCTGAAATCCCCACTTCCCATTTCTCCACCATGTACCTGATGACCTGTGCTTCACAAACTGGGCCACTTGTCTCTAACCCCACACACTCCTGGAACTCCTGGAAACTCCTTCATGCCATTTCATAGGCCCTCAGCATGTTTGGAGCTCAGACGCTTTGAAAGAGAAGTTAGGCTCGCTCAATCCAGTCTCCCACAGGCATGATGGCACCTGCATCCTGTGGGCAGATGCTTTCAGGGCCATCAACTGGAACCTGCTTAGCTGTAAACATGAAAGGCTGTCAGCTATGTAATTCTTCACCCCTTCCATGTGTTTCACTATGAATGAAGAATTTAGCTAAGGCCTTAACATATCAGCATAAGTGCAACCCTAGGCATGACCTCAGTGGACACAGACTGTCTATTTATCACTGAGACCATTGCCATATTGTCACACCAGAATGACACTTTCTTATCCTGGAGTTGTTACCCCCAACCACCATGGCCACCCATATGGGGAATACCTCTAGGAAAGTGATGTCCCTGGTGAGGCCCATATCTACCCACTGTGTTAGTCACTGCTCTGACACCTGTTCTCCTGAAAATATGCTCCCATGCTGAAACCCCCAGCTGCATCCATGAACAGCTCTAGTTCTTCACTGGATTCCCACTGGTCCTGCCAGAAACTGACCTGGTTATGTCCACCCAGGAACACCTCCCAAGCCAGAAGGTCAAGTCATCCTTGACCCCTTTGCTGATGTCCACCCAGTGGTGTGACAGCGTGGCCTTTGCTGAGGCCCTAGCCAATCTCCTAGTGAAAACCCTCCCTGGGGCTACTGCCCTGAATGCAAAGTTCATGTGTCCAAAAATCTGCTGGACCATCTTGAGCTGAACCCCACAGAAGCTCCCATAACCTATCCAGCTTGTTCTGAGGAAGTCTGAAACACTGCTCCTCCAGATCCAGTTCTATTCCCAAAAATTCCATCTTCCTGCTAGGCCCTTGTATTTTATCCCCATCCAGGGGCACCCTTATATCCCTGCAGACTGCTTGAAGCTCATGTAACATTGCTTGGGTGGCTGCTTACCTCTCCGATAAACAAAAAATTATGGAGTTAGTGAACTACTGCCCCCATCCATGTTTTGTCTCTGATATCCATTGTAGCCAGTTTCTAAATGCTCAAAAGTGGTTACCAAACATCCCATATGCATTGCCTTGTTGAAATAGTACTTACCCTGGAACTAGAAACCTAGCAGCTCTCAGTTATGCCACCGCACTGGCTGCAGATGTAAAGCCAATTCAATGTCAGTCTTTGCAACCCATACCCCCTCCCTGGTCTTTATCAACTCAACCTCCCTGTCCAAAGTGGCATATGACACTTCGCTCTGCTCTGGGGCAATGGCATCATTCACCGAATCACCATCTGGGTAGGATAGGTGGTGGATCAGCCTGTACTTTCCCGGTGCTTTCTTGGGCACAATCCCCAGTGGAGACACTCTGAAATGGCAAACAGGGGTCCTCAAATGGACCCCTACTTGTCCAGCTGCAAGTTCTTTCCTAATTTTCTCTTTACAATATCTGCCTCTCTCTTATGGAACCCAAATTCCTGGTCCTCATATTCTTTTCTAGCCCCGTGAAATATAAATTAAATCCTCTTAAGAACCCCTCCCAAAATATTCCCCACCCTCATCTGGGTATTCCTTAGTCCATGCCATGACCTTGTCCAGCCAAATAGGGGATCATACCATGGCAATTGCCCTATGTGTGACCTCCCCCATTTGGGCAGACTCACCGTCCCCCATACCCTCTCCTATCAGCTTGCCATCTAAAATTATTCCCATGCCCATTGTGCCCCCCCTGCTCCCCAACTGCCTCAGAAAGCCTGCCCATGGGGCTGGGGTTCCTGTACCCCTGTGTCCTGCACCCGCTGATCATGTGCATTCCTCCACATCCTGAGCAGACATGTTTGAATTTACAGCTAGTCCACATACAGTTGGCCTTGTTATATGCCCAACTTGTCTTCCTGCCAGCTGCTCCCAAACTTTTCCTCCCCTCTCTCCTGCCCCCCTGGAGCTGACAGACTTCTGACCCACAGCTCCAATAGTGTGACGCCCATCATATGTCCTCACGTGATGCTACTCTTGCCAGAACTTCTTGTAGATTAACCACCAGTACTCACTCTTGACCCTGTAAGTGTCTCTGATTATAGAAGAGTATGTCAATAAAGGGATGGCTAACTCAGGCTTCTTCTGCAGCATGATGGCACTAAAGCATAAAACCTTCCATTCATGTCCCAAACATTTTCCCTTGTAACTAAGATCCTCACTGATTTTACCCACTATAGCCAATGCTACTGCCATCTCTGAATTTCCCACCAACTCCATCTGTTCACTTTTTAGCCATGTCTTTGTCAATTAGGGACAAACATGTCTACATATTTCCCCTTCCAGATATTTTCTTTGAGTGCGGAGACACATGGTCACCCAGAGTCATACCTGGCAGCCACCCAGACCATCCCTTGCTAGTACCTTCTCCTCCTCTTGTGCTCTGTTCCCTTTTTCTGCCCTTTCTTTCATCCTCCAACTCCTTCCATTCCTTATCCACTTCCTCCCAACCTTTTTGCCCTGTTTGTCCATTATACCTGCCAGATAGTCCTTAAAACTGCACTCCACCGAAAGGTCCAGTGTTGTGTCCCTACCCTTCACCAGCTGAGGCTCACCCTTCTCACCCGGATTGCTCTTGGTAGGCCTTTTGCTTGGATGCTTTTTCTGAGGCAGTGGGTCCTTGCACTTGCCCACCTTTATCTCCTTCTCCTCTTCTGCCCTGGATTCCTTTATGACTGCTTGCACCTGGTCCAGCAGTTTGGCCACTTTCTGGGCCAGCAGCTCACTGGTTATCTGCTTGGGAGCTTTCTTGGGAGCCATCCTGCAACTTCATTGTGACTAGTTAGCCCCTGAAGAGACTGATCTGCCTGCTCATCCTTCCCCCATGCTATTTACTACTGCCTTCCCTGTTATATTCATGCTGCCCACATGCACCTTGCTACCATCATTGGTTTGTCCACTTATGCTGTTCTGATGCCTGTTTTATATATATATATATATATTATATATATATAACTCATTACCTAAGAACTCTAGATGCCTGCACAGTCCTCAGTTTTGTCCCTTGCCAGGGAAATGGCAAGCTCACCACATATTGCCTCAAAACCCTCAAGCATGGCATGTGTACTTTCCTGGTTGTCCCCTATGAAAAGGAAGTCATCCAGGTAGTGAATGACTGCTCCCTTTTGTTGCCTGACCATGAAAACCCATTGCATCCAAGTACTAAAGGTTTCAAATATTGCACAGGCTACCGAACACCCCATTGACATTGCCTAATGAAGTAATACTTCCATTGAAATTGGAAACCCAATAGCTCCCAGTCCTGCTCTGGGACTGGCAGCAGCTGAAAGGCAGACTCACTATTGATCTTAGCCACTCAGGTCCTTGTCCCTGATTTGATCTGATCCACTGCACTCTCCATCATGGTGTATGATGCTGTGCTCATTTCGGAGATATGGCATAATTCACCGACTCCCTCTGTGTATGAGAGGTGGAGGATCAGCCTGTATTCCCCAGCACCTTCTTAGGCACAATGCCCAGCAGAGAAACCCTGAAATTTTTGAAAGGGGGACGTTGAAATGGACTTCTACCCTGCATGCCTCCTCTCTTCCTAATCTTTCTCTCCACTATCTCTTCCATCTCCTGATGGATGCTAGACTCTTTACCCCATAGCTTCTCTCTTCAGTATAGTACAGATTAAATGAATCTAAGAAAGTGCATTTACATTCAAAGACTCATGAGGAGTCAAAGTGCTGGTGGTCTGAAGGGAGCCGAATATGTTGCTGGTACTCTCTGCTTGTAATAAATTCTGTTTTTGAATGCAATTGAACTTTCTTGGATTCATTTGGATCAAGGGCAGGAGACCCAAGTGACACCATGATTTGGATGTACAGTTAAAGGTGTTACGAGCTGGCTGCTCATTGTGGTGAGCACTGATTTGACTTTGTCTGGTCGCAGCATTTTCTGTTTTTCTATTATAGATTAAATTCCGATGTAAAACCCTCCTGAAGCATCACCCCTGCTTTGCAGTCTGAATAGTCCCTAGTTCATGCTCTCACCATCTGTGGGCTAACTAGTGACCATGCCATGGGACCCCCCCCAACCTGGCCACTCCAATGGATGTGGATTAACATCCGCCATAGCCTCCTCTTCCATTCTGCCAATGGAAATTACCCCCTTGCCCATGGTATCCCCCTAATCCCCAACCCCAAAAGGACTGCCCTTGCGGCAGAGCACCATTTCTGTCACTGTGCAACCTATACTTGAATACCAGGTAGACCCCCCACAGTCCAAGCAGGTGTGTTTATAGTTGCAATTATTCCATGGGCATCTGGCTTTATTATTTGACCAACAAGTCTTAGCCCCTGCAACCCCACTGTTCTTCTTCTCCTCTCTACCTGCTCCCCCCGGTGCTGACAGCATCCTGATCCAATGCTGTGACAGTGTAACATCCCAACGGATGTCCCCATGTGATGCCACCCTCTGATGAAACTTCTCATAATAAATCAGACAGCCATAACTGCTCTTGACCCTATATGCATCCCTGATAATGGCTGAGTATGTAAGGAGTGGGATGGCCAACTCTGTTTTTCTATTTTTTTGCAGCATAATTGCACTAAAATGAGTAAAACCCTCCATCCAAGCTCCAAATATTTTGCCCTTATAGTTCACATCTTTGCTGGTCTTTCCCACTATGGCCAAAGCCATCGCCATCTCCAAATGCCCATTGACTCTTTCTGTTCATATTTTGTTGCTGTGTCTTTATTGATCAGGGCAAATATGTCTATGTAGTCACCCTTCCATATCTTCTCTTTAATGTCTGGAAATGTGGTCCTGCTAGGGTCATAACCAGAGGCCACCAAAGCTAGCTTTGTCGCTACCTCCCTGCTCCGGAGGCTATCCTTTGCCTTATCAGCCTCTTCTTTCTGCAATTCTTCCAAACTTTATCCACCTTCACCCAACCTTTTCACCCTGCTTGTCCATAATACCTGCAAGGTAGCCTTCAAACTACCTTCTACTAATGGTCCACCACCAGTACCTTACCCTCGTATGGCTGAGGCTCACCCCCATCTGCATTGCTTCTGGTAGGCTGCTTGTTGGGCCCTCCTTCAGCCAGTGGGTCCTTCTTCTGTCTGCCTCTCCTTCTCCTCCTCCTCCCTGGACTCCTGTATAATGGCCTGGACCGCTCCATGAGTTCTTCCACTTTTGAGCTAAAGCCTCATTGGTCTTCTGCTTTGGAACCTATTTGGTGCCATTCTGAACACACAAGACCTAATTAGCCCGGCTGATCCCTGGAGTGGCCCTGCAAGGGGTCCCAAACTTGTGCCTCCCAATCTTTATATTGTGTCTTTTCCCCTTGTTGTCTTTATTTAATATTCTTCACTATTATTGCTATTGTTATCATTATTATTATTATTTAATTATATTATTATTATGCTGTGCCTGGACCACAGCCACCCCCAAATTCCACTTCCCCATATGGTTTTGAAGTCTAAGGAGAGGCATGAGATGACACAAATACTGCTGCCCAATATTTTGGCTACTGGATGGAACCCTATAGGGACAGGAAATGTTGATGCAGAACATTTAAAAAAATAATAATTTGAAACAAAAGTAGGTTTAATGCACAGATACTGAGATTGTTGATGACTGGATGGTAGTTTAAATTTTTTAAAATGTTTTCTTCATACTCAGGTGCACCCTAGGTTATGCAGATGCCCTTTATGATTATAGTAGCGTAGATACCAAAGATTGCATACATTAAAGGTTTAGATAATAGATTAACCAGATTGGCACTCGAGTGGTCAACTGTGCTGGACAGTACTTAAAATGTTGTTTGAATTGAGATGTGTAAAAGGGGTACTTTCCCCAAGTACCTCATGGAGAGGTTGAACATTAGGAAATGACAACCGAGTTTTAAATTAAAAGTTTTTACAAGTTTAGTATTGAATGTACCAAAACTAAACACACACAACACCACTTACTATGTTAGCTACTGTACATGGTTCTGTAGTTGTGCAGACTAATTTCCCATTGAATTTTGGAAAATAAATATTACTTTTCTTTCAATTGCAGCAGTAAAAGCATGGCCCCCGTGGACAAGACTTGTCTCTGTTCGCTTTGGTGAGGCAGACAGTGGGGTTATGTGATGTGCTAGTTGTTTTATTCCCCTTTATATCCCCCTCCTAGTTATAATCTGCTCTAAACCTAAATTGTATAAAATTATGCACTATTTATGTGCACTGGAATACTATAAGTCCAACCCGACAATATATAAGGGATGATCAGAGAAATTATTGTCAGCAGTATGTGAGCTGCAGTTGAGGGAGGGGGAACACAATGTGGCAAGGCCCCATGCTCCCACTAGTCACCACAAATTGACCCACCAAGCCCCCTGAGGCCTGAGAGGAATCCAGCTGAAATGCCTCCATTCCAGATCTGGACATCCAAACTGCTCCCCAGTATGAGAAAAGACCCCAGCCCCACTGCAAGGTTCCTGCTCTGTGGCACCCTCAGGCATAGGAGTGGGTGCTGCATGGACATACCCTGGGAATTACTGTGCCCCCTACATGGCATGGGATGCCAGCCAACTGGCATGCTCTCCATGGTGCACTGTTCAACACACCACTTCCTTCACACCAGCTAACCTCTAGTGCTGATGGAGAAACACAGGTACCACAGCCTGTAAAACTTCCTCTTAATGCAGACACTGGCCCACTCTGCTGACCCCTCCTGGAATACCACACCTCTGATGGGAGACACAATGTGCCCGGGCCCTTCCCAAGTGGGCGTCCCACCACTCGCCTCCACCAGCATCCCTGAAAGTGCAACCACATGTACCAACCAAAGCCTGGTACAGAGTAAACACCTCCCTCCTGTGCAGATGCTGGCCCATTCTGCCGACCCAAGCTGGAGACCTGCACCTCCGATGGGAGACGCCAGACACCCAGGCTCGCCCAAGTGGGAACTCCACTGCTCGCTGCCCCAGCTTCCCAAAAAGTGCTACCTGCTGCCCATACATCCTCACTTTTCAGTTTTTTTTCTTACCTGGCCACTCCCACCTGATACTTACCTGCTGGCACAGGAGAATGCCAAAGCTGAACACCAACTCCAAACAGAGCCACAATAAGTAAAGCAGCAGTAAAGCATTGTAACTGCAAATTAAACAACAAAAAAATAGAGACTGAAAGGCATTAGCCACTTTTGACATTACCTGCACACAACTCTCAAGGTAACCCAATGCTTCATTGGCAAGCTTTTAAATTAGACAAGGGTGAAGCACTGAAAGCAGAAGGAAATCCTAGCCCCCCCCCACAAAAAATTAGGTTAGTTAGTGAGGTAATCCCAAGATAGATCAGTCGATAGGAGAAGGCAGAGAAATGGAGAAAAGACAAAGCCAGTAAGGACAGGGATGGGGCAAAAGGAATAAGGCCATCAAAATGAAGGGTAATGAGTACCAATGTCTGTAGTGTAGGTAACAAGCTCCCTGAACTGGTGGCCTTGATGAAAGAGGGATGCCTGTATATTGTGACTGTCACAGAAACATAGTACACAGAGAACCATGACTGGGATGTCAACATACCAGGGTACATAATCTACAGGAGGGACAAGGAGGGTAGAAGAGGAGGAGGAGTAGCTCTTGTAAGGGAAGGGATCAAATCAACAGAACTAAAGGGTCAACAGGGAGGAGAAGAGGCACTGTTTGTCACCCTGGAGACTAGAAATGGCACCACAATCTGAACAGGGGTTGTATACGGACCCGTCTCAGGTGGAGGAAATAGACAAAGAAATGATAGAAGACATCCTTAGAATGGCAGAGAAAGGGGAGATATTGCTGATGGAGGACCTGAATATGCCAGATGTTAACTGGAGCACCTATGCTGCAGTCACTTCCAAGACCAGGGCCATTCTCGATGCCCTACAAGGGGCATGCATCAGCAAGCTAGTTTTGGAACCCACTCAGGAGGGAGCAATCTTAGACCTGGTACTTTCTAATGGAGATGGAGAGATGATCTCAGATCTAGAAGTGGGTAGCCATCTGGGAACAAGTGACCACCAAACAATGTGGTTCACAATAAACTTAGCTGTAGAGTCAAGCCATACAAAAGTGAAGGTACTGGACTTCAGGAGGGCTAATTTTGTCAAATGGGAGAGTGCCTTAGAAAAGCACTAGCAAACAGGCAAGAAAGTGAGGTAGAGCAACAATGAGGAAACATCAGAACTGCTATCACAGAGGTAACAAGCCTTTGTATGAAGCAAATAAACAAATCAAAATGAAAGAAAAGGCCACTATAGTTCTCAAAACAAGTGGCAGAGAAGGTTAGGGAGAAAAAGATAGCATTCAGGACGTATAAGGAAACACAGAAGGAGCAGGACAGAGAACTATACCAGTTAAAGCAAAAGGAAGTGGAGAAGGCAGTCAGAATAGCAAAGGCCCAAACAGAGGAAAAGATAGCCAACTTAGTTAAGAAGGGGGATAAAACCTTTTATAGGTATATCAGGGAGCAAAGAAAGACTAAGGCAGGGATATTAAGGCTGAATAAAGAGGAGGGTGGTTGGGCAGAGTGGGACAGTGAAAAAGCAGGGACACTGAATGAATACTTCTGCTTAGTATTCACAAAGGAAGAGGAGCGGGAGGTACCTAATCCAGTCAATAGAAGCACTCTGGATAGGGGGTTGATCAGTTCTTTTACAGAAGAAGAGGTTCTGAAAAAACCTCCAAAAACCGAAGGTGGATAAAACAATGGGGCCTGATGGGATTCACCCCAGAATTCTAAAAGAACTAAGAGGAGAACTAGTAACACCACTGACTACCCTTTTTAATAAATCATGGGAGGATGGTGTGGTACCTGAGGACTGGAGAAGGGCAGATGTGATTCCCCTTCACAAAAGTGGGAGCAAGACAGAGGCAGAAAATTACAGATCTGTCAGTTTGACCTCAGTGATAGGGAAAATGTTGGAATAATTTCTGAAGGAAAGAATTGTTGAGTACCTAGAGGCCAGTGGGGCACAGGAAGGTCATGTGAGACAAATCTAATCAATTTCTTTGACTGGGTGACCAAAGTAGTAGACCAGGAAGGGGCGGTGGATATTGCCTACCTAGACTTTAGCAAGGCATTTGACACAGTCCCACACAAAAGATTAATAAACAAATCAGCCAGCTTGGGAGTGGGTCCAAGGGTGGTAGCCTGAGTAAAACATTGGCTGGACAATAGGACACAGAGGGTAATAGTAAATGAAGTCCATAGTGAATAAAGGGGGGTTACTAGTGGGGTACCACATGGTTCAGTACTGGGGCTGGTCCTCTTTAATGTCTTTATAAGTAACATTGCAGAGGGACTGGAACGAAAGGTATCTGCAAGAGGTTTGATACACAAGATGGGGTGGAAAGGATGAGAAGGGACTTGGCAAGGTTGGAGGAATGGTCAAATGTATGGCAGCTTAGATTCAACACGAAGAAGTGCAAAGTAATGCACCTGGGAAACTAAAACCCAGGGAAGAGTACACAATGGAGGGTGAGATACTAACAACAAAAAATGGAAAGGGACCTGGAGGTAGTTATATCAGATGACCAAAAGGTGGGCAAGCGATGTGAGAAAGCAGTGAGGAGGGCTGGGGGATACTGAGATGCAAAGGAGAGGCATCACCAGTAGAAAACAAGAAGTTGTTATCCCTCTGTTCAAACAGTTGGTGAGAACACATCTGAGTACTGTGTGCAGTTCTAGAGACCCCATCTCCACAAAGACATAGACAGGGTGGGGGATGTCCAGAGGAGGGCAATCAAATGGTGCAGGGTCTTCACCAGAAGACATACTGTATGAAGAAAGACTAAAGGAACTTAATATATATAGCCTCGAGGAAAGGGGGGGGGGCATGATAGAAACATTCAAGTACCTCAAGGCAATCAACAAACTCCAAGAGGGTAGCATCTTTCCGAAAAAGAGATGTGCAAGAACAAGGGGTCACAATTTGAAGATAGAGGGGCGGAAGGCTCAGAGGTAATATGAGGAAGTATTTCTTCAAGGAGAGGGTTGTAGATGCATGGGACAAGCTTCCTGAGGAGGTTGTAGAGTCAAAAACAGTGGGGGAATTCAAAACCTCATGGAACAGACATAAGGCAATTCTAGTGGGGGTAGGAAGAATTAGGCTGTTGGTTAACTAGGACCTGCAGCTTATTCGTTAGGTAGGGACATGGGCAGACTAGGTGGGCCAAGCAGTCCTTATCTGCCATCAAATTCTATGTTTTCTGTGTTTCTATGTTATGAAATTGCCATACCAGTCAGGCCTCCCTGGGCCCCACATGCCACCCCAGGCCTAGGTCTCCCTCATCTTACTTAGTATCTAGTAGAGAAATCTACCACTTCAATATGTCTGGTGCAGCAGTTAAATTTAGAACAGCTGAATAAAGAGAGGGCATCCACCCTCAGAGCTCCTTATCTACCCCTCAAAACCCTCCTAGGGCTTCTAACCACCAATCCTCTCAGCTATCCCTCATCCATTACCTCCCTAATCCTGCCCCCCTCCACTGCTGTGACATCATGCCACCCCTATTAAATTGTTCGAAATGATTTAGATTCAACATGTATGGTTTACATTATTGTTTTACAAAATAACTTGTGGGGATAAGGTACCACACTGTGTCTTCCTTGGCACACCTAGTTTTTTTCATACTTTGTAAAGTGTAGCTGCATACTTGGTCTCCATTGACTGCCACATGTCATAAAGTGAAGGAGACAGGAGTGCACACACAGTTTACAGATGCAGTGGGCATTTCAGAATAGTCAGTCCTGTGCAGCATTTTTCTGTTTAGTTTGCCCACACTGCTCTGAAAATGTGATGGTAGATGAAGGGAGGGTGCGGCAGACTGGGAAAGCAACTTTATGGTAAAATCATGGAAACTTTACAATATAAGAAAAAACATCAGACATCTTGAAATCTTTTATTTATAGATAGCCTGACAGTAAAATTGCAACTATTGGCTATCAACTAGTGATCACAGTGGAACCTATGACACTCCGCCATGTCCAAGATGGCTGCTGCTGTGTACTGTGCATACGTTAGTGGTCACGCATGCGCAATACAGTTTTTTGGCCATCTTGGACATGGTGGAATGTCCCTGATTCCACCGTGACTGCTGACAGAGGAAAATAAATAGTGCAGTGCAACTTCAGATGGAAAGAATGAGTGGAGTACAGTGCTTCACAGATGTGGAGACAACTGTGTTGCAACTGCATCATGTTGTTCAGTTGGAAGGAATGATCGAGTCCTTTCTGATAGCAAGAGGTCTGCAGGGCTATGCCCTTTGCAGCCCTAAAAACTATCACAAAAGGTAAAAAAACTATCGCCAGAGGTAAAAGATATTATGAGTAGTTTAAATGTTACCTTGATGAACATTTAAACTAGCTGAGGGTGGTGGTGGAAGGAAGCAGGGAACATAAACTGCCCCCCCACACACAAACTGGAGTAGTCAGCAGGGAGAACCCTAAGTGAGACAAATCCCCAAGGGTACGAAATAGAAAGTTAGTAATGAAGAGAGATGGGAATGTGATCAGAGGCAGTAAGGAGAGAGAGGGAAAAATGGGGGTTGTCGAGCACGGTGGCACTCGGGTTGAAGGCCATGTGTGCCAATGTTTTAAGTCTGGGAAAAAATTCTGGACTTAGAGGCCTTTATGGCAGAGGCTGACCTGGACATTGTTGCCATTACAGAAATATGGTGTACTGAGATTGATGACTGGGCAATTACCATTCCAGGCTGTACTCTGTTCAGGAAGGACAGGGTTGGAAAAAAGGGGGAGGAGTTGCTTTCTAAGTGAGACATAGAATAACTGTGACAGACATACAGGGAATACAGGGAGGGGCAGAAGTACAGTGGGTCACCCTAGAGATGGGGAATGGAGCAAGTATTCACACTGGCATAATCTACAGTCCTCCGGCCTTGGGGAGGGGTGGTGGGAGTTGGATATGGTTCTGGGGGAAGCCATACAAAAGATGGCAAACAAGAGGGAGATGCTGCTGGTGAGCAACTTCAATCTGTCGGATGTAGACTGGAACATCCAAACTACAGCTACAGCTAGGAGCAGGGACTTCCTGGACACCCTGCAGGGGGGGTGAGTCCTCAGGCAACTAGTTAGGGAGCTCACTTGTGAGGGGGAAATACTGTACCTTGTACTAACCAAGAGGGACAATGTTGCACACTTCACAGTAAGTGACCACTTGGGGACCAGTGATCGTCATATTGTGTGGTTCAGTATAAGGACTGGGGCAGAATCAAACCACACAAGGACAAGGGTACTGGACTTCAGGTGGCCAATTTAAAAAAAGTGGTGAAATGCCTCAGGAATGTCCTATCAGGAGGGAGGACTTGATGGAGTGGAGGAACTGGGCAAAACTAAAGGGGCATAAAGAAGGCAACAAATCTCTGCATCAGGCTAATAAACAAAGCCAAAAGCAAAAGAGACTGCTATCGTTCTCTAAGCAGGTGGTAGAGAAAGTAAGAGCAAAAAAGTTAGCATTCATCAGGTATAAGAAGACACAGAAAATGAGAATAGGGAACTGTCTCTGTAGAAACAGGCAGGGAAATGGCTTAGGAGTGCAAAGGCACAAACAGTGGAGAAAATTGCCCAGGAAGTAAGGAAAGGGGACAAAACATTTTTTTAGGTATGTTAGCAAAAAGAGAAAGGCCAGGGGAGGGATTTTATTTTTATTTATTTATGTGTGTCTAGGATTACGAAGTACTTTTGAGTCAAGGCTCTTTTACAAAGGTTCCACATCATGGATTGTAAGACTAAGAAGGGAAAGGGGGGATTATGAGGAGTGGGACCAACAAACAGTAGACATCTTGAACAAACACTTTTGTTCAGTGTTCACAGAGGAAGGGGAAGGAGAGGCCCCAGAAAAGTGACAGGAACATCAAAGGAAGGGCAGTGGACACTAGTCCATTTACAGAGGAGTCCTGAAGCAACTCACAAATCAGAAAGAGGATGAAGAAGTGGGGCTAGATGGAGTCCATTCAAGGATTCTGAGGGAACTCAGGGAGGTACTGGCTGCACCTCTAAAATTCCTGTTCAACCTCTCATTGGAGATGGGAGAGGTTCTGGGGGACTCTAGGAAGGCAAAAGTAGTTCCACTTTACAAAAGTGGCAATAGTGATGAGGCCAGCAACTACAGCCCAGTCAGTCTAACTTCGGTGGAGAAGAAATTATTGAAATCACTTCTGAAGGAAAGGATAGTGGAATATCTTGAATCCAGTGATTTACAAGACAAAAGACAGCATGGATTCATGGGGGGGAGGGGGTATCAAATGAATCTTATAGATTTTTTTGACTGAGTGATCAGGGAATTGGATCAGAGATGACCAGTGGATGTGGCCTACCTTGATTTCAGCAAAGCCTTTGACACCATCCCACATAGGAGATTACTAAGCAAGTTGGGTAGCCTAGGAGTGGGGCAAAAGGTGGTAAATTTGGTAAGAAATTGATGAAGGGATAGGAGACAGAGAGTGGTGGTAAATGGAGTTCACTCTGAAGAAGGAAGAGTGACCAGTGGGGTAGCTCAGGGATCTGTACTAGAACAAGTTTTCTTTAATGTCTTTATTAGTGACAATGCAAAGGGGCTGGAGGGAAAGGTCTGCCTATTTGTGGATGACACTAAAATCGACAACAGGGTAGACACCCTGGGGGGTGGAAAAAATGAAAGAGGATCGGAAAAGGTTTGAGGAGTGGTCAAGGGTATGGCAACTTGCTTTCAATGCAAAAAAGTGCAAAATCATGCACGTGGGACACAGAAACTCAGGGGAGGAGAACATAATAGGAGGAGAGGTATTTGTGAGACCAAACAAAAAAAAGAGAGCTGGGAGTAATCATATCAGATGACCTAAAGGTGGTTAGGCAGTGTTACAAGGCAGACGAGAGAACTAGCAGGATGCTGGAGTGCATAGCAAGGGGCATCAACCTTTGGCAAGGTTGGAGGAATGGTCAGAAGTATGGCAGCTAGGATTCAATGCAAAGAAGTGCAAAATAATGCACCTGGGAAGCCAGAACCCAGGGGAAGAATACACAATGGGTGGGGAAGTATTAACAACAGCAAAAAAGGAAAGAGACCTGGGGGTAATCATATCAGATGACCGTAAGGTTAGCAAGCAATATGAGAAGGCAATAGGAAGGGCTGGGGGTATACTGGGATGTATAGGGAGAGGCATCAGCAGCAGAAAACAGGAAGTTGTTATCCCTCTGTACAGACAGTTGGTGTGACCCCATCTAGAGTACTGCATCCAGTTCTGAAGACCCCATCTCCGCAAGGACATAGACAGGATAGAGGCAGTCCAGAGGAGGGCAACTAAAATGGTGCAGGGTCTGCAAGAGAAGCCGTATGAGGAGAGACTAAAGGAGCTTAATATGTATACCCTTGAGGAAAGAAGGGAGAGGTGGACATGATAGAAACTTATAAGTACCTCAGTGAATCAACAAAGTCCAAGAGGGTAGCATCTTTCAGAAAAGAGATGTGCAAGAACAAGGGACACAATTTAAAGATAGAAGGGGTGGTTCAGGGCAATGTGAGGAAGTATTATTTCACAGAAAGGGTAGTGGATGCATGGAACAGCCTTCCTGAAGAGGTTGTGGGGTCTAAAACCTGGGAGAATTCAAGAATGCATGGGACAGACATAAGGCAATTCTTGTGGGGGGGGGTAGGAAGAAATAGGCTGTTGTTTAACTAGGATCTGCGGCCTATCCTGTAGGTAGGGAAATGGGCAGACTAGATGGGCCAAGCGGTCCTTACCTGCTGTCAAAGTCTATGTTTCTATGTTTCTATCATCAGCAGAACGAGAGAGCTGGAGTTACCCCAGTATAGACCACTGGTGAGACCTCTCTTGGAGGGTTCCACCATGTCGGTTAGACAACAAAATTATTGACTGACATTACATCAACAACAAAATTCTGACGGTGACCATGTCACCCAGCAATCATGCTGCCCGACTATGATTGCGGCAAAGCACCAGAGCACATCCTGGCTGGTCGTAGGGGGCTTTGTCCCTCACACCCCATGAAGAATAATATAATCACCTCCAAGTCAGAGGTGTGGGGGGAAACAGTGCAACACCCTTGGGGTGGCAAGATGATGTGTGCTGCAAAATCCCGATCTACATAAGGCTGTAGATTGGGTTGCAGTGCCCAAATTTCCATTGATGTAGGGATTTTGCTGCATTGATGGCACACCCACCTGGAGCACTGTGTCCAATTCTGGAGATCTCATCTCCAGAAGAATGTAGAAAGAGCTGAGGCAGTTCAGAAGAGGGCAAACAAAATGGTGCAGTGTCTGCATCAAAAGCCCTATTAGGAAAGACTGGAGGACCTTTATATGTATACACTGGTAGAATGGAGGGAACGAGGGCATATGAGAGAAAGTTTCAAATACATCACAGGTATAAATAAGGTTCAAGAGGGAAGCATCTTTCAGAAAAAAAGATGCTCAAGGACAAGGTATCATGCTATGAAGCTGGAAGGCAATAGACTCAGGGGAGATGTGAGGAAGTACTTGTTCACAGAGATGGTGGTGGATGTATGGAACAGTCTCCCAGCTGAGGTAGTGGGGGCCAAAACTGTAATGAGGGTCAAGAAAAAATTGGATAGGCATAAGGAAACCTTAGTGAAAACTCCAGGGCGGATAAGCCAGAAAACAAGTAGGGTCATTCCTGGGTAGGGTAGAATTTGAAGTGGATAAATAGGAAAGGCAGAGCAAGATCTCTTGCAGACCGCAGTCCTTAACAGAGTGGGTCAGAAGGCATGGAAATTAGTATTATGACTGCTTGCGAAAAAAGCCTTATTCGTGGACTGAAGGTGCAGAGAGGGAATTCTCAGGAAACTGAGGTGAAATGGAGGTATAACGAGTAAGCAGACTGAAATTTGCTGTTAATTCATTGAAAGGTTATGGTATTTAAAGGAGGGAAAAATGAGGAAACAGATTGTTAAAGTGTGTATCATTATGTTCTTTTTTATTTGTTTCAGCAAGACTGAGTGTGTGGCAGTTTGTTCTTTTATTTTAGCAGGATTGAGTGAAATAGTTGACTGGGTTCAACAAACATAGTGACTGTAGCTTGGTTACTTTGTGGGTTGTGGTAGCTGAGTGGGCATAACAAACAAGCCAAGAGGGATCAGATTATTTGATATTGTAGAATTTGTTTATTACACACAAAGAAATTGAATTTGTACCAGTGTATTAGCATTTGAATAGATAACTTTTTGATTGTTTCTGGATACAGAACATCAGAAGTATCAGCACTGACTAGATTATTGGAGGTGGAGGGGAGCCAGTAAGCAACGTCGCAAACCAAAGGCAGTCAATTGGCAGGAGGAACTCAGTGAGGATCAGAGTTTGAATTTGAAGGGGATAAATAGGGAAGGCAGAGCAGGAGCTCCAGCAGACCGCAATCCTTAACAGAATGTGCTGGAGGGCTTGGAAAACAGAGTTTCGACTGCCTGTGAAAAAAACCTTCTTCATGGACAGATGGTGCAGAGAGGGGATTCTGGGGAAATGGAGGTATAGAGAGTAAGCAGATTGAAATGTGCTGATGATTTGTTAAAAGAGTACAATGTTCAAAGGAGGGAAAAATCAAGGGAAAAGATTGTTAAAGTGTGTGGCATTTTGTTTTGTTTTTTTCATGTCAGTAGGGTTGAATTTGGGGCATTTTGTTCTTTTTTTGTTTCAACAGGATTGAGCGAAATAGCTGACTAGGCTCAACAAACACAGCAAGTGACTGTAGCTTGGATACTGTGTGGGTTGTGGTAGCTGAATGGGCTTAACAAACAAGCCAAGCAGGATCAGATTATTTGATAATGTGGAGTTTGCTTATTGTGCACAACAAAACAGAATTTGTACTAGTGTACTAGTGTTTGAATAGAATACTAAATTCAAACTTATGGGGGTAGTTGATTGTTTCGGCACTGAACAACAGTAGAAGCAGCACTAGATTAACCCAGGCACTCAGCCCTCCCACCCACCCAGGTTCATCCAATCTTTATAGGGGCAAAGGGGAGAAAAAAACAATATCCTGCTTCCAGCAGATAAGGGAGAAAACTACAGAGTTCACAACCACACGCCCTAGATCTGCAGAGTGGAAGGGTTTAAACTTGCTTCTTGAAATTAGTACTGTAGGGTGTAAGGTATAAAGAGGGAAAATCCACATGGATTCATCCAATTTTCTGGGGACAAAGGGAGAGAAAAACAACAACTTTCTGATTCCCAGCAGATAAGGTGGGAACTACCAGAGTACACAGCTACAGGCTCTGCATCTGCAGAGTGGAAGGGTTTAAATGTGCTTATTGAGATTAGTACCCTAGGGTGTGAGGTATAAAGAGGGAAAAGAAAGACAAAAAAAAACATTTAAAGAGGCATCGATTAGTCTGTCTAAAAGGGAGCATCAAATAGGACTTCTGGGAGTGGTCAGCCTGTAGGTTAATTATTGGATCCAGTAAAGGTTTTTTTTAAGGGGTAGCAGGTAAGACAAAATATAGGGAGAAAGTATGATGGGTGTGGTGCAGTGGTGGTGGGGCGGCAGTCTTCAGGGAGATGTCCTAGATACTGCGGTGCTGCTCCATCTGTAGGCACCTCTCTGGGCTGAGGGAGGAGGCTTCCAGACTCAAGGCCAAGATGGCTTGGGATAGGAGGACCGTCACCCCAACTCAGCGACCAACAAGTCCACCTCTGCTACCTCAAAGGGTGCCAGGAGCTAGGAGAGGCTGGACAACTGTGGGCTGGGGGAGGGTTAGGGTGGTGGGAGTAGGCACATCCCAAATCCTATACCACTATGCAACTCCTACACCACACTGGTGGGGCAGGACTGTCCCACAGAGGCATCCAAGGTAGTGGATGGGACAGATGTGGAGGTCCTCCATGGTGGAGACCCCAGGGGGGTGGCAGTTTACCCCAGAGGAGGAGGAGGAAGCAAATCCTAGTGGGGGACTTAATAGTAAGGGAGATACAGTTGGGGAAAGTTAGTGATAAGGAGAGGCTGGTGAGGTGCCTTCCTGGTGCCATGGCTCATCGGGATGAAAGGCAGATCCTAAGGATCACTGGGGAGGCAGGGAGCGAGGGAGAGCTAGATGCTATTATCCATGTGGGGACAAATGACCTGGTTGGGGAGCAGCCAGAAGTGATTCATGAGGCTTTCAGGAAAATGGGGAGGGGTCTTAGACAAGTAGCAAAATCTGTTACTTTCTCAGAAATGCTACCAGTCCATGACAAGGGGGATGACAAGAGGCTCCACACCACGAACTTCAACTTATGGCTGAGGAAATGGTGCAATGAAGAGGGATTCAGATTGATTGGGAACTGAGGCTCCACCTGGAGGGATAGAGGCTTGTACAGGGGAAATGGCCTGCATCTCTCTAGGAGGGGAACTGAGATCCTTAGTGAAAAGTTTAAATGCTGCATTAGTAAGCATGTAAATTAGCCAAGGGGGGAGGTGGAATAAGAAATATGGACAAAGTCTGCCCCCCACCACATCCTTACAGCAGCAGCAGTTGGAATCCCGAGGGTGAGATGCCCCAAATGGATAAAACATAAATAGGCAACAAAGAGGAAGAGGGTAAGAGAAAGAGGATAGAAAATAGTGAGGGAAAAAAGGGAGGGAAAAAGGGCACGAGGAAGGGAGGTAGCAGTACAAAATGGAGTGTCACGTTTGCAAATGCTCGAAGTTTGGGCAACAAGATGTCAAACCTAGAAGCTGTCTTGGCAGCAGGATACCTGGCCATAGTAGCAATTAAGGGACCTGGTGCAGTGAAAAACATGACTGGAAGGTAACCATACTAATATATGCGCTATTCAGGAGGGACAGGGTAGGAAAAAATGGAGGAGGGGTGGCTCTGTACATGACAGACAACATTAGGGCCATGGAAATACAGGGAAGACAGAGTAAAACAGAGGCATTGTGGGTCACTCTGGAGACAGGGAAGGGGTCCGCTATTAGGATAGTGGTAATCTACAGACCTCTGGCACAGGGAGAGGAGGGAGATAAGGGTATGATGGTAGAAATCCAAGGGATGGCAAA
Source organism: Neoceratodus forsteri (assembly GCA_016271365.2). NCBI lineage: Eukaryota > Metazoa > Chordata > Ceratodontiformes > Ceratodontidae > Neoceratodus > Neoceratodus forsteri. The sequence continues at coordinate 118,104,419 of CM028136.1, read as the reverse complement.
CAAGGGCAAGGTACTACTAGTGGGGGACTTCATTCTGCCAGATGTGGATTGGAGCCTCCCAGCTGCAGCATCAGCTAGAAGTAGGGATATCCTTCATTCCCTGTAGGGGGCGTTCCTCAGCCAACTAGTTAAAGAACCCACTCATTGGGGGCGGGGGGGCATTACTGGACTTGATACTGTCAAACAGGGATAGAGTCACTGACATCACAGTGGGAAGCCACCTGGGGACCAGTGATCATCGTACAGTGTGGTTTAACATAAGGACCAGGTTGGTACTTAACCATACTAAAGCAAGTATCCTGGACTTTAAGAAGGTTGATTTCAAGAAAATAGGAAAGTGCCTCAAGGAAGACATAGATTAATATTGGACAAAAATTAGAAAGGCAATTGAGAAGGCAATGGACCTGTGTATTAGGTAGGTTAAGAAAAGCATGAAAAGAAAGAGATCACTATGGTTCTCCAGAGAGGTTAAAGGAAAAAAAAAGTCAGGCATTCAAATGGTACAATATGACACAAAAGGAAAAGGATATGGAGAGTTATCAGGGAAAAGAAAGAGAGGTATGGAGGGCAGTTAGGAAAGCAAAAGCATGAACTGAGGAAAACATTGCCAAATCAGCAAAAAAAGGTGATAAAACATTCTTTAGGTACATAAGTGAAAAAAGGAAAAAAAGCAAGGCAGGGATAGTAATAATAAAAAGGGAAGGGGGAGAGGGAAGTGTCGAGGAGGACCAGAAGAAAGCTGACTTACTGAATAATTACTTTTGTTCAGTATTCAAAACGGAAGGGGTAGATGATAGCCCACAGATAGAGAAGAAGGGCATTAAGGGAAGGGAGGTGGACATTAGACCTTTTACAGAAGAGAAAGTCCTCAGGGAACTAACAAAACTAAAAGTAGACAAGGCAATAGAGCTGGATGAGATTCTTCTCAGGATACTTAAGGAACTGAAGGAAGAACTTTCTGCACCTCTGACAGCCCTGTTCAATATATCAATGGATAAGGGGAAGTTCTGAGGACTGGAGGAGGGCAGATTTGGTCCCCCTACACAAACCTGGGAAGAGGAAGGAGCCAGGAAACTACTGAACTGTAAACCTGACTTTGGTGGCGATCAAGATTATGGAAACACTACTTAATGAAAGGACTGAGGAATAACTAAAAAACAGTGGTTGCAGGATCTGAGGCAGCATGGGTTCATGGGGGAGATCTTGCCAAACAAACCTGATCAAGTTTTTTGAATGGGTGACCAAGAACGTGGATCTGAGAATAGTGGATGTGGCCTACCTGGTTTTCAGTAAGACCTTCAATACCTTTCCACACAGAAGAATGGTAAACAAGCTAGGCAGCCTGGGAGTGGGGCCAACATTGTAAAATGGATATGAAGCTGGTTAAATAACAGAACTCAGAGGGTGGTGGTAAATGGAGAATACTCTTAGGAAGGTAATGTAACCAGTAGAGTGCTTCGGGGGTCAGTACTGGGACCGGTCCTCTTCAATGTCTTTATTAGTGACATCATGGAGGGGTTGTAAGGAAAGATATGCCCATTCACGAATGACACAAAAATCTGTAACAGAGTGGACACACCGGGGGTGGGGGATGAAAGAAGCTCTAAAAAAGCTGGAAGACTGTTCAAGGGTTTGGGGCAACTACGCTTCAGTGCCAAAAAAATCTAAAATCATGCACATAGAGCACAGAAACACAAGCTCAACATACCAGAAGGGGGGGGGAGGTGTTAGTGAACCCAAAACAGGAAAGGGATCTGGGGGTCATCATATCTAATGACCTGAAGGTAGCAAATCAGTGTGATATGGCAGTGGGAAAGGCTAGTAGGATGGTGGGATGCATAGGGAAGGGCACCACCAGCAGAAAATGGGAAGTAGTGGTACCCCTGTACAGACTTATGGTGAGGCCACACTTGAAGTACTGTGTCTAGTTCTGAAGGCCCCATGTCAGGAAGGACATAGATCATGTGGAAGCGGTACAGAGAAGTGCAACCAAAATGGTGCACAGTATGCATCAGGTCCTACAAGGAAAGACTCCGAAAATTAAATGTGTGCTCACTGTAGGAAAGGAGAGAAAGGGAAGACATGATAGAAACATTGAAATAACTAGAGGGTATCAACAAGGTCAGGATGGGGACAATTTTGCACAGAAACAGATGATCAAGGACAAGGCTGCATGATATGAAACTGGAAGTGGGAGATTTATAGGGGTTGTGAGGAAATATTTCTTCATGGAAAGGGTGTTGGATGCCTGGAACAACCTCCCAGCAGAGTTTGTGGGTGCAGAAATTGTAACAGGTTTCAAACATGCATGGAATACTCAGGGGGACCTTAGAAACAGGGCTGGGGGGATAAAGGCCAGAGATCAATTAGGGTCTATGGTAGCACAGTAGGCAGGGACTTTAGGGCAGACTATGTGGACCAAGTGGTTCTTATCTGCCATCAAATTCAATGGGCCCAATTCTAGAATCCACCTGCATCTGATGCAACTTGAGGCCAAGAAGGGGACTGCATCGGACGCTGCTGCGGCAAACATAATTTTCACTATTCCAGAAGGTTGGTGACTTGCACCAGACCTACAGGAATAGCTGCAATATATGGTCTGCTTCAGAAAGATTGATGCAGTCAGAGGCTATGGCCCAAGTACAGGACACATCCACGGATAAGTGCACAGGGGAGGAACTAGGTGCCTCAAGAAGCACCAAGCCCAGAACCCAGGCACAATAGGGCAGCTGCCACAAGGCTGTGGCATGGGATGGGTGGTCACCATAGGGCAGCATCCCTATACATTCTTCATGCCCATGTGCCACCACTGTGTACCCCCTGCCATTGCAGATGAATGGCAGCTCCTGGCAATCCCTGATAGATGTGGTGGTGGTATAGTGCCCACTCCCAACCCCACAGAGCTCTGATCATCTTTGCCATGTAGAAAATGTGATGCTCTAGTCTCAGTCCAACCCCCTCCATTGCTCAATGCTTAAGTGGAAGATGAGGTGGTATAGTGGACCCTCCACTTGAACTCCATTCTCCCCCGAGAATAATGCATGAATTTACTCTGTGGAACAGCACATCCCCTCCCCGATCTTCTGACCCAAGAAAAAAAGTCAGTCATACTCCCTGGTGATCTATTGGTCCCCCACCCTCCCCTTCAGGCATTGTCCAACCACCCCACTTCCCCATCCCCAACATGCTTCTGCTACTGGCACATCCCTCTGCATATCACCATGGCCAGACACAGAATGTGGTATGCACGTACTGTACAGCAGTACCGGCATACCGCATTCTGTGGCTGGCTGTGGTGAGGTGCAGAGGGATCTGCCAGTCACAGAAGTGTGTCAGTGATAGGGAGAGTGGGGTGGTTGGGCAATGACTGATGGGGAGACAGGGTGGTGGACCACTAGACCACCAGGGAGTATGTTTGGCTTTTTTCGGGGGTCAGGAGATTGGGGTATTTGAAGAAACTATACCACAGGGGCAACTCTTGCATTATTGTCAGAGGAGAGTGGATCCTCTATACCACCACGGCTTCTACATAAGCATCGGGCAGTGGAGGAGAGGGCTACACTGCCAGGGAACTGGGTTTGACAGTACCAGCAAGAAGTTCCTGTGGCTGTACAGCAGTGCCCCAACAGCCACCATGGCTCCTCTCCTGCCCTTTGTGCTCCCCACTGTCAACTGTTCCCCCAGTTTCCCATGGCCCAACCACATAGACCACCTCCTGGATGGTCTATGTGGTGCTACCTGCTGTGTCCATGGCAGGACTTTCAAAATCTCCCAAAAGGGGATGTGGCAGCCCCACCATGGCACAAGCCCCCTTGTGACCTGGAGCACTGGGTTGCTGGATGCAGTTCTGGTGCAAGGGGCTTTGGTGTAGTCATGTCTGGGTCAGACACAGGCTGCTTTACAAAATTGCAGTTGGACGTAAGTTGTTTTGCTAATCACCACTTCTGTCACACCCTTTTGCTGCAAGTCCCTTACATCATTCTAACTCCATTAGGAATCAGGCCCTATGTTTCTATGGTTATTTGCATGATTTACTTGCCGTGGGGGAAAAAAAACTGTCTACAGTAGATGGCCACCATTTTCCTTTTACTATTTAAACTTACAAATATTAAAAGTACATACAAATTATGTCTTTTTGGAAAACAAACACCTGAATCTAGCTAAACAGGACCTGTTTAGTTAGATTCTGGAGGGTTTTTTTTACAAAGTTGCTAGAAATACCTTTTCTGGGCACCCAAAATCCAGGGTACCCAACACAGTGAGAGGAGCCATTCACCTGCTTTCTCAGTATGAAAACAGTGGGACTTTCTTGACTTCTGCAGCTGTAGCTGAACTCGTGCTGAGGGCTGCAGTGAGAGCAGTTAGCCAACATTGCCCTGGTATCTAATGGTGCCCCACATTGACATTCTTTTACATATATAATGTTTCCCTGGTGACTAGTAGTGTCTGCCACCCTCTGATTATTGCCCCATTATGTATGTTACATTTCCCTGTTATCTAGTGGCACTCCCTACCCTTTGACTGTCATCCCCATAATATATTTCTCTTTCCCTGGTGCCTTGTGGCACCTCCCCACCCCCTGATTGCCATTCCCATGATATATTTGTCTTTCCCTGGTGTTTGGTGGCAGCTCCACCCTCCAATCTTCATCTCTGTAATATATTTGTCTTTCCCTGATGTCTAGTAGGACCCCCACCCTCCGATTGCCGTCCCGGTTTGAAACAAAGAAAACTGTCCCTCAATGTTTTTTTTTAACCAGCAGAAAAAGACAATGGGCCCACACTGATCTGACCCTCAACTTCCACCTCCCACTCAGCACCCACCACCCCACAGCCCCAGTATAGTATACTCCCCACACACCCTCACTCACCTGAATAGGTCACATGGTGAAGATCCATGGAGACACATCTTGCTGCTGGATCCACTGACTACAATATGATAAATTAAATTAGGTGTGGTTCAAGGTATTTCAGTGGGGTTTTCAACTTTGATGCATAACTTTGTCAATTTTGTATATTTATACCATAAATTTTCAACATGTCCTTTTGGGGAAGCGACCTCGAGACAAATGGTGGTGAAATTATACAAATCAGGTCCAAAAGGCGATTTTGTGGTCACTTGGTGAAATCACCTTTCAGGCAGTATTTAAAAAAAATCACTGCCCTTGTTCATGAGAGGGGATCATAAGAATGCTATGTTGAACATTTGGGGTCAAAATATGTAAAAATTGTAACTTTATGGGCATACTGTGTGTTGACATTTTACTATGCTCACTCATAACTTTGGACATTTTAAATATTTTGACCCCAAATTTTCAAAATAGCCATTCTATACACCCCTTCATGATTGTGACAGCTGTCATTTTTCAAATCCTGGACAAAATGTGTTTTCACACCTGTGGCATGGAATGCATTTCAATGCTGCAGAATGATGTTTCATCAGGGATGAAAAATTCACTACCAGGTTCATGAGGTGTGGTAATAAGAAGGCTATTCTGACAATTTAGTGTATAAATATGGTAACATGCCAAGGTTATGCATAAACATAGCAGTATTTCAATGTTGACTCATAACTTCACTAATTTGCCTATTTTGTCTCCATACTTTCAACATAGCCATTTTTCCACACCTCCTCATAAACGTGACTTGTGTCATATTTTAAATCCTAGAAGAGATGTGTTTTCCCACTTCTGGTGTGAAATGACATTTTAGCCAGTGCACTATAAATAGTACATGACGTGTTAATGAGATGAATCACAAAACAAGTATCTTGAAAATTGTGAGTTAAAATTGAAAAAAAAAATTATTGACAAAGTGTGTGTGTAGTGCCATACTTAAACCTACCAGTTATGCTTTGTGAGCCCATGCTCTTGAGCTGAGTTCAGGACTGAGCTCAGTGACCCAGATGGATGGAGTGAGGGTGGAGGGATGGTGCTTTTATACAACACCCCCCCCAGCCAGTGAATCAAAGGTGCAGGGTTGTCCACATGGGACAGGGTACAATATAGTGAATGCAACTGTCTTCTTGGCATAGGGCCCCGGACCTCTTCATGATGTGTTATACATGAATTTGCTTTTAACAAGAAACACAAAGGACTTTAATTCAGCTGTCTTAGGTCTCACAGTAGCTTAGTCAGCAAACAAGCTCTAATGCACAATTAGAAAATATTCCTATGAATTAGAAAGTACAGTTACCCTGGTTTTATGAGCTGGCTGAGCCACAGTGTCATCATGATAACTGATTAAATTTGTGATTAAATGTGTGATTGATGTCAGTTAAACATTGGTGTGTGTTGTACTAATTATAAAATTGTTTAATAAGTAGCACCTGCACAGATCACCATATAAGCATTTGGATGTATTAACTAGACACCCCTGATGAGAAAGTCTTGTATACCTTGAAGTGCTGGGTTGTATTGCACTGGTATGTGAACCTTTCTTATTATCTATGATTAATGTGTGTAATATTTGCACTTGGTTATTTCAGTAAAAAATAATTTCAATGCAAGCCCGAATGCTGGTGTTCATTATTTTTTGGTATCTTTATATTCTCCAGCACCTGACCTGAGCTGAATGCCTCACCTTGTAGAATGTTGAACTTCTAGATCTCTTCACCCCCAGGTTGCAGAGGACCCTGTGCATTGACTGACAGATGCACCCTTTGCCCTGTGTATCTGTATCCATGGCCACATGAAAGCTCAAGGACTATAGGACCCTGTTCTTCCGCAGCCCAACAGACAGCCCTATGAATTCTTTGCATCCATCAGTTCATTGAGCCCTGCACTTTGTAGGTGGATGGAGTCTTCTCTTGGAGTAGGGCATCAGGTCCTGAAGAGACCTGCATCAATGAGGATATGATTCCACTATCTTGAAAAGAAAGAAAATTATTTGCAAAAAATGTTGTTAATGCACCAGTTAGGATAACTTAATGCCACAAATGTGGGGACATTTGGTGTTAGGGTTTCCAATTATAACTCCCCCACCCACGCCCCCCCCCAAGTAGCAAAAGGAAAAAACATTAGGGTTTTAGGTCTCCTGAGTCCTGGCGAATCCATGGAGGGGTCTTCCTTGAGGGTTGTCAATCCTAATGCTCACCCTCCCCCCAAGCCCATATACTCCAATCTGAAGAACATGGTACAGCTCCAATCCACTAGCTCATATAAATACACTCATCAAAGGTAGAGAAGTATGTCTTGCTACAGATTGCCGATTTATTTAGTTTTTGTTTACCAGGTAAGTACCATAGCCATGAAATTTCTATTTTCAGGCATGACCTGGGAGATTACAGTAGGTAGACAAGGAGTTACATTATGAGTACAGGTAGAAACAAAATACAGAGCAAACAGGATTATACAATGCTTGAGAATGTACACAGTTAGGCAATCGCAAGGGTAGGTAACAGGCTGAGTTAGAGTTTACACACAGTAACAAAAAATTCAAGTGATAACTATGACATGTAACAAGCACAACTGGGTTAAGAGCAGCTAAAGCAAAAAACAATTGAAGACATAAGTGCCAAAACCTGTCTGGATAGTCTAGGAAGAGTGAAAAGCAGTTTGTAGCAGTGGAGAAGTGAGGCTGGGTCTGAAATGCAAATTTAAGGGGTGGAGACTGGCTATAAATGAAGGAGCAGTAGTTGGTTTTAAACTGGGCATGACTGGAGGCTAGGCGAATGTCAAGAGGCAGGGAGTTCCAGACTTTGATGCTGAGTGAGAGAAAGCAAGGATTCCTTTGTTTAATTTACATCTAGGTATTTGCAGCAGCGATTTGTCAGTTGATCGTAGACCATTGGAGGAGGACAGCGGAATTAGTAGGGAGGGCAGCAAGATAGAGATCCTTGATCTAATAACATTATCAGTCAGGGAGCCATGGGCAAGAGTTTGAGCCAAGGCAGGGGGTAGCCAATTTAAGTCAGCATAGCGCTGACAATGGTGCTTCGACCAGGGAGAGGCCGAAGCATACCTGCAGATGATGTTATAAGTCGTGTGCCATTTCCTGAGGAGAGTAGTGGACAAAGTAAGATAAGTAACTACCCCGCAGGATAATGATGGGAGCAAGATCCCATGGGCTATGGCTAATCTAGCTGCCTGTGTAAGGACATAGCTGGTTTTGCAGGCTACAGCAATTTATGCATTAACTGATTTACATGTAGACATTACATGCTCATCAAAGTTTAGATTTCCAACAAGGAGTACTCCAAGATACTTGAAAGAGCATACTGGCTTGAGGACTATGCCACCTTGACCTGAGACTGTAAATAGATCCAGGTTTTTGTTTAATTTGACTCCTGAACCAAACAGCATTTTAAGTGTTTTATCAGCATTAAGGATTAGCTTATGATGGAAGAGCCAGGATTAAATAGATTTAAAAGCAGTAGTAAGGGTCAGGTTTATATGGTGAATGTTCTTATCATGACAGTACAAGACCAGATCATCTGCACAGGGGATGGGTGAGCAATCAGGGCTATTTGACGAGATACTATTTATAAAAATGGAAAAGAGGAGGGGTCCTAATATCGAACACTGGGGAACACCAAGGTTAATGGCCATTGAGCTAGAGATAGCAGAACTGAATCTAACAATTTGAGTTCTATTAGATAGACAGCTATTGAAACAGGTCACTGAGTTTGGTGAGAAATCAAGGGCTAGGAGATTATCTAGTAGAAGAGGATGATCAGCAAGGTCAAACACCTTTGTCAGGTCAATAAAAACTGCCCTTGTGAGGTGGCCATTGTCCATTGCAGTTAAAGTATCATTTGTGAGATGAAGCAAGGCCATGGAGGTGCTATGACCTTTGCGAAAGCCATACTGAATTGGGGAGAGAAGTTTATATTTAGTAATGTATTCTGTAACTTGTATTGATACTAGCTTTTCCATTGTTTTACTTAGCACTGGTAGAATAGCTATAGGCCTATAAATAGCCATATCTCTTTTACCACTCTTCTTAAAAACTGGGGTGATTCTAGCCATTTTCCAGACATCTGGGACAATTCCATTACAAAGGGAGAGGGTATAGATCCTTGATAATGGCTGGGCAATGAATGGTGCAGTCAGCTTTAAAAGTTTAACTTCTACACCATCAGAGCCTACACTAGTGTTATCAGAAATGGTATGCAGCAGGCCTAGGACATCAGATTTTGAAACCACCTTGAAGTAGAATGGAGGGAGAAATGCAGCAGGAGTGGGTGGACTGGTCAGAGATAAGGGCTGACCTTAGAGGAAAGGCAGATGTGAAGCTGGACAGGTCAGAGAATTGTTTATTAAATGCTTCCACAATTGTCCTAGGGCTGTTGCAGTGAACCCTGCTAATGATCATATAATTTGTCAAAGGAGTATTTTTAGCACCCAGGAAGGATTTGACTTGAGTCCAGAATTTCCTGGCATCACCTGATGCTTCCAGAATGAGCATCTTACAATATATGCTTTTTGCTCCACTTATCCACTTTTTGCAATCTTTTCTCTGGGTTCTGTAGGTATGGTAGTCTGAAGTAAGTCCAGTTTTTCTGAAATACCTCCAGCTCTTAGCTCTAACATGTAATGCAGCCAGGAGGTCTTTGTTTAACCACTTGGTGGGTGACACGCGAACCCCCCAGGTAACAAGGGGTGTATGCCTATCCTGAATTTCACGAAATTTGTCTAAGAAGTAATCTAGTGCCACTTGTGCATCCAGGGATTGAGAAAGACAGGACCAGTCAATAGTTGAGACTTCATACTGGAACTGTGCCTGGTTCAGATTAATGTAATTCCTGAAAGTGATATAGCATGGGGGCTGAGACTGGGAGCTAGAGTGTTGTTGTTGTACCTTACTTCATGTAACGCCCTGCCCAAACAGTTCAGAAATTTGGACTGAAATTTTCAGGGTAGAAAGGGCTTGTCCCACAGATGTGCTTTTCACTTGTTTGGTAAAAAAATATTAAACCATTCCAAAGTAATTCAATTTTAAAATTTCTGTTTGTGAACATGCTCAGTACAGTCTTTTGGATAAATGTTTGGAATGAAAAAAAGGATTTGTCCTTAAAAAAAGGACTCTTTTTCATTTGGGGCCAATTCTTTTTCATTTGTAATAATCCTTTTTTTTCAATTGCCACCGTCTTGTTTTCTATTTTCTTTGAAAAAAAAAAATCAAAACCCACAAAAGTGACATCCTGTAGAGAGACTGAGACATCTGTCATGCTCATCAGGACTCTGTTAGGTGGATTCTGCAGTTAACGGTTGAAAACTGACTCCAAAATATGTTTTGTTTTTCTTTGTTTAACCTTTGTTTTTCTTTTGTTTTTCTTTGTAAATCCTTTTTTGCCATTCACTTCCATTTTTTACATATGGGCTTTTACATTCAGACGAAACGGGGTCCCTTGATATGGAAGAAGATTTTGCAGTTCGTTTTTTTCAGCTTTTTCCATATCACCTTTTTCATTCAGATGAAAAAGGATCCCTCAATAAAGGAAAAGATTTTGGACTTAGATTTTTTCCTGTTTTTTTTTTGTTTGTTTGTTTGTCCTTTTTCATTTAAACAAAAACAAGATCCCTTGATATGGAAAAAAATTTTGGACTTTTCTCCCCTCTTTTTACGTATGACCTTTTTCATTAAAACAAAAAAAGATCCTTTCAAATGCAAAAAGAGTTAGGACTTAGTTTTATTGTTATTCTTTTTTTTTTGTTTGAAGGAATCCCTTTTCATTTCCTTTTTTTGTTTGATACATAAAAGGATTCATTCAAACAGAAAAATTATTTTGTATGCTGTCCCTGTATTTTTTTTTTTTATTTTCCTCTGGTGTCTAGTGGAACCCCACACCCTCGGATTGCTATCCCTGTAATTTTTTGCCCCTGGTGTCTAGTGGTACTCCCATCCTCTGATCACCATCCCCTTGATTATATAATTTATCCCTGTTGTCAAGTGGCACCCCCCACCCTCCATTCACCATCTCTGTAATTATGAGATTTATCCCTGGTGCCTAGTGGAACCCCCACACTCATTTTACCATCCTGTTATTGTAACATGTATCCCTGTTGTCTAGTGGTGCCCCCACCCTCTGATCACTATCCCCATAATTGTAACATTTATCCCTGGTGTCTAGTGGTGACTCCCACCCTCAGATTGCTATCCCCAATTGCATTATTTTTTCCTGGTGTCTACTGGTGCTCCTCACCCTCTGATTGCCATGTCCATAAGTACAGTGTGTTTCCCTGGTGTCTAGTGGCACCCCCGCCATCTGATCATCATTGGGTGTGAAATAAAGAAAATGGTCCCTTGATGTCTTTTATTTAACCTGTAAAGAAAGAAAACAGTCCCTCATTGATCCACTCCCCGGCCACCCTCTCAGTCAGCACCCATGACTCCGCACCGACCCACACCCTCCCACACACCCTCACTCACCTGAACAGGTCCCAGAGTGAAGATCCAGTCTCCAATCAAAGTCACATCTTGCTGCTTTGACTGGTGACTGCTGTATGAGAAAGTAAAGTAAGTGCGGTTCAATGTATTTCAAAGGGGTTTTCAACTTTGGTGCATAACTTTCTTATTTTTTCATATATTGACATCAAATTTTCAACATGGCCTTTTTGAGACTCCACCTCATCAACAAATGTGGTGGAATTCCATAAATCCAGCCAGAAAGGTGATTTCATGGTTGCTTGGTGCAATTACCTTTCAGGCAGGATTTCAAAGATTTCACTACCCTTGTTCATGAGGAGGGGTCGTAAGAAGAGTATGTGGAAAATTGTGGGTCAAAATATGTTAAATTGGCAAAGTTATGAACATCCATTGAAATTTAGCTACTCTCCCTCATAACTTTTATAATTTTAAATATTTTCACTCCATATTTTCAGCATAGTCATTGCTTTAACCCACCTCATGATTGTGACAGCAGTCATTTTTCAAACCTTAGCCAAAATGTGTTTTCATGCCTGTGGTGTGGAATGATGTTGTGGTGGCATGGAATGACATTTAGGTGGGTATTTAAACATTTTTAGTACCGGGTTCATGAGGTGGGGTAATAAGAAGGCTATGCTGACAGTTTGGTTGCGGTGCTCCTACAAATGGAAGTGCATGGCCCAGAGTGCCCAGCTGTTCCACAGCAACATACATGTGCACAACTATGGAGAGATGGGAGTGAAGGGCCTAGAGGTCTGTACTCCCACAGGCAAATAAGGATATGATTACACTATCTCAAAAATTATGGATAGATGGGAGTGCAGGACCCATCCATCAGGCAAATAAGGATATGATTATTCTATCTCAAAAAGTAAGGAAATTGTTTGCAAAAAATTATGTCAATGCAACATTTAGGGTTTGGCCTAAAGCAAAAATGTGGGGAAATATTGTTTTAGAGTTTTCAACCCTAAAACCCCACCCATCACCCCTAAAAAAAAGGAGTGCAGTCTTCCTTGGGGTTGTCAATCAATCAATCAAAACTCTATTTATAGAAAGGCACCTTTCTAAAAACCAAGGCGCCTATACATCACATAATAAGACAATATTAATAAAAGCAATAAAATTAACCATGCTAATAATACTTAAAAATCACTATACACTTGTTTAAAAAGATATGTTTTAAGTGCTCCCTTAAAGGTTTCAACGGTCAGGCAATCTCGTACTGGCGGTGAGAATTGACAGGGTCGGGGCCACAAAACTAAAAGATTTGGCCTCGGAGGTCTTCAAATGAACCCTGAGAATCTCTAGCAATCCCTCATCAGTGGATCAGAGAGAGCAGGGGGAACAGTAGAGATGAAGAAGATCTTTCAGGTAGCTAGGTCCCTGATCATGTAGGTCCTTATAGGTCAGCAAACTAACCTTAAAGGTGATATGCCAGCATATTGGCAGCCAGTGCAGTCCGCGAAGCACAGGTGTTATATGACTGGTCCTAGAAGAACCAGTCAATAGTCTGGCTGCCACGTTCTGCACTAGCTGCAAGTGGTGAATATCAACCCCCGGTAGCCCAAGATACAGGGAATTGCAGTAGTCAAGACGGAGGTAATGAAGGCGTGGACCAAAGTAGGAGATCATCGGGAGGAACCAGGTGCTTCACCCGGGCAATGTTCCTCAAGTGGTAAAAAGAGGCTTTGATAACTGCCAACACCTGTGATTTAAGTGTCAAACAGCTGTCAATAACAATGCCCAGATTTTCCACCCGGTCTGAGGTAGTTAGCTGGACACCCCGAGCCATAAGCCGAGGAGATCCAGCCAACAAACCTGCCTCCCGGCAACCTAGGTCCACGACCAACACCTCAGTTTTTCTTGGATTCAACTGCAGCCAACTCACATTCATCCAGTCCTGGATTTCGGCAAGACAGTTATTAAAAACCGAGAGAACGGCATCTTGGCCGGGTACAAAGGACATGTACAGTTGAGTATCATCTGCATAGCAGTAAAAACTCAAACCGTACCACCTAATGATCGATCCCAATGGCAGCATGTACACCACAAACAACATGGGTGCCAAAATGGAGCCCTGCAGTACCCCACAGGATAGGGGGAATGATGTTGAGGAAAACATCCCAGACACCACCCTCTGAGTCCTACCCTCGAGGAAAGATCGAAACCAACTGAGGACTGTACCAGGCAGTCCACAGATAAACCACAGGTGTTCCAACAGCACACCATGGTCCACTGTGTCAAATGCCACAGAGAGATCAAGAAGGACCAAGATAGAACAGGTCCTTCAATCTCTCGCTATCAGGAGATCATTTAGTACCCGAACCAGAGCCATCTCTGTACTATGTCTCTTCCTAAATCCAGACTGGAGAGAATCATAGACATCGTGGCTGGTTAAATGATCATCCAACTGTGACGCGACCACCTTATCAATAACCTTTCCCACAAAGGGTAGGTTAGAGATGGGTCTGTAATTAGCCAGACAGTCCGGGTCCAAGGAGGGCTTCTTAAGAAGGGGCTGAACCAAAGCCTCCTTCAGAGGATTTTGAAAAATTCCCCTCTCCAAAGACCTCCAGACTATCTCAGCCAAAACCGGGCCGATTTTATCTACGCAGCACACTAGGAGACGAGTAGGGCCCGGATCCAGACCACAGTTGGTCGGACGCAATAATCGGATGACCATCACAATGCCATTGATTGTGGGAAGGCTGAAGTCGGAATGCACAAAACTGGTGTCCGACATCTCCTGCTGACCATCACTACTCCCACTAGAGAGGGTCAGGCGGACATTGGACCTGATTTTGGCAACCTTATCTGAAAAGAATTGAGCGAGCGCCTCACACCATTCTTGAGAAAAGGCTCTTCTGGGCTGAAGACAGATTGGATTGCACAACCTGTCCATGGTCCATAAAAGCTGAGCTGGTCTATTCTGAGCAGCAGCAATCTCTCTGGACAGGAATTCTGCCTTCTTACGAGAGATTGCTGATTGATAGACCACATAATGGTCCATCAATCTAAGTCTGTCACAATCCAAGCCCGACCTCCTCCAACATCTCTCTAGTCTTCATCCAGATCTCCTCAACTCCCTTAGAGTCTCATCAAGCCAAGGAGACCTAGGGCAAACAGTGAGAGGATGTACATGAACAGGTGCAATGGAATCCAGGGCCCCTGTCACTGCCTTATTATAGGCAAGTACCAGGTCCCCTGGATCCATGCAGTCACTTGGAAAACTTGATAGGTCCAGCACCGCCATCAGGCTATCTGAAGAAACACCCCTCAAAGGGCGGTACTGGACCATCTCCATAGCAGCTGGCCTACTAGAGGTGGCCTCAAAACTGAACCCAATGGAATGATAGTCAGACCATCCGACTGGTTCCACCACCAAATCAGATATCTCCATCCCCAGTAGGAACACCAAGTCCAATGAATGACCTCCAATATGGGTCGGGGAGGAAATAACCTGTGTGAAGCACAGTGAACTCATTAACTGGTGGAAGTCTTGACCAAACTGCGAGAGTTCATCATCGACCCAGGCATTGAAATCCCCCAGAACCAATCATCTGGGGGATCCCAATGTCAGGTCGACAATGAAGTCTGCTACTTCCTGCAGGAAAACTTTCCCATCACCTGCGGTGGACGGTAGACGAGAAGAATCAAAGCCCCCACCCTCGCCCATAATACATTCAAAGGAAATTCAGTAGTACCCACTGGTACTTCCCACTAGGCCCAGTTCTGATCTAGCCAGATGGCAACACTCACTTATGATCCATCCTGGGCGGTATCGAAGTACCGGCTGGAATTGTGGCCAAAACCGGGCCAGCATTTTTATCCAGCCAGGTATCGGTGATGCACACCAGGTCAGATGTTCCAACAAGATCCGCTGTAATAGCGGTCTTGTTTTTAATGGACCTGGCATTACATAACACCACCCGAGTAGGATGAGCATCCAAGGATGACCATGCTACCTGCTAACTACCAGCAGAACCCTTGGGTATGGGAACCAGCAAAGGAGAACCCCTTTCCTGGACCCATTTCACCCCAATAGGTGTGTATGTTTCTGTAGTGTATAAAATTGGGTGATCTTTAGGATTGACAATCCCAAGGAAGACTGTACCCCAATTTGTTTTAGGGGTGGGGTGGGCTTTTAGGTTTGGAAACCCTAAAACCACAATTCTGTACATTTTTCACTTTAGCCTGAATGCTAAATATTGCATTGATGCAGTTTTTGCAAAGTATATATATATATATATAATACAGGGGTCCAGATGCGCTCCTATAGTTAGGGATTCAACCTCCATTTCTATGTTAAACCTGAAAATTTTCACTTTAATAACTTTGCAACCATTCAAGTGATTCATGTGAAATGTTACCTGTGCCATTAGACACCAAAGATCTGTTGATGTGGCAAGTTTCATTCTGGTCATATGTGTGGGTGCAGAGATACAGAGTGTGACAAAAAGTGAAAATTAAGACTTTTTGTAATTTCTTTGTCACTCTGCTGTGCAAAAATGGCTTGACATTTTAGTTGGAGAGTTTTAGGATAGAAAGGTCTTGAGTCACAGATGTGCCTTTTGAAGATTTGGTGAAAAAAATAATAATCTGTTCCAAAGTTTTTACTTTTTAAAGTTTCTAGTTATTTCCAAAGTGAATTTCACTCTCCAGTTAGATGTTCCACTCGAAAAAGGATCCTTTGTAGCAAATGGGTAATCATTTTTCACAAACAGGCCATCCTGTGCCACAAATGAGGAATCTTTTTCCATGCTGCCACCATCATGTTTTCATTTAGTGAGGGAAACAAAATTAAATAACTAAAAAAAATAATGGATTCATTACACACCAACATACTGTATGTGTAATGGTAATTGGGACCCATTTCACAGGATTCTGGTGTTATTTTGTTACAAATGACTTGCAAATGTGTTTTTTAATATGTACAAATCCTGTTTTCTGTCTTTTTTTATGCTTGTGAATCCATTTTTGCAAATTGCTAAACAACAGACAAAGGATTCTGTTTCACGATTTTCGGAAAAGTTCCTTTTTTGCAAATTGTAAAAAAAGACATGAAAAAGGATTTCCCCTGGCAATCCCTATTAATTTGATACATTTCTTTGGTGTTTAGTGGTAGCCCCCACCCTCTGATCACTATCCCAATATTTTTAAATGTTTCCCTGTTTTCTAGTAACACCCCAGCTTAGATTCTATATATATATATATATATATATATATATATATATATATATATATATATATATATACATATATATATATATTTAAATGTTTTCCTGGTGTCTAGTGGTACCCCCCCCACCTTCCCGTGCCCAATCCCATAAAGTATTTTTATCTCTGGTGTCTAGTGGGCCTCTCACCCTCTGATGCCCATTGACATGTACTTTATATTTTCCATGGTGTCTAGTGGTACCCCGCATGATCCCATGTCCAAACAATAATATAACAATAAAACCTTCCCTTGTTGTCTTAATGATTTTTTTATCTGAAATAAGGTCCATCGGTGATGATTGCCCAACCCCCCACTTGACCTCCCACTGTGCACCCACCACCGTTCACCCCCCTGGATCCTCCTCACTCATCTGAACTGGTCCCAGGCCAAAGATCAACTCTCTGATCAAGGAGACGTCTTGCTGCTGGAGCCAGTGACTGCTGGATGAGAAGTAAGGTAACTGCTGTTCAATGTATTTCAATGGCTCCTCAGTTACCTTAGTTCTCCTACATCAGTCATCATCTCCAACAGCATGATGTGTCCCTGATCAGAGAGTGGATCTTCATCCTGGGACCAGTTCAGATGAGTATGGGTTTGTGTGAGGATCCAAGGGGATGTGGAGTGGTGGGAGCACTGTGGTAATTCAGGTGGGGAGGCTGGGTGAGCATCACCAATGGACTTTTTTTAGGTTAAAAAAATCATTAAGATAATGAGGGATGGTTTTATTATTATACTATTCTTCGAACATGGGATGATGGGGTACCACTAGACACCAAGTCAAATATGAAGCAGATGTCAATGGGCATCGAAGGGTGAGGAGCCCACTAGACACCAGAGATAAAAATGCTTTACAGGATCAGGCATGTGAGGGTGGGGGAGGACCACTGGACACCAGGGAAAATATTTTAATATATATATATATATATATATGAAATCTGAGGGTGGGGGATGCCACTAGAACCCAGGGAAACACTTAGAAATATCTGGATGGTGATCAGAGGGTGGGGGCTTCCACTAGACAGCAGGAAAATGTATCATCTTAACAGGGAGGCCAGTGGAAAGCTTTTTCTTCAGGTTAAAAAAAATCATTAAGACAACAAGGGATGGTTTTATTAATATAGTATTCTTCTGAAATCTGGAGATTTTGAAGTCGTCATTTTTTTTTTTTTTGGTTTGTTTTTTTCCCTTCCTGCTAGAACCGGTAACTGGAATATGAGAAAGTAAAATAAAAGTGATTCAATGTATTTTGATAGGGTTTTCAACTTTGATGCATAACTTGGCCATTTTTGTAGATTTTTACACCAAATTTTCAACATGGCCTTTTGAGGACCCCGCGTCATGGACAATGTCACTGTAATTTTGAAAATCTGTCCCAAAAGGCAGTTTCACAGTTGCTTGGTGAAATTACCTTTTTGGGCATTATTTGAAAACTGTCACTTCCTTTGTTCATGTGCTGGTGTCATAAGAAGGCTATATTGAAAATCTGGGTCAAAATATATATAAAATGGCAAAGTCATGCACATGCATTTAAATTTAACTACTTTCCCTCATAACTTTGGTAATTTGCAATTTTTTCACCCCAAATTTTCAACATAACCATTTTTTTTATTTCACCTCATGAATGTGACAGCTGTCAATTTTTAAATCCTGGTCAAAGTGTTTTTTCTTACCTATGACGTGGAATGACACTGTGTGGGGCATGAATGATGTTTCAGCACAGATTTGAAAATTCTCAGCCCAGCGTTCATGACATGGGCTCATAACAGGCTATTGTGACAATCTGGTTGCTGTTTCAGATGCAATGCTTCCATGGCAACATACATGTATGCATCTATGGAGGGTCCAGGCCCTGCTCTTCCAGACGTAAATAAGGATATGATTAAGGATCTCTTGTGCCTGTTCCAGACATTTTTGAACCCCTCCACTGTTTTTGTCCAAACTACTTCTACTGGAAGGCTGTTCCAGGGATCCACTACCCTTTCAGTGAAGAAGTGCTTCCCTATATCCCTTCACAATTTACCATCTCCAGCTTTATAGCATGCCCCCTTGTCCTACAGCACCTTTTTCTCTGAAAAAATACTCTCCTCCTGTAACTTATTTACCCGATTAGGTATTTAAAGTTATCTATTATATCCTCCCTCTCCTCCATGGTGTACATATTCATCTCCTTCAGCCTCTCCTCATAGGGCTTGTGATGCAGGCTCTGTACTATTTTGGTAGCCCTCATCTGGACCAATTCCACTCAGTCTATGTCCTTCCTGAGATGTGGTCTCCAGAACTATACATATCACTCAAGGTGAGGTCTTACCAATGATCTATATAGGGCACCACCATCTCCTTTTTCCTGCTCGTGATAACCCTTCCTATGTAACCCAACATTCCACTAGCCCTCCTGACTGCCTTGTCATACTGCCTGGCTATGTTTAGGTCATCTGATATTATTAGCCCTAGGTTCCTTTCCTGCTTTTTATGTCAGTCTCACTCCACCCATTTTGTACTCTATTCCTGAGTTTCTATGGCCCAAGTGCTACATCCTGGCTATACATACATTATATACATTGCTCTGCTACATCCTTTTCTGCTTTTAAAGCTATCTGCACAAGTACCAACTCCTGCATTTGCTTCTGATATGGGGTTTTGCTGCTTATATAATTCTCTTCCCTCACCACTTCCCATCTTCCCCTGTATCAGTCATCCCCATTTTATGTTGATACATTGATATCTAGTTAATTGTTCTTTTGTACAGTTCTACAATTTATTGGTTGGTGCTTTTAGTCAAATTTTACTCTTAGGCATATTTGTCATGTTTTTCTTGTTTTTATTTGTTCCATTTTATGTATTTTATAGTTTGTATTTTTATATCTATTGTTTTCCCTTTGTCCCCTTCCTTTCCATCTGGAAATGAGCTGTTACCAGCTCAGTATGTCTTTCCTTGTAAAACATTTAAAATAAATAAATGCATTATTTTGCACTTTTTTTGCATTAAAACCCATCTGCCATTCCCTTGACCCTTCCTCCATTCACTTCAGATCCCTACCCATCCTTTCCACTGCCCCCCCCCGGAGTGTACACACTGTTGCAGATCTTGGTGTCATCCACAAAGAGGAAGACCTTTCCTTCTAGTTTTTCCACTATGTCATTTAAAAAGACATTGAAGAGGACTGGTTCCAGCACTGATCTCAGAGGTACTGTCCCCACTGGTCATTCTCCCTTCCTCAGAGCAAGCTCCATTTAGCACTACCCACTGTGTCCTATCCACTAATCAGTTTCTTACCCAGGTTACCACCTTATTTCACCCCCCCTTTGACTTTGACAGCAGATAAGGACCGCTTGGCCCACCTAGTCTTCCCATTTCCCCTACCTACAGGCTAAGCTGCAGATCCTAGTTAACCAACAGCCTATTTCTTCCTACCCCCCACAAGAATTGCCTTATGTCTGTCCCATGCATTCTTGAATTCTCCTACAGTTTTAGGCCCCACAACCTCCTCAGAAAGGCTGTTCCATGCATCCACCACCCTCTCTGTGAAAAAATACTTCCTCACATTGCCCCTGAGCCGTCACCCCTCTATCTTCAAATTGTGTCCCCTTGTTCTTGCATATCTCTTTTTCTGAAAGATGCTACCCTCTTGGACTTTATTGATTCCACTGAGGTACTTAAAAGTTTCTATCATGCCCCCCCTTTCCTCAAGGGTTACATATCAAGCTCCTTTAGTCTCTCCTCATGTGGCTTCTCTTGCAGACCCTTCACCATTTTAGTTGCCCTCCTCTGGACTGCCTCCATCCTGTCTACGTCCTTGCGGAGATGGGATCTCCAGAACTGGATACAGTACTCGAGGTGGGGTCTCACCCACTGTCCGTACAGAGGGATAACAACTTCCTGTTTTCTGCTGGTGATGCCTCTCCCTATACATCCCAGTATCCCCCCAGCCCTCCCTACTGCCTTCTCACACTGCTTGCCAACCTTAAGGTCATCTGATATGATTACCCCCAGGACCCTTTCCATTTTTGCTATTGTTACTACCTCCCCATTATGTAATCTCCCCCTGAGTTTTTGTTTCCCAGGTGCATTATTTTGCACTTCTTTGCATTGAATCCAAGCTGCCATACTTCTGACCATTCCTCCAACCTTGTCAAGTCCCTTCTCATCCTTTCCACACCTCCTTGTGTATCAACCCTGTTGCACATCTTTGTGTCATCTGCAAAGAGGCATATCTTTCCTTCCAGTCCCTCTGCAATGTCACTTATAAAGACATTAAAAAGAAATGGACCCAGTACTGAACCCTTATGTACCCCACTAGTAACCCCCCTTTCTTCAGAGTGGACTCCGTTTACAATTACCTTCTGTGTCCTGTTGTCCAGCCAATGTTTTACCCAGGCTACCACCCTGGGACCCACTCCCAGGCTGGTTAATTTGTTTATTAATCTTTGTGTGGGACTGTATAAAATGCCTTGCTAAAGTCTAGGTAGGCCATCTCCACAGCCCCTCCCTGGTCTACTACTTTGGTTACCCAGTCAAAAAAAATCAATTAGATTCGTCTGACATAACCTTCCTGGTGTAAACCTATGCTGCCTTGGGTCCTGTGCCCAACTGGCCTCTGGGTACTCAACAGCTCTTTCCTTCAGAAGCGATTCCATCACTTTCCCTACCACAGAGGTCAAACTGACAGGTCTGTAGTTTCATGCCTCTGTCTTGGTCCCACTTTTGTGAAGGAGAATCACATCCGCCTTCCTTCGGTCCTCAGGTACCACACCATCCTACCATGATTTGTTAAAAAGGGTAGTCAGTGGTGTCACTAGTTCTCACCTTAATTCTTTTAGAATTGTGGGGTGAATCCCTTCAGGCCCCATTGCTTTGTCCAGCTTCAGTTTTAGGAGTTCTTTCATAAACCTGTCTTCTCTGAAAGGACTGGGATTGACCTCCCTATCCAGAGTGCTTCTGTTAACTGGATTAGGTACCTCCCCCCCTCCCCTATTGTGAATACTGAACAGAAGTATTAGTTCAGTATCCCTGCTTTTTCACTGTCCCTCTCTGCCCACCCACCATCCATTCTATTTAGCTCACTATCCCTCCTTTTGTCTTTCTATGCTCCCTGATGTACCTATAAAGGTTTTATCCCCCTTCTTAACCAAGTTGGCTATCTTAATCATGACCATGGTCTTGACCAAGAACGCAGTCTTACACAGACACAAAAATTTGGATCCAAAAAAGGAAAAAGTAATTTTGCTTCTTAATGTTGCAACATCAGTCTCTGCTGTAGCACAGACAGAAGCCTCTACTAGTTTACAAAAGTCCATAAAAAGCAACCCACCTGAACACACATACGGCCAGTTCAATTTTCTTCTATATAGAAACTGAGGCAGGACCACTGCCGAAAGACCAGGGTATGTTCATGAAAATATTGAACCAAAATATGACATGAAGGTTTAATTTTCAAATCCAAAGCAGATAATTATTTAAGCATTTCAAGATGCTGTGACCCAAAAGTGAAAAGTAGACTCTGTTGTGAGATAACTTACTCTGAATTGCTCAAGAAAAACAATCTTCAAAGTTGTTAATGTAACAGCACACACCAAACAAGCATTCTCAGTGTAACAGTGGACACCAAAATTATATTTTTATTTTAACAAAGATGCCAAACAACTGCTTCAGTACAGTAAAGTTTACAAATTGTGATTTATGTTATAAATAGCTACTAAATACTATGCCAATTGGAGAAAAGTAATACATATTTGAAAAGTGTACTCTTTTAGCAATTTGTGATAATGTCCAAAAGTTAAAAGCTTTCAATTCCAGAGCTTCTGGAGCTTTACAGATCTCCTTGTGATAATCTGTAATATGTCAGGTGCAATTTCATAAGTGCCTTCTCCAGAAAAGATGTACTGGCCCATGAAGAAGTCTCTGTTGCCTGACCACATTGGTGTTCTGGCATCATGGCCATGTAAAACTCCCATTCTCATGCTGGTGTAGGAATTTAAAGATCACATGCAACAGCCTTTACATATTTTCCATAAAAGCCTGAAAAGCTGAAATCCAAGTCCGTATATAATTCTTCAGGTGAAGCTACCTCTGGCTGGAAGCTGCAATACTGAACATAGGATTCGTAAGAAAGTGAGTTGTGCTCACAACAGAGGGAGGTGAACCTTACAATTGTCTTTGGTTTGTAGCAGATATTCTGCAGGTGGAGGCTACTTCTAACTGAAAGGTGAAATAAGGAACTTAAAATTATCAGGAAAGACAGTCTTTCAAGCAACAGAGGGAGGTGGATCTAGCTTTACTTTTGTTCCAATTCTTACGATTTTCAGTGCAGGAAGAGTTTAAAGCACAGCTGACTTATTTTGGGGCTGACTGCTTTCAGAGCACAAACCACCAGGCTGTTTTGGGGCTGGGGAGGTTTACCTGTATCTGACTTGGATGTCTGGATTTTTCTCTGTTTGATTAGCAAGGTATTTTCTCTGTCAAATTGTTGTGTATGGCATCTTGCTGACAGGAAGGCACTCATCGCAGTGGTGGGTCAGAGCTTTTAGATGATTGTTTCATGAGGGCACAGTTTAGGCCCAACCCTGCCCCCCTCACCCCACCCACCCTGGAAATAGTTCCTTTATACCTGGGGTTCTGACATCATTTCCGCAAGAGTGCAAGGTGCATATCACTGTAATATCCTCTCTAGCACACTGCACTGACAATATAAGCATACACATTGTATAATATATATATTTCTATATAACAAACCAATCACACACACACACACATACACACCGAAAAAAAGTAGATAAACATATGGGGAGTAGTGCAATATAATGGCTGTGGGGTAGCAGTCTTCTGGGAGACTTTCTGGAGGCTGAGATGCTGCCTCTATTTGCAGACAACTCTTTGCCCTGAGGGAAGAAGTTGCCTGTCTTCAGGCCACACTGGACAGTACTAAGGGAACCTTCCCCCAGGCCACACTGGACAGTAGGAAGGGAACCTCCCCCATCCAGGGAGCACCAGAGCCACCACCACTACCTCAGAGGTTGCGAAGAAAGCACAGCAGTTGGACCACAGTGGGCTCAGAGAGGGCGAGGATGGTGGAACAGAGACACACCCAGTCAGTTGTTCCACTCCACAATCCATACACCATTCTGAGGGAGCATAGCTCCCCTATGGATGCACCCACAGAAGAGACTAATGAGGCTGAGGACAACTGTCACAAGGGAGGCCCACAGGAAGGAGGCAGAGGACACTACAGGGAAAGGAAGCAGCTCCTGTTGGGGGACTCAATTATTAGGGGGCTAGAACTGGGGGGAGCAGGGAAAACTGAAGTAAGGTGCCTGCCTGATGCCATGGCTCAGAGGGACAGAAAGCGCATCCTCAGGATCACGAGAACAGCTGCACGGGAGTCTGAGCTGGATGTCATTGTCCACCTAGGGATAAATGACTTGGCTCATCATGAGATTAGAGCAGTGCAGGAGGACTTCATAGAGTTGGGAGGGGCCTAAGACAAGTAGCACACACAGTATCCTTCTCAGAGGTGCTGCCTGTCAATGGCATGGGGGAGGTGAGGGTACTTTGCACCATACAGTTTAATGAATGGTTGAAAAAATAGTGTGGAGCACAGGGGTTTGGCTTCACTGGGGACTGGGGTTCCACCTGGAAGGACACCAGCCTATACTGGCAGGATGGTCTGCATCTATCCAGGAAGGGAACAAGTATTTTGAGCAATCAGTTTAAATGCTTCATTGGCAAGCTTTTAAACTAGTCAAGGGGGAGCACTGATAAGCAGCAGGAAAATCCCAGCCTCTCCCTACAAAACAGGGTACTAAATGAGAAAAAGACAGAGGAAGAAAGGTCAGTGGGGGATGCTGCAACAGAAGGTAAAGCCATCAAAAAATGGAGAGCAATGAGTACCAATGCCTGTTGTCTGGGTAACAAGCTTCCTGAATTAGTGGCCTTGATGGAGGAGGAACATCTGGATATCATGGCAGTCACAGAAACATGGTACACACAGAACCATGACTGGGATGTAAACATACCAGGATACACTATCTACAGGAGGGACAGGGAGGGTAAAAGAGGAGGAGGAGTAGCTCTTTACATAAGGGAAGGAATCAAAGTAACAGAACAAAAGGATAAACACGGAGGAGGAGAAGAAGCACTGTGGGTAAATTTGGAGACAGGCAATGGCACCACAATCCACACAGGGGTTGTATACAGACCCCCTTCTCAGGAGGAGGAAATGGACAAGGAAATGATAGAAAGTATACTTACAGTGGCAGAAAAAGGGGAGCTATTGCTGATGGGTGATCTGAATATGCCAGATGTTAACTGGAGTGCAGTTGCAGCAGCCTCTTCGAAGAGTGGGGTTATTCTAGATGCCCTACAGGGGGCATGCTTTAGACAACTAGTATTGGAGCCCACTCAAGAAGGAGCAATCTTAGACCTGGTTCTCTCAAATGGAGATGGAGAGAGGATCACAGATGTAGAAGTGGGTAGCCATCTGGGAACTAACGACCATCGAACAGTATGGTTCACATTAAACACAGCAATAGAGTCAAGCCATACAAAGGCAAAAGTACTGGACTTTAGGAAGGCTGACTTTGACAAAATGGGTGAGTGCCTAAGGAATGCACTAGCAAATGGGCAGGAAGGAGGGGTGGAAGAACAATGGGGAATAATAAAAACTGCCATCACAGAGGTAACAAGCATTTGTGTGAAGCAAATAAACAAAACAAAACAATGTAAGAAACCACTATGGTTCTCAAAGGAAGTGGCAGTGAAGGTTCAAGAGAAAAAGAAAGCATTCAGGAAGTACAAGGAATCACAGAAGGAACAGGACAGAGAACTGTATCAGTTAAAGCAAAAGGAAGCTGGGAAGGCAGTCAGAGCAGCAAAGGCCCAAACCGAGGAAAAGATAGCCAACTCAGTTAAGAAGGGGGATAAAACCTTTTATAGGTACATCAGGGAGCGAAGGAAGACCAAGCGAGAGATAGTGAAGCTTAATAAAGGGGATGGAGGGTGGGCAGAGGGTGGCTGTGAAAAGGCAGAGATGCTAAACAAATATTTTTGCTCAGTATTTACAAATGAAGAGGGGGAGGTACCTAAAACGAACAGTAGAAACACCATGGATACAAAAGTTGATACCAGCCCATTTACAGAAGAAAGGGTTATGAAAGAACTCTTAAAACTGAAGGTGGACAAAGCAATGGGGCCTGATGAGATTCATCCCAGAATTCTAAAAGAACTAAGGGTAGAACTAGTGACACCACTGACTACCCTCTTTAACAAATCATGGGAGGATGGGGTGGTACCTGAGGACTGGAGGAGGGCAGATGTGATTCCCCTTCACAAAAGTGGGAGCAAGGCAGAAGCAGGAAACTACGACCTGTTAGTTTAACCTCAGTGATAGGGAAAATGATGGAATCACTTCTGAAGGAAAGAATTGTCGAGTATCTAGAGGCCAGAGGGGCACAGGACCCAAGGCAGCATGGATTCACAGTGGGAAGGTCATGCCAGACGAATCTGATAGATTTCTTTGACTGGGTGACCAAAGTAGTAGATCAGGGAGGAGCTGTGGACATGGCCTACCTAGACTTTAGCAAGGCATTTGACACAGTCCCACACAAAAGATTAATATACAAGTTAGTCAGCCTGGATGTGGGTCCCAAGATGACAGCCTGGGTAAAGAATTGGCTGGAGAATAGGGCACAGAGAGTAATAGTAAATGGAGTCCACTCTGAAGAAAGGGGGGTTACTAGTGGGGTACCGCAGGGTTCAATATTAGGACCGGTCCTCTTCAATGTCTTTATAAGAGACATTGCAGAGGGACTAGAAGGAAAAGTATGTCTCTTTGCAGATGACACAAAGATCTGCAACAGAGTTGATGCACAAGGTGGGGAGGAAAGGATAAGAAGGGACTTGGAAAGGTTAGAGGAATGGTCAAATGTATGGCAGCTTAGATTCAATGCTAAGAAGTGCAAGATAATGCACCAGGAAACAAAAACCCAGGGGAAGAGTACACAATGGGGGGGTGAGATACTAACAACAACAAAAATGGAAAGGGACCTGGGGGTAGTCATATCAGATTACCTAAAGGTGGGCAAGCAATGTGAGAGGGCAGCAAGGAGGGCTGGGGGGATAGTGGGATGCATAGGGAGAGGCATCACCAGTAGAAAACAGGAAGTTATTATCCCTCTGTACAGACAGCTGGTGAGACCCCATCAGGAGTACTGCGTGCAGTTCTGGAGACCCAATCTCCGCAAAGACATAGACAGGATGGAAGCTGTCCAGAGGAGGGCAACTAAAATGGTGCAGGATCTGCACCGGAAGACATATGAAGAGAGACTTAAGGAGCTTAATATGTATAGCCTCGAGGAAAGGAGGGAGAGGGGGGACATGTTAGAAACTTTCAAGTACCTCAAGGGAATCAACAAAGTCCAAGATGGTAGCATCTTTCAAAAAAAGAGATGTGCAAGAACAAGGGGGCACAATTTGAAGATGGGGGGTGGCTCAGAGGTAATTTAAGGAAGTATTTGTTCACAGAGAGGGCTGTGGATGCATGGAATGGCCTTCCAGAGGAGGTTGTGGAGTCAAAAACAGTGGTGGAATTCAAGCATGTATGGGACTGTCATAAGGCAATTCTAGGAGGTGGGGGTAGGAAGAAATAGGCTGCTGGTTAACTAGGATCTGCAGCTTATCCAGTAGGTAGGGAAATGGGCAGACTGGGTGGGCCAAACGGTCCTTATCTGCCTTCAAATTCTTTGTTTCTATGTCATGACCAGTGTCTCCCGAGAACCTTACGCTGCCCGGCTCTGTGGCCCACATTCCCCAGTTTGCATACCAGTCTTCTATGTGGAATATTGTTGAATGCCTTGCTGAAAACAAGGTAGGCCATGTCCACTGCTCCTCCCTGATTCAACTGCTTGGTCACCAGTCAAAGAAATCTATAAGATTTGTTTGGCATGACCTTCCACCTGTGAAACCATGCTGCTTTGGATCCTGTAATATGTTGGATACAAGATAATCCGCAATCCTTTCTTTTAGTAGTGATTCAATTAACTTACCCACTACCGATGTCAGGCTGAAAGGTCTATAGTTGCCTGCCTCTTCCCTGCTACCGCTTTTGTGAAGTAGGACTAGCTCCACACTATTCCAGTCCCTAGGACCATACCAGTCTCCAGTGAGATAAACCTGTCAGAATCATGTTTAACAATTTAAAAAGAATCAAAAGAAAAACATATTAAAAATTAAGGAAGCAGAATAAATCAGTCTATATAATCCCCCCAAAACAAACCATACACTTAAACAGTTTTACAGTATGAAAAACTTTATAAATCATAGAGGCATAAATCTCCTGATGCTATTAATACATGTACTCCAAAACAAAATTCTCTCCAACTAACTAAAGAACACACATAAATATTAGATCAGGGCATTAACCCTTTAGAAACTATTTAAACAATTACTTTCCACCCAGAAACAGATGGTACTGTATAACAAATTAACTTTTATAAATAATATACTTAATTAGGAGGCAGTGTAGCATAGTGGTTAAGGGCACTGAGCTGCAAACCTGGAGATCTGGGTTTGAATCTCAATAGCCCCCACTTGCACACTGTTTGACCATAAGCAATTCACTTAATTTCCTTGTGCTTCCAGGTCGTACCTAGAAACAAGCTCTGGTTTAGTGTGCCTTTAAATGTTAAACAGTTTCCCATTCTCCCTTTGTTCTTCCCAATTTAAACCAATTCATATAAACAGCTAATATAGTCATGGGAGCACCCAGACTCTTTCTATGAAGCAACAATATTACTACTTACATAAATAGATATAACAGAATATAGATCATATAGACCAAAATCTCTCCTTAGTAATGAAATGCAAACATTTACCTAATGGTTACCAAATAGACTATAAATAAAATAATACCAGATCTTACCCATCCAGTCCAAAATGTTTTTATATAAGGAAGAAAGCTAGGAGAATAACACAAGAGCTGGGCCTGATGGAGGTTTGGAGGTTCTTACATACCACAGCACAGTACTACATGTTCTGGTTACCCCCCACCAAACATATTCCTACATAGATTTCTTCCTCGTGTCAGTGGAATTATTACAGTTGGTGGATCACTTCTCAATAGGCACCACCATGTGGTCAGACCATACCCCAGTCCATCTAGATCTTAGCATCACACCAGTACAGATATTCCCCAGCTGGAGACTTAATGTCTTTGTCTTAAATCAGGTAGGCTTCAAAGAGATACTCGGACCTGAAATTAAAGAATATGTGGCCACCAGTTATCAAGGGAAACCATCTAAGGCAGCATCATGGGTTGGCCTTAAAGCTATCCTTTTCGGACAGATTATCAGCTATTCCTCAACGTGCAAGAAGGCTTTGCTGAGGGAGCACTAGGAGAGAAACTTTTCAACCTGGAGGCTAAGCAGAAGATTACCATGGTTGATAAAGTGAAAACCAACTGGGCAAATGTTGAGCAGAGTTTAATAAACTCCTAGAAGCCAAAATCAAGGGAACCTTACGGTACTCCTGACAGAGATATTTTGAGGCAAGGAATCAGGTAGGCAGACTGCTAGCCTGGCAGCTCCAGAAAGAAGCAGCCAGCAGAACAATATTCTGAATCAGGAAGGAGCGTACACAAAGTTACGATACCAATCATGGTTAAATACTCCAGCATTTTGCAAAACTTTACTATACCCTGACCCTAATGACCAGGTACCTGATTCCCAGGAAATAAATTACACATATTTTCAGAGAGTACCAGTAAAGAAGCTCACAGAGGAAGCAAAGGAAGCTATGCATGCTCCCATTAACTTGGAAGAAGTCCAGGGTATGATGTTTCACCTTAAAGCAAGGAAATCGCTAGGCTCTGATGGGATTAGCACTGACTTTTATAAAACATTCATGAAGTCCTATGCTACTGAAGTCTTGCAAGGGTATCCAGGAGGGACAGAAGGCTCCCATCTTATGCAGTTCACCCAAATAACTGTTCTGCCCATGCTGGGTAAGGATATTACAGTATATGGTTCATACAGTTCCATCTCACTATTAAATGTAGTTATTAGTATTTTCAGAACCATTTTGGCCCACCAGTCTCAGAACTGTGTGGTATCTCTAGCTCACCAAGATCATACTGGTTTTATAAATGGATGAATAATATATGACAAAAGTAGGATCCCATGTTAACATCATATTCAGGGTTCAGAATGGGGCAAACTGGCCCTGGCAATATTCATGGATGCGGAAAAGGCATTCAGTAGGGTCAAATGAAGTTTCTTATACAGGACTCTAGCTGAGAAGGAAGTGGGAGACACTTTTCTGGATTCCATTAAGGAGCTTTATGCTGCTCCACAGGCTACTGTCAGGGTAAATGAAACATAATTAGAATGCTTGTTTCACTTGAGGAATCTGGCTTTGCTGCACTCTCTCCTCTCTTCTATTTGCATTGTGTTGAGCCCCTGGCACAGGCAGTGAATGGGAATCCAAAATCTCAGGCATGAGAGGCAAAGACAGGGAACATAAGATATATCTGTATCCCAGTGATTCCATTTTCGATTTGTCCAAACTAAAGACATAAATCCTAGCATTTCTAAAGGAGCTAAAAGGATATGGGGTTACCTATGAGTACATTTCAACACCTGTTTCTGGAGAAGACAGTCCCTGTAGTTGGGCCTAGACCAAGGCAGATGTTATTCAGGGCTTTATGTACAATGGCAATGAAGGGAATCACACTGGTTCAGCTGTCTGCCACATTACCACGATTAGAGATCTGGGTGATGAAGATTCAAGAGTTACAAACAGCAAAAAGAATAACAGCCACACTATGCCTAATTCTGGAGAAACGCATAGACAGTTGGCAACAGTGGAAGGTCTACAATCTGGGGTTGGATGCAGATCCTTAAGTGCACCTCTCTGAGGATAGGAGGACAGCTAAACAGAATTGAGGGGGTGTCTAAAGATTAAAGGCTTCCCATCATCACTCCCTATGGTGGCACCTTTTTTCCCCTTTTGCTTAGTTACACTTACAGTACATAGCTAGGTTCACTTGTATCAAAAGAGGTGCGCAGCCAGAACTTTGTTGTTAAAAGTTATTATTTGGTAGACAGTATAGCACAGAGGTTTAGGGCTCTGAGCTGTAAACCTGGAGAACTGGGTTTGAATACCCCACTTGCATACTGTGTGACCCTGAGTAAGTCACTTAATTTCCTTGTGCTTCCAGGTCACACCAGGAAACAAGCTTCAGCTTAGTGTGCCTTTCCTGGTTAAACAATTTCCCCTTTCCTTTTCCTTTACTGAGAATGCTTGCTGCTTCAAGGCTTGCACTGGTGGATCTTCCAACATGGTGTACAGAAACTACCTCCCCATATGCTGAAGAAGATGTCAAAAATCTGTAAAATAACAGACTGTATTAAATATGAGTGGATTAGCCTATAATGTATATCATATAGCTGTGATAAATAATTATACTCTAACTATATATGAGCTACTACCAATAAAGCTGAGTTTGAAAAGAAGAAATCTAGTCAAACCAAGCAATTTGAGGCAGGCTGAGTTAAGAATCATTTGGGGAAAGTACCACAATGTTTAAGGTGGCTTGGATTAGTCCATATCCAAACCACTCACCCCTACCTTATAGACCATAAAATGTGTACACTATCAGCAAGTCACCAAAAATTCACTGATAGAACAGGTACTCCAACCAGATCAACCATGTATTAAGTTAATATCAATGATCTACAATGTACTCCCCAATTCAATAACAAAAGACCTCACACACCTAAAAGAAAAAAATGAATTCAACTTGAACATAACCATATCAGAGGAACTGTAGGCTCTAATACTTAAAATCCCAGTTACTAATAGCAAATCCTCAAAAAACCCTCCCACAGACTGCAGCTATGAATGAGCTCATTCATAGCCTCAGTCTGCTGGTGGGGCTCTTTCATATCACAGTCTGCAGCCAGCCATAGAAGTATGAGGAAGTCTGTACTGGTCGCAGACCAGGAACGGGCATGCAGTGTGCTGGGTGGTGAGTCATTACTTCAGAGAGTGGGGGATATGAGGGCCACTAGACCACCAAGAATATAAATACATTTTCATGGGAGGGGAGTGAGAGGCGAGAGGGACCACTAGATTACCAGGTAATGTTTTTTATACTGGGACAGAGATAGGGCATTAGGGGAGTGGCTAGTACACTACAAGATCTGTTTTTTTTTTAAGGACAAGGCAAACTGATGTCAGGGAGGGGGGATAGACCGCTAGACCACCAGGGAAGAATAGTGCGTATGTGAAGGGGAGATCAAGTATAGGGAGGGGTTCCACTAGATCACCAGGTCAATAAACATTTTATTGTAATGGGAATTCAGGGAAAATGAAGGGGGTCTTCTAGACCACCACCACTGCTGCACTGACAGGCTGGATTGAAAGCAAGGAGTTATAATATAAGTAAAGGACTTTGTCATGCATTAGTTCCTGGACTAAAAGCCATACATTGCAGCAGAGAAGGTAAGGATTTAATGTGATAAAGCGCACCTTGCATAATAAAAACTGCCCACTTGCACATATTTACTCTTCACAGCTTGTCATCTACTGCCCAGGAAACCCCAAAAGATGTCCACAAAAGCAGAACAGGCAGAGGTATTTATGGAGGATATGGTAGCAGCAGAGGAGGGCCACATAATACAGAGGAGGATTGGACCTTCAACCCAAGGAACTACTCTGCAGCAAGCAACAGCTAAGTAAGCATGGGGAACAAGAGATGTTTCAGGGGGTATATAGGAGCTGGGGTCCTATATGGGTAGTGGTCAATTAGATATGAGTACCACTGCACTACTAATTTTGATATCAAGAAGACTGCACTTTGGTGGGTCCTTCTCCTGCAACTTTAACTTGCTGCAACTGTAAATAATTTGCTTGAACAACTGTTTTCAGCCATCCTGATGGTGGGCAGGAATGGGGGTGTTCATAGTACAGAAAAGAAAATTGGGCATACACCAGGCATTTAAAAAAAATAGAAAACTATTGCATGAACACTGGGCTAAAACAACTAGAGATGGACCGAAAAAAGCTTAGTGGGCAAAATTCCCCTGAAATTGGAAATTTTGCTTTGCAAAATTTTTCACGGAACACTTAAATTTCATGAAATTGGTTGCATGGCGAAATTGCCAATTTCATGGGAATTTCACCCTCAAAATTATTTTTATGGCCATTTCTATGATTATCGCATCATTTAAAGAAAAGACAATGATCCCCATATGCAAACATGTGGATCAATTATATGACTGAGATCTTAATAATGAAAAGACCATGTACTGCTTGTATCAAAATATTAATGACTTTGACTCAATATGGTCTTCCTTTAAGCAATTCATGGGCAGTGGCTGTAGAAAATTTGTTTCTAAGATGTTCAAAAGAAATTACTATATATTTTGTAATTACATTCCTGGAATACACTTATTATACTGGCCCAGTAGGGCCAATATAGTTAGGGCTGCACAGCCACTTCTGTGTTAAACCCCAAAGTTTTCACTTTAATAACTTTGCAACCGTTTGTTCATTTTGCCTGAACATTTGCATGCGTGGTGTCCAGCTGTGGATATCTGGATCTGGAAAGGTTTGTTCTGGTTGGATGTATGGTTGTGGAACTGTAAAGCATCCAATAAGTGAAAAATACCCAACTTTTGTACATTTTTCGGTCGGGCATAATGGACTGAAGAATGCATCTGAGTGGATTCAGATTTGCATGTCTATATATGGCCTGGGTTAAACTGGTGCCTTTTGAAGATTTGATGAAAAAATACTAATCTGTTCAAAAGTTATGCAAGTTTTTCATATCCCATTGTAACCTATGGGAAAATTTATATGTGCATTCCGAAAACTTTTGCAAAAACTTTCATGAAAACATTCCATTATAAGGTATAGGGATGTCACGAAAACTTTTTATTTTTGTGAAAGCATATTTGTTGTCGCAAAAACAATACTCCATAACATTGTCCTATGTGTTGTTTTCTTTTCACTTCATTGTGCCAATTTGGATTGTGCTTTTGGACTGAAATTTGCAGGGTGACAAACCCTAGTCCCACAGATGTGCCTTTTGGTGGTTTGGTCCCAAACCATTCAATGGGCCCTTAGTTACAGTGCTCCAAAGTTGAGAAATTTCCCATAGGATAACCTGTATCTCAAAAGTGATTTGAGATACAACTTTTTTGCTACCCGCAGCTTCAGGTGGACTAAGCTTATGAGGAAATTTCAAAGTCATAGATTTCACCTGCAGTGGAATTTTTATCATAGCTGCTACGGTTACTGAGATATTGCCAAATAAGTGTTACAAGAGTTACTTTATAGTACTATGGGGCTGCTGTATGGCTCTGTATTTAAGTGTAAGTGGGAGTGCAGGGCCCAGAGGGACCATGCTCCCACATACGCATACCATCATGCAAAAAATGGGCAATGTGAAGAGAACGCACAGCCTAGAAACACATGACACAAACCACTTACTTTACACTTTCTCAAAAAGAAGGAAATTCATTGCAAAAAAAATCCATTAATGCTTCAGTTAGGGTTGATGTCACAGTGTCAAAAGTTTGGAAATTTGATGTTACGATTACCACATACCACCCCCGCACCTCCCCAACCTAGAGGCATCAACAGGCATTGGGGCATGCCATGGGGTCATCAGACCAAACTCTCACTCCATTCTCCTATACTGTAGAATGTCAGCTTGTTTACACATGGAATGGGATGAGAGTTGGGCCTGATGACCCCATGGCATGCCCCAATGCATGTTGGTGCCTGTAGGGTGGGGGCTGGGGGTGGGGTGATAATCTTAGCATCGAATTTCCAAACTTTTGTCGTTGTGACATCAACCCTAACTGATGCATTAACTGAGTTTTTTGCAATGAATAATACTATATATTATGGTTGTTCTTTTTCAATAAGCAAGTAAAAAATAAAGTTTTCTTTTTGCTGGGACTAGCTTTCCTGTGCGCATTGTGGTGATGTGTGAATTTTATTTTTTGGAGCTTACCTTGCCCTAGACCTCATTCAGTATGCAGTATTAAGGTGTCCACCCAGTATTCCTTACCCCCATTCCTCACACCAATGATTGGGATCATCACTGCAGCACTCCTTCCTCTAGTCAAGAGAGTAGGCAACTGCTGACTTAACACAGCTGATGCCAGTGCTACCACATGATCATTTGGTAAGTGGTGTGTGGTTGTTGTGCAGTCCATGCACTCATTTCTTATTAGCAAAGTTTCTCATCTCCAGGATGCATCTGGCTCACAGCAAGTCTCATAATTGGATTGCAGGGATCACTTTGAACAGCAGTATCCCAAGGGGCATTGCAATTCACAAGTATCCAAGAGAGATTTTTTTTATTGATGTTGTTGGGCTGTTTCAGCCAATGTAGATAAGTTTTTGTTGTCTTTTTTGCTGTTGATATGAGTTGAACTCGGTTCATACCCAATATAGCTAATTATTAAGAACATGCAGGGTGACTCCTTGGAGCCATATAAGTACTGTCTTGTTTTGCAGGCCCAATAGCAATTGGAGTTCACATTTAAATAAATTTAACACATAACAGTAATACAATTAGGTGCAGTATACCATTCAGCAAACTGGATCTAACTCCTAATGTACATCAGGGTAAACATCATGTATGCAAAATATTAAAACTAGTTGCACATAATGAACAATCACTGACTAATAATCTTAATACACTGGAATACTGACAAGACAATAAAAAACAAACAAAAATAATGTTATATGTCATTACATTATTGTTGTTTTTTCATTCCACTCTTCTGAACTCCTTATTGCAAAATTAACTGTCTGATTGAACCTAGCTAGAGGCTGTGTTACACATAATTATCATATTAATTGAGACTAGCCTGCCACTGCATTATACACAAACGGGGTTTTATTTGAGCTCAGCAGAGTCAGATGGCTGCAAACAAGTGAGTTTTTTATTCTAACACTCACAAGCCAGCTTCTATGTCACAGCCAAGTTGGCTTTTTTATTTATTCTTTTTTCCTCAAACTTCCTGTTATTTTTTGCATTGGTATGTCCCCTGTACTTACTAAACTTCTGTGTATAAAATGCAAAGCCTTGAAAAAAAAAAACAGTACTGAACAAAATTCATTACCACTATCTGTGCTTTGATGATGCTCATTTGATGTTAAAGCTCCGAATGTTTTCCTGTGGCCATGTTACAATAAATACTAGCTCATTGATGTGCAAATATATATATATATATATATATATATATATATATATATATATATAGCAGAAAACAGGAAGTGCGGGGAAAGGACTATTCTTGGTTTCAAAAGAAGCTAAAAAACTACTGCATCTGCTAACAGCTACCATGAATACTATCAGGATGACAGTGATGGAAAGGAAGCATGCTGCCCACATCAGCCATGTGCATTGACTCCTAATAAAGCCTACAATGCAGAGCAGCTTCTCTGTGTGGAGGGTTGCACCTGTTATCAAAAAGATGATCACTCAAGACAATTAATGTGGAGGTGGGGTCTCCAGCAAGTGACTGATTTTCATATTCTGTTTTTTTTTTATTCTCTTATTCCATCAATAGGCATCTGCTTACCTGCTGTTCCATCTGCCTTGACATCTGATCCAAAACCAACAGGTGTCATAATAATTAATAATTGTCCATTCAATGGAACAAGCCCCCACCCCCACCACCACCAGTAGTAGGGTTTATAAAATTGTTTTATCCATTCATTTTTTAATGTTATATTCATTTTATAGTGTTGTACATCCCTAGTAGTAAACAGTGTTTATTATGCTGCAAAGAAGGCTTCCTTTTATCCAAGGTATCAGACTAACTATTAATCTAAATGCGACAATCTTCATTTTCTCCACTAGCTGGCATTCTGTCTCCATTTACTAGTTCTTTATACATTACATTACTTCCTCTTTTTACAGTTGCAGTGTGCATAGCCTTGCAGATGTTTTGCATTCAGAAAAAGGCTGATATCATTTTTGCTACCAAATAACATGCTAAGTGTTGAAAATAAGAGTTCACCACTGGAGCTGCATTACAATGCTGCCTTTGTGCGTATAGGAGCTGGAGAGCACTATTTTTTCTCTGGATTAATTAATTAGTTGAGCCCTCCCTCAGCAGAGTCCAAGACATTGTATGCTACAGTCAACAAACATAGAAAGTTAACTCATTATCTTCTGGCAATCATTTTGCGTCAGGTTACCAATGGGTA
Source organism: Neoceratodus forsteri (assembly GCA_016271365.2). NCBI lineage: Eukaryota > Metazoa > Chordata > Ceratodontiformes > Ceratodontidae > Neoceratodus > Neoceratodus forsteri. The sequence continues at coordinate 118,067,605 of CM028136.1, read as the reverse complement.
GTAGACATCATACAAAGCTATTGGAAGTAGAATGGGTTAAACACTTCTTGGAGCTTTCTGCATAACAAATAAGCCCTCAGCCCCTATGAACACCTCATCAAACCATTTGACACCTCCATCCTAACAGCAATCACCCTGCTACATTTAAGACATTCCATAGACTTTGACAGCAGATAAGGACCGCTAGGCCCATCTAGTCTGCCCATTTCCCTACCTACAGGATAGGCCGCAGATCCTAGTTAACCAACAGCCTATTTCTTCCTACCCACCACAAGAATTGCCTTATGTCTGTCCCATGCATTCTTGAATTCTCCCACAGTTTTAGACCCCACAACCTCCTCAGGAAGGCTGTTCCATGCATCCACTACCCTCTCTGTGAAATAATACTTCCTCACATAGCCCCTGAACCACCCTCCTTCTATCTTTAAATTGTGTCCCCTTGTTCTTGCAAGTCTCTTTTTCTGAAAAATGCTACCCTCTTAGACTTTGTTGATTGCACTGAGGTACTTATAAGTTTCTATCATGTCCCCCGTCTCCCTTCTTTCCTCAAGGGTATACATATTAAGCTCCTTTAGTCTCTCCTCATACAGCTTCTCTTGCAGACCCTACACCATTTTACTTGCCCTCCTCTGGACTGCCTCTATCCTGTCTATGTCCTTGCAGAGATGGGGTCTCCAGAACTGGACACAGTACTCCAGATGGGGTCTCACCAACTGTCTGTACAGAAGGATAACAACTTCCTGTTTTCTGCTGATGATGCCTCTCCCTATACATCCCAGTATACCCCCAGCCCTCCCTACTGCCTTCTCACATTGCTTGCTAACCTTAAGATCATCTGATATGATTACCCCAAGGTCCCTTTCCTTTTTTGTTGTTGTTACTACATCCCCACCCATTGTGTATTCTTCCCCTGGGTTCTTGTTTCCCAGGTGCATTATTTTGCACTTCTTTGCATTGAATCCTAGCTGCCATACTTCTGACCATTCCTCCAACCTTGCAAGTCCTTTTCATCCTTTCCATATCCATGTGTATCAACCCTGTTGCAGATTTTTTGTCATCTGCAAAAGGCATACTTTCTCTTCCAGTCCTCTGCAATGTCACTGATGAAGACATTAAAAGGACTGGACCCGATACTGAACCTCCTCATGTACCCACTAGTAACCCCCTTTCTTCAGAATGGACTCCATTTACAATTACCTTCTGTGTCCTGTTGTCCAGCCAATGTTTTACCCAGGCTACCACCCTGGGTCCCACTCTCCAGGCTGGTTAATTTGACTATTAATCTTTTGTGGGACTGTGTCAAATGCCTTGCTAAAAGTCTAGGTAGGCCATGTCCACAGCCCCTCCCTGGTCTACTACTTTGGTCACCCAGTCAAAGAAATCTATTAGATTCATCTGACATGACCTTCCGCTGTGAACCCATGCTGCCTTGGGTCCTGTGCTCCACTGGCCTCTAGGTACTCGACTATTCTTTCCTTCAGAAGTGACTCCATCACTTTCCCTACCACAGAGGTCAGACTGACAGGTCTGTAGCATCCTGCCTCTGTCTTGGACCCACTTTTGTGAAGGGGAATCACATCCGCCTTCCTCCAGTCCTTGGGTACCACGCCATCCTCCCATGATTTATTAAAAAGAGTAGCCAGTGGTTTCACTAGTTCTTCCCTTAATTCTTTTAGAATTCTGGGGTGAATTCCATCAGGACCCATTGCTTTGTCCACCTTCAGTTTTAGGAGTTCTTGCAGAACCCTTTCTTCTGTGAAAGGACTGGGATTGACCCCCCATCAAGAGTGCTTCTGTTAATTGGATTAGGCACTTCCCCCTCCTCTTTTGAGAATACTGAGCAGAAATATTCGTTCAGTATTCCTGCTTTTTCACTGTCCCCCTCTGCCCACCCACTGTTCATTCTATTCAGCCTCACTATCCCTCCCTCTGTCTTTCTACGCTCGCTGATGTACCTATAAAAGGTTTTATCCCCCTTCTTAACTCAGTTGGCTATCTTTTCCTCAGTTTGGGCCTTTGCTATTCTGACTTCTCTCCCTGCTTCCTTCTGCCTTAACTGGTACAGCTCTCTGTCCTGCTCCTTCTGTGTTTCCTTATACTCCGGAATGCTATCTTTTCTTCCTAACTTTCACAGCCACCTCTTTTGAGAATCATAGTGACTTTTCTTTCATTTTGATTTGTTCATTTGTTTCACAAGGCTTGTTGCCTCTGTGATGGCAGTTTTGATAATTCCCATTGTTGCTCCACGCCTCCTTCTAGCCTGTTTGCTAGTGCTTTTATGAGGCACTCTCCCATCTGTTAAAGTCAGCCCTCCCAAAGTCCAGTACCCTCACTTTTGTAAGCTTGACTCTGTAGCTGAGTTTAACGTGAACCACACTGTTTGATGGTCACTTGTCCCAGATGGCAACCACTTAGATCTGAGATCCTCTCTCTGCCCCTGTTTGAGAGTATGAGGTCTAAGATTGCTCCCTCATGAGTGGGTTCCGAAACTAGCTGTCTAATGCCTGCCACCTGTAGGGCATCAAGAATGGCCTTGCTCTTGGATGTGGCTGCAGCAAATGTGCTCCAGTTGACATCTGGCATATTCAGGTCTCCCATCAACAGTATCTCCCTTTCTCTGCCATTCTAAGAATGCCTTCTATCGTATCCTTGTCCATTCCTTCCCCCTGACATGGGGGTCTGTACACAACCCCTGTGCGGATTGTGGTGCCCTTTCCAGTCTCCAAGGTGACCCACAGTGCCTCCTCTCCTCCCTGTTTATTCTTTTGTTCAGTTGCTTGTATCCCTTCCTTTACATAGAGATCTACTCCCCACCTCTTCTCCCCTGCCTGTCTCTCCTGTAGGTTATGTACCGTGGTATGTTACATCCCAGTCATGGTTCTCTGTGTACCATGTTTCTGTGACTACTACAATATCCAGGCATCCCTCTTCCATTAAGGCCATCAGCTCAGGGAGCTTTGTTGCCCAGACTACAGGCATTGGTACTCATTACCCTCCATTTCCTGATGGCCTTACTCCCTTTGCCCCATCCCTGTCCTTCTTGCCTTTGTCACTTTCTCCATTTACCCTGCCTTCTCCCTATCGACACCTCTATATTGTGTGTTTGCCGCACTTACTACTATGATTATTTGGGGGCTAGGATTTTCCTGCTCCTTCCAGTGCCTCCCCTTGGCTAGTTTAAAAGCTTGCCAATGAAAGCTTAAACCTATCACCTAGGATCCTGGTTCCCCTCCCGGACAGATGCAGCCCATCATGCCAGTATAGTATTGCATCACCCAGGTGGACCTCCAGTCCCAATGAAGCCAAGTCCTGAGCTCCACACCAGTTTTTCAACCACTGATTGAATCCCATGGTGAAGAACACCCTAACCTCTCCTATGCCATGAGCGGGTAGCACCTCCGAGAAGGTTACCGTCGGTGCTACTTGACTAAGGCCCTCCCAAGTCTCTACAAACTCTTCCTGCACTTCTCTAATCCCTTTCTTAGCCAGGTCATTTGTCCCTAGGTGGACAATGACATCCAGCTCCCTCCCCTGTGCAGCTGCTCCGGCAATCCTGAGGATTCACTTCCTGTCCCTGCAAGCCATGGCACCAGGCAGGCACCTTACCTCCCTTTCCCCTTCCTCCCCCAGTTCTACCTTCCTAACAATGGAGTCCCCCACCAGGAGTTGTTTCCTTCCCCTGCAGGGTTCCCTGCCACCCTCCGGTGGGTCTCCTTTGTGGAGGTTCCCAGCATCCTCCTTGGTCTCCTCTGTGGGTGCCTCCATAGAGGAATCACACTTTGCCAGAAAAGCATAGGAATTGTAAAGAGGTACAATGGGAGGGATGCGCCTCTGTTCCACCACCCTCACCCTCCCTGAGCCCACTGTGGTCCAACCAATCCTCTTTCTTGGCAACCTCTGAGGCAACGGCAGTGGCACTGGTGGTCCCTGGATGGAAGAGGAGGTCCCATAAATCCTGGCCAACTCAGCCTGGAGATGAGCAACCTCCTCCCTCAGCCCAGAGAGGTGCCTGCAGATGGGACAACACCGATCCTCCAGAACATCTCTCGAAGACTGCTGCCCACAGCCACTGTACTGCACCACTCCAATCATGTCTTATTTCTGGCCCCTTAACTGTTTGCAATCCTTACTCTTTTCCTCTGTTTTTTTCTCTCTCTCCTTACTTTCTGCCTGTGTGCCCTTTAAGCTCCTGATTGTCCTGTTCTGAGACAAGAATATCCTATATTTAGCAGTAGACCATTTACTTGCTCAGAGCAGACCTCCAGCAGCTAGAGGGTGGCCGGAGGCTACTCTTGCCCTTCTAGGATGGTGGGTCCTTGGTGGTTCTGTGATCACTCACTTCCTGCCCCTAAACAGGAAGTTCCTGTTGTCAGTCAAATTCTGTGCCTATAAAAATAGAACTAGCTTTGGGTGGAGGGGAGGGAAGGAGGGCAATATAGTCCCAGCAGAGAAGTTCAGTCACACAGCAGTCCTTTCTCCTGGTGTCTTCTGCCAAGCTTTTATCAGAAACTTTCTAAGGTAGTCTTTAAATGTAGCTTCCTTCTAGCTAAGCCACTCCCCCTACTTACCAGATCTTTCTACAAGTAATTTAAACCTCACAGCAGTTAAGTCCTTTCAGTCACCTGAGATTTACACCTAGATAACTCTTCAGATACCCATTCAGTTCAGTTAACCCAAACACACACTTTTTTTTTTGTATGTTTTTTTTTACCCTAAATTAAAGGTCAAATACAAAAGTTCTTCTACTTTAGTCCCAGCAGAGAAGTTCAGTCACACAGCAGTCCTTTCTCCTGGTGTCTTCTGCCAAGCATAGCAAAGAGTTACAGTGATGCCTGTTCCCAAATAATAAACACATTTAAATTGTTGATTGACAACTTCATTTTCACAAGCAGGCAGTTCAGGGGTGACACTAGTACCTGAATTTAATGATTACTTTTCTGTTATATTATTACAATTGTTTCTCCTTGGACAAAGTAGCAAGCTGTTATTGTTCTAAGCTATTATTCCCCTCACCCTGGATAGTGCAGACCACTCATTTACCCATCAACTGTGCACCCCCCCAAAAAAAAAATTAACAGAATCATTTCACAGGTTTGTAGTGTGATGTACAAGTGCTATAAGATAGTAACAACTGAGTGGTTTGCTCATGCTACACAGGAAGCAAAGTCTACAACAAATACAAAACATCCCAATGTTCATTTAGCTCCATAAACAGATGTTCACACAACAGTTAGAACAAGTTGTCTTTCTTTTTTCTTCTGCATCTAGCAAGCTAGCCATTGTTTCACAGGTGACCCCCCGGAAAAAAAGAGAAATAAATATTTTATTTCTTTGGAATCGCCCTTACAATTAGCACACTTAAAATATTACACAACTCAGCTGGATAAAGAAAAAATAAACATCAATACATACATATTCAGAGGCAGAAAATAAAATGCTGTAATACAGTCCAACAATGCATTTTACACCACCAACTATGCCAGATAAACAGTCACACAATGACTCACTAGCTGAATAAATGTGAATTGCTTGAAAACAGACTGCCGAAGAAATGTACTGAAAAATGTACTAAGGTAGCATCAGTGAGTCACAGCTCCACTTGGGACCTCCACTTAATGTGTGATAACTATGACTGCACACTATACTTTAGATGAACTTTGTTATTGTTGCTTTAAAAAAAAAACAAGTCACAGAATAATGACAGCACTGTCAGTACAACTCTGTAAATTTCACTCTCATCACCCTCTCCCTCTGTCTGTCTGTCTCTGCCTCTCCACACATCTCACAGTAAATACCATGAATGTCAGGAGCTTAAAAAAATTGTAGATTTAATTTATGTATATATTTTGACGTGACAGTATAGTTGTTTGTGAATCTCTGGTGGAAATCAATTGTAAAAATACATAAATCTCTGCAAGATATGTACAGATGACAGCTATGTAACTGTGCTTTTCAATTTGATGTTCAATGCATTTGGAATGGTACAATTCTGCACTATAAATACTAATGTTATTTCCACTCCTGACATTATTTGTGAATATTGTGAGACGTGGAGAGAGAGCGAGGGGGATGGATAGAGAAATTTACACAGGTGTGCTGACAATGCTATCATTATCATGTGGCTTGTTTTTTTAAAGGAACTACAATAAAGTTACCTAATACTCTAGTGTGCAGTCAGAGATGTCATACTTTGCATGGAGGTCCCGAGTGGAGCTGCGATTCCTTCAGTATAGATGTGGTATGCTCATTTCTTTTTCAGACAGTCTGTTTACAAGCAATTCACATGTCTTCAGCTAGTGAGTAATTTTTTTCCAATTATTTGATCAGGTGAGACACACTAAGCTGAAAGCTTGTTTACAGGTGCAACCTGGGAGCACAAGGAAGTTAAATGACTTGCTCAGGGTCACACAGTATGCAAGTGGTGGCTGTGGGATTCAAACCCAGGTAAAAGATTTGCAGCTCAAAGCCTTAAACCAGTGCGCCATACTGCCTCCTAAATTTTATTAATTCCATGGCAGTACTTAGAGTAGGTCCTATAGCTTTATAAGAGTACATACTGTGGTTCTTTTCTTACTTTTCTTAATATTGTACAATATTGTAAGATATAGTATTAATATATACCTTTTATGGTGAACTCTGTTATAATACGCAACATAGCTGGTACAGTTTAAGTTATATAGTGTTGACCATTGTAAGCATAATAATGGGACAATGTTGCAACAGGTTATCTGAAACAAGAAGTGTAGGAACTTAAAGCCAGGTGCAAAATAGTGACAGTAACAGTAATACCTGTACTGGTGTTTTTCCAGGAAAAAAATAACACAATTTTCAATAAGAGGATACAGATTCCCCTTAACCTTGTTGACCTCCAATTGACTGGAGCAACAGAATTAGGTTGCTGATCTGTGAGACATATTCTGTTGTCTTAGTTGTGAGGAATTACATCTCTTTTCGAGTATACATCAGATTTATGTGGCTGATGCATGAAAGGGAGCATGGTTCTGAATTGGTCATCCACCGAGCACTGCAGCCTGAGGGTCTGTGTTAGGAATAAGTTTGATTGTTTTTATAATAATAGTATGAATTGATGTTTGGTACTATATTATAACTGGGATGCACTTTTTTCCTAAGAAACCCCAGGTTGATATTTGCCATAAAAAACAGCTTTTTTTATGGCAAACATACACTGGGTTTCCCTGACTGTGCACATGTGCCAGATGCTGTCTACCTTAACTTGCCCTGGACACCTGCCATAACCACCACTCAGTGGTAAATGAAACCAAAATTTCCTTTTTTTATTTTATATAACTGCTGTGGCGAAAAAGTGCCCACCAGAAATTATATAAAATAAAAGATGGGGCAGTGTGTAAAACTCAATTTTACACACACCCTCAGTGTGGGATGCTTCTCATAAACCCCTCAGGCTTCACCCTTGGAGTTTATGTAGCATCCCTCACCTCAGGTATGTGTGAAATCTTGTAACACACTCCACCCCATCCTTTATTCTCTATATAGCAAGTAATAAAATAAAAAATTAAAAAAACAGGCAATGGAAAACACACAACATAATTTGATAAAACAATAATCTGATAAGAGCATATTAGCTCCACTTGACCCATGTGAACTCCCAGTTATATGGTTGGTGAGTTTGCACCTAGATTTAATCTCTAGAGATAGGTTAAAAGTGTATCCAGTGATATTGGTGAAGTGAAATTGAATGACTCAATATGAGCTACTCAATGTGATGGCTCGTTAGAAAAGAGACTGTGGAACAATAGTGAGTAGGGGAATAACGAGGCAGTACAACGACAACAGCGAGTGTAGGAATGGGCTGCATGTATGACAGGGGAAGGCAGTAACAGAATATGGCAGAAAGTCTAGTGGTGCAATTCCAAGCTGGCCATCTTGCATAGTGGTAGGTTGTATGCCCTTACTGCAGAAGACTCTGGGTTCAGAGCTTGCGGTGTACGATGCATTTTGCCGCATGTCATTTTTGCACTATTCCCCAATGTCAAGCCTCCTCTAGGAGTTGATAATCTAAGTTATGGGGGGGGTGCAGGGGGCACAGCTCCCCACATAAAAAATCTTGTTGTCTGTGTTAGGTCCTGTAAACGGGGCCAAGTGCCCCTGTTGTGCCGCTCACTGTTGTTTAAGTCACAATTCCGTTTTTTGGCAACTTACACTCCCCGTCATTGTCGGCACTGTAAAAACTTCGCTGACATGATGTGGAACTGGTTACAGTATGACCAGCAAAATGAATAACTTAGTTTTATTAAATAGTTGTTCTGTTAGGATTGCATGTAAAGTGTCCTTACTCTATTATTTTTTTTTATATACCAAACAACTGGCACTCAGTTGATATTGTAACAAAAAGGGAACTGCTACAAACTGTATTAATAGCATAACAGTTACACATTAGGTCACTGTGACTCTCATGACCTCCAAGCTCTAGTTCTATATGTAAGTAATAATCCATGATAGGGTGTGCATTTCAAGGATTTTAATGCATGCCCCAAGGGTGTGCTAAGGCACAATGCTGAAAGCCAAGTGTCCTTACGCCCCTTGGAAGTGCATTAAAATCCTTGAAATGTATACCATGGAGTGACATATCACACTTATAAAATGGGCCACCATCATAAAAGAATTAGTTTGATTTACTCTGATAGGGATTAAAACTGCTTTACTATTTTCAAACAAGTGTACAATACATTAACTCTAAAACTGTTAAAAAAATTGAAAAAGTAGTACCTATTAATGCCTAAATAGCATAGCTCCGCAATAGATTAGTACTTTGCAGTAAAAATATTTATTAGTGGAGTTAGTTGAAAATATATGTTTTTTCTATAATGAAAATTCTCATATGAATGCACTGCAACATCTTTAAATTTGTAAAAATAAGCAATGTTTAAAACTTTATTTTCATTACACTGTTGTAATATAGTTTCTTTGAAGGCAACATAGTTTCTTTGAAGGCAACATTCTCTTATTTATAGGATTGAGGTGAAGTGTTGGTAAGAAAAATCATGTTACCTTGCATCTCAAATCAGTACAAGTACCGTCTCTTAATGGAAATGTGTTCAAAACTTTAAACCTGCCAGAATGCTGTTTTGTGTGTGTGTGTGTTGTGTGTGTGTGTGTGTGTGTGTGTGTGTGTGTGTGTGTGGGGGGGGGTGATAGAGTTCACCTGAAAATACCCATATATGATTCAAATGTACATGCTTTTATAAACTTCAGGAATGTGTTTGAGCAGTTTGGGTCTGCCTATACGACTGTGTTTTGCCACCATTTCTCTTTGATAATAAAGTACTATTGCCTACTTTCGTCTTCCTGTTTTTTTTTCTCTGTTTTTTCCCACATTCAAGTTATGGAATTTTATTATGGACTGCTTACCATGGAACACAGGGATTCAAAATGCTCTGTTCCACTGGTGGAATGATCCTGTCTTGACATACTGTACTCACACAGACACTTAACAAAGGCCTCTTCTATAGCCATAGACAGAATTATCTCATTATAGTGTATAGTCAGGTGTTGTTCTGTATATAAATCAGAGCCTTTACAATTGTTGTTGTACCACAGTTCAAAAGGTCATGGAATGTGATTGTAGTATACTGTGGTACAACAACATTTGGAAAAGCTCTAGAGGTTCTATCAGAACCATAAACTGGCCACTAGCCCTCCTGGCAGCAGCAACAACAGCAGTGGTGTCAAGATCCCCCAAACCAGTGACGCAAACATGAACAGGCACATAAGCGAAAACAAATGCAGGATCAAACAGATAACCTCAGCTTCATCAAAATTAGAACCAGATATTTAAATAACTTACAAGTAATCATTTTCTCTGAGCCCACATCCTCTTGCTAACCAAGACATACGCCGCCATGTTTTTTTTCTTGAAAATCCCTCCCACATCACATTGACAGCCGATAGAAGGCTACGCAATAAACGTAGGGATGTCTGCTCCCTAGCAACCACACATGTAAACATAGCAACCAGCCCCAACTCCCAGAACACGACGAAGCAACAAATACATTTTTTTTTCATTTCAAAAATTTGAAACAAAAAACTTTGGCAATGGGGGTACCATACACTATAAAAATAGCGCATGGGCACCCATATGTGCATCAACCTATTGTGCCACCTCGGGTTCTGATTACCACGGACCTTCCTGAGCTTCAACCTCCTGAGGTCTGAGGTAATCAAAACCCCTTGGTGGTACAATAGGCTGGTTGCGCATGGTTGCCCATGCGCAATTCTCTATGTCAGGGCAAGCAGAAGAACTTTCCCTGGTGAGCATGGTAAAGACAGAAGGGTGATTTTTCACTGTCAGCAAAGAAACAATTGTAATGAAACCTATAAACAATTCTTAATGTTTCTAATTTGTTTATTTTTGCAGGGAGAATGTGATGATCAAGAAAACAACATTTACTTAATGTGTTTTATTTTTTATTTAAAGATCATGTGCAACGGTTTTGACATATTTTTTATAAAAGCTTGAAAAGTTGACATTCAAGTCCCTGTGTCATGATTAGTGCTTCCTGAAAATGTCATGCTGTTTGATTTTGTGGTTTTCTTTAAATCAGCATGTGTTAACTTGCTCTACAGTGGCTGAAAACAGTGAAGTTATTTTTGTCCTCTCAGTCAAACTTAGAGTGCGATGACATCATTTTGGAGTAGCTTACTGTTTCAGATTCCCAATCAGAGCAGTACTTTGTAGAGTTAATGGTTTGCTGAGCTCTCCAAGTTTCTTAAAAACCCAGTCTCTGGTTTGTGATTAGATAGATCAACTTAAAACATATCATTATCTTCTGATAAAATGCTGATCATTTCAGTTTTAACGCTGAATTGAAGTAGTGGAAATCTTTCTCTGTGAGAAATCAGCTTGTCTGTGTCACAGTTTTTGGTTCTTTCTAATCAAAAATCTGATTTTTTTCTAGCTACATAGCACAGGGCTGTTTAATGAATATAAAATTAATCAAAATTTTGTTCATTCACAGAAACAGTCTGTCTTTGATGTAGCCTTCATAAATATGTTCATGTAAGAAAATTTTTTTTATGTCAGATTGACAAACAGTACATGTGCTTGAAATACTGTAGCAGAGTGTGACAGGCACCTGTCTGAACTCACACATTTCAGTTCTTTGGTGGTTTCTGTGTGAAAATATATCATGTATGTGTACAACTCGAAGCACTGTGTGGCATCCCGATGCATCGTGTCTCTTTCCCACAGTTGAGGCAGCTGCAGCCTACTTCCACTTGTCCCTGCCCCACAAGCCCCCTGCCTCCACATGCGAGACTGCTGCATCCTGCTGCCCACTGTCTTCTCCCACACAGTCAGGGATTGTGCACCCTGCTGCCTCCATCCCCTGCCTAAAGAATCAGGGCTGCTGCACCCTGCCACCCCCTGCCCAGACAGTTGGGGATGACGCACCCTGCTGCCCTCTCTCCCTCACCCTCACAGTTAGGGAAGCTGCACCTGTTGACCCCTGTTCCTGTCTCCACAGTCAGGGCTGCTGTGCCATGCTAAGCCCTAGTGTGCCAGGTCCCCTGCCTCCACAGCTGGGGTTGCTGTACCATGCTGCCCTAGCCACCAGAGGTGGGGCTTTTGCTACACCCTGCTACCTACTTCCATTGCCCCAGATGGGCAGGGCTGCTGCACCATCTGTACCCCATCTCATAGTCAGGGCTGCTGTACTCTGATGCCCCCTGTGTTCTGCACCACAGTCAAGACTTCTGCATCATGCTGTCCTTTATCCCTTGTCACCAGAGACAGGGCTACTGCACCCTGCTACTTTCTACACAGTTGGAGTTGCCATGGCCTGCTGTGCTCTAGTTCCCCATGCTGCTGCAGTTTGGGCTGCTGCATCATGCTGCCACTTGCCACAAGATGCAGGGCATTTGCTGTGCCCTATTGCATGCCTCCACAGTTGAGGCAGTTGCACCCTGCTGTCACCTGCCACCAGAGTCAGATCCTTTGCTATACCCTGCTGTCCACATCCCTTGTCCCAGACAGGTTTGGCTGCTGCACCTTTCCCACAGTTTGGGCTGCTGTATCCTGATGCCACCCCTATTTCCTGCCCAAAAATTCAGGGCTGCTACACCCTGCTGCCCTCTGTCCCCATGCTCACAGTCAGGGCCATGGCACCCTGTTGCCCCCTGTCCCTGTCTCCACAGTCAGGGCTGCTGTACTGTGCTACACCCTAGAGTCTTGTGCCACCTGCATCCACATTTGGGGCTGCTGAGCCCTGCTACACATTTTCATTGCCCCAAATGAGCTGGGCTGCTGTACAATGTGCTCCCTGTACCACTGTCAGGGCTGCTGTATCCTGATGCCCACCTGTGTCCTGCCCCACAGTCAAGGCTTCTGCACCATGCTGTCCTTTGTCACCTGTCACCACTGTGTTCTGTTGCACCACACAGCCCCTTGCCTCCACAGGCAGGGGACAGGGTAAAGCAAATGCCCTTACTCTTGTGCTGCACCCTTCCAAAACAGTTGGGGTTGCTGCACCCTGCTACTCTCTCTCTCTCTCTCACACACACGCACACACACACACACACATACACTCACAGTCAGGGACACTGCACATGTTGCCTCCATTCCTGTCTCAGCAGAGCGTAGCAAAGGATCTGACTCTGGTGGCAGGGGGACAGCAGGGTGCAACTACCTCAACTGTGGAGGCATGCAACAGGGTGCAGCAAATGCCCTGAATCTTGTGGCAAGTGGCAGCTTGGTGCAGCAGTCCTAACTGTAGAGGCATGGGTCTCTAGGGTACAGCAGGCCACAGCAACCCAACTGTGTAGAAAGGAGCAGGGTGCAGCAGCCCTGTCTGTGGTGATAGGTGATAGAAAACAGCGTGGTGCAGAAGCCTCAGCTTTGAGGCAGGACACATGAGGCATCAGGGTACAGCAGCCCTGACTGTGAGATGGGGTATATGTGGTGCAGCAGCCTTGCCCATGGAGGCAGGGAACATGGCACTTTAGGGCCTAGCGCAGCACAGCAACCTTGACTGTGGAGACAGGAACAGGGCAACAGGTGCAGCTTCCCTAACTGTGAGGGTGGTGGAGATAGGGCAGCAGGGTGCAGCAACCCCAATTGTTTGGGCAGGGAGCAGCAGGGTGCAGTAGTCCTGATTCTTTAGGCAGGGGATGGAGGCAGCAGGGTGCACAATCCATGACTGTGTGGGAGAAGATAGTGGGCAGCAGGGTGCAGCATCCTCGAATGTGGAGCAGAAGGCAGGGGCTTGCGGGGCAGGGGACTGGTGGCAGTAGACTGCAGCTGCCTCAACTGTGGGGTAGAGACACATTGCATCAGGCTGCCACATAGTGGTTCTGGTTGTACACGTACATGATGTATTTTCACACAGAAACCACCAAAGAGCTTAAATGTGTGAGTTCTGACAGTACATGTGCTTAATACTGTAGCAGAGTGTGACAAGCATGTTTGTCAATCTGACATGAAAAAAAGTTCTTACATGTTTGTATTTATGAAGGCTACATCAAAGACAAACTGTTTCTGTGAATGAACAAAATTTAGATTTATTTTATATTCATTAAACAGCCCTGTGTTATATAGTTAGAAAAAAATTGAGGTTTGATTAGAAAGAACAGAGCTGTAATACAGACAAGCTGATTTCTCACAGAACATGTTTCCACTGCTTCAGTTCAGCATTGGTACTGAAATGATCAGCTTTGTAAAGGAAGAGAATGATATATTTTAAGCAGATCTATCTAAACACAAACCAGAGACTGAGTTTGTAAGGAACCTGGGGAGCTCAGCAAACCATAAACTCTACAGAGCGCTGCTCTGATTGGGAATCTGAAACAGAAAGCTACTCCAAAATGATGTCATCACACTCTAAGTTTGACTGAGAGGACAGAAATAACTCCACTGTTTTCAGCCACTGTAGAGCAAGTTAACAAATGCTGATTTAAAGAAATCCACAAAACCAAACAGCATGCAATTTTCAGGAAACACCAATCATGACACAAGGACTTGAATTTCAGCTTTTAAAGCTTTTATTAAAAATATGCAAAAACCGTTGCAAATGATCTTTAAGGTAGTTTTATTTTTAGGGCCCAGTTGAAGGTCTTTAGTAGCCATGTTTGTGATGGAAGATCAGCTCTGGTTGTAAGGGGATGGATGGGAGATAGTTCTGGTTGCTGGAGGACTGAGTTGTTCATTGTGTGATGTGGTTTAGGACCAGGATGACTTCATTATAAGAGATTTAATGTATGGTTAGCTGATATCTCTTGACAATGAGATTTGTAGATTTTTGTCTTGCCGTTTTATAGTAGTATCTAATACTGTTGCAGATCCAGTCTTACTGTTTTTCTTTTTCTGCACCTCAAGTGTTAAGTCCAATTGGAATTTGTTTGCCAATAGCTGCAATTTAGTTTTCCATTCCTGTTTCACGTGGTATTATGTTGGAAAGTGCTACTCTCTGTAAGGCTAGGTACTTGATTACTTAACTTGTTTTGGCTCATATATAACTGCAAATCTACTCTGCAGTGAGCTGTATTTTATTTATTTTTCTATACTATTGTATATATTATGTTATTTTTGCCTATTCACCCACCAGAGATGCAAAGCAATATTTGCCCCCTTCATCTTATAGCTACTTCTTCTCTTCCATTCCACTTTCTGTTTTATTTTTATTAACTTCATTCCTCTCACTTAAAGCTGAGTGTCTTTTAACTTTATTTCACTCCATTCATTAATTTGTGTTTCTAGCATAAAATGGGTGCTGATAGTGCCAGCTTCATTTCTTCTCGTTTTTCTTTCCCAAACATTTCTTTTCTTTTTACCTTTAAACACACTCTGCTTTTCAAGTATTTTTTACTTTTTATTTTGGTGTAATCTGTTTAATAAATAAAATGCTTTCTATCCACCTCTCCCAAGCTGTACAACTGGCACAGTTACTTATTGTTTTCCTTTAGATTTCTGTGTGCCCACAATCATATCAACTTGTTGGGGTGACTGCCTGGTAAACTTCCTACATGCAAAATTTAACATCCCTCCACTGTACAGGCATTTGCTCACCTTTTATCCCAAAACTGCATATATCCTGATGCTGGGTCATTGGTATGGCTTGCTTATTCATATGGGGCTTTGTGCAATGTATACAAGCCACTGGCCTGATGTTTTTGCATAATAGTAGGTTCATGGTAGGGTTAGACTGGACAGTTACATGGCTGTTGGGGCTCAGGTTCTTATGAGGACTGATTTTCCTTCTAAACATTTATTTTTTGCCAGAAAAGACATTCTGAGCTGGTAACACTTCATTTCCAGAAGTTTCCTGGATGGGGGGGGACAGTAAAAAACAGTAAATATCATACAGTGCATACAACAATAAACAAAATAATGAACAGTAACACCTCTCTTAGTTGTTTTGTATATTTATCTGAGCTGTTATGTTGATGTACAGTGTACTGCGATATTTCTGATTTTATGTTTATCTTCTAGTGATGACATTGGAATTGTCTGCCTTTTCATAGGATTCCAGTTCATTGATTAAAAGAAAAATCTTTTGTCTGTTTTTTTTTGTTTCAGTACTTCACTTACACACAGCATTATATAGTTACAGCATTTCCAGCTGAGTGCTACGTTTTGTATAATTCATCAGTTTCCTTGTTTTGGTTATGCTGTTTCCAGCCCATATCCTTTATTTTTCTTTCTTTTTGTAGTGTCTGTCTTAGTTATATTTTCCTTTCACAGCCTCTATATCTTAATTAGCCCCAATGCATTGTGTCATTTTGTTACATACTTGCTTCTCAGATTCTATGTTTCTATGTTTCTCCCCCTTTCTCATTTTTATAGCTGTGTGTTTATTTTGGGGAAGGGTGGAGAAACAGTCAAACTCCAGGCAAGGAAGACCTCATCTGATGAATTACCTGCTGACAAACCATGAGTGATACAGAAGCAAATGATTTGATACCTTTTATTGGACCAACATAGATGTAACAAAAATAACTTATACCATTTATAAAATTCCTGATGAAACAGCTGGAAACAGAAGGCTGTTTTTTGTCATTTTATAATATGAGGTACTGAGTGTGTGTGTGTGTTTACTGGGTTGCTGGATCAGGGCCTTGAAGAAAATAATGACATTTACTTAACCCATTCAAGATTCCATCAAGTGGACAGAAAAAAGTCTATGAGAATTTGTCTGAAAACTAACAACTACAGTATAAGATGCAAACATAGCATTTGTATAGATATATTTATATATACAAATTTGTTTACAGGTATTACTAGTATATTTTGAAAGATTGTCTGAATTGTGATTATTAATTTTGAGTATAGTTCATGAAATAATGAGCATGATATTTGTTATTTCATATAGTCCCCCATTATGCCTTATGCATAGCATGTAAATCCAAATCATTCCAAGGCCATCTTGACATATCATATTAATACTGAGCAGCAAATCAGAGCTCTTTTCCTAATAAAAGGCTGCTGATATAATAAATAAAGAACAAAGTCATAAATAAGAAACCAGTGGCTTATGGAACAATCTACAGTGATTTACACAGGGATTTGATTCTGCTACTGTGGGGAAAACACATGGAAAATGAGGGCTTCTTGCAGGGTTCCTGGGGCGCACACATACTCCTTTTCTCCATCCACCTTCTCTACATCCAATTTTACCAACTCCTTTCTGTGCACTGTGCCCTCCTAGCCTTTCTCACCCTACCTCTCTCCCTTCCCCCCTACCTTCACCTCTACCTGGTGTATATATATTTTTTCTTCCGTTACTTCCTCCTGCAACCTTAGATAACCTGCTTTATCTTCCTATAGATACTTCTATGTATGTAAATACCCTGTAATCTGTACAATATCTGTATAATTCTATGTACATATGAACTTCTTTTTCTTCCTCTCTGTAAACAGTATTATCTGTATTGCCTTGTAAATACTTGTGTTGACCTGTACATACAATTGTTCATGCTCCACCCAGGTTCATCTTGCAAATGAGCTTCTGCTCAACAATGAACACCTGGTTAAATAAAGACTTGATTGATTGATCGATTGATTGACTGATTAATGATTATTTGGATCTGGGAGCACTGAATATTTCTTATCCAATATTTTGTATCATGTATAGAGCAGAGAAGATGCTACATCTCATTGTCACAGGGATTTTCATTTGCATATTTTTGCACTGTATTTACTCAGGCTGTCCCAGATTAGATGTGATATCTTGTTTTCAAAGGGGTCATGATTTTACCATTTTTATAATGTATTTATTCATGGTACCTAGTCCAGGGCCCACATATTTAAAGGAGATATGCAGCACATCCCAGTGGAAAAGGGAGATGTGCTACACAACTCCAACAATGTGCATCAGCATGACATTCAAACATGTGGTGTCTACTGGCTGCAAGGGACTGGGCCAGGGCACACAAATGGTATGCCATTCAAGTTGAGGGGCAGTCCCATGTACATCCCTGGAAAACTGAAGAGGGAATTTACATACCTCCGATGCATGCCATGCTGATGTTGTATCTTTCTGCTGTCATACATCACTGTAAGTTCACACTCTCCCCTGTTCCCCTGTCTAACATCCCACCCTCCAGACTGAAATGCCATTTGCAATGTACACTTTAGACTATGTATAGTTGATCCACAGTTCCCCAATTGTACAAATGAATGGGAGGTCAGCTGTAACATGCCTGTTTTGGGACCTGTGTGAGTGGGTACAGCATTGGCTGTCACCCACACTGAGCAGTGTAATGGAACTGGGATGATGGATCTTCATGTGAGTGCCTGAGTTGTATGGCCACTGGGTGTTATCACCCACACACAGCTTGTGCCTACATGTAATACATTACCGCTTCCTACTGCGAGTGCTCTATCACCCGCTGATAGAGTGGTATGATCCTATCACAGAGTCAGTTGTCATAATGGGATGGGCTGGGGGCAGGCAGGGGGTGTTTGTGCACTGCTGAGGGGGACCGGGGGCCACTACACCATGGACATGGACTGTAGGTGTATTCAGATGCAATTAGGGATGGCATGGGATCCCTACAATTAGGAACCGATACAGCTTGGACTCTGGTACAATTGGAGCTGGTGGAACAGGTGGAGGGGCTACTATACCACCAGAGACTTCAGGGTATGTCTCAGATGGGAGTGATTGGGGTTAGGGCTTGGGGGTGAGAGTTGCTCTGGCACATTCATCCCCATGCCAGCATGCAAATGGGCTGGTAATGAGCATACATAAGGTCCCTTTGCACCCTGCATGCTCAGTTAGTTCCTTTGCTTTCCTGGGCTGAATAGCGCCCACTGGTGCTGTGGAGCATACCGGCATGTGCCACACATTCCCCCTGGAGGGTATTCAGTCAGAGTCACCCAGGATGCACCTTACATGGTGGCTGCCTTCACTGTGACTCCTGTCCAGGGTCACATTTTGAACAGGTACGATGAAGCCCGCCAGGATAAAGCGCAGTGTCACAGACTTACTGCATGACAAAAGGGGTTAACTCCCTTTGAAACTGCATTGTTTGCGCAGTAACTCTACTGCAGAATTCTGCAGTGCTGCGCTTCATCTTTGTGGGCTTTACTGTATGCACTCCCTCTACTAGTGGCACATTCTCTTTGAATATTGTATCAGTGCCGACTGTGCAATGCATCTTTCTGCTTGTGCATTGATCCAGCACTTAATATATCCACCCAGATGTAAAATATTGTTTGTAGTGCATTCTGATTTTACACAATGTAGCATAATATTGTGTAGATGTAAAGCCCCACTGAAAATAAGATCCCATTTCTTCTGTGGACTATCCAGGCTAAATATATAGCAATCAGCAGACATATTCTAGGAAAACACATTGTAAAAATGTATAAAAGGAAGACCACCTTGAAACTGCCTCTCCACAAATCTGCATTGTGCAAATTCATTAGAAATAATGGGTAAAAGTATCCCAAAAGCTTTCCACAGCCACATCAGCACTGGCCAGAATTTGTTCTATACTGGTATCTAATACCATTACTGATGTGGTTTTATTGTTTTTTTTCTTTTTCTGCAGCTCAAATGTTAACTCCAACTGGAACTGTTTGCCACTAGCTGCAACTTAAAGGGACACATTCATTACCAGTTGGCTTCATGGTCTGAAAGCACATGAAAAGCTGTTTCAAATGAGATATTTGGCTCATCTGTAGCTGGAAGTAGTACTGAGATATAGATGACTGAGTCTGTTCAATTGTAATACTACATTACAGCCCTTTTTAGAATCTTGTGATGTCTGTGATGAACAAATTGTGCTTAAGTCAGTGCAGTTAGGCACAGTTTGTTTCTCAGTGACAGCACAATGTTCTAAAAATGGCTGTAATGTTAGTATTAATATTGAAAAGACTCAGTCATCTGTACTTCTGGGGTGCTTCCAGCTACAGATGAGCCCAATACCTTATTTGAAACAGCTTTTAATGAGCATTCGGACTGTGGTAGCCACTGAGCATGAATGTGTCCCTTTAATTTTCCAACCCTGTTTCATATGGTATTATGTTGGAAAGTGCTACTATCTGTAAGGCTGGACACTTGATCACTTAACTTGTTTTGGCTTATACTGTATATGACTGCAAATCTGCTCTGCAGTGAGCTGTATTTTATTTTTTTTTATTACCATATATGTTAAGTTATTTTAGTCTGTGCACCCACCTGAGATGCAGAGAAATTGAACACATCACCTACTGCCTCTGGAATAGCTCTGTATTTGCCCCCCCCTTTCATTTTATAGCTACTTCTCTTCCATTCCATGTTGTTTTATTTTTATTAACTTCATTCTCCGCACTTAAATTATGTGTTATGTGGAATAAATCCCATTGTTATTATTTTTTTACAAAAATTGTCAACTGTACAGATGCATTTATAAAAAATGAATTACAATAGTGAGGCTTTTTAAAATGTTATTTGACTTACCATACTCATGCTTCTCTATCCACTTACTCAGTCTCCTACTTGTTTCTGTCCTTGTACTAACTAATTCCTGGTGCTTCATATCAAGAGGTTGTTGATTGTCATAGTGTGTGTGTCTGGGGTGCAGCAGCAATAAAAGATAAACTATGCAATGCCCTCAATAACACACCTACCCCCAGTTTACTTTTACCTAACACCCATTTCTTAGGCCTTGTACAGTAAGATATTCCTTCAGGAGAACAACTTGTAATGAAATGTGTAAGATTTAAATTGACATTTGGATATATGCGCTTTTATATAATACTTATTATGTGTGTGTATGAACTGTATAACAATCTATAAAAAATCAATTAAACACATCAAATGTCTTTGTAAACATGTCTCAACATTGGGATTATCTTCCACATTGTTGAAACATATAGTTGTCTCAGCAGTGTTTGAAGTTAAGGTACAGTACCTTCATGTATATGACGGCCTGGTTCTATTGATTTGATTGCTATAACAGTGCATAGAATAAAATGTAAAACATATAGGTAACTAATACAGATGGTGGCATTATTTTTTTATCTGCCTTTTCTCAATGTACCGTACTTTGATTCAGTTAGTGCATGCAACGGCAATTCATGTATATGTTTAAGCCCATGAAACACCCTTCTCTAGTTAATGCATTTGTAGCCATAGTGGCTCTGCCAGTTTTTGTTTTCACTAGATTGCTCTTTGCATCTGGTCTCACTGTGGGGATCCCATCTTTGCTGCCCATGTAAATGTCATCTCCTCCAGGAGACATCTTCTGTAAACTAATTTACAGGATGTAGGGTTCAATTCTTGCATCCCTGGTCTCAGAGGCAGTAAATCTAACTATTCAGCTTAAGGAAGCCTTCCTTTTAGTGAAGGCATCAGACTGGCTCTTATTCTTCTATGCTGCATTCTTCACTTTCTCCACCACATGTCATTCTGCATCTAGTTATTTGCTCTTTATACATTACACACCACAAACAGCTGACCTATAGGTAGTGCACTCTCTGAACTGCAGGTATGTTTAGGCCTCAGACTTCTCTAACCCCACATCTTTTCAATTCTCATCAGGTTCCCATGAACCTGCCCACTGGTCTCTTACTTTGGCTAGTTGTTGAAGCACATGCCTCCTTCCAGACCCTTGCATTTGGAGTCTTAGTCTCCTTTCATTCGTTTTTTTTCTGCCTCCCATGTTGCCTGACCAGGCACTCCTTTGGGTCACCTAGGACCACTGCCAGCACTTCATCCCTGCTGCCAACTACCACCCCACATTACAGCCCCCCCATGTCACCTGACATGTCCCTTCATAGGATGGGTCCCACCCATTCCAAGAGGGTAGGTGCGGTGGGGCTGGCTAGCACTACTTACTTGGCCCGGGTGCTGCTGGGCTGGTCCAGGCTGTCTGGCACTGTGTGGTGGTGGGAGGTCAGCAACCGTCATCTAGCCATCCAGGAAGCCATTTTCCTGTTTTCATTTCAGGGGATCATGACATCTGGACTATCAAGGAACAGCTGATGCCCATTGCACTCTCTACGCAGCGTGACCCGACACGCTGCCATGTCCATGGCCTCCATCAGTGGTCAGTAAACACCGGGCTGCAGACACCCCTGCACCCTGTAGATGGAAAACTGTCATTCTATGCTCAAGCCATCTCCCTCCCAGCCCTCTGACACCTGGCTCCACTCCCAAATCCAGGTTGCAGGCATCACAAGCAGATATCAAACTGGTGCACTGGGGGGCCAGCCATTCCTTTCATTCTTTCATGATCTCCTACTTCCCCTGCAGCACCCTGGGCTTGGATTACTCTATGGAACAAAAAAGGATTGTCACTCAGAAATTGTAATTAGTACTGGCCCTTTTTGTTTCCTATGTTTGTTTTCAGCAACTAGCAAAATGGAGCAAGCAGTTTGCTTGGAGCTCAGGTGTACACTTGGGCTGCAACAGCTGACATGCAATTGCTGTACCTGAAATGTTTTGAGATGGAAGTCAGACATTGCTGATGATAGTCTGCAGATCAGTTTGCCAAAGCAAAGTGAAAAAGGATCACATGATTAAGGGACAATGCATGAAAAATGCTGTAGATTGCTGGTGAAGACATTGAAAAACTCATCTGTATTATAGGACTGTGCAGTGAAGTAACAGAAAGAGGGAGGCAATTAAAAATGTATAAAGCTCTGAAAATCATTTTTAGAAGTTGCAACATGCAGAATAGACAAGGTTCTTTGATAATCGAGGCATAAGACCATCAATGCAAAAGTTAATGTGCACAATGCACTGAGGAAAACAGTTGCACATAACTGACTGAAAAACTAAACTTATTGGACTCCTCAGATGTTCCTGTATTACAAATGACAAGTCTTTCTTGATCTTTCCCCTTCTGAAAGCATACTCTAGAATGATATCATTTGCTTGCATTATTTATGTTGCAAAATCACACCACAACATTTGCTGCACTGTCTTCATGTCCAGGTTAGCTATATCCTCAGACCAGTGTTTAAAATTGTGTTACTTGTTTATCAAATCCTTCATGGATATGCAGTATGCTATCTCTCAGCTTTTCCACTTACTCTACACCTCATTACTTCTGTAACTGAGATTCAGCATTATTTTCCACTCCTCAAATCTCTCCATCACTTTGGTGTAAGATCCTTAAGTTTTTCTAGTAACCAACATTGGTGAAACATGGAGATTTTTTGAATAGTGTCCCACTCTCAACCTCATAGGCTCTAGTGGTGGGTGAAGTGGGCTCAATCCACTCCACGAAACATTTCACAGAGCACAGGTGGATTCAGGGAGTGCTCTGCAATGTGAAGCGGAGTACTTCACGTTATAATGAGGAATGTGAAGTGCATCAGAAACGGCTACTTCGCGTTACACCGCCTCCACTGGTCACTTCTCTTTCAATTTTTAAGGCAAAGTACATTGGTGGCAGTTCACTTCACCTCACTTTGACTTGATTTTGAGGTCCAGAGGTGGATTTTGCAGTGATTTATGGGAGTTCAGGTCACATGGGCTCTGTATTGATCTGCACAGCCTCAGTTCAGGGTAGTATGAGTAGGAAGGATTAGGAGACAGTGTGCTCTGATAGCTGCCTGTAGGAATCTTTTAAAAGCTTTTCAAAAAGCATTTTTGCTTTATGTAGGGGGATCCAACTGTAGTTCGACGATAGTAGGAAGCCATTCTGTGCTCACATAATCGAACATTTTTGTTTGTGTGTGGATTTTGAATGTTAATTTACAACATTGAGTGTGTATGGTGAAAGACAGTGAAGTGTGATGTGTGGGGGAGGGGTGTATTTGTGTGTAGGTAGATTTAAGTTGGAGAACTAGTGATTTCTTTGTGTTTTGGTATATTTTTGTTAAATAACTGTGTTACTGTACACATAGTAAAATTGTCAGTAATAGTACAAATGTTCTTGCTGTTTGTTGTGTGAATGTGGTGCAGCATTTCATAAGGTCAGGTTGTTTAAATTACAAATATACATTATGTGGCAGTACACTGAACTTTTGCATTTGTATTGCATTCCGCGTTCAGCATTGTACACAAACTGTTCTGTGTTGTGTATGCAGTGTTGCATGCATCAAATATATAATACACCTTTTAAAATTTGTGACACAGACCAGTGTAAGTACAACTAAGTGCAGCAGTGTGAACCTGCTATCCACTGCAGCTGAATGGTTTTGTACTGTGATCGTGTTCTCTGTTCTTAGTTTTGCTGCTTGTAGTACCGTAAAAATCAGCACTGTCTGTATTCAGTGATCCCCACCCACCCCCAAGTTGAAAAGGTATTTTTTACCAGACTGGATTGTTTTTGTGACCCCATTAGCACCACTGGTTACTGAAGTTGTTTTAATTCCATGACAGTGTCACAACACAGTAGTCTCTTATCCGTTGCTGAAGTCACAGTTGTTTATTTTGCTTCACATCCAGCCAGTGTCCCTCCAGTCAGAAAGTGAATGTATCAAAATCTGAATTTGGTAATATTATTTGTGGTTGATCCCCCAAAATGCCTGCAAAGAGACGTGCAAGTAAAGCTGTTTCTGGCCATGGCAATGTTGGCAGTAAGAGGGTCTGTGGGCGTGGTAGTAGTACACGGAGGGCGGAGTGCATCACTGATATGAGGAAAGGTATTTCTCCTGCAGTGTATTTTACAGCCTAATCAGTATCTTCACTAATAGTTGGAGGAGATGATGTTTTCCCAGCCAGTGGTGTTAGTGTTACTGGTGTTAGTGGTGGTGGAGGTAGTATTAGAATTGTTGCATCAAATTCTAATTCTGACCAGTGTACTGTATCCAAACATATTGAGTGTGAAGCAGTGCAAGTGAGTGACAGCATAGATGATGTCATACTTCCCAGTAACATCCTATTAACTGAACCTGATTCTGATGATGATGTCAATGATAGCATACAATGTGATATTCCATCCACTGTGGCACTTAACGTCACACTTTTCCATGCAGTGATTCACAGTGTGGCGAAGAAATATCAAGTGATGGTGGTGTAGATGCTGATGACCAATGTGATGATGCTGATGATGTTGCTGTTGTTGCAACATGCAGTCCACATGTTAGCATCCAAGCAGAAGATGTGGATGTGTGTGACAGTGACACTGATGAATATGATGATGATGATGTAATTGACCCCACTTGGGAACCAGAGAAAAAGAAATTAAAAATGGCGGTGTCTGAATCTGTTTGCAGGAATCCCATCCCTGTAAACACTTGTGATTTACCTGTTTTAGTTGATGATGATGACGACCCAGTAATCAATATGATAGGTAGTCATGGTGGTTGGTTGCAGTCCAGGCGTGCAGTGCCAGAAAAATCATGTACCCCCCCACTTCAGTGCTTAAAATAACAGACTTAAATAAGCCACATCATCATGGACATGTTAAAAGCAGAGCATCACACTTTATTGTTTGGGATTTTTTTGTTCAAGATGCAAATGATGATTCAGTTGCAATCTGCCAGGTTTGCCATGCGCGTGTGAGCTGAGGTAAAAAGGGGAGCCATCTTGGGACAGGAGGACAGCATACGCATCTTAAGGATAGGCACTTGTCTCTGTGGAACCAGCACAAGTTGGCAGCTAATACTAGACTGGGGCATTCACCCGTATCACCGGCAACCATAGCCAGCATGTTATCCCCTTCCATGACTGCTAAGCCCAGTAGAAAATTAAACGTGTGCAGTAGTACAGTAATAAGAGCAGAGGATTGCTACAGGCATGATGAAATGGAGGAGCATAATGACTTTGAAATGTTGTCCAATGCTGGTGAGAGTAGCATTTTTTGTGGTGGTGGTGGTGAATGCCGTATGTCTAATGCAAGTCGTACATCAACCCCGGTTGGCAAATCTGGAAAAATAACATCATTTCTGGGTTTGTCATCATCAGCTGTGCAACCGTCTTCATCAAATTTCCACAGTCCACCCCCTGCCAATACCATTCATCACAGAGCACAATCATTTGTGACCAAAAATACACCCCTTATAAAATGTTTGTCAGCCCACGTTACAGAGTGTTTTTGTGCATAAACTGAAGTACCCCACCAATCATACAGTGTCACGTGAACTTAATGCTGCTGTAGCAGAAATGCTTGCAATTGATCTTTTGTCCTTCTCCTTTGTAGAGAATTCTGGGTTCCAGTGGTTTGCTCCCCATGCCTGTCCAAAATGGAAAGTCCCATCCAGGACATACTTTTCTACCCGTGCTGTTCCCGGGTTGTTCTGCACTGTCTCAGACTCAGTATGACATGCCCTTCAACATTCCTCCTCTCCATTCATCCATTTAAGTATGGATATGTGGACAAGTGGCAAAACAGAGGGGAGTTCATATCTGTGTATAACTGCACACTGGGTTGTTTGTGATGTTGGTAGTGTGAATAATCAGTGCAGTAAGGTGGATTGTTGTGGTAGCAATCTTCCTGGAATTCGCCAGCATGGAGCAATTGCTATGCTCAGTGTGATCTGTTCACACACTGGTGAGAACATGTTGGACATGGTACTGACTGAAATTAACAGATGGCTAAACCCTCTGTCCCTGAGAGCTGGGTTCATAGCAAGTGACAATGGGTCAAATGTGGTGAAATGCATCACGAATGGTGGTTTTTTTTCATGTTCCATGCATGGCACACTGTTTAAATCTTGTGGTTCAGGAATTTCTGCAGCACCCTGACATAAAGGAAAAGCTGACCAGTGCATGACATATCTGTTCTCACTTTTCAAGATCTGGAAAGGCCCGTGACCAGCTGTGGCAGTTGCAGATACAAAACAGCCTGCCTCAGCACCGCTTGAAGCTGGAAGTTGTCACCTGATGGAACTCCATGTTATACATGGCAGAGAGGTTGTATGAACAGTACAAAGTCATCACAGAATATCTTGCTATGCACACTAGCCGTGACAGTTCTGGGGCCTCCATGTCTATGACAACTGAACAGTGGCACCTCATGGACTCTGTAATAACAGTTTTGTGGCCTTTTGAACATGCCACACAGGCAGTGAGTGGCGAGTCTGCCACCATTAGCCAATCAATTCCACTGCTGCGGGTGCTGAGGCAGACATTGGTGAATGTGCAGCATGGCCTTGATGTTGCTGGAGACACCGATAGCAGTGTGTTGCTGCAACATATGCTGACAGTATTCAACCAGAATCGTCACATTGTGAGCATTCAGCGTAGTGACAGCTTTGCCATGGCAACAATGCTGGACCCATGATACAAACATGGAATTGCATCAGTACTGGAGGGAAGGCCTGAACAGGTAAAAAATATCACTGGTCAACTGGTTCGCTTGGTTCATGGGGCACAGAAGTCACGTGCCAACGCTTGCAAACCTCAGCAGCATAATCCAGCTGGAGAACCAGCAAGCATATCATGCAAGGGTAAGGGGACTATAGTTCCAGGTGGTCTGTCATCCAAAGTGGGTGGCATCAACCCACTTTGGGAGACTTTGTCCCAAGTGCGTATTTGTGAAATAAATGATTCTGGAGAACAGGCTGATGCATCAACAATTGGTCTTAGTGCATCCCAGAGAATGGTTGAGTCATATTTGTCTGAAAACAGGCATCTGACAATAAGTGAAGATCCTCTTTTATACTGGAGTGGAAAGGTCAGTGAATGGCCAGAGCTGACTGCAGTGGCACTGAAGTACCTTACATGCCCACCATCCAGTGTAAGTGTTGAGATGGTATTCGGCTCAGCAGGTGCAATAGTCAGGGATCATTGGACAAACCTGTCTCCTACAAATGTTAGTTTGCTAACATTCATTAAAATGAATGAGAGGCACATACCAGAACAGACTGCAACTTTGGTATTCGTACCCTGGTCTTGTCATGGTGGTCTTGCTGATGAAAATGGAGCATCCTGGTGGCACTGGCAATGGCTGCCTGAAACGGCCCACCACTGATGTAGATGATGACACAATGGAGAAAGAATTTCCCAGTGGTCAGACTTCAGACATCGAAGACTGTGAAGGCAGTTTTCTTGATGAGGATGATGATGTAGTTAATGGTGGCAGGTTTTAACTGCAGTATTTAAAAGATGGTATGCCCCCCTACCCCAGACCACCACCACCACCAGGACTGATGTTATGCAAGCCTGCCACCATGAGTCTGTCTGCCGCCCATGGACCACCACCACCACCACCACCAGGACTGATGTTATGCAAGCCTGCCATCATGAGTCTGTCTGCTCCCCACAGACCACCAACACCGGGACTGATGTTATGCAAGCCTGCCACCATGAGTCTGTCTGCCACCCACAGACCACCACCACCAGCACCACTGGGACTGATGTTATGCAAGTCTGCCACCATGAGTCTGTCTGCCCCCCTCGGACCACCACCACCACCGGGACTGATGTTATGCAAGTCTGCCACCATGAGTCTGTCTGTCCCCCGCAGACCACCATCACCACCACCACCAGGACTGATGTTATGCAAATCTGCCACCATGAGTCTATTTGCCCCCCAAGGACCACCAGTCCACCAGTGCACCACCACCACCAGCTTCTTAATATTTAAACCATAAAGGGAGCATGTACACTCATGTTTGTTATGCTGCCTTACTTCCTTAAGTTATATGTTTTGTTTTCTGTAGCTTTTCAGAGCCGCAGTGACAAAACACAAACAGTACACTTCTTTTGTTTCTTTTACAGGAGAACAAAAGTAGGTTCCATCACTAATACTCATTGGAAAGATGCTGTAGCTATACCGTACAGAGAGGAGCCGATGTAATGTCCATGTGAAATCCATTCTGGTAAGTTTGAAGATTTTATTTCATCCATTTCATTGCTTTGTAATGACAGCTGCAAATATTGCACACAACAGGTTGTCTTAGTAGTTGACAACATGTGTCTCTGAAATGTAACTTGACAATAGGGATTGAGATTTGAGAACCAGGGAGGGACAAATAACAATGAAGCTGTAACTTGTAAGAAGTCATTCATTTCTTTTTTTTAGGAAACTTTGACATGCTTTGTTGTTCTGTCAAAGTGGTCTTATCCAAAAAAAGTTCTTCAACATCAGGCACACCTCTCCCTCGAGCTTGGGCACACATGCAACACGCAGAAGTCATTTCATTAGATGACCATGACCATCATTAACAACCAGACTCCAGAAGGATGCTGATGAAATCTGTGAAGAAGTAAGAAAAATAAGAAACCATTACAGACAAAACTGAAAATATGATTCCCCCACCCCCCCAAAAAAAAGAAATACTTACCTTCATGTGCTTGAGAGTTATCCATTTCCATTTAAGTGCAAAAACTTCTCATTGAGCACTGGAATGTGCATACCAACAGTTTATGTGTCACCTGTGTGATGCAGAACAATAGCATGAGTACATGTCCAGTTCATGTTCAACCCCCCTCATCATCACCTACAAAATACACAACCATATATGTATATATATATATATATATATATCTCTACTCACCAAGGCTACTATTAGTGTACATCCAAAGGGCACCTTTCAATCCAGTTGAGATGATCACATTTCATTTGGTGGAATCATCTCACACAACACATTGTACAAGCAGCACGAACCTCACAGTCATCATTTTATACTGGGATATGTGCTGAAACAGTGACTGGGTGCACCATTAATTCTGGGGGATGTTGTATGTGCTGAAACAGTCTCTTTTCACTTTGTTACCACTTGTGAATTTTCTGCACACAAGGAGGAAGCATTGAGAGCCTGCAGAAAAAATCTGGGGACTGTGCCACCACTGCGCGCATGAGTGAGTGCGCCATTAATTCTGGGGGACTTTGTATGTGCTGAAACAGTCTCTTTTCACTTCGTTACCACTTGTCAATTTTCTGCACAGAAGGAGGATGCATTGTGGGCCTGCTGAAAAAATCTGGGGACTCTGTGCCACTTTTGTGTGTTCTGTGATTGTTGCTGTGAGCTCATGGTCATGATGTCATAGTGACATTTTTACAATTAAAGCAGCATTGCAAGAATGTCCTCACAGTTCTGAACTGTACTTTTTTATGTTACTTTAAATTGCCTCAGCAACCACTACTTACATCTGTCATCAGTGACTTGAATGATACGATTCTTCTCACAATTTGTCTGCTTCTCTTACTCCTACTTTTTTTCATGTATGAAAACAAAATGAATACGTCTTCCAATATTGTTCCAACCAGCTTTGTATTTAGTTGCAGCTGCTTTTCAATAACTATTGTTCCGTGGTGTCATATAAAACACTGACTGATGCATAACTGTTAGCTAACAACAGAAGTGATATATGACAACTACTTGAAGTGATGGAGAAAAGCAGAGGAAAACAATGACAAAGACCTGATCACACTCACTGTCAGCAGCACCAATTTAAAATGAATGCTCCTTTCATTATTTCACACATGAAAAAGGTAGTACAGCAGACTCAACTACTGCAAATTATCGTATCATTCCAGTCAGTCAGGATGTAAGTAAAGGAAGTTGTAACATAGCATTAAAAAATATAGGTCAGAGTTATCAACAGATTGTTGCGCTGCTGCTTTACAGACAGTCACCACATTACATAGTTATGGTGATGCTCATAAACTAATACATGGGGGCATTACTACCACTGGAATATTTCTTGCTCCACAGAGTGCAATATATGTCTGTGAAAACCACCCATAATTTCATTACAGTGAGTCACATGATGGAGGAATTAACAATCTGAAAAGCAACCCACATTGTGCCACACTTTCTCAGCAACGTTAACACGTGATGGCAGGGGGAGCGCAGGTGCATGCTCCACTATACTGAATGTCCAGCAGCTATCCCAAGCAATGTTTCCTAATGTTATAAGGTTCACTTTGTGTTGAAAAGTGGGATGTTTCCAATAACAAGGCTCTTCTTACTGGAAACGAGGCCACACATTTCACTACAAACTGACCTTTAACATAAAGAAACATTTGCAAACCGGCACAATGCAATATTCGCTGTAAGAAGCACGCACATGCGCTCTCCCTGCCATCACGTCCTAATGTTGCTGAGAAGGGAGGCAGAATGTGGGCAGATTTTCAGAATGGAAATGCCTCCGTCACGTGACTCACTGTAATGCATTTACGCCTGGTTTTCAAAAACATGTATTGCACTATGTGGTGCAAGAAAGATTCCCCTGGAAGGGAAAATGTGTATGATTTAATAATAACAAACAAAAAACACACAACAAAAGTACAACACAGTAGTGGGGTGGGGTCAAGGGTGGGGGTAGGTGTGGGTGTGGGGGGGCATAAAACAATACCCGGACTTACTCTGGCCATGGGATGCCATGGTGGTCCAGGAGCTGGTGCAGCACTGAAAGTATTTGCTGCTGCTGTGCTTTTACTCAGGTAACCTGCTGCTCCAAAGCACTGAAATGCTTGTTGTTTTCCTCCAGTGCTGCCCACACCAGGAAGAGGTCAGACTGGCTTACAGGGACTGTGCCGGGGTCCACTGCAGTGGGTAATCCAGGTAGTGGGGCTGGTGGTGGACAGGGTGGCAGTGGTCATGGTGGTCATGGCGGAGCACCTGATGTAGCCCCCCTCCTCCTGCTGTGGTGGTGATTACTGTGAGACACATCTCCCACCCCAGCAGCACCCTCGTCGGCCACTGCCACGGAAGGGCCAGCAGGTGGACACCTGGCCCCTTCCATGGCAGCCTGCCACTCTGCCCTGTGTTGATTCATCATGTGGGTGCACTGGCCACCAGTCCCAAAATGTGTGCCAGGGGGCCCACGGCACACCAGCACACTGCACACACGGCACTCCACCACTGTACTGTCTTCCCCCACACAATTAAAAACTCCTACACTGGGGGGGACCAGACACAGTATGCACTTGTCGGGCATGAGTCCCACCACCACGCACAATTGCCGAGGCCACCTCCTGTGGCTGTAGAGGTGGTGGAGGTGATGCTGCTGGAGAGCCAACAGCTTCTGCTAGTGGTGGTGGCAGAGAAGGTGGACGAGCAACAGCCACCAGTGGTATTAGTGCTGCTGCTGCTCCTGTTGCTTCCACAGGGGAAGCAACACTGGCCAGGAGTCTGGAGTGGTCCAACATAACACGACCACCCTGCCCCCCACAGGTCCGCACTCATCCCCTCCTAATGCTCCCACATGCCAGCGATTCACCTTCTCCGACTCCAACATGACCCTCCATCCTCCAGGGTCCACAGGATGACACACACACACACACACACACATAGGCAGTGGAGACACACACACACACACACACACACACAGTCAGTCACACACACACAAAACAAAAACTAAACTTATACAAAAAATTCACTAACCAAAAATACACTAAGACAATACAAACACTAAATAAAAATAGCTTTTAAAAAAGCTGTTTGATTGTTATGGCAGTAAGAAATGACTCTGAGAGCCAAGCAAACTCCTCTCCTCTCACAGTTTTGCTTTCTCCCTGTACAAATGCAAAGGAGAAAGTGAAACTGCTTCTCTGACTCACTTTCTTCCCGCCTAGCTAAAGCATGTGACTTACAGTACTGCAGGCCATGTGATGCGCCTATTTTCTTCTCACTTCACCTTACTTCGCGTTAAGGCATGATGAAAATGCAAAGTGGTAATGATAAAGTGAAGTGAGCACTTTACATTGTCCACATCGTGTTGTGCTCTGCGGACACGAAGTGGCCACTTCGCATCCACTTCACTGGGGATTTATAATTTTCTGCATCTCTAATAGGCTCACCTACCTCCTCTAGAACTTAGCTCAAAACTCATTTTGTCATTGCCTTTGGCTAATGACACTTTTGGTCTCTCCACCTTATTCCATGTTTCATGTCATGTTAATTAGTTCACCATTCTGCATTACATATACTCATTTTCAATAGATGTTCATATATGTTTTTACTTCTTTCTCATTAGTTTTGCCCTGTGCTGTTCATCACCATAGAAAAGTGATACTCCTTTCAAGCAAACTGCATGTGCAGTTTGAAAACCTGCTTAAGGCAAAGCCACCCAAAGCTCCATCACAAGCAAGGGGATCACTGTGCCCTTTCGGGCTACTCCGATTAAGCAAACTGCATCTGCAGTTTGAAAACCTGCCTATGACAAAGCCACCTGAAGTTCCCCCTTCAAGCAAGGGGATCACTGTGCCCTTTCGGGCTATTCCTCTCAATCAAATTGCATCTTCAGTTTGAAAACCTGCCTAAGGCGAAGCATTCTGAAGCTCCCCCTACAAGCAAGGGCATTACTGTGCCCTTTCAGGCTACTCCTCTCAACCAAATTGCATCTTCAGTTTGAAAACCTGCCTGAGGCAAAGCTGCCCGAATCTCCTCCTACAAGCAAGGGGATTGCTGTGCCTGTTTGGCTACTCTCATCAAGCAAACTGCATCTGTAGTTTGAAAACCTGCCTAAGGCAAAGCTGCCCGAATCTCCCCCTACAAGCAAGGGGATTGCTGTGCCCCTTCAGGCTACTCCTCTCAAGCAAACTACATCTGCAGTTTGAAAACCTGTCTAAGGTGAAGCCACCCCAAGCTCCCCCTACAAGCAGGGGAATTGCTGTGCCCATTCAGGCTACTCCTGTCATGCAAACTGCATCTGCAGTTTGAAGACCTGTAAGCAGAGCTTGCTCGAGCTCCTTACAAGGCAAGCAGCCTATTTGGCTACTCCTCATGCAAACTGCATCTGTAGTTTGAAAACCTGCCTGTGGCAAAGCTGCCCGAAGCTCCCCCTACAAGCAAGGTACAGGTTGGAACTTTTTGAATTTTGACACCTACGCAGGAGAAAACTTACTTGCTCCTGTCTGCCAGCAGAGTTTTCCCTTTATACTAAGTGGAGCAAGCCATATATCATTTAGGAACTGATGCTAAGAAATTGATGACAGGACTACTCTCGCTGTTTGAATTTTATGGATTTCTCACTTTAAGCTATTTTAAGTCTGATGTAAAGACTTGTTAGAGTTGATTTAAGTTTGATAGAGAGAGTTGTTTTTAGCTAGTGCGATGCAATCTGCTCTGGGCTCTGTGCCCCTGCTTTCAGAGATGTTGTAAGTCTCTGGCATGCATTTTATGCTCCGTGCCACTGCTTTCAAAGATGTTGTGAGTCTCTCACCTGCATTTTAAGCTCTGTGCCCTTGCTTAATAGGAGCTGCTTCCACAACTCCTGTAGAGGCTACTGCTCTGTAGCCCCCCAGTTTCCCGTTAGCAGATTATACAGATCTGCCACTAGAGGGACCTTGTTCTTTCATTTAAAAGAAATCTGCCCTCTTAAAGTCACAGCAACTTTACTAGCCACCACCTACCTACCTACCCTACCTGTACCTGTACCTCTGTAGTTGCTGCTCTGTGCTGGTCTATTATTCCAGCTGCACCTCTGAGGAAAACAACACACCTTTGATTACAAAGTAAGCTCTGTAGCCTGCTCAATATCTTTTACCCATGTTAGCCCCCCCTTATTTAATCTAGTCTGCCAGCAAAGCTACACACCTTTGATTACAAAGTAAGCTCTGTAGCCTGCTCACTGTCTTTCACCCATGTTAAACAACCCCTTATTTAGTCTAGTCTGCCATCATGGCAGAGAGCTCAGCAATTACCTGAGAGCTACTCAGCACTTTTCTTCTGCTTCTTGGCCAGTGCTTTATCCTTTTAGCATACTATGACAGTGGACTAAGCACTGTCTCCCCTTCTCTGAGGGCTGCAAGTCAGAACCATCTCCTATGCACCTTGCAAAATGCCCTTCAAGCCACCTACCCCTTATGTCACCATGTTTGTGATCAGTATTAGCACCATCATTCTGGGCCAGCCATCTGCTCCAACCATAAGGAACAAAGGACCATCCTTGCACCCCAAAATCTACTGTACAAGGTGTAAATACACACTTGCCCTATTTCACACAGCCTGGCACATAACACTCTTGTTGTTCCTACTCTCTGGTGATGTGCACCCCAACCCAGGTCCCCCAATTAATTGGACATGGGGTAGAAACAAGGTCTGTTGTCTAAAAATAGCTGCTATGAACATCTGCAGTCTGCTTCCAAAATCCACCAGCTACAAGCTTGGATGCAGCTACATAGCCCAGACATTTTATGTCTTACTGAGACCTGGCTTACCCCTAACATCAAGGATAACCTGATAGCCCTTCCAGGGTACTACACCTTCAGATTGGACAGAAACAAGAAAACAGGGTGAGGAATGTCTTATATATGTCAAGGAATCGATCCAGGGAAGTGTGCTGCCTGTCACTGGTACTACTGGTGACTATGAGCTGCTTGCGGTGAAACTTCTTATTTGCAGGCAAAGCAAGCCACTTACCATCACATCCATATACCTTCCCCCAGCTAAGACCAAACAGGGGTTTGGCCTGGTCCTGGAAGCTATCACCAACATTGAGACGAAAACTGAAGTTATGATTACCGGTGACTTCAACATTAACTGGTTCTCCAAGGACTCTGACCCTAGTAAGGATCAGGTTGTCAGTGAGTACCTCACACAAATGATCTCCACACATACAAGAATGAACTATAAATCTGGCAAGGGCACTCTACTAGACTGGATCCTGTCAAGTTGCCCTACTAGAATCAAAAATGTTGAGGTGCTCTCTGACAGTCTCGGTGATCAGTCTCCAGTTATATGTACTTTGGTGAATCGGGAGTAAAAAGTCTCCCCACTTACCATCCGGAGCAGGGTGTTAAAGAGGGGCAAATTAGACATGTTTAAAGAAGCTTTGTCTTTAGTTGATTGGTCTCCCATTGACAAGGCTAAGGATATAGACAGTGCCCTTAATTACATCTCAACTAGGTTCATTGCAATCAGTGACATCTATGCACCACTGTGGAAAAGAAGGGTCAGGGGAATCTCAAATGGGTGGATCACTAAGGATCTTCTAGATGAATTGAGGGCCAGAGATAACTTGTGGAGTAGGGCAAAAAGTTCTGGTAACCTGGTAGACTTTCAGAAGTACAGGGCAGTGCACAATAAGTACACGAATCTAGCAAGACTCACTAAAGTTAAATATTATAAAGAACTGATGGACAAAAATTGGGGTAATGGAAAAAGATTTGGGGAGATATCAAGACCTTCTTGGTAAAGATGATAGGAGGC
Organism: Neoceratodus forsteri; assembly: GCA_016271365.2. Classification (NCBI taxonomy): domain Eukaryota; kingdom Metazoa; phylum Chordata; order Ceratodontiformes; family Ceratodontidae; genus Neoceratodus; species Neoceratodus forsteri. Next base: position 118,032,144 of record CM028136.1, on the reverse strand, counting down.
ACTCTACGATGCTCAACTTGAATAGTACACTAACTTTGGATCCTCTCACCATAACTGAAGCATTCAATATTGCATTTACTGATCTGAGCTCTGTACTCCCACCTGACTACCTAAATTTCACTGAACAAACCCCGTTAATGTCATATGGCAATCCCCGCCATCCCAACTTCTAATTCAAACATATCACCTCCAATGAGGCCAGAAAATACCTTCAGAAGTTACTGGGCAAAACCAGACTTGGTAGTGACAATATCGACATGAAACTGGTGGCTATGGCTCTTAATGAAGTAATAACTTCTATAACTAAAATCTTCAATAAATCACTTGCCTTGGCTGAATTCCCATCTGTATGAAAACAGGCCCTACTGACCCAGTTCATAAAAGCTGGGATCGCTCATGCACTACAAACTACAGGCCTATTTCTATTCTTTCCCCTCTCTCAAAAACATTGGAGAGAATAATTGCTGATCAGCTCACCGGGTACCTCCACAAGTATGGTCTGCAATGTCCCCAGAAGCATGGCTTTTGGAAGAGCCGTAGCACTTCTCTGCTTTAGTAGATTTCTCTGACTTTGTGCACAAGGCTATGGATGGAGGCAAGTTAGTGAGATCTGTTTTCATAGATTACACTGAAGCCTTTGACACTTTCAACCATCCTATTCTGCTTCAGAAGCTGCTGTCCCTGGGGCTGGGCCCAGAAGCAGTCATTTGGTTGAAGAACTACCTGTTGTGCAGGTCCCAGAGTGTTAAAATCAGCTCCGCCATCTCAACTGCAAGGAATGGCTCTCTTGTGGTCCCTCAAAGCTCCATATTGGGGCCTCTACCATTTAGCTTGTTCCTAAATAACCTTTCAGATGCCTGCAGAAGTAAAATAATTTTGTACGCTGATGATGTAGTCATCTTTGGTAGTAGTAACCAAACCGATCATCTGTACAGGGAACTACAATCTACCTTCTACCATCTAGAGGAGTGGTTCAGTGCTCAGAAACTGATCCATAATTATAAGAAGACTAAAACTTTGCTGATCTCCAGTCACCAGCTCAAGAAAAAGCACCATACTCTGACCATCCTCAATAACAAGGCTGACCCTCTTGAACAGGTACACTCTTTCAAATACTGAGGGGTAACTGTTGAGGGCACCCTCTGTTTCACCCAACATATCGGCCAGGTTGTAAAAGCTGTCAACATTAAGCTGGGAATCCTTCATAGACTCAAAAAATTGCTTACACCATCTGCCCTCTGCCTGGCAGTATCTAGCTCTATTCTGAAACTCAATGATTACAGCTTGGTAGTTTATGTTGCAGCTACTGACACTGCTCTTAAACATATAGAGACTGTCCTTAACAAATCATGCAGACTCACCCTAGGTGTGCATAATCTAGCACACACCGGATTGCTGTACGAGCAGACAAATTGGCTGAACCTCAGGAATAGGATAAAGTATCTGATTTGCCTCTTTGGTAAGAATGCTTTGCTTGGCAAAGCTCCCCCTGCATAGGGGACTTACTGAAGATTAACCTCTCTAGTTATCAGACCAGGGACATGGCCCATAGTCCCTTCTCTGTTCCCTTCATGAAAAACTCATTGGGACAATGGTCCTTTGCTTATAGGGCCCCCCTTTGGTTAAATGAAGTCCCCACACATTTACTAAACATAGATGGTCTTCACTCTTTCAAAACTGACCTCAAACACTTCATCACTTAAACTGGATCTTGTGAGTGCAGGATTTCACCTGTCAATTCTGGCCATTCTAGGCCTCCACTTACCACATCCTTCCCTTAGCATGAATCATATGCAAAGTACGAGCTGACTCCACTGACCTGGTGCCTAGCCCTTCTCAGTGTCTTGATGCACTTAATAAATGTTTCCTCTCCTCCTACACCCTGAGCTTTTACTACTACCAGTCTTCCCACTTTTATCCTTTTCACATCTGCTTTTCTCCTTCCCTTTCTACCTTTCCTCCCTATTAATGCAAAGCCCCCCACTTACATTACTGTTCTATCCTCCACCCCTACCACCACTCCCTCTTGCCTAAATTTTATCTCTCCCACTAGTCTCCCTCTAGTCTCCTCCTCCTCATCCCCCTCCTCTAAGCCCTCCACATCCTGGACTGAGCCTACCCTCTAGGCTGACACCCCCTCGATGGAGCCTACCCACCAGGCTGCCTTGAACATGCTTTTCAAAACTAAATGATGTGTTTTACTATACCAGTTGAACAATAAAGTGAACATCTGTTTACCTTAGTGATTGTATCAAGAGTATTCTGAACTTGGGCATCTGCTATAAGTCAACTAATTCATTGCCTGAACATTGCCATGGTTGAATTATTTCTTACTTGCTATATGTCAAGTTATTAGTGACCGCACATGATGTTGCCTGAATTATTCCCTTACTTTTGTAAAATGTACTCCCTTTCTATTTTTTTGTGAACTGAAGCTCTTATTACTGTATGTATGTATAAATACATGTATGTGTTGTATTGTTTAATGCTGATGTGGAACCTCTGAAAACAAGCACCTTGCTCAAAGGTTATTTCCGTACTATGAAATAAATAAATAAAATAATAAATAGTAATACTGGATGATCAATGAAATATGTATAAAACCAATTGGGTTAAACAAAATGTAAAACACAGTTACATATCAAATATTAGTTCATATTACTAACCCATGGTAATGCCATATTTAATTACTAAGTGTGTATCTATCTATCTATCTATCTATCTATCTATCTATCTATCTATCTTTATGTTCATTTTTCTTCTAATCCTCTTTTTTGAAAAATGACCTATAATGCTTCTTAGTATGTTCGAAAAATTGTGTACCGCTCTTGGAATTGATTGTAGGATAGGCATGCACTGTTACTTGACATGAGTTTTAGTACTTCCTGGAAAAATGGAACATACTGTAAACATGTTTTGGCCAGCATTTTGAAATACAGAATGCACAGAAATCCAAAATATATTTCTGAGCAGTTTAAATGGCTTTATGTTTTATTACATCCCTTGCCATCAGACGGATGTAAAATGTTTTACTCAGTTTCTCAGAAGTGTTTATTGCACAGTACTTGATTGATTCAAATAGAAGTTGTAAAAGAATGTTAAAGAATGTTAAAGTTGTATGACAAATAACCCTTAGCATTTAATGTGAGACTGGAACATACAAGGGTATTGCAGGGTACATTGCAATAAGATCCCTCAGTGCATTTTCTCTAGCATTAAGAAGCCATGGTCTCATACTGAGGTAGAAAATAAAATATTGATACCTCATACTGAGGTCCAATAATGGCAATATCCAAAGTAGAATTTTGTCCCACCATATTTCCAGTCTCCAAAACCAGAGGCATCTATAACAGATTATGTCTTCCTTATAAATTCCTTTAGTTCCAGTTTTAAAATTGCACTATGCCTTTTGACCTCACTATTGCCCTGTTTATTAAACTATAAATTTGCCCTACTGAAAACAATATTCCTGATTTACTATAATGTAACCCTAATACATATTTATAAAATATGTATATACTATATAGTGTGATATATTCAATAATGTGTTTATTTATTTATTTATTTAAAGTTATTTTCCAGCTGTGTCAATAAACAACTTCAGAACAACACTTCATGGATATATACAGGTTACACAGCACATTGGGTGCCCCCTTGAAATTGTGCATTAATGCTCTTAAATTTATACCCAAATAACATATGTTAAATAAAAAAAGTGCCAGAATAAGTTAAACAATGCTCAGATGCAACAACATGAAGCTAAGTGAACAGTTTGCAATGTTGACTGGTTACCAAAGGGTACAAAACTATACAGTTGATTAAGTCAAAGAAGGCATGGTCTGCATCAATAGTCATGTTATGAGTAAGGCTCCTAGAATTCTGTGGCCGCAGAATTTTGCACAGAACTTGCAATCTACTGCAGAACTTCTGTGGTGCCGCAGAATTCATTCTTCTTGGTGATTTTTTATTAATATTTCTGTTTATACATAGAATCTGGTTCCCTTCCTCTCTTTTTATATCCAAAACCCCCCTATATGTTCAGAATGTGATGTTATCATTGCTATAACATCATACATTAGCTAATGAAATGGCTGCATTCTGCAACAGAAATGAACAGTCACTTATCTACCACAGCTCCCACTGCCAGAGACTGTGGCACAACACATCATGCATGGTGATATTAGCTCAACCTGCACTACAGCCTAATACAATTTTCAGTCTTATATTATTGCACTATGGCCAACTTAAACAAAACCTTGTCAATAGCACAGACCTGCTAAGTGCATACCTCACTTTGTACAAACCTATTTGTGCCTTTAAGGCATAGAGATGCTATCTGAAATGAATAACTGGTAAAAATTAATTTTACTGTCTAAATTTGTAAGAAAAATAAAGTAATTATGCCCAGAAAAGTGAAATATAATAATGTGTAGACCTGTTGAAAGAATAGAGCTGTTAAATAATTGCACTGTACGCATTTTTGCCAGGGTTATTGATTACATATTGTCATTTGTTGATAGAATCACCTAAACGTTATTGAGAAATGCTGTGTGCAGGGACAGCTGTTGGGCCAGAGGGTAGCATGCTGTGTTTCCATGCCGGCAACTCAGGTTCAGAGATTAGCTCTGGTTGCTGGCTGGGCAGCACAAGGATTGGTGTAACACATCACTGCTCGGAGCCTGGGAAGGTACGGTGCAGCCTTCTGTCACATGGTGGACACATTGTGATGGGCCAGAGAGCTGTATCTCACAATTGCTTCACATGCATGTCATGGCCTGATGGTGTTATGCAGTGTGTCAGGGAAAGCAGGTTGACATGAAAAATTAGTTTTGCAATAACTCTTCTATGCCATTTCCAATGGGACCTGAATGAATGAGGATGCAAGTTCATGGAAATAAAAAAAATATATATATATATACACACACACACAAAATATCTCTGTCTCTCTCACCACACACACACACATATGCATATTTGCATGTATGTTAAAGACTGCATATAAATATGCAAGTGATACACAGTGGGAACCTCATGAGTGGTGTTGAAAGCACATACAAATATATAAGTGATAGACAGTGGAAACATCATTAGTGGGATAGATAGCATGCATGTAGAAATACCTTATTTATCACATAAGATCCCCTCTGCATATGCCATTTATGCAACAGGCTAGGACCTTAAGGGAGAGACACTTGTTTTGCTTTTTTTGGCATAAAATTATTTTTATAAGTTTATTTTTTGAACTAGTGTTACTGTGCTTTCCACCATCCTGATTGCTATAACCACTGGCATGAAAATAAAGCCAGGATGACAAGCTGACACTGTGATGTGTAGTTTGTTAGTGCCGCAAGAACTTCCACAGAGTACAAACCACCGCCGCAAGTTCTGCGACAAGTAACAAGTCTTGCCGCAGAACTTGGGCCCACTGTGCCGCAGAAAAGTAGGGGCCTTGGTTATGAGTCACTAAACTTTTGCATCCAGATTGAGTAGGACATATCTAAACAAAATCTGTGCACTGGCGTGCAGGAGGTGAGCACTTTTTCTGGATGTTGACAAGTACATCTATGTAATACATGGGGTGCAGCAGGTTTTTAAGAGTGAAAATGGAACTGGACTTTTCTCATGTCAGGGGAAGTCTAGAGGGTAAGGAGTTAACTGCCTCATTTCTGTTCTGTCTGCTTCTTTTGAAATCAGTGTTTCAGAAAATAAATAGCAAACATTGTCTTTTTTCATTTTGTAGTAATATATTCTCACTCATTTCATTTGACAGTAATGTTCTAATTCAATACAAATGATACCACATTTCCAACCAAAGACATGCATCCCTTTTTATGGCTGTGGGCAGAGCCTACAGCCATCTTGTTGTCTGTAGCTGGAAAAATTGAGTAGTGTGGAACACTTTTTTTTGAGTTTTCAATGTATCCTTCCGCATCTACAAATCACTATACCAATTGAAATAAAATACTTCCTTATTTCTGTTTAGAATGTTGGAGACATAACTCCAAGCGGATCTACAACTGGTGAGCAACACCAAATGGAGTGAAGTCCCAAACAGTAACTCCTGCAATGCAAACCATGACACTGCAGGGCAAACACAGGCAGCGATGGCCGCAACAGCAAACTGGTGACTGCTATGGGGGGGAAGACCAGCAGGCCACAGCTATACCGGGAGTGGGACCACCCCCAGCCTGGGCACATAGGAGCACAACGCACTCAAGCAGGCAGCACACTAGTCACCATGATGGGAACCCCCACACTACATGTCTACCATGACACTTGAACCAACAGTGACTACTCCCTCTCCACCATGGTGCACACAGTGGCACAGTGAGCTGACACAGCACTGGCATCGCTCACCCATAGCCTGGGGCCACGTCACACACCCCACAACAGACCTATGATGAGAGGCACAGGATGCACCCCTGTGCAGGTGCCAGCAGCCAGCAGTGCCATATGGACTCCTCCCTCCCAGCAGCCACAAGCACTGCAGACTACAAAGTCAGCACAGACACACACTGGATGCAAAGGGCCATGTAAGTGATGGCAGCAGCTTATTCAAAACGCACACTGTGAACCACACCCAACACCATGCCCAGGACCCACCCCCACCCTAGCCACACCAACAGTACATATCCATGCCACAGTCCACAGCTGGACAGGGTCTCCACAAGGGCTTCAGACTTGCAGGTGTACATTCAGGGTGATGACCAGGAGATAGTCTCTCAGTGACCTGGTCTCATAATGTTCAATGATTTGTAGGGTACAGTCACTGGCATCTCTGGTCCTCCAGTGGGTGGTGCCCACCTCATTTCCATGCAGCAACTGTTGGTGCTTCAACATGGTCAGGCACTGTTGCCCATGGAGAAGCTCTATGAAGCACCAGAAGGTTGGGTGGGTGGCAATTATGAGGGTGTTGAAGCTGCTGTGCCACCCCTCCAATGCATTCATGGTCCTGGGCAGGCCCTTGCGGACTGCGACGTGCACATTCCAGAGGTTCAGGGGGTACTTGGGGTGGTGCCGCACACAACTACAGACCAACCAACCAAGCCATGTATTCTTGAAGTAGTCCAGATAAGGGCCCAGGGACTACTCGTAAGGTTCGTAGAATGGCCATGACCACAGCTCCTCATATGCGCTGGTGACATCCTGAAGTGGCATGAAGGCGAGCGCGGTGAGCATCCTGACATGCAGCATCAATTCATCATTGGTGAAATAGAGCCCTGCGAGGTCACCGTGCTGCTGCAGCTTCCTCCATAAGCACTGCATAAAATGGAAGAAGCAGCCACAGAGACGTGCCTGTGGGAAGACAGTGTATAGCACCCTGAAGGCAGCAGGTTCATAGTCGATAATGATTGACAGTGGGCTGTTGTCTGGGCTCAGCTCCATGATCTTCCATTGCATGGCCGTGTAGCAGCTCACAGTCCTACTGCCCATACAGCATACACGACTGGCAAAACAGTGTCTGACTTTATGCTATGGAGGCTGTACATTTGCTGGAACAGCTGTGGGCTGCTCTGGAATGTGCCACCTGCATACCACCCACCATAGTGGATCAGGAAGTTGATGTTATGCTGGGTGCTGAACAGGGGGAAGCGGCCAATGGTACCCCCAGAGTCATGAAGCAGAAACTGTTTGCCCATGTCTGTTGTCATGTACTCCACCGAGATTGTGAGGGACAATAGGGAGCTTGATTCTGCCAGTGCATGCTGCACTGTCCGCTGTGCCCTCTGTATGGTGCACCTCAGGTGTGTCACTGTGGCTAGGCACCCGCCGACTGCATTGGGTAGTCCACTGCAGCTTGCCATGACAACCTGCTGGCTGCTCTCTGTGGTTGTTATGTCCTGCAGCTTCATCTCCACATACACCTGCCACACTGCCACCTCCACACCATCAGGCACCTGGCTGTGCCAGCTCATGAGCAAGACATCATCGTCCACACTGACCACAGTTCAGGCACAACCATGACACTTCCCAGAATGGTACTGGACACACTTCCAGTATGTTGCAGCCCCGTGTGTCCATTCTCATTGGCATAGGTAGCCCTGAAGGATAGGAGGTCATTGCCACAGGTGCTCTTGACAAACTGGAGTGGCATGGCTCCATCCTGCCTCTCTTTATCCATATGCTGTTGGCCCTCAACCCCGTTGAGCATTTGTGATGTGGTGCTGTGTGCGTCTGCCCACCTGGAACACCCACCCTTCGCTTTGCTGTCCCTGTCAGTATACCCATGTTCACAGGGGTTGGTTACTCTGCCCATGGGCCTCCAGGTCACTGCACTGTCTGCCACGGTTGGGGTGTGCAGCCTTCCTTCCTTCTACTTCACTCTCGATGTTCAGTTCAGTGACACGAGGCACTGTGTGGCATTTACCTATTCACTGGAGCCATTCTCACCCTCCGGGACTTCTCCATATTGGCCCTGTTGGCAATTGTGCCTTGTCACTCTAGCAGTGGTTGCAGTGCTGCTGTCACCCTGTGGGATTTGCGGTCGAGGTTTTGCCATCTGAGGTGCATACTTCTACAAGCTGCTTATCAGACGGCCAATAGGAAACTGAAAGAGCTTGTTAAATATTGGTTGTCTATTAAGCTGGAGATTTGTTTACCCCCCCATCTAAATGTAACAATTTGCACATTTAAATACTTAGCATTTAAACATTTTCTTGCCACAGGCTTTAGTTGGGCAGGTATTGTCTTTCAAAAAAGATTCTTACCTCTGAAATGTCACCCTTTCCCAGCAAATCTAAAAAGATTTACACTGTTTTTTTAACCTTGTAAGACACTATCTGATGAACACTTTCTCAGACATTTGCCAGGTCTTCTGTGAACTATACAGGCAAAATATATAGCAATCAGCAGGCATTTTTATTATGCTTTTTGGGAAAAAAATAAATTGAGCTACAGCAAACACACACACACACACACACTGTACACACCATCCTCATGGCCCCATAATTGGAAATAAATACTACAATCTAATATGTTATAAAACAATAAAGAAACTGTTTATGTCAGTGAACACAGTGAAGTTTCATTTACAGTAGATTTCCTTTAAATATTTCTTATCCTATATTTTGTATCCTGAATAGCGCAGGAGAGATGCTACATCTCATTGTCACAGGGATCTTTATTTACAAATTTACACACTGTATTTACTTAGGATGTCCCAGATTGCATGCAATGCTTCTGAAGATGGTGGCCATGCTGGGCTAGCCATCGTACCACTGCTTGCTGTATCATTTGTTGCGCTATCCGTTTTATTGCTGCTGTTTACCGCTTGCCGTTTTAATTGTATTTTATTTTATGGTTTTTAGAAGATTGTGTTTGCACTCTTGCTGTTTTGTTTTGAGTGTGCCTATCGTTGGGACTAAGCATGCAGACAGGGAAAGTTGTGGAGTCTGCAAGTGAAGCCTCGGTGACATCCAAATTCCTAAGTTTTTTCGCTGTTCACTTTATTTTCGCTGTGCTTGGATTGTGATTTGGATTTCTCGGTTCAGATTCCTCTCCCTGTTTGGTACCTAGTTGGGAGCTGAGTGGATTGGTGCTGGGACTGTTACAGAGACTAAGTGGTTCAGTGCCTAGCAGTCGTTGCTCAGTCTGGGGATTTGTTTTGTGTTTGTGTTCCCCTAAGCATGATTACCAGGACTCCAGGAGGATTAATTTGGCCTACGAATTTGATTGGAATGTTCATTGGGATAAAGGCTAAGAAGAACTTGCTGCCTTTTTGGAGTGCTGGATTATATTTTGTGCATCTGTGACCGGGTTGAACTTGAGCCTGGACCTTATAGCTGGGGTCTGCGGGGTTCCTGAGGTGCCTTATGGTTAGCGTCCCACACAGGAGTTGGGAGTAGGGCCAGTTGGAGGGCCAGCCCGGTGTTCCTTTTGCCCTAGACTTCTGGGGTAGCCAGCTGGGGGGCTGACTTAACTTAGAGTCGAGGTAGTGGGCCACTAGTATAGCCTAGTGTAATTACCTCTGGAATTGCTGGAAAGAACCTGCAGCCTGGTGATGGTCTTTTTGGAACCGGGGTTGGAATCCTGAGACTGGAAGACTGGGAATTGTTTTGCTTAATGGACATTTTTGATTATACTGGGGCTGGTATTTTAGAATTCTGCAACTTGAGCATGTAAAATGTCACCTGTCTGATGAGTCTACAGCTGGATTGGACTTCTTCTTATTGCAAGTACTTTGAGATTTTATGTGAACTTTTGTGGGAAATTTTGTTGGCAGTGAGAGTGCTCAGTAACAGCTGAGAATCGACCTATTTCAGATATATGTGAGAGGATCGTCTGGAGGGTGATTCTCTACAACATTTCCTCAGATCCCCTTTTATAGTTTATTATTTTTAAGTTTATTATTTTGATGTGTATTTATTTGTTTTGTAATAAGCAGTGAGAGTGCTTAGATTAAGTAGGGCACCAGGTAGTGAGAGGACCTGTGTGCTAAATAATTGCTTTATGGTTGTGTTTAGTTAAATCAGTTAGTTTAAGTTTGGTAGGGCCCCAGGTAGTGAGAGGACCTGTAAAATAAATAAATAAATGTTTCAGGGATGTTTATGTATTTAGGTGGTTTAATTAATTTTTTAATTTAGTTGTTTGTTATTCTAATTTTGAATGTGAATGGATGATTAATTTGTGGTGAAAGTGAGTGGGGAATTTTAGGATAGGGTAAGATTTGTGGAATTTTATATTATTTATGGTTGCCGTAAATATATCAGCTAGATCTGCACTGTATTGGTTTTCCCTGTGCCATGTCTTGGGCCTGGGACATATCTCAGTGTTCTACCACCCAGGTCATGCGCTATTCAGCCTCCGCTCTTCATGCCCTCTGCCCCTTCCCCCCGTCATTGTCTTTTTCCACCTATCAATGCTGTCGGGCTTTGGGTATTGCTCACAGCAGAGGGGTGAGGTAGGGGGTGTGGACAGCCAAGGTTGGAAGAGCAGGGCACTCTCATTGGGGTTGTTAAGCCCAGAAGACACCCTGGGGTGAAGTGGAGTCTAGAACATGGGCCATCTTGTTTAGTCTCCATACCCAAGGGCACCACCACTGGTGGTGAGCAGGTGGTTGGGGCAGCCCAGGAGCTCTGTCCAACTTGGGCAGTGTTATGCAATACCAGATCTATTAAAAACAAGACCGCAATTATTGCAGACCTTATTGGGCTAGCGGATCTGGTGTGCATCACCAAAACCTGGCTGGATGGTAACGTGGGCCCCATATTAGAGGCTGCAATTTCTGCTGGGTATTCGGTGATACACCACCAAAGATTGGACCCCGGGAGTGGTTACGGTCTGTTTCAAGACCAAACTGAATCTCACTAGTGTACCAGTTGAGAAGGCCAGATATTTAAATGTGCTGTGGTAGCAGGTGTGGGCTATAGGATTGCTCTCATCTACCGTCCACCCGGAGATGGGAAGCAATTCCTTAAGGAAGTGGTGGACTTTGTGGTTGCCCTGGTATTTGAGTCACCCAGGCTAATGGTCCTGGGTGACTTCAATGCCTGGATCAATGACAAACTCTCACAATTTGGACATCACTTCCTCCAGTTGATGAATTCACTGGGCCTCACACAGGTGGTTACCACTGCTACCCATAAATTCTGCCATTCTCTTGATCTGGTTTTCCTTCTGGGGATCAAGGCCTCTGACGTGGGGCTGGAACCTGTCGGATGGTCTGATCACTAAACTGTGCTATTCAATTTTTGCACCTCTTCTCGTAGGCCAACCCCCGTGGAGATGGTCAAGTACCGCCCTTTATGGGATGTGACTCCTGTAGGTCTAGCTGCGGTGCTTGATCTATCAGAATTTCCTGTGGCTAGCAAGGATCCAGAGGTTTTGGTTCTGGCCTATAATAAGGCCATTACCTTGGTGCTGGATTCCATTGCTCCAGTCCGTGTGCATCTACTCTCCCTTCGCCCTCCGTCTCCGTAGTTTGATGAAGCCTTGAGGGAATTGCTGTGACTGGGACGAAGGTTAGAGCACTGCTGGTGGAAATCCAGCTTAGATGCTGACCATCTTAGACTGCTAGAGCATTATCAACTCTATCAGTCAGAAATTTCCCATAAGAACGCAGAGTTTCTGTCCAAGGAAATTGCTGCCGCTCAGAACTGACCAGTTCAGCTCTTCTGCACTGTAGACAGGCTGTGCAACCCAGCCCGTCTGCAGGTCTGAAGAGCATTTTCGCAATTGCAGTGTGATGAGCTTGCTCGGTTCTTTGCTGATAAGGTGGCCGAAATTAGGTTGGAGACTCATGTGGCACACTCTATGCGAGTTGTTGATGATCGATGCTTGGTCACCATTCCTCCTTTTTCCTGGAGTTCCTTTGAACTGCTGGAAATCGTGGATGTTATGCGGATTGTCCAGGGGATGTGCCCTACATGCTGTAGTTTAGATCCGGGCCCTACATCCCTGATAATGGGCTGTGGTGATGCTATTGGCCCGGTTCTGGTGCAGATAGTCTGGTGCTCCTTTGACTCTAGTGAATATCCCTGCTCTTTAAAAGAGGCAGTGGTGACACCTTTGTTGAAGAAGGCTTCATTGGACCCAGACTCTCTCACAAACTACAGGTCTATCTCTAACCTTCCCTTTGCAGGTAAGGTGATTGAAAAAATAGTGGCTGCTCAGCTGGAGAACCATTTGACCATCCATAGCATCTACAAACCTTTCCAATCTGGTTTCCAAAAGAGGCACAGTACCGAGACTGCGCTACTTCAGGTGCTAAATGATCTTCCTGATGGTGAGAGACCAGAAATAATGGTCCATTTTGGTACTTCTTGATCTGTCATCAGCTTTTAACACTGTTGACCATGGGGTTCTGCTTGAGCACCTGAGATTCATCTGTGGGATCTCTGGTTCAGTCCACAGATGGTTTACATCTTTCTTCACCAGGAGAACTCAGAGGGTGGTGTCAGGGGTCTTTTCTTCTGACCCTATTTCTCTGTCTTGTGGGGTTCCTCAGGGCTCAGTGCTGTCCCCCATGTTGTTTGTCGTGTACATGCTTCCCCTCTGAGACATTGTAAGATGGTATGGGATGAGGTTTCATTGCTATGCCGATGACACCCAGCTCTAACTGTCTTTCGCATCTGACCAGGATGGAGCACTCTCCATATTTAATGACTGCCTTGTTGAAATCCAGGATTGGATGAAATCCAGTTGGTTGAAGTTGAACCCTAGGAAGACGGAGGTGATGGTCATGGATCCAGGTCACCGCATGGGGGGGTTTGGGGCAGGTCAACCCACAGGGTTATTCCTTGGGGACTCTGAGCTTCCTACCTCTGAACAGGTGCAAGATCTAGGGGTGATACTTGATGATGGGTTGACACTTCGAACGCAGGTGTCAGCTGTCATTAAGTTATCATTTTATCATTTGAGAAACATCGCTAGGATCAAGAAACTTGATCTGTCTGGTGACCTTCCTACATTGATCCACGCCTTCTTGACCTCGCACCTGTATTATTGCAACTCACTTTACTTTGGGCTACTGGGGGTCGATATCTGCTGCTTGCAGCTGGTGCAGAATTCTGCAGCCCGGTTGTTGATGGGGATTCCTAGATCATCCCATATCACACCGGTTCTGCAGAAACTGTGCTGGCTGCCCATGCAGTGGTGGATCACCTTCAAAGTTGGTTTACTGACATATAAATCCCTACATGGACTGAGCCCTGACTATCTGAAAGAGCTCCTGGTTCCTTACTACCCTGAGTGACCACTCCACTTGTCTGACAAGGGGTTGCAGGAGATTCCGAAGGTGTCCTTAAAATCTTCTGGGGCCTTGGCATTTATGTTTGTGGCCCCTACCCTCTGGAATTCTCTACCCCATCAGATTAGGGAGTGCATGACCGTGGGGGGATTTAAACAAGCCTTAAAGACATATCTTTGGAACAGGGCATATGGTGATGAAGACAACAGATTCTAACTGTATTGTATATTTTTATTGTGATTACAGCATTGGTTTCAACTGTTTTAGTTGTACTGCACCTTGACATCTGAAAGGCACATTAAAAATAAAGCATATTATATTATTATTATTATTATTATTATTATTATTATTATTATTATTATTTTCAGCTGGGTCATGATGTTACCATTTTTATAATGTATTTATTCAGGGTAGCCTAGTCCAGAAGTAAAATATTGTTTTCAGTGTGTTCTGATTTTATGCAATACAGCATAATTTTGTGTAGATACAGAGTCACACTGAAAATGAGATACCATTTCTTCTATGAACTATCTGGGCTAAATATATGGCAATCAGTAGACATATTCTAGGAAAACACACTGCAAACATTTGTAAAAGGAAGACTACATTGAAACCACCTCTCAGCAAATCTGCATTGTGCAAATTCATTAGAAATAATGGGTAAAAGCATCCAAAAAGCTCTCTACAGCCATACTGGCTCTGACCAGAGTTTGTTATATAGCTGCTAACAGGGTTGGGCAAAATCAGCAAATTCCAGTTTTGTGAAATGTGTTTAGGAACATTCTTGGACTTCATAAAATATGTTGAAATTCTGTATGCAATCATTACTAAGCCATTCTTGCAGCCAGAGAACTGACTATTGGCATGCTTACTTTTCTTATGGTGTTCCAAGGTGATGCCTAGTATCATGATATTGGATGAGCAGGCTGGAACTTATAATGGTTGAAACTCTGGATATTAAATTGTTTGTGTACTTTTTTAAAGCTTTTTCTCTTCATATAACTCAGCCATATTTGGAGCTAGATACCTAAAAATCTGCATGCATGATGTTCTTGAGTGGGTCAAAGATTACAAAATGTGAAGGGATTTGATTAAGTAACCTGTAAGCTGTAGGGGTATGGAAATGTCATATTTAAATTATCTGTGAAACATTTCAAAAAATGTTAATGTTTGTAGTCCCCTTCTATTGCAGCTATACACCAAAATGTGGCATGCATACTTCCAGGTCTAACAAATCTGGATAATTTGTTTTATTAGTTGCCATTTACAATATAGTGGAACTATTATACATTACTAATTTGTCAAAAAATGTGCTCAAAAATTCTTTGAAGAGTAATAGGTAATGCCATTATAATTCCACACAATGCACTTATCACTACTAAATCCATTTGACTCTGGCGAGCTGCTCCTTTCTGGATGACAACCCCCCCCCCACACTGGCCTTTCCTTTTAGTCTGTCCAGATGGACTCTGTGGAACTGTGTGTTACATTGATTTAGTCCTTGTTTATCACTGATACCCTCCCTTAAAAAGAGAGGCACCTATTCGTCTTCCTGTATATCTGTCAGTGTCAGTGACTCAGTAGGTAGCACACTCGCCTCTGAGGCCGGGAGATCGGAGAGCTGTGGGTTCAGTTCCCACATCTGGCACTTGGGTTAATATCCCAGTACTGACACTGTAGTGCAGCATGAGAGGGGTGCTGCACTTCTGAGGTGCCGTCTTTCGGATGAGACGTTAAACCAAGGTCCCATCTGCCTGGATTGGTGGTAGTCCAGGTGGATGTTAAAGATCCCATGGCACTTATCGAAAAAAGAGTAGGGGAACGTCCCTGGTGTCCTGGCCAAATTTCCCTCATTCACTAAAAATACCACCAACAGCTTAATCTGGTACAAGGTCAGTTGGCATTCATCTGTATCTCCCTCCCCCGGGTTGTGCCTGAAAATAGGCCGGATTTGTCTAGTGCACTTACCTGGTCAACAAAAGCTAAAAAAAAAAAAAAATCTTAACTCCATGGAATAGCCAGAATTCTTCCATCTTAGAACCCTGATCATTTCCATCACCTATCACGTCTCTGTGAATGCCGCTAAGTGCTGCACATTCAAGTGCATTTGGCTCTCAGTCCAATCAATTTTGCTGGGTGCAATTCTCATATGATCTGCTTTCAACTGACAACTGTCTCTGTATCCTTCCATGTTCTAAATGGGATCTCCTACTCCTGTTCAATTTATTTTCAAATCTTTGGTTGCTTATAGAACAGCCACCTTTATTGCTAGAGATCAGTTGGATGGGAACTTACACCTTTGAAATCCCTTATCATAATTCAAGAGTGAAAGCACACAAAAAGAGCAATGTGTATGTTAATGTTTTTGCCAGAAAAACATTATTGTGGAAAAAAAACTACATTGTGACTAACACATGCTACTGTATTAAGTAATGGACTTTATTAAGCCATGGTTTATTAAGCACGGCTGTAACTGGTTTAATCAGAATTCCATGATCAAAGTTAGCTCACAGTACTGGTTTAAAAGGCATAGCAATGGCAGTATTTCTGGATACTGAGCACTAGTTGAAAACTGTTGATCACTGCTGTCATGCACATGTCAGACAAAGTCCCTTGTTGATAACAAGTAGGAAGTGAGTAATGGAGTAAGGTCAAATAAAAAGGAGAACTTTAATTCTCCTATGTAACTTATAATAGTTATGCTTCATGGCAGAAACAAAACCTTCAGAAAAAACACATTGAAAAAATGATCTTTCTGAACCCAATAATTTTATTTCAAAGATTCCAAAGTTTAAAAAAGTGCCTGAAGTCATACACGGCAAAATATAAGACCTGCCCTGGTTCACTGACTGGCCAGCTACAAACCCCAGTGCTTCATCACAAAGTTTTGTCTGAGGGTGTGTTTGTAATGAACATATATTCCTTTAATGCCCACTTGCACACATGTGATCCATAATAAAATAAAGTGCAAAGAAATACCAAAAAAATAACATGAACCCCAATCAAAACATGTATGCAGAAGTTCAAAATTTATCACAATGCAGGCAATATTTATGCAAAATCCTGAAGTGAAAATTCTTACTATACTCTCAGATACAAATTGATCATCAATCAGAACATTTGTGTGTGTATAATATATATATATATATATATATATATATAAATATATATAACTTTTGCAAATCAAAAAAAGCATAATACGAAATAATGGAAACTTAAACTACCCACTATTACATATACATCAGCGGTTTACATGAACTGCCAATCAGAACGTCATGCACATGTCCCAGAATGGCAATGTCATCCGAATCTTACCATCAGACACCACAGCTATTTGATTCCACAAATTTACTGAAGATTTTCAACAACTTCTCGAACAAACAAATGTAAAAAAACACAAAAAGTGTAATTAAGCAGTGAATGTTGCAAATGAATGAATGATAATGCCTTTGCTCCTAGCAAAACATTATTGTCCCAAGATCCCCCACCAGAAATAAATCTCTCCACACTTGTTTCTGTTGGATGTACACTGGCAATATTTATTAAGGCACGCAAATTGTATTTACTTTCCCAATTTCATAATTCCACAGCATACAGTACAGTATAGTACAACCAAAATATTTCAGTCTGCTTCTTCCTTCTGGAAACTTTCTTCCAACTTGATCCTTTTCTCCTTGCTTGTAGCACTTTGGGGTCCAGACACCCTCTGATCCAGCCCCCCCTGTCATCTCAGGGTACAGACACCCTCTAATCTGGCCCTCCCATCATCACCAGAACCAGGTACCACCACCAGGTACCCCCACTTGGTACCCCCACCAGGTACCCCCAAAGGAGTCTGACCTGATTCCAGGGGCCCATTTTGTGACTTATTAAGCCTCAACCCCCCAAGACTAACTTGTAGCCCCTGCACCACCAGGTACCCCCACTTACCCAGGTCTGACCTGCACAGGGTCAGTTCCTGGTCCATACCCCACTAGTCCAAACACGTGATCCGACCCCTAGTTTCTATCCCCTTCCCTCTTCCATTTACTTCCATGCCTGGGTTCCTCTGCCTCCAGCCCATGCTGCCTACCCCCTCCCCCCTCTCCTATCCCCCTTTTCCCCTTTCTCTCCCCCTTTCCCTTACCCTTTTCTTGTTTCCCACCTTTTACTGTGGGCAATCTGCTGCCCCCCTGCCAGGCTCCTTCTAGCCCCGGAATCATCCGCTGCCCTTCTGCAGCTCCCCTGACTCCACACTGGAGGCACACTGGGGTACCATGTTTTCATACCTTCCAATCCTCTTGCTGTGCCAGCCAGTGGTAACCTCCTCCACCTAGTTCAGGGTGGATGGGTGGGGAATCTTATCCCAGCAAAAAGAGGGAGACCAGAAGGCAGCAAGCCCTTACATAGCCCCTTGTGGCCCCCCTCCCAGCCCCCCTTAGCCCCTCCCTTCAACCAGTTGGGAAGCTCTCCTGTCCCCAGGTCATTTGACCCTCTCTGACTTCACCACTTCCCTCCCCTTTCCTATCCCCTCTTCTCCCCTTCCCTCCCCTTTTGCTTTTTCTGGCAACAAGCTGGCCTGCCTTTTAATGGTAAGCCCTATTGTCCCATGATCCCCCACCAGAAATAAATCTCTCCACATTTGTTTCTGTTGGATGCACGCTGGCAATATTTATTAAGGAACGCAAATTATATTATCCCACTTGGTACCCCCACCAGGTACCCCCACTTGCCCGGATCTGACCCCCACAGGGTCAGTTCCCGGTTCATACCCTACTAGGTATGCACACGTGATCTGACCCCTATTTTTTATCCCCTCCTCTCCTCCTCTATTTACTTCCACACCTGAGTTTCTCTGCCCCTAGCCTGTGCTGTCTACCCTCCTCCTCCTCCCCCTCTCCTGCCACCCCTTTCCTTCGCTACCCCCTTCCATTGACCCATCTCCAGCTTGCGAAGGATGATGGGGCTCCCCCCTTGTAGGCTTGGAAACAAACCTGGGACCCTCACCCTCCTTATCACCTCCCCATAACTCCAAACAGGCCTCAGTAGGGTGCCTGTCACCCATCATACACACCCCAGCCGCCCTGTAGGAATCCTCGATCCCATGCGCCATGCCTCTGAGTCAAGCCTGAACCCCTCCCCATATTTTTCCTGGCCTCTCCCACCAACATTCAGGCCATTGTGGCCTGTCCAGACCCCCTTTGGGCATACCACCCTCTTGGTGCCTGCTATGTGGCTGTCCATGCATGCCAGTCCACCCACCACCCCCTCAATGTTTCTACCTGGTGAAGATCAGACCTGCACATGCCTGTTACATTGTCCACACCCTGCTGTGGCTGAGACCTGGCCCCATTGCGCTCTACCACTCGAGGCAGCTGCCACCTCCACCCACGAGGGGACCACGTGCCCCTGGATCCCCAGCAGTCTGCCCTGATACCGGGGCCCACTTCATGACTTATTAAGCCTAACCCCCCCAAGACCAACCTGTAGCCCCTGCACACCCGGGGCCTCACCTACTTTATCCACTCCCGGACGGACTTCCTCTTTCTGCTCCTGCACAGGCCACTTCCCTGTGTGTCTACGCACCTATCCCCAGGGACCCTCCTCCTTTCTGAAACTCCCCTGTTTTTGGCCCCCCATAATCCCCCTGCCCCATGCCACCTGTCTGACTCTGCCAGATAGCCTGGGCAGGCTGCTACCTGCACTTTTGCACCTACCCACTTTGTAAAATTCCTGTGGCTGGGCCATTTTTGTAACAGTATACCTCCAAGGTGTGTTGCATAAAATCCTTCACCCTTGGGCACACTGTGCCCCCCCCCGGTTGGGTGCCACCTAGCCCCCTGGCCCTCCACTACCTCATCACAGCTCCCTGTGTATTGTCCCCATGACCAGGGCCCAGCGGTAACCCTTCTTTTCCTTGCCCGCTCCAACTATGTGCCAAGCCTGTCCCCCCAAAACCCCTGCTATACTGGGTGGGTGCTCCAATCTACCCTGTCCACCTGGGTCCAGGACATTCATGACCCATCCTCTGCCCATTCTCTGCAGCACCAGTGCCACGGGCAGGGCCCTCTGTTTTCTCTTCCTCTACTTGGGCTCTCATGTGCCTGCCCACTCCTGCACATCTCCTTGAGGCTTCCCCCATGTCCTCAACAGTATACTTTGAACAGCTTACAAAATGCCCAGATTCCTTGCTTGATCCTGCCCTCCTGCTCAGTAAGCTCTTGCTGGCAGGTCTCCATTTTGTTTTTGTGCATCTCTGTTTGGCCCCTGTGGTTCACACCACATAGGGCTCAGAAATAGCACATCCTTGCTCGATCCGGCCACCGGTGCCCAACTCTCTCTGCTTTGCAAGGAGAACCACCTGGCATGGGAGATGGGCCATACCTCCCTGTACTGCCATGGCTCACTAGCTTCCCTGAGGGCAATGCCCCTCATCATCCCGCTGGTCACTGCTTTGTTGGCCCTCCTCCAATAGTCCCCAGTTCTACCCACTGCTGTTCAGCTGGCCTTCCCCCACTGAGTCCCCATTCTCACACTGTCCAGGCTTTCACCCTCTCCACTTGCCCATCTGGTCTACCCTCCCATTCCTCCTGAGCATCTAAGCCCTTGTTACTGATTCCTCCTTTCCTGGAGGAAGCCTCCCACTCTGCATCACCTCCGGAGTGCTGAGATTTGTAGTTCAAAATCCTCCCCCACTCCGTGCTAGTGCACCAACCCTGTCTCCACTCTAGGCTGGGTAGCCACAGTTGAGGCCCCCTATCTGGGGATGTAGAGTGCCTGCCCAGGCACACCCTCCCCTGCCCCAGGGGCCAACTATTGTATAAACCTGCCTTTGCCCCGGCCTGCGGCACATGCCATGCCTCTGGGCCTATGCAGGCCCACCAAGGCCCTAGGCATCCTTACCTGCTAGTCCCATTTTCCATCAGCCAGCTGCCCTTCACTCAGCATGCTGTTCACTGTCCCTAATCATGCAACAATGGATGGTCTTCCCTAGTCTATACCTTAACCCCATCCCTGTGCTGTCCCCTTCCCCTTGGTCCTGTCCACCCGGACTCCTAGGGCCCTTTTCCACTCTCACTACCCTTTTCTTTCCAACTATGGAACCTGCAACAAGATGGCTAGGGAGTATCTCTACTAAGGGCTTTGCCCGAGGGCACACCAGTGCAGGTGGGACTGTGGCTTCCAACCTCCAGGCCTCCCAGTCTTGCAGCTCTAATCGCCAAGACCTCTGTGCCATACTGCCTCCTGAAAGTAAAGCCTTGGAAGGTGTTGCCTCTTGACAGTCAAATCCTTGCTGGATTAATCCTAACCTCCTCTGCCTGTGCTCCATTCCAACCCCCTCCCCCCATGCTCCACAAGCACCTTGCCAGTGTGACCAGCTTCAGTCACCCTGCGGAACATCTACCCATGTCCACACCGGTCCCGTGTGCTTGGACTAAGCTTGCCCCAACTTAAAAAAAACACCCCATCTTCTGTAAACATTGTAGACAAGAGTGTTGTGCCCCCAAAACACCTCTGAGACCCTTGCATTTTACCTGTATAAAGTAACCTTCCTTGACATGGTCTGACAGGGGCCCATGGTACATTCATTTGTACCACCCTATGCGTACTACCGGCCTTACCCACCTTGACGTTCAGAAAGAGGTGGATCACAGCACGTATACAGTACCTCTCCTACTGGTCTTGACCTTGCACTTCTATGCCAGACCCCATCCACTTTGGGGCTGGGAAAACTCCCCCCGATACTACTAGCTGACAAATCGTTAGAACTCATACCAGCTTGAAATTACCCAGATGATCCCTCTGTCCTTACAACACCCTCACTGGAGAAAACTTACCCGGCTCAAATTTGCCCTTTCCTCTCTCTGTTCAACCCCCCCAGACCTGCACTCACAACGGCCATCTCATTCCACCTTTGGTTGATCTCCAGGAAAGGATTTTAGTTCTTTCAATTTATTCTAGGGGCATGTCTAACCCTTTTACGACTGCCCCACCTAAAACAAATCACCTCCGTACTGGCACTGGGCCAAGCCCCCCTTTTGCTTGCACTATAAAAATGGCTTGCTACCTTTTGACAACCATTTGAAACTACCTGTAGCCCTAGGAAGTCATTCCTTGGCTAGCTTTGGCCTGTTTCCCCTAAATGTGCCTATTGTGACACCCTCCCGCAGCATCACCTCAGAGCTATTACATAAGCAGGAGGAGCCTCCTAGGAAAAAAACAGTCCTGGTTCGGAGGAAGGACTAAAGCAAAAACAACCTTCCCATGCACTCCCTGTGCACCAGTAACATTTTAGCCCCTTTAGCTGCTTCACCTCAAACAACCGGTATGCTTTCTTCTGATTTGTTATGCGTACCACATGAAACAACCCACCCTGGTATGTTTCTGCTGTGTAACTCCTCTGTATCTGCATCCCATTCAGTTAGTGCTTCAAATAAGAAACCCCTTATCTACTGATTGACGACCTGCTGCCCATATGACCCACTTGACCTGTACCACTGGACCTGATGCCATGCCAGCTGGGCCCTGTAGCCCTTACTAGCTCTTCCTTAAACAGCCTTGGGGAATGTCCCCCCATAGTGCTACCACCATCAATCAACTGCCCATGCTGAATGGCACCAGACTCCTTCATAAACAATATATATTCCAAAAATTATCCCCCTAAATCTGACTGCTGACCATCCCTTCTTACTAGCTCTGCCTTAAACAGCCTCGAGGAATGTCCCCCCATGGTGCTGCCACCATCAGTCAAGTGCATGTGCTGAATGGCATCAAACTCCTTCATAAACAATATATATTCTGAATATTATCCCCTTAAATCCTACTGCTGACCATGCCTTTGAGGATATAACTAATGGTCTGCCTAATGTATTTTCAACTTGGGGTACCAGCCCCCCCAGTCAGCCATGTGACTAGGTAGCCAAGTTAAATCCCAGGCAGTGCAGTGCAGTGCACTGTAGTACCTCCTATCTACCATGAAAAATCTTCCTCGGCCCCGCCAATACCAGGCCTAGCTCCACAGAGGTTCACTGTCTGCATTGCTGTCCAAGACCCCCCTCCACCATGTTCCACAGCCCGGACCGACCTTCCCATATATGAACATTGCCTCTGGATCTCATTGTCCTTCTGCTGCCACCTCATGGCCCCCTTGCCTTTTATTTGCATGCCCCTCGCACCCGCTTCAAACTGCCACTAGGCGCTATGCAATCTGCTGGATTGCGCCCAACTGTCCCATCTACATCTCTGCCACTGGAACCCCCCACTATGGGAACTCTTTATACGCCACCTGTACCAACACACTCTATTAGCAAGCCTCTGTCCGGGTCCTTAAGCCCGAGGTGCCCCACTGTTGTGCTTGGTACATCGCCTGCAACCCCCGAAGCCCATGCCACCCACCGAGACTGTCCCCCAACTGGCTCCAGCTCAGACCACCCATGCAAATCAATGTGATACTGCTCCTTCTCCTAGAGGCCCTTACTCCCATCAGTGGAAACCCACAAATCAACCTCCCCTAGCCGGCCATGACAGGCTCGATCCCCATGCCCTTCTGGGGCCGCTCCTGCCTTGCAACTGCCCACTTCTACATCAGAGCCGCTCACCCGCTACCTTCTCCTGCCTTGCAGCATCTGCACCAGCCTCTTCACGAAGAGCTACAGCTGATACACACTGGGTTCCCCTTTCTTTTTGTCATTTATGTATTATTTAGTTACCTTTTTAGTATACATCTATATATGTATATATATATTTTTTTTTTCATAACCCTGCCACATTCAAATTACTGGTTCACAAATTCTATCTATATTCAGAGCCCCAACTATGCCCCTCATATCAAGGCAGGGACTGAGCAAAATGCCAATAGTGTCTGGCATCTCCGTCTAGAAGCCCAAAAGCCTGCCAGGCCCCAGTCACCACGCCACCATGAACTACTGCTTCAGCCCATATGCTATCTTCCTCAAAACACTGCTCACCCTAATGCATCCCCCTTGCTTGGCCCACATGACCCAAGATTCCCTAATGCCAAGCAGGCATCTGGCGTGTGACCCTTGGCACCTTTGCCCCATGCCCACCTCTGACCACTGTGGAATCCCACAAGGCAAAACCACCATGTCCCCTCTCCAAGGCCCAACGTGTCCAAACCAAAATGCCTTCCAGTATCAGGTGCCACACCAGTTGCGACCTTCCTGTGCTTGCCCCACAATCCTGCTCCTCATGGCTCACCTGCTCCCCCCTCTGCCTGCCCAAATGCTCCAAAACTTGTTTTTCTTGTTGTTTTTTTAAAACATTGCAACCAAGAGCTCTGCCACCGACTGCCATCCTGTAGCAGGCACCACACTAGTCAAAACACTACAGTGCTCACACTGCACTCCTGCTCCTTGTGGCCCACCTGCTCTCCCCTCCACCTGCCCAAATGCTCTACTCCCTTTCACTAACAGAGATCACCTCTCGTCCTGCTGCACAGTATAACCCCGCTCGCACCACAATCAACTCTGTATACTAACTTGACCTGCAAGGACCAACAGTCCTCCAACCTAATTCCAGCATGGGCGCCATAAACCACAGTACACAACCTGGCAATAATGGAGCTGCTCCCCTTGACCCTCCCTGTTTATCCTGCATTTCTTCTTCACCTTCCTTTTTCTTTTTTTTAATAACCAACCCCTGTACATTCTCCCAATGAAAATGAAAAAACCAAGGAAACCTACTCGGCCTAGGGCCTAGGTACCCTGGATAGTGCCTTACCTCAGTTGCCAATGCTGTGCTGAGAATCTTATCCCAGAAAAAAGAGGGAGACCAGAAGGCAGCAAGTCCTTACATTGCCCCTTGTGACCCCTCTCCCAGCCCCCCTTTAGCCCCTCCCCTCAATCAATTGGGAAGCTTTCTTATCCCCTGGTCATTTGACCCTCTCTGACTTCACCACTCCGCTCCCCTTTCCTTTCCCCCTTCCCCCTCCACTTTTGCTTTTTCTGTAGGGTGACATTTAACAAGCTGGCCTGCCTTTTAATGGCAAGCCCTATTAGCTGAATTTTTAGCCAATCAGGTTTTACTAGGAGCAAAGACATCACCATTCATTCATTTGTGCCATTACAAGCTGGACACTAAAGACATTGTGCACTGGGGGATCGATTTCTTTATTATAGTTTTTTTTTCCCCTGGGTGCTTGTGGGGGAAGAAAAGTGGTGGAGATCAGAGGGGTTGGGTGGGGGAGGGTCTTATGTTAAGTGACTAACCCAGTGGGACTTGGGTGGCAGAGTTGGAAGAGTGTGTTTGGTGCATGGGTGTGGGAATGGTATTGACTGAACTTTAATTCATTAACTGTCTCAGTGTACTTGCTGCAATTTACTAGGCTAGGGGGAGGAGTGTGTCAGTGGATGTTGGTAGGGTAAAATATCATCATGAATATAATGTTTTTGGGAGGTGGGAGGGGTGGCATTACAGCACAAAGGGTGGGAGGGATTTTTTTTTTAATTTTCAAGTTTTTTTATTTTAAGCAGTGAAGATAGTGCATCTGACTCAAAATATGCAAAGTGAAAATTTCCACAAATTTGTGCCAACTTTGCTGTTAAATTAAAACTTCACAACATCTCTACATGTGATACCAATACCACAGACAGACCATGAAAATCAGCTGTTCTCAATATAACATTATATCTCTACAATTGTGGTATAGAAAACCTACACAACTTAAAAGTGATAAATCCCACATATTGACTGAATCAAAAGGGCACACATATATGTCTGCAAAATAAAACCAGCTGATTAATACACAGAACAGAAGAATGTGAAGACACAGAAAAAGGGCAAGGATATGCAAAATAATGTGGTACAGTTGATATACCACATTCTAGCAAAAAAATAACAGAAGCCATAATTAGATGCATATGTCTACAACGAACATGGGTACCTGTGGTTGCAGAAGCACTGAACCCACATGGGTCTGCCCTTCAGGAGATAGAAGTAGTGTTGTAATTTGAGCATCATGGTTTTCTATCTGTGGTTGCAAAATTTTGGCAAAGGGTGGGTGTGTATGTCTAACATTCTGGATGTGTATATGTGGCTGCAGAAGTGCTGGCACCACAGGGGGATGCACTTTTGCTGATATAAGTACTGTTGCCATTTGGGTATTGTGGATTTGCATATGTGGCTGCCGGGGAGTGTGCATCTGGAGACACCAGTAGTGTTGTGATTTGAGTATTGTGGATTTCTATCTGCAGCCAGAAGTCTGTGTATGTCTTACAGTGTGCATGCCATGAAGACAAATCGACAAAGGTAGCACATCAGTGCTACCACATTTGTATCACCAGGAAACAGTTGTATTTTGTTTATTTGTCCTGACAATGGTTGTCTGTGGTTACTTAAATTATCTTGTAATTTTGCTGCTTGGGAGTGGGGAGAGGGGTTAGGGATGGAAACCCTAATGTCACATTTCCCCACTTTTGAGGAAAGTTAAGTTGAGCCCTAACTGGTGCAGGTGCATCAGTGTAGTTTTTTTTCTTGCAATTGAGATATATATATATATATATATATATATATATATATATATATATCTATATATGTGTGTGTGTGTGTGTGTATATATATATATATATATATATATATAAAACATGACATGGCCTGACTGAAGATATATTTATCTTCATAAATTATATTATATCTCATAAGTGTTAATGTTTTCAACACGTACACACCCTCTTCAGGCTAAAGTCATTTAGCTCATATGTGACAGTGTCATTGCACATTGTATATGCAGTAATTTTCTAAATATTTTATTTTTTATATTAGAATGTAATCATGATTGTGTAATATATTCAGTAGTAAGAAATGAGATTAAAATTGCATGCAATTGTGCTTTTTTATGCAGCAATGGTAACAGTCTCCTGATAAATTCCAATTATTAAAACACCTGGGAACCAAAGTTATCCAAACAACGCTACTACACAGAACTGAGCAGTATGCTATCATAAATATAAAGAAAAGCCAGCTTGCCTTGGCTGTTCAGCTATTCTCTTTATTGTGAGCATGTGCCTAAAAACACAGTACGCAAAAGTGCAAGTGCATAAATAAATAAAAGAGGTGGCCAATTTACATCATCGCTAACCATATAAAACAAACATACATCTGCAGTTCCATTAGTGCTCCTGCAGCAGCATATTACAAGCAGCAAGACTGCAGTGTGCACACACTGGTACTACATTCTGTGTCCAGATCAGCTAATATTTCACCAAAAAGGCTTCCTCAGAGTTGATTGGCTAGCTGCACTCATTCATTCTTATACACATACCTCATGCATATTAAGTGAGTGGGTGTAGCCATAAGAAAAATACACAGACTCGGTGAATAAATGTGACCACAAAAAAACACACATATTCTCATCTCACTCTCATGATCTGTTCATACAAGCTTCCTAAAAGACAGTTCACAAAAAATGCTGTAAAGACAGTTCTTCATTTAGTCCCTTTGGGGTCAAGGTGTTCAATCTGTGTATTCAAAAACACTCTCATTGTGTTATTGACAAGAATGCAGTGGTGATTGAAATTTCATGCAAACGTAATTTTTCGTTTGCATCAAATCATGATTGTTTTCTAACACGTACTGAATGACAGTACATGAAATGATAATAGTGTGATGAAAAATAATGATGGACATTATTGCATTTGGATCAAGATTTCACGCAAATCTGACAGATAATTTCTTTTTTTTTTTTGGTGTAGCATTTTCTCATGCAATCGTGGTCATAACAGAAATGGAACAAAAAGATGATTGTGTGTTCAGAATTACCACCTATTAACATTAGTGCTCTGGGATCATAACTGCATGCAAATGTTCAAATTCTTTTGTGGAGTTGACCTTTGCATGGAATGATCATTGCATGCTGATGTCAATACTAGGACTTAGCAGGAAATGGTAATAGTGCACTTTAAAATTCTGCTTTTTTCATTACTGCACTGGGATTGGGATCAGAATTTCATGCAAATGTCCCAATCTGTTGGGTACAAAATTAAGATGTAATCATGACTGTATAGTAATTTCAATAGTAACAAGTCACAGGGAAATGATAATATTGTGTTTATAAATAAAAGTCATTAGCATTACTACTTTAGGATCCAAATTTCATACACATGTTCAAAAAGCATTTTAGCCTGAAAAGTCACTTTTTTGGGAGTGGAACTGTAAATGTGATGTTTATATATTGTTCATTTAATACCATTAGCCAGCCATGACATTTATTGACTTCCTACTTGTAACCCAACTAAGCAAAGTGCTTCTCATTTATAAAGAAATAGTCACAACATAGTAAAGAATTTTTAAAAATATGTATTAGAGAAAAAATGCCAACTGGATTAGAACCAAATTGTTGCAGTGTTCTTGGAAAAGGAAAAAAAATCAATTACTAAAAAATGAAAAACAAAAATGTAAATTAGAACAATAAGTCATCTATTAAATGTTACATGTATATGACTATTTGCTATATATATATATAATAAGTAACATACAACTATTAACAATGATTTACAAGGCCTACTTGTAAAATTCCTTACATGACCCATTGATTAGGGCAATACTGTGATAAAGCAGGAACAGTGCATAGCCAGCATACTAGGTAAAGCATTTACATATAATTCTAAGATATGCAGTTAAAAAAACTTAACGTTTTTAAATAACTAAACTTAAATTAAATAGTCTTGAACCACTGTTGTAATTTTTTGTTAACATGAATGTGTGCACTCAAATTAAAGAGTCATACCGTAAAGTCATCCACACAGATGCAAACAGCAGTACATGAATTCCTTAATACTTTAACATAAGATAAACATAACTGCATAATAACAAGTAGTGTAGAAAGACAAAGGGAGGGATAGTGAGGCTGAATAGAATGAACGGTGGGTGGTCAGGGGGGGACAGTGAAAAAGCAGGGATACTGAATGAATATTTCTGCTCAGTATTCACAAAAGAGGAGGGGGAAGTGCCTAATCCAATTAACAGAAGCACTCTTGATAGGGGGGTCAATCCCAGTCCTTTCACAGAAGAAAAGGTTCTGCAAGAACTCCTAAAACTGAAGGTGGAGAAAGCAATGGGGCCTGATGGAATTCACCCCATAAATCTAAAAGAATTAAGGGGGGAACTAGTGAATCCACTGGCTACTCTTTTTAATAAATCATGGGAGGATGGTGTGGTACCCGAGGACTGGAGGAAGGCAGATGTGATTTCCCTTCACAAAAGTGGGACCAAGACAAAGGCAGAAAACTACAGACCTGTCAGTTTGACCTCTGTGGTAGGGAAAGTGATGGAGTCATTTCTGAAGGACAGAATAGTTGAGTACCTAGAGGCCAGTGGGGCACAGGACCCAAAGCAGCATGGGTTCACAGTGGGAAGGTCATGTCAGACAAATCTAATAGATTTCTTTGACTGGGTGAACAAAGCAGTAGACCAGGAAGGGGCTGTGGACATGGCCTACCTAGACTTTAGCAAGGCATTTGACATAGTCCCACACAAAAGATTAATAGTCAAATTAACCAGCCTGGGAGTGGGTCCCAGGGTGATAGCCTGGTAAAACATTGGCTGGACAACAGAACACAGAAGGTAATTATAAATGGAGTCCACTCTGAAGAAAGAGGGGTTACTAGTGGGTACTGCAGGGTTCAGTATTGGGTCCAGTCCTTTTAATGTCTTCATAAGTGACATTGCAGAGGTACTGGAGGAAAAGTATGCCTCTTTGCAGATGACACAAAGATCTGCAACAGGGTTGATGCACAAGGAGGTGTGAAAGGATGAGAAGGGACTTGGCAAGGTTGGAGGAATGGTCAGAAGTATGGCAGCTAGGATTCAATGCAAAGAAGTGCAAAATAATGCACCTGGGAAACAAGAACCCAGGGGAAGAATACACAATGGGGGAGGTAGTAACAACAACAAAAAAAGGAAAGGGACCTGGGGTAATCATATCAGATGACCTTAAGGTTAGCAAGCAATGTGAGAAGGCAGTCAGGAGGGTGGGGTTTATACTGGGATGCATAGGGAGAGGCACCAGCAGCAGAAAACAGGAAGTTGTTATCCCTCTGTACAGACAGTTGGTGAGACCCCATCTGGAGTACTGCATCCAGTTCTGGAGACCCCATCTCCGCAAGGACATAGACAGGATAGAGGCAGTCCAGAGGAGGGCAACTAAAATGGTACAGGGTCTGCAAGAGAAGCCATATGAGGAGAGACTAAAGGAGCTTAATATGTATGTATACCCTTGAGGAAAGAAGGGAGAGGGGGGCATGATAGAAACTTTTAAGTACCTCAATGGAATCAACAAAGTCCAAGAGGGTAGCATCTTTCAGAAAAAGAGACGCGCAAGAACAAGGGGACACAATTTAAAGATGGGAGGCGGTTCAGGGGCAATGTGAGGAAGTATTATTTCACAGAGAGGGTAGTGGATGCATGGAACAGCCTTTCTGAGGAGGTTGTGGGGTCTAAAACTGTGGGAGAATTCAAGAATGCATGGGACAGACATAAGGCAATTCTTGTGAGGGGTAGGAAGAAATAGGCTGTTGGTTAACTAGGATCTGCGGCATATCCTGTAGGTAGGGAAATGGGCAGACTAGATGGGCCAAGCAGTCCTTATCTTCCGACAAAGTCTATGTTTCTATGTTTCTATGTTTTCAGCAATAAATACTTATTTACAACTGAGTCATACTTTACTAACACATGCCAAGCCATTAATGTATGGTACAGTTCCAACTTTTGCATCTGTCACACAGTGTTACATTCAAGCTGATGTATGGCTGTGTATGGACTGGGGGAGGGTATAAGATCGTAACTTCAGACAACCTTTCACTTTCTTTGAGCAATGTCAGTCCCATCCGTAAATAGTTTATCCAGAATCCCAATGCCATGTAAGTGCTGCCACCTGGCGTTGTCGTCTACATTTGGGAATTTAGATGATTATGGATGCCAAATGTTACCATAGTTGGGAAAGACATGAGGTTTCTTATACTGCAAAGGGTCTGTGAATTGAAAGGTCAAGAAACAGGAGTCATTCCTCCACCAAGGAGAACATGAAGGAGGTTATAAAATCACAAAAGGAAGAATCAACTTTAATCTACAATAAAATTCCATTTGAACAGATTGGAAACCATTCACAAAAATTGTACAAGGTGGTGTATTGTAAAAGAAAGGCTTTCCATCCTACCCAGAATCCTTCCTACAGAAAGACAGAACAACCTAGGACCAGGGACTGTGCTATGGCAAATAAGGAAAGTGAAGCAGCATGTGCAGTGTGCAAGGAACCTGCCTAACAGACTACATAATGAAAGTCTCAAATTTCAGCTCCTTGTGCACAACGCAGGCTCCTTACAGACAGAAATGTCATCAAAATACAATGCTTTTTTTCCAGAGATTGCCAAGGACTATGATGCTATGGCTCAAGTGCTCTTTGGTAGAAATCTAAGACTGAATGTAGCAATAACCTTCTGGAGATGGAGAAGAGTGAATGAACTTGTAGCTTACAGTACTTGATCAGGATAGATATCTCTGTACTTGTAGATTGTCTTCCTGTACTCACCAGCAGTTTACAGGAAGAGAAACCATACATCTCCATTAGGCAGCTGTGTTTAGAGATGTACAAAATCCGTGAATTTTGTTACGTGCAATATTTTGCAAAATTTGCTCATTTCACAAACTATTTTGTTGGTATGTAATGCAAAATTCCCCTGGTGAAATCATGAATTTCACCCACAAAATTGCAAATTTCACCACTCTCAGGTGAAATTCTGCCTCTCGCAGGCAAAATTTCACATTTCGCTGGTGAAAGTTGCAATTTTTCCAGCAGAATTTCACATTTTGCACCCACAAATTTCATCAGTGAAATCAGCAAATTTTGCAAAATGTTTCACATTGCAAAATTTGAAATTTCATTGGAATTTCACCAGTGAAATTTAATTTTGCTGCATCTCTAGCTCTTGCCGCAAGTGATAGCATTATTTAAATGCCAATATGAACAAGTATGTAATAGTGGGCTTACGTTGGTTGCAAGCCACCACCCAGAAATGGTGGCCTGAGCTGTTGGCAAATAAAAGTGATGTACAGCAGCATCAGCCAGAGGATGAGAATATTAAAGTTCTAAAGCAGCAATTGGAGTAGGTTGGGAACAAAGAAATCACCTGACTTTGGTCCATGGATACAGGGGTAACATAACTAAGGACATAGGCTCTTATTTATTACAACTGAGCTGATGTACTTCACCTGGTTTGAGGAAGCTTTGAGCACTTTGACATACAGTTTGGAACTGTGTGTTAATTCCTTCAGTGAAGCTTATTCCAAGTGCCACGCTACTCCATGTAGGACACCAGTTGTCGAAACTGCTGGTGTTGGAGCAACCTGCTTGGAAGGAACACTCAGAACTCCTGATATCAACTAAGAAGGAGAAAAAAAAACCTCTTGCTTTGCATTGAAGTGTGATATTATGTAGGATACTGCTTTTCTCCATGAGATGAGAAAACTCCATGCAAATTAAATGCACAAGCTCTGAACTTGAAATCCCTTTGGAATCTGGTATGGACAAATGGGAACAGAGTCAAAGAAGTCTTGGTGGAAGGGCAGCTGGGATCCAGCGACCGCCGCATGGTGTGGTTTGGCATGGAGACAGGGACTGAATTAAGCCACACAAGGGCAAAAGTATTAGATTTCAGTGAAATGGGTACATGTTTAAGAACAGCCCTGAAGAATGAAGAGGTAATGGAGGGGGTGGTGGAACCGTGGGGGAAACCGAAATGATCCTTATTGGGGGTAACTGACCAATACATTAGGATAGTGGCCAAAGGAAAAAAAAGAAGAAAACCACTATAGTCCTCTAAAGAGGTGACTGACAAAGTAAGAGTTAAAAGAGCAAGTTTCACAAATTATAAGGGGACCCAAAGGGAGGAGGAGGATAGGGAGGTGTACCTTGAATGTTTAAGGAAAGCAGGGAAAGCTGTTAGGACAGCCAAGACACAGACAGAGGAGGATTTAGCACAAGCAGTGAGAAAAGGGGCAACATTCTATACATACATCAGTGATAGAAGAAAAAAAGGGTGGGGGTGGTCGTGAGGCTGAAAGGGGAGGAGGGAGAGTGTAAGGAGGAGGATCTAGACAAAGCAGAAATACTGAAAAAATACTTCTATTCAGCATTCACTGAGGATGTAGTGGGTCAAGGACCACAGTTGGGGAGCAGTGGCAATGGGTGGGAGAAGTGGACACCAGTCTATTCACAGTGGAGAGAGTTCTGGAGGAACTCACAAAACTGAAGGTGGATAGAGCCATGGGGCTATACAACACACACCCAGGGATATTAAGGGAGCTGAGAAGGGAACTAGCAGTGCCTCTGGCCACCCTGTTCACAGAATCAACACAGGCATGGTTCCAGAGGACTGGAGGAGGGTGCATGTAGTCCCATTGTACAAAGTGGCAGTAGGGAGGAGGTGGGGAACTACAGGCCTGTCAGCCTCACCTCAGTGATGGGGATGATCATGGAGACACTGCTGAAAGAAAGGATAGTGGCACACCTGGAATTCAGTGGTGCCCAGAAATGTCTTGTCAAACAAATCTGATAGTGTTTTTGATTGGGTGACTAGGTAAGTGAATCAGAGAGGGGCAGTAGACATTGCCTACCTAGATTTCAGCAAAGCCTTTGATACTGTCCCACACAGAAGGCTGGCTAACAAGATTAGCAGTCTGGGCATGGGGCATAAGGTGATACATTGGGTTAGAAACTGGCTGATGGACAGAAGGCATAGGGCAGTGGTAAATGGAACCCAATCCCAGGAGAGAGAGGGGTGACTGGTGGAGTACCACAGGGATTGATGCTGGGACCAGGCCTGTTCAATGTCTTCATTAGTGACATTGCAGAGAGGCTGGAAGGAAAGGTTTGCTTATTTGCAGATGACACCAAGATCTGCAACAGGGTGGATACTCCACAAGGGGTGCAGAAAATGAAGATGGACCTGGAGATGGAAAGATGGTCAGTGGTACAGCAACTGAGGTTCAACGCAAAAAAGTTCAAGATAATGCACCTGGGTAGGGGGAACCATGGGAAGAGTTACAGAATGGGAGGAGGTGCTGACTATCACCAAAGAGAAAAGAGACCTGGGGGTTATCATATCTGATGACCTTAAGGTATCAAAGCACTGCACAAAGGCTGCAGGGAGGGCCAGTGGCATGCTGGGGTGCATAGGCAGAGGCATTACTAGTAAGAGACAGGAGGTGGTGATGCCATTGTATGAAACACTGGTAAGACTTCACCAGGAGTACTGCTTGCAGTACTGGAGACCACACATGCATAAGGACATAGACAAGGTGAAGGCTATCCAGAGAGGACTGACAAAGATGGTGCATAGCGTGAATCACAAAACATATAAGGAGAGAGTAACAGACCGCAATATGTACTTTCTGGAGGAGAGGAGAGAAAGGGAGACATGATAAAAACTTTCAAGTACTTCAAGGGCATAAACAAGGTGCAGGTGAGGGATCTTTTTGATTGTAGAAAAGATATCAGAATGAGGGGACACGATATGAAATTGGAAAGGGGTAGATTGAGAGGTAATGTGAGGAAGGTTTTCTATGCAGAGATGGTGGTGGGCACTCGGAACAGTCTGCCACAAGAGGAGGTTGGGGCAAGCACAGTGGAGGGATTTAAACATGTCTGGGACAGGCACAAGGGAACATTGGCTGGGGAGGGAGTAATACAAAGCCATTGATCACTTAGGGTCAGTGACTGCTTACAAGTATAGGGCTTACAGGCAGACTAGATGAGCCTAGCGGTCCTTATCTGCTGACAGTTTCTATGAATCTATGCATCCAGTTTAGATCTGGAATCTCTTTGGAAACTACACTGTGAGGGCTATGCAAGTGCCACTAACGTTTTTTTTTTTTTCCTCAGCTGCAGTCGGTGGGTAGATACAGATGAATGTAAAATAATTATGCTAGAGCACACGACCTCGAAGGCTTGGAACCATGCTCTTTTTAAGTTATGTTTGCAAGAAAAAAAACAATATAAACTGCACTGTCTGATCATGTCAACACAATCTTCAGAAATTATTTTCATTGATTTAATCAAAACATTAAAGGTATAAGATCTACACATTACAGCATTGGTTGTAAAAACTGAATATGTTCAAAGTCTGGTACCCTATTAAGAGCCTGCTTGAAGTGAAACTATATCAGCATTGTGACTGCAACCTTCAAGCCATTATATGTAAAAAATAAATTTAAGAAAATTAATTATCCTTGAATTACTGAGTGAAACAATTTCAAACGAAACAATGCCAGTGAGGTATGTGTCATGTGCACCTTTTTGTTTATTGTTGATACTTGTTTTAATATAAGACTTGAAATGTTTAATCTGTTTTATTCTGTAAGGCACCTTGGTTTTATGAAAGGTGCCATAAAATAAAGTTTTATTTTTATTATTATTATTATTATTATTTTAGCCTACTTAATTGAGAGGCATATTCAAGGTATCTATTCTTCTGCAGCTCCCATAAATGGCTTTTTTTGTAGGACACTCAGATATGCATGCTTTAGCATCCTTGGAAGACTTTTCTTAATGGTGCATGTAGCATCATTGCACTCTATGCAACTACCACTATATCTGAGCCAAGTTAAATAATGGCCAGAATGCACAGAGGCTCCATGGTGGAAACTTATTGCTTGAGTGTCAAAATACAAATATCCAAATATAACCCTACCTGCAGTAATATCAGTTATCAGTGTTGCAACTTTAACTCCCTGTGAGTCAAATCATTTGAGTATTAGCATGATGAAGTTTGCAGAATGTGTCACTCTTAATGATTGGGTACTATTCCTGTCATACTTTGTGCACTCCTAGCCAGATTTAGTACTGAGGAACAACTGTCTGAACTTGATGGATGATTCATGTGGGACATACAAAGATATCCACAACATGCCATCAGTCACTTTTTTGGCAATATTACCACAGGAAAGGCAAACATGTCTGTTGACATATTTTACTCTGAGGTACTGTGCCACTTCAGTGGAAGCCCATCTGCTTCCAATGAGATGATGATTGCCATCATGACTTCTGTTACATCTTCCTGAACATTGTCAACAAATGTGCTGTGCTAGTTATAAGATGCCACAGGACAATGCAGCAGCATCAAAGACTACCCAGTATGATTTTGCCATTTATGGGCAGTTTTAACTTGCTTCAGTGAATCTATCTTATGGCAAAAAATACAGGCAAATGTAGGAATACCTGCTTCGCAGAATTAGCATAGCAACTGACTCCAGTACTGTTGTCAAATGACATCATTGCAGTTAGGCCAAGAGTTTACTTTTGTTGAAGATGACCTGGTATCATTGGCCACAGTTGATCACTTATCAACTCTTAATTCAAAAGATTCATGTACAGTAGACTTCTTCCTCTTCAGTTTCTGTGACATTTCAAAAGCCATATCTCTCATGACTGCATTATTCACTAGTAGAATCAAAGACATGTTGGGTTGATACAAAGTGTGCAGGCAACTGTACTCTATGAGCAGGTAATTGTACTCCATGATGCACTTTTTATCAGCATAAATTTTGTTAAGTGCAATATTGATTGTGTACAATCCTGCAAGAGCTCTTATGTGTGACAAAGCAACATAACTCATCACATCTTTGAAGATGGCATTCTAGATATCAGTCTTTGCAGCATCTAAGCTCAAACCTTGTGACTGTGGAGGGACACTGCGTACACAACAGAGTGGGAACTGTTTTTATGTTACATTAATGTCTTTCACCAGCTGAAAATGTCCTGAGCATTTGTCAATGCTTTGTGGGTAATCAAGGTTGTCAAATTTTATCATAGCTATTTCAACAAATGTTCTCTGAACATTATATTGAAAGTCAACTATGTGCCCCTTTGCACTATTGACCAATCCACAATCTACATCAAGACTGCAACATAGCATCATGTAGGCATTTTTGCAGACTGTAAGAGCTGAATCTAGACCAGCTGTTCTTGACACTTATACATTCACCTCTTTTAGACAGTCAGTCATCTTCAATATCATTGTCAGGCTTAGATAAACTCCATCAACTGACTCAACTAATGACAGCGTGACAATTGTTTCCTGCTATTTCTTCAGCATTATCTGATTAAACTGTGCACACTGTTTAAGCCTCAGCATCAAACACACAATTTGTGTTCCATCACAGCATGTTTTGCCAAAAAACCTCACGTGCGTCAGACATGGAAGTCTATCCTTTGTCTATTTTCATCTATTTCATTTATTTATTGAGACCTTTGGAGAATACCTTTTGAGCACAGGAGCACACTTACAAAGGTTCCACATCAAATACATAGTCACAAAAAAATTATAAGTAAAATAAGCAGTTCCAGATGAAATGCAGTTGAGTCAGGCTCAAAGCAATTAAGCCAGATCAATTAAATACAGTTTTGAAAAAATCCATTCAGATTGTTGTATAAAAAGTCACAGGATATGTACAGTGAGAAACTGAATGAAAAAGTTCAACAGTCACAGTTGCAATGGACTGCAAGGGCAGACTGCAAATATCTCTGAAACTGATTAGTTTTGGGAAGATTCAACAGATTATCAGGCAGTTTGTATAACCATGTGGCAGCCCTGACTGCAAATGACCGCTTGCTCAGCTGAGTAACTGAACAGGAGACTTAACAGCTTTCCTGGCCATATTCCTGGTGTTGTATTGGCTGGACATGATAAGAAAATTATTTGAAAAAAACAGGGTGTGTTAGACCCAGGAGTATCTTTTTGGCTAGCAAACAGGTCTGGAGCTTTATTCTTCAAGGTAAAGGTAGCCAGTTAGTGAGTGTATAAAGGGTTCGACTATGAATGCAGTTATCTGCAACAAGTAAAATGTGGCACACCTTATTACAAATCAGCTTCACTGTGTTAGCACCATGTCACAGGCAGCTGCCTAGCTTGGGAGACCATAATTTATAAGCAATAGAATGGAGCTGGTTACAATAAGTCATCTGGCATCCCCAGTGAAATTCTTCTGGTTACTGTACAGGGTGCCCAGTATTCTGTTAACTATCACCAATACATTTTCAACATGTGGGTCAAAAGATAACGTGTCATCCAGAGTTACTCCAAAGTATTTGAACACTTCCACCTGTTCAAGGTAATGGCCAGGGATCAAACCTTTCCTCTTCTGTGGGAAACTAGAGAAGTGCATGATCTTTATAATTTTTTTGTAGTTGAGGACCAGTTTTTCTTTCTAGTGACCTGAAGTTACTTTGAAGGGCTGCAGTGAGGCTGTCAATATCAGGGATTTTGAAATAGATGACAGCATCATCAGCATAGAGGCGAG
Source organism: Neoceratodus forsteri (assembly GCA_016271365.2). NCBI lineage: Eukaryota > Metazoa > Chordata > Ceratodontiformes > Ceratodontidae > Neoceratodus > Neoceratodus forsteri. Next base: position 117,994,169 of record CM028136.1, on the reverse strand, counting down.
CCTATCATGACTGTTTTCAGGATTGAAACATTGGAAGCTAAAAGGTTTCCAGTTAGTGCCTCATCAAGTAGAGCCTTGTATTGCAGAATACAGGCCCAATTCTCAAAATTCATCACAAGCCACGTCAAATGCAGCTTGCGCCAATCGCCAGTGCACCTGTGACCTTGCACCTGATTCTCAATTGGCCAGGGTCCCACTGGCAAAGTCCTGCAGCTTGCAGAAACTGTATCAGTGTGCCAATCAGAGGGCATACCTAGACGGCCTTCCACAAGACATAGGCAGCCATGCAGCAATGTTCCAAGCAGTCCCCAGTAGTTTAGTGCCCCCCCCCAATTCTGGTTGGCCTTATACCAATAAGTAAGATGTACAATAATATATTCCACAGTAGTCTAGTTGTACCCCCCAAGCCCTGATAACCCTTATACTACTAAGTTACATGAACATCTTTATATTCCCCAGTAGTCTTTGGAACTCGCCCTGCCCCGATCTCTCATTGCAATAACTGTATCATATATTATTTTCCCTGGAGATCTAGTGGACCTCCCCTGCCCCATTCATCATTAACAGATCTGTCCAAATTCCTAGTGGTCTAATGGACCTCAGACATTTCACTGCCCTACCACCTTTCTCCCCCCTGACCCTTAACCAAGCCAGCACCTGGCACAGCCCGTCACTCACCACCATGGCCAGCTGTCGACTGAGTTTTGAATGAGCGTGTAGTGCATATAGTATGCCCTCAGTGATTGACAGCTGCTGTCAGTCAGTGAGTGTGTATTATATACAGTACGTGCTCATTCAGAGTTCAGTCAGTGGTTGACCATGGGGGTGGGCAGTGGGCTGTGCCAGTCACTGGCTCAGTTACGGGTTGTCAGGGTGATAGGGCACTGTGGGTAGGGGGCCAATAGATCACCAGGAATTTGGACATATCTGTTAATGGTGATCGGGGCAGGGGTGGTATGCTAAACCACCAGGGAAAATAATATTATATGATACAGCTATTATAATGGGAAATCAGGGCAGGGAAGTGCCATAGACTACCAGGGAATATATTACTGTACATCTTACTTATTGGTATAATGGAAATTGGGGCTTGGGGGAGGAACTAGACTATAAGGGATTTACAAGGGATGATCAAAGCTGGGGAGGGCACTGAGGCACTTTGCTTCATAGTGATCAACTCACCCAGAGGATGAGTTTCTAAATACCTTTAGACCTGTCTGGTCTAAGGGTACTTAGAATTTCACACTCTGGGTGTGTTTTGTGAATCCCAATTGAAGAGCTTTGACAGCCTGCATATGCTGCACACCCCTAGAATCTAGCAGCAGCCCATTTTGTGTTGTAGAGGGCAACAGAAGGCTGGTTTGAGGCAGGCAGCCAATGGGGGATGCAGGTTTCCTTTGTGATTCACTCTTTTGTGCATCTTTTGGTGCAAGGGGTACACTGCACAATTCTTTGTGGCACAAGCCCCCTGTGCTGTGCCAGGAGCTTTGTGAATCGGGCCCCACCACTCTGATGCATACTCTGAGTGAGTTCAACATGGGCAAATAACTCCCACAGGTTTATTCCCCCAATCCACTTGACTGTTTTTCTAGCTTCCTCAACAGTAAAACTAGAAAAGATATGCTTCCCATTCACAGGTGTAAGTTGAAGTAATAACCAAAAGCAACATTTTTTTTTTCTCCAAAGGCAACATCATCATCTGTGCCTATAATCTCCAGCAGAAGTTGATGATAAAGGCAAATATCACATTGGAGATCATACTGATCAAGTCAATAATCAAGAACTCCATTTTGTCAATCATATAATGTACTGTAGGTCACTTGCAACTTCAAATGACAACTTGTCATGCTCAACAGGCAGCATAAAAGTATGATGTAGCGAGACTCCACCTATATTACATGCTGCATGTCCAGTCAGAGCTGCCACAACTGTAGACATTGTTACTCCAGTATGTTTCCTTCTATTGCTACCAATTGTTTCAATAAGAAAATGTTTTACTGTGCCAAGTGAACCACTGGCTGGATTTTGTTTTTAACAACAGCATTCTTTTTTACGCTGCCAAATAGCGTGTTGAACAGCACATGTTACGACTATATACAACTTGCTGCTGTTGATTTAACTGCTGTTCAATGACAGGAATGTTAACATCAGTTTAGCATGCCTGTTCCATGGCTGCCTCAACTTCTAACATCGGTATAGTGGGATCATTCTTAGGAAGAGGAGTTCCCAATGTGCCTTCTCTCTCTGGATTAGTTGTACTAAGCATTCACTGGAGTGTCTTCCAGTTGTTCTCTCACTTTTTCCTAGCTTGTTAGGAGGTCTAAACCTCACTTTCAGATTCTTGACGATATTGGGAATGCAAGTAATCACAGACACATTGCATTAGAGTAATAAACAAGTTTATTACTACCAAAGGGATAAATCACAGTTGCCTTAGCAGTTCTTACCAATACGAACCAGGAGTCAGTGCTAAGCTACACCTCAAGGTTTCTCTGTGTCTCTTGGGGTCTCTCAGGTCTCTGAGGTATAAGGCTTGTGCATTACATTATATACCTATGATAATTACTATGGTTACCAAAAGATAGAAACATTTCTGGTTACAAAGATGAGCCCTATTGGCTAAATTAGAGGTGGCACCACAGTCCAAGATAACATTATACAATTCTGTAAAGTCATCAGTTTGAGAACAAAATAGTTCTTATACACAGTCTTACATAACTCAGTGTAGTGGTACAGATCACCAAAAGGTGGCAATGCTGTCTTACATATTATAATTACTCCAAGGACACAGGTGTCTTGGCATCTTACAAGTAAGAAATACACAGAAAATACATAGCAGAATATATGTATTAGCAAGCAAAGTGTATTACAACAATATGCATTCATATCCTGATATCTACTTTTGTATGGTAGATTCCCTTAGCCCTATATGTTAGTATAACATATGTTTAAATGCTAGCTGTCTACGGTGTACCTCTGAGGGTACCAATTAGGGTGCAGGGACCTCGTGTAACATTCCCCCCCCTTGTTGGCTCCAAGGGCAACACAGGCAGATGTCTGGGGAAAGGGACAGGAGCAGTGGTCGTTTACAAACCCGACGCGTGAGCTTTGTAAAGGAACTCGAGCTGCTCACGGTGTTGGCACAGTGTTTGCCGTAGGCAGCAGAGCATAATAATCAAAATGAAGATTAAAAATGCTTGTATAATAACAAAACCTTTAAAAGTAATCTCTAACCAAGTGTTAGTTAATGCGTTATTCATATCACCATCATTAATCAAGGCGAGAACAGCTTCATTGGCTTTGGTCATATTATTGCTGATATGAATGAGGTGTGTGTCTTTCCTGTCTAAAAGTGATTTTAATGTAAGTGTGAGTGGGTCTATGTGTACATTAAAGTATGGCAAATATTCTGATAATGTGAGCAGATAATTGGGGTTACCATCAATAATGTCTGCATCAAGGAGGGGAGACAGGGGTTATAACAGTATGTCCAATGACAGTCTTCTGGTGGGGGACAAAACAGAAATTGGGGTAATCAATAGCACATGTAACAGATACAAAGGTGTAAGACTTGTAGTTTGTGACCACGCAATATTTACCATCAGAATTATACTGTGAGTGCACAGTAGGCAGTCTCCACTTTTGCAACTGGACAGGGCTGGTGTAGGTTGTCTTCAAAATCCATGTTGACAGGCGATGAACCTCCTCATGATAGGCTTGGTAGATCTTATCCGGAGCCAGAGTAGAGTCAAAGGAGTCAGTGCCATTCGCAGTGATGTCATCATTCATGGTGAAAGTCCAATCAATGCCTTCTGGAGAGTAACCACAAACAGGTTGAATAACATAAAATACATCACATCGGAACAAGTAAATATATTGCTTTTCGCACAGCAGTCCATGTGCAGAGCCACCCAGGCATCCAGGAAAGGATGGTAAACCAGTAGAGGTGGGAGATCCAGGCATTCTCTGTAGATGTCTTCGTCCAAATGCCCAATCGAATTTACCAGTGCAAGCTTGTCGAACAAGGCTGTAGTGAGATCAAAGCGTGGTAAAGAGACAGTAGAGGAGACAAACATGGTATTAGTTATGGAACACTTCTTAGCAGTGAAACAAGGACCAGTATTAGGGTGTCTGGTCACAAACTCCAAATTCCTAGCTGTAGAAAGAGGAATTGTTTAAGTCTGTTGCATACACATGGAAACACAGCTGGTGGTTTTACATCGTGGATAATACCATTTGGAGATGTGTCTATCATGTATAATGTCAGGTATTCTTCCAGATTCTAGATCACAGAAGAGGTTGTTGATGGTAGTGATAATGTAGGAGCCATAAGCAGAGCAAAGTATTTCTCTAGCAATGTATTTTTTATCTGCTTCTTTGTTGTTCTGTTGTATGAGTGCGTTAATCTTATCTTTGGAATCAGTGAATGCCTTAGCAATGTCGTGCATGTTGTATACAGTGTATTTTCTTCCTGACTAAGGCCATCCACACCATGCAACAATGGGGATAGTATGTTGTTGACCAAACCAGTGGAGAATTTGGCAAATGACTTTTGATAGCAGCAATGTCTGCTTTGTTCCAGATAGACATAGCTGTACCAAAAAGGCATGTGACAGTACCTGTTGCACCTGTGACATCAGAACTGTCAACTTCACGTGTTTTACGTTTATGAGTTAGATTATCAGGAGAGGGCTTTCTCCCGAAGTTACCCCTATGTGCAGTAGAATGGACCGCAATAGGGTCTTCATGTGAATAATCTGAAATGCAGCTAAACTATCAAGCAATAATGTACTATAAAATGCTGATGTGTTAGTATTGTGACACATACCAAATTCCTTCATATTCCAGTAAGTTAGATTAAACAAACAGGTATATGCATAAACTCTAAGTTATTAATCAAAGAACCTGGGAGGGTAGTGGCTGTTAGACCACTACGGGGACCAGGGGTATGCTTTGGACATTCCAAAAGCTGTTTATCAGTGGGTGGTAACACAGAGGGGTACATGGCCGCAGAAGCCATGTGGTGTATAGCACAAAATTTTTGAGCAGAATCTCTGGACAAAGAATTACAGTATGAAGGGTCAATTAAGGCAGTGATGTTGTACAAACCAGAATGTCTTAATGCAGTTTGTAACAAGGACAGTGAACCATTTGGGGATAATTTAGCATTGGGCCAACCTTGGAAAGTTCCTTTGGAGAGTTTGGCCACAGGGAGAATTTGTCCTTGTGATGTAGTTTGCCACTCAATTTGAAAGGTAGATTTATCAGGAGCAACAACCGAGGCAGTGAGGTAAGCATTGGAACCTTCCTGGACAGTGATCATACTATCTGTTATATTGATGGATACTCCCTCTGGAGGAGGTGCTGGAGGATCGAGGTGTCATAGGAGGTCCAGTACCATGCCTTGGATGCAGGGGATAACTCCTGAGAGGAGGAGATAATGGAACAAGATAGCCATCTTGTCAGTGTATCTGAAAAGGAAGATCAAAGATTAGTATGCTAGTACTATTCCACCCAATGGGGTGAGGAAAAGTAATTTAAGCTCCTTTATACAGTTTCAGCTGGTTTGCATGCAACCATTTGTCAGTCAACTTATTGTTGTGGAGGAGTCTAACTTGATAGACTGCCAGACTCAGCTTGTTGACAATGGGGTATGGGCCTTCCCACTTGTTGGAGAAGGAGAGGGTGGGATGTGAAAATCGAAGTACCATTACCTGATCTCCAACTTGCCAATCCACTTCTTGTGCGTGTTTGTCAAACTGTATTTTGGATTGTTGCTGGGCTTTGCCCATGCAGTTGGCAGCATACAAGTGTGTGTGTATGAGGTCTTTTCTTAGTTTTTCCACATATTGGTTCACAGACATGCGGTCTGCAGTGGGGGTATGCAGGTCAAACAAACAACAGGTGTTCAGGTAATCTCATCTGTCTACCAGTCATCACCTCAAAGTGTGAGCTGGGTAGTGGCTGAGGTGTACCCCTAATTGCCATAAGGAATAACGGCAACAGGGAATCTCAAGTTTTGGGATTGACCTCAATGAATTTGGAAAGCATTTGCTTAATCCGTCTGTTGGCTCTCTCTACTTGACATGAGGATTGAGGGTGGTAGGATATGTTGAAGTTTTGCTGAACTCCAAGGAATTCAAGGGATTCTTTCATCAACTCACCTGTAAAATTGGTTCCTTTGTCAGAGTCTACCTTGAGGGGTAGACCCCACCTGGAGAAAATCTGTTCCACCAGGATTTTGGCAGTAGTCTTTGCTGTGCATGTCTTAGTGGGGAAAGCTTCTACTCACTTAGAGAAGAGATCAGTTACCACAAGCGCATACTTATTATTTCTGCTGGTGTTGGTCAGAGGACCAATGAAATCAATCTGTTATGGCATGCCAAGGGCCTGAATGTCATTGTGGTAAGAGTTTGGCATTTCATTTAGTAGGGATGGGGTTGTTTTGTGCACAAATGAGACAGTTGTCTATGTATTGTTTAACATCTTTGGTGATACCAGGCCACCAGGCAGTGGTCCTGAGTCGATGGAGGGTATTTTCTGCTCTCTGTTGTCCACCAGTGGGGGTGTCATGCACTTGGTGCAAAAATTCAGAACTTAAATGTCTGGAGACCACCCACAACTTGGTGGTGGAGTCATCTGGTTAGAACCAGATGAGCTTGTCATCTGGTGACAAGCGTAACTTACCTTCATGCCTCCGATAGGGATTATGTGTGGGAAGTTTCTCTTCAGTACCTTTGTCAAGGAACCTGAACACCTCTTTAAGTTCAGTGTCAAAATGTTGGGCTGCAGAGAGGTCCGGGGGGGGGGAAAGGTTCAGGTTTCTTCCTGAGTGCTGCAGTGTGTACAGCTTCATTAGCCTCTGAATGGTCCATCATCCAGATGTCTCCCCTCAGGCCCCTTCCTTAGCAAGGGTGTCTGTTGTGTCATTGAAGGCATGATAGGGGTCATGGAGGGAGTGGGCTTTGACTTTGTGTACATAGAGTTTGTGTGCAAATTTTTGTGCCAGTGAATGTATGTATATTACTAATTCCTTGTATTTCACTGGGCTGCCATCAGAGGAGAGGAGGGAGTTCTTCTGCCAGAAGGGAAGGAATTTTGTAAGAGAACAACAAACCCAGTTAGAGTCTGTAAAAATGATGGTATTCTTGGTTCCATGCTGGTTGAACTTAGGGGCACAGGCCACCGCTGCCATCTCTGCATATTGTGATGATGCTACACTACAGCGCTTAGATATTTTGACAGTGTTCCCATAAGGGTAAATCACTAGAATGCCCATCCCTGCAATTTGTTCTCCCTGATAATAGGATGCTGAACCATCAGTAAAGACATGGCACAAAGAAGTGTTGTCAAGTATTTGTGGCATGGCAGGGAGGAAAGGACCTGGATCTAGAAGATCAGGTGACTGTAGTGTACAGTCATGGGGTTCTCCCTGGAAAAGGAGGCCATGAGCTAACATAGATGGAACTTTAGTCGGTTGTACCTGTATGTCTCTGTCCTGGAGAAGAAGTGACCAGCGTGTCAGTCTGATGTTAGAGACTGACCCATCCTTCACTCTATCTGAGAGCAGAAAGGTGGTTGGGGTGTGGTTGGTGTTAATGATCAGTGGTGAGTACCCAATGATATACAGGAAGTGCTTGACAGCCCACTAGGTGGCCATAAGGTTCCTTTTGTAAAGGCCGTACTTTTGTTCCCCTGGGGTCAAGAGCTGTGAGGCATATGCAATGGGTCTCAAGGTGGCATGCACCTTCCGAGCCAGCACTGCTGACATGGCAATGTCAGAGGTGACACATTCCAGATGGAATGGTAGGGCTGGATTGGGGTTGACCAGAACTGGGGCGGAGGCCAAAGCCTGCTTCAGTGACATCACAGCCTGGGTATGTATAGGGCCCCAAGTCCATGGTACATGCTTTTTGAGTAACTCATACAGATGAGCAGCTTTCTGAGCAAAATCACAAATAAAATCTCTCGAATAATTCATCATACCTAGGCACCTCCGAAGAGTTGCCACACTGGTAGGTAATGGCAAGTCTTGCAATCCTTGTACCTTCTTCCAGGTAGGACTTCGACCTTGGTCAGTTGTTTTTAGACCCAGAAAGAGTACCTCTTTCTGACATAATTGTGCTTTTGCTGGGTTATATTTCAAGCCTGCTCTCTGGATGAGAGTCAGTAGTTCATCCAAGAGATCCAGATATTGTCCTGTCTATGCCAGCAGCAGGTCATCCACATATTGCAAGAGAAAATTGGGAGTAGAGAAACTCGAGGGCATCCATCGTGTGGAGATGGAACAGAGAATGGACTGTTATTGAATCCTTGTGGCAGCAAGTCACGTGTACTGTCTTCCTTCAAAGGTGAAGGCAAACTATATTGACTCTTGAGGGCCAATGGCAATGACCAAAAACCATTGGAGATGTCCAGGGCACTGAACCATTTCAAATCAGGGGTCAGAAGTCATAGCACATCTGGTGCTGATGCCACAGTTGGAGAACAACTGGGGGTGACCTGATTCAGTTTTATGTAGTCAATAGTAAGTCTCCAGGTGCCTGTGGGTTTCTTCACAGGCCACACTGGGGAGCTGGCAGTGGAAACACAAGTTCTGATTACTCCTTGCTTGAGGAGTGACTTGATTGTTTCTGTAAGGGAAGGCAAGGCCTCAGTTGGGAAAGTATATTGCCTTTGCCTCTCATGTGCTGGGCCTGGCACTTCGATGACAGTGTGCATTCTACCACAATCATGCTTGTTGATTGCAAATGCGTCCAAATGTCATTACAAAATAGGGAGGAGCTTTGGGAAAAGTTCATGATTCTTGAACAAATCTATGACGTCATACTCTTTGTCAGTGGCAGATATCGTTGCTACAACGTGTGAATCAGGAATCAAAATGGTATGATATTGACCCTGAATCTGTATCAGTAGCATATTAGCTAGGTCCACCATACAGCTGTGTGGTGCAAGGAAGTCAATCCCTATTATACTAGGATGATCATGCAGTACCATTAGTTGGAAAGTGTGTGAGGCCTTTAGATGGCCTAGCTTTACCGGTAGGGTAGAGAATGGTAAGCAGGTAGCCTAGTACCATCAACTCCTGACATGTTGGTCCTACGTCCGGTGGACCAAGGGGATGTGTCCGGGTGTTCATCATGTAGCACAGATACAGCTGCACCTGTATCTAACAAAACTACTAGTGGGCGGCCCCCGGCCTCGGCCTCGGTGCAGGGCCTTCCATTTGTATCCAAGACTAGCTTGCTTACAATTCGGACTGGGGCCTGTAATTGTCAATCTGTACTGCTGGAAGCATGTAGAGGTTAGGCCTGGCTCATGTGAATCACTTCATCATGTTGCACTGATGCTATATAGGGAGTAGCTTCCGGGTTCAGGCCTGAATGGGCCTGAGGGCCTGTACCGCCAGTGTCCCCATGACCGGTTAGGGCCTGGGTTGCCGGTTGTACTGCTGCAAGGGCCTATGCGGGAACAGCATCCGCCACAGAGTGTACTTGTCCCAGGAGTTCTTGGAATTTCTGATTCTCTTCAGCTATCTCCCTATATGAAGGGCCTGTTCTTTGCTGTTGTGGTTTACCTCTACCCTTATGCTTCCTATTCTTATGCCAATTCCGGTTCCCACCCCATTGTTGTTGCTGTTGTGGTTGTTGTTGATAGGTCTGTTGGGGGTGTTGGTTATCAGTTGGAGGGGCTTGCTGGTGTTGGGCCTGCCCTTCCACTGTGTAGTGCATTGTGGCCTCTGGAGTGGACTCCACAGAGGCTACCTTTTTGGAACCGGAGCCCAGATCACGGATATAGAGTTGATACACTCTTTCGGTTTTCCGAAAGATTTCAGCAAACCTATCCTATTGGGGTAGGTGGTTGGCTCTACCTTTTCTCTTACTGCTGGAATCATGTTCCTAAGGAACAGGGTCTTATATTCAATAAGATCTACATCCACAGCTTCTTGTGCCAAGTGCTTTCCTGCTTGGTAGGCCATCCAGAGTCTCTGGTGGTAAGTCGCTGAACTTTCCTTTGTATTCTGTTTCACCAGATATGCAAGCATCACTCCTTCTACACCTGGGCTGTGAGCAGAAATGAGCTCAGCTGCAACCTCATCAAAGGTAGCGTCCCATCCTGGCTAACAGCATCGGGGAGTATGGCCCACAAACCAGGATTGATGGTCTGGTGTAGTATTTGGACCTGATATTCTGCAGCGAGGCTAAGCATCTCGCATTTAGAACGCCCCTTTTCCAAGTGACTGTTGAGGTTGTCGGACAGATTCATCTGACTGATGCTGTCAGCAATTTGCTGAACAGAGTAGGCCGTTTGTAGGGGATTACTGAGTCGATCAGGCAAAGGTAGACTGTCTCGCGCGCCATTAAGGGCAGTCAGAGCTGCAGCTTCAGCCGCAATGTGGACAATACCTTCCTGAGTGCCAGTCTCTTGCAGAAGCTGCCTAATCTGGGTTTTAATAGCCCGTTTACTTCTCTTGGGAAGAGGTACATTGCCTATCACAGTTTCAATCATGTTTTCTATCTCCTGCCTGTCTTCCACATTAATAACGGCTACCGGAGGTGCCGTTGGGACCAGGCTTGGGTCTGCTCACCCCCATCATGGGGGCCTCCATGTTGGCCTCTCCCATGATAAGCGTCATGACGTCGACGACGTATGACATGGGAAGTTGGGGGCGGGGACCCGCCATGTTGTGGATGGTTGGGTGGGGTCTCTGGGCCATAGTAGGGGCATGACTGGGCATTGTACTGTGAAATGTCATCATCAGATAACTCCCCTTCTGATGACGAATGAAAGGCAGGGGATACACCTCCCATTGCCTTAACATGTCCAGCCAGAACCTCTTGCTGATGGAGCAGTTTCGCCATCTTAGTTCTACATTCATCGTGACTCACACTTGCAACATCCATATCAACCTCATCTTGCTTTTGCTTTTGCAACTCTCTATATGTGGTGCTCAATTCGTGATTGTCCCTGATAGACACTTCTAAGTCATTACGTACCTGGTTTATCTTGTCCTGCAGTTCACTCATTTCGTCACTCAACTGAGCATTCGCAGGACTCAGCAAATCATTCATTTGTACTGCCTGACTCTCATCCTGTCTCAAACTTTCACACTCCTGCTTCAACATATACAGTTCCTGTTCTCCAGCTTGAGCTGAATGATGCAATAGTGAATCATTTCACAGAGTTTGGAGTTCAGACTCCAAGTTCTGCAGCAGTCTTATACATTCTGTTTCCTGCAAACCCATCTGTTGCTTAAGAGATGAAATCTGCAGATCAAGAGTTTGAAACCTCGCTTCGGAGGCTTCCAAAGCAGCGTAAAGATCCACGACCATCAACCCCTTAGCATGACGCTTATTGGCTGATTGTCTCGTCTCTGTATACTGGGTTGAAATCCCCAGTATAGGGTTTTTGGATTGACGTGTGTCCCACATGAAGTCAGCCCATCCTCCATGGGAGGCGAGGAAGTTCGAGACATCGAGTCTCAGTTCTGCGCAGATATCGTGTGGGAGGGAACGAAAATTCAAACTGTGAAAAAGGCACCATGCTGTGTATCGATCCACAGCACAAGCACTTTATACACAGCTGGGCTACTGTATAAGTTGTAGACTTGCAATTCAAAACCGGTATGGAGTGGGTCGAGACGGCATTGACCACACCCGAAAAGACAGCCAGACTTTGCAAGTTACTACAAACTGGTTTTAAAATGGGAGAGGTGATACGGGAGTGTACACCTACTGTCCCCGTGGGAAAGGGAAAAGTTTAAGCAACAAATGAAAACTTACAAACACCAAATATCGCCTGCACACGGTCACCAATTTGTTAGGAGGTCTAAACCTCACTTTCAGATTCTTGACGATATTGGGAATGCAAGTAATCACAGACATGTTGCATTAGAGTAATAAACAAGTTTATTACTACCAAAGGGATAAATTGCAGTTGCCCTAAGCAGTTCTTACCAATACGAACTAGGAGCCAGTGTTAAGCGTTCCCTACACCTCGTGGTTTCTCTGTGTCTCTTGGGGTCTCTCAGGTCTCCAAGGTATAAGGCTTGTGTATTACATTATATAACTATGATAATTACTATGGTTACCAAAAGATAGAAACATTTCTAGTTACAAAGATGAGCCCTATTGGCTAAATTAGAGGTGGCGCCAGGGTCCAAGATAACATTATACAATTCTGTAAAGTCATCAGTTTGAGAACAAAAGAGTTCTTATACATAGTCTTACATAACTCAGTGTAGTAGTACAGATCACCAAAAGGTGGCAATGCCATCTTACATATTATAATTACTCCAAGGACACAGGTGTCTTGGCATCTTACAAGTAAGAAATACACAGAAAATACATAGCAGAATATATGTATTAGCAAGCAAAGTGTATTACAACAATATGCATTCGTATCCTGACATCTACTCTTGTACGGTAGATGCCCTTAGCCCTATATGTTAGTATAACATATGCTTAGATGCTAGCTGTCTACGGTGTACCTCTGAGGGTACCAATTAGGGTGCAGGGACCCCGTGTAACAAGCTGTACTCTCTAATTCTATATTCTAATCTCTTCATGTACGCAGTTGAACTGACAGTTTTGTAGGCCTCATAGCTCAAATTGAATTGCTTCTCATATGTGTCAGATTCACCTTTCAATGAGCCTTCATGCCTCTATAGTTTGAACAGGAAATATAGAGCTAACTAGTAATGCTCTCTTTTCTCTGGAAATTTCAAAGTCAGTTTTAATGAGCAAACAGCCAAGGTTTGTGTCTTTTAATCAGACATCCTTGGATACCCCTAACTTGGAAGATATTCTTTGCTGGGATAGACTTGACTCCAGGTTTACAGTCATACCTATGGGTGGAGGTACCACTAGTGCCAGGGACTATTTTGGCATATATGGGGATGCTGATCAGAAGGTACCACTAGTGCCAGGGACTAGATATGCCATTACAGAGATGGAGACTAGAGGGTGGGGGGACCACTAGACACCAGGGACACAACTTTTATTTTGAGGGATGGCAACTGGAGTACAGGGGAACCACTAGGCACCATGGAAATACTTAACAAGCTATGGGGCCAGTGATGGGATGGTGGGGGGAACTGGACACCAGTAACATATGCAAGTAATAGTACCTAACAGGGTGTGAGTATTGGGCAATACCGGATTGCCCAGGGGCATAATGAGGCCTGACAGTGTAGGTGAAGAGCCTTATAGCCACTGGAAGGTCTAGTATTGCCCATACCACCCACCCTGAAGGGTATTATTGTACTTAGAAAATGGGCTTGAGCGTAAATTTTAATTAAGCAATAGAATAGTACATGAAAAGACTTTCAAAATAAATAGAAAGAGTACAAAAGCCCTTTTTAGGTAAAGCAGTCCCTCAGTTGTTTTTTTTTCCTTTTCCATCTGCTGTTGCCTCCTCCCAGCCATTCCCTTCTAGGTAACTCCTTGCCCCACCCTGCAGCACAGCTTCAAGAAAAAAAGACAAAGAAATATAGAACGTAGAAATTGTCAACAGATAATGACCGCCAGGCCCATCCTGCCTGCCCCAAAGCTTTACACTAGTTTGTTTCCACTGACCCTACCTAGTCAATGGCTTCCCCCCTCCTGCCCACCACCTTATGCCTGTACCATGCACATTTAAAACCCTCCACCATGTTCACCTCCACCACCACCTGTTGTAGTTTATTCCATGCATCCACCACCCTCTATGTGAAGAAAAAGTTTCTCACATTTCCCCTCAGCCTGCCACCCTCCAATTTCATGTCATGGCCCCTTGTTCTTGTACATCTCTTGTATTGGAAGATGTCTCCCCTCTATACCTTGTTTATGCCTTTAAGGTACTTGAATGTTTTTATCATGCCCCCCCAATCCCTCCTCTCCTCCAGTGAGTACATATTGAGGTCCTTAAGTCACTCCTCATAAGTTTTCTGGTGCAATCCTTGTACCATCTTAGTCACCCTTCTCTGGACTGCCTCCACCCTGTCAATGTCCTTACAGAGGTGCAGCCTCCAGAACTGCCCACAGTACTCTAGGTGAGGCCTCATTAGCATTTTGTATAATAGCAAAACCACCTCCCACCTTCTGCTTGTCCTGCCTTTACCTATGCATCCCAGTATGCCACTGGCCCTCCCTGCAGCCTTTGTACTCTACTTAGACACCTTTAGGTCATCAGAAATGATAACCCCCAGGTCCATTTCATGACATTTCTGAGATGCAGTTTGTTTTAAAGTTTCTAACTACAGCGTTTTGCCATGATTTTCTTGCTTAAAATAAAAGAGTTGTCTGCCCTTCCTTTTTTTTTTTTTCGGTTTGGAAGATGGTTCTGTTAGGCGCATGATCTTGCATGCCCTCGTACATGAAACCTGGAAGTGGACACCTACTGTACTAGTCTGATCTGATATGGCAGTGCTTCAAAGCTGCTAGTAGTGAAGACGGTTTATTTTTTTTAAGAAAAAAAAACTTTGACAGTGTTACTGGGAGCGAAGTGGGAGGTCCCATCTGCCTGGATTGGTGGTAGTTCAGGTGGATATTAAAGATCCCATGGCACTTATCGAAAAGAGTAGGGGAATTTCCCCGGTGTCCTGGCCAAATTTCCCTCATTCACTAAAATTACCACCAACAGCTTAATCTGGTTCAAGGTCAGTTGGCATTCATCTGTATCCCCCTCCCACAGGTCGTGCCTGAAAATAGGCAGGATTTGTCTAGTGCACTTACCCGGTCAACAAAAGCTAAATAAATAAATGAAGTGGGCACCTCTGAAGAAATCATGTAGCACCATTTGCATGCAGTCTGATAGCAGCAGCACTGTGAATGGTGACAAATTCCTGGGGATGAATTCCTGCTATAAAAATAATGTTAAGTACATTACATTTTGTTTTCTAATAGAGGAATGATAGTTGGGGGTTCTGTGTGCATGTGTGTGGTGGGGCTCACTCATTCTTTCATCCCACTAACAGAGCAGAACAAAAAGTGGTGGCTTTCCATTTTGAATCAAAGCTGGCATATTGATTGTTGGTTGGCAGTATCCCTGCTAAGTGACAGAGAAAATGGTGCCATTTTCAAATTGAATGGGGTGCTTTGAACCAATGGGTAGGCACAGTGGGCACAAGGCTTTCTGAATGGGTAAAGGGGATCTTGGGCTGGTGCATTTTATTCAGAAGGCTCTACCAGTAAGTTAATTTACCTCTGCCAGCCAATTGGATTTGTTAGAGTTTTAAGCCCAGTTTCTAATGCAGGTTATGTGCTATGTGCTAGTGATCATAGAGCAGGGGATACCACTGGACAGCAGGGACATTTTTTTTTATTGGGACATGTGCTTGAAGTGGGAGTGGGGCTGGACACAAGGGTGCAAACCTGATGTTGGATCCCATGCAAATGAACCCATAATGGGCATGCAAATGGCCCTTTTGCTCCTTGAATGTCCTATGGGCTTATTTGCATGGATCTGTCTGAATTTCACATCAGGAGCTACTGGTGCAATCAGATCTGGTGGCTCTATTCCATTCACTGCCAATATTCATGTCGAAGAAGCACTACTCGGCTTAGTGCTGCACTGACACACCACTATATTAAGTTGTGTAGTGCTGGTGAACTATACGACTGCATACAGCATCCTCAGGTTGCAATGGGTAAGTGCAGAACAAAACCTTGTGCTCTGCTTTACCAATTTTTCAGTATCAGGCTCCTGCTCTTTTTTCTTTAGACAAACTCAAATTTCACTTATTGTGACATTCATAATCATCTGCTCAGGTACAAACTGGGATGTCAGAAACAGAAGTTTATGACTTCAGCAAAAGATTGAGCAACATATGCAAATGAACTCTAGGGGACACAATTCTTGATTCTGTGTAAATTTACTTAGCAATGAAGAATAAAGGGAAAAGAGATTCAAACAATATATAGCCGGCCTGGTGGCACTGAGGGTTGAGGCACTGGATGCTACACCTTGCGCCACGCCAGTGACCCGGGTTCAGGAATGAGCCTGGGCTGCCGGGAGTCGGCAGGGGAGAGAGTGGATTGAGCATCCAGAGGACAGCTCTCCTCTCTCAGGGCAGGGATCCAGGGATAGCCCTGCACTGCAGTGGCCTCTGGCAGAAGTAGGAGGCATTGCCATGCTACAGAGCTCTGAAGAGGGGTTGGACTGAGCCATAGCAGACATCAATAGGATATCATTGCACATCCAGGCTCAGAGGGAGGGGGTGGAACATTATGAAAAACCCCATCTCCAGTGATAGGAGATAGAGCCTCCTACCCTCCACCATCCACACTCCCAATGTCAGGCTTGCCTCTCTGCTGTGCTCTCCCCCCAGCCCGGAACTCAGCACTCTAGATAGAATACCCAGGGTGGGTAGGGCGGCCCTTCACTGGAGAGTTCAGACCCAGGGAATGTGCAGGGCTGGGGGTACAGTGAAAGCATAAGCTATAACGGGAGGTAGAGACAAGAGAGGATATAGGAGGTCACCGGAGAAAGTTCGCTGGATCAAGGAGAAGATAAAAAGAATTCCCCAAAAAATATATATATAAAATATTAGATGAATTGCATCTAAATGTTAAAGATCTGCTAGTCCCAAAAATAGCTAGCAGAAAATGTTATCAAATTTTAAATGCAGTCAGGTGTTTCTTTTTATTTTTGAAGTATTTAAAACATTTTCTACCTGATATTATTAGGTGTGATGTAAAGAACAGGGGCATGATTTTCAGACAGCCATGTCTGTTTTATGGATGTGGCCACCCAATATCCACCCAGATAGGTAGGCCACCTACAGGGTGGTCTAACTTCTGAGCATGATCACCATGACTGTCATCTCACAAATGACACATGCATCTGAATTTGATGCATGCATCACTTTTTTTATTGTTTGCTTGAAAAAGTGGCTAGTGTAACACATGCATTTTAATGTTTGTAAGTATGCCACAAGCACTCCAGAGCATTTGCCTGGATGCAGCACATATACAAAATGTGGACACAAGTTCTGCGTCCATCTCTTTGAAACTCCCACCAGTACTTAACCTGGAGAATTACATATTTAGTTATTTTTATCTTCATACCTCATCACGATTGAGACCTCATGTTTGTGGCAGCACAAGTGGCTGATACTGCAGCAGGTGATTGGCTCTTCTTTGTCAGTTGTGATGTCACAGACAGTGAGGTTATGCAATCAATAATGCCCTCCAGGGTGGGCGGTATTGGGCTACACCGGACCGCCCAGGGGCATAATGAGGCCTGACGCCACAGGTAGAGGGCCTTATAGCCCCTGGAAGGTCTGGTATAGCCCATACCACCCACCCTGGAGGGTCTTATTGAGCTTAGAAAATGGGCCACTGATTTATATATGTTTGAAGAAAAAACATTTTTTATGGTTACATGTTAAAACTCTTACCTGTTTGATTATTTTGTAATCAAATAGTTCCTCCACCTACATTAAAATGATGTTTTTTTTTAACCTAGGACTTCTTTCCTAATGCAGCATCCATAGCTCCTATGTTGGAGGTAGTTGTCATGGTTACCCCCTCCCAACTACACACACTCAGGGGTTTAAGTTAAAGTAATTTTCTTGTAATTGTTTTTCTTTATTCATTTTTTTTTATGTATTCATTTGTTCAATGTTTTTACTATTTTACCCTTCACATCCTCTCGATCTGATTGCAAATCCCCCCCGCCCAAGCACACTAGCTGGTATTCCAAACTTGCTGCTGGGTTTCATTTTGGGGTATGTGTTTTTCATTTGCAGTGCTATTCTACTGGGAGATGAGGAGAACTGAAGTAGGGATTGGACATTGTGTTGCTCTTGGTGGGACTGGGCAGGATGGCCAGAAGACTTGAACACTCTGGTACCGAGAAAGCTGTAGGATGCAGTTAGGAGGTACTTCTGGCATTTGATCAGCAGTTGCAGACAGTGTTGCTGGTTTTGCAGTAGACGCAGGATAATTATAAACATGTGACAGTTAGTAAAGTGACTTTTACTGTGGGGGCATAGTGCAGTTGAGAAGGACAGTCCTTGGGAACTGTCACACTCCATGCTCGGTCTGTGAAGTATTTAAATAAAAATAAAAAAAAGTTGTTTTTTCTTTGTTTTAAATTATGTACAGTGATGTAACTTTTTTTTTCAAGATGACTACATGGTAGCGCATTGAGTTTGTTGGGGGGCTCTCACTCGGTCTCTGGCTCGCTAAGCGAGTGAAAAAATGGTGGTAGTTTGAAATTGTGTGCCCACTGCTTCAGCCAATGATGAAGTAGGCTGGGCACACGGATATCTGGCTGGGCATCAGGTAGGTTTGGAATGGAACTTTTTATTTGGTGGGTATCTATTAAAAGTTAATGTACCCCTGTGGAATGGGTATCAGCCTCCAAATAAAAAGTAAATTTTGTAAAAGGCAGATAATGTATGAAAAGGAATCAAAATAACCATTGCAGCCTCCATGTAGAGTATTGTTTCACATATCACATAGAGTATTATTAGGCATAAAATCTACTAATTATCAAAAGACAAAATAAAAAAAAATACTTCTGCTATAGGAAATAATAGTTCACTGAATTTTAAATGTTAATATTATATTGAGACAGTACACCAGCTCTTAATATTCAGTCAAGAGTTCTCAAAAGTGACAATCTTGTGCTTTACTAAGGGTAGTAAAACATTAACCTTAAAGCAATATATATGTCTGTCTATCTATCTATATATATATATATATATATATATATATATATACAGTATATATAGATATACTGTATATATCCTTAGAAATCACACTGTAGAATAAAACTTAAAAGGTCTTTGAATAAAATTAAGATTCAACTCACATTTTGACTGACGTAAGCCATTCATTGTTCATGCTGTCATCACTTGAATAAATATTGTATTCTGTGGTGCTCTGTTGAGTGTCCTTTATGTAACACAACAGCTGAAAGCCATAGGGGAAAAGAAAAAAATAATAATTTGTATTCTCTGGGTTGAGGGTTTGAAACTCTTCCAAACTGATGGCTGTTTTGCTTTTACTGCTAATCTTGCACACTGAAGAAAAAACACAGACAAAACAAAAGCACATAACTACCTGGATGACTGCCAGCTTCATGGCTTTTCAAACAATTTACAAGAAAGAAAACAATAAGAGCACCCACTGAAGCAAGCTCTCATAGACCATAAGGTAATCAACACAGAAACCGCAAAGAGGCTTAAATGATGCCTGTAACAGGGTGATTTAGAAATCTAAAATTCTGTTAATAAATAGCTAACTCTTGTTTCTGATGTTTCTCCAGTGATATGAACCATCTTCTCAGATAGCCACTTGTTTTTTTTATTTAGTTGTTTAACCAGGAGTAGCACACTAAGCTGAAAGTTTTTTTACAGGAGCGACCTGGGAGCACAGGGAAGTTAAATGACTTGCTCAGGGTCACACAGTATGCAAGTGGAAACTGTGGGATTCAAACCCAGGTCTGGTCTGCTGGATGTCACCAGATTTGCAGCTCAGAGCCTTAAACCACTGTGCTATACTGCCTCCAAATGTTTCATAACATAGCCAGACTACCTGCTACTAACATACTTCATGTTGCCATAAAAATGATGCAGAATGTTCATAGCAATCTGCTCAAGATGTGTCTGCCTCTAAAATTAAGATTACAAATGCATTCAGATCTGCTAGACCATTTATTAGATGGCCAACCAGAGTCCAAAGTTTGCATCCAAAAAATGATGCAATTGCAAGTTGTGTCCTATTGGGCAACTTCAGTTTCAGTTTCAGTTTCAGTTTATTGTTGATCGGTAATGTACCATTACAACATAAATACATAAAAAGAGTCTATATTCCACTAACAATACAGTACTCTAGCACATAAAATATATAACAGAATCTGCTATAAAGTAATAAAAAGTAATAACATCAAGCATCATAGCGAGTATCAAGTAAGAGTTGAATAACTAAGCCAGAAGAATTGTATAGAATCAGACAGACTTGATTCAAAATTACATCATCTTAATTCTAGTCAGTTTTCCTTTATAGAATTCCTAATTTGGATTTTCCTCTACATACTCTGGGTTAACCATTCTCTGTGCAATGTATTCCTACTGGGACTACCTTCAGCAAAAGAATGAAATTACAAATATAACTATCAAAGTGTATTGACCCTTCCATGTAAGGTGATCTGTCTAGAGGGCAACAAAAATACCTGTCTTAGGATAAGGTACCCTAGTAGGACCATCACTGTATAACAATTACAGGTAAACTTTCCTGACATTACCTGAGTCCATTTCTGTTCCCTGTAACACTGTGACTCCACCCATGAAATTCTTATGTGCATCGGCAGATGCAAAATCTCCTTATGGATTCCTTTTTACGGCAGCATGATGATGTCACCATGCTGACGTATTGCTGTGAGTAGGGGACTGAGAACTATTTAATAGGACAGTAAGAGTGCGGTCTTCCATTTAGTAATTTGGAAGGCTGCACAACTCATATTACTCTGCTGTTCTCTCCATTTACCACAGTGGTGTGTGTGTGTCTCTGCAACCCTACCTGCAGTATACAGCACTGTTTATAGAGCCCCTTATATAATTGTGCCTATTTAAAGAGCTTAAGGCAGTAATGTCTGTGATTTCTATTGAAACACATTCATCATTTTAAGGTCATGTAAGATAAATAGCTATGTAACAGCTACATTCTATAAACAATTAACAGATTATTTCTTTTCAATGGCAGTTCTTTTCCTGCACTCTAGTACTGCATCCCATTGCTGTAGTAAAATTCCAGTCTTTGCTTCAGCTTGATTTACCATTACAAGATGTTGCCTTTAAAGGGTTTGCTCCTGGCTATTATGTGCTAATATTTTTTTATTTACCTGATTCTGTGGTATATGTGTTGATTGCCTGCAAGATGTGTATTTAAAACAAATATATTTAAAATAATTATATAGTTAATGAAGTTGTGTGCCTTTTCTGGTGTTTTATTGGTTTCAGATCCCCTGTTCTCAGATTACCTTGCAACACATTTGAGTCTTACCCTTTGATTTTCCTGGTCGTTAATCTTCAGCCTTCTTGTGTGCTTTTAAATACATAGATGTTAACATTTTATTTTCTTGTTCAGTCCCATAAAGACTTTGTGTTTTTGCAGTTTTTTTGCAAATGCCTCACCTCTTTCATTTAATTTTGCTCTTCAATGTCCACCTCCACATTTACATTTTTTATTTCTATTTGATCAAGCTTCACAGCATGTATGGCCAGCAACAGTGGCAGCTCCAGCTTCTGTTGGTTACCAGAGCACTGGCTGGGCACTACAGTTGGAAGCCAGGGCACCTATTGAAATCAGAATGGAAAGGATATGTGCAGTTTCATGCATGCCTGCTCCTTGGAGTATTTGAACTAATGATGAATGTTATGTTTCTAAAAATAAAAATGCAAATTCCATTTTATTTTTTACAGAGGATGGCCCTACTTCTCCCATCTTGGAGGTGGTGTATGGATGGCCCAACTTCTCTTGGCTTGGGATGGATGGCACTGCTTCTACTGACTCAGGAAGGGGGGAATGGTCCTTCCTTCTGATTTATATAGCAGGAGAAGCAGGGCCACATGACCCAGAAGATAGGGCCACCCACCCAAGCCAGGAAAAGCATGGGGGAAGTACCAAACAATAGAAAAACTCTGGATACAGAAGTTGATACCAGCCCATTTACAGAAGAAAGGGTTCTAAAAGAACTCTTAAAGCTGAAGGTCGACAAAGCAGTGGGGCCTGATGGGGTTCATCCCAGAATTCTAAAAGAACTAAGGGTAGAACTAATGACTCCACTGACTATCCTCTTTAACAAATCATGGGAGGATGGGGTGGTACCTGAGGACTGGAGGAGGGCAGATGTGACTTCACAAAAGTGGGGGCAGGGTAGAAGCAGAAAACTACAGATCTGTTAGTTTAACCTCAGTGATAGGGAAAATGATGGAATCACTTCTGAAGGAAAGAATTGTCGAGTACCTAGAGGCCAGAGGGGCACAGGACCCTAGGCAGCATGGATTCACAGTGTGAAGGTCATGTCAGACAAATCTAATAGATTTCTTTGACTGGGTGACCAAAGTAGTAGATCATGGAGGAGCTGTGGGCATGGTCTACCTAGACTTTAGCAAGGCATTTGACACAGTCCCACACAAAAGATTAATATACAAGTTAGCCAGTATGGGAGTGGGTCCCAAGATGGTAGCCTGGGTAAACAATTTGCTGGAGAACGGGACACACAGGGTAATAGTAAATGGAGTCCACTCTGAAGAAAGTGAGGTTACTAGTGGGGTACCACAGGGTTCAGTACCAGGACCAGTCCTCTTCAGTGTCTTTATAAGCAACATTACAGAAGGACTGGAAGGAAAAGTTTGTCTCTTTGCAGATGACACAAAGATCTGCAACAGAGTTGATACACAAGGTGGGGTTGAAAGGATGAGAAGGGACTTGGCAAGGTTGGAGGAATGGTCAAATGTATGGCAGGTTAGAGTCAATGCTAAGAAGTGCAAGGTAATGCACCTGGGAAACAAAAACCCATGGGAAGAGTACACAATGGGGGGGTGAGATACTAGCAACAACAAAAATGGAAAGGGATCTGGGGGGTAGTCATATCAGATTACCTAAAAATGGGCAAGCACTGTGAGAGGGAAGTAAGGAGGGCTGGGGGGATACTGGTATGCATAGGGAGAGGTATTACCAGTAGAAAACAAGAAGTTGTAATCCCTCTGTACAGACAGCTGGTGAGACCCCATCTGGAGTACTGCATGCAGTTCTGGAGACCCAATCTCTGCAAAGACATAAACAGGATGGAGGCAGTCCAGAGGAGGGCAACTAAAATGGTGCAGGGTCTGCACTGGAAGACATATGAAGAGAGACTTAAGGAGACTTAAGGAGCTTAATATGTATAGCCTCAAGGAAAGGAGGTGTGAGGCATGATAGAAACTTTGAAGTACCTCAAGGGAATCAACAAAGTCCAAGAGGGTAGCATCTTTCAGAAAAAGAGGTGTGCAAGAACAAGGGGGCACAATTTGAAGATGGGGGTGGCTCAGAAGTAATGTAAGGAAGTATTTCTTCACAGAGAGGGTTGTAGATGCATGGAATGACCTTCCAGAGGAGGTTGTGGAGCCAAAAACAGTGGTGGAATTCAAGAATGAATGGGACAGTCATAAGGCAATTCTAAGGGGTGGGGCTAGGAAGAAGTAGGCTGTTGGTTAACTAGGATCTGCAGCTTATCCATTAGGTAGGGAAATGGGCAGACTGGGTGGGCCAAGCAGTCCTTATCCGCCATCAAATTCTGTGTTTCTGTGCTTCTATGTTTACCCTTCCCTCAAGTCAAAAGAAGCAGGGCCATGCTCATCCTCCTAAGCCAAGAGAAACAGGTCCTCCTCTCCTCCTTTCCACCAGGAAAAGCAAAGCTATTCCTCTGGGGTCAGGAGAAGTAAAGCCATCCCCATTACCCGAACAAGAAGAAATGACCATCTCAACCCTTTTCAGCATGTATCCATCTACCAAAATGGTCCTCAATGGATTGGCCACCCACAGTGGCAGGCCAGGAGATAGGGGGCCATGCATTCTCTTTTTTGAGTCTCTCCCCTACCCAGAGTACTGAGACATTTTCAAATAAACCCAGTCACTTACCTTAATGAAAAAGCACAAGCAGTCAGAACCCTGTCTCTCTGGTTCTGCATGCAGTTTCTTTCTTGGCTGTTTTTGCTGCTAGCAGGACATTTGCTTGACGGTCTGATTCTGTGCTGCAGGCACTGGCTGGTCAAGGTGGCTAGCTGGTGCTGCTGTCTCCCATTACTGACCAGACCGTGCTCTAGTATTTTCAAAAAAACACAACATAGCACAGCTTTTTTAAGGTTAGCTATACTGCTGGGTTTGTGGTGTGTACTGTGCTGTAGCTTATAAGCAATGGCAATGTGGTTCTGGTTTGGCAGGAATGGTTGACTGGGTGACTCCTGATTCAGGAAGCTAGGTAGTCACCAGGAGCCAAACCACAATGCCACTCTCTGCCCCCAACACTGGGGGCCCAATTATGGAGCTGGATGATAAACCAAAATGAAAGCAAGTAGCCACTTGCTGCTCAATTCTGTTGCTACCAAACTGCCCCAATTCTAACACCAAGTGCCTAAACCTAGAGTCAGGCAGTAAATGAAAAAAATGAAAGCAAACAATGACAGCCAAACCCAGGTGACGCCAACCCTCCATTCAAACAAATGATGCTCAGCTCCCTGTTTAACAGTCAATGAAAACAAGCATTTGTCAATGCCAAATTTTGCTTGCTGGCATTGGCATTGGTAGTGTAGAAGTTATAGAGCTGCATAATAGGAATGGCAGCGAAGTATTGAACTGAAGCCAACCCCACCACCACCCTGCAGAGAGTGACAGGCATTGGGGTGTGCCTTTGGGTCGTCAGGCATAACGACCACGCCATTTCACCACACCCTACCCTGCAGACACTGACAAGTGTCATAGTGTGCCTTGGGGTCTTTGGCTCTTATGTGAACCCCATTCCATCAGGAAATACAGTGAGATGGGTGCGGTATAGGAGAATGGGTAACGTTTGGGCTCAAAGAGTCTGAGGCACACCTTTATGCCTCTAACTGGCTGCAGGGTGTGGGTGGGGGTGGAATGGTATGAGCATTACAGCAAGAGTCCTAAGTCACACCCCTGATGCCTGTCATTCTCTACAGGGTGGGGCGTTATATTCGGAAACCCTAGCGCCTCAGGTATTCATTGGTATTTTCATTCCAAATTTTCAACATGGTTTTTTTGTGACCCCCACCTCATGAACAGTGGCAATGTCAGTTTGTTAGGCAAAAACTGCTTTTGTACAGTGACTACGGCATTTGGCACCACAGGTGCAAAAACACATTCCGAACAGGATGTGAAAAATGACAGCGGTACTGTTCATGGGGAGGTGTAAAAAATGGCAATGTTGAAAATCTGGTGTGAAAATCTTAAAAAAACTGGTGAAATCATGAGCGTGCATAGGAACTGTGCAACGCACACCCATAATGTAAGTAGTTTGGGGATTTTTTTACAGCAGATTGTTAACACAGGCATTTTGAGACCTCCGATCATGAACAGTGTCAGTGTGATTTTCTTTATCTGTCAACAATGATTTCCCACAGCGACCACGCATTTCTGCACTGAAAAGTGAAAACACATTTTAGCCATGTTGTGGAAAATGACAGCTGTACTGTTCATAAAGGTGTGGAAAAATGCCACTGGTGAAAATCTGGACTGAAAATATACAAATTCATGAACTTATGAGGTGCGTGGAAACTGCGTAATGCTCACTCGTAACACAGTCATTTTATGGAGTTTTATCACCAAATTTTCAAAATAGCCATTTAAGACCTCTGCTCATGACCAGTGTCACTGTGATTTTCTTAATCTGTCCCAAACATTGTTTTCGCACACCGACTGTACCATTGTGCGCTACATGTGCAGAAACAAATTTTGGGCGAGATGTGAAAAATGGTAGCTGTACTGCTCATAAGGAAGTGTGGTAAAATAGCACTGTTGAAAATCTGGTGTGCAAATACTACAAATTCACAAACTTGCCAGCGTGCATAGGAACTGCGCAACGTGCGCTCCTAAAACAGTCATTTTGGGGAATTTTTTCACCAAATTTTCAACACAGCCATTTTAACACCTCTATACATGACCAGTGTCACTGTGATTTTCTTAATGTGTCCCATACATTGATTTCGCACACCGACTGTGCCATTGTGCGCTACATGGGCGGAAACATGTTGTGGGTGAGATGTGAAAAATGACAGCTGTACTGCTCATAAGGAGGTGAGGTAAAATGGCAATGTTGAAAATCTGGAGTGAAAATATTGAAAATTTGTGAACTTATGAGCGTGCATAGGAACTCTGCAACACATGCTCATAAAACAGTCATTTTTAGGAATTTTTTCACCAAATGTTCAACATGGTCATTTTAAGACCTCTGCTCATAAACAGTGTCACTGTGATTTTCTTAATGTGTCCCGTACATTAATTTCGCACACCAACTGCGCCATTGTGCGCTACATAGGTAACATAGGTAACATAGGTGAATTTCAAGCCAGGGATAGGAATTACTAACCAAATAGGCTTGCCTTCCATATTTTAAAAATAAACAAAAAATTTGCTATTTCCAAAATGATCGTCAATTCCCTTTTTAAATACATTCATACTAGAACTATTTGATATCTCTGCTGGTAAATTATTCCATGCCCTGACCACTCTCAAACTAAACCAATGTTTCCTAAAATTATGCACCCAAGTTTGTTGATATAGTTGTTTTGTATGTTTCCTTTTACTAATTCTTCCATGATTGAACATGATGCCCAAGTCCATTAACAAATCTACATCCTCAATATTTTATATAAAACATAGATCTCCCTCAATCTACGGTAATATAGTGAATAGAGGTTCAGATTCACTAGTCTTTCCCAGTATACTTTACCTTTCTGTCCCTTTATTTGTTTAGTCAATCTTTTTGAACTCTCTCAATGGAAAGTATATCTTCCCTATTGTAAGGGCCCAAACCCTTGCACAATATTCCAAATGCGGTCTAACAAAGCAACATACAAGAGACCAAAACCCTCACTCCTTCTACTTGCAATATATTTTAAGATGCAATTTAGGATCCGAATAGCTTTTTAATTGTTTTCTACAATGTACCCTAAATTTTAAATCATTTGTAATTATAAGCCTATGTCTTTTCCTCGTAACAACTCCCAAATTTATATTATCTAATTGGTAAACTGCTTCATTATTTTTCTTACCAAGTGCATAACCTTACACTTGGATGAATTAATTCAAATTTATTCAGGTTTGTCCATTTATTTATTAAATCTAACACTTGTTGTAGTGCGACTATTTGCTTATCATTTGATGGAACACACCCAGTCTACAATCATTGTAGCGTGTACATCCATACATTTCTATTGTTAATTTGTAATGAGGCAATGTACAAGTTAAACAAAAATGGCCCCAAAACCGAACCCCGTGGCACGCCACTAGTAACAGGGGTCCATTGTGAGTATTCCCCATTTATAACCACCCTCTGTTTTCTATCCCAAAGCCAATCTAAATCCATCTGCAGATATTACTAGGCAATCCTATGTTATCCACTACTAATAACAATTCTTTATGGGGTAGTTTATCAAAAGCCTTGGCGAAGTCCAGGAATACCACATCCACAGGTTCCCAACATCCATTTCTCTATTCACCTTATCATAAAAGGATAACAAATTCGTCTGACAGGATCTGTTCAATACAAAACCATGCTGGACTGGATCTACCAGATCATGTTGCTCAATATGTTCCACAAGAATATCTTTGATTATTCTCTCCAAGAGTTTCCCTAGTATCGAGGTCAAACTAATAGGCCTAAAATTGCCTGGGTCTGTACTTGGTCCTTTTTTTAAAATAGGCACTACATTTGCCAATTTCCAATCTCGGATAACTGAACCAGAATTTATTGATTGTTGAAAATATATGTTATAGGATGTACCAACATATTCGCCAATTCCCTCAATATTCTGGGATGTATGCCATCAGGGCCAGGGGATTATTAGTGTTTAAACCAATTATTCCTTTATAAATATTTACGGATTCAAAATTATTGTCCCAGGTTCAAAGGTCTACTTATACAGTGGGCATTGTATCTTTATGTTTATATACAGAACAAAAATAATTATTCTGAATATTTGCTATTTGCTGGTTGAGTAGCTGGATGACCCTCTTCAGTAAGAAGGGCATATACTGTTAGGGTCTTCTTCTGATTATTAATGTATGAAAAAAGCTTTTTATTATCATAAACTCTATTAGCTAAGTTTGTTTCATATAAGGCTTTAGCTTTTTATAGCTATTTTAACTTGTTTCTGAATTTCTTTGTATTCATGATTAATTTATCATTCTTTAAGACTTTCAACTTTTATAAAGCCTATTTTTTTATTTATTAATTTTTTAATTCCAGTAGTACACCAAACAGGTTTAGTAGTTTTATTCGTCTGGTATTTAATAATTGTGGGAACAAAATCATTAGTTAATTGGTCAATTTTTGATCTAAGGGAATCCCATGCGTACTGTATAGGTTTGTTGACAAATTCTTGTCTCCAATCCCATTTACCCAATTCCATTTTCATCTTGTGGTAATCGGCTTTTCCAAAATTAAATTTAGTAGTGATTCCCATAGGTTTACTAGAATCCATTTCCTTAATATTAAATAATACAGTGTTGTGATCACTGTTACCTAAAGGGGAACTTACATTCACTGAATTGACTACCTCCCCCATATTTGTAAATATTAAATCAAGGATATTATTTCCTCTGGTACTCTCAGGGACTAATTGCTCTAATCCCCCTTGATCCATTACATCTATATATTGCCTTTCCAGAGGGGAGAAGCCAATACCTTTAGTCCAATCAATGTTAGGTAAATTAAAATCACCAGTCAGCAGAATCCTTTTTGAGTAGTCCAAATTACTAAGGGTACCCAAGAAGAACTCATCGTCTTCAAGGGATATAGATGGGGGTCTATAAAAAAGGCCCAGCATAATTTTAGCCCATTTTAGGTGATAAGTACACCCATAAAAGTTCAATTGGTCCTGTGTCATATTTAATTTCTTCCAAACAATATCTTTATGTATATATATATAGCTACACCACCTCCTTTCTATATTTTCTACAGTGGAATAAAGTTTATAACCCTCAATTTCTTTCCCCAATGATCCTTACTATCCCACCATGTTTCCGTTATGAGGGCAATATGCACATTGTTATTGTGCAGAATTATTCTTAGTTCATCATGTTTATTCTGCAGACTACGGGCATTAATTAGAATAGCATTCCATCCCACACTATTCAAAGGAGGTCGAGTACTTTGACTATGTTTATTTACTATTCCCCCCCCGAACCAGTTTAAATGGAAGTTTGTGACCTCTTGAATTTTCTTCCCCATTGCCCCATTACCCATTACATGGGCAGAAACACATTTTGGGTGAGATGTGAAAAATGACAGCTATACTGCTCGTAAGGAGGTGTGGTAAAATGGCAATGTTGAAAATCTGGAGTGAAAATATTGAAAATCCATGAACTTACAAGCGTGCATAGGAACTGCACAATGCACACTCGTAAAACAGTCATTTTTGAAATTTTTCTACCAAATTTTCAAAATAGGCTTCTTGAAAGCCCACCTTATGAACACTGGCAGTGTCGTTTCGTTAATCAGTCCCAAAAGGTGATTTCATGCAGTGACTGCAAAATCACCCTTCGGGCCTGAATAATGCCATGACAGTGACAGCATTCATGAGAAGGGGTCACAAAAACCCCATGTTGAAAATTTAGTGCAAAAATTCCAAAAAATGCCCGAGATATGCAGTAAAGTTGAAAAAACCCTATCTATTACATTATACAGCTTACCAGCATTTCCTCAGTTCGAGGTTGGCTTTGAAGAGTGCAGACGTTTTCCCAGTCCATCGAAGATCATTGCACGGGACTCCAGAGGTAAGTATGGGGTGATGGGGGGTGGGGAGGCAGGGTGCACAGTGGGTCAGTGTGGGTGGGGGCAGGGAGACTGTGAGGGACCGTTTTTTAATTTACAGGGTTTTTTTTTTAATTATTAAGACGATGCAGGATGTTTGCCACACTGGGGTGGGCTCCTAGCATTGCAGCTGGAAAGGATGTTTGAGGGGGCTGGAGCCGATGGGGGATTGGGCAACCCCGTCGGCCATACGGACTAGTGCCACGGTGGGGTGGGCTCCCAGCATGACAACTGTAAGGCTGTTTGGGGGGCTGGGGCCAACTGGGGATTGGGTACCCCCGTTGGCCATACGGATATATGCCACGCTGGGGTGGGCTCCCAGCGTGGCACCAGGAAACCTTTTTTTTGGGGTGGGCAGCATGGAGCCGATGGGGCATTGGGCACCCCGTCAGCTATACTGTATGTGCGTGAGGGGGGCGCGTCAGCATGCAATATGCATGCGTGCGTGTTGAGGGGGTGAGCTCTGCTCACTGAAGTGGAGCTCTCTCTTTCAACTGTATTCCACTGCATTTTCAGCTGTCATAGACAGCTGGAGCAGTGATTGGCGCACTGCAACCGCACCTGCAAACACACTGACTGAACTGGAAGAGGCTGACACACCTCTGGAAAACTCGGATGATGGCACTATGTTTCTTTCACATGCGTGCAAGCAAACATAAAAAGTAAGCAGAAAATGGGAACACATTTACAGTGATGATTTAGAAAGAAACAGTTGTTTTCTGCATTAATCTATTGTAGCATTGCTCACTGCTATTCATTGTACTATTGCACGTGTGTACTTGCCATTTGTACATCAAATAAAAAGCAGTGTTATTCCATAGTCAGCAAAAAAAACTTTAACCCATTTATAGAAAAGCATATGGGAATTCATAGGATGAATACTAAAAACAACAAAGGTGCAGCAGTGCAATGAATATCAGGGAGCAATGCTATGCCAGATTGGGGTAAAAACAACTAACATTTCACTCTAGAAGCAGAGTTTTATCAGAGTTAGTAACTTAATGCAGAAATGCCCTTATATTATGTGGCACTAGGTCTGCATAGAACATGCATGAACAGCACTGTCAATAATAGCACATTCCATACAGCACTATGCAGAACAGTGGCAGGAACAAATACCACAAGTAAAGGCAATGCCACTGGTAGCGGTCACAAAGCACACTGACAACTGCTGCCAGTTCAAACACTTATTTTAGTGGGGTCTCTGCCTCTCCACACCCCCTTAGCTGAAATAATTAACTCCAAGTTGGAGTTGGATTACAGGAGAAAAACACAATTTTGAATTCCAGGATTAGAACCCTGATCTCCACCACCATTGTGGCGAAACAGCTCCATGTCTCAGTCCTCTCTGCCACTGGAGCAACATATCCACCATTTCAATTTCCCAGCCCTGGGACCCAATTCTAGAAGGGTTACACCTGGCATAACTGCAGTTTCGCCAAGTAGAATGGTGCATGTAGCGACTTACGCCAGAAGTTGCGACATGCATGATTCTACATAGTGGCCTGCGACATGACGCTTGGCCCGCTTGCGACAAAAGAAAGTTAAGCACTTCATAAACCCCTGCAACATGGCACTAGGGGGTTTATGGGAGCAGTTGCACCCCATTCTAGAAGGGCAGCCATAAAGTGCCCACATCGGGATTCTACAAGAACCCCCAGAGGAGATC
Organism: Neoceratodus forsteri; assembly: GCA_016271365.2. Taxonomy (NCBI): domain Eukaryota; kingdom Metazoa; phylum Chordata; order Ceratodontiformes; family Ceratodontidae; genus Neoceratodus; species Neoceratodus forsteri. The sequence continues at coordinate 117,962,977 of CM028136.1, read as the reverse complement.
TGGCAATGTTAGTTATGCCAGCATTTAGCTGGTATAACTTACAGAAGCCTCCAGGGGTATTTTAGACCCATCAGCTGTCCAGTGGACAGTGCACGATTTCCCACCCCCCCATGCTCAGCACACCCCAGTGGGGCCCCACAGGGCTACACATACCCCCAGCCCCCAAAACAGCCATTGGCAGAAGCCCCACAGGGCAGCACTGCCATCCCCCCACTCGTGCCCCGAACCACGAGTCGCCTGCCACATATGCGGAAATAGTCCAGCCCTGGTAGTCTAGTGCTCCCCTTGAACTGTACAATAAAAACAGAATGAAATATCCTCATTTCCTTGGTAGACTACCAGGGAAAAGGGGATATTCTGTTCTGTTTTTAATGTACAGTTGGAGGGGGACACTAGACTACCAGGGAAATGGGGATATATTATTATTTTACAGTTGGGGGGCACTGGACTATCAGGGCAGATGATGTGCCCCATTTGAGGAGGGCAACCCAGGGGTCAGAGCATGGGTGGGGAGTGCACTTGCGATCTGCGGCAGCGGGTTGTGACATGCTGGCCAGGTACACCTTCTGTGCAGTGTACCTTGCTGAATTTTGCAAGTCACAGGACTTTTCTGCGAAGACCCTACCCTTCTAGAGTAGGGTGCAGGGTCAATGTCACAGTTGAGGTTGGTGAAAGTTGCGTTCGACGGCAAACTGTGCAACCCTTCTAGAATTGAGCCCCCTGTCTTCTTCCTAGTACTACAGACAGCGACCTGGGAAGTGCTTACTGCACAGCACTGTTTAATCCCTGTCGCTGTCTGTGGTATGCCATTCAGACATCACTGTTTTTTCCTTATGCTACAGTATATTTGTAGTACTATTGTAACCCGTTATTATTTTATCCACCACCAGTGTTGTGAACAAATAAAAAAATTTAAAACAATGAATATGAGGCATCCTCAGGATATGAGAGGCACTTATAAAATTAAAATCAGCAATTAAGATAATGAAAAGTATAATATCAAACCTAGTATAAACTACCCAAAGAGCACATTTTCACGGATGGTTAGTGCATGTAATTATAAAAAAGCTTTACATATAAACTGCAATATCAGGAAATATAAACCATATAGAAATCCATTTTGTGAATGTTGGAGTGAACCAATGAGGATATAAATTGACAGGTATTCATTTATGTATCACTTCTCTTGAGAAACATTTTCTTTAGGATTGGGAAGCAATGAACTCTACAGTACAATTATTCCAGATATCATGAATCTATTTTAAAACTTTAGATAAAAAGTAGGGCATTATTATATCAGATGCTCAGCCATAATGGATCTATACCTTGGGAGCTCGCTATAGCCCCCACTGTGAATGATTGCTTTGAACTTGTGCACTTTCTGTAAGATTTCTATAGAACATTTTTATTTCATGTATATAAAGATGGCAGGCATACTTTGCAATAGAAGTGTTTTTTTTTTTTTTACTGCAACCCACTTCTTGCCTCTTCTACCTCTGCCTACCTCCCTGTCTATTCACCCTACCCCCTACCTCTTACTCATACTTCAAGTGTAACAGTTTAACAGAGCATTGCAAATCTGTTAGCTTTACATCATCAATTTTTTTTTTGCAACTCTGTTGTAATAATTTTGAATTGTTGTATAACTCTAAATGTATGTATATTGTACTCAGTGATGTGGAACCTTTGTAAACAAGATTTTGCTCAAAAGTGTTAATCCAAGATGCAAATAAAATAAAATAAAATAAAAAAATAAATAAATATATGAATAAAGCCCACCAGGATGAAGCCCAGTATTGCAGAATTTTCCAGTGGAGTTATTGCAGTGGACAATGCAATTTCAATGGGAGTTAATCCATTTTGTCATGCAGTAAACCTGTGACACTGTGCTTCATCCTGGTGGGCTTCATTGTACCTTATCTTTTTTTACTAAAGTCAACACCTTTTTGTTTACTGCATTTCTGTTTTGCACATAATGTACAGTATATCACTTTCTACAGTAGCTAGCACAAGTATCAGCACTTCATGGCTGCCTAGAGTTTATCTCAATATCCATTCTAAAATGTACTGCCTATGAAGTTACGCCTAGGCCTCCAGCATACTCATCCCAAGCTACACTTTTGCCACCTTGGCTCCAACCCAGCAAAAACTGAGGTGCTGGTCCATGTCACTGGATAGCAAATAAAAACTCATTTACCATTTCCGTAATCCAACTATTTGATGCCTTTCCCTGGAAGCTAACCAGTAGGGAGTTGCCCACATATGCTCCTTATATACATCTAATAATATTGTGGCATCTTCCCATTCAATAAGTACTGATCCAATCTAGAGTTGAAAATAGTTTTATTTTTACTAATAATAACACTTTCAGGTGATGCATTCCAGGGATTGACTATTCTTGCTGTATAGAAGTATTTCCTCTTATTTGTGCGAAACCTTTGACTTTGTAGTTGTAATGGATGACCTCTAGTGTTACATCCATCCTATTTAAAAATTATCCCTAAGTAATTTAGCAATTTAAAGTCATCCTGCATAGTATTATATATAAAAAGGAAATCTGCTCTTAATCGTCTGGTTTCTATAGACATTAAATTCAGCTTTTTGAGTCTCTCTTGATAGCCAATATGCCTTACCTGAAATGCATTTAGTGAATTTCCTCTGCACCTGTTCTAATTTCTGTCTCTCTTATTTTTTTGATGGAAACCAAATCTGAGATGCATATTCCAGTTGTGGATACACATATACTCAAAACAAGGGCATCATTATATTACTTTCCCTATTGGTTATGTTTCTTTTAATAGACCATATGATATTATTACATTTTTTTATTGCTTCTTGAGTTTGCTCATTTGTGTCTCGATTATCAGTTACATAATATCCTAAGTCTTTCTCGGATGAACAACAATGTAGGAAGTGTCCACATAATGTGTAGTTTACCCTACCATTATGTCTCCCCAGGTACATAACCTTACATTTGTCCATATTGAAGGTAAGGCTAAATACCTGGAGAGACATAGAGCATCAGAATCACTTGGAAAAGGCCAAATAGCCACTTCAGACTCATTATCCTCCTCTTGAATCTCATCAATGGGTTTGAACAACTCAGTCAAGGCTCCAACAATACCCAAGCCTCAACTACACCTACACTATATTTAATGATTTCAGGCAAACAAAGAATCACAGAGTAGCACACATCAACACTTCTAATCTACTGTCCAAGCTGGATGAGTTCAGGACAGGGACTCTCTCACATAACTAACAGAACCTAGCCATTAACAAATCATGGCTGCATTCAAAAATCCAGCATGCCAATATTTCATTATACATGAAATGGATAGGTCCACAAGGGGCAGGGCTCGCTACACACATCATCAACCAAATGAATGCCTTGTTCTATGCTGTTCCATAGCAAGCAGCCATGTCAAGTCTCTTTTATTGTGTATAAACATAAATCAAGCAAAACCTTACATGGTATGTGGGGCTCACTGCCACCTGCTGCTAAATCCACCCTTGATTTCTTTTCATAGTCAATCCAAGATATGAAACAAAATCCCATCATCATCATCATCATCATCATCATCAAAGGTTTATTTGTTCAGCAATAGCCTTTACAAAACACATAAACATGCAGACCCATATATAAAATTTGTGCACAGTACAAGTTATTGCATAAATAATATTCGTTACCGGGCATTAAGAAGCAGGCAAGTACACAGATGATTTGTAAATTATTTAAGCAGACATGTAAACATAAATATAGCTTAAAATTATTTAAAAGTTAATTCCAACTGGATCAAATTTGTGGCTTCATTAAACTGGAGTCCCTCTACATCAAATGGAATATTCAGGCTCCATACACTCAGGAGTCGATCAGCTAATATGAGGCTTTGGTCAGATTTCTTAGGTCCATTAATTGTGAGGCCACACAAACACTTGCATTTTATCGTAATAAAGCAGAATCCTGCCAGAAATCCAAACTGCAAAATCACAGTTTTGTCGACAGTGCTCTGCCCCATACTACATATGATTCACCAATGCATAAATTAACCATACGGCACACCCTAAGAATCCAGTCTGTAAAATGGAAAATATGACAATCCACATTTTAAAGTAGTGAATAAATGTAAACAACCAATACTACTCTGGCAGCATTTAACGTGCAGCCTTAATAAATTTCTGTTTGTCAACATTATGGCCTCCTTTCACTCAGAAGTCCATTCTTTTCAGTTCAAATAACAGAGGCTCCATTAATTCAGGAGTCCATGTGCAAATATGTAAGATTAGCTAGCCCCAATCAGATTCTGGAGACCATCACATTTGTGGGTCAAGGAGCATTTAAAATCATTCACTAAATATACATTGTCATTTATATGTCTAAGAAGTTTAAGAGATAAAACAGCACTCCATAGCAGCAGCGCCACATCTGCAAAGAGGAGTCCAGCTGCCGAAACAGAGAATACACAGAAGATACAGTCATTCCAGATTAATGGGCTAATGTACTGTTAACACAATAAAAATACCACAGCATTCCTTAGTATGGAGTCTTGCTGTTTGTGGTGCTCCAAAACGAATCCATTAAATGAATGTCCCAATGACTCAAAACAGAAAAGTCTCACATACAGTCTCTGTTTCAGACATAAATACTTAAAGTTAGTGTGAATTAAATATAATTTAAAAAATTCAGATATCACCTACCTCCCTTAAAGTCCATCGAAAGTCTGTCAAAGCTCTAAAACAAGATATATCAGCAGTTACAGTCATTACATTCAGTTTTAACCGCTCCTACTTTTTTAATTCAAGTGCAAAGTATCCTAGCATTTTGCCAGTTAATCTGGACAATCTTATCAAAATATGATTGAAACACAGAACCTTTAAGGAGCTGTATCTGAAATTAATTTCTACCTTCACCATCTGCTGCAATGCATAAATTGGAGAAAGGAAGCCAGGATGGCCACCCAAATAGCAAACTCCAGCAAACTTCAACTTATTTGTTTCTTGGTCTTTAAATAAAGCCTGATTCTCTCCATTATCTCCATGGCCAGTTAGAGGAATCAGCAAATCACAGCAGTTCAGCTACAGCTGGAAATATTACCTAGGGAGAATAAAGACAAAGTGACTCTCAGCACAGTAACTTTGGACACATATTTAAATACATTCTCTGAACCCCCTTAGGCAAAGTTATCATACGTGTTTAAAATAGAAAAAGCTTTTCAACACCAGTAGTGCTCCATGACTCCTTTCTGCTCACTGCTATGGGAGTCTTCATACACCTTCTCTCTCCACGTCCTGTATCTTCTTCTCATCCTTGTCTTCCTCAAAAAAGCCAATACAATTGCCAGGCCATTTAATAAACAGAAGATCAGCTTTCTACCATTTCTAAAACTAGCTGCAAACAGAGTCTTTGTCCAGAATTTTTTGCCAGACTTTGGGCTAGCAAAGTAGTTAACCAAGTTTATTTCTGTCCTAGCACTTTTTAAAAATTTAATTAACAGCTGCAGCTGCCACTGTCACAAACCAGAAGAACAAACTGTTTTAAACTTCTAACCGGATTCCTTATGCTCTTGACAAAATGCAAGCCGCATTGTCCTTGTAACTGAGTGTACCGGTATATAAAGCTTTTAAAACTTTCCAAACTTTACAGTTTGTATTTTGCATTTAACCTTATACCATATAAGGCTATTTAAATGCTGTAGCCAAATATTTTAGATAAAAACACTTGATGAGACATGAAAGTTTTACGGAATGGAGCACCAATGCAGCCATCTTGTTGCTCCTCCCCTCTTTTCATCTCAACAAAATCCCAACCTGGGGAAAGAGTAGTGCTCATTTACTTGAACCTAGGCTGGCTTAAACATACTCCAGGCATTTATTTATTTATGTCTTTGGTAACTGGGTAAAATGCACTGATACAAGGGACAATTTTCAGGCATGACCTGGGCCATGAAAGATGGCAAAGATAAACAACAATATGATCATAAGGCACAAGATAGCTAAAACACTGAAGCCAACTTATTTACATGCAGGAATATTGGTATGCAGGGTACAGGAGCTAGATTACAGGCAGTTTACTGTTCATGACATAGTAGGGTACAATAGTCTCAACCCCCTTAGTCAACACACCTTAGAGAGTCACAGGGAGATGGAGGAGAGACATGACAAAAAGGACTTACAACAGGATGAGTAGGAAAAAAGTTCCCACCAGAAGTCAAGTTGGTGCTGTGATTAGGTTGCTGTATGTGAGGGGAGGGGCTACCCTGGTGGGATAGAGCAGTGAGTCATATCCATAAGCCAGGTTTTGAAGAGAGATTTGAAGGCTGTCTGGGTGTTAGATGAGCTGAGGGGTGCAGGGATCCCATTCAGCATTGCAGGGCCTGCAACTGATAAGGCTTTCCCCTCCCATGTTGGTAAAGACCCTTGGTATAGCAAGGGTAGGGACAGTGGATGAGCGTAGTTCCCTTGGTAGGGTTCTGACCTTGAGTAAGGAAGAAAGAGGGGACTCATTACCTCCCCTGATGGTAATATCCACTATGCAGCCAAGAGCAAAGTCAAAGTGGCCTTGGAAGGGTAGCCAGCCTAGGGTTCTATAGAGGTAGCAATGATGGGTTGAGAAAAGAGCCATGAGAGCAAAGCAGAAAGTGCTATTGTAGAGGGACATGAGCCTAGTTCTGAGAGTGGAAGATGCACGAGAGTAAATGGGGGAGCAGTAGTCAATGATAGGAAGCAGGTTACCCTGAACTATAGTTATACGAACCTCTGGGGGTAGTAAGTGGTGTAGACGGTAGGTGGCCTCTAGTTTTGATTGACCCTGTGGACCACAGTATTGATGTCATCCAACAATGTTAGTGCTGGGTCAAGTGTTACACCTAGGTATTTGAAAGAGGCAATGTCTTCCAGGACCATAACATCTGGGGATAGTATTTGGAGGGAGGAGCCTGAACTTTTAATTTTGGTGAGGTGGGGTTTGGAAGCACATAGCATGTTTTTTTTTTTTCATTTTTATTGATAGAGACCACAGTCATACATTGGGATGCAGCAAAATTAAATTTCACCATCAAAATTGTGGCAAAATTGCCAATTTCGCTGGGTGAAATGTTTCGCGTAACTGCATCGAAATTTTGCGATTTCACCTGCAATTTTGGCAGTCCACCAGTCCAGCATAGATGGTGAAATTTTGCCCATGGGAGGTGAAAGTTCACTGCAAGTGGCGTAGTTCCACCAGCAGTGGCAAAATTTCACTCACAACCATGGGTGAAATTTCACATTTCACCAAGCGAAATATTTCATGTAATGCGTTAATTACGCAAAATATTTTGCACAATACTAGTCCAAAGTGTTTTTTCTTGAGATAGTATTGAAAGGTGACAAAATATCCACAAAACCACAAACGTTTTCTGCTTTCTTATTGTAACATAGTTCTTTGGTGTAAGAGAATGAAACAGTTGTCAATAGTAGAGTACCACTGTCTGAAACCAGCCTGATGTTCACTCAAACCACCAGAAAGGTCAATCTTTGTTTTTAGTCTATCCAGTATTATTTTGGAAACATTTTTCAGATTGACATCTAGTAAATTAATCAGCCTGTACATTGAAGGGTCAGCTAAATTTCCTTTTTTTTTGTATAGGTATAATTTCCAAGTTGGTAGCATGAAATTTTCTAGGATGCATCTATTAAACAGAATAGTCAAAATATTGCATCATAGTGTAGTGCTACACTTGTACACTTCTGCAGGAATAAGATCAGAGCCTGTTGCCTTGTTTAGTATACCTCTTTTTTATTGATTAAAGTTAATGTACTATTCATCATGGATTCACTGATTTTGAAAACACTGTTAGCAAGTGAGGAGCCCGGGAACTAGGGTCAAAGAAAATATCTGTAAAAAAAGTAACCTATTGGGTTTCAGAAATATATGTATCTAATTTTCACTTGTAGTTGTTTGTTCCTTTGGCCACTTATGCCCAGAAGGCCTTATCATCTCTATCATTAATTGCCTTCAACATTTTCATCCACTAGGCTTGCTAGTATTGTATTTTTTTTCTGTACCAGGAAACATTTGTATTTTTTCTTTTCTATATTTAGAATTTTAAAATTCTTCCTATCTTTATTAAGTTTAATGCTTCTAATCCTTGCTGTGAGTCACAAATTGTAATCCAAGCACTCTGCATCAAATCATCCAATAATCATTTCCCTTTTGCTCTTTTGTTTATATTGCCTGTAAATTTTACTTTTAATTACTCAAAAATGACCTTATACAACAGAAGTTTCCATGAAGCATTGTTCTGGTTATACAGAGTGATGTTATAAGTCAGGATTGTAAGGTATAATAATAGGTTATATTGAATTGAACACACACCTTTTCTGTTCAATTCTCCTCGAGGACCATAGTTAACCCACAAAGCGTTAAGCAGGTGGCTGGATCTCATGAAGTTATCTTTTGTTTAAACAAAGGGGCCAAGAAGGGCCCCTTCCACCCCTCCTTTGCCAGACTAGAAAGATCAGGGGAGGCAGAAAGAGGGACACCCCTCGCCCTTGTATTATCAGGACCCCACCACTCCACCCTAGTTCTAAGGGATGAAGGATGGGTCTATCTGAGAGTAATAGATGATCCACCACTGCCATTTCTTCACCAAGGCATCCTGTTTATTATAGAGCTTAGCTGTCATGTATTCAAATCTATAAATTTTGGATACTATTTTGTGCCAATCTGAGGCTGTTGGGATGAGAGGGGACATCCATTTGCGAGTGATGGCTTTCTTTTGCTGCCAAAAGGAAAAGAGGGGAGCTGAGTATTGGGCCATCTTGGTCTGTGGGGACAGAAAAAGACAACCTAACCATAACTGCTGTCAGTTCAATTGTTTCACTGAGACACTTCTCCAATTCCATCTGTAACGTGCACCAAAGGGCATCAGACTTGGGCAGTGCCAGCAGATATGGCCCAGATCTACAAGCTGGCAACTGCAGTTTCTCCAATATTTGCCATATGAGGCTGGCATGTAGTTTGCAAGTGCCGCTGGGGAATGGAAATATTGAGAGTGAGATTTCCATCCAAATTCACTCCATATTCCTGATGAAGTAATCTTGGTTGCTTTCAATGTTGTTTCTTGCCAAAGTGGGAAAGGGATGTCTAATTGTAAATCTTTGCTCCAGGCCTCTAGTATTGAGTGGGATAAGTCTCCCAGATTATCTCGTCATATTCTGTATAAGTGACCTATTAACTTCCCCCATGGATTTCCTGCAAGGTTATCTCTAAGTAGGGTTCAGAGAGTTGGTAAGGGGTTAGGGCTATTGGTTGGAAAAACCCTTTGTCATTAAATATAGTTTCTCACCTGGATATACCGGCACATGTAAGCTTCAGGGATGGCATATTTTTGTTGTAGGTCCAAAAAGGTAGAACTTCCAAATTAGTAACTACTTGGTAGTAGTAACTCAGACCTAATCTATGCCAGGACTGAAATGAGGTATCTAAAAATGCCGGATGAAAGTTTTCATCTTGCGAGATTAAAGAGAAAGAGAAAATGCACTGTTTGAAGTTTTTTTTTTATTTTTAAAGTTTTTCCAGATTCCTAGAACTTGCGCAGTAAAGTTGGAGAAATCAGCTAGTGATGGGGATAGTCCGGACGAGGAAAAAGCTATTTTCTCTATATCATGTAGGTCCTTTATTGGAAACTCTATTTCTTTCCATTTCAAGAGGTAAATGGATAAAAGCCAGAGAAAAAAGATTTTTAGAAAGGCTGCTATTACATACAGTTTCAAATCAGGTAAGTTTATTCCACCCAGGTCCAGAGGTAGGAATAGGAGAGAAAGAAGGATCCTTGGCCTCTGGTTCTCCCATATAAAGGAAGGAATTAGCTTTAACCAGGACTTGAAATAGAAAGCAGCAGGAAAAGTCAGGACGTTTTGAAACAGGTATAATAGTCGAGGGAGTATATTCATTTGTATGGTTTCTATTCTTCGGAAAAAAGTCAGTTTTAGGTTGGCCCATTGTGTTAGACCATCTTGAATTTGAAGAGAGACCGGTTTGTAATTCACAAGTTCCAGGTGTTCAAGATTAAAGGGTATATAAATACCCAAGTATTTAAACTTAATGGTCTGCCATTTTAAGCGTAAGGAATTTTTAAGAGTTTGTGTGGTTTAAAATGCAGCAGCATAGCCTCTGTTTTAGCTATATTTAATTTGAAGTTTGCTATCTTTTCATAATTACTAAGGATCTCCAAAACTGCAGGTATCGATATTTCAGGGGAACAGACTGTTAGAAGGATGTTGTCTGTGAATAAAGATATTTTGTAAGCTTTCTGACCAAGGGGAATACCCTCTATCTGGGGGTCATGTCTTATGGTCATAGCTAGGGGTTCCATGTAAAAGGCAAACAAGTAAGGTGAAAGTGGACCACCATGTTGTGAGCCCTGTTGTAAGTGTATAGGGGAAGATACAGCTCTGTTTAACTGAATATAGGCCTTGGATTGACAGTATATATTTTTAAGCCAAAGAAGAAATTGGTCAGGGAAGGAAAAAGACCTGAGAGTTACCCAAAGAAATTCCCAAGAGACTCTATCGAAGGCCTTTTCGACATTGAAACTTAGAAGGGCCGCAGGTATCTGTCTGGTGTGGATAGGTTCCAAAAGTAACATAGTACGGCAAATATTGTAGGTGGTATTGCAATGTTTGATGAATCCAGCTGGATCAGAATGGATTATTGCAGGAAGGAGAGCCTCGAGCCATGAAACCCAGAAAGCCATGTAAATCTTATAGTTGATGTTGAGAATAGAGATGGGTCAATATGAAGCTGAATCTGTTGCATCTTTATTAGGTTTAAGGAGAGGAGTAATAACTGCTTAGTGCCAAGAAGGGGGTTGGGTTTCACACTCTGCCACCGCTATGAAGGAAGAGAGAAGTGTGGAAAGAAGATGACCAGCGAATTTTTTGTACCATTATGCCGTGAAGCCATCAGGGCCTGGGCATTTAATGGGTTTTAAGGCTTGAATATGGGTTAGGATTTCATCTGGGCATACAGGAGATTCAAGGGAGGCTTGTTGTGACCCTGTTAGTTTTTGGAATGTTAGTTTAGTTAAGAATTCTGGCCTGTCTCTGGAGTCTGAAACTGGGAGGAAAGAAGTATATAATGTTTGGTAAAATTCCCGTAAGGATGCCCTGATGTGTTTATCTGAATGAGAAATTTGTTTTGTTATAGGGTGCTTAGCTTTTAATATAGTTGCATTGCATTTTCTGTTTCTTAACCTTCTAACTAAAAGATGCATGGCCCTAACACCCCCTTAGCTTGTTTTGGGTAAGTCAAGGTTTGAAGGATCTTAGAGTCCATTATGTTTTGTATTTCTTTTCTCACTTCCCTTATTCTTTGTTGTATTACTTTGTCTCCTTCTCTGTATAAGAGTTGACAGGTCTGTAACTGTTTGGTATAGTGTTTATATAAGGCTTCTGCTTTTCATTTCTTCTGAGATGCAAAGGCTATTGTCTCTCCACTTATGGTGGCCTTTAAGGCATCCCATATGATAGGATCTGTAATATTGCTTCCGCTGTTTTCATTAAGAAACTGTGGGATTCTTGTAGTTATATATTCTATGTATTCAAGGTCTTTCAGTAAGGTTGGATTAAGTCACCACAATTTTGGTTTTGGGGGTTTGCCCATGTTAATATTCAGAGTTAAGAGATGATGGTCAGATAAAATTCATGGACCAATTGTTAGATCCTGAACAAGGGAAAAGTGCTCACAAGAGATATAGAAGTAGTCTAAACAGGAATAAGTTTGAAAATGGGCCAAGTAGTAGGAGAAACCTGGATCCGAAGGAAATAATCTCCTCCAGGTATCTTCTATGCCCATGTGAGACAGTGTAGCTCTAAGGTATTTTCGGGCTGTGGAGGACCTGTAGGTCCAAGGGGAAAAGGTGTCTCGATTAGGTGAAAGTGGTAAATTGAAGTTGCCCCTCATTATTAGAATGCCTTGATGGGCAGCCAAAACTTTCTGAAGAAAGGTCTGGATCACTCCTCATCATGATTGGGGGGGGATAGGTATTCACTAAAGTTACCTCCTGGGAGTGAAGCACCCCAGTCATAATTACATATCTCCCCTGAGCATCTATTATGACATCGCTCACTTCCAGAGGTGTAGAGGCGAGCACTAGAATAGCATTGCCATGCCTACGGGTGCTAGAGTGAGAAGAAGCATACACCTTATTGTGGTGTCCCAACTTTAGTTTCTAGTGTTCTAAATCTGATAAGTGGGTTTCCTGCAGAAAGAAAGGTCAGCCACCTGCTTATTTAAATATTGAATGAAGCGGGATCTCTTAATTGGGCTATGTAGCCCATTTACAGTCATTGAAAATATTTTAGTCGGGTTAAACACCATCTTCCTTTAATTCAGGTAAGTGGAATATCAAAGGATCCTGCTGTAATAAAATCTTTTCTAAACCTTGGTGTGCATGTCTCTTTTTTTGGTTTTGAAAGACATACACAGTTACAAAACAAACAAAATATACCATAGATTTCACAACAAAAACAAGTGGATAGCTATAATCAACAGCATAAAGACACATGTTATGGCCGTAGAATCCTCTAATAGGGTTACTACCTAGGGTGGGGATAGATCATTCCCCATAACATAAAATCCCTGCGTAACATAGGGAGTTAACCAAAGAATTGTTAACCATGGGTTCGGGGATTAACTGTATAGTAGAACCATTACCATAAAAAACTATAAACTGGTTGACTTCATAAGTGGGGGTGGTGATATGCATCTACCTCCATGGAGCCTCAGGGAGAATCTCTGGGGTAAGAGTGTCCATGGAAGAGGGGGCCACAGCCAGTGCCATGGTTCCAAGGGTCTTCTGTGTAGCTAGGTTGGTCCCTAAATATAGGAATGTAGCCAGAATGGCCAGAAGAGTAGAATATGGTGGCATCCAACGGGAAGTGTAGGGGTGTGAGCTTGCTCTCCCCCTGCTGATAACTTCAGAAAATTCTCTCTTAGGGATCTGAGGGTAAAAGGAAGGGAGAGATGAAAAAGGGGAAGTATAGGCTAACTCACTTCTGAAGCTGTAGAGCTTTACTGGCCTTTTATCTCACGTGAATAGGTCTAAGAAGTACCAGTGAGAAGGGCGTCCCATAAGACGAAAGTGCCCTGTCTACAAAGGTGGTACCTCAGGGCATGCCTAATGATTGGTGATTATTTAAAGTGACCCAAACCACATTTCTGCTAATTTAATTTACCTTTACTTTTAGGTCTGTAATGTAACCTCAGGGGGCGGGCTTGTTCCAGATGAAAGAACTAAAGTTCAAGCTATAATTGTCACGGGTTGGGCCCCTTTCCCTTTTTTAGGGTGTATTTACTGTGTCCAGGAGGAGATGGAGGGAAATATAAAATATGGCCTCCATGCCTTAATTTCCTGGATCTCTCCAACCTGGAATTTGTTGACTCATCTGGGCTTAATCCCACAGCCTCCCCCATATCCGCTTAAAGATGATTTAAATGTCTCCATCAGTCATTATTAGGTGAAAAAAAGGGAAAGAAAAAAAAGGGGGGGGCAGGCATGAGGGAAGAGGAAAAGAAATTGGGGGGAGAAGGGAATAAGAAATAATGGGGAGGAATGGGAGATGGGGCGGAGGTAGACAGGAGGGGGAGGGGTAGGAGTAAGAGTTATTTCTGGAGCTTTATACAGATTAGTGTCTTTGAAGTCTCTTGGTGAAAAGTTCCTTATTCTTAGTCCAGATGGCTGAGAATGTTGAGAGATCCCAAGAGGGCAGAGGAGAAAGAAGTGCCCACCCACTAACACCGGACCATCGTGGAAAGCCCGTCACCTCCATTCCCCCCACAGCCAGACCAGAAAATCCTACCTGCATTGGTGGGGCCGCCAGAACAGCAGCGCACCCACTGGAGCCCCAGCCCAGGGAGCAGGCCAAAAGTCTCCCCATCTGCTCCTCGAGGAGAGTAATCTGAACTGCCTGACCAGCAATGTCTTCACCAAGCTTGCAGTGTCCCACCTTCTGAGGAGACCTTTTGAGCAGTCAACAACAGTACAGGCTCAGACCACCTGATTCCAGGCCTCGTAGTTCAAAACTGAGGCAACAAGTGTTAGCAAGGGCTGGCGGTGCCCCCAGGCACAATTCTCCCTTGTAAAGACTGGTGGTTGTTCATGAGGTAGTACCCCCTGGGAGGGGAGGGGAGTGGGGGAATGCTATGCCGGGGAGGGCAGCAGTGAAGATTTTGGACCCAAATCACAGAGCGCAGACAAAAAAGGTGGTTAGTACAGTAAGGTTCTTGGCCAGACTTTTTTAGTCTGCCATTGGGAAGCCTCTACTTAGCCAAATGAGCTTATTCCTTGGCTCCTAAAGTGGACATTGGGGACCACTGCCTCCCAGGCCTCCCCCTCCATACCCACCCCCCAGAACAGGGACCCGCCTGGATTACCTTTCAGGACTCAACAGTCATTCAGAGGCAGTTGTATATCAAAACTGCTGAATAGATTGTAAAATGTTCTGCAGTGTCTGTTCAGTTCCGTATGTGTAGTTCACTTTAAGAGCTGTCTCGTTCCTGCTGGCTCCTTTTCCGGCCTCCTGGACTTGTTTTCTTTTAGCAAGCCTCTGGTTATTAAATCCTTTTTTGCTTCCTCACCCAAAGCAAAAAGTATGGGGACCACTTGGAAAGAAAATCACCATCTTGGCCGGGTAAAGCATTTTAAATTTCAGCTTGTTGGAGCAAAGGCAAGGGAAGAGGGGGGCATATTCCCACCTAAGTCGTTGGGTGGCCAAGGCATAATCGTTGTTGATAAAAATTATTTTTTGTTCATACATGATGGTTTTCTGGGCCCAAGCTTTCTGTAACAGTGACTCCTTAACAGCATAGTTTAAAAAGCAAACCACCATGGCTCTGGGGTGGGCTGTTGGTGGGGGCCAGGGGCCGAGTGCTCAGTGAGCCCACTCTATGTTGATGGGGACGTTTCAGCCCAGATCAAGAATGGATTGTAGTAGATGGTCTATGAAGGTCTGGGTGTATGCGCCTTCCTTTCCCTCCGGCACCCCATAGAAATGGAGGTTTTTCCTCTGAGCCCTATTTTCGGCATCCTCCTGTCTTTGGATGGTTTGCAGTTGCAGGATTGCTAGCTCTTTTACTGATGATTCAAGGGCATATAACTGCTCGGTGTTAGATGAGATCTGGAAGTCCACCTCTTCCAGCTGGCCCTGACGTTGCCTCAGATCAGTACGGAGATCCTGGAGGGACGGTTTAACCTCAGATCTAAAGTCCTGGATGGCTTGTAGCATCGATTCTGAGGGAGTCTTGTTCTGTGGGTTCTTGCTATTATGGCAAGCACACTTGTTGTCTTCTGAAGCCGCCATTTCCTCCTCATCAGTTGTGAGCTCCAAGTCCCTAGGGTCTCTGAGAGTGTTAAAGACCCAAAAATGATTCTGCTCTGCTCCTCAAAGATTCATGCACTGAGGTTTCAGCTTTAGGAAACTTTTATCACCCCCTGTATTCTGTTTTGGTGATTTTTAAGTTGCTTTTAAATGTCTATCTTTTATAAAGCAGGGGGAGAGCTCTGTCCCGTTTTGTTGGTTACTCCATTGTGCCACTGGAAGTCCATTTTTTTTTTCTGTTAACCAATAACAGGTTCAATGTGAATCAGCTATGGGCTCTGTCATAGCTCTGGGTGAGGACAGAAGAGACCTGAGAGAGGCACTTATTGCTGTAGTATATAACAAGATCGTCAGCATACAGGAACAATTTACAGTTGAGGCTTTCAGAACGGAGAGAAATAATGAAAATAGAAAATAGTAGTGGGACCAGGATGGAACCCTGGTGGACACCAGTTGTGACGTGGAGGGCAGAAGAGATGGCAGAACCTAAGTAAGCATTCTTGCCAGTTCAAACCTGATGCAAGTAATTGATGACCCTACTCACTGCTGTACCCTTCCTTTGACTCACCTATGGCTGTTCTAGGGCCCCTGAGGACCTTACAGTGAGGCACTGAAAAGCAGCAGGGAAATCCTAGCCCCCCTCCCAAAAAAAAAGCAGGGTATTTATCAATGTAAACTCCAAGGCAGAGAAATCAATAACGAGCAGGACCAGGGTAAATGGAGAAAAAGGCAAGGGCAGTAAGGACAGGGAGGGGGCTAAAAGGGGTAAGGCCACAAAAAATGGAGGGTGATGAGTACCAATGCCCATAGTCTGGGTAAAAAGCTCCCCAAACTAGTAGCCTTGATCGAAAGACATAAGGCAATTCTAGAGGGGGGTAGGAAGAAGTAGGCTGTTGGTTAACTAGAATCTGCAACTTATCCAATAGGTAGGGAAATGGGCAGACTAGGTGGGCCAAGTGGTCCTTATATGCCGTCAAAGTCTATGGGCTGGATTCACAAAAGGCAAATCAGGAAGCAAGGCAACTTGCGTCGGAAAAAATGGTGCAAGTAGCACTTGCGTTCTGAGTTGCGTCCCAGTGGGATTTAAAAAGTCAGCCTGCAACATGCTGCAGGCTGCCTGCACCCAACTACACCAACTCGCCATATACCCCCTTGTGACATGGCGTAAGGGGGTTTATGGCAACATTTGCATCCTATTCAGGTAGGGTGGCTGCAATATTCACAAATTGGGATTCAGAGCCAACCACCAGTGAACATCTGTCAAAGATCATTTACGCCAACAAAAAGCTGGTGTAAGTGGTCTTTGCCATTCACTGGAGGTTGCCACTGTGCCCCAGCTGTACATCCCCTGTGGGCTACTGACCCCCATAAGCTCCATGTCTCAGGCAAGGCATGCACTGTGCCAGGATGGGTGTGTGGAACACCACCCCAATGCCCAGACCCCCACAAACACACATGTTAAGAGCCCCCCCATGCCCCCCCATGCCTTGGGTCAAGATCCCCCTTCACTCCCATAACTCCCAGGTAGTCTAGTGGCCCTTCACCCTCCCACCCAACAGTGGGAGTCCCCTCACGCCCCCCAATACCTCGCCGGTGACTGGCAGAACCATCCGCTCACCATCACAGCCAGCCACCGACTGAACTGTCCCAAGCTCTAGTACTGTACTAATTTATTTATTTATTTGCTTTTGTTTACCAGGTAAGCACACTAGACAGCCAAGTGCCTGTTTTCAGGTGCGACCCAGGAGGATTACAGGGTACATACAATGCATCAGACAAAGTCATGGTAACATACAGGAGCATCAGGCATACATACGAAGGTGATACAGCATATGGGACATCAGGCATAAACAGTTAAGTAGGAAGATAGCAACAGGATACATACCAGTAGTAATATGTAGAAAACATCTAAATAACATCATAATGTGGTAAAACATCAAAATATCAGGTACATTCAGTATCAAGAGAGCCCAGGGAAAAAGGTAGGGATATGACAGGGTCCCCCCTCAGGTCAAAGTGGCAGAAAAAGTGCAAAAAAGTGCCTAGTGCAAATTCACAGCAACATTAAACAGCAGTCTCATAGCAACAGCATACAAGGGTGTCGCCCCCAAATCAGTCGACTGGGGGAGAGAGAGACGCTGATAGGTTCTATCTGGCACATAGACTGGCTGAGGCCAATTTAAGGAAGCTCCAGAGGGATGCTTTGAAGCAGAGATGGGAGGGAGAGGAATGAGTTAATGAAGGAAGGGAGTTCCACAATCTAGGAGCTCTCATTCAGAGCGCGTATTATTACAGTACGCAAGCTTGGCACAGTTCAGTTGGTGGCTGGTCATGGTGGTGAGCGGATGGCTGTGCCAGTTGCCAGTGAGGTATTGGGGTGTGTGGGGTTCGCACTGTCAGGTGTGGGGGGGTTGGGGGCCACTAGACTACCAGGGAGTTGCGGGAGTGAAGGGGGAGATATTCTAATAAGGGGGCTTGGGGCTGGAGTCCACACCCGACTAGGATTGATTGGGGCAGACATGGGGGCCACCACAACACTGTTCTGCAGGTCCATCAGCTGCCTGCCCCGTTCTGCGGGTTGCGGCATGCATGGGGGCTGTGCTTTACCTTGCACTGCTACTGCAAGTCACAGGAAGAAGGGTCCTAGACCCTCCCCCTTTCTGCATTGGGTGCAGGGTCCAGGAGTCAGGGGCCATTGCCGCAAGCTGCCATTGTCACAGCTTGCAGCACATGTCTGTGAATCCAGCCCTATGTTTCTATGTTTCTCATAGCAATTGTCTTCTGGGGGCCGGCCTGGGTTAGGACAGGTAGGTGTAGAGTAGCGCGATGCCTTCACCTGAGAAAATGGTAGGGAATATCTGTAGGCACCTCCCAGGAAAATACATTAGCTGCACCCCAAACAGTTCCAGACACACAGTGACAATACCCCCCCCCCTTACAGAGACACAATACAACAGCAATTAACATGAAGAACAATACTTTATTATAAGGGAAGGGAAAGAGGGCAGATAAAAGCAGCAATAACAATAATAACTAACATTTCTGCCCCAAATAATACCCACCTCCCACCAATGGGTACACCCGTCTTTCCATTGACAGCTGCCCAGAAAATCTATACAGTGTTTTTGGTGGGTACCTCACTGCGGTGCAGAAGTTGATGGGGGGATCATTCATTGGGGACCAAACTTTCAATTCACAACTCTTAACTTTATCTTTCAGGCCTATGAACAGTTTTCTAGCAGAGTCCTACCCAGGGATTAACCCCCTCCAGTTTCAACCTAGCTATGT
The DNA here is from genome assembly GCA_016271365.2 of Neoceratodus forsteri. Lineage (NCBI taxonomy): Eukaryota > Metazoa > Chordata > Ceratodontiformes > Ceratodontidae > Neoceratodus > Neoceratodus forsteri. The sequence goes on along the minus strand of CM028136.1, from coordinate 117,944,332 downwards.
AACGAAATAAAGACTCCCCAAAGCTGAAGCTTGGGTTACTTACAGTCCAGCAGTTCAAAGGGGGGGGGGTACAGCAGGCTGTAGCTATTATGGTACTGAGATGATATCTTGGTGGTGCACCACAAGGTTGAAGAGTTAACTGAAGAATGTTGAGGAATGCTGATCTTCACCTGCCTGGCCTTTCCAATCTTCTTCTCAGTAGACAATGTTCACCAGGAAGGCCTCTCACCATCTTCTCCTCAGACTCCATCCTCTTGAGTTCAGGGACTGAGTAGACATAGTCCCACACCTTCTGTTGCACACCCTCTAGAACACAAGCAGCAACTAGGCTTCACACAATCTCTAGCCCCAGCACTCTCACTTCAGTTTCTCTATGCACAACAGTGGCTGGGCACCTATCAGTCTCTAGCCTCAGTCCACGCTGTCTCTCAGGCTTGCCACAAAATGCACTCTCAGATAGCACTTACCCCACCGAGGGGATACACAGGAAGTTAAGTGTCATGTTCTGCTGCAAAACTCACTATTTTTTCCAGTTGCCCAACTTACAGTCTCTTAGCTCACTTGATTGCTCTCAGCTCTCTCTGTCTGAAGTCTCCAGTTTTTACCATCTGCAGCAAACTCCAAAACCACTTTATCTTAGTTCTGGCTGCAAAGCTGAAAGCTCTCTCTCTCTCTGTCTATTACAGTGATTTCTCAGACAGCCAGGCTGTTGGGCTGTGAATGCAGTTATGAGTCTGGGAAGCTCTCAGCAGTCTCTCCCGGCCTCTGCCCACACTCAAGTCCCAAACCAGTCTCCACTTTTCGCTGGAAAGCAGCTCTATTTTTCCCTTTTACATTGTCTCCTCCTTATTGGTTGCCTCTTGCCCAGGCTTTTCAGTGCCCTTTTACACTATGACCCAGCAACCCCCTGTTTTCTGTAGGGTGCTGGGTCATAATTTCACACCAAAAACCTAAATAACATCAATGCCACAGACAAAACCGTGTGTACTAAAATAAGGTTGGGACAAAACACTGATTGCAAGAGAAACACTGTTCAGGATAACAACACTATCCTTGTTTTTTTTGGGGGGTACACAACCAGCACCCCCCTGACATGGGGGGCTTTGCTCCCCACACCCCCTAGACTAAAAATAACTACCTCCGAAGAGGTGTGGATTTAGGGGATGGGGCAAAAGTCTGGAGTGGGGAAAAATCATTTAAAGAAAAAAGCAGCAACACAATGGGACTTGGGGGAACTGAACCACAGCCCCAGGTCATTTACACTGCTGGGTGCTGGTGCTCTTGCCATTCCTCCACAGCAGCTGCTCAACCAGGCACCACACTGCCAGCCTCCTTGACACTCCCTCATGTGAGCCTACAGTGACAGGGGCAGCAGTTATTACTGCATGCTGGGAAACCCCTGTCGCTGTAGAAACTTTGCACTTTTGGCAGCGCAGTTATTCATGCACTGTTTTGGCAGTGCTATACTGACCTGGTACCTTTCTGTAGTCCCATGGGAGCAGTTAAGTTTACTTGCATTTATGTGCCCAGCCTTACAGCCCCACAGATTATTACTGAAGCCCTTCCAGGGGTTAAAGTTATTGGTCCTGGCTCCACTTGCAAGGGGAAGCTTGGACACCTTTTACTGTATTTGTAGGAGCCCCTATATGCTCATTGAGGCCCCCAACACTTGCCTTCCTCTTTTTGCACCCATTCTGGTCAGCCTTAATAATGTAGACATGACTCCTTAAAATTTTTTACATTTGGCGGCTGCACATGTTCAGAAAGTGTGGTGCCACCATATTTGTTTACTTTCTGGCCAGTCCAATTCTTTGCCTTCTTGGACTGGCCAGATGATCCCCCAGATGCCCAGGGGAACCAAAATGCAAACTGGGTCTCAGCCCCTCTCAGGACATGGGCTAAGGGATCGGAAGAAATGGCGGCCGCAACCACAGAGAGAACGGGGTGGCAGTGGGGATGGATCCCAACCATAGCTACTGCCTGATGCCAGTGGGGGAAGCAGAGGGATGAAGATCACGTAAGTAAGCCCAATTTGTGGGGCTTATGCATTCCCCTTGCCAGATGCTTGGCATGCTGACAAGCCATAAAAATTGGCCGCCCCAATACCCAGGCCAAATAAAAGAAAACACCTACACATTTCTATCTTGACACCTGATTCTTGTCTAATGTAAAAGAAAAACATCAAAATACAGTCACAATAACATGGTCAACAAATCATTGTCTACCTAGACATTGAATACTATCTATACACAAGCACTGACAGGTATGCACGTACACATACACACGGTCCATTGGGCAACACATTGGGGGGGGTAAATAATGGGAACCACCTGCTTGTGAATGACATCAAGGGGGGTATCAGAGGAGGTACCAAGGGTATAGTGTGTGAGCTTGATAATGGGCTTATACTGCCTTTCAGATCTTTTAGGCAAGGCTATGTCAGGTGTTGCAGGAACCACTACCTGTCCTTGTTCTACAGGCAGCAGAGGGGCACCATCTGGCAAAACACCATCATCAGGAACTTGTTTACAGGGCCCAGGCCAACTGCATTGTCCATTTCAATTTCCCACTCAATGTTCTATTCCTCTTCAGGTGCTGGGATACTGGGCTTCTCACTGGGGTAAAAGGTACAGCATTATGGCTCAAAGGGGGGTCTAAGTTCTATAGGGGCCACGATAGTGGAAGGCTACAAATTCCTACAGGCAATATACAATTGGTCCAAGTCTGGACTTGTCTCTGGCACACACTCCCAATATGCAATATCCTTGCCCCACTCAGAAGAATCTGTGTCACTTGAATCTGGTTCTGATGCAGGCCACAAGGGAGGCTCAGTTGGACCAGTATTTAGGTTCCATGTGGTCCTTTTGGGAAGCCGGGATGATACAAGACTTTCTGTTTCCTTTTGTACAGTCTGCATCCTTGTTCTTTTCCTTCTTCCAACAGGAATCCCAGTGTCAGGAGCTGGGTCATGGATAATTTCATTGATGGGGAGCAGGTGATTTCAGTGTACTGTCTTTTCTAGCCCTCTCCCCTTTTCTTGGTGAATTTTGAGCACTGGTAAATCTGGCAGCTGTTCCACAACTAAAGAGACAAATATGGCCAACCAGTCTTGGATCTTATGTTTCCCTTGTATACCTAGATTCCGGAGCAACATTTGAACCCCCACTTGCAGGACTTGATGTTTCACCTGTTTATCATATCTGTTCTTGTTGCCTTGATTGGACTTAGCTGCTGCCTCTGCTGCCAGCTGGTAGGGTTTCCGTAACTGTTCCCCGAGTTTGCGGGTGTATTCAGGATATGATTCATCTTAGGTGCCGTCAGTTGTCACACCAAAGAATAGGTCTATGGGCAGCCTGGCTTCAAGCCTGAACATAAGAAAGAAGGGGGATCTTTGCATGGTATTATTTTTTGTACAATTGTAGGTGTAGGCATTGACAAGGTAGCTGACCTTTTGGCTCCAATTAGCCTTGTCGGCTGGGTCCAGGGTACACAACATGTAAAGGAGAGCCCTGTTAAAGTGTTTGGCCTCTGGGTCCCACTGGAGGTGGTAGGATGTTGTTCTGGTCTTCTTTATGCCATAGGTAGCCAAAAATTCTTTCACCAGCTGACTCCCAAAGTATTTGCCCTAACAAAACCTAAGGGGGCAAATGAAAGTGTTTTTTTTTTTTCTTCCACCATCATGGGGATCTAATAATATCCACTCCAGAGGTCTAATAACAAAAACCACTTATTCCATTACAGACTGGCCAAGCATCTTCAGTTCACGGTACTGTATACTTTTTGGGGAGAGTTTTCTTGTTCAGGGCGTGGTAATCAATACTCATCCTTACAGCACCATTCTTTTTACATGCCACTAAGATGGGAGAGACATAGAGGCTCCACAATTCTTTGATTATACCAGTTTTCCATCAGCTGTTGCAGATGTTTCTGAACATCCTCTATGTCTTCTGGGGCCAGTTTTAGAGACCTCTTCCAGAAGTGTCTGTCATCACAGAGTTGAATCTGATGCTCTTCTAACTTGATGCACCCAACATACCACTCATGGAGTAAGAAGACTCTGTGCCTCTTGGCCAGCTTTTGGCTTACACTCCACTGATAACTGTCAGGGAAGGGTGAATTCCCAAAGACAAACATGGTTGGGTCTATTTCAGCTTCTCTGGTGGCCCTTGAATCTACTTTTGTAACAACTTCTGCCTTGAAGATGTCTGCTAGTGCTCGACTCCTTCACATGATTAAGGGTCTATTCAACTCTGTCTTTATTCTCACGGTTACTCATCCGGCCTGAGGGGGTCTTTGGAGATTGCAGCACCCCCTGCTGCACCATCAATACCTCTGGTAAACTGCCCTCCAGCGTAGTATCAATAACAAAAGCACGTCCTTCAGGTGGCTGAGCAAAGGCCACAGCTGCCTACTAACCTACCTTCAGAGTTGAGTAGCAAAATCAAATCTCTTCTGTCTGCTCTCCGTACCACACCAACAGGCTTCTCTATCACATGGGGCTCTGGCACAGCAGCTTCCATAGCTAGGTTGACTCTACTCACTACTGCTTGGATGGATAGGTGCAACAGAGTATCCATTCTGCCCCTCTCCTGGCAAAGTTTTGCCAGCCTGCTTAACATATTCACTTTTGTCCCAATAAACACTGGCATGTCATTCATCTACTTGGACTCAGGACATATCAAGGCCATAGTCTCTAGCTGGGGTAGCTCATCTGTCTCCTTGGAGATGTAGGCCATTCTCACTATACAGTAGCCATCATAGGGTCAATTTGCATCTCCTATCCCTCACACAGACAAGCCAAACAGAGGAAGGAGCAGCAAGTGTCCCAAGTGTTGTTCATAAAAGGCAGGGCAAGTTATCGGGTTCCATGTCAAAACAGTGATTTTACAAGGGTGACCCATGAAGAGGGCAAAACTCCCACAGTGCGATGGATTACAATAAACACTGTTTCTTGCAGGGGGGCTTTGTCTCACGCAGACCCCCTTGTCGGGGGTTTCACCCCTGATGCCCCCCTTTATTTATTAACTAACTCGGGGGGGCCATACCTCAGGGATGGAGAGAACCACTGTTCACCAGAAAGTGTCGGCACTGTGGTTCCCTCACACATTTCACAGGTCACCCTTACAAAATCACAGTTTTGATGTGATACCAGTTATCGTAACCTGCAATCCACTGTCGAGCAGCACAACACGTCACACTCCTTCTGCTAGGATTTCTACTTCAGCATGGGGCCCAATTAATCCTTGCAGCACCTTACTGCCTTGGGGGATCTCTGGCTCTGTCCACTTGATGGAGCTTACTAGTTCCAGTGACCCAGTTTGCTCACTCACTGAGCCCTGCTGTCATTTCCCCGTCGCCTCCATTGCCTCTTCTCCTCCATCAGCTGAGAATTTTTTGGGTTGATACAACACAAGGCAAAGTGCCCATGTTCTCCAAATTGATAACAGATGGTGTCAGTTGATGGGAATTCAGGTTGAGATACCCTGCGTGGGCCCACTGAGGTTGACCAGGCAGAAGGAACATGGGGGTTTCCAACCATGTTCTTCAATGCTGTAACATGTACATAGACCTCCCTCATGGTGATCACCACAGCTGGGTCCAACAGGTGTCTCTCCATGCTGCTAGCTACTAGCAAGTTGGATACTATGGACTCAGACTTCTTAGGGTTACAGTTGGACTGGCTCACCTGTGTAACCACACTTTGGTTCTTGAACCAGACTGAAGATCTGAAGTCTCCTGGGGATCCCTTCCATCTGACACTTGGACACTGGTAGGTGCAGCTGAGATGTACTCCCACTGCCCATCTTGCTCCTGTGCTTTTCTAACTTCTTGCAGAAGGGATCGGTGTGAGAGAGGGTTAGCTAATCTCTCTTTTAGATGCAATTTTAGCTTCAACAGTTCAGCAAATAGAGCAGCTGTCAACACCAGCTTGAGGCTTACTCTGTTCAGGTCTTTGGATGCTATCCCCCTTGCAATACACTTTCTGCAAGGCCTTTTCTATTCTCTGGAGGTAGGCTGAAAGGGGCTCTCCATGCTGCTGGTTGGTAGTGTTACACTTCCAATATAAATCATCACAGGACTCTGTGCTCCCAAAGGCACTGCCCTGGGTAACAAAGTACTCTTCCACTGTGACCTCTAATTCTGTAGCTCTCAGTGACCGGATGGCATCCAGTGCTGGCCCTTTCAAACTCTCAACCAGTCTTTTCCACTTCTCAGCCTCCGTACACTGCCACTTCTGCAGCATGGGGACACCACAATTAACCCAGCTATCATAACTGTCTTCTTCAGCTGGGGTGGGAAGTGTGCCAGAGAAAATCCTCAGGCACCTGTAATAGTCTGAGCTGGCAGTGTGGATTGACCCTGAGTCTGCAGGGGTCATCTCCATTGGCAGCAAAGCCTGTGCATCTTTAAGGGTCTTTCCCTCTGCAACCAGGAAAGACTCCACTTTCTATAACAAATTTGACTCTGGGGCTGGTAAGGGAGAGGAGTGCTGGTTGTTAGTTGCTCCCCTTACCAAAGAGTTGCCATGTGCCTTCCACCCCCTCAGCAGTGAATGTACACAGCTTTGTCACTCTCAAACAAGATTTTGTTTATTTATTTATTTGAATTTTGGTAACCAGGTAAGTTCACTGAGGCAACAGCAGTCCCTTTTTCAGGAATGACCCAGATCATCATACCCTGGATATCTCTGTTATACCTCATACCCAGAATCTTCAATTTTCCAATATCGGGTATAGTCTCCAGGGCTTCTATAATATCCCTTCTGTCCATGCCCTCAGGGATCCCTGTAATGAAGATAGCTTTCTCTGGGACCAGGCCCTTCCCTCTGCACCAATCAAGCAACTCTCGGTGCTCCATTCTCCATCTCTCAGATTCTTACTCTTCGTGGGGGGTACCAATTTTTCAAAAATGCACTCTTGTGGGGTAACCAATAGGGGGCAGCAGGTCCCAATGGTGCCTCCACTTGTAACTACCCTTTGACTCACCTTCAGCTGTTCCAGGGCCTCCAAGATCCTCACAGCGATCACCTTTGAGGGGGTGGGCCTGGGTTTGGACAGGTAGGTGTAGAGTAGCACGGTGCCTCCACCTGAGGAAATAGTAGGGAATACCGGTGGGGAAATGCTGGTTACTAGCCCCAGGAAAATGCATTGGCTACTCCACAAAAAGTTCCCCACGCACAGTGACTATACCCCTCTTCCTTACAGAGACACAGTATAGCAGAAATTAACATGAACAACAGCAATACTTTATTATAAGGAAGGGGAAAAAGGGGAGATAAAAGAAACAATAATAATAACTAAAAGTTCTGCCTCCAAATAATCCCCACCTCCCACCTATGGGTGTACCCATCTTTTCCTTGGCAGCTACTCAGAAAGTCTATGCAGTCTTTTCAGTGGGTACCTTACCATGGTGCAGAAGTTGACAGGGCGATCTTTGGTTGGGGCCCAAACTTTAAATTCACAACTCTTAACCTTACCTTTCAGGCCTGGTCAGAGTTTTCTGGCATATTCCTGCTGAGGGCTTAAACTCCTTCAATTTCTACCTTGCTATCTGGCTAAATAAAGACATCTGAAATGGTCTGGGACAAGCTGCAGCTCGGGGTACTTACAGTCCAACAGTTCAAAGGGAGGTCCAGTGGGCTGTAGATATTATGGTACTGTGAAGGTATCTTGTTGGTGGTGCACCATAGGGTTGAAGAGCTAACTGAAGAATGCAAGTCTTCACCTGTCTGACCTTTCCAATCATTGGTTCAGAGGCCTTTGTAGACAGTATTCACCAGTCAGGCCTCTCACCATCTTCTCTGTTGGTCTCTATCCTCTTCATTTGATGAATGAGTAGATGTAGTCCCACACCCCTCTGTTGCACATCCTCTAGAACACAAGTGGCAACTGGGTTTCATGCATTCTCTAGCCCCAGCACTCCCACTTCTGTTTCTGTATGCACAACTGTGGCTGGGCACTTGATAAGTCTCTAGCCTCAGTCTGCACTGTCTCTCAGGTTTTCTGAAAAATGTAGTCTCAAACAGCACTTACCCCACCGAGGGGGATACACAGGTAGCTAAGTCTCATGTTCTGCTGTTAAACACACTATTTATTCCAGCTACCAAGCTTACAGTATCTCAGCTCACACAGTAGCTCTCAGCTCTCTCTCTCTCTCTCTCTGGCTGAAGTTTCCAGCTCTTTGTCATCTGCAGCAAACTCCAAAACCTCTTTATCTTGTTTCTGGCTGCAAAGCTCCAAGCTCTCTCTCTATTACAGTGATTTCTTGTTCAGCCAGGCTGTTGGGTTCTGAAAACAGGTATGGGGCTGGGAAGCCCTCAGGACTCCCTCCTGCACTCTGCTGTCACTCAAGTACCAAGCCAGTCTTCCCCTCTGCTGGGCAAAGCAGCTTTATTTATCCCTTTTACATTGTCCCATCCTGATTGGCTGCCACTTGCTTAGGCTTTTCAGTGCCCTTTCACATTACATCCTAGCAGCCCCCTGTTTTCTGTAGTCCCATGGGGGCTGCCATATTTATTTACATTTATGGGACCTATCCTTACAGCCCCACAGATTATTATTGAAGCTCTTTCAGGGGTTAAAGGTTATTGGTCCTGACTCTGCTTGCCATAGGGAAGCCAGGACAGCTTTTACTGTATTTGTAGGAGACTCTATATGCTCATCGAGGCCCCAGACACTTGCCTTCCAATTATTGGACCATTTCAGGACACCCTTGATAATGGAGTCATGGCTCATTTAAATTATTTACTCTCAGTGGCTGTGCATGCTCAGAAAGCAAGGCACTGCCATATTTGTTTACTTTCTGGCTGGTCCAGTTCTTTGTCTATTTGGGCTGGCCAGATGATCCTCCACATGCCTGTAGGTGCTGAAATGCAAACTAGACATTGGCCCCTCTCAGGACGTGGGCTGAGGAACCGGAAGAAATGGCAGCAGCTGCAGAGAGAATGGGGCAGCAATGGGTCCAGAGCCCACCTAGAGCTACTGCCCAATGGCAGTGAGGGAAGCGGAGGGTTGGCAACCCTACAGGTAAGCCCAATTTGGGGGGCTTACACTGCAAAGACAAGACATGCTGCCACAGTTTGCTGGTTTAGATGCAAGTTAGCAAACATGACAGGATAGCTGCAGAAGATGTCATTCTAGACTCCATAGATTTCTACTGACCAGCCTGGAATGTTTGAAAAGTAAACCTCAAAAATGTAAGCAAACATAATAACTTCCAACTCCTGTAAGCACTACAGTCAGAAAGGTGGTCTAAGGGACTGTCAAAATGTTCACTTTAACCACCTGGAATTGATTCCTGAAATTAAATCTGTGAAACTACTTTGGGGGGGGGGGGTTCCCCCAGATATGTGAAAGGCATGTGCCTACCCACGTGACCAGAGCCAAAAGTCATCCTTACCGTACCTATCAACCTCCTCAGGTACCGCATTAGCTTGCAAATTGAGGGATACAGCATTGGCCAGTACTGAAAATCCAATAACCCCACAGATAGTTCAACCTATACAGTATAGGCATCTGCAAAACAAATCCATGGATGTAACACAGCATTGCAAGGCAAGTTACTATAATGACTTTTAAGACAAACAAAACTCTAAAATCAGAGGCTTTTTTTTGGGGGTATAAACTACATCCCTGACTGAACACACCATGGCCTCATAACAGTCTTTACTTCAAAAGTGAAATGCTAAGTGACCCTGTGTACATAGCAAACACCTTCAGCCTACAATCTATGAAACTCCATATGCCCACTACAGATGGCCAGAACTTCACATAGGCTGCCACTTTTCCCTAATGCTGCATCTCCTAGGAAGGAAATCATGTAACATGCATGCCACCATGAAGAAAATTCTTAGGTTCTTAGTGAGCTCCACCAATTTGGCCTCTTCAGATGTGTTTGGCCAGAAGACCAAGAGCACCATCTTCCAACAGCCTTCTATGGAAAGCTACCCAATCACCACTTTGTTAAACTGTTCACTGTCTTCAGGCTGCGTACATGCAGTCTGGAAGTGTGCATGAGGTACCAAGAAAAGCAAGAGAATGAACTAAGCTTTAACTGAAGGGCCATCTATGTCATCCTAGTGCTCCCAAAGATACTACAGAGATTAATTCACATACTAATCACAAACCATTTAAAACAGCAGCAGATGCATACACAAATCCAGTCAGGCATCCACTCAAATAGCAAACAAAAATAGCCCTACTAAAGGCAAACAGCAACATCAGTGCTGTAATTTAAAAAAAAATACTGGTTCCATCTTCAACTACGTCATGAAAGCTTTTGGTCTGGTTGAGCATCATCTTTTTATAACACATATGATGACCTAGTCCTTTAGTAAGTGACTCCATCTTTACGTTGGTGAACTATTATTATCTAGAAACCTCCAGAGACTGACTCTCAAACAGGCCATCTCTGACTACAAGGCACCCCTGAATAATTGATCCTTAGTCCTAAATATATGTTAAAAACAGTCCAAATTCATGCAAAGCTTTGTCCACGTGTATGTGATACAGCTGTCTTGTACTACAGTGGTCTTAGTATAGCCCACACAGTAAACTGAATCCTGATCAAAATCTGAAACATAAAAATGGTTTCATGCAAACAACCTCTTCATCACTGTCAAAACTAAAGCCATTGTCTTTGACACCTCCCAACAACTCAAGAAGACTTCCACCTCATTCCAAATTCTTACTCATAATTGCCATACTCTATTGCTAGTCCTCCATTTAAATACTTTTTAAGTGTTTCTGTGCCACCACTACTCACATAATAAAATCATACATATGGCAATATTAAAATGGTGTCATGTACTGTACAGTGAATTTATATAAATTATTTATTAGCTATTTAATAATTTTACCTAGTGTTTATTTTAACTGTTTGAGTTACTTGTTCTGGTGTTTATGTTGTACAGAGCTCTGAGTCCCTGGGAAAGTGCACTTAAGAAATAATGTCTTCTACTACTTCTACAGTTATCATCAAGTTGTCAGGATATTTCAGACATCTTATGATATTTCAAAAGGAAATCTCTCTGGTGATCCTACAGTTGTTCTGCAGACAAACAAGAAATGTATCTAAAGTTGTAACAGAAATTTAAGCAACTATCATGGACATGCCAGTGGCTGCAACTGTACTTAGGGCAAAAAAAAAAAGCCTGAATTGACAAGACCAGAGGCAGACAATAAAAATATATATTTCCTCTCATAGATTCTACAGACACAGTCTACCACACAGTTACCAAAATACACACTGGACATCAAACAGGATGCCCTCTACATTAGGCTTTGTAATTATGCACTAGATACTGTCACAGTTCCACTCCTGTAGGGCATTGTTCCCTGGGCTTACAGCAAACTCCCCTAAGTGTAGCCTGTGTGGTATGGGTCCGGAACTCCGTCTTTTCTTCCAGGACACTTGCTGGGTTTACAACTGAGCATCCACCAGGAGGTCTGGGTTTCTCTCTCTCTCTCTCTCTCTCTCTCTCTCTCTATCTGAAGGGTGAAAATACAGTATCAATTCTGTGTTCCTGGGAAAGAACCCTCTTAGTCCCTGCGCAGCAGAGAGAAAAAAAATACAGGTATTTACAGGCCTTCTGGGTGCCCTTTAAACCATATATGTGTCTTCTGTCAGGGAAAATGCAGGGACTGGTCCACACCCCACAGACCACTCCATGGGACCACATGTATCTCTCCCTACACCCACACAGTCCCTTCTCATGTTCCTTCCTGGTAGCGTTTGGTCTTTAAGGGTTAGGTCAGGCCTGGTATTGTTTGAACAAAACCCTCCCAAGATTACACACACAACAGACAATTTCAGAAGTATTTTAAAATTATGCCAAAGACTTTACTAATATCTATTAGATAATATAATTTAACATCTAATTAATCCCACTGTGGGATCCTCCTGTCAGGCCTCCCTGACTTGACAACATCTTCTGGACAGCCTATCCTCTCCCCCTACCTCCACCCAACTCCCCATCCCTACCTCCACCATCTCCAGGTATGTCCAGGGCTGTACCCCCAATGTAACCCTAGGGTAGCTTGTATTTGACTGTAACCTATTGCAAGTAACATTATAATGTAACCTATGTGTACACTATGTTTAATGTTCTGCACCTGTACTGTTCTCACTGTTGTAACCACACTATGTAACTAAGGTTGTAAATCCGATGTTTCTAATAAATAAATAAACATATAAATAGCATTTAAAGATTGGGTACAGGATATAAGAAATAAAAGTTTGAAAATATAAAAAAAACTCACACCTGACTTTCCTAAATCTAACATATAGTTCTACCCTTCTCCAGTTGTAGTTGATGTACTTACTTAGAATCCAGCAAAATTGTCCTGGTTATCCGTCTTATGGTGGAATTCAAAGTGGGGGTCCCATTTGATCAGTTTCTCATCCCAAACAGAACTGAATTCCACAAGCCTTTTTCTGGCTTTTTGAAGGCAAATGCAAAAGTGCGGCGTCTAGCATGCCCTACTGTGACTGGCTGTCCTTTGTCACATAGCTGCAAAGAACAAACTAGCTCTCTAGGTTTGGATTTTTAAAAAATGCATTGCAGTTGTTTTGCTGGGAGGTTCTCCCTTCAACTCCTTTGGTTAGAAGGAAGAAAAAAAAAGTTTTATTCTTAGCTTGTTTGAGACACTATGGCACCACCACCTGGTGAGATAGCTGGCACAAGTCCTTTGTCAAGCTATTTTTCCTAACAGAGCTATCAGGCCTAAATGCCTGGGCTGTTTTGCTTTTAATTACCCACTCAGTAGTGGAGGCTGCCTCCCCAAGCACAATCTTCTGAAAACAAAGAACCAGTTAAAATCTACAGAATAGACCCAAGAAATATACCATGCCAACAGACATTATAGAGAAAAAAAAGCAGGCTTGACCAACACCATACAGCAAAGGGAATATTAATTATAAAAACACAGAAATATGATAGTGCAAGATTCTGCTGCACACCTCCCTCCTTAAATGGAACCTGAGGAAACATGACCCTTTTACTTGGCATGGATTTCATCAGTTCTGTCCGTAACACTGACTGGTGGGATAATCCATCTGCGTTGGCATTTTTAGACCTTGACCTTTGTGTGATGTTCATGTCATATGCTTGTAATGTAAAACTCCATCTTAGAAGCTTCCCTTTAGCTTTCCCCATTTGGTTCAGCCACTTTGGAGGTTTGTTTTCTGTTTGTACCTCAAAGCTCCTCCCATAGAGGTAGGGCTCTAATTTCAATAGAGACCACACCAGTGCAAGTAACTCCTTCTCCACTGTGGAGTATACCTGCAGGTGTGGAAGCAACTTTTTATTGAGATACACAATGGGATGATCTTTCCCATGCTGGGATGTCTGGCTGAGGAAGGCTCCAATCCCCACATTAGAGGCATCTGTCTGTACCTCAGATGGACAACTGTAGTCTGTGTTGGCCGGCAATGGCACACTGCATGGGGTGGCTTTCAGCTGTGTAAAGGTCCTTTCACATGCTGGGTTCCATTTCACTCTGTTAGGAGGTCTCTTTTTTAATAGGCCAGACAGAGGAGTTGCCAAGGTGCTATACCTGGGTACAGATTTTCTGTAGTACCCAGCAGTCCCAAGTTAGCGCCTTACCTGCTTCTAGGTCTCAGATATGGGCCATGCCACAATCCCCTCTATTTTTGCCTGTTTTGGGCAGAGTTGCCCCGTCCCACTACATGTACCAAATAGGTCACCTCTGTCATAGCCACCTGGCACTTTTCTGCTTTCACAGTTAGTCCTCCACTAAACACTTCCCTCAGATGGATCAGGTGCTCCTTCTAACTATGGTTGAATGTGGCAATGTCATCTAAATATGCCACTGCATAATCATCAGTACTATGCAGTACCTTATTCACCAATTGTTGAAAGGTGGCAGGAGCATTCTTCATCCCAAAGACCATTACCTTAAACTCAAATAGGACTATTGGGGTGATGAAGACTGATGGTTCCCTAGCCCTGGCCTTTAGTTCTACCCCTTGATCAGGTCTATAGTCATTAGGTAGGTCACCCCCTTCCCCAGCTTGTCTAGCAACGTGTTTGTTCAGGGCAGTGGTTGGGCATCAAACTTTGTGATAGTGTTGGGCCCATGATACTCTACACAGAAATGTGCAATCCTGTCCAGCTTTGGGATGAGGACTACAGGCAGGGCTCAGGGAATGTGGGCTTGCTGGATTACCCCTAGATTCAGCATCTCTTCCATCTCCCTTCTAATATCTTTTAGGACTGCCTCAGACACCTGGTAGGGTGTCCAACATAATGGGTGCCTGGAAACTGGAGTCCATGTCATAAACTGCTAGCAGGGTCCATCCAGGTTTGGATGTAAACAAAGGGGCAAAGTCCTGTAAAACTTTCCATACCTCCCAGGCCTGTTCAGGTGTCAACTGTGAAGACAACTTGATACCCTCCACAGCTGACTCCTGCTTGCTTTCAGATAGCAAGTCAAGAAAGGGATTCTCCTTGTCCGTCTCCTCCCCAGGACTGCAAACTGCAAATACCATGTCAGCCATCTTGAAATAGGGCTTCATCGCGTTCACATGGTACATCCTGTAGGTGTGTCTCCAGTCAGGTGACTCCACAATGTAATTTACATTGTTTACCTGTCAGACTAACTTGCATGGTCCTTCCCACTCTGCCTGCTGCTTGTCTTTCTGAGCTGGGATCAGAACCATGACTTCCTGTCCTACTCCATATGATCAAGCTCTGGCTCCACAATCATACCATGTCTTTTGTCTCTGCTGGGCAGCTGACAGGTTGCTCGGGGCTACTTCCATAGCTCCTTCAGCTTTACCCTAAACTTCAAGACATACTCCACTATTGGAGTCTCTCAGGTGGCATGCTTGTGTTCCCAATCCTCCATATCAAATCTATGGGCCCCTGTACCGTAAGTTCATACAAGAGCTCAAAGTGGGAAAATCCTGTCAACTCTTGGGGCACTGTCCTGTAGGAAAACAGCAGGTGGGGAAGTTATCTCTCCCAGTCCTGTCCATGCTATTCTGCAAACACTCTGAGCATGGTTAACAAGGTCCCATTAAATTTTTCTACCAGCCCACACACCTGACCCACAGACACTTCATCAGTTCTGACATGAAGTTACCCCCTTGATCAGAGATAACCTCCTGTGGAAATCCTAAATGGGAGAAAATCCCTAGCAAGGTGTCCTCCACTTTTCCTGCCTTAATGGAGGACAGGGTGACAGCCTCTGAATATTGGGAGGCATAATCTAGCACCACCAGGATACATTTATTCACAGAGGATCTTGGGATATTTAAAGGACCAACAATATCCATTCCCAGATTTGGAAAGATTACTCCACAATAGGTAAGGGAATTAAAGATGCTTTTGCTTTTCCTCCTGCCTTCCCTTTTCACTGACACTGGCAACCTGATCTGCAGTATTCTTTCAACTGCTTGGTAAAGTTGGGCCAATAAAAATTATAAGCTAATTGCTGAGTAGTGCGATCAATGACCAGATGTCCTTCAATGAAAATATCATGAGCCATTTTGAGCAATAACTTATGGTATCCCTGAGGAATGACAAGATTCCCCCTTCCCCCATCCTCACATCCTATGTGTATAACAGGCATTTTCCCAGAAAACATGTTGTTATGTCACCCCCTTGTGTCTCATCCGACTCTGCACAGGCCTTCAGCCTCTCTAAACTAGGGTCAGTCCTCTGAGCTGCTGCAAAAGTCTTCACACGTTCCCAAAGCATGGGACATGTCCCCTTCAGCTCCCAGCTGCAGTGTTCATAGATTCAGCATCACAGAAAGCCCCATCCAACTTCACTGGCTGTCTGGTGAATAGCTACTCAAGTGATTTCTGTCTTCCTTTTATCACCTTCCCCAGCAAGAGATGGAGGCCAGTGGACCAGCCTCCCACTCTCTCTTCCATGAGCTTCTGTGGGGACTGTGAGATCATAGTAGGCCCTAGCCTTCTGGCTCTGGGTAATGGCACATACCACCCCTGCTGAACATCATTCCCTAAAATAACATACACAGCGAGTATGTCTGCTACAGCCACCTTTCACACCCTTTCTCCTGCATCACTTCAGTCTAGTATAACACTGGCTAGTGGCAGGGTTTTCTCCTCCCCAGTGAATCCCTTTACAGACACAAACTGATTTGGCAGGTGTTGTTCAGGCCCAACCAAATCCCCTTTTACCAGGGTAAGAGATGTCCTAATGTCCCTTAACTCTTGGGTCTGCACCTCATTCACTGTAACTGGATGTGTGTGCTCCCTCATATTCATAGGAATAGCCTCAGGGATACAATGAGGAACCAGGTCAGCTCAAGGGACCCCTTTTACACCTTGTGTCTTTTTAGTACACTACCTGGTAATATGCCCTGGCTTTTTATAGAACCATCAATCATCACTTTTCTTTCCCCCAAAGTCCTGTTTTGGTACACTGTGGTTCCCTTCTTTCTGCAGATGCAACAAGGGTTTTAGCTGCCCTGAAGGCATGCTTTTCATCCTTGCCACTGCAGTCCCTACTCCCCCACTTCCCTTTAGAAGAGGTCTGCTCCTGGTATATCGGTCAGAAAGCTCAGCAGCCTGTTTTACTGTCTGAGTGTCCCATTCCTCTAGCCAGGTTTTCAGTTCTGCTGGACATGCTCTAAAGAACTGCTACAACAACATGACTACCTCAATGGCTTCCACAGAGTTAGCTTATAGCCACTGCCACCAACATTTTAAAAACTGGCGTTGTTTTGTGGCAAGTTTCTCAGCTCATTTCAGGGCCCTTCCTGAGCTTGTGAAATTTCACTCTGTAGGCCTCAGGATTTAAATCATACTTTTCAATAAAGCAATTTTGAGTTTATCATTTTCCTGGCTATCAGCATTGTCCAAGGGCCCCAGTGCCACATGTCCATTCCCAGTAAACATAGGAGATAACTGAAAGCTTCAGGCCTCCTTGGGTATTTTTGCCTGAATGCAGACCTTTTCAAATGAATTAAAAAAAAATCCATGGCCCCCCTTTAAATTCTGCAGTGAATTTAGACCGCAGGCCTCAAAATTGCCCCATTAACCTCTGCAGCCTGCTAAAAAAATTTGCTGGCTTGCAAGTATGGGTCACCCAGCACCAACCAGATGTGCTGGCACTAGTCGAAACATGGCTATCCAGGACAATGCCTGACTCAATTATCTTCCTCCTGGGTTACTCGCTATATAGGGAGGACAGAGTTGGGAAACAAGGGGAGGGCTGTGCCATCTACTTATGGGACTCACTCCTATGCCTCCCCTTTCAAAAACCACTGCTAGAGCATGGTGCACAGGCTATCTCCCTAAAAGTCATGGTGGGCTAGTCAAGAGTCCCCCTCATCCTCACCGCCACCTACATTCCTCCATGTAACCAGAACCATGCACTGCAATCCCTACTAGACTACATCACCCATCAACCCAGCAAAATGGAACATATTATCATGGGTGACCTAAATAACAACTGGCTCACCAATGCTGGGAATAGTGCCAAAGATGCCCTTGCTGCGCTCCAATCTCACCCAACTTGTCTCCTCCCCACCCACCCCCACCTGACTACTGGTAATGCCACTCTTCTGGACCTGGTACTCTCAAACAGGCCCCATAAGATCACTGACTTGATAGTATTACCAAATGCCCTCAGTGATCACTGCCCAGTTGTTTTCTCCTGGTCATGTAACCTTGAGAAGCCAAAGCCCACCCACATCTCCAGGAGGCACCTATCCACGCGTAACCTTGCCTTACTCTGCCAGCACCTTACCAATTGCGACTTGTCCTCAGTAAAACTGGCCCCAGATATGGATGCTGTCCTCAACTACTTTATTTACTACTTTAACAAGGCCTGCAATGCATATGCACCCATCTCCAAAACCATACAAAGGAAATACAACTCACCCTGGATCACCCCTGCACTCATAAAGCAAATGCACCTCAAGGATGATCTTTGGTACAAAGCCCTGGATTCCGGGAAGCCGGCCGATAGGCAAGCCTATAGAACAGAGTGCAACAAATGCACCTGGGCTATCCATAGTGTAAAGGTGGCATATTACAGGAATATCCTTGCATCCACCTGGGGCTCCTCACACAAGTTCTGGGACAACATAAAGGAACTTAATGGCAAAACCCATTCCCCCCACCCTCCCAACTCATTATCGATGGCACTATCACCACTGACCTGAATGGTATTGCTAATGGGCTAAATGATGCCTTCTCAGATCTCTCCGCTACCCTACCTACCAAATTTTTTGATCCAGCCCTTGATCCCCCTACCACCACTCTCCAACACCCACCCTTCTATTTCATAGCTATCTCCCCATCTGTAGCCAAACCCTATCTGGTAAAAGCCCTTAAGGGTGCCAGACAGAGTGCTGACTCACTTGATCCCTACTGTCTTCACTCTACCCTTGACGTTGTTTTCACCCCCCTTACTGACCTTCTCAACCTCTCCCTTCGACTGGGTCATTTCCCCAAAGCATCGAAAAGAGCTATCATCACCCCCATACACAAGGGTGGTGACAAAATGACCCCAGGCAACTACAGACCGATCTCCATCCTCCCTCCCCCTCTCCAAAGCCCTAGAAATGATCGTGGCTGACCAGATAACAGAATACCTTACAATGTATAACCTCCTATGCAGGGAACAGCATAGCTTTCACCAAGGTTTCAGCGCCACAACTGCCCTCATTGAGTTCACCTCCTTCATTCACTCTGCCTTTGACAAAGGACATCCTGCCCGGGCAGTCTTTATCAATTTGTCAAAAGCCTTTGACACGATCAGCCACCCCTTCTCATTAACACCCTCACCCAGCTTGGTTTCACCTCGGGCCCTGTACAATGGGCTGCCAGTTACCTCGCTGCCCAAACCCAGAGCGTAAAAATTAACAATATCCTCTCTAGCCCTCATCAGGTCCACTCCGGTGTTTCCCAAGGCTCTATCCTGGGGCCACTACTCTTTAACTTATACCTATGCACGCTACCCATTGCCACATCAGGAAACATTCTGCTTTACGCAGATGATGCAGTCCTCTTCTCATCCCACCCTGACCCTATCCAACTCCAGCTGGCGCTACAATCTGCTTTTGCTCAGGCCAAGCAATGGTTCCTTGACCACAGGCTTGTGATCACTCTAAAAAAAAAAAAATCCTTGCTCTTCACCCACAATCAGAACAAACTCAAGGGCTCTGCCCTGTCCATTCAATCCCTATCTCATGACCCTATTGAGCAGGTTACCTCATACAAATACCTAGGTATCATCCTTAACTCCTCTCTCACCTTCCATGAACACATTCAGACCCTCTGCTCTGCCTTAAATTCCTGCCTAGGCTTGCTTTATTGGCACAGAGTCTGCCTCCCCCCAGAAGCACTAAGACTTGCCATTGACTCATCGGTCCTGTCCCCGGTGAACTATGGACTCCTAATTTACGGTGCTGTGGACAACACTGCAGTGGGCAAAATCAAACTCTCAATCAACAAGGCCTGTCGGCTACTCACTGGGGCTGGTAGGAAAACACACACATGTACACTTTATGCCTGGTCCAACATCCTCTCCCATGAAGAATGGCACCTCTACCAGACCTGCCTGCTCACCCAAAAAATCCATGTTGGGCTAACCCCACCCCAGTCTGTCTGCACTAATCAACATGGCCACCCCTAATGTCCACACCCGTAGCTCCACTAAGACCCTGCTAGTAGTCCCCAGGGTTAGGATGTCCCTCGCGCAGATATCTTTTTTATACAGGGCACCCTCCTGGTTCACCATCCTCCCTCTGACACCACCTCTGAGCTCAGAATTGGTCCTTTCAAGTCATCCCTACGCAGCCACCTCTTAAGCTCCCATCACTGCAATTGTAAATAACTGCTCCACCACGTGTCCACATCCAACTCACTCTGCTCATTTACTCTTCCAGTGTACCTATCTCTCAATTGCTGAGCTACAATCATGTACAAGCCTAAACCATCAGTGTTGTGCTCAGCACCACTCCCCCGCCATATACTACCACTGTCCTCCAAGTTTATACGCCCAATGATTCACTCCTTCTTGCCTAGCTACCATCATGTATAGGCCTGTATCTGGCAAGAAGGAGCCTCTCTCCTGCTGATATGGACCTTTCCACCTGTATTCAATTTGTACAAACTGTAAATTGTATATAGTCTGCCATGCTTGCACCTGCACTATTGTCTGTTTGGTCTGTTCACCACTCACTGTATGTTTCTCCTACCCTGTCCTACCTGTGTTATGATGATGAGCCTTTGTAAATGAGTGTCTGACACAAAGGGTTGTAATTCTGATACTGTAATAAATAAATAAATAAATAAATATATTTAGCTTATACCACAACCCTGGAGTTTCATTTTCAAGTCTGCCACTTATCTTTTTTGGCTTTTGATGTTCAAGCCTTAGTTTCTTTTGCTTAAAGTGTTGCTTGTCCTGCAGCTCTATTTCAAGCTCCTGCTTTCTCTGCTCTAGCTCCATTTCACTCTGTTTTTCTGCAAGCTCCAACTTCTTCATCCCCAATTGCAACTTTAATCTCTCCAGATCAAAATCTGTGGTGGATTTCCCTTTGTGCTGTGGTTCCTGGTCCAGTCTGGTCCTACTTGCCTCTGTGCTGGATCTGCTCACTGCAATTCCATTCAGCACCTCCACCTCTAACATCTGGTCCCCTGGAGTCAATGACTGTGACTCGAAGTCCTTGGCTGCTGCCTGTTTATCGGCTGCCAAGAGGACTTTTATGAGGTACTTTTTAGTGTGCCCCTCTTAAAGGACCTCACTCTCCTGGCACAGCTGTTTCACCTGTTCCACAGTGTAGTCATTGTAGCTGGAAGCCATCTTCCCTCCTGTACACTACCACTGATCTAACTTAGCATGGCAACCAAAAAAAAAACAGTGTAGGGAAACTATATCCTGTAACCAATGTTCCCTTGTTCCAGTTTCTTCCCTCTTTGTTGTGTGGTTTGTTCAAACAGTTTACAATCCCACCACTCACACTAATCTGTCACAGTCCCACTCCTGTTGGGTAGGGCTCCCTGAGTTTACAGCAAACTCCCTTGAGTGCAGCCTGTGCAGTGTGATTCAAGAAAGCACCTGTCCTTCCAGGACATTCGCTAAGTTTATAACTGAACTTCGGCCAGGATGTCTGGGTTTCCCTCTCTCTGTGTGAGGGGTGGAAATACAGCCTCAAGTCTGTGTATCTGGCACAGAACACTCTTGGCTCCTACGCAGTGGGGAGATAAAAAAATGAAGATGTTTACAGGCCTGCAGGGTGTCATATAAACCTTAGATGTGTCTTCTACCAGGGGAAAATGCAAAGATCAGTCCAAACCCAACAGACCACTTGGTGGCACCTTGTATATCTCCCTCTACACCCACAGAGTCCCTTCTCATGTTCTTTCCTGGTAGCATTTTGCCTTTATGCATAAATCAGGCATGGAAACATAGAAAATGATGACAGATAAGGACCTCTAGGCCAATCTAGTCTGCCCATTTTCCCTGTCTAATATAAAAGCCGCAGACTCTACTTGATCTCCAGCTTTACCTTCTCATTCCTATTGCTAGGGTTTCCCTATGCCTGTCCCATGCATGCTTGAATCCCACCACTGTGTTTGCCCCCATCTGTTGTGAGTCTATTCCATGCATTCACCACCCTTTCTGTGAAGAAATACTTCCTCACGCTACACCTTAGTCTACCCCCTTCCAACCTCATGTCATGCCCCATTGTCCCCCCATGGACATTTCCTTTTCTGAAAGATGCCACCCTCTGGTACCTTATTTATGCCTTTTTGATAATCGTAGGTTTCTATCATAGCTCCCCAGTCTCTTCTCCCCTCCAGGTTATACATATTGAGGTCGTCCAGTCTCTACTCATATGACTTTTGGTGCAAGCCCTGCACCATCTTTGTTGCCCTTCTTTGAACTGCCTCCAACCTGTCCATGTCCTTACAGAGATGAGGCTTCTAGAACTGGACACCATATTCCAAATGAGGCCTCACCAATTATCTGTACAGTGGCATCACCACCTTCTTCCTCTTGCTGGTGATACCTCTCCCTATGCACTCCAGCATCCCACTAGCTCGCCCCACAGCCTTGGCACATTGTTTGGCCACCTTTAGGTCATTGGATATGATTACCCACAAATCCCTTTCCTGTTTGGTGACTATCAGTTCACCCCCATTGTGTAATCCTCCCCTGGGTTCTTGGACCCCAAATGCATGATTTTGCACTTTTTCACATTAAATCTCAACTGCCACACTCTGGATCATTCCTCCAGTTTACCTAGGTCCCTCCTCATTTTTTCCACCCCTCCCAGAGTGTTCACCCTGCTGCAGATCTTAGTGTCATCTTCAGAGAGGCACACCTTCCCTTCCAGTCCTTCCACAATGTCACTTATGAATACAATAAACAGGACTGGGCCTAGGATTGATCCCTGTGGCACCCTGCTGGTCACTGTCCTTTCCTCATACTGAGTACTATTTACCACAACCCTCTGTCTTCTATCACTCAGCCTGTTCCTAACCCAGTTTACCACTTTGTGACCCACTCCTAGGCTGCCCAACTTGTTCACAAGTCTTTTTTTTCATATTTAATATGCTTTATTCATGAATAAAACAATCAAGTGACAAATATAACAGTAATCATAACAGTGTTGAGTGGCTACATCTGGTATTTGAAAAACCCAGAATAAAAGCAATAAAACTGCTAGAAAACATGCCACAGAATAATAACTCTATAATTTGAATGAATACTAACAGTAATTTTATAATAATTACTAACCCTACCCACCCTCATCGCTGCCATCCCCCCAAGCCACCTGAAGGTATATCCAGTCTCCCATAGGTTCCACCCCAGATGGTGAGAGTCATACCTTTAAATATACAAGAGAATTGTAGGTAACAAAAACATTATTAGAGAGAGAGAGAACAAAGAGGGTCCATATCCTTATATAGTCAACAAGGTTTGCAGTGGTTCCCAGATCCTATCATATCTGGATCAGCTTCCAGAAATGTTTGCTGCTAAGTGTTCAGCCTGTAAAGCAAGCAGGATTTCCTGATACCATTCCAGAAAATGAGGAGTGTCTTGGTCTAACCAATGTTGCAGGATAACCTTCTTTGCACATACTGATATTAGCCCTCTGGTTACCAATAAGGGACCCAGAGAAGTCCCCCCACTATACGTATTTCAAGGAGAAACACATCTGAAAGCCCCAGCAGGGGGTCCAGATGAGTACAAATTGAATTCCAAAAGAGAGTGATCTTCAGACAAGTCCAAAGAACATGGTAAAGGGAGCCAGGTTCCTGTCCACACCTGGAACATAGATCACTAGGAAGACGACCCGTCCTATGCAACCACACCAGGGTATAGTAAGGATTGTGAATGATGTGGAATTGCATAAGATGATATCAATTCCATCTTATAAAATAATATGGATGTCTTCAGATAAGACACCAATTCCTGGGGGATGTGGCAGAAGGGAGAGTCTGGTCCCAACTATATATATTCTGGGGCCCTCACTATCAGCCAGAAGTGTTTGTAGGGAGTGGTAATAATATGATACCTGATGAGAAGTAGGGGCTGAAGAAGCTAAAAGTAATATATCAGAACTAAGAGGGCTTTGCCAAGGGCCTGTGCCAAAGAATTGTGTAAACATGTGAGTGATCTGAAAGTATTTAAAGCAAGGTGAGGAGGGCCAGTGAAATAGCTCTTGTGCTGTCTGGAAGGGAAGCAGTTTGCCATTCAGAGCTATCACTTGGACTGTTTCTACCCCCATACCTGGCCAGAAATGCCTGGACAACATTTGCCCGGCTATACATAAATTAGGATTCCCTGTAAGGGGTTGAAGGGTATCTTATTTTGGCAAACCCTCTGGAAGGAACAAAGCTATGAGTGGATCTTCAGGGTTGATCCCAATGAAGTATCCCACAGAGCAGAGGTTCTCAAATGGTGAGGCCAGCCTCCCTTGGGAGACCTCAACCTGTTCCAGGGGAGGTTCAAGCAAGTCTGAAAAAGTACTGTATTTAAATTTTGAATTATGCATTTTATGTGAAGAGATGAAGCAAACTAAAAGAGGATAATAGTAGGTGAATTGTATATATTTATTTACTAGTAGGTTACAAGGGAAGGTGAATGAGCCAAGGCTCATTCCAGGTGTACCCAGGGAAGGGTAGGGAGTGAATACATTTCAAAAGGTAACTTCAATAAGGTCAAGAAATACACAATGAACAACAGTGCAAACAAATATGAACAATAAACTAATAATGAGTGGTGGTAATTGATCACTTTGTAGACTGATGGCAGAACAGCCCAAATATAAGGCTTGAGCATAGAAGTGCTAAGAGCAATAGCCCGAAGGAGCAGAGTAACCCCAGAGAAGTTGCTTAGGAGCAGGGAAGGGGGGGGAGAGGCAAAGTATGTAGGAAGGTTATTTCATATAGAGAGGAAACAGAGAAAGTAGTCTGACCCATGAAGGTATTGCAACAATGGGTAACAATGGTTCAAGAACGAAAATAGCAGAGCAAGTAGGCTGGCGTGTGTGTGTGTGTGTGTGTGTGTGTGGTTACAATAAGCTGAATAATATTTGTTTATTTTATTTATTTGTTATTCAGATATAATCTTTCAGCACAGGAGCTCTTTTTCAAAGGTACCACATCAGGATAAGACAAAGAACTGAATGAAAGAACTGAATGTGAGCCAAGTACTCAGAGGAGTTTCAATTTATTCATGGTGTACTGCACAAAGTACAGTATGTTATTTTTCTTTGGGGAGGCCCAAGATTATTTCAGTTTTTGAGGAAGGCTTAAAATCTTTTTCATGGATTTGGGGAGACTCACTGACACAAAGTCTATGAACTATTGCCACAGAGGAAGAGGTAACTTCTTCCTGGGTATAAAAGGGAGCACCTTGGGATCTATACCATACAATGAACAAAGGGAGTATTCTATATCCACCCATTATGGAGTATAATGTTCCACTTTCACTGAATGTAACCAATAAGAAAGCCTATTAAGATGTAAAGCTAAATAATACATATAAAAATCAGGAAGCTGCAGACCACCATCCTGTTTAGTCCTCATTAATTTCGAGAATGCCCCGGTGGGCTGCCTTACCCTGCCGTAAAAACGAAGCCAGAAGTCTGTGGACCTGAGTAAACCAAGATTGTGGAAGTGACCAATTATACATCTGTAAGGGATACAATAGCCAGGGTAGGATATTCATCTTGATAATATTTAATCTGCTCCATAATGAAAAAGGAAGAAGTGACCAACATTCCAGATCAACCTTGATACGAGAAACAGTAGCATCCAAGTTATAGTGTTTGAACTTACTAGGGGAGGTACTGAGAAAAATTCCCAGATACTTAAGTTTCTCTTTCCTCTAGGCTAGGCCTAAGTGTTCCACGTCGGCTTTAAAGGTTTTATTATTAAGGGGGCATAATTTCTGTCTTGGTAAGACTGAGTTTATAGTTAGATATAATACCATACTGATAGATGATCTGTAACTGTGAAGGCAGTGAGGCAGCTGGTGAAGAAAGGTGAAGAAGAATATCTTCTGCATAGACTGAGAGTTTGTACTCTGTGTTATTAATTGAAATACCAGTAACCTGAGGTAAAGAGTTAATTTTCCTGATGAGAGGCTCCAAAATAAATTAAATAAGAAGGGAGATAAGGGGCATCCTTGCCTAGTGCTCTGGTACAGAGAAAAAGGCTGGGATAACATACCATTGCACAGCACTTGCACAGTTGGGGAGGAATATAAAACTTTAACCCATTGTGTGAATTCACCGGGATGCCAAATTTGGGTAAAATGGTGAACAAATAATCCCAAAAAACTCTGTCAAAAGCTTTCTTGGTATTCAAGGATACAAACAAAGCAGGGATTAGAAGATCCCTGGATGCCGAGAAAATATGGAATTTTCAGGAGGTGGACAGCAGAGAGTCTGCCCTGGACAAACCCCACTTGTTCCTGACTGATTAATGAATCCCAGACAAGGCCTAGTCTACCTGTGAGTACTTTAGAAAGAATCTTTAAATCCACATTGATAAGTGAGATTGGTCTGTAGTTAATAAGCAACAAAGGATCTTGGTCCGGTTTGGGAATAATTACAATAACGGCAATAGTTAGTGACGGATCAGGTATGCCCTTTTTAAAAATGGAATCATATGTGTTTAAGAGGATAGGGGCTATGTTCACAAGTCTTCTATGTGGAATGGCATAGAATGCCTTACTGAAATCCAGGTAGGCCATATCCACTGCTCCCCCTGATCCACAACTTTAGTCACCCAATTAAAGAAACCAATTAGATTTGTTTGATATGACCTTCCCACTGTGAATCCATGCTGTCTCGGATCCTGTGCTCCACTGGATTCAAGGTGCTCCACAATCCTTTGTTTAAGTAGTGATTCCATAATCTTCCCCAGTATCGAGGTGAGGCTCACTGGTCTGTAGTCTCCAACCTCCTCCCTACTGCTACTTTTGTAAAGAGGGACTACATATGCCCTCCTCCAGTCCTTCAGAACCACTCCTGTGTTTTATCTATTTATTTATTTGAATTTTGATAACTGAGTGGGCCCACTGAGACAGTCAAGTCCCTTTTTAAGGGTCAACCTGGGAAATAAAGGCAATTCCATGAGTAGG
This sequence comes from Neoceratodus forsteri, assembly GCA_016271365.2. NCBI lineage: Eukaryota > Metazoa > Chordata > Ceratodontiformes > Ceratodontidae > Neoceratodus > Neoceratodus forsteri. The sequence goes on along the minus strand of CM028136.1, from coordinate 117,917,721 downwards.
TACAAATACAGTTGGATACAAGAGGTAAAACACAAATCAAAAGAGTACAATCAGTGGCAGGAGAAGAATGTATATGTATATATATATATATATATATATATATATATAAAGGTGTGTTAATGAGTAGACAGTCAGTACACTCAGTTGCAGGGCAATGAATTCCATGATGGTCCAGTGCCCAAAATCCTATGATTGTGCTTTGGACCACTATAATGAAGGCATGGTATTGCTGTACTGAGGCAGGCAATTCTGTGCAGTATCGAGTGACTCACTGAACAGGGCTGCCAGTGGTGCTGCCAGCACCTCCCATAGTTCCCTTAATTTTCTAGGATGTATTCATTCTGGTCCCATTGCCTTGGCCACTTTCTGTTTTACGAGTTCTTTTAGGACTTGCTCTTCCATAAATGGACTGGTGTCCATCTCCCTTCTATATTTGTTCATATTACCAAACTGCCGTCCCTCATCTTCTTCTTCTGTGAATACAGAACTAAAATATTTGTTAAGTACTGATGCTTTTTACGGGTCCCATTCCACACACTTTCCTTCTTCCCCTTTAAGCCTTACTATTCCACCCCTGGTTTTTCTCCTTTCACTAATTTATCTATAAAAAGTCTTGTCTCCTTTTTTTTACCTCCTGTGCTATTTTTTCCTCTGTTTGTGTTTTGCACTCCTGACTGCTTTCCCTGCCTCCTTCTGTTTATCCAGATACACCACCATGTCCTCCTCCTGCTGTGTTTCTTTGTATTTTCTGAAAGCCATTGGTTTTGCCCTTACCTTTCTGGCCACTGCGTTTGAGAACCGCAGTGGCTTTGTCTTTCTCTTGCCCTTGTTTACTTGCCTAATGCAAAGGTTTGTTGCCTCTACTATGGGACCTTTCAGATGGGCCCACTGCTACTCCACTCCCCCCTTTTGTCCCTCCTTGCCAGGGCATGCTTGATACATATCCACATCTTAGTAAAGTGTGACTTGACTCTGCCACTTAATTTATGCTGAACCACACTGTGTAATGATCACTGGATCCCAGGTGTTTGCCCACCCTGGGATACAGTGAGAAAGTAGGCTGTTGGTTAAATAGGATCTGCAGCTTATCCTCTAGGTAGGGAAATGGGCAGACTAGGTGGGCCAAGCGGTCCTTATCTGCCGTCAAAGTCTATGTTTCTATGTTTCTATGTTTCCTCAATTCTGTCCCCATTGGTGAGTACCAGGTTGAAAATCACACTCTCCCTGGTGGGCTCTCGCACTATCTGCCTGAGGTCTGCCCCTTCCACAGAGTACAGGATGTCCCTGCTCTTGGCTGAGGCAGCAGCTGGGGTGATCCACTCCACATCTGGCAGACTGAAATCACCTATCAGCAGCACCTCCCCTTTAGCTGCCATAGTGTGAATGGATTCCACTAGAACTCTGTTCACCTTCTCCCCCTCTACTGGCGGTCTGTATATCTCACTTGTGCTAAGAGCAGTGCCATTTCCCATCTCTAGGGTAACCCAGTGTACCTCCACTCCCCCTGCATTTCCTGTATCTCAGTCACCCTAATACCATCCTTGAAATAAAGAGCTACCCTCTCCCTTTTTACCCACCCTGTCTCTTCTAAACAGAGTATAACCTGGTACTGCTACATTCCAGTCATGGTTTCTAGTATACCATGTTTCAGTACTGGCTACAATTTTTAGATTAGCCTCCATTATCAAAGCCACCGGGTCTGGGATTTTATTCCCTAGGCTGCAGGCATGGGTATATGTGGCCTTTCATGTCTGTCCATTTGTCCTTTTATCATCCCTCTGCTGTCTTTTTGCCTCCTGTTTGTCCTTATTGTTTTCAACCCCCGTTCGCTTGTCCTCCACTGTTCTCCCTTCTATGGGCTTTCTTTCCTCTGTCGATACCATAACTTTATGATCCTCCATGGTTATTTCACTATCCTGTGGTGGTGGGCAGTTTGGTTCCCCCTGTATTCTTCTGTAACCCCCACTTGCTAGTTTAAATGCTTGTCAATAAAGCATTTAAACTGTTCACTGAGGACTGCAGTCCCCTCACTGGACAGGTGTAGGCCATACTCTTTGCATAGGGCCACATTCCTCCAGGTGGGTCCCCAGTTCCCAATGAAGCCAAAACCTTTTTCTCTGCACCAGCTCTCCAGCCAAGCATTGAAGTCCTTGGTGTGGAGGTTTCTAGCCTCCCCTTTTTTGTGTACAGGCAACACCCCTGAGAAGGTCATGGAGCTTGCTACCTGTACAAGGTCCATCCCCAACTTCCTGAACTCCTCCTGCACCCTTGCTGTCTATGCCTTGACTCCAGCCCGGTCATTTGTCATCCAATGGACAATAACATCAAGCTTCCCCTGCCTCGCTACTGCTTTAACAATTCTCTGGATTCTCTTCCTGTCCCTCTGAGCTGTGCTTCCTGGTAGACACTTTACCTCCCTTTCCTGCAGTGTTCCTGTCCCTAATTCCACCAATTCCAAACCTCCTGGTCTGTGCTCCGAAGACAATCAGTGCAAACCAGTTTCAACCACCTCAGGCACTGTCTGGGTCTAATACAAAACTCACCTAAACTGCAGTAGTTACAATGAAAAATCCTCAGCAACCAGTGAATACTTCATTTTACCAAAAATATTTTGATTCAAAATGTCACCAAAATACTAGTAAACAACAAACCAGCAGTCCCCAGAAACAAACAGATCTGCAGTATCTGAATCCCTGTGGATTTAAACTCCCAATCTGCAAGTACATAAGCAGTATTGCAAACCCCTTTGTGATTCAAAGAAGCAGTAAGTTTAACATTTAAAGTAAGATATACCTCCCTCAGACTTGAGCAAGATTGTGCTTTCCTCCAGATTCCCAGTTCAATATTGTTTCTCCTTCCCATCTCCCAGTTCAGCTTTTTCAAAGCCACTTCCACCTTCAAAAGATGGGCCTTTCATGGGCATCGTATTGCTTGAACAAAACCCTCCCAAGCTTAAACACACAACAGACAATTTCAGAGGTATTGTAAAATTATGCCAAAGGCTTTGCTTGTCTTTATTAGATAATATCATTTAACATATAAATAGCATTCAATGATTGATTGCAGTATATAACAAATAAAAGTTGGATAATATACAAAAAAAAATTCACACTTAACTTTCATAAATCTAACATATAGTTCTACCTTGTTCCAGTTACAATTGATATAGTAAGAGTCCAGTAATATTGTTCTGATTACCTGTTTTGTGGTAGAATTCAAAGCGGAGGTCCCATTTGATCAGTTTTTCATGGGGTGAGCTAAAGTTGCCATTTCCACCTGAGCGAAACTTTTGCGAAATGTGGCAACTTTCACTGAAGTTTCCAAGCTTCTGCCAGTGGTAGATCGGAAAATGTTTGAATGTTTGGGGCCAAATTTTGCTCTGTTCCACCCAGCCCAAGAACACCCCTAATTCCTATGGCCAACAGACCCTCCCCCAACCAAATGTAACCCCCTCAGTGGTGCCCCCAACTCCCGCCCAATCACCCGGCACCCAATGTATTTAATAGCCAACCAAACCCTGGTGGCTAGTTGCCCCTACCCCCACCTGACCACCCACCAGTGTCCCACCCAGTATTATTAGTCTAATCTTGGACCACCTAGGCATCAACTTGGTAAGTTACAGACAAAGATTCTGGAGCTTCAAATTTGCAGCCGGTACATGACCCAGAGCAGTGGGTCAACAATTGCGGGGCCCATGTTGGCGTAGGCTAAAACCCGAAGGATATAGTGGCCCTGAGGTGGCCGGGTTAATCATATAGGAACAATTTCTGAACATCCTACCCCCGGGAATTTAGCGCTGGGTCTGCAAACAGAAGATCACCACACTAGCAGAGGCTAAGAGGATCCCAGAACAAGTGTTGGATGTTGAACTCTCCTCTTGCCCAGTGACCCAGCCTATGAGATCCACCTGGGAAGATGGGGAACTGTCCCAGGATCCAGACTAAAGGAGTATTATCTGGAACTGTAGAGGGACTTTGGGCATTTGGGGTGGTTATGGGCCAAATAAGGGTCAGATTCTGGGAAGGACGTCAACCCAGCAGCCTAGGGAGACATTTCCTGAGGGACCACTGCCTAAACCCGGAGGCTTACCCCATAGCCAAGACACAGGGGCATGTTTCTCATGTGGACAGAAGAGACACTTTGCAAAGAACTTCCCCCACATGGACTGTACCTTCATAGACTGCACATTTACAGATGTGTATTCACTTTGCAATGGGGGGGGCTCTGAGTCCCAAGATTTTGTGATCCTTGTTGAGGTAGAAGGGATAGAGATGGAGGCTCTGGTGGACTCAGAAAGCCATCAGACACTTGTCAGAGTGGCTTTTGTGAACCTGCAACACTGGCAGGACCAGAGACCCATACCTATCTGATGTGTGCATGGGGATGTAAAGGCCTACCCTAGTGCTATGGTTACGTTTACCCTGGGGGGCCAAACAGATACCATAAAGATGGGGCTGCCCCAGGGTTACCCTATCCAGTGTTACTGGGAGAGATTGGAAATGGTTTGATGACATATGGAAAGCAGACTTATCTTGGTAATTACCCAGTCTAAGGGTGGTGAAGGGGGGAGATCAGTCATCCAAAGCCAGGGGAAATCTTTCCCTTCCCGGACCCAGGGATATTTAACCCCCAGATGAGAACCTGAAAATCTAAGTGAGAACATAGGGCAGCAAAGGAAAGGGGACTGGAAGGGGCAGGTGCAGAGGAGGGAGGTGAAGCTAAGGCAATAACAGATCCAGACCCACATCCAGCCCTCACCCTCACCCACCTAACCACAGTCCCGGAGGGCCATTCTTATCAGAGCATTGATAAAAGAACAATGGGCCAATGGCATACTCAGCTGGGCATACAGCCAGTTGGCTATTAGGGAAGGGGATGTGATAGATGAGGATCGGGCAGCATGCTATACTCATTTTGAGTTGCAAGGGGGTATCTTGTATCAAGTTAGCAAGGAGGCCCAGACAGAGGAAATCTGGCATCAATTGCTGATCCCTTGAGTCTTTCAGAGGGAATTACTATGCCTCACTCACTCCATTCCTGTGGCAGGCACTGTGGGGTAGAGAATACACTAGTCCAACTATTACCCTGATTTTTTGGCCAGGCATCTATCGACATGTTAAGGATTATTGTGCATCCTGCTCTGAGTGACAGCTAGTAGCCCCAAAGGGCAGTCAAAAGGCCCCTTTAGTGCCGCTACCCATTATAGAGGCACCATTTGACCGCATTGGGGTAGATATAGTGGGACCCCTTGAAAAGAGCACAAGGGGGCACCAATACATTCTGGTGATTGTAGACTACGCTACCCAGTACCCTAAGGCCATCCTGTTATGAACCAATTCAGCCAAAATTGTAGCCTGGGAACCATTAAAGGTCTTTAGTCATATGGGAATACTGAAGGAAATGTTGACTGACCAGGGACTGAACTTCATGTCCCACCTGACTCAGGAGGTTTGTACTTTATTGGGAATTAGCTCCATAAGGGCCTTAATTTAACATCCCCAAATAGATAGCCTAGTGGAGTCATTCAACAAAACCCCCAAAAAGATGCTTCAAAAGTTTATAACCACTGAGTTCAGGAACTGGGACAAGTTACTTCCTTTACTGATGTTTGCAATGTGGGAGGTCCCTAAAGCATCTACAGGATTTGCTCCTTTTGAACTCCTTTACTGGCACCATCCATGAGGTTTTCTTGATGTAGTAAAATAGAAGTGGGAGAAACCCAACCCCAAGACTGAAAATGTGGTGCAATATGTCCTGCAATTGAGGGAAAGATTAGAGAGGGTGGGGAAATTTGCCCAAGAGAATCTGGTGAAAGCTCAACAAAGACAAGAGTACTATTATAATCAGGGAGCCTGGTTGAGGGAATATAAACCAGGGGATCAGGTACTAGTTTTGTTGCTGAGCAGCCAGAAAAAACTTCTAGCCAAATGGAAGGGGCCTTACAAAGTTACCCTGATGGTGTGCCCAGTTGACTATGAAGTTTGCCAGCCACATAGGTAAAAAGAGACCCAGATCTACTATGTTAATTTGCTGAAACCCAGGAACCAGCAGAACAGCCTATTGATTTCCCCTGGACCAGACATTGTTGATCTGGGATTCCAAGTGCCTGATGAGGGTCTGGGGATACAAGTCCCAATGGGAGAACAGCTGTCTCACACACAGAAACAGCAACTGGGAGCGTTGGTAAGCCAGTTGTTAGATGTTTTCTCCTCCATCCCAGGGACAACCCATATGATAGCTCATCATATAGAAACAGAGCCAGGGGAGAAAGTGCAGCAGCAACCTTATCACTTGTCAGAAGCTGCATGAGAAACCATTAAGAAGGAGTTACAGGACATTCTCAAGTTGGGGCTGATTGAGGAATCCAGCAGTGATTGGTGTAGCCCTATAGTGTTAGTACCAAATAAAGGCGGGGTTACCCGATTCTGTATTGATTTTTGTAGGATCAATGCCATCTCGAACTTTGATGCCTACCCCATGCCCCGGATAGATGAACTGTTGGATAGACTAGGGGAAGCCAAATACATCACGACTGTGGACCTAATGAAGGGGTACAGGCAAATCCCTTTGACCATGGAGTCTTGAGAAAAGACAGCATTTGCTACCCCCTTTGGGCTATACCAGTTCCATACCATGCCTTTCAGCTTACATGGGGCACCTACGACCTTTCAAAGGCTCATGAATCATCTTCTGTGACCCCATGCCCACTATGCAGCTGCTTACCTAGATGATGTGGTCATACACAGCGCTGACTTTGAATCTCACATACACAAGGTGACAGCAGTACTGCAATCCTTATGAGAAGCAGGGTTGACAGCCAATCCAGCAAAGTGTGTTTTGGTCAAAGCTGAAATGAAGTACTTAGGGTACTGCATAGGTATCAGACAGGTGAAACCCTTGGTCAGTAAGGTCCACGCCATAGCCAAGTGTCCGATACCCACCACAAAAACCCAGGTGAAGGCCTTCCTAGGACTAGCAAGATATTACTGCAGGTTCATACTGAACTTCTCCACCCTTGCCAGCCCCCTTATGGATCTCACCAGTAAATCTGCCCCCAATAAGGTCCAATGGTCTCATGAGTGTGACCAGGCCTTCACACAGTTCAAAGTGACCCTGTGCAGACAGCCAGTTTTATACAGTCCTTATTCCAACAGGACCTTTATCCTGCAGACAAACACCTCTGAAGTGGGTCTAGGAGCTGTGTTCTCCCAGGAGTTTGAGGGGGTGGAACATCCTATCCTCTACCTCAGTCAGAAACTCATCCCCCAGGACAAGAACTATGCGGTAATAGAGAAAGCATGTCTCATGGTCAAGTGGGATGTGGAAGCCCTCTGCTACTACCTGCATGGCTGGCATTTTATCCTGGTTACAGATCATGCCCCCCCCTTAGGTGGCTACAATTGATGAAGGATGACAACCCCTGCATCACCAGGTGGTACTTGGCCCTGCAGCCTTTCTCATTTATGATTCACCACAAGGCCAGGACCCAGAATAGAAATGCAGACTTCCTGTCATGGGGGGCAGAATGGTCAGGGTCCGATCAACTGTGCCTTCGCACAAAGGGGGGAGGTATGTTACAGGGTAAACCCTACACTAGGAGGCAAGGGGTTAAGATCCTTGCTGAGGTTGAGAAAATGCAAGGAATGCAACATGAACAGGTGGGGGGTCCCTCCTCAGGTGTTTCTGATTAGGGGGATTGCTGAAAAGAAGACTGAATCCAGCAAACAGTGAGTTGGAAGCTGGAAAACTGCTTTAGAGAGGAGAAGCTCCCAGGCAGAGATCTCTGCAAGACAGAGGCTGACATTTAAGAATGGAAACAGAGTAGAATGCCCAAGGAGAATGGTTAGTTGCTGGACAGAGCAGTTGGGAAAAAAAGCTTAACCCTGCAGCTGAGGAAGAGACTATTTCTAGAGCAGGGAACCCTGAGGCAAAGAAGCAGCCCAGCCAGCTGGAGCCATGAATAGGTTGACCTGCAAGTATTGTCTTGTTTGAGACTGTGCATTCAGAAGCTGCTGCTGCTGGTCCACATAAGTGGTTCAAAGACTCCTTTGGTTAAGTCAGCCTGTGAGAAGCTGTTTTGTGTTAAGCATTTGTGTTTCCTGACCAGGCTGGAAAAGTTGAAGTGACAGTTTATAATTTTTCTGGAGCAGTAAACTACATTGTCTTCTGAGAACTTCAAAGGCAGTGTGTTGCCTCTCCATCTACTGTAGGCCAGCTTGGCATAAACGTATTAATATTTTTAATAAAATAGTCCCAAATATATTGACAATTTTGCATGCAGACTTGAGTTTGGCAGAAACAATGCAGTGCAAGGTAGGGCATGTGGTTATGCGACACTGCTTTCTTTTGAATCCTTGTCTTGTTTGGTTTCAAAATCTACTGGCCAAGCATAAATACACTTAAACACTTAACATTTGTTTTGTGTTAAAGCAGTCTATCACAAAACTTTTTGTTGCCACAGGGACTGAAACAAAAGATGGGAGAACAGGTGCAAATTATCCCATTCACCTAAATGGGGAACTAACTACACTATAAAGCCTTTTTGCAAGTGGTAGGTGAGGTTTTTCATTGTGAGCATACTTTCATTCAGACTAGTTTTGATTCAAACAGCCAAGGATTTCTGGATGGCCCTGCCGATTTTAAACTTGAATAATCTAGTTGGTAACACTGATCTTGCTTTTAGCAATCTACCACTTAGATGCTCACATGCAAAAGACTACAATAAAAAATCTGACTAAAGTCTGAAAACAAGCTTATAAAACACATAAAATGTATCTTAACATTTATCTTTAACTAACCAAAATCATGGCAGCCAGAGTAAAACAAAGATAAGTTACATGGTACCCCGACTACTGTATAATGTAGTAAAAATATATTGGTATTTTTTTAAATTTTTCGTAACCTGGTAAGGCCCACTAGGCAGAAGTGCTTGTTTTCAGGGGCAACCCAGGAGTACTGGAGAGGTTAAGTGACTTGTTCAGAGTCACACAGTATGCAAATGGAGTTTGTGGGACTCAAACCCAAGTCTGCTGGATGTACCAAGCTCTTTCACAGTTTGTTGCTCTAACCTCTAGTTTGTACTGCCAGCCCCAATAAACCGCAGATTTAATGTTTAAATATGTGATTTTAAAAATAGTGTACAGTATCAACAGTGCAAATTAGGAACATTAAACACTTGAACAACATGTTACTAAAACTCAATTATTCACCACTCTGTCTGCTTATTTTTTCTTGTACGAAAGTGGGTGATTAGCTGGCAGAGCACTTTAAACAGCTGTTTATTAGGCTTCATTATTCTACATCCAGAAAGAGAAAAAAATATTTCTCCTGGATTTATTTAATATTGATTTGCTGTGGCTCACTTTATGGAATCTATTTAACACTGTATAAGGTAGATGTTTTTAGATTTTGGAAGATAGTCAATGCTTACGATAGCTTATCAATTTAGTATTCATTTTAGGAACAAACTTTTCTTTATGTTTTAAACATATTCAAGTGGCAGTGAATTCATTTAGCAGTTTATATAGACTAATACATGCTGCAGAAAACATTAACAGATTTATTGTGAAGCACTTAGGGTCTATAGTTGAACTATTGAAATTTTCCAGCAATTTTTGCAGAAAACTCCACAATTATGGGTAACTTTTTCTGCAGTTTTCCAATGTGCCCTGGTTATCATTATGGTTATTTACAAATTAAGGTGACAGCCTGGACTATCCCAGCCTTAAAGAATGCCTGCAGTGGGCAAACTTTCAACTATATAGGAGTAATTACAGTAGCTGAAACAAGCTACTAAGCAACTCAGAGTAAACAAAAATGTCACCTCTTTTTAATCCCTCCTCCAAATACAGGATTCTGAAGCATGCAAGTGCTGTTCATTTGTAATACCAAAGGCTATGTAAATATGGGAACTGATCTTCCTACTAGATGCTGGTGAAGTGGAAAAAAATGATGTAATTCATGTGGCACATCATGTAGCCAGTAAATTTTCATTTTGAAGTTTGTGCAATTGCATGGATTTTACCACATGAATTGCTGTAATACCTACCCACTATGCACATTTTACTATGTGAATTGACACACTTAAGTCAAACATTCAGTGCAAAGTGAAAACTGTAGCAATTTGCATAATAAAACATGTCAAACGTGTGGTGAATTGCATAGTACACAATTTACAAATGCTATGTGTGGCACGTAGCAGGAAAATTTGTCACAATTTACCTGCGAATTTTAAATTCACAACATAGCTTCTTCTTCCTTCACAAATGTAAATGAACATGGATCTTATTTATCTACCACTTTAATAGTCCTGTATTATAGCTATAATTACTTGTGGGACTGTGCATTGGCCGGTAATGTCTTGATCCATATCTGTATCTTTGTACCTCCTTGCAAAAAAGTGATACCACATCTTATGGAGATATCCAGTGGTCCTAATGGTTACACACTTTAAATATCAGTCTAATTATCCACTGTTATAACAATAATAATAATAATAGTAAGTATACTAACAGTTCATGCTTCTGACATTTTAATTTGTGCTTAAAAAAATTGAACACTTTTGAATAGTTTTCCTTGTAAAACATAGTAGCAACAGTGTTAGGCAATGTAGGTTACAGTAACTTCTGCAATATAATGCTGGTATGATTTTCTCCTGCAGTCTATTGCAGCTTCACTTGAGCCAAATATGAGCATTTGTATTGTATGAGACTGAATATCTGTAATTCCCAGAGTGGATAAAGCTCATTATGCAGTCTTCATGCATAACATCAATACTAATTCAGCCAATGGAAATTCTTCTTACTTATTTAGGAAGTATTTAAACAGAAGGAGCTTATTGAGCTAGGAATAGCTCCTTTCCAAATGAATTCTGTGGTATGCTTGCAGGGGGCGTTTTAACACAATGAAGTGTTTAAATAGTGTACAGTTCAACATGCATGAAGTGCAAAATTCCCCCAAAAGACGTATCATCAGCAGGGCAGAGTAAACAACAATAGCAACATTTTAACAGTGTTTACCCAGTTACCAAAGACTAAAATAAAAAAAAATAAAGATAAACAGAGACAGAGTCAAAAATTAGAAATGTAACACCATAAGCATTACTCAAAGTAGACATACAGTATCACAAGGCACCAAGTGATCCAACAGCAGTTTCTAAACAGATTACAGTACCATGTACACTTAGAGTGTTAGATATGGAGATGGTAATATGTACAACTACAGGTCTGGCTGATAAGGTCTTGCAGCCATGTTCTAAAGAGAATTGCATGTGATCATTTTACATTCAGTGTCATCCACTAGGATAAAGCACTCTGCGTGAGATCATACAGTTTACTGTGCGACAAATTCCAGTTATTACCATTGGATTCTGCAGTGTCCTGCAAGATATTCCAGCAAAATCTTTGATATTGTGCTTGATCCTGGTGGACAGCACTGAAAATCAATGGGCATGCTATTCTCAGAGAATGCAATCTATAAATGCAACCTGCCTGATAAGTTGCTGTCTAGCTTATGGTGGTAAGGAAAGTTCATAAGAATCGCTTTTTGAAAGCATTGGCCAATTGAAATTGTAATATGGATGCCTTCCACCAAGATCTCAGTACAAGCAAGTGACATCCTTTTTGGCCATGTACCAATGCCTCTGTACTGGGGATAATTGTCATGTACCTGTCCAAGGCATTTGACCTGATAGGCCACCAACTACTCTATCAGGGATACTCCAGCCAAACTGGCAATCCATGTAATGTTTTGTTAGCTACTGGCATAGCAGCCATTAGAATGTTCTCTGAACAACATCAACTGTGACCGTAGGCTAATTTACAAGAGAATATCACAGTATTACAGTGATCTATCCTTGGGTCTTTACTAGTCTCAGTTATGCAAAGAATGTACATAGTGCACAGTACATATATAGGGGAGCAACCCAGGATGCAGCACGGTGTCTTGAGTTACTTCCAGACAAAAGCAATTATTTACTATTGAAATTGCCTTGTTTACTGTAATAATGCTACCTCAGTATGCTACAGTAATGCATTGCACCCTGACCATCTCCAATGTATATGCACATAATTATGTTATTTACAGTACTGCCCCATCCCTGAACCAAATACTCACCAGTAACCATCAAACAGAATTCAATAAACTTAAAAAAAATGGTTCTCTCAAAACAATGTTATCCACAGTTCACCCAAAGAAAAAAAAAACATAACCATTAGTTCCTCCCATGTGCTACGGTAAGTAACCAACCTACCTTTTAGCTGGACCACTAAAACATCTTACTTGAAAAAGTCAACACCATCAAGTACCTTTTGTTACTATAGAGCTTTTTCTCATCTGAGTCTCATCTGGTGGAACCCTCCGTCCCATCACTGACCTTCTCATGGACTTACAGAAATCCACCAGTTACTCAAGACCACAGAGTTGTGTCTGGCCAGTTGTTTCAGTCAGATGAGAACCTGCTGGGGGTGCCAACTTGGATGTCTGGTATTTTCCTCCTTCCTCCTGGTTTTCACCCCAGGGTACTGGCATATAGTGATGTGGTTGTACATTTGTGCATTGCATGCATGCATACATGCATGACAGACCTCTGGTGGTGGCTGTTCTTCTTCTTGTGCTCCTTATTGTGCTGCCAGATGTTGTCCACCAGTCTTCAGTCATGTAGCAAGAGCAGCATCTCCCTCCCAGAGAAAGGAGAGCACTCTTTATGAGGCTCAATCCTTCCTCCTCCTGGCCAGCCCACAAATGACTAACACTTATTCTCCAATGCAGCTCACCAGCATAGAAAGCAGTTGCTCTACTGCTGTGCTATCAAGCCAGCTGCATTCAAATACATTAATGTATAGCTGAACCGGTACCTGACCTAGAGAAAACATGTAATCCATACTCATCCACCATGAAGCCTTACAGTACATGCTGTATATGGAGCTAAACAGTGGTTAAACAATTAGACCAGGAAAAAAACTTGTACAAGAAATAATACTCCCATTACTGGCCTGTGTTTGCTTATCTACTACAGTGCAATATAAGGTGTCCTAGGATGTGACCATCCTGTATGACAAGGTTTGAACAAACTACAGATTACTGTCTCATCAAGTAAATTCACAAGCACATTGACTCCTGTATGACTACCTTTAACAGATGAGCTGCACCATCCAATTTTTCCCATATACAGTATGTGCTCACGACCTTCCATTAGAGTAACTTTGACTTTTTCTTAATCCCAATGATAGTTATCACACATCCTCAGTAAAAATTCATTTTGTGATAACCAAAGCCAAAAGGTATTGTGTCAGATAGATGTAAATTTGAATTTGAACCTGTGTACCAAAATTCAAACTACCTGTATAAACTGCCCATGTCTTGCAACATATCTTTTATTTGCCTATGGAATCATGTTATAAAGTGTGGTGCACAGCTTGCATCTCACAATACCCTCATGAAAACTAAATTTTGCATCTTGAGAGTTAATCCCAGTCAATAACATTCAAACTTGTTGTGTTCATCGTTGAGGGTTTTGCTATGTGAATTCATTGATTTTCGAAGTGTATGACTAACATTTAAGGCTGGAAAATTTACTTCCTCACCTCTGTATCAGAAGAGAGATGTTAACATGCATCATAAAATATACTGTATGCTTTCAGAGCTACAAATTCAAACAATTATGCTTCCTTTAGAATCTTGAACGTCCCCTGGGGTTGGCTTACTGGAAAACTACAGAACAGTCAGGAAGTCTAGTACTTACTGATTACAGCAAAGCACCTTCTACTTTGAGCTCTATTTAAATAAAAATTAGCTACAATGTGTTCTGCTGAACAGTGAATAGTAAGTGGCTAGCAACTTTAGAACTTATTTGAGGCAGTGTTTAAAGATAGCAAAAGGCCCCTCATTGTGTTTAACTCCCACACAAGGTTTTCAATTTCTGATCAGTGCAAAAGGAAAGTCTGCTCCTTCATGATGCAACCAGAATACAGTTACTTTGAATTGCAATTATTAACAAAAAGGTGGACAGAGGGCACACTGGGTACCTGTAATTGATCGAATTCGATGAGCTTATTACTACAGATTTAGAAGGATATTGGATTCCTATATACTGTATGCTTAGCATAAGTACAAACTGTGGTTTTATGGTAAGAAATTATTGTGAAACAACATCTTGAATTGCTTTGGGCAATCATTTGAAATGCAACATATGGTAAGTGAGAAAATAAAAAATTAGATACACACTTACTCTAGAACTGATTGCAGTGATGCAAGAACATGAAAAGGTTCAGAGACTGAAAAGCCCTTAAGTAATCTGATACCCAAGCATTACCTAAAGTTTTTACATTTTATTAGGTTGTGTTTGCTTAAGAAAGAAACATGATTTCTCATAATCCATAAACTGTATGTACTGCTGGGCAGAATTTAAATTATGCATATGACATACAGTAGCTCAAAATTGCAATTTCCACATCTGTGCAATTTTTTTCAAACTTCACAAAAGTTGTGTGAATTCATCAATGGTGCACACTGTATGCTCAAATGGCAAAAAGTTTAAACTCAGTAATAGATGTGTTGTTTGGAACTTCTAGAAGAAAAATTCATAAAGTGATTGGAACTTTTTATAAGACAAATTCATAAAGTGATCATTTTGTCTAAATTGTGCATTTAGTTCAAACCCTTTTATTAAAAAAGAAATGTGTAGTTTGAAACACATATTTGCAAAATATATAAAAGTGCCAATTGTTGACCAAACTACTTGCTTAAAAAATAAGTTTTAAACATGTGACGTGGGATTTTTATCCACAGAACATATGAAAGTGAGCACCTTCTGTCTGAAATATATATATATATATATATATATATATATATATATATATATATATATATATATATATATATATATATATATATATATATATATATATAGATATATTATATATAATTCAGGTTTTTGAGCAATGCACATTTTGGGATTTGTATCTACATACTATGTGAAAATGTGTGTTTTCAGATAAAAAAGATGCTTAAAACAAAATTGTACATTTTAGAATTTACAGATTTCAAATATATTTAGAAAATGTCAAATTTAATTGTGCACATCAGCAAAATTATAGAAAGTAGAATTTTCTAATTTTACCCAGATCAAATTATAGATTCTAAATAGAAGTGCTGCTGTTAACAACTTAGAGCATACTAAATATAGCATAAAAACTGATTAACATAGTTTCCTATTGACAATGTAGTATAGTCAGACCTCTTTAATCTGTGCCTTATTAGTTTGGAGGTCTGGTTGTATGCAAGTATAACACACTACATTGAATTAATGTATTGTAATCTGACTAGCCCAGAAACTTGTGTTTACATATACATATCAACAAGTCAATGTGCATATTGTCTGATGTTTAGGGACCTAAATTGAAATTCCTTACAACTTTTGAGGCAAAAATTAAGAGTAATGACAGCTTTCAAACTGTATAAGGGAATCATTAAGAATCATGTGCTAGATTCACAAAAAGTCACAAAGCACAGCGCAAACGTTTGTGCTGTGCCTTGCAATTGTGCAGGTGTTAAAAGTTGTTATTCACAGTCAGATAGTGCACGGCACTATCTGACTGTAAATAGGGCTAGGTTGAGGCAGCAGTAACCCAGTACCACTAGCAATACCCCACTGGCACCACTCAAATATTCACTGAGGAGAATGGCCCCACAATGAATAGTGCATGTGCACTATTTTCTATTCACAAAGACAGCCATGCAAATAAGTCCATTGGGCATGCAAGATGCTAGGTGACCATTTGCATGCCCATTATGGGCTTATTTGCACAGGCTGTGAGGAACATTGTGTGCTCCCCCAACTGATAGGCAGCCACAGCACCTAGTGGCCAGTGGTCCCTCCCAATGCCTATCTCATTTCCGAATGTTAGAATTAAAGTATTCTCTAGTGGCTCCCCTTCCCCTACTTATCACCAGATGGATATATAAAAAATGAATGTCCCTGGTAGTAGTGGTTCCCCCCCAGGCTCATCAGACAGATATAAAAAAAATAATGCCTCTGGTGGTAGTGGTCCACCCTGTGTTCACCAATAGCCACCTGATATTAAAAATATAAGTTATCCCTGGTGTCCAGTGGTCCCTACCCCCCCATCTGATCACCTGCCAGATATATAAAAACAATTTCCATGGCATCTAGTGCTCTCTCCCCCACCCAATCACACTCCTGATGTTGGCATCATATACCCTGGTGTCCTGGGTAACCCCCCATCCCAATCACCTGTATAGTAAATATAAACATTACTCTGGTGTCTAATGCCCCCCCCCATCCCTGATCACTTGCATAGTGAATGATAACCTTTCCCTGGTGGTCTAGTGGACCACCCTCCCCTCCACCCCAGCAGGCAGTGCCCCACCACCACACTGCCCTGTCTCATCCCTGAGCTAGTGACTAGCATAGCCCTCCTCTCTCCATCATGGCTGGGCACCAGCTGAGCTCTCAATGCCTGTATACTGTATACAGTACTTGTTCTTTCATACTGATTGACAGCTCAGAGTGAGCTGTCATTCAATGAGCATGGACTGTATACAGTACACACTCATTGAGAATCCAGTGTGCAGCCATCATGGTGGAGAGAGAAGGGCTTTGCTAGTCACCAGTTTGGGGATGGGACAGGGGTAGCAAGGTGGTGGGGCACTGCCTGCTGGGGTGGGGGTGTAGTGCACAGGAAATGTTAGTGGGCATTTTAGACCAGATTCCACATAAAATGAGTTTACATCATAATACTTCATTGCATATTGTGGCAGGTTATTGTTCTCAGAAGCACACTTATGTATGTGAGTTCATTATCCCCTCATTCTCTGTGCAGCCTAGACATTTTCTGTGCCTTACATTTTCTGTGCCTTATATGTACTGTAAGACTGTTACTCTATAGATAGCAGACTCTGTGTTAGAACCTACACGCTACCATCTCACATTGGCTTTCTCTGTAAATGAAGTAGTAGAGTAAAACTGTGCTGTGCTGTATAACACAGCCACATAAAACCATGAGCACAGGATGTGTTTTCTTTTCTTTTTAATTTTTTATTTAATTAGTAATTGATGTTAAGAATGGTACTAAAATGATGGTACTTACTGATAAGATGGTAATCCCTCACCTCTCTGTTTTAAAGAGCATTTCCTGATCTGGAAAGGGAGAAGTTAATTTGGAACAAACTCTGGTGGTGCAGTAAAATGAGTCCCTATAGAAACAGACTGCTGGTTTAAGTATGTATCTGTATGATGTAAGTGGTAAAACAATGTCAGGAACCAAATTCCCAATTCAGATTGTGTTATTTACATATGCACCCCCCCCAATCAGGTGTCTATGTGGGCAGGATATATAAAGGGAGCCAGATATCCCTACAGACATCAGCCAGCCTTGCTGGTGAAAGGGCTATGAGGTAAGGTAGAGTAGCAGGGCTGAGGCTGGGCCTGCTCCTGTGAGGTAAGCTGGGTAACAGCCCTTACTTACCTGAATGCTTTTATCCTATCCATTGGATCCTGGAGTCCTTACTGAGCTGAACTCTCTGATCCCAACCATTGGAACTAGGAGCCATTACTGAGCTGAATGCTGTGATCTGAGCCATTGGATCTTGGAGCCCTTATTGAGCTGAGTGCTCTGATCCTAGCTATTCAATCAAGGAACTCCTAGGCCCAGATATTCAGAAATGCACCAAAGGCTGGTGTAAGTCCAGCACAGTGCAAATCCAATGCACTGTGGTGCAACAGGAGCCATATTCAGAAGTTGTGGTGGCTGCACTGCACCAGTGCAACCTGAATGAATACGGCACAGGTGCACCATGGCACATCTGTGGATGAGCCATGGTGCAACCAGAGGTGTGCCATGGTGCAAACACAGGTGCACAATGGTGCAGACAGATGAGCCCCAGGGCAACCATGGGGGCAGAGCAACAGAGGGGGGCAGGGCACAGAGAGGTGTCCCAGGAATAGATCCAGGAATCACAGTGTCTGGCCACAGGAAGCCACCACCAGCTGGGCACAGCAAGGTGCACACAGGAACCCAGATCTCCACCCCAGAACACAACAGTGGCACTGACAGTAGGCAACAGGAGGTGCCAATGGTGAACAGAGGGCCACCAAAGTGGCCCCCCTGCAGGCTGCAGTCCGTGCCCCCCTGACACACCCAGACCAGAGCAAGCCACACCAAAGACCATGCAGCCAAGCACACACACCTGCCACACACCCCTGCCAGACACCCCATGGCACCCCAAGGCACAGCCCCCGACCGAGGGGAGGGACATCACCACCACAGTGGGACACACCTCAGCACACAGCAGTGATCCACAGAAGCACAACACATGCCCAGACACATGCACATCACACAGACAGTCACTGGGCTACTGCAGCATGGCTCCTCATGCAACCTGCAAAGCAGACACAGACACAAGCAGGTATGTCAAAAGATAGATATATTGAAAAACAACTATATACAATAGAAGGGTGTGGGGAGGGTAGGGCAGTGAGGGAAGGGGATAGGGAACAGGCTGAACAGTGGAAAGGTGGACTGGAGGGGGAGGTACTGCTGGGGAAACAGGAGAATTCATGGCCCGACTAGCGGCGGCCATGACCTGCTTCCCCTTGCAGTCTTTGCAGCCTCCTGTCCACCAGCAGCATCCTTCGGACCTGCAGCACCACCTCCATGGTCGTTGAGGTTATCAGGATTAATTGGCAGAGTAGCTGGCAGTAGAGGTGCCTCCTGCTCTGCCGCTGGACACCTAGGACAAGGAACAGGGCAGATGATCAGTGCAACGTCCCAAGGAACCATGCCCAGCCACAGCATGCAATGGACACATGGGATCACACACCCCCAGTACCCCCTGTACGGGCCGTACAGGCAACCCACAGGGGGGTGGGCCAACGCCTGCCAGCAATGAGGCACACCACAACAGTGCATAATGGTGGTCCCAACTGCACAATGGCCACCTGACTGTGCTATGGCAGTCACATGGCACAGTGCTCACACAGCACCACATCAACATCAGTGGCAGCCTGGTGCACACCCACCCCACCAACAGCTGGCACATGTGTCCAGTGGATGCACCACAGTGGTGGGCACCATGCACAGTGTGACACACACACTTGCCATGGCACACGACACAGGTGGGAATGCCTACACCCATGCCCCCTCACCCTCCATGTACGGTGCGAAGGACAATGTCAGTGCCTACCTGCTCTCTGTGGCCCCACTGGTGCTGCAGCCACTCCTCCACCGCCACCCTGGGCCGCTGCAGCCTGCATTCCTGACACCACTGCCGCTGCCCTTCTCCTGTCTTCAGGCCCTGGGAATGGAACAGAGACAGGTACACATCAGTAAACAACCACAGCAGCTGCCCACCACCCCCACCGCTGTGCACAGGGTGAGCCCCTGCCTGACACGTCCCATACAGTAGCATTACAATGCAAGAAGTGCAGGGCGATGCCACCCATGATGTTCATGATGGCAGTACACCACCCTACAGGGCATACCAGGCAGCCTAGCCAACACCACAGTACAGCACCAGGGCACACATGCATTAGGGGCCTACTCACCTGGCTGTGGCACAGCCCCATGCCTGACACACACCTCCAGCCTCCTGAGGTATTCTGGGTCCCTCCGTGCCAGGTCACCATAACGGTGGTGACACTGATCCCCCATCCTGGCCACCCCTGTGCACTAACAACAGTGTGGCAGCAATCGCCTGCCACACAGCCACCCAGGGCTGCTGCAGTGGTGCTTGTCCAAACAGTTCGGGTGCGTGGGGCTGGACACAGGTGACAAGGTTGACCAATTCAACCTGCATCCAGTTGGCCGCTCGTGGTGCTCACTGCTGTGCCATGCTTCAGGTGTGAGCCGGTGAGCAAAATGGCTACAGTAGGCACATGTGGCCACAGCATGCACCAGATGCACAGGCTGAGGGGACATGCGCTGTGTCTGCCCATCACGCATTCTCAGAGATGTGTGGCATGGGCATGGCTAGGTGGCGTCACGGGTACGAGAGTCACCCTGGGGCAAAGGTCACAGCAGGAGTCATGGTTCAGATGTCGTACAGTGCGTATGTGCACAATAGCAGGCCTGGCACACAACACGCCATGGTCCCCATCACACAGTCGGTGCACAATTGGTGACAGTAAACCATCCGGTGCATGTGCACTGCTGTCCTGCACACCGTGCATTGCATGCATGCAGCATTGGTGCCGCGACTTGCTCCAGGTCAAAGTCATTCTGCATGAAGCAAATTCGCGATATTCAGCCGCCACATGCAAATGAGCTCCTCAGCAAATGCATGGTGCACTGGGGGAATTAGCATGTCATTACCATTGCGCCAAAGCTCATTTGCATGCGATGCACTATAAAAGTGCCACGGATCAGCACAGGCCATGGACTGGTATTGCATACTTTTGAGGTAAGTTCCACATGCTGCTGGAGCACACTGGGCCTGGCCAACACAGCAGGGGGGTTGGAACAGGGTGCTGCTGCCACTGACACACTGTGCTGTCCATGTTCATAAGAAGTGACATGTCAGACCGTGAGGAGGGTGAGGAGCATGTGCCTGCTCGCAAGCACAGGCCCAATTTCACTAAGCAGAATAAGAGGCCCTGTTCGAGGCCTACCTTGACATAGAGCCTCTGCTGAGTGGAGCCATGCGCACACCACAGGCCAGGGCTGGGGCTTGGGAGGAGGTGGCGTCATGTGTGAACCAGCAGGGCAGCCACCAACAGTCAGTGCAGGAGTGCCGCAAGAAGGTAGGCATAGATGAGGTGCATCAAGGAGAAGGTGGCAGCCATCCATGCATCCCGGAATGCCACCGGATCAGGGCCTGATATGCACCACAACTCACATCGCAGGAGGAGTTGGTGGCAGCCACCAAGCACTGCAGCACTGTGGAGGGTGTGCCTGGTGGAAGATTCCAGATGGGTGGCAGCCCATCACTGCATAGTACATATGTCAGTCACACAAGCCAGTGGCATGGAGGATGCATACACGGGCATGCTGGCATGCATGCTGCCATGCATGTCCTGTGCATGTGTGTGAAACAATGCACATGCCATACTGCCGGACACATGCAGTGACTGTGTGGGGGGGTACATGTGGGCAGTGCATCACTTACACACCTTTATTCTCTTTCAGCACCAGTATGCCTGCGTGCAGAGGATGGCACACTGGCAGAGGCTGTGGATGCAGGACCAGCCCCGTAGGACAAGCCATCCACCTCCAAAGGCATCCGGGGCCTGATAAGCTGCAGTACACCACCACTGTCAAGGTGGATGTCCTGGCCATGGGGTCGGATGAGGCCCTGGATATGTTCTTATAGGATGCCAGTCTCGGTGTCCTCTGCATGAGACACAGATCAGGGCGGGGTCCAACGCCGATGACGACATCACTATCATCCTTGATGGCATGGGCGCTGTTGTGGGGGAGATGCTCATGCCAGAGACCAACACAGGCAGCACGGCCAGTGACCTGACAGAGGGGGAACAGCTGCCTGCTGCCACTGTGGGGGCAGCTGTATGCACTGCCACGACTGTGCTGTGTGTGTGGTGGTGGTGCGGCCATGCAGGCACTGGGCAGCATTCAGCAGCAGGACAGGCAATGGCAGCAGGCTGTGGGTGCCACAGGGCAGCTGGATGCTGGGTCCACCACTGGGGCATCAGCTAGGGACATACCCCATGAGGAGCCCACTGTGCAGTGTCCACCTGAGGGGGGGTCTGTGCAGCATGGCAGGTCACCACAGGAGGATCAGCATCCCAGCCAGGATCCCCAGGATGCTGACCCGCTGGCTGAGCACACTTGTTTGCTGTGGGCCTCCATAAAGCAACAGGTGCAGCTTGCTAGTGGAGTGTGTGCACTGCGTGCAGAGGTGTGCCAGTTGGCTGAGCAGTGTGAGTGGGGCACTGCGCAACTCCTGGTGGGGATGCAGCACATGCAGGAGGCCACGACTGCATCCCTGGATCACATTGCCAATGCCCTCATGGATGGCTTTGAGATGCTGGCTGCCTCAGGGCATGGATGGCCACCATGGACCCCACGCAGTACACTATCCACCCCACCATCCCAGCATCAGGTGACACCCACACTGTTGATGCTGGGCTCTGATGTTGGCATCTCAGGCACACCTGGGGCAGGCCTGTTTGGGCCCTACACACCCCTGTACAGACCTGGTTGTGGTCCCATGGTTCAACCCCTGGGGGCCTGTTGCAAACACCCCGAGGCTGATGGGCAGCCTGTGGCTGCTGATTAGCCCTGGTGTGGCCATCCCTGTGACTATGATGGCCACGGTTCTGTGTGGTGGCCCTGATGTGTGTGCCGCCCTGACAGTAGTCTGCTGCTGCTGCCCTGTGTGCATACCACTGGTGTGGCACCTATGTATCATGCCACATGCTGCCTGTGTGCGTGCTTGTCAAGCCACTGGACCATGTGGCATGGTCATGATGAGGGCAGTTTAGCACCAGATGCGCCTGTTCACTGGTGCAATGCATTTGATCCCGGCAACATGCCAACGCCTGGGTGTGTGAGTGCATGAGTGCATGTGTGTGTTGTGTGCAGTTGTGTGTGGTTGTGTGCCACTGACTCCTCTACCTGTGCACCATGCCTCTGTGTGTGCATGCTCATTGCCATGCATGCCCCTGCATGTGTGCTATACCTGTGTGCGTGGCTCATGTTTGGGTTTCATGCCACCTAGCTGCATGCACCATAGTGCTCCTGTGCAATGGTGTCCCGATGTTGGCATGCCATCCATTGCAGCCAGGATTCCTCTGCTCAGGGGGGGCTGTCCACTGTCCTCCAGCCCAATGCCTTCTTCGTCCCTACTACTGTCACCCTCATCAGCCTCGACAGCTATCCCACGGTCAATGGCCATGTTGTGCAGTATATAGCAGGCCAGGAACAGGCCACAGGCTTTTGAGGGGCTGTAGTGTAGGGCACCACCAGACCTGTCTAGGCAACAGAAACATGCCTTCAGCATGCCGAATACATGCTCAATGATGTTGCGCGTCCTGGTGTGTGCCTCATTGTAGCGTTCCTCTGTTGTGGACAACAGGCACCAGTAGGTGGTTAGCAGCCAGGGTCTCAGTGGATAGGTGCTGTCTCCTGTGTGGATAATGACATGGTTAGCCCTCTGCCATCCTTTGCTGTGCCCCTTGCCTGTTCCTGGTGCCCTCGCCAGCATGCTCACCCTGCCCTCCTCCATCCCATAACCTGCTCTGCCCGTCACCCCTTTCCCATCCCATACTTACCCACTAGGTGGCCCATGGGGATGTCCTCACTTTTGAACCTGTGGCACAGCACAGAGCTGTGCCAGATGAATGCATCACGTAGGGTGTGTGGCACAGACATTGGTGATGCGCCCCGTGACACCACACACCACCTGGCAGTTGACGCTCGGGCTCTCCTTCCTATTGATGTAGGCCATACCCTCAGGGCCAGGCAGCATGAAGATGCCCATGTGGGTGCAGTCAATGGTCCCAAGCATGCTAGGCATACGTGCTACCCTGTGGAAATACTGAATGGTTGCTGTACACCCCCCATGTGCTGGGCAAATAGATGAATTCTGAAGCACGTAGCAGTGGAGCTTTGAGGAACTGTGTGAGGAGTCATGACGTGGCCGACTGGGTTATGCCTGTGGTGTCCCCTGTTGGTCTCTGGAAGGTACCCGTGGTAAGCAGGCACATGACAGCTGTCACTTTGGTCTCCACAGACATTACGGGGGCTCCGTCTTGTGGGTGCCTGCATCTCCTCACTGTACAGCTCACAGAGCTGCCTCAGAATGGCTCTATTCAGGTGGTACCAGCCCATGATCTCTGTGTTGGAGTAGTTCTTAAAGGTGGTGTGGACATGGTACCACCTGTGTCAGGCATACCGCCGACGGGCCCTTCCTCGGCCATGTCGCTGTTCCTCCTGCCCCCTCACATCCCTCATTACGGCCTCCATCATGAAGGACACACTATCCATGGCCTCTGATGCCTAATATCCCCCTAGACGGTTGGCTGTTGCAGGCTGTGTGCCACCCTGGTGCACTGCCTGGCACTGTGCCTGCCTGTCTCTCTCTTTCTCTCTGCCCCATCTCCCTCTCCACTGCCACCTCTGTCCCTCTCCCTCTGTGGCTGCCTCTGTCTGTCTGTCTTTCGCTTGCTCTGTCTCTCTCTGTCTTTCTTTCTTTCCTTCTTTCTTTTTTTCTGTCTCTCTCACTCTTTCTCTCACCTGGCGTAAGTGCTGTCTGTGTGCTTGCACCCTGTATTTATAGGCTGAAGTCTGCTCGGCACATCTCGGATTTGCTCCGCACTTGCGCCATGGTTCCATGGTTGAATATCGCACTGTGCTGGATATTCATGGGCACGCCCCCTGCACTTGTGCCTGCATTCATTATCGTTGTACATTGGCACAATGGGATTTGCACTGCGCACTGGCTCCCGTTGAATATCACTTGGCACAACTCACTTGCACCATGCGCAATTGCTTTGAATATCCGGGCCCTAGACTATTAGGAGCTGTACTAATCCTGACATTGTCCAGCCACTTCCCTACACATTGCTGGATGCTGCTGAAGCTGCACTTCAAGAGAAACCTTTGGGAGGCTTTGTAAAATAAAAGAGCTGTGATCATTGAAATGCTGGTCTCCTGCGTCTTTCATACAACCCACCTGCCACACATACTGTATTTCATTTAAATACACCTTGTTTAGAGAGATAAATCACTGGGTGAGCAGAGAGATTAAGCTGAGATTACATCAGTTGTTTTGACTCAGCAGAAGAGCAGGGACACACATAAAAGCTATCTGCATTACACTGAAAAAATAAAGCTTATACTTGCACTGTCTTACCTTTTATGTGCAGTAAAAATCAATACCACAGCCTGAAAACTAAAGTGAAACTCACAAAAAAAAGAATGTTTAAAGCAAAAATGCTCAATATCAAAAACAATGGTACATCTTTTGCTATTAGTGTTACTGTAGTTTTATTTGCAATCAGTGAAGTGGAACATGATCTGTAAGTAGACACGTTTTTCAAACCAGCAAAGGAAAGAGAGAGTCAGACAATTAAGAAGGCTCATACCAATAGCTATTTAGTTTTCATCCTAGCCCACACAGTAATTTACATGGTTTTAAAACTGAAAAACATGCATTTTTTCTATGGTGGTAAAGATAATAGATAACACAGTAGTCATCAATAGTATTAGAGAAAGATCATATATCAGGCAGGTAATTCAGAACAGAACACTGACAGTGTTTACTTCCCCATACCACGGCACTATAAAAGTTGATTGATGGCTCATTTCAGTCATGCTCAAATTCTCAAGGAGATAAATCTCTCAGGTCTGTTGGTAGTAATTCTCATTATGCAAAGGCAAACACTCATCTGACATTTGGTTAAAAGGCAATATTCTGAAGGTCTCTAGTGAGAAGAATCATGCCTTTAAAGCTATTAATTACCTAGTGTTAGGAATAATGTTTATGGTACATATACAGTTTAGATATACTGTAATAATTGTAAGCAGACTCTGATTCTGATTGTAACGCTAGCCTTTTTATACTTTCATTAGTGTTCTCCAACTTTGGAGTCCATAATTTTGTAACAAAGAAAGTTCATGGCTTGCTTGTGTTTCATTCGTTTGTGTTTCTTATCATAGAAATATAGCAATTGATGGCAGATGGGGACCAAAGATCCATCTAGTCTGCCCTGAGCCCTACCCCCTCTTTATAAATTCTGTGAGACAAACCCCTTGTGTTTGTCCCAAGCTGCTTTGAATTAACCTACTGTTTTGGAGTCAATGACTCCAGCCAGTAGACCATTCTATGGGTCGATCACCCTATCTGTGAAGAAAAACCTTTGCATGTTGCCCCTGAATCTTTCTCCCCTCAAATTCATCTCATGTCCTCTTGTCCTACTGGTGCTATTGACAATAAAGAGCTCCTGGGTGGAGACTCTGTTTATACTCTTCAGAAACTTGAATGTCTTAATCATGTCCCCTCTATTCCTGCTGTGTTCCAGGGAGTACATGTTGAGTCAATGTAACCTGCTTTTGTATGGCAACTAATGGAGACTGTGTATCATTTCTGTTGCCCTTCTCTGTACTGTCTGCAATTTATCTATGTCCTTCCTGAGATGAGATCTTCAGAACTGGATGCAGTGCTCAAGGTGGGGTCTCACCAGGGGATCTATACAGTGGCAGGATCACTTCCTTTCTTTTACTTGTAATGCCCCTTCCTATGCATCCCAGCATCCTACTGGCCTTCTTTGCTGCCCTTTCACATTGTCCACCTGCCTTCAAATTGTCTGATGTGATATCCCCAGATCCCTTTCATGATGGGTGGTTGCTAGCTTCTCCCCTCCCAGGTAATAGTCTGTCTTTGGATTGCTTCTGCCCAGATGCATAACTTTGCACTTTTTCACATTAAATGTTAACTGCCACAAGCTGGACCAATGTTCCAACCTGAGTAGGTCACTTTTCATTTGTTCTACCCCCTGTGAAGTGTCCACCCTGTTGCAGAGCTTTGTGTCATCTGTAAACAGGCACACCTTCCCGCTCAACTCCTCTGTGATATCTCTGATGAAGATATTAAAGAGTAATGGTCTGAGGATGGACCCCTTTGGCACCCCACTTGTCACCTCCCTGTCCCCCGATGCTGCCCCATTTACTGTCATGGACTGAATTCTCTGTTCAAGTCACCTACTCACCCATGCTACCACTTCCTGCCCAACTTCTGTACGGTTGAGTATTTTTAGCAGCCTTCTGTGTGGTACAGAGTCAAAGGCCTTGCTAAAGCCAAGGTAGATAACATCAACAGCTCCCCCCGGTCAACAGCCCTAGTAACTGAGTCAGAGAACTTGATCAGGTTAGTCTGGCAGGACCTTTCCATTTGGTGTCCAGCTCTCCAGATTCCTCCAGCAATGCTAGTATCCTTTCTTTAAGCAGTGACTCCATCTTCTTACCCACCACCGAGGTGAGGCTGACTGGGCAGTAGTTTCCTATCTCTTTTCTGCTACCACTCTTGTGTATCAGGACCACTATTGCTCTTTTCCAGTCCTGGGAAACTGCTCCTTCTCTAAAGGATCTGCTAAAAAGATCTGCTAGTGGTGCTGCCAATTCATCACTAAGTTCCCTCAATATGTGTGGGTGGACTCTGTCTGGCCCCATGGCTTTATCTACCTGTAGTTTTTTGTAATTCTATCCTTACCCTCTCTATTGTGCATGGACTTGTATCCATTCCTCAAGGTGATTTCTGTCCCCCCTTGGGGTGGATCCATTCCCAGGTGCCTCCTTAGTAAAGACTGAGCAGACACACTCATTTAGACTTCTGCCTTTTCACTGTCTTCTTTTACCCTCCTCTTATCCCCGGTTATGAGCCTGACAATGACTATTTTGTTTTTCCTTTTCTTGCATATGTACCTAAAGAAGTTTTATTGCCTCCTTTAACCTCCGCGTTATATCTTCCTCAGTCTGCACCTTTGCTTTTCTGATCACCCTTCCTATCTCCTTCAAGCTGCACTTGTATGCCTCCCTATCTGTTTCACTGTTTGAGCCCTTGTATCTTTGGAATGCTAGTTTTTTTTTCCCTCAATGCAGCTGCCACCTCCTTTGCGAACCATAGCTGATTTCCTTTTTTCTTCATCTTACTGATTAGTCTGGAATATTTTGCAGTAACCTCCACTAGTGTTTCTCTTATGTTTATCCAACATTCCTCTACCCCTCCTTTTGCCTTCCTCTTGAGGATATCCCTAAAGCATATTCTCATCTGAACAGAATCTGTT
Organism: Neoceratodus forsteri; assembly: GCA_016271365.2. NCBI lineage: Eukaryota > Metazoa > Chordata > Ceratodontiformes > Ceratodontidae > Neoceratodus > Neoceratodus forsteri. The sequence goes on along the minus strand of CM028136.1, from coordinate 117,889,961 downwards.
CTTCTGAAGTTTATGACCCGTGTCTTTGTGTGGCTTGTTTCTTTGGCCTTTTTGACCTTGAACCAGACAGATTTGTTGTCACTTGACCCCAGATGGCTCCCCACCTCCACCTCATGGACCTTGCCACTCTTTGTGAGCACCAGGTCCAGGACTGTGTTTTCTATAGTGGGGGCCGCAATGAGCTGATTAAGTCCAGCCCCTCCCAAGGTGTTTAAGAAATTTCTGCTCCTAGTTGTGGATGCTGTGCAGGAGTTCCACTCCATGTCTGGGAGGTTGAAGTCCCCCATCAGCACATCTTCTCCTTTTTCGGGCATTTTTAGTATGTTTTCAAGCATTGCTTTGTCTCCTTCTGCCCCATGTCAAGAATGATATAAAATAAGATGAAATGCAGCCTCCTGATTTCCTGAGTGGCTGTGTGGTTAGCATAACTTGGAGTATACACATGGGTGGTGCAGCTGCTATGATACTGAATAAAACAGAGGTCTGCAATTTTAGGAAAAAGAGATTTTCTTTGTTTTAAGCTGTATAATTATAACAGTCAATTACAGCAATAAGACATGACAGAGTTGCATTACAGGGTTACAAAATGTGAAAGTGGAAGTGAAAGTAAGACTGTGATTAATTAGATGCAATCACATGACAATGCCTTATTCCAACATACCAGCACAGGTCAGAAACACTTAACACTTTTTACCCTGTCACTTTTGAAATAAAAATCAGCTGAACAATTTTATAATTACAATATGGGACTGCTGGGTATGCAAAACTGTGGAATAACGGCACTTCTCGGGTGTGTAAGGCATTAAGTGTTATCCCATGCCTCACTTTCCAAAGCATGCCATTATCCCACAATAATTCATGCCATGTCATGCCTTATTGCTTTAATAATGACATGTCTTGAGTGAATTTTCAGGCATGAGGCATTGACAAGTGCCTTCAAACATTCAACAAGGTCCATTATCCCACAACAACACAGATCATGGAATGTCTTTTTGTGATTATGAAATGGATTCAGTGTTAACAATAAGCAAAAAATGTTTTGCAGTTAAAAACTGTATTTTTATCAGCTGGCCCACCAATGCACAGGTAGCGCTACTGCTTGCAGCACTGACAACCTGAGTTCTTGAGCAAACTCACGGCATCAGAGAATTGGTCAGGGGGATGAGGATCAAGCATCCATTAGACTACTCTACTCCTTCAAGGAGGGATGGTTGTAGTCTCAGCACAAGCTTGGCACCTAGCGGAAGCTAGGTGTTCGGCAGCTTGGTAGCACAGACTGGCTCAGAGAAGCAGTAGTTCTCCATGCAAGGAGTGCAGAAGCACACACAGTCCATCCTGATGCCATTGCATGGCTGCTTCTCTGAGTGGAGGGAAAAAGTGAAAAGCCAACTGGCAGAATGAGTCTGGCCTCCTACAGGCCCCACACCCAGTGACTTAGGCACTGCAGCTGCCAACTGGATCCATGCTGCAGTAGGGGTTGAGGAACTCTACTTGTGGGGGGAGCCTTGAGGGAACGTGTGGCAGCAGAGTTACTTCCCAGGAGAAGCTGGGGTGATGGGGCTGGGGAGGCTGGCATGAAGGTGGTGGATGGGGGGGATTTTGTTTTATTGCAATGTTAAAATATTGTCTAACATGACAGAGAAAATTGCCCCTCTATCATTCTGTTAAATACAATTTATTCAGAAAACAATTGGATGATATGGAATACAATAATTGAGTTTTTTTGGTTTTTAATTCCAAAGACAGAATGTTTAGCAGATATGTATACACACACACACACACACACACACACCACCCCAGAAGGCGTCATATGGAGCCCTGGCCTCAATTTTACCTGTGGTACAGCAGGCGGCAGAGATTTCTCTGGCAAACAAGTAGACATAAGACAGAGATTTTTCATGGTTACCAAAGAAACATTGTAAAAGAAAACTGTGACTAGTATTCAATTTTTTTTCCATACAGATTTTATGATATTTTGTCTTTTTCTCCCCGATCACAGCCCTATACCTTGGACGTGTGCACACAAGTGAAGGTATGCACATGCTCTGTCTTAAGGTGCCCTCCCTTCATGTTGCCCCTGCCACCTATTCTAACCACCGGACCTCCACCTGGTGGCAGCAGGTCTACAGGGGGGTGGCAACCAACCCCAAGAAAGGAGAGCTGCCTTCCGGCTTGCTCAGTCCTGCTCCAACCCTCCCCCCCGTACTGGCACCCAAAGACCCAAGTCCATTCCCAAATCCAGTTCACCGGTGTAGAGCGAGGTAAGGCATCTAGCACCTCAGCCCTCAGCACCACCGGGCCAGCTAAATAGTACTTAATTTTTTAAACTCGTTTATGTGTGTGAGGAGGGAAGGTCATGAGAGGAAAGAACTTTTGTGTTTAATTTAAGGGAGTTTTTCTTTCTAGGACCTAGTTGAAGGTTTTCAGTTAGAAAAAAAGTAGCAGCCATGTTTGAGATGCAATCAGGGATGCGTGAAGTGGCTCATACATTTTGTAATTGATTTACCTGAATTCTAAATACTGTTGAAGCCTCTTAAAGATGCCTCCATGGGTGGAGCTTCGTCCCCTTTAAACAGTCGTCTCTAATAACAGAAGATCCAAAAACTGCAACAGAGATGCAAAAGAGATGAACATTAATGAAAAGAGGAATGAACATCCGGAACAAACAGAAACATACATACATTAACATTTAGTGATTACAGCTCTTTTGAGAGTTTTTGCTGTATGTCTCAGTTTGTGAAATATAACTTTATTTTATTGAAAAAATAGTTACACAGGTACTGTAACAGCTAGAGAGCAAGAGACACAGCCTATGTCAATTAACAGTTTATGACTATTGTACTCAATAACTTTGATTAGCAGCACCTGATTAGGTATAAATTTGCAAGTGTCTTAGCAGGTGATAATGACAGATAATTAGAAGATAGCAGAGAAAACAGCCACAAATCGTTCCCAATAAAAGGATCATTATGTCCCCTTTAAGGGAGTGTTAACTTCCACTGAGTTGCATAGCCACTTAATCAGTGCCTGGGAGGTCATCCCCTTAATGTGAACGTCTCCATTTAGCACATCACGATTAAGTGGCTTCAACTGTACCACTTCTTGAGCATGGTCTAATCTGTGCATATGTGGAGTTAGTATTTAGGTCACAAAACTTATTTAACCAATCATGAAACAAGAAATTTCAGCCTCATTCTTTAATGTGTATTAAAATTTTGGAAAATTTCTGACGTTTATCACTCTTTATATGTTTTACTGCCTTATAATGGCAAGGTTCTGATTATAGTTAGTATCATAGAAGGGACCATAACTGTCTATCTGACACACAAATTAGGAACAACACTCTCTACAACACTCTCTGACACACAAATTCCCATACAAAAAAATAAGTTAGCAAATAACTAGCGATTACCTTTTCATTAGGTAATGGCTAACTAAAAAGTTAAGCATTATGCCTGGTAATTGGTTGAGGAGTTTTTCTCAATTAATGTTTAACTTTTGCCATCTAGCAATTAGCTGAGAATTGTTTTTGTTTACTTATTCATTAGTTGAGAAATGAGACTGGAAAATACTGTAGTTAAGAATTAATTGAAGTTTTCTACTTAAACATAATCCAGCTTGAGAATTAGTTGTTTATATGACTTAGAACATTTTTCAGTTGTTTTACTTGAAATGCAAGATATGGCTCAGTTATTAATTAATTGAGATTTTAACTTAGCATATTTTGTAGCCACAAGCTACTTGATAATGGACTCACCTGTCCAGGAGTACAGTCCACTCTAGGGGCAGGATTCACAAAAAGGATGCACGCAGCACACCCGAGATGTGCTGGTGCAACCCCAGCTTGTGCACTGGTGCAATTCTGGCAATGGATTGATGCGCATCACATACCACCCTTAATGTTATGTAGCACATCTGGAGGGGTTGTGCAGGGGGATGCCCAAGCATATGGTGCTCAGCCCCATTCACAATCCACATTGGAGGAGCATCCCCAGAGCAAGTCTGGAGATGTGTCTCCTCAAGCTAAATCTACAAGTAGATTAAGTGGGTGTTCCCCCACTGGCAGGCCACTGTACTGCAGAAAGGAGTTGGCAGCTTTCCCACTCTGGCAGTCCAGTGCCCCCCTCCCTGCCTGCCATCCCAATTGTATGCTGCACACTGCAACAGTAAATAACACATATACAAACCCCCTTCCTGCCTACCACTCTGATTTTATACTGCACACTGCAGTGGTAATAGAATAATAACTGACCCGCCCACCAGCTTCACCTAATCACACATTCACCGTAATCCCTTAAGTCAACCTGGTGGTCCAGTTGACCCCCCACCCACTCAGGCAACCCTGCCCCACCCCACTCCCCTATCAGAGCATGGTCCTTATGTCAGTGGGCAGCTCAAGTCACCCGTGTGCTGCCACAGCTGCCTGCTGATAGAGCTGTCTGTGAATGACAGCTACTGTACATCTGGAAGCCCATTGGTGGATCCTGCAACCAATGGACTTGCAATGTGTACTGTACCCTGTCATTCACAAAGTTTCCCAAATCTTGATAGAATGGAACTAAGACAGAACACCATCATGCACAACATTCACTCTATCTGAACAACATTGGATATGACTGATCAATGCTAGAACTGCCTCCACTACCCTCAGTCACCAGAAGGAACACCACCATCCTACCTCTCCTATGTGGTGGGGGGAATGCAGTCTTATGCTCTGGTGACTGCCAAGGCACTGAATGGTAGGAGGATCAGGAGATGATTACCAACTATGCACCCCAAATTACTTTCCTGTTACAGAATAGCAGGTGGGTGAGGGCTTACTAGTCTTATACCCTTGACCAATATCTCTGCCGGGGGCAGACACATTTTCACCAGTTAATGCCCCAGTACTGAAAGACATGCTTCTGGAGGATATTGCATAGCCTTTGTGATTCCAATTGTTGCCCATCTACTGCACAGATTTTTTTTTGGGGGGGGAGGATTGGTGTTGCCAGTGTTCTTTGCTCAACTTGAACAGTTCTGCCCCTTCCCATGCAGTCTAACCCTGTTGGGCACTTTTATATTATAGTTTAGATTTTGATCTATTCCATGCCTGCCCTGACTGTCATTAGCACTCTTGCACAGCAAACGCTGCACACCCTGTCTGCCAGATTTCTTTTCCACACTCTAGGCAATGTCCCAGAATGTTTGCCTGCATAAATCATTAAATAAATATTAAATTATATTCTATGATCCACTGAGAGTCATGTGTTGTGGACAAGATTCCAGCTTGTCAGCCTGGAACAGCACACAGCTGTTCCTGCACGGTAGCATGGGGATTCGGTGGGAAGGTGTCTGGCCTGCCTGCTACCGTATTCCAGTGTAAAGAAGCCTGCAATATGATATTGGACTTTGTCCAAATTACTGTTATTAAGACCAGAATCCTGAATTGTGAGAGAGTGAATTTCACCTGGTGTGGACCAAAGACTTGCTCCTGGAGCGATCGGCCTGTCAGGAAATGGAGAGAACCACACAGCATATGGTTTGCGCAGAGACACTGCTTTATTGCAACCAGACTGTCATCTGAACTGTGGTATCTGGCTTTTTTGGTTATAATTGTGCTGAATGTGTAATGTGGGTCACAATTTGGTTCCCCACACCCCTGAATGTGTCGCACTAGCTAGACGTTGCATCCAGCACTTAAAATGGACTGCAGTCCAAAGTGTTCACCTGGTCTGGGCCTCACCATCTCAGCCTAGACTGCCACTCACGCTGCAGAGATTCATCCAATGAAAGACCCACTCAGATCTTTGGCCCCCTGCTCAACACCATCAAACAGGATCGACCATCATGATGCATCATGTGGGCACTGTTTCCCCTGGCAAACAGCATACCATCCTGAGGTTTTCATCTTGTCAATCCTGACTCCTGGTCTGGGTAGCATGAGCAACCATCAGGGTAGTTCCCTGCAACAAAGCTCAAATCATTGAGGGTCGTGGGTAATGGGTGCTCAAAATCTGAAATGGAGGGGATAGGGGAAGGGTTGGAGATCAGCAGGAGTGGAGGGGAGATCAATAGAGAAATCCCAATAAGCAGAAGTCAGGCTGGTAAGATGATCGGGGGGATAAGAGGAGCAGGGCAGAGACAGAAAGTGAGGTGGAAACGGGGAGCAGTTGCAGGAGACACAGAGGGTGCAGCTGGAGTGTGTAAGGAGCAGGGTTGTATGAACTCTGGAGTAGAGGTAAGGGTAAAAGAGAGGAAAGTGGGTAAGGGACAGGAACAGGGGGTTACTCGTGCTGGGGGATTCTATACTGAAAGGGGTCAGATGGGGCAGAAGGGGTGAAAGGCACAGCCATATTTGGGCTGAAGATATTGCTGAGTTGACCACGGGAAGGGCAGGGCAGGTACTGGTTAAGTGTGCATCGAAGGGGAGGAAGAAACTTCATCTAGTGTTGCACATAGGTACAAATGACTTGGCAGGGGAGCCTGTAGAAGTGGTGAAGGGGAGGTTCTAGGAGTTGGGCAGGCAGTTTGAGGGGGTTGAGGAGTCGGTGGCATTCTCGGAGGTACTCCTGGTACCATGTGTGAGCATGGGGAAGAAGGGAAGAATAGAGGAGTTCAACGAGTGGCTTAGAGAATGGTGCCACACCAAGAATTATGGTTTAGTGACAAACTGGGGTAGGGTCTGAGGGAATAGCGACTTGAACACAGGAGACAGGCTACACTTGAGAGAGGAGGGGAGGGAAGGGGAGTACTAAAGGGTGGAATTGAGGGGTATATATCAACTAAGGTGGATTTAAACTGGGGGGGTGGAAAGAGGACTGAGGATAGTAAAAATGTCTGGATAGGGGAGCCTAGTGAGCTCACCCCCTAGATATGGGTAAAAGCAGAGGCAAAGTCACTCAGGGAAGGGGCATGCAGAGTAGGCAGCGTGAAATGCAGAAGGCACCACCACCCTGTAATAAGGCAAAAAAAGGGTGTGGCTACCGAGCGGAGGGGAGCAGACCAAGGAGAAGGGGGGGAGAGGAAGGAGGGGTATGGATGGAAGGTGGTCTTCTAAATGCAAGAAGCCTGGGAAACAAAATTGTGGAACTTCAGGCACTCCTCTCAGAGGGGAATGTGGACGCTGCTGTAGTAACAGAGACTTGGGCCACCGATTACCATGACTTGGATCTAGCTCCTGGGGTACAGTATATAAAGGAGGGACCGGGGAGTTGGAAGGGGGGTCACACTTTATGTGAGAGAAGGGATCAAATGCATGAGGGATGAGGGGGAGGATGGGAGGACGGAGGCAATTTGGGTGCAGCTTCTGGACTCCAAGGGTAGAAAGCTGAGGCTGGGGGTGGTGCACAGACAACCAACCCAGTAGGGGGAACTGTATGGGGAGTTGGAAGAACAGATAAGAAGGATGTGTAGGAGGGGGGGAGTGTGGTGATGGTGGGGGATTTCAACCTACCAGGGGTTGACTGGAGCACCCCTGCCACCAACAGCTCCAGGGAGAAATTACTCCTGGATGCGATCCAGGATTGCTTCCTGACACAAATGGTAAGTGGGCCTACAAGGCTTGGTAACACACTGGACCTGGTACTGACAAATGGTAAGGCAGTGGGGGAGGTAAGGGTTGAGGACCCACTAGCTGGTAGTGACCACCAAACAGTGTGGTTCATACTCACATTGGGCAGGGAGACTGGAGGCATGAGCATGAAGGTGGTGGACTTTAGGAGGGTGGACTTTGGGAGGATGGGAGGAATACTGTAAGGGCGACTCCAGGATGTAAGGCGGGGATGGATGCAGAGCAAAAGTGGGAAGTTATTAAAGATGGGCTAACGGAGGCCACAGTAGCCTGCACCAGGGCTAGGAATAAGAAGGGCAGAGCCAGAAAACCATGCTGGCTGAACAGTGAAGTGCTGCAGGGGGTGAGGGAAAAGAGAGCTGCATATTGGAAGTACTGGAGAACAAGGAAGGAAGAGGATAAGGAGGTTTTATGGGAGTTGGTCCAAGGAGGTAGCCAGGTGGGTAAAAAAAAGCTAAGGCCTCCAGGGAATTAAGGTTAGCAGAGGGCCAAAAGGGAGGGGAGAAGGATCTTTTTAGATATGTCAGGGAAAAGAGGAAGTGCAAATAACACATAGTGAGGATAAAGTGGGGAAGGGAATGGGTTGAAGAGGGGACGGATCAAGTGGAAATACAGAATAAGTACTTCTGCTTTGCTTTCACTAAGGAGAGGGATGGACCACTACCATTATGGACTGGGAGGGTGGATGAAGAAGGGGAGGAGGTGACAGATAAAATGATCATAGGGAATAGAGTGCTAGAGGGGCTGAGGGTGTTAAGGGTGGACAAGGCACCAGGTCATGATGGCATCCACCCCAGGGTGCTGAGGGAGATGGCAGTGGTGTTGGCCAAGCCACTGGCAGATCTGTTCCAACACCTCCCTGGAAATGGGGTGTGTGGCTCCAAACTGGAGGGTGGCCCACGTGGTGCCCATACACAGGAATGGGCCTAGGGAACAGCCAGGAAACTATTGGCTGGTCAGTCTCACTTCCATAGTGGGAAACCTTATGGAGACCATACTGAAGGAGAGGCTGGCTGCATTCCTTGAGGGTAATGACCTCCAGGATGGGCGGCAACATGGGTTTGTCTCAGGGAGGTCCTGTCAAACAAACCTAATACAGAATTACAACTGGGTATCAAAGGAGCTAGATGGGGGTCATGTGGTAAATGTCCTGTACTTGGACTTCAGCAAGGCCTTTGATACAGTGCCTCATGGGAGGCTGGAAGGAAGCTGATGGCTGTGGGGGTGGAGAAAAAGCTGACAGACTGGATACAGAACTGGTTACAGAGGAGAGTGCAGAGGGTGGTTGTGGGGGGGGAGTTCTCACACCCAGAGCAGTGACAAGTGGGTGCCGGTTCAGTGCTGGGCCTGGTGCTATTTGGGCTTTTATCTCCGATATAGCCACATGGAGTTGGGAGCAGGTTAGTCTGTTCGCAGATGATACCAAAATGGGGGTGGTGGGACAAAGAGGATGGATGGAAACAATTGAACAAGGACCTCACCAAACTAGAGACATGGTCGGAGAAGTGGCAGCTAGGATTCAATGTGAAGAAGTGTAAGGTGATGCACTTCAGGGCAAAAAACCATAGGAGGGACTACTGGTTGGAGGGGTGAGGCTAGGGATCACTGAGGAGGAGAAGAACCTTGGGATGTTAGTAACAGTGAGCATGAATAACTCTGTTCAATGCAGAAAAGCAGCGGCTAAGGCAAACAGGATGCTGGGTTGTATCGCAGGGGGTTTCTCATCCAGGTATAGGGATGTGATCCTGTCTTTCTACAGATCCTTGGTCAGACCACATTTGGAGTACTAAGCGTAATACTGGAGGACATACCTGAAGAAAGATATAAAATTACTGGAGGGGGTACAAAGAAGGGCAACACAAATGTCAAAGGGGATGGAAGGAAAGGACTATGAAGTCAGGCTGCAGGAGCTGAATATGTACACACTGGAGGAGATGAGGGATGGGATATAATTGAAACATTCAAATACTTGAGGGGGTAAATAAACCTATCACCGAGGGGGCATTTAAAGTGAGGAAAGGTAGGGAGATGAGGGGACATGGACTAAGGTTGGAGGGGGGATGACTTAAGAGGGAGATGAGGAGGCACTACTTCACTGAGAGGGTGGTGTCTAACTGGAATGCTCTTCCAGCGGGGTTGGTAACATGTATGAGAGTCTGAAGCTAAGAAGGAGTGACAAAGCAAGAGGAAGGATCTGGAGGGCAGGGGCCATGACAGGCATGGAGGGACAGTGGAGGAGGCTGGGCAGCTGCAATCTAGGTGCTAGCTGCACTCTTGGGCAGACTTGATAGACCAGTTGGTCTGTTCTGCTGGCAGATTTGTAAGTTTGTATGTACTGTGTGTCATCCGATTTATTTTGGTTGATCATTATGAACTGAGTCATCTAGCTCCGGAATATAAATTGTGGGTTAAAGTGCATGTTGCTTGTTTCTCTTCTAAGGGCCCCACAATAATGTCAATGCTGGCTTACCATGGGCAATGCATCAGACTAGCCTGAGTAACAACTGGGTACCCAGGGTGTGTGTAACTGTGCTAGAGGGACTCTTAGTGCATGCATGTTTAACCTACCTAAATCAGATAGGAAATCATATGCCAGATTGCCGCCCCACCCTTGTTCACATCCTCTGAATAAACCAGATTCTGTTCTTTCTGCATTTAACTTGGCTAGTGTGTAACTTTGTGGAGGGGATACTGTATTGCCATTGCACTTTTCTATTGCAGGTCCTGTTTTATATGGGGTCTCCAGGTCCAGTGCAGCTGAACCAGCCCGGATGGTAATTGTGCCAAGAGTGGGTTCAACATTATGTTCTGACATTAATGGTGATTGTTTATCTGCTGACCAGTGCAAGCCATTGGGGAGGTATCAGTGTCCTGGAGGGCTATACCCAGAGCAGCTACGCTACCCTTAAACCAACTCTTCCCATAGAGGCACCCGTTTACCGAGCTCAGGCCCCTCAACCTGTGCCTAGTCATGCAGGCAAGGGTAGTATCCCTTGGGATAGCGCCACCTAGGGGTTACACTTGTTTCTCACAGAACTTGAAAGAAAGAAAGACTGATCAAGAAGCTTTGCAACTTTGGACTTCCGGTTCAGTAGCCTGTGAAACACAGAACTCAAAAGAATGTGGTAATGACTGGTGAAAATAGGAGGATGTAGGGGACATAATGCACTGGTTTAACACAAAAAATCAACCTCAAGGAGTTAAACAAGGAGTGACCAGAATGAGTGGAAATAAAACAAGCAGAAGTGACACCAAGCTTTATGTAGGTGAATAAAAGCAGGAAGGGAGCAGTGTGCAGACTGCAATCCTTGATGTATGGCTGCACATCAAATTATGGTGAGAGTACAATGCTGTTCCCTCATGTAATGGGGAATTTAATGCAGGGCCATTGACAGCTGGTGTTCGTATGAACCACTCCCCCTTTCCTTAGACCTCTGCTTTTTTTTTTTTTACTTAACCACCGACTGTGATTCCCCCCCTTTGCTGTAGGCTCCCAGAGCCATCCCCTATCCCATGCTGGGGACTCTGCACACTGCCCACTACACATGGATATTAACGTGGTCATTTCTGGCTCTGACAGTTACAAGAAGTTGGCTCAACATTCATCAGTGTTCATCAAACACAAAGGACACTGCTGTGTTGCAGGACAGTAATTACATTTACTGAATTCAATGCAAACATAAGTGTGTATAAGCTCCAAAACGCACCGCAGAGCTTCTGAGGTCACAGCAGTCCCCAAACCCCAAACATTTATATAAACTATTTCCTCCAGAAAATCTCCTGAAAATTTGCTAAAATAATCTAGCAAAGCTTCAGACCTCCCTTGGAAGGTATGCAGTATTACGAGTTAGAATTAGTACTTCAGTAATGCTGGAAAAAACAAATTGCTAGTAAATTCAAAGGTGACGCTGGAAGTTTGTGTAAACAGGCAGCAATGCTCTCGTGCTTTTCCAGTTTAACCAATAAAAATGAAATTAAATGAAAAAAATATGAAAAATCAAATTCAAAGGTGATCCGTTCATTCACTCAGTGCTGATGTATGGAAACAGATTATTAATCTGTGACTCTGTGATATGTTGTTTTTTTTTCCTGATATTTTATCCCCTTCCCATCCTGCCACCTCCGACCTTTCAGGAGAGACAATTAGCCATCCCACTGCCCGGAACCATTCCCAGATGGACCCCTGATCCCCATGGAGCCAGGATTACCCCCAGGGCCGGGATGAGGCAGGGGCACAGACGCCCTGTAACTTACAATTTCGCTGGTCTGAGGTCCACTGGGTGGGCACAGGCAAATCATGGGCATGGCCAGGTCTCCCCAACTTCCCTGCTGCAGCAGGCTCTTTTCACGTTTTCTCCCTCCCAATGCAGCAAATGACTCCCCCGACATCATGATGCAAGCGCCGACATCCATGCTGCACAGTGGCCACATCCCATCCCCAAATGGAGCTTGCAGTTCTCTGAGCCTCCGCTCGGGGTTGTGCAAGTGTCGGGCATCGGCCGAATCCCTCCCCGGAGAAGATGAGCTGTCATTGGACGCTCCAGCCTATCTCTCCCGCCGACCCACCGATGACCCTAGTCCACTCCTAAACCCGGGTCGCCAGCGTGGTGTGAGGTGTGGCGTCCAGCGCCTCAACCCTCAGCGCCACCGGGCTGGCCTGTCTGTGATATGTTTTATGGAGGAAAAATACAGGTATGTGACCTAATCAATACTGAAAGTGGCAATACCTTGGGATTGAGGTACAATGGATTCCATACACTGACATTCTAAATGAAAAAACTAAATAAGGAAGTGCATGCTTGTGATACAGAAGGAGATAAAAAACTGAATACAACACATGTCATTTGTTTACAGTATGTATTCATTTAAACATTCTCTGTGTTAAGCATATGCTTTCATTAACAACTGTTCAGACAGAGCAGCACTCTGACACATTGCACTACACACTGGAATGAATGTGCGTCACTTATTTCTGTCCCTCATTTACTGAGAGGTGGAACCAAATATTGGCAGTAGTTGCGCAACATGGGACATTATTCAGTGTGACATCGTAGAAGATTGTTGCTATGATGACGCTGTGAAAAGGACCTCTTCAAGCTCAAATGGATGGCAGACTACATATTTATTGATTTTATTTATAAAAACTTTACCAATCAACCGATTTAAAAAAAAACAATGCAGTATATAACAAGCGAGATCTCCAGGAACAATCTCAGCTGATCAGGTGAGGAAAACAAACTCCTAGAGTGTACAAGAGACTTCTCCTTTACAAAAAGTATGCCAGGCCCACTGCAACCCTGCTTTCCCATACCTGCCTGCAACAATGCCGACACACGTTTAAGGTAGATCATTCTCATTTACTGCAGTTTCCCTTTTAAAACCTGTGCCAGTTTGAACTTTAAAAAAATGTGAAGCACACTGTTTGTCTGCTGGTTGTGTTGTGGCATTTGGGGGGTAGAGAGGGGTAAGACTTGTGATGCTGCATATAAAGTGGAAACAAATCTTGCAGGGGTAATTTTTTTGAAAGTCACATCTGCAGTATGGCCCTGGATATAAAACTGCAAACAAATGCTTAAAAAAGAAAGTTTACAGCAGTTTTCTTTGCTAGGGCTGCCTGTATAATATTATATTGTGTTGTGTTGTGAAGTGTTGGGGTGAGAAATTCATCTGGCCAGTTTGTTTATATTTGTGTTGGGTTGGGTGTCAGCTTACTGGGGCTATAATTCTGTGATTGCTGCCAGCCATAGTGCAACACAATTTTTATCTTGTGTCTTCCAGCATTTTCTGTCTGCATATTGGGCAGGATCTGATGGGCAAGGAACTTTGGGGGACATTACTGTCTGCCTACTACATCCAGTTTCACATGCAAGTGTTCCAGAATGTAAGACGAAATGTTCTATGAGGTGTTAGAGGTACCACCAGCGTGATGCTCTTGGTGGTGGTGGTTGGGAGGGGGAATGTACAGCAAGGTGATTAACTATGGTTGGTGGTACAGCTGATTTGGACATGGATACATGTGGCTGATTTTGGGTGGGGGCAGCTAGATTATTACGCTGGTGGTGAGGGTTTGGTCTGTGCTTGGAGGGGAGCTGGATGAATGGTGTTGATCTTGTGCAGTGTGCCAGTAAGGAGCGCTGTGCTAATGGAAGGGTGTGGGCTCTGGACATGTGGTCAGTAAGGTGGTCGCTGTGGTGTTGTGGGATGCAGTCCATATTTGAAGGGGAAGATATCCAGATGAGAGGTTGGATGTTGTCCATGGATGTGACCGTGTGTAGTGACCTGAGCAAGCACATGTATGGGAAAAGGGGAGTGCTATGTGAGTGAAAAGGGGGTTAGCCATGTGGTTGGGGTAGCTGGCTGTGCTGATAAAAAGGGAGGCATTGTTGGGAGGGAGGCTGTGAGGTTAAGGGATGCTGGCTGTTAGTTTTATTTGGAGGAGAGGGAGGCTGAGCATGCTGGTAGGATGTTGAACTACTCATGTTGGTACGATGGAAGAGTCTGCTGTTTTTCACTTGGGTATAGTGAATAGAATGCCGATGTTGGTGAAAGCAGTGGGGAAGCTGGTTCTTTTTTGAATTTTTGTGGTGGTGGACTGATAGAGTTAAAAAATACATGGATCTTCGCACATGGTGAGGTCTGATAAGACTATGTACTGTTGCATGAGGTGGGCCGGCATGAAAACTGGGAAAAATAGCAGCTGCCAGCATGAAGCCACAGTCAGAGCAGGCCCTGCACCATGGAGAAGTGCCAAACTGCCACCAGTCATCTAGCTACATCACCCACCATCCCATGGACTAAATTTGGACCTTCTGTACAGCCACTCCCTCTGTGGGGGGAAGGCAGAGGGGGAAGGGTCATTCCTCTCATTAGCCATGGGAACCCATCCCAAGATGCTTTACCTGTTTGGCAGTCCAGAGCCCTGTCAATGGTACAAGAAGGATAACAGCTGGTGTCTTCATCTTGCCCTGTGTCAGTCGATTGCTAGAGTACAATGGCCCCCCACCCCCAAGAGAAAATCCATTCTAGGGGCTCTGACTCTCCTTCATGATGGCTCCTGAGTGACAGAGTCCATTCTAAAACCCAGGTCAATGGTGAGGTACCAGTCTGTATCCCCCAACACACGACCCACTTTTTTTTACCCATTATAAGTCCTTCCCAATTGACCTAGCTGATCAGTATTTTTATTTTTCATATTGACCCATTTTCCCTTATATGTCCACAGGTCTGACAGGATGCTGACTGGGTGAAGGAGAACACTGACCACATGCATACCTCTCAAGGGTCCCTCATTACGAGGGACATCCTCATTTTGCCCCTTAAAATTGCTCTGTCCCTCATCGGTCCCTCATGGAAAAGGTGCTGCCCACACAGAGAATGTGCTGTAAATTCAGATTTTAAAGCAGAAACTCTAAATATTCTAAAATACTAAATCCAAAATAAACCTTGTACAAGTAAATACTATGGTTTTCACAGTGTTCTGAACTTGTATCTCCATGTTTGAGGATGTGTCCCTCATTCTGAGTGTCTGTGTCCCTCATTGTCACATTCTGAGTGTCCAAATATGTCCATGTCCCTCATTTCAGTGACAAAAGGTTGAGAGGTATGACCACATGTATCAGATAAGTATTGTTTTTTGTTTATACTAACATACTATTTGCCAGCAGATTAGGCCTTACGGTCTATCGAGTCTGCTCGAATCTCAGATCCCTAGTTGGGTGCTGAGGCCCCCCCCTTGTGTTCCAGAAACCCCTATCATCCATTCCCACCCCCCTGGGCCAGGCCATTGTCTGATACATCCACTTTCTGTGTCTGTCCCACCCTCTCCTGAAGCCCTCCACTGTGGATCTCTGAACCAGCTCACCAGGCAGTGCATTCCAAGGGTCCACCACCCTCTCAGTGAAAAATCTCCTCCTCTTTTCCCCCCTCACCCTTCCACCTTCCAACTTCAAACCATGCCCTCTGGTGATACCTCCCTGCTTTAGTCTAAAGATCCTCCATGTTTACTCCTTATTTATCCCTTGAGGTACTTGAAGACCTCAATCATGTCCCCCCATCTCTCCTCTCCTCCAATGAAAACAGGCAGAGCTCCTCAAGTCTGTCCTCATAAGTCAAATCCCCTAGCCCTCGTATCATCTTAGTTGCCCTCCTCTGTACTCTCTCCAGGAGCTGTATGTCCCTCTTCAAGTGTGGTCTCTAGTACTGTACACAGTACTCAAGGTGTGGTCTAACCAGTCCATTGTACAGCGGCAGAATGACTTCCTTGCTCCTAGAGGTGATTCCCCTTACGATGCATCCCAATATCCTGTTTGCCTTGCTAGCTGCTCTCCTGCACTGCTCAGAGTTATTCATACATGCATCCACCATGACCCCTAGGTCTTTTTCCCCTATTGAGGCCTCCAGCGCCTCCCCTCCCAGGGTGTATCTGTGTTTAGGGTTTCCCCACCCAAGATGCAACACCTGCACTTGGTGATATTGAAATTTAATTTCCATGTGTGAGCCCAGCTTCAGGGTGTCCAGGTCCTTGCAGGCCAACCTCCCTCTTCTCCTCAACTACTGCTCCCATCTTGGAGTCATCCGCAAGAGACTCATTTCACACCCTATACCCTCCCTGATGTCTGATATGTATGCATTAAACAGGATCGACCCAGGACCGAGCCCCTGGTACCTTACCAATCTCTCAGGGTTTGAGAGCTCCCCACAGACCACTACTCTCCAGGTGCGCCCAGCTAGCCAGTTTTCAATCCATCTGACCATCAAAGGGCCTATCCTAACCCCATCAGTTTCTCCACCAAACCATTGTGGGGGACAGAGTCAAACGCCTTGCTGAAGTCCAAGAAAAATAAATCCACAGGCTTTCCCTGTCCAGTTCTGATGTTACCCATTCGTAGAACTCCACAAGATTGGTTTGACATGATCTACCTGGCACAAACCCATGCTGCCGACTAGCCAGACCTCCCACCTCCTCCAAGTACATCCCCAGTCGTTCCTTTAGTATACCCTCCATTAATTTTCCAACCACCGAGGTCAAACTGATGGGTCTATAGTTACCTGGTACTTCCCTCGACCCCCCTTTATGGATTGGCACCACATGTGCCTCTTGCCAATCCCTAGGTACCCTCCTTGTCTCAAGTGACCTGTTGAAGAGCTCCGCCAGGGGTGCAGCCAGTATGTCCGCCAATTCCCATAGTACTCTCAGATGAATGCCATCCGGCCCAGGAGATTTGTCTTTCTTTAGGGCCTTGAGGGCTAACCACACCCTTTTGGCAGAGATAGCATCATCCGTCCCCTCCACCTTACTGGCCTTATTATCCTTATCCAGATGTGACACCCCTGGGGTACCTCTCCCTCCCTCTTGCTCCATTTCTGTTGCTCTCCTGATCCCACTGACTGCCGCTTCTATCCCATTGTGCCTTGCTTTGTAGATATCCCTCCCTCCCTAGTGAACACAGAGGCAAAGTACTGCAAATACCTCTGCCTGGTCCTCGCCTCTTCCACCCACCCTCCTTCTGATCTCAATCTGCTGAGGTGGCCCTTAGTTTTTCTCTGCTCCCCAGTGTACCGGAAGAACCCCTTTTCCCCTCCATGTATCCCCTGTGCCAGTCGTTGCTCTTTACTGGACTTTGCTCCCCTCACCATCCGGGTGACTTTTCTAGATGCAAGATGGTACATTTCCTTATCCCTATCCTCTGTTGTTTTATATTTTTGTAGGCGCTTCTTTTCTCTGACCACTACCTGTACCTCACTGGACCACCAGAATGGTTTATGTGACCTTGCTCCCTTTCATTTCAACTTAGCACAGTTCCTGACTGCCTCATGAAGTCCCCGTTTTATGACCTCCCATCTCCTTTCCACACTTGTCATTGATGTAATCCCCTTCAAGTGATCCTTGAGAATACTTCCCATGCCCACAAAGTATGCCCCCCTGAAGTCCACTGCCAGTGTCCTAGATCTCACCCCCCCATGCTTATCTGAAACCAGACAGTATTGTGGTCGCTCCCAGTCAGGGGGTCCTCTACAACCAGGTCCCTTACCAGATCGCCATCTGCCAGAACCACGTCCAGGTCATGCTCCTCCCTTGTGGGCTCCATCACATGCTGTGTTAAGAACACATCCTGGAAGCCATCCAGCAGCCTCTGTTCCTTGGCCACCTTAAAGGACATGGTTCCCCAGTTTGTACCTGGCATATTAAGGTCCCCCATCAACACCACTCCTTCCCCTTTTGGTCCACACTGGGCAATGATGTTGTCCAGCAAACCATCCTCTAGAACATCACTCACCCCGTGGGGCCTATATACTACACCCAGCTTGACCTTATCTCCTGCTGGGGATTGTCAGGTGACCCAGAAGGCCTCCACGTTTCCCTCTGGCTCTTCTACCCTAGCAATTTCTATGTCATCTCTAATGAACATAGCCACTCCACCCCCTCTGCCCTCCTTTCTATCCTTCCTAAGCATAGTGTACCCCTGCACGCTTAGGTCCCAGTCATGGTTTTTGTTGGCCCACGCCTCCTGACCACCGCCACATCCACCTCCCCGAACAGCATGGCCTTGAACTCTGGCAACTTGTTTCCAAGCTCCTGGCATTTACTAACACCAACCCCCACCCTTATCCCTGATCCTTTGTTGAACCCCACCCAGGTTCCTTATACTTCCATCCTCCTCTGCTCCTCCTGGAAACCTCCACCCCAGTCTGTTTCCCTCCCCTTGAGTTTGAAGGCTACTCCCTTTTCTGAGGAGAGGGCTTCGGCAGCCCCTCCCTTATCCCTCCCCTCACAAGTTTAAACCCCACCTTTCTTGAATATAGTCAGCCATCCCTGTTTAAGGACTTCCTTTCCTAATGGGGCAAGATGAAGCCTGTCCCTGGCATACAGTCCCTTATCCTCCCAAACTCCTTTCCAGTTCCTAACACCCACAACCCACCTCTTCACCCCACTTCCTGAGCCAGTCATTAACCTCTGTGATCTTCTATTTTTCTCCACTGAGGCCTTTGGTACTGGCAATATCTCCAAAAGGAAATGTTGCATCCATTATCCCGACAGACTCTGGCAAGTTTTGGAACCTTGCTTGGATTTCCAAAACGCTATTTCCCGCTAGATCGTTAGTTCCCAAATGCACCAGGAAACGGTTTCCTCCATAATCCCTAACCAGTTCATACACCATGAACTTTGTTCTGAGCACTGTCAGCCCAGAGATACTCTACCTTCACCTGGCTATGGCATCCACCCACCTGTCCCTCCCACTGGATACCCTAATCATCGAAGTCTCCCAACAGAACCTTAACACCGCCATCATCCTTATGGTTACTCCACTATGCCCTCTCAGCCCCCCATCCCCCCTTTATTCATGATCTCAATTCCATGGGAGTCTTCCTGCCTTATTAGAGACCCCCTTGTCACCCTCCCCTTTCTGCCTCCCTCGTTATTTTGCCCACTTAACTCAGACCCCTTCTGAATAGGTGTCCCCTTTAACCCTCTCTTGTCCAAACCATTTATCCTGGCCCTGATTGTTTCCCCTTCCCCCACACTGCCATCCTCCCCCCTTGTAATAGTACCCCTGCCTCCAGAGGCTCTCTGTGGGTCCCCTTTAGCTAGGGCCCCATCCTGGTACTGACCCTGCTGAAGGGGGCTCTCTCCACCTCCTTGTCTCCCAGTTTCTCCAGTCATGCTCTCCTCCTCATGTCTGCAATATGTTGCATCTCCCCATCTGCTTAACAGTTATGTTTCCTTCTCCCTCTGGGACTACTTCTATTCTTTCCATTGCTGGTCTGTGATGCTCTATGGGTATCTGACTCCCTCCCCCGGCCTCTGTATCAGTTTCCTCATTTCCACCAACCCCTTCCTCCCCCTCTAGGTGGCTTAGTAGCTCAAATTTATTGTGACACTCTATGTCAGCCTCCATCAAGTAACCCAAGTTTAATTTTTAACACACAGAACTAATTTCATGTACAAAACTATTCAAATATTTCAGTTAAAACAGAATATAACCCCAGATCTCTGTCCTTACCAGCCTCCTGCTTATGTTCCCAAGTGAACAATGAAAGACAAGGTGATTTCTGTTAATTTCCCCTTCCCCAACATCAGGCAAACATCACATTTAAATTTCACTCTAATTATCACTGCCAAACAAGTGTTCCCAAGCCTCAAAAGTTACAATATCATAGCCCAAGTAACAGTTCTAACTCAAAGTAGTAATTTTTAACACACAGAACTAATTTCATGCACAAAACTATTCAAATATTTCAGTTAAAACAGAATATAACCCCAGAACTCTGTCCTTACCAGCCTCCTGCTTATGTTCTCAAGTGAACATTTATCCTACATTGTTTGTCATTGTTAGTTCATAAAGAGCTGCAGATCCTTTGTGACCCCATTGCTGTTTTTGTTTTACAGGTACAACTGGATAGTCTCCTGAGACCCCATTATCCTAGGCTCCATAGGAAACAGGTAAGAGATCTCTTATCTGTGCTAGGATGTTAACCTGTAATGGTGCTAACTGTAGGCTTTCACTTGCCAGGTGGTTGGTGATGCAGGGTTTGGCATCTCTAGACTGTTCTTTAACTATTCCACATTCATGAAAGGAGGGAAATTTATTGCAGTTCACAGGTGGTTGGAAAGCACTCGGACTTTGCTCTCATGCCTCACAGTGTACCCAGGGCATGCATTAATGCCCCAATTCTCCATTGTGGGCAAGCTCATGAAGACCATTCTAAAGGAAGTGTTGGTGGAATATCTAGAGGAGCATGGTCTCCTGGATGAGAGGCAGCATGGATTCATGGGGGGGAGAATGTGTCAAACAAATCTGATTGACTTCTTTGACTGTGTCACTAAGACAGTAGACAGGTGCCAAGCAGTAGACATCCTCTATCTTAATTTCTTCAAGGTCTTTGACTCTGTGCCCACAAAAGGTTGATCAGTAAGTTGGTGGATCATGCAGATGGGGAAAAGATGGCTAGATAGGTGGAAGCTGGCTGAGGGACAGAACCCAGAGGGTGGTTGTGGGGGGAGAGTTATATGGCACTAGAGAGGTACGCAGTGGGGTCCCACAGGGCTCGGTGCTGGGGCCGGTGTTGTTCAATGTCTTCATCAGTGACATTGCAATAGCATTAAGGCAAAATGTGCCTATTTGCAGATGACATCAAGCTCTGTGGGAGAGTGGACACAGCTGAAGGGATACCGGACCTCCAGGAAGATCTGGAAAAGCTGAGGAGGTGGTCCAGGATCTAGCAGCTTGGCTTTAATTTCAGTAAATGCAAAGTTATGCATCTTGGAGCCAAGAATCCCAGGAAAGAGTACTACCTGGGTGGAGTCTGAGTATCTGCATCCGAGGAGAAAACACTCCACACAGTGCAAGAAAGCAGCAGCAAAGGCAAACAAGATACTGGGATGCATAGCTAGGGGGATCAGTAGTAGGAGAGAGGAGGTTGTACTGTTCTTGTACAGGTCACTGGTAAGGCCACATCTGGAGTATGGAGTTCAACACTGGTGCCCACACCTCAAGAAAGACATTAACCTGTTGGAGAAGGTCCAAAGGAGGGCTACAAAGATGATAGCCAGTCAGTAGGGCAAAGCATGCAAGGAGAGGTTGAGGGCACTGAACATGTACTCCCTGGAAGACAGGGGAGAGAGAGGGGACATTCCTGGAACCTTCAGGTACTTGAAAGGGATGAATAAGGTTGATAAGGAGAGTTTCTTTAATCTGAGTGGCAACTATAACACAAGGGGGCACAATCTTAAGCTGGAGGATGGGAGGTTTAGGAGGGAGGTCAGGAAGCACTTCTTCACAGAGAGGGTGGTAGACACTTGGAATGTGCTGCAGGAAGAGGTCATCTCATTGAAGACAGTGGGAAGCTCTAAGAGATGCTGGGGTAGCATAGGGGAAAGGTAAGGATCATGGGTAGGGGGATGGGAGGAGTGGGGAGGAAGGGCAGGGACATTAGCTCAAGCTGTGGACCATGCTGTATGAGCAGACTTGATAGACCAAATGGCTTTCTTCTCCTGGCTTCTTTGTATATTTGTATGTAATTCACCCACGGTCTGTTGTTATTGCTTTCTTTAAGTTTGGCTATCTCCTATTGGCCACTGCTTTTCAACTCAAAGAAATGGAAAAAGAGAGCCTGGGAACCATAAAAAAATACTGGAATTTAGTTTTTTTATTTGTTACCTTTTAAAGAGCAGCTGACACCTTCAGAAGAACTTAAAAAACTATATTTAGACAGTTCAGATTGTATTTCACAGTCATTCTGTATTTTTCCTCCTCACTATTTATTACAGAGGTCAGCTGCATGACAACAGGATCTTTGCTCTTGAAGAGTTCATCTATTCCTGCTGCTTTCTCCCTACCCGAGGTCATACTGCACAGATTTGACATCACAGTGTCTCCCATGACAACAGTTTGTTATGTCACAACAGAGGATTTTGACTTGAAGTAGGGAGTCAGCTGTAGAGGCAGATGAACTCTAAGAAATAAAGATCACGTATTCATGCAAATGTTCTCAGTAATAATCAATGGACAGGAGAACTCTATGGAATATATACAGAATGTAAGTTGAATTGTACCCAAACAGTATGTTTTTCAAAGTTTTGAGGCGTCAGCAGTTCTTTAAGCTCCCCTTCCCCAGAGCTTTGTTTACATTTGCAGTGCTATTGCTGGTGGAGAACTGTTGTCTGGGGCAGCCAAATCCACACAATGCAGTGGGGCACTTCCTTAGAAAGATACTTTGGCACCACCTCATTGTGAGATCTCAGCTGCCCAAAGACATCAGTTCCCCGCTGGCACTAGCGCTGCAGTTGTAAACTACATTGCTGGTGAGGGAACATTTAAAAGATAATAAAAAAAATAAAAATCACAGCATATATTTAAACTAAGCATGGTTCACAGACTTTCATTTCCATTTCTTTGAATTGAAAGCAATAGCCAATAGGACATAGTCACTTCTTTAGAAATATTGGGCAGGCCATGCATTTATGGGGACAGGGTTGGGGGGGAGGGTTGCAGAACTCCGAAGCTTAAGACAAAAGACCAAAGGCAAAGTGCATCACCCTGCACCCAGTGATAGCACCACATTCATTTGAATGTGTGGCCATCCGTGGGGGTCCGGGCACAGGTTGCTTGATTCTTCTGATTTATCGCCCTTCTGGGGTGGAGGGAGATTTCTTGCAGGAGGTGGCTGATTTCATTGTCTGGGAAACATTGGAGACCCCCAGATGTTTAGTGCTGGGGGACTTCAATGTTTGGGTCAAGGATGAATCTTCTCGGCTTGGTTACAACTTCCTCCAGATGATGTCATCTCTGGGCTTTGCGCAAGGAGTTTCCTCCGCGACTCATCAGGGTGGCCACATGTTGGATCTGGTGTTCTCATTGGGGCTTGAGATAAATAGTCTCAGCATTCATCGGGTCTTTTGGTTCAATCATTGCATGGTGAAGTTCTGGTTCAGGGCCCCCCTTGATAGCCCTCCCCCTGCAGAGATGGTCAGCTATCGCCCTTTGAGGGGATTGACCCCTGAGAATTTTTTGATGGTGGCTGACCTATGTAGTGTCGACAGTGCATGTGTTGGGGGGGGTGTGGACAGCAGTGGATGCCTATAATAAGGCACTCTCTGGTGTGCTTGACTCCCTCACACCAGCCTGTGTACAACCCAGGTCTTTTCACTTGAGGTCTCCCTGGTATGATGGGGAGCTCAAGGTAATGAAGACTTTGGGTCAGAAATTAGAGCGCTGCTGGCGGAAGTCTGGCCTAGAGGTAGACAGACTGGATCTGCGTGTGCACTACGGTGCATACCAGGGGTCAATCAACCATAAGAAGGCAGAATACTGTCCAGGGAGATTTCTGCCAGGAGAAACTGACCAAATGTGCTCTTTCGGACTGTGGACAGGCTTCTTCATCCTTCCTGTCTACAGCTGAAGGTAGCCTTTTCGAATGCATTGTGCGAGGAGTTTGCTCAGTTCTCCTCAGACGGGGTGTCTGCCATCAGGCAGAGGGTTCGGCCAGTAGACCAGACTTTGGCTGACAGTGGTCGCCATGGGTGACCGGAGAGCACTCCGCCTGGTTGGGGTGAGTTTAGACTGGTGGAGGTGGCTGAGGTCAGTGAGATTGCCTCCAAGCTTTGGCACACCTTTTGTCACCTGGACCCGGTGCAAACTCGTTTCTTAATGAGATGTGTTGACTCCATTGGCACGGTGTTTGCCTTGATTGTCCAGTGTTCCTTGTCAAAGGGGGCTTTCCCCAATGTCTTGAAGGAGGCATTGGTGAGACCCCTTCTGAAAAAAACATCGTTGGACCCTGACATCAAAGCAAATTACCATCTTATCTCCAATCTCCCATTTTTGGGTAAGATTGTGGAGAAGGTGGTGGCACTTCAGCTTGAGAGCATCTCGTGACCCATGATCTATATGAGCTGCTCCAGTCTGGGTTTCATGTGAGGCATAGCACTGAAACTGCACTAGTTTAGGTGCATAATGACCTCCTTAGAGCTAGAGATCGAGGGGAAGGGACAATTCTTGTTCTCCTTGATCTCTCTTCAGCATTTGACACAGTGGACGATTGAGTGTTACTTGACCACCTAAGGGAATTCTGTGGACTCTCCGGCACTGTCATCTGCTGGTTTGAGTCTTTTCTATCTAACAGGAGGCAGAGGGTAGTGATGGGGGAATTTCTCCTCCTCCCCTAGCCACCTGTCATGTGGAGTTCCCCAAGGTTCGGTCTTGTTGCCAATGTTATTTGCCGTGTATATGCTGCCCCTGGGAGATCTCATTAGGAAGTACAGTCTGGGTTTTCACTGCTATGGTGATGATACCCAGCTGTATCTTTCCTTTGCCCCTGGAACATCTTGCACAGTGGAAGTGCTTAACAGCTGCCTTGCTGAGATCAGTGACTGGATGGCCTACAGCTGGTTGCGACTGAACCCCAGTAAGACAGAGGTACTGGTGGTGGAATTGAACAGATGGCGTGATATGTTGGCCTCTGGTGCAGAGACAGGGCTTTGTCTTGACTTTGTACCATTGAAGGCCTCCTCTAAGGTGTATGAGCTGGGTGTTATTCTTGACAGAGGATTGACACTTGAGTTCCAGGTGGTGTCCGTTGTCCGTACCAGTTTTTGTCATCTGAGGAATATCACCAGGATAAAGCCCCTAGTTCCACCACTGGACCTCCCCACTTTGGTGCATGCCTTCATGATGTCCAGACTTGACTACCGTAATGCACTCTATCTTGGGGTCTTTGGGGGTATGCCGACTGCAGCTGGTGCAGAATGCGGCACTGAGGCTGTTGACAGGACAGCCTAAGTATTGTCACATCACTCTGGTGCTGCGTCAACTGCACTGGCTGCCGGTTAGATGGAGGGTCCTCTTTAAGTTGAGTTTGCTCACCTTTAAGGCCTTACACGGCCTGGGCCCTGGCTACCTGAAGAACCTTCTTGCACCTGCTGTCTCAGTCCACTCCCTCCGCTCCTCCTCTAGGGGTCTCCTCGCAATTCCCAGGATGAGGTTAAAAACTGCTGGTGACAGAGCATTTAGGGTCGCCGCCCCCATCCTGTGGAATTCACTTTCATTAGCCATCAAGGAGGCCTCTTCTGTGGAGGTATTTAGGGCCCACCTCAAGGCCTTCTTGTATAATCAGGCATTTTCAGACTGTGTTTTATAGTACCTACCTGTCTTTTAGAAATGGATATTTAATTTAGTTTCTACCTACTCTGATTTTAGTTGCTGTCAAGAGCAGTAAATTCTGTTTTAACTGTTTGGTATATTGTATATAAATGTTTATTATTATGTTGTTTTGTATCTATGTTGATTGTTGTATGGCGCCCAGAGCCTCCGGGATTGGCATCTCTTAAATAAAACTTGCCTTGCTTTTCAACAACCAAAGAGGTGAAATAATCATCATCGGATACCTAGAGCATTGAGCTGAATGTCTTGGTGCACTAACTGGCTACGCAAGAAGTTACGACTCTTGTAGCACCACAAAAAATATGGCAGCTGCTATCTAGTACTACTGCTGTCAGTGTAGCTGGCAGCAGAAATGTAAACAAAAACATAGGATTATTGAACAAATTACAGGGTGATAGTACAATGCTGGTGGGAAAGAGTACCAGGTACATGCTTAGCAGAGCACAGGGAATAAACTATCAAAAAAGAACACTTTTTTCACATTGTACTACTGCTTTAAATTCAAAGAAACGTATCATAAATGCAAATTTTAGTTTTTATTTTCCTTATTGTAAGGTATTATATACAAATTCAGGAAACCAATAAAACCTAAATGTCACAAGAAAGAGTAAAAAGTGCTAGGGGGGCTGTGCCCCCCCTTGCACCCCTCTGAATATAGAATATCAACTCTGGGGGGTGCATGTCGGGCAGGGGGAAAAATTCCATATGGCACAAAAACCCTGTACCTGCTGCACCAGAGTTATCCACCCACACCACAAGGCTATCTCGGTGGCAGCAGACACACCCGTCCCTCAAAACCCCTTCATTGTCCCTCTCCTTCCCCTCGCTGTTCACCCCCTTCCTGACACTGTCCACTACCCTCACGTTTGTGTACAGTTGCTACCCTTGCAGGGTATCCCAAGAGTATAGCTCCCAATATGAGTCGCCGTTTTTACGTGGTGTCCATATTCCATTGCTGTACTCATGGTATACCCTCTTTTCCTCCAGTGATTACATATTGAGGTCTCTTAGTCTATCCTCATATGTTTTGTGATGCAAGACATGCACCATCTTTGTCACCCTTCTCTGGATAGCCTCCACCTTGTTAATGTCCTTATGCATATGTGGTCTCCAGTACTGAATGCAGTTTTTCAGGTGAGGCCTTAGCAATGTTTTATACAACGGCATCACCCCACCTCCTACCAGTAATACCTCCTGCCTATGCACCCCAGCATGCCACTGGCCCTTCTTGCAGCCTTTGCACACTGATTTGGTACCTTAAGGGCATTAAATATGATGACCCCTAGGTCCCTTCCCTCTTTGGTGACAGCACCTCCCCCCATCCTGTAGCTCTCCCTGGGGTTCCCCCTACCCAAGTGCATTATCTTGCACTTTTTTACACTGAACCTCAGTTGCAACACCTCTGACCATCTTTCAAGCTTCTCCAGGTCCCTCTTTATTTTCTGCATTTTTTCTGGAGTATCCACCCTGTTGCAAATCTTTGTGTCATCTGCAGATAGGCAGGCCTTTCCTTCCAGCCCCTCTGTAATGTCACTAATGAAGACGTTGAACATGGCTGGTCCCAAAACTGATCCTTGTGGTATCCCGCTTGTCACCCCTCTCTCCCTGGATTGGATCTCCTTTACCACCACCCTTTGCCTTCTGTTTGTCAGTCAGTTTCTAACCCACTATATCACTTTATGCCCCATGCCCAGGCTACTCATCTTGTTAACCAACTTTCTGTGTGGGACAGTATGGAAGGCTTTGCTGAAATCTAGGTAGGTGACATCTATGGCCCCTTCCTGATTCAATTTCCTAGTCGCCGAATACAAAAAAATCTATCGGATTCATTTGACAAGACCTTCCTGATGTGAATCCATGCTGCCTTAGATCCTAGGCACCAAGGGATTCCAGGAGTGCCACTGTCTTTTCTTTCAGCAGTGCCTCCATGATCTTCCCCACCAGTGAAGTGAGGCTGACTCACCTTTAGTTCCCTGCTTGCACCCTACTGCCACTTTTGTGCAGTGAGACTACATGCACCCTCCTCCAGTCCTCTGGAACCACACCTGTGTTGAGTGACTTTGTGAAAAGGGTGGCCAGAGGTACTGCTAGTTCCCTGTGCAGCTCCCATAATATCTCCAGGTGTATGTCATCTGACCCCATGGCTTTATCCACCTTCAGCTTTGTGAGTTCCTCCAGAACTCTCTCCACTGTGAATAGACTGGTGTCCACTTCTCCCCCAATTGCCTCTGCTCCCCAACTGTGGTCCTTGACCCTGTTCTTCCTCAGTGAATACTGAACAGAAGTATTTGTTCTGTATTTCTGCCTTGTCTAAATCCTCCACCTTACACTCTCCCTCCTCCCCTTTGAGCCTCACTATCTCACCCCTCATTTTGTTTATGTACCTGTAGAATGTCTTGTCCCCTTTTTTTCACAGTCTGTGCTAAACTCTCCTCTGTCTGTGCCTTGGCTTTCCTTACAGCCTTCCCTGCTTCTCTTAGACATTCAAGGTACACCTCCCTGTCCTCCTCCCTTTGGATTCCCTTATGCTTCCTGAAACTTGCTCTTTTAGCCCTTACTTAGTCTCCCACCTGTTTAGAGAGCCATAGTGGTTTCTTTCTTCTTTTTCCTTTGGCCACTATCCTAATGCATTGGTTAGTTACCTCCAGAATGACTCCTTTTAGTCTCCTCTACTGTTTCTCCACCTCCTCTATTATCAGGGCTGCTCTTAAACATCTACACATTTCATTGAAAGATGGTCTCCTGTTATCTGATACTTTTGCCCTTGTGCAGCTTAACAGAGTCCCTGTCTCTATGCCAGACCATACCACAGTGTATAGATCTCCATACACAACGACGCTCCACCATGCACTATAGTGTTTATCATAGAGATGGAGGTTGGGGCCACCGGACACCAGGGAATGGCACAATATTGGGAAAGCCAGACAAATGCCACTAGACAACAGAAAACTTTGCATGGGGTGGGAAGAAGGTGCCACTAGAAACCAGGGAGTGGTCCATATAGGATGAGTGGAAAGAGGATGGCACTGTACAGCAGGAAATGCCTGTTACAGGATGGGGAGGAGGAGGCATCAGTCTTGTGCAGGGAAAGACTGTTCAAACTGGTGGAGGGGGGTGTTGTTTGGGTGATAGCCTTGCCAAAATCCACAACAAAACTCTTCCCAGCTTGATAGTGGTTTGAAGATGATGCCCAAAACAAAACTAGCTTATTGATATTCAACAAAACTGGGTAACCGTCAGCATATAGAAAATACTGAATGGATAACTATGCACAGTCAGGGTGTTCTGCCACAGAGGACATATGATTCTCTCTGACCTTGAGGATAAAGCTTGAGTGGTCCATGGGAATCAGAACCCCGAGGTGGCTCAACACACTGGTTATACATAAAGTTGCTCATCCTGTGTTTTTATAGTGTATATTATTATGTGAAATACGTGCATTGTTGTTTTTATATTTACTTGTTAGTGGTTCTAAACTAATGCCAGTGAGTGCCCAACAGCTTCGTAACCCACATGTGTTGTTTATGGAGCTCCATAAACTATGGGCAGAACAGTACTGCAGCATCACCTGAAAAACCACCAAACAAGCTGTCCTCGTGCTGGACTTCACAAGCGCTACACAATCGGTCACTCAGCATGAGACAAGCTTGTCAGTAGTAACTGTGACCCTCGCAAAGAGTCAAAGACAATTTAAACCAAAAAAAC
This sequence comes from Neoceratodus forsteri, assembly GCA_016271365.2. NCBI lineage: Eukaryota > Metazoa > Chordata > Ceratodontiformes > Ceratodontidae > Neoceratodus > Neoceratodus forsteri. Next base: position 117,861,044 of record CM028136.1, on the reverse strand, counting down.
CCACCAAAAAACAGTAAATGAAAAAATAAAACGTGGAGAAGTGTGATTCTGGGGGAATTTTATGCACCATCTTGGTGTGTGATGCCCATATAAATCACTCAGGCTTCATGGGGCATCACACACCTTGTGTTGCATAAAATCTCCATTAACCACACTTCTCCATGCATTATTTTATATTTCTCTTTCAAAGTGAAATTAACTTGTGCATGTCTCTAGAGGTTTTAGAATGCTGTTCTACCACAGAAGGGTACAATCACATTCCATGACGTTTGAACTGTGGTACAGCAGCAATTTGAAAACTATGGATTTCTGTGTAGAATAGTACTTTACTATACACTGTATCACTGCTGCTGTATGCTTAGCCTTGCTCTTAATCCACCTGTGACCAGGCCTGTTGAACCCCATATGGTATCCAACCAAGTAGCTGCTTCTTTTGCAGCTTCATCTGCATATTCCAGCTTGCTGTTTTCCACAAAGAAATGGAAGGGCATGCATTTTTTGGAGCAACTGACATCATTTCTAGTTACAGGCAGGCAACTCACAACATGATGGTGCCTACAGCAGAAGCTATTTTAGCCACATATAACATTTTTTGTCTTGCATAAAGAGTTTAGTCCATAAAGCCTGGCTTGTAATTTCCTTGTGCAAGTCAAGTGGCTACCGAGAACTGCAGCCCTAGCCCTAAAACAGCATAATGATTATGCTATGCAAAAAGCCCCATACCTGTGTACCTGCCAGCAAAGATGATCCAAGTATATTTAGGTGTCCCCCCTCTCCGATCCCACTACAATTCCCACAGAGTGCCTGCAGCCCCATCCCCTACCAAATGTCATCATTATGATGTTTTTAGGGGTTATTTAATAACTGAGAGGGTTACTGGGCAGTAAATACCAGCTTACAAAAATGCACCAGATAGGATCTGGGGCTGCAGCAGTGAGTAGGGAAATTGGCAGACTAGGCGGGCCATATGGTCATTGTCTGCTGACAGATTCTATGTTTATTAGGGCAGAAATAGCCACAAAAAATAAGATGACAGGACCTACGATTACACATGTGAATGTGCAGACCAGTTACATTTCACAGATCCTAGATTTTTGCAGGCCCACCATTGCAGTGATGGTGCTGTACTTGCAGTGTTGAAGACCCAAGGTTCAAGTGTTATCTTGGGAGTTAGAGGGTCAGCAAGATGGAAGAAGATTGAGTTCTTGCTGGATTGCTCATCTCAGGGTGGAGTGGAGCAGAGTTTGGTGCTTGCCAGATACTATCAGTGGTTGAGGATAAGCAGGCTGAAACCACTAGAGTTGGGATGAGAAGAGGCAGATGTCAGGTGTACAGTGCATGGGGGCATGCTGCACTTTAGGGGGAGTGCTAGGAAAATCTGTGCACTGGCTGCATGATGACTCCAGCTGCCTATACACCCTGTACTTGACGACACAGACCGTACTGCCTCTGAGGAATAGCAAGTCATGGAGGTGTTGGCTGGGGTGATGGGGACTGGGTGGACAGTATAATGGAGGCTTCCAGTGCATGGGGGAGAAATACGACTAACTGAAAAAAAAATCTAACAGTAAAATTACTTTTTAAAATGTTTTGTTGTTTGACCATCACATAAACATTTTGGTATAGAGTTGGTGTTAAAGGGACACTTGTCAATCCTTTTTGCATTATATTATTTATAATTGAAAAAATATGTTTAGTGATTGCTTACCTTCTCTACGATTCATTCAAGTTGTTGGTTGTTTTAACAGCTGTGCTTTTTTTTTAACATAACTGAAATGCATCCAAACAGTGTATTTATTCCCAACATTTTGTTTCAAATCCTTGATCCACTCTTGTTGCTTGCATGAGGTAGAAGACTTGGTTTGCTGGCCAAGGCACCTAGCTTCACCTGAGCTCTTTCCTTCTAAGACTGCTTGAAAGGCAGAGTAGAGAAACTTACCAGAGCAAGGGAGAAGGATTAAGACTTAGTTTGGCTAAGCAGATTTACTGTGTGGTGGTGTTTTTAATTTTTACTCACAGGATTGCTACTGTTTGTTGCTAACATTTCATTGCTTATTTTTTCTGATTCAAATTGTTGTTGCTGGTATACCTTCTTCTGCATTATTACAAGGTGTGCCTACAGGTGTGGCTAACAGATTACTGCTGTAATCTTCTGATTCAAATTGTCTTTTGCAAGGTATATCTTCTGTTACTGCTTTATTTTCTCTGGAGCAAAGTGTTTCTTACAGGGTATATCTTCTGAAATTACTGTATTACAGGTGGAGCTTACATTTTGTGACTTTTTATCATTGGGCTAAGCAAAATTACTGTTTGACACTGTGTTTTATTTTATTCTTGTTTGTTGAAAAGGTTTGTTGTCTCAGAGGTGTTTCAGTCTCCTTCTCACATTGAAGGAGCTAATTGCTTTTCCTCCCACAGCTCTTCCAAAGGATTAGGTGTATGTGGGGTGGAGCTGGCAACCGTCAGTATTTCCAACAGAAAGAAGGGTTAAAAGTCAGGTTAGTTGATATCTTGAGGTAGAAGACTTGGTTTGCTGGCTGAGCACCTAGCTTCCACCTGAGCTCTTTCCTTCTAAGACTGCTTGAAAGGCAGAGTGAGAAACTTACCAGAGCAAGGGAGAAGGATTAAGACTTAGTTTGGCTAACAGATTTACTGTGTGGTGGTGTTTTTTTTTTACTCACAGGATTGCTACTGTTTGTTGCTACATTTCATTGCTTTATTTTTCTCTGATTCAAATTGTTGTTGCTGGTATACCTTCTTCTGCATTATTACAAGGTGTGCTCATAGTGTGCTAACAGATTACTGCTGTATCTCTGATTCAAATTGTCTTTGCAAGGTATATCTTCTGTTACTGCTTTTATTTTTCTGGAGCAAAGTGTTTCTTACAGGGTATATCTTCTTGAAATTACTGTATTACAGGTGGAGCTTACATTTTTGTGACTTTTTATCATTGGGCTAAGCAAAATTACTGTTTGACACTGTGTTTTATTTTATTCTTGTTTGTTGAAAAGGTTTGTTGTCTCAGAGGTGTTTCAGTCTCCTTCTCACATTGAAGGAGCTAATTGCTTTTCCTCCCACAGCTCTTCCAAAGGATTAGGTGTGTATGTGGGGGTGGAGCTGGCAAACTGTCAGTAATTTCCAACAGAAAGAAGGGTTAAAAAGTCAGGTTAGTTGATATCTTGGAGGTAGAAGACTTGGTTTGCTGGCCAAGGCACCTAGCTCACCTGAGCTCTTTCCTTCTAAGACTGCTTGAAAGGCAGAGTAGAGAAACTTACAGAGCAAGGGAGAAGATTAAGACTTAGTTTGGCTAAGCAGATTTACTGTGTGTGGTGGTGTTTTTATTTTTACTCACAGGATTGCTACTGTTTGTTGTCTAACATTTCATTGCTTTATTTTTTCTCTGATTCAAATTGTTGTTGCTGGTATACCTTCTTCTGCATTATTACAAGGTGTGCCTACAGGTGTGTGCTAACAGATTACTGCTGTAATCTTCTGATTCAAATTGTCTTTTGCAAGGTATATTCTGTTACTGCTTTATTTTTTCTGGAGCAAAGTGTTTCTTATAGGTATATCTCTCTGAAATTACTGTATTACAGGTGGAGCTTACATTTTTGTGACTTTTTATCATTAGGCTAAGCAAAAATTACTGTTTGACACTGTGTTTTATTTTATTCTTGTTTGTTGAAAAGGTTGTTGTCTCAGAGGTGTTTCAGTCTCCTTCTCACATTGAAGGAGCTAATTGCTTTTCCTCCCACAGCTCTTCCAAAGGATTAGGTGTGTATGTGGGGTGGAGCTGGCAAACCGTCGTAATTTCAACAGAAGGAAGCAAAAAGTCATGTTAGTTGATATCTTGGAGGTAGAAGACTTGGTTTGCTGGCTAAGGCACCTAGCTTCACCTGAGCTCTTTCCTTCTAAGACTGCTTGAAGAGGCAGAGAGAAACTTACCAGAGCAAGGGAGAAGGATTAAGACTTAATTTGGCTAAGCAGATTTACTGTGTGGTGGTGTTTATTTTTTTACTCACAGGGATTGCTACTGTTTGTTGCTAACATTTCATTGCTTTATTTTTCTCTGATTCAAATTGTTGTTGCTATGTATTCTTCTGCATTATTACAAGGTGTGCCTACAGGTGCTAACAGATTACTGCTGTAATCTTCTGATTCAAATTGTCTTTGCAAGGTATATCTTCTGTTACTGCTTTATTTTTTCTGAGCAAAGTGTTTTTACAGGGTATATCTTCTCTGAAATTACTGTATTACAGGTGGAGCTTACATTTTTGTGACTTTTTTATCATTGGGCTAAGCAAAATTACTGTTTGACACTGTTTTTATTTTATTCTTGTTTGTTGAAAAGGTTTGTTGTCTCAGAGGTGTTTCAGTCTCCTTCTCACATTGAAGGAGCTAATTGCTTTTCCTCCCACAGCTCTTCCAAAGGATTAGGTGTGTATGTGGGGGTGGAGCTGGCAAACTGTCAGTAATTTCCAACAGAAAGAAGGGTTAAAAAGTCAGGTTAGTTGATATCTTGGAGGTAGAAGACTTGGTTTGCTGTTAAGGACCTAGCTTCACCTGAGCTCTTCCTTCAAGACTGTTTGAAGGCAGAGTAGAGAAACTTACCAGAGCAAGGGAGAAGGATTAAGACTTAGTTTGGCTAAGCAGATTTACTGTGGTGGTGTGTTTTTATTTTTTACTCACAGGGATTGCTACTGTTTGTTGCTAACATTTCATTGCTTTTATTTTTTCTCTGATTCAAATTGTTGTTGCTGGTATACCTTCTTCTGCATTATTACAAGGTGTGCCTACAGTGTGTGCTAACAGATTACTGCTGTAATCTTCTGATTCAAATTGTCTTTTGCAAGGTATATCTTCTGTTACTGCTTTATTTTTCTCTGGAGCAAAGTGTTTCTTACAGGGTATATCTTCTGAAATTACTGTATTACAGGTGGAGCTTACATTTTGTGACTTTTTATCATTGGGCTAAGAAAATTACTGTTTGACACTGTGTTTTATTTTATTCTTGTTTGTTGAAAAGGTTTGTTGTCTCAGAGGTGTTTCAGTCTCCTTCTCACATTGAAGGAGCTAATTGCTTTTCCTCCCACAGCTCTTCCAAAGGATTAGTGTGTATGTGGGGGTGGGAGCTGGCAAACTGTCAGTAATTTCAACAGAAAGAAGGGTTAAAAAGTCAGGTTAGTTGATATCTTGGAGGTAGAAGACTTGGTTTGCTGGCTAAGGCACCTAGCTTCACCTGAGCTCTTCCTTCTAAGACTGCTTGAAGGCTGAGTAGAGAAACTTACCAGAGTAAGGGAGAAGGATTAAGACTTAGTTTGCTAAGCAGATTTACTGTGTGGTGTGTTTTATTTTTTACTCACAGGGATTGCTACTGTTTGTTGCTAACATTTCATTGCTTTATTTTTTCTGATTCAAATTGTTGTTGCTGGTATACCTTCTTCTGCATTATTACAAGGTGTGCCTACAGGTGTGGCTAACAGATTACTGCTGTAATCTTCTGATTCAAATTGTCTTTTGCAAGGTATATCTTCTGTTACTGCTTTATTTTTCTGGAGCAAAGTGTTTTACAGGGTATATCTTCTCTGAAATTACTGTATTACAGGTGGAGCTTACATTTTGTGACTTTTTATCATTGGGCTAAGCAAAATTACTGTTTGACACTGTGTTTTATATTTATTCTTGTTTGTTGAAAAGGTTTGTTGTCTCAGAGGTGTTTCAGTCTCCTTCTCACATTGAAGGAGCTAATTGCTTTTCCCCACAGCTCTTCCAAAGGATTAGGTGTGTGTGTGGGATGGAGCTGGCAAACTGTCAGTATTTCAACAGAAAGAAGGTTAAAAAGTCAGGTTAGTTGATATCTTGGAGGTAGAAGACTTGGTTTGCTGCATTAGCACCTAGCTTCACCTGAGCTCTTCCTTCAAGACTGCTTGAAAGGCAGAGTAGAGAAACTTACCAGAGCAAGGAGAAGGATTAAGACTTAGTTTGGCTAAGCAGATTTACTGTGTGGTGGTGTTTTATTTTTTACTCACAGGGATTGCTACTGTTTGTTGCTAACATTTCATTGCTTTATTTTTTCTGATTCAAATTGTTGTTGCTGGTATACCTTCTTCTGCATTATTACAAGGTGTGCCTACAGGTGTGCTAACAGATTACTGCTGTAATCTTCTGATTCAAATTGTCTTTTTGCAAGGTATATCTTCTGTTACTGCTTTATTTTTTCTCTGAGCAAAGTGTTTCTTACAGGTATATCTTCTGAAATTACTGTATTACAGGTGGAGCTTATATTTTGTGACTTTATCATTGGGCTACAAAATTACTGTTTGACACTGTGTTTTATTTTATTCTTGTTTGTTGAAAAGGTTTGTTGTCTCAGAGGTGTTTCAGTCTCCTTCACATTGAAGGAGCTAATTGCTTTTCCTCCCACAGCCTCTTCCAAAGGATTAGTGTGTATGTGGGGTGGAGCTGGCAAACTGTCAGTAATTTCAGCAAAGAAGGGTTACAAAAGCTGGTTAGTTGATATCTTGGAGGTAGAAGACTTGGTTTGCTGGCTAAGGCACCTAGCTTCACCTGAGCTCTTTTCCTCTAAGACTGCTTGAAAGGCAGAGTAAGAAACTTCCAGAGCAAGGGAGAAGGATTAAGACTTAGTTTGGCTAAGCAGATTTACTGTGTGGTGGTGTTTTTATTTTTTACTCACAGGATTGCTACTGTTTGTTGCTAACATTTCATTGCTTTATTTTTCTCTGATTCAAATTGTTGTTGCTGGTATACCTTCTTCTGCATTATTACAAGGTGTGCCTACAGGTGTGTGCTAACAGATTACTGCTGTAATCTTCTGATTCAAATTGTCTTTTGCAAGGTATATCTTCTGTTACTGCTTTATTTTTCTCTGGAGCAAAGTGTTTCTTACAGGGTATATCTTCTCTGAAATTACTGTATTACAGGTGGAGCTTACATTTTTGTGACTTTTTTATCATTGGGCTAAGCAAAATTACTGTTTGACACTGTGTTTTATTTTATTCTTGTTTGTTGAAAAGGTTTGTTGTCTCAGAGGTGTTTCAGTCTCCTTCTCACATTGAAGGAGCTAATTGCTTTTCCTCCCACAGCTCTTCCAAAGGATTAGGTGTGTATGTGGGGGTGGAGCTGGCAAACTGTCAGTAATTTCCAACAGAAAGAAGGGTTAAAAAGTCAGGTTAGTTGATAACTTGGAGGTAGAAGACTTGGTTTGCTGGCCAGGCACCTAGCTTCACCTGAGCTCTTTCCTTCTAAGACTGCTTGAAAGGCAGAGTAGAGAAACTTACCAGAGCAAGGGAGAAGGATTAAGACTTAGTTTGGCTAAGCAGATTTACTGTGTGGTGGTGTTTTTATTTTTTACTCACAGGGATTGCTACTGTTTGTTGCTAACATTTCATTGCTTTATTTTTCTCTGATTCAAATTGTTGTTGCTGGTATACCTTCTTCTGCATTATTACAAGGTGTGCCTACAGGTGTATGCTAACAGATTACTGCTGTAATCTTCTGATTCAAATTGTCTTTTGCAAGGTATATCTTCTGTTACTGCTTTATTTTCTCTGGAGCAAAGTGTTTCTACAGGGTATATCTTCTCTGAAATTACTGTATTACAGGTGGAGCTTACATTTTGTGACTTTTTATCATTGGGCTAAGCAAAATTACTGTTTGACACTGTGTTTTATTTTATTCTTGTTTGTTGAAAAGGTTTGTTGTCTCAGAGGTGTTTCAGTCTCCTTCTCACATTGAAGGAGCTAATTGCTTTCCTCCCACAGCTCTTCCAAAGGATTAGGTGGTGTGTGGGGTGGAGCTGGCAAACTGTCAGTATTTCCAACAGAAAGAAGGGTTAAAAAGTCAGGTTAGTTGATATCTTGGAGGTAGAAGACTTGGTTTGCTGGCCAAGGCACCTAGCTTCACCTGAGCTCTTTCCTTCTAAGACTGCTTGAAAGGCAGAGTAGAGAACTACCAGAGCAAGGGAGAAGGATTAAGACTTAGTTTGGCTAAGCAGATTTACTGTGTGGTGGTGTTTTTATTTTTACTCACAGGGATTGCTACTGTTTGTTGCTAACATTTCATTGCTTTATTTTTCTCTGATTCAAATTGTTGTTGCTGGTATACCTTCTTCTGCATTATTACAAGGTGTGCTAGGTGAAGCTAACAGATTACTGCTGTAATCTTCTGATTCAAATTGTCTTTGCAAGGTATATCTTCTGTTACTGCTTTATTTTTCTCTGGAGCAAAGTGTTTCTTACAGGGTATATCTTCTCTGAAATTATTACAGGTGGTGCTTTACAGGTTTTACAGTTTTATCTAACATTAGGATAAGCTTTCAGGGTTACTGCATTTGTTGTTGACTGATTGTTTCTGCTCTTACCTCCTTTTCTTTCGTCCGTGGTTCGTCTTTTTAGGCGGGAAGGGCCCAGCCACCCACCCCATCCCCAACCACCCCACGCTACACTCCTTTATAGGGTACCACAGTTGTGACATTTCCTGTGGCAGAGCAGGAAGGGGCGGATCAGTGGGCCTCCACAAGGTGATCTCATTTATAGGGCACTAGTAATTTAACTTGTTATAACAAGTTAAACAAAGCACAATTAAACCATTACTTGCATTTTTTTCCTTCTAATTACTCTGACAAGGTTACAAACCCAGCAACTTATTTGGAATGGATTTCATTAACTGCAGGTACTGTGGAACAATTTTCAGAAGGACAGTCTTACAGGATTTAGGACACTGTCCTACATGCTGGGCCTTTGGAGATCTTAGGTCTCAGCTCCAGGCAGCATGGGCAGAGATTGCAGCCTCAAATTTCATATTGAAGAGGAAATACATTATAAGAACCACCCGCCATTTCCCCAGCATCCAACAGAAAAACCTCGACCGCAGAGGGTAGTTGGTCCAGAAGGTTGGTAGGTGGTTAGGAGGAGCAAAATAAGGTGCCCCATCTCTCTGCTCTCCAACACATTACCTCCAAAACCATATAAATACTATAACAGGTATCTGCCTCTATCTCTGAAATCAAATAAAGAGGCAGAAGACACTGCAGAGCAGGACACTGCAGCAGGAGCTAGCACAACAATACTCACCCAAATCAGGAACCAAAACTAAACAAGCACAAAGGAAATCCAAAAACTTGATCATAGGAGACTCCATGATTCGGGAGTTGATACCCATCTCCAGCCAGGGTGATGGTCAGATGTCTCCCAGGTACATCAGCATGGAGAGACACTGACTGCATTGCTAAAATTGTTCACAAAGCAGGAGAAAACATTGATGTCCCTAGTACACATAGGGACTAATGATCTCGCCAGCCGGGTCAGTTGTGGAGACCAAGGAACACCTGACTAGGCTGGGTGACAAACTATCATCTATTTCTGTCCAGCATCTCCTTCTCTGAGATCCTGCCAGTCTGGGAGAAGGGAGCAGATGGACGGAAGGTCAGAGAAGGGGAGATAGGGAGCTAAAACACGTGGCACAAGGACTGGTGCCAGGAAAAAGGACACAGATTTGTAGGAACTGGCAACAGTTCTGGGAGCGAAAGTTCTTTAAATTTGATGGACTGCATCTGACTAAAGAGGGAGTCAGTGCATTGGGGCAGAAGTTTGACGTCTTTGCAGAATATTTAAACTAGAAAATGGGGAGAGGGGTGCAGCACCCCATACGTCGAATGGAAGAACATCCTCCCCTCAGCTAGTGGTCAAACAGGAATTCAGCGTGTTTTCCGCTCATTTGCATCACCAGGTAAGAAAAAGGTTTGTCTCCCACACGATGCACAGGGTAATGCCAACTTCACCCAACAACTAACACACCAAAATCTGGCCAATGGAAAATCATGTACACAATGCTCACAGCCTGGGAAATAAGATCCCAGACCTGCAGGCAATAATGTCAGAGGCTAAACTGGACATAGTAGCAATTAGTGAGACGTGGTTTACCAGTAACCACACTTGGGAGACTTCAGTACCTGGCTATGTATTGTTCAGAAGAGACCGAGGTGCAAAAAGGGGGAGGGGTGGCCTGTATGTTAATGAAAATATCAAAGCTACAGAAATTCAGAATACACATAAGGAGCCAGAAGAACTGTGGGTCACCCTGGAAACAGGAAATGGGACAGCCTATAAGAACTGGGGTTGTCTACAGGCCCCCAGACCAGAGGGAGGACATAGACACATTACTGTTAGAAGATATACAAAACATGACAGCTAAAGGGAGGTTCTGATAATGGGAGACTTCAACATGCAGATACAGATTGGTCAATACCAGCAGGAACATCTGCCAGAACTAGACTCATAGTGGATTCCCTGCAGGGGAGGGGCCTCAAACAACTGGTACAGCAACCCACAAGAGACAGGGCTATCCAAGATCTAGTACTGACTAACAAAGAAGGGATCACAGATCTCAAGTAGAAGGTCACCTGGGGCCAGTGACCATCACATGGTATGGTTCAATTTGGCTACTACATCTAAATCATCCCATTCCAAAGCAAAATATGGGACTTCAGAGGAGCTGACTTTGATAAGATGGCCAACAGAGTTAAGCTAGCCCTGGCAAAAAGAAACACAGGTGAGAGGTACAGGCAAAGTGGGCAAGCATTAAGGATACAATACTTGAAGCAACATCCCATTGTGTTAGACAGAAAAGGAAGTGCAAAAGAAGAATGAAACCACTTTGGTTCTCAAATACGTAGTAGAAAAGGTCAGGAGCCAAAGGCTGGCCTTCAGAAAATATAGGAAACACAGCGGATGAAGATAGGAGGCATACCAAACTGCCCTAAGGGAAACAGGTAAGGCAGTAAGGCAGGCAAAGTCCCAAACTGAGGAAACACTAGCACGAACAATAAAAGAAGGTGACAAGACTTTCTATAGATACATTAGCGAAAGGAGAAAGTCCAGAGGGGGTATTGCTAAGCTTAATGGAGAAAAGGAAGCATGTGAGGAGGAGACCCTGTAAAGGCATCTATCCTAAATAGATACTTTTGCTCAGTATTTACTGAAGAGAAGGTAGGGCAGGGCCCACAGCTCAGCATCATGGACACAGGGGGGAGGGAGGTGAGCACTACTCCCTTCACAAAAGAAAGGGTCCTACAAGAGCTTGCTAAGCTCAGGGTGGATAAGGCAATGGGACCTGATGGCATACATCCCAGGGTACTTAAGGAGCTAAAGGAGGAACTAGCAGAGCCATTAGCAGAATTGTTTAGTGAGTCTCTGAGCACAGGAGAGGTCCCAGAAGACTGGAGAAGGGCTCATGTGATCCCACTCCACAAGAGTGGTAGCAGGGAGGAGGCGGGAACTACAGACCGGTCAGTCTTACCTCAGTAGTGGGCAAGATTATGGAGGCACCTTAAGGAAAGGATAGTGCAACACCTGGAACCATAGGCACAGGATCCAAGACAGCATGGGTTTACAAAGGAAGGTCCTGTCAAACTAATCTCATAGATTTCTTTGACTGGGTAACCAGAGTGGTGGACCAGGGGACCAGTTGAAGTCGCCACCTTGACTTCAGCAAAGCTTTGACACTGTTCCACATAGAAGATTGATAAATAAGCTAGGTAGGCTCGGGTGGGTCAGAAGTTGGTCAACTGGGTGGCAAACTGGTTGACTGGCAGAAAACAGAGAGTGGTGGTAAATGGTATACAGTCAGAAGAGATGCAAGTCACAAGTGGGGTACCTCAGGGATCAGTCCTGGGGCCAGTCCTATTCAACATCTTCATTAGTGACCTCGAGATGGACTAGAGGGTAAGGCTTGTCTGTTTGCAGATGACACCAAGATCTGCAACAGAGTAGATGATCCAGATGGGGTGGGCAGAATGAGAAGAGATCTGGATAAACTAGCAGAATGGTCAGAAGAGTGGCAACTGGGATTTAATGCAAAGAAGTGCAAAATCATGCACATAGGGAAGAGAAACCCTGAAGCCACTTATAGGCTGGGAGGAGTTGCTAGCAGTCACAAAGGAAGAAAGAGACTTGGGCATCATCATCACTGATGACCTAAAATCATCCAAGCAGACCTCTAAGCAGTAGGTAAGGCTAGGGGGTGTTAGTGTATTAGTAGGGGTATCACAAGTCTCATAAGAGGGAGGTAATAATCCCTCTGTACAAGACATTGGTTAGGCCCCATCTGGAGTACTCAAGGCAGTATTGAGAGGCCACACCTTCACAAGACATTCACCAAATTGAGGCAGTCCAGAGAGGGCAACCAAAATGGTGCAGGGACTGCATCAGGAAGACATATGAGGACAGATTAACGGAGCTCAATATAAACACTCCTGAGCAAAGGAGGAGAGAGAGGTGATATGATCGAGACATTTAAATACCTTATGGGCATAAACAAGGTGAAAGAGTCTAACATGTTTAAATATAAGAAAAATAGCAGGACAAGAGGGACACAGCATGAGATTAGAGGGAGGCCGATTAAGGGGAATGTGAGAAATTCTTTTCACAGAAAGGGTGGTTAGATGCATGGAATGGCTTACCACAAGAAGTGGTGGCTATGAATACAGTGCAGGGCTTCAAACAGGCATGGGATAGGCATAAGGGAGCAATACAAATGACTATGAATAGATAGGTCACTGACAGAGCAAAGGCCGATGGCACATTTATAAGGTAGAAAAAGAAATGGGCAGACTGGATGGGCCTTGCGGTCCTTATCTGCCATCAACTTCTATGTTTCTATGTTTCTTCTTGAACATTAAGAACACCCCAAAAGAGTGCATTTACTCATGATACAATAGTGTCCTCTCCTCCCACTGCACCGTGAGTGTCTATGCTGTATTGGGAGTATTCACAGTTTCTAGGAAGACACAAAGAGAGTTGAGGACGGTGTCCGTTGAACTTCATGATAGAAAAATGTGGTCTAGTATGGGCTTCAGTTTCATTTCTAAACAGTGTATATGACCTTTATCTTTCTTTTCTGAACACATTCAGGATTTCACTCCCAAGAAATTATGAAAAATTGTTTAATGTTTGAGAAAGATGACGACTTCACTGTGTTTAATTCAATGAGCAGAAATTAAAGTACACCAGCAGCCTCCTGAGGAAAACTCCACCACCAGTAAGTAAATGTCCTAAGATATGGAAGGGATGTGTAGTGTTGAATTGTGGTTAGTTGCAGCTTTTTTCCATCATAATATTGTCTCTGAAACTGTGAAGCAGGATAGCAGTGTTCAAGCCCAGCCACAGCCTCTGACTCACTGTGTGTCCCTGAGAAAGTGATGCTGATCTCCACTGAGCTTCTGCTCCAAGTTGTAAAATTATATGAAGATGGACCCCATTGAAATGTTGCATCTCTAGGGTTTTCTTGGTCATTATGTGATAAAACACTATTTATTTATTTTTATTTAGTTTTTGTTGACCGGGTAAGTGCACTAGACAAATCCTGCCATTTTCAGGCACGACCTGGGGGAAGGGAATACAGATGAATGCCAACTGACCTTGAACCAGATTAAGCTGTTGGTGATATTTTTAGTGAATGAGGGAAATTTGGCCAGGACACCAGGGAAATTCCCCTACTCTGCTGCTGCATTGCTGCCAGCAGGGGGTCCCTTGGCCACTAGCGTTGCTGTGGTCAGTCTGCCTAGGATGCTGGAGGAGATGGATGCATCTAGTACAGGGGAGCTGGCCTCCTCTCCTGTACTGTCTGATCCAGAGGCTGTTGTTGCTGTTTGTGATGTGGCTGAGGTTGTCGACCTCAGTATTCTTACCTCTGATAATGCTTCGGCTATGGCTTGTTCTGCTGGTGACTTCGTGCCTCCTTTGCCTGCAGATAAATCAGGGCTGATCGCTGCACGTTCTCAGTTGCTGTGGCAAATGGCCTTACTCGACCATAAACTTGCTGGTCTTTCGGATGTTGATGGATCCTCTGCGGTGGTGTCTCCTGTTTCTAGTCGGATGACTTTGGCGGCTGGACCGGAGGAAAGGTGTGTTTCACAGAATTCGGTCGTTCCTACACTTCCTACTGACCGTTTTCTTGATTCTCGGGCTGGCAGTTCAATGGATCCTGTAGCTGTGTGCCTAAAGCCCCTGCTGACTGTATCTTCGGAGCCTATTGAGGGTGCCCAGGTCTCTCTTTTACAGACTTCAGAGGTGTCCTTTGCTGGACAGACATTTTCTTTTCCCTCCTGAGCCCAGAGACCTGGATGGAGCAAACTGCCTGGAGTTCCTTCTGCTTCTGGAGCTGAAGGGTCGAGCACTTCAAAACCGGCAATTTTACCTGTGGACACTTCTTGGTCTCCTGATCAGGCATTACGGGAGGCTGGCTGGGAACAATCAGGTGGTGGGTCCTGGTCTCCAGACTCGCAGGATGCTTCCTATATTCGGATGCTGAGAAACGCTGGTACATTGGTGGATGCTGTGTCTTCTGTCCCTCTGAGCTCTAATTTGCCCCGGGGTAATTTATCTGCCTCTTGTACTATGGACTCTGAGTATGTTGATAAAACTGTTGGGGGGGATACTGCTGTGTTGGGGGATGTTGTGGTTACTGAGGCTCCTGTTTCTGGTGTTGGGGTGCATGCCTCTGCTTCTCGGTGTCCCTCCTCGAGCTTGGTTTCCCCAGCTTCCGAGGAACCGAGAGGCTCGACCCCTACTACACCAGGCTGTTTAGATCAGGACCCTGAGGCTAGGCAGGGAGGGGTTCCCAAACCTGGGGTCTCAGTGGGTTTTAAGCTAACGGATTTGTTCCAGTCCCATAAAGGTGAACCTGCTCCTAGACGCAATGCAGTCAGGTTTTTATATAAAGGAGGGTTGGATACTCCCCCTGACAGGCTGTATGTTGCTAAAAATTTGCTTAAAGGGTCGGTGCATTTCTTTTCATCTGAAATTTTTGCCCTGATTAGTTTAGGGAATTCCAATTTTGACGTAAGCTTTAAACATGTTTCTCATTTGGACCATTTTTGGGTCCAATATGCTAAATTTAAAGCTTTCCCCTTTTGGGCCCCCTTTCATGTTCTCCCTTTAACGAAACCTACCATTAAGACTATCACTATTATGTTTAAAAACGAAGGTGTCAATGTGGAGGACATTTTATTTTGGCTCCGACAGAGATGTGAGGTTTTGAATAAACCCACTCCAACTTTAGATAGTGAACAGATTTGGGATGGGGGATGGAAAGTTCGGGTTAAGTTGTTTTCCTCGGACTCTGGTCCAACTCACTTGCCTAATTTTTTTTTCATTGGAAAAGATAAGGGGTTGATTTTTTATGCAGGGCAGCCTAGGTCTTGTTTTAAATGTGGATCTTGGGCCCATTTTAGCTCTGCTTGTGATACACTCAAATGCAGCCATTGTTTGGATTTTGGCCATTCCTCCAGTGCTTGTTTGAACCTTTTTAAATGTAACCTCTGTGAAAACACTGGTCATGCTTATGGTCATTGTCCTTGGACCTCACATAACCGGGATGATTGTCCCTCCCATGTGGACCTCATTAACTTTGCTCAGCAACAGCTGGCACAAAAGTCTGCTGAGAGTCTTTCTTGTTCTGGTTCTACGGATCTCCCCCTTCCCTCTTTGGCCACAGCTAATCCTGTTATAGAGCATGCAGTTGGGAAGGCTCCTGCTTTGACCCCTCAGGATGACTCTCTGTTAACTGAGCCTGCTTCTCTGGTGGCCCTGGAGGGCCTTCCTTTGGTTTCCCCTGACACTGCTTCTCCTCTGGTTATGCCTCCCCCCTAGTGGCTTTGCCTGTCCCAGAACAGGACTCCCCATTCACTGTTCCAAAAAAAAGGACCAGGAAGGGACTGACTGTTTCTGGTAAGGGTAGGGCCCCTGGGTTCAGGTCCTGGGCTTCTGGTAATAAATTTGCGATTCTAGCTCCTAATATTACTGATAGGGATTCTGGGGATGATGAATCAGATACCTCCTCCCTTGTGTCTAATACTGATACGGACGGGGGTGGAGAAGTCGATCCCATTGCTAAACGGATGAGACAGAGTCGACGTGGTAAATCACCCTAATCTTAGATGTGGATTCCTTGTCCATTCTCTCCTTTAATGTTAACAGCATTAAGGGAAAACAAACTTGGTGGTGTTCTGCTTTCACAAGAGATGGTCAGACATCACTTGTTTAGTGGATACCTGTTTAAAACTCACAGTAAGCTTCAGCAAGCTTCTCGTGGTTGGTCTCATAGGCCTTCTTTTGGTCCTCTGGGGTTGATAAGTGTGATGGGGTTGGTATTTTGTTTTCTAATTCTGCTCGGGTATCTCTTCGATTGGTGGACATTTGTCCAGGTTGTGCACTGCTGCTTGACCTCCTTTCACACTGAACGATTTTGTTAATTGTGGTATACGCCTCAGACTAAAGCCTTGCGTCTGCTCTTTTTCGATCTATTCAACCATTTTTACATACTTCTAGACTGATCATTTGGGCTGGGGATTTTAATTGTGGTCTACATCAGTCTGATAGGGGACTTCAGACAACCAAATTGTTTAGTGATTCTATGACTTTGAAGAATGTTTTGTCGACAGCTAATCTCCAGGATGCCTATAGGGTTTGTCACCCCAGAGGTGGATATACTTATTTTTGGGGTACTTGTCGAACTAGGATTGATTTTGTCTTTCTTTCTCATATGCTTACTGTTCAAGATTGTCGGACTTTAGTTAGTGAATTCTCGGACCATGTGGCCTTAAAGGTTGTGTTGTCCTGGTCTGACGTTCCTCGGTGTAAAAAGAACAAGTGGAGACTTAATGACTCCATTCTGGATGATACCAAAATTCAAAAATTTTGGAAGCATGACTGGGCAGCACGATTGTCTGTTGCTGACATTTATGAGGATATTTTAGAATGGTGGGAGGACACTAAGGCTGGTTGGAGGAAGGTTTTCCAACAGAAAGCCGCTGAGGCTCACACCTGTCAATATAAGAAGTACCTGGCCTTATGTCAACAATTGCAGAATTTGATTTCTCTGTCTGAGGAAAATCATCATGATTATAGTTCACAGATTTCTGTTTTGCATGATCAGATGAAGGCGTTACAGTATGATAGGGCTAAATCCTTGGGATACGAAGCCCACTTTGGGACTAAACTCACTAAGGGGGGCTTCGACCCTTTTAAAGACTGTCAGAATAGGGTGGACTCTCGGGTTACTTATAACCTGGTATCCCCCTTGGGAGATCTAGTTAGTTCCCCGGAGGCCCTGCTCCAGGTTGTTGAACATTTTGTTTCGGGCATGTTTGGGACTGTATCTCCCGTCACTGCTGATGAATTTTTCTTTGACTCATTATCTTTTCCCTCCCTCTCTCCAGCAGAATGTGAGATGCTCTCCGCTCCTATTGCTGAGGAGGAAGTATTACAGGCTATCGTTGGTTTAAAACGAGATTCTGCTCCTGGCTCTGATGGCCTCACGGCAGGATTTTATTCTATGTTCTGCACTGATTTGGTTCCTGCTTTAACTCTTTTGTTTAATGACATGTTGTCTAAAGCCTCCTTTTCGAAGTCCATGAAAGAGGCAATCTTGGTCCTCATTCTTAAGAAGGGGGAGGCTTCGGACATCAATAATTGGAGACCATTGAGTCTACTAAATGTGGATAGCAAACTTGTGGTACAAATTTTGCTCGCTAGACTTGTTAGGGTAGCTCGGCTACTTAGTCCTGTCCAGACGTGTGGCATCCCTGGTAGGTGCCAATCTGATAATTTGATTTTATTACGTGAAATATTTGCCCTTGGGGACCTGAATCGTGTTCAGGGTTGGGTGTTGGCTATTGACCAGAAGAAAGCCTTTGATAGAGTTTCCCATACATATTTGTTTTCGGTTTTAGCTGCATTTGGATTTCCTTCCAAATTTATTGATTGGATTCATGCTCTTTATTTTCAGGCTGTGATTCTCCCTAATGTTAATGGCTGGTTAGGACATCCTGTCTTGGTAAAAAGGGGGTGCGTCAGGGATGTCCTTTGAGTCCCCTCTTATATGCCTTTGGTATCGATATTTTGATAAGGGCGATCCTTCATTGCCCTGGAATCCTTGGGTTACAAGGGCCTTCTGGCCTCCCTCCCATCAAAATACTGGCCTACGCTGATGATTTGGTTCTGACCATGGCATCTCATTCAGATGAGCAGGCGGTACTTGACGTGTTCCATCGGTATTCCTTACTGGCAGGATCCCGGATTAATTTTTTAAAGAGTGTTGGGCTCCTGCTGGTTCCCTACTCTTCCTGAGTCCGGTGCCTTCGCTGGCATCCGCTCTTCTGAGCCCATTAGGATTCTCGGTCTCTGGTTTGGGTCTGAGATTTACCACTGTTGAACTGGTCTGGGGCATTAGGGAGGGCTGATAGGCTTTAGCTGGGTGATGCAGCAGCTGATTGGGAAAAAAAAAAGAGTTTATTTATTGAAAACCTTGATGGTCCCCATTTTCTTGTACCTTTGTTATGTCCCCCCCATGTCTTTATTTACCAGATTATATAATGTTTTCTTTCAGGGTCTTTGGGGTGCTAGGTTGAATCCCATCAAGCGAGGTTTCACTTATCGGCCTCCTAGTGAGGATGGGATTGGGTTGGTACACCCGGTAGCTTTTTTTTATAGTATTTTATTTAGTTATAATTTGGGTTGTGCCTTAAAACCAGGTAATAAGGGTTGGAAACCCTTTCTTTGCTCCTGGCTTCTGCCTTGTCCCACTCCCTGGGAACAAGGCAACAGGAGATTTGTGACTAAACTTTCAGGCCTTCCACCTTTTGGTGCGGAGGTCGTGAAACTTGCCATGGTCTGGGGGTTAAAGCCTGGTGATTTTTGTACACTAAATAGGAAAGCTGTATATGCTCACATTTGGAGACGAGAGGCTTTGGATCTTGTTGACTTTCCATCCTGTCCGCCTGCTTGTCAGTCTTGGATTCTGAAGCAACTTTTGAATCCTAGACTCCCTCCTTATGTGTGGGATATGGTCTGGCTCGGTAATTACGGTAGACTTAGTGTTAAGGGGAATCACAAACATAAAATGCTGTGTGATAGATACTGTCCTAGGGATTCCTGTCTTTCAATTATAGAATCTCAGGCTCATTTATTTCATGATTGTGCATTTGCTTCTGATTTTTGGTCTACTATTGCTGTTCTCTGAAAGAGCCTCTTTACTGAGCTGTCTTATGCTGATATTATTTTTGGGACGCATTCAGTTTTACGTACTAAATATCACTCTGAAACTATATATATTGTATTATGTTTTATGCGTTATTTTTTATGGCAAGCTAGATGTTTGCTAGTTTTGCACCAAAAATGGATCCCTATTTTGGAAGTTGTAATGAATATTAGAAATGCTGTAATCACCTTGAAAAATTTTGATTTTTCTAGATATTCTAGACCGCAATTTCTTCATTTTTGGATTAACTGTGATTCTTGGGATTTGACTTGATTTTTTGTATCCTTCCTTTTCTTTTTTGTTTATTGTTTATCTTTGTCATTTTGTGAATGTTTTTGTAATGAAGCCCACCTTTTCTCAATAAAATTCCCCTACTCTTTTCGATAAGTGCCATGGGATCTTTAACATCCACCTGAACTACCACCAATCCAGGCAGATGGGACCTCTGTTTAACGTCTCATCTGAAAGACGGCACCTCAGCAGTGCAGCACCCCTCTCATGCTGCATTACAGTGTCAGTACTGGGATATTAACCCAAGTGCCAGATGTGGGAACTGAACCCACAGCCCTCTGATCTCCCGGCCTCAGAGGCGAGTGTGCTACCTACTGAGCCATTGGACACCATGCTGCTGACTGGGGGGGGGTCAGCATGAAAAGGAATATGAATAATGAGTAATGAATAGCAGAGTATCTGAGGTCCAAACGTATTTGCCAGTGGAAATGTAAAAAAAGGTCAATTTACACCCCTATGTTATGGCTTCCAGGACTTCCTAACCCTCATTTAAAAAAAATAAAATGCACATCCCATCCCCTTTCTTAGTCCTGCTCTGCTTGCAAATTTGTGTGGCTAGTCAGGTCAGATACTGAGAAACTGACATGAGGTCAAGAGCATGTTCTGAGTACTAGATTTGCCTAGTTCAGTTTTCTGGGAGGGCACTGAAGCTACATAGGGATAGGCCCACCACCTCATTGTGGCACACGGCTCTTCCGGAAGTTTTAATTTACAATTGTGCCCTGTGAGGATATTTTACATTGAAAGATTGAAGTTTACTCAAGAAGGTACTTAAATTACATTTTAGGTGCATTTGCAGAGTATGGGTACCCACCTTGAAGTATATATACTCTAATTCCAAGGCACTTCAGTAACATTTTTGGAACACACTCTAAAGGTGCTTTTCTGGAGTAATGCAGGAGTGTCCCAACTGTGAAGGCACTCCACTGGCGGTATATCAGGAACAACTATAAGGCACTTCATTAGCATTTTTACAACACACTCTCAGTTTACTCAGCACTTATCAGTCGATTGCTTGATAGTTTCCATAAAGTTGCTTGACTTTTTAGTGGCACATTTGGAGCATGTACCCAGTCTACGTGCTAGTAGGTGACTGCAAAATTATGAACAAGTGACTCCAGCTGGGTAAGGAAGGCTTTTCTTGCATAAATGCAGTTTATTTCAGATAGTTATTTGGGACTTACCTCTGCCTCTTATTTAACACTCAGCCAAACCCCAGGCTGTACTGGTGGGATGGAGCCTACCCCAGGCAGAAACTAGTTTCTGACTTTTGGGGGGTGGAGGGGTACCTCAGGGTGCCTCAGTCAGATGCGTGGCACCTTCAGTGAGGAGTGGATGTGCTCCTGCAGCTTACCTGGACTCCCAGCTGGGTAGTTTCTAGCTAGCAGCACTGAGCAAATGAGCTGATAAGAATGAGTTATTCTTAACTAATAACTATGCTTACTATGTGGTGTACAGTTACTTAGCAGCTAATGCTCAACAAGTTGAGTATTGATCATGAATTATTTATTACATAAGCTCAACTAGTAATTAATGAATGCCAAACTAATATTCAATTCATGGGGATTAGTTAATTCTTAATTAGGAAATAGGAGAGGGGGGGCAGATGGATGGAAGATCAGAGAAGGGGAGATAGGGGAGCTAAACACGTGGCTCAAGGGCTGGTGCCTGGTGCCAGAAAAAAGGACACAGATTTGTAGGGAACTGGCAACAGTTCTGGGAGCAAAAGTTCTTTAAATTTGATGGACTACATCTGACTAAGGAGGGAGTCAGTGCATTGGGGCAGAAGTTTGATGTCTTTGCAGAATATTTAAACTAGCAAATGGGGAGAGGGGTGCAGCACCCCATACATCAAATGGGAAGAATACCCCTCCCCCCCCTCAGCTAGTGGTCAAACAGGGATTCAGCATGTTTGCAGTTCATTTGCATCACCAGGTAAGAAAAAAGGTTTGTCTCCCCATATGACTCACAGGGGTAATGCCAAACCTCACCCAACAACTAACACACCAAAATCTGGCCAATGGAAAATCATGTACACAAATGCTCACAGCCTGGGAAATAAGATCCCAGACCTGCAGGCAATAATGTCAGAGGCTAAACTGGACATAGTAGCAATTAGTGAGATGTGGTTTACCAGTAACCACACTTGGGAGACTTCAGTACCTGGCTATGTATTGTTCAGAAGAGAGCGAGGTGCATAAAGGGGGGGGAGGAGTGGCCCTGTATGTCAATGAATATATCAAAGCTACAGAAATTCAGAATACACATAAGGAGCCAGAAGAACTGTGGGTCACCCTGGAAACAGGAAATGGGACAGCCATAAGAACTGGGGTTGTCTACAGGCCCCCAGACCAGGGGGAAGACATAGACACATTACTGTTAGAAGATATACAAAACATGACAGCTAAAGGGGAGGTTCTGATAATGGGAGACTTCAACATGCCAGATACAGATTGGTCAATACCAGCAGGAACATTTGCCAGAATTCCTGCAGGGGAGGGCCTCAAACAACTGGTACAACAACCCACAAGAGACAGGGCTATCCTAGATCTAATACTGACTAACAAAGAAGGGATCACAGATCTCCAGGTAGAAGGTCACCTGGGGGCCAGTGACCATCACATGGTATGGTTCAATTTGGCTACTACATCTAAATCATCCCATTCCAAGGCAAAAATATGAGACTTCAGAGGAGCTGACTTTGATAAGATGGCCAACAGAGTTAAGCTAGCCCTGGCAAAAAGAAACACAGGTGAGGAGGTACAGGCAAAGTGGGCAAGCATTACGGATGCAATACTTGAAGCAACATCCCATTGTGTTAGACAGAAAAGGAAGTGCAAAAGAAGAAGAAAACCACTTTGGTTCTCAAATACAGTAGCAGAAAAGGTCAGAGCCAAAAGGCTGGCCTTCAGGAAACATAAGGGAACACAGCGGGATGAAGATAGGGAGGCATACCAAACTGCCCTAAGGGAAGCAGGGAAGGCAGTAAGGCAGGCAAAGTCCCAAACTGAGGAAACACTAGCACGAACAGTAAAAGAAGGTGACAAGACTTTCTATAGATACATTAGTGAAAGGAGAAAGTCCAGATGGGGTATTGCTAAGCTTAATGGAGAAAAGGGAGCATGTGAGGAGAGGACCATGTAAAAGCATCTATCCTAAATAGATACTTTTGCTCAGTATTTACTGAAGAGAAGGTAGGCAGGCCCACAGCTCAGCACCATGGACACAGGGGGAGGGAGGTGAGCACTACTCCATTCACAAAAGAAAGGGTCCCACAAGAGCTTATAAGCTCAGGGTAGATAAGGCAATGGGACCTGATGGCATACATCCCAGGGTACTTATGAGCTAAAGGTGGAACTAGCAGAGCCATTAGCAGAACTGTTTTAGTGAGTCTCTGAGCACAGGAGAGGTCCCAGAAGACTGGAGAAGGGCTCATGTGATCCCACTCACAAGAGTGGTAGCAGGGAGGAGGCAGGAACTACAGACCAGTCAGTCTTACCTCAGTAGTGGGCAAGATTATGGAGGCATCCTTAAGGAAAGGATAGTGCAACACCTGGAATCCATAGGGCACAGGATCCAAGACAGCATGGGTTTACAAAGGAAGGTCCTGTCAAACTAATCTCATAGATTTCTTTGACTGGGTAACCAGAGTGGTGGACCAAGGGAAGTTGATGTCAGCTTACCTTGACTTCAGCAAAGCTTTGACACTGTTCCACATAGAAGATTGATAAATAAGCTGGGTAGGCTCAGGGTGGTCAGAATTTGGTCAACTGGGTGGCAAACTGGTTGATGGGCAGAAAACAGAGAATGGTGGTAAATGGTATACAGTCAGAAGAGATGCAAGTCACAAGTGGGTACCTCAGGGATCAGTCCTGGGGCCAGTCCTCTTCAACATCTTCATTAGTGACCTTGCAGATGGACTAGAGGGTAAGGCTTGTCTGTTTGCAGATGACACCAAGATCTGCAACAGAGTAGATGATCCAGATGGGGTGGGCAGAATGAGAAGCGATCTGTATAAACTAGCAAAATGGTCAGAAGAGTGGCAACTGGGATTTAATGCAAAGAAATGCAAGATCATGCACATTGGGAAGAGAAACCCTGAAGCCACCTATAGGCTGGGAGGGGAGTTGCTAGCAGTCACAAAGGAAGAAAGAGACTTGGGCATCATCATCACTGATGACCTGAAATCATCCAAGCAGACCTCTAAAGCAGTAGGTAAGGCTAGGGGGTGTTAGGGTGTATTAGTAGGGTATCACAAGTCGTAAGAGGGAGGTAATAACCTCTTTACAAGACACTGGTTAGGCCCCATCTGAGTACATGGCAGTATTGGAGGCCACACCTTCACAAGGACATTAACCAAATTGAGGCAGTCCAGAGAAGGGCAACCAAAATGGTGCAGGGACTGCATCAGAAGATATATGAGGACAGATTAACAGATCTCAATATGTATATCCTTGAGCAAAGGAGGGAGAGAAGTGATATGATCGAGGCATTCAAACACCTTAAGGGCATTAACAAGGTGAAAGAGTCTAACATGTTTAAATATAAGAAAAATAGCAGGACAAGAGGACACAGCATGAGATTAGAGGGTCCGATTAAGGGGAATGTGAGGAAATTCTTTTCACAGAAAGGGTGGTGGATGCATGGAATGGCCTACCTCAGAAGTGGTGGCTATGAATACAGTGCAGGGCTTCAAACAGGCATGGGATAGGCATAAGGGAGCAATACAAATGAGTATGAATAGATAGGCCACTGACAGAGCAAAGGTCGGTGGCACATTTATAAGGTAGAAAAAGAAATGGGCAGACTGGGTGGGCCTTGCAGTCCTTATCTGCCGTCAACTTCTATGTTTCTATGTTTCAATGACTAACTGCTGAAACTGTTAACAATTACTTAGCAGTAGGTTGAGCTAGGAGGAGTTAGCCACTAACTCATTTGCATGTGAAAAAATCAACCAAAGCAAAACTGAGGAATAATTGAACATTAACTAATTACTAGTGATTTGAGGCAGTTGAGCATTAGGCCTATTTTTTTGTATGGGTTAGAACAACACTTTAAAATATCAGAAGCAGATGGTCATCATCAGGGATACTTCTTAGATAATGGCATTAGTAACACAAAAAGTTGTTAGAGTAAGGAGTTTAGTGTATATTTTCTGAAACAAAAACTAGACAGCAACTGAGATTTTCAAAGGGCATGCTTCAGGCACATACAGTGATCTACCAGCACATAGAGCAGCTTGAATGTGACCACAGATACTTAAGGCAATTTTCCTAGAAATGGTCTATACTGTACAGCATATGACCACAGCCCCTGGTTTCTGGCAGACTGAAGCATCCAGTTGATGAGACTGGCAATATTATCTGGAAGTGCCAGCTAGATTTGCATAAGTGTTAGACCACCTATTTTATGGACTAGCATGTGCAGAGGGCTCATTGGCATCCAGTCTGGCAGAGGTTGGGAATGGCCCTGAGGTGTGCATCAGGCATATTTAGTCTGACAGGTTGTGTACATACATGTATGTCTGTTTTTGGATGTCTGGTATTTGTTGGCACAATGCATCCAGTATGGTCAATGGCCCCATCAAATCATACTGGAAAACAAAGAGTACAACAAAGGGTCTGGGTTTCGGCTTACCTACCTGCTGGGAGTGGGATTCAGTTGAATACATTGCAGGGCAACAACTGAAGATGTGCAGGTGGTATACCATATATGTGATGTTCACAAATACTGTACACATGCCCATTCAGGAACGATATGGTTCATACCAAGTGGCATATGGGGGGCACATGGAGCCTGCCACCACAAAACAAACATTTCTGTGTTTTGCCTAGTTGAATCCAATCACTGTCTCCCTCACACTTACTTCCTCCTATTAAATTGCCACTGCCAGACCAGCCCAGCACTGAATCCACTGTAGCTGCTGTGTGGAGGAATTCTCCGTAGCAAATGTTTGTTTGGTCAAGGTGAAACTTCTGACTGTTCTGCATAGAAAGGCACCATGAGCTGCTGTTGCTTGGAAATCTCATCTGGGATGATATATTGTCATCATTATCCATTGTTTCAGTGGTGCTAAACATGCCTGGGACAGCAGAGGGGATTTTCCAGCCTCTGAGGTGCAGTTACTGCATGGCTGTGTGTTAAAATGTTTCCTCTTAAGGTGGAGGACAGGACTGATACAGGAGACAGGACAGATATAAACACATATATAATAGCTAATTTGAGTGGCAGACTGGATTAACAATAATTTTTCTGCCATCACCTCACTCACCCAAACCTCACCTTCATGTTGCAAGGTCCTGCTGGAGCATAGGCATGTGGCTAAGACAACCTGGAAAAAGGAAACATGTTTTGTGCATGCTACCCCCCCCCAATTTCCACCCCAAATTCAGGAGTCTTTAGAGGCCATGAATAGAGGGGAAGGGGGTCTTGGCAGAGAGACACAGTACAGTAATCTCTATCAATACCCAAACTGTTTCCCCTCATTGCATACCTCCTCTTGTCTCCTCAGCTCTCTTTAGACTAGCATGACAAACCATTGTGTCAGCACAGCATGGCTTTCTTTTTCTCACTTTTCAGTCACATTATAGATGCTGCTAGCTCAACGTACAGTACACATGCATGAACATTTGGTGAAAGTTATAGTTTACATCTGAGGACAGTATAAATTAATTATATATATGCTGCCAGTACTGGAGGTCCTCTTTGTATACTTCCAAGGCCCAATATTACACTGGAATAGCAACCACCCTTCCTGAACACAAACATGTATACTGCATAGCCTAGCACATACCCTTGTTGTCACAGTGTTCACTATCCATAGCACGTCACATGCATCTCCTGCCATAACAACTTTTGACTGTCAGATAGATATAGCTATACACATATATATATATATATATATATATATATATATATATATAGATAGATAGATAGATAGATATATATATTATGGTAGCACGGTAGTGCTACCATAGTTAGGGTTGAGGAGCCATTTACATGTTAAACTCAAATTTTTCACCTAATAACTTTATGACTGTTTGACTTGATTTGCCTGAAATTTGGAATACATGATCAAGACCCATACGCCTTGGGATCTGCTAAGTTTTGTACTGGTTGGATACACGGCTGCGGAGTTATTAAGCATGATCTGCACGGTGTTTACGCTTTTCTGGAATTCTACGTCGCGCTTCAAAGTCATTACACGCCGGTTTGTGTGATCTGGCCTGAAATCTTCAGGGAACATGCAGCCAGGGTCCCCGCTGATGTGCTCTTTTAAGATTTTGTGAAAATATTAAACTGTTAAAAAGTTATGGCAGTCCGAACTTCTGTTTTTTTTCCCATAGGATAACATTACGACGTTCGCAGCGCCTTTGAGGGCACGTATCTCGAAAACGGTGCGAGATACGGAGTTTTTGTCAAAAAATTATATGGGGCTATGATTAAAACTAGCCAGGAAAGTGATAATACATATGAATTTTAATTTTTTTTTGTATGTTGTACGGTTACTGAAGATATAAGCAATTTACTATTACAACTACTGATTTTTGTGTTCCGAGAGTCATTATTTTGCATACATTCTTTCTACTCACTGTCTTTCTCTATACAGCTTTTGGGGAAAACCAGCCTGTGTGCTTACATTACTCTTACCATTACCATTTCTGCTTGCGGTTCCGTACTTGTTTCACTTACCATTCACGTTTACGCCACAATGCGCGTTACCCTTTGCGTTTTCATTTGCGGTTGCGTTTCCATTGTTTTTAACATTTCTGTCTACAGTACTGTTCCTCTTTCTGTTTCGCTTTGCGTCACCATGCGCATTATGATTTGAGTTTGCGGGCACAATGTTACAATGCGACAAGACATCACCCCCACGGTCCCGCCGCTGCATTACATTCACTATTTCTCATTATCATTCTCAAAAAGAAGGGAAATTAGAGGCAAAACTCCATTTAATGCATCAGTTAGGGTTGTTCCACAGTGACAAAGTGAGGAAATTGATGTTAGGTTGAAACTTAGACCCTCCAGCCCACCCCAACTGGAATTGGGTGCATTGGGGTCATCGTCCCAACTGTCACCCCATTCTCCTATTCTTCAGCTTCTTTCCATGTGATGGGTGACACTTAGGCCGATGACCCCAAAGTGCACCCGATTCCAGTTGGGGGTGGGCTGAGGGGTACAAAGGGGGTTTCAACCTAACATCGAATTTCTCGCTTTTGTCGCTGTAGAACAACCCTAACTGATGCATTAAACGGATTTTTTGCTCTAATATATATATATATATATATATATATATACACACACACACATATACATACATATATATATATATTACATGATGGGCAGGAGTGTGATTTGGAAAATATTCTCACTCCTGCAGAGCAAGCTCTGGATACTCACGAGTGCCAAAGGCATGACTTAGAGTTTCCAGAGCTCACGCTGCAGGAGTGAGAATATTTTCCATAGCACATGATCAGCATATGTTGTGTGCTTTTTTTACAATAGGGGTTGGAGCTTCTGAAATATTTTTCCTGTGTCCTTTCTGCTCTTTCTCTGTGTGTGTGTGGTGTGAGTACGTGTGAGGTTTTCTGAATGAGGTGGGAGTCTTAGAAACACTATGGCACGTAGGCAAGTTTCCTTTGCAGTGGCAATTGAGTAACTTGCAGGCCTCAGTGAGAAAGAGAAATTGAAGCAGTTTCATTGTAGTGAGTGAGTGGTGACATCAGCACAGTATGGATAAATGGCATTTATCATCACAGTGCTGATGTCATCGTCCTTTATCACACTTCAGTGAAGGTATCTCCATTTATCACACTCTAGAAACTCCCACTCCTATTGGATATATATATATATATGTATGTATGTATATGTATATATATATATTATATGGTAGCACGGTAGTGCTACCATAGTTAGGGTTGAGGATCCATTTACATGTTAAACCTAAAATTTAGCACCTAATAACTTTGCAACTGTTCAATGGATTTGCCTGCAATTTGGAATACACAATCAAGAACCATAAATCTTGGGATCTGCCAACTTTCGTACTGTTCGGATATACAGCTGCGGAGTTATTAAGCATGATCTGTGCGCGCATTTACTTTTTTTGCAATTCTTTGGTCATCTCTAGAGGTCACACGGTTTGCACGACCGGTCCAAAATCTTCAGGGAACGAGTATCCGGGGTCCCTGATGTGTCTTGTGAAGATTTCATGAAAATTTTAAACGGTTCAAAAGTTATTCAAAAAACAAGTTCCCATTATAAGTCTATGGGAAAAGTTAAAAAAAAGTTTGACAGAGTCACAAATGCAGTTTTTACTTTCGCAAAAGGGCCTCTTACTGTCGCAAATCTGCCATTTTGTTTTCAGTTGGTCATTAGAAAAATGCTTGGCATTTAAATTTGGGACCATCTAGCAACCTAATTCTTTTTGTATTCACCTAGTCGGACCCTGAGGATGCTAGGCATGTCTTTATTTTGGGGTAAAACACCACAGAAATATGTTTTCAAGATTTCTGGAAAAAGTATTTTCACAAAGTACTTTCGCACTTGCAACAGTGTCGAATGAATTTGCGAAAGCTTTCGCGAAGTTTGACAGTACTTTTTCAGGCTGTGTGAAAATGACAGCAATTCTTTGGCACCCAGCTGCAAAAGAACGGTTTGGTCTTTTGGGCTGAAATTTGGAAGGAATACAGCCAACATCTCACAGACGTTCCTTTCAGTGTTTTGGTGAAAAAATATTACAAGGCAGCAACATTACGGCACTCCAAATTTGACGCTTTTTCCCATAGGATAACATTACAGAATCCGTCTGCATTACAGGAATCTTTGCCGCCCTGCTGCAAAATAATGGTTTGGTCTTTTGGGATGAAATTTGGGAGAACAAAGCCAATATCCCACAGATGTGCCTTTTACTGGTTTGGTGAAAAAATATTACAGGGAGCAAAAGTTATTGCACTCCAAACTTCTCTTTTTTTCCCCATAGGATAACATTATGACGTTCGCCGCACCTTTCAGGGCCTGTATCTCAGAAACGGTGCGAGATATTGACTTTTCATCAGAAAAATGCTTAGCCCCCTAGTTGTCTCTAAGTACAAAACTAGCCAGGAAAGTCATAAATCATATGACTTTTAATTTTTTTTTCTACGTCGTACGGTTCGTGAGATATAAGCAATTTACTATTCTAACTCTTCATTTTCTGATCCGAGACCCATTATTATGCATACATTCTTTGTACTCACTGTCTTTCTCTATGCAGCTTTTGGGGAAAACTAGCCTGTGAGCTTACATTACTGTTACCCTTACCGCTTCTGCTTGCTGTTCTGTAACCGATCTACTTACTGTTCCTACCACTGCACCATGTGTTAATTCTTCGTGTTTCATTTGCACTATGCTATGCTATTTTAACTATTTCTGTCCACAGTACTGTTTATCTTTCTGTTTCACTTTCGTCACCATGTGCATTACCATTTGCGTTTGCAGGCATCGTGTTACTATGTGTCAAGACATCACATGGCGGGGGTCCTGCCACCACATTACATTCACTATTTCTCATTATACTTCTCAAAAGAAAGGAAATTAGAGGCAAAACTCCATTTAATGAATTATTAGGTTTGTTCCACAGTGACAAAAACAAGGAAGTTTGAGTTAAAGGTTGAAAGTCTCCCCTTAATTACTCTTATTGGTATAGTGCATGCTGGGGTTGTCGGTACTAACTCTCACCCCATTCTCCCATACCCTGCTTCTTCACACATCTGATGGGGTGACAGTTAGGCCAGCAACCCCAGCATGCACCCCATGCCGGTTGGGGTGTGGGTGGAGGGTCCAAGGGGGCTTCAACCCTAACACTGAATTTCCTCACTTTTGTTGCTGTGGAAACAACCCTAACTAATGCATTAAATGGATTTTTTGCCATATATATATATATATATATATATATATGTGCTTTGCATTGTGGGTGCATATGTGATTTTGTATTTCTTTGAAACTTGGCTTCCCAGCTAAATGCCCTTTGAAGTAACCATTGCCTCAGTGCTTGCACAAAGAAGTTATTTGTCTTTTAAATTGTTTTTTGTTTTAATTGGGTTCACCACAACATAACCCAGATAGACCATCTTAGGGTACCTGGTTCATTCTACTGGGGTGTCAAACAGACGAGGCATAATGATGAGTCCTGGTAGGTTGAAACACGTGTCTGTGTCTTCTGTTGGCACCCTTTGCAAACTGTGTGAGAGGCCTTTCGGCACCATTCATTTCTGCTTAAAGCTGAACCAGCATAATATTCTGTGGTGATTTGCATATGCAGCCCATGATGCTTTGCATTGTAGGAGCATGTGTGATTTTTGTATTACTTTGAAACTTAGCTTCCCAGCCAAATGCCCTTTGGGGTAACCATTGCCTTTGTGCTTGCACAAAGAGGTTCTTTGTCTCATATATATATATATATATAGATATATATAGTAAGAAACAAAAATAAAGCACTGTGTCAGCATGTGGTCTAAAAGCAAAACAAAATGGTTATATTAAATGCATGCTGAATATATGCAGTACAATGATGTAAGCTTATAGCCCCAACTGTGCGCAACATAGGGTTTCAACATACCTTCTGAATCATTACATTGACTCTTCTAACTGGTAATGGGGTGAGAACCTGACACCTGTGCTGTATTTTGACACCTGGGTTGGTTTATTGGTGGCAGGGTTGGGCATTTGCTGCTGGTGCAGTATTGTGACATCTGAGACAGATGTCAGAGGAATGGGAGTTCATAGGACTGCTGGAGTCCACAATGGAATTGAACCTTCCAGTTTGAAAATATTGGTCAGATGCAGGTTGTAACAGAATCCACCTTTGGATATCTATAAAAATCCATGCTTTGGGAGTCATGTGATGTCTCTGGTGTGATTGGATGCATCTTGATCAGCTCCGCTCACTTGGCCCAGTTTTCTGCCTTATATTATATCTTAACAGTCATTTTCCTTTCTCTTTCTGCAGTTTTAGCTGTTATCTTAATTATAATGGAAGACTCTGATACCCAACTCCCAATTATGGATACTCCTTCTGTGCCACAAAATTCTGAGCAGATCAGTGCTGTGTCAGCAAGTCACCTTCAGCCTAAACCACTGAGAAAGTGGCTGACTGCTGATTCCCTGGACCCTGAGATGGAATCAGATAAATTAGATTTTTGTCGGATATGGCTTGTCTAAAGTTGTCTATTGCTCAAGTAATGGAAGACCTACGTCTCTTGAAGCCCATGCTTGAAGCATTTTATCAGTGGCTTGGAGATGCGGAGGTTCAAATCAGTGAAGTAGAGGATCGATAGAACAAGGAGGAACAAAGCTGTCATGATCTACAGAAGAGGGTCACAAAACTTGAAATTGAGGCAGATGACCTGGAAGCAAGGAGTCGATGGAATAACCTGGTAATAGTCGGCATTCCTGAGCAGGCAGAAGGAGCAGATATTCTTGCCTTTGTCAGGAGTCTACTAAAAGAAGTGGCCAGTCATACAAGTATAGGCACTGAGAATATAGAATGAGCACATCGCTTGCTATGCTGGCAAACTCCACCTCATGTTAAACCAAGGACAATCATCTTACGCTGCTTGATTTTTCAGAACAAAGTCCATGTGCTCCACAAAGCTAAGGCTAACCACCGTTGACCTGGCAAGGTAAACCTTTTTTTATATTTGGTGATGTGACTCCACTAGTTAGAGAATGCCAGCTGGCCTATAAGAACATCAAACAATCCCTATACAAAGACGGGGTGAAGTTTTATACTCAATGCCCAGCTCATCTATTTGTGACCTTGACCTCGAGAGCGGTGGAGTTTGAATCTGCAGACCAAGCTCAGGAGCTTCCTAAATATTTTCCATAGTTGTCCTTCAATGTCCTTAGAAGCACAAACACTTGAGACTTCCTTGCTTGTTGCCTAGACCAGTGGTAGTATTGTATGTGGATTGGGATCAGTTCATGTGAAGGTGAGAGATAGGTTTAATATTGACCTTTTGAATGCTATGTCCAAATCTGTATATAGTCACTGATTTGCTTTCTTTAGTTTGAATTTACAAGTTCTGTGCTCTCCTGTTCAAGTGAATGAGTCCTTGTCAACTCCTTTTTTGTCTGAGAGCCTTGCCATCAATCCGGACTGGATCTGAACTGTACACCTTTGCATAGCATTTATAGTACAGTACCTTTGGCTTTCCGGGTTTTTTTTTCTTTTTTCAGATCTGTCAGCCAGTGACTTTTTCTCATCATTTGTGTATTTTGACTGGATTTAAATGGTGTGCCGGACATTCCCTTGAAAGTGACATATATTACGGGAAGGATCCCATGTCAGAGTTTTAATAGTTGTTTGGACTCGCTCCATGGGATCATGGAAGTGGCCTCTTGTCTTTGGGGTTCAGGGTGATGTCTTCTGTCACCTGCTTTTTTTCTTTGTGTGTGTGTGTGTCCTACTGGCATTCTTTCAAGCTCAATGTTGATGCTTTGACCATACTATTGTGTATGTTCTTGCTTGCTTGAACTGGAGATATTATTTTCTTTTTCTTTTCTTTTTCTTTTATTTTTTTTATTAAACTCTAGGATTACAAATACCTTTGAGCAGGAACTGCTCATTTACAAAGGCTCCATGTCAAAGTATGTAGGGTAACATACATACAAAGGTCAACAATGGTTACAGTCTTAAAAACACAAAGATGTCTAAGCATTTATTATACAGCCAAAAATGGAGAGAGACATAATTGTGCAGGGTATGCATTTGTATTAGGGGATATATTTACCTCTTTGGGGTTGTTTTGAAATCTTTAACAATGGGGATTAATAAAAAATATTCAGATAGGATGGGGTTTCCTGTTCTTTTTTGTTGAACTTACTAGTGCCTCTTTACTAAATTTGCTGGTGGGTGGATTCTTCTCACTTTTTTTCACTTTGTCTATTGCTAGCAGCAAGGGGGATGCATGGGGAGAATGTTTTTTCTATGTTTCCATATCTATCCAAATGACTTTTGTGTCTCAAGTACTGGAGTCATAACAGTAACGTTTCCCCTGTTTTTTTTATTTTTATTTACTTTTTCATGGCTGTGTCATGTTTAGAAACATTTTATCACACTGGCCGAGTGGAGTGGGTGTAGGTGATGGAATAACCACCAAACTACTACGGCCAATTAGAATTGTGGGGGGTTTTCTTCTCTGCCCTCTGGGTGTGTCCCCTATTTGTTCCCTTAATGTTTTTGGAAAACACAGAGGGGAGTACTTCTCATTTTTTGGTTCTCCTTGTACGTCTTGTGTAATTAGACCATATAGGCCTACTATATTTGGGTTATTTTGGTTTCTTTTTAGTTTCCAGGAGAGATACACTGCCTGATGTCTTTGCATCCTGAGTGGGGTGAACACTAGTTTGGGTTCAATGTCTTTTGGGGTTGTACTACATATACTTATTACATAGTTTTGGCAATTTGATACAGAGGGTATTTTTTGCTTTATCTGCTCTACAAAGAGAACATGCTTTTTCCCTGTTACAGGTGTCTCTCACTTAAAATGTGTGACTTGAAATATTAAAGGGATAACTCTCCAAAAAAGTGCACCCAAGTTCTTAAACATCTGGCAGCTTTAAAGTTTGATGTTGCCTTTCATCAAGAAATGCATGCTTGTGCAACAAATGCAAATGTTTTACACAGGCTGTGGGTGGGCTTGTCTTTTGGAGCTGGTGCTAGTACTTGTAGAGCAGGGGTAGTCATTTTATTTCATAAACATTTATCTTTTCAGTTACTTAAGGAGCATGACAACCCAGGTGGCAGATTCCTCTTTTTACATATCAAATTGGGTGTATCTGAGTTATTGCTGGGAAATGTACATTGCCCAAACTTAGATAATCCTCTTTTTTTTTTTTATGAGTTTATTGACCTTCCTCTCTCTGACTTCAATATAGTGCTAAAAATAGGTTGAGGAGATTGGAATATAACATGGGAAGATAATTTGGATAGATCTGGTCACTCTAACAAGTGCCTTTCCCCAGTTCAGAGAGCTGTGCGAGACTTAATAGATCAGACTGGTTTGGTGGTTATACGGAGAACCTTACATCCATCTGACCATGAATAGTCTTTCCTCCCCTGTTCACCATACCAGCTCTCACATAGATTATGCTCTGGTTAGCCTCATATTTCTACAGTCAGCCCATTATTGTGAAATTCATAGTATTTTGATTTCTGACCATGCTCCAGTGTCCCTATCCGTAGGTCTTAACCCATCTCTTGAAAAGGACAAAAAATGGTGAAAAAACAACCATATTTTAAAGGATAAGTGGTGTTGTAATAAATTGAAACAACTAACTGCTGATTTGTTGCTATTAATATCCCCTCAGTTTCCTCATTAGCTACCTGTTGGAGCATGTACAAGTGCATAATTCGAGGGGAGCTAACCCACTTGGCTTCCTCTCAAGCGAAGCATAGGGAGCGATAGACTCATGAACATTTTCAGACCATCAGAACTCTAGAGAAAAATATTAGCTCAGCTTCACCTGAGCAAGATTGGATCTCTCTAAATCAAAAAAGAGCTACATATGCAAAACTTAACAGAGAACAGGTGCAACATGTTATATTTTGCTCTAGACTTAATTATGAAATGTTTGGGGAGAAAGGTAGTACGCTTTTAGTCATGCGGCTTAATCAAATGGAAATGTCATGTTTGATTCAAGGAGTTCTCTGTAGTACAGACAATGCTATTTTAACCATGACTAGAGAAATCACAGAGGAATTTAAACAGTTTTATAAGAGGCTATACAGTACAGAATCTGATCTCCCAGCCCTGCATTCACTCATTCAATAATACTTGGCCACAGCTAACCTCCCTCAATTAGATCCGGATTTAATTTTGTTGCTAACTGCTCCCATTTGCGCTATGAAACTTGATAGAGCCATATCCTCCCTTGACTTGGATAAGGCCAGATGGCTTTTCTTCCAATTTTTTTTCGGTTTTAAAGTCGGAATTGATCCCTATTTTACCGGATTTCAATAATTTTTGCTATCAAAATAATGTGTTTCCACTTGATTTTTTGGAGCCGTTCATCTCACTAATTCCTAATTCTGGGAAAGACCCCCAGGAGGTTGGGAATTATCACTTGATCTCATTATTAAATGTAGATGCTAAAATTCTTTCCTCCATCTTGGCCAATTGACTTACCAAGGTATGGCACCCCTTGATCAGCAGGGAACAAATGGGATTTATGCAGGGCCATTTGGTCTCTGATCATTTGAGAAAGGTCCTCCAGGGAGTCTGGTGTCCCTGTGGTGTTGGTCTCCCTGGATGCTAAAAAGTTTTGACTGGTATTCTGGCCTTTTCTATTCCAAACGTTATCTGCTTTTGGCATCCCTGATCCCCTTATAAAGTGGGAATGCCTTCTTTACTCTGCCCCTACTGCTCGAATTCTTTGTAATGGCATTTTATCGATTGCTTCTAACTTATGTAGGGGCACAAGGCAAGGATGCCCACTTTCTCCTTTATTGTTTAATTTGTACGTGGAACCTCTTAACCAACATATTATTCAAAATCCTTAGACAAGTAGCACTCACTGTAACCTTCTCAGAGGTGCTGCCTGTCTGTGGCATGGATGAGGCTAGGATGCTCCACACCATGGGATTCAATCAGTGGTTGAAAAATTGGTGCAGAGCTCAGGGATTTGGCTTCATTGGGGATTGGGGGTCCACCTGGAGTGATGCAGGCCTATACAGGCATGATGGTCTGCATCTGTAAAGGAGGGGGAACCAGGATCCTAGGTGATAGGTTTAAATGTTTCATTGGCAAGCATTTAAACTAGCCAAGGGGGGAGGCACTGGAAAGGAGCAGGGAAATCCTAGCCCCCCCAAAAAATCAGGTTAGTAAGTGAGGTAAACATCAAGATAGAGATGTTGATAGGGAGAAGGGTAGGGGTAAATGGAGAAAATGACAAAGGCAACAAGGACAGGGATAGGGTAAAAAGAGGTAAGGCAATCAAGAAATGGAGGGTAATGAGTACCAATGCCCACAGTTGGGGCAACAAGCTCCCTGAACTGGTGGCCTTGATGGAAGAGGGATGCCTGGATATTCTAGCAGTCACAGAAACATGGTACACAGAGAACCATGACTGGGATGTTAACATACCAGGGTACACAACCTACAGGAGAGACAGGGAGGGTAGAAGATGGGGAAGAGTAGCTCTCTATGTAAGGGAAGAGATAAAAGCAATGGAACAAAAAAGTAAACAGGGAGGAGAGGAGGCACTGTGGGTCACCTTAGAGACTGGAAATGGCACCACAATCCGCACAGGGGTTATATACAGACACCCATGCCAGGAGGAGAGAATGGACAAGGATATAATAATAATAATAATAAGTTTATTTATAAAGCACCTTTCAACATACCAAGGCACTGAACACATTAAAACCATAACATCAAATATAAATCAGTAATACATATACATAAAATCATACCATAATAACATCAAATATTAAAATCAATTAATAAAATATAAAATAAGATCACAACACAATAAAATTAACTTAATCATCCAAGAAGGCCATTTGCCACAAATAAGTCTTCAAATTCTTCTTAAATTCCTCCATGGAGGTGAACTTCCATAACTGGCATGGTAGAGAATTCCAAAGAGTGGGTGCAGCATAAGAAAATGCTCTGCTGCCAGAAGATTTTAAACTCACTCTTGGAATCTCTAACAACCCCTCATCAGCCGAGTGGAGCAATCGGCTTGGGTAGTAAAACACCAGAAGTTCTTCAGATAGGTCGGACCCTGATCATGAAGGGCTTTGAAAGTCAATAAAATGACTTTAAAGGTGATCCGCTGCCGTATAGGAAGCCAGTGCAGTTTTCACAGCACCGGGGTAATATGACAGCACCTACTTGTCCCAGTCAGAACCTGGGCTGCAGTGGTCTGCACTAGCTGTAGGTGACAGATTTTAACCCCAGAATGCCCAAAGTATAGGGCGTTGCAGTAGTCCAAGTGCGAGGACACAAAGGTGTGGACCAACGTTGGCAAAGAGTCAGATGGAACAAGGTGCCTAACCCTGGCGATATTCCTAAGATGGTAAAAAGAGGTCCTGACAACGGTCAACACTTGGGACTGTAGGGTCAGCCTGTCGTCTAGGACAATCCCAAGGCAACGCACCCATTCAGAGGTCAGAAGTGACATGCCGCCAAGAAAAATTCCAGAGGGCGTGCCATCGCACCTTCTCTCTCTGACTACCCGGGTTCACAATCAAAACCTCTGTCTTCTCTGAGTTCAACTTTAACCAACTAGAATCCATCCAACCCTGGATTTCTTCCAGACAGTTGTTAAACACCGTGAGAGCTCCATCCTGGTAGGGTGCAAAAGACAGGTATAGCTGGGTATCATCTGCATAGCAGTAAAACCTTAGCACATAACATCTTATAATGTATCCGAGGGGCAGCATATACACTGCAAATAACATGGGTGACAGCACAGAACCCTGAGGCACCCCACACAACAAGGAGGAAAAAAAAAACAACACAACTCTTTGTGATCTCCCAGTGAGGAATGAGGTGAACCACTGTAAAACAGTTCCTGACATTCCACAAATTTGCCTTAGGCATGCTATCAACACCAGGTGATCCACAGTGTCAAAAGCTGGCAAGAGATCGAGGAGAACCAGAATGGAACGTCTCTTCTGATCCCTCGCTCTCAGAAGATCATTAAGCACCCGAACCAGTGTAGTCTCAGTGCTATGTCTTTTACGAAAACTGGATTGGAAGGATTCATAGATATTATGGATGGTTAAATGCTCTTTCAATTGGGCTGCTAGTACCTTCTCAATAACCTTCCCAATAAAGGGAAGATTAGGGATAGGTCTCTAGTTTAAGAAACAGTCTGGGTCCAAGGTAGCTTTCTTCAAGAGAGGTGTCACCACCGCCTCTTTCAGAGAACTAGGAAACTCACCTGACTCCAAGGAGCACCAGACTATTTGCACCAGAACTGGACCGATGATATCAGTACAACCCAAAATTAGAGGAGTCGGTCCAGGATCCAAACTACAGCTTGTGGGACACACACTATGGATGATCCTCATAATATCCATGAACTTAGGTCGACCAAAGGAACTCCAAGAGAATTGGGGTACTGTGAACTCACACTGTTCTACGACATCACCCTTAGAGACTGCCATGCACAAGTCCACCTTGATGTCGGCCACCTTAGTTGCAAAGTAACGAGCGAGCTCCTCCCACTCTAATTGCGAAAAGGCTTTTCGAACTTACAGACAGGCTGGGTTGCACAGTCTGTCTACAGTACGAAACAGTTGAGCTGGTCGATTCCAAGCAATTGCAATCTCCCTGGACAGAAAGTCTGCCTTCTTATGGGTGATAATAGATTGATAGATAGAATAATATTCCATCAATCTAAGGTGGTCGACTTCCAGGGCGGACGTGCGCCAACATCGCTCTAACCTTCGCCCCTGTCTCTGCAGTTCCCTCAATGTCACATCGAACCAAAGGGACCAGGGGTGAAGGAATAAGGGGCGCTCATGAACAGGAGCAATAAGATCCAGAGCCACTGTAACAGCCACGTTATAGGCTGATACCAGCATCTCCGGATTATTGCTCGCCAACATGGGGGATGATAGGTCAAGGACCACTGCAAGGCCTTGGGAAGTAATATTCCATAATGGGTGGTACCTGACCATCTCCACAGGAGAAGGCCTTCCTGGGGGGGGTGAAAAAATTGAACCTCATGGTGTAGTGGTTTGACCAGGTGACTGGTTCCACCCCCATGTCGGATGCATCAATCCCTAAGAGGAAGACTAAGTCCAGAGAGTGTCCAGATTTATGAGTAGCAGTGGAAACTACCTGTATAAGGACCATCAATCTGGGCAATTCAAACAACATGTCAACGAGGAAGTCTGCTACTTCCTGTAAGAAGCGTTTCCCATCTCCGGGTGGACGGTAGATGAGAATGATTTGAACGCCTACACCTGCTACAACTGTGCACTCAAAGGACTCAGCCTCACTCACTACTAAATTCGTGAGGCCCAATTCTGTCTTGAAACAGATTGCAACCCCCCCCCTCCCCTGCGGTCCAATCTCAGGCGCTGTATCACTGAGTACCTGGCTGGAGTCATGGCCTCCACCATGGGGCCTGAGTTTTCATCCACCCAGGCCTCAGTGATGCAAGCCAAGTTAGCCGAACCAACAAGATCGGCAATAATGGCGGTCTTATTCCTGATGGACCTGGCATTGCATAACACTGCCAGAGTTGGACAAACCTCGGAGGCTGTCAGGCCTATCTGCCTACTAAATACAGTAGCGCCTTTGGGTATGGGCACCAGACATGGTAAACCATGGTCTGGGTTCCATTTCACCCCAGGGTGCTTTCTGGACTTAATAACCCCGATACGGTGGCCCCGCTCATTCATCCTCTCCTGTTCGCACACCCCCACCCTCCTCACTCTCCTAAGAACAATCCCCAATGCTCTACAGCACTGGAAAGTATTGAATTATAGGGGAGGACTATAAAAAGGGCAGAGGGTATGAAGAGAGGAGGATGAATAGCTCACCACCGTGGGGACTGAAGGCCAGCACATGTCGCTGCTTAAACAAAATAATAAACCAAACACAAAATAATCAATCTTGACAGCATAAAATTAACAAAATAATCCCAAACATAACCAACATAAATAAACAAAATCAAATAAACAAAAAAACTCACCTCACAGAAAAACCGAGTCTGGACTGGACTAAAGACCCACAAATACAATAAAATAAATGAAGTAAAAACAGACCAAAAAAATATATATAAATAAATATAAATATAATTGTAAATGTAAGGGTTTTCTCACCACCCCACAACCAAAAGAAATAGAAACAATTATTTCTCCCCCCCCCCTTAGCTCTCACAGCAGGTACAGAAAAGGAAAAAATAATACTTTAGCACTCTCACTGCAAGATAAAAATAATAACAAATTAAAACAATTTAAACTTTAAAAAAAAAAATAACATGTCTCCTCCCCCCCCCAGTCCTCTCACGACCCAGGGAGAGGGTACAATCCAAGTTAAATTAATGGTCACCAGGTCCTCTCACCACCTCAGATGCCCAAAAATAAAGAGTCTTCAAATTGCCAGGCACAGAGATAGATTAGTCTGTGGGTTTAAAGTCAGCAAAACACAGATCATTCCAGAGGATATCCAAAATCCAAGTCCAAAAATCAAGGAGATCATGATTTGAATAAGGCCCTTTACCCCCAACCGGGCACCACACATGAAAAAAGTGGACCAATACAACACCCAAAATCAGGCCACAACAGTGGCCCAACTTGGGGGTCTAGGGGGCAGGGACCCCCAGTCAATTCCTTGCCTAAAGGCTCCCAAATGCCCCTTTGGACCACAAATCAAGTGAGGCCCAGTAGGAGGATACACCCCAAATTGATAATAAGGAAAAGTCACAGGCTTCGTTGAGTAGTCTTCATAAAATTCACAGCCCCAGGAATCAGCAAACAGTCTGATTATTCCCCAGATCAAATTCAATACAGAGACAGAGTACTTCAGTCCAGGGAAAAAACAATATCCTGGAAAAATCCTCGACACCATGAGCCCTCAATCCGCTCTGCATCCACTCCCCTGTCAGCCCCAGCAATGGAGCACCAGCCACAAGGATGCCCTCTCTCCATCCCTAACAAATCCTAGCAGTACCTGAAAAAATTCAGCCCAACTGTTAAATCCACAAGGCAAGGAACTCCACACTCTGCTGCACAACCCCCAATGTAGTGACAGCAAGCGGAGCCCCATACTTCAAAAACCAACAGCTCAGTGTTGGTTAATAGAGTTACTGAGCTTTCTGGAGTCAGATCGTTACTGGACTGAAAACACAATGATAGAAGGCATCCTTAGGATGGCAGAGAAAGGGGAGATACTGTTGATGGGGGACCTGAATATGCCAGATGTTAACTGGAGCACCTTTGCTGCAACCACATCCAAGAGCAGGGCCATTTTTGATGCCCTACAGGTGGCATGCCTCATACAGCTAGTTTTGGAACCCACTCATGAGGGAGCAATCTTAGACATCGTACTCTCAAATGGAGACAGTAAGAGGATCTCAGAACTACAAGTGGGTAGCCATCTAGGAACAAGAGACCACCAAACAGTGTGGTTCACGATAAACTCAGCTACAGAGTCAAGCCATACAAATTTGAGGGTACTGGACTTCAGGAGGACTGACTTTAGCAAGATGGGAGAGTGCCTTAGAAAAGCACTAGCAAACAGGCTAGAAGGAGGGGTGGAGCAACAATGGGGAAACATCAAAACTGACATCATATAGGCAACAAGCCTTTGTGTGAAGCACATAAACAAATCAAAATGAAAGAAAAGGCCACTATGGCTCTAAAAAGAGGTGGCAGGGAAGGTTAGGAAGAAAAAGATAGCATTTAGGAAGTATAAGCAAACACAGAAGGAGCAGGACAGAGAACTGTACCAGTTAAGGCAGAAGGAAACAGGGAGGTAAGTCAGAATAGTAAAGGCCCAAACTGAGGAAAAGATAGCCAACTCTGTTAAGAAGGGGGATAAAACCTTTTATAGGTACATCAGGGAGAATATAAAGACAAAGGGAGGGATAGTGAGGCTGAATAGAAAGGATGGTGGGTGGGCAGAGAGGGACAATAAAAAACAGGGATACTGAATGAATACTTCTACTAGAATTCACAAAACAGGAGTAGGGGGAGGTGCCTAATCCAATTAACAGAAGCACTCTGGATGGAGGGGGCAATCCCAGGTCTTTCACTGAATAAAGGGTTCTGAAAGAACTCCTAAAATTGAAGGTGGACAAAGCAATGGGGCCTGATGGAATTCATCCCAGAATTCTTATTTTATTTATTTATTTATGTCTAGGATTACAAAGTACCTTTGAGCCAAGGCTCTTTTACAAAGGTTCCATGTCATGCTGGTTACAGGGTAACAGACACTAAAACATAAAACAGTTACAGGTACATGGTTTTAGACAGTAACTTTGCTTGACAAAATCAGACTGAGCGATGAGTAACTCAAGAAACAATAGGAGGAAGAGGGCAAGAAGGAGAGAGGGCTGAGGGTAGGGGAAGGCATAGGTATAGAGGGTCAGGGTGAGGCAGCTGAAGGGCTTTGTCAGGACAGACACAGGACAAGTGCATTAGAAGTTGTATTGGACAGGTAAATGCAAGAAGAAAGGGCAGAAACTGACACCTATAAGGTCAGAAGCAGCGTAGGGAATGAAGATGTTATTGGGTGCAAGCACAGGTGGAGGTGCCAGTTATGGAATGGCGGAGCTTATTTTGAATGTTCCAAGTGTTGCTGTAGATGAGGTGTCACTAGAGAGCTCATTCAGCCAACTCAGAACCCTGTATGCAAACGACCTTTGGCCTTGGGACGTATGGCAGCGGGGGATTTTAAGGATTTGTGGCTTAGAGCACCTGTTGTTGCTGTTGGTGATTTTGGGTTTGAGGAGGGTGCTGACTCCTGGTGGTGCCTTTCCCATCATGATTTTCTTAGCAGTGATGCAGGTTTGGTATTAGATTTGGTTGTTCAGTTGCAGCCAGCCTGTTTTGGAGTAGAGGTCGCAGGTGTGGGTGAGACGGTGGGAACCAGTAACGAGTCGTCAGGCTTGATTGAGGGAATTCAAAACACGCCTGAGAGATGAGGTTGTGGCAGATCCATAGATAATGAGACCATAGTCAATGATGCTGATGATGGAGCTCTGGACAGCTATGGACAGAGTTTCTGGGGTTAGATGTTTCCTGTGTCGGAATAGTAGGCCCATCCTGGTGTTGGCTACTTTTGCCACATTAGAGATGTGTGGGACATAGGAGAGTTTACAGTCGAGGGTGAGGCCAAGGCATTTGAAGATATGAACTTGTTCGAGGGTGATTCCTTGCTTGGTTTTAATGGAGAGCTGATATTGTTTGGGTTTGTTTTGGGAGCTTCAGAAAATCATGGTCTTTGTTTTTTTTCTGGTTAAGTATTAGTCTGTGTTTTGTGGACCAGTTTTCGACTGCAGAGAAGGCCTGTTGGAGGTTACCTTGTAGATGGACAGGATCATGGTGGGATGCCCGAATGACAGCATCATCCGCGTAGAGTAGGATCAGTTCAGGGCAGGATTCTGGCAGTGAGTTCAGAAAAAGGCTGAAAAGAAGGGGCCCAAGATTGAGCCCTGTGGGACAACTGACCGGACTGGTCTTTGGTCTGAGAGTGTGCCAGTAATTCTCACACTTTGGGAGCAGTTGTCTAAGTACCTTTTGAAGCAGTTCACCCAGTTAGGTGAGAGCCCTGCTAGTCGAAGCTGGGCAAGTAGGAGATTGTGGTTGACAGTATCAAAGGCTTTAGCTAAGTCGATGAAGGTGGACCCAGTAAGATGACTGTTATCGAGTGAGTGACGGATTGCACCAGTGAATTCAAGTAGTGCCGTGGAGGTGCTATGACCTTTTCTAAAGCGATGTTGCTCCTTGCACAGGATGTTGTGATTGTCTAGGCAGTCGGTGAGCTAGTCTGACACAATCCACTCTAGGGCCTTGGAGAGTGGAGGTAGGATGGAAATTGGACGGTAGTTCTCAGTAGCTGTTTTGTCACCACTTTTATGAATTGGGGTTACCGTGGCAGATTTCCGTAAGTCAGGGAACTGGCTGAGGCTGAGAGAGAGGTTGAAAATCCTGGTCAGTGGTCGGAATACTTCTTCAAGTGTGAGTGACAGCAGTCTGAGGTCGAGGGAGTCACTGCTGGCTCTGGAGTTGCAAATGGCTTTGGTAACGTAGCTGCGGACTTGATGAATTTTTACTGCTTTAAAGTAGAAGGCAGGGTGGCTGGAGGTGGCTGGGGGAGCAAGGGGAACCACCTTATTGAAAAACCATGTGGGAGTACAGCACTGAGGTCCATGAAGGTGTCATTGAATGTATCAGCCATGAGTTTCTGGTGAAATGTAGTTTC
The DNA here is from genome assembly GCA_016271365.2 of Neoceratodus forsteri. Lineage (NCBI taxonomy): Eukaryota > Metazoa > Chordata > Ceratodontiformes > Ceratodontidae > Neoceratodus > Neoceratodus forsteri. The sequence goes on along the minus strand of CM028136.1, from coordinate 117,816,765 downwards.
ACCATTTATGCTGAGTACTGACGGGGGTGATTTAGTTTGCTTCCTGGTGACTTCTTTAATGTTATTCCTGAAGTCCCTACCACTGATCCATGAGTTAGTGAGAGCGTTGTGGAAATAGGTGGTCTTTGTATCCCGGATATATTTGGTGCAGTCATTTCATGCACATTTATAATTAGCAATATCAACTTGTCTCCTGGTGTTTATGGCAATTTCCCAAAGGTGATCTCGAGCTTTTAGTCATCTAAATAGGTCTCCGGTGAGCCAGAGGTTACATAGGGCTTTGGCCTTGCACTTCTTGAAGGGTAAATTCTAAAAGAATTAAGGGGAGAACTAGTGACACCACTCACTACCCTTTTTAACAAATCATGGGAGGATGGTGTGTTACCTGAGGACTGGAGGAAGGTGGATGTGATTCCCCTTCACAAAAGTGGGAGCAAGACAGAGGCAGGAAACTACAGACCTATCAGTTTGACCTCTGTGGTAGGGAAAGTGATGGAATCACTTTAGAAGGAAAGAATTGTTGAGTACTTAGAGGTCAGTGGGGCACAGGACCCAAGGCTGCATGGGTTCACAGTGGGCAGGTCATGTCAGACGTATCTAATTGATTTCTTTGACTGGGTGACCAAAGTAGTAGACCAGAGAGGGGCTGTAGACATGGCCTACCAAGACTTTAGCAAGGCATTTGACATAGTACCACACAAAAGACTAATAATCAAATTAACCAGCCTAGGAGTGGGTCCCAGGGTGGTAGCCTGGGTAAAACATTGGCTGGACAACAGGACTAAAAGGTAATTGTAAATGGAGTCCACTCTGAAGAAAGAGGGGTTACTAGTGGGGTACCGCAGGGTTCAGTACTGGGTCCAGTCCTTTTTAATGTCTTTATAAGTGACATTGCAGAGGGACTAGAAGGAAAAGTATGCCTCTTTGCAGATGACACAAAGATATGCAACAGGGTTTATACACAAGGAGGCTTGGAAAGGATGAGAAGGGACTTGGCAAGGTTGGAGGAATGGTCAGAAGTGTGGCATCTTGGATTCAATGCAAAGATGTGCAAAATAATGCACCTGGGAAACAAAAACCATGGGGAGGATTACACAATGGGGGGGAGGTAGTAACAACAAAAATGGAAAGGGACTTGGGGGTAATCATACCAGATGACCTTAAGGTTAGCAAGCCATGTGAGAAGGCAGTAGAGAGGGCTGGGGGGATACTGGGATGTATAGGGAGAGGCAGCACTAACAGAAAACAGGAAGTTGTTATCCCTCTGTACAGACAGTTGGTGAGAACCCATGTGGAGTACTGCATCCAGTTCTGGAGACCCCATCTCTGCAAGGACATAGACAGCATGGAGGCAGTCCAGAGGAGGGCAACTAAAATGGTGCAGGGTCTGCAAGAGAAGCCTTAAGAGAAGAGACTAAAGGAGCTTAATATGTATACCCTTGAGGAAAGGAGGGAGAGGGGGGCATGATTGAGACTTTTAAGTGCCTCAGTGGAATCAACAAAGTCCAAGAGGGCAGCATCTTTCACAAAAAGAGATGTGCAAGAACAAGGGGACACAATTTGAAGACAGAGGGAGGATGGCTCAGGGGCAATGTGAGGAAGTATTTTTTCACAGAGAGGGAGGTGGACGCATAGAACAGCCTTTCTGAGGAGGTTGTGGGGTCTAACTCCATGGGTGAATTCAAAAATGTATGGGACAGGCATAAGGCAATTCTTGTGGGGGGTAGGAAGAAACAGGCTGTTGGTTAACTAGGATCTGCAGCTTATCCTGTAGGTAAGGAAATGGGCAGACTAGGTGGGCCAAGCGGTCCTTATCTGCCATCAAAGTCTATGTTTCTATGCAACTGGAATTCCTCTAGGTCCACATGTTTTCAAGCTTTCCACATATGCTGATGACATTCTCCTACATCTCACTTATCCTTAGAGCACATTGCCCTCAGCACTACAGGTTTTAGAGGAGTTCGGAACCTTATCAAGAGATAAGCTATGTATAGTGAGACATCTACTTTCCCACTTAACTTGGTCACTTACAAGAAGGATTCATTGATAGACTTACAGCCCTGCTGGTAGGGAGCTACCCTCAAATATCTGGGCATGCAGTTAGTCCAAGGTGCCAAGAATCTGGTAGATTGTAATTTTCAACAGTTGGTTACCACTTTGAAGGTTGAACTGACTCACTGGCACCTATTACCCCTCTCTTTGTGGGGTAGTATCTCGGTCATTCAGATGGATGTCTTGCCTTAAATTCTTTAACCCCTTAGCATGTTAGGGATACAACTAGCCCAGACTTGGTTTTTGGAACTACAGAGACTGGTTAGCTCATTCCTTTGGAAGTATAAAAAACCTTGGAGTTCTTACTCAAAAGTATCTCTGGATAAATATCATGGTGGATTCCAACTGCCCCAGTTTTACTGATATTACGTAATTTCGCAAGTGAACATATTTTTGTCCTGGCACCTTCCTAATGTCTCAACTCCCACCAAACTGGCCCACCTGCCATGTAAAGAAATAGAAATATATTATTGTTCAAAATACAGTATAGCTCCTCAAACTCTGCCCCATGTAGCATAGAGCCAGTTACCCCTGACTTTGTGTGATACCCCTATAGTCTGGTCTGTCAAGATTAATACTCAACTTTGCCAGTTAATTAAATACAACCACTGTCAAGATCCTCTCCAACCAGTTAGGTTGAACCCCCACATCAAGAAGATTGCACATAAACCTGTACCTAAAGCCTTCCTACAGAATGCTATACTTCAGAATATAACTGATCTCCTAGAAGGAGGGCATATTATTTTCCTTGAACCTGCATGCCTTAAGTATCAGGTACCCCAATCAGCTGCATTTGCTTTTTGTCAACTTAAGCATGCCATTCTAGAATTCTTGGGCCCTCATCCTTGGGTTCTTGTGGATGGTTCAACATATTGTCAATTGGTGGACTTAGCAACTCAACCGCATGCGGTGTCCACATTATATAAAGCCCTGAGGGAATCTTTGGGGAAAACATCCTTGATTAAATGCAGATAATGGTCTAAAGAATTCCCCTGGTCCATGTCTTTGTTAGATTCCAAATTGCCATGGGAATTTATTCACCACTACATCAAATGTGACACGCTTAGATTAATGCAGTATAAGATTGTTCATAATGCATACTTCATGCCCTCCTTCTTATTTAGTATGGGTAGACTTGAGTCCCCTCTGCGTACCCGTTGTAAACTTCAGATAGGTACCCTGCATCATATGTTGTGGGACTGCCCTCCTATGAAGAGTTTTTGAAATCGCGTAGAAGGTTGTTTGGACCCACTTCTAGGTTTACAGGGTAGTTTCACCCTGGAACTGTGGCTTTTAGGCCTTGATGTGAAGCAATTGTTAGGGTCCCAGAGATTCTACCTTGCTTTTATTGCAGCTGTGGTAAAATTTATAATTTTGATACACTGGGTCAGTACACAACTTCCCACATATAGTGAATGGCATGAAGAAATGCTGAGAATTTTAAGGATGAAGAAGTCTGTCGCTAGACTGAACCATAATTTCTCGCTTTATAAAGCCTGATGGGGAAAAACTGGAAACAATACTTGAACTTGGTTGAGTTTTACCTCCTTCTCTGCTTGCCAACTGTTGTTTAGCATGCTTCTTGGGTAGGATGATAGGATATCAGTTATCTCTCTTCTCTTCTGTGTGGGATTCTATCATTCTTCACTGTTTCTGGTGTATATGGAATTCTTTCTTTTAAAGCTATATTTTGGACACAAGTGTTATGCTTTCCTTCATTGACCCCTCTGTACTTCATACCCCTTTGATGGTTGTTTTTGGTGTCCTGCAGTTCTGGTTTTGGTTCCTTTTACTTTGAATGTTAACTTTAAGTATTCAGCTTTGTCCATCCTTTGCTACTTATCCTATTTATCTTACTTTATGTTAACTGTGCTATGGTTTATTATTTCTGACCTTTTGTGTATCTCTCCTATTTTGGTTGGCATGCTGGAACAAATTAATAACGTTTATTCAGTAAAAAAAAAATCTAGACTGGCATGCAGAATGCAGGACTTTCAAAAGCCAGCCCTGTGTTTTTGATGTATGACAGTTATTTATTTTTTATTTATTTAAACTGTTCTGCAGGAGTGAAACAGTGAGCAAAAGCTGGTTTACAGATGACACCATCTTCGCAAGGAGACCCCATCTCCACAAGGACATAGACAGGATGGAGGCAGTCCAGAGAAAGGCAACTAAAATGGTGCAGGGTTTGCAAGAGAAGCCATACGAGGAGAGACTGAATGAGTTTAATATGTATACCCTTGAGGAAAGGAGGGAGATGGGGGACATGATAGAAACTTTTAAGTACCTCAGTGGAATCAACAAAGTCCAAGAGGGTAGCATCTTTCAGAAAAAGAGATCTGCAAGAACAAGGGGACACAATTTGAAGATAGAGGGGGGGTAGCTCAGGGGAAATGTGAGGAAGCATTTTTTCACAAAGAGGGTGGTGGACGCAATGAACAGCCTTCCTGTGGAGGTCATGAGGTCTAAAACTGTGGGAGAATTCAAGAATGCATGGGACAGACTTAAGGCAATTCTTGTGGGGGTAGGAAGAAACAGGCTGTTGGTTAACTAGGATCTGCAGCTTATCCTGTAGGTAGGGTAATGGGCAGACTAGGTGGGTCAAGTGGTCCTTATCTGCCGTCAAAGTCTATGTTTCTATGACACCTGCACAGAAGCGGTTATAATGGAAAAATCTGGCAGTAAGATGCGATTACGCAGCTTAGTGCAAAATTTCTGCAGAGTAACATTTACAACCACAACTTGGAATTACCAGTTTCTAAAAAGTACAGAGAAAAATCAATAAATAAGGGATGTGTAATGGGGGGGATTGTCATATACATGTTATTTTCATGAGTTCCCAGTGACCTCGGGTAACCTCACGAGTGGTGGAGCGTAGTGGAGCCATGAGTGGTTTACTTGAGGTCACCGGGAATGAGTGAAAATAAATCATGATATTACAGACCCCCATTGCATATTCATGTTATGCAATAGGAAAGGATTTTTTTTTTTTTTATTTATTTTTCCCTGAGTTTGACTTTGGTTTTGTTTGATTATTTTTTGTGTTTGTAACCCCCCTACAAATTGGGGTTCCTGAAAAGTCTTCTGTGAGTTTGTCTTAATGCTCACTGCCAGGCTGCTGTCCGGCACTACAGCCGTTTAAATGCTAATGCTCAAGAGTGCCTGTAAAGCCTACGTGTACTGTCTCTTTAAGAGCTGCCTGTTTGCAGTTCTAATGGATCTGGGAGGGGGCTGAATGTTTTCCTGCTCGAGTCCTGCCCAGGCTGCCTGATAATCATTCTGTTTCTACCATAGCTCATTGCACAGTGGGAGTTCTGTTACAAGATGTGATCATTTATTGATTATTTATTAGAGCATTAATAATATTGTAGTGTGTTCTAACCTGCCTTCTTTGCAGCGAGGGGTGTTTTGCTTATCTCCACCATCTTGGTCCCGAACTGCCGAATTGGATCAATCAGTACTTTGGGACTCTAAAATGGAGCCTGTTGTTAGGGGCTTGTGGAGTAAAAAATGGTGGGAATTGTAGTTTTGTACGGCTGGCACCTTTTTACACATACTGGGAAGTCTGTTGTGACTGACAGCTGAATCAACCAACCAAACCTTTTGGATCTGGGGGAAATTCCCAGTCTGTCTACTGTCTGGGGCAGAGCTAAGTGAGAAGCTGAAGAAGCAACAGCTCGACACAACTGAGCAGCCATTTTTGCATAGTTCACACAGGAGAACTGTGGAAAGGCTAGAGTTTAGGCCTGCATGTCTGCCTGCTGCCCCAAGAGGGAACGAAGCAATATTTATGGACTAAATCCAAGTAAAGAGCCACTGAGCTGCAACAAGGTTTCTACCTGAGGGAGACCAAGGATTTTACTGAATGTGATCGGTTGTCCAGAACTCCAGCCACAGTCTGAAATTACAATTTGAGCAGAGAGCTGGGTGACTGTAACCATAGAAAGATTGCCTGGTACTGTAGAATTCGTACATATAAATGTGTTGGGTATTGAAAGTGGGTCATGATTTGGTTTCCCACTGTGTGAACTGTGTTCTGCTTGCTGGAAGCTGTATCCAGCTCAACAGGACTGAATCTGTGGTTAGCTGCATGTGGTCGGGCCTTACCACGAGGGCCCTGCCAGACTACCCCACTGCACATAGAAAGCCATCGAGGAGAGACCTGCCTGGGGATCATCCCCTCGCTCCATGCTTGAACAGGAATGATGCCTCGGTGAATCATGTGGGCTCTGCTTCTCCTGGCACTCCAGATCAGCCACCTGCAATCTCGATTTTCGTCCAGCCTGTGTCCAGTTCTGGGTATCGTGAGTACCCATCAGGGTAGCATCCTGCATCAACAGTTTACTCTAAATGTGTCACCTGATTGTCTTGTTGTTCCTTTTCTTTCATAAACTGAGCTCCGGCTCCGATTACAAATAGTGTGTCTTGTGCATGTTGTGTTTTCTCCACCACAGGGCCCCAACCAGCTGCAATGCCGGCCTACCCTGGGCAATGGTCCTAGCTAGCCCATTTTCTCCACCTGGGTACCCAGATGGTGTGACTGTGTTAGGGACTCTGAATGCATGCACAGCTGTGTGATTGTTAAAGCCTTTAAGCAAATCAACCTGATTATGCCCTTCCCTTGTTCAAATCCCCTAAATAAATCAGATCTATTTTTTTCTGCATTAAACCTGACTGTGGTTCCAGTTTGTACTTGAAGTATTGTACTGTTGCTATTTGCTGTGTCTAACCTTGTTTTACAGGGGGTCGACAGGGTCGAACCGGAGGAACCCGCCCTGGTGGTAAGTGCAAACAGTGCGGGTATTTGCAAGGTGTATCAGGGGTATTGTGAAAGTAATTACTGTGTACTATTTTGGCCACTAGCAGGGAAAGGGGGGGGCACAGTGTCCCCGAGGGCTGTGCCCAGGCTAGTTTGACCACTAACAACCCTGCCCTTTGGGTGGTGGCTCCAGTTTCAGAACTCAGGCCCCTTAACCTGCTTTTAGCCAAGCAGGCAGAAGTAGTAGTCCTTGGGATAGTGCCACCTAGGGGTTACATGTTCTTGCTGCAACCTGGGGTGGTTTGTGTGGTTGTTACCTCTGTTCTCATGCAGCCAACATCGTGATGTTCAGGGGGAGTTTTTCATTGGTTGATTTCTTTGTATGTGGGAGGGCCCGAGAGTTTGGAAAAAATGGTAGCTCCATTTCTTGCTTAGTGAGAGCTGTGGAGAGCCGATGTCCTGTCATTGTGGTTTTCTTTTTTTGGGGGGAGTGTTTGTTTTATCTGGTTTCTCCTACCTTCACTATGTACATTAGAGAAACCATCAATTTCTATTTCTTGGAAAGCTACAGATGGGGAGAGCAAGAAAGCAAGCTTGTGAGGGGGAGAAGCAGTGCTGTCATGCAACAGAGAACATTTCTTTTCAGTGGAAAGCATTTCTTTCTATTTCTGGTCAGTGACTGATTGTGTTTTTTTAGGTTTTTTTTCACTGGATTAAGAAATAATTATTGAAACAGGACAGTGGGACGTGAGAGAGGCATGTCTGGAGGAAACTTGCAGAATGGGACTGGACTGGAGAGAATGAGAGTAAGGGGTGGAAGCATGAATAACAGGAGTGTAGTGGGGGGGCAAGAGAGACAGAAAGAGATACTGGGAATGGGCTGGAAGGACGATTTGTATTTTAAAACAGAAATGTGAGATTAACAGCTTTTTTCCAAGTACTGGATTATAGTGTGTTGTCTTTTTGAAGGAAATTGGAGTTTGTTGATGTGGATATGATTTGAATGTCGAGGAAAGGGGAGCGAGAGATCTGCAGAGTGAGCTATTGAGAAAGCTGGCAGTGTAGTTCAGGCAGAAGGGGGGTTTATTGATGGCAGGATGTTAAATAAATGGAGGTTGATTGATGTTAAGTGTGTTAAATAAATCTCAGAACCACCATTTATTTAACACCAGTGAGAGTCAAACTTACAGTAATAATTCAAGGTCACATAAATTAAAACTTAAAGCTAGTCTTAACAAATCCATTAAAAGAAGTAACTTATTTAATCAGAGACTGCCTCCAATTTGGAATTCTCTATCCATGTCTGTGATTACTAGTGATACCTTGGAACAGTTTAAAAATAGACTTGATCAGTACATGGGCAATAAAAAATTCATTTTCCACTGTTAATGGTTAACGGTGGCGAGTTCAATTTGAGTTCATCCCTCAAACTTGTACAGACCTATGAATTTATGAAACTATGAGAATAAATTACTTTATTTAACTGCTTTGCTGCCCACTTCTATTGCATAAACAATAATACAATAGAGTAATCAAGATAAAAACAAAAGGGCTCAGGAAGTGAGCAGGGGTGGAGGCTGTCCATCAGCACCGTGGCAGCACTACCACTCATGATATCAGCAACCTAGGATCAGGAGTAGGCTTGGGTCATCCAGTGCTGGTTGAAGGGAGAAGAAACATATTCCCAGAGAACACTCTTCTCCTCCTGGGAGGGAGGGATCCTGTTGCCATGCTATCATTCTATCAACACCTGAGTGATCACAGGTAAATATGCAGGTTGGGGAAATGCTGACTGGCTAGTAGGCTGTGTTGCAATGTTACATACCAATACTTAGCCCCGCCTTGCATCTCCCAGTGGGCAAGGACAAGAAAAGTGGGTATAAAGCCCACAGCATGGCAGGATGAAGTGCACCCAGCTTCTCAGGCCCTGACTTGCTGACTGCTCACTTTCTCTCAAACTTGTGTTGTTGGTGGAGAGCCTGAGCAACTCCACACCATCTCACTTCAGAAGGGTATGTCTGTAGGTAGAAGGGGGCAGGGTACAAGACAAGGATGACAAGGATGGGGCTGGGAGCTGGGTTGGTAGTAAATAGGGAAGCTGTGAAAGGAGGAAACGCAAAAAAATGATGTGAGTAGTGGAAAAATTACTAGGGCCCAAGGCTGAATATATCACTAAATACTGCAGATAGAAAAAGTAGCAAACAACTCAGCAGGAGGGTGAGGGGGCTTGAGCAAAGCTTACAGATGGGGATGGGCACAAAACTACAAATTCTGAAATCATTAAAACTTTGCAGAATTTCACAGGTGTTGAAATATTTTCCCAAATTCTGACTTTGGCAAAATCTGAATCCACCAAATGTGTTCCACAAAAAAATGCACCCCTTGCTGCACATTTTCTGTTTGAATTGTGCAATGACACATATGAACTGTGGAATGGCAGTTCTGCTGAATTCCATTCTGTTCCATTCCACATTTCTATATATAACAGAGTGATTTGTTCCACAGAATTTCATTCTGCAATTTAAGAATCTGAAGTGCACTTCTACTGGACCGAATTAATGTGGACAATTGGGTATAATGGATGTTTTTCCATTTCCCAAATTGTTTACTTTTTATTACTCATAGTAACCTGTTGTTATAGTGTCATATAGCACTCATCTATAATGGACAGCTGGAAGTGCTAAAACCCTTTGGGAATGGCATGTCTAATGTTGTATTGCACCACTAGATGTTGGGTTTGGCATGTGATCTGTGGTGTGAATCCTAGGGAACTCATCCTCAGGTCTCCCTATCCCACCAACATTGAGCTGAGAGGGCACCCATTCCCAGTTCAGAGAGTAACATGATTTTAGGTATAGTACCTGATCTCTTTAATCTCTGCAAATTGGCTAAGTCCTAAAGTCCAGAATCCTGCCATACAGGTGGGCTAGCATCTGGCAGCTGAGTAGTGGCTGGGTTGGGGGCACAAATCAAAAGGAGCAAATCAATGAATAGAAGGACATGGAAAGAAGGAGATTGCTGCATTTGTTCCTGTTCCTGATCTCGAGCCTCTCTTATACCAAGCTGATGTCTATAGGTATGTTACTGAACCAAGGTGGGTGATCAGCAGCACAAGTAGTGTCACGTCTAAACTGTAACACTTATTAAGTGATTAAACTAAAGTCAAAATTTAAAGTAAACTGAGCCCTTGATCATACCTCCCCCCTCAATAAGCCCTGAATTGCAGCAGGAGGGTGGGCAGTGTCATGAACCCACTCCTGGGGGCCGGGTGAACTGGACTCACAGTTTCCTCCCCTAAGTGCAACCCATGACAAGAGGTCAGGAAATACCCTCCTTGTGTCCTTTTAGAGTGCTCACTGATTTCACAACTGAAAACCAATGATGAGGGCCAAAGGCTTTCTCTCTCTCTCTCTCTCTGGGTAAGGGTAAAATGCAGTCTTGAGTCTGTAGCCAATTAGGAACCCTCTCTGGTTGCTATGCTGGGTGGAGAACCCAGTCGTTAAGAGATCTTTGGGGCTGCCCTCATAACCCTGATTGTGGCTTCTCCCTCAGGTGGTGCAGGAACCTGATTCATACCCTGCAGACCCCCTCCAGAGACCTTGTGTACTTTTACCCTTCCAGGATCCTAGTTTCAGTAACGTTTAGCACCTTAGCACTAAGCAGGCATGTCACAGATTGAATAAACCTTCCCAAAGCCTTCACACACAACAAATCACTCCCAGGCAGTAATACTTTAAAATAAAAGCAAAAGCTTTTACTGATCGCTTAAATAATTACCATACAAACAGACAGACAGATGATTTAGTTAGCTGGTTACAGGATTACTATAAAAAAAGAGTTAGGAAATACATACAAATTGAACTAGTGAATTAAAGGAAAACTCCACCCTCAGCTAAGCCTGGATGCCTCTATAATATCGCAAAATTAGCAGGAATAATCTCCAGTAACTTTTAAAGCCCTCTGTAGTTAACTTAGAGTTTTACCTTTGTCTCACGTCTGTTTTTCCAGGCCACCCCCCTTTCTGCGGGACGCCTTCTCGATCTGTTTGCTAGTCTCGCGCTCTCACTTTTGCCCGAGAAAATGACGTGCAATCACCGCCGATACCTTCCCATTGTATTATCGATTTCAAACTCTGCAGCTTCCATGTTTGATTATGATCCCTTGGCTACACAGTTGGCTCCAGCACGAGTGCCTCAACTTCTCTGATTGGCTACACTGTGACACTGGTGATTGGTTCTAGATTTCTTTTGTCCCTTATTGGATGTATCATATTTTACCCAGCGTGCGATGCTGCTGAAAATGGCATACTTTGTTCGGTTTTGTACAGATTCAACATCTATGGCAGTGAGCAAGTTATCCGACAAGGCAAGGCAACGGTGTTCATTCCGGCAGCAAAAAGCAAAGGTTAGTTGTGTCTGCATTATCGCTTACAGCATGTTTGGTCTGTCTGTTACACTCGGCTACTTGCTCATCTTGGAGCAGACAGGGAACCATTGCCGGATTGTGATCTCTAGGCAGCCCACTCTTTGCTTTTTTTTTCTCCCTCTCCGACTACAGTGAAGTAGCAGAGATCGTGAGTGAGTGGTGTAGACAGCGAGAACTTTTTGTGTAGTGAGCGGCAGTGGCCAATTCACCAGCCACCTGATAATTCGGGAGCATGCCATTCTGTAGTGGATTTTGTTTTTGGCGGGTGGGTCTGGTCAGGCCATGTACCAGGACAGAGAGAGAGAGAGAGAGAGCGTTAATCGAAGTGTGGCCGTGTGCGGCAGTGATACATAGATAGTTGGGTTGGGGAGATTTTTGGGGAAAGCAGGATGAGCGTTAGCACGCCACCAAAGTAAGAGGAGTCGGCAGGAGCGGACAGGAGAGTGACTGCTAGTGAAGGTAGCTGCAGACTGCATTCATGGTTAGCAAGCAAAGGCTGACTGAATTGTTAAAAGAGCTGCGAGCTGATCTAAGGAGTCAGGCTCCGCTGTCCGCTTGCTCCCGAGTCCCGAAGTTTCTCCTCTGACTTTTCCGACTCCCACAATCCACAGTCCAACAATCATCCAATGCCCCGACCGAACTCCGCCTGAGACCACGAGTCGACAGCCGCAACACAGCTGTAGCACAGCCAGCAGAAATGATAGCCTTCTGTAGCAGCCACGTTAGCAATGCCACGCCAACAAGTTCCAAAGCTGCAGACTACTGACTGTGCACAGATTCCCACTTTGAATTTAAGCAGCCCACGCTGGACCCCGCTCCGCTCCTTTCTATTATTGATTGAATCATTGATATCATTGAAGTGGGCAACCAACATATTCCGTAATCGGCTCCAATGAGTCACGGGACCCTGCCCGCTGCCTCCCCCACATCCAAAAAGTCTCCGAGTGCCAGGAAAAGCCCGCAAAAAAAAAAAAAAAGAAAAAACAGAAGAATGCATTGGGCTTCTGCTACCCCCGCTAGCTGGTCAATAATCTGCTTGGACGCTGCCAAGCCAAGCCTGCCAAGGTCAGAGAGGAGTGCTGTACTGCAGTGTGACCGAGGCTTGGCGTGTGCACAGTGCAAGATCGGTAGAGCGAGTGGAGGTGAGAGTAACTCCGAGGGTACTGACTGAGAGTGAGTAAATTATTTTTCATTTTCCTGACATTTTCGGATAGGAACAAAAACTTAGTTTCCAGAGGGCCCCACACTCTCGAGAGCCGGAATTACCTTCACCAACAATATGCTACCAATAGTAGATAACTGGATCAACTCAGCCAGACTGAAAATATTTTTTTTTTGTATTTTGATAAGAGTCTAACAGAACTGTCTAACCAGACCTGCCAGTGTCCACCAATTTTTCACAGCACAACACAAATGTGTTCATTACAATGACAGATTCTGGTGTATTTTCTTCCCGAAATTCCATTCACTGTACCTAGCCTTTGGGTATTGTTTAAATAATACTGTAGATTTAATCTGATCAGCAACCTAACTACACAAAAGTAAAACCTTATTCCAGTAAGTCGTGATGCTTTTCGGTTTTCTTACAACTTTAAAAAAGACCTTAAACAGCAAAAACTTTTTTTTATATATATACCGAAATAACTGACAATAGGGCGTATATTTAATTAGAATTAATGCACTTCCCAGGTGAATTCAAAGGCAACTGGCCTTTGTTCCCAAACTCACATATTCTACCTAGTAACAACCTAAATGCATGATAAGAAAACATTTTTCTAGCCTTTTCCCCCAGTTTAAAATAGTGCCCGAACTGGCCCATCTGCAGCTGTAGCAATACAACTTGCGACTCTGGAGACCCAGGTTCCAAAATGAGCATGTGGTGTCAAGAACTGGCCGGGGGAGGAAGACTGAGTGCCCCCTGGATGATACTCTTCTTTGAGGAACGGACACTCGCAGGTGCTACTGCTTTACTGCCACCTGGGTAACCACAGGTGATACTGCAGACAGCAGCGAGTGTGGAAGAGAGGATGCTGGCCAGAGGTCTACATGAGGCATGCTTGCATGCTTCTGAATGGCACTCCCATGTGTGCTGGCATCCTAAGAGTGCAGGATCGAAAATGGAAAAAGTTCCTGCATCGAGCACAATGATCCTGATGCCCTCAGACCTCGACCACCACTAATGGCTGCTCGCAGGGAAACCCTGAGAACACCCACCCGCCTCCAATAGCAGGAGGAGGTGGGAGATAGGACCCAGCGCTGCTGGCCCCACCACAGGTGCATTTTTTATGACTTCAGAATATGGGCTCAAATTCTCTCCAGTCTGCTTACTTTTCCAAAATGTTTTTCAGCAGAACGAAATGATGTGCGACAGCGTCCAATCAAGTCTGTCCTTGGTACTCCAGCATTAGAGAACTGGCAAGAGTGCATTAAAAAATCTGAAGCTAAGTTAATTTTGTGGATAAATAGGCACTCTCAAAACAACGGAGAGCCTTCCTGATAGGTACCCATCTGATTCCATGTTTCTTTATGTTACATCAGTGTACCCACTTCCAGTGGAGTTAGAAACAAAACTATATGGCCCTTCTTCCCAGGGGGTACTTTGGGAAAGCAGGCTCAACCCTGTTAAGAGGGATATTACTTATAGGGACAGGAAGGATGTTGGGGTTAAGATGGTAAACCCAGTAGTCTTTTAACAATATTTTTATATTTTTTTATTATAATATAACCCTAGACCCTGCTGCTAGAAGTTTGCCTTCTTCCATGGTTTATGGAATTGCAGATTGTGGAAATGGGTGAGCCCATTTAAAGGGAACATACATGCAATGCCACAGTATATTCAGACTGTTTAAGATAAACTAAAGCAAAATAAATTGTCACCTGAGGCAATGAAGTCTGTTACCAGGAAACAGATGTCGCCCACATCTTGGTGAACTGCTTTTCTCCACCTTTAGAACTAAAGTTTTTGCCTAGTAGGGGGTTAGAGAGTGGCAATTAGGCAGCTGGTAATAAATGAATCCCCAGGTGGATGTGGGATATTAACTTGGTGGGAGTTCATGGGTGAACAGCTGTCAAAGATTCCCTGAAGCATAAACAATAAAGACGATACTGTCCTCGAACCACATGCAGAGGGGTACCAGAGAACCAATAGCACTTCCTTTTTGACTGTCCATATGCCAGGGTTTTTAGAATATGTTAAGTCAGTCTTACAAAAAGCCTCTGTTTCAACAGGTTAATTACCAGGTGGTAGTCTAGGGTCTGTTTCATGGCTCGTATAGACAGTTTCACAAGACCACTGTGCAGTTTTATTTCCCAAGCTGTAAACACTATCTGTGGCGGACTAGATGCACTATCACATTACAGCAGAAATACGTTGCCCCACATGTTGTGGTGGAGAAGATTCATAGAGCCTTACAGAAAGTATATGAAAAAGAGCATAACATTTGCCTCTGTATGATTTTAGGAATTTATGGAAGTAATGTTATTGGTTAGAGGAAAAGGAGGGAGTCAAATAATGTAGGCTTGAAGGTGCATGGCACATGTCTATTTTTTGTTAAATTGAAATCATTTTTTGTGAGAAGGTGCTGTTGGCAGAGCGTGGGGGGTGTTTGTCTGTAGATGGCCCATTAATCAATCTTCCTATGGCTATTCCTTATTTTTGTATGTTGTTGAGCTGTGGCCAGTGGCATAGAGTATGTGAAGCAAGTAAATAAAACAGTGAATACAGTAACATGCCTACCAGATATTTGTGGGAGTATGTATTGAAATTTAGTGAGATTATGTAGGAAGTGGCATTTTCTGTGTTTATTGATAGATTACAGTTAAACTCAGTACTTGTATGCAGTAATTGTATTTGTGACAACCTAACACAAATGTGGATTAAAGCTCTGATAGGATTGGGTCTCTCATCTGCCCTTTGGTCAGAAGGGCCCTGCATTTGTGATTGTAAAACTTGCTGATTTAATTGTTGTGCCATGTGCTATGCATCTGTCCACTAGTAGAGATGATAGAAATCATATGTTGGTTGCATGACCCTGTGTGTGTGTGTGTGGGCCTCTGTGGGATTGGCTACCTTGATGTGGTACAGAGGCTTGTCGCAATGCAATATTGTAACCAAAGTCAGTCTGTGTGTCTGAAACCTGTTATATGTCTGGCGTGGTGGGAATGGACCTCTGTGGGACTGGCTACCTTGATGTGGTACAGAGGCTTGTCACAATGCAATACTGTAACCAAAAACCAGTCTACACTTTTATGGTGGTGTGGCTAGTGGTGTGCTGGCATATAATACAGAAAATAATGCATTGGGGAGGGGGTATGGATGGGGGAGGGGTAGCTGGCCCTAAGGGGGGGGTAGCAGTGACACCACACTTGGTGTGCAGCTCAGAAATTCCTGGCTACACCCGTGTCTAAGAATAACTGAGTGAATGGGTGTTAAAGACGGCTACCCAGCAAACTGAGAACTATGCTGCACGAATAGCTACACAAAAGCACCTCAGATGATCTGGTGTGGCGTGAGTGAGTTTGAGATTTTAATATCAGTATGTTGTCTCTTATAATTTGTAGCAATCCGTTAGGAGGTGTGTGTATTATTACTTTGAAAAGCACTGTAAATGTAACAGGAAAATCATCCAGAAATGAAAACTTACTGTAAGTAGTGTAAGCCAGAAAGAAACATGTAATTAAACTACGCTAGGTACCAGCACTGTGAGCAATGTTTACAAGAATTGCGGTACTTATGTGACTGCTGCAGTCCTCACTTTCCACTATCCTGTGGATCTACTGAGGTCCGACGGCTGCAAATATAAGTTTAAGCCTAGATATTTATTTCAATACGGTACTTCATTGCACACAATATTTAAACGGTTAGAGCTGAGCAATGAAATGTTTTGTAATGGAATTCAGGAATAACAACCTCAGTGTTTCACGAACAATATACTCTTTGTTGCACAAGTTTTTAAAGGATAAGCACATCTCTACCACTTCTTTTATGTGTCACCATAAACCATTGGGAGGGGGGAGAAGCCCCCAATAAGACAAAGAAACCAACAAACACAATCAGCTGAATTATGTATACTTTGTGACTGCGTAAAGAAATCTGCTGCTTGCTCCTGATACCCAAAGTCTTAGCCTGAGTTTTTGTACTCTCTGACCGCATAAAGTAAATGTCAGGGGCGCTCACGTAAATACTGTAATTCTGGTAGACATTGAGAAATCCAGCTGTGTGCCCGGAGTCCTTCAGTATCGCCAACAAGGTGAGTGACTTTATTCAGTTAGCCCGATTGTGAATATTGCACGTATATTGCCTTGGCCATACAAGATAACAGAAAAATTGGCGATCGAAAAATTAAGTCCAAGAGCAGTTGTGAACTTTAGTTTGAAGGACTTGAATGGATGTGAATTAATGAGCTCCTTATGATTGGGGGAAATACTTTGAAAAAACAAGATTTTGTTGTTCTGTTGTAACGGGTAAGGCCCACTAGCACTATGCGTGTTTTAGGATGGCCGGGAACACTGGGGAGGTGAAGTGACTTAGTCAGAGTCGCACAGTATGCAAGTGGAGTCTGTGGGAATCAAACCCAGGTCTACTGGATGTACGAAGCGCACTCTCAGCTCCTTACTGCAACCTGTTGGTTAACACCATTTGACATATTTTCCATGTTGTCTGTTTGATTCCCATTTTTCATTGTGACTATCCAGATTAATAAAAAAAAAAAAAGTTTACTGTCCTGCTGTTTGTCTAGACCTGGCATCCTAAATCCTGTTGGTGACATCATAGTCCTTTCCATAGCACCAAGCTGTATGTAATCTCACTAATGGAGATTATGATTGTCTCTGTAGAAAACCAACCAGCAAAATGATGAAATGTCACCCCACAGAGATTTTTAAGTATAATAGGGAGCTACATATAGACAATACATGAAGTACAGGCTGAAACGTTTCCTGCTTTGTTTGCTTGCTTGTTTGTTTTTCAGAATGGTTCCTGAGGTGTCTAGGAACACTTTAGAGAGGTTAAAATAAAAGGTGGGGTTTGACTCTTAGAAATGGCCAACTCAGGTCTAATAGCCAGTGGCAGCTTCAGGAATTACGTAGATGTGTGCAGTGATACGTGAATATGGGGGTTTTTGGGGAAGCAGGATGAGCGTCAGCACGCCACCAAAGTAAGAGGAGTCGGCAGGAGCGGATGGGAGACTGACTGCTAGTGAAGGGGCCGGCTGGTAGCTGCAGACTGCATTACTGGTTAGTCCTCGTTTTGCTGTTTGCTTCGTGCCCGCTGCTGTGTCTGCCTGCCAAGAGAGCTGCTGGCTTTCCTCTAGCACTGTGATGCCGGTGGTGGTGTAAGGGTTCATGCCTTATGGCCTGCGTGAGATTGATAGCATTGTGGTCTTTCGTGGTGGTTGATCGGACCATCGAGTGTGCATTGTTCAAGAGCCTAGTAGGCTAGCAGCACTCACTTTTTTAGAAGCAAGTTTTGTTGGAGCAGAAAGGCACAGCATAGGAGAATACAGGTGGCTGGATGAGGCTGCGAGCTGTGTTCTGCAAGCAAAAGTATTCAAGTAAGTGTACTGCAAGTACTTTAAATGGGGGAGATGGGAGACTGTGCCGGGTGGTAATGCAGTGTGGTTGGTTGGTGGGTGCGTTGGTTTTTTGTGGGGGGAGGGGGACATAGGACAGAGCCAAACAAGAAAAGAAGGTCTTGGGATCGAATTGCACAAAGCTAGCGGGGCAATAAACAATTTATTTGACATTTATTTTTGCACCAGTAGGGGCCAGGGAGTTAGGAAGTGCCCTATCAAAGATAACTCGTGCAGTTCGCAAGACATGGTAGTGTTGTGTCTGAAGTGTGCCAATGGTTTTACCATTCCAATAGATTTTGACCAGCACAACCAGCAACCGGACAGCAAAATATAACATTGCTGCTTGGCTTGAGCAAGCCAGAATCATAAGATAACTTGCAGTTTGTTTTGAGTGGTCTGCATTGTTGGCCTTGTCTACTTGCATGCACTGTGTTACTGTTTAGTTATGTGCTGTCTCTCCTGTGCAACACCTGAGCCTGACTAATACTTTTGCTTGCTTTGGTTAGGGGCATGGAGCGGTGGCAGGTGGCTCTTCTTGTTTTGTAGGAGGGGTTGTTATATGGGTAGCTTATGTTGCATACAGGTGCTGGGCTATCCTCTGTGTTACCTAAGTCACACTTGAAAATAATACCATGAAGTTGTAATTTTTTTTGAGATGTTTGAAATTACTGTGCCAGTGCTGATTGTCATGTCCTAGCTATGGTTCTAAAGCTATTGGCAAATTAGTGTTACAAGGGTACCTTTCCTTATAGGGCTGCTTTATGACTCCATGCATATGCATAGCATTATGCACTAACTGCAGCTTGGTGGTTGCGCCCCTACGTTCCCACCAGCACATTTCAATTCAAACTAAAGAATCTTTTTTAAAAAAAATGCCATTAATGTATTACTTAGGGTTGTTTCTACACCAACAAAACAGTGGTAATTCAATGCTGGGGTTACCACTACTACCACCCACCACCACTCCACCTCCGTAACCAACATGCATTGGGGTGTCGTTGTGATTGTTGTGCTTCACTCTCCACAGTCTCCTATACCATTTCTTTACACATGAAATGAGGTGAGACTTATGCACACCAGAATGTGTGTGGGTGGTGGGTTTGGTAGTGTTGCAGTGGTAACCCTAACGTTTAATTTCCACACTGTCAATGTGGAAACAACTGTAACTGATGCATTAACTGATGTTAGAAATTTTTACTATTTATCCGTAGATTTACTTTTTGTTGGCTAGCACAGATCTTATGGTTCGTGACTGGCTGGTTGTGAGTGCGGTTGTCTCCCCCCCCCTCGCCGATGCCTGAATTACTCCTCTGGTGAACAGTCACCTATGACCGTGTGTATATGCTTGAGAGGCAGAGGATGAGAGACTAGAGCTGTCAGTGGCAGGGTGCACGACTTTGACCACACAATTCTGTTACTTTAATCTATCTCTCCCTCTCATCTATGTGGTTCCGGTATTGGTAAGCAGCCTCATTAGCTATATTACAAAATTGGCATGGAGGAACGGACTACCTGTCTGCAGATGACACCAAGATCTAACATTCTGGATGCCTCAGAAGCGGTGGAGGCGGTAAGGAGGAGTGCCTGTTGAAGCTTGAGAAATGATCTGGTGACTTGGCAACATAAGTTTAATTTACTAATCACAAAATTGCCAGATTATGCACATGGCACATAGAAAACCTGTGGAAAGCTACTGGATCGGGATGGGTGTTGCTGACAGTCACAAAGGAAGAAAGGGGCATGGTGGTTATCAGGTAGGATGACAAGAAGATGTCAACGCAGAGTACAACGGCAGATGGGAGTGCCAATAAGATAATGGCATGAAGCCTGGCCGCCATTGCAGTGCTTTGATGTGCGCTTGTGTCTCTGGTTCTGGTGCAGACCAGGGTTCCAGCAGGCTGGATGGGGTGGTGGGGGGAGAGGTGCAGTCTAAATGTCCAATGCACTGCTCAGTTCCTCCAAGGGTTTTGTTTGTTTTGTGACTTGGGGGTGTATTGACCTAGAGGAAGGCAGGAGGTATAACTGCCTTGGCATCAAAACTAATGGGAGAGGGCAACAGACACCAGCGCAACCAATGGCATCGCATATCACGTTGCGGGTGGGGGGGTGTACTCACAAGTACACCACCAGGAGCAACACCAATGCATTGGCCCAATAATAGGTCCTTCCCCAGCTACCAAAGGTGCAATAGGAGGTCCCCGGTGAAGACTTGATCCCTTTGGAGGGTGGTTATAGGTGAAGCTGCACTCCCACTGCCACTTTGCCTTGGAGTTAAGTCCAGGCACCATGGGTGAGACCTCTGACAGCTGGTGGCAGACTGGGAGTTTGGTTGGTATGGGTATAAAGAGTTTATAGTGCAGTGGTATCGCCAGCATGAGGCAGGAGATACTGATGTGACTTGAATCATCAATGTAAAGTAATTTCTGCCAACTATTAGGGATGTCTGGTAGATACTGATGTTGTAAGAACACATACTGCATTATAATCTAAACCAGATCAATGTTGTGGTGGTGGTGGTGGTGGTGGTGGTACCACCAGTACCAGTACCTCAAAGGCACACAAAGTAAATGTGAGCCATTTGAATATGGTACTTTCCCTAGCACGATTGCCATTGAACAAGGAACGTGATGTAGTGCCTTACATTACACTGCTGCAATGTTGAGGATACAGTAATACATTGTTGTTGTGCACTACAAACAGGAAACAGTGCTTGGGTTTAGCTCTGAGTGATGTATTTCTAGTTACTCACACAATGCAAACTTTGCCTTTGATATCATTTTTCTGCCACAGAGCTATTAATAGTTGCTGGTTCTACAGAACAATAAGGCGATCTAAAACCTTTTGCATCCTATGCTACTTACTCCTTCATCCAACCTTTTTTCTCCATCACAATATGGCGAGTTGTACTTGCTGTTTGTGTTTTCAAGCTAAAAATCCACATACCTAATAAACTGTGGACTTGGTGTGCCTCTGTACCTACAAAGTTCTGATGCAACATGTTATGGAGCAGAAGAATGGAACCTGTCCTGCCCATACAGAGACAAACATGTTCCTCTGGCATTGCATCGCAGCTAAAAGCAAGCACTTCAATATTGACTAGTTTTAGCTCATTTAATTTCTGATACTATTGACCTTTGTTTTTAATTACTGATACAGTGTGTTTCACCTAGGCAATCAAGATCGCATGGCTCAAGGGTGGAGAAATAATGCGCCATACCAATTTGAGCCACAGTTTGAGGACCTTGAGATGCCACAGTGCAGCACAGTCGACAGTGGTCACAGCAGTATTGACAGTGACAGTGACGGTGATGTGGAAGGATTCCAGCTGCCCAATCCACGTTTGGAAAATAGAGAGTGGTGCTTGTGCAATAATTCTGTGAATAGAACACTGCTCTTGAGTGCTATTGCTGCATGGAGTCCCCACATTGCCCGCAAAATGTGTGAGAGACGTGGTGTCTGTTACTGCATGTCACAAACTAAAGCATTCCGCTGTTTTCCTGTATGAAGAAACCCCAAATTACTCAGTTACCAACTACGGCATTTCCGTGGACAGTCTGAAAACATCCAATGGACAAACAGGTACGTGAAACAGAAACTTATGTAATTTTTATACTTTATTAACTGTCACTAGCGATGCTCAGTGTATAACTTAAATCTATTGCATCCCTTTCAACAGTGTGTTTCTGACTGCAGTGGTGACCAGAGATACACTGGCCATGCGCCACAATGCCACAACGTTGTGGCTCTCAATGCATGCATTCACCTGGTATAACCACATATGGTCACCAACTGAGGCAGGATTTACCAGGTTTTCGACCTGGCACAACGCTATTATTCCTGTGTACAACTTGGCGTTGTGAATACATGGAATTCACAAACCCCAGTTTGCCAACACAAGCTGGGATTGCACAAAGACATTCCACACATAGGTCAATCTTGATATCTGGTGAACACAAATTGGATGCTTACCTTTGACAGTAATAATTGTGAGGGCTTGTACAATTGAAAAAGCCCATTAGTCAGATTACGTATTGTGCTAGAAGGTGTTGATACGACAGTTCTGACTGTGAGCAAACTTTGGTGTGCTGTATACTACTCTTGCAGGCAACATGTCACCACAATGAGTCATGGAGAGAGTGGTGACATGATGGAGACGTGTACTAAAATGCCATCAGAATAGGCATTATGTTCTTTCTTGCCTGTTCAGTAGTCAGCACCCATACTGGGCGTACATTTTGCTGACCCACCACCACCCCTTGTGTTCTCCCGTATTCTTGACTGGGTATTTCCCCAGTATGGTATTTCCACAGCGTCACCATCGTCCTATACCTGTTCCTGCACCTCTTGAACACCTACATGGTATCCGCATCCACTAGTCCCCTGGGCAGCACATTCCATTGTTCCACCACCCTCTCAGTGAAGTAACTTCTACTCCACCACCCCCAGCTTCCACACGTCCTCGTGTTGCCCCCCTCTTTGATTAAATTATAACACCTCTTCCGAGACTCCCTTACAGATCCCCTCTATGTAATTAAAAACCTATCATGTCCCCGGGGCCCTCCTCTACTCCAGTGTGTACATTTTGAGCACCCCCAGCCTCTCCTCATAGGTTCTCCACCACCATGCCCCTGATTTCCTTCCTGTAGACCATCTCAAGGAGGGCTATAATTTTTGTCTTTTTTATTTATTTATTTATTTTAGGTGTGGCCTCCACAACTGCACACGGTACTGAAGGTGCATCCTAATCAGGCAGTTATACAGAGGGAGCATCACATCCCGCCTCTTGCAGTAAATCCCCTAGCGATGCATCCCAGCATTATATTTTCCTTGGCTGCTGCCCTTCTACATGTCTGGGTTGTTCATTTTATCATCCAACACCACTGTCCCCACATCCTCTCTCTCCTTGAGACTTGTAGTATGTGTCGCCCACCAGGGTCTGAGACTGACCTGTGTTGTTGGCCAAGGTACAGAACACTGCATTTTCATCATGAAACTTTATCCCCCACTATCTCGAACAACCTGTTTAGAGACGCCTGAGTTCCCCCTGCAGGGCCACTCTGCCCTCCTTCCCATCCACCAATGCTCGGCTTTGAGTTATACACAAAGAGACCCATCTACTCCCATACCCTTCCTTACGTCTAACATAGGCCTTAAGACCAGAGTGGCCACAGGATAGATGCCTGGGGTACTCCTAATGACCTTAGCTGGGGATGAGAATATCCACTTCCTAACTGTCACCCTCTGTATATGCTCAAAGTCAATTCTTGAGCCACCTGATCATCTGCCCCCTCCCCACCACCACCACTATTCCCCATAATTTAGCCAACAGTCCACTGTGGGGAATGGAATCAAACTCCTTGCTGAAGTCTAGAAAGAGGACATCCACCAGCCTACCCTGGTCCCGGTCACTCATCACCCAATTGTAGAACTACACAAAGTTGCTCTACATCGATCTTCCTTGGATGACTCCCTGCTGTCTAATGAACAGGTAACCCATCTGCTCCTGCTGCCTCCCTTCCTCCAAAGCCTTTCTCTCTGTCTCTTGCTCCCCATCGAACGGTCCATGCTTTTGTGCCCCCATGCCGTTCCGCCCTGATATTCCAAAATAACTAGCACTCCCTATGTACTGCAGTCTCCCCCCTTGCTCCCCCTGATCCTTCTCCTTGCTATGTCTCCCTCGATCCCTGCTTACTCATACTCCATGCCTCCCCTGAATTTGTGCCTGTCCTCCTGCCTTTTCCTCCTCCCTCCCTATCAGACTCCCCACCCCATCCACCTGATCCACCCTCAACTCCTCATCTTCTTCAAGGTGTAAGGGTCCAAAGTGCGTACTAAGCCTAATGACTGTGCCTCCTGTTCCCCACCCACCCATCTTAGTTCCTCAGGCATCCTAAGCAGCCCTTTTTTTTTTTGTCTGTTTTGGGTTCTGTGGGTTTTTGACATACAGGTCACCCGATCTGAGTGCTCCTGTGTCCCTTGTATGCACACCTTTCTCCTCCTCCTCCTCCTATGCACAAACCCTCCATCTCCAGGTGCAGTAACATATGCAGCCCAGATTTCCTACTTTTCCATCATTCCCCATATCTCCTCCTCACCTCTCAGCTGCCTCTAATTGCCTCTACCGCCTCCCTAAGGTGTGCCATCTGATAGACACTGGGCATCACTGAAATTCCAGGCCCAGTCAAGTACCATGGACGCCCCACACCCCTGTACGCCCAAGCACCCAACCAAAAGATGCCCACTCGTGTGACATATTCCAATCCCATCTTAAGTAACTGTCCATGCCAATCTGTCCACAAGACAGCTCACACGTCCTGAGCGAATGAATACAATCCTCACATCCAGACAAATTGCATTATAAACTGTTTCCCAAAGCTACTCCCCCTACCCCAATATACCATGGTTCCCTCAATGACACTAAAAGATACATGACACTATGTATGGCGAACTGGAAGTGTGTGGTGCAGACAGTGGTTAACTAGAATCTACAGCTTATCCAGTAGGAAAGAAATGGGCAGACTGGGTGGGCCAAGTGGTCTTTATCTGCTGTCAAAGTCTATGTTTCTGTCATGATGAGGTGTACACACTGGCCTGTGATTTGCAGAATATCAGCAGGTTGCAGGCTCTTTATTAAAAATATAGCGCATTCAAATTAAAGGAACACAGGGGTTGGCCAGTCTGTCGCTTTCTGCACTCCTAATACATTTTAGAGTATGTGTGTGTGTAAGTTTTAACTTGGAGCATAAACACATAGGTGGTCCAAAGGGTGTCAAATGGAGCCATCAACTAGGACAGGTGGTTAATCACCCTGGTTTCATTTCTATTATTCTGTCCTGAGGTGATAGGTTTATTTTTATAGTATGTGATAAGCAATTCGCTTTGTATACTTAATTTGTTCTGCAGAACTCAATAACAATTAAAGTCTTTAATAGACTGTTAATTAGTGCATTTGTGGTGTTGGACAACTTCTCTCAATATGGGTATACACTCAGGCATTCTCACAAGACTACAGTAGAAGCTCTTCCAGACTCTAAGTTACCACACAGAGCTTCTTCAAACCATTACCAGACATTTAGAATCAAATACTCCACAGCGTAAGGCTGCCATGGATGCTTTTGACACTTCCTCCTTCAGATCACCATCATGCCTGTGCAACCTTTGCTTTTTACCAGGCAGGTTCTGCCCTCTACCGGCAACTCCATTGGATACCGCTGAACATGGTGTACCACAACAGTAGCACGCTAACCCCCCTTTCCTCCCTGCTCACCATGCTGAAGTCCACTTCTTCCCTGCACATCCTCGCCCCTCCTTCCGTTCACCACTGCAAGCCATCTACTCGTACCTGCAACAATCTGGAAGTCAAATGTACTCCACTCCCTATCGCCACTGACCAACACCTCCGCCTCAGTCCTGGGCATCCCACCCCCCCACCGCATTACTTCTTTTTTTTTTTTTCTTCTTTTTTGTTACTGTTTATTTGCTATCCTCTTCCTTTGCTCCTTGACTAGGCCATCCCACCCATCTGTTGACCTAGCTTTGTTATTACTCACTTCTGTCTCATTCATGTTCAGCTCCTCCCTAACTAGCATGCCTCCCTTGCCTGTACCTTCTTCCCCACACCCCAAGTTTTGTGCTTCCACCCTGCTCACCAGTTCCTCCTTCTCCTGCCCCCTCTCCACTTTCCTTTCCTCTGCCGGTCGGGGTCCCCACCCCAAAGTCCACCCCCCCTTCTCACCCACCATGCCTCCACCCTTCTTCCCCAATTTCAGGTTGCCTTAACTAACTGCCCCAGACCTGTCTTGATCCTCTATAACACTCCCCTCCTCTACTACCAGATGTATGGGGTCAAATCAATTTGCGAGCCTAAGAACAAAACCCATCCCACCACCCTATCTTGGTTGTATTTGGACAATCCCATAAGCATGCCTACTTCTTAGGGAGTATCCACCTTTTGGGCTTACTGTACTGGTGTCCCCATGTGCCCCCTGAGTACCCCATGCACAACTCTTCCTAAGCCTGACTCCTCAGCGCCCTGTGCAGATACGTATGCTATCCTTTGCCTCCTGCTGTTCCAGTACCTACCGTATCTCCCAGCTGTCTTCTAAGCATCTGCTTCTAGCTGTGCCTCCTGTGGTGGCACACTGGGCAACCCCCAAACTTCTAAGCCCAGTGAAGTACCATGGCTGCGATACACCATGTTCTCCCAACCACCCTCCCAAAGATGCCGGCTCTAGCGGGGTAAAGGTGCACTCATCATCATAGCAGGTTTTAGCCCCCGGTGTCAAAACCAATCCCACATGGTTTCACACGTTTCCACACTGGTAGCTGGGTGACATGCCTACAGTCTGACCTACCTAAGGTAAGACCACTTTGAGGAGCTGGATGATGGGGCCGTTGGGCTCAGTCTGATGCAAGCCTTAATGTGTGATGAGCGGAATCAAGTATGGTTTAAAGAACTGCATTTGTTTCAGTGTAGCAGTGAAGCATATGTATCACACAGTGGTTTGTCACACTATGGTTATAATGGTGACTATGTTTGGCATTATAAAACCAAACCATTCATGACCCAGTAACTCACCTGTTGTTTTTATTTATTTATTTATTTTTTTAGGATGTTCCGCTTTGTGGCGTATCATGGCTACATTATCTGGATATATGGGGACATAGAGCTTGGTTATGGACATAGGTTGTAATTCCATCATGCGTTGTGAATGCCATAGGGATAATTTTCCACCGGATGAAGAAGACTATGTTGGTTTCTGCCATCAAGAAAGATTCTGGGTATATCCAGAGACAATGAATGGCTAACGCAATACTTGTCACTAAGTGCGAGTTACTGTATCATTGAGGTAAACCATAAATTACTTGTGCCCACATGCATACAGTGAGTTTTGCTGAACAATCACTATTTTGTCCAAATTGCACATGCTTCTCTTTGCACAAGTGTAGACTTCATGCACATAAAATTCCGTCTGAATAACATCAAAACTCCATATAACTGCTGTGAAAACTCTGTTTAGAACACTGTCCATTCAATGAAGGTTGGTTGGGCTAATGGTGTATTGTATGTAACAGTAGATGAAACTATAATGTATTATAAGTATTATATTCTGTTCTTTTATGTTATTGACTGTTAACTATTAGTTTCAAATATCAAGGCTGTAACATTTAAATAAAAGGAAATCATTGGAGTGAGCTTATGCCTCATTTTGAGTACACGGTGGTGGTGGTGGTAGCGGTGGTAGCAGTAGCAGTAGCATTACAAAAAAAAAGTTAAAGATAAAAATCCATTGTGCCACAACTGTCACTGGACTTGTCTGTTCTCCACTTGGAACATTCTTTAATTTTAGTAACATATTCAGTGCTGGAATGCATTGCATATTGTACTAGGAAATGGGACAAGTAAGTATCGTTTTAGCAACACGAATAGTTGAAATAGGCATCAGTTCTAGGGACATGGATATATTGTTCATCCACTGTCAACGGTATCCTACTGCTTTAATTCTTGCGGAAGGTCTTCAGCTAGCTCCTTCCCACCACAAAGGTGGTAAAACTCTCCACACTGCCCCCAAAATCTTCCTTACCACTTGGAAGCTCAGGTTTCCTCCCTTACCTCATTTGAGACAGGATCATAATTCTTGGTTCACCCAAAGTGTTTGAAGTTTCCAAACTTAGGTCTTCTTTCCCTCAATGCGATGGACAATCTGTTCCGGCTTTCGGTGCCCTAGTACTGGCGTGGAGGCAGATCTCGCCATTCATGCGGCGGGCTCCACCCTGCACGTGCCCTAAGCGGATAGGGGCTGCGTTGCAGTGGTCTCTCCTGCAGGAGCAGTACAAGATCTCTTCTCCACAGGGCACCTCAGGTGGACCTGGCTGCATCCAGGAAAATGCAAGCTAGGACTCTGTTCCATGCCCGCCCACATCCGCGGGCTCACTGCAGGAGTGATGCCTTCTTGAGGCCATGGACCCAGGGCCTGCTACCTCGCCCCCCATTTCGCCACAAGGTGCTTCTCAAGCGAGGAGGGACAAGACACAGGTGATTCTGGTAACCCCAGACTGGCTGGCCCACGGTCTGGTATCAGATCTCCTCAACCTCAGCAAGCCCCCAGTGGCCAGCCCATGAACCAACTCTCAGTCAATCAGGTATTCCATCTGGACCTTCAATCCTACCCTGATGGCCTGGTTCTGAGTGGCTAGAGTTCAAGCCTTGGGTCTTTCCGTCAAAGTCCCCAACATTGTGAGGCGCACCGTAAGGTCGACCAGAAAATGCTATGCCTTCAAATGGAGGTTTCCATTTGGTGTCAGGAAAGGGCTTGGACACTTCGACTGCCTCTTGCAACGTCTGGACTACTGTGATCCTTTCTCAACAAGGGCTTTGGTAAGCCAACCATAAGGTGCACCTGGCAGCCATCTCTGCCCACCAGGCGGGCGGCAAGCATCAATGAACAGGGGAAGGTGGTGGTGCTTGGCACAAGGCCTCGTCATTTCCCTCTGATGCGAGAACCTCCACCTCCGTGGGACCTGCTGGTATTGGCCAAGCTCATGACCATTGAACCAATACAGGTGTGATCTCACACCTGGGAGAGCTCAGCCTTCTTGGTGGCTATCACATCAACAGAAGGATGGAGAGTTCAGGCGTTTCCATCGAGCCTCCTACCTGGTCTTCCACAGGCACAAGGCTGTCCTGCGCCTCACCCAAAGTTCCTCCCGAAGGGTGGTGTCGGAGTTTCACCTGAACCAGGATGTTGACTCTGCCGGTGTTCTACCCCAATCACACCTCAGAGGCAGAGTATAGGCTCCATACTTTGGACCCTAGATGAGTGCTCGCTTATTATAAGGAGCGGGCAGCTGAAATTCGGGGAGAGGTTCGCCAGCTGTTTGTCACCACGCTGAAGCTGCACCTGGCAGACCTGCAGCAAAGCAGATGATAGGCAGGTGGATCACCTCCTGCATAGAGCTCTGCTGCAGGTTGGCGGGCATTCTACCCGCCATACCACTGCATCGGTAGATGCTTCCAGGGATGCCCCTATCCAGGATATCTTCATGGCTGCTACCTGGAAGTCAGCACATACCTTCATTACCCATTACCACATTGACCTCGAGTCACGCCGGGATGCTGGTTTTGGGGCCTCAGTTCTCCAATCTCTCGTTCCCAAGTAAGTATCGGGGGTGTGCGCCTTGCCTCCCTCCTCCCAGAGAACTGCTAGGAGTCTGCCAGACAGTGTGGATGAACAACAAATCCATGTCTCTAGAAATACAGGTTACTCACTTGTAACAGGAGTTCTAGGAATGGTATATGTTGTTCATCCACATGACCCACCCAACCTCCCCAGCTTTGACGCACAACCTGAGCTTCCAGCGGGCAAGATCTGGCGTCATGGGATGGAGCCGAGAGTTTTACCACCCGGGTGGGTGGGAGGAGCCAGCTTGAAGACCTTCCGGCAAGAATTAAAGCGGCAAGGATACCTGCCAGAAAGTGCAGATGAACAACATATACCATTCCCAGAACTCCTGGTACAGGTGAGTAACCTGTATTTCTTAAAGTGCTCTAATGTGCCTAGATGGTGCAGAACTTGCACCATGAAACACATAAGGATGGGTTTAGGGACCTCGTCATGTAGTCCATGTAGTAAAGGAGACAGTGGGCACCAATCCACAACTTTCAAGTACATCAATGCCATTAACACGCTGCAGGTGAGGAGAACTTTTCCAGTGTAGACAAAGTACCAGAAGAAGGGGCATAAGATGAAACATTGGAAGTGTATAGGTAATGTGAGGATGTTTTCAACCAAAAATGGCTGACGAGTATTGGAATCATATGCCACAGGAGGTAGTGGGGGAAGCACAGTGTCTCAGTTCAACTTCAGCCTACTGGAATCCATCCAGTCTTGGATTTCTTTCAGACAGTTAAGAAGACTGGATACAGCTCCATTCTGGTCGGGTGCAAAAGATGGGTGAGCTGGTATCATCAGCAGAGCATTGAAACGGAGCCCATACCTTCACACAATGTCTCTGAAGGGGAAGCATATACACCACAAACAACATGGGTGAAAAAAACCAAGCCTCAGGAACCCTACATGACAGAGAAGTAAGGTCTGAGGAATAAACCCGACACCATTCCATGTTCTACCCATGAGGAATGATGTAAACCACCTGAGGACTGTTCACGACAGTCCACAGGTGAACCTCAGACAGCCCAACAACACTTCATGATCCACAGTGTCAAATGCTGAAGAGAGATCTAGAAGTTCTTCCAACCTCTAGCCATCATGAGATCTTTGAGCACCCAAACCAGCGCTGTCTCGGTACTGTGTCTCTCACGAAAACCAGACTGGAGTGGTTCATAGATGTCATGGATGGTCAATGGCTCTCTCAGTTGTGCAGCCACTACTTTATCACACACTTTCCCTATTAAAGGAAGGTTAGAGATAGGTCTGTAGTTTGCATGTCAGTCTGGGTCTAAGGCTTTCATCCAAGCGGTGTCCACCGCCTCTTTCAGAAAGCAAGAAACTATCCAGACTCCAAGGAGCCTGAGACAATCATTGCCAGGACTGGACCAATTGCATCAGTACATACAAAATTAGGGAAGTCGGTCCAGGATCCAAATTACAACACGTAGGGTGCACACTCGGGATAATCAGCATGACATCCATGAACTCCGATCAGACAAGGTACTCCAAGACAACTGAGGTGTAGTGACACTTGACACTGATCGGGCACAGCATCCACAGGTGTGCCGGTCTGAAGTCCCACCCTGATGTTAGTCAAACCTTATTAGCAAAGAATTGAGCAATTTCATTGTACTCTAATTACGGCACTTTCCGCACATGTAGACAGGCTGGGTTGCACAGTCTGTCCATGGTATGAAAAAAGCTGAACTGGTCAATTCTGAGAGGCTGCAATCTCCTGGACAGAATTCTGCCTTCTTACTGGAGATTGCACTTTGATAGACTTGATAATGGTCCATCAATCTAAGGCGGTCGGCATCAAGGGTGGACTTATACCAGCAACGCTCTAACCTTCAACGTAATCTCCGCAACTCCCTCAAAGCCACATCAAACCAGGGACATCGAGGGCAAAGGGAGAAAGGGCGAACTCAGATGAGAGCAATGGAATACACAGTTGTCGAGACGGCCCAGTTACAGGTGGTCACGAGAGTCTCAGGATCATTGCTGGTAAATGAGGTGGATGATAGGTCAAGTACCGCCTATTATATTCTGCAAACTTATATCACAAAAAGGACGTATTTGACCATCTCCGGGTAGATATACCGGTGTGGTATAAAAACTAAACACCACAGTGCAGTGATCAGACAACCTGACTGGTTCCACTTCCAAGTCACAAGTTTCGATCCATAGAAGGAAGACTAGGTCAAGGGAATGACCGTGTTTATGAGTCGCAGTGGTAACCACCTGTGTCAGGCCCAGAGACGACATCACCTAGAGGAAGTGCTGACCAAATTGCGATAGTTTGTCATCGACCCAGCCATTCAAATAACCCAGAAACATCGGTCTGGGTTACTCAAATGCCATGTCGACGATGAAGTACACCACTTCCTGAAGGAAACGTTTCTCGACACCGGGTGGACAATAGATGAGAACTATCTGACAACCTGCACCTGCTACAATGGCACACTCAAATGATTCAGTCTTCTCAACCAGTACACTCGGGAGGTTAAGTTCAGTCTTGAAACAGACCCCAACCACCCCCAACCTCCTACAGTCCAATCTCTGGCGAGGTATCACTGAGAACCCGGCGCGAATTAAAGCCTCCAAAATGGGGCCAGAATTTTCATCCATCAAGGTCTCGGTGATGCAAGCCAGGTCAACCATTTCAACAAGATCAGCAATAATTGCTGTCTTGTGTTTGACCGACATGCCATTGCCTAACAATGCCTGAGTTGGACGAACTCCTACTACCTCCCGAACCACCTGCTGACTTAATTCAGTCGTGCCCTTGGGTATAGAAACCATGCAGTAAGGACCACGTTTGGAGTTCCATTTTGCCCCATGGTGTCTCTTGACTCCCACCACCCCGATAGGATGACCCCACTCACTCATCCTCCGCTGTTGTCCCTCCCCCATCCTCCTCCATCTCCTGCGTGCAACACCAAGCATTGTACAGCGCTGGTAAACAACTAATTCAAGAGGAGGAGTGGAGAAAGGGTGGAGGGCATGAAGGACAGAGGGTGAGTAACGCACAACTGCGGGGGCAGACAAGCAACACATTCCACACAAACTTCGATAATTGGAGACTAAAAGGACACTTAATTACTACTAGAGTTCCTCAAAGTACATTAATCAAATTCCACAAACCTTTAGAAAAATTAGCTAACAGTTCAAAATCAATTCAGGAAAACAAGATGTGCAAGTTTTGCTGGAGCATGAGTATATAGGTGTGTCACAGTATAAGGCACAGTATTATGTACAGTACAATAAGAAGTCATTGAAATGACAGGGGACATTGTCTCTCTGTACCATGCAGTCCATAACTTCTATCCATGCTCAACCAGTATTGTGAACTGCTCCATATATGTGTTTCTACTTGGATGTGCAGTCATTCTGTGACAATCATTCATGTTGGCAAACAATCTTAAGAACCATGCCCAGTGTTTGGCAGTATGTGATTTTCTTTTATATTGCTGGGTTCAGGATACTGAGATAATACAAATTGGCATTGTGTTGATTATGGGGACCATCATTGTGAAATCTTATAACAGTCATGCGCACTAGCCATCATGTTTGGGAGGACACGGTCTGTTGGCTATGTTCTCGCAGGAATCTGTGGAACAGACATTTCGGTAGGACGATTTCCTCTCTTTACTTGTAGCACTTGAACTAACATGTTGTAAATATACTTGTGTGATTTTTGCATCAAAGTGTGTTTGGGCAACCCATTCTTTCTTCACTTTTGGGTACACCACTTTGTAGCGTTTATCCCCTTCTGACCAGACATTGCCGTTGGGTGTTTTACCACTGCTTGTTGCCGCTGTACATTGGCATTGTGGTCTAAGATTGCCAGCATTATGCGTGCCTTCATTCCTGCATGGCTAAAGCACTGGGACTTTGGGCAGTACGTACATAGAAGAGCATGAAAAACCTCTATGCTCCCAGTGTGGCAGAACTGCGTTACGTGCTTCAAGTCGTTGATTAAAGTGCAGTTATTTACAATTTTGCTTAGAGCACTATGCGCAGTGTCACCATAAACCAACCACTTTGTTCTGTAAGCGTGTTCCACAGGCATTTGATGATCACAGTGATGAAATTTTTGAGCCCATGACCAGCTGCGCATATTGCTCACATGATATAGTAGTGAGAGCCACTTTTCCCTAAGTAAAGTCTCATCACCTTGACATGTTTCAGATGCCCACCAAAGATGATTTGAGATGCTGTGGCACCACTCCATGAGTTTTTCATTACCTCTGGTCTTTGCCTGAATCAAAATTTTTGCATATACTTTTTGACAGGTGCCACAGATCGAACTGAGTGTAAATCATTGGGTACTGCTGTCTCATCAAGGTGCCAACTTACAGGTGCGGTCTGTGGCAATGAACCGCAATCTGAATATTGTTCCTACCAATTTACTTAACACAGTTGTCACATGTCTTTTTTCTAAAGCAATGGATATAATGCCCGGCTGCACCTGCCCAGAGAAAAGCCAGACTATTTTGTTGGAGTCCAAGTCCATCAATGTGTAGCTGTAGTACTTTGCTGAAAAAGCCAGGGCTGTCGCATGACCACCATCCAGCAAGAGCGTACTGAGCGATGTCTGTATTTCTGTATAAGAGTCTGTTCCTCCGTGTCCCATGACTTTTGAACCACAGGAAAAGGTACTTTCTCGAAAATCAAAAAAGGTTGAAGAAGAAATGAACTGCAGTCCCAGGTACTCTGTAAATTTTGATATTTTGCAAACAAATTTCACTGAATAATATAGCAGCTGCAGACAGAATGTTTCCAGCCGGCATTTTTCAATCAATGGTTGTGAGTGCCAGCATACTATCTGATGTCCATTGATGCATGTTACTGTTACTGACAACATAGAGCCAATAATGCTGGTCTCTCCACCTCATCTGCATGACACTGACATTCATTGCAAACCTAACTTTGAGAACAGTGTATCGAGGCAAGACTCAAAGACTATGTACTTGGGTTGATGCACAATGCTGTAATCCAGTCTCACAGTCATTGAAGCTTATGTCACTGTCATTCAGTGTCAGTGTCTGGTACATAATAATCATCAGAATCTTCCATCTCTGATTCCATGACTGTCTCGTGACTGTCTTGACTGTTTGTCCAATGATCTTCATCAGATGTGTACTCTGTATGATCTGGTGCTACCAAAGGTTCAAAGTTGTATGGCTACAAGTTGGGAATGGTGAAGATGTAATCTGGTATGGAGCTTGAATGGAGCTGGTAGTGGCAACAGGAGAGCTTGGTGGTTGTGCAAAATATTGATGGTCTTGAGTGCCACTTTCACTGGAATCACCTCTTCTGGAAGCTGTGTTCCAACTTCCGCTATGCAGGATACTGTCTGAGTACTGGCACTACAGAAATTGATAGGATCTGTCTGCGTAGCAACAGTGTTGGTTACTGGTGAACTGTGGTACAAAACGCTCTGTGTGCCAAAGTCCATGGTATATGTGGGGAAGTCATTAGGGGACGGTTCCATAGCATCAGATGTAGCAACACGCGGACTGTCTGTATCCTAAAAGAAAAAGTGACATGTTATTTATATGAGATAGTAGTGACAAGGAGAAATGGAAGTTGGGTAGTGATCTTGTTTATCTGTGGCTATTTAATATTCTTTGAATTTGAGAAACAAACGCAGCAGTAACTGCTCATTTACAGGAGCTAGACGTCATGCACAATATTACCGAAAATGTGGACAGCAGGAAATCTTTGTACAACAAAGGACAAAAAAAAGTTGAGCAAAAAGAATTATAATACATGGGTAAACAAATGCATCTGAAGAGCAGTGCAGCACAGTTACAAATACACAGTATGCATACATGTGCATAACACAGATAGCAGTAAAATGTTGACATTCAGGCGTGATAGTTAGGAGAGACATAGGTACCTGGGTTGGAAGCTGTGGGATTGTGAGGTATGGCGTGCTGAGTGTGGGAGACTGTGGGTGTGATTGCTTAGGGATGTGGGAGAGGAAGAGGGAAGGTGGGAGATATACCAGTCAAGTGTTGCAGGCTTTAGGGGTGACCACGAGATGTGCCTTTCCATCTAAATAAGCAGGGAAACATGACACTGTTAGATGGCAGTATGCAGAGGTGGTGTGGGGAGTAGGGCTCTGAGGTGTGCCGTAAATTGAATGGGACAGTGTTGAATGTAGTTACCATGGGCACAGAGGGTGACACTTTGCATGAGGCTATCATGATATGTTGCTGGAGCAGATGATTCCCATGACAGAGGTGACACAGGGCATATAGGAACATCATGTAAGTTTCACAATGATACGATGTGAATACAACATTCATGGTCCATGTTTAGGGAATGGAGGAGGACCCTGTCAGAGGTGCCATTGGAAATAAGGACAGCTTGCGTAGTTGTCAAAACATGTATCATGTCAACATAAGATGCAACATGCATGAACTCTTGAACACACTATGGCAGAAATAGGGAACCAGTGGAACGTTAGTGGATGTTGCTCCTGTGTTACTGTATACTGACACTCGGTGAGTGCAGTGGATAAGTGTGATAATACTACATTAGTAATGGCACAGACATGAAAAATTACTCTATTTGGAATTATATTCTCTTTTCCAGATGGAGATTGTTTTGTAGTCATCGAATGTAGTTTGTCTGACTGTATAAGCTCTGCCGAAGCTGCAATAAAGGATTAAATATGTGAAGATTGGAAATGTAGAATGTTCATCATTAAGCACACAACAGGAGTGTGATTATGAAAGAACAAAACAGACAATTTTTCACTTTTCGCATGCTGTTACTGCATTCACTATCTAAACATAGCATATTTATTGTCACAATAGATATTTGCAAGTTAGTAGCATCATAGCTCTGTTGCAACGGATATTGTAATCAACAACTATTGGTCGAAAATAAAACTTTGATCCATTTTCTGACCAACATATTTCACCCACCCTCTCAAAAAGGAATTGGAAAACAATTGTGTATGCAACGTTTTCATTATTGCACTGACCATGATGCACAGTTTCGGGTACATGGCAACTGCGAAGCAAACTCTTTGCTAAGTGGAGCCGCACTGTGATATAGACAGACAATTGCATTTACCATTCCTTTTAGCATGAGAAACAAAACAAGGCAGCTATGCAACAGATGTATTTACCCTTTTACGGTCCAGCCGCTCAATACGATTTATTGACGTTTGGCGTGCTGTTGATTTCATGGTTGGGAATACTGTTGGCACTGCCCCTTCCTTTAGCCGAAGAGTAAATCTTCTTGGGTGTAAGTTGGGAGGTAACAGCTGCAGCTGAAAGTTCTGTTCAAACATGTTCTCTTCAAAGTGCAGAGAACATAAACTGTACTTCTTTCTGTTTTCCTTGAGTTGCTTGTTGACAAATTTTTTAATGTTCCCTACATCTGTGCGACTTCTTTGTGCCCAAATTTCAGCCAATTTACTGTCATGAGGGAAAAGATAGATGGAGACTCCTTTAGGTAATCTACCAGTGTGTGTTGCGCAACCAAAAGCCATGCAATGTAGCATCTTGGGAGGATTAGTTGGTATGAACCTGCAAAAGAGTCCACAAAAGTAAAGTCAGACTGACTTGGTGCAAGTAAACAGACATTGCCATATGTCAGCAGAAACCAAAACGTGGATGATCATCACAAAGTGTCATTGCAAACACACACACACACACACACTTGTAAACAGAGATTATATGGAACACGCATGGTAAATATGGTTAACAACTATAGAAACATAGACTTTGATGGAGATAAGGACCGCTTGGGGCCAACCTAATCTTCCGAATCCCTACATATTGGATAAGCTGCCGATTCTAGGTAAGCAACAGCCTACTCTGCCTACCCTTAACTATAAGTGCCTTATGTCTGTCCCATGCATTCTTAATTCACCCACTGTTTTGACCCGACAACCTCGGAAGGTGGTTCAACTGCATCCACCACCCTATCCATGAATAAATACTTTCCGACGCTGCCCTGGAGCTGTGCACTTTGTATCTTCAAACTGTGCCACCTTGTTCTTGCCCATCTGTCACTCTCAAAGATGCTCCCATCAAGGACTTTGTTAATTCAATTGAGGTACGTGACAGTTTCTATCATGTCCCCTCTCTCACTCCTTTCCTCAAGGATATACATATTAAAGTCTTTCAGTCTCTCCTCGTGTGGCTTATGTTGCAGACCTTGCAACACTTTTTTGCCCTCCTTAGGACCACCTACATGCTGTGTATGTCCTTATGGAGACTGGGTCTCCAGAACTGCTTCCAGTACTCAAAATGGGGTCTCACAAACTGTCTGTACAGAAGGATAAAAACTTCCTGTTTTCTACTGGTGATGCATCTCCCTAAGCACCTCTGTATCCATCCAGCCCTCCTTACTGCCTTCTCACACATTTTGCCTACCTTGAGGTCCTCTGATATGATGACCCCCAGGTCACTTTCCATTTTTGTTCATGCCTAACCCCCACCCATTATGTAATCTTCTCCTGGTTTTTGTTTCACAGGTGCATTACTTTGCACTTTTTTTGCATTGTATCTAAGTGGCCATACTAGTAACCATCCTTTCTTCAGAGTGTACTCTGTTCACTATTACCCTCTGTGTCCTGTTGGTCAGCAAATTTGTTATCCAGGGTATCACCCAGGGACCCACAATGACACATTGCTGAAACACCATTCTTTTAACAAAATCTTTGTCGAGAGCACATCCATAAACAAGCAAATTTCAATGCCAAATGTTTAATTGCTGCCATTGGTAGTGCAGGAGTTGAAGTGGTGCATAATAATAAGAATGGCATGGAAGTTTTGAACAGCAGCAAAAAAGACTGTGAAATGACAAACACACTCTACACAAAGCATGAGGTGTCGAGTGTGGGAGAGTAGCCCAGGTCCGTGGGAGAGTAGCCCAGGTGTCGTGGGAGGAGATGGCCAGTAGGAATTAGGGTTAATATAGAATAAGGTGAAAGGGGCAACTTGGCACAGTGGAAAGTTAGGTGAGGTGATAATGGGGTTGTGGTTGGCGCTAGATGGGACTGGAGGTGGAGTGAGGTGTGAAGGTAGAGGGTAGGGGGAAGAGTTGATACGGGGAGGGGGAATGGATGGAGTGGTGTAGTTGTATGGAGCATAGCGTCGGATGTTTGAGGGTTTGCACAATTTTAACACCACATGCACGTGTGTGTGTGTGTGTGTGTGTACGCGCGTGCACACACGACACACTGATGTTAAGCCAACACATGCTTTAATACCATGATGACTTTAGCAGACATCACTGCCACGGGAGGGCACTCTCAAGTGTCTGAGCTTTCTGTGACCAGATACTTCCTGACTGTACCACTGTGACTGTTACAACTCCCTCGTGATACTGTGCTCATTTCAATGTGGAGATATTTTATTCTGAATGCTATTTATGTAGTTTTTGTTGACCGGGGTAAGTGCACTGGATAAATTATGCCTATTTTCAGGCATGAACCACAGGAGGGGGGTACAGAGGACTGCTAACTGACTTTTGACCAGATTAAGCTGTTGGTGGTATCTTAGTGAATGGGGGTACATTTGACCCAGGCACCGGGGAAATTCACCTAATCTGTTTGCGAAGTACCATGGGATCTTTAACATCCACCCCCCCGACATCCCAATGATGCCACACACACACTTCCACCACCCTCACTCTCCCCTGTACCATGCCCTTTTAAAGCAGTTCAGAGTTAAAGGATACCACCCATTCTGGTAGTGTGTTCCACTTTGCTACCACCCTCTGTGAAAGTGTTTCCTCATTTCCCTCCTAAATCTCTCCCCTCCCATTCTTAGCCCATGCCCACTGGTGTCCATCACACTCCTTAGCTTAAAGACCACATCAGCCCCATCCTTAGTGATTCCCCTAAAATACTTGAATGTATCTATCCGGTCCCCCTGTCCCTTTTGTCTTCCAGTGTGTACATTTATTTATTTAATTATGCGTTTTACCAGGAAGGCATGCTGAGCGGAGGACAACTCTATTCCAGATGTGTCCTGGGGAAAGAGGAGTAATAATACAGACATATAATAGATAAACATTTGCAGATGGTACAAGTGGCATTGAGCCAGTATTTAGAGTTACAGATCACCCAAGGCTGAGAGAAGTAGCGGTCAAGGAAGACAATAATAGAACAAAAATTGCAGACAGTACTAGTGTCATGGCACCAGAGATTACTGGTTACAGAGCAAGCAGCATTAACCATAGCATATGATTCATTTGACCTATGGAGGAGTGAGGAAAGGAATCCACAGCAGGACACCCTGGGTGAGTTAGCAACCTGGTCCCCTTTTTGCAAGGCTTGGTATGCAGAGGGTGCTTGTTGTCGGTGTACCGGACACTTGCTCATGATAGGTGCATGTACATCTGGCGGAGAAGTGAGAATGTAGGAAGAGGTAGAGATACTGATAGTTTACAGTACATATTCAGGTCTTCTAGCCTGCTCTCATAGTCTCTCCCTGCCATTCCACAAATCGTCTTCGTTGCCCTCCTCTGTACCCCCTCCAGTAACCAGACATCACCAGGTATGGCCTCCACAACTGCACACAATACTCCAAGTGTGGCCTTACTCGCGACTTGAAGAAGGGCAAGATTAGCTCTTTCCACCTGGATGAAACCACCCTCGCTATGCACCACAGCATTTTGGTTCACCTTTGCAGCCGCTCTCCTGCACTGGGCAGTGTTAATCATGGTCCCTGTTACCATTACCCCTAGGTCATTCTCCTCCTCAATGATCCCCAGCTAAACCATGCACAGCCAGTATTGTTTTCTGAAACAGTGACATATTTACAATGTTGGGTGGAATATGTATACATCACGATATACTGCACAAAGTATGGAGGAAAATGTATACATTAGGATGCATTCAGTTGGGTGTTGACTCTGCATGAAAACATTCTGGTCCAGTTACACACAGATGCAGTACACTAGCTTGGCTGTGAACACCTTGTTTTGTGGTAGTTGGGGGGGGCAATTGTCGATGCAACACAGAAGTTCTGTTGAGTTAATGTGGCTAGCAGAGGCATATTGTGTGTTTTTCGGTGTGTGCATTGGTTTGGGGGGGGGAATCAAACTGACATCTCAGCCTGCCTGATTGCATTCATGTCTGCAATAAGGAAATCTGGATCCAGTCCAGTGTAAAATACAATTGAAAAAAATGACAAAGGCTAGACTTTAGCTAAGGAGATCTCGCTAAAATACACACATACTGAGGATGGGATCCATAGCAAATGCAGCAGTGAAGCAGTGTTCCTAAACAGTTGACTGCTCATCTTACACCATGATCTCGTTTGCTCAGTTTTCCCCTCCACCACCACACAGTGCTGCAAGTGGCTGCATGGTTTCGACTTGCTAGTAACACCAATCCAATGGGAACTGTACCATTAGAAAGCAGCAATAAAAAATATTTGTCATAATCAAAGTTGCCATCAATACAATACTAGCTACCAGCAGAAATCATAGGGAGGGCTCATGGAAATTGCATGCACACAAACAATCCTGATGCATGCACTTTAGAAAAACCTGTCCTTTTCAATGTGTGACAGTAGACAGCTTGCAGACAGAAATAACTGAGATGGAGAACCTGATGTGTACTCTGTTATGCAAAGGGAGGGGGTGGGGAAGTGTCAAGTAGCATTGTTGAGGGGAAGACACTAACTTGTATTACAAATAGATGAGCTCCATGGTGTTTCAAGGATACTTTATATAAAACATTCCAATTATGCATATTTCCTTCTATGGTGTACGCAAACAACCTATAAAGTGATATTTTTTGCTACTTAGGACTGGTGCAAAAACAGAAAGGGACTGAGAGGAATAGCCAGATGAGTGCTGAAACAACCACTGTGAACACACACACACACACACACACACACACACACACGCGCACACACACACTGCACATACACACACAAGAACACAGCTGGACAAGGTACCAATACTATATCTAAAAATAAAAATCAGTGATTCAACTCACCCAAAATTTAGGATTGTGTTCTCTCAGGAAGCAATCTTCTGTCTGTGTCTGAGCTGTGGCAGACCCTGTAACAAGACACTGTCCTCTAGCAGGGGCGATTAGACATCACAGCAAAGAGAGCACTCTGGGAAGACTTTCTGATAGAGGAGGTCGTAAAAGAAACCTGAATGGCAGCCTCCAAGTGCAATAAAACTGCCATAGAAAGTTAGAAAAAAAACATCTCACAGCCAGAGGAAAAAAAAAACACTGGGAATGGGTTAGAACACTGAAAAAAAGGCTAAAACATGTCTTTTTATGATTTTAACACTGAGTTTTCCTTTAACTGGACAATTTATGCATCTTCTGTAGAGAATCAGAGTGCTGAAAATAGGTGAGTTTTGCAAAATCTCTCTTTTTCTCTGCTGTGTCTCAGAGCCCCAGTTTTGTTTTGCAGTAATCTTCAATATGTCAGGCAGGTTTCACTGTTGCAAGAAATTTAACTTCTGCTCAGAGTCTATGTTTAAGAGGGGCTTGTATAGCTCTTCTCTGCAGCCTGCAAAACTGGCCTGTGATTGATTAGTAACTTTAATTTTTCCAGGTTCAACTGTTCATCTCTAGGCCAGCAGAGGTCTCTCTCTTAATCTTTTCCCAAAATTTTAAGTGAGCCAAAAATAACGGTATTTTGCTTTCACACAGTCTTACCTCCCTGGCTGGCTTTTGATCTACACTACATTCCTGATACTATTAAAATGGAAATAGACTATGACAGTTGGTAAAGAATTTAACAGTGGCTTCCTAGACTGGGTGCTTGCAGGACCCTGCCCTCAAGCTAGTTTCTCTTTGAAATTCAAAGAGTTATAAACAGAGGAGATGGCCTTTCCATATCCTGTCATTTATGGAATCTTCCCCTTTAATCAGCTGAAAGAAAATTCCAATCCCCTATTGGAATTTAACTTCTGTTTACTTTTAAGCAAGACTTTGTCCCAGGCAAACAGCAATGCCAGACACCGAAATACAATTCAGCTCTTCCCATGAACCCTTGCAGAAAAGAGGTCATCTTTTCTGATGAACTTTTGTCCTTGCCTTTTGGGGAATTAAACATAAAAACATTACAGAGCAATATGACTGCAGTGACCAAATCACCACAGGCAGAAGCACTGATAATTAAAAAGCCCACCAAAAACTGCCATTTTGATACCCTGAATAATTGCTTATAATGGACAAATGTGAGCAAAACATATTAGTCCACTATAAACAGCTTTAAGTGCACATCAGTCTGCAATATGTGCATTCATTCCACCATTCTGAATTGGAATTTCATGAAAGTTGCCAAAGTTCATTCCAAAATCTGATGAAAGTGAAATTTTGACTTGGGGATTTTATTTTCACAAAGCAGTAGGTGGTAATGGAATGGAGGAAGGGAAATGTTGCAGACAATAGCTAGCTGCAGGCACAAGAGGAAGCTGATGTCTGTGCCTAGATTTTCCATCGTCATTGTCCCATTAAGCATTTGTGTTCTGGACCTTAGCCAAGCTATGTCCACCACAGCAGGTTTTTCCCATGAGATGATGATTTGTCCCAGTTTTTTGTAATCCACTCCCGTTTTTTACCTTCACATGCACACTGTGGCATCCTGAGAGTGTCAGCATCAGTGCTGGCATGCGCAGTACTACCATGCCACCAATAGGTGCTGCTCTACAATCGAGTGTAGGCCAGTTCTTTTGCACAAGAAGGATGTCCATTAAGATACTCAGTCTCCCACTTTGCTAGTCTCTTCTCCTGCTGTCCCAGATTTAGGTGCAAAATTGCATTGGCAAGCAATTAAACTAGCCAAGGGGAGGCACTGAAAAGGAGCAGGGAAATCCCAGCCTCCCCCCATAAAACACAGTAGTTAGAGAGGTAAACAACAAGGTAGAGAAGTCAGTAGGGAGCAGGACAGGGATAAATGCAGAAAAAAGCGGTAAGGGCAGGCATGGGGCTAAAAAGGGTAAGGCCATAAAAAATACATGGAAGGTAATGAGTACCAGTGCCTGCAGTCTGTGCAACAAGCTCCCTGAACTAGTGGCCTTGGTGGAAGAGGGATGCCTGGATATTGTGGCAGTTACTGAAACATGGCACACAGAGAACCATGACTAGGATGTCAACATACCAGGATACATAGTCTACAGGAGGGACAGGGTGGGTAAAAGAGGAGGAGGAGTAGCTCTCCATGTAAGGGGAAGGATTAAACAACAGAACTAAAGAGTAAACAGGAAGTTGATGAGTCACTATGGGTCACCCTGGAGACAGGAAATGGCACCACAATCCGCATGGGGGTTGTGTACAGACCCCATCTCAGGGGGAGGAAATGGACAAGGAAACGATAGAAGGCATCTTTAAAATGGCAGAAAAAGGGGAAATGTTGATGGGAGACCTGAATATGCCAGATGTTAACTGCAGTACCTTTACTGCAGGCACATCCAAGAGTAGGATCATTCTTGATGCCCTACAGGGGGCATGCATCAGACAGCTAGTGTTGGAACCCACTTGGGAGGGAGCAATCTTAGACTTGGTACTATCAAATGGGCAAGGAGAAAGGATCTCAGATTTAGAAGTGGGTAGCCATCTGGGAACAAGTGACCACCAAACAGTGTGGGTCACAATAAACACAGCCACAGAGTCAAGCCATACAAAAACAAGAGTATTGGACTTTAGGAAGGCTGACTTTGGGGAAAATGAGAAAGTGCCTCAGAAAAGCACTAGCAAATGGGCAAGAAGGAGTGGTGGAGGAACAATGGAGAATAATCAAAACAGCCATCAAAAAGGCAACAAACCTTTGTGTGAAGCAAATCAACAATACAAAACAAAGGAAACAAACACTATGGTTCTCAAAAGAGGTGGCAGAGATGATTAAGGAGAAAAGGATAGCATTCAGGAAATATAAGGAAACACAGAAGGAGTAGGACAGAAAACTTTATCAGTTAAAGCAGAAGGAGGCAGGGAAGGCAGTCAGAATAGCAAAGGCACAACCTGAGGAAAAGATAGCCAGCTCTGTTAAGAAGGGGGATAAAACCTTTTATAGGTACATTAGGGAGCGAAGAAAGACTAAGGGAGGGATACAGAGACTTAATAAAGAGGAGGACATGTGGGCAGAGGGTGACAGTGAAAAAGCAGGGATACTGAATGAATATTTCTGCTCAGTATTCACAGCAGAACAGGAGGAAGAGATACAGAAACCAAACAAGGGAGAAACACTGAATAGGGGGGTTGATACCATCAGTTCACAGAAGAAAGGGTTTTGAAAGAACTCTTGAAACTTAGGGTGGACAAAGCAATGGGACCTGATGGGATTCACCCAAGAATTATAAAAGAACTAAGGGTAGATCTAGTAACACCACTGACTACTTTCTTTAACAAATCATGGGAGGATGGGGTGGTACCTGAGGACTGGAGGAGGGCAAATGTGATTCCACTTCACAAAAGTGCGAGCAGGGCAGAGGCAGGAAACTACAGACCAGTTAGTTTGACTT
Organism: Neoceratodus forsteri; assembly: GCA_016271365.2. NCBI lineage: Eukaryota > Metazoa > Chordata > Ceratodontiformes > Ceratodontidae > Neoceratodus > Neoceratodus forsteri. Next base: position 117,772,315 of record CM028136.1, on the reverse strand, counting down.
CAGTGGTAGGGAAAATGATGGAATCACTTCTGAAGGAAAGAATTGTTGTGTACCTAGAGGCTAGTGGGGCACAGGACCCAAGGCAGCATGGTTTCACAGCAGGAAGGTCATGTCAGATGAACCTAATAGATTTCTTTGACTGGGTGACCAAAGTAGTAGACCAGGGAGGGGCTGTGGATATGGCCTACTTAGATTTCAGCAAGACATTTGACACAGTCTCACACAAAAGATTAATGTGCAATTTAGCCAGCCTTGGAGTGGGTCCCAAGGTGGTACCCTGGATAAATAACTGGCTGGACAACAGGACACAAAGGGTAATAGTAAACGGAGTACACAGTGAAGAAAGAAAGGTAACTAGCGGGGTACCGCAGGGTTTGGTACAGGGACCGGTCCTCTTTAATGTCTTTGTAAGTGACATTGGAGAGCACCTGAAAGGAAAGGTATGTCTCTTTGCAGATGACACAAAGATCTGCAACAGGGTTGATACACAAGGTGAAGTGGAAAGAATGAAAAGGGACTTGGCAAGGTTGGAGGACTGGTCAAATATGTGGCAGCTCAGATTCAATGCAAGAAGTGCAAGGTAATGCATCTGGGAAACAGAAACCTGGGGGGAGACTACACAAGGGGGGGGTGAGTTAATAACAACAAAAATCGAATGATGTCTAGGAGTAATTATATCAGATGACCTAGAGGTGGGCAAGCAATGTGAGAAGGCAGTAAGGAGGGCTTGGGGGGGGATACTAGGATGCATAGGGAAAGACATTAACAGTAGAAAACAGGAAGTTTTTATCCCTCTGTACAGACAGTTAGTGAGACCCCATCTGGAGTACTGCGTGCAATTCTGGAGACCCCATCTCTGCAAAGATATAGACAGAGGGGAGGCTGTTCATAGGAGGGCAACCAAAATGGTGCAGGGTCTGCACCAGAAGACATGAGGAGAGACTAAAGTAGCTTAATATGTGTACCCTTGAAGAAAGGAGGGGGGGGACATGATTGAAACTTTCAAGTATCTCAAGGGAATTAACAAAGTACAAGAGGGTAGTATCTTTCAGAAGAAGAGATGTGCAAGAACAAGGGGGCACAATTTGAAGATAGAGGGAGGATGTCTTAGAGGTAATATTAGAAAGTATTTTTCCACAGAGATGGTTGTGGATGCATGGAACAGCCTTCCTGTGGAGGTTGTGGTGTCAAGAACAGTGGGAGAATTCAAGAATGCATGGGACAGGCATAAGGCAATTCTAGTGGGGGGTAGGAGGAAGTAAGCTGTTGATTAACTATAATCTGTAGCTTATCTATCAGGTAGAGAAATGGACAGACTAGGTGGGCCAATCGGTCCTTATCTGCTGTCAAATTCTATGTCTCTATGTAAAATTCAGGATGCCAGCATGCCGTAGCAGTCCCCCACTACTTGAAGCCATGCTGACAGCCTTGAAATCATATTTTTTAATGATTTGTTAATTGTAATTTAGCAGGCAATTTTTTTCCAAAGTAGATTTGATGTGAGATGGGAAAGAATTGAAGATAATTGATGTATTAATTGCAAAATAACACAGATGGTCAGCATCATAAGCATAAAAAGTGAATGTGTTATTTAAAGAGGAGTCTTTTTCTTCTGAAAAAGAAAAAAAAAAAAACACAAATGAGACACACACCAGTTCTAAAATAAAGAGCAATATAGTGCCTCTTTGTAAACAGCATAATTCTTGTAAAAAGGAAAGAATGTGCACTCATATAGGAGAAGTTACTTGAGTGGTGAATTATACCTGGCATAAAGGGTGATGCACTATTCATAAAACTAAGAATATTAGAAACATCAATCCACTCTCCTTAAGAAGTAATTTAATATAAAGTCATGTTGGGGACCTTCTTGTACAAGTGCCACATGTATGCTGAAAATTAATTGCTCATTATTGCAGAACTGGTAAGTAACTCCTGTGTGTGCTTTTCTTGCATTTCAGTTGCTGTTCTGAGCTGGTTCACATCTGCAAAGTTGTGTTCCTTTGTTACAGGATTTCAGATTTCTTGTGATTGCTCTTCTCTTTTTAAAACAATAGAAAGAAATCAAGAGTTTTTATCCAATATATTGTGGGCTGCATGGTAATTTTACTGTGCTGATGTCATCACCATACAAGCATTCTATTAAATTCTTTTTACTAGCAATTTGAAAAGTGATGGTAAAAACATCAGTACCAGTTTCATGGCACAAAGCAATTGCTATAAATTTAGTAAGTACTGTATGCAGTGGTCTGTTTACCAGCAAACTGGATTCAGGAGTGGTCTCTGGTGCTCAAAGTTGGTGGTCAGGGCTGGAAGATTGTGATGCAAATGGCAATGCTTCCTAGGCTGCAGAATTTTGATTTCTTGTATTCCATAATAAGCCAACATTCAATCTATTGGCGGTGTTAGAAGACAGATAACTGACAGGTGGGGGTGGACTAATTTTTTTCTGGTTACTTTCAACAAAATAAAATGATTATTTTAAATTTTAAAAGTTGGTATTTTATTTCTTATCTTAAATCTTCTTAGATTACACGTTTTATAAGTGCAATAAGACTCTCCAGGCTACTGGTCATCTGGGGCTAATGCTCACCAAGGTGTTAAAGACACTCGGTGCCTCATGCCTCAATATGCACCTGGGCATTAACTACCCCATGCAACAAACACCCTGCTGTGTTTCATTGCTTACACATTCATTTGCAAAAACTATGTTTAGAAGGTACTGTACTGCATGAAAATAATACTGAATTTCAAAACTGGTGAATTATGACTTCCTATACCCAAAGTAATTTTTCCCTTTTGCTAATTAGATGTTTTTTTACCTGGCAATACTTGGTGTGATGAATGGAATGGTAGGCTACCGGGAGGCTGATATAGGTAGTTTTATTCTTCCTGATACATCACCAGCCTTATGACCACACTCTCTCTATCATCACAACTGACCAAGAAGAGTCAGTCAGTGGCTACAAGATGAGTGACTTGTGATGTCATAAAGAGAGAGGTCACAATACTTATAAGGTATAAAGAGAAATATTTAATATTTTGGTTTTTGTTTACCGGGTAGGTGCGCTAGACAAATGCAATGCCTATCTTCTGGCACAACCAGAGAGCACTACAAACAATAAATAAACATTGTTACAATGATTCATTAGTGTATAGATAAACAGTACTGAAATGATGAGAACTTTTGTCAAACTTTGAACATTCATGACTTACAATTGCAGCTACAAATTACAGAAAGACAAACAAGAGTCACAGGCTAATATGGCAGAATAAGAATTAGTTATAAGAACTCTTATCTTACAGGAGAAACTTGCAAAGCTCATTTTTAAATGGTTGGTGAGTCTGACAGTACCTGAGATGCAGTGGAAAAAAATCCAGAGCTTAGGGGAAAAGACTGAAAAAGCCTGTGCTCCCATTTTTGAAGTGCATTTTGATACTACCAGTAAAGACAAATCTTTTGACCATAAGATGTAAGCCTGATCGGTTTGTGTGAACATGCTAGCAAGAGTAACAGATGTACCTGTTTTGATAATTTTGTCAATTGTGCAGCCAATGGTGAGAAGACAACATGAGGATGGAGAGAGAGCTAGCCTAGGCTTGAGTAAATGGGGCAGTGGTGAGTCAGCCAGAGCACATATAGGAAAAAACAACAGATTATTGTAGAAGGTATTCCATTTGTTTATAACACATTTGTTAACCTCAGAGAAAGTTACCAAACCATAGGTAAGACTTGGCCACAGGATGCCGTAGGCTAAAGCCAGCCTAGCAGCTGAAGTCAGGGCATACCTGATTTTATAAGTAAGTCCTATTTAAAGTCTTGTAGACTTTTGATGTATGCTAACTAAAATCAAAGGCAGAGTCCAGAGTGATGCTAAAGTATTTGAAGGAATCAACTGCAATAAGGGTGGAGCCATCAGAACAGTAAATAGCTAGCGCAGAGCTTGCCTAAGTCTATGCTGTGCTGGGAATAATAGATTACATTGTTGAAGGTGCTCAGTTATATGAGAAGCAGTAAGTTTCTCCTTTAACTTATCAATGAAAGTCAGGATTGCGATTGGACAGTAGTTATCCATGCACTTTGTATCACATTTTTTATTCTCCAGCACCACTTTGGTAACCTTCCAGAGCCTAGACAATACCCCAAAGGAGAGGGACAGGTTAATAATATAGTAACAGGAGCAGCTAGCTGAGGGGCAGCAGTCCTGAGGAACATAGGTACAAGGCTGTCATGACTAGTGTTGTGTGAAATTGAAATATTTCTCCTGGTGAAATATTTCATGGAGACAGACAAAAAATAATGCAACTAATTCTGAAATTACACAAAATTTTTTGCCTTGGCGAAATAAAATTTTGCCTCGTTTTCCGATTTTGAGTAATGGCGAAATTTCACATCAAATGATTTGGTTGGCTAATTTTACCCATTAATGCTTAAAATTTCACATTGTGGTGCAATTTCACCAGTGTAACTTTTGATTTCACCAGTGAAATTTTGCTTCAAATGCAAAATTTGCAATGCATTGTGGGTAATTAGGTCAAATATCACATGCAACTTGTTTACAGCTCATTCTGCTGCGTGTTGAGTTGGAGGACAGTCTATTGTGGTGCATCAGAGCCAATAAAGCCTTTTAAAATCTCTTTAAAACTTGTTTTTGAGAGCTAATTGCTTCAAAATATACAGTTTTTTCCTAGTGCTGCTAGGGAACATTTTCTAATTTTGTGGATTTTTGCATAATACTTAGTTTAATTAGGTTTGACTTTTGCCTATGTCTTTGAAAGAGCTGAGTGGGTTGGGTAGGAGTGTAAACCACTGCAGGCGATTTTTTAACCTTTTACAAACAGATTACTCACAAATTGAGAGTTATTTTTTACTGTTATTTCTTACTAATTTTGTTATATCTTGACAGTTTTTTTTCTTTGGAAAGTTACTCCATCCTGTCTGAGAGTTTCTGCTGCTGTTAGCCTGTATTACACATATCATTCTTCTGCTTTTATTGCAATTGAGAATTCTAAAGTTTTAAACACACAGAGCTGATCCGTTATTTTATTTTCATTTGTTTGTGGTTAGTTCTGTGTGCTGGAGTGTCAACTTGTGTCACTTAAACTGTGAAAATCAACAGTTCTACATTTTTTGTATGGAAACTTAAGTCCTTTTACTTGACCACTTGAACTTGTCCATTTACAGTTTCACTGCTTTGTTGAATTGCTCCCCTGTATTTTATTGCTGGAGCTTGCCTCTGCACATTGCACAGTGTTCCTGTTTTAGTTGACTTACCTTACCCTTCCTCTGTTACAGTATTGTTTGTTTAACATCTGACATGAGCAGTACAAAAATCTATATATTAATATAGCAGTTTTCAAGAGATTGCTTGCTGATCCCTCCCATCCAGACCACTACCATATTCTCCTACTCATCTTTGTTGATGTTTTATGGTTGTCTCTGCCCTTACATAATAAAAAAACATTCTGGTATTAACTAAGTAATAACACATTACAGTACTTTAGTTGTCCAGACACAGGTGATCTGTATTTAAAGTTGGTAATTTGTACCCTTTTTCCCTGTCTGTGTTGCTTTAATTCCTGTTTGGGGAAAGAAAAAAGTTACCTTTTTGGTTTTATTAGAATAGGCTGCCTGCCATATACGGTATTAGTTGTACTCTAAGTGCTGCTACCTGTCCTGATAATGTTTGGACTTGTAAGGAAGCCAGTACTGTAGATGTGACATGTGAGGTGTTATTGACACAGTTAGTAATACATCCTTTCTTGATATACTCCCAGAGAAAGGCAAAGCTTTGAAACAGTAGCCAGAAAAAATGCCTGCTAAGAGATGGCCCAGTACAGGGGGGATGAGGGAGCTAAGAAGTCTGCTGAAAAGCATACACCTTCAGTTCCCGGTCCCACTCCCCATAGTAGTAAAATCACATGTATGTCTGCATCAGTGCCTTCTGCTGTGGGTTCTGGTAGTGAGGCAGGTAAAAGCAAAGGAGTTGTTGGAAGTACTGGCATACCTGTGTATTACTTTTTTAAGGCTCAAACTGTTGCATCCATGCTGGTGGAGGATGATGACAGTGAGAAGAAGGGATTCGGAGGCACTGACACCAGCACAGGAACAGTGGTCCAGGAGGAGGGTGATAAGTCTGTTGGTGTGACTGTCCCTATTCCTGCAGGAGTTGGTGATGATAGTGTTCACCCAAAGTCTGATAATCCTGGAGACAGGGATAGTCATCCCCCTGAGATTGTTGTAGGGAAAGAAAAAGGTGCCGTGCTGCAAGAAGATAGTGCTGGGGGGAAGAGGAAGAGGACAAGGACATCATCACTATTGGTGGTGATGATAACGACTGGGATGATCCCACATGGGAGCCTGAGTTAAAAAAGGACAAGGGTGATGTAGGCAATGTACATGCATAGCCCATGGGTCAATCTGTCACAAAGCCTATAAGCAAGCATCCAAACAGTCAAGTAACCCCCCACACAAAAGTAGTCTTATGGAAGTCATGAGAGCAGCCCAAAAAGCACACACTTCTATACCTGTTTCTTAATTATCCCAGTCCCAGAAGCATGTGAAGTCCAGAGGTCAAAAGTCTCTATTTTGGGACTGTGATGGTGTTTTTCTTCCCCCCCCCAAAAAAAAACTGTTTGTGCAGAACTAAGACCTGAAGTTTCTTTTTCTCCTATTAAATAATTTTTTTTAGTCTGTTGCGCAACTGCATATTTATTTTGTTTAAATTCTCCCTGTTCCTTCTCTCTTACTTCTATGTCTGTACTTCTGTACTTATTTCCTAATTAAATAGCACGTTGGCCACTCGCTATCAAATCTATTCCTTTCAATTCCTCTTCAGGTTCTTCAGTAATGTAAAACAGCTAATTCTAAAGCCTAGTGCACTCCATGATTATGGATACAGAAAATGGGATAAATCTATTTAGTAAAACCCTTGCCATACCCATGTGGGAAGCTAAAAGAAATAATATGAATGTATGGCGTTTTTTCAGTGCCTTCTGAAAAGTCTAGGGAAACAGGTGACACAGAGCAAGTTAACAAGCTCATAATCCTATACTAATATTTTATCTTGTGTCTATCCTGCATCCCTATGGTAAAATTATGAGCTCCCTTAAGATCATGTAGTTGGGGAAAGAAAAGAAAGGTTAACTCCCTAGTGAGTACAGCTGACATACAAGACAAACGGCTCCACCGAGTTTCATTTTGTTTATTTTTGAAAAGCGAACTGTTTTGTATCTCTAAATTATTGATGAACCCACCTTCCTAGTACGCCCTGAAATTAGAAAAACAGTTAAGGTGTTTTGTTTTTATTTATACTTCCATTTGGGAGTGGGAAGAGTTAATTCTGCCAGTGAACAGGAGGCTAGCCTATATGCCTCGGTTCCATTAGACTGCAAACAGCAGATTTGTTGCTTTCCACTAGGTATTTTTAGAATAAAAAGGCTTAGTTTACCTCCCGCTCATAGAAGAGGTCAAGGAACCACTTTTAAAATCAGTAAAAGCGCTTTAAGTAACTGCAGAGATTAAGCGCTGAGTTTTTCATCTCAATTTGAATGTTATGCATCTCAAACAGCATGGCAGTATTTCCGTGCACATTTGTACGTTCTGTATTGCGAGTACATGAATTAAGGAAATTAAAATACATTACTGTTCTTTGTGAGCCAAGTGCTGTTAGCAAGCTAGGTAACCCTGTATCCGCATGAAGAAACCTTCTGACTCTGTAGATGTGTCCTATAGGGAGTGAGCGGCACATCTTGGTCATTTTTATACATGAGCAAAACCCCTCCTTCTATTTAAGTGGGTGGTACCTTGCCTAATACAGCCCATATTCCCATAATTAAGGAATAAATCACTCAAGATCCAATGTTTAAAATAAACATAATGGTTGATATTGATTATTCATATAGAAGAGTCAGATTGTATGTAAAAAGGAAATTAATACTTGGAATTATATGTATAAATTCAGTATTTGTATTAATTGATGGGAGGAGTTTCAATTTGTGGGTGGGATTACAATCCTATATGAAGGCAGAATTGATGTTGTGATTCAGATAGTCATTGGGAGAGGACCTGTTTGATTCTCCCAGGGAGATCTCTAAGAGAGGTCAGGCACAGTCTGATGTTAGTAGAATAGCTCTAATTGTTCATGCCAAACCTGTGCTTTTTTGTATTTGTTTTCTTTACTTTGAACAAAGTGAGTCTTTAACTTTTATTATTTTAAATTGATTTATTTTTGAATAAAAATCATACCTATTCAAGGTATGTTGTACCACTTATGCTGTCTCTTGTAAAAGTATTTTCTTACACCCCACGACAGGGACTTTTATGTGCTTGATCCTGCTAATGATACTATAGCAAGATGCCAACTTTTTCAAGCAGGTGTTAGTCGGGGGGGGGGAAGGAAGCCATATAGGCACCGGTGGCCAACACACCTACCTGAAAAACAAACAACTGCACAAGGATGCCAGAGCTGTTGGTGGCATCTACCTTGGCAAGTTAAATGTAGTAGAGCAGGAGGAGGAAGGGCAGAGTGGGTAGGTGGTGGCGAAGGAGGATGAGCAATCCTTTGATCTTTCGAGTAGTTGGCATAGCAGTGGAGGTGCCAGTCCCAGTCTCTTGAGTCTGAAAAGTACACCACCACACCCACAAGCAACCACAGTAACTGGTTTCATGCAGTCTACACAGCCTCAAGAGTCAAGTGTTACCCCTAAAAGAACATAATTGCTGACAAAAATACAGAACTCTGGTCAAACAGTGTCAATGATGCAGCCCACTCTGAAGACCATCCTTGAGAGACACACAAAGTAACCCCCCAATCATGTTGCTGCAAGAGAGTTAAATGCTGCCACTGATGAAATGCTGGCATTCGATCTGTTGCCATTGTCATTTATGGAGAATGCTGGCTTCTGCATGTTGATGGCCCATGACTGTCCCAAATGGCAGGTTCTATCACAAACCTATTTTTATAAGCGTGCCATGCCAGAGCTGAACAGTAGAGTGGCTGATTCCATTAGACATGCATTGAAGCATAGTGCATCAGAATATATCCATCTTAGCATGGATATGTGGACCAGTGGAAAGACAGCAGCAAGCTCATATCTGTGCATAACAGCACACTGGGCACAGTTGTCTGGTTGGTACTTTATTTTGGGCTTGGCAAAACCTGCAGAAATCAAAACTGTGGTGGTTGCAACACACCTGGTTTTCTGCAGCATGTGACCCTGAGTATGACAAGTGTTACTGGTTCTCACACAGCTGAGAAAATGCTTAATGTTCTGCTGTTAGAGATTGATGGGTGGCTTCACACACAGTCACTCACAGCAGGATTCCTCTCGAGTGATAATGGCTCCAATGTAGTGAAGTGCATCAGTGATGGTGATTTTTTTCTGGGTGCCCTGCCTGGCACACTGCCTTAATCTTGTTGTACAGCAATTTCTCAACTATGCAGACATTAAGAAAACAGTTAGTATTGCACGTCGCATCTGTGTTCACTTTGCATGTTCTGCAAAGGCCTGTGACCATTTACATGAGCTACAGCACAATAACCATCAGCCTCAGCACCGGATGAAGCTTGATGTTCTGACCAAGTGGAACTCCACACTGTACATGCTTGACTGGATGGATAAACAGTATACGGCTGTATCAGAATAACTGCTGGTGCACACCACCCATGGCAGTGCTGGAGTGTCCACTGCTCTGACAACAGAGCAGTGGTGTCAAATAGATGGGCTAATACACATTCTCTGTCCATTCAAGCATGCTGCACAAGCAGTGAGTGGGGACACTGCTTGTATAAGTCAATCCATACCACTCATATATGTGCTGAGGCAGACACTAGTTAATGTGCGACACCAGATGGAGGCAAGTGGGGATCATGGCAGTTGTGATGTAATGGATCACATGCTCCATGTGCTGGACACAAATACCCATGTATCCGGCATCTTACAGTAGGCTGACTTTGCAATCGCCATCATGCTGAATCCATGCTACAAATGTGACCTGCCTTCTATAATTGAAGGATGTTATCAGTGAGTACAAAAGTTGACAGAAAACCTCATTAGAATGGTATATGCTGCACACATGAAAAAGGCATGCACTGCAGTGAAAACGGTGTTGCTACCACCACTAGCCACTAACAGACAACTCAATCAGAGAAAATGGGCAAGCAGAGCAGAAAACAGCAAGCAATCACATTTGGAATGTTCTCTTTCAGGTGGGAGTGGAAGCTATGGAGGAAAAAGAGGAGGAGACAGATGAGGCAGCTGGACTCAGGGCAGTGGAATGAATGATGGAGGCCTACATGGGAGATCCAAAGCACCTTGTTATTTCTGGCAAGCCACTGCTGTACTGGAGCAGCAAAATAACTGACTGGCTAGCACTAACATTGGTTGCTGTGAAATACCTGATCTGACAACCATCCAGTGTCAGTGTGGAACAAGTGTTTAGTGTGGCTGGGGCCATTGTGAGTGATCGTAGGACAAATTTGTCACACAGGAATGTGTCCATACTAACGTTCATCAAAATGAGCAAAAGGCACATTCCACACAACACAATGATGTCAGTTGTGTTGCCACAGGGACTGTGTCTCAGTGATGAGGATGATGACAATCCCTTGACTAAAGCATCCACCAGCAGCGAGGTGGATGAAGCAGCAGTGGTGAGAGAATTCCCACCTGGTGACAATTCCAGTCTTGAAGACTGTGAGGGATGCTTCTTGGATGATGTGGAAGTGCAAAAAGGCTGAGTTTACTCAAAGACCACCCCCCCACCACTTTCAGTTCAGTATAGTGTTATAACTTATTTTTAGCTATGTACCATTGTATTGGTTATGGTTATGTGTTATCTGCTGCAGTGTGAATCACTTTCATTTGATCACCCTTTGCCGTAAAATGTTGTTTGATCCCCAGTCCCCCAGCCTATATAAAGTAGCAGCAATGCATAATCAAAAACCATAAGATTTTGTATGATTACAATTATAATGTTTCGCAGCACAAAATATCAAGATACACATGTTACTTTTTGTTTTGACTATTTACCCCATCTTACAGCAAGATATGTTGTCTTGATGTCCTTAAAAGTGCCTATGATGGCCCATGCCACACTGCCCCCTCTCCTCCTTCCCATCACCTGACACACCCATGCACTCTATGTGACCGAAAAAATATTTTCTGCCACTTACTATTCATGACATGTTGAAGAACCCTGGCTCATAGTACAAGCTGCATATGAATATAACATGCTTATTCAACCGTTAACACCACAAGTTCAACAAATTTTGAGAAATGGTGAATGGCAGCCATATTTAATAATGATAGTCATTAATTACAAAAGTAATCATGAAAAGGCTTAACAACTTACTACATTCAATTACCCCAAAAAGTTTACTTATGCTATACTACCAGATTAAAGTTCTTGTACCGAAACTGTGATGCTTCCTGGAAGTCAGGAGGGCAGGGGAGATGTATGCTGCCCTCAGTTTGGATTCCAAATTTTCATGATTACTGCAGCTCCGACACCTCAAATGATTAGAAAATACGTTAGCCCTTTCCACTTAATTATTTACTAAACACCATCTCAACTATCCACTTCAACATTAATTTCCTCCCTGGATGTGGGTGGTATTCACTCATTAATGGTATGGACACTGGTGGCCAAGGTCACAGTTCATGCAACACCCTCTGTCTTGCATGCAATACAGCTCCTGTAGGACCTTAATGGATGAAGCCATCACACAGAGATAGGATGAAACCTCAACAGAGGAAAATAACCTAAGCAAGACCAAAGATAAGGAAAAATGACAAATACTCGTCAATTTGCATACCTGGTTTTCGCATGCAAATTAGAACAAGCATAGAAAAAAAATGTACACTTACCATAATACCCTGTGATGTCATTAAACTGTGGAAATTACCCATAGAAGGAATATGCTGGGTAGTGCACATGATTCCTGAACATGATGAAGCACAGTAGCAGGCATTCCCCCTACCCGAACAGTATTGCCTACCTGGAAATAAGATAAAAAGAAGAGCAAATTTTGAGCATTGTAAGAAGTTCCAACCCCCCCCCACCAACATCCTCTCAGTCCCCACCTCCCCCCGCCTTACAAAATGCCATAAAAAAATGAAGAAATACTTAGCTCAGGGCCTGTGAAACTGGATTGGAACCATTACACAATTAAATAAATCCCCCAAATGTTGTTGAGCAGCAGCAGCAGCAGCAGGAGCGAGAGTTTAACGTCACCAGAATTCCTGATGTTGACAAAAGCAAAAAAGAACACAATTACTATGAAACTCAGACATCCAGATGGCAGTAACAGACATAGCACATTAGTAATGAAAAATTAAATACTTACCATCTGCAGTGGAAAATGTGTTACATTCCAACATCCCTAGATCCCTAATCCTGGCATGATGTTGTCATTCACAGCACACTGAAAAATAATATAAAAGCAGTACAAACGTATTAGAACTCAAGATGCCACAATACCAACCCACCAACACCCTTGTCTTGCACAGGAAAAAAAAATTAAGACAGTTACTTACATGTGTACTTACATGTGTGTGCAGCAGCAGCAGCAGTATGGACTCGGTGAAAATGATTCACCATCAACCATCCAGAATGATAGTTCATGTGGCAACTTGGCAATTAATAGTCAGAGACACCAGCAGGCAGCAAGACAGACTGCCACAAAATGTCATTTACTCCCTACCACCATGCAAGTTACAGCCACAGAGTCAGTCAACATAGCCAATCAGGACAGCAGCACAGGGAAATGATAATTCTACATTTCTGTCTCAATCAACTGAAAAAGCAGCAGCAAAAGGAAACAATTGCAAGTAGCAGCAGCATTTTGCAGGAGGAATTCATTTTCTCTGTTTGGCACCCCTTTTCAGGTCCCTGAGGTGGTAGCACAACATGTAACTTCAGGACTGACACCAGGGGCCCAGTTCTAAAATGGGTTACGCATGTCGCAAGGTGACTTGGGCCAAACCCAATGGCACAAGTCGCACTTTGCGACATGCGTTATGCAGTTTGCAATTCTGAGGGCGGCCTGCACCATGGCATGGGTGGCCTGCATCCAAGGTGCCTTCCACCAGCCGCAGCCCCTACAGCACAATGGAAGGGGGGTTTACAGCACCAACTGTGCCCTATTCTGAAAGGGTGGCTGCCGTAACCCACTTATGCGATTCCAAGATACACTGCGGGATTAGACCAGCAGTTAGCTGGTCTAAAGGGCATCCGTCCATGCCAATGGGTGGTTGCCCTTCCCTCAGTGCCACAACACACACACAGATGTGCCCAAAGGACTCCCCCATCACATAGATACCCCCCAGAATTATGGAGTTCCACACGCTGGCACCCAGGTCCATTTTCTCTGGTGCCACCCTTGTGCCTCTGCCACACTGCCATCCTTCCCATGGCCCATGGGGGCTTGTGGACTTTTTCTTTAGCTGGGGAGGTTCAGAGGGCTGTTCAATGCAGTCAGCTGCTTGCAGCACCCAGGTTCATTGCACCTTTCCCATAGCACAACCCTGTGGCTGCCGCAAGTCATAGGACATAAGTGCCAGGGACCCTGCCTGTCTTGGAATAGGGTGCAGGGTCCCTGGTGTAGTGGCGCATGTCACAACTCACATACGCCTGTGAGTTGTGACATGCGTCTTAGAATCGGGCCCCAGATTTCAGTCTCAATTTGATGTAACTTTTTTTGGAAATACTTCTGGACTTGAGGGGCCTCTTGTCCACTAGCAGCACCAAGATTCATCCTGAAACCATTGATAAACAGTGGCAGAAGCTTCATTTTCTGGTCCATGAGGTGGGGGGCACCATAAAACGTCATGACTGAGACCAGATTTCTGTCTGAATTTAATGTACCATTTTTCAGGAAACATTTCTGGACATGTACTGCCTTTGCTGCACTCACAGAAACAAGATGTGGCATAAAATCATTTGTTAACAGTGGAGCAAGGACCATCGTTTGGTCTGGGTAGGGGTTTGGGCTCCATAAAACATCATGGCTGAGACCAGATTTCTGTCTCAGTTTAATGTACCATTTTTTTAGGAAACATTTCTGGACATATACAGCCTGTTCTGCACTCACAGAAACAAGATATGGCCTAAAATCAATTGCAAACATTGCCCAAAACAGCATTTTAATGTCTGGGTGTTGGGGGGGCACCAAAAAACATCATGGCTGAGACCAGATTTCTATCTGAATTTAATGTACCATTTTTTAGGAAACATTTCTGGACTTGAAGGGCCTCTTGGCCAATAGCAGCACCAAGATTCATCCTGAAACAATTGATAAACAATGGCAGAAGCTTCATTTTCAGGTGCATGAGGTGGGGGGACACCATAAAACATTAGGCCTGAGACCAGAGTTCTCTCTGAATTTACTTTATCATTTTTCCTGTAGTATTTCTGAACATGTACGGTCTGTTTGGCATACCATGGAGGCAAGAGGTTGTGTTAAACTGTGGCCCAAGTGCACATTTTGGAGTGGGTGGTGGTGGGGCACTATAAAAAACATCCTGACTGGAAGGAAGGGACACCAAATTAACATTTGTGACAACTAAGCCCAAGGGACTTGTGTTGTTAAGCACAAAAAACATATTTATGTTTAACTTTGCAGTAAAAGTGCTGCTTATTTAGGTTTCTTTGTTGTGTACGTATTCGAACTGATGCTGCAGCTGCACCCAGCAAAAACAACTGCCACAACATCACATAGCTTTGCGAAAAAATTTTGTCCATATGAACAAATTACAATACTTGACATTCTGTGGATAGGAGAAGGATTAACATAAAACAAGAAGAAAGGAACAGTGGTTATAGGTAAGGTACAGACTAAGTGACTGACAGTAACATACACAATGGGGGAATATGCAGGGTAGTAGGTGCAAGGGTATTCATATCTGAGATGAGGGAAGAGAGGGAGAATAAGCTAATATTATTCAGGTGGAAGCTACCTCTAACTAAAACCTGAAATACTGAACTTAGAATCAGCAGGAAAGACAGTCTTGTTCACAGCAGAGGAAGGTCTACCTTACTTTACATTTTACAATTGTTATTATTATTTTCAGTGAAGGGGCTTGAAATTCTGCTTTGGAGATTGGGAGTTTAAACCCAGAGGGATTGAAGTAAGCATTAATCCCCAACAGAGGAGGGTTCTACTAGGAATTAATGCCTGGTTGGGTGGGTTGGTGCATGAGGCCAGAGGCCGAGTGCTTCCAACCACCAACCAGGCATTAATCTCATGTAAATCACGACTCTGGAGGGGGATTAATGCTCTTATAACATGGTCAATGTGGAAGGGGGTGCTGTTCTGTTGCTTCCTGTAATATGTTACACAACAAGATATATGCAGTGTTGAAGAAAATCTGATTTAGAATACAAATATAGACAATTTCTGATTGTGTGACAACCACATTTTTTCATATGGTGTTGTTTTTCTTAATAAATATTACAACCTTTCTGATTCCAAGGCAAGACAGTGCTTAGTTGATTCGTGTGTTTTCTTTTAATAAGTATGCTTGCAAAACCTTTTTATTTGACTCGTTATGTGCCATTATCCATGTCGCTTCCTAATGCTAACATGCGGTACTACCTAGTTTGCATATTTTTTGCATGACGGCGCTCTGCACGTACATTTTCTGTGGGTGCACTACTTGCCTGACAACGTAATTTACTTTGCCCATATTGCTGATGGTTCCAAGGACTGCTGCATATTACTTCAGATATCGGTGATTTTGAGGTACATTTCCCTATTTCATTTGTTAGGATCCATATTTCTAGCACCATGCATATAACAACGTCAGTAGCGAGGGGGGAAGGGCCAGCCCATATTACTCGCTCTGCTCTACAGGCGGATTGTGCTACTTAGTGCCATGCCAGACAATATTGCGTGCAACCTTTATGTTCAGTGGCTGTGTGAGGGATAGCAGGAGTGAGCATTACTGTGGGATTAATACCTGCTTGGTTCTGCTCAGGTAGTGCCTCTGTATGAATCAGAATCCTGCATTTCCATTGGTATTAATCACCATGTTACAAATACTGTTTACTGTGTCTTTCTTTGTGCACAACTGACTTGTTTTGGGGCTGATTGCTTTCAAAGCACAACTCACCAGTCTGTTTTGGGGCTGGAGAGGTTTACCTGTGTTTGACTCAGCTGTTTGTTTTTTTTCTGTTTGTTTAGCAGTGTATTTTCTCTGCTAAATTGTTGTGTACATTGTCTTGCTGACAGGAAGGTCAACACTCATCGTAGTGGTGGGTCAGAGCTTTTAGCTGATTGTTTCAAGAGGGCACAATTTGGGCCCAAAATCCCCCTTTCCCTCACCTCACCCACCCTGGTACCATTTTATTTATACCAGGATTCTGACATCACTTCCTCAGGAGGGCAGGTGCATGCCACTGACATATCCTTTCTAGCACACTGCACTGACAATGTAAGTGTACACATTATATAATATATAATATATATATATATACACACACACACATATATATATAAAACAGAACAATAACTGGGAAAAAAAACTTACACAGGATAAACAGGAAGGTAGACAGACATGTAGGGAGTAGTGCAATGTACTGGCTGTGGGGCAGCAGTCTTCCAGGAGTCTTTCTGGAGGGTGAGATGCTGCCCTATTTGCAGGCAACTCTCTGCCCTGAGGGAGGAGGTTGACCAACTTCAGGCCACACTGGACAGTAGTAAGGGAACCTCCCCCACCCATGCTGCACCAGGACTACCACCACTACCTCAGAGATTGCCAAGAAAGTGCAGCAGTTGGACCACAGTGGGCTCAGGGAGGGTGAGGGTGGAACAGAGGCACACCCAGTCAGTTGCACCACTCCACAATACATACACTATTCTAATGGAGTATAGTTCCCCTATGGATGCACCCGCGGAGAGACTAAGGAGGTTGCGGATAACTGTCACATGGGAGCCCCACAGGAAGAAGGCAGGGGACACCACAGAGAGAGGAAGCAGCTCCTGGTGGGGGACTCAACTATTAGGGGGATAGAACTGGGGGGAGCAGGGAAAACTGAAGTAAGGTGCCTGCCTGGTGCCATGGCTTGGAGGGACAGGAAGCACATCCTCAGGATCATGAGAACAGCTGTGAGGGAGTCTGAGCTGGACATCATTGTCCACCTAGGGATGAATGACTTGGCTCAACATGATGATTAAAGTAGTGCAGGATGAGTTTGTGGAGTTGGGGAGGGCCCAAGGCAAGTAGCACATACAGTATCCTTCTCAGAGGTGCTGCCTGTCTATGGCAAGGGTGAGGCAAGGGTACTTCACACCATGTAATTCAATGAATGGTTGAAAAACTGGTGTAGAGCACAGGGGTTTGGCTTCATTGGAGATTGGGGTTCCACCTGGAGGTATACCAGCCTATAATGGCAGGATGGTCTGCATCTGTCCAGGAAAGGAACAAGTCTTCTGGGTGATCGGTTTAAATGCTTCATTGGCAAGCTTTTAAACTAGTCAAGGGGGGAAGCACTGATAAGAAGCAGTTAATTCCTAGCCTCCCCCTACAAAATAGGATACTAAATAAGGTAAAGACCAGGGTAGAAAGGTCAGTAGGGAGCAGGACAGGGGTAAATGGAGAAAGTAAAGTCAGTGAGGACAGGGATGGTGCTACAAGAGGTAAAGCCATCAAAAAATGGAGAGCAACGAGTACCAATGCCTGTAGTCTGGGTAACAAGCTACCTGAGTTAGTGGCCTTGATGGAGGAGGAACATCTGGATATTGTGGCAGTCACTGAAACATGGTACACACAGAACCGTCACTGGGACATAAACATACCAGGATACACTATCTATAGGAGGGACAGGGAGGGTAAAAGAGGAGGAGGAGTAGCTTTCTACATAAGGGAAGGAATCAAAGCAATAGAACAAAAGGGAAAACAGAGAGGAGAGGAGAGGAAGCACTGTGGGTCAATTTGGAGATAGACAATAGCACCACAATCCGCACAGTGGTTGTATACAGACCCCCATCTCAGGGGGAGGAAATGGACAAGAAAATGATAGAAAGTATCCTTAGAATAGCAGAAAAATGGGAGATGTTGCTGATGGGGGATCTGAATATGCCAGATGTTAATTGGAGCGCATTTGCAACAGCCACTTCTAAGAGTGGAGTCATTCTAGATGCACTACAGGGGGCATGCCTTAGACAACTAGTATTGGAACCCACTCAAGAGGGAACAATCTTAAACCTGGTACTCTCAAATGGAAATGGTGAGAGGATCACAGATTTAGAAGTGGGTAGCAATCTAGGAACTAGTGACCATTGAACAGTATGGTTCACGATAGACGCAGCAGTAGAGTCAAGCCATACAATGGGTGAGTGCCTAAGGAATGCACTAGCAAATGGGTGGGAAGGAAGGGTGGAAGAACAATGGGGAATAATCAAAACTGCCATTGCAGAGGCAACAAAGCCTTTGTGTGAAGCAAATAAACAAAACAAAATGATGTAAGAAACCACTATGGTTCTCAAAGGAGGTGGCAGGGAAGATTAGGAAGAAAAAGAAAGCATTCAGGAAGTACAAGGAATCACAAAAGGAGCAGGACAGAGAATTGTATCAGTTAAAGCAAAAGGAAGCAGGGAAGACAGTCAGAACAGCAAAGGCCCAAATCGAGGAAAAGATAGCCAACTCAGTTAAGAAGGGGGATAAAACCTTTTATAGGTTCATCAGGGAGTGAAGGAAGACCAAGGGAGGGATAGTGAGGCTTAATAAAGGGAGGCCAGTGACCTGGGTTCAGGAATGGACTCGTGTTGTTGGGGTCAGGGGGCAAGGAGGATTGAGCATCCCAATGAATGCTCTCCTCCTTCTGAGTGGACACCAGGGGTGCTTCCAGCACCAGCCGCTGAAGCTGGTGGAAGCACAGGCTTCTGGGGACTGACAGCTTGTGCTAATATTGAGTTGGAGGGACGCTGTTAAGCAGCATGGCTGTCAGCGATGCGTTAGCATGTCGCCAAGCCTGGACATATGTCCTACGCGTAGGCGTCCCAAGGGAATTGGAGAAAAATGGGAAAAAATGTAAACACCACTGGTCCTGCGTGTGTAATGAAACTGGGGATGGGATGCCTTGGGGACTGCTCTGGTGGATGGAGTAGAGAGGAGGTATGGAGCCTCCTTTGAAAGCTGTGTGAGCCAGGCAAATAACGAACAATAAATCGGGGGGGTAGGCAGAGGGTGACTGTGAAAAGGCAGAGATACTAAACAAATATTTTTGCTCAGTGTTCACAAAGGAATGGGGGAGGTACCTAAATCAAACAGTAGAAACACTCTGGATACGGGATTGATACCAGTTCATTCACAGAAGAAAGGGTTCTGAAAGAACTCTTAAAACTAAAGGTGAAAAAGCAATGGGGCCTGATGGGATTCATCCCAGAATTCTAAAAGAACTAAGGGTAGAACTAGTGACACCACTGACTACCCTCTTTAACAAATCATGGGAGGATGGGGCGGTACCTGAGGACTGGAGGGCAGATGTTATTCCACTTCACAAAAAGTGGGAGCAGGGCAGAAGTAGGAAACTACAGACCTGTTAGTTATACCTCAGTGACTGGGAAAATGATGGAATCACTTCTGAAGGAAAGAATTGTTGAGTACCTAGAGGCCAGAGGGGCACAGGACCCAAAGTAGCATGGCTTCACAGTGGGAAGGTCATGTCAGATGAATCTAATAGATTTCTTTGACTGGGTGACCAAAGTAGTAGATCAGGGAGGGGCTGTGGACATGGCCTTCCTAGGTTTTAGCAAGGCATTTGACACAGAGCCACACAAAAGATTAATGTATAAGTTGGCCAGCCTGGGAATGGGTCCCAAGATGGCAGCCTGGGTAAAGAATTGGCTGGAGAATAGGACACAGAGGGTAATAGTAAATGGAGTCCACTCTGAAGAAAGGGGGCTTACTAGTGGGGGTACCACAGAGTTCAGTACTAGGACTGGTCCTCTTTAATGTCTTTATAAGCAACATTGCAGAGGGACTGGAAGGAAAAGTATGTCTCTTTGCAGATGACACAAAGATCTGCAACAGAGTTGTTACACAAGGTGAGGTGGAGAGGATGAGAAAGGACTTGGCAAGGTTGGAGGAATGGTCACATGTATGGCAGCTTAGATTCAATGCTAAGAAGTGCAAAGTAATGCACCTGGGAAACAAAAACCCAGGGGATGAGTATAGAATGGGGGGGGGGTGAGATACTAACAACAACACAAATGGAAAGAGTCCTGGGGGTAGTCATATCAGATGACCTAAAGGTGGGCAAGCAATGTGAGAGGGCTGTAAGGAGGGCTGGGGGATACTGGGATGCATAGGGAGAGGCATCACCAGTAGGAAACAGGAAGTTGTTTTCCCTCTGTACAGACAGCTGGTGAGACCCCATCTGGAGTACTGCGTCCAGTTCTGGAGACCCAATCTCTGCAAAGACATAGACAGGATGGAGGCAGTCCAGAGGATGGCAACTAAAATGGTGCAGGGTCTGCACCAGAAGACGTATAAAGAGAGGCTTAAGGAGCTTAATATGTATAGCTTCAAGGAAAGGAGGGAGCTGAAATTGACTGTCGGCAGCTGAGATTTACATCACCCAGCTGTTCCATCATTCACTGGGGCTCCTTGCTGCTGTGTGTTGCCTGTAATTATATCCATCAAGAAGTATGACTTTGTGCAGTGACTGTAAGAGGGTACTGGTGTGTGGGGGCTCAGAAGAGCTGGCAGCCAGTCAGCAAACAGAGGAGGCGGGGTTAAGCACTTCAAAAACCTGCATCACTCTCTGAGAAGGAGAGACTGTTGGTGGGTGAAATTTGCATCACCCAGTTTTTCCATCATTCGTTGGGGCTCCTTTCTGCTATGTGTTGCCTGCAATTATATCCATCAAGAAGTATGACTTTGTGCAGTCACTATAAGAGGGTACTGGTGTGTGGGGGCTCGGAAGAGACGGCAGCCAGTCAGCAAGTGGAGGAGGCAGGGTTAAGCACTTCAAAAAGCCATGCCGCTCACCGAGCGCGACTGGTGTCATGAGCGTGAGTGGCTGCACCACTCCGAAGAAATATTTTATAGAAGCTGTGGTGAAGTTTGTAGCAGGAATATTATATCACCAACTGAGGCTTGGGACATGCACAGTAAGCCTGGACTTTATCTTACTGTGAGTAGAGTGGCTGCGCTGTGTTAAACGGCACTGCCATTTGACTGTAATTAACACAGTTTTGTTTGGACTTGCTGTCCATGCCCTGCCCTGTAGTGTTTGAATGTAATCAATTTTAAAGTTTGATGAGTGGGTTTAGCCTAAGGTAGTCTTGTTTATTTACACTTGAAGTGCAGACAGGCTCTGCTTTATTACAGTGTTTGTGTGTATATTAATTTTAGCTGTTTCATTGAAAAATGATTGCACTTAGAGTATTAAGCTGTTCTTTATTTTGTTGTTTCTTGGTGCTTGCCTCTACTAATGGAGCAAATAGTAATAAATTGGGGGCCTATTGGTCATCCCCAGTTTCAGAGATACAACTGAAATCCATCAGAAGGAATGCTTTCACCAAAAACGAGGAGATTTGTTTATTACAGAAACATAAAGATTTCCAATTATATTTCATTAAATAAGACACTGCAAGACTGTAGGGGGGCCTGCTTCATGATTTTGATGGTTCTGGGAGGAGACTTAGAGTTGAACCCCGGCTCAGCAAATAATATTTGTAAAGTAATGTAATGCAAGTAGTGTGGCCCCAAAGACTGATCAATTAGCATTACTGGTTGCAGAACATGACCCAAATGTTTTAGGCCTAAGTGAGACCTGGGTATCAAATAGGATTGGGGTTAGTGAATTAACCTTACCAAACTACCACCTCTTTAGATCTAATAGGAATAAAAGGGAAGGGAGGGGTAATGTTTTATGTTAAAAATGTGATAGGTCACATGAAACTCCTCTTAAAGTGGAGTGAGAACAATATTGAATAGCTGGTGGTGTATGTGGATAGACTTAAATTAGCTTTTTGCTGTGGTGTATTCACCTCCAAAATCAAGTCTTGTATCTATTGAAGAAGTACTATATAAGATTTGTGGATGTACAGGGGACAGGCCATTAATCCTAATTGGAGATATGAATTGTGACTGATTTAAGCTCAGAGGCAGGAAATTAAAGGAAGTGGTGTAGACTTTGGGATTAACACAGCATATTAAAACACTGACACGGTATACAAATACTAGGACTGAAGGAACTATACTGGACCTGTTGTTTACTAATTCTCAAATAGATATCGAGGCCCTAAGAACTTTACCACCATACCTTGGAGACCACAACCCAATATGGGATGTGGTAATTAAACAGGTTCAGTGTTCATTAAATTGCTCGATTAGTAATAAGAAAAAGGGATATGCAGAATTTCTCTGAACAGAGATTTCTGCAAAGTGTGGCAAATGAAAAGTGGGAAAGATGTAGGCTAGTACCAGAGTTGGATCAAGCAGTAGAATATGTTTCTACTACTTTTCATATGATTTTTGATTACCATGCTCCTAAATCCAAATCTTGTAATAAGCAAATTCGGTTACCATGGATTAATGTTAAGATTTTGAAAAATATTAGAGTAAAAAATAGATTGTGGAAGAAGGCTAGAAAATCTAAATTAACCTCTGATTGGGAATTGTTTAAAACTAAACAAAATGTATGTAAACACCTTACAAGAAAGGCTAGGGCCCATTATTATAGAAATAAGATGAGTTGTAATTCTGACCCACGTAAGTTTTGGCATGCTATTAATCATTTAACAAATCCTGGTAAGTCTGGAATACAAAATAATTAGATTTTATTGGTCAGGGCAAATTTAACAGATGAACCTGAGAGTACCTCTGAAGCCTTAAACAACTTTTTTGTAGACCTACCAGGTTGTAATGGGATAGATGGTTTCAGGTCTGGGGACATACTGCCTATACAAATAGAGAAGCCACTTAGTTTGCCATCATTTAGATTCAAGGCCTTAAAAATATCAGAAGTTTGCAGGGAATTAAGGTCCATAAATGCCCATAAGTCAACAGGGCCAGAAAATATCGAGGGTAGATTTCTTAAGTTAGCAGCAGACTATATTGCTCCAATCATAACGTACATCTTTAATTGGAGCCATGAATCTGATTACTTTCCCATATCTTGGACAGAAAGTAAGATCATCCCCATTCATAAAGGATGTGATACTGCAGATTTGAATAATTACTGGCCTATAGACTTATTATGTATTTTGTCCAAGTGTTTGGAGAAATGTGTAAATAGGCATATCTCCAAACAATCAGGGTTTAGAAAGGGTCACTCAACAACAGCAGTGTTATTAGAGTTTAAAAATTTGGTTTGTACATCATTAAATTTGGGGTTGGAGATTGCTGTTGTTTTCGTGGACTTATCTAAGGCCCTCGACCTGGTGAACCACTCCCTCTTATTGGATAAACTGAAAGGAGTGGGCATAGTTGATGGGCCCAGTAACTGGATAAAATCCTATTTAATAGGATGTACCCAGAGGGTGGAGGTCTCACAGAAATTATCTACATCTCAAAATGTAGGTAGAGGTGTTCCACAAGGGTCCATTTTGGGGCTTCTGTTATTTCTTTTATTTAATAATGATCTGCCCCAGGTGGTGAGGCATTCAGCCATGAGGCTGTATTCAGATGATACAGCAATTGTTGCCACTTTTAATTCTGTTTTGGATCTCCAGTTTAAGCTCCAAACGGATTTTACCGAGCTGGGGGAGTGGTTTACCAGGTCGAGGCTTTTGATGAATGTTAGAAAAACAAAGTTAATGTATATTTCAAACAAGAAGAATACACCTCAGATTCATATTTTCACAAATAAAAATGAACCCATTGATCAGGTGGATAGTTACTGCTATTTGAGGGTGACCTTTTACTCTTTGCTAACTTTTGATATTCACATACTTACTACCATAAAAAAGGTAAACAATAAATTGGGAGCCTTAAGACGAACCACCAAGTGCTTACAAATAAAGGATAGAAAAAGAGTGGCAGAACAGCTGATTATGCCAACACTGACTTATGGGGATTTAATTTATAGAACTGTGAACAAGCATTTGTTGATTAGATTATATAGGGTACAATATAGAATAGCTAGATATGTTTTACAGTGTACATATAGAACTCATCATTGTGACATGCTTACAAAATTAAACTGGCAGCCTTTAGAAATGGGTTGCATAAAATTGGTAAATACTGATACATAAATATTTAATATCTTATTCTGATCATTATATTACGCACACTGTTTTTCCTAAAGATAGTAAGGGTAAGCGTGAATTAACAAGATCTCTGTACAGACACATAATTTGTCCCCTTAAAATTAATAATAAATATGGTAATGGTACCCTTTCATATCAGGCAGCCAAAGTCTGGAACACCCTTCCCCCTCCAATAAGATCTTTAGGTAATCATGCAACCTTTAAAACTGAAATTTTGAATCTCTATCAGATAAGTTGTAGCTGTATATGATTTTGTTTGGTAAGGGTGTTTTCTTTGTGAACTACATTGTACTTTCTATTTTTTACTTTGTATTAGAGATTATACTCATTGTAAAATGAAATGTATTTTGATATGTATATAGTAGATAGAGCACTTAAAAAATAGGGTATTTTTATAAGTTATTGTAAATTGAATTTTGTGAAAATTTTGTATTGTTCTTGATGCGTTATATGTTATATGTTTATATGTAACTTAGTGCAATACAACAGGACTGTCTTGAGAACATGATTGTATAATCCTAATGACTAGAATTCCTGCATAAAAATAAAGCTTCTTATCTGTCTATCTATCTATCTATCTGGGGGGGGGCATGATAGAAACTTTCAAGTACCTCAAAGGAATCAACAAAGTCCAAGAAGGTAACATCTTTCAGAAAAAGATGTGTGCAAGAATAAGGGGCACAATTTGAAGATAGAGGGGGGACAGCTCAGAAGTAATGTGAGGAAGTATTTTTTCATGGAGAGGGTTGTGGATGCATGGAACAGCCTTCCCGAGGAGGTTGTGGAGTCAAAAACAGTGGTGGAATTCAAGAATGCATGGGACAGTCATAAGGCAATTCTACGGGGTGGGGTAGGAAGAAGAAGTATCCTGTTGGTTAACTAGGATCTGCAGCTTATCCATTAAGTAGGGGAATGGGCAGACTGGGTGAGCCAAGCAGTCCTTATCTGCCATCAAATTCTATGTTTCTATAAAAAATACATAACACACAAAAGACTGGACAAGAAAATTCAGCTGCTGTGCTCACTGCCTTCCTCATTTGCAAGCACATTGTGGACCATGGGCCTCGATTCCACCCTGCCACCACCACCACCACGAAGCTCCACCAGGAGGTCCAGAACTTTATGTTGGTCTTCCATCAGTTTCCTTGTGTCCCCCCTGACCTCCTGGTGGAACTTGTCAAAATCTTGGTGCAGAGCTGATACCTCTTGCTGTTCTGCTGCCAGGTCTTCTTGGCTCACAGGAGAACCACCTGGGGCTGATGCAGACTGTCCATGTTCACCTCCAGCATGAACCCGGTGCCACCACTGGCTGTGTGATGAGGTGGATGGGAGTGCTGCTGCTGCCTGCAGCTGCTGATTTCACTGGTACCAGTGGTGACTTCTGGACTGTTGCTGAGCCCTAGACCCTTCCTCGTGCTGGCCCCTTCCCCTTGGGCCCCACTGTCTCCTGCTGCTGCCAACTCATTTTGCTTTAGGAGCCACTCTGCAGCATGTTGGTGATGCAGATGGCTCCTTTGGCCACCAGTTCCAAAATGACCCCCTTGCTTGCCCCTTCGCACAGATCA
This sequence comes from Neoceratodus forsteri, assembly GCA_016271365.2. Lineage (NCBI taxonomy): Eukaryota > Metazoa > Chordata > Ceratodontiformes > Ceratodontidae > Neoceratodus > Neoceratodus forsteri. Next base: position 117,746,529 of record CM028136.1, on the reverse strand, counting down.
GCCACACAACTTGCAGATCACAATACTGCTGTCAGTGTTGTTTATGGCGAAAAAAACACCACACGGCAGACCCTTTAACCTGTGGGCACATGCTCCTGCTGGGGGTATTACTCTATGGCTGCTGTTGTGGGGTGGGTGCCACATGCTCCTATTGCTGCTGCTGGTCATGGGGGGGGCTACATGAGGATTCTGCTTCTGGGTGATGGATGTGGAGGGGGTTAAATCATTGTCACCTTGCTGTGGGGGGGGCCATGGGCTCATGATACTGCTGGTCCTGGGGAGCTACAGGAGGATTCTACTGCTGGGTGATGGATGTGGAGGGGCAACATCATCTGCAAGCTGCTGCTGGGGGGAGGCAATAGGCTTCTGCTGCTGCTGCTGCCGGTGAGTGGTGGCTACAAGCTTTTGCTGGGAGGGGTCCTCAGTTAACCTAAATACCTGCCTGTCGAGATGGACAGTGGGTGCTTCCACCAAGTCCCCTTGCCCTTACCTTTCTCTTCCAACATTTTACAAAAAGAAAAAGGAAAAAGGTTTCCTAAAAGAAATGGAGAGAGGGAGTTACACACACACACACACACACACACACACACACACACACACACACACACACACACACCTACACAGACACTTAACAGAAATTATCAACAAACAACACAAACACAATCAAAATTTATTTATAAACAAAAAAACTATGTGAAAAACACACACAGTGGAACACAGTGACACACAGACCCAGTACACTGTCTGAAAGGTTCTGTTGCTGGCTGCCTGCTTGTCCTCGAAGTCTCCAGCTACACAGAAGGGAAATAAATCACTCACTTCCTGCCTGTATACAGTAACTCATGTGATCTGCAAAGAGCAGGACATGTGAAAATCCCAATTTTGGTGGATTTTGCCCTTTTTCACTGAATAGAAATACAAGACGAACTCTAAGGTGAAATTTGCCGGTGAAATTTCACCGCAACAGTGCAATTACGTGAAATATTATGCATGGTGAAATTTGTGATTTCCCTGACATTTCTCTAGTGAAATTAAATTTCACAACATCTGTAATCATAACCAGGCCTACCACAGGTAGATGTAGACCTCATAAGACATTATACCTCTCTTTGAGTGACAGTCCTAAGATTAAAAGGAGGGGAAACTGGCTGCTTTACAGGAGTGCTGTCCAATTTGGGGGAGTATCATCAACTACAAAAACATTTGAGAAACAGAATGTAGTTTTGTTATATGTGATATGGCCAGCCTGATGGTGAGGGACAAAGGTAAGGTAATCCATAAGGACTAGTAGGATCACTAGAGTAATTCCATTGAGATAGATGAGCAGAACATCTTCTGCATACTAAAAACAGTATTACTGATAACTTATAGGCAGGGCCACTGGAAAATTGTGGAAAAGGTTACCCAAAATTGCAGAGCGTTTTGCAAAAATTGTGGCAAATTGAGGGGGTTCTACTATAGACCCTGAGCATTTCACAGTAAATTGTTTAATGTTTTCTGCAGCATATATTAGTCAGTATAAATTGCTAAATGAATACACTGACACCTGAATATGTTTAAAACATAAAGAAAAGTTTATGTTCCTAAAAAGAATACTAAACTGATAAGCTATTGTAAGCATTGCCTATCTTCAAAAAATTAAAAGCATCTGCCTCATACAGTGCTAAATAGATTCTATAAAGTGAGCCACAGCAAATCAATATTAAATAAAGTCACAAGAAATATTATTTTTTGTTTCTGACTGTAGAATAATAATAATAAACTTTATTTTTAATGCGCCTTTCAAATATCATATAATGAAGCCTAATCAACAGCTGTTTACAGTGCTCTGTCAGCTATTCGCCCACTTTGGTAGAAGAAAAAAATAAGCAGATGGTGAATACTTGAGTTTTAGTAAAATGTTGTTAAAGTGTTTAATGGTCCTAATTTGTACAGTAGGTACTGTGCTCTATTTTTGAAATCACATATTTAAACATAGAAACATAGACTTTGACAGCAGATAAGGACCGCAAGGCCCATCTAGTCTGCCCATTTCCCTACCTACAGGATAGGCCGCAGATCCTAGTTAACCAACAGCCTATTTCTTCCTACCTCCCACAAGAATTGCTTTATGTCTGTCCCATGCATTCTTGAATTCTCCCACAGTTTTAGACCCCACAACCTCCTCAGGAAGGCTGTTCCATGCATCCACTACCCTCTCTGTGAAATAATACTTCCTCACATTGCCCCTGAACCGCCCTCCTTCTATCTTTTAAATTGTGTCCCCTTGTTCTTGCACGTCTCTTTTTCTGAAAGATGCTACCCTCTTGGACTTTGTTGATTCCACTGAGGTACTTAAAAGTTTCTATCATGTCCCCCTCCCTTCTTTCCTCAAGGGTATACATATTAAGCTCCTTTAGTCTCTCCTCATACGGCTTCTCTTGCAGACGCTGCACCATTTTAGTTGCCCTCCTCTGGACTGCCTCTATCCTGTCTATGTCCTTGCGGAGATGGGGTCTCCAGAACTGGACACAGTACTCCAGATGGGGTCTCACCAACTGTCTGTACAGAGGGATAACAACTTCCTGTTTTCTGCTGGTGATGCCTCTCCCTATACATCCCAGTATACCCCCAGCCCTCCCTACTGCCTTCTCACATTGCTTGCTAACCTTAAGGTCATCTGATAAGATTACCCCCGGTCCCTTTCCTTTTTTGTTGTTGTTACTACCTCCCCACCCATTGTGTATTCTTCCCCTGGGTTCTTGTTTCCCAGGTGCATTATGTTGCACTTCTTTGCATTGAATCCTAGCTGCCATACTTCTGACCATTCCTCCAACTTTGCCAAGTCCTTTTCATCCTTTCCATGCCTCCTGTGTATCAACTCTGTTGCAGATCTTTGTGTCATCTGCAAAAGGCATACTTTTCCTTCCAGTCCCTCTGCAATGTCACTGATGAAGACATTAAAAGGACTGGACCCAATACTGAACCCTGCGGTACCCACTAGTAATCCCCTTTCTACAGAGTGGACTCCATTTACAATTACCTTCTGTGTCCTGTTGTCCAGCCAATGTTTTACCAGGCTATCACCCTGGGTCCCACTCCCAGGCTGGTTAATTTGACTATTAATCTTTGTGTGGACTGTGTCAAATGCCTTGCTAAAGTCTAGGTAGGCCATGTCCACAGCCCTCCCTGGTCTACTACTTTGGTCACCCAGTCAAAGAAATCTATTAGATTCGTCTGACATGACCTTCCCACTGTGAATCCATGCTGCCTTGGGTCCTGTGCTCCACTGGCCTCTAGGTACTCGACTATTCTTTCCTTCAGAAGTGACTCCATCACTTTCCCTACCACAGAGGTCAGACTGACAGGTCTGTAGTTTCCTGCCTCTGTCTTGGACCCACTTTTGTGAAGGGGAATCACATCTGCCTTCCTCCAATCCTCGGGTACCACACCATCTTCCCATGATTTATTAAAAAGAGTAGCCAGTGGTTTCACTAGTTCCTCCCTTAATTCTTTTAGAATTCTAGGGTGAATTCCATCAGGACCCATTGCTTTGTCCACCTTCAGTTTGAGGAGTTCTTGCAGAACCCTTTCTTCTGTGAAAGGACTGGGATCGACCCACCTATCAAGAGTGCTTCTGTTAATTGGATTAGACACTTCCTCCTCCTCTTTTGTGAATACTGAGCAGAAATATTCGTTCAGTATTCCTGCTTTTTCACTGTCCCCCTCTGCCCACCCACCGTTCATTCTGTTCAGCCTCACTATCCCTCCCTTTGTCTTTCTACGCTCGCTGATGTACCTATAAAAGGTTTTATCCCCCTTCTTAACTGAGTTGGCTATCTTTTCCTCAGTTTGGGCCTTTGCTATTCTGACTTCCCTCCCTGCTTCCTTCTGCCTTAACTGGTACAGCTCTCTGTCCTGCTCCTTCTGTGTTTCCTTATACTTCCGGAATGCTATCTTTTTCTTCCTGACTTTCACAGCCACCTCTCTTGAGAACCATAGTGGCTTTTTTTTGTTTTGATTTGTTTATTTGCTTCACACAAAGGCTTGTTGCCTCTGTGATGGCAGTTTTGATAATTCCCCATTGTTGCTCCACACCTCCTTCTAGCCTGTTTGCTAGTGCTTTTCTGAGGCACTCTCCCATCTTGCCAAAGTCAGCCCTCCTAAAGTCCAGTACCCTCACTTTTGTATGGCTTGACTCTGTAGCTGAGTTTAACGTGAACCACACTGTTTGATGGTCACTTGTTCCTAGATGGCAACCCACTTCTAGATCTGAGATCCTCTCACTGCCCCCGTTTGAGAGTACGAGGTCTAAGATTGCTCCCTCACGAGTGGGTTCCAAAACTAGCTGTCTAATGCCTGCCACCTGTAGGGCATCAAGAATGGCCCTGCTCTTGGATGTGGCTGCAGCAAATGTGCTCAGTTAACATCTGGCATATTCAGGTCTCCCATCAGTATCTCCCTTTCTCTGCCATTCTAAGAATGCCTTCTATCATATCCTTGTCCATTCCTTCCCGTGACATGGAGGTCTGTACACAACCCCTGTCCGGATTGTGGTGCCTCTTTCCAGTCTCCAAGGTGACCCACAGTGCCTCCTCTCCTCCCTGTTCTCTTTTGTTCAGTTGCTTTTATCCCTTCCTTACATAGAGAGCTACTCCTCCCCTCTTCCCCTGCCTGTCTTTCCTGTAGGTTATGTACCCTGGTATGTTAACATCCCAGTCATGGTTCTCTGTGTACCATGTTTCTGTGACTGCTACGATATCCAGGCATCCCTCTTCCATTAAGGCCATCAGCTCAGGAGCTTGTTGCCCAGACTACGGGCATTGGTACTCATTACCTCCATTTCCTGATGGCCTTACTCCCTTTGCCCCATCCCTGTCCTTCTTGCCTTTGTCACTTTCTCCATTTACCCCTGCCCTTCTCCCTATCGACATCTCTATGTCGGTGTTTGCCGCACTTACTACCTGATTATTTGGGGGCTAGGATTTCCCTGCTCCTTTCCAGTGCATCCCCCTTGGCTAGTTTAAAAGCTTGCCAATGAAGCATTTAAACCTATCACCTAGGATCCTGGTCCCCCTCCCGGACAGATGCAGCCCATCATGCCAGTACAGGCTTGCATCACTCCAGGTGGACCCCCAGTCCCCAGTGAAGCCAAACCCCTGAGCTCCACACCAGTTTTTCAACCACTGATTGAATCCCATGGTGTGGAACACCCCAGCCTCTCCTATGCCATAGATGGGTAGCACCTCTGAGAAGGTTACCGTGTGTGCTACTTGACTAAGGCCCCTCCCCAATTCCACAAACTCTTCCTGCACTTCTCTAATCCCTTTCTTAGCCAGGTAATTTGTCCCTAGGTGGACAATGACATCCAGCTCCCTCCCCTGTGCAACTGCTCCGGCAATCCTGAGGATTCGCTCCCTATCCCTCCAAGCCATGGTGCCAGGCAGGCACCTCACCTCCCTCTCCCCTTCCTCCCCCAGTTCTACCTTCCTAACAATGGAGTCCCCCACCAGGAGTTGTTTCTTCCCTGCAGGGTCCCCTGCCACCCTCCTGTGGGTCTCCTTTGTGGAGGTTCCCAGCATCCTCCTTGGTCTCCACTGTGGGTGCCTCCATAGAGGAACCACACTTTGCCAGAATGGCATAGGAATTGTGGAGAGGTACAATGGGAGGATGCATCTCTGTTCCACCACCCTCACCCTCCCTGAGCCCACTGTGGTCCAACCGCCTCTTTCTTGGCAACCTCTGAGGCAACGGCAGTGGCACTGGTGGTCCCTGGATGGAAGAGGAGGTCCCACAAATCCTGGCCAACTCAGCCTGGAGATGAGCAACCTCCTCCCTCAGCCCAGAGAGGTGCCTGCAGATGGAACAACACCGCATCCTCCAGAACATCTCCCGGAAGACTGCTGCTCCACAGCCACTGCACTGCACCACTCCAACCATGTCTTATTTCTGGCCCTTTAACTGTTTGCAATCCTTACTCTTTCATCTGTTTTTTTTTTCTCTCTCTCCTTACTTTCTGCCTGTGTGCTCTTTAAGCTCCTGATTGTCCTGTTCTGAGACAAGAATATCCTATATTTCACAGTAGACCACTTAGTTGCTCAGAGGCAGACCTCCAGCAGCTAGAGGGGGCCGGAGAGCTGCTCTTGCCCTTCTAGGATGGTGGGTCCTTGGTGGTTCTGTGATCACTCACTTCCTGCCCCTAAACAGGAAGTTCCTGTTGTCAGTCAAATCCTGTGCCTATAAAAATAGAACTAGCTTTGGGTGGAGGGAAGGAGGGCAATATAGTCCCAGTAGAGAAGTTCAGTCACACAGCAGTCCTTTCTCCTGGTGCCTTCTGCCAAGCTATTAGCTGAAACTTTCTAAGGCAGTCTTTAAATGTAGCTTCCTTCTAGCTAAGCTCTCCCCCTACTTACCAGATCTTTCTACAAGTAATTTAAACCTCACAGCAGTTAAGTCCTTTCAGTCACCTGAGATTTACACCTAGATAACTCTGCAGATACCCATTCAGTTCAGTTAACCCAAACACACACTTTTTTTTTGTATGTTAGTTTTTTTTACCCTAAATTAAAGGTCAAATACAAAAGTTCTTCTACTTTAATCCCAGCAGAGAAGTTCAGTCACACAGCAGTCCTTTCTCCTGGTGCCTTCTGCCAAGCTATTCTTTCTCCTGGTGCCTTCTACCATCTGGGGGTTATTGGAGCTGGCAGTATAATCGAGAGGTTTGAGTAACAAACTGTAAATGAACTGACAACATCTAGCAGACCTGGGTTTGATTCCCACAACCTCCACTTACATAGTGTGTGATTCTAAGCAAGTCACTTAACCTCCTCAGTGCTCCTGGGTTGTACCTGAAAACAGGCACTTGTGCCTAGTGGGCCTTACACGGTTATCAAAAAATTTGAAAAACTACCAATATATTTGTACTGCATCATACAGTAGTCAGGGTACCCTGTAATTTACCTTTGTTTTAGTCTGGCTGCAATGATTTTGTTTAGTTAAAGATAAATGTTCAGATACATGTTGTGTTTTATAAGCTTGTTTCTAGACTTCAGTCATATTTTTATTGTAATCTTTGCATGTGAGCATCTAGGGGTCTAGGGGTAGTTGCTAAGAGTGAGATCACTGTTAGCAACTACCTTATTCAAGTTTAAAATCAGCAGAACCATCCAAAAATCCTCAGCTGTTTGAATCAGAACTATTCTGAATGAAAGTATGCTGACAAGGAAAAACTTGCCCTGCCACTTACAGAAAGGCTTCATAGTTAGCACCCCATTTAAGTGAATGGGATAATGTGCACCTTTTCTCCCATCTTTTGTTTCAGTCTCTGTGGTAACAAAAGTTTTCTGATAGACTGCTTCAATACTGAACAAATGTTAAGTGTTTAAGTGTACTTATGCATGGCCAGTGGATTTTGAAATCAAACAAGACAAGGATTCAAAAGAAATCAGTGTCACTTAAAACCTTTGCCCTACCTTGCACTGCATCGTTTCAGCCAAACCCAAGTCTGCATGCAAAATTGTCATTATATTTGAGAGTATTTTATTAAAAATGTTAATACTTTTTACACAGTTCAATATAAAAACTCCAAAATTGCAAGAAATTATGAACATGTCAGTTTTTATGGAGAATGGTAAAAATTGCGGATTCTGAAAATAATTGCGGGCGCAATTTTCTAGTGGCCCTGCTTATAGGAACACCATAACTGAGAGAAGAGTATTTAAAGGGACACTGTCAACCTGTTTTTTATTATATTATTTCTAGTTAAAAACCTACATTCTATGATTGCTTACCTTCTCTAAAATTCTTTGATGTTGCTGTTTGTTTTTTCTGTCTCCTTGTTTAGTAGAACTGAAATGCATGCTAATGTATATTTATAAATAACCTTGTTTTGTTTACAATTCTGGATCTGTTCTTACTGCATAGTTCCTGAGGATTAGTAACACAGCCAAATAGTGCAGTCAATCATGAGGCAGTAGTCTCCTAAACTCCCACTGCTTCATGAGGGGCTAGACTGTGTTGTGAGTGTTCCCAAGTCCAGGAAAGATACAGTTGGAGCTGATAAAGGAATGTAAACAAACCTGTTATGGTGTGGTAATTCTAGCATGGTGGGCAGTCTACTTTTCACTTTTTAAAAGAAAAAAAGAGTCAGAATCAAACTACCAGCAAGATCAGCAAACTTTACAGAATGTTGGCAATCATAAAATGTGTTTTTCAAACTAGGGACACTTCAAGACCTTAGAGGGGTTGATAGTGTCCCTTTAACATAATAAATAACACTACTTCTAGGCATGCAAATCATGTGCAAAAAAATGTGAATGGGGCTACACAGTATAGCACACTACAATGTCAAATGAAGCAGCATCATTCAGCCACAAACATACATAGAAGCATAGAATTTGATGGAGAGAAAGACTGCTTGGCCAGTCTAGTCTGCCATTTCTCCATACATACATTATTACCACAGACCGTGCCTAATCTGCAGCTCTTTCTCCTTTCTCCCCCTCTTTTCCACTATGAGTTCCTTGTGCTTTTCCTGTGCATTCCTGAACCCCATCACTGTTTCCACCCACACCACCCCTGCTAGAAGGATGTTGCAGGAATCTACCACTCTTTCTGTGAAGAAGTACTTCTTCACATTTCTCCTGAATATACCCCCTCCAGCTTCATAGCATATGACCCTGTTCTTGAGCACCTTTTCTTCTGAAAAATACCACCCTCCTGCACCTTATTTACCCCTTGAGGTGTTTAAAGGTCTCAATCATATCCCCCCTTTTCTCTTCTGTTGAAAGGTGTACATATTGAGGTCCTTTAGTATCTCCTCAGAGGGCTTTTGATGTAGACCCTGCCCCATTTTAGTTTCTGTCTTCTGGACTGCCTCTAATCTGCCTATGTCCTTCCAGAGGTGTGCTCTCTGGAATTGGACACAATACTCTAGGTGGGGTCTTACCAGTGATCTATACAGAGGCAACATCACCTCCCTCTTTCTGCTGATAATACCCCTCCCTACTGTATGTATCCCAGCATCCTACTCACCCTACCTAATGCCTTGTCTCACTGCCAGGCCACCTTTAGATCATCTGATGTGATTATGCCAAGGTCTTTTTCCTCCATGGTGGTCATCAATGCCAGTTCACTCATTTTGTACTCCACACTTAAGTTTCTGTGCTCTATGTGCATTATTTTGCATTTTCTGCTCATACTTTCCACCCCCCCACCGAGCATCCACCTTATTGCAGATTTTGGTATCATCCACAAAGAGGCAGACCTTCCCTCCCAGCTCTTCTGCAATGTTACTTATAACGACATTAAAGAGGACCAGTCACAGCATTAATCCACAAGTCATACTGCTGGTCAATCTTTCTTCCTCTGAGTGAACTCTGTTTACCACTACCCACTGTTACCTATCCCCTGACCAATTTCTTATCCAGTTTACCACCTTTAGATCCACTCCTAACCTACCCAGCTTGCTTGCTAGTCTCCTGTGTGGAACGGTGTTGAACACCTTACTGAAATCTAGGTAGGCTACATCCACCGCTCCACTCTGATCTAGTTCCTTGGTCATCTAGTTATATCAGATTTGTTTGACATACCCCTCCCCCCCATGAAACCATGCTGCCTCAGGTCTTGAAACCCACTAGATTCAAGATATTCCACAATCCTTTCCTTCAGCAGTGATTCCATTAACTTTCCCTCCACCAAAGACTGGCTGACTGGCCCATAATTTATGGTCTCCTTCCTGTTACCACTTTTGTGTAGTCTGACTACGTTCGACTTCCTCCAGTCCTCCAGAACCACTCCTGTTTCCAGTGAGCTGTCAAACAGAACTGTCAGAGGTGCAGCCAGTATTTCCCTGAGCTCTCTCAATACCCTTGGATGCACCCGTTCTGGCCCCATTGCTTTGCCCACCTTCAGAGAAGCAAGTCCTTTCAGGACTCTCACCTCCAAGAAAGGACTAGTGTCCCCCTCCCTCCCTGCAAAGATTTTGTTACTTTTTTGTGGTTCCTCCCCTTCTCCTTCTCCTTCCTCTGTGAACACTGAACAAAAGTATTTGTTCAGGATGTCTGCCTTTTCTTTGTCCCCTCTGCACAGTCCCCCCCATTCCCTTTTTAATCTTACAATCCCACCCCTAGTCTTCCTCTTTGCACTTAAATACCTAAAAACTGTCTTGTACCATTTCATTATCTTCTGGGATATTCTTTCAGTTTATGCCTTTGCACTCCTTACTGCTTTCTATGCTTCCCTCTGATTACCCAATACACCTCCCTATCTTCCTTCCTCTGTATCTCCTTATACCTTCTGAATGCTAACCTTTTAGCTTTTACCTTTTCAACCACCTCTTTTGAGAACCACAGCAGTCTCTTTTTCCTCTTGCTTTTGCTCACTTGTTTGATGCATAGATGTGATGCCTTTACTATGCTCCCTTTTATCTTTGCCTACTGTTCCTCCACCCCACCCAGGTCATCCCCCCCAGTTAGGTCATCCCCAAGGCAGTAACCAATTTTTTTAAAAGCTGTTCTCTTGGGGTATGATATTCAGACTGCATCAGGCAGGGGTGCAAGCCTGGATGCAGCGCAACTGGGTTGCACCAGGGCGAGGACCAGGCGATATTCAACCGTACTGTGCCATGGCTCAGCACCGTTGAATATGGCACTGAGGGCCCAAGCATTGCGCATGGCTCAGTGACACAGCGCCAGGCACAAGAGGCAGTAGGGGAGCAGGGGGATGCACCAGTGCAAGTGTATTTGCGGTAGGCGCATAATCCCGATATTCAGAACTGCACATGCAAATGAGGGCATAATGTATGTAAGGTGCAAATGGGGCCATTTGCATGTCATTATGACATTTGCATGCAGTGTGCTGATCCCCCACGACAGACCTGTGCCTGGACCCTGCCAGGCTGCAGCCATTGGGAACCGATGCCCTGCAGTTCCCCCTCCTCGCTGCCCAATCATGGACGAATGTTAAAATAGCCCTGGTGGTCCAGTGGAGCCGATCCCCTCACCTGATCGCGTGCAGTAATATAAATGGAATCCTTGGTGGTCCAGTGGACCTTACCCCCTCACCTGATCGCAGGCTGTGCATTAAGTAGAATCCCTGGTGGTCCAGTGGCCCAATCCCCCCTGCCCGATCGCGGGTGTAAGTATTTCATAATCCCTGGTGGTCTAGTGGAACCCCCTCTTGCCCCATCGTGGGCACACACATATGAACCCTGATGGTGCAGGTCCAATGGTCCCCCCTCCCCACCCACCCTGCAGTCCCCACCACCCTGCACTCCCCAGTCAGCAGCAGGTGGCAGCACCCACCACAAGACACCTGGCTGCCCGCTGACTGACAATGTACAACTTGGCTTGTACGCCGATTGGTCCACTGCATGGACCAATGGGTGTGCAGACAAACTGTACTACACAGTCCCCAAATAGTGAATGAGTTCATTCACAATTTGGGTCTGTATACTGTTTAGTCTGCATGCCCATTGGCCCATGCAGTGGACAATAGGCACAGTCAAGCTGTACACTGTCAGTCGGTAGCAGCCGGACGGCTTATGGTGGGTGCTAGCCATCCACCACTGACTGGGGTGTGTGGGGTGGTGGGGATTGTACTGGGCGGTGGGAGGGGGAACCACTGGACCTGGACCATCAGGGTTTGTATGTGTGTGCCCACGATGGGGCGAGGGGGGGTTCCACTAGACCACCAGGGATTTTACTTAATGCACAGCCCGCGATCGGGCGAGGAGGTAAGGTCCACTGGACCACCAGGGATTTTATTTGTATCACTGCCTGTGATCGGGCAGGGGGTCAGGTCCACTGGACCCCCAGGGATTTCATTTATATTACCTCCCACTAGCGGGCAAGGGGGGAGGGTCCACTGGACCACCAGGGAGCTATGTGCACCTATATGGTTTGGGGAGGTCAGGCGCCACCCACAGGCAGGCAGTTGCTGTGTTGTGCCCTACAAAACAGCAGCCCATCTGTGGGTGTCCCTGACTTGTCTCTGTATTTTTGGCACATCTTTGAGCCCCCCAGGTGCGGGTGTGAATGCAGGGGTGCACCGTACACATGCGCCGCACATCCCGGGCTGAATATCGGGATGTGCTGCATATGCATGGGCACGCCCCCTGCCATTGTGTCACATACATTATAGATGCGCCTCAGTGCATCTGGGGTTGGGCAGCTCAGCTTGCCCTTTTAAATATCGCACTTGGGTGCACTGGTAGGTTGTGCATGGTGCAATCCTGTTGCGCCATGCACAACCCTTTTGAATATCCCAGCCTTGGAGTCCAACACCATCCCCATTATGAAGTTTGATTCCATAGCCATTTTTATATTGAACTACACTACACAGTGATCACTGGTCCCCTTGTGGCCTCCCACCTTGAAGTCTGCAACATTATCCCTGTTAGTAAGTACCAGGCCCAGTATTGCCCCATCACAAGTGGGTTCACTGACTAGTTGCCTGAAGAATGACCCCTGCAGAGAGTCCAGGAAGTCCAGGCTTCTAGCTGAATTTACTGCTGTGAGGCTCAAATCCACATCTGGAAGGTTGAAGTCTCACCTGTAGCATTTACACTTTTTCTGCAATTTTGCCAATGTCTTCCACAAGTATCTTATCTAACACCTCACCCCTGTGCTGGAGGTCTGTAGATCACACCAGTGTGAATAAAGGCTCCATTCCCCTTCTCCAGGGAGGCCCACAGTACCTCTTCCTCCCCCTCTGTTCCCTGTATCTCCATGACTTTTATGCTTTCCCTCACATAAAGTGCCACATCCCCTCCTATCTTTCCCTCCCAGTCCTTTCTGAACAGAGTATAACCTAGTATGACCATGTCTCAGTCATGGTTTTCAGTGCACCATGATTCAATAATGGCCACAATACCTACTGTAGGTCGACCTGTGCCATTATGGCCTCTAGGTCCAGAATCTAATTTCCTAGATTTCTTGTGTTCGCACCATTGGCCTTACAGATTTTTTTTCCCCTCTGCTTGTTATATTCCTTTTTTCCTTTTTGACCTCTCTTCTTCCCCCGTCTCTTCATAATGCTCCCCTCCCTTTCCCCCTTTATCTCTCCCACCCTGCTTCCTTTATTAGTTTGCACCCTGGGGGATTCCACTATACTCGGGTTCTCCTTACTCTCTACTTAAGCCTATTGGGGGGGGGGTGCAGTTTCTAACTCCCCAAAGCCTTCTACCACCCCTCTTGGCAGAAAATCATAAGAACTAGAAAGCAATCAGTTACAGAGTTACTGTAGTGCTATTGAGTATCTAGCTTGGATAATGAAAATAAATAATAGGAATACCCAAGAAAGGGTATATGCTAAACACTAGTGTAGTGGACTGAGAGTACTGGCACAAACCTTGAATGTGTGGGAAAGAAAAGAGCTCTTAGATTATGGGTCTCATAAAGGAACACTTACTATAAATGAAAACAACATAGAAAGAGTCTCCCCAGTTATATAGTTTAAATTGGACCCAATACTGCTGACATAAAAAAGGCAGGAATTAGACTATTTTCTGAATTAGACAAACAGTAAAATGTAAAACTGTCATATTGCTATAAAGGAAAAAGCATTTGCGGGCAGCTTATTATCCAGATCTAACTCTTGGCAACAGCTTACTGTAATTTGTGAGGGAGCCCAAACTGAATGGGACAAGTAAGAAACAGATAGTAAGCACAGAGACATTTCACTGACAGCAGTCATCTAGTTGAGTCACACACATTTCAACTAAGATTGAATATAGTATCTATGGGTAGCAGCATAGATTAAGTCATGCTATATGTAGGCGTAAAGCACAAAGACACTACAAAACAGTAAAGAGCAACACTCACCTTCACGGAGTGTTAAGAGTTACTGCACAAGTTTAACTGTGGAGACCAGGAGCAGCATGAAGCTGTTACAGACACACAAAGAGTCAAGTGTACAAACAACCAGTCATAGTGCAACAGAGGACACTAGAAATTGGGCTGTGTGGCTGGCTGATAGCCGACTCCCACAGCTGACACACACATAGTGTGACGCCCTTGGAGCTGTGGCCCTTAGCGCACCGAACTGCAAATGTAGAGGACCGCTTGGGCAGTGCTCTGTAAATCAGCAGAGAAAAGCATGAATTGGCTGCTCTGTGTGGATCATCCAGGCTGGAGATTGTGGCCGAGTCGGGGCCAGTGCAGGGCCTTGGTGGCAGGTTCATTGGCATCAGAAGTGGCATAGAGGGGAGTCCTGAATTCAAGATGAAACCTCTTCTTTGACTCAATGTAGTCAGCAGCTCAAAAGAAAAAAATGCAGTGCATGGCTATGCTTTTAAACAGGCATCGGGTGAGGAGGTCTTTGAGTCAAGAATGAAAGTGGATCCTTGAAGCATTCCCTAGCATTGATTGGCTGCTCTGTGTGAGGTGTCCGGGCTGGAGATTGTGGCTGAGTCGGGACAAACATAACTAGATATGTCAGTCTTGAAGTAAAGTATTGCTTTTTACAGCATGCCTATCAGTCATGTTGTAAAGAGCAGGTAGAAAACTTAATGAGTAAATGTGGAAAAAAACGACTTCAGAAATAAAAGTTACAACTGACTACTTTCTGCTAGTTTTGGCACTACTACCGTAGCTCTTTAAAGCATCAACTAGGTTGGCAGCACAAAGTGTCAAAAGTGGGAAAATGGAAAGATAGAGTAAAATGTCCACTGAGCATGGCTGAATCTGTGCCTCCTCAGAGCTAAGTGGAGTGCCCGCTGCAATAGGGAGTCAGTTACCACACCTCTCAACCTCCAGCCTTGTAAATCAGGGACAAGGCTTAAAAAAATCAGGGACTAAAAACCAAACTCAGGGACATATTTTCAAAATTGGTGTTATCCACTCAGGAAGCTGGTAGACTAAAGGGCTTAGTGTGAAATGCATTTTCTAAGGAAGAACAAGTCTGCAACTTCAATGTTTGACATTATTTTGTGCTTACAACCCCCACTGTTTTAAAAAATCAGAGACAGTTGAGAGGTATGTCAGTTACTATACCAGTGTTAAAGTGCTGACTGTAATGTCACTGATTGCACTGTATAGCCACTGCACTGACTTTGTGGTACACTCCTTTACCACTGTATTCACTTTCTTATTTTAAGAACTACACTCAAGTACCACTGCAAATGCGTTGTCATTTTTTCTGTTGCAGTCCTTTATCACTGTATTGACTATTATTAGAGGCACACTTCAGTATGCTGCAGTAGAACTATAAGCACACAGAAATGTGGCATGGCTGCCACCACTGAGTAGTGTGATGAGATCTCACACTTGAACCAACAACTCCTCCCAGTGCACTCTCCGAGTGAACCAAACACTTCCACACACAATTTAAAGGGAGTACAAATGTATTTAAGAGCAGAAGCCCTGTATGTGAAGGGTTTGGGGAATGAAATCCCAGGAGACTACGTGTACTGACATTTTGGTTAATACTGAGCCCCCGTCAGCATGGGAAATGGAGTCAGGGGTGAGGACCACAGTAAATCAGGCCATAGGTTAATGCAGCTGAGCAAAAGGGGCTCAAGGATATTTGTTAGGGATAGAAGTTGGTAGGTGAGCACAGTGTCAAGCAGGGCCAGAAGTGATCTAGGGGAAACCAACTGAACTGTGGGGGCAAAAATAGTGTTTGTGCCATTTACTTGTGTGTGTGACATAGTGCTTGGTGACTGGTGTTGTACGATGCACAGAACTCCATGGATGTGAAAATGCTGGTGTTAATGTATGAAAACCCAGCATCTGGAATGCTTTATTTGCACTCACCTATACAAGATAACTCATCCCTCAGTGATTTAGAGAGTGCATCCAGTGGTACTCTTCCCCCAGCTGGCAACACTCACAGCTCTCCACAGTCAGTCATCTAATTACATCTAATTAGAATATCATGGCACAAGATTACAGTACCAATATCAAAATGCACCATCTCCACATATATTAGTTATATGACTACACTAGTTCTCATCTCCACGCCCATCTCACATACCACCATACAGTTATATATGTATGTCTTTAATCTGTTTTCACATACACCCTAAAATATACACTGAGCAGGAAGTAGCATTGCAAGACAATTCAAAAACATCTTGTGATGCATTTTCCCATCCAGTACACATTGAGCTGCAACTGTACTGTGGATCACAGGCTTTCAATGGTGGAACAGTACTGGACAGTGGCATAAGTGAGATGGGCATGGGGGTGGGACTCAGCACCCTTGGCTGTTTATGCAAAACAAAAGATTTGTACAGGTGTTTTTAAAGTTGTTAATAAGATACATCAGCTGGCTTGGTGGCATCAAGGTCTGAAGCATTGACTGCCTTACTTCCTGCCATGATGGCCACTCATGTGGGAATGATCTCAGACTGCTGGGGGTTAGCCAGGGTTGGAGAGGATTGAGCATCCCAAGGACTGCGTTCCTCCCATAGTGATGGTAAGCCAGCCATCTCAGCCTCTGACTTTCCCTGGGTGGAGGCCTGGTGGTAGTGCAGACTATGAACAACTCAAAAGGAGGGGCCATGGCTCTGGAGGGCATGCACACCTCCATGGACACATCCTTACATGTCGCTGCAGCAGTGGAACGGACAAAATCGAAAATGAGGACAGGCCGGCTTTATGAAACTCTGCCTGCACCCCCTTGGCCCACGTTACTGCCCAACCAATTGAGCAATCTGGATATGTTTTCATGCAGGAACCCAATGTGGCCCATCACCTGAAACGCAAAGAAACCACAAGGAGCAGTCTGCTCCAGACAAGGCCTGTCTAAGTCTCTACTGTTTCTGGAGTAAAGGACTTACACACCACATATACTGTTCAATTTTTACAACTTTTATTTAATAACCATTGGTCACGGTACTGTTAAATTTGCCTGCCAATTTTTTGAAGGAAAAATTCCTCTTCCTCATGGCAGTAGTTACTGACCCAATGATTTTCTGAGCAAAGCAAACACTTTTTCATAATATTATCCTAATTCCTTATTTTTAAATGTTTTCAGCCATGTTGGCATACCCCATGAGATCCTGTCAGTTCATGTGCTCTTTCCCAGCTTCAGCAGGATGAACAAGTCAGTGCCCTGTCTGACAGTGATGGGTAGGGAAGATGGACATTGTTTGTTGGGGTGGGGCTGACAGCCTGCATATCTTCCCAAGGCAGTAAAAACCATTGTGGAAAAAGGGAAAAAAAAGTAAAGTATGGCATATGCCTTGGGCATTCATGGGAATAAGTGGGAACTAGAGTTGTGTATACTTTTTCCTGAACATAATGGACAAATAGTATGTTATGATCCCCCAAAAGGTGGCAAGGCAGTTGGTAGGGCCAATGAGATGTTGGGGTACATAGGAAGGGTTATCATTAGCATAAGGAGAGAGGTGGTGTTACCACTGTATAGATCACCAGTAAGACCCCACCTTGAGTACTATGTCAAGTACTGGAGACCACATCTCAGAAAGGACATAGGCAGAGTGGTGGTTGCACAGAGGAGGGCAACTAAACTGGCGCATGGTATGCATTAGAAACCCTATGATAAGAGACTGAAGGACCCCAAGATGTACACCACGAAAGAGAGGAGGGAGAGAGGGGATATGATAAAGACCTATAAATATCTCATGGGGTAAATAAGGTGCAGGGAAGGAGTATGTTTCAGAGGAAAAGATGCATGAGAAAAAGGGGACATGCAATCAAACTGGAAGGAGGTAAATTCAAGCGAGAGATGTGCAGAAGTACTTCTTCACTGAAAGAGTGGCAGATGCCTGAAACCATCTTGCAGTGGAATTGGTGGGAACAAAAACAGTGGTGGGATTCAAGAATGCCTGGGATAGACATAAGAAAATCTTACTGAAAAGCAAAAGGTGAGGGAGCTGGAGATCAAAAAAGGGTCTGTGGTGACAGTATAGGCAGAGAAAAAATGAGCAGACTGGGTGGGCAGAGCTGTCCTTATATGCCATCAAATTTTATGTTTCTGTGTTTCTGTTTGGGCATTTATTATTCAATATTCAGTTGTGTGTAAGCAGGTGGAAAAAAGTACATGACCTTATCCCTTAACCTGGTGGCCAGCGTTAATCCCCTGGCTACCCTCTCAGCCCATTTCAATCATTTCCCACCTACCGCCCCTTTCTCCAGGGAGTGCCAGAGATAAAGGTATTAAATTGGCAGGTACTGGCACTCTGCCAGGATACTTTAGTCTCTTTGAAATTTACCCTCACCTTAACTTAAATAACCATTATCTTTCATACAAGTTTTTATTTTAGTCCTCTCCTCTTGACCCCATTACTTTAATTCACATATTAGACATACAAAATATTGTCACACTTTGTTATTAATACTGTAATTCATGTTATACACATAGGCAGGCTACCCCTCACTGATAGACATAGACTGCATAAAATGTAATTTTCACTAGTGCGCATGCAGAATAAAGTCCCAAACTGTTTACTGAGAGGTTGATAATTAGGGAAAAGCATGCATCATTCAATCAATCAATCAAAACTTTATTTTTAAAAGGCGCTTTTCTCAAACCAAAGCGCCTGTACAGTTTCATAAGACAATAAATAAACAAGATTTAAAACTATTATAAATCATTAAAAGCTATACTAAAAAGGTGGGTCTTCAGAGCTCCTTTAAAGCTTAGGACAGTCAGGCTATTTCGCACCTGATGAGGTAGAGAATTCCACAGGGTCGGGGCCATAAAACTAAATGATCTAGCCCCTAAAGTTTTCAAACGAACCCTGGGAATCTCTAGTAATCCCTCGTCAGTGGATCGGAAGGGGCGTGAAGGACAGTAGGGGCAAAGGAGCTCTTTCAGGTAAGTAGGTCCCTGGTCATGTAGGGCTTTATAGGTCAGCAAACCAACCTTGAAGGTGATTCATGAAAACACTGGCAGCCAGTGCAGTCCGCGGAGCACAGGCATTATATGGCTGATCTGGAAGATCCAGTCAATCAACCTGGTCACGGATTCTGCACTAGCTGCAGACGGCGGTTCAACCCCGTAGCCTTAGGTACAGGGAGTTGCAATATTCAAGGCGGAGGTAACGAAAGCGTGGATCAACGTTGGAAGATCCTCTGGAGGAACCAGGTGCTTCACCCTGGCGATGTTCCTCAGATGGAAAAAGGGAGTTTTGACCACCACTGACACCTGAGATTTAAGCATCAAGTGGTCATCAATTATTACGCCAAGATTCTGCACCTGATCTGAGGTCGTCAGCTGAACGCCCCCAAGCCATAAGCATGAGAACGACCCATCCGGCAAACCCGCCTCACAGTGACCCTTGTCCACGACCAACACCTCAGTTTTCTCAGGGTTTAACCTCAACCAACTCCCATTCATCCAGTCTTGGATTTCGGCAAGGCAGTTATTAAATACCGACAAGGCAGCATCCTGGCCGGGCACAAAAGACATATACAGCTGGGTATCATCAGCATAGCAATGAAAACCCAGACCGTATCATCTTATAATCGCTCCCAATGGCAGCATATACACCGCAAACAACATAGGCGCTAGAATAAAACCCTGCGGTACCCCGCAGGATAGGGAGACTGATGTTGAGGAAAAAATTCCCGACACCACCCTCTGAGTCCTACCCTCGAGGTAAGATCGAAACCACCTGAGGACCATACCAGATAATCCACAGATGGACCGCAGACACTCTAACAGCACACCATGGTCAACAATGTCAAATGCTGCAGAGAGATTGAGAAGTACCAAGATAGAATGGGTCCTACGATCTTTCGCTATTAGGAGGTCATTTAGTACCCGAACAAGTGCTGTCTTGGTACTATGCCTTTTCCTAAATCCGGACTGGAGAGAGTCGTAGATATTGTTGTTGGTCAGATGATCATCCAACTGCACTGTGACCATCTTCTCAATAACTTTACCCACAAAGGGTAAGTTAGAGACTGGTCTGTAATTTGCTAGACAGTCTGGGTCTAAGGAGGACTTCTTTAAAAGAGGCTTAACTATAGCCTCTTTAAGGGGGATCTGGAAAGATCCCCATCTCCAAAGACTTCCAGACTAGCAAAGCCAGGACTAGGCCAATTTTATCCACACAATCCACTAAAAGGTGTGTGGGGCCAGGGTCCAAATCACAGTTGGTTGGTCGCAATGCTCGGATGACCATCACAATATCATCGATTGTGGTGAGGCTGAAGTCAGACCATGCAAACTGAGTGTTTGACATCTCCTGCCGACCATCACCGCTCCCATTGGAGAGGGAAGAACGGACGTCTGATCTGATTTTGGCAACCTTATCTGCAAAGAAGAGAGCAAACTCCTCACACCATTCTGGAGAAAAGGTTCTTCTGGGCTGAAGACAGACTGGATTGCACAGTCTGTCCACAGTCCGAAAGAGATGAACTGGTCTATTCTGTGCAGCCTCTATTTCTCTGGACAGGAATTCTGCCTTCTTACGAGAGATTGCGGATTGATAGGCCATATAATGGTCCATCAAACTAAGTTTGTCATCATCCAGACCAGACTTCCGTCAACGCCTCTACAGCCTTCGTCCAACCCTCCTCAACTTCCTCACGGTCTCATCAAACCATGGAGACCTGGGGCGAAGAGTGAGAGGACGAACACGAACAGGTGCAATAGAATCCAGGGCCCCTGTCACCGCCTTATTAGAGGCATGTACTAGGTCATCTGGATCCGAGCAATCTATCGATAGGCCCAATAGGTCCAGTACCGCCATCAGGTCATCCGGGGACACACCCCTTAAAGGGCGGTACCGGA
Source organism: Neoceratodus forsteri (assembly GCA_016271365.2). NCBI lineage: Eukaryota > Metazoa > Chordata > Ceratodontiformes > Ceratodontidae > Neoceratodus > Neoceratodus forsteri. The sequence goes on along the minus strand of CM028136.1, from coordinate 117,725,841 downwards.
CCATCTCCGAAGGGGCTGACCTAATAGGGGTGGCCTCAAAACTGAACCTATTGGAGTGATGGTCGGACCATCCGAGTGGTTCCACCACCAAATCGGATATCCCCATCCCCAGAAGGAACACCAGGTCCAATGAGTGTCCACCAATATGGGTCGAGGAGAAAACAACCTGTGTGAAGCCCAGTGATATCATCAACTGGAGGAAGTCTTGACCAAAACGTGAGAGTTCATCATCGACCCAAGCATTGAAGTCCCCCAGAACCAACCATCTGGGGGATCCCAATGTCAGGTCAACAATGAAGTCTGCGACTTCCTGCAGGAAAACATTCTCGTCACCTGGTGGACGGTATACGTGAAGTATCCTGCACCCTACACCCTCACCCAGAACACACTCAAAGGATCTGGTGACTCCCACCGGTACCTCCACCAGGTCCAGTTCTGACTTAAAACAAATGGCAACACCCCCGTCCCTATGATCCTGCCTCAGGCGGTGTATCACCGAGAACCCAGCCGGAACTGCTGCTGCTAAAACTGGCACAGCATTTTCATCCAGCCACATCTCGGTGATGCACACCAGGTCAGCTGACCCAACAAGATTGGCTATGATGGCCATCTTGTTTTTAATAGACCTAGCGTTGCACAACACCGCCCAAGTAGGATGAGCCTCCGAAGATGACTACCTTACCTGCTGATCATGATCAGAACCCTTGGGTATGGGCACCAAACAGGGAGAACCCCTTTCCTGTGCCCATTTCGCCCCAGGGCGTCTCCTTGACCTCACTATCCCTATCCGCCCGCTCCTTTCCATTCCCCCCCCCAGGCCCAGCTCCAACCCTCCTCCTCCTCCTCACAATCCCCAGAGCCCTACATTGGGAAATGCATGTCTCATGGACTTGGTTTCCACACGTATAGCTACAGCAAGAGCAAGGAACTTTTTTAGTTTTTAGGCACTACTAGTATGGAATTCCCTCCCTGAGATTTTTTGACAACAGGGAAGAAAATCTCCCACCTCTGGACACATGAAAGCATGGTTCCTAGCAACTTTGTTCCAAAAGTTTGAAAAATGTAGGGAGGGTCTAACTAAGTTTGCCTACAATTCAGATTTGTGTAGAGAGTCTCCATTACGTATTATGCCGTAATGTGTATGTTTGATTGACAGTAGAATTAATTATAATGTATGTGCTTCAATTGACTGTAGCCTCAACTTACTTAACATATGCTTTACATGATGTACTAAGTGTAGCTAGTTCTTTTAAAAGTGCTTTTGTACTGTATATAAATATTTTATATTTATGTAACAGTGGTGTGTAGGTGTGTAGGGCGGTCATTGCAAATGAGCCTCACTGAATGACTTATTCCTAAATAAACTTGATGGGGGGCTAGTGGCAATAAGTATTCCAGGACTGTAAGGCCCCCACTCCCACTGTGTACATCACCTGGCTGCTGCTGCACTGCTTTTTTCCATAAGTAAGAGTTCTAGGTAAGAGTCCTATGGCCATTAGTAAAAGTAGTGATTACTATTATGGAATCAGAATCCTTCAGTATCAGAGGAGTGAGCTTTAGTGAGGAGCATGATCATGAGGGACGGGCAGGGCAGTTGTCATAGCAGTGCTATGCAGCCAATCCTTGGGGTCAAGGCTGTGACTGTGTAGGTCAAAGTTGGGATAATAGGGTTTGGGAGCTGGTCATGGCAGTGATATTGTTTTTCTGAGGGGTGAATGCTGTGATTAAGGAGGTCAGAGCTGAGACACTAGGGTATGATAGTGGGTCAGAGACAGGACACAGTAATCAATTGGGGCTGAAGACTGTGATTGATGGGGTCAGGGTTGCAGTAGGGATGGTAAAAAACTGTGATGGTATGATAACCATGACATGTAATACTGTGAATATTCTGAATTCTGCGGTGTTAGGAAAGTACTGTAGGTACTTGTGTGCAAACCAGTCTCTTAAAACTCTTGCATCACAAAGAGACTGTGTGGAATATGACACTGATTCAAAAATTAGTTTAATAACTTAAAAACTGTGTATATTGTGATCAACAGTTACCACAGTTTCAAAAACTGCCCACAATATTAAAGCTTTATTTTCCAATACCATGGTGTGCTGGCAAAATCATGGACTTTTGCACCTTACTTGCAATACCAAGGAGTGGTGTAACTTACTGACAACATGAGGAAACAATGCTTCCCACTGCTGGCCCCAACAGGCAGCACGCCCTAGTAGCCACAGAAAAGAGCCACCCAATCCATAAGCAGCACCAAGAAGTAGTCCAACCCACTTATAAGGAGTGACAAGGTTCACATCATCTGCAGCTTCACGGAGATGCACACACCACCTGCAGTGCCAAGGAGTAGCGCTATCCACCTGTAGTACCAAGAAATGGCATGGCTCACTTCCTCAGTAGTATCAAGGAGCAGCACACACCAGGTGCAGTTACCAAGCAGTAATAAAGCACCAAGGAATGGTGCCACCTACTGCAAGCTCAAAGGAGTGACATACCTAACACATAAACCTTTCTAGTCCAGAGCAGTAGAATATATAATATCTTTGTCTTTTTTGCAATGACCATTTGCATAAGTCTCTTCTTTAGAAGATATTTGAAGTTACATTCAAAATCTTTAGAATGGAATGTTTATCGGCTGCTATAAAAGCCAATATGATTACCATTGCCAGTGCCTTTAACAACCACTTTGCTAACTTACCTGCTTTTGAAGATCAACCCTCTCCTTCACATGAAAATATTCCTACACAAGAACATCCTCCCTCCACCTCTTTCTACCTCTGTGTTGTCATGAGAGGTGAAGTCATGAGGCTCCTAAACTCCATCTCAGCCTGCTGAAGTATTGACCCTGAAGGGCTTGAGCCAAGGTTACTCAAGACTGCTGCCCAATTCCTTGCCGCTCCACTTACCAGACTTTTTTAATATGTCTTTAACCACAGCTACTGTCCCTAAGAACTGGAAAGTGGCCAAAATAGTCCCTGTGTATAAGAAAGGTGACCCTAACAGCCTTACAAATTATAACCCAATAGCTATCCTGCCTGTCCTCAGTAAACTGTCAGAGAAACTTGTTGTCCTCCAGATCGCAGATCACATCAATAAATATTACCTGTTATCCTCTGCACAAGACAGGCTCCATAGCACCTCCATGTCACTCACTCAACTCACTAAGGATGTCAAGCTGGGCATGGACAAGGGAACATATACTGGCTCTGTCTTTATTGCTCTAACCAAAGCTTTTGATCTTGTAAGCAACTCACTACTTGAATCCAAACTTTCCTCCCTAGGCATTTCCCCCACAGCATTCATATGGTTCTCCAGCTGTCTAAGTAACAGGCAACAATTTGTTAAAGTCAATCAGGCTACATCCACACAAACAACAATCAACATAGGAGTGCCCCAAGGCTCCATTCTCATCCTTTTCTCCATTTTCATTAATGATGCATCCAAAGTTCCATCCTATTGTAGCACTATCTTATATGCTGATGATAGGGCACTATATACTAGCTCCAACAGTATAACTGCAATTAACTCTCAGCTGAATTCAGACTTTGATACTTTGGGAGATTACAGACCTGGCTAACTCATGCTAAGCTGGGGGCTTTAGCACGGAGTTGATGTACTGTGAATGTTATTTGTATCATGATGCTTGTCCCTTCCTGTTAAAGCTTCTTTGAAAAATTTAATAAACTTTGAATAAAAAAAAAATGACCTAGCTAACTCAAAATGGATCTATGACGCCGCAGCAACAACTTTACTGCAGCATGACCTTACAGAGAGGGATTTATGTCAACTGCAATTGCAGTCGGCATAAACTCCTCCAAGAAAACTGTTTTTTTCCCAGGGGCTTTGCCCCCAACCCCCCCATGTGGAGGGTTCTTCTCCCTGCACCACCCATAATAAATGTAATCAACTCTGAGTCGGAGATGATTCGATGAGGGGGTGCAAGATCCTGTGAAAGCAATGACAGGGTCCCACGGGGACATTACAGCAGCAACAGTGAATTGGTGCTGTAGTGTCATTCACTGTTTGACTTCTCACTGTGGAGACAGTATACAGTTCAAAATCACCTTATTCTAAACACCAACAAAACCCAGTCCATCCTCTTTGGGTCCTAGCCTAAGCTAAAGGCTTGCCCCGATGGCCTGACCATTAACTGCTCTGATCGCTGTCTCCTGTCTACTACCACTTTGTTCAGATATTTAGGTCTTACCCTGGACCCTGCACTTGATTTCAACCAGCATATCTCAAGTGTCTATATGCATGTTTACACAGTCAGCTTTGTAGCACCCTATCCCTTGCACATTGGTTGATGTGCTTTTTCATCTGACTCAGGAGTGGGGTTGTGATCTGCCGTGAGTGTATTTTCTGGCTGTGTAGACAAATTCAAATGCTCACAGTGATGAATTCCATATATGTCTCATCATGCATTATTCTCCAGCCATTTCCTGGGGCTGAAACCAGGAAGTGCTGCTCAACAAAGCGTCCGGTGGGACCATACAACAGCTGGCTTACAATTGCTTTGTTTTTTCCACTCTGGCTTGAGTTCTTGTTGTTCATCATGTAGTTTCCTCAATTCAGTTGTGCATTTTGTACCCTGCCCTGGATTGCACAAATAAAGGTGTTGCTATCAATCATCTCAGGAGGTCAGTGTATTTATTGTGGTATCACAACCCCCCACCCACCTGCAAAATGAACTAAAAATTGAAATAGCCCATGATTCTAAACAAAGGGTCCACTTGTGCCGGCACTTCCTGCATGCAGATAGCCATGGCAAGCAGCGGAAGTCATCGGAGATGCATTAGAGGGGATGTCAGCAGGGGCAAACCATGCCCTAGAATCCTGAACACAGTGTGGCACCACTGGTTGTGGTCTAAACAGGGTGCAGGGTAAACATGCCATGTGCATGAAATGTGGACCCATGCAAGCCGGGAGCTTAAGGGGACACAAATCAATCTCGCTGTGTAAACATGCTTTCTAAGTCTGTGAATACCAAACTCAGGCTGGCCTATAAAATAAAATATACTCTTAACTCAGGCTGCTAAGTTTGCAATAGCCTGGTGAATCCTGCTACCCAACCTTAGATATTATACAGCCTTACTCCTTCCTATCTGTCCAGCGCTTCCAATCTAGACAAATGGAATGCCTCCTACAATAATATATGCTGTTTTGCCTTTTCCACTTCCAGGCTAACACATCACAGCACACTGTATACTAAACAGGGGTGGTCATCCTCTCCCTCTCATCGCCTATTTGCACTTGGTTGTATGATTGATAAAGTTATTAGGTCTTCCAAACCTGCTACTCTTGCAGCCTCCTGACTCCCTAGGACCAGTCCAATGCCTTGTGTTCCTGTGGTCAGTCACTCTTGGCGTCACCTACAGCAGATGCTCCACCAAAATGAGTGAACAGACCTTTGCCACTTTCACCCCCACAATGTGGAATGCCCTTTCACCTCACCTCTGAGTCACTCAGTCCTGCTACAGTTTAAAACAAACTCTGGCCAGAGCCAATAGAGCTGTAGCTGAGGAATTTGAGGTAAAAATATTTTAAATTTGTTTCTTAATATTTTTATACCAAATTTTCAAAATTGCCTTGTTATGACCCTGCCTCATGAAGATGGGCAGAGAAAATGTTCAACTACTGGTATAAAGGTGATTTTGCCCAGGGACAGTGAAATCAACTTTTGGGACACTAAAACACATTTTGGGTAGGAGTTGAGAAATGACAAGTATCACTTTCATGAGGTGCTGTAAAGAAATGGCTACTGTATGTTGAAAATTTGGGGTAAAAATATTGAATATTACCAAACGTACAAGACTGCATTTGCAAAATTCAGTGTAGGCTCATGACTTTGTTAAATTTCAATATTTTTATGCCAAATTTCCAACATAGTATTCTTTGACCCCACCTTTTGAACAAGGGCAGAGAAAATGTTCGACTCCTGCCTGAAAGGTGCTTTTGCATAGGAACTGTGAAGTCACATTTGGGATGTAAACAAAAAACATTTTGGCCAGGATTCTAAAATTGACAGCTACCATATTCATGAGGTGCTGGAAAGATATGTCTATGTTGAAAATTTGGGGTAAAACTATTGAAAATTACCAAAGTTATGAGGCTGTATTCACAAAATTCAGTGAAGGTTTATAATTTGCTGTATTTTAATATTTTGACACCAAATTTTTAACATGACCTTCTTATGATACCACCTCGTGAACAAGGGCAGAGAAAATTCTTAACTCCTGCCCGAAAGGTGATTTCATGCAGAGACCATGAAATCACCTTTTGGGGTGTAAAAAAAAAAACATGTTGGCCAGGATTTGAAAAATGGCAGCTGTTACATTCATGAGGTTCTGTAAAGATATAGCTACATTGCAAATCTGTGGTAAAAATTTGACAATTACCAGTTGCAAGGCTGCATTAGCAAAATTTACCTTAGGCTCATAACTATGTTGTTTTTTAATATTTTTACACTAAATTTTCAACATACCCTTCTACAACCACACCTAGGGGCAGAGAAAATGTTCAGCCCCTGCCTGAAAGGTGATTTTGCACAAAATCACCTTTTGGGACAGATTTGCCTAACAGTGACATTGTTCATGAAATGGGGTCCTAAAGAAGGCATGTTGAAAATTTGGGCCAAAAACATTCAAAAAATGCCCAAGTTATGCCTCTAAATTAAAAACCCCATTGAAATAAATTGAACAGCATACATGTTTCTTCAGTTTGTGGTCTGGCTTTGAAGAGTGAAGACATGTCTGCGGTCCAGAGAGGATTATGGCGTTGGACCACCAATCAGTAAAATAGGGCTGGGGGGGTGCTCAGTGGAAGAGTGGGGTGGGGGTCAGAAGTGGTGCAAAAGACATCAATGGATTTTTTTTTTGTTACAGGTTAAAACAAAGAAAAGCAAAAAAGGACAGAGATGCCGGTGAGCACTGTGGCATTGAGAATTCTGATTTCTGTGCAACTCCAGCTATATATTGCACAAAATAAAATCCTGCATACCAGTTTTACTCTGTTATGACTGTGGCATCAGTGAGCATGTTTGCTTGGTTTGTGAGCATGCACAGGATGCCTGAGCATGAGATACAGTAAACAATTGCTGTAATTTTCTTTTTCTGTTAATCTGCCCAATGCAGTACAATTGTGGTCAGGACAAAGCACATTTGAAACTAAAAGCCTGAGCAGCTGGCTAAGAGCAGGAGGGATGTTGTAATGACATACAGCTGTTCACTTTTGATTTTTATTCCTATAATTTACAATTTTGTTATTCTGTAATACAGACAAATTAACTGAAGCACTGGGAAATCAAAATCAAAATAATAAATAACCACGAATGTGAGGTAGTGGAGGGGGGACCAAGGATTCCTGCACTGGGTGATTGGGCACCCACCAGTGCCACTATTTTGTTTCTGGGGGTGGGGTGGTGGGTTCTGAGAGGGAGGGTTTGGTGGGGTGTTATGTATTTCAGCGGTCATTGACCACTGAAAGAAAAAACAATAGTGCAAATGCGGAGTGTTCCAAGGCTGAGGTGACTTTTTTGGTCACTCTAACATGTTGTGCATTCACAAAGAATGCAGGAGTGCATTTTTTTTCTCAAAGCAAGAGGTCTGCAGGGCCCACTACAGCCCTAAAAAGTACTTTACAAATTCTTAAGCAACTCTTAATGTCTGATCTTGCAACTGACTCCCTGTGTTCTTTGTTTTATTGATCCCACTGTTATTTTGTTTCTCTCTGGCTTCAGAGGTTAGTATTCTCACAGTAATAGGTGTCCCTTATCTCTGAATTCTACTGGCTGAACAAATATATTTACTAGTTTTCTCTTGCTTGTTTCTCCTTTGTATTCATTGACTCAGATAATGCTCAAAATGTTATGCTTTATACCTCATCCCTCCTATAACTGTATTGTTTTCTGCTGACTCATTGTTCTACTGTTGTCTTAATAGTTCTGTAACCTCCCAGATTGTGCCTAAAAATAGGCAATGTGTTGTCTAGTGCACTTACCCAGTCAACAAATACTAAATAAATAAATTAAAGTCCAATGGTAGCATTTTGAGTAATATGCAGGATACCTGTATAAGGGAGTGAGAGCGGGACTCTACTTGTCGGTATCCCAAGAGTTGGGCATGTTGCCCATGGCAGTGCTAACTGGCACAGTAAGAGGTCACCACCTTCCTCTCCCATAGTGAGTCATAGTGAACATTCTATCTGGATTGGCATTGCAGAAAAACTATCTCATACTGTAATTGTGCTGCAGATTTAAAATTAGCTCCTTAGAGCTGCAAATCACCCCTTCATTGCACAGCACTTTTTCTTGAGTTGCTGCTAAAATAGAGTAAACCCCCACCTATCTCAGCCCTGCCACCATCCCCAGAAAATCATTAGAAGTTCCCTAGTCACCCAGTAGCAGAAAAGTTGTTCTTTAGACAGTTCAATGCAGTACAAATATCTTATTCTCTTTGCCTCACTGCTGGGCCCAAATGCTGGTAATCGCACCACAGAAATGTGATGAACAATCATAATCATGTGAGACTGCAAATATTTGATGTTAGAAGTGAGACAGAGAGGACCAGAATCTGCATAGTGTTGCACTCCTTAAAGTGTTAATTTTAAGGTACTAGGGGACTAAGCCACTTATAATAAATAGGGAGCATTTTCTCCCATAGGGAAACCAGGTTATAATTCGTCTGTTATAACCTGCGAGTTATTAGGGTGAGCACGTACTGGGTTTCTCTCTCATGCACCAGCCACGCTCTTCTCTTCTCTTTCACTGTGCTAGCCCTGTTCCTCAGCTCTGGACAGTTCACCAACACTTGGATTTGACTGTAAGTTCTTTGAAAAAATATATTAACTCTGCTAAAAAAAACTTTAATACTGGCTGTAAAAAAAAAAAAATGAAAAAAGTAATCCTAAGTTTATTTCACAGGCCGCTATGGACTGCGCTGAAACCTGACTGATCTGCAGCTCTATAGGACTGTCTGTTTATTTTATATAATTGTTGTGGCCAAAAGAAATCCCCAGCAATTATATAAAATAAAGGCTGGATAGGTGTGTAAAACTTGAATTTTACACACACACCCTCGGTGTGGGATGCCTTTACAAACTCCTCAAGTTTTGCTCTTGGGGTTTATGTGGCATACCCCACCTTAGGTGTGTATAAAATTCTCTTTATGACCACCTACCCAGCCATTATTCTATATGTTACATACTGGGCAGGGAGTATGATATGGATAAGGGGGATAACCATTAAGCCATGGCCAGTACTTCATTTAATTTTACCCTAGGGGATCATGCAATATTAGATGAAGCTGAGAATAATGTGCTCTAAAGCAGAAATTAGCAGCAGTAACTCCCCCCAATTGGTCTGTAAGCACAATGGAAATACCATAGCTCATGACACTGGTCACCCAAGTTTGGGAGTGAGCCTGGGTACTCATGGTCTGACCGAGAGAAGGAAGATCAAGCTCCCCCAAATGATGCCCTCTAGGAAGGGAGTGTAGCTTGCTCCAGCATTTTACTGCCACCTAGGTGACCCCATGTGGCAGTATGGCTGGAGTGACCTTCTAGGGGAAGGCATATGATGAGTCAGCATGCTAGGCATATCTCACGCTTCTAAGTGCTCTCTTGTTGTAATCCAAATGGAGAGAAAACTAGGAAGAAAAAACACTGAGGGGTGAATATGAAGGTCAATCCCCTCACAGGTTCTACACAAGTGAGACTCACTCATGAGGAATTCAGTCCTGTACCCAGTAGTTGCAGGTCTTCTTGAACCCCCATATGGGAAGACAAGAGGATGCCCGGTAAGTCCATGGGAAGCTGGGAGACAGGGTGGGTGGGGGTCAGACCAGATTGTGGGCCCTCATCAGAGGGGTGAAAAGCAGAATACTTAAAAGCAGCCCAACCATCAAAGTTCCTTAATGCTTTTATAAAACTAAAATATTTAAGTTTTTTTTTATAAATGTAATCCCCCTACAAATGGGGGTTAATAAAAAGTCTTCCTTGAGCTTGTCTAAATGCTCACTGCCAGGCTGGTGTCCTGTGTTTTAGCAGTTTAAATATGATTACCAGAGCCTGTATAGCCTCTGTGTAATGTCTCTTTAAGAGCTGCCTATTGCAGCATAAGTAATCTGAGAGGGAACTCTGTTGAAAGATGTAACTATTTGCTGAAAATCATTTAGAGTGATAATGATAATGTAGTTTGTCTAACCTGCTTTCTTTGCAACAAGGACTGTTTTGTTTGTCTCTACTATCTTGGTCCTGGACTGCAAATTGGACCAATCAGTTCTGGTGGGACCTAAAATGTAGCCAGACTACAGGAGCTGTCTGAAGTCAAAATCTTTAGGAATTGTAATTTTGAACTTTTTGTGCCTTTTTTGCAATTGAAGGGGGAGCTCTTGCTTTGACTTGACAGCCAAATCAGCCACCGTATCTTTCAGATCTTGGAGAAGTCCTGGGCTGCTTGCAGTTTTCAGTTAGTTCTGAGCTGAGAAGTGAAATGAGAGGAGCTAAAGTGATTTTTGGAAGCAATCCTGAGTGGATTTGCATGGGAAAACTGTGAAAGGGCTGAGTTTTTGGCTTGCATGTCTGCCAGCTGCTCCTGAGAGGGAGAGAAGAGAATTATTTTGGACTAAATCCAAGTTTGTGTGACTAAAGTAAGCCACTGAAATGGGCCAGGCTCAACCTGAAGAAGACTGAAGATTTTGCTGAATGCGATCGGCCTGTCAGGAGTTCCAGCTACCCCTAAGCTTCTGGTGTGTGCAGAGACTTTGCGATTTTTACTGGGGAGCGCTTTGCCTGGTACAGTAGAATTTCTGTTCATGTAAATGTGCTATGAGCTGCTAGTGTGTTGTGAGTTAGTTCCCCACTGTGTGAACTGTGTTCTGCTTGCTGGAAGCTGTATCCAGACCAAAACAGACTGCATCCAAATTTGTCTTCATGCGATCTGGGCCTTGCCAGACTGGCCCAGCCAGACTACCCACTGCACAGAGAAGCCATCGACGAGAGACCTGCCTGCGGATCAGCCCCCTGCTCCACACTTAAACAGGAACAACGCCTCTGCGACTTGTGTGGGCCCTGCTTCTCCTGGCATTCCAGATCAACCACCTGCAGTCTCAGTTTTCATCCAGCCTGTGTCCAGTCTTGTGTATCGTGGGTAAATACCAGGGTAGCTTCCTGCAACAACAGCTTAATCTGAGTGTGTCATCTGATTGTCTTGTTTTGTTTTCTTTACGAACTGAGCCCTCTGGCTCCAGATTACAAATATTGTGTACTGTGCATGTTGTGTTTTCCATCACAGGGCCCCAACCCACTGCAACCCTGGGCAACAGTCCTGACTAGTCCATTTCTTCTCCATCTGGGTACTCAGAGGTGTGACTGTGTGGGGGGACTCAAAGCGTATGCGTAACTACTTGATTGATATAACCTTTAAGCTAATTAACCTGATTTTGCTCCTTTCTTGTTCAAATCTCATGAATAAATCAGATCTAACTTTTTCTGCATGTAATCTGACTGTGGTTGCAGTTTGTGCTCAAAGTACTGTACTGTTACTATTTGCTGTGCATAACCTTGTTTTACAGGGGGTTCCCAGGGTCGAGCCAGAGGAACCAGCCCTGGTGGAAAGTGCAAACAGTGTGGGTACTTGTGTGGTGTACCAGGGGTATTGTGAAAGTGATTATTGTACTGTGTTCAGGCCACTAGAGGAGAAAGAGGGGGATTACAGTGTCCCAGGGGGCTGTGCCCAGGTCAGCTTGACCACTACCAACCCTGACCTCTGGGTGGAGGCACCCATTTCAGAACTCAGGCCCCTTAACCTGCCACTAGCCAAGCAGGCAGTGGTAGCAGCCCTTGGGATAGCACCACCTAGGGGTTACATCTTGGAGGCTCACTGCTGGGATTAGCATCCCCTAGTGGCCAAATTTGTGAATTGCTGTTAAAAATAAATGGCTACCCCAACAGAAGTGGCTGTACACCAGTTGGTGGGCTGGTGCACTGGGCAGGAGATCGACCCCCAAAATGCTATACTTATACTGGATATTCCCCTGGGTAATAATAAGGGCACTGTAGAGGGAGTACTTTCCAAGGCTGAATGTTTACAAAACCCTGTGGTGATGGGTCGACAGGCTAATCTGCTCGCCCAAAGTTTCATGGCATTAGTAGAGTATAAGGATCCAGTAGACAGTTCCAAAGTGCCATGGACTATCACCCCCAAAGGAGCCCTCACTGCCTGGAGAGTGATAACTAAAGGCAGTAAAGACCCCGGGGAGAATGAGCCCCCCCCAACTATCTGAGACTTTTGAGGAGAAATTTGCTAAGTTGTTGCTGGAGGAAGGGAAAACTGTGAAGGACTTAAAGAAACTATTCCTGCTGCCTGGGGGTGTTCTTCCCCCAACACCCCCTCCCAATCCAGCACCCGTTATTGCCCCTCCTTCTGTGCCCATGCCAATGCTGGCTCCTATGTCTGTACCTGCCATTAGTCACGACTCTTACTGAAGGTTGAGAATCTCTTCGGCACCCTCCCCACCCCCCAAGGGGAGGATGATTGGGAGACCTGGATAGATTGTGTTGCCCCTGTGGTACCTGAATGGCAGTGTGTAGAGGCTGAGAAATGGAAAAGGATCATAGAAAGTTTGAGAGGGTTCCGCCCTAGAGGCCATTCAATTTCTGAGGTCCGCAAACCCTGATGCACCTGCCCGGAAGTACCTATCTGCACTCGAATGCAATTTTGGGAGCATTGAGTCAAGGGAGAAGTTGATATGGAAATTCCAAAGTACAAAACAATGGCCAGGGGAAGTTTGTCTGCAATTTGTTACTCATCTGGAAAGAGTGCTGCAAAAGGCCTACCGAAAAGGTAGGGTAGCCGCCAGTGACGTAAACCATGTGAGGTTGGAGCACATACTGCAACATGCAAAGCATTCTAAATTGCAGCTCCTTCAATTAAGGCTTCCAGATAGAAGGGGTAACCCACCAGACTATTGTGACTTGATAAAAGAACTCTGGGAGTTTGAAGATGAAGAGGGGGATTATAATTCTAGGGTGAGTGCAGCCCAAGTGATCACAGCATCGGAAGGCCCTTCCGAAGTGGGGACCAATGACGTTGAGCCACCATGGCATGAACTGCTGAGGGAGTTCAGGGAAACATAAAACAGTCTCTTTATGAAGGCCGCTCCTGCAAGTATAGGCACTGACCCTTATCCAACTGCATCTGCTATGGGGGTGGGGTGTCCACCCAGGCATCTCTCACTGACAGCAGCTTGAAACTTGGATGCCTTGACTATGGAAGTAAGAGAATTGATGAGATCTCTCCAAATGCTCACCACACAGCAGACAGAGATGGCACCAAGGTTTTCAGTTGGTAGTACCACCACCCCAGCTCCCAGTGTATGCCTCGACCACCCCAAATCCCAGAAAACATATTTTGCCTTAATTTTGGGATGGATGGGCACATGAAGATAGAATGATGGTCCACAAAAGACCTAGATAAAGTTGTATACAGGCTTCAAGGACAGCCTCGGAGAACAAATCAGTGGTCGAGGAGTGCCCAAAATGACTACAGTGAGGGTTCAAGAAGTAGTAACTCAAATCCCTATGTGGCTAAATCATCTGTCCAGGTCCCTGCTACTGTTCCTCCAGACTGGTCCAAAATAGTGGGCCCTTCAATGGAGACTACCATGGCTGAGAATGGTATTCCTACTCAGGCTGTGCTGGACAGTGGGTCTCAAGTGACCATTGTATTTAAGCACTGGTATGACAAACACTTATCTGCTGTGCCCTTACAATCTCTGGAAGGCCTACATGTGTGGGGGCTGAGCAACACGTCTTATCCCTACCTAGGATATGTCCACCTCTGGTTGTCATTTCCTGCAGCTGTAAGTGGTGTAGATGGGAAAGTCGAGACACTGGCCTTAGTTTGTTCCCTTACTGGACTGTATGATGGGGTTCTCCTGTTAACTGGGACCAACTCCCATATGTTTGGGAGACTCGCACAACTCTGTCACGAGAAACAAGGACGATGGTTTGGGAGGGCCCTAAGAATTCCCACTCTGATCAAGAGGGCCTATGATTTGCAACAGAACCCCAAGGCAGTGGACTAGGATGAACCGGTAGGGGTCGTGTGGAAGAAGGATACTGATTCAATGGTACTGTCCCCTAATGCCCAATGTACCATTCAAGGGGAGTTCCACCTCCACAAAGATGTCATGAACAAAAATACTGATGTTGGACGTGCCAGGTGATGGAGAATTGCCAGAAGGATTATTGGTTAAGTCCAGCATCTTGCCAGCTCATGCTCATGCCTATGCATGACAAATGATGGTCCAGATTCATAATGTGTCAGATCAGGAGATCTGGGTGAACAGAGAATGCACCCTAGCTATGGTACACTGCACAGACACTGCAGTGTTGCCCAGCAACAAGCACCCTGGCAAAACAGATAGAGTGACTCCCGACTTGTTTGATTTTGGTGACTCCCCGTTGCCAGCTGAATGGAAGACTAGAATTACCCAGAAACTTGCCCAGAGAGCTCAAGTGTTTTAGTTGAAGGAATGGAATGTGGGATGTGTCCAGGGTACGGAGCATCACATACGCCTGCACAATGAACAGCCATTTCAAGAGAGATCTCGACGCCTAGCCCCTGCAGACATAAATGATGTGAGAAGACACTTGCAGGAAATGCTCGTGGCTGGTGTGATACAAGAATCCAGGAACCAATATGCTTCTCCCATTGTGGTTGTGCATAAGAAGAATGGATCTGTGAGAATGTGTTTTGATTATCGAACTCTGAATCGGCGGACCATCCCCGATCAATACACCATATCCTGTATACAAGATGCTCTGGATTGTTTGAATGGGAGCAAATGGTTCCTGGTGTTGGATCTTCGCGGTGGATAGTACCAGATTCTGATGGCTCTGGTGGACCATGAGAAGACTGCCTTCATCTGTCCTTTAGGGTTCTATGAATTCCTGAGAATGCCACAGGGGATATCGGGGCACCCCAGCCACCTTCCAGTGACTGATGGAACGAGCAGTGGGAGACATGAATTTGCTAGAATGCCTGGTGTACTTGGATGATGTCATTGTGTTCGGGAGCTCCCTAGAGGAACATGAGAGTCAACTGTTCAAAGTACTAGACCGACTGGAAGATTTTGGCCTCAAGCTGTCCATCAACAAGTGCCAGTTTTTCCAAACCTTTGTGAAGTATGTGGGGCACATAGTGTCTACAGAGGGGATAGAGACTGATCCTAGTAAAGTTGAAGCCTTGACTACTTGGCCCCAGCCCCACAGTTTGAAAGAACTACAATGTTTTCTTGGGATTCTGTGGCTACTACCGCCAGTTCATAAAGGACTATTCCAAAGTGATTCAGCCACTCTTGAATCTTACCCAGAGTTACCCTCCTAACAATCGTAAATACAAAAAAAGGGTCTGTCAAAGAACCAGACAAAGCATATTTCTGCCCAGGTGAACTTTTTGGGTCCCGTTGGATGCCTAACTGTGAAGCAGCTTTCCCCGAAGTCATATACCAGCTCACCCATGCCCCATCCTCGCTTATGTTGATCCTACCAAACCCTATGTGCTGCATACTGATGCTAGTCTGCAGAGTCTAGGAACTGTACTGTATCAAGACCATGAGGATGGTTTGAGACCAGTGGCATTTGCCAGTAGGAGCTTGACCCCGTCAGAGCGAAACTACCCTGTGCACAAGTTGGAGTTCCTTGCGTTAAAATGGGCCATTGTCGACCAGTTTCATGATTACCTCTGTGGGGCAAAAATATTGGTGAGGACTGACAATAACCCATTGACCTATGTATAGACTTCAGCAAAGTTAGATGCCATGGGGCACCGGTGGCTTTCTGCATTGTCAACATATGATTATGCTGTTGAATACTGACCATGTCTGAATCATATTGATGCGGACGCCCTATCCCGGAGGCCCATTTCCAAGAGCAACTGGGTCAGGCTGTCTGAACCTGACATCCGAACATTGTGCCAAAAGTTTGATAGAAATGAACAGATGTCTATGGACACAGCGGACTGCTTAGTAGATTGCTTGGGCCCCTCTGACACCTGCATACCGGCTGTGTATTGCCACTTCTCTGCTCTAGATATTAGTGCACTACCTCAGTTTGACAATGACAGCATTCAGGGTGCTTAATCCCGAGATCCTATGATTCAGCCAGCACTTGACGCCCTTCGTGCAGGAAAAGATGTGTCCAAGTTGCGTTCCTCTGATCTGTGAACTGCTTTATTGTTTAAAGAATGCCCCAGGTTGAAGTTGCTTAATCAGTTGTTGTATAGAGAGACTGTAGACTGGGGTGGCCAAATAGACAAGCAGCAATTGGTCCTGCCCACAGCCTTCAAAGACTTGGTACTGAGGTCCCTCCACAATCATTTGGGCCACCTCGGTATCGACTGGACCCTTGATCTAGTACGATCTTGAGTCTACTGACCCAAGATGGGGGCCAATGTTGAGCACCATGTAAGAACTTGTAGTCACTGCCTACAGAGAAAAGCCCTGCCTCAGATGGCTGCCCCCCCTTGTCAACATTACTACCAGCACCCCAGTGGAACTAGTCTGCGAAGGCTTCTTCAGTTTAGAGCCTGATCAGAGAAACATTAGCAATGTGTTAGTGGTTACAGACCATTTCACACGGTATGCACAAGCTTTTCCACCAAAGATCAAAAAGCATCTACCATGGCCAAGGTGCTAGTGGAAAATTTCTTCATCCACTATGGTGCTCCCCAGCGAATTCACTCTGATCAAGGCCGGGACTTTGAGAGTCGGCTAATCAAAGAAATGCTCTCTCTATGGGGGGTGCGAAAGTCAATAACCACTCCTTATCACCCACAGGGGGATCCTCAACCAGAACCCTTTAACCACACCCTACTAGACATGCTAGGCACCCTCCACCCAAAAGATAAGCATAAATGGAGCCAGAAGATTAGCACCTTGGTACAAGCATACAATTGCACAAAGAATGATGCTACCGGGTTCTCTCCCTACCGCCTCATGTTCGGGAGAGAGGCCTGGTTGCCTGTTGATGTCTGTTTTGGGATTTCTCCCAATGGGGTCTGAGCTGAAGATTACATGCATTATGTACAAAGACTGAAAGCTCAGTTGAACCATGCCTATCAACTGGCCCAGACAATGGTCACCAAAAGAAATCTAGCCAACAAAGACAGACAGGATAGAAAAATAATGGCTCAAGAGCTTAGGCCTGGAGACCGTGTGTTGTTGCGAAATTTAGGATTGCATGGTAAACATGCCACCTGACCGAATACTCTTAGATGGTAGCATCACCACCGACCCTCTCAAAATTGCCTCGGCCCTAAACGCCGCTTTCACTAATCTCTCCCACGTGTTACCCCCAAATTTCTTCGACCCACCGCCAGCCCATAGCACCCCCCACCCCCCCCTTGCTCCACCTTTCTACCTACGAGTCCTTACTCCAGAGACTGCCAAACCCTACATTACAAAAGCTATAAGTAAAAACCGCTACAGTCACGACTCCCTGGACCTTAAACTCCTCCGCCTCACCCTCCAGGAAGTCCTAGCCCCACTCACCCACATTCTAAATCGCTCACTCTGTCAAAGGAAATTCCCTACCCACTGGAAATCGGCCTACATCACGCCAATCCATAAAAGCGGTGACCGTACATGCACAAACAACTACCGCCCCATCTCCATCCTACCCCCTTTGTCTAAGGCACTAGAACGCATAGTCGCCGACCAACTCACTGAACACCGAAACAAATATAACCTATTAACCAGACAGCAACATGGTTTCCATCTTGGCCATAGCACCACTACCGCCCTCCTCGAATTCACCTCCCATGTCCACTCAGCCCTAGACCAGGGCCACCTCACTGGCGCCATCTTCGAGGACCTATCCAAAGCATTCAACACAGTAAATCATGCCCTCTTACTAAACACCTTGGCCTACACAGGCTTCTCAAATGACACACTAAACTGGTTCACCAGCTATCTTTCCGATAGAATGCAGATAGTCAAGATAGGCCCTGTCCTATCACCACGCCTCCCAATCCGTTCTGGTGTCCCACAGGGCTCCATACTCGGCCCCCTACTTTTCAGCATGTACCTCAGCTCCCTCCCACACTCATGCCCTGAAAATCTGCTCCTTCATGCAGATGATGCAGTCTTGTTCGCCTACAGCCCGGCCCCCCTCAAACTCCACCAATCTCTACAGCACTCTTTCCGCAAAATTGAAGACTGTCTCACCACTCAGCGCCTTATTATCAACTATAATAAGACCAAAGTCATGATATTCGCCCACCCACAGAACCCTCACAAGAACCTCTGCCCCCAACTTCTCACTGCAAATCAGACCCCCCCTAGAACAAGTAAATTGTTACAAATATTTAGGGATCACATTAGACCCCGCCCTTAGTTTTACTCAAAATATCCAGCACCTATCAACTGTCCTTAGCTCCAGACTAGGCGTACTCTACAGGTACAAGCACTGCCTCACCCCTGAAGCACTCCAACTCACCATAAACTCCTCTATCCTTTCACTGCAAGACTACGGCATCCTAATATACAGTGCAGCCCCCCACGACCCTTAACAGACTCAGGATCATGCTAAATAAAGCCTGCCATCTCATCCTAGGTTGCGATCGTCTCACCCACTCCTGCTCCCTTTATAGCAGCTCAAACCTGCTAAACCTGGACAGCAGAATCAGATACCACACCTGCCTTATGACAAAAAAGGCACTATTAGGACTCACCCCCCCAGACCAATTTATCCTCCCTGCACCTCCAGGCAAAACAACCCGTAGCTCAAGCAAACTCCTACTAAGGATACCCCATTGCCGGACCTCCCAATACCAACGTACCTTCAGCTTCAGGGCCCCCACCTGGACAAACTCCCTCCCTAGTCATATAGCTGATGAAACAAGGCAGGGTCCTTATAAATCTAAGTTAAGGGAACACCTTCAGACCTCATACCAATGTGACTGCCCTTGACAATGTTTCTGAGTATCTGTTAGCCATCTACTAACTTACCTATGTAACTGATTGTGAATTGTCATCTTTTATGTGCTGAAATCTGTATCTCAAGTTCTATGTGTTGATATCTGTATCTCAAATCTTGTAACTGTACCATTTTATGTATGACGTGGAACCTTTGTAAATGAGTCCATGACTCAAAGGTCTTTCCGAATATTACAATAAATAAATAAAAACACAAAATTGCTGATTGATGGCACCATCTTCCCCTAACATAGTTGGAAAGTTGGATGATTTGCAAGTGTACAAAGTGCACCCAGAGAATAACTCCAAAGCTGTCAAGACCATGCACCGTGACCACTTGCTACCTATTGGTCAAGTTATAATTGAGGCTGAACCCACCAAGATTGATTTCCCTGGACCAGTGACTCATGCTGCTGCAAGAAAGAAACAGAGTCAGCCTGCCCCATGGTTGCCAATTTAATACTTCCCCCGCAGCAGGCCCAGAATGATAGTGACTGCCAGTCTAACTCGGATGACAGTGAGTGTGATGATGCCTATTACCCATCATATGAACTGAGTCAGTTGTTTCATGGAAATCCTATGTTGAATTATAGGAATGAAGCTGGGCCTTCTGGACTGCCTAAAGCCCTGGCATCATCCTTGGAGCCAATGCTCCCTGAAAATGAAGTGCAAAGTATCACGCCTGGGGATGCTGAGTCATTGTGTATTGTGGAACTGTATGATTTGCCTGAAGGAGAGGCTGATGGTATGAGTCTTTCTGGTGACATGCCAGAAATTGAGGAACACTATGAGAGTGCTGACAACCCCCCTTCACTGCCAGAGTGTCTTCAAAATGAGCCAAATGTTGTGAAAACAGAGACTACAGAGCAAGGGGCTGATAGTGCTCCCAGCTTGGACATTCCCCTTCATGCAGAGGCACCCCTCACAAGTGATGAAAGCTCCAAGACCATTGCTGAAAGTACAGAGACTGTGGTTGTTCACCCCAGAAAGACTGGCCAAGCTGTCAAGCCAGTGGTGCACTTCAGTTACGATTCCCCTGCGAGGCCAGGGAATTTGCCTGTCAATGTAGTCCACAAAGGTGTTTATGTCTCTCAGAGCTCACTGCCCAAATTGAGCTTGACAGCCCATTCAATGTTACTTGTTTTGCCCTCTCACCATGGTGCCCCTGCCCCATCCAGCCCCAAGTTAGTTGATAGGGAAATGCCCCCTCTTGCATTGTTTAGAGTACAAGAAGTTATTACATGATTCTGTATAGTAATGTTAAATTTACCTGTGTGAAATATGCATAATGTATTGTCAGAATGGAAATGATATAGTGGAGTACATTGAAATGTATAGTAAAGCAACAAGCTATGCCAATTGATGAATCAGATGGTACTTGTCTAGCATACTGATGGTACAAATGTCTTGTATATGTTGCATTTTCAGTGTTATGATGGTACAGACTTGATGCGGATGCCAAGTTTTCCCAGGCAGGGAAGGGTGTAACCCCCTACAAATGGGGGTTCCCAGAAAGTCTTCCTTGAGCTTGCCTAAATGCTCATTGCCAGGCTGGTGTCCTGCGTTTTAGCAGTTTAAATATGATTACCAGAGCCTTTATAGCCTCTGTGTAATGTCTAAGCGGTGCCTATTACAGCATAAGTAATCGGAGAAGGAACTCTGTTGAAAGATGTAACTATTTGCTGAAAATCATTTACAGTAATAATGATAATGTAGTTTGTCTAACCTGCTTTCTTTGTAGCAAGGACTGTTTGGTTTGTCTCTACTATCTTGGTCCTGGACTGCAAATTGGACCAATCAGAAGTCAAAATCTTTAGGAACTGTAGTTTTGAACTTTTTGTGCCTTTTTTGCAACTGAAGGGGGAGCTCTTGCTTTGACTGACAGCCAAATCAGCCAACCGAATCTTTTGGATCTTCAGGAAGTCCCGGGCTGCTTGCAGTTTTCAGTTAGTTCTGAGCTGGGAAGTGAAATGAGAGGAGCTGAAGTGATTTTGGGCAGCAATCCTGAGTGGATTCACATGGGAAAACTGTGAAAGGGCTGAGTTTTTGACTTGCATGTCTGCCAACTGCTCCTGAGAGGGAGAGAAGAGAATTATTTTGGACTAAATCCAAGTTTGTGTGACTAAAGCAAACTATTGAAGTGGGCCAGGCTCAACCTGAAGAAGACTGAAGATTTTGCTGAATGCGATCGGCCTGTCAAGAGTTCCAACTACCTGTAAGCTCCCGGTGTGTGCAGAGACTTTGAGATTGTGACTAGGGAGTGCTTTGCCTGGTACAGTACAATTCCCGTACATGTAAATGAGCTATGAGATGCTAGTGGGTTGTGAGTTAGTTCCCCACTGTGTGAACTGTGTTCTGCTTACTGGAAGTTGTATCCAGCACAAAATGGACTGCATCCGAATTTGTCTCCATGCAGTCTGGGCCTTGCCAGACTGGCCCAGCCAGACTACCCACTGCACAGAGAAGCCATCGACGAGGGACCTGCCTGGGGATCAGCCCCCGGCTTCACACATGAACAGGAACGATGTCTCTGCGACTCGTGTGGGCCCTACTTCTCCTGGCATTCCAGATCAAGCACCTGCAGTCTCAATTTTCGTCCAGCCTGTGTCCAGTCTTGGGTATCGTGAGTAAATACCAGGGTAGCTCCCTGCAACAACAGCTTAATCTGAGTGTGTCATCTGATTGTCTTGTTTCGTTTTCTTTACGAACTGAGCCCTCTGGCTCCGGATTACAAATATTGTGTACTGTGCATGTTGTGTTTTCCATCACAGGGCCCCAACCCATTGCAACACCGGGCAACAGTGCTAGCTAGCCCATCTCTTCTCCACCTGGGTACCGAGAGGTGTGACTGTGTGGGGGGACTCAAAGCGCATGCATAACTGCTTGATTGATATAACCTTTAAGCTAATTAACCTGATTTTATCCCTTCCTTGTTCAAGTCTCCTGAATAAATCAGATCTAACTTTTTCTGCATGTAATCTGACTGTGGTTCCAGTTTGTGCTCAAAGTACTGTACTGTTGCTATTTGCTGTGCATAACCTTGTTTTACAGGGGGTTCCCAGAGTTGAGACAGAGGAACCAGCCCTGGTGGTAAGTGCAAACAGTGTGGGTACTTGTGTGATGTACCAGGGGTATTGTGAAAGTGATTAGTGTACAGTGTTCAGGCCACTAGAGGGGAAAGAGGGGGGTTACAGTGTCCAGGAGGGCTGTGCCCAGGTTAGCTTGACCACTACCAACCCTGACCTCCAGGTAGAGGCACCCATTTCAGAACTCAGGCCCCTTAACCTGCTACTAGCCAAGCAGGCAGGGGCAGTAGCCCCTGGGATAGCACCACCTAAGGGTTACATAAATTAATGTCTTTATACTTAACATGTGATTTATTTTTGTGCACGAGGGTTGGCAGATAACCTACCTTTTGAATGTGTCTTCTGATTTAAATGCTCATCTTCTAGCCATTGTTTTAAAATATATCTTATTTGAAATGGAAAGTGGAAGTGCTGGTGGGGGTGGTCCAGTTCTTTATTTCAGCAGTGGATCCTTTTCCCAATTAAAGATGTAACCCCTGTTTCTTGTTATAGTAATAACCATTGTTTCCAATTGCAGAAGTAGTCCTTGTTCTCAGTTCCATCAGTGTACAGTACCTATATCCCCAGTTACAACTATGGCTCTTGTTCCCAGTTGCAACAGTGTCTCCAGTTTCTGGTTTGCAGCAGTGACCTCTGTCCCTTATTGCAGCTGTGCCCAATTCCCAGTTTTAGCAGTGTCACTGAGTTCCTGTTTTTGCTGTGGCATTTGTTTCCAGTTTCAAGAGTGGTCTTTTTCCCAGTAACAGTAGCCCTTTTCTTAGGTACACCTGTGGCCCCATATTCCAAGTTAGAGATTTGGCCCCTGTTCCAAGTTACAGCAATGTCCTCAGTTCCCAGGTGCAGAAGTTGCCACTGTCCCCTTTTACAACTGTGGCCCCTGTTGTTTCCTGTTACAGGGGTGACTCCCATTCCAAGTTTCAAGAGTGGCCTTCTTCCCAGTGACAGTTTCCCTTCTAGGTACACCAGTGGCCCCATATTCCAAGTTAGAACTATTGCCCCCCCCCATTCTCAGTTACTGTACTGTCCCCAGTTCTAGGATACATCAGTGGCTCCCTGTCCCCTGTTACAGCTGTGACCACTGTTACCAGTTTCAAGAGTGGCCCTGTTCCGAGTTTCAGTGGCCCTTTTACCTTTACACCAGTGACCAACTATTCGAAGTTATAGCTGTGGTATCCTCTTTCTAGTTACTGCAGTGTCTCTGTTTCTTGGCACATCAATGGTTCAGTTACAACAGTGACCACTGATCCAAGTTACACCTTTATACCTTGTCCCTGTGGTGAAGAATTGGAATATTACAGGTTTGCCACAACAGAGTTTTATTTAGCTGTGAGCATATCTGATCTCCCTAAGGTGTATTGGATTCCTGAAAATTGTGCAGAAAAAGATGGACTCCACTGAAAATGAGATCCTTTATCTTGGTTTGACAACCCAGGGTAAGTAAATTGTTAAACAAAATCATTCCCCCAAGAACACCGTGCTGTAACCATCATTATGACCCCAATTTCTTTCTATAAATAATTTGGCACATTTTGCAAAATTTACAGATTGTATTTGTCTGTTCTCTTAAAAATCTACCAGAAAAAAAACATCATTTCCCATAACCTCTTGGGTTTTTGGCAGGATATGATACTACCAGAATGATACACCTCTTAGTTCATTTCTCCTTTGAACAGTGTAGCAGTTATAAGCCGCTCCATTAGACCAGGAATAAAGATTTTGCAGAGATTTTCAGGTTTCTTTTTTTTTACAGTTTTGTAAAAAGTTCAACTCAGAAAAGTGTTTATTAGTCCATGAATACTTCTATAAAGTCTCTTAGCTTCAGTTCATTTTTTTTCTCTAGCTAGTTTTCTAACTGTGTGCTGGGTTAGATTGCATTTATTCAGAGGTTTATCATTACTTGCTGCATGTTTAATTAGTGCAATCTTTGTTTTTACTGCATTTTTAATGTTTTTTTTCTAACAGAAAATTGACTTTCTAAGAGATTTGTGTTGCTGCAGTTATTTGAATGTATACCAACACACAAATACTACAGTATATGTCTGTGTGTGGCGGAGGGCATACTTGAGGCTTTCTCCTACAGGTTTTGAATTCAGGTGTAGTATTTATAGTCATGCTGTGTGTATACAGTATTTTGCAAGCTTGTGGTCTATGTTATTAGATAATTTACTTTCCCAAACCCTGCCACTTAAGTCAAAAGAAATCTGGGGCAAATGGCCCAAATCAGGAGCAGATCTTAACAGAAAATTAATATTAGCTGAAGAAACTGTTGTGGCTGTGTGTGATTATAATTTTGTGAAACATAACTAGACTACACTACTAATCTCTAACATGCATTTTATGTTTTTTGTATACTGTTATTTTTATAGTGTTCTTT
Organism: Neoceratodus forsteri; assembly: GCA_016271365.2. Taxonomy (NCBI): domain Eukaryota; kingdom Metazoa; phylum Chordata; order Ceratodontiformes; family Ceratodontidae; genus Neoceratodus; species Neoceratodus forsteri. The sequence continues at coordinate 117,701,403 of CM028136.1, read as the reverse complement.
TTAAATTATTTCATTTTTTATATTGTGTGACCTTCATCCAATCACATAACTTCTCATCCATCCATCTGTAGAATGTGTGTGTAGAAGCAGGATCACACAAGAAACAAAATCTAACTTGGGAAAATAAATTAGAGTAAGAAGTAAAAACATAAAATATGTATAATCAGTAGGTGGAAATACAGATGTTTTTCTTCCTCCTCTGGCCTGGCCCCAATCTATCCCTGGTGACCATCCAGTGCCGACACCTTGGTCTAAGTCACATTACAGCTACATAGCCGAAACCATGGCTGAAGTAAGGCAGGTCTCTCAGAAGCACTTGCAAGTGATGGGATACAGGTGGCCATGTGAGGCTCTAGCATAGCTGGTGTCATCTTGATGGCGGTGATCATTTTTCCTTTGTGTTCTCCCCCTTCCCAAGGATGTTGGTGGTCAGGATATCACTGCATTTCTGGTTTCCTTGTTCTCTGAAATCTAATACTTAAAACTAATTGATTTCTCGCTTTGTTTTTTCCCAGATGTACAGAGCCACCTACAATCTATTGAATAAATACTGTTGGCTCTACCATGCCAGTGCAACAAAAAAGATTGTGACCAGCATTACAGTGAAGGGCTCCATGTCGACTACAAGTTGCAGTCGGCATGAAGCCGCATAGTTCGGCTTTGCCCCCCGGACGCCCCAAACTAAAGGGTTCTAACTCAAGGTCAGAGTTAGTTCGGGGAGGGGGTGCAGGTTAAGGGAAGTAGTTGCCCCATTCCAGTGGCACTTCTATGGTGGTGTGGTGCTGTTGTCGAGATCGATGCATGCCGCCATAGAAATGTCGCTATTAGGGTGGCATACCAGTACAATTTACCTTTTTACACAGTCCATCTCTCTTATCTTACCCATGAACTATGTATTCTTTGTGGCCACTCTCCTTATTCTCATTTCTCATGTGCCCCATCTGCAGTATGTTTTCAAGATTTCTGCCCTAAGTTCACTCAGAAGCAGGTAAGCACTATTTTTATTTACTGCCTTTTTTAGATTGGGTTAAACTGTAACATGGGGATTGAGATTTTAATTTTCAGGCCCTATCTCTACTGTTTTTGATGATTTTCAAACCATTCTGTTCATACAATGGGTAATCCTTTACAGGTCTTGACAGACACAGTGCCTGATATTTAAAAAAATGGGCAAGCACAGCCATTTGCATTGTGCTTGCCCCTGTTCAGCCTCGGGCTCCTGCAATATTCAGACAGATAGAGGGCATGCAAGGTGCTAAGGGGACATTTGCCTGCCTATTATGGACTCATTTGCATGCAGCTCAGCAGCCCCTTAGTGCCTCTTTCACAGCAAAAATGAGAGCCCTGGTGGTCGAGTGGTTCTACCCAACCCTGGTCACCTCTTCCCTATACTGTATGTTATACCTTCCCTCTGCCTGCAAATCAGCATCCATCCACATGTACACAGATGACACAGCTTTGTTTGTCTCTGGATCTTCTCCAGCAGACATAAGATCCAAACTCCAACCTGATTTTGACTTGGACCAGAAATCAGCTATCACTAAATGCCAAAAAGAAAGTGGTCTCTATGTGCTTTGGCATCAGGCTGAGGATTTCTAATCTCCCATCTTTCCCGTCCTTCCACACTGTAGATGGGACACGATTATGTGCCCTCTTTCAAGTACCTTGGTATCTGGCTTGACCATCATCTTAACTTCTCTCAGCACATACAGTAGATGCCATATACAATAAACTCCACCCCAAGCTTGGTGCCCTCTACAGGAACAAAAGCTGCATCTCTCTTTCCACCAGCCATGACATCCTTACAAAGATGATTCTCCCCATCTTTGATTATGGCGACATAGTCTTTGGTGTTCCCCCAAGGTCCACCGTGGCCAGACTGGACTCCCTCTTCCACTAATTCTGCCATTTTGCTCTGAACTGTTCTCCCCACCCACCACTGTTCTTTTCATTCTGCTCTCTTTCTCCCTTCCCTAGAGGATTGCTTCCTAACCCACTGCACCACCTTCACTTCAAAGTTCTGGCTGTCCTCCTCTCTGTCCTCCTCTCTACTCTCACCTACTCCCTCCTCCCACCCTCAATCCACAGTCCTAATAGTCGCTCCATCCTGATCCCTCTCGTCAATCCCTTGCTGGTTAAACTGCTCTTTCATTCCATTTCCCTAAACTTTGGATTGCTCTCCCCCCTCCCATTTGCTCTGCTTCCTCAAAACACTCACTAACCTCACAACTCTGCAACCACACCACCACCTCCTGTGACTGTCCCTGGTTAGCAGGCATATTTGTTTCACTCAACTCTTTCCTCCTTACTGCCCCCCTTCCCCTGTCCTTCCTATCCTCCTCACTGTCACTCTCACTCCTCACCCCCTCACCTCACTCTCTCTCCTCTCCCCCTCCCTCCTCTTCCCCCTATTTTTTCCTCACTTTCCTCTCTCTCCCCTTTCATTACCCTTTCCTCCATCTCCACTCCCTTTTATTCTCTCCTTCCTCCCCACCACTTCCCTCTTTGCCCCCTCTCCCCCATTCCCCTTCCCTCTTATATCTGCCCATAACAAAAGCTTATCAATTGCTCTGCATTGTGCCTCTACTTCAACTACCCACAAGGGTTCAGCTGCACTGTTTCCTTGTATCTTACCTGTGTATGATTGTAAAAGCTATAAATAGCTGCTTATTGTAACAAGCAAAACTACTGTTCACTGTATTGTACTGTATTTACATTGTTATTCTTGTATCAATCCTCTTCCCCCCTCCCCCCAGGATTCCTCTGGAAACTAACTCATTCAAAGCTCAGTATGTATTTCCTGGTGAAATGCTTTAATAAATAAAATCAAATAAATAAACAATAAGTATTCCTTGGTGATCCAGTGATTCTTTTACCCCCTGGTGGCCCATTCCTTAGATGTTAAGTGTAATCCCCACCCCCCTGCCTTTTTACAAACGACAGGTGGTATGCTGCTTGAATCTGACAGCAGTACCAGGTGGGGATTGGGTTCAGGGAGGAATAGGTTACTCGGCACAAGGGCTAGGTTTGGCTACTCTGCACAGGGGCACCCAAGTAATTCTGAACACAAGAAGCAATAACTGTAATGTCCAATACCAGGAATGGGATTCTAAAGTATGGCTTTATTCACATCCAAACAGAACAACAAAGCATAGACTGACCCCCACGGGGCTACACTTCTGGTAATGCAGATTAAAAAGAATCAGAAACACTTCTTCAAACTCCAGCCCTTGGGTTCTGAACCCACCAGGCACACAGCCCAGACTTGCACGCTGCTTTGGGTACACAGCCCGAACTTGTACACTATCTGGGTTTCCCAGGCTCTGCTCCCTTGCCGGCCACTTGGATACCTCCCATATGTCATGGAAACCTTTTCTGGTGGCTCCCTAAACCACCTAAGAGCACCTCAGCTCTATAAGGCAGTTCTCCTTTTAATCCTACGTCTGAGTACTTTCCTCAGGCACTGGCCAAGTACCTGAGAGAAAGCAAAGGTGCCACAGAGCAAATCCATAGAGGTGAATTTGGTTACTTCTGATGGGGGGTCTCCCACCTCTCGCTTCCACAATTCATACCCAGCCATTTCTCTGGACATTAAACATCCTATTCTGTAAGCTTGGCAATGTAGATTAAGGCTAAATGTATGTCACATTTCCTGTACTTGTCTTGCTTTCCCATTTGTGCTGGACTTGAACATACTTTTACTTTGCTTAGCCCATTTCTCTAGGCCCCCCACTGATTAAGCAGTCCAATCCCCACTTTACTTTACTCTTTGTGCTGGACTTGAACCTACTTGAATTAACTGTCAATGTATATTACACAAGACCTCCTACAAATTAAGTAGTCCAATCTCCACATTACTTCACTCTTTGTGCTGGATTTGAACTTACTTGAATTAACCGGCAATGTCTATTACACTAGACCTCCTACAAATTAAGTAGTCCAATCCCCATGTTCCAACAGTTCAGGTGAAAACATCTGAGTGAACTCACCCTTTGGTTGCAGGTGCCCCACAGGCGATTCCTCACAGGAATTTCTCTCCCACAGCTTCTGTTGCCGCAGCACAACTTGAAATAAGACAGCTTCTTCCTTAGCCAGAACCAGGAGGTTGCCTCTGGAAGACAGACAAACCTTTCCACCCCATCCCCTCAGGGATGGGGCACATGGACTAGTAACAGTGGTCTCCACCACTTCACAATCAGCTTACTGTGTTCCTCTTTCAGTGGAAACACACACCACCCTTACAGTAGCTCTAAAACAGAGCGTAAGGCTCTGAGAGCCTGTAAACAGACTGCTGTGCTGCTCCTCTCTCCAAGACTGCACACAGAATCTGTTCAAAAATCCCCAACATTCTATCCTAACTTCCAACTGCAGCACTTCAGTGTGGCTCATGAAGCTGCGAAAGTTCTATGGTGATGTCATCCCTCAGTCTCAGATGAGACTGAGAACAGAGTGAAACAGTGTGAAATCCATTTAACTGGAGTTTCACAAGCTGCCTTCCCTGCCTACCACTAGGTCTTACTGGGATTCTAGTAACCCCAGGTAACAGGGGGGTTACATAAGTATTTCCTAGTGGTCCTGTGGTGCTTCCCACCCCACTGATCACTTGTTCCCTGTATGTAAAGTATTCCCTAGTGGTCCAGTGGTTCCTCCCTCCCCTCCCAACCAACCCTAGCTCCCCATCCACCCGCTAACAGCAACGGACCCACTTCTCCTCACCCTGGGAGCCAGTCTCATGAACATGATGGATGGCAAATCCCTCTTCTTACCTCCTCAACTGGCCACAGGATGACAGTCCCAGCGTGCGATCATGTACATTGGTGCAATGGTAATTAGCACCTTGGTGTTTTAGGGTTGGGTGGTGCTCCTGGCACCTCTGAACATGGCCCACCCAGAGTGCTAGCACAAACCTGGGCTAGTGTGATCAGTAAGGTTTACTATAGCAAGTGTGTGAGTGCTTTCATTCATGAGAAAGTGGACAGTCATTGAGGAGGGCAGGTAGAGCCAGTTGCCTTCTTGACTCACCGAGTTTACTGGTACAGTAATGCATTTGGGTGCTGCTATGTACATATGAACATACGAACATACGAAAAGTGCCAGCAGATGCAGGCCAAATGGTTTATCAAGTCTGCTCAAGTGTGCAGCTGTCAGTACACTATATTGCAGCTGCCCACTCCCTGCCATACAACAGGTTCAATGCTCTTGTTAGCTGACCCCTACCCCTCTGGTATCCTCTCTGTAGTGATATTCCCCCTGGCCTTGTCGCACCTCCTTTTAAAGCTGCCCACTGACTTCAAGGCCACCACTTCTAGCAGCACGTTCAACCTTGATACCACCGTTTCCATGAAACAGTGACTTCTCATCACTCTTCTGAATCTTCCACCCTTCACTTTCAGACTGTGCTCCCTGGTGTCCCTCCCTCCTTTTAACTTAATGATACCCTTCATTCCAAACTTGTTTATGGCCTTTACATATTTGAAGGTTTCGATCATATTGCCGCTTTCCCTTCTATCCTCCAGTGAGTACATGTTGAGCTCACTCAGTCTCTTCTCATATGGTTTGTCCACCACACCAAGGAACATGCTGGTTGCTCTGCGCTGGACCCCTCCAACAGTTTGACATCTTTCTTCAGATAGGTGCACCAGAATTGCATTCAGTACTGTAGGTGCGGCCACACCAGTGATTCGTACAGTGGAAGGATTACCTCCTTTCTCCTGGAGGTGACACCTCTAGTAATGCACTCCAACGTCTTGTTTGCTTTAGCTGCCACCTTCCTGCACTGTGATGAGTGATTCATTTGACCTGTGATTAGCACCCTAAGATCCTTCTACTCCTCTGTAGTAGATAACTGCACTCCCCCAGATGGTAACAATTTCTTGGGTTCCTAACTCCCAATTGCATTACTTTGCACTTCTTTGCATTGAACCCCTGCTGCCAGGTGTCTGACCATTGCACATGTACCCCACTGGTTACAGTTTTGGGAGTCAAGAGATCCTCCCCTACCACCACCCTCTGCTGTCTGTCACGCAGCCAGTTCTTGACCCATGCCACCAGCTGCATCCCTACTCCCAGGTAACCCAACTTGCTGATCAGCCTTTCATGTGGCACCAAGTTGAAGGCCTTGCTGAAATCTAGATACAAGACATCTACTACATGGCCTCAGTTCAGTGCCCTAGTTACCCAATCATAAAAGTTGACTAGGTTGATCTGGCATTACTTGCCTGAGACAAACCCATGCTGTCTCTCATCCTAGATACTATTTTCCTCCAGAAAGGTTACTATCCTCTCCATAAGGATAGTCTCCATCAACTTCCCCACAATGGTGGTAAAGCTGACTAGTCAGTAGTTACCTGGTTCATCCTTGGGGCCACTTTTATGGAAGGGCACTACATGTGCCATCCTCCAGTCCTGGGGTACGACACCAGATCCCAGAGAAGTGTTAAACAAATCTGCCAATGGTTCCGCCAGGACATCTGCCAGCTCCGTTAGAGCTCCTTTTCCATCTTTCAGATGAGACATTAAATTGAGCTCCCATCTGTATTCATAGCCTGTTCAACTAAAATGCTATATGTATCATGAGACATTAATTTCTGTTGTAGAGTCCACTGACATCTTGCTTGCCACAGGTAATATTTCAGGCAACAGAAAAATACCATTAAAGTCCCATGATCGTATTTGCTTAAGAGATGTGGACAATTCCCTAATATTAGCATCTCATAGGACAGGTTTATTTGCCACCCCAACCTCCATCTGTTAGCTAGAAAAGACCATAAGAGCTTAACATATGAGCATGAAAAGAGAAAATGTTCTATAGATTCTTCTATGTTTTGACACCCATTATATGGGCAGTTTCCTGTCTTCTTAGCTTTATGCTTTGCAGTGCCTCAGAGGTTTAATTGGCCATATATTGATAACTGCAGAATCTCCCACATATGTAGGGGAATCCTGTTATTAGTTAACTGTTTCAAAACACCCCCTCTAAGGTGGGAGGACAATTGTTAAAGTCTGGTTCAGTTGGGTGAATTTTAGACATGATAGAAGTATACAGTCATGGCCCTGATAGGTCATAGATTTGTGTCCTAGTTAACTCCCATTTCTGGAGTTTCAGCACTGCCGTTCTGATAAAAGCCGGGACTTACAGTTTGGGAGATAGTGTTGGTGGGCTATTTTTGGCCCATGATCGCAAATACTTGAAGAGATTATTGTTAAACCATAAATACTGTAGACTCTGAGATGGGATTAGCCCTATTTTAAAATTCTGTGATATAAAAAAAAAGTGAAGAAGAAAGAGATGGGGTAAACCATCACAAGGCCTCCTTGAGCTTTGGGCAGGTAGGTGAAACACCTCTTTATTGGATTCAGCCTACTGCTCCACACCATCTGAATAAAGCATGAGTACAATCTCATTTCAAGTTTAATAATGGGGGGAAGGGAGATCATTGCTACATACAAAAATGAGGAAACAATAAATTGTTTTATTATGTGTAGATTTTAAATTTAGATAACTTCCAGGACTTCCTTCTATTTACCCTAGACTCAACCCCTTGCAGTGCTATTTCCCAGTTTTCTAGGGATAGATTACATGGTTCGAAATCTATGCCTAAGATTTTTTATGGCTCCGTGGAAATGTGAATTTTGTTTATAATTACTGGGTCTCTTCCAGTACTACCGAGAAACAGATCCTTACCTTTATCTGTATTCAATTTTGAATTTGAAACTTGAGAATACTCTTGCAGTTGTCTGATTAGGACTGGAGTCTGCTCTGGATTTGCCATGAACAAGCAAATATCATCTGCATAGGCCTGGATCATTATGAGATCTTGTCCTGTGGGTCCTTGCAAGCCCTCCCATGCGTGTGTATTATTCAGTTTCCTAACTAATGGGTCAAGAGAGAAAATAAATATAGCAGAGGGCTGAGGGGATACCCCTGCCTGACTCATGTACTAATAATGATTCTCTCTGTCACTTACCCCCTAATAATAGGGCATACTGTACCACATGAACAAAATAACTTCATTTTGTTGACAAAGTCGATAGGGATGCCATACTGCTGTAATGTTTGAAATACTGTAGAGGGAATGGTACACCCTATCAAAAGCTTTACTCTGGTCTAAAGTCAGGATACAGCCTTGCGTCTTATTTCTTTCACAATAATTGATTATGTCTCTATCATTAGGGCATGTTGTATTTTCCTTTCTGGTAGCCTGCAAAGCTGGGCTGTGTGTATCAGTTTGGATACCAGTTTTCTCAACCTATTATTTTTATTTTTTTTTTTAACTATGTATTTGTACTCCTACTTGCCTCCCTTCTCCACTCTCTCCGGCATCCTACTATCCACAGGGCCCACTCCCCATCGAGATCTGCTCCTAGAGCACCCAACACCACACACAATCTTACCCCCGGTATACTCCCTGGATAGGGGTGAGGAGGAACACCCCTTACCTCCTCAAACCAGCACTCTGAACTTGTGGAGTTGGTGCAGCGGAGTCTGTTCGACGAGCCCGGAGACCTGCCGGCTAGGTGCCATCACCTAGAAGAAGCCGAGGTGGTTTTCTGGTTTCTTTCCTCCCTCCCCCCAATGTCGGCGTGCAATGAGGGGCTATGAGCTAGGAGGCACACTGAGACATACTTCTTTGCTCCACCCCTCTGCTGACATCTACCCAATCCACTTGCAGCTGCTTCACCTACCACGCTATCCACCCGGGCTCCCCTAGGTGGTAGCATTGCAGTGGGACCCTGCAGTTCCCCCCCTCCAGAGAAGGAGAGCTGCCGTCGGGCGCTCTATCCTTCCTCGCCCCAGCCGACCCTCGGCGACCCGAACTCATTCCCAAACCCGGGTCGCCAGCGAGGTGTGGCATCCAGTGCCTCAACCCTCAGCGCCACCGGGCCAGCTGACCTATTATTTAATGTCTGTGACAGGATTTTAAAATCTGAATTTATTAGGGTTATTAGTCTCCAATTTGAAATATCCAGTCAATTACCTGATTTGTACAAACAAATTAAACACCCTGACGTAAATTAAGGGGGTTCTGATCCTTTCTGAAAGAAGGAGGTAAAAAATTCCCAAAGACATCTTGCCATTTCCCCTGGGCAAACTTTAGTAAAATTCGTAAGGAAGCCCATTCGGACCTGAGGAAGTCCAAGTTTTAAATTTTTAATTACTAATTCTATTTCTTCTCCTATTAGGGGAGAATTTAGTTCAGATAACTCCTCTTCAGAAAAATGTGTTTGCAAGCCTTTTAAATAATCAGTGATGTTCTCCTGGGGGGGGAGTGTTCTCCTCAGAAGGGAGGGTCATTTCATGGGATCCCATTAGTAACTGAACCAATTGGTATAGTTCTTCTTCCTTTTCTACTATCCTTCCCTGCTTGTCCATCAGCAGTTAGAAGGCCATTGTATCTTTCCTTTTTTTTTTTGAATGACTCAAAGGAGTCTCCTATTGGGTTTTGAGTTCCACACTATAATTCTGTGTTTAAGGTCCTTGCCCTATCATATTGACATCTTTTCTGTCTTCTTTAAGTTGTTCTATCTGTGGACTAAAGTCTTGTGTAGAAGTAGAGTTCAGAGTATACAGATTTTGTAGTTGTGTTCTTAATTGAAGATAATGAAAAACCTTACTCCTTTCTGTGTTTTTCCCATAATGCTGGAACCAGTTAGTTATGTCCTGCTTTGTGTCCATCCACTATTCGCCAAGGTCCTCATAAAGGTCACTTACTGAGGTCCTGGCCCCGAGAAGAGCAGAAATCCCTTGCTGTGCATATATGTCAGATAGAGTGGAGGTATTCAATCTCTATCTCTTATTTTGTCTAGTTTTGGGAGGGAGGGTCTGGAAGGAGATCTGTATTAAGTAGATGGTCCAAACATTATATGGGAAAGGCTTGAAAGCTAGAAGCTGGTAGGTTCTTAGAAATGAAAATGTGGTCTATAGTAGAGGTTAATCTGCCTCTCCTATAAGTGTATTTAGGACCTTGAGACTGATATTATGCACAGTCCAGGAGTTCTGCTAGAGTTATACATTTTTTAGGGCTTTTGCATCACGATAATCCTTTTTTCCCTCTACATATTTGTTTTGTTGGGGTAAGTCACAATTAAAATCGCTGCCCAAAACTACCTGTGGTGCCCTGTAAAGATAAGGCTGGATTTGTGAGAATAGGAACACCTTGTCTGCCTTGGACTGAGGGCTGTAGACATTTATAAACCTGTATGGCACTTGTTCCCAGTAACCATCAAGAATAAGTAGAAGTCCTGGGGTTACTTCTATAAATTTGGTCATTTTGAAGGAGAAGGAGCTAAAAATTATCCCTACTCCATTTACCCTGTCTGCTCCAAATGACCAACAGTGTGGTCCCCACCGCCATTCAGCTTGGAAAGATCTGAGATGATCATCCAAGTTTCTCGTAGGAAACAGATACTTAAATTAATATCCACCAAGTGTTGAAATAGGGCTTGTCTTTTGGAAGTATTTAATAAACTGTGACAATTGCAAGTCCCTAAGACCAATTTATTCATTTCTATAATTCTGTTTTAAGGCCCTTTTTTTCCTTTTCTTTTTTTTTCTTCTTCTTCCCTTTGCATTCCACTTAGTCGGAGCTGCCTCCATGTTCCCGTGGGGGGGGGTCTGATTTTATCAGGTCCATGCCTGACTCCTCACCTGTGGGTGCTAGGACTGAAAATGGGTTTGTTGCTTCTATTATCAGGGGTTCGAGGAGAGGTTTTGTGTTCCTAGTCACTCTCCTTCTGGGACGTGGAGCTTGGTTTTGTGGGGGGCTAATGCCTCCAGTTACTTCTGTGGTCTGGCTATCTGATTAAAAAAACAGGAGGGAACGTGTCCCATTGGAGCTGTGCAGGCATGGGGGGCAGATCTTCCCTTCCCTTATGTTCTACTGGCTTGTCTGTGGTGGGGTCAGTCTTTCCTTGCTCTTGAGATGTGGGTTTGGGGGTGGGGGTGGAGTTGGGGGATGTGGGACAGTAGTTTCCTCTGGACCAACCTTTGCTGACTCTGGGGGGTTTGTGGCTTCCTCTTGGTCTTGCTGCATTCTGGGCTGATGACTGAGGCTTTATTCCTTGCTGCCCACGAGCATTCGGGGAATGTGTCCTGTCTCCTCACACAAATCACTCCTAGTTAAATTTGCACACTGCATGCTGTTGTGACCCACCTCGCCACAGTTGTCACATCTTGGTCTGTCGTAGACACTGAAGAGGTGGGTGTGAGCTCAGCACTTATAACATGCTCGTGGTTGCTCTGAGTAGAAACATATCTCTCTGTCCCTGCCCAATAGAAATGAGTTTAGGATATGCCCTATTTCGTTTTAAGTCTGCCTCAACTTCACCTTGTACTTCCAGCCCCTGTCCAAAATAATTCTGAATCTAACAGTGCTTCAGGTGAACTTAGTACTTCGCATTTTTACAACAACCAATATGTAATATCTTCAATAGGAACCTCTTTATTCTGGAACATAACTGTAACATATGTTATGAGTGGTTTTGTCAGGGGTATTACCAAATAGCTGGACCACAGTGGGGAGAATTTAACTTAATTATGCCTTTACCAGAACATCTCAAGGGTGCAGGATGATCTAAAACTTATATCATAATTATCTTTCCCTGAAATATTTATAAAGGCAAACACCCGTTTAGGTGAGAAGTGTAAAGAGTCCTTCAGGAGCTTCGTCCCTACATATTGCCTTTCAGGCCTTATGTCTAATCCCCCTTTGTATCTGATTCTGACTGTGTTCCTCCTCCTTTTTTGATCTGGAGAAAAGTTCAGATAATAAAGGTCTCTGTGGAGGAGAATCTCCAGAATTGTTTCCCACTGTTTGTCCATCCAGTCTTAGTTGGATTGTCTCCCTTGTATGTGAGCTTGCAGGCCCTCCAGGGGTTGTCTCCTCCAGGAGGTGTCCTGTATTACCTTCTGTTGCATTATTCCACTGCACAGGCTGGTTTTTAGACTCCATTTGGTGCTGTACCTCCCGGGGTTCTGTAGTATTTGAATTTGTTGCACGTACCTGAATTTGAATTGGTGGGTGCCATTCTGGAGTGTTTGTGAAAGGAGAGTCCTACAAGTACGGGTCCGATAGCCATTGGCCACTAGGCATTTTCATCCATCCTGCTTCCTTAAGGGCTTTTTCAGGGGACCATGTAACAAAGGGATCTAAATTTTTAGGTTGTAGTGAAAATGATTTTTTTATAGCATCTGTTGTTGATAGGGCTTGGTGTGTCCAGTCCAACCTAGGAACATTATTTCCTGTTTGCTCTTTTGGCCCAGTAGAAAGCCCCAGTATTAGATTCCTATTTGCTAAAGTGAGTGCAGCCCTTTTATTTTTCTTGTCTTCCTCAGAGTAAGATTTTTGTGCTTGATCTCTTGCTGAGAAGGAAAAAACTGCTTCATCCTGAGAGGTGGTTTTTCATTGAAAAATGATTTTCTCTTCTCTCTGTTGTGTTTGCTTGCACCCAGGGGTCATTTGTCCATTTGTTTGTTTGTTTTGATGTATAATGTTTGGGTCCCCTTCAGTGACACAACATTTAGTAATATGTGCATGCATTTCAACAGTTACATTTGTTTCAACATTTGCATCTGTTTCAGTATTTTCATTCGTTTCAGTATCTGTATTCCTTATCCCCTTTTCACTCGCTTCCTCGTTCTGGCTTATTGGGTTTTCTATGCTCACTTTCTCCCTTGATTTATTACCGAAATCTAAACCCTGTGACTCTAGTCACATGCCTTCTGCGTTTCTGCTGCCAGCTGCTACTTTTGTAACAAGATCTGTTTCATAAAAAGGGGTTAATTTTACCTGAGGGAGTAGCAGTATTTGCATCGCAGCACTCTCCTTTGATGTTACTGTGTCATTGTTGCTTCTGTCAGTCGGGCTGCACCCAGTGTCATGACAGGGCTCCTCTTGCACTTTAGCAAGTTTGGCTTTTAGTTTGGCCATATATACAGTATGTCTATAGTCTTCTTATAATTCTCTCTGCATTTCCTTCCATTTTTCTTCCATCAGGGAAACCACATTTTGTTTGCCATTTTCCCCGTACTCAGTTTAAATATTTATGCTTAAGTCCTCCATTGAAAGAAATGTTCCCTCTTCTATTTCCTTTTCTTCAATTTCTTCTGGAAATGTCATATTCTTGGTAGCCTCTTGCAGTAAGAGGTCAGGGGAAGAGAGTCGTCCCCTGCTTCAGAAACATCCATTCTCTCGACTGAACCACAGCAAGTGGCCATCTTGGAAGATGGCCAAGGGTTCCCCTACAGTGCAGTAGGAGAATTTCCCTGGTGTCCTGGCCAGATTTCCCCCATTCACCAAAAATACCACCTACAGCTTAAAATCTGTTTCAATTTCAGTTGGTATCCATCTGTATCCCTCTCCCCCGGGACGAGGCTGAAAATAGGCAAAAATTGTCTAGTCCTCCTTCTCAGTCAAACAAAAACTAAATAAAATAAATAATTAAAACCCTGGGGTGTATGCCATCTGGGCCTGGTGCCTTATCCATCCACAGGGCCTTAAGGCCCTCCAGCACCCTGCTCACTGGAATTTCCCCATCTTTTAACTCAGCCTCCCTCATGCCCACCCCTTCCTTCCTCTGAGGCACTGGCCCCAGCTTCTCCATGGTAAATACAGAACAGAAGCAGTCATTAAGTGCTTCTGCCTGCTCCACCACATTTTCCACCCATGCACCATCATTTTTGATCCTACCAATCTGATCTTTGCAGCTCCTTCTCTCCTGTGTGTACTTGAAGAAGTCCTATTCCTCTTTTTTGATTCCCTGTGCCACCCTAAGCTCCCTTAATGCATTGGCTTCCCTGTTTACCTCTCTTAACTTCTTCATGTACTCCTTTCTATCCTCCTCTGGAATGGATTTCATATATCTTCTGAAGTTTGCTCTTTTTTCCTTCATCCTCTCTACCACCTCCTTGCTTAACAAGCTTGGTTTTTGGACCTTTTCTTTTTGCTTTGGATCTTAGTACAGGATCTAGTGAATCTGTTAATCCCATCTTGATAATCTCCCACTTTTGGTTAGCACTCATGTGCGGGTGGATGTTGACAAGGTGCCCCCCAGTATGTGTCCCATTCTGAAAAATATGCTCACCTCAAGTCCACCACCTTTGTCCTGGTCCTAGCTGCCTCCTTTCCCATACTTAGACAGAACAACACTGTGTGGTGGTTATTTCCTTCTAGGGGATCCTCCACCCATAATTCATGGATGTGCTAACTGTTTGAAAGCACAAGGTCCAGCATGTCACCTTCCCTGGTTGGCTCCCTTACCATCTGCACCAGGAAGCTGTCTTGGACAGCCTCCAGGAGAACCTGTTCCTTGACACTTGAGATAGCTGAGGTGTCCCAATCTACCACAGGCATATTGAAGTCTCCTACTATCACTGTGTTACCCTTTGCACTGACCCTCCTTATCTGCTCCCCCAATTCCCTATCAGTAACTTCATTTTGAGATGGTGGCCTATACATCACCCCTAACCTAACCCTTCTAATAATCGCATCTTTGAACTGCACCCATAAGGTCTCAGCCCTACCCTTATCCCCCTCCTTCCTGCAACATAGTATCCCTTCCCTTACATAAACTGTCATCCCTCCCCCTTCCTTCTTTCCCTGTCCTTATGAAACAGCCTGTATCCTGGGACCAGTAGGTCCCAGTCATGGTAATGGGTCACCCATGTTTCAATGATTCTGCTGCCTAAATTTCTTTCCTTTTCCTAACCTCTGCAACTGAATCTGTAATGTGCCTAATGTGCCCACTGCTGAATTTGAATTGTTAGTGTCAGGAACTACAACCATTTTTAAACTGTAAGGAGTAGGAAACTATAGCATTTTTGGAGTGTTTCATCTGCCTTAAGATATTTAAGTATTAACAAAGTTTGAAGTTAAAAACTGCTTTGTCTAATTGCTCAATTGCTGTTTCCCCCTTCTGCAACCTCCTCCCCATACTGGTGACACTGCTGGTGCCTAATACCAGCCACTCCCAGAGTCATTCTCTCCCTTCCTGGCTAATTAAGCACATTAATTTCTCACCTTGCTACCGAATTCTTTTGTCTGTTTACTTCTACTGCCTCCCAAACTCAGGCCTTTGTTCTGTCGGTGCATATAAGCTGATTTCTCCCTTTTCACCTTCTCTCTTCAGGATTCCCTGAGGGGGTTCCATCTTCTGCACTAGTGGTCTGGTGCTGAACACAGCTGGCCACAGGGTGCTTCCCAGCCTGCCTTCAACAGCAAGGATCCAGGTACACTTCAGGAAAGCAGCTCCAGTCCAGCTTGCTAGCCGTGAACTCAATTGGTGGATGGTGCCTGAATTTGGGTCTACTATGGCTGATTCAGCATTCTGTCTCACCCTGACTGGCTTCAGCTTCTGGGGATTTGAACTTCCTAGCACCTTCCCCTGGAGCTCATCTGTCTGCTGCCTAAATTTCTTTTCTTTTCCTATATATTTTTTTTTGTGCTGACCTTTCCATTAGCAGATTATATCTTCTAACCACTAGAGGTCCCAGTTATAAGCACACTCACCCAATCCAATTCATGTCTCATTTCACTTATTGTGTGGTCAATCTATCCTTATTCATCAGTCTTTGCCCTCTCCCTCTTCGACTTCTGTCAAGGCCTATCTCTAGCTACCTATTTTTCCCCAGGTTTGCACAACTTGCTAGTGGCTGTCAGTTCCCTCTGGCAGTGGTCACTTTTTCACTGACACCCCTTCCCGTTTCACTGTCCCATGCTCCCCTCCCCATTACCCAATCTACTCTGACCAGTAAGCACTCCCTGTCTACCTACAGCATGCCCCCCCCACTTTCCCCACTTCCCCTCCTTCTAATTCTCCTTTCCATCATCTCTAACACAACTCCATAAACTTCTCAATTTAAAACCCTGCCTCCTCTCTCCCCCCCACAATCTCCTAGCCCCCTCCTTCATACTTGCTCTTACCACTTCTTCCCCTCAAATACTCTGGACTCACTTCTCCCACATACTGCTTGCCATGTTATTCACAGCTTCTAGCCACCTTGATTTCCTTCATCTCCTGATTATCCACTCACCTAGCCGCCCTCCCACCCAAACACATGATGAATACTTTGTCCACCACAAATATCATAAACTGCACTTCCTTATACTCACACTCCTATTACTTGCCTCAGAAAATGTACATCCCAATCCTGGTCTCCTTCCCCCTTCCCTCCAGCTGCTATCTCCCATTAACATACAATCTTCCAACACCACCTCTGACCTTTAAAGGCCTAAAGATCCTTCACTTAAATATATTCATCCTTGTCATGAAAATTGATCTGTTACAGCAGATGATAATCTCCCTCACTCCAGACATTCTAATCTTAACTGAAACTTGTCTAAATACTAAAACTTCTGATCCCTCCATTGCCATCCAAGGCTATTTCTTAGTCAGGCAGGATACAGCAGGTAGGGGAGGTGGAGTGGCCATGTATATCCAGACCTCTCTCCAATACACTACCATTCTCTCATCTGCCTTACCCTCCACTTAAGAAGCCCTGATAATAAATATTGCCCTGTCTTTTTCCTCCCCTCTTTATTGCCAGTATCTACTGTCACCCAGGTATCAAGCCCTCTGAATCTATTAACCTCATCACATCTATAGCTTCCATCTCACACAATGGTGATCTATATGTATTAGGTGATGTAAATCTAAACTGGCTGTCATCAACCACTTCTAAGACACAAAGTGATATCGCTGCTCTAAATCTCTCCCAACTCATCCAAGAGCCTACTCGACTAAATAACAAAACCCAAAGCCACTCACTGTTAGACTGAGCTCTCACCTCCCACCCTCACTGAGTCATCAAGTCCAGCATCCTCCCTGATGCCCTCAGTGATCACCACCCTATCTTCGTGGTCAGGAAGGTCCACAGACCTAAACCACCACATAAAATCCTGCAACTCTGCTCTTTCAGTTCTAATGACTTAAATGCTTTCCTCAATGATATATCCAATTCTGATTGGTTCCCAACTGCATCCACCACTTCCATCTACCAAGCCCTCACTTACTTCAAAGAAACATTTTTAGTTACCTGGGACTTCCATGTCTCGTTCAAATGCACTAGAGTCTGAGGTATCCCTCATCCCTGGACCACCCCTGAATTAATGGCCTGTCTCAGGGAGCACAATAAAGCATTGGGGGAAACACAAGACCTCTCAGCTCCCATAAGCCCTTACTAAATATCACAGGCTAAGAAACACTTGTACTAAAGTAATCAGACTTGCCAAGTCTGAAAATTTAAATCCTCTTTCCTCAATAACATAAATTCCCCCTTCAAATTTTGCAAAGTAGTCTGTAACCCCCCTAAAAATGGGGGTCACTAAAAAGCCTTCTTTGGGTGAGCCTGGATGCTCTCCACCAGGCCTGTATTACAGCTGATTTAAAAAATAATTGAGTGAGAGTGCCTAATGCAGCCATGTACTGTCACTTTAAGAGCTGCCAAACTGCAGTAAAATTAATTTGAAATGGGGGGTCTGTGTGTTTCCCTGCTTGAGTCCCGCCTGGGCCACTGAGCAAATCACTCTGTTTCTGCAGTTGCTATATGCACAGAGGGAGCTCTTTCAGAAGATATAATTGTTTGCTTGTAACCTGTTATAATAATAATGACATGCAGTTGGTTCTAACCTGCTTTCCTTTCAGCAAGGACTGTGTAGTGTAGCTCTTTCAATTTGGTCCCAGACTGCCGAATTGGACCAATCAGTGTGGGGGTCCTTTAAAATGGAGCCTGTTCTGGGCAAATCAGGACTTGGACTCTCTTCTGGAGCCTGCTGTAATGGGACTGTATGGGCAGTGACTCTGGGAAATGTAGTTTTGACCTTGGTGCCTTTTTCCACCAACAGAGGGAGTCTTATTGTGAGTGACAGCCAAACCAGCCAACAGAATGGTGTGGAGCTAAAGGAAATGCCCTTCTGTGTGCCTGGAGAGATCAGATCAGTTGTGATAGTGAAGAGAGAAGGAGCTCTGTGCTTCTGCGGTGTATAGTTTTGCAAGGGAAGCACGTGTGAGGCCCTGAGGTTCAGCCAGCAGCCGTTGTAAGTGCCAGTTTGGACTGAATCCCGTTTGTGGGAGAAAGAAGGAAGTCTGAAGAGTGGAAACCAGACTCACCCTGTAGAAGACTGGAGAAATTGCTGAATCGCCCTCGGTCTGTCAGGAACTGAAGCTGCTGTGAGTGCTCCTGGGTTGTGCTGAGTTTTGCGATCGGGATTGAGGAGCAAACTGCCTGGTATAGTAATTTCCTTTACATATAAATGTGTCTAGTGCTAGTGGGGAACCACAATCTGTATTTGCCCTGTATTGTGAATTGTGTGCTGAAGCTGGAAGCAGAACCCAGCTTGATTTGGACTGAATCCGCCTGTTTTCAAATGCAAGTGAGTCCTGCCATGAGGGCTGGGCCAGCTATTCTGTTTCTCCTGGTAATCCAGGACAACCTGTATCCATCCACTTTTCAGTAATGAGTCCATGAGTACAAATCTGTTTATCAAATTGCAAATGTGTCATCTGATTATTGCTGTTTCATTTCTTCATGAACTGAGCCATCCGGCTATGGATTACAATTGGGTGTTGTGCATATCTTTTTCTACAGGGCCCTATCCATCTGCACCTGCTGGCCAACCCCGGGCAACAGACCTGGCTAGCCCCCCCAACCTGGGTACCCAGAGTATGACTTTTAAGACCCTGTATGAGTGCACAGTACTGTGATTGAATTCTGCCAATCAACTTGATTTCGCCCCCCATGTCTCATTCCCCTAAATAAACCAGATTTGATGTTGTTAAACTTTAAACTGTCTGAAGTTCCAGTACCTACATATTAAGCATTGCATTATGGTTGTGTATATTGCCTAACCTTGTTTTACAGGGGGTCCTCAGAGACGTGCTGCAGAACCAGTCTCGAGGGTAAGTGGTACTCTATGAGTGAACACTGTGTATATGTGGGGTATTGGGATTGTAACTCCTGTGTACTGTGCAAGCCACTAGAGGGAACTAAAGGTGGTCACAGTGTCCCAGAGGGCTGTGACCAAGTTAGTCTAACCACTACAAACCCTGACCTCTGGGTGGAGGCACCCATCATAGAACCTATGCCCCTCAACCTGTTAGTAGTCAAGCAGGCTGGGGTAGTAGCCCTTGGGATAACGCCACCTAGGGGTTACATCTTGGAGGCACTGCTGGGAATAGCGTCCTCTAGTGGCCATGTAAAGAAATTACCCAGTATGTTCAGTTTAGGAGGGAAAATGGAAGAGCTTACTGCGCCTAAACTAAAAATTGCCCCCCATAAGCTAATGGTGCGCAGAATTGTGGGGTGGAGCGAAGCTGAGGGGGTAGACCCCCACAGGGCCATTCTGTTTCCGGATGTCCCCTTAGGGACCAGTAATGCTGACATTGTATCCACTGTAGAGCATATCAATGGCTTGGGCAAGGTAAAAGTAAGGGGACGAGATGCTGATTTATTTGAACAAACTATGTTAGTGCTGATCTCGTGCAGTTCCCCTGTGGACCCAGAAAAGGTACCCCCTATTATTCTTCCTGAAGGTGCCCAGAAGGGATGAAGGGTCATCCATTTACTTAGTGGTCCGGCCACCCTGTGTGGGTCTCCAAATATAGATGGGTTTGAAGAGAAACTGCTCAAATTGTTAGCATCTGAGAGACGAACTGCTCAGGAACTGGTAAAAGTGTTAGACCTCTCAGGTGACTACACGGCCCTGCATTCCCCAGGTACATTTCCAGTTCCACCCAAGAGCTCTCCAGTGGCCCCCTCCCCCACCATGATTACCAAGATCCAGCTGGACTCCTACCGACAGCTCAGACTTTTCTCTGGCACAGTCCCAGTGCCCTCAGGGGAGGATGATCTGGAGACCTGGATGGACTATACCACCCCATTAGTGCAAGAATGGCAGCGTTCAGAGGGGGAAAAGAGGAAGCACTTGATGGAAAGTTTGAGATTCCCTGCACTGTAAGCCTTCCGTTTTCTACGTGTCACTAGTCCGGAGGCTACTGCAGCAGAATACCTCTCTGCACTGGAGGGGGTGTTTGGCAGCACTGAGTCAGGGGATGATTTATTCTGGAAGTTCAAGTCCACTAAACAGCGGAAGAATGAGAAGTTGTCAGCCTTTGTTACAAGGATTGAGAGGGCCCTGCAGAGAGCCCACAAGAAAGGGGGAGTGCCTGCCAAGGCTCTGAATAGGATCAGGCTAGACCACATTCTGAAGTCCGCTAAATTTTCAAGTGTAATGGTACTAATGCTCAAGTTGCAAGATAGGAGGGCCAAGCCTCCTGAGTACTGCCCTCTCATGAAAGAAATTCCTGAAACTGAAACTGATGAATAGGGCTGGGAGCCCTGTGCTAGAGCAGTGAACACTTGTCAGAACCCTGAAAGGAGTGATTCAGATGAGGCCCAACAGTTGAGAGAATTGATTAAAGAATTGACTGATGCAGCTTGAGAACCTGATTTATATCAGGCACCGGAGAATAATAGTGGAGTTGGAGTGCATGTTGTTTCCTCTGAGACCCAGACTGGGGGTGACTTCTTGGCTGAGTTCAAGGAATTGATTGCCGCTCTAAGGGAACTGTTGAGGCATGTGACCCTCTTACTGCAGCCAGTAGGTATGGGATCCCCACCCCCCTTCTATTACTTCAGTTCCTTGTGCAACATTTTCCCCAAGGATGACCCGAGAGCATGTCATCTGTCACAACTGTGGGAAGGATGGCCATATGAAGAGGGAATGCTGGTCTGAGACTGACTTGGAGAAAGTGGTGAGCTGGCTTCAAAGGGAACTCCGAAAAGCAAGTCGATGGTCAAGGGGTGCCCATGATGTCCGCAGTGAGGATCAAGGAGATACTAGCTCAAATCCTGTTGTGGCTACATCATCTACCCAGGCCCTTGCTACAGCCTCTACCCACTGGTCTAGAATAGTGGGCCCTTCAATGGAGACGATGGCGAAAGTAAATGGAGTATCTACTAGGGCTGCTGCAAGACTGAGACAGAGAAGGCATGCTCCTGTGGTTTTTGACTCAAGGTTTCCTCCACAGCAGCCCCCAATTGAAAAGGGTTGTCAGTTTACTTCAGAGGAAAGTGAGTGCAACTTTGGGTACTACCCCTTTTACGAACTGAGTCAATTGTTTCAAGGCAACCCCCTAGTCAATTATGGAGAGGAAGCTAGGCCTTCTGGACTGTCTAAGCCCCCAGCTTTGTCCCTGGAGCCAATGCTCCCAGAAAGTGAAGTGCAGAGTGTCACGTCTGATGATCTTGAGTCGCTCTGTATGGTGGAACTGTACAATTTGCCCGAGAGAGGGAGTGTTGATATGAGTCTTTCTGGTGACATGCCAGAACTTGAAGAATTTGTAGAATGTGATGAGTTTCCTGCCAGCGCCGGAGTGCTCTATGAATGAGTTAAGTACTGTGGAACCAGAAGTTGCCTATCTAGGGGTTGACAGTACCCCAAGTCTGGATTTTTCTACCCCAATGGAAACTCTCTTGGAAAGTCATGACAGTGCCGAAAGTGAGGCTAAAAGTGCAGAGACTGTACCAGTTTCCCCTAGAAAGACTGGGTGAGCTGTAAGGCCTGTGGTTCGGTCCAGCTATGATTCTCCTGAGAGGCCTGCAGACTTGCCTTTCAACGTGGTCCATAAAGGAGTGTGTGTGACCCCGAGCTTATTGTCCAAACAGAGCATGGGTGCTAATTCCAGGTTAATTATTTTGCCCTCCAGGTATGGTGCCCCTGCCCCATCTAGCCCCAAGGTAGCTGATAGGGAAGGGCCCCATCTCTTCAGGTTTCATGTGCAGGAGGTAATAACCTGAGTTAAGGTACAATGTGTGTATAATGCTGTGTAACAAGTAATGTGCTGAAAAGTATCAGAAATGTGTTTATGGCAAAGGTGAGATGCTGACTGATGATTACACGTATAAGCTATGTTAGTGATGTAAATGTATATGGTGTTGTATTATACTTACTTGACATGGACGCCAAGTTTTTCCAGGCCAAAAAGGGTGTAACCCCCCCTACAAATGGGGGTCACTAAAAATCCTTCTTTGGGTGAGCCTGGATGCTCTCTGCCAGGCTGGTGTCCTGTATTTCAGCTGATTTAAAAAATAATTGAGTGAGAGTGTCTAATGCCTCCATGTACTGTCACTTTAAGAGCTGCTAAACTGCAGTATAATTAATTTGAAATGGGGGGTCTGTGTGTTTCCCTGCTCGAGTCCCACCTGGGCCACTGAGCAAATTGCTCCATTTCTGCAGTCACTATATGCACAGAGGGAGCTCTTTCAGAAGATATAATTGCATGTAACCTGTTAGAATAATAATGACATGTAGTTGGTTCTAACCTGCTTTCCTTTCAGCAAGGACTATGTAGTGTAGCTCTTTCAATTTGGTCCCAGACTGCCGAATTTGACCAATCAGTGTGGGGGTCCTTTAAAATGGAGCCTGCTGTAATGGGACTGTATGGGCAGTGACTCTGGGAAATGTAGTTTTGACCTTGGTGCCTTTTTCCACCAACAGAGGGAGTCTTATTGTGAGTGACAGCTGAATCAGCCAACAGAATGGTGTGAAGCTAAAGGAAATGCCCTGCTCTGTGCCTGGAGAGATCAGATCAGTTGTGATAGTGAAGAGAGAGAAGGAGCTCTGTGCTTCTGCAGTGTAAAGTTTCACGCGGGAAGCACGTGTGAGGCGCTGAGGTTTGGCCTGCAGCCGTTGTAAGTGCCAGTTCAGACTGAATCTGGTTTGTGAGGAGAAAGAAGGAAGTCTGATGAGTGGAAATGAGACTCACCCTGTAGAAGACTGGAGAAATTGCTGAATCGCGCTCGGTCTGTCACGAACTGAAGCTGCTGTGAGTGCTCCCGGGTTGTGCAGAATTTTGCGATCGGGATTGAGGAGCAGCCTGCCTGGTATAGTAATTTCCTTTACATATAAATGTGTCTCGTGCTAGTGAGGAACTGCGATCTTATTTCCCCTGTACTGTGAATTGTGTGCTGAAGCTGGAAGCAGAACCCAGCTTGATTTGGACTGAATCCACCTATTTTCAAATGCAAGTGAGTCCTGCCACGAGGGCTGGGCCAGCTATTCTGTTTCTCCTGGTAATCCAGGACAACCTGTATCCATTCAGTTTTCAGTATCGAGTCCGTGAGTACAAATCAGGGTAGCTCCCTGCAATCTGTTTATCAAATTGCAAGTGTGTCATCTGATTATTGCTGTTTCATTTCCTCACGAACTGAGCCATCCGGCTCCGGAATACAATTGGGTGTTGTGCATATCTTTTTCTACAGGGCCCTATCCATCTGCACCTGCCGGCCAACCCCGAGCAATGGACCTGGCTAGCCCCCCCAACCTGGATACCCAGAGTGTGACTTTTAAGACCCTGTATGAGTGCACAGTACTGTGATTGAATTCTGCCAATCAACTTGATCTCCCCCTTCCGCATTTCATTCCCCCTAAATAAACCAGATTTGATTTTGTTAAACTTTAAACTGTCTGAAGTGTCAGTACCTACATATTAAGCATTGCATTATGGTTGTGTATATTGCCTAACCTTGTTTTACAGGGGTCCTCAGAGACGTGCTGCAGAATCAGTCTCGAGGGTAAGTGGTACTCTATGAGTGAACACTGTGTATATGTGGGGTATTGGGATTGCAACTCCTGTGTACTGTGCAAGTCACTAGAGGGAACCAAAGGAGGTCACGGTGTCCCAGAGGGCTGTGACCAAGTTAGTCTAACCACTACAAACCTTGACCTCTGGGTGGAGAGGCACCCGTCATAGAACCTAGGCCCCTTAACCTGTTAGTAGCCAAGCAGGCATGGGTAGTAGCCCTTGGGATAGCACCACCTAGGGGTTACAAGTCCATTCACTATCCCCCCCTTGCATCCCCCACCCCCTGTGCTTAATATAAACAGCACACTAGAGTCTGAACCTTGCTTAGTGGGTCAGGAGCTCAACTCCTACTACACCTCCTGTGCCTCAACCCTTCTAAAATCCCTCCAATCAAGCCTCTCCTCCATGCGTTCTCCCTCTCCTATCACTCAATCCCCCTATACCCACGCCCCTTTCTCATTCTCTCCTATCTGCCCTGAGGAGACACTAATTGCCCTCCTCTCTCTCAATCCCTCTAAAGGCTCCTCTCCGGATGACCTTGACCCTAAACTTCTCTACCTCTCAGCCCCTGCTATTGCCTGCTCTCTCTCCCTCTAATTCTAAATCTCTCCTTTACATCCTCCTCCATCCTTACTCCCTGGAACCATGCTGTGGTCCTCCCTCTCCCTAAGGGTGGTAATGCTTCCTCCCTAGCCAACAATTGCCTAGTCTCCCTCCTCTCCACCTTTGCTAAACTCCAAGAACACCTGGTCCTCTTACAACTGATCTCTTTTCTTGCTGACTCCTCCTTCTTCACCCCATTCCAATCTGGTTTTCAGAAGAACCACTCCGCTACCACCTCCCTCCTTAGACTCACTAACTCCGTCCTTACCGGGATGGACAATGGCCTCATCACCTCTGCCATCTGTGTTGACCTCACCAAGGCTTTCGACACAGTCTGCCATGCCCTCCTTCTCAACTCCCTTACAGCTGCTGGTTTGTCTACTCCTACTGTTTCCTGGTTTAGAGCTTACCTCACAGGCAGAACACAATCAGTCAGGATTCAGAAAGTAATCTCTCCACCCCTCCCAGTCTCCACAGGAGTCCCACAGGGCTCTGTGTTTGGCCCCATCCTTTTCTCCATCTTCCTAGATGACCTTCCCTCAGTCTGCTCCCCCTCCTCTTCTATCCATATGTATGCTGATGACATCATCTTGTTCACCTCCGGCAAAACCACCATTGATGTAGCAACCACTCTTCAGCATGACTTCCACCAGGTTCAGCTCTGGTTTGCCTCACATCAGCTATTCCTATATGCCAAAAAGACAGTATCCAAGACCTTCAGCACTAGGTAGAGACTGTCTAGGCTCCGAACCTTACTCTCTTTCCACACCCTTGATGGGACAATCCTTGAGGACACCCCCTCTTTCAGATACCTTGAGGTTTGGCAGAACCAACACCTCAGCTTCTCTGGCCACATTGACGCCATTCTGAAAAAGCTGTGCCCCAAGCTTGGAACCCTATAGTGGAACCATAGTTGCGTCCCTCCTAAGGCCTGGAGAGAACTTGTCCAGAAGATGATCATCCCCATTTTTGACTACTGTGAAGTATCTATGGTGCCATTCCCATATCTCCCCTTACCAGATTGTACTCTCTTTTCAACTCCTTCTGTCAATTAGTTCTTGACACCCCATCTCAAACCCATCATTATGACCTTTACCATGCCCTGTCCTTCCCCTTGCTTGCTAACAGCTGCTTGGCTCACTGTGCCAAGCGAACTTCCAAACTTTGGCTTGGTGTACTTCCTTCCTGCCTCTCATGCTCCCTCCTTCTCCCCCCCACCTTCCTCCCACTCCCTCAGATCCTCCAACATTTGCACCCTGCTAGTCCCCCATCATACCACCTTCATTGGCCAATCAGGTTTCTCCCATTGCTTCCCCAAAATCTGGAACTCTCTCTCACCTCAAATACGACACTCCTCCTCCCACTTCCTTGCCTCTGCCTTACATAACTTTCTCTCTGCTAGCTGATCCTGCTATAGACCTCCTTAACTTGTTCCCTTATGAGCCTGCTTCCGCTTTACACCCACCTCTTTCCTGCAAAACCCTCCCCCTACATCCTCCCTCAGCACCTGTTCCTTTCCACCTTATCCCCACCACCCATTCCCTCCTCTGTACACCACCTTACCCTCACTACCCACTCACTGTTGCTTGGCCTAGGCCCCTGTCAGTGTTCTCTGCATCCTGGAGGGGTCCAGAACATAGACAAACATTTTCATCGCCTCCTAGTCCCACCCCATTCTTTCCTGAAAGGGCTGAGACTCGGCCACTCTTTTCTCCCACCTCCCTCTCTCTTGGTCATTCTAAAGCCTACTCCCCATAGCTGCATATTTTCCTCCTGTCATGTTCTACCTCTGCCGCCTACAGTACAACCTGCTTCCCTCCTGTCATGCTCTACCTCTGCCATGTGCAGGCAGTGTCCACAGCATACTAGAGTTGCCAGGCCCAGGCAGACCATTCTCTTCCCCCTCTCTTCCTTCCTGACATGCTCTAACTCCCACTGCCTACAACCTACTTCCCTCCTGTTTGTGCTTGACCCCTGCCTGGTACAGGCAGGATCCCCAGCATTCTGGAGGAGTCAGGACCTGGCAGACCCTTCTCCTCCACCCTTTGCCTTCCCCTCCTCCAAAACCCCCCCTTTCCACCCCCTGCTCTCTGCCTATATGCCCTCCACTCACCCACCTTCTCCCCTTCCTAGCCATAGTTATTGTCTAACCCCAAATCTCTAATGCACTTATAGTATACCTTGCACTTTTGTTACACCGTGCATATTTTGTTCTATCTGTGTCTCACCTTGCAATCTTGCCCTTGTTCAACCTACTTATATTCTATCCAGCCATTTTCTAACTACAAAGATATGTTCCACCAAGTGTTTGCAAAAGATATTTGCACTATTGTACATATCTAATTCAAGACCGTTAACATTGTATCCATCTAGTTCATACCTGTTAGCTTTCCTCCTTTACAGTACTTCTTTATAGTCTGTTTACTACAATATAATGTAATCAAATTGTATATCTATATTGTGTACCAAATCTCTGAATGCTATCCTCATCTTTCCCTACCACCCAGGGCACACCTGGAGATGAGCAACTTGTTGCTCAGAGTGCCTTCCTGGTGAAACATTTCAATAAATAAATAAATAGCTATGTCCACCTCTCCTTCAGCCATCAGTGCCTGCAGCTCTGCCAACTTGTTACCTAGGCTTTTGGCATTCAGGAAAACCACTCTCCAGTGTGTCCCCCACCATCCTTGTCCATGTTAACTCCCTTATTGCCTCTCCTAACTGAACCCCCTTCTATCTCCTTCCTACAAGTTCGGGACAGAGAATCCTTGGACTCCCTGGCCTGGAGACACAATTTGTCACCCAACCTTCCTCCTCACACCTTACTTAGTTTAAATTAATCCTGGTAGATAAGTACTCCCCCAGCTTCTGTTTTAGGACCCTGAGCCCTCCTTACTTAAATTTAACCTGTCTTGGGCATACAGGGTCTTGTTTCCCCATGTTCCACCCCACCGACCCACCAGACCACACCCCATGAACTGACACCATGCCCCCGACCATTCGTTAAACTTCTCTATGATTTGCTTCCTGGCTGCACTTGCTCTAGGTACTGGGAGCACTTCTGAGAATGCAACTGAACACCCAGCTTTCTCACATAGCCTCCCTACTTCTCTGAACCTCTCCTGCACCTCCTTGACCCTGCTCCCCTCTAGGTCGTTCATGCACAGGTGCACCACAATGTGAGGTCCTTTCCCACAAACGCCAAAGAATAAATTGGCCCACTCATCCTGCTGTCATGCCTGGCATCCAATACACCCATATTCAGCTTTTTCTGGCACCATTGCCACCTCATCTTACCCCCTTCAGTACTGAGTCACCCAGAATGATGACCCTACCTCCTTTTTCCTGTTCCTCTCTCAGATGTTCCCCATTATCTTTGTTAGAGTCCTGATAACTGCCTCCATTGCGCTTATCGATGATCCCTTTCTTCTCACCAGCCCCCTGGTTTTCCCCTTCCACACACCTGACTCCCACCTCTCTACTCCCACTACCTGGACTAATCTCCTCACTACCCATACCATTTTTTTTATTTTATTCTTTTGGTAACTGGGTAAGGCCCACTAGGGATAAGTGCCTGTTTTTAGGGGTGACCTGGGAGCACTGAGTGGTTTAGTGACTTGCCCAGAGTTATAAAATATGGAAGTGGAGGTTCTGGGAATCAAACCCAGGCCTGCTGGATGTATCAAGTTTATTCACAGCTCACTGCCCTAACCTCTAGGCTATACTACCAGCTCCCATTATCCCCTTCTCCCTTCTTTTCCTCATACTCCCCAGCACATGCCTTAGTTTCTCCCTTTTACAGTCAGCCAATGATGCCCTGACCCCGCTTGCTATCCGACTGCTAACTTCCATGTTACTACTGCTATCACCCATTTGTCTTGCCCCCCCCCCCGCTAGCTACCTCCCCTCTTGAGCATCTAGGCTAGTCAGCAGTGAAGCACAAAGAACCTATTGCTTGGCTTCCCTCTTACTCCCTGAGCTACTTCTGGTTCCCAATAGCATAATATCCTTCCATGCTCTCTTTTAGGTTTTGTCCTCCTTCAATTCTAGACCGTCATCTACTTTCCTGACTCTGCTCCTATTTGCTCCTTATAATATGTTGGTTGTGGTCTGTGCACCCACCTCCCTGCCATAAACTGAGTCTCTCCCCTGTGCCATTTGGTGGTACTCCTCTTTGGACCCTTGGCTCCATGTGGTCCCACCCTCATCTCACTCGCCCCCCTTCAACTCCCTTCTCAGCCATCAAATCTTCTCCCTGAGCAGGTTAAGCTGCCATGCACAATGCATCCCCACCCTCCATGCAATTCCTAAGAGGATGGCTGCCCCACAGCCATTGCAACTTACTACTCTTCATGTGCCTCCTCTTGCAGAGCTACTAAGCAACCTCCCCTCTCAAGCCCTTTCCCATGCAGCCTGCCTGCCCCAATCTCTGGGACTTTCCATCCTACCAGATAATGTAACTAAATCTTGTCTGCTCCACCCACCATCCTCAGTACTAGCCTCTATTTTTTTTCTATGTTTATAGTGTTATTATACTTCCACTCATCTGCTTTACACTATGCCGACCTAAATGAATGTGGGCCTAGGTTGATCCACTAAGTATTGTAGTTGCACTAATGTACCCACCCTCTTCCCATCACTGAGTATGAAGCTGATCCTGTCCTATAAATATGGATGAGCCAGGGATGGGTGGTGGGATAGGGGAGTATGGGAAGGGTTATCCAACTGTATCTGATGGTGTTTGAAGAAAACAAGAATCCCCTTCCCCAGACCTTATTTCCATTTTCCCAGAATTAAAACCAAACAGTAAAATAGTTCAGTCTATCCCTGAAATCACTTCCCCATTTTCTGTTCCATCCCCACAGAACTCCACTGCTGGCAGGAGCTCTTCTGCCCTTTTGTTCCAGCTGTTGCAATCCAAACAGTAAAATTAGCTTAGTTTAATTCAAAATGTGGGTGTATGGTGGTGCTGTACCAGAGTTGAGGGACATATAAATTACCCTTTTAAGCACAAATGAGTGCTGCACTTTAAGTAAGTTGGCAGCTGGCCATGAAAGTGGGTGGACTAAGCTGGTCATGCCTTAGAGGACAATAAATAAAATAATAAATTGTGGGTTCAGGGATGAGGAGAGATATATTGGTCTTTTGATTGAGGGTGCAGTGGGGTTTATGTTTTACTTGGTTTTGAGCTGGGGGAGGAGGAGGAAGGGGGCTGCTTCCTTTTTCATTTTTGTATGTCTGTGTCCAAACACTCTTTCCCAAGTACGAATACAGCCTTATTTGGGAAGGGCTCCTGAATATTCGGGAGCTCTACTTTTCATGATATTTGGGAAATACAGTCCCACTTTGCACCACAGACCCTAGATCCTGTCCACATCACTACTGCCTAGTAGTTCTAGACTCTTCACACAGTGGCCTTTCCCTCTTTCAGCACTGAACACCAGGACACACCAGGGCATGGACCCTGGAGAAAAATGCTGTGACCCAGATGGTGGTCCGTGTGGTGCAGTGCCACCCTTATAGAAAAATATATAGGTGCTCCGGCTGCCAGTTGTTGTGCCCCACCCATGCCTTGGTACAGGTAACCAATAAAGGATGAATCTGCTACTGAAACACAGTATGATGCATGTCAATGTATAAATAGAATATGAAATGTACACAGGACTGGTGCGTGGCCTGGCTACTGGCAATGGTGGATCTTAATTAGCTGGGTTCCCACTGGCATCAACTTATTTGGCAGATACGGTATTTTTCTTGATCCTATTTTCCGACAAGACAGTGTTTAAAAATATAGCTCAGCACTATGGCTTCATCTAAATCTGCAAAAGCAGGCTACACTCTCAAGCATCAGGACAGAGCAGGTAGTGGAGGGATGTAGGGCTGCACCAGATCCCAAGCAACGAAAGAGAATTTAAGCCCCTCAATCATGGCTCTACAAGCTATGATCATAAATCTCCAGCAAGAGGTTAAAGCCAGGTTTGCCAATATTACTTCACAGATCAACCATTTACAGTCAGTTGTGACCAGACTGGCAGAGACATCGGCTACCAACACCACCCGCATTGACAAGCAGGAACAAAGGATAAGCAAGACTGAGGACCTGGTGGCTGACTTGGCACGGAAAAAGAAAATTCAGAAGGAGCAGCTAGTTATCTACATATATATACATACATAGTTGCCAGAAGATTAGGCCTAACAGTCTATCATGACTGCCTAATCACAGCTCATTGGTAAGGCATAGTAGCTGCTGTACTGCCCTTTTTTAACTCATCACTCCCACACTCACCTCCCTGCATACCCCTGCTGTTCTCTTTACTTCCAACCCATACCATGTACCTGTATCTGTCTCAACCCCTCTTGAAACCTCTTACAGTATCCATATTTATCAGCTCATCTGGAAGCATGTTCCAGGGTGTCACCTCCCTCTCCATGAAATACTGTTCCCTCACCTCCCCTCTGTACTGTCCTCCTACTAGTTTTAGACTATGGTCTCTCATAGTCCCATCCCTCTTCAATTTGATCAGTCCTGCTGTTTTTACCCTATTGATTCACTTTAAATATATGAAGGCCTCTATCATATCTCCCCTATTCCTTCTGTCCTCCAGGGAGTACATGCTCAGCTTTCTAAGTCTGTCCTCATATGACATTTCCCCCAGATCACTGATCATCTTTGTTGATCTTCTCTGGACTCTCTCTAGCAGTGTGATGTCCATCTTTAGGTGGGGATGCCAGAACTGCACACAATATTCCAAGTGCGGCCTCACCAGCGAGTTGCACTGGGGAAGTATAACCTCCCTGGTCCTTGACGATATCCCCCAGCTATACACTCAAGCATTTTATTCATTTTAGCAGCTGCTCTTCTACACTGCTCCAAGTTGTTCAATTTGGCCTTAATCATCACCCCTGGATCCTTTTTCATCATGGAGACAGTCAGCTGTACTCCCCCCAAATGGTAGCTATACCCAGGCTTCCTAACACCCAGATGCAGAACACTACACTTACATGCATTAAACCCTAACTGTCACTTGTGTGCCCAATTTTCCAGCCTCACCAAGTCTTCATGGAGTGCCCTCTTTCCATCTTCACTGTCCAACTCTGCCCCCAGTTTGGAATCATCAGTGAACAGGCTCATTCTACTCCTAATTTCCTCCCTGATGTACACGATGAAGTAGCCCATGACATGGGCGTCGGCGATTGGGCACCTACAGTACAATAACGGTGACCCAATCTCCGGCGCATGTCATTGGGGCTATGGTAGGGTACGGTGGCCAGATTGAGGGGTCGGTGAAAATAGCGACAGGATGTCACTATATGTACATGCACAGGGGGAAGCGAGAATGCACAGTGAGGGGCGGGAGGAGATGTGAGGATTGGTGCAGCAATGGGTTGCCAAACTGACCCCGTGGTGTGGTGGGCAGGTTGGAGGCATTGGTTGGCAGGGTACTGGGTTTGCGTCCTGGTGCTGGTGAGTTTTTGCTGTGTCTGGCCCAAACCTTTTTTTGAAAAATGTGTTTCACCCCCCAACATGCACCCCCCCTGGAGTTGAGAATCCTCAAGTAGGGGTGTGAGAAAAATCCCCCATGAGGGTGTGGGGGGCACAGCCCCCCACATAAAACATTTAAAAAGTAAGTCCCTGGTGCTGTTTTGCTGTGCACTGGGGTGTCAGAGAGGCAAAATAAATTTTCAGCACTCTGACTTCAATATAACTCCAATCATCTTTAGCCTTTCACTGTTATCACATAAACCCCCATGATGGGTACATTGAAAAAGAAGGGGCCCAGCACTGAACCTTGTGAGACCTCACTAATGACCTTTCTGAAAAGTCAATACTTCACCCCTACCACCATCCTCTGCTGTCTGTTGTTAAGCCAGTTTGCCTCCCTCCCAACCAATGATTCTCCCACCTCCAGGTTCCTCAGTTTCCAAATTAGTCTTCCTTGCAGGACTTAATCAAAAGCCTTGCTAAAGTCCAGGTACAGAACATCAGCAGACTTTCCCCAATCCAGGGATCTTGTCACCCAGTTGAAGAATTCAACTAGGTTGGTTTGACAAGATCTCCCCCAGACAAACCCTTGTTGATTTTCATCTCGAAAATCATTTGCCTCCAGGAACTCCACCATCAGCTCTTTTAAGATCGCCTCCATCATTTTCCCAACCATGGATATCAGGCTGACTGGTCTGTAGTTTCCTGGTTCATCCCAAGGTTCACTCTTGTGGAGTGTCATGACATGTGGGTATCCCGTGATAAGAGCGTGGGGGTGTGGGGGTCACAGCTCCCCACATAAAACATTAAAAAACTAAGTCCATGGTGCCCTTTTGCTGTGAGCTAGGTTGTAAGAGTGCTGAAATAAATTTTCAGCACTCTTGATTTCTGCATAACGGTGATCGCCTTTAGGCTTTCACCATTATGACATAGAACCCGATGTGTGCCATCCTCCAGGCCAGTGGAACACATCCTGATTGGAAGGAGGAATCAAACAGATCCATCATTGGAGCCACTAGGACATCCACCAGTTCCTTGAAAACCCTGGGCTGGATGGTGTCTGGGCCTTGGGCTTTACCTGTCCTGAAGGACCTGAAAGCTTTCCTCACCCTCTCCACCTGGATCTCACCATCCATGAGTGGCATCTCCCCCATGCCCACTATCCTGATCCTCCCTGTGGCAGTGGCCCATCCATTTCCCAAGTAAAGACTGAGCTGAAATTATCATTCAGCAATTCATCTGCTCTACCACCCCATCTACCCATTCCCCCTCCTTCCTCAGCTTGTTTATCTACCCCCACCCTTCCTTCACTCCCTAACATATCTATAGAATTCCTTCCTCCACTCCCTGATTCCTTCGGCTAACCTAAACTCTTTTTCAGCCTTGGCAGCTCTTACCCTCCTACTGTCTTCCCTGGAGATTCTGTGGTACTCCTCTCTGTCTGCCTCACTACAGGAGTACTTGTACCTTCTAAAGGCCATCCTTTTGTTTCTTACACCCTCCTTCACTTCCCTTGTCCACCAGCAAGGTTTCCTAGCCCAAGCCATCTTATGGTGGGATCTTGCACAGGTTTTTATGGCCTATAGGATGCCCAACTTCAATCTCATGGCCAGAGCTGAGGACCAGAAGAATAGGTTCAACGCTCAAACATTCAAGTAATTGGGCTACCAGAAGGGCAGAAAAGGAGGTTGAGCAATACAGAAGTGGCTTGTCAAGAAACAATGCATGGATTCAGCATTTGCTAACTATGAGATTCAATGAGTGCACTGCTTTGACCTGAACCTCAAACCAGGTGAGAGACTGAGGCACTACCTCATAAAATACTTAAGATTCCCTGAGAAAGATAAGGTGCTGAGGGCAGAGAGAGCTCAGGGTCCGATTCCAGTGGATGGTGTCCTTGTGTCCATCTTTTCCAGAGATGTGCAGCTGAAGTGCCAGAAATTTGCAGGGGTCTAGGCAACGATACATTACCATGGCTGGGATTTTTCCCTGTTGTTTCCAGCAAGCTGATGGTTATGAAGCCAGGTTGCCCGCTAAGATTTTTTTAACAAGCCGGAAAATGCTGAGCATTTTATTAATACTGTGGATGCTGTGGCAGAAGAGAAAGAGAACCAGATATAAAGTAGTGATGACCACCTGAAGACAGTTGTTTAACCATCAGAATCTAGAAGTGTTCACAAGGCAATGAGTCAGTGTCTTCTTCTAAGAGGTACTATGGGGTATAGTTGTTGTTAATGCTCTCTCAACTAAAGAAGCTGTTAGCTACTTGATGGCATGGATAATCAGGGTTTATTTTACCAGCATTGAGTCTCGAGCCTTCAAATACATTATAGTAAAATGGCCACTGCCACATGGCATTATGTTCCTGGGTGCCACATGGCATGAGATCTTTGTGGACGTATACCTGGTGTCTCCTTACTTTGGCGCCCATCTCAGTTTTGACAGCTAATGAAACTGACAAAGGAGCTTTCAGGCAATCAGACTATTTGCTTGTGACAGCGCCTTCCCACAGTTGTCAGATTCATCCTACGCAATCTATGTCACTATAGTAACTTAAATTGAGCTGGAATATGCTCAGTGGAGCTGCCCGGTTTTATAATCAAAATCAAATGTGAGCAGCTGAATTGGTAACTCATACTGGGTCTACAATTTGTTGCACCTGATGGAACATTAAACTATTAAACCACTTTCCTATATCAAATCCAACTCTGATTTCACACAGCATCATGGGGAGCGATCTGCATCAAGTGCACTGTGCAAGTTTCTATCATTTTAATTAGACATGGCGTTTCAGCACTCTTCTGCTACAGTATTTCAATGAGGGATAGAGTGGGAAGTTCTGCCTTATACCACATTAAAAGTATGCAGATGCCCTTCTTTGATGAATGGTATTGCCTGAGTGTCTCCCATGCTCAACTTCCACTACGATCTTGCCTCCTCGACCTCAGCTGGGGCTGGTGGTCTCAGTAAGGGGGTGCTTTGGTGGCAAGCAGTTTCTTCTCCTACAAAGGATCCTACATAAAATGTAATCATCATAGCTTGCCATTAGTAACCCAAGTGATGGTCTGGGGATGCTGTTGATCCCTCTTTTGCTGCCTGTCACAGCTGCTGTGTGTGGCTCTCAGAGATCAGAATATGAATAGTTCAGGAGTTGAACAGTTTTGCTGTACACAAGTACAGGATTTTTCCCTCTCCCAGCACCTGCCTTGTTACCAGACTTTGAACTGGGTGCTGAATTAAAGTGGTGTTATCTGGGGTCTCAGGCTTGATTCTCACCAATAAACAGTACAAGCACTCTCAACCCCAGCTGGGGCTGGGGATATCGGTGAGAGTTTCCTGCAACTGTTATTTCTGGCAGCAGGGCTAGAGGTCTGGCACTGTGATTGGATCATGACCCCTTAAATTAAATTGACATAATCTCAGCCTGCATA
Source organism: Neoceratodus forsteri (assembly GCA_016271365.2). Taxonomy (NCBI): domain Eukaryota; kingdom Metazoa; phylum Chordata; order Ceratodontiformes; family Ceratodontidae; genus Neoceratodus; species Neoceratodus forsteri. The sequence continues at coordinate 117,666,306 of CM028136.1, read as the reverse complement.
AATGGTAGGATTCATGCTCATAACACATTGCAAATGTTAGGGCTAAATAAACAGACTTTGGAGTGCACTTACAGCTGGAGCACTGGTCAAGATGTATGCATTTGAGCCTGATGTCCCTGACTCCCTCTCATGAGGCACTAATTGATAAAGTATATGCTTCTGCTATGTTGATTGTTATTTTCAGCCTTTTTCTCTATGTTTCCCCTATACAGGATGTAATGTCTGTAATAGCAGTTATAAGGAGGGGCAGATTATAAGTACCAGATTGTGTGAGAGTGGGAATGGGGATATGGGTTATCGACCAGATGAAGGCTTAACATAAATAGCTGTGCTTTAATACAAGAGAGAGGAAAATAAATAATGTTATGAGAGAACTTTGATGTTGGGTTAAGATTAAAGTGAACAGTCAACTATACGAGTGTAAGCAAATTCTCACTAGTGGTGTGATGAATTACTCATCCACGTTTATGCCTATAGGTGTATGACCTTGCCTTATCACCCACTTACTTTTGAATAGTAACAAATGCCCAAATAGACACTCAAGTTAGAAATAGAAGTCTTGCACAGGATTTACTGATGGAATATAATAAGTTGGATGTGTTAGGCATGTATCTAGTGGATCTAGAAGAGATTTTTGGACAATTTGTGTGGGGGGGGGGATTGTCCATTTATTATTGAGAGGCAACAGGTTTCTGTTTGACTTCCTTACTTAGTCAATGAGTCAATACAATTAAAGGAAAATAGTATGGGAAGTAATATGATTCTTTCCTGGAATATAGCAGGGTTGCTGCATAGGCATTCAGATTTAGACTTTCTGTCCTGTATTAAAACTGAAGATACTATTTGTTTTACAAGAGACATGGCATGAGAAAGAAGAAGTAGTCTTCTTAAATGAGTATGAACTAACGTATACCTTAGCAATTAGGGAAAGCAAATTAGGTAGACCCTCTGGTGGATTAGTAGTCTATGTCAGACTAGGTCTGTTTAGTGAACATCATCCACTATATGTCGATTAAAACATCATAGTTCTCTTATTGGCTAATATGGGTACCAAGATTATTTTGATAAATGTTTATTTCCCCTCAAAACAATCTTGTTTCTATGATGACAAATGATGGAACTCATTGAACAATGTTTTATTGGACATTCAGTTAAAATATCCAAATTGGGATATATTGATGATAGGAGACTTAAATGCTAGAATTGTACAATATGATGGTTTGATGGCTAATAATTTTTTTTAATTTTCAGCAAGAATTAGAACCGAAAATAAGAAATATAATGGATATGAAAATAAATGAAGTAGGTAGAAAATTAATTGAAATATTGGGAATTTACAATTTATACCCATTGAATGGACACTTAAGTGGCGACCTACAAGGACAATGTACTTACATCAAGCCAACAGGAACTTCTCTGCTTGACATGATGTATTGGTCAGGAGATATTAAATTCTAGGATAGTATTTTTGTGGTGACTAGGCCAGAAAGTGATCATCTCCCTATCATTCTGTTAGGAAAAATGGTTCAACCATATGAGACAAACACCGATTGTTTTGAAGAAGATTCCATCAAGGAAGTAAGATACAATAAGAGGTTAAAGTGGACTATACAATTGGAAATTAAACTCACAACACAGTTGGAATGCTTAATTTTGAAAGTATTAGGGAGAGATTCATATGAATCAAATCTAGAGAAATTATGGAAATTGGTAGAAGATATTTTCCAGATTATTACAGCCAAATTATATAAGCAAGTCCTCTTGAAAGATAATTTCAATTCAGTCAATACCTGGTTTGATGGTGAGTGCCAACTAAAGGAGCAAATGTTAAATGCTAAAGTTAGGGATGCTAAAAGAGCCAATAATATCAACACATGGCAAAATTTAATCTAAATCAGCAAAAGAAAATTTATAATTTATTCTTAAAAGCTAAAAAAAACAACAGTATCAATGGAACGAGATGCTGAATGTCTTAAATGAAGGTGATAGTAAAAAGTTTTGGACATTAGTCTCAAAATAGATACATGTATTGATGAACAAAAATGGGTCCAGTACTTTGAGGGGATCTTTGGTGGCTTTTTGAAATTGAGATGCCATTATACACAGAAAATGAAGAACAAAATACAAATTTAAATATTACAAGTAAGGAAATATATTTGGCCCTTAAAACTATGAAAAAAATAAAGCCCCAGGACCAGATGTAATCCCTGCAGAGGTGTATTTAACAAATCCCTCTGCTTGGGTTAACCTATTTGTGACTATATTTAATTGGATTCTCTAGGACTCTTTCCTTCCACCTACTTGGCAAGGAGCAATTACTGTCCCTATTTATAAAAAGGGAAATTGATGTGACCCGGCAATGTATAGACCTATAAGTTTATTAGATGTCTCCTTGAAAATATTTACAAAAATGATATTAGATAAATTACTTATTGACTTGGAAAGAGTGGGAGGAGTTAGTAGGTTCCAAGCTGGCTTTAAGGCAGGTTATAATACAATTGATAATCACTATATATTTCCCATTTACTTCAAAAATATCTTACTATACGAAAACAGCAACTCTATGTATTGTTTGTCAATTATAAATCGGCATTTGATACTATTAATAGAAGCATATTGTGGAACATTATGTTCCAAAAGGGTATTGATATACACCTTATACATATAATTAGAAGACTTTACATAAACACATGTACAAAAATTAGGTATGGAGCAAATGGGCAGTTAACTAAAAATATAGAGACAACTAGACGAGTGAGACAGGGATGTGTCATAGCTCCAATTCTATTTTCAATATACATTGATACCCTTATAAGGAAACTTGAGACTAACGATATCGATTGTCCAAAGATTTGAAACAAAAATGTCCAATTCTGGCATTTGCTAATGATATATTGTTTTCTTTAACTAGCAAAGGACTTCAGAACCAGATTGATCACTTGTTTAAAATATCCAAAGATCTTGAACTGCAGGTTAATAAAACAAAGACACAGATAATTGTTTTTGGCAAAAATAAATCATTGGCTGTATGGGCAATGGGATCCCATAAAACAGACATAGTAACATCATATGTCTATTTGGGATTAACAATGACAGCAAGAGGTACTTGGAATAAACATATAGAGGGAGCTATCCAACAGGCAAAAAAAAAAACAGCTTTGGCCTTGGGGAAGTTTAACTTAGCATATGGAGGGTTTTCAATAAAACCAATGATTCTAGCTATTAGAGCTAAATATATTGCTCAAATAACATATGCATCTGAAATATGGGATACAAAGAAAAGAGAAAGCCTTATGATGCCCATACATAAAGTATTGAGAAAGACTCTTATGGTTCCTAGTTCTTTTCCAGCTCCATATATCAGAGCAGAATTAGGTCTTGATGATATGGAAGCTGTATTAGATACTAAAAAAATAAACTTTTGGCTCCAATTGACTAGGCAGTCAAGTAACAGAATTACTAAAATGTGTCTGTTGGAAAAGCAAAATTGGATGATGACTGAATGTTACAAGTCACCATGGCTCAATACAATTTATACACTATTAATGAGATACAAAATAAATATCTTAAGAGATTATGTAACAAAAAATATTACATTAAGTTTACAATGCAAGAAATACATTAGCAAAAAAGTGAAAGATTATTGGATTAATATGGACAAAGAAAGAATTAAAATTTCAAGATTCTCACCATGGTTTGTAAACAATAACGAGGATAACTTTAGTATACAAATGTATTTAGAATCACTGGTAGATCCTAAAATAAGAACAGCATTTACAAGATATAAATTTGAGACCTTTCCAAGTAATACAATGATTAAAAGATACAAAAAAAATGCAAATCACCAAGTTAGTTGTGATTGCAGTATCGGTGAACCAGAGCATCTTGTTCATTTGATGTGCAATTGTCCTTGGTGCTACGGTCCAAGACATTTGCTCCTTAAAACCATTTTTGGCGGTAATGATCTTGAGAAAATTTCCAATAACAAACATTTATTGGTGAAAATCTTGATATATAACAAAGATGAAATAGCTATTAGAGCTCTAGCTATATATTTCTATACAATTTCTCATATTAAGGCAAGGAAAAGTAAACATTTTTTAAACAAAAGCTTATTATAAATGGAAATTAGACTTGATTATCTATTGATCAAGTATGTTGGTGATTGGGGAAGTATATTTTATTGCTCAAACCTACAGTTAGAGATCATATAAGTGTATGAATAGATGGAATTGTGATTAACTTGTATTATTTACTGGAAATGTGTTGAAAGAGAATTGATGTTTATATAATTTATTGTGCAGTAATTTTTTTGATTGTTCCTTTTTTTAAGAACTTCTTAGGATTTATTTATGTCTTTTGTTTTTAATAATTTGTAATGACTTAATTGTCAAACAATAAACTAAACTAAACCTGTTTACTGGTTCAATAATCCAATAAAAATTCCAGAGTTAGACTTCTGCTAAGTATTTTAAATGATATAAAGAGAGAAAATACCCTCCAGCGAATCAGGACATCTAATTGCTCAGCACTGTAGCCAGGTAAACATGGCATTGTGCAAAGACAGCATGTTGCACTAGTCAGAAATACAAAGCTGGTTTAATTTTGGTTCAGTTATCCCCCATCCCCTCCAATTTGGCTGGGGGTGCCTACAGTTATATTTTATTAAATAATTCACTTCCATTAAATGGACACTGTAAAACCCTTTGGGCTTCAAATTGTTCCTCATTTAAAAATCAGATTTTTTTGATTGTTCACATTCTATAGAAACTGTTGATACATATGGTAATTTGATTAAGGTCCTTTTTAAAAAAAAAAAAAATAAAACACTAGCCGGACCGTTAGGGCAGAAGTTGGATTTCTGCTTGCGACACCAATGACCTAGGTTTGGGAATGGACTCTGGGCACTGGAAGGATGGCTGGGGAGAGAAGGCTAGAGTGTCCAGAGACTGCTCGCATTCTCTTGGGGAGGAGGGTTGGATGTGGTCCTGGCACTTTCCAACTCCTGGTGGAGGCTGGGGGTATCAATGTGCTGGGGTCCCACTGACTAAGAGGAGACATGGGGAATGTTGGCTTATGCCTTGATGTTGTGGCACAACATGCCCCCGGAGCGCAAAGTGGAAAAGTGCTCTATGGCCTACCGGATGACGGTCACCGGCTCCCACTGCTGTTGAGCCCCTGATGTGGCCCATATCCTCCTCAGCAGCACCCAGGCCACGTAGCATGTGCTGGTCAGCTACTACTGGCACCCATCTCCCTCAGAGGAGTGGGACCCACCCGGTAAGGGGTTACATCTGGGTTATCTGGGAGGGATGCAAATGTGAAGTGGTGGTGGTGGCTGACATAAGGGCTGGGGTGCCAGCGGGGACCTAGGCAGCCTGAAGGAGTGGCCAGTCTGGAGGAAGGGAAAGTGAAATAAATAAACAGAAAAAGTGAAAAACTGACTGGCCACCATATTGGTGTTACCACACCAAAACATGTTTGTTTACATTTCTTGACCAGCTCCCACTGCATCTTTCCTTGACTCAGGAACTCCCCAAACACAATCCAGCCACTCATTAAGCAGCAGAATTAGAGAAGACTATTATATAATGAGTAGCTGCACTGCCTGATGGTGTTTTTAATGTTCAGAAAGTGTGTACTATGACTAGTTCAATGATTTGAAACAAAACAAAGCAGGGCATAGCTATACATTACCATGCATTTTAGTTTTGATAAGTGAAGAGGCAGATAGAACAACCAGTGACATCAATCAATTTTAGAGAAAGTAAGCCATCATAAAATGTAGGTTTTTTACTGAAAATAGTATGTTGCAAAACAGGTTGACAGTGTCCCTTTAAATGATTAAGCAGAATTTATTTTGCAAGAAAGACGCCATTAAGGTATGGATTACCAAGAGATTAGTGGGGTACTACTCATTAGCAATGAGAGGGGGGGAGTATTTTATTTCACAGCTTCTCTTCATAAACTGTGGGTGGGTGGGGGAGATTAGTTTTCTGGCTATGCTCAGTCATTGTTATTATTGTTGGTTCAGCCTCACAATATTGCATGAGGCAAAGGGTTCTGTTTTTAGAAATAGTTCATAAAATAAGGCTTCTCAAATGTAAAGGACTAAGTTTAGATGTCACTGTGAAGTTAATTACAGATGGTAACATTTCCATACTACTTTTCAATGGATAATAAATTAAACATATGTTCATGGGATATTAATGGATTGAAATCTTATGAAAAAAGGAAAGCGATTCTGGCAGAATTAAAGCTCTGCATTCTGATGTTGTATGTCTATAGGACATCCAAATGACAAATATGGAAGGGTTTCACATGGCAAAAAACTGGGGAGGTAAGTGGTATGGCTCCTACTTTGCCTCCAATGCCGGGGGTGCAGTAATTTGGTTAAGACCAAGTGGTTACATGTGTAAACAGTGATAGTAGGGGAAGATATGTCCTTTTGCAAATCCAGCTCAGCTCTGGGCAAACTATTGCAATTGGGTCGGTCTATGCTACCAGTGTTAATAATTTGGGCTTCTTTAACCATCTGTCAGTAGAAATGTCTAATTTCATAGGCCCTTGGGTGTTAAATGGAGACTTCAGTTGCATTCTGGACAGTGTACTGAATACTGTAGATCCTCCAGGGTAGGGGGACAGGCTACCAGGAGTCAGAAGGCACTGCAGAACTTAATTAGGGACCATAGACTAGTTGATTTGTGGAGGCATCAAAATCCAGTGAAGGGAATACATCTTTTACTCACACTCTGCTAAAAGCTGTGCTCATCTAGATATGGCCATGGTTTCTCAAGATCCCCTGCAGACATTGGCATCTGTAACACATCTTGCTGTATTGTTCTCCAGCCATTCTTACATTCAGGTGGTGCTGTCAGCCTCTGGCTGTCCATATGTTCCTCGGGCACTGAGACTTGATCCTGTTCTACTGAATTGTTAAAACTTCAGGAACAACATTAGACTACAAATTTCAGACTTTCTGACAAATAATCCACCTGGAGAAACATCAGCCTTAATGCATTGGGATGCATTAAACATGGTGCTATGGGGAGGTATCATTTCTTATTCTGCCCATAAAAACAAAACTGATAATCAGTGTTTAGCCACTTTGGAGGAGTAAATAAAAAAGCTGAAAAAGTGAGTATGACCAGTCCCACTCCTATAAATTATCACTCCTTACAGAAACTTATATGGCACTATAATTCCTCTAATACTGCAAATTTAGAAAGATCTATATTGTTCGCCCAGGCAGAGACCTACTTTGAAGGGGACTCTGGTGGAAAATGGTTGGCCTGGCAACTTTTTAATAGACGTGGAAGTAAAAATATTGCATAAATCAGAGATGGGGCTGGTAGTATTCATTATGGTAATAGAGAAATGAGGAATGCTTTGCACGTATTATGAGGAACTGTGTAAGTCAGAGGTGCCTCTATCAGATTCCCAAATTGACTCCTTTTTTAATAGGACTAACTTACAAAAGATAAGTGACCAATACAGAATGCAACTTGATGCTCCTGTTCAGTGGGAGAACATTCAAAAGGCAATTAATAATTTAAAATGAGAGAAGGTTCTGGGCTTGGACAGCTACCCTATAGACTTTTTCAAAATCTTTAGTCATGAGCTGCAAGAGCCCCTCTAAGATAAGATAATGGAAAGCCTAAATAGTGGGGTGCTACAACCTTCAGTGTGAGTTGCAATCATAACTGTTCACTCAACGCAGGGAAAAAAACCTATGCAATGCTCCTCTTATTGCCCCATTTCCCTATTAACCACTGATTATAACATTTTGGCAAGAATTATATCTAGCAGATTGGAGCAAATACTTCTTACTATTATTTATGAAGACCAATTAGAGTTTGTAAAAGGTAGGCAGGGAAAGCTAAACATCAGATGAATATTGAATATAGCTTGGAGGTGGTCAGAGATGGGAAAGCATGGAAGCCCTAGTATTCTAGCACTTGATGCCAAAAAGGCATTTGATAAGAGTTGAATGGAAATATGTGTTTGAAACATTGCACAGATTTGGTGTAGGTGATAATATGATTAAGTGGATATCAGCATTATATAACCTTCCTTCGGCTCAAGTTTTAGTAAATGGTATATTAATAATAATAATAATAATTTTATTTTTAAAGCACCTTTCAAATTTCAAAGCGCTGTACAATCATACAAAAAATATAATCAACATTATAATACAATATAAAACACTCAAAAAAACACAATTTTATAAACAGATCACATAATACTATAAAAAGGCAATGTGATACAGATGGGTTTTTAGGCCACTCTTAAATTCCCCAAGGAGGTACACTGCTGTAACCAACAGGGTAGAGAATTCCAGAGAGTGGGAGCAGCATAAGAAAAGGCTCTACAACCAGATGAATTTAAACACACCCTCAGAATCTCTAGCAACCCCTCGTCGGCCGAGCGGAGCAATCGGCCAGGGCAGTAAGATACAAGAAGATCTTTCAGATAAGCTGGACCCTGATCATGTAGGGCTTTAAAAGTCAGTAAACAGACTTTAAAGGTGATCCACCACTGAACAGGAAGCCAGTGCAGTTCGCACAACACCGGGGTAATATGACATGACCTACTGGTTCCCATCAAAACCCAGGCTGCCGCGTTCTGCACTAGCTGAAGGTGGCTGATTTCAACCCCAGAAAGCCCAAAATACAGGTAGTTGCAGTAGTCCAGACGAGAGGATACAAAGGCATGGACCAACATAGGTAACATGTCAGATGGAACAAGGTGTTACACTCTAGCGATATTCCTAAGATGGTAAAAGGAAGTCTTGACGACTGCTGACACCTGCAAATGCAGTGTCAGCCTGTCATCCAAGATAACCCTTAGGTTATGCACCTGTTCAGAGGTCGGAAGTGATACACCCCCAAGAAAAATTCCTGACGGTGCAACAACAGGTGACCCCTCTATCCGACAACCTGGGTCCACCACCAAAACCTCCGTCTTTTCTGTGTTTAACTTCAGCCAGCTAGAATCCATCCAACCCTGGATTTCTCTCAGACAGCTGTTAAACACTGAGGTAGCTCTACCCTGGTCAGGAGCAAAAGACAGGTATAGCTGGGTATCATCTGTATAGCAATGAAACCTCAGCTCATACCATCTTATAATGTCTCCAAGGGGCAGCATATACAACGCAAATAACATGGGAGACAGCACAGAACCCTGAGGCACCCCACATAACAAAGGTATAGGGCCAGAGGAAAAAGCCCCAACACAACCCTTTGTGATCTCCCAGTGAGGAATGAGGTGAACCATCGGAGGACGGTTCCCGATATTCCACAAATCTGCCTCAGGCATGCTAGCAACACCACGTGATCCACAGTGTCAAAAGCTGACGAGAGATCAAGAAGAACTAGGATAGAACGTCTCTTCTGGTCTCTCACCCTCAAGAGATCATTAAGCACCCAAACCAGAGCAGTCTCAGTGCTGTGTCTTTTACAAAAACCTGATTGGAAGGGTTTGTAGATGTCATGGATGGTTAAATGGTTCTCCAGTTGGGACGCCACTACTTTCTCAGTCACTTTCCCAATAAAGGGAAGGTTTGAGATAGGTCTGTAGTTTGTGAAACAGTCGGGGTCCAAGGTAGCTTTTTTCAAGAGGGGTGTCACCACCGCCTCTTTCAGGGAGCTAGGAAACTCACCTAATTCCAAGGAGCACCAGACTATTTGCACAAGGATTGGGCTGATGATGTCACAACAACCCAATATTAGGGAAGTCGGTCCAGGATCCAAACTACAGCTCATAGGGCGCACACCATGGATAATCCTCATGACATCCACAAAATCTGGCCTGCTGAAGGAACACCAGGAAGACAGAGGTACTGTGAACTCATGCTGTTCAACGGCATCCCCCTTAGAAGCCACAGGACGCAAATCCGTACTGATGTCAGCCACCTTATTAGCAAATAATTGAGCATGCTCCTCTCACTCTAATTGCGAAAAAGCTTTCCGAACTTGTAGACAGGCTGGGTTGCACAGCCTGTCCACAGTTCAAAAAAGCTGAGCCGGTCGATTCCTGGCTACTGTAATCTCCCTGGACAGGAATTCTGCCTTCTTATGGGAGATTGCAGATTGATAGACAAAATAATGGTCCATCAATCTAAGGCGGTCGGCATCAAGGGCAGATCTGCGCCAGCAGCGTTCTAATCTTCGCCCCTGTCTCCGCATCTCCCTCAGTGTCCCATCAAACCAGGGCACCTTGGGATGAAGGGAGAGGGGGCGTATATGAACAGGAGCAATAGTATCCAGAGCCAGTGTAACAGCCTTATTATAGGCTGTCACCACAGTCTCTGGACTACTGCTCGCCAAAGCAGGGCACGAGAGGCCGAGAACTGCCGCAAGGCCCTGGGGTGTAATATCCCATAAAGGGTGGTATCTCACCATCTCCACAGGGGTAGGCCTTCTCAGAGGGGTACTAAAATTGAACCTCACTGTGTAGTGGTCCGACCAAATGACTGGTTCCACCCCCAAATCGAAAGCATCAATCCCAAGGAGAAAGACTAAGTCCAAAGAGTGCCAAGATTTATGAGTAATGGTGGAAACCACCTGTGTAAAGCCCAAAGAAATCATTAATTGGAGGAAGTGATTGCCAAATTTCGAGAGTTCATCGTCGATCCAGGCGTTGAAGTTGCCCAGAACTATCAATCTGGGCGACTCAAACGGCATGTCAACGATGAAGTCTGCCACTTCCTGTAAGAACCGTTTCCCATCTCCTGGTGGATGGTAGATGAGTACGATTCTGGCTGAACCATGGCACTTGACAAGGCTGGTCATCATCTCCCTTAATTTACATCATGGCCCTGAAACCATTGGCTGCAGCAATAAGGCAGGATTCAAGAATCCAGGGGTACATGTCAGGTGGTAAATACCACAAATTAGCCTAATTTGTGGATAACCTTCTGATCTATCTTCAAGACCCACAGAGGAGCATCCCAGCATTGCTTGAGCTATTGTTAGAATATGGTGCCTTAGCCAGTCACAAAATAAATTAGATGAAAAGTGAGACGATAATTTTGAGAAGTGCCTTTGGTTTCCTGAGAGAAACACTCCCCTTAAACTAAAATCGGTAAAAACACTAAAATAGTTAGGCATAATGATACCTAAAAACTACTCAAACCTACACAAAGAAAATTATATTACCTTGCTCTCTAGCATCAAGAAAGATTGTGATAAGTTGGAGGGACTACCAGTTAGTCTCATAGGCAGAATTAATTCAATAAAAATGAATATTCTTCCCAAGTGCATGTATTTATTTCAAAATTTGCCATTCAGGATCCCAGAATGGTTTTTCAAGCAGCTAGATGGCACCTTAAATAGATTTATATGGTGTGGGAGGTCTGCTCGAATAAGGAAGACAACAATACAGCTCCCATTGTGTAAGGGAGGATTATTACTCCTCCAACTTCAAGTTCTAGTATTAGGCAGCTCTGTTAGCATTCTTAGAGAAGCCACTACGTGACCCTGCCGCTGCATGGAAACTCATTGAGAAAGAGGTAGTTGTTGGGGGGGGGGCTAATCAGGGGCATATTGTCACCTTCTTTGAATCAGTATGATTCATTAAAATTTAGAAATCCCTTTGTTAGAACTTTTATTAGGCTGTGGATTGGGGTTCTAAAATATATTAACCACCCATAGGGACTCTCCTTGAATACTGCTCTGCACAAAGCCTTTATAGAAAGGAAAGGATATAATAATTTTATTCATCAATCATTACTGTGTTGGTGAGGACTGGGTATCTTTACAGCAAGGAATTTCTTATATGGAGGTAGGCTGATGTATTTTCTGGAGTTATAGGAACAATTTGAAATTCCCTCTGGTGATTTCTTCACTTACCTAAGAATCAGGCAATATATAACAAACACGGATTTTATAATGTATCCTATTGAGGGTATACTATACGAACCTCAGCCTGGACCCTCTACCCTTACAGCACTCTACAAGCTGTTTCAGTGGTCAACCTCTGCGCCAGTCATTAAATCTAGAGCTACATGGAAGGCAGACATGAATATAATAATTGAGGACTCCCTGTGGTCTGAAATTGTGAAACATGTATACCACTGCTCTCTTTCAAACATACAAAGGGGAGAAATTTTGTTTATTAAATTTATTAAACCCACTGTAAGTTGCATAAATTCACATGTAGCAGGCCCAAAATGAGCCAAAAATGCCAAGTGGAAGATGGTACCTTCTTACATATGGCCCTAACATGTGTTAAGGTAGCTCCCTTTTAGATAGAAGTACAGTACATGCAATTTATCTGAAATTAATCTGGTTCAAGGTCAGTTGGCATTCATCTGTATCCTCCCTCCCCGGGTCAAGCCTGAACATAGTCAGGATTTGTCTAGTGAACTAACCTGGTCAACAAAAACAATAAATTAAATAAATTAATAAATTATGCAGAAAATGTTGAAGTTTGTACTTCCAAATACTCCACATGAATTCATGCTGGGAGCAGAGGAAATCCAAAACCTTAAAATCAGGCATAGATTATGGGGCATTGCCCTGATTAATGTCAGAAAGACTGTTGCCATCACTGGGCAGTAGTATAGCTCCAAATGTATCACATTGGTTAAACAATTTAATAATGTGTATGTGCCTGAAGAGATATCAATTAAATGTCAACAGTCTTGAGCCTTTATTCCCCCAAAATTGGCAACCCCTTATTGAAGCCATTGAATCTGGTCTGATTTTGAGATAGAATTGAGTGTTGGTGGGGGCTCATATAGAATTCCATAGTATTATATAAAGGTGTTAGTTATCTCATCTTGGGCTTTATTGGGCCATAATATCCACAATATCCAGAAATATATGAAAATGTTTGTATTTAAGAACTCCAGAACAATGAAGAGCATAAGGTGCAGCTTAAGTTTGCTTAATACGGTGACTATAAAAGTGTATGACTCTGTTTTTTGTGACTATGTAATTTGATTGAAGCCCTTTCAATAAAAAAGTGTTTAACAAAAATATAGACCGGACTAACAGATTAACTCCAGCTTTGTCCTGTGGGCAGCAAAATAGAAAAAAATGGTTGCAATTCCAACTGACAGATAAGACTCACTTTATTTTCTTATGGGATATTCCATAACAATACTGGAAACGGCAGAAGCAGAAGAGCTGTTCAGGGAAGTGCTGGGATTTTCTTTTTTTTATTTTGATATTAGAATTGTTTGTGCTGTGAGGGATAAGGTGATGGGGATTTAAATCAGTACTATGAGTTACAGCTGTTAGGGAGTGAAATTCTGGGCTGTGATATTTAATCTGTGCTGTTTGAATTTTTAGAGCTGTTACTATGTTTGTGTGTGTGTGAGATTTGCTCAGGTGTGGAGCTCAGACAAGAAGCTGCAGTTTGGCCATGTGAAAGGGGAATAACAGGCACCATCTTGGCTCACAGAAACACTGGTGAGCAGCAGAAGCAGTAGAGCTGTTCAGGGACGTGCTGTTTTTTTTTTCTTTTTTTTGTTTAATTTTAATATTGCAATTGTTTATCCTGTGAGGGGATAAGATGGTGGGGATTTAAATCAGTACTGTGAGTTACAGCTGTTAGGGAGTGAAATTCTGGGCTGTGATATTTAATCTGTGCTGTTTGAATATTTGGAGCTGTTACTGTGTGTCAGATTCATTCAGGTATGGAGCTGAGACAAGAAGCTGCAGTTTGGCCTTGTGAGAGGGGGAGGGGGGAACTAGCAGGCACCATCTTGACTCACAGAAACACTGGGGAGTAGCAGAAGCAGTAGTGCTGTTCAGGGAATTGCTGTTTTTTTTTTTCCTTTTTCCATTTAATTTTGATATTGGAATTGTTTGTGCTGTCAAGGTATAAAGTGGTGGTGATTTATATTAGTACTGTGAGTTACAACTGTTACTGAGTAAAATTCAGGGCTCTGATATTTGATCTGTGATGTTTCTATTTTTGGAGCTGTTACTGTGTGTGTGTGTGTGTGTGTGTGAGATTCACTCAGGTGTGGAACTCAGAGAGGAAGCTGCAGTTTGGTCTTGTACCTTTGTGTTGAGATTGTGAGGTCTCAGTGGTGAAAGGGTCAGGGCTGACAGACTCTCACGAGAATTGGGATAGGGCCAAACCACACCATTCCCCATCCCTCCTACCCCATAGTACTTCACATTTATAGGGGAGGAGCTACCTTACAAATGATGGACAGGACTGCCAGGTGCAGCCCATTTCATTCCCTGGCCAGAATTATGAAAGCCACAGGGCATGGAAACAGATAGCTCTTAAAGAGGGAAAATCTCATCCTTGTGCCTAAACCAAAAGTTTTACACTGGCAAGAGGAGAATATGGGGGAACCACATTGGAGGAGAAAATGGAGCATGGTGAGGGAAGATCCAGGGTAGGGTCCCAATACTTCAAGGGCTGGGGGCATCTTTGGAAGGGTGATAGGAAGTACTGGTTGTGGGTCAGTCATGGTACTGAACATAGCCTGGAAAATGGGGGGATGTATGGAATGTAGGAAGATTGCACAGCTAAGGGAGGAGGTGGTATGGCTGAGATGTGCACTAAGCTGGGAAAGGGAGAGGAGTAGACAGGGGGACATGAGTGGTCCCACCGAGGGAGCTATAGCAGCAAGTGGGGGGACTGTGAGGGGACATGGCACTGTCAGAAGTGGAGCTGCAGGGGACAAGGAGCAAACTCAGCCGTAGAAAGGGGAAGATTGGATGGGGACTGGAGGAAAGTTGGGGGAGCATGAATACAAGGGAAAGGGGTAGGGGAAAGCACCAGAGGAGATACAGTAATCCCAGATAAGGGCAGCAATGGGCACAAGAGAAACCTGGGGAAATGGCAGGTGATATAGTATAAAGGTACAAAGCCTGCACAGAGGACAAGGGAGGAGGGAGCCAGGGGAGGACTATTGACCAGAGGGGTACAGGCAGTGGGCTTAGAACAGAAGAATAGATTTGACCCACTAGAGGTGCTAAATGTGGGGGAAGATTAGGAAAAGGGAGCTGAAGGGCATACTGGGAAGAAGGAGAGGCAAACATGAAGAAAGGCACAGAACAATTGGAAAAGGGGGAGACCCTATCAGGTAAGACCAACAGGCAAGCCCAGAAGGAGGAGGGAACAGTGTGCTCAGGTTTAGAGGAGCAAAATCTGGACTGGGAGGAAGGGAGGAATGACCCCAGGGAAAATCAGGCAGGGCATGGGCAGGGACAGATAAACACGGAGGGTTAAAGTTAGAAAATGGAGGGGCAGAGGTGGGTAGCCTGACAGATAGAACTTGGGAGGGGACACAAAGCTGGGGGGGGCACAGCGCAAAGAAGCTGGGTGAGCACAGAGTGAGGCTAGTGCTTCAGGAAGCAAAATGGGCAAAGGAGGTATTGATATTAAGGCAGCAGGATTAGAAAATGCACCTGCTGTTCCACCTGAGAAAGAATGACCTGGCAGGAAGTAGCTTGATGGAGGTGCAGGCTTGATTCAGAGCTCTAGCTAGATGCTGTAGCATTCTGGGGTTTAAATCAGTGACATTCTCAGAGGTGTTACCAGTACCGAGGGCAAGCACTGATAGGAAGTTGAGGATTAGGGAGTTCAATGAGTGGCTGGTGGGGTGGTGTGACCAAATGGGATATGACTTGGTAGGGGACTGGGGATCTACATGGGAGGACAAGAGCCTATTTGCACCAGACAGATTGTACCTGAATAGGGAAGGGGAAGCAGTACTGAAATGCAAGCTAGGAGAATACATAGCTGATACCTTCAATTTAAACTAGGTTGGGGGGGGTGATGGGGGCAAATCTACTCCAGGGGGGAAAGCTTGGAGGCTACCAGCCCATCTCCAGTATAGCACTACATGGCTGGGCAAGAGGATGAAGGGTGCAAGGGGAAACAAAGGGGAAGATTGGTGGAAGGGATGGACTGCAAATGCCAGGAGTTTAGGAAATAAGATGGTGGAACAGGAGGCCATCATGAGGACAAGAGATTAGATTTAGTCACAATAAGGGAGACCTGGTGGACAGACCATCACACCTAGGAAACAACCATTCCAGGTTATGGAATGTTCAGAAAAGACAGGGAAGGCAAGAAGGGGAAGGTTGCCTTATATGTCAAGTCAGGCATCAGTGTAACTGAAGGGCAGGATGAGGAAAGGGAGACTGAGCTTCTGTGGGTAACACTAGGTAGGTAGACAGGTGAATCCTTGCAGTTGGGGGTGGTATACAGGTCACCTGCACAAGGAGAGGAAGATGATAGACGGCTAACTCAGGCAATCACAAGGCTGGCATAGAATGGTGAACTGCTACTGGTGGGTGATCTGAACCTCCCAGATGTTGACTGAAAAATCCCAGATGCAGAGTTGGCAAGGAGTAGTTAGGTATTAGCTGAGCTGCAGGAGGTATTCCTTCAACAGCTGGTCAGGGTGCCAATGAGAGGAAGCAACTTGTTGGACATGGTCCTGACTAAAAGCGAGAGTATGGAGGAGGTGTGGGTGGGAAAAGCCTTGGGCACCAGTGACCACAGCATGGTACAGTTCAGGGTCAGGGCAGGGAGGGAGACAAGTAAGACTAATACAGCAGTCATGGACTTCAGATGCCCAGACTTTAAGAAGATGAGAAAGATAGGGAAAAATGGAAAGTATGTTAAAGATGGGAGCAGTAGAGGAACTCTGGGAAGCTGTCAGTGGAGGTATTCAGGAAGCAGCAGAAATGTGCATAAAAAGGGCAGGAAGAGCAAGAGGGGAGGACAGTGCTATATTTCACTAGAGATGTGGTGGGGCAGTCAGGAAAAGGAGGAGGGCTTTCAGAAAATTTAAGATGACACTTGGAGAGGAGGATAGGGAGGAGTACAGGGAGAAGAGGAGTCTGGCAGTGATAGAGATTAAAAGGATAACAGCAGCCACTGAGGAGAAAATAGCCAAAAGAGCCAGGAGGGGGGTAAAACATTTTTCAGATCTGTGAGGGAGAGGAAAAGAGCAGGGCAGGGGATTGCTAGACTGAGGGGGGGGGGATAAACTTGGATCAGAACTACGGAAAGGCAGAGGCACTAAATGAGTATTTTAACTCGATGTTCATGAAGGAGGTGGAAGGCAGGTGTCCAGTACTAGCGCCTAAGGGGAAAGAGGGCAAATGGGTGGATCAGAGCCCATTCCCTGTGGATAGTGTCGGGGTGAGCTGGATAGACTAAGGGTGGACAAGGCAATGGGGCCTGATGGGTTGCACCTCAGAGTGATCAAGAAATTGAGGGAGGAGCTGGCTGCACCCTTGACAAGGCTCTTCAACTTGTCTGTGGATATGGAGAGGGTGCCGGAGAACTGGAGGAGAGCTGACATAGTGCCCTTGCATAAAGAAGGTAGCAGGGAGCTGAGGGAGAACTGCTGCTCAGTCAGCCTCACATCTGTGGTGAGGAAAGTAATGGAGGCATTAATCAAGGAGAAGGTGCTGAATTACCTGGAGGAGTGTGGCTTGCAGGCAGCAGACAGCATGACTTCACCAAGGGGAAATCATGCTAGCCCAACCTAATTGAGTTCTTTGATTGGGTGACTCAGGTAATCGAACAGGAAGGGGCAGTGGACGTAGCCTATCTGGACTTCAGCAGGACCTTTGACACCGTCCCTCATAGGAGGTTGGTGAGCAAGATGGAAAGCATGGGATTGGGAGGGGAAAATGGCAGACTAGGTGGAGGCCTAGCTAGCAGAGAGAATGCAGAGGTTAGTGCTTAACGGAGTGCACTCCAAGATGGCAAGGATGAGGAGTGGAGTGCCACATGGGTCAGTTTTGGCTCTGCCCCTCTTCAACAGCTACATCAGTGATATTGTGGAGAGTTTGAGAAGGAGGGTGTGCCTATTTGCTGATGATACAAAAATCTGCAATACGGTGGACACCCTTGAGGGGGTGGAAAACATGAGGAGAGACCTCAAGACGCTCAAGGAGTGGGCTGGGAAATTTCAGCTGAAATTTAACACCAAGAATTGCGCTGTGATGCACCTAGGGAGGAAAAGCACATGAGTGGGGTACACACTGGGGTGGGGGATCAAAGAATCAAAACTGGAAAGGGATCTGGGGATCATAGTCTCCTCTAACCTTTAGGTAGGTTTCCAATATAGTAGGGTGGCTGGAAGGGTCAATGGAATGCTGGCATGCAAAGGCTGAAGCATTACTAGCAGAAGGAGGGAGGTTAAAATGCCCTTCTACAAAGAAATGGTGAGGCTGCAGTTAGAGTATGGGATTCAGTTATGCAGACCACACCTCCATAGGGATATAGATGCACTGGAGAGGGTTACGTGAAGGGCAACAAAGATGGTGCAGGGTATGCAGGGAAAGACATACAAGCAGAGGTGTAAGGAGCTGAATATGTACACACTGGAAACAAAAAGGGGGGGGGGACATGATTGAAACCTTTAAATATGTAAAGGGGCTCAATAAAGTAGGTGAAAGGGGCTGCTCAGGAGGAAGGAGGGAGCCAGAATTAGAGGACACAACCTCAGATTGCAAGAAAATAGTTTCAGGGGCAATGTGAGGGGGTGTTTCTTCATAGAGAGGGCAGTGAAGCCCTGTAACGGACTGTAGATGGAGTGGTGGGGGCTGAAATGGTGGAGGAATTTAACAAGGCATGGGACAGGTATATGGGACTGAGTATTGGGGGGAGGGTGGGGCAGCTGGGGTGGGTGTTTGTGAAAGGAGGCTTGGGCAGACTGGATGGGCTGAAAGAGTCATTTTCTGCTATCAAATTTCTATGATTCTATAGTACCTAAGGTATGTATGGGATGTAATATTGACATAATGTGTGTTTTGCATCCCAAAGCAAATACAGTAATAAAAATTATTGACAGCGAATACTGCAATGTGTAGTGTTTATTGCATTTCTGTCCTTCATAACACTGCACACACTGTGAAAATTTACAATATACTGGCATACATAAATAATACTACAGATGTTTATAAATTAAGAAATGATTCACAGATCTGCATTGGATATTTGTAGGGCAAAGAAATAACCTTGCACTGTCCTTCACACATTATGTCAAGTTAGTAGGTAATACTTGTGCTCTCTCAGCTGTGTTTTTATTGATATTTTATTACTATCTGTATCCAGTGGTATAATTTTGATTAAATGAGAGCTGCATTGAACCAGCAAGCATGTATTTTCTGTAGAAGCTCAGTTTCATAATACTGGATCATATACTGTTACTGATCCAGCTATATTGGTCTTTTAATAAATTTGGTTGCTGTTTTTGAAATATCATACACACTGCTAGTAAAAGCCATTTCTGAACTTTATGATGTAGTTGATATCCTTGTTAAGAACTTGCATAGTTGAATCAATGTATCCATGTTCTACCAAAGAACCTGTGGTTCAAGGGGACGTAAACTACATCACACAGTTTTAAATTGATACTGGCTATGTATGTAAATCAAAAACAAGCACTGTGTATACAAAAAGGTCTGTGAAGACTGAAACTGTTTTGACTGAAAAGAATGTCTTACAGGTTTAACATCATTAACCTTTATGTTTTTTTTTTTTTTACTTTTTATAAACGTCCACTAGATTTCTGGTTAAAATAAAGAAATATTATATCTATTGTATTGCAGATACCAGTCTTGATTTTCTGCCAGACAATTCTATTCTAATTCTATTCCTGGTCTGCCGACCCCATCCACACACTCAGACATTTTGTGATGTTTAACCAAGGAAAACATGGGGGCACCCTCCATTTAAGCCCTTGGTGGAATTTTGCTATATTATTTTATATGCATTCCTTAATATAAATGAAAGCCACTGCTCAAATAACAAGGGAAACAAGTGCCTGCATCAGATAAATACTGGGGATGCCAAGGTGCTTTTGTCCTTCAGCTGATATGTATGGACAAGGGGGACATCACTAAAACTAGCAGGGGGATATTCAAAAGGCACATCAAAAAGCACTTTTTCATCACCCTACCATGAACTTGAAGATGAGATACAGAACCGGAGATGTCTTGTTAGAAAACTAAATGACAGAGGAGTACTAATGCTGGAAGTAATCCTAAGAAATGTTGGCATATAGTAGACTCTGTTTGGAAGATGCCTTTTGAGTGCTCCACTACAAACATGTCTTATGGTGGTTATACATCTTACTCTAAACAGGGTGTTCAATTCTTTTTTTACTGAGGCTCCAGCTATGCTGTTATATAAAGCTGGTTTGTCTTCAGTTGCCACGCGTACTGATCCCTTGGCAGTGTTCCCACTCTCAAGACCAAGATTTTATTTCGGGTCCATAAATGCTGAGTAAGTATTCAAACTGCTATGCTCCTTGACAGAGGACATTACCAAGGGGATTGACAGTTTAGATAATTTTTTACTCAAATACACTGCTGACATTTTAACCCTCCCTTAACTTTCTGGTTCAGTTTATCACTTATCATCCCAAGCTTTTCCTACAGCTTGAAAATACTTCTTAATCATCCATCTCTATCAAGGTGGGGGGGACTTTGGTAGACAATTATAACTCAATTTCTATGTTTCCCATTGTTTAAAAATTCATGGAAAACATTGTTTATCACAGATTAATGATTATTTAGCTAACTACTAAGTTCTTGTTAGTTTTCAGTCAGGTTTCAGGCCAACATTTCTATACAGACACTACTGATAGACATTCATGATCCTGTTTCTAGGGCTTTACATAATGGGTATTTTATAGTGTCTGTTTTTATTGATCATTCAATAGCTTTCAACATGATCAATCACTCTGCTGTCCCTCATTTCCTGTTCCTGTTTCTACTGGGATTCCACAGGGGTCTATACTTGGTCTTATTTTATTTAATCTTTTTTGTAGTCCTACTATCCTCTGTTGTTGATTTTTGCTCTGTCAGATAGATTTTACATTGATGGCATGGTCATTTTCTATGCTCACAAATCCCCTTCTTCTCTTCCCACAATTCTCCAGCAATTTTAATAAAGTAATGAAATGGTTCTCAGATAATATGCTACTACTAAATAGTAAGAAGACTCAAGCAGTGCTGTTTGGGTATCAGCACTTGTTGTCTCTGGTAGAGTCTTCTTTTTCAATTGTTTTAAATAACCAGCCACTGGGACTTGTCACTAAATTTTAGTATCTTAATCTTATTATTGATTCTTCGACTTTTAAATCGCACATTGATAACATTGTTTCAAAAGGTTATCAATGCCTTGGTCGCTTAAAGGGTGCTAGACATTGCTTGTCAGGCTTGGATTGTAAATATATCACTGGGCAAGCAATTCTTCTCATTACAGCTGCAGTGGGCAGAGCCCTGCAGATGTCTTGTGATCAAAAAAGGAGATTTTCCTTCTGAAGAACAATTTACGAGTTGCATCACAGTCGCCTCTGTGTCAATGAAGCACTCCACTTTGTCAATGCTCTCTTCCTACAGTACTGTTTTTATCCCATCAGTTACAAGTGACAAGACTGTCCACCACACCCAAACTTCTCACCCTCTCAGCCCCCCCCCACAAACAATACTGACACTGGGGGTGCCCAAACCCTCAGTGTAAATGGGAATTGACGAAACTTAGTAATAACTTTCTGACAATTCAGGATAGTGTAGTTGGTTTCAGCAGTCAGTGTCTTTTTCCAGATTTTACAAAGGATGGTGGTTCAGTGACTGTATCAGGCTGCCATCAACTTCAGTCACACTATGGACCACAAGAACTGGATTTTGATGAGTGACTGTCTCACACTTTTTTTAGGATCCCATTTCAAACCATCAAAACAGGAAGAGTTGCAGTCATATAATACTTAAAGTTTATTTTAGGATATTCTGCAGTCTGAGTGTTATTCTAAATCAAATTATAAATCAATGCTGGCCACTTGAAACATAAAGTGCGTGTCACAGTACGTGCAAGCAACAGGCCATCACAGAAGCTCCAGAGGAAAGCAGTTTGTCCTCCGAACATAATGTTGCGTGATCATGCTCAGGCCACATGAGACATGTTTATGGACTCACTCCTAGTCGCGAGCACCAGCTGACAGCCTATCAGTTTACTCAGTTCATAGATATTGTGCTTAGAAGATATGGGGTTCCGAGATTATTTTATTTAATTTTTTTTATTTTATTGAAATCTAGGATTACAAATACCTTTGAGCAGGAACTGCTCATTTACAAAGGTTCCACGTAGAAGGAATGGGGGGTATACAAACATACAAAGGTCAACATCATAATACATAGTTACACAATAAAAAGAAGTAAGAGACTGAGGCTTAGGAAATTGCAGTAATTCAAAATGTGCCAAATGTTAGGTAGCATGACATACCAGCCAAGGGCAATCTTAGAAATAAGCACTGCAGGTGAGAGGGAAGGGGGTATGCAGGCAGGAAGGCCATCATCAGAGGGCAGAGGGTGAGGGTAAGAGCTATAAAGGGGAGGGGAGGGATAAAAGTCAGGAAATGCCCGGGGGGGAGGAAAGGGAGATGGGGGGCAAGAGGGTAGGCAGGTAGAAGGGGGCAAGGCGGGGAGAGGTAGCTGTCAAGACTGAAGTGGAGGGCAGTGAGTGGATGAGATTAACCCATATTCAGATTGCAGACAAACAAAATAAGAATATGCAGAATTAAAGAGCACCATAAAATTATCTGTTCTCTTCAGGGGGTCAGTCCAAAATAGTGTGTATATGAATGGAACATTGCATTATCTGTAAGTATGTGCAGATGGTGTTCCCGCTACCCCACAGCAACAACTATACACATATCCATTTACATGCAGACCTCCACTGTGGTCTGTATATTTTTAATAAGCAAAGTGAATGAATAACAAGTAAGGAAAAAAAGACTGTAAAATAATGATATTGTGGACAATGTGTGTGTGACAGTGGTGGTGGTTTTGTGCGTGTGGGGGGAGGGAGTCAGAAGAATGATACAACTGGTCTCCTGGAGACCATCATTACTTCAGTTATATAGGTACCAATACAAGGATTGTTTTCTCAACATAATCATTTTTTCCACTTTGCTGGATTTGATTTACCAAGCAGGCACACTGTATGTGTGGCAGATGAGTGTGTGTGTGTGGGGGGGTTCTTTGCTGACAGTGTATCCATCAAAATAGCTGAAATCAGAATAAAATCTGTAACACCTAATGATTTCTTAACAGCTGATTACTTCTTCTTCCTCTTTGTTTTTACATCATTTGTTGCCAGTCAGATACTTGAGCTGAAACACTACATAAAATAAGTAATCAGAATAAAACAGCATGCACTTGCTCTCACTCAGCTAGCTTCACATGACATCACTTCTATTTGAGAACTGGAGGCTATCTGCCTTCATTTATTTTACATTTATCACCTCAGAAGATGAAGCCTTTATAAAAGCATAACAACACTGAGTAAACAGACAGGCCGTCAACAAGTGCTTGAGACTAGGAGTGAGCATATATATGTCTCTCATGCTGCCTGAGTGTGATCACACAGCAGCACATCCACAGCAAAACTGCTCACCTCTTGAGCATCTGTGACAGCTTGTTGCATGCATGTACTGTGACAAGTATTCTTTGTTTCTGTCAGCCTGCACTGATTTATAATATGACATAGAATAACACTTGGAGGGAAGAATATCCTAAAATAAACTTTATTTGAGTATTATATGACTGTAATTCTTCCTATTTTGATGGCTTGAAACAGGATCCTTAACAAAGAGTGAGATTTCAGACAATAATTGCTTTAAAACTCCTTTTCTGTAAGTGGAGTACAGATTATGCAGCTTTAGAAAGATACAAGTACAGAGTTGCTGTCTGTTTGGCATTTGGTGGGAGCTCCCCCTGTACTTGTGTGCTTCTGATACTGCATTCTGTACTCCACTTACAATAAAGGGGTTTTAACATCTGATTGTAACTTTGTGCTTTTTCTTGTGTGTGTTGGCCTGGGTGACAGTTGTGGATCTGCTTTGATGTTTCTCTTCCTAATAGACTAACTAGTGATGAGGTTGTGTTTTCACTGCAGAAATATCATCTGCATAGATGTTCTGGCAACTGTAGTAGTTAGTCTATCAGAGAGCGTGTGATATTACCAATGACATCACTTGGCAACAGTGCTTCAGTAGTGCACACACAAGAGACTGAGCATGATGGCGTATGCTTATCAAAAAATGTCTTTGTGCCAAGCTCCTATGGAATAAGCTGTACAGTTTTCAAAAATGATTTGGACAGCTGCAGATCAATAACTATGTCCAAAACAAAGAAGCCTTTCCAGGAAACAAACAAACAAGTCTGATTAAGCTTAGGAGTGTGAAGATATGAATTCAGTATTTTAATGCAACATGGTTATAAGTATTTTTTATCATGAGGTTAGCATGTATGTTGTCAGTAAGGCACTGACTTGAAAACAGTATATTATTACAGGAATATTTTACTGTGGAAGTACAGCTTAAGAAGAAATTTCTATAGAAGCAAGAGAAAGTTCATAATTGTGGTATCTTCCTATGTTCTTCTACAGTGCACATGTAGAAGCCACTGGCACTAGGATCATTATATTTCAGAGGTGTAAAATAGCATTTTGTTTTGTGATAAGGCAAACCTAACAGAAAGGGGTTACACCTGGTGTTATACACTATTTATACAGTATGTTATATTATAGTAAATATAAGAGATTTCCAGGTTATACTGTATTTCTGTATTTAATACTTTCCTTAATTTTAATATTATAATTATAATTATAAGGTCTTAGTTTATTTTCTACACCAAAAGGGTTTATTAGTGTTTTCCTCCCTGAATGTTTACTTTACTACTTAGTGTGCTTACATAGTGTACAAGTGGATTAGACGTTTCAAGGGTAAATGACTATCCTTTATTTAAATTTTATTTAGAGACCACCACTTGTTCTGAGGAAGTGGCTTATAGGCCATGGAACATCAATTAACTTTTGACTTGATGGAAAATAAATCCTTTTGAAAAATTGCAAGAATTAGGCGTGTGCACTTTTTTATTCTTTGCATTACTGATCTCCATGTAGGATCCTCCAAATTACATTTCATTATAAATTAAAACAAGGATGTCCTGGGATACTGTAGCACAACTTTCCTACAGCCAGATGGCTGGGTCAGTAGCTGCCTGCACAGCTGATGCTGTTGCTCTTCCCTGACCCAGCAACACAGGGTGCACAAATGCTGAGTGGCCTGCAGGCTACCTGACAATGGACTCTATGCACAACTGGGTGAGTAATATGTACCAGAGGCTAATTTACCCACCCGTGGAGTTCTGCACCTGCGGACATGTGCTCACCAGTCGGTATTCACTACCGGCTACCAGCTGTCCATGGCCCTTCCCCCCCAGCGTGCAGACACACGGAGAACATTTCTGCAGACTGGGGACACATCCAGTGGGATGCCCAGACCCAGTCTGCTAATGGATCCCTTGTGCCTACAGGGCATGGATGACATCAGAGGGTGCGATGTGCAAGCCCAGCTAAGGGGAGAAAGGGGGTCCACTGGGCCACCAGGGATATTGGATTCATTTTTATTTTACAAATGTCCATGATCGGGCTGACAGTGGTCCACTGGACCACCAGGGATATTGGATTTGTTTTATTTTTACTTAAGCCGGCGATGGGGCTGACAGTGGTCCACTGGACCACCAGGGAGTTTGGAGGGTTATTTTTGTATGTATGCCTACGATCGGGCATGGGGGGGTGCCGCTAGGTGCAGACAGAACTCGGGTGGCCTCCTACAGGTGGCAGCTGCTGTGTTGCGCCCTGCAATACGGCAGCTTACCTGTGGGTGGCCAGCCGTTGTTCCTTTTTTGGGGGGATAAACTTTGTGCAGTGCAAGTAGGGGTTGCACATGCATGGACTCAGCACATCCCGGGCTGAATATTGGGATGTGCAGAGTATGCATGGGCACACCCCAGCTACCTGCGCTGCATACTTTATTGATGCGCTCCGGCGCATCGGGATTTGTGCTAGGCACAATTCCTGTTTGAATATCGCACCTGGGCGCATCAGTGTGTTGCCCATGGTGCAACACTGTTGAGCCATGCGCAACCCTTTTGAATATCTGGGCCCAAGTATTTAAGATCGACCACGTTCCCTTTGTCTAATTTCTTAATTACCCCTTTCAAAGAAGTCTACTGGATTAGTTGGACATTATCTCCTCTTTTTAACCCAAGCTGGCTATCTTGAATCATGCTAAGCCTCCACTACACTGTCTTTCTGCATCACTTTTGCAATTATGGGTGGAAAAAAGAGACCACCGTAGCCAAGAAGGTTGCCATGAGCTCATTGAGCATGCTTGAGTCAGCGGTAATCATGCATGTACACTGTTGTTATGGTGGCCATCTTACTCATACATGTACAATTAACACTAGCTGCACACGAGCAAGTACTACACAAGTATGGCTTCAGCCAGGGTGGAAGCTCCGAGTACTGTTTGACTCTGGCTTCACCACTCTAAAGCAGCTGTGCTGGCTGTGACCAGAGTTTGTTTTTGATTATGGCAACACTGTTTAGCACCATGCCCTTTATTAGCATTTCCTACCCTTTACACACTGTTTATTTTTTGTTACTTCACTCCATTATTTAATCAAAATGGCATGAGCATCGTTACTCTTTACTACATCAGCTAAATTGGTTATCACTGTCTTCTAGGCAAGCTTTTCACTCATCATCTATAAATCAGCCAATAATCAACCCCCTACTTGCATATCAGAAAGATTAGCTGTTCTTGCTCACAGATACTGTAACATTTTAGAGATGTGCCACAGTGTGGCTTCTCTTTGACTAAATGTCATACATGTTTTGGTAGAGAATGTTTCTCATATGGCGCCCCTTTACTTGGAACAATTTGCCCACCCCAGCTTAGAAATTCCTGTACTGTTGGCACTTTCAACCATGGTTTAAAAATTGCTGCTACAGGAGCAATCAGTTTGTAATTGTTTCACTAGTTGATTTGTGTATGATTGTTATTAGTCTTATTGCCTTGTAATTTGTTTATAATTATGACTTGGGATGTTCTGTAAATGGAACTTGCTTCTTATGGAACCTGTCTTGCATTTCTGCAACTTAAAAAAAAAGGGTGGGATGTCAGGGTCTTAATAAAAGAAAACTGAAAAGTAGTTAACGAGTGCATCTTAACAGTGCAGCTGTATTTGGAGTACTGCATGCAGTTTTGCAGTCCACACTCAAAAAATAACAGGAATAGGGCTGAGTGGATGAAGAGGAGGGCAAAAAAATGATTCAAGGACAGCAAGAGAAGTCCTACATGGAGAAGATCAAGAACCTGAACATGCATACAATAGAGACCATGAGTGGGGACCTGAGTGAAGCCTTTAAGTGTCTTCATTGGGTAAACAAGGAAGATAGAGGAACTGTTCACAAGGGCCCCTGTGCATTATGGGGCAGATTGTCTATGCACCATGAATCTGTGGCATGTAGGCAACCCTACGTGGAAATGCCATGAACCAGGGGTCCAGCTGACCCCTGGCAATATTCATGCAATGGGCATACACCCTTTTCACACTCAGTTCCCCAGCTGATCATGCAGCTATGCACTGCAGGTCATTTGGGGATGTCCCTGGGGATATACACACACACAACATACTATTCATTAAGATGCAGAGTACCGGGAAAGGGAGGCAGAGGATACAGCAGCAGGGATTCTGCCATATCTTTTGTATAGCCCCACAATTACATCCACTGGCGGTGGTGGGACAGGAAATCCCCCCACCATGCTGTCCCAGCTCACCAGGCTGAGAGGGAAGGGTGCGGGCAGCCATTTGGGCACTCACCCATACTTTGAAAATAGGCTGGTACTGCACCTTCCCAGAATTACCCTGCTTGTGCTGAAATGGTGATCCATCTCAGGACCCAGGACAGGCATCTGATTGGATGCTCACCTGTGTCCATTGATCCACCTCCTACACAGCTGTCCCCAGGTGCAGAGCTACATGGGCCGAGTATGGACAAATCACACATACTAACATACTAATTGCCAGCAGATTAGGCCTTACGGTCTATCAAGTCTGCTCGAACCTCAGAACCCTAGTTGGGTGCCGAGACCCTCCCCCATCCCCACCCCTGGGCCAGGCCATCATCTGATACATCTGCTTTTCTGTGTCTTTCCCACCCTCTCTTGAAGCCCTCCACTGTAGATCTTGAACCAGCTCTCCAGGCAGCACATTCCAAGGGTCCACCACCCTCTCAGTGAAAAACCTCTTCCTCTTTTCCCCCCTCACCCTTCCACCTTCCAACTTTAAACCATGCCCTCTGGTCATACCTCCATGCTTTAGTCTAAAGATCCCCTCCATGTTTACCCTATTTATTCCCTTGAGGTACTTGAAGACCTGAATCATGTCCCCCTGTCTCTCCTCTCCTCCAATGAAACTAGGCAGAGCTCCTCAAGTCTGTCCTCATATGTCAAATCCCCAAGTCCTCATATCATCTTAGTTGCCCTCCTCTGTACCCTCTCCAGGAGCTGTATATCCCTCTTCAAGTATGGTCTCCAGTACTGTACACAATACTCAAGGTGTGGTCTAACCAGTCCATTGTACAGCGGCAGAATCACTTCCCTGCTCCTAGAGGTGATCCCCCTTGCGATGCATCCCAACATCATGTTTGCCTTGCTAGCCGCTCTCCTTCACTGCTCAAAGTTATTCATACATGAATCCACCATGACCCCCTAGGTCTTTTTCCCCTGTTGAGGCCTCCAGCGCCTCCCCTCCCAGGGTGTACCTGTGTTTAGGGTTTCCCCACCCAAGATGTAACACCTTGTACTTGGTGATATTGAAATTTAATTTCCATGTATGAGCCCAGCTTTCCAGGGTGTCCAGGTCCCCTTGCAGTACCAACCTCCCCTCTTTCCCCTCAACTACTGCTCCCATCTTGGAGTCATCAGCAAAGAGACTCATTTCACACCCTATACCCTCCCTGATGTCTGATATGTATGCATTAAACAGGATCAGAACCAGGACCGAGCCCTGCGGTACCTCACTATCGACCTCTCTAGGGTTTGAGAGCTCCTCGCCAACCACTACGCTCTGGGTGCATCCAGCTAACCAGTTTTCAATCCATCTGACCATCAAAGGGCCTACTCCCAACCCCGTCAGTTTCTCCACTAGACCATTGTGGGGGACAGAGTCAAACGTCTTGCTGAAGTCCAAGAATAATACATCCACAGGCTTTCCCCTGTCCAGTTCTGATGTTACCCATTAATAGAACTCCACAAGATTGGTTTGACATGATTTACCTGGCACAAACCCATGTTGCCAACTGTCTAGACCTCCCACCTCCTCCAAGTACACCCCCAATCGTTCCTTTAGTATACTCTCCATTAATTTTCCCACCACCGAGGTCAAACTTATGGGTCTATAGTTACCTGGTACTTCCCTCAACCCTCTTTATGGATTGACTCCACATGTGCCTCTCACCAATCCCTAGGTACCCTCCCTGTCTCAAGCGACCTGTTGAAGAGCTCCACCAGGGGTGCAACCAGTATGTTCGCCAATTCCCATAGTACTCGGATGAATGCCATCCGCCCAGGAGATTTATCTTCTTAGGCCTTGAGGGCTAATCAACCTTTCGGTGGAGATAGCATCAATCTCGTCCCCTCCACCTACTGGCCTTTTATGCTTATCCTGATGACACCCCTGGGGTACTCTCTCCTCCCTCCTCTTGCTCCATTTCTATTGCTCCCTGATCCCACTCATCTACCGCTTTATCCCTCATTGTGCCTAGCTTTGTAGATATCCCATCCTCCTCCTCCCTAGTGAACACAGAGGCGAAGTACTCATTTATACCTCTGCCTGGTCCCTCACCTCTTCCACCCACCCTCCTTCTGATCTCAGTCTGCCGGAGATGGCCTTAGTTTTCTCTGCTCCCAAAATATCGGAAGAACCTCTTTTCCTCCATGTATCCCCTGTGCCAGCGTTGCTCTTTACTGGACTTTTCCTCACCATCCGGGTGATTTTTCTAGATGCAAGATGGTACATTTCCTTTTCCCTATCCTCTTGTTGTTTTATATTTTGTAGGCTGCCTCTCTTTCTCTGACCGCTACCTGAACCTCACTGGACCACCAGCATGGTTTATGTGACCTTGCTTCACGCTTCACACCTCAGCCGGGTCCTGACTGCCTCTTGAAGTCCCCTTTATGACCTCCCATCTCTTTCCACATTTGTCTTTGAAGTAATCCCTTCATGATCCTAAGAATATTTCCTATGCCAACAAAGTCTCCCTGAAGTCCACTGCCAGTGTCCTGTATCTCTCCCCCCTTCCCCCCATGCTTATTTGAAACCAGACAGTATTGTGGTCAATCCCAGTCAGGGGATCCTCTACAACCTGGTCCCTTACCAGATCCCCATCTGCCAGAACCACATCCAGAACATGCCCCTCCCTTGTGGGCTCCATCACATGCTGTGTTAAGAACACATCCTGGAAACCTTCCAGCAGCCTCTGCTCCTTGGCCACCTTAGAGGACATGGTTCCCCAGTTTGTACCTGGCATATTAAGGTCCCCCATCAACATCACTCCTTCCCCTTTTGGTCCACACTGGACAATGATGTTGTCCTGCAAACCATCCTCCAGAACATCACCCATACCAGGGGCCCTATATACTACACCCAGCTTGACCTTACCTCCTGCTGGGGTTCGTAAGGTGACCCATAAGGCCTCCAAGTTTATCTCTGCCTCTTCTACCATAGCAATTTCTATGTCATCTCTAATGAACATAGCCACTCCACCCCCTCTGCCCTCCTTTCTATCCTTCCTAAGCATAGTGTACCCCAGCACATTTAGGTCCCAGTCATAGTTTTTGTTGGCCCACATTTCCATGACCACCACCACAACCATCCCCCCTCGATCAGCATGGCCTGGAACTCTGGCAACTTGTTTCCCAAGCTCCTGGCATTTACTAACATCAACCCCCACCCCTTATCCCTGATCCCTTTGTCGAACCCCACCCAGGTTCCTTATACTTCTGCTCCTCCTGAAACCTCCTCCCCCAAGTCTGTTTCCCCCTCCCCCCCTTGGGTTTGAAGGCTACTCCCCTCATCTGGAGGAGAGGCTCTGGTCAGCCCCTCCCTTATCCCTCCCCCACTCACAAGTTTAAAACCCACTTTTCTTGAGTGTAGTCAGCCACCCCCTGTTTAAAAACTTCCCTCCCTAACAGGGCAAGATGAAGCCTGTCCTTGGCATACAGTCCCTTATCCTCCCAAACTTCTTTCCAGTTCCCTAACACCCCCAATCCACTCTCTTCACCCCACTTCCTGAGCCAGTCATTAACCTCTGTGATCTTCATTTTTTTCTCAACTGAGGCCTTTGGTACTGGTAATATCTCTGAAAAAGAAACGTTGCATCCATTATCCCGACAGACTCTGGCAACTTCTTGGAACCTTGCTTGGATTTGCAAAATGCTATTTCCCTCTAGATCATTAGTTCCCGAATGCACAAGGAAATCTGGTTTCCCTCCACAATCCCTAACCAGTTCGTACACCATGAACTTTGCTCTGTGCACTGTCAGCCCAGAGACACTCACTACCTTCACCTGGCTATGGCATCCACCCCCCGTCCCTCCCACTGGATACCCCTAATCATCGAGTCTCCCAATAACAGAACCTTGACACTGCCATCATCCTTATGGTTACCTCCACTATGTGGTCTCAACCCCCCATCCCCCCCTTTATTCATGATCTCAATTCCATGGGAGTCTTCCTGACTTATTAGGGTCTCTAATGTCGCTCTCCTCTTTCTGCCTCCCTTGTTATTTTGCCCACTTAACTCAGACCACCCCTGAATAGGCGTCCCCTTTAACCCTCTCTTGTCCAAACTATTTATCCTGTCCCTGATGGTTTCCCCTTCCCGCACACCACCATCCTCCCCCCTTGTAATAGTACCCCTACCTCCAGAGGCCCTCTGTGGGTCCCCTTTACCTAGGGCCCCATCCTTGGTACAGACCCCCCTACTGAAGGGGGGCCCCTCCCCCACCTCCTTGTCTCCCAGTTTCTTTCCAGTCATGCTCTCCTCCTCATATCTGCAATATGTTGCATCTCCTCATCTGCTTAACATTTATGTTTCCCTTCTCCCTCTGGGACTATTTCTATCCTTTCCATTGCCGGTTCTGATGCCCTATGGGTATCCAATCCCTCCCCAGCCTCTGTATCAGTTTCCTCATTTCCACCAACCTTCCTCCCCCTCTAGGTTGCTTAGTAGCTCAAATTTATTGTAACACTCTATGCCAGCCTCCATCAAGTAACCTGAGTTTCCCCCTCTTGCCCCTCTAAACTGTCCCTCTTCCTCCCCTCTTGCCCTGTTCTCCTCAGGAGCTCCCTTCCCACAGTCTGTTCTTTTAGGCTTCCGCACAACCACCCCTCCCTTCTCACTGTCTGCTCTTCTAGGCTTCCCCACAACAGCTCCTTCTGACTCTTCCACCCCACTCTGTTTATATTCGGAATGTTTACCCCGTATGTTTTCCCCTTAGCGTCGACATCCCTATCTAAGGGTTCTCTGTCCCTAATATCCCCCCTCCTGCTTGCTGTAACATAACGTCCTGTAATTTCTGAGCGTTGCCCCAGCCTCCTCTCAGCTCTACCCTTCTGCCGCCCATATCCACACCCCTTATCCCTTGACACCCCCCAATTCCCCCAGCTTACTCCTTAACCAATATACTTCACTCCTGATACAACATAGCTGTCTACAGAGTGGGCAGCCTCCCTCTCTTCAGGCCCAATTGAGAATTACTGCCATCTCACAGCCTGTGCAGCCTACAACCCTTCCAAAGATGCCTGCCATGGTGGAAGGTGGCCACCCTGTTTGTCCCTCTCTGTTCATAATGGCACACACCCCTTTTCTCAGTCCCTTCCCCCTTGAATACAGTCTCTCTCTATACTGACTGTAGTTATTTATGAACCCAGTTTCAACCCCACCAATAAAGTTCCCAAGTCTCACAAACACATACAGTCCAGTGTGTGTATGCAGACATCAGGTACCATATAATGTCACAGGCCCAGCAGTTCCTGTTGCTTCAAATTTCAGTCACAAACAAAAATGCACAGCCCTTCAATCCCAACCCCCAGTGGCTTTTCAGTATTTAAGAAAGCCTACAAAACAGGGTGGGTGGGGAGGCTCTACCACCACCAGGCAAACATCACAATTAAATTTCACTCTAATTATCACTGCCAAACAAGTGTTCCCACACTCAGCACACAAGTCCCAATAGTTACAATATCACAGCCCAAGTAACAGTTCTAACTCAAAGTAGTAATTTTTAACACACCAAACTAATTTCAAGTACAAAACTATTCAAATATTTCAGTTAAAACAAGATAAAACCAAACCTCTTTCCTGAACAACCTCCGACTTCTGTTCCCAGGTGGACAATGAAAGACAAGATGATTCTTGTGATTCCCCTTCGCCCTAACACCAGGCAAACATCACATTTAAATTTCACTCTAATTATCACTGCCAAACAAGTGTTCCCACACCCAACACACAAGCCCCAATAGTTACAACATCACAGCCCAAGTAACAGTTCTAACTCAAAGTAGTAATTTTTAACACACCAAACTAATTTCAAGTACAAAACTATTCAAATATTTCAGTTAAAACAGAAGATAAAACCAAACCTCTTTCCTGAACAACCTCCTATTTCTGTTCCCAGGTGGACAATGAAAGACAAGATTATTCTTGTAATTACCCCTTCCCTAACACCAGACTAACATCACATTTAAATTTCACTCTAATTATCACTGCCAAACAAGTGTTCCCACACCCAGCACACAAGCCCCAATAGTTAAAATATCACAGCCCAAGTAACAGTTCTAACTCAAAGTAGTAGTTTTTAACACACCAAACTAATTTCAAGTACAAAACTATTCAAATATTTCATTTAAAACAGAAGATAAAACCAAACATATTTCCTGAACAACCTCTGACTTCTGTTCCCAAGTGGACAATGAAAGACAAGATTATTCTTGTGATTACCCCTCCCCCTAACACCAGGCAAACATCACATTTAAATTTCACTCTAATTATCACTGCCAAACAAGTGTTCCCACACCCAGCAAACAAGCCCCAATAGTTACAATATCACAGCCCAATTATCAGTTCTAACTCAAAGTAGTAATTTTTAAAACACAGAAGTAATTTAACACACAGAAATAATTTCAAGTACAAAACTATTCAAATATATCTGTTAAAACAGAAGATAAAAAGCAAACCTCTTTCCTGAACAACCTCCTACTTTGTTCCCAGCTCACAATAGTGAATAACCCCACATGAGAGGAAACATGAGGCTACGGGGGACTCAAATAAGCTAGCAGGAGGAGATTCTGGAATTTTGTAACTGTAAGTAATTCTTTGCAGAGAGGGTGGTGGATAAGAAGAACAGGTTGACAGTTGGGAGTGTCTGTAGCAAATCTGTGTAGGAATTCAAAGAAGGGTGGAAACATAGAAACATAGAAACATAGACTTCAACAGTAGATAAGGAGCGCTTGGTCCACCTAGTCTGCCCATTTCCCTACCCAGAAGATAAACTGCAGATCCTATTTAACCAACAGCATATTTCTTCCTATCCCCAGCAAAAATTGCCTTATGTCTGTCCCATGCATTCTTGAATTCTCCCACAGTTTTAGACCCCACAACCTCCTCAGGAAGGCTGTTCAATGTGTCCACCACCCTCTCTGTGAAAAAATACTTCCTCACATTACCCCTGAGCCGTCCCCCTTCTATCTTCAAATTGTGTCCCCTTGTTCTTGCACATCTCTTTTTCTGAAAGATGCTACCCTCTTAGACTTTGTTGATTCCACTGTGGTACTTAAACATTTCTATCATGTCCCCCCTCTCCCTCCTTTCCTCAAGGGTATACATATTAAGCTCCTTTAGCCTCTCTTCATATGGTTTCTCTTCTAGACCCTGCACCATTTTAGTTGCCCTCCTCTGAACTGCCTCCATTCTGTCTATGTCCTTTTGGAGATGGGGTCTCCAGAACTGGATGCAGTACTCCAGATGGGGTCTCACCAACTGTCTGTACAGGGGGATAACAACTTCCTGTTTTCTGCTGGTAATGCCTCTTCCTATACATCCCAGTATCCCCCCAGCCCTCCCTATCACCTTCTCACATTGCTTGTCAACCTTAAGGTCATCTGATATGATTACCCCCAGGTTTCTTTCCATGTTTGTTGTTGTTACTACCTCTCCCCCATTGTGTAATCTTCCCCTGGGTTTTTGTTTCCCAGGTGCATTACTTTGCACTTTTTTGCATTGAATCCAAGCTGCCATACTTCTGACTGTTCCTCCAACCTTGCCAAGTCCCTTCTCATCCTTTCCATGCCTCCTTGTGTATCAACCCTGTTGCAGATTGTGTCATCTGCAAAGAGGCATACTTTTCCTTCCAGTTCCTCTGCAATGTCACTTATAAAGACGTTAAAAAAGACTGGACCAAAGAATGGAATGGAAAAATAATTGCAACATGACCTACTGTATAAGGAGACATTAGACAACCTAAGCATACTCATAATAACTTTTCTGGTGGGATGATCAAGAGTGGT
This sequence comes from Neoceratodus forsteri, assembly GCA_016271365.2. Lineage (NCBI taxonomy): Eukaryota > Metazoa > Chordata > Ceratodontiformes > Ceratodontidae > Neoceratodus > Neoceratodus forsteri. Next base: position 117,630,880 of record CM028136.1, on the reverse strand, counting down.
AGCTGCATGCTGACTTGTTGTGGAGTAGCAGGTCTAGCAGGAGACTGAAAAGCCTTGTTTTATTTTATGTATGGTAAACCTCTTTTGCCTGTGTATTTCTATACCTTTCAGTCTCTTTTCAGTCTGGCTTGTTCTATCTTGAATGCAGTGTCTGTTTCCTTGTTTCCGTGTTCTGTCTTCCCACTGTAGGGCACCAGGAGTCTGTTGCAGATCTTTGTGTCATCTGCAAAGAGGCATACTTTTCCTTCCAGTCCCTCTGCAATGTCACTTATAAAGACATTAAAAAGGACTGGACCCAGTATTGAACCCTGTGGTACCCCACTAGTAACCCCTTTTTCTTCAGAGTGGACTCCATTTACAATTACCTTCTGTGACCTGTGTTTTAGCCAGTGTTTTAGCCAGGCTACCACCCTGGGACCCACTCCAAGGCTGGTTAATTTGACTACTAATCTTTTGTGTAGGACTGTGTCAAATGCCTTGCTAAAGTCTAGGTAGGCCATGTCCACAGCCCCTCCCTGGTCTACTACTTTGGTCACCCAGCCAAAGAAATTAATTAGATTTATCTGACATGACCTTCCCACTGTGAACCCATGCAGCCTTGGGTCCTGTGCCCCACTGGCCTCTAGGTACTCAACAATTATTTCTTTCAGAAGTGATTCCATCACTTTCCCTACCACAGAGGTCAAACTGACAGGTCTGTAGTTTCCTGCCTCTGTCTTGCTCCCACTTTTATGAAGGGGAATCACATCAGTCTTCTTCCATTCCTCAGGTACCACACCATCCTCCCATGATTTGTTATACAGGTGGGACAGACATATGGTGCTTTTGAGGATAGGAAGGTAGAATATGTGTGGGTAGTGAACATTATGGCATGTACATCATACTGAAGGTAGGGCTAAGCAGATTGGATGGACCAGTGGACCCTTTCTGTCATTAATTAATGTGTTTTACTTTTTATTTATTTATTTTTTGTTGACCGGGTAAGTGCACTAGACAAATTCTGCCTATTTTCAGGCACGACCCGGAGGAGGGGGATACAGATGAATGCCAGCTGACCTTGAACCAGATTAAGCTGTTGGTATTTTTAGTGAGTGAGGGAAATTTGGCCAGGACACCGGGGAAATTCCCCTACTCTTTTTGATAAGTGCCATGGGATCTTTAACATCCACCTGAACTACCACTAATCCAGGCAGATGGGACCTCGGTATAATGTCTCATCCGAAAGACGGCACCTCAGAAGTGCAGCACCCCTCTCATGCTGCACTACTGTGTCAGTGCTGGGATATTAACCCAAGTGCCAGATGTGGGAACTGAACCCACAGCCCTCTGATCTCCCAGCCTCAGAGGTGAGTGTGCTATCTATTGAGCCCCTGATATTTCAGTCTGATGAGTGCGGACGGGTGAACAAAGTGTCAAAACAGATGCCTATTTATTTAAAATAAACTATAAATAAATAAATAAATAGTAAAACACATTCATTAATGGCAGAAAAGGCCCACTGGTCCATCCAATCTGCCTAGCCCTACCTTAAGTATGATGTACATGCCATAATGTTCACTACCCACTATGTTCCTACTGTAGGTATACCTCCTCCCTGCTTCTCCGGCATGTCTCTGATATGTTGCTCATTTTGCAGTTTATTTTATTATATGCCAAATCTTCTTTACATTCTCCCCTGTGTCCTCTTTCCCCTCATTATTCACTTACTGACTTTCTTCTTGGCATTGTACTGACCAGCCATGCTGCATATACAGTATATCCTACCCATTTCAAGTTCTTCTCCCTGACAATCTTACTAATGTATATTGACCCTGTCCTGATCTGCAATATTTTTTACACTGCACACATGGAATGAAAAACAATGCTGGTTCTAGATAGAAACAGTTTTATTTATTTAGTTAGCTTTTGTTAACAAGATAAGCATGCTAGATGAAACAGATGCCTATTTTCAGGTGTGACCTGGGAGAGTACAAAGAAGGACATGTTCATACAGTGAAACACATAGCGTTAGGTAAAATAACACAGGCAGTTAAGGACTGAACACAGTTACAGGAAAGAGCACAGACAATACATATGGCTAACAACAAAGCAGTAAAATAAACACCATACCATAACTAAGAGTGCAAAACCAAGGCCAAAGCAGTCCAAAAAGATTATTGTTTTCAAGTTCTACATGGTTTATTTGTAAAAATGGCTCTGCCCATCCCTCATGGCCACCCTAAAATAAATTGCTCAAGGCTCAGTTTTCTGATCAATACAGTGCAGCAGTTCTTATGGCTGAATTGCACACTTCCTGTTTGGCTTTATTCTTAAATTCTTCAACTCCAGTCATTTAGGCCCTGTACAGACTAGTGGTTTGGTAACATTACTGGTGTCCAGTAATGTTACCGCTTGGTCTAAAAATGGTAGCGTCCATACCTATAACATTTTAAGAAGCATTCCCTAAACTGGTTTTTAAACCACCAAAGAGCAGGTCTTTAGCACGGTTACTGAAACATTACCTTATTTTTCTTCAGTCTGATGATTGCAGATGGGTGAATGAAGTGTTGTTGCAAAATGTGTCCTCCAGCGATCCACAATGCACTGCTTTACCTTCCCAGAGCATAGTGCGGTGTTGTGGCATGTGCACATGGTGCCTACCAGGAAATACATGCACATTGTCAACAGCGCTGAGCGGGAAAGTTTAAATATCCTCCTATGTGCAGTTCAGTATCAGTATACACTGCAGCAATGAGTGATCGTAGCGCAAGTTGGCCTGAAGAGGCCACTAAACTCCTGCTTGATTTTTGGTCACAGGAGTGCGTACAAGAGGAGTTAAATAGTTTCAGAAGAAATACTGTAGTATAACAGAAGGTGACTGAGTATTTATTTGAAAATGGAATTGAGTGGTCAGCCAAACAGTGCCAAGATAAAATAAAGCAGCTAAAGGTCAGGTATCATAAGGTGAAGGACAGCAATCGCCGATCTGGTGGTCATCGGGTTGCACGTCCATTTTTTTACCAGCTTGATCACATATTGGGCACTGCAGTGTTTAAATCAGGCACCTCCATGTCAGTGGTCTGTTTACATGAAGACGCTGCAATACCTTATGGGACCGTGCATCGCAGCGTGTAGTGCAGCTCTGATTGCTGGGATATGGGTGGGTAGGGGCAGCCTCCAGAGGACTGTAATGCTTTTCAAAACTTTACCAGAAAATGGAGAAAGAACACCAGTGTGGATGCAGAGTAATTGTTTAAAAACCGATCCAGCTCTTAAATGTGGGCGAACACAAACGGATTGAACGGTAACATTTAAAAAAATGTTTTTACAGCTCATTGCTAGTCTGGACAGGACCTTAGAACATTCAGTGGTAGTAGCATGCCACATGCAGATTGAAAAAGAAGCAGTACATTAAATCATAAAGGATACACAAATGTGCATGTTTCCAAATTGTTTGATTTCTATATATCTCTCGAAACCACACAAAAAGCCTCAAAACCAGCAAAAAGCTTCATGGCTATAGAAATTCTTGTTCAGGGGGCAGGATGGCAAGGCTTTTAAAGAACAAAAGTAACTTTCTATATGCAGCATTCAGCATTAAAATTTAAATCAACTTTATTATTAATTAGTTGACAAATAGGTGTCAAAACTAACTAGCAATGAGTTCAAAGCACGAAGCCTAAAGATGTTACAGCATATTAGCTGACAATTTATTTTTACTCAGATGGCATATCATTCCTTTGTTCAAACTTTATGTATCATGAGTTTTGTACCTTACATGTATATGCCAGTACAGTCCTTAAAATGCATCATTTTAAACAAAACAGCAAAAACAAAAAACTCTTAAACAATAAGCTATAAACTCATTGCATTTAAAGCTTAAAGTGGACTGCACTATATGCTTTTACATTTGTTCCAGCCAAGGCTAAAAATGAGTATCTACAGATTCATGTTTTATTCTGTTGGGGATGACATGTTACTTTGCTGAGATAGTAACTATGCAGCACTGGACCTTTACTGTATATAGTACTAATTAAGCAATAATGACCGAAGAGCTGGTCATTTCCTACAGATTAATGAATGGTTGTGGGGAAGGTGGCCCAAGACACAGCTGAGGGCCACCTCCACCCAACTGGTCATTAATCGAAAGGAAATTACCAGCTCTGAGGTCATTATTGTGATTATAAGTCTAATCGCAATAAAGATTTTTTCCATTTGGATTTTGAGCACTGAAAACAGTTTTGTTTACGTGCTGCTGCTGTCAGCGTACAGTGCGTGAGCCAAGTGCCACTGCTGTGATGGTCATTTCTAAGAGATTTCAGACCAACACAGTAGCCAATCAGTGAGCTTGTTCAGCTCATTAATAATTAATTAGACTTATAATACTGTGTTGCAGCATGGGGAATTCTACATTGTTGGAGGTGCCACTCTTAGCTAAAATGTTTAACAGAGGTATTCTGCACATCTTGGGTCACTGTAAAGGAACAAATAAAAGATTCCATTCCATATTTTGGAAAAAAAATGAGTTATCCCATACAACATACATTAGGCAGAATTCCCTCTCCATTTCAATAAAACAGATTCTTATGCAGTTGACTAATGCTGTATGAATGTATGAGTTTGCATGTCTGAAAGTGGCATCATATGTCTCTCTACAGTACCCCTACTACCAAAACCTAACACAATGCTTTCAATGTGCTGTGCAATGTTGTTTGCATAAAAGGTACTGTAGTATATTAAATCACATTTTACATCAAAAGATAGACAACAATGGTAGCAAAAGGCCATTGGTCCATATAGCCTAACTGTAACACCCTATTATACCCCCAGACAGTTTGTCTATAAGGCATTAGCCCATACTATAGCCACCATGATCCCCATTTTACTGCTGCCCACCTGATTAACTACTAAGCTCTTCAACAGCCATGCTTGAAACCATTAGTGGTTCTGATGCCCACCACATCAGCAGGCAGAGTGTTCCATGGCTCAGCCACCCTCTGTGTAAAATAAAACTTTTTCACATCTCTCCTGAGCCTCCTCAGACCGGTTTCCTCTCATGTCCCCTTGTTATTGATCTGATATTCTTGCTGAATAGTTACTCACAGTTCACTTTGTTCACTTTTTTCAGGAACTTGAAGCTCTCTATCTTATTTCTTCTCTCCCATCTATCCTGTAGCAAGTACATGTTCAGTGTCTTAAGCAGTTCCTCATAAGATCTCTCCTGATGGTACTGAATCAGTGTAATCACCCAATTTTTCACCCTCTCCAACCTATCCTTATGTTTTCTTAGACGAGAGCTCCAGTACTGGCACAGCACTCCAGGTGCCACCTCAAAACTGCTCTATAGAGAGGTAGTAATACCTCCTTTCTTCTGCTGTAAATATGCCTCATGATGCAGCACAACATACTGTTTGCCTTACTGCAAGCCTTGTTACATTGGCTAGCTTGTCTAAGGTAGTAACTTATGTTGACTCCTAGGTCTCTTTCCTCTGAAGTAGTGCCCAGCTTAACCTCTCCCATCCAGTATTCTGTCCTGGGGTTCCTGTTACCTATGTGCATTACCTTAAACATTTTGGAATAGAATTTCATATGCCAAACCTTGGACCACCTCTCTAGCTTTTGTAGGTCTCTTTGCATGTTCCTAATCCCCTCCTCACTGTCTACCCTACCACATAGCTTAGTGTCAGCTATGAAGAAACACATCTTGCCCTGAAAGAGACATCTTGTCCTAGTCTGTGTTATCGGCATAAATGCAATTTCCTTTCCTAAAATTTTGTGGAATAACTTCATATGAAACAAAGTAACCATTTGTATTGCAGGTTTATATACTTGTGTATGCATTCCCATTTGGTTCCCCATGTTAATTGCTGACATAAGTATGCACATGAATGGAGCAATCACTCAACAGATTTTCAGAGAACAATAAGGGATGGACCAAATGATAGCTCTATCTGATAAAAAGCAATCATGGAGTTTTAAACCATCAATAAATATATGTTTCCATTTCCTGACTATAGAAAGTGTTCCTTCAGAGAGATTAAGTCGTATTTATCTCCTTGGGAAATCAATTGAATAGATGTGTAAAGTTCAACAAACTGGATGAATGGAACTTTCATTACCTTGGAATTAAGTTTTGTGTTCTCTCTTCTGACATAGACTCAGAGCACTCATTTTGATCTCAACACTTGTTTTCCTCTCAGTCTGCTTTTTTGCCTACAGGTCTCCTAGTTTGGGATATTACAAGACATTTTGTTCTGCTGGGACTCCAGCAATTGTACTTTGTTCCTTGGGTGTACATTGTTCCAACGCTATTTATACACCGGGCCCAAAAACTCCCTAAACTATGCAGTGGCTTGTACTGATATAAAGACTAATCCAGGGAATCATTAAGTTCCTAGTCCACAGAGCCTCTTTGAGTACAGAGAGCTTTCAGAGGCTACAGTGTACCTCATGCTCATGTGCAAAGTTTCCTATGGCATTTATAATGCTCGTCATAAATATTTGGAGAAAAGAGAAGAACCCGTGTTGGCTGATATGTGGGCTGTGAGGTTAGGAGGCAAGCCGGGCTTGTGAAAAGACTGCAGCATTCTTAAAGTCATGGTACATGTGGCTCTGGGCATTAAAAGGGCATGACGTTTATGTGTTGGAATTTCTGACATAAAAATTCCTTGCTTCCTGCTTGAAGCTTGCATAACATTTGGGCCCCAGTCAGGCTCTGCAATGAGGTCTGCATCCTGCCATAACAGTATGGAGGTTGGAAGGGTCAGTGGGACACTTATTTGTTATGTTGTTTAAATAAACTAAAGAATGGAATGGAAAAATAATTGCAACATGACCTACTGTATAAGGAGACATTAGACAACCTAAGCATACTCATAATAACTTTTCTGGTGGGATGATCGAGAGTGGTAGCTGCATGCTGACCTGTTGTGGAGTAGCAGGTCTAGCAGGAGACTGAAAATCCTTATTTTATTTTATGTATGGTAAACCTCTTTTGCCTGTGTATTTCTATACCTTTCAGTCTCTTTTCAGTCTGGCTTGTTCTACCCTGAATGCAATGTCTATTTCCTTGTTTCCTTGTTTCCTTGTTTCCGTGTTCTGTCTTCCCACTGTACGGTGCCAGTAGTCTGGATGGTGAAAAGCCCGCTCCTGAGGTAAAAGAAGACAGTGAGCCCTGCAGAGGCCTGTTCCAGTGGGGAACAATACACCACTCTGCACTGAAGTTGTCCAGTATTATCTGGGGAATAATACTAGCAGTACAAGCAGTTGAAGCCAGCAAACTCTTCTAACTGACAAAAGGAGTTATAAGAGAAATGTCGGCTCTGCTATCAGCTTGAGAGTTTAAGACTTCCACATTTTTCATTCTCGATACCAATGTAACTAGAGTGATAAATCACTCTCTCAGGTCCTTGTTGGAACTGCACAGAAGGAAGAGACAACAGATAAGTGGTTCTCATGTAATAAATGAAATTTATTACATATCAGTAGTACAGGCTTACTACCATTACAGTGTGATCACTGGGAGAACACCAGTTTTCCTTACCTAGATAAATGCAGTGTCTTGTCTATTCTCAGAGAAGCTATGTGCTACTAAGGGTCTTATACCCTCATAATCACTATGGTAACAGCTAAAGAAGATACATAAAATGTATAAAATTGACAGAAACAGGTGGTCTGAGCAACTATCTGAACTAGTATAACACTTGCATAGCTTGCAGAAGATAATACAATTGACCTCTGCAGTACAAGGTCATTTGTAGTGGTGTACAAGTACTAAATATGGCACTGTTGCCTTACGTATAAAAGTACAGTAAAAAACATTTCTTATGGCTAAAATATCAGTAAAGCACAATGAAGCATAACTGAACACAGATCCTGACACTTATGCTTATATGATAAGTGTCTTTGCCCTAAGGTTAATATATATACCTACATAAGTTGCTGACCACAAGGTGGGGGCACCATTAGAGGTGCTGGACCATGGATAACATTCCCCCCTTGTTGCCTTCAAAAGAAAAGGCAACAACCACAGAAAAGTAGTGGGATGGAGCTATAAAAGTCTTTGTTTACAAGCTCGAGGCGTGAGCCTTGTAAAGAAATTCAAGTTGTTTGTTATGTTATCAAAGAGTATGTTGCAGGCAGCAAAGGATTAGAATCAGAAAAACAATCAAAAATGTTTTGATAATAACAAAAGCTTTTAAACAATAATTCCAACCAAGTATTGGATAGAGCAGTGCTTAAATCACCATCATGAGTAAGAGTATTAAGAACAGCACCAGCTTTAGAAATATTATTGGTAATATAGATAAGTTGTGAGTCTTTTCTAGCTAAAAGGGATTTCAATGAAAGTGTCAAAGGCTCAATATGTACATTGAATACAGGCAAATATTGAGACATGGCAAACAAGTATTGTAGATCAGTATCATTAACACCTGGTTCAGGCACAGGAACAGGAGTAATAACAGTATGACCACTGTTTTCTGTTGTGGAGTGAAACTGAAGTTAGGAGCATTAATAGCACATGTTTTGGCACTGTAAGCAAAGAAATCATGATTTGTCACTACACAGTACTGCCCATAGGAATTGTAGGTAACTCTTACAGTTGGAACTCTCCATTGTTGTAGATCTATAGGACAGACGAAGGACTGGTTGGTGAGCCATGATGTGACGCAATATACCTCCTCCTGGTAGCTTTGGAATGCAGCTGTTTTGTTGGCAGAAGCTGAAGATGCAGCTTGCAAATATTGTTCAGTCAGGTTAGATGGCAGATCATCAATCAAGAAATAGGTCCAGTCAAGATGTTCCAGAGAATATCTGCAGACAGGTTTAATAATGTCAAATCCATCACAGTGGCAGGTGGTAATAATGTCCTTTCTAGGTGCATCCGGTGTAACCCAAGCTTGTGGAACAGAGTGGTAGACGAGCAAAGAAGGCAAGTCAGTTTATTCCCAGTAAATGTTCTCATCAAGATGTCCAATGGAATTAATAGCAGCCAGTTTGTCAAAAACAGAAGTTTGTGGATCAAAGTGAGGTAGTCACACAGTGAAAGTAATGAACATGTTGTCATGAACTGAACACCATTGAGTAAAGTAGCATGGTGCTTGGTTTGGATAATGTGAGATATACCCAAGATTTTTAGCAATAGACATACCATGCCTCCTTGTTATTTTTGAAAAATCAATTCATTAATTCTGTTTCTAGTATCATTGAACCCTTTAGCAATTTCCTGCATGTTATAAACAGTAAAACTCTCTTCCTTATGTAAACCACCTACACCATGTAACAGTGGTGGTAACATATCATTTTTAATAGCTTGTTGAAAGTTAAGTGTTTGTGCTTTAATAGTGGCTATATCTGCTCTATTCTAGATAGACATTCCTGAACCAAAAAAGCCAGAGATGGTGCCTGCTGCACCTGTAACATCTACAGTGTCATGCCTAGTGCATGGTTTACTTTTAGCATTAGGTGCAGGTCTAAAACTCCTAAGTGTTCAGTGGCATGAGGGCCACTAACTGGATCATGTGTGCAAGTTTGCTAAGCAGCTACAATGTGTATAAACATCATACTGAAAAATGTAGAAGTGTTGGTCATGTGACAGAGACCAAACTCAGCCATATTTCAATGTGTAAGATTGAAAATAACTAGAATGTGCATAAAGTGTACATTGTTAATCAAAGCTCCTGGAAGAGAAGTGGTGGTCAAACCACTAGGAGGACCAGGCTCCTGAAGAGGATATTCAGTTAGTTCTTCTTCAGTGCCTGGGACCACAGAAAGGAACATAGCTTCAGTAGCTATATAGTTGTGAAGACAGAAGACTTGTGACTTCTCAGAGGTGAGACAGTCACAAAAGGTAAGATCTTTTAAGGCAGTTAAGTTATAGAGACCAATATGTATAGAAGAGGCTTGTTGAATAGAGAGTGTACCTTTTGGTGCGGTCCCTGTGTTGGGCCATCTGTGAAAAGTACCTTTAGATAAACATGTTACAGGAAGTGTGTAATCATTAAAATCAATTTCCCATTGTATCTGCAAGGTGGATTTGTCTGGAGATACAATCATGGCATTAAGATAGGCATCTGAACCTTTCTGAACAGTAATCAATTGGTTGGGGACATCAATGTGAATTCTCTGGGGGCTGAAGGGTGCATTGTTAGTGGAATGTTCAGGTTCATCAATCAAATGTGCTTTACCTTGTCTGTGTTCAGTCATAAGGTGTTTGTCTTGAGAGTAAGTCAAAGAAAGTATTCCCACTAGGATGAGGATGTGCAAGATAGCCATCTTCCCAGTATATCTGAAAGAAACAGAAAAGGATTGTTAAGTGAGGGGTACTATTCCACTCTATGACAGTTGAGAAAAGTAATTAGTCACCTTTATACAACCTTAGCTGATTAGCAAGGAACCACTTGTCGGTGGTCTGTTTCTGATGCTGAACTCTCACCTGATAAATAGCAGAGCTGAGTTTATTGACAATGGGATGTGGGCCTTCCGATTTGCTGGTAAATGAGTGAGCAAGTGATCTGTAGTGAAGAAGCATGACTTGATATCCAACTTGCCAGTTGACTTCTTTGACATGCTTATCAAAGTGAGCTTTTGCTTGTTGTTGAGCATTGCCCATATGATTTGCAGTGAATAAGTGTGTTTTCATGATGTCATCACAAAGTTTTCAAACATATTTGTCCACAGATACCCTATCAGCAGCAGGGGTGTGGAGGTCAATCAACAGGTGCTCAGGTAATCTCATGGCTCTACCAGTCATAACCTCATATGAAGTGTCCTGAGAAGTTGTCACTGGGGTGCCCCTGACTGGCATCAGCAGTAGTGGCAAGAGGGAATCCCAATACTTGGGATTATCATTGATGAATTTGCATAACATTCTGTTTGTTCTTTCTACCTGACTTGAGGATTGAGGATGGTATGAGATATGGAATTTCTGATCTACTCCAAGCATTTGGAGTGTCTCCATCAGTTCAGCTGTAAAACTGGTTCTCTGGTCCGAGTCAACCTTAAGGGGTAGGCCTTACCTGGAAAACAATTGATCCACCAGGATATTGGCAGTTGTCTTTGCCATGTTACTCTGAGTAGGGAATGCCTCAAACCACTTGGAAAACAAATCTGTGAGAGCAAGTGCATACTTGTTGTTCTTAGTAGAGTTAGTTAAGGGGCCAATGAAATCAATTTGCATGACATTCCATGGTCCAGGCTGCCTCTGCGGTGACAGTTTGGCACTTCTTTTCAACAAAATTGGATTGTTCTGTGCACATACGATGCAGTTATCCACATAGAGCTCCACATCCTTGATCATACAAGGCCACCAAACAACAGTTTTAAGTCTCTGGGTGGCATTATCTGCCCCCGGTGTCCACCAGTGGGGGTTTCATGAACCATATGGATGAATTCAGTTCATAGGGATTGTATTACAACCCACAGTTTGTGACCTGTATCTTCCTCCCTATACCAGATCAGTATCTGATTAAGAGATAGGTGCATGTTGTCAGAATATCTCTTGTATGGACTACCAGTAGGTAGTTCCTGTTCAGTTCCTTTGTTTAGGTATTTGAGCACATCTTTTAGTTCTGGGTCAGATTTCTGTGCAGCAGAAAGGTCCAGTGGAGGTTCTGGTTGTGGTTTCTGGCTAGTGTTGGCAGCTAAAAAGATGGCTGCCAAAGCTACTGGGTGAGTCATTGACCAAGTCTGTCCCCAACAAGCACCTGCTTTGGCAATCAAGTCTGCTCGATCATTGAATTCATAGTAAGGGTCATTTTTGCAGTGAGCCTTTACCTTGTGAATGTACAGTTTAAGAGTAAACTGCTGGGTCAATGTATGTCTATACATAAACAGATCCCTGTATTTGACAGGTGTGCCATCAGAGGATGTAAAGTTATTTCACTCCCAGAATGATAAAAATTCAGTGAGGGAGGAGTAGACCCAATTGGAGTCTGCAAATATGATAGCATCCCTAGTACCATGGGGCATGACCTCTAATGCACAGGCCACAGCTGTCAATTTGGCATACTGTGAGGAAATGACAGTACATTTCCTAGCAATGCACCTAAAATCACCATCTGGATCTAGTATGAGCACATCAAATCCTGCTCCCTGTTCCTCCTCCACATAGGAGGCAGAGCCGTTTTTGGGAAGACACGATATGTGCTGGTATCCTATAAAACATCAGGTGTAGCCAGTAAGAATGGTCCCTGATCAGGTATGTCATGAGGTTGGAGTACACAGTTGGAGGGATTACCTGAATAGAATATGTCACGGGCCAAGATGGTTGGCATTTTTGCAGGTAGTACTTTGATGTCCCTGTCCTGAATGTAACTTAGTGATAATCACTGTCTCAGGTTCTTGTTGGAACTTCACAGAAGGAAGAGACAACAATCAAGTGGTATTCATGTAATAAGTGAAATTTATTACAGATCAATAATACAGACTTAGTATTATTACAGTGTGATCACTGGGAGAACACCAGTTCTCCTTACATAGGTAAATGCAGTCTCTCATCTGTTCTCAGAGAAGCTACGCGCTACAAATGGTCTTATACCCTGATAATTACTATGGCAACAGCTAAAGAAGATACATAAAATATATATAATTGGACAGAAACAGGTGGTCTGTGCAACTGTTCTAACTAGTGTAAAACTTGCATAGCTTGCAGAAGATAACAATACAATGGACCTCTGTAATACAAAGTCATTTGTAGTGGTGTACAAGTACTAAAGCTGGTACTGTTTCCTTACATATAAAAGTAGAGTAAAAATAGGGTGAAAAGCATTTCTCATTGCCAAACTATCAGTAAAACATAATGAAGCATAACTGAATACAGATCCTAACTCTTATGCTTATATGATAAGTTTATTTCCTCTAATGTTAGTACATATACCTTCATAAGTTGCTGCATGTGAGGTGGGGGCATCATCAGAGGTGCTGGACCATAGACAACACCAATATCATAAAAACTTTTAACCATAGCTACAGCAGTGTGGAGATATTGAGAGTCACATTTCTATTTTCTGTCATCTTTTTTCTTTCTGTATTTGAGAAAATAGACTACCTTTTAAAATATTTGTTTAATGTGAGTATATCCAGGCAGTGATTTGTTTATGAAGAGTATACTTTCATTTTACTTCTCAGACAGACAAGATTTGCTTATAAATAAGCTGTAATTAGTTTTGTTTTGATCTGTTAGAATAAGTAATTTAAATAGTTTAAGGGTTTTATATATGTTATACATTTAAAAACTTCACACCACATAGTCAGGTGATCTGCAGTATAGCGCAGTGGTCTAAGGCTCTGAGCTGCAAATCTGGTGACATCCAGCAGACCAGACCTGGGTTTGAATCCCACAGCTTCCGCTTGCATACTGTGTGACCCTGAGCAAGTCACTTAACCTCCTTGTGCTCCCAGGTCGCTCCTGTAAAAAAGCTTTCAGCTTAGTGTGCTATACCTGGTTAAACAACTAAATAAAAAATATAACACATGTTTGACTTTTCTTTGGCAGACTTTCCATTCCTGGCTCAGGAACTCTAGCAGAACTACATAGCAGCAAGTTCTCAGCTTTTTTGTCTGCCTAGTTGCAGTTTATTCAATTATGTATTTACAAATTTATTAATGTATTTATTTATACAATTATACAGATGACAAGAAAAAGGAGGATAGAGTGAGGGAGGGGCTGCTGGCATTAAAGGTGGACAAATCACCTGGCCCAGAAAGAGTACATCCAAGGGTACTAAAGGAACTGGCTGAGGAGCTGGCAGGGCCACTGTGAGACCTACTTAACAGTTCATTAGAGTCAGGTGTGGTACTGCAGGACTGGAGAACAACACATGTAGTGCCCCTCCACAAATGCGGTCCCAAGGATGACCCAGGGAATTACAGACCAATCAGTCTGACCTCCACTGTGGGCAAGCTCATGGAGACCATACTAAAGGAAAGGTTGTTGGAATATCTAGAGGAGAATGGTCTCTAGGATGTGAGGCAGCATGGGTTCATGGGGGGGGATAGTGTCAAATGCATCTGACTGACTTCTTTTATTGTGTTACTAAGACAGTAGACAGGGGTCAAGCAGTAGACATCCTCAATCTTGATTTCAGCAAAGCCTTTGACTCTGTGCCCCATAAAAGGTTGATCAGAAAGTTGGTGGATCTTGAGGCTGGGGAAAAGATGGCGAGATGGGTGAAAAACTGTCTGAGGGACAGAACCCAGAGGGTTTTTTTGGGGGGAGTTATCTGGCACAAGAGAGGTAACCAGTGGAGTCCTGCAGGGCTCTGTGCTGGGGCCGTTGTTTTTCAGTGTTTTCATCAATGACATTGGGGATGGCATTAAGGGCAAAATGTGCCTATTCGCAGATGACACCAAGCTCTGTGGGAGAGTGGAAACAGCTGAAGGGATTCAGGACCTACAGGATGATCTGCAGAATCTGGGGAGGTGGTCCAGGATCTGGCAGTTTGGCTTCAATGCCAAAAAATGCAAAATTATGCATATTGGAGACAAGAATTGCAGGACAGAGTACTACCTGGTTGGAATCCGAATACTTGCATCAGAGGAGAAGGATCTGGGAGTGATGATCACTAGTGATCTGAAGCACTCCATGCAGTGCAAGAAAGCAGCAGCAAAGGCAAACAAGATGCTGGGATGCATATCTAAGGGGACCAGTAGCAGGAGAGATGAGATTATACTGCCCTTGTACAGGTCCCTGGTAAGGCCTCATCTAGACTATGGAGTTCAGTATGGGTGCTCACACCTCAAAAAGGACATTAACCTGCTGGAGAAGGTCCAGAGGAGGGCTACAAAGATGATAGCTGGTCAGCAGGGTAAGGCATATGAGGAGAGGTTGAGGGCACTGAACATGTACTCCCTGGAAGACAGGAGAGAGGGAAGGGACATGACTCAGACCTTTAAGTACTTGAAAGGGATAAATAATGTGGATAATGAGAGTGTCTTTAAGCTGAATGGCAACCATAACACAAGGGGTCTGGAAGGTGGGAGGTTTAGGAGGGAGGTCAGGAAGCACTTCTTCACAGAGAGGGTGGTGGACACTTGGAATGTGCTGCTAGAATAGGTGATCTCATTAAAGACAGTGGGTAGTTTTAAGAGAGGCTGGGATAGGCACAAGGGGAAGGTATGGATCATGGACAGGGAGGATGGGAGGAATGGGGAGGGAGGGCAGGGACAGTAGCTGAAGCTGTGGACCCTGCAGTATGAGCAGACTAAATAGACCAAATGTCCTTTTTCTGCTGGCTTCTTCATATGTTCATATATTGCATACTAAAACCCTAGGTCCTAGCCTCCAAGGATGAGAGGAAAAGAACTACATACAAAGCTATTAGTCAAACCGTGCACTTATGGCCAAGGCCCCTAGAATTCTGCGGCTGTAGAACTTTGCAAAGAACTTGCAATCTACCAAAGAACTTCTGTGGTGCCGCAGAATTCACTCTTCTTGGTGATTTTTTATTAATTTTTCTGTTTATACATAGAATCTGGTTCCCTTCCCCTCTTTTTATATCCAAAATCACCCTATATGTTCAGAATGTGATGTTATCATTGCTATAACTTCATACATTAGCTAATGAAATGGCTGCATTCTGCAACAGAAATGAACAGTCACATATCTACCACAGCTCCCACTGCCAAAGACGGTGGCACAGCACATCATGCATAGTGATATTTGCTTAACCTGCACTATAGCCTAATACAATTTTCAGTCTTACATTGTTGCACTAGGGACAACTTAAACAAAACCTTGTCAATAGCACAGACCTGTTAAGTCCATACCGCACTTTGTACAAACCTATTTGTGCCTTTAAGGGATAGAGACGCTATCTGAAATGAATAATTGGTAAAATGAATTTAACTGTCTAAATGTTTAAGAAAAATAAAGTAATTATGCCCAGAAAAGTGAAATATAATAATGTGTAGACCTGTTAAAAGAATAGACCTGTTAAATAAATAATTGCACTGTACGCATTTTTGCCAAGGTTATTGATTACATATTGTCATTGGTTGACAGAATCACCTAAAAGTTATTGAGAAATGTTGTGTGCAGGGACAGCTGTTGGGCCAGAGGGTACGATGCTGTGTTTCCATGCTGGCAACTCAGGTTTCAGAGATTAGCTTTGGGAGATGGCTGGGCAGCACAAGGATTGGTGGAACACATCACTGCTCAGACCCTGGGAAGGTATGGTGCAGTGTTCTGTCACATGGTGGACACATTGTGATGGGCTGGAGAACTGTATCTCACAATTGGTTCACATGCATGTCATGGCCTGATGGTGTTACACAGTGTGTCAGGAAAAGCAGGTTGACATGAAAAATGAGTTTTGCAATAACTCCTCTATTCCATTTCCAATGGGACCTGTATGAATGAGGATGCAAGTTCATGGAAAAAAAAAAAAATACATATACACACACACACACACACACACACACACAAACACACACACACATACATATACAGTATCTCTGTCTCTCTCACTACACACACATATTTGTATGCATGTTGCAGACTGCATATAAATATATAAGTAATAGACAGTGGGAACCTCATGAGTGGTGTAGAAAGCACATACAAATATATAAGTGATAGACAGTGGAAACATCATTAGTGGGATAGATAGCAAGCATATAGAAATACCTTATTTATCACATAAGATCCCCTCTGCATATGTCATTTATGCAACAGGCTAGGACCTTAAGGGAGAGACATTTGTTTTGCTTTTTTAGGCATAACATTATTTTTATAAGTCTGTTATTTTCTGAACTAGTGTTACTGTGCTTTCCACCATCCTGATTGCTATAACCACTGCCATGAAAGTGAAGTCAGGATGACAAGCTGACACTGTGATGTGGTAGTTTGTTAGTGCCGCAGAACTTCGCAGAAATTACAAACTACCGCCGAAGAAGTTCTGTGGCAAATGGTAGTCTTGCCGCAGAACTTGTCCCACTGTGCCGCAGAAAAGTAGGGGCCCTGCTTATGGCCAAATGTAGAATTGGGACCACTATTTATAATTTTTTTAAAACCTGATTCATTAGTAAGTTGTAATTTATTCTTCTTTTTTTCTTTTGTAGAAAACTTTATGGATAATAATGGGTCACTAAATATAAAGGGGCATGGCTGAGGCGAAGGTTCTGATGTAGTTTGAGTTAGAACTGTGAGCAGAAATAAAACTGCTGTCAGTTTACATGTCTATAGTTGAAGTACTAAACCACTGTATAAGAAAATATTCCGTTTTTTTTCATTTTCTGTTTTTTTCCAAGTGTTTGATATTACCACTCAGTGGTTGGAAACAGACTTTTCAGAGGCTCAAACTATATGGCAAAATGTGGCAATACTTTAACTGACTTTGAGCCCTGAAAGGTGCAGAGAACATGAGATGCTGTGGATCACATATATGCCAACTGATAAAAAAATACCTGGTACTGTGTATGTGGCTCCTGCCTGAATCTTTATTTCATCCTAGAGACTGACCGCCTGAAAAGAACTGAAAATAGTGGTTGTTCAGCAATAAGGTATTTCAGTATATTTAATAACCTGAAGATCTATGAAGTGGAATTTTCCACTCCTAGACGTGTGTGTCTTATAAACCTAAGAGCAATGTTTGTTAAAGTGACACTAATTTATTATATTGTGTTTCATGTCCTTGAATATTAGTTATATATTAGAGTGCCTGGATTTCTAAAACAAATTGCACTATATCTTTTAGGACTGATAGTTTTGCACTCTTCAGTTATACTATTTATGTTAGTCTTGCAAATTGTAACTTCAAATGTACAACTTGTTTCATTGATTGATAGTTTTAATCATAGAACTTATTGTCTTTTGGTCACCTTTCTTCATGTGTGCAAAAAGCATATAAAAGAAAAGAAACTTATGGTTAGCACACAGATACAAAGGAGGAAAAATAGCAATTGTTCCCCCTTAGCTTGTGAATTTTTGTCGGATACTAAAAGGAAGTGAGTTACAAAAACACTTAGTCAAACAATACATACAAAAATGACAGACCACATATTGTTAATCAACTCATTAGACAAGGATTGGACTTCAACACCGAAGTTAAAATCTAGAACCTCACTACCAATTGTATTTAAAACATGCCTAGGGAACAGAAGTGATCTGAAACAGTCCCCTAATGTATCATTCCCCTCAAATTTGTTGACAGCTAGTAGGGATTGGAAAGAAAGTGACAAAAACAAGAGTGCTGTTGAGGAGCGTGATCAAGAACACATCTGCCTTTCCTAACCTGGTGAAAAAAATTCTAGAAGAACTGGTGCTTCCTCTAAGACTAGTAATTACAATGGGAAATGTATGATCAAGTCTTTTATGAAGGATGTTCTACAGAACCTTCAACAAACAATTATGGGGTTCAAGGCAACTGGGGTAATTATGAGGAAACTTCAAAATTACTTGAGTATAAGAAAAATCAAGAAGAAATAAATAATTCTGAGAATTCATTTAGGATGGTTAGGGAACAAAGTGGAATACATTATCAGCCCTCATGTTTAAGAGAAGACTCGATTAGTCTTTTAATAAATCAATTTACTGTACTGCAATCTAAATTTTAATTTGTAACCAACCAGTCCCTGGGGTTATTAGAATCCCATCAGTATTAGACTTGGAAGGTAGTGGGCAGGTGGTAGAGAGTTCATTAGGAGCTATCTACAGACCTCTTATTGTTTACCAACTAGCTTGAGTGAGAAATGAGTGAGGTCATTTAAAACTCTTGCAGCAGCCTGAGCCACCGTGGAATCAGCTTCCTGGGGACAGCTTAGAATGTTGGGTTTGGTTTGAGGAAGTCTGCAGTAAAGTGCAGTAGTGCTCTGAATGTGGAGGTGCCTGTCAGTCTGTCCTGGGCTGGGTGAAGGACCTCTGGTCATTTTTCTCACCCCAGTGTGTGAGACAACAGCAGTACCACAGGAAGTGGTGGAGATCTGTAATTTCAGAGACCCCAGTGGGTCCCTTCTGTTAGAATTAATGGGACTGTGAAATCCAGTGGGTCCAATGGACAATCCCCTGAGGGACCAGAAGATTGTCCAGCTGCCCAGATCAGAGAGGTAGAGAGTCTTGGTGAAAGCTACCAAAAAAAGGGGAGAAGTGTGTTTCTTCCAAGGTCTGTATCTGTAACAAAGGTACAATGAAACCATGAGTACAGCTACATGGACATGTTCTGTGGGAGTTGGCTGGTGGTGTATCTACCCAAGATTATGCTATGTTACACTTCTGAGGACCACAGTGTCACCACAACTGTGCTGAATGTAAAAGTTTTGTGTGAATGCCTTTAGCAATCCAAGGAGGTTGAAGGATCTGGTTTACGTAACCCGGAAGGAAATACTGGCTGGGGCCAGGGTGGGCAGAACCTCATTTATAATGCCAGTCAGAGGTAAATGGTTATCAGAAGGGCACACGGTTACCCTACAGATGTTAACTAAGCCCATCATGTCAGGAGGAATATATGTATTTACAGTATGTGGAACTCCCCATGGAATAGATGCTTTGACAGGAAAAAGTAATGTTTGAATTTAAAGTGTGGGGCAACCCCCACATAAGACACTTAGAGAAAGAGAATAAAGAAAGAAAGTATAGAGGTCCCTAACAAAGAGGGATGGACTGTTTGAGGTTCTGTGAGAAAAAAGAAATGTAGAGAAAGCCCAAATTGTGTTGTACTGGAAAAGAAAAGTGCTTGCTGATTGTGTGTAATGTACAGTACCAACCAGGAGGACCTTCCCATTCTGTGTACTTCTGCATCAGAATAAAGTCATACTATACAATCCATTTCCAGTAGTGGACATTTCATCTGTGCTTCCCAGTGTGAAATGTTTATGGCCCCCCTTAGAGAGGAGACATAGCATAACCCTAGAACCTCTCTCCCAGAACTCGGTGTAAATATAAATGTTATTTTGTGCTCTAACCCACCGCCCTCTTAGATGCCAAGCCAGGTATTTACCCTAATGCCAGGGGTGATGCCTATTTTATGCCAACTTGTGGTTTGATGCCTTGTCTGTGTACAAGTTAGGGGCATCCTGGTTGCAAGATGCCACTCTTGGCCAGGATAAGGGTTGCAAATGGAACAACTAGTTCTCATTAAAAATTATTTAGAATCCACAAGAGAGAACATAGCAATAAATTGAGCAAGGCTTGACAATATTAAAGGGAAACACAAGTTAACAGTTAGCAGTGCTGTATTTCTTTTCTGGCTTCCAGTCCCTGATTATTGCTTGAGCTCTTAAAATAGTCAGGTATTTCATTAAAAATCATTGTAGCACACACCTTTGCACTTAGGGTATTTTCTGCCATGTCACACGGCAGTACAGCTCCAGGCCATGCCAAGAAAATAAATATTGTGAGCGGGCACATTCATGTGGCGCTCATGCTCGAACTCATTCAAAATGAACCACTTTCTGCACTTGCTCTGAGTCATTGTTTGCTAACTATGCCTGCTGTGCCTGTAATTTCTGAACTTTGTTTTATTTACATCTTACAGTCCACTGGCCCCAGCATGGCATTCTCAAAATGCTCATTATGTCCCTAATCCAGTCGCTAACTTTAAATCAGGAAAAATGACTTGCTGTTTATGTCACTAGCACCAAAAGTGGATGTTGGCATTCTGAGGCATTTTTTTCAGTGAGGTGCCATTATGTTCAATGTGATCACATGTTCCTTGACCTCTCATGCCAGTGTGACCTCGCATGCCTGAGCATTATGGCACCTCACTGCAATAACAACAAAGAATGCCCACATCCACTTTAGGGGCTAGCGAAATAAACAGTCGCAAAGATTTTTAATGAAATACCTGACCATTTTAAGAGCTCAAGCAATAATCAGGGATCGGAAGCATCAAAGGGAAAACATCAGTGCTAACTGTTAACTGGTGTTTCCCTTTGACAGAAAACTAGACAGTTTAATCCTGATAAAGAAATCTTCACCTAGATCATTTGTCCCCACTAAATCATCAAGTAGGATAAACAACCTAATTTTAGTATTATCTCTATTAAAGATAGTCCAAGAGCTGGGAAACAAAAGGCTGACAAAACTAAGAAAAAAAAGTAAAGAAACAAAACACCCATAAGGATGTTCAAAAGAAGGAAGCAAAAGAGATACTGACTAATCAGGCTCTCCCTAGCTATAGCCAATTACCAGCTCTAAATATAAGTACTGATGGGGAGGATGCTAGCCAGAGACAGCAAGCCTTATCACACATGTTTAGACTGCACATAAACAAATTAGAAAAGGAGATAGATTTGCTAAGCAAACAATATTGGTCAACTCCCTAATTTTCCTGCCCTCAAAAAATGGCCAATAATTATACCTTGGTGTCAAATAAAAACTACAGCTGTTGAACATGATCTGCAGAGAAAAAACATTTTGAACAAATCCATAATAGACTGGGAGGAACCTTAACTGGCAGAAGAGGGTGACTTTATTAATAACTCTAATACAAACCATGCCAAAGTGAATAATAACACTAATTTCCCACTAGTGAGGTTTGTAGAGCCTACTAATTGGCTCACTGCACCAATGGAGAACCTTAAACACCAGCTCATAAAACTAATTAAAGCAGACATGGAAATAAAGATTAACACTGAGGATATAAAGGATGTAAGAAAAGTTGTAGAGGACTGTGGCACCATAATATATGTTCAGTTCTTTCCTTGAGAGTTGCTAATTACGTATGGTATAATGGTGCATCTATTAATAATGGAGATTTGTTTCTTTCTTTCCCTAATAGAAGTGGGTTTCATAAGCTAATTGAATCTTCTAGGGGGGATTCTATGAAACCAGTGTGCCTTAATCTTTTTGGTATGCCGGATATAGCTAGACAATATTGTAGACTGATTGGCTGGGTTTGTAATTTTATCAGAAATGTTTTACAGGTCCAGCTAGGAAAAGATGCCATTCTAAATGCAGACAGAAGGGCCCATGATAGCCAAATGGAGAATAATTCTAGGTTGACGGGCTCAATTTGTAATTTTTTTTAGAAATCTTTTATAGGTCCAATTGGGAAAAGATGACATTCTAAATGCATGGAGAAGGGCCCATGGTAGCCAAATAGATTTTGTAGTTAAAAACAGAAATATCACTGACAAAATTTCACAGAAAAGCGACATCATGGATAACCTTGGATTTGATCTGATTCTATTCAGTATACTTGACTCATGTACCCCCTGCTCTTCTATTATGCCCAACTCAGACATAAGCACATCAATCCTGCCATGTTCAGACAAATACATGACTCTGGCTGAATATGGGAACTGACTTTTGCCCTCATTGAAGGACAGTTCATCTCACAATGGAAATATGGAGGGGAAGAGGTAGATCTATTTGGAATTAAGGAATGCTCATTATTTATTTCTTGGAACATAGCAGAGCATGAACATAAATTTGCAGATGATGAGTGGAAGCAATTTTTGACCTCTGGTGATATCATTTGTCTCCAAGAGACATGGCATGACAAAGATAATAACATTCTTCTAAATGGATATGAGATGTTCCAGCAACCTGTGTCCAAATGTAGTAAATACTGGAGATCTTCAGGTGGTCTATTTAATTACATTAAAATAGGATCCTTTGTAAATTTTAAAAGTCAGCATACTTCAGCCAAAGTTATATCTATCCTTTTAGAGAAGCAAGCGTATAAATTTGTACTAGTTAATTGCTATGTTCCACTGCCAGGTTAAAATTTTTTTCAAAGCAATACATGGGAGTCCTTCAAACTGTTGTCAAAAGAAATTCAATTTAATTATCATAAGAGAAATATTTTAATCCTTGGTGACTTGGATGCCAGAATTGTCACTTTTGCTCATCTCCCAGATAATACAGTACAGTCAGCGCCACATAATGCAGACATGGAAACCGCAGACAGTCACTTTCTGAGGACAAAATCTCTCTGCCAAAACCAAAACACACCTTCATAATGATACCAGCACCTGATCATGCAGATCTGGCATGCTGTCTACCATGGGCACTAAATCACTGAAATGCCAGCAGATTGATCAAAGAGAGCATCTAACACTGATCCACATTCCAGTTTACAGTTAATCTGTTAACCACTTGCACACTGTTATAGCACAATATGGCAATTAATCAATGCAGCAGGTGTTAATGAGGTGTGTTTATAAGCTGTGAGATCCATGCACCTGCATTAACACCCTATGTTATCAGAAAATGGCTTCCTGTCGGTGACGTGGCATTCCACTCTCATGAAATTTTGAGCTGCTCCACCAGATAGAAACACTGCCTAAATGCAATGTTAGAGACATTGCACAGAGGATCAGAATCCCTAAATCCACTGTTTCAGACCTGCTGAATCAGAAAGATAGCATTATTTAGTGGTGGCATTCCAACCGAAATCCGGAACAGAAAAGAAAACAGGATGGTAAAGACCATGAGATAGAAGATGACTTATTAATCTGATTCATGGATGTCAGAAGCTGTGACACCATGGTCAGTAGTCCACTGCTAATGGAGATGGTGAAGCAGCTGGCAGTTGCTTTAGGGAAACCTGATTTTAATCCTACAGATGGCTGGCTTCAAAGATGGAAGAGCCAGAATAACATTTGTTTTCATCATGCCCATGGCAAAAAGCAAAATGCGGATGACCTTGGAGCCAGCAATTAGATTTGAGATGTGTTTCCAGATTTGCTTTCAGGCTATGGTCCATCTGATATCTGTAATGTGGATGAGACCAGCCTTTTTTGTTAGGTGTATGGGACAGGGAACAATGACATTAAAGGGCACAGCTTCTAAGGGGCAAAAAAAGCCAAAGAACATGTATTTGCAATGGCCTGCTGCAACATGGCAGGCATGGACAAACTGCAGCTTATGGTGGTTGATAAGTTGGAGCAACCCCGTTGTTTTTGGGGGGTTGCACACTTACAAGTGATCTATAAAAGTAACCAAACCTCCTGGATGAATGGGGAGATCTTTACAAGGTGAGTTGTGGGTGGGACCATAGGCTTAGGGGCAGAAAGATGGCACTCTTGCTGGACAACTTCACAGGCCATCCTGATGTTCGTGGCCTGCAGCACATCAAGCTGGTGTCCCTACCCCCTAATACCACTTTGATCATACAGCCCCTCAACCAGGGGATAATCTATTCTATGAAGCAGCATTACATTCTTGAGATGAGGTCTCAAGTGCTTTCCAAGCTGGAAGCTGGTGCCGGACTGACCTCTGTTGAGTGTGTGAAGTGAATCATGCTTCTTGTTGTGGTTATACTCTTTAAGACAGCTAGGGACTCTGTGTCCGAACAAGCCATTAAAAACTGTTGGCGGAAGGGAGGATTCTCATATGGTGACACTGCAGCTGCCTCCAGTGAAATGGAAGAGCCTACCCCTGATCACATTGACAAAGAAATTGTCCTTGCTCCAGAAGGGCTGACAGATTAGGAGTTTGAAGCACTGTCCCAACTAGGAGAGAATGAACCTGAACCAGAGCAGGAGCTACAGTAGTTGATGTTGCTTGGGTTCTCTCTTTGATTCAGCCAGCTGATAATGTGGAGGATGATAGCACTGATGAGAAAGGTGAGAAGGAGGAAAAAGAAAATCCCACTGTATCTGCCATTGATGTTCAGCAGGCACTGCTTGTTCCGCATCTGACCATGTCACAATGGCCAGATATCATGCCGGACTGGGATCTCCTGCATTGTACTGAAATAGGATGGCAGAAGTACAAAACCACACCATTGAAGCAGATTTCCATCACATCCTATTTTAATAAGTGATTGAAATGTTACACCAAAGAAAAGTTTTTAAAATCACCCACACCAACACACCACCCCCCCCACCATGTCACAAGCTCACACACTAAGAAGCCCTGAGAAAAATAAAGGTTAAAGCACTGGAGCAATGAAGCACAACAAAAACAAAAAGCCCTGAGAAAAATAAAGGCTAAAGCAGTGAAACACTAAAGCACAACAAAAACACTGAAGTATTGAACATCAAGATAACCCCTTGGCCACTGAGGCATCAAGGAATATTACCAAATAGAGCAGCTGTGTTTTTTTAATTGTCCTGATGATGGCTACTGAGTAGTGAGAATGTGTAGTGCAAGTGGCGCTATCGGTTTTCACTACCGCCAGTAACTGCGGACATTGCTTAGTGCAGACAAATAGCAAGTGCACAGACTAGTCCGCACTAAGCAACATGCACTGTACTTGGATATATCAACATCCTTCCTGCTATGCCACCTAGATGCTCAGTTGACAAAAGGCAGAATAAATCTGGTAGAGATCTTACTGGTATCCTATCAGAATTCAACTTATATCCACTTAATGATAGACTTAAGGGTGATCTATTAGGTGCTGTACCTATGTTAGATCTACAGACACATCACTGCTGGACCTTGCTATATGGTCTGGTTGATAAATGTCTGGCACAGTCTTCCTATACCACTGAGAAGTATTTATTTATTTAGTTTTTATTTACTGGGCAAGTGTACCAGACAAGAAACTTTGCCTATTTTCAGGCACGACCCAGGAGAGTTACATACAGAGATACAGTTATATACAGAGTTACATACAGAGGCAATAGCAAGTCAGGAGACAAATAACATCACATGATTTAGGGCAAGGAAATTAGACTATAATAGGTAAAGCTGGTGAGATGGGTAGGAAACTGGCTTTAGGGAAGGCAACAGAGGGTGGTGGTGGGTGGGGAGCTCTCACACCCAAGGTTAGTGACGAGAAGTGTTCCACAGGGCTCAGTGTTGGAACCAGTGTTGTTTGGGATATTCATTGTAGACATACCATTGGACATCAAGAGCAAGATCAGCCTGTTTGCTGATGATACCAAGGTAGGAGCAGTGGTGGATGACCTAGGGGGATGGCAGGAGTTGCGGGATGATCTGCCAAAGCTTGAAACCTGGTCAGACACCTGGCAACTGGGGTTTAATGCCAAAAAGTGCAAGGTGCTGCATTTTGGGATGAAGAAACCAAGGAGGAGTTACCAGCGGGGGAGTGCAGCTAGCCAAGACAGAGGAGGAGGAGAAGGATCTGGGTGTGCTCATTACAGGGTCAACGAACAACTCAGCACAATGTAGAAAGGCAGCTGCAAAGGCCAACAAAATGCTGGGTTGTATTGCAAAGGGTATATCCTCGAGGAGGGAGGAGGTGATTCTGCCACTGTATAGGTCATTAGTTAGACCACATCTGAGTTACTGTGTGCAGTACTGGTGCCGCATTTGAAGAGGGACATTGGTTACTGGAGGGGTGCAGCGCAGGGCAACAAACATGATCAAGGGGCTGGGGACTTTATGAGAGGAGGCTGAGGGAGTTGAACGGTACTCACTGGAGGAGAGGAGGGAGGGGAACATGATTGAAACCTTTAAGTACATGAAAGGAATAAACAAGACAGGTACAGAGGGGCTGTTCAAAGTACAGGAGGGGAGGGACACCAGGGGCCATGATATGAGACTGGAGGGGGGAAGGTTCAGGAGGGAGATGAGGAGACACTTTTTTACAGAGAGGGTGTTGGCTGGGTGGAATGCGTTACCTGCAGAAGTGGTATCCAGTAGAACAGTGAGCTGCTTCAAAAGGGGATGGGACAGGACAAGGGGGAGGGTTAATGAAGGGGAAGGGTGGAAGGGAGGGGCAGCTGCAGAATAAGGGGTGCTAGCTGCACATTCAACTAGACTTGATAGACCTCTAGGCCTTTATCTGCTGGCAAATTTCATATATTCATATGTTCGTAATTGCTGCATCACAGTTGACGAGGCAGTTGCAAACAGGGGAAACAATAACTGAGGAAGAAATCGTACAAAGCGAGTTCTAGTGCAGCGGTTAGCATCAAATCGGATCAATAGTATGGCTAAAGGTAATGACTTACTTATGGGCCCAATATTTCCATTCAGCAAAAGTAGGATGAATAAAAGAAAATCCTGGAACTGTACATTGTAGGAGCATGTTGGACATATAATTGGACTACATCTTTCAGAAATGGACAGGGAATCCACAGAGAATATAAGTGCAATTTCTCTCTGGGAAAACAATTTTTCCCTTTTGTTTGAAACAGTCAAAGGACAACTGTACCAAGTAGTTATAAGTCAGGCACCACCTGTCAGACAGAGGGTGTAGTTTGATTTGGATTGTAAGGACCGCAAAACCCACTTGAGTGCTAAAATTAGGAAAGCAAAATACAGGAAGGATAAGAATCTATTAAAATTATAAACCAGGAAAGAAAAAAGTTAATTATTCTCAATGGGAAAATATGTTAATGGTTATAGAGAATAAGAATAGTAAAAGGTTTTGGTCACTTTTTGCTAGGGGTACTGATAATTTTAAGGACTCATCGACTCGTACATATCTGAATCACAATGGACACATTTTTTCCTGAATATGTTTTATGACCTGGGTGCTAACAGAAATATGTCTCAGTTTAGCCTAGAAAAAAAAACCCTTTAATTAATAGTAAAAAAGTCTATATAGCAATTATTTTCAATTATGTTTATTTTTCAGTCATAGACCTTTACAACATTTATAAAACATCAAGATATTCTACATTTTACGTAATACATTTTAAAAAATTACACTCACATTGTTCACATTTGCTTATACATACACTGATAAAACACTTACAAACAAATACATTATTCTGCCAGACTCCAGCTGTCAATTGGTCACTTCTAATACTTATTATTCATTTGCAATATGTTTAAATCTAATTTTTTGAATAGCAATCAGATATGCAGCTACATTCTTAACAATGACTTCATCCTCTGCAGTAAATAAAATAGTCAATAATACCTTGTAGTTAATCAATTGAAGTGATCTAATTATGGGAATTAACCATTTTTCCCTTGGGGATTTATACCATTTACAGAAAAAGGTGACATGAAGAAATTTTCCAATTGCAATTTATCACAATTACAACAACTGGTCAATGGATCCTTAACCCTCTTATATCTCGCCAATAGGACATTACTATTAAATAATTCCATCCTGTATTTAGTATACAATATTCTTTTCTTGTTATCGGTTAAAACATCCAGGTAATATCTGTAATAATGAAAAACATCATTATGTACTAGCCAGTTCACAATATTGAAATTCTTTATGTAACATCAATATTTTTCTTTTTGATATTCCAAAATCCTTTGAGTAACATATTTGTGATACTTAGGACTAATAGCTATTCCTTGCTTGTTCAGCTTTTCCAGATAACCCAGACCATTTTCTTTTAAAATATTATATACTTTACTTAGCCAGCCAGCCAGATTTAGACCTTCAGATTACCATCTTTGTTTCTCTAACAAACATAGATAAGGCAAACAATATTTTTCCATTTGTAAAACTTTAATCCAATAATTAATTTTCCTTGACAGGACTAATGCTGCTGTACTATTAAGACCAAATTCTGCTCTAATCAATTGAGCAGGTACCGATTGACCCAATCCTAAAATTGATCTAAATAGCTTAATTAAGGGAATTTCCAGAATTTCTATTGTCTTAGATTCCCAAATCTCAGATCTGTATAAAAATTGTGTATCATATTTTGCTTTGGTTCCCAAAATAAGAAGCTTTAATGAACATCCCCCATATTTTTTATTAAAACTATTTAAAGAATTTGCAGTCTGCTTTAATTTTAGTTTTAAAGTTTCTAAATGTTTAAACCAACTTCCAGATTGAGAGAAAGTACAACCTAAATAATTGTAAGATTGAACCATTTTTATCCTTAAGGACCCTATAGACCATTGCTTTTTTATTTGTTTATTGGTAACCATAACCATTATTTGGTTTTTATTTTCATTAATTTTTAAGTTAAACTCATTTGCATGGTTCAACAGGATATCTAGCTTATTTTGAAGCCCAGATTGAGTCAGGGAAATCAAAACTAAATCATAAGCGTATGCCAAAACAGGACAATACTCCTTTACTATTTTAGGGGAGTCTCTTTCTGAATCCTTAAGAGCAATTAATAAACTATTGATATATAAACAAAATAATGTTGGGGCCAATACACATCCTTGTCTTACCCCACAATTAGTAGAAAATTTCTTAGAAGGTCCAGATTCAGTAGATATTCTTAATTGGGCCCACGCATTAGTATATAATTCTGTAATAATACCTATCAGGTGTAGAGAGAAACCCCAGTCTCTCATGAAATCCTATCAAAGGTGGCACTAAAGTCTAAGAAGGCTAAATAAAGCTTTTGCTTTCTAAGTTTGACATATTTCTCAAACAAATGATTAAGACTATAACAGTTGTCAATAGTGCTATATCCCCCCCAAATCCCGCTTGAAACTCAAATAGACCGCCAAGATCTTGTATTTGATCTCTTAACCTGGTAAGAATAATTTTAGCAAAAATTTTGCCTATAGAATCCAGTAGGGATATAGGTCTATACATAGCTGGATTTTCTCTATCACCCTTTTATAAACAGATATAATCATGGCCCCTTTCCAAGAATCCAGAACTTTCAAATTTTTACAACAAGCATCAAATAACTTAGTCAATATAGATGACCAGAGCGAGGGAGCAGCCAAAAATACTTCTGCAGGTATGGAATCTGGCCCTGGAGCTTTTTTTTGTTTCAAAGATGCTATAGCAAAATAAGTTTCATGGTGCATAATTTCAATAAAATTTGACATGTCTATGCCTTCTGTATGAGAAATTTCTTTAACATTAGACCTATTGAAAATATCGGAGTAATATTTAATCCAAACATGTAATGGGATAAATGAATCTATTTCATACTTATAGTTCTCAGTTCCTTTAGCTACTAGTTTCCAATAAGTTTGAGAATCATAAGATTCTATTACTAGTAACATTTCTTTTACATTGTTTGGAATAATAATCCCTTTGTTTCGTTTGTAATAAAATCTTATATTTTTCTCTTTCCAACTTTAAATGTTTAATGTTTGTTTTTACTCCGATTTTTTTTATAGATCTAATCAGTCTATTTAAGTTCCTTTTAGCCACATGACATTCATTATGAAACCAAGTTTCAATTATCTTGGTCTTACTTATTATAGTATTAGAGGATCTTAGTAATGTTTTAATTTTTGTAAGTCCCAGTAAGACACTGTCAATAAGATCTTCATCTGCCTTAATGACATCTATATTATTTTTAAGCTTTTGAATGTTTTCTATTATTACACCTACATCAGTTTTATTCCATTTTATATAATTTTTATTCCTAATTTCCAACCGTGTCTCAATCTGAGCAACTTTTTCCTCTTTTGTTGATTCTTTTAGTTTCATTAAGATAGGAAAATGATCACTATCTGAATGTTTAGCTATTTCACAATATTCCCAAACATCTATATTTCCATTCCATAGAACATAATCTATAACTGTGGAGCCATAAAAGGAGAGATGGGTAAAATTTCCTTCTAAGTCACCATTAATTCTACCATTAAGAGGTTCTAAAAAGTGGGTTTCTAATAATTTAATTAATTTTATACCCATATTATTTATTTTTTTGTCAGCTGTATTCCTAGGAAAAGAATAGGTGTTACCATGACACCAGTTATGAAAACTGTTATCATGATAACCATCAAAATTACCTATTTTTGCATTGAAATCACCACACAGTAAAATTGTTTCACATGCCGTAGTTGCCCAGACCATGTGCATTACATCCTCAATGGATTCCCATAAACCTTTTTCATAGTATTTTGATGTTATAGATGGTACATAGATATTAAAAATACTAAATTCCTCAAAAAATACTGTACCCTAAAAGCTCGAATATTGTTATTAGAAGTTATTAAGTCTGTTTTAAGATTCTTATCAATTTTAAACCATGTAATTAACCCACCAATGTGCCTACCTGAGGTAGAGAACCTAATAGCAGGAACTTCAAACATCAAATAACCATTAAGAGTTACATTATTAACCTTTGAGTGCCAAGTTTCTTGAAGACAGATGATCTCAGATCTTTTAATAAACTTTAGCCATTCCATATCAGAAAACT
The DNA here is from genome assembly GCA_016271365.2 of Neoceratodus forsteri. Lineage (NCBI taxonomy): Eukaryota > Metazoa > Chordata > Ceratodontiformes > Ceratodontidae > Neoceratodus > Neoceratodus forsteri. The sequence continues at coordinate 117,600,001 of CM028136.1, read as the reverse complement.
TTTTTTGCACTCCAGAAACATTCCAAGACACAATATCATAGAATACTTTCTCTATTTCAGAATTTACTTCTGTAGACTGTTCATATTTTAGTCAGATATCTGTATCAAGAGGTTCGTACATGTTATATACTGTACAATTAAATATGTTTTCTTGAGCCATAACAGTTGCTTTATGATTTTCTACAGAGGGCATATTCCCCTGGATCAAATCAAACATAAAAGAGTCCTGCTCACTTGACCACACATAGAACCCCAGTGAGTCCAGCAGATTAATATTATCCACAATTTTACTAAACAAACTCTGAAAGTGAATTTCAAGTAAAATTGTGCCATACTCCTGATAAGTTTCACCCTTTGAAGCAGAAATAGCATCCCAATTACTGATTTCAATGTTCAGATATTCTTCAAGTAAATCTATAACCACTTGTTTTATCTTTAAATTGTTTGCATTCTTGGATGTATTTAGGTCTAACAGTGTTAGCTTATTAGATGATTTGTCTTGGAATTTACTTCCATTCTTAGGCCTTCGCTCTAACATAAAGTTACTATCTATAATATGTATGCCAATCTTGTCCAAGAGTGTTGCCTTCTCTAACAACAAATCGGCAATTCTAACATCTTGAATCCATACATCAACTTGGCCACTGCCTTGAACATTTTTCCACCTGAATACATCCAAGATATTCAACTCCTTCACATCCACTTTCAAAATCCGAGCAAACAAATTAAAGAGTAAATTTCTAATTTTACCCCTAGTTTCGTTTAGCAATGGTTTCAACCGAAATATACCGATTTGTTTAGTGGAAAATTTACATACATCAGGTTTGTTCTTAATTTTATCTCTATTGAGAAAGTCCACCATATGTCCCTTATTTCTAAGGGCTTTCTTATTAAGCCAAATATAATTAGCAGATCTGGGTGAGGATCAAAATACAAAAATGCAGTCTCTGCCACTTTCATCTTTATCCTTCCACATTTGTATAATGTCATCCTCACTCAGATCAGATCCAGGAATTGATCTTAACAAGTCAGTGATCTTCAATCTATCATCAACATTGATAAGGGGCTCCTTACTATTAAAGCCATATAGTAAAAATATAGCACATGATTCGATGTCCATAAGTATATCATCTTGTCCTATATCTTTATTATTGCTAACAGTCTTAAAGTCACTAGGAGTATTCTCACCCCTTATGTCTTTAATATTTTTTCCTGTTTTCTCAATTTTATTTATCGGATTGCTAGGAGTCTGTAACAATTTCTGGTAGGGATAAGCTGTTTGAGAATGAATTGGTGAATTACTTAATACTTGAGAAGACTCACTAATACATACTTTATGTATCACGCTAGAATTAAGACTTCCTTTAGGAACAGCACTAGTTAAAACCTTAGTTGTAACTTCATTTTCTTGGTTCGACATCTTAATTTTCTTTAACCCCTTCATAGTTTGTATATTAAATTCTGCTCTTCTTTGACTGCTCTCACCCTTTCTTTTCCTACATTTCTTCCTTTATCATTTTTATTTTAAGTTATTCTGGGCAACAATTTCAGGGCTTTTGGTAACTTTAATAACATCAAAATCAGGCACACTAAAAGCATGGCTGTCATTGATTATCGAAGGACAGCCTATCTGAGAAACCATTTTTTCTAGGTTAAGGGCTATAAGATCTAGACTACTTTTATTTATTGCTATACTTTCTTTCAATAAATCAAATTCTTGTCTAAAATTGTATAACTGTTCAAGAATCAAAAGGTGAGCTGCATAAGGATTTAAGGCAAAAGCGTTAAGGTCTTCACTAATTCTGAAAGTGTATTTCTTAACAGATTCAGTTAGATATTGTTTGGACAGATACTCTTGAAGATGATTATTCCCAACTATCTCCCCAGGGGTACTCAATTGTTTGAGACCATTTATAGTTTGTTGTAACTCATTCCAATGTTTTTTGATTCATACTGCCAGTCAGGTTCCTGGTTATTCTCTGAGAAATACTCTGGAGAAAAACTCAAAGTTTGAGAAACAGGACTTACAGGAATTCTGTTAGACCAATCGTTATGTCTGTTACCTGACTCGGGAGAACTGGTATACTGCTCTGTATTTCCAGTCTAATTGAAATTGTCCATTAAATCACCTAACATTTCCCCATAGATACTTGCATCCAAATCAGGAGTTAATGATATACTTGTATGTTTCTGGTTAGAAATATTATTTGAAATCACTTCACGCTCCTTGTTTAGAATACAGCTAGTATCCTTAATATAGAGCTCAGAATCTACCTTATTAGGAAAATGGTCCTCAATTTTAAATTGTTTTGAGTGCTTACTTTGTTTACCAAGTCTATTATTCATCTGTTTCTGGTTATGGTTACCATATTCTCCTTTATCTCCTCTATCCTTTCCTGTCCCTTCTGTTAACCCATTAGCATTAACTTGAGAAGTCATTTACTTCCCCTTGTGAGTCCCATTTTTTGTCTTTCTAGTTTTTCTTTTAATCCTATATCCTTTATTATTAATATCAGTAGCAGCAATATTTGTAACAATCGACTTGACAGTGACAATTGGGGCAGAGTGGTAACCCTTAAATTCAATTCTGGCTCAATTCCTCCCTTCTCTTCACACATCGTATTTTGAGTAAAATTAGAAGATTGTCTCTACGGTTTACCCATTGTCACCAAGCTATTACCTTCAGCAGCCCTTGTTTGTTTCGTTTTAACTATTTTAAGAGAAGAAATGACTACAATACTTAGTTAAAAAAGTATCCACAGAAGCACCCTACTACAATTCTAAATAGAAAAACTCTAGTCCTAGTACAATAACATAAAAGTTCTAAAAAATCATGTAAAAGTTCTGAAGAGACAGCAGCAAAATCATGAGTCTTCAGCAATATAATTAGAAGAATCTAAATTGACTCTTGTAACACTTGGCACCTGGGAAGATAAGTTGGAAGTTTGTCCCGAAAAGTCCAAACAAAATCTTCCTCAAAAATATTTCCCAGTGAATTCACAAGATTTCCAGGCTCAAGCAAGTTATGATAGATCTTCCCAGAATGAAAAAAAGCTGCCTTCCAGCTGCACTGCCAGTATGTCAAAGGGATCTGTTGCCCCAGTAGATGGTTCCCTTCCAGAGATTCTCAAAATCAATACTGAAATCAGGGTCCCTACTGAAAAAGAAAAACATTATAAATTCTTACCCATAAAAATAAACTATACCTAAAAGCCCTGAAAGAACTTAAAAGCCCAGAGAATGCAGTCCTTCTTTACTATCTAACCCTTAATAAATTAAACAAATAACATACTCAAAATGTAAACTAAAACTGAAAGCTAATAACTAAAAATTAAACAGTTGAGTACAACTGAATGCTTGAATACTTGAATACTAAACTGTCATACACACTATTCAAACAGGAATACAAGGAATACAGGAATAATAGGACTTTTTCACTGTAGATTACTAACTTGGAGCTCACTCTGCAGTTCAAAATTCTCATGTAATCGTAAATCTCTGTTCCTCAGCTGTTTTTATAGTGGAGCAGTGACCACAATGGGCTCTGAAACTGCTCTGTAAATTCTACCTTCATTTAATAGTAATTTCCTACGGTTAACCAGAACCACGATATGCGCTGATTGAGCTGAAGTTAAATCTGCAGTTTTTTACAAATGTTGATAGGATTCAGATTCATAGCTTCCAGTATCTAGTTTAAAAACTCTTGGAGAATGAAAGGGACAGCTAAAACAAATAAATATAACAAAGACTCACACAGCGCAGAGTGCAAATGTGAGTGTGACCAGCACTCTCCACTCAGAAACCTCACTGCTGAAGAACAGAGCTTAAACAATGTTTAAATAGGCAAATAATTATATTCAATTTACTCGTTACCTGATTATTGGTTAATCATATACTAGACAACCTAATATCATTTAAAGAGACTATGGGCCAGATATTCAAAACTTTGCACTGGGCAAAAATCATTTGTGCAGGTTTAGCGCGGGATTAGCGCAGGTCTGCCATATTCAAAAGGCCAAATAGTGCTGGCAAACTGCATTAGCGCCAGGCAAAATTATAATGTATGCAAGGGGCAAACTGACATGAATACAGGTGCAATGCTATATTCAGCGACTAGTGCCGCGCTAAGTGGTTTTGCGTGACTTAGCGCGACACTTAGCGCGGTGCACATTACTGCCCAGAAAAAGCTGGTCTTAATCCTGGGCAATCAGCTTTGCGCGACATAATGGCTTTGTGCGGGATTTGCGCGGGTTTAGCACGGGTTTTGCAGTTCCCTAACAAATAAATATGACACATAGATAAAGCCAAACATAGAGGAAGCATGCCTGCTAACCAATGGCATCACAATGATGCCATCATCTGCCACCAGTCCCAGCCATGCCAGGCAGTAAGTGGTGACCCTGCCGCCAGTGGACAGCATGGCAGTGTAGCCATACAGCACACACCTGCAGACCACACATCTGTGGACAAAAACAGATGCCAGCACACACATGCAGCACTGTGGGCATGGAGGATGTTGAGGGGAGCGTGTATGGGTGGCCAGGCTGTGCCACAGACCAGGTGTGGCCACAAGGCTGGGACACATCATGCAGTGCACATGGGCCAGTAAGGAATACCCCAACTCTAGTGTGCCTTTCGGATAATATATGCCCCCAGCCACATACCACACAGCTGTACAACTGCCACACACACAAAGCCAGATATGTACATGTCACTGTGAGCATCCCATGCCACAGGTACAGCATCTGTGGGTCACACAACAGTGTAACAGTAATATCGACTGTCAGTAAACACCTGCAGGTTGGGCCTGTCACTGTGTACAGTGCAGTCAGCATCACTGCCCTCACACCATAGGCAGTGCTGTGTCCCTCACACTACTGTCCCCTTGCTACTGTAGTGTCTGCTGTGCACTGTAGCATGCCCTACAGTGTGACAGTTGCATGCAGCACCACCGCCACCTGTGCCTATTCTGTCTTGTCCCTGGGGTACAATATGCTATGCTATGCTGTACTGTTTACATGTAGCCTGCAGCTATCATTGTGCACTGCCAGACTGACCTACAGGTGGAGCTGCGGTTGGACCTGGTCAGCCCCTGTACTTCCAGACTGACCTACAGGTGGCTCTGTGGGACCCTGCAGTAATGCTGGGCAAACTGCATGCAAATCAGGGTATAATGAGATACTAATCTGGTTGTTTGCCCAGAGACTACCTAAGTAGGCTCATTTGCATGGCACTTTTGAACATGGTACATTTTAGCTCCGTGCAAACGTGTTTGCCCCGGGCTAACTGCTTAGCTCTGCGCTAATGTGTTAGAGCGGTGCTAACAGTACGGGGAATAATATACAGTTTTGATCACTGTTCTTTCACATCTGCTGCTTCCTGAAGCTGTACTGAGTCCATGCATTTGCTGGCATACACATTGGCCATGTAGGTCGTCCGTACCTGCCCTCACGTTGCTGTGCACTGTGTTGTTGTTGTGGGTTGCACTTCCTGGTTGCTTTATTCAGTGCTGTCTTATTCCCGGGCTATTTTTGCCCTGCACTCCCAGACCAGTTTGCCCGGCTTCCTTAGCCTGCAATATTCAGCAGGATTAGCACCGGGCTATTTCCATTTCAATATAGCTTGCTCTGTGCTCCGGGCTAAGTTTGCCCACCGGGCAGTGCTAATTTAGCCCCTGGGCAAAGTTTTGAATATCTGGCCCTCTGTCTTGTAAGATGACATGTCAAATAGCTTCCTCTCAATTAAAGGTAATCAGCCCTGTATGCTTCTATCCAGATCAGCTGCCAAATTAATTTAAACAAGGAACGTCTGAGCTTCAGTGGTTTTCACTAATTAGCATGAGGAAATAAACCCTTGTTATAATTATATATAAAAAATTTGTAAATAAGTAAATAAAATAAATAGGCAAAGACTGCACAATATTAATATATATAAAATATAAAAAACAAGCCTAGACTCTTAAACAATCATTAGAAGTTGCTAGAGCCAATAAACTAATGCCCTAGTAATATAAAATGCAGAGTCTGTAAACACAGTTCTGAAATTAAAATATAAAAAATAATTTAAAATTAAGTCTAATAGCCAGATTACATCCCTTTATGTTGTAGCTGAATACACAGTTCCTTTTAATGTTCCACAGTCTTTAGGAGTCCTTTTCAGCTGACACCCTTCTCCTCGTCAGCAGTCCCGCACTGCTCCACCTATTCAGGCTTTCCTCCTGCATGTACAGGGAGAAAAAACACCAAGTGGGGAACACAGCGAAGGCATAGATCAAAGATATCCTGCAAAGGAGATAGACTTACAAGGTATAAATGGCATTCCTTACGTAAACATAAAACTCACTATATGTCCATACTTCTCGATATTCCTCCTCAATAAAGAGAGCGAAAGTCCATGCGTCCACCTCAGTCAGCCTCTCTCCCCATAGCAATTATGTTATTAAAATCTAATAAGGCCCCTGGACTTGGCAAAATACCAGCAGAAGTTTATTTTTGCAATATCTCTCTTTGGTGTAAATACCTGGAGATATTTTGTAAGTGTATACAGAAAAATTACATACCAGACTCATAGAAGGAAGCAGAAATAATTCTGATTCATAAAAATTACAATATAACCGACCCAGCCATATATAGACTTATACACCTACTAGATGTCAAACTGAACATTTTTGCTAGGATAATACTAGAAAGACTGAGGCACCAAATCGAAGAGATAGGTGGTTTGTGTAAATTGCAAGCTGGTTTTAGGAACAGTTTTTCAACTATTGGTAATTGCTTCTCTTTATGCCACCTAATAGAAAAATGTGTACAGCTGAGGAAGCAGAAGTTTTATGTAGTGTTTGTGGACTTTTCCCCTTCATGTTTGATTCTATTTCCGGGGGTTTGCTTTGGTCTCATGCGAGCTCAAGGTATTGATCCTGCATTAGTCCAAATAATCTATAATCTCTGTAGTGACACCTGGGATAGGATCAGGTTTGGAACTAGAAGCCAACTGTCTAGAGTCGTACTCATAAACAAAGGAGTAAGACAGGGCTATGTCCTTGCCACCTCATTATTCTATTTATATATTGACCAAATGTTGAGAGATTTGGAAGTCTTTGTGCTAGATATTCAAAAGTTTTTGCTTGGCGCAAACCGTTTGCTCTTAGTTTGCACTGGGTTTGCACCAGTCCACTATATTCAAAAGACCAAATAGTGCGGGCAAGCTGCATTAGCACTGGGAAAAAGTATAATGTATTCAAGGGGCAAACAGAGGGGGCATGTCCATGAATACAGGCGCAATGCAATATTCAGTGCATTAGTGCAGGGCAAAGTGTTTTTGTTCTACTTAGCACGACACTTTGCACAGTGCAAATTGCCACCCAGGAAAAGATAGTCTTAACTCTGGGCAAACCAGCTTTGCATGACTTTGTGGCTTTGTGCAGCTTTGCATGGCTTTATGTGACTTTGAACCATGGTTTATGGAACTCTGTAATTCACAAGTATAAATTATGGAGTTTGCGAGGGTCTGCCATCAGTGATTTATTGACCCTAACCAGTAAATATTAAACATAGAAAGAAACCAGACATGGAAGAAACATGCTGCACACAGATGGCACCCCTATTTTGCCATGATCTGCCACCTGTCCCAACCATGCCAGGCATTAATTGGTGACCCGGCACCCAGTGGACACCATGGCAGTGTGTCCATACAGCACACACACCTGTAGACCACCCTTTGGTGGACACCAACAGAATTCAGTGCACACATGAAACATTGGGGGCAGGGAGGGTGTTAAGGGGAGGTCATAGAGGTGACCAGTCTGCACCACATATTGGGTGCTGCCACAAGGCTGGGACAATCCACGCAGTGCAAATAGTCCAGTGTAGGGAATATCTCAACACCGATGTGCCTGTCTGATTGTATGTGCCCCCCCCAGCCACATACCACACATCTATACAGACACCACAGCACACACAGCCAGCCATGCATATGTCACTGTGAGTATCCCATGCCAGTGGTGCAGTGTCTGTGGGTCACACAATATCATAACAGTAATGTCCACTGTCAGTACACACCTACAAGATGGGTCTATCACTGTGTAAAGTGCAGCAGTCATTGATGTCCTACACACCATAGGCATTGCTGTGTTCCTCACACTACTGGCCCCCTTGTTAATGTTGTGTCTGCTGTGCACCGTAGTAGGAACTACAGTTTGATTATTGCATGAAGCACCACCACCTGTGCCTGTGCTGTGTAGTTCCCTGGGGCACAATATTTTATGCTGTTCTGTACAAATGTAGCCTGCAGCTACCACAATGCATTTCCAGACTGGCCTACAGGTGGAGCTGTGGGACCCTGCAATAGTGCTGGGCAAACAGCATGCAAATCAAGACATAATGAAATGCTAATCTGGATGTTTGCCCACAGATTGCCTATGTAGGCTCATTTGCATGTCACTTTTGAATATAGCACGTCTTTGCCCCGGGCAAATATCTAAGCTCTGTGCAAAACCTGTGCAAATGTGTCTTCACCATGCAAACATTTCAGAAACATGGTACATTTCTGCAGAATTTCACATATGTTGGTGGTTACAGCTTTAATGAATCCAATCTTTTGCTAGCACACACATTGGCCACATAGTTCACCTTTACCTTGCTTCATGTTGCTGTGCACTGGGCTGCTGTTGTGGTTTGCACTTCCTGGTTGCTATATTCAGAGCTGTCTTATTTCCCAGGATATTTTTGTACTGCAGTCCCAGCCCAGTTTGCCAGACTTCCTTAGCATGCCATATTCAGCAGGTTTAGCACCGGGGCTATCCTTTTTGAAAATAGCAGGCTATTGGTTCTGGACTAATTTAGCACTACAGGCAGTGCTAATTTAGCCCAGAGGCAACGTTTTGAATATCTGACCCCTGGACTCTGATTCAGCCAAAATTCAGGACAGTGTTTTCCCTGCATAGACATATGCTGATGATTTGAAAGCTTTATCAAGAAATGGCTTTCAAACAAAGTTGGTTGTACTAGAAGCAAATACAAAAGAATTACAATTAAAAATAAACTTTACTAAATTCAAGCTATGACAATTGGCCATAATAAATTTAAAGGTCTTTGGGGCATTGGAAAACAAAAATCGGAATCTGTCAACAGCTATACTTATTTGGGTGTAACATTTAGTTCCAGTGACTCCTGGACCAAACATGTGACAAAATTATTAGAGGGTATGGAAACACTGACACCGGCCTCAGAAAATGTAATTTTGCCTGTAGTGGCCTATGAGTAAGACCTTTGACTGAAGCACTTAAAGTCAAATACTTAGTACAATTACTGTATGGTATTGAAGTATCGGATTATAAAAACAGAAATAAACTTGCTGCCCCTATATATAAATTATTAAGAAAGACACTAGGGTTAGGTCATTCCTGTCCTGCGGCCTACATAAGATCACAGTTGGGTCTGGCAAATATAAATGCTATTATTGATACTAGGAAAGTCAACTACTGGCTGAGATGAGGTAGGATGTCACAGGATAGGCTCATATACAAGTGCCTAATGGGAAAAAAAAAGAGTTGGTCATCATTTGGGTGTAAAGAGTCTATTTGGTATAAAAAATATTTTGTTGACTCTGAGGACGTTTAATTTAACAAGTCTACACAGTTGTATAGAGAAAAATATATATCTTAGCTAGAAATATAAAAAATTATATTAAGACAAAAATGAATCATTTTTGGGTTGATAAGGATATCAAATGTATCTCAAAGACAAGGCTCTCCCCTTGGTTTGTAGCTCACAATACATCACATGAATACAAATACTATTTAGATGCTCTTATAGATCCATATTAAAGAAGAACGTTCATTAAATATAAATTTGAACAATTTGAAAGTAACATCCTTACAACTAGACATAAATTGTCACCTACTGCACAATGTTGTTTCTGTGCAGTCGGTGACAAGGCGGATTTAATGTGCATTTTATGGGATTTCCCTTAGTACAAGGGGGCCAGGTTACACTGGCTTGGCCCATACCTCAGTAATTGGAGTGAGTTAGACAAAATCATGCTTACAGGGATTCTCACACATAGAGAAGATGTCTGGTCTATTAAAAGACTTGCAAACTACTTCCTACAGATCAACAAAATCAGAAAATGCAAAATGAAAAGTGTAAACAAGAGTACCATATAAGCTAGCCTGAAACATGTTCTTCTGACATCCTAGCCATGGTGTCTTAACCATAATAACATTACTGGTATACATAGTTACATTATCTTACTGATTTTATGAGGCTACTTAGTTAGACTGCTGTGGGTTTGAATACTCGATAGGATAATCTGTTACCTGGTCTTAGTTATAGCTGCATGTGGGCTTTCATAAAGATATAATTTAATACATACAAAAGGTTTTGCTGTTTATGCTTCTTTTAAGGATTATGTGATGCTACATTAGACAAGTAATTGGAGGGTCTTTATATAAAAGTCATTGGACCAGATATTCAAAACTTTGCCCCCGGCAAAATTAGCACTGCCCGGCGTGTTAAATTAACCCTGAAGCAATAGCCTGCTGTATGCAAAGGGATAGCCCTAGTGCTAAACATGCTGAATATAGCCTGCTAAGGAAGTCAGGCAAATTGGGCTGGAGGTGCAGTGCAAACATAGGTTGGGAAGTAAGACAGCTCTGTATATAGCAATCAGTCAGGCAGTGCAAACACCCACAGGAACACAGTGCAGAGGTGAGCCTGCCATGCACTGGAACACATGCAAAGAAGTATAGCAATCAGTCAGGCAGTGCAAACACCCACAGGAACACAGTGCAGAGGTGAGCCTGCCATGCACTGGAACACATGCAAAGAAGTATAGCAATCAGTCAGGCAGTGCAAACACCCACAGAAACACAGTGCAGAGGTGAGCCTGCCATGCACTGGAACACATGCAAAGAAGTACAGCCCTGAATGTGACCTCAAGAGCAGACAGCAGTACACAATCCAGAATATGACACACACCCAACCATGGTAATGGCCAGTAACACCCAGGACTGAAGAATGGAAACCAAATCAAATGAGGAACCCTTGAAAAACCCCATGCAACCAATAATGACACCGGGCTCAGTGAAGTCAAGAAAGTAGAATGTATTAATGTACACAAAGAAAAAAAGTCAACAACAACAAGACAAGAATAGAACAACAACAACAATAAATATAACAACGATTAATACAACTATTACAATCACTATTACTACCACTGCAACTACAACTACTACTACTATCACTACCACTAACACGATTACTACCACTACTATGACTAATATTAATACTACTACGTACTGCTAATACTAATACTACTACAACTACTACCACTTCTACTAATACTAGAAATAAAATGGGAGGAAAAGGGGAAGGAGACACGGAAAACGAAAAGAAGCATGAGGCAGCAACAAAACTAGCAGTCCAGCAATGGGGGGAGGAAGCAACCCAAATGAACATGGGAATAGCCCTAATGTTGCTGGCATGACGGTTCTGGCATCCTGGCCTCAGGATTTCAGCCACCCTATGGGTCTCTGAAATGAGGACTGCCTGCTGCTCTATGATAGTCCTCTGCTGGTGGACCATGCGGCACAGAAGGTCATCCCTCCCCTCTGTCTCCTCATGCCATGTGGTCTATAGTGAGCACAGACGTGGACCTACAGGAGTAAGGAGGACCATGTCAGAATGGTACACTTACAAGGAAGTACAATGCATACCCCAGGTTGATGGCCCAGGGATGGACAGCATGTCCCAACAACCATGGCTATGTTGTGATACACTGGAGTACTGCATGCACAACCAGGCATGCACCTGCATGTGGCAGCAGGACACCACAGGCCACACCCACTCAGCCAAATTGCACAGGAAGGCATGGAAGGCAAACGCCAACACCATGGACCAGAAGAAGCCACATAGCCCATTGGAGTACACAGTGACACAGTGCAACCACACAGGCAACATCCCACATGACTGGGAGAGTGTTCCCAAGCACAAAAGAAGCTATGTAATGACAAATCGATTGGAACATGCTGCCCAAAGGAATAGTGCAAAGATGCAGACAGCAATGCACAACCACCATGGAAATGCCCACAGCCACACCACAGTGCAACAGAATGTGACCTGTACTGGAGAGATGCAGACCATGTGATAGGCCCCCTCAAAGCATCAGAACCATGGCAGCATTACACAAGGTGGACGTGCAGTACACAGACTACCCTATGCAATGAAGGCACACAACCCAGAGGCTCACCCCTCAGCAAGACAGCAGTACACCATCAGCCCACATCATTGACATTGTAACAGAGGCCAATATAGTAAAACCACCCCATCCATGCAACCCCCCATAGCAGGACAGCCATACACCATCTGTCCATCCAGACACATAGTAGCCCAGGCCTATACAGTAACACTGCCCCATCCGTTCAACCCCCCCATAGCAGGACAGCCATACGCCATCTGCCCATCCAGACACATGGTAGCCCAGGCCTGTACAGTAACACCGCCCCATCCATGCAACTCCTCCATAGCAGGAAAGCAATACCCCATTCACCCACACCATGGGCATAGTAACCCAGGCCACGTCAGGAACACAGCCCAACCAATTGCAACAGCACAGTGTACCATGGACACATATGTGTGGTGTCCAAGGCAACACCAGCAAACAGTGTATAAGCAACCATCAGCACATGCAAGAAAGTGTGTGAACAAAGTTTAAGACGTACGCCAGATACCCCGCTGTCCATCACTGCTCTTCGAAGTGCTGAGCGTGTCCTGGCACCCTCCTGCCATTGTCCTGGCTCCTGCTGTTGCGATCTGCAGGGTGAGGAAGGTACAACAATAAGTACCTGCAGGAATGCCATGTTAAGAACCACCAATGCCCATGTCACACGTAGTAGTACAAACCACAGCCCCCCCCAGCACATGTCGCATGGCACATAGCATGTCATTGTGAGATGTGTCATCCACAGCAGTGTACAGACACACTGCAGCATGCATCACTTACACAACCACAGACAGAGAGATGGTGGACCCAACCATGCCCAGCAGTGTTACCACTGTGAACCCCACCCATGGCCGCATGACAATTATGATGCACATACCCAAAGGTAACCAAACACACAAAATTGACATGCAGATGTAGTGGGACATGTACACTTGCACAGGGACAGACCCATCCAGTCCCCCACATGCACACACACACACACACACATATGATACGCATATATGTGGCACAGAAAGACACTTACCTGGCATAGGCACTGTCCCATCACAGACCATGCACCTGTAGCTCTCCAGCTGCTGGGACTGCCAATGCTGCATATTAACATAGTGATGCTGGCACTGCCCCCATCCCTTGTGATGCCCATCTGCTGAGTCAGCCATCACCCAATGGAGACCCAGACCTCCCTTTGTGGCCTGTCCCACTCCTGGGCATGTCAAAACAGCTGCCTCTCCCTTTCCATGACAAGATCTACCCAATTGGCCAGCTCGACCTCCACCACCTATGGGCCCTCACTCTCCTGATGGATGGCATTGTCCTGTATCTGAGTGTGAATGCACAAAACAAAGAGCACACTGACAGACCAGGCAAATCTCTTTCACTCCTGCTACTTCCAGCAGTGTAGGGCTGCAAAGTAATCTGCGCATACCTTAGCATGGCGCTACGCAGTACTGGGGCTGCGCCAACATGTTAGCACAGTGCTACATGGAACTGCATGCACTGAGCATGCACAACCCCACCATGACCCCCAAGATACATGATGATAGTGTTCATGTGCAATACACCTGCACAATGACCCTGTAGTGCTGCGCCACTGTGATACTATGGTGCACGTCAGGACCTTAATTGCCCAACGCTAAGCAATCTGCCCTGTGCTAAGTGTTTGCCCGGTACAAACAGATTTGCCAGGTGCTAACTGTTGCAATATTCAAAAGCGGCATGTAAATGCATGCTAATGAGCCTATTTGTGCAGTCGCTGGGCAATCCAACTCATTAGCATATCATTACAGCCTCATTTGCATTGATGACTAGGTGGATTGCCCATCTGGGCTACTTAAGGGCAAACAATGCTCCACCTCTGTAGCTGACAGGTACTGCACTGCTGTGGAGGAGGTAGTTGTGAGACAAATTTCAGGATGTCCCAGGAGTTACAACAGGCTGAAGCAGGTCAGTAACAGTCACAGAGCATAATGCCGTTTACAGTGTCCATACAACTGACAGATTGGTAGTTGGATATGTGCATGGGAATGTCATTACATGTTGCTGTGATGTCAGTGGGACTTCGTATACACTGCACTATAGGCCGACATGCTGCAGACCTGCAGCAAGGCCCACACTGACACAGTGTTCACTGTACACACGGGGCAGGCCATGTTGTCATTATGTGTGTCCCTGTTACATCACACTGTGGGATACAGATGCCTGCATGCTACCAATATCACTGCCACAACAGGGTGTGGGGTGGCAGGAGGGCTGTCAGCCATGCTGCACCACATACATCCCCAGTGCAGTACATGGGATGTCACCTTGGTGGTCAGGCATAGAATGGTGGAACTGGTGCAGCTGATTGCAGGGTGCAAGCAACAATACGGCATGATGTGGCAAGCAACAATGCCTGTGTCAGTGGTCTGTGTCAGTCATGGGTAGCTGTGTAAGGTGCCAAAACACAGTCAAGGCGGGGGACGGGAAGGGAAGTTTGCTGCAGAGACATGTGTGTGCCACACGGCATGTGTTGTGCTATGGTGGAAGGCTGCAACATACTGCCACATGTCACGTATCCCCAGTAATGTGTGCATGTGCAACATGCCAGGCTCACAGCACCCATGGGGCCAATGTGCTGTGCACCTACATTGATCCCATGTGCAGAGTCCCACACTCACCGAGCTGGATATCTGCATGGCATACAGGTATTCCAATGCTGCTCATGCAGTAACAGCATGTGTGTGGCACTGTATTGTGCACAGGCACGGCCATGGGAGGCATTCCTACAGTAAACTGTGGCCATGTATGGACTGTGTGTAACACTGTGTCACTACAGTCATGCGTCTCAGGTACTCAGAGATTGGCATGGCCTGTCCAATCTGCAGGGTGCTGTGTCCATCAGGTACACACACACACACAAACACACATGCGCACACACACACATGCACAATGTAGCTGCCTGTAGCTCACCACAACCATTCTTTATGTCCCATATAGGTGATGCAGATGTGCAGGCATGTCTATGTGCACATAAGTTCTCGGGCGATGAGCTGCGGACCCTTGTCCATGGGAACAAGGTGAGGTAGCTGGTGATGTACCATAACAAGCCATCAGATACCATTGTCAGCCAGGTGTGGGCTGAACTAACAGCTGAGGCCAATGCTGTGGTGGCCATGGTCAGAGCATCGAAGCAGTCGGGAAGAGGTGAAATGACCTGCTATGAAGAGCAAAGGAGAAGGAGATGGAGGCACAATGGCTCAGGGACTGCCTGCGGATAGGAGGAGGACCACAGCCCAAGTTTTATTGGGATACCATCCTAGCATTGGTGGCATTGACCTTGAGGCCAGTGGCAGTGGAGGGTGTTGAGGGTGGGGCGGTGTGAGTCACAACTGTCGCCCCCTAGGACATTTATGTACCTGACTCTACTGCACAATTGTATGCATGTTACCTACAGAGGGTATTAGTCACCCTTCCACTGTTGTGGCCCAATTGTGTTTGCCACATACACACCAATGGGCTTTTTGTGGTGCATCATTGGGCCTGGGTGGGACTGCACAACCATACTGTGCAGACCAGAGTCTGCCACGTGCACACCCCTATGGGTGGCCACACTCTCACCTATGGACTGACACCATGTGCACCTGCCAAGTGTCAGGTGGACAGCCTGTGTGTGGACAATTACACAGGCATATGGCATGATTAATGGCTAGGCACATCCCAACATACATGGTGCATGGCCACCGCCTGTCTGGTAGGATGCGCAACATGTGTGTGCATGGGTTTTTAGTATACAGCATTCAGTGGTGTACAGCTGCACTGTTTGCTACATGCCCTGATTGTGGGGGGGTCCACATTGGCTGCAGCATCATGCGCATGGTCAGCACAGTGTGATTGCATAGGCTGTTAGCATGTTCTTCACTGTTGGGTGTTGCATGTTGTTGTGGTGGTTTTGGATCCCTGAGTGTGGTACAGGCCTCTAACTTTGTTCCTTTCACTTCACAATGCAGAGTGGTAATCAGCAAGTGGCACAACAGGAGCAGGGAGATGTTGCTGCTGCTGCTGCTGCTGCTGCTGATGTCACACAAGCGGTCCTGTCAACATCAGGCATGGTTGTGGCCGTTGGACTTACATCAGCTGCACAACATCAAGGGGCTCTAGGACATGCTTACTGTCTGGCCAGGGGTGCCATTTTGGATGATGGAGATGAGGGTGATGCATATCTTGAGGATGCTCAGGTCAAGGAACTCTTATGTGACCCTGCACTCGCTTACTATCTGGGCAGTGACCTTGGTTGGGGGAACTCTCCATCTGGTGATGGGCAGGCAGTGGGTGACATTGGGGATGTCTGCAGTGGCTAGGGCACTGCAAGAACCACACATACTGGTGCAGGGCAGCCAGAGGATGTCATGGGACATGGTTCCATGGCACAGTGATGTGTGAGTGGCCAGGCATCTGTCCAGCTAATGCCATTGGATATGCGCTGTAGGCCAGAAGATGCAGCACAGGGTCAGCAATGCACACAGCTTCCTGCCAGGCCACAGCAGTGGCAATGACAACAACAACTACATCAACAACAGCATCAACTGCCACCATCCCCACCCCCAGTCCAGGGTGGGATGCCAGCCGGGGCCTGGATGGCCAGGGTTCCCAGCCTATGTTTCAGGCCGCCCTGGAGTCCCAGACCACCAACCAGCAGGAATTGCATGCCTTCTGGCCTGAGGTTTGCCATGAACTCTCCCATTTATGGAAGATGGTCTGTTCAGCCTTGCTCTGTGTGGAGCAGTGGGCAGAAGAGTGCATGACACCCATACTCAACACCATGCAGCGGTGTTTTGGTGACCTCACTGTGGCCGTGAAGGAGCACATGGCAGCAGTGTGGCCTGTAGCCATGTGGGGTCAGCAAAGCACCAACACCACATGGTGCAGGTGGTCCACAAATGTCCCCTGGAGTGTGCCCCACACACAGGGTGTGGGCTCAGGGTCATCAACTGCCACATCAGTCCTCCACAGGCCTGGCATGGTGTCGTGGATGCCTGGCTTCCCTGATTGGGGCTACAATATGCCATGAGCACAGACATGCTCAGGACAGGCATCCTCGCAGTCCTCATCTGTTAGGTCATCGGCACACAGCACCCCAACCTCCCTGGTCCACTACCCAGGGACACGTCATGTGTGTGGTGGTAGGTGCCAGTGATGCTGTCAGCAGCTGTGCACCCTGGGCCATTTGCTTACACACACACCCCCCACCCACGTGTACAGCATCCACACTACACATTCTGAATAGACACACCCCTCACACCTACACCCTGAACCCTGCACACCCTTCATTCATACATCCATCACAGCCATGCACTTCACGCTGACTTCTTCCACACTCATCACTTGTGCACATTTACGTAGTGTGCTATAACACAGATTTGCATTGTTGTCACTGTTCTATACTGTTCAGTATATGTCACTCACATTAAAGGCACGTTTCCTGACATGTTGGTTGTCTGTGTTGTATTCACTCACCTTCCCATCCATGCTAGGGTTTCATTGATGCTGCTCCTGTGCTCCAGGTACCTTCGGGCCATTCAAGGATCTCTCCTCTCAAGTTGCTCTACTATCCCCTGGACCTCTGGCTCCAGGTCAATGTCTGACTGTTCCTCGGGTTCAGGTGCACATATACCATGGTTTAGTGCCATATTGTGCAGCATACAACATGCTAGGAATGTACGGCATACCTTCCAAGGGCTCTACTGTAGGGCACCACCTGAAGAGTCAAGGCAGTGGAACTGCATCTTCAGCATGCCCTCTTTATGATGTTTCTAGTTGTGGCTTGTGCCTCACTGTATCTCTTCTCGGCCACTGTGGTCGGCCAGAAGACTGGTGTTAGGAGCCAGGGTCTTGAGGGATAGGCACTGTCTTCTGTGAACATACGTGGACACGTTAGCTGCTGTTTCTGGTGTTATAGACATTGCCTGTCTGTGGCACTTCTGTTGCTGTCCCCTTGCCCCCTGTCTATACCTCCCCCTTCCACCTTGTCTAATGTTGCTGGGAACTATTCCCCCCCCTTTGGTGGTTTTATTGGTATGGCTACTGATACTCACCAACAAGGTGCCCACTTGGTATCCTGCCATCCTCAAAAGCCTGGCACAGCCTTCACTGATGCCATATGAAGGCATCATGGGCACTGCTGGGGCACTGTGAAAATACATTAGTGAAACACTGCATTGCAACGCACACTGCATGGCAATTGATGGAGTGGAAGCCCTTACAGTTGATGTACACATCACTGCCATCACCAGGTGGTGCAAGGAGGGCAATGTGGGTGCAGTCAATGGCACCGGGTACAGCTGGTAGGTGTGGAACCCAATAGAATTGCTGCACGGTTTCTCTGTGCTTTCTCGCCATGCTGGGGAATACAATGAATTCAATAGTGTGCAGCAGAAAAGCATCAAGGAACTGGGTCAGGAGGTGCGAGGTGGTGGACTGTGATACATTGATGATGTCTTCCACAGGGGTTTGGAACATCCTGGTGGCTAGAGAACACATCGCTGCTGTCACCTTCTCCTCGACTGTCATGGCATGGCTGCATCTGGTGCTGGGCTGCAGCTGCTCATGCAGGAGTTCACATATTTGCGTCAACATGACCCTGTTCATTCTGTACCCACCAACAAGGTATTCAGCAGGCAGGGTCTCAAAGGAGTCTCTGGGCCAGTATAACCTGTACACAGCCTATCTTCTCCTTGGCCTGCGGTGTGGGCCAAGGTGGGCCTGGTCCCTCTCCTCTTCCTGGACTACCGCCTCCATCAGGAAGTACAGCAGAGTATTGCTGGTGACTGCCATCTTGTTTGCAGCACTGACCATACCCCTCTCTGTAGATTGCCCTGGGTTAAGATCTTCCTTTTATAGGTGATAGGTAGCACCGCGCTATGTGCTGCACAATGTCAGCTAGTGCGGCACTATCACTTTAAATATACTATTGTGCCTGTATGCAGGTCCCCGCCCCTCACTTTGCCTTTGCATACATTATCTTTTTGCACAAGCGCTATTTCCAGTTTTGAATATGGTGATCTGGCTCTAACCTAGCGCAAACTGTTTGCACATAGCACAAAGCTTTGAATATCCTGGCCCATTGAATGCTGTCTTTAGTCTGAACTGAATGTGACTCTCGAGATTTTAATATGGTAGAGATATTATGTACTTTCATCCTGTGAAGACAGAAAATACTACATATCTAGGAGCAAAGGTTTATGTCTAGATGAACCTTTTTTAATGATTTTGTAATTTTTCACCATATTTTCTTGATTATTTTGTATTTGCATTTCTAGCTACATTTTATCCTGTTATACTACGTATTCTTTGTATTGTAAAGACTTTATATAATTGATCAATAAATTATCATCACTATTACTTATTCATAGTAACTAGAGGAAATGAGAGAGAAAGGGACAAGATAGAACTGTTAAAATACATACCAGGACATAACAAGGTTGATACCACAGACTTATTTTGACTAAAGGGTCCCATGACCACAAGGAAGCCCATAGTCAAACTAGCAGGAAGAGAGGCTTCAAGAAGGACATAAAAAAATTTCTTTACACAAAGGGTTGTGGAAGGACTCCGGGATTATAAACAGCATGGGTTCATGGCAGGGAGGTCTTATCAGACAAATCTGATAGTATCGGTTGACTGAGTAATGAGGGTAGTGGATAAGAGTCACAATGTGAATTTACTCTACTTTGAGTTCAGCAAGGCTTTCAACTCAGAGCCTCATAGAAGTCTGTTGAAGAAGCTAGATGATCTAGATACTGCAAAGGACACCCATGAGTGAGAAACTGGTTAGAAGGGAGACAGCAGATGGCTGTGATTAATGGAGTCAAATCAGAAAAGATGGAGGTGACCAGTGGGTTGCCACAAGGATAGGTCCTGGATCCAGTTCTTTTCAACATGTTCATCAGCAACATGTTAAAAGGAATCCAGAGCAGGATATTTATTTATTTAGCTTTCGTTGACCGGGTAAGTGCTCTAGGCAAATCCTGCCTATTTCCAGGCACGACCCAGGGGAGGGGGATACAGATGAATGCCAACTGACCTTGAACCAGATTAAGCTGTTGGTGGTATTTTTTAGTGAATGAGGGAAATTTGGCCAGGACACCGGGGAAATTCCCCTACTCTTTTCGATAAGTGCCATGGGATCTTTAACATCCACCTGAACTACCACCAATACAGGCAGATGGGACCTAGGTTTAGCGTCTCATCCGAAGGCAGCACCTCAGAAATGCAGCACCCTCTCATGCTGCATTACAGTGTCAGTACTGGGATATTAACCCAGGTGCCAGATGTGGGAACTGAACCCATAGCCCTCTGATCTCCCGGCCTCAGAGGTGAGTGTGCTACCTACTGAGCCACTGACACTGATATGTCTCTTCGTAGGTGAGACTAAGCTCTGTGGCAAGATAAACAGTGTGGGGGGCAGGGAGATTAATAAGGGACTTGCAAAAGCTAGAGAGCTGTTCTTAGGTTTGGCAGTTGAAATTCAGTGCCAAAAACTTCAAGGTGATGCATATAGGCAAAGCAACAGGTTTTTTTCTTCTTTTGGTAGAAAACCCAGTCAAATTTTGGAATTTGGACTACCTGCTAAAGCAAAGAATTATATGAAATGTGGCATCTACAAAACTTGGATTTGTCTTATAATTTCTTCCTGTAGTATTTTTCATTTGCTTCATTTAATGCTCTTCATTAAGCCTTCTTTATTCTGATTATTTATAGACATACTAAAAGAATGACAGTAGAATCCTGGTAAAATCCAGACTCTAGACTAGAGATCACCAGTACAACTCTTGAAATTTCAAGCCTTGAAAACAGGGTTTCATTATTTTAATCACTGTAAATCAGTGGCATTGCATATAGGAATCAAAAACCCCAGGACAAAGCAGTGGTTGGAGGGGTAAAGCTGGGCATGATATCTGAGGAAAAAGATCTATGGGTCCTCATCGGTGACTCCCTAAAACAATCAAGCCAGTGTAATAAGGCCTACAGTAAGACAAACAGGACGCTGCGGTGTATGGGAAGGGGTATTAGCAGAAGGAAGGAGGTATTACTACCTTTCTATAGATCACTGGAGAGGCTGCACCTGGAGTATCATGCCCAGTTCTGGAGTCCTCACCTAATCAAACATAAGGACAGACGGGAGACAGTTCAATGTAGGGTGACCAAAATGATTCAGGGCCAGCATGGCAGATCTTATGGGGATCAGCACAAGGCACTGACCATTTACTTTCTGGAAGTCAGACAAGAGAGGAGGGATATGATAGAGTCCTTCAAGTTCCTGAAAGGAATGAACAAGTTAAATTGCGAGGAACTATTTAGCATATGTAGTGGATCAAGAACATGGGAACATAAGTAGATGCTTAGAGGTGCGGAGGATCAAGAGGGAAGTGAGAAAGTTTTATTTTACAGAAAGGGTGGTGGAGCTGTGGAATGATCTCCCAGCTGATGTGGTGGCTGCCACAGCTATCAAGGGTTTCAAACATGGCTGCAACAGGATAAAGGCCTTAGTGGTTGCTCAGGGTGGTATCAATAGGGAAGGGAACATGAGGGTGGATAGTATGGGCTAGAACTCTGTATGGACAATAGGTCCTGGGTTTGTTAGGGTTTTATGGCAGACTGGATGAACCAATGGTCTTTTTCTGCCATCGTTGTCCATGTTTCTATTTTTCCTTAAAGGGAACTGACAACCCAGTGATGTGATTAATGCTGGCACTAGCCTGGGGTTCAAAATCAAATTGGATAGCTGCACGGTATGCATCTACTGTATGTAATGGACCTGACGGATCATAATCCAGACTCATACTAACTAAACTAGAGCAGTCACATCTTTAGCTTACCTTGTAGAGCTTTGGTCTTTCATCCTTTTCAGCTGTGCAAACAGGCATTGACTCAGACAATAGAAAAGTGGTTGCACTCTTAACACAAAGAAAACAATCACAGATATACTGCAAATTGACACACTGTTATTGTATACAAAAAGTGTCTAAAAACAGAAATACAGTACTTTAATGATGTACCAAAACCAGTGAAAAGGGACACCACCAGCAAATACTCCATTGCTTCCATCTACACAAGACTTTCATCAGGGAGTGTAATTTGCTATTAGGCTTCTCATTTATATATCCCATTTTTATGTTTGCTTGCATGTATGTGCAAGAAACATAGTGCCACCATCTGAGTTTTTAGGGTGTGGAACCCTGTCTTCCAATTCAGTCAGCATGTTTGCAGGCACAGCCACAGTTCACCAATGAATGCTGCAGCTGTCTATGACAGCAGTTGAAAATACAGTGCTGTACAGTTGAAAGGGAGAGCTCCACTTCATTGAGCAGTGATAAGATAGTGTTGATTAGCATATTGCCAGCAATCCTGCTTGTATACGTCTCTGCTTTCTCTTCCTTTCTTTTCTTTCTTTTTCCTCATTGGTGCCCAATCCCCCATCGGTTCAATGAACCCCCCCAAAAAAAACAGACTTCCAGTCACCAGGCTGGGAGCCCGCCCGAGCGTGGCACATGTCTGTATGGCCAACGGGGGGTGCCCAATCCCCCCGTCGGCTCCACGGCCCCCCCAAAAAATCTTCCAGCTGCCACTCTTGGAGCCTACCCCAGTGTGGCACAAGTCCTGCATCACCGTCCTCAGCTCCACTGCCCCCCCAAAAAAAGTCTTCCAGCTGCCATGCTGGGAGCACACCCCAGCATGACACAAGTCCCGCGTTGTCCTCCTAAAAAGAAAAGAAACACCAGAAAAGAAAAAAACGGTCCCTCATTGATTGTCTTGCCCCCCAACCAGCGCCCACCCTCTGTACATCCACCTCCCCACACCCCCCTCTCCCCTCAGTCTTACATCCGGTGGCTGGCACGATGATCTTCAGTGGACCGGGAACACGTCTGCACTCTTCAAAGCTGATTGCAAACTGAAGAAATGCCGGTAAGCTGTATAATGGAATAAATAGGGTTTTCTCAACTTTGATGCATATCTCAAGTATGTTTTGGAATTTTGGCACCAAATTTTCAACATGGGATTTTTGGGACCCCTCCTCAGAATTCTGGCACTGTCATGGCATTAATTGGCCCAGTAAGGTGATTTTGCAGTTATTGCATAGAACCACCTTTTGGAACTGATTTATGAAATTACAGTGCCATAGTTCATGAGGTATGCCCCCAAAAACCCTATGTTGAAAATTTGGTGGAAAAATTCCCAAAAATGACTGATTTATGAGCTTGTGTTGCGCATTTCCTCATGCGCTCTTAGGTTCGCAAATTTTTAATATTTTCACTCCAGATTTTCAACATTGCCATTTTACCACACCTCCTTATGAGTAGTACAGCTGTCATTTTTCACATCTCGCCCAAAATGTGTTTCCACGCATGTAGTTCACAAAGGCGCAGTCGGTGTGTGAAATCAATGTTTGGGACAGATTAAGAAAATCACAGTGACACTGTTCATGAGCAGAGGTCTTAAAATGGCTATGTTAAAAATGTTGGTGACAAAAGTCCATAAAATGACTGTGTTATGAGCGAGCATTGCACAGTTTCCACGCACCCTCGTAAGTTCATGAATTTGTAATATTTTCAGTCCAGATTTTCACCAGTGGCATTTTTCCACACTTCCTTATGAACAGTACAGCTGTCATTTTTCACACCATGGCCAAAATGTGTTTTCACACTTCCAGCGCAGAAATGCCTGGTCACTGTGGGAAATTACTGTTTGGGACAGATAAAGAAAATCGCAGTGACACTGTTCATGAGTGGAGGTCCCAAAATGCCTGTGTTGACAATCTGCTGTAAAAAATCCCCAAACTTATTACATTACTGGTGTGCGTTGCACAGTTTCTATGCACACTTGTGACTTCACCTATTTTTTTAATATTTTCACTGCAGAGTTTCAGCATTGCCATTTTTTACACCTCCCCATGAACAGTACAGCTGTCATTTTTCCCATCCTGTTTGAAATGTGTTTTCGCACCTGTGGTGCCAATTGGCGTAGTTGCTGTGCAAAAGCAGCTTTCGGCTAACAAACTGATATTGCCACTGTTCATGAGGTGGGGGTCACAAAAAAGACATGTTGAAAATTTGGAGTGAAAATAGCAACAAACTCCTGAAATGTTAGGGTTTCCAACCATAATGCCCCACCCTGTAGAGAATGACAAGCATCAGGGGTGTGACTTGGGATTCTCACCTGTAATGCTCATACCATTTCACACCCTGCAGCCAGTGAGAGGCACTGAGGTGTGCCATGGACTCTTCGGCCCCAAAGTTCACCCCATTTTCCTATACTGCACCCATCTCACCGTATTTCCTAATGGAATGGGGGTGAACATAAAGGTCAAAGACCCCAAGGCACACCGTGACACTTGTCAGTGTCTGCAGGGTAGTGTGTGGTGACATGGTGTGGTCGTTATGCCTGACAACCCAAAGGCATGCCCCAATGCCTGTCAGTATCTGCAGGGTGGTAGTGGGGTTGGCTTCAGATCAATACTTCACTGCCATTCCTATTATGCAGCTCTGTAACTCCTACACTACCAATGCCAATGCCAGCAAGCAAACATTCAGCATTGACAAATGCTTGTTTAAAGGAGCCATACAACATTGAAAAGCACCTCTGCACTTCAGCATGTTCAGCATGTACTTGAATAAACAAAAGTGGCCTGAATTTCAAAACCCTGTGACTGAAACACAGTGCTTACACTAAAAAAACTGATGCAAGGGGCTCCTTGTGCTACATTATGCATAAGTCCCAATTTGGAAAGGGTGCCTGTGCTGACCGGAGCACCACCTGTGTCAAAGTGGCTTGTGGCATGCCAGCATCATCAGCTGTGCCATGGCAGAAAGGAATCTTGTGGCAGAACCTGGTTGCATCATCCCCTAATGTGGGATTTTGCAAGCCCCACAATGGGCACAGATCTTGGATGTGTGTAGACCAGGCACAGCTGGTCTAATGTTCTGTGCATCACCACTCCGACTGTAGACTGTGATGGTTCCACACTGCTCTCTGCTGTTTGCCCAGTCGCGCCCCCCCCCCACAACAAGCATGACAGTGTCAAAACCCAAGCTGTTTGTGTGAAAAAAAAGCAAACTGTGCCTTACTGCAGGAATTCTGGTTTAATGTCTGCATTTTAAAACAAGCCATCAGAACTATCACTTTGATTCCCTTGCACACAGTGTCATTGTTCACTGCGTATCATAACATGTCATCTGTAGGCCCATACTGAAAATAATGTTCCCTGGCACTGAAAGCCAGCACACTGAATCTGGTGACCTTAGAGACGGAGGTCAGAATTGTATGTCACTGGTCAGGATTTTTCAACCAGATTGAAGCAAATGAGATCCACTCACCAGATATGTGTCTTAATAATTTGCAAGGTTTTTTTGTTGAAAAAGTAATTTTATTTTCTAAATGATGAAAGTTTCACAGTTAAACATACTGCTTCATCATGATCTATTATAAATAAAGAAAAATTCTTCAATTGTATTTTAATTCTTATGGTAAAAGACAATTTAAACATCAAAAAACTCGCTCAAAAGTACACTAAATTAATTTTATGTTAGTTGTGGTGGACAATTTTCACTTAATATGTGTCACATCTATTAAATTAACATTAATTTATGTTTCAATGAAATACACGCACATATATAGATATAGATACGTTTACTGTAGTAAATACAATGAATATGAATTTGTGGTTTATTTATTCATATCTTCATAAAGAAAAAATGTTCCTGTACTTGGAATTATCTTCTACTCAAAACAGGCACATGTGCTAATGAAAGGACAAAAAACATTGTAGGATTTTTACATCTCTACTCTAAAGAAAAACCTTTTTCTGGCTTTCTGTTTAGTTACCTTGTGTAGCGTTTGTATATTTGAGTGCTGTCAGTTTTATCGCATACAGATATCCATTTTCATCTTCTATTACTAGATATAGGAACAACAAAATTCATTTTAATCTTTTTCTTACTATAAAACTGAGTACTGATAGTACAAGTTTAAAGTTTGTTATACCTGAGGGAAGTCCGTGTGTAACAACAACTGTTGTCTATTTTTGTTTCTGAGGCTTCAGGTCTCTATATTTTGTATTCCTAGTATAAACAAAACAAATTTTCAAAGTCACAATTTCTTATTCACATACTTGTTTCATTGCTCTGTGCTTACATTCATCAAGGTACATGTTTTCAATACTGCTGAATTCGTATTTTAAACCAATTTCCTGCATTCACTTTGTTTGTTTGTAGCTCAATTTTTTTACTGGATAGAATTATATTTGTTTTAACAGACTACATCACACAGTCCTCACTCATTTCTGTAATGAGGTTAGATTGCTTACCAAATAAAGCTACAGGCGTGGCTAACAAGATCTCCTTCTCTTATATTTATAAATTTCACAGCTTACCAGCTTCTTTTATGAGCACACACTCCTCTGACATCTTTACAAAGTAAAGGGTACCATTGCTATGTTGGAGCTCTTTATAAAGGTTAGGGCTCTGCCCCTTTGGGTACAACAATCACTTTTATTGGCTAGATCAATTTTCAAGAATTTGGTGCTTATAAATCCATGTAAGATATCATTTTTTCTTGTGACATGGCCAGTAGGGTCAAAATGATTCTTAAACTTTTTTGCCATAAATATTCCCAAACTTCATTTTAGAACTAAGTAGATCATTTTTACTCGTGAATTGTAATACCATACTTTTACTTTAGTAGTTTCTATGTTTTTAAAGCTACAGCAGAGGGCTGAATCAGGACAGTGGCACCACTAGGTAAATGTGGCCCCATGTCTCGACCCACCTGTGTAAACAACACATAGAGGTAGCCATCTCAGAGTTCTCCAGAGGTAACTGCGTGCTGTACATGGTCAGTCCATTCCAAAGGAAATGTTAGGATTTAAACAAAGTGATGTGCATGCAAATCAGATACTATGCATTTATTTCTAAGGACAAGTCAGTCCACAAATTCTGACCACACAATTTCCTCATTAATGCCATATCATTTGTAAAGGGTTCCAAACCTGTCAATTCAAAATGCCTCTCATCTGAGTAGGCTATTTTGGAGGTTGCCCCCCCCCCCGGGGTGGAGTTTCCACTCTTTCCAATCCAATGAAACAAAATGTTGAGAGACTATGTTTACTCTCTAAAAAGTGCTTAGCCACTACTGAGTCTAAGTCACCTCTTCTAATATTGCTACAGTGTTCATTTAACCTTAATTTAAGAGGCCTTGTGGTCTTGCCAATATAATGAAGGTTGCAAGGGCATTTCAAAACATATATCACCTGGTCTGTCTGACATATAATACCTTGCTTGATCTCTACTGTTCATCTCTGCAGGGATTGTAAACTATTTTAGTCTTTCTAGTGCTATTGCAATTTTGGCACTTCCCACATGGGTAGTTGTCAATAATGTTGGTTCTTCCTTCAAAAATGTCATGTCTTGGTTCTGCACTTTTAAACATAGCATGACACAGTCTATCACATAGTGATTTGGTTCTCTTTGCTTTTACTAATGTTTTTTTTCTAAATATCTGTTCACCTAATTGGTTTGCTTTTAATATGTCCCAGTGTTTCAGGATAGATATTTTAATCATGTTAAAATTGTCTGAGTAGTGGAATGATACTGTTATTCTGTTCTGTGTATTGTCTGTTCTTATTTTTGGCTGGAACAACTCCATCCCATTTCTGGTATCACTCTTTTTTTGTGTTTGTCAAAATATTTTCTTCATATCCTCTATCTCTAAATCGGTCTGTCAGTTCACTTGCTGCTTATTGTAGTCATCCTTGTCAGTACAATTTCTTTTCACCCTAATAAACTAGTTGTAGGGTATGTTGTCTTTCATAGACTTTTTGTGGCAACTTTTTGCATGTAGCAAAACATTTCTGTCAGTTGGTTTTCTGTATACATTTGTTGTCAGTGTCATTTTGTCTTTTCTTATTGTTTGGTCTAACAAGTTTACTGTAGATTTATCATAAGTTATCACAAATTATCAGTACAGTTATTAATATATGTATGGAATTCCTGTAATTCCATTTCTGTGCCTTGCCAGATGCACAGACAATCGTCGATGTAGCATTTCCAGCATTTAATGTTTGATTTGTATATGTTGTCAGTATTGTAAATTAATTTTTTTCTTGAAAGAATCCGTAACTATATTGGCATAGCTAGGGACCACAGAGGACCCCATCACTGTGCCTTTGTGTTGCCAGCAGTATTGGTAGGCACAATTTGAAATAATTCTTTGTAAGCACAAGTTCTGCTAGGTCTAAGAGAAATTAATTTTGTGGTGTGCTATCAAGTTCTCTGCTCTAGTTTCTCTCTTAATGCCTTCAAGCCCATCTTGTGGGGGATGCTAGTATATAAATATTTTACATCTAGTGTTACTAGCACACTGTCATCTGTAGTTATTTTTTCTTTCTTTAGGTCTTCCAATAATAAAATGGTGTTTTTACTATCTTTTAAATATGATTGGATTGTAGTTACTAAGGGTTGTAGGAAGTAGTCATTGTAAACTGACAGGGCTTCCAGAGAAGAATCAGCTATGATTGGTCAACCCAGTGGGTCAATTAAGTTCTTATGAATTTTAGGTAAGAGGTAGACTACTGGCATGATAGGATATTTTCTGTATAGTGCTTTCTATCGCAACCTGTAATGTAGACTTCTTCATTTCCAGTATCCAGAAGGCTTTTGATTAAACTTTTAAAATTTTCAGTCGGGTTCTGGTCAGTTTTATTAACATACTGACATACTATAAGCCAGCAGAATAGGCCTAATGGTCTGTCATGTCTGCTTGGTAACTAGCCCCTTAATTGGTGCTCGCTTACCCCCTCCCCTAGCCCCAGAGGGGGTCATCTTCAGCTTCAGTTTTCTCTTGTACCTGTCCCACCCTTTCTTGAAGCCCTCCACTGTGCCCGCTTCCACCAGACTCCCGGGCAGTGCATTCCATGGCTCTACCACCCTCTCAGTGAAGTAATGTCTCCTGCGTTCCCCCCTGTAGTTTCCCCCTCTAGCTTCCACTCATGCCCCCTGGTTGTTCCTCCCCTCTTTAGTCTGAACAGCTCATTGGCTCCACCCTTGCTCATTCCTTTTACATATTTGAAGACCCATATCGTCTCCCCCGTCTATCCTCTCCTTCAGTGAATACAGCCCAAGCTGTTCCAGCCTTTCCTTATAGTGCCTCCCTTCCATGCCCTGAATCATCCTGGTTGCCTTCCTCTGGACCCTTTCCAGCAGTGCTGTGTCCTTCTTGAGGTGAGCTCTCCAGAACTGCACACAGTACTCAAGATGCAGTCTGACCAGGGCACTATACAGAGGGAGGATCATCTCCCTCCTCCTGGACGTTATCCCCCTGGCTATGCAGCCCAGTATCCTGTTTGCTTTTGCTGCCATTCTTCTGCAGTTTTCAGTGTTATTCATTTTGATGTCTACCACCACTCCTAGATCCCCCTCGCTCGATGTAGCTTGCAGTGATCCCACCCCCCCTGGAAGTATACATGGCCTATTCTCGATTCTCTATTCCCATTCTCTATTTCTGAGTTGTCTAAGACATTCTGTCTTATATTTCTCTTTATTCATGATCACTATGCCTCAACCCTTATCTGCATTTTTACTGACTATTGTTGTGTCATTTTCTAAATTTCTCAGTACTCTGAATTCATTCACTGTTAACTTATATGCCTGTCATCTGTCTGTTATGTTTCTTTCCAACCTTTCTAAATCCCTGTCTACTATTTCTGTATATGTAATAATGTTTGGAGGCACTGGTCCTGGTGGGATAAATTTCAATCTATGGTGTAGGTTTAAAAATAATATTTTTCTCTTATTCCGTTCTGATTAATCAGTTGTGTCTACCATTGTTGCAAAAAAATATTTTAGCCTAATTTTTCTATAAAATCTTTGCATGTCAATTTTTAAGTTAAAGAAATTTAGTCTTTCATGGTGGCAGAATGTTAGTCCTAGATTTAGGACATTTACATCTGTTTTGTTTAGTATACGTTTAGACAAATTAAAGATTATATTTGTCCTCCTTTCTAGTGTTTCTGGACTACTCTGTTTCCTATTGTCTCTGGTTCTTGTCCTTCTCTTTGTCTGTGTGCGGATCCAGTGCCTGTGTCTAAATCTCCTCTTTCTGGTTGGTCTCTTTGGTCTTACTGGTAATTTCGCACTCTCTCTAGCCCCTGCTTTCCATTGTCCTCTGTTCCATCGCTCCCTTCCTCTGTACTGGCCTCTCCCCAAAAAAGCCTTGTATCCTTGTTGTGTATTACTCTCTAAGCTGCTATCAGAACTGTACAGGTTACTGTCTGAATCTGGATTAGATGCATATTGCATTTTATATTATGAAAATTGATTATATATGTACACTTTTCCCCTCTTTGTAGTCATTTAAATCATGTATGAATTTTCCCAACTTTTTATCTATCAAGCTGTTCTTATAATCATCTAATGCTTTATTTATTTTGTCTAAAAAGTCTGAGAATTCCTTGATGTCTGGTTTTAAATTATATTGGTCATATATGTTCTTTATTTTTACACTCACATTTGTGAGTTCAATATTTAGAGCTTCTACTAGCAGCAGTAGAAAATCTAAAGAACATTTATTGTGAACTCCATTCCATTTTTTCTCTAGATCATTAGTAGTAAACTGTAAATTTGGTTCTGTTGGGACTCTTAAGCCTCTCGGGATCCGTTTTTGTGTATAATACTTAGTTAATGTAACACTATGCCATACTAATCTAAGCTCTTTTTGCTTAAGATTTTCATACTCATGAATAAGGCAGTTAGTATTTAGTTCACCAGATAACTTTTTCTTACTTGTTATACCTTGAAGTATTCTTTCTTCATCAGTTTTGGTTAAGGGTCTGGGTATGGATTTGTTGTCTGTTATGCCTTTAAGAGATTCGAAGACATCCATAGTTGAAAGAATATATATTTTGGTTTAACAAATCTCAAATACAAAAGGAAAGAAATGACAAATATGCCCAGAATAGTCAATGTGATGTTCAGCTGTTGTGTTTTGTTTTAGGATCAGAGCCGAAAAGTCATGACCTTATGTATTATTTAGTTATATAAATCAGCCACAGCTGTTAAGGTTATAACATATTTTGTCACATCAGTAGAAGTTCTTTCAGGTGTTTATCAAAAAAAGACACCCTTGTTTTCATCATCACAGCACTGCCAAGTTTCCAAAGCTAGACTGAGCCGGCAGAAGTTTTTTTTTTCTTGTTACAGTATGTAAATATAGTAGTTGTTGCTTCAAAAATGTGCATGATAGAAGAATAAACTACATCAGTACATATGAATGGATCTATATCACTAGAGCTATAAATATTTTCCGCTGGGAACATGGTAGGTGAGCTGGCAGCACAGTAGAATCAGAATGGCGCTGGAATATTTGGAAACACTCTTATTCTAATTAAGATTCTGCAAACTCCCCAAAAGTTCTAGCGAAAAAAAATCTTACAATGTAAAAATGAAAATGTTATGCATTATTCATAATAACAAAGTGTATCAGAATCTTGTTAAACTATAAACTGATGGCACTGAAGGTCAAAAAGAGGCTATCCTCCTGCTTCAGTTGCAGTCAGCCTTTAAGTTAACATGTTATTTGCACTAAACATATGAAAAGAGGTACAGCCTGATGCTTAGGCTATCTTTTGGAGATTGGCTGGCAATTAGAGGGGGAGGAAGATCAGAAGGCAGAAGAACAGGTGCATAACAGTGAAAGGAAAGGAAGGGGACTTTTTGTTGTTGGTAGTTTTTTGGCAAGATTTTGAGAAACTGTTCTGAAAGGGGAGGGCATATATGCTCTAAAGAATGTAAACTCAAACCAAACATCTAGCCAAAAAGTTCTAGTTTTGTTCTAAGAACTCAATAGGTAGGCTTTGATTTCTTCCATATCACATCTCCCATCCCTTATAGCAATGTCCTGCTGTTATTGACAGTAAACACTAGACACAGTTGGGGGGGGGGCAAGCAGGCTGGGAAGTTAGCATAGTCATTTATGGCAATGCATATTCTTAAAGATTTCAAGGTTGCTGGCATATGTACGAATACTGTCACTTCAAGCAGGTATCTTGCCAGACCTGGTTCTGCACTTGTGGCCTGCACAAAGTCTGACAGGACAAAGTTCATATAAGTTTTAGAGGCAGTGCCACAGTACAAAGGATCTGGCTCATTGGGAATCATGCTCTGTGGGTGCATGGCCCATTCAGGAGTAGTGTTGATTGGGGATACACCTTACGTGGTGCATTTCTGAAGTTCAGTAGCCATCACACACAATGAGAGTGGTAGTTACACATGTTGATCTCCAGACCATAGGATGCATCTGCCTGTCATGCTGCTGTGCCCACCAGGACATGCTAATGTGGTACTGGGAGAATGTGCCCAGCATGTGGTGTTGAAGGTGGTGGTGGGGGAGACTGCTGTACTTCCCTGGCACTAATCACACGCAATGTGTGGTAAACAATCCATGGGTTGCTGGCTGCACATCATATCCAAGTACAACTACAAACCTTATGTGCATTGGGCACAGCATCCTACACTTCACACTACACAGCATTGCTTGCAGTACTATACATGGCACTGCCTCTGGTGTTGCAGCCCATGAAGCAATTTTACGTGTACCAGCCTGACAGGGAGTACAGTGCTGGACATGGCACATCTATGGCTGCACTCACTGACACACGTGTACTCCCCAGATGGACTTGCAGGGACTGTCGCAACGGTGTATCTGTCTGCATGACCTTGGCATCTGTCTTATCTGTCTAGCCATGTTGAACAAATGACTGTGGGCTAGTTCTGCTGCCACACCACTGGCATACCTCCATACATCTCCTGTGGTTGGCATGTTGCAACACCACTATGTGTGGGGAGGTGGATGGGTGAGTGGCCCGCAGGGGTGGAGGACATGAGGTTGGCTGGGAATTGCCCTACCCCACATAGTTGCCACATACTACAGCCATGTGACAATATGGGGTCTGCAAGGCTGCAACCTAACATCTGTCATGAGACAGTGAACCACTTGATAGCTGTTGGCACCATCCCATGGACACCCTCATTGTGGGTACACATGGAAAGCCCACAACAGTGGCATGCAAACTAAGGCTGCCCTGTTGCTTATTGTACTGTCATACTTACTGTAAAAGCACCAGAGACCTATCCTGTCAAATGCCATATTGGCACCTGTACATGGGGAATCACATGTAGGTGGCCACGGACTGCTGACTCCCACTGAGTGTTGCAGAGGTGTACAGCAGCCAATAATGGCTTATTTGCCATCATGGTACCAGTGTGTTATCCTGGGTCCCACCATGGTGCACTGTCTGGGCTAACTTTCCCACGGTCAGGAGCTGCCAGTGGCCTCTTTCAAACCCCTCTCATGTACCATTTGTTTGATGCATGGATGTGGTCACAACACCTTTGGGGTGTTTGATCTTGGCAACCCTCCTGTACCAGAATCTGGTACAGGGTCCCTGGTAAAACAGCCAAAGGAACCACTCCACTCTCTAGTGCCTGTGCTTCCATGCAAAATATATAGCACTGATAAACAAAAACATGGGCACCTGGCCTGGTGCACACATTTTTGTTTACAGGGTCCCTGAACAATTTTTTGGATGTTAATCTGGCTCTCAAATACTGTACTTCACAATGCACTTTACTGCAGAAGTGAAACATCTGCCCCTTACAAGAGGTGTAAAGTCAAAGGCTCCCCCACAGACTGGATCATGCCTCCCCTTCTCACCGTCATGCAGACCCGAGACAATCTATGATGTAGGGCCAAAGACATCGGAGCTCCCACTTATCTAAACAAATACAAGGAAGCTCAAAACAAGTGCACCAGGGCAATAAGAGCTGCAAAGACAGATTTCTACAAAGCCCAGTTTAGAGACAGCCATGGTAATAACCAAAATTTCTGGGCTGCCCTAAAAGAACTAATGGGAAAAAGTAGTAAGGCCCCACCAAGCATGCTATGCACCCCCAGAGGTGTGGTCACCTCCCCAACAGACATAGCCGAAGCATTTTATAGAGCCTTCACTGATCTAAGTTCACTGCTACCTGCCAATCTGCCCCACTCACAAATGGCTGGGGAGGTCCTCAAGGACACCGGCCCAACCACCCCTAAATTTTACTTCAGGAAGCCATCAAATACATTAAGTGAGCTCTGGCTAAAACCAGAATTGGGAGTGATGGGGTTGACATGAAGCTGTTAGCTATAGCCCTGAACAAAGTAGCTCCACCCCTTCAAAACTCTTCAACCTGTCACTGAGTTTCTCCCAGTTTCCCCAGGTCTGGAAGAAAGCAACTGTTACACCTGCTTATAAGAATGGGGCATCTCAAATGTCATTAACTACAGGACTATCTCAATTCTGTCCCCTCTGTCTAAAGCACTAGAAAGAATGATGTCAGATCAGCTCATGGAGTATTTAAACAAGTATAACCTAATATGCACATGACAACATGGATTTAGAAAGCAGCACAATACAGTCTCAGCTCTTACTGAGTACACCAAATCTCTCCACGAGACCCTGGAGAAAGGGCAAGTAGTTTGTGCTATCTACATAGACTTAACAAAAACGTTCAGTCTCATGGACCACCCATTGCTACTCATGAAGTTACACTCTATTGGCA
Organism: Neoceratodus forsteri; assembly: GCA_016271365.2. NCBI lineage: Eukaryota > Metazoa > Chordata > Ceratodontiformes > Ceratodontidae > Neoceratodus > Neoceratodus forsteri. Next base: position 117,565,157 of record CM028136.1, on the reverse strand, counting down.
TCTCTAAGGAAGTTGAGTGGTTGTTCAGGTGCTACCTTGCAGCTCAATCACAAAGAGTGAATATAAACCGGGTCCTCTCAAGTGATAGAAGTGTTACAGTGGGGGTCCCACAGGGGTTAATCTTGGGTCCCTACTTTTCAGTCTGTTTATCAAAGGTCTGCCTAAAGTGAGTAATAGGGCAAAGATGCTGCTCTACGTAGATGATTTGGTGATATACTGCTGCAGCCCTCCACACAACAACCTTACTCAAGAACTCCAGCACAGTTCTGAGACCCTAGAATCTTGGTTTAAGTACAATAAACTTGTTCTTAACTATAAAAAAATAAAACTATGATATTCACAGTGGCACACCTTAAGACTAGATCAACTCCTATTAACTTAAACAAGGCACTGGGTGCCCAATTGGAACAAGTAAAAACCTTTAGATACCTGGGTGTTATCCTAGATGACACTCTTATCATTCAAAGAACATGTGGACAACATTGTACAGATCAGTAATAGGAAGCTGAGTGCATTCTTTAGACAGAGGCTGAATCTAACTGGTGAAGCTAAATGCCTGGCAGTATCCAGATCTGTGTTCTCATTTATCGACTATGGTCTCCCAATCTTTGGGTCAGCCTCTGACATGGTTTTAGACAGAGTCAGGTTGCTGCTGAATAAAGCATGCCGCTTTGTAACTGGGTTGCATAAATACACAAACACTTGTAATCTGAATGGTCTCACTAACTGGCTCTCCTATCAAACAATCCCACTAGCCAAGAAAGCACTTCTAGTCCTTACACCACCCAACATTACCTCCCTATTTAGGCCTGTCCATAACAACTACACCACATGGAGCATAACCTGGCAGGCCCTCATAATCCCATCATGAAGAACGAGCATTGGTCAGCGCTCCTTTACTAAAAGGGCAGCCATGTGGTTAATGAACTCTCTGACAGCATTACCCGTCTACCCAAGATCTAACAATTTAATTGGGCCCTCATGGCTAGCATGGCCCAGAACTCAGTATGCCACTGTATTGACCTAACTGGAACTGCAGAGGTGACAGCATCTCTGAGCTTACTGTATTCTGTGCTATTATCTGATCTTCCACATATGTTAACATGATTGTATAATATTGTATCACATAGTACCTCAACTTTGTGTAAATGGGTTATTTATTTGTATAGCGTTTCAGACATATTTATGTCTACCTTATGTAACCACTTGTCCTGTGGCGAGGCTCCCCTTGTGTGGATGAATCTAAACCTGTATTGTCTACTGTTTTGTTCTCCTATGACATGGAACCTTTGCAAACAAGCAGTTTAGCTCAAAGATTGTTTCTGATTATTTTCAATAAACAATAAAAAAAACAATACACAGGCCCTTTGATAATTGAGCTCAATGTTTCAGCTCTTACAGTTAACTAGAGAATACATTTTTTATTTCTTAAGTTTTCCTTTTCAGGATTTAAACCACATCTAAGTAGCCTGTCAAAAAATGTGTCTGAAAATTATTTGATGGCCCTTTACTGATATTATCATGCCTTTGCTTATGACATCATAGTGTGCACCATGACAACAGACTGTGATGTCACAAACTGCAATAGTGAGGTAAGTAGAGAACAGTCTGAGTTTTCTGAAAGGCATAGTGAAATGAGTACTGCATTACCTGAAATAATTTATAGATCTATAACAAAAAAAAAACTAGAAACACTAAAGTTGAATAAAGTTATAAATATAATAGTTGTACCCATTTTATTTAGTAGAGCCATGGGGGATATTCAAAGGTTTGTGCGGGCACAAACCGGTGTTTGCCCACACAAACCAGGTTTCGCTTTGAAGCCCAATACTGAAAAGGCTCGGTTGTGCTGGCAAACGGATAGCGAATGCATAAGCCAAAAGCAAAAGGGGGGGGTATACAAATGGTGTGGTGGGGACAAGAATATCTGTGCAAGCTGATATTCAGCAGATTTGTGGGTGCAAAAGGGTTTTGCGTGGTCCTTTTGTGCTGTGCAAGTGCTGCCTAAGAAATCCTCCTTTTACTCCACGGAACCTGAGCGGCTACCAGAGGTAATGCAGCCAACCTGCTGGTTGGCCATGGGGGAAGCATACCGGCCCCTGTGGTCCATGGTACCCCCAATCGCCAGCCCCTACTTTGGAAAAAATAGCATTCCAGGTGGTAGTGGTATCCCGCATCCCTTGAATCAGCAGTCCCTACCATTAAAAAAAAAAATTTCCTGGTGGTAGTGGTCCCCCCTGCACTCTGATTGCCAGTCTGTATCATTAATGAAAAGAATCCCTGGTGGCAATGATTCCCCTGCTCTAAGACTGGCCCTAGCTATTCCGGGGCCTTGTGTGATCCTCCTTGCTGGGGCTAGAGGTAGGCAAGCCAGAGCAGGCTCGAGCCTGGCTCATGCTTAGTCTCTGTCTCAGCTCAGCTCAACCTCTATAAGCAACTGAAAGCCAAGGTCAAGCCAAGCCAGTTATGGAAAAAGCATGGATTTTAGTCAGCCTGAGCAGTTAGCATGGTGTTGGAAACATGCAATTGTTATGTAGAGAACAGTCTGCAGTAGCCAGAGCTCAGCTCATGTTTTGGCTTGTAGAGTCAAGCCAGACCCCTGACTCAGCTCTGGCTTGGCTCTAAGTGAAAAATTCCTGGCTTGTCCGTCTATAGTTGGGGCCCCATACCAGAAGTCATGAAGTCCCCAAGGAACATCCTCCTCCCTATCATGGCTTTCCTGTAGCTTAATTTTTAGCTACTTTTGTTCCATTTTTGCACTTTACTTACAGGACCAGGAAGAAGGAGGCCAACTGGACAGCTGAGTTTTTGGGGACCCCTCTGCTCTTGGGGCCTCTGTGTGAATGCACAATTCACAGCCCCTAAGGATGGCTCTGCCCCCCCAATCACCAGTCCCTATCAGTAAAAAAAAAAGAATCCTTACTGGTAGTGGTCCCCTCCCACCCTCAGATCACCAGCCCCTATCATTAAAGAACAGAAAGCCTGTTGGTAGTGCCCCCCCCATCTCCAATCCCTTCTATTAAAGAAAAGAATAGCTAGTTGTACTGGTCCCTTCACCCTCCGATCACCAGCCCCAAAGAAAACATACTGTTCTCTGATGGTTGTGGTTACCCCCCCACCCTCAGCTTGCCAGCCCCTTACTGGAAAACTGAATCAATAATGCTAGTCATACCCTCCCCAGCGCTAATCAGTAGCCCAGAATTATATATAAAAAAAAAATCCTGGCATCCTGTGCTCAATCCTCCCTGCAGCACCTGGCACCCCCCCACTCACCCTTTCAGTATCCTTGGTGCTAGGTGCATAGAGTGTTTAACTGTACTCACTCCTCACACTTCCTCGGCTGTCCACAGTATGTTCAGGCAGAGAGTGTGCCTCTTATTTACAGGAGAGGACACATCACCCTGTCCTATAAATAAGAGGCTTGCTCCCTACCTAGACATATGGTGGCCTGCCGAGGAAGTGTGAGGAGGGCTGTACCGATCACCATATGCACCTTGTACCAGGTACACCAATGGGATGCTTTGGGGGGTGCCCAATGCCACAGAGAGGTGTACCACTTGAAACCGAGGAGAGTATTTTTTATAATTTTAATCTGGTGATCAGCAGAAGGGGGGACCACTAATACCAGGGATTCTGCTTTTAGGCGAGGGGCTGGTGAGTGGAGGAAGGGGGGACCACTACCACCAGGGAATATTATGTTTTCTTTTGGGACTGACAATCAGAGGGAGGGGGGCCACTACCACTACAGAATATTATTTATTCTTTGAGGCCGGTGATCAGAGGGAGGGGGGAACCACTGCCATCAGGGAATACTATTTTTTCTTTGAGGGCTGGTGATCAGAGGAAGGGAGGACCAGAAGCACTAGGGATGACTAGTGATGCCATGGATGGGGGGGAGGCAGTGCTGTGCTGCCTGCCTCCACTACCCATACAAATGGGCCCATAATAGGCATGCAAATGGCCCCTTAAAGCCTTGCATGCCCAATGGGCTCATTTGCATGGGTATCTTTGAAAAATGTTGATAGCACTACGGTGCTATCAACTTTTATAGACAACTTCAGGATCCATGTCGTGGTGGTGGTACCTGACTTAGCACTTCATTGATATGGCCCTATATTCAGTCAAGTAGTCCTTGACTGAATATACCATCCTGGGACCTCTGGGCAAGTGCAAAGTGCAGTGCGAATATCTGCAGTACCCTTTGTGCCTTACTGAATATCGAGCCTCAGAACTTTAAAGTTAAATTTATTAAACAACATTCATTAAGCAGAAAATTGCTTTAACCTAAATGGGTATCCAAATAAACAGTAGTAAAGAATCTTTATTTTATGACAGGATAAAAACTATTAATGCCACTATGGTCCTATTTTCAAAGTTGTCTTGTGTATAGATAGTTTACATTAGTTTCAGTAGATAGAGTAACAATATCAAAATGTATATACTACAAACATTCTGACAAAGACCATTTTAATTTATCTGTGGTAGAATGTTTTAACCCCTGCTAAAGACATACAGTATATCTGATTTAATAGCAATTACAGGTCTCAGTAAGTTCAGATTATAATGCTAATTTAAACTTGGAAAATGTTTGACTTGCTCTGATTTCTGGAGAGAGTGAGGGAATTCCAAATTTCAGAAATGTTGTATTCTAGGCACGTTGTCACTGGATGCCCATTTCCTCCAAAAAATTGACTACCACACAGGGTTGGATGCTTAGTCAGCAGACTTTCTGGAACTAAAACTTAAACATACACCTTTTTATGTCTTTTTACATATCACTTAACATACCACTTCCCAAACTTTTAACATTCAACCTTTAATATTTGCCAACTTACATTCTGAGCAACCCTTGATTTCTCCTTCAACAATGCTCCAATGCACACTCAAATATGCTGTGCCCACCCCACCCCAGAATGCACACCCAGGGGATGGCGTGGTTGAAATGTTCTTCTCTGTTCTTGGTGTACACCCAGGCCGTGACACCCCCCATCCACTCCCATTCCCTATCCCCTCTTTTTCTTCCTTCCTTCCTTTTTGGAAATTCCATATCTGCCACCTCCAGGCCCAGCCATGCAATGCTGTCCACCTTCAGCATATCCGACCTAGCCAATCCCTTCCATTTCCATTTCCATGTTGAATGCCTCTTTTTAGGGAGGGGGTGGGTCAATCTGGGACACTTTCCACAGGTCCCATCACTTTGATGAACTCTGTGATGGCCTCCCTGTCCACCAATCCCTACACTCTTTTTCTTTCTTCATCCCCTTCAGTACCAGCCTACTTCCCATCTCTATTGCTCCCTCTCTTCTTCCTCCCTTCTTCCCTATCCTGCCTGACCTGCACACGAAGGTGACCAATGACATTCTAGTTCTCCAGTTTAAGCTGGTGATCCATTTTTATACTGGACCCCTTCTACCCCAAAAAACAAATCACCACTCACTGTTGGGTGATAAGTCCTCAGACTTTATTGAACCAAGACTTAAACATGCACCTTTCTTTGTTTCATATTACATCTCTATTCCTAAACTTTTAAAATTCAACCTTAAATATCTTCCAACATATATCCCGAGCAACCCTTCCTGCTCCCTTCAGTTTGCTCTGAGGCACACCTGAGCATGCTTCCTCTCTGAATGCACACCTGGGGGATGGTAACGTTAAAATCATCTTCTCCAGCCTAGGAACTGCTCCTCCTCCTCCTCCCCATTTCTTCTTCCACTAGCCCACCTCTTGCTACTACAATAAATGTTGGGCTCCCCCCATGTAGCCCCTGCCACTGTTCCAGTGTAGAGGTGGGTGAAGTCCGTGAAGCAATTCAAGGAGTAATGCAGAATCCGTGAAGTAATCCCGCAATGTGAAGCGGAGTACTTCGGATCATAATGAGGAATGCAAAGTCCATTGCTAACAATGACTTCACGTTACTCCATATTCCCCCAACCACTTCTGCATGAATTTTAATGCGAAGTAAATAGGAATCAATGTACTTCTCATCACTTTGCCTTGCCATTGAGCTTGAAGGTAAATTTTGCAGTGATTCATGGGATTGCAGGTCACATGGACTCTAGATTGTTCTACACAGCCTCAGTTCTGTATAGTGTGTGTGCAGCGGTAGCTAGAGACAGCTTGCTGTCAGAGCTCTGCCATTCAAACCCTCTAAAAGCTGTTAAAAAAGCCTTTTTGAGCCATTTGTTTTGCTCAAAATTTAGTTCATTGATTATAGGAAACCATTCTGTGCTCATATCATTTAAAGTTTATTGTTTGTGTGTGGATTTTGAATGTTAATTTGAACATTCAGTCTGTGCACTGACAGACTCTTGAAGCATGCTGTGGGGGAGGGTCGTATCTGTGGTGGAGGTAGATTAACTGGGAGAAAAAGGCAGTCTTTCTGTTTTGGTTGTATTTTTCTTGTATAACTGTTAATGTACACACAGTAATATTTTCAGTAATTCTTGAATTTTTTTGCTGATTGTTGTGGTGCAGCAGTGCATAATTTCAGTTTGTTTAAAAGATTTGGTTCTATTACTGAAGTTTTCAATTTGCTACGCATTACTTGTAGTGTGTGTGCGACATGTGCAATCAAATCAGACACATTTTATTGTGCCACAGACTAATTGCAGCAGTGTGAACCTGCTATCCACCACAGCTGCGTGATTTTGTATTGCTTTGTGGTATCTTGGTTTTGGACCATTACTGAAGTGCACTGCACCCCCACCAACTGGCAAAAGGTATTCTTTTCCAGATTGGATTGTGACTTGAGAGCACTGGTTAAGATGTTGTGACTTTGTGTCTGCAACTCTTTTCGATTGCACAGTGCAGTCTTAAACTGTCTCTGCTTTTGCATCTTTTTAGTGCCCAATCTCCATCTGCAAGCCACAGTTGTTGTTTTTTGGGGCTTCACATCCACCGGCCCAGACTGAAAGTTCAGAAATCTAAATTTGTTTAGAATTTTCATGGTGATCCCCAAAAATGCCTGCAAAGAGACGTGCAAGCAAAGCTGTTTCTGGCCATGGCACTGCTGCTCATGGCAAGATTGTCCGTGGGCATGGTAGTACACAGAAGTGCACAATTGATGTCAGTAAAGGGATTTCTATATCAATGTTTTTTACAGAGCAATCTGTAGCTTCACTCATAGTTGAAGGAGATGATGTTGTCCCAGCTGGTGGAGTTAGTGCAGTTTCAGCTGGCATGAGTATTGCTGCCTCAAGTTCCACCTCTGACCAGTTAACCATTTCAAAAAATATAGTTGAGTCTAAAGCTATGACTGACAGTGCATATGATGTCATACTCCCCATTAACATCCCCATGGTAGCTGAACATGATTCTGATCCTGGCAACGATAACTCACAATGTCACATTTCTTCCAGCATTGTTGAAGTCATGCCTTTGCCATCCAATTATTCAAAGTCTGGCGCAAGAATATCGGGTGATGATGATGCTGTGGTTAGAACATGTTCTCCACATGACAGCATCCAAGCTGAAAATGTGGATGTGGATGATGTTGATGAATATGATGATTATGTCAGTGACCCTTGTTGGGAACCAGAGAGAAAAAGAAAGTCAAGGTGGCTGTGTCTGGGTCTGTTGGCATTAAATCCCCCCCTCCTCAAAAAATTTGTGATTTAGTGGTTCCTGTTGATGATAATGATGATGACCCAGTAATAATCATAGGTAGTCATGGTGGTCAGTTGGAGTCCAAGTATGCCCGGCCTGAAAAATCATATAGCACACCCCCCATGTCAGGGGTTAAAAAACCAGAGTCCAATAAACAGCATCAGGGACATGTTAAAAGTACGGGATCACTATCCTTTGTTTGTGTTTGAGATGTTTTTGTCCAAGATGCAAATGATGAGTCTGTTGCAATCTGTCAGCTTTGCCATGTACGTGTGAGTCGAGGTAAAAAGGGGGTCATCTGAGCACAGGGGGGCCAGCATACACATCTTAAAACAGGCACATGGCACTGTAGACCCGGCACCAGATGGCAGCTAATGTCATAGTTGGGCATTCACACTCGTCATCAACTTTACTGAGCATGTTATCCCCTTTCATGAGTATAAGGCCAAGTAGGAATGTCTGCAGTAGTGATGAAATAGCACCAGATGATTACTACAGGCATGATGAGGGGGAGAATTATGATTTAGAAATCTTGTCAAGTGGTGGTCAGAGTAGCAGTGGTGGTGGTGGTGGTCAATGCAGTATATCTAGTGCAAGAGGTACATCAACCCCTGTATGTAAAATGGGGAAAGTAACTTCATTTGTGGACTTGTCACCTGAGCACCCCTCTTCATCACACGTCCACACCTCACCTCCGACCATTCACAGAGCAGAGCAGAACCATTTGTCACATCCCATGCAAAATGTGTAAGTCAGCCCATGCTGGAGAGTGTTTTTGCCCGTAACCTCCTGCCTGCCAGCCTGAAGCATGTGACCTATGCTGTGTAAGCCATGTGATGTGTGTGGGCTGCCTGCAAATTCTCACTCCGCCATAAAGCGAAATAAGGTGGAGTGCACAATACAAAGTCATTACATCACAAAGTGGCAAAGTGAGGGGTTAAAATGGGCACTTCGCATAGCGGAATACTAATGAGAAGTGGCCAGTTTGAGTCCACTTCACGGGTGGAATTTTACTTTGCTGCATCTCTATTCCAGTGCTCCTTCCAACTGTAGGTTGAAAATGTCAAACCAGTTTCTGACAAATAAACCCTAATTGGCCTGTATAAATTGGCACACTCCTGAAAGATATCTGGATGTGTTATGACCATACCCTCCCAGATCATTGACTATCACTGTTGTCTTACTGTTCAGCCTCTTTCTTGCCTCATCCACCTCTTTTTGATTCCCTGCATTCCACCAAACCTGCCTTGATCTTATATTGCACTTCTCAATCATTACCCAGGCCATATTGTCCAAATTGTTCCTAGATTCCCTTTTATTTCTCACATTACATCCACCCATAGCCTCTCCCCTAAGTCATTTCCTTCCAAATGTATAACACTCACATCTGGTTGTAATACATTTTGAGTCTTTGGTAACTGGGTAAGGCCCACTAGGCACAAGTGCCTGTTTTTAGGGGCGACCTGGGAGCACTGGGAAGGTTAATTAACTTGCTCAGAGTAACACAATATGCAAGTGGAGGTTGTGGGAATCAAACCCAGGACTGCTGGATGTACCAAGCTCCTTCACAGCTCATTACTCTAACCTCTAGGCTATATTGCCAGCCCCCTTCAACCTTCACCTTCATATCCATAATTACTGGTATTTAGCTGATGTCACCTCATCCTCTTGATGCCCTACCAGTGGACTACTGCTGCTCTGAGGTTCAGTCTTAGCTTTCACCCTACAGGCTAAATCATTGTTTTTGTCTCAGCCCAGTAAATGAACAAGTGGTTGCATCTCCAAACATTTTATAGTGATGCTAGTTCTGAAGGAGACAAAACAGTGTATTCCACCAAATTCCTGATATCGGACTTCTAGCATCCTGACTCCCCTCTTTGCACTTCCTTTTTCTGTTCTTACAACAAATCTCTGATGACTGCCACTGATGCTACACTGATTCTAAAGGGGTGGTGGAAAAATACCCTTGCATCCTCCTCTGTAAAAGTCATTGCTATCTGCAGGACTGCTGTCACCTGATACTGGATAACTAGATGCCCATCCCTTTGGATGGACAGTGCCCCCCCCATTATTTTTGTCTCCAAAACATAACAATAGCTGTATGTATGTCACAAATGTTGACGCATCCCCTTTCCTCAAGATCCTCTATTGAACCTGTCCCCTTTTAGTCTGTCTCTGATCTATCCAGGTATATTTACACCCCCCCAACCTTACATCACACATATCCAACTTACATCTTACTTCCCACTCTTTATGTGGAATGACCTCGGTCACCCTGAAAGCACCTTGAAACATGACTAGGAAAATTTCCTTGAATTAACTTGATTCATAGTGCATTATACACATTTTTCATAGTGCCCCCAATATCCTGTACAGAAAGCCCTCCATGATAGGCCTCTGGCTATCTGTACTTTTTTCTTTCACTCCTTGCCACCCTTGCATCATCTTCCTGACCACTTGGGACTGTCAAGGATCTTCCCAACCTTTTAATCTGCTAATCAATGAAAGGGCTGCCAGGTGCCATATGTCATGGAATGCACCCTCCCTGCATCCCACAGCTTTACCACAAAATGTATGACCTGCCCAACCAATATCAACCCACTTAGTTCCATGCCAGTTTTCACCCTGGACCCCTGAAATGTCCTCAGGTATCCCGTGTATCCCTCATAGTCATTGCCAACCATGATTTCCAAAAAGCAGTTGGGCTCTCTTCACCCAATTTCCCATAAGTGACAGATACTGCCATTTCCTCTGCATCTGCCCCTGTGCCAACTCCTACAACCTGTCCATCTGGAGTTGAGAATAACTATCAGCCACCCCATTATTTACCCTCTCTATGGGCTTTGCCTTAAAGGACATGAAGATCTGCAGTCCCCTGAGCACCAACTGCTCAGTTGACACATGTGAAAATGGGAATACTTCTCACATGTGAAAATGGGCAGTTTCAGCCCATATGCTAACAAGTATAGAAAAATAAATCAAATCAAATCAAACTGCCATACTACCTTCAACACAGTCCCTGAATTCACTGACTGTTTATTTAGAACCTTCATCACCACTTGGTTATCGCAAAAAAATTACACCTTTTGCTTCCAGAGCTATTCCTCCTATACCACTGCAGCTACCCATATTGGGACTATCTCCATTAATATAATATGAACATACAAACATATGAATTTGCTAGCAGAAACAGGCCACATGGTCTATCAAGTCTGCTTGAGTGTGCAGCTAGCACCCTTACCTTGAAGCTGCCCCACCCCTCCCTTTTCATGGTTATCCCCTTCCCCCACCCTGTAATATCTTTAGTAAGCTCCATCTGTTTTCAGGCCTCTGGTCATTCCTCACTATCCACTTACCCTGGAAGTATTCTTTGAGCTTTTGTGCCCCAGCTGCATCTGAATATAGTTCCAGGTTGCTGTTGCAATTTGTCCTGCAAAAAATCACCCCACTGAACCTTATAAAAACATCTCCCATACTGTCAAATCCTCCCTTACCTACTTGGTAATATGATATCAACCCAGTGGTGCAGCCTTTTGCTTTCCATATTGTCCAGGCTAACCTGCATGTGAATGTCCTGCTGGAGGCACTTGCATGGCAGAAGTTGAGGTGCCTCAACAGCTGCTGCACCATGAGCAATGGAACTCTCTTTTTGCACATTACTCTTGTCAACAGCTCACTCAGCTTCTGCTCCTTGTTAGAAGACAAACAGAATTGGCCCTCATCCATGTCTACCTTGATACCTCAAAATTCCAGCACCTTAGCTGGGTTTACTATTGTGTCCACTGACCACAGAATGCCTTAATGCCCACATGGTCCCCCTTAAACTCCCTAGCATACTTCTGGCTCCTACTTCACTTTCCCCCCACAAATATGAAGTCATCCAGGTAGTGTACCACCTCCCAGCTGCTGCTCCATTCCTAGAATTCCCATTCCAGCCATATGCTGAATGTCTTGAAAGTGGCTTATGCTGTCAAGCATCCTATAGGCAATACCTTGTTGAAATAGTACTTCCTTTCAAACTGAAAACCCAACAAATCTCAATCTTCAGGCCTGACGGTAGCAACCTTAAAATTGATTCAATGTAATTTTTTGCTACCCATGAGTTGGCCCTTTATTTTATAACTTCTACTCTTAAGTCCAGTTTTGCGTATAAATCCATACACTTTTCTTCCTAATATACTTTTTCACTCTCTCTCTGTCTGGAGATGATAAATGGTGTATTGTCCAGAAATTACCTGCTTCCTTTTTTGGTACCATACCTGGAGGAGAAACCTATGATTAGAGATTCACCAAAAGGTCCCTGTACTCCACTCACCTCCATCACCTTCTTGATGTTAGCCCCCCCCATGCCCTTCTACAGCATCAGTAGTGCTCCCCAAATCCAGATAACCTTCCAGAATTTCCAAGAGCCTCCTCCTATCAGTCAGTGTCCATGCCAAATGAAGCCATGTCCTACCCCCAGATGTGTCTTGTCCATGCTAGTGCTTACCATTACTTTGAAAACCAAAAATCCTCCCTCTTCCCCTCTGCCTGAAATCCCCTCAGCCTCCTAGGTCCCCCTTAAAAGTACTGCACAATTCCTATGTATCTGTATCTGATCACTGGGTGCTGCTGCACACATTTCAAGCATGCAAGCATAAAATTATAATTTTCTGATGTGCATTGTGCCTTATTATACCCATAGCAGGACTTGCCTTGCCTCCCTCTGAGCATCCTCACTTGATTGTCAACACCCTATCTGAACTGCACAGTCATGGTTTCAAACCAAGTGTCTGGATGCATGGTGTCGAGTTGTATGTTCCTGTGGAATGCCATCCTCTGCCTATATTTCTCATCATAGAACAGCCATCCAACCCCATCCCCCCAGCTTACAGGCACTGCACAGTCAGAGAATATGCTAATAGGTAAGTGAATGTTTTTGCAGTAGGGTAGCACTGAAATAAGTGAAGCTGGTCAATCAGGCCTCCATAGTTTTCCTTGTATACCCTTTTTCCTCTTGCTGTTTCCATAACAACACTAAAGCTGCTACCATCTCTTTTCTTATGTTGGCTCGCGCTTGTGCGCCAGCCAACATATTGCAGTAGTAGCAGATTTGGAGGTGCGGTCACTGTGGGCTAATGCAGGGCACAGATCAGTAGGTGCATCCCTCATTCCCCAGTAAGCCAGCATGCAGGCACTGACACCAGCAATATGTAGCGTGGCCACCAAATGTAACAAAAGTGCCACTGCAATGAGAGGCAAGCTCGTCATGCAGCTGCACAATAACACGCCTCCCGATGTGGCCTTCCTGGTGAAGCATTCCTCTAAACATGGTGCCTCAACCCAGTTAATGTGCCGACAGGGGAGCCCACTCCCCTTCGGCATAATGGCCCCCTCCTATTTCAATTGTGTACCGAGGGGGTGCCCAATCCCCCTCGGCATCATGTGCCCCCCACAGTCTTTCTTTGCTGGCAGGGGCCCAATCCCCGTCAGCTTCAGCCCCCTGTTCCCAGATCAATCTGCCAATGGGGAAACCCACTCCACATCACAATTAATGTCTCTCCCCCATTTGCTGTGTGCTGAGGGCGGTGCCCAATCCCCCTCGGCTCTTGCACCTCTCCACACTGGGTATGTGCTAACGGGGGTGCCCAATCTCGCATCAGCTACAGTACCCCCAAAAACACTCAGGTGGCATGCTAGGAGCCCACCCCAGTGTGCCAAATGCTCCTGTAAAAAAAAATCCCGCAATGTTTTTCTTTTTTTTTTAAACCTGTAAACCAGAAAACGGTCGCTCTTCGAGTCCGGTGGCCCTACCCTAACCCGCACCCACCCTCTGTGCACTCTGCCTCCCAACACCATCCCCTCATCCCATACTTACCTCCGGAGCCCAGCACGATGATCTTCGGTGGATCAGGAACATGTCTGCACTCTTAAAAGCCGACCGCGAACTGAAGAAATGCTGTTTAATGGCATAAATAGGGTTTTTCCAACTTTGGTGCATATCTCGGTTATTTTTGGGAATTTTGATACCAACTTTTCAACATGGGATTATCAGGACCCCTCCTCATGAATTCAGTCACTGTTATGGCTTTATTCAGTCCTGAAAGGTGCGTTTGTGGTCACTGTGCGGAATCACCTTTTAGGACAGTATAGGCAGGGCAGTATAGCGCAGAGGTTTAGGGCTCTGAGCTGCAAACCTGGAGACCTATGTTTGAATCCCACAGCCTCCACTTGCATACTGTGTGACCCTGAGCAAGTCACTTAACTTCCATGTGCTCCCAGGTCGCACCTGGAAACAAGCTTTGGCTTAGTGTGCCTTTCCTGGTTAAACAATTTCCCCCTTCCCCTTTCCCTTTCCAGGACCAATTAATGAAATGACAGTGCCACTGTTCATAAGGTGGGCTCTCAAAAAGCGTATGTTGCAAATTTAGTGAAAAAATCCAAAAAGGACTGTTTTACGAGTGCACGTTGCGCAGTTTCCATGCATGCTCGTAACTTCGTGAATTTGTAATATTTTCATTCCAGATTTTCAACACTGGCATCTTTGCACACCTCCTTATGAACCATACAGCTGTAATTTTACATATCTTGGCTGCAATGTGTTTTCACACTTCCAGCGCTGAATAGCACGGTTGCTGCGGGAAATCAGTTTTAGGAACAGATTAAGAAAATGACAGTGACACTGTTCATGAGCAGAGGTCCAAAAATGCCTATGTTGAAAATTGGTGATGAAAGTCCATAACATGACTGTGTTACAAGCATGCATTGCGCAGTTTCCATGCTCCCTTGTAAGTTTGAAAATTTGCAATATTTTCATGCCAGATTTTCAACACTGGCATTTTTTCACTCCTCCTTATGAACAGTGTGACAACCCACCTCTCCCTCTGGGCTGAAACAGCTTTTAGAGAGGCGTCTGTCCTCAGGTATTCACTGCCACCAGCCGGACTTTCCTTCCGGCACCTCTTCCAAGTGTACAAACTTGAATAAGTAAACGTGCAGTTGCACAAGTTAAAGTCTGGTAGTGTGTCTCTCTCAGGTGGCGGATGCTACACAGAGTTTAACTCAACCAGTGGAAACCAAATATTACCTTAGAAAAAAAGACATCACAGTCACAACTGTTGAACAAATAAATAGCTTTTACTTAACAGAAAGTGCACTAAGCATTTACAGAATATATATTTACAACACAAGAGAATAACACTCATACAGGAAAAGTAAACAAATGTGTTTAAATAACAGATGTCAAAAGAAGAAGGCTATTACTGAAATATGCTATCACTAAACTTACCCTTCCCTGTCCTTACAAGAGACAGTGGACCCTGTTCTAACTGCCAGCTCCCATGAACATAGCTACAAGGTAGGCTCCAAACTTATGTTTCCCCTCCCAGCTTCCAAAGCACAAAAGAGCCTTCTCTGCCTTTCAGAAGGTTATATACTCTGTGGAGAATAGGTCATTCCTATTCTCCCTTTAAATGCACCAACCAACTAACATGTATGTATTTAATTGTCCCAATCAGAGTGAACACCTATCAGTGACCAATTATATTCCCTTTTCACCTTAAGTTTATATTTGAATGATCCAATCCATTCAAACTGCCCTGTGTCCGTTTCTGCAGGTCTGTGTGTGTGTCTGGAGATGTCCACTCGAGATTTATGACCCAGCTCTTATCTAGCAGCTAGGAATTCCACAAGCTGGATTCTGCTGGACAGAGGATTTCAGCCTGACTGTATTTTTTCCAAACTGCTAAAAAAATAAGGCACCTACAAAATCCAAGCCATTAACTCTTTCCTGCCCATTTCTGTCACAAACAGTACAACTGTCATTTTTCACATCCTGCCCAAAATGTGTTTTCGCACCTGTGGCGCACAATACCGTGATCGCTGTGGGAAATCAACTTTTGGGACAGATTAATAAAATCACAGTGCCACTATTCATGAGGGGAGGTCCCGAAATGCCTATGTTGAAAATGTGGCTAAAAACCCCAAAATAATTGGGTTACAGACGTGTGTTTCGCAGTTTCTATGCACGCTCATGACTTCAAATTTTCATATTTTCACTCCAGATTTACAGCGTTGCCATTACTTTACACCTCCTCATGAATAATACAGTTTACATTTTTCACATCCTACCCAAAATGTGTTTTTGTACCTGTAGCACCAAATGGCACAGTCGTTGTGCAAAATCACCTTTCAGCTAACAAACTGATAGTGCCGCTCTTCATGAGGTGGGGTCGCAAAAAGCCCATGCTGATAATTTGGAGTCAAAATACCAACAAACACCTATGGCATTAGGGTTTCCAGCTGTAACACCCCACCCTGTAGAGACTGACAGGCATCAGTGGTGTGACTTGGGATCATTGGCTTTAATGCTCATGCCATTCCATCCCCATCCTGCAGCCAGAGACAGGCATCGAGGTGTGCCTTGGAGTGTTCGGCCCTAAAGTTCACCCCATTATCCTATACTACACCCATCTCAGTGTATTTCTTTATGGAATGGGGTAAGTATAAGGCCCAAAGACCCCAAAGCACACCACAACACTTGTCAGTGTGTACAGGATAGGGTGAAGCAAAATGGCATGAGCATTATAGCTGATGACCCAAAGGCACACCCCAATGCCTGTCAGTCTCTGCAGGGTGAGGGTGAGGTTGGTGTCAGTTCAGTACTTCACTGCCATTCCTATTATGCATCTCTAACTCATGCACTACCAATGCCAATGCCAGCGAGACAACATTCAGCATTGACAGATGCTTGTTTTATATCTGCTACTTCTCCTCTGCCTTGAGCACTGCTTCCTTGTCCACCGATGCAAAAATATATGTAATTCTTTTTCTAGCTCTTTTCCACTGATGCCAGTTTCACATGGTTTCTTAACATAATCCCGGTTAACCTAACACTGTCATCTCCTGCATCCTTGCTACCCATAGCAGCTCTCTGCTGTCCTTCTCTTGCTCTTCTTATCTTGCTCCCCCTTTTGCTCCTTGAACTCTTTCAATAGCCCTTTCAATTTCCCAAACCTTTCTTCTTGTTCTCCTCCTATCATCTTCACATATCACATCAAACACCTCTTCAGTGTAAGATCAATGGTATTAACCTTATTATCTTCTGATTGGGCCTTTTCTGTCATTATCAGTTCTGACTTCTTTGTTGCTTTTAGTCCAGCACCTTAAGCTTTTTTCTTTCTTCCATGGTGCCTCTTTTGTGTTTGCACCCTCAGACAGTGACTACATCTTCACCATCATGGCTATCACCTTTCAGATCGGCCTGATTCTACAAGGATGAGTAAGTCACTGCCACAGGTGACTTGCGCCAATCCCCAATACACCAAGGACCCTGCACCTGATTCTGGAAGGAGCAGGGTTCCCACGGCTAAGTCCTGCAACTTGTAGCAATCACACAGGTATGCCAAATGGAGGGTGTACCTAAGGGTCTGTCACAAGCCACAACCCTGGATGTCATGGGTGCAAGTGCTCTCCCCCAGCCCCCAAGAATAACAGAAAAGCCCTGCAGAGCTTGCTCATGCCATCAACCCTCATTAATGATTAAGAACCCCCACAGGGCTAGAACATGCCCCCATACCCCGATATGCGCTACAAGCCTTGCTAGGCTAGGTCATGCCCCTTGACCCCCAATATGAAAGAAAGAGCCCCGCAGGTCTTGTGCATGCCCCCGATCCCCCAAACAGCACAAAATGCCCCACAGAGCTAGGTCATGCCCCTCCCTTCCCCGATCCCCAATAGTAATTCACTACAACATGGATACCATTCTCCCTGGTAGTCTAGTACCCCCCCAGCAGTGCCAGTCCACCCCACACCCCCTGACCCATATTCAGTTTGTGACTGGCACAGCCCATCTGTCACCACCACAGCCAGCCACTGAATGAGTGCATACTACTGTAAATACTAGATGCTCAGTGAATGAACAGTTTTGTGCATCTGGCGGGGATTGGGGGCATGTACAAGCCCTGTGGGGCTCTTTCTTCAGCATTGGGGGTTTGAGGGCATGACCTAGCCCAGCAGGGCTGAAGCGCATATTGGGGTATGGGGGCGTGTGCTAGCCCAGTGCGGACAATATGTATTTAGGGGGTGGAGCATAGCTGGGCATGATTAGCCCTGGCTTTCTCACTAATTAGTTGTGGATCAGGGCATGGGGTGGCACATATCTTGGCAGCTGGCCCAGTGGTAGATCTACATGACTCCTGGAGGGCATAAGTACATGTACACCAGCTAAAAGTTGTACTTTGGCAGATGTCCTACAGGGGTTGTTTGAGAATAGCAACCTTGAGGACTTTGTTGCTGCCCTTCCAGAATAGGGCACAACTGCTGCGCCATGTTGCACGGGGTTTAGACCATAACTGGGGGTGTTTGTCCACTTTGGTGCAAGCAGCCTGTGACATGTTGCAGGCTGTTTTGCAGGATACCATATGTCACAACTGCTGGAATAACTTGCTACTTGCACCATTTATTTTGGTGCAAGTCAAGATATGCCAGGCACAATCTTTTGAGAATCTCTGCAATGCCATCTGGGCAAATCTCCACATTGCCCTTCATTCTGCTCACTTCCTCAGAGCCATGCCTGTCAAAATCAAACAAGAGAAAGAGATAACATGTAATCAGAAACAACCAGCAATATATTGTCCAAGGTTACTTGTCCATGCTACCCTTTTTCCCCATTTTCTCCATTTACCACATCACCCTGCCTTCTACCTGCAGAATATCTTTGCCCAGTGCTCCTCCAGCTTGAAAGTATAGCCCCTCCACAGATGTCCTATCTTCCCCCCTTTAATATGCAGAAACACAATTGCTTTTTTTTTTTTTTGCTCCATCCCTGTGCCAAAGAATCCCCCCGTCCAGGTCACATTCTGACCTCCTCATAGGGTCAAGGTTTACTGAGTCAAAGCTCCCCTCACAAAAACAAACAAACAATCCCGGTAACCCCAGAACCTACTTCATCACCATTCAGGTGCTCATTCCAGCTTGTCAGGGTTCTGCCAGCCATCATCTTGGGACCACAGCCCACCCAGGACACAGTGCTTCTCTGCCCTCCTGGCTTAGCCCCCAGGGCTGAGTATGCCTTCACCCACTTCTGCTTTTTTATACCCCTGCTGTTATCTGGTCACTTACAGTGGAGGTGAAGGCTGAGTGTCTCCCCAGGATGCAGCAGCAGGAACCCAACATTCAGTGTGACGAGCCGCATAGGGCTTCATGTGTCCTGGCCTGTGTTACATAAGAACATAAGAAGTTGCCAGCAGAAGGAGACCACCTGGTCTATCTAGTCTACCCAGTTTTGGGGGTATTTGTTATTTACCCCAGCTCTAGGGTCTCTGCTCCCTCCTCTCCCCTTTCATTCCCTTTTCCTGTGACCCATGACACTCCTCTGTGTTTGTCCCAGACTTTTTTGAATCGACCCACTGTCTTTGCTGTCACGACCCCTTCTGGCAGCTCATGCCAGGCTGACATCACCCTTTCTGTGAAGAAGTGCTTCCTCACATCCCTCCTATATCTTCCCCCCACCAGATTTAGGCTGTGTTCTCAGGTGGTGATGTTTTCTCTCTTGCTGAAGAGACCCTCACACTCTACTTTATTTACTCCCTGCAAGTATTTGAAGGTTTCCATCATATTCCTCCTCTGTCACCTCTCCTCTAATGAGTACATCCTCAAGTCTCTCAGCCTCTCCTTGTATAACCTGTCCTGCTGTCCCCTGGTCATTTTAGTCACCCCCTGCACCACCTCTAGGAATTTGATGTAGTTTTTTTAGATATTAGTGCCAATACCTCGCCCCATATTCCAAGTGAGGCCCAACCAGTGATCTATACAATGACAGAATAACCTTGCTGTGCCTGCTACTGAAACCCCTTGCAATGCATCCCAGCATCCTGTTTTTGCATTGCTCGGACTGCTTCAGATCACTAGTAATTGCCACCCTAGGTCTTTCTCTTCCTCCATCTTGGCTACTTGTACTTTTCCTATGTAGTACTCTATCTTGGGGTTTCTTGCCCCTACGTGCATCACCTTGGACTTTTTGGCATTAAACCCCAACTGAAAAATTCCAGACCATCTCTCCAACTTGGCTAGGTCTTCTCTTAGCTCTCCTATCCCCTCCTGGGTGTCCACCCTCCCACAGAGTTTGGCACATCTTGCCCTGAATGCCCTTCCCAATGTCCCTTATAAATATATAAAATAGTACCAGGCCTAAAACCGACCCCTGTGGAACCCTGCTGGTGACCTTTTCTGTACTGGAGGCTACCCCCCTACCACCACTCTCTGTGTCCTGCACCATAACCAGTCCTCAACCCATTTTACTAATTTATCCCCCAACCCTAGCTCCCTCAGGTTTGTTATCAGCCTTCTGTGTTGCACAGAATCGAAAGCTTTACTAAAGTCCAGATAAATGACATCTATAGCCTGCCCGTTGTCCACTGCCTTTGTGACACAGTCAAAGAATTCCACCAAATTCGTTTGATATGATCTGCCAGCCACAAACCCGTGTTGTTTACTGTCTTGTAGCCCACTCTCCTCTATGTACTTCACTAGTCCCTCCTTTAGTATGGTCTCCTTAAGTTTGTATACTATCGAGGTCAGGCTGACTGGCCTATAGTTGCCCGGGTCTTCCTTGGGACCAATTTTGTGGAACAGCACTACATTTACTGTTCTCCAGTCCTCTGGCACTACTCTTGAATTCAAGGAACTATTAAATAGAATTGTCATTGGGCCTGCCAGTTCTTTGGCTAACTCCCTAAGTACCCTGGGGTGTACCTCATCCAGCCCTGGGGATTTATCTGCTTTCAGAGCCCTCAGTCCTTCCTTCACTCTATCTATCCCAATGACCCCTATTGGATCTGCCCTGGTTCCCTCCTTTCTTGTCCCTGCCTGTGGCATTGGTCCATCTTTTTCTTTTGTAAAGACAGAGCAGAAGTATTTGTTTAATACTTCTGCTTTTGACCTGTCTTCTACTACCCACTCATCCCCTTTTTAAAGCCTGACTATGCAATCCTTCTTGTCCCTTTTTTCTTTTATGTAGTTAAAGAAGGCCTCCCCTTATCCCTTTTGCTTTCTGGAGCTCCTTCTGCACCTTGGCTTTCTGCACCTCCTTTTTTGCTATTTTTGTCAGCCTTTGGTATTACTCATCATCCTCTACCTTAGCAGTTCTTCTGCTTATCTTATAGGCCGCCCTCTTTTCTTTTATTGTTTTTGTGACCTCCCCTCTCTACCAGCTAGGCCTTCTTGTCCCCTTCTTCTTCCCTCTCATTTTTATACAGATGTGTGTAATGTTCTGAATGGCTCCCTTGATGGTTTTCCATAGTATCTCCACTCCCATTCCCTCAACTATGCTCCCGAGCTGGTCCCTGATCAGTTCCCTCATTTTGTTAAAGTTTGCTGTCCTGAAGTCCAGTGCCCTAGTCCGTGTTGTGATATCTTCTTTTCCCATATCAATCTTGAACCACACTGAGCTGTGATCACTTCCACCAAGGGGTTTTCTGATGTCGATGTCCTGGACGTGCTCCCCATTAGTATGCACTAGATCCAGGATTGCGTCCCCCCTTGTTGGAACCGTTACTAACTGTGCCATGAAGCCATCCTGTACTGCATCAGGGATCACCTGACTTCTGGCACAGGATATGGCAGGGGTATCCCAGTCTATTTTGGGCAAGTTAAAGTTCCCAGTTACTATTACATCTCCTCTCCATGCTAAATCTGTCAACGTGCACTCAGACCCTGTCCATCTCTTTGCACTGGTTAGGTGGCCTATATACCACTCCTAATCTAATTTTCCTACCCTTGTTGCTCTGGAGTTCTTTTCCTTCCTTTTTTCTACCCCGCCCACCCCCTAGGAGCATGCCACCTCACCAGGCACCAACACACATGAAACACCTGGCTGGTGTTGACACATGCTCCAATGTTCCCATCTCATGTTGATCCCCTGCACCACCACCTGTGATCACCCAGGTGGCAGTATAACAGAGGAGAGCCCGAACCCCCATTCCAGAGAAGGAGAGCATCCTATGGGTTGCTCAGTCCTCCTTCTGCCAGTTGGCCCAGGCTCATTCCCGAAGTCTGGTCATCGGCATTGCTAGGGGTAATGCTACAGCTCTGCCAGTGGGCCAGCCCTAGAGCCCTCTAGTCTGACTCAGCTTGCATCATTATGTCTACCAATTTTTAACCCAGTTTGTGTCATTTGTGAGCACCATGCTGTGTGGCTACCTGCCACCTAAACTGCCACAGTCAGTTTTGAAAAGGCACCCTCCCATTCTATTCCAGCTTGTGTTGCCAGAGAGCACTTAATGAGCATCAAACACAAAGCATCAAGCACCACATTCAGCCAGTTGAGTGTTAGCCAACAGTCTTCCAGCAGCCAAAGATGGCATCCGCCACCATATAATACTATCTAGGTGGCCTACCTCATCTGGCCTAATCTGCCATCCTGAGCAAAACACTTGAGCAGGGTTTGGGAACCAACACAAAGGTAAAGCTGCATGCCTGGGTCAACCACCATATGCTCCCTTCTTGTGCATCCCAGAAGAGCACATACCAGTACAGCTCCCAGTCCACACTGCTTCTTTTTTGCATGGCCTCATAGGAATGCTTCCCAATTACACTCCATGGAATCCCTGGCAGCTGAAGCCACTTCTCAGAGCTCCAGCTACAGGTGACCCTACAGAGTAGGAAACTGACGAGCTCCCTGTGGCCATATGTATTTCACTTCACCATCACTCTTGTGTGCACCCAGCACTTCTGCCTAAATAACTGATATTCACAAACAGCCTCTTGCTCTTGCCCAGTAACAAATGCGCAAATAGCACTCCTGCCCTACTAAATGCCAGTCCAGCCTGATGCCACCTAGAAACTACTGCCAACAATTCTTGTTTTTTGTATTCCCCAAAGCCTGCTTGAGCATATAATCAAACCAGACAAGCCTAACTACCACAAAACTGCACCTTCCATCCCCCCACCCTCCCTATTTTTGACCCCCCACAGCTATCCTATTCCTTGTCCCAGTTACCTACTGCCAACTCTTGCTATGAATACTGTATCATCCCCAAGCAGTTATGTTTTGAGTGTTGTATGTCTTCAGGAAGGCTACTCACATAAGCCAAAAATAGTATGGGCTCCAATAGTGTTCCCTGATGGCCCCTCTTCATTTGGAATCCCACCTTTGATAAGTTGTCTACAGCCACTGATTGCCTACAGCTTATTAGATAAGATGTGAACCAAGTATTTACTTTTGCTGCCACACCCATTCTCTTTTAGTTTTCCAGAAGAATTATATGACACCCAAAGAGTAAGTAAATAATGAACTTAAAACTACACATGGGTGAATTTATGATACTGTAAATGGTTTTAAAAGAAGTTATTGATATGCAGTTAAGCTCTTTCTAGTAAATCAATTTTAATTGCATGTTGTAAAATTTAAAATTATTGGGAAACACTATTTACTTAATAGTTGGGTGCAATATACCATATTTCACCATTTAGAAGCAGACTCAGATTAATAGCCACCCCTCCCCCTTCAGAAGCCTCAAGTAAAAAAAAAAAACTTTTGTTAACAAAAGTCACCTGCATTTTAAAGCCATGGCTACTAAGCACAGTTACTAAATGGCTTCTAAACAGTGAATATTATCTTATTACATCTTGTGGTTTCTCAGTTCAGTACAACAGTACAGTCTTATCCCTCTTGCAGAATCCCAATATGATATTTACCTCAGTTGATTATTTAGTAGTTAAGCAGTACCATAGTAGTCTGTGGGAGCATGGCCACATGGGGAGAAGTCAATGTGTGTTTACAGCTGAAACAAGAAACATGACACCGATGCAATTTATGTAACCCCCCCAGTTCAATCTGAGTAAACCCCCAATGCCCACTTTACTGGTATCCTGATCCTACTACCTGGCTATGTATGTCCTACCTCTATCTTGTATCACTCTTCCCAAGACAGCACAAGTAAAATAACATACACTGAAACCATGGTGTACCAGAGGATACCACTGCACTAATCAGATGGTCCTTATCTCAACTTGCTGACTCTGTATATCTAAAAGTAAGTCATATTGTAAATACTGCCTCTATGCTTCTGTGGTTAATGGGATAAATAGACTAAATGTATTACCGGTAAAAGGAAAATAGGAAAATCTCCCTCCCATCTACAGCTTAGTAATCAAAACCACTCCCTATTTGTAGCCACCCCCATTTAGAAGCCATGGTTCAAAAGAGAAACATGTAATGTGAAATATGGTAATTATTTTGATACACATTTAGTTTAAAGCAGTTTTTTTTTGCATAATAAATTCCGCATTAATTTTATATGGCTTCCTTTGAAATTAGGCTGCATAAGAGTGATGACAGTGGATTACAGCAGAGAGGGTGTGCCCAAAGATGGGGAAGTTGATGAGGGGTGTTTGGGGGGGACCAAATGTAGTTATATACCTAGGTACCAATGACCTAGCTGGGGAGGAGTTGAGGGTAGGACAGAAAAGATTCATGGTGGTGAGGAAGACCTGCAGAAAGGTAGCCAGATCAGCTGCATTCTTGGAGGCATTGCCAGTAGTGAGAGCCAGCATGGTCAGGAATAATAATAATAAGTTTTATTTATAAAGTGCCTTTCATTTTTCAAGGCACTGTACAAGTTAAAACAGTACAAATCAAACATTAAAATCCAATATTAGACATAGATAAAAGCCAAAACATGATCAACAACTTCAATACAATCAGCTTTCCAAGAAGGCCATTTGCCAAAAGTGGGTTTTCAAACCCATCTTAAATTCCTCCATGGTGGTACACTCCCATAACTGGCGGGGTAGAGAAATTCAAAGAGTGGGTACAGCTTAAAAAATTGCTCTACAACCTGATGATTTAAGACTCACTCTTGGAATCTGTAGCAACCTCTCGTTGGCCGAGTGGACTGATCGGCTGGGGAAGTAGGGGACCAGAAGTTCTTTCAGATAGGCTGGACCCTGAACATGAAGGGCTTTGAAAGTCAGTAAACTGACTTTAAAGGCGATCCGCCACCATATAGGCAGCTAGTGCAGTTCGCACAGCACCGGGGTAATATGACAGGACCTACTTGTCCCAGTCAAAACCCAGGCTGCTGCGTTCTGCAGTAGCTGTAGGCAATGGATTTCAACCCCAGTAAGCCCAAAGTACAGGGAGTTGCAGTAGTCCAGACGTGAGGACACAAAGGTGTGGACCAACATTGGCAGTGCGTCAGATGGAACAAGGTGCCTAACTCTGGCGATATTCCTGAGATGGTAAAAGGAAGTCTTGATGACTGCTGACACTTGTGACTGCAGTGTCAGCCTGTCATCCAAGATAACCCCCATGTTACGCACCCATTCAGAGGTCAGGAGTGAAACGCCACCAAGAAAAATTCCTGAGGGCGTACCGACAGACACCCCTCTATCTGAAGACCCAGGTCCACAGCCAAGACCTCTGTCTTTTCTGAGTTCAACTTCAACCAACTAGAATCCATTCAGTCCTGGATTTCTTTCAGACAGTTGTTAAACACCGAGAGAGCTCCACCTTGGTCTGGTGCAAAAGACAGGTATAGCTGGGTATCATCTGCATAGCAGTGAAACCTCAGCTCATACTGTCTTATAATGTCTCTGAGGGGCAGCATATACACTGCGAATAACATGGGAGGCAGCACTGAACCCTGAGGCACCCCACACAACAAAGAAGTTGGGTTTGAGGAAAAAAACCCAGACACAACTCTTTGTGTTCTCCCAGTGAGGAATGAGGTGAACCATCGAAGGACAGTTCCTGATATTCCACAAATCTGCCTCAAGCATGCTATCAACACCAAGTGATCCACAGTGTCAAAGGCTGACGAGAGATCAAGGAGATCCAAGATGGAGCATCTCTTCTGATCTCTTGCCTTCAGAAGATCATTAAGCACCCGAACCAGTGCAGTCTCAGTGCTATGTCCTTTATGAAAACCAGATTGGAAGGATTCGTAGATGTCATGGATGGTTAAATGGTCCTCCAATTGGGCTGCCACTACCTTCTCAATCACTATCCCAATAAAGGGTAGGTTTGAGATTGGTCTGTAGTTTGTGAAACAGTCTGGGTCCAAGGTAGCTTTCTTCAAGAGAGGTGTCACCACCGCCTCTTTCAGGGACCTAGGGAACTCACACGACTCCAAGGAGCACCAGATTATTCGCACAAGGACTGGACTAATGATATCACTACAACCTAGAATTAGGGAGGTCAGTCCAGGGTCCAAACTACAGCTTGTAGGGCGCACACTATGGATAATCCTCATGACAGTCACGAAATCAGGTTGACTGAAGGAAATCCAAGAAAACTGAGGTACTGTGAACTCACACTGTTCAACAGCATCCCCCCTAGAGATTGCTGGTCATAGATCCACCCTGATGTCGGCCACCTTAGTTACAAAGAAATGAGCAAGCTCCTCACACTCTAATTGCAAAAAGGGTTTTCGAACTTGCAGACAGGCTGGGTTGCACAGTCTGTCTACAGTTCGAAAAAGCTGAGCCAGTCGATTCCGAGCAACTGACACTTGTGACTGCAGTGTCAGCCTGTCATCCAAGATAACCCCCATGGTTCTCTGATGAACCCGACCTGCCAGACTGCCACTCGCAGTCCAGGTCTGAAGCCACCAGCCCCTCACAGAAATGCAGGTAGTCTGAAAGCCACAGCCGTGGTTCTCTGAGGAACCTGACCTGCCAGACTGCCACCCACAGTCCAGATCTGAAGCCACCAGCCCCTCACAGAAATGCAGGTAGTCTGAGAGCCACAGCCATGGTTCTCTGATGAACCAGACCTGCCAGACTGCCACCCGCAGTCTAGGTCTGAAGCCACCAGCCCCTCACAGAAGCGCAGGTAGTCTGAGAGCCACAGCCGTGGTTCTCTGATGAACCCGACCTGCAAGACTGCCACCCGCAGTCCAGGTCTGAAGCCACCAGCCCCTCACAGAAATGCAGGTAGTCTGAGAGCCACAGCCATGGTTCTCTGATGAACCAGACCTGCCAGACTGCCACCCGCAGTCTAGGTCTGAAGCCACCAGCCCCTCACAGAAGCGCAGGTAGTCTGAGAGCCTCAGCCATGGTTCTCTGATGAACCCGACCTGCCAGACTGCCACCCGCAGTCTAGGTCTGAAGCCACCAGCCCCTCACAGAAATGAAGGTAGTCTGAGAGCCACAGCTGTGGTTCTCTGATGAACCCAACCTGCCAGACTGCCACCCACAGTCCAGGTCTGAAGCCACCAGCCCCTCACAGAAACGCAAGTACGGATTTTCCCTCAAGGACTGATTACCTCCAGGAAGGGAGCCCTAGCTGCCAATTGTTTTGCCCAACCACCCACCACCCAGTCCTGATTAAATACACATAAACCCGGCCCGGCCTTCTAGCTCACTCCTACTGGCTATTGCCAGCCACGCCTCATTAGTTATCTTGGCCTTAATTTTTCATTGGTACCCCATCCTACCACAAGATCCACTCATTTCCTTGGCCCTCTCAAGGAACTGTTGCAAATCCTGTGTTTATTAATGGTAAAAGGAAATATCCCCACGTTAAGAATGCCATCTGCGCCTAGCCTTCTGTATAGTTGCCTTATATTACTTTGTTATACTCTACCCAAAATCTCGGTTTGCAACTCGGACAAAGGCCAGTTTCCATTCTCTATCATCTACCAAGATATAGCCTCCCACATTAGACCATGGCATCCTACATCAGGGACGTCTCCTCTATGGTTATGCCCCTCCTTCCACCAGGCCATAACTATAGAACACGTGAAATTCCCAAGGATGGTGTCGACTCTATCAGTTCTCTATGTTTTATCCCTAGCAAATAGCAATCCTACCCTTAACATAGCCACCGCTAAACCAATGTACACTAGAAGGAGTAACAAAAGAATATTTAGCAGGCTAAGACACCACCTTAAAAAAACTACTACTGCTTCTCCTACTCTGTTCGGGAAATGTTGAATTAAACGCAGGTCCACCTATTTCTCTGGATGCCCCTGCAGACCTCCCTCAATATAAAGGGATTAGCTTTCTCCATATCAATGTCTGTAGTTTGCTAAAGAAGATTGACTCTATACAGACCTGGGCTTTACATGCATCTCCTGATTTCTTCATGATAACTGAATCCTGGCTCACACCCTTGACCCCGGACAAATCTATCAACGTACCTGGATATATCATCTACCTCTGTGATAGTCTGACTAGAGGGGGAAGGGGTTGCAATATATGTCAAAGGCAAATTCACAGTCACAGTCTCTGACTGTACCTCAAAGGCTAAGGAATTTGAATGCCTTGCTCTAAAATTATCACTTTCCAGCGAGAAATCACTCCTTATGGCAGCATGCTACCGACCACCGTCTGGTGGCTGGGCACTTCTGCCACACCTTCAAAACCTCCTTGACTCTGCTAATACTGAGTGTATTCTAATGGGGGATTTCAATCTATATTGGAATGATGTCAGCTCTAAGAAATTGAAGGATCTATGCAATGTTAATGGTCTGTTACAAATGATGACAGCTATAACCAGACCTAAGAGAAAAAACCCTGAGCGCAGCACCCTCCTGGGACCTTATGCTAGTAAACAAACCTCACACTATCTCGCATACTGGAGTATTCTTCAACTATATAAGTGACCATTGCTCTACTTCCTGCATCAGACATCCTTCCCAAATAAAACCGGCCTCCAAATTCAAACTGAAAAGATGCCTGAAAAAGTTCTGCCAGTACACTTTCCTGAAAGATCTAAGCAACATTCGCTGGCAGGATTTCTATCTAGCCCCCACCTTCAACAAGGCATTTAACATCTTTCACAGCCTCTTACTGCGGCTAATAGACAAACATGCCCCACTAAGACTGATCAAATCAAAAAATAAAACTCCTGGCTGGTTCTTTCCCATCCTGAAGAAAGTATTTAGGGATAGGGACTACTGGTGGAAAAAAGCGAGGAAATCCCACCTGGAGGCTGATTGGTTAGCATTCCGTACCACTAGGAATGTTTGTACCAAGCTAATTAGGTCAGAAAAAGCTAGGTACTTCCAAAAAGAACTAGAAGACAATAAAAACAACTCTGCCAAATTTTGGAACTTCCTCAAAGAAGTCGAAGGTCAGTCCACTGCAACACCCCTTCCAAA
This sequence comes from Neoceratodus forsteri, assembly GCA_016271365.2. Lineage (NCBI taxonomy): Eukaryota > Metazoa > Chordata > Ceratodontiformes > Ceratodontidae > Neoceratodus > Neoceratodus forsteri. Next base: position 117,536,466 of record CM028136.1, on the reverse strand, counting down.
CAAAATTGTGTCTGATGGTACCACCTATACGGACAACGCTGATATACTAGAGAAGCTTAATGATCACTTTGCCACTGCTGGGCTTGCCTTTGACACCTCACCTATCAGCAAACTTAGCCCGGCAAGAGACTACACTGTTGGCTTCACTGATAATCACAACCATAACCAATCACATCCCACCCCCTTCAGCTTCCTCACAATTACTTTCAAGCAAGTGGAGGACCTCCTCCTTTCTCTGGATACAAATAAGAGTGCAGGTGCAGATAATATTGAACCTTACTTCCTGAAACTTGGCCATACCTATCTGACCGCCCCCATTACACACTTATTCAACACCTCTCTCATTCAAAGTGAGCTACCTGTCTTGTGGAAAACTGCCCACATCCTACCATTATTCATGACTGGGGATCCGAGTGATCTGAACAATTACCGGCCTATTTCTATACTATCCGTCCTCTCTAAATTACTTGAAAAAATTGTCAACATCCAACTTAGGGAACATTTGGATTCACAAAAGTTGCTAAACCCAGCTCAGTCTGGCTTCAGAGCCAAACACAGTACAGTATCGGCTCTTGTCAAAGTAACTACAGACTGGCAAATGGCCTTGGACTCTAAGAAGCATGTATTTGCCCTCTTCCTTGATCTAAGTAAGGCCTTCGATACTGTGGATCATACCATCATGCTTACTGCACTGAGTAACATCGGACTTGATAGTTCTGCCATTAAATGGTTCACCAGCTACCTAACCAATAGGTTACAACAAGTCAAAGCCATAGGAGATCTGTCCCCACAAAAATCCTTTATACGAGGAGTCCCACAAGGCTCCATCCCGGGCCCTATCCTTTTTGCAATATACATCAATAATCTGGACTCGCAGCTGGGCACAGCAAATGTGCACTTATTCGCAGATGATACTTTACTCTATACCACAAATTCATCCTTGGATCTAGCCCATGAGTACTTACAGAAAGACTTTGTCACCCTCCAATACAACCTTCTCACTCATAAGCTCCTCCTCAACGCCAAAAAGACTAAAGCAATGATTCTCTCACCAAAGTCTACTTCCGGATGTCTACATATCACACAGATCCGAACACTCTTAGATGAACCCCTTGAAGTAGTTGATACCTTTAAATACCTAGGGTTCTGGCTGAATAACAAGCTCAACTGTCTGTGCTACTTAAAAGAAACCTCGAAAAAACTAAGACAGCGATTAGGTTTATTCTATCGTATTAAACACCTACTCATGTTAGAAGCCAGAATGAGACTAGTACAAACTACATTCCTATCTATACTGGACTACGCTGACTTCCTTTACAGTCATTGCCCATCAACGATGCTAAACAAACTGGACACCCTTTACCACCGGGCTTTAAGATTTATCTTAAATCTACCCTGTAGTACACATCACTGTCGTCTATACCAGGTTTCAGGATGGACCTCACTCTCAACTAGAAGAAAAAGGAATGCTCCTCTGGTTTTTAGAGCATTTTCTAATAACCTCCCTGCATACATCTCAAACATCTTCAAATGGGTTAAAGGTTCCTATGGCCTGAGATGCTTCTCCTTAATCTGATTCCAGATTCCTAGAGTGAAAACTACCCTTGGCTCAGCAGCAATCAACTTCTCACTTCCATCACTTTGGAACACTATGCAAGACTCATTAAAATTATCCTCACTTCCAAGCATTTTTACATTCAAAGCTCTATTAATGGATTATCTGAAGGAATCATGCAACTGTTTCAGATGCCGATGACCCCTAAGCCCCGGATGCCACTCTCAAATCCTACACCTAAGTATCTCATCCACCCCACATTCCTAACAACAGAAACCTAGGACCACAAGCCTAGTCTCTTTAATCCAAGATGGCCCTGCCTATTCTCTACCTTTTACCTATTCTGGCCTCCCTTTTGGCTGCCTACTCTTTTACCCCAATTTCTACCCTATTCCTTAATACCTCCTTATTTTTTATCATTTAGGTATGAGCTCTTACTTAGCGGAGGCTATATGGGATTGTTGTCTCTTCTCATTTCAGTAAAGCTTATCAATATGTACCTTTGCATGTTAATTATGTTGACCGGTAAGTATAGGCCCATATTGACTGGCACCTTCACAATGTTTTTTATTTGTATTTTTTTTTTGCACCATTGTCTACCATAATTGTAATCTTATGAAGTGTACTGTATTGTATTAATGCCCAGGACCACTTTGAAAATGAGCTTGCTCAATGGTGTTTATGCCTGGTTAAATAAAGTGATTGATTGATTGATTGAACTACAATCTCTCTCGACGGGAATTCTGCCTTCTTACAGGTGATTGCAGATTGATAGACAGAATAATGGTTCATCAATCTAAGGTGGTCGGCTTCAAGGGTGGACCTACGCCAGCACCACTCTAACCTTCGCCCCTGTCTCCGCATCTCCCTCAATGTCCCATCAAACCAGGGGGACCTGGGGTAAAGGGATAGGGGGCACACACAGACAGGAGCAATAGAGTCCAGAGCCATTGTGACAGCTGTATTATAGGCCAACACCAGGGTCTCTGGACTACTGCTCGCCAACACGGGGCTGAGAAGTCAAGGACCACTGCAAGGCCTTTGGGGGGTAATATCCCATAAAGGGCGATACCTAACCATCTCCACAGGGGTAGGCCTTCTCGGGGGGTGCAAAAATTGAACCTCACGGTGTAGTGGTCTGACCAGGCGACTGTTCCACCCCCAGATTGGAAGTATCAATCCCTAGGAGAAAGACTGAGTCCAGAGAGTGTCCAGATTTGTTGGTAGCAGTGGAAACCACCTGTGTAAGGCCCAAAGAAGTCATTAATTGGAGCAAGTGATTACCAAATTGTGAGAGTTCATCGTCGACCCGGGAGTTAAAGTTGCCTAGAACCATCAATCTGGGCAACTCAAATGACATGTCGAGGATGAAGTCTGCTACTTCCTGTAAGAAACATTTCCCATTCCTGGGTGGACGGTAGATGAGTATTATTCAAACACCTACAACTGCTACCACCGTGCACTCAAAGGACTCAGTCTCTCCCACTATCACATTCATAAGTCCCAGTTCAGTCTTGAAACAAACTGCAACCCCCCCCAACCCTGCGGTCCAATCTCAGACAGTGTATCACCGAGTGCCCAGTCGGAGTCATGGCCTCCAACATGGGGCCTGGATTTTGATCCAGCCAGGTCTCGGTGATGCAAGCCAAGTCCACTGAACCAACAAGATCAGCAATAATGCCAGTCTTATTCCTGATGGACCTGGCATTACATAACACTGCCCGAGTTGAATGAACCTCGAAGGCTGTCAGGCCCATCTACCTACCGAATTCAGTAGTGCTCTTGGGTATAGGCACCAGACATGGTAAACCATGATCTGGATTCCATTTCACCCCAGGGCGCCTTCTGGATTTAACTACCCCAATATGGTGGCCCCCCTCATCCATCCTTCCTTGTTCACAGCCCCCCACCCTCTTCCCTCCCCTACAAGCAATTCCCAGTGCTCTACAGTGCTGATATGTATAATATTGGAGCGGGAGAGAATAAAAAGGGTGGAGGGCATGAAGAGAGGAGGATGAATAGCGCACCACCATGGGGACTGAAGGCCGACACACGCCGCTACTAAACAATTAAAGCCAAAACAATAAACCCACCAATAAAACACCAAAATAATTAAACTTGGCAAAATAAAATAAATATCTTACCCCAACATAAATCAAATCAAAAAAATAATTCCAAAACTTAATCAGAATAAATAAGTAAAAAAACCAACCCCACCCCAAAGAAAACTGAGTGTGGACCAAGCGGGAGGACTCCTAAAGTAAAATAAATATAAATATAAAGAGTTCTCTCACCACTCCAACTTAAACAAAAAACAGAAATTAAATAAAATAAAATTATTCACCACCTCTAGCTCTCTCACAGCCAAAGTAAGAAGAGGATACTTTGGCACTCTCACTGCAAAAGTACAGATATATTCTTCAAACAAATCATAAATGACATTTCAAACTTAAAACAAAATGAAATAACACATCCCCTCCCTCCCCCCTCAATCCTCTCACAACCAGGGAGTGGAGGGAAACACTCAAACTAAAAATAAATGCACACAAAGTCCTCTCACCACCTCGTTGTCCAAATAAACTTAAAACAAATTAGGGAGAAAGTAAGAAGTCCTCAGTCCACTGGGCACAGAGTCAGTTTTGTTTGCAGGTTTATGAAGAGTCAAAATCCATCAAAATCAAAAAGAGAACACAGGCAAACCAGTTATCCACGAGATTTATTTAAGAAGACAAACTCAGGGGGCATCCAGAGACCAAGTCAGTCAAATCCATACCATGTCCATGATAAAATAAGGCTCCCTCACTCCCATCTGGGCAGACACCACAGGAAATAATGTGGTCTAATGAAACGCCCAGAACAAGCCACGTTAGTGGCCCAGCCTGGGAGTCTATGGGGCACAAAACTTCATCCAATTCTTTGACTCTCAGTACCCCCCTTCAGACCACAAATCAAGTGAAGGGTCCCAGTGGGAGGTCAGGCCTCTGACCACTTCAAAAAGGCATCATATGCACCAAGGAATCCAAAATAAACTTGGTAAGTCCCTCTCACTCCTTCTTTATTGCTCAAAATATAAGGTATCCAGGGTCCCAGTCCAGGCCTCAAGTTCACTTTATCAGGCGACCCTTCTTCCAATTTCAGTCACCGCCCAGCTCATAGAACATAGGAGACAGGACACCCTCACAGCAGAGCCCAAACTGAACTCCAGCAGTAAAATAGGGGTAATCACACAAAAAACCCCGATGCCCAAAAGTTTCCATGCTGGATAATGGTGTACTAGCACCCCGATGTCTTCACCAAAGAACAGATCCACTCCAATTCGGTCCCCACCCGATTAAAATCACAGTTGGGCTACAGGGCAAAGAAGTGACATAAAATGCCCAGAACACAAATCTCAAACACAGCCCCAATCAAAGATTAGAGCAAGGGAAGCCACACATAAACCCCATGACCCAATGGATCCTGCAGCAAGTAGTGCCCTGTAGTGTCTCAATCATGGGGCAGAAATAATAAAAGGATAGCAGAGTGCAATGACTGGCTGATGGAGTGGTGCAAGGAGGAAGGGTATGGCATCATTGGGCCAGAGGGAGACTTTGTCAGATAAAACACATTTTGCACCAGATATACTGCACCTCAGTAGAGGGGAGTCAAGAGTCATCAGGGACAATCTGGAGGTTTATAAACCAAAACCTTAATGTTAAACTACTGGGGGGCAAGCGTGTCTACAGGCCCCAATACTCCAGGCAGAGGAAGTCAGCAGACCTCCCCCATATCAACAAAGGAAATCTGAATGGAATAAGAAGAAGAAGGAGAGCTAGGGTTTTAGCAACAATGGTGGGGGTTCAGGCAAAGAGGATTAATGAGGAAGGTAGATGAGTGGGAGGGGAAGAAGAATCACAATCTAGTTGGAAGGTGGTGTTCCTGATTTCACAAAGTATTGAAATCAAGATTCAAGACCTGCATACATTGCACCTCAGTAGAAGGGAGTCAAGACTCCTCAGGGACAATCTGGGGGGTATATAAACCAACCTGGGGGGCATATAAACCAAAACCTTAATGTTCAACTACTGGGGGGCAAGCGTGTCTACAGGCCCCCATGCTCTAGGAGGAGGAAGTCAGCAGACCTCCCTGCATACCAACAGAGGAAATCTGAATGAAAGAAAAGGAAGGAGAGCAAGGGGGTAGCAGCAGGGGTTGGGGTTCAGGCAAAGGGGATTAATGAGGAAGGCAGATGGATGGGGGGGAGAAAGCTCACACTCTGGTTGGAAGATGGTGTTCTTGACTTCACAAAGTCTTGAAATCAAGACTGATGACCTGCAGATATTGTTGGTGGTAAGAGCCTGGACATCGGGGCTGTCACTGAGACATGGGCCACACCTAATCATGACTGGTGCCTCTCAATTCCTGGGTTTAAATTATACAAGAGGGACAGGGGTATAGGAGAGAAAGGGGGCTGGCAGTATACATTAGAGAGGGTATTACTTGTAAGAGTGAGGACTTAAAAGAGAGGATGGCAGAAGCAATACATTGAATCCACTTAAATGCACACCCGTTTTGTTTGGAGAAAATGTGTGTTTAAGCGGATTGTGCATTTACCTGAAATTGCCATGTCGCAACAATTTTTAACCATAATGAGGACCACAGAAAACGCTTAGCATATATCAGTTTATTTAAACTCATATAACGTTTGCTCATAGAAACATAGAAACATAGACTCTGACGGCAGATAAGGACCGCTAGGCCCATCTAGTCTGTCCATTTCCCTACCTACAGGATAGGCCGCAGATCCTGTTAACCAACAGCCTATATCTTCCTGCCCCCCACAAGAATTGCCTTATGTCTGTCCCATGTATTCTTGAATTCTCCCACAGTTTTAGACCCCACAACTTTCAGAAGGCTGTTCCATGCATCCACTACCCTCTCTGTGAAATAATACTTCCTCACATTGCCCCTTAACCGCCCTCCTTCTATCTTTAAATTGTGTCCCCTTGTTCTTGCAAGTCTCTTTTTCTGAAAGATGCTACCCTCTTGGACTTTGTTGATTCCCTTGAAGTACTTGAAAGTTTCTATCATGTCCCCCTCTCCCTTCTTTCCTCAAGGGTATACATATTAAGCTCCTTTAGTCTCTCCTCATACGGCTTCTCTTGCAGACCCTGCACCATTTTAGTTGCCTCCTCTGGACTGCCTCTATCCTGTCTATGTCCTTTTGGAGATGGGGTCTCCAGAACTGGACACAGTATTCCAGATGGGGTCTCACCAACTGTTTGTACAGAGGGATAACAACTTCCTGTTTTCTGCTGCTGATGCCTCCTATACATCCCAGTATACCCCGCCCCTCCCTACTGCCTTCTCTTACATTGCTTGCTAACCTTAAGGTCATCTGATATGATTACCCCCAGGTCCATTTCCTGTTTTGTTGTTGTTACTACCTCCCACCCATTGTGTATTCTTCTCCTGGGTTCTTGTTTCCCAGGTGCGTTTTGCACTTTTTGCATTGAATCCTAGCTGCCATCGTCTGACCATTCCTCCAACCTTGCCAGGTCCCTTTTCATCCTTTCCATGCCTCCTTGTGTATCAACCCTGTTGCAGATCTTTCTGTCATCTGCAAAAGGCATACTTTTCCTTCCAGTCCCTTTGCAATGTCACTGATGAAGACATTAAAAAGGACTGGACCCAATACTGAACCTCCTGCGTACCCCACCAGTAACCTTTCGCCAGAGTGGAATCCATTTACAATTACCTTCTGTGTCCTGTTGTCCAGCCAATGTTTTACCTAGGCTACCACCCTGGGACCCACTCCCAGGCTGGTTAATTTGACTAATAATATTTTATGGGACTGTGTCAAATGCCTTGCTAAAGTCTAGGTAGACCATGTCCAAAGCCCCTCCCTGGTCTACTACTCGGTCACCCAGTCAAAGAAATCTATTAGATCTGTCTGACATGACCTTCCGGCTGTGAACCCATGCTGCCTTGGATCCTGTGCTCCACTGACCCCTAGGTACTCAACTATTCTTTCCTTCAGAAGTGACTCCATCACTTTCCCTACCACAGAGGTCAGACTGACAGGTCTGTAGTTTCCTGCCTCTGTCTTGGTCCCACTTTTGTGAAGGGAATCACATCCGCCTTCCTCCAGTCCTCGGTACCACACCACCCTCCCATGATTTATTAAAGAGTAGCCAGTGGTTTCACTAGTTCCTTCCTTAATTCTTTTAGAATTCTGGGTGAATTCCATCAGGACCCATTGCTTTGTCCACCTTCAGTTTTAGGAGTTCTTGCAGAACCCTTTCTTCTGTGAAAGGACTGGGATCGACCCCTATCAAGAGTGCTTCTGTTAATTGGATTAGGCACTTCCCCCTCCTCTTTTGTGAATACTGAGCAGAAATATTCGTTCAGTATTCCTGCTTTTTCACTGTCCCCCTCTGCCCACCTACCGTTCATTCTATTCAGCCTCACTATCCCTCCCTTTGTCTTTCTCGCTTGATGTACCTATAAAAGGTTTTATCCCCCTTCTTAACTGAGTTGGCTATCTTTACCTCCGTTTGGGCCTTTGCTATTCTGACTTCCCTCCCTGCTTCTTTCTGCCTTAACTGGTACAGCTCTCTGTCCTGCTCCTTCTGTGTTTCCTTATACTTCCGGAATGCTATCTTTTTCTTCCTGACTTTCTCAGCCACCTCTCTTGAGAACCATAGTGGCTTTTTCTTTCATTTTGATTTGTTTATTTGCTTCACACAAAGGCTTGTTGCCTCTGTGATGGCAGTTTTGATAATTCCCCATTGTTGCTCCACACCTCCTTCTAGCCTGTTTGCTAGTGCTTTTCTGAGGCACTCTCCCATCTTGCCAAAGTCAGCCCTCCTAAAGTCCAGTACCCTCACTTTTGTATGGCTTGACTCTGTAGCTGAGTTTAACGTGAACCACACTGTTTGATGGTCACTTGTCCCCAGATGGCAACCCACTTCTAGATCTGATATCCTCTCACTGCCCCTGTTTGAGAGTACGAGGTCTAAGATTGCTCCTCACGGTGAGTTCAAACTAGCTGTTCAATGCCTGCCACCTGTAGGTGTAAGAATTGCCCTGCTCTTGGATGTGGCTGCAGCAAATGTGCTCCAGTTAACATCTGCATATTCAGGTCTCCCATCAACAGTATCTCCTTTCTCTGCCATTCTAAGAATGCCTTCCATCATATCCTTGTCCATTCCATCCCCTGACATGGGGGTCTGTACAACCCCTGTGGATTGTGGTGCCCTTCCAGTCTCCAAGGTGACCCACAGTGCCTCCTCTCCTCCCTGTTTACTCTTTTGTTCAGTTGCTTTTATCCCTTCCTTTACAGAGAGCTACCTCCCCTCTTCTCCCTGCCTGTCTCTCCTGTAGGTTATGTACCCTGGTATGTTAACATCTCAGTCATGGTTCTCTGTGTACCATGTTTCTGTGACTGCTACGATATCCAGGCATCCCTCTTCCATTAAGGCCACCAGCTCAGGGAGCTTGTTGCCCAGGCTACGGGATTGGTACTCATTACCCTCCATTTCCTGATGGCCTTAACCCCTTTTGCCCCATCCCTGTCCTTCTTGCCTTTGTCACTTTCTCCATTTACCCCTGCCCTTCTCCCTATTGACACCTTCATGTTGGTGTTTGCCACACTTTCTACCATGATTGTTTGGGGGGGTCTAGGATTTTCCTTCTCCTTTCCAGTGCCTCCCCCCTTGGCTAGTTTAAAAGCTTGCCAATGAAGCATTTAAACCTATCACCTAGGATCCTGGTTCCCTCCCGGACAGATGCAGCCCGTCATGCCAGTATAGGCTTGCATCACTCCAGGTGGACCCCAGTCCCAATGAAGCCAAATCCCTGAGCTCCACACCAGTTTTTCAACCACTGATTGAATCCCATGGTACGAACACCTTAGCCTCTCCTATGCCATAGATGGGTAGCACCTCCGAGAAGGTTACCGTCGTGCTACTTGACTAAGACCCTCCCAATTCACAAACCTTCCTGCACTTCTCTAATCCCTTTCTTAGCCAGGTCATTTGTCCCTAGGTGGACAATGACATCCAGCTCCTCCCTGCAGCTGCTCTGGCAATCCTGAGGATTCGGCCCATGTCCCTCCAAGCCATGGTGCCAGGTAAACTCACCTCCCTCTCCCTTCCTTTCCCAGTTCTACCTTCCTAACAATGGAGTCACCCACCAGGAGTTGTTTCCTTCCCCTGCAGGGTCCCCTGCCACCCTCCTGTGGGTCTCCTTTGTGGAGGTTCCCAGCATCCTCCTTGGTCTCCACTGTAGGTGCCTCCATAGAGGAACCACACTTTGCCAGAATGGCATAGAAATTGTGGAGAGGTACAACAGGAGGGATGTGCCTCTGTTCCACCACCCTCACCCTCCCTGAGCCCACTGTGGTCCAACCACTCCTCTTTCTTGGCAAACTCTGAGGCAACGGCAGTGGCACTGGTGGTCCCTGGATGGAAGAGGAGGTCCCACAAATCCTGGCCAACTCAGCCTGGAGATGAGCAACCTCCTCCCTCAGCCCAGAGAGGTGCCTGCAGATGGGACAACACCGCTCATGCTAGTTCATGCTAGCTTTACGCTGCATACTGCACATTAAGTTACAATTGTAGGAATTTCATTAAAATAATTGAAAAGTAATACTTTATTACTATAATTCAGACTCACCACTTGCACTTGCCGAGTCAACAAAGAACAAAGTAATTTTGCTATGCTTTCTATTTTTTAGTGCCAGCTGAGTCAAATAGTGCTCAAAATCAAACAGTTTGAGGTCCTGCTTTTCTCTTGCCCTCACAAATGATCCAATTTTGTCCATGCACTGCATAGCTTTAAACAATGTTACCTCAGGTTCTGGCATCTCGGCTTCAGCAGCAGCATTACACTCCTCCTCATTGTTCGGTCACCTGATAATTTCCTGGAAGATCACGCTGTCTAAAAACAGACAGGTTGCTGGCAAGGCTTCATCTATGTCCTTGTAAGAACTGGAGTCCGCCCTGTTCATGTTCGGTAACAGAGCGGGGGAGGGCTGCTCTTCCACAAACTCCTCTTCGCTCTGGGACAATTGTGATTGACTGAGAAAACCTGCTTCCTTGAAACAGTTTCTTATGGTCTCAGGTTTCACTTGCTGCCTTGCCCTGTCAAGCACTTTTACTGTTTTGAGAATGGTAATCTTTTTTGACATCTCAGATACAGTGAACAGTGTCTCACTGTCCATACAAATGATGATTTTCTCAAGCATCTGCAAGAACAAAAAAAGCAAAGTAAGTGAAGTTTTAAAAACACTATGTCAGGGAGGAAGGGGTGAGAATGTGGTTTAGGCTTACCTGGCTGTGGTAGTGATGTTTCACAGTTTTAATCACTCCCATGTCGAGTGGCTGTATCAATGAGGTGGTGTTGGGTGGAAGAAAAATTAAACATATGTGACTTAGAGTGATGTCTGGGTGGGCAGAACAGTTTTCCAGCAACATGGCTATACATTTTCATTTTCTGCGCATAAGAACATTTAACTTTTTAAGCCAGCTACCAAAGATAGCACTCATAATCCAGGCAATAGAATTGCTCTCATAATTCACCAGTAATGCTTCCATTGAGATGCTTGCAAAACATCTTGGCTTCTTGGACTTCCCCACCACCACAGGTCTTAGTTTGTCATTCCCTGACAGGCTGCAGCACAGTAGAACAGATATTCATTTCCGTACCTTTTTTCCCCCTGAAGCAGCATTGGATTTGAACGACCGAGTCCCCTCAGCTGTTGCACAAAAGTAAAGACTGGTTTCATTGCAATTGAATACACAGTCGGGGGGGATAATCCTTGCGAGGTTGTAGGAGAACAGTTGTCAGCCAGGTCTCTGCAGAGTTGCCATCGGCATCTTTTTTTCCTCCATGACACCACTTGAAAATGATGCTGTTTCTTTCTTTCCAGTGGCTCAACAAGTCTCTGGTCACTGTAAATTTTATCCCCATTGCTGAAGCCAGGTCTCCAGCTTTTTGGGCAAGAATAGGGCCACTGTCAGGAGCATCCGTGTTTCTAGCAGCTGAAAACCATCTTAGCCATCTTAACAGGGCAGCCTCTACCTCCTCACTTTTGTCCCCACATTTCCATTTGCAATCCTGGTTGTCCATGTGCTCCCACTCTCCTAGAAGTTGTTCTTTGTTTAGAACAATTCTTGCAATTGTGGACACATTAACACTGAATTCAGAGGCAACATCAGAATGTTTTACATTTGGAATCTCAAGACACTGGAGAACGGAGATTTTCTGACAGAGCGTTAGTGTCATTTTTTTTCTGTTCATCCTGCTGCTGTTATCAGCAGGTTACTGCATGAATAGGGAGAGGTATTTAAATACAGCAGCAGCATATAGTTAAACTAGTTAACACTGCTTAACACCCATTAACAATTAACTTTAAGCATGTCATTATCTGCATGCACTGTCATAAAAAAAAAATGTGCACTCAACAGGTGTTAAAGACTTCAGTGGAGATGTAAGAATGCTATGGGATTGTGTGTTCTTAACCAAAATGTGTGTTTGTCTGAAGTGCATTAAAGCAAAGTAATTAACATTAAATGTATAGAGAAAAAAATGAGAAATGAAAAAGCTATGCATTAAAACAAAATGTACACTTATTTGAAGTGTATTTAAGTGGAATACTGTCAAATAGAAGGAGGAAGATGATATTTGGGTGGTTTACAGTCCACCCAACCAGGAGTAGGAAACTGACAGGGAATAGAGCTCAGTAATAAGGACAGCTGCAGGGAAGGCAGATGTGGTAATAGTTAGAGATGGGTGAAGCAGACTAAATTTGCCCTGCATATTAATCCTTGAATCTAATGCAATTTGTGAAGTGTGGAATTTATCTGCAAAGTGTGGAATTTCACCCACAAATGACATAATTTTCCTACAAATGCCAGAATTTGCCTGCAAATTGCATAATTCACTTTCAAATTCCACAATTCACCTTAAAAACTACAATTTCAGGAATAGTCAAAGTTGTTGAGGACAATGGAAACATCATGAAACTCTGCAAATGCGAATTTTGGCCACTTCATGGCAACTTCACTGCAACTCTAGTAATAGCGGGAGACTTTAACCTGCCCAAAGTGGATTGGAGGATACTGGTCATGAACTGAACCAGGAGTTAGATGATTCTGGTTGTGATGCAAAGTGGATTCCTGAAATGGGGCATCACAGAACCTACCAGGGAAGGGGTAATCCTTGATCTAGTGACGATGATTAGGGACCATGTTTAGGATATTAAGGTTAAGGGTCCCTGGGTGGGAGTGACCATCACACAGTGTGGTTCCCGTTGGACATGGGCAGAGAAACGGACCCCACTAAGACTAAAATCCTGGATTTTAGAAAGGTGGACTTCAGTAGGATGGATGAGTTGCTAAGGAGCCCACTGTAACGCTAACAAGTGGATATGGGTGTACCAAAGGTGGTACACTATCAAGCAGAGAATAACAGAAGGCCACAAGGTAGTGGTGAGGGCCAAAGCACCCAGCTGGTTTAGCAGCTTGAGAGCTTTAGAGGTTGGTCAGGCAATAAGGGATAAGAGATCAGTCTACAAGAAGTTCAGGAGGACCTAGGGGAAGAAGACAGGGAGGACTACCTGAAGACAGCTAGTGTAGCAGGTAGGGTAGTCTGGTGAGCTAAAGCTCAGAAGGAACTGCAGCTAACTGTGGGAATTACAGATGGTGAAAAGGTATTTTTTTCAGTATTTTAGCAAGAAAAGGGACTAGAAAGATGGGATTGTTATGATCAGAAAAGGGGACAGGTGGGTAAAAGAGAATAGGGGCAGAGCAGAAGTACTGAATGAGTACTTCTCTTTGGTCTTCACTAGGTACAGAGACAGACCAGTGCCACTAGGAGGAAGTAGAGTTGATGGGAGGGAGGCACAAATGGTTTGATAGAGGCAGATATGGTGAGGAAAGGTTTGCAATAATTAAGGGTAGATAAATCCCCAGGTCTGGATGAAACACATTCAAGGGTGCTGAGGGAACTAACAAAGGCGCTTGAAGGTCCCTTGATTAAACTGTTCAACAATTCACTGGAGTTGAGTGTGGTACCACAAGATGATAGAATGGCACATATAGTGCTCCTCCAAAATAGTGGTCCCAAGCATTATCCGGGGAACTACACACCGATTAGTCTGATCTCAGTTGTGTGCAAGCTCATGGAGACCATACTTAAGTAAAGGTTAGTAGAATATCTGGAAGAGAATGACCTCTAGGATAAGAGGCAACATGGGTTTATGGGAGGCAGATGATGTCAAACAAATCTGATTGACTTATTTGACTGGATCACTAACACATTGGACAGGAGCCAAGTGGTGGATATCCTTTACCTGGACTTTTGACTATGTACCCCACAAAAGGTTGACTAGTAAGTTGGATCTAGAGGTTGGGGAGAAGTTGACTGGATTCATTAATAACTACCTAAGGAACAGGACATGGCTGTAGGGAGGTGGCTCTCAAGCACCGGGGAGGCCACCAGTGGCGTCCCACAGGGTTTGGCTCTTGGACCTGTGCTTTTTAATGCCTTCATCATTAATACTGGGAATGGCATTAAGGGCATCATTTTGGCCATTCATTTACGACACCAAGCTCTGTGGAGAGTGAACAAAGCTGAAGGGGTACAGGACCTAGGGGGAGATCTGGAAAAGCTACAGAGGTGGTTCGGGAATTGGCAACTTGGTTTCAATGGAAAGAAATGCAATGTTATGCACTTTGGAGCTAGAAACCCGACAACTTGAGTACAGACTGGGTGAGGTCAGAATATTTACATCCAAGGAGGTGAAGGACCTGTCAGTGATGATCACTGGTAACTTGAAGCATTTCACGCAATGTAGAAAAGTAGCAGCAAAGGCAAATATTAGCAGGGAGATCAGCAGTAGACAGGAGGAGATAATACTGCCTTTGCACAGGTCATTAGTGAGGCCACATCTAGCATATGGCATACAGGACTGATGTCCTATCTTACAAAGGACATAAGCCTGCTGTAAAAGGTCCAAATGAGGGCAACTAAGATGATCATGGGTCATCAGGGTAGGATGTATGAGAAGAGGTTGCAGGCACTGAACATGTACTCCCTGGAGAAGAGGGAGAGGAGAGAGAGAGAGAGAGAGAGAGAGAAAGAGAGAGAGAGAGAAAGAAGAGAGAGAGAGAGAGAGAGAGAGAACATGATTGAAACCTTCATGTATCTGAAAGGATTAAATAGTGTAGACAAGTAGGGTCTCTTCAGGCTCAGTGGAACCTGAAACAAAAGAGAAAACAGTCCTAAGTTGGAGGGGGGGAGATTTAAGAGGGAGGCTAGGAGGCACTTCTTCATGGAGAGGGTAGTTGCAGGTTGGAATGTGCTTCCAGAGAAGGTGGTTTTGATGAAAATGGTAGGCAGCCTCAAAAGAGACTGGGATAGAGGTATGGGAAAAATAAGGGTCAAGATGGGGGTGGATGGAGGAGCATGGCTGATTGGAGGGCAGGGTCAGTAGCTGACACTGAAGACCCTGCAGTATGAGCAGTTTCGATAGACCAAATGGCCTTATCTGCTGGCTTTGTTGTATGCTTGCATCTTCTTATGTTCGTAAGAGTCCAATAACAAATCAAGCCTCCCTGATTAAGGTCCAGTGTAGATCAAAGCCCTGGGGTATTTCTGGAGGTCTCCCTTTGCACTGAATTTGGTATGTTATGTGCAGTATATATGCTTTTTAGATTGTATACAATACAGTTGTAATGTACAGTGTATCTCCCTTTGTCTTCTTTGTGTTACATTTCTACCACTGTTCTATTCATTGTAGTTGTGGAACTGGCCTCGCCAAGTGGTATGCATTAACAAGAGTACCAGATGCAGCACCTCTAGGGTTTCTCAAGAATTTAGTCAAGGGTAAGTGTGTAATTTGAAATTTATTTCACATGCAATTCAGTGGCAATCCTATATATTGAAGTTAAAATCAGCTTGTGTAATTAGTAGTGTACTTTACAGTGGCACCTGCATATGTTTAAAGTCCTGGATCAAACCTACGACAAGTGGCATCTCCTGTCAGAGTGTCCCAGTAACAGACATCTGTGCTGAAGACAAGCTTCATTGTGGTTAGGGAGAGATGTAATGAACCTGGCTGATTAGTATACAGATTCCGAGTACAGTAGCTAAGTTGAAACAGCTGCTCAATTTTCCTACTGGTACTTTTCAGTGCTGCAGGCAGGAACTGAATCCAGTCAGAGATAGGTGTATACATAAGCAATAAACCACTATTGGGTATGTGTTATGCTGGGATTTATCCACACCTGGTGTGCACCTCGTGACCAAATCCGCAGCCAGAAGTGGGTAAATCCCAGCATAACCCACACCATTTCATGGTTTGTTGTGATTATACAATGTTCCCCTTTTTTTAGTGTATAAAAAAAAGAAAAAAGGAAAAGTTTTCTGTATTTTAAATTGTTTTTAAGTGTTGTATTACTCTGCTAGAAAACAGTCCTTTGTTGCTAGGGAGACTGCATGTCATTTTTACTTACAGAAAACTTTTTCTTTTTTTATACTAAAAAAAAGGAGAACATTGTATAACTGCTCTGTCTCTGCTGCCTCCATAGAAATATCTAAAGTTCGGCTGCTGCCTGTACACAAAATAAATGCCTCATAATGAACTCTGGAGGATAGGGAAGTTCACTTACTACGCTGGCCGGCAAAGTCCAATCAAAACATGACCATGACAGTCTCCTGGTCAGAGAGATGAAGGGATGGGAGGCTCATTCTTGCCCAACCACATGGTCCCATTTCAACTAGTAATACAGTATATTTTAAGTCTCTGCTGAAAGCTGAACTTGGGAAACTCTTAGGCCCTGTACACATTACAACTGAAGATTTGTACCATTTTAAATAACGGTATCAAAACGTTTTCAAACTCACCACAGCAGCCCGTCCACATTATTGTTCACCGAGTTCGAACTCGGTTGTAACACGGTAAACTCCCATCTGCATCAGCAGCAAGTAACGTCTTTAAACCCGGTAATCCTCCGTGATTGTAGCACGGTTATGTTGGCACTGTAATAGAGGAAAAAGCACACCCGTCCACACTACAAGGTAATGCTTTTCCTCCTTCAAACCTTTTTTAAAACGGACTTGAGACTAGCTTCCTGCAGGATTTAAGACGGTTTCTTAACACGCTTTGAAACCGTGTTTAAATGCAGACGGCGTCAGAGCTATATTAGTTAAAATCTCAAGCACCTTAAAACGTTTTAACTAGCCTATGTGTACAGGGCCTAAGTTTATTAAAAATGATGGCTATGACTAAGGAAAATCAGGGCCAAAGAAGTTCTTGCCCAAATGCCCAGTATCACAGCTCCGCTTTTCAGCTGTGACATTTATAAGTTGTAGCCCTCATTTGTAATAAACAAAGAGTTTCCCCAAGTTCAGCACTCAGCAGATACTTAAAATATGTCACTAGGTGAATGGGGATCATGGGGACGAGAACGAGCCTTCCATGTTTTTAGGTGCTTTACCAGGGAATTATTATGGCGGCATTTTTTGAAATTTTAATTTTGGGGTCGGTGCATAACTATCTGTATGAGCTGGGTTTTCACTTTGGCTTTTTAGTGTTGGAGGAGGAAGCAGCTGTTACACTTTTGGTAAGGTAAGAACTGAGCAGAACTGACAGTTAAGAACGGTTGACAAGTGAACCGCAAATTTGAACTGTGGAGCCGCAGCAAACATGAGTGGTGATGGACATGGACTGGAGGTGAGAGGGAGCAAGTAAACAGCTGCAAGGAGACAGAAGTACATGTGTTAACAGGGATTACTAGCAAACTTGAGTTGGTGATTTTGTTTTATTCAGTGATGCCTGTGGGGACAAGTACCAGTACTGGGACTTAAGGATGAGGAATGAGAGCCAGCTTGTGTGTGGTACAGCAGCAGTCATTTGCTTATTTTTATTTACTGTTTTGGTTCAGGCTGGCAGAGTGAGCATGGAGCAGAAAGAGTGAAGGAGCCATGAAACAGAGTTACCTGTGAGAGCCAACATTACAGGAAACCTCTTAGAAAGGTTGTTAGCCATATTTTATAGGCTGCAGTAACTCTTTTTTTTTTTTTTGAAAGGTTGAGTCTGTTGATTTTTTGTTCATCTTAGGCAGAGTTGTGACTCGTGATTTTGTGTATTGCAGGTTTAGTGGGAGCCCAACATGGCAATTATAATGTTTTAATTTTGGGAGTCGGATTGATTTTTGTTCCAGATGTTACTGATTGGCACCTTTTGTGTGGGTAATGCCAGGTTTTGAAAACTGTTCAGATGGTAGGAAGTAATTGGAATTACGATATTCATTGTACGACTTATTTTCATCTACAGAATTGATGCAAGACGCCTGATTGCTTTTGCACCTTTCATATGTGCTTTTTCAAAGAGCTTTTTTATACATTCTGGGAATTGGAAATATATTTTTTAAGCATTTAGCTTCTGTATCATATTTATATCCATTTCATATAATTTCCTAAACAAGAAACTGCCATCTCATTACCAATATACGCTGTGGATTCTTTCTATTTTCTTATTACTTTTCCTCAGTGATGTGCACCTTATTTCACTGGAAAAAAACATAATACAATGAAAGTTGTTAAAAAATATGTTTCTAATTCACAGAATGTATAATAAAGCCCTTTGAAAAAGCACCTACGAAAGGTGTCAAATGTCAGGGCGTCTTGCAAATGAACTACTGTGAATGAAATAAATTCATTTTTATTGGATAGTGTGTGAAGACTCCATTTACTTTTTACCATCTGAATATTTTACATATACTTGTGTGACATCTCAGGGAAGTTGGACTAATACTCCACTAAAACACAACAATTTACTTGGATTCCTTTAAAATCTTTTTGTGGGATCATTTACTGGAACTAATGCCAGGATTTACCACGGCAGAAAGGTGCCAGTTAGCCAGTCAGGGACTCTGATTCTCAGAACCCGTTGTATACTTTGAAATGCATTTCATGTGTAATTTAATGACAAATTTACAGTCCAAAAGATGACAGTATTGGATATTCACTTGCATGGCCCTGATTTGTAATGTCATGTATTTACACCATTTCACATAAAGCAATGCACATGCACACCAGAGCATCCTCTTGCTGTAGTACTTGGACTTCAGACTGCAAGCCTGGAGGCAAGCTTAGCTGTTCCCCAAGACCAATCCTGTCCCCACAAGGAGCTCTGCTGCTATGGACAAGAATGTCTAGTGTATGTAAATAAAACACATGAGCTGGGCTTAAACAGTGGCTTCAGAGAATTGAGCTGTGTAGGCCACGTACATGCAAATCACTTTGTCCATTTTTCTGGATTGACCCTTATAAGTTAAACAATCTAATCAGAAGTTTTCTACTTTACCAAAAGAGATGATTCATTGTTTTGCTAAAGTATGTATGTAAATATTCAAACTGGACAAATTACAGAACTGGATTTTAAACTGTCATTTTTGGAAAATTCTTATTGATTTTGCGGATATTGCAGCAGCTAGAATTCTTCCAGTCCGAGAAATTAATTTACATTGGTTAGGACAGAAGGAAGTTTACCTATTATGCCTATCCCATCATTCATTCAATAGAAACAGAAACACAGAAGTTGACAGAAGAAAAGGACTGCCTGGGCCATCCAGTCTGCCCCTTTTCCCTGCCTAATATAAAATTGCAGACCCTACATGGTCACCAGCCTCTGCCCTCCTACCCCCTAACCCTACCAGTGATGTCTCCAGTCCCTGCTAAGGGTTAGAGTTTCCTTCCCAGTTTTGGTGATACCCATAAATCCCATGCTTTCTTAAATCCAGTAATCAATGTAGCCCCTACCACTTCCACTGGGAGGCTGTTCCAGGGGTCCATCACCCTTTCTGTGAGGAAGTACTTTCTCCTGTTTCCTCTGACTATTCCTCCATCCAACTTCATATTGTGTTCTCTAGTCTTTGGACATCTTTTTCTTTCAGACATGTTCCCTTTCTGTACCTTGTTTATTGCCTTTTGTATTTAAAAGTCTTGATTATGTCTTCCCTCTCTCTCCTGTTCTCCAGGGAGTACAGATCTAGATCCCTTAACCTTTCCTCATAGGGCTTCTGATGCAGGCCCTGCACTATTCTGGTCACTCTCCTTTGTACCCTCTCTATCCGGTATACATATTTGCTGAGATGAGCCCTCCAGAACTGCACACCATAAGCAAGGTGGGGTCTCACCAGTGATTTATATAGGGGCATTATCACCTCCATCTGCCTACTTGTTGTATCCCTTACTATACAACCCAACACATGATTTGCCCTTCCTACTTCCTTATCACATAGTTTCATCACTTTTAAGTCTGGGTCCCTCTCCTGCCTTGTTACTGTGACTACTCCCCAGTTCATATGTGGCCTTTGGGATTTTGTGTCATAAGTGCATGATTTTGCACTTCTTTGTGTTGAATCTCAGTTATGAAGTTTCTGACCACTCCTTCAACTTCCTCAGGTCCGCCTTCATTGATTCCACCCCCCTAGTGTGTGTCTACCCTACTGTAGATTTTTGTATCATCTTCAAATAGGCACACCTTCCATTCTAAGTCATTCACAATATCACTGATGTAGATATTATAGCAGACTAGACCCAATACTGACCCCTGTGACACCCCACTTGTCACCCTCCCCCCCAAGGGAACCCCCTTTACTACCACCCTCTCGCTTCTACTGATAAGCCAATTTTCCACCCATTTTGCAGTTGTAGGACTAATACTGTTTAGTTTGCTTAGTTTGTTCACAAGCTTCCTGTGAGGGATGGTGTCAAAAGCCTTGCTGAAGTCAAGATATGCCATGTCCACCACCCATTCCTGGTCCACCACCCTTGTCACCAAGTTAAAAAACTCAGTTAGGTTCAGATGGCAGGACCTTCCCTCAGTGAATCCATGTTGCCTGTGGTCTTGTAAACTGCTAGCTGCAAGGTTGTCAGCTATTCTCTCTTTCAGGAGTGACTCCATTATCTTTCCTGCCACCAAGGTCAAGCTGACTGGTCAGTAATTACATGCCTCTTCTCTACTACCACTCTTGTGGAGAGAGGCACCACATCCACCCTCTTCCAGTCCCCCAGAACCTCACCCATGTCCAGTGACAAGCTAAGCAGTGATGCCAAAGGTGCCACCAGCACCTCCCTTAGCTCCCTTAGCACCCAAGTATGTACTGCCTCTAGACCCATTGTTTTGTCTGCCCTTAATTTGGACACTTCTTTAAGGACCCTTTCTTCTGTGAATGGACTAGTGTCCAGACCCTTACCCTCCCTCTCCTCCATGAAAACTGAACAGAAGTCATTTTTCAGTAATTCTGCCTTCTGGTGATCCCCCTCTACTGGAACCCCCTTCCTCAACCGGTCTCACTAACCCTGGTTTGGATTTCCTTTTATCACTGATGTGTCTGAAAAACAGTTTATCCCCTGCCCTTACTGACTTGGCTATCCATTCCTCCATGTCTGACTTCACCTTCCTAACTATCTGCCCTGCTGCCCTTTGTTTCTCCCTGTACTTAGTTCTGTTTTTTTTCCTTATGTGTACATTTGTACCTCCTGAAAGCTTGTTTATTTTCTCTCACTGCTCTTGCTACCTCTCTGGAAAACCAAAGTGGCCTCTTTCTTTTATGAATTCTTCTGTAGCTCTTTCAATTCTCCCCCAGATTACAGCCCACTGCTCTTCAACTCTATCCAGTTTCTCAATGCCTGCCAGGGCTTTCTTGAGGATTATTCTCATTTTGTTAAAGTCTCCATGTCTGCAGTTCTTGACCCTTGTCCTTTTGTGACTCATCTTTGCCTCAGCTCTTATTTTGAATCTTACCATGTGATGGTCGCTGGACCCTAGACTGTCCTCCACCATGACATTGGTGATACTGTCCCTATTGGTAAGTACATGGTCCAGTACCAACTCCCTCAAGTTGGTTCCTGTCCAAGTTGTTGGAGAAAAGCTCCTTGTAACAAGTCTATAATTTCCCTGCTCCTGGTTGTTATTGCTGCTGGGAGCCTCCAGTGCACATCAGGAAGACTGATGTCCCCCACTAGCAATAATTGCCCCTTTCAGGCTAACCATTGTACTACTTGCATTAGCTCCCTATCTACTTCTTTTCCCTGTGCTGGAGGCCTAAAAATCACTCCTGTTCATGTAACAGCCCCTGACTGCTTCTCCGATGTGTCCCACGGTATCTCCACTTCCCCTTGCTCCTCCTGCCCCATGGACACCTTCATATAGTCCTTCACATATAGGGGTACCCCCCTTCCTACCTGCCCTGTCCCACCTAAATAGATTAAAGCCTCAGATGATTATCTCACAGTCCTGGTTTTCAGTACACTAGGTCTATGTGATGGCCACCAGGTCCAGGTTCTCCCCTGTAACTGTGGCCTCTAAGTCCACCAATTTGTTGCTCAGACTCCTTGCATTTCCAAGCATCACCCTCCACCAGTTTCTCTACTCCCTACTGCTTTCTCCTTCTTTAACCCCTGTCCCCTTTTGTGGGGGAGTGCCAGCTAGGTAACTTCACCTGGTTATGTCCTCCTTTCCTTCACTTCCCTAGCCTCATACTTCCCCCTTCTTAGTTTAAATTCATGACCATGGCTATGTATTCTTGCAGTTTTTCCCTCAGTACCCTTGAACTTGCCTCATTTAGATGCAACCTGTCTTTTGAGTATAACCCTTCATC
This sequence comes from Neoceratodus forsteri, assembly GCA_016271365.2. Classification (NCBI taxonomy): domain Eukaryota; kingdom Metazoa; phylum Chordata; order Ceratodontiformes; family Ceratodontidae; genus Neoceratodus; species Neoceratodus forsteri. The sequence continues at coordinate 117,514,254 of CM028136.1, read as the reverse complement.
TTTCAACCTGCCCCCCATATCCCAATGCAGATGAACCCCTCCTTCTCACACCAATCCCTTAGCCAACTGTTAAATTCTTCAGTCCTCTTTTGCCTGATAGTACCAGCACTAGGGACTGGTTAGACCTCTGAAAAAGCCAGTGAGCTCACCTCCTTCCTGCTGCTCCTTGCTAAATCCCTAAACTATTGATCTAACTCACCCAGCTCATTTCCTGCCAAATCATTTGTTTCCAAGTGAACTATCAGGTGTGGTTTGCCCCCCAATCTCCTTATATGTTCCTTTATTCTTTCCCCTGCTCTCCCGGCCTCCATTCCCAGTATGTAGAAGACAGACCTTCTTTTATCTGGGTCCCCTTTTCTAATTCAGTGTACATCCTTTATTACGTAGTCAACATAGACCAAGACTTTCTCCTTTCTCTCATTCTTGTTTAATGACCTCCTACCAGTGTCTGTAGAACCTGCCATCTCCCTAAGCAGTATTACATTGTCCCACGTGCCCATCTTCCCATCTGAACCCCCTTTTTAACAACATTTTCATCTTTTGTCCCCCTACCTCTGTAGTCTCTCTGGCACCCTCTGCTCACCCCTGCTGTGCCCCTCCCTCCCTGGCCCCCATTTCTTCCCCTATTTTGTCCTTCCTCTTGGCTCCTTGTGGATTGACTTAACTCTCCTCTTCCCTCTTTCCACTCCCCCCTCCCACTGTTTAACTCTGACTTCACCTCCCATGTTTGTTCAAGCCCTGATCTCCTCATGTACCCTCTGGTTCTCTATATCTGCTAGTGGTCAGAACCTGTTTGATGCTTTTCCTTGCCAACTCCCATACTTATCCTAATATTTCCTTATGCTATACTTCTGTTATTTGCTTGCGCCTCTTTCCTTTTTCTTCTCACTACCTGCCAATCATTGTTTCAGTACTCGCTGGGCTTACCTCCAGTCCTCTTGGCATCCCCCCTGCATCCCTCCTAATATTATTGCCCTCACCCCAGCCTTCAGTAGTTCTATCCCACTCATTTCCTCATTGCTCCTTACCCCAACCCCCTGACCCTCTCTCCACCTCCCATCTCAATCAATTTATCTCTTCCCAAAGTTTTCCCAGATTCCTGAAAATTGGGCACCCCCTGGCATTCTACATCATATCCAGGAACACTGCTGCCCCACACCCATTACATCCAACTACTCTTTCCCTTCTTTCCTATCCCCAGAATCTTCCTGCGTCTCTCACCTGCCACATCTCACTCCTCCCCCACTGCCAGTATCTGCCACCAGGGTCCTAGATCTGTTTGTTTCAAGTTCCTGTTATATATGCTCTTGGTGACTAGACAAAATAGTGAATAAAGCATCCTAAACATTATCAGATGACAAATGTCTAAATAATCATCCTAAATAGTAACACTCCATTTAAAGTTTCTATATGGTCTTGGTGACTTGATTAGATTGTGATAAAAACATCTTAAATAGCAAAAGGATAAATGGTATCAGCTAGCTAATGACTAACTAAACATCCTAAATAGTAGCAGATAGCAAATGACTAAACACACATTACAGATTAACAATAAACCATATCTCCCTGCTGACTTGATTAAGTAGTGATTAAAATGTTCTAAATAGTATCAGATAGCAAGTGACTAGAAAGTATCTGATATTAAATGACTAAATAAGCAACCAAAATAATAGCAGATAGCAAATGGAAAAATACCCATTACTAAATATTAATAAATCACAAGAACTGTCTGTGCTCAATTCTCAAAGCCCATAGATTGACACAAGGTGCCTGCTGCAAACATAAATGGCACAAGTGGCACCTTGAGTGAAAAACTAAGCCCTGAGTTATCCACAAAAGCAGCCTGATTCTAATGCAGGCTACATCCATCAAAGGGGACTTGTACCAGCCTTGCACCACAAAGTGGGCTGTGGCATGGTGCTAGGGGGCTTGCAGCAGATGCAGTCTGCCATAACCCTGAAAATGAGATTCACAAAACTCTCCCAGAGGGAGAATTTTTAAGTGCCCTTAGACCATCCAGGGTTTGTCTAAGGGTACTTAGACATATCCCTCTGGAAGAGTGTAGTACATTAGGGCATCCTGTGACTGTATTATGTCTCCCTATTTCCTGGTTGCACCTGGAAATGAGCCTTGGCTCAGTGTGCTTTTCCCAGTTACCAAACATTAAATAAAAAATAATAAATAAAATGTGCCCCAGTCCCCTCCTCCCAAGTCCCAATCACCCCTCACATAATGTACTGAGCCATGGTGATCTAGTGGCCCCCTTCCCTGATCCCCAATGTCACCCGTTACAATGATAGTTAATAAAGCCCCCTTCTCTTTTGGTCTAGTAGCCTCCTTCCCAGTCCACTTCTGTGTCTTTTGCTGAGCTCACAGGCTCGCAAGTTAAAGTAGCCAGTCACATGAGTGGGTTTCTTAAGGCTTCAGATGCCACCCAAAAGTCCAGTCCATTGTGTGAGGAAAACTGGGAATACCAACTCCTCTGCCCTCCTACCCCCATTGTGGCTCTAACTTCCAGTGGTGTCCTGAAGGCTGTGGGATGGCCGGTATTAAAATACATCCAGTGAGTTTAAATCTGGTGCCTTATTGAGCCCTGCAATGATTGTCTTCTTCAGCTCTTTGTTTCACTTCTATGGCTGTTACTGTGCTCATTAGCTTGCAAGTTGCAGTGGCTGGACACAGGAATGGGTCACTTGCGTCTTCAGATGTTGCCAAAATGTCCAGTCCCTTGTGGTGGGGAGGCTGTGAATACCAACTTCTCTACCCCTGTTGCTGCTCTGTCTCCCATTTATGTGCAATGTTTATTCCTCTCTCTTTCCAAAACATGTCTAGTCCTTTCTTGAACGTGGCAATGTTATCTTCCCTACTATCCCTTCTGTTATGGAATTTCAAAGTCTAATATCCCTGTTTATAAAATGATTCTTTTTGTATTTTTATGTATTTATTTATTTATTTTTGTTAATCCCCTTTCCATCTTGGACTTCAGTGTACCTCATGAACACCCATAGTGTAGTGATCCCAGTACCCTGTAAATGGATGTCTGGCCTCCTTAGCACCCTGGTTATACCCCTGAGGCAGGGTTGGGGTGGGGGATGTATCACATATGTCATAAGGTGGCATCCATACAGTAGCACAGGGAGCAGGAATACTGAAGGCCACTTTCCCCAAAGAAAGGGACATTTTTTTCTGGTATCTCATGTTCCCTGGGTCATCGCATGTACTGACATCAGGACTACTTGCATACAATGCATGCCTTTGTGCTCTCATCAATGATGACCCAGTCATGCCCCCAGCACTCCAGATTGCAATATCCGCCAGAGGTTACCAAGATGGCAGTGTCATGGCAAAGGACACAACTCACTCTTCTCAGAAGAAGAAAGCATTCTATTAGATGTTCAATCCTTCCTCCCCTGACTAGCATCCTCTGACCCACGCTTATTACTGAACCCATGTCAACAGCATGTTGAGTGTAGCCCTACCCCTACACCAAGAGACCAGTCCAATTGTTTCTCTCTTTTAACCAAAGGTCCACTATACTTAGCATATTGTAGGAAGATGTCTACAAAAATCCACAAAATTCAGCAAAAAATCTTACAAAAATCTGCAATCCCACCAATATGTAAAATCTGCAGATTGTGAAATTCAGCTATTGAAGTAGGTGCAATCTCATTCAATTCTGCCAGCACAATAATATTAAATACATTAGTAATTCTCTCACATTCTGTCAAATAGATTCATGTGTCTAAATTTTATTTTCAACATTTGTAGCCTAAGTGCCAAATAGATGAAGCCCAGGCCCACTTTTGCATAACTTGTGGGCTCTTTTGCGACAGCTTGTCACATTACTGGGTGCCATGGTTGCCTCCACTGTACTTAACCTTTCCTTCTGACCTGATACTCCTAACTCCTTTCAATTATGGTTCTTCCTCCATGGCAGCCACAATTATTATGGTAGATGTGGGGGGGGGGGTTGGCAAATAGTATAAACTAAGTAATAAACAATTATTTGTCAATGCTGGAGTTTATTGTTGGGATTGCTGTTGGTAGGCACTGATTGGCAGGACTACAGTTATCAGCAGAAAGAACACGTTATGCCACCAAGTTCACATTCCTAATGAAAAACAGTGAAGTGTATACCTGTTTCCTCAATTCATGATCTGGCTTTGAAGAGTGATGATGTGTCTGTGGTTCAGAGAAGATAAGGGCACTGGAGCCCCACCATGGGTTGGGGGGGCGTTTTGGTTAGAGACCGTAATGTCCAGGACATTTGTTGGTATTTGCACTACAAATTTTCAACATGGCCTTTTGTGGCCCCCACTTCATGAAAGCATTTGGGACCTCTGCTCATGAACAGTGGCACTGTGATTTTGTTAAGCTGTCCCGAACGTTGATTTCTCACAGCTACCGCGTCATTCTGTGCCAGATGTGTGAAAATACAGTTCAGACAGGATGTGAAAAATGACAGCTGTACCATTCATAGGGAGGTGTGAAGAGAAGGCAGTGTTGAACATATGGAGTGAAAATATTAAAAATGCTTGAATGTACGAGTGTACGTGGAAACTGCACAACGCACGCTCATAACAGTCATTTAGTGGAATAATTTCCTCAAAATTTCAACATAGGCATTTTGTGACCTCTACTCATGAACACTGTCACTATAGTTTTCTTACTCTGTCCTGAATATTGATTTCCCACAGCGACGGTGCCATTGTGCACCAGATGTGTGATAAATTTTGGGAAGGATGTGAACAATGACAGCTGCTCTGTTCATAAGGAGGTGTGCAAAACTGACAATGCTGAAACTCTTGAGTGAAAATATTACAAATCCTCAATGTTACAAGTGTGCATGGAAACTGAGCAATGCACGCTCATAAAATAGTCATTTTATGGACTTTTGTCACCAGATTTTCAACATAGGCATTTTGGGACCTCCGCTCATGAAACAATGTCACTGTGATTTTCTTAATCTGTCCCAAACACTGATTTCCCATAGCAACCATACTATTATGTGCCAGAAGTGCAAAAACACATTTCAGCCAGGATGTGAAAAATGACAGCTGTAGTGTTCATAAGGAGGTGTAAAAAATGCCAATGTTGAAAACCTGGAGTGAAAATATTGCAAATTCATGAAATTACATGTGTGCATGGAAACTGCACAACACACACTTGTAACAGTCATTATATGGACTTTTGTCACCAAATTTTCAACATATGTATTTTGAGATCTGCTCATGAACAGTGTCACTGTAATTTTGTCCGAAACACATTTTGGCCAGGATGTGAAAAATGACAACTGTACTGTTCATGAGGAGGTGTAAAAAATACCAATGCTGAAAATATGGAGTGAAAATATTACATATCTATAACGTTACAAATGTACAGTGAAACTGCACAATGCACACTCGTAACACAGTCATTTTTTGGAATTTTGTTGCCAAATTTTCAACATTGGCTTTTTGGGAGCCAACCTCATAAACAGTGACACTGTCATTTGTTAATCAGTCCCAAAAGCTGATTCTGCACAGTGACCGCAAAATCATCATTTGGGACCAAGTAACAACATGACAGTGACACTGAATTCATGAGTTGGGGTCCCAAGAACCCCATTTTGAAAATTTGGTTCCAAAAGTCACAAAAATGGCCAAGATATGCACCAAAGTTGAAAAAAAAATATTTATGCCATTATACAGCTTAACGGCATTTCTTCAGTTTGCGGTCAGCTTTGAAGAGTGCAGACGTGTTCCCGGTCCACTGAAGATCATTGTGCTGGACTCCAGAGGTAAGTATGGGGTGGGGGGAATGGGGTGTGCAGTTGGTGGTCAAGGGTTGGAGAGAAGGGCCACAGGACTCAACAAGGGTCTGTTTTCTAGTTTACAGGTTTTAAAAAAATTAAAACCCTTGAGGAAAGGTTTTCTTTTTTACAGGGACATTTGGCATGCTGGGGTGTACTCCCAGCACTGCATCTGAGTGTTTGGGGGTGCTGTAGCTGACAGGGATTGGGCACCCTGTTGGCACATACAGAGTATTGGGGGGACAAGAGCCAAGGTGATTGCACCTACCGGCACACAAAAATTGGGGACATTATGCTGATGGGGAGTGGGCTCCCCCATCAGCAAATGAACTGGGAAGGGGCATGCCAACAGGGGGACTGGGCACCTCCATCTTTTTTTTTTTTTAACTACAAGGGGGGAAGGTATGGGCTCAGTGTGTTCATATTGCTGCATGCTACAGCAGTGTGAATGTGCAACCAGGAATGCAATGCAGGAATAAAACTTCAAAGGACTGAGCCATGCCACTATTGGTGCAGCTCTGTCCTTTGAAAAGTTGTCCAACTCAGCCCGAACAGCTGCAAGTGAGTCATCGCCAGCCTGCCGACTGATTCGCCTGCCACTGACCTGCCCCTAGAAATGGAGCTCTCCATTGGGCACACCCCTGTAGAGCACCTTATAGCAATAAGTTTATCTGCGCCTGCACACCATGACAAACTCAAAAAGGAGTCCTGACATGAGAAAAGATGGACATTCCTAACGTAGAAAGCAATGTCCGAATTGCAACTCACTGGAAAAAATCCTAAATTTACCATTTCAGTTTCTGAATGATTTGAAAAACAGTATGCTTGTATATCCTATTATGCATATTTGTTTTCAATCCTTTTCTGATTTTAATAATACAATTATTTTTATTTTTATGTACAGTTTCCCTAAAAAAGGAGCACGTATCCAGTTTTACTGAAATATTTTAACTCACTAGCAGGCAAACAATGTCAGAGCACAGCATTTAAAACAAATGTTTGTCAATGCTAAATGCTTGCTTGTTACAGCAACTAAAATTATAAAATGTACTTTTTCTCTTTGCGTTCTACAGGCAAGTCATTTTGTAATTGCAGTAATGCACTTCAGGGTGTGTATCATGTGGATAACATCACTTCTCCGGTGTTGGATGCATTCAGCCTATGGCATCAGGTCTAACCACCCAAAGCAGGACCCACACAATATTGTTCATTATTGCATAATTAATAACAAGGGTTATATTAGTGAAATTATCATTGGTAGGAAATAAAGAGATTCACACATAACACTGCTGTTTTCTTACAGAATGACTTGGAATTTGAAAAATACTAGTGAACAATACATGTGAACATCACAGGTGCCATGTATGAAATGCAACCTGAATGTTTTGTGGAACAACTGCAAATATAGGTTTTGGAGGGGAATTTGATAATGACACATAGCACATTAATTTGAGGGGCAACAAACACAAGGATGTTAAAAATGTGGCCACAAAAAGTAAACATACTGCAAAGTTATGAGTAAACATTGAACAATGTCAATGTTCATTCATACCTTTTTGTCTTTTTCATTTTGATCACAAATGTTCAACATAAACCTTTTATTACATGACCTTATGAACATGACAGGTCTCATTTATGAAATGCTGTCAAAAATTTCATTTTGCAGCATAAGTGTGAAAAGATGTTTGGGCAGGATCTGAAAAATGACACGTCATGTGAATGGCTTGGGTACAAAAAATGGCTATGTGGAAAATATGGAGTCAAAATCTGGTAAAATTTCAAAACTAGGAGTAAACATTTAAAATTTTCAACTTTTTTTCAGATCTTTTTTTTTTAGATTGGGATCCCAAATTTTCAGTATAGCCTTTTTATTACTCCACTTTATGATCCACACAGTTGAAATGTTTTAAATCCTGCCTGATAGGTGGTTTCAAGGAGTGTCTGTGAAAACATGTGCCAGAGGAGATTTTAAACATTATACCTGCATTGTTCATGAGTTGGGGTAAAAAAAAGGCTGTGTTGAAAACTTAGGGTCAAAATCTTAAAAAAAATAGCAAAGTTAGGGCCTGCGCACATATGTGCAGATTGCCTGCATGCCATGTATCTGCAACATGTAGTCAACTGTAATTTAATGAGCCATGAATCGGGGGTCCTGTGGGACCATGTTGACCCATGCAGTATGCACCAAAGACGCAAGCACTCCTACTGCACTTGATCACTTGACCTTCATGCAGCTAGGTCCATGGATGGTCTGCGGTAGTAGCCAGGGAGCTTGCCCACTGTATGTGCCATTCACTAAAGTGCAAAGTGCTAGGTGAGGAGCACAGGCAATATGGGCAGCTATCCAGCCATAGCCACTGTGCAACCCTTGCAGATGTCACTTATCAACCACAGACTGTACAACCCCTGACATACTGCCCCAGCCCTCCAGTCCAGCATCATCCTTTAAACTTAATTCCCTGAGATGAGTAGCTTATCATAATACCTTACTCTATATGGAGCAAGGGATCCAGTCATGGAGCAGGGCATGAATCCGATTGGATGCCTGCCAGTGTCCACCCTAATACTTCAGTGTGCCAGGGGTCAGGACCATGTACAGACACCCTGTGGTGGACTACAGTAATGAATGTCCTGTCCCACATGCCTGTCTGCAGGTGGAAACATGAACAAGCTAGGTACATGCCTATCTTGCATACCCAGCCTGCACTGATTATGAGAAAACATTCAGGAATTTCAATGTTACTTCATAATTTTGTTGTTTGTTGAGATTTTAACACCAAATATTCAACACAGTCTTGTTATAACCCCACCTTAGGATCATGACGTGATTTTTTTAAAATTCTGTCTGAAACATGATTTTGTAGAGTGACAGTGAAAACACGTTCTAGAGGGAGTTGAAAAATGTTACCTCCCTAGTCCATGACATGGAGATAAACAATGCTATGTTGAACATTTGGGGTCAAAGTCTGAGAAAATAACAAAGTTATGAGGAAACACGATGAATGTCAATGTTGCTGCATAACTTTGTAGCTTTTAAGATTTTGACCCCAAATTTTAACATAGTCTTTTTATGACCCCTCATTATGATCAATACAGATAAAATATTTAAAATTCTGTCCTAAATGTGATTTCACATAACAAAAGCAAAAACTAATTTCAGTGGGGATTTGAAAAATTTCACCTACCTGGTTTGTGGTGTATGGATAAAAAAAGGCAATGTTGAAAATCTTGTCTAGAAATATTAAGACATGACAAACTTATGAGTAATAACTTAAATTGTATTGAAAACCCGTGAACCAAACTTACTTTGTTTTTTGTTAGTGGTGGTTGGAATTCAGAAGCAGTAAGACACCTTGAAAGAGAGCAGTGATGGACCAGATCAGTAAGTATGAGGTGGTGTGGTGGGGGCCAAAGAGGAGTGGGGGTGTCAAGGGTGGAGGATGGTGGGATGTTTCTCACAGAAAAGAGTACAGGAAGTGATATGGAGGTGGGAGGGATCCTTGCACAAAGTGGGATATTTCTTATAGAAAGGGGCACAGGAAGTAATCGGAAGGTGGTAGGGATACTTGGCAGAGGCTGGATGTTTCTTACAGAAAGGGACACAGGATGTGATTTAGTGGTGGGAGTGACGCTTGGCAGAGGGTGGGATGTTTCTTACAGAAAGGGACACAGGAAGCAATTAAGAGGTGGAGGGATACTTTGCAAAGAGTGGGACGCAGTTGAGGGACATGGAAGACCATCTGGCTGACTGCAACAGTGTTAAGCTACATTCTGGGCTGCATCACGCAGATGAAAGGATTGCGCTGCTCTGTGACTGGAGTAGCTGTCTTCTTTGAACTACAAGAAGCTTCCACCTGTCAAGCATAGAACAGTGTCATAATCAGCCTCGCTGATCATTGAGCTGTAACTGTCAAGCCCACTGCAGCCTGACCTGCATTGGATCTGACAGTGACACACCTCTGTAACCCCATTATTGAAATGACTTGATAACTGCTTATGTGCCAACAAATATGAAAGCATCATGTTTAAAAATAACATAGATAAAGAACAAATGTAACATTATGCTCACTGTTAAGCTGGGTTTGTTAACCTCACTTTCAGTTAACAGGGAATATGACAACCTTAGTGGAATGTGGGGGATCAGAGTGTCTATAAAGCAAGTAACTAGATATAAAAACTCAGCAGGAAAAGTCATGTTTCCTGTTGAGTTGACTATTCAATACGTTTTTACTGGATAATCAGTTTATACAAAGGCAGTCATTTTATTCACTGAAATAAACTTTTTTTTCATAGTTAAGCCAATAGAAATGGAACCTAATGATGGTATAATGTATCTCAACAATGATAAAGTGCCATCCATATTTTCAACCAATGGAATTTCTTTTCTTTTTTCCATTTCATTGCTTGTTACCAAGTAGCAATGTTGAAGCTATCCTGATGAAACAGACAAAATGAAGACAAATAGCAACTTAGATTCAGAGAAGGAAAGGACTCCAGTTGTAACCTATCACATTTTTCTTTTTTATTTCCTTTCATACCTTATTAAGAATACTGATCGGAATAGTATATTCTGTTTTAGACTTTCAGTAAACAAAATCCACCTATATGAATGGACATTCCACAGACCACCACCTATGTAGACTTTTATCAATATTGAATTATCCCTCTGACTGCAAATCAAACCCAATATGTTTTAACCACATAGAACACTGGTTACATTATTAAAATGTGCATTTAATACAGGCACATATTGATAAGTGTTGTTAATGTATTTGTTCATATTAATGAACACATTACAAAAGCAAGGTGATGGAGATGATAAAGCACTACTAAACAATTAATATTCAACATCTTTGCACTTGCAATGTTTTGCAACTATCTGCTTAAAGATACAAACAACATCCTCAAATGTTGGCACCATCCTTGATTAACATACTGTAGTCCAGCCTGTCTGTAAAGTTGTTTTTCAGAGCCAAGTGCTTTGAGTGTCATACTTGGGGGTATGTCATAAACAAAACAAAATCTGACTGCTTAGTTTGTCTAGCATTTACAGTACAATGATGCAATGCCACTCTTCCTCTGTCTCTCAAGCATGATGCAGGCCATTGGCTGACTGTTAGAAAGAGGGAACAGCTTCCTGAGGGCTAGCAAGAAGATACATTGCTAATCAATAGGGATTTTAAATCTACCATTTTATCCAGCAATTATGGGTTGGATTAACTGGTGGAGGGCCTAATTAATAGAAATGGCCATTGGGTTTCAAGCTAGGGAAAGTGAACCATTTAAAAAATATGGGAGGTCCTGGCAGAGTGACAGGACTACTATACATAGAAAATGTGAGCATCTGCATAGATGGCATGGCAGGCCATGTGGGGCACTGGGGGGTGGTGTTAAATTACTGTGTTTGGGGTGTACCCATGGGATAACAACCACCTGCTGAGGGCTAGAGTTTTAAAAAAGTTCATTTTGCCTCTTCTTTTACTTCTCTAAATATTAGTATCATCAAAATGCTCACTATTTTGTTGAAGTTCAGTGTCCTTTAAATATCTTCCCATTAACTTTACCACTTTTGCACTAAAAATGTTTTCTAAATAAACAAAGATGGAGTAAGAGAAATAGAGAAATAAAAATACTCAGTATTGGGTCTGGGTACCCCATTATTTGTGGTATTTGTGAATTGATAGCCACTACTCATACAACACTTGCGACAACTTAGTGCCACTCTCTAGTTTGTGTCCACATCATGCTATCAGTGCTGTGTGGAATGCGGAATTCCACTGGCAGAATTAGTACAGAATGGCCATTCCACCAGAGGAATTTCTACTGGAACGTAACTGGTTCTTTAGCAGAATTCCACCTACTGAGATCCATGGAATAATATTCCTCAGAAAAGCAATTTTTCCACAGAAAATTATTCCACAACAATTTCCATGGAAAATATTGAGATCCATGGAATAACATTCTGCGGAACAGCATTTTGTTTTCTGCAGAAAATCATTCCACAACTATTTTCTACCATGGAATTCTATCATTCCATTTGTGGTGAATTTCCGCTGAATTACATTCTGCCAGATTTTGAAACTTTCACACAGCACTAACTGTTATACTCAATGAAGGTTGTTAGCGACACCATCTTGAATGGCCACAAAAGTATTTGTGACCATACTGTATTAAAAATGGGAGAAGGGCTGTATTGATAATGGACCACAGGGACATATGCACATAGACAGTGGCCCTCACACAGCAGATCACAGCCTCCTGTGACCCTCCTGTCTCTTTAGAAATATTGAGAACATATCTGGAAGTAGCTGGCCAAGTCCTTGCAACTGAATATATACTATATCATACAACAACATGGTGGATGTTGCAAAATATTATGTGAATGACTATTAACCCTGTTCGTGCCTGATAACATCTGGAGATGTCGTGTATATAGTAACAGAGTCTTGGAAGGGGAGTATCTTCCCTCATTGCTACTAATGATGACCTTTTTATATATCTCAAAAGGGTTGTGGTAAAATGCCTAAACAATATGCCCTCCACTTTATGTTGCCAGTGCCACCTATTGTGACTGAGAACAGGGCCTCATCTGTTTCTCGCTTGAAATTCATAGGTTACTGGTACTTGCCTATGCTAAACTCTTCTGTTTTTATATTGTGAAAATTCACAAAGCAACAGATTTGAATGTTATAAAGATAGGATCATGGCATTACAGTATGTGTTAAAAGAAGCAGGATTAGAATAAGCAAAAGGGGCAAATATTCTGTTCTTTTATAAATATCACTGATAGAGAAAGATCACTACAAAAATATATAAAGAACAAAATTAAATTAATCTAAATATTATAATTTTAAAAATATGCTTAGAATGTATAACATACTTATTCACCCATGCTTGTAAAGCAGGGGTAGTGAGGGTATGTTATGTTGCTATGTAAGTAGTACAATAGCTCATAATTAGGTTATAGGAGAGACTAATGTAGTCTTGTAGTGAGTGCTGAATGTTTCTGAGTGTATATAAATTATGGAAGTACATATACCTCTTCAGTCTCCTAAGGGTTAAAGGCCTCTGAAACCATTAGGACAACTTTGAAATAATGTGATATTTAGACACAAATCAGCTTATACTTATATTTGTAGTGCAATTTTCACCCTTATGTCTTGATTACTAAGGATGTTTGCATGAAAACCTGCTTTATGCCCTATATTCTCTGGCTGCTTGTCTACACATCACATCATAATTCTGTTTATGGCATCACATTCTGTTGCTGTTGAGATAACTATGATGTCATGAAGAGGCTGATGATGTCAGGTGTAGCAAAGCACCTAGAGCAGAGAATGTCTAGGATACAATACCCTGCATTCACACAACTATCATCTGTAGAGGTGGGCAAAAGTTGTGATTTCCACCTTAGTGGACCTTCCTTGAAATATCAAAACTTTCACCCGAAGTTCCGAACTTCCACCTATGGTGGATCGGAAATCTTCTGACTGTGTTTGGGCAAATAGTTGCCTTATCCTGCTGTCTAGTGACCCCTTTGCTGGTCGCTGATCACTGCCTGTTGTATAATAAATTAATTCCAGGTCACTAGTGGTCCCTCCCTCCACCTCATCACCTGCCCCATATTTTAAATAAATCCCAACTGGCTAGCAGTCCCTCCCACCACCTGATCACTGGCTGCACTAAGTTGTCTAGTGCCCCCTTACCAGTCATCGATCACCACTGGTGTATTATAAATTAATTCCCTGGTGGCTAGCAGTCCCTCCCCCACCTGATTACCTGCCCATATTTAAAAAATAAAATCCCTGTTGTCTAGCAGTCTTGCAGTCTTTCCCCCCACCTGATCACCCACCCAGTCAGGACATCATGCCCTGGTGTCTAAATATTACCCCATCCCAACCCCCTATAGTAACAAAAATAAATAAATAAAATAAGATTTCTCCTTGGTGGTCTAGTGAATCTTCCCTTCCTATTCCCAGTCTCCAATGTGTTAATTCAAATTTTATTCTGTGGTGGTCTAGTGCACCCCCCTGCCACTGACCCCAGCAAGCAGTGTCCCAACATCTCACTCCCCCATCCCAAACCCGAGCAGGCAACCAGCACTGCCCTCCTTTCTTCTCCACAGCTGGAAGCCCACTGAGCTGTCAGTGAACTGATGCATGATACAAGTACACACCCATTCATTGACAGCTCAGTGTGCTGCTAGCCATGGAGGAGAGAAGAGGGCTGGGCCAGTCACCTACTTTGGTTTGGGATGGTGGAGTAGGTTGGTGGGACACTGCCTGCAGGGGTAGGTGGGTGGGGGGGGTGCACTAGACCACAAGGGAATAACATTTTATTCACAGACTGGGAATTGGGGAAGGAGGGTTAACTAGACCACCAGGGAGAAATGTTTTCTTTTTCTATTATATATTGATTGGGATGGAGGGGGTTACACTGGACACCAGGGAATGATGTCCTGGTCGGGTGGGTGATTGGATGTGGGGGAGGGACAGTTATCCACCACAGAATTAATGTATGATACATTGGTGGTGATCGGTGACTGATGGGGGAGTACTAGACACTATAGTGTAGATGGTGATCAGGTGGGGGAGGACTGCTAGCCACCAGGGAATTAATTGATATTATACATCAGGCGGTGATACATGGCTGGCAGAATTTCCATGAAAGTTCAGAAATGGATTTCCAAACTTTCACAGATGCAAAAGATTTGTCTTTCTATTCAAATCCACCAGCAAAAGTTTCTTTTTTCACACACCTGTAGTCATCTGAAATAAAAAAAAAGGAAAGGAATTAAGGAAAAATATATGAAACATAAACTGAACTGTTTAAATTTTCAGAGCTTTCAATATACACTAGTGTCAAGGGCTTTTATAATGGAAAGATTTATGAGCAGTACCCTTAAAAATTACAGCCTATGAGAATCTATTTTACACGAGATATAGGGCATATCAGTAACTGGCAGCATTCTAGAGGTATCCAGGAATAATTCTGCTCCCTAATAATACCATACTTCCCCATTTTAAGACTGCTTGGTATAGCCAAAAACAGACTTTTTATTAGAGTAGTAGTAGAGGAGCCAAAACAGGATAAGGCAACTCACCCTGTTTTGCTCCCTCCAGGGTACTGCAACCCACCAGAAGGTGATCTACTATGTGCGTAGCTGTAATGCAATGGTATAGCCAGGAAAGATCTATAGCACTGAAAGAGGAAGTTTAGGATCTACTTGCAGCAAAAGTGTTTGTTTGTTTGTTTGTTGTTCTAGGAATTACTACCTTTGAGCCAGAGGCTCTTTTACAAAGGTTCCACGTCAATTAGGTACAGTACAAAAGGTTACATAGATAACACAACAATTTGTGTTGTGTCAAGAGCAAGAAAACATATACAAATACATATCAAATCACTTGTGCAAAAGGACATGAGATATCAATAATCACATTATTATTACAAGAAAGAGGTCATGCCAGATTAGGAGAAACAAATAGGGAAAAGTCCAGAACAGAGAGGTAAGTGAATGTGTGGGGAGCAGACAATAGCAGGAGAAAGGTTTCCCAAACATGTCTTTGTCAAATAATGGAACAGGGTGGGTAGTGAGAAAATAGGAGGTTTAATCAGGGCAGTGCAGGAGCTGGAGGTGGCAAGGTGAGAAAAGCCTTGATTTGAAAATACCCTAGAGAGGTGGAGGCAGTAATAAGAGTGCTGAGGGCATTTAGCCAGCTGGGGCACGATAGGCAAATGATCTTTGTCCCTGAGAAGTCCAGCATCGGGGACTTGGAGAGGCTGGTGTTCTGATCTTCTGGTAAAATGGGTGCTAGCTCGGCATAACAGGTCTTGGATGACAGGGTGGAGGAGTTTCAGAGTGATTTTTTGCCATCAGGCAGGTAAGGTACTTTATCCGGTTTGAGAGTTGCAACCAACCTGAGTCAGCATAGAGTTCACATGTGTGGGTATGTCAATGTGCACCAGTGAGCAGCTGACAGGCCTTATTTAGGGATGTTGTAATGCGACTAAGTGCTGTAGCAGTGGCAGATCCGTATATAACTAAGCCATAGTCAACGACTGAGATGATAGAAGATTGGATGGCAATCCTCAGTGCAGAATGGGTAAGAAGCTGTTGGTTCTGATACAGAATCCCAATTCGCTGATTAATAGTTTTTGCTGTACTATCAATGTGAGTTGCAAAGGTTAGGCCTTGATCAAAGTTGATTCCAAGATATTTGAAAATTGGCACTTGTTCAAGCATATTTCCCAGGTATGTATTAATGGTGAGTGGGACTTGCCGTTTCTTGTTTTGCAGAGTTAGAGAGAGCATGGATTTATTTTTTTGTGGTTTAGAACAGCTTATGTTCAAGGAACCACATCTCAACTTTGGAAAAAGCATGTTGAAGGTTGAGGCGTAGAGGTTCGGATCTTTACGAGGGTAAGAATCTACGGCATCGCCGGCATAGAGGATTATTTGTTCAGGGCAGGATTTGGGGAGGAGTTGAGAAAAGGCTGAAAAGGAGGGGCCCAGGATGGATCCCTGGGAACCCTGAGCGAACCGGTTTGAGTCTGAGAGAACTCCAGCTACTTTTACAGATTGAGAGCGCTTGAGCAAGGTAATTTTTACCAGTCATCAGAACCTCAGAGCCCTAGGGATAGAAGTTGTTTGATAAGTAGGCCATGGTGAACTGTATCAAATGCCTTGGTTAAGTCAATGTAGACTGCTCCAGTTAGGTTTCCTTGTCCATGGCATTGTGGATTGCTCCTGAGAATTCAAGTAGGGCAGTCGATGTGCTGTGCCCTTTCCTAAATCCATGCTGCTGAGTGCATAGGATGTTGTGCTTTTCCAGGTATTCTGAAAGTTGGTCCGCCACCAAGCGTTCAAGGGCCTTAGAGAGGTGGTAGTATTGAAATCGATGATAGTTACCAGGCAGTGACTTATCACCACTTTGTGCACTGAGGTGACAACTGCAGCCTTCCATTTCCTAGGAATTGGCCGTGAGCAGAGGGAGAGATTGAAAATTTTGTGAGGGGAGCAGTACTTCCTCCAGAGTGAGGGACAGAAGTTTAAGGTCAATAGTGTTGCTGCTTGCTCGGACTTAGAAATGGCCTCTTTACATATTTATAGACTTCATGTGCCTTTACTAGTTTGAAATGGAAGGGTGGTTTGGTTGGAGAGGCAGTAGTAGAAGTAGAAATTGGAGGGTCAGCATCAGTGAAGAAATCAGTTGAGAGGACACCACTAAGGTCCGTGTAGGTATCATTTAGGGTGTTTGCAATGATCTCTGGGTCTAATGTAGTGGTTCCATCCACATTCATTATTGTAGGAGAGGATCTGGACTGCTGACCCATGATATTCTTTATGTTGTCCCAGAAGGATTTCCCTTTGCCCCAGGAGTTAGAGAGGGCATTCTTGAAGTAGAAGCTCTTCATCAAGCGGATCTGTTTGGTACAGTGGTTGCGAGCCTGTTTATACTTTTGAATGTCCGACAGAGTGCCAGTAGCTCTTGCAGTGGCCCAGAGGGATCCTTACTTTGAGTTGTGCCAATAGCTTTGCCGTGAGCCAGGGATTTGTGAGTGCTTTGATTTTGTGCTTTTTTACTGGTGCATAGGTGTCACAGGCAGTGTTGAAAGTAGTAATAAAGTAATCAAGGGCTAGGTCAACATCTTGAGTTTTGTAAATCAAGGACCAGTCTATCTGCCTAAGACAGGTCTTGAGATGAGTAAGGTTTCCATAAGGTAGGACTCTGCTATAGGTGGTTTTTGGAGGCGGCTTACGAAACTTATTTGTAAAAGTGTTGCTATGATTTTGTATTATTTTCTTTAGATAGTATTTGCAGGTTCACTAGTTTTCCCAAAATGCTGCTGTATTTTTTGTGCACAGGCTGCAATGTGATCCTTTATCAGTCTTGACTTCTCTTACTGCTGTTATGAATCTAACTACTCAAATAATCCTGGGATGTAAGTGTAGTTTTCCTGCTCAAAATTTTGAGGTGAACCATGATGTTTTGATTAACATTCAACTCACAAAGAATGATTGCCCTTATATTATACAAAATAAAAATGGTACAACTGTCTTTGCCCTTATTGTTTATGTTACCAGATTTCCTCAATCGAATGCAGGGGAAATATGATGTTCATAGTCAAAAGTTGAGAATGATAGTGTTTTTTATACACTTAAAGTCCATGTCAAATTCATAACATTTTTATGGCTGCAGGGGTGGAGCTCTGCAGCCATCTTGCTATCAGAGAAAAGCAGCTCACCTCACCGGACCAAACCAAACAACAATGTTGGAGTTGCAGCACTTTCACTCCACCAGTTGAATGAAGCAGACCAGTTTCAGCACTATTTTTTCAGCTTGTTTGTCTCTCATCATGCCTGCTTTAACACCTTTGAAGCAGTTAAACTGTCTGCAGCAGTGCAATTAGAAGCATTTCTTAGACTAAAACAAACAGCAGTCTCCTGCCCCCAGCCCAAAGTGAAAGCTAACACTGAGGTGATTCCTTCTGAGTCAACAGCCCACACTGGAAGAGGTAAACATGTCCATGTGTTTAACAACTCTTTGTTTTGCATACTAGTGTCAAAAAAGCCTTGCTTGAATATTGCCAGCTACTGAACACTTGGAGAGAGAAAGAGAGAGAGTCCATTTTCTAGCTAACCCTTGCTGTGCCCCAGATTGAATCACTGTATCTTATCATGTCCAGACTTCCAATAGGTTGTAATGCTGCCTGCAGCCTAAGCTTAAGTCCCCCTCCAAATGTGTTCTTCTGCCAGTTTGTAGCCAGATGTACCAGGCATTTGTAAAAAGAAAAGATTGGAAGTCTGTTTGACCTGTTTTAACACAGGATTTAGTATGTTCACTTGATGGATTGTTTAATTTTATTTATTATGGAAATGTGATTTGCTAGTCTTTGGAGAGTAAATAGATTACTGACATAACTGTCAACAGAGACCAGCAAGCTTTAACCCCAGGGGAAGAGTACATAATGGGGGGTGAGATAATAACAACAACAAAAATCAAAAAAGACCTAGGAGTGATTATATTAGATGACCTATAGGTGGGCAAGCAATGTGAGAAGGCAGTAAGAAGGGCTGGGGGATACTGGGATGCATAGGGAGAGGCATCAGAAGTAGAAAGCAGGAAGTTGTTATCCCTCTGTTCAGACAGTTGGTGAGACCCCATCTAGAGAACTGCGTGCAATTCTGGAGACCCCATCTCCTCAAGACATAGACAGAGTGGAGGCTGTTCAGAGGACGGCAACCAAAATGGAGCAGTGTCTGCACCAGAAGACATATGAGGAAAGACTAAAGCATCTTAATATGTATACCCTTGAGGAAAGGAGGGAGAAGGAGGACATGATAGAAACTTTGAAGTATCTCAAGGGAATTAACAAAGTACAAGAGGTTAGTATCTTTGAGAAAAAGAGATGTGCAAGAACAAGGGGACACAATTTGAAGATAGAGGGGGGATGGCTCAGAGGTAAAGTTACAAAGTATTTTTCACAGAGAGGGTTGTGGATGCATGGAACAGCCCTCCTGAGGAGGTAGTGGAGTCAAGAACAGTGGGAGAATTCAAGAATGCATGGGACAGACATAAGGTAATTTTTGTGGGAGGTAGGAGGAAGTAAGCTGTTGATTAACTAGAATCTGCAGCTTATCCATCAGGTAGGGAAATGGGCAGACTGGGTGGGCCAAGCGGTCTTATCTGCCATTAAATTCTATGTTTCTGTGTTTCTATGTTAGTGTCATGAGTCGTACGGCATACATCACAGGACACTAAAGTATATGACCATAAAGATGTACCTAGTCCATCTTTTTTTGGTTTTTGCAGTTAATCTTTTTAGTAACAGCTCAACACACCTGATGCAGCAGGTCATACACCAAGCAATGACAGCAATATTGCTAAAACAAAAAAAACAACAAATGTAGGTGCAGAAAAGACTCACCATCTACTCCCAGGTAGGTATACAATACGCTATTTAATATTACAGAGAACATTGCATAGATTATGCACCTCCCCGACCGTTATGTAAACTAATACAGTATTACTAACATTATATAATAGAATGGTTGTTAACCAGTATACTTATTCAGGCACCCCAGTGTTTCAGTCCATAAGTGATAGGCTATTTACTTTAGGGGGCTTTCATAACACTTTTGCATTTGGTACCAGTGGTATAAATTGGGATTGTGTAACCTGACCTATATATGGCACCCATATTTCCATAAAAGCTGCACTCAATTTTTTTTTTGCATAATGAATAAGGTGGGTGTGGGTGACTAATGATTCCATTGTGGCTAGCCAGTCTTAGAATGATGGAAGGTATGATGTTCTCCAATTCCTAATAATAAGCCGAAGAAGATCGACCGATGCTTGGGTGAGCCATAACAATTGAGCTTGGGACAATGACCTTACCTCTGATGTTATACTCAGTAAACAGAAAGAAGGAGAGTGAGGTAAGTAAATGGCTAGGGTAATAGAGCAAAACTGTGTTAATTTTTCTCATAAGGGTTGAAGGGGTTTACAACTCCACAGAATGTGAAGTAAATCTGCTGCAGGTGACTGGCATCTCCAACAAAGGCCGTGAGGTGTCAATCCCATTTTGTGAAGTTGTAAAGGGGTTCTATACCACAGATGAATGATTTTATTTTTAATAAGGAGACTTCTCTGATCTATACAGGCCTTATGGCAATCTTCCAACAGTTGGACCACTCGTGTAGAGTAATTGTAATACCCAACATCTTTTCCCATCTTATCTTGGCAGCTAGGGAAGGGTCTGGGAAAACATCCCTGATCCAACCTTGAATCCTGCCCACTAACCCCTTAGTTTGGCATGATCACAGGGACAACAGAAGCTTTTCCTTAAGGGGCCCAATGCATGTCCCACACATCACACATGAACACTTAGATCTCATCCAAGTATTGTATAGACCAAGAAGTTGCAAGTACTGCCAAAAGCAATCATGTGGCAGAAAGTGGGAGTCTCTCAACTGTTGAAAGGACACAAACGTTTTCTCGACATCCTGAAGTAGGTCATGAAATGTGAGTATCTGGCAGTTTCTCCAAACTGGCCAGTCAAAGGGATTCTGATCTATTCTTAGGTAAGGATTGTTCCACAATGGGGTATGTAGCCCAATACTCAAGCACCTGTGACTGTTTTTTCCTAAAGACTGCCAAGCTTGAAGGTTGGATTTAATAGTTAACCATTCATGTGCAGCACTAGGACAAGAGTGACCCAGAAAGTAAAGGGGGAGATATTTTCCAGAGCAGCTCTTTCTATTTCTACCCATGCAGAGAAGGACTGAGAGTTTAGGCTATTTAGGCTCTTGCAAACTTTGGCTATCTGGAAAGCCTGTGAATATCTATTAAAATCGGGAAGATTCCTTCCACCTCTATTCCAATGGGCTCCCAGCTTAGCTTTGCTGTAATTAGGTTTTTTGGTACCCCATAGAAAACGACTCATAAGTGTGTGAAGCTTCTGTATCCAAATTTTGGGGATATTTATGGGGAGGTGGGCTAGCAGATAGAACACTTTGGGGGTGGTCATTTTTAGGGCAGCAATCTTCCCTGCCATTGATAAGTGTAACTGCTCCCGCCATGTGACACTGCTGGACAAATGCATCCATATTGGCATGAAGTTTTTATATGTCATGGAGGAGACATCTGCTGATAGAATAATCCCTAAATATTTACTATCTTGATCAGCCCACTTTAAACCTAAGTTCTTAATTTTCTCACTGGATGTGAGGGAGTTAAGTGGTAACACCTCATACTTTGATTTGTTGATCTGGAGACCAGCGATGTTGCCAAATTCCATAAGGGTGTCCATAATAAATGGCATACTCTCATGGGCATCTCCTGTTAGAATCAGACAATCATCTGCATATGCTTTTGTGTAATACTCCTGGTTTCCCATTTTAATGCAGTGTATTTTACGGTGAATGCGTATAGCAGCTGACAGGGGTTCCATTGCCATAACAAAGAGTAGAGGCGAGAGGGGGCAGCCCAGTCTGGTGCCCCTATAAAGCCGGAAAGGGGTGAACAGCATGGAATTAGTAAGTACTTTGCCTACTGGCACTTGATATAAGGTACGTATCTGGGAGGAGAAGTATGTCCCTATGTTAAACTGCTTCAAGACCGCATGCAAAAATTTCCATTCTACTGAATCGAACGCTTTTTCAAAGTCAATCATAATTAATGCAGCTGGAGTGGGGAGTTTCGACGCAGCTTGAATCAGTGTAACCAAGGCTCTGACATGATCTGAGCTGTGATGGCCCTTAATAAATCCCACTTGAGAAGGGTGTACAATGTCCAGTAATATCTTCTCCAGTCTTGCTCCCAGTGCCTTGGTCAAAATGTTTGCATCTGCATTAATTAAAGAGATTGGATGATAATTACTGGGAAATGAGGGGTCCTTTCCCCTCTTTCCGGAGGACAGTAATCACCACCTCTTTCATGGACTGGGGGAGTTCACCCTTACCCTGGGTTTCGTTTAGCATATCCATGAAAGGGGTTATTATTTCGTGGTGTACTATTTGATAATAATCAGCTGGGTATCCATCACCACCAGAAGCCTTGTGGGGGCCATGCTCAGTATTGCCCTGCTCACCTCTTCCTTAGAGAGCGGGGCATCCAAATCTAGTTTATTGGACTCTGTCAGGGTGGGCAGTGGCAATCGATCCATGAATTTATGGTATTTTTCCTGATACCATTTCACATGGGATGTATATAAATTTTGATAGAATTGAACCATGGATTCATTAATTTCTTTTTGAGAGTATAACATTGACCCCCCTGAGTTGTGAAGTCCCAAAATATACCTATCCACCTGCCTTCTCTTTAATCTATAGGCAAGAAGCTTGTCTGCTTTCTCTCCCTCTACTTAATATTGGTGTTGTGCATGTCTAATATTCAGTTCAGCCCTTCTGGACATTAGCGTATTAAGTTGTAGCCTAACCATAGTCAGTTCTGCCCATAAGCAGTTGCTCCTGAGCCTCCCTGGGTTGCTCTTATATTCTTCCTCCAATTGCTTCAACTTTCCCTCTAACTGTACCATCTCACTCTCCCTTTGTTTTCTGCGATAATTGGCAAAACTTATAATTTGACCTCTCATGGTGGTTTTATATGCCTCCCATATCATTGCTGCTGAGGAGGACCCCAGTGGGTTTGACTAAAAAAACTTCTTTGTTTCTTCACGGACTAAAATTTGGAGATCTGCAACCACCAAAAGGAGGGGATCCAACCTCCAAGTAGCAGATTTGACTGCAGTGGATGGGGACATATTTACCTTTAACAGCAGTGGCGCGTGGTCAGACAAATATAAAGGCTCTATTTTAGCATCTATAGTCCATGCTGACAAAGTTTCAGACGTGAACCAGTAGTCCAGTCTACTTGCCAGGGCTTTACCTGCCGAAAAGTAAGTGTAGTCCCTAACTGTTGGGTGCTGTAACCTCCAGATGTTGGCTAGACTATGTAATGAGAGCATGGCTTGAAGGGATTTATGAGATCTAGTGTGGGTTTCTTGTTCATGATTTGAGCGATCTAGGAGGTAATCCATTGTTAAATTAAAGTCCCCCCCCCAATTACTGTCCCTGGATTATCCATAGTCAAATGCAATATTTGTTGGATTATCGCATTGAAGAACTATGGGGCATCTTCATTGGGGGCATAAATATTAAAAAGTAAGAAGAGACCACGAGTGTTGCCATCTTAACCAGGACCCATCTGCCTTCTTTGCCCAATTTCTGGAGTGTTATTTCCCATTTCAGTTGTTTGTAAAATAGGATTGATGCCCCTCTTTTAGTCTTCCCTGAGAACTATGAACTTCTATTCTCACCCATTCACTAACTAGTTTCTTGGATTCTTTCTGACTTAATTTGGTCTCCTGAAGAAACAGTATATGGCTCTTAATTTTCCGAAGTCTTTTAAAATCTTACTCCTTTTAATTGGAGAATTTGGTCCCCTAACATTCCAACAGGTCAGGGTAACATCAGCTAAACTATCCATTTTCCTTGTATTTACACACAATACTGAATTTTCTGGTCACCAAATAGCCAACCAAACTGACTAACACAAAAAATGCCCAGCCCCTTCTGTATAGAGCCTTCCCTTCTGTGTATGCCTTTATAGATTCAAATCCCTGCTGCTTCTTGTTGTCATTTAGTTTTTGTTCCTCCTTAACTACAAAGAGGCCCTCCCCAACTCTTATGCCCCTCTGCAATCCCCTACCACTGCTGTAAAGTTTAATGACACCCATAGATAGGCTGTGATGGGGTACTTCCCAAGGCACCACTGTGCCATTTGAAGCCAGTAGTGGAGGTGGTGCACTATGCCTGGAGCAGGAAGACATCAAGTGTCCCAAGTTCCCAGAGCACCCCTCTGGAGGCGATGCCAAAAGCAGCATCGTATCAGCTATTTCTTCAGTTGAGAAAAAAAAAGCTTCTACTTTGCTCCAGTCTCAATCGGGGGATATATACCCCTTTTATCAGGATTTCAACTACTCATCCCCAACACAAATATGTAAGAGATCCTAATTAACGACTGCATCAGAAATCAGAACCAACTTTCTCCTGTATTGATGCCTGGTACACAGTTTGCACAAACGTGGAATCTAAACATTGTCTACAACATTTAAATATTAAGAAGGAAGTGTATATAGTAAACATTAAACATCAAACTTGAACTTAGGACCAGTACCCATAGCCATTCATTAGACTTTATATAAAACCCTGGCAAGCAGCTGTGATTAAGAACCCAGGTGGGGGCCCTGCCATATGTTATACATTTTACAGGCATGGGTATCATTTGGATATGAGATGCACCAAGCTGCCTTAATTAACCTCCTCAGGTGCCCATAGCATGCCTGCTGAGACAGTGAGGTCAGCCCCATCTCCTTACGAGCCCAGCATCCACCTCAAATACCCCGATGGTATCCATTCAAGACCAGTTTTATCCTTCCCAGTCCAGTATTCTAAGAGGGTGCTACAGTACCAATAGGGTCATCTGAGGCTGCAAACAGGGCCTCCAGGCTTTCATCAGAGTTCTCAGCCACCTTGTTCTCCCCAATAGGAATGCAATTGACCCATTCACCTGGCAATGCGGACCGATCCTCCAAGCCATCTCGGGTCTCTCTGGACTGTTGGGGCGCCGCAGAAATGTCAGCCTAGGAGGGAAGGAGATCAGTTAAAGGTTCATACCTGTTACTTAGTTTAACTGGTGTGTCCCTCAGGGAACAGCTGCTTGTGTCTGACTGTAAATATCACCTCTGCTGGCTCTTCGACTGAACTCTCATCGTAGAAGACTTCTCTCCTGTTGTAGGCTTCTTCTTTGATCGGGCCCTCGATATCTGGTACCAGGTCTGATTACTATTTTTGTTAGGTGGGTTAGGCATATCGTCCTGCTTTTGACCTTCCTGGCTCACTTCCATCTTGGATGGTCAGTCCCCTGCTGATTGGTAGATATGTTGACCAGTGGGCTCCTGATAGCGTTGAATAACTTGTAGCAACTGCTCCACTGCAGAAGGGCTTTCAAATGAAATATATTCGCCTTTATATAAAATCCGTAGAGTTGCAGGATAGCGCAGTGATGTTGGTATGTTCAGCTTATAGAACTGCTGCTTCACCCCTCCGTAAGCCCTTCTTCAGGTGGAGAGATCTTGGGAGAAGTCCTGATACATCTGAATGCGCATGCCATGCCACAAAAAGGAACCGTGCTCTCTTGCCTTTCGTAAATAGTACTTCTTTTCAGGAAACCTTAAAAATGTGCACAATATAGGCCTGGGCAGACTAGATGGGCCAAGCGGTCCTTATCTGCCATCAAAGTCTATGTTTCTATGTTTCTGGGTCTCTCAACTTGTTTGAGGAGGGGGGCCAATGAGTGGTGCGCCAGTTCGATCTCTGGAGGGCCGCAGTTGTTATCTTGAATGAGCTCTGGGAGGAATACTCTGAGAAACTTGCACATGTCTTTGTCTTCAGCCCCCTTCGGCACCCCCACAATCTGTAGATTCTTCCTTCTAGCCCTGTTTTATAAATCATCCACTTTGTTCAATAAGAATTCAAGCTTTTTATGATGGTCTTGCAGGGTTTTCTCCTGGTCCTGTACTATAGTGTTCAAATGTTGATTCTGATGTTCTGTGTGGGCCACCCGAGTGGCTAGATCTGAGAGATCTTGGCGGGTTTTATTTGCAGTTTGCTTTTAATCTGCCATGTCCAGTAATATTTGGTCAAGTTTGGCCATTACCACAGCCAGATTAAGGTCAGCGATTACTCATCCTCATATGGTTCGGTTCTGTTAAAACTAAGTTCATCAGGCACCTCTTTTGTCCACAGTTCTCCTGGTGTTTACTACCATCAGTGCAGGATTCATGAGACCTGGCCCTCCCAGGATGCGCTGCTTCTATTTGGTTCAGCGATTCTCCTTTAGACACTAACCAGAATAACCAGTGCCCTGTCCTGTCATTTAGATCACCGGGTATCAGCCGATATGACGATGCTGTGTGCTTTCGGCACTCTTGAGCTGACTGGCATTACCAATGCCACCTCCTTGCTTCACTTTTTCCCGAGGGGGAACTACTGCCAGAGTTGGATACACAGGGCTCTGTCAATGAGAGGTAGGCAGACTCTTTTTGTCTCGTTTTTACTCTCAGGCCGCACCGATCAGGGTAAAAGTCATACCGGATGAAAGATCAGGCTCTCCTCTTTCGATTATGCCTATTCTCGATCTCTTTCTTCAACCATGAATAATCAGATTCGGGAAAAACAAATACCCCTGAGAGAGCACTGAAAAATTACTCTGCAGTCATCATGCCAGTAGGCTCCACCCCATCGTACCTAGTACATCTTACTGTAAAGGACTCCAGGGCACCAGATCACTGGTTTACTTCTTAAGTCTGACCCACAGGACCTTGAGAGCAGGCCATGGTCTTGCAATCCTGCTGGTTCAGAGTGAAGCAGAGGTTACGTGATTGCAGAAAGCAATACAAACTCATAGACTGTCTTCATTCACATTCCCTGCCCTGCTACACACATTTTGGCAGAGGAGTAAAGAGCTGCACAGCAGTTTGCTTCTAGAGCAAGGCACAGTTGCTGAAAGTAGGAAAGTAAAGATTCACTGGCTCACATGTGCCATGGTAGCTCCCTTCAATCTGTCCTGGGAGTCTAGATCACTTCTGTATTTGGGTATCAAAATAACAAGAGATATTAACTATCTGGCAAGAGAAAACCTTCGTCCCCTTATTCAGATCCTGAAGGCTGACCTTGACCACTGGGTGGTCTTACCACTCTCCATATGGGGTAGAGTCAGCATGGTAAAAATGAATATTCTCCCCCGTCTTCTATACCCCTTGGGAATGATAGGATGCTATCTCCCCAAAGTTTGGTTCGCTAAAGTGCAGAAAATGCTAAACACGTTCATATGGAAGGGAAAACAAGCCCGGAGAGCATACCATAAACTAACGGTTCCTAAAACACAGGGAGGGTTAGCATCCCCTTCTTTTTTCACCTATTACTGTGTTCAACAACTGAGTAAGATAGTATTTTGGTTACAGGCCGATCTCCCTCCAAGAGCTGACAGATATGTGCCTCTGTGGGTGGAGATAGAGAAACATTTAGTAGCCGGACACCAATACTCACTACCTGCTTTCATGTTTGCTATGCCCTCCCAGGTTCCCAAGCAGCTCCCGAAAATACCCCAATAGGGTGGTCACTTAGAGCAGCCCATCAGATGCAACAACACTTTTCTTTAAGCTGGCATCAGTCGCTCTTGCAACCGATTGCAGGGAACCCTCACTTTAAAATAGGAGGAAGGCCTATCCCGTCCTCTTTTTGGGAACCGTTAAATGAGCTCCGAGTAGCAGACCTCTTCTACCAAGGGGAAGTAGTTTCATTCTTTCATCTCCAGTCTCGTTACAAAGTACCGGACTCGCACATATTTAAGTTTATCCAAATTAAACAGGCAATTTTTGCTTTTACAGGATATACAGCAGGTCAAATGGTAGAGGATCCAGAGGTGCAAGTGTTAATTCAGGTAGCATCCAAATCCCACCCTGTTTCTGGGGTGTATAATAAACTGCAAACATTAGACCCACACTTACCTAAGGGGGGTATGTTACCATTGGGTGCATGAACTAGAGTTGACACAGTATACAGACGTATGGAAGAGAATACGGCGAAACTGCTATAGATTTATCAAACAGGACAGGCTCCGCATGGTTCAGTTTAACATACTGCATAACTTATATTACACACCAGCAAGGTTATATAAATGTGGACTTATCCCCACACCTCTTTGTAGAAGATGCCAAGAGGGAAAGGGCACACTGCTCCATATGCTGTGGACCTGCCCGAAAATCAGGCCCCTTTGGCACGACGTGATGAAAGGGTTAGATCCTCTCCTTGGTTTGCAACCATTGCTTACCCCAGAAGCCTGCTTAATATACCTGTTTCCCCCAAGAACTCCATTACGGCAAAAGGCCCACATTGCCCTAGCGGCAGCGAATGTCAAATTGATAATTCTACGACACTGGAAGGATGATCAAACACCCTCGGTGACAGAATGGTATAGAGAAATGCTATTGGCATTACAGTTAGAAAAACATATTGCTTATATGAGACATAGAGGAGATGCATATTTAGCTTTGTGGGGCCCACTTGATGCTGCATTGACAATATGGAAACCCTAAGAGTCACTACTCTCCCTTCGTCCACATACTTTTGCATCTCCCTTCTCTACTCTGAACAATAGGAGACAGAACTCGGCTAATATCATTGGATATTGCACTTGGCAGGGTAGGAGAGTCAGCAAGGAGGGTGTGGGTGGGTGGGAAAGATGTGTCTTATGTGTTTTTCTTTTTGTTTCTTTTGGGGGGAACTAGGAGAACAGATTTGAAAAGAATGAGCTGATGATAACCAATTATGTACTACTGCAACTTGCTGAAAATGTATGTAAACACTGCTTTGAACTAAGCTCAAATAAAATATACTTAATTAAAAAAAAAAGATTTAATATCAAAGGACATTTTTAGTGTTTTGGGGCTGTTTGGGTAAGTTTTATTTAGTTAAAAAAAATAGTTGCATCATTCTGGACTTATCTGCACATTTAAACCATATTTTTTTGTTACAGAATGCCTGATCATGACTCCCTTCCATACTTTTTTATAAATTGTTTTACGGATGTTTATAGGAATTTTGATTTTATATAATGCCTTTCATTTACCCTAGGTATTTTACAGTCCACGGAGGCAGTATAGCATAGAGACAAAGCACACCGAGCTGCAACAATCCCGTCAGCACACTGTCAGCACAGTTGTAGTGCCACCACTCATGACACTGGTGACCTGGGTTCTAAAATGAGCCTTGGTTGTGAGGGGCCAGCCAAGGAGAAGAAGAAGACTGAGTGTCCCATAGGAGGAGGACTAAGTGTCCAATAGAATGAACTACTCCTCCTCCAGAGAGGCAGGGCAGTCTGTTCCCATGCTTTACTGCCAACTGGGTGACCACAGTGGCAGTGCATCTGAAGAGGCGTACTAGTCAAAGGAATGCCGGCTGTGACATGTTTCATACGCTTGTGTCCATGAGCTTGCGCACTCAAGAATGCCTGTGTCCCAGGGGGATCAGAAAAAGTACTGTAAATCCCCAGCCCTAGCAGGATGATTATCAGCCTCTTGCAGGCCCAGCATCAGCAGTATTGTCCCTCCGGATCTGAATCCCTATCTGCAGTACAGAGGGTGAGCCCAGCTGCCACCGCCATGAGGGAAGAATTCATGTAGAAACTGGAGGGATACTAAGTCTGTGGGATGTTGTGTGATAGGGCGGGGGGGGGAGTTAGGAGAGGAAGGGATTAGGGCTGGTGCTTAGCAGCATAAATGAAGTAACACTGAGCTGCAAATCTGAAGACCTGGGTTTGAATCCAACAGCTACTGTACCAGTTGCATATTTTGTGATGCTGAGCAAGTCACTTAATTTCCCTGTGCTCCCACAATGCATTTGAAAATGAGTTTCAGCTCAGTATATCTTTCCTGGCACCAAATAATATAATAAAATAAAGGATGAGAGATAAAGCAGTGCTGCCACTGTAGGCAGAGTAACACAGATAAAGTGGGACTAATGGGATGTGGGCTCAGGTTCACTTTTTTGTGTTTATCCAACTGGAATATTGAAATAATAGTCACTTCAGTGAGTATGTGGCAGTGTTGAGATTTGAACTTGAGGCTACAAGTTTTCAGCAGTGTACTTTAACCAGTAGGCCAAATATTTGGTTTCATAAAGTGTCCTTCACACATGCAAACATTCCCAAGGTACTATCATATCAGTGGGGAAGGGAACATTGCTTGCATATTAACTGTACAGGGAAATTAAAACTGCAAAGTGATAGGTACTGCAATGGGATTAAATTTGAAGTTGCTACTGGGATAATATTTTGTGTAGATTCAGAAAATATTTTGTGTACATTTAGAAAATACATACTTTCTCTATGGTTCTATAGTGTCCAGAATGTCTGCAGGTCAGAGAATCGATAATGTGCATTTTCCATTATGAGTCCAAATTTCCCCTGTTAAAATACAGTTAGCACCCTATATGTTTAGGGCTTATTTCTACCTGAGTTTTGTGGTATGAGTAAATAAACATGTTACTGGTGTAACCACTCCTTTCTGTAGAATTCACAAAGGTATTACTTGTTCATTTGCAACATACAGTATGTTACATTGACCTCTGCTGTGCTAACATGTGCAAATTATGCAAATTTCCAATATTTTTAGAGTTGCACCAAATGCAGAGGAGGATTGTGGGTGGCAAACATTTGAGCAGCAGATAAAGTTACTAGATTTAAAACCAGTATTTGATGCAGTTTCAGAAAATGTATACTTTTCCCATAGTATCATGGTGTCCTGAATGTCTATTGGTGAAAGAATCAATGCTGTGCATTTTCCTTTATGAGCCCACATTTTTCCCTTTTAAAATACACTTGCTCCCATGCAGGTTTAGGGCTTATTTCCACCAGATATCTGTGGTAAAGCTACATAACTGTGGCATCATTGTAACTAGTGCTCCCCCTAGAATCTAAAAATGGGGTGTTTATGTACCTGCCACTTTTTTTACTTTGGCATTTGTTGATAAAATGTGAAAAGTATGCACATTTCAATTATTTTTCATAGTTGTAACAAATATAAAGAAGAATAATAGGTATAAAACATTTGGCTAGTCAACTATGTTATCCATGTTGGAAATCAGTAGTTAGTTTAATTTCAGGCAATGTGTACTTTCTATATGGTGACATAATGTTCTGGGTTTCTACGGGCAAGAGATACAATGCTGTGCATGTTTCATTATGGACAAAAATATATCCCCTGAAGACAAAACTTAGCATCTTTTGTCTTTAGGGTCTATTTCTGCCAGCCATCTTTGGTAAAGGTACATAACTGTGGTACCCCTGGAATGGGTATACTCTATAGAATTATAAAATGTATGGTTTTGTATTGATTCTTCTGTAAGTTGTTGCATTAGGTTCCACAACTGCAGAATATTTGTGACAACAGTTGGAATGAAGTGTTTACTTTTAGTATTTTCAGTTTCCCTCATTAGCAGTATATTTATTTAGATTATCCAGCACTGTGGCATGTATTTGTTTATGTTTAGCAGAGGCCAACTTAGAAACGGGACATTTTATCTATGTTTTGGAAAATATATGTACAACCCAGTGCAAGGGATGTAAGGGGGTAACCTAAAATGCCACAAATCAGCCTTGGACACTCATTATTAATGCAAGAATTATTTTAAATAAATATACAAGTGTATATATATATATATATACTGTTAGTCTGAATAGTCAGGTCTGGTGCAGTAGAAACATAGAAACATAAACTTTGACAGCAGATAAGGACCGCTTGGCCCACCTAGTTTGCCCATTTCCCCTACCTAAAGAATAAGCTGCAGATCCTATTAGGATTAATCAACAGCCTATTTCTTCTTGCCCCCCCCACAAGAATTGCCTTATGTCTGTCCCATGCATTCTTGAATTCTCCCACAGGAAGGCTGTTCCATGCATCCACCACCCTCTCTGTGAAAAAAATACTTCCTTACATTGCCCTGAACCCCCCCCCATCTTTAAATTGTGACCCCTTGTTCTTGCACATTTCTTTTTCTGAAAGATGCTACCCTCTTGGACTTTGTTGATTCCACTGAGGTACTTAAAAGTTTGTATCATGTCCCCCCTCTCCCTCATTGCCTTAAGGTTATACATATTAAGCTCCTTTAGTCTCTCCTCGTATGGCTTCTCTTGCAGACCCTGTACCATTTTGCCCTCCTCTGGACTGCCTCCATCCTGTCTATGTCCTTGCAGAGATGGGGTCTCCAGAACTGGACGCAGTACTCCAGATGGGGTCTCACCAACTGTCTGTACAGAGGGATAACAACTTCCTGTTTTCTGCTGGTGATGCCTTTCCCTATACATCCCAGTATACCCCCAGCCCTCCCTACTGCCTTCTCACATTGCTTGCTAACCTTAAGGTCATCTGATATGATTACCCCCAGGTCCCTTTCCATTTTTGTTGTTGTTACTACCCCCATTGTGTAATCTTCCCTGGGTTTTGTTTCCCAGGTGCATTATTTTGCACTTCTTTACATTGAATCCAAGCTGCCATACTTCTGACCATTCCTCCAACCTTGCCAAGTCCCTTCTCATCCTTTCCATGCCTCCTTGTGTATCAACCCTGTTGCAGATCATTGCGTCATCTGCAAAGAGGCATACTTTTCCTTCCAGTCCCTCTGCAATGTCACTTATAAAGACATTAAAAAGGACTTGACCCAGTACTGAACCCTGCGGTAACCCACTAGTAACCCCTCTTTCTTCAGAGTGGACTCCATTTACAATTACCTTCTGTGTCCTGTTGTCCAGCCAATGTTTTATTGAGGCTACCACCCTGGGACCCACTCCCAGGCTGGTTAATTTGACTATTAATCTTTTGTGTGGGACTGTGTCAAATGCCTTGCTAAAGTCTAGGTAGGCCATGTCCACAGCCCCTACCTGGTCTACTACTTTGGTCACCCAGTCAAAGAAATCAATTAGATTTGTCAGACATGACCTTCCCGCTGTGAACCCATGCTGCCTTGGGTCCTGTGACCCACTGGCCTTTAGGTACTCAACAATTCTTTCCTTCAGAAGTGATTCCATCACTTTCCCTACCGCAGAGGTCAAACTGACAGGTCTGTAGTTTCCTACCTCTGTCTTGGTCCCACTTTTGTGCAGGGGAATCACATCTGCCTTCCTCCAGTCCTCAGGTACCACATCATCCTCCCATGATTTGTTAAAAAGGGTAGTTAGTGGTTTCACTAGTTCTCCCATTAATTCTTTTAGAATTCGGGGGTGAATTCAGTCAGGCCCAATTGCTTTGTCAACCTTCAGTTTTAGGAGTTCTTTCAGAACCCTTTCTTCTGTGACAGGACTGGGATCGACCTCCTTATCAAGAGTGCTTCTGTTATTTGGATTAGGCACCTCCCTCTCCTCCTCTTTTGTGAATACTGAGCAGAAATATTTGTTCAGTATCCCTGCTTTTTCACTGTCCCTCTCTGCCCACCCACTGTCCATTCTATTCAGCTTCACTATCCCTCCCTTTGTCTTTCAATGCTCCCTGATGTACCTGTAAAAGGTTTTATCCCCCTTCTTAACCGAGCTGGCTATCTTTTCCTCAGTTTGGGCCTTTGTTATTCTGACTTCCCTCCCTGCTTCCTTCTGCCTTAACTGGTACAGCTGTCTATCCTACTCCTTCTGTGTTTCCTTATACTGCCTGAATGCTATCTTTTTCTCTCTGACTTTCTCCACCACCTCTTTTGAGAACCATAGTGGCTTTTTCTTTCATTTTGATTTGTTTATTTGCTTTACACAAAGGCTTGTTGCCTCTGTGATGGTAGTTTTGATGTTTCCCCATTGCTGCTCCACCCCTCCTTCTAGCCTGTTTGCTAGTGCTTTTCTAAGGCACTCTTCCATCTTGCCAAAGTCTGCCCTTCTGAAGTCCAGTACCCTCACTTTTGTATGGCTTGACTCTGTAGCTGAGTTTATCATGAACCACACTGTTTGTTGGTCACTTGTTCCCAGATGGCAACCCACTTCTAGATCTGAGATCCTCTCACTGTCCCCATTTGAGAGTATGAGGTCTAAGATTGCTCCCTCATGAGTGGGTTCCAAAACTAGCTGTCTGAGTCATGCCACTTGTAGGGCATCAAGAATGGCCCTGATCTTGGATGTGGCTGCAGCAAATGTACTCCAGTTAACATCTGGCATATTCAGGTCTCCCAACAACAGTATCTCCCCTTTCTCTGTCATCCTAAGAATGCCTTCTATCAGATCCTTGTCCATTCCCTCCCCCTGACGTGGGGGTCTGTATACAACCCCTGTGCAGTTTGTGGTGCCATTTCCAGTCTCCAAGGTGACCAACAGTGCTTCCTCTCCTCCCTGTTTACTCTTTTGTTCAGTTGCTTTTATCCCTTTCTTTACATAGAGAGCTACTCCTCCCCTCTTCTCCCCTTCCTGTCTCTGCTGTAGGTTATGTACCCTGGTATATTAACATACTAGTCATGGTTCTCTGTGTACCATGTTACTGTGACTGCTATGATATCCAGGCATCCTTCTTCCATCAAGGCCACCAGTTCAGGGAGCATGTTGCCCAGACTATGGGCATTGGTTCTCATTACCCTCCATTTCCTGATGGCCTTACTCCTTTTTGCCCCATCCCTGTCCTTATTGCCTTTGTCACTTTCTCCATTTACCCTGCCCTTCTCCTATTGACATCTCTATCTTGGTGTTTACCTCACTTACTACCCTGACTTTTTTTGGTGGGGCTAGGTTTCCTTGCTTCTTCCAGTGCCTCCCCCCTTGGCTAGTTTAAATGCTTTCCAATGAAACATTTAAACCTATCACCTAGGATCCTGGTTCCCCTCCTGGACAGATGCAGCCCATCATGCCAGTATAGGCCTGCATCACTCCAGGTGGAGCCCCAGTCCCCAATGAAGCCAAATCCCTGAACTCTGCACCATTTTTTCAACCACTTTTTGAATCTCATGGTGTGGCGCACCCTAGCCTCACCTAAACCATAGACAGGCAGCACCTCCGAGAAGGTTACCCTGCGTGTTACTTGTCTAAGGCCCCTCCCCAACTCCACAAACTCTTCCTGCATTGCTCTGATCCTTTTCTTAGCCAGGTCATTTGTCCCAAGGTGGACAATGACATCCAGCTCCCTCCCCTGTGCAGCTGCTCTGGTGATCCTGAGGATTCACTCCCTGTCCCTCCAAGCCATGGCGCCAGGCAGGCACCTTACTTCCCTCTCCCCTTCCTCCCCCAGTTCTACCTTCTTAACAATGGAGTCCCCCACCAGGAGTTGTTTCCTTCCCCTGTGGGGTCCCATGCCACCCTCCTGTGGGTCTCCCTTGTGGAGGTTCCCAGCATCCTCCTTGGTCTCCACTGTGGGTGCCTCCATAGAGGAACCACACTTTTCCAGAACTGCATAGGAATTGTGGAGAGGTACATCTGGAGTGATATACCTCTTTTCCACCACCCTCACCCTCCCTGACCTCACTGTGCTCCAACCCCTCCTCTTTCTTGGCAACCTCTGAGGCAACGGCAGTGGCCCTGGTGGTCCCTGGATGGAAGATGAGGTCCCACAAATACTGGTCAACTCAGCCTGAAGATGAGCAACCTCCTCACTCAGCCCAGAGAGGTGCCTGCAGATGGGACAACACCTCATCCTCCAGAACATCTCCCAGAAGACTGCTGCCCCACAGCCACTGCACTGCACCACTCCCATCATGTCTTATTTCTGGCCCCTTCACTGTTGTTTGAAATCCTTTCTCTTTCCTCTGTTTTTTTCCTTCTCTCCCTACTTACTTACTGCCTATGTGTCCTTCAAGCTCCTGATAGTCCTCTTCTGAGAAAAGAAGTTGCTATATTTCTCAGTGGACCCCTTACTTGCTCAGAGTCAGATCTCCAACAGGTAGGGTGGGCCAGAGAGCTACTCTTGCCCTTCTAGGATGGTGAATATTTAGTGACTCTATGATCACTCACTTTCTGCTCCCAAACAGGAAGTTCCTCTTGTCAGTCAAATCCTGTGCCTATTAATGTAGAACTAGTTTTGGGTGGGAGGCAAGGAGGGCAATACAGACTCAGGAGAGAAGTCCAATCACACAGCACTCCTTCCTCCTGGTGTTCTCTGCCAATCCTCTGGCAGAATCTATCTAGGGCAGTGTTTAAATCTAGCTTCCTTCTAGCTAAGCCACTCACTTTACTTAATAGATCTTTCTACGTGTAATTAAATTGCACAGATAATAATCCCCTTCAGTCACCTGAGATTTACACCTAGGTAACGGTTCAGATAACCATTCACTTTATCTAACTCAGACAAACACACTAATTTTTTTTTGTTTGTGTTTTTTTACCCTAAATTGAAGGTCCCAGTAGAAAGAGTTCTACTTCTTTAGTTCCAGTAGAGAAGTCCAGTCACACAGCATTCCTTCCTCCTGGTGTTCTCTTCCATGCCACACAGCACTCCTTCCTCCTGGTGTTCTATGCCAAGCCTGTAGATTTCAGAGGTATAAACTTTTATATGGTTATTTATAGTGACATTGTTTTAGCCTGTCCAAAAAATCGAACTGTTTGCATCCAAAATACAAACTGTGAAATTAACATACAACAATATACACATGGCACATCTAGGCTAATAGGAATAATTTACATACTTTTGCATAATTAGTTAGTATTATGGCAGGAGAATTTAGAAATACATAGTATTTATATGTAACCAAATTTTTACTTAGAAAGTAAAAAAAAAACTATAAAGAAATCAAAGGTGCACATAAACATTTTTTCACCTTTTCATTTGTTAGAAGTTGAATAGAGTGCCACTGCTGTAACATGCTTCTGCCTATACAAAATATGCTATTATTTTTTGTTTGTTCATATAGTACAGGCTTAGAGAAGTTCAGCACAGTATAGGTTTCCATGATTCTCAGTTAAATTATACATTTTCTGGGGTCTTTTCTGCAAAATATTTGAGTATAAATAGCATTTTGTTTATATTTTAGACAGTGTTTTATGGTCATATGATCAGATATTGACAAAATGTTACTATCTATAAAAAGGTCAGAGTCTGCCAATAAAAAAAAAAACATTCATGGTTTCCACACTTTTCCTTCAAGGGAAAATATCGAAATTTGAATTTTATATAATATAGTGGAAAATACCAAAAATTGCCTGGCACAAGAGTGTAAATAACCTCTGGCAGTGAAAGGGTTAAAATGCCTAGCCCTATGCTACAATATTTAGAGGAAGCGTCTTCAGAGGAGGTTCAAATTACATATCTCTCTTTCTCTACCCCCAAATGTGTGTGTGTAAATGATTTACTCCTGTTTGGAGAGATGGCTTATGTTAACCCTTTCAGGACCTATCTAATTCTTAGTGTCATTGGAGCTCTCATGACTTTATATTTGTGAGGGGGTAGCTGTCTCCTACAGGAAGGTGGGACCTTACCAATAGCACAGTATAATTTCTGCAGCATCACAGAGGTTGCAAGGCTCCTCCACCTATTACTTTTTGTATAAATAAATGCTAGGCAACCAATGTTTAAGGGGGTTCCAGGGGCTGCAAATGGCATCATAAGGTATTGCAAAGAAATCATTGGGGTATCAACTGCAACATCTGGCTACCCCAGAATGCATACCTCTCACCCTGTCAGGACCAAAATGAGGGACAATGGCCATTAAAATTAGGGACAAATGCTCAAAATCAGGGACACTATTTTTACTTGACTGATAGAGCAGCACCACAATTTGTGCATCTATTCAAATGCACACCACTACATGTCCTAAGGGTAACATTGTGCCACTGCCATTAATTCATACAGTATTCTGTTGCAAAAGGCATGCATAGGTAAACCGAAAGTTAATTGGCTGAACAGAATTGCAGCTACGTTGCAAATGATTTCCCAAAAATGAATAAAGTGGTAACTCCCCCCAAAGAAAACACAAGGTTGTAAATCAGAAAGAGCATCTTTGGCTACATGTCACTGCTGTGTAGACAATGTCTGGATTATTAAAAATAAATAAGTAAATAAAATTCCAATATGTAGCTAACTCAACATTGGTGGGGGTGCAGGTGCATATGGGCGTCTTCCCAGATTCCTTAAAATTGCTGCTCCACACATAGTTGCACCTATCATGTGCCTATGCAACCATTTCCTCTCCACAGGGGTCATTCCCTTTCTCTGGAAGGTTGCCAGAGTCATTCCCATAACCAAAAAAGGAGACAACAAAATCATGGACACTATCACCCCATAACCATGCTGTTGGTACTTGATACACTTCTCAAGAAGCTGGTGGTGGATCAGGTAAATGATCACCTACAAAAGCAAAACCTCTTATACCCAGCCCAGTATTGCTTCAGGTGGGCACATAGCACTAATACTGCACTCATCCAACTCATGAGTGACATAAAGAATGTTAGTTAGTTAGTTAGAAATGTATTTTTATACAGGATAAAAACTTTAGGCTGGTAGGTCCTATTTACAAAGTTGTCCTGTTTGGAATACACCACATTACATCATATACATGAGACAATACAAAAGTACAAGAGTAGAAACATCAGTTACAATCACACAAAATTTGCTTCAGTTTCACAAATAATATACATACAAGATACAAATTTACAAAATATGGTCATCACTATCAAATAACACTAGTTAAAAAATGTCGTTATTGATTTGTTAGGGACACTTACAGTCCTGAACCATACTAATATCTAGTTGTGTTTTAAAAGTAGATAACTTAGGAAAATTCCTAGTTGACAGTAACATTTCATTCCAAATTTTAGCTGCTTGATATTGAAAAATCATGTTACCATACTGAGTGTTTGTTTTTGGAATTTTTATGCCCCAGTGCTTTACTTCCCTCATGTTATATCGTTGTATTCCCAAGTTTAATTATAAGTCAAAATTACATTTAATCACACCAGTTTGAATTTCAAAAATAAATATAGAGTATTGTTTCTTGAAATGGACATCTAAGCTATCCCATTTTAGGTCCTCATACATCTGACAATGGTGCATTCTAAATGGACAATGGAGAACAAATCTAGCCAAACTGTTATATGATTTCCTTACTTTATACAGATATTTCAAGTCTGCAAGGCCATAAACCAAGTTACCACATTTTAGGATTGGAATTATAAGATGTTCGGCAATTTTTTATCTTGTGTGGTATGGTAATATGGATGAGGAGCACCGAAGGGCTCCAATCCCGGAATTAACCTTCTTTGTAATACAATTTATTTGCTCACTAAATAAAAGTAAGTTGTCTATTACCACGCCCAAATATTTATGCTGGTCTGTCACATGTAGCTTCTGATTATCATGGGTGGAGGCATGCTCACAGGAGCAGTTTTTATTGATCTAATCAAAGTGATCAGCCTTGTGAATCACCCATTATTACTTGCTAAATTGACCAACCTGGGTTTCTCATCCACTGCATCCACATGGTTTGCAAGCTATCTATCAGATCAACAGCAATTTGTTGAGATCAATGGCATTAAATCACAGTTTTCCCTATCAAACTTAGAATGCCCCAGGGACCAATTCTTGGACCATTGCTATTCTCCCTTTTTGTCAACCACCTGCCAACAGTGGTTTCCTCATGTTCCACACTGCTGTATGTAGATGATGTGGTGCTGTATTCAGGTGCCTGGGATATAGAAGAAAATAACTCTAAGTTGAATGCAGAGTTTATGACTGTGCAGTCCTGGCTAAATGACAGTAAACTACTCCTTAATTCCAAAAAGACACTCTCTATGCTTTTTGGGTCTGGGCCCAGAATTTGGGGAGTTTCTCCTCCCCTCGCCATCTATTGTTCTGATCACACACCCCTTAAAGTCATCAACTCCATTAAGTACAGTACCTCAGTGTCACTCTAGACTCTATCCTTAATTTTAACTTGCATATGTTATCCACCTGTAAGACAGTCAACAGTAAGCTTGGTCTTACCTACAAAGTCAGGAACTCTCTTACAGCTACTGCTAGGCTAGACATTGCACAGGGTGTTCTACAGCCAGGTCTCTCCCATGGCTTGACCCCCTACATAGAGACAAACAAATCTGTCTTAATTAGATGAAATACTTGCTACAATAACATCCATCATTTCAGTCTCTCTGCACCAAAGCTATCCCACTACTGTGATCTCAAGCCTGGGATGGCTCTCCCCACTGCTTTTTGACACTGCCAGGCCACCTCCACTATTGACAACATCTTTCAATCTGGCACAGCAGTAACACTGGCCAGTATGCCAGTCCAACCCAAACAAGTCTACTGGCTGAGGTCCTCTGATAGGTCACTACTGGCTGTTCCCAAATGTAGTACCAAAATGAGTGAGCAAGCTTTCACTGTATTTACTCCTAAGCTTTGGAACTCTCTACCCCTGTCTCGTACATGGTCAGAGTCCCACCAGACTTTCAAGAAAGAGCTTCATGAGTTCCTTGTGTAGTCAGCTACCTGCATCTGCAGAAACTTTGCACAGTAGCTCATCAGTTGTGTGTCTCTTCTTCCTCCACACTGTCCAGTGCACTTAATTAGTTGTATTTTCCACACTGTTTGATGTTAGTTTTGTGTTGTATACAAGATCTTGATGTACTTTCCTGTACTTTCATTACACTGCACTTGCACATTTGTGGCCTTATCTAATTTTGTTTTATTTTGATCAACTGGTCCTTTGTATTTTTCTAGATTTTTCATATCTCTACCAGGGTTTTTTTATTTACTTATTTATTCATTTATTTATTTATGTATTCAAAACTAGGATTAGAACCATTGAGCTTGGAGCTCATTTACAAAGGTTCCATGTCAATGACTACAGTACATACATCACAAGACATTACAAACATAGAGTACAGAGTAAAACTGTCTTAACAATAGCAAATGAATAATGGACAACAACAATGAAAAATAATGTGGTCATAAATGAAAAGAAAAATTTTGTGGTGAAACAGTTATAACTGATTAATTGAAAATAACAATGGAAACTAATGTGGTCATAAGAAAGGGAGATTTGGAGGATAGGGAGGAAGGCAGGTGTTCCTTGGGGAGGGATAAGTGATGAACTGAGGGGAGACCTGGATCCCTTTGTCTGGATGAGAGAGATAGGGAGGGGATAATGGTAAGATAGAGGGAATGAGTGTATGCGAGGTGGGAGATGAGAAGGAGGTTTTGTGCGAAGTGGGAGGTGATGAGATGTTGTGCCTGAAAATGGACAATGCTTGTCTAGTGCATCTACCCAGTCAACAAAAACTAAATAAATAAATCAGCTGGGTACCATCATAATATAGTAACTTCATACAGTATGTACCTATCAGAGTGTCAACACTCTATGACTAGTATATTGCTTTACACGTGTTCCGTTTGATTTTCTCTCCCTTGCTCAATGCATATATTATTACCCATTTGGTTATCATGTCTGTGTAGTGTAGTACAACATGAATTATTTGTGCCACACAGTTTACAGTTTAGACATTGCACGTATTAATAATTTTACACTGTATCCATTTAAATCACATAACCTGTCATACAAAGAAACATAGAAACTGACAGCAAATAATTACCATTGGGCCCATTTAGTCTGCACATTTTTAATTATGATCACTTTTGCTGCAGAACCAACTTGATCTACAGCACTGTCTCTTCTATCCCGTTCCTTCCTCCTAGGATTCCTCTGTGCCTATCTGAAATATTTTTGAAGCCCACCACTGATTTCACCCCCACTGCTTCTCATGGAAGGCTGTTAGTTCCTCACATCTCTCCTGAATCTACATCTTTCCAGCTTCATAGCATGATCCCTTGTTCTACAGCACATTTTTCACTGAAACATATCTCCCACATGTACCTTATTAACCCCCCATGAATTATTTAAAGGTCTCCATCATATCCCCAGTCTTCTTTCTCTCTTCCAGGGTTTCAATAGTCACTCTTTCAATCTCCTCTCATAGGGCTTCTGATGCAGACCTTGCACTATTTTGACATCCCTCAGCTCTCTTCTTGTTGCTTTATCCTTTTTCCAATTGTTCCTCCTTTCTCACCTGTCTCCTTTGACTACACCTTCCCCCCTTCTTCCTTTGCTAAACCCCTGCTTCCTTGAATAACCTGCATCCTGGTGGAACTTTCTGCCTCCACACTTTCTTCTGTCACTCCCCTCAGCTACAGTAAATGTCCGTCAAAGTAACATTTAAACTGTCCACTGAGGACTATTATTCCCTCTTTGATGGAAACAGACAATCATCTCAGTATAAGCTCTTATCATTCCAGGTTGGCCCATAGTCTCAAATTTAGCCATACCTCTCCTCTCTGCACCATTCTTTCTACCATTACTTGAAGGCCTTGGTGTGGAGCTCCCTCTCCTTCCCCATAAAGTACAAAACACACTCACCGTTTGCATTTTCAACACATGGAAAACACAGAATCAACCAGATAAATTACCTAACTTTACCAAAAATGAAATTTACCCATGAAGCTGACTACAGCAATTCACCTTTACTTTTAAGCTCATGAAACGCCCTCAAGTTAATGCATTAGTTGCCACAGTGGCTCTGACCAGAGTTTGCTTTTAAATGACCGACTGAATTTCTTTTAGCCTTGCCACATGTTTTCCTAACAACTTTAATTGGTTGGAAGAGCCTCAAGAAGAACTCAGAGCTGTGAAGTAAGAAGAAGACTTGCAGTGAGGAGTGTTGCAAACTTTCACTTGTACAGTGAGTAGTTAGCAAAATGCAAAACATTGCACTGTGTTCCATCATCAACAATTTGCAGCATGAAGTCTTTAAAAAATAGATCAAAATACTTATACATGTAAGTTCCCTTTCCCACACTTACATAGCACCCTATTCTACCCTCCTGCCTCCACAGCCCCAACTAGAGATGCAGCACATTTAAACTTTTGCAGACAAGGTGGTACAAAGTCAGAAACATAATGCTATGCTTAGTGAGGTGAGGTGAGGATTACTGACTTCACCCCAATGTTATGCTGCAATGTTCTTTTTAAAAAGCCTTTTAACATGGAGAATCCTCCATGCTTCTATCACCCAAACCCTTTCTAATAATGTACCCCATCCACTACCCACTAGAACCCATCATCATCCCTGCTTCTATCCCAGAGAAGTTTGTAAATTTCATTGTGTAATATCAACCCATCCCCCAACTAGAGATGCAACAAAGTTTAAATTCACCAGCAAAGTTCAGGCAAAGTTGGGAAATTCACCTCTGCAGAGCAATCTGCCAAGTTTTGCAAATAGACTAAAAATGTGCCTATCTGACTTTGACAGTTTTTTTGGCAGCATTTCACAAATGAACTTATGAACATACAAAGAAGCCAGCAAAAGAGGGCCATTTGATCTATCAAGTCTGCTTGTGTTGCA
The DNA here is from genome assembly GCA_016271365.2 of Neoceratodus forsteri. NCBI lineage: Eukaryota > Metazoa > Chordata > Ceratodontiformes > Ceratodontidae > Neoceratodus > Neoceratodus forsteri. Next base: position 117,471,054 of record CM028136.1, on the reverse strand, counting down.
GGGTCCATAGCTTGAGCTACTGTCCCTGCCCCCTCTCCCCACTTCTCCCATCCTTCCTACCCATGATCTTTACCCTCCCCCTATACCTGTCACAGCCACTCTTAAAGCTGCCCACTGTCTTTAACGAGATTACCTCTTTTGTCAGTGCATTCCAAGTGTCCATCACCCTCTCTGAAGAAATGCTTCCTGATCTCTCTCCTAAACCTCCTACCCTCCATCTTAAGACTGTGCCTCCTCGTGTTATGGATGTCACTCAGCTTAAAGAGACTCTCCTTATCAACTTTATTTATCCCTTTCAAGTACCTGAAGGTCCCAATCATGTCCCCTCTCTCTCTTCTGTCTTTCAGGGAGTACATATTCAGTGCCCTCAACCTCTCTTCATATGTCTTACCCTGCTGACCAGCCATAATTTGTGTATCCCTCCTCTGGATCTTCTCCTTTTTGTGCTGTGAGGCATGGAATTTCACTTGTAAACAGTGGCAGTTTGCTTTCATAGTGCAAAATTTCACACACAAATTACAACATTCTGCCATTTTGTGGTGAAATTCTGTACTTCAAAGGCGAAATTCCGCACTTCATGGGTAGAACTTCACAGTTTGCATCAATGAATTAATCCACAAATTGCACTAAATTCATGGATTAATCCACTGAAAGAAGTTTCCCAACTTTGCCCATTTCTACCCCAACCCACACACACATCAGTCAATACCAGCAACCTCCCCCACCCAATCCCTGTCCCAAAGATGTACAATTAGTTATATCTTCCACCTACTACCCTCTTGCAGCTGATCTCCCTTCTCCCCAGATAGCCCCATGAAAATTAAGGATACTGTGCCAGACACAGTAATACCTGCAGAGATGAAGACCATTTCATACTGTTTAGTGTCCTGCTACAAAAAAAAATGTACAATAACAGTAGTAGTAGTAGTAGTACCAGATTGGCAAGATCCACATCACATTATAAGGAAATGTTGTCAAACAGAAATTGGAACATGCATTCCTCCCAACTGATACTTTAAATAGAGGGAAAGGATGCTTTTTGAATCAAATACCATTAGCATTGTAAGAAGATTGGCAATTGTGGCAGCTGACATTAAAAGTATATTGGACTTACAGAAAACAAAAACACACTAATGAAGAGGGAGGGAGGTGGTCAGAGAAAAACAAGGAAAAGTTATTACTGGAAGCAGACGAAAAAACTCATGTCCACGGGGGACTGTGAAGAGAGGCCTTCCCATTGTCCTTGACAGTCTTCTTGTACTCCACCTTGGTGTACAGTAAAAAAGGAGCAACTGGAAATGGGTAAAATTGTGGGCAAGTAATTGTAGCTAAAGGAGCTGCCAAAGCAACTTGGAGGAGACTCTGGACAGTAGATGGACATGGCACCATCAAGAGATAATGTAAGCACAATGGGTATAAATGACATTGATAAAAAAAAAGCTCCAGTCAACCATTCCCTAGTCACAGTGCCTTTCCTTGTCTAAGTACAGGTCATGCAAGTCCTGTTCTAAGTAAAGACAGGCATCTAGAATATCCCCCTCACTCTTCCTAACCTGTGATGAAGCACAAAATCCAGGTCCTGCAGCAGAAGGCAGATTGATTCAAGGAGGTGGGTGCCATGGGAGACAGAAATTGAAAAGCTGGCCCATAGTCAGTGATGCTGGGTTAACATAACACGTGTGGGGAAGCCAGGGGTGGAGGTGATGGAAAGCAGAGGGATTAAAAAAACCTTTGAATGTGGGGAAGGGACATGTTATGGGACAGAGAGGAAGAACAGAGGAACAGTCAGGCAATAAAGGGCATGAATTTGTTATTGGAGAAAAGGTAAAAAACAGAGGGAGAGGTGGGTATGTATGTGTAAAGCATGCTATGTGGTGGATGGGATGTAGCATTGAATAGCAAAGGGTGGCTGGGGAGCTGGTACTTTGGGCAGATAATAAGGAGAGGGGTAAAGGTTATTGGATATACAAATGGAGACAGGGGAGCTGGCAATGTAAAGAGGGGACCTGGGGAATGTTTTTGTTTGTGTCTATATCCCTTATCAGGTTACTGTATGAGCAGCTGGTTTGACTTTGACCAGCATTTGTTAGAACTTTACAACATCATGGAGTGTGAAGATATGTTTAACTACATTAGTTATTCTCAGCTTCACATTCTGTGACATGATCCATTACTAAAAACAGTGGCTATTAAGTAGCAGTATAGGGCAGACATAGTCATCAGTATCTCAGGACTGCAGCCAGCTAGAAGTAAATTCACCACCCCATTTAAATGAGTTTTGTATGGGTTTTTCATCTATGAATGGCACTGCTCATGCATTTTCACATGTTAGGTGAAGTGCTTCATGGAAAGACTCCATAGTTGACACCAGAGGTCAATACCCTAACCTTAATGTGAATTAATGACATGGGTATTATATTAATTTTAATGTTAATAGCATTGTAGCACTATTTGAATGTCTGCTATCATAATGGGATGCATATGCTTATGAGTAGATATGGGCAATGATAAAATAATTTGTACTTCACAAATTTTGCTGCAAAGTGCACACATTTGCATAGCATCACACTCTTGAATTCTGCCATTAACTGTGAGGCACACAATTTTTTTCAGTTCAGTTCAGTTTATTGTGAAGGGATAAGGTCCATTGAGCAAGCTCATTTGCAAGGACATCCCTTGCAAGCAGATACATCAACAAGGCAAAGACAACATACAGTACAATCTATAGTACATAATGAAATACAGTTTTTCAGCCAGAGAATGAAAGAATAACGCTAAAGGCACTCACAACAGTAAAAAACTGACATGGCAAGGCAAAACTAATAATTGCGACAATTTTCATTGTAGAATCAAAGAAAGTGCAGTGAAGAAACAGACACAGAAAGAAGAAGATCGTATTAGGAGCTACTGTATTACAGGTGACAGTTTGGATTTTGTTTAGTAACCACTAGAGATGGGTGAAGTGGGCCCAATTCACTCCACAAAGTGGAACGCGGAGTGAAAGTGAATTCGCGGAGTGCTCCGCAACGCGAAGTGGAGTACTTCGCGTTATAAATGAGTAACGTGAAATCCATTGAAAACAATGACTTCACGTTACTCCGCCTTCCCAAACCACTACTCCACTAATTCTTAAGGCAAAGTACATTGAAAACAATGTACTTCACCTTGTTTTTAAGCTCCAAAGGTGAATTTTGCAGTGATTCATGAAATTTCAGGTCACCGCGGGCTCTAGATTGTTCTTTACAGCCTCAGTTTGGGGTAGTGTGTGTAGGAAACTGTAGGAGACAATCTGCTCTGAGAGCTCTCTGTGATTCAAACCTTCTAAAAGCTGTTAAAAAAGCCTTTTTGAGTCATTTTTTTTTGCTGAAACTTTAGTTAATCGATTATAGGAAATCCTCCTGTGCTCATATCATCGAGCATTTGTTGTTTGTGTGTGTATTTTGAATGTTAATGTACAACATTCAGTCTGTGTACTGAGAGACAGTGGAAGTGTGCTTTGGGGGAAGGGCATATCTGTGGTGTAGTTAGATTAACTTGGAGAAAAAGATAGTGTTTCTGTTTTGGTGATATTTCTTGTATAACTGTGTTCATGTACACACAGTAATATTTTCAATAATTCTTGCCATTTTTTTTGCTAATTGTGGTGCAGCAGTGCATAATTTTAATTTGTTTAAAATATGTGCTTATATTACTGAAGTTTTCAATTTGCTACGCATTACTTAGTGTGTGTGTGTGTGTGAGCATGTGTGTGACGCTTGTCATCAAATTAAACACCTTTTATTGTGTCACATAATTTCACCAATGTGAACCTGCTATCCACTGCAGCTGTGTAATTTTTTGTACTTCTTTGTGGTACCTTTACTGGTACTCATACTAGTGACTCTTACTGCAGCAGTGCAGTACATTGCCCCCCCCCCCGTGGCCCGCCCCCACTGGCAAAGATATTCTTTTCCAGATTTGAATTTCTGATGGAGAGCACCAGTTAGGTGTTGTGCCTTTGCATCTGCATCTCTTCAGTACGCAGTGCAATCTTAATCTGTCTGTACATTTGCATCTCTTTAGGGCCCAATCTTTATCTCTAACTTAAGTCACAGTTGTTTCTTTGGCTTCTCTTCAGAGTACCGGACAGGTGTGGTGCATAATTCAGCATGAACATTGTACTCATTAATATGCATTTTTAAATCAGGACCATCATCAGGAGTCACTCGTGATATAAATCACATTCTTCATCATCACGGTCGCAAATGCAGTCACAAATTATGATTTACTATCACGTCACGAATCACAACAGTTGTGTGGTAATGAATAATAAGCTTTAGAAATGTAAATAATAGCTAGGTTATTTTTACAGGGTATAAACTTGCCACACCTTTTACGAGGGTCACCCTGTAAAGTAATACGCCATACTAGGTCTATAGCAATACAAAAGGAAAGAGCAAGAGAAAGTCATAAAAGTTAAACCTTAATAATGCTTATGGTTCTCCACAGTTCATTAGATGGTGAAATCTGTGATGTTGTAACTTAAGGCCACTAGTATAAACAGTGACAAGCCCCACCGTAGTGGGAAGACAGCAGACAATCCGCAAGGTGATCACACCTTCTTTCCAGTAAGGTACAATCCATTATTGGACCTAAAAATTGGTTGCATAGCCAGGAGATCCTTAGTTCCCACTATTGTACTGCATGTAGTGAAACCCTTAAAGACTGACACCGGTTCCAAGCAGTTGTCAAGTTGGTAGGTCAAAACCAAAGCATTCATCACCATTTTCAGGTACCAGTCACTTGAATAGATTGGGTAGTAATTTCTTGAGTTCAAGCTGTGCGTACTCTAGTGTGTCAAAAGCGCACCACTGGTCCTGAATTTTCGCTTGTAGAACAGCTGCTATTAATTTTGATACTATGTGGTGCAGTTCTTGTCTCTTGATTCTGACTGACTGCAGTAAATCCTGAGATATTCGGATTCTCTTGCCCTCCCACTGGACTTCTTGTGGCATTTTTAACTTGTGCCAATATGTGCTGCTTGTTGAGGAAATTAAGCAGTTTAAAGATCAAGGGCATGAGAGGCATCCCAGGGGGTGGCATCGGTCGGAGCACTCTATGCTCTTTCAATGGTGTATGTTGTGCCATTAGACAAAGGCCCCACTATTTTTTCACAAAGCTTCTGTAAGAATATGATTGGGGAATTACCCTCTTCCTTTTCTGGAATTCCGATAACCAGAAGGTTATTTCAGCGGCTTCTGCCCTCAAGGTCCTCCAGTTTCTCCTCAATTCTTTTGAGTTTTTTTGTCACACTACTACATTCCAATTTAGATTTATCTTGCCTCTTCTCTAGGAAGATTATTCGAGCCTCTGAATCTGAAACTCTTAATGCCAGGGAGTCCATCGAGGTATGCACCAGATGCAGCTCCTCAGAAATTGCTGCGATGGGAACCTGGAGGGTTGATTATCTCCAGAAAGCATTCCTCTGTAAGCACTGAATTTCCCGCAGTAGGTTTACCATTAATGGCCTGTTGTTGTTTAGGCTGCTTTTTGGCCTTATTTTTCTCCAGCGTAGGGGGAGGCAAGTGGCGCAGTGGTGCCGTGCACATGTAAACCTCCATATTTTACAAGTTGTCCGCATTCCTCTGGCTGTTGGGATGTTACCTTGTTCCTTTTCTGGTGCTAAGCAAGATGATTAGGCAGGTTTGCAGTGGAAAATCATGGGAGGGATGCGGAGCTGTGGGAGCTAGCTGTTGCTCACTAGGCTGCCATCACATGAGCATCTGGAATGGCCTTCCTGAAGAGGTCGTGGGGTCAAAAACAGTGGGGGATTTTAAGAATGCATGAAAAAGACATAAGGCAATTCTAGTGGGGGATAGGAGGAAGCAGGCTGTTAGTTAACTAGGATCTGCAATTTATCCAGCAGGTAGGGAAATGGGCAGACTGGGTGGACAAAATGGTCCTTATCTGCCATCAAAGTCTATGTTTCTATTTGTATTTCTATGTTTCTTTTTTTTTATTTAATACACTTTATTAAGTTTCAATACACCACAAAGAAACAAACCATGTTACCATACAATTATAATATCAGGTGTCAAGTATCTTCCCCCTCCCTCCTCCCCTCCCAGACCACACACAATTATTCTTAAACATAGAGCTCAGGGATCATCCAGACTATCAGGGTTTCCAGACCGTCAGAAGGGCCTCTAGGTTTCCCCACATCTCTAAGTAGGTTACTAATCTATTCTGCATAGAAGCAATATGTCTTTCCAGCTGCAGCGTAAGCATAATCTCCCTGTACCATTCCAGTGTGGTGGGGGGGATGTCATCCAGCCAATGCCTAACAATAACCAGCTTAGCTGCCACCGAGATAAGTAACATATTTGCTTTCCTAACTCTAGGGGTATCACTGGAAAGATAACTTAACAAGCACACCTCCGGGATAAACAAAGAGTCCAATCCCAGAATGGGATTGAGTGTTTCTTTGATAGATTGCCAGAATTTTTGCACTTTATGGCAAGTCCATAACATATGATAGAGAGAACCCTTATCTTCCTTACACTGGCCACAAAGAGGAGTGGCCAACCTCCCCATTCTGAACAACTTCATTGGGGTCAGGTAAATATTATGCATAATACTGAAATTAATTAACTGCAATCTATCCTGTTTAACATATCTGTATATTGCCTGCCAAAGACTTCCCCATAGGACTGGATCTTCCGGTATACTCAGTTCGTTAACCCAATAATAGCAAACCCCAGTTGGTAATCTGGAATCTAAGGCTTGTAAGGTTTTGTAACACCTGGAAACCGGGTGGGACTGAGAGGCTACTTGCAGCAATGCGGCTGCTTCTACACCCAATAAATCTTTCAACGGAAAAAGGGCATTCAAGGAACTAAGAGCTTTACAAACCTGGGCGTACCTAAAGGCATTTTTCCCAGACGTCCCTGTGATGCTCTGAAAACGGGCAAAAAGAAGCAGCCTCCCATTTACCCAGATATCCGAAACCTTAAAGCCATTCAATTGAGGCCAGAAGGAGGAAGATATCGGTGTCCCTCCAATCTTAACTTGCGGGTTACCTATAATGGGTTGGTCCACCGATTGGCACCATCTTACTCCCAAATATTTTTGAATCTGCAAAGAGGCATTTAGAGACCATCCCATAGGGTTATTCCTCAGGGGCTTAGGCAAGTTGACCGGGGAGGTATATAACAGGGCCCCTAAAGAGCATTTAACTCTGTTAGCCAAGTGCTTCTCTATATTGAGCCATAAAGGGGTGTAATCCGACGGCTCAGGTTCTTTATACCAAAAGGCTAATTTACTCATGTGGAATGCTATGTAATATTGAAAGAAAGAGGGGGCAGCTAGTCCTCCCCTGGACTTAGAAGCAGTCAGTTTAAAATAGGACCTACGGATACTCTTCCACCTCCACAGAAACCTGTTCAATAACCTTTGAATTTTGGAGAACCATGTTTTGGGTAGAGAGCCCCCTAGCATTCCCATTGGATATAAAATTCTTGGCAAAATATTCATTTTTACCACACACAATCTCCCCCACAAAGAGAAGGGGAGCAGGCCCCATCTCTCCATATCTCCAGTTATTGTTTTAATTACAGCACCGATATTATCCTTAATCATGGTTCCCATGTCTCTAGAAACTTTAATACCCAAATATCCAAGTGACCTTGCTTCCAAGAAAGCCCATAAGGAGCCAACTCCTCTCTATTCACTCTGTTATTTAAGGAAAAAATCTGGATTTGTCCCGGTTCAGCTTATAAAATGACACTTTTGCGAATTGCTCTACTTCACCTAGTATAGCTGGGATTGATATACTAGGCTGTTCAACATGAAATAAAATATCATCTGCATAAGCTGACAGGGCGTATCTCGTGGTTCCCACCAGAATCCCTCTAATACTGGAATTACTTAGTAATCTACGGCATAAAGGCTCTAGGTATAAATTAAAAAGTAATGGAGACAAGGGGCACCCTTGTCTTGTACCCCTAAACAGCTGAAGAGCGGGAGACAACACACCGTTACACTTAACTTTAGCTGAAGGAGCAGCATAGAGAAGTTTTATCCATCTCAGGAACTCCTCAGGCATGCCAAATCGGGCTAGGATGACAAAAAGGAAATCCTAGGAGACCCTATCAAACGCCTTTTCCACGTCCAGAGACACCAGGACCATAGGCATGTTGGCATCTCTGGCAGAGGAAATAAGATGTAACAATTTCCTCATATGATCTCCAGACGTCCTTCCAACCATGAATCCCACTTGTTCAGAACCTATGAGTTTACCCATTACTCTTGAAAGTCTGACAGCTAAGAGCTTCGCCAGTATTTTAAGGTCCGAATTTAATGGGGAAATAGGACGGTAACTACTGCATTTAAATGGGTCTTTTCCCGGCTTCAAGATTAGTGATATCACTGCTTCTCGAAAACTGGAATCTGATATGCCATTATCATACCAATAGTTAAATACGTCCCGTAAAATTGGACTTAATATAGGTAGATACATCTTATATAAATTATTTGGAGAGTCCGTCCGGAGACTTATCAACGGTAGCTGGCGGATAGTCTGTTGGATTTCCACTAAAGATATTGGCTCGCCCATGAAAGCTGCCTCTACAGGTGTAATCGTAGGCAAGCTTACTGAATCAAGATAATGTCCAACATCTACCTTACTGGGGCACACTGATGTACCTGCAGCATAAAGTTCCTGAAAATATTTACCAAACTCTATTGCGATTTCTTTCGGGTCAGTACACACCGGACCCTCCTGACTTACTCTAATCCCTGCAATGAATTGTGAGGACTCTAGCTGCCGAATGCGTAGAGCAAGAAGCTTCCCTGGCCTCTCCCCAACTCTAAATATCTAAATTTGGTCCTCCAGAGGGCCAATTCGGCTCTCTGGGAAATGAGTCCCATATACTGAGCCTGCAGCTGGTGTAATCTAGCCCAAGTATCTGTCGAGGAGTTCCTAGCCAAATTACGCCTAGACTTGTAATAGAAGCCAGAGAGACTGATTTGGGTCTTTGAGAGTGGGCCCTTTTTGCTGCCATTCTTATAAACTCGCCCCTCAATGAGCATTTTAGTGCCGCCCAGACCAAATCAAATTTGGTGACCGAACCCTGATTGATAACCAGGAAGGAAGTCAAAAAGTCTCTAATGCGTTCCTGGGAAGCATGGTCTCGCAGTAACTGAGTATTCAATAGCCACAATGGCGACCGTTTACATCCTGCCTCTAACCAATTACTCATACTGACAGGGAATGATCAGACAGAACCCTGGCTGTTATCTCCACTCGAGAGACCCCTGATATTGCCGCAGCACTTAGTAGCAGATAATCAATTCTAGAATAAGTTCCATGTGCTGAAGAATAGAAGGTGTATTGCCTCTCTGTGGGACTGAGGATTCTCCACACATCCAGCAGAGCTGCCCCATTAAGCAACTCTTTCATGGCACGCTGAGCTGGAGAAAGACCCCGTTTACTAGAATCTGATCTATCAAGCTCCGCCTGGAGCACCAGATTCCAATCCCCACCCAGTACTGTTAGCTTTAGAGGATTAGTCGCCACTAAGTTTAACAGATTAACGAAAAAAGAGGGCGAATCGATGTTAGGCCCGTAAATCGACCCAAACAATACCGGCTGGGACTCTAACATACCATGAATCAGGACATAACGGCCCTCTGGGTCCCAGATTTCTTGAGTTAACTTGAAAGGGACTCCCTTAGCTAACAAAATCGCCACACCCCCTTTATTTGTTGCTCTCCCGCTCCAAAGGCTTGTCCTACCCATAGCCTTCTAAAAAGAGTGATGTCCTCCCTCTTCAAATGTGTTTCCTGAAGAAACGCAATTCTAGCTCTCAATTGTACTAAATGTTTTAGAATTATTTGCCTCTTGACCCTATCTTTGGCCCCTTTAACATTTCAGCTTATGAACTGATATTGGTTACTCATAACCCGGGAATGAAACAACGAATGGGAAGGCCTACAGAATCAAGTTGTGCTTGCCAGCCATGCACCCCATATACAGAATCGACCTGTGAATTCACTGAGAAGGGTGCAATGACCCCTAAAGCTTTCCTAAACTCACAAAAATCAAAGTGTGTGGTCATATCCCATTCCCCCCAGCTCCTCCCCCTATCCATCTCCCCAATAACTACACTAAACCCTCCAAAACCCCCCTTAGCAAGCAATCCCCAGTTCAAAATAACTGCGCTCCAACCATCTACATGCCACATGATGTTAAAAATAAGCAACCTGGCATGGCTATTCATCCCCCAAGGCTCCTCCCCCGCCCAAAAACCATTTATATCCCAACAGCTTTGTAGTAACCACCCCATAGCTTACAGTAACCTTATATCGCAATATTTGCCCTAGAAAAACCAACACCAAGAGGGAAAAAGGGAACAAACAACAACAACCCCCCCACAGAGGCGTCTTCTCTATTGCCCCTCCCTGTATTCACTATAGTATGCCATGAGTAGTAAATTATGCTTTACTTCAAATTTGCTATATTTAGCCTGTGGAGAGAGAGAACCCCCCCCACACACACACACACAGGCAATCAGTCTTTTGATAAGGAGGAACTAAGTCCCAAGTCCATCCATCACCTCCTGTAACACTGACATGCCGGGCACAAGGTAGCAGTCCAAATAAAAGTTCAGTACTTAAAGAACTGTAAAAGGTCTCTTTCCTCCACTCGATCCATACCAGTGATGGCTAACGATAACTCAAAACTGCAACCAACCAATCCCAGCATCCTTACTTGCCGATTTCCTTCATCCGTAACCCACAGAAAGCAGGAATCAAAGCAGGCATTTTTTTCGGTTCCGATGCACTATTATCCCTGCAACAAATACCCAATTTCAAAGTGACTCCCTCCAACTGTCATTAATTACATAATGAATACGTGGTTCCATTCACCGTGACAGAAATCTGAACTACTGGGATTTCAGCTACATTCCTGGCTCTCTCTATTTTGCCCTCTCAGTAACACGAGGCAAAAAAAAAATGATAATTAAACATACTGATACCAGAGATTCGTGGCTCGTACCATCCATTCATTTGAATAGGTCAGGGAGAAGACTTTTTAATTCTTCCACAGCTTGTGCAGGGGAATCAAAGGAGTGCCAACTATCATCCAGCTTGACCAACAGGATTGCAGGGTATTTCACCCGAAAGGCTTTACCTGCTGCCAGCAGCTAGGAAACAACAGGATGCAGCTCTTGCCTCCTCAGCCGCACCGAGTGCGGTAAATCTTGAGTAATCCAGATTTTCCGATCTTCCCACATAACTTCCTTGAGCTCTTTCACCCTGGCTAGCACATGCTGCTTATCTTGATAATTTAATAATTTCAGAATGACTGGTCTGGGTGGCTGTCCGCTTGCTGGCATCGGGCGTAACGCTCGGTGAGCCTTCTCAATTATGTAGTCTCCACCAGTCAGGGATGGCCCCTCAATCTTGGCACATAATTTTTGTAGGAAAGTAATCAGAGCATTCCCCTCTTCTTTTTCTGGCAAGCCAACAATAACTAGGTTGTTTCGTCTACTATGCCCCTCCAGATCTTCAAGTTTATCTTCAAGTTTTTTAAGCCTAAGGACAAAATTCATTGTTTCCTTTCCAGCTTTTTCCTGTTTCTTCTCTATGGATGAAATCCTCACTTCTGAATCTCCCACTCTGGCAGAGAGCGAGGCAACCAAGCTCTTGATCGTTTGCAAATCTTCCGATATCATAGCAACCGCGAGCTGTAATGGTTGCATAATTTCTAAGAACCAATCTTCTGATAGCACTGATGCTGTTGTGGGCATCTTTTGTAAGCTAGCAGCTTGCTGTTTGGGCCTCTTTGAGGCCTTGCCCTTCTCGGATGTGTGAGGGGGAGAGTGCCGTGGAGGGGCTTTTTTCATGTAGGCTTCCATTCGAAGCTGAACCGGCAGGTTCTAGATGCGTTTCCCCAGTCAGAGAGTACCCAGCAGAGCAAACTTAAGTCAGAAATTTTATAAAAAACGAGAAAATAGCAGACGGGAGACGGAGCTCTAGGAGGAAGCTGCTTCTGCTCAGGCTGCCATCACATGACTCCTGCTTCTATGTTTCTAAATACCTGTTATAATTGCCTTGTGAAAGATCTAAAATGTATTGAATTATGGGCCCAGAAAAACAAAATGGATTTCAATACTTACAAGTGTGGGGTGCTACATCTTGGCAGACACAATCAAATGAGACAATACATACTAAATGGGGTCCCACTGAAACCTATGAAAAGTGAATGAGACTCTGAAATAGTGGTTAATAATGTATTTACTCCAGCTAGTCATTGTAGAAAGGCTGTTGATACTGCAAATAGACTAAGCAATTGAATTAAAAATCCTTAAATCAAGAATTGATTACTAGCTGGCCTGGTGATGCTGAGGGTTGAGGCGCTGGACGCCACACCTCACGCCACGCCGGTTACCTGGGTTCGGGAATAAGCCCGGGCTGTTGGGGGTCGGCGGGGGGGAAGAGATTGAGCGTCCATAGGACTGCTCTCTCTTCCCAGGGAGGGATATGGAAAAATGCTCGCTCCTGGAGAGGCCTCTGGTGGTGAGTCATGGGCGCCCAGCATGGTGATGCAGCGGGTGCACTAGAGGCAGAGTTTGCTGCTCTACATTGCCTTGCCTGCCACACTCTGAGGGGACAAGCAAGAAAAAAGTCGGAAAATGGCCTCACATCCCTTTGGTGAGATGACGGTGGCACCAGGGACTCTGCCCACTTCCCAAGTGCCAGCCCAATGCACCCAGGATCATCCTCCACCCCCCGACCTGACGACCAAGCAGGTAGGCACATCACACTTAAGGAGTTTACCACCGAGGAGGGCGGAATCAGCCCCAGAGATGGTACCGGAGTCGAGCCTGCTTGGGGGTTGATAGGGGAAGGGATTGTGGGAGAAGTGAGGGTTCAGGCTGGTAGTAGGGCAGATGTCGAGTGGGTACTCCCAAAGTATGCCCAAAGTGTTTGGAGAAATAAAGTTAAAAAAAAAAAGAAATGATTACTGCCTGTTTCCAGTGTATGAAGCTCACATAAGGCCCCATTTAGACTATGGGTCCCCTTTTTGGTCTCCCTGTGTTAGACAGGATATACATTTATTAGAGAGTGTGCAGCGAAGGTTGACCAAACTAATACCCAGATTAAAAAATAAGACTTACATTGAAAGATTATCAATCATACTTATGGTTATATAGTCTAGAACTAAGACAAAAAATGAGGGAACATGTTAGTACTGTTTAAGATTCTGAATCATCCAGAAGTAGCCAAACAATGTGGAATTTTCACCAATCAAAGAGCACTTGACTTATGATTGCATGATAAGCAATTAAAGATCCAAATGGTCAACACTAAAAAATTAGAGAAGTATTTCAGTACAAGTATGTTCAGCAAAAATGTGGAATATCCTACTATATCATTTAATTGAGATGTTCAAGTCTTGACTTGATAACTGCTTAACAAGTGATTGTGTATAATGCCCCTCACTGTGTGGGAGACATACTAGATGGGTTAATGCTTTCTTCTGTCTTCTCGACAAGGTAACCAAGTAACTTGTCCACACTGACACCACCCTACATACACAGTAAATTCTGTCTAAAGTCTTACAGTCAGCATAAATATTCAAGAGGTACACCCTATTGGCACAGAACTTGGATGTGTAAATCTGTCCCATATACTTGCATAGCAGCACATATTGCACTGTCTGACATGGTAGAATCCTTTTGGTTTTTGTTTGTTGACAGGTGGCTGGAAGTGAGATGGTCTGCCAAACTTCTTCCCTTACTGAATGCTACTCTGGGCATCGGTCCAACTAATAGTTTTAAAGTTGTATCTGCCTGTAGGACAGCCCATCAGTGTCTTATGAAATTCCTTACTTGAACCTATTGTGTCAAATCTTGAATCACAGCTATACATCCTTTGGTGGCAGGTTTGATTATTGTTATTCAGCAGAAACAGTGGATATAGGATAAATAAAGCATACTGAAAGGTTTGGAATTCAGACAGGAAAGATTTAATGCAGCCTAAACAGGGAAATAATAGAATGGAAGTGCAAAAATTATGCTTCATAAAGGAATATAATACCAGAGCAATGGAAATAATGACTATCACAAGACAGAGATGCAGTGTCCTACAGGCAGATGAAGTTTTAAAGGCATTAGTGGAACCTATGCCGAGTTGTATTCACTAAGGGAAGAAGTCTGGCAGGCCATCTCACTTCCAGCCACTTGTCAACAAACAAAACACCTAATATAACAAGAAAAGGATTATACCATTGCAGTCAGTGCAATGTGTGCTGCTATGCAAGTATATTGGACACATTTACACATCCATGTACCAATAAAGTGTACCTCTTGAAAGATTATATTGACTGTAAAGCATTTACTGTATACTGTATATGAGATGGTATCAATATGAACAAGTGTATGTAGGAAGAATGGCCAGACCACTAAAATGCCATGTACAAGAACATATACATGCAATAACAATAAAAAAAAAAATGCAATTGGGGCACAATTCAGGGAAGCACATGAATCAAATATCAGAGGATTCCAATATTGAGCATTGGAGCAAGCTCGCCCATTGGAAAGGGAAGGAGACTGGGTAAAAATATTATTATAAAGCGAATCTACATGGATGGCAACCTTAGAGACACTCCATTTCAAAGGCCTGAATTACCAGTTTGATGTGAAGCCTTTCTTTTAAAACCTGAGAGGGAGTATTACATATTGTGTGTGTGTGCTGTCATACACAGTGTTATAGAACATAGAGTAAGGGATGACATGTATTCTGCCAGGTATCTCTACTCACTAAGAGTAACCTGCAGAAGAAAAATGAAAACAGAGAATCAGTAAATCAAATTTACAGCATTGTATGAACAATTATTTTGTCTAGTGTTTTTTTCACTCTTTTGTTTCACCCTCCTTTTCCCTCTCCCACCACCACATTTCCTGCATATGTTTATATTCTTTCCTCTCACTACCACACTCATCCTCCTTTTCCCTCCACCTGTCACTTCCCTCTCTCCTTCCTTTGCACAGATTTGTTTCCTTATCCTTTTTTAGCAAACCCCCTTCTTCTTGTTTATTAACACTACGAATGCATTGGAATTGGTTCATATGGATGCATATAGAATATATTCTATCTTGCCTCTCTTTCGTAAAGTACCATGGATACAGATTGAATTTAGAGCAGTGACTCCCTCACTTACCACCTCACTTGTTATTTAGCCACTGATTAGCCCAATATTTTAGTTTTTTCTTGATCTGCTGATTGTTGTCTTTTTAGAACCTCCATAAAATAAAATTATGTATAATTTCGAATACAAAAGCAAGGATGAACAGTTTTAATAAAGGAGGTGTGTTACTCAGACAACAATCAACTATGATCTAGAGACAATCTTAAAATTAAAAGATGTATGGTTAAAATATGAATCAAGTAAATACAATGACATTTCTGAGGAAGACCATGTTTATGCAAACACTGAGAAAGATTTATATTTGTCATTTAAATACGTTTGTAGAAAAACATTTCAGGTGGTTTAAATGTATGGGCATTTGCACAGCACGTATTGATCTGAAATACACATCAGTACAATCAACTTAAATGAGTACCTTTACTGACCTGAATGTATTGTCCAACCACATTGTAGTCTGTGAGACTTAAATGTTGCCTTGTACCCATAGGTTCTACCCCATGATGAAGCCTTATCATAAGGTGATACATAGGGGCAGTGTGGCCCAAAGTTACCCTGTAGAATCAGACCACTAAATATTTTTGTAGCCTCAGTGTTGAGCACTGTTCTTTCTTGTTATTTCTCAGTATTTTTAGGAAAAGCAGCACCTTTATGGGGACATGGTTGTGCACTGCTTTTTCAGTTTACTATCTCTATGTAAGATCAGTGGCTACAAAATACATAGTTCAGTATCTGTCAGGGTCAGGTCATTGCACTTCTACAGGTGTTGAGACAGACGCTGTTAAATGTACAGCTGGTGCTGGATGCGGGTGATAATACAGGAAGCTCTGCCTTAATGAAACACGTGCTTCATTCTCACACACATAATCACATCATCCACATGTTCATGTTCACATTAAAATAAATTTAGTTTTCAGTAATCATTCAGACAGGAAAACAGGGCCATCCAACCTCCCTGGTGTGTCAAGCGTGGTCCGCTGAAGATGTCTTCAAAGAGGATCAACAAAAGCAGACACATCCAACTAAACACATGAAATATTTCTTAAAAAAATTCTTTTACTTCATTTTGTAAGCATTTCACCTGTTTACCCTCAGCAGACACCACTCGCCTTAGCTGCAGCCACTCCTGCTAAAAGGAAACTAACAATCTCTTTTTATGTTAAAAAAGGAAACTAGCTCAAGTGGCTTACAGGTAGCAGAGGCACTGTGCTGACTAACTGTGCAGACCTTGCTCCAGATCCACTGCTCCGCCCTTGAATGCCATTTCTGAACATAAAAAAAAAAATAGAAGGTTCAGAACCAGCAGTGAACACCATGATGAGCCAGCAGTGAGCAGCTTTCTTTAAAAGCTACCAAGTTAGTTTACCTCTCCTGTCATTTCAGATCTTTTTTTTTATGTTCGGCAATGGCATGCAATGATGCAAGAACAGTGCAGTGGATTTGGAGCAGGGGTTGCACAATCAGTCGGCATGGTACCTCTGCTATAAGCTGCTTGAGGTAGTTTTTTTTTAACATAAAAAGAGATTGTTTTCTTTCAGCAAGAGTGGCTGCAGTTAAGGCAAGTTGTGTGCTGAGGGGCATCCATTCCTCATTTACAATAACATGCATGGCTGCTATAATCAGTGTTCTATGAAATGTTTAATAGGGGTTCCCATGATCACTAACCAGCTGAAGGTGACACAGTAAAATGCTCAAATATACAGCACCCTGATATTTATTTACATTTCTCAGGAAGTGCTAACTCTGATGAAACACATTATTTACAGGAGAATCCTAGAATAACAAAGAGGAATTCATGCAATCTTATAGTCAAATAAATAATCAAGACTCAGCTGTAACTAATTTGTTTATGGAATCAATGTGTGGCACACACACGCACACACACACAAATGTACAGAAGAGCAAAAGCAAAAGAAAGAGACCCACACACAGACATTCTCACATCTGTTAAGACATGCATGCAAACATGAACACAAACACACAAAGTGTAAATTATGTTGAGATTTAAACATTAACTGGAGGACAGAAGTTCTGAGAGCATAAAATGTTAGTAAAGAAGTAATAGTACAATAATAAAAAATTGAGGTGCAGAGTTATTTTTTTATGGAAGATGTTACAGTCAAACCAACCAATGCAAATAGGGAACACTATGATCATGGTTATATTCAAAAGGTATATAATTATTAGAGGGACTACATACTGTATGAAACATTTATTCTTAAAATGATGTTAGTTTTGAGGAAACATTAAAAAACAAAATAAATTATATTTAGCTTAAACATTATATATTTTCTGTACTTATATGCCCAGTATTTTTCACTGTATGGAAGCATAATCCTTGTCCATTGTTCATGATCTGTTCATGTTGCTTAATCCTTTGCTGAAATCATAACTCTGTTTGTGACATCATTACCATCTCCTTAGCAATTAACTGTGATGTCATAAACAGAGGAATATGGGTTCAGAAATGGATTATGCAGCAGGAGCAGATTGACTCCTGAAGACTAGGAGCCTTTCTCACATAAATAAACTTATCAATCAAGAATAAGGAGATAAAATACAGAACATATAAAAATATAGAAAAGCTGGCTCTACATGTTATGTTGTTCAAACTTTTTTTCCAAAGTGATACCTCACTTTAAAGTATGAACTGAAACTACATAGAGTATAATGGATGGTCATCGGACAATAACCATGCTGTAATCACTTCAACAGATTTCCATGACAACATGGTAAACCTCATGGGCATAGCTCGGGAGGCTTACTGTTGACATTGAAACCTCAAGAAGTGAATGCAGCTCATTATCGTCTGATGTCCATACATTAGCTTTTATAGTGTATGGGCTCCATACACTATAAAAGCTATGCCCACTTAATTTGGCTTTCCTTTTTTGTTTTCATTACATTTGCCTTGCCTGAGCAGTCAGACTTGCCCAATGTTTCTCCCCACCTGGCCACCCACACTCCATGATGAAGATCTGAGCTCTTCTCTCACAAACTGAGAGTGTATTTAAAAAAACAAAATTACCTATTTCAGCCCCATCGAGGACCAGCATCCTACAAACATTCATACCTAGGCGCGGCTCACCCATTTCATTGTAGATGGCATTTTGAGGAAAGAGTGAGAGACACACATGTGCAGAGGTGCCAGTGTTTTAATCCGTCAATATGACATACTCAACCAGGGTTTACAGGAGCCTGATGTCATAGCAATGGGATTACAAGGTTTTGAAATTATTGTTTTTGGATGGTAACAAATGGTTCCTTATACATTATAATTTTTTTACATCTCCACGTATATGGTGATTTGTATTAAAAATTAAAGAATTGGTTGAGTATGTCCTGCTTCTTGATTGTCAAAGTAATTTATGAGACCCTATGTTATTTCTTCCAGAAAAGCATAACTTAAAATAAGTTCAGGCAGTGGTATTTTGCATTTGGGTTAATCACATACAGAATTCATTACCTACTTCTCTCATCATTAAATGCCACCACAAACATGACTACCACCTTTACTAACTAAAAACATTCAACAAGTCCCTGAAAGTAAAAGTACCTAAAAGTTTAACAAGTACAATAAATACCGGTAATTAAAAATCTTTTCCTCTCATGATCCCTTCCTCATACACATGAGTACACTAATTAAATAAGTACTAGCCACATCTCTAATTTTGGTGTTTCTTTCACAAGGTAAGGTATGTTTATTTTTAGGTGCCCTTTTCCAAAGGATCAGAGTACAGTACAGGGATAAAACATTCAATACAAAAATTCAAATAAAAAAATAAATAAATAATGAATGAATGAATAAATAAATGAATAGTTCCAATGAATAAATTATCCTAACTAGAAGTGTAGTTACATATATGGTGATACTGTACATATATTTGTTGACAATGAAAAGCCTCCTTCTGATATTAATCTAGTTTGTCAGACAATTTCTGCTGCTTTACCATGCCACAGATAAAACGAAGATCTTTGCACCACATAAGGCCTTTTGTTGTACTAGAGGGTGTGAACATTCTGCCAGATGAATTCTATAGAAATCTGAATTTTTGAATTCCATATTAAACAAACAGTCCATTTATTGAATATGTGTAAATACAGGTGTTTGACAGGTTGGGGGGACTACCTTTTACCCAATATGTCTCTTAATTAAAAAAATGGCATGTTTATTTCCTAATTGCTTCCCAGTTTGCCCATATTAAAAGTACAATAAGAAACACCAGAGAGGTGGTTGTCTAATTATAAAGGTTGCAGATGATAATGTTCCTTTGCCCCTACATATTGCTCCATTTATTTCAGTTTCTGCTCAATCTCGTGCTTCCTTCTACTCTCGACCTTCTATGGGGAGGGGTGTAAAAAGAAGCATTTATGCCTCCCAGCTGATTTAAAAAGCACTAGGAGCACTGTCACCTGTACAGTAAATGCATGTAAATCTTTCAGACATCATAGTGCAGAGGGAGGGAGTATGTCACATTCTATTTTTCCCCATGCTTCAAGCTTACCCAATGCTGAATGAAGACCTCAGCCAATTCAGGGGTGTCAAAGTAGTGCTTCAAACTGAGAAGGTGGGATCCTCAACCTTGTGGAGTGAGTTGATGAGCCAACAGTTGAGTCCAGAAGAAAGGAAATTCTGAAATGTTAGATAAAAACTGTTACAGTCTACAAAAGCATCTTCAACAGCTGGGTCTTAGTACATTCAATTTGCATTTTAGCTTCCTTTATCTGAAATGTGACAAGCAGACTAAATTAAAAAATATACTTGCACTGAGTATTGCGGTACTACTTTTACTATTACTAACTTTTCTGCACTGCTCTCACATGAACTTTCATACAAGCTGCATATAGTGGCATCCCCCAGGGTGAAACACACTTTTAACAAACTCTGCAGCATGCTGCAGCAGTTCTACTGAATAAAGCAATGTAATTTCAATGGCAATTGGTCCCCATTATCATGGAGGAAATTATGACATTCCCTTCATCCTGGCAATGTGACAGTTTCCTGAATGATAAAGGGGACTACTTACCATTGAAATTACGTTGCTTTATTCAGTAGGTCTTCTGCAGCATTCTGCAGAGTGCTGCAAAAACTTCAGAATTGTATTTCATCCTGGGGGATGCCACTGTATATCTCCATATCAGACAACCAGGGATCATAAGTTGTGATGGCGTCTTTTCAAAATCATAAACTGCAAGTATACTTTTAGCTCAATCTCCTTCCATTTCAGATACAAGAAGCTAATGTGAAAATTGAATATCCTAAAACCCGACTGTAGGAGACACTTTTGGAGACCATACCGATGTGTATCTAACTTTTCAGTTCCCTTTCTTCTGTATTACATTTCTGAACAGTGCTAATTGAAGTGCAAAGTTCAGATAATTCAGATTTTAGACAGCCAAAGACTCAAAGATGTGACAGTGTTTTGTTTTTGAAACCATGAACTAAAAGTAAATACCTCTCTGGCTGTTGGAAATATCTTTAGAGACTGTAACATTTTTTACCTGTCATTGCAGAGTATCATTGTTTCCATACTATATTCTTGAGCATTGCTCTTGTATACTGTAAAGCTTACTTATATACTCCCTAGCTATTGAATGAATTATTCTCTTGTTCTGGGCATCCTATTTCTAATTCCTCATGCAGTTTTTATTTAATACTACATTTTGAAAAAGGTTTCCATTATATCTTATCTCCTCCGGACTCTCATCTGTGAACTCAGCTGCAGCCCTATCAGCTCTGGCTAGAGTTTGTTTTTATAGAGAGAATTCTGGAACACTCTTGCTTTTTTTTCAGTTGGTAAACTAGGAGATGATCTGGTTTCTCCCAGGATTTTCAGAAGGATTCACGTAGCTAAAAAAGTGCATACTCAGCCTTTCAGTGCAGGTATGTTTTGATCTTATGTCTATGTCCTGTTATGTCAGCTAATAAGTTTCTCGGTGCATTAGGATTATATCTAAACTTTTGTTCGAGCTCCTTCAATTTATTTTGGCTGTCTGCGAGGTTCTGCCTACTGGCTTTGTGGATTTGGGAGGTATAACTAATGCACCATCCTCTTATGAATGCTTTGAGGTCATCCCATCGTATGGCTGCTAAGCTATCCTCAGGTCTATTGTCTTGGAGAAACCCCTTAATGTCCTCTCTTATGCTGACAAAGAAGCTAGCATCTTTGAGAGTAGAGGTGTTAAAATGCCATCTACCTCTGTTCCCAGCTGAGGAAGTGTGAGGTAGCCAGGTGAAGGAGATTGGAGCATCATCAGAGATGGCTATTGCACCTATTCAAGCATCAGTCATGTTTGTTGTACGAGCTCCTTGTGTAAACCATAGGTCTATCCATGAATAGGTTTGCCGTGGGGTGGAAAAGAAGGAGTAATCCCTGCTGATGGGATGGATTAGCCTCTGGATATCAGTTAGGCCTAATTCTACTGCTAAGTCTTGTAGAGCCTCTGAGGCCAGAGACTGGAACCCATTGTCGGCCTTGCTGTTGTCCAGAAATTCATCTAGGGTGGTGTTCATGTCACCCTCTACTTTTAGCTGGCCTTTCTGCATTTCTAGGAGGAGTTGTTTGAGTGCCTGGTAAAAGGCGGCATCTGTACTGTTTGGGCCATAAATATTACAGTTCCTCATACAGTCATGTACCTGTCCTCTGGATCTGTAATGACCTTTGCTACTTGAAAGGGTATGTTTCTGTGAATGAAAATGGACACTCCACTGCTCTTGATGTTGTAGGTGGAACTAAAGGCTTGAGAAACTCGACTACATTTGAGTTTGTTGGCCTCAGTTTTGGATAGGTGTGTTTCTTGTAGAATGGCCACCCCCACCCCATTTTTCCTAAGATAGTTCAAAATCTTCCATATTTTTACAGGATTATGTATGCCTTTTACATTCCAAGTGGTCCATTTAATACATTGGTTAGTCATTTAAAACAGTTAATTATACAAAGAGCAGAGGATTTGTACCACAGGCCCATCAAGATCACAATTCTTTCTTGTTTTGGATTTAATGTGTGTGTTAATGGTACGTTGTGCCTATTGGAGGGGCTACCACTCAACAGTGTTACAGTGAATCATAGTGATTCAAATGGTATTAGGCTCACCCTCTGCTGGGTGTTGGAGCCAGCTGTGCTGCTAGTAATCTTACCTGTAGAGACAATTTGGATCGATGACTTCCCAGTCCTATGTCCATTGAGTTTTCCCTTTCCACCATCCTGTGGAACCAACGTGTAACCCAATTTTGCATAATCAAATACACAAACTTTATAAACCAAAAGTAGAAGAAATAACAGTTTTTTAACCTTTAGAAACAGCATACACAAATGTGAACTTTCTGGGACCAGTGGTTCGACCTGAGTGAGGTTAAAAAGCCTTTTATCAGCCCCCCGATCCCTAAACATGTGCAGCCCATCTCTATATACTAGAAAGTGTGAAATCCCACTAATCAGTTTCTACCAGCTAATTTGAGTGGGGTGTTTGATTAGTTGCTATTAGAGAAGGCCTCACATTCTGACATTGAGATCGCATACCTCGGATATTAATTTAGTCATGCACATCTGACAGGTGGTACTGAGTCAGTGGGATACCCCTGCCTCTCGAGCAGCTTAAATATACTGCTTGGATATGATTGAGTCAAGGGAGGTGGGGGAAGCTTCAGGTCCCCATCAGAGTTTTTTTGGGGGGAGGCACTGCCTGTCTCATATTATCAGTCCTACCTCCTGGACCCACTGCCCCCCCATAAATGATCACCAATTCACCCTGGCATACCCCCCAAGGCTGGGCCACTGAGATGACCCCACCTCATGGAGACAGGTCCAGGTTACTGGCTGCATCACCATGACTGGCAGGGCTCCCTAGGCTTACCCCCCCAGGTGGGGTTGCAGGGGCAGGCCATCCAGTGGAACATGGTCTCAGTCGGGGTCATGTACTTGGGGGGGCTGCAGTACCAGGAGGCAGCATCATCCCTGGGACAGGCAGCATTTTTTGTGGATGCTAATCCCCTCAGGAGGTGGGACATGCAATGACCTCATTGGAAAGAACCCTACGTCTATCCTGCCTCCTTACATATCAGGTGCCAGTTGCATCTGATCGCCCAGTCTCTGCCAGGGGTCCACATGTTTGTAATGGACACTCGATCACATGCCACCTCTCCCTGGGAGAGGAGAGAAGTCTATGGGATGCTCAATCCCCCCCCCCAGCCGGCCCTCCCTCCGATGGCCTGAGTCTGGATTTAAACCCTGATCACCAGGGTCACAGGCAGAAATCCTACTCCTGTGCCAATGAGCCGACCCTATTAAATGAGTTTAAATATGTTCCTATTTTGTTAACCTGCTTGCCAGAGGGGAAAATTTAGTGTCCAGTGCCTGTTTGTCCAACAGTCTACCACCATGTTAAATCATTCCTCTGAGAGAATAGTCAAAATGGTGGTGACAATAGTTGAGTGCAGTGTGGGGTGCTGCACCACTGTTAATTGGCATATTGTCATGGAAAACATGCATGGCATTGATTGGCTGCCTAGTTGAATCTTTGTGTCAAAAGAAGAACAGCCTGTTCATCCTCCGTAGATGATAATCAGCATTAGCATCTGAAAATTTACCCTCTAAATGCTTGCGGAGGAGCACTGGAACTGATCGTCAGCTAGCCAAGTGACAGATTGTCTGTGGTAGGTATGCTCCTGAAATGGGGGGGGACTGACAGTTCCCTGCAAACTCTATAAACCATCACACATTCAGCATCCCAGCTAGTGACTGTAACAAGTAAATGTTTGTGCTAGTATTATAGAGAAATAGAACCTTGTTTCGATGCCTGTTCAAATAATGGTATTTACTATTAGTCAAGCTGTTTATGGCTTGGGTGAGGATGACAACTATTGCAAGTGAAGCTATGTAAGCAGATGTAATTGACCCATTGATTTAATCCTAGGGGTAATTTACAAACTCCCTCCTGTTGTGTGAAGCACTTCCTCTGCTGTCAAAGTGAACTGACAGCTGCCAGTGGACTTGAGAGGAGAGGAATGTCTTATCATGCATTATGATTTCTTATTTGTAAAAGGATGGGTCTTTGTACTGGGGCAGGGTGCTTAAATGTGAAATCTTCTCCCATAAATTAATATTTGTGAGAATGCCTATGCCATACTATAGGTGCGAAAGGGGAAATCACTTTGAGGGTACATTCGCTTCCAACCACCAGATATTTCCAGGAGAGGCTGTCATCCTCTTCTGATTGCCCCATCCATCTAATCCCACTATATCTCTTACACTGCCATTTATGCTTACTACAATCATCCATTTTCTTTGACATTCCATTACAACTTTAAATAAACAATACTGTTTTATCTAAGCCAAAATGTCGGGAACATATAGGGGAACACCTATGAGCCATAAATAATAGAGACCCAAGAAATGCATTATGGAAAGAGTTACTAACATAAAGGAACATAGTTGGTTATTTTTGGATATAGAAAAACTGATAAAAAACCCAAGAGGTGGTGATTATAATAATGTCCTTTTAGAAAGAGAACAATACTGGATTGTTGCTACAGGAGCCTTTGAAAAAACAGGTTTCAATGAAAGAATAGACTTAAAGCCTTTCCTTAAGAAATGAGTTGCTTCTGAAGAATATAATTTTTCCCCCATTGGGAAGAAAAAAGAAAAAGAAAAAAAAAAAAAAAGAACCCCCGAACTACAGCTTGGGTCCCGACATTTTGGCTTAGATAAAACAGTATTGTTTATTTAAAGTTGTATTGGAATGTCAAAGAAAATGGATGATTGTAGTAATCTAGATTTGAATGAATCTTAACAAAAACATTTTTTTCCTTTTTATTTTCTCTAGGTTTTTTGGAATCTGGCTGTATTTGATTGTGGACCCTCAAGGGAAACCATATATAAAAATGAGGAGAATATAAGTCTGTGCATGTTCCAGTACTCATAAAAATAGAGAAAACCATAAGATGGAATGAAATAATTTGTAATATTGAGTATGATGATCTGGAAATGACTATTTTTAAAGTAAAAGATATAAATTTGGAGACCGGCAATGGCACCACAATCCACACAGGGGTTGTATACAGACCCCCTTCTCAGGGGGAGGAAATGGACAAGAAAATGATAGAAAGTACACTTAGAATGGCAGAAAAAGGGGAGATATTGCTGATGGGTGATCTGAATATGCCAGATGTTAACTGGAGTGCAGTTGCAGCAACCACTTCGAAGAGTGGGGTTATTCTAGATGCCCTACAGGGGCATACCTTAGACAACTAGTATTGGAGCCCACTCGAGGAGAAGCAATCTTAGACCTGGTTCTCTCAAATGGAGATGAAGAGGATCACAGATGTAGAAGTGGGTAGCCATCTGGGAACTAGCGACCATCGAACAGTATGGTTCACAATAAACACAGCAATAGAGTCAAGCCATACAAAGGCAAAAGTACTGGACTTTAGGAGGGCTGACTTTGCCAAAATGGCTGAGTGCCTAAGGAATGCACTAGCAAATGGGCAGGAAGGAGGGGTAGAAGAACAATGGTGAATAATAAAAACTGCCATCACAGAGGTAACAAGCCTTTGTGTAAAGCAAATAAACAAAACGAAACGAAGTAAGAAACCACTGT
This sequence comes from Neoceratodus forsteri, assembly GCA_016271365.2. Classification (NCBI taxonomy): domain Eukaryota; kingdom Metazoa; phylum Chordata; order Ceratodontiformes; family Ceratodontidae; genus Neoceratodus; species Neoceratodus forsteri. Next base: position 117,445,262 of record CM028136.1, on the reverse strand, counting down.
GGTTCTCAAAGAAACTGACAGTGAAGGTTCAAGAGAAAAAGAAAGCATTCAGGAAGTACAAGGAATCACAGAAGGAGCAGGACAGAGAACTGTATCAGTTAAAGCAAAAGGAAGCTGGGAAGGCAATCAGAATAGCAAAGGCCCAAACCGAGGAAAAGATAGCCAACTCAGTTAAGAAGGGGGATAAAATCATCATCAGGGAACGAAGGAAGACCAAGAGAGGGTGCCAATAGTGAGGCTTAATAAAGGGAGGGAGGGTGGGCAGAGGGTGACTGTGAAAAGGCAGAGATACTAAACAAATATTTTTGCTCAGTATTTACAAATGAAGAGGGGGAGGTACCTAAAACAAACAGTAGAAACACTTTGGATACAGAAGTTGATACCAGCCCATTTACAGAAGAAAGGGTTCTGAAAGAACTCTTAAAACTGAAGGTGGACAAAGCAATGGGGCCTGATGGGATTCATCCCAGAATTCTAAATGAACCAAGGGTAGAACTAGTGACACCACTGACTACCTTCTTTAACAAATCATGGGAGGATGGGGTGGTACCCGAGGACTGGATGAAGGCAGATGTGATTCCCCTTCACAAAAGTGGGAGCAAGGCAGAAGCAGGAAACTACAGACCTGTTAGTTTAACCTCAGTGGTAGGGAAAATGATGGAATCACTTCTGAAGGAAAGAATTGTCGAGTATCTAGAGGCCAGAGGGGCACAGGACCCAAGGCAGCATGGATTCACAGTGGGAAGGTCATGCCAGACAAATCTGATAGATTTCTTTGACTGGGTGACCAAAGTAGTAGATCAGGGAGGGGCTGTGGACATGGCCTACCTAGACTTTAGCAAGGCATTTGACACAGTCCCACACAAAAGATTAATATACAAGTTAGCTAGCCTGGGAGTGGGTCCCAAGATGACAGCCTGGGTAAAGAATTGGCTGGAGAATAGGACACAGAGAGTAATAGTAAATGGAGTCCTCTGAAGAAAGAGGGGTTACTAGTGGGGACCGCAGGGGTTCAGTATTAGGACAGTCCTCTTCAATGTCTTTATAGCAGCATTGCAGAAGGACTGGAAGAAAATAATCTCTTTGCAGTTGACACAAGATCTGCGACAGAGTTGATGCACAAGGTGGGGTGGAAAGGATGAGAAGGGACTTGACAAGGTTAGAGGAATGGTCAAATGTATGGTAGCTTAGATTCAATGCTAAGAAGTGCAAGGTAATGCACCTGGGAAACAAAACCCAGGGAAGAGTACACAATGGGGGTGAGATACTAACAACAACAAAAATAGAAAAGGACCTGGGGGTAGTCATATCAGATGACCTAAGGTGGGCAAAGCAATGTGAGAGGGTAGCAAGGAGGGCTGGGATAAAAAGGGATGCATAGGAGAGGCATCACCAGTAGAAAATAGGAAGTTATTATCCCTCTGTACAGACAGCTGGTGAGACCCCATCTGAGTACTAGTGCAGTTCTGGAGACTCAATCTCTGCAAAGACATAGACAGGATTGAAGCTGTCCAGAGGAGGGCAACTAAAATGGTGCAGGGTCTGCACCGGAAGACATATGAAGAGAGACTTAAGGAGCTTAATATGTATAACCTCGAGGAAAGGAGGGAGAGGGGAGACATGATAGAAACTTTCAAGTACTTCAAGGGAATCAGCAAAGTACAAGAGTAGCATCTTTCAAAAAGAGTGTGCAAGAACAAGGGGCACAATTTGAAGATGGAGGCGGCTCAGAGGTAATTTAGGAAGTATTTTTCACAGAGGGTTATGGATGCATGGAGCGGCCTTCCGGAGGAAGGTTGTGGAGTCAAAAACAGTGGTGGAATTCAAGCATGCATGGGACAGTTATAAGGCAATTCTAGGGGGTGGAGGTAGGAAGAAGTAGGCTGCTGGTTAACTAGGATCTGCAGCTTATCCATTAGGTAGGGAAATGGGCAGACTGGGTGGGCCAACCGGTCCTTATCTGCCGTCAAATTCTATGTTTCTATGTTTCTAACTTCATTCATAGGAAATAATGCTATAAATTACATAGAACTAAGATGATCCATTAAATGGCTAGATGGCATATATACGATGTTCACATAAATGTTTGAATGCTTTACATTAATGTAATCCTATGAAAGATTTTTTTTAAAAAAAGCACTGTCACTTTAAAGGTTTTTTTTATATTTAACGTTGGTGTGTAGAATAGATTGCTATCCTATGATTAAGCACCAGAGGGCAAGAAACTCATTAGGAAGCTTGCTGTGAGAAGGGGGTTTAGCTGCAAAGAAGCTGTTGGAGTGCTGTGTATGTGCACTTGGATTAATAAAAACTAGCACTGTTCTTTTGACACCTGTAGCATTTTTGCTCCTGCTTCTGCTTTTTGGCTGTGAACTAATCGGGGACGTTTACTTATTAATACTAAAACAAATGAACTGTGAGTAGCCAGTGCTGGCAGAATTGTTCTTTACTCTCTTTATATAGTCCATTGCATCTTCTGGAGTGCCGAAGGTGCTCTGGATTCCATTTCAGACAATTTGTAGATGAGCTAGGTAAAGCAGTGTCTATGGTATTTGTAGGTCCTGCCTCACTTTGGTGAAGCCTTTTCTCTTGCTGGCTTATTAAGCCAAATAATCATTAAAAATGTAAATCCTGTCCCTTGCTAGGTTAACACACCCCTTTCTCTGTCTAAGCTTAGGATATATTATTTTTCTTGGCACCACAGAAATTCGGCTAGCAGTGGCCTGGGTCTGCCTCCTTCTTTTGGAGGGCACTGCCAAGGTGTGGTGTGTCCTCTCAATCTCTAGGCACAGCCACCATTTGTAATTTAGCAGTTTGGGAAGTTCATTTTGCAGGAAGGTTTTCAGATTCCATTTCTTGTCTCTCTTGGGGAAATCTACAATTGGAGACTGTTTTTTCTGCTCTGATTTTCTGAGTCTTTGGCCAGGGTCTATACCAGCTGAACTACCCTCTCCTGCTCTTGTATTCTGTCCTCATTGCTACTGTTCTTTTCATTGATATATATATATATATATATATCAAATTAGTTTCAGAATCCGAGGTCTTGGCTCCCCCGGGGAAACCTAAAAATCGGAGTTTGTTTCTTCTGCTCCAATTTTCGGTGTCTTCGGCCCATGTCTATAACAGCTGAACTACCTTCTCCAGCTCTTGTATCCTTGTCTCATGACCGCTGTCCTTTTTATTGATATATGTCAAATACAGTGAAGCCCAACAGGATGAAGCGCAGCGCTGCATAATTCTACAGTAGAGTTACTGCAGGAAACAATGCAATTTCAATGGGAGTTAATCCCTTTTGTCATGCAGTAAACCTATGGCACTGGGCTTCATCCTGGTGGGCTTCACTGTAAGTCTTGGCATCCAAGGTTCTGTGGTGCAGGGCTTGCACTTTTTCTTCCAAGGTTGCCACCAAAGATTTAAATTATGCTGTTTCTTTTAACACTTGCTGGAGCATAATTTTAAGTTCAGAAGTTTCAGTTGGGTTCTCCATTATTGTTGTTGCCAGAGCTGCCCCCACCATTTCAGTCATCAATGCCAGGCTGACACAGTATTTTGGTGATATCTTCAGCTGTACTGGTATAGTTTCCACAACAACTGGTAGTTCATTTAAATGGATTTTTAACTATCTAATAAGTCCTTTGTTACTCTACTCAGCTTGCTGGACACATTTTTGTTGGATATATATCTGGACAGGAGAACTTGTTCAGAAAATAATAATAACCATTTTTACAAAATAGATACCCATCCTTACACAGTGAGGTGTCTGTTATCGCCAACTGGGATTGCAAGGGGGGTGTAGACATGGACAAGTGGAAGACGAATAGCGAGGAAAGGGGGAAGGAAAGAGGTGGTGGCAGGAATGTAGGCGAGAGGGGGAATTTTTTGCAATAATCACAGAAACTGGGAACGGTTACACATTCAGGTGAACCCCAAACCACAGTCAGAGGGAGTCAGGTCCAGATCCCAACCAGGTTTAGAGAGAGGGCAGTGCCCAGAAGAGAACTAGCGTATAGAATTGATGCCCATTCAATTTCTTCACTGAAGCCAAAATGCTGATTTAGTGCTCGAGATCCCTGGATCCAAAAAGCTTCTCTTTCCAGAAGCATTGTTTCTAAATTGCCTCCTCTCCTTAGCAATTCCACCTTTTCCAGGCCAAAAAATGTTAGTGAAGTGACTGATTATAATTATTATCTTAAAAATGCCTAGCCATGCTGGCGGTATCATCATTCCTCCGTATTGCTGTCTTGTGCTAAGAAATGCATAATTTTAGCATACATGTGTAAGCCCCTCCCCCAATATGGGGCTTAGCTTTATTGAGCTGCAGCCCCATTGTGGTCTGATGTGTTCTATTTCTGCCTCCGGTCCCCTGCACTGTAAAATGGGACTGGAGGGCTTCCCTGACGTCCAGGGCTGAAGCAGCCGAATACCCCTGATCTTGGCACCATAGAGATTGGGGGCCAAGATCTGCTATGATCTTTTCACCTCCAGGCACTGGGGGGACATTCTGCTGGTCCAGGGGTGTGTGGTGGCCATGAGTGGACCAGAATGTAAACAAATATGGCCACGTATGGTGAGTCCTGCACATTCGCGGTCCTAGGTTGTAAATGATCCACAGCTCCAGAAAAGTATTTGTGGGCACTGGTTGGGGGGCTTTCCTGGCTGAAGGGCAGACAGTGGAGCTAGGAATCAAGAAACAGACCCTTCTGGGTAATAACATAGAGCTATTTGCCCCTAAAGTTAGCTTTGAATAAACGATATGAGCTGCACAAGCAGGCAGCACTAATGTAAACAGTAATGGCAGCCCCCATTACGTTCCCTGCCACAGGGGCCACTGTGAAAAAGTGAAAGGGCACTTAGTGAGCGTGGGAATTAGCTGTCCAATTGAGAGGGAGGTTGTGGAAATCTATAAAAAGGGTGGCTGGTTCGAAAAGTGGAATTACACAATGAGAGCTGGAGAGAGACAGAGGGAAGGGCTGCAGCAGCCTGCAAGGCTAACCTGGGTGTGCAAAGGCCCCTTCAAACCATAAAGAAGGTTTTGGCAGAGCACCTATGCGACCCAGTAGTCAGCTGGGCAGAAGTGAGACTACTGATCTGTATTTTATGGGAAACTGTCTTAACTTGTACTTTGAGACGTTGTATGTTGTATGAGTGACTTAACTGGTTGAACTGTTCTCCGAGCTGGAAGAAAAGAGTTTGGGTTGGACCAGAGACTGTGTAGTAGCTCTTTTGTGTTTGAGTCTGAGAAGGAAGTTGTTTGAACTGCTGAACATCCAGGGTAACTACTCACCTGCCCAGACAGCCTGGACTGATGAAAAGGCCAGAAGAGGCAAAAACAATGAAAGGCCTTAGAGGTGAAGAAGATGAAAGGCCTGTCACAGGTGAATGGTCCAGTAATTTGCTGCTCATCTACAGCTGGTTTATTTGGAGAGTAAAAAGTCTGTCTGCTAAGCCAGAGTGGTACCACAATTCTATGTCCTAGTTCAACCCCTCGGAAGCCTTCAGAAACTGTAAGTACCTCTGGGCTGTGGCCATGAAAAATTCTGCTGCCATTTAGTGATGTAGATAGATAGTTAAATGTGGCAAAGGCCTGGGCAGAACTTTGTAATCTGCAGGATAAGCCCTGACAGAGACTGAAAAAACATAGAAACATAGACTTTGACGGCAGATAAGGACTGCATGGCCCACCTAGTCTGCCCATTTGCCTACCTACAGGAAAGGCTGCAGATCCTATTTAACCAACAGCCTATTTCTTGCTACCCCCCACAAAAATTGCCTTATGTCTGTCCCATGCATTCTTGAATTCTCCCACAGTTTTATACCCCACAACCTCCTCAGGAAGGCTGTTCCATGCGTCACCACCCTCTCTGTGAAAAATACTTCCTCCACATTGCCCCTGAGTCATCCCCTCTATCTTCAAATTGTGTCCACTTGTTCTTGCACATCTCTTTTTCTGAAAGATGCTACCCTCTTGGACTTTGTTGATTCCACTGAGGTACTTAAAAGTTTCTATCATGTCCCCCCTCCCTCCTTTCCTCATGGGTATACATATTAAGCTCCTTTAGTGTCTCCTCGTATGGCTTCTCTTGCAGACCCTGCACCATTTTAGTTGCCCTCCTCTGGACTGCCTCCATCCTGTCTATGTCCTTGCAGAGATGGGGTCTCCAGAACTGGATGCAGTACTCCAGATGGGGTCTCACCAACTGTCTGTCCAGTGGGATTACAACTTCCTGTTTTCTGCTGGTGATGCCTCTCCCTATACATTCCAGTATCCCCCAGCCCTCCCTACTGCCTTCTCACATTGCTTGCTAACCTTAAGGTCATCTGATATGATTACCTCCAGGTCCCTTTCCATTTTTGTTGTTGTTACTACCTTTCCCCCATTGTGTAATTTTCCCCTGGGTTTTTGTTTTCCAGGTGCATTATTTTGCACTTCTTTGCATTGAATCCAACTGCCATACTTCTGACCATTCCTCCAACCTTGCCAAGTCCCATTTCATCCTTTCCACTGCTCCTTGTGTATCAACCCTGTTGCAGATCTTTGTGTCAACTGCAAAGAGACATACTTTTCCTTCCAGTCCTTCTGCAATGTCGCTTATAAAGACATTGAAGAGGACTGGTCCTAATTCTGAACCCTGCGGTACCCCACTAGTAACCCCTCTTTCTTCAGAGTGGACTCCATTTACTATTACTTTTCCTTCCAGTCCCTCTGCAATGTCACTTATAAAGACATTAAAAAGAACTGGACCCAGTACTGAACCTTGCGGTACCCCACGTGTAACCCCCTCTTTCTTCAGAGTGGACTCCATTTACAATTACCTTCTGTCCTGTTGTCCAGCCAATGTTTTACCTAGGCTACCACCCTGGGACCTACTCCCAGGCTGGTTAATTTGACTATTAATCTTTTGTGTGGGACTGTGTCAAATGCCTTGCTAAAGTCTAAGTAGGCCATGTCCACAGCCCCTCCCTGGTCTACTACTTGGTTACCCAGACAAAGAAATCGCAGATAGATTGTCTGACATGACCTTCCCACTGTGAACCCATGCTGCCTTGGGTCCTCTGCCCCACTGACTTCTAGGTACTCAACAATTCTTTCCTTCAGAAGTGATTCCATCACTTTCCCTACCACAGAGGTCAAACTGACAGGTCTGTAGTTTCCTGCCTCTGTCTTGCTCCCACTTTTGTGAAGGGGAATCACATCCGCCTTCCAGTCCTCAGGTACCACACCATCCTCCTATGATTTGTTACAAAGGGTAGTCAGTGGTGTCACTAGTTCTCTCCTTAACTCTTTTAGAATTCTAGGGTGAATTCCATCAGGCCCCATCTGCTTGTCCCCTTTAGTTTTAGGAGTTCTTTCAGAACCCTTTCTTCTATGAAAAGACTGGGATCGCCCCCCATCCAGAGTGCTTCTGTTAATTGGATTAGGCACATTCCCTCCTCCTAGTTTGTGAATACTGAGCAGAAATATTTGTTCAGTCCCTGGTTTTTCACTGTCCCTCTCTGCCCACCCACCGTCCATTCTATTCAGCCTCAGTATCCCTTCCTTTGTCTTTCTGCGCTTCCTGATATACCTATAAAAGGTTTTATCCCCCTTCATAACTGAGTTGGCTATCTTTTCCTCAGTTTTGGCATTTGCTATTCTGACTACCCTTCCTGCTTTCTTCTGCCTTACCTGGTACAGCTCTCTGTCCTGCTCCTTCTGTGTTTCCTTATACTTCTTAAATGCTATCTTTTCTCCCTAACCTTCATCGCCACCTCATTTGAGAACCATAGTGGCTTTTTTTTTCATTTTGATTTGTTTATTTGCTTCAAACAAAGGCTGCCATGGCAGTTTTGATGTTTCCCCATTGCTGCTCCACCCCTCCTTCTAGCCTGTTTACTAGTACTTTTCTAAGGCACTCTCCCATCTTGCCAAAGTCAGCCCTCCTGAAGTCCAGAACCCTCACTTTTGTATGGCTTGACTCTGTAGCTGAATTTATCATGAACCACACTGTTTGGTGGTCACTTATTCCCTGATGGCTACCAACTTCTAGATCTGAGATCCTGTCACTGTCCCCATTTGAGAGTACAAGGTCTAAGATTGTTCCCTCATGAGTGGGTTCCAAAAGTAGCTATCTGAGGCATGCAACCTGAAGGGCATCAAGAATGGCCCTGCTTTTGGATGTGGCTACAGCAAATGTGCTCCATTTAACATCTGGCATATTAAGGTCCCCCATCAACAACTATCTCCCCTTTCTCTGCTTTCCTAAAGATGTCTTCTATCATATCTTCATCCATTCCCTTCCCTTGACATGGGGGTCTGTATACAACCCCCTGTGCAGATTGTGGTGCCATTTCCAGCCTCTAAGATGACCAACAGTGCCTCCTCTCCTCTCTGTTTACTCTTTTGTTCAGTTGCTTTTATCCCTTCCCTTACATAGAGAGCAACTCCGTCCCCTCTTCTCCCCTCCCTGTCTCTCCTGTAGGATGTGTACCCTGGTATGTTAACATCCCAGTCATGGCTCTCTGTGTACCATGTTTCTGTGACTGCTACGATATCCAGACATCCCTCTTCCATCAAGGCCACCAGTTCAGGGAGCTTGTTGCCCAGACCATGGGCACTGTACTCATTACTCTCCATTTCTTGATGGCCTTGCCCCTTTTTCGCCCCATCCCTGTCCTTATTGTGTTTGTCATTTTCTCCATTTACTCCTGCCCTTCTCCCTATTGACATCTCTATTTTGGTGTTTACCTCACTTAGTACCCTGATTTTTTGGGGAGGGATAGGATTTCCCTGCTCCTCTCCAGTGCCTCCCCCTTGGCTAGTTTAAATGCTTACCAATGAAGCATTTAAACCTATCACCTAGGATCCTGGTTCCCCTCCTGGATAGATGCAGACCATCACACTAGTATATGCCTGCATCCCTCCAGGTGGACCCCCAGTCCCCAATGAAGCCAAATCCCTGAGCTCTGCACCAGTTTTTCAACCACTGCTTGAATCCCATGGTGTGGAGCACCTTGTTCTCACCCACGCCATAGACAGGCAACACCTCCGAGAAGGTTACCATGCATGCTACTTGTCTAAGGCCCCTCTCCGACGCCACAAATACTTCCTGCACTGCTCTGATCCCTTCCTTAGCCAGGTCATTTGTCCCTAGGTGGACAATGACATCCAGCTCCCTCCCATGTGCAGCTGCTCCAGCGATCCTGAGGATTCGCTCCCTGTCCCTCCAAGCCATGGCAACAGGCAGGCACCTTACCTCCCTCCCTCTCCCCTTCCTCCCCCAGTTCTACCTTCCTAACAATGGAGTCCCCCACCAGGAGTTGTTTCCTTCCCCTGTGGGGTCCCATGCCACCCTCCTGTGGGTCTCCTTTGTGGAGGTTCCCAGCATCCTCCTTGGTCTCCACTGTGGGTGCCTCCATAGAGGAACCACACTTTGCCAGAATGGCATATGAATTGTGGAGAGGTATAACTGGAAGGATGCACCTCTGTTCCACCACCCTCACCTTCCCTGAGCCCACTGTGGTCCAACCACTCCTCTTTCTTGGCAGCCTCTGAGGCAATTACAGTGACCCTTGTGGTCCCTGGGTGGGAGAAAGATTTGCTGCATTTGTTTTGGGTCCTATTGGGGCCCCTAGTAACATTCTGCATTTCAAGTTAAAAACTATTACAATTACTGAATCCGAACATCCACAGTGCACTGTCCCTGCATCTTCTGGTTGGCCACCAGCAACCTGGTGAGGTACCTACTGCAACAAACTGTTACCAGCAGTGCTGCCATTGGGAGGAGGCCAGGTGCATCCACGGGGTGGTACTGGGACTGTTGGGGAACACCTGTTGAAAACAAAAAGGTTTATCATTTTTGCTGTTTTATTCCACTTCACCCTTCCCCTATAATACATCTGAGGTTAGTTTATATTTTAATACTGGCTTATTGTTATTGCTTGTGTGTATTACTATTGTGTGGGAAAACAACACTGTGAGAGAGGGAACAAATACTTATTTCCGGTGGGGTGGGGGTGGGGGCGGTAACCTTGTGTTTTATCCACCAGGTACACCATACCACTACCCCATTCCATTCCATGCCATGCCATTCTACTTCAGTGTACAGACCCATTAGTGAACCCAGGCCAGCCCCCTCAAGAAGTGTGTATAGTGGAGATCCCAAGAGCCCTGGAACAGCCAAGTGGTAAGTTGTAGGCTGTTACTCAAGATGTCTTGCCTTGGCTTTATCACATGGGCATTTAAAAATATAAATAACCAATCTGGTGGTACACGCAGTCCTTTTCTGTATTTTCATTTCATTCCTGAACTTGTTGGCAATTTCAACTGTTTTAAATGTGTTGCCACACTCTGCACAAGTACCACAGGGAGCATTTCCCAGTGGTACTGGTCCAAATGAGGACCTACTGTCAGTCTCTTTTGGTGGACTGTGATCCAATCGAACCAATTTGTTTTTCAGTGTATGGCTTTTTTTCTAACTACCATCAGAGGTGCTATAAAGTTCCCAGTGCCATTTTCTATAGAACTAAAGATTTTCCAGTATTTCTGCACTTACGGTACATTTTTAATCATGCTAAATACAGGAGAAAGAGGAGTAGAAAAACACAGTTCTGTCTGGACATGCTATATTGGCAGTGCTCTTACAAATCAAAGGGTTTCTTGACTGTGCTGATATTGAGCCCTATGCACGAAAGTGTGGAAATGCATGGCAAACTATCAGAAATGCAGTGCGCAGCTACATGGTATGCAAGGCACCCACAGAATCTGGCATGCAAGAACAACTGCACAGGATATGCAGACCCTGGAGTCAGGATGACAGGGGACACATAGTGGCCAACACAAAGAACACAGGCGGGCCAAGTATATGCAGACCGTCCCATTGGCCCCACCATATAAGGACATGTGCACCACCCCATGCAGCATTGCAGAAGTAAATAGCATGTAGGACCAGAACATGGAGACCATGGTTGACAGTGACAGAAGCATGGAGGAGCCCACACTTCAACTAGCACAGCCCAATGAAGCAACTCTTGCAGGCAGACATGTCCGTGAACGTATCTGCACTCAAGGTGGTGCAAGGCTACATGCAACAAATTTCACTGGTGGACAGGTTGTGTTCTTGGTCAGCAACACATGGATGCACTATGCCAAGCTGTATGGGGCACAATCCCTGTCCATGGCCCTGGAGGTAAAGGCGTGACTGTGGCTAGACATCCAGGCCAGCTTAAACTCCACTGGACCTGAAGTGCAAACACTGGTGTCCATAAAACACAAGTGGAGGGACCTGCACCCAGCTGTAAAAAAGAAACTTGCCTTGGGCGCACAGGCATGCCATGGCACAGGAGGCTGTTCATCCAACAGCGACAAGCCACTGACACCACTGGAGAAGATGGTGGTGGACACCCTGACAGAGGTCAGTGTTCATGGGGAGGTTGAAGACATAGACACTCTGGATGGTACATATGCTCTGGCAGGGTATGGGGACCTTATGGAAGTTGCTCCATACATGGACTAACAGCCATATGTTCTGCCCCACAGACACAGGCACTGATGGGCAAATGACCCCAAGGGCAACATCACACAGCCAGGATACAATGGCACAGCATGTGGGATGCAACGATGACTGGCAGGAGGAGGAAGGCACAGGTGGATCACTGGTGCACCTGCGCTCCAGCAACAGGTAACTTCAAGGGCCCCCTCACAGCCAGCCTAACAACCCCATTTCCCCCCACTGGTACAGAAACAGAGACAGAGACACTGCAGGAGTCAGAGATGGACCTGGAAAGCACACAGGTTTCCCAAGACAAGGCAACACATCCAGGCAACATGGTGGATGGAGACTGCAGAAGCCAGGTGTGCCAGCATGCCCCAGGACAACAGGCATGGTCCACTGATGACAGGATGTATGGCAGGACCACATCCTATGGCTCAGAACAGGTATGCCAAGACATCATAGCCAGGGAAGGAATGATATCAACAAGCCATGTGGACAGTGGTGATTAAGGCCTATTGGACCACCCACATACAGTGTGCACCAATGGTCTCATGGCAGCACAGTACAGGGAGCTGTGGCAGCTGGAGCAAGCCAGACTGGAACTGCAGCAACATAACACAGAGGCACTGACTGGGGAGGTGCAGGCCATGTGGTGCAGGATCATCTGGCTGGTTGACCCAAATAAGAGGTTCATGAACTAATTGTTCTGATGGGAGGCACCACACGGCCACTCTTCCCACATCCCTTGGCACGTGGCACATACCCACACCCACACCGTGCAGTAGGACGTGAACATCCACCACAACAGCTGCAGTACTGCAAGTGATAACATCTCAGAGGAGAAACTGACAGTGCCTACCTCCACATGCAGCGGCCATACATGACACGACATGCAAGAAGTGTACATAGCCTGCACACAGCACATGCCATACCGCCATGTGCACAGTCCAGTAGGACAGCCACCCCACAGAGACAAGACTCCACTGCATGATACCCCAGCACTGACCCAATGGGCACTCATAGACTAAATGAGACTACGATGCCATGAGGTGCCAGACACACCCTGTGACATGGTGTGACAGCCACTGCCACACAAACATTATGGCATACACTGCCACACCATTGCTAGCACACCATACTCTGTGCAGTACAGTGGCCACCACCATCACAACACCACCTCATCCCCCCCCAAGCATGGCACCCAACATGTCTCCCCAGCAATGGGCACAACATGCCCCCTCATAGTAATACCCCCATCAAGCACCCCCATTGCAAGGCACCCAACATGCCCCCCTGCCACACAACACAGCATATTATGCCATGTGCCACACCCCATATTGTAGCTGGACACACAGGCCCCAATGTCCCCCCCCAAAAAAGGTGCACTCAGTGCATGTTGTCATAATCGTACACCTGCCATCCATGACAGCTGTAACACACAGGATAATGCAGTGCTGTCCACACCAGCCACGCACATGGGTGCTCACCCATTGCAGTCACATGCACAACAGTGTCACCGCACAAGACACACGGCTATCAGTCCAGATGCTGTGTAGGTGTATATCACTACCACCAGAATGTGTTCTGCACTGGAGCACCATGAGCAGCCCACCCACTTAGTGTCTCCTTTCCCTGGCTGGCTCCCCTCATCCTCCTCCAGTTGTGTGCTATGCTGGTGGCCTGCCAGCATGGACCCATTGAGACACAGAGCAATATTATGGAGCATGGCACATGTGGTGAACACCTTGCATGCATTTCCCAGAGACAGCAGCATCATTTCCCCGGTATGGTCAGACATCAGAACCAAATCTTCAATAGGCCAATGTGCCCCTCGATGATGTTCCATGTCTTCTTGTGGGCATGGCTGTAAGCCTCCTCTGCTGTGCTGTTTGGTGCCAGGATAGCCATCATCAGGGAAGGCCACATTGGGTATCTGCTCTCACCTATTCAGGGGACAGAACAAGCAGACAATTAGATGCATGCAGTGGTTGGCATCAGTGCCACACATTTTGCAGCCCTATACTCACCCAACAGCCAGCCATCCAGCCAACCAATACATAGCAAGGCTCTGAGATGTGATACATCCAGGATGTACCCATTATGGCATGTGCCAGAAAACTTTGTATACACGTTCATGAAAATACCACACATGTCACACATGACCTGACAGTTCACACTGTGGAAGCCCTTTCTGTTTCTGTATGCCTCCTCGTGCACAGACAGTGACACTATTCCAATATGGGTGCAGTCTACTACTCCATATATATTTGGCATGCCATGCATGGCATAGAAGGCCTGTTTAGTGGCACAGACTTTGACATTGGCTGTTGGAAACCTGATGTGATCCTGCACATGGGCCAACAGGGCATCCATCACCTGCGCCAATGCCCCTGACACGGAGGACTGACTTACACCGATGGCATCACCAGACATCCACTGGAATGACCCTGTGCATAGTATGACAGGACTTATAACACCTTGATCTCCACGGTCATTGCCCTGGACCACCATGTTCATTGTGCAATGTCATCACGGACCATGTTGCACAGCTGTTTGATCGTGGCCCAGTCGAACCTGAACAGTGCTATGCTATCTGTGTTCCACAGCATGGCTACATTCAGATGTAGTCAAAAGGCCATTTGCCATGGTTCATCATGCCTTCACCTCTCTGGCTCTGCATTGAGGAGGTGCACATTCATCAGAAGGCCAGGACACATCTTTCCCCACCATTATGGATACCTTTCTACCTGTATGTGTAGTGCCTCAGCCTCTTTATGTTGTCCAGGACACCTGTGCGTATCTTTAAGAGAGTGTGGGATGGGGTCTCATGCATGCCAACATTACCCATGTGGGCATCACATGGACTCAGAGCAGCACACACAGCAGTGTGTAGTGACAGAGATGGCTACAGCTGAGGGGAGCTCTGTTGTGTCCATGCCGCAGGTCAAGCATCTGGGGTTGTACCCCAAGAAACTCTACAGTGTTTCTGAGGACACATATTCAGACCACCCTAGCTGAGGCAGCCTGTGGAGAATGGATGCACTGATAGGAATATGTACCTGGCATACAGGGTGTGCTGTGGAGCATTTGGTGTGTATATTCTCCATGGTGCTGATGGTTGTTTCCCATCTCGTCCCTCACAGGATCACCTTGGCCTCCCTCAGAAGCTGGTGTGGAGCAGCCGGATGGAGCCCCCCTATGTCATGTGGACACTGTCACATCAGAAGGGATAGTAGCAGGTTAGCCCAGACTACCATTCCCTAAGGATGGGCACCAACAATGTGATGTACAAGTTGGACCTCTGTGTGATACGGCAGGTGGCGGTACCATCAAAAGTGGGTTAAGCATCCTATGAAATGTCCATGTTGTACTCTGTTGCCATATTTGTCCCTAATACAATCCCCTGCCATGACTCTTCTCACTGTGATATGTTTCCTTTGCAGTGCTACAGTGGATCCTTCCAATGCCATGTGTTGCTCCCTCAGCCCTGGTTGGACACATCATTGCCAAGTGACAGTGGGAACTCTCAGGAGGAGGATGAGAGTGAGGGCATGTGCTACCAGGTAGACCATGGCTGCATATGACTCGGGAATGTGATATGCCAACAAATGTGTGGTCTGTATGTCACTGCCTGTTGGCCCATTTCTGGGTAGGGTGTGCTTACTTACATGTCCAGTTTTTGCACTGTTCAGTGGTAGTTATATAGAAGTTGACCACTGTATTGCCTCAGCCGAAGAACAAATACCGTAGATTTACCACTACTGAGGAAAAAAATGCATGTTATTCAACGTGTTTTAACTGCGATAGCTGCAAACTGTGGTATTTTTTTCTGCAGCTGCTGCAAATGCAGCTGTGCCAATCAACTTTTATATAATTGTACCTGTGTGGCTGCAATCTTCCAAAGAAAATGTGCTGAGAATAAAGATTTTCATTGTGAATACCTGTGTGGTCATTGTCTCCTGCACAGTGGGTGGTGGGCTGGGCTGATTGGGTGGAACACTGAGGATGGGGGGGCTCTGGGATATGGGGAGGTGGCCTCCCAGGGGGGCAGATGGGGGGGGCTGAGTGGTTGTCCCATATGTGTGCCATGTGTGGCCTGGCAGGTATCCCCTTGTTGGACTACCCATTGGTAGGTCAGTCCACCTGGGCTGGGCACTGTGCCATGCACAGCATACTTGCCCCTGTGTCACTGTGCACTGTCCAGGTGGTACACACTGGGACCATTGTCCTGTCACCCTTGTGTGTGCCAGTGGCGGAGCATATCACAGCAGTGCCTCAACCATGCTATCCCATGGCTTACCAGTCTGCTGGGGGTCACTGTCCCTGGTCCCCTGGGTCTATGTGCCTGCCTGTGCCCATTGCGTATGCATCCATCTGCAGAGTGTGTATCATATCATCTTGTGTTGGATGTGTGGGTACCATGGCATGTTGGGTCCCATTGGTGGTGGTGGCATTATCTGTGCCTCAGGGAGATTTCCTTCACACATGTGCACCACCCAGCATTACTGGGTGGCTGTGATTGGCCCTGCACACATCCTCTGATTATGGCACACAGGGTGCTTGTGTGGCCAGGCACTGGGGTTGGTATTCATGATGTGGGGTCACTGTTGCAGTGGTCCTGGTCTTTGTGGCCAGCTGCTTCCACTTCTGCCCATCAGCTTGCAAACCCCTCACCACATATTTTACAGTGTGTTCCCACTGTTGGTTGTTTCACCATGTGTACCTGTCCACATTCCAGTTTCATGGTCAGACAGGTGACTGGTGTTACTGCCATGGGGTTACAGGGTACAGTCACACTGCTCTGTGTGCTTGGCTATCTGCCACACTGTGTAGACATCTATGGCAGCCCTCCACCTGCTGTAAGTGTATGTGGCTACCACCAATCCTTGGCTGTTGTACCTGATGTCGTGCATGTACGTATGGGTGTGCCGTGCACAGTACTACATGATCACACCACCTCATAGACACCACTGCATGTGGGTTGCCTAAGCATATTGCCATGTGTGCTTCATGCATGCCTCTCTGGCATGCCATGCATGTGGATTGTGCAAATGTATCTATGTGCGTGAGCTGAGTACCCATGTGCATGCTGCATAGCTGTCATGCATCGGGCCCATTGTTATTATGTCTAGACATTTTTGTTCTGTGATGGGTTAACTTTTGGTGTGGGAAGGTTAGTATAAGGAGTTGTGATTGCGATTTGTAATGTGGGCCTGTATATGGTTTAGCAGGGTTTAAGGGGACTCTGTATGCATGGGCAAGGTATTACATTGCAGCCCACTTAAGTGCACATTGGATAAGCACAAATCCTGCTTAAATGCACAGGTTTTCTATATCCCAATGTTTTTCCTGTTAGTGCAATGTTAAATTTACCTGTTAAATGCACTATATGTAAGTGCAAATTTCAGTTATATGCACAACTGGTTTTTTTTTTCAGAAATGCTACCAATTTGCAGTCCAACACTGGCTATTAGTGAACATTTCCACCTTGATTAGTCCATCTTAAACCATTAAAGCATTAGTATACCTAATTTGCTTAATTGAAATTATCTTACTCATTTAATTGTATCATAAAAACAAATACTCATAGACTCAGAACTGCACCAGAGTGCTTTGCAAGAGTCACAAAATACTGTACTGAGCAGCATGGCTAGGATAAGGTTAAGATGAACACCTTAACACTGGAGCAGAAGGTAACATTACTGCAGAAAATGTTCCAGCCTGATGTGAAGAGATCTGACCTCGCAAGAGAATATGGAATTGATGTTTCCACAATTTAGAGGATTTATGCCTTGGGAAATATTGATCTCAGAGTTGGAGAGTGGTGAGAAACTGGAGTGTAAATGAAAGCGGGCTGGCAAAAGTGATACTGTGGAGTCAGCGTTAATATGGTGGTTCACTGCAAGAAGTTCCATTGATGCGTCCATTAGTGGCCCTGCACTCCTACAGAAAGCCCAACAAATGTATGATATCCTTGAGATTCCTTTCACTCCAATGAACGGGTGGCTGTGTAGGTGGAAGGAAAGAAATGGCATTGTGTACAAACGATGCCATTGAGAAAAAAAGGCTGCAGATGCTGAGTATGCAGAGAACTGGGAGAAAAAACATTTTGCCACAGATTTTAATTGACTACAGCCCATAGAACATTTTCAACTGTGACAAGACAGGGCTGTACTTTAGGGCAATACCTAAAGGTACTTAAGCTTTTAAACACGATGCTGCAAGTGGTGGAAAGAAAGTCCAAGAATGCATCTCAGCCCTGTTGTGCTCCAATATGACAGGCACTGAAAAATTAAAGCCTATTATTGGCAAGTCCCACAAGCCCCAAAGTTTTAATGGGATCGAAGTTAGTGCACTGACCATCATCTATGAGTCAAACGTTAACTCAAGGATGACGGCAGAGATTTTCACTTGTTGGCTTCACACCATGAATTCCCAAATGAGGAGGTGAAGGAGATGAATTGCCATGCTTCTTAATTGCAGTGCCCACATCAGCCTCTCTAACTTAAAGCTTATATTTTTTCCTCCCAACACCACCTCTTTAATCCAGTCCATGGATATGTACATCATCAGAAATGTAAAACATTTCTATAGAAAGAAGGTGAGCACACTATAAATGCCGACCACTAAGTAGCAAGCCTTCATTGTAACAATGCTGCTAAACTGTCTCTTTTACTTTGTCCCATACAGTAGATCTTTGAAAGAATCATAGTCTCCATAGACTATGGATCCACAAACACAGTTTCTGAACTAGTGAAGAACATCTGATTGCTGGATGCTATCCAGATCATGGATGCTGCTTGGGGTGATGTAGATCACGAAATGGTCACCAACTGCTATCAGAAGGCTGGGTTTATAACATCACTGATGTTAGATGCTGATGAGGAGAGTGTTGAGGTGCTGCAAATTCCCAATCTGCTGGCCGGAATGTCCACCTGTGATTTCATCAAACACACAAAGATAGATGCTGCTCTTCACACAAAAGAACCACTCAGTGAAACAGACATTTGTGAGGACATTCGAGGAATACAGGTGGCAGAGCAAGATAACGATGAAGAGATCATGGATCCGGATGAGGAAATGATAAGTGCTACCGCTGCTATTGTGAATATGGAGACAGTAAGAAAGTTTGTTTTCAGCCGAGAAAAACAGGATTTCAGCTTGCTTTTTAGTTCTGACATTTATATGCAGCAGCTCAATCTTAAAAAACTAAGCAGAAAATTATTAATGACTTTTTTTTCCATATATAGTAGGTGTTTTTTCCTCCTTCAGCGGGCCACAGCTTCTCGTACACCAACGCTACCAAACTCCGGTACCATTCAGGATCTTGATAGACTATGCGTGTCCTGTCAGTGCCCTAAGGCTGGCCTTGAGGCTTCATCCCGCCATGGCCCCCAACATTTTCCACATTTTCTCCCCAGTTACCTGGGGCCTCAGACAGAGAGGAGCATGTGTGTGGAGGCGTGCATGCACCCTCTTACTCCAGTGATGGTCCCTTTCTCCCACATTCTTGGCCTAGCACCCTGGCTCCCACAGCTCCCACTCCCTCCAGGCCTCCACCATGAGGCAGTCAAGCACCGAGGGAGCATGGAACCTTCCCCAGAGAGGATAACTGCCTGTCAGCAGCTCAATCCTGCACCACTCCCTCCCCCCATGCTGACCTCTGATGGCCCATGCTCATTCTTGAACATGAGTCACCAGCATGGCGAGAGGTAAGGTGATCAGTGCCTCTGCCCTCTACACCAGTGGGCTGGCCAATTACTGACTTTTGAAGTTAGTGAACTATTATACTTAGTTGTTGGGAGTTGTAGGATGTTATGCCTCTATTTACTGTTTTAATGTCACTACATGTGAGTGCACATTTTCAAATAAAGCATATACAATCCAATGTCTTGGCAACTGATTTTTTTAGTTAAATGCATAGCCTGCCTAAGTGCACAAAAACTTTTATCCCGATGGTGAGCATTTAAGCGAGCTGCACTGCATAATGATTGAGATCTACACCCAGCGATCACTGACTATTTCGAGGGCCCATGATAATGGAGGAGATTGAGCTGTCATTTTTTCCACTTTTTTTGTGACAGCTTTTGATGGTGCCAGCCAGATGCCATTGTTGGACTATCATGGACTAATGAAGTTACATGATGGTCCATGGGACCAGAGTAGCTTGGTGAGTTACATGTTTTATGTTTGTGGGTTTTCCCATTTACTGAGGTTTAATTGTCTTTGTTGGGATTGTTGCTCTAAGGAGGAAGGAACAAGGGTTACAGTACTAGTGGCACTTTATAAGGACTGGAACTGGGTTTCTCCAGGGCTCCAGGTTCCTATTTCATTTCTCTTTTTGGGATTTTCCATATGGCTAGTACTGTGAGGATTGTATCATAGAATGTCAAAGGGAGACAAATTAAAGGCAAGTGGTACAGTATTTCATAATATCTTGGGAAACTAGGTGCTTCAGTGGCTTGTATGTAAGAGGCCCACCTCTGGAGAGAACAAACTGCACTCCTCTGGTAGGCCTGGGTTGGACAAGTTTTTGGTGCTGGAAATGGTATCAAGAAGGGAGGAGTGGCTAGTTTGATAGCTTGTTCAGTACCTGTCCAAATTCTACATGAAGGAGGGCTGCTACATTTTGGTACATGGCTGCCGGGGCAAGTGGAAACATTGCTAGGTTAAATTTATGGTCCTAATCTGGATACACCATCTTTTTTTACAGGCTTAGTGGTCAGTTAGCACCATATATCAAGTTGCCACTTGTTCGGGGGGGGGTGGATTGGAATTTGGTTCCCCAGCCAGATTTTGATAGATCAGGCTCAAGGTATCAGGGCTTATCACTAGAGCAATGTGTGCTCCGTAATGCTTCTGGATGGGCTTAGATTAATAGAGCCTTGGTGGCTCCTGCACACTAGTGATAGGTAATATTCATTTTATTCTAGGCTACATTATTCATTCTCACTAACTGATTATTTCCCCATGGAGCATGTGGTTATTCCAGGTGTTCACACGTGTGAAAGAAGTGAGAGTGACCTAGGTCCATTCTATTACAGGTGGATCTGGCTCAGGTAGTTGAGCTAGGTCACACCTAAAAGTTTAACCATCCACTTCCTTGGGATGCTAAAGTGGACGACAAGCTTAGGGAATGCATTATTAATTTATTTACAGATAATACAGGAACATTGGACAGAACAGACTTCTTATGATCTGCTGCTAAATGCTTTCTTCATGGTGAGGCCATTAGGTTGGCTACAATTCAGAAGAGCAGAGGGATTAGATTACCTCTGATCTTTTATGGGAAATTTGGAGCATGGTGAAGTATTTGGCCCTGGGTACCCCTGCAACAATACGGCAGTGCTTTAACAGCCTCACAGGAAAATACATGGAGCTGCTCAATGAAAGGGCAGAGCTGGCTATCTTTAAGGCTAAGGTCAGATATCCTGAACAAGGGAAAAATGAAGGGCATCTTTTAGCACTGCAATTGAGACAGCTAAAAGCCAAGTGCCTTAGCAGAGGGATACAGGTCAATGGTGAGTCATCTCTGGTCACCAACTCTCATCAGAGAGCAGCTGTGTTTCAATACTTTTATCAGGAGCTTTATACTCCTGACCAGTCAGGAGGGGATGCCAACAGGATAATTCACTCTTTCTTGGAAGGCAGCTCTTTACCTTGTATGGATGAAGCCCAACAAGCATCATTAGAAGGGACGATTTGGGTAGATGAGATTAAGGAAGCAGTGCAGCCTATGTCAGTGACAAGGCTCCAGGTCTCTGATGGACTGCCTGTTGAATTCCATAATACCTTTACCAGAGCTTGCTGACCCTCTGACAGATATTTGTAACCAATTGTACAATCGAAGAATATCTGACCTTACACTAATAGAAGACAGAATTAGTTTCATTCCTAAGACAGGTAAAGGTGACATTTTAGTGACTAATTATCAGCCCATATCACTGATTAATGTTAATGCTGATTTGAAGATTCTTGCTTGAGTCCTGGCCAACAGGCTTCAGAGAGAATGGTCTTCTCTTATTGGGCCTGAACAAGTGGGTTTTATGCCCAGTATATTTTCAAGTGATCATCTGAAGAAACTATGTCATCTCATGTTGGCATCCAGGGAGAGTGGGCTGCCTGTGGCCCTGGTCTCCCAACATGCTGAGAAAGCTTTCAATAGGGTTGTTTGGGATTATTTTATCATCATTTTGTATTGATATAAAATCCCCCGATCCTTTGTCAAGTGGATAAAGATATTATACTCTACGCCTACAGCCAGGGTATCATGTAATGGAATCCTCTCTGAGCACTTTTCATTAGCAAGAGTATATGACAGGACTGTCCCTTATTCCTGTTTTTATTTAACCTTTATCTTGAACCATTGTTGTTAAAACTATGACCAGCTCCTGGCATTAAAGGTATACAACTAGAGGGAAAAGTGTACACCTTTCCCACTTATGTGGATGACATTCTGCTACATGTGCATGACCCCCAAACAATTGTGTCCCAGAGGTATTATCTATAATCATAACCTTTGGCTGATTTATAGGTTACAAGGTAAATCATAATAAAATGAGTGTCTTTCTTTTGAATGCCCAACTTAATAAACAGTCCATCCTGGATTTGGGTCTTTCTTGGGTGCCACATCAGCTGACATACTTGGGAATTCATCGTTCCTGTTTGATAAGTAAATTGAAAAGCCTGAATTTGGATCCCCTTCTCAAGATGGTTACACAGGATCATATGAGATGCCAGTCCTTACTCCTCTCATTGTAGGGCCACATAAATGTAATTGAAATGAATGTGCTACCTCCTTTGATGTATCCTTTAAGTATGCTCATTGTTTGCTTACCGCTGTACTGGTTTAAGGTCCTCCATTCCAAACTTTGGTATTTTTTGTGTGGAGGAGGCAAGTGTCAAGGACATGCTTATCCTAAACTTAACTTACTAAAGGAAATGCTTTATTACTACACTCTTCAGCCTAGTAACTATTTTCAATGAGGGATGTCCTCGGATGGAGCCCCAACTAATTATGTTCTAGAATGATTGCAGATTGAGCGAGCACTCTGTGATTTCCAGGGTATTAAGTTAGAGTCTCTACTTTTTCTGCCATTTTCCTGGGTACCTGTGGGCTTATACAACACTTTTTTGGTATTCAAAGGCTCTTAAACAAATATGGAGGACCTTGCAAATCCACCTTAAAAAAAAACTGTCTCAGCCAGTGCTAGGCAATCTTAATTTTCAAGTTGTTGGTAAACTCCTGGGTTCTGATTTTTGGCTAGGTCTTTCTACATTCTCTGTCTAGGATCTGAGAGAGTGAGGATCTTTTATTTCCTTTCATACCTTTCAACTTTTACATCAGGTAACAGAAAGAGATAGCTTTAAACTGTTTCAGCTCTGCCACTGTCTTTTTCAGTCCTTAGCTTGTCATCCTTGATCTATAGCAGATGGTGAAGTCCTTCAATGCTTAGCCTTGTTGACAAAGTCCCCTGATTGAATTTTGCAACTGTATTCTACCCTACAAACATTTGACCCTCCCAACCCCAATTTCAGTCTGGTAGCTGTCCCTATTGAGATCTGACCTTGAGTCTATCCCTGGATGAGACAGGTTGGTGCGATTTTGGCGAGACATATATTTATAGATTAAACAAGAAAGCCTTCACCTGCAGCAATTTTACATACTATATAATTTGTTTGCAACCCCCAGTAAAATATATAAACTTGGATGGTGGGAGTTGAACCTTTGTCTAAAATGTAGGGGAGTTTAGGGAAAACTTTTTCACAGTCTTTGGCAATGTCCTGAAATTCATCACTTTTGAACAGGCATTCAGGAATATCTCGCTTCCCTCCTGGACTTACAAGATGCATTTACCCCTGAGATATACATAGTAGGACTTTATCAATATCAGATCTTTGGGCCCATGAAGAATTACATACCTCTAGTAGTAGCAGCCTCCAAGCTAGTTATTTTATTACATTGGCTGATGCCAACCAAGGAGGAATGGGATAAAGAGATTTTACTAACTCTGAATTTAGAAAAATCAATTGCAGACTTTTCGGGGTGCTACTCCACCTTCCAACAGTGATGGAAACCTCTGTATGTACTCTTGTCAACTGTGTGATGAGATCAACAGGTAACTCTTCTCATGTTTCCTGAAAATGGTTTTGTTTGGTATTTAGAGTCAAATACTGCTATGGAGCCCCCTTGCTGTTCACCCAACTGTATGTCTCGTGTTTCCTTGGGGAGCCTATTTAAGAGTACTTTGAAGATCTCATTAAGGGGTTGCCACTTTGTAGGGGGGGAGGGAGAAGGGAACTATTAAGGTTTTTTTTGTTTATTGCTAGTTTTATATGTTTTCGTATGCACTTTATACATTTTAATCTTAATAAAGCATACTAAATTGAAAAAAAATAAATTACAGGATTTCTTTTCCATGAAGCTGCTTTCTGTTGTGCTTCTTCCATAATATTGATAGGATATCTTCTTTGTGGCAGTCTGACCATCATTCTTTCTGCTTTAGTCAGAAAATCCTGTCTATCTGAACAATTTCTCCTGGCACCCTAAGAAATATTTTCTTTATGTTTCCTTGGATGGAAACTTTGACAGTGTAACTTGGTATTTCTTTCAACTGGGTTCAGCAACAGACAGCTTTTTAACATACCATTCTGTTAAAAATGTCTAGGCCAAGGTATGCAATCTTTCTCTTACTGTAATCTAATGTAACTTTCATATTAGATTTACACTCATTCAGGTTTGAGTGAAAAGCCATCAGTTTCATTGTATTCCCTTTCCAGATGAAAATCAAATCATCAATAAACCTCTTATAACATAATCTTATCAAAGTATAGGTTTACTCTTCTGTCAGAAAAAAAATGTAAATTCAGATTTATAAACGTATAAATTTGTGCAAGATGTGGCCATTGTACACCCTGCTGCTGCCTGCCTTGTTTATTCATAAAATGTATTCTCATACCTAAACATGTTTTCTGTGAGTACCAATTTGGCCAGACATAAAAAGAACTCAGTAGGGGGAGCTTATTCATATCTCTGTGTTCCAGGACTTCCCTGACTACCTCAATACCCTCTTCATCAGGGATGCCACATCCATGGTTACAAGGCAACTATCATTTATATCAGTCTGATACTGATTAAGCTGTTCAATGATTTTTAACAAAACTTGAGTATCCCGTACATAGGAAGGTATCTGGGTGCAAATTCCTGAATGTGATGGTCTACAAAACTCAACAAGGCCTCAAGGAAAGAGTCCATCCCGGTACAACGGATCTCCTTTGGGATGGGCTCGGTTCCTTATTTACCTTGAATAGACATTAAAAGACTGCAGTAAAGGTCTTTTTTCAGGTGTGCTTCCACAATCAATATCTCAGCCCAACTCTGCTTGATGTTTTTTTCCACTGCAGGACCTATCAGGTCTTGCATGAACTTTTCTGGAATCCCTGACAGAGCATTATGATTCACAGTGTTCCAAAACTGTCACATGCATTCAGAATTATAGTATATGTCTCATAATTGAGGACAACAGTATCTCCCTGCTTATCTGGTTTCTTGATAATAATATCTGTCACTTCTTAAGGACCCAGTTGCCTCTTTTTCAGTTTTGTAAATACTCTAATGTTTCACTTTTTTGTTCTTAAATAACTGGTCTGTCTTCTTTACTACACACGAAATGACATTGTTTATGTTGTAGGGGATATTTCTATGGGGGAGAAACTGTGACTTATCCGATAACTTATGTTTTATGGTATACATCTCACTGGTATCACTTATAAGAATCAAATCATTAAAAACACTTCCTTAAATGCAGTTCTCTAAAGAACTGTTGCAAATCTAGTCATATTCTAAATTCATTAGGTGATTCTGTTACAGCAAAAGACAACCCTTTTTCCAATACTTATAAATTAACAGCAGTTAAGTGTCTTTTTGAGATGTTGAAGACAATACTGCACTGCTCCTGGTTTGTACACCTCCCGATTGTATCCTGTCTACTGCTTTTTTAATTTTTTCTTTTTTTATTTTCTGATTTTTTCTTCCTTTTGGCTGTTTTCCCTCCTTCTAAGTCCGTTGAGCTCTGAGCTTCCTCCCCACTTTCCTCTGTAGTCTTTGTGGTGACTTGTAGAACCTCACCCTTCCCCTCCTTCCTCTGCCTAAAAAAAGGGTGGATTAATTTACATTAATCCTTTATAGAAATAAACATTTACTTGCATCAACTCCAACATGTCTACCAAATCCAAAATGAGGTGGCAGACTCCTCCTTCCCTCATGGTCCTAATCATGGTCATGTAAACTAAACTTAACTCTTGCTGTGCCGTGGACTAATGCATCAGTCCAGAATTCCTATATGCTCTAAATCGGTTGGCTACCTAAGGGTTAATTTTGAAGAATAGTTTAAGGAAATATACATTTACTTGCATTGACTGCACTACAACATATCTGCTGTATCCAAAATTAGGTGACAGACTATCCTCCTCCTCATAATTTCACCCTTAAACATGTTTTCCAAATCATGCTTCACTGTGGCAGGTGCAAGATGGCAGCTTGTGGCTGACACCAACTTATCAGAAAGATTCACGTGCTCCAGTTTCATCTCTAGTATTTCACACCATTTCCCCTAAAGTGTAGTACAAGAGCTGTGTTGTGGGTGCTAAAACACAATGTGGCACAATGTAGCAGCATGCAGCAGCCTGATACATTTTTTCAGGGACCTCAGAAAAATTCAGGAGCACTGATTTCATCTCCATTTAGAATTTCACACATTTGTAGCAGTACAAAATGCTGGAATCACAGACTCTTTCATCACCATTTATTTATTTAGTGAAGATATCGGATAACATACATTTGAGTCAAAGACTCCTTTACAAAGGTTCCACATCATTATAAACAGATACATCAGATACAATGGCACCAAATAAGACACACTAGTTACAAAGAAGCTTGTACATTAACAAAAGTGGTTACAGAAAGTTGCAAAAACAGTTACAGAGTAAAGATGGTAATCAGTTAACAGGGTACGTACACTGCTGGACGGTGGCACCAGTCATGCCCTGGTCATTTTTTAGTAGTCTAGGCTGGACTGGGGGTGTCCATTGTCCAGGTATAAGCATTCCCTGGGGTGGCAGGACCAGGGTGTGAGGTCCAAATACGAGGGGGACAGGCTGAGCCTTGAGAGATTAGGTCACGTAGTTGGGACTTGAACCAGCCAAGTCTGGGTTCTGAGAGGAGGGAGGGAGTTAGGGAGGGAGTTAAGCCAGCTAGGGGCCTGGTGCCTAAATGTTCTTTGACCTGAGGAGGTCTTGCAGAGGGGTACCCATAAGTGGGTTGTTGTAGATTGCTAGGTGTGGCAGGAGGACAAGGGTGCCTGGAGTAGGGGGTAAGAGTAGGTGGGAGTAGACCTGCAGTTATTTTTTTAGCAAAGAGGCATGTCTGATATTTGAGCCTCCTGTTGAAGTTAAGCCAGTTGGTGGAGGCATACAGGGTGCAGGTATGTGCGTGTTTGGCACAACTGGAGGCTAGTCTACAGGCCTTATTAAGAGCCAGACTGATTTTGTTTAGGTGTGTGTTGTCAGCTGCCCCATAGATTATGATACCGTAATCTATGAGTGACAGTACTGAAGCTGTGATAGCTGGTGGAGGGCTTCAGGTGGGAGGCAGTGCTTGTACTGGTGCAGTAAACCGATACGCACATTAACGGTGGTGCTCAGTTTTTGGATGTGGTCATGGTAGGTGAGACCTGAGTCGAGGATGATACCCAGGTACTTGTAAGAGGTAACCTGCTTAAGGGGGTCACTGAGGGAGTTCAGTATGCACAGGGGTAGCCCACTGTTACTGCTTTGAGAGTGGGAAAACACCATAGACTTAATTTTTTTGTAGTTTAGAACTAGCCTATGCCAAATGAACCAGAATTCTGCTTCCATAAAAGATTTTTGGAGTGCATTACAGAGAGCGGTGGGATCAGTGTTGGAGCTGTAGAAGATGGCATCATCTGCATACAAGAGTAGTTTTTCAGAGCAATCCTTGGGTAGGGAGTCGAGGAACAGGGAGAAAAGTAGGGTGCCAAGGATAGAGCCCTGAGGGACTCCTGACCTGACTTGGAGGGGGAAGGACTGGATTTGGACAAGTCTGACTGTCTGAGTTCTCCCTGACAGATAGCTGGCAAACCAGGCAGTGGTCTCAGAGGACAGGCCAATTTGTGTGAGGGAATTCAGTAGTAGTGTGTTGTGCACCATAACAAATGCCTTGAAAAGGTCTATAAAAATGACACCAGTAATGTGGCCTGTGTCCAGAGATGTGTGGATGGCATTAGTGAACTCCATGAGAGCTGTGGTAGTACTGTGGTTGTGCTGGAAGCCATGCTGCTCAGGACTCAGAAGGCTGTAGTTGGAGAGGTAGTCCATAAGCTGGGTAGCCACAATTTTCTCCAAGGCTTTGGAGAGGGAGGGCAGGATTGAGATGGGGTGGTAGTTCCCAGGCTGGGTGCAGTCACCACACTTAAGGATGGGTGTAATGAGAACTGATTTCCATTTAGAGGGGAACTGGCCCAGCGATAGGGAGTGGTTCAGGAGCATGGTGAGTGAGAGGAGAACTTCATTAAAGGTGAGCCTAAGCAGCTTAAGCTCTAGTGTGTCACTGCTGAATCGTGACTTGCTGAGGGCCTTGAGGAAAAGGGGGGCAGCTTCATGCTGTGATATTGTTTTAAAGCAGACAGGGGGTGTGGGAGAGGTGGGGGGTGTTGGGGGTTGGGGAGAAGAAATTGGGGGGAGAACACTACTAAGGTTGGAGAAAGAGGTGTTAAATGTATTTGTAATCAGGGCAGGGTCTGTGGTGATAGATCCATTTGCCCAGAGTTGGGAGGGAGGTGCATAGGAGGCTTTGCCACTGAGCTCTTTGAGAGAGTCCCAGAACTTGCACCCTGAGCCCCATGTGGCAGTGAATGATGCTTGGTAGTACTCAGCTTTGGCCTTCCAAATATTCCAAGTACATTTATTACATGCCTCTTGGTAGTGCTGTCGATCAGAGGGTTTACCAGTTTCCAGGGCAATATGCCATAGATTGTCATGGTCATGCATCTGGTCTAATAGGGCTTGTGACATCCAAGGTGTGTCAACCCCTTTGATGACCTGTTTGCTTAGGGGTGCATACCAGTCACAGGCAGAACTGAAAGTGTCAATGAAGTGGTCAAGAGCGGTGTCAATATCCAAAGCGGTTGTAATGGGGGACCAGTCACTGGCTGAGAGGTATTGTCTAAAGGCCCAAAGTTTTCCAGGTATGAGATGGTGTTGGAGGATAGTTTGGAGGGGGAGCTTTCTTGTAATATATGACCAGTGACAAAGCACTGAGAAGTGATCACAAAGGCATCATGTAAAACCCTGACATGGGTAGGTTTATGGGGTGCATTGGTGAGCACCAGATCAAGGAGAGTGGCAGTGCCAGACCTTTGGTTCAGTCTAGTTGTGGTGGTCATAAGCTGGGACAGGTTTTGAGAGGCTGCTGCATCCCTAAAGGGTGCTGATGTGTTAGCTAGCCAATTTATATTAAAATCCCCAAGGGCAATGATTTCTGCCTTGTCAAGGAGAGACTGTATGTAGGTGAGGACAGAGTGGAAAGCACAGTTCTGATTCCAGAGAGGAATGTATATAGAAGAAAGGAAAAGGGGGGCTCTGTTAGGTGCAATAGTGATTTTCAGAGTGAGGGCCTGGGCCCCATGCTCAGGGAATGGGGGTGTGAGGGCAAGACATTGTAGTGAGTCCAGGATGTATAGTGCACATCCACCAACTTTTTTAGAACTACGGTCGGCACGGTATAGAGTAAACCCAGGGAGGGAGACCACAGAGTCTGGGGTATGGTTATTGAAGCAAGTTTCTACTACTAAGATGATGTCAGGGTGTTTCAGGGCAACGCAGCCCTTAAAGGAGTCAAATTTCTTAAGGAGGCTGCATATATTAAGGGAGGCAATTTTAAGATCCTTAGGAGCAGTAGCCTGGGGAAGGGGTTGGGTGGGGCCAGAGTTGGGGTGGATATCTCCTGAGAGGAGGAGAAGGAGCAGGAGGATATGCATACCATATATACTCGCACGTAAGTTGTTTTTTTGGCAGTTTTCTGAGCATGTTGAGTTAGGGGTACCGTCTTATGAGCGAGTACTTGCACTGAAAAAAAAGGTTGCATGCTAACAATGCGTAAAATTCAAAAGTGTTGTGCACATCCTATTTCACGTGGAGGATAATTGACTTATACTGAGTAGCTTGTTGGGAAAACCTCTGCTTATGCTTAATGGCCTGTCATTACCTGTCTTTGCTGCCTGTGATTAAATAATTAAATAACTAAGTGATTAGTGTTAATCTCAATATACTGTATTAAAACTGTGTTCAAACCCCTGTTCGTGTCAGCAGTTGTACTACTCAGAATGCCCTCAGTCAAATGAAAACGGAACTCCTATATTGCAGATTTTAAACTTCGTGTGGTACAATACACGGAAACACATACTAATGTCGCCGCTGAAAGAGAGTTTCATGTTAATGAAAAATTAGTACGGGACTGGCGAAAATGAAAAATTGAGCTTCAGTCAGTGGACAGAAGTATGAAGAGGATGAAGATCAGCACCTCACTTGTTGCAGCAATCGAGTCTGAGCTCAGTGAATGGATGCTTGAACTTAGGCAGCAGGGGTACATAGTAAACCGCATGGCTATTCGATTAAAGGCTTTGTCAATCTCAAATAAATTTGGTCTGCAGGGCGGCAGCACCAGTACATTTCTTGCTTCTCCTGGGTGGTGTACTAGGTTTATGCAGCACCATGGTTTATCTTTGAGGCAGAAAACACACATCACGCAAAAGCTACCGGCTGATATAAATAAAAAAGTGGACAATTTCCACCACTTTGTTTTGAATGAGAGAAAACAGCACAATTACCACCCCATATCAATTGGGAACATGGATGAGACTGCGATTAGCTTCGACCTCCCCTCAAACAGAACTCTCCACATTAAGGTTGAGAAGACAGTAGCTGTCCGTACTTGTGGAGCTGAGAAAAATCACTTCACAGTAGTTCTCTGTAGCCTTGCAGATGGGAGCAAGCTTAAGCTCTTGATTGTTTTTAAGACAAAAACGCTACCTAAAGAAAAAATGCCAGCTGGCATTCTGGTAGCAGTGCATGGAAAGGGCTGGATGGATGAGGTGCTGGTAAATACATGGGTGGACGAAATCTGGAGCAAGAGACCTGGGGCACTAATACATACAGTGGCGTGAAAAAGTATTTGCCCCCTTCCTGATTTTCTCTATTATTGCATATTTGTCACACTGGATGTTTTCAGGTCTTTAGACAAAATATAATATTAGATAAAGGGAACCTGAGTGGACAAATAACACTTTTTTTTTTTACTTATTTCATTTATTTAATAAAAAAAGTTAACCAACACCAACTGGCACTGTGTGAAAAAGTAATTGCCCCCTAGTTAAATCAACCTAATTAAAGGGATAATTAGAATCAGCTGATTGAACACAGCCAGGCTTGATTACAGCCAGCCCTGCTCAATATAAACCTCACTTATTTTGGCCCTTACCATCAGAGTCACATTGCCAGCACAAAGATTCAACAAGCACATTATGCCATGATCAAAGGAAGTTCCTGAAAAGATCAGAAAAACATTTTGTTGCCCTCTATCAGTCTGGAAAGGGTTACAAAGCTATTTCTAAGGCTCTGGGACTCCATCGAACCACAGTGAGAGCCATAATCTCAAATGAGAACACTTGGAACAGTAGTGACCCTTCCCAGGAGTGGCGGCCTGCCAAAATTACTCCAAGGGCGCAGTGTAAAATCATCCAAGAAGTCTCAAAGGATCCTAAAACAACATCCAAAGAACTGCAGGCTTCTCTTGCCTCAGCTAAGGTCAGTGTTCATGACTCCACAATCAGAAAGAGACTGGGCAAAAATGGGCTTCATGTGAGAGTAGCAAGGTGGAAACCACTGCTAACCAAGAAGAACATAAATGCTCGTCTCTCATTTGCCAAGAAGCACCTGGATGATCCACAAGCCTTTTAGGGAAAATGTTCTATGGACAGATGAGTCCAAAGTGGAACTTTTGGACAACATGGATCCCATAATGTCTCGTAAAAGCAAACACAGCATTCCACAGTAAGAACACCATACCAACAGTCAAACATGGTGGTGGTGGTGTGATGGTGTGGGATGCTTACGCCTAAGGACCTGGATGACTTGCCATAATTAAAGGAACCATGAATTCTGCTCTGTACCAGAAAATTCTTAAGGAGAATGTCCAGTCATTCTTCCGTCAGCTGAAACTGAAGCGTAGTTAGGTCATACAAGCAAGACAATGATCCAAAACACAAAAGCAAGTCCACATCAGAATGGCTAAAAGAAGTAAAATTAAAGTTTTAGAGTGGCCTAGTCAAAGTCCAGACTTAAACCCAACAGAGATGCTGTGGCAGGACCTGAAATGAGCAGTTCATGCTCGAAAGCCTACCAGATGTTACTGAATTAAAGCAGTTCTGCGAGGAAGAGTGGGTTAAAATTCCTCCACAGCGATGTGAAAGACTGATATTGAATTATAGGAAGTGTTTGGTTGCAGTCATTGCAGCTAAATGTGGCGTAACCAGTTATTAAGTGTAAGGGGGCAATTACTTTTTCACACAGTGCCAATTGGTGTTGGTTAACTTTTTTTCATTAAATAAGTGAAATAAAAAAAAAAAAACAAGTGTTATTTGTTCACTCAGGTTCCCTTTATCTAATATTACATTTTGTATAAAGACCTGAAAACATCCAGTGTGACAAATATGCAATAATAGAGAAAATCAGGAAGGGGGCAAATACTTTTTCACGCCACTGTAAGTGAAGCCTGCTTGTGTGGGACATGTTTTGGGGACATCTAGTAGATTCAGTCAAGCAGAATCTAAGAAAAAAAATGACACACACTGCTGTAATTCCAGGGGGCTGTACATCCCTATTGCAGCCACTTGATGTAAGCCTGTACAAACCCTTCAAAGTGAGAATGAGGGAGTACTGGCATCACTGGATGATCACAGGTACACACACACTTGCTTTTTCTTTTTTTTTAGGATGTTGTTTTCTCCTCGGAGCACCGGCTACAACCCCCCCCCGCACTCCGCCGTTCCCCCAGCGCCATCCCCGGACATGAGACCCCCTCCCTTCTGCACCCCGTGACTTATCCTTCGAGGCAGGGTGGTGGGGAGCAACTCAACCCACCCCAACGGGTCCATGCCAGGGAGGCGCCCTCCAGGAATGGTGCCGGGGAACGACGTTGTGCTGCCGGGCTCCCATTTTTCTTATTTTTCCTCCCAACAGGCATGGCGTGCAATGACGCCAGTGACTGAGTGCACGCACGCTCCCATGTGCGCGCTAGTCAAGTGTCTGCCATGTCCCGCCCACCCCTTGGCTTGCGGCTATGTGCTGTTGACCCCCAGCCTCCGCTAGGGGTCAGACAAGCACCGGCCGCCCGAATCCCCCCACCCCAGAGATGGAGAGCAGTCCTCTGGATGCTCAATCCATCTCCCCCCTGCCGACCCCCAGCAACCCATGCCCATTCCCGAACACGGGTCGCCGGCGTGGCGCGAGATGTAGTGACCAGCGCCTCAACCCTCAGCGCCACCGGGCCGCACACTTGCTCTTTCATTTTCTTTTCTTAGTACATTGATAAGGGAAAGGGTTTTTTATTGTGCTCCAACTGTGAAAATTATTTTTTTATTTGCAGTGAACAAGGAGAACACAAAAGGAGGGAATGTAAAAATGCCAAGTTTTGTAATGGTATGCGAGTGGGTACGTGATGCCTGGAATGCCATTCCCTGTGAGGCCATCATAAAATTGTTTAAAAAATGAGGCATTTCAAACAGCTTGGATGGCACAGAGGACCATCTACTATATGAGGATCTAATGGGTTCTGATGCAGACTGTCCTGACGATGTTGGGGCAGATGAGATAAATACAGAGCTTGAGGACATGTACGATGACATTCTGCTCTCTGAGCAGCAACTACATATTCTCTTTGCATCAGATGACGAAGATGACACGGAGTTCTTTGGGTTTCGTGATGGAGATTAATTTAAAAACCAAGAGACTTAATGAATGAATGATAGCACTATTATTTTAAATAAACAGTTTTTTTTTTACACATACCTCATTTGATGTTCTCTTATATCTTTAAACTTTGACTCAATTTGGTTTGGTTTAATGCTATCGTATGCACTTGCACACAATTGGTATGCTGCATTAGCCCCCCCCGACTTGTATGCAGGTAAAAGAAAAAAACCTTCAAATTACATTTAGAATTATACCCGCCGACTTATATGCGGACTGACTTATGTGCCAGTATAAATGGTAGATGTTAGTTTTTAGTCACTTCTGCATCAGTTTAGGCTACATCAGGGAGGGGGAGGAGCAACGCAAGGATGTTGGCATGGGTAGCTGCTATAGAGTGGGTGAGGCAAGGCAAAGTAGAGTCCATTGCCTTAAAATGGCAACATCAGTGGGGTAGGATATGGGTATAGCCCATCAGTGGAGTGAGAGTGGTGGCCCCATGGTAGATGTGAGGGGGGAGGTTTAGGGTGAGAGGCCTGATGAGAGGTGGTTTCAACTCATCATGTTGGTGGACATGTGGTGAGTGACCTAGCAGAATGAGGGAGGCTAGGGTTAGCAGTGCAAGCCAGGAGGCTGAGGGGGCACCAGTAGGCGGGGTCATTATGTGTACCTGGTAGGTGGGGGGGCATGGTTAAGGGTGTTAAAAGGGTGTAGTAGATAGCTGGAGGTAAAACTTAGCCAGCAGTGGTGTGCCAGCTGTGAAATTAACTGAAACACAGGGCAATTTTGGTAAAATGCCTGGAAAGAGTCACTGTAATATTGCTTTACTGTATGGGGGGGGGGCAGTGGCATTAGTTCTAATTTAGTGATATAGTTGAAAATTCAGCTAAGGCAAAGGTGCCAGCTACTGGGATGGTTTGGCTGTGACTGGGTATGTCACCAAAGGCAGTGGAAGTGTAAGAATTGAAAGGGTATATAGTCAAATTAGGGTGAGGTCCCTAACAATAGGGCAGGTTAGAGCAGTAATTGAGAAGAGTTAACTGGAATGGCTGGAGAAAAGGTTAAGAGCAAATGTGCAACCCTGTGGATGAGACTGCCTTAATAAGGGGTGATAAGAAAGTGGGTCAAGTCAGGTATTGAAGACAGGGAGGCCAATAGCCGTAAGAATGTGCAGCAGTAGAGTGACCAATCAGCTGCTAGGCTGAGGAAAGGGGTGGAGCAAGGGTCTTTTTAATACTGTGAGGAGGCGGGGGATGGGCAAAGAAATTCAGTCCAGAATACATCACAGAAAGGGATTTCCCTGAGATCAGGAAGCGTCCAGAGTTGGAAAATCAGCTAAGGAGCAGAAACTGTCAATCAGTGCCTGGCTCCTCCACTGGGCATCCAGTCAAAACAGCGGCATTCAAAACCAGGAGTTTCAGAGGTTTGGTGTGTAACTGAATCTGTCTGGGGGTAAGTCGGGTGGTCTGTTAGCTGCTGCCAGCTTGGAGAGTGCCAGGGCCATGAGAGCAGCTTGGGAAGCCCACTGGGCTGTCTAAATCTGTTTGGGGTCAGTCCAGTGGTCTGTTAGCTGTGGCCAGCTTGGAGAGTGACAGGGTCACAGGATCAGCTTGGGAAGCCCACAGATGGGCTGTCTGAATCTGTCCAGGGGTAAGTTGGGCAGTCTCTTAGCTGTGGCTGGCTCGGAGAGTGCCAAGGCCACAGGAGCAGCTTGAGAAGCCCACAGATGGGCTGTCTGAATCTGTCCAGGGGTAAGTCGGGCAGTCTGTTAGCTATTAAGAACAGTTAAAATTCAAAAAGAATAAGAAAAAGCTATTAAACAAATGCAATTAAATTAAATCCAACAATTTTCTCCAAAGAAAGTTAGTCAGGCTTCAATAATGGTCAACTCACTCAATAAAACTGAAAGTGAAGCAGTCCTGTATTGAGATGTACCATGTGACCCATAGAAGCTCTTCCATTTGATCTCGAGACACCTGTTTACCAGAATCCTCATTTGGACCAAAATTCACCTTGGTGTTATTCCAAGGGTGAAGCTCAGGCACAGTTGTCAGACGAATTTGCTATAGGTGAATTTGCTATTAAACAGCAGACATTTGTGGATTTTTTTGCAGAGTAAGTTTGGCAAATTTGTCCTAACTCAACAGCAGGATTTTAGCTTGAAACATTTTTACCCCTGACTGGTATGACTCAACTATACTCTGAATATCTGTGTTATTTGTCACTTCATTCATTTTTGACCCAGCCAGCCCAGTGGTGCTGAGGGCTGAGGCATCTGCCTTACCTTGTGCCATGCAGGCGATCTGGGTTTAGGATTGAATTCGGGGTGCCGGGGGTCAGACAGGGAGGACAGGATTGAGCATCCAGAGGACTGCTCTCCTCTTATGGGGAAGGTGGGCTGTGGACTCTGTGGCTTCAGCATCTCCCAGTGGAGACTGGGCACATCACAGCCAAGGGACATTTAGAAAAGAGTGGACACGATGGTGGATGTCCTGCGGGTGGGTGCGGGAGCATACACATCACACACTGGATGTTTTTGCATGTCAATGCCTCTGGGGACCAGAACCAGAACAAGGAAATACCCTGGCACCCAAGAAGATGATGATGGGCAAAGCAGTGGGCTCCTATGCTCATCATTGGATCCTGCCCAGTCAGCCTCTCAATTCCTCTTCTTCACTGCACCTGCTATGTAGATTTCATGGAGCACCAAGGCAAGGTGGTGGTGGCCCCACCTCAGGGGTTAGAAGCCAGGGGGTCAGCAGGGCAGGAGTGTAGTAGGGGGCTCCGGAGGAGAGGTCTAACCTTGGAGGGGGTCTCAGGCTGGGTCAGAGAAAGCCAGCTGTCTGTGAGCCATGTCTGAAGGAGATCTTAAGGGGGCAGGGATAGGAGGGAAAAGTTTTGGAAAGAAATTTCAGTCTTGACTCAGTCCAGTCCATTGACCTGGTTCAAACCTTTCAGTGACCTGGTTCTGGTCTGGCCCACATATTGTTTGTTATTTAAAGAGCTGTATTACTACAAAATTTGTCAAACTGGAACAGCACCCATAAAATAACTATTTTAAACATTAAATGCCATAAATTATGTATTATGGAGGAGTAGGGACAACCTGATTCTGTCATTTGACTTGGTCTAATCTGCCACTGACCTAGCACTAGTTCTGTTTGAAAAACCTACCACATTTGTCAACCAGAGTATATCATGATAAATTAGATCCTTTTGGAATGTGCTCTGACACAGATTCAAAGCTAGATCAAAAGCAAGTGTCTCTACCCTAGTGATAATGAACAACACTAGGTAATACTGCTTTAAGCAGAGTGCCTCTGCAACATTTACTTCAGTTTACAACATCCATAAGGATATGCTTTTGTTAAACTCTTTTAAATATACTAAATGAGCAATTATATACAGTATGTACAAGGCTCTGAACACCCCTATATCATTAGCTGATGATAAATCAATTTGGCATTGGTTATTGTTATTTTGCTCAATTGTTTAGAAAACTATGACTTTACAAGCTTTAGAACAATTTTAGGTTTTGGTAATGGCGTAAACCATGACAACACATATCAAGTGGTTTATGAAATCATCTGAACCCCTCAATCTGGCCATCAATAACTTTGCATTATTATGTCTTTCTGAAATATATGCATTTGCAGACAGAATTTATGGAACATAGCCATAGCTTCAAAAGAGAATTCATAGAACTGTAGTACAGTATGTAAAAGAGTAACTGAGAAAGAACAATGGCTGAAAGATGCAACCATCTGGATGTTGCTACAGTATTCTGAATTATGAAAATGTGAAACTAATAGTCTTTGTGCCGTCAGATTTTCTGTCATGCACAACAATAACAAGGTGGGGCAAAAGTAAAGCAAGGAACATTAAACAACACATTTTGGCTAGGAGTCAGTCTTGCAGTTTGGAGAAACTAGACATAGAATTTTAAATGATGAGGAAGCATTCCAAAAAGTCCTTGAAGCAAACCAGGCAGAGGATGTGCAGAAAAGCATTTCCCTTTCAGCAGTTGGAGCAATAACATTTACCCTACAGAGACCATCTATCACCCAGCAAACTTGGAAAGAATGTATTTTAATAACATCTCACACCTCTGAGAGACAGTGGTCTACCAAAGACAAATACGATAGCTGAAAGGCTTAAGTGTTGCATTCAAATAGCAATAATGATGCAAAACAAGCTGAAAATGCTTTAAGACGTGACTGGTGCAGTTTTACTCCATCTTTTATTAAATTGCAGGATGACCAAAGTGTGGAGAACTACAGTGTAATACCAATATGTCTTGGACTGTTACTGTATCTGCTGCTTGTCTGTACCTGTTACTGAAACACCTGGACTGTATTTGTTGCATGCATGTATCTTATACCTGCACTTGCTTTGCATGCCTTTGCAAATGAGCCTGTCTCAAGCACCTTCATATTCTCTGTGACTGAGGGCATGGATATGGTGTACTATTCACACTTCTGGCAGGATCCTTTCCTCTATAAATCTGGTCTGGAACATCTTCAAGCTGGCTGCTCCCATCCACTTGGGGGGTAGCCTTCTTGACACTTCCCTGTGTTGAAAGATCTTCTTTTTTGCGGGAAAGCCAGGTTTCATTCATTGTGTTCTGTGTTCAGTGTAGGCCCTAACTACTATTGTGTATTTTTTGGCGTCTTCTGGCTTTTAGCGTTTGAGTGTTATCATGGAATTGGGTGACTCCAAGTTCAGTTCTAGATTCAAGTATTGCTCAAGTGCCCCAAAAATGTGCATTGATCTGCACACCACATATGTTTATTGACTTGGGCAGAACCATGACCCACAGGCTTGCAGCCTGTGCTCCACCATCCATCTCTCCAGGCTCGGCTGAGCAACTTACTGCCTTTGAAGACGCAAAGGCCCAACTGTGGTGGGCACTTCATCTGCATTCACCCTAGTCCCAGTTAGAATGGGTGCATCATTTACTGGGGCATTCTGGGACTTGTGACAGTCCCTTCTGACCCTCAGGGAAGGTCCTTCCCAGGGGTCAAAATCCTCCAGATGGGATTCCAAGAGTAAGAGCTGTGGACTGTTTAGGAAATAGGTTGGAGTGGGGGTTGGCAAACAGAAGAGAAGAGAGGAGAATAGGGAAATATACCACTTCTGAAGATCTGGGGTGGGAAATATGGGCATAGGTTACTAAATATGGGGTTAAGCTGAAACAAATACCACAAAGATGCACTTTAACTGTTGCTGTCTATTCTGCTTGGTTTGTATCGCACAAGGGGAAGTTGATTAAAGGCCTAGGCCAGGTGCAACTGTCAGGTTAAAAAATGTAAGATCACTAATTTTTGTTTTCTGATGCTGCTGATACTTGCTGGGAATTTATTTATTTAAAAGTTTTACCAGGAAGGCATACTGAGCAGAGTACTGCTCGATTCCAGATGCGTCCTGGGGGACAGAGGCAATAGGAGAAATACATAGTTACAGAGAGTACATAATACAGCAAAGTTTATGAGAAAGGTTACAGAGGATATAGAACATGTACAAATCCCATGTTATAAAAAATGCAATGCTGCAATTGCTAGGGTAAGGGAAGCACTACTGTGGCAGGTAGTAGTTGTGTGAGGGACTAGAGTATTCACACTTACACTTCAGTGCATGTAAAATCATCTCCAGGAGAAGCATGGCTAGTGATTGAGCAGGTCCTAATGACATGAACAAGCAGAGGTAAAATGGGTTTTGAGGAGGGAGGGAGTTAAGGTGTTGGATGGGGGGGGGGCATGCTGAACATCGACAGAGAAGGTGTTCCAAAGTTTAGGCATGTGAAACCTAAAGGCTACCTGACCTGCCATGGTAGTCATGTGAGGGACATCCAAGAAATGAGAGTCAAAGTTTTTGATTTGGTAAGCTGGAGTGGGTGCAGCTGTCAGAACTGAGGTTAGGTAGGGTGGCAGCAACCAGGACCAAAACTTCACCATTAGCCTAGCGCAATGAGAATTCCTCAGATCGTAGAGTGAGGGGAGGTCAAGGATCTGGTAGAGGACACAGTGGTGAGTGGTGGGAGGACAGTCAAGGGGAAGTGAAAGAATGAGTGGAAGAGAGGGTCCAGTCTGGCTAGGGTGGACTTGGGGATGACATCATATACTACATCACCATAGTCTAGAAAAGGGAGGATTATTTTCTGCACAATAGCGTGGCAAGTCGGCAGAGGGATGCATCCATGGT
Organism: Neoceratodus forsteri; assembly: GCA_016271365.2. Taxonomy (NCBI): domain Eukaryota; kingdom Metazoa; phylum Chordata; order Ceratodontiformes; family Ceratodontidae; genus Neoceratodus; species Neoceratodus forsteri. The sequence goes on along the minus strand of CM028136.1, from coordinate 117,405,546 downwards.
TGCAGCATAGGGCACCTAACTTGGGTGAAGCTTTTTGTGGATGGCACCTATTTGTACAGAAAAGTCAAGGTGCTGGTCAAGCCAGACCACGAGGTATCTAAAGGAGGTGCAGACCTCTAACAGATTCCTGTCCAGGGTGTGGAAAGGGAGGGGTGGGGGAAGCTGAGAAAGCCTCTGTCTAATGCCGAAGGACATAGAGACAGTTTTCTTGGCATTGAGGAAAAAGCTGATTTGAGTGGAATCAGAACTGGACAGCACTGAAGTTTAGCTGGAGGCTGGATGCCACAACGGCAGGTGAGGGACCAGATGTATACAGCACTGTGTCATCCGCATACATGTGAATGGATGTGTGAGGGCAGACAGGTCATTAAGGAAAATAGAGAATAGTAGTGGGCCAAGGACTGAGCCCTGGGGTACACCAGAGAGAACTGGGAGGGAGGCAGAGGTGGAGTCATCAATTCTGACAGATTGGGACCTGCCTACCAGGTAGGAGTGAAACTAGCTGGTGGCCTTGCTAGAAAGCCCTGCAAGGAAGAGCTTAGGCAGGAGGACTGCATCTGAGATATTGTCAAATGCCTTTGCTAGATCTATAAATATAGCTGAGGTGGTGTGGCCTTTATCCGTACCAGTAAGGATGGTCTCAGAGAGCCTGAGGAAAGAAGTGGCAGTGGAGTGGAACTTCCAAAAAGCAGACTGATAAGGTGAGAAGAAGGATGAGGAATTGAGAAAGGCGGAAAGTTGAGTGAGGACTAGATGTTCCTGAATTTTTGCAAGAAAGGGAAGTAGGAAGATAGGGTTGTAGTTTCAAGGGGATGAGGGGTCACCGCCTTTTGGGAGAGGGATGACAGTGGCGTGTTCAGAAGATTAGAGACAGGGTGAGCAAGAAAGAGAGACTGAAGAGTGCGCGCCAAGCGGGGCCGGCAAGAGCAAGGGGCAGACAGGTAAAGCATTTTGGCATCTAGCCCGGTGGGGCATTTACTCTGAGAGGGATTTAGGATGAGCAGGGTGTTGAAAACTTCAGACCATGAGATCTGATGGAGGCTGAGGAGGCTGAAGGAGTTGGATTTTGGGGTGCAGTTGGGAGAGTGGACAAAAGGGATGAGGTACAGTTTGTGAAGAAGGAGTTAAATATCCATTCTACTGCGAGGGATGCAGACACCATAGCACAGTCTTGGTTTAGAGCAGGGGTGGGGGGCTGTGCCAATGGGGTGAATAGCTAGTTGACCACTTTCCAGAATTTTGCAGGCTGATTTAAGCTGGTATGGAAGGCGGCTTTAAAGTAGTTAGCTTTGGCCTGCCTGAGTAGTCTAGTGCAAGTATTCTGCAGCATGTGGTACTCAGCGTTGGCTTTGTGGTAGCCAGTTGCTTTGAATGACTTGCAAGCCTGGTCCTTGGCCCTGAGATGAGCCAGCATGTCAGCTGTAACCCAGGGCAGGTGGGCACCTCTTATCTGGGTCCATCTGAGAGGGGGTTTAGCAGTCCCATATTGCTAGGAACCTCGACTTGAAATTTTCTAGAGCAGAGTCGATACAAGTAGCAAGGGAGATGAAGGATCATCTGTGGTGGCCGGGTTGGTTAGTAGGGACGTGAGGTCCAAGGATTTGTAGGAGCAAGACAGAAGTGTTCTGGGGGGAGGAGGCTTAATAATAATAATATATATCTTTAATAATATATTTATTTGTTGAGCGCCTTTCAAATTAACAAGGCGCTTCACACAGTTACAAACAGCATATTAAAACCTTGTTAAAATCACAACAGATCAGGAAATGCCTCGGTCCATAAAAATGTTTTCAGTGCCTGCTTAAAGCTCCCCACAGTCCTGCACTCCTGAAGCTGATAGGGCAGAGAATTCCAGAGGGTTGGGGCAGTGAACATAAAGGCACGTGCCCCACAGGAATTCAAACTAACCCTCGGAATCTCCAGCAACCCTTTGTCAGCTGAGTGGAGCTGTAGCACAGGGGAGTAAGGAATCAGAAGCTCTTTCAAGTAGTCAGGACCAAGTTCATGTAGAGCTTTGTAGGTTAATAAACCTACCTTAAAGGTGATCCACCACTGAATAGGCAGCCAGTGCAGATTGTGCAGCACTGGGGTAATATGAGATCTCCTAGATACCCCAGTCAATAAGTGATCAGCAGCATTCTGCACTAACTGCAAGCAGTGGATATCAAGCCCAGGAAGCCCTAAGTAAAGGGAATTGTGATAGTCAAGGCATGAGGTCACAAAGGCATGGACCAGTACAGGCAGATCACTGGATGGAAGAAGGTACTTGATGTTGGCAATGTTTCTAAGATGGTAGAAGGCTGTCTTCATGACTGCTGACACCTGATGATGGAGGGTCATCCCATCATCATGTACCACTCCCAGGTCACGCACCCATTCAGAGGTAAGGATCTGAGCACCCATCCAGAAATAAGCTGGAGGGCTAATCAGTCCTCAACCCCTCTATACTTTGTCCTGGGTCCACCACCAAAACCTCAGTTTTACCTGCATTCAACATTAACCCACTCAAATTCATCCAATCTTGGATTTCAGTGAGGCAGCTGTTAAATACTGAGAGAGCACTAACCTGGTCGGGGCCAAAATACAGGTAGAGCTGGGTATCATCAGCATAGCAGTGAAACCTCAGCCCATACCATCTTACAATGTCTCCAAGGAGCAGCATATACACTGCAAACAACAAGGGGAACAGTACCGAGCCCTGAAGAACCCCACGAAGCAGAGAGAAAAACTCAGAAGAAAAAATTCCTGAGACAACTCTGAGTTCTACCAGTGAGGAAAGATGAAAACCATCTGAGCACTGTGCCAGTCAGTCCACAGATGGACCTCAGGTGCTCAAGCAGTACCCCATGGTCTACAGTGTTGAAAGCTGAAGAGAGATTAAGGAGTACCAAGATGGAGCAGTTTCTCAAATCTCTCGCTATCAGGAGATCATTGAGCACTCGAACCAGAGCTGTCTCAGTACTATGCCTCTTACGAAAACCAGATTAGTGAGGTTTGTATATACTATGGAGGGTCAAATGGTTCTCCAGTTGATCGCCACAACTTTCTCAATAAACTTTCCTACAAAAGGAAGGTTCGAGATGGGTCTGTAGTTAACTGGAGTATCTGGGTCCAATAAAGCTTTCTTCAGGAGGAGTGTCACTACCGCCTCCTTCAGGGAGCTTGGAAACCCACCCAATTTCAAGGTGCACCAGATAATCTGAGCCAAGGCCGGGCCAATGATGTCACTGTAACCCAAAATCAGGGAAGTAGGGCCCAGATCCAAACTACAGCATGTAGGGCGCATCCCCTGGACAATCCTCATAATATTGACGAACTCCGGCAGGTCAAAGGTACTCCAAGAAACAAGGGGCATAGTGGCCAAACACCAACCAACTGCATCTCCCATCGAACGGGTCTGATGGATCTTTAACCTGATTTCTGCCACCTTATTCACAAAGAATCGAGCAATTTCATCACACTCCATTTGTGAAAAAACTCGACGGAGCTGCAGACAGGTTGGGTTGCACAATCTGTCTACAGTTCGCAAGAGTTGAGCCAGTCGATTCCAAGTGACAGTGATCTCCCTGGACTGGAATTCTGCCTTTTTATGGGAGATCACTGATTGGTAGAGCTGATATTGCTCTAACAAAATAAGGTGGTTGGCATCCAAGGTAGATTTCCTCCAGCGACGTTCAGCTTTGGCTGAAAGATCTTCCTGACTGAGTACATCTTATGGTGATCACTTAAGCAGTCTGGTAAGAGGCCTGAGGAAAGTATCCAGTGCAGGTGCGATGTAAGGGACCAGTCCAGGAGTGAGTGGTTCAGAGATTTGTGGTTTAGGTGCTTGGGGACTGTGATCATTTGAGATAGATTTATTGTGGCAACCTGGTTCTGAAGCTTGGCACCACCTTTGGATAGCCAGTTCCAGTTAAAATCACCCAGGATATGGAGCTCACCCCCCTTCATGTAGGATTTTAGGATGCCTAAGTGATCCAAGATAGTGAGCATAGGGGAGTCGGGTGGACAGTAGCAACCTGATACAAATATGGGAATTGTGTGTGGGAGGGAGAGTCTTATTAGCATGGCATCTAGGGGCAGCAGAGGCTGGGGTAGTATGACAGGAGAAAACTGCAGGGAGGATGCAATGTACATAGTTATACCTCCACCCCTTTTGCCGCCTGGGTGGTCATGATGGATGACTGTGTACCCAGGGATTATGATTTTAGCATCCTGTATGTGAGGCTTCAACCAAGTCTCTGAAATAATCAGAATGTCAGGTCTGAATGATAAGACTATAGGTTGTAGCAGGGATACTTTATTGAGTAAGTCGCTGATATTTAAATGGGCCAATCTTAAGCCCCTAGGGAGTTGGAGAGGGGAGGGGAGATGGGCCCAGGGTTTAGCTTCTCATCATCAGCTATTAGGAGTAGCAATATTAAATTTTGCTTGGCTTTGTGCATTGCCCATTGAAGCTTGATGGGGGTTGTATATGTCTGGAAATAGTGCGCTGAGATTTCATAAGTTGGGACTTTCAGGGCAAGTAGCCCATTGTGAAATCTGTGTGGCAATACAGAAGGACCAATTTTCCATTTGGTTAGGAGACATACTGGGGGCAGCCCAAGAGCGGGGAGGTAGGGACAGACAGGGAGGCAGTCAGGTTGTTGATTGCCAGGTGATGAATCTGTGTTGCCAGGTAGATGGATGGAGGGAGAGATGTCAGAGGGGCAAGTACAGAGATTAGAGCTAGTTAAAAAGGCAACATGATGAGCCTGCTTTCCAGGGTGCATGCCAGAAGTAAGAGCACTCTAGTGGAGGTAGACAATAAGCTGCAGAGGGGAAACTTGGCTAATAGACTCAGCACGACATGTGATCCACCCTATATATTAACAAGTTCACCAATGGTTGTGGGACAGCCGACGCGATGCGTCGGCGGGGCTCTCCTTCACTTAGGTACGTGGAATGGGGTTTTAAAAAGGGTGCTCTGTCTAGTACCTGAGTTCAGCTTGATGTTCAGCCAGGGGAAGGCAGGCTTTGGAGTGGCCCTCACAACTACCTACGATCTGGAGCTGAGGAAAAATGCAGAAAGAGAGCAGCATTAAGTACAAGTAAGGGGAGGTGAGATTACACAGAGGGAGGGGATAAAAAGGTAGCCATAGTGTTACGCACAAAAACCAGAGCTAATTGAAGTAGCAAAGAAATACTAAGCACTACACTGAAGGAGCTGCTCGGGCTAAAATAAAATAAATTAAAATACATGAAAGGAGCCTCTCTCAGGAGGGCTAAGCTGAGAGTGTGAGCTTTCATATAGATACGCCACAATTAAAGTGCACTGCTCTGCCAAACTATGTGGAAATCAACCCCAGCCCTTTGCATGCCCAGGGGTATGGTGGGGGAACAGAGAAAAAAAGATTAAAGATAGCCTGTTTAAACTTACAGGCCCATATGGATGAAATAAGGGTATGAGTGAAGGAAGGGAAAAATGATGCAGTGGTCATATGTGAAACCTGGCTGAAACAGCGTGTTTCATGAAATAAGATACAAATAAATGGGTACTCAATATTAAGGCAAGATAGGGTAGGAAACAAAAAAGGGACATGGGTGATGTTTTCCATTAGGGATAGAATCTTGGCTGAAGATGTGGATAAGAGGCCCACAGATGGTATGATGGGTTATTTAAGTGTCAGGCTTAGGTAAGAAGCTGCAGGTTGCAAACATCTTTATCTCTCCTGCTTTTATTGTCCCCCTAAGAATAAATTAATATGCTACCCAGTGTTTGATTTATGGACTAAATTACATAAAAATAACAGAGAACTTATTAGAGTAGGGGATGCAAATATAGATTGGAAGTTAGAGAGAGAAGCAGGGAAATTAAAGGTTAATATGAATGCTGCTCATTTTGTTCAAATGATTGAGGCTCCTACACATAGATGTGGAGGACTATACAAGGTACAGAGAACAAACAGATTGTAAAACGGTAATGATTTATGATGACTTGAATACTATGGTGGAACAGTTCAATGGCCATCTAAAGGAATTATTCAATAAGCACACCCCAGTTGCAAAATGGATGGTGAAGGGGAAGGTTTCCCCTTGATTAAATAAGAATTTAAGGGATCAAATCAAACTCTGAGAGGCATCTAGGAAACAGTTTCTAAACAGCAGGGATGAGGAAACTCTAAGACAATATGAAATGTTAAGAAATAAGGTAAAAAGGGAAATAGAGGAGGCCAACTCAAGCTATTACCAACATGCTCAGTTAAAACAAATACAAGATCCAAAGAAATGTTGGCAGTCTTTTAAACAGTTTTACAGTCCTAAGGATGATAGGAGTATTAAAAGTATTAAGGTATGTGAAGAATTAATCCAAGACAGTAAGGTTATGGCTGATTTTTTAATGCTTTTTTTTATTTTAAAAACAACAAGTGCCATGAATTTGGGGACAGGTAGAAAGAAGAGGACATGGTTAAACAGAATTCTGTACAGAAGGCTAGTGAGGTGCCCCTCCTCCCTTATATTTGAAAGAATAGATGGATGAGAGGTATTAAAATTGTTGTTGAGACTGGAGAAGGGAAAAAGTGGGAGATTGGATGAGGTACCTACCCAAGTACTAAAGATATCAGCTATCCAAATTAAGGGCCCATTCACTACTTTGTTTAATTTATCACAAGAGCAAGGACTAGTTCCAACAATCAGGAAAGAGTCAGGTATGATTCCAGTTTTTAAAGGTGGAGATAGACCAGCTATTTCTCTACTGGCAACAGCTAGTACACTACTGGAGAAATATGTTCTTTGCCAACTGCTTGCCCATCTGGAGGGGCACAAACTGCTTGAGGACCAACAACATGTTTTCCGAAGTAGGCTGTCAACTTCAACAGTACTGGCCGGGTTTGCAGACACTGTCCTGGTGGCCTACGAAAGTGAGAAGGCCACCAGGGCAGTCTTCATGGACCTGGCTGGCAACTTCGATACGGTTAACTGTGAACTCCAGCTGTTTAAGCTGGGGAACATGGGAGTCGAAGGGATCCAACTTGAGTAGTTTAGGAGCTATCTGATCAACCATAAACAAAGAGTTAAAATCAACAGACACCTGTCACAAATGGGAAGTTAAAGCAGAGGTCCCCCAAGGATCAGTGTTAGGCCCACTCTTATTTTCAATTTTCATGAATGACATGCCCCCCTCCTTTTCTATTGAAAACCACATAATTTATGCTGATGACACAGTTATCTGGGACTCAGGACCAAACAGTGATGACATACAAACATCTTTACAAAATAAGTGTGATACATTGGCAAATGGTTAGGGAAAATCAAATGCTTATAAATGAAAGTAAAACAAATGTAATGTCATTTGGTTCCTAACAAGAGATAGTGAAACAGGGTCTGATACAAATTAAAGCACAAAATGTTTATTTATTTCTCCCATCAATAACCACCTCTTAATATTTGGGTATACATCTGGACCCCAGGTTAAGTATGATACCTCACATTGATAGATTTGGTAAGATAATAAATCAAATAACTAGGCTTTCTGAACAGGAATGTCAACTTATTTACTGATGAGTCTCAACAAGTCATAGCCAAGCAGGTTTTTATGCCTATTTTGGATTATGGCAATGTTATTTTCTACCACTGTAATAGTATCTTCAAGTCTAAGTACAAAATCCTTTATAATAATATATGCAGATTTGCCCTTATGGCCCCACTAAGAACTCATCATTGCTATCTTTATGCTAAACTGGATGTACTATCTCCAGATAGGTGGATAAAGGGCCTTGTAAATAATTTTGCATACCATATAGCTACAGTAGATCAGCAGAATCCTTAGTTTATCAAATACCCTGATACTTAAAAACAGTGAGAAGTGCACCAGAAATATTGGCTTGACACCTTATCAAATTCCTGCTTTTAAACTTTAAATGTTCAGGAAAGTTTTCACATGGTATGCACCATCCCTATTACAGCCTTGGATTACTTTATTACTACCTTCAACACAGCGTGCAATCTCCATGTCCCTCACAAAACAAGAAAGATCAAGGATTACAGCAGTCCTTGGATTGCACACGATGTACTTGAGGAAATTAAATCTCACAGTACCTCTGGTACCGAGCCAGGGCCACTGGCAACCTAGTGGATATACAGGCATACAAAACAGCAAGGAATGCCTGCACAAGAGCAATTTGAGCCAAACAAAGCAAAATACTATAAGGAAGCCTTAACCAGTTCCTGGAAAGATGGATGCAAATTTTGGAATAACATCTCTGAGTTGACAGGGAAGGTCCCCAAAGAGTCCCCGTCCATGCTCAACATAAATAGCACTATAAGCGTTGATCCTCAAACCATAGCTGATACTTTCAGTGAGGCTTTTACAGATCTCAGTCATGTCCTACCCCTAACTTCTTTGAACCTACCCCCTCTTCCTGCAATTCTCAGTCAGCAGAAAATATGAGGTCACACTCACCATTCCACTTTAAAGTGGTGAGCAAAGAGGCAAAGAAATACATTCTCAAAGTACTTGGGAAAACTAGACTAACTGGGGATTCACTTGATCTAAAGCACATCGCCCTCACCATTAGCGAGGTACTGTCCCCCTTGACAAAGATCCTTAACCACTCCCTCATGGTCTCCCAATTCCCACAAAAATTGAAAGCCGCCTTAGTTATGCTAGAACACAAGTCTGAGGACAGGGCATTGCACGGGAACTACAGGCCATATCAGTCCTCCTACCACTTTCCAAAGTGCTAGAGCAAATCATGTCTGATCAGTTGGTAGAATGGAGAAGTATAATCTTCACTGTGGTCAGCAACATGGGTTTCACAAAGGGCACAACACTACTACTACTGTCCTTTTCGAATTTTCAAACTACATACATCGTGCCTTGGATCAATGTCAATTAGTTGGAGCAAGATTCATTGACCTTTCCAAGGCGTTTGATACTGTAAATCACTCTCTACTTACTGAACAATTATCTGATCTAGGTTTATCCACAGACACCACCAAATGGTTCAACAGCTACCTCAGCGGACGCACTCAACAAGTCAGGATTGGTGATACATTTTCTGCGAAACAACTGGTTTCTTCAGGTGTCCCACCAAGGTCTATCCTAGGCCCACTACTTTTCACCATATTCCTGAATCAGCTCCCAGCCTCCTGTCATGGTCACATCCTACTCTACGCAGATGACACAGTTCTTTACTCAAGTAATACTGATCCCACACTCCTGGCTAATCAATTGCAGACTAGCTTTACCAATGCTAAACCCTTGTTCCACTCACAGAAGCTAGTCCTTAACTACACAAAAACAAAAATAATGTTGTTTCATGGTGCACAAAACAAGTTCTGCTCCCACCAACTAGAAATCAGTAATAGATCAGGCATTATTCTAGAACAGACTCGACTTTTTAAGTATTTAGGAGTGACAACTGAAAACAGTGAATAGCCATATTGGGCTATTATACAAACTGAGATGCTGCCTTACCACAAAAGCCCTCATGCTTGCTATATATAGATCAATCATCTTGGTAAATGATTATGGGCTTGTGATCTATGGATCCACCTCTGACACCACCCTGCACTGTGTCACCACTGTCCTTAACAAGGCATGTGATCTTCTGACTGGGGCCACCCACCTGACACACACACGTGACTTACATGAGCAAGCAAACTGGCTTCAGCTCAAAGGCAGACTATCCAATCAATCATGCCTAATAGTGAAAAAGGTCTCCCTCAGTCTCTTGCCTCCTGGTGTACAGTCAATGTTTAGGTCACCAAACCACACCCAGCATACTAGCTGTATCTTGAACCATGTGTTCATAGTGCCACACTACCATATCACCCAAGGGCAATGCTCATTTGCATACAGAGCACCATTGTGGTATAATTCACTCCACTTTGATGTTACCAAAGACCAAACACTGGGCTCCTTCATAAAGAAACTTCACCAAGCACTAGTGGCCAATGCCTCCTGTGACTGCTGTGCAAAGAACAACTTGGAGCTGTTTCCTCTCCTTCGCCCACACCCTACTCCACCCTTCCTCCACCCTACCATCCTACCCTTGCTACTACCCTATAACTTACCTGCCTTCCTGAGGTCCCCATTAACCAATCCGAACATCAAACTATGCTTGCTGCTCCATAAAGGGCATCATTCAGTCCTTACACTGACTGCCCCACTGGAGTGCACTCAAACTGAATGACACAGCTCATGTTTGTCTGCTGATATTCCTCTCCTGGCAAAGCCCCCCCTACCCCTTGCTCAGATAATACCTTTGGCTGTATCCGTACTCTGGAACAGTGTTAGGCCCTAGCCCTCAGCTTCTGTCTATCCTGTAAGAACATGTCCCTAGTTATCTTTTTCTCATTTTGTCTCTGGCAATACCACTTGGCTGCATCTTTTTCTTCCTGTAGCTGGATCCCAACCCTAATGCTCTTTCTTGCTTGTTAAGCTTACTCCTAGCCATTGTATGTCTGCAAAATACCTGTTTTTGTAACTTAAATCCATATGTGCTTATTTTATTGTTACCTTTACTCCAAGGATCACTATGTATTTTCTCACTATACTGTTTGTTTCTGTTCTTTGATATGATGTGGAGCCAATGTAAAAGAGCCTTTAGCTCAAAGGTATTAATTCCAAGATGTACATACATACATACACACATACATACATAAATAAATAAATAAAATTTATGAGTCTGGAAAATTGATTAGAGAAGCAAACAGTGTACCACATTTTAAACAAATGTTGTATAAATCTTTGCATGCTGAGAACATGTGTAAATGTATTTGACTGCGTTTTCTAACCAACTGTACTGTTTTGTATTGTATTTTGTAAGTGACATTTACATATCAGGCATGGCTGAAAAAGGGCCATGCCCAGACCATTTTATGGTTAAAAAAGAAAGAAAGAAAGAAAGAAAGAAAGAAAGAAAGAAAGAAAGAAAGAAAGAAAGAAAGAAAGAAGAAGAAGTCCCGTCACAGATCATGGGACCGCATGCACTCTTTGGTTCCTCTGCTTCTGCTGGCTCTATGACTGTCAAGCCATCAGCTTCAGCCAACAGTTCAATCCAGGCCACTGGCCCCATTGAACTTGTCAGCTGAGATAGGGGTCAATCAGCTAGTTGAGATTTTTCTTGATTTGGTCGACCCATTGTCACCATATGAGGGGAATATTTCCCTCTCCAGGACTCTGGTCTTTCCTCTTCTCTCCCAGGGTAAATCAGATCAGCTTCCTGAGCTGGACCCCTCTCTCCAGAAGCCTAACCTTTCAGGGGATTCCATGTATCCTTCTCCTGTTCCCGCTTTTCCTTACCATCTGGTTTGCTGACAGTCAAGGTCCAGGTTGCACACTCAAGGTTGAGCAGCTCCTGGTGTGGCTGTCATTCCCGCTCTTGACACTAAGGCAAGAGACATCACCAGGACTCCTCCTCCTCCTCCTTGGGGGAGGAATGGCACTGCTGTGAGCTGCAGTGCCATTTTAAGGAGTTGATGTGGCAGCAGCTCCTTCTGGGCACTGGCTCCAAGCTGCAGCCTGTTCCTCAGCTTTTGGCATTCTCTTAGCTGCCCTATCTTTGAGGTCCCACCAGCTTGGCCAATGCTGGCTCCTCCACCCATTAGAGTAAAGCCCTTACCTCTGCAGCCCAAGGATGGCCTTCCACTTAAGATGGTGTGCTCAGCCTTTGGGCATCCTCATCGACTATTGTTCACTGTCATGCATGCTGATGAGCCTTTTATTGTTAGCTGGGATATGTAGACTTAGCCACTGTTTGGGGAATCCTCAGATTCAGTGGCTTCCTTGTTGCATTCTCACCTGACCACCATGTTAGATCATGAGTCTGAAGAGGATGTTTCTGTGGAGCAGGGGCCTACTTTCTTTGGGGCCCTTCTCTGCCTTATGTCTGAGTCCATAGAGATCTGGTTGGAGCCTGTCCAGATGCAGGCTAAATATCCCTTGACCGAGATACTCAGGAGGGACAACTCCCCAAGAGTCATCTTTCCCTTCATGGAGGCCATTCTTTGCCCCACTCTGAAACAGTAGCAATGCCCTACTGCTTGTCCTTTACCATTGGACTGCATGGCCAACAAGTATGCGGTCCCTACTGGGTCTCTTTCTAGATTTACCAACCATCCTTCAGCTGAGGTGTTAGTTGCCAACTCAGTCTTTCACCACATAGGCAATTTCAGGATCATCGACAAGCCTCCCAACAAGGAGTTCAAGAAATTGGACCATGCAGCCAAGAAGGTCTATGCGACCTCATACCATGGCCTTTGGAAGGCTAGCTCAGCTGTCTTGATGGCTAGTTTTTCCCATGCTTTATTGGGTACCCTGGATCCCTTATGCCCTTAACTAACAGCAGACCTGTAGCTGTCAGTCTTTCTGGTCCACGATCAAGGTTGCACTGTTGCTAAACTGCAGATCCAGGTGTGCTGAACATCGGTGACTCATATGCCAAGTCTGTGGCCACAGCGGTGGTGATGTGCCACAGGGGATAGCTGCAGATCTTGAACTTTATGGCTGATACCTAGCATAGACTGACAGACATTCCTTTCTTGGACACCGACTTGTTTGGTCCCAGTGTGGATGGACATATCGACAACATTGAGAAGTCCACTGCCATTCTGGACTCCATCACCTCTGCACAGAAGGATGCTAAGGACCCAATATCTAATAAGAAGCCCTTTCAGTTTTGGCCATACTCTGCTTCTTTGGCCAAGCAGCCTCAGCTCCCTGTGGAGCAACAGCAGGCCTGGCAACCAAAGCCGAGGCCATCTTCCTTTTCTGCCAGGAAGTCTGGTGGGTGAAGGTCCACTGCCTCCAGAGCTAGCCCTTCCCCACTTCCAAGCCTGCCCAGTGATGGATCGGGGGCATCTCCCTCTCACCCATCCTGCCTGTCTCAGGACCTGCCATGAAGGGTCGGCTCCACCACTTCATTTCTGCCTGATATGTTATCACCTCAAACAGGTGGGTTCTCAAAGTGGTTGGTCATGGACTACCTCTGGAGTTTGAGGCTCTCCTGTCCAGCTGAGCCCATGCCCCACAGGGGGACATGGTGCTCCTGGACATGTTGTCTGCCATTCGGGAAGACATCATCCTTCTCCTCCAGAAAGAGGTGGTGGTTCCTGTCCAAGACACCACAGCTGGTCTGGGGTTTGTCTCAAGATACTTTCTGGTTCCAAAGCAGATAGGGAGCTGACTCCACATTCTGGATCTGCACGACAGCAACAAATATCTTTGGCCATGCACATTCTGGATGGTCATTCTGTATCAGATCATTCTGTCCATGGAGCAGGACATGTGATTTTGCATTCTAGACCTCCAGGATGACTTCTTTCACATCCCCATCCATGTATCCCACTGGTGGTTCCTCCGGTTCTGTGTGGAATGGACCCACTATGAATTCCAAGCCATGCCACTAGGCCTCTCCTCGGCCCCCAAGGTCTTCACCAAGTGCAGCACTGAGGGGTCAAGATGTGCACATACATGGTAGATTGGCTGATCACTGGTTCCTCCTGAGCAGACATGGAGCAGTCCATAGACCTGCTGGACCCTGGGCCTCCTGGTCAATGTGGCCAAGTCACAGCTCAGTCCATCACAGGTAATCCAGTTCATCAGGACAGAGTTCGACTTCTGTTTGGCCAGTGCCTGATTCTCAGCTGGCAGGGCAGAGGATCTTAACTCCTTTGTTCAATCATTTTAGGCCTCCACTGGGACTTCTTTCATCTCCTGGGGTTCATGGCAGCATGTACTAGTGTGGTTCATTGGGTCCACTGGAGGATGGATCCCCTGCAGTGGGGCTAGCCTGGCAGTGATATCAGTGCTGCGATCACATCAACTGGTTGGTCAGAGTGACATAGCAGATATGGGATGCCATCCAGCAGTTGTTTATCCCAGGACATCTCCAAGAAGGAGTCCCATTTGTCTACCAAGAGCCAAGGGTCGCTTTCACAACAGATGCCGCCTCTCTACTGGGTTGGGGAGCCCACATGTTGGGCCACAGAGTCCATGGGCTCTGGATCCCTGAGGAGCCTCAATGCCACATCAACCTGATGGGGATCCATGCTGTGCACCTAGCATCAATGGTGTTTACTCTGCATGTTCGGGGTCAGATCATCCAGGCCCAGATGGACAACATGATGACCATGTACTACCTCAACAAGGAGGGTGGGATGTGGTCCTTCCCACTATGCTGGGAAGCTCTCTGCATCCTAACCCTTGTCCACAGTCTGGACACTGACCTTCTGGCTATTCATGTTGCCAGCACATTCAACCAGCTGATGGACACCCACAGTTGAGTGAACGAGGAGTCATATTAGTGGCCACTTCACCAGGAGGTGTTTGACCACCTGTTCTCCCAATGAGGCACTCCCCATGTCAACCTGTTTGCCTCCAAGGGGAACACAAAGCTACGACTGTTTTGTGCCCACTCCATTCATTGCAGGATACAGCTGGGGGATGCCTTTGTGAGGCCTTGGATCGCAGGCCCCATATATGCCTTCGCTCCCTTTCCCCTGATTCACAAGGTGCCGATCAAGGTGCAGAGGGGCATGGCGCAGGGATCCTGGTGGCTTTAGGCTGGCTGTACCAGTTCTGGTAGCCCAATCTCCTTAGCCATTTGTCTCCATGGCAACTCCCTCTCTGCCCGGACCTGCCTTTGTGTTCTCAGAGGATGGTCCTTCATTCAGACCTTCAATTCCTGCACTTAACAGCCCAGCTAAAGTTCCAGGCTTTGGGTCTCTCTGATGAGGTCATCCATGTCATTGTGGCCGCTTGGAAGGAGCTGATTTGCCAATGCTATGCCTTCAAATGGAAGGGAGTTTCCATTTGATGTCAGTGAATGGGGCTGAATCCTATCTCCTGCCTGATGGCTAGCATCCTGGACTACCTTTGGTCCCTCTCCCAGTCAGGTCTTTGGTCGACAACCCTCAAGCTGCACCTGGCTAACCATCTCTGCATATTGGGCATGGGCTGGTATGCTGGTGATGCAGGAGAAGGTGTTTGGGAACTTCTTCAAAGGTCTTGACTACTTGTCCCCACCAGTGTGTGAGTCACCACCACCTTGGGACTTACTGCTGGTGTTGGTGATGGTCATGGGTAAGCCATCTGAACTGAAGCTTAGGTGTAAGATGTCACACCTGTCATGGAAGTACTGCCTTCTGGTGGCTATTACCTCTGCCAGAAGGATCAGTGAGCTAAAGGCACTTTCAGTGGAATCTCCTTACCTGGTCTTCTACAATTACAAGGCTGTCCTTGGCCCCAATCTGAAGATCCTCATAAAGGCTATCTCTGAGTTTCACCTTAATCAGGTGATTAATCTCCTGGTGTGCTTTACCAATCCAAACTCAGAGGCCAAGCATAGACTCCATTCATTGGACACTTAGTGGGCACTCACATACTACAAACAGCATATGGATGGAGTTCAGAAGAGGTTTGCCAGCTGTCTGTTACCTATGCAGAAGTTGCACCTCGCAGACCAGCAGCTAAGTAGACAACTGGAAGTTGTATTGTATCCTGCATCAAACTCTGCTATAGGTTGGCTGGTAGGGAGCCTCCTGCTGGGCTTAGGACTCATTCCACCAGACATACCACTGCCTCAGTGGCTGCTTCCAGGGATGTCCCTATCTAGGAAATCTGTAGGGCTGCTACCTGGAGGTCATCACACACCTTTATCTCCTATTATCACATCAACCTTGAGTCATGCTGGGATGCTGATTTTGGGTATTCAGTTCTCCAGTCTCTTTTTCCCCAAGAAGGGGGGTATGTGCCTTGCCCCCACCTCTCAGAGAACTGCTAGGAGTTTGGCAGAAGTGTGGCTAATGCACCATATCCACACCCCAAGAAATAAAGAGTTATTCACCTGTAACCATAGTTCTAAAAATAGTATATAGTGTGCATCCACAAAACCCACCTGACCTGCCCTGGCAGTGGTGTACTCATTCTTGCTTCCAGCAGGCTAGATCTGAGATCACAGGGTGGTGCTGAGGAGGACATGGCCTGGGGTGGGGGGGGGGGGGGGAGAGCCAGCTTGAACACATTCTAGCCCAGATTTTTAATGGGGAAAGCACCCTGGCACAAACGTGGATGTACACCATATACCACTCATAGTACAACTGTTACAGGTGAGTAATCCTCAATTTTCAACACTCACTACCAAATATCTCAATGGTTTTCAATACATCCATTTTGACCTTTAATTAAATTTTCTGGAAAATTAGGTTGTCTTCTTTTTCAAACTGGCTCATCATTAAAAGAAAGCCTTTCCTTTAGTATTACCAATCCATAAGCTTTTCATGTGGATTAATAATTATACATCATACTGTAGTTCAATTTTTAGAACTGAATGTCTTTGAGCTAAACAAAGAACATTTAAATTGGTTACTATTACAATGAGATTCTAACTACATTTTTTCTTATTTAATATCTGTCACCCTCTGGCGCTACAAAACCTGTTTATAATTTGAAGGCAGCAAGAGTTTCACTTTTTTATGATTTTTATGACTGAATCCATTAGAAAGTCCAGCATCATTAGTTTAATTATTAAAATATAGCTCTTAGCTTTGGAACATTTCCTTTTAAAGCTTTGTAGCCAGCATAGAAGAAAACTCAGAAATGAAACAGGTGCTTGAATTTTATGAAAAAAGCAAATATAATTTATTCTCTAATTAACAATGTTAATGTATCTATTATGGTTAACACAGAAAGTGTACAAAAGGGAAATGTGAGTTCAGAGTCACTGAAACTGGCAAACTAATGGTGTTGTTTCCTCATGGTTAGAATAATCGTGCAACAAAAGGTTGGCATTATCTCAAGATGGCGTTACCTCAATAATGGCACTCACCATACAAGCTTGCTTTGTCAACTACTTTATGTGATGAGACAAGGCTGATTTTAGGGAAATACCAACCTTGCATCACATGGTCTTTCAAATTCCAAGGAACACCACAACACCATTTTGCAAAAGTTCCAGACTTTAAACCTTTATTTTTCATTTTCCATCCTTGTATTCCTTGTGTTTCAACCCCAGTGCATTTACATGTTTTTTTGGGGGAATTTATTTCGCTGCTTTCTAGAAATGACAGATAGAAGCAGCTTTATAGTGGTACTCAGTACACCGGATCTGAAGCTTGCTTCACTAGTGGCCCTGTGGACCACTCACAAAGCAGCTTCTTGGTGATGTCACTGCACCAGACCTGCAGCTTGATTTGCTGATAGCATTGTTACTTATAAAGCAGCTACATGTTGCCATTAAATGCTTTGTAACTGTATCTTGCTTAGTGAGAAGCAGCTGCATAGTGATCCTCATTGCACCAGGCCTGTAGCTTGCTTTGAGACTGGATCTGCTGTCCATTCATGAAATAGTTGCATAATGATGAACAGTGCACTAAACCAGAAGTGGCATGAAGCAGAACCCCCCCCCCCATTTCATTATCCCAACACTAGGTACAACATCCAGGGTCAGACAATCATACAGAAAACAACCTTCCCACTTACTATCACCCATGCCACTCTCCTCCCCAGTGCAAGTAAAAAATACCCCATCCACTTGCCCATTTTGCATTGATACCCACCCTACCACTGGCCCAATCCTGAAAGGAAAATCCAGTGTTCAAAAGCTGTTCCAACCATTCTTCCAACTCAGCCATCCACCATCTACTAAACATAAATAAAACTGAAAACTGTAGGTCAAAGGGGGACTTCCGGTGATGCCACAGCCCAGGTAGCAACATAAGGAGAGAGCTCTCTCCCCCTGTGTTTTTTCAAAATCTCTGAAAACTGACTAAAAAAGAGCTAAAATACTGCTAAAAATGCTTTGTAAGGAGAAAGAAGATGCTAGAGCTACCAGATCAAAGAGAGAAAACAAAAAACAGGCAGAGGATAGTTAGCGATACTGGCCACTCTTTCAGGTTTGAATGCGAAGCGTATTCCCAGCCAGCGTGCCAGGCCTTGAATACGAGACAGATCAGGAGGAAGAGAAACTCTCCCAAAATAGATTTGACCGGCTTCTTCAAGAAATACAAGCATCCAGAAGTGAAAACAGGACAGAATTAAAAAAAAAACTACAGGACCAACTCTTCGGTTCAGATAAGAGGGTCCAGGAAATGGAGGAAAGGGCTGCGGCAGTGGAAAACAGCAATATACAACTCACCGCAGCTATTAACCTTCTCATCCAGCAAACCAAAGCCCTACAAGATAAATGTATAAACCTGGAGGCGAGATTGAGAAGAGATAATCTGAGGATCTCTAGACTACCAGAAAACACCAAACCCATGGATATGGCCCATGGATATTTTTACAAGAAATGCTAGTCAAAATCCTACACCTTCCAAAGGATGTACATGTAAAAATTGAAAGAGCGAAGAGAGCATTCTGCACCAAACCAAGGGATCCAAAAGCCAGACCACGCCAAATATTTATGAAATTTGCAATTTATAGTGTTAAAGAAATGGTCCTCAGGAAAGCCTGGCAAAAAGGGGTGGTGATGTATAAAGGCAATCGACTCTGGGGGGGCGTGGCTACCACCCAAGCCGAATGGACGCTTGAGCTCTGAGCTCCTGCCTAACCCCTAATAATCCGCCTGTTTATCCACAGTTCTTCTACCCAAATCGGCGCAATTTGTTTGGTATCTATGCCCGGGTAGTTCATGCACGGTGAGATTTGATGTTTTGGACTCTCAGCTGATCTGGTTTGTGGCTATCTCCCTCCGTTGCGCGGGGTTCGAACAATAAGGCCTACTGCTCGACTAGATGGAGTCGGTAACTGAGACTAACCAGCACCAGGGCGATATGCCCGAAATCCAACAAATGTTTTCTGAGATTTTACAATGAATGGACAAACTTGATGTGGCAGCTAAGCAAAACGCGACTGAGGAGGAGGGCAGATGTGATTCCCCTTCACAAAAGTGGGAGCAAGGCAGAAGCAGGAAACTATAGACCTGTTAGTTTAACCTCAGTGATAGGGAAAATGATGGAATCACTTCTAAAGGAAAGAATTGTCGAGTATCTAGAGGCCAGAGGGGCACAAGACCCTAGGCAGCATGGATTCACAGCGGGAAGGTCATGCCAGACGAATCTGATAGATTTCTTTGACTGGGTGACCAAAGTAGTAGATCAGGGAGGGGCTGTGACATGGCCTACCTAGACTTTAGCAAGGCATTTGACACAGTCCCACACAAAGATTAATATAAGTTAGCCAGCCTGGGAGTGGGTCCCAAGATGACAGCCTGGGTAAAGAATTGGCTGGAGAATAGGACACAGAGTAATAGTAAATGGAGTCCACTCAGAAGAAAGGAGGGTTACTAGCAGGGGTACATAGGGTTCAGTATTAGGACCAGTCTCTTCAATGTCTTTATAAACAACATTGCAGAAGGACTGGAAGAAAAATATGTCTCTTTGCAGATGACACTAAGATCTGCAACAGAGTTGATGCACAGGGTGGGGTGGAAAGGATGAGAAGGGACTTGGAGGTTAGAGGAATGGTCAAATGTATGGCAGCTTAGATTCAATGCTAAGAAGTGCAAGGTAATGCACCTGGGAAACAAAACCCAGGGAAGAGTACACAATGGGGGTGAGATACTAACAACAACAAAATGGAAAGGGACCTGGGGTAGTCATATCAGATGACCTAAAGGTGGGCAAGCAATGTGAGAAGGCAGAAAGGAGGGCTGGGGGGATACTGGGATGCATAGGGAGAGGCATCACCAGTAGAAAACAGGAAGTTATTATCCCTCTGTACAGACAGCTGGTCAGACCCCATCTGGAGTACTGTGTGCAGTTCTGGAGACCCAACCTCCGCAAAGACATAGACAGGATGGAAGCTGTCCAGAGGAGGGCAACTAAAATGGTGCAGGGTCTGCACCGGAAGACATATGAAGAGAGACTTAAGGAGCTTAATATGTATAGCCTCGAGGAAAGGAGGGAGAGGGGGGACATGATAGAAACTTTCAAGTACCTCAAGGGAATCAACAAAGTCCAAGAGGGTAGCATCTTTCAAAAAAAGAGTTGTGCAAGAACAAGAGGGCACAATTTGAAGATAAAGGGGGCGGCTCAGAGGTAATTTAAGGAAGTATTTTTTCACAGAGAGGGTTGTGGATGCATGGAATGGCCTTCCGGAGGAGGTTGTGGAGTCAAAATCAGTGGTGGAATTCAAGCATGCATGGGATAGTCATAAGGCAATTCTGGGGGGTTGGGGTAGAAAGAAGTAGGCTGCTGGTTAACTAGGATCTGCAGCTTATCCAGTAGGTAGGGAAATGGGCAGACTGGGTGGGCCAAGCGGTCCTTATCTGCCATCAAATTCTATGTTTCTATGTTTCTATTATCGATTTGGTTCAACGGGCATGTATCACTGAGTATAGACTGGCCGAAGCAGAGGATGGATGGCATAAAGTAAGCTCTTGGCTCTAGGAACAGGAGTGCCTTATTCAAGTAGTTTGGGGCAGGGTGGAGGACTTGGAGAATCAGAGTCACCGGAATAATTTGCAGATAGTGGGCTTCCCAGAGGGGTGTGAAGGAACCAACGCCATCAGTTTCCTGCAAAAAGAGCTGCCTGCTTTGCTGGATTGGCCTGATAAGGCCCCAATTGAAATCAACAGGGCCCATAGAACTCTGATGCCTCGCTCTGAGGCTGGGGCTCACCCGCGCACAATCCTGGCTAGCTTCCTCCACTTTCAAGACCAAGAGAGGATTACTAAGTTGGCACGTACCAAAAAGGAGCTACATTGGAAAGAGCACAGAATACAGATTTTTGCTGACTACTCTCAGGAGGTTACTAACAGGCGTTGGGCCTTCACTGCTGCCCACAGAACCTGTGCTGAATTGGGGCTCGAATACTCGTTGTGATACCCAGCTTCGCTCAAAATCATCTACAATGGGGCTCCCAGAATATTCGACAACCCCACTGCTGCAGAACATTTCCTCTCGGAGCAGGCCCCCAAATTGTCCTGGGGCTGTCTGCACAAATCCTCTGGCTCATTGGCTCTCCACAATATGCCCATGCTGATGGAAGTAACACCACAGGGTCTGGGCCACAACCCCCAGATCCCCAGTTTGATCCAGAGCTCCCATAACCACCCATCTCCATCTCCATGTAAGCCCTTAGGCGGCAGTGGTAAATGAAGGAATAGGAGACGACAAAGGCTCAAGGGGCTACACATCGATAAGACCCCTCGTCTCCTGTCAAGGAGCCATAGTGGAAGCTCGGAGTCATCTGCCTCTCAGGTCTCTTACAAGCCAGACAAGAGTAACAATAAATATCAGCCGCTGATGGATTTGCCAGTGGAAGGCTCCCT
This sequence comes from Neoceratodus forsteri, assembly GCA_016271365.2. Classification (NCBI taxonomy): domain Eukaryota; kingdom Metazoa; phylum Chordata; order Ceratodontiformes; family Ceratodontidae; genus Neoceratodus; species Neoceratodus forsteri. The sequence continues at coordinate 117,384,289 of CM028136.1, read as the reverse complement.
GGCTACTTCCCCCTTGCTCTCCCGATCTTCTCCCTCTAGGGCTACTGGGTCTAAAGGTGCCAGGATAATTTCTAAGCCAGAGGTTCAAGACCCCCTCCGGGGATGCTTCACACAGTTTGAATAATCAGCAGGACTTTAAGCTGATGGAGGAAGCGCTTCCAGTTAAGGTGGCCGTGGGCTGAAGCCCCCCCCAGTTCATTTCTCTGCTGCCCTTCTCTCGGGCTGGCATATGCTGCCTATGATGCCCCTGTGGTACAAGACTGCTACCAAGCTGCTCCCCCTTGATCCCTTTCTTGTTCCCTTCTTTCCCCCTAATTGAAGTTTGAATTGAAGTTTGGTTAGAAGGGGAGCATTCTCAATATCTGGTATCTCATCGGTTCTTCTGGATCAGGACTGTGAAGGACTTCACTTGGACTGCTGAGCGCACTCCCTCACATGTGGAATATACAGATTCGTGTGCGGACTAACCGATGCTAATAATGACTATCTCACTGCCTGGCCCCCTGTGCGGGGTGCTGGGAGCATCTTGTGTGTTTTTTTTTTCTCTATCTAGCAGTGACTTTGTGGGTAGGAGGACTCAATTGATGTTGGGGGTTGGGGGTGGGTGATCTTGGATTTGGAGAGTCCTCTCTGTTTAGTGGAGTCTCTGGCTACACTACCCCCAGCGACCTCCGCTGGTATCTGGGCCTCTGGTGGGTCGGTATGTTCAGCGGTTGCTGGTCTCAAATGGAACTGTTTTTGGGTTCAGGTAGTGGGTGGGGGTGGGTTCAGGGTATGGTTGTTTTTTTGGATAGTCAGTAATAGGTTATTTTTCTGCTTGTTAAGGGCAATTTTTGCCCATGGATATACTGTTGTACAATGCTGTTTTATGTTCTCTCATGGCAATCTGAATCCTAGAGCTACTTTTGTTATTATAGGAGATGATAGGGAGTCTGGGTCTACTGGGCACGGTGTACTTGGGTGGGGCTTCCTCTTGTATCTCCCTTCAGCCATGCTAGCTTATTGGTCGCATGGGGACTAGATTTGTCTCTTGGAATGTGAGGGGGCTCAACTCCCCAGTTAAGAGCAAAAAAGTATTGCTCCACTTAAGGAAGTTGCAACCTATGGTGGTGTTTCTCCAAGAGACTAGACTGTCCTCATGTGAGGCTATGAAGCTCAAGCGGGAATGGGTTGGTGCGGAGCTTCATAGCGCAGCTAAGGGCCATAAGATGGGAGTTTCTATTTTACTTCACAAGAACTTGGGGTGGAAAGTGAAGCGACATAAATAGGACAAGTAGGGAAGATGGATCTTGGCAGAGTTAGACACCCCTGAGGGTTCTTTGATTCTTGCTAATCTCTATGCCCCCAATCAAGATTGCCCTCAGTTCTTTTTCACTTTAAACCAGGCCCTTACTGATTTTAATGGGGTCAATGCTCCGGTAGTTATGGGTGGGGACTTTAACTTAGTTTTAGACTTTGCTATGGACAGAAGCAACAAAACTCTTGAACCTCACAGGCAGGCACTCAAAGCGGTTCAGGCATTAATGTCAGAGCATACTTTGCTGGATGCCTGGAGAACTATGCACCCAGGTGTTTATGATTACTCCTGCTACTCCCAGGTCCATGGATCTTCTAGCAGGATTGATTTCTGGCTCCTTTTATCAGGCCTTTATGAGATGGTTATCAGCATTGACATGCACTCCATTTATGTCTCAGACCATGCACCCATAGAGCTCAAGAACCAATTGGGCACTGACCCCATCCCTACATCCATATGGTGGTTGGACCCTCTGTTAATTGAGGATGCTGATTTTTCTTGTTGGCTAGGGCTTGTGGTACAGGAATACTAGGAATCCAATGATAATGGTGAAGTGAATGACTCAATGCTTTGGGTGGCCTTTAAGGCCACCATTCAGGGCAGAATTATTGCTTATGCCTCTGCTAGGCGGAAGCGGCACCAAGCAGACCAAAGGGCTTTAGAACAGCAGTTAGCTTCTCTGGAAGCCCAATATAAGTCTTCAACCCCATCACAGTTCTTATTAGCTCAGCTGAATAGCACCAGGATTTCTTTGAACACCCACTTGACCCGACATGTGGAATTAAATCTCAGACAGCTACAGCATTCCTACTGGGAAGGGGGGAAGCTAGTAAACTTCTGGCTTATCAACTTAAGCAACAACAGGCATCCCGTACCATCCATGCATTGAAAGATATGCATGGGGTCTTGACCCACTCTCATAAGGGGATAAGTAAGATCATGGCCCAGTTTTACGAGGCTCTATACTCTGTTTCCCACCCTCTCGACCCCCTGAGTATTCAAAAATTCTTGGGGAAACTCCCTATTCCCCGGCTAGTGGCTTCCAATGTTAAACTATTGGAGGTGCCTATCACCATGGCAGAGGTGGAGCAGGCCATTGTATCCCTGAACTCTTGGAAGGCCCCAGGAAAGGATGGCCTCCCTGTTGATTTTTACAAATTAAAGGGAATGAATCTGGCCCCTTACCTGATTAGGATGCTCCATCATTCACTACAGGTAGGTTTTCTCCCTCCTTCCCTGAGGTAGGCTACTATCATAGTGCTGCCGAAAAAGGGGAAGGATCCCCTACTCCCAGCTAGCTATCGCCCTATATCACTTATTAATATGGATGCTAAAATCCTGGCCAGGCTTCTCACCAGTAGGCTAGAGCGTCTTATGAGTGATCTGATCCACCCATCCCAAGCGGGTTTTATTCAGGTTCAGATCATCATAGATTGCTGCTGTCACTTGTACACCATACTACATTATGTGGCAAACCCTCTGTGGCCCTAGCAATTGATTTTGAAAAGGCATTCGATTCTGTTCAGTGACCCTTTTTGTTTCACGCTCTCTCTAAAATGGGTTTTGGGCCTGGTTTTATTTCCTGGATAAAATTGCTATACTCCTTCCCTACGACCTCAGTCTTAACAAATGGGGTCATGTCTCCGTCCTTCTCTCTCCAAAAAGGTACCAGGCAGAGATGCCCCCTTTCCCCTCTTCTTTTTGTACTGGTTATTGAACAATTGGCCATTGCTCTTAGGGAATCTCCTAACATTCCTGGGATTCGAGTGGGTAATAGCACCTTCAAAACGTTCCTATATGCTGATGACTTGCTTATCATTATGGAGTCCTCTGCTGGAGTGATTGACAGTATCCTTGAGATTCTGGCTACCTTTGCTGAGGTATCGGGACTTAAGATCAATCACTCCAAAACCGAGGTGCTTCAGCTGAATTCCAGGACCCCTGGACCGACTTCATAAATAGAGGCCTCCACTGGTCCCCTAACGGCATAAAATATTTGGGTATTATTCTTCATTTCAATATAGGGAAAATGATCTCTACTAATTTTGCGACATTATTAGAGTTCCTTAAACAGGACATGGCGAGTAAGGCTGTCATTGGCTGGCAAAATTGACTCCAAGAAAATGATGGCTACCCCCAGGGTACTATATCTACTAGCTCACCTACCCATGGCTATCCCCCAAAGATGGTTTCAGAAATTAGACTCATTAGTGGGGAATTTCCTATGGGAAGGGGCCCTGCCCTGGTTCAGTAAACACAAGCTTTGCCAACATTGGTGTAAGGGCGGATGGGGCCTTCCCTGGTTTAAGACATATCATATGGCCTTCATTATCTCTCAAACTATCAGATGGTTCACCAGGATCGGTTTGACCTCTCCAAGTTGGCTCCCTTTAGAGGCGTCGCTGGCCCAGGCCCACTCACCAGCAGTGGTGCTCTATAACAAGAAGAAAGTATTCCAAGTCCTCTCCCCTCCTATGCGGGTCTCTATTCTGTATTGGAAACAAGCTTTCTCAATTCTGGGACATGACCCAACCCCGTGGAGATATATGCCCCTGTGGAACAACCCAGCCCTACAGATAGGGAGGTCTCCCATACACTGGAAATACTGGGAAGCCAAAGGCATTGCTAGGATCCAGGATCTGCTGCTTCCCAACACTATCAACTTAGACACTTTTGAGTCACTGAAAGAAAGATTTGGTCTCCCTCAATCTCATTTCTGGAGATACCTGCAGATTATGGATGGTATTATTCACTTGCCTAATGCTCCACGAGATGAAGAAGGCAGCACCTACCTCACCTGTTAGCTGTCTGGGGGAAGAAGTGCAAAGGCACGGCCAGTTTGCTCTACTCCGCCCTTAGAGTTGCTGCTGTAGACCCCACTCAGCAGGCCAAAATGCAATGGGAAAGAGATCTTCAGGTCTCAATCTCGGACCGGCAGTGGAGGCACAGTTGGTTCAGAGCACATAAGGCCTGTCGGGATGGGCGCACCCATCTTATTATGAACAAGACCAGCCACAGGTACTATAGGGATCCTACTAAACTCCACAAGATGGGTCTAATGTCAAATGATAATTGTTGGAGATGTGGCAAGGCTGGGGCGCACTTGTTTCATGTTCTCTGGGACTGCCCTATGCTGCATCCCTTCTGGTTTTCAGTTAGGAATATGTGCAAGCAAATCTTCCCAGACACAAACCCAGACCCACCCCTTTTGCTTCTTGGATATGCACAGTTGAATGTCCCTAAATCCAATCCTGGGGTCTTATGGGTTACTGCTGTTGAGGCGGTGGCTAAGCGACTCATTTTACTGAATTGGAAATCCTCTGCAACGCCATCCTTTCAAGATTTTTTATTGGCACTAGCCCAGGGGGCTATGTTTGAAAGGATCTCCAGCGTTGCAGCTGGCTCTATAGCCCATTTTGAGAAACGCTGGTCATCTTTCCTGCAATCTAAATTCTGCCACAATGTTCCCTCTCAAATAACCCCTCAACATACCACTCCCACTGGCTCAGGTTGTTAACTTTTTGTGGAGGTGGTGCCCCCTTCTTCTCACGACTCCAGGCAACTCCTTTTTATTGCCCTTCAGCTAGTGAAGATTGCGATTTTGTATATAGTCAGACCTGGTTAATCCATGCACATTTGTGTTTGCCAATTTTGTTACGTAATACAAATCTACATAGTAACCAGACAGTGATAATAAAGAGGTCAATAGCCCAACAAAAAATCCGTATGTAGTGTTTTTCATTCAGATAGTCAGACAGTTGATATGGTCACAGGATCCTTTTTTAGGCACACACATGCTGTACCTGCTATGGCTCTGATCTGGTAATCCAACTTATTCTACCCTAGCCGGATGGTTATTAAGTGTATTATGTAATGTTTGTTTTCGAGATGCAAAGTACTCAGGCTGATTTTGCATTAACCGTTTATCTTTTTTAACATGTGATGTTAGGTCCTCCTATGTATTCCTATGGCCTTTACCATTGGATCTTTGTATGTACTGTAATGTATTGTTTTATCTATTCTTGCGTTCCTGCTTCTTTCAATGGATGGGGCCTGATTATCATCCTGAGCTGTGTGTGTGTCTATCAAATAATGAAATAATAAAAATTGTTAAACTACACAAAGGCAATCAACTCTACTTTGAACATGATTATCCACAAGAGATACATAAAAATAAAGTTCCAAACATGTTACCCAGCTTTGATGCGGGTGTTCTGGGAAGAAGGGGCTCAGACATATGCAGACCCAGAGGAAGCCATGGCCACACTTGCAACTAGTGGTATACAAGTTGAAATCAGAAACCAGGCCTGAACCCTGATTACAAAATACCAGTTGCCTGGAACCTCTTGATGGCAGTAGGTGTCCAGGGGAAACAGTACTGGAAAGGGGACAGCTGGATCAGCAATGAGGGACATTAGAGCCATAATGTGCACACTGACCCATGCAGATCACCGAGACGACACCATGGAGGAAAATAATTGAATTACCATGCCGTGAACATGCATCAAAATGCACTCCTTAGACACATAGAAGGGGCAACAGTAACAGTGAACTTCAAAGGCAGGAAACTGAGAAGAAATTGAACTTAACAATTTCAGCCAAGTAAAAATGATTTGACCCACAAAATTTCCAGGATTGCGAAGAGGCAATGATGATCTTATTAACCAGAATTTGACATAACAAGTCATACCACAGAGAAACCTTAATAATTTAAAATCGGGATATGAATATATTAATATTTTTTAATTTCCAATAGACAGGAATGGTAAGCAGCCAAAATGGAGTTGCCTGGGTAGGATCGTGGGTGGGATGGTCTTGGAGAGAGATAGAGGGAACTGATGAGTATGGCAAAAGAGTAGTCACAAAGAGTTGAAGACAAGGAGAAAGTAGGCTGAGAGCTGGATGTGGTGTCTAAGAAAGAAGGCTGCTCCACACAAGTTTACTAAAGGCTTCCAGTTCAAATTAAAAGGAAAGGGAATAAGGGGGAGACTAGTGAGAAGGACACATGCCAGACAAAGGGCCTATTAAACAGCAGAACTGAAAATAGGAAAGATTCAGCCACTTATTTATTTATCATATTTATTTAAAATATTATCAGGAAGGTATACTGAGCAGACTACTGCTTGATTCTGGATGCGTCCTGATGGGGGATGGGGAGGGGGATAAAGGGTGAGGGGAGGACCGGAAGAGCCCTGAACTTGGGGGGGGGTCTGCTTCCCCTTTCCTCTTCTTTTATGTCTCTTTCTATCTACTACACCTAATTTTAAGGAATAGCCTAGAATGGACCAACAAACATGAAGGAAATGAAAAGGAGAAGGAAAGCTAATACATGTAGATTAAAAGGGAGAGAGACATTGAAATGAAAGGGCAGACCAACAACATGATAGCAGCTTCTGGTAAAAAGGAGACCGAGGGGAAGGAGGGTTAGCAAGTTATCAAAATTTTATGTGAACAAAGAAATGTACTGTCTTTTTTCTTTTCTATTTACTTCTCCTTGAGCTGTGGCTCCTTCCAACTTAAGAGGATATGACTACATGGACCCCGAATTGAATCAAGGGAGGCAAAAAATTCTTTCAGCAGCAAGATGCCCTGACCAGAGATACTGAGAAGAATGGAGGGTGGGAAAGTCTTGAAGAATTGCTGGGGTGAGTCAGCCTTGAAACCACTCCCACAAAGAGGTAAGAAGGGGAGCTTGGTGGAATGACAGATATATTGAGGGAATATAAATCTGTGAAATGAAATGGAAAAGGAATCAAAAATTGTAGATATAGGAAGAAGATGCAAAAAGGTCTAAAAGGATACAGCTGTGAATATATGCAAAAGAATATAGAAAAGTAATCTGATTTATAATAAGGAAATCAGATAGCACATTTATAAGGGACTAGAAGGAAACAAGGTAATTGGTGACTATAAAGTTGGAGATTGATCCACAGTGGGGAGCTATAATAGTAACCTGAAATAATAAAATGACTCGGGGGTTGGGAGGAAGGGAAAAATTTAAATAAGATTAAGAGATGTTACATGGGCTGTGGCATATATTGATAGTGCTTTGTCTAATCTGGCCAGGGGAAATTACCCAAACCAGCTAACCAATATAGTGGCCCCTGGGAGCAGGGAAACAGAGACCACTGCATCTCTGGATGCCAATGAAGGAGACAGAGTACTAGCACCCAGAGAAAGATGGGATTCGAGAACCCCATCCTACTTTGGAGGTAAAGCACAGTTAATAGTTACGGGAAAGGGGGAGCACAGTTGGCAACCTCTCACGAGTTATGAAGTTACATAAGTTTATAATAACAAAGAGTGATAAATGCATTAAAGGATTCAAAGTGCATTAAGGAATAGAGAGGATGGATCACAGAGGGGAGTAAGGGGGGCCAAGGAAGGCATTTACTGAGAAACAATGGTAGCCCAGGTAACAAAAGTACTGTCCTTCAATGTGAATGGGCTAAATAACCCAATAAAAAGGAAAAATGTAGTGGCATATATTAAACAGACAAAGTCAGAGGTAATATTCCTCCAAGAGACACATTTGACAGAATCTGAACATACTAAATTAAAACAATTTGGGTATACTGACCTCTTTGCCTCTTCATATAAAACAGGCGAGAGGAGGCGGTTGGCTATCCTCATCCCTAATTCCACTCAATTCGAAGTGTTAGGGCAAGACATAGACAGGGAGGGGAGATATGTCATGATAAAAGGGAGACTACAGGGAAAAATGGTAACATTGCTGTCTCTGTATGCCCCACCAGGCTCATCATACATATTTTAGGATCCACGATGGATGGTCAACAAAGTTTTTGTTGAACACCCCATCAGCGGCACCAGCAGGTCGACCACATTCTGCAGTCGGCTGTCAGTTCCCAGAAGATGACTGTGTTTTCTTCAGGGGGCTTCACCCCCAAACCCCCCATGAAGGGGGCTGCACCCCCCACACCCCCCCTCTTAAGGATTATCAACTCCGAGTCGGAGCTGATTGAGGGGGTGCAGGACCCCTGACAGACAGCTCCTGGTGCCAGCGGGTTTTCCACAGTTTCATGGCACTGTAGTCACTGTGGGGGACCCTGCTGGTGAAATGTGGCTGTTGGGGGGGGGTAACCACATATTTTATAGAACTCTAATGATGAAGATTGTCCAACAGATTGACGGAGTACTAATCTGTTGGGAGACTGGAATCTAACCATAGACCCAAACTTAGATAGTATATCAAGGATTCCCATGGCAGAACATAAAATTGCCAAGAAAGTTAAGGTTCTAATACAAATATGTGGCCTGCTGAATATTTGGCGACACCTGAAGGGACAAACATGATGCTATACATTGCATTCGGCTGCACATCAGATGTATTCCTGCCTAGATCTTTATTTAGTGGCAAAAGGGGATGTGAATAGAATAAACAAGTGTTTAATAGGACCAATAGCACTTTCATACCATGCACTGCTAATTTTAGAAATTGATCTACAGAAGGCCACAAAAAACACCTCTTGAAGACTAAACCTTGCCCTACTGAAAGGCATGGAAGTAATGGAAGAAATCCCATCTTTAGTATAACAAACACTCCAAGATCATAGGGGTTCCACAGTTAAAATGAGTATCTTAGGGGATACATTCAAGGCAATAATCCAAGGGAAACTAATTGTTATAGCTGCAGCTATGACAAAACAGTGGCGAGAGAAACAAAGAATATAGAAGAGCAGATTAGGAACCTAGAAATGCAACAACAGATAAAGATAGATAGGCAAATGAGTAGAGAACTACAGAAACTTAAAAAAGAACTTAATACAATTTTGGATTATAAGGTGGAGAGAAACATTACATTTTTAAAACAAAAATACTATGAAGGGGGACCCAGGGCAGTTAAACTGCTGGCATATCAACTTAAGGCACAGAGAGCTAAGGCACAGATAACTAAGATACATCACCCAGGGAAGGGTAGCCCAGTAACAAAAATGACAGAAATTTTAGATGCATTCACAAAATGTTACACATAGCTATATACCCCAGTGCCAGACATGCAAAGGGAAAGAGTGAAAGAATACCTACAGCAACTGACCCTACCCCAAATATCAGAAGAAATGGCCCAATCATTAACTAGCTCCATTTCACCCAAGGAGCTAAAGATGGCAATAGGAAATGAAAAAAACAAGAAAATGCCCGGACACAGATGGGTTCCCTATGGAATTTCTTTTTATAAAAAATGTCAGAACCCCATACCACCTCAATTACAAAAGGTTTATCAGGAAGTGCTGGGGGAGGAAGGAAGGATACCACCATTAATGGACTCAAGCAGTGATTTCTGTAATACCTAAACCAGGGAAGGACCATATGAAATATACTTCATATAGACCCATGTCGATTCTGAATGTAGACTACAAGATCCTAACCTTGACACTAGCAAAAAGACTAGAATCCATTTTACCTAGAATAATCTACATAGATCAAACAGGATTTGTTAATGGTAGACAGGTGGCAGATAATGTGAGGAGGGCCATGAATGTGATAGATTACTTTAAGACTTCTAAATCAAAACCAGTAATTATCAGCTTAGATGTTGAAAAGGCTTTTAACAAAGTAGAATGGCCATACCTACAGGAGGTTCTTTGACAATTTGGACTTGGGGAACAGTTTCAAAAGATAATTCAAAGACTCTATGGCAGACTGACTGCATACATATGGGCAAATGGACATATATCCAAAAGTATAAAATTAGACAGAGGCACAAGACAGGGGTGCGCCCTCTCTCACCCTGCTATTTGCATTGTATATAGAACTCCTAGCACAAAAGCTTAGACAGGATATTGCAATAGAGGGATTAGTAGTGGGTACCCCAAGAGCACAAGACAACTTTATACACAGATGATGTCCTTATGTTTCTAAATAACCCATAACAATTCATCCCCAAATTAATGACCCAGATAGCAGAGTTCACTAAAATATCAGGATATTACACTGAGTCAAGAAAAAAGTGAGATCATAGCTTTTTTTAGTAAGACTTTTTCTTCCATGGGGGTTCCCAGTCAGTCTCATCATCCTCGCATCCCTGTGATCTGGCCACCATCCGACCTGTGCCATCTCCCACTGAGGGCAACTATCGATTACCCCATAGCTTACCCCCTGTGGCTGGGTGGTGGGGGTCAACCAACTCCCCCACCACAATGGATTCACTCATGGTGCTCCCCTCAGAGTGGTGCGTGACAACGCAGATGGCCATCAAGCCACAACGGCTGGGCACTCCCACATTTTTGTGTTCTGTGTGTATTGGAGGCAGGGCATGCAATGTCGACAAGGGCTCCCTGCCCATGCGTCCACATGCAGTGAGCCCACTGGCTGCCCCGCCTACCACCTCATTCTATCAGGCTGGATGTGCTGACACCCAGCCTCCGCTAGGTGCCAGGCTGTGCTGGACACTGTACCCTGACCCATACCAGGACAGAAGAGCAGTCAATGGGATGCTCTATCCATTTCCTCCCCTGCTGACCCCCAGCAACCTGAGCTCAATCTCGAACACTGATCACTGGTGTGGCATGAGGTAAGGCATCCAGCACCTCAACCCTCAGTGCCACTGGGCTGGCTGAGATCATAACTTTTAATGACACTCCCACTAATAGATTAAAATAACAATACCAAATGAGATGGGCCATAACATACCTAAAATACTTAGGAATAACCGACCATAACTCAAAACAATATATATAAGGATAACTACCTACCCCTCCTCCAAACATAAAAGTAGATATAAAATGATAGGATGTATTATCCTTGCACAGCATGCCAAAATACAGACAACTAAAATGAATATACTTCCTCACTACCCATACATTTTTCAATGTGCTCCAGTGACGTTATTGAAACAGTGGTTCAAGACAACACAACAACTCTTACTTAAGTTTTTATGGGCAAACAAAAGACCACGAATACGAGGAATGGTCTTGCAGGCATGGAGGAGATGGGGAGACTGGGTGGTCCCAGATTTAGAGGGATATTGGATTGCTACACAGGTGAGATGGGCATTTCAATGGGGAAAGCACAGCTCTCTGCTCACTGGAAGGAGATGGAAGAATCACAGATCACAGGCAGAGAACCTTAGACCATAATGTTTGGGCCCAAGGTAACATGAGTAGAACAAGAAAAGTAGTTCACTGCAATGAAAGTAACATTAAAAGCTCTGGGTAGACTCAAGAACACCCTAGAATAAAGAGGGACAGATGGCAACATGGCTGGTTGACACACAGCATAGAATTTCAACCAGGAAAACTAGATGCTTGGTGTGGCGGGGTTGTGAGATAACATATGGACCAGACACCAAACTTCAAGTTCAACACACAATCTCTGTATGATGTTTATTCAAAATACAGGAATTAACCTTCAGAAATGGCATATTCCTTCTTCAGTACATCAGTTTGCAGCAACAGACTATAATTGTCCTTTCTCTGCACTTAGCCAGCACCTACTGACTCTGATTTCTGATCTAAATATTTTTAGAGAAAATCCTTCATCCCTGTGTAGGCCTTGTTTGCTTGGATAGTGGGGGCTCAAAAAGAAAAAAAAAACAAAGCAAGCCATAGAGAAAGAACCTCAATGCAAAATCATTGAAAAAAGGGTTACCCAAAGGGCATTGGCAACATATCAAGTTTCAAAGAAATACAACACCATACATACTTTCACAATGCAAATCATCATGAGATATATGCAAATCACCATAAAATTTCAAACTTGTTCAGTTTACTGCAATTTACATGCATTTTAAATAGCACAACTAACTTAATTTCTATAATAAGACACCTACTGTAGTACTTTTTACCATTATCAAAAAAAACCTAGTGCCATGGTATTTTCAACATTTACAGGTTTCATAAACATAAGCTATATACAGTACACCAAGGTATTTTATGACATAGTAGTGCTGTTACATACTAAATATAACAATGATAAATACAACCTGTTGTTTTACATACACCCAGAGATCACCACAATAACCTCCCTGTAGGAGGACATGAGAGGGAAAAGGAAAATTAAAGAAGACACTATAGCATAGTCAAGAAAGAGAAGGGGATGCCCATAGGTGGCCAACCTTATGGACTAGAAATTGTAAAGGATAGATTAGGCTGAGAAACAGAAGAACTGTTGCAACAGATGTAAGAAAAGGTTGGTCCTCAAGGGTGGCAAGAGCTCCCTGTCACACTTGATACAAACACCAGACACAAAAGGGCTTCCAATGCATCAAACAAATAATTCAAGGCGAAACCTGCTTACATTTGAGGACTGTAACAAAAAACATAACTGGCAAAAAGCGGACAGATATAGATATTTGCAGATGCAAAATTATGCACAAACACAAACAAGGAACTCACATACAATTAGGGTATCAGGCAAGGGAGAAATAAGTATGGAATTCCTACTAAGTAATGTTGCATCAAGTGGGGCCATCTCCCATATTTATGAATACATTACATCCAACAGGGAAGATCCAGCACACAATATAGTCAAAAAATGGGAAGAAGAGGAAAGTTGCTGCCCAAACTACCTCTTCCCCAGAATGGTGGGAATTTGCATGGAAAATCCGAACCAGATATTTTATAACACCCCATGTAAAGGCACAGTGGGGAGAGGTGGGAGAATGGAGATGCTGGAGGCAATGTGGAGAGCAGAGGGTGACTCATATCCATGTATTCTATAAATGCCCAGTGATACAGACATTCAAAAGAGGAGTAGAGAGAGAAGTCCAGACCCTATTTCAGTGTATTACACCCCTGAGTATACAACATCTAATCCTGAGACTCCCACCTGGGGAAATTAGAGAATGAAATGTCAGATACTTATGGGCAATATGTGTGGCTGTGATAAGTAAAGCTAGCACAAAGAAGTGGCTTAACCCTAAACCCCCAGAGCTACAGGAATGGAAGAAAATAATAAAGTATACAAGAGATGGAGAGATTAACCAACTCCGTAAGGGATAGAAAAGAGAAATTCATAGAAAGGTGAACTAAATGGGTAATGCAGACAGAATCAGATAATTGAATAAGCAATAATTGTGTAGTTTATATATATATATATATATATATATATATATATACATACATATATATATATATATATATATATATAGATAGATAGATAGATAGATGGATGTATATTAGATACAAGAGTCACAAACAAGGAAACATCACTAAGCAAAAGAGGGGACATTGTGAGCACACTGAAGAGATAGTACAAATGGGACTACTGAGAAGTAAAAGATTAAATAAAATGTGCAAGGATCCTAGAAAGAAAGAAAGATTGATTGGTATAAGCAAAAACTAATGTCTCAGTTATATTATGTTATGTTATAGTTGGTAGATTTGGTTAAGAGAAAAGCTATTAAGCTAAACAGGGAATAGAAATGCATAAAAAAATGATAGATGAGGAATTGAGTACAGAATATGTGAATTCAAAAAGTACGGTAAAACGAAAAGTCTTGATTGCATTTAGGTAGGAAAAACTGACTTCTAAAGATACAAGAATGAAATGTATGTTTTTACACATGGTACTGTACAATGTAAAGAAACGACTCCAGTATGCAGAATAAAGAAAATATAAAAAAAGGAAATAGGTCACAAAATGTGCTAATCTCACATGCATCTGGGCTTAGTTTTTTTTTTTCTTTTCTTTTGCAGTATGACATAGCCATTTTTTCTCCATTTAGGGTCCATATTTTCAGGATGCCCAAATTGTTATCCCACTTGATGACCACATACAGTACATTGCACCTTGTATGTGTGACCCACTATTTTTCAGGGGGGGGGGTGGTTGAACCCCAGAGAGGACATTTTAATTGGGGCCACATTTACAATGTACCACTTATGCTGGTCATGAAAGGTTGTCAAAATGCAGTACCTGCAGAATTTTGTTTTCAGCAAGACATTTCCTGAGTTTTGTCTTGCAAGCTGTAGACTTAGATTTTTTTCCCAAATTAGATCTACATTTTGCTAAATGTATGTGAACACTGGGAATTTGTTTTATGCATTTCACAGAACATTAAGAGTTTGGAAAAGCTGATTGACATGGGTTCCAGTGCATAAAGGTGTGATTGCCAAACATGTTGTTCCAGTCCCACTCAAGGTTGATATTGTTATATGCAATTGCTTCAAGTTAGCATCTGCTGACCATTTCCATTGTTGAAAATGCTATGTACTCATGGCAGCACATTGCTAAAGGTGGCCACCAGATGCAGTGATTATTTAATGAGATGCAATGCTTGTTTAATGACTTGGCTTAGTTAAGCCTTTCTTGCAGATCTCTCCAGGAAAAAAAAAACTATCCCATCTAGCTCTGTGCAAAGTGAAAAAGATGTGCACTTCATGAATTTTCCTGGCAAATGCAGAATATCATGTAGAAAAAGACATTACGATGTAAGCACTTCATGCACTTGTGAAGTGCATAGTTTGCACTTCTTAGAATAAAACATGTGTGATAATTCATCACTTTATGGCTATATTTAACCACACAGTGGGCGATTAGGGAAGTTAATTTTGTGAAATGAAGCATTTCATGAAATGGCCACTCAGTGGATGCTGCACAAATCACAAAGTCAGCCACTTTGTATTAGCAATGCAGGTGAAGTTTAAACTTCTCATGGTGCTACTCCCACCTGGACCAGACAAATAAAACCTTTTTCACAGTAATGTAAGGTGGGTCTAGTTATAACCAGTACCTATAATTACAGGAAGGCTTGCACTACCAATGGGTGTGCTCGGTGGGATGATTTGAGCATGCTCATCAACTATGTATGTGATTACACCATACTGATGGACCCCAGTCTCAAGGAAACAAGACAATAAGAGGCAAAGTGCAAGGTAACAGTTGTAATCTGCTACCTGGTCATGCACACCACAGATTCAGTTTTGCCATCATGCTGTGTATGGGAATGCATCGCTGGGGGAAGAGGTGTTGAGAAGTTTTAGTTCACTATCAAAGTTCAAGAGTAGTGGTGATATTTGCGCCAATGAATCATGTAGCAAAATTACCACTGTTCTTGTAAAGTCTTTGCAAAGTGACAAATTCACAAGCAAATCATGATCAATTCACATAGAAAATGTTTCACTTTGTTAAAAGCTTTGCATAGTCAGCAGTTTGGCATTCACAAATTTTGCCAACTTTGTTGATTAATTCAAAAAGTGAATTTCGGCCACTTCACCCATAAACCATAGAGCCTCTGGGTGTATATTACAGGAGAGGAGATGACAGTCCCAAGAGTGATCACAACCTTCGGGGAAGAAACTATATGATTACATAGCTACATCTGGGTGTCTTCTTTGAATAACAACATTATTTTCTGATGCGTAAGACGAGAGCCCTTGTGGCAACACAAACCATACAAGTTAATATTCTTAGAGACACATTAAAATAGAAATCACCATTTAATTAAGTAAATGAGTTTCAAAATATATCTTAGTAGCAAATATTTTATTTTAACTAAAACCAGATCACCTTGTGGCACATTATAGCACTGAATGCAGCATTCTGAGATAATGTTAGATATCAATCATTTATTAGTGGTCTATAATATTTACACTTGGAGGATGAATACAAAATTCCACAAGATTTATAAAATGCTTATGTGAGTTTTGGAGACCAACCATGTGATGTACAAATAGTTGAAACCATATTTGCAATCATTGAAAAAGAAAGGTGCAGGATTGCAGTAGAGGAGACCCACAGAAAATCCACTGAGTGTTGTGCTCCGAAATATTTACAGCTGCATAATAGTGCAGCTGCATTGTAGATAAGAAGTACAGTATGTGCATTCTGGGTTGTGATTGACTAAAATCAAGTTAGTGATTTTATAAAACTAAAGAAAATCTGTTTTGTTTTTAATCCAACTTTAACTCATTTTCTAAAATTCTGTTTCTTTTTATGATGCTTGAACTGTGAGATTTAAGTGACTTTTGCTAATCTGCTATTTTGATGAACAAAGGTTTTTCCGTGTACAGTAGTGACCAATTATCTGCTTATGCTGATAGTTAGAGTTATGCAATTTGGCAAATATTGCAATACAAATTAATTTGTGAAATTTGCCAAATTCATGTAGTGTGATGTGCTAACTTTGGGAGGTTTTCAGCTGGCAAAGTGACACTTCTTCAAATGAGGTTATGCAAATTCATCAGTGAAGTTTCAGCTTCACCATGTCTTCACCTGACTTTTTCTGAAAAAGTGCCACTTGCCCCAGGAAACTCATTGCCAAGGGGAGAGGTGGACACTTGCAATGTTTTCACAACGGTGAATTCTGCTGCTTCACCAGAATTACACCATTAAAGTAAAACTTTACAACATCTCTACTAATAGTTTAAAAAATCCCTTTTTTTAACAGTTCATTCTCCTGAGACAGTTGCCCCTTATCTAGTTACTGATGGCTGCCCAGCCTATCACCTGCCACCATATTCCAGGATGTTCCTGTCTGGGCTCCCCTCCCTTGCTGAAGCTAACAGTAAGTTGGGCACACTCACCCAACAGGAGACCTATCAGGCATGAGCCAAGTCTGCCAGTACACTAGCTGAGTATGGCAGTGCCATCATCCTGGTGTGCAATCTTTGTAAGTTGTCCTTCCTACCTACAGAATTTTAAGCTGTTTTATGGTACTTTGCCTTCAAATGTTTGATCAGACATGCAATGGATGTAAATTATGGATCATGTTAGACATGGTCAGACAACTGTGGTCAGATACATTTATTTCTGAACTGTGCAAACTGGACATAACTTAGTCAGAGATTTGAAAATTAGACTTATTGTACCTATGTCCTAACTTTGGAAACTGGGCACAGGGGCAAAGTAGAAAATTGTATTTTGGTATTGGCTTTGAACCCACACCCACCCCTTATGTCACCGAAGATTTGGCAGGGGCAAACTTAAAATATATTCATGTAACAGTACAATCCTTTTATCACTTCATAAAAAAAATATTTTATATATCTTTACTGCCCATGACACTTCTAGTCTTTTAAAGGTGATAGTAATTGCTTTTTACATAGTTAACTGCTCTCCCATTTTACTTTCTATGCCAGTTATGCATTCCAATATGATCTGACCATTTTTGATAAATAATCTGGCTTCATGATTCCCTTAGAGCTACATGGAGTTCCACTCAGCTGCTACTGCTCTTTCTTTTACTATTTCTAAGACATTCCATGACATCAGTTATACAATTCCATGCTATTCATTTGCATGGCCTGGAATGTGGTTACTGATGTCATAGAATTTTCAGGCAGAATGAAAATAAAAAACAAGAACTGCTGAGGAGAGAGAGCGAGAGAGAGAGAGAGAGAGAGAGAGAGAGAGAGAGAGAGAGAGAGAGAGAGAGAGAGATCAATAATGTATGTTTGTCTTTCATCTAGGAAGTTCAACTATTTCTTTGTCAGTTAAAGCATTCATTTAAATGGGCAATACTATCTAAAAATAATACAGCATAAGTAAATACATTAATGCATCATACAATTATTCATTTATAACAAATGTTTTATATCATGTATTGTTTCTATTTGATTGCACTGTAGTATTTCAGAACAATACATTGCCTTTCCATGGGATACTCATGATCCTAACAAATATTAGGTAGTACAATTATTTTCATGGGGGAAATGCTGTCTCACAGATCAAACTATTCCAAAAAGGAATATTTAATACTATGGGCAAGATTTTAAAACAGCAAACTTTGATCACTTTCCCTCCCTGCCAGCTCTCCACAGACCATGAGCTGCCTGGCATTGCAAAAGGCAGCCCCATTGAGTGGCACATCACCACCCTGCTATTCTGTCATCTCTCCCACACCCCCTTGGGAAACCTCTGTGCTCCTTCTGCCCCATGACCCTTTCTGGCATGCATAGTCACCCCAACTTCATAGACCCCCTAGTGTTGTGCCACTTGGGGGGGTGGATCTCTCCATCAATCTGACATGTGCAACAGATGTTTTGTGCAAGCTTGTGGCTGTGGTAACTCCTGGGTCTATGTTGAATGGAACCCCCCTTTTATAAAATTGGGTGCACTGTCCCTGATACACCCTAGTTTACTGCAGCCCAAGAGTGACGCAAGTTGTATCACTATAAGGGCTGTTTTAAAATCAGGCCCTGTATGATTTGTACAGGACCATAGCAGGAATGATATAGATAACAACTAACCCTCCTCAGTGAAGAACAAGCTGGTAACATCACACCAAGTGAGTGTGGAGAGATCATGGGCACAACAGTGAAGTTCAATTGACCTTATGATGTCACTCACTCATGAGGTGTAAAGTTACCTGTGAGTTCTTCACCTAGGGTTTGCTACTATATATAAATGATAGGAACAGTCCATTTCAGAATCACATTTAAAAAAAAAATATAAAGATAATTTATCACTGATTTTGAGAATAGTGTTCCATGTAGTCCAGGGGCCAGATTCACAAACAATTGCAAATGGCAATGCAAAATTTTGCATTGTGATTTGCGATTGCCCTGTTGTAAAAAAATTCTATTTACAGATAGATAACACATCATGTTATCCAACTGTGAAAAGGGCTAGGTCATGTTGGTGGTAACCCCATTACTGCCTGCACCACTCCACTAGTGTCACCCTGACTGACAACCAAGTGAATGGCCCCACAATGGATATCACCAGTGTACTACTTCTGATTCACTAAAGCAGCCATGCAAATTAGCCCATTGGGCATGTAAGGCACAAAGTGACCATTTGCATGCTCATTAAGGGACCATTTGCATAGGCTGCAGGTGGCTTAGTGTGCCCCTCAAGTCCCCATCCAAACAAAGCCACGGCCCATGGTAGCTAGTCCCCCCTCACCAATTGCCATCCCAATATAAGTCCTTAAAAGTCCTTGGTGGTCTAGTGTCCCTCCCTCTATACAATCACCAGCCCAATACATATTACAGAAATTCCTTCAGAGCTGTAGATCTCAATCAATGGGCACATACTGTGTACACCCTCCATTGACAGCTCAGTCAGTGGCCAACTGTGGTGGAGAAAGGAGTGCTGAAAAGGTCACTGGCTCAGTTTCAGGATGGAGGTAGTGGGGTTGTGGGGCCCTACCTGCCAGGGTCGGGGGTGCAGTTTCCACTAGACCACCTTGGATATTTAATTTCCATCTGACCAATGGATTAAGGATAGGGAAAACCATTGGAGATGTTTGTAGGTTTATCATGGGGATGGCAATCAGGGATTGGGGAAGAGGAGGGACCACTAGACCAACAAGGATATCTTTTAGTGCTTAGTAATGAGATGACAATCAGTGATCTGGAAAGTGGAGGGACTGCTAGATCACCAGGGACTTCTTTTTTATTAGTGCAGGAATGGCAAATGGCAGGGGTGCAGGGACACTAGACCACCAGGGACTTTCTATAATATGTATTGGGATGGAGATTGGTGAGGGGGAGGAACACTAGACTACCAGGGAATTTCTAAAATATGTATTGGACTGGTGATCGGCCAGGTGGATAGACAGTAGAAAACCAGGGAATTTTGATCATATATACTGGGCTAGCAATCAGCAAGGGGAGGGAACACTAGACCACCAGGGAGGCAGCCTTTTTTGCCAGTGATCAGCATTTGGGGGCTTCCACAGTACCTCCTCCAGTCATTTGGATTGTACAAGATACCACAAGGTCTCTGTCAGAAGTATTTGTTCCTCATTTCAAAGGGACCACTCAAGAAGCCTGTGCATGGAGCAAGTGCTTTGTGAATCGAGCAGTGCCAATATGTAGATTCCCCTCCGCCTCATTTGCATTGCTGCTCCCTCAAAACATTGCCCTGGTGCAAACTGGGCTTTTGTGAATACCAGACTGATGCAAATCTTGGTTTATGCCATGCAAACCAGGTTTGTGATGGGGCAAAGTTTTCTGAATCTGACCCCAGGTTACAAGCACATAATGTATTTATTAGGCTACTAAATTCAAAAACAGTTCAAACAATTTACAGGAACATTACACTAATGGAACAGATAAAATAAAAAAAAAATGCTTTTAAATTTCAATTTTGTTAATGGTTGTGCTTTCTTCTGTTTTTTATACAGTGCAATGTTCAATGTATTTTGTTGTACCAGTGACTGACTATTAGGGAATGTGCTCATGAGGATTTTTTAAGATCAGCTGTCGTAATCATTGTGTGCTCCAGGTTGCATATCTGGCTGGAGTAGAATCTGATTATGGAAGCTGTGTGGAGAAATAATTCACAGTCAAAATCATAAATTATTTCTTTGAATGTTCCAGGTGGTAGTTTATCAGTTTAGGAAATACTGCTGAAACAAGCTCATCGTGTACTATATTGAGTTAAATGTTACTCCAGATCTCTGAGCTAGAGTTCATATTGGACAATAACATTTTAAATGATGCAGATAATAGAATCAAGGACCAGCACACAACTGAACAGTTTATGTAACATAAAAAATAAATAAATGGGATATTATTACAGTACTGTATATACATTATAACTTATATATGCAATGACCTTGCGGTGCAAATCATTTTTGGTACAAAGTAAAATATCACGCTTAAGCAATTGACATTTTTGGTAAGATAATGGGAAATTTGTGTATATCAAATTTTAATTCAGTTTGAAAACAAGTTATGAAGAGATTCAGGACAAGTTTTATTACTGTACATTTATGGAGAACATGCAGAATTAATTTGCACCATCATTTCAATAATGCAGACTGATGTGAAGAACAACTGTGAAGAAAATGTGGAAAAGTAGTGAACAAATGTGGAGTATGATGCAGACATGGGATTTCTGTACCTGGTAAATGTAACTGTTGAAATGTCAAAGGATAAGAAGAGTTTGGAGCTGCTAGAATTTGTTCAGAAGAGAAAAACTTCAGGAAACAAAGGTTTTACTGTAGCATTAATGTTCAATAAAACAAACATTTGTCATGTGCATTTGAGTTAGGTTTCACAGGAATACTGAATAGTGTGAAGCGGTTTTAAGTATAATTACAAAAGACAAGTAGGGAGTTAAGAAGTTCAGTACTACAATTAAATATCTAAATAACAGTATCCTAGATATGAGAGGATAACAGAATATTGTTTCAGCTGTCTGGCTGTCAAGGATGCTGAAAGGAAGCCCAGCTCCCCAAAACAAAAAGCCTATATCATACTATTGGCATGGGAAATCATCACAGGTACAACATCTGTTTAATCTGATGTATTTGAAGTATTTAAGCAGTGTAAAAGCTTTTATGTTTTGTACAGTGTTCTTATGATTTGTTCTGAAATCAACTGAGGTTATCAAATGATGTGACAAGTGTCACCTGTCCCCCTGACTAGTCAGTTGTCTAGTATCAGATAAAGAGTAACCATCTTGCTCATCCATAAGCAATAGCAAGTGTAATGCTAACTAATTTCCCCTTGATGCATAGTAGAGTAAGGTAAGCATCATGGAGATGCTGATAAGCTTATTAACCTTCAAGTGGAATAATGTGGTAGCAAATAAAATATGTCACCTTTCAATGTAAAATGCTGATTTAAACAATGTCATGATTTCATCCTGCTTTAAAGATCAGAGAAACCCTTGATGTATCTAGCTATGAACTGCTTGAGGCCATTTATTGATCAGTTGCCTGAAGATGAAGGTCTACCTGGACAGAGTTGAATGGATTACATTATTTCTTGCACCCAAAGGACACAGATGGAACTCAGCAGGGAAAGAAATGTATGATTCATTGTTCTGTTTGTTGAAATCATAAAAGCCTTAAATTAGTTTGGATGAAAGCAGAAAGGAGACTTGAGATCAACTATAGTGATCCATCTGCACTAGTCATTTTTAAAAGCTCCAGGTGGCACAGTTAAAAATTGGATAAAAAAATGAATAACAGTTCTCTATGCTATAAGCAAGTTGATACGAGCTATTAGTTTAGCTCTAACTTTAAGGTGACTGTTATCTTCAAGAAATATAGTACAGTGGGTATGATGATACTGTACAGTGTGAAATGGGTAGAAAGAATGCTGGCTCCTGCTTAGCCAAGAGGTTCTTTCAGCTGGGCTGGTATTCCAGCACAACGGCCCAGTTCAAAGTAGCGCAACAAAAATATGTTTAAAATATACATTCAATTTACTAAAAAAAAAGACCCATTTCATAATCGCAATACAGCACTCCAGGGAGTGCATTATGGTGAGCTAACAGCCCTTCTTGGGTGATGGAAGCATTCATCTTCACCTCATGCTTCAAGCCACTCAAGGTGGGCCATTATCCCACCATAACGCACCACCTGTTGTACATTATTGCTTAAGTATGGCTTAGATTACTTGAATAGAGGAGGCATGCTGCAGATTAAATAGGATCTGGGCTGTCAACACTGAGTACGGAAATATGCAGATTAGGTGGGCAGCATGGTTTTCTTTTGCTTACTTTATGTACTGTATAGTATTTTCTTTTTTGAATGACACCATTATAACTAAACACTGATCCTGAAGCTAAAAGGCTAAAAACCAATAGTAAAATATGTATATTTATAGTGGAGATACTGTATCTATTACATAAATAGACCTTTGTTTCACCCTAGGAAGAGTCACATTTACCAGCCCATATACCAGGGGTATGTGAATAGCATTTCCTCAATACTCTCTGAGTATTTTTATTCTGGACCCAAAACAATCAGCATGGATTTGTGTCTTTAATTTGTATCTTTAGGGCAGGGGTGCACAACATGCAGCCCAGGGTCCACAAATGGCCCCCACAGCAGCTGTCTGTGGCCCTCAAGGACCTAGCGGCTTCCAGTTGCAGTCTTTATTCTTTTGTTATTGTTTTTAGTTCCAGTAACATGTTGATAAATATATGAATAAATAAACAAACAAATAGATAAATATATGTTTTGATTTGTTTTATGTGTACATTTAATAATGTCTTGCTGGACATTTGTCACTTTGGGCCATTTTACAGTGGCCCTCGGCCCTGGCTCAAATCTTCAGTCTGGCCCTCCACAAAAAAAAGTTGTGCACCAATGCTTTATGGGATTTAAAAATACAAAACAAAAACAAAAAACAACACCTTTCTAGCATTCCCCAAGTGGCCACAGCTACTCCCTGGCCTACACAAAAAAAACATCGGTCACTTCTCACTGTTTACCCTCCATGTTCATTCCCCCAAAATGTCGTTTTACAAGGAAAAGCCAGGCCTGCCTGTCAATATAGTGGCAGTGGTGCCAGCAATACTGCAAATCCAGGTTAAAGATCGAGCCTGGATTAACAGGGATCAGCTAGGAGAAGAAGGACTGAGTATCCCCATCACAATCTCATCCTCCAAGGTGGAAGTGACACTCTATCCATTGCAATACTGCCACCTGGGTGACCACTGGTTGCAGTGTAGTTGGAGCAGAAAGCGTGAGGGAGGACATTGGCTGGTGCTATGCATGGGCATGCTTTAGCATGCACATTAACCTGCACAGTAGGTGCTCTTGCAACACGTATCCTCTGGGCTCAGAGAAAAAGATGGAAAAAAGGATGCATAGCAGCATCAAAGTTCCATGTGATAACGATAATCATGGAAATGAGACACTGTTTGGGCAAGTGTGCATCAGTAAAAATCAATTTTGGCGATGTACACTCACGGTGAACATCAAGAGGATGCCGGAGACTTGGGTTTTCATTTTTTATGCAGGAGGCTGCGCCGTCACACCCTCCCACATGGAGAATTTTCCCCCCACAGCCCCCTACTAAGGGATTCTCAAATTCAGGGGGGTACATATCAAGGAGGGGTGCAAAAGTAAAAAAAAAAAAAGTGAAAAAACAATAAGCACACCCAGAACTAAATCCAGCACCCTCCCAACCCCATCCTTCCACCAACCCACCATGCCACATGGCCAGCTCAGTAGTCAACCACTGCACTACACCCCGCAAACCATCCCTCCCCTTTCACCCATTGCACAATGTGACCCCCCCCCACACACACGTGTGTAGATATAATGACATCCTGACACTATATTCGCTGACCCCCTATCCGGTCGCACTCCCTGCCAATAGACCTGTGCACAGGCATTGTGATCAAGTCACCCTTTTTGAAAATGCTGAATCATGGTCACCATCATCACAGGCTACCCATCAAGCCATCACTCTCTGGCCCTCAAGCTCCCAATTGCCCATTGCAATCTCTACATTTGTAGGAGGTGGAATCATCATCATCCCTAGAAGATGGAACTCTCCATAGTATTTAAAGGAGAAAGGTGTCAGAGGAGGTGGAACTGAGTTCTTGTGAATTCTTTCCCAATTTAACCCTTGGACACCTGCACATTAAAAGAACCATGGGGAAGTCACGATGACTACTGACACTCCCAATGAGTCCACCTGACAGAAATGTCCTTCATAAATGAAATGCCATTTGTAAACCCTATGAGGACATGGTAGGAGATAAAGAAGGAAGAAAAGTGGGCTTGAAGGCAGACTGTAAGAGAAGTGCAGGCTCAGCACAGGGAGAAAAAGCATAAGTCAGCTGGTCTTTCCTATCTTGTAAACCCGAATGATAATTTTCAGAGTTTTTTCTGTTCTGTATTATTCTGTAAATGAGCCAACCATGTCAAACTGCAAGAAAACAAAAGCCAACAGTTGCCGATAGCCTATTCTCTAGAAGAGGTGGCATAACTCATCCAGGTCATCTGAATACCACATCTGAAGCAACATTATAAATGATATTACATGCTACCTTGGAGACGCAAAAAAAAGAAGTCTCATTGAACTTTGATAATACATACCTTTTGGTTGAGGACACAGTCACAGAAACAACTTTTACTGTCATGAGGGATACAATGAGGGCCATAGTGTAGGAACTAATTATGTCTTCTTACACTAGAAAAAAAACTAATAAGGCTCCAATTAGACGAATAAAAATTTTTGATAGGCCATGAACACAAATCTATTATGGCTCTCACAGGATAGTGAGTAACCTTATCCATCTGCCTTCAGATCAATTCTCTTTCTGTCTAATTCATACCATATACTGTAATGTCTGCATCATGTGTATGGAAAACACTACCACCTTTCAGACACTTATCATCCACCTCCTCCTGCTCCTCGCCACTACAGAATCTAAAGACAAGAACAGACTGCTGCAAGTAACTCATGAAAGGGACTGACTACAGACAGGATCTACAGAACAGCATCTGATTTGGGATCTTAAAGGGGAAATAAACGTTGCCCACGGTCATAACTTGGTAACTTGATGTGGTGTACCCTCGCATATACATTTTTTTGAGGCAATATTCATATTTAAATTATTTTTACCTTATTTAGCTCTGTTGCTGTTTGTCCTCCATGTTGCGATTAGTCTCGTCTCACGGTAGCAGGATATGATGCAATTGACAGGCTGCCCCATTGTGTACTGCCCTGACTGTAATTACTTCCTGTTATGGTCTGCTTCAGTAAACAGGATCTACAAAAAGTACTTTCTTCAGTTTATGTGTAAGCACCAATTCTTTGTAAGCACTGATTCCTCATTACCTGTCTTACTATGTTGTGCTGATGAGATGTTCTTATAACACTGATGATTCATGCTGCAAAGTGGTAGTAGGTATTGTGTGCCGCTGCTGCAGTGTGTTTTGCGGGTGCCAGTGTGCAGTTCTATATTCAGTGCATCAATGGTAGTTTGCAGTTTGATGATGGTTTTATTGTTCAAGTCTACTTTTCTGACTTATTTGCTGACAAAGTACTGCAGAGAATTAATTTGCTCTGAAATGTATAAATAACTGCAAACGTGCTTGCAATCTTGAGTATCTGTTGTAATTTCTTTTATTAGCCATGAGTTCATCGTTCTGTCTGCTATAGTAATGCTCCACCTAATGTAATTATTTCTTTGGGTAAAAGTACCCATCCTTGTTATATTGAGGCAGGCTATGGGCAATGATGCACTGTTCGTTATGAACGTCCCACATTCACCAGAACACCGCCCCAGTAAAGGAAGTTCTGATGTTTTTTTCGACCTTGCCATTTCAGTATGTCCTTTGTAGCATGTGTCAGATGATGAAGTAAGGGGCATGTCTATAGTGTAATGCAATGTATAAGTAATTATTTTAGCACATGTTCTCACCCTTCCACTGTGAAGCAAGAGTGTATGTTCGAGCTGCATGTCATTAAATGTTCTGTCCTGTTGGCTATGCATTTTTCACCACTGTGCTAGCTGGGTAGGATACACCCAGACACTGTGGAGAGACAGTCATACACATGATAGAGTAACCCCAAGTAGTATGATTGGCAGTTTGTGCAGGTCTGGCATGTCAAACATTGACATGATCATCTGTTGTGTGTATAGAATGATAATAATGCATTACATTATTAGGAGATTATTTTATGTCTAAATAGTATCACATAATACAATCAAAGAACATATGAGGACAGATTAACGGAGCTTAATATGTATACCGTAGAGCAAATGAGAGAGACGGGTGATATGATGGAAACATTAAAAACAAGGTGAAAGACTATGACAAGTTTCAACATGAGAAGTATAG
Source organism: Neoceratodus forsteri (assembly GCA_016271365.2). Taxonomy (NCBI): domain Eukaryota; kingdom Metazoa; phylum Chordata; order Ceratodontiformes; family Ceratodontidae; genus Neoceratodus; species Neoceratodus forsteri. Next base: position 117,357,542 of record CM028136.1, on the reverse strand, counting down.
CATGACAAGATGATAGAGCATGTGATTAGATGGAGGCCTATTAAGAGTGAATGTGAGGAAGTTCTTTTTCACAGAAAGGGTGGTGGATGCATGGAATGGCATACCTCAGGAAGTGGTGGATATGAATACATTGCAGTGCTTCAAACAGACATGGGATAGGCATAATGGACCATACAGATGAGTATAAATGGACAGACCATTGACAGAGAACAGGTCTATGGCACATTCATAAGGTATAAAAAAATGGAGAAACTACATGGGTCTTTCTGTCCTTATGTGCCATCAAGTTCTATATTTTTGCATGTCATAACCTGGCTATGACCAGGGCATCATCGAAAATGATTGCCCACTATGCAGTGCTTGTGTTACTCTGCATGTCATGTCAGTTGACCTACTGTTGTGTGTGTCCTTATTGTACATCTGTCTTTGTACCTCGATGTTATGATCTGTGCATTCAATATTGTAACTAGAAGTCCACTATTATGTTAGTGTATGCATTCTCCACTCTGTCACTTCTCTGGTGTTACTGTGGTGGAGACAGCACCACCTTTATGGATTGTTACTTCGAACAACCACACAGTGTGATGCTGTGATTGACATCACGGAGTACCTTACTCAAATAAAGATACTGTTGAATTAACTGTAATAGGAGATGTTGACAGTGGAAGTATGCACTGCTGGGGTTATTGTTAAAAAAAAATTATCAATGCAACACTTGTGGAACTGTTACCAATTTGCAGTGATTCATCCATATTTATTGTGCTGAATATCAACCAAGAGGGACTTATGGATTGAGGGAATCACTTATGTAAACAATAATACCCAACAGGGTGGGCATTATTGGGAAATACCAGACCGTCCAGGGGCATAATGAGGCCTGACGCCACAGGCGGAGGGCCTTATAGCCCTGGAATGCTCGTGGTATTCTAATAATGCCCACCCTGAGGGTATTATTACGCTTTATAAATGGCCATGTAACTACATTTTTGTGAAATATGAAATAAAAGAGGAAATCAGTGTGAAAATGTTCAAAACACTGTTAAAAGAGTGTTCATTGACAAAGTAGTGCACCAGCTGTTCTAGGTGCTGTTACTCCTCCCTGCTGCCTACAGTGCCATTCTGGTTTCCTGACCCCCTTCCCCCCACACACGCAGATTGTAGAACAAAAGAAGTGAGCTTAAAAAAAGAAGTGTGCCTTAAAAGATATTGAATTAAAGTGTGTCAGCTGTTTATATTTGTTTTGAATTATTGAATCTTTTTTGTTTCATTTTGTTACGGTCGCAGGTCGTGAATTCAGAAGGTGTCTTTGAGTTCACGACCTTTGACCTTAGTGGAACTGAATGCTGCTGGCTTTTTATAGTAATTATTAATGGTACGGGTAGAGGTTGTTTCTGCAGCTCGTGGAAACCGAGGCGTGCTCAGCCAACGAGTAATGGAAAGGGAATGGAGAGCGGCAGCGGGACCAGCTTTGAGACAAGCGGTACTGTATGTCTTCTTTTTTTTTTAAATGCTGTGTGCTGGATAAAGCTGACGAGAATGTCGGCTTTGGAGTACGGATTGCGATAACGCAGTCAGGAGACTGGTGTCATTGTGTCTTTTCAGTCTTCTGACCGCAAAATGACAGGACGCAGTGTTCGTTTTTATTTATTTATTGTGTGCTGGTGGGGGGGATAGTTGTCTCTCACTAAGCGAGAGAAAAACATGGTGGGGATTTTAAATTTATTAGCTGCCTTCAGCAAATGAGGAAGTAGGCTGGGCAGCAGGGTACATTGTGAAGCGGATTTTGGCGGTACTTGTTTTTAGCTGGGCATCTATTGAGAAATAAATGCCCAGCTTGGAGGCAGTGTCAGCCAGTCGGGGTGAGAATTCTTTCTTGCCATTTTATAATAAACACTAATTTTCATTTCATGCCATCTGACTGTCATCCTCCACCGAACAAATTGATGAAGTTTAGTATGACAAAAAGGTAGGTTAATACAACATGTTATCCCTGTGGCAGATGATGGAAAGGGGAGAGATAGCTGACACTTTCAAGTACCTAAAGGGAAGAAACTAGGTACCGATAGAGAGCATGTTCCAGATGAAAGGAAATGCGAGTATTAGAGACCATTGATTGCACACTGTGGGTGGACAGATGAAGGGGACAATTGGGAAGTACTAATTCACAGAGAGAGAGGTGGATACTTGAAATAGGCTCCAAGAGGAGTTTGTTGGAGAGATAACAGTGGTATGATTGTAAACAGCATGGAACATAGACAAGTGTCTGTGGTGGGGTGGAAGGACGTGCCCTAGCAGATAAGTAGGCAAAATAGAGAATGTTGGCCTAGCAGTCCATTTCTGCCATTTCAATGTACTGTATCTATGTATTTTCATCAACACTGTGTACATATGCACCCCCTTGCTATTATCATGTATACCCTGCACTGTAAATCACCAAGGCATTAAAAAACCAAAAAAAACTGGATGAGCCAATTCACGTACAATCAGTGTGTCTTGAAACCTCTGGATTCTGATTCAGACAGACCTGTCGAGTATAACTGAAGAGGTGATACTGGAAAAAGAAAACATCTGTCGCACTATACTGTCATTGTGCATAGTGGCTCAGACAATTTAACAGTATGTCATACTTCATTCTCAATGGTGTTTACATCCTGAATCTTTACTCTTTCATTGCAAGACAAGACTCATCCATACTGTCCTTGTGTACAACCTTTAAACTATTATGCCACTGTTATAATCATTTTGTTCTCATTCATATTACATATGATGACATCTAACTATCTTTCTTTTAGTCCTTGACCAGTGCCAATGGAGGAATGGCCTTGTTGGGGCGGCACTGCTTTTTACTAATATTCCTCCCAATGTGTTACTAATTTCCAGGTGAGTACCGATTTAAATTTCATAACTATTTTTTTTTTTGTGAATGTTTGGAAATTCAGTCTGTGGGACCTCAGTACAACTTATAAGTGGTACAAATTTTTTTTTCTTATATATTGTGGCAGTCCACTTGCATCTAGACCATCCTCTCATTTGGTCTGCCAATGTCTGTACTCGACTACATGAAAGCTCCCATCCTCACCTCATATTGCAGTCTCCACCCCGGTTAACCTGACGTATCCCTTTCTTGGATGCATCCTCTTCTTCGTGAATGAAATTCAGTTGTGGCATACCTTTCTGGCCCATGGTTGATGCTGAGGTAGGTACTGACGTACAGCTGCTCTGTGGCTGCAAGGGTCCGAGCGTCAGTTATCGTGCTGGTCGAGATGCCTTTTGTGCACTGTGTCGACACTCTGTAGTGCTCCTGGTCTCCACTATAGGCCACCACAGTGCGATGCAAGCGCAACAACCCACCCCAGGGAGGAGAGCAGTCCCATGGACACTCAGTACTTGCTCTCCCCTGTAGACCCCCCGACGTCCTGAGTCTATTCCACAACCTGGTTATCCAGCATTGTGTGAGGTGTACTGTCCAGTGCCTCAACCCTCTGGGCCACCATGTTGGTGCAAAATGGTTTTGATCACTATTTATGTTAGCCACGTGTTACTAGTCTGTAACACATGGCTAACTATGGAAACCAGTTATGATATACAGCCTTATTTGATAGGTGGAATAGCCCCTTATGTGGATGCACGGAACATACTCATATTACATGACCGAGGTACAGTATACATTGTTCTGGGGCATCCAGCATCACTATGCTCCCTAGTGATGTGCTTCAACTCTGGAACATACACCATGACATGTTGTACTACTTATTTATGGTACAGTGCTTGATAACATTTAATATAATTTTATTGCTACTGTCCATTTCATTTATTGCAAATTTGTTTTACAAAATAGGTGTGTAACATTGCAATGTCTGGATCTTCGGATTCTAGTGGTGATGAGCTTCCATCATATCATAGCAAAAGAAATCTTCAGCCATACATGTTTGAGCCAGAGTACCTCGACGGTGAGTCATCACATGAAAACAACCAGGTTGCAAACTCTTCAAACTCAGAATCCGAAGACAGTGATAGGGATGTGGACAAGCCAGGAGAGAGATCTGTGAACACTGATTGGTGCATGTATGGGTCATGTGAAGTCATGACACTGAGGGAGAAAGCATCTGTTGCCATGATATTGACGCTGTTGATGACAAGCGTCACGGTAATTTATGTTGCTAAATTGTACAGTCATTACTATATACTGATGTCATTCAAGTTACTGTACATATTGATTTGCCTAGCGGGCACGATGGCACTGAGGGTTGAGGCACTGGATGCCACTCCTCGTGTCACTCATTTAACCCATGTTCGGTGACGGAATTTGGTTGGCGGGTGTCAGCAGGGTAGGGACAGAACTGAGCATCTGGATGACAGTTATCTTCCCCCTGTTCCAGACTCAGGGTTTGTTCAGTGTCCTGGTTACCCCCGATGGAGTTCTGGACTGAGCCTGATGCCACAATGGCAGTTGAGCACTGGCATTGTTGCATGCCATATTGTGAGGGGAGAAAAAGGAAATACCCGAGATTGCTGGGTGAGGTGACAATTGTTCTCGGGGGGGGTGACCACCAGCACACTGTACCTATGCCACGATCCAGACCATACATCCTGTGGCTCCTTGGCCTCCTCATGTATGGGTGTGGCAGGAGAGGATGTGGATCCTTACAATCATGTCTCAATGGGGGATTAGGGTTCAGGCGAGTGATTCAGGGGAATGTAGACTTAGCCGTCATGTGAGAATCCACGGGCTACCAGATGAATAAATGTAGTTGAAAAACTAACAAATAAGTAATGAATCTTGTTTTACAGATGCTCAATGAGTGATGCACACATCTGGTTTTAAGAATGTCTGCCTTGACAATGAAGTCCTCTGGTGTGTCCTGGTGCACCTTCAGAAATTCGGCATGATATTTTTGAGGATCCCATCCACAATAGGTAAGTTCCATGACATGAGAAATATGTTACTATTGCATAATTTCATCAGTAAATGTCAGTATCATGACACCTGTGGTGCCAGCTCTTGCTACCTCAAACACCATGGTTCATGAATGAGCCCTGCTACTTTGAGGACAGCTGGATTGGTGGGTGATGAGCATCCCAGGGACCGCTTGCCTATGCCAGTGACTGCAGTTGTTCAAAGGGTGGTGCTTAAGTGCCACAAGGTGGAGACCTGGTGCATGTCAATCGCACTGCGATGGCACGGGGGAAGATGAATCTCAAGTCAGCATGATAGCGGTTAGCACACGGTGTGGTCTCGTCAACCTCAGACGGTAAGTAATGGCCTATGGTATGTTGCGTGCAGGTGGGTGCACATGGGGCAGTTCGGGATGGAGGAGGAGTGGTAGATGATGGTGTTTTTTTTTTATTTTGCAAGAATAAAGAAAATGGAATGGGTACAGTTTTCTTTCTATTATGTACACATTTATTTTTTTACTGATTTATGCAAACTAGTGTTGGTTCCCATTGTCACACAATGGTGGGTTGTTGATGCTGACATGGGTATTTGGCACCCAGAAGTTAGCATGATAAATGGATGTCTTTTGGGTTGTGGGTGCATCCTAGTGTGGTAAAAATAACAAAAGGCATTTTTTCTGAAGGTGTCTGTCGGTGTGTGGTGAATACTGCGGGGTGGAGAGCATACGTCACTGTGCACTGAGAGGGTTTCATTTTTGCTGGGTGGTGGGATGTGAGTGTTTAGGACAATACACTGAGTGACAGAACCAGAGTGCAGTGAGGCAATGTGCATGTCTGCAAAAGTGAGCACCAGGACCTCTGGTAGCTCCTTCAGCAACAGTTTGTTAACTCCATCTGGACTTTTGTGCCTAGTTCACCGTTGGTGTCCCTAATGCCTCATGCACAGTAACTTATAGAGAATACTGCATGGGTAACTATACAGAACCAGTGTGTTCTGCCACAGAGGGAAACTGATTCCTTCAGATCTCGAGAGCAAAGCTCGAGAGGTCAATAGGAATCAGAATCCCAATGCAGTAAAACGCACTGGTTGTGCATACAGTTGCTCGTCCTGTATTTTTTATAGTGTATAGTACTGTGCGAAAAATGTCTATTGTGACTTCTCTTGCTTTCAAAATGAAACTGAGTCATGCAGTCTCTAGAGGTTGTAGAATGCTGGTGTACCACAGTATGGTATTACAGCATTCCATGACATTGGAACTGTGGTAAACAGCATTTTGAAATGGATGGAATTCTATACAGAACAACACTCCACTATGCACTATATGTTATTTACACATCTGTCACCCATGCACCTCTGTTCATACTTTCTCTCCCACCTTGTGTATCTTCAACCACTGTTCTACATCCAAAATAATGAGCAGACTTATCTTTTACAACCATCACAGTTCTGCTTCATTTTTCTGTACACACCTCTTCTACATTACCATACCCTATTTTTTTTTTGTATCACACTTTTTCCACCTTGTTGAGGTCCAAACGTTGAGTCATTGAGCTGCCGGCTTGACCCACCCTGAGGTCAACAGGCTCACTCACATGACAGGGTGCCGGTATGGCCATTCACAAACTCACTGTGAGGCCCCACTATTCCTTACCATGCCATGCCAAGATTGCCACCCAACCACAGCACCACTGGACTGTGGACGTGCAATGACACCCACACACTGCATGCCAATGTGTGCCTCACCCATGAGTGCCTCAGCGGAACAAGTTCCCCCAGTCATGACCATGTGATGATACAGCCTGGTGCATTCCCTCTGCCCTCCTCATGTTTAGGATAGCAGTCTACGGATGCTCAATCCTAAACCTCCCCTACCAACTCCTGAGAACACATGCTCATTCCCAAACCCGGGTCACTGACGTGGCACAAACTGTGCCATGCAGTGCCTCAACCATCAGCATCACCGGGCTGGTGACCATACCCTATCTGTAATTGCATGGCATTGAACCAATTGCTTCCCTCACCCCCCTCATTATGTTTTCTGTATTTCCAGGACTTATTGCTGGGCAGCATAAACACAATTCACGCATTGGATTCACCAACCCCTGGGCAAGAAAGTACACTGTGTTATCCCAGCATGTGCTGTTTAGTAAATATGCCACCAGTTTCCAGAGGACTCTGGTCATTATGTAGGTTTTTATGAGGCTGACTAGCGAATGTTTTCATACTAAACTATTACAGACCATGTATGTGCATGTTACTCAACAGGTTGTGACATACCCACAGGTTGAAGTAGTGCAGGGGAATGCCATACTGCATCACATTTTGTTTTAACTCACAGATTTATTTGATGTAATCAATGGTATTGTTCATTTGATTGCTTCCTTCGTTACATATTAACGTGAACATCCAGTAATAAAGACAAACAGTGTCATGAATTATTGTAAACATCAGTTTAGATAACATTTACTGAGTGAAGTTATAATGAACTGTGAGGCAGGTTTATACTTGATAAACCATTTGAGTGTTCTGTGCTTTGTAACTTGGTGACACAGCAACACTAAATTGAAAATAATGCATGTGTAGGTGTGTGATGTGCAGTTTTTTTACACACCCAAGGTGTGAGATAATATATAAATTTCAAGAACGAAGTTCAAGAGGTTTATATATTGTCACACAAGTGTAAAAATACACATCACCTATATGTTATTTTATAATAACTGCTAAGTAAACACAGCTCAGAGTTGTAGCATTATGTGCTTCCTGCATTGCTGATTTGACCTCTGTATGGGCTCCATGGCATGCTGATTGTTATGACAAGATGGTGAAAGTTCAGTTGCTTCTTCATTGCTTAAAGTAAAAAAAAAAAACATTAACGGTTCAATTTTCTGAGTCGGTAAATACCTTAGCATGGTACACACAACCTGACATGAGACAGTGTGAGAGAGAGGTACCCCCCCTTTAGTACTTTTTTGTTTTGTTGGTAGTTATTAATTTGGTTGCTGCAGGCGTCCTGAAAGAGTTTGGATTGTATATTATGTCTTGTCTGCTGGTGTTCGTCTTGTCCATTGGGCTGACCACCCATAAATTTGTGTGTTTGTTATTTGTTGTTTATCCCCCCTTCCTTTGTACACTTCGGATCTCTTTTTATTCTTCCTGTAAGATTATAATTCAGAAGGCAACCACTAAAGCAATAATAATAAAAGAACTAGAGTAAATATAAGCTGGTGAAAGTTTGTGACAAATACTATCACCCAGTGAAAGAAACGGAATTAATGTTGGTTAAAATTCCCCCCCCCCCGACGTCCAGGCATATTCAAGTGGTTAAAGAAGTAAAGACTTTGCGATAGTACCGAGCTACAGTAAGGTACAGCTCAAACGCTGCACTATAAAGTAAAATCACTGTAGTTTTATTTGCCTGTAATTTCATTCTTTTGTGCACCTTAGGAGAAATAAAGAATAGCATCATATCCTTCCAGCAGGGTATTCCTGGTGATAATCCTGGGCAGTCGGGGGCTAATGAAATACCATACCGTAGTTCCCAGGTAAAGACATGCCCGTTCTGTGCTGTTTTGCGGTCAGACTGGAAAATAGATTAGCAGCCTGTAAATGAAGAAGGTTTGTTTGTATGCGAATATCATTATATCTGGCAGTCCCTGGAGGCTAATCTTTACACGTAGAATAATTTTTAAAAGAAATGGAAGTGGTACCCGTTTGTTAAAGTTGGTGACTGAGCCTTGTACGGTAGTGCGAGTTTAGTACAGTATTGAACTGCCGCTCAAACACTCACACTATCCCAAAGGAATACCTTAGCTTAAAATAAGGGCGTTTTATTTGAAAATGCAAATAAAAATGATTCACGTGAGGTTGGCTTACCTCCTCTTCCCTTTGAAAGGAATATTTGAGCAAAAGTTACGCTCTCCTTTTAAGAGGATAATTTTAGTTTATGTTAGCAGAACCCTGTGGTACCGAGTGTTTTCTCCCTTCCTTTTGCAGCATTTCTTATGAGCCGGCTGGCCACAGTTTCCTTTCTTTTATCTCCCTACAAGAGGACAACCCTTCTATGACCTTCTGGGAATATTAAAATGTAAAAGTAGATAATAATGTTAAAACAATTGATAAGATTTGGATATACTGTAAACATGTTAATTTGTGTGTGTAAAATAAATTAAAAGCCTTTTTTGAGATTATTTAATCAATTGGTAATATTAAAGGCAGAGTTATTAGGTCACATGTTTTGGGGCTGCTATTTAAGATGACTGCCTAGTGAAATCAAACAGAGTGGAGGAGGGTGCGAAGCTAACAACACCCTGTCCTGAGTTAGTGAGTTCTAGCTCTGAATTGTGATTCTTGATTTCTATATCTTGTTTTGTTATTTTGTCGTTACTAGTCCGCTATATAAAATAAATATACATTTTTGGTTACTGCTAATCTTGTCCGAGTGCCTTACTATCCCACACCAGCTCACAGACAATAAAAGTCATATCAACTTGCAGGTTGATAGGACTTTTTACAAGTGTCAAAAACAGGTTGATATTGGGGGTCACCAGTTATTATAATATGTTTCACTGTATATGCCTTATTACAATGTGAGCTGAGAACACTACAGTTCAGCCTTATTAAATCGTGATACATGTTGCTTAATCAAGTCTGAGTTTTCTGGCTGAGGGATTTCAGCAATGTTCTTTGGTACCTGTTTTTGTTTCAGAGGAGTTGGTGGATAGTTTTCGTTCCTTCTCTCTGTCAAGTCACTGATCATCTTTTTCAGGTAATCGTACTTCTTGCTTTCCTGAATTGGCTTTGTAACCCAGGCTTTTTTGCTTTTTGGGTAGACCACTTTATATCTGTCTTTGCCACACTGGTCCACATCCATTGGTCATGACACATTGTTATTGTGGTCCATGGCTGCCAGTTGATGTCTTGCCACCATACCTTGATGGGTGAAGTGATGCCTCTTGGGGCAATACTTCACTACAAGGGAATGATAAACCTCCAGCTCACCAGTGTTACAGAACATGGTCACCTTTCCAAGATGTTTCATAAACTTTTTATTGAATAGTGTTTTCTTCAAAGCATTGTGAGCAGACAAATGTGGTTTCAACCAGATTTTTGTTCTTCTGTTCTTCTCTTGTTAGCTTGGTGTGGCAACATTTCTTGAATTTGTGGCTGTCTGACCAACTGTGTTTGTTCACTGAATGGTGATCCACCGAACTTACCATTTCTCTTAATTTTTGAGCATCATCTTCTTCACAATTGGCACAACTCCATCAGAAGTGGTTTGACACAGACTGAATCCATACTGCTAGTTGTGAATACTCCTTTTTCTTTGAAAGTACGAACAGTTCCTTCTTTAGCCACTTGTCTAGGTGCCACATGTCATACTGATGGTTAATGTTGTTGTTTGGTGTATACACTTTGTTCATAATGCTTGATATCTGTATGTGACGGTCAGTGGCAATTGTGCTGATGAGAGCTCCACACCCAATGAGGTAATCCAGTGATTGCGTGAAACCCTGTTTTTCCATGTTTGTGGAACACTTGACTTCCAAAACTTGAATTAGGGTGAAATCAACAATTTTCAATGAGTTCTGTTCCATAAGTGTATAAATGCCATATTTGGCAGAGAAACCTGGTGAATCGCAGCGCCCATTGCCACAAAGTACAAATAGCTCCTTTCCCGTCATGTCCTCAATTATTGTCTTCTGCTGTCTGACATATTCCTTGTTAATCATGGGAAATGAGTATTTACTTTGAATCTGTATGTGCGTGACACTGGAGATAAACTGAAAGTTCAGAAGATCAGCAAAAAAAAAAACTTAACTTATGGAATGAATTTCCACTGTAAGGAATAGCCTCACATTTTTCCAGGTTTCCAGATGTCATTTTTTTCCGAAGCGGTTGTGAGAACCATGTCCGGTAATGGCTATTGCTACAATACATTTTAATGGACAAAAGTGATCCCTGGGTGTTACTTGACATGTCTACTATTGGTGCACCACATGTCATGCATCTTTGTAACAATTCTTGTAATTTCCCAAACGACACAAGGAATTTGCGATTATCACTGATAGTACTGTCAGTGTTGTCTCCATCTACTGATGACTCATCACTGTCTGACTCCTTTGTGTGTGATGGTTTGTAGTCTGAATCTTTCTCATGGGGGTCACTGTAATCTTGATCTGAAACATCAGATTCCTCTTCTGTCACATCAGGCTGTACACATATTCTAGGTATATATAGAGATGGGTCAAACACAGTGGGGTATGAGTGGTCATTTGTGACTTTTTCAAAGCCACCTGTGAAATTGAACTCATATTCTGTCCACTGGCGCTGCTGGTCCTTAGAACACTGGTCCTTAACAGGTGACATCTCAATTTGAGTACCCACACTACAAAGCACTATAGTATGTGGGCAAACAGGGCAGATGCATTCATCCTGAAAATAGAATGACAAAGTGACTATCATTCATGTCAATAGTTTACCTGTATCTAACCTCATAAAACTGTGTTGCATTGAAATCCCTACTGTTGTAGATGTAAGCTGTATCTCAATGTCTTCCATGGTTACTGACATGTCAAAATCTGTTACCACTGGGATGTCCATTGGGTCATCTGCGCTGCCATTAAAAGTAGTGATAGTGCTACATGAATTCAGTGCTTGATCAACTACCTGCATATGGAGAAAGGAAAGTATTGTATTCATGTATCGATGGATGACACGTGACTTACAGATCAGTTAGAATTATCCCATGAAATAAAAGTATCTATTGGTGAATTTTCAGCAAGCTGTATCAACACATTATCCCAACTGTTGGTAGTACAACAGAAAATGTGATTCTACATCCTGCTATCACCAATGTACCCAATTATTTCTTGATAGTGTATAGTGGAGTGTTTTCTGTATAGAATTCCATCCCTTTCAAAATGTTGTTCTACTACAGTTCCAAGGTCATGGAATGCTGCTGTTCCCTACTGTGGTACAACAGCATTCTACAACATATAGAGACTGCATGAGTCAGTTTCAATTTGAAAGCAAAAGAACTGACAAAACACATTTTTCACTTGGTTCTATACACTATAAACAATGCTGGATGAGCAACTCTATGCACAATCAGTGTGTTCTTCCATCTTGGGGTTCTGATTCCTATGGACTCTCGAGCTTTGCACTCAAGGTCAGAGGGAATCAGAATTGTTCTGTTGCACAATACACTGGTTCTGCATAATCACCCATCCATTAAACTCAATGTTCAGTATTTCAACAAAACAATATTAAACAGCAGTTGGAATCTTCTTACACCAGCGTTGAGACACCAAACATGAAATAAATAGGCAGTTTCTACTGACCTTCCCCAAATTTGTGATTAAAAAAACTCAAAATAATAGATTGGTTATAGTGAATTACAAGACTGTAACTCCATCGAGGGCTTCTGGGGACATAGATAGACTCAAGAGTGAAGCTCAAGAGGTTTCTATGCTCCATGAAGCCCGAGATGGAATTGAAGACAAGTAAGTCACTGTAACCTATTTTTTTGGGGGGTGAAATATGGATGAAAGAAAGTGGCTATCCAGGTCTCTATGATGTCATCAACCCTATTGATGTGTTATTGGCAGTGGGTTATTGGGACTGGACTGTGGTATTAATGGAAAGCTGGTGTGTATTACAATACTTTTTTCACATAATTTTCTAGTCTATTATTTTAGTGGTCCATATATTACTACGTTTTTCTTGATGGTGACCTCATATGATGTGTCACACTATGGCAGTGTGTGCCACAGTACTGCTGCATATGTTGCATCCTGCGTTGCCACGGTTTAAAAATGGAAGGCATGCCAAACCATCCCTCTGTGCCAACAGACCACAAAACTGAACAGATCCAGTATTGTCAAATACAATACATGAGTAATAACTTACCTCTCTGTGTCATTTCATCTCTGTTCATCACTCACTGCATTCCCTCTTCTTCATGGTTGGTGGTGCACTATGAGAGAGTATGCTTGGCACAGCATCAGATTTTAGTATTGGTGGTCTTTTCAGATTCAGAAGCTCTGCCTGTTAATTATTAATCCAGAAAATAAAAAATAAGTAGCTGACAGTGATCACTGCTTGAAACTATGGTCAGAAAATAACATCATGATACTCACAAAACATCATGTCGTCAGTAATGGAGGTCTTTACTGTTGTCTGCAGTGTGAGTCAATGTTCATTTGTTGTCATCTTGATAGCTATGTTATGATAATGTTGTAGGCGAAAATTGCATCTGTACCGAGGTCTCATGAAGCTTATGGTGTTGCGTTGCTGTTTTCTGTTTCATCCTTTTTGTTCAAAATTCTGATTATGCATGGTTCTGTCAGTACGAATAAACATCATGTAGTTAAACAAATGTATGTCCGCCGGGTAACAATTGCATGGAACACAGTACTAATGGGTGATATTAAGTCTCCGAACCTGTATAGGTGATCCTGCCAGCAGTACATATTACTTGTGAGGACACGCAGGCAATACTGCTTGCTGTACTGGCACAAGTATATTAAACCACTATTTCCAACTATGGTAATAGGTGAAAAGGCTTAGAAGCACAGATCTTGTACTATTTTCATGTAAAACAGTGTCTTGAGATTCCACCAGGGAGATATAATTGGCACCTTGATATTTTTACGAGTCCACACAGCTTGAAATATTCTGGTTTATTGTCCAATACTGTACATCTGTGATGTTATTGAAATGTCTGTCATCGAAACACATTCAAATTACATACAGTGGAATCCGCTTAAATGCACACCCGCTTTGCACAGTGAAAATGTGCATTTAAGCGGAATATGCATTTACCCGAAATTAGCATTTTTTGTCATTGCTGTACTTTATTAAAGACCCAGGACATGCTTAGCGTATACACTTTTATTTCCCAGCAAGTTTCCAGCAAGGTTTAAAACAAACTCAGTGATATATTGAGGATATTAAGGGTACTGTACACTGTACATTGATTTAAAATACTTTAAGTAAATGTACTTTAAGTAAATGCATTTTAAAAAACGATCGTAAATAAATCACAATTCTGATTCATCCCTAATGTTTGCTGTGCCAAAGAAAGAGGTAATTTGGCTGTGCTTTCTGTTTTTTTAGGGCAAGCTGAGTTAGGTAGTGCATGAATTCAAAAAAATCTAGTAAGGTCCCGGTTTTCTCTCACCGTTACAAACGATCCTATCTTGTCCATACACCGTAGTGCTTCAAACATTGTTACCTTTTGTTCGGTATTTAGGAGTTCCAAACACTGGAGTATGGATATTTTCTAGCCAGTTGTGAGAGTAAACTTTTTGATCCATGCTGCTACTATGGGGTGAGTGAATGCATAAGGAGGGCAATGTGTTCGATACAGCAGCATCACACTGTTAACTGCATTAACTCTGTAATTAACTATGTACTTATCTGTGTCAAAGAACATGTGCATTGCAGTTTAAAAAATGTGCACTTAACAGGTGTTAATTACATTACCAGAGATGTGTGAATGATATATATTACAGTGTACTTAGCCGAAATGTACTCTTATCTGACGTGTGTTTAAGTGACCTATTTAACACTACAGGTATAGGAAAAAAAATGGGAAACAAGAAAGTTGTGCATTAAAACGAAATGTGCACTTATCTGAAGTGCACTTAAGTGGAATCCACTGTACTTACCTTTCTGGTATGATATATGAGTATGTACATACATATCTGCATTTCTGTCTCCTACTCTCTCTCTCTCTCTATCACATATATATACATATATAGATATACATACTGGGCCAGATATTCAAAAGGGTTGCGCCATGCACAATAGGATTGCTCCAGCGCAAGTCCGAAAATGCGCCATTCTGAGATATTAAGCGGGAGGCAGATGCACCCCCCAAATCACGCTGAGCAAGAGCGCAATGATAATGAATGCATGTGCAACTGAAGGGGGAGGAACAATGCATAAATGGCGCAGTGAAATATTTAACAATAAGCGCCAGGCGCAATAGGGGAGCAAGCGGAAGTTGCGCGATAGCGGAAATGAGCCAAAATAAAAAGGAACAAGGGAGAGGCACAAGAATGCTACAGGGAAGGCACATGTGGCTGAATTCTAGGCAGACACACAGGGCAGGACAGACACACAGGGCAGGACTGAGAAGGGCACCCTGAACCCACAGGCACAGGGAAGGTGTGGGGAGCCAAAGCCAAACAGAGTGCAGAAGGGGGAAGTGCCACACAGCACTGAGGCCACCAGATGAAGGTGTTTCCAGTGCAAGGGAAGTAGCAGCCAGGACAGCGGAAGGAACAAAGAAACAGCTGCCGGGGGGGGAACACAAGCCAGGGACATGGCCAGTGCCACCATCCAGATGAAGGCAGTAATGAGGGGGTGAGAAGGCAGGCAGCAGGGGGGCGCGGCCGTGGAAGGGCCCATCGGCGGTATACCCCCAAGAGGCAGTACCGAGCCCACACCAGCTTCGAGCTGTACACCGATACCAAGATTGTGGGCCGTTACTGCCTGAATTGGGCCATTCTGAAGCAGCTCTGTGAGCTGTGCAGTGATGTGATGCAGGCACCCACACGACGGAGCCATGTTCTATCAGTGGAGACAAAAGTGACAGCTTGCATATGCCTGCTCACCACGGGTACCTTCCTGAGACCAACAGGGGACACCACAGGCATAACCCAGTCAGCCGCATCATGCCACCTCACCCAATTCCTCAGCACACTGCTGCCACATGCTGCAGAGTACATCCATTTCCCCAGCACACTGGCAGAGTGCACAGCAAACATATAGGAGTTCCACAGGGTAGCACGTATGCCTGGCATGCTAGGGGCAATAGGCTGCACCCATGTGGCCATCCACACACCACCTGGCCCTGAAGGCCGCATATATCAATCAGAAGGGCTATGCAAGCATCAACTGCCAGGTGGTGTGCGATGCCAGGGGGCGCATAATCAATGTCTGTGCCACGCACCCTTGGGGAGCACATGATGCCTTCATCTGGCATCAGTCAGCACTGTGCCACAGATTCCAGAGTGGGGACATCCCCACTGGCCACTTAGTGGCTGAGTATGCAAACCACGCAGAAAAACATAGAGCTTGGGAGGGGCATGGTCAGACGTGACAAGGGTATTGGCCTAGATAGCCCAAGGCAGGATTATGCTGCTCATCAAACTAACCTCCACCCTCTACACACAGGTGACAGTGGATACCCACTCTATCCCTCACTGATCACACCATACCAGCGGCCCATGACCCCATTGCAGCAACGCTACAATGAGGCACATGCCACCACACGCAATGTCATTGAGCAGCTGTTTGGGATGCTGAAGGCAAGTTTCCGTTGCCTGGACACATCTGGCGGTGCCCTACAGTACAGCCCCTCAAAGGCCTGCAGGCTATTCCTGGCCTGTTGCATCCTGCACAACATGGTCAATGACTGTGGGATAGCTGTACAGGTCAAAGAGGGGGGGCAGCGATGGGGATGATGAGGACACTGGTGAAGATGGTGATAGGCATCCCCCCCTTGGGCGATGGGACCTCCGACTGCTCCGGCTTGCACAGCTGCACCGGGACACCATCACAGAGGAGCACTTCAGCCAACCCAGATAAGTCACAGGGCCATGTGCAGCCACCAGTGACAAAGGCACAACCCACAAACATGCATGGATACACACCAGGGTTGCATGCTGTCAAGGGAAGTGGCCGAGCATGGAACCGCACACACCGCCAGGGATGGGCGAGGTCTAACATGGCACGTGGTCATTCACACACACATGCCTCACAAGACATGCACAAAGAGTAGGAGGCATGGTGACCCAGACCGCCACCCCTAGCCACACACACATCCACAGACCACCACGCCCACTGCCTGTCATTGTGCATGTGTCAGACACTGGGCACTGTTGCACAGTGGTGTACAGCACAACACAGGCATCATCATGCATATGCCACAGTGGACAGCAGCCAGGAGGGTGTGCAGATGGAATGTGTGTGTGCGTGCAGGACCAGGTACCCCACCCATGCATTGCCCACTGAATGACACAATGCACACAGGGCAGCATCAGACAGTAGCCATGCTGGGAGACAGGTCAGTCACGCGCCACAGTGCCACGGCTGCCACGGATGTGTGGGCAGCCCCACCGAGACCCGCTAGCAGTGACAGGCTGACCACTGGCCTTATGGGGTGGCACTGATGGTCCTCCAGGGCTTCCACTGCATGAACATGACCGTGCTCACGCAGGGGTCTGCAGCACACCAAACATGCCTGTGCCAGGCATGCTCGGGATGCCCACCGCTGATCCCGGTGTTGACACAGATGGTGTCGCACGATGCCAGGAATGGGGGGTGGACATTGCACTGCACAGTGTCTGCGACCCATGGGCAAATAACTGTGTGCTCATTGTGGCCATGACAGCTGTGAATCCCAGTGTCTGCCTGTCAATGGCAGCGGTCACATCTTCCCCCAACTGGTTCATACCTGCCAGGAGTAGAGTGTTGCCTCTGCTGTGCCGCTACTCTGCCTGGCATAGAGCCGCACTCAGTGCATCCACCGCCATCACAAGCTGCATCTGCTAATTGAATGATGCTTGCAGTACGCGGGTGTGCTCATCTAAGAGGTCATGTGCCTGATCGGCATGCTGTCCCTCATGGTGTTCCCTGATGGTCATCACTCCTTGAGGGTGGGCGCTGCACACCAGGGCCAGGCCTGGGCATGTCCACAGGTGGTGCACTGATGCCACCCCCTGACACTGTATCCCCATGGCCATTGGCTGACTTCTGATACTGCCCCTCTGGCTGCCGCTCTCCAGGGCTCAATGGTGCTGCTCAGTGGCCGCAACAGTCCCACTGTCCTGGACACACACCAGTGCTGCCCCACTGGTGCAGACAGGCATGGGTTGGGACTGTGATGTCACACAGGCCTCCATGGTGGCACCACCCACAGCCATGGCCGTGATGTCACCTGCTGTGTGGCCATCTTGTGGCCCAAATGTCTCATTGCCCATGATGTTAGCTCCATCATCATCGGTGCCAGATCTGGCACCAGTCCAAGTCTCAGCATGCTGGCATACATGGATGCTGGAATGCTGGGACACAGGCAGGGCCTCCACTGCACCTGCTCCACCATCAGTCTGGATGTCCAGGCAGGCCCATTGTTGCCCTGACCCCCGTATACCTGTGGAGGTGGATGGGCCCTCCTCCATCTCCATGTTACTGCCCACAGTGGAGAAGCCTGCCACCACTGACCAAAGTAGATGCTCAGGATCTGTAAGGGAAAAACAGTAGCATTACTGCATGTGACCTACCCTGTCCCCCAATCAACAGACCATGACCTACCATGCAGTGACGGGCTACCACCCATCTGGAATCCACCTCCCAGAACATCCTCAATGGTGCAACGCTGCATGCTGCCAGCAACCCACTCTTCCTGTGGGGTCAGGCGTTGCATCTCCGGCTGTCCCCCACAAGTCACAGACCATGCTTCCCTGATGGCAGCAACCTTCTCTTTAATTCTCCACCTGTCTGTGCCCATCTTCTTTTTCCACTCCTGCACAAAGCGCTGGTGGCTGTCATGCAGGTTGACAGCACACGCCACCTCCTCCCATGCAGCAGCATGGGCCTGTGGTGTTCCCTGGCATCTGCTGAGCAGCGGCTCCTGGTTGAGGTAGGCCTCAAACAGGGCATCTGTCTCTGCCTTTGTGAAGTTTGGCCTCCTCTTCCTCCCACGTCTCTGTTCCTCTTCCACCACCTCACAATCGGTCATGATTCATCCTGTAAGAATGACAGGTGTTACCTGTGACTATGCAGTCCCATGCCTGTCCCAAACACCACAGTCCACACTCCCAAACAGCATGCAACTCACAGCAATAGACTGCAGTAACCGACTATGGCCAGTGCAGGCCAATGTCGCATTTTTATAGTGCAACCCATGCAGATGAGGCGAGGTGCATCTTTATGTGGATGCAAATGCAGTGATTGCTCCATTGAATAGCTGATTAGATGATTTGCATATGCTGGCTGAATATCGCGCAGTTGCGCTTTGTGCAATTGTGTTGAACTTGCTGAGCAAAGGGCACAGTTCTGTGACATGCGCAGTACACACCTAACTGCCCATGCCCGGGTTGATGATGCAGGTGCCTACCATGCTGCTGACGTGCTGTGCATGGGAGGCAATGCAGGGCACGGCAACCATTGTGCTAGTGGTGCTACAGTGCTGTTCACATACTGTATATGGTGCTGTGGCACTGGGGCATTGTAGGTGCACTAGGGCAACAGTGCTGTAGGCCACTACAGAAGGTGGCACACAGGCACCCAATCGTGCTACATGCACTGGGTTCCAATCGCGCTGTGGCTGTCCATGCGCCAGAGACCCTTGACCCTGTGTCTGACCTTTGCCCCCTAGGTGCCATGCATCAGGCATGGGTGCACCACTATCGTGCTGTTCGGTGACAGTGTGATAGGGAATGGCAGCACTGTACTGTGCAGCATCTGCACATGGCAGGACCGCATGCCTAGTGCCATTTTGATTCCACCACACTGAAGAGATGGCCGGAGGCATGTGGTAATGTGAGCCAGTTGAGCCAGCCAACTTGATGGCAATAGTTAAGCCCCATGCTGGGGCATTGTATGGAGATGCACCCCTGGACAGGGCCAGAAGTGCGCTGTGGTAGGAGGTGGCCGATGTCCTGGAGGAGGCCACCGGTATGGGGTGCATGGCAGAGCAGTGTCACCATCGTTATGGGCACCTGAGGTGCAGGGACCCAGACCTGCTTGCCCACCTGCAGGCACATGCCAGGAGGGGCATGGTGCCACAGCCAGGTAGGTGCCACATCCATACACCATTATCATCCATACCGGTATCACGGTTGCATGTGTCCGGCACATGGGGGGGCATCCGGTGTTGGCCGTGGTGGTGGTATCGGGGTGTGGGGGTGGATGGGTATGGCTGTGTGGGATTGCACACACATGGGGGTGGGGGGACTTTGCTACCAGATTGTACTGATGTTCCTCTCTCCATGTTTGCACCTTTGGGCCCAAAGAACGTCAGTAGGCCAAAGAACGGAGGTGTCACCTGGAGAACCAGCAGGGCAGGAGGGATAATGGTGGTCAGCGGTGCGTGGACCAGTCTGATGATGGTGAGTACCTCACATCCATGATTACTATTGCATGCTGTATAACTGGGCCGGCAGCGGGGCATGGCCACCATCCACTGACACCACTGCCATGCATGCAACTTGTTATAGTCAGCTCTGTCCAGTGGCACTGCATGTCTGGGAGTGCATCAATGGTGGTCCATGTGTGCACTGGGCACATGGCTAGGGCCCCTACTTTTCTGCAGCACAGTGGGACCAAGTTCTGCGGCAAGACTACCATTTGCCACAGAACTTCTGCGGCGGTGGTTTGTAATTTCTGCGGAAGTTCTGCAGCACTAACAAACTACCACATCACAGTGACAGCTTGTCATCCTGGCTTCACTTTCATGGCAGTTTTTATAGCAATCAGGATGGTGGAAAGCACAGTAACACTAGTTCAAAAAATAACAGACTTATAAAAATTATTTTATGCCTAAAAAAGCAAAACAAATGTCTCTCCCTTAAGGTCCTAGCCTGTTGCATAAATGACATACACAGAGGATCTTGTGTGATAAATAAGGTATTTGTATATGCATGCTATCTATCCCACTAATGAGGTTTCCACTGCCTATCACTTATATTTGTATGTGCTTACACCACTCAAGAGGTTCCCACTGTGTATCACTTATGTATTTTTATGTAATCTGTAACATACATACAAATGTGTGTGTGTGTGTGTGTGTGTGTGGTGAGAGAGACAGAGATACTGTATGTGTGTGTGTGTGTGTGTGTGTGTGTATATATATATATATTTTCATTTCCATGAACTTGCATCCTCATTCATACAGGGCCCATTAGAAATGGAATAGAGGAATTATTGCAAAACTCATTTTTGATGTCAACCTGCTTTCCCTGACACACTGCGTAACACCATCAGTCCATGACATGCATGTAAACCGATTGTAAGCAAGAGCTCTCCAGACCAGCACAATGTGTCCACCATGTGACGGAACACTGCACCATACCTTCCCAGGCTCCGAGCAATGATGTGTTCCACCAATCCTTGTGCTGCCCAGCCAGCTCCCAGAGCTAATCTCTGAACCTGAGTTGCCGGCACAGAAACACAGCATGCTACCCTCTGGCCCAACAGCTGTCCCTGCACACAACATTTCTCCATAACTTTTAGGTGATTCTATCAACCAATGACAATATGTAATCAATAACCCTGGCAAAAATGCATACAGTGCAATTATTTATTTAGCAGGTATATTCTTTCAACAGGTCTACACATTATTATATTCCACTTTTCTGGGCATAATTACTTTATTTTTCTTAAAAATGACAGTTAAATTCATTTTACCAGTTATTCATTTCAGATGGCATCTCTATACCTTAAAGGCACAAATAGGTTTGTACAAAGTGAGTATGGACTTAACAGGTCTGTGCTATTGACAAGGTTTTGTTTAAGTTGGCCTAGTGCAATAATGTAAGACTGCAAATTGTATTAGGCTGTAGTGCAAGTTGAGCAAATATCACCATGCCTGGTGTGCAGTGCCACCGTCTCTGGCAGTGGGAGCTGTGGTAGATAAGTTACTGTTCATTTCCGTTGCAGATTGCAGCCATTTCATTAGCTAATGTATGATGTTATAGCAATGATAATATCACATTCTGAGCATATAGGGGGTTTAGGATAAAAAGAGGGGAAGGGAACCAGATTCTATGGAAAAACAGAAATATTAATAAAAAATCAACAAGAAGAGTGAATTCTGCGGCACCGCAGAAGTTCTGCGGTAGATTGCAAGTTCTGCGCAAAATTCTGCAGCCGCAGAATTCTAGGGGCCTTGCACATGGCTCTAGCACTGCCTTCACACCGCATAGCCAAGTCACTATACGGCCTTGGTGGTGCTGTGCAGGACATGGGCCATGGGTGTGTGCAGTGGTCCACATGGCTGTGGCTGCCTGGGTAGGCAGGTCTTGTGGACACGGTCACTGTGGGTGGTCGCACACCATCACAGAGGTGTGGCACATGGCTGTATACCATGCACACTGGGTGGGCTGCAGGGGGGTTGGACAGTCACACTTATTGACTCTGCTCCCTTGTCCTAGGTGGACAGTGACTCCAGGTGATAGAGAGGGGTGTTCTGGAGCTGCTCCAGGTGGCAAGGGAGACACTGGAGCTGCTACAGAGGATCCACCGCCATGGGGTGAGGAGGAGGAGGAGGAGCGGCAGATGTCAGCACCATGTGGAGGAGGACCAGGGTGCACATTAATGTCTCCATGCCCCTACTACCACCTTCCTCCCTTTGACCCACCCTCACACCCCTTTTTCCCTCTCCCATATGTTCACCCCTGCCCTTTACCCACCCCCACCTGTTATGTGATCCTTTCCCCCCTCTTGTAAATAGTTGTATATAGGTTGTGTTACTTCTTTTAACTATAAGCATTTTGTTATGACAACTGGGGTGGTCTCTGATTTGCAGCGGGCTACAGGTGCTCAGCTGCAGTGGTGTGCATGGTGTCAGGGGTTGTGCATGCATGGACGTGTGTGTGTGTGTGTGTGTGTGTGTGTGTGTGCAGAGGTGAACCACCTATGGTGTTGGCAGGGGGATCAGTCACTGTCTGTGCTTTGTGTGTTGTACTCTGTGCACTGGATGCCTATGTGCAGTGGTCCATGGGGCCTGCACTGTGTGCATGGCACCCCTGTCAGACCGTCCATGGCCTGTGCAGCTGACACCCTTGCATGTCTGTTATATGCATGTCTGCTGGCATGTCAGTGGTGGCTGTCCATGCTGGATAACAACTGTACCCGGCACAATGCCAGGTTGCCTTCCATCACCAGTATGGTGCACTTCTTCCTTCGGTGGCACTGTGGCCTCCACTGTTGTTGTCCCCCCCATGCTGTCACTTGTGTCTGTTGCAGGGGATGTGCTCCAGTGTCTTTCACCTGTGCTTCGGCAGCATGCTGGTGGCATACAGCTTCATGGTGCCTGCGCAGGGTGACTGGCACACCTCTGCAATGTAGGGGTGCTGGCCATGTGTACACATCAGTAGTGGCCACATGCCAGTGGCTTGGTTGACCCGCTACTGTGTGCCTGTGTTGGTGTGCCCTTGGGTATGGGTGGGTGTTTGTCCATGCACTGTGTTGCATCCTGTGTGGTGCATGCTTCCATGCTACACTGTGAGTGTCTGTGCTGGCTGTTGTGGCCAGCGCTGGGACAGGATGTGTCCTTGGGAGGGTGTGCAGGATGCTGTACTGCTGGAGGTGGGGTCCGGGTCATGCCCTTTCGCATGTGGGGTACCTCGTGTGGCAACGCATGGTCGGTCTCTCAGCTGTACCTCGGGGTGGATGTGCAGGGTGGCACTGTGTATGCTGTTGTTGCACTGCTGTCTGCTGCCACCTGCAGCAGGGTGCACATGGTGGGGATGCATTGCATGGCTCTGTGGTGCACAGGGTTGCATTATCACAGTGGGGGTGGTGGCATGCATAGGGTGTCCTGCACTTTTGGGTGCTACTCCTGGGAAGAGTGTATGGTGATTGTGGTGCAGGGTGTGCTCTTCATTGGTGGGATGGGGTGCCATTGGGTGATCGGCCCTCCTTGTGTGCTGGTCACAGCTTGCCAGGGGGTTTGCTGGGGCACCATGGCCCGGCTGTGAGTTGGTTGCTGGTATCCATGGGCCAGTGGTTATTCCAGCTGTCACCCAGTTGTGCAGTGCATGGGGTGTGGGAGACGATGTCTGCTCTGCTGTGTGCTCTTCTGCCCATCTGTGGCATGGGTGGTGGGCCCCTGCATCCCTGGTTGTGCTGTTGCATTGCTGCCCCGCTGCCGGGGGTGTCCTTGGTTGCACTATGGCGCATCTGGACTGCTCCACTGAGCATCCCTTGTTGCACTATGGTGCATCAGATATGCTCAGCTTCACATCCCTAGTTGTGCTATGGCACTGGTGGTGCTATATTCAGTTGTCAGCCCTAGGAGCATCTTGGCCTGTGCAGTTTTTGAATATCACGCTTCTTGTGCATGGGCGCAGTAGATTTGCGCTTGCTCCTGCTGTTGCACAATTTTTGGGTGCAGTTTGAATATCTGGCCCACTATATATATATATATCGACACACACATATATACATGTGTACAGACATATATATCTATATCTATATCTATATCTATATCTATATCTATATCTATATCTATATCTATATCTATATCTATATAGTGGCACAGTAGTGCCACTATAATTAGGGATGAGGAGCCATTTACATGTTAAACTCAAAATCTGCACCTTAATAACTATGCAACCATTTGATGGATTTGCCTGAAATTTAGAATACACGATCAAGAATCATACACCTTGGGATCTGCCAAGTTTCGTACCAGTCGCACTTACAGCCGTGGAGTTATTAAGCATGATCTGCACACGCATTTATGCTTTTCTGGAAGTTTACTGTTGTCTCTACAGGTCACACGGTTTGCGCAACCAGTCTGGAATCTTCAGGGAACATGTGGCCGGGGTCCCCGATGTGCCTTTTGAAGATTTTGTGAAAAAATATTAAATGGTTCAAAAGTTATTCAAAAAATTAGTTCCCATTATAAGTCAATGGGAAAAGTTAACAAAAAGTTCAACAGTGTCGCAAATGCAGTTTTTACTTTCGCAAATGGCCCTTTTACTGTCACAAATCCACCATTTTGTTTTCAGTTAGCGATCAGAAAAATGATTGGCATTTAAGATTGGGACCCTCTAGCAACCTAATTATTTTTGTATTTACCTAGTCGGACCCTGAGGATGCTAGCCATGTCTTTATTTTGGGGTAAAACACCCCAGAAATATGTTTTTCAAATTTCTGGAAAAAGTACTTTCGCAAAGTACTGTTGCATTTTCGCAAACTTCGACAGTACTTTTCTAGGCTCTGGGAAAATGACGGCAATTCTTTGGCATCCTGCTGCAAAAGAACAGTTTGGTGTTTTGGCCTGAAATTTGGAGGAAACGCAGCCAACATCTTACAGATGTGCATTCAGTGTTTTTTTGGAAAAAATATTACATGGCAGCAAAGTTACGGCACTCCAAAGTTGACACTTTTTCCCATAGGATAACATTATGGCATCCAACGCATTACAGGAATCTTTTGGCACCCTGCTTCAAAATAACGGTTTGATCTTTTGGGATGAAATTTGGAGGGAACACAGCCAACATCCCACATATGTGCCTTTTTGTAGTTTGGTGAAAAAATATTACAGGGAGCCAAAGTTATGGCACTCTGAACTTCTCTTTTCTTCCCATAGGATAACATTACAGCGTTTGCGTGCCTTTCGGGGCCCGTATCTCGGAAATGGTGCTAGATACTGACTTTTCGTCAATAAAGTACAAAATTAGCCAGGAAAGTCATAAATCATATGACTTTAAATTTTTTTTCTACACTACCGGTCAAAAGTTTTAGAACACCCCCATTTTTCAAGTTTTTATTGAAATTTAAGCAATTCCAAGTCCAGTGAATAACCTGAAATGGTACAAAGGTAAGCGGTAAACTGCTAGAGGTTAAAAAAAAGTTTAGATTGGCAAAACTGCTATAGAGAAATTGCAAAGAAAGCTAAGGTGTTAGTGAGTACAGTTTCCACACCATCAAAAGGCACTTGGAAACTGGAGGAAACTCTGACAGGAAGAGGTCTGGCAGACCCAAAGCCACAACAGAATCAGAAGACAAGTTTCTAAGAGTCAACAGCTTGCGTGATAGGTGGCTCACAGGACAACAGCACAGAGTGACTGGCACCCTGAACCAAAAGGGCTACCACAGCATTTTGCAGCGCCATGCAATACCCTCTGGTCTACGCCTAGTTGGGCAGGGGTTCATCCTACAGCAAGATAATGACCCAAAACATACCTCCAGGCTATGTCAGAACTACCTTGAGGAAAAGAACAAGATGGTAGGCTTCCAAATCATGGAATGGCCAGCACAGTCTCCAGACTTAAACCCCATCGAGCTGGTTTGGGATGAACTGGACAGAAGGGTGAAAGCAAAGCAACCTATAAGTGCAACACCTTTGTGGGAACTTCTGCAACAGTGTTGGGAAGAACTTCCTGAACAATATTTGATGTCCATTGTAGGAAGAATGCCACGAGTGTGTTCGGCGGTTACAGTATATCTGCAAAAGGTGGCTACTTTGATGAGTCAAAAATTTAGATTAAATTTTGTTAAACAAAATGATTCTATGATTTCTTTTTTATCTCCAATTGTTTATTTGTTCTATGCTTTAATTTCAGAGTGCATTGAGACATTAACCTGCGTAAATTTCAATAAAAACTGGAAAAATGGGGGTGTTCTAAAACTTTTGACCGGTAGTGTATGTCATACGGTTCCTGAGATATAAGCAATTTAGTATTCCAACCCCTCATTTTCTGCTCCGAGAACCATTATTATCCATACATTCTTTGTACTCACTGTCTTTCTCTATGTAGCTTTTGGAGAAAACCAGACTGTGCGCTTCCATTACTGTTACCGTTACTGTTTCCACTTGTGGTTCCATTCCCATTTCATTTAACGTTCACGTCTACGCCACCATGTGTGTTACCCTTTGCGTTTTCATTTCCGCTTCCTTTTGCATTGTTTTTAACATTTCTGTCTATACTACTGTTTCTCTTTCTGTTTTGCTTTGCGTCATCATGCGCATTACCATTTGCGTTTGCGGGCACAATGTTACTATGTGACAAGACATCTCATGGCGGGAGAGCGGGGTCCAAAGGGCCCCGTGCTCCCGCCGCTGCATTGCATTCACTATTTCTCGTTATCATTCACAAAAAGGAGGGAAATTAGAGGCAAATAACTCCATTTAATGCAATAGTTAGGGTTGTTCCTTACTGACAGCAGTGGAGTTCAGGTTGAAAGCCCCCTGATTTCACCTCACTGGCTATCGGGGTGCATTAGGCTGTCGGTCAGCAACTCTCACCCTATTCTTCTACACCTGCTTCTTTACACATGTGATGGGGTGAGAGTTATGGCCGATAAACCTACCGCGCACCCCGATGCCGGTTGGGGGTGTGGGGAGTCCAAGGGGGGCTTTCAACCCTAACACCAAATTTCCTTATTTTTATTGGTGTGGAACAACCCTAATGCATTAAACAGAGTTTTTTGGCTCTAATATATATATGTATATATAAATATACATATATATATATGTATGTATGTGTGTCTGTGTGTATATATATATGTATGTATAATACGTCTCCCATTGCAACTCATTGCTCAAAACAGGTGATTTTATTTGCCTTCAGCTTGACCCAGAACAGCTGAGGCTCGGTTCGCTGGTCTTGCTCAGCTGAGGGTGCATCAAACTAGTCATTTTCAGCAATGAGTGGTGACGGGAGAAAGAGTGACACATACAAACATGCAGACATTTCTGTTTCTATGCATGTATGTATGTATGTATGTATGTATATCAATATACACATATATCAATGTATTGCTTATGGAAGTGTTAGTGAAAAGCAGTGTCACCACGGCAAGGTCATTCCATGTCGACATTAATTACATAACAGAATGACAAATGAGGTACACAAGGAAGAATGAACATACACATCCAGGTATAACACACAATGACAATGTGAGGATAGGTACAAATGCATGCAGTACAACTAACAGTTTCAGTAACAGTACTTGCGGTATCGTTGATTGTGTGTATGTGTCACAGAAGACCATGGGGGGGGGTCTTTTAGGAATAGGTCCACAGCAAAGAAAGCAATAACATGTCAGTAATACAAATGTTTTTTTTCTGGTGGTATGGTACTTGAGTAGGTATTGAATCCTGAATTGGAAATCATAGTCGAGCTGTGGTGTTATGATGGTTTGATAACGAGCCAGCACAACATCCCGCCTGCCATCATGCTGCAACCTGTCCCTACTGGATGCTGCAGTGGGTTGTGATGGTGATGGTGTTGACAGTGTGTTTGTTGTTGTTGGTCAAGCAATAGACTTGTTCCTGGTACATGCATCTTCATAGGGCACTGATACACAGCATAACAATATTTTTTTTTGTAACACACAGCTGAAGAAGGGCACATCTTTTTCAGGGAAATGGTTATGAGCATATAGCTGTGATGTGTATGTGTGTTGTGGTTGTGGGATACAGCTTTCAGGAACAAAGGGAATTGTATCACTGAGTTTGGTGTGTTTTGGCCATCACTACACTTAATACTTAGAGTACAATGTCATCTCTGATCCTTACATCTGTCACCCCTTCAACACACATGTCCACATCACCCATCCCATTGGGCACCTACACCCCTTTGTTCTGTGTGACTACATGATTACTCATTTATTCACACTGTATGATCCTTCTCTCTATTCACCTACCCACCCACCCGTCAATCCTTACCCTCACTATGTGGACTACACTCACATTCCAATATGCCTTATATGTGCCGGTCCCCTTTAATGCCACATCTCACCCACTTCTGTATGAGATCACAGTGTAATACAACCACCCACATTTCTAATGCATTCTCCCATCCTTTTCTCTATGTACCTGTTAGTACACTCCACCTTAGCATGTTCATAAACCACTAGGAGGCAGTATAACACAGTGATTTGAGACTCTGAGATGCAACTCTGGAGACCTGGGTTTCAATATCACAGCCCTCACTTGCATGATATGTGACCCTGAGCAACTGACCTAACTTCCCTGTGCTCCCAGGTCACACCTGTACACAAGTTTTCACCTTACAGTGTCTGTCATGGTTAAACAAATAGAAAAAATAATAAATAACTACATCCATTTCCCATGTGTCTACACCAACCTCAATCCCTTTCCAGCACCCCTTCACCACCATTCTCTCACATCATCTTCCAGTACACTACAATCAACAAATGCCACCTTTACAGTTCAACTTGTCTCACACATGTATGTTACCATCATTGCACATCACCACTTTACCCCATCCGCCATTCAGAAAATGCCCCATCTCACCCTTCCCCTTTTCCTCTGTCCGACTGCTCTCCCCTGAAATCTCAATGCCCTTACTGTCTCATAGCCACCTTTGCCTCATGCAACCCAGTGCTAAAGGCCAGTCCTCACCAGGTAGTACACTCCCTATTTTCGCCATCTCCAACTCCTTGCATAACCACTGGGCAGAACACATCAGTTCAATAGTATGGTCATCATTCTATGGTCATCAAAGCAAAAGTCCCTCAATCATTGTAGTCCACTATTATTCACATGCCAACAACCACAGCATCCTGCTGCTCCCATGTACCATCCCCACATTGCACTGTTCCATTTCCAACCCATTTATGCCATGCCACACACTGGGAACATCTGTTGTAACCCTATGTCCATTTTCAGAAATCTTTTCTTCCCATGCCCATCTTGTGTCTGAACTACTTAATTACGTGATACCTATACCACCAAATACAGAGAAAAATCTCTCCACATGCAGCATAAACAGACCAGTGTTATACTGGTTATAAATTTGGTTTGCCTATTTATGGTGGGAAATGGAGTCTGTCTACAGGCAGATAAAACACACAATCTGAAGTTGATGGATGGTGCAGTGCTGTGAAAATGTTTGCCTCTGTTCTTGTCACCTCTCAGAGGGGCCAGAAGTTGAAAGCCAAAAGTATTGGGAACAGTTCATTATGTTTCTGATTAAGAATAAAACAATACAACAATATCATTTAGGTGAATGCTTACAGACTCCTTTATAGGAGCTTTATAGGAGCCATGGGATAAGTGGAAAGTTCAAACTAGGGGGCCGCCACCACTACCAGCATGTTGAATGCACACAACAGCAGCACAATGTAACAGCACAGCTGGACATGTGGTAATATATTTATAGGGAAGGACAGTAGGATTATATATGAACAATAGATAGAAATAGAAATAGAAATGTATATACACAGGGACAGCACAGTACTGGAGATGACCATATATCTGTGGAGGCAAAGCATGCTTATGTATGCAACAGGGACATCAATACAGGAGGAAAGAAGATAATTACAATGCACCATGATCACTAAATCTATAGATGTGTGTGATGTGGACATACTGTAATAAGCTCCATTTTTGGCAGACTCATCAATCAGATCATAACAGCACAAAAGACAGACGGCAGAAGAAGAAATTATACAGAGACAGAGCATGTTTTACCTGAGGGGAAAAAAAAATTGAAATGAAATTGAAAAAAATACAATGCTGTCCTTCATTCCTATTCCCCTTTAAGTCCCTTTCAAAGCAATCTGGTGTAAAGTGAACAGAACACACAACTGTGTTCCTGCTGTTCACATCTGGGAGATTTTCCCATTTGACAGCTGCCTTCTACCTTGCTAGTAGCTCCCTGCTTTTAGGAAAGTGATAAAATGAGATACCTCTGCACTCCGTTTTCTTGGAGGCATTGTAGCACCCAACAACACAACAATTTACCATATTACTTGATAAAAAAAAGAATACACTTTCAGTCTGTCACTTCTTTATCAATCTGTGGTGGCAAACTCACTCCGATCAATCCAGCACAATCACATATGCTTTCCCGCGATCGCGCTGATTGGCCAAGCCCGTCACTGACGTCACGGCGCCACCACACATGCGAAAGATGGCGAGGATAAAGTCTGTGATTTTGAGTGCTAAAAAAATCAAAATAACTTCGATTACAACAATGAGACAGATACATCGATGAAACAATTCATCAAGGTACTGTACAAACTCAGTAATAACCATGGTTTGGGGCACTGGCAACATTTCTTTCCCCTTTAACTTCAGTACAAAGATAGAAGGTGACCTTTCAAGTGTAACCAGGGGTTCGGTTAGGGTGTTATTAGTTATTGGTGCACGGTGTCTCCATTTTTGTAACCAACTACCTGGCTAGCCTAGGTTCAGGGAGAAAACACTTGTCCGGCATCAGTGCTAGGTTTGCACTTCTGGTCAGGGGCACCCAAGTAATTCTAGACACAGGAAGCAATAACTGAGAATGTGCAAACCAGGAGTGGGATTCTAAAGTGGGGCTTTTATTTACTTCAACACAAGAATACAAAGCAAGATGGAACCCCATGGGGCTACACTCACTGGATATGCAGATCTAGAGAGGTCAGAACACATCTTCTTCATCACACAACAACCCTCAGGTTCTGAACAAATCTGGGCTCACACGCCTGAACTGGTATGCTCACTCTTGGATTCCCTGGCATGGCATCTCGGCCAGCACTAGTACACTTTTCCATATGTCATGGACTTCTGGTGGTGGCTCCCTCAACCACCCATGAGCACTTCTAGCTCTAAAGGGAAAAAACACATCCTTAATCCCACATCTGGGTACTTTCTGCTGACACTGGCCAAATGCCTGGGAGAAAGCTATAAGTGCCCAGAGTGAATCCATAGAGGTAAATCTGGTTACTCCAGATGGGGGGTTTCCCACCTCTTGTTCCCAAATCCATACCCGGCCATTTATTTGGAGTCAACACCTTTTCTTGAACTCTGTTTGTAGCTGCTATCTCGAAATGTATATCACATTCAACAATCTATTTTCCATGTAACTGGTATCCTGACTTGCAGTATTCTCAAAGTGGCTATGTCCATCCCTGTAGACCCCCACCAATTAGATGCATTTCAAGCCATACACATATCTTAAAGCACTGTACTGGGCTGTCCTTTCCTGACCCCACAGAAGCAAATACTTTTACTCAACTATCTTGGTGAAACAGAAGCCCTATGTCAGAGGAGACTCACCATGGTTTGCAGGTGCCCCTGGGCTTCTCAGACAGAAAACACACATTTTGGTACCTCAGAACAAGTTCTTTAGTCAGGCAGCTTTCCCTCTTCCAACAGGGCCAAGGGATTGCCCCTGAAATGCTGGTCTTTTTGTCCCCCATCCCTCCAGGGATGGGGAAATGGAACAAACTGGGGAACAGTCTCAACTACTTCTATTGATTTCTTCTGT
Organism: Neoceratodus forsteri; assembly: GCA_016271365.2. Taxonomy (NCBI): domain Eukaryota; kingdom Metazoa; phylum Chordata; order Ceratodontiformes; family Ceratodontidae; genus Neoceratodus; species Neoceratodus forsteri. Next base: position 117,325,676 of record CM028136.1, on the reverse strand, counting down.
GTCCTTCTCTAGGGCAAGAACATACACCCTCTTCCTGTTGTAGCTCTATCACAGAGCTAGGCTCTGAGGGGCTGCCAACTGTAGCACACCTCCTCCTTCCACTGAGTCTTCCACTAGACTGACTTTGAAAACCCCAACATTCTAACCTAACTCCCTGCTGCATCATTCCCCTATGGCTTATGCTGCTGTGAGAATTCTAAGAGATGTCATCCCTCCAGCTCAGCTGAGAATGAGAACAGAGTGAGACAGTGTGAAACCCATTTAACTGGTATCTCACAAGCTGCCTTTCCCTGCCTGCCACTAGATCTAAGTTGGATTCTAGTAACCTCAGGTAACAGGGGGTTACACCCACCCTCAGCCAGGAAAGTGACTGTCTGCATTCATTACTTACCTGGCTCAGGCCATCTTACCCTATGAGTTGGCTATGGGGAGGTAGGACTACCTTCTTCCCTACCATGTGCCAGGCACAGGCAGGCAACACTAAGGACCCAGAGGCCATTGGCTGATGCATCAGCCTTTACTCTATAATCTTTCTATGGTTACCTATTGACCCTGGTAGAATTGCCCAGAGCATAGCCCTAATAGATCAGTACTGTGGCCCCTATTGCAGGTCAGGACCACAGCCTGTCTATCCCCCCAGCCCTCTAGGAAAAACCTATCTGACCATAACCCAAATTACCCCAAAACAGGGGAACCTCCCCCAACCCTGGACACCTGCAACTAAACACATAAGGAGCTAGTACTATACCCTAGGTATTACCCCCACACTCCCCCACAACCATACCTGTGGAAGGAAAAGTTAACCACAGTAAACAACAACACTGCACTTTAAACACTTCTATGTACTTTAAAGCACATGGAAGACTCTGATGAGTCCCTCCTCCTCTTCTTGCCTTCTCTTCTTGTCTTCTTCAGGATCACCTGCAAGAGAAAAGACAAAACAACCCCTAATCTACAAACACAGTACTATCTAACCCCTACCATCAAAGTACTAGAGAATCCCCAAAAATATTTTTTTAGAAAAGTCGAAAAACAGTAGAAACAGTAGACACAGCAGAAAAACAACAACATTATTTACAATACACATTTTTTGGTGGGGATGGAGTGCCCTAAAAGTCCCATCTAGTGGCAACAATGCCCATAGTCAAGTCCAAGAAAGAGTCTCTCCTGGGCTGGAGCCTGGTGAAGCACAGTTCTGGTAGGACTATAATCCCAAAGGGGTGAGTCTTTGAGGACAGTTCAAACAGTCTGAAGTCTGCCAGGAGTAGGGTGTGTACTGCAATGTCATTAAAATAGAAAAGTCTGGACTTACCAGTACCTTGAAAAACAAAATTAATATGACACTTAGATTTCCAGTCAAAGAGTCTCCCTGGCAGCATTCTTTGGATACAGCTGGGAGGACATCTTCTGGAAAAAGACAGGATGGCACATCTGGAAACTGCCTGGCTGATGTCATCTAGGAGAAGGAACCCTGGAACAGGAGAGGAAAAACAGCTGGTCAGAAGTCATCTGAAATCCCAGGTGATGAATCATAATACAGCTGGGCTGGTGTCATCTCTAGATATGAAGTCATCTGGAAGGTCAGTTGATGGAATCTGGAAAGCCAGTACACTGCAAAGCTGATGAATCTGGGGCACCTGGTTCCTGGAACACCAGTCTGGCAGAACAACATAGGTATGGCAATGGCTGGATGGCAGCATTGGCTACCACTGCTCTGCTTTCCACTTGGTAGGCATGGGCACATTCACAGGAAGTTGCCTGCATTGTGGGAAGTAACAATGGGTCAGGTACAAAAATTATTACCCCATCTGGGCGCTCATAATTCATATTGAAGAAGGTTTTATTTCCAACTCCAGCCACGATCAGAACAGCATCTATAAACAGTGTTCTGCCCACTTTCCATTGTCTGAATTTCTCTTGTAACACTCTGTCTCAGACATACCAACTTGCATCAGGATGCACATATCTTGTTACCTCTTCCATTATCCAGGATTTCCTGTTTCTGTCAATCTCCTCCCAGACTCTCCGAGGAAAGGGAGGAAGGATATCCCATAGATCTCATTCGCCTTCCTCCGAACCAGTCTTTCCTGTTTCCTACACTTGGTCAACTTGAGATCTCTGACCTGGCTTGGGGGTGGCCCATCCTGGTTCTGCTGCTACGCAGACTTAATGCAATGTAAAATGGATCCTTGACTCCTCCTTGTGGGGACAGGACTGTGGAGTCACCAATCTCTCCTTCTGTTTGCTCCTCTGAGGCAAGAGCCCAAGGCTGTGGATCCACACCTTCTTCATAAGGCCACATAGGTTCCTCCTCATTCTCTTCCTCACTGAGGATCTGAGCCCAGGAGTGAGCAGTCATTCTCACTCCTGAGACTATCCACTCCTTGCTGGGTGTGGAGGTTGACACCTTCCATTCAAGGGTCTCCCTCATCTCATCTTCTACTATGAGTCTTGGGTTATGCCCCTCTCTCCAAGGATCTGCTGATGCTCCCTCCACACTGTTTCTCTGTGACCTGGGCTTGGATACATCAGTACTTTGCTCTGCTTGTAGATCTACACCCTCTAGCTTCATGCCACACTCTGCTAAGCCTCCTCCAACAAGTTCTACCTATTGTTGTGTGCTGCCAACTGCAGGTTCTTGAAGCTCTGTCCATGTGTGAGCCAAATGAATCTTGGGTGCTTTGGTTATGCTATGCCTCTCTAGGCACCCAGAACAGTGAGGAACCATGAAGATGTCCCTTCCAGCCTTTAAGCATATTATGCACACTCTTATTGGATATCCAGGAATCGCCACATGAGGAGGAAAACATCCTCCTTAGTAACATCTCTCAATATGTTTCAATCAGTTAACTTCTTCTACTATCATAGCCCAGGCATGATCCGGGTAGTGGGCTGATCCCAAAGTCATGACTGCAGAGAAAAACATAAGCTCACTGTTATTGCAAGTCCCACTCTGTTGGAAAAACTTTTACAAAATGGCTCCCCTGCTGCTGTGTTTACTTTGCTACCCCACCCTGTAATGGCAGCAGCAGCACTCCTGTGCACCAACGTTCTGTTTCTGACTCAAGCCACTGCACATCCAATTTACACACTCTACTGATAAAGTTCACTCAGACGGTTTAAACTGCACTGTCCATTCTCATAGCACATTAATATTATTTTTAACTGGACTTTTATTTGTTGTAACTCATTGTTCTTGCTTAAAAGTCCCTAAAGCCACAGTATTTCATTGCACAGGATTGCCTGTATTTTCGTTGCATCTTTCATACAACCCACAGTCTCTCACATGGCTTTGAAAATTATATTGTTGCTGAACCCACAATTATGACACAGTCTTTCTTTGCAAAATGATCACACTGCTACACACAGATTCAGCTGGCTTTAGTTAAAATCACACAAAGTTTGAGTTGCTCGTAGGTTGGTACTCACTTAACCAGTAGCTGGTTATTGTGATGGAAGAAATTTGGCCTACAGCCAGTCTTGAAGGCCTCAGGAATGAAGCAGACTGGCAGTCCTACTGATTGTCCCTCTGAACACCTCGCTCTCTTCCCAGATGAATCAAAATGCAGGTTGAGCCTGATTTTAAAAGGAAAAGTCCGATTTTACCACTTTTATAATGTTTACAGTCACCGCAAAGCTTCTCCTGGCAAGCCAGTTCGCACACTACTCTCTCTCTCCCTCTCAAACACTGTGCAGTCACTCTAGAACTGGCTTGGGGTTAGGACCAATTGCAGTCTCACCAATCACTCGATGCCATGCAAATTAGTCTCTTTCCTCTTGTGCTTTTCCCCTCCATGGTGATTGTCGAGCAGGCAAAATTTAAACTGCAAACCACACTTTTTTTTTCAACTGTGACTCCTCGGCGGGAGCACCATTTCGACCATTTTTCATGGCATTTCACTCAGTGACTCTCTGTCCATACAACAAGCACTTCCAACATCTAGGGCACAAATCTCTCTTTTTTTCCATGGTTTTTCACACTTTTCTTGTCACACATAACTTTAAAAAGCTAGCAAATGTTATAACTTTGATGCAGGACAAGGGACATACACTCTCAGGCTTTATTGCTCCTCAGTAAACTGGTGGCACAATTACAGCAACACATGAACAGCAGCACAGAGAGAGACATTTGGGTGGCAATGATTCCACTTTTTGGGCTACTTACTGCCAGACAGCCAAAAATACTAGCCCTAATCTGAGCAAATCTTTCTTGTTCTCTCCCAAGATTCCAAACCAAATAATCAGCGGTGCCTCCAATTTGTAATCAGGGGTTCGGGTAGGGTGTTATTAGTTATTAGTGCACGGTGCCTCCATATTTGTAACCAACTACCTGCTAGCCTAGGTTCAGGGAGAAAACATTTGCTCAGCATCTGGGCTAGGTTTGCATTTCTGGTCAGGGGCACCCAAGTAATTCCAGACACAGGAAGCAATAACTGAGAATGTGCAAACCAGGAGTGGGATTCTAAAGTGGGGCTTTTATTCACTTCAACACAAGAATACAAATTAAGATGGACCCCCACAGGGCTACACTCACTGGATATGCAGATCTAGAAAGGTCAGAACACATCTTCTTCATCACACAACAACCCTCAGGTTCTGAACACATCTGGGCTCACATGCCCAAACTGGTACTCTCACTCTTGGATTCCCTGGCATGGCATCTTGGCCAGCACTAGTACACTTTTCCATATGTCATGGACTTTTGGTGGTGGCTCCCTCAACCACCCATGAGCACTTCTAGCTCTAAAGGGAAAAACACATCCTTAATCCCATGTCTGGGTACTTTCTGCAGACTCTGGCAAAGTGCCTGGGAGAAAGCTATAGGTGCCCAATCTGAATCCGGAGAGATAAATCTGGTTACTCCAGATGGGAGGTTTCCCACTTCTTGTTCCCAAATCCATACCCGGCCATTCATTTGGAGTCAACACCTTTCCTTGAACTCTCTGTCTGTAGCTGCTATCTTGAAATATATATCACATTTAACAATCTACTTTCCATGTAACTGGTGTCCTGACTTGCAACGTTCTCTAAGTGGCTATGTCCATCCCTGTAGAGCCCCACCGGTTAGATGCATTTCAAGCCATACACATATCTTAAAGCACTGTACTGGGCTATCCTTCCCTGACCCCACAGAAGCAAATACTTTTACTCAACTATTTTAGTGAAACAGAAGCTCTACGTCAGAGCAGACTCATCATGTTTCACAGGTGCCCCAGGGCTCCTCACACAGAAAACACACATCTGGTACCTCAGTACAAATTATCTAGTCAGGCAGCTTTCCCTCTTCCAGCAGGGCCAGGGGATTGCCCCTGAAATGCTGGTCTCCCCCCATCCCTCCAGGGATGGGGCACTGGAACAAACCAGGGAAAGGTCTCAACCACTTCTATTGGTTTCTTCTGTGTCCTTCTCTAGGGCAAGAGCACACACCCCCTTCCTGTTGTAGCTCTATTACAGAGCTAGGCTCTGAGGGACTGCCAACTGAAACACTTCTCCTACCACTGAGTCTCCCACTAGACTGACTTTGAAACCCCCAACATTCTAACCTAACTCCCTGCTGCAACATTCCACTGTGGCTTATGCTGCTGTGAGAATTCTAAGTGATGTCATCCCTCCAGCTCAGCTGACACTAAGAACAGAGTGAGACAGTGTAAACCCCATTTAACTGGTGTCTCACAAGCTGCCTTTCCCTGCCTGCCACTAGATCTAAGAGGAATTCTAGTGACCCCAGGTAACAGGGGGGTTACACAAGGAACAATGAAAAGCTGTTAGGTAGTTTAAGTTCTCACAAGCTCTGTAGTCAACAGTTACATGAAGAGCCTTCCACACTCATAAAACATATATTTTCAGGGACTGTGTACTACACCTTCAGAAAACAAAATGATAAGAAAATCCAAGGTGAATATTATCACCAGAAATGGCTAGGGATTCATCAGATGTGGATGTTTCATTATGATTTTTCTGGCAGTTAATAACAATATTCAGTAGCTGTCTTATGGTCGGGTATTTGATGGTTTTGTGGATACATGTGAGGGGACTATCATCTTGATAAAATTAAAAGTACAGGCTGTTGTCTAATGGTACATTACTTTACATCTTTATTTTCTTATTTATTTTAGTTTTTTAACCAGGAGTAGTACACTAAGCTGAAAGCTTTTTTTACAGGAGTGACCCAGGAGCACAGGGAAGTTAAGTGACTTGCTCAGGGTCACACAGTATGCAATTGGAAACTGTGGGATTCAAACCCAGGTCTGGTCTGCTGGATGTCACCAGATTTGCAGCTCAGAGCCTTAAGCCTTATCTTTAAGATGGCAGCCACTCCATAGGGCTCTGTACATTTGGTGTCTTTGTAAGAAATCTTTCAGAGACACTGTTTCCAGTTCATTTATCCTTAACCATATTAATATTTTGGTTCTTTCCTTAAAATTAACAATGTTTAAAAACTGATATGGGTTATTAACCCATCAGTGTGTTTCTTAGGGACAAGAGGCTACCTACCTTACTACAACTACTTTCATTATTCCTGAAATTTTCTGTATTGTGAATTTTATTGGTCATAATTTGATAAATACAGTAATATACCTTAAAAAAGGTGTTATAAACTCAAACACAATTCTGTTACTATCAAAAGTTGTTTTTTTTTATTTTAAAAGGAACTTTTTTAAAACAAAAAACAGTATTTTGGCTTATTAGCAGATTTTGGGGTTCTGACAACAATTTTCCAACAACCTCAGACTCGGTAAATCTCAACTCTCATGGGACCCCCACCTCAGAAATGTTCATCTCTCAGGGGGTAAAGCCTACAGCCTAGCAAGCAGTATGCTTTTCTAAGAGCTCCTAAATTGTTGGATGCTAATTTGTGATGAAACTAACTAATTAAAATTGTCCACAGTTGAAACATTATTAATTTGATGGGATATATCTGATGAATATGTGGATGTAAAAATGAAGATGGTGAGATGAAAGACTTCATTGAAAATAGACTCTTCCACAGTGTATACCTCAGCAGGGTCAGGCCCAACTCCACAGGCAGGGAGTCACACATGGAGATTTACTCACCACACTTGACTTCTTACAGTGAGCCATACACAAACCTACCTTATTGTTAAAACTGTTGGACACTAAACTGGAGCAGTATGTGGTTAAGCTGACTGTTACTGGATCCTAAATGGATGAGTGTTTGCAAAATCAGATGAAGCAGAGAAGGTAGTCACAAAAAGCCCTGGCTGTCTCGACCATGACTGTAAAAGAGCAGTCAGTTGTGCAGTTGCGGCTTGAACAACTGAAGAATACAGCTAGATCAGCTAATAGCTGCATCCTGGGTGTCCCTCAAACAACTTGGAGGAGCTTTTGGAAAGGTGGCCACTGGAGGACTTCGGACTTGCATATTCAGTACCACTGATTAAAACATACCACATTACCCCTCAAAGAACCATGGCATTGAATAACAGACTCAGAACTATACTAATGGTGTCTGTCTCTGTTGGTGCGAGAGAACAACTGCAACTAGCAGCCAAGAACCAACAACAAGTGCTATTAGGGGGACAAAAGAATTGTATTTTTCCCAGACTAGTCATATGTGACCCAACAATGTAGCAAATCTTTTGCTGGTATAACAGTTAAATTGAAGGAACTGTGGATCAGCTACAGAACAGGCATCCCTGCATGCATTCAGTTCACCTACAGCAACAAACAATTTAATTTAAAGATCCGAAGGTGGCTGGTACACTAGTTGAGAAAATCTCCACATCACTGGAAGCTCCTTTCTCTTAAGGATTGATGTCTGGCTCTTTGCACCAGCTTCCTTTGTAAAGTCTGGTTTGGTGCATGCCCCTCATACCTCTCATCCTCCCTCCCTCTCACACCCTCTTTACTCCTCTGCTTCTCCCCCTTCAAGCAGTAATTATGCTCATACCCTTGCCATTCCCTCCAGAACTTTATCTGCTGGCCAGGCATCCTACTCCCACTGCTTTCCCAAGCTGTGGAACTCACTTCCCTCCTCCATACAAAATGCCCCCTCCCTTCACACCTCTTTGCCGTCCTTCAAGCCTTCACGTCCCCTACCTGCAACTGTTCCTAATACCCTTTGCTTTCTTGTAGTACTACACTCCTACTCACTATTCACCTTGTACTAATCCTGCATGTTTTCATTTCTACAAATGCCTTGTACTGGGAGTCAAGCTTGTATCTGTTATTTTAAGCACTTATATTTCTGCAATTGCTATTAGCTTACTTCACATGCTTTGTTACTAGTATTGTATTCTCTGCATTTTACTTTTCTTCACATGTTCCCTTCCCCCAGGAAGCATCTGGAAATAAGCAACGTTCTCGTTATGTCTTCCTTGTAAAACTTTTAAATAAATAAATAAAGACAGCAAAGAAGGCCCATCTGAGACTGAACAATGACTTGGAGATGTGCTCTGTTAAGGCAGAGTGGTATGTAATGTGACAAAATAGAACTGTGCTTTGTGCAGATTAACACAAACTAACTTTTTATCTCATTTACAGTTTAGGACTCTCCCTCTCAGGACCCAAATTTGGAACTATTTGATAACACCTTGACTTTGGAAGTGATGTGTTGAGGGGATCAATTGTGAATTTTTCTCTACAGAGATATCAGTCTGACTATCTTAGTACAGTACATAATACAGTGCTCCCTCTCTGTAGTAATTAATTACCTCTGGAGCCAGCTGAGGTGTTCACTATAGTGAGTTACTAATATGCCTACTTAGTCAACAATGGGAGCCATCAAAGGTGTTCATTATAAGAGGGAGTTTGTTATAGAGGGGTTATTTATAATGAGGGAACACTGTATGTCTACTTGTAGTTCTTTTAGATGGTGTACTAGTTTTCATGAGCATGGGTTGGCAGTGTTCCAGTTAACAGTGAGTGTGGGAAGACATTGCTGTATGCACCTAAGAGATGGCCATGTGGCCAAGATAGCATGGGACTACCTTGACAGGGTACAAAGGAATCTGTACAGCTGAATCACCACTCAGTATCTCATCTAGCATAGCACAACAACCCCCTGGTGTGGCATGCTAGCAGACAAATCTCAGGTCCCAGTCCTGGAGCGATGCAACAGTTCTTGCAGTGCTAGAACAAATATGTTTGTTTCCTTTAATCTAAATGTTTAAGGGCATCATAACAAATCTCAATATATTTATCCATTTTATAGTATTATGCCTCTGCATTCATAACAAGTAATGCAGATGAGTTTCTACTGCAGATTGATTACAGGAGCCTTTTGAGATGCTCTAATTGGGCATTGTTTCTGGGAGAAAAAATAATGATGCCTGAACTATTCTGGTTTCCTTCATTAATGTTGGATGTGATTAGTTGTACTGGATACAATGGGGTTCCGATATTGAACAAATATTTTTAAGGTATGACCCCTCTGCTGCTACCATTAAAAAAATAGTCACATCTGTAGCTAGATTAAGAAAATGTTAGCAGCTTTTATCAATGTTGTTAGACATTTTCTTTTATTTTACCATTTTTTGTAAGTGTTTTCTAAAAATTCAATGAAAATAAAATTAACAACATGAAATGTTCAGCTCTTCATAGACCAAGGCTTGTGGCTGGCTTCACAACTATCATACTACAATCAAAATCATCAAGATGTTAAGGAGCTCAACCAAAAGAACAGAAACTGAATCAGTTTCATAACTACAGTAAGTACTTGTTACTAAACTATGCTCTTTTGTCAGCCTTTAAATACTGTAGTTAGATGTACAAAATTCTCAACATTACACCACTGATAAAAATAAACAGCAGCCTTCAAGAGTGCATGTAGAGTTGCACTTGGTAGTGGCGAGCAAACCCATTCATGTTACTATATAGTCTAATGACAGGTCATATAGAGCACACAGGTCCACAAATGTTTACTGGGCCTAACCCCTACCTACCTTTCCAGTCTTTTGACTATAAAAACTGTGGATTTGCCAGTTGAGATCACTGATCAATAACCTATTTCTATTCACAGAATCATAAATCAGTTGATGACTGGGCATTCTTAGTCACGTCCCTAACCATGAGCAGTGCCGGCCTTAGCATGGTCTGAACTATGCAGTTGCACAAGGCATCAAGAGCAGAAGCCCCCCCCCCTCCAAAAAAAGTCAACTGTTCACTTGGTCTCCTTTCTTCCTGGTCCCCTGTGTCCCTACCTGAATTTCTCCTGAATTTATCACTGATGTGTACATCTCCGCATTGCTTAGAAACTATGTTCTAATTCAAGGAAAAATGACACAAAACTAGATGACAATAAAGATATAGGGAAGCCATGATAATGAGAAGGCTTTTTCTTTGGAGCTTCCTGCCTTCTAATATGGGGCTTCAGCAAGGAGGTTCACAGAGGGCCCCAGGATAGCTAAGGACAGCACTAACTATGAGAAACTCAATCCCTGATGATTTCAAGGAGGAAACACTTTTGATGCACTTCAGAAACAGAGGTTTCCCTTCACACCCCTTCAAGTGTACCCAAAAACAAAGCATGCCTCACTACTTTGCACCATTCCTCTCCTTAATCTTTTGTCCATCCTAAAATCCCCTCCCTGTTTACCTTAGCCTTTTCCCTCCTGGTCAACAGCAAATAAAGTCTGCCAGTACACTTCCTTATCACCTCGGCTTAAGCACCACTGCCAACTTTGTAGAGACCTGAGCTGGCTCTCTTCCTCTGCCTGCTGACAATACACTCTTGGATACCTCATTGACTCGCTTATCAAAAATCAAACTCCTTCAGCACTCGCCGCGATGCTTGTACCTCAAAACTCCTCCAATGGACTGAGATCAGTAGATACTGGAAGTCCCTGCTTAATGTGCCTAGATGTTATACATTAAAGGCTCTAGTGCTTTTTCTCACTCTGCTCCCAAGTTGTGGAACTCCTTTCCTAAGCACTTCGACAGGCAGGATCCCATGACAGTTTTAAAAAGGGGGTGGCACCATCATCTATCTCTAATAGATGCCTGAACTTGTTTTGATCCTACATAAATTCCCTCTACCTCCAGCTACTTCCTGCCATAGTATCCACTACTCCATTCTTTAACATTCCCTCAACCTTCCTATCTCCTTAGAGGGATAATCTTGCCTCCCCTCTTAATTCAGAGTCTTGACTTGTAGGTCATGATGGTGCATCCTGCCCAGCCAGGAACTTGCCCTTGCCTTGATGTGTTGACTCATGTATGTCTCCATTGTTGTGATCAATTTTAACCAATATTCTTTATTACCTTGTTGGATTATTTCTCCTTTACTGTGCAAACTATTTACCCTGACTCTGTGTGAAGTTTGATGTAATGTTATGTTATTTCACTGAATGTATTATTTTTGCTGACTATTTGACCTGTGCTATATGTAATTTTCTTGTACTCATGCGATGTATTTGTTTATGATTGCTGTATTCTCCTGGGTCATGCCTGAAAATAGTCATTTCATGGCTAGTGCACTTACCCGGTTAGCAAAAACTAAATAAATAAAATAAATAAGTATGTTCACTTTGTATATTGTTTGTTTGTAAAAATATATTCCTTACATGTCTAGGAAAAACATAACCCTTTGAGTGGTTAGACTTATTTTCAATGGGGTTCGAAGTTCAGATCATAACAAAAATTTCAGTTACATAAAATAAACAGTAATACATAGTGCATAAGAAATACATGTTACAGACAAATACTCTGTTGCTCCCATGCTCTGTTTTAACCTTAAATATTAACATCTATAACAATTATAAAAGTACAAAGTCTAAACCTATACATCCTGCTTTAGTAGTAACTTAGCAGTAGCCATGTGATCAAAAATGATAATACATTAACATTCAGAAATAGTTATGAATAACTATTAATGAAGAGTGTGAAACAAAAAAGTGCATTACCTTTTTACTGGGAACACTATCAATTAATTTAACGTACTTCTGATTTTAAACAGTTCTTGATTTTATACCTAGGGACAACTGTCTTTTTTTTTTTAAATAGTCTGGTAATCTGGTCCAGAGTTTAGGCCCACTCACCATTAATGCAGAGTTTGCCCTTGCCATTCTAGTTTTCAGGATTACTAGTTCCAAATGTTGTGCTGATCTCAAATCTGCTCTTGGTATATATATCTAGAACAAATTATCCAGATAAGGAGTCTTTTGGTCCAATTGTTGGTGAACTAAATGCATTATACGCACATTTCTATACTCAGTTAGACTATTCCAGTTTAAGGCACTGTATATAGTATGCCAGTGGGCCAAGCAAGGTGCATCTAAAGCAGGGATTTATTTAACTCTAAAAATTGATTAATGTTTTGCTCATGAAAGTGTTAAATCTTTGTGAAGATGCATAGCACTTGCCTCACTGTGTTTAACACTGTTTTTAACAAACACAGCACTTCTAGAAAATCTATATAAATACTTTCTGTACAGTTAGTATAGACCCAAGAAAAAAATTGCTAATCAATTATCTAAAACCGTGATCTGAAGCAAACCTTGCAAATCTATTCAAGGCTGTCTAACCTCTCCAATAAGGTTGTTGATGCACCAGCATATACCACGTCTCCATATTTAAATAACATAAATATTGTGGAATTAATTAGATAAGCCCTGACTTTATTAGGTATACAACTCTTTAATCTATACAAAACTCCTAGTCTACCATGTAGTATTTTAATCAAATTTTCTGTATGTATGTCTCATTTTAATTTTATATCTAACCATATTCTCAAATATCTATATGAATTTACCTGTGTTAATGTGTGATTGATCAATGTTTTGATTTGAAGTGAGTTTGTTTCAGTCACCTGCTTATTTTCAAAAATCATAACTTGAGATTTTTTACTGTTAAATATCATATTTCATGATTTATATTTTTGTAAAATGTCAAGATCACTTTGAAGCACTTCCTGATCTTCATGAGAAGAAGCACCTTCAGTATACAAAATTACATCCTCTGCATAGGAGTGGTGCTGCACCCATTTTATTAGGGTACCAGCACCATTCATATATAGATTAAACAAAAAGTGGGCCCAACACCAATCCCTGAGGGACTCCAGATTTAACAAGTGTGGGCCGAGATGTAAACTTTCCCAGGGTAACCTGCTGAGTCCTATCGGGTTAAATAGTCCTTGAACCAATTCAGGGCCACCTGGTTGAGGCCAGTGTCCTTTAATGTGTCTAACTACATATTGATCAGCGACAGTACACTTTACATAAAATGTGTTGAACAGCAAGTTACAAACCTGTTCTCTTTATGTTATTCCAATGAGTTTGTGAATAGTTGGTTTGTTTCTCTTCATAGCTGTAGAATGTGGTTTTCAACTCAAAGTATGTTCAGCAGCTTATTCAGAGCTCCAGCTAACCACCAGATATCAGTGCTTAATAGTTTTCCTATGCAGAACTTAAACAGGTAAAATACTAATGGGCTGTGAACTGGCTGCACAATAAATTTGATTTGAACTGCACTATACCTTGTTGTAGTAACTTTTCATATATCCATATGTGTATTGTAAGCCAGACCTATAGACTGCAAATATTTTCTAACTGTGACTATTGTACTGACTAAAGTAACTGATTCACCCTGCTGCTCTCACGTCCCCAACAGAATGTATTTGAAAACTAGTAGAGTTCAAGTTACAAAAACAAAATCTATATAAAAGGTTACCAGACAATTGCATCTACCTCTAGTATGCACATTTGGGCCATGATTTACAATGTACCTTCCAATTTATAATTATTGTAATTATTCAACATGAAGTAAAAATCATTACTATAATTGAAACACTTTTAATTAACCAAGGCATTAATAGCAAAATAACATTATTTTCATTTTAACCGTTGTGACAGCTGCTCATATTTGATATTCATATAGTCTTAAGGACTTGAGGGCATATAGTTATATGTAGACTCTGAAAATATTGCTTGACTGGTAAAATGGACTTCAAAAGGATGCCTTCACATTAGGTCCTCTTCAAAGTACTGGCTGCAAGGTTTAAGGCAGAAATGCTGATTTGGAACAAATTATGTTTTGCTTCAGTTATGTAAACGAGTAAACTTACAATATGATGTCAAATTAATTTTCTTTCTACATGACATATGTAATGATCTTTAATGGTGAGGGCCTAATCAAAATGAAAACTGAAGAATGTTCCTTCATAGTTGGCCTCAGTGCAAGGAGGCAAATCCCAAACATTTCCATCCTGTTAACCAGAGCAGAGTAAGACTAAACTCACTTCCAAAATCACAGATATGTTCCCCATGAATTATTGGTCCAGTCATTAATACAGAGCCCATATAATAACGTGGCACTGGTAATAACAACTAACTAACTATCACTCAAACTGGGATCTTCCTTTCCTTTGTCCCAACTTCAGTTCACAGATGCACTCAGAAAACCATGGTAAATCACTAAAAGAATATGATAGAACGTTTCTTGTAAACAAGTTTTGCACAACACATTTAAAGTGAGCAAATGAAGTTAGCAATGATTTCTGTACTATCTATAGAAACATAGAAACATAGAAGATGATGGCAGATGACCATTTAGCCTACCCCGTCTGCTCATTTTGCCTACCTATTTTGAACCAGATATCTTAGTTGATCTGCAGCTCACCCTTTTTTTCCTATCCCTAGGGTATCTGGATGTTTATCCCATGCACTCTTGAATTCCCTAACTGTTTTTGCCCTTACCACCTCTTTTGGCAGGCTGTTTCAAGCATCCACCACTCTTTCAGTGAAAAAGTACTTTCTCACGTTACTACTGAACTTCCCCCAACTTCATTTTATGACCCCTAGTTCTTGCACTTCTTTTTTGAAAAATGCTGCCCTCTTGTACCTTATTTATATCCCTGAGGTAAATAGCTAACTAACTAGCTGGGTAGCTAACTAGATAGATACTTTGCTTGTAAAAGCACCCATTTCCAGGAACTCTGAGTGCTGCACAATTCATACATTATAATCATAATCATAACACACAGATGATAATAATAATAATAATAATAAAATGTATTTAGTTAAGCGCCTTTCAAATTTTCCAGGCGCTGTACAAAAATTCATAAAACCAAACATCAAAGTACAATAAAACAGAACAGCAGTTTCAGCAAATAGAACCGATTACAATATAGATGGAAAAGCCTTATCCCATAAAAAGGACTTTAGGGCCCTTTTAAAAATATCCACCATTGTACTCTCTCAGAGCGGATGGGGTAGAGAATTCCAGAGGGATGGAGCCACGAAACTAAAAGCACGGGCTCCAGAGGACTTCAAATTAACCCTCGGAATCTCCAGCAACCCCTCGTCAGCTGAGCGAAGCTGTCTCAGAGGGGTGTAAGGAAACAGAAGCTCTTTCAAGTGGTTAGGACCATACCCATGTAGGACTTTGTAGGTCAAAAGACCCACTTTAAAGGTGATCCGCCACTGTATTGGCAACCAGTGCAGAAAGCGCAACACTGGGGTAATGTGAGATCTTCTTGAAACCCCCATTAACAAACGTGCTGCTGCATTCTACACTAGCTGCAAGCGGCGGATATCAATCCCAGCAAGCCCTAGGTACAGGGAGTTACAATAATCCAAGCGAGATGTCACAAAGGCTTGGACCAAAACCAGCAAATCACCAGGAGAAACCAGGTGCCCAATCCTGGAGATGTTTCTAAGATGGAAAAATGCAATCCTGACTACAGCAGACACCTGGTAACGAAGGGTCAACTCTGTGTCAAGCTCTACACCCAGGTTACATACCCATTCAGAAGTGGGGATCTGGGCCCCCCCCCAGAATTATTCCAGAGGGGGATCCCATCCCCAAACCTGCTGCCAGGGTCCACAACCATAAGCTTAGTCTTTCCCAGATTCAGCTTTAAACCGCTGGTATTCATCCAGTCTTGGATATCTACAAGGCATTTGTTCAGCAACGAGACAGCACTAACCTGGTCAGGTGCAAAAGACAGGTAGAGCTGGGTATCATCAGCATAGCAGTGAAACCTCAGCTCATACCATATTACAATGTCTCCCAGGGGTAGCATATATACTGCAAATAACATGGGGGAAAGCACTGAACCCTGTGGTACCCCACAGGGCAGAGTGAAGGCCCTGGAAGAATGTAATCCCGAGACCACTCTCTGCATTCTCCCCTCGAGGTAAGATGAAAACCATCTGAGGACCATACCCGAAAGTCCACAGATGGACCTCAGGCATTCGAGCAAAACCCCATGATCCACAGTATCAAAGGCTGATGACAGATCAAGGAGAACCAGAATAGAACGATGTCTCCGATCTCTCGCCATCAGAAGATCATTGAGCACCCGAACCAGAGCAGTCTCAGTGCTATGCCTTTTACAAAAACCAGACTGGAGAGGTTCATATAGACTATGGATGGTCAAATGGTTGTCCAGTTGAGCCGCCATAACTTTTTCAATAACCTTCCCTACAAAATGGAGGTTAGAGATTGGACAGTAGTTAGCTAGGTCATCCGGGTCCAAGGAAGTTTTCTTCAGAAGGGGAGTCACCACCCCTTCCTTCAGAGAGCTAGGGAAAACTCCCATCTCCAAGGAGCACCAGATAATCCGAGCGAGGACTGGGCCGATAGACTCACTACATCCCAAAATCAGGGAAGTAGGACCCGGATCCAACCTACAGCACGTCGGGCGCATCTCGCGGACAAACCTCATAGTGTCTACGAAATCCGGCAGATCAAAGGTACTCCAGGAAATTCCAGGCTCCGTGACAAGATACTGATCAACTGCAACAACCTTAGAGTGGGGTCGGGGACACTGCCTCCGGATGTCTTCCACCTTACTTACAAAGAACCGAGCTATCTCCTCACAGTCATTCTGTGTAAAAACTCGACGGATCTGCTGACAGACTGGGTTGCACAGTCTGTCAACAGTTCTGAAGAGCTGAGCCTGTCGATTCTGAGCAGCAGAAATTTCCCTGGACAGGAATTCTGCCTTCTTACAGGAAATTTCTGTTTGATAGAGCTTATAATGCTCTAGCAAAATAAGATGGTCGGCATCTGAGGCAGTCTTCCTCCAACGACGCTCCAACCTACGCCCCAACCTCCACAGCCCTCTCAATGCCTCATCAAACCAAGGAGCAACGGGACGGCGCGGAAGGGGGCGAACACGGGTAGGTGCAATCTGATCGAGGGCAGCTGAGATGGTCTCATTATAGGCCACCACTAGCCACTCAGGATCAGAGCACAATCCATCAAACTATGAGAAGTCAAGGACCGCCATCAGGTCTTCAGAGACAACATCCCACAATGGGCGGTACTTGACCAACTCCACAGGAGCCGACCTACCCAGGGGGGCCTCAAAATTGAACCCAACTGAGTAATGATCAGACCAACCGACTGGTTCCACCACCAAATCGGACGCCTCAATCCCCAGGAGAAAAACAAGATCAAGAGAGTGACCACCTTTATTGGTAGCTGTGGAAACAACCTGTGTGAAGCCCAGCGATGTCATCACCTGGAGGAAATGTTGACCAAAAGATGAAGATTCGTAGTCGACCCACACACTGAAATCGCCCAGCACCATCAATCTGGGCAATTCCAAGGCCATGTTGGTGGCAAAATCTGCTATTTCCTGCAGGAAAAGCTTCTCATCCTCTGGTGGATGGTAAATGAGAGCAATCCTGCACCCCACACCAGCTACCACAGTACACTCAAATGATCTTGCCTCCTCAACTGGAACACAAGTTAAGCCCAATCCGGTCTTAAAACAGATCTCCACCCCCCCCCCGCGATCCAATCTCGGGCGATGTATAACCGAGAACCCAGTAGGAACAGCGGTCTCTAAAAACGGGGCCGCATTCCCATCCAACCAGGTCTCGGTAATGCAAGCCAGATCTGCCCCTGCAACAAACTCCGCAATAAGACCCATTTTATTACAGACAGATCTGGCATTGCACAACAATGCCCAGATTGGATGAGGTTGACAAGTTGTCCCAACCACTTGCCCTCCAACACTGCAAATCATAAACATATACCTGAATGTTTCTATCATGCCACCCTTCTTTCTCTCCTCTCTTCCTGGGAATGCATATTGAGTTCCCTATTCTTACTTTGTAAGGCTATTCATGCACTTTGTAGCCCTCCTCTTGACTACCTCCAGTCTGTCTGTGTCCTTCTGAGGTGTGGTCTCCAGAACTAGATACGGTACTCCAGCTGTGATCTCTCCAGCAATCTGTACAGTGGCATAACCACCTCCTTCTTTCTGCTGTTGATACCCCTTCCAATGCACCCCAGCATCCTACTGGCTTTCCCCTCAGCCAGCTCGCACTGCTTGGTTTCCTTCAGGTCATCTGATATGAGTATCCCCAGGTCCTGTTCCTGCCTGCTGACTGCCAGTACCCCTCACCCCATTTTGTATACCTCTCCAGAGTTTCTGCTCTCCAAGTGCATGACTTTGCACTTTTTGGCATTGAATCAAAGCCATCACATTTCTGACCACTCCTCCAACCTGGCCAGGTCCTTCTTCATTGTTTCTGTCCCCTCTGGAGTGCCAACCCTGTTGCAATCTTGATGTCATCTGCAAAAAGACATACTTTCCCAATCAATCAGTCTTTATTTTACCAGTTGAAAACCACTAAGGCAGACTCATTTACAAGGTGAACCTGGGCTAAAGTAGGTAAACGTGGATAATACATTTTGAAAATATACAAAAAATGCAAGATCATTGGAGCAATGCAATACATAGAACATGAAGTAACAAATTATAACATTTTATACAAAGCTAGTTCTCAGTACACATCAACAATTTTATATATATTTTTTTTGTCTTTGGTAACCAAGTATGGCCCACTAGGCACATGTGTCTATTTTCAGGGGTGACATGGGAGCACTGGGAGGTTAAGTGACTTGCTCAGAGTCACGCAGTATACAGTGGAGGTTGTGGGAATCAAACTCAGTCTGCTGGATGTACCAAGCTCATTCACAGCTCATTACTTTAACCTCTATGCCAAACTGCCAGCCCATTTTGTATATACAATATTTACAAAAGCCAGGAGATATACTAGAATTAGTGGCCAGAATGATAAAGAAGGAGGCAGACAGCCAGGAGTAGCCAGGGTGGGGAGGGTAAGGGGAGAAGGCTAGCACTAGCCGGGATAGGAATAGTAGTGGAGGACAAGAAACTGGAAGGTTAGTCAGAGCTCTGAAGTTGAAGGCAATCAATAGAAGCAATTACAGGACTCCTTGAAAGCATGTAGGAACAGAGTTTTAAAGTAAACCAGTTTTATGGGGAATGCAAGCTTCAAGATCTGTTGTATGGCTTTCCAAATGACAGGAAGGGCATTGGTTATGGTTGCTGCACCAAAATGTATTCAGACTTTACGGAATACAAGGGAAATGTAGGTAAGACTTCTTAGGGAGTAATATCCAGCAGATGAGACAGGCAGGCAGTCAAAGATACACTGCCGGAGCTTATTAATAATGGCTCTGCGGGTCCAGAAAGCAGCGTTTTTGTGACATCTGAAACTGAGAGCTACATCCAACCTTGGTATAGAGTGTGCAGTGGTGGATTCAATATGGATCTCCAGTAATAAATCTAAGTGTGTGATGGGACAGGGTGTCAAATTTGAACAAGGCAGAGCTCAGGCCTTGCCCATAAAGGAAGTCTGTGTAATCCAACAGAGGCATAAAAGTGGTTTGGACCAGCCTAGTTTTAACTTTGAATGTAAGAATATGTTTAAGCCAGAAAAAGATGCCAAGCCTCTTAGTTTTTCTGAGAGCTCATCAATGTGGTCTACAAAGGATTGTTTGTGGTCAAGCCAAAGACCCAGGTATTTGAATTTTGTTACAAATTCCAGGGACTCTCCTAGTAGTGTGGTTACCTGTGGTTCCATACCAGGGTTATAAAGTTTGAGATATTGAATGAAGCTGAAAAGAGCATGACCTTCATTTTCTTGACATTCAGTAGTAACTTTAAGTGCTGAAGATTTCCCTGTAAGATGTTGAAGTCCATTTGGAGAGCCTTAAAAGCAAGCTCAGAGGTAGGTCTGTCTATGCACAGAACTGTATCATCTGCAAATAGGTGTATGTTTGCAGATTTAATTCCTGCAGTAATGTTGTTAATGTAAATAGCAAACAGTAAAGGGCCTAGTATGGACCCTTGTGGCATATCTGTTTGGAAACGTTTTGGGGGGAAAGGTCCCCATTCACTTTGATTCTCTGGTATCAACCTGTAAGATAATTGAAAAACCAGTTCAAGGCTGAGAGATCAAGCCCAAGGTTTCTAAGGAGGGTCAGTAATAGGCCACAGTAGATCATGTCAAAAGCTTTGCTTCGGTTAAGAAGTAGTAGTAGTAGTAAAAATGTATTTTTATACAGAAATAATACATGTCATTTGGATAACACAATCCAGTTTTCAAGACAGTCCTGTGCAAACTCTCTAAGTTTCACATAATCATACGCACTACAAACAATTTAATACAAAATATAAATACACAAAATCTATCCCTAAGTTACAAACAATTTTTAAAAACAAAAAGACAACAAATATCAGTATCAAACACATACACACAAGTAAACATAATACATCTGTAACCCCTTAAGACATTTTTTAACAGTTTTCTCAGCTTGTAATGAGGGAGGGAGTATATTCCAACATACTGATGCTTGTGATGCTAATGTTCTGTCCCCAGACTTATTTTTTTGCTTATCTGGATCAATTCTATTTTGGTACAAAGACCTGGCTGAAAGTTTCCTAAGGACAAAATCTTTATCTGCCAATAATTTAGCTATATTATAGTTTAAGTGAATTGTCCTATATTTATAAATAAATAATGACCAACTTTTCTTGTATTCCAGATCAAGGGATAACCAATTTAACCTAGTTAACAAATCACAATGATGGGTCCTAAAATTACAATGTAAAACATATCCTGCCACTGTATAATGTAATTTATCTAATTTGTTTAGAAGTTGTTTAGTTGCAGTCCTATAAATGACCTCTCCATATTTAAGTACTGGAAGTATGAGCTGTTCTGCAATCAATTTCCTATCTTGCAATTTTAGACACCTAGATGTTCTCTTCAAAGCTCCTAATTTTTTATGTGTCTTAGTGATAATAGATTCTATATGCCCTTTAAAGATCAGTGACAAATCAATACTTACTCCTTGATAACAATAATTTGATAATTGTTCTATTGGGGTTTGATTCAGTGTTAAAATGTGTATATCTGAGAACTCCTATTGTCTATTGGTACCAAAACACATAAGTTTAGTTTTATTTACGTTCATTATTAATTGCGACCTGGTGAACCACTCCTGTACCCTGGTTTTTCACATTCAGGGCCTTTTGCCAGTTGTTAGTGACTTTGGCAAGTGCTGCAATAATAATATAACATGGTCTGAACCAAGACTGGACCAGGTTAAGAAGATTATGACTCTCGAGATAGTGCCTGAGCTGTGAGCTGTGAGTTGACCACCTTTTCCAACATTTTGGACAGGGTGGGGAGTAAAGAAATATGGCAGTAATTGTTTAGGTCTCTAGGCTCACCAGCCTTAAACAATGGTATGACATGTGCTGTCTTCCAGATTAAAGGGATGACACCCTGCAACAGGGACAAATTAAAATTGTGGGAACTAGGACTAGACAGGATGTAGTAACCCAATTTTAGGTAATATGGCTCTATCAGATCTGCACCTGTGCTTTTTTGGTGTTCAGTTCTAACAATAGATCCTCCACCTATTTTATGGAGACAGGGCCAAAACTGAAAACAGATTCCTGTGCAGGTTTGGTCTGTGATAGGAAAGCAGGATCCTGACTATACAGCTGCGCCAAAAGGCTGTCTGCCAGGGAGGTGTCAAATGCCAACCCAACTTTGGCAAAGTGATTATTGAGGAGGTCAAGGATCTTTTGTTTATCTGTGGGTGAGGAAGCATCAAAGGAGATCTTTTGTGGCAGTGAGCTAGCAGGGCTGTGACCCTTTAGGTCTTTGAGGGTCCTCCAAAATTTAGATAAGCAGTTAGAGGAGGATTCAAGCTCAGTGTGGAAATAGCTAGCCTTTTCAGCTGTGGTTACCTTTTTGCAATGGTTTCTAGCAGCTCTAAATACTGCCTGGTCGGCTGGGTGCTTGGTTTTATGGACTTTTTTCCAAAGGGTATCCCTGTTGACTAGTGCAGCTTGTAAGTTGGCTGTGAACCAGGGGCAGGACTTCTTTTTCATACATATTTTAACTAGGGGCTCATGTCTATTGATGGTATTGAGGATAAAGGTTTGGAATATCACATAGGCCTCATCAACCATAGTTGCAAGGTAGAAGTTTTGCCAGTTGGCATAATGGAGATCATGTAGGAAAGTGCTATGGTCAAAGTTCCTATGGCTTCTCTTGAAAATATATCTAGAGCTAGATATTTGTTTGGGAGAGGACCTCATGCAGGCTATGGTGCTATGATCACTGAGATCACTGAAGACAACTCTGGAGTGAATAAAGAGGTGAGGCTGTTTTACAAAAATTAAATCAAGTAACATGCTATGGGCAGGGATCTCTGTATTGGGGGGAGTAACTTCAGTAGTTAGCTCCATTAACCCACAGGAATCACACAAGTCTTTTAGAGACTTGAATGCATCAGATAACTAGTCAAGATTAAGATCACCCAAGATAATAACCTCAGAGGACTGATCGTCTAACATGACTTGTAAGTGAGTCAGAATCTTGAGCCCTGTGGAGGGAGGTCTGTTGACCTAAATTTTGGTTTGTCACTCCCTCCCCACCTGTCTTCATTTTGTCTCTCCCATTCGTGCCCTTGGATCTTTTGACTCCCGCCAAATGGTAGTCCCATGCTGTCTAACCATTGCAGGTCAGAGGGCCTTCTCACACAGATTCTTAAAACTCTGAAACTCTCTCCCCTCTCAGATTCACCTCTCATCCTCTACCTGCTCTATTTCTTCTGCCCTACTCAATTTCCACTCAGTAAATTGTACCTGTGTCAACTCCCTAAGCTATCTGCTATCCCTCGCTCCCATTTTTCTCCCCCTCCCATTCCAGTGCACTAGGCATCTTTGTTGACTGTAAGCAGTACACTAGTTTCAGCCCTCTGTTAGATGCTACTCCGTCAGTTGTACTTACCGGGTGACAAGTGAATGTCTTGGGATAATGTGTTCCACTGTAGCACCTTAACTCATGTAGCCTTTTATTCATGCTGTATTCTTGTCTTTCACCCCCTCAGACATTGCTCTAGACTGTCCTTGTACTACTGTTTTCTACTTGAGCAAATGTTCAGTGCACTTATTGGATTACTGTTTTGCTTGTTCTGTATTGTTTTTTTGTACCACATTGCCTTTTTGTTCACTTCTGTTTGCTCTGTAAGTTAGTTGTTGATAAATGCTTATGTACTGTCCCATGTACCCTTCCCTGCAGGATACACCATGAGACGAGCAATCTGGTTGTTCAGTGTGCCTTTCCTGGTGAAACATTTCTATAAATAAATAAATAAATAACAAATAAGGATACCGAATGTGAAAGCTAGACCTTTAAGGTGAGGCACTCAAAATCCTTGGGTATGGAAGAAGAGTCCACTATAGAGGCAGAGAATCTGTCCCAAATGTAAATTGCTACCCCTCGCCCTCTCATGCATCTACTGACCCTGAAGATAATGTATTTGGGTATGTTGATGGTGTGGTCCAGAGTAGGTGGTCTCAACCATGTTTCTGAGATGACAAGGACATCTGGCTTAGAATGACAAACCCAAGCTTGTAAGTCATGAAACTTCCTTTACAAGCTACAGGTATTTATATGAAGGAAACTAATCCGCTTTACATAATGCAATCCAGTAGGCATGGAGATTGGATGTCATTGACCAGGGTTAAGTTCAATAATGCCTTCATATATAAGCAATAAGAGGAGGATTTTTTTTGGCGGCATCTAATAGCAGTCTAAGGAGGTGGGTCCTTCTCTTTTGCAAGTAACAAGCTTGTGCAGGATCATGATGCATGTGGTTGAGATCAGTAGATCCCACGGTTGCATATAATGACACCCTGATTGAGAGGGTAAACATGGCCCTGATAAAGATAGCCAGTTCAAATAGATGGGATAGTCTCAATTGCTGAATAATATTAGTACCATGAGACACATAGGTGCCAGGAAGAGTAAGAGATTCTAAGCAGGGTAGGTGATCTGGCTGAGGGAATAGCGAGAAGGGGGTGTATGTGTTAGGATAGGAGGGTAGGATCCCAGCCGAAATGAATGCAAGTTTATCATGATGGATCATGAAAACTCCTTACATTTCATTGTTAAAGATCATGATCATGTACAAAAAATCATCAAAAAAATTATCAATAATACTGAAAGGCCACCAACGTTAAATGACCACCCATCATAAATCATCAATTTATTGGTTACGATCTGGTCATGATTTTTAGTGAATTTCTGAGATTTCCTAAATACGTGACTAATCCTGATTAATCAATACTTGAAGTAATCATTAATCATCATTATGTCAATTGCATCATGGTGAGTTTTTATTGTTAATTGTTATTAATCATGATTCAGCAACACTGGTCGCAACTGTTTTGTTGAGTTATGATCATTTCTAATCAGTACATTTGGTGGTGCTAAATCATTATCTATCATTGATCGATCAAAACCCAAAGCAGTCATAAACCATCATTTTCTTTGGTTGCTGATGGTGTTTTTTTTAATCAATCATGATTAATAATAGTTGATCAATACCTGATGCAGGTTATTGACAGTCAATCAGAACCTCCTTCACAGATCATGAGAAATCATGCTTGATCATTTGCTTGTAAGATTTGGCCATGGTAAATCATGATTGATGTACCTGGCTCTCATTGGCTGCTCTGCTGTAATTAATTTTCATAATTTATCATGTTTAATCATGATCAATTATTGTCTTTTAAAGTAAAGATGAGACGTACCGTACTGGGCTTCATAGCCCGCCCTGTGTCGGCGACAGTCCGTCTGTGCCAAAATTATAAAACTTACTGTTCTTCTGTAAGAGAGGTAAGGGATTGTAACTCTGGCCAAACTGCTGCCCAGCCAATCCCTTTCCACTCCCCAATCTGCACACTCCGCCCCTGCACTCCGATGTTATGCGAAGCCTAACCAGAGAATGCGCAGGGGCATGCTCGGTGTGAGTCAATGGGGCTCGTTTTCAAATTGTTTTTTATAGATAGACATTTAAGCAACCTTTGATAAAAAATGAAAGCCACCACTCAACTAATAGGGACCCTCCTAAATGATTTTTTTTTTGCCATAACCTTCCTCCCCACCACCTCCTTTGAGAACCACAGCATTCGTTTTTTACCCTCTTGCTTTCATTTACTTGCTTAACACAGAGGTCTGCTGCCTTCACTACAGCTCCTTTTAATTTGTCACAGTGTTCCTCTACTCCATGCTAGTTCCACCCTCCCTGCCAAGGCATCCTTGAGGCATTCTCACATCTCTGTAAAGTCTGACTTCCAGAAGTCCATGACCTCACCTTTGTGTGGTTCAGCTTCACCCCTGTTCTTATACTGAACCACACCATTTGGTGATAACTGGCTCCCAGCTGGCCGCCAACAGGGATGTCTGCAGCACTGTCTCCACTGGTGAGTGCTAGATCAAAATTGCTCCCTCAAGAGTCGGCTCATGTACTAATTTCCATAAAAACACCCACTTCAGTGAGTTGAGGATATCCCTGCTCCTAGCAGAAGCTGCAGCTGGGAAGCTCCAATCCACATCTGGCAGACTGAAGTCTCCCACTAGCTGCACCATCTCCCCATTAGTTGGCATCTTATGGATGACTTCCACTAGAATCCTGTCCATCTCCACCCGATGTGCTGGTGGTCTGTAGATATTTATTTGAATTTTGATGACTGGGTAGGCGCACTAAGACAAAAAGTCCCTTTTACAGGAGTGACCTGGAGTTAGTTACAAGAAAGTCAAAAACAAAAGCACATACTTGGAACATACAAGGTGAAATAAAGGTAGGTACAAGAAAAATAAATGTTATAAATAAAAGTTCATACCAGGAGAGCTATAAGCAGGTATGAAGGTTGCTGGTTACAACATTGGGTTCAGAAATTATGCAAACATTTGGCAGAGGAATTGTTCATAATATACAGCAGGCAGTGTGACAGTGCTGCAAACATGGAGATGTACATGGCACACAATTTTAAGATTCAAATATAAATAATGGAAACCAGCACTAAGGTTGGGTGGCAAAAGGAAGTGTGTCATGCAACAAAAGGGATAGTACCCCATTTCGAATAGCGTCTCCATTTTTCTGTTCTAGGGAAAGTTTAACTGACTTGCTTAGGGTTACACAGTATGTAGGTGGGGGTTATGGGATTCAAATCCAGGTCTCCAGGTTTGCAGTTCAATTCCCATAACCACTACCCTATACTGCCTCCTTGCTTGCATATGGTGATGAAGTACCCCCAAAACACCACATCATGTCCCTACCATATATGCATATGCTCACTGCAAAAAAAAAAACTACATTAATGCAGACATTAGTGTTGAAGAATGAAAAGCATGCACAGTAAGAAAATGAAAAAGCATTTGAAAATGCTGAATGTTGTCTCGCTGGCATTGGCATTGGTAGTGCCGGAGTTAGAGACACATAATGGGAATGGCAGTGAAGTATTGAAGTGATGCAAACCCCACCCCCACCCTGTAGAGACCAATAGGCATTGGGTGTGACTTTGGGTCATCAGCTAGAATGCTCATGCCATTGTAGCGCAACCTACCCTGTAGACAGTGAAAAGTGTTGTGATGTGCTTTGAGGTCTTTGGGCATTATACTTACCCCATTCCATAAGGAAATATGCTGAGGTTGGTGCAGTATAGGAGAATGGGGTGAGCTTTGAGGCCGAACAGTGCAAGGCACACCACGATGCCTGTCACTGGCTGCAGGGTGGGGGTGGGGGTGGAATGGCATAAGCATTACAGCCAATGATCCCAAGTCACACCCCTGATGCCTGTCAGTCTCTACAGGGTGGGGTGTTAC
Source organism: Neoceratodus forsteri (assembly GCA_016271365.2). Taxonomy (NCBI): domain Eukaryota; kingdom Metazoa; phylum Chordata; order Ceratodontiformes; family Ceratodontidae; genus Neoceratodus; species Neoceratodus forsteri. The sequence continues at coordinate 117,298,761 of CM028136.1, read as the reverse complement.
AGTTGGAAACACTAACACTGTAGGCGTGTGTTGGTATTTTCACTCCAAATTTTCAACATGGGCTGTTTGTGAGCCCACCTCATGAAAAGTGGCACTATCAGTTTGTTAGCTGAAAGGTGGTTTTGCACAATGGCTATGCCATTTGGCGACACAGGGACAAAAACTAATTTGGGGCAGGATGTGGAAAATGACATCTGTATTGTTCATGAGGAGGCATAAAAAATGGCAACGTTGAAAATCTGGAGTGAAAATATGAAAAATTTGTGAAGTCATGAGCATGCACAGAAACTGCATAGCACACGTCCGTAACCCAATTTTTTGGGGGAGTTTTTTAGCCACATTTTCAACATAGGCTTTTTGGAACCTCCCCTCATGAATAGTGGCACTGTGATTTTGTTAATCAGTCCCAAAAGTTGATTTCCCTCAGTGACCACGCCATTGTGTGCCACAGGTGCAGAAACACATTTTAGGCAGGCTGTGAAAAATGGTAGCTGTACTGTTGATAAGGAGGTGTGAAAAAATGGCAGTGTTGAAAATCTGGCATGAAAAAATTGCAAATTTACGAAGTTACAGGGGTGCGTGGAAATTGCTCAATGCATGTTTGTAACACAGTCATTTTATGGACTTTTGGCACCAAATTTTCAATATAGGCATTTTAGGACCTCTGCTCATGAACAGTGTCACTGACATTTTCTCAAACTGTCCCAAAAACTGATTTCGCACAGTGACCGTGCTATTCTGCGCTAGACGTGCAAAAACACATTTCGGCCAGAATATGTAAAATGACAGCTATACTGTTCATAAGGAGGTGTGGCAAAATGGCAATTTTAAAAATATAGAGTGAAAATATTATAAATTCATGAAGTAACAAGCATGCATGGAAACAGTGCAAAGCACACTCGTAAAACAGCCATTTTTTGGATTTTTTCACCAAATCTGCAACATAGGCTTTTTGAGAGCCCCCCTTATGAACAGTGGCACTGTCATTTCATTCTGCAGTCCTGAAAGGTGAGTCCATGCAGTGATGAGAAATCACCTTTCAGGACAGAATAACACCATGACAGTGACTGAGTTCATGAGGAGGGGTCCCAATAACCCCATGTTGAAAATTTGGTGCAAAAATTCCAGAAAATGGTTGAGATATTCACCAAAGTTGAAAAAACCCTGTTTATGCCATTATACAGCTTTCCGGCATTTCTTCAGTTCACAGTCAGCTTTGAATAGTGCAGACATGTTCCCAGTCCACCGAAGAGTGTTGCACTGGATTTCAAAGGTAAGTATGGGGTGAGGGGGTGTGGGGAGGCAGGGTGCACAGAGGGCAGGTACGGGTTGTGAGAGGGGGCAGGGTGACCACGAGGGACCGTTTTCTTCTTTCACAGGGGTAAAAAAACAAAAGACATTGTGGGATGGTTTTTCTTTTTCAGGGGATTTGGCACGCTGGGGTGGGCTCCCAGTGTGCCACCTAGGTGTTTTGGGGGGATGCTGTAACTGACAGGAGATTTGGCACCCCATCGGCAAACAACAAAAGTGGGGGGACAAGAGCAGAGGGGATTGGGCACCCCCCTCGGCACATAACAAATGGGGGGGTGCATGATGCCAATGGGGAGTGGGCTCCCCTGTTGGCACATACATTGTATCAAGGCATGCAGACAAGGAGATTGGGCACCCCTGAAGTCGGCATTGTGGCAGGCAGTGTGCCACCATGTTAATTTTTTTTTTTTCACGAGGGAAAGCACGTCGGGAGGTGCTCCTGCGTATGACGAGCTTTGCTTGCATTGCAGTGGACCTTTCATTAGATGTGCTCACCACATTATGTATTCATGGTGTGGCGCCGGCATGCAGGCTTATTGGGGAATGAGGGACACACCTACTGATGCGTGCCATGCATTCACTTAACAGTGACCGAGCCTCCAAATGTGCTACTACCTCAATATGTTTGCTGTGCATGCGCGAGCCAACATAAAAACAGGCTTTTGAGCCTGAGTCTTTGCAAATCAGTTGTGTTGCATTCCTTGGGGTTACCAACCTTAATACCCACTCCCTTCACTCAAAGCCCATAGCTTTTTATGTGACGCACAAGGTACAGCTCCAACCCAGTGCCTCTTAGGCAGTTACTCATTGAGGAAAAAGAAGTATAGCTAGGCACATGTGGCTAACAGAATCAGTTACAGCTTCCTTCTCAAACAGCCCTGGGTGATTCAAGAGATCTTTTTTGCTTAGGGAAGGGGTGGGCATTAGGCTTCACAACCCAAAGGAATTCCACACCACCAACTCAAGACTCAAAAACCTAATGTTTTTATTTGTGTTTTTTGTTGATTTGCATTCTTCCACCCTAATGTCTGCATTAACAAAGTTTTTTGGGGGGGTTAATTTCCTTCCTTTGTGATAGTGGAGATATTTCAATCTCTGCATCACCAACCACCTAACAAGTGAAAGCCTACAGTGTCATAATCCTTGGGTTTTCACTGTTACAGGTCAACATCCTTTCACAGATAACAGCTCTATTACCTGTTTTCTGTGGAGTGTGGAATAAGGGAGTCTCAGGGGAGCAGCCAACTGTACCTGTACTGCAAGAGGAGCAATGGGGTCACAAAGGATCTGCAGTTTTTTTATGAACTAACCATGGCAAACAATGTATGGTAAACAAAAACAAAAAAAACAGTTCTTATCTGATATGTATAGTCAGCATCCTCCTACACCTGGTCAACAGCCTGTTAAACCTGTAGACATAAAAGTGGAAATAGGTCAACAGGACGGATAAAAATACTGATTTTCTGGGTTGGCTGGGAAGGACCTGCAGAGGTTGAAAAAAAAAGTGGTGTGTGTGTGTTGGGGAGAGCAGACCAGTACCAAACCATTGACCTGGGTTTTAGAATGGAATCTATCACTCAGGGGCCATTATGGGGAAGGATTCAGTGTCCCTAGGACTGATCTGTCTTGGGCATGGAGGCTGTTTTGCTCCACCCATCAACCAACACAAGGCAGGATGACGATACCAGCTGTTATGCTCATTGCACCATCAGTGGGACTCCGGACCACCAAACTGGTAGAGAAATTTTGGGTGGGGGTGTGCCATCGCCAATGAGAGTCAACAGAAAGGGGCAATGGGGATGATGACCCTTCCCCTCCTTCCCCCATGGAGGGAATCAGTGGCTATTCCAAAGGTCCAAGTTTAGTCCATGGGATGGTGGGTAATGTTGCTAGGTGGCTGGCTGTAGTATGGTACTTCCTGGTGGTGCAAGGCCTGCAGCAACTGGGGCTTCATTCTTGCAGCTACTATTTTTCCCCATTTCCATTTCCTCCCACCTTTTCTGACACAGCGCCTAGTCTTGCCTGACCTTGATGTAAATGTCAGACCAAGTATCTCTGAACCCCAACCAGGTATATGTCACTGAACAGACTGTTGTATGAAATCCTGCTAAACTGATACACTTCAATAAATACATTTAAAAAAAGCTGGGAAGACACTTCAAGTGTTTTACCAATAAATCTAATTTTTATTCTGAGAATAAAAGATGAGAATTGGCTGGCAGTATAGATTAGAGGTTAGAGTAATAAGCTGTGAAATAGCTTGGTACATCCAGCAGACCAGAACTGGGTTTGATTCCCACAGCCTATACTTGCATAGTGTGTGACTCAGAGCAAGGCACTTAACCACCCAGTGCTCCCAGGTTGCCCCTGAAAAAAGGCACTTGTGCCTAGTAGGCCTTACCGGTTACCAAAAGACTAAAACAAAATATAAAAAAAATAAATGGGACTTTCTTTTCCTCCCAATCTGGATAACTTAACTAGCCTGCAGCTGAGACACTGGTCACACATTCATCCTCGAACCCAGACACTAGCCCCCCTTCCTCCACAGGCCCCACTGACATTTGCTCCCACCCTCCACAGCACCTGACACAAGCATGTTTCCCTTACAGACCACCATGACAGTAGCCCCATTGACTGTACATCCTCTAGTTCCCAATATTACCCTGGCCCTCTCCATTGCACCAGACACAAACCCGCCACCCAGCCTTCCATTACAGTCCCTCTAAACACCCCACTTTTCCGAGCCCATGGATATCACCTCCCCATGGGGTCTGCTGACTCCCAGAAACCACACCACTTCCTCCATAGGCATTTATGATTCACCCACACCCTTGTTGCACACCTTCCCTGCAAGAACCCCTTGACACCACCTCTTCAGACACCCGAGGTGCACACACACCCTCTCTGTACACTCTCCCTCCACAGGCCTGGACACTAGCCCCTCCTCCCTCCCTTCACAGTTCCTGATCCCATCTGGTCCATCTTCCAATGCCCAAGCTAGCACCCCTTCCTCAAACACTAGCCCCCTCTCCATGGCCCCCATCACTAGCCCCACCTCATTCCTTGGCACCAGACACTAGCCCCACCTCCTTTGCTTTGGTCAAAATTGGCACCAGCCCACTTGCCAAATGCTGGTCTGTCCCCTCCCCTCACTGGACAGCATCATCTGGGGTGCTTAATCCTCCTTCCTCTGATCATTGTATCCCAGGCACTGTACAGCTGTACTGGTTGAGGTGTTGCATTGTAGAGAGGCTGTACTTTGGAGGCTTGCTGCTAAGCATTGAGAGGAAAGTGTGACTGTGGACTTCAGGACTTAATATTTAAAGGGCTGCTGGGTACGAGTGTGTTTCTGTATTTAGGGGACTGCTGGTAAACTGTCATTATTTTGGGTGGGGGGGGTTACGGGCTGTTAAGATGGTTGCTGGGTATTTTTGCCTGTATGAGGCTTATTGTTAAATAGTCACTGGGTATTAGGGTGCTTCAGGGTTTAGAGACTTGCTGTTGCTGGGTGTTAGTAAGACAGCCTTGCTGGGGGCTGGGACAGGTGGACAGGAAGCACAAGAGCAGGAAAAAATTAAATATGGGGAGTGGTGCAATGCAGTGGTTTTGGGCAGTAGTCTACAGGAAGGTCTTCTGGAGATTGTGTTGCTGCCCCGTCTATGTGCACCTCCCTGAGTGGAAGGAACAGGACTCTATGTTCCAAGTGATGCTTGATGAGAGTCAAAAGAATGTCACTACACTCAAAATTGCATTGACCAGGAGGTGGAGGATCAATTCTACCACCCAAGGACCACCTAGACCAACACCACTACCACAAAGGAAGCCAGAAGGGAGGAGCAGTTGGACTATGGTCAGCTCAAGTAGGGCAGGGGTGGTGGGTTCTTGAAGGCTGGGAGGTGTGGATCACAGGCACATTCCACAAACAATATCAGTAAAAAAAACTATGCCATTCTTTCAGAGAGAGACTGCCAGAAGGGGAATCCAAGGTAATGAATGGTGGATGGGGGCACCCTAATAGAGACCCCGTGGAGGAGGAGGACCCCAGAGGAGGAGGAAGCATCTTCTGGTTGGGGAATCTACCATCATGGGAATAGAGCTGGAGGAAGGAAAGGGGGTAGAGATGAAGGTAAAGTGACTATCTAGTGCAGTGGCTCAGATAGATGAGAAGCCAATCCAACAGATTGCAAGGGCAATAGAAGTGGGAGCTGAATATAATTGTCCACCTGGGAATACATGATCTTGCCATGGATGGGATGGAAGCAGTGTAGGAGCAGTTTAGGGACATGGGGAATAGTCTTAGCCAGGTAGCATGTACTACAGCCTTTATGGAAGCGCTGCCCATCAATAAGATGGGGAAGGAGAATGAGCTCCACACAAACTCCTTCAAATTATGGTTGAAGCAATGGTACAAAGAAGAGAGGTATGGCTACATTGTGGATTGGGGTTCCACCTGGAGGGATCAAAGCTTATACCGGGGGGGGGACAGTCTGCATCTATCCATGAGGGGAGCAGCAGTCCTCAGTGGACAATTTAAATGTTACTTGGATTGACATTTACACTAGACGAGGGGGTGGTGGAAGACATAGATAACATAGATACATAGACAGTGTCGGCAGATAAGGACCTATGGTCCACCCAGTCTGCCCATTTGAGCTTGTAAGTTCAGTTTATATTTTCCTAGAAGTCTGTTGCCCCTTACCCCTGACCTCCAGAATTCCTTTATGTTTATCCCATGCATTCTTAAATCCCGTGATTGTTTCAGCCCCCACCACTTCCTCTGGCAGGGTGTTCCACTTGTCCACCACCCATTCTGTGAAGAAATTCTTCCTCATGTTTTCTCTGAATCATCCTCCCTCCAACTTCATCCCATACTCTTTAGTCCTGGAACATCTTTTTCGCTTAAAAATAGTGTATTCCTGCACCCTGTTCCTCCCTGTAAGACAAAGGGGAGGCAGTATCTGTCCCCTTCCCTACAGGCTATGATAGATAATAGAGAGATCACAAGAGGAGAAAAATCCACCAGAATGCAAGACAATTAATGTAGCAAAGGATCAGCAAAGGGGGGGGGGTGCAGGCAAAATAAACAAGTGAAGAAGGGGGATCAGCTAGCAAAAGATGGTAGTGAAAAAAGAAAAGGTGCTAACAAAGATCTGGAAAGCCTAGGAAATAAGATCCCAGACCTGGAGGCCACCATGACAGGGGCAAACCTGGACACAATAGCCATTACCGAATCATGACACACTTGGTAAAACCTGGCTACGTGATGTTTAGAAGGAACAGGGAAGGAGGAAAAGGAGGAGTGGGGTTTTGTTTTAAGGAAAACATAAAAGTGAAAGAGGTACAGGGAATTCAAGGGGGACTGTGGTGCTGTGAGTCATACTCAAGTTAGGAAACAGCTGTTGTTCAGACAGGAGTAGTCTACAGGCATCCAAGACAGGGGAAGGAATTAGATAAAGAAATGTTAGAAGCCACTGGCACAATGGCTGAAAAGGGTGAGGTTGTACAGGTAGGGGACTTTAATCTGACACACAGATTAGAGCCTCCTGGCTGCAGCATCAGTTTCAAGTAGAGACATCTTAGACTCCTTGCAGTGGGCATTCCTCAGGCAGCTAGTCAATAAGCGCACTTGAGGATGGGGCAATACTGGACCTGGTGCTTACTAATGGAAACAGTGTTGCAGGCATTGAGATGGGAAGTCATCTTGGGACCAGAAATCATCACACAGTGTGGTTTGATATAACAGCAGCATAATCCAACCATGCAACTGCCATTAAGCCTCTTCTTATCCCCATGTGTGCCATGTGCATCCTTTGGTAAGACCATAATTGTTTTGTGCATATTAACTACTTATTGTTTGCACTTTCATTTATATTTAGACACTATTCCACTCTCCGGCTCCTGACTTATATCTGCTACCTTGCTGCAGCAATCCAAATCCTGCTATTCCTTTCCTTCCTACTCCTGGCTCTTTCTACGTATACACTTCTCTGATCCCACTATCAAACCATTCCTACCTCCCTTATCCATTTTATTATGTTGTTTGTCCCATCTGCCAAAATATATGTATTGCAAACACCAGTTACCATGTTTCAATTATCAGTATGCTATCTATAAGTCGCTACCCTGTGTTACATTAGTTGATTACCACCTGCGGTCATCCCATGTGGTGTCCTTGTATGTATATCTTGCTTGTATTATGTGATGCTTGCATTTATGTATATATTGGTTATTAACTATTTATGTATGTATGTTGTATAAGTCTATATGTCACAGGACCTCCTTGTGAATGAGCTTGCTCAATGGAGTTTTCCTGCAATAAACTTAAACTTGAAAAAAACAAGGGCTAGGATTGTGGATTTCAGAAGAGATGGCTTTACAAAGATGGGAGAGTGGAGGTCACGTGATGCGATGCGCTGTGCAGGACGCATCTCTGCTCACTCCGACCTACTGCCCATTATATACCCTTCAAAACCCTGTTTTTTGCTGCTTTTTACCGAAGATCGCCTGACTGTCACCTTCCTGAATGCTTCTGCCCTCTTTACAAGAAGTTGATGGATGAGGAGATGCTGAAAATTGCTTCTAAACATATGCCTCCTGCAACACCCGAGAAGGCCTCTAAGAAAGCCAGGGCCTCCTCCTTTCAATCCTCGCTGCCTGCTACTACTGAGTGCCCTGATGCAGATCTTCTTACCCTCTTGAGGTTTCTAGAGGAGTTTCACCTTTTAAGGCTGAAATGCAGAATATGGCAGGGGAAATTAAAAGCATCTCTAACACCCTGGAGGAGATCTCCAAGAAAATTGCTGACAACAAAGCATGTATACGATCTGTTGAAAAAGAAGCAAGATAAAGCTGATCTGGAGTTAGTGGCCTTGAGGCAAAGGCTAGTGAAGATGAAGAACAAGATGGAAGACCTGGAGGGGCACAGTCGCCGCAACAATGCAGTAATTATCGGCTTGCCCGAGGGCGAAGAGGGCTCAGACCCCATCAAGTTTATTAAAAAGTTTGTGGAGAAGGTGGCAGGCCCTTCCCCCTTTGGTGCTAGCTATATTATAGAAACAGCTCATCGTGCACTCGCCCTCCTCCCCCCGGTTGGAGCCCTCCCAGGTCATTCATATTTCATTTTTTAAACTTCCAGGAGCAACAGCATTTCTTATACAAAGTCAAGGAGGTGCAAGATTTGCAATGGGAAGGTAAAAAACTGAGGGTGGCTCAAGATCTGCCCTTATCTGTGCGTCAGAAAAGAGCCATGTTTCATAATGTGGTCCTCAAGCTGATCGCCGTGGGAATCAAGTTTTGCATGGGTTTTTCTGCAAGGCTTCAAGTTTGCCTGAACAGCTCCTGGGTGACCTATGAGGAGGTGGAGTTGGCAACCGCAGGGCTCAGAGAAGCACTTCCAGATCTATTCAAGCCTACATGAGAACTGACCTGGCTTAGGGAGCTATGCCGAGTTTCCATTTGGTGGTGTTGTCTAGCTGCAGCAAATTATAATTCCTTATAATATCTTTGGGGCTATGCCGCTGACAAACTGTGCATCTGGCTACTTAGCCTTACACTACAACTCTCAAGATGGGTCTTCTTTCTGATAAAAAATGGACATTTCGTTCCCGATCTGGTTCTTATCTCCAGGACTGCCTAATATTTTGCTAACTCTCATTTTTACGTTCGCTTGTGCGCATGCGCAAGGAACGTCTTGGGAGAAGGGGACACTTTGGAGGTGTGCCCCTCCTCTGCAATCCCCTGCTCCATTGAGCAGGTGTGGCAGTCCTGCACCAACTGGACACGGTGCTGTGTATGACAGCAGTGGTCTTCTCTTCAAAGAAAAGCACCACAGTGTGCTAGCACGGTCATACGCCCCCAAATCTTTGCTGCCATGCTGGGCCCACCCCAGCGAGGCAAATGTCCCAGCGTCATCTGCCGCGCGGTGCCCCAATCCCCGTCGGCTCCACAGCTCCCCCTCAGCCATCCTTCTGCCACGCTGGGAGCCCACCTCAGCGCGTGGCAATGTCCCGTGTCAGTTCGCCGGCGGGGTGCCCACCCCGCCGGCTCACAGCCCCCAGCTATCCTTCTGCCATGCTGGGAGCTCACCCCAGCGTGGCAAATGTCCCACGCCATCTTTTTTTTTTAAAACCTGTAAATTAAAAACGGTCCCATGGCACTTCTCCCAGCCCCCCCATAACCGCACCCACCACTGCATACCCTGCCTCCTGCACCCCTCACCCCATACTTACCTCCAGACCTCGGCCCGACGATCTTGGAGGACCGGAGAACACGTCTGCACTCTTCAAAGCCGACCGCGAACTGAGGAAATGCCGGTAAGCTGTATAATGGGCTAGATAGGGGGTTTTCAACTTTATTGCATATCTCAGGCATTTTTTGGAATTTTTGCACCAAATTTTCAACATGGGGTTTTTGGGACCCCTTCTCATGAATGATGTCACTGTCATGGCGTTATTCGGGCCCGAAGGGTGATTTCGCAGTCAGTGCACAGTCACTGCGTGAAATCACCCTTCAGGCCTGAATAACGCCATGACAGTGACATCATTCATGAGAAGGGGTCCCAAAAACCCCATGTTGAAAATTTGAGAATTCCAAAATGACTGTTTTATGAGCGTGCGTTGCGCAGTTCCTATGCAGGCTCGTAAGTTCATGAATTTTCAATATTTTCACTCCAGATTTTCAACATTGCCATTTTACCACACTTCCTTATGAGTAGTATAGCTGTCATTTTTCACATCCTGCACAAAACGTGTTTCTGCCCATGTAGCGCACAATGGCGCAGTCGGTGTGAAAAATCAATGTATGGGACACATTAAGAAAATCTCCATGGCACTGTTCATTAGCAGAGGTCTTAAAATGGCTATGTTGAAAATTTGGTGAAAAAATTCCTTAAAATGTCTGTTTTACGAGCGTGCGGTGCGCAGTTCCTACACACGCTTGTAGGTTTGCGAATTTTCAATATTTCCACTCCAGATTTTCAACATTGCCATTTTACCACACCTTCTTATAAGTAGTACAGATGTCATTTTTCACATCTCACCCAAAGTGTGTTTACGCCCATGTAGCGCACAATGGCGCAGTCGGTGTGCGAAATCAATGTATGGGACACATTAAGAAAATCACAGTGACACTGTTCATGAGCAGAAGTCCTAAAATGGCTATGTTGAAAATTTGGTGAAGAAATTCCTTAAAATGACTGTTTTACAAGCATGCATTGCGCAGTTCCTACTCACGCTCATACATTTGCAAATTTTCAATATTTTCACTCCAGATTTTGAACATTGCCATTTTACCACACTTCCTCATGAGCAGTACAGCTGTCATTTTTCACATCCTGCCCAAAATGTGTTTCCGCCCATGTAGCGCACAATGGCACAGTCAGTGTGTGAACTCAATGTGTGGGACACATTAAGAAAATCACAGTGACACTGTTCATGAGCAGAGGTCTTAAAATTACTATGTTGAAAATGTGGTGAAAAAATTCCTAAAAATGACTGTTTTAATAGTGTGCATTGCGCAGTTCCTATGCACGCTCGTAAGTTCATGAATTTTCAATATTTTCACTCTAGATTTTCAACATTGCCATTTTACCACACCTCCTTATGAGCAGTACAGCTGTCATTTTTCACATCCTGCCCAAAACATGTTTCCACCCATGTAGCACACAATGGTGCAGTCGGTGTGCGAAATTAATGTATGGGACACATTAAGAAAATCACAGTGACAATGTTCATTAGCAGAGGTCTTAAAATAGCTATGTTGAAAATTGGTGAAAATTCAAAAATGACTGTTTTACGAGCGTGCGTTGCGCAGTTCCTGCGCACACTCGTAAGTTTGCGAATTTTCAATATCTTCACTCTAGATTTTCAACATTGCCATTTTACCACACCTCCTAATGAGCAGTACAGCTATCATTTTTCACATCCTGCCCAAAACGTGTTTCCGCCCATGTAGCGCACAATGGCGCAGTCGGTGTGTGAAATCAATGTATGGGACACATTAAGAAAATCACAGTGACAGTGTTCATTAGCAGAGGTCTTAAAATGGCTATGTTGAAAATTTGGTGAAAAATTCCTAAAAATGACTGTTTCTGATGCATTGCACAGGTTCCTCATGCGCTAAGTAAGTTTGCTAATTTTCAATATTTTCCTCCATATTTCCACATTGCCATTTTACACACCTCCTTATGAGCAGTATAGCTATCATTTTTCACATCCTGCCCAAATGTGTTTCCTACTTCTGCTGCATGCCATAACAAGATTCTGTGTGTGAAATCAATGTATGGGACACATTAAGAAAATCACAGTGACAGTGTTCATTAGCAGAGGGTCTTAAATGGCTATGTTGAAAATTTGGTGAAAAATTCTAAAAATGACTGTTTCTGGCGTCGTTGCACAGTTCCTCATACGCTCGTAAGTTTGCTAATTTTCAATATTTTCACTCCAGATTTTCCACATTGCCATTTTACCACACCTCCTTATGAGCAGTACAGCTGTCATTTTTCACATCCTGCCCAAAATGTGTTTCCGCCCATGTAGCGCACAATGGCGCTGTCAGTGTGCGAAATCAATGTATGGGACACATTAAGAAAATCACATTGACACTGTTCATGAGCAGAGGTCTTAAAATGGCTATGTTGAAAATTGGTGAAAAAATTCCTAAAAATGACTGTTTTACAAGCGTGCGTTGTGCAGTTCCTATGCACGCTTGTAAGTTCGCGAATTTTAAATATTTGCACTCCAATGACTTCCAAATACCTAAACAGCACATAGAAGCAAGCAACATTCACATTGACAAATGCTTGTACTTCTTTGTCACTGATTTTTTTAAGCCATGTCCAAGTGCCAAATACCACTGCAAATACCTGCAAGCGAGCGTTCGGCATTGACAAATGCTTGTTTACTCTGGCTCAGCCCAGTCTCGTTTTTGGTTTACAAGTCAGGTGTTAGCGGGCTCATGTGTGCTCTTTCTGGTTTTAATTAATGAGTACTTGAGCGAGGTCACTGTTCTTATGTTAAATCCCAGTTTGTCAGATTTGGTAACCCATTTTCTCAGGGGTGATGTCCCGATTTCATGGCAATGGTGGGAGAAATGCTTAGTTCTCTTGGAACTTAATATGAGACTCTGTTTGTAACTGCGGTCTCTTCCTGGCCCTGTTAGCATGGCCTGGTTCTTTTCAGGCTTCCCTCCCTCCCTGTCTCATTCCCTGTCACCATCGGGCAATAAATATGATTAGCCTGAACACCAAGGGGGATTCCGCATTTAAGGACAGATGAAAACATTAGGGTTTTTGTACGCCTTTACTGGGCATTGGTTTGCCCCTTCTCCATAATCCTGCTTAAGTGCTGTCTCTGGAGGATTCCCAATTTTTTTTTCCTTTTTTCAAATCTCCCTTTTAGAACTGTGATGGTCACCGTCTTCGGTCTAAGAAATGCGGTCTAGAGAGCGACTCTGGAGCTCTCAGTTCTCCTCTATATCACAAAAGGCAGTAATGGTCTGCCTGCTCTTGGCGTCAATGCCTGATGTTCATGGGCTGCGCCACAAGAGGGCATCTGAGATTAATCTTTACACATGATGTCAATGTTTTATATGCCTCGCGCTCTGTGGGCCACGTTGTTGTACGGCTCGTGGGGTTTCTGCAGGGAGGATCGCTTCCTCTAAGGGACTAGTATAGCCAATTTCCCGGTATTATTCAGGGGTGATGTCAGCCAATCATAGCTGAGGATAGGTTGTTCTCTATGGAATGTTCTGACCACAAAGGGGTAATTTTGTTTGTGTTTCCTGGTTTACAAGGGCGGGGTGGTTGGGGGAGAGGAACTTTTCAGTCTGCCGGTCATCATGTCCCATGTAAAATATGGGAAGGTGTGGGAGGAGGGGAAGTTAGAGCTCATGGGGTGCTTTAGGCGATGGGGGTTTCAGGGGCAGTTGGGGGAATGGATTTAGTGGAGGCAGAATTGGAGGGAGGGTAGAACAACCCAGCGCATATCATGTTTTGAGCAGTACAGATGGAAAATACAAGTATATGCGTGTTTCAGAGGATTTCTGACTGGCAACATGAGTGATGGCTAGAAACACTCAATTTATTAGTTGGAACGTTAAAGGGCTGAGGCATAAGACCAAGCAATATAAAATTCTGAAACATATTAACCATCTGAAGGCAGAAATTATGTTTTTGCAGGGAGACGCATTTGCTCAAGAGGGAGGCTGACAAAATGAGACGGCAACAAATTGGGCAGATGTTTGCAGTGGAGGGTACGACCCACAGTAGAGGGGTCATGATCCTTCTGCATAGGTCAGTTCCATTCAAACCTCTTCAAGTTATATCTGACCCTTCGGGCAGATTCTTGTTTGTAAAAGGCAGATTGCATAACCTGGACATTGTCCTGGGTGCTATCTATGGCCCTAATGTAGACTCCCCTAGCTTTTTTGTTCAGATAATAAAAGCCCTAACTCCATTTTTGGATACCCCCATGGTCATAGGGCGTGACTTTAATCTCATTTTTGATTAGGCTCTCAACAGATCAGGTCAATCCCGTCAAGGTCTCTCTCCAGCACAAAGAGCTTTCAGGGACCTGATGGACTCTATAGGTCTTTGTAATATATGGCGTGTATTACATCCCAGTGCAAGGGAGTACACTTTTGTTTCCCCGGTGCATGCAACTTCCTCTAGGATTGATTATATCCTCATTTCTCAAACCCTTTTACCAGGGGTATAAGTTCTAGTATTGTCTTAAGGCCCCTGTCGGATCACTCTGTGGTCACCTGCCTAATAGCCCTAGCTTCATTGCCAAATAAAGGGGGCAGGTGGAAGTTGAATTACCAAATTTTGAAGGAGCCAAAGACAGTTCAGTATATAAGATCCCAAATAGAGCAGTTTATTGCTTCTAATTCTAACTCCATGTGGAAGCCTGATATGGTATGGGGTGCCTTTAAGCATATTTAAGGGGGATTATAATTGGCCTAACATCGAAAATGAAAAGGGAGAGGACATCTCGGATTTCTGACCTTCTCTGTCAAATTAGGAGTATGGAGATTGCTCTTTCTCCATCTTCCTCCGAGACATTCAAACAAGACTTAACGAAATTGAGAGAAGACTACCTAACACTGCTAACGGAACAAGCTGAATTTGCAATTTTGAAAACTAAAGCGATATATACCGATCAGGGTGAGAAGGTGGGCAGAATGCTTGCGCTGCACAATAAGCAACATGAATCTGCCAGACTCATCCCTGCAGTCCATTCTCCTAACAATTCCCCTTAAGGTCTCACCCTCGGAGATAGCAGAGGAGTTTGCAAAGTATTTCAAGGATTTATATGGCCCTATGGCAAATTCCCCATCTAAGGAAAGACTTTATGAATATCTAAGTGATTTACAGTTGCCAACTCTTATGCAATCCCAGCAAAAAATTCTGGAGTCTCCCATCTCTGAAGGCGAGATTGAAAGGGTAATCAAATCCCTCCCATCCGATAAATCTCTGGGCCCTGATGGGTTTACTTCCAATTTTTATAAGGTTTTCTCTAAGCAACTGATTCCCATTTTGCTGCCGCTTTTCCAGGCTATTCTTTCTGGTCAAGTGTCTGATCCCTCCCTTTTTGAGGCGCTGATCGTCTTGTTTCCCAAACCAGACAGACCGTCGGATCAGGTTTCAAGCTATAGGCTGATCTCCCTTCTTAACCATGACATTAAAATTCTGGCAAGATTACTAGTCGACCATTTGGAGGCAGTACTTCACTTTCTAATCAGGGCTGATCTGGTTAGTTTCATGAAAGGGAGATCATCGGTTGACCATCTGAGGGCTCTGTCTCACGTCTTCCTGGCATCCAAGGATGCTCCTCATCCAATGGTATTGATCTCGTTGGATGCCGAGAAGGCGTTTTACAGAGTCCATTGGGACTACCTATTTGTTACGATGGAAGTTTTCGGTTTTCCCATGAAATTCCGGATTTGGGTTAGTTCTTTATACAAGTTTCCCTCTGCCAGAATCTCATTTAATGGGGTTATTTCTAGCCCCTTCAAATTGCATGTAGGGACCAGACAGGGGTGTCCCTTATCTCCCCTTCTCTTCAACATTTATTTAGAGCCGCTTATCAGGAGGTTATCAGGTGCCCAGGGCATATTGGGTATTTCTCTAGGGAGCAGGTGGTTAAAGTGGTGGCCTATGCAGATGATCTTTTGCTCAGGTAACCCACCCACTCACATCTATTCCTGCTATCCTAAAGCCAATAGAGGATTTTAGTAAGGTCTCAAATTATAAACTTAATGTAGGAAAGACTGTAGTTTTTCCCTCTTAACCATGGGGTTTACAAACAGGATATTATTGCGCTTGGACTCACCTGGAAGTCCGACTATATTAAATACTTGGGGCTCCTTTTAACATGGGATACAGCGCGGCTCAGGCAATTAAATATTGATGCACTGGTACACAAAATAGATCTTGACCTTCGTAGGTGGACCCTACCTTCCACTCTCTCTATGGGGCAGAATAAATCTAGTCAAAATGAACGTATTCCCTTTGCCTGTTCTACCCCCTCAACATGATAAATATATGGCTCCCCCTGTCCTGGGTTAAAAAAGTGCACGGAATGATCTCCACTTTTATATGGGTCGATAAGAAGGCTAGGATGGCATTCCACAAATTAGCTCCTCCGAAGGCTAAAGGAGGATTAAGACTTCCCCACATAGGGTTATATTACTGGGCCAGTCAGGCCAATAAATATCTTAGATGGCTGACCGTGGATCAACTGTCCGTGGCTGCTACATACATCCCGACTTGGTTAGCTGTCGAGTCTGCCTCCATTAAAACACATGGTTTTTCCTCTGCTGCGCTGTTATACAGCAAGGTTGGTTCCCCACCAGAGTCTTTACATAGTTCTCCTATAGCTGTTTCAATCAGGGTTCACACTCTGTGTGCATTTCTGAGATATAAGAATCTCAAGGACTTATTTCAACCCATAACAGGTAGTCCCAATTTTTTATTAGATGGTAAGCCCCTCCCAGCCACCTGGCTTCCTCAGATAGGAAATTGCCATTTAGAGGAGTTCGTGTTACCCAATAGTCAATGGTATTCTTCAGCCGATATTATGCATAAGTTTACTATACCTCGTGCAAGTATCTTCAAGATTTTCCAGTTTTGTCATCTCCTGGTTAAGGTAATGGGTTCAACCCCCCCCCAGCTCCCTATATCAGTTTTCAGGTTACCCTAACGGAGCTGACAGGTTTGCCTCATCCGTATCTAAAATATACAGTGCTCTTTTTACCTGGGCTTACCCTGACAGTTACACTCCCATCTCATTCTGTGCCTCTCTCTTTCAGGGCAGAGATCTGGATTGGTCTCTCCTGTGGCAAAGTTGCCATAAGTTGCTCAAGCAGATAGACTCAGATTCATGCAATTCAAAATTTTGCACAATATTTATTACTCTCCACAGAAGCTTGCTAGGCTGGGTCTCATGTCCTCTCCCCTTTGCACAAGATGTCAGTCTCAAGAAGGAGATCTTCTCCATATTTTCTGGGGCTGTTCTAAAGTTGTCCCACTCTGGACTGCGATTAAACAGTGTGTTGATCCTCTGTTGGGGCTCTCAGACTTGTTCACCCCCAAAATATGCCTTCTTGGGGATTTATCCTCCATTTCGGTAGTGAACAGGAGGTATCACATAGCCTTGATGTCGATGTCTGTTAAAAAGTGGTGTTAAGACACTGAAAGGATACGGAGGTACCAACATATGTTGAATGGCTTCAGGAGTTACTTGCAAACCTCAGAACTGAAAGGACTATTGCCAGTCTATATAACAAACTTAAGAAGTTTGATAGGATTTGGGGCCCACTGCAAACTCTCTATGCACTACATGTTTAAGCACTATTAGGCTATATCCATAGGTATAGTGTTAAAGGTGTAAAGAGGCACTGGGTTGTTCAGGGTGGTGCTGGTTGGGTGGGCGGGGGTAGGGGAGAGTGATTCATCCTGCATCTTGTATCTGATGTATGGGGTCATGTTTTACACTGTTTTGATTCATTCTCTGTATTGAAAACTTTAATAAAATTTGAATTGAAAAAAAAACAAAGATGGGAGAGTGCCTCCAAAAGGACCTGGCAGTGGAGTTGTCCTGGTTGGGGTGGAGGGTAAATGGGCCAGACTAACAGAGTGCATAGTAAATGCAGCACCTGTATGTCAAGCAAGTAAACAAAAGCACAAGGAAAAGGCGACCACTGTGACTCTTAAAGGAGGTGGCACAAAAGGTAAATGCAAAAATAGTGGCATTCAGAAGATATAAAGAGACCCAAAGAGATGGGTATCTGGAAGTATATCTGGGGAAATGGAGGGAGTCAGGTAAAGCAGTAAGGAGCACAAAGAAACACACTGAGGAAAGAATAGCCCATGTAGTTTAAAAAAGGGGCAAGACATTTTACAGATGTGCCAGTGAGAAAAGGAAGACTAATGGAGGGATTTTACTGTGGAGGGGGGAGAGACTGTAAGGAGGAGGACCAAGAAAAGGCAAGCATCTTAAACGAGCCCTACCGGGTACAGAGAAGCCCCATCCACTTCACAGATTGGGGATTCACTGTACAAATTCACCCTCCAGTCACTGTATAAAACAAATAGTTTGTTAAGCTCACCACTCTTAAAATTTGGAAAAGCCCCTGGTGCCGCTGGCATTTTCTATTATGGTGCTGTATTCCGGTTTCAGTCTCACTACTAATCACATGAGGTGATAGCATTGCCTACATTATAAGTTAGCCCTATATGCAGATTAAAAAATTATACTTGAAATACCGATCCTAATTTTTTTTTTTTTTCAGTTTGCTTTAATCCCATGTGTATGGCGGGTATTCAAATGGGATTTAGGCAAAGTGTGTAAAAATAAGGATCCATATTTCACAAATATAATTTTGTACAGTTTAATGCACAGGGCTACCCATAATGCAAGGGCAGTGGTGCAGCATCCCACATGTTTACTAATGAGCTTGGAACTGGAATACAGCACCATAATAGAAAATGCTGGCTGCACCAGAGGCTTTTCCAAATTTTGCAAGCTCCTATACTCCTATAACTGAAGGTGGACAAAGCAATAGGGTCTGACAGGATTTACCCCAGAATTCTAAAAGAACTAAGAGGATAACTAGCTATACCACTGACTACCCTTTTTAACAAATGGGAGGATGGTATGGTTCTCAAGTACTGGAGAAGGGTGGATGTGATTCCTCTTCACAAAAGTGGGAGCAAAGCAGAGGCAGGAAACTGCAGACATGTTAGTTTGACCTTAGTGGCAGGGAAAATGATGGAATCATTTCTGAAAGAAAGAACTGAGTACCTAGAGGCCAGAGGGGCACATGACCCAAGGCAGCATGGATTCACAGTGGGAAGGTCGTGTCAGATGAATCAAATAGATTTATTTGACTGAGTGACCAAAGCAGTAGGCCAGGGAGGGGCTGTGGACATGGCCTACCTAGACTTTAGCAAGTCATTTGACACAGTCCCACACAAAAGATTAATAAACAAATTAGCTAGCCTGGAAGTGGGTCCCAGGGTGGTAACCTGGGTAAAGAATTAGTTGAACAACAGGAAACAGGGTAACATTAAACAGAGTCCATTCTGAAGAAAAGGGATTTACTAGTGGGGTACTGCAGGGTTCAGTACCGGGACCGGTCCTTTTTAATGTCTTTATAAGTCACATTGCAGTGGGACTGAAAGGAAAAGTATACCTCTTTGCAGACACAGAGATCTGCAACAGGGCTGATACACAAAGGGGAGGAGTGGAAAGGAAGAGAAGGGACTTGGCAAAGTTGGAGGAATGGCCAAAAGTATGGCAGCTTAGATTCAATGCAAAGAGGTACAAAGTAATGCACCTGGGAAACAAAAACCCAGGGGAAGAGTACACAATGGGGGGGTGTACTAACAACAACAAAAATGTTAAGGGACTTAGAGGCAGTCATATCTGCTGACTTAAAGGTAAACAAGTGAGATACTAGCATTATCCTGCTGCCCTGATGGTTCTTTGCTACCATTTGTACTCTCTCCCGTCAAAGTCAGTGGTGTCAGCACTCACATGCATGCAACAGTTGTGCACATGTGCAAGCTGACACTCTCCCTCACCCTAACCTGATTGTCACTATGATGTCTCTCGCAGTACCATGGGGGCATTCATACATAGGCAAAGGCAGCTGCCCTCTCCTCCAGCCAGCACCTTACCACCCAGGCTGATTTCCAAATCCAGGTTGCTGGCACCGCGAGTGGTAACACTGCAACTGCACCAATGTGTCAGCTAATCCAAACCAGCTTCTTGTGTATATCTCCAATCAGCTTCTTGATAGTTCCTGCTTATAACTCAGAAACATACAGTATATCCAGCAGCAGTGCATCACTTTGGACACTAGGCTTGGGAGTAAACTTTGGAAGCTGGTGCTTGGGTGACTGGCTGCAAGAGATGCTGCTGATTGCAGCACATCCCAGTAGGGGATGACCTTGTGTGCATTCTGTAGCCACAGTGACTCCCAGCAAGGGGCCATGAAGCTTGGTACTCCAATAATAGGATAGCAGTATGTGTGACAGAGGCTGCCAAATGCAATGCAACCCAGTACGGGAGGGTCTGGTGTACATTCTGCAACCACAATAACCCCAAACAGTGGACCACAGAGCTTGTTACTCCTTTAACAGGATAGCAACATGTGCAAGAGATGCTGCCAATTGCAACGTGTCCAGGGCTGATGGTGTATTCTGCTGCTGTTGTGACCAACTTCACTGGGCCAAGGAGCTTGGACCTCCATTAGGAGGATATTAGGAAATGCACACGCTGGCACCAAGGGGTCTTGCATGCCTTAGATCAGTTGGTAGAAGG
The DNA here is from genome assembly GCA_016271365.2 of Neoceratodus forsteri. Lineage (NCBI taxonomy): Eukaryota > Metazoa > Chordata > Ceratodontiformes > Ceratodontidae > Neoceratodus > Neoceratodus forsteri. The sequence continues at coordinate 117,278,623 of CM028136.1, read as the reverse complement.
GCTCTGATAGAGAAACAGAGAAAATTGAAAAGGCTCTATTGCCTTCAGAATGATAACCACCAGCACAATCTGACTTCCCTACATGGATCTTCACTGACTATGATAAGGGATGACAGGGTTGGTGGTTGCCATGACTAGATGGGGTGGGGTGGTTGTGTAGGGACAAAATCCTTGATGGAAAAATTATTTTATTTTTATTATCAATAATTGATTTTTTAATTATTAATTATTGTTATTATATATGGTATTAATCATGGAAAATGTTTACTCTAATTTCTGGTTAAGGTATCTGTTGATTAAATCTTATCAACAGTAAAATAGAGGAATAATGCCATTTAAAATGGAGACAGTTTCAGAGTTAAGAAAAAAGTGTGTTCCAGTAAAGTTTTCTTTTAAATTGAAGTCCCATAAGAGTGGCTTCTCCATAGAACCAAGGACTGTCAGGTGCTGTTGAATAGCTGTTACTTAGCTAATCCAACTGAGAGGTTACCATGGTAATCACATTCCAGGGAAGACACTTTTATTAGGATTAATATGGGTGTTTGTACAGGGAAGTCTTAGCTAGAGCTAGGTATCCATGACTACATTCAGATAGGAGGCCATGCGACTAGTACAGCATGGATTTGTATAAAAAAAGTGAGTTTAAAAGTCCCATTACTTTATACAGGAATAAGAAGTTTTATTTATAGTTTAAAGATGCAATGTACTACTGCTACAAAAATTGGACAGTTTTTGGACATTAGTATGATGAATAAGCTTACCCAATTTCATGATTGCAGAATGAAGGATTCAGGAGTTATGATTAAAACTTATTTAATATCATTTTCTTAATAGGAAACTAAACAGATCTAGTATCTTGTGATAGTTCACACCTTAAGCAGTCTAACAATATGACTCTTAAGTCTGTATTTTATTGCTAGAGAGAGAAATACAATCTAAAAGTTTATAGTAAATTAACTTTTCTGACAGTGATGTATTACTTTTCCTTGGGAGAAAAAAGTACCTCGTGTTTCTAGAAAAAGTAATGTTTTAAAGACTTTAAGTATGGATTTTTTCTTACAAATATTATATCATTCTGAAGCTTAGAATACTTAGAACAAGTCTATCACTTTATTTTAAGAAATTTTATTGAATTTGTAAAGTTATATCCTTAACAGTGTAACTTAGGGAATATCCATGTCAAAAATATCAAAATTACACCGATATGACCTGCTTGAGGAGAAATGCCTGAAAATATAAGTTTAATGTTTAAATTTGGTTAAATTAAACTGTTATTAAGGAAAATAATTTTGAATGAAAAGCACGTTTGAGGAGAAAGGGGGTGTCTTAAGAGGCATATCTGTATGTCATCATTTATCTTCTGAGATATCCTACCTTTCTATTGACTCAGGCCAATCAAAATCTGTTGATGTCATCCTAAGGGTAGTTTTATATTAGTGAATTTGGCTGGTCACAACTCAATTTGGACCAAAATATTGATGCAAAAAGATCTATGTTAGTTTAACTAAGAATTCTAAAGGCTTTATGCTGTAGCTAGGCCAAAAAACTTTGGGCCATGCCTGTTTGGATTGCAGGGACTAGCCTAAGGATAGCCAAAAGCTTATGCAGTGCTGCCAGAAGATCCACATGCAAGAACCAGATGCAAGGACATTCTCATTGTGTATGAAGAAAGGTCTGTGTTTTATTTGCTGAAACTTCAATTGCTGAACCTTCAATCAATCAATCAAAATCTTTATTTAACCAGGCGATCACTTTTGAGCAAAGCTCATTTTTGAGGTGGACCTGGGTTTGAACCTTGACTGTAGTAATGTTGCCTGCTGTTGACCAGATATAGACTTATTTTTATAACTCTCACAAGCTATACAGTGTGCAGAGCAGAAAATGTTCTAGTGTCCTAAGGTTTTAAAAGCAGAGGTACAGCATGAAGGAGTCATTAAGTTTCAGTTACAGAAACAACTTTGCTATCCACAAGAAAGTTCTTTGAATTCAGTATTGCTATGGACTGTGCAGATTGAAGCTGTGTTCTACAAATCCAAAAACTGACTTTTGGTAAAGTGACTTTCAGCAAGAAAAGTTTATCATGCAGTGTTTGTTCTTGCTAAAAGAAGTTCCAGGGTCAAGGTTAGCTAACAAAGAGACATTTTCATCAAGAGCCAGACTCAACCAAGAGTTCTAAGTTGAGAGAAGAAAAAACACTTTGACAACCAGGAATATAAGTATAATTTTATTACTTTCACTAATTTTAATTAACAGTCTTGGTAATTCAAATTGGCTTATCTGGGAAAGTAAGAATGGAATCTAATTTTAACTATAGAATATGGGTATCTAGTTTAAGCTTTAAGATAAGAAATATTTTTCATGATTTGAAAATTTAAACCCGAGTGTTATGAAAGTATAGTACAAAACACTGATGTAATTAGTTGTTACCAGTTCTCATAGAAAATACATTTTATATGCCATAAAGTTTTGAGACAAGTTTTATGCAAAAATAATCTGAGCTATTGATATTATGAGTTGCATGTTCTTATGCCTAAAGGTTATGTTAAATATTAAGAATGATAACAGTTTAGTATAACTATTACCATTTATTATGCTGAATATTGCTTATTCATCTGCAATGTTTATTTGCTAAAATTTGTTTTCTTTGTTTGCTGGATTATCTGAAACTATTTTGTTGATGTTTACAGTATTAGACTTGATATTTATGCTAATGATGAATATTTAAAATTATTGTATAGGTGTAAATAAAATCTTGATTTTTCATAATTATAAATGTGGTATGCAGTGTCGTTTGCCATTATATTTGAATCTGGAGAACATAGGATAATATCATATGTGAATTGTTATTAGTTTGGGTAATTTATGAAATAATTGTTGGGCAAGGCCTGAGGTGAATCCAAGTGCATTATTATAAAAAGAGATATTATAAGCCTTTGTTCTGACAGTTGGAGGTTAGCATGGGGCAAGTGAAGAAGAGATTACGTAATAAGTATGTGTGTAGTCTGGGGCACTTTGGGGCAGGCTGCAGAAATAACAGAAGGCAGTCACTGGTAAGTGCCTAAATCGTTAATGTCTGGGAGGGGCGAGTTACTGGTGGGAAGGATTGCAGGTTTTCTGCCTTTTTTAGAAAAAAAAGAAAAAAGGAAAAAAAACATATTAACCATGCATAGCTTCACATTGCCACTTCATTAAGTTACCCCCACACCATCATAAATTGGGAGCTTACACAGTATAGACATCTATCTTTCTATCTACAGTATATGGATATCCAACTGGGATGCAGGTTCTAATTTCCAGTGGGGTCCCAATTCTACACATTTCCACAGCTGGGTTGCCCACACAACTGGAAGGTAAAGAAAACTGCCCAAAACTAGAGTGAGGATCTGGCTCTAGCTGGGCAGTTGGGTCTGAGATCTCCTAGTTCCCATGTCAGTGCTCAACCCACTAGAGCATACTGCCTTATAGACTCCCAACTGTCTTTTACCATACTGTCTCAGAATTCTCACTGGTTAAAGTGCAAGCTTGGGAACCAGTAGCTCAGTTTAAACTGATGCACACTGGGAAGAGGAATCCAAGAGTGCAATAGGAAATGGGTGCAACAGTGCTAGAAAGCACCATGGAGGAAAAGGGCCTAGAGGACATGATACAGGAGAACCTAAAAACAGTACAATGTATTAGAACAGTGGACAAGGAAAAAGGATGCTGAGATGATTGTCCCATTTGTACTGGTCACTAGTGTGACCACAGCTGGAATACTGTACATTGTACAAAAATCCACACATGAGAAGAGCTGTGTCAAAGTGGAAGCAGTACAGTGGAGGGCAACCAATATAGACTATGGAGTAGGGGGCAAGACATACAAAGAGAGGCTACAGGACATGAATATGGAAACCCTTGAGAAAAGGAAAGAAAGGGGCTACAAGATCGAGACATACAAGTACTTGCACAGGACAAATAGGGTGGCTGTCAAGCAGTGGTCCAGTTAAAGAGATTTACCAGGATACAGATGTGCAGCACATACATATGTGCCTTACCTCTGAAAAAAGCATGTGCTGCACATCTTCCCCAAAATAGCTCATAAGTTCTCTTGTAAATTTACTCTTAAAATTGTCTGCACTGGCTGGTTACAATTTCCCATTTTTATTGCCACCCATGCTCCACCCCCAAGCACAGATACGTTATGAGGTAAGGCCAGGGAATGCATTGGGACATGCTCCATTATATTCTATAGGGGGCTACTTTCCAAGTATTTTTATACATTATGATGGACACCTGGTGATTAATCAAGGGTACCGATCGACTAACGAGGATCTTGTTAGTCAGTTGGTGCCCTTGATTAATCAGCAGGTGATCATTATAATGTATCAAAACACTTGGAAAGTAGCCCCCTATACACTATAATGGAGCGTGTCCTAGTGCACTTCCTGGCCTTACATCATAACGTGTTTGTGCGTGGGGGTGGAGAATGGGTGGCAATAAAAACCAGGAAGTTATAACCAGCCAGTGGGGAAAATTTTAAGAGTGAATTTACAAAAAAACTAAAGAGCTATTTTGGGGAAGATATGCAGCACATGCTTTTCACAGAGGTAAGGCATGCATACATGTGCTGCATATCTGTATCCAGTTAACCTGGTAGAGCTCTTTAAGGGGCATACTGGCATATTTTATGCCTGTTTTTTTCAATCTAGATGCCTGGTGCAGACTCCTGGGTCATCCCATCATGACCTGCCTATCTCTCCTGGCAAACCTGCTAAACCATGAGCTTGCCCTCCATGTCTGCATAGAATGAGTCAGTCTGTTAAGTGAGCACATGTGCACATCAGTCTCATTCCTGCCTGGCCCCTCAGCGACTATTGCACAGCTACAGAATGTCCTGTGCATGTGTGGACTGTTTCAGCTGGCAGAAGATGAAGAGTCTCACCGGAACTGAACTTTGCTAGTGATGTGTTGGAAAATGGATTTTATGTTTAAAAAAATGCAACCACCAGTAAAATCATTGAGGTGAATCGCCAACCATGTCTGGCCTCGAGGAATTGTCATTCAGGAATGAGGAGACTGGTGGGCTTTGAGGAGGAGCAGCCTGGGGTGTTGAGCATTGCAGTTGACACAAAAGAGTAGGAAGCATTCTTGCACCACCTTTCAGTGGGAGTAGTCCAAAGTGTGGCCTTGCATGCAGCCAGTCAGAGAGAATTCTGCAATTTCAAGACTGGTGTTCAGTAGGGTCCAATTGTGTGGCTCGCTGCTTTGTTCCGAGTAACAATCTGTAGTGTTTTGGGTGCTAAGATTTAATGGTTACAAGACAAAAAGGTCTAACTGCACACAGTGTCAGTGTCTAGTAGCCATTAACAGCTGCATTTGGGTCTGACTACTTGAGGCACTTGTGGGAATTGAACCTAGATCTGCTGGAGCAGGTGGGATGAGGAGTTTAAGTGACTTACTCAGAGTCACACAGTATTACAGATGGAGCTTGTGGGAATGAAACCTAGGTCTGCCTTGCTGGATTGAGTGGGGTGAGCAGTTTAAGTGACTTGCTCAGACTGAGTCACACAGTATTATTGCAAGTGAAGCTTGTGTGAATCAAACATAGATTTTCTGGAGACAATGAGTGAGGTGAGGAGGTTAAGTGACTTGCTCACAGTCACACAGTATTACAAGTGGAGCTTGTGGGAATCAAACCTAGATCTCCTGGAGACAGTGATTGGGGTGAGGAGGTTAAGTGACTTGCTCAGAGTCACATAGTATTGCAAGTGGAGGTTGTGAGAATCAAATCTAGATCTGCTGGAGTGAGTGGGTTAATTCGTTGGTACCCACCAGGTATGACCCATGTCTGAGTAGTAGTGCTCTGTGTTGTGTGGTTGGTAAACAGTTGCCCCTACCCCTACCCAATCCCATGCAAGCTGCCTGGCTGTTAAGCTAAAAATAAAAGCAAATAATAATCATTTTAAACCTTGCAGGGCCGCTGACTGATAGATCAGTCCAGAATTCCCATGTGTTCTAATTCTATTGGCAGCCTAAGGGTTAATCTGTAGTGTTCCATGTCTGTTTGTACTATTTCATAATTTAGATAACATATGTATTGTTCATTATAGGCTATGACGAACAATACATTTCTCATTTATTGATGAAACAATACAAATAGACATGATACACTACAGATTAAGATAATTATGATTTTCTTTTTTTCTTTTTTTAGTTTAACAGCCAGGCAGCTAGCAATTTTTTAAATACACAAACTCTAATGTCCAGTGTCGCGCACGTCGTCGTCCACCAGAATAGTGTGACCATGTTATAAAATACTACCTGGTATACCAAAGTACTACCAGCTTGGAAAACTAGGAAGTTCTTACTTCCTGGCCTAAAAAGTTATCTGGAGCACTGCTGTCAAGAAACTTCTCTCTTGAGTTCAACTACTGGGATAAGAGGGACCACAAACTCACGGGGGGGGGGGTTAAAATAGACATCTATAAGCACTTTTTCATATAAAGAGTGGTGGGCAGTGAGCAAGAGGAAGTGGTACAGACCAGATCAGTAAACAGCTTCAAGAAAGTATGGGACAGGCATGTGGAGTTAGTTAGAAAAGAGGGGCAAAACAAAGGGAAGAGGTGGCCACTGCAGCCACTGCAGAGTAGCTAGATAGGGTGAACAGACAGGATACATTGACAGGCTTTGTGCCATCACTGTCTATGCATCTATGGTTCAAAACTTGCTAAAGCCAAATACTCGTTGCTTGACCAGTGCTTCAATCCACCCAGCCATGGGAATAGGTTGAAAGAGGAACTTTCTAGAAGAAATGAGTTATTGCTGTCAGGCAGGGTTAGCCTACACAAAAGTTTGTAGAATAAAAAAAAAAATTAACATTCCCTTACAAAGGGTAAGTCTCTTACATTGCCTATCCAAGTTGTGGAGCTAATACTCGAAGTTGAGCCTAAGGATTGGCTGAAAATAAAAATAAATTAGAGCACACAAAAGACCAAGGGCGATCTCAACTAAATGTAATTCAGCTATAAAGATACATATACTTATCGGATAGGTATGGATTCATGTCCAGATTTATGTTCTCTAAGACCTGTAAAATAAGACATAAAATGGCTTGCTTGCAATTTCTGCTGTGGTTGTCATGGTGGACACCTTGCAGCGGAAGTGCTATGGAAGATGAGAGTCTTGTGCTGCACAAGAGTACACCTTGGGACTACTCGTGTGCTGCTCAGAACACCACCATGTACCATCTGAAACTATAAGGGTTACAAGCGGAATGTGCTCCACCATCTAGCGTTGTTTAGTGTAGTGGTTAGGGTAATAGACTGTGGTAGGCAGGTAGTGGCATGTGATAGGGACAGGGTTTGTATCCCACACTTGGCAGCTCAAAGGACACAGAAACAGGTCCTTGAAATATGCCCTGTAGGTGAGGGGCTTACCTACATAATGCTGGGTTACCTTGTCCTGGAAACTTGTTTAATCTGTAGTCGCTAAGGCATAAATGATGTGGCAAAATATAAATAAATCTCCAGCTCCTATTAAAAGTTAGTGCTGTGGAAGCTTCCTAACATGGCGGCTACATTCCTACATGATTGCTTCATCTGAGCAACAGAGCTCAAATACAGAAATGGGGAGTGAATTGGAACTTATGAATAAAAGTATGAAATTACCTTTACGCAGCGCTTCCACCACAAGTCCGTTACCCGTGCAGGTGCAGCCACCGATTTCACACCTGCACAGGTAAAAGATCTGGAGGGGAAGCACTATGTAAAGGTAATTTCATAAGTCCCCATTCAGCCCACATTACCGCTTCCGAGCACTTTCACTCAGATGGTGTAATCACGTAGGGACGTAGCCACCATGTATGGGAACTACCGCGGTGCTAACTTTAAACAAGAGCTGGGGATTTATTCACATTTCACCGCAACTGTTATGCTTTAGCATCTACAGATTAAACAAGCTTCCAGGACAAGGGAACCCAGCATTATGTAGGCAAGCCCCTCACCGATGACACTGTCTTTTTCCAGGACATATATCAAGGACCTGTTTATGAGACCTTTAATAAAAAAAAATCCATGAGGTCACATCTACAAATCGAAAATGGTCTGTAAACAAATATTTTTTTCTTCAATTTGATGCGACCTTGAAGTTGAAAATATTTATTTACAGGGGTGGGGGTCACAGCCCCCCCCCAAAAATAAGTCTTACTCATATTGGTAAATGTTTGCCATAGACAGACAGTTATGGCACTCGGCCATATTGTTTCCCATGCACCATGATGCAGAATAAACTACAAACACTACCATATATTAAATAAAGCTTTCTGGGGAAACTCAAGTTTAGAAAAGACAGCAGGTGGACTGGTGGTGCAGAGGGTAGCACATCACGCTGCCATGAGGGAGATCTGCTAGGATTCAAGTCAGGATAACTCTGGGGAGAAGAAAATAAGAGGAGAAAATAATGTAGCAATGCTAAAGCTGTTTATTTGTGGTGGCCATCCATAACTGTGTGCCCTAGGGCACTTTGAAGCAGGCTGCAAAAGTATTTAATCTTGGAAAGGAACACTGAAAATGAAAAAGTGTACTGTCTGTAAATTGTAACATCTGAAACACTAAAGCACAAGATGAAGTGCAGAGTTGCTCTTTAAAATGAACAGAACACAAGTTCTGAACCAATTAATACTAATAAAACCAGACTCCAACCAAAAATGTATAAGCTAAACACAGAGTATGTGGCAGAAGGCACACATTTAAACAAGCAAGCACAAATGACCAACACAACTGTTTCTATTGTACTCTCAGAGATAAGAAACTGTATAGTACATCAGCTTGCTATGGAATAAAGCAAAGCACATTTTATAGAAACAGCCGCATCAGTTTAAGGTATGCATTTCAGAAACACTAAAATTACACCAAGCAAACAGAAACTCCAAAGGTATAAACAAAATATATATTTTACCAATCAACGAAAGAATAAAAAACGTATATGGATCCCCGCTTTTGATACTGTTTAATGTTACACATGCAACACAGCCCCACACCCAGGCCTCACACACACACACATCTTCCAGCAGTTAGGAAATACACAATGTAAAAAATCTTTAAGCATTCAAGATGAGAGACTGTACATAACAGACACAGGGCCAGATATTCAAAACTTTGCCCTGGAGCTAAATTAGCACTGCCCGGCAGGCAAACTTAGCCCGGAGCGCAAAGCAAGCTATGTTCAAAAGGAAATAGCCCGGTGCTAATCCTGCTGAATATAGCAGTCTAAGGAAGCCGGGCAAACTGGTCTGGGAGTGCAGGGCAAAAATAGCCCGGGAATAAGACAGCACTGAATACAGCAACAGGGAAGTGTAAACTGCAGCCACAGCTCATTAGACTCCATAGCAAGCCAGTGTTGCAGGTGGAGAACATTGTGTGTGATTGCACAGAGATGTCTCATAGCTACTGCAAACACACCTCTCAACCTCCTGACTCATAAATCAGGGACAAGGCTTAAAACAATCAGGGACAAAGGTTTAAAATCAGGGATACATCTTAGAAATTGGTGATATCCACTCAGGAAGCTGGTAGAGTAAGTGGTGAAGTGTAAAATGCATTGCTTAAGGAAGAACACGTCTGTAACATTAATGTCTAACATTATGTTATGCCAACAGCCCCCACTGTTTGGTCATGGAAACACAATTTGTAGGAGGGACAGAGTTAAAGTCTGAGATAAATTCAGGAACGTCCCTGAAAATCAGGGACAGTTGAGAGGTATGACTGCAGACAACACGTAAGCCACACACTGCAGATCTGTGCTTAGTGTGCTATGCTGAAGTGAGGTTTGCCCGGGGCTAACCTGATTGCACAGTGCTAACACATTAGCCCGGTGCAAACTGGTTAGCCCGGGGCAAATGGGTGCTATATTCAAAACTCCCAAGCAAATAAGCCTACTTAGTTAATCTGTGGGTAAACAGGTATATTTGCATCTCATTAGGTGCTGCTTAGCATACATTACCATACAGTTTGCCCGGTGCCACTGCATGGAGCACAAAACTCGCCCCTTTTGGTCAGAATGGAAGTACAGGCTAGATGCTGCAGGTCAGGGCAAGCCCACAGCATCCTCTGTTGGTCAGAACAGAAGTACAGGCTGGAAGCAGCAGGAACTCTGTGGTGACAGGCACAGTCCGAGCATACATACCTCACAACCCCCTGCCCCAAGAGAAGGGCCAAGACTTCAAAGGATCAGGGACAAAGACCCATAATCAGGGACACAGTTTAAGAGGTATGCACTCAGAATCCTGATAGAATAAGGTGATGTGTGATAAGAAGCAGTTTCACAAGCAGAACCAGTCTGTAACAGTCATGTGTGACATGAATGTGTGAGGTTAATCCCCACTGTTCTTTCACAGTAATACATATTCTGTGAGGTACAGAGGAACATTTGGAGGCTATATCAGGGACCACCCAGAATATTGGGGACAGTCAGGAGCTACGAGTGCATACAGTGTACCCACCATGCACCATGCATATGTGTGCTTGATACACACAAGTGACCCTGGTGCTCTAGTGGTCCCGCCACCCCCCAAAAGTGATCCCCGACCCCCACAGCCATGTTAATTTCATAATTTCCCTGATGTTCTAGTGGTCCCCCTACCCCCCAAGCGACATCTGACCCTGTAGCCATTTTATTTTCATAGTTTCCCTGGTGCTCTAGTGGTCCCCCCACCCCCAAGCATGATCCCCCACCCCTGTAGCCATATTAATTACATAGTTTCCCTAGTGTTCTAGTGGTCCCTCCATCCCCAAGCATGATCCCCAACCCCCATAGCCACGGTAATGTAATAATTTCCCTGGTGTTCTAGTGGTCCCCCCAACCCCCAAGTGTGATCCCTGACCCCAGTAGCCCCAAAATGACTGCAAAACCTGGTGGTCTAGCGCCCCCCCAAGTGTGCCGCCCAGCCTCCCGTAGACACATTCGGTATGGCACCGACGACCGGCTCAGCCCTCCTCTCACTGCCACAGCTGGCCACCGGCTGTGGTATGAATGAGCACTCAGGTGCTCATGCGCCGCGATCGTGACGGCGTAATGAGAAGAGCCGAGCCAAAGCTCTGTCTACGGAGGCGGCTGTGCGCGAGGGCTGGGCCACCAGAACACTGTCATTAATGGCGACGGGATTGGGGATCGCATGTGGGGAGGGACACGGGTGCACCTGAAAGTACAATAGCCATGCTGGGGGTCGAGATCACCCTGAGGGGTGGGGACCACTGGGCACCAGAAACCATTACCACGGCTATAGGGGTCGAGGATCATGCTGGGTGGGACCACTAGAGCACCAGGGAAATTATTAAATTACCACGGCTACGGGGGTCAGGGATCGTGCTGGGGGGAGCACTAGAGCACTAAGGATTACTGTGCCTATTGTTGCTACAGGAGCTCGGGATTATGCTGGGGGGGCACTGCTACATTACTGCCAGCTTTTTGTTGGTGGTATTTAGCGCCGCGCTACAGGTCGCGCTAAGGCATGTAGCATGGCACTATACATTTGAATATGCCTTGCAGCCAGTAGTGATGGCCACTCCCCAACTCCCAACCCAGCATATATTTACTTTTAACTTCGGCGCTATCACACAGCGCCGGCACTATTAGGCCTTCTGAATATTGCAGCCTGGTGCAAATCCTGCACTATTCCAACACTACAGCTTTGTGCCAGGTGCAATGCTTTGAATATCTGACCCTCAGTCTGAACAGATGTTATTTTTTAACCATACCTAAGACCTGTGAAGTTAATCCATGTAATCTACTAGCCCTCAGAAGTCTAAACACAGAGGAAGCTCAACATCTTGAAAAATGCCCCCAAAGGGTTTTGGAAGATCACCTGTCTCTTGCGAGGTACTCCAGCCCCCCCCAATGGATTTTGGGAATTGTATTTTTTTATAAGCAGATATTTAAAATAGCAGGAAAATATTAATAGTTAGTTTAAACAATTTCCCTATACATTACAGAAAATAAAGGGGGGGGCGATTAATATAGGAGTGTCCTCGGAAAAAAACTCTTTTAATCATTTCGTTAACCATGAAAGTCAAACTGAGGCATTTTCAGTTTCTCATGGTGGAAGCTAGAAGAGACAGTTGTAGTCTTCAGTTATGATTCTGTGAGTATACAAAATAAACTGTACTTTCAAGTACTGTAGTAATTTACAGTTAAATAGTTTATTGAATACTTCTTAGAATTTAATATTCTTAGAGGCTGTATTATTATGTTGATGACTAAAGATGATTAGAAATTATTGTAATTAGTCTTTAAAGACAAATAAATGACAGCTTTAATACCAAATTTAGTGTTTGACTTTGGTGAGGGCAGCTAAGGTTTGACCAGACATCTTTAAATAAAGGTAAAAATAGGAAAGTATGAGTAACTTATAGTACTGTGAGGAGACATAGGGAGCGAGAGATACAACGGGTACTATACAGCATAGGAGCAAAGAAAGCCGAGTTTTAGTGGAAAAGATAGAGTTAAACTTAAGCAACTCTGCATTATAATAAAAGGCTTAGAAACATTACAGTTACACCAATTGAGTTTTAACTTTATTGTTTTCTAGTTAATTTTTTTTAATTTCCCATGCTGTTGATCTGCTAAATATAAATGCAGCACTTATTTCACCAAGTCTTTCAAATGTATTTGACTCTCCCCTGCTAACCATACAGCTGCTGTTTGTGGCTGGCCTAGTGATGCTGGATACTTTATCTCCTGCCATGTCGGTGACCCGGGTTCGAGAATGAGCCAGGGTTGTTGGGAGCCAGTGGGAGGTAGGAGGGAGGGAGTGGAATTGAGCAGCTGCAAAGCAAGCTCTCCTCTTCTGGTAAGGGATCCTGTCACCCCCCTGTAGTTCCACTGCCCCTAGGTGGAGGCCTGAGGGGAGCGTAGGTGGGTGGGAAGCATGGACAGGGAGGGTGCCATGGGACCATGGCATGCGCGTGCCTCAACATTTGTGTATGCAGCCATGACATGGGGCATGGTAAATGGGGGCATGAAAAAACTGGGGAGAAAATGAAAATTGAAAACAAACAACTGCTGTTTGTGACATCACAGTCTCATGGTGAGTGCTATGAGTTGGTAGAGAAGGGGGAGGAGAAGGAAGAGTCATTAAGTGAGTACCTCCGCTGTTTTCACAGATGAGAGGGGGAAATATTCCTCATGGGAGTGGTGGAGTGGGCAAGGGAGGGAAGGGGGTGACAGATGGAGAAATTACAGAGGGCAGAGTACTGGAAGGACTGAGGGCACTGCAGGTGGACAATGCACTGGGGCCTGATGGCATTCACCCTAGGGTACTCATGGAACTGTCAGGGTGCCTGGCAGGACCACTGGCTGACCTGTTCAATACCTCTCTGAACACAGGATGCGAACCACAGGACTGGAGGTTGGCCCATATGGTGCCCATTTGCAAAGGTGGCCCAAAGGATGATCCAGGTAACTACAGACCAGTGAGCCTCTCATCAATTGTGGGAAAGCTCATGGAGACATTCCTTAAAGAGAGGCTAGTGACATTTTTGGAGGACAATGGCCTCCAGGACAGGCAGCAGCATGGGTTTGTCTTAGGCAGGTCCTGCCAGACAAACCTGATTGAGTACTATGATTTGATGACCAGGGAACTGGACAAGGGCCATGCAGTGGACGTCCTGTACTTGGTCTTCAGCAAGGCCTTTGATTCTGTGCTGCATGGGAGGCTGGGGGGAATCTGGAATATGTAGGGGTGGGTACTAAGATGGTCAAATAGATCACTAACTGGCTGAAGGGCAGGCAGCAAAGGGTGATGGTGGAGAGGAACTCTCATCACCAAAAGCGATAACAGGCAGGATGCCATAGGGATTGGTAATGGAACCAGTGCTGTTTGGGATATTCATAGCGAATATCTCACACAGGACCCAGAGTAAGATCAGTGCAACCATACACACATGCAGAAACTGTGCTCCCCCCTACCCATACATACACAGAAGCTATTCATCACCCCCACCCACACATACAGGAGTTGCACTCCTGAGCTTAGCCTCCTCTCCCTGCCTATGCTTATTATTCTACTTAAGAACAGAGAATGACTGGCCTGCTAATCAAGCTGGCTACCTTCCCATCCATCAGGCCACCAAACAAACCAAAATGCCACAAGTCCACCAACCTTTGTGCTGCTGACCTCACATCACCATTCCATTCTCCACATGCAAAATGACTTTGCAAAATAACGGTAATAATGATAGTCACTGTTAACATTCATGCTCAGACAATCAGCTTGACCTTTTGTAAGCATCCTTGAGGACATTTCGACTACTCCTTCCTGTTCTTAATTGGCTGCTTCTGGGAGGGAAAGGTTGTCAATCACCCCTATACAAGACAGCTGACAACACAGAAATCCAATGCTGAATGGAAGGCTATAATCATTATGGCTCCTGAGAATGTGTTCTGCCCAGAAACTGCATCCAGCCATTCGGAGGGGGGGGGACAAAAATAAAACTCCATCAAACCTTACTACCGAAAAAAAGTCCCTATCATCCTTTGGCAAACACCTATCTCATCCAATTCCATGTAAATTAAGTCCCTGGTGTCCAGTAGCACCCTCTCACTCTCCCCATCCCATATTTAAATAAGCAGTCACTGCTGTCCAGTGACACCTAATATCCTGCAACAGACATAGACACCCTGTTACAGTCAACCTACTCAATGGGTCAAGTAGAAGGTCTTACCTGAGCACTAGGGAGCTAGAGGTAGGAATCTCAAAGGAATGTAATATGCTGCACTTATAAAAAAATAATAGAAAGGGGGTCACAAAGGATCTGTAGCGCTTAGGGAGTAAATAGGGTGTGAAGAATGGATTAGGTAAAAAAGTATACTTATCTGATGGTGAAGAAGTCTACATTCAGTCTGACTGTAAAATAAATAAAAAAATCAGTTAGCTGGGGGGAAAACACAGTAGTAGCAGAAGCAGAAAGAAAATTAATTGTGTATTTGGAGGTAGGCTCAGCAAAACCCCTTGGTTCACATTGGTGACTGGCCAGTAGTTTACTTAGTAGCCCAGGTGGGCTAGTGCGGGCTCTTTGGGGCTAGTAGCCCATTTGGTAAAATGAAAATAAATTGGTGGTTCTGTAGGCTTGATATGCCTGGGAGACACTGTGTAAATTTAGCCCCCGTGTTTAGCTCTCTAGTGGCTGAGGCCAGCAGTTTTTTTAAAATAAATTAGTACCCTTCACTGGGGTCTAATGGGGGCTCCCTGAGCCCTAGCATAGTGTGGATGCTGCAAGGAGGAGGAGGACACTCTGGGGCTGCAGCTGCGATTGTGCTAGAAGTAAAAGTGCCTGCAGGCATTTCAACTCCCAGCCAGTATGGAGCTCAGGCTGTGGCCTACTCCATGCAGTTGAGAGATGGAGATAAAGGAGCTAGCATGAGGTGGAAGAGACAATGGGTGGAAATGCCTCCTCCCACCTTCCCAAACCATTGCTCCGGCAGCAAAGTTATTTCTGCTATAAAGGGCTTGAGACACAGAAAGGGACTGGAGCAACAAACAGAAGTCACCCCCCAGCAGTAGTGGGGGGGGGTTGATGAGAGAGAGAGAGAGAAATAGAGAGCTAGCGGAGAGGTCAACGGCAGTAGCAGCAGAAAGTGCTGCACATTGCAAGCCACAATATGGCTTTTGGCAATGCCCAGTAGGCTTAATTTAAATTGTAAAAGCCTTATGGAAGCAGGCAGGACTAAGCACTCCTTGAGGGGAGTAACAGACAAGCCACCTGCAGCTGTATGCAAGCCCAAGGACAGGCTGAAAAGGAGATGAGGGGGGACCAGAGAGCATATAGAGGGTGGGGTCAGCTCATAGACAGCCACATGTGGGCCTCAACAAAAGTTAAGGAAGCATAAATAAATAAATTAATAAATTAATTAACAAATATATATTAATAACTGGTTACCTGGATGGGGATGCAAGCTGTCCTCCAGGAAAAGCAAGGCAGGCCATGTTAGCTTGCTGTCTGGCACAAACGTCATTAGGATGTCTTGACATCAACAGCAGAAGGTGGGATCAGCAAGATAGTAAAGGAAAGTTGAAGCAGCAGTGTTTGTTATTTAAAAACTCAGTAAACTCACTCAGCTGCAGTACGAGTGTTCTAAATAGCTGTGTTCCACATATTTTCTAATTCTCAAGTAATGTAATCTCTCCAAGGTGAATACAATCTTGCCACGTCCATCATGTGTACTGCCAATTGGTAGATATGTCTCCTACTGGCAGTGCCTCTAGAGGAGGCTCATTTGAATATGATGCATCTCATGCTCCTCTTTCTGAAGTGCCAATCACATCTTCAAGCTCATTCACTATTTGTGGCAGGAGACTGCTGTCAGTTCAAAAGGGAGACAGCTGCCTCATTTTCCAGTAGTTCCTGAGAAAGCTCTGAGTACCTGTCATCACTATTACTGATTGTAGCATTTACAATATACAATAGGTCTCCAGTCTGAACCTGTGTGTTTGTGGTCACAGCCCAGGACATCCAATAAAGAAGTCAATAACTTCATAAACTATATACAATCAAGCTAATAACAAATTCCCTGTGGCCTTGTTCCCAGAGCATAATCACAGACAGAACAGTTTATAGGCGACATTCTCATTCTAAATTACACTTCATTTGTGATGGTATTCCTAAACTGGGGATAAAACCAAAATAGTGGCCATCAGGAATGACAATCAGATAAAAGTTTTGTGGCTTAAATCAATGTCTGTAGTGCAACTTGTACTGACTTCAAGTACAGCTTCCTTCATGTCACAAATCAGCGAAAAAAACTCCTACAAGTCATTCCTTTCTTGCATATGCAGTAACTATAATAAATAAATTAATAAAAACTACAGAGCTGTTACTATATGTGCAGACACACATTTCAAGCATTGTCTATGCTTAGAGAGGGCATACCTTTCAGTCACAAAAGCACAAGAAAGTAGGAGAGAAGATTGTGCTGGCAGCATGTCAGTCAATCCTCTGGGGGCGAGTGGGTCAAGCTTACACACAACACGAACATCTCTAGCACAATGTGTTAAAATGGCAGATGTGACTCAAGCCACTAATTTAAAAAAGTTAAAAATCAAGTTAACAAACCATGGAACAAATGGAGGAAATGATAATCTGTAATCAAAATGTCCATTCTTCATTCCACAACAATAAAAATGGAAGGTCAGAACTTTTCATATCCAATGAATACTGCTGCTTTAAGAGGATAGGCAGTTTTGCCTGGTGAGGGCTTCTGCATGGGCTATGCTGAAAACAATATGCAGGCTTGGGGCTGCTCTGAACAGGCTCAGGAGTATCTATTGTTTGTGTGTGTGTGGGTGGGTGCTTTTGTTGGACATGTTGCAGGGGAGTGACTGGAGTGCCCAAACTGATTTCCCCTTCAAACACTGTTCCCTGAGGTCACTGTTAAATGGCATCCCCAAACACTCTAATGCACCCTGGGGTGGTGGTGCTAGCTGTGACAGACTAGGTGGTGGGGATACTGGTCATTAGGCAGGAGAGCCCATCTGTAAGAGGGTTATCATTTAGGGTATACACATTTGGAGGTTTGCCCTTCTCTCCCTCATGGGTGTGTTGCTGTGGGATTTCCGTTTTACTGTGAAATGGGAAAGGGGGTGCAACACCACCACTGGATGGGTGTGGAGTACAGGTCCATGCATTGGATTAGGCCACTGTTTCGGTATAGGGTTGCAAAGCTCTTCACTTGTAAGGAAGGTACGGACCATTGACTAGAGAAGGGGGTTAAGGCCAGTGCATGGAAAAAGGGGGCTGAAGACCCCTGCAAGGGGTTCCCAAACACCTCAACAAGGCATGTCAGTGGATAGCAGGGTGTGAGGGTGTTCCAGCTGCAGGGAGAGTGGTTGGTAGGGACAGTCAGTTGGTCACTGGGTGGAAAGTGTGTACTGTGTGGATCTAGCTGTAATCATCTGGGTAGTATGCAGCCTTGAGTGCTGTGGAGTGATCCTGGGATGGTGTGCAGCATTAGACATAGCAACATAGAAACATAGACTTTGACGGCAGATAAGGACCGCTAGGCCCATCTAGTCTGCCCATTTCCCTACCTACAGGATGGGCCGCAGATCCTAGTTAACCAACAGCCTATTTCTTCCTACCCCCCACAAGAATTGCCTTATGTCTGTTCCATGCATTCTTGAAATCTCCCACAGTTTTAGACCCTCAACCTCCTCAGGAAGGCTGTTCCATGCATCCACTACCCTCTCTGTGAAATAATACTTCCTCATTGCCCTAGACCCGCCCTCCTTCTATCTTTAAATTGTGTCCCTTGTTCTTGCAAGTCTCTTTTCTGAAAGATGCTACCCTCTTGGACTTTGTTGATTCCACTGAGGTATTTAAAGTTTCTATATTGTCCCCTCTCCCTTCTTACCTCAAGGGTATACATATTAAGCTCCTTTAGTCTCTCCTCATACGGCTTCTCTTGCAGACCCTGCACCATTTTAGTTGCCCTCCTCTGGACTACATCTATCCTGTTCATGTCCTTGCGGAGATGAGGTCTCCAGAACTGGACACAATGCTCCAGATGGGGTCTCACCAACTGCCTGTAGAGAGGGATAACAACTTCCTGTTTTCTGCTGCTGATGCCTCTCCCTATACATCCCAGTACACCCCCAGCCCTCCCTACTGCCTTCTCACATTGATTGCTAACCTTAAGGTCATCTGATATGATTACCCCCAGGTCCCTTTCCTTTTTTGTTGTTGTTACTACCTCCCCACCCATTGTGTATTCTTCCCCTGGGTTCTTGTTTCCCAGGTGCATTATTTTGCACTTCTTTGCATTGAATCCTAGCTGCCATACTTCTGACCATTCCTCCAACCTTGCCAAGTCCCTTTTCATCCTTTCCACACCTCCTTGTGTATCAACCCTTTGCAGATCTTTGTGTCATCTGCAAAAGGCATACTTTTCCTTCAGTCCTCTGCAATGTCACTGATGAAGACATTAAAAGGACTTGACCAATACTGAACCCTAGTTGCCCACTAGTAACCCTCTTTCTTCATAGTGGACTCCATTTACAATTACCTTCTGTGTCCTGTTGTGCAGCCAATGTTTTGCCAGGCTACCACCCTGGGACCCACCCCAGGCTGGTTAATTTGACTATTAATCTTTTGTGTGGGACTGTGTCAAATGCCTTGCTAAAATCTAGGTAAACCATGTCTACAGCCCTTCCCTGGTCTACTACTTTGGTCACCCAGTCAAAGAAATCTATTAGATTCGTCTGACATGACCTTCCCGCAGTGAACCCATGCTGCTTTGGGTCCTGTGCTCCACTGGCCTCTAGGTACTCAACTATTCTTTCCTTCTGAAGTGACTCCATCACTTTCCCTACCACAGAGGTCAGACTGACAGGTCTGTAGTTTCCTGCCTCTGTCTTGGTCCCACTTTTGTGAAGGGGAATCACATCTGCCTTCCTCCAGTCCTCGGGTACCACACCATCCTCCCATGATTTATTAAAAAGAGTAGCCAGTGGTTTCACTAGTTCCTCCCTTAATTCTTTTAGAATTCTGGGGTGAATTCCATCAGGACCCATTGCTTTGTCCACCTTCAGTTTTAGGAGTTCTTGCAGAACCCTTTCTTCTGTGAAAGGACTGGGATCGACCCCCCCCCCCATCAAGAGTGCTTCTGTTAATTGGATTAGGCACTTCCCTCTCCTCTTTTGTGAATACTGAGCAGAAATATTCATTCAGTAACCCTGCATTAGGTGTCCATGTTAGTATCACATTTTGGCCACTGCCTGATGTAGAATTTTTTTTTACTGGATGGCAAAAGGGTCACAAGGCCCTCCGTTGGAAAGTGGGTGCCCTGACAGCTCCCTTCCCTGACAGTACTCCCTCCCTCCACAGCCCTGAAAACTACCTCCTCCCTGCAAGACCCAACACTAAGCCCCAACACCACCTCCTTCATCCATGTCCCCCTCCCCAGACCCCTTTACACCCTCTCTTCTTCTACAGTCCCCTGCCACTACTACTCTTCTTCCCTCTGTGGACTCTCAGACACCTTTCCCCTTCCTTCCCACCCCCTCAGACAACTCTCATCCCTGACCCACAAGACACATCCCTCCCTGGCTCATAGGACATCCATCCCTCACTAGACATGCCTCCTGGCCCCCCTTTGATGCTTTTCTCCCTGGCCTATATTCCACCCTCCCCAGCCTCCAGGATGCCCCTCTGTCCCTAGACACCTGTCTCTTCTTTACCCCCAGACATCTCACTCCCTGGTCCCTGGACACCCCCTTCCTCTTGAACCCCCTGACACCCCCCCTCCATCCCTCCTTCCCTCGATGGTCCCCTTTCTGGGCCCCCTGAACACCTTTTATCTCCTGGGCCTCTGGACGCTCACCATAGAACACTGTAGGTCCCCACTTACTCAGCTCTTGCAGCTCCACCTCCTCAGTCCACCACCCATCAGGATTGTGGATGACTGGGTTTGGGAGTTTTCTAGTAGAGCTGGGAGTGGATGGCCTTGTTAGTCTGAGGCAAGATCTGGGAGTGGGTGAGCTCAGGAGCTAAGTGCTGGGTGTGCTACAGAGCATGCTGCTGAGGATGCTGCTACTCACAAAGTCCTATGTGCAGAAGCAACACAACCAGTACAGTAGGGGATTCAGAACACAGAGTAACAACGAAAAACCACACTGAGTCCTGAAAATAAATCACAAAATGCAATGCATTTGAGAAAACTCTCAGTTTATTTAGTGCAAAACATGCTAGCACAGCACCAAACTAGCCCCAGTGCTATGGGTCTGTAGCATGGCCCTTCTTTAAGGGCATGACCCTTCACATGGGGGGCCTCAGAAGAAGGGCCACACTACAGAATGAAAGAGCTGGGCTAAAATTGGTCCTGTGCTATCATTTGATGTTTGCATTTCTCCATGGCTGAGGAGGGCCTCAGGAATCTGAGTAGTTTTAATATAGTAATATGGATGGGGAGTGGGTGTAATGGGGGGTGACTAGACTACAGGTCTGTGATGACATGGGCATTATGGGGCTGCTGACAGTTGCATGCAAATGAGCCCATAATTGACATGCAAATTGCCTCTTAGCAATTTGCATGCCTAATGGACTCATTTTCAGGCAAGGGCTGAATATGGCTCTTAGGTGCCCTAGCACAATCCTATTAGTGCTGCCTGTCATTTGTGGATCCTATGGGTCATGTTCAGCCCCATGTTGTGACAGCAAAGAGTATAGTCACAATGCACTGTGCTGCCAATTGATTCTATAGTAAGATGGATAGCAAGCTCAAGTTGGAGTGTGCTAACTCTGAATATTGCACAGAGCAGGAAATGAGTTATGGGCCATGCAGCACTCCTTTCTGTGCAGAAGTAGTGGTTGTCTCTGAATATACAACCCACCTATTTGCTGACCAATTGAGGCTTGATGTAATCAACAAAAATCATAATTTGTACATTCATATAAACATTAAAGACCTACAGAAAAATTTGGCTTTATGTGATCATAAATAATCATTACTAGAAAATAAAGCAAGTCATTACAATTCACCAAAAAATGGACTGTATGTGATCATCAATAATCATCACTTGGCAGTTAACCAAATCATGAAAAATCACCATTAAGAATTAAAAAAAGTAGTATTTTTGATGATCAGATCACCATCCAAGAAGATCATCAAAAATCATAAACTTGCTTGATTGTCAGATGATGATAATTGGTGACTGGAAGTGATTGTTCATGTCCACCAACCAAAGATCATGATTCCTGATCTACCTATTCAACTGGGAATACATGTTTGGGCTCAGCATGCAGTTCTCGTGTGTGGAAGGCCAAACCAGCTAAACAAGCTAGTAACAATGTTAAGAAGTACATTTTAATGACAGAGAACATAGGCGTATGGTTGGGGCAGATCCTACAGCCATGTGGTTAGGATAAGCAGGGGCTTGCCTCCTTATGTAGTGGCAGCTCCTCTGCAATGTTACTTATGAAGACATTGAAGAGGACCGGTCCCAGGACAGATCTTTGTGGCACCCTGCTGGTCATCTCCTTCTCCTCAGAATGAACACAATTTACAAGCACCTTCTGTGTCCTGCCCTTTAACCAATTATTGACTCAGTTTACTACCTTGGGGCGCACCCACATGCTACCTAACTTGTTTGCCAACCTTCTATGAGGGACGGTGTCAAAGGTCTTGTTAAAGTCTAAGTAGGCCACATCCACCTTCCTTCCCTCATTCGCCTTCCTGCTCACGCAGTCAAAGAAATGCATTAGATTTGTTTGGCATGACTTTCCTGCTATGAATCCATTCTGCCTTGGATCCTGTGCTCCACCAGCTGCAAGGAATGAGACAGTCCTCTTTTTTAACAACTTCTCCATAAGCTTCCCAACCCCTGAGTTTAGGCTGACTGATCTGTAGCTGCCTGCCTCCTTTCGGCTTCCACTTTTGTGGAGTGGGACCACATTTACCGTTCTCCAAATCTATAATTTTCTAATTTTATGACTGATTTTCTTCAAAACAAAGAGTTGTTTTACTCCTTTCAGTATAGTTCTAGGACTGCATGCTGTACAGGAAGTCACAAGGGGATGTTTCTGCTGAAGTGTATATATCAAGACAACTTCTGTTTCAAGAATTAGTCATACAGGTGTCTAAGTCTTTTGCATGCATTTTTGCAAAGTACAATGTAAATCACCACTGAACATTCACACTCATGGGAATATGCCAAGTCCCCCCTCCGTCTGCTTCTTGTTAAAGTCTCCAAAAATTTGTGCAGTTTTTTTTTGTTTTACTTTGCTGTAAAGACTGCACTAAGCATAGTCAATTGGCCTCAGCCAGCCTTTACAGTTACATATGTTGTACCCAAAATAATGACACCAACAGTAATCTTTGGTGCAACTATCCACATACTGGTATAAAAGGTCAAGGTCAGGAAAAATATCAATTGTAAACATAGTTATGTGTTAGATATTAGAAGTGAACAAACTAATAACTTCATCACTAGAATGCAGGCAGGATTGTTATTCTGCATTTAGGAATTTCCATTTAATTTTCTATGACAGTTCCATAGAATTCCACAATCTGAATTTTACATTTTGTTAGTGGAATTCATGATAGGTGTGGATTTTTACAGAAATAGTGCAATAGGGCGTGGGTAGTGACAACACTTAACACAGACTTGATGAATCACACACAAAAGTTTGTGTCGTTAATGTTTTATTTCAAACAAATCAAAATCCAAAAATAAAATATATATTAACTCAGAAATAAACAGAAACAAAATCCTAAGTTCTCACTCAAATTCAGCACTCTAACCCTGAGTACTGCAACAGAGTGGTCCTTACTTGGCTTCACAGTGACCCTATCCTCTGTGCTCCAAGTCTATGTGCCAAGCACTACAACTGAGAACATTTTATAAGACCAAGGAAGTGACATCACAGGTCATCTGATCCGCCCCAACTCTAATACACAAATTAAACCTGCTCTAATACATATACTGGGGCATCAACAGAGACCAAAGCAATTGTTTTAATTTTATTTATACAACACATTCATTATATTATGAAAAATAGTAGCATAATAATATATATCCATGCGTGCATATGAAAGGGCCATTTAATGCCCTGACTCCACCCACTAAATATGACCTCATTACAGGCATAGGCTATATGAATAGCCCCACCGGGGGCTGCTGGCACCTTAAGGGATGCCATTTCATTCTATACCAAAGTTGAGGGACTACTCAGGTATGTCTAGTCCTTTATATTTCCTGACTTTTGTTTAATTACTGGAACACAACGTTCTTATATCAGGCATCACTTTCCTCCTCAGCATACTGGCATAGTGCATAGTAATAGGCTACTCTGTAACCTGGTTATGCATCTGGGCATTTTAGGAAATTATAGGCTATATATAGTATTATGGGCTGCCCATAATTTCTGAAAGGACGCTCATAAAATTGTCAGAGTTTTCTACTTTTAAAGTTTAAAATGGGCACTTGCACTCATGCACTGTTACTTGTGCTTACATTTGAATTTCTGTTTCTAGTTGGGGCATGTATAACTAAACAGCCATTCCCTGTTTTATCTGTGGAGTGCTTTTCAGAGAGCTTGCAACCAAGCAGGCAAAAAAGAGAATATCTCGGCGGTCCATTTTTGCAGTCCCGCTCTTTACAAATGCAGGAATACATCCTGCTAGGACTGCCGGAAGCAGCTAAGTCTTGAAATAATATACTTTACAAGTTTGCATCAAGTGCTTGCTATAAGAAAGGCAAGCAGCTGTAGCTCTTGAGTTTCAGGACCTGAACTACAAACTGGGAGCCTGAAATTCCATTGCGGAGGATGCAGTTATGAAACATAGAAACATAGACTTTGACAGCAGAAAAGGACCACTTGGCCCACCCAGTCTGCCCATTTCCCTACCTACTGGATAAGCTGCAGATTCTAGTTAACCAACAGCCTGCTTCCTGCAACCCCCCACTATAATTGCTTTGTGTCTGTCCCATACATGTTTGAATTCCCCCACTGTTTTAGACCCAATGACCTCCTCAGGAAGGCTGTTCCATGTATCCACCACTCTCTCCGTGAAAAATAATTTCCTCACATTACCCCTGAGCCGTCCCCCCTCTATCTTTAAACTGTGCCCCCTTGTTCTTACACATCTCTTTTTGTGAAAGATGCTACCCTGCTGGACTTTGTTGATTCCTTTGAGGTACATGAACATTTCTATCATGTCCCCCCTGTCCCTCCTTTCATCAAGGGTATACATATTAAGCTCTCTCAGTCTCTCTTCATATGGTTTCTGATGTAGACCCTGCACCATTTTAGTTGCCCTCCTCTGGACTGCTTCCATCCTGTCTATGTTCTTGCATAGATGAGGTCTCCAAAACTGCACACAGTACTCCAGATGGGGTCTCACCAACTGTCTGTATAGAGGGATAATCACTTCCCTTTTTCTACTTGTGATGCCCCTTCCTATGCATCCCAGTATCCCCTGGCTCTCCTTACTGACTTTTCACATTGCTTACCCACCTTTAAGTCATCTGATATGACTACTCCCAGGTCCCTTTCCATTTTTGTTGTTGTTAGTACCTCCCCTGCTACTGTGTACTCTTCTCCTGGGTTTTTGTTTCCCAGGTGCATTACTTTGCACTTCTTTGCATTGAATCTAAGTTGCCATATGTCTGACCATTCCTCCAGTCTTGCCAAGTCCCTTCTCATCATTTCTACCCCTCTTGGGAAATGGCCTTATCAAACAAAAGGTCACACAAATAAAACCCTCTCGATCAATAATATTCACCCGGTAAGCATTTAAATCGCTAGCGGGAAGATGACAGTGAAATGTTTGTAAGGTGCACTACCATAAAAGAGGGAAGTGTTTGGAAAATGATGAAACTACTTTCTTTTTAGTTACGTCCTGTAAGCTATAAAAGGACCTAAATCACTGAATGAGCTCCATAAATAACAAGCTGTTCTTCCCAGTGAAGAAATAGTATTACAGGGCATGTTTAGTAGTTTGACTGGGTCACTTTTGTTTTATTTATTTTTCATGCCCTCGACTAAGTAAGCCATTACATTCCCACCACAAGGAGGAGAATACCATGATAGGAGGCCACCCCATCACGGTAGAAAAGTGAAAAGGTCAAGGGAGATCAAGGGAAGAATGAGAAATTACTACTACAGTAGATTTGGAATTGGGGTAAAGAGAGGGAAGGGTGTCCAGCGGTGCTAGGCAGATAGTCTTGGAGCACAGAGGATAGTGGTCATGTTAAAGCCAAGCAAGGAACACTCTGTGGCAGTATTCAGGATCATTTAGCAGCGAGACATTGCATTATGGTGGAATATTTCTATTCTCTTTTGTGCAATTTTTGGGAATATATACCACAGGATGTTCTTCCCCATTGATCGTCTGGCTTAACACTGCTCCAATACATGTACCCAAAGCATCGGAATACACCTCAAAGAGGTATGTAAAATCAGGACTACGTAACACTAGGGAGGAGCATAAAGCTGCCTTAATTTGAATAAAGGCCTGCTCACATTCAGGTGTCCAGTTAACCTAATTTCCATACTTTTTTCTTTGTTAAGTCAGTAAGAGGAGTTGCCAGGGTTGCAAAATTAGGAATAAACCTCCTAAAGAATCCAGCAAACCCAAAAAAGGAATGTACCTGTTTTTTGATACTGGCAAGGGGCATTTTGCTACTGCTTCTTTCTTGGTTACCTCTGGTTTGATAAGGCCATTACCTAAGATGAAACCTAGATATCGGGTTTCCTGCATAGTAAGGGTGCACTTGGTAGGGTTAATTGTCATCCCTGCTTGTCAGAGGGAGGTAATCACTGCCCTTGGGTGCTTCAAATGGGTCTCTCAGTTTGGACTGAACACAATGATATTGTCCAGGTAAGCCACGTAAAAAGTATTTGCCTCTAATAAATATGCTTTGATGCTCTTACAACAAATCTTACTAAATACTGGCTGCACCAAAAGAGTGATCTCTACTGGGTCATGAAACTGTCATTTGGATTGGTAACATGACTATGCAATCGCTAGACACTCCCTGGAGGTGGGGAGTGGACCAGAACACATTTGCAGATTATGGGGCTGAAGAAAGATATCACTATTTTTGGGATAGAGATGGGTGAAGTGGCTAAAGTCTGCTTTCCCCATTAATTTGCAAAGCTGGCAAACTTGAAGTGCAAAGTGCCTACTTCACAAGGTTTTCACCAGATAAAAAGGTGCTTATTCTATGGAAATTGATCTAAATTCACCAGAAACCTTGCCACTTTGCGATGACTTCATCTGATTGCCTGGAAAAGTGCCACTTTGCCATGAAACTCATTGCAAAATGGTGGAGTGGTGAAGTGGAAATTTTGTGTAGTAAGTTGTCAAGGTGAATTTCGCAACTTTGGCAGAACTTCAGTGGCAGAGTAAAAGTACACAACATCTCTAATGGGGGGAAAGGGGCACATATAAATGTTACTGTATAGGGAACTTGTAAGATCTGTATCCCAGAAGCATGAAGCCCCAACACCTATTATAAGGAAATTAATTAAAACTCATTCTTTAGACTACTGTATCAGAAAAACAAACACCGAAATAGGTTAATGATTGCACCCTATCCCAAAACTGTCAGTAAAAAACAGTAGGTTCTTAATAATAATTTTAAGTAAATAAAGTAAAGTAAAATATTATTTATATGAGGCACTCTTCCTGAGCTAAGGCGCCTTTACAATATAACATATAGTAACAATATTGTATTTAAAATCAATAAGACAGTAACAAACAGTCAATAAGTCTCTGAAAATGCCTGGTTAAACAAATATGTTTTTAAGGATTTTTTAAATCCTTCCATGGGCAGGCTACCTCGTATCTGGCGAGGTAGAGAATTCCACAGGGTAGGTGCCATAAAGGCAAAAGATCTTCCTCCAGATGTTTTCAGGGATACCCTGGGAATCTCTAGCAATCCCTCGCAAGAGGATCCAAGTGAGTGGGAGGGGCAGTAAGAAAATAGAAGCTCTTTCAGGTAGTGAGATCCCAACTCGTGTAGGGCCTTATAGGTCAGCAATGCGACTTTTAAGGTGATCCGCCACTGTATGGGCAGCCAGTGTAGTTCACACAGCACAGGTGTTATATGACTGGATCTAGAGGTTCCAGTCAGCAACCTTGCCATCATGTTCTGCACTAGCTGCAAGTGGTGGATATCCACCCCCAGCAGCGCTAGACAGAGGGCATTGCAGTAATCAAAACAACTGGTGACAAAGACATGAACCAAGGTAGGAAGGTTTTCGGGTGGGACCAGATGCTTCACCTGGGCTATATTCCTTAGATGAAAAAAGGAAGATATGACTATAGCCGAAACCTGCACCCTCAGGGTTAGGCCCTCATCAAATATCATGCCCAGGTTATGTACCTGGCCCAAGGCCATAAGCGAGGTCCCACCAAGGTATAAACCTGAGGGTTTCCCCACCCATGCCCCTGTCATCCTAAAACCAGGTCCACCACCAATACCTCTGTTTTACTCAAGTTTAACTGAAGCCAAGTAGTACTCATCCAGTTCTGTATCTCCAGCAGGCAGTTATTAAACACTGTGATTGAATGAGTTTCCTGTTCAGGCACAAAAGACATGTAGAGCTGAGAGTCATCAGCATAGCAATGAAAACTCAGCCCATACCATCTTATAATATTCCCTAGTGGGAGCATATACACCGCGAATAACATGGGGGACAGCACCAAACCCTGAGGAACCCCGCAGGGCAGCCAGTGAGTGGCTGAGGAATGAATCCCTGACACCACTGTCTGAGATCTGCCTTTAAGGAAAGATCATAGCCAGCTGAGGACTAACCCCCTCAGTCCATAGAAGAACCACAGGCACTCGAGCATCACTCCATGATTCATGGTGTCAAATGCGACTGAGAGATCAAGAAGAGCCAAGATGGAATGGGTTCTCTGATCTCTCACCATCAGGAGATCATTTAGTACCTACACCAGGGCCGTCTTGGTGTTGTGCCATTTTCTTAAGCCAGACTGGAGAGGGTCATAGATACTGTGGTTGGTCAAATGATCCTCCAGATGCAAGGCAACCACCTTTTCAATAACTTTCCCTATAAAGGGTAAGTTTGAGACTGGTCTGTAGTTTGTTGGGCAGTTGGGGTAAGGGGAGTTTTTTTACAAAAGGGGACATACTACTGCCTCCTTTAAGGGATCTGCAAAAATCCCTCTCTCTAATGAAACTGCCACTCTCCTAGCCAGGACCAGGCTGATGACCTCTACACACCCCACTAGTAGGTGTGTAGGGCCCGGATCCAAACTACAGTACATTGGCTGCAAAATCTGGACAATCCTCACTATATCTATGACTGCAGGTTGGCTAAAGGTGAACTAAATCAACTGGGCATTACTACCACCCAATTGATCAGTGCAAGGTCCAATGGGAAGGCATTAGCTGATCTCATCCCTGATGGTGGACACCTTATCAGCAAAAAATTGCACAAACTCCTCACACTTTACTTGTGACAACACTCAACTGGCAGGAAGACAGGCTGGATTGCACAATCCGTCCACAGTCTGAAACAGCTAGCCTATTCTTTGCTGTAGCAATTTCCCTGGACAGGATGTCTACCTTCTTATGGGAAATTGCTGATTGGTAGATCTTGTAATGATCCAGCAATTCAAGCTTTTCCACCTCCAGGTGAGTTTTCCGCCACTGTCTTTCCAATCTTTGCCCCTGTCTCTTCAGCTCACAGATCTCCCCATTAAACCAAGAGGCCCCTGGGTGAAGGGTAAGGGGTGAATGTGAGTTGGAGCAATGACATCCAAGGCCCCCACAACAGCCATATTATAGGCCAACACCAGGGGCCCTGGGTCAATGCTATCCATTGGATGTCCAGAGAAGTCTAGCTCCGTCATTAGGCCTTCTGAAGTAACTCCTCTCAAAGGACGGAACTGCACTAACTCCTTAGGGGCAGGCCTATTTCAGGGAGCAGTGAAACCCAATCTCAGGGCATGATGGTCAGACCAATCAATTAGCTCCACCTCCACATCAGAGATCTCCATCCCAAGGTGGCACACCAAGTCCAATGTGTGCCCCCCCTTCACGAGTTGCAGAGGTAATAACCCATGTCAGGCCCAATGAATCCAAAAATTGGAGGAGGTTTTGTCCAAATGGTGAAAGTTCATCATTGACCCAGACACTTAAGTCCCCCAAAATTATCCATCTGGGGGACTCCAATACCATCTCGATGATGAAGACCTCAACCTCCTTCAGGAACTCCCTCTCATCACCTGGTGGACGGCAAATGAGAAGGGTCCTGTAGCCTGCACCTGCACCCACAATACACTCAATGGAGTTAGTGCCTCCAACTGGCACCTTCCTGAGGTTCAGTTCCTGTTTAAAACAGACTGAAATCTCCCGCCCCTACAGTCCACTCTGTGGCAGTGAATCACAGAGAACACAGCTGGAACTGCAGACTCCAAAATAGGGCCTGCACTTCCATCCTGCCAGGTCTCAGTGATGCAAACCGGGTCAACAGAAGCAACAAGATCTGCAAACACTGCGGTCCTATTCCTAATTGACCTGGCATTGCTTACCACCACCTGAAAAGGATGGGAATCCAAGGATGGACCCACTTTCTGCCTGATGAAGTCAGAGCTCTTGGGTATGGGCTCAAGACAATAATGTCCTCATTCCTGTGTCTATTTCACCCCAGGGCATCTCCTGGCTCTCACTGTCTCTATCCGCCCACTCCTTTCCCATCCCCCCAGGAGAGTTCCAGGATTCCCAACTCCTTCTGCTCCCTCATCTCAAGATGCTGAAAGCTTGACATCTATTATAAACTTCAAAAGGGAGTGGAGGATGTTCAAAGGGATGAAGATCCTTTAGTCTTGAGGGGGAGTACTGCCTGACCATAAGGATTGGTAAGCCTCTGTATCACATCAAGGTGGCCAGCCTCACAGAGGACCATCCACATGATGCACATATGATCAAGATCTCCCTGGGAAACCTCTCTGAATAGCATTCATTCACAACTAATTTGTAGCAATTCACAAAAGTAACAACCTCCACCTTTTAGTGTTTCTACCAGTCTGTCACAAACAACAATCATTTCATTCAGGATATAAGGAATGTTAAGAATTTTTTCTCTCACTGGCACACTAGAGAAAAGGAGATAGCATGCATTTAAAATTTAGACACATTTTCTACTTACCAAGGTAATTGCCACATATTCTGTGGAGAAGAATGGGTAAAAAGTCCTATAAATCTATATGTGTTTACAGAGCATACTTATTTCATCCCTGTGCTTGTGGAGCATGTGTGTGTGTGTGTGTGTGTGTGTGTGTGTGGGGTAGTGGGGACAGACATGACAGACCCAGAGAACTTTTCCCTCTTTATTTTACTATGCCTATTATGTTACTGTTTGACTATGTCAAGTGGTATCTTTTTCAGCTTATGTTTTAGATTGGTAAAAGTTCCACTTATTTTGAATCAAAGGTTAATGATTTTTTTTTTTTGTGGCTAAAGCACACCGAGTCTCTGTTTTCTACTTTATAATAAATAGTATGTTTTTTCTTATAAGGGAATTCAAGTGCTTTGCCTCATAAACTGACTCTGGATTAAGAAAAAAAAACACTTAATTCTGACCACAACCATCAATTGGTGCTTTAATGTCTTCATTCTTATTACAGTACTTTTAATATTTCAGTAAAATGCTCTCTATAAGAACAACATTCGACATAACATGCACTTTACTGACTATTTCTATTACTTTAATGCATTCCTTTTATTCATAGCAAGGGTCATGTCTTAATTGCTTAACCTGAGAAAGCCAAAAACATTATTACATTCTAGGAGCGTTGTGCTCTTTTTGATCCCTGTAAGCTTGCAATATTTCTAAAATATGCTTTTGCAGTGGCACTACAGCAACATATTTCCAAACACAAAAAATTTCTATTTATTTTTTTATTTCACAGTTCCTTGCATAAGAATAGCCTCATTAACGTATAATACCTATTTGTACCATGCTGTTCATAGAGTTTATGCATTTACAATTGCCATTACAATTTTAACACCTGCACAAATGGATAAAACAGATATTATACAAAGAGAGACAGTGGGGTGTAACAGAAGGGGAGTTACTTACATTGCCGCATTACTATTTAATTTTTTATTTCATTTGTGACCAGAGAGTATACACTGAGATGTGACAGCTCATTTCTAGATGCACACAGGGGATGGGTTATATGGAGTTGTTTTATTGGGGGGGGAATGTTGACCAGGAAGCCAGGGATAACCCCCCTACCCTTACAATAAGTGTTGTGGGGTCTTTAGCTTACTAACATACTAATTGCCAGCAGATTAGGCCCTACAGTCTATCAAGTCTGCTCGAACCTCAGATCCCTATTTGGGTGCCGAGGCCCTCCCCGCCTTGTGTTCCAGAAACCCGTATCATCCATCCCCAAACCCCTGGACTAGGCCATCACCTGATACATCCACTTTCTGTGTCTGTCCCAGCCTCTCTTGAAGCCCTCCACTGTGGATCTCTGAATCAGCTCACCAGGCAGTGCATTCCAAGGGTCCACCACCCTCTCAGTGAAAAACCTTCTCCTCTTCCCCCCCTCACCCTTCCACCTTCCAACTTCAAACCATGCCCTCTGGTGATGCCTCCCTGCTTTAGTCTAAAGAGCCCCTCCTTGTTTACCCTATTTATTCCCTTGAGGTACTTGAATACCTCAGTCATGTCCCCCCGCCTCTCCTCTCTTCCAATGAAAACAGGCAGAGCTCCTCAAGTCTGTCCTCATATGTCAAATCCTCTAGTCCTCGTATCATCTTAGTTGCCCTCCTCTGTACCCTCTCCAGGAGCTGTATGTCCCTCTTCAAGTGTGGTCTCCAGTACTGTACACAATACTCAAGGTGTGGTCTAACCAGTCCATTGTACAGCAGCAGAATCACTTCCTTGCTCCTAGAGGTGATCCCCCTCACGATGCATCCCTACATCCTTTTTGCCTTGCTAGCCACTCTCCTGCACTGCTCAGAGTTATTCATACATGCACCCACCATGACCCCTAGGTCTTTTTCCCCTATTGAGGCCTCCAGTGCCTCCCCTCCCAGGGTGTACCTGTGTTTAGGGTTTCCCCACCCAAGATGTAACACCTTGCACTCGGTGATATTGAAATTTAATTTCCATGTGTAAGCCCAGCTTTCTACATGGACAGCCAACATAGATGGTCAGAGGGGACCTTGGTTTAACATCTTGTCCACTGGACAGCACATCAAACAGTTCTGCTGTCTGCTTGTGCTGTACATAAAAGAAAAAGTGAGTGATCACTTAGTGTTAAACAGCTATACATTTTCAACCAGTGTTGTAAAAACACAGCATGAAACTTATTGTTTTTCCACTTTGTGTCATTAATTTATTTCAATACATTCATCCAGTTTCACCAGAGCCCCACAAAAAGTGCATCTGTAGTGCTGGCTGCTATTGCTTGTAACAGTTCACAGTTAATTCCCCTTATGAAGCTCTGTAATGGAAGCAAGGCACCATGTTAATTATATGAAGACTTTGGGTAATGCACTTTGTATTGCTTGTTGTATACCACTTTTATCAGGGTAAGCAGATACTGCATAAGTTATGGAATGTGAATGGAGTTTGCCCTTTAGGGGGAAAACCAGGTTGTCCTGGTGCACCCCTTCCATTTCCATCAAGATAGTGTGCTTGGAAGGGGAGGGGAGAGGGAAGGGGAGGGTCAGGGGATAGAAACAATAGACAAACAACAGGAAGGGGAGGGGCAAGAGGAGGTACTTAATGGGCAGCACATGAGTGGTTCAGCCACTTTTGCTGGAGTTTTGATTTGATCTACATGAAACTGCAGCACGTCAGATTGGCAGAGTAATTGGGAAGGTTTGTGCATCAAGATAAAGATGTAAGGAAAACAAAAACAACTAACATGGATAAAGATGTTGGAGTTTGTTTATACAAAAAAAAATAATAAAAAATTAAAAATGCATAGTAAAGATTTTTGTACAATGCAGCGAGAACAAGATGTGCTGTGGAGCATAGGCGAAGCATTGCGGTAAAAAAGAAAAGCATGAGGCTTGTAAAGTCATAAGGGTCTGGAAGCCCAATAAAGAGAGAGAAAAAGGCATATTTTAAAGGTTTTTTTTGTGCAGTGCAGTGTTTGTGGAGCAAAGGTGAAGCATGGCTGGGTATGAATCATGCATCAGAGACCGAAGGAACACCATCTAAAAGGGGGGATGGTCTTTGTATGCAGCAGTTTTGCCTGGCATGGGCCTAGCAAAGGAATAGGCCAGGGTACAACATTTTGGGAAAGTACATGGCATTGTTGAAAGGAGTTTTAAGCTAGAAAAATTTAGCATGTGGCCTGCAGCGGGCTTGTTGAGGTAAGGTCAGAGAATTGAGCAGGAGATGGTGATTGAATGGCCGAGAAAGTCGCAATGCTGATTTTGAGTCGCAAGGCTGTTTCTGGACAATGGAGAAGACTGAGGACTATGGACAGTTATCATCGCATTCCAGTCTGATTAGAAGATAGAGAATTGAGCAGGAAACTGCAATAGTGGGCCAAAAATGTTTTGCAGTGCAGAATTGGACTGGGACAAACATGGGTACGAGGGGCAATTGTAACCGCTTTTGGTTTGCTTAGAAGGGGCCTAACACACAATGGACGGCCTAGGACCAACGCGGGTGGCCACTTGCCATGCAGAGGTCATGAGGTGAAGGGGACAGTAAGGAGTTATGGGGAGAGGGACAACCCTGGGAGATGGCAAGCAAGAGGATGAGGTGGCCAATTAGAAGCTGGGCTGCATGGGCTAGTGCCATGAAAATGGAGGGGGTGACATCACACGCCTGAAGGACCACGCGGTCCAAACAAAAGGGGTCTGGCAAGCTAACAACAGCAGACAGGGGTGCAGCGCACAGTGTGGGGAGGCAGCCCAAGCTGGCAGGTTTGCTACAAAATAAGGGGAATGTAGCTAGTGGCATGTGAGGGTGTGCAGGGTGGGGGAGGCATTGGGCCCAAAAAGGCCACAATATGCAAGGAAAAGTAGCAGCGTGGGTCTCAGGCGATCAAAAACCAGCTGGGGGAGTTGAAAAAAGACAGGGACCTGACAGGCCAGGAGCATGGCGACATTAGCCAGGGGGAAGAGCAGGCCTTAAGCAATGTGGGGGCCCTCAAGGAGTAGGATGGGAATTTAGGCTGAGAAGCCACATAGCACAGCCAAAAGAGAACGGGGCAAAGGGGAAGGAAAATGGATTGGCCAGCAGGGGCAACAGCTAAAGGCATGCGAGGGCATGTGGGGGGGAAATGCTTAGGCCGAAAAGGCCACAGTAGTTGGCGCTTAAGGCACTTGATGGCTGCGAGCAGCCTGAGGCCTGTGAGGCTGGGCACAGGAGAAGATATTGGGCCTTGTGGGCAGGAGATGTGGGGAGAGGGTCAGGAGACATGGCAGATCAGAGGAAAGGGAAGATCACCCTTAAAGAGGCCTGGTTTGTTTGACCAGTTACAAGGGAAGAAGGCCCCATGCAAAGGCTGATCACGAGGCATGGAAGAAAGTTTATCATACCTTCAGCATGCCTGCTGGCAAGGGAATGAGAGGGCGTAGCAAGCATTCAGGGGAAGAAATGGGGCCGACAGCTTTAGATGGCTGGGCTCAAATCATGCGATGTCCAGAAGGATGGATCAGGGCAGAAAAAGGCATGTTTTGTTGCCAGTAGTCGAGCATTTTCTGGAAAAAGGGGAAGGCCATAAGAGGGACTGCTGCAGATAGAGTTTTCTAATAATGGAAATGTTCTTTTGTTTGTTCGTCAGTTGTCTTCACAGTTTGAAAGGAGCAAGGAACATGGCATCAAAGAAGAAAAGGCCTTCAAAGGAAAACTCCTACAGGGCTATAGTGAAGCTGGTGGAAAAAGCCAACAGAATGTGGGAGCTGGTGGAAGGGGAGGAGCCAGGGAGGTCTGGGGAGAAAAGGAAAGTGGGGAAGGGTAAAGGCGGCAGAGGAAAATGGCCGGCTGTGAGCCCCCGCAGTCCAACCAGGGTACAACCACTGATAGTGGGTCCCACCAAGGGCGTTGATCCACTATATCTGCAACCTGTTGACCCAGTGCCGCCAGTACCTCCTCAGGTCAGGGTTCCCCCAGTGGAACCCAGACCCAGATTCCCAGAGCATAGTGGTTCCTTCACAGCCACTATTGGCGCAACCACCCCCTCAACCACAGGGGACCATAATTGGGCACCTAGAGCAGGCAACAAGGAGTGGACAAGGCCACAGGTAATGCACCTGGCTCAGTGGGTGACAGCATCAAAGAATATATAAGCCAAATTGTGTCGGCACTTGGGACAGGGGGTTTAGGGCAGATGGAGTCAGCACTGGCAGAGATTAGGTCTGAAAAAGAGGTGCCCAAAGAAAAGGAAGGAGGAGTAGAAAAAGAAGGAAAAGAAATAAGGGAGATAGGTGCCCCTGGGATGAGGGTAGGCGAACACGTTCTGCTGGCCACAAAAAAGAAAATATGGAAAGGTGAGTATGTGGATATCTTCACTTTAGTAAGCAGGGAAGTGGCAGCAAAATATGAAGAAGCAGAGAGTATAAGAAAGAGTGAAATAGCAGCAGCAGTAGTCTTGATAGGTAAGAAAGAGGAGGACAAATTCACAAAAGGTAAGACTTGGGATGGGTGGTTTGTAGGTTTCACTACATTTTCAGCCATAATATTGGAGAAAAAGCCAGAGTTGAGCATCCCACTCATCACATATTCCCTGATAATAGGACAGGCAAAGGCAAAACGGGGTGTAGAGTTGATATACTGTGATGAATTCTTTCAGCAGAGAATGGCAACATATGGGGATGTAAGATGGGACACAAAGCAACTAGATTTGTGGACAGATTATGTAACTGATCACTCCACACCCAAGGAGGAGGTGGGGAAGAAAGGAGCCATGCCCCAGAGGTGTTGCTGGGCTTACTATAGGGCCTTTTGTTCCTGGACACAGTGCCACTTTCAACATGCATGTTCAAAGTATGGGAAACACATCCAGCAAGCAGATGCAGGATGACATGGGGCCAGGGAGCCCAAGGATCTGGCGGTCAAGGAGCAGGTCAGCAGTTTTTTTGTGAGGGACAGGGGTATAAAGGGCAGGCATGGAACAGAGGGGGGAGGGTCAGGGGCATGCAAGTAGAGGGAGTCAGATCCACTGACCAGCAAGGCCAGACACCAAGCGTAAGGGGAGAATGGGGTGGGGGCCAAGGGATGAAAGCAAGGGAGCAATTTAAAGAAGCTAGTACTCCCATCAGGATAGAGGCATGGCAAGAATGATTGGACAGATACCCAAA
This sequence comes from Neoceratodus forsteri, assembly GCA_016271365.2. Classification (NCBI taxonomy): domain Eukaryota; kingdom Metazoa; phylum Chordata; order Ceratodontiformes; family Ceratodontidae; genus Neoceratodus; species Neoceratodus forsteri. Next base: position 117,241,839 of record CM028136.1, on the reverse strand, counting down.
TAGACAAGTAGCAGAGATGATTAAAAAAGGTTTTCACACAGGTTTTTCATTACACTGTGAGGGCCCAAGGCAGGCGAAAGAGGTGAACAATCTGGGGTCGGTAAAAGGGAGAGAAGAAATGTTAAGACAAAAGATAGAGAAGGAAAAAGCAGCAGGGAGAGTAGAAGGACCATTCAGTACCCTCCATTGCAGAATATGAGAATTTTTCCATTGGGTTTGGTCCCCAAAAAGCAGGAGGGAAAATACAGGGTGATTCATCACCTATCCTTCCCTGAGGGGGATTCGGTGAATGACTTCATTAGCGAGGAATATAGTAAAGTGACATGTTCCACATTAGAAGATGCAGTCCGGATCATGTGAGCAACTGCTGATGCATGGATGGCAAAAATGGATATAGAGTCCGCTTTCAGATTACTTCCGGTTAGGAGCAAAGAATGGGACCTGTTAGGTTTCAAAATTGGGGGACAGTACTATTCTGACAAAGCCATGCCCATGGGATGTCCCATAGCATGTGAGACATTCAAAGCATTCAGCACCTGTCTACAGTGGATATTTCAAGAAAGAACTTGTTACAAACAATCATTCATTATTTGGATGATTTCCTCTTTATAGACAGCTGGAGAAGAGAGACAGAAAAGATGTTGGCCAGCTTTCAAGAGCTGTGCAAAGAACTAGGGGTACCATTGGCACCGGATAAAACAGAAGGGCCTAGTAAGGTGTTAGAATTTCTGGGTATTGAGATAGATGCTCCTGGGGAAATATTTAGGCTGCCAGACAAAAAAGTGAACAAACTAAAGGAGCTGATTCAGATGCATACCAGTAGAAGAATACAACTAAAACAGGTACAACAAGTATTAGGACATCAGAACTTCACGTGCAGGGCTATTGGGCCAGGGAGGGCTTTCACTAGAAGATTAGTAAGGGTTACAGCTGGAGTGGCCAGACCACACCACTGGGTAAACATATAAAAAAGGAGTCAAGGATGACTTCAAGGTATGGGAGGAATTCCTCAGGGCATATAATGGCTTCTCCTTCTGGCAGGATGAATGGGTCTATAACATAGATGTCATTCTTTACACAGATGCAGCAGGGGGATTAGGCATGGGAGGCTATCTGAGGGGCAGATGGTTTGCAGAACCATGGCCTGCAGACTGGGTGAAGGACGGTAGGGTAAAAGACATAACACTGTTGGAGATCATACTCATCTGGGCCTGCACCCTGGTTTGGGGGGAAGAATTCTGGAATATAAAAGTGACATTCTGGTGTGACAATAGGACAGTCGTAGAGGTATTAAACAACAGGGGAGCCAGGTCAGAAACTGTCATGCAGGTTTTGTGACTTTTTGTGCTAAGGGCCTTACAATTGAACATGTCATTCAGAGCAAAACTCATAGAAGGGGTTCACAATACCCAGGCTGAAAGCCTTTCCCATCTGCAGCTGGATCGCTTCTGGAGGCTGGCACCAACTGCAGAGGAGCACAAAACAGCCATACCAATGAACATCTGGGACATTGGCAAGAAGGAGCAGAACTGTTGTTTTGCAGTTCATGGGCACCACAGACTCTGAGGGCCTACGATGGGGCCTGGCGAGTGTTTCAAACATTCAAGGCAACACACCACATGGAGGTAAGTAGACCACTCACAGAAGAACAACTAGGGATGTTAACTGTGGAACAATGTCAAGAAGGAACAGCCCACACCACAATGGGGGTCTATTTGGTGGGAATTAGTGTAGTTTGCAGCCAAAAAGGTTGGAAGGACCCAACAAAATCAGTGTTCATCGGAAGAATGATGCAGGGGTGTGGTAGGTTAAAACAGGGGGCTGCAGATAGTAGAATACCAATAGGGGGCAGTGGCTTGCAAAACCAAAGGAGGTTTTACCGGCAATCTGCAGATCGAAAGCTGAAGTCCAGCTATTTCACACGATTTACGTTGTAATGTTTGCAGGGGCGATGAGAGTGAGTGAGGTGGTGGGGCACAGAAGCAAAGAAAAGGAAGGGGGATTGGAATGGGAAGATATAAACTGGGGGATGAAGGAGATACAAATCATGATTAAGAGGTCAAAGACAGATCAAAGCGGGCAAGGTTACATGATAACACTAAAGAAACACATAGAGGGTATAGTGTGCCCTGTGACAGCTTTGTGGGCTTTCGCCGCAAAGCATGTGAATAGGACAGGGAGATTATTTGTGCATGGAGATGGAAGGAAGGTTACAAGTTATCAAATCACAGGCATGCAATTCCTGGGGGAGGATCCAGCTAATTATTCATCCCACTTCCTGCGGATAGGGGCTGCCTCACAGTGGGCAGTGGCAGGTGAGACAGTGAAGAATATCTTGAAAAGGGGCGCTTGCGGTCTGTCAGTTATAAGAGATACATTAGAGCACTACAGTATGGAAACTAACGTATCACCTGTGTGTTTTTGTTATTACAGATTTGGAGCCATGAGGGGGGCTGGGAGGGGTGTTATGGTAAAGAAGAAGACTAGGACTATATAAAAGATATTTATTTTGTTTAAACCTTATAGGAAGAGGGAGGATCACGGAAGTCTGGTTCTGCGGGCTACTCTTATATTTATTGGGCCAAAAGGAGAACTGAGAAAAAGGTGGGGGAAACAACTTTACCAAGATATGAAACAATGTAGGTTGGTTTGGCGCGGCATATGGGGGATGAGATGGGCACTACTGCTTCCAACCCTGAAAGAACTGAAGGAATGGTGACTCATTCCAGACCTAATTATTATACATCTAGGGGGTAATGACCTTGGGGGTAAGCCATGGGTCGACACATACATACAGGTAAAAAGGGATCTAGAGACAATGCAACAGTGGTGACCTAGGGTATGCCTTGCCTGGTCAGATATGATCCTGAGAAGAGTTTGGAGACACAAGCACAGCCATAGAGCTGTGGATAGGGCCAGAAGAAAGATGAACAGAAGGGTAGGAACACTGATAAGAAAAATAGGAGGATGAGTAATACTGCGGGGGTGTGGAAGAATGGGTAGAAGAGTTCTACAGGTTGGATGGTGTGCATCTGTCAGATCAAACCATAGACATGTTTAATACAGAAATTATGGGTTTTATAGAAGCATGGAGGAGGCATGCAAAAAATGGAAGTTAAAAAAAATTAAAAAGGAAGAGAGAGAGAGAAGGGCTGGGAAGGAGGTTTCCCTGAGGTGGGGGGGCCATACCCTAAATTGTGGGGAAAGCCAGTCATCCAACACAAGCTGGAGATCGGCTAATGGGGCAAAAGGGGGGGGAAGGAGGGGAAGGGGGAAAGAAAAAGGAATAAGATCAAAAGAAGAAGAAGCTGAAGGAGGAAAGCGGTCTCAGTATTCACCGTTACCTAACAGAAAAAGAGAAGAAGAAGGCACCCAGGTTTTCACCTGGGGGGAGCATAAAGAAGAAGAAAGAGGATGATATATGGTTGCAAATAAATGCAATTGTGAGAGATATCATAATAATAAAAGATGATAAAATGGAACATGGAATTATGATATAAAAATAAATTAATTGGCAATCTGAGCACAACAAATAATTATGATCTCTGTCTTTTTGTGAGGGAAAAGGGGGGAATCCGGGACAATGGAATTTGCCCTTTAGGGAGCAGACCAGGTTGTCCTGGTGCACCCCTTCCCTTTCCATCAAGATGGTGTGCTCGGAAGGGGAGGGTAGGGGAGAGGAATGGAGAGGGTCAGGGGATAGAAACAATAGAGAAACAACAGGAAGGGAAGGGGCAAGAGGAGGTACTTAATGGCAGCACAAGAGTGGTTCAGCCACTTTTGCTGGAGTTTTGATCCTCCACCCACCCTGGAAATATGGAACAAGAAGGGAAGACAGTCAAAATAGGACTGTAGGGTATGCCTGTCAAAGGTGGATGACAGAAGTGTCTGGTAGGACGGTTATGGTACTGCCAAAAGTGGATGGCAGGAAAAAGTACGGTTACTGGAAATGGGAAGGATCCTTAAGGAGCATTTGGATGGGATTGGGTCAGACATGGACGCTGATAGTAGGTGGGAAATCATCAGGAGAGGGGTGCAGGATGCTACCAGCACCTGTGCAAGAGTAAGACAAAAATGCGATAGGGCCCAAAAACCCTGCTGGTGGACCAGGGAGGTCCAGGAGGTGGTGCAGGGAAAGAAGGCAGCCTATAAGCAATTCAAGTGCTCAAGGAGTGAAAGGGATCGAGGGGAGTACGAGCTGATGGCTAGAAGGGCCACTAGGGTGGTGAGGGCGGCTAAGGCAAGGAAGGAGCAGAACCTGGCGAGGGAAATTAGGAGAGGGAACAAGGGGTTCTTTAGATAGATTGGGGAAAAACGAAGGGTGAAGGGGCAGATTAGCAGGATTAAATCAGGGGAGAGATGGGCACAAGACCTGGGGTGGAAGGCTGAGGTACTAAATGAGTACTTCACCTCAGTTTTCACCAAGGAAAATGGGAGAGCTGCATCATACATGGGAGGAGACAGAGATACTGAGGAGGGGGGACCCTCACCGATCGGCGGGTCTGGGGAGAGGGGGAGGCATCACTGGCAGGTGGGCGGAGGGCTAAGCAGGGAGAAGAGGTACCGGAAGTGGAAATCACAGCAGAGAGAGTGATGGAAGCCCTCAGCTCCCTTAAGATGGAGAAAGCACCGGGACCGGATAAATTACATCCCAGAGTGCTGAAGGAACTTGCGGATGTCCTGGAGAAACCCCTGGCGGAGCTTTTCACCATCTCTCTGAGGACAGAGTGGGTGCCCCAAGACTGGAAGGTGGCACATATACTGCCCATCCACAAGGGGGGATCAAGGAGATGGCAGGAACTACAGGCCTGTCAGCCTGACATCGGTGGTGGGCAAGGTGATGGAGGGCATTGTCAAGGAGAGGCTAGGGGGACCTGGATAAGTCAGGGTGCCTGGATGATAGACAGCATGGATTCATCCCGGGGAAATCATGTCAGACAAACCTGGTGGAGTTCTATGACTGGGTGACTAGTGCCTTGGACCTGGTTAGACCAGTGGACGTCCTCTTTCTAGACTTCAGCAAGGCATTTGACTCTGTTCCTCACGTGGGCCTGTTGGATAAGCTGGGAGAAATGGGGGTGGGGAACCAAATGATCAGATGGATAGGCAGTTGGCTCCAGGACCGAACCCAGAGAGTCATAGTTGGTGGGATAGTCTCATCCCCAAGGAGGGTCATTAGTGGGGTCCCACAGGGATCAGTCCTTGGGCCCCTTCTGTTCAATGCCTATGTCTCTGACATAAGGACAGGAATCAGGGTGAGATGAGTCTCTTGATGGATGACTCAAACTCAGGGCAGTGGTGGATGGGGAGAGGGGAGGGTGGCCCTACAGGGGGACCTGAAGGCTCTGTAAAGATGGTCTAGAAAGTGGAAGCTGAGGTTCAATGCAGGGAAATGCAAGGTACTCCACCTGGAGGCCAGAAACCCAGGCCAAGTGTACAACCTGGGGGGGGGGAGAATGCTACAAGTCTCGATGGCTGAGAGGGACCTGGGGGTGGTGGTAGATGTCAAGATGAACAACTCTGAGACTTTTAGGAGGGCAGCAGCCAAGGCCAACAGGATGCTGGGATGCATCGTTGGGGGGATCACCTCCAGAAGGAGGGAAGTGCTACTCCCTCTGTATAACTGCTTGGTGAGGCCACACCTTGAGTACTGCATGCAGTTTTGGAGGCCACACTTAAAGAGGGACATTAACTTCCTGGAGAGGGTCCAGAGGAGGGCAACCAAAATGATTTGGGGGTGGGGACAGGACCTATGAGGAGAGGCTCAAGAGCTAAATATGTACACATTGGAAGAGAGAAGGGACCGGGGGACATGATAGAGGTCTTCAGGACATGAAGAGGAGGGAAATAGGGAGGAACAGTCAGGGTGCTTGAAGGAAGGAGGAGGGGCCACTAGAGGCATGGGTGGAAGCTGGAGGGGGGAAGATTCAGGGGAGAAAGGAGGAGGTGCTACTTCACTGAGAGGGTAGTGGAGCCATGGAATGCACTGCCTAGGGGGCTGTTGGAGGCAGAGACAGTGGAGGGGTTCAAGAGGGGGTGGAACAGGTACAGGGGAAGGGTTCTGGAAGCAAAATCCAATGCAGCAAGAATATCCAGAACTGGGAAGGGAGAAGCCAGAGAAGGCGAGGGGGACAGCAAGGTCAGCACCCAGGGTGGGGGCTGACCAAACAAGCAGACACGAAAGACCGTTAGGCCTATTCTGCTGGCCTTTTAGTATGTTAGTATACTGGACTGCCAAAGGTGGGTGGCAGAGAAGGGGAAAAAAAGGGGGGAAGGAGGGGGGGAAGAAAAAGGAATAAGATCAAAAGAAGAAGAAGAAGCTGAAGGAGGAAAGTGGTCTCAGTTTTCACCGTTACCTAACAGAAAAAGAGAAGAAGAAGGCACCCAGGTTTTCACCTGGGTGGAGAATTAAGAGGAAGAAAGAGGATGATATATGAATGCAAATAAATGCAATTATGAGAGACATAATGATAATAGAAGATGATAAAATGGAAAATGGAATTATGATATATATACAAATAAATTAATTGCCAATCTGATCACAACAACAAATTATGATTTCTGTCTTTTTGTGAGGGAAAAGGGGGGGAATCCAGAACAATACACTGTGAACTGCTCTGTGCAATAGCAAACAGCACTACAGATGCACTTTTTGGTGGGCTCAGGTGGCACTGAATGAAATTAAACATCCCAAAGTCAAGCAACTCCTGGCATCCAGTGGTATGTCCTACCTTCCTCCTCACCTTGCCCCATACCATGAAGTACCAATCAATCAGCGGCATGCCTTCCTACACCCTTGTTTTCACCAAGAAGAACCTGGAGTCCATTGGTATTCCCCACTTTCATCCAACCCCTTGTCAAACCATGTCTGGCATCCAGTGACACCCTTTCCTTCATGCTAACCCATGCCAATGAGTCCTAAACATCAAGTGACAATCCACCTGGTAACCAATCCAATGTCCACCTGTCTCTGGCATCCAGTGGAAGACCCTCCCTCTTTCACCCCTCCCTCACCCTGCCTAATGTTATGTAGTCCCTGGTGTCAAATGTTCCCCACCCCATTCTCCTTCAGAGCAGTCCCAAGTACCCTTCTCATTTCTTGTGTAATTTCAAGCAGTCCTAAACATTTATTGGCAAACCCAAACTCAACCACCTCAATAACAAGTGATCCCTGTTGTCCAGTGAAACCCTAATTCATGCTTCTCTTGAACCCAGGTAATAGCATCTAGTGGTATTTCCATCCATCATTATGCCCTTCCCAAGCAGTCCCTGGCATTATGTAGGCCACCCCTACCTCACCCTGCCCCATGAAAATCAATTGTCCCCTCCCCATCATCTGCTTTAAATGGCAAGCATGCCGTTTTCCAGTGGCACCCCCCCCCCGGCACTTTACCTTCTTCCAAGCAGCCTAGTGTCCAGTGGCACTCCTGTTGCACAAACTGTACCAAGATCTCTGTCCTGTCCAGAGCACTACAAAGCCACCACATTTCAGTAGATGGAAGGCATTCATTTATCTCCTTGGCTGGTTACCATCAGAATTGCTTTCTCGCAAGCTATGATTTAAGAAATACAGAATATGCATTTGCAGCTTTTTCATCAATTGCAGTTTCTGATAATGTAATTAAGATGACTGTTTGTCAAGCATATAAGAAGAGAAGTTGTGACAGCAGCCATGTGTACTGTAGTTTTACAGCACTGGTAAGGGGTTTATTTGACTGCTTTTAACTATCAGGGGGTTAAGGTGTTTAACTAAGACCAGGGAGAGGCTTATGGTGGCTCAATGAAGATCTTATTTGGGAGGTAGGTTTGTTACTTCGTACTGTGTGGTGCACACATTCCCATAATTTGCTGGAATGCCATTAAAATGTATTAAAACAACACAGTGGAAAGCTATAGATAGAAACACTACAATTAATATGCATAGCCAGTGATTTTTTAAATGTTTAGAATGTTCTTATATGAAATAATTACATCACAAAAAAACCCCCATTTGATCAGGATCTGATGAATCAGAAAGTTTAAAGTTTCTAATCTTTACTTTGTTTTCATTTTTCTAGAACAAAAGTATGACTATTTAATCCAATACTTTTCATTATGTAATCACCAACTAACTTGAAAACTGCTTAACAATATGTTCCAAATTTTTACAGTTTGGCACTCATGTCACAAGAGATGTGCACGGTTCTTTTCAGGTCTCTAGACTGAAAGATGGGCAAGTCATTAGCATGCAGAAATCATGATTTAACACAAAACTGCCTGCTGGATACCAATGACAATCCCCTCTTTTATCCAACTCCTTGTCAAATAGTCTCTGGCATTCAGTGACACCCTCTCCTTCATTCCAACACATGCCAAGCAGTCTTAGACATCAAGTGACAATAATCCTGTTAACCAACCCCATGGCCAACAGTCTCTGGCATCCAATGTTAAACTCTCCCTCCCTCACCCCTCCATCACCCCTCCCTCGCCCTGCCTAATTTATGTAGTCCCTGGTGTCAAATGCTTCCACTCAATTCTCATTCCAAGCAGTCCCAAGCACCTGTCTCATTTATTGTCTAATTTCAAGCAGTCTCAAGCATTCAGTGGCAAATCCAAACACAAGCACCTCAAAAACAAGTAGTCCCTTTATTTTCCCCACAGGGAAAAGGTGAAATCAAAAACTTGTTGTGCGATTGTTCCCATATCACTTCAATGGTATTATGAGATTGTACATTGAGAGATTAATGTATTTTACAAAAAGCAACACATCCAGTGACACTCTAATTCATGCAGCTCATGAACCCAGGTCATGGCATCCAGTGGTATTTCCATTCCTCACTATGCCACTTTCCATATAGTCACTGCCATTATGTAGGCCACTCCTACCTCACCCTGCCTGAGGAAAAACAATTCATAGTACCCAGGGCCCTCCACCATCAGCTTTAAATGCCAATAATGCCATTTTCCAGTGGCATCCCCCCCTGGCACCCTGCCTTCATCAAGCAACTTGGTGTCCAATGGCACTCCTGTCTCTCAAACTGTCCCAAGAGCTCTGTCCTGTCCAAAGCACTCCCAGCCAACCATACTTCAGAAGATGGAAACTGGCATAAGGCCTAATTTTACCTGTCTGTCTGGTTGCCATCAGAATTGCATTCTTTCAAGTTATGATTTAAGAAATACAGGAAATGAATATGCATCTTTTCATTCAATTACAGTTTCTGATAATGTAATTCAGATGATTGTTAGTCAAGCATATAAGAAGAGAGGTTTTGACAGTAGCCATATGTAGGTTTACAGCATTGGTAATGGGCTTCCTGCATTGCTTTTGACAATCAAGGGGTTAGGGTTCTTAACTAAGACCAGGGAGTGGATAATGCTGCCACAATGAAGGCATTGTAGGGGAAGTGGCTCTGCTACTGCACACAGTACTGTGTAATGCACAATCACCCATAATTTGCTGGTATGCCTTTAAGTTTGTGTTAAAACAACCTAATGGAAAACTACAAATAGAAAAACTATAACCCAATATGCATAGCGAATGATTTGTTTTAATGTTTATAATGTTCTTATATTAAATGATTCCATCACAAAAAACATCCTCTTTTGGTCAGGATCTGATGACTCTGAAAGTTTCAAGTTTCTAATCTTTCCGTTGCTTTAATTTTTCTTGAGCAAATATAAGCATATTCATATAGCTAATTTTCATTATTTAAACACCCTCCAACTTTAAAACTGTTAAGCCAAATGTTCCAGATTTTCATGGTTTGGCGATCCTGTCACAAGAGATGTGCATGCTTCTTTTCAGGTCTTTAGACTGAAAGACAGCTAAGTCATTAGCATGCAAAAATCATGATTTGACACTAAAATGCCTACTCAGCCCAAACTAAAGTAACTCTACAGAGCCACTTTACTCCTTCGACCTAGGGCTCTATATTGTTTAGGATCCAATTTTCTAGCATGGCTGTCACATAAGATTTGTTTCTGAACTGCATCACTCATTGTATTTTATTGTGTCTTTAATCCAGCAAAATTCCATGTTATCTTCATAATAGGTTGATTTATTTTATTACCCACTTTGTTCCTATTATTCCCTTGCTTTCCATATGCTACCTCTTCTTTTCCACTATTTCTATTTTCTAAGTCACTTTTTGGAAGGCTTTCTTTGCATTATGTTAAAATGTTTGTTTAATTTCTAGTCCCAAACTTATGTGTTTACTATTTTATCACCTCCATTTCTATCCACTCCAGCATATTTTCATCTTCCATTTTTCATGGCCTCCCTCTTTATCCACTCTGTTTCTATAGTTCATTCCAAATCCTTACCTGGAAATATTTTTTTTCCTCTTATTGCATAATCAAAACCTCATAAAAGACGTACCCCCATTCCCTTTCCTTTTAAGAATCAACCTATTCTGTTCCATTTTTATTATTTTCCTGTTTCAGTTTTAAGTCTCATAAGATTTTCCTATTTCTGCTTTCTTAAACACTCATAACATTGTTAATTACAACTTATGTTAATTGTTGCTGCAATTCATATTTTGTACTTTTTTCATTCACATCTGTGAAGTATTTTGGGTTGCTTTTACATGATATGCTATAAAATAAGAAATTGTCATATATAGGTAGTCTATATTTTCCCCACAGGGAAAAGGTGAAATCAAAAACTTGTTATGCTATTGTTCCCATATCACTTGAGTGGTATTATGAGATTGAACATTTAGAGATTAATGTATTTTACAAAAAGCAATACATTGGAAACCATCAGAAACTATGCTTGTATGCTTGCTATTCCACAGTGACATCATAAACCACAGGAGCTTCACTCATGCATTTTATAATGTCTTGAGAATAACTAGAGTGACATCAAAAACTCATCGCAGCATTGTTTTCATACCAGATTAATGGTATTATGAGAGAAATTTATAGAGAGTACCATCTATTACAACAAGCATTTGTCAATGCCGAATGTTTGCTTGCTGGCATTGGCATTGGTAGTGTAGGAATTACAGAGCTGCATAATAGGAAATGGCAGTGAAGTATTGAAATGAAGCCAACCCCACCACCACCCTGCAGAGACTGACAGGTATATTGGGGTGTGCCTTTGTGTTGTCAGGCATAATGGCCATGCCATTTCACCACACCCTACCCTGCAGACACTGACAGGTGTGATACCATGACGGTGTGCCTTGGGGTCTTTGGCCCTTATGCACACCCCATTCCATCAGGCAATATAATGAGATGGGTGCCAGATAGGAGAATGGGGTGAACTTTGGGGATGAAGAGTCCAAGGCACACCTCGATGCCTCTGACTGGCTGCAGGGTGTGGAATGGTATGAGCATTACAGGCAAGAATCCCAAGTGCACCCCTGATGCCTGTCATTCTTTACAGGGTGGGGTGTTATGATCAGAAAACCTAACACCTCAGGCATTCATTGGTATTTGCACTCCACACTTTCAACATGTTTTTTTGTGGTCCCCATCTCATGAACAGTGGCAATATCAGTTTATTAGCCGAATGCTGCTTTTGCACAGCAACTACGGCATTTAATACCACAGGTGCAAAAACACATTCCAAACAGGATGTGAAAAATGACAGCTGTACTGTTCATGGGGAGGTGTAAAAAATGGCAATGTTGAAAATCTGCAGTGAAAATATTAAAAAAACTGGTGAAGTCACAAGCGTGTATAGAAACTGTGCAATGCACAACTGTAATGTAATTAGTTTGGGGATTTTTTACAGCAGATTGTCAACACAGGCATTTTGGGACCTCTGATCATGAACAGTGTCACTGTGATTTTCTTTATCTGTCCCGAACAATGATTTCCCACAGCGACCACGCATTTCTGCGCTGAAAGTGTGAAAACCAATTTCTGCCATGTTGTGAAAATGACAGCTGTACTGTTCATAAGGAAGTGTGGAAAAATGCCACTGGTGAAAATCTGGACTGAAATATCACAAATTCATGAACTTATGAGGGTGCATGTAAACTGCGCAATGCTCACTCATAACACAGTCATTTTATGGACTTTTGTCCCCAAATTTTCAACATGTATATACAATAATGGATGGCGAAGTGTGCTTAATGAGAAATTAATGGTTGCCCGAGTTGTGGGATGCTACATAAACCCCAAGGGTGAAGCCCGAGGGATTTATTAAGGCATCCCACACTGAGGGCAACTATTAATTTCAAATTTAACACACTTCCCCATCCCTCATTAAATATAATTGCTGGTCAGCAATTTTTTGTTTTACATTTGCGATCTTACCATTGCCACTTCCTGTTCTGTGTGGCCACCAAATGGCAGGATCATCCAGATAGCGAGTCGCCAAACAACAGGATCATCCAGATAGCCAGTTAGACTTGGACATGCTGCCATTTCTAAATGGTAACATCAGCAAGACACATTCCTTTATTTTTTTTAAAAAGTGATGAGAATGCTTGCTCTGGCAGCTCCTCGCTAAGCGAGTGAGGAGCCACCATGTTGTTCTAACTGAAAGCCCACTCCGGACCACACACACAGCCAATCAGGGAGCGGGTTTTCATGATTGACTCAGTGCCTGTTCCCCATTATAACTCATGAGTTGTAACAGGAAATTATAACTTGGTCAGGCAATGTAAAAAATTGCTGACCAGTTATTATAGCCATTTTAAGACTGCTGCTCATGAACAGTGTCATTGTGATTTTCTTACTCTGTCCCAAACATTGCTTTTGCACATTGACTGCACCATTGTGTGCTACATGTGTGGAAATACATTTTGGGTGACATGAAAAATGGCAGCTGTACTGCTCATAAGGAAGTGTAATAAAATGGCAATGTTGAAAATCTGGTGTGCAAATATTAAAAATTCACAAACTTGTGAGCATGCATAAGTACTACACAATGTGCGCTCCTAAAACAGTCATTTTTGGGAATTTATTCACCAAATTTTCAACATAGCCATTTTAAGATCTCTGCTCATGAACAGTGTCACTGTAATTTTCTTAATCTGTCCCAAACATTGATTGCGCACACCGACTACGCCATTGTGCGCTACATGCAGGGAAATATATTTTGATCGACATGTGAAAAATGACAATTATACTGCTGATAAGGAGGTGTGGTAAAATGGCAATGTTGAAAATTCAGAGTGCAAATATTAAAAATTTGCAAACTTACAAGTGTCTGTAGGAACTGTGCAATGCACGCTTGTAAATCAGTCATTTTTGGGAATTTTTCTACCAAATTTTCAACATAGAGTTTTTGGGGGCCTACTTCATTAACTATGACACTGTAATTTCATAAATTAGTCCTAAAAGGTGGTTCCACGCAATAACCACAAAATCACCTTTTGGGGCCAATTAACGCCATGACAGTGCCAGAATTATTTTAGGAATTATTTTACCAAATTTGCAACATAAGCTTTTTGAGATCCCACCTTATGAACACTGGCACTGTCATTTCATTAATTGGTCCCAAAAGGTGATTTCGTGCAGTGACTGTGAAATCACCCTTCGGACCCGATTAACACCATGACAGTGAGAGAATTCATGAGGAGGGGTCCCAAAAATGCCATGTTGAAAATGTGGTGCAAAATTCCAACAAATGTCCAATATATGCATTAAACTTGGAAAAACCCTATTTATTGCATTATACAGCTTACCGGCATTTCATCAATTCGCGGTTAGTTTTGAAGAGTGCAGATGTGTTCCCGGTCCAACTAAGATCATCACGGCAAGCTCCAGAGGTAAGTATGGGGTGAGGTGGGGGTGTGGGGAGGTAGGGTGCATAGAGGGTGGGCGGGTGGGCAGGGTGACCGCCGAGGGAATTTTATTACAGGTTTTTTTTTGGATGATGCAGGATGTTTTCCATGCTGGGGTGGGCTCCAGCATGGCAGCTGAAAGGCTGTTTGGGGGGCCTGGAGCTGACTGGGGATTGGGCACCCCCGTCGGCCATACAGTGTGTGTGTGTGGGGGGAAGCACGTGAGCATGCATTATGCATGTGTGTGTAGGGGGAGCTCTGCTCACTGAAGTGGAGCACTCCCTTTCAACTGTACGGCACTGCATTTTCAACTGCTGTCCTAGACAGATGCAGCATTGATTGGTGAACTGTGACCATGCCTGCAAACACACTGACTGAATTGGAAGATGTGTGACACACCTCTGAAAACTCGGATGATGGCACTATGTTTCTTGTACATGCGAGCAAGCAAACATAAAAATAACAAATAGAAAACAATCAAGAACTAGGCTTTTCATTCCAGTTTAGGATCCAGTGACAGAAACCACTTGAGCATCATGCTTGTGGTTTACAATGTCATCAGAATCCCTCAAGTGAACTACAGTCCTGTCATGTATGACTTTCTATCTATTATTCTACAGTATCTGCATTGTATTGCAGTTTCTTTCTTCTAAACCATTTCTGACAGTTTTCTCATCTTTCTTTCTTTCTTTCTTTCTTTCTTTCTTTCTTTCTTTCTTTCTTTCTTTCTTTCTTTCTTTCTTGCTTTCCTTCCTTCCTTCCTTCCTCCCTCCCTCCCTTCCTCCCTTCCTTCCTTTCATGCTGTAAGTTTTACCAGGAAAGACATACTGAGCTGGTAACAGCTCATTTCTAGATGCAGGCTAAGGGGGAGAAGGTAGCCCATACAATAAGGTAAATGGAAAAATACATTAACAGATTATGTGCCAACAACATACTGGGCCAAGTAATATAATGCAACAAAATAAGGTGCAAAACTACAGTACATTACAGATATGCAAATAAATAACTGGAACAACAAACACAGTACAAGGCCAGACATTACTGACAGAGTAGAGAGATAGCACCTTGCTTTATCTTAAAGGTAAATAAATATTTGCTTATACTTCTCTTCCTGAAAGTAGCAGGGCAAGTGTAAAGAAAGAAGAGATCTGTAGGCAGTGTGTGGGGCACTTTGAAACTTGTTAGGCAGTGATTGGGGCACCTTGAAACTTGGATTTTAAATTGTAACAGGTGGTGTGGGGGAAACTAGCTTAGGAGCTTAATCTTGGGGTGAGTAGATTCAGGAAGCCCTGTGAGTCTGGTGTGTAATTGGGAGTGGAGCTGACTGAGGCTTATTGCCTTCTTACAAGAGCACTATGAAAGTACTTCCACTCTAACATGTCCATCATGTTCATGTCCCAGCAAGTAAGTGGAATAGCCAATGAGTATAACAGGTGACAGCATTGGCAGGCATCAGTAGAATGAAGCAGAGAAGCAGAGGACTCTGCCAGTCAACTAAGGCAAGAAACCTATTCACTACTGTGTAACAGTCACTGCTGGGAATGGTTGAAGACCAAGGGAAGGCCAAAACTGGGACTACAAGCAACACCCTATCTAAGATAGGAGTATAAAGAGATTTAAACAAGACACCGGGATACAAAAATAGAAACAGACAAATAAAGGGGGAAACAAGAAACACTGTATCAGGGGTAAGGGTACAAAAGTATTTCCAAGTAACAGAAGAAGAATAAATGTTGAAAATTCTGGGATTGGTGCAGTGCAGTAGCAGAGGAGCAGCAGTTTTCAGACGGACCATCTGGAGTCTGCAGTGCTTCCCCATCTGCACACAACTCTCTGGGTTGAGGGAGGTGGTTGCTAGACTCCATGCCAAGTTGGTTAGGATTCAGTGGACCTCCTCTCCAACCCAGGAGCCATGAAGTCTGCCACAATTACCTCAGAGGATGCCAGGGAGCAGGAACAGCTGGACTGTGGTGGTTCTAGAAGGGTGAGGGTGGTGGGACAGAGGCACATTCCTCAACTGGTACCACTGTGTAATTCCTATGCCACTCTGGTGCAGTGGAACTGTCAAAAAGAGGCACCTGCAGTAGTGACCAGGAAGAAAGTGGGGTCCCTCCATAGTGGAGATGCCAAGGAGGGTGGTAGAGCACCCCAGAGAATGAGGATGCAACTTTTGGTGAGGGACTTGATTGTGAGGGGGATAGATGTGGAAATAGGAAAGGGGTGGAGAGGCAGATTAAGTGCCTACCGGATGCCATGGTTCAGAGGGATGGAAAGTGGATCCTAATGATTGCCAGGGCAGCAGGACAGGAGGGAGAGCTAGATGACAATGTCCAGCTGAGGACTAATGATCTGGCAATGGACAGGGCTGGGACTGTGCAGGAAGAGTTTAGGGAATTGGAGAGGGGGCTTTAGACAAGTAGCTTGCTCAGTGACTTTAACTGAGGTGCTGCCTCTCTATGACAGGGGTGAGGATTGGGATCTCTGCATCAGGAACTTCAACTCATGGCTGAAGAAATGGTGCAGAGAGGAGGGGTTCAGCTACATCGGGGATCAGGAAGCCACTTGGGAGGATAAAGGCTGGGTGATGGCCTGCATCTATCCAGGAGGGGAACTGCAGTCCTCAGTGGATGGTTTAAATGTTACTTCAATGAACATTTAAACTAGTTGAGGAGGTTGTGGAAAGAATCATGGAGGCAGACACTGCGCCCCACACACAGGCTGAAGTAGAGATTAAAAAGAACCTAATGGGAGTGGAATCCCCGAGGTGAAAATTGATAAAGGAAAACATGGTGGTAGAGCTAGAGGGTGAAGGGAATGGGAGCATTAAAAAGAGTGGGGGAAAGAGGTTGGACAAAAATGAAAAATAGGGGCAACAAGCAGAGAGGATGCAAAATCTGGAAGGCCATATGTGCAAATGCTAGAAGTCTAGGAAATAAGATTCCAGACCGAAAAGGTATCATGGCTATGGCAGTACAGCACAGAGGTTAGAGGAATGAGGTGTGAATGAGCTTGATACATCCAGCAGGCCAGACCTGAGTCTGATTCTCACAACCTCCACTTGCTTACTGTGTGACTCTGAGCAAGTCACTTAACCACCCAGTGCTCCAAGGTCACCCCTAAAAACAGGAACTTGTGCCTTGTGGGCTTTACCCAGTTACCAAAGACTAAAATAAAATAAAATAAAATAAATAAATGGCAGAGGCTGACCTGGATATTGTGGCCATTACTGAGTCATGGTACACTGAAAACCTTGACTGGGACATGGCCATACCAGGCTAGAGTCTGTTCAGAAAGGACCAGGTTGGAAGGAAAGGTGGGTGGGTGTTGTTTTATGTGAGTGAAAGCATAAAAGCAACAGAGATATAGGGAATACAGAGGGAGGCAGAAGTTCTTGGGGTCAACCAGGAGATGGGAAATGGAGCCACTGTTCAGACTGGAGTGATCCACAGACCTTCTTCACAGCAGGAGGAATTACATAAGGTTCTGGGGGAAGCCACTAGCAGGATGGCAGAAAAGGGGGAGGTGCTGCTGGTGGGGGACTTCAACCTGCTGGATGTAGAGTGTAGCCTCCCACAAGTGGTTTCAGCAAGAAGCAGAGACAATATGGACTCTTTCAAGGGGGGTGTTCCTCATGCAACTAGTGAACCCACTCTTGAGGGAGCAATACTGGTCTTCATACTCACTAACAGGGACAGTGTTGCAGATGTCAAGCTAGCAGGCCACCAGGGGACCAGTAATCACAATGCGGTGTGGTTCAATATAAGAATGGCTGAGGAACTGAGCCACTCAAGAGTGGGGGTCCTGGACTTCAGGAGGGCAGATTTTATAAACATGGATGAATGCCTCAGGGATGACCTGACAGAAGGGCATGGCCTGAGAGGAGAAAAGGAAAAATGTGAAAAACTAAAAGGGAGCAGAGTAAAGGCGACAAACCTTTGTGTCAAACAAGTGAGCAGTGGGCCTATCCGGTCAACAAAATGAAATACGTAAATAAATGCAAGAGGAAAATAGACCACTATGGTTCTTAAAAGAGGTGAATGAAAAGGTAAAGGCAAAAAGGGTAGCATTCATAAGGTACAAGGAGACACAGAGGGAGGAGGATAGGGAGGTGCATCAGGAGGAACAGAGGGAAGCAGGGAGAGCAGTGAGGAGTGAAAAGGCACAACCTAAGGAGAAAATAGCCCAGGAGATAACAAAAGGGGACAACACATTTTTAGGTATAAACTGTATAATACAGTAAGTGAAAAGAGGAAGAACAGAGGTGGGATTATAATGTTAAAATGGGAAGGGTGGACTGTGCAGAGGGGAACCAGGAGAAGACATACATACTGAACAAATAGTTTTGTTCAGTGGTCACAGAGGAAGGGGAAGGAGAGAGGCCACAAAAAAGTAACATGCTTTGCAGGGACAGAGGTGGACACTATTCCTTTATTGGAGGAGACAGTTCTGAAAGGACTTGCTTAACTGAAGGTGGATAAAGCTATGGGACCAGATGGGGTACATCCAAGGGAATTGAGGGAACTTAGAAAAATACTAGCTGCACCTCTAACAGCCATGTTTAACAGCTCACTGGAAACAGGGCTAGTTCAGTGGGACTGGATCAGGGTGAATGTAGTCCTACTACACAAAAATGACAGCAGGGAAGAGGCTGACAATTAGAGGCCAATCAGCCTGACATCGGTCATTGGAAAATTAATGAAATCACCACTGAAGAAAAGGATTGTAAAATATCTTGAATCCACTGGTCTACAAGACCAGAGGCAGCATGGTTTCATGGGGGAGGGGGGTTATGTCAAACAAATCTGATGGATTTCTTTGACTGGGTGAGAAAGGCATTTGATCAGGATGGAGCGGTGGACATAGCCTACTTAAATTTCAGTAATGCATTCAACACTGTTTCATGTAGAAGACTAGAAAGCAAGCTGGGAAGCTTAGGAGTGGTTCAAAGGTGATAAACTGGGTAAGAAATTGGTTAGATGATAGGTGATAGAGGGTGTTGGCACTGTAAATGGAGTTCACTCCAGGTAAGAGAAAGTGACCAGCATGGTGCCTCAGGGATCAGTGCTGGGACCAGTTCCCTTTAATATCTTTATAAGTGACATTGCAGATGAGCTGGAAGGGAAGGTCTGCCTTTTTGTGGATGACACCAAAATCTGCAATATGGTGGACACTCCAGGGGGAGTGAAAAGGATGAGCATAGACCTGAGAAAACCAGAGGAGTAGTCAAGGGTATGGCAGCTGGGTTTCAATGTGAAAAAGTGTAAAATAATACACTTAGGGAACAGAAACCCAGGGTCAGAGTACAACATGGGTGGAGTGGAACTGACAATCACCAAGCAGGAAAGAGACCTGAGGGTAATCATATCAGTTGACCTAATGGTGGCCAGGCAGTGTGACAAGGCATTTAGGAGAGCTAGTGAGATGCTGGGGTGCACAGGGAAGGTATGACAAGCAGAAAGAGGACGGTAGTGCTACCTCTGTATAGCTCTCTGGTAAGACCCCACCTAGAGTACTGTGTGTAATTCTGAAGACCACATCTCCAGAAGGACATAGATAGGTTGGAGGCTGTCCAGAGGAGGGCAACTAAAATGGTGCAGGATGTGCATCAAAAGCCCTATGAGGAAAGAGTAAAGGCCCTCAATATGTACTCCCTGGAATAGAGAAGGGAGAATGGGGTCATAATAGAGACCTTTAAATACTTTATAGGGGTAAACAAGGTATAGGAGGGAAGCATTTTTCAGATGAAAAGGTGCTCAAAAACGAGGGGACATGCTATGAAGCTGGAGAGGGGGTAGATTTAGGAGAGCTGTTAGGAAGTACTTCTTCATATAAAGAGTGGTGGATTCCTGGATCAATCTTCCAGCAGAGCTGGTGAGGGTGAAGACAGTGGTGGGGTTCAAATATGCATGGGATAGACACAAGATAATCATAGTGGAAAGGAAATGGAGAGGGAGAAAGAGTGGTAGATCGGGTATGGTCTGCGGTAACAATGTAGGTAGGGAAAAATTAAATTCTTGTTCAAGTTTATTGCAGGAAAACTCCATTGAGAAAGCTAATTCACAAGGAGATCCTAGTACAAGACAGGTGTACAACAGCAGTTTTTCAAAATAAAAAGAACATATTTTGACTAAGACAATGGGTTTCATGCATCACAATGTACAATCACAGTATAAACAGATACTGACGATAAGACAGAGCAGCAATGAGCCAATTTACATAATGCAACAATGAGACAATCTGTGGTAGGATGCAAAGACAATGAGTGCAGTACATAACAACATACTATCACAGTTAAAACAGGTCCTGGCAACAAGATAGTGCAATAATGAGACAAATTAAATGATGCAACAATACGGCACTCTGTGGCAGGATGTAGAGAAGGCAAGGAATGCAGCGGGGGAGACAGGACAGGAGTGAGTAGAATGTGAAATAGTTAATAGGGAGGGGAGTGCTACATAAGAGATAGGAGACTTAGGCAGTGAAAGGATACCACATGAGACAGGGCCAGAGAGGAAGGTTAGAGAAAATGGGAGGTGGAAGAAGAGAGATTCAGAGAGCTAAGCCCTGGGACATTTGCAGGGATCCATGAAGAATCTTGAGGTAAGCAACTTGAAGAAACTAATAGAAACCAGGCCAGTGAGTTTGAGTACCATTTGAATGTTGTTCCAAGCCACAGGGAGAGAATGTGATATAGCTCCCTTGCCGAGGGAGGTTCTAGTTCTGGGGATATCCAGGAGAAGGAAGGAAGACTTCTTAAGGGAATAAGTGCAGTGCGATATGTGAACAACAGAGGAAATATAGTCTGGGAGTTTATTATGCAGTGCTTTGAGTGTCCATATACCAAGGTGGAGAAGTCTTCTAGTGGCTAGGGACATCAACCCAGCAGTAGAAAATAGGTCACAGTTATGGGTCCTGAGGGATGCGTTAGTAATAAAATGAAGGGCATGGTGGAAGAAGACATTGAGCCTGTGGAGGTTGGTAGCTGAAGTGCAATTGTATATTGTATCACCATAGTCTAAAAGCAGGAGGAATGCTGCCTGGACGAGTCTGAGTCTGACTTCCGGTGGGAAGAGGGTTCTATGTCTAAAAAAGAAGCCTGATCTGGCTTTAAGTTTGGCAGAGAGATTATCAATGTGGACATTGAAGTATAGTTTGTTGTCGATCCAAACTCCTAGGTATTTGAACTTGTTGACAACTTCAAGTAGTTCCCCTAGGGAAGTTTTGACATTTGCAAGGCTGGACTTGGTCCTAACAGGTGGTGGGATTGTTGTTGTGATGGAAGTATATTACCTTACTTTTCTTAGAGTTGAGCAAAAGCTTGGCACTGGTAAGATTATATTTGAGCTGAAGGAAGTTGGTTTGGAGCTCTTCACCAACACCAAAAAGCGAGGGCTTGGAAGTATAAAGTACAGTATCGTCCACGAAGAAGTGCAGTTTTGAGTTAGTGATATTGTAATTAAGGTTGTTGATATTGATGGAGAAGAGGATGGGGTTGAGTATGGACCCTTGGGGGCTGGCTCAAGTCATGGAAAGGGGGTTCAAAAGGAGACCATCTGCTTTTACTTGCTGAATGTGCCCTGTGTGATATCTGGAGAACCAACAGATTGCGGAGACAGAGGCACCTAGGTTGGAGGGGCTGTGCAGGGATAGATTATGGTTCATTGTGCTGAACGCTTTGTTCAGATCGAGGAACACTGCCCCTGTTACTTGTTTGGAGTTCCAGGTGGAGAACCAGTTATTGGTGACTTTACCTAGGGCAGAGATAGTGCTATGGTTATGTCTAAAGCCTGATTGAGCTGGGTTGAGGAGAGTGGGCTTCAATGTGGTCTTTCAGCTGAGAGTATACGAGTTTTTCTAGGATTTTGGAGAGCACTAGTAGTATTTAGATTGATCTATAGTTGTATAAGTCAGAGGGGTCACCAGATTTGAAAAGGGGCAGAATGTGGTTCGACTTCCAGAAGGAGGGGACAGTGGCCATTGAGATAGATATGTTAAAATGTGGAGAATGGGGGCTGTGAGAAAGTAATATACAAGTTTAAGAATAAAAAGCTCTATCCTATCGGAACCACCACACATTTTAGTGTCAAATCTATGAAGGTGGTCTTCGACATCCTTATATGTTGTGGGAAGAAGTTGGAGGGGGTGCATCGAAGGTAGTGCAGGAGGGGCAGTGGGGAGAGGAGGGGGGTAGGATAGCCCCACATAGGGGAATGCATCGAATGCTAGCCTGGCGGTGGCAAAGTGAGAGTTTATTTTCTGTAAAATAAGGTTGCAGTCTTCAAGAACATGTCTGCTGTCAATGATCTTGGGGGGGGATGGATGGGGCCGCTTTACTGTATGTCTTTTAATGGATTTTATAGTGTGCCAGGTCTTGGCTGAGCTTTCTTTGGCCTGTTCAAGAGTATTGACATAGTAACTAGAATTTGCTGAGTGGATTAGTTTGATGCAGGAGTTTCTGGCAGTTCTGAAGGCCTGTTAATCAACTTGGGACTTGGAGCACCTGGATTGGACCCAAAGTTTATTCCATGCTGTAAGTGCAGCTTTCAAAGCATGTGTGAACCAGGGGTGGGAAAGTTTACAGGCTCTAATTTTCATAAAAGGCACATTGGGTGAGCCAAATGATCCTTATCTGCCATCAAATTCCATGTTTCTATATAAGATGCCTAAGGTGGATAACTGTGCCCTCGAACTGAAGCAGAGAGAGACCAGCATCTACAGAAAATGTCTGTCATACAGTGCCAATGGTGCGTGGCAGCTCAGAGGAATGTGGTGGTGGGGGCTCAAATAGCATAACCTGGACTGAGTGAGCAGTAGGGTGGGGTAGAGGGTGACCACTAAGGTCTGGGCAGGAAAAGTTACAGGAAGGAGTTCTAAGGTTAAGGAGAAGAAACTTGAGGGAGAAGGGAGAAGAGGCACTGTGGATGGACATAGGAAGAGAGGACAAAAGCTTCAGAAAATTATAGTAGAAGACAGCTTGGCCAGCAGTAGATTTCATGGAAAGGGGAAGGGAATGGGACACTGTTATAGAGTAGGTAGAAGAAAAGGGGGCAGAAGAGAGGTGAAGGGGAAGGAGGGATGGTGGGAACCATGCCAGAATTTGGATATGAAATAGGCACAGTGGGAGAGGTGCATATCAATGAGGGAGGGAGCTTGATGAATAAAGAGAGCAGTGGAGAGTATGGGGAGGACAGTCCAAGGCAAAATGGCAGAATGGGCAAAACAGTGCATCCATTGTTGTAAGGGTGGACTTGGGTGCAGGGCTATAATAATTGAAAATCAATCAATCAATCAATAAATTATAATTTTCAGTTTGCTTGAGTATATAAAGGAACAACTGGGTGATGTGGCTGATCAAAGGCCATGACTGATGGCCAAGGCATTAATCAATAACAGAATATGATTAGTATGATTATATGCTGGCTAACTGAATTTTATTACTATTATAAGAGTAAGAAATTTGAAACTATATTTTAAAGCTCTGTGGTAGTTGACATGTAAGATACTTTTTACCTTTTTTTCTGTGGACTAGATGTGGATAAACTATCCTAGGTGTATCCTAAATGTGGATGAACTATCATGGGTGGATATGAAATGAGAATAAACTAGATTAGGCATTCTGAAATGTACTTAAAGTATTGTGGGCATGTCACCCAGACTAGATAGACCAAATGGCCTTCTTCTGCTGGCTTAGTCCTATGTTTGTATACATATTTGCATGGATAAACTATCGTGGCCATGTCTAAAATGTGGTAAGACTATTGTGATCTATCTAAAATGTGGATAAGTGACTAAGGAAGAGATTGTAGTAGTTTTGGGGTATTAAACAGCAGTTCTCTACTATTCTGATTAACTTACAATAGATACCTGTTTTGTAATTTTCTTTACTCCCTCTGCTCTTTCATTCAAGGAGATTGACTCTCCATTAGTGCGTCTGGGCTCTCTTCTATCTTACCATGGTGTACTAATTGATTATCTTTCTCTTTTCGTTTCTACTGCTGTTGTTGAGTTAATAGGAATCTGTAAGGGGCATGGTCTGAGCATGATCACATACAGAAGGATGGTCATGGAGCCCTGTTGTGCTGAATATCTAAACCATTTTAAAAATGCAACTAAATCATTCTTCTTCACTGCCAGTATATCTCAATTTGAAGATAATACCTCTGTCTTCAGTACCTGCAAGATAGAGAAACCAGAGTTATAGGGAAACCAAGAAATCAGCACTCTCTATCAGAGTCAACCAAAACTATGGCCCAGATCAGTAAGGGGGTGGTAGACTCAGAACAGAAGGGGGATGTCAGGAGATAATATGCTTAATAAGCCCTCCTTGCTGCCATCTAGGCACTCACCAAAAAGCCCAATTAATTCAACAACTGCACATAGTTTTGGGAGCAGAAAGTGGACCTTGCTCATTTGGAAGTTAATAAATCAGAAGAAACAGCTGAGAAAGCCATTGTAACCTACTCAATATTTATAAAGGAGAACTCCATACTAAGAGCCAAACTGGAGTAGCTTGAAAACTTATTTTGAGCTGCAAATCTAAAACTCCTCTGGCTCCCTGAAGTGACAGAGTGGGATAATATAAGGCACTGTTTGCGAAACCAGTTACCAGCTGCTTTATCATTGCTCAACACAGAGGTAATAAAAAAAAAGTTTATCAGATTAAACCAAGGGAGACCAGCATCTACAGAAAATGTCTGTCATACAGTGCCAATGGTGCGTGGCAGCTCAGAGGAACAGGACATGATCCTGCAGATGGTTATACAGACTTTTGGAATACAGATGGGAGACACTCTTTTGAAACTTCTTTACTTAAGCTATAGTACCTGCACTAGGTATTAGGTCTTCGATAGAGTGAGGACATTGTTCTAGGTTTATTTATTTTACTTTATTTATTTCTTCATTCGGACATAACCTTTGCACAAAATGCTCTTTTTCAAAGGTTCCACATACTAGGGGTAAATAATTATTTGCTCCTTCATGCACACCTTAAGATTCACTGTGGTGGCAAAACCTACTTTTTTAATCCATATGATGAAGGGAAATTAAAGCAGAGAAAACAGAATGTAATGTTTTTCCAGAGTGCAGAGAGGAGCATCAGATGAGGTCTCAGATGAGTAAAATAAACCGTAACTGAGATGTTTTCTTTGAGCAGTTGCTAAAGGGGGGCTATGCACATGCTGGTAAACATGTTAATATCGCAACCTCCCTTTTATTAAGCACTGTATCCAACAACTTAACTCCACTTTCTTTCAATTCCTGAAATACATCAAATCTGCCAAACTCCAGTCTCTCTCCCATCAGATCAGCAACCATCATGAGCCCTCCAGTCAGCCATAACCTAACAATCTAGTATTTTGGTTCCCTCCAGATCTCCTCCAACACAAAATGATTGATCTCTCCACAGCAAAGGTCTTTCTTTTGTGACCACACCTGCACACTTTAATGTGCCTCAGTTTCAATGTGATTTGCAGTGCTTCAATCACAGAGTATGCCTTTAAACTCAATTTTCTAATGAGACACTTCTTCCTGAAGATGATGACAGCATTACCCCAATAATAAACGACATCAATCCATGGCACAATGTACGGACCCCACCTCGAGGACATTTTGCTGTTGTAGATTATTTTGTTAACTAATGTATGAAAGACACTATTAATTTAAATTTTCATTGCAAATGCTATCCCTCTAACCTGACATCTGGTGAACTTGCAACCCATAGATCTCTGCAACAAAGGAATGACATTGCTATTAAACTAGCAGATGGGGGGGGGGGCTGGCAAAAGGAGTTATACATCACTGAAACCACAAAGCATCTATCTATGGCACAGTTTTTTACTCTTCTCTTCCACAGGACCCCACTCCTCCACGTTGCCTTTTATAGATATTAGATTGTCAGTGCAGAACACTGGACTAAAGACATTGGCTTATTACAAACCCATTGATTTATATAGCTGTCTCCTCCACAGCTCCTTCCATCCCAAACATATTAAGAATCGTCTGCCATATTTGCATTTTCTTAGACTTCACAGGTCATGTCGTGCAGATGATGGTTTTGCTGATCAGGCTCAAATAATTCACAGGTTTTGTATTAAAAGAGAATATACAGAAAACAGAGTGGAGAGAACACTCTCCTGGGTCAGTAATATGCCCCATAACCTTATCCCTCCAAGGAGGGATATTCTCAGCAACAACTACTCAATCCGCTGATGCTTCCTTTCCTTTCTAATACCCATTCTTTTCACAGGACAATCACTAGAAACTTTGACCCTAATATCCAAGCTTCCTTTACTGAGCCCCTAATTGCCTCCTACCACAGACCACCCAACCTATGAATCTCCTAGTATAAGGCAGCCTGCATAATTCTAACAATTTCTTCCCACCAGGTACCAGAACTTTCAACGTAACTTGTTGTTATACCTGCCAATTTATTTCTAGTATCACCAAATTAAAAGGTCCCACAGGTGTTTTTCATATCACCAGGGAGTTTATGCACTTCCAGTAATGTGATACATTGCATTGTCTTCAAGAAGTGTGTAGTTATCTCCATCAGAGAAACAGGCAGCTGCCTGGCTGACCAATTCAGGGAGTATTAGAAGGCACTCAAGAATGCAGACACTGATAAACCCCCATTGTAACCCAGTTTACCTCCAGGGACCATAATGCCAATACTCTTTCTGTTTGTGTCCTTCAGCAGTGTTTCCAGGACACTGACAAATGAAAAGACATGGAAACCAAGCTGATCATCTGCTTACACTCCCAGCAACCCTCTAGTTTAAATGACAGATTTATTTTCCACTAACATCTTTCAGCCACCTCATGATGTATCACTGCAATCTGTCCTTTTTACTCTCACCCCATGCTATCATTACTTGCATTTATGAATGGTACTCTGCATGTGTGGACATTCTTGCACACACTTCCATCCAGTGTGTGTGTGGGGGGAAGGGGACATGCTCACGTAGGTATTCCTGCTATCTGTTCACATCTATTTTAATTTTCTAAAGATGTCTCTGTCTTCTTCTCCCATATTTGTCACCTTTCAATCTTCTTACTAGACCCTGTTAATTGGTCCCCGCTTGAGGACTCCTCAGCTTATGCACTCCTACTATGCTGTTTCATACACATCATTACCTTTTTCCCAGCTTTTATTGATACCTGGCCTATTATCACTTTTTCTTCTAGATACTCCCTGCTATTTTCTTTCCTCCCATATATAGTGCTCATGTTCCCTTCCTCTCAACGAACTTTGCTTTTTTCTCTTTTAGATAATTGCTGGAAAAGACCTGTGGTCAAAATGTCAATTCTTACTCTATTTTCTATTTACAATATACATTTAATATTAACATTTTGTTAATGTTTTTGTGTTTGGTTAAATTGAGTTAAATTAAGTTGAGAGCTGGAGGGAGTTTCAGGAACAAAACAGGAAGGGGCAGGTATACATTACACTTGGGTATGGCTTGTAATTACTAAGCTGCAGAAAGCACCACATGGCCAAGATGGCAATACTTGCACTGCTCATTCCTGGTGTAGACTCCCCTCTTCTCTACTCCTCTCCACATAGGCAAATATTTTTTTCTGCCCTCATAGCAATGCACACATCTGACCCAAGCAAACATTTTATTGTAATCTTACTCTGCAGATATGTAGCTGAGAGTCATTTTGTTTGAAAAACATTGAATATAGTTTCCATTTTATTCAATTGGAAAAGTTTATAGTGGATCTGTGATGGTCAGTCTGCAATTTCATTGTTGACTGATGTTACAGCAATTCCTTTATGTCGACCGCATTTCTAGTAGCCATAAAGGGAGTCTCTCCAGACTGCATTTTCTTCAGGGAGCTCTGCCCTCCACACCCCTGGTACTAAATTAATCAACTTGGAGTCTGAGTTGCTTCAGGGAAGGGGTGCAATACCCCCAGAAAGCAGTGCCAGGGTCCTGCGCAGACACTACAGTGACCTGGCACTGTTGTCACTGTAGTGTCAGGCATGGTAAAGTTGTTGCCATAGCAACAGCATACCATTTATCATTAAGTAGTATGCATTAAAACAAAATTACAGAGAATACAGTACATTTGTCCTTTTCAATATTGTGTAAGCAGGCTTACTCAATATTCTGTATTTCAATGTTTTAGAGGAATGGATTATGCATTTTATCCACAGTGACTATTGCTGCAGTTGGACTTGTTTTAAACCGAGGCTATGCAGCAACAGCCCTTTTTGAAATTTCCAGACTGCTATGCGCTAAGCCAGATATCTAGTTGGAACTCTTTTTGGAAACTTTTATAGACCTTATACATGCCTATACCTTGTGTGGTTGACGTGTTTACTTTGAACCATCTGGACATTAGTTAACTACACAATGTCAATTAAGTATAAAGTTTTGCAATGCCTAATGTTTTGTAACTCAGTAGGGAAAGTGCTATGGAATACCTGTCTATGTCTTAATCCTGATATATTGCTTGCTATTTCACTTCTATATGAAATAGTGTTTGTACTAATTTTTATTAATTTCAATTAAAAGAAAGTTAAAAAACATATACATCTGTAAAAATATCATCCTGTGTGCATTGTCCAAGATTTTAGTTTAAGTTTTGTTTTTCACTACTACATAGATCCGCCATTACTGGGGTCAGATTTATATTTGTAAAGTGACTGTATATCCTCAGACAGCATAGTCATCTTCATCAGTCTCTAAATAGCTTATGTGATATGGGGGCAAGATTTTCAAAGGGATCTGCCCAGGATGGTTCTGACCCAATTTTCAAAGCAGAAATGTGTCCAAACCTGCAGGGCCATCTATCATGTGACCTAACAGTGTTCAAAGTATGGATCCAAAACTGATGTCATTGCAAGTTGTGTCCACAATTGGACAATTTTTCATTCATTTTCTGCCAGAAATTGTGACTTTTTGTTGTAAATGAACAAAACTTATGAAAATACATTAGGACAGCCTGGATGAAAGTGGCTAGATGGAGACAGGGGCACAGCATGCATTTGTGTCATCATCCAACCCTGTAAAAAATCATTCACCAGGGACTATAAAATGGGTTACAGTGAAATACCTCATTTATCTCAATCTGTGAAAGGCAAAACCCATATTGTAACTCAAATGAGTCAGCACCCCACAATCACAGTTATCTTTTCAATTCATTTTGCTAAACAGTGGCTCATGTACATAGCGCATAGTGAAGTACTAGCAATCATTTATTCACAAGAAGCAAAAAGTGTACCACCACCAAGGTTTTTGTACAGTGTGTAAATACAGTTGCATAGGCAGATGTATACTGCTCTCATAGATCAACTCCACAGAGAAGCCATCATTCCAGCATACTTATAAAACATATCTGCTGAGCAGCTAGAACTGTGAAACATAATATCAAGCTATCAGACCAATCAGCCAACATGCACACACTAAGGCCACACCCTAATGTTTTGACATCACAGATGACAACTTTCTAAGAGATTTGTCTAGTGCACTTACCCAGTCAACAAAAACTAAAATAAAAAAATAAAAAAGAGTGGCTAGCTAGACACAATCACAGATATGAAAAAAAAACAACAACATTTAAAAAGACAGTGCAATCTTAATAGAAGAAACAGCTTAAGGTTATATGCAGTTCGGGTAGTGCTGTGATAGTAAAAGTGCAAATAGTGCTTAGTAATTGCAAAAAATGCTAGAAAGACCCATATAACAATTAACAAAAAACAGATACTCTGCTACCATAGATATAAATAGTTCATAAGTGCATCCTCATATAAACACTTAAAATATAGTTATTTGTTTCACATGTTTTACCAGGAAAGACACACTAAGCTGGTAACAGCTCATTTTCTCATGCATCCTTGTAGTAGCAGAAGAATGGAGAATAGAACAGATGCAAAACACACAGTAGAAATAAATACAATGGAAATAAGTATATCAAAAACAAGACAATAATGCTTAAGAATAAAAAATACTGAAGAATAAATTGCATACAGTAAATTGCAACACAAATGAAAGAGCAAATAAACTATTAATCAAAAAATCAAAATAAGAAGCAGAGGGAATAATGATGCAAGGGAAATGGGAAATGTTGGAAAACAACATGACAAAGAGTTTCAGAAAAAGGGGTTACAAAACAATATAAAAAACAACTGCAGGAGTGGGAAGAGGAATCTCAGAGGAGAGCTTTAAAAGCAGAAAAGAAGGGAGCAGAGCAAAACAGTAAGGGGTAAGGACT
This sequence comes from Neoceratodus forsteri, assembly GCA_016271365.2. NCBI lineage: Eukaryota > Metazoa > Chordata > Ceratodontiformes > Ceratodontidae > Neoceratodus > Neoceratodus forsteri. Next base: position 117,211,900 of record CM028136.1, on the reverse strand, counting down.
TCATAGTTTAAGGAAATGAAATTAGAAAGCATCTTGACCAGTAGTAGATTTCACATGAAGGAGGGCAAAAGAGCAAGAGCAAGTATTGTGAAGAAAGTAGGAGGATGAAGGGGGACAGGAGAGGAGAGAGGCAAGATATGAGGGGAGAGAGCGAAATCAAAATTTGGAGATAAAGGAAACCCAGTTGGTAAAGCACCTGGCATTAAGGGAGGGAAGGAAGAAGACAGGGTACAGTGATGTGTACGCAAGGATTTATCAAGGGCAAAGTGACAGAAGGAGTGAAAGAGAGGGTCCAGTCTAGCTAAACTGAACATTGGAGCAGCATTATAAATAATGTCTCCATAGTCAAAAATAGGCAAAATCATCTTGGTGAGAATTTCTCTGCATACAGGAAGTGGGATACTTCTTTTATTTCAGTATAGCACCCCAGGCTGGGAGTGGAGCTTCTTATGTAAAGCATCCACATGAACAGAAAAATCTAAATGGTGACCAAGCCATGCCCCAAGTTACTTGAAGGAGACATCTTCATTAGTGATACCATCAAGAGTATGAATGGAAGGAAGTGGGAGGACTCTAGCAAGTCACTGTTGAGTGCAAAATGGTGTGGAGGCTGTTTTTTTTTTTTTTTGCATTAATGGATAACTGATTAGCACGGAACCAGTACTAGATATTTTTAAAATTCAGTTAGAGTTGGTTTGGAGGTCAGGGACAGAGGAGCCAGAGGTAAAGATAACCATACCATCTACATACATATGTATAGACACTAGAGGTGGGTGAAGTCAGCAAAATTTGCTACGCAGAGTATTTTGTGAATTGCGCTCCATTCGTGGAGCACAATTTGTGAAATTCATAATTTTGTGGATTATGGATCAAAGGTGAAAGTGAGGAATTTCGCATATGAAATTCCACACTTTGTCCCCACCCCACCCCACCAACTCCAATATAAAAAATTGGGAAATCCCTGGAGTCTAGTGGAACCCCCCCACCCCACCAATTGTCTGCTCAAAATCCCTGGTGTCTAGTGGACCCCCACCCTCCAATCCCCTGCCCCAATAATAAAAATCCCTGGCATCTAGTGGAACCCCCACCCTGATGATCACTGGCCCCAATAATAAAAAATCCCTGTGTCTAGTAGAACTCCCCACCCTGTCGATCACTTCCCCCAATAATAAAAAAATTACCTGGTTTCTAGTGTAACCCCCATCCTGCCAATCACCGGCCCCAATAATGACAATACCTGTTGTATAGTGGAATCCCCTGTCCCCCCCCACCCTGTCAGGTAGTGGCTCCCAGCCCCCAGCCTGTCTCCGACCTCATGGGGCCACAAGCAGAGTCCTTCACTCACCTCCGTGGCTGGCAGCCTGACTGATGTGCTCTCTCTCATTCTGAATGAATGAGCATATCCTTGTACAAGCATGTACTCATTCATTCAGTCAGTCAGCTCCCAGTTGTAGTGGATGTTTTTCCTGGTGCTAGAGAAGGGAGAGGGTTGCTCCAACTTTGGCTGGGGTGGAGGGATGGGAGGAATGGCATTGTGGACCACTCTGGGGTCCTCAGTGCCGTTCCCCCATCCCAAACCCCCCTCTCAGAAGCCCAGAGCTACTCCCCTTCCTTCTCTAGCTCCAGGAATGTCCACTACAACATAGAGCTGACTGACTGAATGAATGCATGATCACATGCTTGTGCAAACATGCGCTCATTCTTTCAGAATGAGAGAGCACGTCAGTCGGGTTGCCAGCCATGTAGGTGAGTGGAGGGCTGTGCCGGTGGCTCCTCTTGGGTGTGGGGGACAGAGTGGGGCTGGGGGGCACAGCCTGATAGGGTGGGAGGCAGGGGTTCCACTAGATACCAGGGATTGTTATATTATTGGGGTAAGTGATTAGCAGGATAGTGGGTTCCACTAGAAGCCAGGGAGTTTTATTATTGGGGTTGGAGATCAGTGGTGTGGGAATTTATGATTTTATATATATATATATATATATATATATATATACACATATACATATATATATATATTATACCGTGCCACTATAGTTAGGGTTGAGGAGCCATTTCTATGTTAAACCCAAACACTTTGCAACTTTGCAACCATTTGACAGATTTGCCTGAAATTTGGAATACGTGATCAAGAACCATAGACCTTGGGATCTGCCAAGTTTTGTACCAGTCGGATATACCGCTGCAGAGTTATTAAGCGTGATCTGCGCACGCGTTTACACTTTTCTGGAATTCTACGGTCGCACCTACAGGTCATACGGTTTGTGCAACCGGCCTGAAATCTTCAGGGAATGTGTGGCCAGGGTCCCCGATGTGCCTTTCAAAGATTTTGTGAAAAAATATTAAACGGTTCAAAAGTTATTCAAAAAACAATTTCCCATTATAAGTCAATGGGAAAACTTAACAAAAAGTTCGACAGTGTCGCAAATGAACTTTTTACTGTCACAAATGGCCCTGTTACTGTCACAAATCCGCCATCTTGTTTTCAGTTAGTGATCAGAAAAATGCTTGGCATTTAAAATTGAGACCCTCTAGCAACCTAATTCTTTTTGTATTCACCTAGTCGGGCCCTGAGGATGCTAGCCATGTCTTTATTTTTGGGTAAAAATATGTTTTTCAAATTTCTTGAAAAAGTTCTTTCGCAAAGTAGTGTCGCACTCATGAAATTAGCCATAGAATTTTTGAGACACTATTGCAAATGCGACACTACTTTGTGTTCTCTCTCAAAATAACAGTAATTCTTTGGCACTCCGCTGCAAAAGAAACGGTTGGGAGTTTTGGGCTGAAATTTGGAGGACGTAGATGACATCTCACAGATGTGCCTTTCAGTGTTGTATTGAAAAAATATTACACAACAGCAAAGTTATGGCACTCCAAATTTGATGGTTTTTCCCATACGATAACATTACGGCATTCGCCGCGCCTTTCAGCGCCCGTATCTCGGAAATGGTGCGAGATACGGACTTTTCGTCGGAAAAACACTTAGCCCCCTAATGGGGGCTAAGTGCAGAATTAGTCAGGACAGTTGTAAATCATCCGACTTTTAAATTTTTTTTCTATGTCGTACGGTTTCTGAGATATAACGTATTTAGTATTCCAAGTTCTCATTTTATGCTCCGATACTCATTATTATGCATACATTATTTGTACTCACTGTTTTTCTCTATGCAGGTTTTGGGGAAAACCAGCCTGTGCACTTACATTACTGTTACTGTTGCCCTTTCCGCTTGCAGTTCCGTACCCGTTTCACTTACCGTTGACCTCTGCGCCACCATGTACATTATCCTTTGCATTTTCATTTGCGCTTGCGTTTCTGTTATTTTTTGCCATTTGTGTCTACAGTGCTGTTTCTCTTTCTGTTTCACTTTGCATCACCATGCCCATTGACATTTCTGTTTGCAGGCACCATGTTACTATGTGACAACACATCACTTGTCAGACCTTTCCTGTCTACGCCACCATGTGAGTTACCCTTTGTGTTCTCATTCGCGCTTGTGTTACCATGTGTGCCACTGTTAGCGCTTCTGTTTGCATTGCTGTTCCTGTTACTATGCCACAAGACATGGGCCCTGCACTCCCGTCGCTGCATTACATTCACTATTTCTCGTTATCATTCTCAAAAAGAAGGAAAATTAGAGGCAAAAAAATCAGTTTAATGCATTAGTTAGGGTTGTTCCACAGTGACAAAAGTGAGGAAATTCGGTGTTAGGGTTGAAAACCCCCCTTGGACCCCCGCCCACCCCAGCAGCATTGGGGTGCTCATTGGGATCGTGGGTCCTAACTCTCACCCCGATCTCCTATACTTCTGCTGCTTTACATGTCATGGGGTGAGAGTTGGGGCTGATGATCTCAATCAGCACCACCAGTTGCAAATTGGGCGTTGCGGGTCAAGGGGTTTTCAACCCTAATACCAAATTTCACTTTTGTCACTGTGGAACAACCCTAACTAATGCATTAAGCAGAGTTTTTGCCTCTAATATATACTGTATATATAGGTAGATAGATGTGTGTGTGTGTGTGTGTATATATATATATATATATATATATACTGTATATATTTTTTTTTTAAACTGGGGCTGGCGATCGGCGGGAGGGGGGCAATAGACATCAGGGATAAATCAGGGATGGTGTTGGGGTGGATTCACTAATCGTAACCTCTACTTGCTTTGATGTTTTTAAGTGCAATTTGCACTTAAACCCCCCACAAAGCAAGGCAAAGTCACAAATGGCAAATTCCGGATAATTTTAAATAATTATGCGAAGTGCTCCACAGGGCAAATTTTGCAACTTTGCGATATATATTCACCTGTAGACTAACACTTCACTGCATCTCTAATAGACACAAAGGAAGAGGCCTTTGGGATGTCATTTAGAAAAATGGTTAAAAGAACTGGGCCCAAGACAGACTCTTAGGAGACAGGGAGTGTCCAATCCAGACAGCTTGTGTTCTGCAATAAAAGTAGGAGAAGAACCACTCAACAGCAGACACAGACAATTCAGCTGCCTTAATACAGAAGCATAGAATTTGACAGCAGATAAGAATCACTTGGCCCGCCCAGCCTGCCCATTTTCCATACCTACTTTAATACTATAGACCCTACTTAATCTCCGGCTTAGCCCTCCCTTCCCTAATGATTAAGGTTCCCTTATGCTCATCCCATGCATTCTTGAATCCTGCCACAGCTTTCGGCCCCACCACCTCCACTAGAAGGCTGTTCCAGGCATCTGCTACTCTCTTTGTGAAGAAGTACTTCCTTACATTTCCCCTGAGTCTAAACCTCACCATCTTCATAGCATGTCCCCTTGTTCTTGAGCATCTATTTTCTGAAAAATGCTTCCATCTTGTACCTTATTTATACCTGTGATGTATTTGAAAGTTTCTTTCATATCCCCACTTTCCCTTCTTTTTTCCAGAGTGTACATATTGAGGTCCTTTAGTATCTACTCATATGGTCTCTGATGTAAACCATGCACCATTTTTTGTTCTCCTCCTCTGGACTGTCTCTACTCTGTCTATGTTCTTCCACAGATGTGGTCTCCTGAACTAGATACTGTACTCCAGGTGAGGTCTCACCAATGATTTAGACAATGGTATCACCACCTCCCTTTTTATGCTGGTGATACTCCTCCCTATGCACCCTAGCATCCCATTGGCTCTCCATACAGCTGTGTCACTCTGTTTGGCCACCTTTGCATCATCAGATGTGATTACCCCAGGTCTCTTTCCTGTTTGGCGGTTGTCAGCATCACTCCCCCATCTTGTACTCTGCCACTGGGTTTCTGTGCCCTAAGTGCATGATTTTGCACTTCTTCGCATTGAAACTAAGTTGCCACATTTTTGACCACTACTCAAGTTTTCCTAGATCCCTATTCATTACCCCCTCCCAAGTGTCTACCCTATTGCATATTTGTGTGTCATCTGCAAAAAGGCACACCATCCCTTCTAGTCCCTCTAAAATGTCACTGATTAATACATTAAAGAGGACAAGTCTCAGTACTTATCCTTGTGGCACCCCACTGGTCACCCTTCCTTCCTTCCTTGGAGTGAACTTTGTTTACCACCATCCTCTGAAACCTATCCCACAACCAATTCCTTATCCAGTTTGGTGCTTTTGGCCCACTTCCATGCTGCCGAGTTTGTTTACTAGTCTGTGGAATGGTGTCCAAAGCCTTACTGAAATCTAGGTAGGCCACATCCACCACTCCTCTCTGATCTACTTCCCTGGTCACCCAGTCAAGAAAATCTATCAGATTTGTTTTGCATTACCTCCCCTTGGGGAATCCATGCTGCCTCAAACCCTGTAAGTTGCTGGTATCAAGATATTCTACAATCCATAGTGATTCCATTAATTTCCACACCACTGAGGTCAGGCTGACTGTCCTGTAATTTCCAGCTTCCTTCCTGCTACTACTTTTATTTATTTATTTTATTTATTTGCTTTTGGTAACCAGGTAGGTGCACTAGGCATAGCAATGCCTATTTTCAGGCAAGACCTGGAAGTGGGACGTGTGAAGTGGGACTACATCTGCTCCACTTCAGTTCTCTGGGACCACTCCTGTCTCCAGTGAGTGGTTCAACAGGACTGTCAAAGGTGCAGCCAATACCTCTCTGAGCTCCTTCAATATCCTTGGATGTATCCCGACTGTCCTGATTGCCTTGTCCACTTTCAGATTTGCGAGTTCATTCAGGACTTTCTCCTCTGTAAATGGACTAGTGTCCACCTCCCTTCATTTGATGCTCCTGTCACTTAACTGTGGTCCCTCACATTACCCTTCCTCTGTGGACACTGAACAAAAATATTTGTTCAGGGTGCCTGCCTTTTCCTGGTCCACCTCCACACACTCCTCCCCTTCACTCCTTAGCCTTACAATCTCTCCCCTGGTTTTTTTCTCCTTTCGTTTAAATATCTACAAAATGTCTTATCCCCTTTCTTTACTGCCTGTCCTATTTTCTCCACTGTTTGTGCCTTTGTGCTCCAACTCCTTTCCCTGCACTTCATGATACACCTTCCTATCCTCCTCCATCAGTGTCTCCTTATACTTCCTGAAAGCTAACGTTTTTGCCCTTACCTTCCCAGTCACCTCTTTAGAGAAGCATAGTGGTCTCTTTTTCCTCTTGCTTTGCTTACTTGCCAGATGCAGAGCTTTGCTGTCTTTCCTATGGCCCCTTTTAGTGTTGCCCATGGTTACTCCACTCCACCCATGTCCTCCATCCTGCCAGCACATCCCTGAGCATTCCCCCATCTCTGTATAGTCAGTGCCCTAGAAGTCCAAGATCCTTGCCTTAGTGTGGTTCAGTTCTGGCACAGTAGTTCTATTGAACCACACCTTATGGTGATCACTGGACCCCAGGTTGTCACCCACCTCGATGTCATCAATGAAAACCTCATTGGTTAGTACCAGGTCCAAGAATGTTTCCTTACGAGTGGTCTCCCTTACCAGTTGCCTGAGGAATGCCCTCCCTCCCACAGGGAGTCCAGATTGTCCCTACTTTTTGCTGAAGCTGCAGCTGGGATGCTCCAATCCACATCCAGTAGATTGAAGTCCCCTACCAGCAACACTACCTCCCCCCTGGTCACCATCTTTTGGATGGCTTCCACCGGTACCTTATCAGTCCCCCCCATGCTGGAGGTCTGCAGATTATGCCAGCGTGAATAGCAGTTCTGTGCTTTGTCTCTAGGATAACCCACAGTGCCCCTGCCACTCCATATACTCCCTGTGCCTCTGTAGTTTTTATGCTATACCATATATAAAGAGGCACACCATCCCCTTTCTTACCCTCCATGTCCTTCCTGAAACGATTATAGCCTGGTATGTCTATATCCCAGTCAAGGCTCTCATTGCACCATGGCATGGTGATGATGACAATGTCCAGGTCAGCCTCTACCATAATGGCCACAAGGTCTAGTAGTTTATTTCCCAGATTTCGAACATTTGTGCACATGGCTTTCCAAATTCTTCTATTTCCACTCTTGTGAGTGCCCCCATTTCCTTTTTGCCTTCTCTCCTTATCCTTTCCAACTTCATTCCCACCCATCCTCATTTCTACCATTCTGCTTGCCCTGCTGTTAGAAACACTTAGGGATTTCCCTCCCTTAGGGTTTTCCCTATTGACTACTTCAGCTTGTGGGATTGGACAGTTCATGTCTCCCTGATTCCTTCCACCCTCTTGCTTGTTTAAATGCTTGTAAATGTAGCATTTACATCATCCACTCAGGACTGTGGCACCCCTCCCAGATGAATGCAGGCTGTCTCACCTGTATAGGCCTTTGTCCCTTAAGGTGCAACCTCAGTCTCCAATATAGCCAAAATCCTCCTCCCAGTACCAATCCTTCAACCACTGGTTGAAGCTTTTGGTGCTGAGTACCTTATCCTACCCTCCGTCATAGGCAGGCAACACCTCAGAAAATGCCACTGTGCATGCTTCTTGCTTAAGATCCTTTTCTCAATTCCCTGAATTCCTCCTGTACTCTTCTAACCTCATCCCTAGACAGGTCATTGGTCCCTAGGTGGAAAATGAAATGCAGCTCTCCCTCACATCCTGCTGCCCTAGTGATCTCCTGGATCTGTCCCATCCCTCCACACCATGGCACTGGGTGGGAACCTAATTTCCTCTCCACCTCCCTCCCTCCCTCCCTATCCCCAAATCTATCCCTTAACAACTGGGTCCCCACCAGGAGTTGCTTCATCCTCCTCTGGAGTCCTTAGCATCCACCTTGGGGCCTCCCATATGGAGGACTCCCCATCCTCTCTAGCCACTACTATGGGTACCTCTATGGGACAGTCCTGGCCTGCCAGAGCAGCAGATGAGTTGCATAATGGAACCATCTGGGCAATGTGCATCTGACCCAACAGTCTCACCCTTCCCAAGCCCACCGTGACCCAGTCACCCCTCCTTTCTGGCAATTTTTGTGGCAGCAGTTGCATACTTGGTGGTCCATGGGTGGAGGAGGAGGCCTCCCAAATCTTAGCAAACCCAACCTGAAGATGAACAACCTCCACCCTCAACTCAGAGAAGTGCATGCTTGTCCAGGAGAATGGGATGGGCTATAGTATCAAAGGTTTTGCCTAAGTCAACAAAAATAGCAGAGCTAACAAGGTCATGATGTTTGCTAGAGAGGATAGCATCAGTTAGCCTAAAGAGACAGTTGAAAGTGGAATGAAATTTTCAAAGAACAGACTGAAAAGGAGTAAATAAGGAGGCTGATACAAGAAAACAGGAGAGTTGGAATAGAACAAGGTGTTCTTGGTGCTTAGCCACAGTAGGAAGGAGAGAAATGGGTCAGAAATTACTAGTGGAAGAGAGTTCACCCCCTTTGAGAAGAGAAAAGACAGTAGCCAACATCCAAGAATTAGGGACGCAGGATAAGAAAAAGTGAGATTAAGGAGGTAGGTGATGTGGAAGTCAATGGCATGAGTGCAGAGAATAAGAATCTAGAGTCAAGACAATCAGGACTCCTACCCTTGTGAGGATTTAGAGACAAAGGGCCTTAAGATCAACAACAGGGGTAATGGGTGAGAAAGAAAAAAGGGAGGAAGAGGATAGAGGGAGAGGATGAGGAACAGAGTGAGAGGGAAGAGAAGATGACAGAGAGGGAGAGGATGAGGATGATGATGAGAAGTAATGTAGTGATTAGAACAGAAGGTAAAAAATTAAAAGAAGAAACAACTACAGCAGGATAAGAGATAGGAGTGTCATCCATCTTGACAACCGGTTGAGGGGACTAGGTTGGAAGGGAGAAAAGACAATGAATAACTTTCCATAAATTAGAGGGTTGATTTACAGTAGCAGCCACAGACACTGCCAGATATTTCCCGAAATTTCTGTAATATTTCCAGAAATATCTCCTGCTTTCTGCATTTCCACAGTAGGGGCAGCAGAGAGAAACTCTTCAGAAATTTTGTGAAATATCTGGAAATAGCTGGCAATGTCTGTGGCTACTACTGTAGATTGCTCTGGAGTATGGATGTGAAGTACTCAGACTTTGTAAGTATAGTAGCTTTAGTACAAGCACTGTGAAGAAACCAGTAATGAGTAAGGTCCGAAGTAGAGCCTGAGGATTTATAGATCCTTCAGTCAAAGTCATGTGTACGGTAACAAGCCAGTAGCTCAGCTGAGATCCACAGGAGGTGCAAACCTCAGACCCTGGTTCTTCTAAGTGAAGCATGATGATCCCAGTCAGACATACATTTAGAGGTAATGAATTTGATGACATTATCCACATTACCAGCTAAAGAAATATGGGACCAGTCAGGGGCTACCTGATCAGCATGAAGGTGGGACAGATCCAATGAATGGAATGACTGATCTGAATAAATTTGGGGGGAATGTTAGGATGGTGAATTTTATGCACACAGTAGGCCATATGATGGTTCCTGAAGGAATCATGGAGGGTGTTAGCACCATAAAATAATGTGGATGAGAGGAGAGGACCCAGTCCAAGAAGGAATGGTTGGAGATTTGGAATTAAAATGAATAGGGTTAGAAATCAGTTAAGTTAAAAGGAGGGGCTTCATGTTACGGCAAAATTTGTTAAGAGAATGGGAAGTGAATATAATGTAAAATCAACTAGCATGATTAACTCACCAGAGGAGGCATGTGAAGAAATGGAGGTGAGCAACTCGGTGAGGATATACCTGGGCAGCAGTAAACACCAGCAGTAAATATACAATAAGTGTAGAGATGGGGAGGAAGAGTTTGAGAAGTAGCATTTTATAGGCAGAGGGAAGAAAAGTGGCGAGCACAAGCTCAAATTGAATGTTTGAGGAGAGGTAAACAACTACCCAACCACCCCTCATTGTTCTGTACTGATGAATAATGGTGAAACCTGGAATTGCAACAGAGGAAACAGGGACCCTAGAGGTGAGCCAGGATTTCAAGATCACCAATATATCAGGCATAAGATTAACCATAAGTGGCTGTGTTAAATCAATGTTGAGGAAAAGGCTACAAATGTTAACATGGGTCACTCTGAAACCTTAGGGAAGAAGGGGAGAAGGGGAAGGGGAAGGGCCAGGGTTAAGCTCAATGGCAGCTGCAACTAAAAGCAGCAAGGAGACAATACGCTTAAGACAGTCTATGAAACGCTTATGTGAAGAGGAGGAAGAAGGTGAGAAGGAACAGTAAGAATTTGCAAGGTAGAAGGGAAGAAAAGATTTAAGAGTTTTGAGGTGACTCCAAGAAAATGAAAGGAGACTACATCCAGGATGTCAGGGAGAATGAGATGGTTCACCCATATCGTTGTGACAGTTACTGTGCTGACAATGATTATGGTGACAGCAACATGCCACCCAGCATTACAGTGCCTGGCATTGCACCTCCAAGGACATAGAGTGTCAAAGCATCATCCTGGGATACAGTCAGGTTTTGCAGGGGGCTTCACCCCCCACACACCCCAATGCAAGGGCTTCATCCCCCACACCCCCAAAAAATATATATAACCTCCTCCTGGGTGTGCATGCCATAAAGGGCACAGACATTGTGAGGAGGACCAACATGGCATGAGTGTTGGTTGATCTTAAATCAAGACCGCCCCTGTCACTCTCACCCTTTTTGAAGTGACAACATTACTGCACTGTGATTTATTTATTTAAAAGTTGATAACCGGGAAAGGCACACTGAGCCAAGGTTCGATTCCAGGTGTGAGGATACAAGGTACAATTATATATATTTTATACATTCATACATACAACAGTATACAATATAAACATAAAATACACAGACGTTATGATAATAAACATTGTTAACAGCTCATGCATGAGATGTGACTAACATAGGATTCAACAGAGGGCTATTATCAACCTCAGCTAATACAACAAGGCTAGATACACTGATACAGCTGGGAGAGCACAAGTGTTGAGCAGTCAAGAAAATATACACAGTAATAAATTAGGGGAACACAGCAACTTAAGGGACTGCTGAAGGAGAACCAAGAGCTGGGAAAGGCCGGTAGAAGAACAGTAAGGGCCGGAGTAGTTGGTAGGACCTAGCAGTTAAGGGGGGGTGAACACATTGGCAAGGAAGGGGTGGGAGGGGCTTGGAATGCTTTTTGATGGCTAGCATGCTAGGCAAGCTACATATGTTGAGGGGGAAGGTGTTCCAGAGGGCAAGGAGTGATGGGCAAAGGCTAGTTTCCTTGAGAGTGAACATGGTATGGCCAGGGCAAAGGAGCAGTGGTCACAGGACCGCAGGGAGTATCCATTATTTGGGAATGGGGCAAGTAAGGAAGAAAGGTAGGAGGGGAGGGTGTTAAACCAAAACTTAGCGATAAAGGTTACACAATGGACTAGGCAATGGTTAGGAAGTGAAGACAAGGAGATAGAGTGGTATAGAAGGTAGTGTTGAGTGTGGTATGGGAGTATGGAGGAAAATCTGCAGAAAGCATGAAACAAAGGGTCAGGCTTGGCTTGGGATGATTACAACGCTGAGCTATAAACCATGTCCACATAATCAAATGCGGGGATGATCAGCTTAGTAACTATTTCCCTCCTTTTGGGGGGAGAGAGACAGTCCTTGTGTCTGTAAAGCATTCCTAGTTTAGGATGTGGATTGTTGTTAGTAGATTCCAGGTGAAGTTTAGGATCAATCTAAACTCTCAGGTATTTGCATGATTCAGCCACCATGCTTTGGAACCATCGAGAGCATGAAATCAGGGGGAAGAAAACATTTTGGCTACTTTCTGTGCTATGCTGAAAGCAATGGTGACCATTTTCTTAGAGTTATGTTTTAGTGATTTATCATTGAGCCACCTTAAGGTGTTCATGAAATCAGATTGGAGAATGGGTTCCACCTGGGCCAGGGAGGGACCAGAAGTGAAGATGACTGTGTGGTCGGTGTACATTTGAATATAAGAGACTAAGCAGACAGAAGGGAGGCTGTTTATGAATTTGGAGAATAGGATAGGCCCAAGGACAGATCCCTGAGATAAGCCAACGAGAATGGGAAGTGAAGAAATCTGATTTCTCCCAGCTGGATGAATTGAAACCTGTCTGATAGGTAAGCCTTGAACCACGCAATTCTAGTTGGGGATAATCCTATAGCAGAGAGGTCTTTAGGGAGTAGTTTGTGAGCAACAGAATTGAAGGCTTTGGCTAAGTCAATAAATATGGCAAGTGTCAAGTGACTCTTGTCTATGGCCAAATGAATGTGGTTGGTGAGTCGGAGAAGGGAGGAGGAGGTGGAATGGTGATGATGGAAACAAGGCTGGAAAAGGATCAAAATTTCTCTAAAGGCAAGGAAGCAGTTCAGTCTTTTAGAGTTGAGAGATTCCAAGATTTTGGAGAGGGAAGAAAGAAAAGAGATAGGCTTGTAGTTACCAGGGATGGATGGGTCACCACCTTTGTGTAGGGGGATGACTTTAGCTACTTTCCAGGCCTTAAGCAGGGAGCAGGTGGAGAGAGAGAGAGAGAGAGAGAGAGAAAGAATGAAGAGGTGAGTGATTGGGGGTACTATGGTGGGGGCAGAGATTTTCAAGAGGATGGGATTGATGTCATTGGGGTTTTGTTTGGAGGAGTAAAGTGATTTGAGATCTCAGAGTACCAAGGAAGAGGTGATGGGGGACAGTGTGACTGGGTAGGGGCAGAGAAGAGTGAGCACTTGTGCAAGGGGGAGTGGAGTGTGGAGTGATGGGGTCAGGAACCTGACTAGGCTGGGGGGAGTGGTAAAATGCTGGTGTCTGTGGAGATGGAAGAGAGGAGCTGGAGGTTGTCCATGGGATAAGACACAGGTAGTGAAAGAGTGATTTATGGAAGAGGCAATGGCTTTGGGGCCATCATTAGTGGAATCTGAGCAGGGGGAAGGGGTTTGCTGGGTGGTACATACCAAGCAGGGAGTGGAGAGTTTTCTAGAATGCAGCCAGCATGGGGTGACAAGCCTCAGGTTGGATCTGGAAGAAGCCAGCTTTAGCAGAACGCACGGCCTTGGTACATGCATTTCTCAGTGTTCTGCATGTCTGATGGTTGGTGACTTTGTAGGAGGCTTTACATTTTTTTCAAGCTTTGTCTCTGGCTTTGAAATGTTTCACTAGTTGAAGAGAGATCCAGGGGAGGTGCCTGTTCCAGAGATGCAGCTTTTTTAGGGTGGCATGGGAATTCCAGATACCAAGAAAGGTGGTATTGAAGGCCACCAATGCAGGATCGATATCCAGGGCTGTGAAGACTCCAGACCAGTCAGCTAGGTAGAGATCAGCAAGAAGTGCCTACTGATTGAGGGATCTTAGGGGCCTGAACCACATATATTTATGTGAGACTGGAGGGGTCCATGCTTTCTGTGGCAGAAGGTGATACAATGGTCAATGGAAGCATCGGGAAGGGTGCCAGCTGAGGAACATTTTTGAGAGTGAGTGGTTAGAATCCAGTACAACAGTGAGTGGTTGGAGGAGTGAGAGTTTAGTTTAGTAGGGTCAGAGATAAGTTGTGTGAGATTGAGGCCTCAATTTCTTGGTTGATGGCTTTGGAAAGGTGCTGAAGCCAATTAATGTTGAAGTCACCCAGGATTAGAAGCTCACCTGAGACAGCAGATGAGGTAAGGGAGGTGAGTTTCGAGACCATGGGGGGAGATGCGTAAAGAGAGAAACAGCAGACTGTGACAAAGAGGGGTGAAGAAGATGGGAAGGTCATTTTGATGAGTAGGATCTCATTCAATTTTGGGGCAGCCTCCTGAGAGACAATGGAAATGTGTAGGGACTTGTGGAAGTAGATAGCGACACCACCTCCATGCATACCCCTGTCTTGATGGAAGATGGAGTACCCTGGAATGGAGACTATAGAGTCAGGGACTTTGGTGGACATCCAGGTCTCAGAGGTACAGAGGATGTCAGGGGAACAATGGGATGTCAAGGCCTTGATATCAAGTTTGGGAAGAAGGCTCTGTATTTAGTTGATAGATGCCCAGCCCATTTGCGGGTGGAAGGCTGGTAACCAATGAGTCAGGCCAAGGATTAGATTCAATATCTCCTGCCAGTAATAGCAGGGAGCGGAGGATGTGATAGGGGCATAGCTGGAGGAAGAGAAGTGGTGGGAGGGATTGGGCGGTGTATAAGGAATAACCTAACAGACAATGTTCAAGATTTGTTGGGAAGCTGAGTGTGAGAGTGCTGAGAGGGGTTGAAATCCACCTTGCCAGTAGTGGGGGGGGCTTTGTCTTCTGAGAAGTGGAGGATGTCTTCCTGAGCAATGGATAGTGACAAGGAAGAGGGATCAACTATCAGTAGTGTGCTAGTCAGGAAGACAACCACAGCCAGTTGGAGTGGGAGCTTCACTGTGGCCGAGGTTAGTGAGGGCACCACGATAGGGGTATATGCCAAACTGGTAGTTGATGGGTGGCTAAGTATAGAATGGAGCCCCAGCAGAGGAGGTGGCCCAGCTGAGCTGAGTAGTGGTGGAGTAGCAGTAATAGGGGACACAGAAGGAGGGGGGCAGATGATGCAGCTAAGCTGTAACCTTATAAGTAAGCAGGAGTAAGGAGGGGTAGAAGAGCTATACACTGTATGTGGTGACAGCTATGCCACACACTGCTTTAGGGGGAGAGTGGAAGATTGTGCACTGTATGCAGTAGCAGCTGCAGCATGCCACTTGGAGGTTTTTAGTGATAGAGCAAGGAGGAGTGATGGAGAGAGGAGCTTAGGGGCGGTGACAAAAGGGGGAGAAGTGTATTTAATGCAAGTCGAGGTCAGGGCCGAGGAGGACAGGTGGGACAAAATACTAGCAATACAGCAGTCAAAAAGTAGGATTTAGAGCATAAATTATTTTAAAATAGGGAGCAGAATTCAAGGAGAGGAGTTGGCCAATCAGGAGCCTGGTACCAGAGAATGCAGCCAATCAGCTTGCGCAATTCAGGAGCAGGCTTCCTGGTGTTAGTGGCGAGCGTACTTGGTTCAGGCAGGTGGGCAGGTAGCTGCAGAAGTGCGGCTGGCTCAGTTTCAGGCCGGTCCGCAGCCATGTGACACCCGGACAAGGACAGAGATCCTGGTTCAGGCAGACGGGCGAGTAGCTACAGAAGCAAGGCCGTCTCAGTTTCAGGCCAGTCCGCAGCCATGGGGTGCTCAGGCAAGGGTGGAGATCCTGCTTCAGGCAGACAAGTGGGTAGCTGCAGAAGCACGGCCGGATCGGTTTCAGGCCAGTCCATAGCTGTGGGATGCCCAGTCAAGGCCAGAGGTCCTGGTTCAGGCAGACAGGCAGATAGCTGCACAATTGTGGCTGGCTCAGTTTCAGGCTGGTCCACAGCCTTGGGGTGCCCAGTCAAGGGCAGAGGTCCTTTCACCGTGCTAACAGTATACCAATGATACAAGTATGGAAGACAGGCTGATGGGATGGTGAGAGAGGATGAGGAAAAATGGAAAGAGGACAGAATGAGGTTATGGAACATGGAAGAGGGGAGACAGGTAAAGGAAAACAGGATGAGAGAGTGATAAGAACAGCATAGTGGACAGTATACAACAAAGCACAAACACAGGCTGCAGTGAACAAGTAAAATTTTGGTGAGGTGAACAAGTTACATCAAAGAGTAGAAATTATTTTTAAAAATCCATTTTATTCACACAACACAGAAGTAGTCCCACCTGACATGTTTTGGATATTCAAGTCCTTTATCGAAGGCAGAGGACTAACAAATGTCTCCACATTTATACAGGGTACAAAATGATATGTGATACAATAATACCGTGTGATGAAGACCATGCCTATTGGTAAAAAAATAATACATTTTTAATGATGTTTCATACTGTGCAAAAACCCTGCTATTTAGCTTTATTGCACAATAAATACATTTAAGGTGCATTAATCCACTCACAAAATTTCTATTCTGAGCACAGAGTAATAAAAGATATGAAGAAAGAAGAGAAAATTAGAAAAGGAACAGGAAAAGGAAGGAGGAGTAAAAGATAGAAAAAGGAAGAAAAAGGCAAAAATTGCTGTTATTAAATAATTAAAACCAGTTGGTTGTATACTACTAAACACAAAGTTCATATTAATTCCCCTGGCTGTTACATGGACAGTGGGATAGGCTCACTAACGAACCCCCTTTCACAATTTTATAATTTGTTTTTAAAACCTTTGGTGGTCCACTGCCATCTTACTGAAAATATATGAAAGAAGTATCAATGTCAGATGCTGTCACAGACCCCTCAAGCAGCATCTTTCACCATGGGTGTGTGTGAACTTCTCGTTAAATACACCACCCCATACTTTATTCTGTATATAATTACTGGCCACAATTTTTTCCAATGCAAAAACCCGAGTTATAATTTGCCATTATAACTACCTCAGCTAGTTATAACGGCAAACACGCGTCACGCTTCTCTAGACAAGCGCGAGACACAAACAGCTGCAGAGCGAAGAAAACAAGTCACTCACTCACACTCTCGCAGCTCCGGATGTCCTGTCAGATCCAGCGTTGAAGCAAATGAAAATGAGCGCCAAGACCTCCTGGAGCCAGACTACATAACAAAATTAACAGTTTTAATTCTTAGTTTAAAAGTTTGAAGCATTTTTTATCGTTAAGACTTTACAAGCTTTCACGGTTCCTCCACATTAATGAAGCCATCTAAAACGAAGGTAATTTCATTCACGAACTGTAAGTTCAAACATTTAAAGATGCTGACAAATGTATTAATGTTAAAAACTGTTGATGTTTCTTTTCCAAACATAAAAAAGACATTTTAAAAACACAAACCATTAAAAACTGCAGTGTAATACAACACCACAAATACATTTTTCATTATAGCACAACTGTCTTACTCATTTCATTGCAAATAGAATAGATTACTGCTGAAAAAATTGTGACCAGCAATTATAAAAAATAAAGTAATGGACAGGTGGTTATTCATGAGAATTGTACACACACCCTCGGTGCGGGATGCCTAAATAAACCCCTCGGGCTTCGCCCTTGGGGTTTATGGGGCATCCCACACCTCTGGTTTGTGTAAAATTCTCATAATAACCACCTCCCCATACATTATTCTCTATATAATAACTGGGTTTCACTTTTTCCCATAGGGAAACCTGTTGCATAATGTGCTGTTATAAAGGAGTGTTTATAATGGCAAATAATTGCAGGGTTTCAATTGTTCTGTGCATTCACCAGCCACAGCTCTTGCACTCCTGACTGCTGGCTGTCTTGCCCTCGAAACTCCACCACCACCACCCGGACTCGGTGGTAGGTAATTTAAAAAGAAATCACTGCTCTAAAACCTTTTAAAGCCTTTAAAGCAACTATGAGGAAAAAAAAGTTAACTTTCACATGCAACTGCAGACCGCACTAAAACCTAAACGGATCGTGGCCACCCAGGAAAGTCTTTTATTTTATATAATTGCTGTGGCAAAAAAGTAAAACCCAGCAATTGTATAAAATAAAATATGAGGTGGTGCCAAAACTCCAATTTTACATACACTCTCGGTGTTGGATGCCTAGATAAACCCCTCAGACTTCACTCTCAGGGTTTATGTGGCATCCAATACCTCGGGTGTGCACAGAATTCTTGTTATGCACACTACCCCATATATTATTCTGTATATAACCAGCCAACACATATGCCACCATGCCACACATAGGTACAGTGGAGGAGGTGCTAACAGCTGAAAAAAAATGTGCATGGCATAACAAAGACAGCACCGTGGGCCCAGCTGAGAATTGCAAAATACAGTGAATGTGCCATGCTGAAACAGATCATGACCAAGCTGTGCAAAGGTCACATGACACCGGCAGGCATTCCAGATGTGGAAAAACAGCACAAGCAACAACAGCACCTGGCCTGAGAATGATAGGCCGAGTAATGACACAAGTGGCTTGGAGCTGCATCCACTTATCCAGAGCCCTGAACACCAGTCTTGCAGCACACAGGCCAACACAGCTGTGCAGCACAACAGACAGTCATAAGCCACCCTGGTCAACCACAGGGGTAGGCCCAGGTATACATGTGTTACCGACAGCACATCTGTTTATTGATGACACCAACAGTGTGTGCAGCAGTCAGGCTAACACACAAATGCAGCAGTGTAGATACATGTGGGCTCCCTACACACTGTACCTCAGCAGCACAACAACAATATGAGACACAGAGCCTGCTGGAGGTACCCCCCATCACAGCAGGTGCTGGCCACACCCTTGGCACAGGGTTGCCTCTCATGTAGAGCTAGTGCAGGACAGTGGCCCAAGGAAGACATAATTGTGTCAAAATGTATGCATGGCCCTGCCTGTCTATTGTGAAACTCCAGTCATAATTGTAATGGTTAGACACCACTGACTATGCATCACAATGATCACATATGGTAAGGTGCATGCATCACCCACCAATGCCACCCCATACTGCTGACCCCATGCCACATAAGCCTAACTCTCTTGAGATGCAATGGCATGACACTCAGTGCATATGACACTGGAGATGGCACTACTGCAAGCAGATTGCTATGGGTGCTGTATGATGCACACAGCATGAAACAGTCATATGCTGGTACAACATTGACCTGAGCCTACCTCTGCGAGACAGATACACATACATACTGTAGTCACAACCATGTGGCACAACAGACCCTACCAACAATGACTGTTGTAACAACAAAGTCTTTGAACATTACTGCCAACTTCCTGGTGCACTGGGTGGGCAGAACAGATGACACTCAGCTGCATGGTGTAATGGATGCTAAGGCACAGAACACACATAGGGTAGCATGCCTGTCACAAGGGCATGACCAATAATAGGCTGCACAGACCATGACACACCACAATGTCAGTGGGGGGACAATGCTCCAAGTGCAGGGTGATTGTCCCCAATCACAACTGCTTTGATGCTTTCCCCACAGATGCGGCAACAGCATGGCAAGGCACACATGGACATCTGTTTCCAAACACAGAGGCATGCAGCATAGGGTAAACATGCAAGCCAGAATGCAAAACAGAATGCAGGGTACTTACATGCATGTGTGTCTGCGGACTGGATACACTGGGCCCCATCACAGTCTGGTGTGTCTTGCAGATGGCCCTGACAGCACTGCTGCTGCAGCTGTTCCCGGGACCTGGCCTGGCCATGTTGGCTGCTGAGGTCAGAGATACATAGATACATAGACACTGTCAGCAGATAAGGGCCTATGGCACACCCAGTCTTCCCATTTGAGCTTGTAAGTTCCCTTTACATTTTTCTAGAAGTCTGTTGTCTCTTAGCCCTGACTTCCAGAATCCCTTACGTTTATCCCATGCATTCTTAAATCCTGTGATTGTTTCAGCCCCCACCACTTCCTCTGGCATGGTGTTCCACTTGTCCACCACCCTTTTTGTGAATTTCTGTGGAGGAGGACAAAGGAGATGTGATCAATAGCATGCAGTGGAACACAATGCACAGTACAACATACCCTAAACAGTATACACATCCATATGTCATTACTGTGCATCAGCTGCCATATGTGCATGGTGTGTATGGACAGGACCATGCAGGGGCATGTCTTACCATTGTGAACAGCTGTGGCACCACACACAGACAGGTATGCCATGGCCCAGTCGAAGCCAGAATGCAATATACCACTGTTGTATCTATGGAATAGCACAGTATACACAACCTGTGCAGTGCCCATATCCAGCCTTCTTCCCCACCCCTGTTCAACATACCCATACATGTCAGATGCAGCCCCATGTACACCTCATGGTATGCAGTAGGATGCATGGAGCACCAGGTCTCATACAATAGGGGAGGACATGGTACGGTAGGTTGGCCCAACCCAGTGACTGGTCCAAAAGTGGAACCCCTCTAGCTTCTTATTGTGCCCCCTTGTTCTTGAGCACTTTTTTTCTGAAAAATACTTCCCTCTTGTACCACATTTACCCTGTGATGTATTTTAATCACTCATTAAATTAATCAAAATGTTATTCATCATTAGAGTATGAATGAATGGGATACTCAGTTGAGCAGAGCTCATTTTCAAGTTAAAGGTCTCTATCATTGTCTCTCTCTCTTGCATCTCTTGCAAGGTATGCATATATAGGTCTTTTAATCTGTATTCATCTGGATTCAGATGCAGACAATGAACCATTTTAGTTGCCCTCCTCTGAACCACTTTCACCCTGTCTATGTTCTCGCTCATAAGTGAGTTCCAGAACTGGACACTGTACTCTTATTAAAGTCTTAACAGTTATCTATACACAGGCAACACCACCTCTCTCATTCTGCTAGGGATACTCCATACTATGCACTCCAGCATCCTTATCACCCTGCCAGCTGCCTTGTTGTAAAGCCTGGCCACCTTTAGGTCATCTAATATGGTTGTCAGAACCCCCCCTTTTTATACTGTACCCTGGGTTTCTGTGCCACAAGTGCATTATTTTGCAGTTTTTCACATTGAAACCCAGCTGCAATACCTCTAACAACTCCTTGAGTTTTCTCTGTTCATTGCTCATACAATACTTTCCATCCCACCCCTGGAGTGTCTAACCTATTGCAGAGTGTATTGTCATCCACAAAGAAGCAGACCTTCCTTTTCAGCTCCTCTGCAATGTCACTCTTAAAGACATTAAAGAGCCCCAAGGTCCCAGCACTGATCCTTGAGGCACCCCACTGGTCAACCTCCATTCCTCTGAGTGAACTTCATTTACCACCACCCTGTGCTGCATATCCCTTAACACAATTCTTACCCAGTTTACCACCTTTGGACCCACTCCTAAACTACCTAGCCTGCTCACTAGCCACCTGTATGTAATGGTGTTGAACACCTTACTGAAATCTAGGTTGGCTACATCCACTGCTCCACCTTGATCATATATGTTTGGCATGACTTCTCCATATGAATCCATGATGCCTCAGGTCTTGTAGCTCATTTCACAATCTTTCCTTTCAGTAGTGATTCTATTAACTTTCCCATCGCTGAAATCAAGTTGACTAGCCTATCATTGTCAGCCTCTTCCCTACTACCACTTTTGTGAAGTGAAAATATATATGCTGGCTTCCAGACTACCGAGACCACTCCTGTTTCCAATAAGATGTTAAATGGGACAATCAGAGATGTAACCAGTAACTTTCTGAGCTCTCTCAATATCATTGTGCGTACCCCATCTAGTCCCATTGCTTTGTCTCTTCAGATTTGCGAATGCCTTCTGGACTCGCTCCTCTGAATATGGACTAGTGTCCACACCTCCCTCCTTCCACCGTTCCTGTTATATATTTGTGGCCCTTCCTCAGCACTTTCTTCTGTGAACACTGAACAAAAGCATTTGTTCAAGATGTCTGCCTTTTCCTGTTTCCTCTCTGCACAGTCCCCCATTACCTTCTTAACCTTACAATCCCACCACTGATCTCCATTTTTTCCCTTACATACCTAAAAAATATCTTGTCGCGTTTTGTTACTAGCTTGGCTATTCTCTCTTCAGTTTGAAGCTTTGCACTCCTTACTGCTCACCCTGCTTCCCTCTGTTTCCCCTGATAACCTTCTTATCCTCTTCCCTCTGCATCTTCTTGTACCTTCTGAATGCAACTCTCTTAGCTTTTACCTTTTCTGCCACCCCTTTCAAGAACCATAGCAGTCTGTTTTTCCTCTTTCTTTTGTTCCCTTACTTGATGCAGATGTTTGTTGTCTTCACTACAGACCTTTTTAGTTTCTTCCACTGTTTCTCCAACCCACCCAGCTGATCATCCCCTGCCAGGTCATTCCTGAGGCTTCCACCCATCTTTTGAAATTTTCCCCCTTCTAAAGTACAGACCCTCTCTTTTCTGTGGTTTGATTCTGAAACCATCCTTATATTAAACCACACTGTACAGTGATTGTTGGTCTCCTGGTAGCCTCCCACACCTTGACTTCTGCAACACTGTCCCTGTTGGTGAGAACCAAGTCCAGTATTACCCCATCTCTCATCCAGATGGGATCTCACCAACTGTCTGCGCAGAGTGATAACAAATTCCTGTTTTCTACTGGTGATACCTCTCCCTATGCATCCCAGTATCCCCAGCCCTCCTTACTGCCTTCTCACATTGCTTGCCTATCATTTGATCATCTGATATGACTACTCCAGGTCCCTTTCCATTTTTGTTACTGTTAGTACCTCCCCCTTCCATTGTGTACTCTTCCCTTGGATTTTTGTTTTCCAGGTGCATTACTTTGCACTTCTTTGCATTGTACCTAAGCGGCCATACTTTTGATCATTCCTCAAACCTTGCCAAGTCCATTCTCATCTTTTCCAACCCCCTTTGTATATCAACCCTGTTGCAGATCTTTTTGTCATCTGCAAAGAGGCATACTTTTCCTTCCAGTCCCTCCACAATATCACCTATAAAGACATTAAAGAGCACCGTTCCCAGTACTGAACCCTGATATACCCCACTAGTAACACTCCTTTCTTTGCAGTGGACTCCATTTACTATTACCCTATAGGTCCTGGTGTCCAGTCAATGTTTTACCCAGGCTACCACCCTGGGACCCACTCCCAGGCTGACTAACTTGTTTAATAGTCTTGTGTATGGGACTGTGTCAAATGCCTTGCTAAAGTCTAGGTAGGCCATCTCCACATCCACTCCCTGATCTACTACTTTGGTCAACTAGTCAAAGAAATCTATTAGATTCGTCTGTCATGACCTTCCCATTATGAATCCATGCTGCCTCATTTCCTGTGCCCCGCTGGCCTCTAGGTACTCAATGATTCTTTCTTTCAGAAGTTATTCCATCATTTTCCCTACCACTGAGGTCAAACTAACAGGTCAGTAGTTTTCTTTCTCTGCCATGCTCTCACTTTTATGAAGGGGGACCATATCCTCCCTCCTCCAGTCCCCAGTTACAAACATCATCCTCCCATGATTTGTTAAAAAGGGTAGTCAGCGGTATCACTAGTTCTCCCCTTAGTTTTTTTTTTAAATTCTGGGTTTAATTCCTTCAGGCCCCATTGCTTTGTCCACCTATAGTTTTAGGAGTTCATTCAGGACCCTTTCTTCTGTGAATGGACTGTGTCAACGCCCCTATCCAGAGTGCTTCTATTGTTTGGTTTAGGTACCTCCCCCTCCTCTTATTTTGTGGCTATTGAGCTGAAGTATTTGTTCAGTATCCCTGCTTTTTCACTTTCACTCTCTGCCCTAGCCCCTTCCCTTTATTAAGCCTCACTATCACTCTTGGTCTTTCTTCACTCCCTAATGTTCTCCAGCTACCTGTCTGGGTGATCTCAGCAGGTGAAAATCAATTGAGCAATCTCCAGGACCAGTGACATCACAGTGAGGGTCCCACAGGGGTCCATCCTGGGCCCACTCCTGTTCAGTCTCTTTGTGAGCAACCTTCCAGAAATGTGTCCCTCTTCCAAGGTACTGCTGTATGCAGATGACAGGGTGGTGTTCTCTCGAGGCTCTTGCCAAGATGCACTCACTAAGGACATGCAGTACAACTTTGACCTACTACAGGATTGGCTCGAGATAGCCTGCAAGTGCTCAACAGCAAAAAAAAAACAAGTCAATGCTCTTTACTGAAAGCCAAAAGAGGAGTTATACCACTTCCTTCTCAATTTTGTGTAATTCCCACTCCACCCTTGAGCAGATGCCCTCGTTCTGGTACCTAGGGATTAAAATCAATGAGTCCCTCTCCTTCAATGAACATATACAAAATTTTACCACTGCTGCCAATAGGAAGTTAAGGGCCCTATATGGGCTTCGGTTCTGCCTCACACCTGAGGCTAGGGTCCAGGCAGTAAGAGGGACAGTTCTACCCATCCTGTAAATGGTGCAGCCTCTGAAACCAGCCTACACAGGGTCCATACTACTCTCAACAAAGCATGCCACTTTGTTTTAGGTGCAGATCACCTTAAGCACACTTGCAACCTTTATTAAGCCTCACTATCACTCTTGGTCTTTCTTCGCTCCCTAATGTTCTCCAGCTACCTGTCTGGGTGCTCTCAGCAGGTGAAAATCAATTGAGCCAGTATCTAGCTCCAACGAAGCATTTTTAAGGGTCCCACAGGGGTCAGTACTGGGGCCCTTACTGTTCAGCCTCTTCCTAAATAATCTTCCTGAACCCTGTGACACTAAACTGATACTTTATGCAGATGACACTGTGCTTTCTTACCAGCAGTTCATCAGTAGTTGCCCTCCACTCCGAGCTGCAGGCATCCTTCTACAAGCTGGAAGACTGGTTCTGTAGCCATAAACTTCTATTAAATTACAAAAAAACCAAGGTGATGCTCACAGTCAGCCCACAGCACATAAAGAAGCTCCATCCCCTTACCATCTCCAATAAAGTCAGTGAGCCACTGGAACAAGTTCAGACCTTCAAGTACCTGGGGGTCACCGTTGATGACTGCCTCACCTTCACCCAACACATCGACACAGTGGTAAAGGCAATGAACACCAAGCTGGGTGTACTATATAGGCATAAAAAGAATCTCACTCCAGAGACCCTCCATCTCTCAGTCTTCAACTCCATCCTTTCTGCCATTGACTATGGATTGGTGGTCTACGATGCAACAACAGACACTGCACTAAAAAGGATCCACATTGCCCTCAACAAGGCATGTAGGCTCACAATGGCTCAGATCGAAATACCCGCACCTGCTCCTTATACGAGGAGACCAATTGGCTGCCACTAAAGAACAGGATTATATTCCAAACATGTCTCCTTGGAAAAAAGGTACTAATGGGTAAATCCGCCCCATGCATTTTCTAGCATCCTAACACCAAGTGCTACCAGCTATACCACCACAGGCAGGATGAGGTGGGCCCTATCAACACCTTTCAGTTGAACTGTGCAGAGACAGCATGCTTTCAGCTATAGGGCTCCCCCATTGGCTCAATGAAATCCTAGTGCACATTCTAAACTCCCAATGCATCTCGCAATTCAAAAATAGCCTAAGGCAACACCTTCTTACTAGGACAGTTTGTGACTGCCACTAGAACTCTAACACCCATAATGCCCACTCATCCACATTCTCCTTCCCCTTCCTTTAACCCCCATTCTTCCCTCTTGCCCTATCCCTCTGTC
This sequence comes from Neoceratodus forsteri, assembly GCA_016271365.2. Taxonomy (NCBI): domain Eukaryota; kingdom Metazoa; phylum Chordata; order Ceratodontiformes; family Ceratodontidae; genus Neoceratodus; species Neoceratodus forsteri. The sequence goes on along the minus strand of CM028136.1, from coordinate 117,186,478 downwards.
TTCCTCTCCCCCCTGTGCCTTTTCTCCCACTGGATCAACCTTAAAACCAACCTACTACCACTACCTCCCAGCCTCCTAGACAAAGCCACTTCTTTTGGCCTCCTACTCCCCCCATTCTCCCCTTCCCCTCACCTTGACTCCTTCTTGGACTCTCACACTAGGTGTCACACCTCTTTATCTCCTTCGCTACATATAAACACTGTCCTTTAACCTAGTTGAATGCTCTTGATGATGTACTATCACCATTGGCACTATGAATGACATTGCAACCTTATTGTATACTAGCTACCTACTATTCAAGTATTGTATGTAAACTGTTTGTTATTGCTGTCATTGTCACTGTTTGACGTGGAACCTTTGTAAAAGAGCTCTGAGCTCAAAGGTATGATCCAAATCCCTAAATAAATAAAAAATTAAAATAAAAATATTGGGACACAATGACTTCCTCTCATAGACCGAATCAAGCTCCACTCCTGCCTTCTAGGGAAGAAGGCCCTTCTAGGTATTGCACTCCCCTCTCTACAAGCCTTATTCCATCTGGTCCCAGCTGAGCACTTCACAAGAAGTGTTACAAGACATGCCCTAGCAGTACCTTTCAGAAGAACTGTCTTGGGGGGCAAGTCTTTGCAGTAAGGTCCCCTACCTGGCTAAATGAGATCCCCAGACCACTACTAGCCTTACTCACCTTGGCCATTTCAAATCTGAAATTTGGAAGTCCATCTCTCCTCCAGTACAATATTGCTGTAAAGAACACCCCAGCCATTTCTAGCCCTCCCAGTGCCCCCTGACACAATGTGGCTTGGCTGCAGTGACCCTTGGCTCTTAAGCATCTCCCGCTAATCACCACCTACCCACCCCTTGGTCCCCCATTCCCCCATCCCCCAACCACTTAGCTCTCCTGACCCTCCATATCCCCCATCTCCACACCCACTTAGCCCCCCTGACCCTTAAGCTATCACCCACCATTGTGTTTTCCCCCTCACTCATCTAGCCTGTAGCCTACTCTCCCTTAATGTCTGTACTTATCGGTGGTCACATTAATTGTTCCCTACAGGAACCTATCTTAGCTCTATAGCTGCATTATGAGAATTCTCACACTTTGTAAATAGTTGGAGTCTGCACTTTATTCACCTAATCCATTACAGGACTATTTTCCTCTGTATTATGTAGTTAAGTAGTGGTTTTTGCAATGTATTTTGTATCTCCCCATCCTTCTATTTGTAATGCTGTTTAGCCTTTTTAATGATGTGTAACTGACAATGCATGCTAGCTACTTCTGTTTTTCTCCAGTGTCCATGTACTTGATGTTCATCCACCCTCTGTTTGACGAGGATCCTTTGTAAATGAGCTTTTAGCTCAAAGGTTGTAATTCCAATTTTACAATAAATAAAATAAAAAATAAAAATATTGCCCTTCTTAACTAAGTTGGCTATGCGTTCCTCAGTTTGGGCCTTTGCTATTCTGACTGACTTCCCACTTCCTTCTGCTATAACTGCTCCAGTTCTCTGTCCTGCTCCTCCCGTTTCCTTATAATGTTGTGCAAAATGTAAAAATTACTACCCCGCAAAATATTTTGTGAAATTCACACATTTTATTAAATATTTTGCAGGTCTCAAATGCAAAATCCTGTGGGTGAAATATAGCATTTCACCAGTGAAATGTGGAATTTTACCACCCGTGGGTAAAATTCCACATTTGAATGCCAGAGGATGATCCATATATATTTAAAAGATAATAAAAAAAACAGTGTTTCCCCCTACTAGCTGAGTCCTCCTGACCAGCAACATTGATCCTGGTGTCTAGTCATCCCACCTCCCTCGGCCAATATGAAGAACCACACCCTGTCGAGATTCATCCCTGTCCCCCATCCAGAATTGTAAATAACAGCAATAATGCTAAATATCTCTGGTGTCTAGTGGTTCCACCCCCTGGCCAATCTCAAGCCCAGATATTTGAAATGACCCTCCCAAGACTCACACCTCATCCCCCATCCTCTATTTCTGCTTCCAAGCCCACCTACATCAATAATTTAATTTAATGTAAAAAACTTTCTTTGGTATCAAGTGGACTCCCCAACCCACACCTTGTCTGGCAGTGAACCCACCCTGCACACCCCATCCAGGACCTCTGCCAGCCACTGGCCAACCCTCCACTCATATCCATGGCCGGCAGCCATACTGACCACCTCCACCAATGAGCCCGACTGAGCCCTTTCAATGAATGAGCTCATTATGTGGTCTAGTGCACCCCACCCCAGCAGGTGTCCAGTCCACCACCCCACTCCCACCCCATCCCAAACCCAGTAGCATGTGGGCTGGTACAGCTCTCCTCTCTCCACCACAGCTGGCCCACCCACTGAGCTGTCAATGAATGAGCACATTCTTGATACAAGACATGCTCATTCACTGAAAGTTCAGTGGGCAGGCTGGCTGTGTTGGAGAGAGGAGGGCTGTGCCTGTTATGTGCTTGGGTTTGGGATGGTGTCTGGGAGTGTGGTGTTGGGATTGGACACCTTCTGAGGTGGGAGGTGGGGGGCACTAGACCACTAAGAAAATAATGGGACTGGGGATCAGGAATGGGGAGAGGGGTGGGAACCCATTAGACCACCAGGGAATTAAAAAAAGTATGGGTCAAGACTACTCAGGTCGGATGGAGATGGGGATGGGGGTGTTACTAAATAGACAGTTTGGGTGGGTGCAGATGAGGGAAGGGACAACTAGCCACAAGGGATAGATGATGTACTTGTAGGGCAAGTAGGGGGAGGAACCACTAGCCACTAGGGATGGGGATGGGCAAAAGTGCTTTTTGCCACCCCACAGGGCTTGATAACTTTTCTTGGACGCTTTCAGTTCCACCACAGGTGGAAGTTTGGAAACATCCACTAAAGTTCCCTGATTTTTGTGGAAGTTCTGCAGGGCTGAAAACCACACTTTCACCCATCCCTACTGGGCAGGCACCTTATCTCCCTCTTCCTTCCCTCCCCCCCGATCTCCCCCTAATGACTGCGTACCTCACCAGGAGTTGTTTCCTTCCCCTCTGGGGTCCTGTGCTGCCCTCCTGTGGGTCTCCTTTGTGGAGGTTCCCAGCATCTTCCTTGGTCTCCACTGTGGGTGTCTCCATAGAGGAACCACCCTCCACCACAACAGCATATGAATTGTGGAGAGGTACAATTTGAGGCACATGCCTCTGTTCCACATGGGTCTGATTTGAAGTGTCTGTGCTATATGGTTATAGACCACATACCCGTACCAAAGTTTAGCAGAGACAGAGTTAATATGCTGCTCCAAAGAGAAAGTTTATGAATTTATAAACTTAGGAGCCTAAAACCTGTGTGATTGAATGATGAGCTAGATCTTAAACCATATCTGGAAAAGAAATAGAAAATGACAAAGGTATTTATTAGATGCTTTTGTGTATAGCTGTTGTTCTATTGGATTTCATTCAATAGTAGAATTAATGTTATAAGCAGTGTCCTCTTTGTCCTTTTCTTCTTGATTTCAGATATCCTTGACCGGAACTTATGTGGATCCCATTGAGACTGAGATGCATTGTGAAGTTCCCAGGATGATCACTGAGTGGAGTCCATTCTCCCATTTTGCCTAAAAAATTACCTTTAAAATTTTGCCCAGTGAACACTGTGGATCCCAAACACAGAAATATTATGTTAAGGGCTATCATGTTACAATGTTTTTTTTTTCTTACTTTGATTTGATCATTTTATTTTAAATTGTATTATTTCTCTATTACACAGAGCTGCTTTGCAATGAAAAAATGAGGTTAATTTAAACTTAGATAAGTTAAAATTACTTCCAGCTCTGTTGGTTTGAAAATAGAAAGATTTACTGTACTATAAATTTAGGCTGTATTAGGGTCAAATTTATTTTCTATGTCACAATTTGTTTAGAATAAAACTTTTTTGATACATCAAAAATAGAAAAGGGTGTTTGTACGTATCAAGAATGATTAATTGAATACAACTCTTGTTAATTAAATCATGGGCTGAAAAGGTGACTTGTAACAATATATAATTAGACCCCTGATGAAGGTTTTTAAGCCAAAGAACTGGGGTAAAGAAGCACCCATCTTGTGCTGAATTGGAACCAATAAATTGATTTACATTTATTTGAAATTGTTTCATAGTACTTTCTTGTGATAGACTGGAGTGCCAGTCCATCTTGTGTCTGTTACTGTGGGTGGATGGTGAATTCCCTTGACACAGGGCCCAAAGGGCCCTGCATATCTGCATGTGTTCATTCAGGTAGTTTTAGTGATACATTTATCTCAATTCTTGATTCCTGAATAATGGTAGAATTACAAGTAAATAATTGTATAAAGGTCAGTAAATATATGCTTATCGAATAGTCTATTACCTATATAGGTATTTGTGCAAATATCCAGTAAGTATGCATTACAGTTACTCCTTAGTAGGTATAAACTTAAACTAAATCACATATATAGCTGTTCTACAACTTATAGTCACTCTAATATTGTCTACAAAACTAATTCTTTATAATAATTTGGTATGTAAATAATACCATTGCACCAGTAATCTGAGACCAGTTATCATTTTGTTTATCAAGAATCTTCTTATTGCTAAATACAATAGTTCCAAATAACTAAGAATACATTACCTAAGAAGATGACTTTTTTTTATTTTATAAATCATGCTAAATTGAAGTCACTTACAAAGTGACTTGTTCATTCAATGAGACTAAAAAATGTTGTCAGATCTTTACAGGAGCTCTTTCTTGCTGCAGGAAAGCAGTTGCACTCTCTTTAGTAAGAAGGAATGAGAGCCCTTTGAAAGACATGAACACTTTTAACAAATTCTGGCCAGAGACGATAGGGCTGTGAAGTGCTACCAAGTGACAAAAGTTACACATGTGCATAGAAATTATTCAACGCCCAGGTGTAACTTGGCCATATGTTGGAGGTGTTACACCAGATTTTCAACATGGCCTTTTTTGTACACCTCCTCATGAACAGTGCCAGTATCATTTTGTTCAATTGTCCTGAAAGGTGACTGCACAGAGCAAGTGTACTATTCTGCACCACAGGTATGAAAACACATTTTGGGCAGGTTGTGGAAAATGACAGCAGGTCTATTTTGAAGGAGATGTGCAAAAATTGCAATGTTAAAAATGTGGAGTGAAAATATTAAAAATTGGCAACGTTAGGCATGTGTGTAGAAACTGCACAACACACGCTCATACCGGAGTCATTTTTTGGAATTTTTCACCAGACTTGGAACATGAGATTTTTGGACCCCACTTCATGAACATTGGCACTGTTGATTTGTGAATCAGTCCCAAAAGGAGATTCCATGCAGTGACTGAAAAATCACCTTTCGGGACAGAATAACAAAATGTCAGTGACAGTTTTGATGAGATGGGGTCCCAAGAACCCCATGTTGAAAATCTGGGGCAAAAAGTCAAAAAAAATGGCTGAGATATCAGCATAAGTTGAAACCCCCATTGAATGGCTGTATATCACTCTTATCTTTAATTCTTCAGTTAGCAGTTGGGCTTTGAAGTGTGCAGATGTGTACCAATCCAGAGAAGATGACAGTGCCAACCTCCAGAGGTAAGCATGGGGTAAGGGGGTGTGTGGGGAGGTGGATGCTCAGTGAGAGGGTTGGGAGGGAGGAGGGGGACTCACAGATGATGAGGGACTGTTTTTAGTTTTACAGGGGAAAAAAATGCAATGAGTGACCGTTGCCTAATTTACAAGAAAAACATAAAACAACACATTTCAGCACACTGGGGTGGGCTCCTAGTGTGCCACATAAATGAGGAAGGGGTGGTACAGGATGCCAACATGGAGACTGGGCACCCCATGTCGGGAATGACATGGGGGAAAAAAATGCAACAAGTGACCGTTTTCTAATTTACGGGAAAAACATAAAACAACACATTTCAGCACACTGGGATGGGCTCCAAGTGCGCCACATTAATGGGGTAGGGGTGGTACAGGATGCTGATATGGGGACTGGGCAACCCATGTCGGGCATGATGTTTGGATGGGGTGCTGCAGGGAAAATAAAACATGACAATGAGGTACTATTTTCTACTTTTCAGATAAAAAGAAAAACATTTTTGCACACTGAGGTGGGCTCCCAGTGTGTGACATGAATTGGGGGGAGGTTGTACTACAGCGAGTGGCATTTTGCCATTCGCAACATGGCAGCACCCACAGAACTGCACATGCGCATGAGTCATGTGCATGTGCAGTTCATGCATTGGAATGCAGAAGTAACAGCCAAAATCGTGTGGCTGTTATTCCACATGCCGATCATGGCAGAGGGGTTTAAGTTCTTTTGGGCTTTCAGAAGGATACTTCCAAAAGTCCAAAGGAAGCTGTTGTGAGATTGGCCATTTTCAGAGCTACAGAGCTCTTGCAAAATGGCTGTAGGCTCCACCCACATTCCTAAAAAGGAGAAAGCTGGCTGGGCATGGTTAAACCATGTCTCATAAGACGAATTTAAGATGTAAAGATTGATTAAAATGTATAAGAAACATTGAGCATCATTATTAGGCCCTGATGAAGTTGTTTGGACCAAAAGCATTGCCCATTTCATAAATGACTTGATTACAAAGACAATTATTTTATGAAGAACTGCTTGAATGGAGTGACTGAGCATTCTCTAAAAGTCTCAGATTATTCCTTATCTTACTCTTTTACGTTCTCTTGTTTCTCCTTTGGCAAAGCATTTCAAAAGTGTATATTGGAAGGAAGGAAGAAAGGAAGGAAGGACACCTGACCTTTTAGTGTTTATATTACATTTTCTTCTCATGAATAAATGGACTGATGATGAAGGTCTGCAAGTAACTAGCAGATGACTTCAGAACTAAATTAACTCAAATGATGACAATTTCCACAGCCACAATTTGCTGACATAATTTATGGAATGATGGCAGCTGTCTTTTAGAAAAATCATTAATAGACTAATAGTAGTGGCTTGTGGCCTCTTCCATTAATAACACACAATGTTACACAAAGAATAAAATTAATTAAATGATTTATGACAGTGACCAGTGGTGGCCATTGTTAATCATGAAAGTCATTACACAATGACAACAGTAGACTTCAATTTGAGCCATCAACTAAATACATTATTGCTATATCATTAGAAACAATTTAATGTGCTAATGATATCAGACTACCGTTTCTCAATAGTTAACTTAAGTCTGTAATGTGACAAAATAATACATAAAGTTTAGGGTTAACATGATTTACATTACCCCTTAAAACAAAGCTTTATCTTGCTCTTATCAATTGTACATAAATACTGTACATACTTGCTCACTGTATTGTATTTCCATTAGCTGGCTGCTGTCATTCATTTATAAGTAATACTTGCATACATAAATCCATTTTCCAGGAGGCATTTCTTTTTTTTTTTTTTTTTGCCACAAAATCAATGTATATATTTTTGTATCATTATCATCATACAGATTACCCCTTCAATTTCTATTGTGCAGCTATTGCAGTAAATATGTTTTTTTTAATGAAATCTACAGCAATATGGCTTGCACTAATTTTAAAGTGCATAAGTCTAATTCAAATGTTGACCTGTCAAAGAATGAGTTAAACATTTGAACTACTGTATACTAACCTCAGAAAGAATGATTCTGGGAAAAAATGTCTACAATGTAACATAGAAAATGTTGTATTTGAGCAATAATATCACAGCTATTTCCCATTATCGGGGTTGTTTTATATTAAAGACTCTGGAAAAGATTAAGTATGTATTCTTGATTCAGCTGTTCTATGGAAACAATTTCTAAATAGTCTGAAATGGGAAAATAATACTATTTTCACTGTCTGTGTCAAGTTTTAGAACTACTGATTGTTACTAACTTGGTAGCATTAGATTCCTTCTCAAACTAATAACTGGTCAAACAGACCCACATATTTTAAAGAACCTGATATACTGTGTGATCATTCAGAAAAAGTGATATTATAATTTGTGGTACCAATGAAAGGAAAGAATGAATGTCTGTGGAGCTTACCCTCTTACTGTACCAGGCTCTAGAAGGCATGGGGTGCTTGGTGGCAGGGAAATTCAAGCTCAGCTAAATGCTCACTATTTATGTGAACTGTCCATCAGCACTTCCCTAATTATGCTTTTTTTTCCAGGTATAGCTTTGTAAAGCACACTCTGAAAGCATGAATATATGTTCTAATAATTTATTTATAAAATGCAAGAGATTCAATGAAAAAAATCCTTTAACATGCAAGCTGTAACAGCTATAAATTACAAAGTTATGTACCCGCTAGGGTTAAAGTCACTTTGCCTGACTCCACATGCCAATCTCTGGGTTGGATTCTGAATTTGTTTGTGGCTCAATTGCCTAATCTGTGTTTATCCTCCATAATCATAGATGACCACTGCTTTTATTTAGATTCTGAACTTCCTTTTTCCATCTGTATGCAGCATTCTGAGCCATTTTTATGGCTTCTTTATCCATTTATACACTGTATCTCTATGCTCCCCCTTTGGGGTTACTGGCTCCTTCTTCTGCTTCTAGCAGCTTGGTTGTCCTCACCACAGGACAAATTATGTTCAATGTGTTGATGTTTTGGAGACCTCCATCTCCATCCTCAGAGCTGGTTTGAATGGGGGCATGTTGCTTTCTTAAAGTTTGTGGTTACTAGGCAACCATGACATCATGTCATTTCCATTGCCTTGCTGCAGTATTAAGTTGTCACATCACCTTTTGACGTCCTATCCTTGTATTACTCATCATGTCTCTATTTGCACATTTAATTTATGTTTACACATAGACAGGCTGTATAAAAGTAACATGGCAAAAAAAAAAACTTTCTTCGATAAGCATTTCACCTTTTAACCTCCTTTATACCCAATATCAATGTCTCAATGTCTAAACTTGTTCACATAAATAAATTAATAGAGATGGGCATGTGGAGTCAGGTAAAGTGACTTTAACCCTAGCAGGTACGTGACTTTGAAATTTATAGGTGCTATAGCTTGCAAGTTAAAAGATTGTTTCACTGAATCTCTTGCATTTTATAAATAAATTATTGGAAGATATATTTATGGTTTAGGGTGTACTTTGCAAAGCTATACCTACTGTAGGGAAAAAGCATGATAAGGAAGTACAGGTGGACAGTTCACATAAATAGTGAGCATTTAACCAAATTATAATTTGTGGGACTGCAGCAAACTGTAGTTTTAGGAGGTCACACATTATGCTATCACTCTGCCACTAATTGATTGAGCTTTACCATTTCAGGTAACTTCATGACTGTATGATGCCATTTTGAAGGTTTCTGCCCACACAGCGGTGCACTTTGTATGCTATTTCAACAGAGTGCAATAGGTGACAATATTTCAGTTTCATTTCAATCTGTTGTGCCAAGAGGTAGGGGATCACTTAATATGCTGGCAACCCAGGTTTACATCCAGGGCTTTTGACATCAATGGTAGAGGCCAGTTGGGGGAAGTACAGAGTATCTGATCAGATGTTCTTCTCTTTGGTTGGAGGGAGAAAGTCTGCATATCAAGCTATGGGGCTACTGTCTAGAGCACAGCAAAGACAGTATGTGGGACAAATTAGGTGTCAGAACACCGGCTGATAACTGGTTCTCACTGTGCAGCATCTGTAAGGAGGAAATGCATTAGCCCACATGTATTGAGGGTCACCAGGGCCCACCCACACCACTACCTCTCTGCTCTGCATGGGCTTCCTCCATCACAGCCCCAGTTGCCCTATCTAAATGTAACACTTCCTATTGCCATTGTAGCATTGCCTGGTAATGACTGAATCAAGAGTCTTGGGAATTGCAGACCTCTTGGAGCTCCAAAGATGAGGTGGCCCCATGTGGGTAGGTGAATACATTCTAGGGCCTGCAAGAGATAGAGCCACACACTGGAGAGTGCACATCAAACTACACTGAAATGGAAACTCCCAAATGCAAAAATATGCAAGATTTTTTTTTGTAAATTTGACTACAGCCAATTCTGATACAGCAGAATTTTTCCCAGTGCTTCTTAAGACAAATTCACAAGGAGAAAGATGGAGAGGTGGCGTGTGACACTGATATACTGATACGCTGATACCTGTTCCTGCTTTCACCCTACCTAATGGCTGATGTCTCTGGCCATACAATAGTATTTCATCACCTCTATATAACCTTCTTACTGCCTCAGCCTTTCCCGGCTCCCTTACCCTGCCCATATACAGTGTTGCACTGCAGGCATCTCCCTTACACTTACATACACTCATATAATCAAATTTCATGGCTTGCTCCCCTCTTCCTCACTTACCTACCTTTTCCTTAATGACACCCCCTGCTCTCAATGGTTATTTCCTCCTTTTGTATTACCTATTTTTGTTTTTGTGTACCTTGTTCTGTTCATATGACATGTCACCTGATAATTTATTGTCCAAGGTCCTCTCTATTCATTGCAAATGTAGGCATCTATGAACGTATGAATGGTCTACTCTATATGTCTCTGATATATTGTATCCACTTTACTCATTGTACGTAAAGCGCTTTACTTTGTATGTTCTGATATATTGTATCATCTTTAACTCGTTGTATGTAAAGCACTTATAAATTGTTATCCTGTTAAGTTTCTGCATGTCTGTACTCTCCCAGGTCATGCCTGAAAATAGTCATTTTATGGCTAGTGAGCTTACCTGGTTAACAAAAGCTAAATAAATAAATATAAAGAAACAAAAAAAGAAATACATTTCAAATACTGATGACATACTACAGTGCTGCTCAGTGATAAGATCCACCATGTTCCATCATATCAATCAACAATTCATAGTTGATACAATTAACAATAGAAACATAGAAACATAGACTTTGACGGCAAATAAGGACCACTTGGCCCACCTAGTCTGCCAATTTCCCTACCTAGAGGATAAGCTGCAGATCCTATTTAACCAACAGTCTATCTCTTCCTACCCCCCACAAAAATTGCCTTATGTCTGTCCCATGTATTCTTGAATTCTCCCACAGTTTTAAACCCCACAACCTCCTCAGGAAGGCTGTTCCATGCGTCCACCACCCTGTCTGTGAAAAAATACTTCCTCACATTGCCCCTTAGCCATCCCCCCTCTATCTTCAAATTGTGTCCCCTTGTTCTTGCACATCTCTTTTTCTGAAAGATGCCACCCTCGTGGACTTTGTTGATTCCACTGAGGCACTTAAACGTTTCTATCATGACCCCCTCTCCCTCCTTTCCTCAAGGGTATACATATTAAGCTCCTTTAGCCTCTCCTCATATGACTTCTCTTGCAGACCCTGCACCATTTTAGTTGCCCTCCTCTGAACTGCCTCCATTCTGTCTACGTCCTTGTGGAGATGGGGTGTCCAGAACTGGACACAGTACTCCAGATGGGGTATCACCAACTGTCTGTACAGGGGGATAACAACTTCCTGTTTTTATGCTGGTGATGCCTCTCCCTGTACATCCCAGTATCCCTCCAGCCCTCCCTACCACCTTCTCACATTGCTTGCCAACCTTAAGGTCATCTGATATGATTACCCCCAGGTCCCTTTCCATTTTTGTTGTTGTTACTACCTCCACCCCCATTGTGTAATCTTCCCCTGGGTTTTTGTTTCTCAGGTGCATTACTTTGCACTTCTTTGCATTGAATCCAAGCTGCCATACTTCTGACCATTCCTCCAACCTTGCCAAGTCCCTTCTTATCCTTTCCATGTCTCCTTGTGTATCAACCCTGTTGCAGATCTTTGTGTCATCTGCAAAAGAGGCATACTTTTCCTTCCAGTCCCTCTGCAATGTCACTTACAAAGGCATTACAAAGGACTGGATCCAGTAATGAACCCTGTGGTACCCCACTAGGAACCCCTCTTTCTTCAGACTGGACTCCATTTACAATTACCTTCTGTGTCCTGTTGTTCAGCCAACGTTTTACCCAGGCTACCACCTTGGTACCCACTCCAAGGCTAGTTAATTTGACTACTAATCTTTTTGTGTGGGACTGTGTCAAATGCCTTGCTAAAGTCTAGGTAGACCATGTCCACAGCCCCTCCCTGGTCTACTACTTTGGTCACCCAGTCAAAGAAATCAATTAGATTTGTCTGACATGACCTTCCCGCTGTGAACCCATGCTGCCTTGGGTCCTGTGCCCCCCTGGCCTCTAGGTACTCAACAATTCTTTCCTTCAGAAGAAATTCCATTACTTTCCCTACCACAGAGGTCAAACTGACAGGTCTGTAGTTTCCTACCTCTGTCTTGCTCACACTTTTGTGAAGGGGAATCACATCAGCCTTCTTCCAGTCCTCAGGTACCACACCATCCTCCCATGATTTGTTATAAAGGGTAGTCAGTGGTGTCACTAGTTCTTTGCTTAATTCTTTTAGAATTCTGGGTGGTGTCATCTGACCCCATTGCTTTGTCCACCTTCAGTTTTGAAGTTCTTTCAGAACCCTTTCTTCTGTGAAAGGACTGGAATTGACCCCCTCTCCAGAGTGCTTCTGTTAATTGGATTAGGCACCTCCCCCACTTCCTCTTTTGTGAATACTGAACAGAAGTATTCATTCAGTATCCCTGCTTTTCACTATCACTCTCTGCCCACCCATCATTCATTCTATTCAGCCTCACTATCCCTCCTTTGTCTTTCCTAGCTCCTTGATATACCTATAAAGGTTTTATCCCCTTCTTAACTGAGTTGGCTATCTTTTCCTCAGTTTGTGCCTTTGCTATTCTGACTACTCTCCTGCTTCATTCTGCCTTAACTGGTACAGTTCTCTGTCCTGCTTCTTCTGTGTTTCCTTATACTTCCTAAATGCTATCTTTTCTCCCTAACCTTCACCACCACTTCTTTTGAGAACCATAGTGGCTTTTCTTTCATTATGATTTGTTTATTTGCTTCACACAAGGTTTGTTGCCTCTATGATGGCAGTTTTGATATTTCCCCATTGTTGCTCCACCCTCCTTCTAGCCCGTTTGCTAGTGCTTTCTAAGGCACTCTCCCATCTTGCCAAGTCAGCCCTCCTGAAGTCCAGAACCCTCACTTTTGTGTAAGGCTTGACTCTGTAGCTGAGTTTATCGTGAACCACACTGTTTGGTGGTCACTTGTTCCCAAATGGCTACCCACTTCTAGATCTGAGATCCACTAACTATCCCCATTTGAGAGTACGAGGTCTAAGATTGCTCCCTCATGAGTAGGTTCCAAAACTAGCTGTCTGAGGCATGCCACCTGAAGGGCATCAAGAATGGCCCTGCTTTTGGATGTGGCTGCAGCAAAGGTGCTCCAGTTAACATCTGGCATATTAAGGTCCCCCATCAACAGTATCTCACCTTTCTCTGACATCCTAAGTATGCCTTCTATCATATCCTTGTCCATTCCCTCCCCCTGACATGGGGGTCTGTATACAACCCCTGTGCGGACTGTGGTGCCATTTCCAGTCTCTAAGGTGACCCACAGTGCCTCCTCTCCTCCCTGTTTACTCTTTTGTTCAGTTGCTTTTATCCCTTCCCTTACATAGAGAGCTACTCCTTCTTCTCCCCTCCCTGTCTCTCCTGTAGGTTGTGTACCCTGGTATATTAACATCCCAGTCATGGTTCTCTGTGTACCATGTTTCTGTGACTGCTATGATATCCAGGCATCCCTCTTCCATCAAGACCACCAGTTCAGGGAGCTTGTTTCTAGACTACGGGCATTGGTACTCATTACCCTCAATTTCTTGATGGCCTTACCCCTTTTTGCCCCATCCCTGTCCTCATTGCATTTGACACTTTCTCCATTTACCCCTGCGCTTCTCCCTATTGACATCTATGACTTAGTACCCGGATTTTTGGGGGGGTAGGATTTCCCTGCTCCTTTCCAGTGCCTCCACCCTTGGCTAATTTAAATGCTTGCCAATGAAGTATTTAAGCCTATCACCTAGGATCCTGGTTCCCCTCCTGCACAGAGGCAGACCATCACACCAATATAGGCCTGCATCATTCCAGGTGGACCCCCAGTCCCCAATGAAGCGAAATCCCTGAGCTCTGCACTAGTTTGTCAACCACTGATTGAATCCCATGGTGTGGAGCACCCTAGCCTCATCTGTGCCACAGACAGGTAGCACCTCTGAGAAGGTTACCGTGTGTGCTATTTGTCAGGCCACTCCCCATCTCCACAAAAGCTTCTTGCACTGCTCTGATCCCTTTCTTAGACAGATCATTTGTCCCTAGGTGGACAATGACATCCAGTTCCCTTCCCAGTGCAGCTGCTCCTGTGAGCCTGAGGATTTGCTCCCTGTCCCTCCAAGCCATGGTGCCAGGCAGGCACCTTACCTCCTTCTCCCCTTCCTCCCCCAATTCTATCTTCCTAACAATGAGTCCCCATCAGGAGTTGTTTACTTCCCCTGTTTGGTCCCATGCCACCCTCCTGTGTGTCTCCTTTGTGGAGGTTCCCAGCATCCTCCTTGGTCTCCACTGTGGGTGCCTCGATAGAGGAACCACACTTTTCCAGAATGGCATAGAAATTGTGGAGAGTTACAACTGGAGGTATGCGCTTCAGTTCCACCACCCTCATCCTCCCTGAGCCCACTGTGATCCAACTGCTCCTCTTTCTTGGCAACCTCTGAGGCAACGGCAGTGACCCTGGTGGTCCCTGGGTGGGAGAGGAGATCCCACAAATCCTGGCCAACTAGAGATGAGCAACCTCCTCCCTCAGCCCAGAGAGGTGCCTGCAGATGGGACAACACTGCATGCTCCAGAACATCTCCCAGAAGACTGCTGCTCCACAGCCACTGGACGGCACCACTCCCATCATGTCTTTTTTCTGGCCCCCTAACTGTCGTGTGGAATACTTACTCTTTCCTCTGTTTGTTTGTTTTTTTCTTTTTTTCTTCCCCTACTTACTTACTGCCTCTGTGCCCTTTTAGCTCCTGATCTTCCTGTTCTAAGACAAGAAGTTCCAATATTTCTCAGTAGTCTCTGTACTTGCTCAGAGTCAGACCTCCAGCAGCAGGGGGGGATGGAGAGCTGCTCTTGCCCTTCTAGGATGGTGAGTCTTTGGTGGCTCTGTGATCACTCACTTCCTGCTCCCAAATAGGAAGTTCCTGTTATCGGTTAAATCCTGTGCCTATAAAAGTAGAACTGGTTTAGGGTGGGGGGGTGGAGGGGAGGGAAGGAGGGCAATATAGTCCCAGTAGAGAAGTTTTAGTTATACCAGTAGCTCCTTCCTCCTGGTGTTCTGTCTGTTCTCTGGCAGAAGCTATCTAGGGCAGGGTTTAAATCTGGTTTTAACCTGGCTCCTTCTAGCTAAGCCACTCCCCCTACTTTGCAAATCTTTCTACACTTAGTTAATTTCACAGATAACAATTCCCTTTTGACACCTGTGACAAGCATCTAGATAAGTACACAGATAACACAGATAACAGATAACAATTTACTTCAACTACCTCTGACAGATATACTAACTCTTTTTTTTTTTACCCTAAATTGAAGGTCCCAGAACAAGATGTCTAGTTCTTAGTCCCAGTAGAGAGAAGTTTTAGTTACACCAGTAGCTCCTTCTTCCTGGTGTTCTGTCTGTTCTCTGGCAGAAGCTATCTAGGGCAGTGCTTAAAAGTGGTTTTAACCTGGCTCGTTCTAGCTAAGCCACTCCCCCTACTTTGCAAATCTTTCTACAGTTAGTTAATTTCACAGATAACAATTCCCTTCTGACACCTGTGACAAGCACCTAGATAAGTACACAGATAACACAGTTAACAGATAACAATTTCCTTCAACTACCTCTGACAAACACACTAACTCTTTTTTTTTTTTAACCTAAATTGAAGGTCCCTGTACAAGATTTCTAGTTCTTAGTCCCAGTAGAGAAGTTTTAGTTACACCAGTTGCTCCTTCCTCCAGGTGTTCTGTCTGTTCTCTGGCAGATGGCAATGTTTATTCCTATCATTTTAAATGCATCACAAACAAATGGATTGCTAATGATATAACTGGTAAAATCTAGGCTTATTGTAATAGTAATATAACTTTATTTACTTAGGTAGTTTTTATTTACCACGTAGGTGCACTGGAAAATCTTCACTTAGCACTGACACAACTGCAGCAGTGGCCCCTTACGAGTAGGAATTCACCAGTAGCCACATGGGCTAAGGTAACACACACACACACACACACACACACACACACACAATGGACCAAGGTTACATATGTATATACATTATCTAAATAAAATACAGTACTACATTATCAACAGAAGCACTGCATACTGCTATAATGCATATAAGCCTTAAATTGTGCTTTATAGTATCTATGTTGTATTTTTTTTTGCTTGTAAATCATGCCAGGTGTATCTGGTTCAATTAGTCAGAAATGACTGCTAAGCCTAACACTTCAGCATGACATGTAGGCCAAAATTTTGTAGCTGCATATATGTGTTACATGTACTCGAATATTGATTCATTTTAGGCCTTGGAACCAAGGTTTACAAAACGTGTCTTGAGTTGACAACTGCTAGGCATTTGTGTCCCAGTCTTGTCTGCAACTTTTGCATTATAGGTAAGAATATGGTTATTTGAAGCCTGCAATTCAAAGTAACCTACACCCCATGAAGTATAGTATTCAGGATATGCATTCTATCTTCTTATTCTGTCATGAATTGTTCTTTTGTACTATTTTTTTTCTAAGCAGTATATCTGTAGTAATGCTGCAGTGAACCATTTAAATTTAAATTGAATAGATTTGAACACTGTGAGTTTGAACTAGTCAGGCTTAACATCACTGCATTATCAGAAAATATCTGAGTAAAGCTCAGACCAAGTAAATTCAGTTATTTCAGTGGTGTCATATAGCTGTGTGTAACATGATGATGTTATGCAAGTAGAGTTCTCAGAACCTGTGAAAATAAAAACTTGTTTAAATTACAGGTCAGTGCTAAAACGTTTAAGTAGTGTACTAAATCCCTTCATGGTTTGACCAAAAATGTTAATCAGTTTTACGTCCTTTGGAGTTTTGGAGGCCATTAATTGAAGTTTGGTCATGGTGATTTGTTGTGCATTATGTCACAGCAAGGTTAGTGCAGAGATATTTTAAAGGAGTATGCTGGGGAAGCACAATGACTTGACTCAGAATATGCTATTTATTTTCACATGTGAGAGGGAGGCTCACATCTCACAACAAAAGGAAACATACAAATGTAAGTTATAAAAGACTACCCCCCCCTAATAAATGATAATATCGTGATAATACCATAGTGGTCTGGGTCTACAAAGTAATAAACGGAAAGAGGGTAAGTATATATTGACCTCCTGGTCTGGTTATTTCCAAGGAATCCCAGACCACTACTGGTATTGTTGCTATTATATTGGAAAAAGAAAGATAAAACCAAAAATTCTGTGTATCACATTACAATGGATCTGTGAGAAAGCAACAACTGTTTCTCACAGAAGTGTTGTAGTATTATTAGACTCTCTGATTGGCTAAGAAATATAAAATCACACATACCCCCATAATGCAAAGTACCATGGGCTATATATGCAAATCACCACAAAATGTTCTGCTGGTTCAACTTAAAGCAGGAATGCATGGTGCCAAAAGGCCTCTCACACAGTCTGCAAAGGGTGCCAACAGAAGACACAGACACGTGTTTCATCCTACCAGGACTCATCAGTGTGCCTCATCTGTATGACACCCCAGTGGAATGAACCAGCTACCCTAAGCTGGTCTATCAGGTTTTGGTTGTGGTGGGCCCAATAAAAATAAAAAAACAATCAAAAAGACAAAGGACCTTAGTGTGTAAGCACTGAGGCAAGGGTTGACCCAAAAGGCATTGGCAGGGAAGCCAAATTTCAAAGAAATACAAAATCTCACATACCCCCATAATGTAAAGTATCATGGGCTATACATGCAAATCACCACACAATGTTATGCTGTTTCAACTTTAAGCAGCAAAGCATGGTGCCAAAAGGCCTCTCACACAGTCTGCAAAGGGTGCCAACATATGACACAGACATGTGTTTCATCCTAGCAGGACTCATCAGTGTGCCTCATCTGTATGACACCCCAGTGGAATAAGCCAGCTACCTTAAGTTGGTCTATCGGGTTTGGTTTATGGTGGACCCAATAAAAAACAAATGCACTAAGGTCCTTTGTCTTTGTCCTTTGTTTGCATTATGGGGGTCTATGTGATTTTGTATTTTTTTTAAACTTGACTTCCTGGCCAGTGCCCTTTAGGGTAACCCTTATCTCAGTGCTTATGCACTAAGGTCCTTTGTTTTTGATTGGCTGCTGTGTGTTGAAGTGGAAAGGCAAACTGGCTTTCTCTCTTATTGGCTAAGTACACATGCAGCAGCCAATCAAAATGCACAGGCACTCTTCCCTTATTGTTCTTAGCCAACCTGAATGCAGAGCCACTGTTCCATTATTCAGTCTGCTGTCTAGGTCTCACAGAATAACTGGATGGTAATTCTATATTCTGACTGCCTTAGAGGGATATTTTCCAGCATAACAAATGATTTATTCTTCATCAGACCATTGTGTGTCTGGTTTATACCATACATTTTTAAATATAAATCTGTTAAACTAGCTCTTGTTTGAGGATCCAACTATCTCATTTGATCTTATTACTTCAGCATCATTTTTCTATACTACTCTCATTATGGCTGCATTTGTGATGTACAAAGTCAAAAAACATTGCTGCATGAAAAAAATGTTGTGTCACTACATCATACAGAGTGAAGTGGCACTTTCCGAAGTATTTTGCAAGGCAAAGTTGTATGTAGCTGAGCAAAGACATCATGCATAGGTATTCTGCCAATGAAATGTTCACTATGCATAGCACTTCACCCAGCAAAGTACCAATTTTGCTCATAGAAGAGGTACATTGCAGACAAAGTGCCACTTCACATACACTTTGGTTGAAAAAAAGGAAATAACTTTATTCAGCCACATAGCACTATTGTTGCCCCCCTCTGAAGCTCTAACCATTGATACATTCTGATCCATCACCCATCAAGCACCCAGTTCACACTCTCTTACCACTCCTGTTGACATAACATGTAGACACTAGTCACAGTATATTACAAAAATCCCTATTCCCTCACAGTTTTAGCAATCTAATTCCACCCTCCTTGTGCCAGCCCTGGCCAGTTAAATAAGTAAATCTCCCATCCCCCACCTGGAAAGAACCCAATCCCACCCTCCTTTTAATATCACTCCTGAAAATGTTACTAGAAGTGTCTGGTGCAGGACAGTAACAGACACAGAAATAACTATCACCACCTCAGCAGTTTGCAATCTGAATGAATGAAAGCATATATATTCATACAGTACTTAACCAGGAGAGCCTAGCTGAAATGCAACATTCATTTATTGTGGGGTCCTGCTTCTATCGATTTCCACAGCTGGGTGAACTGAAACACTGAGAGACTAGGAGACTTGTGCAAAGTCACACAGAGAGCATTTTCATCTAGCTGGGCTTGAACCTCTGATTTTCCCATTGCCAAGTAAGTTTTCTAACCACTATGCTACCCTGAGTCCAGAACTGGTGAGTGCAAGCAGAACTAGAGGACATGATGTTAAATGGGGAAAGAGGGAATAAGGGGAAACATTAATAAGTTTTACTTCACACAGAGGATGTTAACATGTGGAACAGTCTATACAGTGAGGTGGAGGAAACTAGCAATATCTCAGTTTTTAAAAAAGATTAAACTGATTTCTGCTGAAGATTGGCATTGGGAGTTGTACAGAAAGAGCAGCAGTTGCATTCTGGCTAAACAGCTTAGATGTTTGCCAATGCACAAATTAGGTATAGTCACTGCTGAGAGGCAGGAGAGGCAAACATAATTAACCTTAAGTCTTTTTCATCTTCACAATACAGTTTACCACTGTATATTAAGATATTAGTATTACTGTTGAATAACCTATGTATTATCCATGAATTCATGTTTAGTGATGCATGTCTTTTATATAAAGTTTTTGAGCAATCTTCATGAATTACACATTAGGCCATAGGCAATATATATTAATTTATTATACCGTACATGGGTTTATAGCAAAGTAATTGTGCAGGATGCTCTTATCAAATCTTTTGAAACTCTATAGACACTACTTGCTACCCATATATAGGGATACTATGGTGGGTGTTTCTCCTGATAGTAGATTATCTACAAAAAAAAAAGTTACCTTAAATACATGTGAAAACTATTACCTTAGGTAAGAATCAATATTTTTAACTCTTTTTCAGAAATGATGAGCACATCAAAAGGCAAGCATCAGTAATGTGTACTTATCGCAGTATATTTAATTTGGTCTGTTTTATCTTGATAGTGAATAGTGTTGCCAAAGAATAAAGATTGGTACATTTTGTATGGAGATGGTGTGGTCTAGTGGTTTGAGCACCAGCTAGGTAACCAAAGATCACAGGCTAAATTTCCACTGGAGCCAAATACTTACTGTATGACCTTGGACATGTCATAGCCACTGAGTGCTCCAATCCTGTCAGCTGTGGAAAGGGGTTGACAGAGGTTCCCACTGGAAACAAGACATTACAGCTCCTTTGAGCTATCCTGGGTACAAAATTGCACAAAAAAAAAAGAATCTTGGCAGTACAGACTCAAAAAAGCTCTTACAAATATGACAATGTGTGTACTTGAGTTATAAATATATTTTATGCCTCATATAAGATCGATACAAATATGTACTCCAGTGCTCTTTATCTGAATAACAAATGTTATTCAGTAGTAATGCATATGTAACTTTAATATATTTAATGTGTTATATCACCATGTTTTGCAACCTGTACCATCTTATCAATCAGGTGTCAGGATACACTTCTACAAAACAATTGGTTGTGCCAGTTTCATGACTCAGTTTGAAGGAAAAGTATTTTCAATTTAAAATTTGATTAGAAAATGCAACACTTTTAACCACGTCAGGTAACATAGATGAATGGTAAACCACGCCCAGATGTCTTCAAGAAAATAATCAAAGTACCATAGGTACGGATAGGTGCCATGTTATATGATATTATCTCTTATTTCATCCACCAGCCTTAGTAACATAAAAGTAATGCAGTATTATGGTGGTAGAGGAGAGAACTGATGGATCCACCACTGGCATGGAGAGCAGCTGGCCCAACCAGTACTTGTTGATCATACCCTTTAGAGAAAACAACAAGACAAATGGCTTCAGCAAGCTGAGGTTGCCGTGATCCCTGGGGGCTTTAATCAATCAGACATGACAGGTAAAGCTGGAGACCAGTTTACAAAAGTTATAAAGACCCACCTTACATAATAATAAGGACTTTAGCCAACTAGAGCATAACATTTTTGACAGCATCCCAGGTAAGGTATCCACTATGTTCAGAAAAAGGTTTTGCCAAATTCTCACTATTTCCATCAAGAACATAGATCACAAGATTATCTCTCTCTCTCTCTCTCTCTTATATATATATATATATATATATATATATATATATATATAGTGGTGCAATAGTGCCAGTATAGATAGGGTTGAGTAGGCAGTTTAATGTTAAACCTCAAATTTTGTACTTTAATAACTTTGCAACTGTTCAATGGATTTGCACATAATTTGGTATGTGTTGCCCTGTGGGGTTGGTCTCTTGACATGCCAAGTTTCATGTTGATTAGATGTGTGGTTTTCATGCAGTGCGTGGTGAAGAATGTTTAAAAGTCACTTTTTTCACGAGTTTTTGCTGTTTCTTCCTCATCGTACTGCAGCCACATCATTTGGAATTTTGGTCTGCAATTTTCAGGGTACAATGAGCTTGCCCAAAATAATAAGCCAGCATTGGTTTGGTGAAAAATATTAATCCATTCTATAGGTTTTCAATTTTGAAAGTTTGGGTTCTGAGCATGCTCAGTTCAGTCTTTTGGATAGCTGCACATTTGTGAAAAGGAATTTGGGCTTACAAAAAGGGATTTTGACAACTCATGAAGAAGGATTTATAAAATCACTCTTCATAAGAAAAAATTCCCTCTTTGTGAGCCACCTTCTTGTTTTCATTTTTTCTGCCAAACAAAATGCTATAACTTGCCCCAGGGATGTCTTCTGTAGACATCCAAGTATGGGGTTTGTTTATGGGGACATCATGCACACTTCTGTGGCTTTGGTTTACTTTACTTTAGTCAAAAAGTGGTCATTTTTAAATTTAAAAATGTCTTTTCACAACTCACTTCTGATCCCTTTTTGCGAGCTGTCAAAATCCCTTTTCATGAGCCGTTCCCTTTTCATGAGCTGTCAAAATCACTTTTTGTGAGATGATGACCAGATGGCCCTACCTCCCAAAAAGGGACTGGCATGTGAAAAGGGATTTTGACAGCTCACGTAAAGGGATTTTGACAGTTAACAAAAAGGGATTACTTTTTATAATCCTTTTTTGTGAGCTGTCAAAATCCTTTTTTTCCAAGCTGTCAAATCCCTTTTTGCCAGCCAATCCCTTTTCATAAGCTGTCAAAGTCCCATTTCATGACACGACAGCCAGATGGCCCTACCTTGCGAAAAAGGATTTACTCGCAAAAAGGGATTTTGACAGCTCACGAAAATGGATCGGCTTGCTGAAAAGGGATTTTGACAGCTCAAGAAAAGGGATTATTTTTTATAATCCCTTTTTGCAAGCTGTCAAAATCCCTTTTCATGAGCAGATGACCATATGGCCCTAAGTAATGAAAAGGCATTTGCTTGCTAGTCACGAAAAGGGATATTGACAGCTCAGAAAAAGGGATTTCTAAACTTTACTGTTTCTTTCTCAAATAAATGGTTTGGAATTAAGAGCTAATTGTCAGGGAAGAAAGGGCTGGCCCCACAGATGTGACCTTTGCTGGTTTGGGGATAACATTTACATTACTTTCATAGTTATAACATTTCAAAGTTTGGAAATTTCCCATAGGATACACTGTGGTAGACGCAGTACCTTTTGGTGCCTATATCATGAAAATGATTCAAGATAAACATTTTTTGCTCAGCGCAATTTTGTACACTATTATGCGCACTAAGCATGCATGCAGGTTGCCAGGACATGATTACAACTGCAGTGGAATTGTTTCCAGTGTTGCTATTGTTACTGAGATATTGGGCCATTTGCATAATACGGGTTACTTGGAATATCTCTAGGTCTGTGCTGAGTCTCTACACTTATGGGTAGGTAGGAGTGCACATATGGATACAATTTTACAGTGATGGGACTACAGGGCCCTCCATTAAGTAGTACTGGGAGCGCAGGGCCAGGGAGAAGACAGTTCATTACACTATCTCAACACTTATTGATGGAAGGGCCACAAATAAATACCGATATTGAGTGATGGGAATGCAGGGCCCCGTACTCCCACAGGAAGATTGAACTACAACACAGTATAGAGTGATGGCCCTGCACTCCCACAAACATAAAAGGGTAAGATTATACTTTCTCAAAAAGTAAGGGAATTCATTGCAAAAAAAACTTTGCTAATGCATCAGTTAGGGTTGAAGCAACAAAAGTATTGAAATAAGGTGTTAGGGTTTTGAACACTAATATCTCCCAACCCTACCACCCCACAACCACCATCCACACAACAACAGGAATCGAGGTGTGCCATGGGATCATCAGGCCTAATTCTCACCCCATTTTGCTATACTGTTCCATCTCAGCTTCCTTACACATGGAATGGAATGAGAGTTAGGGCTGATGACCCAAGGGCACACCCTGATGCCTGTTTGTGTGTGCAGGGCTGGGGTGGAGTGGCGTGGTAGGGGTGAGGGGGTGATAGGATTTGAATCCCTAATATTTCATTTACTTCATTTCCCTACTTTGGTTACTTCAACCCAAACTTATGCATTAATGAAGTTGTTTTCATTATATATATATATATATATATATATATATATATATATATATATATATATATGTAAAATGTTGCATAAAACCACTTATCTAAGTCACTGTGTGGATAAATGACTGATGATGTAATCACTATGAGGATAACACAAAGTCATCCTCATAGTGATTACTTCATCCTCCATTTATCAACACAATGACTCCCCCCCCACCCCACACACTGGCACTACTTCCAAACCCTTTCATTTTCCAAGAGCTCTGTTACCTTATACAGACACACAGCAGCTCCTTCAAAACCAGTTGACAAAACAACCTGATCTCAATCACTACATTCTATATCCACATTGCCAAACTATTGTAGAAATTGTACAATTTCTCTTTAATTGCCTCCATTTTGTTTGTGTTTGCTTCTTTAATCTCTGCTTTTCTAAGCACAGATGGTAGTCACACTCTGCTCATAGCCTTTCCTCATCACTCCTGTCCACCCACCCACACAACTGAAACATTTGAATTAAATCCACATTACACTCTTATTTGCAGCGGCTTAAAAAAAAAAAAAAAAACTTTCACAATATGTCCAGCAACTACACTGTCTTGCAGTTCCATTCTCTCTTCTGTCTGTACCGGCCCTATGCACTGCAGACACTAACCTGATCACACTCCTGATGGTCTCGCTGGCTTCATCTGTTAGGGACTGCCCATACTTAACTTCTCTGAAATGCAAAGTTGGCCACAATTGAACACTTTTTTCTTCTCTTACATAAATAAATCAAAGATCTGGAACCAGGCGCTTCTTAAAACTATCCCTGCCCTATCTCGAAAAGCGGTGCTGCCATTTTTCTCAACAAAAAAGAAACAGCTTCTGAGCTCACTCATCAATCAGCTCCTATGCAGATGAATTCAATATGATAAAAAAGTAAAAATAAACCTTTGCTCAGTGATTACACATCACAAAAGCCCTTGCCCTGTCACAAGAATCCAATTTGCTTCACTACTCATGAGGTTACTTGAGGTCACAGCCTACTGTACAAATAACCCCATTATCTGACAGGCGCCCCCATATATACATACATATATATATATATATATATATATACACACACACACACACACACACATATATATACGTCTATATATACACACACATATATATGTGTGTCTGTGTGTATGTATATACATATATATGTGTGTGTGTGTGTGTGTATATATATATATATATATATATATATATATATATATATATATATATATATATATATATATATATATATATATATATATATATATATATATATATATATATATGCAAAAGGAGTAGGCTGCAAAGCCTTTGAATAAATTCATTTATTCTCACTGGTTTACAATAAATAGTGGTTGTAAGATTTATCCAACACCCTAATATCAATCAACCACCATTTATTCACACCCTGCCATAAGTCATCACCCCCTCCTGTTGGAACTAGATCATTAACAACTGCCCTCCCTATAACATTCCTGTCATGACCTATTTAGACTTCAGACTCACACAGAGCCCTTGAGAAATATTAATTCCCACTCCACTTGTTTTGACTTCTCAGCATCTCCACACACTTCTTCATCTCCAGAAAATAAAAACAACAGTACTTTTTTTTAATGTTTGCTCATTTCTCTCCTCTCACCTTGCCAGCAACCCAGGCCATGCAGTGCTCACTCTCCGCCCCACGCAAATCTTTCTGTCTCTCTCTCTCTCTAGACACAAACTGCCACAAAAGCTGCTGATTACAGGCTCTTCCTGACTTAATTCGAAGGACTCCTATATTGAAATAAAAATATCCTTGGGCTTTTCCTGCCCTAAATCCAACAACTCAGTCACATAAGTGCACCCCCCAAAAAAAATCACACCTTTAAAAGAAAAAGAAATGTCCCAATGAAAACTTCCTCAGGCTGTTCATGCCCCAGTTCCTCACTGAATCGAAAGAATAATCCCAGTCCTTCCAGAAGCACTGATCCCCCATTCAGATCTCCGCCTCCACCACAGGAGCTCTTTCCTCAGCCACTCTCTTCCATATTACCACTGTGAAACTAATCCATCCATTCCTCAGGCTCCAGGCTCCAGAGAAGGCCGAGTCAACTGAAGACAGCTCAAAAATCCATAGGCCAACAGTCCCTGTCAACACCTCCACACCAACTGAGCCCAAAATGCACCATAAACGTCAAATCCTGCCCACAAATGCCACATACCCCCCACCAATCAGAACACTTTTACCACTCTTCAGCTACTAAATGAAATTCCACAACCACCTCCATTCACAAAAAAGAACCAATAAAATCTTACAAACCACCGAATCATTGTAAAAGGAAAATTCCACCACTACAATGAACCGCGTCACAAATAGTCCTGATTTAAAACAAAAAAAAACAATAAAAAATATCAGAAAAAAAACATAAACAGGTGCTATTGCTAGTGCATAAATTGTACATGTGATGTATGATTGTTGGATATATCATTTATATTAACTTGCAGTGTGTGCCCTCAGGACCTCACTTGTGGCTCCACCACTCATGAGGTCAACCAAGGTCACACACTGCTTTTTCAAATAAATGATGTAACCAACAACTACACATCACATATCCCCAATATATGTATGTACATATATAATAGGGGTGCAGTTGCACCCCTATAGTTTGAGTTATGATGACACTTTAATGTTAAACTTGAAATTGTGCGTGTTAACAACTTTGGACCTGTTGAACTGATTTGCACAAAATTTGGTATGCTTAGTGGGGCATAACAGATCTCTTGATCTGCCAAATTGAATTTTATTCAGACTTACAGTTTTTGTGCAGTGAATCACTGAAAAATACACTTTTCGTCAGGTTTGAGGTCAGTTTTTTGGACTTTTCTGTGGTGCTGCAGAGCCACTATGTGGTGTGCTGGTCTGCAACTTGGCAAGTAGAAAGAACTTGGGTCAAGGGACATGCCACTTTTTGTTTGGTGAAAAAATATTAACCCATTCAAAAGTTATTAAACTTTTTAGCTCCCATTATAAGTCTATGGAAAAACTGATACAGTTGTTTTGTGAAAGAAGAACAGGGTTTTGGCCATCTGGTCACTTTTCACGATCAAAGAATTTGCAGGCTCACGATCAAAGATTCTTTGGTCACAAGTAATTTATCGAGCGTGATGGCCGCCATCTTGTTTTCAGTTTGGGGTTGGAAAAAAACAAATATCTCAGCCCAGGGATGACTTCTGAAGTAAAACTTGAATGGATTTTGCTCAGGGGGCTTCCCTCAATTGAGCCATGCCTGTGGTTTAATGTAGTTGTGTCAAAAAATTGAGTTTTAAACTTTCAAATTCTTTGATTGTGGCTCACTATTGATCTTTGATCACGAGACTGCAAATTCTTTGATCGTGAGATTCTTTGATTGCGATCCTTATTCACGAGGGAGGGACCAGATGGCCAGATTTTTGGGTTGGAAAAAAACAAATATCTCAGCCCTGGGGTAACTTGAGAAGTAAAACTAGGATGGGTTTTGCTCAGGGAGCTTCTCTCTGTCGAACCTTACCTGTGGTTTAATGTAGTTGTGTCAAAAAATGGAGTTTTAATGTTTTAAGATTCTTTGATCGAGAGCTTGCAAATTCTTTGGTTGCGAGACTTTTTTGATTGTGAGCTTTGTTTGTGAGGGCGGGACGAGATAGCTAGGTTTTTGCTGGACCAGATGTCTCTGGGAGGGACCAAATAGCCCAAATATCATGACCAGATGTCCCCTCACAATCAAAGATGATCTTTGATCACAAGGTCACGGTCGAGTCTCACGATCAAAGATTTTTTACAGGTGCAAAAACTTTAAAATTAAATATCTCAGAAACAGTTTGTTTTTTTTATTTGAAATTTGGAGGATGTTGAGGGGATGTCCTGTAAATGTAAATTATGGTGTTTAGGTGTCAGAGAATTAATTTGCTGCAGAGATATTGTGTGGTGCAGTTTATGTTTTGCAGATAGCGTTCTGCATTGTGGTAGTGGCTTGAAATTTATAAGGTAGCTAGCCTTACTGCCACAGAGTATTTTTCAGTGATTAGGTGTGTAAAATACAAACAGGTGCAGAATTATGCCACTCTGGTGAATGAAAATCCCAAACTTTAAAATTAAATATTTTGGAAACGGTTTGGTCTTTTAATTTGAAATTTGCAGTGTGTTGAGGGGATGTCCTGTAGACATGAATTGCGGTGTTTAGATATCAGAAAATTAATTTGCTGTGGAGACACTGCATGACACAGTGTATATTTTGCGGATAGCGTTCTGCACTGTGGTAGTGGCTTGACATTTATAGGTCAGCTTGCCTTACTGCCATGGAGGTAATTATCAGTGATTAGGTGTGTAAAATGTAAACAGGTGTAGAATTATGACACTCCAACAAATGAAAATTTGGTTAATTTCAAGTTGGTGGAAGCATGGGACCTGAATCATCCCCCACTCCCATCAATACATGCTCCCACCAATACATATGACATTCAGTACTTGCATTGTTATGTTAGGCAGAAATTTGCGAGTTGGTTCGGGCACCATGCTCCCACCAACTTATGCGACATTGTACTTTACTATACTTTCTCAAAAAGTAAGAAACTTCTTTGCAAAAGAACTGCATTAATGCAACAGTTAGGGTTTTTTTACAGCAACAAAAGTGAGGAAATTCACCATTAGGGTTACCATCCCTTGCACCCCATGACCACCCCGCCCCCACCACAGGCATCGGGGTGTGTGTTGGGGTCATCAGTTCTAACTCTTGCCCCATTCTCCTATACTGCAACACCTCAGCTTATTTACACATGGAATGGGGTGAAAGTTAGGGCCGATGACCCCAATGCGCACCATGATGCCTGTTGGTGGGGATGGGGTGGTCATGGAGTGCAAGGGGTGGTAACCGTAGTGGTGAATTTCCTCACTTTGTCACTGTATAAAACCCTAGCTGTTGCATTAATGCAGTTTTTTGCAAACAATAAATAAATATATATATATATATATATATATATATATATATATATATATATATATATATGCATGTATGTGTTTTCATTGCAAAAACTTTATTAATGCATCAGTTAGGATTGATATTAGAGCAACAAAGTTTGGAAATTTGGTGTTGGGATTACCAACCCTACTGCACCTCCACTCTCCACGCACAAAAACAGAGGTTGGGGTGTGCCTTGAGTCATCTGCCCTAACTCTCTCCCCGTTCTATGTGTAAGGAAGTTGAAATGGTACAGTATAGGAGAATGGGGTGAGAGTTAAGCCAGTCAACCCCAAGGCACACCCCTACTCATGTTGTTGTGTGGAGGATGGGTGGTGGGGGTTGGGTGGTAGGATTGGGAACCCTAACAACAAATTTACAGACATTTACCACTCTAATATCAACCCTAACTGATGCACTGACTGACTATGTTACAAAGGTTATAGATGATGATGAGGTGGTAGATGTGGTCTGCTTAGACTTTAGCAAGGCCTTTGACTTGGTTCCACACAGAAGACTGGTAAAGAAGCTAGTCCACTCAGGAGTTGAATCAGAAGTTGTTAGATGGGTTAAAAACTGGTTACAGGGCAGAACCCAGAAAATGCAGGTAAACAGATCACTGTCATCAGAACATAGAGTAACCAGCACTGTGCCCCTGGCTTCAGTACTGGGGCCTCTGCTCTTCAATATTTTCATATCGGATATAGCTAAGGGATTACAGGGAAAGGTGTGTCTGTTCGTAGAAGACACCAAAATATTTAACAGGGTCAACACCCAGCAGGGCGTGGATAACATGGAAGCTGACCTCAAGAAACTGGGAGAATGGTCTGGAGCATGGCAGTTGAGATACAAAACCAAAAAGTGCAAAGTCATGTACATAGGAAAAAGAAATCCAAATAAGGCATATTACCTTGGAGGAGAAAGACTAACTGCTTCCACCCTACAGCACAATTTGGGAATCATTATCTCAGACAATTTGAAGTTAGATAAACAGTGCTAGAAGGCAGCATTAAAGGTCATCAGTATGCAGGGATGCATTGGGAGGGAAATCACAAGCAGGAAGAGGGAAATGATCTTGCCGCTGTACAGATCACTGGCTAGGCCTCACTTGGAGCATAGCATCCAGTTCTGGAGGCCCCCACCTCAAAAAGAACATTGACCAAGTGGAGACGGTGCAGAGAAGGACAACAAAAATGATTCAGGGACTACACAAGATGTCCTACGGTGATAGACTGAAAGAAGTGAACATGTATTCTCTGAAACAGAGAAGTGAGAGGGGTGACATGATTGAAACATTCGAGTACATAAAATTCATAAACTAGGTGCGGATAGATGATCTCTTCCAATTTAAGAAGGGCAGCAGAACCAGGGGACAAGATATATCGCTGCAAGGAGGGCAGTTCTCCACCAACACCAGGAAATTTTTCTTCACAGAAAGAGTGGTGGATGCCTGGAACAGCCTGCCTGCAGAGGTGGTGGGGGCAAGCACAGTAGTAGGTTTCAAGAATGTTTGGGACAAATACAAGGGAGCCCTCAAACCCAAAGGCAGTTAGAAGGCTAGGCTAAAAGACTTTGGGCAGACTAGATGGACCTGGTGGTCTCCTTCTGCTGTCAACTTCTATGTTTCTCTGTTTCATTAACAGAGTTTTTACAATGAACGTCTTTACTTTTTGAGATAGTTTAATAGTATCGTTATTTTACTGTGGGAGAGCAAGGTCTTTTGAACCCTGCACTCCAGTCCCGCTGTAGATGCACATATGTAACTAAGTGTGGAAGCACAGGGCCCTCTGGTCCCTGCACTTCCTTATGTCAAACAACAGTGAGCAAATTGTCAGCATAGCCATCTTTTTTTTTTATTTCTTTATTGTCCCACCAGACAGGAACTCTCTCGGGCTGCCAGCTCGATTGCCGCTCTACCGCCCACTGAGTCCTCCAACCTCCTCAAAGTCGTAAGCTCTCCCCATGGGACCCCTGGCTCCTAGGTCCATGGGGAGTTCAAGGGGCAGAGGTGGAGGACCAGTTACAGATATGTGGTGGCAGGCACTGTGGAGCCATTGCCTATCCAGCAGGAGGAGGTTATTTTTGCTATGCTTGAGCTCCCCTCATGTGTGGTGCACACCCTGATGCACTGGCACATGGCAATCCTGCCTGCATTGGCCATGCTAAATACATGCTGCCCCACTTCCTGCAGTACTCCTCGGTCTCCACCAGGGGCCACTGGCACTCCGGACCGTCCCACCGCACCATCCCATTTAGAAGAGCACCACAAGGGCACTCGATCCTCAACCATCTCCTGCTGACTCCCGGCACCCAAACTCGCTCCCGAACCCGGGTCACCAGCATAGCGCAAGGTGTGTCATCCAGTGCCTCAGCCCTCAGTGACACCGGGCTGGTGCTAGCATAGCCATCTTATTACCCCACCTCATGTGAAATGTAATGCAAAACATAATTATGCACAAATGAAATGGCATTCTGCATCACAGGTACAAAAACACATTTTGGGAAGGATGTGAAAAATGACAGCTGTACTGTTCATGAGGTGGTGTGAAAAAATGGCTATGTTGAAAAGTTAGCCTGAATAGATTGAAAAGTACAGTAGCAAAGTTATGCGCATGCTATAATAAATTCAAAGCACACATGTATATCGTGCATTTTTAAGAATGTTGTCACCAAATTTTTAACATGACCTTTTGTGGACCCCACCTCATGAACACTGCCATTGTTATTTCATTTATCAGTCCCAAAAGGTGATTTCATGCAGTGAACATGCAGTTCTGTGCCACAGAAATGAAAACACATTTTGTGCAGGATGTGAAAAATGACAGCTGTACTGTTCATGAGGAGGTGTGAAAAAATGGCTGTGTTGAAATTTTGGCAACAAAAGATTGAAAAGTAGCAAAGTTATGCATGTGCAAAGAATACATTTGACGATGGCATGTAACTCAGGCATTTTTAGGAATTTTTCACCAAATTTTCAACATGGCCATTTGGGGACCCCATACGAACATACAAACATATGAATCTGCCAGCAGAAACAGACCACCCGGTCTTTCAATGTCTGCCTGAGTGTGCAGCTAGTCCCCTAGATTTCAGCTGCTCCAATCTCCTCCCCATCTGTCATTCCTATGACAGTCTCAGCCCCCTCCACCCAGACCTTCCCTCGTGTTCTGTCCCACGCCCTCTCAAAACTTCCTACTCTCTTGCATGATGTCACCCCCTCTGGTAGAGCATTCCATTTAGACACCACCCTCTCCATGAAGTAGTACCTCCTCCTCTCCCTCCTAAATATTCCACCATCCAATCTTAGTCCGTGCCCCCTCGTGTCCCTACCCTTACTCAGTTAAAATACCCCTTCAGTGCTAGCTTTGTTTATCCCCCTCAAATACTTGAATGTTTCAATCATATCTCCCCATCCAACCTCTCCTCCAGTGTGTACATATTCAGCTTATTCAGCCTGTCCTCATAGGCCTTGCCCTCCATCCCCTGTAACATTTTTGTTGCCCTCCATTACACACCTTCCAGTAAATTAATATCCCTCTTCAGATATGGCCACTAGTGCTGCACAGAGTACTCCAAGTGCAACCTGACCAAAGATCTGTTGAGTAGCAGGATCACCTCCCTTTGCCTGGATGAGAAACCCCTTGTGATATAGCCCAGTATGCTGTTCACCTCAGCTACTGCTTTTCTGCATTGGGGAGAGTTGTTCATGCTCTCTGTTACCAACACCCCTAGGTCCTTCTCTTCCTCAGTGATCCTCAGTCTCAGCCCTTCCAATCAATAGTCCCTCCTTGGGTTCTTTGCCCTGAAGTGCATAACCTTGCACTTTTTCACATTAAATCCCAGCTGCCACTTCTCTGACCATACCTCCAGTTTGGTTAGATCCCCCTTGTAGTTGTTTCCATCCATCTTCTTTGTCCACCACTGCCCCCATTTTCATATCATTTGTGAATAGACTAACCCTGCTCCCAACTCCATGTGCAATATCTGAGATAAAGAGCCCAAACAGCACCGGGCCCAGCACTGAGCCCTACAGCATATCACTCGTCACTGGTCTAAGTGTTAAGAGCCCCCCATTACCACCCATTGCAGCCTCCCCTGCAGCCAGTTCCTTATCCAGTCTATTAGCTTTGTTCCCACTCCAGCAGCAATCATCTTCCCCACTTAACCTCCCATGAGACACTGAATCGAAGACCTTGCTGAAGTCCAAGTGCAGGACATCCACAGCGTGACCCATATCCAGCTCTCTTGTTGCTCAGTAGTAATATTCTATTGGATTGGTCTGACAAAACCTCCCTGAGATGAACCCATGCTGCCATCCATCCTGGAGGATATTACCCTCGAGGAATGACACTAACCTCTCCTTCAGTATTGTCTCCATAAATTGACTCATTATGGAAGTGAGACTGACAGGCCAATATTTTCCTGGCTTGTCTCTAGGGTCTCTATTGTGTATGGGCACCACATGGGCCACCCTCCATATCATAAACACTGGTACTGTCAATTCATTAATCCATCTTAAAAGGCTATTTCATGCAGTGAATGTGCCATTCTGTGCCACAGTATCAAAAACATTTTTTGGGCAGGATGTGAAAAATGACAGCTGTACTGTTCATGAAGTGGTGTGAAAAAATGGCAATGTTGAAAATTTGTAGTGAAAATACAAAAAATTGTTGGAGTTACGAGTGTGCATAACAAAATTTCAACAACTACGCATAACTTGGGTATTTTTGTTGCTTAATTATCTTTCAATATGGACCCCACCTCATGAACACTGTTATTTTGTTACTCTGTCCTAAAAGGTGATTTTGCACAGTCACCACAAAATCACCTTACAGATCTGACTAACAGAATGGCAGTGATAGTGATCATGAGGCGGGATCCCAAAAAACCCATGTTGAAAATTTGGTGTAAAAATTGCAAAAAATGGCTGAGTTATCAACATAAGCTCAGAACACAATACACAGCCATTATACAGCACTTACCTTGATTCTTCAATTCATGCTTTAGCTTTGAAGAGGCAGACTTGTCCCAGTCAACAGAAGATGGCAGCTGATGGCCTCCAGTGGTAAGCATAGGGCAAGGGGTGGTGGGGAGGTGGGTTTCTCAGTGGAAGGGTCAGGATGTGGAAGGTGGGTGGAGGAGATGATGAGGGACCATTTTCTTCTTTCCAGGTTTTTAAGAAAAAGACATTGTGGGACTGTTTTCTTTTTGACAGGTACAAATAAGCAATATATCAGAACACTGGGGGGTGCGCCTAGATTCCTGATACCTGAAACAGTGCATAGTTTGTTTTACAGGGGGCAAAGTAACAAAAAGTCCTGGTTTTCGCATATCACAACAGTGAAGAGGCTGGGGGTCTGGGGCGCCCAACTTCAGAAGCCATAGGGTATAAAATGTGTTCTGGTTTATTCTAGGCAAAATGTTACACCTCACAAGTATTTTTTTTGAAGTTTGCCATTCTGCACCTCCACAACAATTAAGCCATCTGTCAGTACTTCAGACAGTTACAACTAGCCAGGGACCAACAGTAGATGCCTAAATAATTACAGTAAATAGACGATTGCTCTGTGAAGACTTCTGTCCCTTTGAAGATACAAAATTCTGCTACACTGCTGTTCAAAGGACATGATATATGATCATACCTTTCTGTGGTACAACAGCAGTGGTCAAAATTAAGTTTTGCTGTCAGTAGCCAACAGGGCTACTGACTGGGGAAAACCATTTACCCCACATAGACATTTCCACTGGCCCAGTTGGTGTACACTGTAAAGTGTTGCCTTTTCTAGTAGAAGCCTGCAAGGCTAGTTGAAAGAGAATATTACCACTAGCCCTATACAAAATATACCAACATTTGGCTAATGAGCTGGTGCCAATTTCAACCCCTGAACAGTAGTATTCTGAAACCACTAGAAAATGATCAAGTAAAAGTAACTACAACAAAGTAAAAATCAAGCTCAGAGATAAGGTTGAGACTGATATGATTTTTATTTAACCTCTGTAGTTGTTTTTTTACTTTGGTAATCCATTTGTACAGCTTATTTAAAGGAGAACTATGGGGAGAAGTGATGCCACCACAAGACAAGACTGATTGACAGACCAGGGCTTCACCTCTCTGATCCCCCATGCAATTAACACTTATATTACCTGAGCATGCATAAAAATCTCCCAACCTTCTAATGTGCCTTGAATTTTATTGTGGTGCTGTTCAACCCCCCCCCCCAAAAAAAAAATCACTGGTAATATCACTAGAAAATGATGCTGCACTGGCCATCCCATAATAATGCACTTATGTACAGGATGTTCACAATGACTATATACAATGTCCAGTGCTGTCTTCATAGCATTTGCCGAAATCCCATCAGGACCCATAGGATTTAGGCAAATTCTCTAACATCATCACTGGGCATCAGAGATATAGACATTGCAAATCTTCAGTAGTATTGTTACACAAGGACATTAATAAGGGGGACAGTTAATGATCTATTAAGGGATGGGCAGTACAGCAGCCTTTTCTCATGGTATTACCAGGTAGATCCAGCAGGTGGAGGGGGTGGTGGATAAAGAGCATCATAATTAAAATGCATTGCACATCAAGGTTTATGAGATTCTTTTATGAAGCTCCGATAATAAAACTATTAATTGCATATGGTGCTTGTGGGGGCCAGAGGTGATGTCCTGATCTGTACAGCCAAAAAGCCACCTTAACTTATCACCCCACATAATCTAGCAGGGGTCAAATTGACACCAGCATGCTAGCCAAACACTGATATATTTTGTACAGGGCTAGTAAGATTTTCATTTAACCAGTCCTGCGGGCTTGTACTGAAGAAGGCAACACTTCACTAAGTACATACCAGCTGAGCCACTGGAAATGTCTGTGTGGGGTCAGTGGGATTTTCCCAGTAACTAGCTCTGCTGGCTAGTGGCTGCAAAACTTTATTTTGACAACCCCTGATCTCAGTGACCCAACATAGTTTAATAGCCCTACCTGCACCACACTTTGATTCAATAACTAGCTAGAATTCCAGAATCTCCAACTAATATAACAAAACATGTGAAAATCAGTTTCTGTACTCACATAACAAAATAAGGTATACAATAAAATACATCCACTGCTTTGGTGACGGTGAGGCAAGCAGTGCTTAGAAATAAAATTCTTTAAAAGTGTGGCCATCTCTGGTTAACACAGGTAGCTACAACGCTATCATCCATCCATCCTTCCATCCGTGCATGGTGTACAAGTTACAACAAGAAGGGTTCATTTTGAATTTTTATATATGTGGTACACTGACCCACCAGGTATGAAAAGTGTCACGTGAAAAATAAAAAGTCAATGGTGCTTCATATTGTTCAGCCGAGCACAAATTCATAAAACATCTGTTTAAAACTTTTATAGCAATGAAGAGGTTGTCTCCAAGGTAGGACAAAAGGTGGGTCAAATTTAAAAACAGTGTGCACCAATTGTCCTAATTCCTGCCCATCAATGAACCTTGAACAAGTACAGCTCATTAAAATGAAAGTCACATGACCACAACACAAACACACAAAATGAAAAAAAAAACAAATCATGTTCATGGAGGGGAGCTCAGTTTTCCACTCCCAACTCTAGGCCTTTCTAAGGTATAAAATAACACAGGAAAAAAATGCATAACTCATAGCTGTCAAGCAGCTCTTTGACTCATGCACATATTGTGCATTACACCATCACAGTGTGCTAAGCAGTGTGGTAGATGTCATATGCTGATGAAGCTGCATTCTGGAAGGAGAACTTACTCTGATTTACACAACCAATCTAGTCTAGCTTCACGCTCGGTGCTCTCAAAAGCTCCTGGGCCCTTGCACTTGGTGCCAACATTCGGACACCCATAACTGCCACCCGCATGGAAATCTCAGCCCACGACCATGCTAGCAGCTTTCATGATGACTTCCAGGACAGCGCAGAGAGTGCCAATGTGGAAGCCAGCCATCTGTAATGCATTGTTGTGTGTGGAGGAAGATGTAGGAGGAACCTTCCTTAAAGGAGGATACCTGCTATCCATCTGCACAAAACCTGGTGCAAAAGGGATGCAAAAAGCCCCTGCTTGTGTTGCCAGTAAATCCAGCACAAGTGCAAACAGCATGGTATGTGGGAAAGTAAAAAAAGCTGACAGGACTGTCTGGTAATAACCAAGACTGTGCCACAGTGGCGCCCCAAACCAAATCCCACAACATAAAACAGAGAGGAAAACTACAGTAAATACCAGAAATATTGCCAACAGCAATATGGTTCAGTGTCAGTTGGCAACCATATTATTCCCCCTCTCCAGACCAAAGGATCAAGGGCTGGCTGAAAAAAGAATTGTCTAGTTCTCCTTTCCCAGACAACAAAAACAAAATAAAAACAGGTTGGTAGCCAGCAAATGCTAGACTACACAATGATAGCATACAATACATTTAATTTACAAATTACAACAGATCACCACCGCACTAGTTAATGATCAGAGCCACGTAAGTAATGCTGGAGCGAGCAAGCCAAGCACCACCACCTTAATAAAATATTTGCAATTTGCAAAACAGAAACCTGTAAATAACCACCACCAGCAGACAAGCAGTGCAACTTCAAAACCACAGAAAACAGTAACACACAGAAAATGGGTCCAGACGAGCCAGACACAGTCTACCCCCCACCCTTTCCAAGCTGACCCACACAAACACACACAAACATACACACACTCGATGACCCCCTTCCCCCAAAGTATACCAGACTATTCAGATCCATCCAAATCATCACACCCTGGCCTGGGCCTGCCTGTGGCCTTGCCAGCCACCTGGTCTGGATTAATGTCATTGATTTATTTTCCCCTTTTAAGTCTTACTCTGCTGGCATGTTACTGACTGCTGCTTCCTATATGTTTCCCTCCCACTCCCTTCCTCTTCCAGAATTCAATGACCAGCCCATCAAAAAAACACACTACCCTACCAGTACCTTTAGTTTGCTCCATCATCTGATGGGCTGGCCTGGTGGGCCTAGACAGACTGGTGCTGGCTGGAGTTAGACTCTCATCTGGAGCCTTCCCAGGCTGTGGCTAAAAATAACATTAAGGCTGAGGCTCAGGCCAAAAAAAGTGAGAAGGCAATTGGGGCCCACCATTCAGCCTAGGTGGGCAGGAACTGAGTGAACTGTTAAGCAAAGCCCAAAAGCTTCCAGTCACTGAGTCAGAGCAAGAGACTCGCTCAGTTTCAAAGTACCCCCACTGGCACTGTCCACTACAGTACCCTTACTACCCACCCTGCCAAACAGAATCCCAATCCCCAACTGAAGAAGCTAAAACTCTGAAAAGACTTTTGTGGCAGGGAACTTAGGAGACAATCAAATATTACCAGACAGGACTTCAAAAAAACAAGTTGACTCCACTCGTGATTGAGTCCTCCAGTCATTCTTGAGTCCTCCTCCTCATGGAAGAAAGAAGAGTTTTTCGAACCCAAAATTACCATGGCCAGTCAGCCACATTACATTTCTTTTGCAATTTTAATTTTACAATGAATAAGCAGTGGCAGCCTCATCCCATACTGGAGAAAGGGACACTAGGACAGGACTTGGGGAGCAGACTGGGTCAGAAGTCAATTTAAGTACAATACATTTCAGATTTTACCAACAAAGTAAAAAAGAAACAATACCCTTTCTCTCCCAATTGTAGAATCATTACCTTTTTTTAACTTCAACTCAGTCCTGGTCTGATCTTCAGTTCAAGAGGCTCTCTGTGCTCTGGCTGAGCTGGGTTGCCTGGCTCTCCAAGACAGTCCTTGAGTCCTCTCCCAAGTCCTGGTCCTGTCATGGCAGGTCCAATGTTGCTGATGCCCTGGCACCAACATGATTTATCATCTTGACTCCTCTCCAGTCCAGTCTACTCCTTCCCACAGTGTGCCATTCTGTTAGACTTTCATTTGCCTGATTGGGGAATCTGGTGAGGCAGTGGTGCAACAATGACTACTGTCTTGGGGATAGTAAAAACCCCCAAAATGGAGTGGATCTCAGTGGCAGGGTGGTGCCGTGGGCTGGACCTGACCTCACTTCGACCGACCTGACCAGTCACACCACCAGTTGCAGCAGACCATAAATAAGCCTTAACACCTGCCTAACATGCTCGTCGAAGGCAGGCTATGAGGCAGTGCTTCAGGAATCAGCTTGTGCAAGTGCACACGACTGTGGCTGCAGATAGTGCTCTTCAATTGGCTGCAAGATGGAGGTTACTGTGGTTATGGCAGCCTTGTAGCCAATCAGACCGGAGGAAATTTGGGAGCAATGAACATATTAAATTTTAAAATTGCAGTTGCTCTGCTGATTGTTCCATCTGAGTTAAGCCCCCCCACACACACACACACTAAACTCTTCTCAGTCCCCCAGGTCCAGCACAAAGAAACAAAAAAGAAAAGTAAAAATTAAAAATGGAAAAACAGAACTGCTAAAAAGTTCCAGTCTATTGCCTAGAGGGGGCAGCTTACCCCCCCAACCCCACATAATCTACGCCACTGCTGGAGAGTAGAGAACATAACTGGGGACACTGGGAGTGGGCTACCCAGTGTCCCACACTGCCATGGGGGAGGTAGTAACAGCACAGGGATTGAGCACCATGATGTTTAAAAAAAAAACCTCAGGTAATTTAAAATAAATATTTCAGTACACTGGGAGTGAGCTCCTCAGTGTAACTTACTGGTGGGTGTGTGTGTGTGTGTGTGTGGATTTCTACTGCCAACATGGGGATAGGGAATGAAAGTGTAAAATTTTGTCTTTAACATAGAAGTGTCCATGCAACCCTAACTATTCCTGCACTACTGCAATATATACAGGGCCGGATATTCAAAAGGGTTGCGCCATGCGTAATAGGGTTGCGTATGCACAAGTCCGAAAGTGCGCCATTCTGCGATATTCAGCAGGAGGCATTTGCGCCACCGAAAACAGGCTGAGCAACAGCGCAATGCAAATGACGGCATGAGCAACTGAAGGGGGTGGATCCCTGCATGAAGAGCGCAATCAGCGATATTCAAAGGGTTGCGAATGAGCAACAGCGAACAGCGCCGGAAGTTGCGCTATTGCGCCGAAATGAGCCAAAATAAAAGGCTCAAGGAAGAGGCGCAAGAACGCTACAGGGATGCCAAGCGAGACAGACAGAGAGAGACAGGCAGTGACAGTCCAGAACAGGGCAGGCAAGGGAAGTTG
This sequence comes from Neoceratodus forsteri, assembly GCA_016271365.2. Classification (NCBI taxonomy): domain Eukaryota; kingdom Metazoa; phylum Chordata; order Ceratodontiformes; family Ceratodontidae; genus Neoceratodus; species Neoceratodus forsteri. The sequence continues at coordinate 117,146,518 of CM028136.1, read as the reverse complement.
TGTGGGCCATAGGCTGCAGAGGCCAGCGGGGGTACCCGGTGCAGTGGAGGTAGCAGTCAGGACAACGGGGGTAACAGAGCAACATCAGCCAGGGGGGATCACAAGCCAGGGAGATTGACAGTGCCTGCTTCCACATGGAAGCTGTAATGAGGAGGGTGAGAATACATGCTGCAGAGGGACGTGGCCGTGAAAGGGCCTGTCGGCGGGATGCCCGCAACAGGCAGTACCGTGCCGGCATCAGCTTTGAGCTGTACACAGATGTAGAGATCTTGGGCCGGTACCACCTGAACAGGGCAATACTGAGACGGCTCTGTGAGCTGTGCAGTGATGTGATGCAGGCACCCTCACGACGGAGTCACGCTCTGTCGGTGGAGACCAAGGTGACAGCCTGCATGTGTCTGCTCGCCACGGGCACCTTCCAGAGGCTGACAGGGGACACCACAGGCATCACACAGTCGGCCACATCATGCATCCTCACCCAATTCCTCAGAACACTGCTGCCACATGCTGCGGAGCACATCCAGTTCCCCAGCACTGCGGCAGAGCGTACAGCAAACATGCAGGAGTTCCACAGGGTAGCACGTATGCCTGGTGTGCTGGGGTCCATAGACTGCACCCATGTGGCCATTCGCACACCACCTGGCCCCGATGGGGCTGCATATAGGAACAGGAAGGGCTATTCCAGTGTCAACTGCCAGGTGGTGTGTGATGCCACTCGGCGCATAATCAATGTCTGTGCCGCACACCCTGGCGGAGCACATGATGCCTATATATGGTATCAATCCACACTGTGCCATTGATTCGAGAGTGGGAACATCCCCACAGGCCATCTAGTGGGTGAGTACGCATGTAGGAATTGCAAATGTGGGGCAAGGGTGGGAATGCCACAGGTGCTATGGTAGTGACACACAGGGATATTGGCAATATGGACCTGAACATGATACTCATCTCCACCATCTCCACACAGGTGACAGCGGATACCCACTCCATCCCTGGCTGCTCACACCATACCTGTGCCCCATGACCCCATCGCAGCAATGCTATAATGAGGCGCATGCCGCCACATGCAACATCATCGAGCGGGTGTTTGGGATGCTCAAGGCACGCTTCCAATGCCTAGACACCTCCGGCTGTGCCCTACAGTACAGCCCCTCAAAGGCCTGTGGGATATTCCTGGCCTGTTGTATCCTGCACAACATGGTGAAAGACTGTGGGATAGCCATTCAGGTCGAGGAGGGAGACAGCAATGGGGAAGCCAGCGGCGCTGGTGATGATGGTGATGAGCAGCCCCCCCTTGGACGGCGGGACCCCCGACTGATCTGGCAGGCCCAGCTGCACTGGGACACCATCACGGAGGAGCATTATGCACAACACAGGTAAGTCAAGAGGCCATGTGCAACCAACACTGTCCTGGCGCAACCCACAGGCACACAGAGTAACACACCAGGGGGTGCATGACGGCAAGGGGAGTGGAAGGGACCAGGCACACAAACACACCATCACGGAGGGGTGAACAGTCTTATGGACACACACACACACTAGGCACAAAGCGTACATGGGCAGGTGCACAGCGGAACAGGAACAGACATGGCAAACACACAGATCCATAGACCACACCCACCACCTGTACTGTCCAAGTACGTGTGTCAGATGCTGGGCACCCTTGCACCTTGGTGTACAGTACAATGCAGGCATCATCATGCACACACACCTGTGGACAATAGTCGGGATGGTGTGCAGGTGGTCCGTATGTCGGCGTGATGTGCAGGGCACCCACCAGTGCACTGCCCACCATGACGCACATTGCACACAGGGCAGCACCAGACAGGGCCCGCACTGGGAGACAGATCAGTCATGTTGCACTGTTCCACGGCAACTGCGGATGCATGGGCGGCCCCGCCATGACCCAACAGCACTGGCAGGCTGAGCAGGGACCACATGGGGTGGCACCGATGGACCACCAGGGGTCCCACTGCGTGATCGTGACCTTGTCCACACTGGGGTCTGTAGTATGCCAAACATACCTGCACCAGGGGTGCTCGGGATGCCCACAGCAGAACCCGGCATCGACAGGCTGGGTGTCTCATGACACTGGGAACAGGGAGTGGAGAGCATACTGTGAGGGGTGCATGGTACAGGGGGCACCTGCTTGTGTGCCCAATGCAGCCACGACAGCGACCAATGCCTGGGTCTGCCTGTCAATGGCGGCGGTCACATCCATCCGCATATGGACCATCTCTGCAAGGATCAGAGCACAGTCCCTGCTGTGCTGCTCCACAGCCATGCACAGTGCCTCCACGGATGTTGCAACCCACCTTTGCTGCCGTACTGATTCCCGCAGCAGGCGAGTGTGCTCTTCAAATGGGTACTCTGCCACAACGGCATCCTGTCCCCCAGGGTATGGAAGGTCCTGATGCTCAACACTCCTTGAGGGTGGGCGCTGTTCACCAGGACCAGGAATGGGCATATCAAAGGATGGTGGGCATGTGCCACCACTGGGCACTGTACCCCCAGACCTGGTGGGTGACTGCTGCTGCTGCCCCTCCAACCGCTGTGCCCCAGGGACCACTCGTTCCACTGCTGTGGCCACAAAAGTGCCAGACACCTGCACAGCCACCGGTGCTGCCCCACCGGTGCTGACAGGCACAGCCTGGGACTGTGCCGACATGCTGGCACACATGTTGGAACCAGCTAGGCCCAGGGGCACGTGCTGGCCTGCTGTGTGTCTGTCATGGGACACACACATGTCACTGCCCATTGCAGTCCTTGCATCATCAATGGTGCAGGTACGTGCTACAGCCACAGTGCTGAGACACAGGCTGTGCACCCCCCACACCCGACTCATCGACAACAGAGTTGGCAGCCCGGCGTGTATGCTGGTGCAGTGCATGCTGGCTGGTGACAGGGGTGGATGGACCCTCCTCCAAGTCCAGCAGGTCTTCCTCACTGCCTGGACCCACCACCACCATCCCCTGAAGACGAACAGGATCTGTAACAGAAAGTGAGGACATGTGAGTGCATGTGAACAACCTCCCCCCCCCACACCACCACCATGTCATACTGTGCAGTGATGGGCTTCCACCTGTCTGGAATCCACCTCCTGGTATGCCCTCAATAGCACTCCACTGCATTGATGCAGCCAGTCTGTCCTCAGCCGGGGTCAGCTCCGCCACCGCTGGTTGGCCCCCGGCTGTGCCAGCACGTGCCGGCCTGAGGGCTGTCACCTTCTCCTTCACCCTCCTGCGGTTTGTCCCCATCTTCTTTTTGCATTCCTGCATGGAGCGCTGGGGGCCTCAATGCAGGTTCACTGCCTGAGCTACCCCCTCCCATGCAGCCACACGGGCCTGAGGGGTGCCCCGCCATCCACTAAGTAGTGGATCCTCCTCCAGGTAGGCCTGGAAGAGGGCCTCTGTCTCCACCGTGGTGAAGTTGGGCCTCCTCCTCCGCCCACCATCCTCACCCTCACCTTGGCTCTGCTCGGTCATGTCGATCTGTATGGGTGGAAGTGGACACCTGTCACTGTGCAGTCTACAACATTATCCCATGACCATTGTCCAGAACATCACACAGCATGCAACCCACCTCTCACCTGCAGTAACCGAATCTGGCCAGCGCAGCCCAATGTCGCACATTTATAGCGCAATGCATGCAAATTAGGAGTGGAGCAACTGTAATGAGATACAAATCGCGCCACTGCACCTTTGAATGGCTGATCAGATGATTTGCATATGTCGGCTGAATACCGCGCCGTTGCACTTTGCGCAATACGGTTGAGCCGGCTGAGCCAATGGCACATATCTGTGACTGTGTGGTACACTGCATTGCGCATGTCCAGGTAGTTTATGCAGGCATCTGCCGCGCTGATGACGTACTGTGCGCGATCGGCAATTCAGGCCATGGCCACCATTGTGCCAATGGTGCTACAGCACTGGTCACCACATGGCGCAGTGGCAGTACTGCGCAATAGTCCACTGTGGCACTAGCACGCAGGTGTCCGATCACGCAGGACATGTGGCCATCCGATGGCGCTGTGCGTGGCCTTGCACCACTGACCCATGACCTTGTGCATGACCTTTGCCCTCTGGTGCTGTACGTCTGCCATGTGTATGGCTCTATCGCGCTGTTCAGTGACAGCACGATGTGAACCGACGGCACTGTCGGAACAGCGTGATAGGCAGTGATGGAGTTGTATTGCACAACATTTCCACGTGGGGTTGCCGCGCTGCTGAGCACCATATTGCCACTGTACAGTTTGACAATGGCACGCAGGAGAGCACCACAATGGGGGGCTTTGGAGTTGGCCAACCTGGTGGCTGTGGTGGAGCCCCACTATGGCTCACTGTTCGAGGGTCTGCCCCTGCAGGTGCTACACACCCATGTGTGGCAGCAGGTTGCCACTGCCCTGGAGCAGGCCACTGGGCAGAGGAGGACCCCTGAACAGTGCAGGCACCGCTACGGCGACCTGCAGAGGAGGGAGCATGCTCTGCTTGCGCTCCTCAGGTCACGTGCCAGGAGGGGCATTGTGCCCAGGCCAGGTGGGTGTGCTGTGTATGCACCAGTATTGTCTGCATGGGTGACTGTGTAATGTAATCTGTGCATGGGGGTGGGTTGGGCTGTGGTTTGCTATGAGGGTGTTTGCAGGTGTGTGCTGTTTGGGTTTGGATGTGTGGGCAGGCACACTCAATGGGGCAAGGGGCTGTCTGCTTTGGGATCTCACTGATGTTTTTCTCTTCCTTTGTCTCCCACAGGCATGGAGGAGTGGAGGCAGGCATGGGCTGAGGCATGGGATGGCGGTGCCAGGGTGGCTGGCAGAGGAGAGGTGCAACAGCCACAGCCACTGCAGCAGCTGCAGCCGCAGCAGCAGCACCTGATGCAGCAGCTTGATGAGGGTGAGTGTCATTACATCATGGATGCTATTGCATGCTGTGGGGGGGGCACGGCCACCATCCATGGACAACACTGCCATGCACACGACGTGTGACAGTCAGCACTGTCTAGTGGCACTGCATGTCTGTGAGTGCGTCACTGATGGTCCATGCATGCACTGGGCACATGGCTGTGGCACTGACTTCCCACCACGTAGCCACGTCACTGGACAGCCTTGGTTGTGCTGTGCTGGCCATGGGCGGTGTGTGTGTGCAGTGGTACACATGGCTGTTGCTGCCTGGTTGGGCATGTCTTGTGCACGGTCACTGTGGATGGGTGCAGTCCATCACAGGAGTGGGGCACTTGGCTGTATGCCATGCATGATGGGTGGGCTTCAGGGATATGGACAGTCACAGCCATTGACTCTGATTCCTTGTCTTAGGTGTCCGGATCCTGCACCGCATTGAGAGGTCGCTGCGGCGGATGATACAGGTGGTGATGGATTCGCGCGCCATCCTGCTGGACCTACAGCAACATGGTCTGAGGCAAGGAGGAGGCCCGGGCCCAGCACCAGGTGGCAGGAGAGCAGGCTGGCAGGCAGTAGCTGCCCATCACCTCTCACCTCACCTTCCTCTCCGGTTGTTCACCCCTGCCCCTTACCCACCCCTACCTTGTACCCATACCCCCACCCCTGTTTTGTATATTTGTACATAGTTATAGTTGTTGTTCTTCTTATTCTTGTTATATTTGTAATATATATTTTGATATGAATACTGTGGTGGTCTCTGATTTGCAGCTGGCTATAGGTGCTCAGTTGCAGTGGTGTGCATGGCATCTGGGGTGGTATAGTCATGGGTATGTGTGTGTGTGTGCGTGGGGAGGTGTCTCTGGTGTGGGAGTGGCTTTCAGTCAGTATTGCCATGTGCTGCCACCCACTGCTGGGTGCTCATGGTGGCTCTGGCTTGTATGGTTCTGTGGTACACGAGGTTGCAGTGTGATGGGGCCTGGGGATTCCTGCAGTGCTGGTCACTGCTCATGAGTGGTGTCTTGGGGTCACAGTGCAGGGTGTGCTGTTCATGGGGGGGCTGCTGGACACTGGGGTGGTCCACCCCTTTGTGTGGCAGTCTCAGCTTGCCAGTGGGTGTGCTGCAACACGCCGGATGTGCTTTCTTTGCTTGTCCCCATGGGCGGTTGATATTCCATCCTTCCCCCAGTTATGCTGTTCTTGGGGTGTGGGGGTGCATTGTTAGTTCTGCAGTGTATCCCTGTGCCCATCTGTGGCATGGGTGGTGGGCCTCTGCCTACCTCCCTGGTTGTGCTGTTCCATTGCTATGCTGCTGGGGTGTCATTGCTTGCCCTATGGGCCTCTGGACTGCTCAGCTGGGCTTGCCTTGTTGCACTATGGCACATCATATCTGCTCAGCATCCCCTTCCTGGTTGTGCTATGGTGCATCATATCTGCTCAGCTTCCCCTCCCTGGTTGCACTATGGCGCAGTTTGTGTGATATTCAGACATTGGCTGCTTGTGCAATTGGCCTTGATCCATGTTTGAATATCGCGACGATTGCGCATGTGCACAAGTGACTTGCGCTTGCTCCTGCTGTTGCACACTTTTAGGGCGCAGTTTGAATATCCAGCCCACAGTATACATTCTAACCCAAAAAACTTAATGCATCATTTAAGATTCCCCCTTCACAAGTTGAGAAATGTGGTGTTAGGGTTTACAGTTCTAACATCCCACCCCCACCCTGCACACACCAACAGGCAGCGGGGGTGTGCCTTGGGGGTGTCAGCTCTAATACTCACCCCGTTCCATAGGTAAATAAGCTGAGAAGGGTCCAGTATAGGAGAATGGGGTGAACATTAGGACTGACACCCCAAAGGCACACCTCCAATGCCTGTTGGTGTGTGCAGGGCAGGGGTAAGATGTTAGGGTAGGAAACCCTAACACCACATTTCCCAACTTGGTGCTGGGAAACCTAACTGATGCATTAGCTAAGTTTTTTGTCAAGAATTTCCCCACTTTTTTAATTCATTTTAGTCTGGGATACTATTTTATTTGAATTGTTGTACAATTTTACTGTACTCTGTCTCTTTTATTCTGTGTAAAGTGCCCAGATCCTCCAGGACTGGGCACCATAGAAATAAAATTTGCCTTGCCTTGCCTAAATGGTGTCCATATTTACATGTGTGCTCCATATGTATACATATATGTACATAACACTGGAAGCACAGGGCGAGGAGGGCCCTGTGCTTACATTTGTAGGGTAAGTGTGATGAAGCTGTCAGACTAGCCATGTTATTAACCCACCTGATGTACCCTCTACTGAAACATTTCAAATCCCAGCTGAAACGTAAGTCCATGCAACAGTGATGCCTTTCCGTGCCAGATGCAAAAACACATTTTGGCAAAAATTTGAAAAATTGCAGCTGTAGCATACATGAGGTGGGGTAATAGCAAGTGTATGTTGAAAATAAGGTGTCAGAATATTTAACATTCCCAAAGTTACAAGCGGCATAACAAAATTGCATCTAATGGTCATAATTCTGCCATTTTTAAAGATTTTAACCCCAAATTTTCAACATAGCCTTATGATCCCACCTCCTGAACAATATGACTATCATTACACAAATCCTGCCCAAAAAGTGATTTTGCTAACTGATTGCAAAATCGCCTTTCCGGTGGGTGTTGTGTAATGAGAGTCGCAGTGTTCATGAGGTGGGGTTTTGAAAAGGCCATGTTGAAAATTTGGAGTCAAAATTCAAACAAAGCCAAAGTTATGCATAAAAGTTGAAACCCTCCTTGAAATACATTAAAGTGCATTTACCTTAGTTTCTCATATTGCAGTTGCTGGTTCCAGGGAGCAAGATGTGTCTTTGATCTGGAGAGCGGATCTCAAGCCTGGGACCTCTTCAGGTGAGTGAGGGTGTGTGAGTGTCGAGGGGGTGCACAGTGGGAGGTCAGGTGAGGGGTGTGGGTGTGACTGGTGATGAACTTTTTTTTACAGATAAAAAAAATAAAAAAAATACATAGAGGGATGTTTTTCTTCTTTACAGCAGTTTAGAAATGTGGGAGGGTGGAGGGATGTCCACTAGCCACTAACAAAAGCAACAGATGGGCATCAGGGATGAGAGTGGGCCACGAGAACATCAGGAAAAATGAAGTTAATCATATACTACAGGGATCAGGAGGGAGGGCCACTAGACCACCAGGAAATGTAAAAAGTTAAATATAATAGCCACCAAGATTTTGTGTTCAGTTTTGCCCCCAAAATGGGCAGAAATATATGCATTTTATCTGCAGAAGTGTTACTGTGCAAATGGCACTATTTTGGCAAAACGGGGGGGTCTGATTCATTTTGTGGCAAAACTCCTTGTTTCACGACAAAAGGAATGGTGTTTCACACAAATAGTGCCATGATTTGTGGCAGTAAAAACTCAGAGTAGATAAAATAAAATACATTCTCCACATTTTAGGAAAAAAATTATCACAAAATCAGATTCCTCAGGCCCCAATTAGGTAAACACAGCTGTTGGTGTTTACCAAGTGGCAGTGATTTTTTCAAATATTTACATTTGCTTGCCCCATTAACTGAAAGCAAGATTGCAGAAGCTCAACAAAACTTTCCACATTTGCAGCAAAAATACCCACATTCGAGTTAAAAAAAAAAGTTGTTTCAAGTGTCACATCTAACTTTTCCCATGGGAAATATTGGGAAACTTTGAATTGTAATAACTTTTGAAGGGATTAATATTTTTTCACCAAACCTTCACGAGGCACATCTGTGACAGAAGCCTGATATATCCTAATAATTTCAGACCAATCCTCCATGTCATTTCTGAGAAACATCATGACAAAGAATTTACACAAAAATGGTAATTTTCACATTTTGTGACATTCTGCATCCCTGCATCTGCACATCTAACTGGAACAAACCTTGCCACATCTAGAGATCTTTGGTCCCCAATGGAGCATGCACATTTTCATGCAAATCGGTGAAATGGTTGCAAAGTTATTAAAGTGCAAAATTTTGAGTTTAACATAGAAGTAACCATTGAACCCTAACTATAGGGGGCGCTATCGCATCACTAATATATATATATATATATATCCATCCATATCTATCTATCTGTCTATCTATCTATCTATATTTAAGATAGATAGATAGATAGATAGATAGATAGATAGATAGATAGATAGATAGATAGATAGATATTATGGTAGCATGGTAGTGCTACCATAGCTAGGGCAGAGGAGCCATTTACATGTTAAACCTAACATTTTGCACCTTAATAACTTTGCAATCATTCAACAGATTTGCCTAAAATTTGGAATATATGATCAAGAATGATACATCTTGGGATCTGCCAACTTGTGTACTGTTTGGATATATGGCTGCAGAGTTATTAAGCATGATCTGAGTGCGCATTTATGCTTTTTTGGAATTCTTTGCTCATCTCTACAGGTCGCAAGGTTTGCGCGAGCAGTCTGAAATCTTCAGGGAACGTGTGGCCGGGTTCCCCGATGTGCCTTTTGTAGATTTCATGAAAAAATATTAAACAGTTCAAAAGTTATTCAAAAAACAATTTCCCATCATAAGTCAATAGGAAAAGTTAACAAAAAGTTCAACAGTGTTGCAAATGCAGTTTTTACTTTTGCAAATGGCTCTTTTACTGTCACAAATCTGCCATTTTGTTTTCAGTTGGTCATCAGAAGAATGTTTGGCATTTAAATTTGGGACCCTCTAGCAACCTAATTCTTTTTGTATTCACCTAGTCGGACCCTGAGGATGCTAGCCATGTCTTTATTTTGGGGTAAAACAACCCATAAATATGTTTTTCAAATTTCTGGAAAAAGTACTTTTGCAAAATACTTTTGCATTTGTGACACTGTCGCATGAATTTGCGAAAGCTTTCACAGCGTTCGACAGTACTTTTCCAGGCTGTGGGAAAATGATAGCAATTCTTTGCCACCCTGCTGCAAAAGAACGGTTTGGTCTTTTGTGCTGAAATTTGGAAGGAACGCAGCCAACATCTCACAGATGTGCCTTTCAGTATTTCAGTGAAAAAAAATTACAGGGCAGCAAAGTTACGGCACTCCAAATTTGACACTTTTTCCCCATAGGATAACATTACGGCATCAGCCTCATTACAGGACTCCTTTGCCACCCTGCTGCAAAATAATGGTTTGGTCTTTTGGGCTGAAATTTGGAGGGAAGAAAGTCACCATCCCACAGATGTGCCTTTTAGTGGTTTGGTGAAAAAATATTACAGGGAGCCAAAGTTATGGCACTCTGAACTTCTCTTTTTTCCCGTAGGATAACATTATGGCGTTCGTCGTGCCTTTCAGGGCCTGTATCTCAGAAATGGTGCAAGATACAAACTTTTCATCAGAAAAATGCTTAGCCCTCTACCACGGGCTAAGTACAAAACTAGCCAGGAAAGTCATAAATCATATGGCTTTTAAATTTTTTTCTGCGTTGTACGGTTCCTGAGATATAAGCAATTTAGTATTCCAACTCCTCATTTTCTGCTCTAAGACCCATTATTATGCATACATTCTTTGTACTCACTGTCTTTCTCTATGCAGCTTTTTGGGAAAACCAGCCTGCATGCTCACATTACTGTTACCCTTACCTCTTCTGCTTGTGGTTCCATACCGGTTTCACTTGCTGTTTCCATCCACGGTACCATGTGCGTTACCCTTTGCATTTTAATTTGCGCTTGTGTTTGTGTTATTTTAACCATTTGTGTCTACAGTAATGTTTATCTTTGTGTTTCGCTTTGTGTCACCATGCGCATTATCATTCATGTTTGCTAGCACCATGTTACTATGTGACAAGACATCACGTGACAAAGGGCACCGTGCTCCCTCCGCCATATTACATTCACTGTTTCTCATTATCATTCTCAAAAAAAAGGGAAATTAGAGGCAAAAAACTCAATTTCATGCATTAGTTGGGGTTGTTCCACAGCGACAAAAGCAAGGAAATTCGGTGTTAGGGTTGAGAGCCCCCATTGGACCCCCCCGCCCACACCCCCAACCAGCATCAGGGTGCGCATTGGGGTTGTTGGTCCTAACTCTCACCCCATTGTCCTATACCTCTGCTTCTTCACACATCTGCTGGGGTGAGAGTTAGGGCTGGCAACCCCAATGCGCACCCCAATGCCAGTTGGGGGTGTGGCTGGAGGGTCCAAGGGGGGCTCTCAACCCTAACACTGAATTTCCTCACTTTTGTCACTGTGGAACAACGCTTACCTTTAAGTGTACTAAGCAGACATGCAGCTTACCAGTCCATGATAACAAATCCAGTGGAATTTTTTTAAAGTTGCTACAGTTACTGAGATATTGTGCAATTTGCAGCACAGGGGTTACCTGGAATGTGTCTATGTCTCCACTGCATCTCTATAATTATAGGTCAGTGCAGGCCCTGTGCTCCCACATATGGATAACATTATGCAGTAATAGGACTGTTGGGCCATCCATTATGCAATAATGGGCCCTGTGCTCCCAAAACTATGTAAGGATAAGATTACACTTTCTCAAAAAGTAAAGAAATTCATCACAAAAAACTTCATTAATGCATGAGCCTAACTCTCACCCCATTCTTCTATACTTTACCAAGTCAGCTTTCTTGCACATGGAATGGGGTGAGAGTTAAGCCTGATGAACTCTCCGCACACCCTATGCCCTTTTGGCATGTGGAGGGTGGGGTTAAGGTGTGTGGTAGGGTGGGAGGGTTAGGGACTTAACCCTAATGCCTCATTTCCCTACTTTTTTCACTTCAACCTGAACTGTTGCATTAACAAAGTGTTTTGCAATGAATATACAGTATATAAATGTACATATATGTATCACATAATGAATAAAGCAGCAATTTGGAGTATAACAGCACTGATAATATAGTAGCTGCACCATCATGTAACAGAAATTAACCCACCTAACATCTTTTATTCAAAGATAATTACACCCAAATCTACTAAAAGAGGTCAAGTACATTTGGAAAGTAAGGTTCCTGCATGACTGATACCTGTTCATGCAATCATAAATGCCCAACAAAGCGCATATGAAAAAAAGACAATATAGACTGCATCACGGAGGATATTCAGCCTTCCATTGTGTATTGTTATCACAGTTCAGTTTTCATTAAATTGTCTGAACAATGAGTTGGGATAGCATTGTCTTTATTAGTTGAAAATGCATTCATAGCTGTTGTGGTGTTTTCAATATTTTACCAGATTAACAGCAACTTTTGTGCAATTGCTTTTTGGAACTCAGATATAATCAGCAATTCTAGCACAATGCAATGCAATGTAAAAGTGAGTAGCAACTTCTGGGCAAAAGTTACTGAAAGGCTTTATGTCTGTTCCTACAACACTTACATAGCTCATTAAGAAATGCAATAGCAATTCACTGGCATAAATAGTGTAGCTGTGAAGAACAATAATTTCATAGTATCTTAAAACCATCTTTTTCATCTTTTTAAGACTATTCTTTAAATAACAATGCGAGCAGCTGCACACTTCCCTTGCTCACTTAATGCTAATATGGCCTGCCAACTCAATCATGTATTAGCAAAGCACCTAACAACAATTTAAGGGAATAACATGGCTGCCCTTGGGATGGCAGAGATCAGTCTTTGACAATGAAGTTATGGAGCGATCTTAAAAAGATTTAAAAAAAAGATTTAAAATTATAGTACTTTACTCTATGGTCTAAAAAAATAATCAGGATAACTATTATTAAGGGAGGGCTGTTTGGTATATGTAAGATGGAACCCATGGAAGAAATTTTTAACAAAGTCTGACATGGCAATTTAAACAGTGCAGAGTACTAAAAATTTCAATTAATTTCCCAGTGAAGTACATTAGTTTTCTGTTTTAAAATGTGAATTTTGTGTAAAGATCATTGGAGATTTAAACACTCTGGACCATTTCTTTTTTACTGATAATATATAATATTAATATCAACTGTGTTTAAATAAAAAAAAGTTTGTCAGACTCACCATAGAGCTGTGTCAACATATCTTGCTCAGGACTGCTGCTTTCCAAAACTCTCAGGACCATAGCACATTAATGATGTTACTTTTGTCCTTAGTATTTATTTTTACCTTCACCACATGTACAGTATTTGAAAAGTTTCCTTTTAATAAAACTCATAAGATACTAATAAGATTGGAAAAAATTAGCAAAATCTGATTTTGAGGAATTTTCATGAAATTTAACCAAGTTCTTTGAAATGTCATGAAATTTTACACAATGTTTTGAAATTCTTTAATTGGTCATAACTCAGTCAGTATTATAGGTAGAGACCCAAAATGTGACATGTGAATAATTTGAAAGAGGCCCCTAAATGGATGTCAAGGGTCATTACATTTGGATGAGGGGCAGGGAAGTTATAAGAGCTCAAAGTCTGGTAATTTATTATTCTGATGAACATTTCTAAAAATATTTCTATGCTTAAAACTTAGCCACATTTGAAGCTAGATACAACAATTGAAAATGTATATGTATACTTTCTTAGAAGAGACATATAAACTGCTAAATAGAGAGATAAATGGTTGCATAAATTGAAAGTTACAGGGGTTCAACATTTCACAATTTAATTATTTGTTAAATTGTGTGAAGTTTTCCAAAATATTAGGATGCTTATTGCTTCACTGCTGTTGCAGGTATACGCTCACAATTTGGCATATATATCAAAGTAAATATGTTCTGGAATCTTATTAAACTGGATAAGTGTAGTTTAGTAGTGAACATTCGTTATGGATACTTTTGAAATTACTAACTGGCAAAATTTGCTCAACAATTCATGGATGCATGATTGGTAAGTCACTAGTATTCCACTTGTGGAATTTAACTTTCACAAAGAACTTATCACCACTGAATCAACCTACTCTAGCAAAATGGTCCTACAATGTCTCTCCAACACTCCTGTGACAGTGATGCCTAGCATCATGCTCCATCACAACAAAAGATATCTAGGTACTTCTGTCACAGTGGCGTAAATCACAGCTAATTGTAAACTTTGGTGCCACTTGGTGCCACTGTTTTCAAATAGCAAAAAATATATGTTGTTTTCTACAGGGTTGTTAAAGAGTCAGTAGGGGGCCTTGTATAGAAACAATGCTGCTTATCCATGTACGTCCACAAGTCATTAAGTCAGTGAGCTTTAGTGTTTATCTGGTGTATTGCAAGAATTCAGGCTAGTAAACAGTGATTTCCATGACTATTCTTCATGTTTTGTTATGCAAGATATTGACCTGACACTTGACACCGCTATACTTTTATTATGGATCCTCCTATGAATGCCACTTTACCCAGATTTTACTTCTTCTGCAATGGCAACTCGGGTATATGACTGGGCTAAAGTATGGACATGGTTTTGACAAAAAAATCACAACATTTCACAATTTCACAGAAGCTTCTGAAATTCAATTTTAATTAATATGGTATGGTATGGTAAATTTTTATTCAGTAGGAAACTCAATTGAGTAAAGCTCATTTATAATTAGATCATTTCTTACAATAGATACAGTAACTACTTTTGCTATTTTAGAAGCTTGCACACACTAAAACAAGAATAAAAAAGAAAAGCATCTGTAACAGGAAGGGACACAGACATGTGTAGAGTGGTGCAATGCACTGGCTGTGGAACATTAGTCTTCTGAGAGGCATTCTGAAGACTGCATTGCTGCCCTATTTTCAGGCACCTCTCTGGTCTGAGAGAGAAGGTTGTTTGTCTCCATGCTGACCTGGCAGGATTCAGAAAACCTGTTCTCCCACCCAGGGATCACCCAGGCCACCAGCACTACCTCAGAGGTTGCCAAGAAAAAGGAGTGGTTGGACCACAGTGGGCTCAGGGAGGATGAGGGTGGTGGAACAGAGGTGCATCCCCCCAGTTATTCCTCTCCACAGTTCATTCACCACTCTGGTGGAGCATAGTTCCTATATGGAGGCACCCACAGTGAAGACCAAGGAGGATGCTGAGAACCTCCATAATGGAGACCCACAGGAGGGTGGCACATAACCCCACAGGGGAAGGAAACAACTCCTGGTGGGGGATTCAATTGTTAGGTGGTAGAACTGGGGAGGGAGGAGGAAAGGGAGGTAAGTTGCCTGCCTGGCACCATGGCTTGGAGGGACAGGAAATGAATCCTCTAGATGGTGGCAGCAGCTGCAAGAGGGAGTGAGCTGGATGTCATTATCCACCTTGGGATGAATGACCTACCTGAGAATGGGATTAGAGCAGTGCAACAGGAGTTTGTGGAGTTGGGGAGGGGCCTTAGACAAGTAGCACACACAGTAACTTTCTCAGAAGTGCTACCTGTCTATGGCATAGATGAGGCTAGAGTACTCTGCACCATGGGGTTCAATGACTGGTTGAAAAACTGATGCAGAGCTCAGGAATTTGGCTTCATTTGGGGACTGGGACTCCACCTGGAGCGATGCAGGCCTATAAAGGCACGATGGTCTGCATCTATCCAGGAGGGGAACCAGGATCCTATGTGATAGATTTAAATGCTTCATTGGCAAGCATTTAAACTAGCCAAGGGGGGAGGCACTGAAAAGGAGAAGGGAAATCCTAATCCTCCCCCAAAAAATCATGGTAATTAGTGAGGTAAACACCAAGATAGAGCAGTTGATAACGAGAAGGGCAGGGGTAAATGGAGAAAAAGACAAAGGCAGTAGGGACAGGGATGAGGCAAAAAGTAATAAAACCATAAAAAAATGGAGGGTAATGAATAGGTAAAAAGCTCCCTGAAATGGTGGCCTTGATGGAAGAGAGATGCCTGGATATTGTGGCAGTCACATAAACATGGTATACAGAGAACCATGACTGGGATGTCAACATACCAGGGTATACAATCTACAGGAGGTACAGGGAGGGAGGAAGAGGAGGAGGAGTAGCTCTCTATGTAAGGGAAGGGATCAAAGCAACAGAACTAAAGGGTAAACAGGGAGGAGAGGAGGCACTGTGGGTCACCCTGGAGACTCAAAATGGCTCCACAATCTGCACAGCGGTTGTATACGGACCCCTGCCTCAGGGGGAGGAAATGGACAAGAAAATGATAGAAAGCATCCTTGGGATGGCAGAGAAAGGGGAGATATTGCTGATGGGGGACCAGAATACGCCAGATGTTAACTGCAGCACCCTTGTGGCAGCTGCATCCAAGAGCAGGGCCATTCTTGATGCCCTACAGGGGGCATGCCTCAGACAGCTAGTTTTTGAACCCACTCAGGAGGGAACAATCTTAGACCTGGTACTCTCAAATGGGGATGGAGAGACGTTCTCCGATCTTGAAGTGGGTAGCCATCTGGGAACAAGCAACCACCAAACAGTGTGTTTACGATAAACTTAGCTGTAGGGTCAAGCCATACAAAGTGAAGGTACTGGACTTCAGGAGGGCTGATTTTTGTCAAAATGGGAGAGTGTCTCAAATAAGCACTAGCAAACAGGCAAGAAGGTGGGGTGGAGCAACAATGGGGAAACATCAAAACTGCCATCATAGAGGCAACAAGCCTTTGTGTGAAGCAAATAAACAAATCAAAATGAAAGAAAAAAAACACTATGGTTCTCAAAAGAAGTGGCGGGGAAGATAAGAGAGAAAAATATAGCATTCAGGAAGTATAAGGAAACACAGAAGAAGCAGGACAGAGAACTGCACCAGTTAAAGCAGAAGGAAGCAGGGAAGGCAGTCAGAAAAGCAAAGACCCAAACTGAGGAAAAGATAGCCAACTCAGTTAAGAAGGGGGATCAAACCTTTTATAGGTGCACTAGGGATAAAAGCAAGACTAAGGCAGGGATACAGAGGTTGAATAAAGAGGAAGCTGGTTGGGCAGAGAGTGACAGTGAAAAAGCAGGGATACTGAATGAATACTTCTGCTCAGTAATCACAATGGAAAAGCAGGGGGAGATACCTAATCCAGTCAATAGAAGTTAGGTGGTTTATATTAGTCCTTTCACAGAAGAAAGGGTTCTGAAAAAACTCTTAAAACTGAAAGTGGATAAAGCAATGGGGCCTGATGGGATTCACCCAAGAATTATAAAAGAACTAAGGGAAGAACTAGTAACTCCACTGACTACCCTTTTTAACAAATCATGGGAGGATGGTGTGGTACCTGAGGACTGGAGAAGGATGGATGTGATTCCCCTTCACAAAAGTGGGAGCAAGACAGAGGCAGAAAACTACAGATCTGTCAGTTTGACCTCAGTGGTAGGTAAAATGATGGAATCACTTCTGAAGGAAAGAATTGTTGAGTACCTAGAGGCCAGTGGGGCACAGAACCCAAGGCAGCATGGATTCACAGTAGGAAGGTCATGTCAGACAAATCTAATTGATTTCTTTGACTGGATGACCAAAATAGTAGACCAGGAAGGGGTTGTGGACATGGCCTACCTAGACTTTAGCAAGGCATTTGACACAGTCCTATACAAAAGATTAATAAGCAAATTAGCCAGTCTGGGAGTGTGTCCCAGGATGGTAACCTGAGTAAAACACTGGCTGGACAACAGGACACAGTGGGTAATAGCAAATGGAGTCCACAGTGAAGAAAGGGAGGTTACTAGTGGGGTACCGCAGGGTTCAGTACTGGGGCTGGTCCATTTTAATGTCTTTATAAGTGGCATTACAGATGGACTGGAAGGGAAAGTATGTCTCTCTGCAGATGACACAAAGATCTGTATCAGGGTTGTTACACAAGCTGGGGTGGAAAGGATGAAAGGGACTTGGCAAGGTTAGAGGAATGGTCAAATGAATGGACAGCTTAGATTCATTGTAAAGCAGTGCAAAGTAATGCACCTGGGAAACAAAAACCCAGGATAAGAGTACACAATGGGGCGGAGTGAGATACTGACAACAACAAAAATGGAAAGTGACATAGGGTAGTCATATCAGACAACCTAAGGTGGGCAACCAATGTGAGAAGGCAGTAAGGAGGGCTGAGGGGATACTGGGATGCATAGGGAGAAGCATCACCAGTAGAAAACAAGAAGTTGTTGGCCCTCTGTCCAGACAGTTGGTAAGACCACATCTGGAGTACTGTGTACAGTTCTGGAGACCCCATCTCTGCAAAGACATAGACAGGGTGGAGGCTGTCCAGAGCAGGGAAACCAAAATGGTGCAGGGTCTGCACCAGAAGACATATGAAGAAAGACTAAAGGAGCTTAAGATGTATAACCTTGAGGAAAAGAGGGAGTGGAGGGACATGACAGAAACTTTCAAATACCTCAAGGGAATCAACAAAGACTAAGAGAGTAGCATCTTTCAGAAAAAGAGATGTGCAAGAACAAGGGGACACAATTTGAAGTTAATGGGAGGATGGCTCGGAGCTAATGTGAGGAAGTATTTCTTCACATAGAGGGTTACAGATGCATGGAACGGCCTTCCTGAAGAGATTGTAAAGTCAAAAACAGTGGGGGAATTCAAGAATGCATGGGACAGACATAAGGCAATTCTAGTGGGGGTTAGGAGGAAGTAGGCTGTTGGTTAACTAAGATCCGTAATTTATCTGTTAGGTAAGGAAATGGGCAGACTAGGTGAGTGAAGCAGTCCTTATCTGCCATCAAATTCTATGTTCCTACGTTTCTATGTTAAGTGTTAAATGTTAAATGTTAAAAAACTATGTTTTTAATAATTTATAAGATTTAGGATGGATATATTTTGTATTAGTATATAGGCTTTTTTCAAAAGTTTGATATGTGATTTAATAGTGTTAGAATATGTTTTTTTAAATGATAAATTATGTACTGGCACTTTAAGAGGTTTTTGTTATTTAAATGGCACTATATGGTTAACTTGCTGTTCCTATGATTAAGCACCAGGGGGCATGAAATGCGTTAGGAACCACATTGTTTCATTTGGAAATAGCGTGGCTGGAAGCAGGGTGCAGGAATAAAATGAAGTACTTTTAGTACTTTACAGAGTTGTATCTGCTTCACTTTTTCCACTTATGGCTAATCCGAATTGATTCTACAGTGTGGAGAGAGGCAGTGGAAAGCTGGTGCTGGTAACCCTATATCTTATAAAACTGCTTAATAAATATGTAAAAGGAGGCTTCAACAAATTCCTCTGATAAAAAACATCTTTATTTTGCATGTTATAATTATTTCCAGCTATTCAAAAAAAGTAGGCAATCATTAAATACAAACACCTATCCCACTCCATAAACCCACAAGTGCACAGGTAATCTAATTATTAAATTTGCATATGCAAAAGAAACATATTTAAAAAGTGGAAATACACTCAGAAGCTGATGTTAACGCAGGCATGCATAACGTTGACAACTTTCTATAAAAATCCTAATAGTTACAAATGAAGCAGTACATAGATATATTTACATATGTGTGAATTTCATAAACATATGAACATATCCTTAAATATAATGAATTAGCTTGGTATCTGCCTTATAACTGCTAGATTACATTAGCCTATAGGTACATTACAAGCGAGTCCATAAAACAGCTTGGATTATAAACAGTTCACTTTGTACATCATATGCCCATACTTATTGATGCGTCAAAGGCAAATACTTTTTTTGACAAAGGCTATGAAATCCAATAAATCATAACAAACATCATGAACAAAAGAACCTATAGCATAATAGTTCAACCAGCACCAAATTCCATTGTCTTGAATAGACATTTTAAATAAATTTCTCTCAATAAAGCTTCTTCTGCTTTTAATATAGCAGTTCAGTTCAGATATGATTGACTACATTATCAGTATTGTTCACACTGAAGGAATATTGATTATGACCAATATTCTTTCTATTTCATTGTATTAAATGCCTAGGCGTAGTCTGTGTTTGACATCGGGGGGGGGCAGGGGCAGGGCTGAATAGTCTGTCAGGCTGCAGTTAGAATGATTAAAACGTAAAAAAAAAAGAAGCCTTGAACTTATTTTTAAACAGATGAATACAAGATAAAAAAGACTAAGAGATCACTTCAAAATTTGAAAATATAAAGCAGCAAGGCAAGCTGAGGCTGAATTCAGCCCCAGACAGTCAGACACCGTGTCTGCATGCTGGGCTTGATTTATAAAATATATAATCGATAATATTATATTTAGTTTTTTTAATTCAAAATCAATAAATCTGATTAGGTTTTCTAATTATATGGTAGCAGTTCACAGGTGACAAGTTAAAATGTGATTTGAAGTTGAATATGAATTGAATGAAAAAATCAGATAGTTAAGAAAGACTGACTCGGGAGTTACGTGATGCGTCGTAGAGAGTAGCAGCATTGCTGCGAGCTCTGTCCCTCTCGATCCAACAAACTTGCGAATAGCCACCAAACTAATTAGCAAAGTAATTTTATTTCGCTACACTGACTAGCAAGCGTCTCCTCTGCCTACCTGTGAGTAGTTGCAACGTTATGTCTAACTCGAAGGAGATGGAGGAGCCAGTCCAGGAACTCGAGGCCAAGCGGCCCCGCCAAAGCTCTTCTCCCATGACATCAGAGGAAGAATTGACACCCACCCGGGTCTACTCAGAGCTTTCTACCATCAAAGAAGCTCTTTTTAAATTGATTGAAGAAGTCGCGGACTTCAAACTGGCGTTGACTCAGTTGGCTCATTGTGTAACTGACGCAGAAGCGAGGATAGCCTCCGTGGAGAGGAAACTTGAAAAAACTGACCCCACTCTGGCTGACTGTAAAAAATCCATTACAAAACTGGAAGACCGCTTGGAAGACTTGGAGGGGAGGAACAGACAAAACAATCTAGTCCTACTGGGACTCCCCGAGGGGGACGAAGGCCCGAACACGATATTGTTTCTGCAAAAATTCCTAAAACAGACGGTAGGCCCCTCTCCAAATGGCCCAGAGTATATAATCGAAAGAGGCCATCGGTCTCTGCGTGCTAAACCGCCGGCATCGGATCCTCCCAGGCCAGTCACATTCAAGCTTCTTAACTATCTGGATCGCAACTTTATCTTTAAAGAATCTAGGAAACTCTCAGCGATTCTGTGGGAAGGAAAGAAACTCAGACTCGTCCCGGACCTAACAGTGAAGACGCGCCTGCTCAGGGTGAGCTTTCGCCCCATCATGTCTAAGTTGTGGGCTGCCGGTATCAAGCATCGCATTTTATACCCTGCACATCTAGAGGTAACTTCGCGGGAGGGATCCAAACGCTTCGACTCGCCTGATGAAGCTCTGAAGTTTCTGAGGAAATGCTACCCTGATCTCTTCTCTAGAGGTTGAAGATGCATTTTACTGAATGTTGTAAGGAGCTTATTCTGTGACTTTGATAAGGGACTTGGGTTTATGCAATCGCTACCAGTTCATGAAGTGGCTTCGTGCTTTTGAGGGGGATTTACTTGTTGTATACTTAACCAAGCTAATTTTGACTATATCAGGCTTCGTGTTAACCTGTTTTCCCTACTTCCTTTTTTTTTTTACAGTAGTACTTCTACTTTGCTAAGGACTTTCGTTTGCTTGCCTGAGGTTGGCCATTCTCTATTTTATCTGCTAGAGGGAGCCCCGACTCTACATTTGGATGGTTAAATGCAGCATCTATCTTAACTCTTTGTTTCCATTCTTCCCTATTAAGGTTAAGCGGGTTAAGCTCAACACTGCAGCCTAGATCTGAGTCGGGGTCACCCCCAGGCAGTCAGAGGCCTAAACTGTACCATGTTCCCTGTGTTTCTAACCCTAGTGGACTGCGCCTTATATAGGCTAACTTTGTAGGAGCCTACTCTATTTTTTTAACCTTGCTTTAATACCCAAATTTGCTCTTGGCCCCTGGTTGACTCTCCAGTTGTTATTTTTCTACAAATGGGTTTCAATCATTAACCAGTTTGTAGAAGTGGGGTTGTTTCTTAGTTTTATCTAGGGTGGTGTGTAGCTCCTGTCTATATTTCAGGGGTAATTCATTATTTAAGTCAGGATGATCACAAGGTCAGTCTTCTACTAATAGACATGTACCCTTTTATTTTTTTTCCTTTTTTCTCTATATTCAGCATATGCTAGCAATGATTTACTGCTCTCACATGCACAGCAGTTAGCTTCTGCCAACATGGCTACTAGCTTATGGGAAAGTTATGGGAATTAAATGAGTGAGATACCAAATGTATAGTATGTGGAAGTCAAATTATAACATAGTTGGGATTTAATTGTGAGCATTCGCAAGCTCCTTACAGCTGACTGTCTCCTTTTATGTTTGGATTGGGAGGGGGGGTGGAGCTCACTTTCTAGTGCACACCGTGGGCCAGATGGATAGGAGTAGGCCTCGGGCCAGGTTATTCAGCAGGTTTGTTAGGGGTAGGAGTTTTTTTTTGTGAGGGTGGGTTTGGGGGTGGATTAATCGAAGAGTTATGTTTTTTTTTCTGTTTGGGGGCAGCAACTTCTATCCTTTCCTACGGGGTTAATGTTGACACTTGTATGGTTAACGGTTTAAATATCCTTTCCTGGAATGTAAAAGGAGGGAGAGACAATAAAAAGAAATATATCATCTTAAACCACCTTGCTAAATTTGATCCTTCAATCGTGTTTCTGCAGGAAACCCATTTGCTATGCGAACAACTACATTACTTCCAAAAAAGATGGTCTGGTCAGGTTTTTGGTTCAGGATTCACATCTAATAAATGGGGAGTAGCTTTACAGGTGGCTAAAGGAATCCCACTTATACCAAAGGAAGTCATCTCTGATCCGGAAGGCAGGTTTATTTTTGTGGTAGGCTTAATGTTGGGTTCCATTTATGGACCAAATTTAGAATCACCATCCTTTTTTACACACCTGGCTATGGTTTTGGCCCCTTTTTTAAATTTACCCATACTTTTGGGTGGCGATTGGAATCTGGTACAGTCTAACCGCTTGGACCGCACTTATCATAAAGGAACCAAAAGTTCCACCTCGTAGAGGGCTCTGTTACAATTGATAACGTCATTGGGCCTTTTAGATCCATGGAGAATAAGTAATGCTTCAAGTAAGGAATTCACATTTTTTTCCCCAGTCCACAAGAGCTATTCTCATCTTGACTATTTTTTGATTAGCCAGCAGTTACTACCTTACATAGTTGAAGACAACATTTTAGCCCAAGTAATTTCTGATCACTCTCCTATCATGTTGCAGTGCTTGTTGCCAAATATTTTAATAAGATCCCATTCTTGGGCTCTTAATAGCAAATTATTGTCTGACAGTCAAATAGTGGTGCATTTCCAAGATTTCCCATCAAATTCCATTGCCACTAATTGGGGCTCGATCACTGCAACGGACCGGACTTGGGCTGCATTGAAAGTCACTTGGAGAGGTGAACTTATCCATATAGCATCGGTGCGGAAAAAGAAAAAAAATAACTTCTTAACTAGCTGTCTAAATAAAATTAAGGCCTTGGATAGTAAAGAGGTCGGTACACTTTCCCAACCACAAGAACAAGAGCTCTCTACTCTTAGAGCCATGTATGCTAGTGTTCTCAGGGAATCTGTTGAGAGATCAGCTTCTGTATTAGAAGCCTCATATATTGGCCAAGGCAGCAAAGCGGGAAAGCTTCTAGCTTGGCAATTGAAACAGCACTCGTCTGCTAAATGGGTAGCAGCCTTAAGGCATCCTCATACGAATGCTTTGGTCTCAGACCCAGAAGGAATATTAGCACTGTTTTATGACTACTATAAAACATTATACTCTAGAGAGTCCAGTATTCCGGAACATGACAACAAAATGTGGGCTTTCCTAGGTAAGATTCCTTTCCCGACTTTGTCAGAGGAATTTAAACTATTGCTGGAGGCTCCCATCATAAGTGAGGAAATATCTAAAACTATTGACTCTCTAAAGCCAGACAAAGCATTGGGTCCTGATGGCTTTACGGGCCTTTTCTACAAAACTTTTAAAAAATGGCTAATACCTTTGCTACTCCAAGTATAAGCGTGTTGTCACTCCCATGGGGTTAGTGATCACACCCTGTTTGAAGCAAGAATAATTCTTTTGCCTAAGCTGGGGAAAACTCCGTCTGAAGTGGGCAACTACAGGCCCATCTCCCTCCTTAATATAGATGTTAAAATATACACCAAAAGTCTGGCTAAAAGATTAGGACTAGTATGGGAAGGGTTACTCAGCCCAGAACAAGCTGGGTTTGTGGCTGGGCGTTCCTCCGCAGATCATTTCAGGAAGTTATTTTACTTAATCTCCACAGCCGGGGTTCCGGAGCTAGAAGCATCTCTGGTATCCTTAGATGTGGAAAAAGCGTTAAATAGAGTAGAATGGTGTTTTATGTTTGCAGTATTGCGTAAATTTGGTATTCCCCAATGTTTCATAGATTACATCTGAGTTCTTTATTCAGGCCCATCAGCCAGAATCCAATGCAACAATCTTATCTCGGTCGTTTTTCCCCTTTTCCGCAGTACTCGTCAGGGCTGCTCTCTCTCTCTGTTTCTCTTCAATCTGTATATTGAGCCCCTGATAAGGGCCCTGAAGTTGGATAACCAAATACAGGGAATTCATGTTGGCAAGCTCGAATGCAAAATATCAGCCTTTGCAGACGACCTGCTTATACATATAGAAAACAGCAGAAAATCCCTACCTCAATTACTTCAGATCATTTCTTGTTTCAGTGTTTTTTCAGGTTACAAACTAAACAGGAACAAAACTAATGTGTATCCTTTATCTCCTCTCCTACCGAAAGACTGGTGTTCCTCCTTGGGCCTACAGTGGCAGGGAAACTCCCTGGTTTATTTGGGTATTAGAATCTCGAAAGACCTTGCCAACCTGGAGAATCTTAATCTAAGCCCTCTGTTCAAAACTATCAAGGAGGACTTAGAGAGATGGAACAAATTACCCTTATCCTTCTGGGGTACAGCAAATACCTTAAAAATGGTGGTTTTACCTAAAATTTTCTACCCCCTTTTTAATCTCAACATCTATCTGCTTAAGTCCTTCTTCAAGCCACTTTACAGATGCTGTTCAGATTTTCTGTGGAAAGGCAAAGCACCACGTCAGGCATATGCAAAACTTACCCAGCCTAGGAAACTAGGTAGGGCTGCAGTTGCCTGACTTCTTTGTTTATTACTTAGCTATTCATGCTACGAGATTCTCGCAATGGGTGGCCACAGCTGAAGCAACCCCAAATTCTTTCCCCTGGCTAATCTTAGATCGCTCCTCAATCGACAATCTCAAGTTAGACTTGGAATCTCTCCTATATACCCCCTGGTCTAAAGTTCCCCTAAAAATAAAAAAACACTCCATTAGGTTGGGACATGAAGGCCTTACACCAGCTCTATTCGCTGCTCCATAAACCTTACTTAAGAGACCTGACGCAACCTCTGCTAAAGAACCCAAACTTACAAATAGGGAATCGCCCAATCAATCGTTTTATAGGTAAATATTCCCCCAAAGTTCGACTGGCAGACTTTGTTTCGGCTAATTCATTGATCCCGGTACCTGCACTTGTCAACAAATTCGGGGTGAGTCATAACAACCTATTACGACTGTACCAGATTCGTCAAAGTGTACGCCTTTTCTTAGGGAAAGGTCCATGGACGGATGGAGCTGGAATCATATTAAAAAAAATGAAGGAATTAGCAGACAGGCGTAAAGCAATTTCTAAGACTTATAAGTTAATTTTGTCAGAAATAATGCACAATTACACCCCCATAGCTCATTATTGGGAGTCCAATTTTGCTAAGAGATGGCCGGCCGAAATTTGGGAAAGAATTTGGTTAGACTCACATGCTTGTGTTAAACAAGATAGACTTAGAAATATCCAATTCAACATCCTACATAACCTTTATTTTTCTCCTGCCAAACTATCCCGGATATACAGGTCTTCCTCTTCCGCTTGTGTGGACTGTGGAGACCCCTTTGCCACTTTCCATCACAAACTTTGGGCTTGTCCAAAAGTTGCTAAATTCTGGGACTCAGTCAAGCAGTGGGTGGGCCCCTTTTGTAATATTTCAGCCTTTTGTAATGAAAATGTTTGCTTATTAGGGATGTATGCTCAAATCCCAACTTGGACTCAAAAGTGGCAGATGGCAATGGTAGCTCTCGTCACCAAGCTGGTGATCCTCCGGCACTGGCAAGGCAGTTGGGAACCCTTGTACAGAGAATGGTGGGATGACATTTTAAATGCTCTAAATGCCGAAAGGTTTGTCACCAATCTCTTTAATTCTGCCGAAAAATTTCATAAGTGCTGGGGTGGATTTTTTATACACCTAAAAGACAAGTATGGTTACTAGGGGGGAGAGAGCCTTGAACGCTTTTATCATGGGCCCCCAAGGAACCTGGTTATTAAAGTCCCTGGTTGCTCGTCCTTGTCCCTCCCTTCCCCTTGGGGTAGGCAAGGATTCTGAAATGGAGTCAGTAGAAAGGGTATCTTTCCATGTCTCCTTTCTGAAGAAGAATCTCTCCCCTCTCTTAGCACCCCCTTTTTTCTTTGTTTATTTTTTCTAATGGTGTTTTCTTCCTTGTCTCCCCCTCCTTCAAGATGTAATTCTAACGCTGAACTATGGTTTTTCCCTTTTTTTTTCTTTTTTTGCTAGGTTAACCTAAGCTATACTATTTTAAACCCTACAAGGAAAGTAAATTATTTGTAAGTTCCAAGTTTTTGCTGCCATGTTAGGGGTGGGTTGAGGGGTGGGATTGGGTGTTTTTTTTTTATTTTTCACTTTCCTTTAGATAATGTCATATATAATTGTTGACTTCCATGATTTGTTTACGGGGTTTGTTTTATTTGTATGGTTTTGTACTATGCGTCTGAAAACTAAAATAAAGTTATTTGCAAAAAAAAAAAAAGAAAGACTGACTCAAGAGTAAAATTGATAAAGATATTTGCAAAAACAGTCAGCAACAAGCTGAGTTCCCAGCCTCCCCCTGTCCCTCCCCCCCCAACACACACAAGGCCACATCATGTCTGCAAAATGGGCTGAGTTTGTAAATATATATTTTGTTTTTTTTGGGGTGGAGTTTGACAAACTGATATGTTTTCTAGGTGCACACATGCTATAAAATCACAGAAGGATTGTGATAAATGACTGGTCAACACCCCGGTCTTAGTCTTCCACTCTACCACACACAGAACAGAAGCAGAACCTCTCTTCTAATCAATGCCACATGAGACAACTGCTGGCAAGGACAGAAGGGACATTACTTACAGTTATGATGTGAGACCCTCATTGGCAGTTCCATTCTGCCTATCAACAGTGTGCCCTGGTATTGGAACTCTCTTTCATGGCGAAGTCCTGAGGAGGAGGAGGAGGAGGAATGAGTAGAACAGACATCATATGATGTAAGTGGGAGCCCTGAAACCAATCATGATTTACATCAGGATATGCTGGGCTCCCACTTACATTTAAACAGATGCACAGCCATACTGTAGTCTGTCCTGGTGGCGCTAATGGACATGTGCACAAGCAGTCCACAGACACTTCCATGTGCACTCTCATGCTAGATAGTAGTGGGCACAGAAATTTCTTAGGGGTGCAGTGAGCATGGCAAAAAAGGAAGACAGCAAATTTGAATAAAACAAGTTGTGTGTGTGTGTGTGTGAGTAGTATTTGGGGGGGGCGCAACGCCCCCACCCCCCACAATCTCTGTCCATGCTTAAACTGACCTATGAGGCTGCTTCATTCAAAATTCTAGCTGCTTTCATGTTGACATTTCAGTTGATTAATTTCTTGAATGGCAGTAACACAATGGAATGCGTAATAATATTTCAAGCAAATACCTACAGAACATAAAGCAGACGCATGTGGCAATAAATATATAAGCCAAAAACATCATAAATACAGCTTAAAATCCAATATATTATTTAAACCAAACAGTTTGAGAGATTGTAAACGCCAAATCCATAATGATTCTTTTTGCAGCAGTTGTGTGAAATTATTATATCCCCTTCTAGTACTAAATTACGGATACATTCTAATCCAGTGAACTTCAACCCACTGGGGTCACTATTATGCAGTTCCTTAAAGTGCATGCCTATGGGGCTATTTACATTAACATTTGTAGTATTTCTAACATGTTTTTGGACTCTTTTTGTAAGTGAACACATGGTACCTCCAATATATATCATGTCATAAGAATATTTAAGACAGTATCTCACATTGCTAGTGTCAGAAGTTATGCATTCTTTGATTTCATATTATATTTTATATGAAGTATCCAGGGGAGTTAAAAAGATGAGAGAGGACCTTAAAAAATTGGAGGAATGGTCTGGAGCACGGAAGATGTGATTTATTGCAAAAAAAAGGGCATGATCACGTATATAGGGCACAAGACCCCAAGGGCAACTTACAAATTATGAGGGGAGGTACCAACAGTGACAAAGTAGGAATGAGACCCAGGAGTTATACTGGATAAATAGAAAGAGGCTAGGCAGTGTGGCAATGTGGCAAGGTGGAGGGAAGGGTAGCCGGATGCTTGGATGCATAAGGAGAGGTATCACAAATAGAAGGAGGGAGGTTATTTTGCTCCTGTATAAGACATTGGTGAGACCACACCTGGAGTACGGCATCCAGTTCTGGAGGCCCTATCTGAGATAGGACATAGACAGGGTGGAGGCAGTGCAGAGAAGAGCAACTAAAATGTGCAGGGCCTGCAGAAGAAGACCTATGAGGAAAGACTGAAAGAA
Source organism: Neoceratodus forsteri (assembly GCA_016271365.2). Classification (NCBI taxonomy): domain Eukaryota; kingdom Metazoa; phylum Chordata; order Ceratodontiformes; family Ceratodontidae; genus Neoceratodus; species Neoceratodus forsteri. The sequence goes on along the minus strand of CM028136.1, from coordinate 117,118,094 downwards.
TTAAATATGTATTCCCTGGAGGTAAGGAGGGAGAGGTGGGACATGATAGAGAAATACAGATACCTCACTGGCATAAACAGAGTGCAGGAAGGGAGCATCTTCCAAAGTAAGAGATGATCCAATACAAGCAGGCACAGTATGAAGTTGGAGGGGGAACATCTCAGGGGTAACATGAGAAAATTTGTTTTTAAAGCGATGGTGATGGACACTTGGAATGACCTACCAGAGGATGTGGTAGGGGCTAAAATGGCCAAAGATTCAAGAAGCAGTGGGACAGACACAAGAGTATCCTGGAGGTAAGGGGGGGTGCTTTGGAGTTCAGTTTGTGCATCAGACCTCATAATAGGTAGGATTATTGTAAATAGAGCAGACTGGGTGGGCCAAGAAATTTTTATCTGCCATCAGCTTCCCTGTATCTATGTATGTAGTTCTGCTTTGAAGAACTGAACTGTGCTAACTTTTGCAACCTCACCAGGGAGACTGTTCCACATGTTTTTTAATTTTTTTTATTTTAGTCTTTGGTAACCGGGTAAGGCCCACTAGGCACACATGCCTGTTTTCAGGGGCAACCTGGGAGCAATGGACGGTTAAGTGACTTGCTCAGAGTCACAGAGTATGCAAGTGGAGGTTGTGAAAATCAAACTCAGGTCTGCTCTGCTAGATGTATCAAGCTTGTTCACAGCTTGTTCCTCTAACCTCAAGGCTATACTGCCAGCTCATACTGCCATGTTAACCATTCTCTTTGTTCCGTACAGTGGCAGACAGTGTCAAGATGCACTACAGCTGTAGAAGTCGATTCAGCAGATTTCCTTAAATTCTCTGGAAATATCCAGAAAATAAAAAACATATGTGACTGCCAGGACTGCAGGAAATCTAAAAAAAATCTTAGAACACTCCAGAGGTTTTAGAAGATAACTTGCCAAATTAACTGCTACTACTGTCCATATCTGGATATATCGGGAATTATGAACTGTATTAAAACAATTTAAGAAAGCTGACTAGGGCAGAGGTCACTGAATCCATGACTGTATCTGAAAACATATGCATGGCTCTAAAAAAGCTCCAGCCACCAGCCTCCATACTCACCACATACTCGTATTCATCCGCTTACCCCTGTATTCTCCAAACATCAAAACCTTCTGTCCCTGCTCATAATTGCACTGTTGTGTGCACCTTCACAATGTGAGTGACTCTCTATCTTTTTTCTCAGACCTCTGAGGCACACGCTTGGCCACCCATTTTGTATACACTATTACACTTTCTATTTGGACCAAACATTCCCCCATCATCAGCCACTCCTGTTCATCTCCAACAGTGCACTCGTGCTTGCTGTGAAATGACTTTTTTAACTGCTATAATCCAAACATAATCAGTTTCTGAGTTCAAGCTGATATCTAAAAACTAGTTTATTGTTTGAAATGAATTTTGTTTAGCAGGCAACTGCTTTTCAAAAACTAAAGCCGTGACTCTGAGCATGTGCATCTGTGGTGGACACTGATGCACATGCTTGGAATCATGGTTTTAGTTTTCAGAAGTGGTTTCCAGCTAAAATAACCCTCACTTCAAAGAATAAACTAGTTTCTCAAGATCATGGTGAAATCAGAAACTGATTTTTATGTTCAGATTAAAAAAAGTAATTTCACAGCATGCACGACCGCCATTCCTATTCAGGGATGCAAAACCCTCACCCTCCAAATAAGCAACTATAAATAAAATAAAAAGCACACAAAAAATATTTCAAGTACATATAGCCTGGTTCCTCATAATACTACGAAAGTATTACAACAACTCTACTACTGCCCACAGCAAAAACTAAATGGTCTATATTCTATTATTATGAACTGGCCATCATAAATAGACGATTCTGATTGGCTGAGAGGTCTTTGAAGCTTTGATGATATCGGGCTACATCATCACGGCTTCAAAAAGCCTCCCGTTACCAGCCTACTCACTTCTCATTTTTGGAAAATTCCTCCAACAGCAATGGCAGGGCTTAACTTAAAATGCAAATCACAGCCTAATGTGACAACAGCAGCATGTGCACGACCCCCCCCCCCAACAACACAACCTCTGCTCGCAGGAAAATTTACTGAAACAAAAAAAAAACAGTCGGTCACTCAAAACAACAGCTGACGACCACCACACTAACCTCACATCATTGACCTGCCCACTCCACTCACTGCTCGGGTCACATACCACTTTTCTGTTTCACATGCAGTAGAACTAATGCATCATGAACCTGCCTGCTACTTGTGGCAGATACCACATTCCCCCATTTAACTCACAGTACAACAGCTGCCCCTCTTCAGTCCAGCGTTACCTGTATGAAACACGGCTAGGCCAGTATTTTTCACTCTGCCCCATGAGACTCAGGATAGCGAGTGGTGACTTGCTAAATACAAATTTAAATCTAAAATCGACGGAGCAATGTACGGGTAAACTCTGACAGGGCAATGAGGTGGAGGGGGAGGATGATCTATGATAGACAAGAAAGAGCACTACAGCATGTACATGAGGAGCAACAACTAGCAGCACCACCTACTGGAGACAAACTCCAGACCTCCTTTACACAAATACAGGTTACTCACCTGTAACAGAAGTTCTAGGAATGGTATATTTTGTTCATCCACACTGTCTGGCAGGTTCATTGCCACTTTAAATCTTGCAGGAAGGTCTTCAAGCTGGCTCCTCCCACCCACCCGGGTGGTAAAACTCTTGGCTCCACCCCATGAAGCCAGATCTAGCCCGCTGGAAGCCAGGTTGTGCGTCGAAGCCTAGGAGGCCGGGTGGGTCATGTGGATGAACAACATATACCACTCCTAGAACTCCTGTTATAGGTGAGTAACCTGTATTTCTAGGGACATGGATATGTTGTTCATCCACACTGTCTGGCAGACTCCTAGCAGTTCTTCTGGAGGAGGGAAGCAAGGTGCACACCCCCTACTTGGGGAATAAAGACTGGAGAACTGAGGTCCCAAAACCAGCATCCCGGTGTGACTCAAGGTCAATGGGGTAGTGGGTAATGAAGGTGTGTACTGACTTCCAGGTAGCAGCCCTGCAGATTTTCTGGATAGGGACATCCCTGGAAGCAGCCACCAGAGCAGCGGTATGGCGGGTGGAATGAGCTCTTATCCCTTTGGGAGGCTCCATGCCCGCCAACCTATAGTAGAGATCTATGCAGGAGGTGACCCACCGACCTATCGTCCGCTTGGCTGCAGGTCTGCCAGGTGCGGCTTCAGAGTAGGTGAAAAAACAGCTAGCAAACCTCTCCCCTGAGCTTCAGCCATCTGCTTCTTATAGTAAGAGAGCGCTCTTCTAGTGTCCAAAGTATGGAGCCTATATTCGGCCTCCGAGGTGCGATTGGGGTAGAACACTGGCAGAGTCAACACCTGGTTAAGATGAAACTCCGACATCACCTTCGGAAGGAATTTCGGGTGGGGGCACAGGACAATCTTGTCCCTGTGGAAGACCAGATAAGGAGACTCAATGGAAAGTGCCTGGAGCTCTCCCATCCTTCTGGCTGATGTGATAGCCACCAAGAAGGCGGTCTTCCATGACAGGTGAGAGATGTCACACCTGTGCATCGGTTCGAATGGCTTGCCCATGAGCTTAGCCAGTACCAGCAGTAGATCCCACAGAGGTGGAGGTTCTCGCACCGGAGGGGGGATATGTGATCAAGACCTTTGAAAAAGCGCCCGACCACCTTCTCCTGGACCACCGACTGCTTCCCGGCCCGCACCTGGTAAGCAGAGATGGCTGCCAGGTGCACCTTAAGGGTCATCGACCGAAGCCCTAGCTGAGAAAGGGACCACAGGTAGTCCAGAATGTGTGCCAAGGAACAGGATGAAGGGTCCAGCCCCTTGCTCTGACACCAAATGGAGAATGTCTTCTATTTAAAGTCATAGCATTTCCTGTTTGACTCCTTACGGGAAGCCTCAACAACTTTGAGGACCTTGTCGGGAAGATCCAAGGTCTGGAACTCTAGCCACTCAGGAACAAGGCTGTCAGGTGCAGGGATTGAAGGTCCAGGTGGAATACCTTCCCCTGGGTGACTAAGATCAGGTCCAGGTGGGCTGGAAGCCACTTCAGGAGCCTGGAGCTGAGGCTGAGGAGATATGGATGCCAGAACTGGTGGGGCCAGTCTGGGGCTACCAGAATCACATGCGCCTTGTCCCTCCTCACTTTGAGAAGCACCTTGTGGATCAAGGGAAATCTGGGAAAGGTATAGAAGAGGCCCGGGGTCCATGGCCTCGATAAGGCATCCCCCTGCAGCGAGCTGTGCTGAGGTGGGCAGGCATGAAACAGCCTCAGCTTTGCATTCTCCCTGGAGGCAAATAGGTCCACCTGAGGTATACCCCAGTGGGAGAACAGATCTTGTACTACCTCCAGCAGGAGATACCACTCGTGGAACGCAGCTTCTCTCTGGCTTAGGGCATCGGCCAGAATGTTGGAAGCTCCTGCCACATGGATGGCAAGGAGATCCACCTCCAGGCTGTGCACGAGGGACCAAGTGCAGAGAGTTTCCCTGAACAGAGGCATGGAGCGCATCCCACCCTGGCGGTTTAGGTAGTACATGGACGTGGTATTGTCCATCTGGACCTGGACCAATTGACCCCGTACAAATGGAGCGAAGGCGGTAAGGGCTAGATGAGTTGCTCAAAGCTCCAGCAGGTTAATGTGGCATCGGGACTCCCGAAGGGACTAGAGGCCGTGCGCTCTGTGCTTCCCCAGATGGGCACTCCAACCCATCAGAGAGGTGTCAGTCGATAGAGAGACCATCGGCTCGGGGTGGACAAATGGGATGCCCTCCTGCAGATGAGCTGGAATGATCCACTACTGGAGAGTATTCCACATCTCCTGGGTCACTGTCACTGGCTGATCCAAAGGACCGGAGCGCTGTGACCATTGGCTGGCCAGTCCCCATTGTACGGGATGCATGTGCCAACGGGCCCAACAGACCACGCTGGTGCAGGCTGCCATGAGGCCCAGGAGGCACAGGAAGTCCCGGGCAGGGTGCAATTGTACAACTTGAAATGATTGGGCAAAGGAGGAAAGAACCTCAGCCCTGTCCACCGGGAGCCATGCTCTGGCTCACAGAGAGTTGAGCTCTGCCCCAATGAATTGGATCACCTGCTTTGGCATGAGTTCTGACTTGGCCTCATTGATAAGGAGGCCAACTTGAGAGCAAACCTGGAGGGCCAGATCCCTGGACCGCTTCCCCTCCGCTCTGGAGGAGGCCGCAATCAGCCAGTCGTCTAGGTAGGGGTACACCCAAACCCTTCAGCACCGCAGGAATGCTGTCACCACTGCCATGAATTTGGTGAAGACCCTGGGAGCTAGAGAAAGGCCAAAGGGCATGGCAAAGAACTCATAGAGGGAACCCTCTTCTCTGAAGTGGAGGAATCGCTGGTGGGATGGATGGATTGGGACATGAAAGAACACATCCTGGAGGTCCAGAGAACAGAACCACATGCCTCATTCCAAGGATGGAATGATCTGAGCCAGAGTAACCATCCTGAAGGTTCAAGACCTTGGGAACCTGTTCAAGTCATACAGGTCTAGAATGGGGCACCAGCCCCCCCGTCCATTTCGGGACCAGGAAGTACCTGGACATAAACCCTGGGTCTGGTGGAGGATCCACCACCTTTCTGATCACCTCCTTCTGGAGGAGCAGGGCAATGTCAGATCGATGGGATGACAGAGAGGCTGCAGACCCCGTAACCCCCCCATGGGGCAATGGCTGGGAAGGGCGAGGCCTGCTCAAACTCCAGAGGCAGACCATTTCCTACCACCTCCAACACCCAATGGTCCATGGTAATAGCGGACCAGGTGGAAAGAAAGTGGCGGAGCTGTTCTCCCATGGAGGAACCCAGGGGAAAGTGACACAGCTGGGGGCAACACACCTCAACCCATCACTGGGCAGGCTTGGAGGATGGACGGGCCGAGGGACCTCCTGGGTCTTTTCCGCCCAGCTTCCTGCTGGAGGAAGCTGCAGGCTTGGCTTTGGGGTGCCAAGTGCGAGCCTGCTGGCCCTGATGCTGATGTTGCTGCACTGGACGTGCCTCAGGAGCAGAAGGGAGAAAGGACTTAAGCTGCTGTTGGCGGCCTTTGTCCTTCTGGGCAGACATGACTGAGTCCAAGGTGGCATTGGACTTCTTAATTCTCTGGAGGTGGCCTTCCACCCCAGGCCCGAACAAGTCAGTACCCAGGAAAGGGACGTCTGCCAACTTGTGCTGGGTATCCGCCGTGAAGGTGGAGATCTGCAGCCAAGCTCTGCAGCACATGGCCACTGTGGCCACTACTGACCGGGCACAGGAGTCTCCAATATCGAGAGCCATTTGGAGCTGCTGTTTTGCCACTGCCCTTCCATGATCCCACACCTGCTTAACCATAGTCTGCAGATCAGCCAGGAGATGAGGGATCACCTCATCCAGGGAGCCCATAAGGACGTGGGAGAAGTGCACCATCAGTGAGGCTGAAATGGCCTGATGGAGGCTGAGGGACGATGCAGCATACACTTTACACCCGGCATAGTCCAGCTTTTTGGACTCTTTGTCGGGGGGCTTGTTCACATCCCTGGCATTCCCGGAATGCCAGAAAAAGCTGTCAGTAACCAACCTCTCCATAGAGGGGTGCTCTGAGAAACTGGACGGTGACCCAGTAGGGACCGTATACTTCCTGGCCATCCTGGCTGAAGGAGCAGGACAAGAAGCTAGCCACTGCCATAACTCCAAGGCTGGGCCAACAATGGCTTCAGCCACTGGAAAGGCCTCCATGGGAGAATCCCCTTGGTACAGTATCTCCATGAGGGGATACTTGGCCCACTTGGATACGGGCTCAAGCTGCATCCTGGTGGACTCTGAGATGAGCTGAAGCAGACCCATGAACGATGATGGGCTCTCATCCATCGACTGTCCCCCAGAGGACTCCAGGTCAATGGGCCTGGAGAACAGGGAAGAGTTATCGTCAGACTCTGAGGAGTCTGTGAACAGCTGCCTAGGTCCTGAGCCACCCTCCACCTGCCAAGGATGGTTTGGAGTGAGGGTGACTGACAACCAGTGGGGCAGTCCCTGACCTGACCGAGAATCCTTGATCGGAGCCCCCGATTTCAGTTGTGGAGGCCGGGGTTCCACCACAATCAGTGGGGCAGCTGGTTTTGGCTGAACAACCAGCACTGGTTTGGGCACCTCGACCACCACGAGGAGTTGTTTCGGCCTTTCGGGTGACAGCCACTTAATGGCCAGGGAAGGCGACAGCGTCGGCTTGTTCCCAGTCAGAAGGAGCTGCTGTCATGTTAAGTCCTCATAGCATCGACGCAATTTGCACTGAAGCCTCTGCTCCAAGGAGGAGGAAGACGAGGATGAGCGGTGCCACTGCTTTCCTCAGTGCTGAGACCGAGAGTGCCGGTGCCAGTGGGATTGGCTGGACCGAGAAGAGGTCAGAGACCGAGACCATCGGTGTTTCTGATGGTGGGTCTGGGAGGGAGCGGGGGAACCCATTCCTCCCTTGGCCCAGGAGCCTTAACCAGGGAGTCCGGCACAGAAGGTGCAGGTAAGTCCTCGGTTTCCTCTGGGGGAACCGGTGAAGAAGAGTTGTTGGCTTCTCCAGTCGACAGCCCATCTGACGGGTAGAGAAAAATCTCGACCACGTCGACAGGTGTCTTGGCCGGCTGACCTGACGGGGACACTGGGAAGCCAGTGGCCTTAGCTGCAACCTTGACCGAAGTCGAGTGTCGACTGTCCGGGGAAGGGGACCTCGCCCTCTCCCACAAACGTCGATGGTGGGACTTACTCTTCAAGTTCTTCTTCTTAGATGGAGAGGAGTGTCCCGAAGGCCCCTCACCTTTGGTGGAGAGGCATTGTCAAAGCTCCTTAAAAGAAGCTGTATAGGAGGATCCCAAGGAGAGCGGGATATATGCCGCGACCGAGGATGACAAAGATGAGGCCTGGGCCGCCTCCTCCTTGAGGGTGATCATCTGCTCGAGTTGCTCAGCTGAGCCAGCCACCACGGAAACCGCCCAACGGGCCTTCTTGGACTTCACCAGCAGATAATGTTTCTCGGGGTGCCCAAGTTGGATCCGGGCAGTTTGGTCTTCGAGGACGCTTGCCGAAAAAGACTTGCACAACTGGCAGGCCTGCAGATTGTGGTCAGGCCCAAGGCAGTAGATGCACGTGGAGTGCGGATCGGTCCTAGACATCTTCTGCCCGCATGGGCACCGCCGAAAACCGGGAGTCAATTTTTCCATTGCAGCCGCGAAGGAAGAAGCAGACTGAAATCTAGAAAACTTTAAAATTATTTTTGGGTGAGCTGAAGAGTTTAGATCCAATCTAAATGCAGAGCGCTAAGGAGGGAACCTGAGCTTCCAAGTGGTAAGGAAGATCTGGCGTCATGGGACAGAGCTGAGAGTTTTACCACCCGGGTGGGTGGGAGGAGCCAGCTTGAAGACATTCCAGCAAGATTTAAAGTGGCAAGGAACCTGCCAGACAGTGTGGATGAACAACATATCCATGTCCCTAGAACTCCAACTACAACAGCTTCCCAGAGAGCCCTGCAGGAACTACTTTATGAAAACGTACTACTCCACCACCCAAAAGAAAAGCATTTCAAAATGTTAACTTTTTTTTTTTATTTTTTACTCATAACCCTTGTAAGCCAGTTCATAATAGCAATAAGGCACTACAGGGTGTGGTATATCATGGGATATTGTCACTTCTCGGGTCATTGGATGCACTCAGCCTGCGGACTCGTGCCCAACCACACGAGGCGTGATGATATCCCATGATATACCACACTCTGTCATGCCTTATTGCTTAATTGTATCTGTACACATTAGAAAATGAATTATTAAAACATTTTAGAAACTGTATATATATATTATTGATACATATATTGGATCCAATTCATAATAGCAATAATGCACTCCAGGGTGTGGTATATTGTGGGATATTGGCACTATAGGGTGTTTGGATGCACTCGTCCTGCAGCCTTGTGCCCAACCACTAGAGGCATGATGATATGCCGTGATATATCACACCCTGTCATGAATTATTGCTTAATTATAAAATGGATAGTGAAAATCCTGCTTCCTGATTGATAGAGAAGGTTCCAGAAAAGTGCAGCTCAGGAATAGTAACTGCACTGCTAAACTTATCTTAATTAAAAGACCCATGTTATGAGCTCAGTAAGACACTTCAGTGTGTGGGTTACTATTCCTAAAATATACTTCCATATTGTTGAAGGCCCTCGGTGCAAGTGCCTCATGATTCACAACGTACCTGGGTATGCAATTCAGGAGCAGTAACCCACATCATGTTGTGTTCTATTACTTACATATAGATAGATAGAGAAATAGATAGAGAGAGAGAGATTGACAGACAGACAGAGATACAGACAGATGAACATATGGACAGATAGATAGATAGATAGATAGATAGATAGATAGATAGATAGATAGACAGACAGACAGACAGACAGACAGACAGACAGACAGACAGACAGATAGACAGTTAGATACTGCATATAGACATTCTGCATCATTTCAATGGCTACGATTTGTAACATTTACCCATATCCATCCGTTCAGCTTAAGTGCATGCTTTCAGGATCTATGTACACTTACTAGCTCAAACATCTTTTTGTGCACCACCATGCTTATCCCTTTTAGTTTTCAGAGCACCATATACACGTCCCCTCTCATCTTTCTCTGTTTTATGCTAAATAATTTAAGTTTATTAGACCTAGTAGATGTTCTCTCCTAAGCCATGTATTAGTTTGGTGGCCCTGCAATGAAACTCTTTCTCTCCTCAATACCCGTTCTGTGCTGGGGTGAACTGAACTGCATACAGTACTCCAGGTGTGGTTTAAAGTGGGATTCCCAAGGACATACCTGTATATGTCCCTTTCATAGATGATACCCATGATAGCCAAAAGGCATAGGGTTTGCAGTTTTAAAATCCATAGTTAAATAAATACATTGAATTAAACAGTCTGCAAACCAGGATGTAACCATGCTGTGAGGCAGTTGGGACAGTGACTGCACAGTGTGGGATGTGATGCTTGCTCCTGATGCTATATTGTGATGTCTGCTGCTGCACACAGCAGCCCCATAAGTAATTAAGAATTCTCTGGTGTCTAGTGCCCCACTCCCATCCTCTGATTGCCCTCCCCATAACAATGTAATGCTTCCCTGGTGTCTAATGGCCCCATCCCCCAATCATCAACCCTGTAGTAATGTAAAGCTTCCCTGGTGACTAGTGCCCCTGTCATTCAGTCATCCTCCTCATATTAATGAATGCTTTACTGATGTTAAGAGGCCTACACATCATCCAATCACTTTCCCCATAATAAACCACTTATTCATTGGTGTCTAGTGGCTGCCCAGCCCCTGATCACTAACCCACAGTAATGTAAAGCTTCCCTGGTGTCTAGTGGAACCCCCCCACCTCTGATCACTTGCTACTATTGAGTAAGGAGTCCCTGGTGTCCAGTGGATCCCCCCAAAGCACCTGTCCCACAAGACAGCCATAATTCCATGGCATCTAGCGGCCCCCCCAGCACTGGACATACCACACTACCACCCCCCGATACCTTAGTCTCTGGTGCCAGGGGAGACGGTACAGCAATCGGCATAACCCTCCTCTCTCCAGCTCGGTTGGCCACTGTATGCAAGGACAGGGAACATGCACACTGTCTAGTAAGTACACTCCCTGTTCTTGCATTCAGAAACCACAGGAGGTGGCGGGAGGAGAGCTGTGCTGGTCATAGAAACATAGAAACATAGAAGTTGATGGCAGATAAGGACCGCAAGGCCCATCCAGTCTGCCCATTTCTTTTTCTACCTTATAAATGTGCCATCGGCCTTTGCTCTGTCAGTGACCTATCTATTCATAGTCATTTGTATTGCTCCCTTATGCCTATCCCATGCCTGTTTGAAGCCCTGCACTGTATTCATAGCCACCACTTCTTGTGGTAAGCCATTCCATGCATCTACCACCCTTTCTGTGAAAAAGAATTTCTTCACATTCCCCCTTAATCGGCCTCCCTCTAATCTCATGCTGTGTCCTCTTGTCCTGCTATTTTTCTTATATTTAAACATGTTAGACTCTTTCACCTTGTTTATGCCCTTAAGGTGTTTAAATGTCTCGATCATATCACCTCTCTCCTCCTTTGCTCAAGGGTATACATATTGAGCTCCGTTAATCTGTCCTCATATGTCTTCTGATGCAGTCCCTGCACCATTTTGGTTGCCCTTCTCTGGACTGCCTCAATTTGGTTAATGTCCTTGTGAAGTGTGGCCTCCAATACTGCACGCAGTACTCCAGATGGGCCTAACCAATGTCTTGTACAGAAGGATTATTACCTCCCTCTTACGACTTGTGATACCCCTACTAATACACCCTAACACCCCCCTAGCCTTACCTACTGCTTTAGAGGTCTGCTTGGATGATTTTAGGTCATCAGTGATGATGATGCCCAAGTCTCATTCTTCCTTTGTGACTGCTAGCAACTCCTCCCAGCCTATAAGTGGCTCAGGGTTTCTCTTCCCTATGTGCATGATTTTGCACTTCTTTGCATTAAATCCCAGTTGCCACTCTTCTGACCATTTTGCTAGTTTATCCAGATCTCTTCTCATTCTGCCCACCCCATCTGGATCATCTACTCTGTTGCAGATCTTGGTGTCATCTGCAAACAGACAAGCCTTACCCTCTAGTCCATCTGCGAGGTCACTAATGAAGATGTTGAATAGGACTGGCCCCAGGACTGATCCTTGAGGTACCCCACTTGTGACTTGCATCTCTTCTGACTGTATACCATTTACCACCACTCTCTGTTTTCTGCCAGTCAACCAGTTTGCCACCCAGTTGACCAACTTCTGACCCACCCTGAGCCTACCTAGTTTATTTATCAATCTTCTATGTGGAACAGTGTCAAAAGCTTTGCTGAAGTCAAGGTAGGCGACATCAACTGCTCCCCCTAGGTCCACCACTCTGGTTACCCAGTCAAAGAAATCTATGAGATTAGTTTGACAGGACCTTCCTTTTGTAAACCCATGCTGTCTTGGATCCTGCGCCCCTATGGATTCCAGGTGTTGCACTATCCTTTCCTTAAGGAGTGCCTCCATAATCTTGCCCACTACTGAGGTAAGACTGACTGGTCTGTAGTTCCCCGCCTCCTCCCTGCTACCACTCTTGTGGAGCGGGATCACATGAGCCCTTCTCCAGTCTTCTGGGACCTCTCCTGTGCTCAGAGACTCACTAAACAATTCTGCTAATGGCTCTGCTAGTTCCTCCTTTAGCTCCTTAAGTACCCTGGGATGTATGCCATCAGGTCCCATTGCCTTATCCACCCTGAGCTTAGCAAGCTCTTGTAGGACCCTTTCTTTTGTGAAGGAGTAGTGCTCACCTCCTCCCCCTGTGTCCATGATGCTGAGCTGTGGGCCCTGCCCTACCTTCTCTTCAGTAAATACTGAGCAAAAGTATCTATTTAGGATAGATGCCTTTACAGGGTCCTCCTCCTCACATGCCCCTTTTCTCCATTAAGCTTAGCATACCCTCTGACTTTCTCCTTTCACTAATGTATCTATAGAAAGTCTTGTCACCTTCTTTTACTGTTCGTGCTAGTGTTTTCAGTTTGGGACTTTGCCTGCCTTACTGCCTTACCTGCTTCCCTTAGGGCAATTTGTATGCCTCCTATCTTCATCCCGCTGTGTTCCCTTTATATTTCCTGAAGGCCAGCCTTTGGCCTGACCTTTCTGCCACTGTATTTGAGAACCAAAGTGGTTCTTCTTCTTTGCACTTCCTTTTCTGTCAACACAATGGGATGTTGCTCAAGTATTGTATCCTTAATGCTTGCCCACTTTGCCTGTACCTCCTCACCTGTGTTTCTTTTTGCCAGGGCTAGCTTAACTCTGTTGGCCATCTTATCAAAGTCAGCTCCTCTGAAGTCCCATATTTTTGCCTTGGAATGGGATGATTTAGATGTAGTAACCAAACTGAACCATACCATGTGATGGTCACTGGCCCCCAGGTGACCTTCTACCTGGAGATCTGTGATCCCTTCTTTGTTAGTCAGTACTAGATCTAGGATAGCCCTGTCTCTTGTGGGTTGCTGCACCAGTTGTTTGAGGCTCTCCCCCTGCAGGGAATCCACTATGAGTCTAGTTCTGGCAGATGTTCCTGCTGGTATTGACCAATCTGAATCTGGCATGTTGAAGTCTCCCATTATCAGAACCTCCCCTTTAGCTGTCATGTTTTGTATATCTTCTAACAGTAATGTGTCTATGTCCTCCCCCTGGTCTGGGGGCCTGTAGACAACCCCAGTTCTTATGGCTGTCCCATTTCCTGTTTCCAGGGTGACCCACAGTTCTTCTGGCTCCTTATGTGTATTCTGAATTTCTGTAGCTTTGATATTTTCATTGACATACAGGGCCACTCCTCCCCCTTTTTGCACCTCAATCTCTTCTGAACAATACATAGCCAGGTACTGAAGTCTCCCAAGTGTGGTTACTGGTAAACCACGTCTCACTAATTGCTACTATGTCCAGTTTAGCCTCTGACATTATTGCCTGCAGGTCTGGGATCTTATTTCCCAGGCTGTGAGCATTTGTGTACATGATTTTCCATTGGCCAGATTTTGGTGTGTTGGTTGTTGGGTGAAGTTTGGCATTACCCCTGTGCATCATATGGGGAGACAAACCTTTTTTCTTACCTGGTGATGCAAATGAACGGCAAACACGCTGAATTCCTGTTTGACCACTAGCTGAGGGGGGAGGGGTGTTCTTCCCATTCGACGTATGGGGTGCTGCACCCCTCTCCCCATTTGCTAGTTTAAATATTCTGCAAAGACGTCAAACTTCTGCCCCAATGCACTGACTCCTCTTTAGTCAGATGCAGTCCATCAAATTTAAAGAACTTTCGCTCCCAGAACTGTTGCCAGTTCCCTACAAATCTGTGTCCTTTTCCTGGCACCAGTCCTTGAGCCACGTGTTTAGCTCCCTATCTCCCTTCTCTGACCTTCCGTCCATCTGCTCCCTTTTCCAGACTGGCGGATCTCAGAGAAGGAGACCGGACAAAATAGATGATAGTTTGTCACCCAGCTTAGTCAGGTGTTCCTTGGTCTCACAACTGACCGGCTGGCGAGATCATTAGTCCCTATGCGATTAGGGACATCAATGTTTTCTCCTGCTTTGTGAACAAATTTTAGCAATGCGGTCAGTGTCTCTCCATGCTGATGTACCTGGAGACATCTGACCATCACCCTGGCTGGAGATGGGTATCAACTCCCGAATCATGGAGTCTCCTATGATCAGAAGTTTTTGGATTTCCTTTGTGCTTGTTTAGTTTTGGTTCCTGATTTGGGTGAGTATTGTTGTGCTAGCTCCTGTGCCGCAGTGTCCTGCTCTGCAGTGTCTTCTGCCTCTTTATTTGATTTCAGAGATAGAGGCAGACCTGTTTGTAGTGTTTATATGGTTTTTGGAGGTAATGTGTTGGAGAGCAGAGAGTGATGGGGCACCTGATTTGCTCCTCCTAACCACCTGCCAACCTCCTGGACCAACTACCCTCTGCGGTCGAGGTTTTTCTGTTGGATGCTGGGGAAATGGCGGTGGTTCTTATAATGTATTTCCTCTTCAATATGAAATTTGAGGCATGCAATCTCTGCCCACGCTGCCCGGAGCTGAGACCTAAGATCTCCAAAGGCTCAGCATGTAGGACAGTGTCCTAAATCCTGTAAGACTGTCCTTCTGAAAATTGTTCCACAGTACCTGCAGTTAATGAAATCCATTCCAAATAAGTTGCTGGGTTTGTAACCTAGTCAGAGTAATTAGAAGGAAAAAAAAGGAAAAAATGCAAGTAATGGTTTAATTGTGCTTTGTTTAACTTGTTATAACAAGTTAAATTACTAGTGCCCCGTAAATGAGATCACCTTGTGGAGGCCCCACTGATCCGCCCCTTCCAGCTCTGCCACAGGAAATGTCACAACTGTGGTACCCTATAAAAGGAGTGTAGCATGGGGTGGGTGGCTGGGCCCTTCCCTGCCTAAAAGAAGAACCACGGATGAAAGAACAAGGAGGTAAGAGCAGAAACAATCAGTCAACAAACAAATGCAGTAACCCTGAAAGCTTATCCTAATGTTAGATAAAACTGTAAAACCTGTAAAGCACCACCTGTAATAATTTCAGAGAAGATATACCCTGTAAGAAACACTTTGCTCCAGAGAAAATAAAGCAGTAACAGAAGATATATCTTGCAAAAGACAATTTGAATCAGAAGATTACAGCAGTAATCTGTTAGCACACACCTGTAGGCACACCTTGTAATAATGCAGAAGATGGTATACCAGCAACAACAATTTGAATCAGAGAAAAATAAAGCAATGAAATGTTAGCAACAAACAGTAGCAATCCCTGTGAGTAAAAAATAAAAACACCACCACACAGTAAATCTGCTTAACCAAACTAAATTTTAATCCTTCTCCCTTGCTCTGGTAAGTTTCTCTACTCTGCCTTTCAAGCAGTCTTAGAAGGAAAGAGCTCAGGTGAAGCTAGGTGCCTTGGCCAGCAAACCAAGTCTTCTACCTCCAAGATATCAACTAACCTGACTTTTTAACCCTTCTTTCTGTTGGAAATTACTGAGAGTTTGCCAGCTCCACCCCCACATACACACCTAATCCTTTGGAAGAGCTGTGGGAGGAAAAGCAATTAGCTCCTTCAATGTGAGAAGGAGACTGAAACACCTCTGAGACAACAAACCTTTTCAACAAACAAGAATAAAATAAAACACAGTGTCAAACAGTAATTTTGCTTAGCCCAATGATAAAAAGTCACAAAATGTAAGCTCCACCTGTAATACAGTAATTTCAGAGAAGATATACCCTGTAAGAAACACTTTGCTCCAGAGAAAATAAAGCAGTAACAGAAGATATACCTTGCAAAGACAATTTGAATCAGAAGATTACAGCAGTAATCTGTTAGCATACACCTGTAGGCACACCTTGTAATAATGCAGAAGAAGGTATACCAGCAACAACAATTTGAATCAGAGAAAAAATAAAGCAATTAAATGTTAGCAACAAACAGTAGCAATCCCTGTGAGTAAAAAATAAAAACACCACCACACAGTAAATCAGCTTAAACAAACTAAGTCTTAATCCTTCTCCCTTGCTCTGGTAAGTTTCTCTACTCTGCCTTTCAAGCAGTCTTAGAAGGAAAGAGCTCAGGTGAAGCTAGGTGCCTTGGCCAGCAAACCAAGTCTTCTACCTCCTCCCTCTGGCACCAGTGACTAAGGTATGGGGGGTGGCAGGGTGGTATGTCCAATGCTGGAGGTGCACTACACAACAGAAAATGACAGCTCCCTTGTGGAATGGGTGCTTGGGGGGTCCACTGGACACCAAAGACTCCTTACAGAACAGCAGTGAGTGATCGGAGGGTGGGGGTGCCACTAGACAGCAGGGAATAAGTGGTTTACTATGGGGATGGCAATCAGATGATAGGGGGACCACTTGACATGAAGGAAACATTACATTATTATGGGGAGGGTGATCAGATGATGGTGGGGTACTAGACACCAGGGAATAAGTGCTTTATTATGGGGATGGCGATCAGATGATGGGGGTCCACTACCCACCAGAGAGATATTACATTATTATTAAGACTTGATTGAAGGATGGGGGGCCACTAGACACCAGGGAATTACATTCATTCATTACTACTGTGACACTTTAATTCCCCACTGATGTGGAGAGCTGTCATTGGGAGATTCAGGAGCATATACCACTATCAGTTTGGCAGCTGAATCAGAACAGAAGAAACCAGAAGAAGCCAGAATTATTTTTGGGCTGTTGAAAATTTAAAACATAGTGGTGGTGTATTTCTGTGCTGTCTTTAATTGCTGCACATTTTATCTTGGCTTGTAGTTTGGGTGAGGGGTGTTAATTGTCTGGCCTCTGACCTCAGCTACATGATAACTGGAGGTGGGGCTTAGCCAGAGTGAGGTAGCAAGTGAGTTTTATTTTCTCAGAAGAAGCCAGAAGGGGAAGGAAACATATTCAATTCAGTGCTTTAGACTAACTGGTAATTGCTATTTTTCTTTTAAACTTAGATTGTGGGCTTTTAGTGACACTGTACTTTCTTTGTTGTCTTTACTTAGAATTGTTTTTGGGCTATTGAAAATTTAAAACATAGTGGTGGTGTATTTCTGTGCTGTCTTTAAATGCTGCAAATTTTCGCCCCCCCCCTTCCCCAACTCTTAATTATATGCCCTGTTAAATCTGATTGACAGGAGCTAAACACAGGGTATAGTAAGGGGTGTGAAGTAGGAGGGGCATAAGGGGGAAGAAGCCCACCCTCAGCACGACAAGTGTTTTGACTCATTTATTTATTTATTGGTTTATTTTCTTTTTTTTTAAAGAAAATTATCTGAGGATCAGTGGCAGGATTTTTAGGACAGTAAATTAATAAAAAGGGAACTAGGAGAGCTTTAGTAGCAGACAAGTAGTGGAATAACAGTATAATTGCAGTATAATGTGGGGAGTGGTGCAAATGCAGTGGCTGTGGGGCAGCCATATTCAGGCAGACCTTCTGGACACTGAGGTGCTGCCCTGTCTGCATGCATCTCTCTGGACTGCGGGATGAGGTAGCCAGACTAAGAACGGAAGTAAACTGGGTCAGGAGTACCATCACCCCTATCCAGAGACCACCCAGTCCAATGCAACTACCTCAAAGGATGCTGAGAACGAGGAGCACTTGGATGACAGTGGGCTCAGGGAGGGTTAGAGCGGTCAGGCAGAGGCACATCCCAGATCCTATTCCACTCAAGAACTTATATGCCACACTGGCAAATGGGGACAACCAAATAGAGGTACCCAGAGAAGTGGAAGGAAAGGATATGGAGGTTAGGCAAGGAGGTGACCTCAGCTGGGAAAGCAGTGGACCCCAGAGGAGGAGGAAGTGAATCCTGGTGGGGGACTCCATCATAAGAGGGATCCAGCTAGGAACACAGGAAGGGGAGGACAGGGAGGTGAGGTGCCTACCAGGTGCCACGGCATGGAGGGATGGAAGGAAGATCCTGGGGATCACTGGGAAATCAAGAGGGGAGGGTGAACTGGATGTCATTATCTACCTAGGTACTAATGACCTGTCAAATGGGGAGCCAAAGGAAGTTCAGGAAGAGTTTAGGAAATTGGGGAAGGGTCTCAAGCAAGTAGCTACTTCTGTCACTTTCTCAGAAGTACTACCTGCGAGAGGCAAGGGAGAGCATAGGAGTGCATGCACCAGGAACTTTAACTCATGGTTGAAGAACTGGTACTGTGAGGAAGGGTTTGGATTCATTGATGACTGGGGGCCACCTGGAGGGATGGAGGTTTGTTCAAGCCTGACGGCCTGCATCCATCCTGGAGGGGAATCCAAGCACTCAATGATAAGTTTAAATGCTACATTGACAAGCATTTAAACTAGCAAAAGGGGTTGGCAGGCCTACAAAGAGGGTACCTACTTGCTCACCCCCCACAGCTAGCAGTGGAACCAGTGAACCAGAGGAGTGGCTATCTCTACAAAGCAGTGTGCAAAAGATGGAGATTAGCACCCAAGAGGTGGATAGGCAGAAAAGGGGAAAAATTCAGCAGAAGGGCAGACAGCAAGGAGAACCATGGATAAAGGACAACCAAGGAAGGGGCTGGAGTAGAACAGCAAAACAGTCTAGGGAGGTCAAATCATGGAAAGTCATGTGTGCAAATGCCAGGAGCCTTAGCAACAAGATTGAAGATCTGGAGGCTGTCATGGTGCAGTCAGACCTGGACATTGTGGCCATCACTGAAACCCGTGTAATGATAACCACGACTGGGAGATGGCCATACCTGGCTACAACATATTCAAAAGAGACAGAGCAGGCAGGAAGGGAGGAGGAGTGGCACTGTATGTGAAAAATGACATAAGGGCCACAGAGATCCAGGAGGAACAAAATTGGGGAGAGATACTGTGGGTTAAGCTGGAAAGGAAAATGGGGACAGCCATCCACACAGGTGTGGTCTATAGACCACCAACCCAGGAGGAAGAAACAGTTAGAGTTGATGCTAGCCATCCAAAGGATGGCAGACAAGGGTGAGGTAGTACTGGTTGGAGACTTCAATATTCCAGACGTGGACTGAAGCATCCCAGCAGCAGCATCAGCTAGGAGCAGATTTATCCTGGACTCCTTCAGGGTGCCTCCTCAAGCAACTGGTCATGGAACCAACTCGGCAGAAGGCAATACTGGACCTTGTGCTCACAAACAGGGACAGTGTGATGGGGTAACAGTGGGGGAGCACCTGGGGAACAGTGACCACCAGTCATTGTGGTTTGAAATCACAGAAAGAGCAGAACCAAACCACACAAAAACATGTATCCTGGATTTTAGGGGGGATGACTTTGGGAAAATAGGGAGATACTTGAAAGAGGCATTAAGGGAATGGGGCAGAAATCAAGGGTTGAGGAACAGTGGGCAGTATTTAAAATGGGGATTACAAGAACAACAGAATTATGCATTAAGCAGGTTAGCAAGAGGAAAAGGAAGAGGAGACCATTATGGTTTTCCAAAGAGGTAGCAAAGAAAGTGAAAGCCAAAAAGATTGCATTCAGGCAATACAAAAAGACACAGGCAGAAGGGGATAGGGAGAAGTACTAGGAGAAGCAAAGGGAGGCAGGGAGGACAGTAAGGGAAGCCAAAGCTCAGAGAGAAGAACACATTGCAAAATCAGTGGGTAGAGGGGACAAAACCTTTTACAGGTACATAAGTGAAAAAAGAAAGGCAAAGGGAGGGATAGTGAGACTGAAGGGGGAGGATGGGGGCATGTGGAGGATGACAACAGTAAAGCTGACATATTGAACAGGTATTTCTGCTCAGTCTTCACTGAGGAAGAGGAGGGTAATGGGTCTGAAGGAGTACAAGGGTGAGAATGGTGCAGAATGGACACAAGTCCCCTTACACGAGAAAGGGTCCTGAAGGAACTGGAAGTAATATGAGTTGATAAAGCAATGAGGCCAGATGGGGTGCACCCCAGAGTCCTTAAAGAACTAAGAGAGGTGGTGGCTGAACCTCTGGCTATCCTGTTTAGCCGATTACTGGAAACAAGGGAGGTACCCAAAGACTGGAGGACAGCAGATATAGTCCCCTTATACAAAAGTGGGAACAAAGAGGAAGCAGGGAACTACAGACCAGTCAGCCTCACCTCAGTAGTGGGGAAGACCATGGAAGCACTACTGAAGGAGAGATTGGTCGAACATCTGGTTGTCAATGGACTACAGGACCCAAGGCAGCATGGTTTCACCAGGGGGAGGTCATGTCAGACCAACCTCATTGAATTTTTTGACTGGGTGACTAGGGAGGCGGATCAGGGGAGGGCAGTAGACATGGTCTGTCTGGACTTCATCAAGGCCTTTGACACTGTGCCACATAGAAGACTATTACACAAACTGGGGATTATGGGTGTGGGCACGACAGTAGTGTGGTGGGTAGGTAACTGGCTGGGTGGCAGGACACAGAGGGTGGTGGTAAATGGCTGTTACTCCACAGAGGGAAGAGTGACCAGTGGGGTATCACAGGGATCAGTGCTGGGACCGGTCCTATTCAACATCTTCATCAGTGACATTGCGCAGGACCTAGAAGGCAGAATTTCACTGTTCGCTGATGACACAAAGCTCTGTAACAGAGTAGACACACCAGAGGGTGTAGACAGAATGAGAAGGGACCTGCAGAAACTTGAAGAATGGTCAGGGTTTGGCAATTGAAATTCAGTGCAAAGAAGTGCAAGATAATGCATATGGGGTACAAAACCCTGGCACAATATATCAGTTGGGGGTGATGATATAGCATGCACCAAGCAGGAAAGGGATCTTGGGGTTATCGTCTCTGATGACCTCAAGGTAGGGAAACAGTGTGACAAGGCAGCAGGTAAAGCAAATAGGATGCTGGGATGCATAGGCAGGGGCATCACCAGCAGGAAAAGAGAGGCATAATTCCACATACAGGACACTGGTGAGGCCCCACCTGAGTACATGTGTACAGTTCTGAGGCCATACCTATGTAAGGACATAGACAGGGTAGAGAAGGTTCAGAGGAGGGCAACAAAGATGGTGCATGGATTGCATCACAAGTCCTATGAAGACAGGTTGAAGGAACTGAACATGTACTCCCTGGAGGAGAGGAGGGAGAGAGGGGATATGATAGAGACATGCAAGTATCTTACAGGGAGGAACAGGGTGCAGGAATACACTATTTTTAAGTGAAAAAGATGTTCCAGGACTAGAGGGCATGGGATGAAGTTGGAGGGAGGACGATTCGGAGGAAACGTGAGGAACTATTTCTTCGCAGAAGGGGTGGTGGACAAGTGGAACACCCTGCCAGAGGAAGTAGTGAGAGCTGAAACAATCATGGGATTTAAGAATGCATGGGATAGACATAAAGGAATTCTGGAGGTCAGGGGTAAGGGGCAACAGACTTCTAGGAAAACATAAACTGAACTTACAAGGTCAAATGGGCAGACTAGGTTGGCCATAGGCCCTTTCCTGCCGACACTGTCTATGTATCTATATAACAGTTGTGGTGCAGAAGTGAAGTGTGGTGTCGAAAAACCTAAAATAAAAGAAAAGGACAACATGTCAGAAAACATTTGCATTGTAATTCTTCTAATTTTGACTGAAGGATTTGACAGGTGAGGTCCTAGTCACAACATTTCACCACTGGAGTCCCTCTTTAAGCAAAGCATGGTATGGGGAAAGATCACCTCCTTTAACCTGCTCCTTACCTCTCTTGTGGAGCTCTGTGGAATGCAAAATTCCACTGGTATAATTTGTGCTGAATGACAATTCTGCTTCTGAAATACATTTCAGAATATATTTTTAAATTATGCAGGATTCAGAAAAGCATTTTTACATTAACTGCAGAATCACTTTGCACTGATTACGTAAACCTCAGAATAATTTTGCACAATTATAGTAAAAGAATCCATGATTTACATAAACCACTTATTATTAAGCAAGGAAAAACATTTCCCTTTCAAAATTTCAGAATTACGCTGCTGATGGAATTCCATAGTATGCCTTCCTGGTAAATCTCGTAAATAAATTAATAATTAATAGAATAAGCTGGAATTTTCTGAATGTCCATGGAATTCCATACCATTGGAATCCGAACATTCCCTCACTGCACTGCTCTTGTAATGAATCCTAACATTGCATTTGCAATCTTGGCTGCAGCAGCACTCTCTCTGTTTGGATTCAGCTTACTATCCTCAATTACCCCTGGATCAGAGTCCTCCATTGTGCTGCCCATTGTTCCACTACACAGAGTGTATGTGCGACCCAGATTCATTGGCCCTCGGTGTACTACCTTGCACTTTTCTGCACTATATAAACATACTCCATGTGTGGGGAAACAATTTGTACATCTATAATGTTTTGTACGTTTGCTCCTTATTTTGTTTGTGCCGTATTACTCAGCACAACATATTGTTGATGCACAATCTGTAAATGTACTTTTAATGGTGCAACTTATTGTGTTGTCTTCCTCAGCACCCACCCATCCAGACACATCTAGACATAAGCTGTTACCAGCTCATTATGTCTTTCCTGGTAAAACTTTAGAAATAAATTAAATTTAAGCCCCATTTCTCAACCCATTTCTCTAATGTGTGCAGATACCCCTGTGCATTCACTCTCCTCTGTTGTTTCCACTTCACTTGTCAATTTAGTGTCACCAACAAAATTCAGAAGCCAGATATCGAGCCATCTCTCCAATTCATTAATAAATATATAAATGTTTATGGTGGCAAGAAAGAATAGAGGGTTTCATTTGTGCAGCCTTTGTCTGCCTAGTACCAGTCCATTGATGTACTATCCTATACATGGTATGTACTAAAAGCAGATCCATAACAGAAGTACTTATTGTAAAATAGAAATAAAACAAATTGAAATTGCAAGAGCATGTATGTGCACTGCAGCTCAGCAGTGCTTGTTTTGTTCCAGTGGGTGATTTTTTTTCCCTCCTCCATTGCCCATTCAGCCTGTTGGCTCCAGGTCAACAACACAGCAGTGTGTAGTCTAAAAAAGAATCTAAATTAAAAGCACACAGCACTTTTGGCACCCTTCCTACAGAACAACAGAGCCAATTATACTGTGGTGGGGAGATTTTTCTGCTCTGAATTCATTTGGTTCATGTGCCTCAGGCCTGCTGCTTGGCATTACCACCTTAATTGGACAGACATCAGCAGACTCAGAATAGCACAGCAAAGCATCTGAAGCCTATTATTTAGAACAGGTATACTCATAACCTGGATAACTTAACTTAAATCACAGGTGCTCGCCATAACAGAAACCTGATTAGTGTCATGATTTGTGGTATTCAGATCACTCTGCTCAACTGTAAGTGAAACATACTGTAGGTTACAGGGACAACATGGTAGTGGTGTAGTTACCTACCTCCTTAACTCTTTGCACCGAGAACAGTTTCTTATCCCTGCTTATGAAACAGGGGTACAGACATCCTTTTGCCACTTATGACTGAAAAATTACTGCTACTGGAGTAGACACATTCTATTGTGCAATCCAATGTAGCTTTGGGAATTGTAAAATCCTTATTCAGTTTTTAGCCTTAACCATAATTGCTTAAATCAGAGGATGTACTGTATCTACAGAATACTCCCCAAGGCCACTAATGAGGCAATTGATCACTGATCAATACATTTTACACTACTATTTAATCAGCCAGCCCTGAGATATTTTTCTGTGTGATTTTCATATTGATTGGATGGCTAACACTACCACGTGCCTGTAATTAGAGTTGACTGGCTACTTTTTTTATTCTGTGTTTATGCCCCCTCTATGCAGCTGCTTCCATTCTCCCTCAGGGTCACCCAGGTGCTTCATTGTGCCTACACCTGGATCTCCTTCAGTATCTAGCCTCCATTTATCACAGACTGAGACTAATTGGGTTGGGAAGGAGTGGCAGGGCCATCTCCTACCTGAATGTCATCCTCATCCGGCAGACACTGAGGGTTTCCAGGCACTGTCTGAGTTTGGTCCATTGAGACCATCACTGACATCTGCAGCAGGGTTTTTCCCTTGTTGCTCCCTCTCCCCTGTGATTCAGGCACACATGGGAGGTCCAAGAAGCATCTGCATGCTAGTGTGTGGTGATGCTCCAGGCCTCAGCCTGCATCTCACCCTCCCATATCATCCTAATCTGCACTACCACCTATGTTCATCCAGGTGGCAGTATTGCAGTAAGGATGGATTCCCCCCACCCTGGACAAGGAGAGCATCCCCTGAGATATTCAAGCATCCTCCCCTAGCCGTTGTCTATTGACCCAAAGGGTTGACTAGGTACATTAACATTAAATTGTGATTTTTCTGCCACCTATAATTTACCCATCTTTGGAGTTAGGGACTGGAAAATTGGGTGGCACATCCTTTGTGACAGATCTTAAAGCACAACAAATGTGTTTAACTTTGAAAAATTAGTTAATTACTTTTGTAGTGCAGGGCTAAACCAGCAAAAATATTAATTTCACATTTTGCGAAGAAGATTAAACAGAAAGAAATGTAACAATGGGAAACCACAAACTTTCAAGTTCATCATATCCTGATAAAATAGGTTGAGTGCTTGTAGTTTTGGCAGAAAGTAAAACAAAAGGGTTAAAATTGTTTATAAGGTCATGATTTGCTTAGGAGTGTTAATTATTTCAATGTATTATTCAATAAGTGTTTTTATGACAATACTGAAACATAAAAAACAAATATTATGGTCTCATCTCATTATGATACAAAATACCTTTCATCTTTTTTGAAGGAATAAATCCATCTAAGGAATGTCACCAGGATTAAACCCTTAATCCCGCCTGATGACCTACCCTCACTGGTGCATGCTTTTGTCACAGCCAGACATGATTACTGTAATGCTTTTTACTTCAGGGTCAGTGGGGTAACCTCTGTCGACTGCAGCTAGTTCAGAAAGCAGAGAAAAAGTTGTTAGTGGGCCTTCTGAGGTCCATTCATATAACCCCAGTGATTTGCAAACTGCATTGGCTACCGGTCAGGTGGATGATTGCCTTCAAGGTGGGTTTGCTCACCTATAAGGCCCTATACGGCTCAGGTACTGGCTATCTGAAAGACCTTTCAAAACCTGCCCAATCAGTGCGTTCACTCCATTCCTCCATAGAAGGTCTACTGATGGTTCCAAGGTTATGGCTCAAGACTTCTGGAGACTGTGCCTTTGAGGTTGTGGTACTTGTACTTTGGAATTCCTTGCCAAGATCATTAAGGGAGGCTTCCTCTGTGGAGAGTTTTAAGCAGGGCCTCAAGGCATACCTATTTAAGCAGGCATTTAATGTCCACTTATTAAAATGGGTCTTAGCATTTTAGTATATATTATTTATTATGTATTTTAACTTAACTGACTCTGACTAAAATTATTGTAAAGTGTTTTAAACGGTTGCACCTCTATGTAAAGTGCCCAGTGCCACTAGGATTGGATGCTGAAGAAATAAAAATTCTCCTTACTTACTTGAATGGATTATGGATCCAAAATCTGCTTGACCAGATATGGTTAACAGTAACAGAAGCAACTTCCATTCCCTCAGACTGCTTCTAACAACTCCTACCCTACTCCCACACAAAGTCTGTTACCATCATCAGTAATCCTATCCCCATCTCTCTATATCTACATTTGTTTAGTGTGTTTACCTGGTTAACAAAAGCTAAATAAATAAATATCCTGCCTCACTACTAACTGCCAGAACTCCAGACTCATTATTGAAAATAGTGCACCTTTCCTCCATGCCGCTGGATCCCAATGCCAACTTGCACCTGGAAGTCCACTCCGTAGACCCCAATACCTTAAATAATGCATCCTTCTCCCATTCATCTTCCCCATCCTGCCCTGTTCTAGTGTTTCTGCACCCCAGATCCCATTACAGAAAAATAGTGCACCCTTCATTCATCCTGCTGCAACTCCATCCTACCCCTCATTCCACCTTGCTCTCAGCTTTCTGTTCCAAATTATCATAAATACTTCACCCATACCTCTCATCCTCTCAACATTAAAATTCATGGCACTGACCTTCAAAATTCAGAGCAAATGGCCCAATGAGTAGCACCTTCTTATTTTAAAGACTAATATGTCTACAGATAGTGGGTCCCACATATTTAGTGTTAAGGAAAGTTTCTATCATGTTACTTCAATGATTTAATGGTTTGTGTGTCCAGAAATATCTCTAACATTATTAAGAATATTAGTAAATCTTTGCAAAGCAAGGGTAAACTTGAGTGCAAGAATCATAGCGCACCACAGAATTCATAGCAGTTGATAGGCATGACTGTATCCTTCCATCTTTTCTCTGCTCCCCATCCTTCCCCTCTCCTAGCTGCCTGTTCCTCAGACTCCATTGTCATAAAAAATTAAGGGCCAGATATTCAAAACTTTGCCCCAGGACTAAATTAGCACTGCCTGGCATGCTAAATTAGCCTGGAATCAATAGCCCACTATATTCAAAACTGATAGCCCTGGTGCCAATCCTGCTGAATACAGCATGCTAAGGAAGCCTGGCAAACTGGGCTGGGAGTACAGTGCAAAAATCACCTGGGAAAAAGACAGCTCTGAATATAGCACCCAGGGAAGTGCAAACTACAACAGCAACCCAGTGCACAGCAGCATGAAGGAAAGTAAAGGAAACTATGTGGCCAATGTGTGTGCTAGCAAAGGAGTGAATTCATTAAAGCTGCAAGCACCAGTGCATGTGAAATTCTGCAGAAATGTACCATGTTTCCGAAATGCTTGCACAGCGCAAACACATATGATCAGGTTTTGCACTGAGCTAAGCTGTTTGCCCAGTGCTATCACATTTGACCAGGGGAAAAAAGTGGCTATTTTCAAAAATGACTTGCAAGGACTTCTGGTTGCGATGGCTGCTGCGTAGATGCTTGCTTGGTTGCTCCGCTAACTCTCCCCACTCAAAGGAACTAAAACCTCCTATTAAAGTTCAGAAATTGCTTGGAATCTGGTCAAAAAACCAAGATTGACCGCCACTCGCCATCATCCCTCATATTGTTCAGCTGTATGGATGCAGAAATGAAGAATTTGCAGCCAAAACATACACCGCCCACGTCTCCAGCAAAAAATATACTGGCCAAGAAAAGCAGAGCCAGAGAGGAGACTGAAACTGGCCTACCCACTCCACAAATCCTACTTATGGAGACAACATTTTTCTAGGGGCTTGCTTCCACAAAAGAATCATTGCAAGCTGTTCTGGGT
Source organism: Neoceratodus forsteri (assembly GCA_016271365.2). NCBI lineage: Eukaryota > Metazoa > Chordata > Ceratodontiformes > Ceratodontidae > Neoceratodus > Neoceratodus forsteri. Next base: position 117,090,819 of record CM028136.1, on the reverse strand, counting down.
GATTTACAATCTCTTAAAGCATCGATGCAGCAACTTACCATCTGTACTGGGGACAATGAAGCACGCATATTGTCTCTGGATGACTGGAGGGCTCCAACAGATCCAGATCTGGTCAGGCTGAAACAGTGACTGCGCAAAGCTGAGGACAAGCTGGAGGATCTAGAAGGCCACTTGCGAAGGAACAACATGGTCATCCTTAGGCTTCCTGAGGGTGAAGAAGGGGCTGATCCCATCCTTTTTATCCAGAAGCTGTGTAACAAAATTGCTGGCCCATCCTCAAATGGCCCCACTTATATTATAGAAAGGGCCCATCATTCCCTCTGGCCCACTCCACAACCTGGCTCTCCACCTAGACCACTGATTTTCTGCATCCTGTACTATTTAGACAAACAAGTTATCCTGGAGAAAGTAAAAGAATCTAAAGTTATCCAGTGGGATAATAAGAATATTAGAATTGCTCAAGACCTTCCACTTACTGTGAGGCAGAGGTGCACAGAAATGCACCCTTTAGTTACAAAGCTGATTGAGGCTGGGATACGCTACAGAATGAGATATCCAGCAACTCTGCAGGAGTATCATGATGGCAAATGGCATTCATATGACTCTCTTGCAGATGTGAGCACTTCCCTTAAAAAACTCTTTCCATATCTCCTCAAGTGACTTTGGCAAACTGGATAGGGGAGTTATCGATATGCTAAGCAGGCCTGTAGTGTCAATAACACTGAAGAAGGCCCGAGAACTTTCGCACTTTATATGACTGTTTATGTAATCACAGTAGGTAACAGTATGGGCACCCAAAGCCCTTCACATTACATCTCTGTGCCTTATAATTAATAACAGGGGGGTGGATATGTGGCTTTAAACCTACAGAGAGGTTACAGCTCTAAGATTATTACTCTACTTAAATGCTGAGCTAGAATGCATTTATTTGACATTGGCAATGGGGTCAAAGTTTATCTAAGTTGCATGCTTACCATTTACATAAGTGATCTTTAATTAGTACCAATGTTGGGCTCAGCATGGGGAGGGGGGAGAGGGGTCTGCTGAAAGGCATATGACTTGACAGTGTTTATGGCAACCGGACATTTTTTGGGAGGTCAGTTGAAAGGACTGGGGACTAGGGGGTGTTTTTTTTTCTTGTTTTTATCTCTTTTTCTATTTCATATTAGGGTTTAAGAGGGAAGAGGGGTGGGTGATTCTGGTCAACTCCAGGTGTCTTTACAAGAGTGGGTTAATGGGGAGGAGGGGTGTGTGGGGGGAGTTTTGTTCAGGAGAGAAGGATTCATTTCTTTGTATTAAAGGCAGCGCAGCTCTGATCAAGTGAAATGCAAGGTTCTAATTTACTGATACTAATAACTATTAAATACTGGAGACCTAGATCATCAGGGCCCTATGTGAGACCGCTCCCCCTTTCCCATTTCTTATTGTTCACGCCCTATTCTCCCAGCTAATGGATGATCATGGCTCAGAGATTTGTAACTTGGAATGTGAAGGGAGCTAGGTGTAGGATCAAATGATGTCAAATTCTTAAACACCTAGAATCCCTGCACAGTGATATAACTTTTCTTCAAGAAACCCACCTTCTAGAGGGTGAAGGGACTTTATTTCATAGACAGCAAGTTGGGCAGGTGTATGCGGCTGGAAATGCTACTGCACAAAGGGGGGAGGCGATTTGGATCACAAAAAACACATTCTTTCAAATGCAGAGCTTCCACTCAGATCCACAAGGCAGGTTCATTTTTATAAAGGGGCTACTAGATCACGCTGAGGTAGTGTTGGGATCAGTTTATGGGCCTAATACTGAATCTCCAGAGTTTTTTTACAGAGCAATTGCTTCACCTGAGCACATACCCAAAAGTTCTGATAATACTGGCTGGGGATTGGAACCTAGTTTGCTCATTAGAGCTTGATAGATCTCCCTGTCATATGGGATGGGTGCTCTCCTCCTCACAGAAAGCCCTGATGGAATTAATGTCTGACCATGGGCTGGCTGACCTGTGGAGACTGCTGTACCTCCATACTGAACAGTTTACTTTTTATTCTTCTGCCCATGGGTCATTGTCTCTCATAGATTAGTTTTTGGTAAATAATCCAGTATTATCAGGACGCCTGGGTGGTGGAATAACCCCTCGTACCATTTCGGATCACGCTTCGGTTTGGCTGGAAGGATTCCTCCCTCTTGCCTCATACAAAGAAAGCAGCTGGAAACTAAATACACAAATGCTCTATGACACAAATATTGTTCAATCTCTTAAGGAAGCCATTGAACAATTCCTCTGCCATAATCAAAATTCAATACCACTAATAGATAAAATCTGGTGCGCACTTAAATGTGTAATTCGAAGGGAGTGCAATCGGCTCGCTACAGTCAGGGGAAAAAAAGAGAAGCCCTCTCTTCCTCACTTTTAGCACAAATTCAGGTCCACAAGGAGGAATTAACTCCTGACCTGGATGAGTCTATTCTTACTCAATTGACACATCTCAGGAATCAATATCAAGAAACTCTATGAGAGCAGGCACAGTATGCTCTGTTTAAAACCCACACCCGTTATGTGGAACAGGTTGAAAAGGCTAGCCATTTGCTAGCCCTTGGGCTTAAAAAACAAGAGGAATCAAGGCTCAAAACAGTGTTAAATTCCCTGACGGATGACTCTCTTATTACAAATCCAAAAGAGATTGCCCAGGAATTTGAGAAATACTATAAATCTTTATACTCCCCACCTGAGAACCCACCACAGATCTCAGATATCCACAACTATCTAGCCTCCATTCCTCTTCCATCTCTTAGTACTGCACAAAGAGACAGTCTCATACCTAAAATAACTCAGGCTGAGCTGGCAAAAGCTATTCATTCTCTTCCAGATGATAAGGCCCCAGGCCCTGATGGCTTTCCTCCCAGTTTTTACAAAATGTTTGAAGAGTAACTTTCTCCTGTTCTTCTACAGTTGTTTAACTTTTTATGTGATGAAGGAGTTTCTGACTCATCCTTATTAGAAGCCCTCATAATTGTTGTCCCTAAACCAAACAAGCCTAAAAATAGAATGTGCAACTATTGTCCCATACCTTTAATGAACTATGATATCAAGCTTTTTTGCCAAAATTTTGGCCTTACATTTGGCAGAAGTATGGACACCTCTGCTTGGTCCTGATCAAGTGGGCTTCGTGACAGGCCGCTCCTCGACTGATCACATACATATGCTTTTCCACATTTTCTCTGTGTTCAGGGAGGCCCAATGTCCAATGGCCTTGGTCTCCCTGGATCCAGAGAAAGCATTTGATGGAGTCAGCTGGGCGCCTTTCTCTTTGAAGTAATGTATAATTTTGGTTTTCCAAAGAGATATGTACAATGGATTAATATACTTTATTTATTTGCTTTTGTTGACCAGGTGGGTACACTAGGAATAGGAATGCCTATTTTCAGGTACGATCCGGGAGGATACAAGTGAAATACAAAACAACAACATCAGTGTGAAATACAAAAACAACAACATCAGTGTGACGCAGCACACATAAACCATACAATACAGAGTTAGCCAGGAGAGTAAAGAACATCACAAACACTAGTAAGACTATAAAAATGCATGGTCAAGCAAAGTGGGTAGTCAAAAACATGGATAACAAGATCATTGAGAAGAATGAGATAAGTGCAACACAGGTTAAGAGATTCGAAAACCCTACACCAACACCTATACCAACCCTACCATCAAAATCTACTGCAATGGGGTTTATTCAAACTCTTTTCTGCTGTGCTCGGGAACTAGGCAGGGGTGTCCACTTTCCCCAATGTTATTTAATCTCTACCTCAGACCACTTTTATTTCTTCTTCAAAACTCCCCAAATATAAGTGGCATCCCCACTGGACCCTTCAATTTCCGATTGTCTGCTTAAGCAGATGATATCCTGTTGCATATCTCCGATCTGAAAACCTCAATCCCTGCCATTCTTGATATAGTTGAATCTTATGGATCCCTCTCGAACTACAAACTCAATATAGATAAATCAACAGTCATGCCCCAAATAAATTTACATTTCGGTCACAATTAGAGGGTTACATTTAAAATGGTCACTCCAACTCAAATACCTAGGTTTAATCCTAACTAAAGAGATGTCCCAAGTTAAGAAACTCAACCTAGACTCTCTGATTGAGACCTAAAGACAAGATTTGGGAAGATGGGCTACTCTACACCTCTCCTTACAAGGTAGAATCAGTGCAGTTAAAATGAATATCCTCCCAAGGATATTCTATCCTTTGAATATGATGAATTTTTATCTCCCACAATCCTGGTTCTGTAGGCTTCATAGTATTACATCCCAACTTCTTTGACAGGGCAAACCGCCCAGAAGATCGTACGTGAAACTCGGGGCACCAAAATATGAAGGTGGGCTCAGGCTTTCCAACTTATATCATTACTATTTAGCCAGTTATATAGCCAAGTATATGCGCTGGTTACCCCATGACTCTAATCAACAAGATTCCTCTTTTACTCCAGCATGGCTTTACTTAGAAAGATACATAATCAGTCAGGGCAGTATATCCCCACTTAGTTTGCTGTATACCAATACTAAAACCGGCTCTGCTATTATTAACAATGAGATAATTCTAATGCCCATAAAAGTACATGGCCAGCTCTGTAGAAGTCTTAAATATGACAACTTTACAGATATCTCACAACCTTTATACTACAACCTCAATTTTGGATTAAATGGGCACTGCTTGAAGACGCATGAGAACCCTACCCTGAAAGAGACAAAAATTGCAGATTTGTTAGAAAATGGAGCAGTCAGGACTACACCAGATCTTTTACCCCTCCTGGATCTCCCAAAAAAGCAGATCTTTAAGGGATATCAAATTCGGCACTTACTAATCACTAAATTAGGCACAGGTACATGGCACACTGACCACTCTGAACTCATTGCCTCACTCCACAGATTAGCATGGCAGCCTCATGCAGTCTCACAGATAACCTCAACATTATACCCTTCCATCAGCTCTGTGGGATCTGGCACCTCTCCATATTGGACAGACCAGTTTCCCAATAAAGAAATTAGCTGAGATAAGATTTGGCAAGCAGTTTATCGGTACACTTCTCATGATACACTTCACCTCATGCAATTCTATATCCTGCATAATATGTATTATACCCCACTGAAGCTATTTAAAAATGGGAAAGTACAGAATACAGAATGCAATAGATGTGTCCTACATGATGGTTCCCTATTTCATGTTCTGTGGGACTGCCCCTTAATTAGACCACTGTGGAGTGAGATATGGGCCAGAGCAGACCCCCTATTGGGAATTACAGATCTATTTAATCCTGAAATTTGTATACTAGGAGACTTCTCACAGACACTGGTAAAAGACAGAAGATATGCCATGACTCTTATTTCCCATACAGTCAAGAAACTGGTATTAAAACATTGGAAGGACTCTAAAAACTTCTTCTATTCTGAATGGTTAACTGAGTTTCTTTTCAACTTGAGAACTGAAAGAATGATTGCATCTCTTAGACATATCCCAACTGCTTTTGATAAGAAGTGGGACAATGTTTATACATTATATTCCCTACATAACAAATAAAATCCCTCCTTCTATGATGTATCTGTTATATTTTACATTTCATAGTATTGCAGGAGTTGACAGCACTAATAGGGCCCTTGGTAGTAACTAGAGACAGGCTCACAAGGGAAGTTAGTCCAATAGAGTTGCCATTTTGTTCGGTTAAATTGCTGCCTTATGTATAATCATGACCACATGTTTTAATTGTGATGTGTAGAATGTAGTGTAAAGGAGGGTGGGATGGTTGGGGGGGTAACGGGTGAGTTGGAGGATAGGTAGGTTGTATAATTTGAGCCGATTAAACCCTAAGGCTTCTGCTTGAACTACCTGTATTAATTTGTACCCATGCAATTCCTTGATAAATCTGTTTGAAAGGTTATTACAAAATAAAGTACATTTAATTTAAAAAAAAAATGACATGCAAATGAGCCTACTTAGGCAGTCTGAAGGCAAACATCCAGATAAGCATCTCATTATCTCATGATTTGCATGCAGTTTGCCCAGCGCTATTGTAGGGTCCCATAGCTCCACCTGTAGGTCAGTCTAGAAGTACAGTGGCTGGCTGGGTCTGCCAACAGCTCCATGTGCAGGTCAGTCTGGAAGTACAGGGGCTGGCTGGGTCTGCCTACAGCTCTACCTGTAGGTCAGTCTTGAAGTGCATGGTGTTAGCTGCAGGCTACATTTGCACAGATCAGCATAGAATACTGTGCCCCAGGGGACTACACAGCTCATGCATGGGTGGTGGTGCTGCATGCAATAGTCAAACTGTATGTCCTGCTACAGTGCACAGCAGACACTACAATAACAAGCTGGCCAGTAGTGTAAGGGACACAGCAGTGCCTATGATGTGTAGGGCACCAATAACTGCTGCAATTTAGACAGTGACAGGCTAATCTCACAGTGTGTACTGACAGCTGACATTACTGTTATGATGTTGTGTGATCCACAGATGCTGCACCATTGGCATGGGATACTCACAGTGACATATACATATACATGGCTGGCTGTGTGTGCTGCGGTGTCTGTACAGATGTGCGGTAGGTGTCTGGGGGGCACATACCATCAGACAGGCATACTGGTGTTGGGTATTCCCTACACTGGACCATTTGCACTGCGTGGATTGTCCCAGCCTTGTGGCAGTACCCAGTATGTGGTGCAGACTGGCCACCTCTACACCCTCTCTTCAACACCCTCCATGCTCCCAGTGCTGCATGTGTGTGCTGAATTCTGTTGCTGTCCACCAAAGTGTGGTCTGCAGGTGTGGCTGTATGGACACAATGCCATGGTGTTCACTGGATGCCGGTTCACCAATTAAGCCTGACATGGTTGGGACTAGTGGCAGATGATGGCAACATAGGAGGTGCCTTCTGTGTGTAGCATGTTTCTTCCATGTCTTATTTCTTTCTATGTTAAATATTTACTGATTAAGGTCATGCAAAGCAGTGCAATAGTCACACAAAGCCACAACATCATGTAAAGCTGGTTTGCCCAGAGTAAAAACCACCTTTTTCTGGGTGGTAATTTATGCCATGCAAAGTGTAGCACTAAGTCACGCGAAAACACTTTGCACAGCTCTAGTGCACTGAATAAAGCATTGCATCTGTATTCATGTACATGCCCCCTCTTTTTGCCCCTTGCATACATTATTCTTTTGCCCAGTACTAATGCAGTTTGCCCGCACTATTTGATCTTTTGAATATAGTGGACCTGGACAAACCTGACGTAAACGGTTTGCTCCAAGTGCAAAGTTTGAATATCTGGGCCAAAGTCTTCCAGCCTCCCCATGCATCTTCATTCTGCTCCAGCTCTCAGATGCCCTCTCTGCAGATTCCAATAAAGTCAAAATCTTAAGGCACTCCCTCATGTCTACAGCCCCATCCTGCACAGCACTACACTTACATCTTCTGACTGCTGCCACTTCCCCTGTCAGCTGCAACATAATTGTGATTGTTGCATTCTGCCATATAATACTAAGGATTTGTACACAGAGGATAATAGTAAATGAAGTCCACTCTGAAGAAAGAGGGTGTTACTAGTGGAGTACTGAAGGGTTCGGTACTGGGTACGGTCCTTTTTAATGTCTTTGTAAGTGACATTGCAGGGGGACTGGAAGGAAAAGGGTATCACATCAGAAGGGTGATCCAATGTGAGTGACTCACAAATGAGTGAGTCATATTAAGCGAAGTGGGGAATGGCTACCCTGCAAGGGTAGTGACTTGGTCAACAGTGACCATGGAGAAGGGGACTGGAAGGCAGGAATAACGAGGGGAAGGGGAGGAATAGGATAGAGGGTTTCTGTGGGGCAGTGCTCCTTGTTCTGGCAAGCTAGCCCATGTGGTGTAGTTGTGAGGGTGGCTGGCTTCGGCAGAGGAGGTTCTGGGTTTGTGGACTGAATGGGGACAAAAATGTTGCCACTGCCTGTTGCTCTTGTTTTTTTTTCAATTTTTTTGGGGAGTCTCGCCCTATCCCTGTCATGCACCCCACCTGAATTTGAGAATCCTTTAGTACGGGGTGCAGAGGGTGAAGCCCCCATAAGGGGGGCATGGGGAGATGCAGCCCCCCCAGCAGAAACATTTAAAACTATTGGCCAGAAGTAGTGTCACTGTTTTGTGTATATCGTCATATTGATTTTCAGTGATATACACTCACGATAGTAGTGATCACTCTTTTGCATTCGCCCTTATGACATGGAACCAGGAAAAGTATGCCTCTCTGTAGAACACAAAATGATCTGCAATAGGGTTGATACACAAGAAGGGATGGAAAGGATGAGAAGGAACTTGGCATGGTTGGAGGAATGGTCAAAAGTATGGCAACTTAGATTCAATCCAAATACGTGCAAAGTAATGCATCTTAGAAACAAAAACCCAGCAGAAGAGTACACAATTGGGGGGATATTAACAATAACAAAAATGGAAAGGGACCTGGGGGTAGACATATCAGATGACCTAAAGGTAAGCAAGCAATGTGAGAAGGCAGTAAGGAGGGCTGGAGGATACTGGGATGAATAGGGAGAGGCATCACCACTAGAAAACAAGAAGTTGTTATCCCTCTGTACAGGCAGTTGGTGAGACCCCATCTGGAGTACTGCATGCAGTTCTGGTGACCCCATCACCACAAGGACATAGACAGAATGGAGGCAGTCCAGAAGAGGGCAACTAAAATAGTGCAGGGTCTGCAACAGGAGCCATATAAAGAAAGACTAAAGGATCTTAATATGTATACCCTTGAGGAAAGGAGGGAGAGGGGGACATGATAGAAACTTTCAAGTACTGCACCTCAAGGAAATCAACAAAGTCCAAGAGGTAAGCTTCTTTCAGAAAAAGAGATGTGCAAGAACAAGGCGGTACAATTTGAAGATAGAGGGGGGATGGCTCAGGGGCAATATGAGGATGTATTTTTTCACAGATAAAGTGGTTGATGCATGGAATGGCCTTTCTGAGGAGGTCATGGGGTCAAAAACAGTGGGGGAATTCAAGAATACAATGGACAGACATAAATCAATTCTGGTTTGGGGGGTAGGAAGAAGTAGGCTGTGGGTTAACTAGGATCTGCATCTTATCCAATAGGTATGGAAAAGGGCAGACTACATGGGCCAAGCGGTCATTATCTGCTGTCAAAGTCTATGTTTTTATGTTTTGATATGATTCCCCAAAATATAAGTCCTGACAAGGGTTTATGCTGGATCTATTTTGACCTCACCTGCTGAAGGCACAGTGTCATGTTACCACAAACAATAACCATATGACAACAAATGCCACAAGGAAAACAGCAGTGTCCCAAACATTGTCAGGTACAACAGTGACCCAACAGAAAAGGTGCAGCCCCATTGAATACAATGGGACTTCTTTGGTTTTATCCCCCCACATTCCCATTCTTGGAAAGCTTTGTCCCCCACACTACCAGGACTTAAAATAATCAGTTCCAGGGGGTCATGAACTTCAGGGGTGGGGAGAATATTGGGAAGGGGTTAAAGTTATTTAAAAAAATAAATAAATAAAAGCTTCAACAAGAGGAGATCTAGCCAGACCTGAACCACAGTCCTAGGTCTCCTACTTCACTGTATGCTAGTGAACTAGCCACTCCATCATGGGAGTGGCTTGCCCAGGCACCCTGCACATGGCCAGTTAATCACTTCCAAGTGAAGTGCCAAGTGACAATGGTAGCAGTAATTCCTACTGCTATTCTACCCCTGTCAGTGTAAATCCTCTTGAGCTTCTCACAGCACAGAACCTGTATTGCTCATCATGGTGCACTACTTTGACCCAATGCCCCTGCTCAATATGAATGGTTATTACATTGAATTTCATATTCAAAAAAAGAAAATAATAATAGCCATGGAAAACTTTTGTTTATCAATCAAGTTTCCCAAAAAACAATTTTTCTGAATGAGCTTCATTCCATAACAATTAAGTCATTAACATGGCAATGTCTAATATTTTATAATGATTATAGTAGCACCCTCTTCTCAGCATGCAGCTGTTGTGCTGTGACCTTCACTCACTCTATCTCCTGTCCCAGCCCCCTACATGAACCAGGTTATTGGATGTGACTGAGAGGGAACTGTATGGGGGGAAAAGGTCATTGCAGTCAGGGTGTGTTCTATTCCCTTATGCCAAGTGGAAGTAGTATCATTTCTGGCCCATGAACAGGTCAGACTGAGAAAGGTCCTCTCTGATCCACTCTAATTGGACAGGGTGAAACTCCCTGAGGAAGACTTTTTTTGTAAGATGAAGTGCCAGGTTGCTTTAATCTCTTTACAACCTCAGTGTTTGCATTAATTTGCAGTACTTACTTGGCTTGCACTGACTTTGCACAATATTTGGTACTTTAAAAAATCTTTGAGAAGTTCAATAAAGTAATTTCAATTACAAAAATGACTTGACAAGACTTTTGGAACCCACTTTGAAAACTGGGCCCAGGAACTATTTGACAACATTGGGCAAACCCCAACTGATCTGAATCTTCTGCTTGGCTTGCTGCTTTCTTGTACTGGACACCAGGGATTTCTTGACATAAGACAGCATGAGGAAGTGGGTACAAGTGGACATCAGGACAGCTCTGCTTTGGATGTGGTGCTTGAGGATGTGACACTGAAACAGTGACTGCTTGGGATGCGATGAGGTGAGACATGGTTGCCACCAGATATCAATGAAGGTTTGCCATGTGATAGAAAGAGAAGAGTTCAATTTGTCACCAGTGCAAGCTTGTCATGCAATTGGGTAAAGGAGGGGTGACACTTGACTCCAGAGAGTGCTATACAAAAATTGCTGACAGTGCAAACCTTACAAATTAGTGCACATTGGTATACCACCACGACAGCGACATATCGACGTTGACTGACAACACAGCAACAATAGCGCCAGGTCACTGTAGTGTCGGCGCTGGACCCCGGCACTGTTATCTGGAGGTCTTGCACCCCCTCCCCTAATCAGCTCTGACTCAGAGTTGATTATATTAAGTGGGGTGGTACGGGGGGAAAGCCCCCCAATGAAAACATGGTAGGCAATGACTGTCTTTTTGCCGACAGCAAATGCAGTTGACATAAAGCTTTCGCTGTACGATTGTTCAACAAAATGTTTGTCAACAAACTGTCATAGATCTACATGTATCTTACATTAATAGCATTTTTAAAACAGAATTACAATTAATTGAATAAATATGTATTTATTCAACAATTAGAACCACTGCAAGTGCACCACAAACTGCAAATGTAATTGCTTTGCTACTTGGGATTGAGAATGAGCCAATGCTAATTTGTATTTTGTGAATATGCTGACATTTGGCATTTTTGGTTTTGATTCAGCCCTGTTGGAATTTTGGCCCACTTCCAGGGACATTTTGACCTTTGTTCAGGTCATGGAAAAAAAAAATCTCCACCCAGCTCAATCATTTCCCATCTTCCAAATATATGTATGTATATATATATATATATATATGTATGGAATACATGATGGGCAGGAGTGAGATATGGGAAATATTCTCACTCCCACAGAGTGAGCTCTGTATTCTCATGAGTGCCGAAGGCATGTGTGAGAATGCACAGCTCACTCAGCAGGAGGGAGAATATTTCCCATATTTCACAACATGCACATCAAGTATGCCACTTTCTACTAAAGGGGTGAGAGCGTAAGAAGTGTCATATTTTGCTGTGTCTTTTTCCTGTATCTATGTGCTTTTTTTGTATATTTCAGTCTTTGGTAACTAATCTTTGGTAGACAGATGAGTTTTATAGGAGTACTGGGCAGTTAAGTTATTTGTTCAGAGCTACACAGTATGCAAGTGGAGGTTGTGAGAATCAAACCGAGGTCTGATCTGCTGGCTGTACCAAGCTTGTTCAGAGCTCATTACTCCAAGCTCTAGGCTATAATGAAAGCACTGTGTGTCTGTGGTCTGAGAGTGTGGGAGTGTTTCTGAATGGGCTGGGATTGTTAGAAGCACTGTGGGACACAGGTGATTGTGTTTTGCTATGCTAACTGTGTTAGTTGCAGCTTGCAGTGAGAAAGAGAAACTGCTTTGTAAATGAGTCTCATTTAATTCAGGTTGTTTGAAGCTGAGATTAACACAGAAATGGGATAGGAGTGTTGGAAACTTTAGGACACAGGTAAGTGTGTTTTGCTGTGCTATTTGTGTTAGTTGTAGCTTGGAGTAAGAAAGAAACTGCTTTGTAAATGAGTTTCATTTGAATTCAGGTTGTTTTGAAGCTCAGATTAGCACCGACATGGGCTAGGAGTGTTGGAAACTTTGGGGCACAGGTAAGTGTGTTTTGCAGTGCTAACTGAGTAATTTACAGACTTCAGTGAGACACAGAAACTGATTTTTGAAGCACTTTCATTTAGAATGCTAGCTTGAGTGAGTGATGACATCAGCAGAGTATGGATAAACAGAATATATCTCACTCCACTGATATCACCAGCATTTATCTCACTGCGGTGAGAATGTCTCCATTTATTGCACTGGAATAGCTCTCACCCCCATTGTATAATATATATATATATATATATATATATATATATATATATATATATATATATATATATATATGTATGTATGTATTCTATGACAAAAAAAACTTCATTAATGTATCAGTTAGGGTTCTTCTACAGTGACAAAAGTGAGAAATTTGACATTAGGGTTCCGACCCTTGCACCACCCACCTGCCCCCACCAACTGGCATTCGGGGTGTGCATTGGGGTCATTGGCCTTAGCTCTCACCCTATCCCATTTGTAAACAAGCTGAGGTGGTGCAGTGTAGGAGAATGAGTTGAGAGTTAGGACCGACGACCTCAATGCAAATACCCAATGCCTGTTGATGGGGGCAGGGTTGTGTTGGGGTGCAATGGGTGGGAACCCTAATGTTGAATTTCCTCACTTTTGTCACTGTAGAAGAACCCTAACTCATGCATTGACAAAGTTTTTTGCATAGAATTTCCTTACTTTTTAAGAAAGAATAGAAAAGTAGAAAGTTGCGCATGTTGGTGGGAGTGCAGGGCCTGAAGCCATGTGATTTTGCCTGACATAGTAACAGTAAGTGTAATGCAAATGCAAGCACAAATGTTACGCACATGGTGATGCAAACATAAATGGTAATGCTAACAGTAATAGAAATGCAAGTACAAAGAGATGCCAAAGCGAACATTGATGGAAACGGAGATGCAAACGGAAGTGCATATGGAACTCAACTGATAACGAGCAAGATCATGGTACTGCAATTGGAAACACAAATGCTAATGGTAACTGCAACAATAACACCAAAGGAGACAGAAATGGAAACGCAAGCACTTATGGAAATGCAAACCGTAATGCGCACAGACACGGTACTGCAATTGTAAATGCAAATGGTAACAGTAATAGCAAGAATAACGCCAAAAGAAACAAAAACACAAATGCAAGCGCATACCGAAACACAAACTGTAATGCACACAGTCACAGCACTAAAATTGTAAACACAAATGGTAATGGTAACAGCAACAATACGCCAAAGTAAACAGAAACACAAGCGTGTAAAAAAATGCTAACCGTAACACACACTGTCACGGAACTGCAATTGTAAATGCAAGTGGTAACGGTAACAGTAACAGCAACAATAATGCCAAAGGAAAGAGAAATGCAAATGCAAGTGCATACAGAAATGCAAACTGTTACATGCACGGTCATGGTACTGCAATTGTAAATGCAAATGGTAATGGCAACAGTAACAATAAAGCCAAAGGAAACAGAAACACAAACAAAAATGCAAGCACGTACAGAAATGCAAACCTTAACGTGCACTGGCATGGTACAAAAATTGCAAATGCAAATGGTAATGGTAACAGCAACAATAGCATCAAATGAAACAGAAATGGAAAAGCAAGCGCAAATGAAAACGAAAACTGTAATGCACACAGTGGTGTAGATGGGAATGGTGACATGAATGGTAATGGAAGCGCAACTGGAAACGCTAACTGGCACAGTAATGAAAGGGCACACCCTTCTTTTCCCCAAAAACTGCATTGAAAAACACAGTGAAAACAAAGAATGTATGCATACTAATGGACCTCGGTGCAGAAAATTAGGACTTGGAATACTAAATTGCTTATTTCTCAGGAACTGTACGACGTAGAAAAAAAATAAAAATTGGGTATGAATTATGACTTTCCTGGCTAGTTTTGTACTTAGCCCTCATTTGGGGGCTAAGCATTTTTGTGACAAGAAGTCCATACTTCACACCGTTTCCGAGATACAGGCCCTGAAAGGCGCGACGGATGCCATAATGTTATCCCATGGGAAAAAGTGTCAACTTTGGTGTGCCGTCACTTTGCCGCCCTGTAATATGTTTTCACCAAACCATGAAAATGCATCTCTATGAGATGTTGGTTTTCTTCCCTTCAAATTTCAGCCCAAAAGACCAAACCATTATTTAGCAGCAGGGCGGCAAAGAATTCCTATAATGCGGCAGATGCCATAATGTTATCCTATTGGAAAAAGCATCAACTTCATAGTGCCATAACTTTTCCACCCTATAATATTTTTCAACCAATCTGCCAAAAGCACATCTGCTGAATGTTACCTTTCTTCTCTCCAAATTTCAAGTAAAAAGACCAAACTTTTTCCAAGATATTCAATGTAAAAGATTAGTAAAATTTCCCTATCTATTCCATTATAAAAAATCTGGCTATCTTTCCTTATTTTGCGATCAAAGATCGTGATCAAAGAATCTCATGATCAAATAATTTGCAGGCTCACTATCAAAGTAAAACCCACTCTCATATGACTTCCTAAGAGACTCCTGGGCTGAGAAAATGTATTTTTTAATCTGGCCATCTGGTCCCTCACTCGCGATGCACGTTCGTGATCAAAGAATCTCACGCTCAAAGAATTGGCAGGCTTGTGATCAAAGAATTTGCAGGCTCACAAACAAAGAATTTCAAAATCTTATATATCAAAAAACTGAAGGAATTGCTGTAAACCATGGCCATTGTTCAACAGAACCAAGCCCCCTGAGTAAAACCCACCATCATTTGACTTCCTAGGGCACTCCTAGGTTGAAAAAATTGATTTTTTAATCTGCCCATCTCATCCCTCGCTCATAATGCATGATCATGATCAAAGAATCTCATATTCGAAGAATTTGCTTGCTTGCAATTAAAGAAATTGCACATTCACAATCAAAGAATAATAAATGGTGAAAAGTAAATTGTTCAATGATTTTAAGTGAACCAACACCATGCCTCGATAGAACGGACCCTCCTGAACAAAACCCACCCTCATTTGTGTCCCTAGCCCACCCCTGAGCTGAGATATTTGTGTTTTTAGGTCACGATGCAAGATTGCGATCAAAAAATCTGACGATCAAAGAATTTGCAGGCTCGCGATCAAAGATCATTAGCGAGCCACAAATTAAGATTTTAACTCTATTTTTTGACCAATTTTGATGAAACCAAAGGCATGGCTCAATAGATTGGAGCTCCCCTCCTGAGTAAAACCTATCCAAGTTTTGCTTGTCATTGTTCAGAAGTGACTCCTGAGCTGAGATATTTGTGTTTTTTCTAATCGGAAATTAAAAAACAAGATGGCAGTCCTCGCGATCATAGAATTTTGAAAATCCTAGAGGTCAAAGATTCTTGAACTGCAAGGCTGAAAATTCTTTGATCACCAGGTAGGACCAGATGACCAGAACCCCATTTTTTTGTTCGCAAAACATACATATAAATGTTCCCATTGACTTATAATGGGAACCTAAAAGTGGGATAACTTTTGAAGGCTTTAATATTTTTTCACCAAACAAAAAGCGGCATGCTTGGCCACCAAAGCGCTTTCAAACAAGCCATCTCGCAGACCAGCACACCACATGATTGCCACACAGGGCCCCATCCAAAATCCCCAAAGCTGCCTCCAAAAACGGATAATTTTGCATTTTTCAGCACTTTTGTACGGTAAGACCGTAAGTCCAACCAAAATACAACTTGGCAAATCAAGAGATCTACCATGCCCCACTGTGCATTCCAAATTTCAATCAAATCCATTGAACAGGTCCAAAGTTATTAGTGCCCAAAGTTTTGACTTTAGTGTGTAAGTGACCACTGAATCCTAACTATAGTGGCGCGACTGCGACACTATAATATATATCTATATATATATATATATATATATATTTATCTATCTATATATATATATATATATATATATATATATTTAGACTGTATATCTATCTATATTTGGGTCATGACACTACGCCAGCTAGAAGCAGGGACATCCTGAACTTCCTTCAGAGGGTGTCCCTCATGCTTCTAGTCAGTGAACCCACTTGTGATGGGGCAATACACATGGTACTCACTAACAGGAACAGTATTGCAAATGACAAGTTAGGAGGCCACTTGGAGAACAGTGATCACTGCACAGTGCAGTGCAATATAAGGATGGCTGTGGAATTGAACCTCACAAGGGGAAGGATCCTGGACTTCAGGAGGGCAGATTTAAAAAAAAAAGATGGGTGAATGTCTCAGGGATGATATGACAGGTGGATGAAATGGGTGGAATGGAGAAACAGTGGGTGAAGCTTGAAAGGACCATAGGGACGGCAACAAACCTCTGTATCAAGCAAGTGATCAAAAACAAGAGGAGACAGATGCCACTATGGTTCTCAAAAGAGGTGACAGAAAAGGTAAAGGCTAAAAGGGTAGCATTCAGAAGGTATAAGAAGATGAAGATGGAGGAGGATAGGGATGAGTATTACGGGAAACAGAGGGAAATAGGGAGATCAGTCAGGAGTGTAAAGGAGCAAACTGAAGAGAGAACAGCCCAGGCAGTGATAAAGGGGACAAGACAAGATATGTAATGTCTCTCTGGGTCACCCCTGAAAAGGGACTTTTGGGGCTCAGTGGGCATACCCGGTCATAAAAATTTAATAAATAAATAAAAAATAAATAAATAAGACACTTTTTAGATATATAAGTGACAGGAAGAAGACCAGGGGTGGATTCATAAGATTTAAAAAAGGATGGAGGGGCTGTGGAGAGGGGGACCAGGAAAAGGCAGACATCCTGAACAAATAAGTTTTTTCAGTGTTCACAGAGGAAGGGGAAGGAGAAGGGGAAGGGACACAAAAGTGACAGGAGCATTGGAGGAAGGGTGGTGGATACTAGTCAATTTTCAAATTAGCACATCCTGAAGGGACTTGCTAATCTGAAAGTGGACAGCACAATGGGGCCAGATAGAATGCATCCTTGGAAACTGAGGGAGCTCAGGGATATATTGGCTGTACCTCTGATAGTCCTATTTAGCAGCTCATTGGAAACAGGAGTGGTTCAAAAGAACTGGAAGAGAGCAGATGTAGTCCAACTTCACAAAAGTGGTAGCAGGGAAGAGGTTTGCAATTATGGGCCTGTGAACCTGACTTTGGTGGTGAGTTAATGGAGTCACTGCTGAATGAAATGATTGTGGAATATCTTGAATCCAGTGAGTTTCAAGACCCAGTGTAGCATGGGGGGGGCGTGTCAAATGAATCTGATACATTTCTTTGATTGGATAACCAAGGAATTAGATTAGGGAGGAGCAGTGAATGTGGCCTACCTAGATTTCATTAAGACTTTCAGCACCATTCCACACAGGAGACTAGTAAACAACCTGGGAAGGTTAAGAGTGGGTCCAAAGTTGGTAAACTAGGTGAGAAATTGGTTAGAGGGCAGGTGACAGATGGCAGTGGTAAATAGAGTTCACTCAGAGTAATTCAGGGAGCCCAGCAGCGTGCCTCATGGATCAGGTCTGGGACAGGTCTTCTTTAATGTCTTTATAAGTGACATTGCAGAGGACATGGAAAGGAAGGTCTGCCTCTTTGAAGATTACATCAAAATCTGCAATAGGGTGGACAGTCTTGGGGTTGGAAAGGATAAGTAGAGACATGAGAAAATTCTAGGAGTGGTCAAAGGTATGGCAGCTGGGTTTCAATGTGATAAAGTGCAAAGTAATGCACCTGTGGGCAAAGAAACCAGGGGCAGAGTACAAAATGAGAGGAGTGGTACTGAAAACCACCAAGCATGAAAGAAACCTAGGTGTGATCATATTGTATGATCTACAGGTAGACAAGTAGTGTGACAAGGCAATTAGGAGGGCTAGTGGGATAATGAGGTTAATGGTGGGTGAAGTGGCCGAAATTCGCTCCATGAAGTGATTTGTGGAGTAATGCGGAATCCGCGAAGTGCTCCATAACACGAAGCGGCATACTTCGCATCATGATGAGGAACGCGAAGTCCATTGGAACCAACGACTTGCCATTATTCCATCTTCCTCAAACCACTTCTCCACTAATTCTAAGGTGAAGTACATTAAAATCAATGTACTTTGCATCACGTTGCCTTGTTATTGAGCTCCAAGGCAAATGTGCAGTGCTTCATGGGACTGCAGGTCACATGAGCTCTAGATTGTTCTGCACAGCCTCAGTTCCATGTAATGTGTGTGTAGTGGAAGATGGAGACAGTTTCCTTTCAGAGCTATGTGATTCAAATCCTCTAAACGCTGTTAAAAAAAAGCCTTTTTGAGCCATATCTTTTGCTCAAAATTTAGTACATCGATTGTAGGAAACCCTCCTGTGCTCATATCATCGAGTGTTTATTGTTTGCATGTGGATTTTGAATGTTAATTTAGAGCAGTCAGTCTGTGTACTGTGAAGTGTGCTTTGGGGGAAGGGTGTATCTGTGGTGTAGGTAGATTAACTGGGAGAAAAAGGTAGTCTTTCTGTTTTGTTTATATTTTTCTTGTATAACTGTGTTAATGTACACACAGTAATATTTTCAGTAATTCTTGATGTTTTCTTGCTTATTATTGTGGTGCAGCAGTGTATAATTTCAATTTGTTTAAAACATTTGGTTATATTGCTAAAGGTTTTCAATTTGCTAAGCATTACTTGTAGTGTGTGTGTAAGTGTGTGTGTGATGCGTGCCATTAAATCAGACACCTTTTATTGTGCTAGAGTAATTGCAGCAGTGTGAACCTGTTATCCACCGCACCTGCATAAATGTTTTATACTGCTTTTTGTGGTATCTTTACTGGTAGCGGACTGTACCCCCCAACCAGCAAAAGGTATTCTTTTCCAGATTTGGATTTATGACTTGTGAGCACTGGTTAGGTGTTGTTGTTCCTTTGCATTTGCATCTCTTGAGTGGGCAGTGCAATCTTAATCTGTCTGTGCATTTACAGTACACCATTAATTCTGGGAGATGTTGCATTTCTTGTTACGTTCTCATTTCACTTCGTCAGCACTGTGGAATTTTCTGGACACAAGACAGTAGCATTTTGGGGATGCACATTAATTCTGGTGACTGTGTGTGACCACTGTGTGCATGACTGAGTGCATACTTAATTCTGGGAGACTTTGCATTTTTGTTACCCTCTCATTTAACTTCATAAGCACTGGAAAATTTTCTGGACACAAGACAGTAGCATTTTGGGGATGTAAATTAATTCTGTTGACTGTGTGTGACCACTGCGTGCATGATTGAGTGTGCCATTAATTCTGGAAGACTTCACAGTTCATGTTATGCTCTCATTTTACTTCATCAGCACTGGGGAATTTTTTTGACACAAGACTAGCATTTTGAGGATGCAATTTATTTTTGGTGACTGTGTGTGACAACTGCCTGCATGACTGAGTGCGCTATTAATTCTGGGAGACTTTGCATTTCTTGTTACGCTCTCATTTCAGTTCGTCAGCACTGGGGAATTTTTAGGACACAAGACAGTAGCATTTTGGGTATGCATATTAATTCTGGTGTCTGTGTGTGATTTGACCACGTCCACTGCTCACATGACTGAGTGTGCCATTAATTCTGGGAGACTTTGTATTTCTTGTTGTGCACTCATTTCACTTTGTCAACACTGGGGAATTTTCTGGACACAAGACAGTAGCATTTTGGGGATGCACATTAATTCTGGATGGCTGTGTGTGGGGGGGCACTGAGGGGCTGACAATATTGTTGTCACTCCACCTTACTTCGCATTAAGGTGGAATAACAATGCAAAGTAATAATTACAAGGCAAAGTGAGCCCTTTCTTTTGAACACTCCGCATAGTCGAGTGACAACGTGAAGTGACCACTTCATGTTCACATCACCAGCAGAATTTAATTTTGCTGCATCTCTAAATGGGGCACGTAGGAAGCGATATCACCTGCAAAGTCTCCCAGAATTAATAGCGCACTCAGTCATGCACGCAGTTGTCACACACAGTCAGCAGAATTAAATTGCATCCCAAAAATGCTAGTCTTGTGTCCAGAAAATTCTGTATAGATCACTGTAAGACCCCATCTAGAGTATGGTGTCCTGTTCTGGGGACCACATCTCTGGAATGACATAGACAGAGTGGAGGCAGTACAGAGGAGGGCAACTATAATGATGCAGGCTTTGCATCAGAAACCCTATGAGGAGAGATTTAAGGACTCAAATTTGTACACCTTGGAAGAGAGGAGAGAGGAGGAAATATGATACAGATCCTTATATACCTCACAGGAGTAAATAAGGTACAGGAAGGAAATATTTTTCAGAAGAAACATGGTGCTCTAGGACAAGGGGGTATGATACTAAGCTGGAGGGGGTAGATTCAGGAGAGATGTGAGAAAGTACTTCTTCACAGAAAGTGTGGTGGTTCCTGGAACAGTCTTCCTGCAGAAATGGTGGGGTAAAAACAGTGGTGAGGTTCAAGAATAAATGGGAAAGGCATAAGTGAATCTTAGGGAAAGGGAAGTGGGTGAGTGAATGGGCAAAGAATCAAATAGGATCCGTGGTACTTTAGGCAGGATAAATGAGCAGACTACTGTAGGTGGACCAAGTGATCCTTATCTGCCATCAGATTCTGTATTTCTGTTTCTGTGTGCTGAGTTTTTTAGAAACAAAGGAGGGTGGAAGATGTTGGGTTTAATTGTGTGCATGGGAAGAGGGTGGAGCAGTGACAATTACTACAGTTTGTCACCTGCTAAACCCCAGTACCAAGGTTCCTGAGTGTCTTTGACCAAAGTGTTGAAGCCTTACTGAAGTCAAAAAGTGAGTCAAAGCTGAACCAAAGTTGTCCATTTACACTTCAGCTCACTCTTACTTCAATTGCAAGGTTAGTGCAATATTCAGTCTGTTTGGACATTCAAAAATTCAGAATGTGCCCAATCTGTTGTGTCCAATCTGTATAAGTCAGATACTAGATTCAGACCATACACTATCCAGTTCATAACTGATCTGAATGTTTGAATAGTACACTCTATCCATACAGTACAATCATAAATGTATAGCATTAACAAAGCCTTACTGGCTACCACAGAAACTACAATTACTACTTCATTCATACCTGTTCTGTCTGTTGCTTCTACTTGGGAAAACACACTTCCAGTCATTGTTGGGACTCAATTCCTGACTACTAAGTATTAAAATTCCAAGGAACCAAAGTGTCTTTGGCTGAAGTGCAGAAGATGAACCAATGGAGAATGTCTCAATCAAAGCACAAACAAAGGTGTCAATTTCCATAAGTGGCTAGTTTTACTGCAGTATATGAAATTTCTATTTATTGGTATTAATATATTATGTTATTCTAATTCTTCTGTTCCCCAGAGTAAGGTAATAATAATAATCTTTATTTTTAAGCACCTTTCATGGTATCAAGGCACTGTACAATGTGAACAATAAAACAGCAGTAAAATCAGAAATATAGACAATAAAAGGTCAGTAGGGATACAGTGCTCTTAGCCTGTAGGATAGGGCATCATAGAAATACACTGTGCCTTGCCTAAAGGTAGCTATTCTGTGTTAGTGGTTCAGTTGTTAGCATGCTTACCTTTTGGGCTCCAAAACTGGAAAATCATGGGTTCTTGCCCCCCCACCAGGTACTTGGAGTAATACCCATAAATGACATTGTAGTACAGTATGAGGTGGTGCTGCACTGTTGAGGTGCTGTTCTTTGGATGAGACAGACCATAGTTACCTCAGCTAGAGCTGTGTGAAATATAAAATTTCAATGGCAGAATGTTCATAGAATTATCATCCTGGTTCTGCAAACTTTTGCAGAATTTGCACAAAAAAAATCAGTGTAATGTAGCTAGATTTTAAGTTTCACTTACATTGATCTATTTTTTACAGATTGTATCCAAATTATACTGAATTTGTAGGTATACAGGTATTGATGGCTTGCTTAAGTTTACCAAATGTCAAAGCCCTAGACTGATAGGGAGCTGAGTTATGGGTGGCCAAAGATTTAATGAAACTGTAATGTTCTGCTTTTTCCTAATTTAAAAATGTCTTACCTAAATTTTTTCCCAATTTCTGGATTTTTAGATACGTGCAACTTGCTTATGTGCAGCAAGCTTTAAAGAGCTAATGATGCCTCAGAGAAAACTTTAAAAAATATTATAAGCTGGCCCGGTGGCACTGAGGGTTGAGGCGCTGGATGCCAAACCTTGCTCCATGCTGGCGACCCGGGTTCGGGAATGGACCTGGGTTGCCGGGGTTCGGCCAGGGGGGGAAGGCTTGCTCTCCTTCTCTGGGGTGGGATGGGAAGCTTTCCTCACCACTATACTGCCACCTCCTGGGGAACTCAGGGGATGTTGGTGTGGTGGGGGGACGCTGCAATGCAGGGTTGATGCCGGCAGAGGACTGGAGCAGATGTACATCTCAGCATGTGCCTGACTCCTTGCTCCTCATTGCACACCACTGTCGGGGAACAGAACATGGAAACAAACCTCCACATCTCCTAGGTGATGACCTCTTGAGCAAAGTGCTCCACCCACTGTCGAACAAGGCAGACTCCGTTGCGCAAGCCCTCTCCCTGGAAGCATGTTGAGTGAGGTAAGGGGGAGATCTCTCCTCACCATGCCCCGGGGGGGTTATCTGGGCCATCATGGATCATAGGAGTTGAGCTGTGCATGCTAGGGGCAGACCTTGTCTCAGGAGGTGAAGTGTGTGTAGAGTTGTAGGGGTCTGATTGAGTGGAGAGTTGGGAGCAGTAGAGGTGAGTATAAAATAGTAAGTAAAAAAAACATTATAATTAGGTAGAATTCTGCTTGCATTCCATTTATATGTTATATTTTTCTCTTCTCCATTATTTATTACAGAGGAAATGTGTATAAATATATGACAGTTGTCCATTAGAGTTTGCTTTGAGCTCATCTGCCTCTATAGCTTACTACATACTCCAAGTCATAATCTTCTGATGTGACATCACAGTCTGTTGCCATGGGAGTAATTGTGAGGTCAGAAGCAGTGCTCTATGACTTTGGGTAAGGAGAAAACAGTCTGAATAGATGAACTCTTCAGCAGCAAATATCCTGTTTTCATATACATGACCTCAGTAATAAATAATAGAAAGGAGGGATACAGCACTAATGGGGAAATACAATCTGGACTGTGTGTAAATATTAGGTTTTGTTAAAGTTCACCTGAATGTTTCACCAACTCTTTAGGTCTCAAGTTTTAACAGCGGGCTGTGCTGTAGGTTGCCAAACATTTTGCCAAAATTTAGAATTTATTATAATTTTGAAAGTATTCTTAAAAATGTTATAAAATTGTGTGGGTATGTCGATTATTACTACATTTGTACAGTAGAGCCAGGATATTCAAAGCAGTTGGGCATGGCACAACTGAGTTGAGCTGGCATAAGTACGAACTTGCACCAAGGAGTGATATTCAGTGGGAGACTATAATGAATGCATGCGCAAGAGCAGGGGGTGTGCCCATGAATATTCAGCGCAGTGCGCTATTCAACCGTGGAACCATGGCACAGGTGCGGAGCAAATTCTGGATTCACTGAGCATACCTGAGCCTATAAATGCAGGGTGCAAGCACACAGACAGCACTTGCGCCATGGGAGAGTGAGAGAGAGGGAGAGAGAGAGAGATAGAGTGGCAAGAGATGGTGGAGAGGAAAACAAGACAGAGCAAGGCAGACAGAGCCAGTGAAGGTCAGAGGGACAGTAACAGGTAGCCACAGGGGAGTGGGACAGAGATGGCAGTGGAGAGTGAACCAAGGGCTGAGAGACTGAGAGGGACATGCAGGCATTGTGCCATGAAAGGCACCAGGGTGGCATACAGCCCACAGCAGCCAACTGCCAGGGGAAGACGGGACATCCGAGGCCATGTCTAGTGCACCCTTTCTAATGGAGGCCGTAATGAGGGGTGCAAGGAGGCAGGAGGAACAGCAATGTGGCTGTGGAAGGGCTTGTTAGTGGTACATCTGGAACAGGTGATACTGTGCCAGGATCACCTTTGAGAATTACACCAATATGGATATTGTGGGATGGTATCACCTGAAGAGGAAGATTCTGAGGCAGCTCTGTGAGCTGTGCAGTGAGGAGATGCAGGCACCCACAAGACGGAGTCATGCAATGTCTGTGGAGACAAAGATGACAGCAGTCATGTCCAGAGACCAACAGGGGATACTACAGGCATAACCCAGTCAGCCACATCCCGCCTTCTCACATAGTTCCTCAATGCCCTGCTGCCACATGCTTCGTATTACATCCATTTTCCCAGCATACAGTCAGAGTGTACATCAACCATGCAGGACTTCCACAGAGTAGCACACATGCCTGGTGTGCTTGGGGCCATTGACTGCCCCCATTTGGGCCTCTGCATGCCACCTGGCCCTGAGGGTGTGGCATATGTGAACAAGAAGGGGTTCCCAAGTGTGAACTGCCAGGTGGTGTGCAATGCCAAGGGGCGCATCACCAATGTCTGTGCCACACAACCTAGGAATGCACTTGATGCATTCATCTGGCACAACTCTGTGCTGTACCACAGGTTCGAGCTTGAGGACATCCCCACGGGCCATCCAGTGGGTGAGTATGGGATGGGCAAGGGGTGCCGGGCAGAGAAGGACATGGGATGGGACGGGCAGGGTGGGTGCACTGGTGAGGGTGCCAGGGACAGGCAAGGGGCACAGTAACAAAGGACACAGGGCTAACCATGTAATTATCCACTCAGATGACAGTTGCTATCCACTCAGGCCCTGGCTGCTCATCCCCTACTGACACCCCTCATCCCCAGCAGAGAAACGGTACAATGAGGCACACGCTAGCATGTGGAATATCATTGAGCATTTATTTGGGATGCTGAAGGCACAGTTCCATTGCCTTGACAGGTCTGGTGGTGCCCTACAGTACAGCCCCTCGAAAGCTTGTGGCCTATTCCTAGCCTGCTGCATACTTCAGGATATGGCCATTGACCGTGGGATAGCTATCAAGGCTGATGAGGGTAACAGTAGTGGGGATGATGAGGTCAATGAGCCAGAGGGTGGTGGACAGCCCCCCACCTGAGCAGAGGGATCCCCAGCTGTAGAGGATGGCATGCCAGCGCAAGAACACGATTGCACAGGGGCACTATGGTGCACACAGGTAGATGGCTCCACACCCACGCACTGGCCACATACACAGGTACAGCACACAGGCAGGGGCATGCATGCCCCTGGCAATGGGCATGCACACACACAGGTGTGGTGCAAGGGCGGGGGTATAAGTGCCACACATCCACACACAACTGCACACAGCAGTGAACAGCAACACACACACACACACACATGCCCAGGCACTGGCATGTGGTGGGGATCAGATGGCAGTGCACTGGTGCACAGGTGCAGTCATTGCAGATCTGCTCTCATCATGCCCACGCCATATGGGCCAGCTGCCAGGCAGGCACACACACAGGCAGTGTGCAGCATGACACAAAGGTGTCACAACTGTGGTATGCACATACACACACCACCCATGCACACACAGGCAGTGGCACCAGACTGCAGCGAGGGCGGCACACACATCAGATCCGCTGTGCGGAACCATGGCCACCATGGCCATGGGGGCGGCTATGCCAGGGCTGATTGGCAGCCATGGGCTGCACATCAGCCACAGGAGGTATTTGCAACAGCCCCCCCAGGGGTTGTACTGCGGTACCACGACTGGGTCCATGGTGGGATGTGTAGGCACCCAAACAGGCTCACCCCAGGTGTGTCTGGGATGTCAACAGCAGAGTCTGGCTTTGACAGGGAGGGTGTCGCCCAACGCTGGGATCATGGGGTGGACAGTGCACTTCATGATGTTCATGGTGGCTGGCCATGCCCTGTGGCAGTCAGCAGTGCAAGGCCATCTATGATCGCATTGGCTATGCGATCTTGGGATGCAGTCACGTCCTCCCACAAGTGCTGTATAGCCAACAGGAGCTGTGCAGTGCCCCTCTTATGCTACTTGGCTGCCTGGTACACCTCCACGTGCATTGCACACACCCCAGTGACCAGCAGCACCTGTTGCTCCATGGTGGCCTGCAGAAAATGGGTGTGCTCTGCCAATGGGTTGGCACCCAGGGGAACATGGGTGGTGCACTGACCCTCCTGTGGTGAATGACCATGCTGCACAGCCCCCCACTAAGGTGTACACTGCACAGTGGGGTCCCCATGGGATAAATCCCTGTCAGGTGCCCAGGCAGTGGACCCCACATCCTGCTGCCCACCACTGCTGCCCTTCCAGCCGCTGAATGCTGCCCAGCACCTGTATGGTTGCACCATCACTGCCACATGGCACTGCCATGCAGTGCACACAGCAGCACCCACAGTGGCAGCAGGCAGCTGTCCCACTGATGTCAGGCCACTGGGCATGCTGCCCGTGATAGTACCTGGTATGGGCATCTCCCCCAAAACACCACCCATGCTGTCCAGGATCATGGTCGGGTCATCATCAGTGTCGGACCATGCCCCCATATGTGTCTCCATGCAGAGGACACCATGGCTGGCATCCTGTAGAAACACAACCAGGGCCTCATACAATCCCATGCCCAGGACATCTGGCTGGACAGTGGTGATGTGCTGCAGCCGATCAGGGCCCTGGATGACCCTGGAAGTGGATGGCTGGTCGACCGGGGCTGGGCCTGCCTCCACTGCTGCTGCTGGTGCCCCATCCCCTGCATGCAGGCATGCTGGTGCTGAAAAAGAAAGCAGATATGTCAGTGATGCAAGACCCCCATCCCCCCAGTCACTGCTTGCTGTGCATGCCCAACATACGTACCATGCAGTGATGGGCTTCCACCTGTCTGAAAACCTCCACCCGATACACCCTCCACAGTGCTGCGGAGAATGGTGGCTGCCAGCAACTCCTCCTGCGCCATGAGCAGTGGCTCATCAGCAGGCTTCCCTCCGGTGGTTGTCCAGACTGCACAAATGGCTGCCAACTTCTCCTTGATTCACCGCTTATTGGTGCCCACCTTCTTACGGCACTCCAGCACAGACCGCTGGTGGCTGACCTGCTGGTTGACACATACCGCCACCTCCTCCCAGGCCACAGCCCTGGCCTGTGGTGTGCCTGTGGCACCACTCAGTAGTGGCTCCCTGTTGAGGTAGGCCTCAAACAGGTCATCTGCCTCTGCCTTTGTAAAGCTGGGATTGCATTTGCGAGCAGGCCCACACTCCTCACTCTCTTCATGTTCTGACATAGTGCTACCTGTGGAAATGGACATGTGTGTAAGTGTCATCAGCAGCTTCCTCCCCCCACCATGCTGTGCTGGCTGGGCTCAGCAGCATGCACAACTTACCTCAGATGGTTGCAATACTTGTCCAAGGTCTGTGTGGGTCTATGGCACTTTTATTGTGCAACACATGCAAATGAGCATTGGCGCAACGGTAATGACATGCTAATTTCTCCAGTGCACCGTGCATTGGCTGATGAGCCCATTTGCATGTGCAAGCTTAATATCGTGTACTTGCTCTTTGCACAGTGGAATTGCTCTGAAGCAAGCCATGGCGCAATGTCCAGGCATGCAGAGTGCTCATGCATCATGCTGTGTGCTTCCACCTATTGCGCACTGTGCGCCAACTGAATAATAGGAGCTGGGGGACATAGTGTGCCATGTCAGCTATTGCACACTGGTGCACAGTGTGCCGGCTGACCTTTGACCCCTCATGTGACCCCCAACCCCTCAGTACTCCCCCTTCACAAGCCTGTCTGGTTACACCCATGTTGTGCATCTCCGGCATTGCTCAATTGGCAGTCACAGTGCATGACTCCACGAGGCATGCATCTCATGCACATTGTGCACACATGCACCTCTGGCTGCCATTTTGCCTCAACACATCACTATTGGTACAATGGTGCAGCGGGGAGTTTGACAGACCTGTAACTGGATTGATGTTGAACTGGTCAATCTGGTGGCCTGTGTGCAGCCACATGCACAGAAGCTGTTTGGCCAGGTGCCCCCTGCAACAGCCATGGAATGATGTCTGGCAGGGCATTGCTGCCAGACTGGTGCAGAATACTGGGGTGGCCAGAACTGGGGAACAATGCTGCCACCGGTATGGTGACCTCATGCGCCAGGACCCAGAGCTCCTGCAATGGCTGCAGGCACGTGTCCAGCCTATGCTGCATGTGTGCCCTTGTGCTGTACTGTGGTGATGGCTTGGCTGCCTGGCATGCATTCACAGTGGGGAAGGTCATACCAGACGAATCTGATAGATTTCTTTGACTGGGTGACCAAAGTAGTAGATCAGGGAGGAGCTGTGGACATGGCCTACCTAGACTTTAGCAAGACATTTGACACAGTCCCACACAAAAGATTAATATACAAGTTAGCCAGCCTGGGAGTGGGTCCCAAGATGACAGCCTGGGTAAAGAATTGGCTGGAGAATAGGACACAGAGAGTAATAGTAAATGGAGTCCACTCAGAAGAAAGGAGGGTTACTAGTGGGGTACCGCAGGGTTCAGTAATAGGACTGGTCCTCTTCAATGTCTTTATAAGCGACATTGCAGAAGGACTGGAAGGAAAAGTATGTCTCTTTGCAGATGACACTAAGATCTGCAACAGAGTTGATGCACAGGGTGGGGTGGAAAGGATGAGAAGGGACTTGGCAAGGTTAGGGAATGGTCAAATGTATGGCAGCTTAGACTCAATGCTAGAAGTGCAAGGTAATGCACCTGGAAAACAAAAACCAGGGAAGAGTACACAATGGGGGTGAGATACTAACAACAAAAATGGAGAGGGACCTGGGGTAGTCATATCAGATGACCTAAAGATGGGCAAGCAATGTGAGAGGGCAGCAAGGAGGGTTGGGGATACTGGGATGCATAGGGAGAGGCATCACCAGTAGAAAACAGGAAGCTATTATCCCTCTGTACAGACAGCTGGTGAGACCCCATCTGGAGTACTGTGTGCAGTTCTGGAGACCCAATCTCCACAAAGACATAGACAGGATGGAAGCTGTCCAGAGGAGGGCAACTAAAATGGTGCAGGGTCTGCACCGGAAGACATATGAAGAGAGACTTAAGGAGCTTAATATGTATAGCCTCGAGGAAAGGAGGGAGAGGGGGACATGATAGAAACTTTCAAGTACCTCAAGGGAATCAACAAAGTCCAAGAGGGTAGCATCTTTCAAAAAAAGAGGTGTGCAAGAACAAGAGGGCACAATTTGAAGATAGGGGGCGGCTCCGAGGTAATTTAAGGAAGTATTTTTTCACAGAGAGGGTTGTGGATGCATGGAACGGCCTTCCGGAGGAGGTTGTGGAGTCAAAATCAGTGGTGGAATTCAAGCATGTATGGGATAGTCATAAGGCAGTTCTGGGGGGTGGGGGTAGGAAGAAGTAGGCTGCTGGTTAACTACGATCTGCAGCTTATCCAATAGGTAGGGAAATGGGCAGACTGGGTGGGCCAAGCAGTCCTTATCTGCTGTCAAATTCTATGTTTCTATGTTTCTATGTTTCTATGCCCTGCAGAGTGGTATACTGTCATCATGCACATTGCGGTGTGGCATTGCCAACTGCAGCTTGCATTGTGATACAGCCTTGCGGGACTTGTCGGGCAGAGGCACACACTCTGCACAGGGTTGGGGTGGTAGGCAAATGCTGTGGATGTGTTCTGATGTGTACCTGTCTTTGTTCCATTCCCAGGACCTGAGGACTGCTGCAGGGCAAGAGCGGCAGGAGCACCAGAGCCAGCTTAGCAGGCTGCAGCAGGACCCAGCAGAGGTGCAGCAGCAGGACAGGTGCCAGCAGGGCAGCAGTAGGCAGGTAGGCACTGTTTTGGTCCTGTGCACAGTACAGGGTGGTCGGTGGTGGAGTGGGTGCAGCTATGGCTACTTGTGCCATGTGCTGTGACAGCTGTGTGTGTCACACTGTGTGTGGCGCATGACACTGTGGGGCAGCCATTGCACATGTGTACCAGCTGTTGGTGGGGTGGATGTGTGCCCAGCTGCCACTGGTGTTGTTGTGATGTTGCTAGTGCCATGTGATTGTCACTGTGCAGTCAGGTGGCCATTAGGCAGCCATTGGGTGGCCACCTCTGTGCACTGTCATGGCATGCTGGGTTGCTGGCAGGTATTGGCCCACCCCCTGTGGGTGGCCGGGGCACCACTCCAGAGATGTGTGTTCCCACTGCCCATTGCACACAGTGGGTGGGCATGGTACCTTGGGACCTTGTACTGATTCCCTGTCCTGTTCCTTTTTATAGGTATCCAGTGGAGGAGGAAGCTGCCCATGTACTGTAGGCTGCTGCACCAGATTGTGCTAATAACATCCACCACCATGGAGGTGGTCCAGCAGGTGCGCTGGCTCTTGCTGGCTGAACAGCAGTGACAGAGGTGTCAGGCAGTGGCAGGGCATGGCCACCCTTAGTTCCAGCCCCAGCTTTTTCCTGTTTCCCCTGCTGTCTCTCCCCCATCCGTCCCCCTTCCCACTGTACAGTCCCTGTTCCCTGTCCCCTTCCCTCACTTTTCTACCCTTTCCCACCCTTTGCTCTTGTATATAGTTCTGTGCAATACATATTTTTTTGACTTACCTGCTTGTGCCGGTGTCTGCTTTGCAGCTGGCATGAGGAGCCATGCTGCAGTGGCTTGGTGTCTGTCTGTGTGGCATGCATGTGTTGGTGTGCAGGTCATGCATCTGCAGTGCACTGCTGTGTGCTGTGGTATGTCCTGTGGTGTCCTGCCCCTTGGTCAGTGACTGTCAGGGTGTATGGCATGTGTGTGCTTGGCAGCATGGTCCTGGGTGTGTCTTGCTGGGGTATGGATGGGTGGGGGGCACAGCATAAGACAGGGGGGCTCCATTGGTGGTCCTCCATTGGCCATAGGTGCCACCTGTTACCTGCTTTCTGTGCCACTGTTGTGTGCCAGGGTGGGGGTGTCTGGGTGCCTGTGTGTGTCCTGCTGGTGGTGGCCACCTGTGGCAGCCACTGTGCTCCCCTGGCACTGTCCCTGGGTCTATTCCTGTGCCGTGTCCCCCTCTTGTACTCTGCTGTTGTGCTTCCACCATTGCCTGGGGCTTCTCTTTGTACATCATGGTGCATGTCTGGTTGTGCCATGGATCAAGTCTGGTTGCACCATGGCGCATCTCTGCCATATTCAGCCATGTTGCACTGGAGCATTTTGGCATGTGCAACCTCTTAATATGGCACTCATTGCACCAAGTCGCATCGGATTTGTGCTGTGCCAGTCGTGTGCCAGCCTTTGGTGCATTTATGAATATCTGGCCCTATATGTACCCAGTTTCAGATTTCTAACTCAAAAGTTGCCTGAGTTATATGCAGATAAACATTTTCATGACATCCCCCCCCCCAAAAAAAATAAAATGACAGATGTTGAGCACCTATCATTTTGAGGTGGTGCATTCTAATGTCAGGATATTTGGCACACCATTGGAACTTTCATCAACAAGTCATCATGCCAAATTTCAGATCTCTAGCTCAATAGAAGCCTTTTGGACTAAATTAATAATTTTCAAAAATCAAGCTGAATTTCATCAAATTTTAAATTTCACTTATGTTGGTGTGGTTTTCAAAGTACTAACCAAATAATACCAAGCTTTTCAGGTATACATGTACTAATGGCTTTCATAAGTGTACCAGATTTCAAAGTCCTAGCTTAAGAGTTGTGTGTGGATACACTTTTAATCAAAATTTATTTTTCAGTTATTTCCATCTAATTTTAGATCCAGAAGCAAATGATTTGATATCTTTTAATGGACCAACATAGATGTAACAACAAGAACAAAGTGCTCTAGCTTTCGGACCAACCAGTCCTTCTTCAGAAGCTCATGGCAGTTGTTTAGAAAATACAATACTTATAACAGCTAGATAATGCAGAGAAAAACAGAAAAATCCCATTGGTTTAAAATACTCATTTAAAAACCAGAAGATGATGTCAGAGAAGTTTAACAGTACAATACTGCCCTCAGTCCGAATGAACCTTGGGTTCAGATGTGCTTGTGCAACACACATGCAAAGAATCCTACTGCACATAAATTTAATTGACATAAGATAACACTGCTGAAGCAAATAACTCCCAAATCAAGCCATGAGTGTCACAGTCAGTATAAGGATGTGATTACTGAAAGGCAACCCCCACCCAGCTTAAAGACAAACTAAGATAGTTATAGGGCTCATGAAATTACAATGTATGCATTAAAGACAAGAATTACCAGTAAAGTTATCTAAAAAACATCAGTGCACACTGTGTGATGTGTAAAACATAGTTGGACATGCCACCCAGCTGTATTCGCAAGATAAATAAAAGGCCCAAGAAATTACAAAACCTCAGGACTACATAAATGATAATTTAAATATAAATTGATAATATTAGTGTTAAAAAACTCTAGTCGAGGAACCTCAAGGAATTCAGACCATGCAGCCTGATATGTACTGATGTCAATATATACTGAGAATGTAGCAACTTCATGTACCACAAGTGTCAAGGGAATCTGAAAAAGAGATAAAAATGTAATTTATCTCCTCCTGTTCATACAAACAATACAACCTAACCCACCCCACATCACAATAATGTGGGTGGGGGAGATACATAGCTTAAACGAGATGTTGTCTCTCTCTCTCTCTCTCTCCCCCCTCCTTTTTTTCTCTCTCTCTCTCACACACACACACACACACACACACACACACACACTCAATCTCTCTCCTAGTGAACCTATATAAACTTCAGTAACTGTAATAGTTCCCCAAAGGAATACAACTAGTCATGAAATCCTGAGTAAATTACTACAATATTAGCCTAATGTAAAAAGATATGTGCAGGACCCCCAAGCAAATGAGATCACACATCCCAATATGTACAGAGTTACAAAAATTATATATAACAGTATAAGATAACACTCCTGTATGTACACTAGCAGGCTGGGTAATCTGAATATGGTGCAATGGAATCAATCCCCCCCCCCCTCCCCCCTCCCCCACAGGCAAAGATAAAAAGTAAGGAGAAATTCTTTATGTGTGAAATAAAAATAGTAACACATTATAACTCCATATAGCTAAATAGAGACTTACCTCAAAGTGACAGCAAGTCCCACATCTGTTATATCACATACCTCACAACACATACCCACACACATACATACACACACGCATCCACATCTCACACATGCTGAAGTCCTATAATATGTCAGTTTGAAGAAGAAAAGGTCTGTGGATGTTAGTTTCTGTAGTGTCCCATAAAGCCAATATCCAAGTTCATCCCATCTGCTACCATATTGAGATGTAAAATAAGTTTAATCTCAAAAGCTCGTCTCTGTTGTGTGTTTTTGAGATTTCCTTTAAGACCATTACTGACATATGTGAGACTGAGTGGTCAGGCTGGGAGAAGTGATGCCCCACTGGTTTTTCAGTCTTCCTTGCTGTAATAGTATGTCTGTGTGAGTTCATCCTAGTGCGGAGCTGTTGGCGTGTCTCTCCTACATAACCTGTTTGTGGACATCTCTTGCACTGAATGAAATAAACAACATGTCGTGACATGCATGTATAACTCCCATGCACCTGAATTGTCTGTTTTGTGATGTAACCACACAGTCTGAGGTAGAAATGAGCCCACAAGTCTTGCAGGGGCGCCGATTGCAGGGTCGTGTGCCATTGTGTGACATGGTATTCTGTTCGGTGAAAGTTTGCTCCTAATAATTAGGCTGGATAAATTTGGCGGTTGTTTAAAAGATAGTAGTGGGAGTTCCTTAAAATACAATTAAGGGTGTCATCCTCACTAAATATTGGTGGAGATCTTTAATAATCTTACGTAGACGTCTCAAGGTCTGGATGATATGTGACTACCAAGGGTATCCTTTCTGTAGCTGTCTTTTCTTTATATTGAAGTAGTTGTTGTCTTGGTACTTATGCTGTCTGCTCTGTTATCCTGTCAATTTCCTGGAAGAGTGTCCCTGCTCCATAAAGGTGTCTTTCAACATAGCTAAATGTGTATCTCTGTCATCCTCATTTGAACAAATACGTTGACAACGTAGTGCTTGACTGTATATGACAGATTTTTTTGTATGGTTTGGGTGATTACTTTTCCTGTGCAGGTATCTCTGTCTGTCTGTTGGCTTCCTGTAAATACATGTATGTAAGGTTCCATCCTTAATGATGACTGTGGTGTCAGAAAGTTAACCTTGGTGGTAGAGTACTCCAAGGTAAGCTTTATAGTAGGGTGGAGATTATTAAGTTTGTGATGAAAATCTTTGAGTGCATCTGTGCCTTCCATCCAGATGATAAACAAATCATCAATGTAACGGAAATAAGCCAGTGGTTTAATTACCATTTATCTAATTATCTAATTAATTAATAAATTATCTAATTTTAAAAATTCTTATCTAAATTTCTCCACAGTGTGAGGATTTAACAGACATGCAGCATGGGTATGTGCACCAAGTTTTTGTATCAAGTTTTAAAGGGGGCTGTGCCATAGATAGCCAAACATTTTGCCAACATTTTGATTTTAGTTATTTTAGTATAATTTTAAAAGCATTCATTGAAATGTTATAATGTTTTGCAGGTATAAGGGTTATTACTACATTTATACATGTACCTAGGTTTGGATTGCTAGCTCCAAAGGGGCCTTACTTACATGCAGATACAAATTTTCTTGACATTTCCAACCAAATATAAAATGACAGACTTTGATCACCTATAATTTTTTTTTTTTTTTTTTTTATATTTTCCTCTTTTTGCCTCCTTCCCTGCTCTCGGAGCCCACTCCTTCCTTCCTCCCTCTCAACCCTCCATTCCACCTTCGGTGGGATCTGCCCCTAGAGTGCCTCCCCTCTTCTTCCCTGCACAGTGGGGTCTGTCCTCTTTTCAGTGGTCCGATGGTACCGAGAGGCTATTATCTACGGCTGCCGAGAGGGTTTTCCATTTTCTCCCTGATTTCCCTGTCCTCTGAGATGTCGTGGCTGGGACGTGCGTCCAGTGGCGGACATGCTGGCCTTGCGCCAAGCCCTCATGCACCGCCAGCGTCTCCCCTCCCGACTCCGGTGAGCGGGCCGCCTCCATCCTCATTGTCGGTGCTTCCACCGGCTGCAGGGTGATGCAAAACGCGTAACGCTGCTCTTGGTTCCCACCCCTGAGGGAGGAGAGCATCCGTCGGACGCCTGATCTCCTCCTCCCTGCTAACCTCTCGCCACCCGAGTCCGCTCAACCCGGCCGCTGCATAGCGAGGTGTGGCGTCCAGCGCCTCAACCCTCAGCGCCACCGGGCCGGCTGATCACCTATAATTTTGAGACGATGTGCCATGATGCCAAGATATTTGGCGCACTGTTAGAGCACCTATCAGCATCAGCAAGTAATCACGGTAAATTTCAGATCTCTAGCTTCAGTTGACAGCAGAGTTATGACCAAATTAACACATTTCAAAAATTCTGCAAAATTCCAACAAAATACTACACAATTTTATAGAATATCATGGAATTTCATGAATTCAGAATTTTCCAATTATACACAGCTCTAACTCCTGCCCATCTCTGGTCACTCTCTAGGTGGAACTAAAAGATCCCATACAACTTTTTGAAGAAAAATAGAGGAGTTTCTCCCTGTCATTGCTAGCATTCTCTTTGTAAATAGAACAGATCCATGTAACCCACCCCCCAGGATGCGCCTGGAAATTATCATAGCTTAGTGTGCCTTTCTGCCTCAAAAATTATAAATACATACAGTAAAAAAATACATTCTGACCATTTAGTTGAAATGAATTTTCCCCTCATAGAGGATAACTGATTTCTTTGACTTTTGTATGCATGCTATCCTATATACCACAACTAGAACATTGTATTGCTAATAAACTTGGTATTTACAGTTTTCACCACTAAATGGCAACGGTAATCCCTCTTGTTAGGGTGAAATGTCCCATATTCTTGTTGCCCATGTTATGCCTGCCCCCTTTACTTGGGGGGATGCGCTTCATGCCCACTCAAGTTTTGGTATGGTAGACTAATTATTTTGGATAGTAGTCTCCTGGTAAAATGGTAAATGCAAAAACAACATATTAATACTTTAATTAGTTAATGACAGTATTCCTCTGTCATAATGAATACTCTTATAAAACACAGAATGACTCATTATCCAATGACTAAATCAAATAGTTAAACATGATTGGCTAACAACTGTGGGGGCACTAATGTTCACATGCACAGTAAAGCGAGATGGCAGATGCTAATGGAAGGAAAATACCGACTGCCTTCTTGGGCCAATTACCAAATCCTCATTTCCCATCTGAGCAGCGGGCATATGGCAACAGGGAGTAGTGAGCAAGAGATAGGCAGATGAAGCAAACACTGCATGGTACAGAGCCACAAGCATGAGAGAGCCAGCCACAAAAGGGAGTGTAACTTGATGTGGGAGTCGGACTTGGAAGCTGATGGCAGGCTGCAGGGAGATGTAGGTCCTGTTCAAATGCCAGCAACCATACTGGAGGACAACAAAGAGGAGGAGGAGCAGACAAAGAAAACTGCAGGTCTAGACAAGAGCCATCACACAAGATTTTAAAGTTAAAGAACACAGATACTGACAGGATTGTTTCAGTCAATAGTGTAAATCCAGAGCACTCTTGGGTTTAACTTCAGGCAGTACAACAAGTGACAAACAACAGAACATTCCTTGTGGCTCTGGTTTTACACTGCTGATCTCAACTCCAGCCAGTATCTATATAAAGAGAAACTTGCCCAGCACTAAAGAAAGATCAATATAAAAGGCCAAAGTAAAAGATATTAAATATAAAAAAATGAACAATGAAACAAAACAACAAAAAATACCACACACACACTGACAACCTTCTTTTCTTAAATTCATAATTATTTATGTGTAACATCACCATGAGTTTGTGTCCTATGGTGTGTGTGTGTGTGCGCGCATGCGTGCTGTGGTTGTAATTGTGCCTAACAATATTTGCTGCTATGCCACACTGTGAGCGTGTGTGGAATCTGTATCTGCCTATAGTGGTGAAAGACTGTGTGTAATGGGCCATGTGGGACAAGTATGGTGTGGTGAAGTGACTGAATGCACACTATGCTGGAAATACAGCCTGTGCTTCATTGCCAACCCACCAGAATGTGTGTTACTGTGGGGGGTGAGGGGTGCAGCCACAATGTGTGTGATGGAGGGAGAAGCCAGAATATATGTTAACTATTCAGCCTAGAGAAGTGAAGACTGATGGGTGGAAAGGGGTGATTAGACTACAAAGTCATCTGATGGGGGAGAGAGGGATGTGTGCATGGCATTGAATACTAGAAGACACTTCTAAAGTCATCTGGTGAGGTAGACTGTGCATGTGTCACTGTAGGATTTGTGTGTGTGCATGTTTCTAGGGCTCAAGTTTGTCAGTCTAGGGATCCATCATTTATCTGACTGAGATCCCTGCACATCACTCCAAAAGTCCATGTGTGACCCTTAGAGGGGCTGCCTGAGCTGGTCTATCAGTGTGCCAATCTGGGAGTCCATAACTGTCATTGTCTGTCGGGGTGTCCACGTCTCATGTATCATTGATGTATTTTAAAGTGTGTTACATAGAAACATAGACTTGATGGCAGATAAGGACCATTTGGGCCACCTAGTCTGCCTATTTCCCTGCCTATTGCATAAGCTGCAGATCCTAGTTAACCAACAGCCTACTTCTTCATACCCCCCACAAGAATTGCCTTTTGTCTGTCCCAGGCATTCTTGAATTCCCCCACTGTTTTTGACCCCATGGCCTCCTCAGAAAGGCCGTTCCATGTGTCCACCACCCTATCTGTGAAAAAATACTTCATCACATTGCTCCAGAGCCATTCCCCCTCTATCTTCAAATTGTGTTCCCTTGTTCTTGCACCTCTCTTTTTCTGAAAGATGCTACCCTCTTGGATTTTGTTGATTCCCTTGAGGTACTTGAAAGTTTCTATCATGTTCCCCCTCTCTCTCCTTTCCTCAAGGGTATACATATTAAGCTAATTTAGTCTCTCTTCATATGCCTTCTGTTGAAGACCCTGCACCATTTTAGTTGCCCTCCTCTCAACTTCCTCCATCCGGTCTATACAAACATACGAAATTTGCCAACAGATAAAGGCCTAGAGGTCTATCAAGTCTGCTCGAATGTGCAGCTAGCACCCCTTATTCTGCAGCTGCCCCTCCCTTCCACCCTTCCCCTTCGTTGACCCTCCCCCTTGTCCTGTCCCATCCCCTTTTGAAGCAGTCCACTGTTCTACTGGATACCACTTCTGCAGGTAACGCATTCCACCCAGCCACCACCGGCTCTGTAAAAAAGTGTCTCCTCATCTCCCTCCTGAACCTTCCTCCCTCCAGTCTAATATCATGGCCCCTGGCATCCCTCCCCTCCCTTACTTTGAGCAGCCCCTCTGTACCTGTCTTGTTTAGTCCTTTCATGTACTTAAAGGTTTCAATCATGTCCCCTGTCCCTCCTCTCCTCCAGTGAGTACATGTTCAACTCCCTCAGCCTCCTCTCGTATGATAAGTCCTCCAGCCCCCTTGATCATCTTTGTCACCCTGTGCTGCACCCCCTCCAGTAACTTAATGTCCCTCTTCAGATACAGGTGCCAGTACTGCATGCAGTACTCCAGGTGTGGTCTAACTAATGACCTATACAGTGGCAGAATCACCTCCTCCTCCTCAAGGATATACCCCTTGCAATACAACCCAGCATTTTGTTGGCCATTTCAGTTGCCTTCCTACATTGTGCTGAGTTGTTCATTGACCCTGTAATGAGCACCCAGATCCTTCTCCTCCTCCTCCTCTGTCTGGGCTAGCTGCACTCCCCCCAGCTGGTAACTCTTCCTTTGGTTCTTCATCCCAAAATGCAGTACCTTGCACTTTTTGGCATTAAACCCCAGTTGCCAGGTGTCTGACCAGGTTTCAAGCTTTGCCAGATCATCCTGCAACCCCTGCCATCCCCCTAGAACATCCACCACTGCTCCTACCTTGGTATCATCAGCAAACAGACTGATCTTGCTCTTGATGTCCAATGATATGTCTGTAATGAATATCCCAAACAACACTGATCCCAACACCGAGCACTGTGGAACACCACTCGTTACTACCCTTGGGTGTGAGAGGTCCTCACCCACCACCACCCTCTGTTGCCTTCCCTGAAGCCAGTTCCCTACTCATCTTACCAGCTTTGCACCTGCCTCTGTGCCCACTAACTTACTTCCCAGCCTTCCATGTGACACAGAGTCGAGTGCCTTACTGAAGTCCAGATACAGAACATCCACTGCATGGCCCCTGTCCAGTTGCCTAGTTACCCAGTCATAGAACTCCACTAGGTTGGTTTGGCAGGATCTGCCCTGTATGAAGCCATGATGTCTGCTGTCCTGTAGTCCTTTGGCCTCTAGGAGGGCCACCAGCCTTTCCTTCAGGATAGTCTCCATTAGCTTTCCCAAGATGGATGTGAGGCTCACTGGTCTGTAGTTTCCCGGTTCATCCTTGGGGCCACTCTTTTTTTTTTTTGTAAATAATTATACTTTATTAAACCAAAAACATATTACATAGCGTACATGTGCACAAGAACAATATAAGTGCCATAAACCCCAGCGTATACAATGTGCACTGAACCCATTCTAAAAACATTTAAACAATTAAATAACAATAAAGGAAGAAACAGAAATAAAAACAAAACCCCCAAAACAAAAACAAACCCCCCACCCACCAAGAGCTATCCATAAAATTAAGAATAGTAAAATACTAAATAATATAAACAATATGATCTTAGCCCTAGCAAAACCAGTCTTAGGAAGGGGAGAAAGGTGTAAAATCCCACTACTATCTAAGAAGACAACTTAAGTCACACCGAAAAGTGGCATTAATAAACACACGAATCATAAAAAAAAAAAAAGTAAACGGATATATAGACCAAGAGAAAAATTAAAAAAACGGAGGGAGGGGTCACTCGCTACGTACTGAAATATTAATGTTAAACAACTAAACTATTTGTAGGTTTAGTATCCACATCTTTCTTTCAAACAATGAGTAAAACTTTTCCAATATTTGTTGAATTTATGCAGAGAATGAACAGATGAATATACCACCCTTTCAGCATACGACGCATTTAGAAACTCCTCCCACCACTCCCTAAAAGATGGTGTCCATACCTCCCGCCAATGTCTTAGCATCACTGACTTAGTAACCGATGCTATTAATGCCATACGTGCCTTCAAGATATTTCGTGGAATAGAGTCATACCTCCCCAGAATACAGATCTCCGGTTTAAAAAAAGGTGAGAGATCACAGAAGGGTTTCAACCCCTGCTTAACCATTTCCCAGAACATAACACTCTTGGGACATGTCCATAACTTGTGAAAAGTAGTAGCAATGGAACCATTACAGCTTACACATGCTGGAGAGAATTGGCGATTCCATCGATGTAATTTGCCGGGAGATATAGATATTATGTAGCAGCTTGAATTGATATCTCTTAGCCTATCCTGCTTTATAAATACATGAGTGTCAGTCCATATTTTTCCCATACTTTCTCCGCCAGTCTAGGGACATATTTACCTTCCAATAGAAAGAAACTGGAGATAAATTAACACTCATCTTCGTAGTAATATATTGATAAGTTTTAGATATCAGT
This sequence comes from Neoceratodus forsteri, assembly GCA_016271365.2. Lineage (NCBI taxonomy): Eukaryota > Metazoa > Chordata > Ceratodontiformes > Ceratodontidae > Neoceratodus > Neoceratodus forsteri. Next base: position 117,049,974 of record CM028136.1, on the reverse strand, counting down.
TTACCTGATAGACAGAAACTAAACAAATTATCCCAAAAGTCCCCCACCTGGTCCGAGAAAGTACCTTTATGAAAAAAAGATTGGATACAACTTCTAATTTGAGCCAATCTCAACAAGGACTGGGGTCTAACCCCAAATTTTTGCGTTAATCGAGGAAGCGAGAGTATGGAATTATCTCCATAAAAATCAGAAACCCTGATCTTAGAAAAAAATGTTGGGGAAAAACTGACTATTGGACGATTGCCAATAACGAAATTTGGATTCTTCAGTAGAGGCTGGGAAAGATCAAATCGTGGGTTAATCTTTAGCTCAGCATACAATTGGTGTGATAGCCCTAACGCCCCACCAGAGGCGTGTTCCTAATCTTACCTGGAACTTTACCCCATGGAATATATAAAGAGACTCCAAATCTATCTTCATTTCATTAGCAAAAGTCCTATCCAGCTCTAGACCTACAGGGAACTAACGCACTTACCTGACCAAAACATAGCCCTAGCTGTATGAATTCTAATAATATCTAAAAATCGGGTAATTGTTGACCCTCATTTTACGCCGCAGTAAAGCTTGATATAAGCTCCTCCGAGGGGTTTGTTTCCATATAAATTCGAGTATAATCTGTATAAGTTTTGACAAAAGTTTTAGGAGGTATATATTCAAATTAAGGAGGGGTAAAGAATTTTCGGCAATACCACCATTTTAATTGTATTAAACCTCGCAGACAAAGACAAGGTAAGCTTCATCCACCTTTTCAGATCCTCTTGGATGGTTTTGATGGTAGGTTTCAAATTTAACTGTGCCAGGTCCTCTAAATTTTTAGAGATTTGTATACCGAGATATACTAAAGACTTAGTTTGCCACTGAAGACCTAAATTTACACACCATTCCTTGTCTAAAAAGGTTGACAGGGGGTACAATGTAGATTTGGCTAAATTCAGTTTGAAACCTGAAAAACTGCCAAAGGTCTCAATAATCTCCAAAGCTCTAGGAAGGGAAGTGGTTGTGTTCCTAATATGTAACAAAAGGTCGTCTGCAAAGGCTGACAATTTAAGTTCCTCAAACCTACCCCAATACCGTGAATCTTAGGATCAGCCTTGATCGCTCTAACCAGGGTTCTATATAAAGATTAAATAAATAGGGTGACAGAGGGCATCCTTGCGGTGCGCGCTAGAAAGTGGAAAAGACTCAGAAATTAAATTATTGTTTTGAATTCTGGCTGATGGACATGAATAAAGAATTTGGATTAACTGAATAAACTGTTGGGAAACCCAAATTTGGCCAAGACTTCAAACATAAAAAACCACTCCACCCGATCGAAAGCCTTTTCCGCATCTACAGAAATCAAAGAAGCTTCCAGATTGGGATCTTTGGCCATAGAAATTAAATAAAGTAATTTCCTGAAATGATCAGCCGAAGTACGGACCTCAACAAACCCGGCTTGCTCTGGACTAATCAGTTCACCCCAGACCTTCTTAAGTCTGGAAGCCAAAATTTTAGCAAATATCTTTACGTCCAGATTCAACAGCGAGATAGGTCTATAATTCCCCACCAAATCTGTTGGTTTCCCCGGCTTAGGTAATAAAATTATTCTTGCTTCAAAAAGAGATTTATCTTTGATTCCATGGAGGAACCAAAAGGTAAATAATTGGTTTAATAATGGGGCTACTTCTATTTTAAATGATTTATAAAAAAAAGCAGAAACCATCTGGCCCCGTGCCTTGTCAACCTTTAGTGAATCAATAGCTAATAGAACCTCTTCATTAGAGATAGGGATGTTATACGACCTAGACTCCTGTGACAAATAAGGCAGTGGTATATCCGTCAAAAGGTTCTCATATTAGATAAGACCTGGGGGTATACTGACCGCTCATATATAGATCCTTATAATAAGTCACAAAATCTGAAGGATATCCTTAGGATCAGTAACCAGATCATCTGAAACAGGATGCTTCAGGGCCGCACCCATTTAGATTCAGCTCTTGCTTTAATTGCCAGGCCAATAATTTCCCAGCCTTACTGCCTTGACCAATGTAAGCCGCTTTTAATTCTACCCAAAGAACTCACCACTTTCTCTTCATAGCACCCGCATACCATGCTCTTAACGTGGATAGTTCCTGATCCTGAGCTCCTGATCGACATCCTCATGTATATTCTCCAGTATTTTAATCCAATTTAAACAATCGGATAGCTTCTGGTTATATTTGGCTTCCCTCAAGCAATCCTGATTAATTTCTCCACACCATTTTAAGGGCTGCCCATGATTGGTCCGTATTCAAAACTGAACCCCAGTTAAAACCGATCGATGTTCGCACGTAGGAATGAAATCTATCTAGTACATGACCATCTTTTAGTATATTATCATTTAAGGACCATGAATAAGACCTTTTTGGGATATAAGAAGGAGACCATACAAGCTGGACTGGAGAGTGGTCCGATATTACTCTAGGAAGCAACAATGCCTCGTAACCTCTGGGATACACTGTTGACTCATCAGAAAAATAGTCACTCCTGGAAAGGGTTTTATGAACCGTGAAAAAAGTGTAGTCTCGGGTTAAGGGGTTAAGCAACCTCCACGGGTCCCTCAGCCCTAGAAATGAAGTACATTCATCCAAAGCGTGTTGAGCTGTAGAGGTCTGCAAATTTACTTGCAGACCTGTCCAGCCTATTTGACTGGACCAAGTTCCAATCGCCTCCCAGTATAATCACCCTCTTTAAAGGAGATAAAAATTTCGCCAGATGAGCGAAAAGGAGGGGGACTCTGTGTTGGGGGTCAGATTGATCCCAGTACCAGACTCAATCCACCCAGAGTGCCAGAAACTATAATATATCTACCCTTCGGATCAGTAATTATATCTGATTGTACAAAGGGACTCTCGAGCAATCAAAATTGCCACACCCCAGCTAGATGAGGAATAGCCAGCCCCAAATACTTGACTAACCCACTTTTTCCTAAAATGAGAAAGATGACTCGAGAGCACGTGGTTTCCTGTAAAATACAACTGCCGGTGATATCGAGCAAGGTGATTCAAAATTAAATGTTTTTGCAATTATCTTTCCCTTTAATATTCCATGTAAGAAATTTTAAGCTAGAAAACATACACTCTAATAAACATCAAAACGTAATATGGATAGCTGCCCACCCCAGAAAAAGCCCTTGAAAACCCCATACGCTCCCCAACCACCCCACCCCCAACCCCAAATTAACCTCTCAACACGGGCAACTTAACAACTACCCCTGGCCCAAAGCCAACTCCACATAAATTGGTTCATGATGCTCCATAGAGGCAGGGCCCTTCCCCAAATTAAGTATCGATTTAACAATAGAAGGTATGCAAAGTTGCCAGCTAGAAGAACTTCTGTACATAAGAGCCCTCTCCTCCCACAAAATTATGACCGAAGCTGCAAAACTATATAACCCAGGTAAATAAAACCTGATAGTCCAGAATAATCAGTCTTCCACCGTCCTCTGTTGATCATAATGAGAAACTACAAATTCCCACAGCTGCATAAAACAATGCACAGTCCCATTCAATAATCATGAAGAAAACGAAACAAGTCCCATGATTAAAACTGCAATGCTTGAGACTGGGTTTCGAGACATGTGAAAAGGCACAAATTATCAAACTGCAGACTAAATATCCATGACAACTGAAATATGTCCAGACATAATGTCCCGGTTTGACAAATAGACACCGAAGGTTATCCTTATTCTGGCAGGAACTCAGCTTATTGGGAACAAATCCGAATCAGCCTTCAAGCAAAGTCAAGGCCTCTTCTGCACTCTCAAATCGCTTACTCCATCTTTAGTAATAACTCCAATTTGGCTGGATACAATGTACGGTGTCAATACTGCAGCCCATAGCTTGATGTATTGGGAAGTAAAGGAGGCCCTGGCTTGCCCTATTTTCCAGGTTAGATCCGTGCCAACCAAAGCTTTTGCTCTCCCATTGCAGCGAAGATAATTTCCTCGTTTCACCGAGGATGTGCTCCCGGTCCAAATAATTAAGGAGCTTAAATATTATTGGCCTCGGAGGATCCGATGGCAAGGGTCTGGCTCTCAGGGCACGATGCCCCCTCTCTATCACATACTCCGGCCTGTTTGGCAAGGGCCCAGCTGTTTTTTTGAGAAACCTCTGTAGAAATGAAAGCATATTAGAGCCTTCCTCACCCTCAGGCAAACCCAGTAGCACTAAGTTATTCTGTCGACTTCTATTTTCTAGGTCGTCCATTCGATCCTCTAGTTTAGCAATGGATTTTTTACATTCAGTAGTAGTAGGCCTCAATTTTTCCATCACCCTTTCCAGAGATGAGATCTGAGCCTCTGTGTCAGTAACGTGATGTGCCAACTGCGTCAAAGTGGGCTTAAATTCCGCAATGTCTTCTACAAGCTTGAATAAAGCTTCCTTAATTACAGCCAAATCGCTGTGAATCTTGCCGGATGAAACTCCCTCTTCGGTGTCTAGCGGAGAGGAGCTATGGCGCGGTCGCTTCGCCTCCAATTCCTGCTCGTTTGACTGCATTACGGAGCACCAGTCCAAACAAGAACGAACTCGGAAACACAGAAGGGTTCTCTGAGGTAGGAGAGATTAGTTAAAAAGGTGAAATGACCACTTTAAGCTGCCAAATTGCTGATCGGGATCGGGAGCCCACAACAGACACTGTTAATCCTCCATAGGCGTCACTTGATCCCTCCCATCCTTGGGGCCACTCTTGTGGAGGGGCACCACATGAGCCATCCTCCAGTACTGAGGTACACACCCCAAATGTAGTGAGGCATTAAATAGGTCTGCCAAAGGTCCTGCAAGGACCTCTGCCAGCTCCTTCAGTACCCTGGGTGGATGCCATCTGGGCCTGGTGCCTTATCCACCCTCATTGCCTTCAAACCCTCCCGAACTCTGCCCTCCATGATTTCTCCATCTGTCACCCCCTCCCACGTTTCTGCCATTTCTCCCCCCTTGGGTTTCACCCCCTCTTCTCTTTAGTAAATACTGAGCAGAAGTATTCATTTAGTGCTTCTGCCTTATCGCACCCTGCTTCCACCCAACCCCCTCCTTCCTAATCCTTACTAAGTGGCCCTTACAGCTCCTTTTCTCCCTGAAGTACCTAAAGAAGTCCTTTTCCCCCTTCTTAATGCCTTGTGCCAGCCTGAGTTCTGTAGATGCCTTGGCTCTCCTTACTGCCCTTGTCACCTCCTTCGATTCCGTCAAGTACTCCTCCCTGTTCTCCCCTCTCCCTGTTTTCTTGTACTTCCTAAAGGCAGATCTTTTCCTCCTTACCTATTCCATGACCTCCTTGCTCAACCAGCTCGGTTTCGTAGCCCTAGTCTTCTTGCTCTGGGCCTTGTAGCAGGTTTCGGTTGCCTCCACTATACCCAGCTTTATGAGCTCCCACCTCTGGTTAGTGTCCACACTAGATTCAGTTCTGGCCAGATACCCTTTTACCACTTCCTGCATCCTCCCAAAGTTGGCCCTCCTGAAATCCAGCACTCTTGTGTCAGATTTCACTCCTTTCTTGCCCATATCCAATGTGAGCCATACTGAGTTGTGGTCACTCCCTGACAGTGGTTCCTCCACTGTAAGTTCTCTCACAAATTCCCCACTTGCCAGCACAAGGTCAAGGATATTCTCTAACCTGGTTGGTTCACTGACCATTTGCAGCAGGAAGCTGTCCTGGAAGGCATCCAGCAGTACCTGCTCCCTTCTGTTACTGGTTTTTGGGGTACTCCAGTCCACTTTTGGCATGTTGAAGTCCCCCACAGTCACCACACTACCCTTCTTGCAAGTCCTTTTGATCTGTCCTGCTAGTTCCCTGTCTAACTCCTCCATCTGAGATGACAGCCTGTACACCACTCCCATTCTAAGAATCCTATTCTTGGAATCCTGGATTTGCATCCAAATTGACTCCATACTACCCTCCTCCCCTTCCTCCCTTACACACTTCAGTCCTTCCTTCACATATAGTGCCACACCCCCTCCTTTTCCAATCACCCTGTCCGTATGAAATAACCTGTACCCTGGTAAAGACAGGTCCCAGTCATTGTATTGGGTGGCCCATGTTTCTGTGATGGTTGCAATGTCCACCTCTCCCTCTGCCATGAGCACCTATAATTATGCAGTTTTCCTCCCAAGACTCCTAGCATTAAGGGTAACCACCTTCCACCCTTTCCCCCCTCCCATCCTGCCCTCCTTTACTACCATCACCAATAGTACTTGCCATTTGTCCTTTGTCACTGTAATGAGGGAAGTTCATATGGTTTCCCAACCTGTAGTCTCTGCATGTCTCTTGCCCAATTGCCACCCCCTGCTCCTAGTTTAAATTCCCTACTTCCTGTATGTACTCCTCCATCCTCTGTTTCAACACTTTCTTTCCCTCCTCACTCAAGTGTAGTCTGTCCTTGGCAGAGAGACTACTGTCCTTCCAGGTCCCTCTCCACCCCCACCAACAGCCCATACCCTTCAGCACAACACCAGGTTCTAGCCATCCATTATTTTATTTTATTTATTTATTTTTTGTTGACCAGGTAAGTGCACTAGACAAATCCTGCCTATTTTCAGGAACGACCCGGGGGAGGGGGATACAGATGAATGCCAACTGACCTTGAACCAGATTAAGCTGTTGGTGGTATCTTTCATGAATGGAGGAAATTTGGCCATTGCACCGGGGAAATTCCCCTACTCTGTTGGAGGCAGAGGGCACTGTGCTACTGTGAGATGAGCTTGCTCAGTAGTGTGTGGAGCGCTGAGTGTGGAGGTTGTGTGGGATGCTATGAGTGAGTCTCTCCTTGGCTCCCTTGTGTCATTTGGAATGGACACTCAGATCAAGAGGAGCTGCAATGGGAATCAGATATAGGAAATGTTTTACATACCACAGAAAATGTATTGCAACCTGCAATAAACCAGGAACTGGCTGCGGGTCCACATAATGATGGAAACTGGAAAGATTTGGATTTTACTTTGACATCTTCTTTGCAGGAAGCAAAACAACAACAGCAGGAGAGGAGGAGAAATTTTCAGGACGGACAAGAGAGTAGGACCGTTCCTATGCAGGTACAGGAAGCGGAAGTGATTTTTCATTTTGAGGGGAAAAAAGTGGAGACTAAAGATGCCAAGAGAAATGAAGGAGAGTATCATGAAATTGTGGAGAGAGCCAATGTTGCTGTGAATGCTGATGAGTTTTTTTTCCCAAGGAAAGAAGAGGAGGCTACTGATGTACAGAATGAGGTTACAGGAATTGGTGCTTTGCATCCCCAAGAAAATCAGATTGACTTAACAAACTCAGGTACTGTTGCACTGCAAACGGTTGTGTTACATACAGACTCCATTTTGTTGCAACCTTCTGTAGAACAACCATGTAGCCAAACTTTTTCTGAAGAGGTAACAAAGGACTTACAGGATAACGTTATGGAGGGGCAAAAGCAGCAACAAACGCAGTTGCAAGAAGGAATGTCTGAAAATGACTGGGTAGCTACGGCACTAACAGCTGCAGGATGAGTTAGAAATCCTAAGGGACATGGCTGGGATGCTAATGTTAGTAAAGATGAGTTTGTTTCATTATCAGGGAGTTCTATTTTGTTTCCAGGGGGGCAACGCAATCCCTCCTTAACCCCAGGACAAATTAGTCCCGTACTTGACACAACCATTTTGCATCATGATGACTCTCATCCCCTATTACAACATATAAGGGAACAGGAAGGTGATGTTTCCATGGATTTGGGAACCGGAGAGAGAAAGAGGGACAATATACAACAGGTTAATGTTTCCAACAACTTGCAGGTGAACTGTTCTGAGAAGGGAACTACAAACAAACCATGGCATGGGAAAGTAACTGAACATTTATTTCCATTCAGGAAAGCCGCTGTTAGAACCGGCAGAAAGAAGAAATGCAGTTTGTTGAAAATTTAGGTGCTATGGAGGACCTTCCAGATAGAAAGTTTGTGGGCGGGTTCTGTTGAAAGATAGCATGAAATTTTATGCTTATGAAATTTATGCTTTAATACATGTACCGGGGATGTTATTTTGATATTAGTTTTAAGCATCCAGCTGGTCTTGAATGATTTTGGAAGCAATATCTTTAATGAAGCTTTCACCTTATGGAAACCTTTTCTGGCCATTCCACTCACTAAACCCCTAATGAAGAAAATTACAGTGCTATTTAGAATGAGGGTTAAACGTGGCTGACATTACCTATTGGCTAAGACAGCACTGTACGGTTCAAGGTCCTCCTGAACCAATTCTAGATGAGGAACAGTTGTGGACAGGGGATGGAAATATCAAATAGTTTTGAAATTAGTAAATGGCCAATCAAAGCATCTACTCGAATTGTTTTTTAGGCAGGATAGGGGGTAGTATTCTATCCTGGCCAACCTAGGGCATGTTATAAATGTGGAGATGTGGGTCACTTAAGTAACCTGTGTGACAAACAAAAATGTGGCTTGTGTGGGGATTTTGGTCACATAGGGGCTCATTCTAGGTAACCTTTAAGATGTAACTTGTGTGAGGAGAAAGGTCACTCTTTCCGCACTTGCTCTTGGGCCTCCCATATTAATGTGGATGTTTCAGTAAGGCATGAACAGGATGTTTCTGTAGCTTCTGCACAAAGGGAGAAAATGAGAATGGTGGAACTACTTTCAAAAGGGATCTTACCTGTTCCATTACCTCTGTGGGACTCGAGGACAGTAGGGGTAACTGTTACTTTTGAGAATGTTGAAGGACATGAACAGGAGGGGGTAGTGCAGCATAGACAAAACGCGGGAGTGGATGGTATGGAGAGAGAGGGAGTATTGGGAATGGACAACTCTCAAGAGCCAGGTCAGGTAGGGACAGAAGGGAATGCAGGAGTTTCAATGTCCCCCCACTGTCCAAGGTGAGACAGTTTTCCAAAGGGTTACTAGGTCCAAGGCTGGAAAACTGACTGATTCTACAGCAAAACAAGTAAAACCTGCAGAAGAAGTGGTTGTGCACAATTCTTATGCACTATTATTTGAAGAAGGCCAGGAAGAGGAGAGTGATAATTCTGATATGTCCTCTGTAACTTTCTCTCAGGCCGATGGTACCTCTGAAACTATTTTCCCTGAGAAACAAAAAACTAGGAAAAGGAAAAAAAAAAGATGATAAGGTTTTTGGTAGTTTTTCTTTCTTCATGCTCTTTATGATACTCCTTGTGGTAATAGCTATCTCTATTTGCACTATTAATGTAAATAGTATAAAGGCGCATGGAAAAAGGCCAAGTACTTTTTTAAGCCTTAGTCTAGGTAGCGAAACAATCTTCTTCTTGCAAGATACTAGGCTTCACTCACTATATGAAATCCAAATAGCACAACAAGATTGGAGGTGGGGGGGTCTCTTTTTGGTCAATAGGAGAAGAGCGGTGTTCAGGAGTTGGGATACTTTTTAAAGACACAGTCCAAGTATTACATGTCTATGATTTGGTGCCAGGACGAGTAATGGTTATGGATGTAGTCTTAAAATACGAAGTTTCCTGCTTATTAACATTTATGCACCACAAACTAAGGCAGAATGATCAGAGACATTTAGATGTATTGACCCTTATCTACACACATCAAAGTTGGTTTTGTGGGGAAGGGATTTTAACTGTGGGCTGTCACACAGAGATTGGAGGAGACATACAAAAAAAATTTATAGTGACACTAATGCACTAAAATTAATAATGCAAAGGAATAATATAAAAGACATATATGACATCTTACAAAAAGAGCCTAGTCATACTTTCTTTAAAGGGACTTTATCTACACGGATTGACTTGTGGTTAGTATCTGCCAGACTCACCTGTCGGGCAGTGGGTGTTAGGCCTCTGGAAACTTCTCACCACCTTATGGTGATTTTAACATTAGGTGAAAGGCAACGACTACTTATAGGAAGAGGATACTTGAAAATGAACATTTCTCTTTTGCAGGATGTTATTATAAAAAAGGAGGTTGAACGAGTTATTCAAGCTAGGAAAGATTTATGTTTTCTGTATCCTAGTCCAATAGAATGGTGGGAAGATCCGAAAAGAGATTTGCAGGATTGGTATGGGATGTTTACTAAAACAAAAGCAAGGAATGAATATATTCAATATCTTGGCCAATGGGCACAATATTTACGTTCCTTAGCTAAAGGAGGCCTTAAGGAGGATGTCAGGAAAAGGATGTTACACTTAAAGAATCAAATGAAACAATACTTAGAAAACTCAGTTAAGAAAATGGCTTTTAATCAGAAATATAACACTAAAGGCATTAGAGCAGATGTAAATTCCTATGAGAAGGAATTACAGGGGGTGGGAAGGAGAATTTTTGTTAGTCTTCATGATAAAAGGGGATGCATAAAAACCCAGAACCAAGACATTCTGCTTACAGTTCAACAACACATGGTAGAGATTTTTCAGAAAACTAGAGTTGGTGCATTAAACTGGAAAATTGATTTTGAAATACCAGCTTTAAATACACAGGATCAGGAAAGTTTAGTTGCCCCCATTTCAGAGTTAGATATTTTGGAAGCCATTTCACAGTTATCTAAACAAACAACACTAGGACAAGATGGGATACCGAATGATTTTTAGAAACAGTATACTGAAGTTTTGGTTCCGTGCCTAGAGGTTCTTTTTAATGCTATTTGGGAAGAAGAAAGATTGGCCCCCTCAATGCAGAAAGGAATACTGTTTTTTCTCTCTTCAAAAAGGGGATCCTCTTGAGATTAAGAATTGGAGACCAATAACATTATTAAACTCTGATTATAAAATATTAGCAAAAATCCTCGCAAAACGACTAGCTTAAAGTAGCACAAACAGTGATCGACAAGAACAGACTTGTGCGATACCGGACGGAATATAATACATAACTTAGTATTGATCAGAGAGATTGTGAGAAAAGTTTAGGGAAGCAATTAGGAGGATACTTAATGACTATGGATCAGAAACTGCTTTTGACTCAGTATACCAAGAATATCTTTGGGAAGTTCTAGGTTACTATGGGGTTCCTTCGAAGTTCATAGAAATAGTGAAAGTTCTATATAAGGAGGCCCAAGCCATACCTTTGGTAAATGTTTTTTTAGGAATTCCAATTTTTTTAAAGAATGGTATCATACAAGGTTGTCCAATGAGCCCTTAATTGTATGTCTTTGGTCTGGATCCTATATTGCGTAACATAGGTCAATGTTCTGAAATTGAGGCAATAAGCAACAAAGATGGGCAAGTTTTTTCTAAATTCACAGCTTATGCGGACGATTGTGTTTTCACAGTAGCAGATGGAGCTTCAGGTTACAAGGTCTTAAGTATAATACAAAATATGTATCAGGCCACAAGCATTAAGATTAATATGAACAAAAGTAAAGTCCTAATTTCAGGGGATAGTGAGGACATAAAAAACTTTCCAATCCTAACGACAAAAGATCAAGTTACATAGATAAATAGATACATAGACAGTGTCAGCAGATAAGGGCCTATGGCCCACCCAGTCTGCCCATTTGAGCTTGTAAGTTCAGTTTGTTTTCCTAGAAGTCTGTTGCCCCTTACCCCTGACCTCCAGAATTCCTTTATGTCTATCGCATGCATTCTTAAATCCAGTGATTGTTTCAGCCCCACCACTTCCTCTGGCAGGGTGTTCCACTTGTCCACCACCCGTTCTGTGAAGAAATTCTTCTCATGTTTCCTCTGAATCTCCTCCTCCAACTTCATCCCATGCCCTCTTGTCCTGGAACATCTTTTTCACTTAAAAATAGTGTTTTCCTGCACCCTGTTCCTCCCTGTAAGATACTTGTATGTCTCTATCATATCCCCTCTCTCCCTCCTCTCCTCCAGGGAGTACATGTTCAGTTCCTTCAACCTGCCTTCATTTGACTTGTGATGCAATCCATGCACCATCTTTGTTGCCCTCCTCTGAACCATCTCTACCCTGTCTATGTCCTTACGTAAGTATGGTCTTCAGAACTGTACACTGTACTCCAGGTGGGGCCTCACTAGTGTCTTGTATAGCAGAATTATGACCTCCCTTTTCCTGCTGCTGATGCCCCTGCCTATACATCCCAGCATCCTATTTGCTTATGCTGCCTTGTCACACTGTTCCCTACCTTGAGGTCATCAGAGATGACAACCCCAAGATCCCTTTCCTGCTTGGTGCATGCTATATCCTCACCCCCAACTGATATACTGTGCCAGGGTTTTTGTGCTCCATATGCATTATCTTGCACTTCTTTGCATTGAATTTCAACTGCCAAACCCTGACCATTCTTCAAGTTTCTGCAGGTCACTTCTCATTCTGTCTACACCTCTGTTGTGTCTACTCTGTTACAGAGCTTTGTGTCATCAGCGAACAGTGAAATTCTGCCTTCTAGGTCCTACGCAATGTCACTGATGAAGATGTTGAATAGGACCGTCCCAGCACTGATCCCTGTGGTACCCCACTGGTCACTCTTCCTCTGTGGAGTGACAGCCATTTACCACCACCCTCTGTGTCCTGCCACCCAGCCAGTTACCTACCCACCACACTACTGTCCTGCCCACATCATATTCCCAGCTTGTGTAATAGTCTCTATGTGGCACAGTGTCAAATGCCTTGCTGAAGTCCAGATAGGCCATGTCCACTGCCCTCCCTGATCCACCTCCCTAATCACCCAGTAAAAAATTCAATGAGGTTGGTCTGACATGACCTCCCCTGGTGAAACCATGCTGCCTTGAGTCCTGTAGTCCATTGACAACCAGATGTTCCACCAATCTCTCCTTCAGTAGTGCTTCCATGATCTTCCCCACTACCGAGGTGAGGCTGACTGGTCTGTAGTTCCCTGCTTCCTCTTTGTTCCCACTTTTGTATAAGGGGTTTACATCTGCTGTCCTCCAGTCTTTAGGTACCTCCCCTGTTTCCAGTGATCGGCTAAACAGGATAGCCAGAGGTTCAGCCACCACCTCTCTTAGTTCTTTAAGGACCCTGGGGTGCACCCCATCTGGCCCCAATTTAGAAGTTACAATTCTAGGTGTGTATTTTGGTACAAAGGACTCAGAGATTCAAAATTGGGATGAAGTTTATGATAAAGCCCACAGCAAAGTTCAAATTTGGTTGTCTTGGAAAATGTCTAAAAGGAAGAAAGTTTATCTTCTTAGGGCCTATATAGCGCCTATCTTTTTGTATATCTCACATATATTTCTTTTGCCATATTGTATGCATACTAAAGTTCTGGGCTTATTTTTTTGGTTCTTATGGGGAAGCAGGCTAAACCCTGTCAAAAGAAATCATACGTACAGACCAAGAAAGGAAGGCGGTTTAAATATGTTACAACCCATAGTATACTTGTTCAATAATTTTTTCTTTAGCTCTGTACTTCCTTTAATAAAGCTGACACCAGGGACCGGGCAGACCTGTATGCAGTTATGGGGCAAGTCTTTTTTTACAGCATGGGGTAAAGGGAAGTGGACTCCAGCAGAGCGTAAATTACCTGGATATGTTCAAAGTACACTTAAATATATTAGGACTTGGAAATTAGACTTAGCATGGTGTGCGGGGACCAGGAGGAAAGTTTTTCATAAAACAATTTTGGATACATGGTATCATGAAAACCCTGTCTTTCAGGTGCCTAATAGCATTAATGTTAGTCTATTATTGGATAACATGTTAGAAGCCAGGATACCTTGGAAAATGCAAGATTTTGCATGGCTTTGAGTTCACCAGAAATTGCAAGTGAAACATAATCAGAAGCATAAGCAATTACAGGATAGGGAATGTGGGGAAAAATCATGTGCTGGGGTTGTGGAGACAATGCAGCACCTTTTTTTTGAATGTGTTCATATGCAGGGATTTTGGAAATTATTATCAGATATGTGGGGTGAAAAACTAATTTTATTAATAAATTACGATGTGTTGGTTTTAGGGCAAATTCTGGCCACCTGGGCAAAATGGGCACACAGTACAATTCATGTTATGCTGGTATGTATTACATGGTCCATAAGGCAGGCAAGATGCCAAAGATCTTTGCAAGGTAAGGTAATTTTGCAACAAGATGTTTTGTTTAATATTCAGAGGGAACTGGATAACATATATACATATGAAATGCATACGCTTGAAACAGATGTGGTTGTAAAATTATGGAAACATTTTGATTGGGTGGGATAAACTTTCTAAGCAGGGAATAGGATTCTATTTTCAGTTTTTATGTGGTTTCCTTTGTTTATTATTTCTTTTGTTTAGATTTATTTTTTGATCTGTGGATAGGTTTTCTGTGATGAGATTTCATTATATGTAATTTTGTTGGACTGTTTTTGAATATGAATAAAAATTTCCCCTGCTCTTTTCGAGAAGTGCCATGGGATCTTTAACATCCACCTGAACAGGCAGATGGGACCTCGGTTTAAAGTCTCATCCGAAAGACGGCACCTCAGGAGTGCAGCACCCTCCTCATGCTGCACTACAGTGTCAGTATTGGGATATTAACCAAGTGTCTGTTGTGGGGATAGAACCCACAGCCTAGTGATTTCCCGGCCTCAGAGGCGAGTGTGCTACCTACTGAGCCACTGACACTGCATTAAATTTCTCTATTCTTAGCTTTCTTGTTGTGCTTGCCTTAGGCACTGGAAGTATCTCCAGAAAAGTTACTGATCTTCCTGCCTCCTCACATAATTGTTCTAGTTCCTCAAACCTCCTATGGACTGTATCTACTGTCTTGTCAGCCAGGTCATTAGTCCCAAGATGTGTAATTAAATGAGGCTAGTCCCTACCCCTTCTAGCATATTTCAAAACAGATTGTCCCACCCTTTCTGATGTCATTCCTGGCATGGCCTCCACCCAAATGCGACTATGCCTCTCCCCCTTGCTACCCCACCTGACTCCTTTTAGTATTGAGTCCCCCAGCACTAAGATTCCACCACTTTTACTCCCTGCTTGCTTTCATTCATCTCCCTCTCTCATTTCTGGCTCCTCTTCTTCCTTCTGCACATTATTTGCCCTTTTTGGCCCTGTTGCAATTCTCCCAGCAGAACTTCCCCCCGCTCCGGTTTGGTCCAGGTATTTATCAATTATTCCTCTAATTTCATCATTTCCCTCCTCCACCTTCTTCCTCTCTAGCAGTACAAAACTATTTTCTGAAGACCCTTCACAAATGCCCACTCCCTCTCTCTTCATAGTAACCTGTTCTCTCCTTTCCACTCCATGACTTTTGCCACTTCTTCACCTCCCCTCACAAGTCCCTATCTCCTCCTTCCATTTGTCTTTTGTCTCCTGACCTGGTTTCCCCAGCAATTGTTCTTCCTGGCCTGGGTCCCCTTGTCCCTGCTTTCCTTCTTCTGACCCTCTCCTCACCACTGTTGGCTTAAATCATCCTTCCTCATCTCCCATTCTTCCTCCCTCCAGTATTGGGCTAAACCTACCCCCAGTCTGCCTTGCCTGTCTTAGTTTCTCCTGCAGACCCTCAATCTCCTTTCTGAGTTTCTCTGTGTGGTTGCACACTAAACATCCTCCCATACTCCAGGCAATTTTTAGAAAGATTGGTGCACCGCAGTTGTTGCAGCCTACCAGCCTACCCATTGCTGTCGTTGCCCACCAGTGACCCCCATCCTTCCAGATGCAGGATACCAAACACCCCAAGTCTCCCTCTTCCCCCTCTATCAGTGCAAAACATTCTTTTCTTAATTTCCCTTACCCCCTTTGCTGTACACGTTTAGATAGATTGAGCAACTGTTTGTTTTTTATATTCCTAACCTTCCTATCCAAACTCAAAAAGAGATTTTAAGTAGCTACTGCACAACCTTCTTCAAACTGCCAGTATCAGTGGCTCAGTAGGTAGCACACTCACCCCTGAGGCCGGGAGATCAGAGGGCTGTGGGTTCAGTTCCCACATCTGGCACTTGGGTTAATATCCCAGTACTGACACTGTAGTGCAGCATGAGAGGGGTGCTGCACTTCTGAAGTGCCGTCTTTCAGATGAGACATTAAAGAGACATTAAACAGAGGTCCCATCTGCCTGGATTGGTGGTAGTTCAGGTGGATGTTAAAGATCCCATGGCACTTATCGAAAAGAGCAGGGGAATTTCCCCAGTGTCCTGGCCAAATCTCCCTTGTTCACTAAAAATACCACCAACAGCTTAATCTGGTTCAAGGTCAGTAAGCATTCATCTGTAGCCCCCTCTCCCGGGTCATGCCTGAAAATAGGCAGGATTTGTCTAATGCTCTTACCGGTCAACAAAGATGAAATAAATTAAAAAAAAAAAACTCCTACTCCTCCTATCCACAATGCAGTAGCAATGTCCTTGCAGTGATGGGGTCTCCAGAACTGCACACAGTACTCCAGATGGGGTCTCACCAACTGCCTCTACAGAGGGATAACAACTTCCTGCTTTCTACTGGTAACGCCTCTCCTTCATCCCAGTATCCCCCAGCCATCCCTACTGCCTTCTCACATTGCTTGCTAACCTTTACAGTAATCAGTGGCGGGGTGGTCGCCCCTCCTGGCTGCCCCAGTGTGAGTAGTGGCACCCAGCCACTATCTTTATTCACTGTTTAGTGCCCATTGTGGAGCCCATGACTGACTGAATGGTCCCTCCTGGCTTCCAAACACCCCCAAACCTGGCTCTGCCACTGACATTAGGTCATCTGATATGACTGCCCCCAGGTCCCTTTCCATTTTTTTTGTTGTTACTACCTCCCCTTCCCCACTGTAAACTCTTCCCCTGGGTTTTTGTTTCCCAGGTGCATTACTTTGCACTTCTTTGCATTTAATCTAAGCTGCTATACTTCTGACCATTCCTCTAACCTTGCCAAGACCCTTCTCAACCTTTCCACCCCCTTGTATATCAACCCTGTTGTAGATCATTGTATTGTCTACAAAGAGGCATACTTTTCCTTATAGTCCCTTTGCAATGTCACTTACATAGACATTAAAAATGACCAGACCCAGTACTGAACCCTATGGTACCCCACTAGTAACCCCCCTTTCGTCAGAGTGTTCCAACAGGTATAACTGTGAATGCCTGGTGTGGTGAGGTGCAGAAAAAGGCTTGCCAAGCCCAGGTTCTGAGACAAAACAGCCAAGTGCCTGCACTCCACAGAAAAAATGACCATCAACAATGATTGTTAATTTTTAAATGCTTTACTTTGAATTTTCAAAAGAATGTCAGTGTCCCAATGGACATACAGACAACCACAAATGCCCCGGTGATTTGGGTCTAGAAACCCTTCATCAGGGGGCATGGTACCCCACTAATAACCCCCCTTTCTTTGGAGTGGACTCTGTTTACTATTACTCTCTGTGTCCTGTTGTCCAGCCAATGCTTTACCCAGGCTGCCACCCTGGGACCCATTCCCAGGTTGGCTAATTTGTTTTTTTAATCTTTTGTGTGGGACCGTGTCAAATGCCTTGCTAAAGGCTAGGTAGGCCATGTCCACAGCCCCTCCCTGGTCAACTGCTTTGGTTACCCAGTCAAAGAAATCAATTACATTTGTCTGACATGAAATCCATGTGAATCCATGCTGCCTTGTGTCCTGTGCCCCACTGGTCTCTAGGTACTCAATAATTCTTTCCTTCAGAAGCAATTCCATAATTTTCCTTACCACTAAGGTCAGACTGACAGGTCTGTAGTTTTCTGCCTCTGTCTTGCTCCCACTTTTGTGAAAGGGAATCACATGTGCCCTCCTCCATTTCTCAGGTACCACGCCATCCTCCCATGATTTGTTAAAAAGGGCAGTCAGTGGTGTCACTAGTTCTCCCCTTAGTTCTTTTAGAATTCTGGGGTGAATCCCATCAGGCCCCATTGCTTTGTCCACCTTCAGTTTTAGGAATTCTTTCAGAACCCTTTCTTCTGTGAAAGGACTATTATTGACCCCCCTATCCAGAGTGCTTCTATTGATTGGATTAGGTACCTCCCCCTCCTCTTCTTTCGTGAATACTGAACAGAAGTATTCATTCAGTATCCCTGCTTTTTCACAATGCCTTTCTGCCCATCCACCCTCCCCTTTATTAAGCCTCACTATTCCTCCTTTTTTCTTTCTTCACTCCCTAATGTACCTATAAAAGGTTTTATCCCCTTCTTAATTAAGATGGCTATCTTTTTCTCAGTTTGGGCCTTTGCTATTCTGACTGCCTTCCCTGCTTCCTTCTGTTTTAACTGGTACAGTTCTCTGTCCTGCTTCTTCTGTATTTTCTTATACTTCCTGAATGCTGTCTTTTTCTACCTAACCCTCCCTGCCACCTCTTTTGAGAACCATAGTATTTTTTCTTTCATTTTGATTTGTTTATTTGCTTCACACAAAGGCTTGTTGCCTCTGTGATGGCAGTTTTGATGTTTCCCCATTGTTGCTCCACCCCTCCTTCTTGCCTGTTTGCTAGTGCTTTTTTGAGACACTCTCCCATTTTGACAAAGTCAGCCCTCCTAAAGTCCAGTACCCTCACATTTGAATGGCTTAACTCTGCAAATAAGTTTATCGAGAACCACACTGTTTGGTGGTCACTTATTCCCAGGTGGCTTCCCACTTCTACAGTAGATCTGAGATCCCCTTTCCATTCCCAATCGAGAGTTCCAGGTCTAAGACTGCTCCCTCCCAAGTGGGTTCCAACACTAGCTGTCTGAGGCATGCCCCCTGTAGGGCATCGAGAACAACCCTGATCTTGGATGTGGCTGCAGCAAAGGTGCTCCAGTTAACATCTGGCATATTCAGGTCCCCCATCAACAATATCGCCCCTCCTCTTTCCCTGCCATCCTAAGCATGCCTTCTATTATTTCCTTGTCCATTTCCTCCCCTTGAGATGGGGGTCTGCATACAACCCCTTTGCAGATTGTGGCACCATTTCCAGTCTCTAGGGTGACCCACAGTGCCTCCTCTCCTCCCTGTTTACCCTTTTGTTCCATTGCTTTGATCTTTTCCCTTATGTAGAGAGCTACTATTCCTCTTCTTCTATCCTCCCTGTTCCTCCTGTAGATTGTGTACCCTGGTATGTTGACACCCCAGTCATGGTTCTCTGTATACCATGTTTCTGTGACTGCCGCAGTATCCAGGCATCCCTCTTCCATCAAGGCCACCAGTCCAGGTAGCTTGTTACCTAGACTATGAGCATTGGTCCTCATTACCCACCATTTTTTGATGACCTTACCCTTGTTACCCCATCTCTGTCCTTACTGCCTTTGTCTTTTTCTTCATTTACCTGGCCCTTCTTCCTACTGACTTCTCTATCTTGGTGTTTACCTCACTAACTACCCTGATATTTTTTTTGGGGGGGGCTAGGATTTTCCTGCTCCTTTTCAGTGCCTCCCCTTGGCTAGTTTAAATGCATTCTAATGAAGCATTTATATCTATCATGTACTGTAGGGTGCTGGTTCTCCTTCTAGACAGATGCAGACCATTGTGCCAGTATAGGCCTGCATCCTTCCAGGTGGACCCCCAGTCCCCAATGAAGTCAAAACCATGAGCTCTGCATCAGTTTTTTCAACCATTGATTAAATCCCATGGTGCAGAGTACCTTAGCCTCACCCATGCCATAGACAGGCAGCACCTCCGAGAAGATTACTGTGCATGCTACATGTTTGAAGGCCATACCCAGTTCCACAAACTCCTGAACTGCTCTTATCTTTTTCCCAGCCAGGTCATTTGTCCCTAGGTGGACAATGATATGCAGCTCCCTCTCCTGTGCAGCTGCTGCCATGAACCTGAGGATTCACTCCCTGTCCCTCCAAGCCGTGGTGCCAGGCAGGCACCTTACCTCCCTCTCCCTTCCCTTCCCCCAGTTCTACCCTCCTAACAATGAAGTCCCCCACCTGGAGTTGTTTCCTTCCCCTGTGGGGTCCCATGCCACCCTCCTGTGGGTCTCCTTTGTGGAGTTCCCAGCACCCCCTTTGGTCTCCACTGCAGGTGCCTCCATAGAGGAACCACACTCTGACAGAACAGGTGTATGAACTGTGGTGAGGTACAGCTGGAGAGATGCTCCTCTGTTCCACTACCTTCACCCTCCTTGAGCCCACTGTGGTCCAACCACTCCTCTTTCTTCACAGCCTCTGAGGCAGTGGCATTGGCCCTGGTGGTCCCTGGGTGGAAGAGCAGGTCCCCTGAATCCTGGCAAACTCAGCCTGGAGATAAGCAACCTCCTCCCTCAGCTCAGAGAGGTGTCTGCAGATAGGACAACACATTTGTTCATTTGTTTTTCATTGGAGTGTAGGTGAAAAAATGCATACTGCTTTACTGTTGAAATTTGGCTGTACTTACCTATAATTTATTTACTACAATTACGTCAGAGTAATACAACAAAGAAAATAAAAAAAACAGTAAGTGTTTCAGCTGGAATCTAAAAACCCAATAGCATTTTGGCAGTCATATAAAATATATAGTCAAATGACAAAACTTTAGCTAAACCCCTTCAATTCCATCTGCAGCCTGTGGAACAGCAGTAAAAATTCACTGTACTTTTTATAGCTGACTACAAAAAAGTTAATCAAAAGTTTTGTAAGTAGCAGCTGAACCATACACAACAAGCTATGGCACAGGCAGTCACTGTTGGCTCTAGCCAACTCTTGTTTAAAATGCTGATCCATTTTTAAAACCATATCCTATTAATATATAAATATATCTATATATATATATATATATATATATATATATATATGATATATGTATATACTGCACACAGTATTCTATAAATATTCTATATTGTAATGATCCTATTTTCAGAAATGGTATCCATACCAAATTCTGTATGTTTAATAGTTTATGAATAAAAAATGATGCGGAAAAGGGTTAAGTATCTTTTTTTTTTTTTTGCTTGTAGGGCAGGGCGAGGATTCAATGCAATTATTTATGGAATCAGGAATTGGAGTTTTGGGTATGTCTCTGCAAAGATTCAGAGCTTTGAATCTTCCTCTTATAGGGTCAGAGTTCTGAATCCATGCAGTGACATAAAACTGTTGATTCCATACAGAGAACTGTACAGAATGTTGTTATAAAAAAATATACAGTATATTTTTCTGTATTGTACATTAATGTATAATTGGGGGAAGGGTATGTTTTGTGTAGTATCTGTCAATGTGTTGGTAGGGTCTTGTACTGTATTTTCCTGTATGTATAAGTTTCATGAATTACACTGTACTAACTTTTTGCTACAATAAAAAGAAAACAACCACATTTTACTCAGCTGTTATTCAAATATGGTAACATGTGGATCACTGGGGGTATAAATATTAACCTCTAAAGTCAGGAGCTTTACAGACAGCTGCACTCACTCAACCTTCCTGAAAGGTTTTCCTGGAAACTGTAAAAAAAAAAAAACTAAGTTCAATGCAATTATTATAAATGCAGTGGCTGTGCACATTTGAATTTAGTAGGCTGTTAACATTTTTAGTGGCACACAGTCCCACACTTGAATTTCTTTATTGTGCTTGCTGGCTAACAGTCTGAACATTTACATTTGTCCAATCAATAATTAAAAAAAAAATAACATAAGAAGGAAAGCAGAAATGCAAAGCAAAAGTATCCTTTGCTGCAGTTTTGGAATGCGTAACATGCACTGATTCATGATTAAAACTGTGTACATTTAAAAGTGAGGTAAGAGGATGCATTGTAAACTTATGGTTCCTAAACCCTCGCATTGGAGTACAGCTGCATAATCTGTTACAGAAAAACATTCTTCTCCAACCAGGTCTTCCATTGTTGCAGATGCTACTCTCTCCTGCTGCATCAAAAAGAACCACAGCATGTATGTGCAAGGATCTTCAGACATGTGCAAAGAATAAACAACTGTTTCAAAGACATTTTAAGCATCTTTTTAAATAATTTTCAGATTCTGTCAAAATATCAGTTGCAATTTTTATTCACTGCTTTTTCAAGCTGCTAAACATCAAATCATGTGAAGGGGCAGAAAAAGCAACTGCACTTACCTTGCTGAAATTTCACAGCCATATTTAGCAAACAAGAATATCTACTGGGCCCCCGCTAACTTGGACAGCCCAGTGATTAGTTATAGACAGGTTGAGAAGGGCGGGTCTGTGGTTTGGCATTAATTCGTGGTGGGCCAAAAGCCAAGGATGACTTCCCCAGTGGGATGAGTGGACTGGTTTGAGATGAGTTTTAGGTGCTGACCCTTTGGTGGTAAATAAATCCCTAACTAATAAACCCCTCCAGCACCACACAACATTTATAGTGCTGACTGACACTGATGCAGCATGCAGATACAATGTTCCAGCTTCATCTGAATGAGTTTACTGAAGTCAGGACTGACTGCCTGCTAAAAAAGTACACCCGATGGGGGGGGGAATTTTTTGTTAATATTTTATGGAGGGAAGAAAAAACAGTTAAAACTTGTGCATGACAATTATTCAAGCAAAAAAAAGGAAATACATTACATGCTTAAAAAGGGAGTGGGGAGGTGGGGAGTGAATGCGCTGTTTTGGAGTTGAAGAAGGATTGTTCCGAAACTCCAAAAAGAGAAGGGTTCCACAGTGTCAATCTGGTAGCTCATTTTTAGAGCTAACACAAGATGGCTGCAGGCTTTGCCCAGCTGCAGCTGTAAAAAAGTGCCTGTCAGCAGCCATTTTTGCTTATCTTCCTAGTACTTTATCCTCCTTTACCCATACATTGTATGACTGCCCTGGTATATATTCCTCACTGAAATTTTAAAAAAGGCCCTCAGTTGGCCAAGGCAATCACTGCTGCACATCTCTCATAGTCTTGTGATTCTAACATGTTACCTGCTGCACTCTCAGGCACTCAGTTCCCACTATACTGGAATCGACTTGTCAACATCCATCCAATAATCCAAACTCAAGAGCCTTCGCTCCTGCTATCATTACCAGACTGCTTCCTGTTTTTCCATTCTGTGGAACCTACAACAACAGCTTCACTTACTGACCATATAACAACATATAACAATGGAAGGGAAATATTTCTGTAAATGTACACATGCACTATGTAAGCAATAAGGCATGACGGACTATGCATTGCAATGTTATAACTGCATTCCTTGAGTGCATTTTTAGGCACTCATTATAGCCAAGTGCCATTAAATATACCGGGAAAGTGTGATTATATCACCATAGTGGCATGCCATGGAGTGTCTTATTGCACTTATAAAAAGGCATTTAAATATTTGACTTAAAATTAATACAAATAAGGAGAACATATTTTGAAAATATGCAGTTAGGACCTTAAATTTAATTATGCTTCCATTTTGCCTTTGTCCATAAACTGGTGAAAGATGGGGTGTAGTTAAAAATAATAAAACAATGAAACCATGTGTGGAATGTATTTTTATTAACAAAAAAATTGTTCCCTTATTTGCACTTCAAACCAGGACCGGTATTTTAGTGTAAATGTGCTCAAACCTGTTGAGTCAGCCAAGTTGTTTGGGGAAGGGGGGATTGCCCCCGAAAACACTCATATAAAATTCAAATCTCTGTACTTTCATCAATTTCAGGAATTTATTTAAATAGTGTTGTTGTGTCTCTTCCTATGGAACTGTGTTTTCAAACCTTTTCTTTTAGTCCTGCAGTATTTTTGCTTCTTTTCCTCAACCTGTTTGTTTTTATGTTTGTTTGTGCACATGTGCAAGAAACATATTGTGACCATACCACATTTTGGAGGTGTGTGACCCTACTGTCCAGTGCAGTGCTCCATTTAGCAAACATGATGGTACTGCACCAATGGATGTGGGAACCGTCTATGAGAGCAGCTCAGCTGCTGTGATCTTCACTTCAAAGAAAACCACTGCTGCAATCAGCGGTGGTAACGTGTATGTATTTAGCATATTGACATCATGCAATTTCTCCGACCCTCTTGCACGTCACTGCCAATGAAATCCCTCCTGCTTCCTCCCTCTGGTGCTGTCCTCCCCGCTCCCTCATTCCATGACTCACCTTCTAGCTACAAAAGAAATCCCTCCCACTTCCTCCCTCTGCTGCTGTCCTACCCACTCCCTTGTTCCTTGGCTCACCCTCCTGCTGGTCAAGTTTTCCTTTTTGCTGATGGGGTACTTAATCCCCTTTGGCTCCAGTCCCCCCAAAACAAAAACACCCAGGTGGCATGCTGGGAGTGCACCCCAGCATGCCAAATGTCCCTGTCATTAAGAAAACCTTCCTGCAATGTGTTTTCTATTTTGTTTTTTACTTGTAAAAGAAAAAACAGTCCCTCATTGTCTGTGGTCCCCCAACCTGCACCCACCCTCTATGCACCTTACCTCCCCCACCCTCCTTCACCCCATACTTAACTCCGAGCCTGGCGCAATGATCTTCAGTGGAGCAGGAACACGTCTGCACTCTTCAAAGCTGACCACGAACTGAAGAAATGCCAGTAAACTGTATAATGGCATACATGGGTTTTTTTCAACTTAGGTGGATGTCTCAGCCATTTTATGACTTTTAGCGCCAAATGTTCAACATGGGGTTCTTGGGATCCCATGTCATGAATTCAGTCACTGTCATGTTGTTATTCTGTCCCGAAAGGTGATTTCGCAGTCGCTGGGCGGAATCACCTTTTGGGACTGATTAATGAAACGACAGTCATTGTTCATGAGGTGAGCTTCCAAAAAGCATATGTTGCAAATTTGGTGGAGAAATTCTAAAAAACTGACTGTGCTATGAGCGTGCATTGTACAGTTTCCATGCACCCTTGTAACTTTGAGAATTTTTAATACTTCCATTTCAGATTTTCAACATTGCCATTTTTTTCATACCTCCTTATGAACAGTACAGCTGTCATTTTTCACATCTTGCCCGAAATGTGTTTTTGCACATCCGGCGCACGATGGCGCAGTCACTGTGGGAAATCAATGTTAGGGACAGATTAAGAAAATCTCAGTGACACTGCTCATGAGTGGAGGTCCCAAAATGCCTATGTTGAATATCTGGTGTAAAGAGGGTCAAGTGATGGCTGCCTGAGGAACAACTGCTCTCTCTCCCTGCTCTTCTCCTCCTCTCCTGATTTAAATTGCTAATTTTTCTTGCTCCACATGGAAGAAAAACACCAACTTACCTCAGATGATAATAGAAGAGATGCTTCATCAATCGTCTGCTTTGGAATATGGATACAGACATGAAGAAAACCCCACCGCACCATTCTCCACCTCCAATGCCTGAGAAGGAGAAGGCCATGAAAAGGCCCAAGTCACAGCCGGCTGCCTCGAGTAAAACGCAATCGAATGCCCCTGCCTTAACCGAGGACAAGTTTATAGAGCTTATGAGACCTCTCCAGGAGACGATTTCTGCAATTTCAGCAGATCTCCACCAGATCCACATCTCAGTTGACTCACTATCTGCTAAAGTTGCCAATTCAAAGGCATGACTGTCTACTTTAGAGAGATGGAAGGATAAAGAAGAATTAGACACCGTCAGTACCAGGCATAGAATAAAAAAGGTGTAGGACAAATTAGAAGACTTAGAGGGGCATAGCAGGTGCAATAACCTACTGATTCTTGAATTACCAGAAAAGGAAGAGGGCTGCAACCCTATCTTTTTTTATTTTATTTATTTGAGAAAATCGGAATTACAACCCTTTGAGTCATGGACTCATTTCCAAAGAATTCATGTCAGTTAATTGCAACAATAATATACAATAAAGTACAAGAGGGTATGACCATGTAAAGCGAGGCTGTGAACTTACAGGTAATGGTGGGAAGCCTATACAAGCAGTAGCTAAGCAGTGGAGAATGACACAGTTGGTGAGCAGGCATATTTTAACATTAGTTTAAAAGGTAGGAACAGGCTGTTCAGGGATAGAGCTGAGCAAATTGCAGACTTGCAGGTACTCAGCGGACAGGTAAGCTGGAGATGTAGGAACCACAAGAAGCAACAGAGTAACAACACAATGTACAGTAGGTCG
This sequence comes from Neoceratodus forsteri, assembly GCA_016271365.2. Classification (NCBI taxonomy): domain Eukaryota; kingdom Metazoa; phylum Chordata; order Ceratodontiformes; family Ceratodontidae; genus Neoceratodus; species Neoceratodus forsteri. Next base: position 117,024,212 of record CM028136.1, on the reverse strand, counting down.
AAATTAGTGTCGGCTTATAATTGGTGGCTAGTGAAAGAACAGTGAACATACCTATACAGTTGATAGCTAATAGGTGAACAGTGGGAAGCCATAAAGAATTGCCTATATAAATTAATGAAATGGGCATCAACACAAAGAGGAAATCTATCTAGCAGAGAGCAGCCCACAGGGGATTTTTCTGGAGAATAATATACTGCTAGTCAGGCTAGTAGTGAGTCCAGTGATTACCAGGGAATACATAAGGGTTAGCGGTGACACTGGCAGGTATGTGAGGATAGGATATGGGCTCTTAGGGCCATTTTAAGCATGCCTAAGGTGGTGATGGTGGGAGGGAGGGCATTGTACCAGGACAGAGCTCTAGATGGGAAGGACCACTGAGCTAGGGCAGTCCTGACTCTGGGGATCTTCCAAAATGTCTTAGAGGCTGCACACATAGCTGCAGAGTGGGTGGTTGCTTGGAGGGAGGCCATGACTCCAATGAGGGTTAGGCCCAGGTGGATTTTCTTGGTGAGGAGACTGGTGTGGTGTGGTATAGTAGTCTCTCTTTAAGTTAGAGAACATTGATGTGTGCATAGAGAGTGCAGGTGTGCATCCTGCTATGTCAGAAAATCGCTGGTCTATCTCCTCATAGTGACTCTTACATTATTAAGCAAGTCCACCATTCTCTACACCCCCCCCAACTGGAGCCCCATCAAGGCAAATAATTTTTAAATTACTAAACTTTGAAGATAAAGTTCACATCCTAGCTAAGATCAAGGATCTCAAGGAAATCCAATGGGAGGGGCATCTCCCGCTGTTTACTCAGGATCTCCCTCAATCGGTGCGCCTATGACGCCAAGTGATGCACCCTATTGTTGCCAAGCTTATTGCAGCAGGGAAACCATTTAAAGTTTGCTATTCTGCCATTCTCCAAGTGAAGCTCACTGACAAATGGCACTCCTTTGAAACCCCAGAGCAGGCCGCTGTGGAACTTAAGGGTCTACTGCTTGACCTCTTTAAATGAATATCACCAACATGAACCCTCATTGAGTTCAGCATAATAAACAGACTGCATCTGGAGTGTGTTTAGATTGATGGAATCTCACTTACCCATATTTGGATCCTGTAGAACCAGCTTCAGTCTGTCGGGAGAGACTGTACATCTGTCCCGGAGGGGCCTCGGGCCTTGTGCTTAGGTGCCTCCTTTGCTTCAGTCCCTACTGCAGTGCTTCCCAATTATACACATGGACACTGATTGTTTGAACTTATTCCCGGAAGGTTTGTCCAAGTCAGCTGATGTGGACTGGAATGACAGTACCCTCTCGGGACTCGTTGCGTCTGGCCTGTTCAACTCTTTCCACGCTGACACCCTGGGAGTCAGGGGGTGTTTTATGTTTTATCTGTTTTAGAGCTTTTTGTTTTTTTGGCTTCAGATTAATTCAGTCTATGCATGTAGCTCGCGGGTTGTCATGACAACCGTTTTCTTTCCAAACCCGGATGGCACTAATGTTTAATGGTGCACACTCTCTACCTCACAAGCATGTAAAATAAGCCATTTACTGCACACATATCCTGTCCCTTTCCTTTAAGCCACACTACACAGGATTTAGTTCTCTCTTACATCGTACAGTTTAGCAGTTCTTCCAGACCTGCTCAGACTTATAACCTTAGCATTGATGAGAGCACCATTTATGCTCCTGTTTAAAATGTTACTATATTTTGTTTTTCTAGTTTCCAATAACTAATTGTGTTTGCTATTGGGGCTGGGGGGGGATGGAGCTGGTTGTTTAGTTCCAAGGACAGGAGACTAAACATCATCTGCCAGTATAATTTTGTTAGTTCGGTTGTTAGAGCTGGGATACTTCTGTTGTGTTATTTGTATGTTAATGGGAACTGTTTGGGGGAGGGAGTGGGGGGATTTGTTTGTTGATTTATTCTGGGGTAGGAGTAGTACTCTATGCCTTTTCTTTATCTTGCATCCACTTTCACATGCAACTGACAAGTTTCTTAATACAATCTCCCAACCCATTGACCTCCCATGTACGGGCTGTCAGGGACAAACTAATGAATTTTTCACTTTTCTTTTTTGAATGGCCCCCCAATTCCACCATTGTTTGACCAGATGGGAAGTATATATAAGTTTGCTTCCTGGAATATAAAAGGTGCCTAGGATAAACGTAACTGGGAAATGGTCTTACGCCACCTCCATCATATTGGGACGAATATTGCCTGCCTTCAAGAAACTCACCTCTGCAGGGAAGAAGTGTCCTTCTTTTGGAATTCTGGGGTGGAGCAGATCTTCGGTGCAGGGACTTCAGTGAAAAGTAGTGGAACTGCTATACTGATTGCCAAGACAGTCCCCTTCACCAAGACACAGGAATGGTGGGATCCTGATGGCAGATTTATCATAATTTGAGGCATGCTTGAGTCTTTCCCCATAATTGTGGGTGCTATCTATGGTCCAAACTCTGACTCTCCAGTGTTTTTTACCCATTTAATATCTCTCCTGATTAGTGACCCCCCCCCCCCATTTTAACTATCCTTGGAGGAGATTGGAACCTTGTGCCCCAGTCAGAGCTAGACTGATCTGATTCTAAATGTGTCTGCCTCTCCCCAGCACAAAGGACCTTAAGAGATCTCATGGGAAGCACAGGCCTTATAGATGTTTGGCACTCACTATACTCTTCTGATCGACAATACACCTATTTTTCTCCTCCCCACAAAACCCTCTCTTGCATTGATTATTTCTTAACCAGTGCATACTGATTACTGGGGGTAGTAGATGTTTCTATCCTTCCAAGAGTCTTATCAGACCACTCCCCTGTCAAGTTTACACACTTATTGGGACCAGGGCTATGGCAAGACTCAGTCTGCCATCTTAATACCCAACTTTCAAGACCTTCATCACTTCTTACCCACACCAGTGATTTTATCTCCTCATTTTTAGAGGCTAACCGAGGTACCGTAGGTAGGATTGAAATAGTCTGGGCTGCACTTAAGTGCACACTCCAAGGCAATTTCATTCTACTAGCTGCAATCCAGTCTCGTAAAAGTAAGGAGCAGTTAGATACCTTACTTGGAGACATCCAGCAGCTTGAGCACTCACCAAATCGCCTTTCCCCAGATTGTGATTGGGCCAAACTGCACCAGTTACAATCACAGTATGCCAAAGTTATAGCCCAACAAGCTGAGCTATCCATGCACCGTCCCAAATTAAAATACTTAGACTCGAGGGAAAAGGCTGGCAAATTGCTGGTGCTCCAGCTTCAGCAGGCAGAAGTGAGCAGGTTTATAGCAGGCCTGCACCCTACCACTACAGGGCCTGTGATAACAGAACCCAAGGAGACAGTGAATACTTTTGCTAATTATTTCCGGACCCTATATGAGAAGGAAAGACTACCCCCCCTTTCAGAATTGTCAGTTCTGGATTATTTATGTACAACTGCTCTTCTGAAGTTTCCTTCCCTTCTGGTGGCAACTCTGGGCTCATGAATCTCTCTCCCGGAGGTAGAGCTAGCTATTAAGCAGCTACCCTGGAAAGGGCCCCTGGACCAGATGATCTGCCCAGCAGCCTCTACAAGGCATGCACTCCACAGCTCGTTCCACTCCTACTGGACATGTACAACTCTTGGTTTGAAGAGGGTATCGAGGATGGCTCCTTTTCAGAAGTCCTAATAACTTTGATCCCTAAATTGGGTAAAGATCCACTGCTTTCGGAGAATTATAGGCCCATCTCACTTCTCAACACTGATGTAAAAATTGAAGCCAAGGTACTAGCCAGTAGTTTAGCCCCGAGAATGGGCGAGGTTATCATCCCAGAACAAGTGGGATTTATGAAGGGTAGATCCTCAGGAGATCACATGAGGAAACTTATTCATCTGTTACTGGCCTCGAGGGAGTCCAAAGTCTCTGCGGCGCTGGTCTCCCTTGACGCCAAAAAGGCGTTTGACACAGTCTCCTGGGATTTTTTGTTTGCATCTCTAAGTAATTTTGGCATTCTGGTGGATTTTATTAAATTGGTTAAAGTACTGTACACATCTCCCACAGCAAAGATTTGGTGCAACGGCTCCCTATCTGCCCCTTTTTTCCCCTTCACAGGGGAACACGTGAAGGATGACCACTCTCTCTCCTTCTCTTTAATTTTTTCCTTGAACCCCTAATTCGTCACACAGTTAATTCACCCTCTATCCCAGATTTTCAAGTGGAAAATAACCGTTATGCCCTGTTGGCGTATTTGGGCAATCTCCTTTTGCATATAGAAGACCCTACCCATTCTGTTCCTGCCCCACTAGAGGAGGTAAATAAATTTGCTGTCCTCTCTTCATACTGTACAAACTGAATCCATCCAAATGAAGATCTTCCCCCTTAATAACCACTTGTCTAGAGCTGATGTTCAACACTTGGGTCTTGCAAAGGAACCCAAATCCCTAACCTATCTAGGAATAAAGATTCATTGTGACATTCCCACCCTGGTTAAAGAACATTTCACTAACCTGCTTCAAATCCTGAAGACTGACTTAGACAGATGGAAACCTCTTCCGCTTTCACTATGGAGCCAGATTAGTATTATAAAAATGAACTTATTACCCAGACTCATTTACCCTCTAGGTATGCTAGGCCTTTTCTTCCTCAAAATCTGGTCTCAACGCATTCAGAAACTGCTCAATGCATTCCTATGGAAAAATAAAGCAGTGCGGAGAGTGTACAACAAACTAAAAGCCCCGAAATTATAGGGCAGGCTGGCCCTGCCTTCCTTTTTTCTTTACTATGGTGATCAGCACATCAGTAGAACTGCTTTTTTAGCCAATAGCCTGGGACTAAACAACCCCCATTTATATACCCCCACCCAGGTTGAAATCGAAAAAGCCCCAGCAGGTAGATCCCATGTATCCTTCTTGGCGCTTGTGTCTCTTTCTCCCATTCATCTTCCCAAATCTTTGAAAAGCACCCCATTGGATGGTCTTTCTGGACCTTCCATCAAATACAAACTCACCTGTCTAAAAACTGGCACTAGTCTCCCTCCCAGCCCATCTTAAATAACCCTCATTTTCAGATAGAGGGGAAGCCAGTCCCTCACATTTTTCTCCCAAAGCTTAGAGACTGCACTCTCAATACCTTCCTTCAGAATTCCACTCTGGTTCCTTTCCAGTTCTTCAATCCCACCTGCACCTAGGGAGCAGATGCTTTTTTTAAGTTCTTGCCAATTAAGAATGCAATTCTCTCTTTTATGGGGCCTAAATCGCAGCCTCCCTCCCTACCAGAAGCTCTCCCCACTTTGTTGCAAGTGGCAAAACAAGAGCATGCAGTATCCAACGTCTACAAGCACCTGCAATCTTTGGATGAGTCCCTCCCCTCAGGTGCTTGTTATTATTGGGCACACTAGCTATCTCTCTCTCCAAGGAACCTCTGTTTTGGAGGAAAGCCTGGAGTTCAGTCTACAAATACATTAAACAGGACAAACTTCTCTTAATTCACTTTAGTATCATGCACAATCTATATTATACCCCCATTAGATTACATAAAATTGGTAAACTAGATTCTCCTCTTTGCAATCACTATAATTTGACCCCCAGATCTTTAGTTCTTCACCTATGGAGTTGTCCAAAAACACAGGTCAACTGGAATGCCATAAAGCAGAGACTGAATCCTTTACTAGGACTTGAACCCCCGTTTACCCCAGAATCCTGCCTGCTTTTTATTTTCCCACACGGGACTTCTAGGGTTAGAATAGTGCATATTGCATTAGTGGCTTTCACCGTGGCATTGGTCATGCTGAGACACTGGAAAGAGGACTCACTATCTTCTGTATTGGAATGGATTTGAGAAGCCCTCTTTGCCATCCAGTTAGAGAAGTATATTGCAAATATGCAACACAGGCTGCACCATTCCCACTCTACTTGGGAGCCCCTACAAACTCTGCTTTCCCTCTGGAAACCATAATTTAACTGAACAAAGGCTCACTATCTATTGGATGCAAATAACTATTTTTTTTTTTTAGTCACTCCCTTAGGACATGGCATAGGGTGCTCAGGGATTGGGGGTTTTGAGGGTAGGAGAATGTTATATTGTTCTATAGTTTGTTAAGTTTGCTTTGTACTGTGATTTTTTGGGTTGAATTAGCTGTTTTTGCAGCCTCAGGTCAATCTTTGTATAACCCTGTATTGTTTATGCTACACGAAATTGAATCAAGTATATTGAATAATAAAAAAAAAGAAAATCTGGTGTAAAAAATCCCCAAAATTATTGCATTACGGGTGTATGTTGAGCAGTTTCTATGCACACTCGTGACTTCACCAATAGTTTAATATTTTCACTCCAGATTTTCAATATTACCATTTTTTCTACACTTCCTCATGAACAGTACAGCTTTATAACCTGCTCAAAATGTGTTTTTGCAACTGTGGCACCAAATGGCACAGCCGCTAAGCAAAATCACCTTTTGGTAAACAAACTGATACTGGCACTGTTCTTGCGGTGGGGTCACAAAAAGCCCTTGTTGAAAACTTGGAGTGAAAATACCAAGAAATGCCCAGTGTGTTAGGGTTTCCAACCATAACAGCCTGCCCTGTAGCAACTGACAGGCATCAGGGGTGTGACTTGGGATTGTCCACAGTAATGCTTATTGCATTCCAGCCCCCACCCCCACCCTGCAGCAAGTGACAGGCATTGACGTGTGCCTTGGACTCTTTGGCACCAAAGTTCACCTCTTTCTCCTATACTGCACCCATTTCAGAGTATTTCCTTATGGAATGGGGTGACTATAAAGCCAAACTCCTCAAGGCACAACTCAACAATTGTCGGTGTCTGCAGGGTAGGGCAAGATGAAATGGCGTGAGTGTTATGGGTGATGACCCAAAGCACACCCCAACGTCTGTCCATTTCTGCAGGGTGGGGGTGGGGTTGGCATCACTTCAATACTTCACTGCCAGTCCTATTCAGCATCTGTCTAACTCCTGCACTTCCAATGCTAATACCAGCAAGCATGCATTTGGCATTGACACATGCTTGTTTACTCTGGCTTTCCTCACATTCAGCAGATTAAATATTTACCATGAAATGCAGGAATTCAAAATTATGCACAGTTCTACTGGCAGAATGCTCCTTTCCCAACATACTGTGTGCACTCATGTATACACACACACACACACACACACAAAAACAACAACAACAAAGGCCTTATGTGGAGCCAGAGCCTCAGTCTTATTTCAGGTAGAGTAAGCAGCAGAGCCTTCCCTGGTAAGCAGGTAAAGATACTGCAGGAGGAAGAATTTTCACTTTGGCAAAGGAACATTAGTAATGAAAACTATGAATATTACTTCTTTTTTCTAATTTGTTTATGGGTATAAGGAAAGTGTCATGATTGTGGAAACATTATTTTTTTTTATTCATTTAAGGTCGTTTTACTGTTAGGGCCTAGCTGGAGCCTTATAGTAAGTAAAGGTGCAAGCTATGTTTTGATGGAGGATCACTTCTGGATGTAGGGGGATTGATTTGCTTATTTTGTGATGTGGTTATTAACAAACCCAGTCAGGTTTTAAGACCAGTATGAGAGTACTCTATGCTATATTAATGCACAGTAACCTGACTGGTTTTACCCAATTAAGGATCTTTGATTTTTAGACAAATTTTGTATAAAGAAAATCAATAAATTTTACGTGTTTTTTTTTTTATTTTTGTAGGTGTACAAAAAGAAGCCTTGGATAATTCTAATAATACACTCCAGGGTGTGTTATATTAAGGGATAGTTCTACTTCTCAGATTCATGAGTCACTCTGGCTATTTCCTCATGACTCACAATGCACCAGATTTATTTCAAGAGTCGATGCCATACCACACTCTGTTGTGCATTATTCCTTAATCATGCAATGGGACTTCAGAGTATACCAAAGCAGATTGATTCTGAGGATTATATACCTATGGCATTATGAACCCATACAATGCTGGATAGAAAGCAACTTGTCTAACTGCAGGCTTTTCACATTAATCAATGACCTGAAATCTCAACTCACACTGTTGCTGTCAACATTCTTGTCCACCCACCAAAGCAAAAGCTAAGATTCACCAATGTTTGATGCCACTGACACTAAAGAGATAAATTAAATCAGTGATTTGGCACTGTCTTTGCATCTCACCCACTGCACACTTAAAACAAAAGTCCGCCTAATTTTTCTTCAACTGTAATGGCCATGTTGTTTAACTAGATATAGAAAACAAAAATGTTGCTTTGTGATCAATCCAAATTGCCATTTTTTCTTCCTAATCACCTGCTTATAATACTCACTATAGGCCAGTTCTCCTGCTCTCCAGCAACAGCATCACTTTCACTTGAGCACCACTTTTAGTGAATGGGGAGAAGCACATGCAATAGCCTGCCAACATTCTGATACTGTGCTGTGCTGCCTACAGTGCACTATGTATGTACTGCAGTACAACCATCTACTTTCCAGGGCATAAATAACAGTATGCTTTTTTAACTGTACAACTGTATGAGAATTGCAAAAAAATACTTCAAACACTGTTATTTTTTTGTTGTTGTTGTTTTGTTTTTTTATTACTTAAATACTCCATTGCATAATCCCAGTAATGCACTCCAGGATTTGGGATGTTGAGACCTATTACCACTTCTCAGGTGCAAAAGGCATTTGGCCTACAGCTATGTGCTTCATTACGCCTAGGAGACATGGTGATGTCCTGCCATGTCATTCCTCCCTGTTGTGTATTATTGCTTAACTGTATAATGGTTTCAGTTGCATAGTGCAATGTAAAGGGTTAATTAGGATTTAAATCCACAGTGATATCCCTGTATGAAGCATTAACTGAGAATCTTGCACTGTTCTTTTATACACTGCTCTTCTAAAAAAAGGATATTTTATCCTGTCTTAAATATATTAACTTTTCAAAGCTATGTTCAATTGAACATTCAAAATAAGACACTAAAGAGTACACATGTGTGTTCAATGTAATTATTTCTGTGGTGGTTTCAAGCACTAAACAATGCCTTATGCTGCACCACCCAAGGCAGGCAAATATCCAACAGTACCACATACTCTATTATATGACACACACACACACACACACACACACACACACACACACCAGGTGCTGTCTAAGAAAGGCAGAACACATAAGCTTCTTTCTTGACATTGTAGAATTTGGTGTGCACACACTGATGCCATTGTCTGCATCATTAAAATGATGAAAAAGATATGGGCTTGCTAAAATTGTTTCGATGGAGTGCCCATTTAATATCTGCACTGATGGTTCTTCAGTCATAATAAGATGATTAATGCATGTGATAATTTAAAATAATGAGAAGTCTTAGTTTGGCATAATAAATAAGGAACTGAAGTATAGTAAGCAGTGTTTGGTGGCTGTCAAGAGGGATTTAAAAATGCTTGGAGGTATCAGAAAAGGAGGTAATCAGCAGGGCAGGAGAAGAAAGCTAGTACTAGAGCCATTTCAAATTATATGCAAAGCTATCACAGTTTAAAGCAATCATAAAATAAGGTGAACTATCGCTATATTTACATTACATTTGGAAAGACTAATGCATAATTTCACAGGAAAGGTGTAACTTACACTCAATCATTTAGATTTTGTGGACTGTAGCCTTTAGTTTAAAATTCCAAAAGGCTTCATGCCATGCCAATTCAGCATCAATGTTGCCACCACATGGGCCCATGGAAACTTGTTCAGTTCCTGTGGAAGTCCATTTGTAGCAGCCAGTTAAATGAGGGCAATAGATAGGTTCTGCAGTGGCATAATTTAATTTCTGATTCATACTGTCCCTCGTGTGATCCTGACTCTTTCCTTGAGCTTTCTTTTAGTTTATCCTATGTAGCATGATCCACATGTGTAATTAACAAGGTAAACAACATTATGTTATATCACAGGTAATGAACTTCTGTATGGTCAATACTTCCCTGGAAAGTGGTTTTACAAAAGTGTTAGTATTATTAATTACTTTACAGTACTTACATCTTGCCCATTTTTGGCAACTTGCAGGTAACATAGGCAACCAAGTATTTTACTTAGGAAAAGGCTGGAAACTGTGGATGACATGAGCTGCTCAAGTGTTTGAACACCAGCCATTAATTTTGAGTTACAAAATTATGTAATTTTTGCTCTGTTTGTAAAATTGGCCGATTCTTTTTCAGAATGTTTTCAATTGCTTGCATAGCAGTACTAAAAGTGGTCACAAAATTAAGGTAGTCTCATGGCTGATATTTTACATTTCTTTCACCTGAAAGTGTTTCCGTGTTGGTATTTGCTTCTCTGGCTTTTACTCTTTCAATATCAATAATTCTATACCCCTAGCTTAAAAATCATGAGAAAATATACACTGAGGTTAAAAGCCTCCTGTGTGTTAAGTTGACCAGTTAGAATGTATTTTTTTTATAATGTGGTGGGGATGACAGGAGCTGGCAAGAAGCATGGTATTCCTGCTGCCTCCTGTGTGCTACAGGTCCACATGACCCTGATAAATTGACCAGTTGGAATGTTTTTTATGTTGGGGTGGGAAGATCTGGCAAAAAGTGCAGTATTCTTGTCTGTAGGTTTCCTATAGAAAGCAGTATCAATAACTTTGGAATTATTCTTCATAATACAGATGTCCAAAAAGGATGTACTAGTCATACTGCTTGCAACAGAGAACCTTAAGTTTGGGTTTATTAATTCAAGATATCTTACTAATTCAGTGAGTTTTTCCCTTGTCCCCCACCACACCATAAACATGTCATCAATTTAGCTTTTCCATCACACAGTTTTGTTTTAAGGAACATATTTTAGGCTGCCTTTTGCACCACGTCCACAATGGGACCATTGAGAGGGAATGTGCACATGCACACAGTATCATGCAGTCACCAGTCAGTGCACCAACAAGATCCAAATACTTCTATGGAGCACCGATGGACATAGAAGCAGGCATGTCTTTCGGTCTTACCCAGACTGTCAACCATGAACTCCTCCACATTGCAGCTCTCTCTAAATAAAAATTTGGCCACTAGCCTACTTGTATTACTCACATGGACCCACACAAAAGCAAAAAGTCATCAAGTCTTTAAACATTTAAAAACATTAGAGACAAAGATTGCCTTCCTACAGGATGCTTATTCTATAACAGTTCAAGGGAACCTATGGAGATGGGAATGAGTGGGCCAACATTTTTGCTGCTGGTAACAGCAACATGAAACTGGGTGTGGCAATACCTGTTAACAGAAATGCCTCCTTTCAACTAATAGAATAGTGTATTGACTCAGAATTTTGGTACATCATAGTGAGAGGCACCCTGGTAGAGCAGAAGTAGTCCTGGTAACCTTCTGAAGTCCAAATCAAGAGAAGCCACAGTTCTTCTTGAACTTACTCTCTCACCTAACAAGTTTTAATACCCTTCTTACTGTGACAGGGTTGAGTAACACCCTATCCCATTTGTTATGCAGAGAGAGTTAAAATCAAGGATCTATTTTGTCCTCTTAAATTTGCCACTTGTCTGACTCTTGCCTGTTTGAATGCATGATCAAATTATTTTTGTGGCACCCAGAAACTGGCCACTCTGATTGTTCCACAAATTCCTCCATTATCTCCCTTCCTTCACTTGCTGTTTCTGTTCTTTTTATCTCCCCTTGCTTTTATGTGATTAAAAAAAGCATATGTTATTTTTTTCTATATACATTTTATGCCTTTGGTCACCCCTGGTCACCCCCTAGCATGCCCTCTTTGGTCTGGTCCACCCAGCCCTGTCACCTGGTTTCTCCAGGACTTATCTTCCCACTGACATCCAGCTTATGGACTGTGGTGAGGTGCCTGGGCACCAGTGCAGGACCTGTGAGTGATCAGGCTTCATCCTGTGGCCAAGGGTTTTTTACACCTTGGTTTGTAAGTTTCTCCTAGGGCCTAGACTGTGCAATGCATATGCCAAGCAACCTCTGCTTCTGCAGAGATGCCGTAATATGTCTAGCCATGGCCAGATCTGAACTGCCCCAAGACAACTCCAGGTGGCAGTGCTGCAGACAGACCCTGCTGCATATTGAAGTTCTGGGAAAAGACTGTGCAAAAGGACCAGATACTAGGGTCATCTGCATCCATTGGTACATTCAGTAGTATTCTACCACCCAAGTGATTCTGAACATTAATCGGGTGTTGCACCAAATGAATGTGTGGGTGGTATCAAAGTTACCTGCACCTGTGATTATTGGAAATGACTTTCCAAGATTTGCTAAGTTGATCACAGAGGGAGTAAACCCCGCTCTTTCATCAGTTGTGATAACAAGAGTACAGACAGAGAAAATCTCAGATGTTTGGAACTCTGTTCCTTTTGGTGACTTTGATTTGGATTTGTTTGAGCTCAACTCCAAGATCTAAATGTCCAGAAAAAAAAGAAGATTCCTGAAAAACAGTGGCAACAAAAGACTGATGGACAAACGGGGTTGATACATGAAAGTACTGACATTAAACAGATAACTAATTGTGATTTTGTTTCTGAGCAAACTAACCATAATTCTCACCAAGGTTATTTTAAGCAGCTGGGGGTGAAACAAAATAAGGGTGAAACAATGTTCAAAAATGAAATGGGCTACTGTACAGAGTTTGGAGTAATTATAAGATGAAGGAACAGACAGAATAATTGGTCATACCAAAGAAGTATAGAACTGAAATGTTACAGATAGCACATGATACAGAAGTTCCATGGCTAGTCAATTGATGAGTGACTGCACCCTTGCTAGATTGTACTACATATTTTACTGGCTTGGAATCCACAAAGATGTTGCTACCTATTACAGTTCTTGGGCTGAATGTCAGTAAGTAGCCAACGGGACTAAAAAAAACAAGGTGCCTCTGGTGATACTACCTTTGATAGATGTGCATTTTGAAAGAATTGCAATGGATATGTCTGGCACGTTAGACAAAAGCAAAAAGGATATTTGATTTATTTTGGTAGCATGTGAGTATGCTACTCATTACTAGGGATGAGTGGGTACTGAAATACCTGACCACCAAGACAAACCCTGGGTACCCCAAAAGTACCTGAAAAAAAACATATGAAAACGAGTACCCGGGTTGGGTAGTCACTACCTTCTTCCCTATTTCGCAACCATAACTATAACAAAAATCATATGAAGACTGTTTTATGGGGATTATTACAGTGTCTGTTAGGTGCCCCAATCCCTTATACTCATGGGGGCATTGCTGAGGCAGGTACAAGAGGCACAGGCTCTCCTAGAGAGCCTACTGCTGTTTCCAGAAATTAAACCCATGCTGGGCACTGCTAAGGCAGATGGAAGAGTGCATGAATGCTGCTGTGAGTGAGCTCAAGTGAGCTTGCTGCTCTTTCAAACAATTATATCCATGGGGGGTTTGCTAAGGCAGGTATGAGAGGCACAGCTACTCCTAGAGAGCCTGCTGCTGTTTCCAAAAATTATACTCATGGCAGTCATTGCTGAGGCAGGTATGAGAGCTGCAGCTGCTCTTAGCAAGCCTGCTTCTTCCAAAATGTTATACCCATGGCAGGTATTGCTGAGGAAGGTACAAGAGGTGCAGCTGCTCTTAGCAAGCCTATTGCTGTTTACCAAAGTTATACCCATGTCAGGCATTGCTGAGGCAAGTATGAGAGGTTCAGCTGCTATGAGAGAACTTGCTTCTGTTTCCAAAAATTATACCCATGGCAGGCATTGCTGAGGTAGATACGAAAGGCACAGCTGCTCTGAGAGAGCCTGTTGCTATTTCAAAAAATTAAACCCATAGTGGGCATTGCTGAGGAAAGTATGAGAGGTATGGACTCTCTTAGTGAGCCTGCTGCTGTGTCCCAAAATTATGCCTATGGCAGGTATTTCTGAGGCAGGTACGAGAGGCACAGCTGCTGTGATTGAGCTTTCCAGTTAAAAAATAATACCCATGGTAGGCACTGACCAAATATACATAATATAAATCAGTGTTTGTGTCAATTGGGAAATTGTCAGCATTCATTTTGAGAAATGTAATGCATTCTACATGAGCAGGACTTAGCAATGTTCTGTGGTCAGGGGACTACTCCTCCAGCTGCACTAAATATGTGTTCTGAATTTACACTTGAAGGTGGACAACTGAGGTACATTATTGCAAGATTTGCTTGTTGTGGCCATATTGTTCTCTTTTGTTTCTAATAGAGTAATGAACCTTCCTCAAGATCAATCACAGTATGGACTGCAAAGTACTCCAGGATCATTGTGCTGTGTGAGACAGTTACCAGCCTGGTAGATGAACTTGTTGCACTTCCTTTACAGGATACCAGTCCACATTGTTGCAAGTGACTTAGAAGGGATTTGCCTTTCTGATCCTGTACATAGAATGACCAAGAGATAGCTGTACATGTTGTTTCCTTCACTGATGACACTGATGACTTTGAAGAATTGATAGATGTGCTATTGTCTGTGCCAGATGTGCGCTGTGCTATGATGGTTCGGCACGGTTTGACTATGTACTTTTTTTTTTTATTTTAGTTGTTTAACCAGGTTATTAACTTCAGTTAATGGTTGTTGCAGGGCAATGTCACAATGGTTATCGGAAGATCTCTACAATACTCAATGTCTTCCCCCCTCCAGGAAGGATGGAGACAATGTTTATTTTATTTAATTATTATAATTCAGATTTACAATGTACCTTTGAGCTAGCAGCTCAGTTACAAAGGTTCCATGCTGAGACAATGGAAAACATACCAATGGGAATATATACAGTTAAATACAAGACAGTATAAGATAAACCAAGGTTCAATTACATACAAGAAACATGAAGTAAACATGAGCTCAAGTGCCAAAAGTCACAATGGGTTGGAACTTGGTACAGGAATAGGATGCTTGGCATTCAATAGGCAAATTATACACATTAAAAAAAAAAATAACTGCATTAAACAAGTGAAGAACTACCAAAATTAAGACAGAGAAAGATGCAAGAAATAAGTGTTCAGAAGAAAGCAGCCAGGCTAGGCTTTGTCAAAGGTGGGCCAAAGAGGGGGTAAGATGGGGGGGGATGGCAAGATGGCATCATCCCGATAGATTGTTAAGAATTAGATCTAATGCGTGCTGTCACACATACTTAGTTCTGTGAGGTGCTGCCTAAGCTGCCATTTGAAGGGGCCAAGTTTTGTTTCAGCTAGGCGGCTGTTGTGAAGTGGGGCTCTAGCAACATAACCAACACATAGGTGTCATTCTTAAATGTGGCATTTATTCTCTGATCATTCAACAGTCTGAGACACAAGTCATCTGCCAGCATAACAGCAGTGCTGTCATCTTTTGACTGAAATACTTTCTTTATGTCAGCAAGGAAAATGTGAAGAAATCTGATTTGAGGAAACATTTGACTCAGAGCTGAACTTCTGTATGGGTCACAGCCTCGAATGGCTCCAATAAGGTGACCAAAGATTTTTGCAGAGTCCAGCTGCTGGAACTGAACATGTTTTCTACTGTGCCTATTTAATTCAATCAAAAGCAAACTTACCAGAAACTTTGTCATCCATTCACTTTTCCTTGGTAAGATCCTAAAAGCATGAAATACTATCAGGGAATTACCAACAGCTGGAGCAAAATTGTAACCAATTTGCATACTAATGTATCACTGTATGCTATTTGATGTATGAAATTGTTTTAATCATTGAATTGTAATTTGTAATGGATTTTTAATCTTTGTAATAACCTAGGTATAATTCTACCTTGATTGAACAAAGAAACTTGCTCATTTCAACCTTTTTGATTCTGCATGGTATAGTCATGAACAGCTCTTCTCTATTAAAGAAGCCTTTCCAACATGTAAAATGTTGAATCCCAGTGGGTTGGAACTTTCCTGCTTTAATGAATGCAGTGGCAATTTGTTTGATCTATGCAGCCCTTTCAGGATTTTTGAGCTTTTATAGTGACTGAAATTCCTTCATATTTTTCTAGCAAGACCTAACAGGTTTTCAACATTTCTGTTTCCATTTCAGGAACCATGGATGAACATATTTAAACAATGTGCAAAACAAGGTATGAGTTGGTAGTTGCTGTCTCAAACAGTCTTGACTATGTTGGCACCATTATCTGATACCATGAACCCTGAAAATAAGGAATATGAAGTAAGCCATTTTTGGAACTGATTTTGCAGCTCCTTCAAAATATTCACAGCAGTGTGGCTTTCTTCAAATGTGCTAACACAAAATACAGTCTGCCCTTCTACTACTTATGGTAGAGTGGGAGTTATTACTTTCTGACAGAAAACTTGCCCAATGAGCCATAGCAGTCATGCAGTCAATTGTTTGGTTGCTGGCCCATATATCCGTGGTAATGTGAACCTGCATCATCTCAGAGAGTTTCAACTGTTTAATGACCACACTACACACCAAATCATGTCACTGTGGAACAGTCTTTTTTGAGAAATATGTACTAAAGGGAATGGTGTACCATGGTTTAATCCAGTTCATGAACTGGAGGAAACCTTTCTGGGTAACAAAAGCAAAAGGGAGTTGACAATCGGCCAACAGCTCTGTAATAGCTCTATTTAACAGCTGGCATGTTGGATGCTTATGGATAACTTTTAATGTCCTTGCAACACTTTCATTTAATGTTATTTGATGAGAGTAATGAGATATTTTTTATATTGGGGGACTGTACTTTTTACACCTTTTTCATGTGGAGTACTACTGTAGAATTTTGCAGTACTCAGTGGTGTCAGAAGAAAACAATCTATGTTTGTCTGGGAAGACTGCAAGGACCCATCAAGTGATTCAATGTCAGTTCCTGCTCCTAGTTCATTGTCACTATGGTCACTGTCACCACCACCTCCACTACTGCCCATACCATCCACACTGTCCCTTGCCTTGCTCCATTCAACTGGGTGTTTGCCTCTGCATGTCATATCATTACTGATGTTCCAAAATGTCCTGCTTTGCCACTACAACTGACACTCTCTTAGTGCAGACTGCATACAGCTCGAGAGTTGTCTGCAGGATCAATAGAAAATAAATTCCTCACTAAAGATTTATCCTTTGTGCTTTGTATTATTGTGCCAGGCACTATTTCCTGTACAGTCAAGGGACCTGGAGGAAACCCTATACAATCAGTTCCTTCTTCACATGAATGTTCCCATTCATGATTATTTTCTTATTCTTACATTTAGCATATGATTTATTGTTTCTGCACTTGCCTCTCATGTCCTACAATGAAATCCTCTCCAACCCTCTTATTGAAACTAGTACCAACTGCAGTGCCGCAAGATTCAGAAGAACTGGAAGTGCTGTCATCCTCAAGTGGGACATAGCCTGAGCTATCCCATTCCCAGTCCCCACTATCACCTCCATTTTATCAGTATTCACTTCTCAGCATCTGAGATATTATTTGAAGAAGATGCCTCCCCCTCCTTGCATGCTGCTTCAGCAGCTGGAAGTCTCCTGGCACATGTGGCAAAATGTGCAGTACCTCTATGAGTAACTTCTGTTAGTTTTTCACAAAACACTAGTATCATTTCATTGGTAACATCCTTTTTTTGGTTCAGGAAGGCATTTAGTGCCAGTCCGGGTGATGTTATTATTATTGTCACTATGTTCTTCATTAGTGCTAGGATTCATGTTGTCCACAACATTTTCAGGTGCACGTGCACCAGCACTGTGCTTTCTTTTACTAGAGCTAGCCTGGGGAATCTGAGACATAGTAGACACAGCTGTGGCTTTTGCTATGCCACAGAGAGACATCACACACAGTGTAGCTATGACAGGTCTCAGGTTATTTAACAGGCTAACATACAGTGTAATATAGCCTAAATGGCTTTTGCTATACTGCAGAGAGACCCAGAGTAGCTATGTCACAGACAGGACTTGAGCCACCTAACACACAGTGTGTAACAGAGCCCAAATAGCTTTCACTGTACTGCAGAAACACACAGAGTAGCTATGTCATGGACAGGGCTTGGGGCACCTTACAGACACTGTGAAATACAGCCTAAATGGCATTCATTAAACTGCAAAGACACACAGAGTAGGTTTGTCAAAGAAATGGCTTGGATCACCTAACATACAATGTGTAATACAACCTAAATGGATTTTGCTATACTCCAGAGGGACACAGAGCACCTAACATACTGTTTAATACAGCCTAAATGGCTTTCACTCTACTGCAGAGAGACACAGAGTTGCTATGTCACAGATACGGCTTGGGGCTCCTAACAGCCAGTGTGCAATGCAGCCTAAATGACTTTCATTACACTACAGAGAGACACAGAGTATATGTCACAGACTGGGCTCAGGGCACCTAACAACATACAGTGTGTATACAGCATAAATGACTTTCATTATACTGCAGAAATACACAGAGTTGCTATACACTATGTCACAGACAGGGCAGAGGGCACCTAACAGACAGTGTGTAAATACTGTATATAATTTAAATGACTTTCACTATAATGCAGAGACACACAGAATAGCTATGCCACAGGCAGGGCTCTGGGCACCTGACAGACAGTGTGTAATATAGTCTAAATGACTTTAATATATTGCAGAGATGAGACACTCAGAATATCTATGTCAGAGACTGAGCACCTAACAGTCAATGTGCAAAATACAGCCTAAATGGCTTTCTCAGCTGCTGCTAGCAACAAATGCCTTCCCTCACTTTCTCCTTGCCTCCTGAGCGCCACACTAGATCACCTGATTATTGCCCCTTCAGTCTCAACCCTAGCTCCTTTTTGGACTAAACTTTGTGCTTTTCTTTTTCAAGTTTTAAAGGTTTTTATTTCATTTTTTCACCACGGCTGCAAAGCAAGTGCCAATTCTTCACTCTCCCAAGAAAGTCTGCATCTATCTGCATGTCCACACAGTAGACACAGAGCACAGACACCAGCACTGACCAATCAGAATGTCAGACTAGTGTCATGTGCTCCTTTCTGCTGTCAGGACCCCATGGGCTGTCAGTAATGCCTGATTACAACTTCAGAAAAGTCTCTGGACCCCACAGGCTGCCTATAATGCTGGTTTAAAATTTAAATTACCCATTACCAGACCCGTTACTCATGTCAACAGTACTCGACTGTTGAAGTAGACTGTTATGTTAGGTACAGCAGTAAATTATCCAAACTACCCTACCTGGCAAAAAAACACCGACACCCATCCTACCCAGTCCACCTACCCTGCGGGTACCCCATCCTTACTTGATATCCAGAGGCAATTCCAGTGCATGCTGTCACAGCCCCAAAAGTAGACGCAGAGCTTGCCAAAATTTTCAGCAGGGTGGGCATACCAAAAGAAATTATTACTAATTAGGTAATGATTTTGGTGCTGCACTGCTGAAGGATCTGTACTGACTACTAGGTATCACTGCATATGAACCCCCACTTATCACTGTCAGAAAAATGGTCTTATTGAACGTTTTACTCAAACCCAAAAATGCATGTTAAAAAAGTTTGAGGAAGGTGAAGGGAAGGAATGCAACCAATACTTTCTTTACCTACTTTTTGCTTACAGAGAAGTGCCACAAACATTCACAGGTTTTTCACCCTTTGAAATGTTGAATGGTAGACAACCTAGAGGGGGTTCTATGTCATAACGGTGATCACCGTTAGAGCAAGTGTACATCGCCAAAAATAAAAATGGCAATGTACACTCACAGTGAAGACAACGGGCTCACAGATAAGTTTGTGTATGTGGTGGGCTGTGCCCCTAACTAATTATTCTCAACTCCAGGGGGGTGCATGTTGGGGAGGGGTGAAACTTGTGTAAAAAAAGAAAACATACTACTGATGCAAAACTGTACTGCACCTCCCCAGCCCTGAACACTGCACCCTCTCTACCGTTGCCAACCACACTCCCCACCACGCCAGACAGCCAGCTTGGTAGCCTTCCACTGCACTGTCTCCCACATACCTTCCCTCCTCTTCTGTTCGCTGCAGTGGTTCTGGTTGCCTTCCTTTTCACCTGTCATTACCCTTTCAGGGTAGCTCATAACACATGCACTGAGACTGAGTCACTCATATTTGAATTGCCCAATCTCAGTCACCCTTTTCATGGTATACACCTAGAGGTCCACTAGATGTAATAAAACAATCATGGGAAGATGACTCTGATCAGAATGAATCTATTACAACTTGTCGGTAAGCACTGAGAAACAAACTGGCAAAATATGTTGAAATTGCCCACAGTCATTAGAAAGAAGCCCAAAACAGCAGAAGGTGCATTATGAACATGGGCTAAAAGAAAAAGTTCTTGTGCTAGGTGAAATGGTATTGCTACTATTACTCACTACAAACCACAAATTGCTAAACTTCCATCATACATATTGGGCCTTTCCCATCACTCTGTTTGCCTATCTGCTACAGAGCATCTCTTACATCATGTTGGATGTCCCTAACTCATGCTCCCGTTTCAGCAAAATGGCCATCTGCCATGCACTCCCTGATGTTTGGAACAAAGCACAACCTACTGTCAGATTGCAAAATTTGGTGCCTCTAAATAGTTTAAAAAATTTGGTTACCAGCGAATTGCATGACTCCTGCACATGCCACCCCCATTGATGTCCCAGTCCTTACATCCTTCTAGATCCTCTCTCCTCTGATTTTATCTGCTGTAGTAAACTGTCTATTGGAGTGGTGGTCCTCACCCTCCACCTCACTCCTTTTGTACTCTCAGCCCTGCTTTCCAACCACCCATTCCTTCTGTACTTCACTCTTGTTACCCCTCTATCTCTCGCCTTTCTCATGATCTTATCCTGTCTGTCCCACACTCCATCCCTGTGAGATAATTTATTGCTGAAATGCTTCCAGTATTCTTGAGTAGGCAACTTAATTATAAATATCACTGCCTGCACTTATGGCCACTGTATTTGTTTCTGAATTTAATGGGATTGTATATATTGTACAAATGTTATAAGTTTGTTTGCCCTTATTGTAACATTTCCCTGATGCTCCTCATCTACTGTATTATATGCACTGTCTAGGTCCCTTTTGTTTGCTTACCATGTTAGTTACCCTCTTTGCATTGTATTGTTCATCCTGTTCATTGTTTTACCAAATGTGTGCTGTATTCTGTATGTACCTTAAGTGTTCTTCTCAGGACTGCCTTGTATATAAGATTTCTCAATGAAGTATTTTCTGCTTAATAAACTTGAACTATAAACTTGCTAATGAAGTTAAAAGGGTCCTAAAACATGGTTAGACATATTGGCACAGTTAACTGTGAGACTGAGACCCTTGATAGGAAAAATCCTATCAAGATATACGATGCTAACCTCCTAATGAAATAAGCTGAAAAGCACCAAGGGTTGCTTTGTTACTATTCACAGAAACTGCTAAAGACGATATGGATAAAGCTTATGACAGAATGGAACAAACTTTAACTTCTCATGCTGTAAAGGTGAAATGTTTACCTACAAAACAAGCAGCAGAAATTCATAACTTGGTAAAGACATTTAAAAGTACTTTCAGAACAGTTCTAGGCTGACCAAAAGGGGTTGAGCCTGTAACGGTGACAAATAATGTTTGCTCTGTCACCCAAAAGACATACAAATTGCCAGAGCAGTTAAAAGCAGACATGGTTAAGAAAATACAAAAATATAATCGAAGAATCAAGAAGTACTTGGTCATTGCCAATGGTGATTGCAAATAAAAATGAAGGGGGTGTAAAAATCTGCCTTGATTTTATGAAACTTAAGTGTCTGTATTTGACAGTTATCCTATGCCCAAGATAGATGATTTGGTGGACAAATTGAGAGGTGTGAAGTACATTAGTTCCCTCAATTTCACTGAGGATTACTGGCAAATTCCTCTAACTAAACATTACATTACATTACAGTACTATCCTCCAATACCCACCCCCCATAATACCAAGTCTGGATTTGATGCTGTTCTTAAATACTGCACAACCCTACCAAATAACTCGGAGGTGATCCTCTTAGGGGACTTCAGCATTAACTGTTTGGCCTCTGCCTTGGCCTGGCACAGAGGTGCTGCATCAGCACTCAACCTCACACAACTTGTCCACTCACCTGCTAGGATAAACTATAAAATGGGTACTAGTACCATAATTGACCTAGTACTCACCAGCCACCTGAAGCGACTCTCAAACATCATGGTCCTCCCTGATTCAATGAGTGACCATTCCCCCACTCTTTGCCATTGGTCAACTGCTACAACTCCCCCCTCTGAAGGCCACATATCAATGTATACTTAAAAAAGGCATGCTAGGAAAGTTCTGTGATTTCCTTTGCACTAGTGACTGGTCTCCCTTAGATTCTGCCACCAACATAAATTCAATGTGCTTATGCAACTTAATGAGATAATATGAGATGATGCTTGTGTAACTTGATTTGCTTTGTGGCCTTCCACCTCTCTATCCATAGGATATACCATCTTGTAGGGGTATGATGCAAGGAACCCTAGGGGAGGCCCCCCCACAGGTGCTGGGAATTAATACGTCGGCTAAAGGTAGGTTAGGAAGAAGCCCATGGGGAAGAGAGATGAGCCTCTGGAGGAGGAGGGGTGGATGCTTTGCAATGAAAAAGAATTCTGGCAAGGCCCAGGATGTTGTGACCTTTTAAGCTTGATGGGACAGTGACGTTGTTGCTCAGCCCATCAAACCTTGGGCTTAAAGCCCTCCCATTAGATGTGCTTATACAACTGGATGAGATAATATGAGATGATACTTGTGTAACTTAATTTGCTTTGTGGCCTTTCACTTCTCTATCCATGGGATATACCACCCTGTAGGGGTACAACACAAGGATCCCTAGAGGAGGGTTCAACCCTACAGGTGCCGGGAATGAATGCATCAGCTAAAGGTAGGTTAGGAAGAAGCCCAAAAAGAATACCCAAAGATATCAAGCTTTGAAGAGGCTAGGATGATGAATGAATTCTGTGAAGAGAAGGGCTAACTGCCTAAGGAGAGAGGGAAAAGCCAGGGCTGCCATCTGCCTCCATCCAACAGCTGAATCTAAATAACTAAAGTGAAGAAAGAACTAACTCTAACTAATATTATGACCATTGGCAGGGAGGAGAGGAAAAATTCCCTTTGAGAAGGAAACCTCTGGAGAACCAAGTCCTAGGTCACCTTCCCTCCAGGCTGATGATGTTAGATTTGAGGACATATGTCGGTAAAGAGAATAGCTCATAGATGAGGGATATAAGTAGGGAGGATTACGATGGGATAGGAAAGAACTCCAAATAAGCACAGATTAAAGAAGGAACATGAGGTAGCAGGGATCCAAGGAGGGTATGCTCGAGTAGTCGATGTGAGATAGTAGATCAGAGGAGCAAGAGGTATCCATATGTACTCAAGAGGAAATTCCAGATGTGCTGATGAGGAGACCGAGGATAATGCATACTGATTTGATTGAGCAATGAGAGTGAGCAGACACTGAGGTTGAAGAGTCATGCTTGATTACACGATGTGAATGATTAGACCCTGAGTGATCAGGATCCATGATGGGAGTTCAGCAAAACTTCTGTCGAACACCCTGTCAGTGACACCAGCAGGTCGACCGCATTCTGCAGTCGGCTGCCAGTTCGCACTTTGTTCTGTTGTCTTCTTCGGGGACTTCACCCTCCAAACCCTCACATGGGGGGCTGCGCCCCCTGCACCCCTCCGCTTAAGGATTCTCAACTCCAGTCAGAGCTGATTGGGAGGGTGCAGGACCCTAACAGACAGTGCCAGTTTCTAGCAGATTTCCGACTGCGGCTAGGTGCTATAGTCGCTGTGGGGGACCTCACCAGTGAAATGTCGCTGTCGGGGGGTAACCAGAATGATTAGACCCTGAGGTTGTACTCAATGAGCTAGCATAGGATTCAATGATAGGAATATTCGAGTAAGTGATGTAAATGGATAAACCTTGAGGTAATGCTGAGTGAATGATGACTAGAGTTATAAACATGATACATGCGGCAGGATGGCCGCGGGTTGATAAGGTGGTATAGGAGTCATGATAGGTATGCCCCCCAAAAAATATCGATAGCAGACCAAGAATGGAGTGAATCCTGGATGGCCGGTACAGAATTGGAAGAGGAAGAGACAAGAATGATTCAATGATAATGATGATTGCCGCAGGAGTGCAGCGCTTCAACAGGAGCAGACCAGGGAAAAGAAGACTGTAAATGAACTTAAAATTGAACGAAAGAACATGGTACAGAATTAATCCAAGATGGCCAATACTGAATGTGAACAAGATGAGATGGGCATGAACTTGAAATTAACTTGAACGAAGGTAGCATGCTGGATAGAGCGATGGAAGCAATGAGGGAGGGAAGCCATGAGTGGAAAGAATCTATGATGGCCAGGATGAGAATAGGTGCTAGGCTGAGGAAGGTAACATAGGAATGGATGAGGTACGATTATGGATTGACGCCATGAAGGCAGGCATTGGAAAGTGAAGTATGAGAGGATGAAGGATGGTAGGGAGGTCAATAGTTTAGCATAGGACCCAGCCGATATGGGATGAGAACTGCAGTAGGGTGAATTGGATTAGGTGGCATATGATCCATGATAGGTATGCCCAAAGAAATAGTGATAGCAGGCCAGACAGAGCAAGAGAATAGCGTGTACTTGGCAGCGAACCATGCCAAGGCATACTGACTTGAGCGATTGAAATAGAGGAGCAGGTCGAGGTGAGGTATCGGTGAGCAGACACTGAGGCTGATGAGGCATTCTTGATGATGCAATGAATCCTTGATGACTGATGATGGATGGAATCAGGAACCTGATACATGCCGCGGATCGATGAGGTGGGCTTATGGGTAAGGATAGGTATGCCTAAAAAGAAATATCGAGAGCAGGACAGATACAAGATAAGCCATGGTGAATGATTAAATAGGCAGATGGAATGGGAGTAATGAAGGTTGAATAGGGAAGAGAGAGTTTTAGAAACAGTTGAAGCATGATAAGGAGCAATGTGGCGCCACCCTCAAGACAGCCACAGTGACTCCCAAAACTCCGAAAGCAAGGGGTGTCTCGGAGGCAGGGAGATAAAGTTGAGGTAGGAAGGAGCCATGCAAGCCCCAGGAGTCACCTGAAATGACATAACAGGAAGCGATGCAGAAAGGGTGATAGGGAAGAGACATGACATACATGTAGTGCGCATTGCACACTGGTGAAATCTAGATGTGCACAGCATCATCCAAGGCAGGAAATTCAGAGAGAAAAATCAAGAATAGTACATATAATTGGGAGCCACTCACTCAAGGCCCAGAAAACATTCCAGGAATTGCAGCAGTATTGGGACCTGTACAGTCAAAAACTCAGGCAGGAGGGTGGAACGTGGTGGAATGCTGCTTATCACAAATTGGAAGACACCAAAACTTTTTTGTTTTGTAAAGCATATCCCAACCCAAGAAAATACTGGCAGGAGAAGTGAGTGCACAGTCACACTCTCTGTAACAGCTGCTTAATCTAACAGCAAGCAACTGCTGGTTGGTGGTACTCTTTGAAACTGTTGTCATCAGCAGCATGTTCACTGGTTGGCACCTGAGGGACACACTGGATAAATTATCCCCTGGATTCGCCACAACACTGACACACCTTTGACAGTGCTAGTACGGTGCTATTACTGGAAAATATTGCTTGTGCTTGTGTGCAAGCCAACATGAAAATGGCAGTAGGGAAAGTGCTGGCAATTACCACCTAGTAAGCCTGACCTGAATTGTGGGCAAAACAATGGAAACCCTACTTATGGAAAGGATCATATCCTTTCTCAAAGAAAATGAAAGAATGGACCCAAAAAGCATGGTTTCACCAGAGGAAGATCATGCCAGACAAACCTAATGGATTTCTGCAATTGAGTAACCAAGACAATAGATAAGGGTGGTGCTGTGGATGTAATATATCTGGACTTTAGCAAAGACTTTGACTCAGTCCCGCATAAAAGACTGTTGAACAAGCATGGCTTCATAGGAGTAGGGCATAGTGGTAAACTGGGGTACAGAGCTGGCTTAGTGGAAGGACTCAGAGGGTGCTGGTCAACGGCTCACTATCACAGGAGAGGGAGGTAACTAGTGGTGTGCCTCAGGGATCGGTACTGGGACCTATCCTCTTCAATATTTTCATCAGTGACATATCTGAAGGCCTTGAAGGCAAGGTGAGTCTGTTCAAAGATGACACAAATATATGTAATAGTCAACACTCCAGGTGGAGTGGAAAGGATGAGAGCTGAAGAATACTGTACCTTGTGTGTGGAGTAAAACTGGAAGCCACAAGGCAGGAAAGGGATTTGGGTGTAATTATAACAGATGGTCTGAAAACATCCAAGCAGTGCGAAAAGGCAGCATTAAAGGAAAACAGCATGTTGTTCTACATAGGAAGAGGAATTACGAATAAAAAGAGGGGAGATAATTATGCCACTGTACAGATCACTGGTAAGACCTCACCTGTAATAGTTATGGAGACCACACCTTAGAAAGGATATAGAAAGACAGGAGACAGTACAAAGGAAAACTATAAGAATGGTACTGGGACTCCACAACAAGACATACGAAGAACGATGGCACAACCTAAACATGTATTCCCTGGAACAGTGTAGAGAAAGGGGGGACATGATCTAAACCTTCAAGTACCTGAAGGATATAAGCAAGATCCACATTCAGGACCTGTTTCAGGTAAAGTATCACACAGGAATGAGGGGCCATGGCATGAAGCTAGAAGGAGGCAAATTTCAAGAGCAACACAAGAAAGTTCTTCTTTACTGAGAGGGTGGAGGATGCTTGGAATGGCCTTCCACCAGACGCTGTTGAGGCTTGGTCAGTTGGATGATTCAAAAGGATATGGGATAGGCACAAAGGTATTATAACACTGAATAGCAGTTAAGGGAGGGGGGCTAGGCTTATGGGAAGACTATATAGACCATGCAGTCCCCTTCTGATGTCACTTTCTATGTTTCTGTGTTAATCGTGGCCATAGCTCAAAAGTTAATCCTCAAATACTGGCTCAACATCTTGATACCCACCTACCAGGACTGGCACATTGCCATCATATAGGCTCCTTGAATAGAAAAAAATGAAACAAAGAAACACAAACATGTAAATATAGAATTTGACAGCAGATAAGGACTGCTTGGACCTCCCAGTCTGCCCATGTTTCCCTACGTACATTATTGCCACAGACTGTACTTGATCTGCAGCTCTTTCTACCCCCTTCCTTTCCACTATGATTCCCTTGTGCCTATCCCATGCATTCTTAAACCCCACAACTGTTTTCATCCACACAACTTCCACTGTAAGGCTGTTCCAGGAGTCCACCACTAATTTTGTAAAGAAATATTTCCTTACATTTCTCCTCAGTCTATCCCCTCCAGCTTCATAGCATGTCCCTTTGTTCTTGAGCAGTTTTTGTTCTGAAAAATACCTCCATTCTATACCTTATTTACCTCCATTGAGGTATTGAAAAGTCTGTAGCATATCACTCCTCTCCATCTGCTCCTCCAGGGTGTACATTTTGAAGTTCTTTAGTCTCTTCTCATAGGGTTTTTGGTGCAAGCCATGCACCATTTTAGCTGTCCTCCTAGTTTAGTTCACCACCTCCAGTCTATGTCCTTCCAGAGATGTGGTCTCCCAAACTGGATGCAGTTCGCTAGGTAGCGTCTTACTAGTTATCTATACAGAGGCAACAAAACCTCCCACTTTCTACTAGTGATACCCCTCCATTTGCACCCCAGCATCCCACTAGCTCTCCTGACTGCCTTGTTGCACTGCCTGGCCACCATAAGTCATTTGATATGGTTACCACAGGTCTTTTTCCTGCTTGGTAGTCATCCATACAGCTCCATCCATTTTGTACTCTGCCCCTGCGTTTCTGTGTCTAAATGAATTATTTTGCACTTTTTTGCATTGAAACCCAGTTGCCTCACACTTGACCACTCCTCAAGTCTCCTTAGGTCTCTGCTCATCCTTTCCACCCCCCCCAACCCCACTCAGAGTGTTCACTCTATTGCAGATTTTGGTGTAATCTACAAAGCTGCAGACCTTCCCTTACTGTTCCTCTTCAATGTCAGCTACAGTATATAGACATTAAAGAAGACCCATCCCAGCACTGAGGCACCACACTGGTCACCATCCCTTTCTTGGAGAGAAATCTGTTTGCCACCACCCTCTGTTGCGTATCCCCTAACTAATTTCTTATCCAGTTTACCACCTTTGGACCCACTCTTAAGTTACCCAACTTGCTTATTAGTCTCCTACAGTATATGGAATACTGTCCTTTGTCCTCTTGTCAAAGACATCTGTCTGATTAATTTGATGTGATCTCCCCATGAGATCAGAGGTGCAGCCAGTATGCCACTGAGTTCCCTCAGTACCTCTGGATGCACCCCATCTGGCCCCATTGTTTTGTCCACCTTCATATTTACCAAAACCCATCAGAACTCTATCCTCCAAAACAGGACTAGTGCCCACCTCCTTTCTTCCAAAGCTTTTTTCACTTTTTTGTGGTCCTTCCCTTCTGTTTCCTCAGTGAACACTGAACAAAAGTATTTGTTCAGAATGTCTGCCTTTCCCTGGTCCCCCTCTGCACAGTCCACTTCTTCCTTTTTTACCCTTATAATCCCACCCTAGTCTTCTTCTTTTTACTTACATACTTAAAACATGTCTTGGCCCCTTTTGGTACCTCCTAGGCTATTCTCTTTTTAGTTTGCACCTTTGCACTCCTTACTGCTTTCACTACGTCCCTAAGTTTCTCTTGATATTTCTCCCTATCCTCCTCTCTCTGCATCTCCTTATACCTTCTGAATGCTACCCTTTCACACTTTACCTTTTCAGCCACATCTTTCTAGAACCACTGTGGTCTCTTTTTCCTCTTGCTCTTGTGCACTTGTTTGACACAGAGGTTTGTTGCCTTCACTACGCACCCCCTTTTTGCATCACCCACTGTTTCTCCATCTCACCCACTCCATGTTCCCACCAGGTCATCTGTGAGGCATTCACCCTTTTTTATAAAATCTGCCCTCCGGAAGTACAGGGCCATCCCCTTTGTGTGGTTCAGTCCTGCAGCTGTCCGCATATTGAATTCCACCATAAGGTGATCACTGATTCCCTGGTGGTCTCCCACCTTGATGTCCACAATAATGTACCTGTTTATGAGTACCAAGTCCTGTATTATCGCATCATGAGTGGGTTCACTGACTAGATGCCTGAGTAACTCCCCCTGTAAAGAGTCCACGATATCCCTGCTTCTAGCTGAAGCCACAGCTCAGAGGCTACAACCTATATCTAGCAGGTAGAAATGCCCCATTAGGAGCCCCTCCCCCTTTTCTGCCATCTTGCCAGTAGCTTCCACCAGTATCTTATCTAATTCCTCCTCCTTTTCTGGAGGACTGTAGATCACTGTACTGTGAATAGTATCGCTAATCCCCATCTCTAGGATGACTCACAGCACCTCTTTCTTCTCCTGTATTCCCTGTCTCTCTGTTGCATTTATGCTTTCCTTCACATAAAGTACCTGACCCCCTCCTTTCTTTCCCACCGGCTTCTTTCTAAACAGAGTATAGCCTGGTATGGCCATGTCCCAGTCATGTTTTTCAGTGCACCATGACTTGGTAATGACCACAATATCCAGATTTGGCCTCTAACATGATGGCCTCTAGGTCCAGAATCTTATTTCCTAGGCTTCTAGCATTCACACATGGCCTTCCAGATTTTATTTCCAGTCTACTTGTTGCCCCCTTTTTCATAAGCCATTCTGCTGCAATGAGGGAGCAACCCGTCATTGCTGGGCCGAACCTTGTAACAGTGATATTGTTTGTGAACATAGTGGTGGCTTGCCGCCATGTTCACAAACAATATTAATCATCCCCCCCCCGCTGAGGGCGTGCCCAATTCCTCAGCAGCATATGCCCCCCACCGTGTTTGTTTGCTGATGGAGGC
This sequence comes from Neoceratodus forsteri, assembly GCA_016271365.2. NCBI lineage: Eukaryota > Metazoa > Chordata > Ceratodontiformes > Ceratodontidae > Neoceratodus > Neoceratodus forsteri. The sequence continues at coordinate 116,994,413 of CM028136.1, read as the reverse complement.
CCCAATCCCCATTAGCTTCAGTGCCTGATTGATGTTGCCAATGGGAGAGCCCACTCTCCGTTAGCATTATGTAACACCCTATCCCCTGCTTTTGGTGTGTGCCGATGTTGTGTGTCGATGGGGGTGCCAATCTCTGTCGGCATAATGTAACCTCCCCCTTTTGTTGTGTGCCGACGGGGGTGCCCAATCCTCCATCAGCTACAGCTGTCCCCCAAAAAGAAAAGTCCTTTGGCATGCTGGGAGCTCACCCCAGCATGCCACATCCCCTGTTAAAAAAAAAGGTCCCACAATGTTGTTTTTTTTTTACCCTGTCAAAAAAGAAAATAGTCCCTTGTGGTCTCCCTGCCCCCTCCCACAACCTGCACCCACCCACTGCACACCCTGCCTCCCTCCACCCCATACTTACCTCCAGAGTCTGGCACAATGATCTTCGGTGGACCGGGAACACATCTGCACTCTTCAAAGCCGACCGTGCACTGAGAAAATGCTGGTAAGCTGCATAATGGAATTAATAGTTTTTTTCTCAACTTTGTTGCATATCTCAGGCATTTTTTTTTAATTTTGGCACCACATTTTCAACATGAGGTTTTTGGGACCCCTCCTCAAGAATTCTGGCACTGCCATGGTGATAATCGGCCCTGAAAGGTGATTTTGAGGTCACTGACTAATGAAACAACAGTGCTAGTGTTCATGAGGTGGGCTTTCAAAAACCTTATGTTGCAAATTTGGTGGAAAAAATCCCAAAAATTACTGTTTTATGAGTGTGCGTTGCACAGTTTGCATGCACACTCGTAAGTTTGCGAATTTATAATATTTTCACTCCAGATTTTTAACATTGCCATTGTTCTGCACCTCCTTATGAACAGTACAGCTGTCATTTTTCACATCCTGGGTGAAATGTATTTTTGCAGTTCCGGTGTAGAATAGCACGGTGCTGTGGGAAATGTATGTTTGGGACACAGTATGAAAATGACAGTGACACTGTTCATTAGCAGAGGTCCTAAAATGCCTATGTTGAAAAATTTGATGACGAAAGTCCATAAAATGAGTGTGCTATGAGCATACATTGCGCAGTTGCCATGCACACTCGTACCTTCGTAACTTTGCAATATTTTCACTCTAGATTTTCAACATTGCCATTTTTCCACACCTCCTTATGAACAGTGCAGCTGTCATTTTTCACATCCTGGCCGAAATGTGTTTTCACTCTTTGGCACACAATAGTGTGGTTGCTGTGGGAAATCAGTGTTCAGGACACATTAAGAAAATCGCACTAACACTGTTCATGAGCAGAGGTCCTAAAATGCCTATGTTGAAAAATTTGTGATGAAACTCCATAAAATGACTGTGTTATGAGTATGCATTGTGCAGTTTTCATGTACCCTTGTAGCTTCTCAAATTAGTAATATTTTCATGCCACATTTTCAACACTGGCATTTTTCCACACCTCCTTATGAGCAGTACAGCTGTCATTTTTCACATCCTGGCCAAAATGTGTTTTCATGCTTCTGGTGCAGGATACCACAGTTGCTGTCGGAAATCAGTGTTTGGGACAGATTAGGATTGAGCGAGTGGTGGGGGGAGTGACCGAGCTCAATTGAGCTCTGTCAGGACTGCTACAGATTTCTTTGTGGGCAGGAAAAGGCACCAACTCAGGCAGCAGCCCAGTACAAAAGAACAGCCTGCAGCGCCGGGAGACACAGAATGAGTGAGGGAGGGAGGGGGAGTGAGTGAGTTCAATGGAGCTCTGTTGGGACTGCTGTGGATTTCTTTGTGTGCAGAAAAAGGCAGCAATGCATGCAGGGGCTCACTGCAAAACAGCAGCCTGCAATGGTGGGAGAAACAGAATGAGCGACTTAGAGAGAGAGAGTGAGCAAGCTCAATGGAGTTGTATCGTGACTGCTGCAGATTTCTTTGTGGGCAGAAAAGGGTGGCAATGCAGGCAGGAGCCCCATACAAAAGGGCAGCCTGCAGCGCCTGAAGAAACGGAACTAGCGAGTGAGAGGGGGGGAGTGAGTGAGGTCAATGGAGCTCTGTCGGGACTGCTGCAGATTTCTTTGTCGGCAGAAAAAGGCAGCAATGAACGCAGGGGCCCAGTACAAAAGGGCAGCCTGCAGCAGCGGGAGAAACAAAATGACCGACTGAGAGAAGGGGAGTGAAAGACCTCAACGGAGCTTTATCATGACTGCTGCAGATTTCTTTGTGGGCAGAAAAAGATGCCAACAGAGGCAGGAGCCCATTACAAAAGGGCAGCCTGCAGTGCCACGAGAAACAGAATGAGCGAGTGAGGCAGAGGAAGTGAGTGACCTCAACGAAGCTCTATCATGACTGATCCAGATTTCTTTGTGGGCAGAAAAAGGCGGCAATGCAGGAAGGAGCCCAGTACAAAAGGCCAGCCTGCAGTGCCGGGAGAAGCACAGCAAGTGAGTGAGAGAGGGGGAGTAAGCAAGCTCAACTGAGCTCTATCATGACTGCTGCAGATTTCTTTGGGGGCAGAAAAAGGCAGCAACGCAGGCAGGAGCCCAGTACAAAAGGCCAGCCTACAGCCCTGGCAGAAACGGAATGAGTGAGTGAGAGAGGGGGAGTGAGCAAGCTCAACGGACCTGTGCCGGGACTGCTGCAGATTTCTTTGTGGGTAAAAAAAGGCAGCAATGAACACAGGGGCCCAGTACAAAAAGGCAGCCTGTAGCAGTGGGAGAAACAGAACGAGTGAGTGAGAGAGGGGGAGTGAGTGAGCTCATCGGAGCTCTATCATGACTGCTGCAGATTTGTTGGCAGAAGAAGGCAGCAACGCAGGCAGGAGCCCTGTACAAAAGGGCAGCCCTCAGTACCGGCAGAAATGGAACGAGCGAGTTCAAGTTCAAGTTCAAGTTTATTGCAGGAAAAATACTCCATTGAGCAAGCTCATTCACAAGGAGGTCCTGATACACATACATAGGCATAAGGACACAACATACAGGTATCATTTCAATAAGATTATAAGTCAAGTACTTACAGAATACAGTGAAAGTCACAAAGGGATGGAACCATTTAAGACAGAAATAAGGACTAACACTGGCAACATGATCAGCTAGTCAAATTCATTCCAATAGTTTAGTAGTTAGGGATAAAAATGAAGCACAATGGGCAGGTAGGGTAAAGGATAAGAGACTTAGGAAAGACTTTTTTTTTCATGTCTTATGTACAGGTAGGTTAGCGGATAAGAGACGTGGGAGAGACATGGGAGAAACTTAGTGTTTTTCTTTCATGTCTTATGTACAATGGTCACGGGTAAGGCCTAAATATAAACAGTATGAAATATGGGGTACTAACCTATGGGTGAGGGAGACATTAGTAGCAGAGACAGGAATCTTTTAATTTGGATAAGGATAAAGTTTTGAAGAGATTAAGTGATACGGTGCTGGTTAGCTTAAGCATAGATTGGATTTGGTTCCATATGGTTGGGAGGGATTGTGAGATGGCTCGGTGACCAAATGTAGTACGAGTTCGTGGGGCATCAAGTAGGATAAAATTCAATTTCCTGAGACAGTAAGCACTGCAGGAGATGTGGATAAGAGATGTTAAGTAGCTAGGTAGTTTGTGAAGAAGTATCTTAAGGGTCCAGAACCCGGTATGAAGCAAGTGTCTAGTGACAAGTGACATCCAACCAACAGCTGAATACAGGTCGTAATGATGGGTTCTGAAGGGGGAGCTGGTGATGAATCATAGAGCATGATGATAAAGAACGTCCAGTTTCTTTAGGCTAGAAGTCACTGCAGTGGCATAAAGGAAATCACTATAATTGAGTAGGGGAAGAAATGTGGCCAATACGAGCCTGGTTCGAGTATCAAAAGGGAAGAGGGATCTGTTTCTAAAGAAGAACCCTAGCCATATTTTTAGCCTCCTGGATAAGTCGTCTATGTGGTCATTGAAGGAGAGCTTATTATCAATCCAGAAGCTGAGGTATTTGAATTTAGTAACCAATTCTAGTGGTTCACCTAGTGAGGTGACTATAAATTCTTTGGGGTTGAGGGGTGAGTGCTGATTGTAGGGCTACTACAGAAGACCATCACCTTGGTTTTCTTGGTGTTTAGAAGGAGCTTTGCTTCGATAAGATTAATTTCAAGTTAAGCAAAGTCAGCTTGCAGAACATCCCTAACTTCCAATAGAGTAGTACCAGTAGTACCAGAGGTGTATAACACAGGGTCGTCAGCGAAAAAGTGAAGAGTTGACTTTGTTATAAGTGAGTCAAGGTCATTGATATATATAGGGAAAAGTATTGTCCTAAGATAGAGCCTTGGGGGATTCCCCTAGCAATTGGAAGGGGGGCCCAGAGTAAACCATCTGCTTTGACTTTCTGTATCCTACCAGACAGTAACTGGTGAACCATTTCATTGTAGATGGATAATCATCTTGCTTAGTGAGGCACTGAATTAGGAGGAGATGGTCAACAGTGTCAAATGCTTTACTCAGGCCAAGGAACACTGCACCGGTGGTCTTCTTGGAATTCACCGCAGAAATCCAGTCATTAGTAACCTTAGCCAATGCAGTGACAGTGCTGTGATTGGACCTGAACCCGGATTGGACAGGGTTTAGCAGAGAGTGGGATTCTATGTGTTGTTTTTATTGATTATGGACTAGCTTTTCAAGAATTTTAGAAAGGATAGGCAAGATGGAGATAGGCCTATAGTTGTTTAGATCACAAGGATCTCCCAATTTGAAAAGAGGGAGAATGTGGGCTGCTTTCCACCAAGATGGAACAGAGGCAGAAGTAATGGCTAAATTGAAGATATGAAGGATGGGGCGGCAAGGTGAACAGCACCTAGTTTAAGGAAATATGGTTCAAGACCATCATCACCAGCACTCTTTCTAGTATTTAGGTTAAAGAGAGCATCTTCAACTTCTTTAAATGTGAAAGTGCTTAGTTGAAAGGTATGGGCTGGAGTGCAGTGGTAGAGCTAGCATGATTTTTAACATGATTAGCATAGGGAGAGAAATCAAAAGCAAGTCCTGAAGTGACAAAGTGTGAATTAAGTTCCTCAAGAATTTGGGACTTGTTTTCAACCAGCCTCCCATTGGTGATTATCTTAGGTGGAATGGATGGGGCTGGGCAGGCCTTCAATAGATTTAATAGTCCTCCAAATTTTTTGAGAGTTTCCTTTAGCATGCTCCAGGGTAGAGATGTAGAATTGAGCTTTTGCAGTATGGATGCTTTTTACATATGCATTCCTGGCAGCTCTGAATGACTGCCAGTCAGCAGGGTCTTAGAATGCCTTGCCTTAGCCCAAAGTTTGTCTCTGCTAGTGAGTGCAGCTTTAAGATCTGGGGTAAACCAAGGCTGGGAAAGATTACGCATCCTGACTTTGATAAAAGGAGCATGTTGTTTACCAGGGTGTTAAGGTTAACATTAAGAACAGAGATGGCTTCATTAACAGTTTTAGCAAGGAATAAATCTTGCCATCTGACCCTGCTTAAGTCAAGCAGAAAGCTTGCACTACTGAACTTGCTCAAGGACCGTTTAGTTCTAAGCTTAGATTGTTGGCTGGTTTTGGCTTGCAGTCTTGTGCATACCACCATACTGTGATCACTCATGTCATTATGAAACAATGCAGTGTGGGAGATTTTATGAGGGTGTGTAGTTAGTATGACGTCTAGGATGGAGCTATTGTGAGGATTAAAAATATTGATCCTTGTAGGTTCAGTTACTAGCTGTACAAGTCCAAGATCTTCGCAGAGGGTTTTAAGGCTGCAGGATTTTGTAGAGAGCCAGTCCATAATGAAGTCACCCATAATTATTGTTTCAGCGTTGGCTGCTACGGTTAGGGATTTCAGGGTGTCAAGGAGTTCAGTGCCGCCAGATGGAGGCCTGTAGCCACCTATAATGGTAATGCATTCAGAGAAAAGAAGGTGAAGCTTCAGGGAGACAATCTCGAGTTCTTTGGGCTTGGATTTACAGGTTATGTCACTAACTGTAAACTTTGTTCTGGCATAGATAACCCCCCCCCCCCCGAATCCCTATCTGCCCTAAAGAGTTTATAATCAGGTAGGTTAATTTGGTGGCCAAGATTAGTCTTTTTAAGCCATGATTCAGTAATGATGATATGGTCTGGGTGAGTGTGCGCGGCCTATGCTTGAAGTTGGTCGAATTTTTTGATTAGGCTTCAGATGTTAACTAGCATAATTTTGAGACCAGGATCATCCACAAAATCCAAGGGAGAAGAAAATTGAACTGGTGGACCTGGGTTTATTTTCACATTGCCTGAGAAAAGAAGGAGCAGCAACAGCATTTCCTTAGGGAATTAATTAAAAATGAGAAGTATTTTTTGCTTTCTGTGCAATTTTGTCGGTTAGCCTGGGGTGCTCTTGTGGGGTGGGTATAAGTGGACCAGGGCTGATAGTTTAGCAAAATAATGGTGAGGGATACGGATAGTCATGGGTAAGGAGCTCAGGTGGGATAGGGCCAAGGTATATGCAATATAAATATAAGGTGAATGAAATAACAGGAGAGTGGAGGTGCTGTGAAGAGGGGCAGCGTAGGACACAGGAAAGGAAGCAGTGTCAGGGGTAGCACCTGTCACATTGTGATTCCATACTGTATAAGGTACACTACTGCCAAGCAGTATCAGTAAGATAGTGTAATAAGCCATTGGGTCTAGCAGTAAAGACCAGTAGGCGATAAAGCTAAATGGGTAGTTCTACCCAGATTAGGGTCCTCTGCCTTGGGGAGATTAGTAATAGAGGTAGAAACTAAGGCAGGTTAGGTAGAAAAGCATTACCCCTTTTAGTTCAATTTAGGTTGATACGGCTTAAATTGGGATATCCAATAGGCGACAATGGGCTTAGCATGGGTGGAGCAGAGGTGTATTTAAAGGAGGCCTGGGAGGGGGTGGTGGGGGTTGGAGAAAATTCAAGCAGAAGTTAGCAAGGAAAGGACAGCTAGGGAACCAGCACAGAGTTTTTTCCCTGTTTAATTCAATGGCATGAGGTGCTCCAATCGGAGAGCATCAGAGTAGTGGGCAGTCCAATCAGGGAGCTCCTGTGCGCTGAAATCACAAATCATGGTTCAGGCACTGAAGAGCGAGTAGCAGCAGTTGTACCTGTGGGTTGAATCCACCAAGGAGGGTCCCGGAGGTGGCAGGAGATTGTCCAGGGTGCTGGGCAGTGACCCAGGACACGGTTTTGCTGCGTAGGTCAGGGAGCACCACTCAGGCGCGAAAGCCTAAGGGAGAGAGGGGAGAGAATGCCAAATTAATATAGCCCTGGGTAGAGTGAGTGAAAAGGTATGAAAATTACAGGGCGGGAAGCTGGCGACAGTCTAGCAGTGGGAGGTGGGGATGATTAAGTCTGTGGCTAAAGAGGAGCTAAGCGATAGGGAAGGGTCTCTGTGAAAGAAGAGCAAGTGACGATGACCGGAGGGGGGGCTTGCACCGAGACAATTCGGCCAGGGACAGAGAAGCAGAAATGGTAATAGGAGTATTTAGCTAGGGAGAAAGGCAAGGGTGGAGTGAAGAAAAAAAAGGTAAAAAGGGGTGAAAAGCTCAATAATTCAGTTACAAATTAACAACACTAACAGTTATTGCAGACAGAAATCATCTAGCTTAGCAAAGAATAACTCGGGTTCCGTTGTTCCAATACACATACAAGATATACACAAGCACTACTGAGCAAGCTTTAACTTAGCAAAAGAAAAATACTTAATGTTCCCCTTCAAAGTAAATTCAAGCAGCAGTTAGCAGGGAAAGGACAGCTAGGGAAACAGCACAGAGTTTTTCCCCTGTTTAATTCAATGGCATTAGGTGCACCAATTGGTGATCAGCAGAGTAGCGGGCAGTTCAATCAGGGAGCTCCTGTGCGCTGAAATCACCAATCATGGTTCAGGTGCTCAAGGGCAAGTAGCAGTGGTCGTACCTGAGGGTTGAATCTGCCAAAGAGGGTCCTGGAGGTGGCAGGAGATCATCCAGGGGGTTGGGCAGTGACCCAGGAGATAGTTTTGCTGCATAGGTCATGGAGCGCTGCTCAGGCACAAGAGCCTGCAGGTTGAATCTGGCATGGAGGGTCCCAGAGGTGGCAGGAGATCATCCAGGGGGTTGGGCAGTGATCCAGGAGATGGTTTTGCCGCGTAGGTCAGTTAGCGCCACTCAGGCGCGAGAGCCTAAGGGGGAGCGAGTGAGAGAGGGGAAGTGAGCAAGCTCAACGGAGCTCTGTCAGAACTGCTGCATATTTCTTTGTGGGTAGAAAATGGCACCAACAGAGGCAGGAGCCCAGTACAAAAGGGCAGCCTGCAGCGCCAGGAGAAACAGAATGTATGAGTGAAACAGGGGGAGTGAGCGACCTCAACGGAGCTCTGTCGTGACTACTGTGGATTTATTTGTGGGCAGAAAAAGGCAGCAATGCTGGCAGGAGCCCAGTACAAATGGCCAGCCAGCAACACTGACAGAAACGGAATGAGCAAGTGAGAGAGGGGGAGTGAGCGAGCTCATCGGAGCTGCGTCGGGACTGCTGTAGATTTCTTTGTGGGCAAAAAAAGCCACCAACGCAGTCAGAAGCCCAGTGCAAAAGGGCAGCCCACAGCAGCAGGAGATAACAGAACAAGCGAGTGAGGGAAGGGGAGTGAGTGAGCTCAATGGAGCTCTGTTGGAACTGCTGCAGATTTCTTTGTAGGCAGAAAAAGGCAGCAATGCACCCAGATGCCCAGTACAAAAGGGCAGCCTGCAGCGGTGGGAAAAATAGATCAAGCGAGTGAGAGAGGGGGAGTGAGCGAACTCAACGGAGCTCTGTCGGGACAGCTGCAGATTTCTTTGTGGACAAAAAAGGGTGCCAACACAGGCAGAAGCCCAGCACAAAACAGCAGCCTGCAGTCCCGGGAGAAACAGAACGAGAGAGTGACAAAGGAGCAGCGAGCGAGATCAATGGACCAATGCAATCAACATTCGGCATTGACGAATGTTTGTTTCTTTTTGTCCTCCCGCCTTCCCCTTCTCTTTTTAGTGCACCCATTCCCTTCCTCCTTTGTCTCTACCACCCTGCTTCCTTTATTAGTTTGCACCCAAGGATTCTTCTCACCTCGGGGTCTCCTTACTCTACTTCGTCCTTAGAAATATGTGCAGTATTCATGGTGTCTACCAAAGAAGGTGGGGCAGATTGGATGTCCTTTTTCTCAATGCATAGTTGTTCCCCCAAGACCATTAACACATGTAATGAATCATCCACTGACTGCCCAATATATATCTCGACAAGTGTACTAGTTCACTTCTGTATCTAAATAAGCAAACTCATCTGGTCCCTGAATGTTGATTGGACAGACAAGCTCATTGTTCTGTGTGTGTTTTTCATATTGTGTTTTTGTTGTTAAAGTTCATAAACTGTAGTATTAAAAAAATCTTCTCCCATTACTCCATGTACATGTTTATGAAGTTTAGTGCAAAAGTGGTGCCCATTGCTCTCCCACTCACTTGCAAGAAGTACTCCCATCAGAAAACTAAATGCATTGTATTTAACTACAAATTCCACTAATTGTTCAAAAAATTAAGTTGGGGGCTGCTGCCCTCAGGTCTCATGTTCAAGAAATGTTAAATTGCATATAATGCACCCTCATGGGGGATATTAATATATACTGGCTCCATTTCAAGAGTCACTAAAATATATGACTCATCAGCAATGAGGTTGTGTGATAGAGAAAAGGCCTGAGCAGTGTCTTTAATGTGGGATCTTAACTCTCAAACGAAACATTTTATATGCCTGACAATGTACTTGAAAAGGGTTCAGTGATAGACCTGAGTCCTGAGATAATCGAGCACCCTGTCAAGGAGGATAATTTTTTTGAAATTTGGCAAGAGACACATAATTGGATGAAGAGAATATTATGTAATAAGGAAGTTTTTGTCTGTGTCTGTCTCTTCGGATCTACGATGCCAGTTCGACAACTAATTTGCCAACCAGCATTACAGGGCCAGGCTCCATGTCAACTGAGATTTGCAGTTGGCAGGGAGCTGCGTGCATCAGAATGCGTTTTTACTTCAGGGGGCTTTGCCCCCGAACCACCCACTTGGGGGGCTCAGCCCTCCACACTCCCTGTACTTTTAGATTTCAACTCCAAGTCAGAGTTGGTTCGGGGAAGGGGCACAGAATGGGGGAAAGTGTTGCTGGGTCCTAGGTGGACTTCTACAGCGACATGTTGCTGTTGTTGGTATCGATGTATGTCACTGTAGAATTGTCGCTGTATGGGGGGGATATACCTATCTCTTCATTGTCCCCCAGATCCCCACTAAATAAAGACACAGACAAGTATGTGTGCTTTGGCAATTAATTTACTAAAATTATTTTTCTTTTAAGCATTCCATTTAACCACAATATTACAGGTATACATATACATCAGTCACATTTATATACATCATACATTCCCAATACACTTTTTCATATAATTCCTTTCTCAATTTATCCTTGATTTCTCTATCCTTTATTTCTTATCTTCTTCTCCCCCAGATGTACATCATGAGGGGCCGTCTCTCTTCATCATCCTCCATTCGAAGGGGTATGAGCGTACACACCGTACCCCTGCTTCCTGTTGAGTTGGCCTATGTCATATTATTTGCCCCCCTTTATCCCACCATATCCTATCCTCCCTCCTCCCCTATTTTCTTCTTCTTGGTGTAACTGCCATCCATGTTCGGCAGCCTCCTGGTAAACTGGTTCCACCTGCGAGTGACCACACCAACCAAAACAACCTCCTCTTCAGGGAGGGTGGGTGGAAAATCTCTTAGAGCAAAATCTGTGAGCTCCCTGGCATGTGCATGCCCTTACATACCCCCATTGCTCGCCCATCTCTCTCTCACCTACCCCATCCAATCCCAGCTTTCCACATCACTCCTGCTCTGACCTCACAAAACCCTCCCTTTTTGTGACCTCACTATTCCATCACCTGCCCCTCTCCCCCTTTGCTCCCTCTTCCCTTGCCAATCAACCTATTTTTGGCCCCCCACACACACTTGGTCTGGTCCTGAGGATAATGGGGTCCACCCTTTTAAGTGGGCAGCCCTCTTTGTCCCCCAAATCCCCACCAAATAAAGACACAGACAAGTATGTGTAGGTGCTCAGATTTGGCAATTTAATAATTTTTTTTTTCTTTTAAACATTCCATTTTTCCACAGTTTAACAGGTATACATATACATCAGTCACATTTATGTACATCATACATTCCCAGTTCACCTTATCATATAATAATTCCTTTCTCAATTTATCATTTATTTCTCTCTCCTTTATTTCTTATCTTCTTTTCCCCCCAGATGTACATCATGGTGGGGGGCGTCTTTCTTCATCCTCCTCCATTCAAAGGGGTACGAGCATATGCACTGTACCCCTGCTTCCTGTCGAGTTGGCCTATGTCCATTTTATTATTTGCCCCCTCTTTTATCCCCATGCTATCCTCCCCCTCCCCTATTTTCCACTAGGCCACCTCCTGCTTGCGATAGATGATGGACTTCCCCCTCCTACTTTAGCCTCTTCTCTCTCACATCCAGGGCTCAATGACATCGGCAATCTTGGAATTAAACATTGCCAGAGCTAAACCAGATAGGTGTACTCCATCCCCCAAAGTACTCATCGACCTGCTCAACAACCCCCCGATGTATAAACCTGCCACCAAAGCTCTCAAACAGCCTACCTACCCTGGCATTCATGCATTTTTGGGCCCTATCCATAGTCTTATGGTTGGTTGCATGTCTCCACACCCTCTGTGGAATAATATCTGACCACACCAGAGTAACCTCTGGCTACCACTCTTTTATTTTATGAATGTCCTCCTTTATTTGAAAAGAAATGTCCAATCAGGGTCTGGTTCCCAGATCATTTCCTCCTAAATGAATCAAGATCAGATCCAGGTAGCTATGTCCCCATCTTATTTTCCTTGGCATCGGTAGTAGTTGTGCCCACTTCATGCCTCGCAAGCCTCTCCAAGCCAGCTTGATTGCATTGATGTCCAGATACAGCTGCCTCCCCCCCCGAGCCTCCTGGATGCCCATTTTTCCACCCAGTGGACAAAGGTGTGCCCACATAGCCATGCTTCCAAACTCCTTGTCTGTCCTGAGGGAACCATAAACAGAGACAAAATGAATGCCCTATGCTCCATTATTCCCCCCCGGTAGCCCTCCCCTCAAATCAAGCGCTTTTCCGGCATTATTATTTAACTCTACAGACCTGCTATGGGGGAGAAAGAAGACAACATTAGTATGGATGCATCATGTTATGAACATATCTTTTTTAAGAGTTCAAAGTCCACCTTTCCTTCTGTTTGATGTCCTCTGGCATGCTCCCCTGCGCTGCCATTACAGAGACTGCCCCTATCCTAAACGAGTAGGATAAATACCCTTCCAGGTTTTCCCCTGTAAAAGCCAACCACTTCTTTAAGACCACCACCACTTGTGACCCCATCACTGGGGACCCATTCCCATGTAGAAATATAAGGTAGTTCGAGTCCTTTGGGAGCCCAACCGTGTACACGTGTAAAGCCTCTACCGAACATAAGGCCGCACTCTCATGCCTTCTTAACCACACCTTGCTACCTTTCCCATTTAGTCAGTCTTTGACCACCTTAGCAGCACTGATATCCCTTCTCCCATCCACACCATGTCATCCTAGTGCAACCATGTGGACTTGTCCTTCCTTGCATGCCCTACCACCTTGCTGACTCTGAATGCCCCACTATACATGGTGGCATATCCTGCCCTCAACAACACTATTTTGCTACTAGACATGCACACCTGGTGCAAAAAGCCCCACAAGCTTCTCAAGAAAACCTTCTGTCAGTGTTCTCCAACCATCCCAGGTCCTCTCGGTCCCCCATAACCACCCTTGCATCATGCACTTTATCAAGTTACTCTTTGTTGGGTCCTCCCATCCCTTCAGCATACACATCTTCCCTATCACTGCCAAATGTACCCCCATTATCACATGTGCCATGTTATTCCTCCAGCCCAATACTATAAGTTGTGCTACCTGCTCAGCCGTCACCACCCCACTTACTTGGCAGCCATTCTGCTTGCAAAACACCTGGAAAATCCTCCAAGAGGTTTTGTATACTCTGAAGGTCTTGGGGAACCAGGAGTTGTGAAACAACTGCTCGGCTCCCCCAATCCAATCATCCAGACGTAGTCTGGAATAGTTATCTGTCTGGGCTCTGCTCCTGGTGCGATGGCCCAAAACTTGCCCATCTGCAGGCAGGAGAGGCAGTCAGCTATCACATTGTCCACACCTTCTATGTGCCTAGCCCTAAATGACAGATTCAATGTCTGACCCCTTAATACTAAATTCCTCAACACCTTCATGACCCTCTCCAACATCACCTCACTTTTATTCAAGACATCCACCACTGCCCTGTTGTCACTCCAGAACATGACCTTCTAGTTCCTGAGCTCTTCTCCCCATGTTTCCATGGCCACCCAAATGGGGAATATCTCCTAAAGGGTGATATCCCTCATTACGCCGTTTTGAAACCAAGTGCTGGGCCATACCACAGCAAACTATTTTCCCTTAAAATAAGCTCCCATGCCGATATCCCCCCCCCGCCACTTCTGTGCAGAGCCGCAGGTCTGTGGTAAATACCCATTCCTCCTGCCAGAAAGGTCTCCCATTGTAGCTGTTGAGACACGTCTCCTATACCTCTAAATCCTCCCTGGTCCCTTTACTAATATCTACCCAATGGTGCGGCCTCGAGGCATCTTGCATTACCCTAGCAAGGTGCCATGTAAATGTGCGACCCAGGACTATGGCTCTGCAGGCAAAGTTTTGATGTCCCATTAGCTGATGCACCTGCTGTAACTGCACCCTCTGTCTTGCTTTGGCTTCCCCTAATAATTAGTATAGTTTTTGCACCTTAGCCTCCGGTAACTGAAATAACTCCCCTACTCTATCTATCTCAATGCCCCAAAATTCAATTGTTTGGCTAGGCCCCAGCATCTTGTCTGGGGACAGGGGCACCCCAATCCCCTACACATGGCCTCCAAATCCCACAACATCCTTTCTGTCTGCTGTTGCTCTTCCCTGATTGACAGGAAGTCATCCAGATAATGGATCATTGACCGGTACCTGTATTTGAACTGAAAAGTTCATTTTAGCTAATAAACATTTCAAATGTGGCACAGGCCATGGAGCAGTCCATGGGCATGGCTTTATCAAAGTAATAGTCATCTGCCACCTGGAAACCTAACTGATCCCAATCCTCCGGCCAGACTGGCAGCAAGCGGATAGTCACTTCAATGTCCATTTTAGCCAACCATGCCCCTCTGCAAAGCCCTAATTAATCTGACTGCCTCTTCCAGGGAGGCATATTTCACCTTGCTATCCTCTTCGCTGATGTGACCATTGACTAAATCCCCATCAGGGCATGACAGGTGATGAATCACCCAATACTCCCCCTGCTGCTTCTTTGGGACCAATCCCAGCAGGGATATCCTCAAGTACGGTAATGGTGGGTGCCCAAATAGGCCCTCTACCCTGCTGGCTGCTATGTCTTTCTGAATTTTATGTGCTAACAATGCCTCCTTCCTTTTTACTGACTTCAGGTTCTTTGCTTCAGTCCCTTTTCTCGTTCCTTTAAAGTGCAGACTAAAATCCTCTTTAAAACCTGTCAACAGCATGCAAGCTGCTTCCCTGCCCAAATACAAGCTCATCCATTCCTCCAAAACCTCCACCTTTATGGGTGTGCATGCCAAACTAAAGGCCTTGGCTACCCCACTCTTAATTATCCTGTTGCTGGTTATAGTATGTGTGGCCTCGGCCGTCTCTTGTCCCCCTCTCTCTCTGGTCCCTCTCCTCCACTGCTGTCCCCTAAAACCTGCATGGTTACCCCAAAAGGGCTTCTGATATGAGCTGTCATGGCTGGCATTACCTTTGTCCCAATTAGATCTGCATTTTATTGCCTGGTGGGTGACACCGCACCTAGAACATGCATGCTTGAACCAGCAGTTCGGACAGGAACAAAAGGCCCAGTTTTAGCCCCAACAGCACTTTTGGGCCATCCCCCCCAACCCTTTTTGTCCCCTTCACTGTCATTGCTGGCTGTGCCTGTACAGATTTCCAACCACAAGTCGATCTGCCTTGCATCCCACTTTACGTCCCAGAAGTAATCCTGAACTTCTCATCATATTTCAACCATGTCCACATTTTTTAAAGGCACTCTTTATAATTAGTGAATATGGCAACAAGGGAGTGGCCAGCTCCAGCCTGTTCTCTATAACTATGGCCATATAATATGACCTTGTGGACTAATTGTCCCATGTTTTCCCTTTCATTGACTTTTCTTCCACTTCCTTTCCCAATTACACTATGGCTGCAGCCATGTCTTTTTTTCCAAAGTTTTCCTTTTCTTTGTATTTATCCATATACTAACATACTAAAATGCCAGCAGAATAAGCCTAACGGTCTTTCGTGTCTGCTCATTTGGTCAGCACCCACCCTGGCAGTTGACCTTACTGCCCCCCCTCGCCCTCTCTGGCTTCTCCCTTCCCAGTCCCAGATATTCCTACTGCACAGGTCTTTGCTTCCATAACCCTTCCCCTGTACCTGTCCCACCCCCTCTTGAACCCCTCCACTGTCTCTGCCTCCACCAGCCCCCTGGGCAGCACATTCCATGGATCCACCACCCTCTTAGTGAAGTAGCATCTCCTCCTTTCTCCCTTGAATCTCTCCCCCTCCAGCTTCCACCCATGCCCTCTAGTTGCCCACCCCTCCTTCCTTTGGAGCACCCTGACTGCTCCTCCCCTATTTAACTCCTTCATGTACCTGAAGACCTCTATCATGTCCCCCCTGTCCCTTCTCTCTTCCAATGTGTACATATTTAGCTCTTCGAGCCTCTCTCTATAGGGCCTGTCCCCAAGGCCCCCGATCATTTTGGTTGCCCCCCTCTGGACCCTCTCCAGGAGTTCAACGTCCCTCTTTCAGTGTGGCCTGCAAAACTGCATGCAGTACTCGAAGTGCAGCCTCACCAAGCAGTTATATAGAGGGAGTATCACTTCCCTACTTCTGGAGGTGATCCCCCTAGTGATGCATCCCAGCAACCTATTGGCTTTGACCGCTGCCCTCCTACAAGTCTCAGAGTTATTCATCTTGACATCCACCACCACCCCATATTGTCCACATTGGCCAGGGTGAATATGTCCACAAATTTCCCCTTCCAAATTTTTTCTTTCATATCTAAGGGTATGTGGTCACCAATCCTGACCCTTGGTGCCCCGATCTCAGCCCCAAATCCCTTTTCCCCTGACTACCCCCCCATCGCCCCAGCTCCCACCCTCTCATCCTTGCTCCCAATTTCTCTCAGCACCTTTTCTAGCTTGCCCAAATCATTGTCTCCCATAGGTTTGAGCATCTGTGCTACATATTCCTTTACACTGCTTTCCAGTGTGACCTCTTTATTACCTTGCTGGGCAACCAGCTTGGAGCTGAGCCCCACAGGTGGAGCTGGTTGGGCATTTTCTGGTGCTGGAGCTGGAGGCTGAGGTGCTGCCAGGGCAGGAGGAGCCAGACCCAAAGGAACTGGAGTTTCAGGCAATCGGGCAGGAGCAGGGGCTGGGGCTGGGGCAGGCACCAGAGAAGGAGGAAGTATTGGGATGACTGGCTCAGGGATGGGTTCCATGGGCTTGGGATCAGCCAGGGTCCTAGGCACCCACTTGTCACCCTTCCCTCCCGCCCTGCTGGTTTCCCTTCTGCTTCCTGCCCTTGGCCTGGCTGAGTGGGTCTGCAGACTCCAGCAACTGGTTCACTTTGTTTACCAGTTCTATCACTGCTTGGTAGCAATCCGCCTTGCTGGGCTTGTTCTTCCTGGGGGCCATAATCAAACTGAAAGAGCTTGAAGAGACACAATAAATCATTAGTTATCACAATCATAGCATTGATGCATCCCCCCCACCCCACTGAGGTCCTGCATCCCCCCTGGCTACAAGATCCTTCTGTGAGACAATAAAGGAGGGCCTGAATGACCCCTTTTTTCCTGTTTTGTTTTTTTATTATGGGGTGGGGGGGAGAGGAAGGGGGAAGAGTTCCTCTCAGCCTGCATCCCTGACCTCTAGCTAAAAAGCCTAATATACACTGCTATGGCAGTATTGAGTGCCGCCATGCCGGAGGCCTTGCATGCTATGCACTTTTCAGTGTTGCCCTCCCCTGCAATCTCGCACCTCCATGCCCTTGGGCTGACTGTAGTGGCCTAAAGAACCCCCCCACTCTTGCATTATTATTGGCCCCACTGCCTTAACATACATCTTGAGGCCCGAGTAATCCTAGGCCTAGCTGATCTTCCCAATGCCACTTTTTTATTTATTATTTAATTTTTTTGGGAGGCCCATATTACTGGTTCCCTTCTTTTCACTATTCAATTACCAGTCAAAATGGCTCCCACCTTCCCGTGGGCGAGCCTTCCACCTCACAGACCTTGCCACCGAAAATACTCCTTGGGCCGACCAGCCACGTACCAATGACGTCAGATGCCACTGCCACGTGGTCTCCTTCCTGGCCAAGTCAGACAGCCCAGGCCTTTCTTTCCAGCCACTCCTGGCTCTTGTCCTTGGTGTAAAAGCTCATTGCTTCTCCCCCTAGCCCACAAGCAGCCCTCTTACAATTCTTTTCTTTTTAAGTTGGCACGCTTGTGCAGCCAACATCGTGGGACAGTGCAGCTTTGGAGGTGGGGTTGCTGTTGGGCGTATGCAGGGCACACACCAGTAGGTGCGTCCCTCATTCCCCAATCAGCCTGCATGCCGGTGCCACACCATGCATACATAATGTGGTGAGCACATCTAAGAAAAGGTGCCCTGCAATCCAAGCAAAGCTCGTCATACACAGCGGACTTTTCCTACGTGCTCACCTACATTATGAGCATGGTCGGTGAGTGGGCAGCCACCCAACTACTACCGACTTCGGGGGTGCCCAATCCCCCTATTGGTTAACCCCCCCGCTTTCTTTGTGTGCCGACAGGGGTGCCCAATCCCCGTCGGCATTATTTCCTCATCCCCACATGTTGCCTGCTGACGAGGGTACCCAATCCCTGTCGGCTACAGACACTTCAAAGAAGGGCATGCTGGGAGCCCACCCCAGCATGCTGGAATCCTAAAAAAACTGTCCCACGATGTTTTTTTCCCTGTAAAATGAAAATTGTCCCTCGAGTCTCAATGCCCCCCACACACACCCACCTTCTGTGCACCCTGCCTCCTCACCCCATACTTACCTGTGAGTCCAGCGCAATGATCTTCGGTGGACCGGGAACAGGTCTGCACTCGTCAAAGCCGACTGCGAACTGAAGAAATGCCGGTAAGCTGTATAATGGAATGAATAGGCGTTTTTCAAATTTGTTTCATATCTCATTCATTTTTGTGAATTTTGGCCCCAAATTTTCAACATGGGTTTTTTGGAACCCCTTCTCATGAATTCTTGCACTGTCATGGTGTTATTCAGTCCTGAAAGATGATTTTGCAGTCACTGTGTGGAATCATCTTTGGGGACTGAGTAACAATATAACAGTGCCACTGTTCATGAGAGGGGCTCTCAAAAAGCCTATGTTGCAAGTTTGGTCGAAAAAATCCAAACAATGACTGTTTTACGAGCGTGCATAGCAACTGCACAATGCACACTCGTAAGTTAGCGCATTTGCACTATTTTCATGCCAGATTCTCAACACTTGCATTTTACCACACCTTCTTGTCAACCGTACAGCTGTCATTTTTCACATCCTGGCCGAAATGTGTTTTCGCACTTCTGGCGAAGAATAGCGTGGTCACTATGCAAAATCAGTGTTCGGGACACATTACAAAAATGACAGTGACACTGTTCATGAGCAGAGGCCCTAAAATGCCATTGTTGAAAATTTGGTGACAATACTCCATAAAATGACTGTGTTATGAGCGTGCGTTGCACAGTTTGCACGCATGCTCGCAAGTTGGCAAACTTATAATACTTTCACTCCACATTTTCAACAGTGCCATTGTTCTGCACCTCCTAATGAACAGTACAGCTGCCATTTTTCACATCTTGACCAAAATCTGTTTTCTCAGTTCTGGGGCACAATAGCGTGGTCGCTGTGGAAAGCCCATGTTCAAGACACATTATGAAAATGGCAGTGACACTGTTCATTAGCAGATGTCTTAAAATGCCGATGTTGAAAATTTAGAGATGAAAGTCAACAAAATGAGTGCTTTACGCCCGTGCATTGCGCAGTCTGCATGCACGCTCATGACTTTGTGAATTTGTAATACTTTCACTCCAGCTGTTTATCATTGGCATTTTTCCATACCTCCTTATAAAAAGTACAGCTGGATGAAATGTGTTTTTGCACGTCCGGTGCAGAATTCCACGGTCACTGTGCAAAATCACTTTTTGGGACACTTTGAGGAAATGACAGTGACACTATTCATCAGCAGAGGTCCTAAAATGCCTCTGTTGAAAATTTGGTGGTGAAAGTCCAGACAATGACTGGGTTGCAAGCGTGCATTGCAGTTTCCACTCACCCTTGTAACTTCGTCAATCTGCAATATGTTCATGCCAAATTTTCACCACTGACATTTGTGCACACCTCATTATCAACAGTTCAGCTGCCATTTTCCACAGCCTGCCCAAAATGCGCTTTCACAGCTCTGCCGCACAGTGGCGTACTCGCTGTGCAAAATCAGCTTTTGGGACACATTAACAAACTCACAGCACTATGCCTCTCCACCTCCGCCACTGCCAATGCCAGTGCGACAACATTCGTCATTGGCAAATGCTTGTTTTTTTGGAAAACAGCTGATGCTAATAAGAACCCCCCTTTGACTTATCCATGTGGCGATGATGTCAGATACCATCGCCGCACATCCTGACTATGGAGCTCCATCAGTTGATGGGACCTTCCACACTCTTCTCCTTTCTTTGCTCATTTTCACTTTGCAATAAAGAAAAACTATCCAGGAAACGCAATCCTCAGAACAGTCCTAGTCCCAGCACAACCTTTACACTTAGGCCACCCGCCGCTCTGTCATAGAAGCACAACCAGCAGAGGCCCAACATCAGCTTCGGCCACTAAACCATCCCCCTTTCAGGGGAGCTACTAAACTGTTCAACAACAAATCATCACTTTCAGCTGCAGTGAGATGCCAAACAAAATACTAGCTGCTGGACAATTTCTAAGAGCATTCCCAGCCTTGACTTCCTATTCTAGTAGCAGATGTATATATGTATATATATATTAGAGGCAAAAAAACTCCATTTAATGCATCAGTTAGGGTTGTTCCACAGCGACAAAAGTGAGGAAATTTGATGTTAGGATTGAAACCCCCCCTTGAACCCCCCACAGTCCACCCCCCCAACCAGTATCGTGGTGAGCCATGGGATTGTCGGCCTTAACTCACATCCCATCACATGTGTAAAGAATCTGAGGTGTAGGAAAATGGGGTGAGAGTTAGGACTGATGACCCCATGGCACACCACAATGACGCAAACAAAAATGCAAAGAGAAACAGTAGTGTAAATGCAAATGGTAACAGTAACGAAAATACAAGCGCAAATGACAAAGCAAAAGGTAAGGCACACGGTGGTGTACACGGGAACGTAAAATGCAAATGGGGGCAGAAATGCAAGTTGAAACAGTAACTGCAACAGGAACAGAAGTACATCCCCTGTTTTTGCCAAACAGGTGCATAGAGAAACACAGTGTGTACAAAGAATGTATGCATTGTAATGGGCACCCAAGCTGAAAATGAGCATTGGAAGTACGTAATTGGTAATATCTCAGCAACCGCACGATGTAGCAAAGCAATTTAAATTTCACAGAAATCAGGATTTTCCTGGCTAGGATTTTGTTATTACATAGCCCTCAGGGCAATGTAACTCACATCAAAAAATCTGTATCTCGCATCGTTTTCGAGATACGAGCCCCGGAAGGCACGGCATATGCCACCATGTTAGTCTATGTGGAAAAAACACCAATTTCAGGGTACTGTAACTTTGCAGCCATGTAATATTTTTTCACCAAACCACCAAAAGGCACATCTGTGAGATGTTGGCTGCGTTCCCTCTAAATTTCGGGCCAAAAGACATAACCATTCTTTTGCAGCAAAGTGGCAAAGAACTCCAGTCATTTTGGCCATAGTGTTGCAAAGTACTTTCGTGATCTGCAAAGCTTCGCTTTAGATTCTTGAAAGTGTCATGAGCTTTACGACAGTACTTTGTGAAAGCATTTTCCAGAACTTTGAAAATATATTTCGGTGTGTTTAACCTCAAAATAACGATGTATGTAGCATCCTTAGGTTTCTGACTAGGTGAACACAAAAAGACTTGTGTCCCTAGATGATCCCAATTTTAAATGCCAAGCATTTTTCTGATTACCAACTGAAAACAAAATGGTGGATTTGCAAATGTACTAGGGCCATTTGCGACAGTAAAACATGCATTTGCGAAAGTGTCAAACTTTTTATTAACTTTTCCCATTGACTTATAATGGGGATTTGTTTTTTGAATAACTTTTGAATCATTCAATATTGTTTCATGAAATCTTCAAAAGGTACATCGGGAACTCTGGCTGCACGTTCCCTGAAGTTTTTGGACCACTCATGCAAACCGTGCAACCTGTAGGCACGAGCAAAGAATTCACCATATAGTGTAAATGTGCGCACAGATCATGCTTAATAACTCTGCAGCCATATATCTGACCGGTACAAATCCTGACAGATCAAAAGGTGTATGGTTCTTGATCATGCTTTCCAAATGTCAGGTAAATCCATTGAACGGTCGCAAAGTTATTAAGGCGTAAAGTTTGACCCTTTAACCTTAAAAGGGCTCCTCAACCCTAATTATGGTAGCACTTTTAAAGTTAAAGGGTCAAAGTTTTCACCTTAATAACTTTGCCACCATTCAGCAGATTTGCCTGAAACGTGGCACGCACGGGGATATGCCAAGTTATGTACCAGTCAGATATACGGTTGCGGAATTATTAAGCGAGAACCAATTGCACAATTATGCTTTTTTGCAATTTTTTTTGCTCTCACCTACAGGTCGCACGGTCCAAAAACTTCAGGGAATGTGCAGCCAGGGCCCTGATGTGCCTTTTGAAGATTTCATGAAAAAGTATTGAACGGTTCAAAAGTTATTCAAAACACAAGTTCCCATTATAAGTCAATGGGAAAAGTTTAGCAAAACATTCAACACTTTTGCAAATGCAGTTTTTACTTTTGCAAATGGCCCTTTTACTTCCGTAAATCCACCATTTTGTTTTCAGTTGGTGATCAGAGAAATGCTTGACATTTAAATGTGGGACCCTCTAGCAACACAATTCTTTTTGTGTTTACCTAGTCGGACCCTGAGGATGCTAGACATGTCTTTATTTTGAGGTTAACCACCCTAGAAATATGTTTTTCAAGTTTCTGGAAAAAGTACTTTCACAAAGCAATGTAGCACTCATGAAAGTGTTGCAAATGTTTGCAAAAGCTTTTGCAAATTGCAACACTACTTTTCCAGGCTACGGCAAAATGACAGCAATTCTTTGCCACCCTGCTGCAAAAAGAACGATTTAGTCCTTAGGGCTGAAATTTGGCGGAAATGCAGCCAACATCTCACAGATGTGCCTTTCAGTAATTTGGTGAAAAAATATTACAGGGCGGCAAAGTTACGGCACTCCAAAGCTGATGTTTTTTCTGATAGGATAACATTACGGCATCTGCCACATTACAGGAAACCTTTGCCACCATGCTGCAAAATAACGGTTTGGTCTTTTGGGCTGAAATTTGGAGGGAAGAACGCCAACATCCCACTGATGTGCCTTTTGGTGGTTTGGTGAAAAAATATTACAGGGTAGCACAGTGACGTCACTCCGAAGTTAACACTTTTTCCCATTGGATAACATTACGGCACCCGTCGTGCCTTTCGGGCCCGTATCTCGGAAACGGTGCGAGATACGGACTTTTCTTCACAAAAAGACTTAGCCCCCTAATGGGGGCTAAGTACAAAACCAGCCAAGAAAGTCATAATTCATATGAAATTTACATTTTTTCCTATGTCATATGGTTCCTGAGATATAAGCAATTTAATATTCCAAGTCCTCATTTTCGGCTCCGAGGCCCATTGTTATGTATACATTCTTTGTTTTCACTGTGTTTTCCAATGCATTTTTTGCAGAAAAGAAGGGTGTGCCCTTTCATTACTGTGCCAGTTGGCGTTTCCAGTTGTGTTTCCGTTACCATTTTTGGAACCATTACTGTCTACGCACTCCGTGTCCATTACAGTTTGCGTTTTTGCTTGCAATTTGTGTTTCTTTGTCATTTGGCGTTATTGTTGCTGTTACCATTACCAGTTTCATTTGCAATTGTGGTACCATCCACATGCGTTATGGTTTGCATTTTCATGCGCACTTGCATTTCTGTTTAGTTTCTGTTTCCTTTGGCATTATTTTTGTTGTTACTGTTACCATTTGCATTTACAATTGCAGTACCATGATCGTGTGCTTAACGGTTTGCATTTCTGTACTCGCTTGCATTTGCATTTCTCTTTCCTTTGTCATTATTGTTGCTGTTACCGTTACCATTTGCATTAACAATTGCAGTTCTGTGACCATGCACATTATGGTTTGCATTTCTGTAGGCACCTCCGTTCCCATTTCAGTTTCTGTTTCCTTTGGCATTATTCTTCATGATAACTTTACCATTTGCATTTATTATTGTGGTACTGTGGCTGTGCGTGCTACGGTTTGTATTTACGTGTGCACTCACGTTCGCGTTTGCGCTTCTGTTCCCTTTCACATTCTTTTTGCTGTAACACTTAACATTTCCATTTAAAATAATGCTGCCATCATTGTTAGTGTTACCTGTTGTGTTTTTATACATGCTTCAATGTCCGTTTGCGTCACTGTTTGCTATGGCGTCACTTTGCACTTGCGTTTCTATTAAAGTTTTCTTTACCATTTATGTTTCCAGTACCATGTGCGCCACTGTTGGCACTTCTGTTTGTGTTACTGTTCCTGTTACTATGTCACAAGACATCACATTGCAGGAATGCGGCGCACAAAGGGCTCCGTGCTCCCGCCTCTGCATTACTTTCACTATTTGCCATCATGATTCTCAAAAAGGAAAGAAATTAGTGGCAAAAAAATCCATTTATTGCATCAGTTAGGGTTGTTCCACAGCAACAAATGTGAGGAAATTTGATGTTATGGTTGAAAACCCCCTTGGACCCCATAGCACACACCCCCAACCGGCATTGGGGTGCACGTTGGGGTCATCGGTCCTAACTCTCACCCCATTCTACTATACCTCTGCTTCTTTACTCATGTGATGGGGTGAGAGTTACAGCTGATATATAGATACATAGATACACAGACAGTGTCGGCAGATAAGGGCCTATGGCCCACCCAGTCTGCCCATTTGAGCTTGTAAGTTCAGTTTATGTTTTCATAGAAGTCTGTTGCCCCTTACCCCTGACCTCCAGAATTCCTTTATGTCTATGCCATGCATTCTTAAATCCCGTGATTGTTTCAGCCCCCACCACTTCCTCTGGCAGGGTGTTCCACTTGTCCACCACCCATTCTGTGAAGAAATTCTTCCTCATGTTTCCTCTGAATCGTCCTCCCTCTAACTTCATCCCATGCCTTCTAGTCCTGGAACATCTCTTTCGCTTAAAAATAGTGTATTCCTGCACCCTGTTCCTCCCTGTGAGAGACTTGTATGTCTCTATCATATCCCCTCTCTCCCTCCTCTCCTCCAGAGAGTACATATTCAGTTCCTTCAACCAGTCTTCATAGAACTTGTGATGCAATCCATGCACCATCTTTGTTGCCCTCCTCTGAACCTTCTCTACCCTGTTTATGTCCTTACGTAGGTATGGTCTCCAGAACTGTACACTGTACTCCAGGTGGGGCCTCACTAGTGTCTTGTATAGAGGAATTATGACCTCCCTTTTCCTGCTGGTGATGCCCCTGCCTATACATCCCAGCATCCTATTTGCTTTACCTGCTGCCTTGTCACACTGTTTCCTACCTTGAGGTCATCAGAGATGATAACCTCAAGATCCCTTTCCTGCTTGGTGCATGCTATATCCTCACCTCCCAACTGATATATTGTGCCAGGGTTTTTGTGCCCCATATGCATTATCTTGCACTTTTTTGCATTGAATTTCAACTGCCAAACCCCTGACCATTCTTCAAGTTTCTGCAGGTCCCTTCTCATTCTGTCTACACCCTCTGGTGTGTCTACTCTGTTACAGAGCTTTGTGTCATCAGCGAACAGTGAAATTCTGCCGTCTAGGTCCTGTGCAATGTCACTGATAAAGATGTTGAATAGAACCGGTCCCAGCACTGATCCCTGTGGTACCCCACTGGTCACTCTTCCCTCTGTGGAGTGACAGCCATTTACCACCACCCTCTGTGTCCTGCCACCCAGCCAGTTACCTACCCACCACACTACTGTCCTGCCCACACCCATATTCCCCAGTTTGCGTAATTTGTCTTCTATGTGGCACAGTGTCAAAGGCCTTGCTGAAGTCCAGATAGGCCATGTCCACTGCCCTCCCCTGATACACCTCCCTAGTCACCCAGTCAAAAAATTCAACGAGGTTGGTCTGACATGACCTTCCCCTGGTGAAACCATGCTGCTTTGGGTCCTGTAGCCCATTGACAACCAGATGTTCCACCAATCTCTCCTTCAGTAGTGCTTCCATGATCTTCCCCACTACCGAGGTGAGGCTGACTTGTCTGTAGTTTCCTGCTTCCTCTTTGTTCCCACTTTTGTATAAGGGGACTACATCTGCTATCCTCCAGTCTTTGGGTACCTCCCCTGTTTCCAGTGATCGGCTAAACAGGATAGCCAGAGGTTCAGCCACCACCTCTCTTAGTTCTTTAAGGACCCTGGGGTGCACCCCATCTGGCCCCATTGCTTTATCAACTCTTATTACTTCCAGTTCCTTCAGGACCCTTTCTCCTATAAAGGGACTTGTGTCCATTTCTGCACCATTCTCTCCCCTTGTACTCCCTTCAGACCCATTACCCTCCTCTTCCTCAGTAAAGACTGAGCAGAAATACCTGTTCAATATGTCAGCTTTACTGCTGTCATCCTCCACGTGGCCCCCATCCTCCCCCTTCAGTCTCACTATCCCTCCTTTTGTCTTTCTTTTTCATTTATGTACCTGTAAAGGTTTTGTCCCTCTACCCACTGATTTTGCAATGTGTTCTTCTGTCTGAGCTTTGGCTTCCCTTACTGACCTCCCTGCCTCCCTTTGCTTCTCTGGTACTTCTCCTATCCCCTTCTGCCTGTGTCTTTTGTATTGCCTGAATGCAATCTTTTTGGCTTTCACTTTCTTTGCTACCTCTTTGGAAAACCATAATGGTCTCCTCTTCCTTTTCCTTTGCTAACCTGCTTAATGCATAATTCTGTTGTTCTTGTAATCCCCATTTTAAATACTGCCCACTGTTCCTCAGCCCCTGATTCCTGTCCCATTCCCCTTAATGCCTCTTTCAAGTATCTCCCCATTTTCCCAAAGTCTGCCCCCCTAAAATCCAGGATACATGTTTTTGTGTGGTTTGGTTCTGCTCTTTCTGTGATTTCAAACCACAGTGACTGGTGGTCACTGTTCCCCAGGTGCGCCCCCACTGTTACCCCCATCACACTGTCCCTGTTTGTGAGCACAAGATCCAGTATTGCCTTCTGCCGAGTTTGTTCCATGACCAGTTGCTTGAGGAAGGCACCCTGAAGGGAGTCCAGGATAAATCTGCTCCTACTTGATGCTGCTGCTGGGATGCTCCAGTCCACATCTGGAATACTGAAGTCTCCAACCAGTACTACCTCACCATTGTCTGCCATCCTTTGGATGGCTAGCATCAGCTCCCTATCTGTTTCTTCCTCCTGGGCTGGTGGTCCATAGACCACACCTGTGTGGATGGCTGTCCCCATTTTCCTTTCCAGCTTAACCCACAGTATCTCTCCCCCATTTTGTTTCTCCTGTATCTCTGTGGCCCTTATGTCATTTTTCACATGCAGTGCCACTCCTCCTCCCTTCCTGCCTGCTCTGTCTCTTCTGAATATGTTGTAGCCAGGTATGGCCATCTCCCAGTTGTGGTTATCATTACACCAGGTTTCAGTGATGGCCACAATGTCCAGGTCTGACTGCACCATGACAGCCTCCAGATCTTCCATCTTGTTGCTAAGGCTCCTGGCATTTGCACACATGGCTTTCCATGATTTGACCTCCCTAGACTGTTTTGCTATTCTACTCCAGCCCCTTCCTTGGTTGTCCTTTATCCCTGGTTCTCCTTGCTGTCTGCCCTTCTGCTGAATTTTTCCCCTTTTCTGCCTATCCACCTCTTGGGCACTAATCTCCATTTTTTGCACACTGCTTTGCAGAGATAGCCACCTCTGGTTCACTAGTTCCACTGTTAGCTGTGGGGTGAGCAAGTAGTACCTCCTTGCTGGCCTGCCACCCCCTTTGCTAGTTTAAATGCTTGTCAATGTAGCATTTAAACTTATCATTGAGTGCTTGATTCCTCCAGATGGATGCAGGCCGTCAGGCTTGAACAAACCTCCATCCGTCCAGGTGGGTCCCCAGTCACCAATGAATCCAAACCCTTCCTCACAGCACCAGTTCTTCAACCATGAGCTAAAGTTCCTGGTGCATGTACTCCTATGCTCTCCCTTGCCTCTTGCAGGTAGTACTTCTGAGAAAGTGACAGAAGTAGCTACTTGCTTGAGATCCCTCCCCAATTTCCTAAACTCTTCCTGAACTTCCTTTGGCTCCCCATTTGACAGGTCATTAGTACCTAGGTGGATAATGACATCCAGCTCACCCTCCCATCTTGCCTTCCCAGTGATCCCCAGGATCTTCCTTCCGTCCCTCCATGCTGTGGCACCTGGTAGGCACCTCACCTCCCTGTCCTCCCCCTCCTGTGTTCCTAACTAGATCCCTCTTATGATGGAGTCCCCCACCAGGATTCGCTTCCTCCTCCTCTGGGGTCCACTTCTTTCCCCGCTGAGGTCACCTCCTTGGCTAACCTCCACATCCTTTCCTTCCACTTCTCTGGATTCCTCTATTTGGTTGTCCTCATTTGCCAGTGTGGCATATGAGTTCTTGAGTGGAATAGGATCTGGGATGTGCCTCTGCCTTACTGCTCTAACCCTCCCTGAGCCCACTGTCATCCAAGTGCTCCTTGTTCTCAGCATTCTTTGAGGCAGTTGCATTGGACTGGGTGGTCTCTGGATAGAGGTGATGGTACTCCTGACCCAGTTTACTTCTGCTCTGAGTCTGGCTACCTCATCCTGCAGTCCAGAGAGATGCATGCAGATAGGGCAGCACCTCAGTGTCCAGAAGGTCTGCCTGAATATGGCTGCCCCACAGCCACTGCATTGCACCACTCACCACATTATACTGCAATTATACTGCTATTCCACTACTTGTCTGCTACTGAAGCTCTCCTAGTTCCCTTTTTATTAATTTACTGTCTTAAAAATCCTGCCACTGATCCTCAGATAATTTTCTTAAAAAAAAAAGAAACCAATAAATAAATGAATGAGTCAAAACACTTGTGCTGAGGGTGGGCTTCTTCCATCTTATGCCCCTCCTACTTCACACCCCTTACTATACCCTGTGTTTAGCTCCTGTCAATCAGATTTAACAAGGCATATAATTAAGAGTTGGGGGAAGGGGAGGGAGCTGAGGTCGGAGGCCAGACAATTAACACCCTTCACCCAACTACAGGGCAGTCAGACAAGCCCGATGTGCACCCCAATGCCAGTTGGGGGGTGGGCTAGTGTGTCCAAGGAGGTTTTCAACCCTAACACTGAATTTCCTCACTTTTGTCACTGTGGAACAGCCCTAACTGATGCATTAAATGGATTTTTTTGCCTCTAATATATATTATGGTAGCAGGGTAGTGCTACCATAGTTAGGATTGAGTAGCACTTTTAAGGTTAAAGGGTCAAATTTTGCACCTTAATAACTTTGCCACCATTAAACAGATGTGCCTGAAAATTGGTATGCACAATTGGGCATCGGAGATCTTGGGATTGGCCACATTTTGTACCAGTTGGATATACATCTGTGGAGTGATTAAGCGACAACCAATTGCGCAATTATGCTTTTTTCAATTTCTTTGCTCTCGCCTACAGGTCGTGTGGTTTGTGTGACTGGTCCAAAAACTTCAGAGAACATGCAGCCAGGGTCCCTGATGTGCCTTTTGACGATTTCATGAAAAAATATTGAACGGTTCAAAAGTTATTTAAAAAACAAGTTCCCATTATAAGTCAATGGGAAAAGATAACAAAAAGTTCAACACTTTTGCAGATGCAGTTTTTACTTTTGCAAATGGCCATTTTACTTTCGCATATCCACCATTTTGTTTTCAGTTGGTGATCAGAGAAATGCTTGGCATTTAAATTTTGGACCCTCTAGCAACACAATTCTTTTTGTGTTTACCTAGTCGGACCCTGAGGATGCTAGGCATGTCTTTATTTTGAGGTTAAACACCCTAGAAATATGTTTTTCAAAGTTTCTGGAAAAAGTACTTTCACAAAGCAGTGTTGCACTCATGAAAGTGTAGCAAATTTTTGCAAAAGCTTTCACAAATTGTGACACTACTTTTCCAGGCTATGGCAAAATGACAACAATTCATTGCCACCCTGCTGCAAAAGAACGGTTTGGTCTTTTGGGCTGAAATTTGGAAAGAACGCAGCCAACATCTCACAGATGTGCCTTTCAGTGTTTTTAGTGAAAAAATATTAAGGGCAGCAAAGTTACGGCACTCCAAAGCTGATGCTTTTCCCCATAAGGTAACAATACGGCATCCGCCACATTACAGGAATCTTTTGCCACCATGCTGCAAAATAACAGTTTGGTCTTTTGGGCTGAAATTTGGAGGGAAGAAAGTCAACATCCCACTGATGGGTCTTTTAGTGGTTTGTTGAAAAAATGTTACAGGGCAGCACAGTGATGGTACTCCAAAGTTAATGCTTTTTTCCCATTGGATAACATTACGGTCCCCCTCGCGTTTTTCCGGGCAGTATCTCGGAAACGGTGCGAGATGTGGACTTTTCATAAAATGTTTAGCCTAAGTACTGAACTAGCTAGGAAAGTCATAATTCATATGACATTTACATTTTTTTTCTACGTCTTATGGTTCCTGAGATATAAGCAATTTAATATTCAAAGTCCTCATTTTCTGCTCCGAGGCCCATTGTTATGTATACATTCTTTGTTTTCACTGTGTTTTCCAATGTATTTTTTTCAGAAAAGAAGGGTGTACCCTTTCGTTACTGTGTCAGTTAGCGTTTCCAGTTGTGTTTCTGTTACCATTTGTGGAACCATTATTGTCTACCCACACCGTGTCCATTACGGTTTGCGTTTTTGCTTGCATTTGTGTTTCTGTGTCATTTGGCATTATTGTGGCTATTACCATTACCAGTTTCATTTGAAACTGTGGTACCATCCACATGCGTTACAGTTTGCGTTTTTCCTTCGCTCTTGCATTTCTGTTTCGTTTCTGTTTCCTTTGGCATTATTTTTGCTGTTACTGTTACCATTTGCATTTACAATTGCCGTACCATGACCATGTGCATAACGGTTTGCATTTCTGTACTCGCTTGCATTTGCATTTCTCTTTCCTTTGGCGTTATTGTTGCTGTTACCGTTACCATTTGCGTTAACAATTGCAGTTCTGTGACCATGCACGTTACGGTTTGCATTTCCATAGGTGCCTCCGTTCCCATTTCCATTTCTGTTTCCTTTGGCATTATTCTTCATGTTAACTTTACCATTTGCATTTACTATTGTGGTACTGTGGCTGTGCGTGCTACGGTTTGTGTTTACGTGTGCACTTACATTTGCGTTTGTGTTTCTGTTCCCTTTCGCGTTCTTTTTGCTGTAACACTTAACATTTCCATTTAAAATAATGCTGCCATCACTTTTTGTGTTACCTGTTGTGTTTTTGGACGTGCTTCAATGTCCGTTTGCGTCACTGTTCGCTTTGGCGTCACTTTGCGCTTGCATTTCCATTAATGTTTTCTTTACCATTTATGTTTCCGGTACCATGTGCACTACTGTTGGCACTTCTGTTTGTGTTGCTGTTCCTGTTACTATGTCACAAGACATCATGTGGCAGGAACGCGGGGTCCAAAGGGCTCCGTGCTCCCGCTGCTGCATTACTTTCATTATTTGTCGTCATCATTCTCAAAAAGAAGAGAAATTAGAGGCAAGAAACTCCATTTATTGCATCAGTTAGGGTTATTCACAGCGACAAATGTGAGGAGGTTCGATAGTTAGGTTGAAACCCTGACCTCTAGCCCACCCCTCACCAGCTACTGGGGTGCACGCAATGTTTGGTCCCAACTCCCACCCCATTCCCCATACCTGCTTTACTTATGTGATGGGGTGAGAGTTAGGGCTGATGACTCCAATGTGCACCCCAATGCCAGTTGGGGGGGTGGGCTAGTATGTCCAAGGAGGTTTTCAACCCTAACACTGAATTTCCTCACTTTTGCCGCTGTGGAACAACCCTAACTGATGCATTAAATTGAGTTTTTTGCCTCTAATATATATTATGGTAGCACAGTAGTGCTACCATAGTTAGGGTTGAGTAGCACTTTTAAGACTAAAGGGTAAAATTTTGCACCTTAATAACTTTGCCACCATTAAACAGATTTGCCTGAAAATTGGCATGCGTAATTTGGCTTGGTAGATCTTGGGATCGGCCAAGTTTTGTACCAGTCGGATATGCATCTGCGGAGTGATTAAGCGACAACCAATTGTGCAATTATGCTTTTTTCAATTTCTTTGCTCTTGCCTACAGGTTGCATGGTTTGTGTGACTGGTCCAAAAACTTCAGGGAACATGCAGTCAGGGTCCCTGATGTGCCTTTTGAAGATTTCATGAAAAAATATTGAACGGTTCAAAAGTTATTCAAAAAACAAGTTCCCATTATAAGTCAATAGGAAAAGTTAACAAAAAGTTCAACACTTTTGCAAATGCAGTTTTTACTTTCGCAAATGGCCCTTTTACTTTTGCAAATCCACCATTTTGTTTTCAGTCGGTGATCAGAGAAATGCTTGGCATTTAAATTTAGGACCCTCTAGCAACACAATTCTATTTGTTTTACCTAGTCAGACTCTGAGGATGCTAGGCATGTCTTTATTTTGAGGTTAAACACCCTAGAAATAAGTTTTTCAAGTTTTTGGAAAAAGTTCTTTCACAAAGTAGTGTTGCACTCACAAAAGTGTCTCAAATTTTTGCAAAAGCTTTCGCAAATTGCGACACTACTTTTCCAGCCTATGGAAAAATGACAGCAATTCTTTGTCACCCTGCTGCAAGAGAATGGTTTGGTGAAAAAATATTACAGTGTGGCAAAGTTACATCAATCCAAAGTTGATGCTTTTTCCCATAGGATAACATTACTGTGTCCATCTTTTGGGCTGAAATTTGGAGGGAAGAAAGCCAACATCCCACTGATGTACCTTTTGGTGGTTTGGTGAAATAATATTACAAGGCAGCACAGTGACAGCACTCTGCAGTAAACGCTTTTTCCCTTTGGATAACATCACAGCCCCTGTCGCTCTTTTCCGGGCCCATATCTCGGAAATGGTGTGAGATGTGGACTTTTCATCACAAAAATGTTTAGCCTAAGTACTGAACTAGCCAGGAAAGTCATAATTCATATGAAATGTACATTTTTTTCTACGTCTTATGGTTCCTGAGATATAAGCAATTTAATATTCCAAGTCTTCATTTTCTGCTCCGAGGCCCATTGTTATGTATACATTCTTTGTTTTCACTGTGTTTTCCAGTGCATTTTTTGGGGCAAAGAAGGGTGTACCCTTTCGTTACTGTTCCAGTTAGCATTTCCGGTTGCTTTTCCGTTACCATTTGTGACACCATTACTGTCTACGCACACTGTGTGCATTACGGTTTGCATTTTCACTTGCGTTTGTGTTTCTTTGTCATTTAGCATTATTGTGGCTGTTACCATTACCAGTTTCATTTGCAATTGCGGTACCATCCACGTGCATTACAGTTTGTGTTTTCATACGCACTTGCATTTCTGTTTCATTTCTGTTTCCTTTGGTGTTATTTTTACTGTTACTGTTACCATTTGCATTTACAATTGCGGTACCATGACCGTGTGCATAACGGTTTGCGTTTCTGTACTCGCTTGCATTTGCATTTCTCTTTCCTTTGGCGTTATTGTTGCTGTTACCATTACCATTTGCGTTGATAATTGCGGTTCTGTGACCATGCACGTTACGGTTTGCGTTTCTGTACTCGCCTCCATTCCCATTTCCATTTCTTTTTCCTTTGGCATTATTCTTCATGTTAACTTTACCATTTGCATTTATTGTTGTGGTACCATGGCTGTGCGCATAATGGTTTGCGTTTACGTGTGCACTCTCATTCGCGTTTCCATTTCTGTTCCCTTTCATGTTCTTTTTGCTGTGACACTTAACATTTCCATTTAAAATACCACTGCCATCACTGTTCATGATACCAATTGTGTTTTTGTACACACTTCAATGTCCGTTTGCTTCGCTGTTCGCTTTGGCGTCACTTTGCACTTGCATTTCTATTAACATTTCCTTTACCATTTATGTTTCCTTTCCCATGTGTGCCACTGTTGGCACTTCTGTTTGTGTTGCTGGTCCTGTTACTATGTCACAAGACATCACGTGGTGGGAGCACAGGGCCCGCTGCATTACTGTCACTATTTGTCATTGTCATTCTCAAAAAGAAGGGAAATTAGAGGCAAAAAGCCCCATTGACTGCAACAGTTAGGGTTGTTCCACGGTGACAAAAGTAAGGCAAATTCAGTGTTAGGGTTGAAACCCTCTTGAACCAGCCACCCTAACTAGCATGAGAAATTTGTGGGGTCGTCGGTCCTAACTATCACCCCATTCGCCTATACCACTGCTTTTTGCACATGTGATGGGGTGAGAGTTAGGGCCAGGACCCCAATGTGCACCCCGGATGCTGGTTGAGGGGTGGGTGGGGGGTCCAAGGGATTTTCAACCTTTCACTGAATTTCCTCACTGTTTGTCACTGTGAACAACCTAACTGATGCATTTTCTCTATTATATATATATATATATATATATATATATATATATATATATATATATATATTATAGTGGCATGGTAGTGCCACTATAGTTAGAGTTGAGGAGCCATTTCTATGTTAAACCCCAAACTTTGCACCTTAATAACTTTGCAACCGCTTGATGGATTTGCCTGAAATTTGGAATACAGAATCAAGAACCATAGGCCTTGGGATCTGCCAAGTTTCCTTCCAGTCAGATATACAGCTGTGGAGTTATTAAGCATGATCTGTGCCTACATTTATGCTTTTTCTGGAATTCTACGGTTGCACCTACAGGTCGTACAGTATGCGCAACCAGCCTGAAATCTTCAGGGAACGTGTGGCCAGGTTCCCCGATATGCCTTTCAAAGATTTCATGAAAAAATATTAAACGGTTCAAAAGTTATTCAAAAAACAGTTTCCCATTATAAGTCAATGGGAAAAGTTAACAAAAAGTTCGACAGTGTCGCAAATGCATTTTTACTTTCACAAATGGGCCTGTTACTTTCACAAATTGGCCATTTTGTTTTCAGTTGGTGATCAGAGAAATGGTTGGCATTTAAATTTGGGACCTTCTAGCAACCTAATTATTTTTGTATTCACCTAGTCAGACCCTGAGGATGCTTTCCATGTCTTTATTTTGTGGTAAAACACCCCAGAAATATGTTTTTCAAATTTCTGGAAAAATTGCGACAGTAGTTTTCCATCTGTGGGAAAGTGACAGCGATTCTTTGGCACTGCGCTGCAAAAGAACCGTTGGGAGTTTTGGGCTGAAATTTGGAGGGAACAGAGCCGACAACTCACAGATGTGGCTTTCAGTGTTGTATTGAAAAAATATTACACGCGGCAAAGTAACGGCACTCCAAAGTTGACAGTTTTTCCCATAGGATAACATTATGGCACTCAACGCATTACAGAAATCCTTTGGCACCCTGCTGCAAAATAACGGTTTGGTCTTTTTTCCTGAAATATGGAGGGAAGACAGCCAACAGCCCACAGATGTGCCTTTCTGTGGTTTGGTGAAAAAATATTACACGGTGGCAAAGTTACAGCACTTCAAAGTTGACAGTTTTTCCCATAGGATAACATTACGGCGCCCGATGCATTACAGAAATCCTTTGGATCCCTGCTGCAAAATAACGGATTGGTCTTTTTTCCTGAAATTTGGAGGGAAGACAGCCAACAGCCCACAGATGTGCCTTTCAGTGATTTGGTGAAAAAACATTACAGGGAGGCAAAGTTATGGCACTCTGAACTTTTTTTTCCCCCTAGGATAACATTATGGCGTTTGCCGCGACTTTCAGGGCCCGTATATCGGAAATGGTGCAAGATACAGACTTTTCGTCAGAAAAGTTCTTATAAATACCAAATTAGCCAGGACAGTTGTAAATAATATGACTTTTAAGTTTTTTTTCTACGTCGTACGGTTTCTGAGATATAACGTATTTAGCATTCCAAGTTCTCATTTTCTGCGCCGATACTCATTATTATGCATACATTATTTGTACTCACTGTCTTTCTCTATGAAGGTTTTGGGGAAAACCAGCCTGTGTGCTTACATTACTGTTACTGTTGCCCTTTCCGCTTGCGGTTCCATACCCGGTTCACTTACCATTGACGTCTGCGCCACTATGTGCGTTATCCTTTGCGTTTTCATTTGCGCTTGTGTTTCTGTTATTTTTTGCCATTTCTGTCTACAGTACTGTTTATCTTTCTGTTTCACTTTATGTCACCATGCCCATTGACATTTCTGTTTGCAGGCACCATGTTAGTATGTGACAACACATCACGTGGCAGACCGTTCCCATCTACGCCACCATGTGCGTTACCCTTTCTGTTCTCATTTGTGCTTGTGTTACCATGTGCGTCACTGTTAGCATTTCTGTTTGCGTTGCTGTCCCTGTTAGTATGCCATAAGACATCATGTGGCCTGCGACCCCGCCATCAGAGGCGGGAGGGAGCCGCCCTCCAGAGGCCCCCGTGACTCCCACCGCTGCATTACATTCACTATTTATCGCTATCATTCTCAAAAGAAGGGAAATTAGAGGAAAAAACTCCATTTAATGCATTAGTTAGGGTTGTTCCACATCGACAAAAGTGAGGAAATTAGCTGTTAGGGTTGAAAACCCCATGGACCGCCACCCCCCAACCGGCATTGGGGTGTGCATTGGGATTGTGGGGCTAAGCATTTTTCTGTTGAAAAGTCTGTATCTCACACCGTTTCAGAGATATGGGCCCTGAAAGGCACGGCGAATGCTGTCATGTTAACCTATGGGAAAAAAGAGAAGTTCGGAGTGCCATAACTTTGCCTTCCTGTAATATTTTTTCACCAGACCATCAAAAGGCACATCTATGGGATGTTGGCTTTCTTCCCTCCAAATTTCAGTCTAAAAGACCAAACCATTATTTTGCAGCAGGGCGGCAAAAATTCCTGTCATGAAGCGAATGCCGCAATGTTAGTCTATGGGAAAAAGTGTAACTTTGTATCCATGCGGTATTTTGTCACACCAAACCACCAAAAGGCACATCTGTGAGATGTTGGCTGCCTTCCTTCCAAATTTCAGCCCAAAAGACTAAACTGTTCATTTGCAGCAGGGTGGCAATGAATTCCTGTTATTTCGGGTATCGTGTCGCAAAGTAGTGTCATGATTTCCAAAAGCTTTCACACAGATTTGCAAAAGTGCTACGAGTGCGATGCTACTTTGTGACACTACTTTTTCCAAAAATCTTAAAAAACATATTTCTGGGGTGTTTTACCTCAAAATAAATACATGGCTAGCATCATCAGGGTCTGATTAGGTGAACACAGAAAGAATTTTGTCCCTAGAGAATCCCAATTTTAAATGGCAAGCATTTTTCTGATCACTAACTGAAAACAAAATGGCAGATTTGTGACACTACTATGGCCATTTGTGACTCTAAAAAGTGCATTTGCGACACTGTCGAACTTTTAGTTAACTTTTCCCATTGACTTATAACGGGAAATTGTTTTTTTAATAACTTTTGAACTGTTGCATATTCTGGCTGCATGTTCCATGAAGGTTTTAGACCATTCGCACAAACCGTGTGACCTGTAGGGATGAGCAAAGAATTCAAAAAAGCATAAGTGTGCGTGCACATCAAGCTTAATAACTCCGCAGCCATATATACAAACACAAAAGTTGGCAGATCCCAAGATGTATGGTTCTTAATTACGTATTCTAAATTTCTGGCAAATCAGTTGAATGGTTGCAAAGTTATTAAGGTGCAAAATTTTAGGTTTAACATGTAAATGGCTCCTCAACCCTAACTATGGTAGCACTACCGTGCTACCATTATATATATATACATATATACATCTGCTACTAGAATAAGAAGTCAAGTCTTTGAACATTCTTAGAAATTGTCCAGCAGCTAATATTTTGTTTGGCATCTCCCTGCAGTTGAAAGCAATGATTTGTTGTTGAACAGTTTAGTGGCTCCCCTGAAAGGGGGACGGTTTAGTGGCTGAAGCTGATGTTTGGCCTCTGCTGGTTGTGCTTCTACGACTGAGCAGTGGACAGCCTGAGTATATATGTTTTGTTTTTTTCATCCAGAGAAGTACCTAGCAAGGTTGTAGCCATACACCTATAACAGCCCATAGCCCCTAAGTATTTTTTGGTGCCAAAAATGCCTAGGGCTATACTGGACCTTCCCAAACTCAGCTTCCAAACCTGGTCCTTTTCCAGCATAAACCACCTTCTTTCTGCTGTTTTTTTTTTAAACTTACCTTTCCACAGAAGTCCTTAATATTCACTTGCAGCTGGTCTCAATTCACACCTGAAACCTTCACTCTCTCCCTACTTACCAAATGACCCTTTTACTTGTGCTATAGTAATTATCAATAAAGTTAATCACTTTGTACTAATTAACTCCAAATATCTATCAGTAGCAAAACAGCCCACCAGCCAATGAATTAATTAACTCAGAAAATTACCAAACCTGATGTGATTCTTAGAGAAAATCTCTTAGAACAAAATTTGTGATCTCCCTGACCTGGGCAGGCCCTTAAATACCCCCATTGCTCTCCGCCCTCTCTCCTGCCTCAGCCAATCCCAGCCTCCCACCTCACTCCTGTTCTGACCTCACAAAACCCTCCCCATTTGTGACCTCACTATAACCTCCCCTGACCCCCCCCTTTGCTTACTCTTTCCTTGCCAATCAACCTATCTGTGGCCCTCCACACACACTTGGTCTGGGCCTGAGGACAATGGGGTCTGCCCTTTTAAGTGGGCAGGCCTCTTTCTTGTAGCTCAGATTGATATAACTGTCAAAACTGCATTTAAAAGACACAGTTGAGTCTTTCAGTAGGGGGTGGTAAAGCTGTTGATCCCTAAGTTGGTGTTTTACTTCTATTTCATAGTTACTGAAATTCATAACTACTACACTATCCACCCTTGTCAGTTGATTTTATAGTGATCCTTGTGTTGTTTTCCAGGGCATTAAGTGCTTTAAAGAAGCAGTCTGATTAGTATATCCTTTTTGGACATCTGTATTATTAAGATTAATTCCAAAGGTATTGATATTGACTTGTAAAGAAACCTATGGACAGGAATGTTGCACTTCTTGTCAGCTCATCCCACCCCACCAAACCATAAAAAAACATTCCAACTGATCAATTTATTAGGGTCATGCAGACCTGTAGCACACAGGAGGCATTTAGCCACAATGCTGAAATACTGTCATAGAATCTTTAAGCTAGGGGGTATAGCACTACTTATGTTGTAACAGCAAAATTTCAGAGCTGGCAATTCCAACAGAGAAACACTTTTAGGTGGAAGGAATTATCAAATCAACCATCATATTACTTTAATTGTGTTACAATCTTTTGTACTCATGCGTAAGAACAGAAAACATTTTGAAAAAGAATCATTCAGCTTTACAAATACAACAAAAAT
This sequence comes from Neoceratodus forsteri, assembly GCA_016271365.2. Classification (NCBI taxonomy): domain Eukaryota; kingdom Metazoa; phylum Chordata; order Ceratodontiformes; family Ceratodontidae; genus Neoceratodus; species Neoceratodus forsteri. The sequence goes on along the minus strand of CM028136.1, from coordinate 116,955,478 downwards.
TACAGAATTTTGTAACTCAATATCCCCGTATGGTGTTCAGACACCCGGGCAATATCAGAACTCATGTGACCCACGGTCTCCAACCTATTCCTACGCAAAACACTTGGTTACCTACAGTATGTTACCTGCAGGGTGCAGCAAATGTGCATGATGTAAAGTAATTAATTATACTAACATTTTTGTAAGATCACTTATGGAGAAGTATTGATCATACGCAAGTTTATTAACTGCAATACAACAGAATGTTGTTTGTCTTGTCGATTGCACATGTGGAGTATGCTACATAGGCAAACTAAAAGAAAGTTTAAGAAAAGAGTCAAGATCACAATAAGACCACTAGAATCAGAATTTATATCATGGCAACTGTGGCACTTACCTATTGCCCTAGGGTAACTGGTTGCCACAAATTGACATTTATGGGAATTGAAAAAGTTTCCATGGGACACCATGGTGGAAATATTGATGCCATATTGGCATGGCATGAAGATTTTTTGATTTTTAAGCTAAAGGCTACAGCCATCCCCCCCCCCCAAGTTCAAATGATCGAGTACAAGTTACACCTTGAAATTAAGCATTCGACTTTCATAATGTAATGTAAATGTAGCAATATATTACCTTGTTTTATGTTTGGTCTATACTGTGATAGCTTTGTGTATAATTTGAAATGTTAGTAGTGATTCATGGTGTTTACCTGAATTTACATATAGTTTACAGAACTTTAATCTAAACTATGCATATCTTGCATGTCTTACACATATGCAGAAGAAGTAAACAATACTTTTTCCATGTCTTATCAGTTTGAAAAATGAATTCAGTGGTATGTTTTTATTTCTGTAATATTTTCTGTTGTTTCTACATTGCTTGATTGCATTTTCATATGGTTAAGCACTGCCAAGTTTGTTTCATGTGACATTTAATGTGTGTATATCTCATTAAGAAAGTCACCTATGAAAGTGAACACCTGAACTAACATGGCAGCTCCTTGAAAAAGCATACAGGTGTAAAATGTTAGAGCAGATTGTCTGCACAGTTGTTCCTGTGTTTTGCTGCACTGTCGGAGATAATAAAAAGGCAAGCAGTTAGCATAACCATAATCTCTAGACAGTGTATGGTCAGTATCCCAAAAACTAACATGAACTTTCCAAGGAAGCTTTTGCAGCACACAGATACATACATAAAGAGAATTTAAAATAATATTTGCTAAGGAGATTCATTGCTTCAAATTGTTTGCCAGTATCACATTCGAAATGTCTTTCCATTCCTTGTATTGCCAGTTTCAGTCAATAAAGAAAGACATGTCCCAAGACTCCAAGGAAAGAACAATGTTTGGAGAAACAGTTAAAATGTGATCTAATGCTGTTTCCATGGACAATCATTCTTTGATGGTGGGTGTATTGTCAGAATTGAAAACAAAACCTCTCTGAGGCATAGCAACTTCAGGACATAATTCTTCCAATGGCAAATAAAGTTAGTGGAAGACAAATCAAGATTTTTTATAACAAAAAGAAATGAAAGGACATGACCTTTAGGAGGTACTGAGACTCCTCATTAAAGTAGAGATCCATGAAGTTCACCTGCAACAGGATGGTTATACATAAGTTAAGCATTAAGGCATGCCAGAGGTGCATTTATTCTTTGTTAATCTAACCCTAAAGATCATGAAACATCAGGTGCAGTGGGAAGAAGGGGGATGTGGGTTCTAAGTGGATTGGGGACAAGGGGTTATGCAAGCAATAATATACAACAGGGTGGGGGTGCTGGGCTACACCCACCCACCCTGCAGAGGTTGACCTTTCAGCCCCGGGACAGGTGGGTTAAGCCCAACACCACTGACCCTGTGGTGTATTATTACACTTAGAAAAAATGTTGTTTAGTTGTTTTTTTTTTTATTTTCAAACATCTTTATTTTTTCTCTCAACATCCAGTGATCAAAGCACTGTGATAAACATTGGGTAATACAGTCCATTCAACCATATTGTGTTCAAATAACAACATATACATTAACCAGAAGCATTGCAACATATATCCTGACCAGGGCTTTGCCTCTTGGAGATGCAACACTGACCTACAGAATGTAGGAAAAATTTCTCACTGAAGAACAATATTTACCACGAATAGCTATAAACGTGCTCAGATTTTGCTACAGGACTCTCACTGCACCAAACACCCTTTTCCTCCAACTAAAAGATATCCACCTAGTATATATCTGAGGGGAGGCATAGTGAGGTGACACAGATGCTCCGAAAGCTTTATGCCAAGCAAGGGGAGCAGGGTCTCACCCCTCATGGCCTCCTGTGTGGATGCTTTTGGTAGGCGGGCCACGTCAGGGATTTTCAAGTATTCTGGTAGGAAAGATGCTGACAGGATCATGCAGTATGGTGAAGTTAGATACTTAATCCACACATAAATAAATTCTGTAAGTTTACCCTTAGTGGTGGAGTGGACTGTCTCATAACTGGCTATCTTGTCCAGATCCATCAGCCATTCTTGTACCGGGGGGGGTCTTGTTCCTTTCAGTGTCACAGTATCAATCTTTTTGATGTAACTAGTACCACCTCTAGCGATTTATCCCTTCTTCCCTGCATATGTACACCAGCATATCCTGTGGGTCCAAGCTATGCCCAGTATGGTCAGTGCAAGGAAGAAAGCCTGCTTGTATGCAGTAATCTCCCTACAAATGTGTTGGACCCTATACCAATATGGTTTTAGTTTAAGGCAAGGCCATAGGTGGGCTTTTTTGTAAATGAAAATATTCAAAGATTTTAAAACAATGTAAAAAATCAATAAAAAAGAATAATGAAAACATTTTGTTGTAAAATGGTCCTTTCACTGTAAAATTTGCCAGTAGAGGTTGTTGCTGTTTCTGAGATCTTTTTTTAATTTTCTTAGAACCACACAGCCACTCTCCCCAACCCAAGTAGTGGCGAGGTGTGAAGAATTATTTTTCTTTTCAAAATTGTAGTAGGTGTGAGAGACGCATTTTATGACTCATGCAATGAGCATTCAGGAGTGTCAGCTAAGGCAGTATTTTTAGTACCTCAGTCTGACAGTTATAGGAGTAATCGGAAGACAGGAATAGCACAGTTACTGTTAGAGGTGGCACGACAGTCCGGCAGTAGTGGTAAATTGGTGATTATGTAGCAAAAAGCCAGCCTGCTGGTGCAGTGATAGCGCTATCACTTGTAATGTTGACAACAGTTGGAGTCAAGGATTAGGGCGGGAGGATGCCAGCATGCCCTGATGCGCCATGCATACACAAGCATTCACTTGAACCAGAAGCTCATCTTGGCATCCTAGGAGCAGAAGAGGAGTGGAAAAACATCTCCAACTGCTGCAGGAGGACATCCACTCTTCAACACAGGACCCCACACCACCAAACAGTGTTCTTTTACCTGTGTACAAACCAAGTCTCTGTCAGGGGTTCCATGTGATAACGGCAATAGCTGAAAGGTGATCACCATTTGGGTGAGTGTACATCACCAAAAATCAATTTTGGCAATGTACATTCATGGTGAACATCAAGAGGGTACTGGAAACTTAGGTTTTCATTTTGTATGTGGGGGGCTGTGCCTCCCACCCCCTCCATTAAAGGATTCTCAACTCCAGGGGGATGCATGTTGGGGGAGTGCAAAAGTAAAAAAAAAAAAATACCCCTATCCAGCACAAAATCCATGAGCATGCACAGAACTAAACCCAGCACCCTCCCAACCCCAGCCTGCCACCAACCCACCATGTCACAACCTACACCCCACAAACCCTCCCTCCTCTTCCACTGGTCACACAGCATGGTCCCTCCAAACCCCCCCTGCGTGCATGTATACATAGTACCATCCTGTTGCTATATTTCCTGAACCCCCTATCCGGTCACCCTCCCTGCTAGGTAGACCTGTGCACAGGTGCCATGATTGAGTTGCCCTTTTTGAAAGTGCTGTATCACAGTTGCCATCATCACAGTCTACCCTGTCAGGGGTAGGGTCTCTCAGGTGCCCCCACCCTAGGGAGGAAGCCAAGGTGTAAGGAAGAGAGATAAGTCCTGGAGAAGGTGGGTTATGAGGCTGGGTGAGTGTGGTTTGGTGCAATGGTGGCCGGTCAGATTATGGTAAATAAAACACACTAAATATGATTATGTGGCAAAGAAAGAAAGGAAAAAAGATTGGTATGTCTGTGGGTTTTGTAGAGCTCAGCAGAGAATACTTTATTCATTTTTTTTTATTTTAGTGGCGAAAGGAAGGGGCAATATGGCGTGCAAGGGAAGTGAGAAGGAAAAAAATGGCTTCTATTTACTTTTGAAATGTCTGCCCTGAGTACAGTGATTCATTGTGTAAACAGGCTGGCATTGTAACTCTTTTTCCTGGTCTTTGCTTATAAATGTGCGTCAGGGTATGGGGCAGGCTAATTAGAGACAAGGATTTTTCCTACCAGTTTTCTACATTTTTTTAAAGTGGGGGGTGTGTGTGCTCAGTGTGTTTAGGGAAAGATTTTATTTCCTATTGTGACTGTAGGAGAGGGGTCTTGGGTGCTACAACAGAGTGGGGAAGAGCTTGCATTATGTTTATTTTGTTATTACAGGTATCCATTCAAAAGGCCCATTGCATTGGCCAGCAGGTCCTGGGGTTGAATTTAAGTTAAACGCAGCCTGTGAAGAGCACTTTGCCACTTTGCAAAGACTTTTGGGCAAAGTGTCAGATTTTCTTTTACTTCATCTGACCTGTATAAAGGAAGATGTTTTACACGTTTCCACATCTTTGCTGGCAAATATTTAATTCCCAACATCCCTAGATCCTAAGTTACAACATATGTTCAGAAGTTTGTGATGTAGAGATGTTCTTCACACTGTGAGGTGCATGAAAAATTTTAGACAGAGGAACAAATTCACTCAAAAGAAACCATCTGGAAACTCCTGAAGCTTAAATGCTTGTTACTGTATTTGAACAGTATCATTGAACAGCAAATATAAATGCATGTGGCTAAATGTATTATGCACTGACATTAAAAGATGTGTTTTGAACATTTATGACTTTTTAAAAATAAATTAATTAAACACATAGGGCACAATTTTCAAAGCCCTGTGAATGTTGCAAGCCCTTGGTGTGCTGATTGTTTAGCACATGAAGACTGCTGCATTCTCCTGGACCATGATCAGGATTTTCAATCCTGGCCCCAGGGGAAGAGTACACAATGGGGGGTGAGATACTAACAACAACAAAAATGGAAAGGGACCTGGGGTAGTCATATCAGATTACTTAAAGGTGGGCAAGCAATGTGAGATGACAGTAAGGAGGGCTGGGGGGATACTGGGATGCATAGGGAGAGGCATCACCAGTAGAAAACAGGAAGTTGTTATCCCTCTGTACAGACAGCTGGTGAGACCCCATCTGGAGTACTATGTGCAGTTCTGGAGACCCAGTCTCCACAAGGACATAGACAGGATGGAAGCTGTCCAGAGGAGGGCAACTAAAGTGGTGCAGGGTCTGCACCAGAAGACATATGAAGAGAGACTAAAGGAGCTTAATATGTATAGCTTTGAGGAAAGGAGGGAGTGGGGACATGATAGAAACTTTCAAGTACCTCAAGGGAATCAACAAAGTCCAAGAGGGTAGCATCTTTCAAAAATGAGGTGTGCAAGAACAAGGGGGCACAATCTGAAGATGGGGGGGTGGCTCAGAGGTAATGTAAGGAAGTATTTTTTCACAGAGAGGGTTGTGGATGCATGGAACTGCCTTTCAGAGGAGGTTGTGGAGTCAAAAACAGTGGTTGAATTCAAGCATGCATGGGACAGTCATAAGGCAATTCTAGTGGGTGGGGGTAGAAAGAAGTAGGCTGTTGGTTAACTAGGATCTGCAGCTTATCCATTAGGTAGGGAAATGGGCAGACAGGGTGGGCCAAGTGGTCCTTATCTGCCATCAGATTCTATGTTTCTATGTTAAATGCCACAACTTAGACCAGCTTTTCCCTGGTTTAACGTGTGCCATTTGGGGACCCTTTTTAAGGGGATTGTCCAAATCTTTCCAAAAACTGCCATAAATTGAGGAAACTGTTGCAACTGCACCTGAGGTACTAAAAGCGAGTGCTGTTTCATCAAAGGAGTCTGGCGCAGCTGCACCAAAAAACAGGGTTGACACAGGGCTTGATGCAAACCCTGCATTACCCTTTAAAAATCGAGCCCATAGAGTCAGATTTTTCAAACCTAATCAGTCCACCCATATTTTCAGAGCTGACTTCCATCAACATTGTTAGGCCATCTATTATATATCCTAACAGTCTGGATTGAAACTCGGGAGCTTGCACAAAACAAATGATGTAAGTACCAATTATTTGAGACACAACATTTTCATGATGCATTCACCATTTATTAGACTCAAGTTGTGATAACTGTTACAGAGTTTTAGACCTTTAAAAAAAGGGCTCCTGGATTTGGATGCACTTAGGTGGACACTTACTCTGTCAGAAAAACATATGTGCATCCACAGTTGCCCCTTTTGAAAATCCCCATACTGTTAATGATACTGTATTTACTTTTCTCCTTGTGCAGTATGGTACATGCTTCACATACTGTCCTTGCAACTCTATTCTTACTCTAAACATATCAACTTGTACTCACCCAGGTCATAACTTAAAATAGGCATTTTATGTCTAGTGTACCTACCCAGTTAGCAAAATCATAATGTTAAATACATGAATTAAATTAATTAATTAATAAATGAATAAATAAATAAAACACCATGCAGTACCATTGGAGTACTCAGAACAAGCATGCTCTTCCCTTTCCAACTCTGTAATTCTCATTTGCCGACTTCATCAACAAAGTTTCTTTAGTTAAGAGGCCTACAAAATTTGCTTCATGGTCATAAAAGTCTTTCTGGCCAGTCACAGACCCTGATTTCCATAATTTCATTTTATAATGGGGATTTTTATACCAAACTTTTGATGCATCTTCACTATGCTGCACCTACTGTATTTCTAATTTCAGAGAAAAAAAGAGAGGACACATACATTCAGACAACATATCAACTGCTTTGAAGGGATTCAACTTGGATCTATTAGATTTAACTGATATGCTACTGGCATAAGCGTATATTGTCTTCCATTTCTGTAAGTGATAGTTTACTGCAGAGACCTTGAAGGCTTCAAGCAAGTTTAACTCTTCCATGTGAGGCTGTGAGTAGCATCTGTCCCCTTTAAGACATTGAAAAATGTTACGCCATCTTCAAGGAAAGGCAAATTTTATTTACATGGTGCTCTTTCCAACAGCTCAGAGCACCTCACAAACAGTAATAAAGACAGGTTTCAATTCAAAGGTATAAAAAATATGCAAAAAAATACATTAAAATATAAGCAAGACTGTAACAAATAAAATAATCTAAAATTAATTAATAATCAGGATAGGCCTGTGTAAATAAACATGTTTTTAACCAGTGTTTAAAAGTATCCACAGTGGGGAAAGAATGTACTGATTCTGAGAGAGAGTTCTACAATAAAGGGGCTGCAACTCCAGAGGCCATATCCCAAGACTGTTTTAAATGGGAACGGGGAATCAGAAATAAACCCACATCTGTGGATCAGAGTGGGCTAGAGGGAGTGTAAGACTTCAGAAGATTTTTCAGATAGCTTGGTCCCAGTTCTTGTAGGCCTTGAATGTTATAAAGTAAATCTTGAAGATGGTGCACCAACAAACAGGAAGCTAATGCGGAGTCCACTACAACAGTGTGATGTGGTCACTGCGAGGAGTTCCTGCCACCAACCTGGCTGTGGCATTCTGGACCAACTGCACTTGGCACACCAAACTTCCAGATAGCCTTACATATAAAACATTGCAGTATTCCAATTGGTAGGTGACAAAGGCATGGACTAGCATCTCAATGTCAGCTGGCACTAAATATGGTTTAATTCAGGCAATGTTACGAAGATAGTAAAACCCATTCCTGACTACCACCGACACTTGTTTTTCAAATATCAGCCTGCAGTCAAGAATGATGCCCAAATCCTTCACTGCATCCATTGCTCAAAGATTGTGACCATTTAATGATGGAAATGAAAGGTCACCACTTGTCATTGCCAACCCAAGCCACTCTGGTTCAATGACCCTCACCTCCATCTTCCCTAGGTTGAGATGAAGCCAGTTAAAGGCCATCTAGTCATTGATTTCTTGAAGACAACATCCGAGCACTGACACCACATTCACCTGATCAGGGGTGCAAGACAGACAGAGCTAAGTATTGTCTGCATAGCAGTGAATCTCAATCAAATGCTGCCTTATGATCTCACCCAAGGGCAACATGTACATGGTGAAAAACATGGGTGCTGGAATCAAACCTTGAGGATCACCCCAGGTTTAGAGATGGCATTATCCAAGGCCACCTGCTGAGATAGACCAGTGATGTTGGACTCAAACCAGCACAAAACTGTATTAGTGAGTCCCACATAGTTCCTCAGGTGATCCAGCAAAACACCAGGATCCACCGTGTCAAAAGCCAATGACAGATCTAATAGGACAAAGATGGAACACAATCCCTGATCCTTTGCCATGAGGAGATTATGCAACATCCTAACCAAGGCAGTCTCAGTGCTATGACAAGGCCTTTATCCTGACTGGAAAGGCTCATAGATGTTAAGTAACTCCAGATGAGCCTTCAGCTACATCACCACAATGTTCTCAATAATCTTTCAGAAAAAGGGAAGATTTGAGATGGGCCTGTAGTTTGCCAGGACAATGGGATCCTGAGATTTGTTTTTAGGCGGGGCCTCACCACAGTGCTTTTTAGGGCCATTGGGAAGACCCTTTCCCCTCAAAGAACACCCATTAATCCTAGCATACACCAGTCCTAGACAATCAAGGCTACCAGTAAGGAGCCAAGCTGATACAGGATCATATGACGATAATGTAGAATGCAATCCAAAGATCATTTGGACTACCTCATCTTCTACAACTGGAACAGACTTAACCCAGGTTGGTAGATTGTCATTGCCCATCCTTTCATGGATACCAATGTCCCATGACAGGCCACTTGCAGTGTTCTCCCCCCATATTGAGGACACCTTGTCAAGCAAGAAACAACCAAACTCTTTGCAATTCTCTTCTGAAAAAGCTTTAATGAATTGCAGACAGACTGGATTAATCAGTCTGTCTATGGTGCAAAAGAGCTGAGCTGGCCTATTCTTGCTTGCTGCAATCATCCTTGAAAGGAACTCTGTCTTTTTCAGGGTGATTGCTCTCTGATAATCACTGTAGTGATTTTTTAGAGCCAATTTGTCGTCAACAGGGTGAGATCTCCTCCAAGAATGCTCCAACCTCCATCCCTTAGTCTTCAACCATCTCAGCTACTCACAGTACCATGGGGAACTGCGACAGAAGGTCAGGGGATGGATGCAGACACCTGCCACAGAGTCCAAGGCAGCAGTGAGAGTCATATTATAGCCCTCCATGGCCTTCTCGGCTCCCTCAGTGCAAGCTGTCCTCATACATGAGACATCCAGCACTGCCTGGAGTGTGCAAGGTTCCAAATTTTGTGAAGGGTGGTACCAGACTGGCTCCACAGAGGAGGTATTTAAATGGGGAACCCCACAATGTAAGGACACTGCATGATGATTCAACCAGCTAGCCAGAGCAACCTTGACTGCACTGATGTCAAACCCCAATGTGAAGATCAGGTCAGGAGTGTGGCCATTGTGGTGAATCCAAGGTCCAAGGAGCTGATTTTATGATACTATACCATTTCATAACATCAACAATTACAGTATACTAATTTGACCATATCCCTCAAAAAATAAAACAACTTACAGTTGGCATGGTTAGGATATGCATTTTATAATGTTTCCCCCCATAAAATGGAATTTAGGAACATTTCCAGGTTTTTTTATTAAAGGCATTTTCATAAAAGCAGGCTATTTGACTCGTCAGGCTTCATCCGTTTCTATTTTTGCTGGTTGTCCTTCCTTAAAGTCCCAATCCTCTTCTTGTGACATCAGAATACTTTTTGTTGCAATATGCTGTGCTGTCAGAAGAACAGGAGTATGATTTCATAACAGGAATAAGTAACTTGAACAAATTATGTCTAAAGGGAAACTATCCTGTTTTAATGGAAATATCTTCAGTAGAGATGGGGATATCTAGAAGTGTGTGAAGTTAGCCAACTCTGCATCATGGAGAAATCTGTGAATTTACTCAAATTTGTGAATTTAATTCACCCTATGAATTTATAGTTTGCAATGTAGTGCTAAATTCTCGAATGGCAGTGTTGATAAATTTGCAAAGTTTGCAATATCTCATGAGATTTTTTTAAAATGTATTTATTTATTTGGTAATTCGGATACAACCTTTGAGTATACACTCTTTTGCAAAGGTTCCACATTAGGATGTAGAACAGCAGAGACATAACAAAAACTTGACTGTTAACACAAAACATAAGATTGCTTTGTAATACAGAAAATAGATAAATAATACATTTGAGTAACCTAGACAACTGAAATTAAACAGAGGGAGGAGATTCCCAATTTGCAATGTACAGCATAGCTGCACCAGAGGGGCCTGTTAAGGTAGGGTATCAGAAAGGCTAGGAGATAGAGAGGGGGGGGAGAGTGCGAACGAGGTTTCCTAATTAGCAATATATGGCATAGCTGCCCCAGGGGGACCTGTCAAGGTAGATTATCGAAAGGGTAGAAGAAAGAAAGGGGGGAAGTGTGAACAAGAGGCAGATTAGAGAGAGAGAGAGAGAGAGAGAGAGAGGAGGAGAGAGGGGAAGGAAAGAAAGAGTTGGGAGAAGGAGAATATTTAGGGAGAGGGTGAAAAGGGGTGTTGGGTGAGTATGAAGGGGTTGGAGTTGGAGGGAGCTGGGGCGGTGGCAGGGGATGGCAGGTGGGGGTCCAGGGTAGTTAAAACAGGAGAAAAGCTCAGACAGATAAGGGGGGTATCCAGGTTGAGGATACAGACTCAGGTAAGGGAGTCAGAGGTGTTTAAGAGGGGGTATCCAGGTTGAAGATATGGATTCAGGTAAGGCATTGGAGGTCATATGGTACTGACATTAGCTGTACTGTATGCTATCTGTTGGCTGTGTTTAGTACAGTCTTATGAAGAGAGAGTTGGAGTTAAGTCTGTCCCTGAATTTCTGAGCCCAAAAGTCTTTTTAAAGTGCTTTAAACATATAGGGTTTGTTTCCCAAAGAATGCTTAAATCAGTGCAAGCTGTGGCAAACTGCAGCTTGTGATGAAGCCCGGTGCACCAGGGATTCTGCACCAGATTCTGGTATGAGGGGCCCGGCATCTAAATCCTCAAACTTTCGGCAATCTCTCCCATGCAACAAACACAAGGTGCATGGAAAGGGTTTGCCGCAGACTACATGCGGCAAAGGATAGCAGTCCCCCCGTCCCCAGTCCCTTGATAAAAAAATGTATTACCATCCCTGGTAGTCTTGTGGCCCCCCTACCTGATCCCTGCTGTCACCTTTAATGATAATTAATAACCCCTACTTTCCTGGTAGTCAGGAATATTGCCCCACAGAATAGTTCATGAAATTTGTGCATTTTGAAAATATTCTACAGATGCGAAATGTAAAATTACACCCATGGAATGTGGAATTTTACCCACAAATGGCAGAATTTTGCCCGGGAGTGGCACAATTCTGCTGTTCATGGGTGAAATTCTCCATTCTGCAAGTAATGTTTTGCATTTCGCTGGCAGAATTTAGCACTTCACACCCACAGAATATTTTACAAAATGCTCTAATTTTGAGAAATATTTTGCCGAGTGAAATTTGTGGACTTCACTACTCTCTAAACACAGCCTGTTCTTGCACATGGTACTTTTAACTGTTTATTGCATGATAGCAGAATATTAAACCTTGGGTTTAGTGTGATCCCACATGCTAAAGATAATTGTGGAGAACTTATGACCTTACAGAGTAATAATGAGTTGCCCCCATTGTCTTCTTTCCTCTAGCAAGAGAATGCCATTCACATATTATCTCTCAGTGTATGTTTCATGTTTTAAGTGAAAGATTAGTTTAGTAATTTTTTGTCTCCGTTTAAGTATGAATACCAAAATGGAGAGTAGTAATCTAGTTGTGGTCTGACATAGTTTATATACAAAGACAATACACATTACTCAGTCCTGCACACAAATGAGCGCTTTATAATTGTAATCATTATATTAGCTTTCTTTGCAACTATTTTACAATGGTCAGAATGTGTTAATTTATTGTTTACAATAATCACAATGTCTCTTTCAGACTCTGAGGTTGGTATTAGTTTGTTTTGAGAACACCTTTTCTTCTCCAATTAAGAACATGGTCTTTTGGACCTTATTTCCCTGTTGGTAAGTAAGTCAGTTTGCTTTCTTCATTTTGGGAGATCCTTGTGTCATTCCTGGATACCAAACTATCTACTTTTCATTTCAAGATGTGATGTTATGCTTAAATCTGGCTACATGGACTATAACTCTTTACACAGTGTTGAGCACATGCACTTTGGTGCTCCATTTTTGGTTCTTTGCAATTTGCACTTACTGATTTTGCATTATTGATTTTTTGCAGTTTTTAACATTTTATATGTTAATAAATTATTTGTTGTTGATACAGTCCCTTGAAGTGGTGCTTACCTTACTCACTCTTTGTGTGTGTTTTTTTGCAGTTGGTATTAGTGTATTATTTAGGTAATAAGAATAATGTGGGTTGTTTTTTTGGAAATGCATGATGGCACATTTACATGCATTAAATGTCATTCCATTTGAGATTGCCCATTGTTCAAGTGTTAAGAGGTCATTTACAATATGCAAATGTTTGAGAAGAAATTTACCTTTCTGCCTAATTTGATGCCATCAGTGAGTTTACTAATTTTGCAGTCCATATTTTTGTGCATGTCACTTATGAAAATACCAAACAGCATAGGGACCAGCACCAAGCTCTGTGGAACCCTGTTAGTGACAGAACCCTCCTCTGATAAAGGGCCATTTATTCTGACCTGCTGTTTCCTGAGGGTTAACCAGTATTTTATCCATCTGACTAATTACGATGAAAAAACAATATTTATTAATTTAAAAATAAGTGTGTTATGTGGTACAGCATCAAAGACCTTGCTGATGTCTAGTAAAATGACATCATATGGTATGTTAAAGTTTAAACTGGAACTGACATTTTCATAAATGTTCACCAAGTTTGTAGTTGTTGAGTGATGTTTTTTGAAGCCATGTTGGCACTGGTCATGCAGTCCAAGTTGATTTATTTCTAGCTTCCCGATGTCAGCTGAAATAAAGAAAAAACATCCCTTGATTTTTTTTTACCTTCAAAAAAGAAAATGGCCCCTTGCCAATGTGATCCCCCACCCCAACCTCCCACTCAGCACCCACCATCACACACTTATCCTACACGCTACATACACGCTCACTCACCTGAACATGTCTCATGGCAGAGATCTACTCTCTGACTGAAGACAAGTCTTGCTGCTGGAACTGCCGACAGCAGTATGAGAAACTAAGGTAGCAGCAGTTCAATGTATTTCAATGGGATTTTGAAGTTTTTTATTTTTACCTTTGTTTTACCAGGAGAGACACACTAAGCTGAAAGCTTGTTTACAGATGAGATCTGGGAGCACAAGGAAGTTAAGTGATTTGCTCAGGGTCACACAGTGTACAAGTGGGGGCTGTGGCATTCAAACCCAGGTCTCCAGGTTTGCAGCTCAGAGCTTTAACCCATTGAACTATACTGCCTCCTACTTTGATGAATAACTTTGTCATATTTGTATTTTTTGGCCCCAAATGTTGCACATGGCCTTTTTGGGACCCAGCTCATGATCAGTGGTGGTGGAATTATGGAAATAAGGCCTGAGAAGTAATTTTGTGATTTTGTTGGAAAATCACCTTTTAGATGGGATTTGAAAATTTTCACCACCATTGTTCAAAAGGTAGGATCATTAGAAGGTTATGTTGAAAATGTGGGGTCAAAATATATAAAAATTACAAAGTTGTAAGCACACATTGAATGTTGTCTGCCCTAACTCACAACATTGGTAATTTTAAATATGTCAGCCCGAAAGTTTCAAAATAACCAATTTTCACACTACCTCATGAACATGACAGCTATCACATTTCAAATTTGGCCAAAATGTGTTTTCACATCTATGGTGCAGAATGATGTTTTGGTGTCGAAGAATCACATTTCAGTAGGGATTTGAAAACTTTCACCTACAGGATTCATGAGGTGAGGCAATAAGAAGGCTATTCTGAAACTGTGGTCTACAAATATGGTAAAACATCCAGATTATGATGCAACATTTCAGTACTTCAACATTCATTCATAAGTTTGCACATTTTCAATATTTTCACTCCAAACATTCAACATACCCATTTTCCAGACCACCTCATAAACATGACAGATGTCATTTTTTTTAAATCCTGGATGAGATGTCTTTTTGCACTTGTGGTGCAAAATTACATTTTGGCCAATATACTTCAAATGCTGGATCATGTTTATAAAGGCAGTCATAAAATGACTATCTTGAAAATTTGGGGTTGACATTAATGAAACACTAAATGTGCCAAGACTGAATGTGTAAAGGGTGAATTTGTACTGAATGTGTGAAAAGTGAATGTGTGAAAAGTGCATGTGTACTGAATGTGTGAAAAGTGAATGTGTAAAGAGTGGCTGTGCCAGGCCCTGCACTTCTGTAGGTGGAAAGAGTCTTCCCACAGCACACAGCACAATGTTTCCTGCGTACCTGCATCTTTTCACACATCAATGACATCTTCAGCTTCCCTTGGGTCTGAAGCAGCCTCTCACTTTTTTTGGCTGCTTCAATACTATCATTTTGCAGCCATATTGGCTCTGACCAGAATTTGTTCTTCACAGGTGACAGGTGTGGTATGACCTGGAGTGGACAATAGGTATACTTACGGCCTGTGTGGTCTGATTCCCAGGTTCAGTTTCAGTTTATTTATTTAAGAAAATGCTTATAGTCCAATGGACTCTTACATTTTAAAAGCAATGAAATAACATCATACAAAATGCACATAACATTTCATTTCTTACACAAAATCAAATACAAAAATAGCAACAATATCAAAGCATTGCATTTATTCTAAACTGTTTCCTATATAGAGACTTAGCAGCAGATATAAATTTAACAATGGAATATAGTACCACAACATCCGTTGAATTTAGCAGCTTTAAAGGGAAACTCCAGGCAACAATGTTAAGCAATGTTGTGCTACCTGGTGCATTCGGGTCTCTGTTTGTGGTAGTTTCCTGTCATAGGGCCAGGTATTCATTTAAAAAAACTCATGCTTGTAGACCTCCTTCCATTTAACCTGTTTTCCACCATTTGGCATGGCAGTACTAACACTTGCCATGTTGAGAAAGTATTCATTGTGAGTGGGCGTGTTCCAGTAGTGTCACACACTTCCAAGCCAAACTGCTGTGACCCTTGCTGTCCTATGTAACTCGGCCTGCTGTGCCCTGTAAACTACTTATTTTTTTTTGCAAATGTGAAAGTGCACTGCTCCATATATTACATCCCTTCAGTGCCCTGAATGTCCCTTGTGCAGTTGCTAACTTGAAAATTATGCTTATTACTTACTTTTGGAGTTGCTAGCCTTTCAAGTAGATGTGTGCATTCCCAAGTGTTTCTTCAGTGAGGCACCATTGCGTTCAGACATGAGAGTTCACACAGGCTTGAGAGGGCAAGAGACATGTGAACATAGTGAGCATAATGGCACCTGTCTGAAGAAACATTCAGGATGCACAACTCTACTTGAAAGGCTAGTGGTTCCAAAAGTAAGTTCCTGTTTATTGAACAATTGAATATTGGCTTCTTTGAATGATTGTGTTATATCTTGAATTATTTAAAAATTGTTGAATAATTTTGTTAGAATTGGTATTAATGGTGTTTTGTAGTGTTAATAAAATTTCAATACAATTCCATCAGGTCCAGGAGCTTTTCCACTTGACAGTATTTCTATTGCTGTTTCTACTTCACTTTGTGTAGTCAGGCTATTTAACATTTGTTTTCATTCTAATGGTGATGTTCTTGTTTGTTTTGTCTCTAACATTTTTTTTGTTCAATCTGTTCCTTTTATTTTTTGTGAAGTATACTGTATAATGCTTTTATAGCAATGGGGTAGGCATCATGAGCACTTTCCTTTTGCACTAGCACTTTAGATATCCCATTATGAGCCTTTGGGGGGTTGTTTTTCATCAAGCTTCATATTGTACTGTCTTTTTAAATCAGTCTTTTAAATAGCTTGCCATACCAACCCTCGTCAGCCTTGAGAAAGTGCTGTTGTACAAAAACATTTGGCTCTGCATGAGACTTGCTTCTTTATGAGGAGGGGTCTTTTTTCTCTGGTTTGGTGGTCATTTTTTCCTTTTATATTTTTTACCATGGGTGGAATGCTTATGGATCAATAAAGAACTTTTTCATCATTTTGAGGGTTCTTGTCCAGTTCATCTTATTGTGGTACCATGGATTTATCTGTGGGAAATGGAGCTCATGATGCTGATCCTGTTGCTGTAAGTACTGTTTTATTACTTTGTTGGTACTGGCCTTGCCACATTGCAGCTGCCTATCTTCAGTTTCTTATTGTATAATGTGTTGTAATATTTTAAAAAAAATATTATATACAGTATGTCCTTAGGTTGATCGTATATATTTTCTGCTTCATCCTTAATGACTAGAATGTTGTTTGATTTCTGTTCCTTCTTAAGTTGCCACATCATCAATTTAAGGGGTTTGTCTGACATTATAAATTAATTGGCTCTGGTTTCCACAATCTGTTTTTCTGCTTTATCTGTGCAAAGTGTTTCACTTTTTTGTATAATTTGGCTGTATACTTTTTGTGAAATGTAGAGCTATGAAATTGCTCTAAATATTGTACATCATGTGCTAACTGTGTTGGTTACTTAGTCCATTTTTTTATAACCTCTAGCTGCTGGTGACTTTCCTCTAGCTTAAACTTTGAAAGCCTCCCATATTGATATTGAAGTATCATTCTTTTTATTTTGCTGGACAAAAAAAATGGTATTTCTTCTTTAAATCATAACAAAAAACATGCTATTTTTCAATAATGATATTTCCATTCTCCATGTATAGTTGCGGTTTCCACTATTTATGATTTTGAGTTCCATTATGCAGGGAGAATGGTCTGAGATCACAATACCTGGGTAGTCCACTTTTGAACTTGATATGTAAAGGTGTCATAGATTAGAACTAAGTCAATAGGTGAATAGGATAGATAAACTGGTGAGAAATTTGAATATTTCCTGATTTGAGGGTTTGGGTTAACCCATGGGTCGGTGAGTTTTAACTCCATTTTAAATTATTAATTATCTTAGTTGATTAATAAAATTTTCTAGCAGTGTTTGGTGTTGTATCTTTTTTATTAAAAATGAGGTTAAAATTACCCCCTATAACATATGGTCCTTTATGAGCTGCTAGCTGTAGAAAAAATTAAATGAAAAAAATTAGGTTATTGTCATTCAGACCATAAATTGTAGAGATTGTATAATTACTGTTAAATAATTAAATTTCTGCAAAAATATACCAACCAAATTATTCTTTTATTATTTTATTTATTTTTGGTTTCAGTTTTGTTCTCTGAAAGAAAATTGCAACTCCTCTTGCTGTCAGTCTCTAAGGTGAAAAAATACTCAGTCCCCAACAACCAAGAAAAATCTTTTCTAAGAAATTTGTCTCTTGCAAAACGATGCAATTATTATTATTTTTCTTATCAAGATCATTTATTTTGTTTTTTTTATGTCTGTTTCATAGGCCTTTCACATTCCATGTAGCTAGTCAAATATTACTATCCATTTCTAAAGGTTTGTTTTACTAAAATGAAGCCAGTGTTTGACACTGTTTGTTTTTTCTCCTATTCTTGGATCCTTTGGGTGTGATTATCAAAGGGGTCTGCATTTGCTGCAAGCTTGTGCCAAAGCCCCATGCGCCTGGAACCCTGCACAAGATTTTGGTACAGGAGGGATCCAGCACCTATGTTCCCACACCTGCAGCAACCACTCCTGTGAGGTAAACACCAGTTGTAGGGAAGGGGTGTGCCGCAAGTGGCTGTGGCAAAGGAAAGCAGTCCTGCCCCTCATCCATGCTTCTGCCCAGGAATGAAATGAAGAATCCTTCCCTCCTGGTGGTCTTGTGCTCCCCTCCCAGGTCCAATCCCCAATGTTGCCAGCAGTAAAAAATGTAAAGTACATGCTCCAAGCCCCAATGCTGTTATCTGTAAAAAAAAGTATTTCACATGCCCCAATCTCTGATGCTGTCTTTTGTAAAATAAAGTAATATACATGCCCCAATCCCTGATGCTGCCATTTAGAAATAGTGTAATCATACCCCCTCCCCAGATTCCTAACATTGCCAGAGCTAATAAGTAGCACCCCCATGCCTCCCTCCCTCCCTCACCCAAGGGTGCCAGCACTGATAGTGATAATCAGAGCCAGCTACTAAGCGCAGCCCACCTCACACCTCTGCGGCTGACTGCTGACCAAACGTAAATGAGTCTGTAGATTTATTCAGTTCACACATGTTCAAATACTGTTTCTTGCAATAAACATCTTTAATATGTTTATATAATATAAATGTTTTAGTATTGTTCTGTTTTTCAAAATGTATTTGTATCTCTATTTCCCCATTACACCTTGTTTAGCCATATTTTCAAATGCCAGCCATTCAGACTGTGTAATGTAAGAAAACATGGTCTTTAGTCCATTTTGAAAAAAAAATATTCTGTTTACTAAAAACAACCAGGTATTCATATCTGATTTGTCAGATTTATTCATAATGATTCCCTAACACATGCTGTTAGCAAAGAATGAGAACTATTCTGTACCAAAAGTTTATAACTCTGAAGTTCACATTTAAAGTAAATAAATCCTGATTCAAGTCTTAATAGTTCCCCAGGAACAAATAGTGGATGTTCCACTATTATTCAAATAAAAATATTTTGTATTGGTTCTAGCTGTGATATTGCACTATCAAGTCCCCACACCTCTGCATCATAAAGGACGATGGATTTTAATTTTGCTTCATACACAGCCTTCATAGAATTAAATGGATGGTGTACAAATGTCTTACTAAATCTATTAAATGTCAGGACATTCTGTCTTGCTTTTAGATTTTTTTCTATACATGTATTCCAGTTTGGTGCTCTAGTAAAAGTGATACTGAGACAGACAAATAAATCCCCCATCTCTAAAACTATATCATCAATTTTCCACAAATATGAGTCCTTCTTATGTTTACTACAGAGAACTACTTTTCTTCTGTCAACATTTGAGGTTACTTATAGAGCACCCACCATTTTTATCACCTTATAACTTGCTTTTTATAGGCCAAATGCTGTTCTTGATATAATAAATGCATCATCAACGTACAACAGGATATTTTTTCCATCTTTTTTTAGTGAATCCATGCCTATGGCATCTAGTTCCTTAACATAGATACACACACACACACACACACATATATATATATGTGGCCACTTCTTTTTTAACGGGGATGGGAAAAGAGTCATGGGCTATCAGGTAAATGTGGTCCTTAAAAAGTGCATGGAGTTTTTGGGAGAGGACCCAAAGAATTACTCATCACACTCATTCAGAATTGGGATGGCATCCCAATTGGCAGCAGCAGGGGGTTCAGTTGAACAGGTACAAGGGGTCGGGTGTTGGAAATCTGCCATTGAACAGGTACAAGGGGTCGGGTGTTGGAAGTCTGATTGTTATAAATGCTACATAAGACCCTTGAACAAATGATTAACCATGTTGCCTTTCATTCAAAGGTTATGTAAGGGAGGGGGAAAATAGGAGGCTCCCAGGGACATGGGGGGGTTGGCTGGGCCAGGCAAAAGAATCAAGGCCACAAGGTGAAAAACAGCCACTATACTGGTCATTTTAATCATACACACTTTTGGTGTTTCGGCAGGTATGAGTCAGAGACTGGATGTCTGGATATGTGGGCACTCCTACATTTATTGAGCAGGGAGAACAGCATCCAAAAAAGGAATGGGCAGGCAGCTATATGAAGATCCCAGCCAATGCAGGGGGTCCTGGCAAGGCATTGGATCATGAAGTGGGCCCATCTGCTCCAGATACTGAGAGACATGAGGTAGAGATGCCCACCACCAGACATGATGATAATACATTTAGGAGGAAATGACATTGGGTCCAGACCATGGCTGGACATTTTTCTACAAATCAAATACAATATAAATATAATAAAAAAGTAGTGGCCACAGGTAACTCTGTCGTGGTCAGACATGGTACCCCTCAGAGTCTGGAGGTATGCTCATAGTCACCTTGCCATGGAATGGGTAAGACAGAGAATGAATAAAAGAATAGGTACATGGTTTATAGCCAATGGGGATAGGGTCATTAGGAGAGGCATAGATGAAAAAGAGGAAGAATTCTACAGACCAGATGGGGTACACTTGTCAGACCGAGGGGTAGATTTGTTTAACACAGAAACCATGGGGAGTATTGAGGAATGGAGAAGACAATCGAAGTAATAAAGGAAAGTTTTTAAGAGGAAAGTCCATCATACAATGCAAGCTGGAGATTGCCTAGTGGCAAAAACAGGATAGTAAATTTTCAAGAAGGGAGGGAAAGGGAGGGGAAGAAGAACACACAAAAAATAGAGAACAACAACAGAGGAAAAGAAATACAGTATTGGGTTTCACACCGTTGCCTCCCAATAAGAAGAAGAAGCACCCCCCCCCCAAGATTCTATGTCTGGGGGGTGAAAAGATGAGGAAAAAGTTGACTATAAAGAAAGAGAATATAATAATGTTTGAATTATGGTATAAATGAAGTGGACATAAATATAAAGAAGGATGTATATAGATTATAACAAATGGAAGGATGATTGGAATGTTGTGGCCAATTATCCTTGGATTTGTGGATATGATTCAAAGAAAATCATGCGTCATAATGGGTTGTATCAAGTAATAAATTGATTGCTGATCTGAGCACCCACTACCACAAGGATCTGTTTTCTTTCTTGGGGGAAATCCAGGACAATAGGGGTTTGCCATTAAGGGGCAGACTAGATTGTCCAGGGGACCTACCAAGAAAGACCTGGAGAATATGAGACACAAAGGGGGGAGTTTGAGGGAAGTTAAGAAGGGGAGTGGTCAAGAAGTGCTGGCTCAGAAAAAGTGGGAGGGAAAATGGTGGTCACATCAGAAAAGGGGAGGGGCTAAGGGGGAGTTGGAGAGGAAACAGATTGGAGGAATGGACAGGAAAAGGAGAGGTTATATGGTTTTTCAATGGGCTGCTAAGGGTTAGGAAGCCCTCTTTTTACTTGCTACTCTCCACCTTTCACCCACTTACCCTCCCTAATGTAAGCAGAAAACAGTGCATATTATATGGCTCCTGTCAAAAGTTGATGGTAGGGATAGAAATTAATAGAACACCCTGTTGAAGGTGGACAGCAGGGAAAGAAATGGATAGAACATCAGGAAAAGGTGCTGGTACAGCCAGAGGTAGATGTCTGAGCGAAAAGAGGATAGTACATTTTCAAAAGGGGGTGGGAAAGGGGAGGGGGAGGAAGAAGAACACACAAAAAATAGAAAACAACAGAGGAGAAGAAATGCAGTAATGGGTTTCACACCATTACCTCCCAATAAGAAGAAGAAGGGCTCCCCCCAGATTCTACATTTAGGGGGTGAAAAGATGAGGAAAAAGTTGGCTTTAAAGAAAGAGAATATAATAATGTTTGAATTATGGTATAAATGAAGTGGACATAAATATAAAGAAGGATGTATATAAATTATAAAAAATGGAAGGATGATTGGAATGTTGCAACCAATTATCCTTGGATTTGTGGATATAATTCAAAGAAAAACATGTGTCATAAAGGGTTGTCTCAAGCAATAAATTGATTGCTGATCTGAGCACCCACTACCACAAGGATCTGTTTTCTTTCTTGGGGGAAATCCTGGACAATGATGATGAAAGTCTCTTGTGGCATGTGGAAAGAGTTGCACATTGTTTGTCTTACCTGATAATGGATGTCTCTGGTTCCTTGTATTGCCTTGCCCACTTTGGCTGATTTGGGGGGGGGGGTAATGTGGAGTTAGGGTCAAAAACCCTAACATTGCATTTCTATACTTCTGTCATTTTAATAATAACCCTAACTGATGTATTAATGGAGTTTTTTGTGGATAATATAAAACCGGTGCAGGCACACATCCATGTTTTACCCCTTTGTCTATAGCAATATTGTTTATGGGTTGTCCATCTGTTGAAATTCTAACCTGGGCTGCTGTATTAATATGTAGCATGCTACTGATGTTAATTTGACCAACGTCCATACCCTTCTTTTAACAAAATTTCCAGTAAAACTCTTTTGTCCACGTGGTCAAAATCACTCTTGATGTCAAGAAATAAAAAATAGAGTTTTCCTCCCTTGGAAAGGATATATTTTATTTTAATACGATCAATGATGAAATATCCATTGTACAGTACTTCTATTTTCCCTAAATCTACTGTTTATCTAAAAGAATATTATTCTCTGGTACACATAGTTCAACTTTATTAAGGATATACCTGCTGTAAATCTTGGCCAAAATACTCAGTATGGTTATCGGTCTATAGCATTCAGGTTTTCTTTTGACATTGTTTTTGAAAATAGGAACTATGATGCTGTTAAGCCAGTTTTCAGTGACTTTCAGACTTCTATTAATGTTCTGGAAGAATCTGAACAATATCTCTTCCCAGTGCCCACCAAACTTTATTCACATTCTATATTTGTGTGGGCTACCTGTCTGAATCTGGGTCTTTATTATTCATTTGTAGTCTGATGCAACCAATAATCTCTTTAGGGGAAATGTATTGATATAGACCTTCCCCTGATCTCTAGTTTTTTGAGCATTCATACCATTACTTTTGTTTAGTATAATGCCATATAATTTATTAAAGTTATTATACCACTCCTGGGTTGAAATGTATGCCATTATAGTTATCCTCATTTCATTATTGTCCACCACAGTTAGTGACCAAAAGGCTTTTAATGTAAGGTGGAATCCTGTTTGGCAGCTTGTGTGGGAGACAGACTAGGGAGAACTGGCCCCTGCAAGAATTTTGTCAGGTTTGTAGTTTGTGATCCTCTTTGAGAGGAGTAAAGATCCATATAGCATTTCAAGAAGGTGTCAGCACTGTCCTGTATTTGGGTTGCAGCGCAACCTGTTGGAAGGCAGAGGGAGTCCATCGTATCAGGAACTTGCTTGACTTTTGTTGTTTAAGCTAGCAGTCTGCCCATCATTCCCCCTCATTCCAAATATTTATAGGTAATTCTTGTCACAGCATTCTGGCTGCATTAGAGGAAAGAGAGTTAATTTTGAATCAAAGCACTAGTATTGTCTGTTGTAACTGTTAAGAATGAGTTTAGAGGTCATTACATTGTTGCTATTTTTGTTTCAGGGTTTATTGTAATTCTTTTATTTCATTCATGTGTTGTGTTATATGGGCAGTGTAGCTTATAATTTCCCCCCTCAAATAGGCTCTCATTGTGTCCTATAATAGGGCCTAAGAGACTTCTGGGGACTCACTCGTTGACTAGAAAAATTCTACTTGTTTTGTAAGCCACTGTTGGAAGTTATCCTGGATAACCAGTAAGTATCTAAGCACCAGCACAGTGAGGTTGGTGTCCCATGCCCTGCTGTCAGTGTAAGATGATCAGAGGTGTGATCTGATACCATGATGGAGCCAATGATGGCAACCTGTACATCTTGTAAATGCTTCTTTGGAAGGAGGAAGGAGTCAAATCTACTGCTCATATAGTGTGAAATAAAATGAAAGGTAAGATCTCACCCCTTGGAGTGCAGACTTCTCCAAGAGTCAGTTAGGTTGTATTCTGTAGGAAAATGGTTTCAGTGAAAAATTTCTGACCTCTTAGCCTATCTACTACATGTTCTCAAACTTCATTAAAGTCACCTCACAAAATGAATCTATCATCCACCTCACATGGTAACCACTTCCTGTGCTAGTTCAAGGTGAAATGTAGTTACATAGAATTTTCAGGCCCATAAATATTGCCCAGCAAGAATGTTTCAGTGTTTCTGTTGGCCATTACTTGCACCCACATTCCTTCTTTAGAGTAAAGATCTTTAAGAATTTGTACCTTTGTTTTTTTTTTATGAAAAAGAATGGATACACTGCTAGCTTTTCTAGAATATAAGACTTGCCTACCGCTTGCCTACCAATTCTCTGGTAAGTTTCTGGGTCTCAGCTGCAAAGTAAGTGGGTCTCTTGGAGAAACATTATCTTCCAGTGCTCTTTTTTAAGATGACTGAGCACCTGTTTACATTTTATTAGGGAGGTTAATCTTTGGCATTCCAGGAAATATATTTGTACAGATTTCACCTCATTAAGTTTGCACCAGAGTGTAGCATAGTAGGATAGTAAAGGAAGGCATCCATTTCTAGTCACTAATACCCCAACCCTCGCTAGACATAGTAGAATAAGTAATGATCTATGGTTGGAGATACAAAACAGAGGAGCCAAAAGATCTTTCTGATGTTTTTTTTGGATTGTTTATTGAATGATATGCCTTCAAGTAGGAAAATTGCAAACAAAACAGGTTAGTCATAAAGAATATCAAAGTACTGTAAAACATACAATAACTATATAGATACATTAATTGCCTATAAGGAGAAGACCATATCATAGAGCATACCATAGTAAGACTAACAGTGAACATAATAAAGCCAGTGGTGATTATGAACCGAGAGAGAAGGAATTTAACAACTTATTTCATGAGGAAGATGTCAAAAACTCTTCCTAGCAGCTGCTAGCCTCTAGGCTGCAGTATGCTTACTGCTCTCCTTTGAGGCAGAGGAAGGGTTAGTTAAATCTTTAAAAGTGCTGCTAGCTGACTTGGGAGTTTGAGACGGCAGGGTGAGGGTGAGAGTGAGTAGCGTTTCTTTGATGACCAAGGAATTAGGTGGTCAATTAGTCTGTTCCATGGTGAAGCATAATCTGATAGGAGGATGGGATGAGAGATAGGTGTCATGGGTGGGATGTAATGACTTTCACAGGAGACAGTATATGTAGTAGTAGTAGTAAAATATTTTTATTCATCAAATCTTGTATGAATAAAACAAAAACTCGATTGAGCAGAGCTCATTTTCAGTGAGGTCCCATACAAAATTATACAAAAAGATTAGCATACATACATACAGTGGAACAGTTACAAGTTTCATATCCTTAAGAAAATTAATAAAAACAAGATAACAAAACATACTACAGTACATATACACTGAAACATTAAATATGCTTATACCAAAGATACTTAAACAATTCCCACTATTGTACATCCTATGCAATTCCTATGATCTAAATGCAGTCCTATCAAGAATACCCTACGTTATATCTGCTAATACCCTTCAAGTAGCTATACAACAGTGTATTTTTTGATGTAAGCTATTCCTAAGCCAATATTTTATTTGTAACCATATATTCTTTACATTAGCTGACAGTATTGTCAAAGGAATTGCATTCCATCCCAATGCTGCCTATAGTAGATTGACTGCCGTCCAATTTCTAAATTACAACTAGGCAGTTCCAAATTTGGCGCTTGTCAATTTCTTAAAGAAACCAATTTATTTCTATATGTCAATCTGTCTTCAACATATTCCAGATATTTACCTATCAGCCCTTTATAAATAAATGCCAGTAGGTGTTCAAGGTTACGCTCAGATAGGGTAGGCCATCCCAATCGATCATATAATTGGAATTTATGGGTTACTCTAGAAGCCCCCAAGATAAATCTGGCAAGATTATTATAACAAACTTCTAATTTTTTCAAGTCCTGTTTTCTCCCACAAGAATTAAATATGTCCCTAGAGGAATGGTCAAATGTATGGCAGCTTAGATTCAATGCTAAGTAGTGCAAGGTAATGCACCTGGGAAACAAAAACTCAGGGGAAGAGTACACAATGGGGGGTGAGATACTAACAACAACAAAAATGGAAAGGGACCTGGGGGTAGTCATATCAGATGACCTAAAGGTGGGCAAGCAATGTGAGAGGGCAGCAAGGAGGGCTGGGGGGATACTGGGATGCATAGGGAGAGGCATCACCAGTAGAAAACAAGAAGTTATTATCCCTCTGTACAGACAGCTGGTGAGACCACATCTGGAGTACTGCATGCAGTTCTGGAGACCCAGTCTCCGCAAAGACATAGACAGGATGGAAGCTGTCCAGAGGAGGCAACTAAAATGGTGCAAGGTCTGCACCAGAAGACATATGAAGAGACTTAAGGAGCTTAATATGTATAGCCTCGAGGAAAGGAGGGAGAGGAGGGACATGATAGAAACTTTCAAGTACCTCAAGGAATCAACAAAGTCCAAGAGGTAGCATCTTTCAAAAAAAGAGATACCCAAGAACAAGGGCAATTTGAAGATAGAAGGGGCGGCTCAGAGGTAATTTAAGGAAGTATTTTTTCACAGAGGGTTGTGGATGTATGGAACGGCCTTCCAGAGGAGGTTGTGGAGTCAAAAACAGTGGTGGAATTCAAGCATGCATGGGACAGTCATAAGGCAATTCTAGGGGGTGGGGGTAGGAAGAAGTAGGCTGCTGGTTAACTAGGATCTGCAGCTTATCTATCAGGTAGGGAAATGAGCAGACTGAGTCGGCCAAGCGGTCCTTATCTGCCGTCAAATTCTATGTTTCTATGTTTCTATGTCCCCGTATTCAATCATAGGGATAATCATCACATTTACCACTCTCTTCCTTATTTCCATGGTCATTGCTGATCTAATCCTATAAAGGGCCCCTATTCTTTTGTTCACATTTTTTGACTAAATTATTAGTATGTGTGTCCCAATTCAGCAAACTATCAATCCACAGACCCAAATACTTACATGTATGTGTCTGTTGGATCAGGGTTCCCCCAGAGGAAACCAATCCCAGGGTCATGCCATCCAACATGTCACTTCTTTGGTGCAACAACATGTTCTTCATTTTCTTTACGATCATAACAAGCCTACTATCCATATAGGGTACATCATACCAAGCAGGTATGATTTTTTATTGAAAACAAAATAATTAATGAAAGGAAAATAATGCAAACAAATCACTTTGTTGTAAGCAAAACATTAAAAGAAAATTAATCAAAAAGCACAGCTTGGCTAGAACACAAGGACTATCTGCAAACATCAGTCTGTGCCCGACCTCTAACAGAGATTTCCCCTGACAGAACCAAACAGGTCCACTCCCAATGAAATCTGATTTTGGAGTCTCAGCTTAGCCATCATATAGGTCTAAGACCCCTCCCTTAAGCTGAAATCCCTCCCAGCAATTAAACAAATGCATCATTATTTTATACATAAATTCAGACATTTAGCGTCATGTCATATAACTCCTTGTTCCTCCATAAGAATAATCAGGGGTAGGGTATTTCATTCATGTCCCAAAAGTTTGCATAGCTTCATTTTCCCTTAATAACTAGAATGTGGGCTACATTATCTCAAACCTAGCTCATCTAGAAAGGAGAGGAGCTTCACTAAAAGTATAAAACTAGCTCACATTACACCACTCACTCCCTATACTGACACAACTTTCAGCATGACGTGCATGTTATACCAAGCAAACAGACCACACCCACTATCTGGGAACTGGCAAAAAAGTAAGGAGAAAAACATTTTAAAACAACACGTTTCATGTTGCATTCATATTTGCTTAGGGTTACCAAACCGGTTCTCTTCCCTGCAGCGAAGGGGCAAGTTACGGAAAGGAACGGTTCAGAAATGAACCCTATACTGCACAGAAGTGCACTTGTGACTGTTTAAATGTACTGAGTCTGTATTCATTATTTATACTGAGTGGGTGACTCAGCTTCCGTTCACTACCGGAGCGTGGGGGTACAGGACTTGTCCCAGAACATGAACTTCTGGCAAAAAGGGGGTAAACTGATTTCATCTCAATAACTAGCAGCTGTCTGAGCTTACTACTGCCCAGTCATTGAGAAACAGCCTGCAAAAATATATTAGTAATACAAATTCGAGGCAAAAACAAAAATGGGGGTTGCACTAGACCAAATGGACCATTTGTCTGATACAGGAGATAAAGCAGAACACTTGCAGTCTCCTAAGTGTACTACAATACATCTATGGACTGTATTTCATTGTAATCATATCCTGCAACAGCAGATATTCTGAAGTCATTAGATAAGACAGCATAGCGAAGTGTCCCATTATAGTGAGCAGCCAACATGCCACAATAAGACTACAGAAGATGATAGACATATAGGATAAAAGAAAAAAAAGAAAAACAAACGATGCTGCTGTGCAACAGGATAAGGAAAGACTGAATCGAAGACAAAGTCAAGGACTTCATGTTCTGGACTGTATGATTACGGGGGGGAAGGAAAAAATTGGGGACCTCCACCACAATGGATATCATCACCTGCAGCAGGCATAAGGAGAAAAGACAGAGAGATAGCCAAATGAATGAGTGAAGAGGTACAGTACTTGGGCAGTCGGCTATCCTTGTGGGTGACTAGAACCCTAGGGGTATATAAGTTGAGCCCCTGTGCTCAAAATGATAGCAGTAATATGTGCTTTTGAACCTCAATCAGTTATCAGGGTTTAGAGAATAGCCATTTGTGTATGTAATTACTACCGGATCTCAAAGTATTGTTCCAAGTGATGTTCAGTCAACTCTGGAACCTAATCATTCTGCCATCCTGCAGTAAGAAGCCCCTTGATTTTGGTGACATTCTTGTGTGCTAACAGTTGATTTTATAGACATAGATGCCGTTCTGCCTGAACAAGCCCATGGTCAAATCTTCCAGACAAGGGCTATAGTCCTGTGGCAGCATACCAGTACTGATGTTTCTCATGTGGTTGGTTGATGTTCCATACAGCTTTACTGTATGGTGCTTTGACTGGATCCCTTTCATAAAACTATTCGTGTCCAAGCAGGGTTATACTGCTGCTCTGCTGGTATCTGCACTAAGAAGATATTACTCCCAGCATCCATTCCAGCTTCCCTAGAAGCAGAAATCTGGTGCAGGGCAGCTAGGTCATGTATTTTACAAGTGGGTGGTGCATGAGGAGACAATCCATGGGCACACTACCTAATGTTTATTTATAATGGACTCTGCCATTTCTAGTGTTACACAAATTACATTGCACACTTCTGGTCAAATGAGAATAATTATGGGCCATCCTGAAGGCAGAATGCAAGCAAGATTGTGAAAGATTGCAACAGGGAGGCAGTTTTAAACCACAGTAACTACCATAGGGTGCTATTGGAAATTATTACCAGTTGTTGTGCAGGCTGATTGCCTCATGAGTGATTTATTGAAGAAAGGGAGGATGTGAGTTAGAGAGCAAACAAAGAATGAATGTTTTGTAGTGTACTAGAGTTAGGAGATAAGAGCTGAGCAAATTAGCAACCATCTTGTGCTCAAGTTTTATAAGGAGCTGTCAGATGTGATATGATGTGATTGGGGCTAGTATAGTGCCTGGATAAGGAAAGGAAAATTATGGAAGTCATCATTGTATGGCACCCTTAGAATGACAGCAGGTATGCCTCTTGCTTGAGTACTTCCCCACTGCCAGGCTGCATGCGTAAGGGGGGATGCTACATATCATATTGGTTGCTTGGGAATCCTCACCGCTGTTGGTGAAGATTGGGGGTATTAGAGGAGTTTATATCCTTACTGTAAGCTATTATGGGTTCAAGGAGCTTGAAAGGGTTTGTGGCAACTCAGAGTATGTTATGAGTGTGACTAAAAGGTCAGTATGTGGGTTTGCCTAGGTAGAACAGTTTGTCCATGCTCAAATGGCTATGCTGGGGGGGTGGAGATCAGTGTCACTATACTGGTCACAATAATTGCATCTCCAAAGATAATTTCTACTGTTACTATAACTCAACCCCACACTTGCAGAGTCTGCTTTCTTGGGGGATGTTTATTTTCTGCTTACAGAGACCTCCAGGATTGTCACTCCTCCTGAGATGCCCAATCACAGTGTCACGCACTAACCAATGAATGTAGTTCACATGTTCAGGATGGAGCCACTGTAAGTAAAAGCCTAGTGTCCTTGATGAATGTTCAGCAACCACCCACTGGTATTGTCAAGATTTCTCTGGTGGGAAATTCCTCTACTGGTGGAAGCATTGCATGGAGGGGGAGTCATCCACACAGCTAGTGGACTGCCCATTTAGGCACCCCTGCCACAGTGGATTGAATCTGCTGGGTTCCATTCACAGACATGCTTCAGCTTTTAACAGGTTAGTTGTCCCAAAAGCAATTGCAGCATGAAGTCAGTATATCCACTCATACACTGCCCCTCCCCCAAGCCCCAGAGAGGAGGTAACTGCCCCTTTCCCAGAAAATGCAGTAAGTCTTATGGAGGCAAGCCTAACCACGATGGTAAATAAAGGTGGGTAAGCTTAGACCCTGTCTGAACCAGTAGCTATGCTGGCAGAAGGTTTTCTTGAAGGATTCCAAATCCCGTACACTGGCCCCACCAGGAGTATAAGGCAGAAAATATTTAGTCTGCATGTGACTGACTGTAATTGGTCTGGGACAAACTGGAAAAGGAGATGTAGCTGATGGTAAATGGTCCATACTCATCCCATCCCCTGCCAAATATCAAGGTGTCTCCAGTTGGCTTAATTCCCAAAATTCCTGAGAGAATTCCAAATTATCAATCACCTGTTGCATTCTGAAGGAGACTCAGTTAATGACCACATTGTTCCCTGCTCAGTGTACCTCATTTGACAGGGCAATTGAGGTGGTATGGACAGCAAGACTGTATGCTTAGATGGCAAAGGTGGACATAAAGTCAGCCTTCTGACTGCTGCTGGTAAATCTAGTTGACTGCAACTTGCTGGGAATGATACTCAAGGGAAAATACTACATGGAAAATTCCATGCACATGGGCTGATCAGTAGCCTGTGGATTGTTTGAAAGCTTGGGCACCTTCCTACATTAAGTGTCAGCTCCTAAGGCAGGAAACCAGGGCATCATCCACTACCTTGATGACTTCTTGTTTATACTGTAGGTCTGGAACACTCTCTGGCCTGCAGGCAAACGCTGGACACTTTTGTAGAAATATGCAGCTTCTTCAGCCTGTTTCTCACCCTAGGGAATATAGCAGCCCAACGCTCTCTGATGATGTTCCAGGGCACACAGGTCAATGTGGAGAAGCAATAGTGTCACTAGCCTCATGACAAGATAGACACCTTGAAGGATCTCTTCAGCAAGACCATAGCGGCAAAGAAGATAACCCCACATGACTTGCAACAAATGGTGGGCCACCTCAACTTTGCCTGTACGTCATCCCTATCAGGAGGCTCTTCTTGTGGTGGATGGCAAAACAAGGGTTTAGCTGGCAAAGGGTTTCTGAAAGGACCTGCATATATGGCAGATATTTGTAGCCTACTTCAATGATGTATCTACGTGGCCAGAGACTGTGAACAGCCAGGAGCTGGAATTGTACAAGGAAGTGGCAGGTGGCTGGGGCTTGTGCATACTTTTAAGCTGGCACGCTGTCAGGGGATGACAACTAGGACTGTTGTCTCAGGCCTGAGCTGGGGGGGTGCCACCATTGGTCTAGAAGTTCAAATCCAGAAATAACAACCCATCCCCCATCCACCCCACCAGAAGATGTAATGAAGCCCCTGGCAGATACATACCCCCACCCACCATCCTAGTGTAGCCCCCATCACCCTCTTCCCCCCAGCAACCCAAAAAGATTTGTTCAAAGCCAGTCAGCAGCCATTGGTCCCTCGGTGCAAAGCACATCTGATCTGTTCTGTGTTCGATATCACTAAGAGCATGAATGCATGGTGGTGGCATGTACAGTATTTGTCTGTAGTAAAACCTGATTGACTGAGCCTCAGTCAGTCAGGTTTCACTATAGGCAAATATATAGTTGTCACCATTCCTTCATTGATTAATTCCCTTATTGTTAATATTGAACAGGGACTGAAAGCACTCTCCACCAGGGGACTGACGACAGCTGTTGACCTACCTGCTTCAACGGTATCCTGTGAACACAGTGACCATGATTGAGCAACTGCAAAAACAGCAACTCAGTCATGACACCTGTGTTCTGGGCTACTTGGTAAGGAAGCAACAGGATGCCATGGTGGGCAAAGGAAGGTGACAGGAATTATACATGCGGGAAGAACGGAAGGGGAGGGACTGTGTGTGGAAAGTAGTGTGACGATCAGCTGCCAAGCTTGCTGTGTGGTATGGTGTTGAGGGTGGCTGGCTGGGATTGGGAGGGTGCCAGGTTCAGTTCTAGGGTGAGCATCGCTTTTTACATCAGTGCCGAGTGTTTTATTTTTCTGAGTTTTACACCCCCCTGACATGCACCCCTCTGGAGTTGAGAATCTTTAGTTAGGGTTGCAAGGGGTGAAGCCCCCCTGTGGGGTGCGGGGGCCCAGCGACATGCATAAGTTGCAGTCCCATCGCAACATTTGGAGTTGCTGCGAGTGTACATTGCCATTATTTCTTTTCAGTTATGTACACTCACCCAAATGGCGACTGACATTCAGTGATCCCCGTTATGATATGGAACGGATTTAAACAAATTATTTTGGGTTGCTGCACTGGTTGAGGGAGGGGATGATGGTGGGGCTTGAGGGCCAGAGGGGGGGTTTTACTGACAAACATATCCAGAAGACAAATTTGTCCAGAATACTCAACAATGATTGGTCTGAATAAATATTAGACAGTCATACTTCAGGTGCTCTAGATCGACATTGGGAAGATCTGTAACAGAACGGCACAACATTGCCGAAAGCAGCATGTGATCATTAATTGCCTGCCATACTAAATCCTCTGGGACTATAACCTCACAATTGACTTGAGGCTCAGCTAACAATGTGGACCACTGGACTTTATGGGCTAATGTGGGACAGACAGGCAGGTGGCTATCCTGGGGAACACAGTAGCACTGCATGTTTCCTGCCAAGCGATGTTGCTGTTAAGTTCTCATTATCTTGTAATAGTTGGAAGTATCTCCAGAAGAAGTGGGGAGGTTAGTCTAAGTAACTGGCTTCCAGGTTGGTGTTAGATGGGGTTACTGCTGTATATCTGCAGAAGAAAAACATGAATCATTATTTTTGCCTATTTTACATAAGCTACTAATTTCTATAGGTGGACATTTCACATATGCTTACAAGTGTGTTTTATCTTCAATAAAAGCCGTAAGACTCACCACATAGTATCTAAAACCCTAGAGCCTAGACTCCCAGCCTTCATATGACAATCATTCACAGTACATAACAATAATGCCTGTGTGGTGGATGGTTGATGGCATTGTTGGTCAGTCAGTTTCCCACCCCAGTTGTAGTTTCAGACTCTAAAGTCAGCCAGAATCTTCCACACCTCTGACTCTGGGAGAAAAAAGAATTTTTTCCCCTAAAATCAGGGGTAGGGAAGATGTAACAAAAGTGTGTTTTAGCTTCGATAAAAGGCCCAAAACTCATCACACAGCATTTAAACCCGAGAGCTTCTGGGGGCCTAGCAGTCCCCAGACCCATAGCCCTAGCTGAATTGGGAGGGGGCCCTGCTCAAAAGACTTGTGGTGGGTCCCAAAATTCTTGGCTGTGGCCTTGCTTTTAAGGTGAATAGTGGGTTTCCAAATGGTCTCCTTCATGGGTGGCAGCTGGGCTCCACAGGAAGATAACACTGTTGGAGATCTTTCCGATCACGGTGGGCCTGTGTGCATGGGGTCCCAAGCTGAGGGACAAGGGGGTCACCCTTCAATCCAACAACATGGGTGTGGTGCACATCATAAACAAGCATCTCAGGGCTCATTGAGTGATCTCACGGAATATGTATCCTAAAATGCATGTTGCTGCATATCCATTTAAAGCTCTATATGCTCTTGGCATTGAGAAAGATATTGCTGATGCTTTCTCTCATTCACAGTGGCAGAAATTCAGGGAGTTGGCTCCAGCAGTGGAACAGGATCTACAGCTGATCCCATTATTTCTGTGGAATGTGGTGACCTTGAAACCTGGGAGTGCATAAGTAATGCTATTACACCCCCACCAGCCAGAAGGACGTGTCACCATGGTGTGGAGCATTATCATACAACCTTTGCAAAGGAGGGATGGCCAATCAGTTGGCCCATCACAGTCAATCAACTGTGCAGCTATAAAATGGAATCTATGTGGAAGGGCCTGACGTCAAGGGTGGTTGGCAAACATTTGATGGGCCTGTCATGGTTTTCCCAGGTTTTGGGGTTCTCAGACACCACCTGCTCCATCAAGGTCCAGAATGTCCTCAAGGGACTGAGTAGGAGGAATACCAGGTGGTTAGACAGCCAACACCCTATCACCCTGGAGATACTAGAAGAGATGTGGGCAGCCTTGCCAGTGGTTTGCTGGAATACCTATAAATCCACAATATTCAAAACTGTGTTCTCTCTAGCATTCTGTGGGGCACTCCAGGGCTCAGAATTGGTTCAGATGGCATACAACGGGGCTGGAGTGAGCTTGATGGATGCAGACATCACGGTGACTCCAGAAGGAGTTTTCATATGGCTACGTTGAATCAAAACTGATTAGAAGGGTATTGGCTGCTGATGCTCATGAGGGACCCAGTTGAGGTACAGCATGGAACATGAAATCTTTTGGGCCAGCTATGTGGCCCTCTGCTGGTTAGAGGGTAAGCTTTTCTTGTGGCATGTGGATGGCAAGCCTGTGACAGCTTATCAACTGTGTAATTTACTGAGGCTGCCAGTACGACATGCTTTCCTGAATGCCGAGGAGTACAACACCCATTCCTTCAGGATTGGGGCAGCAGTGACCACTAGGTCACAGGGGCTGTCAGATAATGAGATCCAGGCCATGGGGTGGTAGAAGTCCCAAGTGTTTTATGCTATGTCTATCCACATATGATGTAATAACTTTGTCTTGCTCTTTTCCAGGTTCCCTCAAGGGCTACAAGTGTGTATGGATCTGTGGCCATTCCTTCATCTACTAGGTAAGTAAGTAAGTAAGTAAGACAATTAATTGTAAGTTGAGGTTGTTATATAAATTTAAGGCCTTTCTATCATTTGAGTCTCAAAAAACCATCACCATAGGTACTTTATTGCACCACCTTTACTATGTCTCCCCTTTTGTATTGTAACTTGGGAGTAAGGGAGGGTAGGGTTTTGAGTGTGGCTTACAATAATATTTGTCGTTTTGTTCTTGTCGTCCTATTGTTAACTTATCACTGTGTTTTGTATGCTTCTCTGGGTTGGTTATCTCCCAAGTTAAAGTTTACCTATGCTTTTGGTAACTTGATTCACCAGTCTATTTATGCAAAGAACCTTTCTCCACTGTCAGATTTATTTGAATTTAGGGATTCTCAAGTTAATTTGTGCTCTAAGTTCAGGAATTGTTTTGAAAGCAAATGTTGATAAGAACAACTATGGCTATCATTCATTTATACCTTCTGCTACTCATTTGTGGAATGATTTACCTTCGTCTCTCCAACCTACTAGTTCCTTGACTGAAGGTTACATTTAAAAGCTATTTCTTATCGGTTGATGTATGTAATTGTCTGAATTAATTGTATTCAATTGTCTGTTAATGTCTCTGTTGTTAATTGTCCAGGTCAGACCTGAAAAAGGGATTTGCCCAGTGTCTTTACCCAGTTATCAAATTTAAAATAAAAACTAAAAAAAATAGGTGGCAGACATAACTGCTTGTCAGGCTTGGAGGAGGAACCTGTTGATACTGCAGCAGAAAGCACAGATTCGCTGGCTGGTCAAGAGAGGCATGCACTGGAAGGAACATCTCCTAGGCTGGAGACAGAGACCTGGTCATGTATACACTGGACAACCTCATAATTCATCTGGGTGGAAATGTCCTTGGGATCCAGAAAACCATTGATCTGCTCCTCAGAATGAAGGAAAACCTAGATTCTATAAGGGACTGGTGAGCTAAGACCACAATCATTTGGTATCATCTCATTCAACAGAGGCACTGGCAGCATGAAAGTGACTCTAAGGCTATGGACAAGGCATACATTTGATTTAACAGAGAAATGCAAGCATTCATGGAGCCCAATGGGGAAACTGTGGTTCAGCACAAGAACATCAACACCTCCGGCCAGAGACTTTATGCCAAGGATGGTGTGCATTTGCATGATGATGGATGGGACTTGTTGTTGGAATCCTTTTACCAGGTCTTGGGGCAACAATTGGAGTGAGCTATTTGGGGAGTTGAACTGCATCCATCCTGTGGGGCCTTGGGAGTATCGCAAACCAATGGTACAAGGGAAAAAGTGGGGATTAGCCAAATTCTTCCAAAGGGCTCATCTCCTCTCATCAGCAAGAGGTCTTGGGAACTTGCAAGACCTGGACTCCAGTTGGAAGGGTCCAGTTCAACCTCATCATGCTTGCCTGTGGGTGTGATAACACCAGACAATGGCAAGTTCTTGCCACTTGGTCACATGACCTCCTCACTCTTGTGGCTTGTAAACCAACCCAGGAGGAAGGAATTGACCCTTTACTGAAAGGGGTACTGGTGCCTAAGGTATCTACTGAGTTCTCCCAGCTGTGCATATCACTCCAATAGTGTAAAATCACTGAAAAGAAAACATGACTGTGGTTGTGTGTGTGTGTGTGTATTATTCAAAGGAAGGGGTATGAGGACTACTAAGACAATACAATGTCTGCAAAAGTATTGCAACAGATGTCATCTTGTTTGGGTCCCCTCCCCCACTACCTGTAGTCCAGCAGGTAGGGATCTGGTCCCACTGTGTGGGTTGATAAGCTCTGGAACCACCCACCTAAGGAGGAACCACTAAAGCCACCTACCAGATGGTGGCCAACTGGAGAGGGAGAAAAGCAAGGCAGTAAAAAAAAACTGAAGCCAGCAGCTCCTCTTCACCTTGGCCTCCCTCTTCAGATCATCAACCCAAACTGCTATAAAAGCAGGGTTAGGGACCACCAGGTTAGTTCAGGGAACCCTTGACTCAATAGGGGTGACCGCAATAGGGGTCAGGGAGAGAGTTTTCCTTGTTTCCCTCAAAGTTTTTTGGGGGGGGATTCCTAATCCAAAGTGATACAAGAAGTAGTATAGCAAAGATCATCAACTGTCACCATCATCATGTAACATAACAGCTTGGGAGTATTGTAGACCGATGGTACATGGGAAAAATTGGATGTGTCAAATTCATCAACATGACCTTTCTGCTCTTAGGGCTTGGGTACTAACCCATGAGGTACATCAGTTCCTCGACCTCCACAAGAGGTTTTCACCAGATGAGGTGCTAGGGTCAGAGGAGTCCACCAAGATCTCCCAGCTGTGTATGCCTCTCCAATTGTGTAAGATTAATGAATAAACAAATGCTTATGGTAATTTCTGCAAAACCTTGTGTGTGGGCATTCTTCAGGGGAAGGGGTATGGGAACTACTAAAGCAAAATTATTTTATTATCCAACAGCAATGCAGTCATTGACAGGCTTCACAAAGTTGCTGTATTGCCACACAGTGTACAAGAAACATGAAGCCACTGCAACAGAAATACAGTTGATCTTGTGCCATGCCCATCTGTAGAGAATTCAGTCTATAGGAAGCTGATGGTAGAAGTTTGTCCCACACTGAAAGTCCCTTCATGTTCATACGTTGTTGTCCACTTGGTCAATTTATTTATTTATTTATTTATTTATTTTTATGTATGTATTTATATATTTATTTATTTATTTATTGTGATCTATGATTCATACCTTTGAGCAACAGCTCTTTACATGGGTTTCATGTCAAGGACAAGTACAGAGCAAACAGAACATTACAAGTACAGTACATACAGGCAAGTCATTGTTACAGGCAGATTTTATCAAGTCATTTCCAGGTAACAAAAGTACAGGGAAACAAATGGTACATAGCAGACATCAGGCGGGTAATGGTATACCCTTGTCAGATAGTGACAGTCAGAAGTGTGCTAGAGGAGGTAGCGGGTGAAGGGAACTGGCCTAGCTAATCAACAGATGAGAGAAGAGTGGCAGGTAGTGAGGGAGGAGGAAGGGTGAGAGGGAGGAATAGGGGGTAGGAGGGAGATAGATAGGCAGGGAGTAGTAAGTGCTAGTAGAGGCCTACAGGGTCAGAAGATAGCAGAAGGTGCAGACAAAGTGCAGCTTGGCAGGGCACCATGGTAGGCTTAGCGTTAGCAATCACAGGTGGCATTGTAAGAAGCTGATATTGTAGCTTGCACTTGAAGGGGCCTATTGCGGTGGTAGAACTTATTTCAGGCTGGAGTGAGTTCATCCAAAGTGGAGCTCGATGAGCAAAGGCATGCTGTGCTAGGGCTGTGCGGCACCTAGGGACACTGAAAACTTAATTGTTTGAGCTTCTGGTGTTACAAGTGGACTGATGTGGGCTGAGAAGATTCTTGACTCCAGTGGGCAGCATATCGAGACAGATCTTCTTTGCTATCAAGCAGGTTTGGTAGTGGATTCTGTCCTTTAGTTGAAGGCAGTTTGCTTGAGTGTAGAGATCACAGGTGTGCGTTAGATGCACAGCACCTGTGAGAAGTCAACATGCCTTGCTGAAGGCTGTTGAAATGTGACACAGGGCCATGTCAGTGACTGACCCATAGATGACCAGGCCATCGTTAATAAGGGCAAATATTGAGCTGTGTATTGCCCTGCTGAGGGCATCAGGTGTAAGGCAGTGTTTATGTTGGTTGAGCATGCCAATTCTCATATTAATCACTTTATTAGTATTGACAATGTGTGTGGTATATGACAGGTTGGAGTCAATAGTAATGCCCAGGTATTTGAACCACTGCACAAGGTCACAGAAGGTGCCCTTGTTGTTCTTAATGGATAGCGAGAATGTTTTATGTCTGCTCTGTAACTGGCAAATAGCATGCACTTGTTTTTTTTGGTTTTTTGTAGTTCATCAATAATTGTGTTCCTCATACTATTTTTCTGCTGATGTAAAACCTTGTTGCAGGGCCACCTCCAGACATTCAGGCTGGGAGTCACTGGTAAAAATGATTGCATCATATGTGTACAGGAGAATGTGACCATGGCAAGAGTTAGGGAGTTTGTTAATGAATGTGCTGAAAAGGAAAGGGCCAAGGATGGACCCTTGGGGAATACCTGAGCGAACTGATCTGGGATCCGAGAGGACGTTGCCGATCTTAACTTATTGAGACCTGTTGCTTATGTAGCTGTCAAACCAACATTTTGCCTCAGTGGAGAGCCCAACAATAGTGAGCTGATTGAGGAGAAGGGTATGATGCTCAGTGTCAAAGGCCTTGGATAAATCTATGAAAACAGCCCCAACCAGGTTTCCTTGCTTGAGAGCACGGTGTATAAAATCAATGAACTCCAGTAGGGCTGTGACAGTACTGTGTGCTTTCCTAAATCTATGCTGTTGGTCAAGAGCCACTATTTGTTAGATTTTACAGTGTACTACATGACAAATTTGAATTGCTCGTAGAATACATTGCATTCCTATAGGATCCCACAAACATGTTTGAAAACCTGGCATGATTATTTTAAGTCTGCTATTTGGTTTACCTGCTTTAACATTAGTCCCTTTGTGGTGCATTCATAATGCAGCCACCCACCTGATACATTTAATCACTCTTCATGCACACATTACTTCCTGTTTAAATATTTACAATGGCTTTCACTTCATCTTATGGTTTAATTTAAAATTCTTGGTTACGTTTTACTATGCAGATGACTTACCATTGCTTCCTGTCTTCAGTACTATGTACACTCCCACACACTTCAATCTTTTGATGTGGGTTTACTACTTACACCAAAATCAAATTCACGTTGGCTTCAACACTGTGCTTTTTTTTTGGGATAGACAAATTCTTTGGAATTTCCTTCCCCCTAGGTTCACAAATCTCTCAGTACTTTGAGCTGTTGTAGTGTTCTTAAAACATTTAAGTGTTATTAATTTGTACTGCTTTTATTCTAATTTTGTATTTTCTTATGTTGGATTCAAGATTTTGCATTTTTGTGATGTACAGTACATTGATACTTTTGTGAATTGTGCTTAATAAGCAAAAATAATAATTAAAAATAGCATAGCAAAACTACTTGAGCAGGGCTCTGCCCCAGCTGAATGATATTATTGCATGCTGCCTATAACATTCTTTGTCAAACTCAACACTTGACACAATTCCTTTGACAACTAATATGTGGACAGTAATTTCTCTTCTGCAATGTCTTTCAGGTGCATTGTGACCAATTGGGCACAACTGTTTAACTTGTGGTGACATGCACCAGGCCTGGGAACTGCATCCACCCACCCTCCTAGAGTTCACAGTCAGATGATTTTATTTGTGGCCTTCATTCCACAAGCACACATTGTGGCTAACATCTTGGTTTAACTGCAGAAAACTGACACTTGGCTGCACATGTTGTCACTAATAGGTGGCCTTGTACTTATCGATAATGGATGAACGTTTCTTGATGCAATAGAGGATGGTGGCTTTCATAGAGGTATGACCATGGCACATTTAATTAAACTGGTAGTCAAGGACTTTATCAATCAAGCAGGCATCAAAGAACTGCTGTGTTTGTGTCTCTACATTTTTGTACAAAGTGCAAACTGTCAAGACTGCCTCCTCCTTGTACAGTCTTGGCATTGGGGATGCCATTGCCGAACAAGTTCATTCAAAAAATTAAAATAAAGAACTCAGTCCACATACTGCATGATGTAGAAACTGTATTCTGCCATTTTATTGCCAGCCACAGTTTCAAAAATGTGAGTTGTTTCAGGAGCTCTGCCCCTCCATCAGGCCTAGTCTTCTGTGGTCACCTATTAAATTATCAGTATCTCAAAATGTTTTTCAAAGATGGTTATGTGTACCTCCACCCATGTGCAACCGTATAAAATCTGTCTGGTGTGCCTCAAACTAATTGTAAAGTAGTACTAATTTCAGCATTAACTGTACATCATAAGACTAATATGTGACATATTCTTATTAGTCTGTGCAAAATTTATATACAGTACTTTTTATGAATTCCTGACAAATGATTTTAACAAACTTATACATCATCATTCATAAATAAAAAAAAAAATGTTCGACTCCCTTCCTGTGAATAAGATTCTGTAATACACAAACATATTTTTAATGCAAAGTTTTTCAGTTCAAATGACCGTTGTCATTAATAACATAGGCTTGATTTTCACAGCCCTGTAAATGCCACAAGTTCCTGTTGCATTGATCATTTGGCGCATGGGGCTTGGGGCATTCTCTAGGCTAGCAATCAGGATTTTCAATCCTGAACACCAAATGCTGCAAGTTAGACTAGCTTTTCCCTGGTCTAACTTGCACCATTTGGGGATTTGTTTTACAGGGTTGCACCAACTCTCTGGTGCAAGCTGCCATAAATTGACAGAAAATGTCATAACAACACCTGATGTACTAAAACTGGGTACAGTTGTGTCAAAGGAGTTGGCACTGCTGCAGAAAAAAATGGGTTTGATGCAAGGCTTTTAACTACATGCATTTTTGAAAGTTAGTTTATGTGTATTACATATGCAACAGTTGTTCAGTGGAAGATGTCACTTTAAGAATAAACCTCTTTTTCCTCTTAAGAATTTTTAATCTTTCATGATAGATCAGGAAATCGAAAAAAAAAAAACACTGGGGGAAAACACCTGTATAAAAGACAGATTATTGTTTAAAATTTCTATTTTCTTTTTGCTAACTTTTGTCTGACTCATTTGTAATGTAAACGCTTAAGTAGTCTTACGCCCTCCATTTTCTAATGAGAACACCAGCCTGCCACAACTCCTGTAACCAAAAACAGTGAGTGGTTGACTGAAAGATGATGTGCAAGAAATAGGGAAGTTATTTAAAGGTAAAAAAGAATAGGATGGAATATCAGTGGTACCTAGCATGCAGTGTATATATACATATGGTATTGAAATTACAATTTATGAAACAGTAAATGGCAGCAGACAATTGAACTGAAATCTATGCAGTACAAATAGACCTGTGTAGCAATGAACCTTATGCATAGAGAGATCATTGAACAGATTATGTTATTTTAATATACGAACAATGAAGTATATGTTTGTTAAAATCATTTGTCAGGAATTCATGGAAATGAATACACAATATACACAGAGCAATGAAAAAATGCCACATATTGGTCTTACGATATACAGTTAATGCTAAGCATGTAAGAGGCTTTCCAGACTCACCCCTCTTGCTCTATTTCACACCCTTGATGGTGCTATGATTTTTTTTTTAGTCTCTGTTTATGCTCCCTTTCTCTCTCCACAGCCTTACTTCTCTCTCCGGTCCTCTAAGGCATATGGAACTATGGCTACTCCTGGACCTCTTCCCATGGGCTATCTTCATACTGTCTAGGCTTACTCCTCAGTGAGGAGGAAGGGAGTGACTCCCAATTCTGACCCCCTCCCACCTGCTTGAGTCTTTATCAGGCACCCCTCAGCATCATCCGGTTTTGCAGTTGGGCTGCATGCCGGGAGCCATTGCCAGTTTTGGCTGTGGGTCTTTTTCCTTTTTCTCTAATCCCTTGAGAAAGCTGGCTCACTGGGAGATCCAAGGGGAATAAGCATGCAGGAATGTGCAGTTGCCTCGGAACTCAGCTGGCTTTCACCCCTTCCACAGTATCCCCAAGCTGCACCTCCACCAATGGTCACACAGGTGGCAGTATTGCAGTGTAGATGTTGCCCTCCCTTCCCAGAGAAGAAGAGAAGTCCCTAGGATGCTCCATCCTCCTCTCTCCTGCTAGTCCCTGATGACATGTGTCCGCATCCAAACCCAGGTTACCAGCATCACAAGCTATAGCTCTACTGCTGCAATGACAGGCCAGCCGATGGTGCTATGATTGAAGATGTATCCTCTTTTAAGCACTCTGGAGTCTGGCTGAACTGTCATTTTGATTTCTTGGTTCATAAGGATACCATACACCTAAAGCTCCACCCCAAGTTTTGTGCACTGTACAGGAACAAAAGCATGTATCTGCTACCTGTCCATCTCAAAATTGTACTAATTATTTTCTCGGGGTCACATGATGCAGCTAAGCTGAGAGCAGCTAGGCTCAAGGTGATCTGCCTTTAGGAAACTAATCTGGGTCAATCTGCACCCCAAGCTACCATTTTGTCTTAATATGAGCTACCAGCCAGCTGCCCCCACAGTGAAGAAACCTGATACTGGTATTTTGACCAAGCTAAATCTTCCAAAGAGCTTGGAAATTGTGGATTTATCTGACAGCTCCAAAAACCCTACACTGAATAGCGAAGCCACAACTCAAGGCTGAGCTGAGCAGAGCAGGATTCATCAGGAGGTCTCTGAGATAACATACTTCATGAGCAGCATCACAGGAGAGTTAGCAAATGGTGCAATTGCCCAAGATGATGTAAAAGGGGCGGTTGACAGTCTTGGATCCCATCTTACTGAGATGGAGGATTGGGTAGACAAGTTCAAGGATAGGGCCTACCCAACTGAGCTCTGAATCACAACAGTTGAGAAGGAGATCAAACAGCTATGAAACAAATCATATGACCAGGAGAACAGAAATTGGAAAAATAACATTAGACTTTTTGGCCTGCCGTAGAAGTCAGAAGGATTTGATATGATCAACTTTTTACAAAGAATGCTACTGCAGCTTCTAGATCATTATTGCGACAGTAGTACGCCCTTAATTCTTGGCTCTTCCATACAGGATCAATATTTTCCACCAGCTGGACCATATTCAGAGATCAGGTGACCGTTATGAGTGAACTGTCAGTGAACTGCCAGTCTGGCCTTCCAGCAGCCAGTATGCATTCCCAACTCCAGTTATATGTTTTGACGGTTTGGAATTATTTTTTCTTAAATAGTTGAGAGTGTTTATTCTTTGTAATACAGTGGAATCTACTTATATGGGAGAGCTTCATGGCATCCAAGTCGGCCCATTTAAGTGGAGGTCCCAATTAACAGAAATAGATATTTCCCAAGCAAAAAACATTTCAGGTAATCAGCAGAAAACAGTGTAATGTGCCAGTGTGTG
Source organism: Neoceratodus forsteri (assembly GCA_016271365.2). Lineage (NCBI taxonomy): Eukaryota > Metazoa > Chordata > Ceratodontiformes > Ceratodontidae > Neoceratodus > Neoceratodus forsteri. The sequence continues at coordinate 116,911,529 of CM028136.1, read as the reverse complement.
GTGTGAGTGCAGGATAGTAACTGTTAGTGAATTACAGCTTATTTTTCAATTCATTGTTGAGTGTTGCATTGTTAATTCAAGTTTGATTTAGTAAGAATTAAAAACTTTTGAAAAGCAGCATTAAAATCATTCACTTAGCTACTAGAAAGTGCAGGTAGTCCATAATTCCCTCTGTCTCAATGATTCTGTGATTTTTTTCAAAATTGTGCTCTCCAGATCAAATAGCATCTCAAGCTCCCAAACTCTGATTTTCTATGCACCAGTCTCGCAATGCAAGTCTGGGCTTCCATATTTGAGACTGATCTTTGTGGGGGGGTCATCAGGTTCACAGCCCTCCATGTCAACTCCTTCCAAGGACTACGGTTTAACCACTGCACAAATCTCTTTGAGTGAAGTCTCACCCTCAGTTGCCTCACCTGCATCACAACTGACAAAATCTTCAAGTTCCTCCTCTGTCATATTTTCAGGTCTTGCCACATCAGCAAGGATGTTGGGGCACAGATGACAGTTCTTCCTGGATTCCTGGAGCATCACACACATATCCAATCTTGAGGAAACATTTTTAAATTGTGGTTTCCTTTAGAGATGCCCATGTATGATGCAACATGAGTGTGGCATCGAAAAGGTTTAAACTGCAGGCAATTTCAGTAGCCATCGAGCTACACCCACTGTCAATGATGCCCAGAGTTCTGGTTAAAAACCTTTCATGGTAGTGCCCGTTGAAGTTTTTAATTATCCCCATATTGAGTGACTGCATCAAGTGTAAACCCCTATTTCCTGCCCCATCTAGGGGCACACTTTATTTACTTGCAGTTCTTCCAGGCAGGAAAAAGGGAGCACTCCAAAGCACTAACATACAAGACATGGCATATTACTGGACCATGGAAAGCTGATGGTCACCTATCTGCTGCTGTCTTAAAGCTGCTACTTTACCTCCTCATTCTCAGCAAATGGATCCTCTCCCCGAACTGACCACCAGAATGAGATCTCCCTCTTCTTGCACAGAGGTCCCACAGAGCCCCTGCAGCCCCCAAGGCTGGATCCTGGCCCTGGAATACAACTTGTGACAAATTAATCAGACCGCAAAATGTGAGGGAGAAAATATTTCATTATAACATCCCCTTTTAGTCAAATTAGGCACAAACCACTGTTTCTCACCAACTGGCTTTTATTTTCATCTGCATGGCAAATGATTTCAGTGATACAGGGGTCAATCAATCAATCAATCAATCAAAATCTTTATTTACCCAGGCGATCACCATTGAGCAAGCTCATTTACAAGGTGGAGCTGCAGTTTGCAAGGACAAGGGTACAGAATAGAGTACAAGTAAAATGCACTTAAAACAACAGTAGCAAGATGTATACAACATATACAGTGTAGAAACAAAGGTAAATAATTTATACATCCTATCCATCAATAACATGTTCATAGCCTGTAAAGGAATACCTGGGATATGGGTCACCATTCTTTTATGAAAAATAAATATTCAGCTGCATGGGGCTATAACTTTTTACACTTCAGCTGGCCGTAATAGACAGCAGAACAATGGATTTAGCAGACACCAGAAGGATTCTTGTTCCCTACACTTCCTGTCTCATGTGATCTATCCTAGACCCTGGAACCCAGATTCCTGCAATCTCCTGGCATAAAAGGTCCGGTAAGCCAAGCCTTCCTTTTACTTCTCTCCCACCAGGTCCCTTTTACACTAGCATTGGTTGTCCCCCCTTTCACTGGCATGGAAGAGCGAGCTGCCTCCCCACCTGGACCCTTGGGCATGGCCCATGTCACAAGAGCATCCAGGATTTTTTCTAATGACCCAGGCCCTGGCCCACCTTCAAACAGTTGGCACAGATGCACAGACTGAGGCCCCTTCTACTGGTCACTTGCCTCCGCCTCAGACCTCCATGGCCTACAACTCACTCTGGGGGTACTCTGCTGTTACCTTCTTCCTATGGGGAGTTTCTGCCAGGCCCATATCCCTTCCATTGATTCCTGGGCTTGAATTAAACTCCAGCAAGAAGACCACCCTCCAAAGCCTACCATTCTTGGTCCACGACCCACCTGGACTTTATTGACTGGCACCTCAGGACCTGTTCCTCCAAATAGGCCCCACATATAGGTGAAAGGCTCCCAGGCTCCCTTGACCCCCCACGCCACCATGCCACAATGGGAACAAGGGGAACCCCTGCCACTGGTTCCCCTCCTAAGAGGGCCCTGCCACAGCCTTCCCAGCCCTGGTGACCTGGGAAAACACAAAATGGGCTTCCTAAGGGCTCCTACATCTCTTGGCTGGTCTTGCTAAAGCCTCCTAATTCCATAGCCCCCCTCAATGCAGGACCTGCCTACCTGGAACCCCAATGGAGCTCCATATCCCCACTCCTCGTCAGCTACGGCACATAAAACCATCTTGACTGCACTGCACTTTGTGGGGTTACCCCACAGGCCCCCCAGGACCTCTGAGCTCCCTCACCTGCCACCTATTCTTTTTTTTTTTAAATTAAGTATACTTTATTTAGTTTTTCCCATTCACAAACAATGCAGTGTATATTACAGGGGATGAAACACAGAACAATTTCATATACAATACATTAAATAAGTGCCCCCTAAGTCACCCCTGTCACCACCCATCCCTCCCTCCTTCTACCTCCTCCTCCTCCACCCCCTTCTTATCCCTCTCATAAATCCTCCCTCCCCCCTGTTAAACCTCCCTCCCCAAAGCCAGTACACAAATTATAGCATTACAGGTCATTCCTCTGTCCACACTAGGAGAAAACAGAAAAACAACAACCTAAAAAGAGGTATGAGGATGTCATCACTTAAAGAACCAGTAACCTGTACCCACCTAAAGAAAGTAAATCAAAAGGGATATAAAAAGCCTCTGCCTCCTTTATTAATGTGGCAGAATGATTGACCATAGGTCATGGAATTTCTCCCATTTGGTGTTAAACCTAGAAATTGTATTTCTATAGCTAGCAATAGTTTTCTCAATCCTTAAGTTGTATAATAAACCCGAAAGCCATTCCTGATAGGTAATGGAAGTCTGATCCTTCCAGTGTTTTAATACTAAGGTTTTCACCATGAGTGAAATTAGATTAATAAAGTGTCTCATTTCCCTCACTGCCACCATTGTGTAATCACCTAACAGACAAATCTGAGGGGTAAAAATATCTTGTAACCCTAGTAAAGGTTCAGCTTTAGCCTTAATATCAGACCATAGGGGAGCAACCAAGGAACACTCCAAAATTATATGCAACAGGGAACCTTGCACCTGACCACGTCTAAAGCAGTCATCCTTTGGCAATTTACCCATTTTACACAGCTTCACAGGGGTCGGATGCATAGCATGCAAAATATAATATTGTGTCAATCTAAGCTTGTCATTGGCACTGTATGTATAAATTCCTTTCCAAAAGTGTTCCCAGTTAATACAACTGTTAGGGAGAGTGTCTATCCAATACTGAGAGTAATCAGCTGTACCTGGATACAATTTTCCATGTAGAGCGGCCACTAGTCCCGAAACCGCATATGGTTGCCCCGCGAGAGATTGGAATTCCAAAAAAGTTTCTCCATGGTTAGTGTCCCACTGATTTGATCCAAACCAAGTGATAAGCAAATGTCTAATTTGGTAAATATAGAAGGCGTGCTGGGTGATAAGTGGAAACTCCCCAATATTTCTTGGACCGAACGTATCATCCCTAGGTCAACTAGGTCACTAACTTTTGTGTTTGGAGGTATTCCCAACCTTTGTGGTGAGAGTAAAGCTTTACCAACCTTAAAATTAGGGTTACCAAACACTGGTTGAGAGACATCTTTGGTATGCATAATCCCCAAAGACCTACATACCTGGTTATGAACCTTAACCGAAGTAAAAATAACCATGGGCCGAAGTAAATTAGGTAAATCATTGGGGAGTATATACCAAAGACTATCAAGTGACACTTTAGATCTTTTAATAAGATTCCTTTCAATTTGCAGCCATAAATGATTATATTGAGATTGACTGTTATTTGAAGGGGTAATTGCCCACCTCATATATTTAGCAATGTGGCTCACCAGATAATAATGATAAAAATTCGGGAGCTTCAATCCCTCCAATGCTTTCGGAGCACTTAGACAATTATAAGGTCTCTGTGGGGGTTTATTTTGCCATAAAAATTTAGTGATCATGCTCTGAAGTTTCCGAAACCATGATAGGGGGAGGTAGATATTCAACATATTCAGAGGATAGAATACTCTGGGTAAAACATTCATTTTGATAACATTAATTCTACCTTGAAGGGAGATGTATAAAGGAGACCATCTAATTAAATCTTGCTGAATGGTTAGGAGAAGGTTATCAAGATTGAGCTTCTTCAAAAGAGAAGCTGAAGTCGACAAAATAATACCAAGGTATTTAAGTCTGTTGGTCCAGGCCATCCTAAACCTAACCATGTCCTCTTTATGAACATGAACATTGAGTGGTATAATTTAGGTCTTGTTAATGTTGAACTTATAGTTTCAAAACCTACTAAATTCATCAATTATGTCCAACATTTTGGGGATGACCTTAGTTGAATCTGATACGTGGAGTAAAATGTCGTCCGCATAGGCCGACAATTTCAACTCAAATGGACCCACTGGAATATCCGTTATGTTCAGAGATAACTGCAAACTGTGAATCAAGGGTTTAAAATACAGGTTGAACAACAAAGGTGACAATGGGCACCACTGACGCAGTCCCGAATATAATGGGAAACTATTGGAAAAAATCCCATTGCAATAAATTCTAGCCCTAGGGTTAGAATATAAATGTTCAATCCACCCAATAAATTCCAGGGGAAATCTGAATTGACTCATGGTACTAAAAAGGAAAGGCCAACTAACCCTATCAAAGGCTTTCTCCGCATCCAGGGAGACAAGGGCCATTGGTACATTTGCCTCCCTGGATACGGAGAAAATATGGGCAAGTTTATGAAAATTATCTAAAGAATTTCTACCGCTGATAAATCCAATCTGTTCAGGGCTAATTAGGTTATCCCAGACTTCAGTAATCCTAGATGCCAAAATCTTAGCTAATATTTTAACATCGTAGTTCATCAAGGAAATTGGTCTATAATTTGCTACCTTATCTTTGGGTTTCCCCGGTTTTGGCAAAACAATAATAGTAGCTTCTAATAAAGTGGAATCAACAATGCCCTTGGCACAGATATGGGCATATAATTCTTGAAGGATAGGAGTAAGCTCTTTCTCAAACATTCAGTAAAAGTTTGATGGGTATCCGTCTGGCCCTGGAGCTTTGTTCGGTGAAAGGGATTGAATGGCAGTAGATATCTCAATCGTCGAAATTGCGGAGATCAGCTTGGCTTTCTGCTCATGATTGAGGGTGGGAAGGGGAAATTTAGAGAGATACTGTCGAATTTCAGTATGAGTAGGACTACTGTCCAGATGAATATATAAATTTCTATAGAACATTTCAAATTCTTTCACTATGGCTTTAGGAGTTGTCACTGTGTTACCCCCATCTGCAGTAGTTATACAGGCAACCAGTCTAGACTCCTGTTATTGTCTCAGTTTGAGAGCCAAGAGGTGCCCAGCTTTGTCTCCTTGGTCCAAATACCTAATATGAGTTTTGGACAAGGCATATTCAGCCTTTTCTCTTAGTGTGTCCGCATATTGGTCTTTAAGAACTGTAAGCCAGATTAAATCTGCGTTAGTAGGGCAGATACCAATCCTATCTTCTAGGTTTTGAATAGAATCCAGCAGCAATTTTGCTACATCCTCCCTTTTCCTTTTGCGGGTAGCGGCCATTCTAATAAATTCCCCTCTAAGGTAGCATTTCAGGAAGCACCAAAGTTGATCATATACTACTATAGAGCCCTTATTTTGTTTTATGTATTGATTGATTAATATACGGACCCTGTTTACAGTATCCTCTTGGGATAACAATTGAATGTTAAGCTTCCACTGGGTGACCTTATGAATTGCTTGGGGTATCCTGCCTTCAAACCATATCAGGGAGTGGTCTGACAAAACTCTAGGGGAGATTCCACAATCCATTGTGCCTATCAACATGGCCCGATTCACTGAAAAAAAGTCCAGATGAGAATAAGATTTGTGATAGGCCGAGTAAAAAGTGAAATCCCTCTCATTCGGGTGAAGGAGGCACCAAGGGTCTGACAGGCCCAATCCCTCCATCATTTCATGTAAAGATTTCTGTGCATGGGATAGACTCTGACCACTCTGACTGGATCTGTCCAGCTTATTCTCGTATGTGAGATTCCAATCCCCTGCTAATATTATTGGCAATTGTTTAAATGGGGCTAACTTAAGGGCTATTTGGGAGAAAAATTCAGGAGAGGAGTGATTAGGCCCATAAACAGTACCTAAAATAATTTCGCTATGGTCAACCAACGCTCTTACAAATAAAAACCTCCCTTGAGGGTCTCCCATTTCTTGTAGGAGTTGAAATTGAGTCCCTTTAGTAATTAAAATTGCAACTCCTCTTTCTACAGAATAAGTTACCTTCACCAGCCAACAGATGTGTCTCCTGTAAAAATGTAATATCTGAGTGCATTAAAGCCAAATGCTTAAGGATCTGATGATGTTTCAGTCTAGCTCTTGCCCCCTTAATATTCCATGAGGCAATTCTCATATTGATGTACCTATTTAATAAAGGCTAGTCAAAATAAAAATCCAGAAATTAGGCTTATGTGCATGACCTTTGAATTAAAATATATCATCAAAGACTGGCTATACACCCACCCACCCCTATAATCCTCCACAATCCTAGCTACATTGGGCAAGTTAAAAGTGCTACCCTTGTCCCCCAATAAATTCCTCCAGGGCATATTTACAAACCTATAAGGTATGCCCCTGTAGGCAAATATAGAATAAACCACCCCAGTCCCAAAGACTGATCCTCCAACTGCGCATTCGGTGTGATGTTTATCATGCTACCCCTGATTGCTCCTCCCCTCCCCCACCCCTTACAATTCCAACCCTATAACACTATTAGAGCAAAATATATAAATTATAGAACACCTCAAACCACTTATAATTCCTAATTCCTACCGTATATTATGAATAAAACTCTGCAAACTCTATAAAAGTCAGGCACAACAATAACACCAATAAACATTAACATTCCTATCCCCCTTGAACATCAAGCTATACAGCTACAAGGCATCATCACTAAACCATAAAGAATCTATCAACAAGGATAGCCAGAGTCCTACTTCACCCTGTGGTCAGATTAGTAATCAATTAATACTTACAAGTACAGAAACCTAACCAGTTAAATCCTTAGCTTGTACCCCTTAGGAAAATAATAGCTATTCCCAAACTTCCTTTTATGGGATCACAATTTACCATATGACCCTGACTTTGTACTGATAAGATTGGAGGGAAAAAGAAAGAATGCCCCTCTAATAATCCTCTACTGAACCAGATTAACAGCTTACGTTTACCAATATAACAAAACACCATCAAATGAAATTTAGATAGAAAAGTGTTATACAGACTGCAATACAGAGCACTCCCCATTTAACTAAATGTCCACTAGATTACAGTCTTCACCACATAAATATAGTAGAGAGGGCTCATTTAATCAAATCAGGATACCACTTCTTGAATGCTTTTGTAGCTAATTCCAGTGACTCAAAAGAATGCCATTGACCCTCCCTGTTAATCAATAAAGTAGCCGGGTAGCGCACCCTAAAACGAATTCCAGCAGATATCAATTTAGACAACAATGGATGGAGGGCTGAGCGTTTCTGACTAACTGAATAGGGAAGATCCTGAACAATGATAATTTGTTTTCCTTCCCACTGCACTTCTGCTGCCTCCTTTAATTTTTACAAGATGTGTTGTTTGTCCAGGAAATTCAGCAGCTGGAAGAGAAAGGGGCAAGGTGGTGATCCCGATGGGGGCATAGGGTGTAACGATCTATGGGCTCTCTATATAATAAAAGTAGGCCCATTAGGAGAAGGCCCTGCCAGCTTTTCACATACCTTTTGGGCAAAGATCACTGCTTGCCACCCCTCCTCACCCTCTGGAAGGCCCAGTACCACCAAATTGTTTCTTCTTGAGTGACCCTCGAGATCCTCTAGGTGATCCTCTGCTTTCTTTACTCTATATCATAGGGTAACCATTTCTGGATCCATTCTTGCCCTCCAATCATCTAGTGAAGAAATCCTGGTTTCGTTGTCTTTCGTGCGTGTATTCAGCTGTTCCAGTGAAACTTTTCTACCCCTAAAATCTGAGGCAAGCACGAGCAGGGTTTCCTTCATTGGTGCCAACTCCTCCAGAAACCGCACTTCAGTTAAGGCAGCTTGTTGTTTTGGCAAGGTAGGAGCCTCTGATACACCCGCTTTTGCTCATTTGGGGTTCTTGTCCTTAGCTGGAGTCAGCGGGGGAGTGTGGCGGAGAGCCAGCGTCTTCATTTCGGCTTCCATTATCAAACTGCGCTCCGATAAAGTGAAAGCTGGTTTCCCCAGGCGATCAGCAAATCTTTAGAAGCCTTTAACTCACAGCTTAGGTACGTGTGTACAAAACAGCCACTTTGTGGAAGAGGGCAGGGGAGTTATCTGTGAGAGCTTCTCACTGGGCAGCCATCACACCAGAAGTGATTGCCCACCTATTCTGATCCTGATTCTACTCTTTCAGCTGCCCCCCTTCAGACCCAGGCCTACTGCCTGGGCTGGAGAAGGCCCCGTTACTTCCTGTCAGTCCCTTTTTATACCCTTAAACTACTCTCTGCTGCCAGATTGAGGCATCCAGAGCACTATCCTCCAGAGCACTAAACCCATTTCCCAGCTCGGGGGGGGAAGAGGAGGGAAGGGTTGCCTAAAGTAGGAATATAAGCCCCACTTTTGCAGGGGGCTTACACACGCATGTGGTGTTTGGGGGAAGGAACACCATTTTAATCTGGCTCAACTTACCTGCCAGATCTGGAGGGTGAGCACTACAGTTATCCATGAAAAGGATAACTTTCTTCCCCATGGCCCTTCAGCTTGGTGTTCCACTGGAACAGCCAGCTGGAGAAAATTGAAACCATCATCCAGGCATTGCCACTGTTTGTGTATGTGACTGGCAGGAAAATGAAATCTTTTGGGAGGCAACGAGGTCTTTACTTTTGCCTACCACAAGAAAGGGCAATTTTTATTTATTTATTTATTTATTTGAAGTGTGGTAACTTGGTAAGCCCACTGAGACATTGAAGTCCCTTTTTCAGGGGCGACCCGGGAAGTACAATTGAAAGTGCAGCAGTTGATGCAACAGTTGTACAGGATAATTCATACCTCAAATGAGCACAGTAGTTGATACAAAAGTTCAACAGGATAAAGCTACAACAAACAAGAACAACACTTTGTGCAGAGATTCACAGATTATGTAATAGGGTACAAAACAGCACAGGATAATTAGTACTACGTACATGCAACATAATTATTTACACATAGTTCTCAAAATAGGTGGGGGGAGAGAGAGGTGATAAGGTAGATCTTGCCAGTCATCATTAGCAGTCAGAGAAGAGTTGGTAAACCCAGGTATTACCGAAAGCATAAACAAGTGGGGGAAGCAAGGTGTGCAAGCAGAGCGCTTTGAAACTGAGAAATGGAGGAGCAGGCCAGGATTGTGGAGGCAAAGAGTTCCAGGAAGACACAGCCAAGTTGGCAAATGATCTCTGGGCTGAGGAGAGTCTCAGGTTAGGTTCCAATAGCAGGGGGCAGAGTGGCTGACCTTAAGGCACGCTGGAGCATTTGCATTGGACTATCTCGGATAGGCAAGGAGGGGTAAAGCGATAGATGAACTTGTGCAGTAAACTTAGAGTAGCATAGCAAAGCTTACACTCAAAGGGTAGCCAACCCAAGGTAGACAGGACACTGCAATGATGATGCTTTGCATCAGTTCCAAAGGCAAACCTACCCACTCTATGATATACCTGTGAAAAGTGGGATATGATAGAAGAAGATGAAGAGAGCAGCAATGGGGTACCATACATGAAGAGAGGCAGCAGAGTGGCACTAGCTATCTTGTGGCATGAGGTCAAGGTGATGTAAGGGGCAGAGTCTATAGAGAACTCCTAGCCTCTGGTTGAGAGTTTTGGTAAGAGTTGCAACATGAACATCCAGTGAAAGGGTGGGGTCCAAGGTAATACCCAGGTATTTGAATGACTGAACTGATTCAAGGGTGGCTCCAGACCGTGACTAAATAGCCAGAGGGGAGTGTGCACTCGATGTAGAGTTGGTAAAGAGCATGCACTTGTTTTGTTTTAGTATTAAGGACCAGTTGATTGTGAATAAACCAGTCCTTAAGGTTGAAGAAGTTGGCTGCTAGTGTTTGGTTAAGCCACCGAATGTCAGAAAAGGATCTGTAGATGATAACATCATCTGCATAGAGATGGACTGTGGCACCATCACAATTATTAGGGAGCTATTTAATAAATAAGGAAAAAAGCAAGGGCCAAGTATAGAGCCCTGGGTATACCATGGGTAATAGATCGTGACTCAGATAGGGAGCCTGCACATTTGACATGCTGAGTACGGCCAAAAAGTTAGCTTCAGGTCCATGTTAGTACATCAACTACATGTCCTCGGCCTTGATGAGGATGCACTAACATGGACCTGAAGCTACTTTTTTGGACGTACTCCTTAGAGATAATAATAATTCAAGTTGTGCACATACCTCAGGATGTACTGTGATAAAGTGCAAAAGTTCCCTCTCAGGATGATGCAATGGCCGATACGTAGGCACATTTGGAGAACTCACAAGCTTTGGTTTGGCATGCATGATGGGTGTGTGGGAAATCTTTTTTTGTTTTTCCTGGTTTGGAAACTATTTGCTTTGTTTGTCTGTGCTCCAACACCCAACTTTGTATTGAGTTAAGTAAGAGAGCAGCAACATTGGATTTGGACATTATCTTAAAATGTTTGACTCAGCTATACACAATCTATGATGTTTGCTGAAACAACATTGAATGTGGGCGAGACCTCCTTTTTAACTTTTATACATGTAAATAAAGTTGCCTTTTTCAAATAAGGATCAGAGGGTCTGATTTGTGTGTGGTGCTGACCTGGAACCCACAAAGTGGGACCTTTTGCACTTGATCCTTGGCCCCCTACTCACCGCATGGGAGAACCACATGTGAAGTGCATCCTTGACAAGGGTATCTTTACCTTTATATTTCCTCTTGCGGTTTGATTGTAATTTTCAGATCATTCGCTGAGGATTTTATCCTTGTTTGGTGAGATCTGACCAGCCTGGCATTTGAAAATCCCAGATTTCTTTTCTATGATAGCCAATGATGTGGTGAGTTCTTGCAGGGATTCCAAAACTTTAACTTTCTTGGACAGTGGGAGATCAACCTGCTTTCTGGCCATTGTGTGTGAGAAACTGTTTGCCACCTGCATGCTGAGCTTTCATGGACATGAGCAGGTGAAAACAACCTGCTAATTAACCATCAGCACCAGCTGCACAGCCAATAATCATCTCAATTAAATGGACTGACCATCCCGTTTAAAGGTATACTGTTGCAATTAACTATAATGGTGTAAAAATTGGTGCCCATCGGAACGTCCTAATTAAGTGAATTTCCCAATTAACTATGTCCCATTTAAGTGGAGTGTATTCTACCATATTTGCAAATGGTAAGAATGTGGGGGAAGGGGTTCCTTATTCTTTGATAAGCTCCACATACTGAGTGCATATTTCCACCTCAATGGCATCTCTGTTTCTTTATTAATTGATTCAAAGTATATTCATAGGACATTTAATCTATCTGGCTTTGCTTAGTGATCCTGGCTGTATTGCTCCGTGGCTGCAACTCTATTGTTTTATAACCTAGGTGTTTGATATCTTAACAGGCAGCACCAGTAAAGCAAACTATTGCCTATGAAATGACATGTGTATATCCACCAATCACTAGCTAGTACCAGGCAAATATTTCTGGTCTACCCCTTAGTTACTCATATCCAGCAGCCTGTCCCCCTGTCAGCTGCATTAATGACAGTCTGAGCTATGCAGCTTGTTAATTGAAGTAATTTTCAGGCCAGCAGCCAGTAGTCTTAGTTTGCTTTCATTGTTGGGGGACTAGGGTTGATGAGGCAGCAAATAATGAGACCAACTGCCCTGATAGTTCCGATGCGCACCAGTCCAGGCCAGTGTGATCTCTGGATTCAGCTGGGAGTTATATTCATTTCTCTTGCTCACAAGTGTGCAGTGCCCATGCCAGGTTTAGAGTCTCTGACAGGAGTTACGTGAATGCATGATGCCCATCCTCTGTTTTTCGTGTGCTGAGCACAGCTGTTGGCATCTAGATCTACTCCCCCTATTAATTATATTGTGTTGACTTGACTCTCAGAGAGCTGCTAAGGAGCAGGATTGGGAACACTGATATGGATGCAATCCTCCAGGAAATCATTATTATGGTGCTGATCACTCATGCAGCTGTATGGCAAGTACACCATCTTCTCTAGCTGAGTGGCTTTGGATCATTTGGGAGTTGTACACCTCACAGGCATCTGGATAGGTAGTTGCCCAGTGGCCACCATGCCTTCCGCTACATGTGATCTGAAGAAGTTCAGATCTATAGCTGTGTATATACTCTAATCTGTACAATGTTTGTTATAATTGTTAGCCCATTTGTCAAATTTCGAGCTCAGATTATGTTTTAGACAGAGTGCTGGTTTGTGTTTTACAAAGAAGTTGCCAGAGGGGGAGGCGCCTCTAATTTCTGAACAAGGTTTACAAAACTATATCCTGAAATGTCTGTTGGCTGAATGGCTCAGTGAAATGGAAAAGAGTCCTCGTGCATTTAAAGCATCTGGGAGAGGGGCATATAATCTTCCTGTAAGACACTCATTTAGTCAAAAAAGGGGTGGAGAAACTGGGCAAGTTATGTGGGGTCAGATGTTCAAGGCTTCCTACTCATCAGAAAAGAGACACATCATCATCCTGTGCCTCTGTAGTGTTAACTGGGTGGCTCATCAAATTAAAGTGGAAGTAAACATTGCAGGAGTCACTCAAATTGTCAAAGTACATAAAAAGATATTTCAAATGAGGTATTGGGCTTACCTGAAGGTGTCAGGAGTCCTCAGATTTGAATACCTAAATCATCTATAAATCAAAACAAGGCAGCAGCCATTTCATTGAATCATGAGACCAACAGTGATGTCACTGAGGGGCAAGCTGTAATTAGCAATGTGAAGCTTGCCCCTGAGTGACATCACTTTCTGTTTTAAAATGGCTGCTGCCTTGTTTTACTTTGCAAATTAATTAGATACTCATATCACAGAACTCCTGACACCTACAAAGAAGTCCAGTACTTCATTTGAAATATCTTTTCATGGGCTTTCACAATTTGAGTGAACCCTGCAATGTTTTCTTTCCCTTTAAGAGATAATTAGGGGAGATGGTTGTTAGTGAAAGGCAGCCTGGATGGCTTGCCTTTCATGTTGGGGGTAGTTTTCTCCTCCAAAATTGATGACTCCTATTTCTTTAATGATCTGTTGCAGACAAAGCTAGATATGGGGGCAAATGCAGTCCTGTTGGAAGGAGATATGAACCAGGTCATTGACCTACTCTGTGATAGGAGTGGCCCTTCTCCAAGTTAGCCCTATGCTGGATCTAGATCACTCAACATGCTGATGAATGATCATGACCTCCAGGATGTTTGGAAACTGGGACATCCTTCAGGCCGGGATTACATGTATTACTCTGCTCTGCATGACTCCTATAGTAGGACTGATATGATACTCTGGCTTTGTGGTGCAGTAGGCTATTCATTTGGCCATAGTAACCATACCAATTTTGGATCACTCCTTGTTAACTTTTACCTTTCAAACTGTCACCCCACAGCAGAGGATAAATGCTGGCAATGCATTGTTAGCCACTTAAAAAACAAGAAGTTGAAATTATGGCTTTGCTAAGCCATCAAGACTTACCTTGATCATAACTTGACTGCGGTGGTAATGGACAAATGGGTCTGGGAAGGGCTGAAAGTCTTTCTGGTGTCGTTTGATAGCCGACACCTCAGCCAAAAAAGGATAGGGCTTAAGAACTGCAGATTTTAGAGAAAACAATTGGCTGATTTACAAAACACGGACAAGGAGGGTGATCATTCTCCCACCTTAGTTCAAGACGTGGGCCCTTCAATACAAAATGAAAGCTTTAAGTCCCTAACAGGCTGAATTTGCCCTCTACCATAAAAAAAAAGCTTATTGGGAGGCAGGGAGAAAAGGAGGGTGATTATTAGGTTATCACCTAAAGAAAATGATGGCAGAAGCAAAAATACCGGGAATCTGAAAAGGACAAGATTTGCTAACTGCCCTGTAAAAGATTAATATGGTCTTTTGGGATTGCAATGCACAATTGTATGCCTCCAAATGGACCAGGGAAGAGCAGCTGAAACAAATATTCAAAAGTTTTTGGAGTCCTTAAAACTCCCTTGTCTCACTGAGGAACAGTGTAGAGGCTTGCAAGGTCTGATTACTCTGTAAGAAATATAGGGCAGCTATATGCTAAATCTCAGGTGGAAAGGCACCAGGCCTGAATGGCTTTCCTATTGAGATCTACAAAACAATAGGGCACTTACTAAGCCTGTTACTTGCTTCCACCATCCAAGAAACTTGGATGACCAACTCATTACCAGAATCCACGATGGAAGCTACCATCTACATCTTGGTAAAAAAAGGGAAGGATCCCTATCTGGGTTTCAGCTACCACCCCATCTCCCTTTCAAATGTGGACTACAAGATCTTGGCCAAGTTTTTAGCCTTATGATTGAATAAAGTTCTGCCACTGTTAATCCACCCAGACTAGGTTGTTTGTTCAATCTGATGTGGCCCACGGAATCCTCACAGGATCCTGAGGCAGCTGTGGCATTAGATATGGAGAAAGCATTCGACTATGCCAAATGGCCTTACCTGTTTGCTTTACTTAGAATCTTTGGCCTTAGTGATACCTTTATCAAATGGATTCAAGCAATCTGTTCATCACTGCAAACTTCAGTCCTTATTACAGGCATATTTGGGCTAAGCTCCCACTTGGGAGTGGTACTCAACGGATGTGTCACCTGTCCACTGCACTGTTTGAACTGGCAATTGAGCCTTAAGCTCAGAAGTTCCAGGAGGCTCCAGAAATCCAAGACATTTACTTGGAAACTGAAGTGTATAAGCCAATGCTCTTTGTAGACAACATCTTGATCACCTTAAAGAATCACAGTTCATCTGTACATGCCTTGATCTATTTGTTAGATCAGTTTGCAGGATTGACTTGTCTATGCAATAACCGAAGAAATGCAGAGGTTGTAGCCCTGAACTTCAAGTGTGCCTCAATTGCATTGCAAGGTACAAGATTGTCCTGTAAAATATTTGTGTATTCTCATCCCCCCCCCCAGTGGAAAGATTGGGTCCACCTGAATTTCTCCCCCTTACTGAAATCTCTAAAGCAGTACCTTGAGAGTTGCAAACATCTACACCTTTCCTTATGGGGAAACACTCATCCCCTACAAATGATGGCACTCCCTAGAATCTGATACCTGATCTGCTATCTGCCCTTGTGTGTCCCAGAACCCATTTGGAAATACTTGGTGGATCAGGTGCCAGGTGTTTTGTGGAAGAAAGTAGGCCCAGACTCTCGATGCTGAGAATGGTGGCCCCATGGTCAAAGGGCATGATTTAGAGTGCCTTGGTTTAAGGGTTACTACCTTGCAGTGGGCCTCAAAAATATATGTTCTGGGAGATAATTAAATGGATTCTATTGATGAATTCTTGCAGGAGAGAGAGTAGCGCCTGAGCTGATTCTATAGGATTCAGTTAGGGTCAAAAGAGATTATCCTATTCATGAATATATAGTTAGCATTTGGAAGGATTTAGGAAAAATTGTTAAATCATCATGGTAGGTAAATCTATGCCTTTGGTCATTATAGAATAATCCCAAACTGTCAGTGGGAGGGGGCATCATATACTGGCATGAGTGGGAGGTAGGGGGCTATTCCACCATTGCAGACCTGTTCCACCCAGCTTCTGGTCTTTTCAAGGATTTTGCCATGATTAAGACCCAAGCCTCCCTACCACAATCTCATTTGTGGAGATATTTACAGATCTGTTATGTAATCTCTTCTTATACAGTACTCAGTTTAATGTCCCTGTGAGGAGCATTGGGGATGATATTTTAGGTTTGGCAGGAGGGGGAAGATTCTTGAAGATGCTATGGCTGCTATTACAGAAGCTAAAAGGCTTGAGTGCAGGAAACTGAAGTTGAAAGATGTCCTAACTATGGCTGAATGTGAAGACAGCATGCAGAAATTGGCTGGATTTGAGTATTTATCTTTTAGAACTGCAGATAATTTTGCACTGTTTGAGAAAGTGTGGGGTCCTTATCTTTCCTAGCTTAAAGAAAACCATTTTCTATCAGTGAGGGTGTTTTACATGCTTTCCCTTGGTTCTCAGGGGAAAGTCAGTAGTCAGTCAATGAAGAATGACTCTTTACCCTACAATCTTCACCCCGTGTGGATACACCTATACCTTTATCTATTTGGAGATCACAATATTTGGACAGTCTTTTCTCAAACCAGTACACTGTCCTCCATTTTAATATTTATTTTATACTGTTAGAAAAGTTATTTAGTAATGTTGGTGAGTCTTGTTTCTTTCATGTCAGTATAACAGTTGCTATTACTGTTAAGGATTGAGGTATGTAGGAATTATTTAAGGGCTGCAACATTGTACTACCTTATAGGGAAGGGAATTTGTGTCTTGTATTGGT
Source organism: Neoceratodus forsteri (assembly GCA_016271365.2). Taxonomy (NCBI): domain Eukaryota; kingdom Metazoa; phylum Chordata; order Ceratodontiformes; family Ceratodontidae; genus Neoceratodus; species Neoceratodus forsteri. The sequence continues at coordinate 116,894,785 of CM028136.1, read as the reverse complement.
CACATTATTGGATGTTACAGACCCTTTATATACTTGTGTCTATATCTCTTAATTTATTAACTAGCCTGTAATGCAAGGAACAGTACATTCTAGTAAGGGCCAGAGATTCATAAGTGGGTGTTACTGGTTATGTTGTACCTGTATTCATTATGAAAAACCTCAAAAAAAAATGTAAATTATTAACAAAAAGAAAAAAAATTGACGATTCTCCCTATTTTTGATTATGGTCACATAGTCTATAGTGTAGTTCCCAAATCCTCTCTTGCCAGACTGGACCCTGTCTTTCACTTTTTCTGTTGTTTTGCTTTAGATTCTTCCCCTTGTACTCACCATTGTTCAATCTAATCTGCTCTTTCTCTCTCCTCACTTGAAGCCAGGTGCCTTTCCTATTGTATCTCCTTTACATCTAAATTCTGGTTTTGTTCCCTTCCCTCCTACCTTTCATCTCACTTATCCTCTCCCCCCTGCTTCTCTCTCTGGAATATTACTTCTCGTTCCCTTTCTAGTCCTTCTAGAAAAATCTACTGCTGCTCAGTCTGCTTTCTCTTATTGCTCTCCTAATCTTTGGTCCTTTCTTCCCCTGTCAATTCACTCTGCTTCCTCTGCTTTCTCCTTAAAGCCTTGCTTTATTTTCTTCCTCCTGCAACTGTCCATGACCCTTTTCCTCATCTGCCCCCCCCCATTGCCTTGGCGGCCTGCTTCCCTTGTTCCTTTTTTCTGTTCTGTACTTAAATAGTAGTTCCCTCACCTAAATTATTCTCAATTATACAATGGTTGTCAAATTAAAGGAATCTGATTGGCTAGCTGGTACCTCCTAGCCATGGTAAATCCCAGCATTACCAATGGAAATAGGTACCAGCTACCCTCTGACACCCATTACCACAAGTTAAATTAGTCCAATAGAATTTTAACATTTCAACCAGATGCCATATTGATCATCACCGAGTTGGTATTAAAAAGAAATTCAAAATGAACTAACACTGATGGAAAATAAAGTAGAATATGTCCCCCAAATACTGACAAAAGTCAGAGCCACAATAACTTGCCAAAACAGTCTGGCAAGCAATATATGAACCTAAATCATATAGTTACACAAATTGTTCCCCGTATCCACTTTCACATGCTCACCTGTCAAACGTTCCTTTTTTTGTTTTTTTCCCAGTCACCTGACTCCATTGTCTGCTTGAAATACACTTCCAAGGATGGAGGCAGAACAGAGGAGTTCCCAAGATAAAAAAGGTGGGAAGTGGGGGAAGAAATGCACTCACTGCAGTTCAGGATCACCAGCACTTTGAAGGAATTGAGGGACAGGTCTGCCGAGATGGAATGCCACAGTAGCATAGGGAGAGCGACCGCTGCTGTAGCGTATAAAGCACAACATTGTATAATTTGTTTTATTCTTTCATTCTCTTGCCATTTTGGTTTTACAGATTTGAAGATGCCGAGAAGAAGCTTGCAAGCCACAAGTTGCTATTGTTTTTTCACTAAGGCTCTACTTTGACTTGTAGGTTGAACTGGGTTCCCCAATCAACTGAGGAGCATGTACAGAATGCTGTTCTGGCTCCTAGAACAAAAACAAACCTGAGAAACAGTCAAGTAACAACACAGGGCACAGTTGTTACTCAATCTAAGAATAAATCAGGAAGTCAAGGTGTGAGGGGAAGCATATTATTTTATAACAAGCCTGAACCTGATGTGTGGGACCTGCTCTTTAAGCCAGACTATTTTTTTTTCTGGCATATGAATACATGTAAAAAAAAAAACATTAAAAACACCAAAAAAAAAGACTTTTGTTTATTTTTTCTTACAAGAATTATGGGGGGATATTGTATAATTGCAATAAACCACTCCAGGGTGTGGGTTATGCAGGGATTTACCCACACCTGTCCTTGTTAGCCACTCGGCCGCTGGTCTCATGGCTGAACCATGCCAGGTATGGGTAAATCCTTGCATAACCCACACCCTGCTGTGGTACGTATATTGCTTAATTGTACTTTATCTAAGGCACATATCTTTCTTACTGTTTGTCTTCAAGTTTTGATTATGCTCCTGTTATATTGTATTTGCTGTATATTACTTTCCACATTCCTGTCCCCAAGGACACATCTGGAAATGAGCTGTTAGCAGTTCAGTATGTCTTTCATGGTGAAACATTTGAAATAAATAAATACATATATATGTACATAAGAAATGCTGAAATCACTACAATTATCTTGAGACACACCAGAGGAATTTTATGCGGTGGCATGAGTAGAAGTATGCATGACCGTCTTTGAAAAATATTTTGAAATATTGATTTGATATTATAATTTACTAGCTGACCACATTGAATTGGGACTGATGAAAGGGTGGAGCCCCTGAAACATTGTCCAGGTGTTTGAAATTGTTTCTGAAAATAAAATGGAAGAAGATAACTTCTACATCATATGAGGAGTGAGCCCTTTATTTGAATATTTTGCCACATTTTTGGAAATTGAGTCCACCCATCAAAAGCAAGGAAGCAGTCACAGGAGCTACAAATGAAAAAAAAAAAAACTGTGTCAGCCATGCATGAAACAAGAAGTGGTCCCATAATGGAACACCACCTCTAAATGATTGACAATGTGTTAAATCAGTATAAGGTGCTGTGAGTCAATATGCTTATTTATAGCACCCATGATATCTCAGAATCATCCAAGAGCTGGACAACAGAACAGTGGCATCACAGGTGTAGCCTGATTTTCATCTTATGTCCATTTGAGCATGCCACCGCAGCATTTATTGGACACATGGCATCCATAAGCCAAGCAGTCCTCCTTCTGTTTTTTGTGTGTGCTGAGGCAGGCACTGTTTAGTGTACATGAGCAGCTGGAAGTAAGTGAAGATTGCCCTTGCACTGCACTCATGGAACACATAACATTACTACTAGAAAATAATGCCTTCCTACAAGTCATCCAAAAATCAAAAGAAAATAAAATTGCCACATACTGTAATTAGACCTACAGTACAGTATGAGCATGAAGTATGGGCATTAATGACCATAGATTACAGCAGAAGAAGACTCACTTAATTAAAATGGTGTATGCACCTTAACAAAAAGCTAAGCTTACTGTACAAAACTAAGTTTAGGATTAAAAACCACAGAAATCCCAACACTTTAAAAATTATGCCAATACTTGTCCCTGATGCATGACTGAGAACTTGGACACTGGCATTACTATCACCACTCCTAGAAACCACTCTAATAGAAGCACCAGCCCTCTGTGGAAATTATTATCACAGCTGGGAATTGAGAACGTAGAGGAAAAGGATGAAAAGAAAGGCAACAACCATACATCTGTAGAGCAAATGGTGGAGGCATACTGGACTGATTCAAAAAGCATAAAAGCTGATGAGGAACCACCTTCGTATTAAGCAAAAAGTTTCAATAGTAGCTGGTATTGTCTTTTGTGAGAGTATGCTGTTAGAGCTGCCAACCCCCAAAGCCCCAAAGTCTATTCCAAAAGACTATTCAGTTCATCAGGGACCATGATTATTGACGCAAAAGTGTGCCACCCAAATACTGGCTGAGAGAATCATAAAAATTAATAGCAACCTAATCCCACATAACAGCATCATATCTATTCAGACACAACTAAAAGAAGAGGATGTAGTAGATGTTCTCTGAATTTCTGTATGATTCCAATTCAGATACTGAAGATAAGGTGGTGGGATTCCAGTATGAAGACAATGACAAAGATAACCAACTGGTTGAAAGTTTTATGACAGACTGAGTTCATTGTCCCAACTATCCTAAAAAATAAGTGATGTCATTGCAAGGCAAGCAAGTCCTCCTCAAGGGACTTTTTCAGTGGGCCTAGCATCAGTCATTGCAAGTCTTCCCCCTGCATGCAAGACAGGCATAATATTTGGAAACAGTGGCAGACAACTATCGGGGCTGATGTATCTCTTATTCTGTCTTCTTCAGTATACATGTCAGATAGGCATCTTTTTTTAAATGCTGCCAACCAAACAGCTGGGCTGTTGTACCTGTTAGTCTGCCAGCAAAAAAAAGAAACAAAAAAAAAAACAACTACAGACAGGTATATTTTCTAGAATCCCTGGTGGCTTCCTATGTGTACTGCTGTACTTGCTATTCATCCAGCTAAACAAACATGTCAGAAAGGCATCACTTTGTAAAACATTGGTGGCCTACCATGCAGGCTGCTATTAGAGATGGGTGAAAACTGAAAATTTCATTATGTGAAATATTTCTTTTTTGTCACTTGTCTATTTTTCTTCTTTTGTCCAGTACGGCCCCCATCTGATCGGCTCCCCCAGCTCTGTACCCCAGAATTACCAGGGCTTACCTTATGCCCGGTCTGGGGGCAGTGCATGTGGAGAGTCAGGCATCATCCTGCCGCAGGTGCCTTTTTTCCATTTTTTCTCCCTGTTAGTTCCTGAGGACCCCAGAAGAAGGACACCTGCATGTGGAGGCATGCATGCACCTTACAGCTCCGGTAACGGCCCTCCTCCACCCACGCCATTGGCCTATCACCAGCACCCTTACTTACACAGCCAACTCAGCCTCCACCAGGGGGTAGCCATGAGTGAGTGAGTGATACCACCCCACCTCCCCGAAGAGGAGAGGAGAGCTGCCTTGATGGCAGCTCCATCCAGCTCCTCCCGCCCCCCTCTTGCTGACCTCCGATGACCCAGGCTCGCTCCCAAACCCAGGTCAACGGTGTGCTGCGAGGTGAGGCATCCAGTACCTCATCCCCCTGCACTACTGGGCCAGCAATATGTGAAATATTTTGCAAAATTCACATATTTCACAAAATATTTCACAGATGCAAAATTCTGCCAGCGAAATGTGGAATTTTGCCAGCAAGCGGTGGAGTTTAAGCACTCGCAGGCATAATTCCACCATTCCCGGGTGAAATTCTCCATTTCACAGGTGAAATTCTGCATTTCAAACCCATGAAATATTTCACAGAATGCGTGAATGTCATGAAATATTTTGCATGGCAAAATGTGCGATTTTAACAGAATTTCACAGGTGAAATTAAATGTTGTTGTGTCTCTAGCTGCTATATCTGCTATCCTTCCAGCATCAATAAATATGTCAGATAGGCTTACTTTGTTACACTAGCAACCTGTCACATTGGTTGCTGTACCTTCTAGTTTGCTAGCAACAGTAAGCATGTTAGACAGAAATAATTTTTTTATAAACATAAGTGGTCTGCCACATGGCCTTCTGTACCTACAATTCTGCCAGCTATGAAAAATATGTCAGACAGGCATAATTTTTGGAAACATTAGTGACCTACCATGTGGGCTGCTATACCTGCTATTCTGTCACAACAAGCAACAATAAACATTTCAAACAGGCATAATTCTTGGAGCAGTGATGGCCTGTCTAGTGGGATGTTTAACATGCTATTCTATCGGGATCACGTGATGAGTCCGGTTGGGTAAGACGTCCCTCGCGCTGCTCCTGGGCCCCTCAGTTATTAAATAACCCCTCGTAGCACTGCAAGGCTGATTTAATATTGCAGAAGGGGTTCGTTAGGCTTAGCAAGGCTCCCGGACGTGGTATTGGCGAGTGGTGACCCGCGTTCCATTATTCGGCTTCTGATTCGAGGTGAGCAGCCGGCAGTAGAGTCAGACCGCCGACACTAAAGTAGTATGGATCCCGAGATGGGCGAGTCTCTGGCTGGAAGGGCCCCACCCTCCAAACGGCCCAAATCACAGCTCTCAACCCCAGAAGACCAGGAGGAAGTAGCAAACGCAGAAGGGGGAGCCAGCCCAAATGGGGGAGACATCCTGGAAATTAAGCAGCTTTTGAAGGGGCTAGTCATGGACTTTGCAGAAGTAAAGCCAGCGCTGCAATTGTTAGCCCAGAGGATGGGTGATGCTGAAGCCCGACTTGCATCTCAAGAGAGGAAACTCTCCACTGCAGAGCAAGAGCTGGTAGTGGTTAAAAGGCAAATTAAAAAGCTGGAAGAGAGAATTGAAGACCAAGAATCGAGAAGTAGGAGGAACAACTTAATCCTGGCAGGGTTGCCAGAGAGAGCCAAAGGGTCAGACTGCATCTCCTACATTCAAGAAATGCTGCTTAAAATGTTTGGCCCCACACCTATGGAGATGCCTATAATCTGAAAGGGCACACAGAGCTTAAGAGAAATTCCACCAGGAGCAAGACCGAGGGTAATTATCATGCTTTTCTCAACTATAAGGAAAAGATGCATGTTCTATCTGTAGCAAGACAGAAGAAACCTATGCAATGGAATGGGGCCACCTTGTGGTTATTTCAAGATCATACCCTTCTGTAAGAAGAAAGCAGAAAGAATATCTAGATATCAAAAAGAAGTTATATCTAGCTGGAATCAAGTTTCGTCTTGTATACCCTGCCATTTTGGTGGTGCGACTTCAATCAGGGGAAAAGCGCTTTCTTACTGCGAAGGAGGCTCTGGAAGGGCTATGTGCGGAACTCCCTGAACTATTCAGAGCACTGAGCTGAAGCAAAACAGAGTTTAAGGAAAGTTGTAATGTGGACTAACTTGGACTCCTGGGGACTTGTTCAGGGTGGTGTATCCGTCTAATTTCGGTTTCCTGATCTATGTGTATAATTACAGGTTGTGGGAAGGCTTGAAAACCTGATCAAGACGAGGAGGGGCCATTATTGGAATGGTATTTTGGATTATGTTTGTGTGAGAAATTATCTGAAATAGGAACTTTAAGGTGGGCACTTAAAAGAAGGGATAAATAATATTTCTCTAACATTAGCAGCACTAGGAGAAGTGATATTCGAGGAATTGTAGCGAGAACAGAGGGTTGCAGGTTTCTGGTTGAATGTGTCTGGATAGACTTACTGGTGCCCCTGCATTTGGTGTCCTAGCTAGGCCTCTGATTTCAACTATCATACTCCTCGAGAACAGACCAGAAATGGCTGGAATGCAATCTCGATGGCTAAGAAGGCCACTGAAGGACTTGGGAATAGTTTGTGGGGAACTAGAAGTGCTGGATATAAGGAGAAATTGCTAACGGGGTGATCTTTGAAGGGAGAGGATTTAATAGTTACTGTTACCTTAGAAAGTTGATAACCTGGAGTAGCAATACCTGGGGTATGTAAGGTTACTACATGTTTTGTTGAGTTAATGATCCAGTAGACAGGGTCAATTGATATTGGGTCTAGAGTATTATAGGTGATTACTTAGGGTGACAAAGAGGAACCATTTGCAAGGAGGGAGTAGGGTCCCTCGAATGCTGTAGCTGATTGTAGAGGGTAAGGGAGCAGCAGAGCAGGGAGCTCATCAAGATCTGATGATAGAGGAGGGCGATCTAGGGATCGGGGGTAAGGGGAGGATAGAGATAGGGATATGGAAAAGAGAAAGTTCCCTGGTGGAGAGTAAAATGGGTAGAGCTAGACTGAATCTTGAGATTAAATGCTCCAAAGCAAATGTTTAGCTAGGTTCATAGCAAATGTTAAAATAATCTCATGGAATGTTAAAGGACTCAGGGGTAGACGAAAGAATGGTAATATTGAGACAACTGGATCAAATGGTGCCCAAATCACCGCCTGCAGGAAACGATCTACTGACCGAAGAATTGAATAGTCTGAGGCGAATATGGGTGGAGCAGGTTTTTGGCATAGGAAAGGAAAGAGCCTCGGGTGGGGTGGTGATTTTAATTAGGAAAACGTACCCCTTTACTGTAGAACAGGTATCAGCAAGAGAAGATGGTAGAGCCATATTTATCTTGGGCCTCATGCATGGGAAGGTCATCTCGATAGCCTCTATATATGGTCCAACCCCTTCTAATCCAGAATTTTTTGGCTCTCTAGAGAGAGACATAGCTGGTTATATGGGACACTTCCTTATCTTAGCAGGAAACTGGAATATAACTGCGGATAATATAGAGAACAGGTCTCCAGCTACTAATAGACCCCTATCGAAAGCCCAGGTGGCCCTGAATAAGTTGTTAGAGGCCACTGCCTTGGTGGATCCGATACGGTCCCACTTCATAGGAAATAACATGATGACCTTTTACTCAGCAGTACACAAGACTCATTCTCGGATAGATTTTTTTAGTTAATAGGGAGGTGCTTTTGGGAGCAAAGGAGTATCAGTAGAGAATAAAACTTTCCTGATCATTCCCCAATAGTGTTATCATGGGAATTGATATCAGGATCCCCAGGCCCTTCCGATGGAAGCTGAGCGATGCTCTTCTGTCAGATGTTGCAGCTAAGGATAGTTTAGAAGGTGCTTTAATAGAAATCATACATCAGCAACTACTACACTGTCTGACAAAAAGCTAGCTTGGCCAACCTGTAAAGTACTATTCGTGAGTAAGGCCCAAGACTTGACAGCTCGAAACAACAGACTCAGAAGAGCAAAATAGGATTTTATTATGGGGGCTATTAGCTCTTTGGCTCCATTGGAGGGATCATCGGAAGAAATTGACCGGGAACTCAAAAGTCTAAGGCGGAAAGTAGAAAATATTGTTTATAGTAAGGTAGACTTTTGGTTAGCTAAAATTAATGCTAAATACCTCCTGAAGGGTGATATTCCAGGACTATTGTTAGCATCCAGAGTCAGGGAGTGGGAGGCTAGTAGGACAATAACAGCAATTAACCAGGGAGGGAAATATATAATAGATCCTCAAGAACTTGCAGATACTTTTGCAATGTACTTCAAGGACCTATACCAGCTAGAAAACAATGTGGGAGACGAGGAAATTAATGCCTTTTTAGAGGGAATACCCTTGCCGGTATTGGAAGCTGCACAACAGCAGAGTTGAAGGCACCTATTGTGGCAACAGAAATTCTAGAGGTTGTTAAATCTTTACCGGTGGGTAAAATGCCAGGGCCAGATGGCCTTACAGCTAAGTTCTATCAAACATATATACATATTCTTTTGCCTCTCCTCCAAGAATTCTATAACAAGGTAATGCAAGAGGGTGTTTATCATCCCCCCATCAGGCTTATATCACATTAATTCTGAAACCAAATAAACCTAAGAATGTATTGTCTAGTTACAGGCCGATAGCATTAATGAACCAGGACATCAAGATCCTTACGAAAGTTTTAGCCAACAGAATATGGTGGAATGCAGCGGGGGTGATTAGTAGGGAACAAGTAGGCTTTATGCCAGGGAGGGGAGCGCATGATGCCCTGAGGAAGCTGCACCACATCTTACACTATGCATCAGATTGTCAAGTACCCCTAGCCTTGATATCTTTAGACGCAGAAAAGGCTCTAGGGTCTCCCACACTTTTTGTTTGCCACAATGGAAAGGATGGGATTTCCAAAGTCTCCTTAGGGGAATAAAAATCTGTACGCTGCCCCTCTGCTAGAGTGTTTTGCAATGGTTACATGTCTCAAGAAATACAATTGAAAAATGGGACCCTGCAAGGGTGTCCCCTCTCCCCAATATTATTTAACATCTATTTGGAACCTTTGCTGAGGATAATAAATAATGATAAATATGTTAGAGGGGTTGAGATATTGGGGCTGGAATTAAAATTACCAGTTTTTGCTGACGATGTGCTCCTACACCTGTGGGACCCGGCAGATGGATTGGAAAAGGTAAGGGAGCTAATAGGGCACTTTGCCAGGGTATCCAACTATGCATTGAATCTAACTAAAACCCAAATCCTCCCGCTGACCCCTTATGTATATAAGGCAGACTTTGCCCAGCTCCAAATTCAATGGATGCCTGATAAGATCAAATATTTGGGCATCTGGATTACCAGAAACCCGAGATAGGGGCGGAGGAATATGGAAGAGACATTATCAGGAATCAAGGGGATATAACAAGATGGAATGAGCAGTCATTGAATTTCATGGCAAGACTTGGGCTGATCAAGATGAATCTACTGCCAAGATTGTTATACCCGGTTTATCTAGCCCCATATTATATCCCCAAAAAATGGTTTAACAAGGTTAAAAAGCTAATTTCAGATTTTTTATGGAAATTTAAACTGCCCAGGAGAAAATATAAAGCCCTGTACTTACCTGCTTCTCATGGGGGGATTAAGCTGCAGGACCTCCACCTGTATTATGTGGCGGGCCAGTTGGGTCTCATGACTCGATGGAATAAAGGGAACAGGGGAGGCTTACATCCCGAATGGCTTCAGTTGGAGACTCAAATGATGAAGGAGGCAGGACTTTCCTAGAGGCCCCACTGTATGCTGATATACTAAGTGCTTCAAGCAAGATAGGGAAAACCCAGTAGTGAAGACAGTAGAAGCCTGGTGGTCATGCTTGACTAGGGTTCAGAAAAGAGACCAGAAGAAGGCCATAAAGCAGCCTTTACTGGGCAATCCTAACTTGCCATAGGAATAGGGTACTTAAAGGAAGTGGGCTAACTGGGTTCTAGGCCTGAAACTAGAAGATGTAATTCGAGATTCTAAGGTAGTTTTCCCACCACAATGCCACGGAATGGCGTATTTTCCAAGATTACAACTCACAAGCATGTTGGAGGGAGAGCTAAGAAGGTTAGAGGGGTTCATAGAAGACTCTTTTAGTTGGGAAGATCTGGAGGGGGTTGATCCAAGCTCAAGAATCTTATCACAGGTCTATAAAATCACTCTTAGCTTCTTGGGACCGAGGGCACCTCCGGCAGTGAATTATTGGGATAGAGTTTTTAGCCCCAGTAATAATCGATTGGGCTAATGTATGGAATAATGCCAGGTATAATGTGATACCCAAGTATAAAAACTTATATTTTTTATTGTCTCAAAATATACTACACCCTGTGAAACTATGTAAGAGAGGCCTAAAGTAGACAGACCTGTGCTTTAGGTGTGGTACAGAGGGGTGACTTGATACACGATTGTAGAGCTGTACCAAAATATCACGGTGTGGGTTGAGATAAGAGGTGAATGGACCCATTAATGGATTACTCAGAGTTTATAAAACCAGAGATCTGGCGTCTAGGGGACCTGTCACCAGTAGCAGGAGCTAATGCTAAATATCACGTATCCCTGATGGCAGGAGTAGTTAAACCTATGTAGTCCAGCATTGGAAGGATTCATTTATATGGTTATGGTCAATGGTTAAAGGACCTTACTGGGACACTAGCTGGAATCAAGAGGCATCTATATGCAGAAGGGAAAAGGAGGTATGTACTAAAAGATGGGCAGCTCTGGAGGCAATATATATTCTGTACAAGAAGTAGATGGTTTGGCGAGGTCTGTCTGCTGGGCAGCGACTAGCTGAAGTATCTTGGCTGATTAGATCAAAGGGTATTTAATTTCCTGGATAAGTCTAGTAGGGTTATTAACAGATGAAGGGTGAAATGGTGGGGCTTAGAAGATAATATAGATAAGGGTCTGCCAGACCTAAGGATGACCTGGGACTTTCTCTCCCGGGGATGCAGAGGGAACACACCCTACCTGGGCTAGTATTAATGCAGACAATGTAGAGAAGGAATGCCTATGAGGATGCAGAGAGCTTAAGTAAATATAGACTAGAGAGAAAGGAACTAGGTAGCCTATAGGCCTTAAATTTAACTAGGGACGAAGTTGTGACAAATGGGACTGGGAGGGGTGATGATTCCTCTGCATATGTATATAGTTAAATGTATATAGCATGCACGGCCAGTTTTGGGGCGGTGTACCCCGTGTTCCGGGCTATGTGTGTATGTCTGTTTACTGTCTGTAAAACCTAAAATCAATAAAGACTTGTTAAAAAAAAAAGAGGAAAAAAAACATGCTATTCTATCAGTATTGCAACAATAAATGTGTCAGACAGGCATACGTTTTGGAAACAGTAGAGGACTACGCATGTGGGTTGCTTTATGTACCTACATAATCCAGATAACAAAATTACTCCCCACCAAACTCAATTTTACTTCACTTTAAATCACAGGTACCTGCACTGAGAGTGAAGTCAGGAAATGTACAGTATCTGTGCAAAAACAGTTTTGAAAACTATCTCACTTCCAAACCCAGTTTCAAGCACTGAAAATAGGCAAAGTATGTTTTTGTAAACAATTTCCACATCCATCTCAATTGCAAATCATACCTAGGAGCACTCTAGAATGTTGAGAGAGGTAAGTTAGACACTGATGGCACAGCTGCCTGATTTGTTAACGGCTCTCAGGAAAACAGAATTGTGCCAGTGGATCAGAGAACATACAATGTGGTTCCACTCTATAGGAGTGGAGACACAGGTAACCCAGGGAACTACAGCCCATTAAGCTTAACCTCCATAGTAGAGAAGGTAATAGAAACCATTATAAAAGAGTATCTGGTGAAGTTCTGGGAGAATAAGGACAAGAAGCAGTATGGGCTCATTGTAGGCAAGTTATGCCAGACTAACATAATTGACTTGTTTGACTGGGTTACACACGCAGTAGATGGACAACAAGTAGATGATGTACTGTACTTGAACTTTAGCAAGACCATTGACTCTGTACTGCACAGAAGACTGGCGGCAAAACTAGAGAATCTGTGGGTGGAATCAATCTCATCAGATTTATAGAGAACTGGTGGTGGGGCAGGACTCAGTAGGTGGTAAATGGTGATTTTTCATAGGTCAGAGGGGTTACCAGTGGTGTAAAAAGGCAATGAAGGTTTAGGATGCCAATGCAATAATCAATAATAATCCATCTTGGGTTGTCCCAAAGTATGATTCCTTCCACATGAAACATTAGTACAAATGGATGAACTCCACTGTAGTAAAATTTCTTCAGGCCTTTATTTTTAATTCCACACAGACATACAGGCAACGGTTTCATGGCAGCACCACTTCCCCAGGTCCTCTGTGTTGGAACTTTTAAATTAATTTCCAACGAGTTCTAGTACCCACAAGAGCTAACACAGTACATGTGCTTTATCCTCATACATTAAGTAGTTCGATTATCTTATGATTTTTATAGTTTTGTATCATTTGCCTTCTAACTTAAATGTTTCTATAAGTTGTTTTTTTTTAGATTGCTTTATTTTTCAGTTTTTTAGTGCACTCCAAATCACAACTCAGGATTCAGTTGCATGGCTCAGGCTAAATACTAACCTTGTTAGGAGTATAAAGTCCCAACACAGAGGGACTGAGTAAGTGGCACAACCATGAAACCATTGCCTGTATGTTTGTGTGTAATTAAAAATAAAGGCTTGAAGAAATGTTACTAAATTGGCATTTGTCCTTTTGTACTATTGTTACCAATGGCATGCCATAGGGGTCAGTCCTGGGATAAGTGTTGTTCATCAACTTCAATCAATCAATCAACAAATCAATCAAGTACTAAATCAATCAATCAGTTTTTATTTCCATAGCATAATTCTCATGGTGATTCAATAAGCTTTACATTAAAAACATTTAAAAACAAACACAAATACATCTTAACAATAAATAATCATTATTAGAACTGTAAAATATTAATCCTGGTCTGGGAAAGCTAATTTGAATAAACAGGCTTTTATATCTCACTTAAACTAATCTATAGTCTGTCTTTCTCATATTGGACAAGGAAGAGAGTTCCAAAGAATTTGGGGTGCATATGCAAAAGTATGAGCACCAGATGACTTTACACAAACCCCTGGAACCTCCAGCAATACCTCATCCATGAAGCAGAGGGGTCGCAAAGGGTAGTAGGGTCAGAGTAGGTCTTGCAGGTAGCTGGTCCACTGCCAGTGTTGGGTCTTATATGTCAGCAGACCAACCTTGAAGGAGATTCACCACCTATCTGGCAGCCAGTGCAGATAGCAGAGCACAGGTGTAATGTGACACAACCTAGATGGGCCAGCCAACAACCTGCCTGCCACATTCTGCACTAGCTGCAGGAGGTGAAGATCTACCCCCAGCATCCCTAGGTTTAGGGCATTGCATTAATCAAGGAGAGAAGTCACAAAGGCATGGACCAGTGCTGGCAGATCACATGGGGGAATCAGGTGCTTAATCCTAGCGATGTTCCACGGATGGTGAAAAGAGACTCAGACTATGACTAACACCTGCCACTTAAGTGTCAGACCACTGTCCAAAACAATGCCAAGATTCCTCACCCAATCTGAGGTAAGTAACTGTGAGTCCCCAAGACAAAGCCACCAACAGAGAACTGATCAAATTGCTATCTCACCCCTTTGTGACCAGATTCCACCACCAGTACCTCAGTCCTGTCTGAATTCAACTTCAACAAGTTGGTCCTCTTCCAGCCTTGGATATTGACAAGGCAACTGCTGCTCAGGTGCAAAAGACAGGTATAGCTGAGTATAATCTGCGCAGCAGAGAAAGCTCAGCCCATATCATCTTATAATGTCCCACAGTGGAAGCATATACACCACAAACAACATGGGGGGCAAAACAGAGCCCTGCAGGACCCCACATGGCAGGTGCATAGTTGCCAAAGAAAACATCCCTGATTCCACTTGCTGTGACCTGGCAGTGAGGAATGATTTAAACCAGTTTTGGACTGTACCTGGCAGTTCACAACAAACCTGCAGGCATTCCATCAGCACCCCATGGATCATGGTGTCAAACACTGCCGAGAGATCCAGGAGAGCCAAGATGGTACATCTTCCATGATCCTTCACTGCCAGGAGATCATTCAGCACCCAAACAAAGGCAGTCTCAGTAGTGTGCCTTGTCCTGAAACCAGACTGGAGAGAATCACAGATGTGAGCTGTTAAATGGGTCTCCAGTTAAGCGACCACCACCTTCTCAATAACCTTAACCACAAAAGGATGGTTAGAGACAGTGCTATAGTTGGCCAGGCAGTCTCGATCCAGTGAAGTTTTTTTCAGGAGTGGCCTTAAAACTGCCTCCTTCAGGGGTCCTAAGACCTCTGTCACTAGAGAGCACCGAACTATCCTGGCTTGGACTGGGCTGATGAATCAATGCACCCACTAAGAGGTGCGTTGGATCCTGGTCCAAATTACAGCAAGTTGACCATAACCCCTGGATAACCATCACAACATCCTCGACAGACAGCTTGTCAAATTCAGATCAGACAGACTGACTGCCTGTGACCTCAAGCCCATCACCACAAGGCCCATTAGAAGGCATTGGCTGGATTTCTGCCCTGAGGGTGGCAATCTTATTGGCAAAGAACAGAGAAAACTCATCACACCTTAATTTGTAGAGGCTCCCCTGGACTGGAGTCAGGCTGGACTGCACAGCCTATCAAAACTACAGAAGAGCTGAGCTGGTCTGATAGTTGCTGCAGCAGTCTTCCTGGACATGAACTCTGCCTTCTTACAGGAGCTTGCTGATTAATAGTCTATATAATGGACAATCAATATACGCTTGTTCTCCTCCTCCAGACTGGTCCTCTGCCAATGCCACTACAACCTTCAACCCCTCCTACTCATCTCCCTGAGCATCCCATCAAACCAGAGGCACCACCTGTGCAAGGTGAGGAATCAAACATGGACAGGTGCGATTGAGTTGAGGGCCTTGGTCACAACCCTATTATAGGTCAGTACCAATTTCCCCTGCTCCTTGCATGACCTCATCAAACCTGCTAAGTCCAGCACCACCATCAGACCATCTGGGGTAACACCCCTTAAAGGGCAGTACCAGACCATCTCCACAGGGGGAGGTCTATTGGGGGGCCTCAAACAAAAAACTCACAGTATCATGGTCCGATCTTCATAAGTGACCTGTTGTAGCAGTAGGTATACAGAGCAAGGTCTGTCCCTTTGTTGATGACACCCAGATCTGTGGGAGGGTGAACACTGAAGAGGGAATAAGGGACAGGAAAAGGGATTGAACAAGGTTGGGGAAGTGGTCTAAGGTTTGGCAACCTAAATGCAATGCCAAGATATGCAAGGTTAGCCACATTGGTAAGAAAAATCCTAGAACTGACTATTACATGGGGAATGAGAATGGTTGAGACTAGTGAATAAAGGGATAAGGAAGTCATTATCAGAGATAACCCAAAGTCCTCAGTCCAATTCAACAAAGCTAGTACAGTACTAGTAATAGGGCTAGTTGGTTTCTGGAGTGCATGATGGGGTTCTTGCAGGAGAAGGGAGGTGTTGTTGCCACTGTATCATTCTCTAGTGAGACCCACCCCACCTACAGTCTTGTCATTCACTGGGTGGAAGCAGTCCAGAGGAGGGCTACTAGAATGGTGTGGGGGGTTTCAAGAGATGCTATATGAGGACAAGCTGCAGAAACTCAACATGCACTCCCTGCAGGGGAGGAGAGAGGGCATGATTTAAACCTATAAGTACCTAACAGGGGTGAACATGGTGCAGCTTGGGAGTCTCCTTCAGAGAAGATAAAGCACCAGAACTTGGGGGCTTGCAGTACAGCTGGGAGGGAGTTTAAGAGGGATGTGAGAAGGTTATTCTTCTCTGAAAGGGTGGTAGATGCCTAAAACAGCCTATCAAAAAATTGGTGGGGCAAAAATAGTTGGGGGGGGGGGGGGGTACAAATATGCATAGAATAGGTACACAGATATCATAGGTAGAGGAAAGGGAGGGAGGCAGGTGGGACACCAGAAACCAAATAGGGTCAGAAATGTCAAAATGAGCAGGGAAAAATAGAGCAGATCAGGTAAGACAACTGGTCATTTTCTGCAATCAAATTCCATGTTTCTATGTTTCTTTATGGAAGGGTGAGCTGAATACTTGGGTATATACTGTACTGTAGGTAGGGAAATCACTACTAAAAGGAAGGATGTGATACTCCTCCTCTACAGGTCTGTGGTGAGACTGCATCTGCAATACTGTGCCCAGTTCTGGAGTACTCATCTCAGGAGGGACAGGGTCTTCATGCAGAGGATTCATAAATGGGATACACAAATGTTACAAGGGTAGCAGGGGAGGGCAGATGAGGAAAGGTTGGAGAACCTAAATATGGACTCATTTAATGCCACTAGGGGGCGACGGATATGACTGTGAACTACAAGTTCTTGAATGTATCACAAAGGATTGACTGCAGGGATCTAGTCAAAACAAAGCAGTAAGAGGGCATGAATGGAGTTTGATGTGAGTGTTGTGTGTACAGGGAGAGATTCAATCGGGATGTTAAAAGTAGAGCTGTGCAGAATGCAGAAGTCTGCTCTTGGTATTCATGTACAATGCCGATTCTGCATCTTAAATACTTTTCAGAATTTCTTTTTTTTAAATCTATGGAATTCTAAAAAGCATTTCTATGTAAACCGCAGAATAATATTCCATGGATTATGTCATAATACAGTGCTGTGGTTTGAGGAAAATGAACTCACAGTTTACATAGACCGTGGAATATAATTCTGGGGTTAACATTCTGCTTTCAGAATTCTGAAATTCTGCATCTTATGGAACTTCACAGAATCAGGTAGAATTTCTGAATTCCAGTGGAAGCAGAGTTTGAAAATTCCACCCTGCTCAATTAGGAAGTACTTTCTCATTTAGATGTTGGTAGATGCCTGCAATTGCCTGCTGAATCTGGTGGTAGACGCTAAATTACGTTATCAAATTTATATATGGGTGGGAAAGTCACATGGGAACAAGGGCACAGATGTAATGGACTGCCAGGAAGGGAACACTAGGTCACCAGAAGGGAAAGTGTCCCAGTAACTTTAGACCAACATCAAGGTAGACACAGAGTTACTATAGGCTTTAAATGGATAGATTGGATAGATAAATTAGTCTTTAGTCTGCTTTGAGAATTTATGTTTCTATGTCTCTAGCACTCTAAGCACAAACCATTGCGCCTGTGTGTATCCCTCTGGAGAGAAGAGTTGTTGTCTCCTGGTTACCTGGCAACAAGTACAAACCACTATGGGAGTATCTGTCTGTAGACAGGCTCTGCGATACAGTGGTGATGGTGTATTATGGGATTAAGGAGGGCTGCCTGTTCTCACGTAATTGACCCAGCTTACAGTACATGTGAAATACAGTAATGCCCTCAGGGTTGCCGTCTGCAATAGCAGCACATCATATAAACCCACCTTTAAGGTGATAGTTTTATATTTTATTACTATATTTGAGTGTAATCTGTAAGTGCAGAACCAGAAGTGCACTGCCAACTCACTTCCAGTTGTCTGCTACTTAAATGTCACCCCAAGCAAGCTGGGATTCAGATCAAAATATTTTACTGATGTTTATGTGGTCCCTTTAGAGACAGTAGACTGAGAGAACTGTTGTTTTTATACTTTTATAGTGTATTATATTGTCTCCATTTGTGACCCTCTGGGAAGAGGGATTGTTGTGTCCTGGTTACCTGGCAACAAGAAAGAAACACTAAGGGGGTATCTGTTTGTAGACAGGCTCTGGGATACAGTGGTGGTGGTGTATTGTAGGATCGAGGAAAGCTACCTTTTCCCACGAGGTTGTCCCAGCTTACAGTACCTGTGGAATAGTTCACTACGGGTTGCCATCTGCGATAGCAGCACAGCACGCAAACCCACCTTTGAAGTGGTATTTTTATATTTTATTACTATATTTGAGTGCAGACTGTAAATGCAGAAACAAAAGTGCACTGCCAACTCACTTCTGGTTGTCTGCTACTTAAGTGTCACCCTGAGCGAGGGGATATTCAGATTGAAATGTTTTACTGATGTGTATGTGGTCTCCTTGGTGAGAGTTGACTGAGAGAACTGCCATTTTCATAAGTTTATATTGTATTATATTTCTCCATTTGTGACCCTCTGGAGAGAGGGGTTGTTGTCTCCTGGTTACCTGGCAACAAGTATGAACCACTAAGGGGACATCTGTCTTATGGACAGGCCATGTGATACAGTGGTGGTGGTGTACTGTGGGATTGTGGAGGGCTGCCAGTTCCCATGTAGTTGACCCAGCTTACAGTGCCTGTGGAATAGTTCCCTAAGGGTTGTCATCTACAATATCAGTACAGCATGCAGACCCACCTTTTATTACTATATCTGAGTGAAATCTGTAAGCATGGAACCAGAAGTGCACTGCCAACTCACTTCCAGTTGTCTGCTATTTAAGTGTTGCCCCAAGTGGGTGTGGCGAGCATGAACAGGGGCACACATGTGTAGCCACATGGGAGGATGGAGGGGCAAGTAACTGTAGTAGACATTGCAGAAGGAGGGTAAGTGACTCAGATCTTACTGCACTAGTAGAAAACAGACTAGACTGCTCTTTGCATCACTGAAGATAGTGAGTTTGTATGCCACTTTGCATTAAGAAAAAAAACAAAACAGTCCTGCACTATAGTGTGGCCAGACATTCCTCTAGTAAATATTTTGCCAAACGGTAATAGTTTACCTGAAATGAATTGGGTAAAGGGCTGGTATTATCTAGTATATATACACCCCAAGAACAAGATATTGTGATCACCATATAAGCCCCCCGTGTTATACACCCTTGTGCTTTGTAACTAAGGGAAAGGCAAAAAAAATTGTTCAAGTTATAAAAACCATAGAGGGGGCTATTGGACTCCAGTGTGGGGGTTCTGACATGTACTGGTTGAGTGATGTTTACACCACCAGAAATTAGTGGAACAGTGTGAATTTAAGTATGCAGTAAAGTGTGTTACTACTAGAAGCCACAACAGGCAACTATTCATTCAAAAAGTTAATACATATAGGAGTGACTGTTTCCTCACCATTAGGGCTGTTAAAGCCTGGAATTCAGTACCTCAGAAAGTGATTGACCCATCCAGCTTACCTAAATTTAAATCACTTCTAGATAAGCACGTAAACTGGCCTGGAAAACATTATAGCTAATCCACCGACTAGAAGTGGGAGGCACTCTTGATGGGTTTTGCCTTCTTATGTCTAGAAACACCAAGTACACTTTGCAATGTCTACATAAAGGGTGATGTTCATGACACTACCACATCTTTGCCAGCAAATGAAAACTCTGCAATATCTTTAGTCTTCAGTAATAAAATCTGAAAGGTCCCTATATTCAGATTTTGAGTTCTACTGATGCCAACTGTAATTTTTCACATGCTGGAATTTGGTAATTATCTTTAAGGGAAGAAAACAAACACGTGCTTCTTCTTAGCAGACACAGAGGTCATGGTTAAAAGACAAAGATGTTCTAAACAAAAATACTTCCTTATCCCTTACATTTTATTTAAATTATTACACATAGCTTGTATTAAGGACAATACTTTGGATGTAAATGCAAATCTGGATTTACATAACATTTTGAGCGATTGTAATTTGTAAGTTCGCACATACAGTATGAAATGACTTTCTATAGTATAGATTAGTCATGATTTGTTTTGACTAAGCTTATGGGAGTCAGAAAGAAAACGCGCTGTTACAATAAGTCTGCTTTGTAGGTCTGTGGGCGGAGCCTACAGCCATTTTGCGAGAGTTCTGTAGCTCTGAAAATGGACGATCGCAGAACCCCTTCCACTGGACTTTTGGAAATATCCTTCTGAAAGCCCAATGGAGCTTAAACCCCTCTGCCATGATCAATCTATGGAATAACAGCCACACTATTTCAGCTGTTACTTCCACTTTCCAATGAATCAACTGCACATGCGAATGATTTGTGCCCATGAACAGAGTCATGTGCATGTGCAGTTGTGCAGGGGCTGCCATGTTGTGAATGGTCAAATGTCATTCAGTATTCTCTATGCCCCCCACAAGCCATGCCCACATCTCATGTGGCACACTGGGAGCCCACCCCAGTGTGCAGAAACTTTGTTTACTGGAAATTAGAAAATGTTCCTTCGTTGCCATTTCTTTTTTCTCTGGTGCCCCCCTTCCAAAGTCCTGTCTGACATTGGGGTGCATCCCCATGTTGGCATTCATGTGGCACACTGGGAGCCCACCTCAGTGTGATAAAATAGTTTTTTTCATTTTGCTGTAAATAAGAAAATGGTCCTTCGTTGTTGTTTTTTTTCCTCCTGTGGAAATGGAAAAATGATCCTTCATCATTGCTGCAGCCCTCCCTCCCCACCCTCCCACTAAGTACCCACTTCCCACACACACACACACACACACACACACACCCTTACCCCATACTTACCTCTGAGGTCAGCACTGTCATCTTCTCTGGACTGGGACACATCTACACTGTTTAAAGCCCAACTGCAAACTGAAGAATTAAAGGTAAGCATGCTATACAGCCAATCAATGGAGTTTTCAACTTATGCTGATATCGCAGCCATTTTTTGGAATTTTTAACCACATTTTTAAAATTGGGTTCTTGGGACCCTACCTCGTGAAAGCTGTCTCTGTCATTTTGTTTCTCAGTCCTGAAAGGTAATTTTGCGGTCACTGGGTGGAATCACCTTTTAGGACTGATTCACAAAATGACAGAGCCACTGTTCATGAGGCAGTATCCCAAAAAGCCCATGTTGAAAATTTGGAGAAACAGTTCTCAAAAATGACTGCATTACAAGCATGAGTTGCACTGTTTCTATGCACACTTTTAACATAACCTACATAGACAGGTCATTACACATTAATGTCAAGTATCCAGTCATGGTATAACTAAAATAGAGAAAGAAAGAAAAAGAGAAAAAAACAAAAACAACACCCCAACAACCCAAACCCTCCCTCAACCCCACCCTCATCTTCCCTCCTACCAAAACAACCCAACTGACCTCCCTACTACCAACCATAAAGTACCCACCTTCCACCCCATAAGAGCCCTTATAGAGTGTGCAACACAATTGTATGTCTAGTTCTATCAACCAATTCATGGCAGAATCATATCCTGATCATGTAGTCAAAATCAGAGGGAGTAGATGGGAAAAGGGAAGGGAAGAAGACCATGTTGGGCATCAGAGAGGACTTCAAGAGATCATTGGTGCAAATATAACGCATATACATTGCCCCATTTTTTGTGGAACAGGTCCATACAATTGTGTGAGCTGGCCACAAGTCTCTCCATATTGAAGCAAATTGAGAGTTCCATCAACCATTCAGAATAGGTCAGGGTCAGTTGGTCGGTCCAATGTTTAAGGACTAGTCTTTTGACCACTATAGACACTAAGGCCATGTGATATCGGCGTTCCAGGCAATCTATGCTGGAGTAGTCACCTAGAATACATATATCAGGCATAAAAAGGTAGAGAAGGCCAAGTATAGGATCGAGCTTGTCCTGAATAGAGGTCCACAAGGGGCCAACTTTAGTACAATGCCAGAAAATGTGGAGGGAGTTCCCTTCACTATGTGAGCACCTGGAGCAAAGGGGAAAAGATAGTTTATTGAGATGGAACAATTTGTTGGGGGTATAGTACATATTGTTTAATATGTAGTACTGGATGAGTCTAAACCTATCTTGGGTGTGGTATCTGTGCAAGTCCTTCCAAATTCAGGTCCAGTTGGG
Organism: Neoceratodus forsteri; assembly: GCA_016271365.2. Lineage (NCBI taxonomy): Eukaryota > Metazoa > Chordata > Ceratodontiformes > Ceratodontidae > Neoceratodus > Neoceratodus forsteri. The sequence goes on along the minus strand of CM028136.1, from coordinate 116,872,630 downwards.
AGTGGAGTCTTGGAGTAGAGAAAGCCAGATGTGGGAACCTTCGATTGAATTCGGGAATTTGTAGTCCAGTAGGAAGGAGTATATTAGTGAGATGGAATGCGGTTTAGAGGCAAGGGTAAAAATGTGGGAGAGGAAGGATTGGACCTTAGGTTCTCAAAATTGTGAGCCAAATTTAGCAGCAGTAAGGTGTCTTAGTTGGTATAGTTTGAAGATCCTATTACTTGGGATAGCAAATTTAGTTAGTATATTGGGGGATGAGAGGAGGGAACCTTGATCATAGTAGCATTCTAGAGTAGTTTCCTTAATTTGTGGAAGCCACTCAGGGGTGATTATCGAATTGCCCAATTTGATATTGGGATTGAGGATGATGGGTTGTGCTAGGTCCGTTTTAGGGAAGATTTTAAGGAAATATAAGCATTGAAAAAGAGATTTAAGAGATGTGAAAATTGTTTGATCGGATAGCCAGTGTGAAAGCACTGAGATGGGAGTATAGAAAATTGCATAGGGTCTATTTTAGTCTTCTGAGAGGATCTGTCTTCAATTTGAAGCCAGATCGGGGAAATGATTCAGCATGGGTTGAGTACCATCTACCTAGTTTGGAAAGGTGGGCAGCCCAATGATAAATTTAGTTGGAAGTCTAAGGCGCTTTTATCTTTAGGGAGGGATAGTTTGAGGAAGGAACGCTAAACTGCTTTCCCTCACCAAATAAACTTTGAGAAGATTGTGTGGAATTGGTGTAAGTAAGAGAGCGGCAACCAGAGGCCTAATAAATTGAGGGGGTAAAAGATACGGGGAAGAATGTTCATCTTAATAATGTTAATCCTACCCCACAGAGAAATGGGGAGGTTAGACTATCTTTGTAAATCTAGTTGGATATGAGTCTTAAGGTCATCTAGGTTAAGCTTCCTAAGCAAGGAGGGATCTGAGGTAAAGTGGATGCCTAAGTATTTAATCGATTTAGGGGACCATCTTATACCAAATTTAGTAAGTTCATGTTTATATGTATGGGGGTTCAGTGGGAGTATTTCGGATTTTGATATATTCAGTTTGTATTGGGAGAGGTTGCCATATTGAGTTATAAGTTGAAGCGCGTGTCCTAGAAAAGTGGCGGGGTGAGTGACATGGAGTAGTATGTCATTAGCATAGGCTGAGAGGACTAACTCCTGTTGATGTATCAGACAACCTTGAATAAGTGGGGAAGATTTAAGTTTAAGAAGAAGGGGTTCGAGATACAGGTTGAACAAGAAGGGTGAGAGAGGGCAGCCTTGTCTGGTACCAGTGTGAAGGTGGAAGAGAGAGGAAAAAACACCATTACAGTATATCTTGGCTGAAGGGGATTTGTATAGAACCTGGATCCATTTGAGGAAAGAGGGTGGGAAGCCCATCCTGGTCAGCGTAGCCCAAAGGAAAGACCAATTGACTCTGTCAAATGCTTTCTCTGCATCTAGCGAAATCAAGGCCATTGGAAGGTGGGATGATTGGGCGATGTGAGAAATATGAGAAAGGGTTCTGAGATGATCTGCTGAGGAGTGAGATTGAACAAATCCAGCTTGCTCTGGGCTAAGGAGGTGGGTCCAGATTTTCTTAATCCGCTCGGCCAAGACCTTGGAAAGAATTTTCATATCGCAGTTTAGAAGAGATATGGGTCGGTAACTCACTGGGTCTGTAGGAGTTTTATCAGGTTTGAGAATAAGAACGATGGTGGCCTTGAGAAATGTGGGGTCCAGAGTATCGGTAGAAAAGATATAGTAGTGTAGCTTAAGGAGTAAAGGGGCAAGCTCTTTGGAAAAAACCTTGAAAAAATTTGAGGGAAACCCGTCTGGGCCTGGTGCTTTATCCAGGGCTATGGAAGCGATAGCCTTTTCTATTTCGGAGAGTGAGATAGGGGAAGTCAGGGTTTCTTTATGGGAGGCCGAAAGTTGGGGAATGCTGATATCTGCCAGATAGGCTGATATATCTGAGAGAGATGCAGAAGAGGGAGGAGTGCTGTAGAGGGTTCTATAGTAATTTTCAAAGATCTGTGCAATTTCCCTGGGAGAGGTTTTAATGGAGCCTTCAGGGGATTGTAGGGCTGAGATTAGTCTGGAGCTCTCTAATGTATGCAGTCTTAAGGCCAAGAGTCTACCAGCCTTTTCGCCTTGCTCAGTATATTTGGATTGGGTCTTAAGTAAGCTATACTCAGCTTTTTCTTTAAGGAGATCCATATATTCATTTTTGGCTGCTAAGAGGGCTTCAAGGGATGACAGAGGAGAGGAAGGGGAGTAAGAGATTTCAAGCTCCTTGATCCTGGTCATTAATAGGGAGGCACGAGATTGTCTAGTTTTTTTCCTCATCGAGGCCAATTTAATTAATTCGCCTCTTAGGTAACATTTTAGGGAGCTCCAGATAATGTCAAATCATGGGGTAGAGTTAGCGTTGTTCTCAAGAAAGTGAGAGATAAGAGTTTTAATGTGGGTCACCGACTGGGGTTCCTTAAGGAGTTGGGTGTTGAGCTTCCAGATAGTATCCCTTTGAAAATTAAGATCTGGGGAGATTCTTGCTCATACTATAGCATGGTCGGAGAGCACAATCAGTTCAATACTGGTCTGAAAAAGGCTGGGGAGGAGGGTTTTACTGATCAGAATGTAGTCTATTCTGGACCAGGAACCGTGGGGTTGAGAAAAAAAGGAGAAGGACCGAAGGGAGGGATTGGAGAGACACCAGGGGTCACACAACCCTAGTATATGTAGAAAGTCTAATAGGGACCTTTGAACTGGAGTAGGCAGACAACTTGAGTCTGGGGCTTTGTCTAGTAAGTGGGACGGTGGAACATTCCAGTCTCCACCTAGTATGAGCTGGGAGGGAAGAAGGGTACTTACTTTATCTGCTAGGGTCATAAAGAATTCAGAGCTACCTCCTACTGGACCATAGATTGAGCCAAGAATGATGATACCATTATTGAGGGATCCTTTGACCAGTATGAATCTACCTTCTGGGTCAATTATTGTTGTGTCTACCAGGAACGTGACATAGTTTTTAATGAGGATGGCGACACCCCTACTGGAACCTGACCCATTTGCAACATATACCTGCGAAAAGCCAGATCTAAACAATCATTTAGCCTCTGAATTAAGTAAATGAGTTTCTTGTAGCAGTAGAATATCGGTTTGAAATAGGTCACAGTGATTAAATACTTGGGTTCTCTTGATTTTCTCCCTGAGCCCACGTACATTCCATGATGCAATTTTGACAGAGTTTATAGCCCATTTTAAGAACAAGATGACAGAAAGGCAATCAATAGAACTCATACCTATAGCCCAATAAAAATAGCACACTCTAAACCCAAAACCCCAACCCATTGTGACCTGCCAAAAGTTACTTATCAAGTGTTGTTGTGCCATAAACAGACAATGTAGTTCAAAGCTAATATAAAACATGTAAGGAGGTAGACAGGTCAACCAACCACCCCTCCCCTTTATAACCCCTACTAAATCTATCCAACTATATACATCCTGGTACCAGGCATAGACAGTCAAAAATTGAAAAGAGTTATGGTAGAAGCCTGAGGACCAGAACCCCATTGTAAACCCAGTATGCCATTTTCTACTGACATCTTGTAAGTTAAGGGGTCTCCAAAAGACCAAACATAAAAAGGTGATATTCAGCCAAGCAAAACAGATCAGGAATGACCCCACGTGTGAAACTGGGTTTACATACCCTCCTTCTATAAGCTCGCAATGCAACTTTACAGTAGCTACAAACGGCTCAGGAGCCACCACCCCCATCAGCCAAACTCATGCTCGTTGTGGTAACGGTTGCAATTGCAAGGGGTGACCACCTATTGTTTATAAAAGAAAAGACCCAAAAGAAAAAGGAGTTCACTCACCCCTTTGACCAGGCTGTTAGAGGGAGCTGGAGAATGGCAGAATGGACCGAGAGCTGGAAATCCTGCCACTCCATTACCTATAATGTTTCCCCAGGGAACGGTTATGGGGTAGGACCAAAATGGTCCCTCACTGAAACAGCCAGGCTAAATCTTGTAACCGCTTCTATTTGGTTCTGGGTAAATGACGAGGGCCAGAAACAATGCGGCCTACCCCGACGTCTGTCCTGGTCTCCGAGGGTTCTCCGCTCATTGGGACAACGCCGGGACCAACCACCCAGGTAGAGTAACATTTCAAACATAGAAAAGTTAGGTTAGAACATTGCCTTGAAAGTGGAGCTGGAGACTGAAAGTTCAGCTACTTGGTTTGAAGAGATTGGGGAGTTTGGCAGACAGGTCTTTGTAAGCTGAGTCCGGGGAGTCATAGTTCTTGGAGGTATCCCCGATTGTGACCTTAAGGGTGGCAGGGTATGACATTCTGAAAGGTATGTCTGCCACGATTAGCTTCTGGACGATGCGGTGGAATGCAGTTCTCTTCAGTCTAGTTTCCTTGGGGAGATCTTGAGCAATACGGAGTTTGGCTGGTCCCCACATAATGGATTGTAGTTCACGGGATTTGGTAAGAACGTGCTGTTTTTCAATATAGCTGAGGAACTTCATAATCATTGGCCGTGGGGGAGAGCCTGGAGGAGGCCTGGGTCTCAAGGATCTGTGCGCTCTTTCCAGGTGGTAGTGGGGGTTGAGAGGTGAAGGGTCCACCGTTTTGGCTAGAAATCTTTGGAGGAAAGCAATGGAGTCAGATCCCTCTTCAAACTCAGGGAGGCCCAGAATAAGTAGGTTGTTTCTCTGGCTGCGGCCTTCCAGGTCCTCCATTTTTAGTTGCAATTTTTTGACCTGTTGATTTAATGTAACCAGATCGGATTCTGCCCTGGTTTTCCATTGTTCCAGGGAGTGGATTCTAGCCTCTGAGTCGGACACCCTTGTGGCGAGAGAGGAAAGGTCTCCCCGAATAGATTTGAGCTCTGAGGTGATAGTTTGTAGTACCTCCCTCAGAGGTGTTAATTTCTGCAGAAATTTCTCCTCGGTTAGAAGATTAGACGGCAGTGCCTTATCGCCCGCTTTATTGGAGGTAGAGCCGAGTTGATTCCTCACCTTTTTAGGAGTAGCTGGTGGTGTATGCCGGATTGCGGCCTGTTTTTTCTCCACCTCCATCCTCTTATATATTTGAGGAATGTAGAAAAGAATCACCCTGAGGCCAAAAGGCGGAGTAGGGTAGATCAGCTGGTATGTAGATTGCTGGGTTTGTTCTTCAAGAATCGCAAATTGGAATGAATAAGACTGATGGGAGTAGGGAGCTCCAAGCCTCTGCTGCTGCTCAGAAAGTTAGCGTCATGTGACCTCTCTATGCACACTCCTAACGTCACCAGTTGTTAATATTTTCACTCCACATTTTTAACATTGCCATTTTTGCACACTTCCTTCAAAACAGTACAGCTGTCATTTTCCACAACTTGCCCAAAATGTGTTTTTGCACCTGTTGCACAGAATAGTGCATTTGCTCTATAAAAAGCTGCTAAAAAGAAACAAATTTGAAAAAGACTTTAGTAACAACACAGTTTTTGATTGGTCAAAGAGTGACTCCCAACAAGTTACACCTACTACAGATCCAGTTTAAAGAAAAGTAACGCATTGGACCACAGTAAAAAAGTAAGTGATGTGGCTAATGCTGACTCAGAAAATGAAGGTTTTTCTTTAGCCAAAGAGATACAGGTGATTACATTTCCTCACCCACAACCCAGAACACCCATTCCATGGAGATGCCAACAAAAAACAAGTACACTTCCAAAGGTATAAACAAACAAGGCGAAGTGGCCATAAGAGGCAGTGGACAAGGGAGAATTTGGGAGGGGGATGATGGAGAGGGAGACCCAGCGGGGGGAGATATCCCCATTGAATGTAATTAATATTTCAGACTATAAACTTAACCCAGCAGAAATCACAGCACTGAATAAAGGACAATCATTTACCCCCAATAACATTTTTTGCCTTTTTAATACAGTCATAAATCTACATAAATTTGATAGAAATCTAGGTTTGAAAACATTTTTTTTTCACAAAAAAGAATTCAATTGTATAGACATAGATGATGTTGAGATAACTCAATTAACTATGAGTGGGACGAATAATGTTAACAATTATTCGGGATTTAAGTTAACATTTTTTCCCTCTGATGTCCTCAGCTTTACAAACATTCCTGAAATGCTGTGAGGGATCTGGTTAGATTGAACGAGGACATGCCCTATACTTACTTCAACACTTTAAGTATGGAGGAAAGACAGGCTTTATTAAGTTTGGGGGAAAATAAATATATTACATTAAAATCGACTGATAAAGAGGATTCTATTTTCTTTTCAACAGTAAAGATTATGAGAAGGAGGTGTAAAGACAAGTAAATGATGAGCAGTTCTACGAAAAACTGACATATGATAAGACACCTATTTTAAAGAATAATTGATGAATATTTATGATTGGCTAAGGAACAGGATTGGTTACCCTCATAAGTGACCACCCCATAAGAATAACATTTTATTGCCTTCCAAAGATACATGAGGATTTAGTAAATCCCCCGGAAGACCAATAGTATCAGGTAATAACTCACTCACTGAGCCTATTTCAAAATGTAATGAATTCTAAATGTCCCGGATAGTTAAGACAATCCCCTCATACCTTAAGGACAAAGGTGAAATCCTTTGGATTTTGGAGGGCTTGGCAATTGAATCAGATATCTTGTTAGCAAAGCTTGATGTTGTGTCTTTATATTCAAATATACAGCACGATGAGGAGTTGGCCTCAATGGAATTTTATCATAATGAAAGAGCAACTTGTGAACCACTCCCCTATAGATGTAATTTTACAGTTAACAAAATTTGTGTTAGAATTTAAAACTACCTTTTAACAAGGAGAATGTTTCCTTCAAAGAAAAGGTACAGCTTTGGGCACTAGTTTTGCACCCAATTATGTTAACATGTTCATGGTTGAATAGGTAATGCAATATATACGAGATGACAGTGTTAACCTCTCTCTCTCCAGAAAATTGATTTGTGGAAACACTTTATAGGCAATGTCTTATTGATGTGGGCAGGTACAGAGGAAGAGCTTCTGGAATTTGTATGTTTTTTGGAATAAAAGTAATCCTAACTTAGGTTTCAGAATTTCTTTCAGTAAAATACAAATCATTTTTCTGGATTTGATGATTGAAATGGATGGCTGTGGTGGGTTGATTACTGATATTAATCATAAGCCAGTTGGCAGAAATACTTTATTACTGGCCACCAGTAATTACTTAAACACAACAACAGAGTAGGATCCTGGAATGAACACAGTATAGGGTCAAACCACTAAGTCATCAGAAATAAAATGGACCTCGCACAATGATAATGGAGAGAGCTCCTCAAACATGGATAGTTTGAAACATAAAAAAATCAGTTTTTTTTATAAATGGCAAACAAGTACATAAACCCCTCCCCCAGGTAAAAATAGAACACCTGATTATCTTGTCATACTCTTGTGGGTGCTTTATCAAGGAACCTCTCTAAACATGTCATTAATGCCATGCCAAAAGGCCAGTATATTAGGATGAAAAGAAATTGTGGATTTGAGCAGGATTACGAAAAGAGAGCCAAGGAGCTGGAGGAGAGACTGTATGACAGAGGTTATGATGAACAACTAGTGCAAATAGATAGGACAGAAGTGGATACATTTCTTAGACAGGAATTATTACAAGAAAATTAAGTTAAAAATACTCTTGATGCACAGTTATTTTATTTCTTCTCCCCACCACGCTTTCAAAATAATAGCAATCATTAGAGACACTGGTATACTGTATAGCCAAATGTGATACAGGTTTGAAAGTCATAGCCCCTGACACTTCAAAGTTTGTTTACAGGAGGGGCAAGAACATCAAGGACCTCATTGTACAGTCTGTACAACCGCAAAGTTAGAAGCCCAGAATGTGGCTATCATCTAGAGGAGAGGGTCTCTTTAATGTGGCAACTGCAAATACTTGAAAAAATTCAGAATACATATATTTTTACTAATCCTGCCACCCAACAATTATGTAAAGTTGGTGGCCTTATTACTTGTAAACCACTGGGGTTAGAGAGCACTAAAAAGACTTGAACATTTATTCATTTTTGTTGGTTTAGAAAAAACAATGACAGGGGAGAGGGGTTATTTTGACAATTTGCTATTGACACATAAGCAGTATTGGATATTTGCCTGTAAGGGTATGGAAACTAAAGGATTAAATGATGACATTAAAATCAAACCATTTCTCAAAAAAAGTGATTTTGTGTTTTTTAGTTGGTTAGGATAGTTTAACCCTTTCATATCATGAAAGTTTTGTATGCATAGCTCTTGTCTCACTAATGTTTTCTCTGTTGTTTATTTTTACAGATCTGTGAAAGTAACTTTGCACTCTTAGTGGAAGCATACCTTTTGCAGATAGATATATTGTTTTTATAGAATGTATTTTTGGTATTAGGTGGGTGTTAAAATAAATTTTTTTCAGTGCATGGTAATTTTCCAGTTGACACAAATAGCTTAAAACTTACTGTAAATAATAGTACCTTTTTTCTATTAGGCACAATCCTTTTTATCACATTGTAATTTATTTATAACTATTGCCTTGTATTAGACACTGCTGTTTTCTCATAATAGGGAGCATTTAACTAGTCTTGAGCATTAAGATTGTATGGTCCATATTTTAGAATGTTTATTAACGATCGATTATAATTCCATGTACTATTACATGATCCTAGAGTGTAGCTAATTTATATGTGTGTAGTCATTTTTACAGGATTTATTAGATGTGTATATGTCTTTTCTATGTATCAAGTTCTTTTATTTGTAAATATTTTGATAGTATGTTCTAAGCAGAGCACTGAATTCACTACACAGAATACTTTTTCTGTGTCTGTTCCTTTAAATACCAGAGGATAAATTGTGAGCCCTGGATTGCAATACCAGCCTTTGAGAAATTGAGCTAATTGTGAAATGCGTCAGATGACTGCTGCAGAGGACGGACAAAAAAAGATGTGGTTTGATCTTGGAACCCGCCATGTCAGAACACTGAATGATGAACTGTGTTCCTAGTCTCTGTTGCCCAGCATACTTTTTTGAATGAGTTTTGAACTGTTTTGGTGTTTGCCTTATGTGCCTTGGATGTATGTTGAGTGCATGTCTGTCGTTTTAACTCACTTGAAAAAATGAAAGTCAAACCTTTTTTGCATTAAGACTATTGTGGTACAGTTCACTAAATTACATGAGAAGAGGCTTTGAAGATTAAACAAGTATGTTATATTTTCCTTTGATCAGGTGCCGATTTATTTTGTTTCAAATTAAATTAGTCCAATTTTTTATTTAAATAATTTATGTTGTTGTCCAGAACTTGGATCACATGAATGCTATTAGCAGGGTTTGTTTTCAATTGATGTAGGTCAGTTTGGCAATGTGGATCACCTTGTACTGCTTGCATCCTTCTGGCTTGTAGAATCACACTTGGTGTCTCTTTTTTCCCCTAGATTAACAAAATAGCAAAATGACCACAAAAGCAGCAGACAGGTCTGGGGCCAGTCCATAATCCTCATTTGCAGAAAATTATAATTTGAATGCCTAGGAAATTAACAAAGACTTGCAGTACAAAGAAAGATTATCAGGAAAAATATTCTTGTCTGGCAGGTTGCTGTTTTTGCCTTGACAAATGCTATGTTTTATCTACAGTGCACTTACATTTTGCATTTTACCTACAGTTCACCTTTATGTTCATATCTGTAATAGAAGAATCATCTCAGCTCAGAAAATGAACAAGAAGATGCTGAGGCCCTATAACTTCTGAACAGAGGTAAAAACACTTTAATAAGTTTAACCTTTTCCGGTCAAACTTATGAAAAATACAAAATACAAAGCATAATATAATCAAAATTGATTACTATTGCTCTAGTTAGTCCATATTGACAATCTGAGTAATTTTTTTTCAGATACTGTATGTTCTGTACACTCTGGCCACAGAAGGAAGGAAGGAAGGGAGCAGGACAGATTTAAATGTAAAAAAAGGCAAAGGCAGTAAGGACAGAAATAGGGCTAAAAGGGGTAAGGCTATCAAAAAGTGGAGGGTGATGAGTATCAATGCCCGTAGTCTGTGTAACAAGCTCCTTGAACTAGTGGCCTTGATGGAAGAGGGTTGCCTGGATATTGTGGCAGTCACAGAAACATGGTACACAGAGGACCATGACTGGGATATCAATATACCAGGATACACAATATACAGGAGGGACAGGGAGGGTAAAAGAGGAGGAGGGGTAGCTCTCTATGTAAAGGAAGGGATCAAAGCAACAGAACTAAAGAGTAAACAGGGAGCAGATGAGGCACTTTGGGTCACCCTGGAGACAGTAAATGGCACCACAATCCGTATGGGGGTTGTATACAGACCCCCATCTCAGGGGAGGAATGGACAAGGAAATGATAGAAGGCTTTAGAATGGCAGAAAAAGGGAGATATTGTTGATGGGGACCCAATATGCCAGATGTTAACTGGAGCACCTTGCTGCAGGCACATCCAAGAGCAGGATCATTCTTGATGCCTTACAGGGGGCATGCCTCAGACAGCTAGTATTGGAACCCACTCGGAGGAGCAATCTTAGACCTGGTACTCTCAAATGGGGATGGAGAAAGAATCTCAGATTTAGAAGTGGGTAGCCATCTGGGAACAAGCGAACACCAAACAGTGTGGTTCACGATAAACACAGCCATATAATCAAGCCATACAAAAGCAAGAGTACTGGACTTTAGGAGGGCCGACTTTTGGAAAATGAGAGAGTGCCTCAGAAAAGCACTAGCAAACAGGCAAGAAGGAGGGGTGGAGGAACAATGGGGAGTGATCAAAACAGCCATCACAGAGGCAACAAGCCTTTATGTAAAGCAAATCAATAAAACACAACAAAGGAAAAAAACGCTATGGTTCTCAAAAGAGGTGGCAGAGAAGGTTAAGGAGAAAAGGGCAGCAATCAGGAAATATAAGGAAACACAGAAGGAGCAGGACAGAGAACTTTATCAGTTAAAGCAGAAAGAGGCTGGGAAGGCAGTCAGAATAGCAAAGGCCCAAACCGAGGAAAGGATAGCCAATTCTGTTAAGAAGGGGGATAAGACCTTTATAGGTACATTAGGAGCTAAGAAAGACCAAAGGAGGGATACTGAAGCTTAATAAAGGAGAGGGAATGTGGGTAGAGGGTGACAGTGAAAAAGCAGGGATACTGAACAAATATTTCTGCTCAGTATTCACAAAGGAAGAGGAGGGGGAGTTACCTAAACCAAGCAAGAGAAACACTCCGAAGACAGGGGTCGATACCAGTCCATTTACAGAAGAAAGTGTTCTGAAAGAACTGATAAAATTGAAGGTGGACAAAGCAATGGGGCCTGATGGGATTCACCCAAGAATTCTAAAAGAACTAAGGGTAGAACTAGTGACACCGCTGACTACTCTCTTTAACAAATCATGGGAGGATGGGGTGGTACCTGAGGACTGGAGGAGGGCAGATGTGATTCCTCTTCACAAAAGTGGGAGCAGGACAGAGGCAGGAAACTACAGACCAGTTAGTTTGACCTCAGTGGTAGGGAAAATGATGGAATCATTTCTGAAGGAAAGAATTGTTGAGTACCTAGAGGCCAGTGGGGCACAGGACCCAAGGCAGCATGGATTCACGATGGGAAGATCATGTCAGACGAATCTAATAGATTTCTTTGACTGGGTGACCAAAGTAGTAGACCAGGGAGAGGCTGTGGACATGGCCTACCTAGATTTTAGCAAGGCATTTGATACAGTCCCACACAAAAGATTAATTCACAAGATAGCCCGCCTTGGAGTGGGTCCCAAGGTGGTAGCCTGGATAAAAAATTGGCTAGACAACAGGACACAAAGGGTAGTAGTAAATGTAATACACAGTGAAGAAAGGAGGGTTACTAGTGGATTACCGCAGGGTTCAGTACTGGGACCGGTCCTTTTTAATGTCTTTATGAGTGACATTGCAGAAGAACTGGAAGAAAAAGTATGTCTCTTTGCAGATGACACAAAGATCTGCAACAGGGTTGATACACAAGATGGAGTGGAAAGGATGAGAAGGGACTTGGCAAGGTTGGAGGAATGGTCAAATGTATGACAGCTCAGATTCAATGCAAAGAAGTGCAGGTAATGCACCTGGGAAACAAAACCCAGGGAAGTGTACACAATGGGGGTGAGATACTGACAACAGTAAAAATAGAAAGGGACCTGGGGTAATTATATCAGATGACCTAAAGGTGGGCAAGCAATGTGAGAAGGCAGTAAGGAAGGCTGGGGATGCTGGGATGCATAGGAAGAGGCATCAATAGTAGAAAACAGGAAGTTGTTATCCCTCTGTACAGACAGTTGGTGAGACCCCATCTGGAATACTGTGTGCAGTTCTGGAGACCCATCTCCGCAAAGACATAGACAGAGTGGAAGCTGTCCAGAGGAGGGCATTCAAATGGTGCAGGATCTGCACCAGAAGACATAATGAAGAAAGACTAAAGGAGCTTAATATGTATACCCTAGAGGAAAGGAGGAGAGAGGGACATGATAGAAACTTTCAAGTACCTCAAGGGAATTAACAAAGTCCAAGAGGGTAGCATCTTCCAGAAAAGAGAGGTGCAAGAACAAAGGCTACAATTTGAAGATAGAAGGGGACGGCTCAGAGGTAATGTGAGGAAGTATTTTTCACTGAGAGGGTTGTGGATGCATGGAACAGCCTCCCTGAGGAGGTTGTGGAGTCAAGAACAGTGGAGGACTTCAAGAATGCATGGGACAGGCATAAGGCAGTCCTAGTGGGGGGTAGGAGGAAGTAAGCTGTTGGTTAACTAGGATTTGCAGCTTATCTGTTAGGTAGGAAAATGGGCAGACTAGGTGGGCCAAGCGGTCCTTATCTGCCGTCAAATTCTATGTTTCTATGTTAGTAAGGGAGGGAGGGAACATTGTTCAACCAGGAGTAGCACACTAAGCTGAAGCTTGTTTCTGATTGTGACCTGGGAGCACAAGGAAGTTAAGTGACTTGCTTAGAATCACACAGTATGCACCTAGGTGGCTGTGGGATTCAAACCCAGGTCTCCAGATCTGCAGCCCAGAGCCTTAAACCACTGTGGTATACAAGAAAGAAAGAAAGAAAGAAAGATAATGAAATGTTAAATTTGTCACCTATTTAATCTTGCCTTTTGTCTGTGTCTGTTAAAGCAAGCCATCAAAAAACGTATGTTATTAATTATGTGCTTTTCTGCTGTGCTTCGTAAGTTCCATTAATTCTTAATCTTTGTATTAATCTAGAGGGAAATGTTCTCCTATCATGTTAGAATATTACAATTATTGAAGGAATTAGGGACATTTCTCATGTAAATGAAATATTCTTTGTGTGTTTTCTTTTGCCTGATTACATTTACTTTGTGTTTAGCAGGAAAAAATGTGACCCAGAAGAAAAATGCACAGTAACAGCACATGGAAAATCACTCCTGAAAAACACAGAGGCAAACATGCAAACATACAAACATATGAAGAACCCAGAAGAAGAAGGCCATTTGGGCTATCAATTCTGCTAATTTTGCAGGGTCCATAGCTTGTACTAGTGTCCATGCCCTCCATCCCTCCCTGCTCCTGCCATCCTCCATACCCATGACCCTTACCCTACCCCTATGCTTGTCCCAGTTTCTCTTAAAGCTGCGCACTGTCTTCAATGAGATAACCTCTTCTGGCAGCGCATTCCAAGTGTTCACCACCCTCTCTGAAGAAGTGCTTCCTGACCTTCCTCCTAAACTTCCCACCCTCCAGCTTAAGACTGTGCCCCCTCGCATTATGGTTGCCACTCAGCTTAAAGAGACACTCCTTATCAACCTTATTTATCCCTTTCAAGTACTTGAACGTCCCAATCATGCCCCCTCTCTCTCTTGTCTTCCAGGGAGTACATGTTCAATGCCCTCAACCTCTCCTTATATGCCTTACCCTGCTGACCAGCTATCATCTTTGTAGCCCTCTGCTGGACCTTCTCCAGCAGGATAATGTCCTTTTTGAGGTGTGGACACCAGGACTGAACTCCATACTCTAAATGTGGCCTTACCAGTGACCTCTACAAGGGCAGCATAACTTCCTCTCTCCTACTACTGATCCCCCTAGATATGCATCCCAGTATCTTGGTTGTCTTTGCTGCTGCTTTCGTGCACTGTGTGGAGTGCTTCAGGTCACTAATGATCATCATTTGCAGATCCTTCTCCTCCTGTGATGCAGATACTCGGACTCCATCTAGGTAGTACTCTGTCTAAGGATTCTTGGTTCCAATATGCTTAACTTTGCATTTCTTGGCATTGAAGCCAAGCTACCATATCCTGGACCACTTCCCTAGCTTTTCCAGATCTTCCTGTAGGTCTTGCATCCCTTCAGCTGTTTCTACTTTCCCACAGAGTTTGGTGTTATCCATGAATAGGCACATTTTGCCCTTAATGCCATCTCCAATGTCAATGATGAAGACATTGAGCTACACCGGCCCCAGCACTGAGCCCTGCGGAAGCCCACTGGTTATCTGTCTGGTGGCAGATAACTCCCCCCCCCATAACCACCCTCTGGGTTCTGTAATTCAGCCAGTTTTCCACCCATCTGGCCATCTTTCCCCCAACCCCAAGATCCACCAACTTCCAGATCAACCTTTTGTGGGTCACAGAGTCAAAGGCCTTGTTAAAATCAAGCAAGAGGATGTCTACTGCTTGGCCCCTCTCTGCTGTCTTAGTGACACAGTCAAAGAAGTCAATAAGGTTTGTTTGACACAATCTCCCTCCCATGAATCCATGCAGCCTCGCATCCTGGAGACCACCCTTCTCTTTATATTCCACCAACCTCTCCTTTAGTATGGTCTCCATGAGCTTGCCCACAATGGAGCTCAGACTGACTGGTCTGTAATTCATCCTTAGGACCACTTTTGTAAATACCTTTTTCAATCTGTTGTCCAGTTATTTGCTGAAAAAAAATAATATAGTGAAGAAATGCTTTTTACAATAACACATTTCATTATTAATATTGTAAAATAAAAGACACCTGTAACTGTCATTAAGTCTCTTCCTTCCCCATGTGTGCCATATTTATCCACTGGTAAGGTATAATTGATTTGTCATATTAACTGCTTTCCCTTCCCCTTCTACTCCTGGCTTTATCTTTGCTTACGCTCCACTGTTACTCTATCAAATCACTCCTCCCCCCATATCAGTTGTAGACTGTTGTTTGTTCTAGCTGCCAAAATACTGTATATGTATTGCACACACCAGTCATCATGTTTCATTTATCAGTATGCAACCTGTAAGTCACTTCCCTGTCTCATATCAATGTTTACCACCTGCGGTCCCCCTATGTGGTACCCTTGTATGTATATCCAACTTGTATCATGTAACGTGCATTTCATGTATATACTGTTATTACCTATCTGTGTTTGTACTTTAAGTGTTTATGTCACAGGACCTCCTTGTGAATGAGCATGCTCAATGGAGTTTTCCTGCAATAAACTTGAACTTGAACTTGAACTATTATTTTACAATTAAAAGTTATTTTTCACCAAGAGACATTTCTTAAATCACTACTGAGCATTAATAGCAATTTTACAATGGCATGAAAGAATGCTGGCTTTTGATTGGTCAGTCTGGGACAGGAACCATGATGATATCCTAGCATAATGTCATGGATCTAGTCCCAGCACACACATGACCACATGACATGCAAAAGGAGTCATTCCACTGCCTTGGTAGAAAATGCTCACACTTGTCATGACTACTCTACCTTATGCCAGTACTTACGTGCTTTTTTTCAAAAGTAAAGTCCTCTTTCCAACAGCACACAAACTGACTGTACCCAACACCATAACCCTACTACATTCACCAAATGCAATTAGTAAACCAAATTTTCTGCCATTCTGTGAATACAATGAAAAGGAAAGACATAAAACAAAACCATCAGTCAAATTGGCTTCAATGTCAGCAGCATCCCGATGTCCCCTTTACATCCGTGTGTCACCACATCTCTTTTTAAAAGAACAACAAAATATACTGTTGTGTGTAAAATGGAAAAAAAAAAGGAAAGGATTTTAAAACACAGGTCACTCTGATCGGGACATCTTCACTGTTGGTAGTGTCCCTTTTACATCAGTGCACAAGCACTTCTGACTGTTTTCAAAATAAGCATGAGATGTACTTACTTATCAGCACTGATGGCTTCAGTCTGTTACCTTTCAGATCTGTGACCTGGTACAAACTTCAAATGACAAATGTGCTTGCTGCTGACTGTACCCAGAAACAGAGCACCTTCTCTGTGGGTGGGGGGAGGAAACGTGCATAGTTAAGCGGTAGTAAGGTGTGGGAGTGACTGACAGGAAAATACAGAAATACATGGATCTAGTACATGACCTGCACAGGGGGTAGAGACAGAGCACTAAATATGGGCATACAGATAATATCTGGACAGCAGAGGGGAGACTGAGAACCATATAAAAACAACAGACTAAGGAGTCAGGTGAGAGATTCACCAGAACCATCCACCGAACCAAAGCAATATATCACAAATTAAGCACTATTTTTTCCTAAGTATTCCTGCCCATTGAAAAAAATCATTTAAAAGTGTGGTTATCACCGTAGTTTTTATTATTTTCCATTTTGTTCTTCTTCACAAATGAGCCTTTGCTTAATAGGAATAGTACACTTCAAGATGTGTGTCGTGCTGCTATAATGTCACGTCTTGGGTGTTGGACACACTCGGCCTGCAGCCTCGTGTCCAACCACCCAAGGCATGACATTATTCCAGCAAGACACACACCCAGTCATACATTATTTCTTTATTACTAGTCATTTGAAGTATGGGACTGCATATGGCCTTTCACTCTGTAAATCGTACAATAATTATGCACTGGTTTTTAGAATATGTGTACTGTGTGTCAAAAGATGGAACCTGTGTGAGCAGTTGCTGCTTTTGTCTCTGCTCACTATGTGAAAACAGCAGTACTAATTATCCCTTTCTACATTGCTCCCTTTTAGCATTTTTTCTAACTCTTTTTAGGCACCAGATGAAGTTTGGAGCCTATTGTCATCTGTAAAACTGTTTTGCATGGCAAAGGTTTTGAAGTGAGGTGTGTAAGGAACTATCCCCCATTGACACCCTCACAGAAAACTGGCTGTGTGATTCACCTAGGTTAGCTCTATTGACTTAGTATGGAGCTGTACCGGCATAGGAATATGAGTGGTCTCGATGGGTCTTGTTTTTTCCGTGCTTGCCTCGGCATGGATTTCTTTTGCAGGTGACAGTGTTCATCTCCATGAAGTGAAAGAACAAATCCTAATCATATTGAAATATATATAATCACACCACCTTTTAAAAACTACAAAGTTGGATAAAATTCTGAGGGTTTTTTTTTCTGCAAGGGAGTTGTCAAGTTTTCGGTAATCTGGCTGCAGCGTGAGATGTCAAATGCCCAATTTGTATAGAGTGAGTGAGAGTAAAGAAAGTTAAGGAGTTGGAAGCTAAGAGAGGAGATATGTTATCCTGACTTTAGAAAAGAAAGAGACCAGTAGAAATAAGGGGGTGTAAAGTGAAAAGGACAAACCAGCAGAAATTCGAAATGGGAAGAGCATGAACATTAAGTTCACTCGGTGAGGGAGGAGGGAGTTCTGTCATGACTCCAAGCATTAACTGCTTTTCTAAGCTTCTTGTTTTGGAAGACAGACATAGTGATCAGTTGGTTTCCCAGGATGTCCACCACTATGGTGATGATAAGGACAGTGGCCAAAGGCCACCCTGGGGACATGGGTTACTGTTTTGTCATCATCACAACGGACAGATTTTTCACAGCTATTCAGTGGAAGTAGATTAGGAAAACATAGAGGGAATCAATGAATGCTCAGCAGGGCCACCAACATGCCACAAAGCTGACTGATCCCCCCCACCCACATGAGAGATATCTTGAGGCTGATTTTCAATTTGTCACTTGTTTGAAAACTTTAATTAAAAAAAAATAATCTTTTCATTCTTTAATCTGGTTTCAAACCAGTTAAAGGCACACCAAAGCAGTGACTGTAATATGAACCCATGAAGTCAAATGTACAATGCAATGTATTTGAAGTTAAGAAGCTCTTGCATGACAACTTGTAGCCAGGGGTACCGAACTGGATAACTTGCTTGGTACTTATGTTGTGCAAATGACCACCTACCTCCCATTTGATCTGTTGCAGCTACACTTTTATATGGAATCCATGATGGCTGGTCATTTTGTGCTCCCTCCAGCAGAAGGGAGGATACATTTTGGATTGCCTTCCCCTTATCCAGGTTATAATCAGAAGTCATTTACTTGACATCACAAAGGGACCTGAGGAACTCAAGTTCCATTAAACTTTGATACAGACTCCCTGCACAGGAGTTTTTCTACCCCACAGAGTGTCTGCTCCACAGAGTGTGCTTTTAAAAGTGAAGACTTTTTCTCTCTCTCTCTCTCACGCTCTTCACTGCCCAATCCCCAGCTGACAGTGGGAAGTCTTTCATTTTCAGTTCCCCATTCATGGATTCCTGTCATTCAGTTATCACATCCCATTCATGGTCACCCCTCCTAGCCTCCCATCATACCAGGGGGCTTCACACACTCATCCAAACTTTGTTTTATCAATTATATTGATTTTTGTTGTCTGCATCCAGACTAGTACATCTACATGTACAACAGATACTGTGATGAGTTCCCTTTGGGTTTGTTAACATGAATCTATGGACACTCCAACATTCCTTTGTTTCAAGCCATTTTTAAATATCTCTCTTGAAAGTTAGCTCAACAGAGTCAATGGATGTGTACAGTGATGCTCCTGGAAGTCAAAAATGGGTTGCACTGCAAGAAGTACCTACCCCTCACTGAAAGGTATGAGAGGTACTGGATCACCCATGTCCTCAAATTAAGTGAGGTGCAGGTCAAGACCTGCTTTTTATATCCCTCAGATCAAGTGAAAGTTTGTCTTGAAGAGCAATGCCAACTCTAAGAAGGATACACCAAGCAGGAATCCAAAGATTATGGGCCAGATTTTCAAAGGCCTTAGACTGACGCAAGGTGCTTGCATCAAACAGGTCTGATGCAAGAGGCACCTTGCACCAAGTGCTATTTTTCAAAGGCAGCCTGCATCACCCAGCAGGTTGCCTGTGCCAAAGTGTTCCAGTGCCCACCTTGCACCATAAAAGTGGCTGCGGCATGGTGCTAGGGGGCTTGCGGCAGACCCAGAGTGCCACAGCCCTCAAATCCAGAATTTCAAAAACCTCCCCAAGAACTAAGTGCCAAGTACCCTTAGACCAGCAAAGAGCTGGTCTAACAGTACTTACACAGGTCCTGGGAGGGTTGTCTGATATATGCCACTGTGTGGTCTGCCCAATCCATCCATGATGGGTGCTCCTTGGAGATCCAGTGGCCTCCCCACCCTGACTGTCCATGTGCTGGATGTAATCCCCCTGGTGCCCTGGTGCTCCACTGGCTCAGTACATAGTGCCCACAACCCTGAACCCCCCCATCCATACCCCAGATCTGGGGATGGTACAGCCCTCCTCACCCCACTACAGCCAGCCACCGAATGAACTGTCAGTGTGCATACTATATACAGTATACAGTATGCAGTACATGCACTGACAGTGCATTCAGTGCCTGGCTATGGTGGGGTGAGGAGGGCTGTGCTGGTCACCAAATCAGGGGGGCGCCGGGGGAGGCATGGTGGTGTGAAGGAGGCTCTAGTCAGCATCATGCCCTTGTCTGTGGATGCCACGGACACCCTGCTGCTGTTGTGGCATTCCGGGTGGGTGCACCATCCATCAGGCATTGGACCACCTTTGCTGCATGCTACTAGACTTTGACACTGGGACCCTGTGGAATAGAAATTCGGGTGCAGGGTCCCGGATGCAACTGCACTTGGTGCAAGCTGCCATTGTCACAGCTTGCATTGGGGCTTTGAAAATCCGGCCCTATGACTTCAACACCAACAGTTAGAACAGATCAAGGGATGCCATGGTGTATGTGGGGGTGAGTAATCTAGCAAAATATCAAGTGGCTACTAAAAAAAAATGATTAAATGTCTATATGACAACTAGAGTTTTGGAGCTGTGGTTTTGTGAAAAAGGGCAACCATTACAGGAGCTTTGGTCAATGAACATTCTGACCTACAGTACATGCCAAAACACCACCAAGCAGAGATTTAAAAGAAAAAAAAAACATGAGAGATTAAAACACAAAATACAAACAAACAAATCCAAATGTAACTCACAGTGACAGGAACTTTACAGTTGGATCAGCCCATTTTGGAGAATACTGTTTGGGGAGACCAATAAATATACATTAAACTCTTGATTCTAGATCAGTACGAAAGATGATATAAACTGTTCTGGGAGAAAATTAACATGTTTAAAACATTCCATGAAGACATCACAAAGCAGAATATTTCTTAACTTTGGACAAGAAATTCAAGGTAATGTGAAGCCAAACAAATGTTTAATGTACTGTACCATTTTTAGGGCTGAGTAGGTGAAGACCTGCAGATCTCTTGCTACCAAAAAAGGACTCCTGGACTCCATCCTACTAAACAAGTTGGAGTTGCACCACAGTCCCCTCCACATCCATGGAGCACTCCACTCACAATGCACTATTTTTCAGTTGAAAAAAAAATCAGCTGTGTCCTGATTGTGACACTGGGGGATTGTGCACCCCCAATGTCACTCTACTATTTCTGGAGGGGTGTGGGTGGTGGTTGCTGACAGGGAGGATTGGGCGGGGGGCAATATCTCTAATTTAAAAAGAAAAAATCAAATGACAGTCATGGCGAAACACGGCACACTTTTCCATGTCGAAGATGGCCGGAACACTGTACTGCACAAGCACAACTACTAGCACATGCACAGTATAAAGTGGTGGTTATCTTGGTCATGGTGGACTGTGTTGTGTTCCATAGTGACCACAGTTTGTTTTTTTCTTTTTAAATTAGAGATATACCACCACCTGACCCTCCCTTTCAGCACTTACCACCCCATCCACCCCCAGAAACATAAGAGTAACACTAGGGATGCCCAATCCCCCAGTGTCACGATAAGGATGAAGTCACATTTTTTTTTCATATTCTCCAACCTGACCCTCCCTCTCAGCACCCACCACCCCACACCCCAGAAACACAACAGTGACACTGAGGGTGCCTGATCCTCCAGTGTGGTGATCGTCAATCCATTTTTTTGAGTGTCCCCCCACTACCTCACATGTGTGGTTATTTATTTATTTATTTTAATTACCCACCCTCTCTCTCAGCTCCCACCACCCCCAACACGAAGTGTAGTGGTAACAATGAGGGGTGCCCAATCCCCCAGTGCAGGAATCCTCGGTTTTTCTTTTTTATACCTGTAAAAAGAAACCCATTCATTGATGTCTTTTGCAGCTGTTAGACTCCCCCCCACCTGACCCTCCCACTCAGCACCCCCCAAGCCCTTACATACCCATCTGGTGTCCAACGCCGTATTCCTCTCTGGACCACAGACACATCTTCACTCTTCAAAGCCAGACTGCGAACTGAAGAAACAGGTATGCGGTTCAATGTATTTCAATGGGGTTTTGAACTTAGTGCCATAACTTGGCTATTTTTAACCCACATTTTCAAAATGCCTTCTTTGGAACCCCACCTCATGAACAGTGGCACTGTCATTAGGCAGATCAATCCTGAAAGGTAATTTCAGGGTAGGTCAGAAGCATAGGGTGATTGGGGTGCTCAGTGACGAAATTACCACCATGCCAACAAAGTCACGGCACCCACACAAATTAAGAAAGTTAGAGCCTCACATGAACTGTGCTTAAAAATCTCCACTTTATTACAAAAGCAAGTAAAATGACCCCACCGGTTTGCTGTGAAAGAATCACCTGTCAGGCAATAGTTGAACATTTTCTCTTCCCTTGTTCATAAGGTGGGGTCATAAGAAGGCTATGTTGAAAATTTGATGGACAAGTATTTAAAGTTATGAGCTTACATTGACTTTTGTGAATGCAGGCTCATAATGCTGTTAAGTTTTGATATTTTTACCCCACATTCATAACATAGCATTATCTTTACAGTACCTCATAGATGTGATGGCTGTCATTTTTTCAAATCCTGGTTAAAATGTTTTATTTTTACATCCTGAAAGGTGATTTGGTGGTCCCTGCATTAAATCACCTTTTGGACAGGAGTAGAAAATTTTCTCTGCTTAGTGGTTGCCAATACCACTCCATCCATTTTGAACTCTGGCCTTGGGTTTCGGTCCCCCAAGTGAATTATTTGCACTTGTTCACATTGAAACCCAGCTGCCATGCCCTTGACCACTCCTCTAGTTTTCTAAGGTCTCTGCTCATTCTTTCCGACCCCTACCCAGAATGTCCACCCTACTGCAGTGTTTGGTGTCACCCTCAAAGAAGCAGACCTTCCCTTCTAGCTCATCTGCAATGTCACATACAAAGACATTAAAGAGGAGCGGCCCCAGCAATGATCCATGAGGTACCCCATTGGTCAACATCCCTTCCTTGGAGTGAAATATGTTTACCACCACCCTCTGTCACCTATCCCCTAACCAATTTCTTATCCAGTTTATCACCTTTGGACCCACTCCTAAGCTACCCAGCTTGCTTACTAGTCTCCTATGTAGAACAGTGTCAAAAATCTTACTGATATCTAGGTAGGCCCCATCCACTAGATCCCTGGTCACTCAGTCAAATAAATCTATCAGATTCATTTGACATGACCTCACCCCTGTGAAACCATGCAGCCTTGAGTCTTGTAACCCAAAGATTCAAGATATTCCACAATCCTTTTCTTCAGCAGTGATTCCTTTTACTTTCCCACCACTGATGCCAGGATGACTGACCATTAATTGCTAGCATCCTCTCTGCTACCACTTTTGTATAGTGGAACTATGTCCACTCGCCTCCAGTCCACCGGAACCACTCCTGTTTTTAGTGAGCTGTTAAACAGAACTATCGGAGGTGCAGCTAGTATTTCCATGAGCTCCATCAATACCCTTGGATGCATCCCATCTAGCCCAATTGCTTTGTTCACCTTCAGACAAATAAATGCTTAGAACACTTAGCATGAAGAGATTTACACACATGTCCATTGCATTCCATTATTTTACTTTTTATATTTACTATTTTTGGCCAGGAAAGATAGTTAAGCTAAGGCTTGATCCAGGTGCATCTTGAGAGTACAAGAAGTTAAATGACTTGCTCATGGTAAACCACATGCAAGTGATGGCAGAGGGATTCAAACCCAGTTCTCTAGGTATGCAGCTCAGTGCTGGCAGTATAGCCTAGAGGTTAGAGTAATGAGCTGTGAATGAACTTAGTATATCCAACAGACCAGATCTTGGTTTGATTCTCACAACCTCCACTGGCATACTGTGTGACTCTGAGCAAGTCACTTAACCGCCCAGTGCTCCCAGGTTGCCCTGAAAACAGGCACTTGTGCCTAGTGGGCCTTACCCGGTTACCAAAGACAAAAAAACCAAAACCAAAAAAAACCCTACACTACACTGCCTGCATGGAAAATGTTTGAGTGCTCCTTCTTCTTGTATTTTAAGATGATTCTTTCTCCTCTATTTTTGAGTCTGCTTTAGATTTTTAGATGAAAATGTTGAGGGCTCTTTTTAAATAAGGGTGCCCCAGGTTTGCATGCATTTTTTTACATTGCCAGCTCCTTTTAAGCACTCAGTATTGAACATGACGGTTTCATAACTCATTGTAGCATAACAGGCACTGTTCTCTGATCTTTGCACACTGGGGCACATCAGGTCTAACTCCAGACTACAAATCAGTGTCACAATAAACACAAATAGAAATGTGGCACCATGCAGTATAAGGTAGAGCAACTTAGAAACAAACATAGACACATAGAATGTGTCTTCAAAGAAGGACTGGTAGGCCCAGCCAGTCTGCCCTATTTTCCCTGCCTAACACTACACTCCAGACTCCATTTGGTCACAGGAGTCCCCCTCCTCCCTTATCTCTGTTTATTATACCCATGTGCCTATTCCACACATTATTGAAAGTCCCCACTGCCTCCATCTCCCCCTCTGGCAGGCTGTTCCTGGCATCCACCACCCTTTCTGTTGAGAAGTATTTTCCCACATCCCTCCTAAACTTCCCCTCTCAATCTTCATAGCTTGACCCCATGTTCTGGTGCTCCTCCCCCTATTAAAGATACCCCCTCCTGAAAAAAAATTAGACGTGATCAACCTCAATGGTTGATATCATGGCATCAATAATGAGGCATGTAAAAGTTGTTAGCATTAACAGTGTGTGTTGTTTAAGTGGCCCATCCACAATGGTGACCATGATACGCTCAGACTGAGAATATCCTAGCCATGGCACTGCACCCCGACGCCTGTCCACACTGGACTGCATCCTCAGCCCCTGCCCTCTGCACTGCACTGCATTAGTGGGGATCAGCACAGTGAGGCAGGGGAGGGCAGAGCAGGTCCAGACCAACGACATCAAGACAGATGCCTGTCCAGTCCACAAGTGTTGTAAGTTGGTATCATCAAGATTTCATTATACAGTCCCATATTTTTGTATCTTGAGTCCTATATTTCAAGGACCAGTTCTCATATTTGGGTGTTGAGAATTTCAGAGGTATGATGAGTGTAATAAATAGGAGAATGCCTTGTTCACGTGTTCTCTAAATGCTTTTATGTAATTAACCATCAATAGAGACATTTTCTTAGCAGTCGTAGGGGCATCTCTAATTTTGCCTCAAAAGAGTTCATCTGTCCTGCCTAATACTGTTTTTGCTCTCCATAAAAAATATTGAATTTTAAAACAAAATGACATCTAACATTGAAGTAATAAGTACTGTTCCTTCAGAAAATTAAACTATGCATATAGAGGTTATCTCATTCCCAATGTGCCTTACTGTTTTATTCTTTCATTTGTCTCCCATTTATAAGCCATGTCACTAATTTGTGAAGTGGGTGGCTGAGCAATGTGAGTGTGTGAGTGAGTATATGTGTGTGTGTGTGTGTGTGTGTGTGTGTGTGTGTGTGGTGGCACCTGCTCAGCCATAGCTACAAGCTGCACCATCAGATATCACACATACTTTGCTTCAACACTATTTATTTATTTAGAAATTGTGCACACCCTGACAGCCTTATCCCTCATCACAGCACTCTCCTTCACCCCACCACAACACTTCCTCTCCACCAGGTTCTGAAAAGGGTACTCCAGTTATAAATTCATATAGAGAAATGCTGAGTACCATACACTTGGGTACAGAATAGCAAAATAATTTGGCTGCCCACACATACCACTTCACTTATTCCAGTCATTTCTCAACAACTAAAGTAGGTCTAATTAGTAATACAAATGTACGCATTCATCTTTACACAGTGCAGGAGTTGGTTGCACAACTGGGGAATGAGTGTACCAAAGTGGGCAGCAAAACTGAATTGTTATCCTATACCCAGGTGTATGGGAAAGTACTTTCATTAATATACTTTTGCACTGAAGTAGTGGTGGGGAGGAAGTGCTATGGCCAGAGTGAGAGACAGTGCTATGGTGACGGCAGTGTGCAAGTGGGGTTGGGAGCAGTGCTACATGAATAACCAAGTTCAGTATCTAAAACAGGGAAATTCATGTCATCAGCTGACAGTTTACAAAGCCCAGTTTGAGGTCTTTCAGTACCTTAGGTACCTTAATTATATTATTACTAACATTTTCACTGATTGTAATTATTTTATTCTAAGTTTAACTCTGTCCTGTGTATTTCTTACCTTGGGCTGTCCACCTGCTCTCCTGCCTGCCCGGCTCTCCCAGGATGCTACCATGGTTCTGTTTTGCTCTGGGCCATACCCAAGTGCTGTTCAGATGTGCTGGTCTGCTGTTTGTTTGGCTGACTTACTTCATACATCTCATCTACCACTCTGTTGTGACCCTTCAACTTTGTGCTGGGGTCTCCATTTTGGCTCCTGTGGGGGCTGTTGTCAACATGGATGCCTCTCGCTGCTGCCTCAATTTTTCATCCAGTGGGACTCCTCTTCAAAAGGACACCTCTCATTCATGCCTCTATTTTGGATCTTGTGGGGCTCCTTTTGACACAGACACCTTTCATTTCTACTGCACCAATTTTAGTGCCCCAATGTTAGGGGGTACAGCAACAAAATGGTGACCTTTTCTCTAATATGGGATTTTTCTTTCTCTTTCATTACCCTCTGTTTTCCTCTGCTCCATTACCCCTCTTGCTTGTGGTCCCAACAACTCCTCTCAGTCCCTTTGTCATTTTTTGCATCTTTTGGCACTGAAAAGGGAAGTCACTGGCAGGAGATCTTCCCTGTAAGGCTTGTAGTTCCCAATCCCCAGCAAGAAGCCAGGACATCTGCTGCCTACAAAAGGGCCAGGGACTGGCTAGAGTGAGAGGTCAGCAGCTAAACATGAAGGGTTGAGGACACAGGGAGCATGGATGAAAGAAAAGTACCCTCAGTGTTTCTGTGGATCCTCTGGCATCGCTCTCCTCCTTCTCCAGTCCATGGGCATGTGGTGTTGGCAGCAACAGCAGCAGGGTCAGTCAGAAGGGAGCGTGGCTTTCTGACATGATCTGTTTTTCTTCCCCCAGAACTCTGAGTGATGTGGGGGGAAGACTCCGCGGATGGACCAGGTGGTGCTACACAAAATTAGTCCGGGTGGAAAACACACCCCAAACCTTTTACTTCTGCACAGCAGCAGTGCTTGAGGACAGCTGGGTGGGAGTGTGGCTCCCCACCCATTCTCTTGCCTTTTCCCAGCTGCACTAGAGACCCAAGTGATGAATGGGCTGAGAGCCTGGTTCTTTGTTTTTACTTGTGCCACAGGTACAGGGCAGGGAAAGGAAAAGAGGTAAGAAAAGGGGAATACTAAAAGGCTAGAGCCCAAAAATAAAGGGAAGTGGTGTAGAGGGCTTCCGGGGGGCGGGGGCAGACAGCCCTAAAAGAGTGTGGGCCTCAAATAATTGGCTGAATGCCCAGAGAGGAATAGGGAAGGCCCAGGAGTGGTCAGAGGCCAGTTAGATATTTTATTTATTTTATTATAGTACAAGCGACTCAAGAGGATGCAGGCTGAGACAATAGTAGCTCTTATCCAGGTGAGTAAAAAGAGAGGGAGGCCATGATTTAGAAGCCTTTAGGGGAGAGAGAGAGAAAGGGCAATAAAGGGTAGGGCTGAAGACCCCTTTACCTTCCTTGGTGCCATTCTGTGCCGGGGCAGCAGCCATTATTAATATGCATTAAGGGGTGGAGCCAGGGTAGGTCCAGCCCATGGCAGGACTAAAAGTCACTAGTTAATATGTATGAGGGAAATGGAACCTGACCAGGGAGTCCCATAGACACAGACACAGGAGCAGGTCTCAATATTAATAAAGGGGGTTGGCTCTGCAAAGACAGCCTAAAACAAAAGACCCTTAAAGTTACAGCACCTTCTGGGGAGGAGAGGGGAAATAATCCAATGGCCCTAGGTTGCCCATGGAGTTATGTGGATGTGTCCTGAGCCACACCAAAGCCAGATGTTGCTGTATCCTGATTAGCAACCCTGGAGACTGCACCCTTTGCAAGAACTGAACTGTCTGCTTGAAATATGAACTGTATGCTTGTGACTGGAACTGTGTTATTGAATTATGTCCTTGTGCACTTGATGTCCAGCTTCATCTTTGTTGCCCAAACCAGTTTCTTTAGAGCCTGACACTGACCCAGGTGGGTCCATGGCCCATACTCTGTCTAGAGCAGAACTGTCTACAGTGACATCATCCTGCCTTGAAGTTCTGCTCCAGTGTCCTAGCATCACTCCTGTGACTGTAAGTGGTAGGGAGCTACTAGTTAGATATCCAGAAATTAGTCAGCTTAGGGCCACCCTGGCTCAAGCATGAGGGATCATAGTTAATGTCATGCATGTGAGCCAACCTAGTGGCGCTGAGGGTTGAGGTGCTGGACAGCACACCTCACACCATGTCAGCGACCTTAGTTTGGGAATGAACTCAGGTGCCGGGGGTTGGCTGGGGAGGGAGAGGATCGAGAATCCTGTGGACTGCTCTTCTCTCCGTGTGGAAGGATCCAGGGTGTCTCAAGCACAGTAGAGACCCCCAGTGGAGACTGGGGGTACAACTAGCATAGAACTGCTAAGGGAATGAATGTGGCGGACATCTACAGCTTGGCCGTGCTGATACCATTGCACGCTCATGCTCCTAGGAAAAACAACAAGCTAAAAATTCCCATGCCTGGATAGGCGATGGCTCCCCTCTGGACCACATCTCCAAACGCCCAATACCAGGCCCTTGCCTCCATCCCCTCTGTCCTTCAACCAACTTGGCCAGCATACTAGATTCATAGATAGAGCGTCAGAGTGGAGGCAGCCCTACCTCAGTGGGCTCAGAGCTGGGGGGATGGTCTGCTGGCAGGAAGTTGGTGGAGGGTGGCTACCCTGAGAAGGCATGGTCTTAGGTGGATGATAGAGTGATGGTCAGTGAGCAAGGGCAGAGGTGAATTGACGGTCATATCACCAGCAATCTTCTGGTTGTGAGGTGGCCTGGAAGTCAGGGACCTACCAGCAGTCGTTGCTGTTGATCATCCAGAGAACCATCTACCAACCAGGAGTCTTCAGTATCTTGCTGGAAGCCACAGAGGATCACTAGGTTCTTCACTGTCCAGCTAGCAGTGTTCCTCTTTGTTTTCTGTTTGTCTGGGGATGCCCCATATGGCTCATTTATAAAAGCACTTTGTGGGGTCAATGTCCACCTGCTGATCAGCCAACTAACCACAAAGCCCAAGCTTGGTTCTTCTGCAGTTTCTTATCTCAGCCAAGTGCATGCAGAACTTGGATCAAAAGGAGTTAACTCTCTGTTCTTGGTTCAACCAATTGTTGGTCCTGATCATATTGTTTTGTTGTTTACTCTATTATCCCATAATGTTGTAGAAAACAGCTATTTGGTTATTCTTCTTGTCCCTTGTAAATAAACATTTTGCATCTTATTCCCTGAGTAAGCTTTCTGCCTCTCCTTCCAGATCCATCTGTCCTGTCCTGGAATTATTAGGAAGTCACAAACAACATTCAATCGGGAACCCCTTCTGCCCCTATTACACAATTATATTCCTGCTTTAGCTTCATTCAGTAGTGCCAGATTTCTTTTGGGACTGGTGGGCACCCCGCATTTCTTATCACTAAAATACATGCCTGCTCCAGCTCCAGTCTGAATTTGAAGCCTGTTTTGGCTTAGTTCCTTATCTGTCTCTACAAATTGCTATCTATGAACTTCATTAACATTGCTATATTGCTTATGTTTGTCATCATCATATCTGCAGATTTCTTTTTCTGGGGTCATCACTTCCTGTGCTGTTCATTTCATGGCAATTCATCTGCTTGCATGTTCCTTGATACTGAGTCTTCACTCTTATTCCACCTTGAGGGCTGCTTTCCTCCCAAGTACTCAACAGGTCCCTTCTGCAGAAGAATATGATACTAAACAACATAATCTGAATTTATATACAATGAGATGCATTGTTTACAAATAATGTAGGTCAGGATAGTGAAAAGGCTTACAAGGAACAGTGAGACAATCTTAATAGGAAGGGTGGATGGGTGAGAAATGAATAGAAACATTACCATAACTGTAACGGTATGATTATCATGATGTGCTTAGATATTTATAATAGAAACTGAGTGGATGTCTTGAAGTATTAATTAGAAAGGTATCCTGAGAGGAATCTAGCATAACAGAGACCTAAGATACACAGTGTGTGTGTGTGGGGGCACAGAATAAAAAAACATATTTGCAAAAGGTGAGATGCAGTATTAAAGTTGTCCATAGTGTGTCATAAATCCAATGTCCAAATTGAGCCTGTTACAGTTTGAATTAAATTGTTAGATATATTCTAGTTCCCATGACCTTCTCTCCTGTGTGTTTTTGAAGTTACCTCTTAGTCTTAGTACAGACAGACAGTTCTGAGAAGGAATGGTATGACTGGGAAAAAATGCTGTTCTACTGGTGTGCTGATAATCTGGTTTAATATTGTGTGCTGGTGGTGGTTCATCCTTTTTTGCAGTGGTTGCCTTGTTTCTTCTGTATAGCATCTATTTGTGAACTTTTGCACTGAATTTGGTAAACCATGTTGCTTGACTGACGTGTAAGATACTGTACATTTATTTTTATTGTGCTGTTGTGGCCTGTTTAAATTGTGATCTGTGTACATATGTGGGTGCAGGTCTTACATTTTGCATTGTTGCATGGTGTCGTTCCTTTCATTCAATGGTTATTTTGATCTGCTGAGAGTTTGCTACGAATTATTATGTCAGACAGGTTAGGAGATTGCTTGCAGACAATGACAGGCAGTTCAAGGCAAATTTCTCTAAGTCTTTCATCTTCACTCAGAATGTGTTGTAATTCTTCTATCATGTGCTGAAGGAGTGTTAGCATAAGGTTGTACATAACAACTAGGTGCATGCGATTGGTTTGTTTTTCTTTTTGTTTGCATTCCAGTAGATTCACTTGTGGTATTTGTACAGCACGTTCCATTTCTCTGTCATCTTGTGTTGAGGAGTGGTTCTGCTGGATGAAGGAATTACAAAGCGAATACAACAGGCTAGCACCAGGACTCAGCTGTGGCACAGTGTACAAGTGTAAAATTACAGAAAAAGATATACTGCACCCACAGCAAAAACTGAACTCACCAGAGAGACTGCCATTATCATCTGGTGCTCACAACACACTGGCCACAGCTAGTGACAATATAGACTTTAGAGAAATGCCTAAAGCTTCACTTGGGTCAGAGATAGCATAAAAAAGATAAATAATGCTTATGTAGTGTACCACCACCATGACATCTATATGGACAGCCACATATATTTGGTGCATTTCAAAGTAAGAATAACCCAATGTGACAAAAACATCATGCTCACAGAATACTGTATGTATGAGAAGGTGCCATGTTTTGCATGACCATGAGCATTTAGAGAGGGGAATTTCTGCATGAGCACAAAGACCAACATAATTCACAATTCAAAATATTATATTATATAGATCCCAAATTGGGGAAGGGGGCATGAAAAACAAGAATCTCCCAGCTGACCATGAAAATCAGGATCAAGATGAAAAAAAGTTAACGTGATATCTTTGTGAAAAACACAACTATATATATATTCTGGAATCAGCAAATGACACCACAATCCACATGGGGTTGTAAACAGACCCCAATCTCAGGGGGAGGCAATGGACAAGGAAATGATAAAAGGTATCCTTAGAATGGCAAAAAAAGGGGAGATATTGTTCATGGGGGACCTGAATATGCCAGATGCTAACTGGAGCACTCTGTTGCAGCAACATCCAAGAGCAGGGTTATTCTTGATGCCCTACACGGTGCATGCCTCAGACACCTAGTGGTGGAACCCACTCAGGAGGGAGCAATCTTAGACCTGGTACTGTCAAACGGGGATGGAGAAAGGATCTTGGATTTAGAAGTGGGTAGCCATCTGGCAACAAGCGACCACCAAACAGCGTGGTTCACGATAAAAATAGCCATAGAGTTAAGGCATACAAAAGCAAGAGTATTGGACTTTAGGGGGCTGACTTTGGGAAAATAGGAGAGTGTCTCAGAAAAGCACTAGCAAACAGGCAAGAAGGAGGCGTGGAGGAACAATGGGGAAAAATTAAAACAGCCATCACAGAGGCAACAAGCCTTTGTGTGAAGCAAATCAACAAAACAAAATGAAGGAAAAAAACACTATGGTTCTCAAAAGAGGTGATGGGAAAGGTTAAGGTGAAAAAGGTAGCATTCCAGAAGTATAAGGAAACACCAAAGAAGCAGGAGAAAGAACTGTACCAGTTAAAGTAGAAAGAAGCAGGAAAGGCAGTCAGATTAGCAAAGGCCCAAACTGAGGAGAAGATAGCCAACTCAGTTAGGAAGGTGGAGAACACCTTTTATAGATAGATTAGGGAGTGAAGAAAGACCAAGGGAGGGATAGTGAGGCTTAATAAAGGGAAGGGAAGGGAGGGTGGGCAGAGGGTGACAGTGAAAAAGCAGGGGTACTGAATGAATACTTCTGCTCAGTATTCACAAAAGAAGAGGAGGGGAAGGTACCTAAATCAAAGAATAGAAGGACTCTGGACAGGGAGGTCGATACCAGTCCATTCACAGAAGAAAGGGTTCTGAAAGAACTCTAGAAACTAAAGGTGGACAAAGCATTGGGGCCTGACGGGATTCACTCAAGAATTCTAACAGAACTAAGGGTAGAACTAGTGACACCACTGACTACCCTTTTTAACAAATAATGGGAGGATGGTGTGGTACCTGAGGACTGGAGGAGGGTAGATGTGATTCCCCTTCACAAAAGTGGGAGCAAGACAGAGGCAGGAAACTGCAGACCTGTTAGTTTGACCTCAGAGGTAAGGAAAATGATGGACAAGAATGGACTCACTTCTGAAGAAAAGAATTGTTGAGCTCCTAGAAGCCAGTGGGGCACAGGACCCAAGGCAGCATGGATTCACAGAAGGAAGGTCATGTCAGATACATAGATACATAGACAGTGTCGGCAGATAAGGGCCTATGGCCCACCCAGTCTGCCCATTTGAGCTTGTAAGTTCAGTTTGTTTTCCTAGAAGTCTGTTGCACCTTACCCCTGACCTCCAGAATTCCTTTATGTCTATCCCATGCATTCTTAAATCCCGTGATTGTTTCAGCCCCCACCACTTCCTCTGACAAGGTGTTCCACTTGTCCACCACCCGTTCTGTGAAGAAATTCTTTCTCATGTTTCCTCTGAATCATCCTCCCTCCAACTTCATCCCATGCCCTCTAGTCCTGGAACATCTTTTTCGCTTAAAAATAGTGTTTTCCTGCACCCTGTTCCTCCCTGTAAGATGAATCTAATAGATTTCTTTGACTGGGTGACCAAAGTAGTAGATCAGGGAAGGGCTGTGGACATGGCTTACCTAGACTTTAGCAAGGCATATGACACAGTCCCACACAAAGATTAATATACAAGTTAGCCAGCCTTGGAGTGGGTCCCAAGGTGGTATCCTGGGTAAAACATTGGCTGGACAACAGGATGCAGTGGGTAATAGTAAATGGAGTTCACTCTGAAGAAAGGGGGGTTACTAATGGGGTACTGCAATAGTGGGACCGGTCCTCTTTAATGTCTTTATAAGTGACATTGTAGAGGAACTGGAAGGAAAAGTATGTTTCTTTGCAGACAACATAAAGATCTGCAACAGGGTTGATATAGAAGGTGGGGTGGAAAGGATGAGTAGGGACTTGGCAAAGTTGGAGGAATGGTCAACTGTATGGCAGTTTAGAATCAATGCAAAGAAGTGCAAAGTAATGCACCTGGGAAACAAAAACCCATGGGAAGAGTACACAATGGGGGTTGAGATACTAACATCAACAAAAATGGAAAGGGACCTGGGGATAGTCATATAAGATGACCTAAAGGTGGGCAAGCAATGTGATAAGGCAGTAAGGAGGGCTGGCATGATACTGGGGTGTATAGGAAGAGGCATCAACAGTAGAAAACATGAAGTTGCTATCCCTCTATACAGACAGTTGGTGAGACCCAATCTGGAGTACTGCATGCAGTTCTGGAGACCCCATCTGCACAAGGACATAGACAGGATGGAAGATATCGAGAGGAGGACAACTAAAATGGTGCAGGGTCTGCACCAGAAGACATACAAAGAGAGATTAAAGGAGCTTAATATGTACAGTATACCCTCAAGGAAAGGAGGGAGAGGGGGGACATTATAGAAACTTTTAAGTACCTCAATGGAATCAACAAAATCCAAGAGGGTAGCATCTTTCAGAAAAATAGATGTGCAAGAACAAGGGGGCACAATTTGAAGATAGAGGGGAGATGGTTCAGAGATATTGTGGGGAAGTATTTTTTCATGGAAAGGGTTGTGGATACATGGAATGACCTTCCTGAGGAGGTAATAGAGTCAAAAACATTGGGGGAATTCAAGAATGCATGGGACAGACATAAGGCAATTCTAGTGGGGGGTAGGAGGAAGTAGGCTGTTGGTTAACTAGGATCTACAGCTTATCCATTAGGTAGGGCAATGGGCAGACTAGGTGGGTCCAGCGATCCTTATCAGCCATCAAATTCTATGTTTCTATGTTTCAGTAATAATGATAATATAACAAGCACCACATATTTCGTGGCTTGCCAAGCAATGTTAACAGACAGAGCAAAACCGCTACCGTCCATACACATCACCAAGCAGAAGTTGATTGTACAATGAGTGTGCTAAAGATCAAAAAAGCTTTGATTACAGGAAATATAAATCAACAAACTCTACTTAGTGACAAAATTAGTAGTCCATATAACAAAATCAGTGGATACTGTCCCAGATAATGCTTACAAAAATGATGCCAAATTAATATTTTCATTCAGTCCAGTACCTTCCAGAGCCCCAGTTTATAGAGCCAGACGCTTTCTCTTTGGCTAATTTTTCATTACCAATTGTCACCATGCTGTCCAGTTTCCACCACATCCCTGTGGACTATTTCACATGTCTAACAACAGAATATCTGGTATCACTCTTTTGCAATGCTCTGACATGTTCCCCAACGCACACTTTGAATTGTTGGATGGTGCGTCTGACATAAAATGAACCACATCAACACAGTAGCAAATAGACCAATCCTAAAGTGTTACAGTTGACAAAACATTTCACAGATATTTCTTACCACTTTTGGGGTTAATAAGACTCCTAGCTTGTATGATGTAATTGCAGTAGAAACAACTGCCACAACAATAAGAACCGCGTTGGGGAGGTGGTTGTCTGAAATTCTGTGGGTTGATAGGGGCTGTGAGGAGACTAGTCACGAACTTGTCTTTGACATTTTTGGGTGTTCAAAAACTACAGTAGGTGCAGCCTCATCCACCTGTTTCAGCTTAAAAGACCCCAATTATTGCTGATCTGTTTTACATTACCTCTGATGAAACTTGGGCAACAGCTGTCTCTGTTTTGCACACATCTGCTTTATACACTACCGGTCAAAAGTTTTAGAACACCCCCATTTTACCAGTTTGTATTGAAATTTACGCAGGTTAATGTCTCAATGTACTCTGAAATTAAAGCATAGAGCAAATAAACAATTGGAGATAAAAAAAGAAATCATAGAATCATTTTGTTTAACAAAATTTAATCTAAATTTTTGACTCATCAAAATAGCCACCTTTTGCAGTTATACTGTAACCACCGAACACACTCATGGCATTCTTCCTACAATGGACATCAAATATTGTTCAGGAAGTTCTTCCCAACACTGTTGCAGAAGTTCCCACAAATGTGTTGCACTTGTAAGTTGCTTTGCTTTCACCCTTCTGTCCAGTTCATCCCAAAACAGCTCGATGGGGTTTAAGTCTGGAGACTGTGCTGGCCATTCCATGATTTGAAGCCTACCGTCTTGTTCTTTTCCTCGAAGGTAGTTCTGACATAGCCATGAGGTATGTTTTGGGTCATTATCTTGCTGTAGGATGAACCCCTGCCCAACTAGGCGTAGACCAGAGGGTATTGCATGGCACTGCAAAATGCTGTGGTAGCCCTTTTGGTTCAGGGTGCCAGTCACTCTGTGCTGTTGTCCTGTGAGCCGCCTATCACGCAAGCTGTTGACTCTCAGAAACTTGTCTTCTGATTCTGTTGTGGCTTTGGGTCTGCCAGACCTCTTTCTGTCAGAGTCTCCTCCAGTTTCCAAGTGCCTTTTGATGGTGTAGGAAACTGTACTCACTGACACCTTGGCTTTCTTTGCAATTTCTCTAAAGCAGTTTTTGCTAACGTAAACTTTTTTTTAACCTCTAGCAGTTTACCACTTACCTTTGTACCATTTCAGGTTATTCACTGGACTGGAATTACTTAAATTTCAATAAAAGCTGGAAAAATGGGGGTATTCTAAAACTTTTGACCGGTAGTGTAAATAGTGAGTTATTCATACTTAATACCATGTAGTGGTCAGGTTTTGTCATGCGCGCTGCATATCTTTTTCTGCAGTGAAGGAATTACGAAGTGAGGTGAGCTGTCTGTTTCTTGTTATCTAATCTGAGCAGATCTGATGGTACTGAACAGCTTGACTATAGTTTTTATTTTTTGTGTGTGCCTTGGGTGGAACCTGGAATTATGCAGGTATTGGTGTCTGTCACTGGGTTATCTGTAAACAGGAGTTTGTACACCAGCATTAGCAATTCTAACTGTAGTATCCAGAAAATGTATGCTGCTGCTGGTGGAGTATTCAATGGTGAGTTTTATAAAGTGGTGAAAGTTGTTGAAATCCTGATGAAACTTTTTAAGGGTGTGTTCACCTTCTGTACAAATGAGGAATATGTCATCTATATGTCGGAGGTAGATTAATAGGGCACGATCCTCAAAGCCCTGCAATTGACTCACAGTGCATGCATCAAAAAGAATTGAAGCAAGGGATACTGTGCATCAGAAGATGCACCAATCCCAATTCTCGCATGCAGACTGCTTTGAGGTCAGGTGCCCTTGTTCTGGACTGGTTCTATACCAGCCCAACACCAAATATGTTGTGTGCCATGGGGCTGTGCACCAGACTTTGTCTGCCACATCCTCTAATGTTGAATTCTGTAAGGTTACCTACCTGGCACCAGACAGAGTTAGAAAAGCTCTGATGTGGTCTAACACCTTGTTCACCAAAACAGGTCCCACCTGCAGACCAGAGAGCAGTGGCAGCAGTGGCAGAGCCCCTCTATCATATAGGGAACTGACTGCTGTCCTGTTGGTATGTCATGTGGTCTGGCAATGCACAGGAACATTTAGGGAGGTGGGTAAGGCACCACACCATAGCCGAGGTTAGTAGTATCGAGAGGTGCTCTGCAACACAGGGCCTTCTGCCTGCAGGGTTTCCCACCTGCACTGATGGTGGTGGACTGCTGCCAGACAAGGACTGTGGGCTAGCCACAATGCTGGATGCATGGTATTATGCCAAGGGAGGTGTGTCCTCTGTTTTGCCAGGAGCACCTGCAAGGCACGCATAGTGCTGTGCCTGCCTTGCTGCAGGGGGAGGAAGGAGCATCTGCTAGTATGGTAGCCAGGGGTGCCAGCGCTGGCCCACTGCATTGGTGCCAGTGGTGGAGCCAGAAAAGTGCAGCAGTCATTGACTCTGCACTCTGGGCAACACTTTTGCTGGTGGAGGCATTGCAGCAGAACTGTCCCGCAGCTCACAGCATTCCCCTTCTGTGTGCCTTTCCTTTGACACACAGGAGTGCTTGTCACAAGCTGCAGGAGTCTGACACCAGGACCCCTCCCATTCGAGAATCAGGTGCAGGGTTCCTGGCACATCAGTGATTGACACAAGCTGCTGTTTTCCACAGTCTGTGCTGATCTAAGGCGAGCTTTGAGGATCAGGCCAATGGTTTATAGGAGTGGTGTTTAAAAAATCTTCTTATAAACAGGCCATGAAAAGACTGGCACATTTTGATATAATTTTGTGTGCTTTGCCATCCTCATGATCTGCAAAAAGTACCTTCCATTAAATGTTAAGTTGTTGTGTGTCAGAATAAATTTCATTAGAGTGACAATGGGAGTTTCAGGAATGTCTCTTGTGGATGTATTGTACTATAAAAATCTCTGACATGCTGATATTCTATCTTCATGTGGTATATTAGTGAAGACATGCTGATATTCTATCTTCATGTGGTATATTAGTGAAGAGGGCACCGACAGCCATTGCGGCTAGGATAGTGATGGCTGATGGTTGTCCAGTTTCCTGAGAAAATCTGTGGTATCCTGAATGAATCTGCTGGTGGCTGTCACTAGCAGTTTTAAAATGAATACTATGCCTCTTGAAATATTCTCAGTGTGTCAATTCCAGAGATGACGGTTCGATCAGGGGTCTTGGGCAGCATTTAGAATGTTACTAGAGTTTGTTTATTTGTTTGTTTGGAATTCATTTATTGAACTGATCTTGGATGTTGTTCAGTACAGATTTAATAATTTGCATAAGTTCTTCTGTAGTAGTAGTTGTGTGGTCCTCTGTGAGTTCACTGCAATAAGTTGTATTTGACAGCTGTCTGTGTGCCTCTCTGATGTAGTCCTCTGTATTCATCACAACTACAGCTCCACCTTTGTCAACTTGTGTTATTATGATGTTTTTGCTGTTTATCAGTGTTTGTATTGCCCTCTTTTCCAGCGGTGTGATAGTTTGCAAGAGTTTCTGCTGTTTGCTTAGGATCTTATTTCAGCTGAGGAAATATGGTCAGATCAGAATTTTCTTTTGTCTGTTTAGGCAGTGAGAGTGCCTCATTCATTTGTACTCCTCGGCAGTAAGAGGACCTGGAGGTTTAAAACTTTATTAGATTTTATTTTCTGACTTTTGTACTACCGGAGTTTTACATGGGCAGTGAGAGTGCCTTGTTCATCTGTACTCCCAGGCTCTGAGAGGGCCTGGGGTCCGAACTTCACCAGACTTTAGTTAACTGTCTCCTGTATACCCAGTGAGAGAGGGGTTAACAGAGTTTCATTTTTATTCTATTACTTTTATATTTGATGGTTTTAGTTACATTCAGTATTTGAGTTTTACTTTCTTTTGATTTATTGTTTTAAAGTGGAAGTTTCTCTGCTGACTAATGATACTACCTTCTTTTGATTCTGCACGATTCACCCAGACTGATTTTGCCTATTTGAGACTCCAAGACTGAAATATCTGAGCAACTCTGGAAGTAGTATTGCTTTAAATTATTTTGTTTTTTTATTAGTATGTAATGTTGGGCAGGGTGGGCATTTTATTATTGTTTATTGTTTATGTAGGGTGTGTAGTTTTTTTGGGGGGGGTTATATTTAAAGATATGTGCCTGGGAAAGAACTTGGGAAGGTGTAGCTACTCAACAGCCCTCCTTCAGAACCTCCATCCATTTGAGCTCCCATCACTCCCTAAAGAGACCTATAGGAGATGTCGGACTCTGGGAATTGTTCAGAGGAGGGGGTTCAGGAGGGGGACCTATCCAGATGGCTGCCAGAGAGTCATGGATATGGGTGGTGAGGCTGAGGAGACACCCTGGGGTGAAATGGCCACTGGAGAGTGGTCCTCCCTGTTTAGTGCCCATACCCAAGGGCTCCATGGAAATTAGTGGGCAAGTAGCTGATCCAGTGATCCCCCCTCATCCTACTCAGGCTGTGTTATGCAATGCCAGGTTGATGAGGAACAAGACTGCCATATGGTAGCCTTGATTGCCTTGGTTGACCTAGCTGGCATCACGGAGACCTGGCTATATGAAAATGCTGCTCCCATTTTGGAGGTGGTGGTGCCAGCTGGGTACTCTATGATACATAGCCTGAGGAAGGCTAGCAGAGGTGGGGGGGGCATTTGTTTTAAATCTGACCTGGGTCTCACGGTGCTACCTATGGGCCCTACCGAGTCCTTTGAATGTGTAGCCATGCTGGGGGGTCCTAGCGCAGATTACAGGATCCTCCTGATCTATTGCCCCCAGGTAGGGAGGGTGGATTTTTGATGGAGATTGGGGAGCTCATCTCTGGTCTGGTATTGGAGTCCCCAAGATGGTTAGTTCTCAGGGACTTCAATACCTGGGTAGATGATGGGCTCCCCACATTTTGTAATGATCTTCTAAGGAGTATGTAGGGCTTGGTCTGGCACCAAATGTAACCTCAGCAACCCACTCATGTGGCCACACACTGGACCTGGTGTTCTCCTTAGGTCTTGAGATCACTGACCTTAGAGTTAATCCGGCAGTTTGGTCGGATCATAGCACCGTGAGTTTCAGGTTTGGCACCCCCCTGAAGCCCATGCCTCTGTGGAAATGGTCCGGTACCACCCATTGCTGGGTTTGTCCCCATCTGGGTTATTCCTATCGAGTGTAGGGACTGCTTGTCTGATTGGAATGGAGGAGGTGGTGGAGGCATATAATGATGCCATCACGGCTGCTTTTGATTCAATTGCACCAGTTCGTTTTTGACCCTTATCTACTCGTAAGAGACCTCCCTGGTTTGACGGGGAACTCATGGAGTTAAAGATTAAAGGTCAAAGGTAAGAGAGGTGGTGGAGGAGATCTGGCCTGATGGAGGACAAATTGGCCCTGGTGTCTCATTATAGGGATTATCAGGAGTCACTCTCCTGTAAGAAGGCAGCATTTTTGTCAAGGAGATTGCTGTGGCAAGGAACAGACAGGCTCAACTTTTCCGCATGGTGGATGAGTTATTACATCCTGCCTACCTCCATGTGGGGGGAACAGGTTCAAGCACTAGGTGTGAGGAGTTCACTCTGGTTTTTGCTGGCAAAGTGTCCACTGTCAGAGCTGAGATCTCCTCCGCCATCACTCAAAGGGATTGTGAGGTCCACTCTGAGGTGTTGCAGAACACTCCTCCTGTTTGGACTGAGTTTGGTCCAATTGAGGTGGGAGAGGAGGTTAGGGTTCTATTGAGACTGATGCCAACACATTGTGATTTGCACCCAGGTCCAGCACAACTTTTGGTTGGGTGTATTAACCTGATTGCACCTGTGGTTGCCGAGATTGTCTAGAGTTCCTTGAGGAATGGGGTCTTCCCATTGGCCCTGAAAGAGGCCTTAGTTAGACCCCTATTAAAGACAATCTCATTGGACCTGGACTGTCTCACCAACTATAGGCCAGTCTCTAACCTCGCATTTTTAGGGAAGGTTATAGAAAAAGGTGGTGGCAAGTCAGCTTGAGGAACGTCTCACTTTCTCTTCCACCTATGAGATTTTACAGTCTGGGTTTAGGGTGGGACATAGTATGGAGACCACCCTGGTGAAGGTGCTTAATGATCTCCTAATGGCAAGAGCCAGGAGAGATCGTTCCATCTTGGTCCTCCTGGATCTCTCAGCAACGTTTGACACTGTGGACCATGAGGGGCTACTTGACCAACTGCAGTTCTGGTGTGGCCTGTCTGGTAAAGTCAACAAATGGTTCAGGTCACACCTGCAAGGTAGAGTGCAGAGGGTAGTGATGGGGTTGGCCTCGTCTAACCCGAAACCTCTTACCTGTGGTGTTCCACAGGGGTTGGTCTTGTCACCCTTATTGTTCACAGTGTATATGCTGCCATTGGGAGATATTATCAAGCAGTATGGGTTGTGTTTTCACTGGTATGCAGATGATACCCAGCTATACCTATCCTGTGTACCAAGTAACCAGATAGCGTACTCTATATTTAACAACTGCCTGTCTGAGGT
The DNA here is from genome assembly GCA_016271365.2 of Neoceratodus forsteri. Lineage (NCBI taxonomy): Eukaryota > Metazoa > Chordata > Ceratodontiformes > Ceratodontidae > Neoceratodus > Neoceratodus forsteri. Next base: position 116,831,504 of record CM028136.1, on the reverse strand, counting down.
CCAGAGTTGGAGGTCCCATAACTGGCTGAGACTCAGCCCAGACAAGACAGAGGTGCTGGTGGTGGATCCGGGTCATTGTGGGGGGGATGGGGGTTTGTGGAGGCCACCTAGTCTTGTACTGGGGGGTGCCACTGATCCCATCTGTACAGGTGAGGAATCTGGGTGTGATCCATGACAGTGACTTGACACTTGATGTTCAGGTGTCGGCTGTTGTTAAGAGTGGATTTTATCATCTGAAGAACATTGCCCGGATTCAGAACCTGCTACTCCCTGAGGACCTAGTCTCACTAGTACATACGTTTGTAACATCCAGACTGGATTACTGCAATGCCCTGTACTCAGGGCTATCTGGAGGTAACCTCTGCCAGATGCAGCTTGTGCAGAACGTGGTGGCAAGACTACTGATGAATGTGTGTAAGCACAATAATATCACACCCATCCTCCATGAACTGCGCTGGTTGCCGGTTAGGTGGAGGATTGCCTTCAAGAGCGGGCTTCTGACCTATAAAGCCCTACATGAAGGGGGACCAGTCTACCTGCAAGATCTCCTCGTGCCTCATCATCTATCCTGGGCTCTCCATTCCACCAAGGGTTGTCTCCTGGATATTCCCAGGGTGAGGTTGCACCACTCAGGTGATTGAGCGGTCTCGGTGGCTGCACCCACCCTGTGGAATCAATTACCTGAACAGCTACGGGAGGCACCCTCAGTGGATACCTTCAAAAAATGTTTAAAAACGTATTTATTTAACCAGATTTTTAATTAAGTTTATAGAAAACTGTGTTTATTGGAATTGATTAGATAGATAATCTTATTTATTATGTGTAACTGGATAATGGTGTAGATTTTAATTGTATGTTTGTATACTTTGATATTGTGGTATTGTATTGATTGTGAAGTGCTCCAAGTCTCAGGAAAGGAGTGCTATATAAATAAAGTATCTATCTATCTATCTTGAAATTTCTTCTTTAACTGAAGCAGTCAATGTAGGCTTCTAATTTGGGGTTGTGTCCACTCTGAGGGGTCCATTCTAATGATTTTTTTGTGCTATCATACTGCATTGTTTATGTGTTTCTGTTATCAAAAAAGTATTCTTTAAGGTAAAGTCAGCTAAAATATTTCTCTATCTCACCACAGAATTAAGAGACTTACCCCATGGTTCAGTGGGGGCTGCCAGACTCCTACCCCCTTCCCGACTACTTAAATCCCCCACAGTCCATCAACTCCCTGTATGGTGAGTTTTCTCATACCTTCTGTCTGTGTGCTGCTTGACTCTGTTGCTGCTTCATTATTCTTCTTCTCCTGTTGTTTGTTCCATTCAGTTTCTTTGATGCTGTTTCTGTTCCTCCTCTGTGCTTGCAGTTCCACCCCCTGCTATGTTACTGTTTGTTTTGTAACTCTGCTGCTCCTGCTATCCTCTGCCCTTTACTGCAGTGCCCTTTCTCTTAGCTCTATTGTGGTGCTCTCTTCATCTTTCTCTGCCACCCTCCAATCTGTTGTTTTTGTTCTGTGGCTCTGTTGCTCTTTCTGTCCCCTGCCCTTTGCTGCCCTCTCTATCTCTGTGGTTCAATTGTGGCTGTCTTTCTCTCCTTCTCTCCTGGCCTTTTGGTGACTCTGCCTCCCGATGTCTTGGCTTTTCCTGTGTTCCCCTGTTTTGTGTCCCCTCTGTTCTACTTCCTTAGTGTTTGGTTCCTCCTCGATCTGCTACTCCAACAGTCATTATTGCGTTTCCCTCATTGCCTTTTTGGCCAGTGTAAGTATATTTATATTGCTGCCTGCATTCTCCTGTTTAGTCCTGGCTCTTTTTGTAGGCACTGGTCTCTTCGAGGTTTTTGCTATCTTTCTATTGGTACAGTACTTGTTAAAATTTCTGCTGTCCTTGTCTTCTAATAGCTTGGCAGAAGACACCAGGAGAAAGGACTGCTGTGTGACTGAACTTCTCTGCTGGGACTAAAGTAGAAGAACTTTTGTATTTGGACCTTTAATTTAGGGTAAAAAAACTAACATACAAAACAAAAAAAAAAGTGTGCGTTTGGGTTAACTGAACTGAATGGGTAACTGAAAAGTCATCTAGGTGTAAATCTCAGGTGACTGAAAGGACTTAACTGTTGTGAGGTTTAAATTACTTGTAGAAAGATCTGGTAAGTAGGGGGAGTGGCTTAGCTAGAAGGAAGCTACATTTAAAGACTGCCTTAGAAGGTTTCTGCAAATAGCTTGGCAGAAGACACCAGGAGAAAGGACTGCTGTGTGACTGAACTTCTCTGCTGGGACTAAAGTAGAAGAACTTTTGTATTTGGACCTTTAATTTAGGGTAAAAAAACTAACATACAAAACAAAAAAAAAGTGTGTGTTTGGGTTAACTGAACTGAATGGGTAACTGAAAAGTCATCTAGGTGTAAATCTCAGGTGACTGAAAGGACTTAACTGTTGTGAGGTTTAAATTACTTGTAGAAAGATCTGGTAAGTAGGGGGAGTGGCTTAGCTAGAAGGAAGCTACATTTAAAGACTGCCTTAGAAAGTTTCTGCAAATAGCTTGGCAGAAGACACCAGGAGAAAGGACTGCTGTGTGACTGAACTTCTCTGCTGGGACTAAAGTAGAAGAACTTTTGTATTTGGACCTTTAATTTAGGGTAAAAAAACTAACATACAAAACAAAAAAAAAAAGTGTGTGTTTGGGTTAACTGAACTGAATGGGTAACTGAAAAGTCATCTAGGTGTAAATCTCAGGTGACTGAAAGGACTTAACTGTTGTGAGGTTTAAATTACTTGTAGAAAGATCTGGTAAGTAGGGGAGTGGCTAGCTAGAAGGAAGCTAAATTTAAAGACTGCCTTAGAAAGATTCTGCTAATAGCTTGGCAGAAGACACCAGAGAAAGGACTGCTGTGTGACTGAACTTCTCTACTGGGACTATATTGCCCTCCTTCCTCCCCTCCACCCAAAGCTAGTTCTATTTTTATAGGCACAGGATTTGGTGACAACAGGAACTTCCTGTTTAGGGACAGGAAGTGGTGACCACAGAACCACCAAGGACCCACAATCCTAGAAGGGCAAGAGTAGCTCTCCGGCCCCCTCTAGCTGCTGGAGGTCTGCCTCTGAACAAGTAAGTGGTCTACTGAGAAATATAGGATATTCTTGTCTCAGAACAGGACAATCAGGAGCTTAAAGGGCACACAGGCAGAAAGTAAGGAGAGAGAGAAAAAAAAACAGAGGTAAGAGTAAGGATTGCAAACAGTTAAGGGGACAGAAATAAGACATGATTGGAGTGGTGCAGTGCAGTGGCTGTGGAGCAGCAGTCTTCCGGGAGATGTTCTGGAGGATGTGGTGTTGTCCCATCTGCAGGCACCTCTCTGGGCTGAGGGAGGAGGTTGCTCATCTCTAGGCTGAGTTGGCCAGGATTTGTGGGACCTCCTCTTCCATCCAGGGACCACCAGTGCCACTGCCGTTGCCTCAGAGGTTGCCAAGAAAGAGGACCAGTTGGACCACAGTGGGCTCAGGGAGGGTGAGGGTGGTGGAACAGAGGCACATCCCTGCAGTTGTACCTCTCCACAATTCCTATGCCATTCTGGCAAAGTGTGGTTCCTCTATGGAGGCACCTACAGTGGAGACCAAGGAGGATGCTGGGAACCTCCACAAAGGAGACCCACAGGAGGGTGGCAGGGGACCCTGTAGGGTAAGGAAACAACTCCTGGTGGGGGACTCCATTGTTAGGAAGGTAGAACTGGGCAAGGAACAGGAGAGGGAGGTAAGGTGCCTGCCTGGCGCCATGGCTTGGAGGGACAGGGAGCGAATCCTCAGGATTGCCGGAGCAGCTGCACAGGAGAGGAAGCTGGATGTCATTGTCCACTTAGGGACAAATGACCTGGCTAAGAAAGGGATTAGAGAAGTGCAGGAAGAGTTTGTGGAATTGGGGAAGGGCCTTAGTCAAGTAGCATGCACGGTAACCTTCTGGAGGTACTACCATCTATGGCATAGGAGAGGCTAGGGTGTTCCATTCCATGGGATTCAATCAGTGGCTGAAAAACTGGTGTGGAGCTCAGGGATTTGGCTTCATTGGGGACTGGGGGTCCACCTGGAGTGATGCAAGCCTATACTGGCATGATGGGCTGCATCTGTCCAGGAGGGGAACCAGGATCCTAGGTGATAGGTTTAAATGCTTCATTGGCAAGCTTTTAAACTAGCCAAGTGGGGAGGCACTGGATAGGAGCAGGAAAATCCTAGCCCCCCCAAACAATCACGGTAGTAAGTGTGGCAAACACCAACATGGAGGTGTCAATAGGGAGAAGGGCAGGGTAAATGGAGAAAGTGACAAAGGCAAGAAGGACAGGGATGGGGAAAAAGGGTAAGGCCATCAGGAAATGGAGGTAATGAGTACCATGCTCGTAGTCTGGGCAACAAGCTCCCTGAGCTGGTGGCCTTAATGGAAGAGGGATGCCTGGATATCGTGGCAGTCACAGAAACATGGTACACAGAGAACCATGACTGGGATGTTAACATACCAGGGTACATAACCTACAGGAGAGACAGGCAGGGGAGAAGAGGGGGAGGAGTAGCTCTCTATGTAAAGGAAGGGATAAAAGCAACTGAACAAAAGAGTAAACAGGGAGGAGAGGAGGCACTGTGGGTCACCTAGGAGACTGGAAAGGGCACCACAATCCGCACAGGGGTTGTGTACAGACCCCCATGTCAGGGGGAAGGAATGGACAAGGATATGATGGAAGGCATTCTTAGAATGGCAGAGAAAGGGGAAATACTGTTGATGGGAGACCTGAATATGCCAGATGTTAACTGGAGCACATTTGCTGCAGCCACATCCAAGAGCAGGGCCATTCTTGACGCCCTACAGGTGGCAGGCATTAGACAGCTAGTTTCGGAACCCACTCATGAGGGAGCAATCTTAGACCTCGTACTCTCAAATGGGGGCAGTGAGAGGATCTCAGATCCAGAAGTGGGTTGCCATCTGGGGACAAGTGACCATCAAACAGTGTGGTTCACATTATACTCAGCTACAGAGTCAAGCCATACAAAAGTGAGGGTACTGGACTTTAGGAGGGCTGACTTTGGCAAGATGGGAGAGTGCCTCAGAAAAGCACTAGCAAACAGGCTAGAAGGAGGTGTGGAGCAACATTGGGGAATTATCAAAACTGCCATCACAGAGGCAACAAGCCTTTGTGTGAAGCAAATAAACAAATCAAAAAAAAAAGCCACTATGGTTCTCAAGAGATGTGGCTGTGAAAGTCAGGAAGAAAAAGATAGCATTCCAGAAGTATAAGGAAACACAGAAGGAGCAGGACAGAGAGCTGTACCAGTTAAGGCAGAAAGAAGCAGGGAGGGAAGTCAGAATAGCAAAGGCCCAAACTGAGGAAAAGATAGCCAACTCAGTTAAGCAGGGGTATAAAACGTTTATAGGTACATCAGCAAGCGTAAAAAGACAAAGGGAGGGATAGTGAGGCTGAATAGAATGAACAGTGGGTGGGCAGAGGGGGACAGTGAAAAAGCAGGAATACTGAACGAATATTTCTGCTCAGTATTCACAAAAGAGGAGGGGGAAGTGCCTAATCCAATTAACAGAAGCACTCTTGATAGGGGGGTCGAACCCAGTCCTTTCACAGAAGAAAGGGTTCTGCAATAACTACTAAAACTGAAGGTGGACAAAGCAATGGGTCCTGATGGAATTCACCCAGAATTCTAAAAAGAATTAAGGAAGGAACTAGTGAAACCACTGGCTACTCTTTTTAACAAATCATGGGAGGATGGTGTGGTACCGAGGACTGGAGGAAGGCGGATGTGATTCCCTTCACAAAAGTGGGACCAAGACAGAGGCAGGAAACTACAGACCTGTCAGTCTGACCTCTGTGGTAGGGAAAGTGATGGAGTCACTTCTGAAGGAAAGAATAGTTGAGTACCTAGAGGTCAGTGGAGCACAGGATCCAAGGCAGCATGGGTTCACAGCGGAAGGTCATGTCAGATGAATCTAATAGATTTCTTTGACTGGGTGACCAAAGTAGTAGACCAGGGAGGGGCTGTGGACATGGCCTTCCTAGACTTTAGCAAGGCATTTGACACAGCCCACATAAAAGATTATTAGTCAAATTAACCAACCTGGGAGTGGGTCCCAGGGTGGTAGCCTGGGTAAAACATTGGCAGGACAACAGGACACAGAAGGTAATTGTAAATGGAGTCCACTCTGAAGAAAGGGCGGTTACTAGTGGGGTACCGCAGGGTTCAGTATTGGGTCCAGTCCTTTTTAATGTCTTCATCAGTGGCATTGCAGAGGGACTGGAAGGAAAAGTATGCCTTTTTGCAGATAACACAAAGATCTGCAACAGGGTTGATACACAAGGAGGCGTGGAAAGGATGAAAAGGGACTTGGCAAGGTTGGAGGAATGGTCAGACATATGGCAGCTAGGATTCAATGCAAAAGTGCAAAATAATGCACCTGGAAACAAGAACCCAAGGGAAGAATACACAATGGGTGGGAGGTAGTAACAACAACAAAACAGGAAAGGAGGGCGGGGTATACTGGGATGTATAGGAGAGGCATCAGCAGCAGAAAACAGGAAGTTGTTATCCCTCTGTACAGACAGTTGGTGAGACCCCATCTGGAATACTGTGTCCAGTTCTGGAGACCCCATCTCCATAAGGACATAGACAGGATAGACGAGTCCAGAGGAGGCAACTAAAATGGTGCAGGGTCTGCAAGAGAAGCCGTATGAGGAGAGACTAAAGGAGCTTAATATGTATACCTTTGAGGAAAGAAGGGAGAGGGGGACATGATAGAAACTTTCAAGTACCTCAAGGAATCAACAAAGTCCAAGAGGGTGGCATCTTTCAGAAAAGAGACTTGCAAGAACAAGGGACACAATTTAAAGATAGAAGGAGGGCGTTCAGGGGCAATGTAGGAAGTATTATTTCACAGAGAGGGTAGTGGATGCATGGAACAGCCTTCCTGAGGAAGTTGTGGGGTCTAAAACTGTGGGAGAATTCAAGAATGCATGGGACAGACATAAGGCAATTCTTGTGGAGGGCAGGAAGATATAGGCTGTTGGTTAACTAGGATCTGCGGCCTATCCTGTAGGTAGGGAAATGGGCAGACTAGATGGGCCTAGCGGTCCTTATCTGCCGTCAAAGTCTATGTTTCTATGTTTCTAATCAGGTGTGCTTTGTCCTGCAGCCATCCCAGACTCAAATACTAACTGTGGTGTACCAATGGCATGGATTTCACCTGGACCACCTATGACATGATCTGCTGCCATGTCTCTGCTGAAAGATGGACACACTGGTCCATCGGAACTAGAAGACTCTCCTCAAACTATCCACAAGAAAGTCACACCCAAATTCTGACAGAATATTAAAGGATGGACAGTTTCTAAATATGTGGTTGTCCATCACAGTCTTAAAGTTCCCTTTTCTGCTACTGTCAAAAATTAGGAACTGGTCTACCTTTATGTAGCTGCTGTTTCTGCTAATACGGTTCTTGCCGGCACTCCTGTCACATCTAAGACTTCTTACCAACCTCCTGCTTCCTCTCAATTTTCAGAACTACATGATTTGCTGCTTAAAATCAACCTCTACATTTCAAACCTAGATCCCAGAGTAGCTGCCTTAGAATCCAGACTATACAGATCACAAGAAATGCAACCTGCTGTTGCTCTCCTACATGCTCTGACAGCCCCTTCAGTTTCACTACCAGTCATTACTGCAACATTGGCATCTTCATTTCTGACTATAACTCCATCATCAGTACCATCTATGAGTTTTCATATCACCATAACTACAGCATCCCTTTCAGGTACTACTCCCACTTATCAGATTCCGTTACCGACTACTGCTTGAACTACCCATCTGATTTCTGATTATGTCAAGAGGGACATTATCAAAAGGAAAACATCAGTATCATAGCCCTTTTTATATCATTCCACAAAACTACACAAAGCAGGATCATTCCCTGCAGTGATGTATCCATAGTACTAAAGGCTAAAGAACCACAGCTCCAAAAAAAAATTAATGGTAGCAAAATTCATTGCTGGATTTTCCATTTATCATGAAATTGTTAGTGACGCATTTTCAGACAGGCATGATTAACTGAACTCCTACCTTTATCTTGTTGTTGATCTAGCTATCTGACATGGTGGCCCTCATTTTCATGAATATCACAAATTCTTTTTTGCTAAGGTGGCTGCTTACCATCTCACTACCAACAGCTCCTGTGACTGCCCAACTTAACCTTGTTTCTCCACTTCCCTTCCTGCTCTAGTGGTCCCCCCCTCCCCTCCTCACTGGTATACCCAATGCTGCACTTTTCAGCCTCTCCCCACCCTTCCTACATTCCTTCTCCCTCCCTCCCCTCTTCCCTCTCCCTATAACTCTGGCACTTCTTATCTGTTGTTTATTTTCTCTGACAAATGCCGCTGACTGCCTTGTTACAATGCTACCCTTGAACTGTATTAATCTGTACTCTGTTTTCAATGTCTACATTGTTGTAATATCTGTCTTGATGTTCCCCATATTCTGTATTTCCCTGAGGTGGAACCTTTGTAAAAGAGCCAAGGCTCAAAGGTATTTGTAATTCTAGACTTGATAAATAAATAAAAAAAAATACCTATTGAAATTCAATTCACACATTTTTGGGGCTTGTCTTGACAATAAGTTGTTTTGCAAACATTTGTCAGGGCAACAGGCACTGTCTGTGGCTCCTTCTCTCATTTGGCTGCCCTAAGTCCTTTATCTCTCACTCATAAATGACCACTTGCTACTTCCACTTCAACTTACCCATTCACTTCACAACACGTCTTCTATACTTCCCAAAAAATCTCATGGGTAAACGGGGTCATCAAATAGTATTTTCTGCCAGGAGAGTGTTATGTAATAATTTCAATGAAACTGCCAACTTTACACCATCCTATACTGTTCTTCATGTTTGTAATCACTGTGGGGAAGCACACTCAAAACAGATTTGTCACCAAAAATCTAATTCTGCCCTTCTCCAGGATACAAATGACAATTTGCCCATCCCTCAACACCATTAAACATTTTTCATTTACATCTCGTGTTATCAATCCATCCTTCTCAGTCTCTTGTGCAGATCCTTTTTTCAAACCTTTCCAATGGATTTCATACAGGACTTCTTGCAGTTCCTACCATATCTGTCCATGCCTCGGTCTCAAATCTGCTTCAGCTGAACCTCGAGTTTTGGACACCTTATTGGCTCAAAAATTGTCTAACAGGTTTATCAGGGGTCAGTTTACAGCTCCCCCTTTTCCATCTTTCCAAATAAGTCCTATAGGTACAGCCACCCAAAAGTATTAAGTGAAGAAACATCTGATAATTGACATGTCAGCTCCTCATTCCTTAAAAGATCCAAGCATCAGTGTCCTCATTCCTTCTGAAGATTATTCACTTTCCTTTGAGGGAATTAATGATGCTATTAAATTCATTAAACTCACTGGACAGGATGATTGATTAACTGAAGCAGATGTCCCAGACACCTTCAAATGTTTGCTTATTCATCCATCCCTGTGGCATGTGAATGGAATCTCTAACAGAAATCAGTACTGTTTTGCTGTATGCCTAATTTTTTTGATGTAAAAGTGGTCACGTTTCCTTGATATTTTCTCCAATTCTTTGTGCTGGACTCTGCTTAATGTCTTTCAATGTCCATTCATAGTCCATCTTTTGGATGACTTCAGATCCTACCTACTCACTCTGGTTCATTCAGTTATACCTCTGGATCACCATGTAACCATCACTGCTGCCACATTCTGACCTGGCTATATGGTCCCATTTTCTATCAGAATGGAATGGAATATCCATGTTTCACAAGGATCCATCCGCCTCAAACCACCTCTCAGTCTTCACAGGTGCAGCTCCTTCATTTGTCTTTGCTGCTGTCCATGGAACCTCTTGGTTAGCCAATGCCTGGCTTCCAGAAACTGACTACCTTCTCCAGTTCCACTCAGCTTTATCTTTGTTTGAAATGTACACTATTGTTGCAGCTGCACTCACTTGGGGACATGCATGGAACATTCAAGTAGTAACAACATCCAGAGACAACCAGTCAGCCATAACCATTATAAATAAAGGGTGTTCTTCCCCTCATTCCATAATGAACTTCATGTGAGGATCCCACCATCCCCCTTTCCACCTACCACCATACTTCTCTATCTTTGTTCTTCACTTCCCCCCTTCAACCAGTTATCTCAAATGCCCTTGACTGTTTCTATCTGCTTGCACAGTTTCAGTTCCCCCAAGGAGTACTTCAACCTCTACTCCGTTCCTTTCACCTATAACTCTGCCCTACTTCTGCCCACCCCCCCATCTCCTATCACCGTGTCACTGTCTGACTTTGCCCCCTTTTGCTGGGTTCTCCTCATCCTGGTGTGGGCAACTGTTATGCATGCCTCCTCCTTCCTTTCCCTTGCTACTCTATTTAACTTCTATCCACCTGCTCCTCTGTCTGTTTTCCCTGCCCCTCATCACTTTTCCTCCCTGTCTCATTGTACCAGTTCTTCCCCTGGCACGGTTATCAATATCCTGGAGGGGTAACGCTCTAGTCCTGACTCTTCAGTACCACCTTCCTAATCCTTTCTAACCTCTTTTTTCCTCTCCCCTTTCTTCTCCACACTGCTAGCACTTATTTGTTTGCCCCTACCTATATGCACTTAGTACATCCACTCCCCCAATTAGTCTGTATATATCATGCATTGACAGTGCTGCTACTTGGGCTCGCCCAGTCCTGAGACAAATTTTTCACTCACTCAGGCCTTACTGTCTCTACTGGTAATACCCACACTGTCTTTACTGTTATACCCTGGCTCCACCTGTTTCTCACGCTCACTCAGTCCTCACTGTGTCCCTACTGAAAGTGACCTGGCTCCACCTGCCTCACTTCCCTCCACTCCCCAGCTGGTTTCCATATACTTTTTCTATCTCAATCACTCACCCCTTCCCAACTGGTTTCCATACACTTTTTCTACTCTCTGAACTGCTACCGTGGCTTGCCTAAGTCCATAGTCAAACATATGATGTCATTCAGGCAGCACTATGTTTTTGGTATACCCTGGCTCCTCTAGCCTCACTGCTCCTCCTTCCCCCAGCTGATTCCTTTGCACTATTTACAACTTTTTTCCCACAACACCTTAATGTTAGCTTGCATTGTTTACCTGTTTCCTCAGGCGTTATTTTACCTGTGTGTATTGCATTATCTTTACAACAATGAATGTTAATGTACCTCAATATCTGTACCTTATAATATCCACTTGTATGTATTCTGTAATTGTATGTATATCTCTCTTTACTATTCATTGCGTGAATATTCCTGGTTCTTTAAATTTCCTATCTTATTGCCTTTTACAGTTCCATTTTCAGCAATTCAGAGTTGCCTTATCCTGAGTTAATTAGGAGATGACCCCTCCACCAAAGATTTGGAAGCTGCAAATGATATAACCGTGTTCCTTAATGATGCCTATCTTAGTATACAGAACTCCTAAGATTCATCTACTCAAATCTCATATAAAACAGCCTGGAATAAATTTTCTACCTTCTGCATTTCACAAAATGTAAACCCCTTCCACTGTTCCTTCTCTCTCAGTTTGGCATTTTCATCATACTGTTTTCAAAATGTTTATTTGTCAGCCACAACAATCAAACAACATGTTTCTGGTATTCAGTTCACATTGTTGTCTTACTGTCCTGACATACCAATATCATATCTCTCAAATCTAGCAATCAAAGTCTTCTTGTAAGGTATAAAGAAAAAGATCCCTTACTCTACCAATATGCAAAACTTACAGAAGCAACAGAGAAGTTTGCATGCATTTAAGAAGTAGATGTAGCTGTCAAGATTAGCCTCCTTTTTCTTCATATTGCAGAGTTGTTATTTCAGACAGTGAACTGTAGAATCTTCCATTACTGAGTAAAAAGAGATTTTAACTAAATTGATCCTTGGAAAACAGGAGTCACTGGATAGTTTGATACCTTTTATTTTACCAAATTATGTCTTGTACAAAGATGGTATCACACACAGGTCCTCTCTTCAGGTGAATTTCAAACAAAGGAAAATAAGCTGCATTTACATACACTGTGATGCATTGTGAACTTTGCTCTCCCTTGTGGCAGACACCTGCTCTCCCATCTGGGAGCAACACCTCCCCTGCAGCTGGCACCTTCAGTGCAATTTCATCAAGCCTTTACCTCATGTTATAAACACCCCAGTCTCCAATAACTGGAGTGTTACTCCACAGTGGCTATCTTTGTATTTCTATCTGGGAGTGTGGTCTCCTGTTGCAGCTGCCTTATTAGTTCTCCCTCAAGAGTATTGCTTCCCAATGGCTATTATATCTGTCATCATACAAGAAGTAGCATCTCCCCTGTGACTGCTATCTGTCCCTTCTATATTAATCTCATTTCAGCTGGGCAAACCTCCTCCAGTGGATGTTCTTTCTACTCTTCAGTACACCCTGTACACTATCAGGTCTGAATCATTGTTTATCTCGGACTCAGCTTCATCTGCCTCAATATCTAGTCTACAGCTTTGCTTTCCTGCACCTGACTCTTCACTCTTTATTAGGCAGCCAAATGTTTCATTATAATCTGACTCTACTCCAGGCTTTTCATCTCTCAAGATCTACACACACACTTTCTTTGGATATTTTACATCAATGCAAACAATTGGGTACACTCAGACTTGCTCCATACAGCACTTCTTGTAAATTTGAGCTATAAAACCCTCTGCTGTTGCCTCAATTGACTCCAGAAACCTGAATACTACTCTTCAGCCAGTTTGCATTATTGTTGATTACAGACCATGGCATAACCCTTTCAGCTTCTACTGGCAAGTTTCAAACTGCCCAAACTTAACCAAAGTCAAGTTAACAATTTCACCTGTTTCTTGTTCTACTAAAATTTGCCTGCTGAAGTGTTGCTCCATTATCAGTGGGGATCTTAGCCTAAGTGATCACCTTTTGGACCTTAACCCTGATCTATTCAGTCTCATAGAAACTTGGCTCCACAACAATGACTCTATAACCATTAACAGCCTTGTTCTGAAGTCATTTAACTCAACATTCCTGACACGTGTTCTCCACACTGGAGGAAGACTTGGTTTGATCTGGAAAACTATCTGATAGAAACTGAAGCTGAAACCCCTATTTCTGCTGTGTTTGACCATCTAGTTATATACTTTTTTAAATCACTATACAGCACAGTTTTACTGGTATATCATCCCCCAAAATGCATGTCATCTTTCTTTGAGGATTGATCATCTCAGCATTCAGAAGGATCATGATTCCAAATGTTCTGATGATTTCCTAGATCTTTTCAATGTTTCTCAGCATGTCAGTGCACTAATTCACAGTAAAGGTCATTGGCTGGATCTGGTAATTTCTCAAGGCCTCACCATTTCATTAATATCCTACCTTGACTGGTTCTGTCTGATCAAATTTTACTTCATTTGCACATTGATTCCTTTTGTGACCCCTGCTAGTCTCCACTCAGACATCAATATTTAGAGATGCCCTCTCTGTTCTCCAAACCCTGTTGAATTAGGCGCAACTCATATTCCTCATCTTAGAACACCATTACCAACAGAGTGTCTTGGGACCATGACTAAATTATGTAACAGTTCCCTCATATCAGTCCTAGATAAACTTGTCCCTATAGAACCACTCAAGGTTCCTTCTAATTCCTCAAACTCATGACTTTCTACAAGCCTACTATTGGAAAAGAGAAAACATTGTCAATTGGAGAGACAATGGCAAACACTTGGTACACCTGTCTCACATGAAGCATATTATAAACACAACAAAAATTGCAATCAACTATTAAAGAAAGCTATGCAGAACTATTATGAAGAAGTAATCTCTACCCAAAAAGACAACCCAAGACAACATTTTCAAACTACAAAACTCTCTTTCTAGGCCTACTATTTCCAAGCCAACCTCATTTATCACTGCAGTGGACTTTCAGGACTTTTTTGATGTTAAGGAGAAAACAGCACCCCAGATCTCCATCAGTCTACCCAAGGACACAGAGATTGTTCAAACCTGTTCTTCATCTCTTACTTATTTCAGCCTTGTCATTGAATCTAACACTCTCACTTTATTGCAGAACTTTAGCAACAAGTCATCTCTTTTGGATCCTGTTGCAACATGACTTATTAAGAATTTCATACACATATTAATTTCTCTAATTTCAGGTTTTACTAACTCCTCTTTATCCAGAGGTGTGTTTCCTGCCTCTTTTAAGACAGCTTTGGTTTTCCTTAAAAAACCTATACTACTTGCCCACCCAGTGGCACAGAGGGCTGAGTTGCTGTAGCAACTTACCTCTCTCCAGGCTGGTGATCTGAGTTTGGGAATAAACTCGGGTCACCAGGGGTCTGTGGGGGGGACTGCAGGGATAGGATCTAGTAGCTGTCTGGCAACTAACTCTGCTGTCCTGGACTGGGGTGGTTTTCATCTTTGCTTTTGTCTGCCATGAGGTAGAGGTGTGGCGGTAATGCCAAGCTTAGGGAGGCAGATAAAGGTCACAGGGGTAGAAGGTACTGTGGTTTTGAAGCACATGTGCACTTCTGTGAAAGTGTATCCTCCATGACTCTGTGGCTCTGGGAAACAGGGGAGAAAATGGAAAAATGGTTTGCTCAGGCTCCATGATGTCCCACCTGCTGATCCTCTGCTCTACACTACCATTAGAATGGGACCAGTAACCAGATGTGGGTCTCTAGATGGGGAGGATGACTCTCCTTTGCCAATGCCTGCAACAGGGGGAATTTGTGGGGATCTAAATGCCTATGCTGGGTAGAGGTATGAAGCCAAGCAAGATGGTGGAGGGATGGGATCGATTAGCCCACCTGGACAGACCATGTATAAAAAGCTTGATGAAAAAGAAAACCTAAACTTGACCTGGAAATCCTTTCATACTACAGACCACTACCTCACTGCCATTCATCTCTAAGGTGATAGAGCAATAAGCCATTCACTAACAACTTAGTTTATATCAAAATCAAATTCTTCCAAAATTTTTCTCTGGGTTTCAGAGTGTGCGCAGCACAGAAACAGCCATTCTGCAAGTACTGTATTGAATTACATTCTTCTTTCAGTCAACAATGGTACCTAAACTGTCCTGCTGTTACATAGAAACATATACATTAATGGCAGAAAAAGAACAGTGGTCAATCCAGTCTGCCCAAGATCCCTATTTACCACTGGTACCTATTGTTCTTCAGGGTTCTAGCACTCCCCAACCTCACTCCCCCCCATTCCCCTCCCTGATTCCATCACCCTGAGCAACCACTATACCCTTCATTCTGTCCTAATCATGCTTGAAACCACTAACAGTTTTCACACCTATGACTTCAGCTGGCAGATTGGTCCATGGCTCCACCACCCTTTCTTTGAAATAGTACTTCATCATATCCCTCCTGAAAATCCCTCCTTTTAGTTTTCACTCTTAACCACGTGACTACACGTTAATGTTTAAGCTAAATAATTACACACAGTTCATCTTGTAAATTTCTTTTAGGAACTTGAAGATCTCTAACATGTCACATCTCTCTCTTCTGGTCTCCAGCTAGTACATGTTCAGTTGCTTGAGGTGCTCCTCATAGTACCTGGCTTGCTGGCCTTGAATTATTTTTGTTACCCTGTGCTGCACTGTCTCCAGTCTGTCCCTGTCTTTCCTGAGATGAGGACTCCAGAACTGGATGCAGAACTTCAGGTGTAGCCTCACCGAGGAGCTATATAAGGGAAGTATTACCTTTTCCTTTCTATCAGTACCCCTCAGATACATTCCAGTGTCCTACTTGCCTTGCTATAAGCCTTATTCCAGTGACTTAATTGTTTTAAGGAGTCTCTGATGATGACTCCAAGGTCTTGATCCTCAATCATAGTACTAATTCTCATCTTTCCCATCCGGTACTCAATTTTGGTGTTCTTATTCTATAGGTACATTACCTTGCACTTTCTGCCATAGAATTTCAGCTGCCAAACCCTTGGCCACCCCTCTAGCTTTTGTAAGTCTCTCTGCAGTTACTTTCTTCCCTTATCACTATCTACCCTCCCAGAGAGATTAGTGTCATCCACAAGGAGACACAACCTGTCCTGGATTCCCTTACTAACATCTCTGATGAACATATTGAAGAGGACCAGGCCCAGGATAGATTACTTTGAAACCCCACTCATGACCTCCCTTTCTCTGATTTTACCCCATTAACCAAAACCCTCTGCTGCCTTCCATTTAGCCAGTTACCTACCCAATTTACTCTGACTTTAGCTACATACAGATCCTCCATCATCTGCTGTTGCTAGACATTGTGTCTGCTTTTGATACTATCGACCATTAAATTCTGTTCTTCCACTTGAAATCCATATTCAGCTTCAGCTTGACTGTTTTTAACTGACTTCACTCCTACCTCACCCATCCATTACAAACCTCAACTTCAGCTCTACTACATCTACATCTAAACCTACAATTTCTATTGAACCGCAAGGCTCTTTCTTAGGGTTCCTTTAATTTGCTTTATACTTGTCCCCTCTTTCAGACATCATAAAATCTGATGGCATTTCCTACCATAGCTACACTGATGATACCTAGATTTATGTGCCAGTCATAGATTCACTATATACCACTTTAACCTGGATATCATCATGCTTAGCCAGTGTCCAGTCCTGGAGCACAGTGAACTCTCTGTCTAAATGTCCAAATGCCCAAATAACTTGTCTGCAGCACCAGAGCAAAGAAAAATATGTCTCAGTTTACCTTACATTGGTCTTCATCATGATTCTTCTATTATTCATCTATCCCCTGTCAAGTCACAATCTTGGCGTTTTGCTGGAACAGTCTATGCACCAGGAGTCTCATGATAGCAGTACAGTCAGTTCAGCCTTCTACAATCTGTGCATGACTGCTCAGATTTGTCCTTCTTAAGTCAGGAGATTTCTGCCACATTAGCCCACTATTTTGTTTTCTCTCACCTGGACTACTGTAATTTCCTTCTCTTTGGTCTCCCCACTCTCTGCACCATCTTCAACTTATCCAAAATACTGCAGCTTGAGTCCTCATGGGTTCTTAAAAGTTTGATCATGCCACCCCTCTGTCAGCTGCCAGTTAAATATAGAATGCATTACATAGTATAGCTGTTTATTTTCTACTACCATACTGGACAGACTCCTTTCTACCTTTCAGAATTACTCCACCTTCATTGTCCCACCTGCACACTTCATTTCTCTGATGTTCATGTCTACAACATTCCAGCTACTAGACTTGCCACCTTTGGTGATAATTGAGCCTTTTCAGTTTGTGGCCCAGATCTTTGGAACAGATTACCATTGATAGATGGGCCTGCACTGAACTTGTGACAGTTGAAAGCAAATTCAAAACTTACCTCTACCAGCTTGCATTTAATACCATTTGATTCATTTGTTCCTGATCTTCTTCAGTGCCTTGAAACTCATTAAAGGTGTTATAAAATCATATTTAGCTTCCATAGATCCACTGACAAATGCTCTTGCTCCTGACCTCTTCTAAATGCTTTGCCCCTTCCATTTTGTTACTAATCAGTTTAATTTTCTAGGATTTGTACTGTTTTGCATATGTACTAGACATGCTTGTTCTTATGTTATTTAATTAAAATTATTTTGTACCATATTTTTGATCCTCATTGATTGTTGTTTGGAATTGTACACATTTGTTTTCTCATGGAGCAAAACATAATTTTTTTATTCTGTCTCAGGCTGTAATCTTGTTCATTTGTTCCTACCTGCATTAATTAATTTTGTACCAAGTCACTGCCTTGTGTTTACTTGATGTTTTGTAACTGTGCACTGTTTTCCACTGTTCAGTCATTGTATTCTTGTTGGTTACCTGCTATGTACTCTCCTGGGTTATGCCTGAAAATAGGCATGTTTTGTCCAGTGCAAGTACCCAGTAAACAAAAGCTAAATAAATAAAAATAAATAAATTATGTTCAGTCTTAATTTGTATATGCTATATTTTCCTTATGCTTGCTATGATATTGTAATTCATGTCTTAGGAAGCCATTGAAAATGACTACAATATGCTCAATTGATCTTTTTTCTTATCAATCAATATATTATTTTAACAATTAATATTTTTATTGAAAAGTTTTAGAAATAATAACACAATTTAAAAAATGCAATACAAGGAAATAGTAACTGTAAGTGGTCATCAAATGTAATATATCTACACTCAGATAATGAAACTATCCAAAGAGAATTCTTGCTACAAACAAAAAGAAACAACTTAAAAAATGTCAAACTTAAACAAGAACAAGGCCTAGGCAATTGAGAACCCTGAGGTTGTCAAGCAGCATGGCAATATCTAGAGGGACCAATAAACATATTAAAGAATAACATCCACAACAAATAGGCTGACCTGGTAGCTATAGTGCTTGCTTTCTTCTTTTAAATTTTCTCTAAAATATCTTCTTGATTTGATAGTGGGATGAATGGATGATGCATTTTGCAGATTATTTGTAAAAGTGGAATATCTACTAAAATGTTGTTTTTCTTTTTTACATTTTGGATTATAATTGGGATTGGAAGGGTCACCAGTGACCTATTTTCCAAAGATTCTGATTTACTATGGTTTTTCAAAACAGGTACATTATCTAGACTGAACCATAACCGATCAGCGACAGATCTGCATTGTGTTAACCAACAGAATCTGGATGCCCCTACTACCCTCTCAGAAGCCTTTGCTTTATGTCATTTAATAATTAAATTGGTTATTGTATGTTTCTGTACATCAAGTTCTAATTAATCAACAAGAATAAAGTTTCAATATCAATTACATTATCTGGTCAGGGTAAGAACCAGGTCAATGGCAGATCTGAACTAATTAACAGATGGGCTCTGTAAAATAAGAGTCAAGTTGCAAATGCCACTAATTTCCTTTAGGCAGACCCGATGGGGTGATGATCTGACCTACAGTAAAGTGGGTCCTCAGCTCCTTAATTGTAATAGAAGTAATGCTCATGTTTATTGACATTTCCTAGTTGAGCATTAACAGTGGACTGGGTTAAGGCACACAGCATCAAGCATTATTGTTTCAGTTTCATTAGATTATTTTAGCTTCATGCTCAGACTGCAACACAGTTTTATTTAATTTAGCATGATAAAAACTGCAAGCATTACATAGCTGACATGTGGCAGGGCAAAACACATGTATAGTAACTGAAGCATTCTTACCATACAGTTTACTGCCATGTAATTTAATGTATGAGCTCAGCACATTCTAAGAACCCCTCTATGAAGGAGTATTGATACAGTAAAACCCTAAATATAAAAAAGTAGTAGACCTTGAAGACTGAGAAAAGTAAATGATTATTTGAAATAATGGAGTGCTAATTATGGTCACATACAAGATGATCTCAAACCTTTGACAAAACATAAATATATAAGGTGTTGAGAAGATTTTTTTTTTTGCCAAATTAAAGACTAAACATTGTCTTCATAAGGTGACTATTAAAACTAAATGAGTAGACAATGTTTATTCATCCATTTCTGACACATTATTTCCACAAGCTTGTTCTTCAGAATATACTAGAATGAAACTTCATAGAAATACATAAAGGCACAAAGTGCATGCATTTTTCAGTTGCTCTGTGCACAGAATGTTTGATGTTGTTCTTACAGTCATTATAGAAAAGTTCCTGTACTACTTTATGAACCTTAATAAATCTTTAAATAACTGGTTTAGTGAATGTTCATGAAGATTTCATGAATATCCGTAAAAATGTATAACACTTCATTCTGGTTATAATCTCAGCTCCTAGGTTACAGGCAGACTCAGGACAAGATGACACTGAGGCTAAATGGCTTTAGGGCACCCTAGGGCAGTTCAGAGTCAAAAAGCAAACCTTTATAGAGATATTGGGTGCTCTGCAATAGTACCTGGTTGACTTAATACATGTTACACTTTGGGGGCTAAGTAATCATTCTAAACTACATGCAGAAATTCACATCATTTATTTTTATTTTCCTATTTTTGCTGCAGAGAAAAACACAGCTAGTAGTATCATGTGCATTGTAATGGTCACTGAAAGGGTTATTTTTTGGTTGGTTGATAATATACCTGCTGGCTGGGGAACAACAGAGTCAGTAAAGAGTCTTGAGTGATTATGTGACTCAAAATAAAAGACTTTAATTACTGATTGTTGAGT
The DNA here is from genome assembly GCA_016271365.2 of Neoceratodus forsteri. Taxonomy (NCBI): domain Eukaryota; kingdom Metazoa; phylum Chordata; order Ceratodontiformes; family Ceratodontidae; genus Neoceratodus; species Neoceratodus forsteri. The sequence continues at coordinate 116,811,330 of CM028136.1, read as the reverse complement.
GGTGAGAAGTGGATTCTATCATCTCAGGAATATTTCCCGAATTCGAGCCCTGATCCTGCCTGGGGACCTGTCCACACTAGTGCATGCTTTTGTCAATTCCAGGTTGGACTACTGCAATGCCCAGTACCTAAGGTTATCTCCACAGACTGCAGCTGGTGCTGAATGTGGCAGTGAGACTATTGGTGGAGGTAAAAAGAGGCAAACATATCACCCCAGTGCTCCGTGAACTGCACTCTCTGCTGGTTCAGTGGAGAGCTGTCTTAAAGATAGGGCTATTGACCTATAAGACCATGCATGAGAGGGATCAGATCTGTCTGCAAGAGCTCCTTGTTCCCTACCATCTGGCTTGGGCCCTCCATTCTACCTGGGGTGGTCTTCTTGGGGTTCCCAGGGTTAGGCTGTGGCATTCAGGAGACAGAGCATTTGCGGTGGTCATGCCCACCCTGTGGAACTCCTTGCCTGGCTATTTGAGGGAGGCCCCCTCAGTAGAAAACTTTAAGAAGGGCCTCAAATCATATTTATTTATTCAGGCTTTTAACTGAATTTTATGTTATAGTGGTCAGCATTTTAAGTAGAGAAGAGATTTATCCTTTTGCAATTATTTTATTGTTATTTTAAATTTGTTTGCTGTATTTTAAATGTTTTGAATTTGTTTTTATTGTGCAGCACCCAGAGTCCGAATGGAGATGGGTGCTACTGTATATAAATAAAATATTGATATATTGATTGATTGATTGATTGATTGAATTCAAATGTTTTACCAGAAAAGATTTACTGAGTTGATACCAGCTTGTTTGCAGATGTGTCCTGGGGAGGGGGACGGGAGGACAATGATGAACACTAAGAACAATAGTATGTGCAAAGATAAGGACTGCACTAGAGTAAAATGCATAACCACAGTAAATTGTTGGAGGATAACATTTGCAATGCTCAGAAACAATACGGAGTTCAGGTGGGAGCAAAGTTAAAAATCGGGGAAGGTGGAAGGGGGCTGCACTAGTGTAGGTCCAGGGTGATAGGACACAGAGTAAGGAGAGTAATGGGCAACACCCCAGGGACAAGTATCACGGACAACTGTAGGAGTGGGTAGTAAAATGTGCAGACTGGGTGGGCCTTGCTGTCTTTTTCTGACATCAACTTCTGCATTTCTATGTAATCCAGGAAAGGAAAGTGAGTGGCAGGAAGAGGTAGACTGTATATCAAGGGGAAAAGAAATCCATAGTTTGCAGAACTGGAAGGAGTAGGCAGCTTGACCAGCAGTAGAGCTCCTTGAGGAGAGAGTGAAAGAGTGATAGCCAGAGTTGTAAAGTGTCTAAGGAGAGGTAGGGGTAAGTTAGGAAGACATCAAGGTAAGAGGGATGGACCAAAGCCAGTATTTAGAGGTGAAGGAAGTACAGTTGGTGAGTTGTCTGGCTTCAAGGGAGGGAAAGGAGAGGGAGGAATACAGGGAGAAGTGATGGGTGTGATAGTCCAGGACAGAGTTGCAAAAGGAGTGAAAGATGGAATCCTGTCTGACAAGGGACACTTGGTAGAAGCACTATATACTGTGTCACCATGGTGAAAGATGGTGAAAAATGGGGCTCATCATCTTCAAGATAATCTCTTGATAAGCAGGAAGTGGGCCACACCCTTTATTCCTGTAATGTTCACCAAATTTAGAGAGTAGGTTCTTGTGGATGTCATCAACATGCACTGAGAAATCAAGGTGCCGTTCCAGCCAGACCTTAAGGTACTTAAATGAAGGGATATTCTCAATTGCTGCAATATCAAGTGCATGGAAGTTATTATAATTGTGTGTGCTGTAATTAAGACATTATTCTACAGTGGAGCCTACCAGGATGCAACACAATACTGCAGCATTCTGCAGCAGAGATAATTCATGAAACAAGCTAATCTGAATGACAAGTAATCCCTTTTGTTGTGCAGTAACCTGTGACAGTAAATTGCATCCTAGCTGGCTCCACTGGGTGTTAATTACATGATCTTTTATTATATTACACACAGTGGAATGGTAGCTTACGGATGAGACAGTCTACAAGAAGAGCAGTGCTTAGGATCAAAAAACAGATACTAGGAGAGGAGAAATAGTTGTATCCAATCGTTTGATTTCTGTGTGTGTGTCTGTAATAACCTGAATATTTTCTAAAGGCACAAACACAATGCAAATCATCTTGGATATTCGATTCATTATGTGAGGCAAGCTGGCATTGCTTCACTAGAACATAAATCACTGTTTAAACAGGCTCTTACATCTGATCCAGAATAGGCTTAGAAGGGTAATCCACAGATTCAGTACATGTTTCATCCTGTTGGGACTCCTCCATGTAGTGCAGTCATTGTCTTAGTCAAGTGCTTACTCAGCCCCAGAGGAAATCAGGCTCTTATTAGGTGAGGTATTCAAAGCCTTGCACCAGATGTAAACTGTTTGCAATGGAACTGTGCCACATTTGCACCTAGCTTTAATATTCAAAGATGCAAACAGAACCAGTGCAAAGTGTTAGCACCAGTGCTAAAAATAATGTATGCAGGGGACCAAGTGAGAGGCGGGGACCTGCATACAGGTACACTATCATATTTACAAGTATAGCAAAGAGAAATGGGCATTAGTACCATATGTAGTGTGGCGCGAAATACCACCTATGAAAAGGTGGCGGTAGCTCCAGGCAAACATCCCCAATCCCCGATACTAGACTACCAGGGAAAGTGGAAGGGTCATATAATGCCTATTCTATTGTAGTCCAGTGGTCCCCCTATCCGAGATCTTGACACAAGTTTCATGCAACCACTTTCACTTTCACTGGTGGTCTAGTGGTCTCCACCAAACCTGATCCCTGATCCCTGACACATGTTGTAAGTAAATACTCTCATATCAGACAGTCTGCCCCAACCCAGCCCTGATTTTCCACAATAACAAGTCAAGTCATACTATACATAACCCTGGAGCACATGTAGTACAAAATCCTTTTTTAAGCTCCTAGATATTAACATGAATCTTAGGATGAATTTTAGTTTTGAAACATAGCAGTGAGCACTGGGGTGGTGGTGCTCATATCTGATCTATGATGAAGCCCGAGTTGTCAGGCAAAATGTAAGATGTCCTGATATTGTACTGACTGAGTGCTTTATGGAAGTAAACAAGCCTTAACAACATTCTTTGAGTGTGATTGTGCTTTTTTCAGGCTACCGTCAGGGGTGAGTGCTCCACACTATTATCTGACTTAGTATGAATTTTCCCTGGTGGTCCAGAGAACCACCCCAGCCCTGATCACCTGTAAAATTAATTTCTTGAATACTCAGTGGTCTAGTGAACCCCCCAACCCTCAGTGCCTACCACCCCACACCCCATCCCATAGTATGCGACGACTGGCTCAGCCCACTGCCACCTATGTGGCCAGCCACTGGCTGAGCTTGGAATGAGCACGTACTACATATGTGCTCATTCAAAGCTCAGTCGATGGCTGGCTGCTGAGGTGTGTGGTGAACTGAGCCAGTTGCCAGCTCCATTATGGAATATTGATGTGTACTGCTTTCAGGGATCAGGGTTAGGGGGACCACTAGACCACCAGGGAAAGTGAAAGTGGTTTCATGCACCATGTGTCGGGGATCTGGGCTGGGGGCATAGTGCTCAGCCTCCTGTCTTGGACATCAGGGACAGGGCTCACAAAACTCAGGAAAACATGGTGTATCTCAGGGACAAATCATAACAAATGTGACTATAAGCCCAAGAGGCTTGCTACATTGTGTGGTGTTATATAAAATGCATTTTCTTTTAGAGAACTAGGACGTTACACTAATGCTTGTCATACTGTTATGCTTCACATCCATCTTTCCAGAGACTGAAGTCATACATTTCAGAGGGAAAGAGGTACCTTTTGAGGCAACATCAGGGACATCCCGAATATCAGAGACAGTTGGGAAGTATAACTGGGGCACTAGACTATCAGGGTGTGTGTACAAATATTATGGGGATCCATAGTCTATGCAGCTGTATACAAAGGTAGCGTGCAGCAACAGAATCATTGTCCAGGGCTGACATATAGGTGGAACACAGGATGTGGCTACTGACCTGTAGTTACAGTCTGACCTACAAGTGGATCTTTGTGCACCATGAAATAGCACCGGGCAAACTGTATGATAATGTATGTAAAGCAGGCCACAATGAGATGCCAATGTGGCTGTTAGCACACATATTACCTAAGTAGGCTCATTTGCATAGAAGCTTTGAATATACTGTAGCAAACTTTAGCCCTGGGCTAATGAGTTTGCACTGGGTGAACGTGTTAGCACCAGGCTATTGAGTTAGCCCTGGGCAAACCTGTCATAACAATAGCACAGTTCTGCTGTGCTAGGCCTGCAATGTTGCTTGTGATTGTTGTATGTCATTTCATTGCTTTCACCCACATTGGCCACCTACTGCAACTCTGCCATACTCCACCTCTGTGCGCACTGGGCTGCTGTTGCAGTTTGTACTGCTCAGTTGCTGTATTCAGAGCTGTCTTATTTGAGGGGCTATTTTTGAACTGCACTCTCAGCCCTGTTTGTACATCTTCATTTGCATGCTGTATTCAACTGATTTATCCCATAGAAACATAGAAATTGTCAGCAGATGAGGACCGCTAGGCCCATTCATTCTGCCAGTAAACATTATATTTGGTTATTCCTTTGAAGAAATATATCATGTAAATGGTTCTGAGATATTTTTGCATGCCGGGTGGTGCTAATTTTGCCCTGGGGCTAAGTTTTGAATATTGGACCCATTATATTTTGAAGACCATATAGAAGCAAGAATTTGAAAAAAGTACAATGGGTAGTATCCTTAAAAGGATACAAAAAAAAATATATACAAATACTTTTTTGGGCATCTCTCCAAACAACACACATATGCCCCATAATATGGCTGGGGAACACTGCATTACACAATTGCAAAGTTTTTTTTCCAAGACAGGAAAAATAGTGCAAAAATGGAGAAACTTTATAATGTACCAGAACTGGATTTTCTGAGTGAAAATGGTAATTTTGCATATAAAAATGGATATTTTTGCAGAAAAATGCTAATTTTGCTTAGGATTTATCACACAATGTGGAATATCCAGCATTTTGTGGAAGTATTCATTGCAGATAGAATAACCAGTGACAAAGTGAGCAGATATTGTAGCTCTTAGTCTATGTGACTAATATTTGAAACTAAGAAAATACAACATGTAATAAAATTAGATAGCTTAGCAGTATGGCAGAAATCTGTAGAAAGTCAATGAGGATACTGTGGTCTAGTTAGATTAGATGAGTTTTTCCCCTCTATTTTAAGGGACATATATTATGGATGGTACCTTTATCTCACAGAAAGCCCCATAATGCATTTCCTCATATACCATAGCAAATAAAGTCATATACTATGATAATTAAAAGTCATATATTACCATTATGAAAGTCAAATACCCACAATACATAAATCTCTTTGCTACCACATTAATTACAGCTAATTACAAAACCAATTAAGACACTTACCAGAATGCATAATAGTATTTCACCTAAAAAAGAGCTTTCAGAGCAAACCTCAAAACTAACTGTAACTGTAACTAACTTTACTGTGGGTAGATTAGGAGACAGGCAATGGCACCACAATCCGCACAGAGGTTGTATACAGACCCCCTTCTCAGGGGGAGGAAATGGACAAGGAAATGATAGAAAGTATACTTAGAATGGCAGAAAAAGGGGAGATATTGCTGATGGGTGATCTGAATATGCCAGATGATAACTGGAGTGCAGTTGCAGCAGCCACTTCGAAGAGTGGAGTTATTCTAGATGCCCTACAGGGGCATGCCTTGAACAACTAGTATTGGAGCCCACTCGAGAGGGAGCAATCTTAGACCTGATTCTCTCAAATGGAGATGGAGAGGATCACAGATGAAAGTGGGTAGCCATCTGGAACTAGCGACCATCGAATAGTATGGTTTACAATAAACACAGTAATAGAGTCAAGCCATACAAAGGCAAAAGTACTGGACTTTAGAAGGGCTGACTTTGCCAAAATGGGTGAGTGTCTAAGGAATGCACTAGCAAATGGGCAGGAAGAGAGGGTGGAAGAACAATGGGAATAATAAAACTGCCATCACAGAGGTGTAACGAGCCTTTGTGTGGACGCAAATAAACAAAACAAAACGATGTAAGAAACCACTATGGTTCTCAAAGGAAGTGGCAGTGAAGGTTCAAGAGAAAAAAAAAAGCATTCAGGAAGTACAAGGAATCGCAGAAGGAGCAGGACAGAGAACTGTATCAGTTAAAGCAAAAGGAGGCTGGGAAGGCAGTCAGAACAGCAAAGGCCCAAACCAAGGAAAAGATGACCAACTCAGTTAAGAAGGGGATAAAACCTTTATAGGTACATCAGGAGCGAAGGAAGACAAAGGGAGGGGTAGTGAGGCTTAATAATGGGGAGGGAGGGTGGGCAGAGGTAGACTGTGAAAAGGCAGAGATAGTAAACAAATATTTTTGCTCAGTATTTACAAATGAAGAGGGGTAGGTACATAAAACAAACAGTAGAAACACTCTGGATGCAGAAGTTGATACCAGCCCATTTACAGAAGAAAGGGTTCTGAAAGAACTCTTAAAACTGAAGGTGGACAAACCAATGGGGCCTGATGGAATTCATCCCAGAATTCTAAAAGAACTAAGGGTAAAACTAGTGACACCACTGACTACCCTTTCTAACAGATCATGGGAGGATGGGGTGTACCCGAGGACTGGAGGAGGGCAGATGTGATTCCCCTTCACAATAGTGGGAGCAAGGCAGAAGCAGGAAACTACAGACCTGTTAGTTTAACCTCAGTGATAGGGAAAATGATGGAATCACTTCTGAAGGAAAGAATTGTCGAGTATCTAGAGGCCAGAGGGGCACAGGACCCAAGGCAGCATGGATTCACAGTGTGAAGGTCATGCCAGAAGAATCTGATAGATTTCTTTGACTGGGTGACCAAAGTAGTAGATCAGGGGGGGACTGTGGACATGGCCTACCTAGACTTTAGCAAGGCATTTGACACAGTCCCACACAAAAGATTAATATACAAGTTAGCCAGCATGGGAGTGATTTCCAAGATGACAGCCTGGGTAAAGGATTGGCTGGAGAATAGGACACAAAGAGTAATAGTAAATGGAGTCCACTCAGAAGAAAGGAGGGTTACTAGTGGGGTACCACAGGGTTCAGTATTAGGACTGGTCCTCTTCAATATCTTTATAAGCGACATTGCAGAGGGACTGGTAGGAAAAGTATGTCTCTTTGCAGATGACACAAAGATCTTCAACAGAGTTGATGCACTGGGTGGGGTGGAAAGAACTTAGCAAAGTTAGAGGAATGGTCAAATGTATGGCAGCTTAGATTCAATGCTAAGAAGTGCAAGGTAATGCACCTGGGAAATAAAAACCCAGGGGAAGAGTACACAATGGGGGGTGAGATACTAACAACAACAAAAATGGAAAGGGACCTGGGGGTAGTCATATCAGATGACCTAAAGGTGGGCAAGCAATGTGAGAGGGCAGCAAGGAGGGTTGGGGGATACTGGGATGCATAGGGAGAGGCATCACCAGTAGAAAACAGGAAGTTATTATCCCTCTGTACAGACAGCTGGTGAGACCCCATCTGGAGTACTGTGTGCAGTTCTGGAGACCCAATGTCCGCAAAGACATAGACAGGATGGAAGCTGTCCAGAGGAGGGCAACTAAAATGGTGCAAGGTCTGCACTGGAAGACATATGAAGAGAGATGAAAGGAGCTTAATATGTATAGCCTCGAGGAAAGGAGGGAGAAGGGGGACATGATAGAAACGTTCAAGTACCTCAAGGGAATCAACAAAGTCCAAGAGGGTAGCATCTTTCAAAAAAAGAGGTTTGCAAGAACAAGAGGGCACAATTTGAAGGTAGAGCGGGGGTGGCTCAGAGGTAATTTAAGGAAGTATTTTTCACAGAGAGGCTTGTGGATGCATGGAACGGCCTTCCGGAGGAGGTTATGGAGTCAAAATCAGTGGTGGAATTCAAGCATGCATGGGACAGTCATAAGGCCATTCTAGGGGGCGGGGGTAGGAAGAAGTAGGCTGCTGGTTAACTAGGATCAGCAGCTTATCCAGTAGGTAGGGAAATGGGCAGACTGGGTGGGCCAAGCGGTCCTTATCTGCCGTCAAATTCTATGTTTCTATGTTTCTATGTAAACTGCACCCTAAAATTAACCTAAACATCATCTCCCTGTTTCTTATCAGTCATGTCCTTTGATGCTCCAGCTCTTTCCTTACATGCCAAGCCATTTGTGCTCCTGACTACATACACCACGCTAGTCCTGCTCACTACCACATTGCTCCCAAACACTACCACAACAAACTAAAAGATGGAGTGACCCAGCTGCACCTCCTTTTATAAGAGGACCCTACGCTGGGGGACAAAAATGGGACAATAAAACCAAAGGAACTCAAAACACCGCTACACTTTGGAAAACACAATGGGACTAAATACAAAAAAAAGAGAAACCTGGAAATTATCACAAAGACAATCTACAGGCAAAACTACTATCATTGTATGCAGTGGCACCAGACAAGATGCAATGCAGTACTGCAGAATACTGCAGTAAAGGTATTACAGAAAATAAGGCAATGCATTTTTTTTATTCTATTTAGAGAATTACAAAATTAATGCTAGGTAAGTACTGGATGGGGAAAGCACCATCTCAGGGTGTTCCATAAGGTAGATAAGGTATATCATAGAGTGGCAAAATATGTTCTACAGTGCAGTGCACAAAGTCACCATTGTGTTTTACTATCCACTCTACAGTGGCAGCCACTGAAGATTAAACATGCAATTATGTGGCAAAGATTTCTATATAGATATTCTGTAGATTCAGGACATTTTATTAGCGATAGACTGTTTGTAAGGGACAATGAAATAATATCAAAAAATAGAAGATTGGTTCATGTAAACAAGATAACTATTCCAATGGTTAAAAATAAATACGGAGAAAGGACACTGTTTTCAAGTTGCTAAGTATTGAATCACATTACCATATAGAGCACGTACTGTAAGTCTTCAACTTTTAGACAGTTTATACAGGAGATAGACAAAGCTAATTATTTCAGCTGTTCTTGCTATTAAGAATAGCTACAGTTTATGCTGTAAACTGGAGTTTTTATTTAAATGATGATAATTGGTATTAGGTTTTGTAAATTATTACTGTGGTCTATAATTTGTGTATTGTTGATCTGTTTAGTGGTGACTTGTACTGTGGAAAATATTGTTTTAGAATTATATGTATAGGTAGCAACATAAGACATAACAGGACAGTCTTGTAAACTGGGTAATCTGACCTAAATGACATGTTTTCCTGTATAAAACTAAAGTTTTTACTTTTGCTACTTCTACAGAGCCATTCATGCTCTGGGTTTGAGCTTCTGAGGCCCCCTCAGTTGGTATATTCCCCATACACCAGACTTAGCTAACATTTATTCAATTTATAAAGAGAGACAGAGGCTGTCAGCCACTGTAAATTGCATGGGTCATTGCATACAGCACTCTCCACAGCTGCATTTATATTGTGTTAATCAATTTTGGTTTCCAAAAAATGTCCTTATGCCTCATCTATATCTCAGCCTGATACATACCAGTCACACCTCTGGCAAGTGTGTTGCCAGAGGTGACAGACATAGCCTGTTGTGGACAGCAGACTTCACTGCTGCGTTAATAGTTTCTTAGTCAATATTGGTGTCCTACATCAGCATCTCAGCCAGGTCAGTGTCAGGCACACCTTCAGTCTGTCTGTTGTTGCGATGAATGGCAAGGGTCATTGCAAACAGTGCACTCCAGAGCTCTGTTACGAATGTATTAAAATGCTGAGTTTCTACAATTTTTTATTCAATTCTGTATTTCTATTTTTAGTTTGCTATTAGGTACCTTTAGTGCAGGCATGTCTTAATGGTGGTGCTTAGTTCTTCTAACAGATCCATGAAAATGTAAGACTTGACAAATCAATACTCGTGATAAGACTGTACAGGCATATTAATTAAAGATGAATGCAGAAGCCTTATAATGCTGGCAACCAATCAGATAACAGAATTCCTGAGACTCATTTCTAATCTAGTTGATATCCATCATTTGCCCTAATAAGCATGGGAAAAACATTAATGAACTACTGAATTAACAGATATATAGTATTGAGAATCTCACCAAATTCTGATAGGGACTCCTGAGGGTTGGAAACTGAGAAACAAAACATCAGTTTTTAGAGCATCATTCTAAGAGAATTTTTAGGGGAATAAATACTTAAACCCCTCTAAAGAGATCAAGAGGCATGGACCCCTTTTGAAAATATAGATGTTAAAAAGTACATTTTTATGCATTTTAGGTCCCAGTTCCTGGGCATAAAATGCACCAAACTGCAAGTTGTTTTCAAGAAGACTTCCTTGTCCTTTATGCTACAGATCCAAATGCTGCCCTCGGTTAGTGGCCAATATCTATCTGCAGCTGTTCTTAGGAGCAGAAATGGGACTCAGGGGATACTGACCCAGGTGAGAGCAGCAGTAGATTGCTACATTAGAAGAGCCATAGCTCGGATAGTGAAGTTTCTTTTGGGAACTGGGAAGCTGTCATGGGTAGCATGCTTAGTAGCTTTTGTGGAGGTGCTGCAAGACAAGGACAGTGGGGAAGGAGAGAGTTATCTGCACCATGACCTTCAACTCATGATTGAGTGAATGGTGCAGAGAGGAGGGGTACAGCTACATTGGGGACTGGGGATCCATCTTGGAGGATACGATCCTACACAAGGGTGATGGCCTGCATCCATCTGAGAGGGGACATACAGTCCACAGTTAACAGTTTAAATGTTTCTTAAATGAACATTTAACCTAAATGGGGGGGGGGTAGTAAAAGAAATTGGGGAGGCAGAAACTGCCCCTTCCACAGGCTGATGCAAAGAGTAGGGAGATCTTAAAGAGAGAAGGACCCCCAGGGTGCAAGTTAATCAAAGATGAAGTATAGCACAGTGGGTTAAGGCTCAGAGCTGCAGATCTGGAGACCTGAGATTGAATCCCACAGCCACCTAGGTGCATACTGTGTGATCCTGAGCAAGTCACTTAACTTCCTTGTGTTCTCAGGTTGCATCTGAAAACAAGCTTCAGCTTAGTGTGCTACTTTTGGTTAAACAACATTCCCTTTCTCTTTCCCTTTCCCAAATAAGCAGGGTGATGGCAAAGGAGACAGGGGGGAAGGACCATTTGAAAGAGTAGGGGGAAGAGAGGAAGCAAAATGAAAAAGGGGGCAACAAGCAAAGTGCTAATAAAATCTGGATGTCATGTGTACTGATGCAAGAAGTCTAGGAATTAAAATCCTGGACCTATAGGCTAAAATGGTAGAGGCTCACCTGAATATTTTGGCCATTAACAAGTCATGGTGCACCGACTGCCATGACTGGGACATGACCATACCAGCTTACACTCTGTTCAGTGGTGGGAGGGAAAGGTGGCAGTGTGGTGCTTTACGTGAGGGAAAGCAGAAATGCAAAGAGATACAGGAAATTCTTGATGGGGCAGAGGTAGAGTGGGTCTTGCTTGAGTCAGGGAGTGAAGCCACTATTTGCACCACCATAATAAACAGACCTCAAGCACAGGGGAGGAGTTAGATAAGGTACTTTTGGAAACAATTGGGAAAATAGCAGAAAAGGGTGAGATGCTGCTGGTGGGGGATTTCAATCTGCGAGATGTAGATTTCAGCCACCTTGGGGGCGGTGGCTAACACTAGAGCAGGATGGTGCTCTGAGCACTTTGCTCTTCTACTGGCTTCACAAATTCAGAGCCATCCAGTGCCCTCTACAATATATGATATCCCCAGGAAAAAGAGACACTATATGATTCAGCAACTTCAGATGTATCAAAATATCTAAATATTTCCTCTGCAGGACTTGCCTCTATGAGTGCAAAGTCAGATTCTATACCAGCTCAAATGACAGACGAGACCCAGATAGGCCAGCAGTATTGCACTGGTTCTCCAGGTCAAGAAAGTGGAGGAAATGTTTCACACAATTTCTTGCTGAATTGAAAAACATAAAAAATCACACCAAGAACATTCAGTTACTAAATTACTAAACCTATGAAAGGGACAGAATGCTCAACAAACAGGGGGAGGAGGAAGGGAATGTATGTGAAGATATTTTGGGGAAAGCTTTGGGCATTCTGTACCTTTCATAGGTTTAGTAATTTACATGTTTCTCTTTTTTTATAACCCCCCCCCCCCAGGGTCATCACTCCCTTGGTAAATGATTCCCTCATAAGTTTTCCCATTGTATTTGCCATCAGACTTTCAACTCTATGTCTCCACTCTTTCATTGCCCTTTTATATATTTATATATGACCTGTCATGAATGACTTTGGTCCCAGTATATTGTATTTTTATATATATTAAAGTAAAACATAAAGGCCTGGATATTCAAACTATGCCAGGCTGTGGCACAAGCCTCGGCACAGTGCAACTTGGCTGAGCAGGGGCATTGACTGGGTGATATTCAACGGAGCTGTGCCATGACACAGCATCATTGAATATCGCACCCTGGCCACCTGCAGTGTGCCTGGCACAGTGCCACTGTGCCAGTGCAAGTGGCCAGAGTGGAGAAGGGGGATGCGCTAGCACAAGTTCCATTGTGCTATGTGCAGCAACCACGATATTCAAAAGTGCACATGCAAATGGAGCCATAATGTATGCAAGGTGCAAATGGGGTCATTTGCATGTCATTATGTCCCCATTTACATGCAGGTGTGCCGATCCCCCATGACTTGCACCTGGCGCCCTGCCAGGCAACAGCCGTTGGGGACCGATGCCCCCTGCACAGTGCAGCAATGTGCCCCACAGCCCGATTGCGGGCTTAAGTATGAATAAAATAAAGTCCAATATCCCTGGTGGTCCAGTGGACTGCTTGCAGTTTGATCAGTGGCTTAAGTATGAATATAATAAAGTCCAATATCCCTGGTGGTCCAGTGGACCACTTGCAGCCCGATCATAGGCATTTGTATAATAAAACTCCATCCAATATCCCTGGTGGTCCAGCAGACCCCCCTCTCCACCCATACTAGGCCCCACTGCCCCGTTTCCCGGTCAGCGGGCGGAGGCAGCCCCACCTGCCTCTGGAATGTGTAGTAGTATTATATGCCCATTGGCTCACGCTGTGGACCAATGGTGTACAGCCCTACCTATGGTGTCAATCAGCAGGGGTGGGGAGGCAGGTGGGTGGGAGCTGCCGCCCACTGACCGGGGGAGCGGTGGTGGGGCTCAGTGGGCGGGTGGGGAGGGGTTCTTCTGGACCACCAGGGATATTGGACATAGTTTTATTATATAAATGCCCGTGATTGGGATGACAGCAGTCCACTGGACCACCAGGGATATTGGACGTAGTTTTATTATACAAATGCCACGATCCGGGCTGACAGTGATTACTGGACCACCAGGGATTTTGAAGGCCATATTTGTACGTACACCCATGATCAGGCATGGGGGGCGCAGCCGGAGCTCGGGTGGCCACCCACAGGTGGCAGCTGCTGTGTTGCACCCTGCAATATGGCAACTGACCTGTGGGTGGCCAGCCATTGTTCCTTTTTTTTGGGGGATCAACTGTGTGTGATGTAAGTCGGGGTTGCGCATGCATGGACTCCGCACATCTGAATATCAGGATATGCAGAGTATGCATGGGCACCCCCCCCCACCTATGATGCATACATTACTGATGCATTCCGGCGCATCGAGATTTGTGCCAGGCACAATTTCCGTTTGAATATTGCGCCGTGGCGCATCAGTGGGTTGTGCATGGCGCAACTTTGTTGTGCCATGCACAACCCTTTTGAATATCTGGGCCTAAATATAAAATGGAATAACAAATATATACAAATAAGGACATTTTTGAGGGAGATTTTTAATTTTTTGTTCCTATAATATGATGTTCATTCCATTATGTAATATTTATGCACTATTGGCACTTTGTTCTTAAGTAAATCAATGTTTTGCACAGGCATTATTACTGTCACTTTAAATGTCTATTTATCAACTTAAATCATGTAGTTGATTTATGGTGCTGTATATATGGTAGAACCACTAGGGTATACTATCTTTGCATAAGCCTCTTGCCTGTGAAATGTCAGCGTGCTCTTTATTCCACACCTTGTGTGGTGTTTGTTTGTTTGCTGGTCTCCAAAAAAAAAAAAAAAAAAAAAAGTGTTTTTCATGACTCTAAAGTCGGTCGCACTGTTTTTTACATTTGAGTTATGCTGAGGAGAGTGCCGTGACTACTCTTGCTTTTTCTTTACTCATGTCACAGAGCACCCCTAGCCCTCTCTGTGCGGCTCTGTCTTTTCACATGTAATTGCACTGTGCAACACATGAGTGGGAAGCATGCAAAACACAAGAAATCAGACTTGTAGCTGCCAGCAACAGAATATTCTTCTAGCAAGTGCAGCGTTATCTTAACATTTTCCAGCAATTTTCTTACTGAAGGGAAGAAGTTGTGGTGACTCTGCAAATGAACTCCACTGCACTCAGAATGAATGTTGGTGATGATATATCTGCTGCAGCTAGTCCAAAGAGTACTGGATTCAGAAAAAGTTTGTTTGGCAAATTGATTCAGATCCATTTAAGGGACTGCTGTGATTGGGAATGGTTTCCCAATCAGAACAGGCACAGCATCGGAAGGGGAAGCAGGTAACATCTGGTCAGCTTTTTTCTCCTACGAGAGGACTGCAATAAAGGTGAGGCATCTTCACTGGCAAATTAAATCCACCAAAGCTTATTTAGAAGCAGAAAGAACACCTTGTGGGTTAAGAATATAGGAGGACCCAACATTTGGTTTAGACAATGAGGAATTCATCTTGGATTGGAGAAAGATATCAGAGGAGGCTACTAACAAATGGATGTATCTGATTCTGAGAAAGTCTAAACAGGACCAGGCACATCTGGACATTAAACTGAAAAATAAGGAGATAAAACTTCAAACATTTTTTAATGATAATAACCTTATAGTTTGTTTAAAGGACAATTGCAAGCAGAGTTGTCCTTTCAAGAGAAGAAAATTACTGCCACAAAAAGATGGAAGTTCACACGTGATGAGAACGACTATGTGAGGGGTCACATTTTTTTTTCTGGCCAAAGAATGATAAAAAAATAAATGGTACAATAAAAATAAAGAATAACAACATGCCTAAAGTGAGATTTGAGAAAAAAATCTGTTTTGAATCATATAGCATCCTCTGAAGAATTTCTACAACTAGTGCAGCCAGTGTTTCTGATACAAGTTATAATAGTGATTCCTCTGCATCCAGTGTTTTTTTAGAGAGGGAAATGGACTATCCACCCAAAAAGGGGAAAAGGAAGGGGAGAGGAGGTCAAACAACCCAAGGAAGTCAAGCAAAGAGGCGATATCAGCATCAGTAAAATCAATAAATTTGAACATTTCTGAGAGAATCTGTAACTCTACATTAACAATCTTTCTGACCACAATTTGAGCAAAATCGAGAAAACTGTTCTTAATAAGGAACTGTCCTTTGATCCAACAGTGGAAATAAACTTTTTTCAAACTACCATGGACATATCATGTTTGTGCAGGATTCTAAATCTCAGGTGCTTTTATAATAACTCGAAAATGGGAGGCACCTCTGCACCTGAAAATGTGAGTATTAGTGACAGTATTCCCAATATGGACACACATGATGGGGCTAATTTAACTATTATACCTACTCATGAAGTGTTAGAGGCATTAAGTGAAATATCTGCAAATAATGCTACTGCTAATGAAGGGTTTAGCACTGTACCTAGAAAGAAACCCAGTACTTTCTGCCCTCCTACAGTCCCACCTGTAACAGTTTTTTCAGAGAATGTATGAGTATGACTTAGAAATCTTAAAAGTTGATAATTTTTTACCCACTTTCTTTAATGTTACAGCTAAAGAGAGAGAAGCATTGAGAATCTTAAAAACAATAAAGGCATAATCATAAAATCAGCTGCTAAGGGGCAGTGTGGTCATTCAGAATACATATGACTACAATAGGGAGGCACAAAGCCAGTTAGCAAACAAGGACTTTTACTTGCCCATAGATAGGGACCCCACATTGGAAATGAATCATAAGATTGATAGATTTGTTAGATGGGCCAACAGTAAAAGGCTTATCAATTATAAAGAAAGGGATTTCTTTATTACAGAATTTCTTATTACAGCCCAATTTTCTACACTTCCCAAAATTCATAAAACCCTCAGCAATCCACCTGGTAGACCAATTATATTGGGTATCGGTATGGTGACTGAACCACTTGCAGACTATGTAGATGATTACATCAAGGATCTAGTCACAGTACTACCATCATATATGTCTGATCCAGGGGACATGTTAAACAAAATCAGTTACACCATTATTGAAAAAGATGACATTTTAGTTACAATGGATATTGAATCATTGTAATCCAACATCCCCCCTTGAGGGTGGCCTCAGGGCCTTGGGTTATTATTTGAATAAAAGGGATGTTAATACCAAATCAGACACTGAACTTCTAACTGAAATTATCCATTTTGTCCTGGAAGGTAATTATTTTTGTTTTGGGAAACAGTTTTACCTTCAAGAGAAGGGAACAGCCATCGGTGCTAATTTAGCACCCATTTATGAAAATCTTTACCTGGGACATTGGGAGGAGAGAGTAATCTGGAACAAACATGTCAATAAATATTGGCAGAACATTATCACTTGGAAACGCTTTATTAATGATGTCTTCATGGTGTGGCTGGGAAGCGAGGAAGAGTTGTCTGAATTTGTGTTTTACCTACATAGTACAAATACAAATTTAAAGGTTTACACATAGTACAGATAGAAAAGAGATTTGCTTCCTGGACTTGAAAATAATTACAAAGGAGGATGGCAGCATAGCAATGGCCATATACAGAAAACCCACAGACTGCAATACATTACTCCTTGCTAGCAGCTGTCACCCCCACTACGACATGGAGAACATACCAACAAGTCAGTTTATACTTATTAAATGGAACTGTAGTGATTCTGAAACTAAGCAGATAGAATTTTGGGACCTGACACAGAGATTTGTTAAGAGGGGTTACTCAGAGGCTTACATCAACAAAGCCAAAAGGGTTGCAGAGGATAGAACAAGATAGTCTCTCTTGACTAGAAAAAGTGAATATAATGAAAATGTTGTCAGTGAGACTTGGATTAACTTTGTCAGTACCTACTGTGTCAAATCTGGTAGAGTTAAAGATATGGACCCCAGTATTCAGAATGCGCTCGGCAATGATGCAAGTGGTGGAGCAGCACAACCAAGGTGCACTATAGCAAGTAATGGAGATAGTCAAAGGAGATGTGCCATGGTGCATCACCTCTGAATATAGCACAGAATGCGCAAGGTGCATATACAATGCATCGGCGCATCCTCCAGACAGGTAGAACTGAGAATGCTCCAGCGCAATTGCAGCTGCACTGGGCGCAACTCCAAGATATTCAGATCAGGACATGCAAATGAGCAATACTGTATACAAGGCATGAATGGTGCCATTTGCATGTCATTATGGCCCCAATTGCATGCGTTGCACAGGGTGGCTGGTGAAATGCAGCTGGCACCCTGCACGGCATGTGGTGTAGACAGAAGGGGTCCTGGGGCACTCCCACCCTGTAGCAGCAATCGCCGTAAAACACACATCCCAAACATCCCTGGTAGTCTAGTGGCACTCCCTCCCACCCATAGCCGTGCCACCCATACAATACAATGTACCAATCCTTGGTAGTCTGGCAGTACCCCTCACACTCCCCATAGCCCAATAACCTAGGCTATAATAATATATGAACCCTGCTGGTCCACTGGGACCCACCTCACCCCTCGATGTGGTGATCACCATAAGTGTACAAGTCTGTACAGCCCTGTTAGTCTAGTGGTCCCCCCACCCCAACCTTATCCCCAAGCACCGATCGTCCAGTATAGGTCCCCTACCTGGTGGTCCAGTGCCTCCTCACCCACACAGGCCTCCTGCCCAACCAGCACTCCCCCCATCATTGGCGGGCAGCTGCAACCCACCCACATACGGCCGGGCCGCCCACCGAATGACATCATACAGTATGAGCTGTAAGCCCATTGTGCCACACTGTGGACCAAAGGGCGTGTAGTGCATACTGTACATGTCACTCACAAATATGTGAATGAATGACCCTTCATTCACATATCTGTGTGTGACATGTATAGTATGCAATGCATGCCCATTGGTCACAGTGTGGACCAATGAGCTTACAGCTCATGCTGTACAATACTATTCAGTGGGCACTCTGGTGATATGCTGGTGGGTTGCAGCTGCCCACTGATGATGGAGGAGTGCTGGGTGGGCAGAGGACCTATGAGGGTGAGGGGGGCCACTGGACCACCAGGTAGGGGACTTAAGCTGGACGATTGGTGCTCAGGGGTAAGGTTGGGGTGGGGGGACCACTAGACTACCAGGGCTGTACAGACTTGAACATTTATGGGGATCACTGCATTGGGGGGTGAGGTGGGTCCCAATGGACTACCTGAGTTCATGTATTATTATAGCCTAAGAGATCGGCTATGGGGAGGGTGGGGGGTACCACTAGATTACCAAGGATTGGTACATTTTATTGCACAGGTGGCATGGCTACGGGTGGGAAGGGGTATCATGGGACCAACAGGGAATGGAATTATACATTTTGAGGGTGATCGGAGTTATGGTTGTGGAGGGAGATACCACTAGACCACCAGGGTACATATGGGTGCTTGTGGACAGTGTTTTGGGTGGGCAGGTGGACACCCACAGCTGGCAGCTGCTGTGTTGTGCCATGCAGTACAACAGCCCACCTGTGAGTGGCCAGCACTTGAGAGGTTTGTTTTTCAGGCTCAATTTTGTGCCCCAGTATGCAGTGTATCTGAGGGTTGTGCCAGCATATGCCCCGCACATCTCAGGCTGAATATCGGATGTGCTACATATGCATGGGCACACTCCCTTCAGATGTGCAGCATACATTACCACTGCACCCCAGTGCATCGGGACTTGCACTGCACAAGTCCTCCTTTTGAATAATGCACTGGGGCACATTACTGGGGTTGTGCTGGTGCAACTCGGTTGTGCCAAGTGCAACCCCTTTGAATATCTGGGTTTTAGTGTAAAAACATTGGCATAGACCCCTGTCTACAAGAAACAGCCAAACACCCCCCTAGGATGTCATATAGGAGGGCAAATAATCTAAGGGACATGTTAGTCCATTCAGCACACCAAGGGGAAGCAGAGAAGCCTAGGCACTGGTTACCCCCTACCCCCCCCATAAGGATGCAATAAATGTGGTCATTGCAAATATTACAAGGATGTTAAAGAATGTGACATATTTAAAAGTCCATCAAATGGCAAGATGTATAACATTCAGGAGCTTATATGCGATACATCCTTTGTAATTTATAAGTACTTGCTCATGAGGTTCCTACTATGTTGGTAAAACCAAAAGGAAATTTAAAGAAAGAGTGGGGGAGCATATGAGGGCAATTTTTAAAGATTTTGAATATGCTTGGGCAGTACACATGTCTAATACTGGCAATAAGATTGAACACGTTTTAAAATTTATCAGCATAGAACATGTCACTTTAGGCCAGAGAGGTGGTGACAGGGAGGGACTGCTAAGTAAATGAGAAATGTATTGGATTTACACACTTGAAGCACATAGAGGTAAAGGACTGAATGAGCAGACTAAAATCTGACCTTTCTTGAAAGATAGGAAATGAAATGACTTTTATGTCTTTCTTCTTTCCTTATAGGTGCCTACAGTGACGATACCAATAAAATCATGAGTACAAAGTGGAAATTTCACCTCTGTCTACCAGGCTTTCAACATATAGTATTCTATCCCCCAATATATACTGTTTCTGTAAGTAAGTATATACTGTAAGTACATATAGTGAGCTTCTGCTAAACATGATTGTTCCACATTTGCCCCTCGGCCTTAAGCAGTTTTCCTTCCTGATTGTCTGTGGTTTAACCCTATGTCTGCATCCCTTATAAGGGTAAGGCCCAAAGCTTTCCCCAAAATATCTTCACATTCATTTCCTTCCCCCATCCTTCTGTTTGTTGGGCGTTATGTGCATTTCATAGGTTTAGTAATTTACATGTTTCTCTTGTTTTTTACCTCCCCCCCCCCCGAGGTTTTGGTAAATGATTCCCTCATAAGTTTTCCCATTGTATTTGCCATAAAACTTTCAACTCTATGTCTCCACTCTTTCATTGCCCTTTGATATATTTATATATGCCCTGTCATGAAGGATGTTGGCCCAGTATATTGTACTTTGATATATATTAAAGTAAAAAAAGAAATATAAAATGGAATAACAAATATATAAAAATAAGGGCATTTGTGAGGGAGATTTTTTATTTTGTGTTCCCTTAGTATAATGTTCATTCCATTATGTACTATTTATGCACTATTTGCACTTTGTTCTTGCAGTAAGTAAATCAATGTTTTGCATAGGCATTATTACTGTCACTTTAAGTGTCTATCAACTTAAATTATGTGGTTGATTTATGGTGCTATATATATGGTAGAACCACTAGGGTGCATTATCTTTGAAAAAGCCTTTTACAGGTGAAACGTCAGAGTGCACTTTACTCCACACACTGAATGGTGTTTGTTTGTTTACTGGTCTCCAAAAATTAAAAAAACAAGTGTTTTTCAGGACTCTCAGGTTGGTCACACATTTTTTACATTTGTGTTGTGCTGAGGAGAGTGCTGTGACTGCTCTTGCTGATAATCCAACAGCTACAGAGAGTAAGACACAAAAGAATGAAAGATCCTAAGACGAACTGAGGACCCAACTGTGTGAGCAAGTCTCCTTGATGCAATATGTGCAAATCATAACCAAGCTGGACGATCTTGAAAATCACAGTTGCCACAATAATATCAGATTCATAGGTTTTCCAGAATAAAAGGAGTTGGGAAATGCATTGCCACAAGCCTTTAAGTTACTGGGAGACCCACACTTTGACATTGAGAGGGCCCACTGCTCATTAGCCCTGACTCCAAAAGCCGGTGAGTGCCCCCAGTCTGTCATAGCATGTTTCTTACATTTCCTGTTAAAAAAAAATACATACTCCAAAGAGCAAGAGAACTGGGGAATAGATTAGCAAGGTCACAAAAAATTATGCTTCCAGACTATTCTAAAGATTTGACATTGTGGAGACTGGCCTTCACACCGCCAGACATTCCTTACCATTACCCATAACTGGGTGCTCCAAAATATCCTTAGACCTGAAGCAGCTATGGATTACCTAGCACAACACTGTTTAATAGATAACCACCCCCACAACACCCTATCTGGGCGTGACTGAGGGACAGTCCTGATCCCTGCCCCAAAACATATTGATTCCAGGCAGGCTCTCACATCACCCGAATCAACTAGACCCCAGGAATCAGTACAAGGATATTGCTCCAGTAAACCACCACCTAAACAAAAGTGATACAGCTGGCAGTGGCACAGATCTTTTACTACTGTTGATCGAGCACACCAAACCATCTTGCTTTTGAGAAGTGCTAGCAGAAGCAATCTTACCAATGATCCAGATGCAGACTTGACACATTTTATGTCTGCTAATCAGTTTGCTCCAATGAAAGACTGTCTGGTCATCTCATCTCCTACATGAACCGTTGACCTCCCAGGGATTTTGCAGCCAAAAACTCCAGTTGCCATAGTGCTGCTCCCTGAAAAACACCTGCCTTAGACTGATGATCAGGTCTGACCATCAATAAACCTGCAGCTGATCCCTTCAGCCTGTCTTCCGATGGCATCCTTGGAACAACCTGCCAAAACACACTCTGATCCCACTCACTTGCTACAGACATCTCAGCCGACCTGAAGTTTATGTTATCCAGGGGTTGGAAACCTTTGTCTGTGCTTTCTTCAATGATCTCAGTTGGCATGTAAGTAATAATCTGTCTGTGGACTGGAGAGGTTCCGTGGTGATCTGTACTGCTTGAACTCTTTTTCTGACAGAGTGATTTACTTGTTTGCTCATTTAGTACAAGGCTTTTCATACCACAGCCCACACAATTGCTTTTGTTATTTAATCTTTTACTACTGTGCTACGGTGAACAGTATATTTTACCTCTGTTAGTAAATGTTTCAGTTCCTAGCCCTGCTCATGGGCACCAAAAATATTCATTTAATAATTAGGTACAGTCTAGTCTTTATGGACTCGGCGCACTCCTAGGTGTTTGGGGGTATGTCTTAATTAATTTAATGTAGAGTTTAACTGAAGCAGGTTTTCAGACCTGTTACCCACCCTCCCCCCTCCTTACACCTTGTCAAACCAGAGAGAAGGGACAATATGATCCACTGTACTGTTGTTATTTTTGCTCAGTATGGACACTAGCACACCTAAGCAATGCTGCATAGCACCAGTCCCTCATGTTTCAGGTTACAAAGCTGAAGCTGTAGCACAGATCATAATTGTCTTAACAGCAAGAATAAACAGCACTAGCAATTGATGCTATGAATTAGAGATGTGCAAAATATTATGATGCAAAATATTCTGCGAAATTCATAAATTTCGTGAAATATTTTGTGGGACGACAAATTTCAAGCACAATAAAAAAACAGCCCCCACCCTCCTCTGCAGCCCCCCCAAAAACATGTTCAGCCATGTAACTCCCATCCACCCCACTCTCTAACAATATCCCTCCCCTTCCCAGAATCCACTGCAATTTGTTATAATAAAGAATTATAATAAAAAAAAAATCCCTGACGGGTAACTGGCACAACCCGCCCACCTCCATGGCCAGCCGCACTGTTCTCTGGTTAATCTCATGTGTAATTTACTCCCTCCCCACCACTCCACCCTGGCAGCACTCTACCCCCCCACGTCAGCACCAGCAAATTTTGTTATAAAAAATAAATAAAATCTCCAATGGGCGACTGGCACAACCCTACCACCTTCATGGCCAACCACCCTCTTGTCTCTTTAACTTCATGCATAATATGCTCTCTCCCCTACCATCCCACACTGGCAGCACCCTACTCCCACTGTCCCCTCCCCAGCACCCAATTACCCTTCCAAAAATAATGGGAGCCCAGCGCCAGCACAACACTCCCTCCTCCATGGCTGAGCACCTTGTAATGAATGAAACTGCTGTGGGCTAACACAGTAAACCAGCAGATCACGTGGTCTGCTGGTTTTACTGTGCTAGCCCATAGCAGTTTCATTCATTACAAGGTGCTTGACTGTGGAGGAGGGAGAGTTGTGCCAGCAGTGGTCTCCAGTTATTTTTGGAAGGGTAAATAGGTGCTGGGAGGGGAGGCGGGTGGTAGTTAGGTGCTGCCAGTGTGGGGTAGGATGGGGAGGGAGCATATTATGCACAGTGGTTAAATTGAAATGTTCTTTGTGGAGGAACTCTCAAATCTACTGGTAA
Organism: Neoceratodus forsteri; assembly: GCA_016271365.2. Classification (NCBI taxonomy): domain Eukaryota; kingdom Metazoa; phylum Chordata; order Ceratodontiformes; family Ceratodontidae; genus Neoceratodus; species Neoceratodus forsteri. Next base: position 116,787,890 of record CM028136.1, on the reverse strand, counting down.
ATTTCTAGGTAGTGGGGCTAGCTGTCATTTCTAATTGGTGGAATTCTCCTATAATAATGAATGGTGGGGAGATGATAGAGGTGGTGCAACTGTCATACTGTTTTTAAGAGGTGATGGAGCTGAGTTCATGTGGGCTCCTGACCAATTTAACCTCCTGCCCTGTCCTGTACAGAGTTATGAGCTAATGAATATGGGTGATGGCGGAGGCAGGTTATGATAGGGTGGAAGCACTGACATTTTGGTTGAATATATTATTGTTTCTTTCCTTTTCCCTTTGAGCTTCAAACATCTGTAACCTCTGAAACAGATGCTGAATAAAAAGTGTGCTTATAATGTTGAGCATTGACTAATATTAGCAGCATATTTCAATATAATCAAAGGTAGGTAAGGCTGACAGGTAAAATGTAATAATAATAATAATATACTTTATTTTTAATGCACCTTTCAAATATCAAGGCACTGTAAAATTAAAACAATTAAAACAAATAAAAACAATACAGTAATCACCATTAAAACATACAGTAAAATCAAAGTCTGCAATCTTCATCACTGTATGCCTTTTTCCAAAGAAAGGTTTTTAAGGCCTGTTTAAATCTCTCCATGGTCATGCACTCCCTAATCCAATGGGGTAGAGAATTCCAGAGGGTGGGGCCATGAACATAAATGCCTGGGCCCCAGCAGATTTTAATGACACCCTTGGAATCTCCAGCAACCCCTCATTGGCCTAGCGGAGAGGTCGCTCATGGCTATAAGGAACCGGGAGCTCTTTCAGGTAGTCAGGGCCAAGTCCATGTAGGGCTTTATATGTCAGTAAACTGACTTTGAAGGTGATCCACCACTGAACTGGCAGCTACTTCAGTTCCCGTAGCACAGGCATGATATGAGATGATCTAGAAATCCCCATCAACAACCGGGCTGCAGAATTCTGCACCAGCTACAAGTGGCAGATATCAATCCCCAGTAGCCCAAAGTAAAGTGAGTTGCAATAATCCAGACGTGAGGTCACAAAGGCGTGGATCAATGTAGGAAGGTCATCAGACGGAACAACTTGCTTGATCCTAGTGATGTTTCTCAGATGATAGATAGATATGACAGCCGACACCTGCGCCCAAAGTATCAGCCCATCATCAAGTACCACCCCTAGGTCTTGTACCTGTTCAGACGTAGGAAGCTTGGAGTCCCCAAGGAATAATCCTAAGGGTTGACCTGCCCCCAACCTCCCTATCTGGCAACCTGGATCCACAACCATCACCTCTGTCTTCCCAGGGATCAACTTCAGCCAGCTGGACTTCATCCAGTCCTGGATTTCAATGAGGCAGTTGTTAAAATACAGAGAGTGTTCCTTCCTGGTTAGGCGCAAAAGACAGGTAGGGCTGGGTATCATCAGCATAACAATGGTTATACTAAATCATTCAACTGCCGGTACTCATTTAACTGTCGATGTGTTTCTTCTTTTAAAATCATGTCAAGTCTAGTTGTAACACCATTTGCAACATAACTATTTTAAGTACAGACTAACATCACAGAGGACTGCAATGGTTAAATAACACATTCTATTATAATTTATGTGTTGAGCTTTAATAGAAAACATACTAGTTAAATATTATTCTGTCATATGAAAAGCTGTGCATGCAATACCTCTGCATAAAAAAAGGTCAAGATCTAACTGGAAAAACTTCAGACCTATTATTCTTACATCTCCAGTCTGCAAAATTTTCAAAAGCTTGATCAAAGATGTCATCACCCCTGTACTTAACACCACTGACTCTGAGCAATATGGCTTTAAACAGGGAAGGATTTGTTTTACTAACCTAATTTATTTTTATGAACATATAAGCGCAAACCTTAATATTAACATCCCTTGTGATATAGTATTTATTGACTTTAGTAAGGCATTTGATATCATGCCTCATTGGGCCTTAATTGAAAAACTGTCCAGATTGGGTTTACACTTTACCATTATCAAGTGGATTGCTAACTGGCTAACTTCCCATATACAGAAAGTTGTGGTCAATGGCCAATAAGCTAGCTCAGGCGATGTTACAAGTGGTGTGCCTCAGGGTTCAGCTCTGGGCCCAGTTTTGTTTCAGTCATTCATATCAGATCTAACTATAAATACTGAATCCATTACTGATAAATATGCTGATGATGTAAAACTAGGTAACACTGCTCCAACACTGAGCAAGCCGATATTCTCCAAAAAGATTTAAAATATCATCACCAACTGGGTTAAAAAATGTGGGATGAAATTAAATGCAGACAAATGCAAAGCTTTGCATTTGGGTAAACACAACCCCCAATTTTCATATATGCTTGGTGGTTCACCATTACTTTCAAATACCAATGAAAACAACTTGGGAGTCATTATTTCAAATGATTTTGATAATTCAAACAAACTAATGATGCCATTAAAAAGTCTAATAGAGTTATCTGGTCAATTTATTGTAATATTCAATCCAAGAATGAAAAAGTTCTAATGCCACTGTTTAGATGTTATGCTAGGCCTCATTTAGAATATGCCTCTCAGCTTTGGTGCTGTTATTAAAAAAAAACCAAAAAAAACAATTGCCTTCAGCTTGAAGGGGTACAGTGAAAATTTACAAAAATAATTCATGGGTTCATAATTTGACAGACCCTGTTCTCTAAAACGAATCTCCCTTGAGACACGTAGACTTAGAGGGGATTTGCTGTTTATTTTTGACATCATTCATGACACATATTTAATGACTAAGTTGGGACTTAAATTAAAGGATACATCCCATAATACTAGAAGGCATCCATTACAATGTATAGGTTAACATTCCAATTATAAAAATAGAAAATATGTCTTTACATTAAGAGTGGTTAATCCCTGTAATAAACAAACAGTCAAAATAATTTATTAGTAAATCCAAAACTGAATTCAAAAAATGACTAGATAATTATTTATTAATAGGGTGTTCACTGCAATATTACAATTATTAATTGACAGGAGCACCTATGGGCATTGTTTGCCTTCCTGCTCCTTAAATGTCCTTAGTATGATCCTTAGTAAGTACCTGCAATTCCACGAGAAAGACTATTAGGAAAAGATAACAACGAATAGGCTTTTTTTAAAAAAAGTTGAAAAGAAAAATTACTTCATGGCATTCACCTCATCCACTCTATAGAATTTGTTCTGGTCAGGAAGTCTATTTCTCAAACTGCAACACTCGCTAAAGTGCTATTGTCACCCAGTATATCATGTCTCGTATGATTATACATTCTGATGAGGTGTTACTCTGCTATGTATGCATTTAAACTACAAATCATCGTTCCTGGAATAACAATTCTTAAGACAGCTGCTGCTGTCTGTTTTGCAAAACACAACGTTGTTCTGCTTGATCTATGAAAGACAATGCAAACTGCAAGGCTTTGAGAATCTTTATAGGAGAATGAATTGAAGCCCAGCTACACTCTCCTTCACTGTGGTGGGAACATATTCAGGGACTACCATCTAGTAGGTGAACCAGTCCTAGTGGTTAAATTGGAATGTTCTTTGTAGGAAACTTTTACATTTGCCATTAAATTTCTAGGTGGCGCAGCTAGATGTCATTTCTAATTGGTGGAACTCTCCTATAATAATCCATGGTGGGAGATGACGGAGGTGGTAGAAATGTGATACTATTTTTAAGAGGTGGAGGAGCCAAGTTCCTGTGGGCTCCTTCCCAATTTAACCCCTGATTATGCATGAGGTTAAACAGACAAGCGTGCAGCTGGCCGTGGAGGTGGGTGGGTTATGCTATTCGGCCATCAGGATTTTCTTTTTATTATAACAAATTGCCACTGGTTCTGAGGATGGGGATTGCTGCTAGAGGGTGGGGCAGACAGGGGTTATATGGCTGAACATGTTTTTTTTTTTAAGGGGGCTGCAGAGGAGGTTGGAGGCTTCTTATGAAATGTGAAATTGCACCCGTGGAATGGTGAAGTTTCACCCACGAGTGGGTGAAAGTTTGTCATTTCCGGAGGAAATTTCGCAGCTTCACACCTGGCAAAAAATTTCATGGAATGGCGGAATTTTGCAAAATGTTTCATGTAGCAAAATTGCCAATTTCACAGCAACTTCATTGACAAAATTTCATTTTGCAACATCTCTAGCCGTGATATAACAATTTCCACATGTGTATGTTGGTTCAATTGTGGCTGTTTAAACAGGTACAAGCTGCTTTCTTTTCTCCGCCCTCCACTTCTCTCCTTCCCTCTAACACTAACACTGAAATAGCCCCCATCCTTCCTTGCATTCCTATCTTGAAATCTTTATTCCTTTCTTATTAAGTTATCCCAGATTTTTCACATGCCTACACAGTGCTCTCATTTATAAATGTTTATCGTATAAGTGGGCTAGTAGAGGCATGGGAACTGTTTACTTGCAATGTTCCTGATATTATCACAACCAACTGTAAGAGAATAAAGGATTTCCTAGTGTGACAGTGGTGCAGGCAACCCAAAGATCCTCTCACCAGAGAATCCCCTTGATTGAGAAGTTCTCTGGTAGTGGGCACTACTTTACACTCGTGGCCACTCTGCACTAGCACAGAGCTGCCAGTGTTGTCTCTGCATGTATGGCCCTAACCTCTCTCCTTACTGCTCTCTACAGCAGAAACAGCAGCAACCCTAAACCACACAGCATGCTACTCTTGTACTCCCTCAAATCAAAATGCCACAAAGCTAGTTCACTGTGTTTATTGAACGCTTTCCCAAACTTTTCCCCAACGAACACCCTCTCAATTCATTTCTCCTTCCCCATCATACCTTCTCCCTCCCCTCCCCTCCCCACTTTTCTCTCCTTCCCTTTCATTGCAGCATTACGGCCTACACTTATCAATATCATCAGTTAATGACTGGTGCCTCAGTTTTATATACAAGACACAGCATGACTGAACTAACTTTAGCACCATCTGACAAATTTACTGATTGATGATTCACTTGCTCCTAGTATCTCTCATAACAATGCCCTAGACTACCTCCTCTCTCTCCCTATGAGGAAACAAATGGAGCTTCTCCAGTCATCCATCCCAAAACTAGGGACCGCTAGATAGGTCTATGCCAGTTCCTCCTAAGGAACCCATTAAATAGGGAAGTACAGGTGAATGGCCCATGTCCTTGGAGCACTTGCCTCCATAAGGATAGTCTTATTCTTTTCCTTTTGTTTTCTCTATCAAACAGTTAGAATCCATAGCATTATCACAGCTTGCTACTCTAGGTGGGTCCCAAGAGACCCCCTTTTATTGTTGGTTTCACAATCTAAACCCTGGTTAGAAGGCACCACTGAGGAGTTTTTTTGGATCAATGATACTGGAGACCCAGCATTGGCCATGCTGTGTGAGACTCAACCATAGCATACTCAGCTTGCCGTAGGAAAAACAGAAAACAAGAACTAGCAGACAAGGAGAAAGTATTGGCCCAAAATGAAGATCTTTACAAAACTCTGCCTCAAGCCAAGGTCAATTCCCCACAAAACCAGGAGATTCTAAATCTACATCAAGAATTAAACATTTTAAGTGCCAGGAAAACAGAACTGGCTATTTTTAGACTGAGACATAAATTCTACGAAGGGGGAGAAAAAGTTTGGCAAACTTCTTGATTAGCACCTTAAGAAATGACAATCTGAAAGATCCATTGCCCTTCCAACCACACATTAATGCCACCATGATGACATTTTATCAACGATTCATCAGTAACCACTCCAGATTGTAATAAACTGCTGTCCTTGGGATGGAAAGGATGAGAAGGGACTTGGCAAGGTTAGAGGAATGGTTAAATGTATGGCAGCTTAGATTCAATGCTAAGAAGTGCAAGGTAATGTACCTGGGAAACAAAAACTCAGGGGAAGAGTACACAATGGGGGGTGAGATACTAACAACAACAAAAATGGAAAGGGACCTGGGGGTAGTCATATCAGATGACCTAAAGGTGGGCAAGCAATGTGAGAGGGCAGCAAAGAGGGCTGGGGGGATACTGGGATGCATAGGGAGAGGCATCACCAGTAGAAAACAGGAAGTTATTATCCCTCTGTACAGACAGTTGGTGAGACCCCATCTGGAGTACTGCGTGCAGTTCTGGAGACCCAATCTCTGCAAAGACATAGACAGGATGGAGGCTGTCCAGAGGAGGGCAACTAAAATGGTGCAGGGTCTGCACCAGAAGACATATGAAGAGACTTAAGGAGCTGAATATGTAGCCTCGAGGAAAGGAGGGGGGCATGATAGAAACTTTCAAGTACATCAAGGGAATCAACAAAGTCCAAGAGGGTAGCATCTTTCAAAAGAGGTGTGCAGGAACAAGGGGCACAATTTGAAGATAGAAGGGGGGGTGGCTCAGAGGAAATTTAAGGAAGTATTTTTTCACAGAGAGGGTTGTGGATGCATGGAACGGCCTTCTGGAGGAGGTTGTGGAGTTAAAAACAGTGGTGGAATTCAAGCATGCATGGGACAGTCATAAGGTATTTCTAGGGGGTGGGGTAGGAAGAAGTAAGCTGCTGGTTTACTAGGATCTGCAGCTTATCCATTAGGTAGAGAAATGGGCAGACTGGGTGGGCCAAGCGGTCCTTATCTGCCATCAAAATCTATGTTTCTATGTTTCCTTTTTGTCTACACTTAACCTCCCTAAACTTGACCAAGCACTTGCGCATAAGCTAGAGCTTCCAATTACTAAGGAGGAGATTTTCACTGCAATTCACAACCTGATTCCTAAAAAAGCCCCTGTGGGAGATGACCTCCCAACAGAACTCTGTCAAATCTTAGCATCTCATATTTCCCTGATACTAGAATGGCTATATTCTGAATTGCATCATACTGGACTATTCCCCCTTCATGGCCACAGCAATGATCACAGTACTCCCAAAACCCAGGAAGGACCTGGAGCTTCCTGCTAGCTATTGCCCTGTCTCGCTGATCACAGTGGATAGCAAAATATATGCTAAAATACTTGCGACCAGACTAAAGAATCTCCTACTCTCCCTGATACACCCTGCTCAGGTGGGCTTTGTTAAGAAATGTTTTTAGTTTGGACCATATTCATACTTTAATTGATCTTATGCACTTAACCAAGAACACCCCCACTCCAACGTCTGCCATTGCTATTGGCTTCAAAAAGGCACTAGATTTTGTGGAGTGTAAATATCTCTGTGAGGTGCTCAAGTATTTAGGTTTCAGGACACCATTTCTAAAGGTAATAAGGACCATGTACTCTTCCCCTCAAGCTCAAATCCTCACTAGTAGTACTCTGTCCACTCCCTTTTCTTTAAAGAGGGGCACAAGACAAGGATGCCATCTCTCCCCCATTATTATTCATTCTTGCCATAGAATCACTGGCAGCTGTGATACATCAGCACCCGATCATAGAATGCATCCAAGCTGGTCATGACCAGTATAAAACCCTTTGTATGGGGTTAACCGTTCAGTCTTGACCAGCGAAGTCAATTTGTCTATCCATTCCCTGGTCCAGCTGCTAAATACCATTACATCTCTGTCAGGACTAAAGATTACTCAGAATAAAACCAAGGTTCTTTTGCTAAATACAGTAAGTCATGGTGCTGACTTTACTACCCTGAACATCTGCTGGACTCCAGATTCCATCACCTATGTAGGTATCAGAATCACTCCACAGATTAGCCATCTAGGTGACTTAAACATAAAGTCACTTCTAGATAAAAAATTAAACAGATTTCGATAGATGGCAGCCATTGCAATTATCACTGATCAGTAAAACAGAGGCCATAAAAATGACTACAGCTCCAAAACTATTTCACCTTATATCACATCTTCCAATTATAATTTACAGTGAGTGGTTTGCCCATATTGATAAGGTAATAGGACAGTTTTTCTGGCAAAGGAAACAACCACGGTAGAGTAAGAACAAATTACAATTACACTGGTGTAGAGGAGCGTTAGGTCTGTCATGGCTCAAGGGATATTATTGGGCATGTAAAGTAGCTCAAACCCTGAGATGATTCCCAGATCATTGACATATCTGTCCACTATGGGTGGATATTGAAACACATTTGTTAGGTAACCGGCCTCCCCATAACAGTCTGTTCAAAACAACCCAGGTTCCATGCAAGATCCCTCCCTCCATATTTGTATCCCACACAGCCTGGAACCAAGTGGGGAAATTATTAAAATTAGACATATCCACTCAAAGTACTCGATGCCCTGCTCACCCTCAATCACTCAAAGGGTATATGCCTCTCTGGTTTTTATGCCAAAATGCTTTACCTTTCGGCCCCAGCCATCGCCACCCCCCTAGTGTCCCATTACAACCTCTCCTTCTCAATCACAGCAATCCCCTCAGATTGGAAACATGCCACAGTCATCCTCCTCCCTAAAGGTGGTGAACCATCCTCCCCTGGTAATTTCTGCCCCTTCTTCCTCCTCCCCATTTTAGCCAGAATCCAGGAACATCTAGTCTTCTTGCAACTTTCCTCCTTCCTTGACTCCTCCTCCTCCTTTTTTACTCTCTACCAGTCAGATTTCAGGAAATCCCATTCCACTATCACTTCCCTCCTCAGACTCACTGATTCCATCCTTGCAGGCATGGACAAAGGCCACGTCACATCTGCCATTTTTGTTGACCTAGTTAAGGCATTTGATAGTGTCTCTCGTGCCCTTCTCCTATCGAAGCTCTCCCAAGCAGGGCTCTCCAGTGTGGCCATCAGCTGGTTCAAATCATACTTGGCAAACAGGTCCCAATCAGTCAGAATTAGTGCATCCATTTCTGTTTCCCTTTCTGTCACCATTAGTGTACCACAAGGCTCTGGTCTTTGCCCAATTCTATTCTTCATCTTCCTGAACGACCTGCCATCAGCCTGCCCACACATCCATACACATGTATGCTGCAACACAGTGATGTATACTTCAGGCCCTTCCCCTTGGAAGTGGCATTGCGACTCCAGCAAGACTTCAATAATGTTCAGCTCTGGTTCTGCTCTAATCAACTTACTCTCAATGCCAAGAAAACTGTCTCATTAACCTTTGGCATGAGGCAGAGACTATCCCATTTCCCTGCCATTCCTACCTTCAAAACCCTAGATGGGACTCCCTTAGAAGTTTGCACCTCCTTCAGATATCTTGAGGTCTGACAGGACCAGCACCTCGACTTTTCTGCACATATCAATGCTACCCACAACACACTGCACCCCAGACGGGGCACCTTATACCGCAACCATGGCTATATCCCTCTGCCAGCCCGCAAGGAAATTATGCAGAAAATTATCCTCCCTATTTTTGACTATGGGGACATAGTCTACAGTGCAACCCCTAAGTCTACCCTAGCTTGACTGGATCCTCTTTTCCATTCCTTCTGCCATTTTGCTCTGGACTGTACACCCTCCACCCACCACTGTGACTCTACCAGTTCTTTAACCTCCCGTCACTCTTTGATAGGTGCCAGCCCCACTGTAATAGACTAACAACCAAATTCTGGGCCAAGTTATTGCTCCCCTACCTCACTTCTACCCTAACTGCTTAAACACTCACTGCATACTCACTCAGGAACTTTGACTCCCAGATCCTCCAAGGACCTTACATGGTGACCTTTGCCGGACAACTGGCCTTTAGAGTTTGCATGCCTATGCTATGGAACTCCCTGCCAGCAGACATTCGGCACACTCCGTCCTCACAGAAACTCAACTCCCTCCTCAAAGGGCACTTCTCCACCAACTGCTCATGCAGCATAAGCTCACACTAGACAAGGGCCTAGCTCTCCAACCAGCTCCAGGTATGGTTACTCCTATGTTTTATCTCTGACCCTGTTAGTTTTCACTTGTACTTTCTGCCATATTGATACCTTATTAACTCTGATGTTCTGTTGTTGCTTGCCAAGTACATACTGTATGCATACCTGTATATATTTATGTATATAGCCTGTCACATTTCTGTATTATGTATGTGATAATGTATCCTCCTGTCCTCGACACCCCCAGAACACATCTGGAATCAAGTGGTAGTCTGTGTAGTATGCCTTTCCTGGTAAAACTTTTAAATAAATAAATAAATATCCCACCCAGCCTTCACCCCCATCTGGGGAACAAAAACAATCCAAGTAAGAGGGAGACCCTGGAATTGATCAGTCTGGAAACACAAACACATTTTTACCATTTCAGAAATCCTACTCCCCAACTCCAATGTACTTGTTTCATTTCAAAGCTTCCAATCCAGATTTGGTTTACTAAAGTCAGAATTCTGGAGGTATCTTCAGTTAAGAAGTGCACTTACACCACTCTTGAAACTATTAAAAACTGCATCAGTTAATGTATCTTTGCACCCACTAACTGCATGGATTACTCAATGTAATGAACTAGTCAGTCACACTTACTCCACTATTAGAGACTCTGTACCAGATCAATCTACTCGAGTCAGGTAGTACTGGGAGAACATTCTTCATTTATACTTAGAGAATGCAGACTAGTCTGTCTGCTGGAAACCCACCTGAGTCCCAGCCAAGAATACAAGCAGTACACTCATACAGAACAAAATCCTTTATTCCTGGCACCCTACCCCTACAGTCTTACAAATGGTACACCTAATCCCCAACAATGAGTGCAGGAGGTGTTCCCAACCAAATGATGATCTCTAACATACATTGTGGGCATTCCCTGAAATCCACCTATATTAGCAACAAATTTGAAGCACCCTGCACAATAGTCTCCAAACATCTCTTCCTAATGTGCCTGATCTATTCTTATTGGGAGCACCACACTGGACTCCCCATCTTTGTAAGTATTAATATAATTTAGTGATCCTTGCTGTGTATGGCAATTTCATCCCTGGACATAATGTCGCAGTCAAAAATACTCTGACATTATGCCCTGAGGACAAAAAGAAACAAGTCAAAATGTAGCCTGTCAAAATTAGTTGTGGTCTAGAAGTAGCCACATATTTTGACTGCCGGGCAAATTGCCGAGGTTAGCATACTATGCATTAAGGTTCCGCTGTACTGCATCCCTAAAGATCAAGAGATGAGATTGTGCACAAGATTGCAATAACTCTGGGATGCATTAGAGGTAGATTTACTTGCACACAGATGGGGGTTTTGAGATTCAAACTTGGCCCTATTTGGGTACCAGTGACATGGAGGGATGCAAGGTACAGGGCAGTGCAGGATAGATTTATGGTGCTGGGGAAGGGGCTTCGGTGAGGGTCCTTCTCATAAGTGCTAATTCAGGCAAGGAAAGAAAGGATTAAAGATTTTTAACAGGTGGTTACATCCACCTTGAGCTATACATGTTGTTTGTCCCTGGTCCTCGAGCTACTGTATACATGCGGCTTGTCCCCAGTCAGTCATTCTGTATCTACTCCTGTACACAGTAAAACAAGATCTCTTGCATAGGGCTTAGCAACAAAAAACAGTTAAATATAAAGCCTGAACCTTCTATTTTGACTAAGACTGCCAGCCAGCACTGCTGCAGTGTCAAAGAGCCTACATTTCCCTCTTAAAGATTCCACACCACAACAACTTGAAACAACTGCAAGCTGAATTTCCTTATGGGCAGCCCCAGGCCTTCTACCCTCCACAGCACAAAGAAAGTCCACCTCCTTGGACACAAAATAAGAAAGACAACTTGAGGTGTTGATCCCAGGGGACTTAAATGTGCCAGAAGCATTGGAGTGTCCCGAGGGTCTGCAGCAGAAGAAATCAGATCCTCCTACATAAAGAGTTATCTTCAAGGCCACTGTTTTTTGGTTTTTACTGGAAAATCCGGTAAAATTCCGGAATTTGGGCTGCCTGAATACTGGTAAAAATAAAGATTTCATGGAATCTGCCATTTTACATCAGATCAATAAATCAACAAAACTTGTGTTTTTCTTTTAATTCCTTCCTGTACTATTTTCAGTTTGCTTTATTTAATGCTCTGTATAGTAAGCCTTCTTTAATTCTGATCATTTATGCACATACTAAAAGAATGTTAACAGAATCCCAGTAAAATCCAGAAATTAGAGTAGAAATCACCGGTGCAATTCCGGAATCTGAAGTCTTGAAATGGAATTTCATTATTTTAATCACCGTAAATCAGTGGCCTTGGTTATCTTCTATCATTGACACAAAGTCGTGAGAGGGTCATGCAGTCACTGGTCTTTGGTCATGGAAGCTACATTTGTTCCGTGACCATTTCTACCAGTGACCGCATTTAATTTTAGCATTTTGTCCGGCGTGTTTTCTCCTCAGCAATTATCACTGTGATTTTCCATTCATATGCCATCCTTGACAATAGAGAGGCAAAATGCCTGATCTTCGCAAATGGCATACTACGGAGATCCCATCCTTATAGGAATTTCAGAACTGTATGATACAGTTGGCTCATTTCAAAAGACTCTCACATTGGGCCTCAAATCCATTAGGAAAATCTGACAAAACATGGCCCACTTTTCACCAGCACCATAAAAAAATGCATATTCAAATTTGCCATTAACTATCATCCTATCATCCTCTGATAGAATAGGCATCGGCTAACAGATGATCAATTTGCCATATATTACAACTGCTACTTGGGCTTTCCTCATCTCCTAGAATCTTCTTCCCCGCCTGCTAGACCTGCTCTGGAGAAGAACCTGAGACCAAAATAGGTTTCTCCTCATATTTAGAAAGCTCAACTCCAACTTGGATAGTTAGAGAGACCATGCAATCCTCTTATTGTCTTCTCTCTTTTTTGTTAGTGTAAAAAGTTTGTTCACTAAATATTTCCTTAAACAGTGCACATGAACAACAGCTTATTATCTTCTAAAATAATACTGGTTTAAAATCCATGGTAGTATATGAGGGTGAGTTTCAAGGCCTCCTTCCATGGATATTTCAGGGCTTTTGTGTATACCGTACATGTATATGTCCCTTATGTATCAGAAAATTATATGGTATCTTGAGATATTGAAGCAATGATTGTTATCTCCTTTTATGTTTTATCCTGAGTCACTTAACTGCAGTGTGCAACCTCAGATGAAGTACTGATCTAAGCAAAAACCACCCTTAATTGCTGTATGTATGATGCTACAAAGTGAAAATAAAGAAAAAATATCTCCAAAAAAAGATTGGATCCTCCTAATTACAGCATCAGCTAGAATTAGAGAAATCCTAGATTCCTGGCAGGGGACAGTCCTCAAGCAACTATTCAGTGGACCCACTTGTTATGAGGCAATTCTAGACCTGGTTATCAATAGCAGGGACAGTGCTCCAGTTGTCAAGTTGGGATGCCACCTGGGAACCAGTGATCGATTACAGTGTGGCTCAACATAAGGATGGCTGTGGAATCAAAGCACACAAGAGTGAGGGTTCTGGACTTAAAAAGACAGATTTTATAAAGATGGATGAATGCCTCAGGGATGCCTTGGCAGGGGATATGACATTAGGGGGTGAGGATTAGTGGGACAAAGTAAAGGTGTGCATAGGGAAGGCAACAAACTTCTGTGTCATGCTAGTGAGCAAAAGCAAGAGGAAGAGAGACCACTATGATTCTTGAAACAGGTTGCAGAAAAGTAAAGGCTAAAAGGGTTGTATTCTGAAGGTACAAGAGGACCAAGAGGGAGGAGGATAGGAAGGTGTATAAGGGGACACAGAAGGAAGCAGGGAAAGCAGTAATGAGTGCAAAGGCAGAAACTGAAGAAATAATAGCTCAGGCAGTATCAAAAGGGACAAGACTTTTTTTTAGGTAAGTAAGCTAAACAAAGGAGACAAAAGGAGGACTGTAAAGTTAAAAAGGAAGGACATTGACTGTACAGAGGAGAAAAAGGGAAATGCAGATATCTTGAACACATACTTCTGCTTTCTATTCACACTGAAGGGGGAAGGGGAGAAACAGCAAAAAAGCAACAGGAGCTTTTAAGGGAAAGAAGTGGACACTAGACCTTTTTCTGAGGACAGATTCCTGAAAGCTCTCATTAATGTGAAAGTGGACAAAGCTATGGGGCCATACAGGATGCATTCAAGGGTGTTGAGGGAGCTCAGGGAGGTACTGGCTGCACCTCTGACAGTCCTATTTAACAGATCACTGAAGACTGGAGAGGTCCTGGAGAAATGGAGGAGGAAAGATGTAGTCCCACTTCACAGAAGTGGTAGTAGGAAAGACGCTGGCAATTATAATTCTGTAAACCTTACATCAGTGTTGGAAAAATGTATACAAACATACGAATGTGCAAGCATAAACAGATCACCAGGTCTATTTAAAGCAGCAGTGCAACGAAAATGGGTTAAAATTTGACCCCACCTTTTTTGCTTCCTAATTGATGCCAGAGGTCTTCCAGTTTATTTTGGTGGTAGAATTTTCAGTTTTCCTTATCATTTAAGAATTTTATGAATGTTTCAAAGTAATTATTTCTCAAGAAAAAAAGATGGCTGCCTAATTTTTGCATAGAAATAATATTGAGGACCTGAGGAGGGTAGGAGTCAAGACAAAAATGCAACTGTACAGTACACAGCATAGGAAACATCCAGAAAACCCAAATCAACAGTTCTGCCAATATTTTTCATAACCAAAGCAGAAAACTAGCTTTTTAGAATAACTTTTTTTCATTGCACTGCTGCTTTAAATCTGCTCGAGTGTGCAGCCAGCACCCCTAGTTTGCAACTGCCCCATCCCCCTCCCCTTTGTCATCTCACTGCTGCCCCCCACCTTCCCCATACTCACTATACCCTGTTCCCTATCCCATGCCCTTTTAAAGCTGCTCAGATATTTACATGATACAACCCATTCTGGTAGTGTGTTCCACTTTGCTACCACCCTCTCCATGAAATATTGTGTTCTCATTTCCTTCCTAAATCTTCTCCCCTCTATTCTTAGCCCATGCCCCCCTGGTGTTCCTCCTCCTCCTTAGCGTAAAGACTGCATCTGCCCCATCCTTATTGATTACCCTCAGATACTTGAATGTCTGTATCATGTCCCCCTGTCCCTTCTGTCCTCCAGGGTGTACATATTCAGGTCTCCCAGCCTGCTCTCATAGTCCCTCCCATCCATTCCACTTATAATCTTTGTTGCCTTCCTCTGCACCCCCCTCCAGTAGCCTGATAGCTTGGCAGAAGACACCAGGAGAAAGGACTGCTGTGTGACTGAACTTCTCTGCTGGGACTAAAATAGAAGAACTTTTGTATTTGGACCTTTAATTTAGGGTAAAAAAACTAACATACAAAACAAAAAAAAAGTGTGTGTTTGGGTTAACTGAACTGAATGGGTAACTGAAAAGTCATCTAGGTGTAAATCTCAGGTGACTGAAAAGACTTAACTGTTGTGAGGTTTAAATTACTTGTAGAAAGATCTGGTAAGTAGGGGGAGAAGATTAGCTAGAAGGAAGCTACATTTAAAGACTGCCTTAGAAATATTCTGCTAATAGCTTGGCAGAAGACACCAGGAGAAAGGACTGCTGTGTGACTGAACTTCTCTATTGGGACTATATTGCCCTCCTTCCCTCCACCCAAAGCTAGTTCTATTTTTATAGGCACAGGATTTGACTGACAACAGGAACTTCCTGTTTAGGGGCAGGAAGTGAGTGATCACAGAACCACCAAGGAACCACCATCCTAGAAGGGCAAGAGTAGCTCTCTGGCCCCCTCTAGCTGCTGGAGGTCTGCCTCTGAACAAGTAAGTGGTCTACTAAGAAATATAGGATATCTTGTCTCAGAACAGGACAATCAGGAGATTAAAGGGCACACAGGCAGAAAGTAAGGAGAGAGAGAGAGAGAGAGAGAAAAAACAGAGGAAAGAGTAAGGATTGCAAACAGTTAAGGGGACAGAAATAAGACATGATTGGAGTGGTGCAGTGCAGTGGCTGTGGAGCAGCAGTCTTCCGGGAGATGTTCTGGAGGATGCGGTGTTGTCCCATCTGCAGGCACCTCTCTGGGCTGAGGGAGGATGTTGCTCATCTCCAGACTGAGTTGGCCAGGATTTGTGGGACCTCCTCTTCCATCCAGGGACCACCAGTGCCACTGCCGTTGCCTCAGAGGTTGCCAAGAAAGAGGAGCGGTTGGACCACAGTGGGCTCAGGGAGGGTGAGGGTGGTGGAACAGAGGAACATCCCTCCAGTTGTACCTCTCCACAATTCCTATGCCATTCTGGCAAAGTGTGGTTCCTCTATGGAGGCACCTACAGTGGAGACCAAGGAGGATGCTGGGAACCTCCACAAAGGAGACCCACAGGAGGGTGGCAGGGGACCCTGCAGGGGAAGGAAACAACTCCTGGTGGGGGACTCCATTGTTAGGAAGGTAGAACTGGGCAAGGAAGGGGAGAGGGAGGTAAGGTGCCTGCCTGGCGCCATGGCTTGGAGGGACAGGGAGCGAATCCTCAGGATTGCCAGAGCAGCTGCACAGGGGAGGGAGCTGGATGTCATTGTCCACTTAGGGACAAATGACCTGGCTAAGAAAGGGATTAGAGAAGTGCAGGAAGAGTTTGTGGAATTGGGGAGGGGCCTTAGTCAAGTAGCATGCACGGTAACCTTCTCGGAGGTGCTACCCATCTATGGCATAGGAGAGGCTAGGGTGTTCTGTACCATGGGATTCAATCAGTGGTTGAAAAACTGGTGTGGATCTCAGGGATTTGGCTTCATTGGGGACTGGGGGTCCACCTGGAGTGATGCAAGCCTATACTGGCATGATGGTCTGCATCTGTCCGGGAGGGGAACCAGGATCCTAGGTGATAGGTTTAAATGCTTCATTGGCAAGCTTTTAAACTAGCCAAGGGGGGAGGCACTGGAAAGGAGCAGGAAAATCCTAGCCCCCAAAACAATCATGGTAGTAAGTGTGGCAAACACCAACATGGAGGTGTCGATAGGGAGAAGGGCAGGGGTAAATGGAGAAAGTGACAAAGACAAGAAGGACAGGGATGGGGCAAAAGGGGGTAAGGCCATCAGGAAATGGAGGGTAATGAGAACCAATGCCCATAGTCTGGGCAACAAGCTCCCTGAGCTGGTGGCCTTAATGGAAGAGGGATGCCTGGATATCGTAGCAGTCACAGAAACATGGTACACAGAGAACCATGACTGGGATGTTAACATACCAGGGTACATAACCTACAGGAGAGACAGGCAGGGGAGAACAGGGGAGGAGTAGCTCTCTATGTAAAGGAAGGGATAAAAGCAACTGAACAAAGAGTAAACAGGGAGGAGAGGAGGCACTGTGGGTCACCTTGGAGACTGGAAAGGCACCACAATCCGCACAGGGTTGTGTACAGACCCCCATGTCAGGGGAAGAAATGGACAAGGATATGATGGAAGGCATTCTTAGAATGGCAGAGAAAGGAGATACTGTTGATGGGAGACATGAATATGCCAGATGTTAACTGGAGCACATTTGCTGCAGCCACATCCAAGAGCAGGGCCATTCTTGACGCCCTACAGGTGGCAGGCATTAGACAGCTAGTTTGGAACCCACTTGTGAGGGCAATCTTAGACCTCGTGCTCTCAAGCGGGGCAGTGAGAGGATCTCAGATCCAGAAGTGGGTTGCCATCTGGGGACAAGTGACCATCAAACAGTGTGGTTCACGTTAAACTCAGCTACAGAGTCAAGCCATACAAAAGTGTGGGTACTGGACTTTAGGAGGGCTGACTTTGGCAAGATGGGAGAGTGCCTCAGAAAAGCACTAGCAAACAGGCTAGAAGGAGGTGTGGAGCAACAAAAGGAATTATCAAAACTGCCATCGCAGAAACAACAAGCCTTTGTGTGAAGCAAATAAACAAATCAAAACGAAGAAAAAGCCACTATGGTTCTCAAGAGGTGGCTGTGAAAGTCAGGAAGAAAGATAGCATTCGGGAAGTATAAGGAAACACAGAAGGAGCAGGACAGAGAGCTGTACCAGTTAAGGCAGAAAGAAGCAGGGAAGGAAGTCAGAATAGCAAAAGCCCAAACTGAGGAAAAGATAGCCAACTCAGTTAAGAAGGGGGATAAAACCTTTTATAGGTACATCAGCGAGCGTAGAAAGACAAAGGGAGGGATAGTGAGGCTGAATAGAATGAACGGTGGGTGGGCAGAAGGGGACAGTGAAAAAGCAGGAATACTGAACGAATATTTCTGCTCAGTATTCACAAAAGAGGAGGGGGAAGTGCCTAATCCAATTAAAAGAAGCACTCTTGATAGCGGGGTCGATCCCAGTCCTTTCACAGAAGAAAGGGTTCTGCAAGAACTAAAACTGAAGGTGGACAAAGCAATGGGTCCTGAAGGAATTCACCCAGAATTCTAAAAGAATTAAGGAAGGAACTAGTGAAACCACTGGCTACTCTTTTAATAAATCATGGGAGGATGGTGTGGTACCGAGGACTGGAGGAAGGCGGATGTGATTCCCTGCACAAAGTGGGACCAAGACAGAGGCAGGAAACTACAGACCTGTCAGTCTGACCTCTGTGGTAGGGAAAGTGATGGAGTCACTTCTGAAGGAAAGAATAGTTGAGTACCTAGAGGTCAGTGGAGCACAGGATCCAAGGCAGCATGGGTTCACAGCTGGAAGGTCATGTCAGACGAGATCTAATAGATTTCTTTGACTGGGTGACCAAAGTAGTAGACCAGGGAGGGCTGTGGACATGGCCTACCTAGACTTTAGCAAGGCATTTGACACAGTCCACACAAAGATTATTAGTTAAATTAACCAGCCTGGGAGTGGGTCCCAGGGTGGTAGCCTGGATAAAACATTGGCTGGACAACAGGACACAGAAGGTAATTGTAAATGGAGTCCACTCTGAAGAAAGGGCGGTTACTAGTGGGGTACTGCAGGGTTCAGTATTGGGTCCAGTCCTTTTTAATGTCTTCATCAGTGGCATTGCAGAGGGACTTGAAGGAGAAGTATGCCTTTTTGCAGATGACACAAAGATCTGCAACAGGGTTGATACACAAGGAGGCATAGAAAGGATGAAAAGGGAGTTGGCAAGGTTGGAGGAATGGTCAGACGTATGGCAGCTAGGATTCAATGCAAAAAAGTGCAAAATAATGCACCTGGGAAACAAGAACCCAGGGGAAGAATACGCAATGGGTGGGTAGGTAGTAACAACAACAAAACAGGAAAGGGACCTGGGGGTAATCATATCAGATGGCCTTAAGGTTAGCAAGCAATGTGAGAAGGCAGTAGGGAGGGCCGGGGGTATACTGAGATGTATAGGGAGAGGCATCAGCAGCAGAAAACAGGAAGTTGTTATCCCTCTGTACAGACAGTTGGTGAGACCCCATCTGGAATACTGTGTCCAGTTCTGGAGACCCCATCTCCGCAAGGACATAGACAGGATAGAGGCAGTCCAGAGGAGGGCAACTAAAATGGTGCAGGGTCTGCAAGAGAAGCCGTATGAGGAGAGACTAAAGGAGCTTAATATGTATACCCTTGAGGAAAGAAGGGAGAGGAGGACATGATAGAAACTTTCAAGTACCTCAAGGAATCAACAAAGTCCAAGAGGTAGCATCTTTCAGAAAAGAGACTTGCAAGAACAAGGGACACAATTTAAAGATAGAAGGAGAGCGGTTCAGGGGCAATGTGAGGAAGTATTATTTCACAGAGAGGGAAGTGGATGCATGGAACAGCCTTCCTGAGGAAGTTGTGGGGTCTAAAACTGTGGGAGAATTCAACAATGCATGGGACAGACATAAGGCAATTCTTGTGGGGGGCAGGAAGTTATAGGCTGTTGCTTAACTAGGATCTGCGGCCTATCCTGTAGGTAGGGAAATAGGCAGACTAGATGGGCCTAGCGGTCCTTATCTGCCATCAAAGTCTATGTTTCTATGTTTCTATGATATCACACTTCAGGTATGGCCTCCAAAACTGCACACAATATTGCAAGTGCGGCCTTACCAGTGACCTGTAGATGGGCAAGATCACCTCTCTTCACCTGGATGAAAATCCCCTTGCTATGCATCCCAGCATTTTGTTCACTTTTGCAACCACTCTCCTACACTGGGAAGAGTTGTTCATGGTCTCTGTTACCATTACCCCTAGGTCCTTCTCCTCCTCAGTGATCCCCAGCTTAACCCACCCCCCAGCCATATTTTCTCCTTGGGTTCTTTGCCCCAAAGTGCATAATCTTACACTTCTTTGCATTGAACCCCAGTTGCCAACTCTATGACCACTCCTCTAGCTTGCTTAGGTCCCCCTGCAGCTGCTTCCATCTTTCCCCTCCATCCACCACTGCTCCCATTTTGGTGTCGTCTGCAAACAGACTTACCTTGCTCACCACCCGGAGCATAAAGTCTGATATGAAGAGCCCAAGTAATACTGGTCCCAACACAGAGCCCTGTGGCAACTGCTCATCACTGGCCTCAGAGCTGAGCACTCCCCTCCCACCACCACCTGTTGCAGCCTCCCACTCAGCCAGCTTGTAATCCACTTCTTCATTTGTGCCCCTACACCAGTTAGCTTCCTCCCAAGCCACCCATGAGGCACCAAATCAAAGGCCTCGATGAAGTCCAAGTAAAGAACATCCACTGCATTACCCTTATCCAACTCACCTGTCACCCAGTCATAATATTGTATCAGGCTGGTTTGACAAGACATCCCTAAAATGAACGTATGCTGCCTCACACCCTGGAGGATGTTGTCCTAAAGGTACGATACCAGTCTTTCCTTTAGTATCATTTCCAAGAGTTTTCACACTATGGAGGTGAGACTTACAGGAAACAATGGAAACAATGCAAAAGGAATGGATTGCAGCATATGTTTAATCCAGCGGGTTGCAAGATACAAGACAGTATGGATTCATAAGGGAGAGGTCATGCCAAACAAATCTGATAGATTTCTTTGATTGAATGACTAAGGAATTAGAACAGGGAGGAGCAGTGGACATGGCCTACCTGGAGTTCAGTAAGGCTTTCAATACTGTTCCACATGGGAGACTAGTAAGCAACCTGGATAGCTTGGGAGTGGGTTTTAATCTGGGAAAGAAATTGGTTAGGGAACATGAGACAGAGATCAGTGGTAAATGGAGTTTGCTCCAAGGAAGGGAGGGTGACCAGCAGGATATCTCAGGGTTTGGTGCTGGGACCAGTCCTCTTTAATGTTTTTATAAGTGATATAGCAGAGGAGCTCTAAGGGAAGGGTTTGCCTCTTTGAGAAGGACACCAACATCAGCAGCAGTAAGACAATAAGGGGCAGAGTGGAATGGATAAACAGACATCTGAGAAAACCAGAGGAATGTTCAAGGGTATATCAGCTGGGTTTTAATGCATAAAAATGCAAAATAATACACTTGGGGCACAGAAACCCAGGGGCAGAATACATAATGGGTGGAGTGTTATTGACAATGGCCAAGCAGGAAAGAAACCTGGAGATAATCATATGGGATGAACTAAAGGTAGCCAGTCAGTGTGACAAGGCACTCAGGAGGGCTAGTGGGATGCAGAAAGAGGGAGGTAGTGTTACCTTTGTATAGACTGGTAGGAAGACCCTACCTTGAGTACTGCGTCCAGTTCTGGAGACCACATCTCAGGAAGGGCATAGACAGAGTGGAGGTGGTCCAGGGGAAGGCAACTAAAATGGAAAGCCTTTATGAGGAGAGGCTAAAGACCTCAATATGTACACCCTAGAAAAGAGGAGGGAGAAGGGGAATATGATAGAGACCTTTAAATATCTCATGGGGGTAAAAAAGATGCTGTACAGGAGGGGACTATTTTTCTGAAGATAAGGTGTTCTAGAATAAGGGGACTTGCTCTGAAGTTGGAAGAGCTTAGATTCAGGAGAGATGTGAGGAAGTACTTCTTCACAGAAAAAGTGGTGGATTCCAGGAACAGGGTAGCCCATGAAGAGGGCACATGGGGAAGGGCGCCGTCCATAACGGCAATTCATTCCCTGCTGAATCTCTCATGGGGATGGGAGGGTAGGGTGACCAGATGGGGAAGTGGGCAAAATGGGTGACAGGATGTCGGTATATGTCCGCATGTGGGGGGGAAGTGAGGATGGTCTGGGAGGGGGCAGAGAAGCTGTAGGGGGTGGTACTGTGGGTTGCTGAGCTGTGTCATGGTGTCAGGTGTTGGCCTGTTGTTGGGGTGGGTGAGGTACCAGGTTCGGGTCCAGGCGCTGGTGCGATTTTATTGTGCCTGGCCTGAACCTTTAATTTTACATGTTTTCACCCCCCAACATGCACCCCCCTGGAGTTGAGAATCCTTTAGTAGGTGGGAGCAGTGGGTGAAGCCACCCCCGTGGGGGTGTGGGGGGGGCACAGCCCCACCACAGAAAGCATTGAAATGTATGTCCCTGGCATTGTTGTCCTGTGCACCAGGGTGTCAGAGTGCCAAAAATGTTTTCAGCACTCTGACTGCATGATACCGGCGACTGCCTTTAGGCTTCGCCGTTATCCTACATTTCTAGGAACAACCTTCCAGTGGAAGTGTTGGGGTAAAATGCCTGGGATATGCACAATAGAATTGTGATAGTAAGGACGCAGGTGGGGGAGAAAAACCTATAGATCAAGTAGGTTCTGCAGCAAAAATGAAGGTAGCAAAATGGGCAGATTGGCTGTGCCAAGGAGCCCTTATCTGCTGCCAGATTCTTTTTTTATTTATTTTAATCTTTAATTGTTTTCCAGGGCACAGAAAATACACAGGCCACAAACTGAGCAATGAATAAATAATAATAGTACAACATATACATAAACAGAATAAAAATGCTTGGGAAAGTATTCCAATCCAAATGATACAGGAACTCAAAAAAGAGGTAATGTTATCTTATAGTCAGTCACTGAGTTAATTCATAAGACTCTAACAGCAGGTAGTAACTTACTGTATGCTATTAGTAGATAGAGACCTGCAAGTACCTTTGTCCATCTGAAGGTTTAAGCAGTCCACAATGATCTCCTGAAGAGTAATAATATTTGATTACCTTCAATAAAAGCATTGTTAATGTATTACGGCAAAAGCCTCTTATTCTTATCAAGTTTAACGTAGACATACTGCTTATGGTGTCTATATTACGGCTTATTCTCACCAGTGAAAACAAAATGAATATAGCAATAAAAATAAAAAGTGAGGCTGCTGAGCAGCATAAGTTATTTAGTATTTATAAAGACAATTAGCAAGGAAGCCAGGGCTGTGAAGCAATCTCCCCTCCAAGAAGGGTGGACCCCCCCACAACCTCCAGTCCTCCCCACTGTCCCTTATAAATCCTACATAAATCCCCTGCCCTTGTGTTTGTAAACCCTCCCCTCCCTATGCGACAAAATCAGGGTCATGTTCTAGTTGGTACAGTACCCACTTACGCCATTTGATGTCGAAGGACTCTTCCCGGTTCCAGAGTCTAGCCAAAAGACGATCCAGGGCATCAGTCTGACCAACCAAGCCTCTCCAAGCCCTTTTGGTTGTCACTGTCTTTGTACACCACAGCTATGTTATTGCTTTTTTGGCCACAAGGACAAGTAATGTGACCTGTCGATATGTGTTCTTATCTATGTAAAGGAAGGGATAAAAGCAAGTGAACAAAAGAGTAAACGGGGAGGAGAGGAGGCACTGTGGGTCACCTTGGAGACTGGAAAGGGCACCACAATCCGCACAGGGGTTGTGTACAGACCCCCATGTCAGGGAGAAGGAATGGACAAGGATATGATAGAAGGCATTCTTAGAATGGCAGAGAAAGGGGAGATACTGTTGATGGGAGACCTGAATATGCCAGATGTTAACTGGATCACATTTGCTGCAGCCACATCCAAAAGCAGGGCCATTCTTGATGCCCTACAGGTGGCAGGCATTAGACAGTTAGTTTGGAACCCACTCGTGAGGAGCAATCTTAGACCTCGTACTCTCAAGCGGGGGCAGTGAGAGGATCTCAGATCTAGAAGTGGTTTGCCATCTGGGGACAAGTGACCATCAAACAGTGTGGTTCACGTTAAACTCAGCTACAGAGTCAAGCCATACAAAAGTGAGGTACTGGACTTTGGGAGGGCTGACTTTGGCAAGATGGGAGAGTGCCTCAGAAAGCACTAGCAAACAGGCTAGAAGAAGGTGTGGAGCAACAATGGGGAATTATCAAAACTGCCATCACAGAGGCAACAAGCCTTGTGTGAAGCAAATGAACAAATCAAAATGAAAGAAAAAGCCACTATGGTTCTCAAAAGAGGTGGCTGTGAAAGTCAGGAAGAAAAGATAAGCGTTCCGGAGTATAAGGAAACACAGAAGGAGCAGGACAGAGAGCTGTACCAGTTAAGGCAGAAGGAAGCAGGAAGGAAGTCAGAATAGCAAAGGCCCAAACTGAGGAAAAGATAGCCAACTCAGTTAAGAGGATAAAACCTTTTATAGGTACATCAGCGAGTGTAGAAAGACAAGGGAGGGATAGTGAGGCTGAATAGAATGAACAGTGGGTGGGCAGAGGGGGACAGTGAAAAAGCAGGAATACTGAATGAATATGTCTGCTCAGTATTCACAAAAGAGGAGGGGGAAGTGCCTAATCCAATTAACAGATGCACTCTTGATAGGGGGGTCGATCCCAGTCCTTTCACAGAAGAAAGGGTTCTGCAAGAACTCATAAAACTGAAGGTGGACAAAGCAATGGGTCTGATGGAATTCACCCCAGAATTCTAAAAGAATTAAGGGAGGAACTAGTGAAACCACTGGCTACTGTTTTAATAAATCATGGGAGGATGGTGTGGTACCCGAGGACTGGAGGAAGGCAGATGTGATTCCCCTTCACAAAAGTGGGTCCAAGACAGAGGCAGGAAACTACAGACCTGTCAGTCTGACCTCTGTGGTAGGGAAAGTGATGGAGTCACTTCTGAAGGAAAGAATAGTCGAGTACCTAGAGGCAAGTGGAGCACAGGACCCAAGGCAGCATGGGTTCACAGCGGGAAGGTCATGTCAGACGAATCTAATAGATTTCTTTGACTGGGTGACCAAAGTAGTAGACCAGGGAGGGGCTGTGGACATGACCTACCTAGACTTTAGCAAGGAATTTGACACAGTCCCACACAAAAGATTAATAGTCAAATTAACCAGCCTGGGAGTGGGACCCAGGGTGGTAGTCTGGGTAAAACATTGGCTGGACACAGAAGGTAATTGTAAATGGAGTCCATTCTGAAAAAAGGGGGGTTACTAGTGGGGTACTGCAGGGTTCAGTATTGGGTCCAGTCCTTTTTAATGTCTTCATCAGTGACATTGCAGAAGGACTGGAAGGAAAAGTATGCCTTTTGCAGATGACACAAAAATCTGCAACAGGGTTGATACACAGGAGGCGTGGAAAGGATGAAAATGGACTTGGCAAGGTTGGAGGAATGGTCAGAAGTATGGCAGCTAGGATTCAATGCAAAAAGTGCAAAATAATGCACCTGACAAGAACCCAGGGAAGAATACACAATGGGTGGGGAGGTAGTAACAACAACAAAAAAGGAAAGGGACCTGGGGGTAATCATATCAGATGACCTTAAGGTTAGCAAGCAATGTGAGAAGGCAGTAGGGAGGGCTGGGGGTATACTAGGATGTATAGGGAGAGGCATCAGCAGCAGAA
Source organism: Neoceratodus forsteri (assembly GCA_016271365.2). Taxonomy (NCBI): domain Eukaryota; kingdom Metazoa; phylum Chordata; order Ceratodontiformes; family Ceratodontidae; genus Neoceratodus; species Neoceratodus forsteri. Next base: position 116,762,503 of record CM028136.1, on the reverse strand, counting down.
AACAGGAAGTTGTTATCCCTCTGTACAGACAGTTGGTGAGACTCCATCTGGAGTACTGTGTCCAGTTCTGGAACCCCATCTCCATAAGGACATTGACAGGATAGAGGCAGTCAGAGAGAGCAACTAAAATGGTGCATGGTCTGCAAGAGAAGCCGTATGAGGAGAGACTAAAGGAGCTTAATATGTATACCCTTGAGGAAAGAAGGAGAGGGGACATGATAGAAACTTTAAGTACCTCAGTGGAATCAACAAAGTCCAAGAGGGTAGCATTTTTCAGAAAAAGAGACTTGCAAGAACAAGGGACACAATTTAAAGATAGAAGGAGGGCGGTTCAGGGGTAATGTGAGGAAGTATTATTTCACAGAGAGGGTAGTGGATGCGTGGAACAGCCTTCCTGAGGAGGTTGTGAGGTCTAAAACTGTGGGATAATTCAAAAATGCATGGGACAGACATAAGGCAATGCTTGTGGGGGGTAGGAAGAAATAGGCTGTTGGTTAACTAGGATCTGCGGCCTATCCTGTAGGTAGGGAAATGGGCAGACTAGATGGGCCTAGCGGTCCTTATCTGCCGTCAAAGTCTATGTTTCTATGTTTCTTACCCTGACCTCCTCTGGAGGTGTGGCTACCACTATATAGACAGGGGTAAGAAATTTTTGGCATGCAAATATATTCATTATGCCATCAGATTCTATGTTTCTATGTTTCTATCAGGGATAGAGCACTGGATCCCTCCTCACCATACCTTATTACAGTCTCCCAGTAGCTACAGCTCAGAACTGTTGCTGTTGAGGTGACAGAACAGAATTCTGAATTACTCCACAACCACCAGTTCACTGTAAGATGCAATGCAGCAGACAAGACAAGTCTCACTTGCCCACCTCCCATGTGCTTCTGTCACTAAAGCACAGTGAGGTAATCAGATGATTTCCTCAATGCTCCAATGATCTGTCCTCACAGCTGTAAAATATTGCAGAGACAAGACTGGGAGGATCCAACTACCAGTAAATAGACTGGGGATATTCAACAGGCCAGCAACAGATAAATAATTTATCTAATTGAATGAGTTGTGTTGACCCCAATGTCCTCAGGAGTAGCAGAGCAAAGGTTAGCCATGAGTGATGTGACAATAGGGTCAGCACAACAAGTTTGGATAAATTACTTATCTGATGCTGTCCTGTTGCATATGTAATATATGTACTGCAAGTGTGTGTCTCCAAGGCACCTTGCTTTCAAAATCAAAGTCTTGAGACACAGTATATTTTTTTCCTTTTTCTGTGCTGCTTTTTTCTTTCACGTTTTGGATGCTCTTCCGTGCTTGTGAGAGATAAGAAGGGCTAATGATAGGAGTGCCTTTGACCACCCGGCATGTCATGGGAAGTGTCGTTTCATTGGATGCAACAAGAGGTGTGAGATTAAAATAGAATTGAAAGGATAAACATCAGATGGTGAGGATGTAATGATTTATCCTCACTGCAGAATGACTGACATTGTTTATCCAATGCTATAGATACACACTACCATTGCATAAAAGATATAACAGCAAGCCACAAATCCTGTGTGGGGGGAGAGAGGGTATCTATGGAAACAACCCACAGCATAACCAGTCAGGATTAACAGAGAGCAAATTAAAAAAAACTCTACAGTTCAAGGGGTGTAGCATTAATTGTGTCAATTCATGGTACGTAATTCACCACAACTGTACAAATTTAACTACACAATCTTCTACTTTATGCAGACAATACTGTCATTTTCTCCAGTCTCTCTGACCCTCTCCCCCTTCAACAACAACTACAATTTGATTTCTCTACAATTGAGCGATGGTTTATAAAGCACACACTTGTTCTAAACTACAAAGAAAAAATGCTCTTTACTAGTACTCACAGTACGTTTAGACACCACCATCTCAACATTATCAACAACTCCAATGTACTTCTGGAACAGGTTCAGCAATTCAAGTACCTATGAGTTACATTGGGCTCAACACTGTCTTTCATTGCCCATGTAGACCATGTAGCTAAGGTCTAACTCTAGGTTGGGGTTCTCTAGAGGCATTGACACTGTCACACCCCTAATGCCCTCCAACTTGAGATCACCAGTTCCCTACTCTTTATTATTAATTATGGTCTCATCATCTATGGGGCAACAACTGACTGTACCCTTAAAATAATTCACACTGTCCTCATCAAAGGAGAAGAACAGATGAAGAAGAATCAGCATTTATATAACGCTTTTCATACACAGTGTATCCCAAAGTGCTTTAAAAGCAATGCTAGGCTGGAAGTGAAGTGACTGAATGTGTAGTGATGACCACATCAACACCCACACACAGACTGGACAATTGCATGAACTGGTTGATGGGGAGCGGAATGTTGGCCAAGACACCAGTAATGTCCCCTACTCTTTGTGAAGAATGCTCTGGGTTCTTTTACTTCCACCTGGAAAACCACTAGGACAACACCAGGATGAGAAGAAGGGACTTCAGTTTAACATCTCATCCGATGGATGGCACACCCCAGCAGTATAGCACCCCCCCTAATACTGCACTTGAATGCCAGCATTTTACATGCAAGTCCAATCCTGGTATGGGACGAGAACCCATGACCTTCTGGTCCAGAGGCAGCTGTGCTAACAACTGAGCCATGCTGACACCTCTGACAAAATCTGCAGACTGGCTACAGGTGTGCATAGACTAACTCATACTTGCGGCTTATATGCGCAGGCAGGCTGGCTTGACCTAAAGGGCCAAATAACCTACCAGACCTGCCTATTTGCTAAGAAAATCTGTCTAAGCCTTAATCCTCCATCCTTCTAATATCTCCTATCAATTACCATCAATCCACTCTGTCTACAGTCTGGAAGAGGTTTTTCACAAATCAAGTGTGATGAGCTTGCTCAGTTTTTCGCAGATAAGATTGCCAGCATTAGGTCAGATATCGGCCAGGCTCACTCTTTAAGGGTTTGCAGTGATCGGCAAGGGGAAACAAACACCTGTGTTACCTGGTTTGACTTTGGTAAGCCGGAATTCATGGATATTGTGAGGATTGTCCAGAATGTACGTCCAACCAGCTGTAGTTTGGATCCGGGCCCTACGCCACTATTACTAGGTTGCGTAGATACTATCTGTCAGATCATTGCTGAAATTGTTTGGAAATCTCTGGAGCAGGGGATCTTCCCTGATCCCCTAAAGGAGGCGGTCGTTCGACCACTCCTGAAAAAACCTTCACTAAATCTGAACTGTCCAGCCAACTACAGACCTGTCTCTAACCTGCCCTTTCTGGGTAAGGTTATTGAAAAGCTGGTTGCACTACAACTGGATGACCACCTTACAAATCACAATATCTATGATACTCTTCAATCAGGATTTAGGAAAAGACATAGTACTGAGACTGCCCTTGTCCAGGTTCTAAATGATCTCCTGATAGCGAGATATCGAAAGGCTCGTACTATTCTAGTCCTTCTTGATCTCTCTGCAGCATTTGATACCGTGGACCATGGTGTGCTCCTGGAATGCCTGCGGCTCTATTGCGGACTATCTGGTACAGTTCTGCAATGGTTTCTATCTTTCCTCATGGGGCAGAGACAGAGGGTCATCACCGGAATTTATTCCTCTGATACCGTTCTCCTGCCCTGTGGGGTTCTGCATGGTTCCATTTTGGCACCCATGTTGTTTATTGTCTATATGCTGCCATTGGGAGACATTATTAGGCAATACAGCTTGGGTTTTCACTGCTATGCAGATGACACCCAGCTGTATTTGTCCTTTAGTCCCGGACAGGAAGATGCAGTCTCTATACTTAACAGCAGTCTATCCGAGATCAAGGATTGGATGAGTGCCAGCTGGCTAAGGTTAAACCAGGATAAGACTGAGGTGCTGGTGGTGGACCCAGGTCACCTTGAGGCGGGTTGTAGGGCTGGGCTTCCTTCGGGCATATGGATTGATGGTGCCTTGCTCCCAACCTCAGACTGGGTGCGCAACCTGAGTGTTATTATTGATGACAGTTTGACCCTGAAATCTCAGGTGTCATCCGCTGTCAAATCCTCCTTTTACCATCTTAGGAATATCGCTCGGGTAAAACACCTAGTTCCTCTGGCTGACCTTCCGACATTGGTCTATGCCTTTGTTACTTCTCGCCTTGATTACTGCAATGCCCTGTACTTAGGGCTACCGGGGGTTGATATCTGCCACTTGCAGCTGGTGCAGAATGCAGCAGCCAGGCTTTTGACTGGAACATCTATGAGAAGTCATATCATGCCTGTGCTGCGTGAACTGCACTGGCTGCTGGTTCAGTGGCGGATCACCTTTAAGGTCGGGTTACTGACCGACAAAGCCCTACACGAACAGGGACCGCAGTATCTTCAAAATCTCCTTATTCCCTACTGTCCCTCTCGCTCACTCCGCTCCACTGATGAGGGATTGCTAGAGATTCCCAGGGTTCTTTTAAAAACATCTGGGGCACGGGCATTTTCCTTCGCTGCCCCCACCCTGTGGAATTCTCTACCTCGTTGGATACAAAGCTGCCTGACCGTCGAGAGTTTTAAGTCAGAATTAAAAACTTATTAATTTTTAAAAGCATATGGAGAGTGATTTTATTGTGATTTTACTGTGATTGTATTGTTATTATTGTTGTTGATGTTATATGTTTGTATTTTAATTGCCTGCCTATTTGTACAGTGCTTTGGTTTTGAAAAGCGCTTAAAAATAAATTTTTACTTACTTACTTACCCCAAACCCACACCATACTAGAGGTATGTCCAGTCCGGTCTTTCAAGTTCCCCTCGGCTGTACCTCATCGGTTCAATGCTCCTTCAAGTTTAGAGCTCCCAAATGGCTTAACAATCTCCCCTCTCTGACACATGAACTTTCTAAACTAGGCCCTTTCAAGCTCAATCTCCAGAATCAACTCTCTACCTCAAACAAATGTTTTTCTTCCTGATGAGTACATTCCCCCTCCCTCACTTCACCTCATCTATTTCTCATCCACCTGCCTACCTCCTCCCCTTGTACCCTCTTTTCTCTTCCCTTACCTAACCAGCCTCCCCCATCTCCCTTTCTCCCCCTTCTCTCAGCACGACACCACTCCCCCTCTGTCCCGCCTGACAAAAGCCAGCCTGGCTGCTTACAATTCCTCCTTGTCTGGCTCTTATCTTGTTATCCTGTCATATGGCATTGCACTTTTTTCCCTAGTAACCTACATTATTATTGTTGTACCAAATTTGAATCCTGTGTGATTTTGTCTTCTTGATGGATGTGGAACCTTGGAAAGAGAACCTTTGGTTCAAAGGTATTGTAATCCGAGAATTTAATAAATAAATAAAAATAAATAAAACACAAACCGATGCAATTTTCTCACTTTGTGGCAAAGTGCTGCCACAATTTGTGTCAAAAATACATGAGAAAGCACAGAATTTGCATTGTAAAATGCATGCAGTTGCATTGAATTTGTTCACAAATAATCTGCTCAGCATGTAGCATGTGACTTTACCACGGTTTGCTTGCAAATTTTAAATTTGCAACTGACCTAGACAGACTGCAATGCAGTACATCATGTCACAAAACTGCATGACAAATGGGCTTTACTGCCCTTGAATTGCACTGTTCCCTGCAGCACAGTGCAATACTCTGCAGTAATACTGCAAGGTACTATGTTGCCCCCCCAGCTGGCATCACTATAATTGGTTACAATAAATAACCTCATCTGTTCATGTTCCTTTTCAGTTCATTAAGATGGTAAATGTTGAAAATAATTTGCGTTGGTTTTATATGTAGCAGTTTATTATTTATTTATTTCTTTGTTTATTTGTTTCAAAAGTTTCAGCAAGAAAGACATACTGAGCTGATAACAGCTCATTTCCAGATGTGTCCTGGGGGGGAGAGGGAAAGGAGGGCAATGAAGAAATCAAGAACAAAAATTACATAATTGGTAGAGTATGAACTATGCATCATAACTAAGCATCATAAATATGCAGTTTATTGAAGGGCAAGGAAAAGTAAACTATGCAGTGAGGTTCTGGAGGGGAAAAACAGTATTAGGGAATGCCATTCAAGAAGTACGACACAAGTGCAGAGATACTGAAGGGTTAACAGAAGAAGCAAGGGATGACACTATAGGGAGCATGGATTGGGCTAATCAAGTGCAGAACAGGCAGAAAGGGAGAGGAGGGAGGGGGGTAAAGGGTTTGTGAGAAGCAGACCTGGGACAGGTATCTGGAGCAATTGCAGGAGTGAGAAGTGAAATCATGGAGAAGAGAGGACAGTAAGTTTTGGGAAGAGGCAGAGCAGATGGTTAGGAGTAGGGATTCCATAGCTAGGTGAAGTAGTAGGAGAAAGCAGACTGACCAACTGAGTATTTCCTTGAGGGGCGCAAGAGAATGAGAGACAGAGTTGTGAAAGGTGTAAGGGGAGAGGAAAGGAGAGAGGTAAGGTGGGGGTGAGCCTAGGCAGTATTTAGAGATGAAGGACGGACAATGAATGAGGCCTCTGGCTTCAAGGGAGGGGAGTAAGAAGGATGAGTACAGGGAGCAATGCTGGGTGTGGAGAGGACAGTGCAGAGCAAAGAGACAGAAGGAGTGAAGGAGAGGATCCAGTCTTGCTAGGGTGGACTTGGGAGCAAAGCAGTAGACTATAACACCATAGTCAAAGGTGGGAAAGAACTTTTTCAAGACAATAGCTCAGTGAGCAGGAAGTGAAATGCAATCTTTATGCTTGTACAGTGCACAGAGTTTGGGGTATAGTTTTTTGTGGATGGCATCCACATGCACTGAAAAGTCGAGGTGCTGGTCATTATCGGTTAAAAACATGTCTGTGAACAGATGTTCTCTCTTTGTCCTCTTCTTCCTTTTTTCTGGGGAATAGGAGAGAGGTATATTAATTAAATGCAAAGGGCTCCCTTTTGTAATGAAGTCAGATATGAAAGCATAAAGTATGATGGAGCATTACATTTTTACATCAGCAGGCTCCCAGAATAGTCAATTGCTGTAGCTAAGCAATCATCTCAGCTGGGTTGCCTGCGAAACATAACCATTCTAAACATAGATACTGTAGATTTACCGCAGAGCCAGCCACAATACAGCAGTTACTTGCAGTAAATGACGTGTCACAAAATATTGCATGACAAAAGGGTTTAACTGCCATTGAATTACACTGTACCCAACAACATACTGCGATATTTTATGATATACCGCAGCATTACTGCATTGCATCCTGGCCGGCACTGCTGTAGATACCCTTTAACTTCTGCCAACTGACAATAATACAGAAAGTTGTGGCCTTTTCTGATGATGCACTAGTCTGCTGGTCCAAGGCCCATTTTGTAGTGCTGTGTGGAATTTAATTTTGGAAATTCTACAGAAGTTCTGCTGAATTTTGCTGGAAATAGAACAGCTGGATTCCGTGGCAGGAAAATGCAGAATGAGTTGTTCTGCAGCATTTCCGCAGAATATTATTCTGTGGATCTCAGTATTTTCCACTGAACTGTTTCTGGAATAATTTTCTATGGAAAATACTGTTCTACAGAATATTATTCCACAGATCGCAGCAGGCAGAATTTCTCAGAAGAACCAACACAATTTCAGTGGAAATTCTGCCAGCAGAAAGGTCATTCTGCACTAATTCCACTGGTGGTATTCTGCATTTCACGTTGCACTACCATTTTCCTGCCTGATGTAGCAGTGGTGACTCTTGACCATGTTTATATTGCTTGTTCCTAGCTGCAATGAGTACCACTATATCATTCAAGGAACATAAACAACCAGGACCCACATGGGTTCCTAGATAGGGTCCATCTATCCTCTTTAGAATGGTTCTCTGTGACATCCAGTGCTAGTTACACCCAGAGGGAAGTAGATTGATAACTGGAAGGAGTAAAAAGGTCAGTCATGTTAAGATTCAAGAAGGAACAAGGGTGAGAACAAGGAGGAGGAGAAGAGAAGAAAAGAAAGAGTGTTTCGGAGGCATCCTCTGGTGGACACCTTGCAGTGCCCATACCAATTCCAGAACTGATTACAGATCAGCAGAGAGTACTGAACAACCAAATGAACTGGCAGAGGCATTAAACACCTTGCTGCCTCTCCAAGGGGGTAATATGAGAGCAAAGGATAAAAAACATGAAGGCTGACTCATGAGAGCAGAGCTGAGGAAATGATAGACTGTGTTCAGTATTGTCATCTAGTATTGGCTCCCTCAAGGTCTGGAAGATCATATATACACATTCTTTTTAGAGATCATTATCTACAGTAACTGTGTGTTAACCTGCTATTGTCTGATTTCTTACACAAACAGTAATAGTGGATCAGGATTCTGTGTGTGTATGACGGGGTATTGATTATGAATGAAACAGTGTAACCGGCATGGTCATGCTCAAGATTTATTCTGAATTGAATGTTGTGGCTGGCATGGTTGTTACAAAATATCAGTGTTTGGATATACCAGCCACTTTCTGAGACTTTATGTTTCAGTCTGTCTCTATTATTTAGGATTGAGTATGGAAGGAGAATGTCAGTGGTTAAGTAGAACTGCTCCAATATCTATGAAGAAGAAGCAGTAACTGTGATTTCTGAATATGATGAATTGCCTGCTGAAAAACTCTGTCTACCTGTGGGACACTGCTAGCATTAACTGTGTGTTCTTAAGCCACCCACCACCACTCAGGACCGCACTCAATGTGCCCATGTATATGGACTCCATGGTACTAGGAACCCTTGTCAGACCACTCCCTAGGGCAGGAGGTCCCTATATGTAAACTGACTGTCAGAAGTCTGCCTTACACATGTACTAACTCTTCTGCCCAGAAAGTTCTATGCAGCCACTGCACTCACTGCCACAGCTGTTCCCTACAGCAGAAAACACTCCAAGCAGGAAGACTAACTGAGGTTTCCCCTAAAAATTCAGATTTTTCATATTGTCTGGGCATCAACAGCTAGGACTTTAATCACCCATCCCCCTACTTAGCCCTAGAACAACAATGTCCTTTTTGTGTGGAGTTTCTTAGATCTAGCAACAACACTTCTTCCAGGAATTGGGAGGTGGCGTACATGTCCACCCATGCCCTATGGGAATGACACCAATTCCAGTTTGCAGGAAAGAATTAAGAAGCCAGCCCATCTGTGCAGCCATAAGGTGTTTGCTCTTGATACTGGTGAACTGGATTCATGTCCCAAATCTGGATCATCAGAGGGTCAACAAGGGGAGGAGGACTGAACATCACAGGAGGCGCTCATTTCTGAGGAAGAAAATTTCTCCACTGCCACCTAGGTAACCACAGATGATAATGCAATCTTAGGAACATGCAGTATGCATTGTGAGTAAAGAACATATGCACTGGTATGTCAGGTATGACAGCACCTGACAATATATGGCATGCTCTCAGTGGGTGGGTTGAAGCAAGAGAAAACAGCCACCAGTTGACAAGATGATCCTCTGCCCTTCCTCATGTCCTTTCAGGCTTCTATCTTCAAAACCCCTGGGATGGCCTCAGAAGGACCTCTTCCTTGCATGGGTGAATCTTCTAGTGGAAGGTGCCATAGAAGCTGAAGGCTGGACCCCACCTCATGGGGCAAGCCAGAAGAGGGGAAACACAGTGGAGGGATGGAGGTGCCACAGGGTCCCAGGTGGAATTCAGTAAGGAAGAGCTCCATGGATAAGTATGTAGCATTTACATGAGCTGAAGGAGGTTGTGGCTGGTGGACCTTTGGAGATAAACAAAACTAAAAAAAAAGAAAGGCTCAATAGATGTCTCAGATAGTATTGACCCATTAGGTTACCATCAAGTGAATAATATTATTTGTAACAATTTTATTGGAACCAATAAGGAAGCATCCTGGAAATGTTGCTTGAATAATGACAGTTAACTTGTTATCATGACTGTTAAGGCACACACAATTTAGTGAGGCTCCATATCAATTCAATAGCTGTGAAGGACAAGCAAATATTTTCAGATTTCCAAAAATTATTTTGTAATGCTCCACATTAGAAATAGTTATCTAAAGCATGAAACTATGAAATAGTGGGTTAAAAAAAACCTAATGCAGAAATCTCAATCACAAACTGTTGCTTCCCTTGCTATACCATCCATAGGCAGTATGGGGAGGCCCCTGCTTTCAGTTAATTTTTTGGATGAATTCCTGCTTGTTCTCTTAGGTGTGGGACACCAATGCAACTGGCTACTGTTACCATCAAGGTTAACAGAGCTGCTTCTCCTCAACATTTTAGCACAGTGTTTTACCCAGAGACCTGAAAAGGTCATAGTAGCAAAATACAATATTGCTGCATTTAATTGAAAGTATCTCCTTCATATCTTAACACAGTTTCTCAGGAAGACAGCCAATTTATCCAGAACTTGATTACAATTAGTAATAAAATATCTGTTTAATATGTGATCTTCTATTTCATATCAAGTGCCAACTAGTTAATTTTTTTATTGGTGATGTGGATAGGAATATACTATTTATTGCTAGATGAGTTGGAGTGAGTCAGAGGTAAGGGTACAGTAAGTCAATGCTGAATTTGTATTAGATGAATATGCCAACATTCTATACTTTTACACTTTTCTGCCCAGTCAAACATTTGGGCCACTTAGGGAACACTTCAACCTTAGCACAATTAATATGAAAAAGCACTTCAGCCCTTCTGAAATGGTGACGGCAAGTCCTATCATAATCCCTTCACCCAGCCTAGTCATTTGCCACCCTAATCATCCCTCCCCAGACAAACTGGAAGAAAAACTTTTACCAGAGCAAGTACACTAGGGGTGGCAAAAGTTGATAAAATTTGCTTCACAAAATGTTTTGTGACTTTCACCTTAGTTCAATTAGTTGGTGGCTGCAATTTGCAGTTTTCACCCTGTAAAGTGCCCAAGTTCACATGTGAAACATATGTGAATTTCCAGTTTGTTGCTGAATTAGGTAATTCATGTAGTTTTTGCCAGATGAAGTAGGCACTACACTGGTGAAACCTACACTAATTGTGAGTTTCAATCTATCAAGTTTTACTATAAGCAAAGAAATCAACATTCATTCATGCTGTTACTGATGTAGATCCTCGACAGAACCGATGCTCTGCTTTGAGACTTGGTTTTCTTCTTTTACAGATCACGAAAAAATTTATATTTTGAGGTGCTGGGAGAAAGAAGGTGGTGGTGGTGGTGGGCTAGGGAGTTGGGTTAGTGGTGTTATTTCAAACATTAAGGTCTTTTTTTAAGTGGGGGGAGATGGGAGAGTGTGTTGTGGTATGCAGGTGGGAAAAAGATAAATCAGCATTATTTACATAACTTGCCAGGATGGGGATAGTAGGGAGATTTATTATAATAACTGTCTGGGAGGTGGGAGAGGGTGGTAACATACAGAACAATGTGTTGAGGTGCGAGTGTAAGCCTTTTGGTGCCTTTAAAAAAAACAATTATAGATGTGTCAGTGCAGTTGATGCAATCTATTGAGAATGTCACAAAGCTTTGGGCAGTGTGACTTTCCCAACTTTTTAACAATTTGGCTGGTGAATGAAAACTTTTCCTGATCTCTAATACTAATTCACAATAACAAATGCTTAACTTTTTTCTAGAAAAAAAAATATTTTTGCTTCTGCAATAAACTTAATTTTTACTCAACTGTTACTCCTCTAAACTGTTTTCTTACTAAGCCATCAATGCCAGGATCCTATCATCATACTAAACAAGCATGATCTCAGTTGAACACATAATGGCATTACTCAGTATTTGCTCTACCACAAAAAGATTGTACCACCTACAGTAACCTTTCTATTTAAGTAGCGTCCTACTTAAATAGAAACATAAACCGTGACAGCAGAAAAATACCATTGGTCAATCCAGACTGCTCACATACCCCTTAATAAAAGGGAAGTTATCATTTTACAAAAAAAAATCCTTAACAGTGGCTTCTGGATGCTGAGGATGGCGTTGGAAAGAGAGAGAGCGATAGACAGAGAAAGCAAGCGACAAACAGAGGACATTGTGCTGGAGTTACCATCTAAAAAAATACCCACCCCCAACATTAAAGCCCAACATAAAAGTGACTTCTGGGTGCTGAGTATGGAGTCAATTGGAGGTAGAGAAAGTGATTTATTGCTGTGCTTTACAGAGCAGATAAAGCACAACAAAGGGGATTAAAGAAGGAAAGCAGGGGGAGACAAAGTGTAAAAGGGAGGGGGGATGTAGCACTGCTTTGCTGGCTGCCTGGCTTCTAAAAATAATTGAGAAGCACAGTGGTATCTTCAATGTGCCTGCCAGCAGATAGCAAAAAATGCAGACTTGACAGCAAAAGTTATTAAAAAAGGAGGAAACTAGAGAAAGACTAAGAGAGAGATTTAGCAACAGAAAGATCAGTGAGTTTTGATACTCATCCTATCCTGACCTGATTTGTGGCAGACTATTTTTTTTGAAAAGCAAAGGAGGATGAAACAACAAGCCATGCAGGATGTTTTTGACATTCACTTAATTTATTAAGTGTGGACTACTGTAACTGTAGACAATAAGAGTGCTCGCTTGCTCAAGTAAACAGATGTGTCATCATCAATCACCATGATGATTCCCTGTTCTCCTTATTTTTTGTCATCACCACACCAGTGTGCTCTGCATAAAATCATAAATCAAATATCTACTTTACCAATTTAAATTCCAATGCTGTAGAAGCATAACATTGTTGAGCTGCTGAATGCAGTCTCTGAACAGTAACACTAGGACTCACTCTTATTAGTCTTCTGAAGAAGGGAGTGGTGAAGATCATCATCATTGTTGTGTGGCTGTGCTGTGTACAGATTAGGCCCTGAGCCTGGAAGGAAGTGGTGGTGGACAGCATCATTGTTCTGGGCTGTGTACAGTACACACTGAACATTGTAGAGAGTGGTAATCAAGATGCTAGGGGTTGAGGAGGAATATTTTTATACAGCAGAAAATTAAAATGACCAAAAAATAAAATAATAGATCAAAAAGTTCAGAGTCAGACTGGTTCTGAATCTCAGGTAGGCACTGTAGATTCAGGGAACCAAAATGGAGTGTCAAGGGCCAGGTTAAGCAATTATCCTCCTGCACAGAGAAAGCAAAATCAAACCAAAACAAGCATTTGTCAATGCCAAATGTTTTATTTATTTATTTATTTCATTTCTGTTGACCGGGTAAGTGCACTAGACAAATTCTGCCTATTTTCAGACAGGAGGAGGATACAGATGAATGCCAACTGACCTTGAACCAGATTAAGCTGTTGGTGGTATTTCTAGTGAATGAGGGAAATTTGGCCAGGGCACTGGGGAAATTCCCCTACTCTGAGGTAGGGGGAGTTGCTGTCAGTGTGCTTACTGACCATTTCTCCTCTGGATGCCATTGGATGAAGATGTGCAGGAGGCAGGGGAGTGGGTCTCCTCCCCAGCCTTGCCTCTACCAAAGACCCAAGTTGAAGCCTCATTGTCTTACTCACCAATTCTATCGGCTTTGGAGGTCCTTCTACTCTACTTACAGATTCTGCTGCGTTCTACTCTGCAGTGGATTTGCCTGTTTTGCCTGCCATGAAGACGTCTGCCTTTATGGATACTGCCTATCCCTCGCATTCTACAGCTTTGCTGCGGCATACTTTGTCTCCGGCACAGGAGAGTGTCGGTATTCCTGCGACATTGGAACCCAGATGTGCGACTACTATGTCGGCGTTGCCTTTACAGATGGTGATGGGAGCAGAACTCCTAGACATGGCTACAAGCAGTCTTGGCTCCTCTGAGACAGGTATGGCTTTTCCAGACAAACTGGGGAAACATTTAGGGATGCTTCGCAAAGGGGGACTGTCTGTTGGGGCTGATCGAGTTCCTCATACCCTGGACACTGCTTCAGTGTTACAGGCGGTGGGTTGGATCCCTACTGTGGGTGGTTGGTCCCCTGATCCTACCAACACCACTGTGCAGGACTATGCCACTTTTGTGATTTCGGACACAGGAGAAGTTCTACAGAATTCTGACTCCTTCCCAGCTGACTCAGTTCTTTCATGGCAAACTGCTCTCACTAGAGCATGGGGGTAAACAGGTAACCCTCCTCTGACTCAGGTACTTTCCACTTTGGGTACGGATTTTGGGCCGGTTCCTGAAGTTCCCTCTGTGCCTGCCTCAGTGCCTACTCCTGTTTCTGGTGTTTCCCCAGACAGTAAGCGGCCGACTGTTTCCCAGGTTGGGGGACTACCAGTTCTGAATATGGAGTCTGTTTTCTTACCTCTTCCCCCTGGAGCTAAAGTGCCTGTCCCTGCTTTCCGCATGGCTTACTTGTTTAAGCCAGCGTTTAAGGAACCTGCTCCTCACTGTAGTGCTATCCGGCTGCTCTGTAAGGGTGATTTGGTGGATTTTGGGGGGAATTTTTTCCACTAAATTTGCAACATAGACTTTTTGGGAGCCCACCTCATGAGCAGTGACACTGTCATTTCGTTACTCAGTCCCAAAAGGTGATTCTGCACGGTGACCAAGAAATCAGTTTTTGGGACCGAATAATGAAATGACAGTGACTGAGTTCATGAGGTGGGGTCCCAAGAACACCATGTTGAAAATTTGGAGCCAAAAGTTGCAAAAACGACTGAGATATCCACCTAAGTTGAAATCCCCCCATTGATGCCATTATACAGCTTACTGTGATTTTCTTCATTTTGCGGTCGGCTATGTAAGAGTCCAGATGTCGCCCGCTCCACTGAAGATCATTGCGTGGGGCTCCGGAGGTAAATATGGGGTGAGGAGGGTTCAGAGAGGTCTGGTACATAGATAGTGGGTGTGAGTTGGGGGAAGGGGTGTCATAACCATGAAGGACCATTTTCTGTGTTAATAGGAAAAAAAAGACATCATGGGAAGATTTTTTTTTTTTTAAAGGTTTGCTTTGGGAACATTCGGGCGGGCTCCCTATGTGCCACCTATGTTTTTTGGGGACGGGGACTGAAGCTGACAGGGATTGGGCTCTCCCATCAGCAAACTTGGATAGTGACCTCCCTTCTAATTTCTTTGATGCCCCCTCTGGTAGTAAATAAAAAAATGTCCACCAACCACCAAAACGCAGAGCTCCTCGAGGAATAATTACAGCTTGAATTCATACGCATTGAAGAATGGTTCAAGTCACACAAACTCATCATGAACTACAGCAAAACAAAGGTTATGACCTTCTACAACGCCAGGAGCAAGTACAAATTCCGTGACCTCACCATCCTAAACCAAACAGGGACCTTACTTGAACACATTCCTGATTTTAAATACCTAGGTGTCAAATTGGACAGCTCACTGTCCTACCATCGGCACATAGATTCTGTCGCTAAAGCCACCAACATCCGTATAGGCCTGCTCTACAGGCACAAACTCTGCATGACTCCTGACACTCTCCGGTTGGCTATCAACAGCTCTGTCACCTCCATCATCGATTACGGGCTAGCAATTTATGGCTCTGCCTCCACCTCTACCCTCTGCAGAATTACAGTTGCACTCAACAAAGCATGCAGGCTGCTAACTGTGGCTGATCAACTTACACACACTTGTGACCTGTACACTCGGGCAGAATGGCTACCTCTCATCAGCTGGATACAGCATCAAACCTGCATCTTAGCCAGAAAAAGTCCTCCGTGGGGTCATGACCCCGGGCATTGAAAAGCTACTCATTGACCACCACAGCACCCAGAAAACTAGAAGTTCACAAAAACTAATCTTCATTGTCCCCAGATGCCAGACTACCATGGGCCAGAAGACCTTTGCCCACAGAGCACCACAGTGGTACAATACTCTCAACAAAGAAACTCTTACTGCTGCTGCTTTTGGCTCTTTTAAGAGACAACTCTGATTTCATCTCATTTCAACTAGTCATTGTGACTGCCTCGCCTAATCAGGGGCCCACCATTCACTGCCCTCCACTTCAGTCTTGACAGCTATCTCTCCCCGCCTTGCCCCCTTCTACCTGTCTACCCCCTTGCCCCCTCTCCCTTCCCTCCCCCGGGGCATTTCCTGACTTTTGTCCCTCCTCTCTCTCTCTCCCCTTTAGAGCTCTTTCCCTCACCCTCTACCCTCCAACAATGGCCTTCCTGTCTGCATACCTCCTTCCCTCTCACCTGCAGTGCTCATTTCCAAGACTGACCTTGGCTGGTATGTCATGCTACCGAACATTTGGCACATTTTGAATTACTTGAATTTCCTAAGCCTCAGTCTCTTACTTCTTGTTATTGTGTAACTATGTATTATTATGTTGACCTTTGTATGTATGTATACCCCCCATTCCTTCGACATGGAACCTTTGTAAATCAGCAGTTCCTGCTCAAAGGTATTTGTAATCCTAGATTTCAATAAAATTAAAAAACAATAAAAAAATAAAAAAGAAAGTGTGTCTGTGTTGGGGGAACATGATGTCGAGGGGGATTGGGCACCCCCATCAGCAGGCAAATAAAACAAGGGGGAGCATTATGCTGATGAGGATTGGGCTACCCCATTGGCAAATGAACTGGGGAAGGAGCATGCCAACAGGAGGATTGGGCATCCTGACATTGGCTTTCTAGGGACTGTAAGAGGTGGGTGGAGGCAGCTGCAACCATGTTTATTGAAATGTTTCAGCAGGCAAGGCATGCCCTGCAACAATGGGATGCTCCCTCCTTGCGATGGCAGAATTTTTTCAAGTTGGTGGCATGGTTCTGAACTGCTGTCATAGATGGCATGCTCATTTATTGGTGCTACAGAGACCAGCCTAAAAAAGCAGTGGCATCATTGGCCACAACACTGCCTCACCTCCACAACCTGCTACTCCAGCAAGCTGCCACAAAATGTTACTTGCACTGCATGCGGAAAACAACATAAAAAGTTATGCTGGTAACTCTAAAGTATCATCCTCCAAGCAAATGCTTGAACTCAATAAAGGTGGATCTGTCAGATCAGTCCCAATTAAAAATATAAAAGGTTCCTTATTTAATACTAAAGTGTTGGTGGGTAGCATCTGCACAGGAACTCACAGGTATGGAAGAATTGCATACTATGCTAATGTTGGTTCCACACAGACTACATCCAATTCCTCTGAGGCTGAGCCCAACAAGGATAAAGACAGTGATGGGGCACAGGGAGTACCAGCAGAGGATAAGGGGATGGAAATCATAAATGAGGAAGAACTTGTAGCAGATCTTTGTATGATGGAGGTGGAGGATGGGTTAGAGGAAGGGAATAAAACTCAACAGGAACACACCCAAGAAAAATCTAATAAAATAAAATCCACTTGAAAAGGAGACTGAGCTGCAGTGCCTACCTTGCAAAAAAAAAAACACACGCAAAAATGTTTTTTCTTTGGGCATACTTTTCTTAGTGCATTTAATGAGTTGGTTGTAACCTGCTCTCTCTGTAAATGGGTGCTTTGCAGGGGTAACGTGAAAGGCACATTGGGAGATTCAGTACTGAAAAGGCGCCTAGACCGCTGTCATAACATTAATGAGAAATCCATATTTGAAAATGGAAGAGAAAGTGGCAGTGACACTCGGAGTTATGTCTGATAGATGATAGCAGTGGCAGCCCCTGCAGGAATATTGAAACTCCTCTACAACTTCCTTCCATTCAAATGACTCCAAGTGTTACTGATAGCGGTCATATGTTCAAAAGCCTGCTCCCCCAAAGAAACAACTTACTATCTCTGAAACATATGAATTTAAAGCCAAGTGCACATTGACCCACTCTGTTACTGTTATGATTACAAAGAACATTCCCATTGACTTGCTGTCATATAATATGGAAGAACATGTAGGATTCAGATGACTGCTAGAGTACCTTGTACCTCTATATAATACACCTGCTAGAAAATTTTTCTCCTCAACAGGGATTCCAGATCTCTACATAGTTGTATGTAAAAAAACTCAGTCGAGTTTTGGTCAGAGCTGTTGGGAGGGTGGTGCATCTCACAACAGATATATGGACAAGCTGTCAGCCTGAACCCTTTATGTCTGTCACTTCTCTTTGGGCATGTTTTGCTGAGAATTCTCATGGGGGCAGTGAAACTCAGTTTGCTGTCATAAGAATGTTTTATTTTCCATCTGAACACAATTCATATAATATCACTAAGGTGCTCAAACAACCACTACAGCAATCACTCACATCCCAGAGGCTGGCAGTTGGCTTTATAGTTGCCAGTCTTGGGTCAAACATAAGCAAAGCCTTGGATGGGGAGGGGGGTTGTTCACATCCACTGCTTTCTGCACATTGCTTGAATTTAATAGTTCACATTTTTTGATGAGGATAGGAACAATAAGGCATTGTTAGCACTGCTAAAAGAATGTGCACTAATTTCAATCACTCAAGTAAAGCCTGTCACTTATTTGAAAAATACAGGAGGAGCACAAGCTACCTTTTCACAGACTGATCCAAGACATTCCTATTAGGTGGAATTTGACCTTCTTATCTTCCAGAGGCTGCTGAAAGAAAAGAAAGCTCTCAGACAGTACACATTGGAAAATAAAATTGTTGATGCAGACATTTATATAATGCCACCACAGTGGGCCATGGTGGAAATTGTTTATTTCATTTATTTTAGTCTTTGGTAACCAGGTAAGGCCCACTAGGCACAAGTGTCTGTTTTCAGGGGTGACCTGGGAGCACTGGACAGTTAAATTACTTGCTCAGAGTCACACAGTATGCAAGTGGAGGTTGTGAGAATCAAACCAAGGTCTGGTCTGCTGGATGTACCAAGCTCATTCATAGCTTGTTACTCTAACCTCTAGACTATACTGGCAATTGTAATTTTACGTTTCAAGCCATTTAAGGAAATTACCACAGATGGGAGTGCAAACACAGCAACTCTGAGCCACGTGATAACCTTAATAAAAAATGTTAAATACTGCTTATATCTGATTAGGAACAATTTAGAAATACAAACAGTTCCATCCCATATGCTGTCACCACTGCTGACACAAACAGGTTGCCTACCAGAATACAAAAATATCTGATCAAATGTATGATCAACAAAGTTGATGAAGATTAAATATTATGTAAAAGGTTTAAGTATGACCACTATATTAAAGCAACAGTCCTGGAACAATGATACAGATTAAAGCAACCACTGAATGATGATGACACTCCTTTTGAGATAAGCAGACAAAAATAATTGTTGGAAGTCCATGCTATCACATACAACAGAGCACAGAATGAGACTGAAAGCAGTCTTCTTCACAACACAGCACAGCACAGCATCAGATGGCTCCTTCTCTGGTGTTCGTTTTATTTCATCATCATCTTCTTTGCCCACTGTGTCAAGGTCTTCTACTTCACTAACAACAAAAAAATAGCAGCTCGCCATGATTGTACATTTCAGCATCAGGTCTCTGGAGTAATTTGCAAGATGTCATTGTAACTTCTTCATCCACTTCTTCTAACACAACCTCAGTATGGAACATTGTTGAAATGTACCTGACAGAGCACAATATTGATTGAAATGCAGATCTTCAGAAATACTAGAAATCCAACAGAATATGCTACCTGTTTAGTACAAATTGCTATGAAGTACATGAATTGCCATTCTACTAGCATTTATTCAGAATGATTTTTTAGTTCAGTTGGCAATGTTAGATCCTGCCTGCCACCAGAAAACTGTGAGTGTTTGACATTTCTCAAAGCTAGCATTCCTCATTTTAATTTCAAATATGGCACCTGAACGAAAGTTGAAACACATGGACTCTGAGTAGGCCATCTTCATGAAACAGTTTCTCCTGTGCTTGTGATAAGAATCTTTTGTGAACAAGGTTAACTTCTTAACACATGCGGCATGCATTATATAGTGGCAACAAGGCAGATTAGGACAAGTCAGGCCATTATTACTTGAATGGACACAATTAGCACAAAGAAATAAAAAGTAATACTATCAGTCAACTGAAAGAGTCCATATAGCAACTGCATTTCTTTTTCCAGATGTTGTTGATAGTACTACTAATATGACTGGGATGGTAGGGTGCTACCTACTACTAACAATCTCAATTAAAAAAAACAGCAATCCAGACCATATAGATTCAGTGAGAGTTTTTTTTACTAAGTAGTTCAAAAAATCAACTTATATTGGTAAATGAATATAAAATACACACATGGTGAGCTCAGAGCAAACACAGTGTAATTATATTTAAAGCTCCCACACATTCTCAGCCTTTGCACTTCAGGGCAACAGTCCCTTCCTTACAGGGTATGACTGCCTACTACTACTACTACTACTTGACAGCAGGTGCGTAACACATTATTTTACCACCTGTAGAATTTTTTTAATTATTATTTTACTATTTGGTAACTATGTAACTTGTAGTATGATGTTAATACTTTAGTTACTGTTTTTGTTACAACAGATGGCTTATCTGAATACTCTTCTTTGGAAAATATGTTTTTTGCACATCCCTCCATAACCACGTTTGACTGTCATTACTTTATACAGAAAAATGTTGCTATTCATTTGTTCATTGCTTGTAATATGACATAATACTACATCTTGGTTACAGTGACTGGCTGGGCAGAGATTATATTTTATTATATACAGTGTACTTATTGTACTTGGCACTGGCAGCAACTGTTTGTTGGAACTAGGAAGGATGTATTATGTGTGTCATTAGGTGCACACAACACACTGTTTATTTTCTTATTGACTGCCCTTGCCTGATGTGATTGCCTGGGCGGTGGTCAGTAAAACATCTTTCATTTTTTCTTTAAAAGACACTGATGAGTAGAAGAAGTAGAAAACAGTACCACCTGTTGGTATGGTTAGTGTACAGTGCCATAGTACACTGGGACATGCAATGCACCTGCATCACATGGGTAGGATAGGTAGTCTCTTACTGCTGATCATTTGATCATTAGTCATTTTGTTGGCCATGGACTCCTCTGGAGCAGCCAGCAAAAGTATACCCAGCCTTAATGCAATATATCTCAGCTGCTTGGTATTGGTAGGTAGTTCAGAAGGTACTTCCATCTCCCTTTCTCTCTCTCTTCCCCCTTCCTATACTCTACCATATCATCAGATTCTTTTGTTCCATGGATTTAAAAAAAGACTTGAAACTACTCTGTGACTACTGTACACTATACAGTACTTTAATTTAGATAGCTTGAGCTGTCTCCTAACTCTCCCCCTTCTGTACTTCTGTCTCCCAAAGCTCTCAGAAAGGTCCAAACAGGTATGACATAAAGCAAGGCCAGGAATGAGCTACTGATTGCCTTGCTAACTGATTTGATACATCATGTGTTGTACTTGTTCCCATCCCTGCCCGACTGCCTAGCTTGTTTGTCATCCACATTAGTAGTTTTACTTTATTTTTCACTCAAATAATGATTCAAATTATTCCTTTTGGAAATGTCTCAGTGATGTCATAGGAGAGACAGCAGCACAATAATGGATCTCCAAACAGACTCCCCTCAATTGACAGTAATCCAGGCTAAGAGAATCCCTCTTTGGCAGTAGAGTTCAGCAATTTAGAAGAAAGAAGGTCAGGGATGCTGAACAGGCCCAAAATGTGCACCCCAACCAGGAAATTACATTTGCTAATGAAGGAGGCAAGAAAAGAGGCCTGTGGGCCCCGAGAGACATTGCCACGCCATGGCTCACCATCATCAACAACCCCAATTGACCTTGATAGGGAGGAAGAAGATCTGACCATGGAGGCAGCTAATCAAGCAATCCAGAAAGTCCTCAAGACTATGAATAAAACTGAGTCGGCTTTTTCTGACTTACTTATAGAGTTGAGGCAGCTGGATAAAAAGGTTCTTGTCACAAATACAAAGTGGGAGGATCTGCCGGGGACATCTGAAACTCATGACTGTCTAGTTTTGTATCTGCTGCACAGGAAGTGGGAATGCAGGAGTGCATGGAAGAAGCTGAAAATCACAGTAGGCATAACAATTTTAGAATACATGAGGTGATAGATGGGGCAGAGGATGCTTTTAATACCCCCCATTGATTTCATCATTAGCCTACTAAAAATGGCATTAAAATTACTGGAGGAGCTTCCTCTTAGTGTGGAATGAGCACGCTGATCGCTGGGTCTGAATCCAGAGGATCCATCTAAATGACCTTGCTCCTGGATCATCATAAGGCTGCACCACCAAACTATGGAGCAAATACTAAAGACAGCCTGGCAGGCTAAAACAGTCAGTTTTGAAGGGCAGGCAATCTTTTTCAACCCAGAATTTTAAACAGGGCTCCAATCAAAATGGCAAGCAGTCATGGAGATAATTAAAATCCTCAGAGAAAAGCACAATGTAAAGGCTCAATTGTTATATCCGACAAAGCTCAAGGTCCAGATGGACACAGAAATTAAAATTTATGACTGCCAGCTGGAAGCATTCTCTTTTTAAAAAGAAATTAAAAATAGACTCCATAAAACAGGGATTGAGGAGCTGGAAGATTGGGTGCTGAGAGGGGCATGGACAGTGGCAGGAAAAGGGAGCCAAAGACCAAGAAGTGAGGGACCCTTTTTACAATACCTGAAAAGGGACTTGAAGGAATTCATTGCCTGGAAACAGAAAGCTCACATGGACCAAAAGAAAGTGAACGAGCAGCTACCAGAGGCAGCACAAGCCAGAGAGTGGTAGTCCAACCAGGGACTTGGGTTAAAAGGACTATGCCTGGACTGAATCCAAATATTTGCTGTAAATGTGGTGCTGAATTGTAGGAAGTGGAGTACAGGAGGGTAGCATATCCTCTCCAGAGGAATAAGAACAACAGAAGATAGGATAAGTGCTATTTAATCTACCAGCACAAATATTAAGGGGGAAGTGGAAGCAGGCCTATGCGTGGGAGGTTTCATGGATGAAAAGAATTAAAACTTTTGGGTAACCGTCCCTTCAGTTTGGTATATTACAAGAACTGGCATGGAGAAGAGTGTCTTTGGGTGTGTTGCGTGTAATATGCACAATGCTGGGGTCCTCTGAGACCACATTTACAAAGGATAAGGGGTGATGTGACCTGGGTCATCACTCTTGAGGGAAGAATATGCCCACAACCTCTTGGGGAAGGACATAGCAGTGTAGGATACACAACCTAAAGGAGAAACAGGGAGGGCAGAAGATGGGGGAGTAGCTCTCTATGTAAGGGAACAGATAAAAGCAACTGAACAAAATAGCAAACAGGGAGGAGAGGAGGCACTGTGGGTCACCTTAGAGACTGGAAATGGCACCACAATCCGCACAGGGGTTGTATACAGACCCCCATGTCAGGGACCGGGAATGGACAAGGATATGATAGAAGGCATACTTAGGATGGCAGAGAAGGGGGAGATACTGTTGATGGGGGACCTTAATATGCCAGATGTTAACTGGAGCACCTTTACTGCAGCCACATGTAAAAGCAGGGCTATTCTTGATGCCCTTCAGGTGGCATGCCTCAGACAGCTAGTTTTGGAACCTACTCATGAGGAAGCAATCTTAGACCTCGTTCTCTCAAATGGGGACAATGAGAGGATCTCAGATCTAGAAGTGGGTAGCCATTTGGGAACAAGTGACCGCCTAGTAGTGTGGTTCACGATAAACTCAGCTACAGAGTCAAGCCATATAAAAGTGAGGGTTCTGGACTTCAGGAGGGCTGACTTTGGCAAGATGGGAGAGTGCCTTAGAAAAGCACTAGCAAACAGGCTAGAAGGAGGGGTGGAGCAACAATGGGGAAATATCAAAACTGCCATCACAGAGGCAATAAGCCTTTGTGTGAAGCAAATAAACAAATCAAAATGAAAGAGAAAGCCACTATGGTTCTCAAAAGAGATGACGGTGAAGGTTAGGGAGAAAAAGATAGCATTTAGTAAGTATAAGGAAACACAGAAGGAGCAGGACAGGTAACTGTACCAGTTAAGGCAGAAGGAAGCAGGGAAGGTAGTCAGAATAGCAAAGGAACAAACTGAGGAAAAGATAGCTAACTCGGTTAAGAATGAGGATAAAACATTTTAGAGGTATATCAGGAAGCATAGAAAGACAAAGGGAGGGATAGTGAGGCTGCAGAGAATGCGTGATGGGTGGGCAGAGAGAGACAGTGAAAAAGCAGGGATACTGAATGAATACTTCTGTTCAGTATTCACAAAAGAGGAAGTAGGGGAGTCACCTAATCCAATTAACAGAAGCACTCTGGAGAGGGGGGTCGATCCCAGCCCTTTCACAGAAGAAAGGGTTCTGAAAGAACTCCTAAAACTGAAGGTGGACAAAGCAATGGGGCTAGATGGAATTCACACCAGAATTCTAAAAGAATTAAGCAGAGAACTAGTGACACCACTGACTACCCTTTTTAACAAATCATGGGAGGATGGTGTGGTACCTGAGGACTGGAAGAAGGCTAATGTGATTCCCCTTCACAAAAGTGGGACCAAGACAGAGGCAGAAAACTACAGACCTGTCAGTTTGACCTCTGTGGTAGGGAAAGTGATAGTCGGAATTTCTTCGAAGGAAAGAACTGTTGAGTACCTAGAGGCCAGTGAGGCACAGAACTCAAGGCAGCATGGGTTCACAGTAGGAAGGCCATGTCAGACAAATCTAATTGATTTATTTGAATGGATGACCAAAATAGTAGATCAGGGAGGGGCTGTGGATATGGCCTACCTAGACTTTAGCAAGACATTTGACACAGTGCCACACAAAAGATTAGTAGTCAAATTAACCAGCCTGGGAGTGGGTCCCAGGGTGGTAGACTGGGTAAAACATTGGCTGAACAACAGGACACAGAAGGTAATTGTAAATGGAGTCCACTCTGAAAAAAGAGGAGTTACTAGTGGAGTACAGCAGGGTTCAGTTCTGGGTCCTGTCCTTTTTAATGTCTTTATAAGTGACATTGCAGAGGGACTGGAAGGAAAAGTGTGCCTCTTTGCAGATGACACAAAGATCTGCCACAGGGTTGATACACAAGGAGGCATGGAAAGGATGAGAAGGGACTTGGCAAAGTTGGAGGAATGATCGGAAGTATGGCAGCATGGATTCAATTCAAAGAAGTGCAAAGTAATGCACCTGGGAAACAAAAACCCAAGGACAGATTACACAATGGGGGGGAAGGGTAGTAACAACAACAAAAATGGAAAGGGACCTGGGGGTAATCATACCAGGTGACCTTAAGGTTGGCAAGCAATGTGAGAAGGCAGTAGGGAGGGCTGGGGGGATACTGGGATGTATAGGGAGAGGTATCACCAGCAGAAAACAGGAAGTTGTTGTCCCTCTGTACAGACAGTTGGTGAGACCTTATCGGGAGTACTGCGTCCAGTTCTGGAGACCCCACCTCCGCAAGGACATAGACAGGATGGAGGAAGTTCAGAGGAGGGCAACTAAAATGGTGCAGGGTCTCCAAGAGAAGCCATATGAGGAGAGACTAAAGGAGCTTAATATGTATACCCTTGAGGAAAGGAGGGAGAGGGGGGACATGATAGAAATGTTTAAGTACCTCAGTGGAATCAACAAAGTCCAAGAGGGTAGCATCTTTCAGAAAAAGAGATGTGCAAGAATAATGGGACAAAATTTGAAGGTAGAGGGGGGATGGCTCAGGGGCAATGTGAGGAAGTATTTTTTCACAGAGAGGGTGGTGGACACATGGAACAGCCTTCCCGAGGAGGTTGTGGGGTCTAAAACTGTGGGAGAATTCAAGAATGCATGGGACAGACTTAAGGCATTTTTTGTGGGGGTTAGGAAGAAATAGGCTGCTGGTTAAATAGGATCTGCAGCTTATCCTCTAGGTAGAGAAATGGGCAGACTAGGGGGGGCCAAGCAGTCCTTATCTGCCCTCAAAGTCTGTGTTTCTATGTTTCTATGTTTTAGGCAGGGGCTAATTGGTAATGCACTTCTCAGATTACTTCTGGGTAGGTGCCTGACCTTTCATCTTGGCACGTGATCCTGGCTTATGGAAGCCATGGAGATGCAGTCAGCCAAGGCACTGCATGGTGCAGACTGAAGCCAGGGCAGTGTGCAATGGGTAGAGTGACCAATTAGCCCCCAGAAGTGACAGACATAATTCCTTTGTAAGTGATCGACTGAACATATATTTAGGGTGTCAGGCAATGCCTACAAGCACTTGTTCACAAGTGTTAATGATTGGCCATGTACTTTCTCATGTAATTCCATAACAGTCTTCACCATAGCACAAGCATGAGTGGAAATACAAAAACTCCCAGTGTAAAAATAGGGTTGGTAAAAGCTTATACCATGTCACTAACAGAAGGTACACTAATTGGGTAGACCTGGAACAGAGAGTATGAGCTAGCAGAAGATAGGGAAGGGGGGAATTTCAGAGACTGTCTTTAGAGGGCTCCATCAAACCTAGCACCAGAAAGGGAGGGGAGGAAGGGGCCAATAGTCAAGAATTTCCAGGAGGACACTTGGCTACTGGAGAGAGGGAGATAGGTGGTTCTCAACCCTTGTGAGGGGAATGGTGGACCAAGTCCAGGAAACATCTTGGACACTATGATCTCACGTATAAAGTAAGCAGGAAGTACACCAGTGTTTTAGAGAAAGTAAGGTTTTACACTGATACAAACTTTTTTTGTTGTGCTTGTTTCTCGCTTGTTAGTATGTATGTTGTAAACTGTTATGTTACTGTGATTGGTAATGTGGAGGTGTGGGTAGCCCAAATGTGGAACAAGCAGATATTTTGAATAAAGGAGATGGGCAGAAGGTCAGACAAGCAAGTATGCTTAAGAAAGGATGTTGGGTATTTTTTTTTTACTTACTTTTTTATGCTCCCCTTGGTATCCAGTCGGCTCCTTAGTTCTGGGCATCTTATATCCTCCAGCTGCCATCTGTCCCACACCCGTCTCCACACTTGGCCACTGCCTTGTTACCCCCATGGCTTACCCCCCGTAGTAGGGTGGTGGGGAGTCCCCCTAGCTCCTCACCATGACTGGATCCAGTACAAGTGATGCCCTTGGAGCTGGTGCGTTCATCGACAGATGGCCAGATGACTAGAACAGATTGGGTGGGTCAAGTAGTGGCAGTGTCACACCCAGAGGCCAAAAAAGCTGGTGTAGACATTCTTATTGGGAAAACAGTCTCACAGGAAATAATCAGTACTAAGGAGGGGATGGACGGGAGAATGGTCTTCATAAAGGAGAATGTTCAAGTGGAACAAATAAGCCTGATTTTTTTATTTATATTGTTTACTCCCAGCAATAGCTTTACCCCAAAAGTGCCCCTTGGCACTGAGACACACCCCATCACAGGATGTCAATCCCATGAGTTCCCCCCTTGTGGTGGTGCCATCTGGATGATGTTTCTGTACCACGGTGCTCTCATGGCAGCTGCGCTTAGGGCTGGGACTGGTCCAGGAGGTCCTGAGGCATGGGGGTTTTAGGACTGGTTACTTCCCAATCCCAGAGGTCGGCAATCTGCAAGGGAGTCCAAAGAGGCATGCACACACCAAGACATGCAGTATCTACAGAACCCAGCTAATGTCCTCCCCCTCCCACTTGGTGTACCTGACTACACTGCCACCTGTGGTCATACATGTGGCAGTATCGCAGCGGGTAAGGCCACCCTCCCTTCTCAGAGGAGGAGAGTATCCCTGGAATGCTTGATCCTCCTCCCCATTGACTGTACCTCTGATGATCAAGGCTCATTCCTGAACCAGTCACTGCCATCACAAGTGGTAGCTCTAATGCTATGCCTGCAGGTCAGCCAAATAAGCCTGATTGACATATATGCTCCTAATTCTGATGTGGAGGGGCTTCTACAAACAGGCATTTGGCAAGGTGGCATCTCTGCAGTCTAGTAACTTTTTAGTGGGAGCAGATTTCAATTGTGTAACATCTCCACAAGAAGATAGATCTTCACAGAACCCAAACACTAACATTCAGACCACCAGAACACTTAAGGCATTCATGGATGAAATGGGAATGTGGATGTATGGCGGGCAAAGTATGAGAGGGAGAGGGACTATACTTTTTTCTCTTATGTGACACAGAAATACTCCAGGAGATATATGTTTCTGTTACCAAAGAGTATATTCCCAAAGATAGAAAAATCATATGTGTATATATATATATATATATATATATTCAGTCACTCAGTTAGACCATGCACCTATCTATACTACATACAGACTGGGTGGGGGGGTCAAGGAAAATCAGCACTTGGAGGTCAAATACATCCCTACTAAATGACATGAAATTCTTCAGGAAGATTGGAGAGGACTTTGAAGAAACCTACAGATTAAAGTTAAACTGTAGTGTCTCAGAACACATACTATTAGACTTCTTGAAAGCTTGTAGTAAGGGGCAAAATATTTAGGGTAGCAGCTGTGAAGAAACAAGCATTTGTCAATGCTGAATGTTGATTGCGTTGGTCTGTTGAGTTCGCTCAGTAGTCCTCTGTCACTCGTTCTGTTTCTCCTGGTGCTGCAGGCTGCTGTTTTGTACTGGGCTCCTGCCTGCATTGGCACCCTTTTCTATCCACAAAAAAATTTGCAGCTGTCCCAAAAGAGCTCCGTTGAGCTCACTCACTCCCCCTCCCTCACTTGCTCGTTCTGTGTCTCCTGCTGCTGCAGCCTGCCCTTTTGTATTGGGCTCCTGCCTGCGTTGGGAGCTTTTTCTGCCCACAAAGAAATCTGTAGCAGTCCCGACACAGCTCCACTGAGCTCGCTGACTTCCCCTCTCTTGCTCGCTTATTGGGTTTCTCCCAGCGCTGCACGCTGCCCTTTTGTACTGTGCTTCTGCCTGCATTGCTGCCTTTTTATATCCACAAAGAAATCTGCAACAGTCCCAAGAGAGCTCCGTTGAGCCCACTTACTCCGCCTCCCTCACTTGCTCGTTCAGTGTCTTCCGCTGCTGCTGCCTACCCTTTTGTGCTCGGATCCTGCCTGCATTGGGGGCTTTTTCTGCCACAAAGAAATCTGCAGCAGTCCCGACACAGCTTCGTTGAGCTTGTTCACTCCCCCTCTCTCACTCACTCATTGTGTTTCTCCCAGCACTGCAGACTGGTCTTTTGTACTGGGTTCCTGCCTGTGTTGGCACCTTTTTCCGCCCACAAAGAAATCCGCAGCTGTCCCAACAGAGCTCCGTTGAGGTAACTCAATCCCCTTGTCTCACGCACTCATTCTGTTTCTCCTGGCACTGCAGGCTGCCCTTTTGTACTGGGCTCCTGCCTCTGTTGGCACCTTTTTCTTCCCACAAAGAAAGGTACATTAGGGAGTGAAGAAAGACCAAAGGAGGTATACTGAGGCTTAATGAAGGGGAGGGAATGTGGGTAGAGTTTGACAGTGAAAATGCAGGGATACTGAACGAATATTTCTGCTTAGTATTCACAAAGGAAGAGGAGGGGAGAGGTACCTAAAACAAACAAGAGAAACTCTATGAAGATGGGTGTCAATACCAGTCCTTTTACAGAAGAAAGGGTTCTGAAATAACTAATAAAATTGAAGGTGGACAAAGCAATGGGGCCTGATGGGATTCACCCAAGAATTCTATAAGAACTAAGGTTAGAACTAGTGACACCGCTGACTACTCTCTTTAACAAATCGTGGGAGGATGGGGTGGTACTTGAGGACTGGAGGAGGGTGCATGCGATTCCACTTCACAAAAGTGGGAGCAGGACAGAGGTAGGAAACTACAGACCAGTTAGTTTGACCTCAGTGGTAGGGAAAGTGATGGAATTACTTCTGAAGGAAAGAATTGTTGAGTGCCTAGAGGCCAGTGGGGCAAAGGACCCAAGGCAGTATGGATTCACGATGGGAAGGACATGTCAGATGAATCTAATAGATTTCTTTGACTGGGTGACTAAAGTAGTACACCCGGGAGGGGCTGTGGACATGTCCTACCTAGATTTTAGCAAGGCATCTGATAAGGTCCCACACAAAAGATTAATACACAAGTTAGCCAGCCTTGGACTGAGTCCCAAGGTGGTAGCTTGGATAAAAAAATTGGCTAGACAACAGTATGCACAGGGTAGTAATTAATGGAGTCCACAGTGAAGAAAGGAGGTTTACTGGGGGGTACCGCAGGGTTCAGTACTGGGACTGGTCCTTTTTAATGTCTTTGTAAGTGACATTGCAGAGGAACTGGAAGGAAAAGCATGTCTCTTTCCAGACAACACGAATATCTGCAACAGGGTTGATACACAAGATGGAGTGGAAAGGATGAGAAGGGACTTGGCAAGGTTGGAGGAATGGTCAAATGTATGGCAGCTCAGATTCAGTGCAAAGAAGTGCAAGGTAATGCACCTGGGAAACAAAAACCCAGAGGGAAGAGTACCCAATTGGAGGTGAGATACTGACAACTTTAAAAATGGAAAGGGACCTGGGAGTAATTATATCAGATGACCTAGAGATAGACAAGCAATGTGAGAAGGCGGTAAGGAATGCTGGAGTGATACTGGGAGGCATCAATAGTAGAAAACAGGAAATTATTATCCCTCTGTAGAGACAGTTGGAGAGACCCCATCTGGAATACTGTGTGCAGTTCTGGAGACCCTGTCTCCGAAGAGACATAGACAGAGTGGAGGCTGTCCAGAGGAGGGCAACCAAAATGGTGCAGGGTCTGCACTAGAAGACATACGAAGAAAGACTAAAGGAGCTTAATATGTATACCCTTGAGGAAAGAAGGGAGAAAGGGGACATGATAGAAACTTTCAAGTACCTCAAGGGAATCAACAAAGTCCAAGTGGGTAGCATCTTTCAGAAAACGAGATGTGCAAGAACAAGGGGGCACAATTTGAAGATAGAGGGGCGATAGTTCAGAGGTAATGTGAGGAAGTATTTTTTTATGGAGAGGGTTGTGGATGCATGGAACGGCCTCCCGGAGGAGGTTGTGGAGTCGAGAACAGTGGGGGAATTCAAGAATGCATGGGACAGACATAAGGTAGTCCTAGTGGGGGGTAGGAGGAAGTCTGCTGTTGGTTAACTAGGATCTGCAGCTTATCTGTTAGGTAGGAAAATGGGCAGACTATGTGGGCCGAGCGGTCCTTATCTGCTGTCAAATTCTGTTTCCATGTTTCTATCTGCAGCAGTCCTGACAGAGCTACGTTGACCTTACTCACTCCCTCCTCACTCGCTCATCCCATTTCTGCCAGCGCTGCAGCCTGCCCTTTCATATGGGGCTCCTGTCTGCATTGCTGCCCTTTTCTGCCCACAAAGAAATCTGCAGCAGTCCCAACAGAGCTCCAGTGAGGTCACTCATTCCCCTTACCTCACTCACTCATTCTGTGTCTTCCACTGCTGCAGTCTGCCTTTTTATACTGGGTTCCTGCCTGCGTTGGTGGCTTTTTCTGCCCACAAAGAGATCTGCAGCAGTTCTGACACAGCTCCGATGAGGTCGCTCACTCCTCCTCTGTCACTCCCTCATCCGTTTCTGCCAGTGCTGCAGGCTGACCTTTCGTACGGAGTTCCTGCCTGCATTGCTGCCCTTTTTTGCCCACAAAGAAATCTGCAGCAGTCCCAACAGAGCTCCAATGAGATCACTCATTCCCCTTACCTCACTCACTCATTCTGTGTCTTCCACTGCTGCAGGCTGACTTTTTATACTGGTGTCCTGCCTGCGTTGGTGGCTTTTTCTGCCCACAAAGAGATCTGCAGCAGTTCTGACACAGCTCCGATGAGGTCGCTCACTTCTCCTCTGTCACTCCCTCATCCGTTTCTGCCGGTGCTGCAGGCTGACCTTTTGTACTGGGCTCCTGCCTGCATTGCTGCCTTTTCCTGCCCACAAAGAAGTCCTCAGCAGTCACAATAGACCTCCATTGAGCTTGCTCACTCCCCCCTCTCTCACTTGCTTATTCTGTTTCTGCTGGCGCTGCAGGCTGGCCTTTTGTACAGGGCTTCTGCTTGC
Organism: Neoceratodus forsteri; assembly: GCA_016271365.2. NCBI lineage: Eukaryota > Metazoa > Chordata > Ceratodontiformes > Ceratodontidae > Neoceratodus > Neoceratodus forsteri. The sequence continues at coordinate 116,730,800 of CM028136.1, read as the reverse complement.
TTTGCTGCCTTTTGCTGCCCACAAAGAAATCCACAGCAGTGATGATAGAGCTCCGTTGAGTTCGCTCACTCCCCCATCTCACTCTTTCATTCTGTTTCTTCTGGCGCTGCAGGCTGCCTTTTTGTACTGGGCTCCTGCCTCTGTTGGCGCCTTTATCTGTCCACAAAGAAATCTGCAGCAGTCCTGACAGAGCTTCTTTGAGCTCGCTCACTCCCCCTCTCTCACTCACTCATCCTGTTTCTGCCACCACTCCAGGCTGCCCTTTTGTACTGGGCTCCTGCCTGTGCTGCTGCCTTCTTCTGTGCACAAAGAAATCTGCAGCAGTCAAGATAGAGCTCCATTGAGCTCGCTCACTTCCCCTCTCTCACTCGCTCATTCTGTTTCTCCTGCTGCTACAGACTGGCCTTTTGTATTGGGCCCTTGCATGCATTGCTGCCTTTTTCTGCCCACAAAGGAATCTGTAGCAGTCCTGACACAGCTCCGTTGAGCTAGCTCACTCCCCCTCTCTCACTCTCTCATTGTGTTTCTCCCGGCACTGCAGGCTGCCCTTTTGTACTGGACTCCTGTCTGGATTGGCACCTTTTCCTGTCCACAAAGAAAGCTGCAGCTGTCCCTACAGAGCTCCATTGATGTTGCTCACTCCCCCTATCTTACGCACTCATTCTGTTTGTCCTGGCGCTGCAGGCTGCCCTTTTGTTCTGGGCTCCTGCCTCTGTTGGCACCTTTTTCTAACCACAAAGAAATCTGCAGCAGTCCCTACAGAGCTTCATTGATCTTACTCACTCCCCCTCTTTCACTCGCTTGTTCCATTTATGACAGCGCTGCAGCCTGCCCTTTTGTACAGGGCTCCTTACTGCATTGCTGATGTTTTCTGCCCACAAAGAACTCTACAGCAGTCACGATTGAGCTCCGTTGAGCTCACTTGCTCCCCCTCTCTCTCAGTCGCTCGTTCTATTTCTCCCACTCATGCCTGCTACCCTTTTGGACTGGGCCCCTGCATGCATTGCTGCCTTTTTCCACCCACTAAGAAATCCACAGCAGTCCCAACAGAGCTCCATTGACCTCATGCACTCCCCCTCCTGCACTCACTCGTTCTGTGTCTCCCGGTGATGCAGGCTGCCCTTTTGTACTGGGCTCCTGCCTGTGTTGGTGCCTTTTCCTGCCCACAAAGAAATCTGCAGCAGTCCTGACAGAGCTCAGTTGAGCTCGGTCACTCCCCCACTCTCTCACTTGCTCAATCCTAAATTGTTCCAAACAATGATTTCCGACAGAGACTGCAGTTTTCTGCACTGGAAGCACAAAAACGCATTTTGGCCAGGATGTGAAAAATGACAGCTGTATTTTTCACAAGGAGGTGTGGAAAAATGCCACTGTTGACAATGTGGATTAAAAATATTACTAATTTGCAAAGTTACAAGGGTGCTTGGAAAACGCACAATGTACGCTTGTAACACAGTCCTTTTATGGAGTTTCATCACAAAATTTTCAAGATAGGTATTCTAGGACCACTGCTCATGAACAGTGTCAATGTGATTTTCTTAACGTGTCCCAAACACTGATTTCCCATAGCGACTGCGCTATTGTGTGCTGGAAAAGCGAAAACATATTTAGGCCTGGATGTGAAAAATGACAACTGCACTGTTCATAAGGAGGTGTGTAAAAATGGCAATGTTGAAAATCTGGAGTGAAAATATTATAAATTTGCGAACTTATGAACATGCGTGCAAACTGTGCGATGCACGCTCGTAGCACAGTCATTTTATGAAGTATTGGCACCAAATTTTCAACATAGGCATTTTAGGACCTCTGCTCATGAACAGTGTCACTGCCATTTTCATAATCTGTCCTGAACACTGATTTCCCACAGTGACCTCGCTATTCTGCACTGGAAGTGGGAAAACACATTTCGTCCAGGATGTGAAAAATGACAGCTGCGCTATTCACAAGGAGGTGTGGAAAAATGCCAGTGTTGAAATCTGGTGTGAAAATATTGCAAATTCTTGAAGTTACAAGCGTGTGTAGCAACTGCACAACGCATGTTCGTAAAACAGTCATTTTCTGGACTTTTCCCGCCAAATTTGCAACATAGGCTTTTTGAGAGCCCACCTCATGAACACTGGCACTGTCATTTTATTAATCAGTCCCAAAAGATAATTCTGCGCAGTGACTGCAAAATCACTTTTCAGGACTGATTAATGCCATGACAGTGCCAGAATTCATGAGGAGGGGCCTCAAAAACATCATGTTGAAAATTTGGTGCCAGAATTCAACAAAATGCCCAAGATATGCATCAAAGTTGAAAACACCCAGTTTATTCCATTATACAGCTTACTGGCATTTCCTCAGTTCCCAGTCCACCAAAGATCATCGTGCAAAGGTCCAGAGGTAAGTACGGGGTGAAGGGGTGTGTGTGTGGAGGCAGGGTGCACAGTGGGTGGGTGCGGGTTGTGGGAGGAGGGCAGGGAGACGGCGAGTGACCTTTTTTTTTTTTTTACAGGGAGGAAAAAAATATCTCGGGACCATTTTTTTTTTGGTATGGCATGTGGCACGCTGAGGTGGGCTCCCAGCATGCCAATGGACTCTTTTTGGGTGGGGGAGCAGCTGCCGCCGATGGTGGATTGGGCACCCCCATCGGCACACAACAAAAGGAAGGCCACATCATGCCGATGAGGATTGGGCACCCCCGTCAGCAAAGACATAAGCGTGGGGCTGAACATAAGCCAAGGTGGATTGGGCACCCCCCTCAGCACACAGGAAATGGGGGGATATGCTGATGGGGCCTGGGCACCCCCATTGGCAAACACAGAAGGGGGGAGACATAAGCCAAGGAGGATTGGGCACCCCCCTCGGCACACAACAAATTGGGGGGGAGACATGCTAATGGGGACTGGGCTCCCATAGAAACATATAATGTGATGGCAGATAAGGACCGCTTGGCCCACCTAGTCTGCCCAGTTTCCTACCTAACAGATAAGCTGCAGATCCTAGTTAAACAACAGCTTACTTCCTCCTACCCCGTACTAGGACTGCCTTATGTCTGTCCCATGCATTTTTGAATTCCCCCCATTGTTCTTGACTCCACGACCTCCTCAGAGAGGCTGTTCCATGCATCCACAACCCTCTCCATGAAAAAATACTTCCTCACATTACCTCTGAGCTATCGCCCCTCTATCTTCAAACTGTGCCTCCTTGTTCTTGCACATCTCTTTTTCTGAATGATGCTACCCTCTTGAACTTTGTTGATTCCCTTGAGGTACTTGAAAGTTTCTATCATGTCCCCTATCTCCCTTATTTCCTCAAGGGTATACATATTAAGCTCCTTTAGTCTTTCTTTGTATGTCTTCTGGTGCAGACCCTGCACCAGTTTGGTTGCCCTCCTTGGGACAGCCTCCTCTCTGTCTATGTCTTTGAGGAGATGGGGTATCCAGAACTGCACACAGTACTCCAAATGGGGTCTCACCAACTGTCTGTACAGAGGAATAACAACTTCCTGTTTTCTACTATTGATGCCTCTCCCTATGCATCTCAGTATCCCCCAGCCTTCCTTACTGCCTTCTCACATTGCTTACCCACCTTTAGGTCAACTGATATCATTACCCCCAGGTCCCTTTCCATTTTTACTGTTGTCAGTATCTCACCCCCCATTGTGTACTCTTCCCCTGGATTTTTGTTTCCCAGGTGCATTACCTTGCACTTCTTTGCATTGAATCTGAGCTGCCATACATCTGACCATTCCTCCAACTTTGCCAAGTCCCTTCTCATCCTTTTCACTCCATCTTGTGTATCAACCTTGTTGCAGATCTTTGTGTTGTCTGCAAAGAGACATACTTTTCCTTCCAGCTCCTCTGCAATGTCACTTATAATGACATTAAAAAGGACCGGTCCCAGTACTGAACCCTGCGGTACCCCAGTAGTAACCCTCCTTAATTCACTGTGGACCATTTACTACTACCCTTAGCGTCCTGTTGTCTAGCCAAATTTTTATCCAGGCTACCACATTGGGACCCACTCCAAGGCTGGCTAACTTGTGTATTAATCTTTTGTGTGGAACTGTATCAAATGCCTTGCTAAAATCTAGGTAGATCATGTCCACAGCCCCTCCCTGGTCTACTACTTTGGTCACCCAGTCAAAGAATCTATTAGATTCATCTGACATGACTTTCCTATCATGAACCCATGTTGCCTTGGGTCCTATTCTCCACTGGCCTCTAGGTACTCAACACTTCTTTCCTTCAGAAGTGATTCCATTATTTTCCCTACCACTGAGGTCAAACTAACTGGTCTGTAGTTTCCTACCTCTGTCCTGCTCCCACTTTTGTGAAGAGGAATCGCATCCACCCTCTTCCAGTCCTCAGGTACCACCCCATCCTCCCATGATTTGTTAAAGAGAGTAGTCAGCAGTGTCACTAGATCGAGCCTTAGTTCCTTTAGAATTTTTGGGTGAATCCCATCAGGCTCTATTTTTTTGTCCACCTTCAATTTTATTAGTTCTTTCAGAGCCCTTTCTTCTGTAAATGGACTGGTATCAACCCCATCTTCAGAGTGTTTCTCTTGTTTGGTTTAGGTACCTCCCCCTCCTCTTTCTTTGTGAATACTGAGCAGAAATATTTGTTCAGTATCCCTGCTTTTTCACTGTCACCCTCTACCCACATTCTGTCCCCTTTGTTAAGCCTCAATATCCCTCCTTTGGTCTTTTTTCACTTCCTAATGTACCTATAAAATGTCTTATCCCCTTCTTAACAGAGCTGGCTATCCTTTCCTCGGTTTGGGCCTTTTCTATTCTGACTGCCTTCCCAGCCTCTTTCTGCTTTAACTGATAACGTTCTCTGTCCTGCTCCATCTGTGTTTCCTTATATTTCCTGAATGCTGTCCTTTTCTCCTTAACCTTCCCTGCCTTCCCAGTCAGTAACAGCCCTGCAATGAGGGGTCACTTCCTCATTGCAGGGATGATGTTGCAATGATGAGGCGGCCCCTGATTGCAGTGGCTAAATTTTTACAAGTTAGTGGCATGCTGGCTTAACTATTGTCATCAGCAGTGTGCCACAGGATTGGGGGAAGCGGGTCAAGCCTTTAATGGCTGTGGAAGCATTGGCCACAGCAGTGCCGTGCCTCCACAACCTGCATCTGGAGAAAGCTGCCACAATATGTTTCTTGTGCATGCGCACAATCAACATAAAAATGGCAGTATAGGGAACCCTTGGAAAAGAAATAAAAGAATTAGAGAAAACCAGTGGCGTAGATTATAGGAGGTGGGAGACAGGCTGGCCCCCAGCTGTTCAGAGCACTCAGATCCGGCCTTTCGAAGCTCTGTGTATTTTTATTTTATTAGTCCATGTTGGTTGTGCTGAGCTGCTTGTGCCCAAAGATTGTTCCCATTGAGTTTGACTCCCGAACTGGCTGGAGTGGTCTGGGGCCAGCTTTCGAGCTGTCTAGAGCAGCTCAGTTTATCAGTTGCCTGTGGGTCTGAACATCACTTTAAAAGCAGCCAAACAGTGTCAAAATGACCATCAACATGCACCAGAATGCATCAAAAACCCAATAGCTTCTGGGGGCCCTAGGCAGCCCCCAGACCCTCAGCCTATTGATTTGGGGATTTTCTTGGAAAAGCAGGACTTTTACCAGTCCCCTGTAAAAAAAGCTAGCTATGTCCCTGGAGGAAATGTATAAACAAACTAGAGGGAGAGCTACTTGGGTTATATTGAACAAAACAAGAGAATGAACTAAAGGAATTGCTTAACAAATAGTCAAAGTCTAAGCTTAGATACTGTTAACTAAGCAACTATTAGGGGGTGGAAAAGAGGCACAGCTGCTGGCCTTTAGACTGAGGAAAGCAGAAGTAGACATATTAATACTTAATATCAGATACAGTAGAAGGCCCCACATCACTAAAATCACACCACAGGGAATAGTGGATTGTTTTAGAGATTTTTATGAGGATCTGTACAAAGATTTGGATAAACAGCAGGTCAAGAGATGGACAGCAGAATTGTTTGAATCCTTGGCCTTGGTGGCTCTCTCAGTAGTGCATAGAAGGGAACTTGATGCCCAATAAAAATAGAAGAAATTGATAAGGTAATAAAAGAGGTGAAAAGTCATAAGGCACCAGGGACTAGATTCACAAAAAATTGCAATGGTGGCTGCCCCAGTGGTGCAGAGGGTTCAGGCACTGGACACAACACCTCACACCATGCCAGTGACCTGGGTTCAGGAATGGATTCTGGATGCCAGGGATCGGCAGGGGAAGGAGAGGATTGAGCATCCAGAGGACTACTCTCCTTTTCTGGGGTGGATTGGGGAGCCTACTTCTCTCAGTAGTGGCCCCTGGTAGAGATTGGGAGCACTACTGGGTGGAGCTACAATCAGGGAGCCAAGAAAAAGGAGAAAAACGGCATCTCGACTGTACAGATGATGGCCACCTTGACCCTCACTGGCATGAAGCCCCCAGACAGCTGGGACCGAACTTAGCAGCACCCAGGTACAAAAGGTAAATTGTAAGGCACTTTTTCTCCAGAAGGCGAGGACCCATCCAATGAAGGAATATGTCAGGTTACCCTGGGGGCAGCCGGCTGCGATATAAGGTGGGAGTTGGTGACAGGGGTTGTTGGGGGAGGTGAGCACAGTCCTTGGTGGCCCAAGAAAGCAGCCTATCTAGATGTAGTGGGAGTAAAACTAGATAATGCAAGAAAAACAAAATTGCAAAGGCAATGCAAAAATTTGCATTGTGCTTTGTGGTTGCCTAGGTGTCCAAAATTGATATTCACAGTCAGATAGCGCATCATGCTATCCATCTGTGAACAGAACTAGTGCGAGGCAGCAGTAATCCCAGTCGCCCCAGCACTACCCCAATAGCACTGCCCTGACATGCAGCCAGGAGCATGGGCCCATAAGGAATAGCACAAGGGTACTATTTCCAGTTCACAAAGGCTGCCATGCAAATAAGCTTATTGGGAATGCAAGACACTGGGTATCATTTGCATGCCTATTATGGACCTATTTGCATAGACCGTGAGGAGCGTAGTGCAGCCCCCCCTCACAGATTGCCATCCTAATAAAAAATAATGAGTCTTTCTGGTGTCCAATGGTCCCTCTCCCCTGTGATCACCATTTGTCAACCTGATCCAAAATTACCAGTCTCCCTGGTTGTAGTGGATCCTCCTGTGATTGTCGAATGCTGGACTGATCAAAAATAACCAGTCTCCCTGATGTCTATTGGCCCTTCCCCACCTTGATCGCTGATAGCTGGCCCAATCACAAATTACCAGTCTAACTGGTGATAGTGGATTCCCCCAATGATCACAGATTGCCAGTCTGATCAAAAATAATCAGTCTCCCTGGTGTCTAGCACTCTCTCCCTTGAGAGCCAATCTCTGGCTTGATATATACTAAAGCTTATTCCTAGAGTCCAGTGGCCCTCCCTTGGTGATAACCGACCCAATATATCATATAGATATATATCATATCCTACTTTATTTACTATAAAAAAAGCAAGTTTACATATAATATCCTTCATGGTGAGGGATCTTTGGTTAGAATGACAAGAACCACAACTATGCTAAGTAGAAACAGCAGCAGAGCAACAGACTCCCCTACACTGGCATTGCTCATTAGACACTGTTCACACTCTGCCCCAGCTCTAAAATTATTCATCTTGCTTACAATTGATAGGGCTGAGGGTCGTCACCATACATTCAAATTTTCCCTCCCATTTTATATTTACAATATTTACACTGGCTATATCCACAAAACATAAACCAAATAGAACATATAACAAGACACAAGTTAAAGAGTGCTCCAGTAAAATCCTACTATATGCGGATGACACCGTCCTGTATGCACCCATTCTGACCCTTCTCAGCTAGAGCTCTCCCTCCAAATCTCCTTTATTTAGGCTGAATACTGGTTCACAGAACATAAACTTGTGCTCAACCAGAAAAAGTCTAAAGCAATACTGTTTGTCATCACCAAAACAAACTCAAACACTCCCCCATGCATAAACACTTCCAAGTCACTACCCCTTGAGAAAGTCCTCTCCTTCAATTATCTGGGCATCACTGTTGACCCTGCCTCACTTTCCATGACCACATACACCACCTCTGTTCCAATCTCAACTCCAGTATCAGCCTCCTATATTGACATTGGCACTGTCTTCCCCCCTTGAAGTCCTCCAACTTGCTTCCTCCTCCTCTGTCCTCTCAATACTTGACTATGGCATTGTCATCTATGGGGCAACTGGCAACATTGCCCTTCAAAGAGTTAAAATATCACTTAACAAAGACTGCCACCTTTCTCAGGACTGCCCTAATACCACCCAAAACTGCTCCCTCTATAACCAAACATAATGGCTCAACTTCAATGGCAGACTACAATACCACTCATGTCTCCCGGTCAAGAAAATCTCCTCTGGTCTCACCAATCCCAGTCTCTTCCCTCTCCTGCAACCTACCTCTTTTACTAGGATCACCAGGAGCACCCTCAAACCAAACCACCTGGTGCCAAGATTTAAAACCTCACTTAGCCAATGCTCTTTTGCCTACCGTTCTCCTTCATGGCTCAACTCCCTCCCCTCTCACATTACTGAGGAACCTAAGCTTGGCCAGTTTAAATCACTCCTGTGCTCCCACCTCCTCTCCACATGCTCTTGTAGCTGCCCTTGACTCCTTTATCAACTAGCATTGAACCTGTCCTGTTTCTCTGTCCTATCTCTGAATACTGTAATGGACCCCATCCCTCCTGCCCTCCCTCCACTCTCCCTTTCTCACCCCCAACGCTGACAATGGGCTCTGTCCAGCTCTCGCCACTGCTTCTACCCCCTCCTTCTATATCCCCTGCCACCTTTCCTTCCCAATGTTCTCACTGAGCCATCATATAGACCCTGGAATAGGCCCCCCCCCCAGCACTAGTTATAACTCTATCAAGCAATGAATTGTACTTAAATATTGTACCCAAATGCCTTACAGCTCTCCACATATGAAATTCTTATATTTATGATATGCTGTCAATTGTGCAATAAATGGTACCTGAATACTGTACCCAAATGTATTACTGTTCACAAAGTATGATATTTTTTGTACCAGTAATATGCTATTTATGTTATTCAAACTTTACCATATTTCTGTTAACTGTATGTCATGTCACCTGTCATTGTAACCTGATGTGGAGCCTTTGGAAAGGAGTCTCAGACTGAAAGGATTGTAATTCTGAATATCCAAATAAAATAAAATAAATACTGTATTCTAGTAACGCTTTTATGTAGTGTAAGGAAATAAAAATTCTCTAGTTGATTATCCTGACTTAATCCCACCCCTGATTATCTCAATCCCTCTGATCCAGCAGGGTATAATTAAGATCTAATTAGGGCTAGCCTGCCCCTGTACTGAAACAGAGGAGAATCACACACAGCCTTGAGTTCAGCATTCAGGAGATATCAATCCCCCTCTCCCTCCTGAAATGTAGGTAACATTATTTAATTTATTTAAAGAGCTACCAATGCCTCAAAGGAAAACTTAAAATAACTCATAATAATTATGTACAATTCTGCTTGAATTCCATTTACATTCTATATACACTATTTCTCCTCCTCATAATTTCTTATTAAGGAAATGCATATGAAAATATGATTGCTGTGTCTTAGAGCTTATTTTGATTTAATCTGCCTCTATAGCTTACTACCTACTCCAAATCATAATCCTCTGTTATGACATCATAGTCTGCTGCCATGGGAGTAATTATGAGGTCACAAGTAGTGCTCTATGTTTTCAGGTAGAGAGAAAGCAGCAGGTCTATATGGACTTTTCAGGAGCAGAAATCCTGTTTTCATACAAATGACTAATGGGAGAAGAAATAAATAACTAAAGGGAAATTCAAGCTGGACTGCGTCTAAATAATATGTTTTGTTAAAGTTCACCTGAACGTGTCACCAGCTCTTTAACATTTAGCCCTTACGAACAGACATAATGCTTAACAACTCTGTTGTGAGATTCAGGAAGTCAGGAAAGTGTGTACTCTGTGGTGTTTAAACTGTGCTAATCAGGCCTGTAGTGAAACAACACAAAGAAAAAGCTATCTCTTTTAAATACTTTACAGAATAATACAGGAAGAAATGGGATAACTTAGTCAGGTAGGTGGTTTGTAGAACATAGGAGAAACTGAATGCAATCCCCAAGTGGGGAAAAGCAGAAAGGACAGAATGCAAATGGATAAATGCCTGTAAAATGAGTCAAACACTCCCTCATACCAGCTACTGAAAAATACAAATATTTGAGCAGTACTAGCTGGCTATCAGGGCTCAAGATTTTAAAGACGTGCATCATCTGCTAGAATGTCTCTGCATTCGTGTGTTTTTTTATAGCCCTGCTGTGAAAAAAAGAGGTGATAAAGAGGAATAGGTTAGGGTGGAGAAAGCTTTGGGGCTCATCTGTTGAGCCAGACAACACTCTGGAATTTTACCAAGCTAGATAAAATAGCTATTGCCCTACAGATTATTAGAAATAATGGCTTGAGGAATCTTGCCTTATTTTTATGATGGTAATGTCTCCAGCTGTGTTACCAGGGACTCACACCAGTGTATCATCTTTCCAAGCCCATTTAATGCACAGGCTTCCTTTTTGGCATCATTCTCAGTATATTCTGAACCATATTAGTCTCTATTAGCATCTTTGTCCTTTCAGTACTTTTGCAGTTAGCTAAATGAGACCATTAACTGATGCACTCCTGTTCCAGTTACGTCTCCTCTTGGAGTGCTCCCTAAACCAAACAAGGTTTTCCACATTTCACCATAGAAAAGAATAACAAGGGGAAACAAAGCAAATGAAACAGCTTTAAAGAGAGAATAGTCTGCAGAAAGAAGAGAGACTGAAAGAAAAAAATGCCTTTCTAAAATTTGCCTGGGGGGGGCATATCCAGTATTCCACCCTTCCTTTCACATTTTAGCTGCAGTTTACTTAAACAAATTCTAGCAAGAACCAATATGGCTGCAGCTGAGGTCCATGGAACACATCACTAGCAAGGGTTCTTATGGGCATAAGAGTGTTACCTCATGCGTTCTTAGGACACAAGAACTGTGAGACAAAGGTGAGCAGTTCTAGTGCCCTAACCATTCCAGAAATATAAGAGCGCTGCATACATGCAGAAGGCATGCCCCATGCTTTATTGTGCAATGTTTGCATGCAATTTGCATGCACACAGTGAACCTATGTGAACTAGGTCTAAAAAGTACATTGGGTCTGCATGCTACAAGCTTGCCATGTGTGTAGCAGGTATGCTGGTATGAACCCCATTTAAAAATCACATCAGGTTCACATTGTGCATGCTTGTCATCTGTGCAGCAACTAAGCTGCTGCAGATCTCATCTGAAAAACACATCTATTTCAATTTCTCATACCATTGCTAGCAATTAGAGCACTTAAAAATGCCCTTGTCATTGTTTTTCCATTAAAATTCAGTAAACTCATTAATTCTGATTCTTTTGCAAGTTGTTGAGTGGCTTTTGACTTTTGTCATTAAATTGCCATGAATTTGTAAAGTGCTGTTTGCATAGACTGTGCTTACTGCACTAAATGCTTACGATATAGTCAGCCAACATCCCCTATTCCAGATGTGCAAAGAATGGTCTCTGTTGCGAAGCCTGACCTTTTTGTTATGGGCCATGCAAATCCCCCTATGCATATTTAGTGCTGCAAATGTGTTTCTCCATGACCATTATGGCTCACTTACTTTCCCGTTGTCATTCTGTATGGAGCATATATACTGTGACCATGCTCAGCACTCTTTGTACTGAGTAGGGTCTTAGAAGCATGCACCATACAATACAATTCACATTAAACTGTTTCTCCATTGAGTTGATTTAGCATTTCTGACTGAATTGCATAAGTGTTAAATGATCCAGTACAAAGCCCAACACAAACTGTTTCTTAAGAGTTAAAACTTAGTTTTTCATGGCATTGTGCTCGGCTGCAGATGCATTCCAACTAAGTTGCAAAAACATTTTACAAAAGTTTCTCAAATTGTTTAAGCATTGAAAAACAATGCAATATGAGTAGCCAGTTCATTGCCAACTGTAAAAAACCAAGTTAAACTAACTCATCGGTGGAACTGGTTAAAGTGACTTGTACTGTACCTCACATTTTGTCACTGAAATGAGGGATAACGACACCAAAAATTAGGGACAATGAGGGACAGTAACCCTCATGATGATCAGGACACATCCTGAAACATGGAGATACAGTACCTCAGAACACAGTGGAAACCATTGTATTTACATGTACAGATATTAGCACCTGAGGATGAATTTGTACCATAAACCTGGGGTGCCATTTAGATGGGGGAGAGGGGGGGCAGTTGCCTCCCCCCTTCCACATTTGTGCCTAGATTGTTCTTTTGGTGTGGCAATTATGGCATTAAATTTGGATGTAATCTTTTGCACATTAAGTACCCCCTTGGCCTGTATGTGGTCACACTGCACGTGCACTCCTGATTCAACTGTGTCTGTATTGTGTTGTCCACTCTGTCCTCCTATTAGCGGCAGTACCATCACACTTGATGGGAAGGAGCTTCAGCCAAGTAAGAGAATGAGTCATGTGAGTGCAACACTGTCTTTCCTGTCACAGAGTAGACAGGCTGAAAACTGCAGCTTGGAGGAGTTGGTGAGCACCGATTTCTTAATAGCAGTGTTGTGGTGGCATATTTTTGTTGGTCTACTCTTAGTGAGTCTCAATCTCCACTGTTCACTGAAGGGGCAGAGGGTGAGCTAGAAGCTAACTCGAGACTAGGCTACTTGCTTACTCCACTAGGCTTGCCTCACAAAAAAACAGCACAGGCCCCCCCATGGCAGAAAACCAGCCCTAGCAGCAGCAGTGACAGTGTTGTGGTTGGCCTTTATAGGCCTTGATCAGTGCTAAGTAGGGTCTTGGAAGCATTCACCATACCTCATATTTTGCCACTGAAATGAGGGACATGGGCATTCAAAATGAGGGACATTGAGGGACACTAACCCTCATGATGATAAGGATACATCCTGAAACATGGAGACACAGTACCTCAGAACACAATGGAAACCATTGTATTTACTTGTACTGATGTTAGCCCCTGAGAATTTCTTTCTTTTTTTTTTTGGATTATTTCTTTTTGCCCCTACATGTTGCTGCCTCAGCCACTCCTTCAGGCTGTGCCATGGCTACATCTGATCTATCCTTTTCCCAGGCCCTGTCCCTCATGTTGCAGTCATCCCCAGGGTAATCTGGATGTAACCCTTCACCAGGCAGGTCCCCCTCCTTTAAGGGGGAAGGCACCAGAGACAGGCCAGTACAGTACTTGGCCCAGGGGAACTGCTGAGGGACTGGTAGCTCTGGGACATTGACGGCATCAGATTGCCAGGGGGCCATCATCTGGCTGAACGCGGAGCCATTTTCTATTTTCTGGTGATGTTCCCTTGCTTTATATCTGCATTGTCCCCAGTCTCCACCAGAGGCCACTACAGAGCGATGCATCCCCACTACCCACCCCAGGAGAGCAGTCTTATAGACGCTCAGTCCTCTTCTCTCCTTTCCCCTGCCAGCCCCCAGTGTCCCGAGTCCATTTCTGAACCCGGGTCACCTGTGTGGCTCAGAGTAAGGAGCCAGTGTCTCAGCCCTCTGTGCCACTGGGCCAGTGAGAATTTATTTCTACCATAAATCAGGGGTGCCATTTAGGTAGGGCAGAGGGGGGCAGATGCGCCCCCCCCACATTTGTGTCTAGGTTGTTCTTATGGTATAGCAACAATGGCATTAAATTTGGATTTAATCTGATGTACAATAAGTGCCCCGCTGGCCTGTGTCACCCCACACTGAAGGTGCACTCCTGACTTGATGATGTCTGTATTGTGTTGTCCACTATCTCCACTTATTAATGGCAGTGCCCTCACACATGATGTGGAGGAGCGCCAGCCAAGCAAGAGCACATGAGTCATGTGAGTGTGACACTGTCTTTGTCACCACAGAGTAGACAGGCTGCACACTATAGCATGGAGGAGTCAGTGAGCATAGAATTCTCAATAGCAGTGTTGTGGAAGCATATTTTTGTTGGTCTACTCTTAGCGGGTCTCAACCTCTCTTGGTGGCTGAAGGGGATAAGGGTGAGCTAGAAGCCAACTCAAGACTAGGATACCTATTTACTCTACTAGGCTTGCCTCACAAAAAAAAAAAAAACAGCAGGGGCCCCTGCTGCAGCAAGCTAGGCCTTGCAACAGCAGTGACAGTGGGGTGGTTGGCCTTCATAGGCCTTGATTAGTGCAGTGCAGCAGTAGCCAAGCAAGAGGCAAGTAACACAATTTGGGTGGGTTTGGTTGGTGAGGTAACTTGGTTGAAGACCATATTGGGGGCCTGGGATGGTCAGTTCTAGCATCTAGCTTCTGGCAGAAGGATGAAGGAGGACCAGACTGAAAACTGGGCTGGTGGCACACTGGGCTAGTCTGCAGGTTCTAGCAAGATGCCCGGGTAAGTAAAAGTAAATAATTATTTTTACAAGGGGATTAGGAAAGAAGGAAGGACTGAAATATTGATGTGTTTTTCATGTTTCTGCACCTTTGGATGGCTTCATGACCCATATGGGATTGGTATTGAATGGAATGGGGAGAGAAATTGGGACAACATTTTTTTGAGGCCGGAGGTTCATAATTTCAGTTAGGAAAAAAATTGGTTAGTAACTGGGTGAGTTTAAGCCCAAATCTGATGCACTGTTCTGGGGTGTAGACAGATGAATCTTAAATTTTTCCTGATTTGCAAATCATTTTTCAGTTACAACAAATAAGTTTTACCTTTTAGAGAAGTTCCAGACATTCCAGAGCTTGCCGCCTAGGGGCTAACTAGCACATGGCCTCCACTGGTTGTTTGCCCCCATGTTGAAATCTGAAATGGCACCCCTGCCATATAGTCTAAATTTACAGGACATACTCTGTGTCAGCAGCATCTTTTCCATTAGGGATAGATGAGGTACAGAGCAGTTTTCAGGGTTAAAATGAGGATTATCCCTTGCACTCGGGAACAGTTGAGCGGTATGGTATACACAGACTATTGGATCCCCGCTATAGTCAGGCTTATGCCCCCCTTCCCCCAATGAACCTGACTTACATATCCCCATACTCAGGCACAGTACGACAAAGGGCAAGGGAGAATGCAGGGGTGTGCCACATTAAAATGAATGAGAGTATTTTTAGTACTATTTTATACATTATTGATGGAGTGTTGGAGATTAACGAAGGCCACCAGCTAAGACTTTGTTTATAGAACAGTGGTCTTCATTATTCTCTAACTTGCCATCATGACATATAAAGTGGTAATAGAAAACAACTCAGTTCATTTATGGGGGTTAGCCCCGGCAATCTGTCCCATGGACATCATCTCCTAAAGACTCCAAACTCGAGTGTCTCCCTAGTACTCAGGTAAGAGACTATCAACTTATATATACTTAGTGGGTTGTCTGTAGCAGCATGGTCACACCCGCTACAGTGTGTCTGCATTGGGGGTTGACCATATGGGTCAATGTCTAGTTATTGCTACTTTTGTGTTTCACCATTAAAGTCTGTTTGTGTGGAAACATTCAAAATTATGAGAGAAAATAGTAGGATTACAGTCCAGACAGAAGTAATTAAATAGTTTTGTGGGTAAGTGTGTGTGTATTGGTAGTAGGAAGAACCACATGCATTTCCAGCTGTATGTATTCTACAGCTCAGCTGTGAAGCTGAGATGAGGGGGACAAGAAAACTAAAAAGTATATCAGTAGCTTTAGGCATGCCGCATACATGCAGATGTATGCAGATTTGTACTGAAGTATAAGCAAGCCATTTGTATGCAGGCAGTATAGCTTAGTGGTTAAAGGCACTGAACTGCAAACCAGGAGACGTAGAGATCGACAAGACCTGAGTTTAAATTTCATTAACCCCCTCTTGTATACTGTGTGATCCTGAACAAGTCACTTAACTTTTATGTGTGCATATCAAGTTCAAGTTCATTGGTCGGCAACATTGCCATTACAAATAAATAAATAAATAAATAAAAGAAAAACAGTTAAAAAGTGAAAGTATTCTGTGTACAAAATAACATAAAAATGTATTACACATTAAAATGCTATCAGCTTAATTCATAGATGTGATTATGTTCTTATAGTAATATGAATAATAACATCATTTAATACTTATAGAATCCACAGCAAAGAGTTTAACCATTACAGTAGTGGCCCCAAGGTTGATAGGCGCCTGGTTATTCAGTGGAGATAGTTTATACAGACAGGTAATGTTCATAAGATTACACCAGATGGTACATTTACTGGAATTCATTGATTAGTCATAAGTAGTCATCAAGCAGTTTTGATTAGGGCTTGTTGGGATTACATCTATGATTATTCTTTATGCTCCGCCCATTTAATAGTCAGTTCAGACGTATCCAGTCAAATGAACCAATTATTTTAAGGAGAGAGACCACAGAGCTCAGAATTATGAGATCAGTGTTTGTAAATAGATATGTCAGTAATTGCATTGGCTGGTAGGATTGTGATTTGAGTATATTGCCCAACCAGATGGCCCTATGTTTCTCATAGAGGGGGCATGAAATCACTAAGTGCATTAGGTTATCTTTTCCAAAGCCACACTTACACTTATATTCCTTGTTCTTTTCCCCTAGATATAAACCAGATTTTTTATTAGTCTCAAATACCTTGAAGCAGAACCCAGTAAAAAGGGTCCTCCTCTGGGGGAAGTGTAGGATATGGAGGTATCTTTCAAACTTGCATTCTCTTTTATTATTTGATAACCATGGACATTCTTTAGATAGTTGGCAGGACTCTAAGTCTTTTTGGACAAAATAGTTTTTAATTTTATTATTTATTATTGTTTTGATGTACTAAATGGGAAGCCTTAGACAATCAGTAACTATATGTAGAAGCCCATATGATTTAATGAGTTCTTCCAAAACCACCATACTAGGGAAAGTATTGTTAAAATGAGGGTAAAGGATGGCCTCTTCCAAACACATTCATGGGAATCTGTCAGGAGGCATTCTGAATATCTTAACCCAGTAATTTATTTGTCTCTGCACACAAGCACACTGTAAGGGAAACTCTCCAATCTCAGTCCTAACCAAGGCAGAAGGGGCACTATTTGGTAGGCCCAGTATCTTTTTGTAAAATTTATTTAATCCGAAATCCTTGGGCCTTTTAGTTCATGTCCTCATAATTCAGCCCCATATAATATCCGTATTTTAATTTTGGTTCTCACTACCCTTAGTATTCCATCGACCGATCGCCCCCCATATTTGTATGAGAATGCTGATACTATCGGAAAAAAACCTTCCAACTTACTTTTAATATTTTTTAGGTGGAGGTTCCAGGAACCAGTTTGGCAAACCATAAGCCCAAGGTAGCAGAAGTTTTTACCACCTGAATCTTGGAGGAATTGATGTAATAGTTGTAACCTCTCGTTACCCCCAAACACTAGAACCTTAGTTTTGTCGTGGTTAACTGACAGATCAGCATTTTTACATTCAAGTTGGAATTTTCCTATGTTTCTGCATATGCCCAGATGACTAAGTGATAGGAGTACAATGTCATCTGCATAAGCCAGATAAGGTACCATTCTTGTCCCTATTTTTGGTAAATGGAAGTCTGGATTATACTGATCTTTTAAAACAGTGCCAAAATAATGATTAAACAGTAATGGGGCCAGTGTGCAGCCTTGTTTGACCCCTATATTGTTTGTGAACCACATGCTTAATTCCCCTGAGTTACCGAACCTGATACTGGTGTATTTGTCTTGGTGGATGAGTCTGATCATTTCCAATAGGGATGGGTCAAGCCCCAGTCCACCAAGTCTGACCCAGAGTAAGGGTCTGTTAAACCTATCAAAAGCAGATTTGAGATCTATAAAGGTACGATATATTTTTTGGTTTTTAATAATCCTGTATTTGTGGATCAGGTGAGTTAAAACATAAACTTGATCTATTGTGTAATAGTTTCTGCGGAATCCTGCCTGGGCTTCATCTATTATGTTATTTGATACTGCCCATATCATCAGTATGTTATTTAAAATTTTTGTGAATACCTTTCCTAGGCAGTCTAATAGGCTAATGGGTCTATAGCAGCTTGGGTCCTTTTTGTCGCCTTTCCTGAAGACTGGGACAACAATATTTAGTTTCCAGCTTTTGGGGATATCTCCTGATCTCCAGATGTAATTAAATAGTTTGAGCAAAAAAGGTATCCAATATAGTTTGGTTCTACTTATTACATCTAGTGGTACCCCATCTGGCCCAGGTGCTTTTCTTTCGTTGATTGAATTTAAAGCATCCTGTAGCTCCGATAGTGTAATTTCAGCATCTGTTCTTTGTTTCCTGCCTTCATATTTGGATTCTGTTAACCCAGCTAAATAGTTTGGGTCTTCCCTGCAGAACAGAAGCTTGTAGTGCTTTATCCATGTGTCTGGTTCAATATGTGTATTAATACAAGAGTGATTACCCATTTCTGAGCATACTATGTCCTAGAATGTTTTATTGCCCCTGTTGAGAACCACAGTGTGGCATTTCTCCCATAGCTGTTTAGAGTATTCCTGCTTCTTTCTGTTAAGAGTCTCCCTATATTCTTTTCTGGATTTGTCCATTAATTTATTATTGTTCTTACTTGGAAACTGTTTTCTGGCTCTAAACTTTTTGTTCAATAGTTTCCTTGCAGCCTGACAGTCTTTATTGTACCATTTTTCACCCTTTGGTTCTTTTATAGTTGCCTCTTTTGTTATTATGCTGGCTGTCATATTTTAATGGAATTAAATTCATTGATCAGTAAAGGGTCCATAGGTTGGTCAGCCAGTGATATTAATCTTGACAGAATCTTTCTGCTTTCTAAGTGATCCATACAATTTTCACTCATTACTACATTCCATTCAATACCCCTTTTTTTGGACATCACACCAAGGGCCTTAGTTCCTTTGTCAGAAAAGAATTCCCCTTGCCCAATTTCTAGTTCTAAGGCTCCACGTTCACTTTCTGCCCTGGATATTAACTTTAAATGCATGCTCCTAGTGAACAAATTAAAGTTAGCCCACATATAATCAATCAGAAATTAGCCCTTTGTTCCTGTAAATGAATATTCCCCTTTATGGTCAGTATTGGACCTGCCATTTAAAAGGAGCATATTATTTCTGCACATTATTCTGTGTAGCGTAACTCCTCCTTTGTTTGTAGTTGAGTCTCTGGATTTTCTTTTTAAATTCAGAGATGGGTGCTAGAGGGACACCAGTGCCTCTGACAAATCTTCAGAACAGCCTTGTAATTTGCCAATCCTTGCATTAAAATCACTGAAAATCACTATTATTTGCTGTTAGTTAATCTATTTGTATGCTAAGAGTTAATTTTTCTAATGAGTCAAAGAAATTGGTATCTCCATAAGAGCTTCCTGAAGGGTGAGCATAGACATTTATTATAAACCATGTTTGTTTTGAGGAATTCCCTATTAGTTTTACCACTAAGATACTAGAACTTTAGGTTGTGATTTCTTCTGTTGTAATATTGCTATTAAGCTTGATAAACATGACCAGTCCTCCAATTCCCCTCCCATAGTATTTATTTTTGGTAGCTTTTGTACAGTATGCCTTGTAGCCTCTTAGAAGAAGATTTCCCATTGTCCAAGTTTCCCATATACCGATAATGTGAAATTGGTTCAGGTAATTCCATACGTCTGGATCGCCTAATTTTGCACTCAGTCCTGAAGAATTCCAAAACAATATTTTAAATGGATTCTTGTCCGGGATTGTTACTTTGGCTGAGCCATTTTCAATAGTATCATCTCCAGTGGTGATCCTAATTCTAGATTGGATCTGAGGTCCCCCCCAAGCTGCCTAACTTGGATTGTCAATCATCAGGGTTTGCTAACAGCTCAAATTGATTTGATGTCTCTATTAAGTATTCTCAATTCTTGGAAGCTGTATAGGCATTGCTGGGATTTGTCAGAGCATATGCATCCTCATTTTCTATAACAACGTGTATTCCAAGTTTATCCAGTGTGCTCTGCTTCTTAACTAGTTCCTTAATTATGAAGGATTCATTGATATTGAATATTTCTTGCCCATCAGGCACCATTCTTATTGTTTTCCCTATGTTATGAGTGCTAATATTGATTTCCAAACAGATATTGAAAAAATCAGTCAGTTTGCCTCTTAAACTGGTTCTGGGGTCTTTTGTTGATAATTTTAGTCCAAAAACAGAAATGACTATCTCCTATTTGTTGTCTTTTATACAAGTTTGATTAATGTAATATTCTGGCAAAAGGTCCATCAAAGTGGTGACATTACCCACCCTGATGCCCTTGCCCTCTAGATTTGCTGTTGCTTTGAGTGCAGTTGCCTTTAGTATGTAGAACTGGTCGGTTACAACCAAGACCAGTTCATTCTCCGGTATTGGTCTTATAATACTGACTGAGTTTTTCAAAATACAGCATCCCTTTAGTATGGAGGTCAGTAGTGCAGTTACAGAATCTGCTAGTTTACTTTGTGATTCATTGGGCTTGCAGGATACCCTGAAAAGGGGTAGTGCAAAGTCAGAGCCCATAGTTTTTAGTAGAAAGAGATCAAAATTGGCACTATTGTCAGAATCAGACTTATTGGTTTTTGGGCTGTCATTTTTTTCAGGGACTATCATCACCTTTGAGTTAGTGCCAGCACATCCCTTTTTTTGATTAATTACCTCGGGTGATTATGGGATTTTAGATTTTTTCGTCGCATTCTCTAGTTTAGCCAGACTTGGGTCTTCCTTTGATTTTTGTTTATCAGTACAGTTTAGGTTTTTGGTCAGGTTTTCTTTTGTCTTTTTTGTCCTTGGTGAAATTTTTCCTTGTTTTTTTTTTTTTTTTGATTTGTTGTTCTGTATATTGATTTCCCTTAGGGTTGTGTGTAAATAAAGTTATTGCTCTTATCAGGTGATACTTCATTAAATAGTTTGTTTCTGGGCTTTTTAAATCTGTCCTTTTTTTAATCAGAGGGTAGGAAGTATCCTGTACTGCGTCCTTTCTACTTCCCGTTTTCTTTATTTTTTTGGAGATGCTAGTCTCCCTAAGGGTCTTATCCTTTCTATCAGATGCTTCCTGTAGTTCTCCTTTGCGCCACAGGTGTACGTGTTTAAGGGAAAGTTCCCTACATATACTGCTGTCTCTGAGTTCAGCTGCTGGAAGCATGATGTACTCAGAGTTATTGCTATTAGTGTCGCATTAGTCTATTCCAAAAGGATTCTTTGAGGTTTTTGTTTCATATACTAAAGAGTTTATTGAGCAGTTTGATTTGGTCAGCTCAAGGTTGGTTTGTAAAGTGCAAGGGTTATTTATATTATTTCCCTTATTTTCTGAATGACTATATTGGGAGTCTGGTTCTTTGTTTATGGTGTCAGTTCTATACTCTTTTTGTGATAGCTTATTTTCAATTAATCTTAATCTTAGCCTATTTTCCAGACACGCTCCTTTAATGAATGAAACATCTTGTTTACATTCTACTAGTTTTTTAAACAGCATGATATTGGCTTTACCAGGGTCCCTTAATGCTGTTAAGACTTCCCTTGTTATTGCCTCAATATCTCTACAGAATGAGTCTTCCAGACCCTAAGGACTCAATGTCCATGAATCTGAGCTGAAATTTATAGGAAGAGTTCCCTGGGAAGCATTCAGGGGTATCTGGATATTAGGCATCATGGAGCCCTCTCTGGGTGGATTAAGTTTATTGCAGGGGTTGTTGTCCTGATTTAGATTTAGATTTTGCTGTTTTTTTAGGATGCAGCTTAAGTTATCTTCCTGGGGCTTGGGTCTTAACAGTGACCATTTGCTTTTTGCACACATGCCACATGCATGCAGTCTGTTCTAATTTAGCATAAAAAGCATGCTTTCCACACCTGCTTGCTGTATGCATGCCACGTAAGTGTAATAGGTTCCACTTTAACATTTAAATCATGCTTGCAGCACTTATATTACATGGGTAGTTTTATGTGTGCAGTGTGAAAACATTTCATAGTGTCATTTATGTAAGGGAGGGACATAAGAGGCCACACTCTGATATCCATAAGAGGCCTTACTAGCATCACTATTCAATTATTACAGATAGTGCAGTATTTTTTAAATACCTTTTTATCTATATAAAAGTTTTGACAAGAGTGGCATGAGCAATGCTAGGGGAAGCCCATTAGTGCAGCACAACATGTGAGATACTGTCATCGAGGCACAGTTCAGGAAGCATAGAGAAAACCCAGGAGCAGGTGTAAAATTCCACAGAATTGTTTATTTGTAGTTGCTGTAGCATAAAATAAACCTGCTCAGAATAACTATATACAGAAGCTAAATAAAATCTCTTGTAAAAAAATCTCCCTTGCAGCTCAGCTTAGCTGTTTTTATAACTCTTTTTAATCCCCATCCTTTGCAAGCATTCTGTCCTTTGTAAATTTCAGATGCTGCTAGAACATTGAGAATTTTCTGAGGTCCCCACAGCAACTGCAAAAGGCTCAGGCATTTGCACCCAAGTAACCTCCAGCTTTTTACAGTTATCTCAAATTATAAACATATACATTTCAACAGTAACACAATTTTCTAAACAAAAGTGATCTTATTATCAGTTTCATTTCCATATTCTGATTTGCACATATTCTTATATTACCAGATCTAGATATGCAAGGAAGAAAAAACAGAAAGTAAGAGAAAACAGCTGGTGAAAGGCAAAGTATTGTGAGACTGGTTGGGTTAATCAAGTCCAATGTCTCACAGGAAAATTTGGTTGCATAACCAGACAGAAGAGACAGAAAAGGAAAGGATACAGATCCTTGCATTTAAACATTTTATCCAAAACAAATGGGACAGGGTCCTGTTCTACTCTGTCACTGATACTTTTACAGAAATAGGAGTATCTGACACTTAACTGAAAGAAGTGCTGTGACTGGTCAGGAATGTCACATGACACTCCCAAAATCTATAATGCAAATTATTAAGCCAGATAGCAGTGTGTACATAGGGTTTATACATGCTAATATATCTGTGTCTCATGTAGAGATGCCGTGACATAGTAGCAGTTTAATGGTACTATACCATGCTATGAATCTGTGCAACTGGGTGGTACCAGTCAACCCCCCCATTCTTTTCCTTATTTTTGGGCCCCATCCTAGTGATTCCATGAAAAATTTCCAAATCCCAATCATCACTGCACTGGTAGTCCAGTGAAATGTCACTCATTCCATAGGTCATACTCCCTTGCTGGCATTAACTGGAAACCCTATTCAGAGCTACAGTTCATAAAGAAAGCAACTTGACCACCACATTCCCAAAACAAATCTTTTACCACCATGTTTGTCTCTCTCAGCACTGCAAACCCCATAATACCTGTCTATAGAGGCTTTACAGATGGCGGTGGGGCTGCAGGGAACTGTAACAGCTGCTATACTCTGTGCATAGCAGGCCAGCCCATTGCCCACACAGTTGCTAACATTTGAGCAACTGGGCAAGGAAGGCTTGGAATAACTACTAAGCATAGCCTGACGGGATTGCGAAGTCACTGATGGCCTTAAGTTGTCACAGCAATCACTTGGTGACAGTCATCATCACTACTGTACTGTGTATGAGGCTCAAGGGGTACTATATAGCAATACATTTAATTCATTCTCTGTACCAAAAATTGCTACCATAAATATAAACATTTTTATCATAGTTGATTTCCCTCCTGCCATCCTTTGGTCCCAGCAGCTTCCCCCCAGCCACATCAACAACCTTTGGTCTTACCAGTTAGCCAGCATGTATACAGGACCTCATACTGTAGGTGGATGGCCTGCCACATCCACCATGCAGTCCCTGCAAAGGGTGCCACAGTGACTCAGGGTATTTTCTTTCTTGATTTTCTGCCCATGCAATCAGCTTACAATGATGCACATCCTGTGAGCATAGATGCACCTACATGGCAACATCTGATGATAGCTTTGTCTCACATTCTAACAAGTGATGCCATCTAACCTCCACCAGGTGGCAGTAAAGTGGCAAGATGCAGGATTCCCCCACCCCAAGGGAGGAGAGCTGTCCCTTGGATGTGCAGTCCTCCCTTCTCTAGCTGGCCTTGATGGCCCATCCTCATTCTCAAATATGGGTCACCAGTGTCACGAGTGGTAGCTTGAAAGTTATTCTTGAACTGGCAATTGCAAAGCAACACACTGTGAGTTGCCAAGGCATTGCCAAAAAAAAAAACAAAATGAAGTCACCAGTGTAAGAGGTAAATATTAACTGTACTGTAGTGGTGAGATCATCTGCTCAATGCACAAATCCATGGCTCATGTCCTGAGCCTGCAATCCCAGTAAGCTGGCATGAAGGGTCAGTACTGTATGAGGGGACTGTTCTGTCCCAGAGGATGCATGTTATCTTTGGGAGGAAGAGAGGACTCTGCTGCTGCATTGTCTACCCCTGGTGGGGAGCACTGGTGCCAAACAGTAGTTTGGAGTTGTTCAACACTCTGCTCCAAAAATGACACCATGCACACATATGCCAAGAAGGGGGCTCACCCCTGGCATTCTAGTGAAAGATAGCAACTGGATCATGTCCTCCCAGGAATGCAATCAGGCCCTATAGCAGGGGGAGAGCCATGGTATGAAAACAGTGGCATGATACAGCCACTGACTAAGATGTAAGGCTGCAGAGAACACAGGGAGGTGGAAGAGGTTGGGAGTCAACTGGGGAAGGGGGCATACCATGAAGTGAGCTTGTTTTATCGAGCAACTCAATAAGAGCAACTCAATAAAACCACTTGTAGGAAGAATGACTGCTCCACAATAATGATAAATAGGTTAGAACAAGTGTTGCAGTGCGATGCACTCACTACGCCCACAGGAAGAAGATTAGTGGCGTACATTGGCCAAGCCCTGCTGTGCTGGCCATTTAACTTAGTGGCTAAAGCTACTGCCAATAGAAATCAAGGACCTGAGTTCATATCCTGGTGTGGGACAGAATTTATTTTGTCCTGTTTTTTTTTTCTAAATCTGCCCCCGAATTTGTAATCTTAAAGTTGTGGGGCACAGGGGGCTATCTGCAAGGTTGGTGGGTGTTGCCCCCCACAAAAAAATGTGCTTTCTTTTGTGGTTGTAGTGTAGGAAAATGTAGTGACTGCCACTGTTTGAGGTGGTCTCTCTGATGTCTGCCACATTTTGAAGTCGGGTGCTTACTGCGATGATGTTGTGAGTTGACGAGATTTAGTACTTACCTTTATCACATAAAACAAGGGAGGGGTATAAGAGGTGGCAGAAAGGGGAAACATTTTCTTCTACATTTCCTCATACAGGGAATAGGCTGTCAAAGTCAAAATAGGGAATGATTGATCAGGGCACTAGTGTACCACCGCAGATGGTTCCAAGAGGCCACAATTGATTTGGAGGGATTTCAGTGCACAAATGGGCCACTGGAATAGGTTCCAAGTGGCAGTACTTGATTATTTTGAGGAGGAATAAGGGTGAGTAGTGGGGACTTTTCCTATACACATTTCCAGACAGCAGTGGTAGATGCATGGATCCTGGTCATAAATGAATAAGGGCTGAAAAAGATGAGTACATCTTGTCTGTACTGATGCCCTATGTGATATTATTGCCAGTGACTTTAGCTGTCAGAATGGTGAGACCTGTTTGATTCTGATGCTGGCCACGCTCCAGGAGTACTACCATAAAGTTTAAGAAAAATGTGTAACAAATGTGACTACATTTCAGTAAATTAGCCAGGGTTGAGCTTGCTATGCCCTTGGTGATGGTCCTTGGAGAAGTGACATATCTCATGGTCCCCCACTCTATGTGTAATGAGAGATACACTGCAGTGGCAACTTGTGCTTCCAGTTGGATGCCTGGTATCCTGTGCAGCACCACTGCTCATGCTGCCTCCTGCCACTGTGTTGGGCTCTGCACACTTGGGGTACATGGGGAAGTGAGTCATTGACTAGTACTAGGATAAGCAGATGTGCAGTCAGGATATGCTAAATTTGAATATATCATTGCCACCTTTTTGGATTGAGCCCTACTGTACCTAATTTCACCTATTTTGGGGGTGGGGTTGTGATCCTGTCACAAACAGTGTTAGGTACAGAGTGTTTGGTCCCTGGTTAAAACACAGCTGAGCTTGCAATAATTGAGATGGCTCAGCAGCAGTGCATAATGCTGCCATGAAAGTAATCTGGATTTAAGAGCAAACTCAAGTTGCCATTTCGGGGGAGGGGGCAAGACTGGGCTAGCTGCTGTGAAGCAGTGTGCCTCAGCTGATGAGGGTTGATGGCAAGCTCTGCCACCATCATGACCACCACAGCTGGGACAGGGAATTTTCCATTGCCACAGGATATGCTGTGCATGTACAAACCAACCCAGAAGGCTGCAGTTACATATGGGGAAGGTTGGAGGAAAACCAAGGGAGAAAAATATCCCATTTCCACCTATATAATGATTTGGGCCCCCTGGGCTCTCTTTGAACCTAATACCTGGCAGCACTGGATCTGAGTCCACGCAGTAAACTGCCTCATGGGGAGGACAGCCCTCCTCCTGAAATCTCTGCCATGGAAGGGAAGCCAAAAGGGTAGCAAGGGAAGGGGAAGTTGTAGACCATTGGGAGAATGAGTAGTCAGACCTGAACAGAGTATATCCCTGGAATCGGGGTACATCCCAAGAAGGCAATCATGGCTGGGAAGAAAGTTTCTGTGGGAAAAAAAGACAGCTAAGATTTAAGAGGTTGAATGGTGGGATTTAATAATAAAGTACCAAATAAGATCAAACACTGTTTATATAGTTTGACTGTCATGGGTAAAAGAAACATTTTACTTGTCACTAGTATGTGAATCAGTAGTCATTGTTTACTTCAGAATATTACAGAGTATGTGAAAGTTTGAGTGGCAAAGAAATTCTAGAAAAGCCATAATTCACAGTTCGGACATCACAATTGTGAATTACAGGGTGTCTGATGTCATACTTGTAAAAAAGTATAAGGGTTTTTGTGAATTACAAGAGATCATCATATACAGTGTTATATCTACACATGAAGACACACCATGGTGCATAATTAACAGCCAATAATTGCATTCCTCATGTGTGCTGTTAGGCATGAGATGCTTGAATCGAGTGCCTTTAAACACAGCGAAGAACTATGAGAAGTGTAAAATATTGTTCGCCTTAATTACACCTACCTAGTGTGTTTTATTGAACTAATAACATGGATCCTATGACAATCAAAAAATAAATTATTTTAAATGAAAAATATGTTTTTTTCATGAAAATTGTTCCTCAAGAAAAACAGTCCTCCCCACTCACACAAATATGTAAATGATCTTCTGCCTCAAACACAGAACTGAGGGGTTATAATGTCAGACACAGGAGTATATCATGGCTGGCAACAAATATAAAAATGACAGTGTCTAGCCTTGTTTTGATTTTTTTTTAAATGATGGCATTTCAGAGTGATATATGTCTACATTACTATTTGCAGACAGGCATCACTTTACCTGGATCATGGTAGCCAACTGTTCTGTAGCTTACAGTATAACATGATTGCCCATATGAGTGCCAGTTTCAGTGCTGCTTTAGAGGATTGTGGAGATCTTCTACTTAAATGTTAAGTGTGGGAAGTTAGCAGGAGTGCCAATAACAAAATAAAATCCAGAGTGAGACATTTATTTTAAATAGTTGGGATAGGCATGAACCAGATGGGTGCTGCATCTAAGCAATAAGACATGACAGGATGTGGGTTTCTTTTCCTGAACCAGATGCCCAGGTGCTTTGTGAGGCACTGGGTACTTGCTTCTAGTGCCTTTAACCACCTTGATATGAGGCTCTGGACAAGAAATCCACAACTTGGTGTGCCTTACTGAGTTTATGAAATGGATAATTTCTTTTCAAAATTGCAAGTTAATGGATAATGTCCTTTTAAAATACACAATTAAATAAAAATTAAACTACATTAGGTAAAAGATCCAATAAAGAAAAAAAAGAAAAACGTTCCTTGTCTATTTTAATGTGTGCTCATTTTCATTTGGCCACTAGGTAGAGCTGTGCATTTAGGCAGGATGCTATGTGTTCTGGTACGATAGTTAAGGGCCCAACCATGTCTGCAGCCAGTCCCCAGAAATTATCTTTTTGTTTGTACTCAATTTATTAAGTGCACTTTTTAAAAAATTGAGACCATGGCTTGGATTTTTAAAATGTGGTGCAGGGCTTGACACTTAGATTTTGGCAGTGTGCCAAACCCCTTCACTGCACCTGAGCCCAATGTTATAATCTCGGCAGACAGTTGCTACAATTTACAGCAGCTTGCACCACA
Organism: Neoceratodus forsteri; assembly: GCA_016271365.2. Classification (NCBI taxonomy): domain Eukaryota; kingdom Metazoa; phylum Chordata; order Ceratodontiformes; family Ceratodontidae; genus Neoceratodus; species Neoceratodus forsteri. Next base: position 116,702,506 of record CM028136.1, on the reverse strand, counting down.
TATCTGGTGCAAGCTCTGTGAAAAAGGTCATCAGAATTGTTACAATCTACACTACAAAAAGTTGGTATAGCTGGTTTGGCGCTGAGCAGTATGGCCGCTTGAAGTCTTTGCTCTCCAGCTTCAGGAATATAGAGCAAAAATACAACAGATATGTTGCAGGTGATCTTTTTTATTGGACTAACGAAATTATTTAGTCTAATAAAAGGTTTCACCAGCAACATATGTGTTGTATTTTTTCTCTACATTGTTGACTGGACTAACACAGCTACCACGTCTCTCTTTTATTACAGCTTCAGGAACACATCAGACAGCATCTGGCATTGAAGTGACCCTTTTTGTGCACAGCTTTGCTACACATAGCACGGGCCAACTACTGGGCATTTTTTGGTGAGTTTTTCTTTCTTTGTGAGTGCCTTCTGCCATGCGGTAGTGTCGGGTTTCGGCCTGCGAGCGCCAATCCCATTATGTCCTACACAGCACCAGTTTCAGGACAGCCATTGACTACAGTTCAGATGTTTAACCAATTAATGTCCCAAATGGCTCGACTCACTACGGCTGTTAATACTACTAATCAAACCCTGCACAACATAGAAGTCCGAATGTTTCAGAGCGAGGGCTGGCTTGGCTTGCATGACACGGCTATTCAAGAGCTCAATGCCAACCTGAGGGAACAAACCAAAATCATTCATCTGCTGCAAGATAAGGTCGATGATCTAGAGAATCACAGCCGCCGCAATAATCTACATTTCGTTGGCTTTCCTGAGGGTGTGGAGCAACAAAATGCTATACACTTTTTACAGTCGGTCTTATCTCAACTTCTGGGCCTTCCTGACAGCTTCACACCACAGATCGAGCATACTTAATGCTCGCTAGCTCCCTCTCCCAGCCCTGGAGAAAGGCCCCGGCCCTTCCTGGCTAGATTTCTTGATTTTCAGCAAAAAGAAGCAATAGTAGCTGCAGCCAGAAATCTTCCTTGTATTTCCTGGCAGGGCCACCATATCCAAATCTTCTGAGATTATTCAAGAGAGCTTTTAGAGAGGTAAAAGGAGTTCTCCCCAACCCCAAAAATTCTTCAGAAACACAGTTACAGCTATTCACTCCACTATCCTACTACTATGTGGGTCATTTACAATGGGGCACCATTGCTCTTCGCTTCACCTGAAAGTTTACTGGACTACCTTCGAGCTAAACACCCTGTGGACCTTCGGGGCCCGCCAGCTGGGCCAAGTCAGGATCACCCTGCTCCCCTTCAACTTCTAAGAATGACTGGATGGATCCATTGCCTCTGCAGAGCACGCCATACCTAAAGGTGTTTACTGCAACCCTCCCTCAGAGATCCAGAAAGCGTCAGCCGTCTACATGGCATACCCGAAGACAGCTCCCCACAGTGCACAACAGATCTCCTGGAGCCACTGAAGAGATGGTCAGAGGAATCCAGGATGAATAAGGGTTTCAGGTATTCTTTACACCAAACCCATATGAGCCCTTACAACTGCACCCACAGGAGGATCCTGGGACCGCTGAACTGGACACCTCTCACCCTGGAGGAATTGGACCTGCCCCAACAGACTCAGCAGGAAGATCCTGGGCGGAGGTTGTTGCTTCTCCCCCACCATACACCGGAAGTCCAACTCATCTCCTGCAGGCTTCTTCACTACAGCAGGCCGAAGACTCTCCTCTGACCTTAGCCAGTTCTGCGGGGGCCACTCAACCCTCCTCCCTGATGAGATGTGTAGCTAAGTTGACTTTTATATTTATATTCTGGCAGCTGCTGGAGGATAGAGGTCTGACTGAGGATATGGCGAGCCCCTACTCCAGCAGGGAAGTGCAGTGGGGTCTGCTTTGCAGGGCTCATGGTTACATAGCAATCTCTGCATTCAATTGTTCATTGATCCTTATGGTTTGCTGTGTTTAATGCTCATTATCTGTCCTTAATGTTAACTGGGGTTCAAGCTTCAGGCCTCTACATTCCGTTCTGCTGGGAGGATTCTGCTGGATAAGGGCTTGCTTATGGTGGAGCGCCCCCTCACCCAAGTTCATCAGGGCACCCCACTACTTTGCTTTTCCCATGTGCCAGGGATAAACTGGTATATTCGATTTCATTGTCTAACCATGACTGCTACCCCCATGGGGAACAGAGGCTGTCCTGCAGCCCTAGCTGCCGACGTTCTCCCCTGCTCCCCCTTCCAGCCAATTTAGGCATGTTTGTGTATATAGTTCTTTGTGGTTAAGTCACTGTTCTTGTTGTTTTACTGCAATAGTTATGCTATTTCTTCCTTACCTCTTGATGTTTTAAGATATGGCTACTGTATGGTTTAAAACAGGGTTGAGGCTTCCTTGGCTTGATATAGCCTTGTGCACCCCTCCCAGGCTCCTTCACATCTAAACCTCCTTACCTGAATACAATTACCCCACATTTAGTGCCAAAAACTCCCTCTGGGATCATGGGTGACATTTCTTTCTATATGTGGAATGTACTGGGTTTAAACAACCCGATCAAGCGGAGCCAGGTTTTATCACATATTAAGAGGTCGAGGTCTGAAGTAGTCCTGCTTCAGGAAACCAAACTCAGAAAAGATTATGCTGAAAGGCTGAAACACTTGTGGGTGGGTCAGATCTTTGTGGCCTCCGCACCTACCCGTAAGTGTGGAGTCATTATCCTTCTGCATAAATCCTTGAAATGGACCTAAATCAAGGTGAAGGTAGACCCTCAAGGTAGATGTGTAGTAGCCATCCTCAGTACACTGGAAATCCCTTTAATCATTGCAAATGTGTATGGCCCTAATGACTCCCCTTCTGTGTTCCACGCTCTAGCTCAAGCTATCACTGTTCTCTCTGCCCAAGATACCCCGATAAATATAGATGGAGACTTTAACCTTCCTCTGGACTCCCACTGGGATAAAAGCTCCACCACTGTGGATCAGCACCCCAAGGCTCATCTTTCTCTCTTGCAACTAATTGTGGACTCAGGATTGCAGGACCCCTGGTGTATCTATCACCCTAGAGAAAAGGATTACACCTTTTTTCCCCAGTCCATAATTCCCACAGTAGGCTGGATTTCTGGTTGGCCTCACCCACTATAATGAATAGTTTGGTGGATGTTAAAATCCTTCCTATGGTCATCTCTGACCACTCACCTATCCAACTCCAGCAAGTCCATGGTCCCCTGACATTGAGATCCCCGGTCTGGTAGCTGGACACCCTGCTACTTTTCTCCATGACAATTTCATGCCATCTTCCTCTCCGCCTGTGGTTTGGGAAGCCTTTCAGGTCACGACTGGGGGGGGGGCCATAATGGGGTTCTCAGCCAGCTGTCCTAAGTGTCAAGAAAGCCAGCTTAAAGCTTTAGAGAGCTGACTGGCTGATCTAGAAACTAAGTCCAAACAGTCTCCTCGCTTCAAGCTCTCTTCTCCTCTTGGCTGGGAAATTGTGCAAACCAGACTTCTAATTAATGACTTACTGGCCAGGAAGGCTGAGCTGGCTATGTTACACTTAAAGCACAAGTACTGGGAAGGTTGTGGGCGGGGGGCAAAGTTTTGGCCTATTGGCTCAGGAAACAGAGAGTTGAGAGTCACATCTCTGGACTACAACATAACCGGGGCCAAGTGCATACCCTCAGGAAGTTGAATGTTTTCTCACTTCTCTCCCATTCCCTCAGCTGACACCCCAACAGAAAAGCTTGCTAGAGGCCCCAATAAAGCCCCAAGAAGTCATTGATGCCTTTCATTCCTTGAACAGTGGGAAAGTCCCAGGGGCAGATGGAGCCCTCCCCCCCCCGGAGCTGTGGTGCCTGGTGGCTACTCAAATAGCTTCCCTCCTTAGTTTCATATTTAACTCAGCTCTTGTGTTGGGTTCCCTTCCCCCCACTCTTTGGGAGGCGGTAATTACTGTCTTCTAAAAAGGGGAAAGACCCCAGTCTCCCCTCTAGATATCACCCTATTTCACTGATAAACGTGGATAGTAAAACTTTCTCAAAAATCCTCACTACCAGGCTAAACCCCATTCTCGCTTCACTGATCCACCTTTCTCAAGTGGGATTTATCCCTGGGCAGTACAGCAAAGGCCACATCCGGTCAATGGTCAACATTCTTTCATGTGATGCTCATTGCCCTACCCTGGCTGCGGTGATGGCAATTGACTTTGAGAAGGCTTTTGACTCCCTTGTGTGGGATTATCTCCTGCAAGTCTTGATAGCTATGGGTTTTGGTGAAAGCTTTAGACACTGAGTAAAGGCTCTATATCATGCCCTCACAGTCCGGGTCCGGACCAACTCCACTCTGTCTGCCCCCCTTTCTTTTAGGGAGGGGCACCAGGCAGGGCTGCCCTGTCTCTCCCCTTCTGTTTATACTTGCAGTGGAGCCATTAGCGGTGGTTATTCACCACTCCCAGCAAATAGAAGGCTTCCGTACTGGTACGGATACCTGCTGTATTCTTATGTACACGGATGAACTTCTAGTCCCCTTGGTGAATGTCATAACCTCTCTTCCCTGCCTCCTCTCTTCTAGTAGACTTTACTAAGCACTCAGGCCTAAAAATAAATCGATGTAAATCAGAGGTGCATCCCCCTCATTTCCCACTGTCAGGAGACTCAGTTGGCTCACCTAGGGCTTCTGTGGGTCCCTCCTACCCTGGTATATGTAGCTATCCGCTTAACTCCAGATTTGGACAAACTTTGGGACCTCAATCTCAAACCACTCCTAGCTGAAATCAAATCAGAGTGCGACCAGTGGCGTTGGCTCCATCTTAATCTTTCTGGCAAATATTTCTGCTCTTAACATGGTGGCTGCTCCCAAACTCCTATATGTGATCTCACATATTCCCCTTGAGATTCCAACCTCCTGGCTCAAGGTAATAGATAAAACATTTGCCAGCTTCATCTGGGAGGTGTTGACCCCTCAGTACAGCAGAAATAAGCTGAGATCCCACTGGAAGCTGGGGGGTTGGGGTCTTCCCTGGATAGCTGGGTATAATTGGGCCTTTACAGTGGTACAAACCCTGGCATGGTTTTCCCCAGTGAGTATAGAAACACCACAGTGGGTCCTCATGGAGGCCTCACTCGCTAAGGTCCATTCCCTCTCTGTCCTACTGTATAATCCCTTTCCCAAACACTTAAGCCAGTATCCCACCATTGCCAACTTGGTCAGCACCTGGCACTCGGTACATAAGAAATTTCAGGTAAACTCTCATCAGCTCACTGCCACTCTTCTTTGGGGTAATAACTCCATTTGGGTGGAGTGTAGACCCCTGTAATGGCAAAAGTGGCAAGAGAAAGGGATTTGAGCTCTGGCAGACATAATGGAGGAGAATGGGGTCATGATCCAGTCCTTCCTTGAGCTGGACCGGACATTTCATCTGGGGAAATCAGCCTTCTGGCAATAGTTACAGCTTTGCAGTGCTGCTAAAAGCTACATAACAATCTCCTCTTCCCTGGGCTGGCAGTATAGCCTAGAGGTTAGAGGAACGAGGTGTGAACGAGCTTGGTACATCCAGTAGACCAGACCTGAGTCTGATTCTCACAACCTCCACTTGCATACTGTGTGACTCTGAGCAAGTCACTTAACAGCCCAGTGCTCCCAGGTCACCCCTGAAAACAGGCACTTGTGCCTAGTGGGCCTTTCCCGGTAACCAAAGACTGAAAAAAAAAAAAGTACCAGAGGGCTCCCCTTCTGGCTAAATGGCTCTCCCTTACAACTGGAAGAATCGGCCTTATATACTCTACTTTAAGGGACCAATTGCCATCCCAATCAATGTGAGCTAAAGATAAGTGGAGAAAGCCCTTCAGCAGCCTGTCACAAAATCCCAGTGGGCACAGTGTTGGAAAATGGCCCATTCGGTGCATCTGGATGTGCGGAGTAGGCTCATACAAAACAAAGTTCTTTCCCATTGGTATCGTACCCCCTTTGCACTTTACAAGCTACACCTGATAGACAATAATTTGTGCTGGGGAGGCTGCTCTGTGGCAGGGGATCTGGTACACATCCTATGGTCTTGCCCTATGCTGCAGCCCTTCTGGTCAGCCATTCAAGGCCTTGCATCACAAGTCGAGGGCATGGAACTAGAAGAAGATGCTTTGGTGTGGATCCTTTGTCTCTCTCCATCCCAAGTGAACCTAAACAGGCAGCAGCTGGAGACCACGTGACACAGAGTGCCAGCTAGCAGCTCCTCCACATCGCTCCAGCCACCCGGTTCTTTATTTTCTGTTTTATATGCAGAACATCTGTAAAATCATCTAGTACATCATCCTGCAAGAAAGCTCTAACCTTCAGGGCCAAGTTGCAGCTGTTTTCCACTCCGATGAACATCAAGATGAAGAAAGCGCCTGAGAGACAAACTGTTTCTGTTACCCCTAAAAGGCCCCAAAGAAACCATGTGCTTCTAGTGCAGCAGAACAGCCAGTCAGTGCTCCTGTAGCAGATCAAGAACCCTTATCCTCGGCAGGTTCTTGGAAGAGTTGAAACCTTTCCAGGATGAGCTATGCAACCTCTCCTGGGAGATTCGATCACTTACCCAAGCGATGGAAGATGTATCACAGAGGGCTTCTGATAATGCAATTTGAATGTGGTCACTAGAAAAACATGTAGATACAGTCGATTCTGACCTGGTAGCCATGCAACAGAAAATGTCCAGACTAGAATTAAAAGTGGAAGACCTAGAGGGCCACAGCCGCAGAAACAATGCAGTCATTACAGGTCTCCCAGAAGGGGAGGAAGGCAAGGATATCATAGTTTTTATCCAGAAACTGGTGGAGAAAATTGCCAGTCCTTCTCCCTTCGGGGCTAAATACATCACTGAGAGGGCACGCCGGGCTCTTCACCCAAAACCGTCAACTGGAGCATCACCTTTACCCCTCATATTTCATTTTCTGAACTTTCAGGAGCACCAACATTTTCTTGTTAAAATTAAGGAACTACAAGAAGTAATGTGGGAGGGCAACAAAATTAGAATTGCACAAGACCTGCTGGCCTCAGTGCAACAGAGGAGAGCATCCTTTCATCCCTTAGCATCCAAGATCATTGTAGCCAGGATAAAGTTCAGGATGGTTTATCCAGCCAAATTACAAGTGCTTGTGGCTGGGAGCTGTCTATTTTATGAAGAACCTGAGGCAGTGTTGACTGGCCTAAAGGCTGTCTTCCCTGATCTATTCTGAGATCCCTGACCTAGGAATGGAGAACATAGGATGTCAACTTAATGCGACATCACATGGTTAAGTGAACTGATTGTTAGTGATCGTAATACCAAGCCAGAAGGCTTTTTCTTCTTTAGAAGTAATGTCCTGGTTTTGGTCCCCAGGATCTGAATTCCGATCAGGTTGGTCTGGGTTGCATCTTATTTGTGCACAAGTCTGTCAGATTTGGGACATAGCAGAAACTGTTGGCGATTCCTCACTCCCTCTGAGATACTTGGAGTTCTTTTAAGATACAGATTCTCCTGTTTTCTACAACTGACCAACACCCTGGCAAAATTTGTTTTTCCTCCACGGAAGTGCGCACCTGCAAACAGTCAATCATGCAATAGCTCCTTCTAAGATACTGTCAGCTTTATGCCACTAGAGGGAGTACATGGCGCAATTTTGGTGGAATTTGTTTCAGAGTGGAACCCCAAATTTATCTTGTATCTTCCTTGAAACAGTATGAATCTGTTCTCCTTTCAATCGTCAAAGGAATGTTTAAGTGGCTTATTCTAGTCAGTTGCTCTCTTTAATTGATGAAGCCTGCTCAGTTTAAAGCTTTTGGGGTACAATGCTGTGACTATTGGATCTGATGAGGGAGAGGAGACTTCTTTTTGTTTTTCAAGTTTATTTAGGGCTCCTCATTCGCACTAGCCCTCATTAGTCATGACTTTAATGGCTGCTGTTATACATAACTTCAGGCTAGTTTTTTTTTTTCTTTTGGAGCCAAATTTTCATAGATCATTCAGGACTTATAGGATGTCCGGTGTGTCTGTAAGTTGTTTTGTTATAGTTTCATGCACCTTGGTGCTGACCTTAGAGAATGTTAAGTGTACATAAGTTAGGTGTGCCTGCTGTCTAGTAAGTCCACAATCATGTGGGCAAGATGATTACTATTCATTTACAATAGTTTAGCGAGAGATAGCAGAAATGCACAACTCCTGTATGTTCACATTTAATTCCTGTGTTTTCACCAATAACTGCACCTGGCTCCCTTCGACCTGTCAAAATGGACCTTATTATTATTACATTTTTATATACTCATAATTAAGGGAATACAGAGCTAAGCTGGTAGTATGACTGCAGCAATTTCCAAGAGACATCATTTTGTCCCTATATGAAAGGGAGTTTGTAATTTCTTTTTCTTCTTCTGTTGTTAAATGCTTACTCAAATGTTCTTACCCATTTCTGTCTGTATAATCTACCATGCTAGGATATTCCGACCTGTTTCTGTTTTATTCAGTGTGGTTAGTATCGGGTGGCTGGGGGGGAGGTGTCAAGGTAGGCTGCAGAACGAAGTTTGTAACAGTAAGTGGGAATGGAAGGGTTGGGATCCATTTCGATACCAGGGTATTGGCTCATCTGCATTCCGATTTTTCGGGTGAGAGGAGTGGCAGGTTGCTAGCAGGGGCTTTGGGGTGGGAGGGATGGGGATTCTTGCATGGATGAGTTATTTTCTATATTATTGGGGGCAGGTGCTTTTCTCATTCCATCCAGGGGTACCCATTCTCACATAAGTTGGGTCTATGGCTAAGGACTTACTATTTGCAATGTGGAATGTTAAGGGAGCCTGACATAAGTTGAAACAATATCAAATACTGAAACATTTATGTTTACTTAACGTGGATGTTGCATTTATACAGGAATCCCATCTATTAATTCCAGAAGCATCAAAGTTAAGAAGGCAAGTAGGTTAAGTTTTTGCCACTGAAGGCAGCACTCAGAGTTGTGGGGTAATGATTTTAGTGGCTTGGTCCATTACATTTTCTCCGGTTAAGGTTAATAGTGACCCCCAGGGTAGATTTGTACTTGTCCATGGAAAGCTACACACTACGGACGTTCTGTTAGGCAGCATTTAAGGTCCAAACTGTGACTCTCTTGGATTTTTTGTGCAATTGGTTAATACCTTAGTTCCCTTCTTAGCCATCCCAATGATTTTGGGCGGGGGCCTAAATTTAACTTTTGATCCTAACATTGACTGCATGGGTAGCAAGTTTAAGGGCCTCTCACCAGCTCAAAGGGCGTTAAGGGACATGGTGGACCAGGCTGGTATATGCGATGTCTGGTGAGTACTTCACCCCTCTGATAGAAGTTACACATTTACCTCCCCGGTTCATGGAACCTCTTTAAGAATTGATTATATAATGATCTCACATTGCTTAATCCCTGGGGTCTCAGACTTATCTATCCATCCAGGTCCACCCTCCAATCACTCCCTTATTCTCTGTCAAATTTCATTTTCTTCCCTTCCCAAACATGGGGGGCAGTGGAAGATCAATAGCCATTTGCCTCGGAGGGCAGAGAGGGAGACCTGACCTGGAGGGTCCCCCCCCTTGCCCTCACATCGACGACTAGCGCCTCCTAGTCTAATCTCCCAAGTGGAGGTGCCGTCTTGACTGGTAAGCTCCGGTGGGCCTCCTCGGGAACATCGCCGACTCGGGACCCAGTCTGCTTCCATCACCTGAGGACAAAGAACCTGCCCCTGCTGCTTGCAGGAGAACTTTTAAAAAACTGAACTCCTACCCGGCAGCATCCTGCAGTCCAGCGGTGAGCCCTGCTCTACCGATGGCAGTCGGACGACATTGGATGGTCTTTCTTTCTTTGTTTCAATTTAGCACCTAAACTGCCTCGTCCACCGCGCCCTGTGATTGGCTGTTGCCACCGCACTCCTCCCGAGCCCATCTGACTTAAGGTGAGCTCCCCAAGTCAATCCTCTTGTCATTTGCCTCTGAGGGGAGAGAGGGAGACCTGACCTGGAGGGTCCCCCCCCCCTCACCCTCACATCGACGACTCGCGCCTCCTAGGCTAATCTCCCAAGTGGAGGTGCCGGCTTGACTGGCAAGCTCCGGCGGGCCTCCTCGGGAACATCACCGACTCGGGACCCAGTCTGCTTCCATCATCTGAGGACAAAGAACCTGCCCCTGCTGCTTGCAGGAGAACTTTTAAAAAACTGAACTCCTACCCAGCAGCATCCTGCAATCCAGCGGCGAGCCCTGCTTTACCGACGGCTTTTTAAGAGCCCTCCCACCCGCTCTGGTTCTGAAGTGACTTTTAATCATCACCCGCTCCGCCCACTGGCTGCTAACTTGCCTATTGGCTTGAAAGGGGCGGCGTTGTTTCTACCCACTCCCTGGTTTTCACCTATGCTCAGCCCATTCTTTTCTGTGTCCATTGCGCTTGCTAACCCAGTTCATTTTCGATTAATCCTGTAACTGCTGTTTTACCTAAGTGTTTACTGCTATTTCTAAATGTGACAATTTTGACCTTTCAGTTAGTCGCTCAGAATCTTGTAACTGCTGTTTTTTCCCCAAGTGTTATTGTTATTACTAAAGTGACATTTTTGACCTTTCAGTTAGTCGCTCGGAATCCTCACACCTAGTAAGCAGCCTACCCCCTGGTGATTTCGGCATTCCTGCCTGATTTTGTCCTCTGTCACCACACTGCTCCCTGGTCCTCTAGCTCCCAACTCCCTACTATCCCTGAGTTTTCACTACCGCCACCTGTGGAGTACATTTCCGGACGGGCATCCCCTGTACCTCTCCCAGGTCTCTACAATTTGCCCTTGCCACCAATCTCCCCGGAGGTGTCTCACAATCATGCACTCTTCTAAAGTATATCACCTGCTACAACCGAGTTCGACCTCTCAAATGATCTCTCTCAAGGGAATCTGTTTCCCCTCCCCTTCCCACAATGTTCTCTTGGCTACCCTTATCCTGGGACTTATGCCCCTCCACTCTGACACTGCCCCTGGCCTGGATAGTGGCAGTGGCAGGTCCTTCCTCCACTGCTCAATGACCGATTTTACGTTCTCTAACGTTATGGCCAATGCCGTAGGTCCCCGCCATCCCCCTAGCGGATTGTTGCCAAGACTCATCCTGTCCCAAATCAGGACAGTGCGATGCCAGGTCCGGAGGTTAGAAATCAAAAGGTCCCCCCCTAGAGGACCCCACCCTGTGGCTATTCTTACTGACCCTTGCCCTATCTGGAGACATCGAATTAAATCCCAGCCCCTCCACCCCCGACTCTCCTCAGAAATGGTGGATGGGCAAGGGTCTGAAAGTAGCTCACCTTAACATTCGGAGTCTACTTCCCAACCTCTATGAGCTCGCAGCATGGGCCACTCTCTACAAGCCCGACATCTTGGGGATAACCGAGACCTGGCTTAAACCCCAGATTCCTGACTCAGACTGCAGGCTCCTGGTTATGAGTTCAAGCGGTTGGACAGAACCGGGAGCAAAGGGTGGAGGCATCTGATTTACTATAGGACCCACCTCAGCGTATCCCTTATATAAATCACACCTCCTTGCTGCCGTCATCCTGCGAGCTCCTCCTCCGTGCTGCTGCTTGGCAACGCCAAGAAACTGCACGTGGTGTGTACCTACAGCCCACCAAAGGGAGGGCTTCAGGGCCTCACCCATCTCCTGGATACTGTCTGTCCCAGTACCGGGGACAACGAACTCCTAATCGTGGGGGACGTGAACCTAAATTGGGCAGGGGATAACGTCAAGCAGTTCGAGGCCTTGCTTGCCACCAAATCCCTGACACAACTTGTAAAGGAGCCCACCCGACGCAAGGCTAATGGCACTTTCTGCTCTCTTCTGGACTGGATCATGTCGAATCATCCGGAGAGGATCTCCTCAGTAGGGACCCTACCCGAGCGCCATCTCTGACCACTCTCCCTGTTCTTTGTATATGGAATATCCCTCCCTAAGGTCCCCCACAAAATCATCCAGGTTTGAAACTTTGCCAGATTTAACCCAGACCTGTTCATGGAGGAACTAAGGCTCATGGACTGGACAGAAGTCCACAGAGCACTGGACCACTCCTCCGCCGTCGCCGCATTCCACAACATCTTTGTGGATCTACAAGATAGGCATGCCCCTATCACTAGGCGTAGGGTCTGTGGGACAGCCACCCAGTGGCTGCATGGGGGTCTCCTCTCCCTTATGCGAGCGAGAGATAAGTGCTGGGCTCGGTTCAAACGTTCACACAATACTGCCCTGTTTCAGCAATACAGAAAACTCAGAAATGAGTGCAAGAAAATGATCAGGGGGGCCAAAAGCGACTTCTATAAGGCCGCCCTTCTCAGCTCTGCAAAAGACCCCAGATGGTTCTGGAGAACCATCCAAACACTGGTCAGTGGTCGCTCCAACTCCGGGGTCACTGACATGCTCATCGGAGGTGTCTCCTGCAATGATCCTCAAGTGATTGCCAATGCACTAAATTCCCATTTCACAGACCTCCCTTCTGTCCTCCCACTCGGGTCTATGGCCCAGAATTCAAACTGCTCTGCCTCCACGACCCAGCGGGAGTCTGGTCTGCCCCGCCCTCCATTCCACCTAAGGGTGGTATCGGTAAGCGAGGTGCAGTCTCTTCTTCAAGGCCTCTCCCAGAATGCAAGCCCTGGCCTTGATAACCTGGAGCCCAAGCTCCTCAAACTAGGTGCCCCCCTCATAGCCTCCCCGGTGGCCCACATCTTCAACCTATCCCTTACCCAGGGTCAGATCCCTGATATCTGGAAGGTTGCCAAGGTCGTCCCTGTCCCTAAGCAGGGTGACCCCAAAATCCTGGATAACTACCGTCCCATAGCCATCCTCTCGGCTGTCAGCAAGCTCCTGGAAAAGGTGGTAGCCAAACAACTCTCGGAGTATATCCACTCCCATGGACTGCTGTCCCCTGCCCAACACAGCTTTCGTAAAGGGCACAGCACTACCACGGCTCTCATCTCTGTCTCTTCCAGCATCAGAGCTGCAATGGATCTGGGACAACTCTCAGGTGCTGTGTCAATTGACTTATCCAAGGCCTTCGACCTCGTTGACCACGACCTGCTTGCCTCGCAGATGAGGTCCCTTGGTTTGTTCCCCTCTGCTCTAAACTGGGTCTCTGACTATCTGAATGGCAGAAAACAACTAACTAAATTCAACAAAGTCCTCTGCCCCTGCCTGTAACCTCTGGTGTCCCACAGGGCTCTGTTCTGGGTCCCCTACTCTTTCCCTGTTTATTAACAATCTCCCCGCTGTGGTCACCAGTTGCCAAGTTACCATGTATGCGGATGACCTGGTTCTCCTGGCCCACTCCTGTGATCCAGCCACTCTAAACCGTCACTTATCAGAGGATCTCCGGAACATCCAGGCATGGCTCTCCAACCATAAACTGGTCCTTAACCCAAAAAAACCCCAGGCAACGCTATTCGGCTCCTCTGCCAAAATTTGGGCCTCTTCAACTCCCCTGCATATCAACTGTGAAGATGGCACCCCTCTTCCTACTGTGACCTCCCTTAAATATCTTGGAGTGACACTTGATCCCCAACTGGACCTGGGAAGTCACATCCATAATGCCTGCAGTGGGGTAAACCGTAAGCTGGGGCTGGCCTACAGGGCTCGGTACAACCTCACCCCCGCGGCTCATCTAGCTCTTGCCAGGGGAGTATTACTTCCCTCCCTCAGCTATGGCTCCCTCATATTTGCTCATACTTCCAAGGCCCTCCTAAACAAGTGGAGCATGACGTACAACAATATCTGTCAGTTTGCCCTGGTGCACCCCCGCCTCCACCCATCACTGTGAACTCTATGAGAAGCTTGGTTGGCTATCCCGGTCCAACCACCTTAACCTAGTACTGGGTGCCTCGCGAAAAAAGTGATCAGCTCCGGCACCCTCAGAACCGGCCCGTTCTCGCCCTGCTGACCTCTCTCCCTACCGCTGAGATCCCAGGGCCTTGGCCTACTAAATGTACCTACCACCCGCACCATCATGGGGGACCTGAGCTTTGCTGTTCATGCTCCCAGGCTTTGGAACTCCCTTCCTGAAAGTGTCCGCACTGCCCCCTCTCAAAAGCTTTTCCTGACCTCCCTGTGGGAATATCTTAAGCTGGTCTGTCGCTGCGAATGCCTAAAGCCTCCTTAGCACATAGCTCCTGGTGCCCACTGGAATGCAGGCTTCACCACTCTCACGCTGTTACCTTATCCCGCTCCCTACCTTACTGACTGACTCTATGGTGCTCCTACGCTCATGATTCTTTACATGCCCTGCTGGTCATTGTATTTATTTCTAATTTGTATCTTGCCCCCAGCATTAGAAACTGGGTGTACTTTCCATTCAAATGTAAAACTGTAAAACTGTCTTTCTCTCCTGATGTTGTATTTAATGTACTCGTTATACCCTATTGCTGTATTGTTGTACCTGTTATACCCTATTGTACTGTCCCGGGTCGTTCCTGAAAATAGGCATAAAACTTGTCTAGTGTACCTACCCGCTTAACAAAAAACTAAATAAATAAATAAAACCAGTTAGTAAAGGATCCGGATACAGTCCAGTCTATTGTAGATCATATTACACAGTTTGTGGCTATCAATCACAACACTACTGGTAAACTTGACATAGAATGGTGTGCCTTAAAGGCTTACCTAAGAGGTTTATTAATTGGTTTGGCTTCTAAGTGGAAGAAAGTGAAAACAGGTCACATGCTAAGTCTTCTTTCTCAAATCAGAGCCATAGAGACCAGATTCTCTCCAACCACCCCAGAGCAGATTAAACAAGAGCTCATTAAATTGAATGATGCTTACTTAAACCTTTTGAGAGAGAAAGCAGAATTTTTAATTCTCAGAACCAATGCCTCATATACTGATCAGGGAGAGAAAACAGGTTGTCTCCTTGCATTAAGAGTTAAACAACAGGAGTCTTCCAGGCTCATTGCTACCATTTGGTCTTCCATAGATGGCTGCTTAAAAAAATACTCCGGCTGAGATTACGGCTGAGTTTAATAAGTTTTACCAGCAACTATATGGTCCCATGCCAAATCCACCTTCCCTAGATATTCTGGATAAGTATCTTGTAGATTCTCACCTGCCCTCCCTCTCTGAGGCACAATGATCATTGTTATGTGCCCCTATCTCTCAAGAGGAACTTTTCAGAATTATTAAAGATCTTCCCATGGAAAAGACCCCAGGGCCTGATGGCTTCTCCCCTAATTTTTATAAGGTTTTTGCAAAACAACTGGTTCCTCTGCTTATTACCCTATACCAGTATTTTATCTCTGACTCTGACATAGATAAAACTTTATTTGAGGCCCTGATAGTTCTTCTACCCAAGCCCGGTAAGTCCCCTGACCTTGTAACTAGCTACAGACCAATCTATCTTCTAAATCAAGATATTAAAATCTTGACCAAAATTACTAACTGATCGTATCAGCACTGTTCTTCCTGATCTCATAGGGTAGGAGCAGGTTGGATTCATGAAAGGTAGGTCCTCAGTTGATCATTTACATACTCTGGCACATGTCTTCTCGGCATCCAGGGACACAGAATATCCAGCTGTTCTGGTCTCCCTGGATGCTGAGAAGGCATTTGATACAGTAGACTGGAACTTATTATTCCATACCCTACACACTTTCTGTTTCCCCCATAGAATTTCAGAATTAGGCCCGAGCTCCTTATAAATCCCCTTCAGCCTGGGTGTCAAGTAACAGAGTTGTTTCAGATTTATTTCCTCTACAATCTAGTACAAGACAGGGTTGTCCCTTGTCCTCTTTACTTTTTAATTTATATCTGGAACCTCTTATATGTGGGCTTGTTAATAGTCCCAGGATTCGAGGTATCACTATACATGACTGCAAAGTCAAAGTCTCAGCTTACATTGATGATCTTCTACTTCAGCTATTCTACCCTGTTCTATCCATTCCTCCTATGCTAGAGATCATTAACAAGTGCAGCAACCTCTCCGATTATAAATTAAATGTGGATAAATCAGTCATATTTCCCCTTAATCATAAAGTATTGAAGCAAGAAATTATGGCCATGGGACTGTCCTAGGAAAAGGAATCTTTGAGATACCTGGGAATTGATCTTTTGAGGATCCCAGCTCTTCTCCAAAAGAAGAATCTGGATTCCCTATTGTTAACTCTTACCCAGGATTTAAAAAGATGGTCCCTTCTCCCACTTTCTCTATGGGGTAAAATAAACCTGATTAAGTTGAATATATTTCCTCATTTACTTTTTCCATTTAATCTTTTCAGTTTATGGCTTCCTCTCTCATGGTTTAAGAAAGTGCATTGCCTCATTACTGATTTCATTTGGGCTGGGAAAAGACCTCGTCTGGACTTTCATAAATTAGCAGCCCCCAAAGTAAAAGGCAGCCTCCGTCTCCCACATATTGTTCTCTATTACTGGGCCAGTCATGCCAGTAAATATCTCAGATGGCTTCCGTCAGTGGGTCCCAGAAACTCGTCCATCTATATACCATCTTGGCTCAAGATAGAGT
This sequence comes from Neoceratodus forsteri, assembly GCA_016271365.2. Classification (NCBI taxonomy): domain Eukaryota; kingdom Metazoa; phylum Chordata; order Ceratodontiformes; family Ceratodontidae; genus Neoceratodus; species Neoceratodus forsteri. Next base: position 116,686,083 of record CM028136.1, on the reverse strand, counting down.
CAGCTCAAATCAAATACCACAGCCTTTCACCCTCCGCTCCTTTGCATGCCAAAGATTAAAAGCCTTCCTGTGCAACTCCATTTCTGATTGCCCTTTCTATCAAAGTGCATTCCCAACTTTGCACTTTCCTGAGATATAATCAGTGTTTGGATTTGGCACAACCATTAATGGATAATCCCAAACTCAAAATAGATGGCAAAACCATTTCCTTTCCTTGGCTCCCACAGCTAAAAGGGTGTACTCTGTCATATTTCCTACATGAAATATGCGTGTCTTGGCCATCTTCATCTGAGATTCTAACTAAAGCAGGTATACTGAATTCCAACATTTTTAAAAGCTTCCAACTACATCAGCTGTTGTTGAAGGCCAGAGGGGTAGACCCTTCATGTTCACAGGCCCTCCTTTTCGAACCATGCTTGCCCCTCTGGCTGTCCTCCTGCATGCCATCTCAAAGATGTTTAGTGCCCTGTTTGATTGGATTTATCCAGAACATCTTGGTCCATCCACTTATTGGACCTAACTTTTCCCAGAGATGGTCCTAAACTGGCCTGTCCTATGGCAGGGTTGCCACAAGTTTATCACTCAGGACAGACTTTGTACTGCATAATTTATACTACACTCCACAAAAGTTGGCCAAATATGTCATTGCCCCCTCTTCAATTTGCACGAGGTGTGCACAGGATAAAGGCAACTTGCTTCATATTTTTTGGACCTGCCCCAAGATAATCCATCTCTGGTCGCTCATTGAACAAAGGGTTGACCCCCTCCTAAGCCTCAATGATTTGTTTTCCACAAAAGTATGTCTCCTGGGGGAGTTCTCTGAGATCCTGGTTCTCGCTTGCAGATTCCATATGGCCTTAATATCAATGTCTGTCAAAAAACTGGTATCAAAACATTGGAAAGACAGTGAAGATATTTCATATACTGAATGGTTGAGAGAGCAACTAGTGAATCTCAGATCAGAGAGAATAATTGTTAGTCTTTGGAACACCACAGCCAGATTTAATAAGATTTTGGGACCCCTGCAAGCTCTTTATTCCCTTCAACCTGCCTAACAATAAGTCCATGTTGAAAAATCTTATGGTTGTGTACACTGTTACACCATGCATGATTTGGGGAAAGGGGTGGTTGATGGGTGGGGGGTGGGGAAGGAAGGACATTTCTTTCAGTCTGGTATGTATTACTTTCATATTGTACAATTTCTGATGATTTGTCCTATGTATGACAAAATGTTAATAAACTTTTAATAAAAAAAAAAACAGGCAGCAGCTGAGGTGGCTTTCTTTCCTTCATCTCCAAGCTAAAAGGCTCATCTTCTGCTGATGGAGAACAGTGGAGGCTCCCACCATCTCTGAGCTACTGAATTCCTTCTCCAAAGTGGCTGCACTCGACAGGCTCTCCCACATTTCTTCCAATCCCCTTGCACAGTATCATCTCTGCTGGACCCCTTACTTGGCCTACCTGTCCCCCCCTGCAGGGATTGGGTGACCCCCTCATGTGGACATCTGGTTTGGTTTATACAGTATTAACTAGTAGGGTTACTGGAGGGGTGGATAGCTCCCTCCCTGCAGCTATTTGATAAAGGTAGCCTGACCCTCTTGGATTCTCCCTTTTGGCGGTCTGTTTATGAGGTAAGGAATATTGTATTAGAGTGTTTTATTGTTTGTTTTTGCTTTACAGCTAGAGATGTGGCATCTACACCATCCTCTGGACTCAAAACAATAATGGGCACCTTATCATTCAGTCATTCTGGTTTTCTTATGTTTCCACAGACTGCTGTACTTGCTCTTTTGACTAAGTGTCTTTATTGCACCTTCCCCTTTTCGACCCCCTTTAATACTCAAGAGTTATGTATCCTATCCCCCTTACCCTGGACCGTTTTTTCTCTTGGCCTGTGAGTGCTAGTTTTACTGTTTTGTATTTAGGTTGTATCTGGTATCCTGATATGTACTGGTATCTGTATGTGTACTGCTTTAAAACAAATAATAAAAAGCATTAACAACAAAAATGTTGGTATAGCTTGCTGCAATTGTTACACAGGATAGAAAATCCTGATGGCTGGTGGGTGAATGCCGCAAGCACAGTGAGCTGTATACATGGCACAACTGGGGCTTGCTGTATTCACAGTCACTGGAAAATCCTGCCCCACATGTTATTATCTGGCTCTGGTTTTGAATTCATCCCATCCGTAGGTGTAGCACATATCTAGGGAGACTATAAAATGTCATCAGTGAGATGATCTGTTTTTCACTTCCTGTTTGTGCCTTGTTCTGATTGCTTAAGGCTTACTTGGGTCAGTAATGCTCAGTGGCTTAATGCCACTTATTTTGAGGGAATTCATCTAGCCTCCAGCAGAGAGCATTGCAGTGTAGTGGAAATCTGGATGGTGGCCAAGGTCTGTTGTGCCACAAACCCATGCCAGAGACTACTGAAGCAGGAGAGGTTCTTCATTTTACATTGGAGTGGGTGAGGCCTTGTTTTGTGGGGAAAAAAACAGACAAGTATAATTTTAAAAATACATATATTGTACAGTATGAGGTTGGTGAAATGTGAGGTGGGTGAATTTAGAAAATGATTCTAAGTGATAGCAGTGTGTAAAGTAAAGGCTAGTACTGCATTTACTTTACAAATATAACTGCCACAAGTGCTGATTTAAAAACTTAACCAGATGCCTTAATATTGCATTGTGCTTTGTCTTATTTGCCAGACAAAGTGTGAAGCCACAGGATTCTTTTCCTGAAACCTATGATTTTGAAATCTTCTTGGTGGATTAGTGTGCAGGAAAATCCCTATCCATTGTATAAGCAATAAAACATAATTATAAACTGGCTACTGAAAATCCAGCCACCTGATTGGCTGAAAGATCATGTCAGCCATGACTAAATCTGTCCATATACTCACGGTTTTTAAAAAGTCCCAGTAACACCTTCTTTTCAGCACCACATATTCCTCCGCTCCTGTCACAATCAGGAACCTCAACATGCTACTTCACACCAAACTGCTGTACATCCACCACAAGACCCTACTTCACAAACGTCACAAATGTTGACCCAGCCAACCATGCACCCCCCAAAAAAAAAACATCCATTACAGAACCGCTCCAACTGCTACTACTACAGTCAACCATAGAACAGCAGCAGACAGGAGTAATAACAAGAAAGCCACATTAGAAGTCCATTTCTTCTTTTTATAAAAAAAAAATCCTCTGTGAGCTGCTCTTGGAAAACAAAAACATGAAATCCTGCCAGATATGCCCTACTTACATTAATGATACTCTGCAGCATACAGTACACAAAAACACCTGCTCATCACACTGCCACGCTGATCAAAAGTCAGCAACAGCCACTCACGAGCAGTCAAACATCTGCCTGCCAATAGAAACAAAAACAACAACCTCACCATTTCTGCTGCTGCTACTGCCATTGGTTATACAGCTCAATGGTTACGGCTGAAGACACATTGCCGCTCATTGTCCACATAGGCAGAAGGTAAAATTCAGCTTGGAACTGCAAATCTGTCCTGCCTGCTCTACCTGCCAACTGCAACTTCTGCCCACCTCTACCACCAACCACAAACAGTGTCACCAATTTGACATGACTAGAATGAAATTAACTTTTTTCTAAATGTAAATCTACTCTAGAAAAATAATAATCTTGACAAACTTTAACTTTTTAATCAACTTTTCTTTTATTACTTAATATGTACATCCAGTTCATAATAGCAATAATGCACTCCAGGGTGTGGTATATCATGGGATATAGTCACTTCTTGGGTGTTGGAAACACTTGGCTTGTGGCCTTGTACCCAACCACCCAAGGCGTGATGATATCCCATAATATACCACAACCTGTTGAGCATTATTGCTTAATTATACATGGAGATGCACTCTTGGTGCCAGGTTGGTGGGTTGATTAAGATAGGGTTGGTTAGTTAGTCACAGTAGAAAAAGGCAATGTAACAAACCTGAGTTTTTGAAAATGTATATCTGAATTTTTTAAAGGTACAAAGTAGTTTGGGCATTTGGAATTTTGTGCTTTGGTCAGCTGGGTGATGGGATAGGTGGAGGGTTGTTTTTTTTCTTAGCATGGCAACCAGATACCGTGTAATTGTGAGAAAATAATTATACAGTATGGTGTAGTTCTCAGCCAATTAGAACCCTGACATATTTTTGACCCATTTCATAAGTTAAAGATTGTGATGAAACACATTATAAATCTATGTCATGGAAGTCAGTTTGTAAGTAATATTATGACTATGGATTAACAATCTTTCAATCTAAATGACTTTCCTGTCTTTTTTCCATATCCTTTTACAGTAAGTAGGTTTTTAATGGAATAAGTAGTATTTAAAAAAATCCAGAACAAATAGAACTTTTTCATGTTAGCTTAGGGATACATTGTTTCCTAGCAAGTTAGATTATATTATTGTTTCTAGTGTACCTGTAAATATAATACAGCAGTAACTGTGTATTGCTATTGTAAAAATTATATTTTATTATTACAGTCCAATGATAACATATTAATTTACTGTAATTGTAATTAGTATGTACTACTCAATGCTTCAGTACTGTAGTACTTGATGCCCTGTCACCCTCTGGAAAAGTAAGAGCTGCACCTAAATGAAGCTATGAAAACTGACAATTCTTGTTGAACAATTTATTAACTCTATTGGTGGACAGAACTGATTGGGCATTTCACATATAGAAGGACACACTGGAGCATTCTTACCCCACTGAATCATGGCTATAGTATTTTTATCTAATGTTTCCGTGAATGCGATAAAATGAACCAGCCTGGCACAACTTATGGTCCATTGGCACTTTAGGTAGTTCACTATGCATTGATGCAGATAACCTGAGCTTAAATCTCAAGCCTGACACCTGGCACTGGAAGAGTGGAGTCTTGGGGTTCACAGTGGAGGAGCACACTCTGACCCTGCTGGAGAAGTATACATTAAGCAAGAGATATGTATATCTCCTTCAGTGGGGTTGGTGAGTAGCATTGGACATAATGGATGACCCACGTGGCAATCTAGCCTTCCCATGGATGGAATATTGGGGCAGCATGCACTGGTATGGTGGGAGGAAGCCTAACCACAAAATCCTTTAGCAGGTGAGGCAGCATAAAAAATATGCCACATCCACATACCAGTGACTGGCATTATTGTCCTTGGCCTTGCATCCATGCCAGGTGCTACCAGAAGTGAAGGAAAGTGCCCTACTGCAGGAATAAAACTGCAGAGGTGCTTTAATGGACATGGTAATCTGCAGGACCTGGAGGAATGGTCAGCATCATACTGTACCTCACTGCTATGCATTTCCTATATAGCTAAGTATTATACACCTTAATATACCAGTATCCTTGCTACCCTAGGATATACTGATGTTCCATACAGTGTTAGAGCTATTTCTCGACATATAAACAGAAAATAAAACAAAATTGAAAGGCAATTTGCTTTACTGTACATTAAAGGTATGTTGTGCACAATGTTTACATATTATTGCACAAATTGGGACTGTGCTACACATTCTGGTCACTTGTTCTGCATTTTAAAAGCCCGTGCCATGCATTTTAATGTTGACAGGATGAGAGGTATGGGCACTGTTGGGAACTGTCTGTGAGGCAGTCATTGATGGGCAGGGGTAAAACAGTAGAATAAAAATAAAAAAAAAAGATAAACCCCATCTTCAAGCATGGAAGTCAGTTTGATTTTCTTAAAAGACTGTTGTACATTCTATTTTTTTCCATACTGTTTCTGTTAAGGTTCCCATTTGGCACTGCAGGATGGAATGGCAACTGTAATCAGCACAAAATGTATCAGCAATGATTGTTTTTTTTACTCCAATAAATGATTCATTGCATCCCCAATGTGGTTAATGCTGCCAATGAATGCGGTGTTGAAAGCCAGTTCAACAACACTGCAACACTGAAATGCTATTTTCTTCTTTCAAAGTCCCCCCCCCACACACACTCAAAACTGCCTTTCATTCCTCTTTACCTTTCCCAATAAATCAGTGACAAGACCTGCTGTAATAAGGGACAAATGATCACAACCAGGGGTGCATCTCACAAAACAAACTTTTGTCAGTGCCGAATATTTAATGCTTGGTAAACAATTAGTTTTTTTGCAATTCTGACCCCATTTTTTGAAGATACTTGTTTTAAGATTCGCCTTACAGACATGACGTATCATTTATAGTATATTGGCCAAAATATCATTTCGCACCAGAGGTGCAAAAATATATCTCATCCATTATTCTGAAAATGTGTCACATTTATAAGATGGTGTGGAAAAATGGCTATGCTGAAAGGTTGGAGTCAAAATATTAGAAATTAGCTAAGTTATGAGTGAACACTGAAATAATGTAATCTTCAGTCATAATCTAGGCATTTTATCACATTTATACACCAACATTTCGGCATAGCTTTCCTATTACCCTGCATAAAGAACCCAGTAGATGAAAATTTTCAAATCGCCATCAGAATGTCATTCCACATTACCAAAATGTCATTCTGCACCACAGATATGAAAACACATTTTGGCCAGGATATGAAAAATGGCACCTATCTTATTCACGAGGTGCTGTAAAGAAATGGCTGTGTTGAAAATTTGGGGTCAAAATATTGAAAATTATCAAAGTTACGAGCCTGCATTCACAAATTTTAACATAGGCTCATAACTTTATTTTTTTTTAATATTTTTGCCCCACATTTTCAACATAGCCTTCTTAAGATCCTACCTCATCAACAAGTGCAAAGACATTTTTCAATTTCCACCCGGAAAGTGATTTTGCACTGTGACTACGAAAATATTTTTTTAGGTTGTGAAAACATATTTTGGCCAGGATTTGAGAAATGGCAGAAGTTACATTCATGAGATTCTGTAAAAGAAAATGCTATATTGAACATTTAGGGTCAAAATATTGAAAATTACCAAAGTTAGGAGCCCGCGTTTGCAAATTTCAATGTAGGTCCATAACTTTGTTGTTTTTTTAATGTTTTTTACATCAAATTTTCACCATAGCCTTCTTATGACCCCACCTCATGAACAAGGGAGAGCAATTTTCAACTCCTGCCCAAAAAGTGATTTCCTGCAGTGACTGCAAAATCACCTTTTGGAACAGATTTGCCTATTTTCACTGTAATTGTTCATGAAATGGAGTCCAAAAAAATATGTGTTGAAATTGTGGGGCAAAAATATTCAAAATGACCATGTTATGCCACTAAGTTCAAAATTCCATTGAAATACATTGAACTGCATACCTGATTTCTCAGTATACAGTCCAACTTTGAAGAGTGAAGATGTGTCTGCAGTACAGAGAAGATTAGGCATTGGACCCCTGGTGGGCAAGTAAGGGCTGGGGGGGGGGTACTGAGCATGAGTGTCAGGTGAAGGAACTAGATCCATTGCTGGTTTTCTGTTTTACAGGGTTACTACAACAAATTAAACAGTGGTCAGAAAGTTAAGCCTATCATCATGCAGGCATTCCTCCCCCACTGTATTCCATACATACATTGAAGAGCACTGCAACACTCATCAGTTAATTCCTTACCATATGTAAACCATTCATGACAAGCAGCAGTATGACATAACAATGCCCCTAAATCAGCATAAAATTGGGGGCTCACACATTTTCAGTTGTCTTTGTGTGCACAACACCCTGGAGCATAGGTTGCAACGGTAAGTTACAAAACCCCACTACAGTGTGTGTAGTAAGGGTCAGCACCACAAAATAAAGGACCAAAAGGTATTAAAAAGTGTAAAAAGCTCACCCACATCTGAGGCATGGCTGTTTTCAATAAACTTGAGGTATAACTTGCCCATTTGCTTTTCATTCAATCTGCTTGCTACATTTAGCCCAATAAAAAGCAGACACTAACATCCAACATTTCGGTAGTATTTGCCATTACTTTTCATTACTGAAACCAGAAAAAAAAATGGTGGTTCACAGCCCAACGAGCAGGCCAATCGCAACTAGAGGTGGACTGATGTACTTAGGTATGGACTAAAGTGTCATCATCAGAGAGCATAGACCCTCTCTCATGTGTGTGTTTAAAAAGCAGTAACTTAGATAATTAAATACTGAAGTGCCTTAAGTGTAAAAAAAAGTACAGTTCAGTTAGAGGGGAAGGGGGGAAAAGCTTCTAGCTGGATGCTGGGGGAGTAAGGAGACTTGAAGGATTTCCTTAGCTGGTTTTCTGTGTGTTTCCAGCAGACAATTTGGTGTTTGTGTGTGTTTAAAAGCTGGAGGCTGGGAGGGTAAGTAGACTTGAAAGATTTTCTTAGCTGGTTTTTTGTGTTTCTAGCAGACTATTTGATGTTTGTGTGGGTTGAAAAGTTGCTATCTGGCCTGTAAGTGCAGGCATCATATTGCAGGGGATTAGTGCTGTTTGAAAGTAAGGTGGGACTCCCAACTCAGTCAGTCTTCAGTTAGAGGGGGAAGGGGGGAGAAGCTTCTAGCTGGATGCTGGGAGAGTAAGGAGACTTGAAAGATGTTCTTAGTTGGTAGTGCTTGGAGGTGCAGTGAGGGGCACACACAGGGCTGATACACTCTCGTGAGAGTCGGGTGTAGGTCCTGATCTCACCCTCCCCCACCCCTCCCTTCTCAGAGCTCGGATCCTTTATAGGGAAATACCTGCCCTGCAATTGAAGAAAAAAGCTTCAGGTGCAGCTCATGTAGTTCTATCCACTGGGGGTTGGGTTTAAGGGCTAGGAGAGAGGAGCTTAGGGAGTTGTACACTTCCCCTATACATTTACTGTGTAGTACTGCACCTAGTAATGGGGGTACCTGTTTACTGGGGGGCTGTATCTAGGATTAGTGGGTGACCTGATTAGTGGGTCGGGGTGTATCTTGGACTAGTGGGGAACCTGGAGGTTCACCCAAGGAATCCTACTTGGAGGGGGATGGGACCACACGTCATTAGGGCCAGCATCTTTGGGAGGGTGGTGGGGTGCACAGTGTGTGTGGGACAGCCATGATACTGGACTGGGCTTGCAAATTCGGTGGTTGCCCAGTGTGCTACCAGCTGGCACAGCTTAGGGAGGAGGTTGAGGGCATTAGAAGACAGCTGGAGGAAGGGGGGAGGTATGGTTGGGGAATAGGGCAGGGGCTCTCCCGTGGGGTTGCACCAAGCACTAGGGGCAGGGGCATAGGGAAAGGAGTGCAGAAGAATACTCTGTGGTTGCATAGGGACCCTGACAGAGGGGGCCCAATAGGAGGACACTACCAAGGAAGCAGGAAGGTATCTGAGAACCCTCACAGAGGGGGCCAAAGGGAGGACATTCTCAGGGAAGTAGGCAGATGGCTGGGACTGGACAGAAGGAAGAAAGCAAGGGTGAGAGGTGGATCGGACCTTAAGCTCATTGACCACTTCAATTCTCTTCTACTGCTTGAGGATGAGGGGGGTGATGTAGCCATGACAGGGTGGTTAGAGATGGAAAGGGCGTGGGGGGCAGAAGGCAGGGGCCCAATAGCAGGAAGAAAAGGGGGCAACTTGGAACATGAGAAAATGGGGAAGTGGTGGATCAGAGCAAGAGGAGGGGGGGTAGTGGGAGAAAAGAGCAAGGAGAAGGACCAGTTGGGAGGAAAGGGCAAGGAGAGGGACCAGAAGTACAAGGAGGATACAGTAAAGGCAGCTGAAGGTTTATGCTAGGGGAGCATGACAGGCAAGAAGGGGCTGAATGGAGACGGGAAGGAAGAGAGGACGAGTCAGGCAAGTTTAGCAGATTGGGGAAAGGACTAGTTGTGAGCAGTGATGGGGGTGATAGCTGGGTACAAAAGGATACTCAGGAGGAGGAGAGGTGGGGTGGCCAGGGTAAATTAGGAGGGGGCTGTAGGGCGCACCCAGATGGGGGAGGAGCAATGAGCCGGCTGGGGGAGAGGCCAGTAGAAAGGATGATGGACATGGAAGGGGGGAAATGGAGGAAAAGGGGTGGTCAGAGTGCTCCTGTTGGGTGATCCCATGATCAGGGATATCAAATGGGATAGGGAAGGGGAGGCCTGCCCAGTTAGAACAAAATGCTTCCCTGGACTAACGGTGTACAGGGCCAAGCATGAGGTATATCAGCTGACAAAGGATTGTGGAGTTTCCCCGGACATATGGGTACACCTGGGTACCAATGATATTGAGGGAAATAGTGAGCTAGAGATACAGGCAAGGTTCAGGGAGCTTTCCAGGGTCTGTCATGACATAGGATGTGCAATTTTCTTCTCAGAAATCCTGCCGATGCCAAGGGCTAGTGGAGAACACAAAAGGAAGATTAGGGAGATAAACCAGTGGTTCAGGGAGTGGTGTGGGGCCAGAGGGTATGGGTTGATGGGGGATTGGGGGAGACCTGGGAGGATAAGGGGCTGTATGCTAGAGGTAGGCTCCATCTCAATTTGGAGGGGAGGGAAATCCTTAAGTTGAAAATAGAGGTGTTCATTGGTGAAAGGTGGAGTTTAAACTTGTGAAGGTGGAGGGATGGGAGAAAAGGCTGTTGATGGGGGTCCAATAAAGGAGGGACTCCATCTCCACCCCCCTTGGGAGCTGGAGGAATGCAGGAAAAGGCCGACTGGTAAGGGGCTGACCGGGGGAGACAGAATCCCCATGGGAACGCGAGCTGGGGAAATGGAAGTATATGGAAAGGGTGGAAGGTAGTCCTGCTAAATGCCAGGAGCTTGGGCAATAAAATGCCTGCACTCCAGGCGATGCTGACTGAAGGACAAGTGAATGTGGCAGCGGTCACTGAGACTTGGGCCACCGCAGGGCACTGACTGGGACCCGAACCTGGAGGGTTACACCATGTTCAGGAAGGACGGGGGAAGGGAAGTGGAGGAGGGGTAGCAATAATAGTGAAAAACTGCATTGGCATAGGAGGAGTGGAGGAGGCAGAGGGAACTTTGGAGGCGATTTGGGTCACCTTGATAACAAAGGGGGGCAAGAGAGTTAAAATAGGAGTGGTATATAGACCCCCTACACTGGCGGAGGAGCTGGAGGATAGTCTCGTGGCAAATGTTGGGAGACACTGCAGATTGGACAGGGAAGGGTGCTGGTGTTGAGGGATTTAAACATGCCAGGAATGGACTGGGAGACTATGATGTCCTCGGTGGCCAAGGAACAGAGGTTGTTGGATGTCTTTCAGGATGTGCTCCTAACTCAGCAGGTGGGGGAACCGACCAGGGAGGCGTGGATACTGGATGTGGTCCTGGCAGACAGTGACCAGATTGGGGGCCTAGAGGTAAGGGACCCATTGTAGGGAGCGACCAAGCCACGGTCTGGTTCTACCTGGACCTAAGAGGGGTAGAAGGCTGCACAAAGATGGAGGTAACTGACTTCAGGGGGGCAGATTTCAAGGAAATGGGAAGGATCCTTAAGAAGCATTTGGATGGGACTGGGCCAGATATGGAAGCTGATAGTAGGTGGGAAATCATCAGGAGGGGGGAACAGGATGCTACCAACACCTGTGCAAGAGTAAGATGAAAATGCGGTAGGGTCCGTAAAGCCTGCTGGTGGACCAGGGATGTTCAGAAGGTGGTGAGGGGAAAGAAGGCAGCTTATAGGCATTTCAAGTGCTCAAGGAGTGAAAGTGATCGATGGGAGTACGAGCTGATGGCCAGAAGGGCCACTAGGGTGGTGAGGGTGGCTAAGGCAAGGAAGGAGCAGAACCTGGCCAGGGAAATTAGGAGAGGGTACAAGGGGTTCTTTAGATACACTGGGGAAAAACGAAGGGTGAAGGGGCAGATTAGCAGGATTAAAACAGGGGAAGGATGGGCACAAGACCAGCAGGCTGAGGTACTAAATGAGTACTTTGCCTCAGTTTTCACCAAGGAAAATGGGGGGCTGCATCATACATGGGAGAAGATGGTGAAACTGAGGAGGGGGGAACCCTTACTGATCAGTGGATCTAGGGAGAGTGGGTGCCATCACTGGCAGGAGGGGGAATGGTAAAGCAGGGGGATGAGGTAGTGGAGGTGAAAATCATGGCAGAGAGAGAGAGTGAGGGAAGCCCTCAGGTCCCTTAAGACGGAGAAAGCAATGAGGCCGGATAAATTACATCCCAGAGTGTGAAGGAACTAGCGGATGTCCTGGCGAAACCCCTGGTGGAGCTTTTCAGCATCTATCTGAGGACAGTGTGGGTGCCTCAGGACTGGAAGGTGGTGAATATAGTGCCTATCCACAAGGAGGGAATCAAGGGAGGAGGCAGGGAACTACAGGCCCGTCAGCCTGACATCGGTGGTGGGCAAGGTGATGGAGGGCATTGTCAAGGAGAGGCTAGGGGGGGACTTGGAAAATTTGGGGTGCCTGGACGATAGACAGCATGGATTCATCCTGGGGGAAATCGTGTCAGACAAACCTTGTGGAGTTCAATGACTTGGTGACAAGTTCCTTGGACCTGGGTAGACCGGTGGACGTCATCTATCTTGACTTCAGTAAGGCGTTTGACTCTGTTCATTATGGTGGCCTGTTGAATAAGCTGGGAGAAATGGGGATGAAGAACCAGATGATCAGATGGATAGGCAATTGACTCGTAGTTGGTGGGATAGTCTCATCCCCAACGAGGGTCATTAGTGGGGTCCCTCAGGGATCAGTCCTTGGGCCCCTCCTGTTCAACGCCTATGTCTCTGACATAAGGAAGGGTATCAGGAGTGAGATGAGTCTCTTTGTGGATGACTCAAGCCTGGGGGCAGTGGTGGATGGGGAGGAGGGAAGGGTGGCCCTACAGGGGGGACCTTGAGGCTCTGGAAAGGTGGTCTAGAAAGTGGAAGCTGTTGTACAATGCAGGGAAATGCAAGGAACTGCATCTGGGAGCCAGAAACCCGGGCCAAGTGTACACCCGGGGAGTGGGGATGCTACAAGTCTCAGTGGCTGAGAGGGACCCTGGGGGTGGTGGTGAATGTCAAGATGAACAACTCTGAGACTTGTAGGAGGGCAGTGGCCAAAGCCAACAGGAGGCTGGGATGCATCGCTTGGGGGATCACGTCCAGACGGAGGGAAGTGATACTCCCTCTGTATAACTGATTGGTGAGGCTGCACCTCAAGTACTGCATGCAGTTTTGAAGGCCACACTTAAAGAGGGACATTGAACTCCTGGAGAGGGTCCAGAGGAGGGCAACCAATATGATCTTGGGCCTGGGGGACAGATCCTATGGGGAGAGGCTCGAAGAGCTAAATACATACATATTGGAAGAGAGAAGGGACTGGGGGGACATGATATAGGTCTTCAGGTATATGAAGGGGTTAAATAGGGGAGGAGCAGTAAGGGTGCTCTGAAGGAAGGAGGGGGGGCAACTAGAGGGCATGGGTGGAAGCTGGAGGTGGGGAGATTCAGGGGAGAAAGGAAGATGTGCTACTTCACTGAGAGGGTGGTGGAGCCATGGAATGTGCTGCCTAGGGGGCTGGTGGAGACAGAGACTGTGGAGGGATTCAAGAGGGGGTGGGACAGGTACAGGGGAAGGGTTCTGGAAGCAAAGTCCTGTGCAGCAGAAATATCCAGAACTGGGAAGGGAGAAGCCAGAGAGGGTGAGGGGGGCAGTAAGGTCAGCTCCCAGGGTGGGGACTGACCAAACGAGAGACACGAAAGACTGTTAGGCTTATTCTACTGACATTTTAGTATGTTAGTAAAGAATAATGCAACACATGCAATGGAACAAATACACGTAAAGAATTTACTTAAAAACATCACAAAACAAGACACACTCAGCAGAGCAAAAATGTACACTCGGCAGGAAAAATGGCAAAGGAATACATAATTACAATATAAAGCAGCAGAGCTAGCAAGCCATACTGCACTAACAATGTTGGATGCTAATATAGGCTCTGCATTGGACTAAATGTAGCACTTAGCATGAATGAAAAGCGAGTCGCCAAGTCATGACTCAATTTTTTTAAAGTTTGCTGCGCCTGCATGCTTTAAACTTTTTGGTACTAGTGGCATGTGTGAAAACATCCAAAGAAAGAGTTGCCAAACGTCATGAAACAAATATGTGTGGAATGAAGCTGATTCTGCATATGTGCACTAGCACCATGGCTTCTGAGCATGTGTAGAAAAGAACAGTGCAGGACCGCGCTCCATAGAGGTTAAAGGGGCAGTTAGTAGGACCTGTTCATGGTTAGTTTCCTGACATCTCTGCAGGCTGGTCCTGTTACAGAGAGGGAGCTCAAAGAGCACAGAGTACAACTCCCTAGGCACCGACCATATAGAAGATTGCAGCAGCAGCTCTGGTAAGAAAAAGTTTGCTGCATTAGTGAATGAAAAGAGTGGGAACATACTCCATAGAGTTTATTTGGTGCAATTTTTAAAAGGTTATTTTTATACTTTCCAGTAATAATTTTGTCAAAGAAAAGCAGTAGCTTAACTAACAAGGACCTTGTTACTTAAGCAGCTGCCTTTCTTTGACAAAATTGTCAGTAGAAAGTTTAAAAGCAAGCTTTTAAAAATTGTCCCTATTAAACTCTATGGAGTGCGTCCCCAAGCTGTTCATTTTCCAATGCAGCAAACTTTCAGCATTGACAAATGCTTGTTGAAAACAGCCATTCCTTAGATGTGGGTGAACTTTTCTCTGAATGTTTGCGATACACAGCAGTAAAAAGCATTTACACTTTTTGAGACCTTTTGGTCCTTTATTTTGTGTGCTGACCCTTACTCCACATAGTGGGGTTTTGTGACAACAGTACCACTACCCCACCACCCCACACACAGGAATGATTGGGTATTTAAACAGCAGTTTATCATCATACCAGTAGCCATCCCTCTTAATCATAACCACATCAGTCTCAATCAGTAGTAATTTATGTTTTTTTAACCTTTACTTCAGCTCACATATTTTGTTAGATTTCATTCAAGTTAAACAAAATTTAACTAGAACTCTGCAGATTTACAATTAAAATGAATGTTGCACTTATACAACATTTATTGTCTAACGAGTCATGCAGAAGTACGAGTAAAACAGATTCAAAGAGGGCAACTGAGCTACATATAGCAGCAGGCAGATGTGAAGCCTAATGGATAAAATATGTTAAAAAAGCACTGATATAACTTTTATTTCCTGTCTTTTTGAGTTTAGAATACCTGTTAATAACCAGCACGGACTACTACCAGATGGAATACACAGAGAGTGGGCTACAGAACCTGAGTACAGACACTACTAAATCAATAATTGGCAGCACGTAATCAGTACATCGGGAGTGAGCAGCAAATCAGTACATTGGTAGGGAGAAGCAGATTCATTAATACTGGAAAAAACTTAGGAGCCCACGGGTTAAAATATGTAAACAGAACCATTCAGCTGCTGTGGTAACACAAGTATGGCTGAGGCGCTCTCACAAAAAAATAAGCATTTGTCAATGCCGAATGTTTGCTTGCTGGTATTGGCAGTGGTAGTGTAGAAGTTACAGAGCTGCGTAATAGGAATGGCAGTGAAGTATTGAACTGAAGCCAACCCCACCACCACCCTGCAGAGAGTGACAGGCATTGGGGTGTGCGTTTGGGTCGTCAGGCATAACGGCCACGCCATTTCACCACATCCCACCCTGCAGAGACTGACAAGTGTCATGGTGTTCCTTGTGGTCTTTGACCCTTATGCGCACCCCATTTCATTAGGAAATATGGTGAGATGGGTGCGATATAGGAGAATGGGGTGAAGTTTGGGGCCGAAGAGTCCAAGGCATACCTCGATGCCTCTCAGTGACTGCAGGGTGTAGAGTGGTATGAGCATCACAGGCAAGAATCCCAAGTCACACCCCTGATTCCTGTCATTCTCTATAGGGTTGGCCGTTATAGTTGAAAACACTAATACCTCAGGCATTCATTGGTATTTTCACTCCAAATTTTCAACATGTTTGTTTTGTGACCCCACCTCATGAACAGGGGGAATATCAGTTTGTTAGCCGAAAGCTGCTTAAGCACAGTGACTACGGCATTTAGCACCACAGGTGCAAAAATATTCCGAACAGGATGTAAATAATGACAGCTGTACTCTTTCATAGGGAGGTGTAAAAAATGGCTATGTTGCAAAAGTGTAGTAAAAATATTTAAAAAATGGTGAAGTCCAGACGTACATAGAAACTGTGCAACGCACACCCGTAATATAATTAGGTTGGGGATTTCTTACAGCAGATTGTCAACTCAGGCATTTGGTGCCTCCGATCATGAACAGTGTCACTGTGATTTTCTTTATCTGTGCCGAAAAATGATTTCCCACAGCACCACGCATCTCTGCACTGAAAGTGTGAAAACACACTTCAAGCCATGTTGTGAAAATAGCAGCTGTACTGTTCATAAGGAAGTGTGGAAAAATGTCACTGGTGAAAATCTGGACTGAAAATATTACAAAAGTCATGAACTAATGAGGTGCGCGTGGACTCCGCCAATGCTCTCGTAACACATTCATTTTATGGACTTTTGTCACCAAATTTTCAACATAGCCATTTAAGATCTCTGCTCATGAACAGTGTAACTGTGATTTTCTTAATCTGTCCTAAACATTGCTTTAGCACATCAACAGCACCATTGTGCACTACGTATGCGAAAACACATTTTGGGCGACATATGAAAAATTGCAGCTGTACTGTTCATAAGGAAGTTTAATAAAATGGACATGTTGAAAATCTGGAGTGAAAATATTAAATTTGCAAACTTACGAGCATGCATAGGAACTGTGCAACGCACGCTCGTAAAAAGTAATTTTAGGAATTTTTTCACTAAATTTTCAACATAGCCATTTTAAGACCTCTGCTCATGAACAGTGTCACTGTGATTTTCTTAATTTGTCCTGTACATTGATTTCGCACACCGACTGCACCATTGTGCGCTACATGGGCGGAAACACGTTTTGGGTGAGGTGTGAAAAATGACAGCTGTACTGCCCATAAGAAGGTGTGGTACAATGGCAATGTTGAAAATCTGGAGTGAAAATATTGACAATTTGTGAACTAACGAGCCAGCGTAGGAACTGTACAACGCACGCTCGTAAAAGTCATTTTTTGGAATTTTTCCACCAAATTTTCAACATAGCCATTTTAACACCTCACCTCATGAACAGTGTCACTGTGATTTTCTTAATTTGTCCCATACGTTGATCTCGCACACCAACTGCGCCATTGTGCGCTACATGGGCGGAAACACATTTTGGGTGAGATGTGAAAAATGGCAGCTGTACTGCTCATAAGAAGGTGTGGTAAAATGGCAATGTTGAAAATCTGGAGTGAAAATATTGAAAATTCACGACCTTAAGAGCGTGCGTAGGAACTGCGCAATGCACGCTCGTAAAACAGTCATTTTTAGGACTTTTTTTCACCAAATTTTCAACATAGCCATTTTAAGATGTCTGCTCATGAACAGTGTCACTGTTATTTTCTTAATTTGTCCCGTACATTGATTTCACACACCGACTGCGCCATTGTGCGCTACATGGGCGGAAACACATTTTGGGTGAGATGTGAAAAATGACAGCTGTACTACTCATAAGAAGGTGTGGTAAAATGGCAATGTTGAAAATCTGGAGTGAAAATATTGAAAATTCGCAAATTACGAGCCTGCGTAGGAACTGCACAACGCACGCTTGTAAAACAGTCATTTTTGGGAATTTTGGCACCAAATTTTCAACATGGGGTTTTTGAGACCCCTTCTCATGATTGATTCACTGTCATGGTGTTATTCAGGCCTGAAGGGTGATTTCGCAGTCACTGCACAGTCACTGCGCGAAATCACCCTTTGGGCCCGAATAACGCCATGACAGTGACATCAATCATGAGAAGGGGTTCCTAAAACCCCATGTTGAAAATTTGGTACAAAAATTCAAAAAAATGCCTGAGATATGCAACAAAGTTGAACCCCCCCATCTAGCCCATTATACAGCTTACCGGCATTTCCTCAGTTTGCGGTCGCCTTTGAAGAGTGCAGACGTGTTCCAGGTCCACCGAAGATCATTGCACCGGAGTCCAGAGGTAAGTATGGGGTGAGGGGGGGTGTGGGGAGGCTGGGTGCGTAGTGGGTGGGTGCGGGTTGTGGGAGGGTAGGAGACTACGCCATGGGACCGTTTTTCTTTACAGGTTGAAATTTTAAAAATTGACGGCGCGGGACGTTTGTCACGCTGGGTTGGGTTCCCAGCGTGGCACAAGGACTTGGGGGGGCCATTCAGCCGACGAGGGATTGGGACTCCCGTCGGCCTAAGGAATAGATTGTCACGCTGGGGTGGGCTCCCAGCGTGGCACTCCTACTCGGGGCGGAGGAGGACAGTGCAAGCCGGCCGAGTTGGGCACCCCATCGGCTATATAATTAGTTGCCACACTGGGGTGGGCACCAGCATAGGCATTTGGAAGCCTTTGGGGGAGGCAGAGGCGCAGCACAGCCGATGGGGATAGGGCACCCTGTCGGCTATACAGTGAAGTGGGGTGGTGCGCACACCTGCATGGAGTGCTGTGGCGTGTGTGGGGGGGAGCTGCACATGAGCAGGCGATGTCTTATCGCTGCTCACTGAAGCATAGCTCCCCCTTTCAACTGTATGCCACTGCATTTTGGAACGTGTCATAGACAGCTCCAAAATGCATTGGCTTACAGGGGCTTCGCCTGCCAGCACACTGACTGAATTGGAGGAGGAGGTGACACACCTCTGAAATCTCCGATGATGGCACTATGTTTCTTGCACATGCGTGCAAGCAAACATAAAAATAACTCACAAGAAATCACTTCCTGAAATGAAGCTTTTCAATACAAAAGCACTTGTGTTTTAAAACAAGTTCCTTGAGTAGAGCTACAAGAAATAACAATGCCTCTCTTTATGAACACATCAATGAACCCCATCAGTGTGTGTGTGTATGGGGGGGAAGGGTTGATGTGCAAATGGTACTCACTCATAGTGCTAAGCAGGAGATGATTTCAAAAATGTCCAGGCTGTCAGCCTAGTGGCACTGAGGGTTGAGGCACTGGACGCCATATCTCATGCCTTGCCAGCAACCCAGGTTCAGGAATGAGTCTGTATCGTCAGGGATTGTCAGGGAAGGAGAGGAGAGGGATTGAATGTCCAATGGACTGCTCTCCTTCTGCAGGTTGGGGGGTTTTCAGCCGCCAGTGTGCTGGTGGCCTCTAGCAGAGGCTGGGAGAATGCAGTGGCACAGGCAACCTGAGGGGGCATGATGGGGCATGGCACTGGGAGGCGTGCGCACAGAAGCATGCACTCTCCATCCATAGGCATCATTGCATGCCCCACATGTAAGAGGGACCAGAACAGGGGAAAATGGCACCGGTCGTGGCGGCTTGATAGCTGTCTCCATGGGGAGTACTTGGCTCCAAGGGTAAGTGGTGCATTACTGGATCCAGTCCTGGTGGACGAGTGTAGGGGGGCTCTCCACCACCATGCTGTGGGGGGCAAGCCACAGGGGTAGATGCTGCGGGCCCGAATGGAAGCTGGGAAACTTTAAGACAGTGGCTAGAGGACCCAGGGATGCCAAGATACAAGGTAAGGCAGACTGGAGAAAGGGAAAAAAAAGGAATAGCAAAAAAAAAAATGTTCAGGCTGTCAACAAGTTATACTCACTCTGTGGCTCGGAGCACTAAGTGGGTGATGATTTCCGTGGTATGTAAAGAGCTGCAAATACATTAAAATAATAGAAAGTGTTAACGAGCTGCAACAAAACCTATAAAGAGATGCTTGCAGCTCATGAGCCATGGAGTGAATACCACTGCCTTGGACTCTTATTAGTTATGGTTCTGATAATGTTATGTCTATAGGTCAGGCACAGACTTTTAAAGCACTGACTGAGGTAGTTGCTATTAAGGCAACATTATACATTGATTTAATTACAATTGACACATAAACTATCAAAACTGTTGCCTATGGTTTTCTTCTTTCCGCTGTGCTGCATTTTTTTGGTGCTGAGCAGAATCTGTGGGAACGTTTCAACAGCTAGAGGTCCACTTGATATTCCGCTGTCATTCATTACAATATGGGAACCACTGCTGGTGCAGTACAGGGTAAACTGGGAAATGTATAATTGTGAAGGAATGCTATTTTAAGGACAGTGTAAAAGAAACAGTGCTACAGGTGGGTGGCCATGGAAAAAAAGTGGGGTGGTGAGGTGGAGAAAATAGACACAGCAGGGATACGGCTGAGGGCTTCAGCTGGCGGAGGCATCATGCCTCAACTTTACTATTGTTGCTCACTTGGTTCTGGATCTGATGAGTGCTTTTCTGAAGCAAGATGTTTGCAGGCTCTGCCCCTGCAGCAATAAAAAATAGAAGGCCAAAATATCAGACCCTCACATTCCTCCCCATTAAGAGGGGACCACCCAGGGGTTTCCAAAAACCATACCCCTACACAGGATGGGGGATCTCCACCAAGCCTCACCAAATTCCCCACACCAAGGTCCCTAATAATGGTTCTGGTTTGTACTTTCAAACTGTATAATACAGCTTAACACACTCCGTACTAGCTCAGTTCCCTGCGGACTATATTTCCATGAAATAACATTCCTTAGCCAAAACAATTGTCATTTATACAATATTCATGTACAGCCATAAATCCTCACAGCTGCTCCACCTTTTCTCAAATACCAGCACCGTATTGCGATAAAAAGTTTGAATCCTTGTGCTGGGTTCCTGGTTTGTGGACCACTTCAAAGGGATAAGGCTGCAAAGCTAAATACCATTTTGTAATTATGACATTTTTGTCTTTCATTTCTGCCAGCCATTTCAGATGGTTGTGGTCCATAACCAAAGTAAACTCAGAACTAGCCATGTTAAACATCTAAGAGCCAGACAAAAACTCAAGCACCACCCACCATAAATACAAAGAACTGAACACAAAGATTGTAAGAGCCAACTCACATTTATTCACAAAGTGTGCAAGACCTGTTAACAAATGGAGGGACCAGTGAAAGCCCACTGGACTCTGATTGGTTTTGTTCAATGCAGCATCAGGGACTGAGTAAAACCAGTCAGAGTTCAGTAGGCTTTCACTCGTCCCTCCATTTGGTAAGAGGTCATGTACACTCTGTGAATAAACGAGAACTGTCTCTTAAAATCTTTGTGTCCAGTTCTTTGTATTGATGGTGGGTGGTGCTTGAGCTTTTGTCTGGCTTGTATTTGATCTCATTAGCACACCCAATCTAAAAAATCTCAAAGACTCCAAAGTCCACTTGACTGCAAGACACTCTTTTTCAATAGTTGAGTATCTTGTTTCATGGTCAAAAAGATTTCAGCTACTATATATGAGCTGTTCACCATCTGTGCCTTCCAGGCTTAACACTGCACCAATCCCTACCACAATGAATCAGTCTGAACTATAAATGGTTTGTCAAAATCGGGTCTCTTCAACAGTGATTAGCCTTAATTTTAAGAAAGGCATCATCATATTCTTTAGTCCATCTAATGCTGTTTGGCTGATATTTCTTTATTTATTCTATCCTGAACAAAACCTCTGATAGTACCTAGCTAAACCAAGAAACAGCATAATTTGTTTCTTAGTGGTGGGTACTGGACAGTTAGCAACAGCCTCTGTCTTAGATATTTTGGGTGTGACCTCTCCTTTCCCTAAAACAAATCACAGATATCAAGTTTCTGTTATCCCAAATGCACACTTTTTGGGGTTAATGACTAACCCAGCAGCAGCCATGGCCTCTATAACAGATTGGACATGTCTGAGATGGCTTTGTCAATTTTGGCTGAAAATCACGACACTGAAGAATTATGGGTAAAAATAAAGGGCAGGGATTGAAAAAGCAATAAATCTCTGTGTTAGGCAGGTTAACAATGGCAAGTAAAAAAGGGACAGGTATGGTTCTCTAAAGAAGTAGCAGAAAAAGGAAGACCAAAAAAAAAACTAGCAGTAGAAAATACAGAAAGACACAGAGGGAGCAGGATAGGGAAATCTACCAGGAGAAACATAGGGAGGCAAGGAAGGCAGTTTAAGGTGCAAAGGCACAAGCAAAAGAGAATATTACCCAATCAGTGAAAGAGGGGTTAAAACTAATATATATGGTATACCATCGTTACATCGACAACTTTACAGCGACATAGTTGATATCAACAACATCGTTATGTCACTGTAAAGTCCGCCTGGGACACCAGCACCCTTCCCAAAGGTCCTGCACCATATCCCTGACTCAGCTCTGTCTCAGAGTTGCGAACCCTAAGTAGGGGGTTCAGGGGACACAGCCCCCTGCATAGGGGATGCTGGGAGCACAGCCCCCTGCAAAATGATAACTTTTATCTGGGCAGCACCATGCCAACCACAATTGCAGTCAATGAACTAGTGTCCGGGAAATGTTGCGTCAACAAGAAATTGTCACTGCAACATCATGGATCCTATATATATAGATAGATAGATATGTGAGAAAAGGCAGTCTAAAGAGGGAATAGTAAGGATAAATGGGGAAGAAGAGGTTTTGGAGGAGGGGGACCAAAAGAAGGCAGACATATTGGACAAATACTTTTGTTTAGTATTTACAGAAGAAGGGGTAGGTGACGGGCCAAAGATAAGGGACAATGGCATAAATGGTAGGGAGGTGGACACCAGTCCTTTTACAGAGGAGGAAGTCCTAAAGTTAATAGTATAACTAAAAGTAGAGAAGGCAATGGGATCTGATGGGGTGTACCACAAGATTCAGAGAGAGCTCAAAGAGGTGCTGAATGCACCTCTGACAACACTGTTCAATGTATCATTAGAAACAGGGGAGGTTCAGAGGAACTGGAGGAGGGTAGATGTAGTTCCACTTCACAAAAGTGGGAAAAGGGAGGAGGCAGGAAATTACAGACTTGTCAGCCAGACTTAGGTAGTGGGCAACGAAATGAAAATACTATTGATGGAAAGAATAGTAGAATACATTTTAACCAATGAAATACAGGATCCAAGGTAACATGGTTTCCCAGGGGGAAGTCTTGCCAGACAAACCTAAGTGAGTTCTTCTACTAGGTGAACAGGTAAATGGATCAGGGAGGAATGGTAAATGTGGCCTACCTGGATGTCAGTAAGGCCTTTGACACCATTCCACATAGAAGACTGGTGAACAAGATAACCTTCCTGGGAGTGGGATAGAAAGTTATAAACTGGGTAAGAAGTTAGTTAAGCAACAGGAGTCAGAGGGTGGTGATAAATTGTGTCCACTCTAGAGAAGGCAAGATGACGAGCAGAGTACCTCAGGGCTCAGTAGTAGGCTTGGTCCTCTTCAGTGTTCTTATTAGTGACATTGCAGAAGGGCTAGAAGGGAAAGTATGCCTGTTCATGGATGGCACAAAAATCTGCAACACAGTTGACACACGGGGGGGAAGGGGGATTAAGAGGTGATTTGAAAATAACTGGAAAAATGGTCAAGGGTTTGGCAGATGGGTTTTAATACAACAAAAATGTGCAAAATCATGCACCTGGGGCACAGAAACCAGGGGGCTATATACCAATTGGGAGGGGAAGTACTGGAAACCACCAAACAGGAAAGGGACCTGGGGAAAATCATTTCTTAATGACCTGAAGGGTTGTAATTCTGATTTCCTAAATAAATACATTTTCCATAGAAAAAGAAGCTTGAGGACATGGGGTCACGCTATGAAGTTATAGGGGGGATGCTCAGAGGAAATGTGAGGAAATACTTCTTCATAGAGAGCATGGTGTATGCATGGAACAGCCTTCCAGTGAAGGTGGTGGGTGCCAAAATAGTGACATCATTCAAGCGTGCATGAAACAGATACAAGGAAGACCTTGGTAGTAAGGCAAGGAGACAACCGGAGATCAAGTAGGGTCTGAAGTGGTATAGTAGGAAAAGGAAACTGGGCAGATTAGGTGGGCCAAAAGGTCTTTATCAGTTAACATCAACTTCCATGTACTGTCCAGGTATGCCACACTGTACTGCACACAAGAGCAAGGATGTTATTCATAAGTCTTTCAAAGGCCGCTGGGGCAGCATGAAACCAAAATGGCCTGACCCTAAACTGAAAAGAGCCAAAAGGAGTAGTAAAGGCAGTTTTCTCTCTAACTGGCAACTCCATGGGGAACTGCCATTACCCCTCTGTGAGATCTAATATTGTTATATACTTTGTTCCTCCTAACTGGCAGATTAGGCCATTTAAGTGGCACATGGGGGCACACTTTGAAGTCCCATTAACCTTTTTAAAATCAATACAAACTCTCAGGTCTCCCTCCTGTTTGGACACCCCACTACCATTGGGGAACAACAGGGGCTAGCTGAAGGTACAATAATTTTATATCCAGCATGTCACAGCCTTAATGGCAACCTTCACATTTTCAGGCATCCTATTGGTTTCTAAAGTGTAGAGGCAGCTGTTCCTTTACAAGTACAGTGTTTCACCTGAGAAACCTTTTCTGAGACAGAAGTAAATATTGGTAAAAAGTCAGCAATACAATCCCACATTTGATTTCTCTGTTGCTCAGATAACTGGGGATTTTTTTTAGTTCTTGGGACCCTGTATCACCCTTTTCCAGTCTCTGGAAGGCTTCTTCCATACCATCCTCTGAACCCTCGGGTATAGCCACACAGCTGAAGGCAGGTTTTACGGCACTTTTTCTAATCCAGCCCTTCAGTAAGTTGACGTGATATACACGGCTCTAGTCTTTCCTTCAGGGATGTCTATCTCATATGTAACTTGGCCTGTCTGCCTAACCGTGGAGGATGGTCCTTGCCATTTAGATGAAAGCTTGTTTTCCTAAGAAAGCAATAACAAAAGGACCTTGTCCCCTGGCAGAAAAGACTTATTTGCTATTCCCCCATCATAGTATTTTTTTAAATCCCTTTTGTTTAACCTCAGTGTCATATGCCACTTGTACATATTTACTCAGTTTATCCTTACGCTTAGCCAGGCACTTGACGACAGGAACCTCAGCCGAATTCTTACTTTCCCATTTTTCTATGATCACATCTAGAGGGATGCAAAAGTCTCCATGATATCCAATTTCATTTTCAACTTCTTATACGTCCATACTTCACTGGACCTAGATACAGTAAGAATAAGAAAAACTCAGGTATTGAACCAAAGGGCTATCTTCAAAGTGCACTGTTTTATTTTTCATCAGCCAAAAAGTTCTTTTTTTCTCAAAATCCCAGCGTTTCATGATCATAAAGACCTCTTCATCAGGAATTAACTGAAATTTTGCATGAAAATTATAAAATTAGTATACGTTTATTCAATCATGTAAATTAAATAAAATAATTTATGTAATTATTTGTAATATGGAGTGGAAAAATCTGTACACTACCATAATTATTACACAGTATATGCACTTTGTTTGCTTGTACTCTTTCTCATATTTTCATTTCTATTACTGTTTATATAAATGCAAAAATATTCCATTTCAAAATTCCTTCCTCTGCTTAGTTATCCTAAAAATGATTCTTGCCTCATCTTAAACACTTTCATCAACAGTCTTATTAATTTATTTATGATTTATACTAAATGAAATACATGTTTAAAAAAAAATTATTCTTCCTGTGACTAGCTTGCGTTGGAGCCAAATTCATTATTTTTAAACCAAACATCTCTGTATTGTTCATTATGTAACTCTTTAAATGTCATAAAGCATGTATCACAGTGCTTATCTCAACTGACTATTTTTAAACTTAAAAACTGTTTGTACTGCTAAATCATAATAGCACATTTTTTTGTTTGATTTAAGCACTTCTGTTTCAACTTATCATATGCTCAAAGCTTATTCGTTCTATTTTCTCATGCCACCATGGATTCCATTCTAAACCACTGTTTTGCATGTTATAGCTATATTACTTTTAAATATTTGTTTACTTCCATGCATTCTAACCTATAAAATGTCAGCAGTAAGCTTGTTTCTCACACTTTTAGTTTCATTTTCAAGCAGTTTGTTCTTATAGCTGCACAACAAAAACAAGTTGCCACTTATTAAAGAATTTCTTTTAATATAACATCCTTATGCTTTGAAATTATTGTATAACATCTTAAGATATCACCTGTTATATTTAGCGCCCCAAGCACACCAGACAGATTCACTCCATCTTATTTTCAGTGATGGAACAATAATGCTCCTATTCTATAGTGATCCACCTGATAGTCACAATCTTTTTATTTTCACACTAATATGAAACCAGTGAATACAGTGAAAATAAAGACAGTAAATATATTCTCTTATACAGTACTTTCTTTTTCTGTAAGCTTTTACAAAAGTGCATAGCTTGTATCTAGAGCAGGAGTTCTCACACTTTGTCTTAGTGAGCCTCCCCCAAGCCTTGGAAAAGATCCTGAGCCTCCCCTACTACAGAAATAATTTTGGGCCTCCCCATAGTTAGAACAACTGTCATACTTTGCACATTACAGGAAGAATACAATGAAGTGCATTTGAGTCATTGAGTTTATTCTCATTTTATTGAACTTGTTATTCTCCCTTTCTATAACCCCCCCACCCCAGGTCAGCCTACTTGCTCCACACTTCTGACTTTTGGACCCTATTTACCCCTCATTGCAACACCTCCATGAGTCAAACTGTTTTCTTTGTCAGTTTTACCCTGCTCTTAAACACCTTCTCAGGGACAATTTTGCTCCCTCCTGGAGCTTGCTCTAGTATCTCTCTGTAGCCATTGTATTATTCGCTTTTCTGCAGCAGTATAATGGGTCATTAGTTACCTTGTTCCTATTCATTTGCATTATTTTGCATTTTGTTTTGCACAGTTTCCAAGAATTGTATTTTCTCCATACAGCTTTTCCCCATGTCATACCAGGAAACAAGTGTTTGTTGAGATGTCTTTCTAGTAACCATTTTGTACACAAATTCGCATGCCATTATTCACTTTCATTTTGCTGCATCCTTTCACACAAAGCATCCAAAACTTGACATTTAAATATAGTAAATTTTAGAGCTTGCTTGAGCCTCCCCTTGAACAGGTTGGGGCCTCCCCAAGGAGGCTGGCCTCACCATTTGAGAAACCCTGATCTAGAGAATGCTCTCTCTCTCTCTCTCTCTCTCTCTGGCATTTTCCAATCACCATTACTGCTGTGTTGCTCTTGATTACTTCCTCCTTTATGGAGCTGAGCACTCTGGGCAGTGAATGGGTGGAGAATGTGGGATGTCATCCACTCAAGCACATCATCAATGACTTCACTGCCCAGTCCAAAACAGAAAGCTCCTGTTGGGCTGCAAACAATAGTTTGAATTGCACAAACTGCAAAACAGAGCTCAATGCTGTCAATCAATGAATGCATACTGTATACAGTATGTGCTCATTGACAGCTCAGGCTGCTGCCAGCTGTGGTGGAGAGAGGAGGGCTGTGCTGGTCACCAGTTTGGGGATTGGACAGTGGGAGCCATGTGGTGGGGCACTGCCTGCCAGGGTGGAGGGTCCACTAGACTACTAGTGATGTTTATATATATATATATATATATATATATATATATATATATAACAAATATAGATATACATATATGGGTGATCAAGGATAGGATGGGGTCTGCTACATCACCAGGGATGGGGTTATAATACTTGATAAGGAGATCAGGAAAGGGGGCCCACTAGACCATCAGGAAAATAAATATAATATATATATATATATATATATATATATATATATATATATATATATATACACACATATTAATATTAATATTTCTGGGGGACTTTGGGGATTGGGGGTTGGGCTCTGCTAGACCCACCAGGGATGATATTTATTCTGTATAGGGAATAATACAATACACTGCAAATGCACACTGCTGGATGCTGCATCAGTCCAGCAATGCCCAGCTGTCCCCTCTGATACCCCCACTGCCACCTCCCATGCCTTGCTTGCATCCAGTAGCCCAGTGTCAGACCCTCTCCACTAGCACAAGCCACTTAGACAACATCCAGGCTGTTCTAAGTGGTACCTCTTGCTGCATCCATGGTTAGGCTTGTAAAATGCCCCAGAAGGGAATGTTGCAGCCCCCCCTGTGGCATAAGCCCCCTTGTGACCTGTTGTCTGGTGCACCTGGTTCTTGGATGGAACCTTAACGGAAGGGGGCTTTGGTGCAGCCATGTCAGGATTTGACGCAGGCTGCAATAGAAAATCAGACTTGATACAAGTTATGATGTAAGTCACCCCTTGTGTCAAAGCCTCAGTTGTGTTGATCTAGGCCTTTTGAAAATAGGACCCAAGGACTGGGTCAGTCTTTAAATTGTGCAACAGTTTGCTAAATCCAGGCATGTCATGACTGATAACTAGGGGTAAAGGTTGTATAGATATCAGTCATGCTGTTACTATATAAGTCTCTCCTTTTACCTGAAACTGTATTTGGGCAGTGGAGTAGTGTCTCACATCTCCATGCACATAAATAACCTGTTTCTCCATCTGCACAGATGTTATCAGAGAACAGGTCAGATCTAATAAGTGTTTACCTACTCCCAGAGTCCAAGAAACTTGTATTACCTTCCCTTCAAAGGTAACAGGCTGTAAAAAATTCCCTCATTTTGCTAACGCCAGGTTAGATTTCACTGTTTTACTCTTTCGGCATTTCCACTTAATATGCCTTTTCTCCCTACAGTTATGGCAAATTGCTTCAGGTCTGGGCCCAGTCTGGGTAGTGCCCCCCTGGATCTGGCTTGTTGTTGGATACGACTCCCGTATGGCTGACCTTAGAGTACAATCCTCCGTGGACACTAACTTTCTAGAGGACAGGCAGGGTACTAAAGTCTTACCTTGCTCCCCAGCTCAATCCTGAAACAAAGGGCTAAGGCACCTATGCTTAATAATGTGTACAATTTTTTTGATACTGTGACAGACCGGGAGTGGGGAGAAATAGCTATGGTTTATACAGATGGAGGCTGGGGATCATTCCCACCCCCCATACCAATGGGGCTTTACCTAGGCCCAATATTGCATCCAACATGGTTATATGCACTATACTAGTCCCACCCATATCCCTCTACATGTCAGGACAAGACATCTGCAATGAGAACTCTGGCCTTCTATATAGTACCTGATAGACTCAATGTAGGGGGATACTCACTTACATACTTACAAAAGCATGCTTCCAGACTGTGGAACTAGATTTACAGTAGGTGAGGATATTAGATTAAAGGACTACTAACTGTTGCCACATCATAAATCCAGTGTCCCACAGGTCTCACAGGGACAAGACACTGCCTCCTCATCCCCCCCCCCCACCAAAACTCCAGATCGGGGTAAGATTTTCCACCCCCCCAGCTCCAGATCTCTCTGGGCAGTAGTTGCAAGCCCATAATATGGGTCAGACAGCCTGTTTAACACCCAAACCAAGAAGGCTCAAGTACAGAAATAACAAAGGTACCCCATGTCCAACTATTCCACTTTAGCCCTTGGAAGAGACCACTACAGCAGCCTTCCCCAAAACTCCATAGCCCAACAGAACTCTATTGGGTTCCAAGTGGACAAGCAGGCAGCACCGCCCTAAGGTGTTCACTCACTTCCACATATCTGCTCTACTTTCACATCCCCAGGATTAGCCTGACTAGCCACTTGGCATGGAATGCAGCTGGCTACAGGTCATACTAGTATCTCAAAAAACTCTTTGGTTAAAATTTGTGTATATATTTCCAGATACTGTTTAAGCAATAAATCACTCAAGAGCGAGGGTTATTGTGGGATTTACCACAGCTGGCATGGTTTAGCTGCCGAGTTCTCAAATCCTTGCCAGCCATGGTAAATCCCACCATAAGCCACGCCCTTGAGTGGTTTATTGCAATTATATCATGACTCTCCTTTTTTGGTGAGAAAAAAAACAAGAATAAAAAGAGTTTTTTTTTTTATTTTAAGCTATTTTTTATAGTATATATTGCTCCACCAGAAAAAAATAGTTTTCTATTATTAGGGAGAGTTCAGAGTGTGACAAGCGATGGGTGATGTCTCCTGAATGTCTCCCATTTCGCAGGCAGGCAGTTTGTTTTTTTTAAATAAAATTTGTATATTGAGCATTTTTTTTTCTATTGCATGTAGACACAGCATAAAAACAGCTGAACTGGGACAAGATCAATGTCGGAATGCAGAAGTTCATGGTAGGGTGATGTGACTGCATGAGTCCGATTTGGTAGGCATGCTGGCTTTTTTTTTTATTTTAATAGACTGTCAAACTCAGGGAACAGTCTACATCTAGAGTTTTTGCTGTGTTGCCTGCTAAGGAGATGCAGAGTGAATGCAGTTGAAGGGAGAGACAGCCAAAGTCATTGTCAGGAGGTCTAAACCTCAATCTCAGGTTCTTGGCAATATTGGGAATGCAAGTAATCACAGACACGTTGCATAAGAGTAATAAACTTGTTTATTACTACCAAAAGGATAACTCACAGTTGCCCTAAGCAGTTCTTACCAATACGAATCAGGAGTCAGTGCTAAGCGTTCCCTACACCTCACGGTTTCTCTGTGTCTTTTGGGGTCTCCGAAGTATAAGACTCAGTGTCTCACATTATATACCTATGATAATTACTATGGTTACTATAAGATAGAAACATTTCTTGATACTGAGATGAGCACTATTGGCTAAATTAGAGGTGGCTCCACAGACCAAGATAACATTATACAATTTTATAGTAGTCATCACTTTGTGAAACAAAAGAGTACAGTTCTTACATATTCTTACACAAATCAGTGTAGTAGTACAAATCACCAAAAGGTGGCAATGCCAACTTAAATATATCATAATTATTACAAGGACACAGAAGTCCTAACATCTTGTGAGTGAGAAATACACAGAAAATACATAGAAAATATATATGTATTAGCAAGCAAAGTGTATAACAATAATATGCATACATATCCTGACATCCACTCTTGTATGGTGGATACCCTTAGCCCTATATGTTAGTATAACATATGCCTAAGCACTAGCTGTTCACGGTACCCTCTGGGGTACCAGTCAAGGTGCAGGGACCTTGTCTAACATCATGGTGTGGTAGTTCACTGTGTGGTTCTGGGGTTAGAGCGGTTTTTGTTTGAGGAGAGCAGTGATATGAGTTACGTTTTTTTTTTTACTTTTCTCTCTGAGTACATGAAATTACTGTAAGAACAATGAAGCATACAGATCAGCGTTAGGTGAGTGCCACTTTATGTGAATGGATGCCCGATACTTTCGATTACACTTCAAACTTGTTTTTGAAACTCCCCGTTTGCCTTGATGTTTGAAAGGAATACAGCATCCTGGGTTTCCTGTGGTTGGCATTGCTTTTTTAGGGTGGTTTGAGATGTGGCTGACTGGCACCTTTGCTGTGGGTATATCACATGATTTACCACAGCAGAAAAGTGTCAGTCAGCCAATCACAATACAGGATTTTGCCTTTCTCTTTATGTCCATGGTATAATTAAGCAATAAGGCACGACAGGATGTGGCATATCATGGGATATTGTCACGCCTCAGGTGGTTGGGCATGAGGCTGCAGGCCGAGTGCGTTCAACGACCCGAGAAGTGACGATATCCCATGATATACCACACCCTGGAGTGACTTATTGCTATTATGAACTGAGTTTGAACTTTCATAAATAAAAAAAAATAAAACAAACAGGTTTTAAAACGTTTTATGAACAAGTTTTTGGGTGATGTAGGAGTACATTTTGAAAAAATAGTTCTCAGACAGAACAGAGCAAGGAGTCTGGTGGCACAGGAACTTTTTTGAAGCCGTGATGATGTAGCCCGATATCATCATGGTTTCAAAGAGCTCTCTGCCAATCAGATTCCTCTGTTTATGCTCCTCAGTTCATAATTAAGCAATAAGGCATGAGAGAGTGTGATATATCATAGGATATTATCACACCCTGGTTGGTTGGGCATAAGACCACAGGCCGAGTGCATCCAATCATCCAAGAAGTGATGATATCCCATGATATACCACACCCTGGAGTGACTTATTGCTATTATGAACTGTGTTTGAAGTTTTATAAATAAAAAAAAAGAAACATGATTTAAAATGTTTTATGAATGAGTTTTTGGGTGGTGTAGGAGTACATTTTGAAAAAAACAGTTCTCAGACAGTAGAGAGCAAGGAGGCTGGTGGCGCCGGAGCTTTCTTGAAGCCATGATGATGTAGCCCGATATCATCATGGCTTCAAAGAGCTCTCAGCCAATCAGATTCCTCTGTTTATGATCCTCAGTTCATAATACATGTTATAGTTCCCTTATCTCATCATCAGAGAGAAGGCAGCAGTTCTATAGGATTTATTAATGTGTTACGTTTCTGAGGGTGCAAATAGATAATGTGTGCAGTGGGTGGGTCACAAACAAAAATGGGGAAAATTGTTTCTTGGAGAGAGACCACCCTGCCTCAGCTGCTAGTGCTTTGTCCATAATAAATCAGATTACATGCATTCCCCTGATTTACCATGGGCGAGATTGTACTTTACACTTGGAATTTCAGAGGACTAAATTCCCCTGTTAAGAGGAAAAAGCTCCTCTCTCACCTAAAGCAGCTGAGGTCACGGGTGGCTCTTCTGCAAGAGACTAAATTGACTGAAAATGATCATGCTTCATTGGTCAGGGAATAGATGGGCCAAGAAATACATCTGGGGGCCCCAACCAGGATATGAGGTGTAGCCATTCTCATCCACATATCCCTCCAATGGTCTCTGGTTGCATCAGTAGCTGATCCTGAAGGTAACTGGCTGCTGGCAAAATACAGTACCAAACAGATCCCTTTATGTTATGCAACACCTATGCCCCCAAGCAGTATGACCCTCAGTTTTTTCATGAGATATCAGGAGCTCTTAGTGCCTTCCTGGCCCCCAACTGCCCCTACTGATAGGGGGAGATGTTAATCTTACCCTCGTCCCCCAGCTTGACAGGAGTGATACCGGTAGGGAAACCCACACTAGAGGAGGACACGCCCTGCAGCAACTAATGACTGACCATGGACTAATGGATGTGTAGCGACTCTTCCATCCTCGGACCAGACCCTACACTTTCCATTCAGAGGTCCATGCCACACTAGTAGGCTGGACTACTGGCTGGCCTCCCCTCTGTTGTTACAGAACATAATTGACTCAGCCATCCTACTCTGAGTAATCTCGGAGCATACCCCAGTACGATTGATTCTCAGATGGGGACTGGTCCCCTCCTGGCTGTCAACTGGAGGCTAGACACCCTTCTCATGAGAGACCCTGACTTTGTCCTTTGGGTGCATACAGAAGCCTCCTTCCTTATGGAGAGTAATCCCATATCAGATACATTGGCAGAAAACACCTAGGAGGAGTTCAAAGCCACCATGAGAAGGGGAATTATGGGTTACACTGCAGCCAGGCGTAAAGAAAGGGAAAAGCATCTAGTGGACTCCTAACCGAAACTAGCTCAGGTGGAGGTAATTCTTAGGCTGTGACTAGAAATCAACCAACTTCTTAACAAAAAGGCAGAGGTTGCCATCCTGTGGCTTAGGCACAAATTCTGGGAAGGGGGAGACAAAGGAAGGAAGGTGCTGGCCTACCAGCTGCAAAAGCAGCAGGTGGACAGGTACATACTGGGCCTAAAGAACCACCAGGGGAGAACTATAACAAACCCACAAGACATAAAAAATAATGGCCTCCTTCTATTCAGAATTATATATCACCACCTATCCCACTCCCTCCACCAGAGCACAAACATTCCTTGACAGTCTGACTTTCCCCAGACTAACACTGCAACAAGCTCAAAGCCTATGTACACCAACCGAAGTAGGGGAGGTCAAGAATGCCATACAGGCCCTGCAACCAGGGAAGTCCCGCGGTGGGTACAGCTTTACCATAGACTTCTTCCAGGCCCTAGCCACCCAGACAGCCCCACTCCTAACCAGGGTGTACACCAATGCTGAAGCACTGGGCTTTCTACCACTTACTCTTAGTGAGGCAATTATCACAGTTATTTCCAAAAAAGAGAAGGACCTCACTGTGGTAGGAAGCTACAGACCCATTTCACTGATAAACATGGATAGCAAGATCTATGCCAAGGTGCTTGCTACCAGGCTCAGTCCCTTGCTAACAGACCTAATTCACCCATCACAGGTGGGTTTTATCCATGGTAGGCATAGCACTGATCACATAAGACCCTAGTGAATCTCATGCACTTTGTAAAAAAGCCTCTGAACCTCGGTTACAGCTATTAGTGTAGATTTTGAGAAAGCATTTGATTGTCCAGAATGGGACTACCTACAAAGGGTTCTGACCCACCTGGGGAACGGGTGACAGGTACAGGGCCCTGGTGCACTCTATATACATAGAACCAATGGTCTGAGTGATCACAAACTGCCTCCTGTCTGCCGCCTTTCCTCTTGAGAGAGAGAGGACCCCCCCAGGGATGCCCCCCTCTCACCACTGCTATTCGTACTGGTGATAGAACCCGTAGCAGCAGCAATCTGCTAACACTCAGATATCAGGGGATTTGAGATTGGTACCACCAAGTATAACACACTTACAAATGTGGATGATCTACTTATTCCCCTTAGCAGATGCCCACAGCTCATTCTCATCCCTCCTTACACTCCTTGAATCATTTGCTCAATACTCTGGCCTAGTCTTGAATCAATCCAAAACTGATATGATGCCACTTAATCAATACTGCCTTTGGCAGATGACCATCAGCTTGGGGTTTATGTGGGCACCACAGGGAATCACATACCTGGGCATCAGGATCACCCCTAAGCTAGATGAAATATGGAATGTCAGTCTCTGGCCCCTGATACTCTCTACCGAAACAGAATTTGATAGATGGAGACTGCTACATATTACGCTGGTGGGTAAGACTGCAGCCGTAAAAATGATCACAGCACATAGATTGTTTTACCTGCTAGCCTGCATCACACTAACCCTGCCAAAAAATGGTACCAAACCATAAATAAGCTATTGGAAGACTTCCTCTGGGAAGGGACTAAACCCTGCTTTATCTGACACAAACTGAGAGCACACTGCTTGGAAGGGGTCTGGAACCTTCCGTGGATGGAGGGCTACAAATGTGCCTTCCAGACAGCCCAGACTATGCTCTGGCTTCATGCTGTTCAGTCCTGTCCCTGCAGTGCGTGCATATGAAAATGGCACAAGCCCAGGTTGTGGTCACTTCCTCACTACTGTTCTGCACTAAAGTTGGCCTTGGGCTGCCACACCCCTCCATTGACTCATCTAGAAAATACTGGCAATGCACACACAGAAGGATAGGCCTGGCCCCACTACCACTGACACATGCACCCCTATGGCAGAAACCACTCATCACAATAGACAATAGGATTGTCTCCTGGCCCCAGTGGCAGTCCAGGAGTATATCAAGAATCAAAGACATTATAGACTGTCCCCACTTAAGAGTAGCTCCTTTCTTATCATTACAGGAATGATGGATCTCCCACTGAGGGACTTTTGGTGCTACCTACAAATTGCGGAAGCAGTCCAACCCCTACTAAAAGCGTCTCCCCGGCCCAGAATCCCAGTGAATTAAATGTATGGCTGTTGCACTCAATGGGCCTAGCAGGTAAGATCTATACAACACTGAGAGATGCCCTCCCATCTCAGTCAGACAAATCCAGGCTCAGGTGGGAGAATGTAATGGGCTGTAAGATCACAGAAACCCAATGGGGTCAGGCATGGAAGGAAGCCAACAAATGGTAAAAAGATACATGCACAACGCTTATACAGAACAAGGTTTCACAGGCTTGGTACAGGACCCCAGCAGTAGTCCACAAAGCCAAACTCCTAGATAATGATAGATGCTGGAGATATCTGGCATAAGGGGCTGACCCATATCATACAATCTGGTCTTGTCCAATACTATGGAATCTCTGGAGGCAAGTGTGCCATGTAGGCCACTAGGTCTTACATACTGTTACCCCTGCTTCTGCCCCAATCTTCTTGTTAGGATTCAAAACTGACATCCCGCACTTAAGCCTCACAAGTGCAGGTGGCTGGCCCTGACTATACAGGCCAAAAGAGCCATCCTCAGCAAATAATGCTGTATTCAGGTGCCCAGCCTGGGAGAGATGCTGGCCTCCCTCACATCATTTACCTTACTAGACAAGATATTCCACCTGCAGAGTTATCAAATGCCAAAGTTTCACTTATGCTGGGGCCCACATATGGCCTTCACCAGCTCACCAACAGGGATAGGCTAAAAGAGCCCCAGACAATGGAAACAGTTCCACATACATCCCCCACCCTTTTTACCAGATCCAATACTACACCTACCCAAGGACCCCCCCGGGCAATCCCCACAACTTTATGCATCTTCTTACCCACCAATCCAGAGTAGCATGCCTATGGGCAGAATACGAAGTCCAACAAATGTTGTATGATCAAGTCCTACTGTTAAAAGTATTGGGCTCTATGCACAAAGTGAGCGGGGGTACACAGAAAAGTCACATACCCTGCTCATGACCCTGTGCCCTGTGGACAGATGCACCCATCCAGCATTCCCCAACGCTGGCCACCTGTCAGCAGTGCCTCCCCCCAGTGCACAGGACTCAGCAGGGCAGCGGGGGTCGGAGTCACAGACACAGTAGGGCATCCAATGGGATGCCCATCCCAGGTCTAACAGTTGATCCCTCATTCAGTGGGGTGCAGGTCCGGGGTACTGCATGCCTACTGCAGGCACCCAGACCTGTACTGCGTGGCCCCACAGCCAATCCATACACCTGCCCAGCCCTATGCATTCAGTACTTTCCCGGTGCACTGCAGGACCCTGGCATCAGGACCCACCTCTGGACCGCATGCCTGCAATGGCAGCTGTGCCCCAACCACAATGGGGCCATATCCCTGAGCCCTTGTAGATGGGCATGTTCCATGCCCCTACAACATCCCAGTGCTGCGGGAGCCCATCAAGTCACTCCCAATAATTCACTCCCAGAAAACATGCTCCTGACAACTCGCTCCTGTATATTTCGCTCCTTCCCCTACTCACTCCACCTCATTTCGCTCCCGCTCTCGCACCGGCAGCACATAATCAAACAGCGACACCTTTTTTAACAAACAAATACACTCTTGCACCACTGAGAAAGAAGAAAGGTGCAAAGATTACTGCTGTAGTAGTCAGCTTGTTTGCTAGCATGAGCTACTGAAGTTTGCAGTCAGCTGCTTCACCTTCCCCAGTCGCTCCACCTCAAATCACTCCCGCTCTCCCTCCAGCAGCACATAATCAAACTGCTTACTCCCAAAATAATTATGTACCCACACCAAAGGATGCCACAGACCTGGTGATATCTCTCTTGTCACTGCTCACTCCCAAAATAATGATGTAGCCACACCAAAGGGTGCCATAGACCTGGGTCCTACCACAGACACTCCTGTTCATACTCTGTCTAATGTTGAGGAAGCAGCACAAAAAATGGCTGGCAGTAGTAACAACCCCAAGATTGTATGCCCAGAGCAGAGTGTTCCTGCATATTTCACTCCTCGTACAGAGCAACAGGACAAAGTAAAACTTAACCACTGTCGACTATGCCCAGTTCGCATTCAGGTGAGACATTAATGCTATTTCCAAGGGGTATTATTCTATTGCTCAGAGTTGCAGGAGCGTGTTGTCCGGCAGTGAAAACTGCAGGAGTGAATTGCTGTTGGAGTGGGACGTCAGGAGCGAGTTGACTGGGAGCTAATTTGCTAGCTTTAATTGACATAGACTCCTAAAAGGCCGCGCAGTCTGTGTCAGTGAGTGCTGATATGAATGTGCAGATCTGTACTTACTGTGTGCAAACAAAATAGTACTATATTGTCCTTTAAATTAATTGTGTAGTGCCAGGCACCTATACTGCTGTGTCAAATAGCCCACCAGCACTGGGGATGTGTCTAGGGGGAGTTTTATTAGGAAACATTGAGCTCAATGGATACATCGGATAGTGCATAAGATATCTCTCCACATAGGTATCCAGTGAACAAGGCGATCAACATTGGGCGCCTACAAAAATGGTGACTCAGTTATGGCGCCTGTGTTCATGGCTCCCAAGCAAGGGGCAAACGGATACTGGGGTGGATGAAATACCACGATGGGAAGTATGCGGGTAAATGTGCTCGCACATGCATGGGGGGGAGGCAGGAGAGCGATGATATGTGGGAGGGGCTGTGGCTAGCAGCTGTTGAGCTGGTCCACTAGTGTGATGGGGAGTGTCGTCAGCTGGGAGGCACAGGGTTTGGGTCCAGTGGGGTGTAGAAATTTTTTGCCGGTAGTCGGCTTTAAATTTTTTAAGTTTTTCACACACCTTCCGACATGAACCCCCTGGAGTTGAGAATCCATAAGTAGGGAGGTGTGGGGGGCAAAACTAATAAATGAGACCCATAGGTCTCGGGCACCATTTTTGTCTTCACTGCGAGTGTGCATCGACGAAATTAATTTTCGTCGATGTACATTCGCTGTAATGACGATCACTATTCCGCGATCACCATTATGACATGGAACCCTCTACATATGTATTTGGGTCATATATGCATCTGGCGGGTTGTTCCATGATCAGTTCATTCCAGTCAGTGGCACACTAAGACACTAATGGACCTCAACCCTAAACCTAGGAATGATGACTACTTGTGGCCACTCACCCATCCACCTGACCCTGCCCTCTCCAACTGCCTAGTGGGCAGGGGCAGCATGGTGAGCACTGTCCAGGTCCCCAGGCATCTGGCAGTAGGCATCTGTCGGGGTGCACAGAGGGTTACAGCAGGGTCTACCCTGGCGTACCTTGCACCACTCTCCACACAATGCTGCCAGCACTACATGGTGTAGTGCATACCGTGTAGTGCTCTCAAACCCTCGGAACACCCCCGGCAGGTTGCGGTCAAGGGACGTGGGGGATAGGTTGCATTGGGTCTGCATGCTCCCCATTTGTGCAACCCATGTGGGGGACGCAATGGGTATGGAGTGGCTACGCACCCAAGATACACGGTGCATAGCCACTCCACCCCTTCATGCATAGTGCCCATTGTTTGTAAACAGTACAGCCTTTGAGCAGGATTAGGAATTCTTTGCGTTTATGTTGTTCTGTTCCAGAGGGTCGCAGTGCTCCAGATGCTTCAAAGTGAGTATCTCCCAGTAACAGGATCTCACAGGAAGCCTTGAAGGTGTAACATGGTATCTGACCAGGAGACTTCCTCCTGAGTCACAGCCTGGTGGAGCTGGGTAAGTACTCACCAATTCATGCTCACTATACCATGCTCATAGTCTTCTTAGAGAGTAGGAAACATATTTGCCATGTTACTTATGATCTAACTTGAGCATGGAGGTTTACCCTTTATCCTTAACAGACCCACATTAGAGTGTGGCAGGTAGTTTCCATACCTGTTCTGTTGATGCCCTGCACTCTTTAACCTTGTGGAGACACCTATGTTTTATATTATGTACCATTGCAGTCATTCCTGTTTTATTACCTGTACTGCAGAAGCTGAAACTTAATAAAAAATTTACAAAGCAAAAGTGGTAACACATAATACAGCCTGCTGCCTACTACTTACATTAGAGTGGGAATTATTACTTTCTAACAGAAAACTTTCCCAATGAGCTGCAACAGTCATGTAGTCAATTGTTTGGTTGCTGGTCCATATATCCATGGTTATGTGAACCTGCTTCACCTCAGAGAATTTCAACTGTTTAGTGACTGCACTACAAACCAAGTCATACAACTGTAGAACAACCTTTTTAGAGAAATATGTTCAAGAGGGAATGGTGTACCATGGTTAAATCCAGTTCATGAACTTGAGGAAATCTTTCTGGGCAACAAAAGCCAAAGGGAGTTGACAATCGTCAGCTCTGCAATGGCTATATTTAACAGCTGGCATATTGGATGCTTGTGGGTAAATTGTGATGTCTTTGCAACACTTTCTTTTAAAATTAGTTGACAAGAATGATGAGATATTTTTAATTTTGGGGGGATTGTACTTTTCTTTTTTTATATAGATTGTTATGAGGTTTTCTTCTTTGTAGGTAGTAGTGTCTTACTTTCATGCCCAATGACCCAGCACATGGGTGTACATGTGTGTGGAGGCACACACGCACATCGTGGCACCAGCTCAGCCTCTTCCACCCTCTTGTTCATGCCGTCCCCTCTACCTAAGCCATTCCACAGGACCTCCACCCGGTGGGAGCAGAACTACAGGATGGAGACAACCCACCCCCTCCACCCCCAGGACAGGAAAGCAGCCTGCCAGCTCCGCTTGATCATGTCCCCCCCCTACCACGGCAGCACCATGAAAACCCAAGGTCATTCCCGACCCAGGTCACCGGTGTAGCACAAGGAAAGGTGTCCAGTGCCTCAGTACTCAGCGCCAATGGGCTGGCATAGTGATTGTACTTTTCAAGCCTTTTTCACATGGAGCACTACTGTGGGATTTTGGAGTTCTTGATTGTGGTAGAAGAAAATTATCTATGTTTGTCTGGGAAGACTGCAAGGAGACATCAAGTGATTCAATGCTCATTCCTGCTCTCCTTTCATTGCCACTATGCTCACCACCACCATTACTTCCACTACCACCTATACCAATCACACGGTCCCTTGCCCTGGCCCACTGAGTTGTGTGTTTTGCCTTTGCATGTCGTATCACTATTGATTTTCCAAAATGTTCCGCTTTCCACAATGACTGACATTATCTTTGTACAGACGGCATATAGCTCGAGACTTTTCTGCAGGGGTCAATATCAAATAAATTCCACACTAAAGATTTACCTTTTATGCTTTGTGCTATCATGCCTAGCACTATTTCTTGTGCAGTCAAGGGACCTGGAGGAAACCCTGTACAGCCATTTCCTTGTTCATATGAATTTTTTCTCATTCATTGTCATCTTATTCTTATTTAGCATATGATTTTCTTTTTCTGCACTTGCCTCCCATGCCCTACAGCAACAGCTTCTCCTATCCCCTCATTGAACCTAGTGTCAACCTCATCGCCACAAGATTTTGAAGAACTGGAAGTTCCATCATCATCAGGTGGGATATAGCCTGGGCTATCCCAGTCGCAGTCCCCACAGTCACCTACATCTTTATTAGCATTTGGTGCTTCAGCATCTGAGCTTGAGGAGGATGCCTCCTTGCCCTTGCATGCTGCTTCAGTAGCTGAAAGTGTCCTGGCACATGTGGCAAAATGTTCAGTACTGCTATGAGTAACTCCTGTCATTTCTTTCCAAGACTCTACTATCATTTCATTGGTAACATGCTTGTTTGGTGCAGATGGACATTTATTGCCAGTCCTGGTGATGTCATTGTTATTATTGTTATTATGTTCTTCATTAATTCCAGGATTCATATTCGTGCCTATTAGCTAAGATGGGTGGGAGTATGCGCGAAAGCAATGTAACCCCCCCCATGCAGCTCCGCACCCTTGGGAGATCAGTGTGTCAGCCGTATTCTCGAACACCAGCCAATGCTTGGCTCTCATCCATGGCCCCACACCCAGGTGCACAGGTTTGTGGGGGGCTGATGGGTGAGGATATGCGGACCCAGGCATGTAACCAATAAGCTGCCTGACCCGGGTCCTTCGGTGGCTCACTTGTGCCATGGGGCATCATGTTGGTGGCTGGTGCATATCTCACCAACAGCAAGGGAGGTGTCCCCCAGATGTCCAACCCCAGCCCTCCCAGAGTGCCTCGACAGCAGGGGCTGCCTCAGTGTGGGATCCAATGACCCCCACCATCCTCACCATGACATGCAGTGGCATCTGGGGGGGGGCATGTAACAGTTACAGCTGCCTCCAGAAGGAGTAGCCACTTCCCCCCAAGCACCACACTCCGCACCTTTGAGAATGGCGTGGAGTGCAGCCATGCACCACTGCTGGCCCACCCCAGCACACAGCTGCATGTTCAGCTGGGGGTTGGGCCTGTGGTGGGGTCTAATGTGTTCCTGCATGCCGCACAGAGGGCACAGTGGGCAGAGGCAGGTGCAGGGTGGGCTGTGTGCCAGGGTTCTGCTGCATGTAGCCCATCTGCACCTTTTGTGAATAGAGCCCATTGTCCCCATCATTTGTAGTTGCAGATGTAACAGCACTGTGCTTCCTTTTAGTAGACTTAGACTTGGAAATACGAGACATCATAGGCACAGCTGTGGCTTTTGCTATGCCACAGACAGACGTCACACACAGTGTAGCTGTGACAGGGCTCTGAGCACCTAATACTGTCTAAATGGCTTTCACTATGTTGCAGAGAGACACAGAGTAGCTATGTCACAGACAGGGCTCGGGGCACCTAACAGACAGTGTGTAATGCATCCAAAATGGATTTCATAATACTGCAGAGAGACACAGAGTAGCTATATGTCACAGACAGGACTCAGGCACCAAATAACAGACAGTGTATAATACTGCTTAAATGACTTCACTATACTGCAGAGAGAAACAAAGCATATGTCACAGATGGGGTTCAGGGTACCTAAAAGAACAGACAGTGTATATATAGCCTAAATGGTTTTCACCACACTGCACAGACACACAGAGTAGCTATATGTCACAGACAAGGCTCAGGGTACCTAACAAACAGTGTGTAAATATATCACCTAAATGGCTATCACTTGTAGGCCACCCCTTTTGGGTGGGCTTACTACAGTTATCCATATCTCCCCCATGTAGGCTTTTATTTGATTGACAGCTCAGGGCTCATTTTGGGTGTGTTTGTCCTGACCCCTGGGAGTATAAAAGGAGGGTGAAGGTAGGTTCGAGAGGCTGGCAGGATGGACGAGTGCAAATAGGGAATGGGGGGTTCGAACCTCAGCCCAGGAATGGTGACCATCATGTTTTGGCATTGGTTTCCACACATGGGTGCTTTCTGGGAGCTTGTAGGGACAAGCGACTGTTGGGATGGGTCACTTGGGTGTATAGGAGCCACAGCCCAGAGAGAAGACATGTCTGGACCCACTTTGTGCTCTGTGGCACTGGGGTGGGCCATGGGACCTGTTCCAAATGAGTGAGGTTTGGCAGTGGGGACGCTGTAGCAGTGGCAGTGCTGTGGCATGGCTCCCTTGGCAGTGGCAGAGCCAAGGAGCAGTACTTAGTGTGGCAAGCTGCTGCTGGGTTTGAACTGGTGGCCTGTAAGGAGAGATGGGTTGGGCCCTATCATACCGATGTCTGGGGTAGGTCCCAAATGTTGGCCTTAAAAGCAGGTAAGGACAGTGAAACTGGAAGGAGGAAGCCGAGTTCACTTGTATGCGATCTCACTGGTTGGGTGAACAG
The DNA here is from genome assembly GCA_016271365.2 of Neoceratodus forsteri. Taxonomy (NCBI): domain Eukaryota; kingdom Metazoa; phylum Chordata; order Ceratodontiformes; family Ceratodontidae; genus Neoceratodus; species Neoceratodus forsteri. The sequence goes on along the minus strand of CM028136.1, from coordinate 116,643,063 downwards.
TATGTTGTGAGGCCTCGTGTAGCAACTGTATGGTTTAGAGCGGCTTTGTTTTGGTAGCCAATGCCTGTTTAGAAGTTTAGGCAGCTGCATGGGTTTGAACCATCCCCAGGGAGCCTGTGAGCCTGGTAAACTATCCTTTGTGCAATCATAGAAACATAGAAACATAGAATTTGACGGCAGATAAGGACCGCTTGGCCCAGCCAGTCTGCCCATTTCCCTACCTACTGGATAAGCTGCAGATCCTAGTTAACCAGCAGCCTACTTCATCCTACCCCCACCCCCTACAATGGCCTTATGACTGTCCCATGCATGCTTGAATTCCACCACTGTTTTTGACTCCACAACCTCCTCTGGAAGGCCGTTCCATGCATCCACAACCCTCTCTGTGAAAAAATAGTTCCTTAAATTACCTCTGAGCTGCCCCCATCTTCAAATTGTGACCCCTTGTTCTTGCACACCTCTTTTTTTGAAAGATGCTACCCTCTTGGACTTTGTTGATTCCCTTGAGGTACTTGAAAGTTTCTATCATGTCCCCCCTCTCCCTCCTTTCCTTGAGGCTATACATATTAAGCTCCTTTAGTCTCTCTTCATATGTCTTCCGGTGCAGACCCTGCACCATTTTAGTTGCCCTCCTCTGGACAGCTTCCATCCTGTCTATGTCTTTGTGGAGATTGGGTCTCCAGAACTGCACGCAGTACTCAGATGGGGTCTGACCAGCTGTCTGTACAGAGGGATAATAACTTCCTGTTTTCTACTGGTGATGCCTCCCTATGCATCCCAGTATCCCCCAGCCTTCCTTGCTGCCTCTCTCACATTGCTTGCCCACCTTTAGGTCATCTGATATGACTACCCCAGGTCCCTTTCCATTTTTGTTGTTGTTAGCATCTCACCCCATTGTGTACTCTTCCCTGGGTTTTGTTTCCCAGGTGCATTACCTTGCACTTCTTAGCATTGAATCTAAGCTGCCATACATTTGACCATTCCTCTAACCTTGCCAAGTCCCTTCTCATCCTTTCCACCCCACCTTGTGCATCAACTCTGTTGCAGATCTTTGTGTCATCTGCAAAGAGACGCATTTTTCTTCCAGTCCCTCTGTAATGTCGCTTATAAAGACATTGAAGAGGACCGTCCCATACTGAACTCTGCGGTACCCCACTAGTAACCCCCTTTCTTCAGAGTGGACTCCATTTACTATTACTCTCTGTGTCCTATTCTCCAGCCAATTCTTTACCCAGGCTGTCATCTTGGGACCCACTCCCAAGCTGGCTAACTTGTATATTAATCTTTTGTGTGGGACTGTGTCAAATGCCTTGCTAAAGTCTAGGTAGGCCATGTCCACAGCCCCTCCCTGATCTACTACTTTGGTCACCCAGTCAAAGAAATCTATCAGATTCGTCTGGCATGACCTTCCCGCTGTGAATCCATGCTGCCTTGGGTCCTGTGCCCCTCTGGCCTCTAGATACTCGACAATTCTTTCCTTCAGAAGTGATTCCATCATTTTCCCTATCACTGAGGTTAAACTAACAGGTCTGTAGTTTCCTGCTTCTGCCTTGCTCCCACTTTTGTGAAGGGGAATCACATCTGCCCTCCTCCAGTCCTCAGGTACCACCCCATCCTCCCATGATTCGTTAAATAGGGTAGTCACTAGTTCTACCCTTAGTTCTTTTAGAATTCTGAGATGAATCCCATCAGGCCCCATTGCTTTGTCCACCTTCAGTTTAAAGAGTTCTTTCAGAACCCTTTCTTCTGTAAATGGGCTGGTATCAACGTCTGTATCCAGAGTGTTTCTACTGTTTGTTTTAGGTACCGCCCCCTCTTCATTTGTAAATACTGAGCAAAAATATTTATTTAGTATCTCTGCCTTTTCACAGTCTCCCTCTGCCCACCCTCCCTCCCCTTTAGTAAGCCTCACTATCCCTCCCTTGGTCTTCCTTCGCTCCCTGATGTACCTACAAAGGTTTTATCCCCTTCTTAACTGAGTTGGCTATCTTTTCCTCGGTTTGGGCCTTTGCTGTTCTGACTGCCTTCCCAGCTTCCTTTTGCTTTAACTGATACAGTTCTCTGTCCTGCTCCTTCTGTGATTCCTTGTACTTCCTGAATGCTTTCTTTTTCTCTTGAACCTTCACTGCCACTTCCTTTGAGAACCATAGTGGTTTCTTACATCGTTTTGTTTTGTTTATTTGTTTCACACAAAGGCTCGTTACCTCTGTGATGGCAGTTTTTATTATTCCCCATTGTTCTTCCACCCCTCCTTCCTGCCCATTTGCTAGTGCATTCCTTAGGCACTCACCCATTTTGGCAAAGTCAGCCCTCCTAAAGTCCAGTACTTTTGCCTTTGTATGGCTTGACTCTATTGCTGTCTTTATTGTGAACCATACTGTTCGATGGTCGCTAGTTCCCAGATGGCCTCCTCAGCCTTCATGCTATGTGGAGTGCCCCAGTCCTATTCGGCCAAACTTTTGGAGACCAACGCAGTTCTGTGCTGCAAAATAACCTACTACTTGTGTACTTATGCCAGTATCATTGTCCTCCAGCTCCATGGAGCTGCTCTTGAATTTATTTACTTAATTAATTAAATATTTTTATATCCCCACAGCAGTGTTAGCTTTTATCATGCTGGCTAACTATTTTTGCCCCTTTAGCATTATCCTACACTCTCTCCAGGTTCCTTTGGCTGGATTTATTCAGCATGTCATCTGAGGTGTCACTCTTATGGAGATCACACTTCCCTGCCAATGAGTTTCAGTAGGCAAGGTAAGACCAATTTTATTATTACAATTGAGGGCCTCCTGGAACGGTTCTTGATTTGTGACCCCTCTGCCTGTGAGTAACAACAAGACTCCTAGACATATGGGTAGAGGGAGGGCTACACACTATACTGCAGAGACGCACAGAGCAGCTACAGTATGTCACAAACAGGACGCATGGCACCAAATAACAGACAGTGTTTAATACAGCCTAAAAGGCTTCACTGTACTGCAGAGAGGCACACAGAGTAGCTATGTCACAAACAGGGCTCAGGGCACCAAACAACAGACAGTGTGTGATGCAGCCTAAATTGCTTTCACAGCTGCTGCCAGCAATGAGCAACTCCCCCCCCTTTCTCTTTCTCTCCCAAGCACCGCCGCACTCAATCCCCTGATTATTCCCCCTTCAGTCCCCTACACTTGCTCCCCTTCATGGACAAAAGCTGTTCTTGTTTTTTTCATTAACTTTTTTTTCTTATTTTTTTCGCAACGGTTGCAGCGAGTGCTGACTGCTCCCTCTCCCACCAAACTCCGGATCTAGTCTGTACACTCACACAGCAAACAGGGAGCTCAGATATCAACACTGACCATTTGGATTGTCAGGCTGGTGTCATGTGCTTCCTTTCTGCTGTGAAGACCCTACAGGCTGCCTGTAATGCCCAATTAGAGTTTGGTAGAGTCCCAGGACCACACAGGCTGCCTGTAATGCTAGTTTAAAACTGCAATTACCCATTACCCATGGCCACATTACCTGACCTGTGAAGTACACTGTTCTGTCAGGTAGAGTAGCAAATGACCCGAACTACCCTAACAGGCAAAAAAACACTGATATCTGACCTACCCACTCCAGCTGTCTGACAGGTAGCCCATCCCTACTTTCTATTTGGCTGATGAAAGGACAATGTTTTAAAAAAATACTGTTATTGGTAGGGCAGAGTCTGTTAAAATCAATGCTTTTGTGCCTGGTATATATAAATAAAAATGTCACAGTTTTCTGTTTCCCAATCCCCCTAGATTTGTCTGACCCCCGCCGCAAAGAAATTCTAGATCTGCCCCGGCTCTCTTGACACTGTACAAAAATTTCCTGTAGTGCAGGTCTCCATTTCATAATGTGGTGAGGTCTGAGAGTGTATTTCTGTTTTTCTCTGCCTGACTGTGTTCATTGCCTTGTGAGTAAGGTTGATAGTGTGGTGAGGTGTATGATGATGTTGGCTATTGTACGTGTAGAGCTAGGGCTGCTTGAACAAATGGCTGCTGCTCTGGAATCCTCTGAGTTTGTGGGGGGTGCAGAAAGTGGAAGAGATGAGGCTATGGTACAAAACAATGGGGCACACTACATGGCATTTTTTTTTGCACGGGCAAGAAGCAAGTGGGATCAAGACAAATGTGCAAAAATCAAAGTATATTTTGACTTAAAATTTGTCCCGTATACGTGATCAAATTTCACCATTATGACTCTGGACAAGCACAACCATCTGTGGGCTAGTGCAATTTCAAATCAACATGTCCCGTTGGTTAATGCAAAAAAAAGGTTAAGGTTGACACCTAGGTACGAAAGACCAATATGTTTCTCAGAAAGAGTCAGTGAAGCAGTAAGGGCCAAGAAAAAGGCTTTCAGAAGGTACAAGAAAAAGCAGTGGATGAAAAAATGGGTAAATACAAAGCAAAAACTAGAGAAGCAAAGTGGATAGTAAGGGAGGCAAAGACAGACACAGAGCTGCAAACTGCGTAGAGGGTTAAGGGTGGAGAAAACAATTCATAAGATATATTGAAGAAAAAAGAAAGCAGTTAGGGGATGTTGTTAGGCTATAAGGGGGGGTAAGGGAGGATACTAGAGGAAATTGAACAAAAAGCAGCAGTCTTTAAAAACTACTTCTGTTTTGTCTTCAGAAGGGAAGACAGCGGGCCCCTGCCTAAAAGTGGTATCAAGGCAGCTGTCAGGAACATTCTTGAAATGATGCAGCCAGTATTTACCAGAGAAAGGGTCCAGAAGGGGCTTGATGCCCTACAGGTAGCTAAAGCCTTAGGGTTGGACGGGATGCTTCCAAGGGTGCTCAGGGAAATGCCTACAGAATTGGATGAACCCCTAGTATGACTGTTCAATTGCTCAGTTCATAAAGGAGTAGTTCTGAAATACTGAATGGTAGTAGATGTTGTCTCCCTAGACAAGGGAGGGGGGATATGGAACAATGTGGGAATTACAGACCTAACAGCCTTACCTCTGTAGTGAACAAACTGATGGGGTCACTGACCAAAGAGGACCTTGTGGACTACCTAGAAAGTAACGATCAACAGGATAGTAAACAGCATAGGTTTATGACAGAAAAGTCTTCTTAGACCAAACCGATAGTTTTCTTTGACTGGATAGCAAAGGTACTAGGTAAAGCCCATGTTGTGGGTTTCATTTACTCTAATTTCAGCAAGGCTTTCGACTAGTGCTGTGCTGAATGCAAAATTCCACCAGAGAAATTAGCACGGAATAACCATTCTGCCTGTGGAATTTCCAACGGAATTTTGCTGGTTCTTCTGCAGAATCCCACCTGCTGTGATATGCAGAATAATATTCAGTGGAACAGCATGTTTCCACAGAAAATCATTTCACAACCATTTCCACCAAAAATATTGAGATCTGTGGAATAATATTCAGCAGAACAGCGTGTTTTCTACAGAAAATCATTCTGCAACCATTTTCTGCCATGGAATTTCACCATTCCATTTCTGGCAAAATTCGGCAGAATTCCAGTGGAATTTCAAACATTCTGTGAAATTTTGTTCCACAGGAATTTGAAACATCCACTCAGCAATACTTTTGACTAAAGAAGCTGGAGAACCTGGGCATGGCTAAGGGCAGAGTCAGATGGGAAGGAAACTGGTTGAAGGAGAGACAGTAGAGGGTGGTGGTAAACAGGGTCAAATCAGAAGAAAAGTAGGCCACAAGTGGGGTGCTACAGGGATCTGTCCTAGGTTCTGTCCTCTTCAACATGTTCATCAGTGACACTGGAGAGGGATCCAGGGCAAGCTGTACCTCTTTGCAGATGACACAAAGTTCTGCGGTAATGTAGACTGAATCAAAGGGATCAGGGAGATGCAAAGGGATCTACAAAGGTTGGAGATGTGGCACAGTATAAGGTTTAGCAGTGAAATTCAATATTAAAAAATGCAAGGTTATGCACCTAGGGAAAAGAAAACCAGGACAGAATACTGGATGTGAGTGGTTAACTGAGCACTATGGCAGAGCAAAGGGACCATGAAGTCATCAATAGTGACTCCCATAAACAGTCAAGCTAGTGTAAAAAGGCCCATAGTATGATTAATAAGATGCTGGGGTGTATTGGAAGGGGCACTGACAGAAGGGAAAAGGAGGTACTACTACCTCTATATTGGTCACTGGTGAGGCAGCATCTGGAATACTGTGCTCAGGTCTGGACTCCACACCCAAGGAAGGACAGGGACAGGCTGGAGATCATGCAAAACAGGACACTCAAGATGATTCAGAGCCAACAGGGCAGATCTTGCAAAGATCATCTGAAGGCACTGAATATGTACTCCCTGAAGACCAGGTGAGAGCAGGAGGGGTAAGATAAGGGCCTTCAAGTTCCTGAAGGGAAATAAACAGAATGAACTGCTGTGAACTATTTGGCAGGGTTACAGAGTCAAGAACCCATGGTCACAAGTGGAAACTGGGGGAGTTTACAATGTAACAGTAACCACCAAGGACCACACACTCAACTATGGAGCTGGTCCCAAAGCTCACTTTCTGTGCAAAAACATTTTTATTTACTTGCTGTTTACTATGGTATAGTAGATTGACTCAGACTAATTGTGCTTAGTTCTAGACTCACATCATCTGTTACTACAAATCTCAGAATCCCCTGTATCTGAAATCAGAGCAGTAGGGTGCAATGAGACATTCAATGGCCTGTAGTGCATGACAGAATTAATATAAGCTCTGATAGTTTGTGTGCTGGTCCTGCTGTATTCATTAGACTATGTAGTCACAGAGGACTGTTAATAGCCTCTACAGAAAATCAGACCCGGAAAATATCTGATCAGTGATTATAAAATCTCTAACAGACACTGCAGGCTATTGAATCTTCCCCTGCTGCCTACTGCTGTGATGTCAGCTGCAGGGGGTTTTGGAATTTGTAGTAATAGAAGATGTCAGCCTAGAAATAGGCAATATTAGTCTGATACAATCTACTATACTACAGTAGACAGTATGTACATGTAACCAGGGTCCTGGGTTGATGTTATTTTAGCACCCGGTGCCTCCATTTTATAACCCATTACCTGGGGAGCCTGGGTTCGGGGAGAAAACATTCACTCAGTATCAGGGCTAGGTTTGTACTTCTGGACAGGGGCACCCAAGTAACTCTGGATACAGGAAGCAAGAACTGTGAATGTCCAAACCAGGAGTGGGATTCTAAAGTGGGGCTTTTATTCACTTACACACAGGAATACAAAGCAGGATAGACCTCCATGGGGCTACACTCACTGGTTGTACAGAACTATAGAGGTCAGAACACATCTTCTTCATCATCACAACAACTTTTACCCTCAGGTTCAGAACACACTGGGCTCTCAGCCCAAACTGGTACTCTTTCTCTCTCTATCCTGGATTCCCTGGCGTGGCCCTGGCCAGCACTTGGACATTTTTCCATATGGCATGGATATTTATCTGGTGGCTCCCTCTACTAACCATGAGCACTTCCTTGCTCCATAAGGGAAATCATCATCATCCTCAATCCCATGTCTGGGTACTTTCTGTGAACGCCGGCCAAATGCCCAGAAGAAAGCTATAGGTGCCCAAATTGAATCCGTAGAGGTAAATCTGGATTCTCCAGATGGGGGGTCTCCCACGTTTTGTCCCCAAATTCATACTCGACAATTCATTTGGTCTCATCACCTTTCCTTGTGAACCTCTCTGGTTGTAGAATGCTATATCGAAATGTACAGTATGTCACATTCAACAATTTAGATTATCTGAAAAACTGGTGTCCTGACTTTTAAGGTTCCTTAGGCTGCTAATCCATCCCTGTAGACCCCCACTGTTTAGATGCATTTCAAGCCATACACAAACTTAAGTACTGTGCTTGGCATCCTTTCCTGACCCACAGTAGCAGATACTTAACACAACAGTCTTGGTGAAACATAGGCTCTCTGGCAGAGCAGACTCACCCTGGTTTGCAGGTGCCCACAGGCTTCTCTCAGGAAAAACAACAAGTACTTCTCGGTGCCTCAGCACAAATCTTCTCTAGGCAGCTTCTCTTCCTCCAGCAGGGCCAGAGGAATTGCCCCTGAAGAGCTGGTCTTGTCCCCCCCATCCTTCTCAGGGATGGGGCACTGGAACATCTGGGGGATGGTCTCAAACACTTCAAACAGGTTTCTTCTGTATCCTTCTGTAGGGCAAGAACACCCACCCACCATGGAGGTAGCTCTGTTACAGAGTTGAGGGCTCTGAGGGACTGCCAACTGCAGTGCACCTCCTCCCTCCACTGAGTCTACCACTAGACTGCTACAGACTGACTTTGAAAACCCCAGCGTTCTAACCTAACGCCCAGCTGCAACATTCCAATGTGGCTTATGTTGCTGTGAGAATTCTATGTGATGTCATCCCTCCAGCTCAGCTGAGACTGAGGACAGAGTGAGACAGTGTGAAACCCATTTAACTGATGTTTCATAAGCTGCCTTCCCTGCCTGCACTAGATTTAAGTGTGATTCTAGTAACCCAGGGTGACGGGGGGGTTACACCCACTCTCGGCCAGGAAAATGACTGTCCGCAGTCATTGCTAACCCGGCCTAGGCCATCCTACCCTCTGTGCTACCGATGGAGAGGGGTGATCAGGCCCTCTCCTACCATGTGCTAGGCACAGGCAGGCAGGCAACACTAAGTGCTCAGAGGCCATCGGCTGACGTATCAGCCTCTACTCTATGATCTTTCTATGGTTACCTAGTGGCCCTGGTAGACTTGTCCAGAGCATTGCCCTCAATAGATCAGTACTGTGGCCCCTACTGCAGGTCAGAGCCACAGCCTGTCTATCCCCCCCAGCCCTCTAGGGAAAACCTAACTGACTCAAAACCCAAATTACCCAAAAAACACAAAAGGGAAACTCCCCCCAAACCAGGACACCTGCAACCAAACTATAAGGGAGCTAATACTATACCTTAGGTATTACTCCTATACTCCCCCACAACCATAACTGTAGAAGGAAAAGTTAAACATAAACAACAACACTGTACTTTAAACACTACTACTCTTAAAGCACATTAAGGACTCCGCTGAGTCCCTGCTCCTCTTCTTGCATTCTCTTCTTGTCTTCCCTTCTTGTCTTCTTCAGGAACACCTGTAAGAGAAAAGACAAACAAACCCCTATTCTGCCAACACAGTACTATCTAACCCCTACCATCTGAACACTGGAGAATCCCAAAAATTAATTGTTGTTAAAAAAGGTAGAAAAACAGTAGAAACAGTAGAAAACAGTAGAAAACAATGACATTATTTACAGTACACATTATTTGGGATGCAGTGCCCTAAATGTCCCATCTAGGGACAACAGTGTCTGAAGGCAAGTCCAAGAAAGAGTCTGTCTTGGGCCAGAGCCCAGTGAAGCACAGATCTGGTAGGACTGTAATTCCGAAGGGTAGAGTCTTTGAGGACAGTTCAAATAGTCTGAAGTCTGCTGGGTGTAGGGTGTGTACTGCAGTGTCATTAAAATAGAAAAGTCTGGACTTACCAGTCCCCTGAAGAACGAAATCAATACAAAACCTGGGTTTCCGCCAAAGACTCTCCCTGTCAGCATTCTTCTGATACAGCTGGGAAGACATCTTCCCAGAAAATGACAGGATGGTGCATCTGGAAACTGCTGGGTTGATGTCATCTAGGAGATGGAACCTTGGAAACAGAACAGGAAACAGCTGGTCTGAAGTCATCCAAAATCCCAGGTGATAAATCAGGATACAGCTGGGCTGGTGTCCTCTCTGGATCTGATGTCATCTGGTAGGCCAGTCAATGGAGTCTGGAAAGCCAGTACACTGCAAGACTGACGTGTAACCCCCCTGCAAATGGGGGTTCCCAAAAGACTTCCAGGAGCTTGCTTGAATGCTCCAAGCCTGAATGGTGTTTGGCGTTTAAGCCATTTATCGGTGAGTGTTTTTAGAACCTCTGGTACTGTCTCTTTAAGAGCTGTCTGCTTGCAGACATAATTAGTTTGTATGGGGGACTGTGTGTTTTTTGATTGAGTACCACCAAGCTGCTGCCAATTCACTCCATTTTGCAGTCACTAGGAGTGCAAAGGGAACCTATCTGAAAGATGTAACTGTTTGCCAGAAATTATTTAGAGTAATAATGAAATTACAGTTTGTCTAACCTGCTTTCTTTGCAGTCAGAACTGTGTCTGCTAGTTCCCCATTCTAGTTTTGAACTGCTGAACTGGACCAATCAGTGTGGGGTATGCTAGCTCTAAAATGGTGCCTTGGATGAATCAGAACTTGACTCATAATCTGAGCCAGCCACAAGAGGATTGTATGGGCAGTGACTCTGGGAGATGTAGTTTAGACTTCAGTGCCTTTTTGGACCAACAGCAGCAGTCTATTGTGAGTGACAGCCAATCCAGTCAAGAACTGGGAGGAACTCAAAGGAAGTGCCCGGTTTTGTCGGTTGGAGTTTCAGTTGAGCTTTGGCAGTGAAGAAGGAAGGAGCCTGTGCTTTTTCAGTGTGCAGTTTTAGTCAAAAACGTGTGTAAGGCCCAGAGTTCCGGTCTGCAGCTTGTGTAACAGCTTGTTGGACTGAATCCGTCCTGTGAAAAGAATCAAAGGATCTCTGAAGAGTAGAAACCAGGGTCACCCTTAGAAGACTGGAGGAATTGCTGAAAATTGCACTCGGTCTGTCAGGAACTGAATCTGCTGTGTGTTCTCCCGGTATTGTGCAGTAATTGCGATCGGGATACAGATGCAGCCTGCCTGGTATAGTGCTTTCTTTTATATGGATGTGTGAAGAGGTTTGTGTACCTCAAGTGAGCCCTGCTGACATTGAAGGACCCTATCTTATTTGGAGGTCGTGAGTACTAATTCAGGTCGCTCCCTGTTGAATTGCCACATTAAATCCAAATGGAATTACTGTACTGCTGACTGTTTAATTCTCCTTTTCTCTGTGTGAAAGGGCCCCTACCAGCTGCCACGGTTTGGACTAGCCACTAGGGCTTGGGTACCCAGGGACAGTAACTGATAGGGATAGGCCTGTGCACAGAGCCATAGGTAGATATTAGAGTGATAAGCTAATTAACCTGATTTCCCCCTGTCCTTGTTATATCCCCCTAAATAAATCAGAGCTGCTTGTTTCAGCAAAGTTATACTGCCTGAGGTATTTGTCTATGTTAAAGTACTGTACTGTGATTGTTGCACTGTATCTCATTTCACAGGAGGTCCCAGTGCCGGAACCAGTCCTGGGGGTAAGTGTATACTGTAAAGGTAATTCTGATGTATTGTGTGGGCCACTAGTGGGAAGAAAGGGGGGTTGCAGTGTCCCAGAGGGCTGTGACCAAGTTAGTTTAACTATTGTAAACCCTGACCTCTGGGTGGAGGCACCCACCATTGATCCAGGCCCCTCAACCTGTTAGTGGCAAATCAGGCGGGTAGTAGCCCTTGGATAGCGCCATCTAGGAGTTACATCTTGGAGGCTCACCGCTGGGATTGTGTGTCCTCTGGTGGCCATATTCAGAACCACTGTTAAGAAAAAATGGGTACCCGACAGAAGTGGCTGTGCACCGGCTGGTGGAGTGGTGTACTGGGAGGAGATCGACCCCAAAATGCTATGCTTATCCTGGACATCCCCTGGGTATCAATATGGACACTGTGCAGGGAGTACTTTCCAAGGTGGAAGGTTTACAAAACCCTGTGGTGGTGGGTCGGCATGCTAATCTGCTCAACCACACTTTCCTGGCCCTAGTAGAGTTTAAGGATCCCATAGATAGCTCCAAAGTGCCACAGACCATTACCCCAGAGGGAGCCCTCACTGCTTAGAGAGTGATAACTAAGGACAGTAAAGACCCGGGGGGGAATCAGCCCCCACTACTATCTGAAACTTTTGAGGAGAAATTTGCTGAATGGTTGCTGGGAGAGGGGAAAACTGTGGAGGACTTGAAGAAACTATTCTTGCCACCTGGGGGTGTTCCTCCCCCAACACCCTCTCCTGCTCCAGTGCCCGTGATGGTGGCTGAACCAATGCAGACTCTATTTCTGCACCTGCCATTAGTCATGACTCTTACCGAAGGTTGAGGATCTTCTCTGGCACCCTCCCACCCCCAAGGAGAGGATGACTGGGAGACCTGGATAGACTATGTTGCCCCAAGTGCTAGAATGGCAATGCTCGGAAGGCCAAGCGAAAGAGGGTTAGTGAGAGCCTCGAGGTCCTGCCCTGGCTACCATCCATGCTAAACGGGCCAGTAACCCTGAAGCGACTGCACAGGCCTATCTTGAGGCCTTGGAGAATGTGTATGGGAGCCCAGATTCTGATGAGGACCTATGGTGGAGAGTAAGATGCACAACAGTACCAAGGGGGTTGTTGTCTGTGTATGTATCTCGGCTGGAAAAATTGTTGCAAGAATGCCTCCAGAAAAGGTAGTTTGCCAGCGATTGAACTGGACCGAACCAGGCTGGACAGGATCCTTAAGTCTGCCCCTTCTCAGAACTGCTGTTGCTTCAGTTACGCCTGGCAGATCGAGTGGAATCCCCACCCTCCTATGATGAGTTAATGAGAGAATTCGAGGAGTTGAAAAAGACGACCTCGGGAGGGACCTGCACCAATAGCTGCTATCGCACCGAGTGACTGAGGGTGACCCATCAAGTGAAGTTCAGGGGCAGAGGTTGGCAGTCAATGGGTGCTCTGACAAGGAAAAAGATGTCACAATGGGCGAACTGTTTTGAGAGATCCGGAATTCAAAAACAGTCCCTTTATGAAGGCCACGCCTGCAAGTGCAGGCCTGACCTATATCCGACTGCATCTGCTATGGGGTGGGGTACCCACCCATGTATCTCCTGCTGATAACAGCTCCGAACTCGAATCCTTGACCATGGAAGTGGAGAAACTGACGAGATGTCTCCAAATGCTTATCACGCCCTAGACAGAGATGGCACCAAGGTTTCCAGTTAGTAATACCCCCGGCCTGGCTCCCAGTGTGGCGCCTCGGCCAGCTCAAACTCCAGAAAGTATGTTTTGCTATAATTGTGGGAAAGATGGGCACATGAAGGGGGAATGCCGGTCCCCAAGGGACACTGACAAAGTTGCATATAGGTTACAAGGAGAGCTTCGGAGAAGAAATCAGTGGTTAAGAGGTGCATGACATGATCCCAGTGAGGGCACCAAAAATGCTAATTCACGCCTTTGTGGCAAGGTCAGTTGCCCAGGCCCCACTACCGCCTCTCCAGACTGGTCCAGAATAGTGGGTCCCTCCATGGAGACCACTGTAAAGGTGAATGGAGTGTCTACAAGAGCTGTATTAGACAGTGGCTCCCAAGTGACAATTATGTTCCAGGATTGGTATCAGAAGCATTTGTCAGACGTACCCTTACAACCATTAGAAGGACTGCATGTAGGGGTTAAGTGAGAAGGCCTACCCTATTCTGGGTATATCCATTTGGCTGTCTTTCCCCACCTCCGTGGCTGGAGTGGCCGAACAAGTAGAGACCCTAGCCTTAGTGTGTCCCCCACTGGACTGTATGATGGTGTCCTTTGTTGATTGGAACAAATGCTCATATGTTCGGGAAGGCTGGCACAATTGTGTTATGAAAACAGGGTCAAAGACTAGTAGAGCTTTAAGAGTTCCGGCTTTAATTAAGAAGGCCTATGAGGCACAGAGAGATGCTGAAAAAACAGAACCAGAGGAACGGTCGAATTGTATGGAAGAAGGATCCTGAGTCTTTGATCCTGGCGCCAATGCCCAGTGTACCTTACAGGGAGAGGTCCATTATCAGAAAGGATGTTAAGAATAAAATATTAATGTTGGATGCACCAGGTGATGGAAAATTGCCAGAGGGACTGCTGGTCAAGCCTAGTATTTTTTCCGCTAGAGCCCATGCTTATGCCAGAAGGGTAATGGTACAAGTTCATAATGTGTCTGAAAGAGACATTCGAGTAAACAGAGGTTGCATCCTGGCTAATGTGCATTGTGCAGACACTGCAGTGCTACCCAGCAGCAAGAGTTCAAGGAAGAATGACAGAGTAGCTTAGACTTGTTTGATTTCTGACTCGCTGCCAGCTGAATGGAAAGTGAGGATCAGTGAGAAGCTTGCCCAGAGGACCAGGTGTTTTCTTTAAGGAATGGGATGTAGGATGCGTGCAAGGAGCTGAGCACAATATCCGGCTGCATGATGAAAGACCATTTAGTGAGAGGTCTCTGCGCCTGGCACCTGCTGACATAGATGATGTGAGACGGCATCTGCAAGAGATGTTAGCTGCTGCTGTAATACAAGAATCCAGAAGCCCTTATGCTTCCCCATTGTGGTAGTGAGGAAAAAGAATGGAACAGTAAGGATGTGTGTGGATTATCGCACCTTAAACCGGCGGACTATCCCTGATCAGTACACAATGCCCGGCATTCAGGATGCTGGACTGCCTAAGCGGGAGCAGAGTGGTTCTCTGTGCTGGATCTCCGCAGTGGGTACTACCAGATCCCGATGGCCCCGAGGCGAGGAGAAGATGGCCTTTATCTGTCCGCTTGGCTTCTATGAATTCATGAGGATGCCTCTCAAGGGATTTCAGGTGCCCCAGCCACTTTTCAACGATTGATGGAGCGTGCAGTGGGGACATGAACTTACTAGAGTGCCTGGTATACCTAGATGATGTTATTGTGTTTGGCAGCTCACTGGAGGAACATGAGAGACAGATTATTTAAGGTATTGGACTGACTGGAGACTTTGGCCTTAAACTGTCCATTGATAAGTGTCAATTCTTTCAAACATCAGTAAAGTATGTGGGACACATAGTATCCACCGAGGAATAGAGATCGACCCAAGTAAAGTTGAGGCCTTGACCACCTGGCCACAGCCCAAAATCTAAAAGAACTGCAAAGATTCCTGGGATTCTGTGGTTATTATCGGCGCTTCATCAAGGACTATTCAAGTGATCCGCCCTTTACTTAACCTTACTCAAGGGTATCCCCCAACCCACAAAAATACCAAAGTCAGCGTCCCTCAAGACTGAAAGAGTGTATTTTCATCCGAGTGAAGTATTTGAGCCCGGGCTGGACTCTGATTGTGAGACTGCTTTTCATGAGATCATATATCAACTTACCCATGCTCCAGTGCTGGCCTATGCCGATCCAAGAAAACCTTCGTCCTGCACACTGATGCTAGCTTGCAAGGGTTGGGGGCTGTGTTGTACCAAGAGCACGAGAATGGCCTGAGACCAGTGGCCTTTGCCAGTAGAAGCCTGACCCCATCCGAAAAGAACTATCCTGTACATAAGTTAGAGTTCCTAGCTTTGAAGTGGGCTATTGTTGACCAATTCCATGAGTACTTGTATGGGCTAAAATACTAGTAAAACTGACAATAATCCTTTGACCTATGTGCAGACCTCAGCTAAGTTGGATGCCACTGGCCTAGGTGGCTTTCTGCATTATCTACATATGACTATGCTCTCGAATACTGAGCAGGTCTGAACCACATAGATGTTGATGCTCTCTCCGGAGGCCTGTTCCCCAGAATGATTGGGTCCGATTGGCAGAACCTGACATTCGGGCACTCTGCTGGAAGTTTGACAGGGAGGAACAAATGTCCACGGACGAGTGGACTGCATGGTGGATTAGCTTGGAGCTCTGAGAATTGCATACCTGCTGCTTATTGCCACTTTTTCTGCAATAGAGCATTGGTGCACTGCCTCAGCTGGACCATGACAGTGATTGGCGGGCTCAATCCTCGATCCCATGATCAAAGCAGCTTTAGAAGCCCTCTATGCAGGAAAAGATGTGTCCAAATTACGCTCCACTGATTTGAGAACTGCACTGTTATACAAAGAAGGTCCTAAGTTGAAACTGATCAATAAACTGTTATACAGAGAAACAGTAGACAGAGGGGGACAAGTAGACAAACAACAACTAGTGCTGCCCACTGCCTTTCGAGACTCAGTACTGAGGTCCTTGCACAACCACATGGGGCACCTTGGTATAGACAGAACACTTGACTTGGTGAGATCCAGATTCTATTGGCCTAAGATGGGGGCTGATGTGGAGCAACACATTCGAACTTGTAGTCGCTTCTTAGAGAAAACTTTGCCCCAGAGGGTTGCCCGCTTGTTAACATCCCCACCAGTGCACCCCTGGAGCTGGTCTGTATTGATTTTCTGAGTTTGGAGTCAGATCAAAGAAATATCAGTAATATGCTGGTGGTCACTGACCATTTCACGAGATATGCCCAAGCTTTCCCACCAAAGACCGAAAGCATCCACTGGCTAAAGTACTTGTAGAAAACTTTTTGTTCACTATGGACTCCACAAAGAATCCATTCTGATCAAGGGAGAGACTTTGAGAGTCGTCCTGATCAAAGAGATGCTTTCTCTGTGGGGAGTGCAAAAGTCCAGAACCACTCCTTACCACCCCAGGGGGACCACAGCCTGAATGTTTCAACGCACTTTGCTAGATATGCTAGGCACCTGCCACCCAAAGGACAAGCCTAGATGGAGCCAACAAATTAGCACCCTGGTACATGCTTATAACTGCACCAAAGTGATGCCACTGGATTCTCCCTACCGCCTGATGTTTGGAAGAAGCTCGACTACCAGTAGATGTGTGTTTGGGGTCTCTCCTGATGGGGTTCAAGCTGACAACTATTTACAGTATGTGCAAAGTTAAAGGCCCAGCTAACTCATGCGTACCAACTGGCTCAAACCATGGCTGCCAAAGAAATCTGGCCAACAAAGAAAGGTATGATAAAAGGTGAAAGCACAGGAACTCCAGGAGGGAGATCGGGTATTGCTAAGAAATCTGGGACTGCATGGCAAGCACAAGATTGCTGACAGATGACACCATCTCCCTCACATTGTAGTGGGCAAACTAGATGATCTGCCAGTGTACAAAGTAAGGCCTGAGAATAATTCAAAGATGTAAAAACAATGCATAGAAATCATTTACTGCCCATTGGACAAATCTTAATTGAGTCTGAGCCCCTAGAAGATGCCCCTCTGGACCAGTGACTAGAGCTGCTGCTAAGAAAAGATCAAGAAAGTCTGCACCTACAGAAGCAAAATTAAAGTGTTCCTCCACAAGTCCCAGTTGAGCATGACTGTCAGTCCATATCGGAAGAAAGTGAGAGTGACTTTGAATACTATCCTTCTTACGAACTGAGTCAATTGTTTTGGGGCAATCCCTAGTCAATACTGGAGATGAAGCTGGGCCTTCTGGACTGTCAACCCCAGCTTCGGTCCCTGGAGCCAATGCTCCCAGAAAGTGAAGTGCAAAGCAACAGATCAGATGAAATGGAATCATTGTGCATGGTTGAACTGTTTGAGCTTTCAGGGAGAAAATGATGGATTGGGTCAGACTGGTGATACACCAGAACAAGAAGAGTATTTTGAGTGCCCTGACAGTCACTGCCAGTGTCAAAGCTCTCCATCTGACCAAATGTTGTGGACTCAGAAACTAGTAACTCCTGGAGCTGAAAGTGCCCCAAGTTCTAGCCTCTCTACCCCATGGAGACTCCCTGACAAGTGAGGACAATGCTGAAAATGAAGCTCAGAGTGCAGAGACTGTAACAGTCCCCTAGAAAGACTAGTCGAGCTGTAAAGCCTGTGGTGCACCTCAGTTATGATTCCCTTGGGAGGCCTGTGGATTTGCCTCTCAATGTTGTCCATAAAGGTGTATGTGTCCCGAGCTCATTGCCCAAACTAGCGTCAGTGCTAACTCAAGTTACTTGTGTTGCCCTCTAAGTATGGTGCCTTGCCCGTCCAGCCCCAAGGTAATTGATAGGAAAGGGCCCCTCTTTCAGGTTTCATGTACAAGAGGTAATAACTTGAGTTATGGTACAATGTGTGTGTAATACTGTGTAAAGAGGACGTACTGCAATGTTTCAGAAATGTGTTCTTGGTAAAATGATATATTGACTGATGATTACATGTGTGAGCCTAATGCAAATGTATATGGTTGCAGTTAAAACTTATGGGGGTACTCTTGAGCGACGTCAAGCTTTCCCAGGCCAGGAAGGTGTAACCCCTGCAAATGGGGGTTCCCAAAAGACTTCCAGGAGCTTGCTTGAATGCTCAAGCCTGAATGGTGTTTGGCGTTTAAGCCATTTATCAGTGAGTGTTTTAGAACCTCTGGTACTGTCTTTTAAGAGCTGTCTGCTTGCAGACATAATTAGTTTGTATGGGGACTGTGTGTTTCTTTGATTGAGTACCACTCAAGCTGCTGCCAATTCACTCCATTTTTGCAGTCACTAGGAGTGCAAAGGAACCTATCTGAAAGATGTAACTGTTTGCCAGAAATATTTAGAGTAATAATGAAATTACAGTTTGTCTAACCTGCTTTCTTTGCAGTCAGAACTGTGTCTGCTAGTTCCCCATTCTAGTTTTGAACTGCTGAACTGGACCAATCAGTGTGGGGTATGCTAGCTCTAAAATGGTGCCTTGGACGAATCAGAACTTGGACTCATAATCTGAGCCAGCCACAAGAGGATTGTATGGGCAGTGACTCTGGGAGATGTAGTTTAGACTTCAGTGCCTTTTTGGACCAACAGCAGCAGTCTATTGTGAGTGACAGCCAATCCAGTCAAGAACTGGGAGGAACTCAAAGGAAGTGCCGGTTTTGTCGGTTGGAGTTTCAGTTGAGCTTTGGCAGTGAAGAAGGAAGGAGCCCTGTGCTTTTTCAGTGTGCAGTTTTAGTCAAAAACGTGTATGAGGCCCAGAGTTCCGGTCTGCAGCTTGTGTAACAGCTTGTTAGGACTGAATCCGTCCTGTGAAAAGAATCAAAGGATCTCTGAAGAGTAGAAACCAGGGTCACCCTGTAGAAGACTGGAGGAATTGCGGTGAAATTGCACTCGGTCTGTCAGGAACTGAATCTGCTGTGTGTTCTCCGGTATTGTGCAGTAATTGCGATCGGGATACAGATGCAGCCTGCCTGGTATAGTGCTTTCTTTTATATGGATGTGTGAAGAGGTTTGTGTACCTCAAGTGAGCCCTGCTGACATTGAAGGACCCTATCTTATTTGGAGGTCGTGAGTACTAATTCAGGGTCGCTCCCTGTTGAATTGCCACATTAAATCCAAATGGAATTACTGTACTGCTGACTGTTTAATTCTCCTTTTCTCTGTGTGAAAGGGCCCCTACCAGCTGCCATGGTTTGGACTAGCCACTAGGGCTTAGTACCCAGGGACAGTAACTGATAGGGATAGGCCTGTGCACAGAGCCATAGGTAGATTATTAGAGTGATAAGCTAATTAACCTGATTCCCCCTGTCCTTGTTATATCCCTAAATAAATCAGAGCTGCTTGTTTCAGCAAAGTTATACTGCCTGAGGTATTTGTCTATGTTAAAGTACTGTACTGTGATTGTTGCACTGTATCTCATTTCACAGGAGGTCCCAGTGCCGGAACCAGTCCTGGGGGTAAGTGTATACTGTAAAGGTAATTCTGATGTATTGTGTGGGCCACTAGTGGGAAGAAAGGGGGGTTGCAGTGTCCCAGAGGGCTGTGACCAAGTTAGTTTAACTATTGTAAACCCTGACCTCTGGGTGGAGGCACCCGCCATTGGATCCAGGCCCCTCAACCTGTTAGTGGCAAATCAGGCGGGGGTAGTAGCCCCTGGGATAGCGCCATCTAGGGGTTACAGATGAATCTGGGGAACCTGGTTCCTGGAATGCCAGACTGGTGGAACAACATAGGTACGGCAATGGCTGGATGGCAGCACTGGCTACTACTGCTCTGCTTTCCACTTGGTAGGCATGGGCACAGTCACAGGATGTTGTCTGCACTGTGGGAAATAGCACAATGGGTCAGGTGCAAGAATTATTACCCCATCTGGGCGCTCATAATTCACATGGAAGAAGGTTTCATGTCCCCCTGCATCCACGATTCGAACAGTGTCTATAAACAGTGTTCTTCCCACTTTCCATTGTCTAAACTTTTCCTGAAACTCTCTGACTCGGACATACTGACTTGCACCATGGTGGATAAATCTTGTGGCCTTTTCCACTATCCAGGCTTTACAGTTTCTTTCAATCTTCTATCAGACTCTCCGAGGAAAGGTAGGAAAGGATATCCCATAGATCTCATGCGCCTTTCTACAAACCAGTCTTTCCTCTTTACTATACATGGTCAACTTGAGACCTCTGGCCTGGCTTGGGGTGGCCAGTCCTGGTTCTGCCAACTACGCATACTCAATGCAATGTAGGATGGATCTTTGACTCCTCCTCCTACCTTGTGGGGACATGGTTGTGGAACCACTACTCTCTTCTTCCATTCGCTCCTCCAAAGCAAGAGCCCGAGGCTGCGGATCTGCACCTTCTTCATAAGGCCACATCGGTTCCCCTCATCCTCTTCCTCACTAAGGATCTCAGCCCAGGAGTGAGCAATCGTCCTCACTCCTGAGACTATCCACTCCTCGCTCAGTGTGGAGGTTGACACCTCCCATTAAAGGGTCTCCCTCATCTCATCTTCTCCGATGAGACTTGGGCTAGGCCCCTCTCTCCAAGGGTCTGCTGATGCTCCCTCTGCTATGTCTCTCTGTGACCCAGACTCGGATGCATCAGTACTTTGTTCTGCCTGTAGTTCTGCACCCTCCTGCTTCATGCCACACTCTACTGAGCCTCCTCTGACAGGCTGTACCTGGTGCTGTGTGCTGCCAACTGCAGGTTCTTAAATGTTTGTCCATGTGGGAGCTAAACAAATCTTGGGTGCTTTGGTTAGGTCATGTTTCTCTAGGTACCCAGAACAGTGAGGAATCATAAAAACGTCCCTTCCAGCCTTTAAGCACATTATGCACACTCTTACTGGATATCCATGAATTGCCACATGAGGAGGCAACCGTCCCCCGTAGTAACATCTCTCAATAGCTTTCAATCTGTTTACTTCTTCTATTATCATAGCCCGGGCATGATCCAGGTAGCGGGCTGATCACAAAGCCATGACTGCAGAGAAAACAAAAGCTCACTGTTATCTTAAGTCCCACTCTTTTGGAAAAACTTTTACAAAATGGCGCCCCTGCTGCTGTGCT
This sequence comes from Neoceratodus forsteri, assembly GCA_016271365.2. Lineage (NCBI taxonomy): Eukaryota > Metazoa > Chordata > Ceratodontiformes > Ceratodontidae > Neoceratodus > Neoceratodus forsteri. Next base: position 116,622,123 of record CM028136.1, on the reverse strand, counting down.
TACTTTACTACCCCACCCTCTAATGGTGTCAGCAGCACTCCTGCGCATCAACATTCTGTCTCTGACTCAAGCCACTGCACATCCGATTTACGCACTAGACTGATAAAGTTCACTCAAACTGGTTAACTGCACTGTCTGTTCTCTTAGCACATTTATATGATTTCTACTGGACTTTTTACTTGCTGTAACTCACTGTTTTTTGCTTAAAAGTCCCTAAAGCCACAGTATTTCATTGGCACAGGATTGCCTGTATTTCTTGCTGCATCTTTCATACAACTCACAGTTTCTCACATGGCTTTGAAAATTATACTGTTGCTGAAACCACAATTATGACACAGTCCTTCTTTGCAAAATGATCGTACTGCTACAGATAGATTCAGCTGGCTTTAGTTAAAATCACACAGTTTGAGTTGCTTTTAAATTGATACTCACTTAATCAGTAGCTGGTTATTGCAATGGAAAAATTCAGCCTGCAGCCAATCTTGGAGGCCTCTGGAATGAAGCAGGCTGGCAGTCCTGCTGATTGTTCCTCTGAACACCTCGCTCTCTTCTCAGACGAATCAGAATGTGGGTTGAGCCCGATTTAAATGGAAAAATCTGATTTTACTACTTTTATAACATTTTCAGTCACCGTGATGCTCCTCTTTGCAAGCCAGTTCACACACTCTGTCTCTCTCTCTCTCTCTCTCTCTCTCTCTCCTCTTGAACACTGTTCAGTCACTCTAGAGCTGGCTTGGGGGTGGGACTGATTGCAGTCTCACCAATTACTCAACATCATGCAAATTAATCTCTACTTCTCCTGCTCTTCTCCTCCACGGCGATCGTCGAGTAGGCAAAATTTAAACTGCAAACTACGCTTTTTTTTTTCAACTGTAGCTCCTCAGCAGGAGCACCATTTTGCCCATTTTTCATGGCATTTCACTTAGCGACTCTGTCTGTCCATACAACAAGCACTTCCAATGTCTAGAGCACAAATCACTGTTTGTTTCTCACAGTTGTCCATACTTTTCTTGTTACACAACACTTTAAAAAGCTGGTAAACATTATAACTTTGATGTAAGACAAGGGCATACACTCTCAGGCTTTACTGCTTCTCTCTAAACTGGTGGCACAATTACAGCAGCACGCAGCAGGACATTTAGATGGCAATGCTTCTACCTTTTGGGCTACCTACTGCCAGACAGCCAAATCACTAGCCCTAATCCGAGCAAATCTTTTGTTCTCTCCCTAGATTCCAAACCGAAATCCCAGCAGTAGCCTCCAATTTGTAACCAGGGTCCTGGGTTGATGTTATTTTAGTACCCGGTGCCTCCATTTTATAACCCATTACCTGGGGAGCCTGGATTTGGAGAGAAAACATTCACTTGTTATCAGGGCTAGGTTTGTACTTCTGGACATGGGCACCCAAGTAACTCCAGACACAGGAAGCAAGAGCTGTGAATGTCCAAAGCAGGAGTGGGATTCTAAAGTGGGGCTTTTATTCACTTATACACAGGAATACAAAGCAGAATGGACCCCCACGGGGCTACACTCACTGGCTGTACAGAACTACAGAGATCAGAACACATCTTCTTCATCATCACAACAACTTTTACCCTCAGGTTCGTGGCACACTGGGCTCTCAGCCTGAAACGGTACTCTCTCTCTCTCTCTGGAAAACTGGTGTCCTGACTTGTAACGTTCCTTAAGTGGCTAATCCATTCCTGTAGATCCCCACTGTTTAAATGCATTTCAAGCCATACATGAACTTAAGTACTGTACTTGGCATCCTTTCCTGACCCACAGTAGCAGATACTTAACACAACAGTCTTGGTGAAACATAGGCTCTCTGGCAGAGCAGACTCACCCTGGTTTGCAGGTGACCACAGGCTTCTCTCAGGAAAAACAACACATACTTCTCGGTGCCTCAGCACAAATCTTCTCTAGGCAGCTTCTCTTCCTCCAGCAGGGCCAGGGGAATTGCCCCTGAAGAGCTGGTCTTGCCCCCCCCATCCATCTCAGGGATGGGGCACTGGAACATCTGGGGGATGGTCTCAACCACTTCAAACAGGTTTCTTCTGATTCATTCTCTAGGGCGAGAACACCCACCCACCACGGAGGCAGCTCTGTTACAGAGCTGAGGGCTGTGAGGGACTGCCAACTGCAGTGCACCTCCCCCCTCCACTGAGTCTCCCACTAGACTACTACAAACTGACTTTGAAAACCCCAGCGTTCTAACCTAACTCCCAGTTGCATCATTCCAATGTGGCTTACGCTGTTGCGAGAATTTTATATGATGTCATCCCTCCAGCTCAGCTGAGACTGAGGACAGAGTGAGACAGTGTGAAACCCATTTAACTGGTGTTTCACAAGCTGCCTTCCTTGCCTGCCACTAGATCTAAGTGGGATTCTAGTAACCCCGGATGACAGAGGGGTTACATACACCAAAATGTTTTTGCACTTAAAGTGTGCATTAGGGCCAGCCCCATACTTGAGTGTGGGGCCCTTCGTGTTGACTTTTCCCCTTTAAGATGGAAGTGAGCAAGTTCTATTTTAAAGAATGGGTGGTGGAGCTGTGGAACAGTCTGCCAGTGGAGATGAAGGGTGCCAAGACCATTAAAAGGTTTTCAGTATGACTGGGACAGTGTGAAGGGTTTGGTGGTAGCTCAGGTCAGTAGCAGTAGGGAGGGGAGCAGAAGATTTGTTGACCTGGAGGGATAAAACCCGATATGAACAATAGGTCCTGTGGCAGACAGGGAACTCCAGGCAGGCTAGATGGACCTTTGGTCTTTTTCTGCCATCATTGTCTATGTCTCTATGTTTCTTTGTTTAGTATCCACCACTGTCATCATTGGCAGTAAGCAGCCCATGGGCACACCTTATTAACCTATCCCCCACTGCAGGCTCTGGTACCGTGACTGGTCTTGGTCAGCATCCTGCCATGGTGGGGTTTGTCCTCCAGCACACATCTTGCCTTTCTCGTTTCACTGATGTCTCCCTACTCACTCCCAGTTTCATCTTACTGCACTAGTGGGACTCTGCCAGAGTTGCTAGACACCACATAGAGTGACTCTGTGTCACCAGAATACCTTCCTCTCTGGTTTTCTACTACATTGGCAGCTCCTGGTAGAGCTATTCTTTGCACCAGCCCAGGATTACCTGGCAGTCTGCATCAGATGTGGCCAGTCTGCAGCTAGTGAATAGCTCAGTCTAGTGCCCTTTTTCCAGTGGTGGGCCCCTCAGATGAATCAGGGACTGTGGTGGTGAGCAAGGAGTAAGTGACTCTGGGAGCCATTTTTTCTTCACAGTGTCAGCCAGCACAATCTGCTGGATCTTTAATAAGGCAGCCCAGGGATTGCATCACAGGTTGCCTCACCCAGCTTATTCTGTCAAAATTGGATCTACTGTACATTGCTGATGGGGAGAAGGATTTCTGATTGCCACCTGACTATCAGGGGCATGGCAGCAAAGTCTTCCACTGTACCGTAGATACAGTCAGGAGCACAAGTGGCAGAAGAGGGCCTTCAATAGGCAGAGAACCACTGTGTGTCTGTCCATTGAGGGAGTAGTTCATCACATGGCACGTCATGCCCAGTCTCTGTGCAGAGATGGTTTACCAATCCACCTATTTCCTGTTAGCTGGCACTGCCCAGACTGCCACCTACAACAACTGCACACAAAAAAAATGTTTTTAAACCAAAGGTCCATCATATACAGTACAACCTAATAAATCACTATATACTTTGCGAGTCAGAGATATATTTAAAACCCAGATCCAAGGGGCAGTTTGACAACTACCCTACATGATTACCCCATAAAGAAAGTGGGTGTCTAGGACAAATCCCCAAACCACTACTGACTCAGCTCCATGAACTGGCAGCACTGTGGGGTCCGACTTGGATGACTGCTTGCCTGCAGTTACCAGACCTGCCAGGCCAGGCCCAAACCCAGCCAGCAGTAGAACCTCCAGTCACCCTTTAACCAGAGCAGACAGCACAGGCTTCTAACCCCAGTTTGTCATTGCAGGCCTCAGATGGCATGGAGTTAGCTGGGGATGGTTCACCCCCTAAGAAATGGGTTCAACAAGGGTTAGCAGCAGAACCAGGTCTCTGCATAAAATCCAGGGGGGAGCACAGATGATGATCAAGAGAGCACCTAAAGGTAAGCTCCAAACGGATTTACATGGGCTTTCAGATTCAGAGACTTGGGCATTGATGAAGCTGGCTGTCCTGGAGGCAGGAAGGCCTCTGACAACACCCCAACAGAGCCCCACATCACGAGTTATTATGCTGTACCCTAGAAGGGGCCCAGTTCTTTCTCACCTACCACAGTGCCCATCATGAGGGAAAATATGCAGTGCAGGAGCCCTTAGAGGCATTAGTGGCTCCAGCGGTGTCCTCACTAGAGCAGCTCCTGGACTGCTTGATGACTACCATGGAAACTATGGCCTCCCAGTGGACAGCACAAACCAAACGATCAGGTGACACCCTGGGAGTGTGAACACAGAGGGCTGGGGGTTAAGATCCATGTGAAGAACAGTGTGGTTGCCCCTCTTGATGCAAATTTAACTGATCAAGTGTAGCAGCAGATAAAAACTGCAAATTCATTGAGATGTTTTTCTTGCTTCACTGGGAAAAGGAGGAGGGGGACAAGAAAGATGAAAAGTTAGACAAAAAGAAGTACTCAAAAGTGGGTCAATCATTCTTGAACTTGTCAGCTGCTTTTATAACTTGCACCACCATGGTATGTGACCAGAACCCAGGCCAATGCAGAGGTCTTTTTTCAGTCCTGGATCACCTTTCTAAAGCCTATTTAGGGCCAGGGGGACATATTGGCTCCATTATGACCAGGATTTTCAGCAGCATCATCAGACTGAGCTGGACCAAGAATGGTGGGAACTGAACATGCTCCTCTGGGGAGAGATGCACATTCAGAGGCCTCTGTTCCAGTACATGGATAGTGGGCAGCTGGTTAAAGCAACACCTTTAAAGAATAAGAATCGTCAGGGCAAGGACAAACAGAATGGCATTTGTTTCAAGTATAGCAAAGGTCTGTGTACCACCACCGACTGTAAATACAAGCACAAATGCTTGTGTGAAAGCCACACATGCTGGTTCAATGTACATGGGTCACAGGAGTTCTAGCTTTGGAAAAATAACTCAATGGGAGAAAAACGGGAATGCCCCCAGCACCAATAAAGGTCAATAGGTCGATCCCTTGGCTGCAGTCATACTGGGATCAGGGCTCAGCCTGGGTGTTGGGGAGGAACTCATAGTGATGTTTCATACTACATATCAGGGGCACAGGTCAGGGAGGGAGGCTGACAACTTTAAATTAGCAAAAGACATCCCAATGTAGGTGTGGACAAAGCTCCAGAAGGAAATGCTAGGAGATTTGCAGGCCATTCAAACTAAGACCCATGAGCTGTCTTCAGGTGTCACCCATTGCCTTAATGCTGATGAAGGTTCCACAGCAGTACAGATGAAGTAAGCAATATTACCTGACAGGGTGGGCAGCATTGGGCTATACCAGACTGCCCAATGATGTAATGAGGCACAACACTGAAGGCAGAGGGCCTTAGAGCCCCTGGAAGGTTTGTATGTAAGTAATAATACCCAACAGGATGGGCGTTATTGGGATATAACGGACCGCCCAAGGGCGTAATGAGGCCCGACGCCGCAGGCGGAGGGCCTTATAGCCCCTGGAAGGTCCATTATATCCCATAACACCCATCCTGGAGGGTATTATTACACTTAGAAAATGGGGTAACATTGTTTTTTTTTTTTTTAAATAATGTTTATAAAAAAAGGTGGGATATTTAAAAAAATAAATAGAAATGGATGGTTGTGTAAAATAGTTCGTTAGTGCCACTAGAGGGTGCTGCTGGTTATGAGAAGGCAGTTATTTTGTGTTATTACTTGCACAGTGCAGTGTTTTCTTATTGTTGGTATTTTTGTGAAAAATCGGAAATCGCACAGCTTGTCACATTGCAGTACCGTCTATGTAGGGAAAAAACAAGTTTATGTTTTATAGAGTATGAGCGGGGCACGTATGGTAGCGGTGGAGCGAGAATTACGTGAAGATCTGTTACACTTGATTGAACAGGGAATATATAAATCGAGTCGGCTGATGCAGTGTGGAAATAAAACAAAATGAGGTATTTTGTTTTTTTTGCTGATAATTTGTTTTGGGGTAAGCATCAGTTGCTTGCTTTTGTATCATGGTGGGGTCGTGGACTGAAGTGATATTTTCCTGCAGTGAATCCCGGAAATGGAGTGGCGCTGTCGTGTAGCGTTTCTTGCGAGGTCAGGGTGCTGATTGTAGGATAGGATTGGCAGCAACGATCGTGTTTGTAAGATAAAAAAAATCTGCTTTGGGGGTTTTGATCGCACTGCGTGTGTACCGGGTGTAGGGACTGGTCAGAGAAGGAATGAGTTGCGTGGGGGGGGGCTTTGTCTCAGTGTCTCGCTAAGCGAGTGAAACAGAAGTGACTGCCGAGATGTTTCCGGTGGGCACAAGGATACGAGGCAGTAAAGAGTGGTGGAAAGAGGAACTTGTTATTTGCCGGGCGTTGTTAAAAAATAGCAACCTCGGTGCCAGCGTCTCTCAGCCAATCAGAATGCTGCATTTACGATGTTTGCAGCGTGCCCATTTTCTAAAGCCCAATAAAGCCCACCCTGGAGGGTATTATTCTGTTTAAAAAATGTGTTAAAGGTAGCATTTTTAATAAAATAAAAGATTAAAAACAAATGAAATAAATGTAAAAATAATAGAAATACATTTTCTTGTAAAGTAGTCCCTCTGCTGGTATATTTACAAGTAGAGGGCACTTTATCACTCTTAATTACCTAGCACTTACTATATGTGTCTTGTTACTCATGCTATCCTCCCTTGCTGTTATTGAGTCATCATGAATCCCCTGTACAATTACAGTGTAATATTATTGTATGCATTGATTATCATGTATATTATGTTCCTGTCTCCATACTGTTTTTGTAACATTTAAATATGTTGTATATCCCACTCTCCCTTCCCCAGGACGTGCCGTGAGACAAACATTAATTTTCTCAGTGTACCTTTCCTGTTGAAACATTTCAATAAATAAAATAAACTGTTGTTTTGGAAAGCCTGTTTCAGTTTCATTTTCTGCTTTCCCCAGTCATTTATATTTCCTACAGTCTGGAATCCCCTATACAGATGTCAACACTCTGCTGTTGCCCCCCAACCCCAAACCACTGCTGGCATGGCATTATTGGTGATCGGTGATCAGCATGGACTGAAGTGAGAGGAAGTGATGGCACATACGTAGCAGACTGGGCTGATGTGAACTGTCTGGCCCCCCACTGCCACTGAGATTGTGCTGTCCACGACTGAGCAGGCTGAGGTGAGAGCGTGTGATCGCTAACATTTGTATACTTTAACAGGAGGCAGCCAGTCTGAAGTTACCACTTTTGGAAATGGCGGGTTGAGATGTACTGTATGGGGAAATCAGCTGGCTGTTGTAAATTTAGTGTGAGTATCACTCCAGCACTAATGTAAGCATGCAATTCAGCTTGTTGTTGGTAGAATTAAATAAGAAATGTATGCTTTGAGTGCCAATAGCAGCAACAACTTTAAATAGGGCTGGTATTGTTTTATCTGGCTTTTAATAATATAGTTGGGTTCAGGTTTTATTTATGTGGGCTTGTTCTCTTCCCTAAGCGGAAAGAAAAAAATAGTTACTTTTCAGTTTTCCAGCATTCTATGAGGCACAGTGATTTTATCTGAAAAAAGATAGACTGACACAGAAATATTTATTTACTGGTTTCTGCTGTCTGATAACCACCCCGGTTGAGGGTGTTCTCAACCAGTCAGAGTTTCTGCAGACCATTTTCTAATCAACTACTTGACCTATCCAGCTGGGGACTCTGTCAATGACCACATCCTAAAAGAGCTCTTATCAGTGCAAAATGCCACCTTAGATAGCGCAACTGAAGTGTTTGGCACCTGTAGCAGGGAAGCCTTAAAGGCCAAGGCTGATATGAAATCTGTCTTCTGGCTATTCTCAGTCCATCAGGATAACCATGACATGCTAGATATGAAGTTTGAAGGGCAATACTAATATGCCAAGAATATGCCTATGGGGTGAAACATATAAATATAGAAGTTGTGCTATTGTGTGTGCTTATTTCAAATACATCAGCTTATTCATCCACTGACTGGTCACTACGGAGGCAGGGCAGGACTTATTGGTCCACTAACTGGATGATTTTGTCTTTGTGGGGTCAGCAGGGAGCCCACAATGCCTTCATCTTTGGAATACCTTCTGAGCAGTGTGCAAAACTTTGAGGTGCCCATGGCTCACAACACAGAGGGTCCCTAGATAATGATCACATCCTTGGCCATCGAGATAGACTCATTGCATGTGGAATGCTGTCTCCCACCAGAGAACTCTCCAATCTTGGTGGTGATGTGACAGCTGCCCATGTGGCACAGAAAGTCATGCTCAGGCAAGTCCAGAGTTTGTTGATGTCTTTGAACTTCTCCTTTAGGGTTTTGCCCATGGAACGGACCTTCACTAGACACCTGGCTTCCACCATGCAGGGAGCTGCTAAGGAGCACCATCTCATCGAGATCATCAAACAGTTCAGGGAGGACCTCTGACATTGAGTGAAATTTTTAAATCACTACAAAGGCATCTCTGTGTGATGGAGACCACTGGCCAGTAGCTCACACCTTGAGCTGTTTATTGATGCATTGTAAGGGCATGGTTTTAGGGCCTTCCTGACAAATTCGTATTGTGGGGTGACTTGGCCTTCCAGTTGGGCTCAGCAGAGGCAGTTCAAAAACATCACACTGTTGGAGTTTTTTCAAGTAGTAGGAGTAACATTGGTCCTGTGGAGTGACAGACTGAGAGACAACTGAGTGGTGTTCCACTAAGATAACATGTGGGTAGTAGAGATCATAAACAGACAGAAGGGCTCACAGGGCCAATAGGGGGTTTGAAGAGGTATTTTGTACTACAATGCATGCTCCTAAACATCTCATTGACAGCTAAACATGTAGCAGGAAATAATGGGATTGCTGATACTATTCCTCAGTTTTAGTGACGATGCATCAGAATCCTCGCTCCAGACGTGGAATGCCATCCTTATCAGGTACCAGTGAGGCTGTGGATGCTGGTGAGTGGAAGAGTGGTGCTTACTTGCAGGGCACTGGTATCAGAAGAAGGTGGATCTATGGTTGGGAGGGGGGTACAGCAGTTCCTAGAAACCCAGCAACAGGAGGAGTGGCCACAGGCCTGCTCATTCCTGAGGCCCAGATCAGGGCACATATCCTGAGTGCCAGAGGTCAGGGCCTGTCTCACCATGCAGTCTATTAGCATCTGATCACAATGTCCTGGGTGTCAAAGGCCTTGGGGTTTGACGATCTGATATACACATTTGCAGTTAGTGAAATGTTGGAGGGTTTGGTTTGTGGGGAAGTCAGTTCACTGGATCACAGGTGCCTCTGTGCTGAAGTGTGTTTGACTCTATTGGAGTGTTACTATGGCACATCACCATCTGTCCATATGAAGCACATTTGTTTCACACAGCCTTTGAAGTGACTTTTTGTGGAGTACGCCAAGTGTTTGAGCTCATCACATGAAACAAGCAGAAGCACGGACAGGTGTGCCTATTGAAAGACAACTTGATACTTTAAGAGGACTGAGTGATGCAGCTTTTTGCTAGTCAAAACTGGACCAGTGCGCCATTGCCACTTGAATTAGGGGTGGCTTCAGACATCATACACATGGTGAACAGAAATATAGAGAATGCTTCCCAAATGGGGACGCGCTGCTTCAGGTACTTGGACTCCTCCCTGGTGAAGAAATTCCAATTCTTCCAAGTGCTTAAGCTCATGTTGGAAGAAACTGGGCAAAACCCAGTGGGCTTCTAAACTCACTTCTTTCATGCTAGAGTGGCACAGATGAATGTGCATTAGGATAAGGTTCACAATGTCTCACCGGACACAGGGGTGGTGGCTTCTGCTCCCTCCTCCCTGAGGCCTTAGGGGTGGCTCATGGTTCCTCCTCCCTACCAGTCAGAAGGGTGGGAAGGGAAATTAGGTGAGAACACCCCACCAAGGTAGGGTTTCTCCATATCAGACTCTCCACTGTACACGACTCTATCACTGTACATTTCTGAACGCTCTATAAATAATGTGATTATGGCCATTTAACCCTTGCACTGGTATGGTTATTCTGTCTGGGCATGGAACAGTGGAATCTTAACCAACTAAGCAAACAAAGAACAAAATACTAAAATATATAAACCTGTTAAAAAAAGGCAGTTCAAAAGGGAGCAAAACATTGTGCTTAGTGGTTTCAATAGTTATACTTAGTACCCAGCTGAGTAAGCATGTGAGCATAAGGCTTGCAACTCTCTATTTTTCAAGTCACTAACAACTAAATATGTCAACTTACATTCTATTTTCAATTGTTTTCCAGCATTTGAGGTCCAGCTGTTGGTAAAAGCAGCACTAAGCAGGACTCCCAGCATGCAGTGCTATATTTTATTTTGCACTCAGCAGTTCCTCTTTGATAACTGTAGTAGGAAACACTTGACTTATAGTAATTTCCAGTAGCACTCCAAAAGCTGATCTTAACACAGCCAGACTCATTTTTATGATTAACACTGGCTCTAGGTGCCAAAAACTATTTTCTGCATGACAGAACTGGTGCCTATGGCTTTATTCCTTTTAAAAGAAAGGAACAGAGGGGAACGGAATAAAATGAAACAAAAAATGCACAATTTGCAGGCCTGATTGGACATCAGATGGGAGCCATCTTTTATCTAAATTTGCATCCCAAACTCAAAATTATGGTCTAAGCTAGAAAGAAGAGGAAAGAGAAAGAAGAGCTTCCTGCAGGACTGGGCACAATCTTTCACTGTAGTACTGTCCCCTAGTGTTCAGTGTTAGTGAGCCAGAATGTTGTTTGAGGGACTGCAGTGGTTAGGCAAATCATATGTCTGACTAGAAAGGGGTTAGTAAAATGGAAAAACAAGAAAAAAAGGTAGGAGCATCCCTGGTGAAAAATGTCTTTATGCCTCATTGTCCATTTGGGATGTAATGCACTGACTGTCAGGGCCTGACTTTTCCCATCTCAGGTAACAAATGAAGGTTGTCTTTGAGATTTTGAGAGAAGCCAGTTGTGACTGTAGAAGATGCAGATTTTAGTTCTTTTACCTGGCAGTGGATGGGATTAGGGTCTAGCCAAAGGAATACCTGACCACTCCTGGTGAAAGCAGAAAAGCTAAGGCACTTATTTTTTTTCTCTCTTCTGTTTGTTTGGGTTCCATAAATATGCACATTTCACCCTTGTGTTCGAAAATGCAAATATCTATGCAGCCAGGTTGCACATTACAGAAAGAGTAAGGAGCTTTTGGGAATCTGAGATTTCCAGTTGCCTTGGTGGCACACCTGGTAGCGCAACTGCAATGCTATTTCAGGTGACCACCTGGGTTCAGATTCCAGCTAATGTACTTATTTCTTTCTCTCTTCTGTTTTTCTGGGCTCCATAAATGTGCACACTACACCCTTGTGTTTGATATTGTAATTATCTGTGCCGTACGTGGTTGTGCATTAGATAAAGCGCAAGGATCTACTTAGAGTCATAGGGTTCTAGCTATCATGCTTGTGGTGCAGTGTGTAGTGCAACCAGACTGGCAGTCTGGGCAGCCTGGGTTCAAATCCCAGCAAATTCATTTCATTTTTTCTCTTTTCTGTTTGAGAATCAGAAAAGACCAAATGCAAAAGCATATTGATTGGGAGGAAAAATGTGTTGAGGTACTAGGTAGGGTTGCAGCACAAAGCCATAAAATGGAAAGGGGAAGGGAAAACTGCTTAACCAGGAAAGGCACACTAAGTCAGAGAGTGTTTCCAAGTGTGACCTGGGAGCACAAGAAAGTTGTGACTTGCTCAGGGTCACACCGTATGTAAGTAGGAGGCTGATGGGATTCAAACCCAGGTCTCCAGGTTTGCAGCTCAGTATCCTTAACCACTATGCCATATTGTTTCCTAAAAGAAGGTAAATGTGATGTAAGGGTAACTATTCCCCTTACTGCAATCCTATCCAAAGCATCACATGTATGTACAATCTTGTGTGGGACAGGCTGACAAGGCATCACCTGAATAAAAGTTCCCTGAAGACAGGAGTATTATAATTATTCCAGTTTAGACTGAGAACTACAAACTACGTACATGTGATTCTTCCTGACAGGACTCCTGGGACTCCTCATCATAGTGCAGTAACTCTGTAGGCCACGTACCAGGTCAGCCCCAGAGGAAATCCTGTATTTAGTAAACTCAGATATAGCACACCAGAGAATCAGATAGAAAGAAGGACAATGTGTATGTAGCCACTTGGTGGCACTATCCCAAGGGCTACTACCCCTGCCTGCCTGGCTAGTAGTAGGTTAAGGGGCCTGAGTTCTGAAACGGGTACCTCCACCTGGAGGTCAGGGTTGGTAGTAGTCAAGCTAACCTGGGTACAGCCCTCTGGGACACTGTAGCCCCCCTCTTTCCTTACTAGTGGCCAGAATAATACACAATAATCACTTTCACAATACCCTTGATACACCACACAAGTACCCACACTGTTTGCACTTATCACCAGGGCTTTCCTCTGGCCTGGCCCTGGGGACCTCCTGCAAAACAAGGTTATACACAGCAAATAGCAACAGTACAGTACTCTTGCACAAACTGGAACCATAGTCAGGGTAAATGCAAAAAAGAGTTAGATCTCATTTATTTAAGGGACTTGAACAAGGGAAGGGTGTAATCAGGTTAATTTGCTTAAAGGCTGTATCAATCAAACAGTTATGTATGCACTTCAGGGTCCATAAACAGTCATACACTCTGGGTACCCAGATTGAGAATGGTGAGCTAGCCAGGAATGTTGTAGCTGGTTGGGGCCCTGTGATGGAAGAAAACAACATGCACAACACACACTGTTTGTAATCCGGACCCAGAGGGCTCAGTTCATGAAAAAAAGCAACAAGACAATCAGATGACACAGTTTTAGATTAGGCTGTTGTTGCAGGGAGCTACCCTGATGATTACTCATGATACCCAAGACTGGACACAGGCTGGACAAAAATCGAGACTGCAGGTGGTTAATCTGGAGTGCCAGGAGAAGCAGGGCCCACACGAATCTCCAAGGCATCATTCCTGCTCAAGCATGGAGCAGGGGGCTGATCACCAGGCAGGTCTCTTGTCAATGGCTTTCTCTATGCAGTGGGTAGTCTGGCTGGGCCAGTGTGGCAAGGTCCAGGCCAAATGGAGACAAATTCAGACACAGTCTGTTTTGGGCTGGATACAGCTTCCAGCAAGCTGAACATAGTTCACACAGTGGGCGACCAAATCACAACCCACTTTCAATACACAGCACATTTACATAAAAGGAAATTCTGATGTACCAGGCAAACCACTCTCCAGTCATGATCGCAAAGTCTCTGCACAAACCAGGGATTCAAAAGCAGCTGGAAATCCTGAGAGGCCAATCGCATTCAGAAAATCTTTGGTCTTCTTCAGGTTAAAGCCTGGTCACAGTCAAGTGGCTTAAAAAGTCCTCACAACTTGGATTCAGTCTGAATAAACTCTGTTTTCCCTCTAAGGAACAGCAGGCAGACATGCAGGCCAAAACTCAGCCCTTTCACAGTTATCCCATGCAAAACTACACAGAACGGCTGCTCAAAATCACTTTGAGCTGTTACTTCTTCACTTCTCGGCTCAAAACTGACTGAAACAGCAGGCAGCTTGAGGATTTCCCTCAGATCCAAAAGATTTGTTTGGCTGATCTGTCTGTCAGTCACAACAAAGGATCCCCCTTCAGATGCAAAAAGGCGCCAAAAGCCCAAAACTACATTACCTACAGATTTTGACTTCAGACAGCTACTGTAGGTATTTTAGGTCCCACCAGACTGACTGGTCCAACTCGGCAGTTCCAGGCCAAAATGGTGGGAATAAACAAAACAGTCCTTGCTGCATAGAAGGCAGGTTAGACAAACTACATTATTATTACTACTTTAATGAACGATCAGCAAACAGTTACATCTATTAACAGGACTCCCTCTGCGCAATTAGCAATGGCAGAAACGGAGCAATTACTTAGCAGCCCAGGTGGGACTCGAGCATGGAAACACTCAGCCCTCTCCCAGATTAATTATAACTGCAATCCAGGCAGCCCTTAAAGAGACAGTACACAAAGGCTATATAGGCACTCTCTGGCAATACATTTAAACTGCTAAAATGCTGGACACCAGCCTGGCAGTGAGCATTTGGGCCAGCTCAAGGAAGACTTTTCAGGAACCCCCATTTGTAGGGGGGTTACATGTAGGATCTGTAAAGGATGCAAGGAGAGAAGAAATATACAAATTATTTTGTGTCTCTGTCTGTCCAAACCACACATGCATACACATTAAAGCCTCAAACACAGAGCAAAGCATAATGGCTATGCAAATCTTTGTGAAGGGCAGGATGACATGGAACAAATGTGATAAATCCAGATAATGTAAAATGTGTTTCGACAATCCAGATAATATAACTGGATAAGGAGTCAGATACTTGGTTATCTTTTCTGGACAAAATAAATCCAGGAGCAAGAATCACTATCCAAGTTATCATTTAACACCTTTATTTAATGGCTTGCCTGGGGACAAGTCTGTTTGGGAAATGATGCAGTGGTTGATTAAGAATACTTACTAAAACATTATTCTTCATTTGCAAAAATACTGATTAATTGATAATATGGTGGTCAGCTTCAGATGCATGCAAGGTCTTTGCTATTTGTCATGAGGCTGAGAAAAATTTCAAGGATGTGGGCACTAACACCGGGAAAGGCAGGAATTAGGAATGATCTCCAGTGAAGAAAGAGAGGATAAGGGTACTGTGAGGGAAGGGAATGGTATATACTTATGACTTTGGGTAAGATAAGAAGGGAAATATGGGTGTGGTCAAAGTGTGGGAAGGGGGACTTGATATTTGGCTTTAGATGTGGAAGATGGGGACAGGGTGCTGATAAGGTAGGTAAAAGAGATTTAATTCAAGAGAGGGGATAAAGGTTCTGTGATGATGGAGAAGGGACATTAATTCTGAGTTTGTAGAGGAAGGGATGATGAGGATTTTACAACGGTGTAGGTGGCATCAGATTTTCTTTTTTGGGTGGAGGTTGGATACAGGTGATATGGGTGGCATAAGGTGATTTATGCATGAATTTGGGTGGGGACAGAATGAGATGGAATGCCACAAAGAAATGAAAAATTAAGGATTTTGTTTTTCAGCCATACAGGTACAGCTTGGTATCATTTGCATAACAGTGAAACCCAAAGTCATACCATCTGATGACCTCACCCAAGTGCACCATGTACACAGCAAACAACATGGGGATGAGGATCGAGTCCTGCAGAGTACAGTTTTCCTAATGATGAAATTATCCAGTACAACCTGCTACACCCAGACAGTAAGTAGGGCTCAGATGAATGCAACACTTTTCCTTTGGCCCCACATAGGATCTGAACAAATTGACGAAATGGTCCAGACTGTAGAGAACGAACATTAACAACTCAAAATGCATGGTGATGCACCAAGGACTAAATAACATGTTGAAACCATACTGTTTAGATAGTATGGAACTAAAACAACAAGTCATAAAAAAGACCTGGTGATAAATCTAACAAATGATTTGAAATCTGAAAGGCAAGTAAATTCAATTTACAGCAAAATTAACCATTTGTTAAATGTAATAAAAAGACACTTTACACATCAGCCTTAAGAGGTTATTTTCCCATTCTGTAGAGCTTATGTAAGACCAGTAATAAATTAGGGATCACGGTTCTGTGGGTGGAGGGATAAATATTGGAGAAAGTCTCAAAAGACAAAAAATACAACACAAAACAACAAAAAGTATTAAGGGTATAGAGCACAAGACATATGAGGAAAGGTTGCAATACTTGGATTTGCACTCATAGAAACACATAAGAATCAGAGGGGATCTGCTGCAAATTATAGGGATGCAGTTGCACCCCTATAGTAAGGGTTAGTACTGCTTTTCAATGTTAAAGTCACAGTTTTGCACCTTAATAACGTTGGTGTACTTTAATGAAATAGCCCAAAATTTGGCATGCACAGTCATTCTGCCAGAGTCTCAAGACGTGAAAAATTTTATGATGGCATCTTGTATGGTTTTTGAGATATAAAGTGGCAAAAAACTGAACAAATTTACTTTTTTCCCATTGGTTAACATGGTATTTTTGCCATCACATCTACAAACCAGACAGAATGAAAATTTTCTCTGAACTTTTCAGGGATGATGGGGCTGTCCCAAGCGCATGCCTTTGGATGGTTTGGTGAAAAAATGTGTTTGCATTTTTTAATTACAATGATTTTTGTGATAGCGGCAAGAAAGGCAGGAAAATGAAAAAAACTTCAAGCTGTAAATTTACCGTTCGAACTGTAAGTTTACTGGTCCTGCTCAAAGACATTACCGTTCATGATGTCAGCCATATTGTTTTTCTAAAAATTTGAAAAATAGTGCTGTACACAACTACTGCATGAAAAGGACAACACAGCACCTGTATTTAGGTCTCAGTGATATGCTTAGTTTGATGTTTGCCTTAAAATTAGTATATCTATATGGCAAATATGTGTTTCTCCTTGAAATCATGTCCCCAGTCATTCATTAAGTCATTAATATTTGGTTTGTTAAATGTCTGAATATTACTGTTCGAACAGTAAATAACCATTTGCCTTTATTAATAGTTTGAACTTTACTATTCTAATGGGAAATGCCCATTATATTTTACATTCAAATTACATTTTGATGAGATGATTAAATTCCACCTGGCTCTGAGAGTGAAGTCAACCTGGCTCTGAGAGTGGAAGGGGGAAGGGGAGACAAGGTGGCGATTGGATGAGCACCTGCTGAAGCAGCTCCTCTACCAGCTTGCGATAACATTATTGTTATCTGTACCCCTTTTTTAAGTTTTGTGTATGTCTTCTATGTCTGCGAGGGAGTTATCTGTATGTAGATCTAATTTAACAAAGAAGCACAAAGGACTGTTTGTTTATTTACCATATAGCAGCCAAAACTCCTGCCGAAGTGGGTTGGCTGAAGTTCAATACACAACATTATTAAAAAGGAAAAAATACACATATTTTACAAAGAAAAAAAAGACATATTATCACAGTACAAACAGCACCTTAAAATTTACATCACAACTTTATATAAACCATAAGAAAAGGAAACAAAATTACAATAATTTTTAACATTCATTTAAAAATTTCATAAAAAAAGAGGACTGATACTTAGTTGTTCTAAACACTGGTTTTCTCCATCTCACTTGTTTTCTTAATCCATAAGCTGCTGTTTCCCTAACTGGTAACAATGTGTGCAACTTATGCTGAGGGTTACAAATTTCAAAAAATAATTTATTTGACATATTTACTCTTCTCTCGTCCAAACTTTCTACTTCCTTATATGACATTTTACTACCCACAATAAACCTCAAAGCCCTCTTCTGTATTTGTTCAATTTCTTCACTTTCTGCCAAAGTCAGCACAGCATCCCATACAATAGCACCATACCTTAAAACGGAATGCGCCACTGTGCAAATAAATAAATTAAGTCATCTGCTCTTTTTAACATTGTCAGGAAATACACCCTTGAATTCCCTTTCTTTACCAACCCTATCACTTGTTCTTTTTCATCCAAAATCATTTTGAAATACTAACCCTAGCAATTTATTCCTCTTTCCTACCTCCACAAAACTACCCCCAAACCTGAGCTGTGGCAAGTCAGCCTTATTTGTTTTCCCAAATCATATTTCCTGTGTTTTTTCTGGGTTTATCTGCATCATATTAATCAGTGCCCATGCTTCAATTTCTTCTAAATCCTTCTGATTGACACTTTGACTTTGTTCTCTGAACCTGTCAATAGCAGATGTATCATGCACTTATTTAATACATGGTCCCCTTGTATGCAAATCATTATTCATAATAAGGAACACAACTGGCCCCAAATTTAGTACCCTGTGGAACCCTCATGCAGATAATCTAATTCTGATCTCCACCCCTCCTTCTCTATCCACTGTGACCTCCATAAAAGAAAGTCATGGAGCCATCTTATTAAGCAAGCAGGAACCGCCAAAAATTGTAATTTATCAATTAGAATATCATGTGCTATCAAATCAAATGTGTTCTTATAATCGACTAACACTGCTCTTACCATTTCACCATTTTCCCATGACTTCATACATAACTCTTGACATTTCAATAGAGCTAGGGTGGTAGAACACCCCTTCAAGGAGCCAAATTGATTGGGATCTATATATTGGCTTATAACTTCCAAAAGCATGTTTACAACAAATTCCTCACAAACCTTTGAAACAACACAGGGCAACAAAATAGGTCTAAAATCCTTTCTAACATCACCTTGACAATTTACCTTAGCCAACGGTACAACTCGGGCCTGTTTCCATTGATTGGGGATCTTTCCTAGCAACATTGATTTATTAAACACATTACAAATCCAAGAAGCTATCAAATCAGCTCCCTCCTGCCAAATCCAATTTGGTATATTATCTGGCCCCACTGCTTTATTTATCTTCAATCTTTTTAGCACCTTAGCAACATCCTGTCCTGACACCAAGTATTTATCTGGGACCATCCACTCCTCTTTTTCACACTCTTTCAGGGGTTCAACATTTCTACTAACTTCACACAATGCTCTATTTAATTCTTGTACAAATTGCATCTCTTTGTTTTCTCCCTCAAATTCATAGTTTACTGCCAAGTTTCCTAACTGTTCTCTTTCCTGATTTCCTTGTATTAGCACCTTTGTAGATTACCACCATTTTTTTGGGTCTGCATTTCGTATTCCAGTAATCTTATTCTCATAATACTTCACTTTATTCCATTTACCCAACATATTTATTTTGTTCCTCATACTATGGAATTAATTCATCCTCCCTGCTTTTAGAGCCCTCTGTCTCTTTGTTGTCAGCACCTTGAATTCTTCTGTAACCCAAGGTTTACCCCCTCCGCCCAGTTTCAAAGTTGCACAAAGGTGCAAATTTATCCATTATCTCCTGTAATTTTGCAACCACCATAGACCACGTAGCATCTGCTGTTTCTAAATTAAACCATTCAGTCTCAGATTTCCCAGCTATCCCATCTAACACATTTTTCTTCTTTGTAAAATTCCATTTTTGGCTCATCTACACCTGTTTCGCCTCTCTCTGAGTTTTACACCCTGCTACACTAGAGGTAACAAAGACAGATTTGTGGTCAGGTTAACCTATTGGTGGTCCAAAGTTAGGGAGGTTGTACCATTTATCCACATTTGTAATCACAACATCCAAAGTATTTTTTCCTCTAGTCCCTTCTTTATCTGTTTCAGATTCCTACCTTGCATAATTTTAAATAACAGTAATTGATTTGCATCTCCCATTAACATAATCCCACACACAGGATATTTTTCCAAGATTCTGTCTAAACACCAATTTAGGTGCTTAATCATACTAAAACTATTACTAGAAGGGGGATGATAAAAACAACCCACAAACAAAGCAACACAATTTCTGGGAGGTCTGGGCATATTTACTTTTATCCATAATGTCTCAAATCCCTCTACCTCCAATTTACTGATTTTTGTAACTGGAACAGTGACACCAAGGAAAAACTTGAAAATAAGGACCGCCTTTGAAGATTGCGATTACATTCCCTGGTAGTCCAGTGGTCCCTCTCCCCTCTCCCATTCTGTGGTCATTGTCTCTGATGTTTTATTTACTTTCCTTGGTAGTCCAACGGTCCCTTCCCCATTCTATGATCACTGTCCCCAATGTTTTATTTACATTTCCCAGCATTTTTCTCTGACATTTTCTGAGATGATACCATCTGTGTTGAGGGTGTGCCTTTGGATGGTTTGGTGAAAAAATATTTTACCATTTTTGAATTATTATGATTTTTGTGATAGCTGCAAGATAGGCAGGTGAATGAAAACTGTTTGAACTGTAAATGTACTGTTAAAACTCTAAATTTACTGGCCCAGCTCTGATAAATTACTGTTTGTGATGTCAGTCACCTTGTTTTCTAAAAATGTGACAAATAGTGTTGTACGCAACTACTACCTGATAATGACAGCAGCACAACACCTGCAGTTAGGATGCATTGATATGCTTAGTTAGATGTTTGCCTTAAAATCTGTATATCTACATTGCAAATGTGTATTTACTCCTGGAAATCATGTGAGCCATCACTCATTAAGTAATTACTATTCAGTTTAACTGTTTTAAATTTACAGTTCGAAGAGTAAATAACCATTTTGTACTTATTAATCATTCGAACTTTACTGTTCGAATGGAAAATTCCAATTACATTTTCGTGAGATGACTAAAGTCAACCTGGCTCTGAGAGTGGAAGGGGGGGAAGGGAGACAAGGTGGCAGTTGGCTGAGTGCTAGCTGAAACAGCTCCTCCACTGCTTGTGATAACATTATTGTTATGTGGTCATCTCTCACAAGCTCTGTGTATGCCTTCTATGTCTGAGAGGGAGTTATCTGTATGTAAAATTTTTAACAAAGAAGCACAGAAGACTCTTAGGGTTTGAGATAATGACACCAAGGGAAAACTCAAAAATAAGGACCGCCTTTGAAGTTTGAGATTACATTTTCTGGTAGTCCAGTGGTCCCGCCCCCATTCTCTAATAACTGTCCCCGATGTTTTATTTTCATTCCCTGGCATTTTATTCTGAAATGTTTAGGGATGATGCAGTCTGTGCAAAGGGTGTGACTTAAGATGGTTTACTGAAAAATAATTTTACCATTTTTGAATTACAATTATTTTTTTGGTAGCCACAAGATAGGCAGGTAAATGAAAACAGTTCAAACTGTAAATTTAAAGTAAGTTTAGTGTTCAAACTGTAAATTTACTGGGCCTGATCAGAGAAATTACTGTTTGTGATGTCAGCCATCTTGTTTTTCTAAAAAAATTGAAAAATGGTGCTGTACACAACTACTGCCTGCTAAGGACAGCAGAACACCTAAATGTAGGTCTCAGTGATATGCTTAGTTTGATGTTTGCCTTAAAATTAGTACAGTATATCTACATAGCAAATAAGTATTTTTCCTGAAAAGCATGTCCACCATCACTAATTAAGTATTTACCATTTGGTTTGTTAACTCTTAGAACTTTACTGTTCAAACACTAAATAACCTTTTGCACTTACTAATAGTTTGAACTTTACTGTTTGAATGTAAAATTCCCATTACATTTTACATTCTAATTACATTTTGGTGAGATGATTAATGTCAACCTGGTCCTGAGAGTGGAAGGGGGGAAGGGAGACAAAGTGGCAATTGGCTGAGTGCCAGCTCAAGCAGCTCCTCCACCACTTGTGATAACATTATTATTGTCTGGCCCTCTTCTGTGTAGTCCAGTGGTCCCGCCGCCTTCCCCCATTCTCTGAACACTGTCCCTGATAATTTATTCACATTCCCTGGCAGTCCAGTGGTCCCTCCCCCATTCTCCAATCACTGTCCATGAAGTTTTATTTACATTTCTTCATAGTCCAGGGGTCTCTTCCCCATCCCCATTCTCTGATCTCTGTCTCCAATGTTTTATTCACATTTGCTGGTAGTTCAGTGGTCCCTCACCCCTTCCCCCTTCTCCGATCATGGTCACTTATATTTTATTTACATTCCCTGGTATTCCAGTGGGCTCTCCCCTTCCCCATTCTGTAATCACTGTCTCCATTAAAAATGATATGCCACGGTGGTCCAGTGGTCCATTTCCCATCCCCTGTTCTCTGATCACTGTCCCTGTATTAATAAAAAATTTTCCCTAGTGGTCCAGTGGTCTCTCCCCCAGTATTCAATCACTGTCCCTGTAGCAAAACAATAACTTCCCTGGTATTTCAGTGGTCCCTCCCCCATTCTCTGATCGCAGTCCCCATGATGCTGTTTATGTCTCTGATGTCTAGTGGCACCCCCCCTCCACATTACTGTCCATTGTGGCAAAAAATAAAACTGTCCCTTGATGGTTTTTTGGGGGGGCTGCAAAACAAAGAAAAAGTTACTCACTGATCTGCCCCCCAATCCCTACCTCCCACTCTGCACCCACCACCCCACACCCCTAGTACAGCTGCACACACCCTCACTCCCCTGAACAGGTCCCAGGTTTAAGTTCCACTCTCCAATCAAAGACATGTCTTGCTGCTGGAATTGACAACTGCAATATGAGACCCTAAGGTAAATGCAGTTCAATGTATTTCAATGGGGAGTTCCACTTTGGTGTATAACTCAGACATTTTTTGACATTTTGACCCCACATTTTCAACATGGTCATTTGGTGACCTACCTCATAAAAAATATGGCTATTATTATGCAACTTCCACCCAAAAGGTGATTTTGCTGTTCGTTGGCAAATTCACATTTTGGGTAGGATTTGACAATGTTTCCTGATCTTGTTAATGAGGTGGGGTCTTAAGAAGACTCTGTTAAAAATTTGAGGTCAAAATATGTATAAATGGCAGAGTTATGACCATTCATTGCAGTTTCTCTATGCATGCCCGTAACTTTGGAAATTTAAAATATTTTGACCTCAGATTTTCAACATAGACTTCTTATTGGGATCCGTCCTAATTCCCGCAATGGAAAATACCGCGTGACAAAATCCTGAAAAAAATATCTCGATTAATCAAAATACAGAAACAAAAAAATACCGAATAACCAAATCCTGCCTCATTACATGTAAACCAGTAATAATGACTCACCAGACTCTGCAGTAAACTCCAGGCAGTAGCGGCATCAAATCTTCAGGGCAGCAGCAGCATCGTAAAGCCCTCGGCAGCAAAATCAATCACTCTGGGCAGCGAAAGGACCTCGGCACCATCCCTCTGTTAATTTTATTTATTCCATTAAAAGTTCACCTTTTATTTTAAGATTAAAAAAATGGTTACTGTTTACTCCCAAATCTCTGGGCAGCATCAGTATCTTCTAATAGGACATCGGCAGCAGCATCAAATCCTCAGGGCAGCTGCAGCAGCAGCAAAAATACATGGGCAGCAGCATCAAATCCTCGCAGCAGCACCATCTCTCTGTTCAGTTTATTTATTCCATTAAAAGTTCACCTTTATTTTCAGCTGTAAAAAAAGACTGCATACGGTTTCTCTTTACTCCCAAATATCTGTGCAACGGCATCAGGTACACTTAAATGTTGAGATTGTGAGCTATCCCTCGAAGAAAATCTAATGTGGTTCTTTGTTCTTTCACTGTCACCACATTTTTAATTTTTTCCTCCCTTTTGCAGTACCTCTTTTTTGTTGGAGACCTAGGTAGACTGAAAAGTATTTTCTCACAGGTTGTTTCTGTGACCATTGCCTCTTTTTGTAGCTGTTCTATAAAATGGTATGTCCCAACATGAGCAGACCCTATCAAAGCCCCTAGTTGTTGATGCCAAGCCTCGACTTTATTTTGTGTCCTTGAAAATCCCATTTCCACCTGGTCTTGGACTGACCAAAATTCTGGAGGGAACATTGGAGGGTTTCTGATGGGTGCTCGGTTTCTCATTACTCTTCTGACTTTACCCAGAATGTAATGTTCCTCAAAACACGAAATAAGAGAGGCAGCATTGTCAGGCATAATAGCTTTCAATTCTTGAAAAGCGCTAATAATTTCTCCCAATGGAAGAAAAGCAAGAGCAACAAGGTGTCATAATAGTAGGCTAAATTCCATGTCAGTGCCATACTGTTGTGCTAACCCGCATGCCTGTATCCTCCTTCACACAATCTGGCCCAGGTGGAAAAGACATCCTTTATTTATAGTTGAAGGAAACTCGGTTTTGCACGCATTAATAACTGCATACTCAAAGTCAGTTATGATGTACTTAGGGGCTAGTATTAAGTCTGCCTCGTCTGCCAAGTCTTATAGATCCTGAAATAATCTTTGATAACTGCATTGGGACTTATCCAACATAATCACAAACACCAAAGGGACTATCCTGCAAGTTTCCTCAGGTCCCACAGGGGCGTGTATTGAGTAAAGCTGACGGAATATAGAGGGAACAGTCCTAAAAGTCCCATCCATTATCCAATATTGTGCCCTGGACAACCGCTTAATATTAGCACCAGTGCAGAACAGCAAGAAGTGTTCATCGCCCACAGTGGTGTCTCGCAGCAACTACAGCTGACCATTCACTGACCGCAAATCCTCAGACACACTAACCTCTTGAAGTGATCGTGGCTTGGGTGGTTGATGTACTCTTCTTGCTCGCTTTATAACCTGAAGCAATGCTTGCTTCTGTGGCATGCTTTGGCTGAGTTCAGGGGGTACAGAGGACAGTGCATCTTGCACTAGCTGTGAAGGGTTACTGTGGGTTTCTACAGCTCTCTATTTTAAAATGGACATTGCTTCTGCCTTCAGTGCATCTGGTGCATCTGGTGAATGGTTATGTTCCTTATCATTCACCAGCAGATGCAGACCACCGCGAAGGACAGTAATTGCACGACCTTGGCAGTTCAGTAACTTGTGGCTTTGACAGCACCAGTAATGCCACTCACCATTAATCTTTTCACTCACCAGAAGATACCCTCTAAAGCACAGCTTATTCCATCCTTTTTGAGAAGGGACAAGTCAGCACACAGGATAATCAACTTCTGGGACCGACATTGTTGTTTGTTGCTGAAAGCCATGGTTGGTAGCCAGGAGACCTATGTAGCCCGGATTACAGCCCTGTATCTGTGCTCTTTCAACATCACATCAGTGCAACAGGTAATCAGGTAATCATCACACCTGATGACCTGATGCCATTTTACATTTAAGTATATTTCCAAATTTCAGTATTTTTTATGGCGGGATTTCGACTGTATCGGGAAATCGGCAGTTTGGGATGTTTTCTGCGGTAATTTACTATTCGTCTTTTTAGACGGGATTTCGTACCTAACCCCTTCTTATTATCCCACCAAATGTACAGTATGCCACTGCTGTCATTTTTCAAGTCGTGGTCAAAATGTCATTTTGCACCGGTGGCACAAGATGTCATTGCAGTTGCGTGGAATTATGTTTTGGTAAGGATTTGAACATTTTCAGTATCTGGTACATGATATGGGTTAATAAGATATCTATGCTGACAGTTTGGTCGCTGTTGTCCTATAAATGGAAGTAGAGGCCCTTCCACATCTACATAGATTCAGGTATATGCAACTATGGAGGGATGGGAGCGCAGGGCCCTTTTGGCCCTGCACTCCGACAGGCAAATAAGACCATGATTACACTGTTCCAAACAGTAAGAAAATTTATTGAAAAAATTATGTTAATGCATCAGTTATGGTTGAAGATAAAGTGACAAACATAGGGAGATATAAAGTTAGGTTTTCCAACCCTAAACATCTGCCCCACCCCTGAAGTGAATGAGGGGTGTAGTCTTGTTTTGGGTTGTCAACCCTAATGCTCACCCCTTTGTATGCACTCATGAAACATGCACATCTGTCTCCATCACATCTTAGTTTTTCTGTTACTGCAATGTGGTGAGTGTTACGATTGACAACCCCAAGGAAGACTACACCTCTCATTTGCTTCATGGGTGAGGTAGGTGTTTTAGGTTTGGAAACCCTAATGTCATATCTCCCTAAGTTTGTTGTTTATGCATTAACATCATTTTTTGCAATGAATGTACTATATGTATGAGTATACTAAATTAATGGAAGCACTAAGTTTAGAGAAAGGGCAAGATGCTTATGCACTAAGAAGGCACAATAAAAAAATCAAATCAGGCCACTTTAAGGCAAACATAAGAAAGCACTTCTACACACAGAGGACAGCAGAAATATGGAAAAATGTACTGATGGAACTAGTTAACAGTAAAAACTGTGACATTTTTAACAAAAAAAGGTTGGATAAGTGACTTGAAGAGGGAAATCACAAAACATATTTTAGTTAATTAATGCAATGGACTTGTTTGGACAAAATGCCTGATTCAATCTCTGATACCATAGTGTCAAGTTAGTAAGGGAGGCCAAGGCTGCCAAGGATCAGATGCTGGCTCAGGGCATAAGGGAGGAGGAGGAGGACAAGGAATGCTATAGATACATGAGGTAAAAGAGCAACTGTAAGGACCGGATAGCTAGGATTTGGAAGGGCAGGGGGTGGGTGGGTGGAGGAGGAGGAGGAACCACCAGAGGTACTGAATGAGTACTTTTGCTCTGTGTTCATGAGGGAGGTAGGAGGTCTGCTATCCCATGGATGGGAAGGATGAGGATGAGGTGACTTATGTAGTGATTCAAGAAAGCAGGGTATTGGAAGGCCTGAAGGCACTTAGGGTGGATAAGGCACTGGGTCCTGATGGCATTCATGCTAAGGTGTTGAGGGAAATTGTGGAGGTGTTGGCCGGGCCACTGACTGACCTGTTCAACATCTCCCTGGACATGGGGTGCATGCCACTGGACTGGAGATTGGCATATGTACTGCCTATCCACAAGAGCTGCCCAAAAGATAAACCTGGCAACTACAGATCTATCATTCTCACTTTCTTAGTGGAGAAACTCATGGATGAAATCCTGAAAGAGAGACTGGTAACCTTCCTGGAGGCCAATAAGCTCCAGGGTGGGAAGCAGTATGGGTTCATCTCAGGGACATCTTGCCAGACAAACCTAATTGGATACTATGACTGGATGACAAGGGAACTGGACAAGGGCCATGCAGTGGATGTCCTATTGTTGGACTTCAGCAAGGCCTTTGATTCAGTCCCTCATGGGTGACTGAGGTCAAAGCTGGAGCACGTAGGAGTGGGGGCTAATATGGCTGGCTGGATCAGGAATTGGCTCAGGGTTAGACTGCAAAAAGTGGTGGTGGTGGTAAAACTCTTGTCTCCCAAGCCAGTGACCAGCGGTGTGCCACAGGGCTCTGTGTTGGGGCTGGTGTTGTTTGGTCTGTTCATTTCGGTCATTGCATATGGGGTTGGGAGCATGATCAGTCTGTTCATAGATGACACCAAGATAGGTGCTGTAGTGGATGACACAGAGGGGTGGCAGAGGCTACAGGGTAACCTAACCGGACTTGAGGAGTAGCCAATGAGGTGGCAACTGGTTTTCATCACAAAGAAATGCAAGGTTATGTACTTCAGGGTGAAGAACAAGAAGCAGGAATATTGGTTAGCTGGAGTACGGCTGGGGGTCACTGAGGAGCAGAAGGACCTGGGGGTCATAATAACAGGGGCATGAACAACTCTTCTCAATGCAGGAGGGCCATGTCTAGGGCCAACAGGATGCTGGGATGCATTATGCATGGTTTCTCATCCAGGCACAAGGATGTGATCCTGCCCCCGTACAGGTTCTTGGTCAGGCCACAGCTGAAGTACTGCATGCAACACTGGTGGCCATACCTGAGGAAGGATATTAAGCTGCTCAAAATGGTACAATACAGGGTGATTAAAATGATACTGGGGATGAAAGGCAGTACCTATGAAGAACAGCTGAGGCATTTCAGCTTGTTCACCTTGGAGGAGAGAAGGAATAGTGGGGTCATGATTGAAACTTTTAAATTCTTGATGGGGTGGTCAACAAATTGGGCACAGAGGGGCTGTTTAAGATGAGGAAGGGTAGGGACATGAGAGAACACAGGCTAAGACTGGAAGGGTGCAGGTTCAGGAAGGAGTTGAAGAGGCATTACTTCACTAAAAGGGTGGTGTCAAAATGGAATGCTCTCCCTGAGGAAGTGGTGGCCTGCAGGACGGTAGGGAGTTTCAAAAGGGCATAGGACAGGGCAAGGAGGGAGGGCTGGGTAAAGGACACTGAACAGTTCCAGAAAGTGAGCGGAGGGTTGGAGGGAGGGGCAGCTGCAGTATAGGGTGCTAGCTGTGCACACGAGTAGACTTGATAGATTGTGAGGCCTGTTTCTGTTGGCAAGTTTTGTATGTTCGTATTAACCATAGTATAATGCCGAGGGTAATCCAACAGCACCCTATCACTGACCATGTCAAACACTGATGAGAGAATGAGAAGAAACAGGATGGAGCTCTGAGCTTTATCTCTTGACATGAGAATCTTAAGCACCCTAATGAGAGTGAACTCCATGCTTCACCAAGGACTGAAACCTGACTGGATAGGCTCATAGATGCCATATTTTTATAGGTGTACCTCCAGCAGCACTGCCACAACCTTCTCAACTACTTTGCCCCAAAAAGGAAGGTTTGAGACTAGCCTGCAGTTTACGAGAAGATCACGGTTCAATGATGGTTTCTTTAGGAGGGGTCTCACCACTGCCCTTTTCAGTGTATTTTGGAAAACACACTTATATATGGACCACTTGGCAAATCCCATAATAACCAGACCCAGGGTCTCTTGGCAGCTCCCCTGCAGCCACATAGGACCCACGTTTAGCACAGAGAAAGTGGCTATCTTAGGAAACATGATATATTTTTATGTATTGTATTTTATTGATTGAGTGTTTTGTTTGTATTATGTTTGTTTGTTAATATTTTGTGTGTTTTTTAGTTTTAAACTTGTCTCAAATGAAAACGGGCAGTTTGCTCATTTGGATTTACAAGTATAAAAAAAAAAAAAAAGAAAGTAGGGCTCAACTGAAAGATGACCTGGAGTACCTCCTCTACCAAAACTTGCCTAAACTATTCCCATGAAGGCAGGTTGCCCACAATTATCCTTGAGACTACTGACCCATGACAGGTCACTTGGGGAGATTCAAACCCAAATAGAAGACACCTTTTCAAGAAATAACCAGATAAACTCCTCGCACTTTTCTGCTGTAAACATTTATTCAGACTGGAGACAGGATGGGCTTAATAACTTGTTTGCAGTGCAGAAGAGCTGAGCTGGACAGTTCTTTCCTACAGTGCAGTATGAATCCCCTTAAGCCATAGGCATGACCCAGAAAGATATATACTGAGAAAAAGTTGGGTTGGAAACCTTTTCAGAAGTTGCTTTTAACTATATCAATAAGTAGAAAAATCTACTTAAGCAAAACAAAATGAAACAAAACAAAAAGCTGTGACACGCACGGTATGTTGAAATACAAAGGGATTAAGTGCATTAAATTACACAATGAAGCAGTCGTTTTATTCTGTAACATGAAGAACACTATACAGTTAATTTGTCTGCAGTTAGGCCTGAAACTTATGCATTAGGACTGTTTTTTCCTTTTAAGAACAATATTGTTCACAGATGTCTGCCACACAAGGAAGCCAGTATGATGCCACATGCTGAGCCCTAACCCTTTTTTTGATAAATTATGCTTAAAACACTGACACCATCCCTGTTTTTTTTATTTACTTTTTTACCTAACTGCTTCCTCTAAAGATAAGAGCAGCACTGACCCACTTTCAGTGATTTGTCAGCTTAAACTCATGGGATCAAAAGAGACAGTTTAACAGTCTGGTTTATTTTTTTCTTATTATACTTTAACCTTTGGACTGTATTAACCTGCCTTATTTGTATTACTTGCAAGTGAGGAAGCAAATCTGTGAATTTGTATGTTAAAGGGACGGTGTTAACTCTTTTTACATAATACCATCTCTGTTGAAAACCCACAATTTATGATCGCTTACCTTCTCTAAAATTCATTGTTGTTGCATGTTGTTTTATCAGCTTTGTTTCTTAGTAGAACTGGTAAAAGGGTGTAATTATACCCAGCCTTGTGTTATGTCATAACCTTGATCTACTTTTACTACACATTTTCTAAATATTAGGGGCACCCCCAAACAGTACAGCCACTAATGATGCAATAGTCTGCTTTCCTCCCACTGCATCATGAGTGTTGAGAGTGTTCCCAAGACCAGGAAAGATGCAGTGGGAGTTGATTAAGAAATGAAAGCAAACACATTTTGTTGTAGTAACACCACTATGGTGGACAGTTGCATTTTCACTTTGAAAAATAAAAAAGGAATAGTAAGGAACCTACCAGCTACATCAGCAATCTCTACAGAATGAGGCCAATCATAAACTAAAGATGGTTTAAGGCCTAAGTGGGTTCACAGTGTCCTTTTAATGAAGCTTGATAAATTGTGCTGGCTCAATAATATTGTGGCCTGATTTTTACAAGTACTGTATGTATGTAAAGTAACGTATCATTGACATCTCCGGTATAATATATTTAGCAGTTTAAATGATTCTTATTACTGCAGTGAAAATGTTGTATTCTTTCTATTTTCTTGCTTGGCAAAGCTGTGCAATTCATAATCAAGTGGCTCAGATGGTATCTTGCTCAATATTGACCAGGAGATTGAAAGATCAAGGTGCTAGTCTCATTTGAGGAACTTGGGATGCTACGAAATATTATAAGTCTAATTAAATATCCATAAGACTAGTGAGGCTCCTAATTGGCTACTGGATTAGTCATTAATGTCTTTCAAATGATTGAGCCAGCTTCAGACTTACACTTTATAGCACACAATATCTCAAATGTAAGACATACTCATGCTGTACTGTTTGCACCACAAAATTAACAAGCATTTGTCAATGCTGAATGTTTGCTTGCTGGTATTAGCAATGGAAATGCAGGAGTCAGACAGATGCAGAATAGGAATGGCAGTGAAGTATTGAACTTCACACCAACCCCACCTCCAGCCTGCAGAGATGGGCAGGCATTGGGGTATGCCTTTGGGTCATCACCCATAACGCTCATGCCATTTCACCTCACCCTATCCTGCAGACACAGACAAGTGTTGAGGCGTGCCTAGGGGCTTTCAGCTTTACAGTCACCCCAGGACATATGCTGATATGGGTGCAGTATAGGAGAATGGGATGAACTCTGGGGCTGAAGAATCCAAGCCACACCTCAATGCCTGTCACTGGCTGCAGGGTGGGGGTGGAATGGCATGAGCATTACAGCTGGCAATCCAAAGACACATCCCTGACACCTGTCAGCCTGTACAGGTTGGGACATTATGGTTACAAACCCCTAACACCCTGGGCATTTATTGGTATTTACACTACAAATTTTCAACATGGGCATTTTGTGACCCCCACCTGATGATAGAATTTGGGACCTCTGCTCATGTGCAGTGGCACTGTGATTTTGCTAATCTGTCCTGAACATTGATTTCCCACAGTGACCGTGCCATTCTGCACTAGACGTGCAAACCACAGTTCAGGCAAGATTTGAAAAATGAAAGCTGTTCTGTTTATAAGGAGGTGTGAAAAAAATGCCAATGTTGAAAATCTGGAGTGAAATATTAAAAATTCTCAAAGTTATGAGTGTGCGTGGAAACTGTGCAATGCACACTCATAATATAGTCATTTTGTGGGCTTTTGTCAGCAAATTTTCAACATAGGCATACTGCGACCGCCACTCATGAACAGTGTCACTGTGATTTTGTGAATTTGTCCTGAACATTGATTTCCCACAGCGACCTCGCCATTGTGCACCGGATGTGCAAAAACACATTTTGGCCAGGATGTGACAAATGACAGCTGTTCTGTTCATAAGGAGGTGTGAAAAAAAGGCAATGCTGAAAATCTGGAGTGAAAATATTAAATATTCTTGAAGTTACAAGGGTGCATAGAAACTGCTCAACGTATGCTTGTAACTCAGTGATTTTTTTTGAAATTGTTTCACCAGATTTGCAGCATAGGCTTTTTGGGAGCCCACCTGATGAACAGTGACACTGCCATTTCATTAATCAGTCCTGGAAGGTGATTCCATGCAGTGACAGCGAAATCACCTTTTGGGACTGAATAACGAAATGACAGTGATTGAATTCATGAGGTGGGGGTCCCAAGAACCCCATGTTGAAAATTTGGAGCCAAAAGTCAAAAAATGGCCAAGATATCCACCTACATTGAAAACATTGAAACCTCCCCAATTACGTCATTATACAGCTTACCAGCATTTCTTCAGTTCATGGTCAGCTTTGAAGAGTGCAGACGTATTCCCGGTTCACCGAAGATCATTGCGCCGGGCTCTGGAGGTAAGTATGGGATGAAGGTGTGTGTGCAGAGGTCGGGTGCACAGAGGGTGGGTGTGGGTCATGGGTGGGGGCACCGGAGAGAATGAGGGACCATTTTTTTCTTTTACAGGGTAAAAAAAAAAGAAAGAAAAACATCACTGGAAGGTTTTTCCTTCCCAGGTTTGTTTTTGGCACACTGGGGTGGGCTCCCAGTGTGCCACCTGTGTTGTTTGAGGAAGGCAGCTGAAGCCTATGGGGATTGGGCCCCCCATTGGCACAGAAAATGTGTCTGTTTGGGGGCACATTATGCTGAGGGGGATTGGGCACCCCCTCGGCATACATAACTATTACAGGGGGGACATTAAGCCAATGGGAATTGGGCTCCCCCATTGGCAAAATGAACTGTGGAGGGGTACACCAACAGGGGGATTGGGCACCCCCATCAGCTTTTATGGGGAGTGTGAGTGGCAGACGGTAACAGCTGCCAATATATTTTTTGAAATGATACACCAGAAAAGGCACTGCCCTGTAATGATGGGTCTCTCCCTCATTTCAGTGGCTAATTACTTTCAAGTTGGTGGCATGCTTGCTGAACTAGTGTCAGCAGTGGCATGCCACTGCATTGGGAAATGAGGGCCAAGCATAAGAATGCAGTGGTGGTACTGGCCACCAGAGTGCCACACCTCCGAATCCCACTTCTCTCCTAAGCTGCCACATAATGTTTCTTGCATATGCACACAAGCCAACATAACAAGCATTTGTCAATGCTGAATGTTTGCTTGCTGGCATTGGCACTGGTAGTGTAGACGTTACAGAGCTGCTTAAAAGGAATGGCAGTGAAGTACTGAACTGAAGCCAACCCCACCACCCTGCAGAGACTGAGAGGCATTGGGGTGTGCCTTTGGGTCATCAGGCATAACGGCCATGCCATTTCACCACACCCTACCCTGCAGACACTGACAAGTGTCACGGTGTGCCTTGGGGTCTTTGACCCTTATTTGCACCCCATTCCATCAGGAAATATGGTGAGATGGGTGCGGTATAGGAGAATGGGGTGAACTTTGAGGCTGAAGAGTCCAAGGCACACCTCGATGCCTCTCACTGGCTGCAGGGTGTGGAATGGTATAAGCATTACAGGTGAGAATCCCAAGTCACAGCCCTGATGTCTGTCATTCTCTACAGGGTGGGGTATTATGGTTGGAAACCCTAATGCCTCAGGCATTCGTTGGTATTTCCACTCCAAATTTTCAACATGGTATTTTTGTGACCCCCACCTCATGAACAGTGGCAATATCAGTTTGTTAGCCAAAAGCTGCTTTTGCACAGCGACTACGGCATTTAGCATCACAGGTGCAAAAACATATTCCAAACAGGATGTGAAAAATTACAGCTGTGCTGTTCATGGGGAGGTGTAAAAAATGGCAAGATTGAAAATCTGCAGTGAAAATATTAAAAAAACTGGTGAAGTCACGAGCGTGCTTAGAAACTGTGCAATGCACACCTGTAATGTAATTAGTTTGGGGATTTTTTACAGCAGATTGTCAACACAGGCATTTTGGGATCTCTGATCATGAACAGTGTCACTGTGATTTTCTTAATCTGTCCCCAACAATGATTTCCCACAGTGACCAAGCACTTCTGCGCTGAAAGTGCGAAAACACTTTTCGGCCATGTTGTGAAAAATGACAGCTGTACTGTTCATAAGGAAGTGTGGAAAAATGCCACTGGTGAAAATCTGGACTGAAAATATTACAAATTCAAGAACTAACGAGGGTGCGTGGAAACTGAGCAATGCTCACTCGTAACACAGTCATTTTATGGACTTTTGTCACCAAATTTTCAACATAGCCATTTTAAGACCTCTGCTCATGAACAGTGTCACTGTGATTTTCTTAATCTGTCCCAAACATTGCTTTGGCACACCGACTGCACCATTGTGAGCTACTTTTGCAGAAACACATTTTGGGCAAGATGTGTAAAATGACAGCTGTACTGCTCATAAGGAGGTGTGGTAAAATGGCAATGTTGAAAATCCGGAGTGCAAATATAAAAAATTTGTGAACTTACAAGCATGCCTAGGAACTGCGCAATGCACGCTCATAAAACAGCCATTTTTAGTAATTGTTTCACCAAATTTTCAACATAGGCTTTTTGAGAGTCCACCTTATGGACACTGGCACTGTCATTTTGTTAATTGGTCCGAAAAGGTGATTACACGCAGTGAATGCAAAATCACCCTTCAGGCCCGACTAACACCATTACAGTTCTAGAATTCATAAGGAGGGGTCCCAAAAACCCCATGTTGAAAATTTGGTGCCAAAATTCAAAAAAATGCCTGAGATATGCATTAAAGTTGAAAAAAAAAACTATTTATTGCATTATACAGCTTACCGGCATTTCCTCAATTCATGGTTGGCTTTGAAGAGTGCAGACATGTTCCCAGTCCACCGAAGATAATCTCGCCAGCGTCCAGAGGTAAGTATGGGGTGGGGGTGTGGGGAGGTAGGATGCTCAGAGAGGTGGCAGGGGTGGGTAGGGAGACTGCCGAGGGAACTTTTTTTGTTTATAGTTTTTTTTTTTTAGGAAGACGCCGCGGGACATTTGCCACGCTGGGGTGGGCTCCCAGCATGGCAGCTGGAAGCTCTGTTTGGGGGCCTGGAGCCTATGAGGATTGGGCACCCGTTGGCTCCTGTAATTTTTGTCACCACTGTGGTGGGCTCCCAGCATAGCACCTGGAAAGTTTTTGGGGAGGCGATGGAGCTGATGAGAGTTGGGCACCCCATCAGCCATACAGTTGGTGCGTGGGGGGAGTGCATGAGCACGCAATGTGCATGCATGCATGTGGGGCGGGAGTGCTGCTCACTGAAGCGGAGCTCTTCTTTCAACTGTATGCCACTGCATTTTCAACAGCTGTCATAAACAGCTGCAGCGTTCATTGGAGAACTGTGGTCACACCTGCAAACACACTGACTGAATTGGAAGATGGGTGCCACACCTCCAAAAACTCGGATGATGGCACTATGTTTCTTGCACATGCGTGCAAGCAAACATAAAAATAGCAAAAGTCTGTTATTATTACAGTCTTATAATCACAATAACAATCTTGAAGAGGGGGGCAATTCTTTGGATTAATGATCAGCTGAAGGGAACTGACCTCCTCTGTGCCTCATCCACCTATCTCCACAACTGGTCCTTATTCCCTCAGAAATGACCAGCTTCTCAGTTATTATTGCTTAACCAACCCATTACTTCCAATAGCTTCATATGAAATCCAAACTATCCTTTGCTTACTTGACACAAAATGGTTGTGCAGGAGATAATGAGTTAACTAAATGGTAGTGCTGCATTCATAGGAGGTTACATACTATAATGTATAGTGGTGTCAACCGTCAGGTCACTTCTTCAGTAATGAACCATAAAGAATAGTCATGCAAATCACTGCACTAGCCTGAAATCTTGCAATATTCAAGGTAACCACTATAGCTCCCTGACTTAATTGTTTGTGGAAGCACATACACTATTTCTGTACAATGCCACCTGCTGACCTAACAACCCTATAGAGAACAATTTATATTTTTATTATTTGAAAACAGTGGCACCATGTCATGCCAAGCCTTACAACTTGTTTTGATTTAGACCATTGTGACACAAGTATCAAGATTGCTTTAGTCATGATGGAGAATGATGGGTTCCATGTGATTACAGTGAGTGCAAAACATTGACTGGCAAATAGTGAACACAAAACCATGAAGGACAAAACAGCAACTGTGTTTTTTTCAGGGTGCTATGTACCCCACATCCCCATTTGTCGGGGGCTTTACCCCCATACCCCCTTACTATAATTACCAAGTCCAGGGGGGAAGCACAACTCAAGGGGTGGGTGCCGAAGTCGCTGTTTTGTTCTTTGCCATTTTGTCCTCATTGTTTTTGTGAGTCTCCGTTTTGCACTTGCTATTGTTACGAGACACCACATGATGTGAGACACCTCTGCAGCAATGTTGGAGGGATTTTGCAGGGCCATAATGCTATTGTAGATAAGATGATTCATTGGTGATAAGTGCTTTGTGAAAGTTGAATTCCACAAGTGGAATTCTAGTAGCATTACATATTATTTGTTAATGAATTTTTGAGCAAATGTTGCCAATTAGTAATTTCTAAAGTATTCACAATACATTTTAACCTAGTAAACTACATTTATCCAGCTCAGTTATATTCCAGGACATATTTACTTTAGTCTGTACTGTATGCCTGCAAAAGCAGTGGAGCTTTAAACATCCAACTATGCTGAAAATTTTCACTCAATTAACAAATAATTAAATCATCAAATGTTAGACTCCTGTGACTTATAATTTACATAATCAATTACCTATCTATTGAGCAGTTTCTATGACTCTTCCAAGAAAGTACTGTAAGCATATACGTGTTCAATTATCTTGCTCCAAGGGCAGCTAAGTTGTAAGCATAGAAATATGTTCAGATGTTTTCACATGAATAATAAATTGCCAGATTTTGAACCCTTATAACTTCACTGCCCTCATTCATCTCTCATGAAACTTGGCATTCATTTAGGGTATCTTCCAAACAATAAATATATCAAAGTTCAGGTCTCTTGCTATAACCCTGACCAAGTAGTGACCAATTAAAGAATTTCAAAAAATTCCACAACATTTTATGGAATTTGGTAAATATTCAGCAAAATCAGAATTTACTAATTTTGCCCAGCCCTAAGTCCTTGCACTTAAGGCTTTCTACTACTTCCTTGAAATGTTGGACAGTGAAACCCCAATGGGGGCACTATAGTTCCCAACATGATTTTAATCTGTTTTCCAAATCATGTTTTTTGGAGGTAGCTGCATGAGATCGTTTTTAAGCCACATTTTACATGGTAGATTGGAAGTGGCATTTACCAATGTTAAGGCTCTGTCTATCACAGCCACATCCCACTATTACCATTTCAGGCCCTGTCCAAGTTCCCTTTCATCTCCCTTATCTTCCAGACCCTAAATGATAGCCCACTTAACCCTAACATTTTTTAAAGCTATTTGGCTGTTCTTAAAGCAATTTTTGTTAGAAAATATGTAATTTGGCATTCAAGGGAAGACTTATTAATTACTGATTTCTAATTGCTGGATTGTGTTTCAGTTGCTCAGCAGTGGCCAATTCTGCATTAATAATTATGACCATCTCAGTTATTCCAAGTTGCAAGACTGCAACTGTAGAAAGAATGTAAATGTGGTAATGTTAAGCTACAATGCGCTGGCAACAGGCTGGCAGTATAGCATAGAGGTTAGAGTAATGAGCTGTGAATGAGCTTGGTACATCCAGCAGACCAGACCTTGGTTTGATTCTCACAACCTCCACTTGCATACTATGTGACTCTAAGCAAGTCACTTAACCACCCAGTGTGCTCCCAGATCACTCCTGAAAACCGGCACTTGTGCCTAGTGGGCCTTACCCGGTTACCAAAGACTAAAATAAAATAAAAAAAACAATGTGAGCTTAATATTTATATGAACATATGAACATGCAAACATACAAAAACAGCCAGCAGAAAAAGGCCTATTGCTCTATGCAGTTTGCTTGAATTGCAGAGCCCCTTCTCAGCAACTATTAAGGGCTCTGGCTAGACCACTGGCACAGTGGCAAGGTGCCAATCTGCAGTGCTGACATCTTGGGTTCAGGGATGGACTCAGGAGTCAGAGGGCCAGCTGCAGGAAGAAGGATTGAGCATCCCAGGGACTGCGCTCCTTCTCTGGGGGGAGGGGGGAAGAGTGTCTGGCACTGTGTTGAACTCTGGTGGAGGCTGGGGTACCACCATGGTCAGCACCACACATCAGGGGGGCAGGGCAGACACTGGCATCATTGCACATCCCTGACTCCAGGAAAAAATTCCAGAAAAAACACTGCTGACTGTTTATGATGGACCCTGCCTCTGCAGCCAGTGGAGTTCTACTCCAATGACCACACCCTTGAGGCAAGCCAGGGCTTAGAGGACCATGTTTCCTGGGAGGGGAAACCTCCTGGTGGCTCTGTCCAGTGGGACAAGCCTGGGGATGGGGGGTCAGCGAGTGGAGCGGGGGACCAGAACCCCCAGCAGGAGGAAGAATGCCGGCAGGAAAAAAAAAAGGAAAAAAAAACAGCTATTAAGGGCTCTGTACCCTCAACCCATCAAATCTGACCCCCTTTGCACTTTTCTTAACCCCCATTGACCCTGAAACTTTCTTTCACCCTCTCCTACCCCCTCTTGAATCCATCCACTGTCCTCAGGGATGCAACCTCCTCTGGGAGTTTATTCCACCCCGTTAATACTCATTTTATGAAGAAGTGTCTCTTTGGACTTCCTTCTTGACCCTTCCTCCTGCTAGCTTATTTCAGTGACCTCTTGTGGTCTTATTCCCACTAAGACAAAAGAGGTCCTCTGTATTCAGACTCTTGATACCATTTAGGTGCTTCCTTTTAGGTACCTCCTCTCCTCAAGCAAGTACATGATGAGGTGATTTTGCCTTTCCTTATATGTCTTGCCCTACTGTCCCTGGACCATTTTCATCACCCACCTCTTGACTGCCTCAAGCAGGTTTATATCCTTTTTCACAAAGGGTCTCCGATATTGTACACCATACTCCAGGTGCACATACACCAGGGATTTGTTTGGTGGCAATGTGACCTCCTCCCATCTGCTCATGATCTACCTCACAATACAACCAAGCATTTTGTTTGCTTTGGTTGTAGCCATGTCTACCCTCCCACAGAGCTTGGTGTCATTCATAAAGAGGCATATCTTGACCTTTATGCCATCACAAATGTCACTTATAAACACGTTGAACAATACTGGGCCAAGCACTGAGCCCTGTGGAACCCCGCTAGTTTCTTCCCTTGAACTGGATAGCTCCCCCTCCCAGTGCAACCCTCTGGGCCCTTCCCAACAAACAATTTTCCACTCACCTAGTTAGTTTAGCTCTTGCCTCTAGGTCCTCCATCTTGATCATCTTCTAATGGGGTACCGAGTCGAAGGCCTTGCTGAAATCCAAGTACAGTATGCCAACTGCTTGGCCTTGTGTGCTGTTGTTGTTTTCCGGTCAAAGAAGAGGGATGCCTGGATATCATGGCAGTCACAGAAACATGGTACACAGAGAACCATGACTGGGATGTCAACATACCAGGGTACACAATCTACAGGAGGGACAGGGAGGGAAGAAGAGGAGGAGGAGCTCATTATGTAAGGGAAGGGATCAAAGCAACAGAACTAAATGGCAAACAGGGAGGAGAGGAGGCACTGTGGGTCACCCTGGAGACTAGAAATAGCTCCACAATCCGCCCATGGGTTGTATACAGACCCCCGTATCAGGGGGAGGAAATGGACAAGGAAATAATAGAAGGCATCCTTGGGATGGCAGAGAAAGGTGAGATATTGTTGATGGGGGACCTGAATATGCCAGATGTTAACTGGAGCACATTTGCTGCAGCCACATCCAAGAGCAGGGCCATTCTCGATGCCCTACAGGGGGCATGCCTCAGAGAGCTGGTTTTGGAACCCACTCAGGTGGGAGCAATCTTAGACCTGGTACTCTCAAATGGGGATGGAGAGAGGATCTCTGATCTTGAAGTGGGTAGCCATCAGGAAAACAAGCAACCACGAAACACTGTGGTTCATGATAAACTTAGCTGTAGAGTCAAGCCACACAAAAGTGAAGGTACTGGACTTCAGGAGGGCTGAGTTTGCCAAAATGGGAGAGTGCCTCAGAAAAGCATTAGCAGACAGGCAAGAAGGTGGGGTGGAGCAACAATGTGAAACATCAAAATTGTCAACACAGGGGCAACAAGCCTTTGTGTGAAGCAAATAAACAAATTAAAATGAAAGAAAAAACTCTGTGGTTCTCAAAAGAAGTGGAGGGGAAGGTAAGGGATAAAAATATAGCAATCAGGAAGTATAAGGAAACACAGAAGGAGCAGGACAGAGAACTGTACCAGTTAAAGCAGAAGGAAGCGGGGAAGGCAGTCAGAACAGCTAAGACACAAACTGAGGAAAAGATAGCCAACTCAGTTAAGAAGGGTGATAAAACCTTTTATAGGTACATTAGGGAGCAAAGAAAGATGAAGGCAGGGATACTGAGGCTGAATAAAGAGGAATGTGGTTGGGCAGAGAGTGACAGTGAAAAAGCAGGGATACTGAATGAATATTTCTGCTCAGTATTCACAGTGGAAAAGCAGGGCGTGAGACCTAATTCAATCAATAGAAGCACTCTGTATAGGGGGTTGATATTAGTCCTTTCACAGAAGAAAGAGTTCTGAAAGAACTCTTGAAACTGAAGGTGGATAATGCAATGGGGCCTGATGGGATTCACCCCAGAATTCTAAAAGAACTAAGGGAAGAACTAGTAACACCACTGACTACCCTTTTTAATAAATCATGGGAGGATGGTGTGGTACCTGAGGACTGGAGAAGGATGGATGTGATTCCCCTTCACAAAAGTGTTAGCAAGACAGAGGCAGGAAACTACAGACCTGTCAGTTTGACCTCAGTGGTAGGAAAAATGATGGAATCACTTCTGAAGGAAAGAATTGTTGAGTACCTAGTGGCCAGTGGGGCACAGGACCCAAGGCAGCATGGATTCACAGCAGGAAGGTCATGTCAAACAAATCTAATTGATTTCTTTGACTGGGTGACCAAAGTAGTAGACCAGGGAGGGGCTGTGGACATGGCCTACCTAGACTTTAGCAAGGCATTTGACACAGTCCCGCATAAAACGTTAATAAACAAATTAGCCAGCCTGGGAGTGGGTCCCAGGGTGGTAGCCTGGGTAAAATACTGGCTGGACAACAGGACACAGTGGGTAATAGTAAATGGAGTCCACAGTGAAGAAAGGAGGGTTACTAATGGGGTACTGCCGGGTTCAGTACTGGGGCCGGTCCTTTTTAATGTCTTTATGTGACATTGCTGAGGGACTGGAGGGGAAGGTATGTCTCTTTGCAGATGACACAAAGATCTGCAACAGGGTTGATATGCAAGGTGGGGTGGATAGAAGGAAAAGGAACTTGGCAAGGTTGGAGGAATGGTCAAATGTATGACAGCTTAGATTCAATGCAAAGAAGTGCAAAGTAATGCACCTGGGAATCAAAAACCCAGGGCAAGAGCACACAATGGGGGGTGAGATACTGACAACAACAAAAATGGAAAGGGACCTGGGGGTTGTCATATCAGATGACCTAAAGGTGGGCCAGCAATGTGAGAAGGCAGTAAGGGAAGGCTGGGGGGATACTGGGATGCATAGGGAGAGGCATCACCAGTAGAAAACAGGAAGTTGTTGGCCCTCTGTACAGACAGTTGGTAAGACCACATCTGGAGTATTGTCTACAATTCTGGAGACACCATCTCCGCAAAAACATAGACAGGATGGAGGCTGTCCAGAGGAGGGCAACCAAAGTGATGTAGGGTCTGCACCAGAAGATATGTGAAGAAAGACTAAAGGAGCTTAAGATGTATAGCCTCGAGGAAAGGAGGGAAAGAGGGGACATGATAGAAATGTTCAAATACCTCAAGGAAATCAACAAAGTCCAAGAGGGTAGCATCTTTCAAAAAAAGAGGTGTGCAAGAACAAGGGGGCACAATTTGAAGATAGAGGGGGAAGGCTCAGGGGTAGTGTGAGGAAGTATTTCTTCACAGAGAGGGTTGTAGATGCATGGTACAGCCTTCCTGAGGAGGTCATAGAGTCAAAAACAGTGGGGGAATTCAAGAATGCATTGAACAGACGTAAGGCAATTCTAGTGGGGGGTAGGAGGAAGTAGGCTGTTGGTTAACTAGGATCTGCAGCTTATCCATTAGGTAGGGGAATGGGCAGACTAGGTGGGTCAAGCGGTCCTTATCTGCCATCAAATTCAATGTTTCTATGTTTCTAAGTCGATTGGGTTAGTTTGGCAGGATCTTCCTGCCATTACCCAATGCTGCCCCTCTTCAGGGAGACCATTTACCTCCAGAAACCTGTAACCTTTCCGTAAGGATTGTCTCATTAGGCTTAACAACAGTTGAGGTCAGGCTGATCAGATTGTAGTTGCCTGGAACATCTCTGGGCCCACTTCTGTGGAGTGGTGCCATGTGTGCTGTTTTCCACTCCTGTGGTACCAGTCCCATAGCCAGGGAGCAGATGAACAGATTCACGATTAGATGTGTGCCTGCACAGACAACATTCTCCATGTTTCAGACCTGGGACTCATCAACTTTGAGGGCCATGAGCCCTCTTTTCACTCTTTCCTTGAGGATCCTGTCATCTGCTCCATCCCCTCCTCCTCCCCCCCATCTCCCTTATTGCACCAGGCCATTTTTTTTCTTTTGTAAATACAGAGTAGAAGGATTCATTCACTACTTCTGCCTTTTCTGTACTACTTTACACCCATTCCACTGCCCCTTTTTGTTTCACTCTCCCATCCTTATTGTACTTTTTTTCCCTGATTTACTGGAAAAAGGTGTTCGCTCCTTTCTGGATCCCCTCTGCTATCTGCAACTCCATTCTGTCCTTGGCTAGCCTGACTACCCTATCTGCCTCCTTAGCCTTCAGTAAGTATTCCTCCATATCTTCTTCCCATAGTGCCTTCCTGAACATTTTGTAATGGGCCCTCTTCTAACTGCTTGGGCCACTTACCTACCAAAGCTACTTGTTTTCTTGATTTTGGAGCTTTTTCACTTCTGTTTGATACACTCTTTTGTGGCAGCTGCTATCCCGTTTTTGATGACAGACCACTCTTGATCCACTTCCATAGCCTCTAGGAGGCTAGCTAAGTGACATTTTAACACCTTCTATATCATCCTGAAACCTGCCTTTCTGAAGTCTATTATCTTTATCCAAGTATTTGCAGTTTCCCCACCTTTGACCAATCTGAATCATACTGTTTGGTGGCCACTCCTTCCCAGGGTCTCCACCACCTTAATGTCCCGAACATGCTTTTCATTTGTTAGTACCAGATCCAGAATGGTCCCCCTCTTTGTGGGCTCACTTATACCCTGAACAAAGATCCCACTCTGGACTGCCTTCAGGACCAACTAGCTCCTGGCACGCACCATGGTTAGGACTCTCCTGTTCACCTCGGTCAGACTGAAATCCCCCACTAGCACTACCTCACCCTTTTTCACAGCCATCTGAATTATGGTACCAAACTCCCTGTCCCTTTCCTGTTCTTGGTTAGGTGATCTCAATACAACCCATAGCCTCACTTTCCTTGCCTTTGCTGTTTGGAGTTGCACCCATTATGCCTCTACCATCCCATCCTCTGTGTGCCCCCTTGAACTAGTAATGCCCTTCCATATGAAAATCACT
Source organism: Neoceratodus forsteri (assembly GCA_016271365.2). NCBI lineage: Eukaryota > Metazoa > Chordata > Ceratodontiformes > Ceratodontidae > Neoceratodus > Neoceratodus forsteri. Next base: position 116,578,928 of record CM028136.1, on the reverse strand, counting down.
ACACCCCCCTTAACTCTGTCCCTTCTGTATAACCTACACCCTGGAATGCAGAGATTGCGGTTGTAGTTTGGAATAGCCCAAGTCTCAGTGACTGCCACTATATTCACTTTCCCTTCTGCCATCAATGCTTGCAGGTCAACTATTTTGTTCCTTAGACTACTAGCATTTGAGGATACCACCCTCCATCATAATTCTGTGCTTTTCTTCTTCTCTGCCTGGCTTCTTTTCTGTCATCCTCCTCCTGGTCTGTTCTCCTCCCATGCCTCTCTCACCCCCTGGCACCCCTGGGTCCTCCTGCTGACCTCTCCCTTTTATTTATTTATTGTTGAAAAGGTGCAAGATAGAGAGTATTCATTGGTGGTAATATGGAGTAACTTCACAAAATGCATACAGTGGTGGTGCGCAGGCAGACAAAAACATTATCACAAGTATAAGTGAGATAAGACTAAAAACAAACAAGCATTTGTCAATGCCGAACGTTCGCTTGCAGGTATTTGCAGTGGTGTATGGCATGTATGGTGCTTTACCCTAATGCCCTGTGCGATTGCTGGTATTTGCACAATAAATTGTCAGCATGATCTTTTTGTTACCCCCATTGTGCGCTACATAGGCGGAAACACGTTTTGGGCAGGATGTGAAAAATGACAGCTGTACTGCTCAAAAGGAAGTGTGGTAAAATGCCAATGTTGAAAATCTAGAGTGGAAATATTGAAAATTCGCAAGAACCCTCTGACGTGCTGTGGTAACCGCAACGCACACTCGTAAAACAGTCATTTTTAGAATTTTTTCACCAAATTTTCAACATTGCCATTTTAAAACCTCTGCTAATGAACAGTGTCACTGTAATTTTCTTACTGTGTCCCATACATTGATTTCACACGACCGCTAAGCCATTGTGCACTACATGGGGAAAGACGTTTTGGGCAGGATGTGAAAATGACAGCTCTACTGCTCATAAGGAGGTGTGGTAAAATGGCAATGTTGAAAATCTGGTGTGAAATATTGAAATTGCAAACTTACGAACGTGCATAGAATTGCACAACGACGCCATAAAACAGTTATTTGTAGGAATTTTTGTCAAATTTTCAACATAGCCATTTTAAGATCTCTGCTTATGAACAGTGACACTGTGATTTTCTTAATGTGTCCCATACACTGAGTTTGCACACCGACTGTGCCATTGTATGCGCTACATGGGCGGAAACACGTTTTGGGCAGGATGTGAAAATGACAGCGTACTGCTCATAAGGAGGTGTGTAAAATGGCAATGTTGAAAATCTGGAGTGCAAATATTGAAAATTCACAAGCGTCTGGCGTCGCGTGAGGAACTCGCAACACACCTCGTAAAACAGTCATTTTAGGAATTTTTCACCAAATTTTCAACATAGCCATTTAAGACCTCTGCTCATGAACAGTGTCACTGTGATTTTCTTAATGTGTTCCATACATTGATTTCGCACACCGACTGCACCATTGTGCGCTACATGGCGGAAAGACGTTTTGGGTGAGATGTGAAAAATGACAGCTGTACAGCTCATAAGAAGGTGTGATAAAATGGCAATGTTGAAAATCTGGGTGAAAATATTGAAAATTCAGAAGTTACGAGCCTCGTGAGAACTACTAGCATGCCTTCGTACAACAGTCATTTTTGGAATTTTTGCACCAAATGTTCAACATGGGGTTTTTGGGACCCCTTCTCATGAAAGATGTCACTGTCATGGTGTTATTCGAGGCAGAAGGGTGATTTTGCGCAGTGACTGCGCAGTGCCTGTGAAATCACCCTTCGGGCCTGAATAACGCCATGACAATGACATCGATACTTCATGTTAGTGATGCAAAATCAAAAATTCAAACTGAATATGCAATAAAGTTGAAACCCCTATGTAGCCCATTATACAGCTTACCGGCATTTCCTCAGTTCGCGGTCGGCTTTGAAGAGTGCAGATGTGTTCCCAGTCCACGAAGATCATTGCGCTGGAGTCAGAGGTAAGTATGAGGTGGGGGTGGGAGGCTGGGTGCACAGTGGGTGGAGTGCGGGTTGTGGGAGGGGTTGGGAGGCGGCCGTGGGACCGTTTTGTTTTACAGGAAAAAAAGACAATGTGGGACGTTTGCCATGCTGGGGTGGGCTCCCAGCATGGCAGAAGATAATGGGGGCCGAGGAGCAGACGGGGTGGGCACCCATGTCGGCAAACTACGGGGCGAGAGCCGACGGGGATTGGGCACCCCAGTCGGCAAAACAAACCATCGGGTTTGCCACGCTGGGGTGGGCTCCCAGCGTGGCAGCAGGATGGCTTGGGGGCCGTGGAGCCGGCGGGATTGGGCACGGTCAGCAAAACAAACAATGTTTGCCATGCTGGGGTGGGCTCCCAGCGTGGCAGGAAAGCTTTGGGGGGGCAGCGTGACACGCACGGGGGGGAGCGCGTGGCTGAGGGGATGGCGGCGGCGCTCAGTATGGCAGCGGTGTTTTCCTTTGAAGCAGAGGAACACCGCTGTCATACTGAGCTCTTGCACCCATTGGTGCAGGACCGCCACGCCTGCTCAAGGGAGCAGTGCATTGGATGGGAGAGGCACACCTCCAAGTGTGCTACTCTCCCAAAATGTTCCTTGCACATGCACGCAAGCGAACGTAAAAATTAGAATAGCCCATAGCTCACAACTCATGAGAGTAAAAATAATTAACAAGCCAAAAGCAGGAGGCAGCAGCAAGAGATTTTAGCTGACATTTGAAGGACAAATAGGAGACATGGAGTGTGTGAGAGATTGCTCCAGATGCAAGGAAGATGGGAGAAGAAAGCAGATTGTCCAGCAGAAGAGTGGGAGTATGGACTGGAAAAGGTACATGAATTATTGGTAGGGCACCAGGACAGTATTCCAGAGGCTTGGATATAATTAGACCAGGAATTTGAAAACACTCACAAGCGTAAGGTTCCAGTGCACTCTTATGGGGTATAGCTGGTCTTCCACAAGACCAAGGGAAAAACAGTAAGTGTGTGCACTCAAAGAAGGTAGAGCCAAATAAATCTCAAGCACAATGTCCATAAGGTTGCTGAAAGGTGGTTTATTTCAAAGAAACCTTGCAAAGTAAATCACAACCATAAGTCTGCATGGTGCACAGTTCATTCACCTGCACCACAAGAGGTGCCCTGGTACTTTGACCAACAGGTTTTTTGTCATGAGTGGTGTTTTTGCATGGGATTAATTCACAGTTACTGTTGATCAATTTATTTATTTCTAATTATAGTTTATTTTGATTGTGTACCATTAAATAATACCGCGCCAGTAAGTAGTAGTCACTGTCTCAGTTATTCCTAGTTGCAGGTCTAGAGAAAGAAAGTGACTCAGGGAACAGCAGACTGTCCTGTAAGCCTAATAGCTTAGTGGAAGAGCACCAGCATAGTGATGGTATTTTGGAGACCTCAGGCCCGGTTTTCAAAAACGAAACTATGAGGCAAGGTGCCTGCACCAAACGGGGATGATTCAAGTGGCACCTTGTTTCATAGTTTGCAATTATCCCAATTCTCAAATGCCATTTGCAGCGACATTGGGATGCCATGTAGCAAAGCTCCCTTGCATCATCCTAGTGGCAAAAGTGACCATGCCCCAGGTTGCAAGGGGGCTTGCACCATGGTGGGCTGCACAATCTCCTTTTTTTGTATTCTGTATGCTCCACCATGGACGCAGCAAGGGGCTTGACTTAGACCACCCATGATGTGGTCTACGTGCCATATGCCAATGTGATTAATTGGTGGACTCTGAAAATGGGGTCTGTGTGCAAAAAGGGCATGAGGCTGTCATAGGCAGTGTTTGGAAGATGGTGGGCATGCAAGGGGATGATATGGCACATGTCTGGACTGACAGTTATATACAGTTATATAACTATTAATTTTTTTTATTTTTATTTTATTTATTGAATAAAATCGGAATTACAATCCTTTGAGTCACAGACTCTTTTGCAAAGGATCCACGTCAGTTACAGGAGGTAAACAAATACAGAAGGAACATACAAAACAAGCAGTATTCACATAACAGTACTGGAAACGCAGTCCAGGCATTAACTTAGATTAACTGGTGACAGTAGTAGGCAGAATTCTGAATATCACTTGACAGAAAACGTGAAGGAATGCTGATTCGTGGGATCAAGAGAGACCCTGTGTCAGTAGCTGGAGGGTTTGGGAGAACAAGAGTTGGGCAGTGTTAGCCACAATCACATAAAGCAGATTCAAGAAGTTGAGCTTTGAGGCCTGCTTTGAAAAGGGAGATGCTATGGGTCAGAGAGAGAGCGGGGGTGGTAACGTATTGAGCCAAGGTGGGGCACAGTAGTAGAAGTATCTTTGCCCAAGGGATGTTAGGAGTTTACTGAGAGCCTTGTATTGCGCTTGATGGGGGCAGCACTGATAATGGGGAGAAGGCCAACTGGGGCTTGCTGGAGATGTATCTTTTTTTGCGAGGATACAGGTGTGGTACTTTAGTCTTTGTTGGAAGTTATGCCAACCAGCCAAGGCATAGAGCTCACAGGTATGAGTTAGTCTGTCGCTGCCTGTGACTAGGCGGCAGGCTTTATTCATGGCAGTGTTAATGTTACATTGTGTGGTGGGTTCTGCTGAGCCATAGATCACTATCCCGTAGTCAATTAGGGAGAGGTTTGAGGAGGAGACTGCAAGATGCATGGCCTGTGAGGGTAAGCAGTGTTTCAGTCTGTAGAGGATACCCACTCTAGCACTGACAGGGGAAGAGAGGAGTGGAATGTGACTATGGTAGGAGAGGGAGGTGTCTAATGTGATACCCAGGTATTTAAAACTTGTAATATGTTCAAGTGGGGCACCTTATGTGTTTTTGATTAGGAGTGCCGACTGACTGTGAGGGCTTTGACAGTGCGCAAAGATCATGGACTTAGTTTTGTAATAGTTAATGATCAGGCGGTGTTCAGTGAACCAGGTCTCAAGCTCCCAGAAGAAACCTTGTAGGGTTAGTTGGAGGGTACTCGGTTGTGGGTGTTTCCAGAACAGGACCGCATCATCAGCATAGAGTAGTAGATGACTGCTGCATGCCTTGGGGAGAAAGTTTAAAAAGAGGGTGAAAAGAAGCGGGCCAAGTATAGACTCCTGAGGGACCCCAGAGCAAACTGTTTTGGAGGAGGAGATGGTGGTATTTATCCTGACTTGTTGAGACCAACCTGAGAGGTAATCCTTGAACCAGGCAGTTGCCTCTGGGACTACATTTAGCAATGGAAGGACACAAAGCAGTAGCTCATGACTGACCGTGTCAAATGCCTTGGTCAGGTCCACATAGATCGCACCTGCGATTGAGCCTTGGTCAAGGGCCTCGTGGATGAATGAGGTGAGCTCCATGAGTGCTGTGACAGTACTGTGGCCAGTCTGGAAACCATGCTGTTCCTGGCAGAGAAGGTTGTGTTTAGTTAGGTGTTCTGTTATCTGGTCTGATACTATTTTTTCCAGTGCTTTGGAGTGAGGTGGAAGTATTGAAATCGGTCTATAGTTGCCTGTGCTTGTGGGATCGCCGCTCTTCAGAATGGGAGTGATTATGGCTCTCTTCCAGGTTGAGGGGAACTGACCAAGGCAAAGAGAGAGGTTGAGAATTTTAGTAAGGTGGGGTAATGTGACATCCAGGGTCAGCTGGATGAGTTTAAGATCTAGGGAATCATTGCTGTAACGGGTATTGGCGATAGCATGGGCAATGCAGTGTTTTGCCTCGTGGCAGGAGATGACTCTCAGCCTGAAAGGTATAGAATTGACACTACACGGGGTGTCAGGGGGAGGGTGGGGGGATAGGGTTGAAGAAATTAGGAGGGAGGACATGGGAGAGATCCGAGAAAGTGGAGTTAAGGGCTTCTGCTATAGTGGAAGGATCCTGGATGACAGCCCCATTAATAGAGAGTTGGGTAGGGGTGGGGGAGCAGGATTTCCCACTGAGTTCTTTTATATTGTTCCAGAATTTTTTTCCGTCTCCCCAGGAGGAGGTTTGGGTTTGTTGGTAGTACATAGCTTTCGCCTGCTGTAAGGCCCATGTACATTTGTTGCGAGCCTCCCGGTATAGCTGCCTATCCTGCATGCGTTGGGAGTCAAGAGCCTTATACCATAGGTTGTCCCTTTGTTGGAGCAGGTTTAGTAGTGAGGGTGTGATCCAGAGGGTGGTCCTGGTTTTTACTACTTGCTTGACGAGGGGAGCGTAAATGTCACAGGCCTTGTTGAAAGTGGTTATTAAGTGCGTGAGTGCTTGGTCTACTGACTGCGTGGTGTAAATGGGTAGCCAGTTGCTGGTGGTTAGATGGGCTTTGAGGTTCTCAAGACCTCCTCTTTTTAGCCGTCTCTGCAAGGAGATTTTAGGGGGGGCAACAGGCAATTTACCAGACCACCAGCAGATCACCGGGGAGTGGTCACTGATGGTGTCAGGGAGCACCGTGGCATGGGAAAGGTTCCGTGGCCTGTTGGTGAAGATGAGGTCTAAAAGGGTGGAGGTCCCAGATCTATTGTTCTGTCTGGTAGGAGAGGTGATGAGTTGGGCAAGATCGTATGCCATGGCAGTGTCTTTGAAACTGGATGAGGCTGGGGATAGCCAGCTGACATTGAAGTCACCCATTATGATGGATTCACTAGTATTAGGTAGGAGGGAGATACTGTGGAGGATAGAATCAAATGCGGGTTTTTGGTTTCTCGGGGGGATATAGGCCGAAGTGATGTGAAGCGTTTTGGTACCCAGACTGAGTTTGACTGTAAGTGTCTGGGCGCCATGTTGCGGTGTGGGGGTTTGAACTTCAGTGGCTTGGAGTGAGGATTTTACATATATTGCACAGCCACCGCCTCTCTTGCTGATCCTATCAGCCCGGAAGATGGAATAATTACTGAGGGAGACAGCGTCATTGGGTATTCTGTCAGATAGCCAGGTTTCGGAGAGGGCTAGGATGTTCGGTGCATGCTGGGCAACCCAGCCTTGGAGAGGCGTGTGTTTTTTTGGTAGACTGCATATATTAAGAGTGGCTAGCAGTAGGCTCCCCCTTGGGTTGTTTGGTGAGGCCATTGCACTGGGTGGTCCAGGGTTAGGGTGGACATTGCCAGATAATAAGAGAAGTAGAAGGGTGTGCCACAGGAGGGCCAGTCTGCAGAGTTTGGATGAGTGACGTTGGGATTGGTAGGGTGTAGGGCTTTTAGTATTGGTGGTGGGGACTGGGAGACTGGGAATGATGCTAGCTAGAAAGGTTGGGGAAGTGAGGGGGATGGGTTTGGGGCTTACCAGGGTGGTGTGGGTTTGTGGTCTGGAGGGAGGAGGAGGGCTGAGGTACAATGCATACCTTGTGGGGGTGTGAGGGTTAACATGAGAATGTGTGAGTATAGGTCAGCAGAATCATTTTGGCTTATGCGGGAGATGTTGGAGGGACAGTGTCTGAAGTCATCATTGATAAAAAAATGATTAGTGGAGAGGTTGTCATAGTGTGGTTTGGGTGCCTGGGGGGTTGTTGAGCTAGTTGTAAGAACCTGGAAATCAGGAGGGTTGCAAATAGTGGGGACAACATTGTATAAGTGGATAGAGAGAAGTATGTAGCAGCGGCCACTAGTGTTAAGTTTGTATAACCTGCAGCTGGAAAAGTGGGCTGATAGGTTATTTCTGCAGGTCAGCTGACCAACCCTGGTTATAAATTCGAGAGCCGACCAATGGTGGTGGTGGAGGCGGTGGGGAGCCGAACGTGCAGTGTTCAGCGGGGCAGAGCACTTACAGTATAAATTAAAGAAATCAGTGGCTGGCTACTTGGGGTTTTACAGGCTGCAGCGAGTATTGGCTTACAATATAATTTACTGGCAGCATAAATTAATTCAAAGCATGCTGTTTTTTTTCCCTCAGTGACTTAGCAGTCTGGCGCCAGGGGGAGAGGAGAAAAAAGGAGCCAAGTTTAAAAACTTGAATGTGGTCCTGTTCGCGTACCTTTCTTCTGGGTGGCCAGGGAGCTCCGAGTCATGGAACAGCAGCGCGGAATCGGGGAGGGCTCCTCACAATGTTGCCCTCGCAACCCTGGGGAAAAAGAAAGAAATGGGGATGTGGCGGGGGAAGACAGAAGTGAGCACAGGGAAAATAATAGACTTGAGCAGAGGGGAAGGGGTTGCAAGGAGAGGGGGTAGGCAGAAATCAAACAGACTGAGTGGGCTATCCGAAACAAAACAATATACACACAAGGAATAAGGGAAAACCTTGAAGACAATAAAATTTAAATTCAGCACAAACACCTGAGGCAAAAACAAGCTCCTGCTAGAAGCCACTCCAGAACGCTACAGCCAGACTTACAGTATAAATTAAAGAAATCACTGGCTGGCTACTTGGGGTTTTACAGGCTGCAGCGAGTATTGGCTTACAATATAATTTACTGGCAGCATAAATTAATTCAAAGCGTGCTGTTTTTTTCCCTCAGTGACTTAGCAGTCTGGCACCAGGGGGAGAGGAGAAAAAAGGCGCCAAGTTTAAAAACTTGAATGTGGTCCTGTTTGCGTACCTTTCTTCTGGGTGGCCAGGGAGCTCCGAGTCATGGAACAGCAGCGCGGAATCGGGGAGGGCTCCTCACAATGTTGCCCTCGCGACCCTGGGGAAAAAGAAAGAAATGGGGATGTGGCGGGGGAAGACAGAGGTGAGCACAGGGAAAATAATAGACTTGAGCAGAGGGGAAGGGGTTGCAAGGAGAGTGGGTAGGCAGAAATCAAACAGACTGAGTGGGCTATCCGAAACAAAACAATATACACACAAGGAATAAGGGAAAACCTTGAAGACAATAAAATTTAAATTCAGCACAAACACCTGAGGCAAAAACAAGCTCCTGCTAGAAGCCACTCCAGAACGCTGCAGCCAGACTTACAGTATAAATTAAAGAAATCACTGGCTGGCTACTTGGGGTTTTACAGGCTGCAGCGAGTATTGGCTTACAATATAATTTACTGGCAGCATAAATTAATTCAAAGCGTGCTGTTTTTTTTCCCTCAGTGACTTAGCAGTCCAGCACCAGGGGGGAGGGAGAAAAAAGGTGGCAAGTTTAAAAGCTTGAATGCGGTCCTGTTAGTGTACCTTAAGCTATTGGCATGGTACTGTGGGAAAGTGGGAGTTCCAGGGAGGGCACTGTTTGCCCTTGACCCCCTTAGGTATCATCCATAAGCTTAATAGTTATATAATTACACCCCCACAGGTACCACATCACTCCCTTGAATGCCCACCATCTCCCCAACCCCACCATGGCACCTCCCTGTGCCTCTTCATCATCCAGACCCCTCCTGGCCAACATGTTTTACCCCCCGCCCACCATCCTGGCCCCTTTAGTGTTGTGCCAGGCAGGGGGAACTGGATCCCTGCAGCAACTCCTGTAGGTGCTCTGATTGTTTGGTGCTAGCATGCTGGTGTGGCAACTCCCAGATTTTTGGTGCAGGGACCTCTGTTTTTACAGAATTTGGCACAGGGTCTCTGACACACCCCGAGTTCACCACATCCCTAGATCACTGCAAATTCCTGCAATATAAGGGCTCTTTAAAAATAGAGCCCCTCATTTCAGTTCAGGATTAGATCACATTATTTATTTCTCACTTAAATGTAGTTTTCTGACTGTATTTGATGTACTGCTAATTATGGTTATGACTTTTTGTTTGAATATCTGTTCACTTTTGTACACTATTTGTTAGGGATTTATAGTTCTTAAGCTTGTAAGATTAGTGCTTGTTATGTATGATGTCATGTATGAAAATTGGCCCCATCAGAAATACTGTTGTGGACATTCTATGTTTTTCTGCATGTTCAAAAAAAGTAATTATGCATATTCTGAATCAATTTAGGGCCTGGTCCTTCTCCAGTTGTCTCCTGCTACACTGTAACGCATCACTAATGAATGAAAAACTAAAGTAAAAGACAAGGCATTGACAACACTTTAAAAAAAAATAATGTTCACTCATTCAAAACCATATGCTATAAAAAAAAAGTATGACGACCACACACAATTCACCACATGTTTCTGTCTCGGGATCAGAAAAAGCAGCACGGACTTCTCGAGTTTCACTGTCAAGACCCATAAGCTGGTATCTCGACTAGGAATAGGGGAACCGGCTCTGCTGTACTTCCAAACATCCCAAGACCAGGCCGACTTAGCATGGTTCAGAAGTGCAATCAGGTCCAGAAATAACATTCTCACACCCAGTACTGCATGCAACTCATGAAACAAGTAAAGGGCATGGTGCAGAAATAAAAAATCAAATTTTTTTCTGATCTGTAACGAATACTCCAGAGTCCCTGGACTGTCACATGACCAACAAAGGCTAACAAGTGTGATACTGGGGCACTGAAGGGAGCCAACCAATGAGGGTCTTTGTTCTGGGATTGACTCATGTTCTTGGCAATCTCATGTGTTAGCCAGCACAGGACATCCCGTAGGAAACAGTGTATCGAGCTCATCTGGGGCTTTGCATTGAAGGGAGACAGGTGTGTGTGTGTATATGTGTGTGTGTGTGTGTGTGTGTGTGTGTGTGTGTGTGTGTACACAGAGAGATAATAAAAACACTGAAAATGAAACAATGTTTTTCATTTTCTTTCCTTAATCAGAAAGAGAGAGGGAGAGTAGATAGACAAACAAATTCAACAGCGGTCAACAGCAAAGTACAGACATTTCAGCAGACAACAGCAGAGTGCAGACATTGCACCAGAGTACAAGAGAAACAAGCAAAATGTTTTGTTAGAAAGAAAAAGAGAGAGAGAGAGACCAATGAGTTCAATAGCAGACAACAGCAAGAGTGCAGACAACAGCAGAGAGAAGACATTTTCTTTCCTTAGTCAGAAAGAGAGAGGGACAGTAGACAGACAAGTAGTTAAGTTGGACCCTCCAAAAGTGGATTCAGAATCAGAGTCTGTTATGGAAATGGAACATGTGGCCAACACCAGCAGTGTGGCTGAAATTGGTACACATAATAAAAATATTTCCTGAAAATAAACTCAGAAAAAAAGGGAAATTCACTGCTGAAGATATAATTTATACAATTGATAACAATGAGGCAACACAACCAGAAAAAGATGAAGCAACACAACCAGAAAAAGATGAAGCAACACAACCAGAAAAAAAAAGAATGTTGGTGAAGCCTCTGATCAGAAAAATCAGATAAAAGTACTGTAAAACACAAAAACAAGTAACTGAAACAGTTAGAACTAGAAAGTCAATGATTAAGGAAAAAGCTCTATCTAGTACTACTAGACATAATGGCACTCCACAATATACCACTCATGCATATCATGCTTCTTCATCAGAAAGCAGTGCCTCTGATGAAGAAGAGGTTGTAAATGTATAAGAACAAGATGATGATGTATCACAGTTACGCTCTTCCAAAGGTGATGAATCAGAATGTGATACCAATGAGGTAGAGAATGTCACTGGGTTCCTCCACTCAAAAAGAAAAAACACAAATAGCATACACCACCACTGGCCATAGCCAGTGGTAGGAAAAACAAAATCAATAATCATGGTAGCTCTTCTGGGGACAGCCACAGTGTGCATGAATCAGGGTCAGAAACAACTGCCACCACAATTGCTGGTCTTCCACCTCAAAAATTAATGTTTTGCTGTCTGCACCTTTTGTTATTGGGAAGTTAGCAGGGGGAAAGTGAAGGGCTAGTCCAGGACAACATCACTAAAAAGGCATTTGCAAAAAGTATATACAACCATTGGGCTGGGCGGCAGACCTGAGCAAGGGACAAATATCTGTGATGAAAATAATCCTACAGACAACAGTGATGATGAAGAGACTGGGAAACAGAGCAGAAAAAAATATATTCAACTTCACTGGCAAAAGTATTTGGACAAGCTACAGCTTTGCCACTGCAATCCGGGGAGTTTGCCCCCTGCATGAACTAAACAGCAGACCCTTACTACAATACTTGAACAAAAAAATTGACTACAGTAGATCACATTAAGTCACATTAAACATTAATCAGTTAATAGCTGAATTTATTGCCAAGGACCTGCAATAATCTTCTGTGGTGGAGAATGATGGTTTTAGAGTCCTTTTAAAATATTTTGCTCCACGTTACAGCATACCAAACTATAAATGTTTTGTGACTGTAGCTGTTTCTAAAATGTATGAATGTATGCAAAGTAAAATCAAATTAGTTCTTCAAGAGAGTGAATGTGGTTCTGTACACCTGACCTCAGACATGTGGAGGAATTCTCAAACCATTGATAATATTTGCATCACAACACATCAGGTGTCACAATCATCTTCAAACACCACCACAAGCAGCAGTTTATGGGAAGGAAGACAAAGAATGACAGCTTTTTGCATTAGCATGTTTGGCAAGCATCACACTGCTGACAATATTTTGGAAGAGTTGCATAACAACATTTCTGAGTGGTTAGCGCCCCAGGACTCAATACTGAATTTGTGGTTTCAGACATTGTTGACATTATTGTTCGTACATTGAAATGTGCTAGTTTTAGTCACGTTTTATGCTTTGCACACTGGTTAAATCTGTTAGTATGAGCTTTCCTTTTCACTGAGAACAGTATAGTAACACTAATGGGAGCTGCAAAGAAAATACTTGGCCATTTTAGTCACTTATTAAAATCACATGGTATCTTGGCTGACCTCTAAAAACAAAATGGCTTGCCAATACAACAACTAAAACTAGATGTTCCAACACAATGGAACTCAATGTTTTACACATGTGAGAGACTTCTCACACAAAAGAAGGAAGTCCATCAATATACCATGGAGCACAATGTAGCAGATGGTGTTGTGCTGAATTCATTCCAATGGAGCCTCATGGAGCATTGCTCTTGACTCCCTTTGAGGAAGCAAGATGACAGATTAGCAGAGAGAATGCTACTCTAAACTAGGTTATTCCCATCATAAATTTATTGAACAAGGAACTCAGGAGGCTACATAGAGGTTTTGACCAGAAAGGAGGCAAATCGGGTGTATCCTTTATGGACCGACTGATACTGCAATTCCAAAATTGCAGAAGACTTCACAATATCACGATAGATAAACATTTTCTTCGTTTGACTCTTCTTGATCCTCGGTTTAATTTGCAACAGCTGCCTACTTGCAATCTTGGTGACTCTTGTTTCGAATACAAAAACATGTTGATTTCAGCAATTGCACCGGAAAAGGAAGGAACCGTATTTGACAATACAAGTGAATCATGTGATGTGGATGCTGCACCAGATGATGCAACATCTACTGGTGGTGACAGCAAAAATTTCCCCATAGTACCACCATGTACTCCTTCATCAACACTGAGTGCTGCTGCACAAAGTCCTCTTTCACGGCCCTTGAAAAAGGCATGTCATTCTGAAAAACACACAGATGATTTTCAAATTTTTTTTATTAAGACTAATGGAAACAGATAATTCAGATGTGTCTGTCGGGGAGCTGACTTCTTTATCTTTGTCTGATATTGTGGATGCCTATTTACGAGAACCATTCATTAATATTATTGATGACCCTTTTGAGTACTGGCTGGAAAACAAAAAGATCTGGCCTACACTATCTGCCTTTGCTATTAAGTTTCTTGGTTGACTTCCCACTAATGTTTACTGTGAGCGTATATTTAGCACAACTGGAAATGTTGACTCTGATGGCCACATAAGACTTACTCCTGAAAATGTACCGTGTCTTACCTACCTAAATGTCAGTCTCAACAAATTCTCTTACCAGTTCAGTGAACAGTGGGAGGATCATAAAAGCGATGAAGATGAACAGCTTCAACAGGTGTCTCCTAATGAGGGTGCTTCATTGGTGGTGTTTGAAGCCAATGGTGATAATATTATTTAATTTAATTATTTATTTCTTTGAATTCAGAGGACAAAGGTCAGCAACTATAACAGAAAGATCAAGTGCTGGCCCATCGGTGCAGAGGTTGGATTTAAGCTTATGATACCAGTGACCCGGGTTCAGTAATGGACCTGGAGCACTGGAGGGCCAGCCATGGGGAGAAGGCTAAAGCATCTGATGACTGCTCAACTTCTCCTGGGGGGAGGATGGGGATGTGACCCAGTACTTGCTGACTCGTTGCAGAGGCTGGGGAAACAGCAATGCATTGGGTCCTGCTGACTGGGGGGGCATGGTGAACATTGGCATACACCTTGACGTCAGTGGCACACCATGCTCCCGGGAAGAAAACAGAAAAATTGCTCCCTGGTCGACCAGATGATGGTCGCTAGCCCCCGCTACCACAGAAGCCCTGGGAGAATCCAAAGACCACCTCAGCAGAAAACTGGGCCAAGACTGGGTGTACTGGCTGGCCCCCACCAGCACCTTCTCCATCAGAGGAGGGGGACCCATCTGGCAAAGAGTAACACCAGATTCTCCAGAGGGGCTGCGATGAGGGGTGGTGGTAGATGGTGTCAGGGCAGGGTGCCAGTGGGGTCCTTAGGTGGCCCGAAGGAGAAGCCTGCCACAGAACTGGGGAGGAGCAAAAAAAAAAAGAAAGATCAAGTAAAAGAATTCCTTCTTGTGAGGTTATGGTCAAGACCACTGATTTATGGTGATTAAAACAATTAAATTCCGTTTTCAAGACTTAAGATTCCAGAATTTCACTGGTGATTGTTACTCTAATTTCAAGATTTTATGGGGATTCTGCTATCATTCTTTTAGTATGTACATAAATAATCGGAATTAAAGAAGGCTTAATATACAGAGCATTAAATAAAGCAAACTGAAAATAGTACAGGAAGGAATTAAAAGAAAAACACACGTTTTTATAGATTTACTGATCTGATAGAAAATGCCAAATTCCATGAAATCTTTGTTTTTACCAGTCTTCAGGCAGCCCTAATTCCGGAATTTTACCGGATTTTCCAGTAAAAAATGAAAAACAGTGGCCTTGGTTATAGTGTATATTACATTATATGGTACTGCTGTATGTGTTTTTCACATTCAATTTGTGAACCCAGGTTGAGTGTAATATGTTTATTCCAGGCAGTAAATTGCTGGACGTCTGTGTTGGAGGGCAGGACCAAGGTAACACAAAGAAAAAAAAAACTATGTGCATGCATGGCCACCATGACTGCTGGCCCCCGTGGACCTCAGGTCCCGCAGCACACAGATCACCACCGGCATGATGATTAGGGGGGCAGCAACAGGGCTGGAGACTGGCAGTTGGGCTTCATGGCAGGAGCTGGTTGTGGTCAGGGCCAAACAGCACTATAACAAAAACTAAAAATAAAAAGTATTTTTATACCATAGCTGACTGTGCCCAGCCACCGAAAGCGTGAGTCCCCGCATTCCTCAGGTCCTGTACCATGTGGATTTCTGATGGCTTGACGGGAGAGTGGCATATTGGCTGGGGACTGGCTGGTGGGCCTCTTGCCAGGAATAGGTGACAGTCAAGGCAAAAAAGGTCTATATTAAAAGTAATTTTATACCATAGTTGAATGTGCATGGCTGCCATGAGTGCAGGCCCCCCACAGTCCTCAGGTCCCACACCATGCGTGTTCCTGTTGGCAAGATGGTGGGAGTGGCAATGGGGCTGGGAACTGGCAGATGGCCTCATGGCAGGATTAGTTGGTGGTCAGGGCCAAACAGCTCTATAAAAAAAAGCACCATAGTTGACTGCAATTATTATTTGTGGAAGCTTTTAAGATATATCCAAAACTGCAATGCTGGGTTGGGGGTGGGAGGGCAAGGTCAACCAGATAAATAGTAAGTTAGAAAACACAAGTGATAAAAAATAATTGGCCAGTCAGGCAGGAGTGTGTGTGAGATGGTTTGGGGCCCACGATGCTTGCTATAACACCAAGCAGACAAGAAAAATAATTACAAAAAAAAAATAATAATATCTCAAGTCAAAATGGCAGGAGAGATGGGTGGGGTCCCATCACATATTCTGCTCATGCTGCCTGTCTCCCACCTAAAAGCATACCAGACTCAGTGAAGGTCTGCACATTACTGCTGTCTTTCTACTATTGAATTCATTGGTCTCCCTCTCTCTATTTCTGACTAACATTTAACACACTGCCTCCTTTAGTAGCGTAGCCTCACATGAGCTGCATACATTGGGCTGGATTGATAAACATTTTTGGGACTAAGTCCCACACTACAACTCCAGTTGCAGACCGAAATCTCCACAGCTGCAAAGATTGCTATTCACATCTTCAGCAGCTATGGAAGATGTTACAGCTGGACCCACCAGCTGTAACATTTTTCTGCAGCTACAGGGATTTCCATGGCAACACCACTTGCAAACTGACATAAATTGTCACTTTTGAGAATACCATAGCTGCGGGAGAAACTGCAGTTCCACAAGTGGCAACCCACTTATGCTGAGTTTTTCTCACAGCTGCAGGATTTTCAAGAAATTTGCAAATCCAGCCAGCTGCTTCCAACAAATGTCATGTGGTGGATGGCACACAGGATTGGAAAGAACAACTGTCAGTTTACTTTTCATTGCTATTGGCTGTTTGCTGACCTTGAAATGACATGAAAAGACACAGTTTTTTTTAATTAAATATTATTTTTTTAACAGAGGGATCTAAAAGAATAATACTGATGCATTTCTCATACTCAAATTGACTAAAAATATAGTAGTAGCCACAGACATGGTCAGATATTTCCAGATATTTTGCAAAAATTCTAAAGAGTTTCCTCTGCTGCCCCTACTATGAAAATGGGGAAAGCAGGAGATTTCTCTAGAAATATCAAAGAAGGTACAGGAAATATCTGATCATGTGTTTGGCTGTGACTGCAGGTCTACAGTTCATCAGAGTAAATCAAAACCATTTGGAAATAAATCAGAGTTAGAATCAGAACCAGGTCACAGCCAACCTACCATCCCTAATCTCAGCCCCTCGATAGAAACACAGGCTTGTTATGTATGGTTGCCCATACATTATTCCTTAAATATTTTATAAATCTTTGAAGACTGTTTTAGATTTTGCTCCTAGTTTTGTACACAGTGCACCAATACTTTGTCATGAGTGGATAAGCCAGGGTTGAGCTTACCATGTCCATAATTACCAAAGGATCAGGAAAGGTGTGGCCATCTTCTATTTAGTATGCACAAAGGTGAAAGGACAAGGAAACAAAGTCACTGAAGAGGGGTCAGTTTGTTATTATTACTATTTTTATTGTTATCATTATTTTGTTAGTTATTCTCCCTATTTATCATGTTCCACACTAGCCAACTGTAAGCCTTTTATGGGCTAGCAATCTGTTTAAAATGTTAACCAGGCAGTGGGCTTCACACAAGACAGGCATAGAAAGCAGCAGGATCACATCTCATATTGGCATGTTAAAATTAATGAAATAGGTACCTGACCTATCAGGGGGTCGCCTTGTCATCGGTGATCAGACTCAATCACAAGTCAGCCAAATTAAGAAATGAGAATCCCATTTTAAAATCATAGAATGAACAAAAAGTGTGAGTAAGAAAATAGAATAACATTAAAATGATTTGCAGGATACATGGAGCAGAAGTTAAGGTGTGCACCGGATACTGTTTTCTTTTTGATATTGGTTACAAACTAATAGCTTCTCTATAAAATTATATAAATGTATGAGAAACATGAAGAAATCTCCATGGATGAACCAGGGGTGAGCTTGCTATGACCTTAATTGCTAACTGCAAAACAGTATCATCCAGTGGAACCAGCCAGGATGCAATCCAGTGTCTCGTGTTGGGCATGACAAAAGGGATTAACTACTATGGAAGTTGTCTTGTTTACTACAGTATGCTGTAATTTTGTATTGCATCCTGGCTGGTTCCACTGTCTGCCCTGAGTGCATTCATTGTGCCACTGGTGCATGTAATGACTAGCATATGGATGAGGGGGCAGACCACAGATTTCATAACAGTGACATCCCATTTGCTCACTTGGAGTGGCCCTTTATGTCAATGAAAATATCAAAGCTACAGAAATTCTGAATACACATAAAGAGCCAGAAGAACTGTGGGTTATCCTGGAAACAGGAAATGGGACGGCCATATGAACTGGGGTTGTCTACAGGCCTCCAGACCAGGGAGAAGACATAGACACATTACTGTTGGAAGATATACAAAACAAGACAGCTAAAGGGGAGGTTCTGATAATGGGAGATTTCAACGTGCCAGATACAGATTGGTCAATACCAGCAGGAACCTCAGCCAGAACTAGACACATGGTGGATTCCCTGTAGGGGGAGGGTCTCAAACAACTGGTACCACAACGTTCAAAAGACAGGGCTATCCTAGATCTAGTACTGACTAACAGGGAAAGGATCACAGATCTCCAGGTGGAAGGTCACCTGGGGGCCAGTGACCATCACATGGTATGATTCAATTTGGCCACTAGAACTAAATCATCCCATTCCAGGGCAAACATATGGGACTTCAGAGGAGCTGACTTTGATAAGATGGCCAACAGAGTTAAGCTAGCCCTTGCAAGAAGAAATACAGGTGAGGGGGTACAGGCAAAGTGGGCAAGCATTAAGGATGCAATAGTTGAAGTAACATCCCATTGTGTTAAAGAGAAAAGGAAGTGCAAAAGAAGAACAAGGAAACCACTTTGGTTCTCAAAAACAGAAGCAGAAAAGGTCAGAGCCAAAAGGCTGGCCTTCAGGAAATGTAAGGGAACGCAGTGGGATGAAGATAGGGAGGCATACCAAACTTCCCTAAGGGAAGCAAGGAAGGCAATAAGGCAGGCAAAGGCCCAAAACCAAGGAAACACTAGTACAAACAGTAAAAGAAGGTGACAAGACTTTCTATAGATACATTAGTGAAAGGAGAAAGTCCAGAGGGAGTATTGCTAAGATCAAAGAGGATTGGGGGCATGTGAGGAGGAGGACCATGTAAAAGCATCTTTCCTAAATAGATACTTCTGCTCAGTATTTACTGAAGAGAAGGTAGGGCAGGGCTCACAGCTCAGCACCATGGACACAGGGGGGAAGGAGGTGTGCACTAGTCCCTTCACAAAAGAAAGGGTCCTACAAGAGCTCGATAAGTTCAGGGTGAACAAGGCAATGGGACCTGATGGCATACATCCCAGGGCACTAAAGAAGCTAAGGGAGGAACTAGCAGAGCCATTATCAGAACTGTTTAGTGAGTCTCGGAGCACAGGAGAGGTTCCAGAAGACTGGAAAAGGGCTCATGTGATCCCACTCCACAGGAGTGGTAACAGGGAGGAGGCAGGGAACTACAGACCAGTCAGTCTTACTTCAGTAGTGGGCAAGATTATGGAAGCGCTCCTTAAGAAAAGGATAGTGCAACACCTGGAATCCATAGGAGCACAAGATCCTAGACAGCATGGGTTTACAAGAGGAAGGTCCTGTCAAACTGATCTCATAGATTTCTTTGACTGGGTAACCAGAGTGGTGGACCAAGGGGGAGTAGCTGATGTCACCTACCTTGACTTTAGTAAAGCTTTCGATACTGTTTCACATAGAAGCTTGATTAATAAGCTGGGTAGACTCAGTGTGGGTCAGAAGCTGGTCAACTTGGTGGCAAACTGGTTGACGGGCAGAAAACAGAGAGCGGTGGTAAATGGTATACAGTCAGAAGAGATGCAAGTCACAAGTGGGGTACTTCAAGGATCAGTCATGGGACCAGTTCTCTTCAATATCTTCATCAGTGATACTACAGATGGACTGGAGGGTAAGATTTGTCTGTTTGCAAATGATACCAAGATCTGCAACAGAGTAGATGATACAGATGGGGTGGGCAGAATGTGAAGAGATCTGGATAAACTGGCAAAATGGTCAGATGAGAGGAAACTGGGGTTTAATGCAAAGAAGTGCAAGATCATGCACATAGGGAAGAGAAACCCTTAAGCCATCTGTAGGTAGGGAGGGGAGTTGCTGCAATCACAAGGGAAGAGAAGAGACTTGGGCATCATCATCACAGATGACATGAAATCATCCAAGCAGACCACTAAAGCAGTAGGTAAGGCTAGGGGGATATTGCGGTGTATTAGTAATGATATCACAAGTCATAAGAGGGAGGTAATAATCCCTCTTTACAAGGCACTGGTTAGGCCCCATCTGGAGTACTTCATGCAGTACTGGAGGCCACATTTTCAAAAGGATATTAACCAGATTGAGGCAGGCCAGAGAAGGGCAACCAAAATGGTGCAGAGACTGCATCAGAAAACATATGAGGACAGATTAACGGTGCTCAATATGTATATCATAGAGCAAAGGAGGGAGAGAGGTGATATGATCAAAACATTCAAACACCTTAAGGGCATTAATAAGGTGAAAGAGTCTAACATACTTCAATATGAGAAAAATAGCAGGACAAGAGGACACAGCATTTGATTCGAGGAAGGCAATTAAAGGGTAATGTGAGGAAGTTCTTTTTTACAGAAAGGGTGGTGGATGCATGGAATGGCCTACCTCAGAAAGTGGTGGATATGAGAACAGTGCAGGGCTTCAAACTGGCATGGGATATGCATAAAGGAGCAATACAAAGGAGTATGAATAGATAGGCCATTGACAGAGCAATGACCGATGGCACATTCATCAGGTAGAAAAAGAAATGGGCAGACTGGATGGGCCTTGCGGTTCTTATCTGCCATCAACTTCTAGGTTTCTATGTTTCTTCTTTTTCTTTTCCTCTGGTTTTCAAGTGAAATACACCAATGACTTGGTTTAGTGTGTACTGTGTGAAAATATATTTGTTATATGAACAGTGATGGGGTGGCAAAATAAGGTGTAAGACCACATGCAATTTTTCATGGCTGGACTTTGAGGTCCTTCAAGGCCACCAGGATTTAGAACTTGAGAACCAGTGTCTTTGAGTGCCTTAAGCAGAAATGTGAAGACTGCCTGACACCATTTTTGCTCACCCCAGGTTTTCTAGTAACAGACAATGTGAAGAACAATGCAAAGGCGGTAACGATAAATAACTATACTCATGTTCCATTCTGTACTCACTTTATAAAAATGGTAGTTCACAGATATCTAGACAAGAAAGGCAGCAGTACGAAGAATTGTTTTGGATTGGCCAAAATAACCAGTGGTCAATGTAGACATTCTGTTAAGGCATGGAAATTGTTACATAAGACTGAGCTGCACAGTCACCTCCCTTCCAACATCTGTAACAAGTTGTGGCAACATGGTGGAATTTCACCTACTACATAATGCAATTGCTGTTATAACAGATGATAATCCACCAGTATGTGATGAAGAATGTTACTGGCAAGGGAGAAGTAAACATCAGTCCTAATCAGAAGTGTCTGATGGAGACCCCTTGCTGTGTGCTGAAGCCCTTTGTGGAGGTCACATGGGCCATACGTTCAGAAGCAGACAGTACCAATCAAGTACTGCCACACTGTTGCCAGATTGTCCTTTGATTGTTTGCATACAGTAGGTCTCAATATGATTAGATGGAGATTACCACTTCTGGAACTACAATGTGCAGACTACTAGCTCACTTCTTGGGTGTCACACACATTAAGGAAATGGTATCTCATGATATGGGTGAGTCAGATTGAGTAATTCAATTTGAGTGTCTTAGGAAATAGCAAGTAGTACAAAACAGCGAGTATGACAAAGTAGCAAGGGTTGCAAAAAAGTGACTATTAAGGGAGCTGACAAATAACAAGATCTGCTAGATGTAGTCCAGTCACTGTGGTCTGAAAACCATGCTGCCAGCCGAGCATGGTGGTTAGAGTTGCCACCTATTTGTAGCTTGGATGTGTGGTAGAGATGGGTTTGATTCCAGTTGGTAGCTTTTCTTTTTCCCTTTCCAGTTTGTCTCTGTCCCAAACTTTGAGTCTAACCCTGCTCCTCCACTTCTGTCATTCCCCCACTGGCAATAATAAATTTCCACCCACTTGAATTTGTTTCCCTCCCTGAGTTGCCTACGCTGGGAAATAGTCTCCTTGCTGAGTTTCTTCCAGTCCCCGAGTTGGTCCCCCCCCCAGGGATGGTTATTTTAGATAGGGGGTCAGGGGATCTGTGACAGCATGACCCCTGGCTTAGAAAAAGTACACTCATAAATAGTCTGAATCCCCCATTCCTTTCTAGTTGCTATCTCTCAGTATTAATTCCTCTCTCTTTTTCCTAAATATCACAGTTGGACTGACCACCCACAGCACCATCTTATCCTATGCTATCCCTTTTTACTTTTCTTGTCCCTCGTTTATGAGCTGCATATTTATAGCACATAACTGGCTATAATGTGAAACAGCCCAAGTGTCCAAAAGAAGAGATAAGGGTAGGACCGTGGCAGACTAAAAGCATGAGTCTGATGCTTAAGAAATAAAATGTAAGCAGGTTTTAAAGGAATTATGTGCTTTAGATATTGCTAGAAAGTGCTGTCAGAATTAAGGGGAAGACAGTACAAGTTCAAATGAAATAAAAAGTGTTTGCAGTGCTGAAACAGATACCATAGAAAATAAATATAATGACAGGCAGATTATAGTGAAACATGAGTAACTATGTTAAAATAAATAAAGAACAGGTGCGTAAAAGAAAAAGAAACTGATGTTAAAAACATGTCCAACAAAGCCTGCAGAGCTTGTATATTGGATAAGGTGCAACATCCTTAAATAGAAATGGATGTGAAAGCTGCATACATTATTACAGAAAGCATAGTGGCAACTGAATAAACAACTTAGAGGTCTGTATCTGTAACATAAAGAGAGAACATGTGGAAAAAAATGGTTCCTTTAAACCCAAGCCAGATAAAATAAAAACAGTAATTGTAAGGGCTATTGCAGAAATAAGGAAGAGGGTCTAGGTTACAAATACAAACATTATGTGACAAACAAACGTTTCTAAATGGGGCCAGTCTGTAGTTTAGCCCCAGGCAGTGGCTGTCCCAGACAGGGCCCATTTTTTGTTATAAGTTAATAACAGGCTCATTAAAAACTGTAACCAAGGGAAATACTTAAAATGAAACTACTGAAATTCTGTAAAGTGTTTAAATACCTGGATAAAAGTAACAGGAAGGGTTACCTGTATTGTTTTCTTGTTTTCATTTCCTCCACCCTTCTAGGCCAGAACTGGGTCTACCTGTTGCATGAAGGTGAATTAATTTTCCTATAGCGAGACAGCGGCCCCAGTAGCCTGTTTTTATACTGAACAAAATGCAAGTCATACTGTGCAGAGGGAGGAGCTAGCCGTCATTAGTGCTAATTAAGGATGCAGAGCTCATTTACTGACCAGGACTGTATTATATATTATTTGTTTTAAAGGAATAAGATTGCTTAATATATTAATGCTTAGAACAACCTGTTCTCTTCTGCATAGGCCTGGTTGTTTGCTTCAGAAAGCCTAATTATGAAATGTGGGAGCATCACGTCTGTGAGGTCACTCCTAGCATGATATAAAAGGACCACCTCTAGGAGCATAGGTTTTAGATAGGGAGCCCAGTTGCTTCCTGGCTGTGGAAGGTATAAGACCTTCTGGGTCTACTTGAACAAGCACTTTCTGAGTACATGAAGAGAAGCTGAAGCTAAGCCATGCTGTGTAGAGGATTGCTAACTTCATTTTCATTTGCTTTCTGTACATTTTCTTATTTTATTTTGGAATAAAAAAATAAAATGATAAATGCTTTCGGGTGTTTTTTATGCAACTAAGTTTTGTCTACCTGTTTGAGTTATTCTGAAATCCCACACCCGGTAACAGGGGCAAAGCCCCCCACACAAGGGGGTACAGAGGGCATAAGCCCCCCCAGAAAGTCAGTAAAGCACTTCACCCTTGAGGTTGTAGCTGTAGTGCTGGTCACTGATTTTGCTACCCACTATTTTGTATTTGCCATTTTCATTTGGCACCGTTGTTACCTCGCTGTTATCACATGGAACCTAAGGAAATACGTACAGCTGACTGCTGCATCATGGTCACCCTATCATGTCATCACATTAATTACCTGTTTGGGACATTCATTAATGTGGAAGAAGACAGTAAGGATGAACAATCCTATAAAGACTGGCTTAGCCATCTGTTCTCTGCACATATAGTCTGAAATAAAGACTAGCACTACAGTACAAGTACAGCAAAAGAGGAACAATCACCACTTTCATATCCATTGACAGGCCAGACAGAAAAGGGTGAGAAGGGGGGAATAATGATTTCTCGGGGTCGATTCTGCTAATGAACATGAGAGGGCTGCTCATCTTACAGTTGCTCTCAAGTCAATAGAGAACTACAGCAGCTGCTCTTACAAAACCCCAAAGAACATCCATCAGTGACAAGCCACTGTGGTAAAAGCTGCCCACCTGCATCTTGAGAAAAAAGACTAGTAAGTCACAGTCATCCACACTGGTGCATGAGATGCCAGTAAAATAAATGGTACAAGGCCACCTGAAGGAGTAGGTGGTACTGGCAGAAAGAGATAAGCCTTTATTTCACTGGTACCAGAAAAGGATCATCTGGCCCTCTTTGACAGAAGTAGCCATTGAGTGCCTTACTTGTTCACCTGCAAGTACATACTCAAACTCAAAGAGAATGTAGGTGTTTATTTTCTTTGTTTTTCAGAGTGTGGCATAACAAATACAGCGCTGCTTACCTCGCTCAATAGGGAACATTGTCACTGTAAACAGCGAAGCATTTCTCCACAGATGCAACACAAGCAGTGAGCTGATTGTTTTTCTTCCCACCTAGCAGGGGAAGAATGTAAGAACCCACTCTCCCTTCCCCAAATTTCACCCTCCACAGGCTACACGCAATTTATTAGTGTCTGCTCACACTCCAACTTCCTACTAAGGAGTAGGATGGGGCTCAGATGCAACAAACTAATATACTGTAGAATAAAATAAAGAAATAACAAAAAATTTAAAAAATATTTTCTTTTTCCTTTTTCTTTCATCTTCATTACAGTCCCTGCAGACATGGGCATCATAAACTGCCACTGGTGCAGTGCATCCATTCAAAGAACACACACACAGAGGCACTAGGGCACTGCTTCACATGCTGGACAATTGGATAATTAAAAGTCCAACTCAAGGGGGCCTGGGATCAAATCAAACATCTCCTCAACTTGCTGGGCAACCACAAACCTTCTCACCCCTTTACACCACACCATCTCTGCCAAGGGAGCATCCCACGTCATCTGACCACCCCAGTCCAGGAAAATGGCAGGTAGTAAGAGGGGGGGGAGAGGAAAGTCACACAGGTTACAGCAGCAGTCTCCAGTGCAGGGGGCACCAATCCAAACAGCAAATAGATTCACCCCTCTTGCAAAAGAAAGGGAAAATGGGTATAATGCCAATTCTATACACTAACATCAAGGTAATACAACAAGAACAAGTAATGGAGACACATCAAAGAAATCTAACAACAGGGAACAAATGAAAATTCTGAGTGTAGGTGATTCCATAATCTGAGGAGTGGAGTCTCACATAAATCAGGGTCCTGATATGGAGGTGGTAGTCAAGTGCCTACCTGGAGTCTCTGTTAAAAGAGACACCAACCAGATAAATAGGTTAATACAGAGGGAGGGTAAATGCGAAAGTGTTTTTGTCTATAAAGGAACTAATGATCTGGCAGATTAGACAGTCAAGGAGACCAAAAAAACACCTATTTATTTAGTTGTTGTTGACTGGGTAAGTGCATCAGACAAATTCTGCCTATTTTCAGGCATGACCCAGGGGAAGGGGATACAGATGAATGCCAACAGACTTTAAACCAGATTAAGCTGTTGGTGGTATTTTATCTCACTTGGGAGATATAGTAACCTCTCACTCCTCAATCATTACCTTCACCAAGGTCCTACTAGTATAGGGGGAGAGGAGGCAGTAAGCAAAGGATAACTCAGCAAGGAACAAATAGAGGAGCTAAACATATGGCTCCAGAGCTGGTGCCAAGAAAAAGGGCACCTCTTCATTCGGAACTGGCAGACTTCTGGAACAGATGTCTCTTCAAGCATGATGGTCTGCACCTGACTAGGGAAGGTATGAGAGAACTAGGGCAGCAATTGAATGTCTCCGTCGACCATTTAAACTAGGCACTAGGGAGGGGACAGCAGTGGCAGTAGGATCTGCTATCCCTCCCCCAAAATTACACCAAAACGGGGGTGGAAATACAAAAAAGGAAATACACTTATTAGGAAAAGGTTTAGATGTCAATACAATAAAACACTTGAACATAGGACATGGCACCAAAAAAAGAGGGAGGCCAAGTTTGGAAAGCTATTTTCACAAACACAAGGAGTCTAACTTATAAAATAGCTGACCTCACTGCTATCATTGCCAGAACTGAGCTGGACTGGGTTGCAATCACTGAAACCTGGTTCAACAATAACCATGACTTGGAAACAACTATTCCAGAATACTGTCTTTTACAGAAAGACATAACAGGTAGAAGGGGGGGGGGGCTATGTATATAAGGGAGGGAATAAAAGCTACTATGACCCAAAATGACAACATGGAAACCGAGTCACTTTGGGTTACTCTGAAGGCTGGTAATGGGGCAATAACTCAGGTAGGAGTGATTTACAGACCCCAGGCAACAGGGTAAGAGGGGGACAAAGAACTCTTGGAAACTATATACAAAATGAGTGGAAAAGGGAAAGTGATAGTCTTGGGTGATTTCAATTTACCCCACATAAAGTGGGGTACCCATACAGGAAGTTCAACCAGAAGCAAAGACTTTCTGGAGGCTCTGCATATATCAGGCCTGAGACAGCTTGTAAAGGACCCGACAATGGGGGACGCTGTCCTTGACCTGTTACTCACAAATGGGGACAAAATCTCGGACATGGACATTGGGAGCCACCCGGGGTCCAGGACCACTGTATGGTGTGGTTTCAAGTTAAGACAAAAAATAAAACTATACAGTGAAAAACTAAAGTCATGCTGGCAGATGTTTAAAGGACACTTAGATCCACCCAGGCTGTGTCAAACAACCAGCTTGTGTGAGATCTAAGTGTGCCAAATACTATGTGCCATATTTTGCAAAAAAAGTCTTCTCTGTGACAAAGTCCCACAATCTGACGCAACAGGTCAACTGCGTCAACAAAATGACGCAAGGGACAAGAATGACACAAGCTGCCCCAAAATGAATAATGCACTTTGAGTCAAAAAATGGTGCAAGCTGAATCAAAAAAATGACTCAAGGATCAGAAATTATGCAAACTGAGTAACAAATGGTACAAGTTGAGTAAAAAATGATGCAAAGGATGAGAATGATGCAAGCTAAGTCAAAGAATACGGCAGATGAAATGGCCAAGACTAAGCTCCCAAAATGTTCTAAACTAGTCCTGCAGGAGAATACTGGCCCTTAATAGTAGCACAGTCAGGTCTGACCACCTGTTGTTGGCCTCTTTATTTGCTTTAGTGTCCCTTAAACCAGCTCTGGCTGGTCTAACAGAGATATGAATCTTAAGCACAAGGACATGACTCTTATTCTTTGAAAATCTCAATTAAGGGGATGGTGCATCATTTCAGTGAAGCAGACATCCCTTTTGACATGGTACAGGCATTTTTGTGGTGCAAGCCACTTTGACACATGAAGACCTGTTTTTGATACTAGAACCATTTGAAAATCGGAAAAGCAGCAAGGTTTGATGCATCCTGCTCCTTGCATCAATTGTTTTTGACACAAGCACCCTGCATCATTCTCCAGATGAAATACACCCCAGGTTACAAAGAGAACTTAGAGAGGAACTAGCTGCTCCCCTGGCTGATCTTTTCAACTTATCGCTCGAATTGGGTGAGGTCCCACAGGATTGGAAAAAGGCCACAATTATCCTCCTACACAAAAATGGGAGCAAGGAAAGTGCAAGCAACTACAGACCAGTAAGCCTCACCTCAGTTGGGGGCAATAGAATGGAGACCCTTCTAAAGGAGAGGATTCTATCCTTTCTCGAGGAAAACAATAAATTAGACATAAACAGCATGGCTTTATCACAGGAAGGTCATGCCAAACTAATCTAACTGACTTCTTCAACTGAGTAACAAAAATAGTGGATCAGGGCAGTGCTGTAGACCTAGTATACCTGGACTTCAGCAAGGCCTTTAACTCATAACCACATACTGTAGAAGGCTACTAAACAACATGGGGAAAATGTCAGGGAGGTTGTTCACAAATAGGCTGTATAAGACCAGGCCCAGTATAGACTCCTATAGGACCCCTCCTGTGACCTCACAAATGTAGGAGATGGCACTATTGATTTTTACTTTCTAGGACCGCCCGCACAGATAGCTGGTGAACCACCTAACCATACTGTGGGACAGCCCAAGGCCACTTAACCTGTGGAGAAACAATTTGAGATCCACAAGGTCAGAAGCATTGTTTAGGTCTATAAAGCTTGACCCTACTTGTTGGCCCTGGTTGAGAGCTTCATGCACATAGCCAGTGAAATCAATTGGGTTGGTATTAGTGTTATGCAACTTGTGGAAGCCGTGCTGATGGTTCTGTGTTTCTTCTTGTCTTCTAGCCCAGGCTCCTGCACCTTGGTCATTAACACAGGTTTCAATTGGTTCCCATGCCTTACTGGATTATTGCTCTCCTCCTGTCACTGCTCTCTTCTCAGTAAAATTATCCATCCACTTCTTTTTGTCTCATTCACATATCTGGTTTAAGATATAACAAACTTTTTATGGTGTCTGTTGGCTTGCCCAGGGTGTGCTATACATCCTCAAGTCTAACTCTTGCAGAGTGGGAACATGTTTTTAACTGGAGGGACTAACCCATGTCTGATGGACTTTTGCACAATAAGCAAGGCTAGATTATTCCAGCTTTGTCTGCAGAGAATATTCACAACACTCCTTGCTGACCAGTGATCTTTCACTTGTGGGCTTTTTTTTCACCCCTGCTGGCAGCTTTATAAATAACAAACACTGAATGTTTTGGCACAGATGGCCAAGTTCTCTTGCCTTCCACTTATCCTTGGCATAATGTGGAGCCTGGTTCATGTTTAGCAGTGTCTGAATGGACATCATTTTTTGAACCAGTAGCCTTTATGCACTGTAGGAATGCTGTACAGTTGTCTTCAGATTTTATGGGTCTAAAAGGCCTTATAAAATCATTTATATTTTGGCAATGTTGGTGAAGTACTGTACTTGCTATCCAGCATTTGTCCCCCGATCCCCCTCCTAGGAATGATGAAATGCCACAACTTAGTAACTTTTGGATGCTCGCTGGCAATATTTATTTTGGCACTAAGAGACTATTTATATTCCTCATTGTCATAGTTCAATCACAATATACAACTCTGTCCCAACAATTTTCTTTGCTCCAGCCTCCTCCTCCTTCTTCTGGCTGCTTGTCCTTTTCATTTTCAGGGTCCAGACATTGTGAATCTGTCCCTGTCCTCCATCACCAGAACCAGACCAGTTCCACACTTACCCGGGCCTCAGCTCTCCAGGCCTGGACACTATGAATCCAGCACCTGGACCTATCCCCCTCCCCGCATTAACACCACACCTGGATTCCTTGTCCCCAGCCCATGTAGCTGACCCTCCTTCCTCCTTACTCCTCTGCCCCCTTCCCCCCTGCTCCTCCTTTTCCTTCCTCTCACATCTCCCGACTTCCTTACTGGCATTGCTGCCCCCCGTGGGGCTAAGACCCAGTCCCCTGGACCAAAGCTGCCTACCCACAGCACCAACAACTGGCCCCATGCTCAGGACCCACAGGGGGCACCACCTTCTGCTCTGTTCTTCTCATCTCTATGCCAACTTTCCTCCCATAGCCTTACTAACAAGGGTGGCTGGGCAGGGAATTTCTCAGCAAAACAGGGCTGGCTGAGGGTGTCCAGGCCTGATATACCCCCTCAGGACCCCAGATCAGGACCCCTGGCAGCTCTGCCCCTTACCAATGCCACTAGCCCTAGCCTGTACCCTGTCATATTACTCATGCCCTCATCATAGGTGATGTCATCAGCCCCTTTCCCCTCCCCCCTCCACCCCTTCTCTCCCCCATCCCATTGTTTCTTCCTGGCAGGAGCCATGGACAACCTGGCCTGCCTTTTAGTGGCAAGCCTATTTGTCCCCTGGTCCCCTCACAGGAATGATGAAACGCCACAACTTAGTAACTTTTGGTTGCTCGCTGGCAATATTTATTTTGGCACAAAGAGACTATTTACATTCCTTATTGTCATAGTTCAGTCTTAATATACAACAACTCTGTCCATACAATTTTCTTTGCTCAAGCCTTCTCCTTCTTTTGGCTTCTTGTCCTTTTCATTTTCAGGGTCCGGACACTGTGACTCTAGCTCCCTCCTCCATCACCAGAATCAGGCCGGTTCCACACTTACCTGGGACTTGGCCCTCCAGGCCCAGACACTATGAATCTGACCCCTGGACCTATCCCCCTCCCCGCATTAACACCACACCTGGGTTCCTTGTCCCCAGCCTATGTACCCTACCCCCTGCCCCTCCTCTGCCCCTTCCCTCCACTCCTCCTCCTTTTCCTTCTTCCACGCACCCACCTTCAGCTTGTGAAGGATGGTGGGGCTCCCCTCTTGTGGGCTAGACTCTAAATCCCTTCTTGTCTATTTCCCGCACTAGGTCACCAAAAAAACCTTAGGAATAGGCACATACCAAATTCGGACAAATGAACCACATTGGCCCTGTATACCACAGCTTAATCAAAGAGAATGCCCTTGTGCTGGATGTGCACCCCCATTTCAATTACTGCCCTCACTACCCCTCCTGTTAAGGTACTTCCTCACCTTCTCAATCAATCTGACATCCCTGGCTCCCCTCCAGACCCTTAGGAGGTGATCTCAGACCAGCCAATATTCACCCCCAGCCACTACCCCTTAAACTTCTCTAGGTCTCCCATTATATTCTGCCTCAGCACTCTGTTTGGTACTCCCTCAAATTGTTTTCCCCCAAGTGGATGATAATGCAATCTGGCCTTCCCCACTGCACCCTTAGTTCATCCAGTAGGGGCAGCAGCTGGGCCCACCTCATGCCCCTGATGCCTTTCCACTGCACCTTAGTGTGCTCCACCCTGCTACATAATTGTGTCCTTCTGGCTGTGGTAGCCACAAACCTCTCCGCACAATAGAAGAAGGAATGCCCTAATATCCTGACCTTCCTGTTGAAACCTGCCATCGAAAAAATAGAGACAGTGTGAGTTGCTAATATCAATGCCTGACATACTTCCTGTAGCGGTTGGACCTCAAACACCCAACCCTTTTTAACTCCTTCACTGAACCCCCCTTTTCAGCTGCCTCTGAGGCTGCCCCAATCTGAAATGAGAGGGGGCTGAAATACTCTGGTTCTTCACTTAGGAATTCTAGGGCCTCCCTGAGCACTGCTCCCACCTGAAAACTAGTGATGGGGTAGCCATCCCCGTGGCAGAACAATGCCCCCCCCCTGGCCACCCCTGAATGCTGTCATATGCCTCCAAGGTGGACAATGCACAGCTGGTGACCTGTGGCTGTCGTACCAGCATCACAATGGTGCTTCTCCCCTCTTGGTCTATTTTTGACCTGGCCAACATGATGACCAATCTGTCCTTCCCACATACCATGTTCTTGTGCTGTAATGCCAGGCCAGCTGCAGATTTGCATGGGGCCACCAGTTCCCCCATTCAAAAAGTCCCAGCTGCCATGACTGAAAAAACAGCCCTGAACAGGAATGCCTCCTGGGCAGAGGAGCACACCTGTCATGTCACCTCCAGCACTCCAACCATCAACTGGCTCTTAATGGGGCATCTCCCATCCTTCTTAGTACCTTGTCCCCTCTGCCAGCCCACAACCATTCTTTTTACTGTCCTGCTGGCCATGGCATCCTGCCAACCCCTCTCCTGGCATGCCAAGCTGATGCCAGCCAGTTGCACCACCACAATGGCATGGGCCAACCACTCCTCCCACTTCTCCACTATGAATCTTCTTACCTGTTCTTCCCAGTCCAGTTCATCCTTGTCCCACCCATGCTTCCCAAACTCCTGGAATCTCACCCACCAGCCCTTGTAGGCCCTCAGTGTGTTGGCCAACCAGGAACCCCGTTATAATGCCCTGGCTGTATCTCTCCAATCTTCCACAACCAGCCCGGAACTCTGGTCCTGTGGGTTGCTGCCTGTGGCACCAGTTCCCGAAACTGTCCAAAGCTGTAAATGGGAAAGACTGTCAGCCACTTCATTCATAAGCCCTTCGACATTCTGCACTTTGAAAGACAAGTTCATTTGTAACCTCAGTAATACCACACACTGCATGACCTTGATCACAGTCTCTGTCTTCCTGCCCTGTCTATTAATGATCTCCACTGCCCCTTTATTATCGCACCGGAAGAGGATGCACTTTCCCCTCATCCTGGTCCCCCATACTTCCAAGGCCGCCCATATCGGGAATATCTCTAGGAATGTGATGTCCTTCAGTACCCCACTTGTCCTTCACTGCTCTGGTCACACTTCTGATATCCAATTCCCCTGAAAATATGATCCCATTCCTAGGGCACCTGAGGCTTCTGTGTACAATTCCAAATCTGAGTTTCATTTCCACTCATGTTGCCAGAATGTTACCCCATTATAGCTGTCCAAGAACTCCTTCCACACCTTAAAATCTTCCTGCACCCTTTTTGACATGTCCACACAGTGATGGGGCTGCTTAGCCTTCCCTGTAGCCCTATCCAGTCTCCTAGTAAATGCTCTGCCTGTGCTAATGGTCTTCCATGCAAAATTAAGGCACCCCAGCAGTTGCTGTACCTGTACCAGTGGCACCCTCCTTATCCCCATCACTTGAGCTAGTAACCCCTTGAGCTGGGCCCCTTTGGCCCTGGGAAGACAGAAGCATCCTTGTTCCACGTCCACCTCTATCCCTAAAAATTCTAATCTATGGGCCTGGCCCTCCGTTTTGCCCTATGTCAGTGGTATTCCAGTATGCTGCCACGTCCCTTTGAAGTCCTGCAACATTTTGTGCACCTCCCTCTCTGTTTTGCCAATGAGGAGAAAATTGTCCAAATAATGCACAACCTTCCTGTGCCCGTACTGGAATCCAAATACCACTGCACCCAGCAGCTGAATGCCTCAAAAGTGAAACAAACCAGAGAGCAGCCCATTGGCATGGCCTTGTCAAAGTAGAGCCTCCCTTCACATTGAAAACCCAGAAGGTCCCAATCTGCTGGTCTGACTGGCAGAAGCCAAAATGCTGACTCTATGTCCATCTTAGCCAGCCAAGCCCCTTCAACTGCCCTAATTAGTACTATGGCCTGCTCCAATGAGGCATAGGACACTGCCCTGAGGTGTACCGGTATGTCCTCATTCACTGACGAACCCTCTGGGTATGAGAAATGGTGGATCAAGTGACACTTCCCCTTGTGCTTCTTCGGCACTACCCCAATGGGGACACACAAAAGCTGTCACACGGGTGGGCCTCCAGAGGCCCTTTCACCCTGCCTGCCTCAACCTCCTTCTGTATCTTGGCCCATACCACTTCTTCCTTCCCTCTCACTGACCCAAGGTTCTTGGCCCTCAGCCCTGTCCTCCTCCCTTGAAACCCCAGTGGGAAACCGTTCTGGAAACTTTCCCTAAGTAGTGCCATTCCTTTGTCATTTGGGTACTCCATGATCCATGCCTCTACTACTTCTAAAGAGGAGTGGGTGTGCGTGCCAGCACCCCCCACCCCTTGATTCCTGCGCCTCTAATTCCACCCGTGGTTGGAACCCCCTTCTTGTAACTGCCCCTGTTGTGTCTCCCTCACCCTTTGCCATGCCCTCCCCCCGTCCCCCTCGAAAGTGCTGTTCATCATACTGAACCCCACTCAGCCCCTTTTGTCCCCTCCTTGTCTGTAGCTGGATGCTGGGTGTGGTCCCCCACATTTCGAACAAACGTGTCTGAATTTACAATTGTTCCAGGAAAAGGAGGCTTTCTTGAAACCCCAGCAGATTTTAACCCCTGCGGCAGGGGGGTTCTTCTTTCCTTGTTCCCTCACATTCCCAACCCCTTCCCCTGACAGTGCTCTTACCCACAACTCTGAATGGGTGCAGTCCCACCTCAGGTCCCCTTTAGCTGCCATTCTTTTCCAAAATATCTCATTGTGTTTTAGCCAACCATATCCTGGTTTAGTCTTGTAAACATCCCTAATGATGGAGATGTACGTCAGCAAGGGAATGGCTAGATCTGGTTGTTTCTCCAGCACTAACATGCTGTAGATAATAAAGCCCGCTTGCCAGTTCTCAATGGTCTTCTTTTTGTACTTGGCCTCTTCTGCTTTATGCTCCACCACAGCCAGTACTTCTGCCATCTCTGATTCCCCACCAATTCCTTCTGCTCATACTTTGTGGCCATGTCCTCATCCACCAGTCCGAAGATGTCCACGTACTCACCCTTCCAAATCTTCTCCTTGATTGAAACTGGAACGTGGTCCCCCAACAAGAAACCCAGGGGTCCCTTGTGTAGCTTCTTGCCCCCTGGCTTGGCCCCGACCCCACCCTTTTCCTCCCCAGCCCCTTTTGCCTTTATGGCCTGCAGAGCTAGCTCCATTTTTTCCATGCTACCCCCATGTCACCCAACAACTCCTCCAAATGTTGCTTCAGTTCATTCTCATCGTGATATCTTCACCATCGTTACCCCCATCCAGGCCTTCCTATCTGGCTCCGGTGCGGGAGCTGGTGCTGGGGTGGGTACAGGGCTTGGTTCCACCCATCTGTGTCTCTTCCCAGTCATCTTTCTGCCTGGGTGCTCCCTCCCACTCCTTCTACTTCTTCTGCACCTCCTCCTCCGCCTCTGTCTGGTTAGTCTCCACCACTGACTCGGTCATCTGGCCCATCAGTTTAGCTGCCTCCTCCATCATCTTCTCACTGGAAATCAGTGCTCAGTTTGGTGCCATTCTTGCACTCTGTACCACTATGTGCAGGAAGAAAACAAAGAACAACAAAAACATGGATACTCAGTTGCCCCTACCAGAGTGGTCTCCGCTGGTCCAACTGAGTGTGCTGCCACTCTAGGGCCACTTGTCTGGGAACCCATCCACACGGCAAGCACCTGACTGGGGAGGTACCCTGAGGCACACTGATTGCCATCTGCAGGCATCTGCCCTGCTGCCTGCAGGACCCAGAGGGGAGGTACCATGAGGCACACACTCACTTCCTGGAGGCATATGCCCCACTGCCTGCAGGCCCCACATCCCTCCGCCCCTCCTGTCTCCCTGTTCTTCCCCTGCTATGTGCATTCATTTGCAAAATGAGGACTCATGTCAAACAACAGCAGCGGCCCACCCTGATGCCATGTGGGTGAGGGCCTATAGGTGAGTACCTCCACAGTTCTCCAAATAACAGCGTTGGCTCTCCCCGCTTCCCTATCAGAAAACCCTTCAATCCAGCTAGCCCCAACATGTGGGCTGCCCCAGGCCCATAAACATGTAGCAACTTCCTTTGCTGTAATAGCTGGACCTCCTCCCCATGTGGGCCCCCCGCCACATGGCCTGCCTGAGGTCTACTTGACCAGGAAGGGAAGACCACCCCCTTATAAGTTCCTGCCACACTCCCTTGGTGCCCCCAGCCTCCTGTTTAATTATTTCTTAAATTTTGCTGTTCAGCTGGCTGCCAAAGCAGACTCCACCGGTCTTCCCTTGGTGTACTACAAACTTTGCAAGCAGAGGATACCATTCTACTTTAAATCCACCAGGGATGTTAATACTGTGAAGAAGTGCTCCCTCCGGCATTTAAAATCTAAGCATTAGTCACTGTACAATAAATGACTCTCACAAACCAATGAGAAAAACCCACACTCCCTCGCATCTACAGTCGAGGCAGTAGGCTGATGCATCTATCTGTTTTGCTCCAATTATCAGTGACACCTTTTGGGAGTCAATCAGAACTCTAGGTCATGTTATCACACCAAGGGATCCCCTTCCCCATCATGGCCGATCCTGGCCCATTCAGTCACCATTGCTGCAGAGCCCATAAAAAGGTGAGGAAAGCTTGTCCCATGCGATGTTCCCCTGCTGCATAGGCTGGGGAGCTGCCGGCCATATCTCCTCACTCGTTGCAGCCCATCAGGGCCCCTCCTGGCTGCCAAATGCCATCTAGACCACTGAACACCACTCCACATGGGCCGCCCCCTCCAAACCCACGCTCTCTGTGACATCCCGCTGGGACATTCACCGGCTAGGAGCCTACACGACCAACAGACACCTCTCACTCCACACACAGGAGTGGTGACACAGCTCATCTTTTTTCCTCACCTGCCAAAGTGGGTGCCTCCCACTGTGAGAATGGACCACTGTTGTCCTCCTGCTGCCTCCAACATACCCCCGTGAGCAGCCGCCTGCTACTCTACCATCTCACACCAATAACTAGTAGCCAGACCAAACAAGTCTGCCTGCAATCTGGTTCCTCGCTGCTGCTCTCTTCCTTTCTTCTTCCTTTTAGATTACCAAACCTCATTTAAGGAAAAGAAAATTCCAACCCCAAAACAAAAAAAAAGGACCGAAACGCAAACCGAACTAAGTCACCAAACTAACAGGACAGTATCCATACAGTTCCCACATAAACAAAGGCTACCCCCCACAGTATTTTAAACATATGTAATTACATCCCAGCAGCTAATCACTGGTCCTCTAAGCCATCAAATGCCTAGGTGCCATCCAACCACAGCATTTGAAATTAATCCCCTCACACTTCCCTAATCAACAAACAGCATTCCATTGTTAAAACGTAGCCTGGCTGCAACATTTCAGCTTCCCACAACTACTACCCCACTTGCTGATTCCCCAAGACACCAGGGGCATGTGATTTACACTTATAAACCCAGCCTTATCTCAATGCAGGCCAGTACTCCAAACCTAGCTCTAAATCACAAATCACAAACAATTTTTCTTTTTCTTTTTTTTTTAAACAGCATCTCTACTGTTACTGCTGAACCCAGCTGTAAATTCAATCTTATACAAGCCTTTTTATCACAAAACACCAACCATTTAAACAAGCTAAACACACTGGGCCTAGCTGCCCCATGTGCCTTACCTGGATATTGCTAAATGATGTGCTGAGCTCCAAGTTCAAGGAATTTCTCAGGAAAAGAGGGCTGGCTGAAGGTGTCCAGGCCTGATATACCCTCCCTCAGGAACCTAGATCCGGATCCCTGATAGCTCCACCCCTGACCAATGCCACAAGCCCTAGCTCCTACCCTGTCATATTACTCATGCCCTCATCATAGGTGGTGTCATTGGCCCCTTCCCCCCTCCCCCTCCACCTCTTCCCTCCCCCATCCCATTGTTTCTTCCTGGCAGGTGCCATGGGGCAATCTGGCCTGTCTTTTAGTGGCAAGCCAAATTATCTTTGCATTACCTTGTGCCGGGTCCTTGTTTTGCAGTCTTTTAATGGACACCATTTTTGGAACCAGTAGCTTTCACACACTATGGGCTGCTGCATTGTTGTTTGCAGATTTGGAGCATGCATATGCCTTATACAGACACATTGCAACACTTATTCGTAGCATAACCCTGAGCTTAATCATTGTTTGATAGAGCTTAAAATTAACATATTTTTGGAACCAGTAGACATAATACACTGTAGGCCTCTACATCATTATTCTTCCCAGTTTTTTCCCTTTTTTATGCTACAAGCCTCAAAAAACAATGGGAAGGGCAAACTTGGATGACTAACTTCTCCATGTGTACAGCACTGTTCTGATCAGGTTTGTAAACCATGACCAGACATAATTTTTGCAACCAGTAGCTTTCACTCTTGGACTGCTGCAGCATTCTGCTGTTTTGTGTGCTTCTTGTGTCCTGGCAGAAAGGAGTTACCATATTTCACCATTTTATTGCCCCCCTCGTGTAGTATCCATCCTCAAATAGTAGCTGCATGCAATTTGTAAAGAGAGCAATAAAAGCCACCCCCGATTAGTAGCTTTAAGTTGTAACTAGCCAAAATGTATGCCAAAATGTGTCACTTCAGTCCTAGGATATGTCACTTAGGTCAACATGAGGTACTCCTTAGGTTATCCCTCCTTTTCCATTCCCCATACCGTATTAGTGATACAGTGATACAGCGATTCAGCAAGACTGAATCGGGTTGCTACAACGTGGTCTCAGTGCCTTGAATTCACTGTAACCACGTGGTAGCAACGCGTCTGTACAACTGTGTCAGGAGGTCTAAACCTCACTCTCAGGTTCTTGGCAATATTGGGAATGCAAGGAATCACAAACACATTGCATAAGTGTAATAAACCTGTTTATTACTACCAAAAGGATAAATCACAGTTGCCCTAAGCATTTCTTACCAAACAAAGTGGGAGCCAATGCTAAGCATTCCCTATACCTTGAGGTTTCTTCATGTCTCTTGGGAACTCCGAGATATAAGACCCAGTGTTTCACATTATATACTTATGATAATTATTATGGTTACTGTAAGACAGAAACATTTCTAGTTACAGAGATGAGCCCTATTGGCTAAATTAGAGGTGGCAACGCTGTCCAAGACAACATTATACAATTTTGTAGTAGTCATCACTTTGTGAAACAAAAGAGTACAGTTCTTATAGAGTATTACATAACTCAGTGTAGTAGTACAAATCACCAAAAGTTGGCAATGCTGACTTATATATCATAATCATTACAAGGACACAGATGTCCTGATCATCTTGAAAGCAAGAAATACACAGAAAATATATGTGTATTAGGAAGCAAAGTGTATAACATATAGGATAGTATATGGTTACCCATACACTACAAGGCTATTCTTCCACTGAGAGGATACAATGCCGACTGATGATATCGAGAGCGGAGCTCGAGAGGTCTCCAAGTCGGCATTATATCTACAAGGTGAAAGAATAGCTGAGTAGTGTTTGGGTAACCACACACTGTTCTTTATAGTATATGTTGTCCGATAAAAAAGACAAAAAAGTATCACTTTTCCATATTTTCACTCAGTTCTGCTGAGGCCCTCGATTCACAACTGCCACTGCCCAGCACATTCGAGCCCCCCCTCACACAGCAAGGGATGAATCAGGATGTCTGCTGTAGCCCCTTTTATTATGACATCCTCACTAACACAGAATGAAAAGTCGTTCTGCGTTAGTGAGGACGTCACTACTGCAGCAGAACAACTTTTTGTGGAGTATGGATTTCCATACACAATCGCATTCCACCATACACTATAATTATATGCATACATATCCTGACATCTACTCTTGTACGGTAGATGCCCATAATCTTATATGTTAAAATAACATATGCCTAAGCACTAGCTGTCTACGGTGTACCTCTGGGGGTACCAATCAGGGTGCAGGGACCTCATGTAACATTCCCCCCTTGTTGCCTCCAAGGGCAACACAGGCAAATCTAGGGAAATGTCTGATAGCAGGGGTCATTTACAATCCTGACATGTGAGCCTTGTAAAGGAACTCCAGCTGCTCATGGTGTTGGCATTGTGTGCGCCGTAGGCAGCATAGAATAATAAACATGAAAAATATTAGAAATGCTTGAATAATAACAAAACCTTTAAAAATAATCTCTAAATATGTGTTAATCACTGCATCATTCATATAACCATCATTAATCAAAGAAAGGATAGCTTCATTGGCCTTGGTAATATTATTGCTGATGTGGATGAGATGTGTGTCCTTCCTCTCTAAAAGTGATTTTAATGTAAGTGACAGTGGATCTAAGTGTACATTAAAATATGGTAAATATTCAGAAAGGGTGAGCAGATAATCAGGGTTACCATCAATGATGTCCGCATCCATAAGGGGGACAGGGGTAATAATGGTATGTCCTATGACAGACTTCTGGAGTGGGACAAAACAAAAGTTAGGGTTATCAATTACACATGTCTCTGTTCTGTATGTGTAGCTTTTAGAATTAGTTACCACACAGTACTCCCCATCATGATTATACTGCATTTTAATAGTGGGGAGTCTCCATTTTTGCAACTGTACCGGGCAGGTGTAGGTCGTCTTGGAAATCTGTGTTGACAGGTGATAAACCTCCTCTCTATAAGACTGTTAAAGTTTATCTGGAGCCAATGTTGAGTCCGGACTCTGTGCCATTTGTGCTGATGTCATCGTCCATTGAAAAGGACCAATCTATACTGTCATGAGAATAACCACATACAGGTTTAATAATATCAAATACATCACAGCGACACAAGTAGATATACTGTTTCTTTGAACAGCAGTCTGTGTGTGGAGCAACACAGGCATCCAGGAAAGGATGGAAGACCAGTAGAGGAGGCAAGTCAAGGCATTCTCTGTAGATGTTGTCATCAAGGTGACCAATCCAATGAACAGAGGTGAGCTTGTTGAACAAAGCTGTAGTGGAATCAAAGCGTGGTAAAGAGACAGTAAAAGAAACAAACATTGTATCTTTGATAGAACATTTCTTGGTAGTAAAACAGGGACCAATATTAGGGTGCCTGGTCAGAAAACCCAAATTTCTAGCTGTAGAAAGAGGAATATTTAGAGATTGTTGCATACACATAGCAGTATAGCCAGGGGGTTTACATAGTGGACAATACCATTTGGAAATACATCTGTCATGTATGAAATCAGGGATTCTTCTAGATTCTAGATCACGGAAGAGATTGTTGATGGTAGGAATGATGTATGAGCCATAGGCTGAGCATAAAATTTCTCTAGCAATGTATTGTTGATCTGCTTCTTTGTTGTTCTGTGCAATAAGTGCATTGATCTTTTTTTTTAGAATCAGTGAATGCCTTAGCAATGTCATGCAAATTAACAATGTATCTTTCTTACTGACTAAGGCCATTCACAGCATGCAATAATGGGGTTAGTATATTATTCACCAAACCAGTTTGAAATGTGGCAGAATGAGATTTGATAGCAGCAATGTCTGCTTTATTCCAGATAGACATAGCTGTACCAAAGAGACCTGTGACAGTGCCTGTTGCACCAATGACATCAGAACTGTCAACTTCACTCTGATCATCAGGATTGGGTTTCCCCCTGAAGTTGCCTCTATGCTCGGTGGTGTGTACCCCGGCAATAGGGTCTTGAGTATGAATCTGAAATGCTGCTAAACAATCAAGCAGTAACATACTATAAAATGCTGATGTGTTTGTATTCATATTCCAGTAAGTTAAATTGAACAACACAGGTATATGCATAAGTTGCAAATTATTAATCAGTGTACCAGATAGGGAAGTAGCTGTTAGACCACTGCGGGGACCAGGGCTGTGCTTTGGACATTCCAAAAGCTGTTTGT
Source organism: Neoceratodus forsteri (assembly GCA_016271365.2). NCBI lineage: Eukaryota > Metazoa > Chordata > Ceratodontiformes > Ceratodontidae > Neoceratodus > Neoceratodus forsteri. Next base: position 116,537,933 of record CM028136.1, on the reverse strand, counting down.
CAGTGGGTGGCAACACAGAAAGGTACATGGCAGCAGAAGCCGTGTTTTGTATAGCACAACATTTTCTAGCTGAGTCCTTAGACAAAGAATTACAATATGAGGGATACATTAAAGCAGTAATAATGTATAAACCAGAATGTCTAAGAGCAGTTTGTAGCAAGGACAGAGAACCATTTGGGGATAATTTAGCATTAGGCCAACCCAAGAAAATTCCCTTGGAGAGTTTGGCCACAGGGAGAATTTGTCCTTGTGATGTGTTTTGCCACTCAATTTGTAGGGTAGATTTATCAGAAGCAACAGCTGAGGCAGTGAGGTAAGCATAATAACCTTCCTGGACAGTAATCAAACTATCGGGTATTTTGATGGATACTCCCTCTGGAGCAGATGCTGGATGATCAAGGTGAGGTAGGAGGTTTGGTACCATGCCTTGGATGCAGGGGATAACTCCTGAGATGAGGAGAAAATGGAACAAGATAGCCATCTTGTCAGTATATCTGAAAGGCAAAATCAGAGATTAGTAGGTTAGTACTATTCCACCCAATGGGGTGAGGAAAAGTAATTATACTCCTTTATACAGTTTCAGTTGGTTTGCATGTAACCATTTGTCAGTCACTTTATTGTTGTGTAGGAGTCTAACTTGGTAGACTGCCAGACTGAGATTGTTGACAAAGGGGTAAGGACCTTCCCACTTATTGGAGAAGAAGTGTGTCAGATGTGTAAATCAGAGGACCATTACCTGATCTCCAACCTGCCAATCCACTTTTTGTGCATGCTTGTCAAACTGTATCTTGGACTGTTGCTGAGCCGTGCCCATGCAATTGGCAGCATACAAGTGTGTGTGTATGAGGTCTTTTCTGAGTTTTTCCACATATTGGCCTATGGACACATGGTCTGCTGTGGGGGTGTGCAGGTCCAACAACAGGTGTTCAGGTAATCTCATCTGTCTTCCAGTCATCACCTCGAAGGGCGTCAACTGGGTAGTGGCTGAAGGTGTGCCTATGATTGCCATAAAGAGTAACAGCAATAGGGAATCCCAGGTTTTGGGACTGTCCTCAATGAATTTGGAAAGCATTTGCTTAATCCATTGGTTGGCTCTTTCTACTTGACCTGAAGATTGGGGGTGGTAAGGCATGTGGAACTTTTGTTGAACTCCAATGAGCTCAAGGGATTCTTTTATCAACTCACCTGTAAAACTGGTTCCTTTGTCTGAGTCTACTTTAAGTGGTAGTCCCCACCTGGAGAAAATATGTTCCACCAGGATTTTGGCAGTGGTTTTAGCAGTGCACGTCTTAGTGGGGAAAGCTTCAACCTACTTAAAGAAAAGATCAGTTACCATAAGAGCATACTTGTTGTTTCTGCTAGCATTGGTCAGGGGTCCAATAAAATCAATCTGTATGGCATGCCAAGGGCCAGTGTGTCTTTGTGGTAGGATTTTGACATTCCCTTTGGTGTGAATGGGGTTATGTTGCACACAAACAATGCAGTTATCGATATACTGTTTAACGTCTTTGGTGACACCAGGCCACCAGGCAGTGGTCTTGAGCCTCTGGAGGGTGTTTTCCACTCCCTGGTGTCCACCAGTGGGTGTATCATGCACTTGGTGCAAGAATTCAGACTTAAGGTGTCTGGGGACTACCCACAACTTGGTGGTGGAATCATCTGGTTGGTACCAAATGAGCTTGTCATCTGGTGACAAGTGTAACTTACCTTCATGCCTCCACTAGGGATTATGTGTGGGAAGTTTTTCTTCTGTACCTTTGTCAAGGAATCTGAACACTTCTTGGAGTTCAGTATCAACATGTTGGGCTGCTGAGAGGTCCAAGGGGGAAAAGCGTTCAGGTTTCTTCTTGACTGCTGCATTGCGTACGTCCGCATTGGCCTCTGGATGATCCATCATCCATGAGTCCTCCCGTCGGGCCCCTTCCTTTGCAAGGGTGTCTGCTGTGTCATTGAAGGCATGGTAGGGGACATTTAGGGAATGAGCCTTAACTTTGTGTACATAGAGTTTGTGAGCAAATCTTAGTGCCAGTGCATGTATGCATATTACCAGTTCTTTGTACTTCACTGGGCTGCCATCAGAAGAGAGGAATGAGTTTGTCTGCCAGAATGGAAGGAATTCTGTAAGAGAACAACAAACCCAGTTAGAGACTATAAAAATGATGGTATCCTCGGTTCCATGCTTGATGAACTCGAGGGCTCAGACCACCGCTGCCATTTCCTCATACTGTGATGATGCTAAACTGCAATGTTAAGAGATTTTAACAGTGTTACCGTAGGGGTAAATCACTAAGATACCCATCCCTGTAACCTGTTCTCCCTGATAGTAGGAAACTGAACCATCTGTGAAAATCCAACACAAAGAGGTGCTCTCAAGTATTTGTGGTGTAGCAGGGAGGAAAGGACCTGGATTTGGAAGATCAGGTGGTTGCAGTGTACAGTCATGGGGTTCTCCTTGAAAAAGGAGTCCAAGTGCCAGCATGGATGGCATTTTGGTTGGGTATACCTGTATGTCTCTATCCTGGAGAAGAAGTGACCAGTGTGTAAGTCTGGTATTAGAGACTGACCCATCCTTCACTCTGTCTGATAGCAGAAAGGTAGTTGGGGTGTGGTTGGTGTTAATAATCAGTGGAGAGTACCCAATGATATACAGAAAGTGCTTGACAGCCCAGTAGGTAGCCAGAAGTTTCATTTCACAAAGGTTGTACTTCTGTTCCACTGGGGTAAAGAGCTGTGATGTATATGCAATGGGTCTCAGAGTACCATGAAACTTCTGGGCCAGCACTGCTGACATGGCAATGACAGAGGTGGCACATTCCAGATGAAATGGTAGTGCTAGATTGGAGTTAACTAGAGCTGGAGCCGATGCCAAGACCTGTTTCAGTGACATCACAGCCTGGGTGTATATGGGATCCCAAGTCCAAGGAATGTGCTTTTTCAGTAACTCATTCAGAGGAGCAGCCTTCTGAGCAAAATCACAGATGAAATCTCTGGAATAGTTTACCATACTTACAAAACTTCTCTAAGAGTTGCCACGCTGGTAGGCAATGGCAAGTCTTGCAATCCTTGTATTTTCTTTCAGGTAGGGCTACAGCCTTGATCAGTTATTCTCAGGGCCAGAAAGAATACCTCTTTCTGACATAGTTGTGCTTTTGCTGGATTACATTTAAGACCTGCTATCTGGATGATAGTCAGTAGGTTCATCCAAGAGATCCAAGTGTTGATCCTGCATGGCTGTTGCCAACAGCAGGTCATTCACATACTGCAAGAGACACTGGGGGAGTAGAGAAACCCTCAAGGGCATCCATCATGTGCAGATAGAACAGAGACAGGCTGTTGTGGAATCTCTGTATTAAGCAGGTCCTCGTGTACTGTATACCTACAAAGTTGAAGGCAAACTTATATTGACTTTAGGGGCCAATGGCAGAGACCAGAAACCATTGGAAGTATCCAGGGCACTGAACCACTTTAGGTAAGGGGTCAGGGGTCAGGAGTCGGAGCACATCAAGTGCGGAGGCCACAGTTGGAACACAACTGGGGGTGACCTGGTTCAGTTTCCTATAGTTAATGGTAAGCCTCCAGGCACCTGTGGGTTTTTTCACAGGCCACACTGGGGAGTTGGCAGTAGAAACACATGTTCTGATTACCCCTTGGTTGAGGAGTGATTTTATTGTTTCTCTGAGAGAAGGCAAGGCCTCAGATGGAAAAGGATATTGCCTTTGCCTCTCATGTGCTGGGCCTAACATTTCGATGACAGTGTCCATTCTGCCACAGTCATGCTTGTTGATAGTAAATGCTTCCAAATGCCTTTGCAAGATTGGGAGGAGCTTTAGAAAAAGCTTGTGATTCTTGAACAAATCTATGATGTCATACTCCTTGTCGTTGGCAGATATTGTTGCTACAACGTGTGAATCGGGGATCAAGATAGCGTGATATTGTCCCAGAATATGTATCAGAAGCATGTTAGCTAGGTCCGCAAGAAAGTCAATTCCAATGATACTAGGATGATCATGCAATACCATCTGTTGGAAGGTGTGTGAGGCCTTCAGGTGGCCCAACTCTACAGGTAGAGGTAGAGAGCGGTATGCAGGTAACCTAGTACCATTTACTCCTGACGTGTTGGTCCTCCATCCAGTGGACCCAGGAGATGTGTCCGGATGGTAATCATGTAATACAGACACAGCTGCACCTGTATCCAATAATACTGTAAGTAGGTTTTAACAGTGTTACCGTAGGGGTAAATCACTAAGATACGCATCCCTGCAACCTGTTCACCCTGATAGTAGGAAGCTGAACCATCTGTGAAAATCCAACACAAAGAGGTGCTCTCAAGTATTTGTGGCATGGCAGGGAGGAAAGGACTTGGATCTGGAAGATCAAGTGGTTGCAGTGTACAGTCATGGGGTTCTCCTTGGTAAAGGAGTCCATGCGCCAGCATGGATGGAATTTTGGCAGGGTGTACCTGTATGTCTCTATCCTGGAGAAGAAGTGACCAGTTTGTCAGTCTGGTATTAGAGACTGATCGTTCCTTCACTTGGTCTGATAGCAGAAAGGTAGTTGGGGTGTGGTTGTTGTTAATAATCAATGGAGAGTACCCAATGATATACAGAAAGTGCTTGACAGCCCAGTAGGTAGCCAGAAGTTTCATTTCACAAAGGTTGTACTTCTGTTCCACTGGGGTAATGAGCTGTGATGCATATGCAATGGGTCTTAGAGTACCATGAACCTTCTGGACCAGCATTGCTGACATGACAATGTCAGAGGTGGCACATTCCAGATGAATGGTAGGCTATTGAGTTAACCAGAGCTGAGCCGATGCCAAGACCTGTTTCAGTGACGCCACAGCCTGGGTGTGTATGGGACCCCAAGTCCAAGGAATGTGCTTTTTCAGTAACTCATACAGAGGAGCAGCCTTCTAAGCAAAATCACAGATGAAATCTCTGGAATAGTTTACCTTACTTAGAAACCTTCTAAGAGTTGCCACGCTGGTAGGCAATGGCAAGTCTTGCAATCCTTGTATTTTCTTCCAGGTAGGGCTACGGTCTTGATCAGTTATTCTCAGGCCCAGAAAGAATACCTCTTTCTGACATAGTTGTGCTTTTGCTGGATTACATTTAAGACCTGCTATCTGGATGATAGTCAGTAGTTCATCCAAGAGATCCAAGTGTTGATCCTGCATGGCTGTTGCCAACAGCTGGTCATCCACATACTGCAAGAGACACTGGGGAGTAGAGAAACCCTCATTGGCATCCATCATGTGCAGATAGAACAGGGACAGGCTGTTGTGGAATCCCTATGTTAAGCAGGTCCACGTGTACTGTATACTTACAAAGTTGAAGGCAAACTTATATTGACTTTAGGGGCCAATGGCAGAGACCAGAAACCATTGGAAGTATCCAGGGCACTGAACCATTTTAGGTAAGGGGTCAGGGGTCAGGAGTCGTAGCACATCAAGTGCGGAGGCCACAGTTGGAGCACAACTGGGGGTGACCTGGTTCAGTTTCCTATAGTTAATGGTAAGTCTCCAGGCACCTGTGGGTTTTTTCACAGGCCACACTGGGGAGTTGGCAGTAGAAACACATGTTCTGATTACCCCTTGGTTGAGGAGTGATTTTATTGTTTCTCTGAGAGAAGGCAAGGCCTCAGATGGAAAAGGATATTGCCTTTGCCTCTCATGTGCTGGGCCTAAAACTTCGATGACAGTGTCCATTCTTCCACAGTCATGCTTGTTGATAGTAAATGCTTCCAAATGCCTTTGCAAGATTGGGAGGAGCTTTAGGAAAAGCTTGTGATTCTTGAACAAATCTATGATGTCATACTCCTTATTGTTGGCAGATATCATTGCCAAACATGTGAATCGGGGATCAAGATAGCGTGATATTGGCCCTGAATCTGTATCAGAAGCATGTTAGCTAGGTCCACCATACAGCCGTGTGGTGCAAGAAAGTCAATTCCAATGATACCAGGATGATCATGCAATACCATCAGTTGGAAGGCATGTGAGGCCTTCAGGTGGCCCAAATCTACAGGTAGAGGTAGAGAGTGGTATGCAGGTAACCTAGTACCATTTACTCCTGACATGTTGGTCCTCCATCCGGTGGACCCAGGAGATGTGTCTGGATGGTAATCATGTAATACAGGCACAGCTGCACCTGTATCCAATAATGCTGTAAGTAGGCTTTAACAGTGTTACCGTAGGGGTAAATCACTAAGATACGCATCCCTGCAACCTGTTCACCCTGATAGTAGGAAGCTGAACCATCTGTGAAAATCCAACACAAAGAGGTGCTCTCAAGTATTTGTGGCATGGCAGGGAGGAAAGGACTTGGATCTGGAAGATCGGTGGTTGCAGTGTGCAGTCATGGGGTTCTCCTGGTAAGGAGTCCAATGCCAGCATGGATGGAATTTTGCAGGGTGTACCTGTATGTCTCTATCCTGGAGAAGAAGTGACTAGTTTGTCAGTCTGGTATTAGAGACTGATCGTTCCTTCATTTGGTCTGATAGCAGAAAGGTAGTTGGGGTGTGGTTGGTGTTAATAATCATTGGAGAGTACCCCAATGATATACAGAAAGTGCTTGACAGCCCAGTAGGTAGCCAGAAGGTTCCTTTCACAAAGGCTGTACTTCTGTTCCACTGGGGTAAAGAGCTGTGATGCATATGCAATGGGTCTCAGAGTACCATGAACCTTCCAGGCCAGCATTGCTGACATGGCAATGTCAGAGGTGGCACATTCCAGATAAAATGGTAGTGCTGAATTGGGGTTTACCAGAGCTGGAGCCGAGGCCAAGGCCTGTTTCACTGACATCACAGCCTGGGTGTGTATGGGACCCCAAGTCCAAGGAATGTGCTTTTTCAGTAACTCATACAGAGGAGCAGCCTTCTGAGAAAAATCACAGATGAAATCTCTGGAATAGTATACCATACTTAGAAACCTTCTAAGAGTTGCCAAGCTGGTAGGCAATGGCAATCCTTGCAATTCTTGTATTTTCTTCCAGGTAGGGCTACGGCCTTGATCAGTTATTCTCAGGCCCAGAAAGAGTACCTCTTTCTGACATAGTTGTGCTTTTTCTGGATTACATTTAAGGCCTGCTCTCTGGATGATAGTCAGTAGTTCATCCAAGAGATCCAAGTGTTGTTGCTGCATGGCTATTGCCAACAGCAGGTCATCCACATACTGCAAGAGACCCTGGGGAGTAGAGAAACCCTCAAAGGCATCCATCATATGCAGATGGAACAGGGACCGGCTGTTGTGGAATCTCTGTGTTAAGCAGGTCCTCTTGCACTGTCTACCTTCAAGGGCAAAGGTAAACTTATATTGACTTTTAGGGGCCAATGGCAGTGGCCACAAACCATTGGAAATATCCAGGGCACTGAACCATTTTAAGTCAGGGGTCAGGAGTCATAGCATATCAAGTGCAGAGGCCACAGCTGGAGCACAACTGGGGTGATCTGGTTCAGTTTCCTGTAGTCAATGGTAAGTCTCCAGGCACCTGTGGGTTTTTTTCACAGGCCACACTGGGGAGTTGGCAGTAGAAACACATGTTCTGAGTACCCCTTGGTTGAGGAGTGATTTTATCGTTTCTCTGAGAGAAGTCAAGGCCTCAGATGGAAAAGGATATTGCCGTTGCCTCTTATGTGCCGGGCCTGGCACTTCGATGACACTGTGCATTCTGCCACAGTCATGCTTGATAGAAAATGTTTCCAAATGCCTTTGCAAGATGGGGACGAGCTTTGGAAAAAGCTTGTGATTCTTGAACAAATCTGTGGCATTATACTCCTTGTGGTCAGTTATTGTTGCCACAACATGTGAATCAGGGATCAAGACAGTGTGATATTGGCCCTGAATCTGTATCAGTAGCATGTTAGCTAGGTCCACCACATAGCCGTATGGTATAAGAAAGTCAATTCTGATGATACTAGGATGATCATGCAATACCATAAGTTGGAAGGTGTGTGAGGCCTTCAGGTGGCCCAACTCTACAGGTAGAGATAGAGAGCGGTATGCAGGTAACCTAGTACCATCTAATCCTGACATGTTGGTCCTCAGTCCAGTGGACCAAGGAGATGTATCCAGATGGTCATCATGTAATACAGTCACAGCCGCGCCTGTATCCAATAATACTATAAGTAGGCAGCCCCCGACCTTGGCCTCGGTGCAAGGCCTTCCATTTGTATCCAAGATCAGCTTGTTTACAATCCGGGCTGGGTCACGTAATTGTCAATCTGTGGTGGAGGGAGCATGGAGAGGTTGGGCCTGGCTCCTTTGAACCACTTCACCATGCTGCACTGATGCTATATAGGGAGGTGCTTCTGGGTTCAGGCCTGAATGGGCCTGAGGGCCTGTACTTCTGGTGTCTCCATGGCCCACTGGGGCCTGGTTCCTGGATGTATGGCTGCAAGGAACTGAGCAGGAACAGCATCCGATACACAGCGCACTTGCCCCAGGAGTTCCCTAAACATCTGATTCTCTTCAGCTATCTCCCCATATGAAGGGCCTGGTCTTTGTTGTTGTTTACTCTTATGATTCTTGTGCTTCTTATTTTTGTGATAAATCCAATTCCCACCCCATTTTTGCTGTTGCTGTTGTGGTTGTTGTTGGTGGGCCTACTGGGGTGTTGGTTGTCCTCGGGGAAGGGCTGTTTGTTTTGGGCCTGCCCCTCCACCATGTAATGTGTCATGGCCTCTTGAGTAGGCTCCATGTCGGCCAGTTTCTTGGAACTGAAGCCCAGATCACGGATATAGAGTTGATAAACTCTCTCAGTTTTCCGAAGAATATTGGCCAACCTTTCTGTGGTGGGGTAAGTGGTTGGCTCTACCTTGTCTCTTACTGCAGGGATCATGTTCCTTAGGAACAGGGTCTTGTATTCAATAAGATCCACATCTGCAGCTTCTTGTGCAAGTTGTTTTCCTGCTCGGTAGGCCATCCAGAGTCTCTGGTAGTAAGTCACTGGACTTTCATTTGCATTCTGTTTTACTGGGTATGCAAGCATCACTCCAACTACACGTGGGCTGTGTGCAGAAATGAGTTCAGCTGTGACCTCATCAAAGGTGGCATTGCCATCCTGGCCGAAGGCATCGGGGAGTTTGGCCCACAATCCAGGCTCGATTGTTTGGTGTAGTATTTGGACCTGATAGTCTGCAGCAAGACTAAGCATCTTGAATTTGGAACACACCTTCTCTAAGTGGCAGCTCAGGTTGTCAGACAGGCTCTTCTGACCAATGCTGTCAGCTATCTGCTGAACTGAGCAGGCCATTTGTAGGGGATTATTGGGCCGATCAGGCTGGAGTAGTTTGCCTCAGGTGCCATCCAGGGCTGCCCGGGCTGTGGCCTCAGCCGCAGTATGAATCATGTCTTCCTGAGTACCAACTTCTTGCAGAAGCTGTTTAATCTGGGCTTTGAGGACCCACTTATTCCTCTCAGAGATAGGCACATTATCTACTGCATTCTCAATCATTGTTTCTAGCTCCTGCCTGTCTTCTACATTAATAATGGCCACCGATGATACTGTCAGAACCAGGCCTGGGCCTGCTCCCCCCTATCATGGGGGCTGCCATGTTGGCATCTCCCATGATGTGCATCATGACGTTGACGACGTATGACATGGTGTGGGTGGAGTGGGGACCCGCCATGTTGTAGATGGCTGGGTGGGGTATCTGGGCCAGAGTAGGGGTGATACTGTGCATTGTACTGAGAGAAGTCGTCATCTGAGACCTCCCCTTCAGATGACGTATGTAAGGCGGAGGCTACACCTCCCATTGCCTTAATATGTCCAGCCAGAACCTCTCACTGATGGTGCAGTTTTGCCATCTTGTATTCACATTCTGCATGACTCACATTTGCAAACTCCATATCAACTTCATTGTGCATTTGTTTCTGCAACACTCTGTACTCGGCGCTCAATTCGCGATTGTCCCTAGTAGCCTTTTCTAAGTCATCACGTACCTGGTTTATCTCATCCTCTAGCTCTCCCATATCCTCATTCAACTGTTCATTCACTCACCTTAACAAGTCATTCATATTCAAAGCCTGCCCCTTGTCCGGTCTCAAACTTTAACACTCCTGCTTCAAAATACAAATTTCTTGCTCTCCAGTCTGTGCTGAATGATGCAAAAGTGAATCCTTTTCATTGTGCAGTGTTTGAATTTTAGACTCCAAATTCTGCTGCAGTCTAATACATTCCATTTCCTGCAAACCCATTTCTTGCTTAGAGATGAGATCTGCAGATCAAGGGTTCGAAACCTCACTTCAGAGGCTTTCAGAGCAGCATAGAGAGCCGTGACCAACAGCCCTTTGGCATGACACTTATTGGCTGTTTGTCTCGTCTCACATTACTGGGTTGAGATACCCAGTATAGGGTTTTTGGAGTGACTTGAGTCCCGCCAAAGTCAGTCCAGTCTCCATGGGACGTAAGGAAGTTTGAGACATTGAGTCTCAGTTCTGCACAGATATTTGATACGGTGGCCATTGTGTGGGAGGGAACGAAAAAATCAAAATGTGAAAAAGGCGTTGTGCTGTGTATCGATCCACAGCAGGAAAACTTTACACACAGTTGGGCTACTGTATACTTTGCAGGCTTGCAATTCAAAGCTGCTGTGGAGTGGGTCAAGTCGTCATTGACCACACCCAAGAAAAGCAGCCAGACTTTGCAAGTGACTACAAAGTGGTCTGAAAATGGGAGAGGTGTTGCAGAAATGCACATCTACAGTCCCCGTTGGGAAGGGAAAAGTTTGAAGCAACAAGTGATAGCCTACAAACACCAAATATTGCCTGCACGCGGTCGTCAATTGTCAGGAGGTCTAAACCTCACTCTCAGGTTCTTGCCAATATTGGAAATGCAAGGAATCACAAACACATTGCATAAGAGTAATAAACTTATTTATTACTACCAAAAGGATAAATCACAGTTTCCCTAAGCAGTTTTTACCAATACAGACTGGGAGCCAATGCTAAGCATTCCCTATACCTCGTGGTTTTTTCTCGTCTTTTGGGGTCTCCAAGGTATAAGACTCAGTGTCTCACATTATATACCTATGATAATTACTATGGTTACTGTAAGACAGAAACATTTCTATTTACAGAGATGAGCCCTATTGGCTAAATTAGAGGTGGCTCCACTGTCCAAGATAACATTATACAATTTTGTAGTAGTCTGCACTTTGTGAAACAAAAGAGTACAGTTCTTACAGAGTCTTACATAACTCAGTGTAGTAGTAAAAATCACCAAAAGGTGTCAATGCTGACATATATATCATAATCATTACAAGAACACAGATGTCCTGTTCATCTTGTAAGCAAGAAACACACAGAAAATATATGTGTATTAGCAAGCAACATGTATAACAATAATATGCATACATATCCTGACATCTACTCTTATACGGTAGATGCCCTTAGCCCTATATGTTAGTATAACGTATGCCTAAGCACTAGCTCTCTACGGTGTACCTCTGGGGGTACCAATCAGGGTGCAGGGAACTCGTGTAACAACTGCATCCTGCTACAAGCAAGCAAAAAGAATTATAGTAGACAGCTCTCTCAAGACATACATTTTTTTTATTTTGTTTTGTTTTGCAAGTAAAATTGGGGTTAAGGAAGTACTGGGGGCTTCAATCCAGTTTGTCATCGCTGTTGGGATCAGCATCTGCCTCAGTGTCTATCTCAGAGCAGGTTTCAGTGTCTTCTTCACAGAAGTCTGATTCTCTGGAGTTTTCGCTACAACCAGGACTTGGGAAAAAAAAACATCAGGTTAGTACCATCTATGTTTGGGCATAATACATTACATGGGCTTAAACCTTACCGTGTAGTGTGGACAAGTTCTGGGCGATATCTTCTCAAGCATCAAATACCATGCCAGTTTGCCTAGTGCAGTGGATCATATCTACATCAGTAGATGTGATCCCACAGAACTCAAAGGACTTCATAATATTGTCCTTTGTCACAGCACCCCAAACATCTTTTACCCACTCCAGCATTTTAGCCCTGGAAGGGGCTCTGGGGTTACCTCTTGCTGTCATTTCCCACTCCTTGGTCATGAGCCACATATCATAGCACTCGCGGTAGTGAGTTTTGAAGGGAGAGTTCCACGACATGTCTGCGGGTTGTAGAAGCTTAGTACACCTCCGGGGATTGCTGCCATTATGGTGTTCTTCTTTTTAAGAAGTTTTTTAACATCTGGTGAAATGTGGCACCTAAACATATCCCAGACCAGCATACGCTTGCTAAAAGCAATGCCCCCCAAATGCTATCAACCCATTTTAAAGTCAGTGTCTCATTCATTCAGCCATTGTCAGAAAGTGCAACAATGACTCCTTGAACACCAATCACCTTCTTTGGCATACGTTTGCCTTTTAGTACAACAAAAGGAGGGACTATTCTGCCATCTGCCATTGCTGCTAAACATACAGTAATGTGCTGTTTTTCATGGCTGGCTGTCATTAAAGGCACTGACTTAGCGCTGACAGCATCCACAGTTTTCTCACCGGGCATGTCAGCCCACACTGCAGTCTCATCCATGTTACCAATGGACTGCAATTGGATGTTGAATTTCAGTATCTGCTTCACACAAAAGTAATCAAATTCTGTGACCTTAGGCAAGTAGTCCTTCAGCATTCTCTGACCCGCTGCAGTGCGCTGTCTAATGGTGAAACCCCAGTGCACTAGGAAACGGTCAACCCATCCCCTGCTTGCCTTAAACTCAGGGTTGTGGATTAAAGCAGATGCTTTTAGGGCAATAGCTTTGCAGGTAACTTGTAGGTGCTGCTCTCTATGCAGTGAGATTGAAGTAGCAAGATTTGCTTCTTCTGTTGGATAAGAAGGCGTGCGGCCAGCACTGATAAGATGTAGGTGTTTGCGGTTAGATTCTGAATTGCCAACCTTGGAGTCCATAGCCTACAGCCTTTCTTTGTTTTTCTGCCACTCATGGATTTTTTTTTGTCCAGTTTCAGTGCCTCTGCTACAGGGCGATTGCCCTCCCGCTCAGCCCTATTAACCACAGAGAGCTTGAAATCCAAGTCTAGGACTAACAGTTGGCCATTTTACTGAACTAACAGCTTCTGCTTGTGACAACAACTACTGGCAACTGCAAGAGGCCTAATGACACAGCTCACTTACATTACAGGGCAATTGCTGTCTCAGACTGATAAGGTACCAAAATGACAGTAATAGAAGCCTGTGATGGAAACATTACCGTATGCTTAGCAATATAAGCCATCCTTGAATAGTAACCACCCACAAATTAAAGCATCACGTTAAAAATGAAGATTCTAATTGTAGCTGCGGCTTCAAAATGGTGAAATATGGTAATCTCCCAGTACATTTTAACAACATATCAATGGTTTTCTACAGCAGAACCAGGGTAAACTAGAAGACAACTAAACAGACTTTGACAAATGTTACTGTATTTGGTAAACCATATTTGCATGATCGAATTTTGGGAGGTGTGCAAAGCACTAATTTATTTATTGTTTGCTTAGTTATTGTTTACCAGGTGGGGTACACTTGGCAAGTAAATTCCTATTTGCAGGTATGACATGGAAAAGTAATAGATATGAGCAATCATATATACAATAAATAGTACAAGTAAGAGCCCATGGACCTGGCTAGCAATGTGACAAAAAACATGAGAAAAGAGCAAATGATAGTTTTGAGCAGCAAAAGGGAAATGCTCCTTCTGGAGCCAACACAGATAACAAACCTAACTAGGTAGTCTGAGGGGAGAGATGCCCCAAGTAAACAACAAAATTAACAGACATAAGAAATTAACCAGCTACACATTGGAGTGAGCTGGCTATATGAGATAACAACCACTGCAGGAGGCAGCTAAAGAGGGAACTCCTGGAACAAAGTTCAAGATAGAATGTACCTGTATGGTTGCATCAGAATAAAAGAACAAAGTTACTGTCAGCATCAGTGCAATGCATATTCTACTGTTGTGGGATGCCTTCTGCTGCTGTTATTCTGGATAAATAAATATTAACACAGAAGTAATCAATAAATTTGAGCAGCAATAGCTACACAATTGGTTAAATAATGTAGTTTTGCACTCCTTGAATTTCATTGCCTATTATAAGAGCTCATATTTCTACTTTCAATTACTTAATTATTCTTGCGCTTCTCTTTGTCTTTCTACCTTGTTCTCTAAAGAACTCCTTAGTGCTGTATTATTTTTATAGCAGCAATTATAGGGTCTTTTCTTGGAATTGTACTTGTGCACTGTTAGATGGCTAAATGACGGCTATGCTTTTCCTTGCTTTAGAAAAAGCATGCACTACAATTCACATTTAAAAGAGCCTTTCAAGGCAGATTTATTGAAACTGCTCTGCAAACAAATAGTACCTTTTTATTGGTGAAAGAATCTTATGCAAAATTGTTGATTCAAATGAAGGTTACTGGCAGAAAGGCAATAATACTAAAGTATAGGCTGTAATTAGGACTGTCTGATGACTGCCTACACAGATATAAACAAAAAAACATCTGCAGATTACTACTCCCGCCATCACCACTACCACACACAACCTCACATACGGTTCATATTTTCTTTCTTCGTCTATCTCCCATTATCATTTCCTCTCTGCCATGCTATTCAATATGCGTCGGGTGGTCATTTCCAAGGCAGCAATTTAAATCTATCTTTAACTGAAAAGGTCACTGTCTCTGACCTCTATAACCATCTATAACCATTATCCTGTACTTAAATTTCTACACAGCATCACAATGAGTAGTCTCTTTTTTTGTTTGTTTTTTTATAAGACATTTAGAATCCAATTATTTTAATTTAATTGCTCATGGGATATATTTTTGTTTTGCTCATGGAATCATGAGGGTTGATGTGACTGAAAACCGAAGTGCTCTCAGTTTTACCGTGAGGTCTCCCCATTAATTCTTTGTACACCTCCACCCAAACAGAGAGGTGACACTTTTTACAAATGAACATACAAATATGCCAGCAAATAAAGGCCTTATGGTCTATCTAGTCTCCTCAAGTGTGCAGGTTCCCCGCCCATGTCTACAGAGGATCCTGCTCCCTCCCCAAATCTCCTCTGACCCCCCTCAAGTCCTCACTCATGCCCACCACATTTTCTCTTTAGTCTGTCTCATCTTCTCTTGAAGCTATCCACCATTTTCAGGGAGACAACATCCTCTGGCAACTTGTTCTACTTGGCCACTACCCTCTCAGTGAAAAAGTGCCTCTTCATCTCGCTCTTTCCTGAATCTTACCTCTACCAGCTTCAGGCTATGCCCCTTAGTAGACTTGCTCCCACTAAGGCATATGAGGCCCTCAGTATTTACCCTGTTAATACCTTTCAGGAACTTGAAGGTCATGATCATATCCTCCTTCTCCCATCTGTCATCAAGAGAGTCCATGCTGAGCCCCTTGAGCCTCTTTTAGTATGTGTCGCCCTGCTGATCCTGGATCATCTTGTTGCCCTTCTTTGAACTGCCTTTAGCAAGTTAACATCTGTATTAAGATAAGGGCACTCAAACTGGACACTGTACTCCAGATGTGGCCTCACAAGTGACCTGTACCACAGTAGTATGACCTCTGCTTTTCTGCTGGTAATCTCCCTGGCTATTCAGCCCAGTATCCAGTTTGCTTTTGCTGATGATCTCCTGCAGTGTGTTGAGTGCTTGAGATCACTTGTGATGATTAACCCCAGGTCTTTTCCTTCCTCTGATTTGGTTACCAGACCCCACTCAGCCAATATTTGGTCTCTGGGTTCCTCACCTCCAAGTGCATAACCTTACTCTTTTTTGCCTTAACCCCCCAATTGCCAAATGCCAGACCACATCTACAACCTAGTTATGTCTTCCCTAAGTTTCTGTCTCCCCTCCATGTCCTCCCTCCCATAGAGATTTGTGTAGTCCACAAACAAGCAGATTTTACCTTTTATCCCATCTGCTACGTCACTGATGAAGATGGCAAACATCACCAGTCTGAACACTGAGCCTTGTAGTAGTAGTAGTAGTAGTAGTAGTGATCACTGGCCTAGAAGGAATCCCCCCCCCAAAAACCACCACCTTCTGTCTTTTGTCTTGCAACTAGTTTTTGAGCCAACTATCATGCTTTGCCCCCAATCACAGATCTTCCAACTTCCTGAGTGGTTTCCTATGAGACACAGAGTCAAAGGCTTTGCTGAAGTTTAGATACAGGACATCAACCATTTGGCCCTTGTACACTGTCCTGGTCACCCAGTCGAAAAGTCAAGTCATTTGCCTGATGGGACCCCCCCCCCCAGCACAAACTCATGATGCCTCTTGTTCTGCAACCCTTTTTCCTTGAGAAAGCTCACCAGTCTTTCCTTCATTATTATCCCCATCAATTTCCCCACTATTGAGGTCAGGCTGGCTGGCCTGTAATTCATTGGCTCATTTCTTGGACTACTTTTGTGGAGGGGCACCACATGTGCTGTTTTCAAGTCCCATGGCACACTCCTGGACTCCAGAGAAGTGTTAAACAGGTCTGACAGGGGGCCTACCAGAACCTCTGCCAGTTCCCTTAGGACCCATTGATACACTCTGTTTGGTCCTGGGGATTTGTCCACCTTCAAGGCCCTTAGGCCATTAAGTACCATGTCCTGAGTACCATATCCACCTGTATTACATCATGCATGACTCCCCCTTGCTGGCCCCCCACTCCCTTGTGGCATTGGTCTGTCCTTCTCTGTAGTGAATATGGAGCAGAAGTACTTGTTAAGCACCTCTGCTGCCTCTACACTTCCTTCTGCCCAACCCCCTTCCTTTTTTAATCTGATGATCTCATCTTTAATGTCCCTCTTTTCCATTATATGCATGAAAAAGGGCCTTCTCATCCAATGCTATTCCCTGTTCTAGCTGCACCTCCCTTGTAGCCTTTGCCTCTCTAACCATTCTACTCGCCACCCTAGATTTTGTACAATAAACCTCCCTGTCATCCTCTTTCTGAATACATACAGTATGTACTTCCAGAAGGCTGCCTTCTTTTTCCTTACCACACATTCCACTTCTTTTCTGAACCAGCTAGGCGTTTTGGCCTTAGATTTCTTGCTTTTAATTTTAGCACACTCATTGGTGGCCTCCATCAAACCCTCCTTTATTATGGCCCATTTCTTTTCCACCTTCGTCTCCTTTCTGATCCCAGCAAGGTATCCTACCAGAATTTATCCCATATTACTAAAGTTTGCCTTTCTGAAGTTCAAAACCCTTGCCTTGGTCCTGGCCATCCCTCTGCCCATGTCCAGGTGGAACCACACTGCATGGTGATTACTTCCTTCAAGTAGCCCTTTCACCTTTACATCCTGTACATGGGCAGAATTAGACAGGGCAAGGTCCAGTATGGTCCTCTCCCAAGTGGGCCCCATGATACCCTGTGCCAGGAATCTACTCTGAAATGCATCCAGCAGTGCTTGCATCTTGGTACTGGAGGTGGCCAGGATTTTCCAATCCTCCCCAGGCAGGCTGAAGTTCCCCACTATTACTACTTTCACCTTGCCTGCTTTTATGATTTGGGACCCCAGTAGCTAGTCCAGCTCCTCATCCTGTGATGGTGGTCTGTATACCACCCCCATCCTTGGTTTCCTCCCCTTAGTTGATTGTACCTGCACCCATAGCACTTCAGCCGTTCCATCCACCCCTTCCTCTCTGGTACAGGTTATCCCCTCTTTCACATACAGTACCACTCCCCCAACCTTTCATGTGTTCCTGTTCATCCTATATACCTGGGGATTGCGAGTTCCCAGTCATGGTTTGGTGATGCCCATATCTCTGTGATGGCCACAGTGTTCATCTCTCTGTTGGCCATCAGCACCTACAACTTAGCCATTTTGTTTACCAGGCTTCTGGGGTTAAGAGACACCACCCTCCACCATGACTCAGGCTCCCTTTACTCCTGTCCCAACTGACACTTCCTTTTCCCTCTCCCAGTTCCTCCTTCTGTCTTCCACCACTTCCTACTAGCTTCCCTCTATTCTGCCCTGACTGGGGGGAGGCCTATCAGCCTCTTTCATTGGGTGACTGAGGGTACTTTGCACTCTGCTGTCCCCCACATCAGTTTAAATTGAGGCTGTTTCCAATTAATTTCTCTAGATTGCCAATCAGAACCTCATGCCCAATTAGTTAGATGTAAATTATCCAGTGCATACAGGGCTTTGTTATCCCAGGTCCCTCCCCAATCATCAGCTATCCCATACACCTCCCATACACCTCTGTCTCACACCACCCAATGATCCATGCATGGAATTCTTCCATTCTAATCATCCCTGTAGTGCTAACCCTTTGGATTGGTAACACCTCCTAGGATACTGATCTCCCTACCTTGCTGCAGAATCTCCCTACCTCCCTGAACCTCTCTTGCACCACCCCTACTTCACATCCTGCAAGGTTGCTTATAACCAGGTGCAGTATTATGTGAGGCTTCCCTTCCTCATTCTTCATGTTCTGAGCTATCAGAGATCACACTCTCCCCAACATCATCCTGGCATATATTCTACCCTCCTATAGCTTGGTTTAGACCTCTTACCACCCCATATCACCCCTATCACCCCCTTCACTATTCAATCCACTAATTTGATCTCTTTCTCCCCACCTGCTTGTGACACTCTCCCTCCTTCACGCATACCACTTCCCACTCCTGTTTGCCACACCCTCTACATTCTGCCCATTCTGTACTACCCCTCAACCCTTCACATGAGCTACAGTATTTCCCTCTATCTGTCCCTCAGTTCCCCTTGATCTCTCCCTACTGTTCCCTTCTGCTCACCCCCCTGGCCTGACTACTTGCTTACCTTTCCCCACCACCTCCTTCCCTTCTACACCTGGACACTTCCTCTCACCTGAACTTTTTTCCTCCTGCTCCCTCTCCTTACCATCCCTGCTGTCCTTCCACCTACTTCCTTCATCCATCCCCATGCCACTGTTCTCATTCTCCCCTCCAAGTCCTCCCACTTCTCCTCTGTCCACTGGGAGGAATCTGTTATGCACCAGGTCTTTGGAATTGTCCAGTATCTTGCTTCATTTATCCAATACCTCAATTGCTGAGGGAGTTGCTGTACCTGATTGGAAAGTGGCATTAATAATGCTGTTACACAAAGGGGGTAGTAAGCAGCACACTGAACATTACAGGCCTATAAGCTTGACTTCCTGTTTAGGAAAATTAATGGAACGTCTACTCCCGCACAAAATTATAGACCATTTGAAAGTAATTAGTTTTCAGGATATTAGTCAACATGGTTTTTCTAAAGGCAGATCTTGTCAGAGCAACTTAACTAATTTTTTGAACCAGTTAGTAGGGCTATAGACTTGGGTTTACCTGTGGATGTTATATGTCTAGATTATGCAAAAGCATTCAAATCAGTTTCTTATTACATCTTACTTAATCAGCTAGTACATCTGAAACTACATAATATAATCAAATGGATTGCATCACGGCTTGACAATAGAAAACAGTGAGTTGTCATTAGAGGGTATGAATCATCATGGGTCACAGTGACCAGTGGTGTGCCACAGGGCTCTGTTTTAGGCCCCTTATTGTTTAATTTATTGATTGCCTCCATGCAGACTGTTGATGGAGTATTGATAAACAAATATGCTGATGACAGCAAAATTGGTTGTATTGTAAATAACAGTGAGTTAGTTGCAGCTTTACAAACTAACCTCGACAGATTGATCAAGTAGGCAAATTAAAATAAATTAACCATTAACATCAGTATATGCAAGGTGATGCATTTAGGTAAAAATAACACACTTGCAGACTACAAATTGAATGGTACTTATTACAATCAATCACTACTGAAAAAGATTTAGGAGTAATTATTTCTAATAATCTAAAATTTGGGGTGCATAGTGCTAATACAGTTAGAAAATGTCATGGGATAATCAGCTGTATCTTAAAACATATTAAGAGTTGTAAACTGGAAGTTATTGAGCCCTTATATACAAGCTTGGTTAGAGCTCACTTAGAATATTGCTCTCCCTTTTGTGCTCCTACATCGCTTGATGACAAAGCTTTAGTAGAGAGGGTTCAAAGGAGAATCACCAGGAAAGTATGTAACTTGTCTGAGTTGGATTACTCTGACAGACTGAAATCACTAGGGTTGTACTCTCTACATTAATGATCTATAAGAGGAGGATTGTTCCTTGTGTATAGCACATATAATGATCCTTCAATGATTGAAACATATTGTCTTGAAAAACAGAAAACACTTAATAACACAAGATCAAACAAATTTAAATTAGTGGCTAGTCATAATAAGACTGTCAGAAGAAGAAATTGTGTTACTCAAAGGATACCACCATTATGGAACTCACTTCCACCATTTGTCGTCTCTAGCACTAACATTAGTCAATTTAAATCTAGGCTTGACCAATATATGGGTGAACAAAAGTTCTCATTCCACCATTAGGAGATATGGTGGCAAGTTCTAAATGGGCTTGTCCCTCGAACTTGTAACTACCTATGAACCTATGACAGGCCTGGATTATGGGGGACAGTTTGTTGCACAACTTTGTGTCCATAAAGGTAATTGAGTTCTGAGCTTGCTTGTTCCATAAAAGGGGGTGTCAAAAACCAGACTGGAGGCTCTTCTAGTCAAGTGCCCAGGGTCTGAGATTGGGGAAAAGGGAGTTGATGCTGGCCGGCAGCAGATTTATTTGTTTATTTGTTTATTGAAATCTAGGATTGCAAATACCTTAGAGCCAAGGCTCTTTTACAAAGGTTTCACTTCAAGAGAGTACAAACATTTTAGGCTAATCTACATCGGTCTATACATAGGCAAAAGAAAACAACATAAAAGACAGAGATTAAATGACATTATTCATTGTTCAAAATGTTGCACTGCTGAAATAAAGTAAGGAAACACATAGGTTTGGATAAGTTCAAGAGATCTATAAGGAGTTGGGAAGGAGTGGTTGGGGAAGTGGGGGGCAGCAGCCAATGAGCAGCTAGAGCAGATTCACAGCATTGTCAGGGAGCAAGGAGAGGGGAGGTGGGCAGCAGGGGAAGAATGAAGTTAGGACAGGCAGTCACAGGAGCTGGAGGAAGAGAGATGAAGATGTAGTCTTGATTTGAAAATGCCCAGTGAAGAGGTGGAAGTAATATCAGTGCTGAGGGCATTCATCCAGGTGGGAGCACGGTGCACAAAGGATCTTTGACCCAGTGATGTGCAGCATCGAGGAACTTGAAGGAGCTGTTGTTCTGATCCTCTGGTTTTATGTAGATTGGAGATTGGACTCAGAAGGACTTGGACACTAGGAGGGGTAATGCCCAAGGTAGTTTTTTTTTGCCATCAGACAGGTTAGGTACTTAATTCAATTTGCGAGTTGAAGCCATCCTGATTGGGCGTAGAGTTCACATGTATGTGTGAGTTGGTGGGCTCCAATGAGTAGGTGGCAGGCCTTGTTAAGGGAGGTCGTTATGTGCCTAAGGGCGGTAGTAGTGGTAGAGCCATAGACTATGAGGCCATAGTCTACAACGGAGACAACAGAGCTCTGGATGGCCATCTTTAATGCTGCCTGGGTGAGGTGTTCCTTGTTGCAGTAGAGGATTCCAATGTGTGTGTTTACAACTCTGGCTACGTTATCGATGTGGGTCCCATATGGCAGACCATGGTGAAGAGTGATTCCTAGATATTTAAAGGATGATACTTGTTCAGGGTATGACCAGCACTTGTTTTGATATCAAAGGGGTAATGCCTGCATTTGTTTTGTGAGCTGCAGAAGAGCATTGATTTAGTTTTTTTGTGGTTTAGAACCAGTTTATGTGAAGAGAACCAGTTTTCAATGGAGGAGAATGCTAGTTGAAGGTTGTGATTTAATGGTTCTGGGTCTTTATGTGGGGTGAACAGCACAGCATTGTTGGCATATAGGATAATTTGTTCAGGGCAGGATTGAGGGAGAGAGTTTAGGAACAGACTGAAAAGTAAGGGGCCCAGTATTGAGCCCTGGGAGATGCCAGAACTGAGTGGCTTGGAGTCAGAGAGTTGACCTGAGATTTATACTCTTTGTGAGCTCTGGTGTAGGTAACTATTGAACCATGCAGTAGTGTCCAGGGAGAGACTGGCATTCAGTAGCTGTCTGGAAGGTAGGCCGTGGTGGACAGTGTCGAATGCCTTGGTCAAGTCAATTAAAATGGCTCTAGTTAGATGGCCTTTGTCCATAGAGTTGTGAAAGGCTCCAGTGAACTCCAGGAGGGCTGTTGAGGTGCTGTGCCCTTGCCTGAAACCATGTTGCTGAGGGCATAGGATGTTGTATTTGTCCAAGTAGACTGAAAGCTGGTCCTCTACAATGCACTCGAGTGCCTTGGAAAGATGGTGCAGTATAGAGATCGGCTGGTAGTTTCCCAGGATTGACTTGTCACCACTTTTGAAGACTAGAGTGACAATAGCAGGTTTCCATTTGCTAGGGAATTGACTGAGGTTAAGTGAGAGGCTGAAGATTCTGGTAAGTGGATACAGCACTTCCTCTATAGTAATGGATAGCAGTATAAGGTCCAGTGAGTCTTCTCTAGCTCTGGACTTGGAGATAGCCCTTTTTACATATTTACAGACTTCAATTGCTTTTACTTTTTAAAGTGGAAAGGTGGATGTCTTGAGAGGGTAGGGAGGAAAGTTGATTCGGGTGAGCCAGTTTCCGAGAAAAAATCTGGGGGGAGGACATACTGAGGTCAGTGAAAGCTGCATTGAAGGCGTTTGCTATGACCAACGGGTCATGGGTGGTAGTACCATCAATAGTCAGTAAGGTACGGGAGGATTTGGACAGTTTCCCTGTAATCTCCCTTAAATTGTCCCAAAAAGCTCTCCCATTTCCCCAGGTGTTGGTGAGGGCTTCTTTGTAGTAGGTGCTCTTTGCCATTCATATTAGCTTCTTGCAGTTGTTGCGATATTGTTTGTAAGCTTGAATGTCTGGTTGGGCACCTGTGGCCCTGGCGATTGCCCAGAGGTGGTCCCTTGCTTTTAGCTGGGTCAGTAACCCAGTAGTAAGCCAAGGACTGGATAGTGTCTTGACTTTTCACTTTTTTACTGGGGCGAGTGAGTCACAGGCGGCATTGAACGTGATGATGAAATGGTCAAGGGCCGAGTCTACATCCTGCGCATTGTATGTGGGAGACCAATCTTGTTGCCTAAGACAGGATTTTAGGTGGGTCAGTTTGCCGCAACGTAGGACACTTGCTGGAAACAGTTAAAGGGGAAGGCTTGCAAAACTTATTAGACCAGTTGCAGATGACAGGAGAGTGGTCACTGAGGGAGTGAGAGAGGACAGTGATGTTGTTGATGTGGGTTGGGTGAACATAAGGACCCAGTCCAGGAGACTGCTCATACCTGACTTGTAGTTCTTCCTCATTGGGGAGTCGACCATCTGTGTGAGGTTAGCTGAGGAGATAGCATCCCTGTAGGTTCCAGTGTCTGGTGCAAGCCAGTTAATGTTGAAATCACCAAGAAGGAGGATCTTTGAGCCAGAGGGTTGGGAACTAACAAAGTCCAAGACAGCTAGGAGACCAGACCCTTGGTTTTTAGGTGGGATGTACACAGGGACCACAGTGAGCACTTTATTTTGGGCACCAAGGAGTAGTTTGATGGGCAGGAATTGCACAGGAGAGTTAGAGGAGGTAGTGGTGATAGGGTTTGCAGTGATGTTGTCTTTGACATAAAGTGCACATCCCCTATTTTTGGTCATCCTGTAGAGTCTGTGGATATTGTAGCCTTGTAGAGAAATAGCATGGTCAGGAGTATTGGGAGTTAGCCAGGTTTCGACAACAGATATGAGGTCAGGGTTATGCAGTTCAGCAAAAATTTGAAGGACAGCGAGCTTAGGTTGTAGGCTGAAGATGTTGAGAGTGGAGATGGTGAGACCCCCTATTGAATTCTTGGTACTGGCTGGGTTGGAGGTGACCGGGCCAGGGTTCAGGTGAACACTCCCAGACATCAAAAGAAGGAGGAGCAGGAGTTTAAGAGCAATCCGCTGCTGGTGTTAGTAAGCAAGGTTTTGCCTCCTTGTTTTGCATGGTTGGATCCAGCACAAGTGCCGTAGGTCCCAGTGTAGTGCACTAGATAGCAGCAGGGGTCGGTTACTACAGGTTCCAGAGTTGTGTTTTGTCAGCGTGAGGCCAGTTCTTGGTGTGGGGGAGCCCCGAGGAAGGGCAAGGTGAATGGGCCAGGGTGCCATAATGATGGTAGGAGATGATAAGGTAGTAGGTATAGTGAGGAGAGGGGTGGCAGGCACCAGGAAGATAGCTGAGGGGTAGAAGAAAGAAGAGAGAGAACAAAAGCAGGAGCAGGTGACTTTGGAAAGGCAAGGTCACGGGGAGTAAGTAAAGGGGGCAGGATGTTAGCAGGAGATGACAGGGGTGTTAGTGAAAAGGGGCTAGAGGGGGGAGACCGGTAGGTGATGCAGTAAAGTGTGCACTAGGCAGGGATGTATTGCCTAATGGATGTCAAGAACATGGGTTTAGCAGGAGGGTGAAAGTAGGATAGGAGCTGAGATAGGCAGGGGAGGGGAAAAGGAGGGTGAAAGCACAGGATAGGAGCCAAGATAGGCAGGGGAGAGACAGAAGGCAGGTGGGCAGAACAAGGGTCTATTTAATCAAGGCTGGAGGTGGGGGAGTGGGGGCTGGCATAAAATTTCGGCCGCTTACACAGGGAGTCTATGGGCGCAACGGGCCCCGAGTCAGAAAAAAAAATACCGCAGGCTGTGCAGCCAATAAGCATATGTAGGGAGGGCTGGGGTCCAATCAAGGCACACAGAGAAAAGCGTGGGACCAATGACAGGCCTCCCCACTACCCTGACTCAGCAACGTAGCCTTACCCGGCTTGATGGATCCCTGCGCTGGCCTTGTGAAGAGTGGCAGTGCGGCTGGAGGTAGAGCCGCAGCAGTGCCGACGGAGGGCTCGCACTGCCCTGTGGAGAGCTGGATCTAAAGGGAAAGAGATGGAGGAAGTTAGAGATCTTTATGCATGGAGAACAAAGGGGGGTGACATGCAGGCTAAATCGAGGAGCATGGAGCCGGCCGCCGGAGATGGTGGGCACAGCAGGGAGACAGATGGGGGGGCAACCAGTGAGTCAAGGGCTAGTTAAGGACTTGACCTGGCACCATGGGGGGATGGTGAGGCAGAAAGGTGTGGGGAGACAGGAATAAAGAAAAAAAAAGAATTTAAGACAGAAGGAGCTTGAGAGGTTATGGGAGGAGGGCGGTTCAAGCCCCCAGGGGTAGAGAAAGGCTACAGTGAGCAGGAGGGATGGCAAAAAAGAGCAGGAAGAACAGAGCTGAAATCACAGTCCCGGAGTATCAAAATACAGTGCAAATTTAATTCAGATTCGGCCCCAAAAGACAAACTGGCAGTAAAAGCAAGCAATTCTGATAACAGTCACTACATGCAGGTTTAGGCTGGCAGAGCATAGACACTGTTCAAATTAATTAGAGAAACAGCTACTAATGTGTAACTGCAGGTTAACAAGCCAGGAGAGATATACAGAGTCTTAGTACCGTGAAGCGGGTGAAAAAATTTCAGCCACTTACACAGAGAGTCTATGGGCGCAATGGCCCTGAGTCAGGAGAAACAATACAGTAGGCTGTGCAGCCAGTGAGCATACGTGGGGAGGGCTGGGGTCCAATCAAGGCACACAGAGAAAAGCATGGGACCAATGACAGGCCTCCCCGCTACCCCAAATCAGCAACGTAGCCTTACCCGGCTTGATGGATCCCTGTGCTGGCCTTGGCCGTGACAGTGCGGCAGGAGATGATTTTGCGAAGGACGGCGAGGATTTTAAGATGGTGCCTACCTTCAAGGGTCGGCCAGTTGATATGATATTGTTGAACTGATGTTTTGATACTTCTATTGCATGCTGCTTGTTCCACCTTCCCCTCTCTTTGGGTCACAATTGAAAGTGAACCTTGGCTTAGTGTGCCTCTCCTGGTTATCAATTTTCAAATAAATAAAATACATAAATAAATAAATGTCCTCCACTCCCTTATGGTTTCCAGTGAATACCTTAAACGTTGAGGATCTTGAGCCTCTTCATGTTTTCAAGTGCAGACTCCAGAGCTGCCAGCAGTACTCCAGATGCAGCTGCAACAGTGATTTGTACAGAGGAAGGATCACCTCCTTCCTTCTGCTGCTGAAACCCCTGCCTATGCACATCAGCATCCTACTTTTCTTCTTGACTGCTCTTCTGCAATGTGCTGAATAATTTATGTGGTCTGCTGTTAAAACCCTGAGATCTGTCTCCTCTGTGGGACTGGACAAACATGTGACATATTTACAGTCCCAATTAAGAATCCATGGAAGAATTTAAAGTGGTTGGAACTATGCACCACAATCACTTTGTAAGGCATAATTTTATTCAGTCAGTCTCTGCGATGGATCTGTCTTCCATCATACTTCATCACCAGTGCAGTTATATTATCAAAACAGGCTACTTCTGTTAATCTACAGTCAGCTTGGTGCTGCAGCCTGGCAGTGAATGTCCACATCAATGTCTCATCTTCAACAATATGGTCTGCATGGTCATAGTTGTTGGCCCTCCAAAACCAGAAGTTTGGTAGGCTTTGGTAATTTCATGCAAAGCATCATTACATACAGTATGTGGTAAAAGAAAACTAGTATCAGCTGCTTAAAAGTATGGATGAGACTGGACTGGGAATGTGATAGGAATAGTCAGACTTGTGTATGAATTTTGTAGTGTTTGGCTAGTGAAATATTAACAGAGTTTTATTTCACTGATTGTAACTGGCACAGAAGCATCATTGATAGCAGTGGAAAGAGACATGGTACTGGACACACCAGGGACACTTTTAACGATGGCAGGTTTACAATTAATTGTGAAATCACATCACAGTAATACTTTAAAACAATTTGTTCTGTTCTGCATTTTAAACATATGAATGGAAGAGACTGGAGGAAGGTAAGGTGAAGCAGTACAATACAGCAATATCATTAGACAGCTGTGTCATGGTACGCTATTGTACAACAATTTTCCCACCGCATGGCCCAACATCTGCTTAGTGCACTGATATTGTCGTTGGTCTATATGTGTCAATTTCTTATCTTAAAGCATTACCAACTGGAGGCATGGTATAGAAACATAGAAACAGACTTTGACGGCAGATAAGGACCTCCTGGCCCATCTAGTCTGCCCATTTCCCTAACTACAGGATAGGCCGCAGATCTTAGTTAACCAACAGCCTATTTCTTCCTACCCCCCACAAGAATTGCCTTATGTCTGTCCCATGCATTCTTGAATTCTCCTACAGTTTTAGACCCCACAACCTCCTCAGGAAGGCTGTTCCATGCATCCACTACCCTCTCTGTAAAATAATACTTCCTCACATTGCCCCTGAACTGCCCCCCCATCTTTAAATTGTGTCCCATTGTTCTTTCACGTCTCTTTTTCTGAAAGATGCTACCCTCTTGGACTTTGTTGATTCCACTGAGGTACTTAAAAGTTTCTATCATGTCCCCCTCCCTTCTTTCCTCAAGGGTATACATATTAAGCTCCTTTAGTCTCTCCTCATCAGCTTCCTTGCAAACCCTGCACCATTTTAGTTGCCCTCCTGACTGCCTCTATCCTGTCTATGTCCTTGCGGAGATGGGGTCTCCAGAACTGGACGCAGTACTCCAGATGAGGTCTCACCAACTGTCTGTACAGAGGGATAACAACTTCCTGTTTTCTGCTGCTGATGCCTCTCCCTATGCATCCCAGTATACCCCCAGCCCTCCCTACTGCCTTCTCACATTGCTTACTAACCTTAAGGTCATCTGATATGATTACCCCCAGGTCCTTTTCCTTTTTTGTTGCTGTTACTACCTCCCCCTATTGTGTATTCTTCCCCTTGGTTCTTGTTTCCCAGTTGCATTATTTTGCACTTATTTGCATTGAATCTTAGCTGCCATACTTCTGACCATTCCTCCAACCTTGCCAAGTCCCTTCTCATCCTTTCCACACCTCCTTGTGTATCAACCCTGTTGCAGATCTTTGTTGTCCTCTGCAAAGAGGCATACTTTTCTTTCCAGTCCCTCTGCAATGTCACTTTTGAAGACATTAAAAAGGACTGGACCCAATACTGAACCCTGTGGTACCCCACTAGTATCAAGAAACTTTGCCTTCTGGGTGACATTTACCTACATTTCCTGAGCCTGACCCTCATTATTTGCCAAATGTTACCTTCCAGCAAACCCCTACAAAAGATGTCCTTGAAGCACTAGAGGACCTCAGTCCAAACAAGAGTACTGATGCCAACTCCCTTGACCTAAATCTTTTCTGACTCATACCTGTGCCCAGATAACATGCTGCTAAAATTCTACCTAACTTCTAGTGAGATACCAACTGTATGAAAATGTGCCAGAGTTGTGTGCTTCCACAAAGAAGGGTCTAAACATAATCTGAAATAATATAAACCAATTTTAGTCATTCTTGGCCTCTCCTAGGTTCTTGAAACGTGTGTTTACTCACAGCTGGATGAGCATCTCAATCTGCTGCTAATCATGCAATCTCCTACAGGTAGGGGAACATTAACACATCTGCATTGTGATTGGTTGGCATCCATGACACTCCAGACATTACCTCATGGGTTACAGCCAACCTGATAGGCTAGTGATGCTCTGACCCAGATCAAATTTCTAGCATATCCAGGTCCCAGAAACCCCTGCTCTGCAGTTTGAATCGTGCATCTGATCAGGCAAGAAGCACACCAGGAATCCCTGTCTGCTCCTACAAGGTAAGACCTTGAACCACATCTTAAAATATTTCTCTTACTGGCACAAAATACCTAATACCTGTTGGTGCAAACTATAGCAATAAAACCTGAGAAAATCTGGTCTCTGAAATGTTCTAACCTAACCTGGGCTCTGCCCTAGTTTATAGATGTAGCCCTATTAGTTAGCAAGCTAGGCCCTTCCCTCTGGTGATGAGGGTACAGGGTTCATGCTCCGTTTTTCAATCGCTACAGTGTTTTCCTGTGGACAGTGGTTAAAGCATGGGGCAGAGATGTTTAAAGGGTGTAGGCAGAATTACTGTACCTTCATGTTTTTTCTGGGTCTGGTAAAGTTTGATGAATGTCTGGGGCAGCTAGCGCGACATTTTTTCCAGCTCCTCGCTACTCCGGGTATCCAGGGTCTGTTCCCAACACTGCGTTGTGCGGTCCCCCTCTCCCGCTTGCTCCATTTTGTGGGAGCTCCCAGGGGAGAGAGAGAGTGAGAGTCCTTCCCTGGACCAAGGCCTGGCGCGTTGCGCCCTTCTCGCAGGAGCGACCTGGTCCCGTGTGGCTAGGCCTCCCATGGCCTACCCCGACCATGTGGCCTTCAAGGCCTCAGCTTCTTCTGCTCCACCACCTGCCTACAGACCTCCTCAGCCTGGCCAGTACTATGCGGTGCTGGAACTGCTGCGGGTGTCTTCCCCTCACGCTCGGCGTGCCCCTAGGCCCCGTTTGGGCCTCCTCCAGAGAGGATCACTCTCGCGTCTTCTCCTCCCTCCTCCTCTCACAGGCACAACAGCCTCGCGAGATTGCGCTCACCACCTCGCGGTGTTTCCGGCGGGGGGGGGGTGAAGACAGAGAGAGAGAGTCTCTCTCATGGAGGGTGAAGAGGGATCTGCTCCAGGTCGCACTCTGCTTACTGTGGCCCTCAAATCCTGATACAGTATGGCCTAGAAGTTAGCACCAGGGGAAGGCAGTATAGTACAGTCCCTTAAGCTCTAAACTGCTAATCTGGAGACTAGGACTTGAATTAGCCCCCCTTGCATACTGTGGACTGAGCAAGTCACCTCACTCCCTGTGCTCTACAGTTTTGCTAATGTAACCTTTCCAACAAAGAGGCAGTATAGCGCTGTGGTTTAAGGCTCTGAGCTGCAATCTGTTTTTTTCCAGCAGATCAGACCTTGGTTTGAATCCCACTGCTCCACTTGCACACTGGGGGACCCTGAGCAAGTCACTCACATCTGGTTTAAAAAAAAATAAATAAAAAATAAAAAAAGGGGAATTCTTTTGTTTAAAGGGGACTCCCTCTGGATGGCCGGTTAAGGCTGGCCAATCCCCTCTCCGCCCGCAGGGTCCCTCCCACAGCGACCCTAGGGCGGCTCCCCCCTCACCCTTTACCCATCGGGTCCCTCCCACAGTGACCCATGCAGATAAACGCCCCACCGGTCTCCATGGCTCCCTCCCATGGCCAGCCATGGCCCTGACCTCTTACTCCTTCCCCCCCCTCCCTCTTCTTCATGCACATTGTGGGGGTCCTCACACAGCACCCCCACACCTGCGCACTTCTCGATCCAGAGGAAGAAATCCCTCATCTGGGCTTGGGGGGGTAAAGAAGGGCTCGCCCCTGGGCAGCGCACAGTTTGTGATCTAAGGTACACTTTTCTCTCTTCCCCAGATGGTAAAAGCAAAGAAATGCTCCTCGTGCAGCACCATCCTCCTGCCCCAAACTCCGGGCCCCCTCTGCGCAGCCTGCCTACTGGACGATGATGAGTCCTCCTTGGAGCAATCTCCACCCTTAGGCCCCGGTAACTCGGGCCCCAGCAACCCCATGCGGATGGACCCAAGCTCCCTCCTAATTCAGAATCAGCAGGCCGCAGTCACCATGATGGAGAGCCAACAGAACTTCATGCTCAAGATCATGGAAAAACTGGAATTCCTCACACAACATAGGGCGAAGCCACCCAACCCAGAACCAGACAAGGCTGGAGGGCAACCAGAGGAACTCCCGATCCCGGAGGACACACCAGACAGCCCTCGCGACAACGCACATGAGGACAGGGAGAAGGACATCACGGGGGAGGAGAACGAACCGGATTCGGACAAGGAGGATATGGATCTCCAAGCGACCCCCTCCCTGACATCGAAGTTATGCTCCTTCGACACGATCCCAGGGCTCATGAAGGTTATCAAGGCCACCATGGGGTTCGACACCGAGGAAAGCAGACCCGAGTCAAAGCTCGACCCCCTGATCCAACTGAGACAGTCAATCACTGAGACCTTCCCGGTGTGCCCCACCATAGAAGATATCTTCAGTAAGGAGTGGCAATCCCCCGAACCGGGCAGAATGTCAAACTGTAAGAACCTAGACAGGATGTACCCGGTCCAAGGGGAGAAATCGGATGCCTGGTGCAAGGCTCCCACCATTGACCCGCAGGTGGCAGCCCTTAGCAAAAAGACCATGTTGCCATGCGGTACGATAGCACTCAGAGATCCGACAAACAAAAAAATTGAGGACATGCTTAAGAAGGCCTTTGAAATTGAGGGCCCCACCACCAAAGCAACCACCACAGCCATCTACATGGCCCGAGCACAGATCCGTTGGCTCGAAGAACTTCAAGAGCAAGCCACTCCCAACTCCAGGGAGGCAGAACTGTTGGATTGTACCTTGGATGCAGCTAAATACCTGGCTGACATGGCAGTGGACACCCTGCGCCTTCATGCCAGGGCGACCGCCATCACCAACCGTGCTCGAAGGGCACTGTGGCTCAAGCTGTGGGATGCGGACAATGAGTCAAAAACTCTGCTCCAGAACTTACCTCTGAAAGGAAAACATGTTTTTGGGGAGGAGCTACAAGATTACTTGAAACAGAAGGAGGAGGGCAGAGATCTCCTCTAGAATAAGTCTACGTTCTCCTATCTCCCCTCCTCGAGGTGAAGATCTTGGGGGGCGTAGGCCCTTTCAACCACGCAGGGACACACAGCAATCTGGCCATCCCTTTTGAGGCAGAGGCACCTCCTCCAGCTTTCGCAGCCCGTACCCTCAGAACTATCAGTCCCACTCCTCCAGAAACCGAGGTCAGAGATCCGGAGGACGAGGCAGAGGCTACAGGGGAAAGCAACAGTGACTACCCCACCCTGGCACCCCAAGGCAGGGACCCCTACCCACCTGTGGGACAAAGGCTAACTCTATTTACTCACCGCTGGCTCTGCACAACAGCGGACAGGTGGGTCCAAGATGTGGTGACCAAGGGCTACTCTATAGAGTTATCCCAAGCCCACATCCCCCACAGGTTCATATCCTCCCACATAACCAGGAGAAGGGCTTCCCCACACCAGGTCCAGCAAATCCTGTCAGAACTGGTTTGGAACAGGGCCATCCAGCCCGTACCAGTGCCGGAACAGAATCAAGGGGTGTACTCAATCTTCTTCCTAGTACCCAAGAAATCGGGTGAGCTCCGGCCCATCCTGGACCTCAAACACCTAAACCGCCACGTGGTCGCACACCGCTTCAAAATGGAAACCATCTGGTCCACCCTCCAATGCATTCAGGGAGGTGACTTTCTGACGTCCATAGATCTCAAGGACGCCTACCTCCATATCCCCATCATTCGGAAGCACAGACAATTCCTTCTCTTCCACATCCTGGGCCACCACTTCCAGTACCAGGCCTTACCGTTCGGCCTCTCCTCAGCCCCAAGAGTCTTCACCAAGGTCTCCATATCCTTGGTGGCAAGACTCAGGGAACGGGGACTGGATATCATCCCATACCTGGACGACTGGCTCATACGGGCCAGGTCCGAACACCTGGCACGGATGCACACGGAATCCACCCTACAGGCACTGAAGGACCACGGCTGAGTGGTAAACCAAGAGAAGAGCCACCTCATCCCCACCCAGCAGATCGAGCATCTGGGAGCGCTCATCAACTCGGCCCAGGGGTGGGCAAAACTATCCACCTCAAGAATTCACAACCTCAGGGACCTATCCTATCAGATGAAGGCCTGACGCAGCACGACGATGGGGAAGATAGCCCAGTTACTGGGCTGCATGGCCTCATGCATAGACCTGATACTCTGGGCCAGGTGGCGCATGCACCCACTACAAACCTACGTGCTGACTCGGGGGGCACCAAGCAAACTCAGCCTCCAGGTGGTGGTCCCTCTACCCAAGGCGGTAAGACTGTCATTGGTTTGGTGGACGGTGGAGGAGAACTTATCCAAAGGAGTTCCCCTAGAAGCACCTCACTTGATCGCCATAGAAACAGATGCGAGTCTCTCCGGCTGGGGAGCCTGCCTGGGAGACACAACAGCACAGGGCCTGTGGTCATCTGCAGAGGCACAGCTCTCCATCAACATGCTGGACATGAGAGCCGTGTTCCATGCCCTAAAAGCATTCGGACATCTGATACACGGACAATCGGTCCTAATCCGGTCCGACAGTCGGGTCACAGTGGCCTACATAGCGAAGCAAGGCAGGACCAGGAACAGAGCCATGCTGAGGGAGGCAACGGTAGTCCTCGACTGGGCCCAAGCTAACCTCAGACACCTGACCGCGGTTCACCTGGCAGGAAGGCTGAACGTCCGAGCGGATTGGCTCAGCAGGCAACAGGTACATCCGGGGGAATGGCAGTTACATCCGGACCTGTTCCAGATGATTCAAGTGACATGGGGAACAGTGACCATAGACCTTATGGCAACATGGGAGAATGCTCAGATCAGAGACTACTATTCATGGTTCAGGGACATCTTGTCCCAGGGAACGGATGCCCTATCACAACCGTGGAGACGAAGCCACGCCTATGTTTTCCCACCACTTCCCCGATCCCTCAGGTTCTGACCAAAATAAGGGAATCACAACACAAGATTATTCTGGTGGCCCCCTACTGGCCACGCAGGTCGTGGTTCGCAGTGGTCTGAGAGATGGTATTTGCCAGCTTCAGGATACCGTACCGAGCAGACATGCTCTCACAAGGGCCAGTGTTCCATCCGACCCCGCGGACCCTCAAGCTCACGGCCTGGCTCCTGAAAGGAAGAGACTGAGGGAGGTGGGGTACCATGTTTCTGTCATCAACACCCTACTCCAGTCCAGATGGTCATCTACCACCACCACGTATGGGAGACAATGGTCCATTTTCTCCCGATGGTGCCGGGAGCGGGGCTGAGTTCCCGAGCAGACCGACATGGCCAACATTCTACTGTTCCTACAACAGGGAGTAGACAAGGGGTTAGCACTGTCCTCCCTTAGGGTGCAATTATCAGCCATAGGGGCAGCCACGGGTCTCATCGGGGGATACACCCCGGGAGTTCACCCCGACGCCACCCGCTTCCTAAGGGCAGTGGAGATCTTCCACCCCTAGAACTCGGCCAACCGTCACCCCATGGGACCTACCGCTAGTCCTAGAGTCCCTCGAATCCTCCCCTTACGAACCCATCCTCCAGGTGGACCTGTTCTGGATCGGCCTCAAGACATGCTTCTTAGTGGCAATCTGTTTGGCTAGGAGGATTGGAGAACTTGGGGCCTTATCCTGTGCGGAACCTTATACGGTCTTCACTCCGTTAGGGGTCTGCCTGAGAACAGTCCCAGCCTTCCAGCCAAAGGTATCCATGGGTTTTCATAGAGAACAACCCATCGAACTCCCCACCTTTCCAGAGGGGTCTCAACAGGGCCCCAGTGCATTCCCACATTATCTTGATGTTGTATCTGCCCTCTCGGTGTACTTGGCCAGAACCCGTCCCATCCGCAAGACAGACAGACTATTCATCATCTCGAAGGGACAGAGGCAGGGAAGAGCCGCCTCCAAGACCACCATTGCTGGGTGGTTAAGGAGAGTTATCCAGAACGCTTACATAGCTTACCAAATGACCCCCCCCAAGGGATCAAGGCCCACTCTACCAGAGCGATCGCCACCTCCTGGGCGGAAAGAGCTAGCGTGTCCTCCGAGGACATTTGTAAGGCAGCCACGTGGAGCTCCCTCCACACTTTCACCAGGCACTACAGGCTAAAGCAGCTGCTGGCTATTCAGCCCACATTCGCCACTCAGGTCCTGACAGCAGCTTCATCTACCACTCACTCTTAGCTCACTCTGTTTCCCTCCCTTGGGTACTTCACTGCTTCTTATCTACCCATGAGGTAATGTCTGGAGTGCCATGGATGCCAACCAATCACAATGGGTGTTTACTCATCTGGTAAAGGTGATTGTGTTGGTTGGCATCCATGGCACTCCAAGGCCAGCCCTCAGAGAGCCCAGAGTGACCAGAATTGGATTAGGGGATCTCAGCCATGACAGGACGAACAGCTAATACTGCTTTCAAAGTTATTCTACCAGTCGGACCTTCGGGACCGAGTCTAGACTGTAAATAATAGGAGGGAATAAAAACCCGCCCACGTGCCTCTAATACTACGTCCTGGTTCGCATTCTTCTTTGGCTCCAACCATCTTCTTCTTATTTGTCATAAATTACCTGTGCCTAGATTGTATTTTGTCTTTCTCTTATACTAACCGACCTTAATTTCAGCTATGAAAGATTCGAACTGGAGAGCAGGGGTTTCTGGGACCTTAATATGCTAGAAATTTGATCTGGGTCAGTGCATCACTAGCCTATCAAGTGGGCTATAACCCATGAGGTAATGTCTGGAGTGCCATGGATACCAACCAACACAATCACCTTTACCAGGTGAGTAAACACCCATTACTCAAAGTCACCATTAATCACCAAATGGTAGTGGTTAGTAATTTTCTCACTGAAGCAATCTTTGTATACCTCTGCAAGTCTTAAACTTGGTGGATTATGCAATACACTTGCTAAATCTCAAGACCTAGGTCTCAGCAAAGTTGTGGTTAAATGGTTTAAAAACTACATGAGAGACTGAACACAACTAGTGTCCATGTAGTGCATTAGATAAGACCTTGTAACCTTAAATTGTGGGATTCCTCAAGGAACAAGGCTCAATTCTTGACTCTCTGCTGTTCTCCACTTTAGTTAACAACCTCCTAAAGCATAGTGGGAGGTGTCCTCTCTCTCTATATATATATATATATATATATATATATATATATATACACATTGCAAAAAACTATGTTTAATGCATCAGTTAGGGTTAAAGCAACAAAAGTGAGGAAACTAAATGTTAGGGTTGAGCCCCTAACCTCCCCACCCCCCATCCTCCACAGACTGACAGATGCCAGGATGTGCCATGGGGTCATGAGGCCTACCTCTCACCCCATTCTCCTTTACTATAGCATGTCAACCTGTTTACACATGAAATGGGGTGAGAGTTGAGCCTTACAACCCCATGGCACATCCCAGCATCTGTTGGTCAGTGGAGGATGGGGTTGAGGGGTGATGGTGGGGTTAGGGACTCAATCCTAACATCTTATTTACCCACTTTTGTTGCTCAAACCCTAACTGATACATTAAACACAGTTTTTTGCAATATATAATATTTATATATATATATCTTAGAGGCAAAAAACTCTGTTTAATGCATCAGTTAGGGTTGTTCCACAGTGACAAAAGTGAGGAAATTTAATGTTAGGGTTGAAACCCTCCTTGAACCCCTCCAGCCCACCCCCCAACCAGCATCGGGTACGCTTTGGGGTTGCCGGCCCTAACTGTCACCCCATCACATGTGGAAAGAAGCTGAGGAATAAGAGAATGGGGTGAGAGTTAGGACCGATGACCCCAACGTGCACTCTGATGCTTGTTGGGGGGCTGGGTTGGAGGGATGCAAGGGGGGTTTCAACCTTAACATTGAATTTTCTCACTTTTGACGCTGTGGAACAACCCTAACTGATGCATTAAATGGAGATTTTTGCCTCTAATTTCCCTGCTTTTTGAGAATGATAATGAGAAATAGTGAATGTAATGCAGAGGTGGGAGCGCGGGGCCTTTTGGGCCGTGATGTCTTGTCACATAGTAACACGGTGCCCGCAAACGCAAATTGTAATGTGCATGGTGACACAAAGTAAAACAGAAAGAGAAACAATACTGTGGACACAAATGGTAAAAACAACGCAAACGCAAGTGCAAATGAAAACGCAAAGGGTAACACACATGGGGGCGTAGACAGGAACTGTAAGTGAAATGGGTACGGAACCACAAGAGGAAGTGGTAAGGGTAACAGTAATGTAAGAGCACAGGCTGGTTTTTCCCGAAAGCTGCATAGAGAAAGACAGTGAGTACAAAGAATGTATGCATAAAATTGGGTCTCGGATCAGAAAATGAGGAGTTGGAATACTAAATTGCTTATATCTCCGGAACTGTACGACGTAGAAAGAAAATTTAAGTCATATGATTTATGACTTTCCTGGCTAGTTTCTTGCTTAGACCCCATTAGGGGGATAAGCACTTTTCTAACGAAAAGTCCGTATCTCGCACCGGTTCCGAGATACGGGCCCTGAAATGCGAGGCGAACACCGTAATGTTATCCTATGGGAAAAAAAGAAAGGTTCAGAGTACCATAACTTTGCCACCCTGTAATATTTTTTCTTCAAACCACCAAAAGGCACATCTGTGGGATGTTGGCTTTCTTCCCTCCAAATTTCAGTGTAAAAGACTAAACCGTTATTTTGCAGCAGGGTGGCAAAGAATTCCTGTCATGCAGCAGACACCGCAATGTTAGTCTATGGGAAAAAGTGTAAACTTCTGAGTACCGTAACTTTACATCCATGCAATATTTTGTCACCAAACCACCAAAAGGCACATCTGTGAGATGTTGGCAGCCTCCCCTCAAATTTCAGCCCAAAAGACCAAACCGTTCATTTGCAGCAGGGTAGCAAAGAATTCCTGTTATTTTGGGCATAGTGTCTCAAAGTAGTGTCGTGGTTTGCAAAAGCTTTTGCACAGATTTGTGAAAGTATCATGAACGCAACACTGCTTTGCGACACTACTTTTTCCAGAAATTGGAAAAACATATTTCTAGAGTGTTTAACCTCAAAATAAAGACATGCCTAGCATCCTAAGGGTCTGACTAGGTAAACACAAAAATACTTGTGTTGCTAGAGAGTCCCAAAGTTAAATGCCAGGCATTTTTCTGATCACCAACTGAAAACAAAATGGCAGATTTGTGACACTACTAGGGCCATTTGCGACACTAAAAAGTGCATTTGCGACATTGTCAAACTTTTTGTTAACTTTTCCCATTGACTTATAATGGGAAATTGTTTTTGAATAACTTTTGAACGGTTTAATATTTTTTCACGAAATCTTCAAAAGACACATCAGGCACATCAGCCGCACATTCCCTGAAGGTTTTGGACCAGTTGCACAAACCGTGCGACCTGTAGGTACAAGCAAAGAATTCAAAAAAAGTGTAAAAGCACGCGCAGATCATGCTTAATAACTCCACAGCCATATATATGAACAGTACAAAAGTTGGCAGATCCTAAGATGTATGGTTCTTGATTGTGTATTCCAAATTTCAGGCAAATCTGTTGAACAGTTGCAAAGTTATTAAGGTGCAACATTTTTAGGTTTAACATGTTAATTGATCGTGCTACCATAATATATACACACATATATATATATATATATATATATATATATATATATATATATATATATATATATATTATAGTGGCACGGTAGTGCCACTATAGTTAGGGTTCAGGAGCCATTTCCATGTTAAACCCAAAATTTTGCACCTTAATAACTTTGCAACTGTTTGATGGATTTGCCTGAAATTTGGAATGTATGATCAAAACCCATAGGCCTTGGATCTGCCAAGTTTTGTACTGATTGGATATACGGTTGTGGAGTTATTAGCGTGATCTGTGCGCTGCGCTTCTGGAATTCTATGGTCGCTGTGACTGGTCGATCGGTTTACGTGACCGCCTGAAATCTTCAGGGAATGTGCAGGCGGGTCCCTGATGTGCCTTTGAAGATTTCGGAAAAATATTAAACGGTTCAAAAGTTATTCGAAAACAGTTTCCCATTATAAGTCAATGGGAAAAGTTAACAAAAGTTCACAGTGTCGCAAATGCATTTTACTTTCTCGAATGGGCCTGTTACTTCGCAGAATCGCCATTTTGTTTTCAGTTGGTGATCAGAAAAATGGTTGGCATTTAAATTTGGGACCCTCTAGCAACCTAATTCTTTTTGTATTCACCTAGTCAGACCCTAACGATGCTTGCCATGTCTTTATTTTGTGGTAAAACACCCCAGAAATATGTTTTTCAAATTTCTGGAAAAAGTACATTCACAAATTACTTTCTTGCTCATGAAAGTGTCGAACTTTTTTGTGAAAGCTTTCGAAAATTGCTACAGTAATTTTCCATCTCTGGGACAGTAACAGCGATTCTTTGGCACTGCGTTGCAAAAGAACTGTTGGGAGTTTTGGGCTGAAATTTGGAGGAAATGGAGCCGACATCTCACAGATGTGTCTTTCAGTGTTGTATTGAAAAAATATTACATGGCGGCAAAGTTACGATACTCCAAAGTTGACATTTTTTCCCATAGGATAACATTACGGCACCCGACGCATTACAGAAATCCTTTGGCACACTGCTGCAAATAACGGTTTGATCTTTTTTCCTGAAATTTGGAAGGAAGACAGCCAACAGCCCACAGATGTGCCTTTCAGTAGTTTGGTGAAAAAATATCACATGGCGGCAAAGTTACGGCACTCCAAAGTTGATGGTTTTTCCCATAGGATAACATTACGGCGCCCGATGCATTACAGAAATCATTTGGATCCCTGCTGCAAAATAACGGTTTGGTCTTTTTCCGAAATTTGGAGGGAAGACAGCCAACAGCCCACAGATGTGCCTTTCAGTAGTTTGGTGAAAAAACATTACAGGGAGGCAAAGTTATGGCACTCCGAACGTTTCTTTTTTTCCCTTAGGATAACATTACGGCATTCACCGTGCCTTTCAGGGCCCATACCTCGGAAATGGTGCGAGATACAGACTTTTCGTCAGAAAATTTCTTAGCCCCCCAATGGGGTTGAGATTTAAATTAGCCAGGACAGTTGTAAATAATATGACTTTTAAATTTTTTTTCTATGTCGTACGGTTCCTGAGATATAATGTATTTAGTATTCCAAGATCTCATTTTCTTCGCCGATACTCATTATTATGCATACATTATTTGTACTCACTGTCTTTCTCTATGCAGGTTTTGGGGAAAACCAGCCTGTGCACTTACATTACTGTTACTGTTGCCCTTTCCGCTTGTGGTTCCGTGCCCATTTCACTTACCGTTGACGTCTGCGCCACCATGTGCGTTATCCTTTTCGTTTTCATTTGCGCTTGTGTTTCTGTTATTTTTTGCCATTTCTGTCTACAGTACTGTTTATCTTTCTGTTTCACTTTATGTCACCATGCTCATTGACATTTCTGTTTGCAGGCACCATGTTACTATGTGACAAGACATCACGTGGCAGACCATTCCCGTCTACACCACCATGTGCGTTACCCTTTCTGCTCTCATTCACGCTTGTGTTACCATGTGCGCCACTGTTAGCATTTCTGTTTATGTTGCTGTCCCTGTTAGTATGCCACAAGACATCATGTGGTGGGAGCGTGGGGCCCAAAGGGCCCCGAGCTCTCGCCACCGCATTATGCTCCGGGTCCCGCGCTCCCGCCGCCGCATTACATTCACTATTTCTAATTATCATTCTCAAAAAGAAGGGAAATTAGAGGCAAAAAACTCCATTTAATGCATTAGTTAGGGTTGTTCCACAGTGACAAAAGTGAGGACATTCACTGTTAGGGTTGAAAACCCCCCTTGCCCCCCCCAACCCTCCAACTGGCATTGGGGTGTGCATTGGGATCGTGGGTCCTAACTCTCACCCCATTCTCCTATACTTCTGCTGCTTTACACATGTCATGGGGTGAGAGTTAGGGCTGATGATCCCAATGCACACCCAATGCCACCACATACGTCATCCTTTGCGTTTTCATTTGCGCTTGCGTTTCTGTTACTTTTTTGCCATTTGTGTGTACCGTACTGTTTCTCTTTCTGTTTCACTTTGCGTCACCATGCCCATTGACATTTCCATTTACAGGCACCATGTTACTATGTGACAAGACATCACGTGGCACACCGTTCATCTCCGCTTCACCGTGTGAGCATCTTTCTGTTCTCATTCGTATTGTGTTACCATGTGTGCCACTGTTAGCATTTCTGTTTTGCGTTGCTGCTCCTGTTACTATGCCACAAGACATCATGTGGCCAGCGCGGGGCCCTTTGGGCCCGCACTCCCCACCGCTCATTCACTATTTCTCATTATCATTCTCAAAAGAAGGAAATTAGAAGCAAAAAACTCTGTTTAATGCATAGTTAGGGTTGTTCCACAGTGACAAAAGTGAGGAAATTCGCTGTTAGGGTTGAAAACCCTAACTCCGGATTCACCTCCCAGCACCACACACACACACATTCAAGTATGGGGGAGGACCAAGTCAACACAACCAATGACAGACATCCAGCAGCAGGTGACAGAAATAACAAACAATTGTCTAACTGTACTACGAGACATCCCCACCCACCTGACCAGGTACTGCATGCTCAGTGGAGATCAACAGCAAAACTGAGGCCATGTACACCAAGCGTACACATCCCTGATTGCAGCTGCACAATGTACCACACTTAGTAGTTGCATTGCCTTACCTACCGATGCCCACACCACACCCACAACTGGTACTGTGCCGTTATTCAATATAAATGCTGAAGGTGCATGATGACAGTTGTATAAAGGTTTTAACACTAGTGAGTATACATTAATTAAGAGAAGCACATAAATTAACTACAAGACACTAACATGCTCAAGATAAAAGTAGTGATACATTTAGTAGGTGATTTACATAGTAGTACATTTACTGCAACGGTTTACTCAACATAGAGAGGCTGATGTAAACGTATGGAAAAGCATTGCCTGTTCAATGCTGTGAAATTCGTACGGCCAGTATCACATGCATTCTTACTGATGAAGGTGTACTGCTGATGTACATACATAGACCTTCAGTGTGTTTCAATACTAAAGATGCAGTAAGTATTCTTTCTAAGAAACATTGTAATTGCATGGATCAGGCCAAGCAACTTCTAAATATCATAGCACTACTGAGCCAACAATGATGTACCTGTATCGGAGATGTATATAGGATAGATTTTCCTGTAACCACTTACTGAATATGTTGTACCTGATAAAGACAATCTCATTGCATCTGTGATGACTAACTTATTCAAATAGTAATACATTTACTATTGTTGCAATGAGTGATCTATGCCACTTATGGACACAGTGTGATTTTTTTTAACAGTTGTTTCATACTCAGATTGCATGCCTACTGTTTGGGTTTGCCACATTTCTGTCACTGATGCTATCAAAGTGATAACTATGTTAATTGTGGTACAACAGGAATCAAGTAGGTATGGTGTAGATATAAACAGAATGTCTTTTAGTATTGATTTAACTCACAATGGGGTAAGTGTACTAGGACAGCAGGGGTTATCCTCTATCACTGACTCTGTCAGTTATAATCACACTAGGGTTTCGATGACTGTAATGATCAAGTTACACTGTTCATCTTCATGAGTTCATATTCACAGCCATTCTCCAGTTACTAGACAGTGTATGGTGTAACTGGGTGGGACACTGTGTTGCAAAGCTGCTGCAGTGCCTAGCAGAGGAGAGTATCTACTCAAAGACAATTAAGCAATAAGGCATGACCAACAGTT
Organism: Neoceratodus forsteri; assembly: GCA_016271365.2. Taxonomy (NCBI): domain Eukaryota; kingdom Metazoa; phylum Chordata; order Ceratodontiformes; family Ceratodontidae; genus Neoceratodus; species Neoceratodus forsteri. Next base: position 116,495,603 of record CM028136.1, on the reverse strand, counting down.
ATGTTAAATGGTCTGTTAATCACCCTGTAGGGGTTTAATGTTGAATGAGACATAGCCGAGTGCCACATGTCGCTAGACAGTGATAAACTGACCATTAACATAATACCTGGGAGTGGCTTATTGCTATCATAATAAAACTGTTTTTTAAACAACGTGTTCATCATATGGTTAGGCTCTACATGTATGTTAATAAAAACTAAACATAAGGCTGTTACAATGTTTACAGTCAATTAGAAAGCTGCATTTCTCAAACCCTTGTTATAATCAGAGATATCATACCTGTACAACTCCTTGGTTTTGCTGAACTCTATTGTTCAGGTGGCCCACCACAAGTGGTGTGGTCTGGTGTGGGGCATCGGTAGGTAAGGCAATGCAACTACTAAGTGTGGTATGTTGTGTGCAGCTGCAATCAGGGATGTGTATGTTTGGTGTACATGGCCTCAGTTTTGCTGTTGATCTCCACTGAGCATGCAGTACCTGGTCAGGTGGGTGGGGATGTCTCGTAGTACATTTAGACAATTGTTTGTTATTTCTGTCACCTGCTGCTGGATATCTGTCATTGGTTGTGTTGACTTGGTCCTGCCCCATACTTGAATGTGTCTGTGTGTCTGTGTGTGTGTGGTGCTGGGGGGGGTGAATTCGGAGTTAGGGTTTTCAACCCTAACAGCGAATTTCCTCACTTTTGTCACTGTGGAACAACCCTAACTAACATACTAACATACTATTTGCCAGCAGATTAGGCCTTATGGTCTATCAAGTCTGCTCGAACCTAGATCCTTAGTTGGGTGCCGAGACCCTCCCATCCCTTGTGCTCCAGAAACCCCTATCATCCATCCCCACCCCCCCGGGACAGGCCATCATCTGATACATCCACTTTCTGTGTCTGTCCCACCCTCTCTTAAAGTTCTCCACTGTGGATCTCTGAACCAGCTCACCAGGCAGAGCATTCCAAGGGTCCACCACCCTCTCAGTGAAAACCTCCTCCTCTTTCCCTCACCCTTCCACCTTCCAACTTCAAACCACGCCCTCTGGTGATGCCTCCTGCTTTAGCCTAAAGATCCCTCCATGTTTACCCTATTTATTCCCTTGAGGTACTTGAAGACCTCAATCATGTCCCCTGTCTCTCCTCTCCTCCAATGAAAACAGGCAGAGCTCCTCAAGTCTGTCCTCGTAAGTCAAATCCCTAGCCCTCGTATCATCTTTGTTGCCCTCCTCTGTACCTCTCCAGGAGCTGTATATCCTCTTCAAGTGGGTCTCCAGTACTGTACACAGTACTCAAGGTGTGGTCTAACCAGTCCATTGTACAGCGGCAGAATCACTTCCTTGCTCCTAGAGGTGATCCTCATCAGATGCATCCCAACATCCTGTTTGCCTTGCTAGCTGCCTCCTGCACTGCTCAGTGTTATTCATACATGTATCCACCATGACCCCTAGATCTTTTTCCCTGTTGAGGCTTCCAGCACCTCCTCCCAGGGTGTACCTGTGTTTAGGTTTCCCACCAAGATGCAACACCTTGCACTTGGTGATATTGAAATTTAATTTCCATGTGTGAGCCCAGCTTCCAGGGTGTCCAGGTCCCTGCAGGGCCAACCTCCTCTTCTCCCTCAACTACTGCTCCCATCTTGGAGTCATCCATGAAGAGACTCATTTCACACCTATACCATCCTGATGTCTGATATGTATGCATTAAACAGGATTGGACCCAGGACCGAGCCCTGTGGTACCCCACTACCAACCTCTGTAGGGTTCGAGAGCTCCCACAGACCACTACTCTCTGAGTGCGTCCAGCTATCCAGTTTTCAATCCATCTGACCATCAAAGGGCCTACTCTAACCCCATCAGTTTCTCCACCAGACCATTGTGGGGACAGAGTCAAACGCCTTGCTGAAGTCCAAGAATAATACATCCACAGGCTTACCTCTGTCCAGTTCTGATGTTACCCATTCATAGAACTCACAAGGTTGGTTTGACATGATCTACCTGGCACAAACCCATGCTGCCGACTATCCAGACCTCCCACCTCCTCCAAGTAAACCCCCAAACGTTCCTTTAGTATACTCTCCATTAATTTTCCCACCACCGAGGTTAAACTGATGGGTCTATAGTTTCCTGGTACTTCCTTCGACCCCCCTTTATGGATTGGTACCACATGTGCCTCTCACCAATCCCTAGGTACCCTCCCTGTCTCAAGTGACCTGTTGAAAAGCTAATGCATTAAACAGAGTTTTTTGCCTCTAATATATATATATATATATATATATATATATATATATTATACAGCTGACACAATATTCAATTATAGTGCAGTCGTAATGTCTGACGATGAATAAGGACTACAATCTAATTTCAGTGCCATTGACTCTTGGTTCTTGGTTCGTCAACAATCTCCTGACCCTTAATGGCATTTGGATCCCAGAACTTGCTATTTCTTTCAGGTGATCACCTTGCAATCACAACATCTGCTATGGTAGCAGTCTTATCGAGTAGGGCTGGACAAAATTAACAAATTCCATTTTCATGGAATTTTTGCAGATTTCGCATATTTTGCCAACTTTCATGGAAATTTCTGAAATTCATAATTGGTCATACTTCAGTTATTCTAACAGCTGGAGATCTGACATTTAGGATGCCTACTGTTTCCAGGAAACCCTAAAGGGATACTAAGATTCATGGCATTTGGATTAGGGATGTGAAACTTATAGGGATTCAAATGCTGGTAATGTATTACTTTTGTGAAAATTTCTAAAACTATTTCTAGCTTACGGCTTAGCCACCTTTGAAGCTAGATATTTAACAAATGACACACTTACGTTTTTGGAAGTCTTAGAAATCGCTAACTAGCAAAATAGTTGGTTATGTGAATTGTAAGTTGGAGGAGTTCATAATTTCACAATCTCATTGAGTCAGAAATTGCTAAGCAGCTTGGTAGTTGGTTATGTAAATTGTACGTTGCAGGAGTTCATAATATAACAATTTTATTTATTTGTTAAACTGTGTGAACATTTTCAAAATATTTGAATGTGTGTGATCGTAAATTCTCTCACTGTAAGTATTACCTGAGCAACCACTCCCGTCGTCACGGGGCCAAAACCACACCACTGGGTTTTGTCTTAACGTCGCTTTATTTGATCAAATATCTCACACATGCATGTGGGACTTCTACAATGGAGAAGTTCCCTGATTACAATTTACAGTAGCTTTTTATAAGCTAGATTTTCACTTCTTATCTTGAAAAATACCAACATTTCAGTATAAGCCAATCATAAGACAGCATAACAAGTTTTCAGCAATGTAAAATAAAACATGCAATTCATTTCTTTCCCATTACTGCTTGATACATATGCCTGGGTCAAGCTGACCTGAGAGAGACAATGAGTTTCACTCACACCATAGCAACGTACAGCTTATCTTCAATGCCACTACGTGCTCTTATCTTTATATTTTGTCCAAGCCTGCCATGCAGGCTGGTACAACCAGTTCTGCTCAGTTTTATCTATCTTTCTGTTTTTTACAAAATATACTTCAAGTAACCTCAGTACAAATTCTATAACCCTTAAAAGAACAAAACATGAACTCAGAAATGTCTACTACATTCATTATTACTTTGTTACAGCATGGTTTTTAAAGCAAGCATAGCTTCAAGGCATTTAATAGCAAATATAGCTTTAGGATATATAAAAATTCCCTCACACTTTCCCCCTTTGATACTATGTATCAACTAACCGATCCTTTTACTTTTTCTCGCTTTATATTTTGATCACAATCTGGCCTATTTTGTAATGGAAAACACCCTCCAGTTTAATGGGGTCCTTTGTTCGGTTGTAGCAAGGAGGCGGTGGGTGGTGTCCCGTGACACCATATGGTACAGGCATTGTAGGAGAAGTTTGATTAGGACAGTCAGTAGCCAGAGTGCCAATGTGACTACTTCAAGTACTGTCACCCAATGGAGAAGAGTAGCACCCCAGTCACCAACTACGCTTTGTAAGCCATGACCATGGGTCCCATATTTATGTGTAGCAAGTTTAGAAAAAAATGCAAGGCTGAATTTAGGCATATCTCGCCACGGCCTCATTTTTGTGCTTTTAGCTATTTTTTCTCATTGTATAGAATTTTACAATTAACCTTTAAAGTCTTACACGACACATATTAAGTGACATAGTGGTATTTTCCACGTGCAGCCTTTTTGCTACTAGATATACTAATTTACATGTTGGCATCATTTGTCATTTACTAACCATTTTACCTCTTACTAGCCCCTTTAGCAATTTACACTAGCCATTTTACACCTTTTTATTTCCTCAGTTTTATGGTTAGCCAACTACACATTGTTGATAAAAGTTTGGTCACTGATTACTAAAACTTTGGCCACTGACCACTGTTAATAATTTTCACCCTGAAGATAGGAAGCCCCTGAAGGACTCGAACATTCACAAAAATTGAACATAAATGTAAAGATATTAGTTAATAACTGAAGGTTACAAAAAAACTAAACATTTCTACTTTTAGACTGTTAGACTAGGTATATGATTTAAAACTGGTTGCCAGCATACAGATATGTCGAGGCATTTATAAAAAGCATCCTGTTTTGAGTTGGCACAGGGTGGTTACAGACGGAACACAAATCGTGAGTTTGTAAAACATAATACAGAATTGAGGGATGTCAACACCACAATTGAAATATGTGAAAATGCTAACATGTGACACCACATATAACACAATATAACATGACAATTTTGTTGATGAAAAGAGTTCATGGAATTCACTTTGAGAGTGAATAAGGTAGATGCTACCTTGTGTTGAGGTGTGGCACACCCTGGGAGCTTGATTGAAGAATCTGTTGATAATGTCTCTTGACAGATAAGTCCTTATAAAACATAACAGTCCATGAAATTAACAGTTCATAAGTTCATATAAGTATCCACAGGTTGATGTAGTTACAGTACAGATGAAATGTCATTTGCAGAATGGTGGTAACCCCACAAGGCATATGGGGCAATGCAGACAGTAATTTAAAACAAAACACCAGCATAGTAGAAAAGTCAGTGTTCATTTTGTGGCTAGCTGCTGGATGGCTGAGTAGTAGACACACTGGCCAGGGTGCATTGAGTCCTTTTAATGGAATAGCCACACACACACACTGGCATGGCATTTGTTTTGTCGTAGTTGATTACACCCTTGCATAAAGATTACCAGTCCATAAAAGGTAACAATTGACAATAAACCATTAAGAACACAGTCCATAACAGAGCAATAGGGTTGTAGAAAGTACCAGCCATGTTTGGAACAAGCAGCAAGCAAAGAAAATAGATGTATTGCTTGAAGGTCAATTGAAGCAGAATCTTCGCTGGAGTTGGGGAGTGCCCTTCCCCAGACTTAACTTCATAGTAAGCAGAAACAATAAGCTTGATTGCAGAGTCTGAACTGACTGGACCTTCTTCAGTTGATTTAAAGTTCTACAAATAGGTGTAATTTTGCTGAAAACATTACACTTGCAGAGGTAACATAACCGGATTCATGCAATAGTCCTTATTAGGAACCAGTCAGGCAAAAAAGATGGTGATAACATCAAAACTGTGGCAGTTGTTTTTCTTTTTAAGGAAAAAGATGAAGGTCTTGGCAACTTAGATGAAAGTATTACTTCTGTTGAACGTGGAGATCTTATGTGTGCCACACCTTGGAAACCTGCAAACTTGCAAAGTGTGTTAGACACTGAATTAAAAAACACATAAATAACAATCTTTTAAACCATTAACTTCTTGTTTTGTAAAGAGTGGTGTGACAGAGCCTAAATTCTGGCAATTAGAAAGAGAAAAAATAAAAATTGGACATTAACCGCACACCTGGGTGTGCAGGCCAAGGTTCAATTATACCATTTGACCATCTGTAAATCATGACAGTGTTATGGTTACCTCCTGCTTTTAAATTACAGAAGCAGTTATGACAGTGATGAACATTATTTCCCCTGTCTATTGCAAGCAGGCCTGACTGAGACCTGAGTTATAAAATCTTGTAATGTTACAATACATAGATACACAGACAGTGTCAGCAGATAAGGGCCTATGGCCCACCCAGTCCACCCATTTGAGCCCGCAGGTCCAGCCTGTTTTCCCAGAAGTCTGTTGCCCCTTCCCCCCCTGCCCTCCAGAATTCCTTTATGTCTATCCCATGTATTCTTAAATCCTGTGATTGTTTCAGCCCCCACCACTTCCTCTGGCAGGGGGTTCCACTTGTCCACCACCCGTTCTGTGAAGAAATTCTTCCTCATGTTTCCTCTGAATCGTCCTCCCTCCAACTTCATCCCATGCCCTCTAGTCCTGGAACATCTTTTTCGCTTAAAAATAGTGTTTTCCTGCACCCTGTTCCTCCCTGTAAGATACTTGTATGTCTCTATCATATCCCCTCTCTCCCTCCTCTCCTCCAGGGAGTACATGTTCAGTGCCTTCAACCTGTCTTCATAGGATTTGTGATGCAATCCATTTCTGCACCATTCTCACCCCTTGTACTCCCTTTAGACCCATTACCCCCCTCTTCCTCAGTAAAGACCGAGCAGAAACACCTGTTCAACATGTCAGCTCCACTGTTGTCATTCTCCACACGACTCCCATCCTCCCCCTTTAGTCTCACTATCCCTCCCTTTGTCTTTTTTTTTCTTTTACTTATGTACCTGTAAAAGGTTTTGTCCCCTTTAACCACTGATTTTGCAATGTTTTCTTCAGTCTGAGCTTTGGCTTCCCTTCCTGACTTTCCTGCCTCCCTTTGTTTATCCTGGTACTTCTCCCTATCCCCTTCTGCCTGTGTCTTTTTGTATTGCCTGAATGCTATCTTTTTGGCTTTCACTTTCTTTGCTACCTCTTTGGAAAACCATAATGGTCTCCTCTTCCTTTTCCTCTTGCTAACCTGCTTAATGCAGTTACATCGTTCAAACATATTGTTCATAATAATATGCCTTTACACAATGCAATTAGTGGGACAAATACATATGTTGTTGGCCTATGCCAATTTAATAACAGTGCCTATTGCACCTGTGACAAGTGAAAAGGTTTACCTTTTTACCCTATAGTGAAATACTCAAAGTACTGAGTGGGGGTAAGGCTTGAAGCATAGGTTTGGAGTACAATCTAAATTTTGCATATTATAATTGTTAAAATTTAAAATGACAAAACCTGCATAGAGTACACTCATTCTTCAGGGGTACCTGTGAGCAATAAGACAGGCGGAGCATTAATTTTACTTTTGGTTTTGCTTTGGAACACACTGTAGGGGTGGGTCAGCAATGCTGGTCCCAGTATTTAGGTTAGGTTATGAGCATTAAAAACGTTATACATGTGGAACACTTTTCTGAATACACACATGATACAGTGTAGCAAGATGTATATCAAAACGTTATAACATAAACATGAAACATAAGCATGTTTGTAATAGCTCAATTTCAGTATTGAGCATAATGCATAATTCATAAAATACATTTTAAACAACACATATAGACTGTAAACTTAGCTTAGAGTCCAGAAATGTTAAGAGTACTGTGAATTTACTGGTTGAAAAAAATGCATTCATTGCTGTAAGGCAATGACAAAAGTTGTTTTGCATTTGTTTTAACAGGATAAGAAAGCTGAAAAGACAATCAAAAGAATGAATATGTGTGGACATACATACACAACTTTACCCTCCAGCGTAACTGATTACTTGCTGAGGGCAGAAACCCTTGTACCAATAATAGGTGTGAGATTTAACTGTTTGCACTAGAAAAACAGAAGGGCTTGGGCTGGGTTATGCTATTAAAATACCTTGGGTCTTTTTTTTTTAAACCTGTAAATAAGAAACAATTATTGGCAAATATACATTTTCTTTATTTACCCCTTTGGGGGACCAGTGATGTACCTTGCAAACCTTGCAACCTTTGTGGGTACTACACTGGAAGGAATAGAGGAAAGGTAGCTTACCCCCTTCCCCCAAACTCCTACTGGTGGAAGAGACAGCTCGAAGTGAAAGAGACAGCTCGAATACTGTAGCAATAAAAAGGTTAGCTGTGGATGGTGACATGATCGCCACCTACTACACTTTAAATTATAACAAGATAATATTACAATTAGTTTAGTAAGTTTCATACCTTACTATAAAGATGGAGAACTTCTTTTTCTCTAGAAGAAAGAGAAGAAACACAAACAACAAAAACAAACACACACCAGTTTAAAAATAAAACAAGATTATTTCCATAGGATAAAAGAAGCCAAGCGTCCCTGGGTTCCCTTATCCTAAGTATGACAAAATGTCAGCTGAATTTATAAAAAATCCATATTGATGGTAATACCGCACGCACGTATCTCTAGAATGCATTTCAAAAGACAAAAAAATGATTACACCATGGTCACACATAAAAACAAAAGCCATTGTTTTTAACTGTAGATGGTAAACTCTCAAAAACAGCTGTAATAGTCCTTTTTTCAAAATCGTACTATATATATATATATATATATATATAATAAAAATATGGGGAGATGATGAATAATCCTCCCCTTCCAGCTGGAGTATTGCCTGTGTTGGCTGCAAGTCAGAAGCAGTGAGATAAGAAGAAAAGTTTGTTCCTCTTCACTTAGAATACTAGTTTTGCAATAAAAAGTCAAATTACATGGTTCACTCTTGGTGTGCTTTCATGAAAACATACATTTTGTGTGAAAAGTTGTGCTTTAGGTATGGAATACACATCAAGTTTGAACTGGTAGTAACATAAAATGTTGAAACACAAGAAGGTCAAATAACGGCAAAGGTCACAGTGTGCATGCAAGGGTCGTTCAAACCCAGTTATTTATTTTTTAGTGTCCTTGAACACTACTGATATTAAATATCTTTACAATAAAACTGCTGGCCAAGACAGTACACACACATACACATACACAAAAAGAAATACTTAACACAAAATAAGACTGACATTGTTTCACACCAATTTGCTGAGGTAATGCCCATAGTTTCATTAGAAAACTGTACATTTTTAGATATATGTGCTGCCTCCCCCTGTCTTGTAACACTGACAATTTTTAAATCAACACATTTATACATATCACCATGCCAAATCTTTGCAGAACAAAACACTTTTTTAAACACATTCTAACTCCTTTCAACACCTTTAAAACACAACACAACGTACCATCTGTAAGTGAACACATCTTGTATAACATGGTTACACCTTTTGGCACCTAGCCAAAATATGGCACCCTGCCATTTTGCAAAAGTTTCTGGTTATAACTAGAAGTATGATAAAGCCATTTATAGCTGTTAACACATTACATCTTCACCTAGCAGTGGCTTGGCACATTGCTTGCAAACTACAAATCTTTCTGCACATGCGATCTATATGACGTCATATCTCTTCACCTTCAACACTACCTGCTTCACCCAACAAAATACATACAAAAGTTCTTCACTGACCCTATCTAGGCAGCACAAATGTTCCACTAAAAATAAAACCAATTAAAACAGTCAGATATGAGGCAAAGAAGCTTCCTCTTTCTTTTTACTGTAACATGTTATGCACTCAAGGCAGTCAATCCTGTCTCACAACCTTGACAACAGAACATAATTACAGAACACAGATATAAACTAGAAAATATGTACGAGAAAGAGCATTACCTTGTTTAGTATAAGTATTACAGAAATAAAACAGACAGACATAAAACAACTTTGAATAAAAAATTCAGACTTACCCGTGCCAAGGTATTTTCTTCTTCTTTTCCGATACACAAGTCTGAGTAAGAAAACTGACTGCAGGACCTTCATGATAATTTCCAAACACTGCAGCTATTAACCTTTCAAAGATTTTCTTTTGGCCATTTTAGTAACCTGCCAAACCAAGTCTTTTTCCAGAGCTCTAGTTTGCAGTTTAAAACAAAACAAAAAATCTCTAACAGTACTAGGTTGAGATCCATCTGGTAGAGGTCCTGAGTACTTAGGTTTGGGACCAAATGTTTCAGCCTCTATAGGAGGCAAGGAACTTGAAATTAATACAAAACTTGAAACTATACAGATAGGCAACATGGGGGTAGGATTTTCAAATCATCCTGTTCAGTCACCTACTGTGTGTACATCCACAGTAGTTTATTTTTCTTCTCTAGATGTTGCTTATCTAACGTTACTTAATCAGCCGCTGCTTTTCTCCTATAAGCAGCCTGAACTATAAAAGCCATCATTGGCTCTAACAGTATATACTTTCTGCAGCAAGCACAAATTACAAGTACAAAGGGCAAGTAGTTGCCCTTGTAATTTGTTTGGTCAAACTTGTCAAACATACATTTTGCTGGTCCAGATAATACTAACTCTGGACCCAGCTATTTTTCCCTTGTTTCCCATATTATCTAGGCCTGTCCTTTATAGTGCTCACTCGCTCCAAGGTATTCTTGTACTTACAGTGATGATGAGTGTCGCGGCCTAGGCTCACATCCTGATGGGGTTCCACAAAATGTCCTTCTTTTGTCCAAGGAAACAACCCAATCATGAGGTGACACGGACCAAGAACTCATCCTGCCGACTCACGCCAAAACTGTGATGCATAAATTCTCTCACTGTAAGTATTACCTGAGCAACCACTCCCGTCGTCTGGGGCAAAACCACACCACTGGGTTTTGTCTTAGCGTCGCTTTATTTGATCAAATATCTCACATGCATGTGGGACTTCTACAATGGAGAAGTTCCCTGATTACAATTTACAGTAGCTTTTATAAGCTAGATTTTGCACTTCTTATCTTGAAAAATACCAACATTTCAGTATAAGCCAATCATAAGACAGCATAACAAGTTTTCAGCAATGTAAAATAAAACATGCAATTCATTTCTTTCCATTACTGCTTGATACATATGTCTGGGTCAAGCTGACCTGAGAGAGACAATGAGTTTCCACTCACACCATAGCAACGTACAGCTTATCTTCAATGCCACTACGTGCTCTTATCTTTATATTTGTCCAAGCCTGCCATGCAGGTTGGTACAACCAGTTCTGCTCAGTTTTATCTATCTTTCTGTTTTTTACAAAATATACTTCAAGTAACCTCAGTACAAATTCTATAACCCTTAAAAGAACAAAACATGAACTCAGAAATGTCTACTACATTCATTATTACTTTGTTACAGCATGGTTTTTAAAGCAAGCATAGCTTCAAGGCATTTAATAGCAAATATAGCTTTAGGATATATAAAAATTCCCTCACATGTGTTAAGCTCCATTGCTATTGCAGGTATACAGTACACCCCACATTTGGCATGCATGTCAATGCAAATAGGTCCTGGAACCTAATAAAGCTAAACAAATATGGTTTATTAGGGTTAAACGTATTGTGGAAATGTTAGAAATTACTAAATGGCAAAATCTGCTAAAAAATCAATGAAGGTATAATTAGTAATGCCACTAGAATTTCAGTAGAGGAATTTAACTTTCACAATGCACTTATTACTGATGAATCCATTTACCTGTTCTGAATTATTTCCAGTCCCCTAGTTCCTTTCTGGATGACTAGTTTACCCCCACACACACGTTTTTCTCTGAGCTTGATGGACTCTGTGGACCTGCTTGTCACACTGATTTCATTCTTGTTTTTTTCACAGACAAGCTCACTTCAAAAGAGAGCCACCTATCCATGTCATGCAAAACCTATCCCTTCATAATAGTCAGATTTTTCCTTCTTTGTTACCCAGTTATTTGTTTTTGAAATTACACTTTCTGCCTCCTTCTCCCCAGCTTTCTACCCCTGACACATCAGGAGAAACAACTGACATCCCACTGCCTTCTACCCTACCCAGACAGACCCTAGATCTCCCTGGAGCTGCGGTTATACCCCCCCGGGTGGGGACGAGATAGGGGTAAGACACCTTGTAACTTACATTTTGTTGGTCCTGGGTCTCATCGGGTGGGCGGAGGCACATTGTGGGCACAGCACAGTTCTCTGTCTTCCCATTGATGGCAGGCTCATTTTTCCCATTTTCATCCTCCCTGTACAGCATGCAACTTCCTTGATGTCATGGCGCAAGGTGCCAATGTCCACGCTGTACCATAGCCAGCCATCCCTCAAGGGGCTTGCAGTACTCCGAGCCTCTGCTCGGAGTCATGCAAGTGTGTGGGCATTGGCCTGTTCCCTCCCCAGAGAAGGTGAGCCATAGTAGGACACTCAAGCCTATCTCCCCCTGCTGACCCACCAGTGACCCGAGTCCACTCCTGAACTTGGGTCGCCAGCGTGGTGCAAGATGTGACATCCAGCGCCTCAACCATCAGTGCCACCGGGCCAGCTACCCAGTTATTTTTGACCCTCATCAGATCTCTGTGAGTTCCTCTAAGTTCTGGACTTCAAAGTGTATTTGGTGCTCAGACCAGTCAATATTTTGAAGTGTGACTCTTGTAGGCCCTGCTTTCAAGAGAGAATTGTCCCTGTATGCTTTCTTAATCCAACTGGTGATCTGCTATTCTTTGCTACACAGCCCAGCTGCCCTTCCCTTGGTGAACCCATGCATCTAATTCCTGCCACTGCTGAACCCTGCACTAGCTACCTTCCTTGTCTTATAGTTCAAATTCCCTTGACTTCCCTTTTCATTGATATAATGATACCCTCTCCCTGTTTGCAGAAAATCAGTCCATCTCAGACTGGTTATTGAGCAAATTAATTTGACTTGTTCTGCACACAGGCAAATTCCCTTACCTGTACTAGCACAGTGGCCATGCAGTGCCTCTCCAACACTCCTGCAACAGTGATGCCAGCATCATATTTCATAATGACTAAAGATATCAGGATACTTCTGTCACAATGGTCTCAGCCGTAACTAGTTGTAATGCTTGGCATTACTTGGTGACACTATTTTCACATGATAAAAGTATACATTGTTAGCTACAGGGTTGTTAAAGAGTCATCAGGTGGCATTATACAGTATTGATACTGAACATGTATGTGTTTCTAAAAATTAGTGAGCTCTAGTAGTTAGCTGGCATACTGCAGGAAGACAGGTTTAGTGCATTTTGATTTCCATGGCTATTCTTCATGGTTCCTCACTCAAGATAGTGATCTGATGTTTGTTGTCACGACACTTTTACTATGGAACCTCCTGTGAATGCTGCCTTATTGCCACTCTGCCCAGCCTTTACATTTCTCTACAATAGCAGCTCAACCATATGGCATGGTAAAGTCTATGGATGTGGCTTTGACAAAACTATCACAAATGTCCACAATTTCACAAAAGGTAATACATTTTAACTTTAATTACGGATGTTATTTTGGAATCTTTGGCAGTTTATAACTTGGCCAGACTTTGAGCAACAGATTAGAATTGACCACACAGCCTCTTTTTTTTTCCATATCAGTTTTTCTCCCAGCCTGCAGTTTGTCTCTCTGGAATATACCTTGTTCACAGGGATATGCCATGTTAAGTTCAAACCTTGACATCATTCAGATGTTTTGTTGTGCCCCTGCCTCCCCTAGCAAAGGCTATGATGCTGTTAGCCTCACAAGCCACAGCTTCCTCTGTGGCAGGAGCAAGATTCCTGGACCAACTGCAGGGGTTGCTGTGTTTGTAGAATCCATTACACACCCTCCATGACTAAGATGCATGGACTAGCAGCAACTGTTGTAGCCATGGCCTGCCCCAATGTGATTTCCTATGCTTTCTTCTGAACCCGGGTGGTCAGTATGGCAGCACAAAGCACCGCTGTTAGGCTGTTGGGACAGTCTTACTGCCTTATTGTAGGGTCAGTAGACCTTACAAAATTGGTGACATTCTGTCCGCTAGTTTTACTGTTACAGGGGCTTAAAATTCTGCAGTTTACTTACAGTGAAATGTAACTTTAACATTTCTGAAAGTTTGGGGACTATAAACCAGTCCTCTTTAAATACAGAGATCTGAAACATGGTACACTTCTTCATGTTTATTAGCAAATGCACTATACCAAATGTGGTGCAAGTAGGACAAATGCTGTTTAAATGGAAATAACCTAAATTTCAATTCTGGACAGAATTTTGCAGATTTCCACAAAAGAAAAATCATAATTTTGACAGAATCCCACCATCAAAAGATAATTTTGACCTGCTAGGCTATCAAGCAAGTTAATATATTCAAATATTTTAGAATCTGACTTGATCTGTCACTGACAGTGGAGCCAGTCATAATGCAACCCAGTATCCTGTGACACTGCATTACAAAAGGGATTAATTGCCATTGGAATTGCCTTGTTTACTGCTTTAACTCTGTTGCAGTATGCTGCAGTTTTGTCTTGCATCTTGACCCACACTGCTGTATATGAAATAGAAACATTAAACATATCCTCACAACCATAGGGTCAAAGCTCAACTATTTCTACATGTATAATCACTGTTGCAGTGCTGATGTGAGGAAGCAATTGATCTTTTCTTCCTGCTCCCTTCCATTAACTATGGAGACAACATATACCGCTGACAAACAAACAAAACCACCCTGCTACCCCTGGATCATACTTTCAACAGGTGCAGGTTCATCCTTTGCTGTGGATGGTCTACCTATAATTGTCATCATTCCTTCAATCTCTCTCCACTATCCTTCAGAACATCCTTTCCTCTAACTGCACCTGCATCCCACAATCCTAATGCTGCCCCTCATCTCTCTTTTGTCTCCAACTCCGTCTATGACTACTTAATCTACTACTGCACTTGTGTCTGTAAATAATGTACCTATAAGCTGACCAATCATCATTTATGTGCCACTACATTATTGCAACATCTGTATTGTATATTGTGTAGTTCAGACAAATCCTGTACTCACCACCAAAGAAAAATAAAGTGGACTGCTCAATGATTTTCAGGGTGCTTCATTTTATTTCAAAGTGCCATGTGCCCAGCTCCAGATGTGTTTCAAATAAGAATCCTTTATCAATGTACTGTCTTTTAGTTTGCAAAATTGTATTATTGCTCTACTCTGTTCTTCGTAATTGTTTTATCTTGTATTGCTGCATGTAGCATCTCTGCACCCTTCCCCCTCAGGTTGCACTATGAGATGAGCAACATGTTGTTTAGTGTGTCTTCCTGGTGAAACATTTCAGTAAATAAATAAAAAATGGTCTGCTACACTTTAACTTGCCATGTCACTCAGTCATGTGGGACTACCATTCACTTTATTTGTTGTATAACTGTGTGGAAGAAAAAGCTCCAGATTATCTTCTAGGCCACCTCACACAAACAGTGCCTACTCACTCCATTGTACAGTGGCACTTAACTTCTCAATTCCTAGGATGAAGAGAACATTTGTTAGAAAGGACTTTTCATTTGCAGACCCAGACACCCAAAATAAACTCCCTTCTCTTCTGAGAAATACTTCTAGTTTGCAAGTGTTTTCAGTCAAATCTTTCTCACCACCTTTAAGCCCTGTTTGCACAGCTGACTTTGCAGCATATCAACCCATGCACATGGGTTGATGTGCTGCAAAGTCAACAGTGTAGACACTTTCCAGAGCACCTTAAGTGCCCTTCAGATCCTTTTTTTGATCCAACTCAGTTGTAGGGATCAGCAGTGGAGCAAGCACTTTACATGGTGGTGTGGATGCCTTGCTGTGCTAACTCCACTGCAAAAGATATCTTCACTTCAACCTCTGGTGAATTTATGGCCCCTCCTCAGAGTGACCCACAGTGCTGCGAGGGTGGGCTGTGTAAATGGTGAATTACTGGAGAAGCAGAGAGCACAGCAAGAAAGGAGTGGAGCAGATGCAGGAGCACTGCCGCCTTGTAAACACGACTTTAAATACCACGTAATTTTGGTCCAGTATCACCTTTTCCCTGATCATGACCATGCCTCAATATAATGTCTATGCTCTTTGTTTGCTGTGACACCACTTAGTTAGCTTGCCTTGATTACTGTTTGGATGTAATTACATTTACAGTTTGTTTGTTTTCCAGAATATATTTTAAAATGCACAAAACAGCTATTTGTATACCACAGACTTGTTCCATTTAAGCCAGGAAGGAACCAATATCTTAGATAAACTACTGAAAGAAATATTACCTAGGGAAGATTTAAACTGCTAGGGAAGGGTGGAGGGACCAAGCTAGAGAACACCGAAGTAAAAAGAAACCAGCAAAAGCAAGGTACAAACATGATCTAACCAGAGCCGATAGGGCTGTGAAAAGCTACTAAGTGATGAAAGTTACACAAATGCGTAGAAATTATTCAATGTCCAGGTGTAACTTGGCCATTTTTTGGAGGTGTTGCACCAAATTTTCAACATGACCATTTTGGACCCCTCCTCAATAACAGTGCCAGTGTAATTTTGTTCAATTGTCCTGAAAGGTGATTGTGCAGAGCAAATGTGCTATTCTGTGCCACAGGTGTGAGAACACATTTTGGGCAGGTTGTGGAAAATGACATCTGTACTGTTTTGGAGGAGGTGTGCAAAAATGTCAATGTTAAAAATGTGGAGTGAGAATATTAAAAACTGGCGACATTAGGAATGTGCGAAGAAACTGGCAATGCACACTTGTATCGCAGTCATTTTTTGGAATTTTGTTCACCAAATTTGCAACATGAGCTTTTGAGATCTCACCTCATGAACAATGACACTGTCATTTCATGAATTGGTCCAAAAGGTGATTCCACGCAGTGACCACAAAATCACCTTTAGGAACCGAGTAAAAACATGACAGTGACTGTTTTCATGAGGTGGGGTCCCAAGAACCCCATGTTGAATATTTGGTGCAAACATTTCCCAAAATGGCTGAGATATCAGCATAAGTTGAAAACCTCACTGAATGGATATATATCAAGCTTACCTTTAATTCTTCAATTTGCGGCTGGGCTTTGAAGACTGCAGACATGTCCTGGTCCAAAGAAGATTACAGTGCTGACCTCTGGAGGTAAGTATGGGGTAAAGGGATGTGGAGGGGTGGGTGCTTAGTGGAAGGGTGGGGGGAGGTGGACTGTAGCAATGATGAGGGACTGTTTTCAGTTTCACAGAGAAAAAAACAACAAGGGATCATTTTCTATTTTTCAGCAAAAAAAAAAACAAACTTTGGCACACTGGGGTGGGCTCCCAGTGTGCCACATGAATGCCAACATGTAGATCAGGCACCCCAATGTTGGGCATGACTTGGGCACGGGGCACCAGGGAAAAAAGAAATGCAATGAGGGACCGTTTTCTGATTTACAGGAAAAAAAAATCTGCACACTGTGCTGGGCTCCCAGTGTGCCACGAGATGTCAGGCATGACTTGGGTAGGGGGCACAGAAAATACTGAATGGCATTTTGCCATTCGCAACATGGCAGCACCCACGCAACTGCGCATGAGCATGACTCTGTGCATGAAAAAGTAGTTATCAAGCAAGTAGAATAAATACTAAATAGTAAACATGCACCCCCTATTTTTAACATTTCAGCTGCAGAGAATAAAGCTTTATAAGAATTACAGATAAATGAAGATATAATCATTAACGCAGTGGATAAGGGGTGCAATATTGTACTTTTAGGCAAGACTCACTACATCAGTATTGTTATGGCTCTACTAAATGACACAGAGAAATATACTTGATTATCTTCAGACCCTAAATACATATATAAAAAGGAGCTCGACCAGTTACTACAGGCAGCCGTGAATAATGGTGACATTTCTGTGCAAGACTGTTGTTATATTTGGACAGATCACCCCATAACATCCAGTCTCTACATTCTTCTGAAAATACATAAAAGTATCACTGAGCCACCTGGCAGGCCTATAGTGTCTCGTGCGGGTTCCTTAACTGAAAATTTAGGAAAATTTGTGAATTATTTTTTACAATGTCATGTGGTAAAATTGTGGTCTTTCATAAGGGATACCACAGATTTACTGTGCAAATTGATAGATGTCTGGAAAGAAAATTATGTGTGGGTTGGCATTGATGTGGAAAGCCTGAATACCTCTGTAATTTATAGGCAAGGAATAAGGGCATGTAAATACTTTATGGAGAAAGACAATGGCAATAATGTTTCTATTGATTTTTCACTTACAGCATTAGATTTTGTGCTCACTCACAATGCATTTGAATTTAATGGAGAACACTATCTCCAATGATGTGGCACTGCAATGGGTGTATCCATGGCTCCCTCCGATGCCAATTTATTTTTGGGCATGTGGGAGGAGCTGCATGTAATTAACCCTGGTAAAAACCCTTATTATGAAAAAATAATACTATGGCATTTTTTTATTGACAATGTCATATGTATTTGGAAAGGAAATATCTCTGAAGTCAAGGATTTTATAGATTGGTTGCAGAATAATGACATGAATTTAAAATTCATCTATGTGGCAGGCAGTAACACACTGAACTTCCTTGACATCACAGTTTCATGTATTGATACAAACACTGGGACAAAAGTCATAAAAACAAAATGCTTTAGAAATCAAACTGCAAGTCAGTATTACATGCCAAAAGTGCCCATCCCAAGATTTTAAAAGACTCTACCTTACAGCTAATTCCTTCGTCTTAGAAGGAACTGCAGTAATCTGGAAGATTTTATCATACAAGCTAAGGATTTGGAAAACAGGTTCCTTGTGAGGGGTTACAGTAAAAACACATTAGAATCTTCTAAAGTTAGATCACTTAACTGTGAGACGGATACTTTACTGCTAGGGAAAAAGTAATACAGTAATGATTGTAAAGGTCCTGTAACTTTTATTACAGAGTTGAACAGTACTGCACAGAAGACTGGTAACATAATCCATCAGAATTGAAAAATACTAGTGGGGGGACCAGGAAGTATGCCAGGCAATAGGGCAAAAGCTATGCATCACCTTTAGTAGAGCACCCAATCTTAGGAATAAACAAACACACAGTAGGATAAAAGTGCAAGAAAGCACTAGACAGCACACATGGTTGCCCATGAGACCAATGGGGAATTATAAGTGTCACACATGCAATATTTGTGAATATACGTCCAACAAAGTAAGAATTAATTCATCCAAAGATAGGGGATATGACAATATGTGTAAAAGAATGTATTACATGTGATACTAACTTTGTGGTGTATGTCCTTTGCTGCCATTGTGGCATGATTTATGTAGGTCACACTACTACATCAATATAAACAAGAATACAGGAGCATGTAAGAGACATTGTAACTAGAAGGATTGAGAAACAAGATGCAGGTCACACTACTAGAGCAGTAAAAAATTACAGGAACATGTAAGAGACTTTGTAAATAGGAGGACTGATAAACCGGTTGCAGCATACTTTCACAACACATATAATTCCATTCCTAAAAGGCTCAAATTTATGGGGCTTGAGCACGTCACCATATCAAAACAAGGGGGTAATAGACAAAATCTTTTACTCATCGAAAAAGCTACTGGATATATACCTTGAAAAGTGTGAAACCAAATGGACTTAATGAACAGAAGGATTTGAAATCTTATTTGTTAAAGAAAAAGAGATACTGGTTGTCTTTCCTTTCTTTTTGCAGAGACTGTGATGCCCTATCTTAAGGTCTCTGAATACTTTGGATGCTGCACAGTGAATCCCCAGTTTTGAAACAGGTCAGTGAGTAAGGGTGATCACTCAGGATCTCTGGAACTTCTAGTTTGCAATTAACTGTATTTTTTGCCCTAGACCACTTTTGGTTCTCAGCAAAATTCAGAACTAGTTTAACTACATTGTTATAATGTAGTGATAATAGTCACTTTTGTTAAATGGTCCTTTGGGCTTAAATTTGAATTGAACTTTTGTGTTCATTTTATCATTTTATTAATTTAGTATCAAGATGTCATAATAGAAAAATAAAGGAAAAATAAAAATAAAAATTAAAAATATTGTTAAACTTTTCTTATATTTTTTAACTGTTTTTGTTATACGAGGTCAGAAGGTTATGCCATGAGCTTATTGATATACATTGAGACATCTCCAAAAATGACTTATGTTGCAGAAATTGTATAACAATTAGAATAATATAGTCAGACCTTGTTTTCTTTCATTTTTTAGCTGTAAGAGGTCAAGAGGTCATGCCATGAGCATAGCTGTATAATTATTTTTGCTGTTATAATTTTGTCTGTTGCTGTGGTTCAGTTCAAGTTTATTGTTCAACACATATGTCATTGCAACATAACCACACTAACTATCAACAAGTATTAAAAGGTTTTGAAAAAATAGTATAAAGACATCTTTGTAATGCATGTTTTAAAATTCACAATACAAAACATTTAAAAATATAAAATAGCCAGAAACTCCTACAACATGCATAAGGTGCATATATAGTTAATATAAATTGCAATTATATACAACTAGGGGATCAGGGATAAGGGATGGGGGGTGGTGTTAGTAAATGCCAGGAGCTTGGGAAGCAAGTTGCCAGAGTTCCAGGACATGCTGTTCGGGGGTGGACGTGGTGGAGGTCACAGAAACGTGGGCCAACAAAACCATGACTGGGACCTAAACATGCCAGGGTATACTATGCTTAGGAAGGATAGAAAGGGGGGCAGGGGGGTGGAGTGGTGATGTTCATTAGAGATGACATAGAAATTGCTAGGGTAGAAGAGGCAGAGGGAAATGTGGAGGTCTTATGGATCACCTTACGAACCCCGGAAGGAGGTAAGGTCAAGCTGGGTGTAATATATAGGCCCCCCAGGGATGGGTGATGTTCTGGAGGATGGTTTGCTGGACAACATCATTGCCCAGTATGGACCAAAAGGGGAAGAAGTGGTGTTGATGGGGGACCTTAATATGCCAGGTACAAACTGGGGAACTATGTCCTCTAAGGTGGTCAAGGAGCAGAGGCTGCTGGATGGCTTCCAAGATGTGTTCTTAACACAGCATGTGATGGAGCCCACAATGGAGGGTCATGCCCTGGACCTGGTTCTGGTGGATGGGGATCTGGTAAGGGACCTGGTTGTAGAGGATTCCCTGACTGGGATTGACCACAATACTATTGGATTTCAAATAAGCATGGGGGGAGGGGGAGAGAGATCTAGTACACGGGCAGTGGACTTCAGGGGGGCAGACTTTGTGGGCATGGGAAATATTCTCAAGGATCACTTGAAGGGGATTACAACAATGACAAATGTGGAAAAGAGATGGGAGGTCATAAAATGGGGACTTCATGAGGCAGTCAGGATCTGCGCTAAAGTGACGCGTAAGGGAGCAAGGTCACATAAATCAAGCTGGTGGTCCAGTGAGGTTCAGATAGCAGTCAGAGAAAAGAAGGCTGCCTATAAAAAATATAAAACAATGAGAGGGGATAGGGAAAAGGAAATGTACCACCTTGCATCTAGAAAAGTCACCTGGATGGTGCAGGGGGGCAAAGTCTAGTAAAGAGCAGCGGCTGACACAGGGAATATGGGGAGGGGAAAAGGGTTCTTCCTGTACATTGGGGAGCAGAGAAAAATTAAGGGCCATCTGGGCAGATTGAGATCAGAAGGAGGGTGGGTGGAAGAGGTGAGGGACCAGGCAGAGGTATTAAACGAGTACTTCACCTCTGTGTTCACTAGGGAGGGGGACAGGATATCTACAAAGCAAGACATGATGGGGATAGAAGCGGTAGTGAGTGGGATCAGGGGAGCAGCTGAAATGAAGCAAGAGGGAGGGAGAGGTACCCCAGGGTTGTCTCATCAGAATAAGGATAAAAAGGCCAGTAAGGTGGAGGGGACGGATGATGCTATCTCCACTGAAAGGGTGTGGTTATCCCTTAAGGGCCTAAAGAAAAATAAATCCCCTGGGCCGAATGGCATTCATCTGAGAGTACTATGGGAATTGGCAGACATACTGGCTGCACCCCTGGTGGAGCTCTTCAACAGGTCGCTTGAGACAGGGAGGGTACCTAGGGATTGGAGAGAGGCACATGTGGTGCCAATCCATAAAGGGGGGTCAAGGGAAGTACCAGATAACTATAGACCCATCAGTTTGACCTCGGTGGTGAGAAAATTAATGGAGAGTATACTAAAGGAACGATTGGGGGTGTACTTGGAAGAGGTGGGAGGTCTGGATAGTCAGCAACATGGGTCTGTGCCAGGTAGAGCATGTCAAACCAATCTTGTGGAGTTCTACGAATGGGTAACATCAGAACTGGACAGGGGAAAGCCTGTGGATGTATTTTTCTTGGACTTCAGCAAGGTGTTCGACTCTGTCCCTCACAATGGTCTGGTATAGAAACTGATGGGGTTGGAAGTAGGCCCATTGATGGTCAGATGGATTGAAAACTGGCTAGCTGGATGCACTCAGAGAGTAGTGGTTGGTGGGGAGCTCTCAGACCCTAGAGAGATTGGTAGTGGGATACTGCAGGGCTCAGTTCTGGGTCTAATCCTGTTTAATGCATACATTTTGGACATCAGGGAGGGTATAGGGTGTGAAATGAGTCTCTTTGCCGATGGCTCCAAGTTGGGAGCAGTAGTTGAGGGGGAAGAGGGGAGGTTGGCCCTGCAATGGGACCTAGACACCATGGAAAGGTGAGCTCACACATGGAAATTAAATTTCAATATCACCAAGTGCAAGGTGTTACATCTTTGGTGGGGGAACACTAAACACAGGTACACCCCAGGAGGGGAGGTGCTGGGGGCCTCAACAGGGGAAAAAGACCGAGGGGTCATGGTGGATGCATGAATGAGTACCTCCGAGCCGTGCAGGATAGCGGCTAGCAAAGCAAACAGGATGTTGGGATGCATCGTAAGGGGGATCACCTCTGGGAGCAGGGAAGTGATTCTACCGCTGTACAATGGATTGGTTAAACCACACCTTGAGTACTGTGTACAGTACTGGAGACCACACTTGAAGAGATATATATAGCTCCTGGAGAGGGTACAGAGGAGGGCAACTAAGATGATACGAGGACTAGGGGATTTGACGTATGAGGACAGACTTGAGGAGCTGTGCCTGTTTTCATTAGAGGAGAGGAGAGATGGAGGGACATTATTGAGGTCTTCAAGTACCTCAAGGGAATAAATAGGGTAAACATGGAGGGGATCTTTAGACTAAAGCAGGGAGGTATCACCAGAGGGCATGGTTTGAAGTTGGAAGGTGGAAGGGTGAGGAGGGAAGAGGAGGAGGTTTTTCACTGAGAGGGTGGTGGATCCTTGGAATGTGCTGCCTGGTGAGCTGGTTCAGAGATCCACAGTGGAGGGCTTCAAGAGAGGGTGGGACAGACACAAAAAGCGGATGTATCAGATGATGGCCTGGCCCAGGTGGGTGGGGATGGATGATAGAGGTTTCTGGAACACAAGGGGGGAGGGCCTCAGTACCCAACTAGGGATTTGAGGTTCGAACAGACTCTGTAGACCACAAAGCCTAATCTGCTGGCAATTAGTATGTTAGTATGTTAGTTATTCAACTGTAATTTTAAGACTTCTATCTCCTCTAGTCTTATATATTTTCCTGTGCTTATAAATGTTCACCCCACATTTCATTAATCCTGAAGAATGCATATTCAGTTGTCTATTCCAGTCAGCTGATTGTTAGGTACACTTAATTTGTTTCCTGATACAAGCTGGATTTACAAAAAAGTTAGCTACAGCCTTGTTATTGAGTCGTCGGTATTTATCAAAATCTTCGTCAGAGTCCTAATTTCTATACCCAATTGTTCTATTGTTTTGGTACAAAAAATGTCTCATAAGATTTTTCCTTTATTTGCTATACCAGGAGTAGTACCAAAATATGTATAATAGATTTTCAGGACCTCCTGCTCTACAGTCACACTCAGTTGGCAATGCCTGTGTTTTGTAATATCTGGCCAATAACGCATTGCTCATAACAGTTTCAAATTTGTATCTGATAAATGAATTTCTCAAAGAAGGATCGATCAAAACATCCAAGTAGTAATGTAGTTGTACTTGTACATTCCTCAGCAAACCATGGAGAGTACCTAGAATTGTTTATTTTTATCATTTCAATCTTTACCGAGTATTGTCTTACTTTTTTGTTATGCATTTTTTCTTTTGTAGACTAATAATTATATTCCTCTCCTTATCTCTCTTAAGAAATTGGAGATTATATTTGTCCAGTAAGGTGTATATATATTGTTGAGCCATCCAGCATTATAACATCCTCTATTGTGCCAACTATTTTTCTCCTGAAGGTGCATTTTTGCTATTCGGTCATCTGGTAGTCTAGTTAATCTGAACCAATAATTCAGTCTTTGGGTATCAAAAATAGTATTAATATTGGTTAGTCCTGTTTCTGCTCTTATATACATAGCAGGAAAAGAGTGGGACACTCCCAGAGTTTTTCTAAGTACTTTATGTATGGGTGTTATCAGCTTTTTTCTTGATTTTGTGTCCCAGACTCTTCCTGCATAACCTACTTGTGCTATATATTTAGCTCTTACAGCTTCAAGTAGTGGTTTAATTGACATACCGCCACATGCATAATTAAATTCACTAAGTGCAGTCTTTTTTGCTGTAGTCATGACTTTTTCTATGTGTTTGCTCCAAAGATATTTTGTTGAAAAAAATAGTCCTAAATAAGTATAGGTTTTGGTTAATACAGTATCTTGGGTTCCTAGCTTCCACTTTCCTAAAACTCTTTTTTTTCCCCAAAAAATCAATATTTGTGTTTTGGAAATGTTAACTTGCAACTTAAGTTCTCCTGTCTTTACATGGAGATGATCCAACTTATTTTGTAAACCTTTCATTGATAAAGAAAAGTACAATATCATCTTCAAAAGTCTATATAGCACATTCCTTACTTAAAATTTTTGGAGAATCAGATGACAGTGTTTCAAAGTCTGAAAGCAAAGTATCAATGTACAATAAAAATAATGTAGGGGTGAATACACATTCATGTCTCACTCTTTTGATTGTGGAGAATGGTTGAGAGAGTTTAAGATTTATTCCAATTCTTATTCTTGCCCATGGGTCACTATATAAATTCATTATTGTATAAATTAACTGCTTGTCTATCCCATTGTTATCCATAATCTTCCATTATATAGTTCTGTTTACTGAATCAAAGGCAGACTTAAAGTCAACATATAATACATATAGACTCTGTTTCCTTAAATGTACATATTTTTCTACAAGGTGGAAAACCACAAAACAATTATCAACCGTGCTGAATCCTGATCTAAAGCCTGCTTGGAATTTACTTAATCCACTCAAATTATCCAGATTAACCAAAAGTATTTCAATTATTATAATTGAGAACGTTTTTAAAGAAGCATCAAATAGACTAATTGGTCTAACTTCTGTTGTGGAAATCATACATTACTTGTTACATCTATGAACTATATATAAATATGTTAAAATAAGGAGATAAAAGGTCATATCATGTTATTGTATGATGTCATAAAAAATTACTATTTTAGAACACAATTGTAAACTCTCTTGCACCACTTAAGGAAGGCTTGGATAGCTGAAGTGCAAGGGCAGAGCCATACTTGTAGCTTGTAATGGAACGTTGGTCAATAAACCTCTTGAGATTTGAAATCAGCAAGGCTCTGTGTGTCTGTTCTTCACTAAGGCAGTAAAAAGTGTAATAAGGAAGAAAAGGAGACTATAATGTATATGTTTCTCACAGATCCATAAAGGCTTGGAATGATTATAAGTCTGTGTTGACACATTGCAAAAATAAATTCAAAAAAATCTAAAAGAAAATTTAGAATTAAAACTATTGTAATACAACAAAAACTATATGAAGGATTTCTATAACTATATAAACTCCCTAATGAATTCTGATACCAAACTTGGCCCAATTGTGTAAAATAATTCTGTAATTGATCATCCTAACAACTTAACAGAAGTATTTAACAAATACGTCTGATCCATATTCTCCAAATCTTCTCCATATACTGGAAATATTCCTGTCAATGAAGTTACAGATATATCGGAGGAAGACATCGCCAGGAGAATTCAGAATTTTAAAAAATCATAACTAGGGGTGGGCAAAAGTTGCAAATTGCTCTTTCATGGAACTTCCACAAAATGTCAGAAATTTCACAGAAATTGCAGAACTTTCACCATTGGCGAAAGTAGGATTTTCTATGGATTTTTGCTGAGTTCTATGTACTTTGTGAACTGTGGAAAAATAAACTGGGGAATTTATTCTTTCCACAGTTTAATGAACTGTCAGTGAATGAGCACCTGCTTGTACAACCATGCGGTTATTCACTGACAATTCAGTGGGCCACTGGTAGTGGAGGAGAGAGGAGTGCTGCACTGGTGGCCCATTCAGGGGCAGGGTGGGGAGGGTGTAGGGTGGTGACAGATGAACTGTCAGGGTGGTGTTTGTGGGGGGTCTAATAGACACCGGGGAATTGAGATTATTTTTCTTTACTAGGGATCTGGGATGGGGAGGTCCACTAGACACGAGGGAATACTGGGAATAGAGAGGGATAAATTGGTGGACTACTGGCTGTTTATTTGTGGATTAAGGAATCCAGGATTGGGGGGTCCACTAGACATCAGGGAAATAAATGTTTTGGGAGCCATGATCAGTGGGTGGAGGGGGAGCCACTAGAAACCATGAGGGTCCAAGGAAGGGATTGGAGGTATTTACTGGGACCCAGATCAGTGTGGGGTGGATTAATGAGTTAAACTGCAGTTAAAAAAAGCCTTAGAAATTACCACTGGCAGTGATCCTTTCTGTGGATATTTTTTTCCACAGATTAATAAATTATCCCACAGTTTTATATATTTTTCTGCAGTTTTAAGGTGGAATTTTCATGAAAGTTTCGAAAGTTCCGAACACTATTTCCGAAAATGATTTCCGAACATTCCGAAGTGAAATTTGCACTTTTGCCGAAATTCCACTGGCAGAAATTATTTTTTGCACATCCTTAATCATAACTCTGCATGCCCCGATAATATTTCACCCAAAATGCTAAAGAGTTTATCTCCATTTATAGCTAGACCACTAAAATACCAATTTCTGGCATCTTAAGCTAATTGCGATGTTCAAAGTATTTGGCAGTCATCCATTGTTGTAACCATCCATAAAAAGGGGGAAAAGGATAATTACAAAAACTATAGACCAAGAAGCCTAACCTCGGTACCTGGTAAGCTTTTTGAGATAATTATTAACGATAATATAATTGGCCATTTAAAAACTAAAAATTTAGTAGACCCTGAACAGAATGGCTTTACCACAAAGAGATCACGTATCATGAATTTGCTGTGTTTCTATAGAAAATCTCACTAGCATTGGACAAAGGTAAACCAATTGACTGTATTTATCTAGATTTTTCTAACGCCTTTGACACTGTTCTGCACTGGACAATCATTCGGAAAAAGGCAAACTTAAATATCAGCTCTGGTATTGTAAGATGGACTCTAAGATGGCTTAGTAATAGAACACAAAAAGTCTGTGTTAATTGGTACTACTCAAATGCAGGTAACGTAACGAGTGGCGTGCCACAGGCATATGTCTTGGGCCTCATATTGTTTCAAAGTTTTATCTGTGATATGTGAAAACAGGTTGTAGATCGGACTAGTAAGTATGCTTATGACACCAAATTGGCTGGTGTATGCGCTACAAAGGATAAAGAGTCAATCCAGACTGATTTAGATAGTATTCCAAAAAATGAGCAAACAAATAGGGAATTACAGTATGTTCAATTCTGATAAATGCTGTGTCATGCACTCGGAAAGTCAATAAAATAAACATACATATAGACTGGGGAATAACATCATTAGCAAGGCCCAACACAAATGGGGCCGAGGGGTTATAATGATTAATGACCTAAATTCTACAGACGATTGTGATATACAGATAGCTAAAGCTAATCAAATACTGTGGACATATAAATAGAACTTTCAGAGCAGAAGAACTGAAGTTATTTTTGCCCCTTTATAGAGCCTAGGTCAGGCCTATTTTAGATTACAGCAGTCAAATATGATGCCCTCTTAATAAAGGAGAAATATGCAGACTTGAGAGGATACAATGTCAGGCAACTAAAATGGTACATAATATTAAACACCTTAGTTACATTGATCATTTTAAGCATCTTAAATTAGTGTCTTAGAGAGTGGAAGGAAGAGGGGTGACCTGTTATTGTGTTACGA
The DNA here is from genome assembly GCA_016271365.2 of Neoceratodus forsteri. Classification (NCBI taxonomy): domain Eukaryota; kingdom Metazoa; phylum Chordata; order Ceratodontiformes; family Ceratodontidae; genus Neoceratodus; species Neoceratodus forsteri. Next base: position 116,467,667 of record CM028136.1, on the reverse strand, counting down.
TATAACGCAGGATGATTATTTTATTAGTGAATTAGGCCTAGAGTTCAAAAATGATGACTTGGGAACCAGAGGTTATCCATTACAAATCAAATCACAAAAATGTTGTGCCAATAAGAGGAAGGGTTTCTTTACTCAGGGTATAGTCAATCTCTGGAATAATTTACCAATCAAAATAGTAATTAGCAAGGACAGGATGGAATTTAAAACTAAGCTCGATAGATATACATTGGAGGGTCACAATCTCTCATACTAAGGATGAAGAACAAGGAGCACATATGGGCTAACCACCTTTTCTGGTCCATTACCCCCTTTAATATAACCATTAGTAAACTATGCCTGTTGGACTATGTTAACCTGTTAACTACTGCTATCTTCCCTGGAACCCCCATGAAAATGAGATGATGTATCCAATGGATTATTCCACTTGGTGTGATTTCAAATAATTAAAGTCATTAATACATTAATCAATTAATGAATTAATTAACTGTCCATAACTCTTCCCCCTGAGCCCCCCTGTGATAGAAACCTTGTTTATTTTTATTTATTTATTTAGTTTCTGTTGACCAGGTAAGTGCACTAGGCAAATTCTGCCTACTTTCAGGCATGACCCGCTGGAGGGGGAAACAGATGAATGCCAACTGACATTGAATCAGGTTAAGCTGTTTTAACAATAGGCCATGTGGTAGTTTTTATTTATTCATTTATTGAAATCTCGGATTACAACCTTTGAGCTGGAAGCTTGTTTACAAAGGTTCCATGTCATGACAAAACAGGAAAACAGTAGTTAAATTATACAAGTCAAAACAGTGTTAACAAAGAAAACAAACAGGCAATTAAGATGCAGCCATTTAACATGTAGAATTATAAAAGTGCAGATATTATGGTACGGTACATGCAGCAAGAAAATCATGTGTAACATAAGTGCACTAATAATGCAAGGCAGGAGAAGGAGAGAGGACCATGGATTGTCACGGACTGGTAGCAGAGGGTGAGGGAAGGAAAGGGATAGTGAAAGAAGAACTAAGTGAGGGGATGGGGGGGGACTGAAGCAGCCATGTAGGCCTTGTCAAAATTTAGTGGATGAGGGGAGTAGATAGAGGGGGGCGAGGAGGTATGGTGGAGGGGCATGTAGATCTGGGTGGAGGTGGAGGAAGATGGAAGGACATGGCTGGGGAAACTGAGGGAGGCATTGAGAGAGCTATGAAGGCAGGGGGTATGTGGGAGGGGGAAGTGGAGGTGTTGATAGGCACTTGAGCAGGTTAAAGACAGCAGTCACCACAGCTTAGGGTTGCAGGATAGTCATAGAAATATAGAATAGAAACATAGAATTTGATGGCAGATAAGGACCGCTTGGCCCACCTAGCCTGCCCATTTCCCTACCTAACAGATAAGCTGCAGATCCTAGTTAACCAACAGACTACTTCTTCCTACCCCCCCACTAGAATTGCCTTATGTCTGTCCCATGCATTCTTGAATTCCTCCACTGCTTATGACTCTACGATCTCCTCAGAAAGACTGTTCCACACATCAACAACCCTTTCTGTGAAGAAATACATCCTCACATTACCTCTGAGCCATCCCCCATCTATCTTCAAATTGTGGCCCCTTGTTCTTGCACATCTCTTTTTCTGCAAGATGCTACCCTCTTGGACTTTGTTGATGCCCTTTAGGTATTTGAAAGTTTCTATCATGTCCCCCCCTCTCCCTCCTTTCCTCGAGGCCATACATCTCAAGCTCCTTTAGTCTTTCTTCATATGTCTTCTGGTGCAGACCCTGCACCATTTTGGTTGCCCTCCTCTGGACAGCCTCCACCCTGTGTATGTCTTTGCGGAGATTGGGTCTCCAGAACTGTACATAGTACTCCAGATGTGGTCTTACCAACTGTCTGTACAGAGGGCCAACAACTTCCTGTTTTCTACTGGTGATGCCTCTCCCTATGAATCCCAGTATCACCCCAGCCCTCCTTACTGCCTTCTCACATTGCTGGCCCACCTTTAGGTTGTCTGATATGACTACCCCAGGTCATTTTCCATTTTTGTTGTTGTCAGTATCTCACCCCCCATTGTGTACTCTTCCCCTGGGTTTTTGTTACCCAGGTGCATTACTATGCACTTCTTTGCATTGAATCTAAGCTGCCATACATTTGACCATTCCTGCAACCTTGCCAAGTCCCTTTTCATCCTTTCCACCCCACCTTGTGTATCAACCCTGTTGCAGATCTTTGTGTCATCTGCAAAGAGACATACTTTCCCTTCCAGTCCATCTGCAAAGTCACTTATTAAGACACTAAAAAGGACCGGCCCCAGTATTGAACCCTGCAGTACCCCACTGTTAACCCCCCTTTCTTCACTGTGGACTCCATTTACTATTACCTGCTGTGTCCTGTTGTCCAGCCAGTGTTTTACCCAGGCTACCACCCTGGGACCCACTCCCAGGTTGACTCATTTGTTTATTAATCTTTTGTGGTGGACTGTGTCAAATGTCTTGCTAAAGTCTAGGTAGGCCATGTCTGCAGCCCCTCCCTGGTCTACTTCTTTGGTTACCCAGTCAAAGAAATCAATTAGATTTGTCTGACATGACCTTCCTGCAGTGAATCCATGCTGCCTTGGGTCCTGTGCCACACTGGCCTCTAGGTATTCAACAATTCTTTCCTTCAGAAGTGATTCCATCATTATCCCTACCACTGAGGTCAAATTGACAGGTCTGTAGTTTCCTGCCTCTGTCTTCCTCCCACTTTTGTGAAGGGGAATCACATCCACCCTCCTCCAGTCCTCAGATACCACACCATCCTCCCATGATTTATTAAAAAGGGCAGTCAGTGGTGTTACTAGTTCTTCTCTTAGTTCTTTTAGAATTCTGGGGTGAATCTCATCAGGCCCCATAGCTTTATCCACCTTCAGTTTTAAGAGTTCTTTCAGAACCCTTTCTTCTATGAAAGGACTAATATCAACCCCCTATCAAGAATGCTTCTTTTGACTGGATTAGGTACCTCCCCCTGCTTTTCTTTGTGAATACTGAGCAGAAGTATTCATTCAGTATCCCTGCTTTTTCACTGTCGCTCTCTGCCCAACCACCTTCCTCTTTATTCAGCCTCAGTATCCCTGCCTTAGTCTTTCTTTGCTCCCTAATGTACCTATAAAAGGTTTTATCCCCCTTCTTAACTGAGTTGGCTATCTTTTCTTCGGTTTGGGCCTTTGCTATTCTGACTGCCTTCCGCGCTTCCTTCTGCTTTAACTAGTACAGTTCTCTATCCTGCTCCTTCTGTGTTTCCTTATACTTCCTGAATGCCATCTTTTTCTCCCTTACCTTCCCCGCCACTTCTTTTGAGAACCATAGTCTTTTTTTCTTTAGTTTTGATTTGTTTATTTGCTTCACACAAAGGCTAGTTGCCTCTGTGATGGCAGTTTTGATGTTTCCCCATTGTTGCTGCACCCCACCTTCTTGGCTGTTTTCTAGTGCTTTTCTGAGACACTCTCCCATTTTGAAAAAATCAGCCCTCCTGAAGTCCAGTACCTTCACTTTTGTGTGGCTTGACTCTACAGCTAAGTTTATCATGAACCACACTGTTTGGTGGTTGCTTGTTCCCAGATGGCTGACCACTTCAAGGTCAGAGATCCTCTCTCTGTCCCCATTTGAGAGTACCAGATCTAAGATTGCTCCCTCCCTAGTGAGTTCCAAAACTAGCTGTCTGAGGTATGCCCCCTGTAGGGCATTGAGAATCGCCCTGCTCTTGGATGTAGCTGCAGCAAAGGTGCTCCAGTTAACATCTGGCATATTCAGGTCTCCATCAGCAATATCTCCCCTTTCTCTGCCATCCCAAGGATGCCTTCTATCATTTCCTTGTCCATTTCCTCCCCCTGAGATGGGGGTCTCTATACAACCCCTGTGCGGATTGTGGAGTCATTTCCAGTCTCCAGGGTGACCCACAGTGCCTCCTCCCTGTTTACCCTTTAGTTCTGTTGCTTTGATAAATTTCTTTTTTAGTACTTCCAAAGCCCATCACCACCCTGACAGGGACTTGAACCCTGGACCCTCAGATTAAAAATCTGATGCTCTACCGACTGACCTATCAGGGCCCTAGCTTAGATTTGAATGGGCCAAGTTTAGTATTGGCTAGCATGGCCTCATTGAAAAAGTTCAACCAGAGGGGAGCATGATATAAGAAGTAGCGCTTGACCCTGGGTGGTGCCGTGGAAAGGGACTTTTAAGGTCAGGATGTTGGACCCCATAGTGGTGCAGGTATTGTCGCTGGGGGAGAGAAGGCTTTGAACACCAGGAGATGCAAACCCAAGCATAGAATGTGCTCGTTCATTACAGTACTGCTCATTCATACCTCAGTCAGCGGCCGGCCATGGAGGTGAGAGGAGGGCTGAGCTGGTCTCCGGCTCTGTTTAGTGGATGATTTGAGGGGGACGTCACTGCCTGATGTGTGGGTGGGGGAACACTAGACTACCCTGGAGTTACTTGATTTGGGGTCTGGGATCATGCTGGGGGGATTGGGGGACCACTAGACTACCAGGGATTTCTGGATCTGTAACAGAATGGGAGTCTGGTATCGTGCTGAGGGGGGACCACTAGAGTACCAGGGAATTACTTGATTTGGGGTCAGGAATCATGCTGGGGGTACCACTAGACTACCAGGGATTTACAAACATTTATAATGTAACGGGGGTCGAAGCTCATGCTGGGGGTTGGGGGGACCACTAGACTACCAGGGAGTGATACGTCAGTAATTCGAAGTGTAGTGAAGTTACACTTCAAGTACTGGAACTCTCCCACCAACCCACTACCACCTGCTTTTTGCAGGTGGCATTTAGTGCTGTGCTTCAGGTGGTACAAAAACCTGTAGCGCGGTGCTAAACTTTTGAATATGCCACTGCGCCGGCATTCATAGCCCCTCCTCACACTCCCTTCCCTGCATACATTAACTTTTAGTGTCAGCTGTATCATTCACTGCTGGTGCTAATCATGCCTTTGAATATTGCAGCCCAGTGCAAATCTGGCACTATCCTAGTGCTACGGATTTGCACCGGATGCAAAGTTTGAATATCTGGCCCCAAAGATTTTGATGGCACTTTATCTACAGTCATGTTGTAAAAGTATGCTGGAATGATACATTTTATTGCAAGATTTATGGTCTTTTATCTAGCACAAAACTGCAACAGCAACAGAGATTCTTCTCTCTCGATTGCCTCATGAGTTCTGCAGTGCACCAAGTGGAGTCACATGTGGTGTGAAGATTCTCTGCCTGAAAGGCAGCCACATGATGTTTCTTACTATCCGTAGAATTATTTTCCACAAAAAGACTTGTTCCACAGAATAACTGACATATTTGCAAAAAACAAAATTGAATTAAAAAACAACAGCAGAATGCAGGTCTGCGATTAATTTTACAGAGTCAGTGTGGATGGTAGAATTGGGGCACAGCTTCCAAACAGAAGATAAGCAACTGAAACTTCTTAATGGACTCCCAGGCAAGTATGCAAGGGTCATTAGGAAGCAGAAGGGTACCATTTTGATTTCATTCACCTACTTTTTTCCATTTAATTTATTTTTTGTCACATCTCTTTTTCTCACCTTGCAGCCACAGTCCTGCTATGTATCCAGCCACTGCTCCTCCTTCACCACTGACCCTGAAGCCGATGTGCCCAGCTGGCATATGCAGCTATGACCATCGAGAGGGGCCCCCCCTTAGCCCCTGCACCTGGCAAGGATCCAATACCGGCACATGCCTTATTTCAGGCATCATCGGTCAGTGAAGCTTGCGGCCATCAAACTGCCGCAGACTATGCTGCTGTTTTTCCCTTTTTTCTCCTCGAAGGGAGCACGGATGTGCAATGACATCCATACACAATGTAAGGATGTCTGCTATGCTCCCCCCCCCATACTTAGCACCCGTGCAACTGCAGTTTCTCCAGACATCCCCAGGGACCACCACAGTGTGGTGTGCAAACACCCCTTTCCCTAGGACTAGGAGAGTTGTCATTGGATGCTCAATCCTAGTCCTCCCCTACTGACCCCCAATGATCCAGGCTCGTTCCTGAACCTGGGTCACCGGTGTGGAGTGAGTTGTGGTGTCCAGTGCCTCAACCATCAGTGCCACCATGCTGGCTTTCCATTTTATTTATATCAAATGATCACTAAATGAGTTCTATGGGAAAAAAAGTAGAGTGGCGGAATGGAATAATGCTACTGTACAACAGAATTCTTATATTCTGCTTCAGAATGAATTTTGTGGAATTATAATTTTCTGAAATGGTGCAGAAGTTCATTCTGCTGGAATCTGGAAAAATTCTGCAGAGCTCTAGTCTGTGCCCTTATTTGATTTACACTGTATCTCATTTTGCACATTGTTTTATTGTTTTATTGTTGTTCTAGGAATTATTACCTTTGAGCCAAGGCTCTTTTACAAAGGTTCCACGTCAAATTAAGTACAAACAAAAAGGTTACATTGAGTGGCACAATAAAGTACGTTGTGGTAATAAAAAAAGAAAACATAGACAGTCAAGTATCAAAGACATTTGTGCAAGGACAGATAATTACCAAATGAACACTTTTCATCAATAAGAAAACAAGTGAGGAGGGGGGAAAAGTCAAGTTAGGGAAGTGTGATAGATAGAGCAGGTGAGAGAAAAGGTGGGAGAAGCAGACCATAGCTAGAGAAAATGATAATCTAACAAGCCTCTGTCAAGTAAATGGGCAGGGTGGAGAAATGAAATAGGTAAGGATTTAATCAAGGCAGTCACAGGAGTTGGAGGTGGCAAGGTGAGAGAATAGGCTAGATTTAAATGCACCTAGAGAGGTAGAGGAGGTAATAGTGGTGCTAAGGGCATTAAGCCAGTAGGGGGCACGATAGGCAAATGATCTTTGACCCTGGCTAGTCCGGCAATGGGGGACCTGAAAAGGCTGATTTTCTGATCTTCTGGTGTGTCGGACACTTGTGTTCTGGCATAACAGGTCTTGAATGCAAGGTGGAGTGAGGCCCATGATGGATTTTTTAGCCATAAGGCAGGTGAGGTACTTTAAGCGGTATGAGAGTTGTAACCACCCAGTTTCAGCATATAGCTCGCAAGTGTGAGTACGTCGATGAGCAGCAGTAAGCAGCCGACAGGTCTTGTTAAGGGAGGTTGTAACGCGTCTAAGTGCACTAGTGGAGGCAGACCCATGGACAATTAAGCCATAGTCAATGATTGAGATGATTGAGGATTGAGTAGCTAGCTTCAGTGCTGGTAGGGTAAGGAGCTGTCTGTTCCGGTACAGTATCCCACATATCCCACATATGCTCAAACTTTACTTTTTACCAATGGTTTTACCTTCTATTGTACTGATTTTTTGAATCATTTTGTTTATTGCATTTCTCCAGTACTCTTTTCCCTCTGGACACTAGCTGCTCACAGCTCAGTATGTTGTCCTGGTGATCACATTTAAATAAAGAAATATATTATCTTCCCTTTCACGATTAAACTGAGAGATCTCCTAAAAGTCAGGGGATTGGTGGAACTAAAAACACCTTAGAAGAATGCATGGAGAATATGGTTGGTGGTAGAGCTGGGCAAAGTGAAAGAAATTGCAATTCATGAACTTCTCTGGGAAATATGGAAGTCTGTGTAGCAATATGCTTCACAAATTCAACACTTCACAGAACTGCGACTCACAAAGTTCACAATTCGCATAGTGAAAACCTACTTAAAGTGTGAAAATTTACTACTAAAGGGCTGTTTTTCCATGTACAGGTGAATTACATTGCAAATCATGGCATAGCGCAAAGTGACCAATTTGTAGACACTGCAAAATATGTAGTTGGCCACTTTGTGCAAACTTTTTGCTGGCAAAGTTTAAACTTTGGATAGGCCTAGTTGGAGGAGGTGTGCAGAAGAGAAACCAATGTACCTAAAAACACACAGTAGCTCATAAAGGAACTTATAAACAAAACTAAAGAAAGCATGTTCTCTGCTATGCAGAGGTTATCTTCTGTAAGTCAAGATGCAGGTGTGCTTATCAATGGGTGGAGAAGCTTTTGTTACATACAGCATACCTGACCTCTGAATAAACAGAATAATTAGCATAGCAACAGAGATCAACATTTAAAATGGTAACTTTTATTTGATGTTCTAATCAATAATAGATGTTGCAAAACCCTATTTTAAAATATGGCAACATTTGCAATGCAAAGCAAAAATAGAACAGTTTCCCGTCATGTTCCTCTCAAATCATCACAATAGCTGAGACAAACATTTCCTAAAGACAAACTCAGCTTGATGTTTACATAAATTGCTGCATTTACTTGTTCTTTTATGGATCCTGGCACTAAAGAGAGGAACAACCACCACCACCGGAACAAACCAGAGTACAAATGTCTGTCCATCCTCCCCACCCACATTCTATTTCAGTTCCACAGTGTTCTCACGCATCACTCTCTGTCTCCCCTCAGTAGCTATGCATTTTACAGTACTTCATTTAATGCCCTTAACTGGATTGTAATGTATTATTTATGTATTATTACTATGCTCTTAAGTATGGTTATAGAAAAGGCAGTATAAAACAGTTACTTAATTTTATTGCAGGCCCTTTAATGGCGACTACAGCATTTTTAAAATGAAAAATTAATGGAGATATACATCTGAATCGATTCTTCTACCATTTTAGTGAGCAGACTAGGTCTTGCCCTAATCTTGAGATTATCCCTAGATCTACTGAATGTTGCTCAAAATAAATAAGTTTGCCCTGCAAGAAATGCAAAAGGATGAGTTCAGGTATGAAAAAAATGTACCTATACCTTTTTATACCATTTTAGATTGCCCATTTTCTGCTGTCTTGCATAAGATCAATATTATCATTTTGTGCCAGCTTTAGCTTTCCTTTTAGATTTGAAATAAGTAATAAAGTACTCTGTTTAATATTGCTACCCAAGGTTTTCTTCAATATTTGCAGCAGTATTTCACCTTTCTTGTGACTAAGATGTACAAGTATGCAGCAGGCACATTTCCCTGATATTACTGAGCAATGGGGGCATCAGGATTTACTCCAGGGAAGCATAATACATGTGGAACTGTGAAAATAAATTTGTACAGCAGCAGAGATTAAGATATGGGGTTGAAAAAGAGTGTATAATGAACAGACAAAAACTACTTGAACTGCTGCTTTAAGCATGACATACTAGACAATTATAACATTGATATGAGAAATCATGAAAGCTGGTTGGCAGAAGTAGCCTTTAACCCATGATGCATTCTTAATGTATCTTCATTGGTCAGAACTAATGTGGAGTCAAGTTCACAAACTATGCTTAACAGAGTCTTCACTGCAAAGTTTAAAATCTTTGCAAGCTTTTCTCTTCTTGAAGGACAAAGTCTACATGCGAAACTTGTGAGGTGTTGGTCCGTGGCAAAGAGACATCTTCACTTCACAGGTAAAGTGACTGTGCAAAGTGTAGTGGCTGTTAAGTAAATGAAAAAAGAAACATTTAACTCTTCCCCCCAGGCTGCCCTAGTGGACCACTGGCAGAAGATCATGCTGCCCCACAGGTGAGCCGAGTTTGGGACAGAGCTGTGTTGCCACATTGGGGGATGGGCCTGAATGAGATTGCTACTGCTCAGCACTGTGCCTCAGCTGGGAGGGGTTCCAGTGGGTTCCGGCATCACAACATCCCCTATAGCACAGCCAGAGAGTTTGTCTGTCACCACTGGGGATGTGTAATATCAAGGCCAATGGAGGCATGACTCACATCACTGGGGTGGAGGGTGGGTAGGGGAGGAAAAAAGAAACAAGAAGAAAAACCTTCCAGCCATCAACATGATGGCTCACAGAGCCTGGACAGGGTATATCCCTGATTGGGGGGTATATCCCTGTTTTCATGTCTAGGAAGGGAAACATAATAGCTTTAACAAGCATTTGTCAATGCCAAATGTTGTCTCGCTGGCTTTGTCATTGGTAGTGCCGGAGTTAGAGACACGTAACAGGAATGGCAGTGAAGTATTGAAGTGACACCAATCCCACCCCCACCCTATGGAGACTGATAGGCATTGGGATGTGCCTTTGGATCATCAGCTATAACACTCATGCCATTTTGCCTCACCCTACCCTGTAGACAGTGACAAGTGTCGTGGTGTGCTTTGGGGTCTTTGGGCGTTATATGTACCCTATTTCATAAGAAAATACTCTGAGGTGGGTGCAATACTGGAGAATGGGGTGAACTTTGTGGCCAAAAGCTGTAAGGCACACCACGATATGTGTCACTGGCTGCAGGGTGGGGGTGGAATATGAAGCATTACAGACAATGATCCCAAGTCACACCCCTGATGCCTGTCAGTCTGCACAGGGTGGGGTATTAAGTTGGAAAACCTAACACTGCAGGCGTGTGTTGATATTTTCACTCCAAATTTTCAACATGGACTTTTTGTGACCCCACGTCATGAAGAGCATCACTATCAGTTTGTTAGGTGAAAGGTGGTTTTGCACAGCGGCTATACCATTTGGCAACACAGGTCCAAAAACACATTTTGAACAGTATGTAACAATGAGAACTGTATTGTTCATGAGGAGGTGTAAAAAAAAAATGGCAATGTTGAAAAGCTGGAGTGAAAATATGGAAAATTAGTGAAGTCATGAATATGCATAGAAACTGTGCAACACACATCAATAACCCAATCAGTTTGGGGATTTTTTTAACCAAATTTTCAACATAGGCATTTTGGAACCTCCCCTCATGAACAGTGGCACTGTGATTTTGTTAATTTGTCCCAAAAGTTGATTTCCCACAGGGACCACGCCATTGTGTGCTACAGGTGTGAAAACACATTTTGGGCAGGATGTGAAAAAATGCCAGTGTTGAAAATGTGGCAAGAAAATATTGCAAATTTGCGAAGTTACAAGGGGGCGTGGGAACTGCAAAACGCACGCTTGCAGCACAGTCATTTTATAGACTTTCATCACCAAATTTTCAGCATAGGCATTTTAGGTCCTCTGCTCATGAACAGTTGCACTGTCATGTCCTCAAACTGTCCTGAAAACTAATTTTGGGCAGCAACCACGCTATTTTGTGCCGGACGTGTGAAAACACATTTCGGCCAGAATATGTAAAATGACAGCTGTACTGCTTATAAGGAGGTGTGGAAAAATGCCAATGCTGAAAATCTGGAGGGAAAATATTACAAGTTGATGAAGTTATGAGCGTGTGTGGAAACTACAAAATGCACGCTCGTAAAACAGCCATTTTTTGGATTTTTTCCACCAAATTTGCAACATAGGTTTTTTGAGAGCCCCCCTCATGAACAGCAGCACTGTTGTTTCATTAATCAGTCCTGAAAGGTGATTCCACACAGTGACTGCAAAATCACCTTTCAGGACAGAAAAACGCCATGACAGTGACAGAATTCATGAGGGGGGTCCCAGTAACACCATGTTGAAAATTTGGTGTCAAAATTCCACCAAATAGCTGAGATATGTACCAAAGTTGAAAAAACCTTATTTATGCCATTATGCAGCTTGCCGGCATTTCTTCAGTCAGTTCGTAGTTGGCTTTGAAGAGTGCAGACGTGTCCCCGGTCCACCGAAGATCATCGCGCCAGGCCCCAGAGGTAGGTATAGGGTGAGGGGGGTGTGGGGAGGTAGGATGCGCAGTGGGTGGGTACAAGTTGTGGGAGAGGGCATGGAGACCATGAGGGATTGTTTTCCTTTTTACAGGGTGAAAAAAAGGGGAACATCGAGGGATATTTTTTCATTGCAGGGACATTTGGCACACTGGGGTGGGCTCCCAGTGTGTTACTTGATTGTTTTTTTTGGGGGGGCTGTAGCCAATGGGGGATTGGGCACCCACATTGGCACATAACAAAAGGGGGGGCAAGAGCCGAGGGGGACTTGGCACCCCCCTTGGCACACAACAGATGGGGGGAGACATTATGCTGACAGAGAGTGGGATCCCCCATCGGCAAAATAAATAGGGATGTCCTAAATAGATACTTTTGCTCAGTATTTATGGAAGAGAAGGTAGGGCAGGGCCCACAGCTCAGCACCATGGACACAGGGGGGGAAGGAGGTGAGCACTACTCCCTTCACAAAAGAAAAGGTCCTAAAAGAGCTTGCTAAGCTCAGGGTGGACAAGGCAATGGGACCTGATGGCATACATCCCAGGGTACTTAAGGAGCTAAGGGTGGAACTAGCAGAGCCATTAGCAGAACTGTTTAATGAGTCTCCGAGCACAGGAGAGGTCCCAGAAGACTGGAGAAGGGCTCATGTGATCCCGCTCCACAAGAGTGGTAGCAGGGAGGAGGCAGGGAACTACAGACCAGTCAGTCTTACCTCAGTAGTGGGCAAGATTATGGAGGCAATCCTTAAGGAAAGGATAGTGCAACACCTGAAATCCATAGGGGCACAGGATCCAAGACAGCATGGCTTTACAAAAGGAAGGTCCTGTCAAACTGATCTCATAGATTTCTTTGACTGGGTAACCAGAGTGGTGGAACAAGGGGGAGCAGTTGATGTTGCCTACCTTGACTTCAGCAAAGTTTTCAACACTGTTCCACATAGAAGATTGATAAATAAGCTGGGTAGGCTCAGGGTGGGTCAGAAGTTGGTGAACTGGGTGGCAAACTGGTTGACAGTCAGAAAACAGAGAGTGGTGGTAAATGGTATAGAGTCAGAAGAGATGCAAGTCACAAGTGGGGTACCTCAGGGATCAGTCCTGGGGCCAGTTCTCTTCAATAACTTCATTAGTGACATTGCAGATGGACTAAAGGGTAAGGCTTGTCTGTTTGCAGATGACGCCAAGATCTGCAACAGAGTAGATGATCCAGATGGGGTGGGCAGAATGAGAAGAGATCTGCATAAACTAGCAAAATGGTCAGAAGAGTGGCAACTGGGATTTAATGCAAAGAAGTGCAAGATCATGCACATAGGGAGAGAAACCTGAAGCCACCTATAGGCTGGGAGGAGTTGCTGGCAGTCACAAAGGAAGAAAGAGACTTGGGCATCATCATCACTGATGACCTGAAATCATCCAAGCAGACCTCTAAAGCAGTAGGTAAGGCTAGGGGATGTTAGGGTGTATTAGTAGGGTATCACAGTCATAAGAGGAGGTAATAATCCTCTTTACAAGACACTAGTTAGGCCCCATCTGGAGTACTGGAGGCCACACCTTCACAAGGACATTAACCAAATTGAGGCAGTCTAGAGAAGGGCAACCAAAATGGTGCAGGGACTGCATCAGAAGACATATGAGGCAGATTATTGGAGCTCAATATGTATACCCTTGAGCAAAGGAGGGAGAGAGGTGATATGATAGAGACATTCAAACACCTTAAGGGCAAGGTGAAAGAGTCTAACATGTTTAAATATAAGAAAAATAGCAGGACAAGAGGACACAGCATGAGATTAGAGGGAGGCCAATTAAGGGGGAATGTGAGGAAATTCTGTTTCACAGAAAGGGTGGTGGATGTATGGAACGGCCTACCTCAGGAAGTGGTGGCTATGAATACAGTGCAGGGTTTCAAACAGGCATGGGATAGGCATAAGGGAGCAATTCAGATGAGTATGAATAGATAGGCCACTGACAGAGCAAAGGCCGATGGCACATCTATAAGGTAGAAAAAGAAATGGGCAGACTGGATGGGCCTTGCGGTCCTTATCTGCCATCAACTTCTTTGTTTCTATGGATGGGGGACTGAAGCTGATAGGGATTGGGCACCCATCTGCAAAGAAAGACTGTTGGGGGGAGCGCATGATGCCGAGGGGGATTGGGAACCCCCCTCGGCATGCACTGGGGGTTCATGATGCTGAGGGGGAGTGGGATCCCCTATCAGCAAATGAAGTTGGCCGAGGCATACTTTGGAAGCCACCAGTCAGTGCCACCATGTTTACGTGGGAGGCATGTTATTGTGCCACTGCAATGAGAAGCTTGCTTGCAGACCTTTTCTTAGATCTCATGGCCACATTCCGAATTGCTGGTGTGGTGCCTGAATGCTGGCTGATTGGGGAATGAGGAACACACCTACTGATGCATGGTCTGGATTTGCTCAACAGTTACTGCGCCTCTAAAGCTGCTACTACCGCAGTATGTTGGCTGTGCATGCATGAGCCAACATAAAAATAACCTCACCTCCAACACAGACACTCATAGCACTGTATCTTACCCTCCTTCCCAATACCCAAATAATACAGAACACCCCTTTTCCATCTCACTCATATCCATTCTCCTCCTCCCCCTCCTGGGTCTAGTAATAAACAAATATATATCACACCCATTCTGCATTCCACTTATCACCCAGTTCCCAACTCCTCCCCTCAGAGGATGTCTTGACATTATAAAAAGATGAAATTGTGATATGAAGATAGTGACCAGCATTGCTCTTTGCACACCACCTTGACTGCTCACTGTCTAAAAGAATAAGGATGAAAGGGCACTTAAATACCATGAATACCCTTTTACACTCATTCATTCAGGTGGACAATTGTGGTGGTGTGTGGAGGGCTGCAGATGTCACTATCTCTAGATCAAAACTTAATCATTTAATGAAGTCAGACCACTATGAGTGATGTTGGAGTGCTATGTGGGTTGGGCAAAAGTGGGGTAATTATTTACTATCCAGACTGTGGGGGAGAGGAAGTTGAATTCTAAGAAGGTTGGTGAAAATAGTGTGTTTGTATTACTTGTGCTATGTGGAGAGGAGGGTGGAAGTGGTATGCTAAGTTTGTAGGTGGATAGAGAAGTATTTATTTTTATTATGTGGATGCAGGAGATGGGGAGGAGGAGGAAGATTAAGTATTATGACATGGAGGGAGAGTCATTTTTTAAAAATATGTGTGTGTGTGTGTGTGTGTGTGTGTGTTCTCTCACAGGATCTGCTGCATTTGGCAGTTAGCCCTGTGGATGAATTAAAGTAAAACCTCACTGGGTAAAGTGGTAATTTTGCCATCAATTCTTCAGTCCTTCATGAGGGGCAATGTTTGCCACTATGCCACAGCTTTACCAAAAAAGTTTTAACTTGTCTCTAGTCAGAACTGAGTACCAAAATCAGCAACATCCCAACACGTTGGGCCATTTTAGAAGCACAGTAATACTCTCCAAGGAATGACTCCTGCAGTGTCAACTCTTCATGGGTGACTAAAAAATATTTTGGCTCACAACATACAACACAACAATATCTCATTATATACTGTGCATGCAATACCCTGCCAACTATTATTGCTAGACATCTTGGGATAAAAGCAATATGAAGAACTGGCCTTTTTTTATCTGAAAATGATCACATTTTAAATCCATTTGGGCAAATATGAAAATGAGCGGAACACTGTGATCCATAGTTAAAATTAAAACAGTATTTCTGGACATCATATTGAGTTCAAACATTTTACACACTATCACAGAATAACACACACCACTATGTGTTTCTACTAAGGAACTGCATCTGGTTAATTATTCCAAAGTGCAACAACAGCATAATAAAAGGTTACTCCCACACGCAGGATAAATGATCCCCCTTACAAAGTTATGCACACTGTGTTAAATTAACATAACTCTTTACAGCGTCTCCCTTTACAGAAATACTATTTTTTGCCATACCTTCTTTTTTTTGTATATAGCTGAGTGCTATGAAACTCTCTCTAGGCAAAATAATTATCAATAATCAAAAGCAAATTTTGAACTTTGTGTAACATTCAGGTAAAATAGCAAAATTAATAACCCAGCTAAACTATAGCAACTGACAGTGTATCAAGCTACAGTGTATTCATAGTACGAATTAGAAACTTAGCACACCAGTATTTCACTCACATGTAAGACTAAATGCAATATAGTCCATAGTCATTAACTAATTAAAACTCAAAATATACAGCAGTATGTGAGTGAGAAAAACCTTAGTAAAGTAAAATGTGGCGATGCAAAGCTAAAGAAAAGTTCTGGAAGATGGATGCAGTAAGGTTCCCCCCTTACACACACATGCACACTATTTAACAGTACTCTTAAATATTTTTTTTATTAATTTATAGGTTTATTACTTTTGAGTCCAGGACTCATTTTCAAAGGTTCCAGGTCTTTGTTGAACAAACATTACACATATAACAGTTTTTACAGAGAACAGAAAACAGTTATACAGACATTCAAATACCAAAGAAATCTCCTATATCCAACTAAAGGTTGAAGAGGATAGGGTAAATAATAATCCCTGGAGCAGTCTTCGGCAGTTGAAATACTCAGTTGCAATTGAATGCAGTTGCAGTCAGTTGTAATTGCATTGGATTGCAGTCATCAAATAGTGGAGCTGAAATCCACTGCAGTTGATCAATCAATCAATCAAAATTTTTATTTATTCAGGCGAACATCATTGAGCGTAGCTCATTTACAAGATGGACCTGAGTGGTCATACAAATAAAGGTACAAGTTTTTTTACAAAGACATGAGAATAGCATAACATTAGTACAATCAAATAAATAAGAGATATATACAAAATTTACAGATATACGAGGCACAGTAAAATAACTTAACCTGTAAAAATGAAGAGGATAATAGATTTAGCAGGGATAATAATTAAATAATAGGGCTTTTGTAGGCTTTTATATGAAATGTGATAACTGACTGGGTAGAAGAGGAAACTAAACATAGTGGATTACAGAAGGGAGGGTGTAGGTTGGATGGGAGACTTGACCTTATAGAAGCAGTTGCACAACTCTGGAAATAGGCGGTGTATAATCTTTTGAAGGATGATAAGGGTAAGAGGTATTCAGATTCATAGATTTTTGGAGTGAGTTCCAGACAAATGCTAGGAATAGCTGATAGCAGCCCTCCCAAACCAGGTGCAGGTATTGGGAATCTTTAGCATAATGAGCTTATTGATCCTTAAGGTGTATGGCCTAGATGTGATTCGGGTGAAACAGTCTGAGATATAGGAGGGATGCTTCTGTGACCTGCCAAGGTTTGTTTTGTGGTGCACTGCAGTGTGTTTTCTCTTTTTTCTTTCCTGGGGGAGGAGGAGGGGGGTCGCAAATATCTAATGGTCCTCAACCTCCAGCACTGAGCCTTGCAGCCAATAAAATGCATCCCTGGCTCTTGGACAATGAAGCATCCACCAATTATTAGATAGAAGGAAGAGCCAGGAGTTTGAGAGGGTCTGTGACTGGTTGTCTGAAGTGGTAGGGAGAGCATGCCTAGGTAAGAGAGGAGACTGTCAGGAGAGGAGGCATCTGTGTTGGTGTGTGGGCAATGAAGCAAGCAACGTTTTTCTGCAGGGATGAAGTTTGGCAGTTCAGCCTTTCATTTAAAAATAAGTTAACTGTGTCCACTCTCCTGATGAGTCCAGTTCCTGGAGAAAGAGTAGTATACAACTGTGCAGGTCCCAGTCAGTCTTCCAGCAAAAAGCCAGGCAGCAATTGTGTGAAGGAAGCAAGTCAGTGGTCTGGTCGTGGTCGGGATCAGGCCATGACCCCATCAGCCAGGCCCATCGAGCAACTCTCACTCAGTCTCAGTCAGGTCTTCAGAGTCGGGGAGGAGGAGGAGGAGGAGTGGTAGGTGTACTAGTTCCACTGCGCAGAGTACTGGAGTGGGGATGTGGGTCTTGGTTGGGGACTGACTGTGTGGGTTGGGAGGAGGGAGCACATAGCTCCAAAAAAACAACCAGCACCACCGCCGAGTAGAGCAGCAGTGGCAGCCTGAGTCATGGAGCCACCTGACGCCGCCAACCGAATCATCACCTGACACCTAACCAAACTGGCAACAGGCTACTACAGTGAGCAAGGTACTGTATGGGATATGTATACTCAAATGGACCTACGCATCAAACCTGTATATTTTGCTTACTATTGTTGCTTGTATCAAATCTGTTTCATGTGTATTACTGTTACCTTGTACTCCACTGTCACTCTGCGCCATGTGTTATGGCCCGGGTCGTGCCTAAAAATGGTCCCTGGGATCAATGCACTCACCTGATTATCAAAGTCATAAATAAATAAATATAAGCTCGGCCAGGGCTGAGCAGTGGGTAGTAGGAAGGAGGAGGATGGTCTCTCACAGACTAGTCAGCCTGTGTGTATGTGTCTGCTGCATGCTGGGCTGACTTCTCTGGCTGGTTGAGGGCTTGGGAGCTGTGGGGGTTGAGGGACGAACTTGAAAAGCCAAGGCAATCGATCATCATCGATCTACTGCTGACAGCCCAGCTGGGCTCTCTCTTACTGTGGTGGCATTGTGAGTAAGTCAGACTCCCCATGACGTTGTAGAGCAGGCCAGGTGCAGGTGGTCAGTTGGTGAGTTCCCAGACCCATAGGAGGCCAGAGCACAGAGCACGGTCGGTCGGGTCCAATGGACAAAATGTTTGTTGTTTGTGACTGTAGGAATCAGATAGGCTAAATATTAAAGTCCTCAGGGCAAGATGAATAAAGTTTTAAAAACACATTAGAGTACATGCTGAAAGCCAAAACAAGTTCAGAAACTGTCAGAAAATGTTTTTGTAATATGCATGAGTTTTTTTAGCTTTAAGTTTGAACTATGGATACATCTCAGTTCTGGTATACCAAACAGGAGGTATTTCTAGGGGTCCTCCTTTAAACTATTTTTAGTCTCACAGATTCTGCAACTGCTAGTAAACTGACATATACTGATGATTAGCTCTGGTTGCAAAAGGGTACCTTCTAGCTTCTGTGGGGTGTTTAAGGGGCCCTACCTATGCTGTATTTTAGACTCACAGTTCTTTTTCCAAGTAACTAGTATTACTGCTTCTTATTTTTCTATACTGTGTACTGTTTTACTGCTCTGCTTCAGCTTGTTACTTTCAGGGACTTAATATATGTTTTTTTGTTTGGGCTGGTTATTGTGCTTTAGTGGGTCCCTACTGTGCCTACTGTGTGTAAATCTGTTTCACTGCACTCTGTATTTGCATTTTAAAGAGCAGCCAGCTTCTTAGCTGCTGCTGACTAGTTGCTGCTCCCTCCAACATATGCAATACCTCACCTGCCCCAGAATTGAGGGGCATAAATAATTCCTTTGGTTTCTGCCCATTTATGAAGTTATAATGCTGCTAAATCCCAAATGCTAAAAATGGAACTGCTTCCTGACCTTAACCCACCAACACAGCCCAACGTAGGCACATGCAGCCCCATTTTGTGATGTCAGAAGGCGAAGTCTGTGTGTGCACGTGTCCCATTGATTTCAAGGGGGGGAGACTTTTCCATACATTTTATTAACATTTATAGTCGAAATTGTAATTTAAAAAAAGATACGAAGTTAAAAAAGTATGACAAATTACTACATAATAAAATGCAAGGATGGTGAAAGCTGAAAAATTGGTTGGATTTTCTTCAGTTAGTTGAAGTCAGAAATTTTAAACTAGTTGAAAAAATCAGTCATAATGTGTTTTAAGTCAGTCATAATTGGTTTTGCAACTGACTCCAGGGTCTAGTAAATAGGGTTCAGCCTTGTAGTTCACTATTTAGTTGGTCAGTCTAGCCTAAGGGGGTCAGCCAGTGATGGTGTTGTGGTGAAAGTGGTTTGTCAGCCGAGTGGGCCTCGTTTGGGGATGGGGGGGTTGATGAGATAAAAAGGGAGAGGGTGAAAGGGAGAGGGTTGGTGGCTGAAATTATGTCACATTAGTACAGGCAAGCACAATTCTTTTTTGTGTCAAGAAGGGATCTGAGCCCAGATTTGAAGGTACTAATCTTGGGTGATTCTGTAAGGTTAGCAGGTAACTCATTGTACCATTTTGGTCCTTGGTACAGGATGGAGTTCTGGGCGGCTTTCATCCTTTTGAAGGGAATCACCAACCTGTCAGTAGCCGTGCTTCTTGTTGATTTGGTAGGAACTGCCAGCGTAAAGAGGCAGCCCAGTGCAGGGGGGTGAAAGCCCAAGAAGCATTTTTTTCAGAAGTAGGCAGGTTTGATATTGTGCTTTAAGATGGAGTGGGAGCCACCCAGTTTTGGTGCAGAGCATGCAGATGTGGGTGTCCGGTGCAGCCCCTATGGCTAGTCGACAGGCCTTATTTAGTAGTGTGCTGACCCTGTTTAGGGCAGTTTTAGTGCCTGCCCCATAGATTGGCAGCCCATAATCTATGGAGGACATCACTGAACTACCTGATGGCATGTTTCAGAGCATCTGGTGTCATAGAGTGCCTATGGTGGTAGAGGACCCCAAGTTTTGTATTTGCTGAGTTGATGACTGAGTCTATATGGCCGGAGAAGGTTAGTGTATCACCAAAGGTGATGCCCAAGTATTTGAACTTTGCTACTTGTGTCAGTGTTTCATCATTATGGTTCTGAATGAGCAAAGGCTGGTATTTCTTTTTGCTTTGGGAGGTAGAGAAGAGTAGAATTTTCATTTTTTTATGGTTTAGTAATAGTTTGTTTTGTGTGAACCAGGATTCAAGCTTGAGGAAGCTGTCTTGGAGTTTGGTTGCGATGTAGTTGTGATCTTTCCCAGCGACTGATATCACTGCATCGTCAGCATAGAGAATAGTGCGTGCTGTTTATGTAGCTGGTGCAGAGTTGATGAAGAGGCTGAAAAGCAGTGGGCCAAGAATAGAGCCCTGTGGGACCCCAAGGGACACTTCCCTAGTAGATGATAGGGTGTCTCCAATTTTGACTCATTGTGACTTGTTTGTGAGGTAGCTTCGGAACCACAGTACCATGTCTGGGGATAGACCTGTTGAATGGAGGCAGTTTAAGAGTAGTTTGTGGTTAACAGAGTCAAAGGCCTTCATAAGGTCGATGAAGACTGAGTCAACTGCCTCCCTATTATCTAAGGCATCATAAAGCTGGGAAGTGTAATCAACAAGGGTGATAAGTGTGGAGTGCTTTTTTCAGAACCCGTGCTGCTGTGGGCAAAGTAGGTTACATTTATCAAGATACTCTGTAAGCTGCTCTGAGACCATTCTTTCAAATGCTTAAGAGAGGGGTGGTAGAATGGATATCGGTCTGTAGTTGGACATTAGAGTTTTGAAACATAGAAACATAGATTTTGATGGCAGATAAGGACCGCTTGGCCCACCCAGTCTGCCCATTTCCCTTCCTAATGGATAAGCTGCAGATCCTAGTTAACCAGAAGCCTACTTCTTCTTCCTACTCCCACCTCCTAGAATTGCCTTATGACTGTCCCATGCATGCTTGAATTCCACCACTGTTTTTGACTCCACAACCTCCTCCGGAAGGCCATTCCATGCATCCACAACCCTCTCTGTGAAAAAATACTTCCTTAAATTACCTCTGAGCCGCCCCCCCCATCTTCAAATTGTGCCCCCTTGTTCTTGCACACCTCTTTTTTTGAAAGATGCTACCTCCTTGGACTTTGTTAATTCCCTTGAGGTACTTGAAAGTTTCTATCATGCCCCCCCGCTCTCTCCTTTCCTTGTGGCTATATATATTAAGCTCCTTAAGTCTCTCTTCATATGTCTTCTGGTGCAGACCCTGCACCATTTTAGTTGCCCTCCTCTGGACATCTTCCATCCTGTCTATGTCTTTGCGGAGATTGGGTCTCCAGAACTGCACGCAGTACTCCAGATGGGGTCTCACTTGAATCCATGCTGCCTTGGGTCCTGTGCCCCTCTGGCCTCTAGATACTCAACAATTCTTTTCTTCAGAAGTGATTCCATCATTTTTCCTACCACTGAGGTTAAACTAATAGGTCTGTAGTTTTCTGCTTCTGCCTTGCTCCCACTTTTGTGAAGGGGAATCACATCTGCCCTCCTCCAGTCCTTGGGTACCACCCCATCCTCCCATGATTTGTTAAAGAGGGTAGTCAGTGGTGTCACTAGTTCTACCCTTAGTTCTTTTTAGAATTCTGGGATGAATCCCATCAGGCCCCATTGCTTTGTCCACCTTCAGTTTTAAGAGTTCTTTCAGAACCCTTTCTTCTGTAAATGGGCTGGTATCAACTTCTGTATCCAGAGTGTTTCTACTGTTTGTTTTAGGTACCTCCCCCTCTTCCTTTGTAAATACTGAGCAAAATATTTGTTTAGTGTCTCTGCCTTTTCACAGTCACCCTCTGCCCACCCTCCCTCCCTTTATTAAGCCTCACTAACCCTCCCTTGGTCTTTCTTAGCTCTCTGATGTACCTATAAAGGTTTTTCCCCTTCTTAACTGAGTTGGCTATCTTTTCTCGGTTTGGGCCTTTGCTGTTCTGACTGCCTTCCCAGCTTCCTTTTGCTTAACTGACACAGTTCTCTGTCCTGCTCCTTCTGTGATTCCTTGTACTTCCTGAATGCTTTCTTTTCTCTTGAACCTTCACTGCCACTTCCTTTGAGAACCATAGTGGTTTCTTACATTGTTTCATTTTG
This sequence comes from Neoceratodus forsteri, assembly GCA_016271365.2. Classification (NCBI taxonomy): domain Eukaryota; kingdom Metazoa; phylum Chordata; order Ceratodontiformes; family Ceratodontidae; genus Neoceratodus; species Neoceratodus forsteri. The sequence continues at coordinate 116,445,423 of CM028136.1, read as the reverse complement.
TTTATTTGCTTCACACACAGGCTTGTTACCTCTGTGATGGCAGTTTGTATTATTCCCCATTGTTCTTCCACCCCTCCTTCCTGCTCATTTGCTAGTGCATTCCTTAGGCACTCACCCATTTTGGCAAAGTCAGCCCTCCTAAAGTCCAGTACTTTTGCCTTTGTATGGCTTGACTCTATTGCTGTGACAGGCATGACATTAGCTAACTTGCATAGTTTTGGAAACACCCAAATTTTTAGAGATGCATTAAACACCATTGAGAGGGGACCGGCAAATTCACTTAGGAGAAGACCCATGAGTTTCATATCCACTAGATCAGCCCCCATCCTGGTCGAACCCTCTCAATGTGCTTGGTGGTTTCGGACTTGGTGACGTGCTTAAAGTAGAATGGTGGTATTGCATCCTTTGGGAGGGTTAAGAGGGGTAGTGAGGTGTTGTTGCCCTAGCTGATCTTTAAAGTAGTCAGCAGGGAGTACTCCAAATAAGCCTGTGAAAGCATGGTTGAGCTCATTTGCGATGTCAATTATTTCCTGTCTGGGACCCTCCCTTATTACTAGTAGATCAAGTGGGGCCTTAGGGGTCTTTCCCATTAGGGATTTGATGGAGTTCCAGAATTCGCTACCGGAGCCCCAGCTCTTTCTTAAAAGGTCCCTATAGTAGGAAGCTTTTGCCTGCCGAATGAGCATGGTGCAGGCGTTTCTAGCTGCCCTGTAGGCAATGAGTGACACAGGAGTTTCAGATGATTTTGCAATGTGCCAGAGATTGTCTCTGTTCTTCAGTAAACTGATTCAGGGGGTTAGTGAGCCATGGGTTGGAGGTACCCCTGACTTTCTTTGTTTTGTATGGAGCAAAAATACCACAAGCTTGGTTGAAGTTCATTATGAAATAATTCAAGGCCTCGTTACAATCAATATCTCTTGCTAAAGGAGACCAGTCCAGTTGTGATAGGTACTGCTTGAAATGGTCAAGTAGCCCCAGCCTCAGGCAGTGATTTTTGGACACCTTAGGTGGACCTTTGGTGAAATTGTTTGTCCAGGTGCACTTCACTGGGGAGTGATCACTGAGGCTGTCAGGCAGGATGGTGACATCTGATGTATGCTCTGGATGTGTGGAAAGGAGCCAGTCTATAAGGGAGCTGCTCCCTGTTTTCTAGTTGATCTGAGTGTTACCAGTTACCATATGGGTTAAGAATAGGCTGGATATTAGATCCCTGGCTTTTGTCTCTTTCAGGGAGTGCCAGTTTATGTTAAAGTCACCCATAACAATCTTCTCCAAATTAGTACCTGACTGGTACAGGTTGCCTGCAACTAGTTTTAGTCCAGTAGTTTGGTGCCCAGGTGGTATTATATATTGTAGAAAGCAGCAGTGTTTTGTTCTGTTGACCTATGCTTAGCTTAAGATTCAGGATTTGGACCTCTTTTGTGTGTAGGCTGGTGACAAGGGCCTGCACCTTTATTTCAGATTTGGTATAGACTAAGCACCCTCTCCCATGTTTAATGGTTCTATCTTGCCTGAAGGAATTATATCCATCGAGGGAGATTGATGCATCCAGGATTTTTGTGGGAAAGCAAGGTTTCTGTCAGTGCAATAAAGTCTGGGTTAGTCACTGGTACTGAAGCCTGGAATTGGGAGAACTTGTATAGGAGACTGTTGATGTTTAAAGAGACGATAGTAAGTTACCCTTTGTGTTTAGGCAGTCTAGTGGGGGTGGGTCCAGGGTTGGGGTTCACATTCCCTGATAGAAGCAACAACAGTAGGGCAAGAGAACAAAGTAGATGGTACATGATGGTTGCACAGGAGCAGGTGCGCTTTTTCCTCGAGGAGGAGGCTTGATGAGCAGTGTAAAAAATTTGGTCAGATGTTAATCAGTGCAGCTACTGGGATCAGGTAGGTGCATATGTAATACAGTAATCTTGTACAAGGTACCAGGAGTCAAATGATGAAAAATAATCATATCCATAGGAAATGGTGAACTACTGGGGAGCAGTAAACTGTTGTTACTGTAGATCTAAGACCCAGAATTTGTTAAATTCCTGAAGGTGATGAACACTGGCCTGGGGCATATGCAGGATATAACAAATCCTTTGTTAGTATCTTCCCTTTGTTCTCCAAAATGCTGGTGAATAGACCTCAAACACAAGCACAGATCTTTAAAGGAACAAGTCAGATGAAAATGTGGATTCAATGCAGCATTTCACAACTCAGAGCTTGTATAACAGATTTACTGACCTTATTTTTGCTTTTGATGTCTTCCAAAAAAAAGTTGATTTATGATGAGAATGCTAATATCTGGTGGTGATGTTTTACAGTTTCTTAGTTCAGGAAACGTTCATCAATGTCATAGTTGTGATGTGGCACACAGCAGGGGAGCCATTTGCAAAGCCATGCAGCCAATCAGATAGGATTGCTTCATGGGGGGTTGGCAGGGATGAACAATGACACGGCTCCAGGTGGGCACAACTCTGACACCTGCTCCATAGGTGAAACAACTCCCAACCATGTAGGCAGGAGACAGCCTGGCACAACACAGGAGGGTAGGCATGAGTGTGGTGCCAAGAGAATGTTCCCCTCCACCACTGGCAGGCCTCACCTGCAGCCACAGCTTCCCACTTACAGGGGTTGGCATTTGTGGCACCTATGAGGCAGGTGCCAGAGTTGTGCCCACTTCTGGCCATGTCACTGTCCATTTCTGCCAACCCCCCATGAAGTGGTCCCATCCAATCAGCTGTGTGACTTTGTAAATGGCACCCCAGCTAGGTGCCATATCACAACCCTGTCATTGCCATTGTCTCCCTGACACCCTCTAGGGCACCCCATGATCCTTCTGCCCTCTGGACCCCTAATTTCATATCCCTCCCAATCACCACAGTGTCTTGCAGTGTTTTATGGCCCTTAGACCACCTCCTGGCTGGTCAAAACTGAGTCCCCTGTTGTATCCATGGAAGGGCTTTTTTTTTTTTTTTTATTGACTGAGTAAGTGCACTAGACAAATCCTGCCTATTTTCAGGCATGACACAGGGGAAGGGGATACAGATGAATGCCAACTGACCTTGAACCAGATGAAACTGTTGGCAGTATTTTTAGTGAATGAGGGAAATTTGGCCAGGACACCAGGGAAATTCCCCTACTCTTCGTCAGTATGGGGAGCTGCTGCTATGGAGGAAGGTGTCTCACTTGTCCATTCTGCTGGTGTACCTGTGGGTGTGCAGGTCTCCCGACCCACAGGTCCAGCTCAGGAGACCTTTGCTATGTCTGAAATTGTTAAGGAAATGGAGAACAATTTATTAGATATTTCAGTGGATTTAGCTAATCCACCGACTTGTCTTTTTGCCTCGGATGAAGCTTAGCTGTCCAATATTTTAAAAGAAAATAAAATACTCCGATATGATGATTTGGGTCAGCAATTGTCCTCCCACACTACCACTTTGGAAGTTACTGCAGTACAGGAGGAATCTCTGAATCATGAGGACTTGCGAGTGGCAGCACGGTTTCTGAAAGGCCTGCCTAACCCTGAAGTGGTGAATACAGCCCCAGCTGAAAGTCATGAGAAGCTATCCAGTGATGTCGGCTCATCAAAGGAATTCTGCTCACCTGAGTCAGAGTGGGTGGAGCAGACTGTGACAGCTACTGTGTGGGCTAACCTGCAGTTTGAAACACCCGCTGAACTGCACAGAGGCTGCTGAAACTGTGAGTAACCTTTCCTCCTTAAATCAAGTAAAAGATTGTGCAACTTTACCTAAACTTTGATTGCGCAAGGGTCGGCACAATGAGTTATCTCCTCCTGCTAAAAGTAAAAATTCACTGACTTCATTAGAGCACTCGCTAATGAGTGCGGGTTGGAAAAGAGGTGAAGCAGGTATTTTGTGTTCCTGATCTTTCACACAGCCCAATACCAGGACAACCCCAGGACGATGAACTTTCTGCTCCTACTAAATCTATGACTGATGGTGGGACTGGTTTGCAGCATGCAGCCTGTTCTGATGATCTAAATGTGAACAATGACTTTGCTATGCCTTCCTTCTCTGTGTCAGCGTCATCGGACTCTGAATGCTCTGAGCATCATACTACAGGGTGGGGTGACTAGCCAGCTTTTGATCATGATCTGCGTCACCAAAACTTCTTTGAACAATCTAAGAATGCTTGGGAACAGTTTCGTAGAAAGGACCCTTTTTCTGCTCTCCCCCCATTACAATGGCGAAACACTGTTCATATTGAATATTTAGGAGGTTTAGAATTGGCCCCAGATCAATTATATGTTGGTAAAACCTTGTTAAAACCATCTTTAGGATTTTTTTCAAATGAGATACATGCCTTAATTCATGTTTCAGGGTCAAAGGTATATGATGTAAGTTTCAATACACCACAGGGGTTGGATAGCTTTTGGTCCAAATATGATGCTTTAAAATTTACTGAGATTTGGATTCCTTTCCATGTCCTCCCCTTGACTAAACCATCTCTTAAAAATGTTACGATTCTTTTTAGGAATGAATTAGTATCGGTGGATAATATTATGTATTGGTTAGAGAAAAAATGTGATGTGATTTATTCGCCTCTACCAATATTTGATACAGAACACGTGTGGAATGGGGGTTGGAAATACAAAGTGAGATTGAGGAACAATAGTTTGGGCCTAGTTCATTTACCAAACAGTGTGATTTTAGGGAATGAAAGGGGTCATTATTTTTATCCCGGGCAACTGCGGACTTGTTTTAAATGTGGGGCTTCAACTCATCTGGGTTCTGCATGTGATAGGTTAAAATGTAATCTTTGCCTGTCCTTTGGCCATCACAGTTCTGATTATAAGGAGGAGATGAGGTGTAATTTGTGTGCAGACACTGGCCACACATATATAACCTGTTCTTGGGCCACACATAACCGCATGGATCGTGTTATTCAGGATTCCATAATAAGGGAAGCTAAAAAAAAAAAGAGCATGGCTCAACAAGGGCCCTCTAAACATCAGCCACAACCAGACCCTTCTAGACCCACTGCCCTCCCCCTCCTCCCCATCTCCTCCTCCCCCTGATGATATTGAGGTGGATGTTGTGGTAGATAACATTATTTCTGAGACAGTTGCTGCTCCTGCAACTACTGTTGTTCAGCCAGAAAATACTGGGATGGAGAAAGAGGGAGGTGGGATAGATACTGAAATGCCCCCCTTTGTTAAAAGTGTGGCAAAGAAATGAGGTATTCTGCAGTCTAGGACTCGATCTAAGGTTGCTAAGACCAATGTTCCTGAAGATGAGGATTTGCTATCACAGAACCTTTTTGATGCCCTATCCAGTGGTAAGCCAGAATCGGAGAAAGGAGGTGACTCTGAAGCCTCTTCCTTGGCCCCTCATACTTCAGAATCTGAAGGAGATCTGCTAGTTCTGGATTTTGAAAAAGATAGAAGGAAGAAAATTGGTGTCAGAGTTCAAAGGAGTTCTAGGTTAAAGAAACCACCCTGAGTCAGCCCTCAGTTCCCCTTTTCAGCCAATCCCATTCACTGCTTAGCATTGCTACAGTGAATGTCAATAGTATTAAAAAATGCAAAGCGTAGACTAATTACCATGGCCATTCTGAAAAACTTAAATTGTGACATCTGTTTACTACAGGACACCAGGCTAAATATTGATTTCCTGGTTAGGGCAGCCCAGAAACTCTGATGTTGGGTTCTTCTTTTTTTTCTTTTGGGACTGAAGTCTGTGATGGGGTAGGTGTTTTGTTCTGAGGTGATGGGTTTAAAATTTCCAAAATGGTAGATACTATTTTAGGGAGAGCCTTGCTTTTGGATTTTTTTTATAAAGAGGAAAGCTGGAGATTGATAAATATTTATGCACCTCTTAGGAAAAAAGATAGGATAAAATCCTTTTAACAAAATAAAACCTTACTTATTTACCACTAAACATATTCTGTGGGCAGGAGATTTCAATTGTGTGATTGAAAGGCAGGATAGGGGTGGCTCTACCAATAAATTATTTTGCGACACAAATTGTTTAAGGAGTATATTAGGACAGTGTCATCTGCAAGATTCATTTTGTCAGTTGCATTCCCAGGGTGGGTCTACATATCATAGAGGAGTTTTGTCCACCATAATTGACTTTTTGTTTACACAGGAAAAGTCTCACATACTGACAGCAGATACAATTCCATTCAAAACTTCTGACCATATGATACTTTATATAGTTTTGGGAGGACTATTAGGTCCCAAGGTAGGTCGCCATTATTGGAAATTGAATACGGCCTTATTGAAAGAAAACAAGGTGGTTATAGCTGTTACTGACCTTTTAAGAGCTAGGATGTCAGTGGCGGTACTTTATGGGGATAGCAGTTTTTGGTGGGAAGACACTAAACAAAAATTATGACTTTTATTTCAGACTTACTCAACTCGGTATCATACTTCACAGTATAGAAACATAGAAACATAGAATTTGATGGCCGATAAGGACCGCTTGGCCCACCCAGTCTGCCCATTTCCCTACCTAATGGATAAGCTGCAGATCCTAGTTAACCAGCAGCCTACTTCTTTCTACCCTCACCCCCTAGAATTGCCTTATGACTGTCCCATGCATGCTTGAATTCAACCACTGTTTTTGACTCCACAACATCCACTGGAAGGCAGTTCCATGCATCCACAACCCTCTTTGTGAAAAAATACTTCCTTACATTACCTCTGAGCCGGCCCCCATCTTCAAATTGTGCCCCCTTGTTCTTGCACACCTCTTTTTTTGAAAGATGCTACCCTCTTGGACTTTGTTAATTCCCTTGAGGTACATGAAAGTTTCTATCATGTCCCCCCTCTCCCTCCTTTCCTTGAGGCTATACATATTAAGCTCATTTAGTCTCTCTTCATATGTCTTCTGGTGCAGACCCTGCACCATTTTAGATGCCCTCCTCTGGACAGCTTCCATCTTGTCTATGTCCTTGTGGAGACTGGGTATCCAGAACTGCACACAGTACTCCAGATGGGGTCTCACTAGCTGTCTGTACAGAGGGATAACAACTTCTTGTATTCTACTGGTGATGCCTCTCCCTATGCATCCCAGTATCCCCCAGCCCTCCTTACTGCCCTCTCACATTGCTTGCCCACCTTTAAGTCATCTGATATGACTACCCCCAGGTCCCTTTCCATTTTTGTTGTTGTTTGTTATCTCACCCCTATTGTGTACTCTTCCCCTGGGTTTTTGTTTCCCAGGTGCATTACCTTGCACTTCTTAGCATTAAATCTAAGCTGCCATACATTTGACCATTCCTCCAACCTTGCCAAGTCCTTCTCATCCTTTCCACCCCACCTTGTGCATCAACTCTGTTGCAGATCTTTGTGTCATCTGCAAAGAGACATACTTTTCCTTCCAGTCCTTCTGCAATGTCGCTTACAAAGACATTGAAGAGGACCGGTCCTAATACTGAACCCTGCGGCACCCCACTAGTAACCACCCTTTCTTCAGAGTGGACTCCATTTACTATTACTCTCTGTGTCCTATTCTCCAGCCAATTCTTTACCCAGGCTATCATCTTGGGACCCACTCCCAGGCTGGCTAACTTGTATATTAATCTTTTGTGTGGGACTGAGTCAAATGCCTTACTAAAGTCTAGGTAGGCATCATACATACCTCAAATTACGTCTGCAGTTGTTTAAGCTGTATACTATAATACATACATAAGATATTTAATTGACAGCTGAAGCTGTGAATTTAAAAAAATGAAATGGTGCAAATGCAATACTCCAGGGCAAAAGCTATGTTAAATGAACATAGAATTTGTTCCCCTGGTAAAACTAGTTTTGGTGATGTTTTTCAAAGTTGTATACAAAAAGCATCAGACAGATTTATGGCAGCTGTGCAAAATGAGGAAGGTAACTTGATTACTGATTGTCCTGGTATTTTACATACAGTAACAACTTATTTGACTAATATGTATAAGGCCCCTTTCATTACTGATGGGGAAATGAAGGACCTTCTTTCTTCTACTCAAATTCCCAAACTAACTGAAGACTGTGTTAAAGATCTCATCAAATCTCTCACTGTTCAAGAAATTGAATGTGTTATTAAACATTTAAAAAATCACAATCCTCCAAGCATAGATGGATTACCTTCAGAATTTTATAAAATGTTTATTGAACTATTAACAAATATTCTAGTAGTTGTCTATAACTGGGTTTTAGGGAACTTATGAATTGATTTCCATTTTTGTATTGCTGTTCATATCTTGATTTTTAAACATGGAGACCGTACTGATTTAAATAATTGGCGGTCCATTAGTTTATTAAATACTGACTATAAGATCTTAATGAAAATCCTTCATAACAGGTTAGCAAATGCAGCCTCGGTGCTTATTTCTGTGGCCCAAGCTTGTGCAGTTCCAAACAGATTAATACAACTTAATCTGCTCTTAATACAGGAATTAGTAGAACAAGGCAAAGAAAGTATACTGGGTGGTTATCTTATGTCCCTGGATCAGGAGAAAGCTTTTGACAGGGTATCCCATCGGTTTATTTCTAGCACCTTGGTTCATTACAGGATTCCCCTGATTTTTGTTTTATGGATGGATTTACTGTACAATTCTGCTCAGGCAATTCCTTTAGTTAATGGTTCACTGGGTACATATGTCAATATTACATGTGGGGTTCGACAGTGCTACCTGCTTAGCCCCTTATTATATATATTTTGTTTAGATCCCTTATTATGGCTCCTCCAGCAAGATTCATATATAAGGGGTATTACACCAGTAGGGGGAAGTATAGGAGTTAAGGTACTTGCATGTGCAGATAATGTGTGTTCTTATAGCAGATCAGGAATCAAGGGTGAGAGCATTGGAAGTCATAGAGCAGTATTCAAGACCAACAGGGGCAAGGGTTAACAGGGGGAAGAGTGTTATCTATGCCCTTAGTGATACAGTATCACAGATGGAGTCTTGGCAAGGGATAAAGGTGACAATGGGGCCTTTCAAATTTTGGGGGGTCTGGTATGGGAGGGATGATAATAGCTGTAATAGTTGGAAAGCTAAATTACATTTTGCTCAGACAGAAGTTGCAATTTGGAAAACCTGGCAACAATCAAAAAAGAAGAAGGTTGCAGTAGTCAAAACTTTTCTTCTCCCCATGTTTTTATTTCTCAGTGCTATCTATCCACTACCACGAGTTTATGAGGTAACACTGCTTAGTTTGGTTTTTCAGTTAATCTGGGGAAGCCGTTTAAATCCCATAAAAAGGGAAATTTTGTATTTGCCAGTAAGGAAAGGGGGTTTGAACTTATTTGATCCAGTAGTTTTTGTTTACAGTATTTTTTTTTTTCAAACCAATTTGATAGATCTTGCCTGACCTAATCAGGCTCTCTGGATTTTGTACGTTGATCATTGGATTCATCCAATATATCAGATATGGGAAGCACAGGGAATTCTTTGGCCCAGGTTAAAACAAAATGTGTTTTTTTTTTCAACCTGCCTTTGCTAAGCTAAACAAAATGGGGGTTAACAATGCAAATCATGCCAATTTCCATGAGCAAATTACTTTATAATGAAATAAGTACCCAAAAAGGTATTTCTGATGTTTCCTTTAAAGATTTTGAACCCATATATTACTCTCGTGTGTTGGAATCTTTGAAAGATAAATTAATTCCCTCAAGGATCTGGGATGTTACATGGTTATGTGTACATGGGAAATTATGTGTAAAAGGGAATGTAAAGCACAAAAGCTTAGAAGAATGAATGTGCCCAAGATTAAGTTGCATTGCTCAAGAAGAGACTATGGTCCATTTTTTTATTCAGTGTCACTATGTACAGGAAGTCTGGAAGACAATGGCAAGTTTATGGGGGAATAAGTACTGGCAGTCTGTAACATATGCTGAAGTTGTTGGTGGGTTTAGTTTGCAAACATTAGGAATAGATGAACGGTTGCTATGCCTGATATTTTCCTTTATTAAATTTATTTTATGGCAGATAAGATGTAAATATGTTCTGCAACAGGTGTATCAGGATCCACAGTCAATGATATTTGCAATTGAACATGAATTGTATAATCAATGTATGTTTGAACGTCAACATATGTCTCCCAGTGCATGGGCTCTCCGATGGAGGACTGTTCCTTTTATGAAAGATAAAATAGGATGATCTTTTTTCTCTTTTCTTTTTTAAAATGTCTTCTTTTGTTATATTTCTTTTGACATTTCTTGTTTTTATTTGTGTATGAATTTTGTTAGTGATGACTTTGATTTATGTCTTATTACAATTGTATGTATTTGTTAGTTTCTCTAAATAAAATTTTCCCCTACTTTTCTGTAGGGGAAACGCTGTACTGTGAGGCATCTCACTTCACTGCTGGTCTTGGTAGTGATCAGATGGCTCGGGCTGGAGAAGCCCAAGAGTGCGCTCAAGGAGTTATGATGTCGAGAGTCAAGGGATCCACTGTGGAGGCGGCTGGAATGCACCTTTCGGGTGGCCAGCAGATCGCCCAAGATAGTGGTCCCTCACCAGAAAGAAATGGCGATACCAGTGAGCAGCTCAGTCTCAAGCAAAAACAGAAATGCCTAGAAGCAGAATTGCTCCGCGTTAGCTAGCTATTGAATTCCGAATGAAATCGGCAGGCTGAGGACAGGAAAAGGAAGCGAACAGAGAACTTAACAGGTACAGCAGTTTCAGAAGGTCACTCAAAAATTCTTTCAGCTGAAAAAAGGTCAGCAGCACCCCTTTCAGCAGTTGTTTTGCCACCTAGGTGAGACTGGAGTACCAAAGCAGTGGAGTCTTGGTCACTTGACAAGGTCATCTTGGCTGCGGGATGGATTCCGATCTCAGACAGACATTGGAGGCCTGACTCTGAGCAGCCTACATCAGGAGATAAATCACCAGCTCAGATAAGTAATCCTCCTATTATTGATACTGAGAGAATTATGAAATCAAACTTTGCTCCTTCGGGAGCTAGGCCTGCCCCAAGGGAAAGTCTGGGGGAGTCATGTACTTGAGGAACCTTCTGAAAACTGGGATATAACCCTTATTTCAGACCCTACATCAGTCCCAAACCCAGGGGAACCTGTTAAGCCCACCTATTCTACTCACTTTCACCACCCAGTAGAATTAGCTAAATGGAGGAACACGATCCACCTTCGATATGTAGGCCCTCGCGAAAATCCCCCTGATAGATTCTACATGGGGAAAATTCTGCTAAAAAAAAAGTATGGGTTTCTCACCCTCAGAGGTGTATTCTTTAATCCATGTACAGGGGGAATTTACATTTGATATCCGTTTTCATACTCTAGCACTATTGGAAACTTTCTGGTGTCACTAGATCAATTTAAAAACAAATCCCCTTGGGTCTGAATTTATTGTCCTACCCCTTACCAAGCAACCCTTTAGGGTAATTACGATTCTTTTTTGGAATGAGGTGGTAAATATAGTGGACATTGTACATTGGCTAGAGAAACAATGTGACATTCAGGGGAGTTCTACACCCATTATGGATGCAGAAGTCTTTTGGAATGGAGGAAGGAAATTCCATATTAAAGTACATCATACTGACCATGACTTACTGCACCTCCCAAATTGCTTCTTTATTGGAAGAGATAAAGGGTTTCTCTTCTATCCTGGACATCCTAGGGTTTGTTTCAAGTGTGGGTCTTCAAAACATATTAGCACTTCCTGTGATATCTTGAAATGCACATATTGTGGAGAACTGGGTCATCCTAGTGCTCACTGTTTCCAACAGCCCAAATGTAATCTCTGTGATGGCTTGGGCCATACTTTTGAAGATTGCCCTTCAGCAGCAAAAAATACAGACGAGGCTGATTTTGGGGTCCAAGATCACTTCATATGTCTGGCAATATGACAGGGCCAGGTTCCCCTTGGAGAACAGTTTCCCCTGACTGTAGGGACAAATGCCCAAGCCACTAAAAGACTGGTGTCAGCAAACCCTCCGGGTCCAGACCCTGACACTCAGGTACCAGTATATGAACCCTCCTTGCAGGTATCTGCTCCAGCGGAGACACCCATTGTCAATGACACTCCCACTGAACCCCACTTAGTACTTCCTTCTGGAAGGGATGACTTTACCTTGGTTGTGGGAAAAAAAGGGAAACCTATTAAAACAAGGTCAAAACTGAAGAAAAGTGACTCAGCGATACCCTTGGAAACCCAGAATGCATATACTGCATTAATGGATGATCCTATGGACCTGGATACTGGGACGATACCAGCGGAAGAGTTACCCCAGGTTATTACCAGGGATATGACTCCTGAACAAACCAATCATGCGACCCATAGCAGCAAAAGCAGATGAGTAACCAGAGCCTCTATCACAGTGACGTGAGAAATCTTATGTATATTTCTCTGGTTACTTCTTCATGGATCCTTTTCACTTTTGTGTAGCTTCTTTGAATGTGAATGGCATTCAATCCCTCACTAAACAACGCAGTACTTACGCTTACCTTTTACAACACCATCTTGATTGTGTTTTTTTTTCAAGATGTACATTTGCATTCCTTGGAGGAAAGGGCTGCGGCCACAAAATAATGGATATGGGTGTGTAGCTTTTGGTCACAGGGAGATTCTTTGTGTTCAGGGGTGTGAATTTGTTTTTTCTCCTCCAAAATTAAAGTTATACATCTACTAGAGTTGCAGAAAGGCAGAGCTTTATTACTGGATATAAAATGGGAACATCGATTTATTCATCTCCTTAACATCTATGCTCCTCAGCTTAAACACAATTGGGCAAATCTTTTTCAATCTCTTCCCCCTTACTGGTGACCACTCATTTAGTGATATTGGGGGGGGGGTGATTTTAATGTTACTTTGCCCTCTCAAATCTTAGCCCTCAAAGGGAAGAAAACTTACTGTGACGCTCAATGCCTAGCTTAACTTCTAAGAGATGTGGGGTTTGTGGATGCTTTTGGTTCTCTCCCTTGTACTAGTCGTTGTACTTACTTCTGTGGCCCCCAAGCCTCTACAATCGATTATTTCTTTGTCCCCTGCTTGGTTAAAATCAAATCAATGGCTTTGCAGAATATAGCTACATCAGATCATAGACTTCTATCTCTTGCACTAGGTGATCTCCCAGGGGACTGATGGGGGCCAGGGACATGGAAGTTGAATAGTATGCTTTTAAGTATCCCCCCTGTTAAAGAAGGCTTTTCTGCCATATTACAGGCATGTAAATCAGTTTTCTTTTTATATTCTGACAGTAACGTTTGGTGGGAAGATACTAAAAGGGAAATCAAATAATTTTTTTGCATTATGGGGTGAATTAATGGGAAATTTCAGCAGGATGAGATTTTCTATTTAAGAGATAGTATTTCTTTTCGGACATCTTTGCAACCTAATTTGGGAAGGGAGGACCTTCATAGAATTACAGAATTAAAAGCCGAACTGGCTCGTGAACAATAGAGACCATAAATCTTTTGGAACATAAACAAAAATATAGCACCAGTGGGAAGTCAAAAGATAACTTTGCCTTTTGATTCTATGCAACTCCTCTGGGATCACCGTAACATGGAGTACCTCATTACCTCTTCTGGAGATCAGGTTGTGGATAATATGGGTATTCTAGGGAAATATCGAAGTATTTCACTTGTGTATCTACTAGTCAGGATTTACCAGTTAGGAAGTTGAAGAATTGGCTGGCTAACTGGAGTCTTCCTCAGCTTCCATTGGACATGGGGGCTCTTTTAACTTAATTTATTAAGCAAGTGGAATTGAAGGATGTTATATGGTTACTAAAATCTGGAATTACACCGGGGTCGGACGGGCTCCAGCATGAACTGTATAAGGACATTTGGGAAGTTCTGGGTCCAGAATTAGAAATAGCTTTTAATAATTGCCTACTGCAGCAGCGACTCCCTGAGAGTATGCTGGAGGGACTCATTAATTTAATTTTTAAAGGAGGATGTCGGGGAGATTTAAAAAATTGGAGACCTATATCAATCCTTAACACAGATTATAAAGTATTAATGAAGATTTTGTGTAACAGGGTGGCGAGTGTTATAGATACTATTATACACCCATCTCAGTTTAGTGGTGTTCCAGCAAAACGTATCCAGGATGCTCTTATTCTCATATGAGAAACTTTACATAAAGGTACTACACAAGAATTATTTGGACATTTGGTTTACTTAGATCAATCACAGGCATTTGACAGAGTTGAATATGTGTATTTGTGGGAGACTTTAAAAGTTTATGGTTCTCCACCTACTTTTATCGCTTGGCTTCAGATTTGCTATAAAGGGATTGGTCTCATACCAAGTATAAATGGTTGGGTTGGCAAGGCAGTTCCAGTACATATAGGAGTAAGACATGCGTGCCCTTTTAGCCCCCTTTTGTACATCTTATCTCTGGATTCATTGTTGCATGCCCAATATGGGACAGAATCAATAACTGGGGTTTCGGTAGAGTCAGAGGATAGTCAGATTATTGCTTTAGCATTTGCCAATGACTTGGGGATTTTTTTAGCTGATAGAGCCTCTGCAGTGGTAGCTAAATCGATCCTACATGAATTTTCAATTTTTACTGGGTCTAAAATAAATTCATTGAAAAGTGGCATTTTGCCCTTAGGGTATGATGCTTGTGATGTAACATCAGTTTGGGGAATACCTGTGGATAGGACCTATAGAAAAATCTTAGGCATATATTTTGGAGAAGAAGACCCACAACAATATAATTGGGAACTGCTTTTGAATATGGCCAGGGAGAAAGTAGCTAGGTGGACAAATGGCAGATGTCTAAAGCCAAACGTATATATTTAATTAAGACCTACCTATTGTTGCATTTTCTCTTTCTAGCAGCTGTGTTCCCTTCCCCGGTGACCCTGGAGATATCAGTGTATAGTGTTTTCTTCCATTGTCTGTGGGGTAGTAGATTAAACCCGGTTAAAAGAGGTACTACCTATCTGCCTATAAAGGAGGGAGGCCTTGGTATGGTAAACCCGGTTGTCTTTTTCTGTGTCGCCTTTATGTACTATAACTTGTTGCCCCTTTTGAAAAATGATATTAAAATCTGGACCCCTTGGATTACAGATGAACTCGGGCCCTTAATAACCAGTTGGAACCCCTCAACCTCTCTCCCTCACTAAACTCGGGTGACACACTTAGCAAACCATTTTACTGGGATTATTGGTAAATTGAAGGTATGGAAGATTGTGAAAAGTTTTCTCGGTGCATCTTGCAGGAAAGTTCTTTATAGCTGGATAACGGGATCCTCTTTTTATATTTCTCCCTGGTATTTGGTGTTACCGGCTGTACACAAATCTGCAATTCTTTCCTTTCTATCCAGTAAAAGACTTCCACATTATATGAGAGACTTTGCTTGGCTTTGTACACATAAGAAATTGGGTGTCCGAGGTAATTTTAAACATAAAGACCTTACGGAACAAACTTGTCCCAGAGGGAATGAATGCACAGGGCTGGTTGAGAAATTCTTGCATTTCTTGCTAGAATGCCCCTTTGCTTTGTCCTTTTGGGAAGTTTTTCATAGAAAATGGCCCTTGAACCCCTTTCTGCAACAGCCCCCCCAATTTTTTTTTATTTAGTTATTTAACCAGGTGAGACACACTAAGCTGAAAGCTGTTTTACAGGTGTAACCTGGGAGCACAGGGAAGTTAAGTGGCTTGTTCAGGGTCACACAGTATGCAAGTGGAAGCTGTGGGATTCAAACCCATGTCTGGGATGGTGGATGTCACCAGATTTGCAGCTCAGAGCTTTAAACCACTGTGCTATACTTCCTCCCTAGAGAGATTTACTACCTTCCTGTACTGGGATATTTAACACATGTGCCAGATTTGGACTGAAGGAGTGCTTCCAGGAGCATGGGTTAAGTTTGACACGGTAAGTATTCAGATTTTGATGAGTTTTATTAGTTATCAACTATGGCTGGCTAGGTGTGGTTGGTCCCTTCGAAAACAACTGTTACCTGGTCAACAGGTTTTCCTTTTATTACAGAAAGCTGTGTTGCACTGGTAGGCTGTGGAGCAAAGTAAAGTCCTCCCTGAACTTTATAAATTATGGTAGAGAAGTATGTCCTGGTTGGACACGGGTTGATGTTGAATTGTTTTCTGTATGCTCTTAGGTTTGGAAAGAATCGCAAGCATGCACTGGGATGTGTTTTTTCTGTTTCAGATGTTTGCTACAAAAATGGTGGGGATGTGTTTTTGGTTTGTTTCTGATGATATTCTTGCATAGCCTACTTGGGTTTCCCATTTTTTTCTTTAGCATAATTATCTAGTGTGATGTAACACTTCTATGTATATGTTTTGCTTTTAAATATTGAATACGTTATTCTTCAGTTTCTTTTAGTGGGGGGTATACCATTTATTTTTATAGTTTTTAGGACTTTATCAATGGGGTTTGTATTGAAAGTATGATGTAATACTTATTTCTGTTTCCTTTTGTTTTTGCATCATGATTTATGTGCTGTAACACTTACTGTATGTTATTTTTTTACTTTCAAGTTATAATAAAATATTCCCCTACTCTTTTCGATAAGTGCCATGGGATCTTTAAAATCCACCTGAACTACCACCAATCCAGGCAGATGGGACCTCGGTTTAAGGTCTCATCTGAAAGACGGCACCTCAGAAGCACAGCACCCCTCTCATTCTGCACTACAGTGTCAATACTGGGATATTTAACCCATGTGCCAGATGTGGGAACTGAACCCACAGCCCTTTGATCTCACAGCCTCAGAGGTGAGTGTGCTACCTACTGAACCATTGACACAGCTTCCAGAATTACAAATAAGGGGATGGTGCAGCCCCAAAGTGGTGCACGCCCACTTGCAACCTGCCACAAGGGTGCTTCTGCTGCAAGGGTGGTGCAGGGTAACATGAGCACAAGGCATCCCAATTTCAACACAGCCTAGGTTTGAAAATCAGGATTGCCACAAAGTTTGATGCAAGGTGTCACCTGAGTCATACCCATTTGGAACAAGCACCTTGCATCAAGCATGTAAGTTTTTTAAAGCTGGGCCCCTGCTCTGCCTTGCAAACCCCATTATGAATAGGTGTGCTTAACCTGAAAACCTACTACACCTTGCAACCCCTATTATGAACAGGTGCAAGTACCCCCAAAAGCTGTCCTGCCCTAAACCCACATAGCTAGTAGGTGTACACAACTCCAAGACCTACTATGTGTTGCATCCTCCATTTTGAACAGGTGCACATCATCTCAAAATCTGCTCTGCCTTGCATCCCCCCAGCTGACAGATGCACATAACTCCAATACCTGCTCTTTCTTGCAGCTTCCATTGTGAACAGGTGCACATCATATCAAAATCTGCTATGCCTTGCAACCCCCATAGCAAAGAGATGCCCATAATCCCAAGACCTGCTGTGCCTTGCAATGCCCATTGTGAATAGGTGCACATAACCTCCAAACCAGTTGTACCTTGTAATGCCCATTTTGAACATGTGCACATAACCTCAAAGCCTGCTATGCCTTGTCGCCCCCTTTATTAACAGGTGCACATACAGTTACAGCCAAAGACATGGTCAGATAATTCCTGAAATTTCAGTGATATCTCTAGAGAAATCCCCCTTCCCTTGCCTGCAGTTCCACAGTAGGGTCACCAGAGAGAATCTCTCTGGAAATGTTGTGAAACATCAGGAAATATCTGACCATGTGTTTAACTTCAACTGTAACCCAAAGACTTGCCATGTCTTACAACCCTAATTGCATACAGGTGCACATAACTGCGAGACCTGCCTTGCCTTACAACCTCCACTGTGAACAGGTACATATAACTCCAATACCTGCTCTGCCCTTCAAACCTCCTTTTGAACATATGCACATAACCTCAAGACCTATACTACCTTGCAATTTTTATAGTAAATGAGTACACAAAACCTCAAAGCTTGTTATGCCTTGCAGCACCCATGATGAACAGGTGCACATAGCCCCAGATTCACCCTGTCTTAAAACACCCATTATGTGCTATGCCTTGCAACCACCATTGTGAAGAGCTGCACAGATCCCCAGGACCTGCTCTGCCCTGTAACCCCAATAATAAATAGATGCACATAATCTCAAGACCTGCTATGCCTTGCAGTCCCCATTATGAGCAGGTGCATATAACCCCAAAACCTGCCCTTCCTTACAATTCCAATTGTGAAGTGCACATAACTCGAAGAACTGCTCTGCCTTGCAGTCCATTATGACTGCATCAACACTTTTTACATGGCTATCAGGGAGATTTGCAATGTGGCCTCTGCCCCAGTACCTGAACACTTACAGACACCTTTGTGGGCACATGGAAATTGTCTGCACCCCTGTTGAACTTAGCTCAATGAGGCTGCAAAAGTCACATTGGACCCTTGAAGTTCTGAAGGTCACTGATATGTGAGACTTAGCTAGATAGTTCAGTGCTGGTTGTGTTCAGTGATGCATTTTAGAATACAAATTGTGATGGCCTAGTTCTGCTTAGATACCTTGCTCTTCAGTGTGGTCTATTTGGAGAAAAGGAACATTGATGCTTTTTAATTGCTGTTCTGTCTTCATTCATTTGTAAGTTAGTTTCCTTATTTTGTCATGTACTCTTGGCGTTACTATTCTGATAACTCTGTTTAGTACAATATTTGTATTTTACTGAAGTGTGCTGAACAGTATAAATATGAATAATTGAAATGGAGATTTTTTTGTGGGGGGGGGGGGCCTGCTGACTGGCCAACAGTTATATCTGTTCTGTCTCCTTCCGCATGTACTACTGGTAATGTGCACTGTACATGGGTATGATTCCTTTTATGCCAATAAACATGTTAAAACAACTGTTTGCATGCAGCGTCATATTATTTTCTATGGGATCTGTCCTACTGTATTGTGTAGAAAATTCATTCCCTGGTTTTAAGTAGCAAGTATTAAATAGTGGGGAAAAATGAATCTAAGTTTTAACTGAATTCTGGGACTAGTAGTTTTCCATATGAGATCTTATGAAGTCCCATGTCAACATGATCTTGGAAATGACAACTTCCATGTTAACTGGCTTGGCTACAGTATATTGCAACAACTACAAATATTCTTCAAACACGGTTGTACTCTGCTTCTTGCTTATCTGTAGAAACTGCAGTTTTCAATACACTTACCTCTGAGTACTGTAGTTTGGACCTCTTCCTCCCAGCAGCAGGCCCCTGCTATAGCCCTCCAGCATTGCTGTAATCACCCTTTAGTTGACCTTCTGCACAGTAGAACCACTAGGAGGCATGATATGTCATCTCAGATCTAGCAGAGGAGACAGATGCCAGAGCAATTATGTCTGACAACTGTCAGTGGGTCAAACAACTGCAGACTCTTACTTCACCATGTTCTTGGTGGGGGGTGCAAGGAAAAGTCTGTTGACAAAGCTCCCCTTTGCTCTACTACAAAACAAGCCATTCAGTCCAGGATGCCCTCTTCTCATATACAAAGAATAATTATTGGTCTGGGGAAAGTCCTTGCCAACCTATCTGTACTGAAACAACAAAGATAGGACTAACTCCAGTAATGCCGTTTCTTCAAACACTATATTTGTTATTACTGTACATGCCACACTTGTAAAGACATAGACAATGTTTCATGGACAAAGTCCCCCTACATAAGGCCAACTAATGGTAGTCACCTTATCTCAAGTTCTTTGAAATCTGCTTTGATATCCGTTAACAATAACTTAAAAACATACTTCTTTATATGGCTACATACCAACCTTGTTTCAATTAGCCCATGGTCACTCGCTTCGTTTTTAGAATCGGGACAGGTGGCATGCAGCAGCAGACCCTTACAGCTACTAGGAGTAGTACTAGTAAAACCATGTGTTTTTAAATGTTATCTTTCATATGTAAAGAGGAATAGAAAATCTGGTCTTAAGGAACTTGACATAATGAGAGCACCATTAGTTGGCCTGGCAAGGTGGCCCTTTGTCCACAAAATGTTGCCTGTATCATTACATGTATGTCATATAATGATAAATACAGTATTGTAGAAACTGATTTATTGGAGAGAGTCCTAGCTTTATTGTTTCCTCACTGCCATTGGCCATAGGGGCAGTCATCTAAAGGCATATTTAACTAACCTTACCCTGAAGAACTGTACTGCTCAACCTAATGAATTATGTTAAAATTCCTGCTAGCCCTGCAGGTATCCCATGTTTTGGATGTGAACCACTCTACTGTTGGGTTGGCATATTTCCAGACAGGCCTTATATTATTACATTACATTAGATACGGTACAGAAAGGCATTGGTTATTAGGACTGTTCAACAGTGTTATAAATGGTTGCCTCAAATCCTGTTTGAAGCAATGAAGTCATCTAGTTCCCTCTTAAAAACAGTGCTGTCATAGCCACTATTACCATGTGAGGTAAATTATTTTAGAGTCCTGGGGTCAGATATTAAAACCTTTGCACCTGACCCAAAGCTGTAGTGCTGGAATAGCACTGGACTAGTGCCAGGCTGCAATATTCAGAAGCCCTAATAGCGCCGACACTGTGTGGTAGTGCTGATGCTAAAAGTAAATGTATGAAGGGGTGGGGATTAGGGGAGTGGCCAGGAATGCTGGCTGCATGGCATATTCAAATGGACAGCAGTGCGCTACAAGCAGTAGCGTGACCTGTAGTGTGGAGCCAAATACCGCAACAAAAAGCTGGCAGTAATGTGGTGGTGCCCCTCAATCCTCCATCGTGATCTCTGACCCCCGGTAGCATGGAAAATAAGTACATTTCACTGGTAGTTAATGGTCCCTGCACCCCCATTGTGATCGTAGATACCTGGTAGCATGGAAAATAAGTATATTTCCCTGTTGGTTTAGTGGTCCCCCCCCCCATCACGATCTCAGACACCCGGTAATAAAGGAAATATGCAAACTTCCCTGGTGATCTAGAGGTTCCCTCCACACGATCTCCGACCCCACAGCACAGCATAACCTGGTGGTCTATTGGTCCCCCCCACCTGGCAGTGACAGCTTCTTTTCAAATTCATCCCTACAAGGAGCTGGTGACTGGCTCAGCTTCTCCTCACCACCATGGTCAGTTGCATCTGGCATGCATGAACGCTACTGAAATGAATGAGTGCGCTCAATCATTTCAGTAGTGTTCACGCACACCGCAGTCGACAACCAGCTGTGGTGGTGAGAAGAGGGCTAAGCCGGTCACTGGCTCCTTTGTAGGATGTATTCAGGGTTAAAGGGAGCTGTCACCGCCGGGTGGGGGGGACCACTAAACCACCAGGTTATGCTGTGCTGTGGGATCAGGGATTGTGTGTTTGGGGGGGACCTTTAGATCACCAGGGAATTTTGCATATTTCCTTTACTACCAGGTGTCTGAGATTGCGATAGGGGGTGAGGGGACAACTAAACCGCGAGGGAAATACACCTATTTTGTTGTCTATTCTGTTTAAATAAGATATAATTTGCATTATAAATCTCAAATCACTATTGAGTCAATAATCTCCTTTGATTATAATCTGAGATGACCTGTAAATAAGGTTCAAACTCACAATCTGTTTTAAATATTTTGTACAGTACCAAGTATAGTTTTTAAGTGAAAGACTTCAATTTATGTCTGATATTCCAGAATAGTTTTTAATTTTGATTTGGATGGTTTCATAGACCTCCTCTTTGGGCCTAGTAAATATTTCTGAAAGAATAGGACTCAGCTTTAAAGGAAGCACGCGATGCCTTATAATTTCCAATTAATGGTATGTGAAGCGCTTGGTGATTCCTTTAAGAGGAGTGCTGAAAGCAGGAATTTAATTTGTTTTTCAATGATCATGTATTGAATTGGTATTTGAACCAATTCTGCTCTCAGTACTGCTGCAGGAATGGATTGAGGGACCATTAGTATATAATGATAACATTTCTTCATTAATTTTTCGAGATTCTTGTACTGAAAGTCAAAGAATTGTTGGGCCCATATTTCTGCCCCATGTAATGCGCCAGCTCTAACTTTTGCATTAACAACCCTTAGGATGCTCAGGACAGAGGACTTGCCCAGTTTACAATGGAAGCTTTTAAAGGCAATAAAATCCTTATTTACTCTGGCCTCTACTAGACTCTTATGTTGTTTTCAAGTACAGTTGGTGGAGAACTGTACCCCTAAATAATCATAATATTTTGAGGTTTCACTTGGAAATTTCTCCTTATAAAGTTTCCTATACCTATTGGTAGTTTACTGAATATTATTGTTTTAATTTTTTCTTTGTTAATCTGGAGTTTTAATCTTTTACACATATTAACAAATTTGTTCATTTTCCTTTGAAGACCCAGTAGGGATACTGAAAGAAGAATGATATTGTCTGCATATGCCATGCATGAGACCTTCCTATTTGTTAAGGAAGGAAAGTGGAATTCTGACTCTTCTAAGTTACAGAGTATGGTGTTAATATAAAGATTGAAAAGAGAAGGTGCCAAAAGGCCCTATTTACCTTGATGCACTTAGTTAAATCCCCTTTTTTGTTATATCAGACCTCAATCCTATTTTCTTTATGGAGTCTTATAAGGATACTCAATAAGGAGGGCTCATTTCCAAGATGTAATAAAGTATTCCAAAGAATTGTTCTGTTTATGCTGTCAAAAGCTGAACTAAAATCCACAAAACAGCAAAATAACTTAGATTTTTAATTCTAATGCACTTCCAAATCAAATGCAATATAACAGAACAATGTTGAATTGTGGCTGTGCCAGATCTAAGCCCATTCTGATAATCAGATAATATTTCCTCATTCTCCAACCATTCTTGTAGTCTATTAAGTATGATTCTGGTAGAAAGTTTTTATGAAGAGTCAAGCAAACTGATTGGGTGGTGCATCCTTGGATCCTGATTATCCCCTTTTTTTTACAGAGGAAAAATGATGCTACCTTTCCAAGTTTCTGGAATATATCCCTCCTGTATAGTAAAGTTAAACAAAATTGTGAAAAATCTAAGCCAGACCTCTTCCATGTATTTATGAATTTCCAGGATAATCCTTTCTGGACCTGGAGCCTGCCCTCCCTTAATTAATTTGATGCCATTTTGCATTTCTCTGGGAGTGATCAATATTGGAATCAGAAAACAATTAAGTATATTATCATTAAATAATGAGGAAATTATTTAAATCTGAGTCATCACCTTCTAAGGAGTAAAGTTGTTGAAAATAATACTCCCAGACTGATGGCACAATATGTGCCTCCAAATCCTGAGAGTAGGAATTACAGCCTATGCTAATTAAATTCCAAATTTTTTTACATCTTTGTTGTAAACCAATAATCTCAGTTTATTCTACATTTTTTCATGACATTTCCTGCATTCTTTGTCTAATATTTTTTTATATTGCTTGCATGCTTTATTGAGTCTGTTTAAATTCTCCCTGGAACTGATAAGTCTGCAAGATTTAACCAGGCGATGGAGACTTTTTTTTAGCAATTTTACATACCAGATTAAACCAGGAAGCTTGAATTTTCCTTGAATGAACTGAGGATGACACCATTGGTTTTATCTGATGAGTAAGCATATCCCACAAACTAATAATCTGAACACCATCCTGTGGATTTTCACGCTCTTCTATAATTTTTTGAGCTGCCTGACTGTTAAAAAAAATGTGTCAATGTATAAGCGTGATAGGTGTTCCATCTGATTCTTTTATAATTTAGAATTTCTAAGGACTGGATGTTTTTCAGAAATAAAATGAACATTATAGGACATCCTCTGTACAGTTGTAACCAGTTTAAGTTTTAATGAGATTGGAGAGTGAGCTGAATCTAAGTTACCTAAAATAGACAAATCCTCCACCCAAGGAGCTGCTGCTAGATTGGTCCAAATACAATTAATGAATGATGAGCTTCTATTATTTGGAAAGGTAAATTTACCTATTTTATCCCCTTCTAACCTTCCATTGAGAAGACAAAAATTATCAATAGTTAAGAGTTTAAATAGGCTCAATTCTCTTTTATTACTTTTTTTTTTTGTCCTGGGACACTCTGTATCTCCTTATTTTGGGGTTAATATTAGAGAAACAGCTATACACCTCTGAGTAATCCTCAAGCGTTACTTCATTGATATTGAATCTGGCATTGGAATCTCCTAAGATAAGCACAGCCTCTGCTCCATAATTATCTTTTAAAGCTACCAGAAGTTTTGAAATTTAAGTCAGATCTCAGGAAATGTAGAGGAAAGTGGAGGAAAATATATACTTATTATGAATAATATAGATCCTTCCTTCTGAAGTTTCAATGCCAAGATGGAATCCAAAGCTGTGGATATCAAAGATCCTTTCAAATTTAAGGATGTTCTAACATAAATTGCTAGACCAGCTTTATGGCGTCCATATTTGCCATCTTTTTATGCCAGTATACAATACCCAGAATAATCTGGGATATAATTGAGATTATTGGGCCAAGTTTCTTGGAGACAAAATATGTCCCACTGAGACAAAAAACTGCTTATTTCAGTGTCTGCTAAGTTAAGACTAAAAAAAGAGGAGCTGATTAAAATATGAATTAACAATTGTTTCAAATTGATAAATGGAGGTACAGATTGTAAACAAGAATTTACAGTCAGTTCAAATATACAGATACAATACAAATTTACACTTGGTTCAAATTTAAAAATGCATGTGCATATTAATAATAACAATAATATAATCTTTATTTAGGTTAAGCGCCTTTCGCAGTATCAAGGCGCTGTACAAAAATGATAAAACTATAACAAAATCATCAATACAAACAATAAAAGGTCCATAGAGATCCATTCAGTCAGTTAAATTAGGGTAAGTCTGATGCCACAGAAAACCTTTAAGTGCCTGTTTAATGCCCCCCATGGTTGTGCACTCCCAAAGCTGACAGGGCAGACAGTTCCAGAGGGCTGGGGTCATGTACATGAATGCACAGGCCCCTGAAGATTTTAACAGTACCCTTGGAATCTCTAGCAACCCCTCATCAGCCGAATGGAGCTGTCACTTGGGGGAGTAAGGAACCAGAAGCTCTTTCAAGTAGTTAGGTCCAAGTCTGTGTAGGGCTTTATACATCAGTAATCTGACTTTGAAGGTGATCTGCTACCGAATAGACAGCCAGTGCAGATCACACAGCACCAGTGTAATATGGGAGAACCGAGAGGTCCCCATCAACAACCATAAGGAAGCATTTTGCACTAGCTGCAGGTGGCAGATATCAACCCCCAGTAGCCCTAGGTAAAAGGAGTTGCAATAATCAAAGTGCAAGGTCACAAAGGCATGAATCAGTGTGGGGAGGTCACCAGATAGAACAAGGTGCTTGATCCTGGTGATGTTTCTAAGATGGTAAAAGGATGACTTGATGACTGCCGGTACCTGAGATTGCAGTGTCAGCCCATCATCGAGCACCACCCCCAGTTCCTGCATCCATTCAGAGGTAAGGCTCTGGAAGCCCCTCAGAAAAAGTCCAGAAGGCTGACCAGCCTTCAACCCCTATATCCAGTGACGTGGGTCCACGACCATCACCTTGGTCATTCCCCCATTCAACTTCAGCCAGCTGGAATTCACCCAATCCTGGATTTCAGTAAGGCAGTTGTTAAATATCGAGAGAGCACTGTCCTGGCCAGGTGCGAAAGACAGGCAGAACTGGGTATCATCAGCATAGCAGTGAAACCTCAGCCCATACCATCTTATAATGTCTCTGAGGGGCAGTGTATACACACTACAAACAAGATGGGAGACAGTACTAAACCCTGAGGAACCCCACATGACAGAGAGAGAGAGGGTCAGAGGAATAAATCCCAGACACCACTTTCTGAGTTCTGCCAGTAAGGAAAGATTTAAACCACCTAATTACTGTACTAGTTAGGCCACAGATGAACCTCAGGCATTCAAGCAGCACCCCATGGTCCACGGTGTCAAAAGCTGAAGAAAGATCAAGGAGCACTGAGATGGAGCAGTTTCTCTGATCTTTAGCCATCAGAAGATCATTGAGCACCCAAACCTGCAGTCTTGGTACTATGCCTCTTTTGAAAACTGGATTGGAGAGGTTTGTAGATGTTATGGCTGGTCAAGTGGTTCTCCTGTTGTAGTGCCACTACTTACTCAATAACCTTCCCTATAAAGGGAAGATTTGAGATAGGTTTATAGTTGGACAGACAGTCTGGGTCCAAAGAAGCCTACTTCAGAAGGGGTGTCACCACTGCCTCCTTCTGGGAGCTAGGAAGCTCACCCAAATCAAGGGAGCTCCAGACTATATGTGCCAGGACCATGCCAATAATGTCACAACAACCTATTATCAGGGGAGTTGGGCCTGGGTCCAAACAACAGCATGTCGGGTGCATACTCTGGAAAATCCACATTAGACCCACAAACTCCAGCCGGTCAAAGGTTCTCCAGGAAATATGAGGGACAGTGACCAGGCACCGATCAATGGCATCCCCCATTGAGCGAGTCAAAAGGATCTCTGCCCTGATATTGACCACCTTATTTTCAAAGAACCGAGTGAGCTCATCGCACTCTATTTGTGAAAAGGCTCTTTGACACTGTGCACAGGCTGGGTTGCACAGCCTGTCTATAGTTCAAAAGAGCTGAGCCAGTCAGTTCTGAGCAGCAGCAATCGCCCTGGACAGGAATTATGCCTTCTTACGGGAGATCGCTGATTGGTAGACTTGATAATGTTCTACCAACCTAAGATGGTCGGCTTCCAGGGCAGATTTCCTCCAGCACCACTCTAACCTTCGTCTGAGTCTCTGCAGCTACAGTTACTCCCTGGCAAATGAAAGTTAAAACTAAGACAAGTCAACCTCAAAAACAGAATCAATACTAGTTACTTACACAGGTCCAAAAAGTAATAATTCAGTTCAGTGTAGTTTAGAAAATAACCTCCTTGATTTAAGGAATCTCTGGCTGATTTATTTCTCTCTCTCTCTCTCTCCCTCTCTCTGTCTCAGCAGAAACATATCATCACTGATATGTTACAGCCACATGGATCCATATATTCTTACCCCCTCCACCACTAACTGCACCTACAGTATTTCCTTCTCTCCCTGACTCTAATGAACTTCTCTTCTATGTACCCTATGCAGCACGGATTCACAGCAGGAAGGTCATGTCAAACAAATCTAATTGATTTATTTGACTGGGTGACCAAAGTAGTAGACCAGGGAGGGGCTGAGAACATGGCCTACCTAGACTTTAGCAAGGCATTTGTCACAGTCCTGCACAAAAGATTAATAAACAAATTAGCCAGCCTGGGAGTGGGTCCCAGCATGGTAGCCTCGGTAAAACATTGGCTGGACAACAGGACACAGCGGGTAATAGTAAATGGAGTCCACAGTGAAGAATACTAGTGGGGTACTGCAGAGTTCAGAACTGGGGCTGGTCCTTTTTAATGTCTTTATAAGTGACATTACTGAGGGACTGGAAGGGAAGGTATGTCTCTTTGCAGATGACACAAAGATCTGCAACAGGGTTGATACACAAGGTAGGGTGGAAAGGATGAAAAAGGACTTGGCAAGGTTGGAGGAATGGTCAAATGTATGGCAGTTTAGATTCAATGCAAAGAAGTGCAAAGTAATGCACCTGGGAAACAAAAACCCAGGGCAAGAGTACACAATGGGGGTGAGATACTGACAACAACGAAAATGGAAAGGGACCTGGGGGTAGTCATATCAGAAGACCTAAAGGTGGGCCAGCAATGTGAGAAGGCAGTAAGGAAGGCTGGGGGAATACTGGGATGCATAGGGAGAGGCATCACTAGTAGAAAATAGAAAGTTGTTGGCCCTCAGTACAGGCAGTTGGTAAGACCACATCTGGAGTACTGTGTACAGTTCTGGAGACCCAGTCTCCGCAAAGACATAGACAGGGTGGAGGTTGTCTGGATGAGGGCAAACAAAATGGTACAGGGTCTGCACCAGAAGACATATGAAGAAAGACTAAAGGAGCTTAAGATGTATAGCCTCGAGTAAAGGAGGGAGAGTGGGAGAGTGGGGACATGATAGAAACTTTCAAATACCTCAAGGGAATCAACAAAGTCCAAGAGGCAGCATCTTTCAAAAAAAAGATGTGCAAGAACAAGGGGGTACAATTTGAAGATAGAAGGAGAACGGCTCAGACATAATGTGAGGAAGTATTTCTTCACAGAGAGGGTTGTAGATGCATGGAACAGCCTTCCTGAGGAGGTCATAGAGTCAAAAACAGTGGGGGAATTCAAGAACGCATGGGACAGACACAAGGTAATTGTAGTGGGGGGGGTAGGAGGAAGTAGGCTGTTTTTATTTAGTTTTTGTTGACTTGGTAAGTGCACTAGACAAATCCTGCCTATTTTCAGGCATGAAACCCGGGGGAAGGGGATACAGATGAATGCCAACTGACCTTGAACCAGATTAAGCTGTTGGTGGTATTTGTAGTGAATGAGGGAAATTTGGCCAGGACACCAGGGAAATTCCTCCTACTCTTTTCGATAAGTTCTATGGGATCTTTAACATCCGCCTGAACTACCACCAATCCAGGCAGATGGGACCTCTGTTTAACATCTCATCCCCTCTCATGCTGCACTACAGTGTCAGTACTGGGATACTAACCCAACTGCCAGATGTGGGAACTGAACCCACAGCCCTCTGATCTCCAGGCCTCAGAGGCGAGTGTGCTACCTACTGAGCCACTGACACTGTTAAATGTTGGTTAACTAGGATCTGCAGCTTATCCATTAGGTAGGGAAATGGGCAGACTAGGTGGGCCAAGCTGTTCTTATCTGCTGTCAAATTCTATGTTTCTGTGTTTCTATTAGGCAGGAACTATCTTGGACCTTGTGCTCACAAACCTGGATACCTTGGCTGATGTTAAAGTCAAGATCCCTCTGGGAACCAGTGATCATAACACAGTGTGCTTTTCCTTGCACCTTGTGGCATGATCCACAAAAAACAGAACTTAGATCTTAGACTTCAGAAGGGCAGATTTAGATAAAATGACTAGATAACTCAGGGATTGTACTCACCTCACTCATTTTGTATGTATTCATTATATTGGTAATTAATTCAGATTTGTAACAAATTCTTCAGACCTTTTCATGATTTCCTTCAAGTCTCATAATGTGATATGTATTAGAAGTTTGATATGCTACTGAGACACATACCATAGTCTATAAATATTCACTAATAATACCAAAAAAAGCTTAATCTAGTTCTGTAAGTCAGTTTAACATCAGTATCCAGTGAAGATAGTGATTGAGGAATGGAAAAGTGACATAACGGCTACTGAACCACAGCGCCAACACTGTTTTAATGATCTTTGTTCCCCCATCCTCGAGTTTTGCCCCCACTGGGGTAGGAATATATAGTAAAGGGGGTGTTGGGGTAAAGTTCCCTACAAGGGGTGTGCGGGGGATGAAGCCCCCAACAGAAAACAACAATTGTCAGGAGTGGTCATGATTTGGGTTCAGTGCTGTTTTAATGCATCACCATTCCTCAATCACTATTTTGACATGGAACCATTTACATCTGTACAAATATTTCCTTTTCCTTGCCCCCGTGTCGTACCTGGAAATGAGTCATGGCTCAGTGTGCCTCTCCTGGTCACAAACGTTCAAATAAAATAAATAAAAAAATAATGACTGCTACAAATAATTGTATATATTTTTTATTTTCCAATAATCTTTCTTGTTTCTTTTCTCATGTCATCCTCTTAATTACATAACGCATTATACACTTTATAAGGACATGATATTATTGCATATTGTAATGTCTATGCATGTCTGTTTTGTTTTGATTAAAATGATATGCCAATACAACTGTTATAAATAAGGCAGATGGGAGTCAACCGAACACATGCTTCTGCAACCTCTGCTCTACCTCCCAGTATCTTCTGGCAAAACTACAGACATTAGGACTCTGCATCATTATTTTAATTATTCTTTGGTAACAGGGTAAGACCCACTAGGCATAAGTGCCTGCTTTCAGCGGTGACATGTGGGCACTGGGGAGGATGAGACTTGCTCAGAGTCACACAGTTTGTAAGTGGAAGTTGTGGGACTCAAACCCAGGTCTAATGGATGTATCAAGTTCATTCATAGACTCTTACTCAAGACACCTAGACTATATCATTGGGGGCTAAAAAAGTAAATGAATTAGCTGGCCTGGTGGCGCTGAGTGTTGAGGTGCTGGATGCCACATCTCGCGCCATGTCAGCGACCCATGCTCAGGAATGGGCACAGGCCGCTGGGGGGTCGGCAGGGGTGGAGAAGGACTGAGCATCCGGAGGACTCCCTTCTCTGGGAGGGGGGGGTCTCTCAGTGTCAGTGCCCATTCGTCCCCTGGTGGAGGCTGGGGGACAGGGTGCCATGCTGCAGCAGGGAGACGCTAGGGACAGATGCTTGGAGGAAAGTGTACATGGAAGCATGCATGCTTTCATCTCCATCAGCATCATTGTACATCCCTTGGCTCCAGGGGGAAAAAGAGAAAAATGCCAGCCCACGCGTATGAGCCGGCTCCAGTGCCTGATCCCTCTGGCCATGGCAGTTCTGCTATGGCAGTCCCACTCGGGGGCAACATCCCCGAGTATGAGAGAACATGTTGCCAGAGCCTGGCGAGCCTGCTTGCGGTGCTTGGGGAGCCCCAGCAACAAAAATAGAAATTAAAAAAAAAAAATTAATTAGCTGCTTAACAGCCATTATCACTGCAGCAGCAGGGAGAAAGGACAGCTGTAATAAAAGGCCTAGTGAGGACTTAATTGTTAGGAGATTAACCTCATTAAGAAAAGCTCCTACAAGGGTTATGTGCAATGGAAAAAAAAAACTGTAATGGCTAATTCTTGAGAGATCTAGATCAAAATATAATGCAGCTGTTTACAGGTCTAACAGAGGCAGATTATGTATAAATCATTAGGACTACTTTAGTTAGGAAACCTGTTCAAAGAATAGACCTTTATGGGTTCATTTGTTAGGATACCAGATGAAAAGATTTACACCGTTTAGCATCTATGTTTGAAATCTCTAGGGCCAAATTTCAAAGGGTCATTACTGCAAGGGACTATGTAACATGTTGTTTTCCACCAGTGTGGAAACAACTCGCTGCACTGGTGGACATTCCTATTTTCAGCCCATGGTACATGCAGGCACAACTGCAGAGAAAGTTATGCCTAGTACTATCCAGCATAGCACTTTGATGCAGCTGCACATGGAAAATGGATGCAAGCTGCCATAAATCGTGGAGCCGGTTGAAAACAGTTAGTGTGTACAAAAATACTGCACATGCAGTAACTTACATAGATACATACAACAAATAGCAGTGTCAGTGGCTCAGCAGGTAGCACACTCGCCTCTGAGGCCAGGAGATCAGAAGGTTGTGGGTTCATCCCCACACCAGGCACTAGGGTTAATATCCTAATACTGACATTGTAGTGCAGCATGAGGGGGGTGCTGCACTCTTGAGGTGCCGTCTTTCAGATGAGACGTTAAACCGAGGTCCCATCTGCCTATTCTGGTGGTAGTTCAGGTGGATGTTAAAGATCCCATGGCACTTCTCGAAAAAGAGTAGGGGAATTTCCCCAGTGCCCTGGCCAAATTTCCCCCCATTCACTAAAATACCACCAACAGCTTAATCTGATTCAAGGTGAGTTGGCATTCATCTGTATCTCCTCCCATGGGTCATGCCTGAAAATAGGCAAAGTCTGTCTAGTGCACTTACCCGGTCAACAAAAAATGAAAAAAAAAAAACACTTCATGAGCCCTTTCAGGGTCTACTCTTTGGACAGGGAGATTGATAATAAAAAGCCTGTTTTGAGCCTATTATTCTGATGAACCAGAATGAAAATAAACACTTCTCCTGGCAGCTTTTTGGGAAAACCAAATCAGACATTTAACATAGAGGATAATGGCTGGGGTTCAGGTGATAACCACGCTGTAATCACCTCAAGTGTTTGCTAGGGCAACATGGTAAACCTCAAGAACGCAGCCCTAGCAACCATGAGAGGTAATTACATGCGTGGTTGTCACCTGAAACATCAGCCGCTGTCTTTTTTACTGTATGGTGGGAAATGCATACAAATTGATCAACCACAACATTTTGTGAAGGAAAGTGTCAATGTCTTCACCCTGTTCAATGGCTGAGATTTAAAAGACGAGACCAAAATTATTCGGTTGGTCACTGGTGGTCACGAGGTTAGGACATGCAAGGAATTATGGGATACAATGCTGCATCCTGTTCTGGGCCCAAACATATGAAGAGACATGGTGATTTTCAAGGCCTGCTGATCAAAATTCGAGCAAAGTAATCTATAAAGAGCAGAAAAAAAAGATAATGTATCTGCGGTCAGAAAGTCACTCGAGTCTATATTTGTTGCTGACATTACGATTGCTAGTCTCGGTAAACTTAAACTGATGCAAATGGAATGTTATTTTTAATTGTTTACCAAGACAAGTGGTCACATTCCAGGGATGGGAATGTTGCCACGTTCATACATTCCTTTTTGTTATGCCACTGTTGTAACGTTCTGAAGATTGGTTAATAGCATTCAAACATCAGGACAGTGGCTTAACAAACCTGTGTAAATGCTGATTATGGTGGGTAATAAGCACTAGCCACACATTATAAACCTTTTAAGGTCAGGTTTGGGGACAACCAGAACTAAGCTGAGTGTTTGTTAAGACAACAGTCCTTGCTTGTTTTAAGATAACAGCCCTCTCATAGCTAGTTCTAATGAAAAAAGACAGCCTGTCAGTTACAGAAGTTGTTACTTCAGTTACCAGACAGCAGTGTGACTAGTACCGTACTGTGCTGCTTATGGCAGCTAGCTGTCTAGTGGGCTAGTTACTTTTAGAACACTTGTGTATTTTTTTTTTCGTCATCATCGGACATGCATACAAACAGAAAGAACATTACTGTACATAGTAGGGTGCCACTAAGCTTGCCAGTTACTTTGCCTCACCAGTTACCATTTACTGTGTCATGCTGTACCTTGCCAGTTAGCTATCCTGATGGTTTGCTGCTACAATCCTGATGTCCTAGCCATCTCTGAAACCTGGTTAAAAGCCCACATCCTTGATCATGAGATACAACCACTGGGCTATAGCACCTACCACAAGGACAGGGAATCCAAAAAAGGGGGTGGGGTGCTAATCTATACAAGGACTGACCTCACCGTGTCACCTCTAACCCTGCAGGGAAGTCTCCCTGCTGAGGGTGAAGGTATATTGATCCGCATAACCCTAGGACACACCAAGCAACTAACAATAGGTTGTGTCTACCACCCACCAAAGTCTGCCCTCCAATCACTCAAAGCCATCACTAATGCACTGGCCCAAGCGGTAGCTACGGAGCTACTCATTTTGGGCGACTTCGACCTCAACTGGGCCCAGAACCCTGGCCATGCCTCGATGTCTCTGACCCATGAAGCAGGTCTGACGCAGGTCATCTCTGAACTGACCAGACTGAATTACAAAACTGGGAATCACACCACCCTGGAATGGGCTCTGGTGTCAAACCCTACAAACATCCAGAGTGCGGGCACAATGGCAGACTCCTTGAGTGACCATTCCCCGATTTTCTGTATATGGAAGAACAGAGCACCCAAGGTCCAGCCAAGAATCCTTACTGCCTGAGACTACACCAAATTCTCAGAAGTACAATTCAATCACTACCTAAGTAGCCGGGACTGGAGCCCCATAACACTCCTCCCAACTCTGGCTGAGGCCTTGGAATACTTTCAGGACTTGCTAAGTACAGCTGCCAACCTCTTCGCTCATATGAAGAGACTGAGGGTGAAAGGCAGCTGTTACAAGTGGATCTCTCCATCCCTCAAAGCTCTAATAACTACTCGGGACAAAGCCTGGAAGAAGTTCAGGGTCTCCACCCTCCCGGTAGATCTTGTGGAATACAAAGCCCTAAGAAACAAAGCCAAGAGAGCCATTAAACTTGCTAAAAGAGAGTACATCACACACCTCCAGAAAACTAGCTTAGGCAACCCTAAGCAATTCTGGAATCATGTCAATGACCTGATCAAGGGCAGCAAAAAGACTGAATCCAGCCCCATGGAGATCAACGGTCAGCTCGCTATTGACTCTTCTCTAATATTGGCTTCCCTTAACAACCACTTCACAGATCTGGAGGCCTACAAGACTGGCCAATCTTCCCTGACTTTGGCCCCAAGCTCAGCTGAAGCAACAAACTTTGAACGACCCTCTTTCCACCTGAGACTGGCAAAGCGCACTGAGGTCCTAACCCTCCTAAAGAGGCTGAAACCTAAAGGATCAGAGGAACCAGATGGGATCAACCCTCGGCTACTCAAGGCTGGAGCCACTTCCTTATCCAGGCCCTTAACCATGCTCCTTAACAGATCACTGAGGGAAGGAGCAGTCCCTGACCAGTGGAAACATGCCAATGTAGCCCCTATCCACAAAGGTGGACTCAGGGAAAAACTAACCAACTATAGG
The DNA here is from genome assembly GCA_016271365.2 of Neoceratodus forsteri. Taxonomy (NCBI): domain Eukaryota; kingdom Metazoa; phylum Chordata; order Ceratodontiformes; family Ceratodontidae; genus Neoceratodus; species Neoceratodus forsteri. The sequence goes on along the minus strand of CM028136.1, from coordinate 116,411,156 downwards.
CTGATCTCCATTCTCTGAACACTTGCCAAGTTGCAAGAAAGGCTAATCTACAACCAACTCCAGGACTACTTGGAAGCTCATGAGCTCCTTGCTCCCTCTCAACATGGATTCAGACCAACCACGGTACTGACACTGCCCTCATTAACTTCTCGGACGAAGTGCTCAGGGCAATGGACAAAGGGATACCCATAGGTACAGTCTTTATAGACCTGTCCAAGGTGTTTGGCCTTGTCAAACACAATCTTCTGCTACAGAAGCTGCACAATGCGGGCCTAGACCCCCATGCCCTCAAGTGGTTTGGGAGTTATTTATCAGGCCGGGCACAGAGGGTCACATGGAAGCGGGCCATGTCAGAGCCACTACCTCTAAAACAGGGAATACCTCAGGGTTCAATACTAGGCCCCCTCCTATTCTCCCTATTTACCAATGAATCAAGTACCTACTGTGGGGAGAGCTCGATTGTACAGTATGCTGATGACACTGTCATCTACCGACCCTTGGGTAATGTGGCTGCTTTTGGTCCACTCCTCCAAAAGGACCTCACATCCCTAGAGACAAGGCTGTGTGAGAACAGAATGGTACTTAATGCAGACAAAACCAAGGCAATGCTATTCGGGCCAAGATCACTGGCACTTGACAGGTCCTCATCCCTCCGACTAACCACACTCTCTGGCAAAAGCATTAATGTAGTTCCCTCCCTAAAATACTTAGGCCTAACTCTGGATCAGTCTATCACCTACAAGGACCACGTCGACCAGGTCACCAGGATCCTACATCGCAAACTCGGTACCTTGTACCGACTCAGGGACCAGCTCATCCCTGAAGCCAGGCTCTCCATTGCGACAAGTGTCCTGCTCCCTACCCTGACCTATGTGGCCCCGATTATACAGGGCATGGCAAAGCAAGAGGTATCCAGGATGCAAATCCTATACAAAAAAATAGCTTGGTTCGCCACCCAAGACCACCCGCAATGTCACCACTGTGACACTGTGGCCCAGCTCCGGTGGCCCACATTGGCCAATCACCTCCAATACCCATTGCTTGTCCAGACCTACAAGCTACTCAAACCCCTTGCTCCACCAAGCATAGCCGGAACCATAACCATTAAACACAACCCTAGGAATATAAGGACATCAGAACGAACACAACTAGAAGTCCCCAGAGTAAGGACCAATGCTAGTGGCAGATCCTTTTCTTGCCAAGCCCCCAGCCTATGGAACAAGCCCCCCCGGTCCAGGACGCCTCCTCACTCACGAACTTCTGCACCAGGCTCAAGTCCCATATACTGGCCACAAGCGCATGCCACTGCCATGGCTGTTAAGGTATCCCCTTTTTCTGCATCAAACCTTCCCAAAGGTGAGCCGACCATGTAGCTCCCTCTAGTATCTGGACACCTAAGGACTAATGCTACCTCATGTATATCACTATGCCAAGTAGTACCAAGGCAAAACTGTGTCATGATGATAACCATGTCTGTAACCACTGTCTGTAACCACCTTATGCTTGAACAACCTATGTAATCAAAAGTTTTTCTCCACTGTATTTTATCTTGTATTGTTATCCCGGGTCGCCCCTGAAAAAGGGACCTTCGGAGCTCAGTGGGCCTACCCCGTCACCAAAATTTAATAAATAAATAAAATAAATAAATTTCAGTATTTGAGTGTTTTTTTTTTCCTTTGTTGTATGGTGTTGTTACAGCAGTATTATATATTAATAGTAACTTAATATACTTTATATGGGCTACACAATGGCTTGACTCAGAAGTTGTTATTTATTATCACAAGTGAGGGGGGAGGGGATTAACTCATAGGTGTCAGAACCAGAAGTGAGTTCAGTAAGTCCTGCTCCCTCAGAAATGAATGTTATGTCAGTGTCTCAGTGTGGCATCTGTGGCTCAGTAGGTACCACTCTTGCTTCTGGAGCTGGAGGATATGAAGATTGCAACTTCTAGCTCCACACTAAGTAATTGGGTCAATACCCATAACTGGTACTGTTTAAAGTAGTGCTTCCGTGTTTAGGTGCTGTCTTTCAAATGAGATTTTTTTTTTTAATTCAAACTTTATTATTACATTTCCCAATATAAAGGGCAGTTACAGTGAAGAAAGATGTGACACAACCACATATGAGGATAAAATTGCCCAACCCACCCCACCCGCCCATCCCCTTACAGCAGCAACTACTCCATATAACCCCTAAGTGCAATGCTCATTCCCAGAGGGCCTGTGAGAAGGATTGAGATATGACATAATCACGAATGAGATAATGAGATTAGGGAGTGGAGGGGATCCCATATTTTGTTATAAACTGCAAGTCTGTTATGAAGGCTTGCAATTGCCTTTTCTGTTCGAAGATTAGCAAGAATTTCGTGCAACCACTCTTGGAAAGATGGGGTGGATTTGTCTTTCCAATGATGTAAGATGAGTTTCTTAACAGATAGAGCAATCATGGAAATATGAAATGTCCTAACTTTGACCCTGACAGAGAACATATCCCCTAAAAGACATATATCATGAATGAAATACTCTTGAAGGCCCAGTAGGAGATCCAGAGACATCCTGATTGAATTCCATAAGAGGGAAACTTTGGGACAGGACAAAAACATATGAAGGAGTGTTCCTTCTTCCTACATACACTTAATACAGGTACTAGAATTCGGAAAACCCCATTTCTTTAATTTAACAGGAGTAAAATACATATTGTGTAATATATGGCATTGCATGAGGCGCAGTCTGTCTTGGGAAACATATTTATAGCAAGATCTCCATAGAGATTGCCAATCCAACTAGTATTGAGGAAGAAGCAAGTTCCAGAATCTAGATGGTCCAAAAGAGTCCCCGTATTTTCTTATGAAACAACACTCTATATAATTTAGATACAGTGCCTGAAGATCCAGTAAGTGAGGAGATCTCAGGTATCAGGGCTGAAACCGTCTGGGAAGGGGGAGTATTCCCCAAGGCTATTGTGAGTAGGTGTCTTAACTGCATAACTTTAAAATGAGAGGAAACTGGGATGAGAAATTTTTTAGTAATATCACCTGGGGACAACCAGTGTCCCTCCTCATCCATCAAGGAGTACAGTTTTCCATCACCCAATTGGGGCAACCATTTACTGGAAATCTGCTTCTTATTAATAGTGAAGGATGGGGAGTTCCAAATAGACTGAGCTAAGTCAGTCTGGGGGGAATAGTGTAGAAATGAACATAACTGTGCGAATACTCTTAATGAGATACCTACTGTGGGACAATCAGCTATACGTACCTGTGATATTTTAAGGTAAAATAGGGTTGCGGGTCCAGGTTTTTAGCTTTAATTGCATCTAATTCGATCCTAAGCCATACCGGTTGTTCCTTTTCAGGGCCCGGGAATACCCATCTCAAGCATTTTACTAAGTGACTGGCCCAGTAGTATATAGCCATATGGGGAATCCGCAGCCCCCCCCTCAAATTTTGGAGCAGCTAGTTTGTAATAAGCCAAACGGGGATATTTGTCAGCCCAGATAAATCTAGTGAATATACCACATAATTTTTTAAACCAGTGTAGAGGGATAAAAGTATTGAGAAGGGATAAGGGGTAAAAAATTTTAGGAAAAACATTCATCTTGATTATATTAATCCTGCCCCATAGTGATATGGGAAGTTTAGACCATCTGTCAAGGTCATGAATAATAAGCTGCAAGAGGGAGTCGAGGTTATCCTTAAACCATGTTAAGGGGTTACGGGATAGCTTAATGCCCAAATACCTAAATGCTCTGGGAGTCCAACATAAACCTAAGGGACTAATATCGTTCTTGAATAACTTGTGGTTTAATGGAAAAAATAAGGATTTACTGGCATTCAGCTTGTAATTTGATAGCTCACTAAATCTAGCTATTTCATTCAGTATGGCCGGTACAGATGATACTGGGTGGGATAGGTGTATCAACAAATCATCTGCATACGCAGTGACTTTAATTTCGTGGCGCACAACCCAAATGCCTTGTATAGAGATATTTTTGAGAATATTTTGAATGAGGGGTTCCAAATATAAATTGAATAACAAAGGCAATAGGGGGCAGTCCTGCCTAGTCCCTGAATGGAGTGGGAAAGAATTAGATAAAGCCCCATTTGCCAAAATTCTTGCTGTAGGGGTTTTATATAGTGCAGCAACCCAAGATATAAATACCAGAGGGAATCTGGAGGCACTCAAAACCTTGAACAAAAAGCTCCAGTTTACCTGATCAAACACCTTCTTGGCATCCAGAGAGACCAGGCCTACGGGGAACTCGGCGTCTCTGGTAGCCGAGAAGACATGAGATAATGCACGCAAGTGGTCAGCTGATGAGCGCCCTTTCATAAATCCTACCTGGTTCGCGCCTATTAACTCAGGGAGTACAACAGTTAGCCTATTAGCTAAAGTCTTTGAAAGAATTTTGATGTCTTGATTTAGGAGAGATATAGGTCTATAACTTTGGACAAGCTCTGGATCTTTGTCTGGTTTGGGGAGAAGTACAATCAAGGCTTCAAAGAGGTGAGAATCGACCTCTGCCCCAGAAAGAATGTGTTGGAATAATAGATTAAGTGCTGGTAGTAAGAGATCTCGAAACGTCTTATAGAAAAGGGAAGAGAATCCATCAGGACTGGGAGCTTTATCTGAAGGTAATCCATTAATAACCTCAGCAATTTCCTCCTGTGATATAAAAGAAACTACAGAGTCTTTGTGATGTGCTGAGAGGGAGGGCAAATGGGAGTCCATCAGATACTTCTCCACACTCTTAGGACTAGAGGGGTGCTCACATGTCACTGTACAGCGTTTTATAGTATAAAGCAAATTCTTGAACTATTTCGGTAGGAGATATTTTCAGAGACCCATCAGCTGACACCCTAGTTGGAGGGATGAATCTCGCAGATTCTTGTTGCTTGATATGGAGTGCTAATAGGGGCTCCACCTTATCTCCCTGATCAGTGTAACTAGCTCTGGTGCGTATAATAGCTAATTCTGCCTTTTCCCGGAGCAACTCTAAATATCTATCTCTCAGCAATAGGAGCTTCCTCCTGTCTTCTTCTGGAGTATTAGACGAAATATTAATTTCGAGTACCCGAATTTGGGATAATAATGATAATAGTTCCTTCTCCCTAGCCCTTTTCCTAGTCACCGCCATACTAATAAGAATCCCTCTCATGTAGGCCTTAAAGGCCCGCCATATGATATCCGGTTTTGCACTGTCTAAAGTGTTGGACAAGAAAAAAGCCTCGATTTGCTCCCTTATGAGCTTACAATATTTAGAATCTTTAAGCAGTTGGTCATTAAGTTTCCATCTTGTTTCCCTCTTTGAAAAATCCTGGAATGCCAGTATACATAGCACCAATGAATAGTCGGAGACAGGACAAGGTTAGATCAATGAAGTCCTAACCCCAGGCAAGAGAGCCTGAGAAATAAAAATGTAATCAATGCGGGACTGTGAGCAATGACCTGTAGGTAAACTCCTTGGAGTCCGGATATAAGAAGCGCCAGACATCACAGAGCCTGCATTGATCCAATAGGTCTCTAAGAACCCTCTGGCCTGGAGAACCCCCCAATCCACTAACTGACCTGTCGAGATTTGAATCTACGACTTGATTAATGTCACCTCCAAAATAATCCTTATAGGAAGCAAAGGCAGGATTGTGTTTATAAGACTTGTAAAGTACCCAGGATCAGCCACATTAGGACCATATATACTGCCAAGTAGCAGTGGGACTGACCAGAGAGTACCTTTAACTAAAACAAACCTACCCTCGGGATCCTTGATAACTTGTGTTGAAACAAAGGGAATGCCCCTGTTAATAATAAGCATGACCCCGCAACTATTGGTGGAGCCTTGAGCCTCATACACCATCCCCACCTGTTGTCTCCTCAACTGTGAAGCTTCCACATCTAATAACTGTGATTCCTGTAGAAAAGTTATCTGTGAGTGTAATAGGCTTAAATGTTTAAGAACCTGATATTGTTTAGACTTTTTCCTGATCCCCTTAACATTCTGTGTTGCAAAAGTCACCTCCTTGGCCACCTGATAATAACTACTAGGTTTAATGGATTTGGCCCTGCACTCAGGGTATATAATACATGTGATCTGACCCTACCAGTTGCTGCTGTAAGGCCCTCCCACCACCCTAACCCACTCCATCAATAGGCCAGTTTTAACCCCCCCTGTACACCCCCACCCTCCAACAAGAACCCATACCTCCCGCCTCCCAACCCCCAATCTGTCACAAGCAATGTTTAGCACAGCACTGGGTCATTTCCTCCCTCTCCAGCCCCCCGAAAATATCCTCTGCTGATGAGCACCCACATATCTCTAGGTACAAATGTAAATTACGAACACCTTTGGCAGGCCCTTAATACCTAAAGAGCGGTCTCGGGCTTCCAGACCCTATGGACACATGGTAGTGAATCCAATAGGACTAGGAAAAATGAAGCAAGCTATCAGAGACGCGAATATGACAGGTAGCCACATAACACCAAAGTGAGAATTAGAAATTGCCGGTCTCCAACAGAGAACTGCACCAAGACCAGAACCAGAGGGAAAACTAATACTGAGGGATAGCCCCAATTGCGAGCTGAGAGCAAGAAATGAGAAACGAGATGACAACTGAAATGAGACCCTGAAAAGAGAAGACTACGAAATATGACTACCCAGGGGTTACCAACCCCTAGTTCCAAATTACCCCCCCTGCAAAAGCTGGAGTGGCACAAAAACTGAGAGAGATCCTTCTCGAATTCAAGACCACCCAGGCATATATTAACTAGGCAAGCCACGCCCTCTTGTGGTTGTCTACCAGTCTTGATAGATATGCTAAAAAGGCAATGAAAGCCCGAAACTGCTCTGAAACCTGACAAACTAATATATAAGGACTAGTCAAAAAGTCATCAACCCAAAGCTTTCCCCCTATATGCAACTCCCAAAAACTGTATGTGTAATAAACTCCAAATTGCACTCTTGAATGAGCCATCCCCAGAACCCTAAAGGGTTTCTCCCTGAAACAAAATTAACACCAGGAAACCAGGGCATGAAAATGGTAACAGTTAGGCCGTATACGGGTAGCCCAGTTCCAGTTGAGAAAACAAACAAGTCTGATCTCAGTCATTGGAAGATGCCTTCTCCACAAGCAAAACAAATAACAGCTCCAACAGCTGCTCTCAATGAATCCCGATACTCCAGAGGCACTCTCAGGTCATCCGGAACAAATCTGGCAGCATTGATTTAAGGCTTGACAACGCAGCTTCAGGATCTTCAAAATTAAGCCAGGAACCGTTTACTGAGACTTGTAACCTGGCTGGGTACCCCATCCTGAATTTTAAACCTGCCGCAATAATCTTAGATACAATAGGGTGAAACGCTTTTCGCTTCAGACGGACCGAACCGGGGAGGTCTTGTGCAATTCTCAACTTTGCCTTCTCCCAACGGACTTCTTGTAAGGCCTTGACTTTCTGCAGAAAATGCTGCTTTTCCAAATAATTCAGAAAGTGGCAGATAATGGGACAGGGGGAGCATCAGGTGGGGGCTTTGGTCGCAGGGATCGATGAGCACGCTCTATAATGTACACTGGACCGAAGGGAGAGGGATCAGCAACCCGGTCTACCAGCTTCTGTACAAAAACTACAGCATGCTGGCCATCTTCCCCTTCTGGGAGCCCGAGTATTACAACATTATTTCTGCGGCTACAGCCCTCCAAATCTTTGAGTTTAGCTTCTAAGCGAGATAGTTTCTGTCCCATTAACAGCAATTCAGGATCTAGGCTTTCCAGTTTCATCTCCATCAAGACTATTCGAGCAGTATTGTCAGAGACCGTGAGAGAAACTTCATCCAATTTTCTGGAGAGAGATTTCAAATCAGTCGCCATATCTTTCATCTCTTCTTGAAATGGTTTAAATTCTTCCAAGAACCTATTGAGCGTTAAAGGTTCTTGTTCCCCAGCTTGACATGAAGGATCCAGCTTGTCTGGGCCACTCGAGGCTCGGGATTTCTTTGAGGCCTTTTCAGGAGTGGCTGGGGGGTAAGTTTCTGTGGGGCTTTCTTCATATATGCCTTCATCTACCACACTGACGCCCAAAACTGGAGCACAGGATGCTTAAACAATGGAAGAATTCGTAGGCAGAGGAGTTAGATAGGTTTTAACGATTAAAAAAGACGAATTTATATTCGGGAGGCAGGAGCTTAGCGGAGGAGCTTCTACTCAGCACTCTGCATCACGTGATCTCTCAAATGAGATGTTTAACCAAGGCCTATTCTGTCCATCTCTGGTCACTGTTAAAATGGAAGGTAAAGATCCCATGGCACTTATCGAAGAAGCATAGACAAAAGGCAATTTTTATTAAAATAAACCAAAAGCATTATACAAATCAAATCACAATCATAACAAAATCAGAAAGTATACAACCACTATCTTGAAGACAACACAACTCAAAACATACAAAAAATAAATAAAATGACAAATCAGTCGAACAGAATGATAATCCTAGTGTTGTTTCATGCCCACCAGATAGAGTGTAACCAACACAAAGTTTTGCCATAACTGGGGGTAATCAGGCAAGAGACAGAGATATGCATTCTTCCAAATAAAAAGTCTGGTTCGAATGCAACATGATCCAGACTAAATCTACCAATGGCATAAATGTTTGCTGCAGAATAAATTGGCAATGAATTTGCCAGGAATAGAATTTCAAAATGGTAAGTAAGACAGAGTGTTCTTGCTGTACTTTGCCATCCAGGTGAGAGAAAAGCCTAAACCAGAAATTCTTATGCAAGTGATACACAGCACGGCTCTCACCACAGATTGGCAATAAAATCACAAATGTCTTTAGTATGGGGCATTCTAGCAAAAGGTGCACTACAGTTTCATTTTTCTGCAGTAAAATATCCTTCAGACAGTACTGTTCCGCCAGACTCTTATGGGGAATCAGTAGTATGGTGTTTCTCAGGGTTCGAGTGATTGTACACTGCAACATTTGCATTGCCTTAACATTGGCACCCTATCGCCAAGCAATGGTGGGTCAGTATTTTTTCTGTGCCTGGAAAGACAGTGCTGAAGTTAAGGAAATGTCAAAAATGCATTACACAATACTTAAAAGATAGAAAGACACCAGACCAGAGATTCACAAAGGCTCAGGGGGACTTTTAACCCTAACATCTCGTGTCTTTATTTTATGATATGAATGTTCAGCCCTAACTGACACTTTTTTCATCCAGCTTTTTGCCCCCGTACCATTAACCTGCTCCATTAACCAGCAAGTCTGCCCCAGACCATCAAAATGTTCCTCCATTCTGGTACTGAACCAGCTCTTACAGCCCTATATATCAATCCATTAATTTCTGTGACCAGTGGGGATATCCATGAGGTGGGACCTGAGAATGCCAGTGACAATTATTTAGTCAGCTCAATGTACATAGGGCTTTACCCTGAGATTTTTGTCCTGGCAACCATCCAGATGATATCAAGATATGCCCTGACAGGCCTTGTATGCATATAATGTCCCCTTGCAATGGAGGAGAGGGAGGAGGCAAGCTCCCTGGCCCAACTCAGAGGTCACTGTAGTGGCAGAACCCTGCATCATCCTTCCCCAGCTGTAAGTGCTGACACACATCCTAACTCACCAGCCCCCGTCCCCCGTCAACTCCCAGGTCTGCTCCGGAGCCCAGCTCATTGGCATGGGAGTGCAATGTGCTACTCATTAGACCATTGGAGGGCCTCCCCCAACTGATGCTTTGACATACATTTTAGCAATTAATATAAAATAAGTTCATAAGGAAAAAAAAGAGGGGGAATACATAAAACATGAAAAACAGATGGCTAATAATGCAAGTTAGGGTATATTCAACTTTCATTTCATTTCTTTTATTTGTAATTACAGGTAGGTACACTGAGATACAAGATCCCATTTTCAGGCACAACCTGAAGTCAGAAGGTTCAACAGACAAACTAATAACAGACTACATTAATCAACCATTAAATACAATAACCAATTAACACATCATTTTACACAACAGCAAACAATCATTTTTTTTTTAAATGAATGGAAGCAACAGTGAAGAAAGTGGCAATTGATAAAGAAGACTTTACTTCATCAGGCAAATGGTTCCACACTGTTGCAGTGCAATAAGTGACGGACCTTTTCCCTGAGTTTGTAAGGACCAATGAAAGGGTCAGTTGAGTCTTAATAGTAACTTCAGTTACTAGTATGGAAGCTGATAATGAACAGTTTTAAAAAATTTTAAATGTAATGGCCCAGATATTCAGAAGGTTAATGTGGCACTCACCAGATCTAGCACAACCAAACAGGGTAGCGGCCACACTGAAAGGCATCCAAGTGTGGTGCTCAATGGACAGCATTCTAACTAAAATGCACACTTTACCCATGCAAATGAGGAAACCTCTTGTGTACAGGTCACAGAGGTATATTTAGAGGATTTCTTTGTGCCTCCTTCAGGTGGGACTGTGCCCCCCATCCAGACTGACCCCCGGACTTGTCACCTGGCTGCTCAAGGACTTACTAGCTTCACCGTCTGCTACCCCCATGGCTTCTCCACCCTGGCATGATTCGACAGGAGCCTAACTGCCACAAGGCCAAGATTCAGTTCAGGAGAGGGCTGTAACATCACCAGTGTGGGCCAGCAGGGGGTTGGTCCATTACTCTTCCCCAGACCTGAAGCACTCCCTTTGATTTTGTCCTTCCCTGAGATGCCAGCCTAGGGGTGTGATGCAAGTATGCATGCAAGCATGGTGTGTATCATGTGCTGGTGCTCCCTGCCTGTTGACCTGCCTCCTAGTGCACGTCCTCCTGTGGTCAGCCAGGTGGCAGTCATGCAATGCAGCAGGCCACCCTCCCTCCCTGGAGGAGGCAAGCATCCTCTAGGATACTTGATCCTCCTCCCATCAGCTGACCACCAATGTTTCAGGCATGTTTTGCAAACCAGATCGTCTGCATCATGAGTGATAGTGCTACTACTGTGCTGACAGGCTGGCTGTAATTTTAGAGGATTTTGGAAGTGCTTAATGGCTGCCTTGGCAACACTGTTACCCTCTTCCAAAACCTTACCCTTAACATGCAGAGTACAGCATGACCTCCTTCCCACTCACCAGCCCTGGTGTCAGTGACACCCTCACCATCCCACCTGGAAGAACAAGATAATCACGTTTAACTCCCTGGCAGTCTAATTTCTTTCTGCTCTGATCCTCATATGAAATATTAAAGTAGCATCAGTCCTTCCCTAATGGTCCCATGGACACCCCTCCCTCACCTGAGCCCAATAAGAAATATCAAATGTATGTCAAACCTTCCTTGGTAGTCCCCCCCCAGACTGTTTTCCAGGACACAGTTATATAGTTCCTTAGTAGTCTGGTGGTATTTACCTCCATTCCTGAACCCTGTTATAGTATTCATACACCCCAGCCCCTCTCATGCTCACCTACTCAGCATCCCCTACACCCATGCAATCCCCGCTTGACATTAACAAAGACCATCCTTGGCCTCCCAGTGCAGAAGAAAGGCATCCATCTGTAAAGCTGACCAGCCGTGTTCAAGAATGGACTCATAGAGCCTGAGGGCCAGCCAGGGGGAAGAGGAAAGAGAGTCCAAGGGGTTGCTCTCCTCCTCCTGGGGAGGGTGGGTGAGTGTCCAGCATATGACTGATCCCAAGCAGAGGTCAGTGGATGTGGCTACTGGTGCTAAACCAGTGGGAAGGCATGTCAGATGCTGATGCTTTGGTGTCTCTGTGTAATTTCACATCATGCCTCCAACCAGGGTCTATTGCAAAAATAGCAGCCACCATCCATGACACCCCACTCCATTGGCCCCATTCACCTGCCATGGTACTCCCCCAAAGACCTAGCACCATCGTCTACCATATCTGACCTCACCCCATGCCCCACCCTGGGTAATAATCCAGGGTGGCAATGCCAGTAGGTGACTCCTGCCGGTATCCTTGTACCAGCATTGTGAAAGGTTCATCTCCAAGCTGTGGCCCTGCCCCAGGTGCAAGCTAGGGGTATTGTCTGACTGGGGTAAGTCCCATGGGTGAGGTAGGGGGACCAGAGAGAGTTGGGGCTGAGGTATTGGTAGTCTGCCTCCCCAAATAAAACAAAGACCCTCCTCATAGATGGCCAGAACACTCCCTTCTGACTACCACTCCATAATCTAAATCAGTACTGTGATCACTTCTTTTCTGCAGTCTCCACTGCCAGTGCCCACCTCCTCACTTCCCCACTACGTTATTTCACTTCCACACTCTCACTTTCTCCCATGTCACCATCCCACTCATTTCTGCACTATCACTTTCCCATTCTCCATCCACATGGAGAGCACTAAGCTGTTACACCACCTCCTTTCACTTTCAATCCTATTTCTCCCCTTCTGCCCTCTTTCTTATCTCCCCCACCCTGCAAACCCCTTCCCCCTCTTGCTCACCCCACCAAACCAGTCCTGCCTCCAGCCATTCCTTCCCCTGCCCATCCTCCTCTCTCCCTCTCTCCCCTCGCACCACACCAACTCGCTCCTCCTCCCTTTCCCTCCTGCTCCCCCCACTTGTGTATACAAATTTGTCCCTGCCCCACTGCACACCAGCCCCTTCACTAGCCTCTATCATCATCCATGAGTTTGGTCCTTCTTACCACAGCTGTTTCTTCCTCACCCTACATAACTCCAGGCTTTACTCTTCCAAGATGATCATGTTGGGTGACTGCAGGCATGTAAGACTCCTCATCTCAGGCTCTGTTCACCCCAACCCTGGCCCCACACCCCCAACCAATTGCTCCCCTCTCTCCACCCCCCCAAACCCACTAAGCAGATCACTTTTGTTCACCTTTACATGCAAAGCCTCATGGCTAAAAAACCCTTGATCAAGTCCTGGGTGGCAGCCAATGCATTTGATGTTGTTGCCCTCACTGAAACATGACTGAGGGAGGATATCTCCTCTACTGAAATTAACCTTGACGGTTATTCAGTCTTTAGAAAAGACAGGGTGGGGAAGCATGGTGGAGGCTGCCTCATATGGGTTGCCGATCACCTCCTTGTCACCGAATATGACTCTTCACTTCCCACACTCTTCCCTCAAGACCATCACAGTTAACCTCCTCATGTGAGTGGATAAAATAGTCACAGTCAGTGTGGTGTACCTGCTTCACTCATCCCCACCCCATGATCTCTACCTCTTCCTAGATATCAAGTCTTCCCTGCCCCAAGGGAGAGATTGGATCATCCTTGGGGACATCAACCTACACTGGCAGTCACCTCTCTGTGATTCAGCCAAGGAATCCATTCTCAGCCTAGGTCTCCACCAGCTCATCAATGAACCTGCCAGAACCAACTACAAGACTGGGTCTCACTCCCTTATTGATTGGGTCCTTGTCTTGCACCCCTCTCATGTTACCTCCTCTTGAGTTCTTACAGACTCAGTTGGTGATCATGTGCTGTTTCCTGCTGCTGGTCCACTAAATCCCCCCTCGCCCTCACAAATTCATCCAAACCAGATGTATAAAGAAGCTAGATACCTCAGAGTTTGCCAAAGCCACCATGGCCTAAGACTGGTCCTTCAGTGAAAACATTTCAGACATCTGTAAAGCACTTGAAGCCTTTAGTAATAAGTTACTTGCCCTATACGACCATTTCATCTCATTTAAAACAAGCATTTTTCGATGCTGAATGTTGATTGCGTTGTTCTGTTGAGCACGCTCACTGGCCCTCTGTCAGTCACTCAGTCTGTTTCTTCCGGTGCTGCAGGCTGCTCTTTTGTACTGGGCTCCTGCCTGCATTGGCACCTTGTTCTGCCCACTAAGAAATCTGCAGCTGTCCCGACAGAACTCCGTTGAGGTGGCTCACTCCCCCTCTCTCACTCGCTCATTCTGTTTTTCCTGGTGCTGCAGGCTGCTCTTTTGTACTGGGCTCCTGCCTCTGTTGGTGGCTTTTTCTGCCCACAAAGAAATCTGCAGCAGTCCCAACACAGATCTGTTGAGCCTGCTGACTCCCCCTCTCTCTCTCACTCATTCTGTTTCTGCTGGCGCTGCTTGCTGGCCTTTTGTACCAGACTCCTGCCTGCATTGCCGCCTTTTTCTGTCAACAAAGAAATCCGCAGCAGTCACGATAGAGCTCCATTGAGCTCGATCACTCCCCCTCTCTCATTCGCTCGTTGTGTTCCTCCTGACGCTGCAGGCTGCCCTTTTGTGCTGGGCTCCTGCCTGCGTTGGCACCTTTTTCTGCCCACAAAGATATCCACAGCTGTGCCAACAGAGGTCCGTTGAGGTCGCTCACGCCCCCTGTGTCACTCACTCATTCTGTTTTTCCTGGCACTGCAGGCTGCCCTTTTGTACTAGGCTCCTGCCTCTTTTGGCGCCTTTGTCTGCCCACAAAGAAATCTGCAGCAGTCCTGACAAAGCTCCGTTGAGCTCGCTAACTCCCCTTCTCTCACTCGCTCGTTCCATTTCTGCCGGCGCTGCAGGCTGCCCTTTTCTATTGGGCTCCTGACTGTGTTGTCACCTTCTTCTGCCCACAAAGAAATTTGCAGCAGTTACAATAGAGCTCCATTGAGCTCACTCACTCCCCCTCTCTCGCTCGCTCATTCTGCTTTCCCCACCAGTGCAGGCTGCCCATTTGTACTGGGCCCCTGCATGCATTGCTGGGTTTTTTTGCCCACAAACAAACCTGCAGCAGTCCCAACAAAGCTCTGTAGAGCTCACTCACTTCCCCTCCCTCACTGGCTCGTTCTGTGTCTCCTGCCGCTGCAGACTGCCCTTTTGTACTGGGCTCCTGCCTGCATTGGCGGCTTGTTCTGGCCAGAAAGAAATCTGAAGCAGTCCCATCACAGCTCCATTGATCTCTCTCACTCATTCATTCCATTTTGCCCAGTGCTACAAGCTGGCCTTTTACACTGGGCTCCTGCCTGCATTGCTGCATTTTCTGCCCACAAAGAAATCCGCAGCAGTCACAATAGAGCTCTGTTGAGCTCACTCACTTCCACACTGTCACTTGATCATTCTGTTTCTCTTGGCGCTGCAGGCTGCACTTGTGTACAGGGCTCCTGGCTGCATTGGCACCTTTGTCTGTCCACAAACAAATCTGCAGCTGTCCCGACAGTGCTCCATTGAGGTTGCTCAGTCTCCCTCTCTCACACGCTCATTCTGTTTGTCCTGGCGCTGCAAGCGGACCTTTTGTATGGGACTCCTGCCTGCATTGGCGCCTTTTCCTGCCCACAAAGAAATCCACAGCAGTCCTGACAGCGCTCCGGTGAGTTTGCTCACTCCCGCTCCATCACTCTCTCTCTCGTTCTGTTTCACCCATTGCTGCAGCCTGCCCTTTTGTACTGGGCTCTTGCATTGGGCCCTTTCTCTGCCCACAAACAAATCTGCAGCAGTCCTGACAGAGCTCAGTTGAGCTTGGTCACTCCCCCCTCTCACTCGTTTGATCTTAATGTGTCCCAAACAGTGATTTCCCACAGTGACCATGCTATTCTGCGGCAGGAGTGCAAAAACATATTTTAGCCAGGATGTGGAAAATGGTAGCTGTACTGTTCATAAGGAGGTGTGGAAAAATGCCACTGTTGAAAATGTGGCGTGAAAATATTACAAAATTGCGAAGTTACAAGGCTGCGTGGAAACAGTTCCATGCACGCTTGTAACATAGTTATGTTATGGAGTTTCATCACCATATTTTCAACATAAGCGTTTTAGGACCTCTGCTCATGAATAGTGCCAATGTCATTTTCTTAATCTGTCCCAAACAGTGATTTCCCACAGCGACCGCGTTATTCTGCGCCTGAACTGTGAAAACACATTTCAGTTAGGATGTGAAAAATGACAGCTGTACTGCTCATAAGGAGGTGTGACAAAATTCCACTAGTGAAAATCTGGCATGACAATATTACAAATCTGCAAAGTTACAGGGGTGCATGGAAAGTGTGCAACGCACACTTGTTACACAGTCATTTGATGGGCTATCATCACCAAATTTTCAACACAGGCATTTTAGGACCTCTGCTCATGAAGAGTATACCTCTCATTTTCTTAATCTGTCCCAGACAGTGATTTCCCACAGCAATTGCTCTATTCTGCGTCAGAAGTGCGAAAACACATTTTGGCCAGGATGGGAAAAATGACAGCTGTACTGTTCATAAGTAGGTGTGGGAAAATGGCAATGTTGGAAATCTGGAGTGAAAATATTATAAATTTGCAAAGTTACGAGCGTGCATGCAAACTGCTCAACACATGCTTATAGCACAGTCATTTTATGGAGTATCATTACCAAACTTTCATCATAGCCATTTCTGGACCTCTACTCATGAACAGTGTCACTGTCATTTTTTTAATCTGTCCCGAACACTGATTTCCCACAGTGACGGTGCTATTCTGCGCCTGAAGTGTGAAAACACATTTCCACCAGGATGTGAACAATGACAGCTGTACTGTTCACAAGGAGGTGTGAGAAAATGCCAGTGTTGAAAATCTGGCATGAAAATATTGCAAATTCATGAAGTTACGAGCGTGTGTGGCAACTGCGCAGCGCACACTTGTAAAACAGTAATTTTTTTGGATTTTTTCCACCAAATTTGCAACATAGGCTTTTTCAGAGCCCACCTCATGAACACTGCCACTGTTGTTTTGTTAATCAGCCCCGAAAGGTGATTCCGCGCAGTGACCGTGAAATCACCTTTCAGGGCCGATTAAAGGCCATGACAGTTCAAGAATTCATGAGGAGAGGTCCCAAAAACCCCACGTTGAAAATTTGGTGAAAAAATTCCCAAAAATGCCAGAGATATGCACTGAAGTTGAAAAAACCCTATTTATTACATTATACAGCTTACCGGCATTTCCTCAGTTCGCGGTTGGCTTTGAAGAGTGCAGATGTGCTCCCAGTCCACCGAAGATCGGCGCTGAACTCTGAAGTTAAGTATGGGGTGGGGGGTGTGGGGAGGCAGGGTGTGCAGTTGGTGGGTGCGGGCTGCAGGTGGGGGGCAGGGCGAGCGCCGAGGGACAGTTTCCTTTTTTCAGGAGAAAAACCAAAAAGACATTGCAGGACCATTTTTTACTTCACAGGGGCATCTGGCATGCTGGGGTGGGCTCCCAGTGTGCCGGTAGAGGCTTTCATTTGGGGGCCAGCAGTAGCCAATGGGGGATTTGGCAGCCCGTCGGCAAACAGGGGGGTATCATTATGCTGACTGGGATTGGGCACCCCATCGGCAGGAACAAAAGGGGCCGCCATGTTCACAAACAATATCAAGGGTTTTACATCCTGCCCTGCAATGACGGGTTGACCCCTCATTGCAGCGGATGGCTGACACTGCAATGACGAGGCTGTCCCTGATTACAGCGGCTACTTTTTTAGAAGGTTGTGACACGCTGGCTGAACTAGTGTCAGCAGCAGCGTGCCACGGCATTGGGGGAAGCCGGACAAGCCTTTGCAGCCTGTGAGGGCATTGGCCACAACAGTACCATGCCTCCACAACCTGCTTGTGGAGAAACCTGCCGCAACATGTTTTCTTGTGCATGCATGCAATCAACATAAAAATCTGTGTCAAGGGTTCTAACCAAGAATGGGTCACCCCTGAGCTTCGCAAGCTAATGAGGGATGGGGCTGTGCCTGGAGGTTATATAGGAAACACAAAACCCCACAACTCCTCCAAAATTTAAAAACCCTCAGGAACAGATGCAAATCCTCCATTAGAGCTGCTAAAACCACTTTCATCCTGGAAAAACAACGTTCTGCCCTGGGGAACCCAAAGAGGTCTTGAAACATCCTAAACAACCTAATTGGGAAGCGACACACCAATGAACATATCTGTTTCACCTCCGAAAGGACAACCACTGCCATGCC
Organism: Neoceratodus forsteri; assembly: GCA_016271365.2. Classification (NCBI taxonomy): domain Eukaryota; kingdom Metazoa; phylum Chordata; order Ceratodontiformes; family Ceratodontidae; genus Neoceratodus; species Neoceratodus forsteri. The sequence goes on along the minus strand of CM028136.1, from coordinate 116,393,343 downwards.
CAGAGAAGTTGCATCAATTTTTAATAAATACTTCAGCAACCTTGATCACTACAAACCCAGCTCTCCCACCACCCCACTCACCCATGCCCCCCTCCCAGTCTCCCACCCCAGGTTTCATTTCAGATACCTAACCCCAGTCAAAGTAGTCAAGCTAATCAAAACTAATGACCCTAGACCATCCATGGGTGCCTACAACATGGATTTCAGAGTTCTCTGTCTAGTCTGTGACTCCCTGGCCATCCCACTTACTAACATACTTAGCCACAGGATCTTTTCTTAAAGTGTGGAAGTGCAACACTATTAAACCTCTACACAAATCTGGTCCCAAAGACCTAGTTTCCAACTACAGGCCCATCTCCTTCCTCATCCCTCTCGCCAAAATCCTTGAGAAAGAGGTCCACAGGCAAACCTCTGAACTTCTCTCCAAGTACATCCTGCTCACGAATGCCCAGCATGGGTTCCATACTCACCACAATACTGAAACAGCCCTCATCAAGTTCTCCCACTCTATAGACAAAGCTATCAATGATGGTCTCTATACTGGCACTGTGTTCATGGACCTCACCAAAGCCTTCGATCTTGCTGATCAGGAAATTCTCCTCCACATCCTGGCTGGCCTACATTTTTCAACTAAGGTCTACCACTGGTTCAAGGGTTACCTAATGGCTAGATCCCATCACACCTTGATTAGAAGTGTCCTCTCCAAAACTTGTCCCATCAAATACGGCATTCCCCAAGGGTCCATCCTGTGTCTTGTTCTTTTCTCTCTAGTCTTCAATTCCCTGCCAGACATCTGCTCCTCCTCTGAACTGATTCTTTATTCTGATTATGCAGTCCTTTTCTATCATGATAAAGACTCCTCCACTCTCATTAACAAGCTCTAATTTGATTTCAGTAGATTTTACACCTGGTTCATGTCCAAAGGTCTAGTTCTCAACTCTAAAAAAACTAAGTTTACGGTTTTCTCCAGCCCCTGCAAACCCAAAGGACTTGACCTCTCTCTCTTCAACAACCTTGGCAACTCCATAGAAAGTGTCAATGGATTCAAGTACCTTGGCTTACCCCTGGACTGCCATTTCAATTTTGAAGCCCAAACAAGCCTTCTAATCAAGAAAGCCCACCAGTACCTTGGTATTCTTTACATAACTAAGCAGTACATTAACAGGGAATCAAAATCTCTAATTGTTTCCAGCTTCCTCCTTCCTGTTTTTTACTATGGTTCCCTAGTCTCCCTCCCGTGACTCTCTACCACAGATTTCTCTAGACTGAGGAGCTCCTACCACAATGCTATCTGCTTTACCTCTGGTCTCTCTAAACTCACACACCACTGTGAGCTCTATAATCTCACTGGACGGCCCTCTTTTGAGGCCCACTTTAACTGCAAGATGGCCTCCTTCTCCTTCAAACTCTCTCAGGGGCTGCTCTCTGATTGCCTCACCTCCCACGTCCAGACAGCAGCCCCCTCCAGGACTACTAGACTGTTCTCCACCCACACCTTCATTGTTCCTTTCTGCCACTCCACCCAAGGCCAGAAAACACTCTCCTTCATGGGACCCAAGCTTTTTAACTCCCTCCCTTCTGAACTAAAACTCTGTCCCTCCACTAACACCTTCAAACACAACATCAGGAGACATTTCTCCTGTACCTTTTCCTGCACATGCATGCAGCCCTTAACTGGCTCCTTCTTGTCCTTCTTTACCCTTACCCTCTGGTATCCTCCTGTGGCACTTACCCCCATCTGTTTACACTTGTAAAATTGTCTAGTCTCCTTGGTCTGTCTTGTTTGGACTTATTACATAGGTCCCATTGCCTCATGGTGAAATTTAAACCCAGTTGTGTTCTTTACCACAGCCAGTGATGTCTTTTTATCTAGGCTAGTCATTTACAGTTTCCTTAAGCCTATTTTGTGCTGATTTTATTGTACCATTGTATTAACCCTTGCTGATTGTTGAATTTTCCTCATCTCATGTAATGTCACTTGATTGCTGTATTTAACCGGATGCTTATGTAAACGGGCAGCAATGCTCACATGCCTTTCCAGTATAACCAATAAAATGAAAGTGATGAAATGAAATGAACATTGGATGGGGACCAGCACAGACCATTCTCTCACCACCCCAACCAGCTGGCATCTGAATTACAGAGACTGAGCATGTACATACTGTAGAAACAGATGATTTTAGCCATGTAACAGAGTAAGTAAGAGCTGATCTACTTACAGAATACCTGCTTTTATATTTTTATTTCTGTATTAATAGTGCTGACACATTTGGGTTTAGAAGTTAAAGATCCCATGGCACTTATCAGAAGAGTAAGGGATATCCCCGGTGTGGTTGCCCACACCCCCAGATAAAAAAAGACAGTTCCATTTAACATACTCCCAGGACACACCTGAAAAAGAGCTGTCACATCTCAGTGTGCTTAATTAAAGAAATACAGTTTTTGTTTAATTACATTACTAGTACCTCAAATCGGGAATGAAATACCTGACAACCTTTAAGAATCACACAGAAGTTGAATATATTGTTCTTTCAAACATTCTTTTCTTTGTGTTGGTTGCTCACAATGTTATATTTATAGCCATTCTTATGTTTTATTTAATGGTTCATTTGTGCCCTTTATATCATGTACTGTGCTTGTCACTTGCCTGCTAGAAAGCTTATCATACGTAGCTTGGTATTAAATAGGACAGTTAGGGTCCATCCACCTCCTGGTACGGGTTTTTACACTTTATTTTAAGGACCTATAAAATTGAGGGATGACAGTACTGTAGAATGACAGTTATGTGCTTTGCAGGACTGCACACAAGTGCATCAGAGCTTATATCAAACCAAAGCACCTGGATACTAACACAGTTTCACTTGAGCTACAATAAACAAATAATTCTAAATTAGATTTGTGACTATAAATGTTTAAATCTGATTATAGTTATTGATAAAGTTATCATGTGTAAACATTGTACTACCTTTAAAAAGCATTTAGATTATTACATGGGGAACAATGAATATATATACCACCCATAATTTGGTGGCGAGTCCTTTAAAGGGCTTGTAGCCTACTGAGCTTGTATTCAATCTATAAATCTACTAACTCAGGCTATATACAGAGCTCAAAAGCTAGTGACCTACATTGGTTTTACTTTTATCAATTATGGTCTGAAGAATTCTCAAGGATGGTCTGAAAATTATATTTTAGGATGTGCTGACCACTGAGGAACTACATGGGTTCAAAGGGGCAGTGGGCTCTCATGTAATTTAGGATTGACAGTCTGAGGTAGTACTGTATTTAGTGCTTGTGCAAATGTGAATTTTGGCTTATGCTCTCTCGGTCCCTGCTATGGTGACTACCACCATGTTGGGGTGTCATAAGGATATGTAACCCTGACAAAGGGTTCTGATCTCTTAAGGTGTCATAAAGACAGGGTCCCAGGACAAACAACACCTTAGAGAAGAAGGCTTAACCCCAAAGAGAGAGAGAGGAGCTGCAGGAGAAGGAGAGGAGGAGGAAGGTGACAAGGAAAATGTGAGTGTCCAAAGGACACCTGGGCATGTGTGGTTTTACCCACATGTAGGGATGTGTGGTGTGGTCTCCTCCTATCCATCTGAACTATGGGAAAAGTCATTCCATTCAAAGGCTCAGTGGGCTGGTAAGTAGTGTAAGCTAGGACTGATTGAGACTAAGTAGTAGGTAGTGCTTGTGCAACTGTGTAATTTGGCTTATGTTCTCTCTGTCCATGATATTGGGCTACCACCCTGTCAGGATGTCAGAAGGATGCGGAACCCTGACAATGGGTTCAAACCTCTTGAGATGCCACAGAGACAGGGTTCTAGGACCAAAGGTACCTTAAGGAAAAAGATTCAAAAGTACAATGGAAGGCAGACAAGCACAGTGTTCCCTAAGGAGGAGAAATGCAGACAGACTCAGACCTGGATCCATGACCACTATCAACCTAATCCGTCTCCTACAGAGGTTATCTGACTTTTATGACCTTTGTCATGTGGGTGAGTATCCTCCGCAATAAGGAAGAAACCCCAGGGAGCCCAAGGCCTTGGTCACCTTCCCTCTATGCTGGGATAGAAATAGTGATGGCCTAGCTACTTCAATTTAGAAACCCAAGTCATGGGATGTTTCTAGAAGAAGGGCTCTTGTTATACCCCACTAAAGGGAACACCACGGGATGCTGTGAGCCAATCTCTGCAGCTAGAGAATGTTCCTTGTGAAGGAGGCTTGCCCTCCAAGGAGGGAAACAGGACTGAAACAACCATGGAAGGTAGTCACCTGATCTCCAACTGAGAGAGGTCTATGGTGGAAGCTGAACCCTTGAGGGTCAAGGCATGTAGCTGAGACCTTGAGGGGCAGAGAATTTGATAGTTGCATGATCTTCACCCTTGAGGAGCAAAGTAAGGGTAGTAGGAGGTGACCAGGTGACACATGGTGGCCTTAAGAAAGAAAAGCTTACAAAGGTGCTATCCACATGGTTTGCACAGTTAAAGGAGCCCCCAAGGACTTAGAGGTCTCATCGTTAAGCAGCTAAAGTCTTAATTGCTACATCAACAGGTGCCACAAAGTTGATCTGCATGGCTAGAATTTCACCCAGTGTGTAGGATATTCTCACCCAAAGGGCAGAAAGAGAAGGACTCTTCCACAGACAAGGGACTTACCCTGAAGATGTAGACTTCAAGGGAGCAGTGGAAGACCATTGGCTTCTGAGGAAGGAGCCATGGAGGCCCGTATATGGTCATGATTAGCCTGTTTCCGGTAGATGTTTGAGATCATGACTGTGGATGGAGGCCAGTAGTGAGACATGAGGCTGTTGACATGAGCACAGGTTGAACAAGGCAGGCTAGACTGGTGACTAAGTTGGTATGTGACTAGTATGACAGAGGCTGCATGATTATTGAAACCAACAGAAAGGGGTGATGTGACAGTGTAAATACTACACTGGGAAACAAGGAGTTAAGATCTTGGCTGAGGTTGAGGAAATGCAGGGATTGCATCATGAACAGGCAGTGGGGGTGCCTCCCCAGGTGTTGTTGATTAGAGGGATTGCAGAAAGGCAGAGACAATCCAGCAAAGAGTCAGTTGGATGCTAGAAACTGCTGCAGGGAAGAGCTTCTCCTAGGCAGGGAACTCTGCAGGATGGAGGGTAGACTGTAAGAAAGAAACCAGAACAGAAAGCCAAGGAGAAGGGTTAATTGCTGGAGAGAGCATTTGGGGAAAATCTGAAACTTGCTGCTGAGAAAGAGACCATTTCTAGAGCAGAGAATCCTGAGGAAAAGAATCATCCTAGCCAGCTGCGGCCAAGAACAGTGAGTGGAATGTACTGCTAATAACAGCCTGCAAATAAGGCTAAAGGGAAAACTGTTTGTGTTTTGTTTGAGACTGTGCATTCAAAAACTGTTGGTTTTATTTGAGACTGTACATTCAGAACTGCTGGCCCACATAAGTGGTTCAAAGCCTCGTTTTGTCAAGTCAGCCTGAAAGAAACTGTTTTGTGTTAAACTTTATGTTTCCAGACAAGGCTGGAGAAGTTGAACTGACTGTTTTTCTGGAGCAATAACTTTCATTTGGAGCAAAAAAAAAATACATGTTCTTCTGTAAACTTTAAACCCAGTGTGTTGCCTCTCCATCTACCATAGGCCAGCTTGTCACACATGGTTTTAGAAGTGGTATACTGCCCCCTGCTGGAGTGAGCAGGAACAGTTACATTCTGGAAAAATGGATATGGAGAAATTGCTGAAGTTCCTTGCTGAACAGCAACATCAGGCTTTCAGACAGCTGGCACAGAATCAGCAGGAGGTGCAACAGCTGGTGCAGCAAGCACAACAGGCTCAGCAACAACAGGTTCTCACCCAGCTGGCTCAGCAGCAGCAGGAGGCACAACAATGGCTGGCTCAGCAGCAGCAGGAGGCACAATGGGTACAACAAGCACAGCAAGCCCAATAGGAGGCACAACAGGCACAAAAAGTGCAACAAGAGGCACAACAGCAGTTTCTTATACAGCTAGGGCAACAACAACAGCAGCTCCTGCAGTCCCTGGTGCAACAGCTGCAACAAGATCCTACTGGTGAGGCTGGTCCAGCTATCATGGGGCCAGGGGTTCCTAGGATGAATGCCATGCTGGCCAAAATGACATCTGAGGATAATCCCAAGGCCTTCCTGGTAACGTTCGAGTGAGTGGCAGAAGCTGCTGGATGGCTCAGACCCAAGTGAGTTGTCCGACTTGCTTCTTGTCTGACTGGGGAAGTCCAAGCGGCCTATTGAGCTATGGACAGTACCACAGCTGGGGAGTACACAGAGGTGAAAGCGGCAATCCTGGACCGCCTAGGCATCAACTAAAAAAGTTACCGATGGAGGTTCCGGAGCTTCAGATTTGCAGCAGGTATATGACCTAGAGTAGTGGGATAACAATTGCGGGACCTGTGTTGGTGCTGGCTAAACCCAAATGATGCAGTGGCCCCAAGGTGGCCTAGTTAATCATCTTGGAACAGTTTCTGAACATTCTGCCCCCGGGGCATTCAGATCTGGGTCCACAAACAGAAGATCACCATGCTAACAGAGGCCATGCAGATCTCAGAACAAGTGTAGGATGCTGAACTCTCCTCCCACCCCATGACCCAGCTTACGAGGCCACCTGGGAAGATGGGTAATCATCCCAGGAGCCAGACTGAAGGAGTGTTGTCTGGAACTGTGAAGAGACATTGGATCTGTAGGAAGGGGGGTTATGGGCCAAATAAGGGTCAGACTCTGGGAAAGACAGCAACTGAGTGGCCCAGGGAGATATTTCCTGAGGGCTTTCTGCCTAAACCCGGAGGCTCGCCCCATAGTTGAGACACAGGGGCATGTTTCTCATGTGGACAGAAGGGTAATTTTGCAAAGAACTGCCCCCACATGGACTGTACCTTCATAGACTGCATGTTTACAGATGTGTATTCACTGTACAGTGAGGGTGGGGGTTCTGAATCCCAAGATTTTGTGATCCCTGTTGAGGTAGAGAGGATAGAGACAGAGGCTCTGGTGGATTCAGGAAGTAACCAGACCCTAGTCAGGGTGGCCTTGTGAAGCCCCGATGCTGGCAGGACCAGAACCCCATCCCTATCCAATGTGTGCATGGGGATGCAAAGACCTATCCTGGTGCTATGGTTATACTTACTCTGGGGGCCAAACAGAGACTATAAAGGTGGGGGTTGCCCCAGGGTTACACTATCTGGTGTTACTGGGTAGAGATTGGAAATGGTTTGATGACTTATGGAAAGCAGACTTATCTTTGGTAACTACCCGGTCTCAGGGTTGTGAAGGGAGAAGGGTCAGTCACCTGCAGCTGGGGGAATTTTTTCCCTTCCCAGACCCAGGGATTTTTAACCCACAGATGGGAACCCACAAATCTAAGCAAGAACATAGGGCAGCAAAGGAAAGGGGTCCCAAAGGGGCAGGTGCACAGGAGGGAGGGAGGGAGGTGAAGCAAAGACAAAAGTGGGTCCAGACCCACAGCCCGACCCCAACACTGACCCACCTAACCAAAGTCCCGAAGGGCCATCCTTATCAGAGCAAGATGTGTTAAAGCACTGCCCGGACATTGCCAAAGAACAATGGGCCGATGGTATACTCAGCTGGGTATACACCCAGTTGGCTGACAGGGAAGGGGACATGGTAGATGAGAATCAGGCAGCACGCTATCCTCATTTTGAGTTACAAGAGGGTATCTTGTATCAAGTTAGCATGGAGGCCCAGACAGGGGATACCCAGCATCAGTTGCTAATCCCTTGAGTCTTTCAGGGGGAGTTACTATGCCTCACCCACTCCATTCCTGTGGCAGGGCACTGTGGGTAGAGAATACTCTAGCTCGACTGTTACCCCAATTCATTTGGCTGGGCATCTATAGACATGTTAAAAATTATTGTGCAACTTGTTCTGAGTGCCATCTAGTAGCTCCAAAGAACAGTCAAAATGCCCCTTTAGTGCCCTTACCTGTTATGGAGGCACCATTTGACCGGATTGGGGTTGATATAGTGGGACCCCTTGAAAAGAGTGTGGGGAGGGTACCAATACATTCTGATGATTGTAGACTATGCTCCCCAGTACTCCGAGGACATCTGGTTATGAACCATTTTAGCCAAAATTGTAGCCAGGGAACTACTAAAGGTCTTTAGTCATATGGGAATACCGAAGGAAATGTTGACTGATCAGGGAACTAACTTCATGTCCCTCCCATCTGACTCAGGAGGCTTGTACTTTATTGGGAATCAGCTCCATAAGGACCTTGATCTACCATCCCCAGACGGATGGCCTTGTGAAGCGATTCAACAAAACCCTTAAAATGATGCTTCAAAAGTTCATAACCACTGAGGTCAGGGACTGGAACAAGTTACTTCCCTTACTGATGTTAGCAGTGCAGGAGATCCCTCAAGCTTCTACAGGGTTTGCTCCTTTTGAACTCCACTATGGGTGCCACCCATAAGGTGTTCTTGATGTAGTAAAGGAGCTGAGGGAGAAACCTGACCCCAAGACTGAAAATGTGGTGCAATATGCCCTGCAATTGAGGGAAAGATTAGATTGGGTGGGGAAATGTGCCTGAGAGAATCTGATGAAAGCTCAACAAAGACAAAAATACTACTATAATCAGGGAGCCTGGTTGAGGGAATAAAAACCAGGAAATCAGGTACTAGTTTTGTTGCTGAGCAGCCAGAATAAGCTTCTAGCCAAATGGAAGGGGCCTTACAAAGTTACCCGGAGGGTGGGCCCAGTTGACTATGAAGTTTGCCAGCCAGAGAGGTGAAAAGAGACCCAGATCTACCATGTCAATTTGCTGAATTTCTGGAACCAGAGGAATAGCCTACTGATTTCCCCTGATTCAGACATAGTGGATCTGGGACCCCAAGTGCCGGATGAGAATCCAGGGATACAAGTCCCAATTGGAGAACAGCTGTCTTACAAACAGAAACAGCAATTAGGAGAGTTGGTAAGCCAGTTTTTGGATGTTTTCTCCTTCCTCCCTGGGACAACCCATATGATAGCTCATCATATAGAAACAGAGCCAGGGGAGAAGGTGCGGCAGCACTGTATCACTTGCCAGAAGCCATACTAGACACGGTTAAGAAGGAGTTGCAGGACATGCTAGAGTTGGCGGTGATTGAGGAATCCAGCAGTGATTGGTGTAGCCCCATAGTGTTAGTACCAAAAGAAGGAGGAGCTACACGCTTCTGTATTGATTTTCGTAGGGTCAATGCCATCTTGAAGTTCAATGCCTAGCCCATGCGTCAGGTAGATGAACTGTTGGATAGACTAGGGGAAGCCAAGTACATCATGACTTTGGACCTAACGAAAGGGTGCTGGCAAATCCCTTTGACCCCAGAGTCTTGGAAAAAGACAGCATTTGCTACCCGCTTTGGGCTATACCAGTTCTGTACCATGCCTTTCGGCTTACATGGGGCACCTGTGACCTTTCAAAGGCTCATGAATCACTTGCTGTGACCCCATGCCCACTATGCAGCTGCTTACCTAGATGATGTGGTGATCCACAGTGCTGACTGGGAGTCCCAGGTATCAAAGGTGGCAGCTGTACTACAATCCTTATGAGAAGCAGGGCTGATGGCCAATCCAGCAAAGAGTGCTTTGGCCAAACTGGAAATGAAGTACTTAGGGTACTGTATAGGTAATGGACAGGTGAGACCCATGGTCAATAAGGTCCAAGCTGTAGCCGAGTGACTGATACCCACTACAAAAACTCAGGTGAGGGCTTTCTTAGGATTGGCAGGGTATTACCGCAGGTTCATACCACACTTCTCCACCCTTGCCAGCCCCCTTACAGACCTCATCCGGAAATCTGCCCCCAGTAAGGTCCAATGGTCAGAGGAGTGTGACCAGGCCTTTACACAACTCAAAGTGACACTGTGCTGAGAGTCAGTGTTACGTAGTCCTGATTTCAACAGGACCTTTATCCTGCAGACAGATGCCTCTGAAGTTGGTCTAGGAGCCATGCAATCCCAGGAGTTTGAGGGGGAGGAACATTCTATCCTCTACTTCAGTCAGAAACTCTTTCCTGGGGAGCAAAACTATGCGTTGATAGAGAAAAAGTGTCTTGCAGTCAAGTGGGCTGTTGATGCTCTCTGCTGTTACCTACAGGGCTGGCAGTTTATCCTGGTCACAGATCATGCCCCTCTGAGGTGGCCACAGGTGATGAAGGATGACATCCCCCACATTACCAGGTGGTACTTGGCTCTTCAGCCATTTTCCTTTATGTTACACTACCTGTCTGGGACCCAGAATGGAAACACAGACTTCCTGTCCCAGGTGGGGAATGGTCAGGGGCCGACTAACTGTGCCTTCACACAAAGGGGAAGGTATGTAACAGTGTAAACACTACACTGGGAAACAAGGGGTTAACATCTTGGCTGAGAGTGAGGAAATGCAGGGAATGCAACATGAACAGGTGTGGGGGTGCCTCCCTAGGTGTTGCTGATTAGAGGCATTGCTGAAATTCAGAGATAATCCAACAAGGAGTCAGTTGGAAGCTGGAAACTGCTGCAGGGAGGAGATACTCCTAGGCAGGGAACCCTGTAAGATGGAGGGTGGAATGTAAGAAAGGAACCAGAATAGAAAGCCAAGGAGAAGGGTTAATTGCTGGAGAGAGCATTTGGAGAAAAGTTGAAACCTGCTGCTGAGAAAGAGACCATTTCTAGAGCAGAAAATTCTGAGGTGAAGAATTGACCTAACCAGCTGGGGCCAAGAACAGTGAGTGGAATGTATTGCTAATAACAGCCTGCAAATAAGGCTAAAGGGAAAACTGTTTGTTTTGTTTGAGACTGTACATTCAGAACTGCTGGCCCACTTAAGTGGTTCAAAGGCTCCTTTTGTTAAGCCAGCCTGAAAGAAACTGTTTGTGTTAACCTTCATGTTTCCTGACCAGGTTTCAGAAGTTGAACTGACTGTTTATGTTTTTCTGGAGCAATAACTTACTTTTGGAGAAATAAAATTACATTTTCTTCTGTGAACTTTAAATCCAGTGTGTTGCTTCCCCATCTACCGTAGGCCAGCTTGTCACAAGTAACAATGTCAGATTCATGCCAACCAGTCCCTAAGGGAAAGGACACAGAATGTAATGCCTAGTAATGTAAAAGGAAAGGCCGGGAGTTGCCCTAGCAGCAATGCAGAACAGAATGGCATTGCGTCATTACCTGGGTTCTCAGGAGTCCAGACTGAGGATATACAAGCAGTTGAGGCATCCCAGCACTAGGATCCAGCAGCAGAGGGAAGCTGAGAAACCACATGATATGAGGGCTCTAGGACCCCAGAGTGACTGCCTGACATGGGCCATTGGTGGCTAGCTCCCAGCTTGCCACATTACTAAACTACCCAGCTGTGCTTTGCTGTCCAATAGAAACATAGAATTTGACACCACATAAGGACCACTTGACCCTCCTAGTCTTTTCTTTTTGTTCCCTGCCTATACTGTCACCACAGACTAGGGATAGGTGGGTAATAAAATACCCAACCCCACAGACTACCCATGGGTACCTCAGATATGGACTGTTTGATGTCTGGCACCTGTTCTTGTGATGTTGTACTATCTGCTGTTGTGCGCAGGTCTCTGGGTGTCTATGCCCTCTGATATGTAATATTACTTAGTTCTTTACCTTACCTGCTAATGTACTATATGGACTGATTGATGTCTTGCACCTGTACCTGTGATGTTGTACTATGTCTACTGATGAGGAGCCTTTGCAAAAGAGTCTTTGACTCAAAGGGTGTAATTCTGATTTCTCAATAAATAAAATAAATAAATTAATAAATAAAAGCACCCTAAAAATACCCAGATGAAAACTGAGTAGTCAGATTGGGTAGTTACTACCCAAACCATTCTACTACTCGATTACCCAACCCTGACCATAACAAAAATCATGGGAAAGACTGTTTTCTTTTTTTACTATTACATTGTTTGTTAGATGTTCCAAGTCATTATATCCATGGAGGCTTTGCTGAGGCAGGTATAAGAGGTGCAGTTGCTCTTGGCCAGCCTGCTGCTGTTTCCAAAAAATTATACCCATGGCAAGCATTGCTTAGGCAGATATGAAAGACGCAGCTGTTTTAGCTAGCCAGCTACTGTGTCCAATAATTATGCACATGGCAGGCATTTCTGAGGTAGGTACGAGAGACACAGCTGCTCTGACTGAGCCTGCTGCTGTTTCCAAAAATTATACCCATGGTGGGCATTGCTGAGGCAGGTACGAGAGGTGCAGCTGCTCTGAATGAGCCTGCTGCTCTTTCCAAACATTATACCAATGATGGACATAGATGAGGTGGGTACAAGAGACACCACTGCTCTGAGTGAGGCTACTGCTGTCTCCAGAAATTATACCCATGGTAGGCCTTAATCAAACTTATATAATATAAAACTGATGACCGACAAAAGAAAACTAACAGTAGTGTGGCACATGTGGCTAGTATGATGGCAGTGGTGATGGTTCTATTCATTTCATACACAATCTAGTCATCAGTATCGCTGTTTGCAGGTAGGTGCTCATGATCAGGGTCAGACTCACATAATTCAGTGTTTGGGACAACTTGGAAATTGTCAACATTCATTTTGAGAAAAGTAAGCTGTTCCACATTTGGAGGACTTAGCAGTGTTCTGTGGTCAGTGACTATTCCTCCAGCTGTGTTAAATATGCATTCTCAATTAATCAAAGAACCAACAAGGATCAACCCAAAGAATATTCTCAACAGCACACTCCTGGATATTATATTGGTAAATAAACCTCATCACTATCCCTGTGCAGGAGTACTATTCAGTGACATAAGTGATCACTGTCCCATAGCTGCCATTAGATCAACAATCAAGCCATCCAATCCTGCAAAATTCCTCCCACGAAGGTCAAAAAAGAACTTCAATATTTCAGGATATCTCCATGAACTGTGCCACACCACACGTTGGCAAGAATTCTATCTCACAGCCTCAATAGAGACAGCTCTTCAAATCTTAAATGATATAATCACAAGTGCCCTCAATTCACATGCACTTCACCAGTGTCAGAACCAAACTCAAATCCTGTCGCTGGTCTCTGCCGACCTTAAATCCAGACTGCTTGCCAGAGATAAACTCTGGAAAAGGGCAAGAAAGACAAAGGACCCAAATGACTGGCTTCAATTCAGAAAAGCCAGAAACTCCTGCACAAAACAAGTAAGAAAAGCCAAGGCAGCCTTCTCACAGCTGAACTAGATGCCTCCTATAACAACCCTTCCAGGTTCTGGGGAAATTATAAAGGGCATCCTAGGTCAAACTTCACCCCTGTCTTACCATCCAAAATTCAATTAAATAGTATTGAAATCACCGATAAGCAAAATATCTTGAATGCCTTTAATGACCATTTCACTACAGCTGGCCTGGCTTTCACTCTCCTGCAAACCTATTAAGATCATCTCTAAACCTACAATCTACTGAGGGTCAAAAGGTTGCTTCCACATTCTCATTCAAGCAATATTCTTCAAAGAAGTAGAAGACCTTCTACTCCAGCTAGATACCACCAAAAGTGCAGGTGCAGACTCCTGGACCCCTACTTTCTAAAAGTAGCTCTGCATGCCTTAACCGCCCCTCTCACCCACCTCTTCAATCTATCACTTGCCACTGGTTCTATCCTCAATATGGAAAACAGCTCAAGTGTTTCCATTACCTAAGTGGTGTTCCATGGACCTCAATAATTATAGGCCCATCTCTATCTTACCAGTACTATCCAAGATGCTTGAGAAGCTGGTAAACTCTCAGTTAACTGCCTACCTTGATACCAACAATCTCCTAAATCCAGCTCAATCTGGGTTCAGATCTATGCATAGCACCATCTCTGCACTAGCAAAAGTCACAAATGACTGGCAGACTGCCCTAGACAAAAAGAATAACACCTGTGCTGTGTTTCTGGATCTAAGCAAAGCTCTGACACTGTGGATCATGATCTTCTAATCTCCTCTGAACTCCATAGGCCTTGACTCACCTCTCTTAAATGGTTCAGATGCTATCTCTCCGGAAGATTACAACTGGTAAAAATGAATGTGATCTATCTACCTCTAAACCACTCCTAAGAGGTGTACCGCAAGGCTCCATCCTGGGTCCCATCCTTTTTGCCATCTATATCAACAATATTGATTCCAATCTCTCACTTTCTAATATCCACCTTTTTGCAGATGACACTGTACTATATGTGAGCAATCCCTCACCATCAAAAGCCTGTGAGCTCCTACAGTCTGAATTCTCCCTCCTTCAGCACAACCTATTAGAAAAGAAATTATTACCAAATGCCAAGAAAACCAAAGCTATGTTCTTTGCCACCAAGAACTGTTCTTCCACTATCCCATCATTCACCCTCCCACAACTCTCTACCATCCTTGGTGAAAATCTGGAATATGTTGACAAATTCAAATACCTAGGATTATGGATAGACAATAAACTAGACTATACTACCCATGTTGAAGAGCTCCTAAAAAAGTTAAGACAAAGACTTGGTCTATTCTATAGGATCAAACACTACCTGACCAAAGATTCCAAACAAAGATTAATCCTAGCATCATTCCTGTCCCTCATTGATTATGCTGACTTCCTCTATGGTCATTGCTCCTCTCCCATCTAAACAAATTAGACACCCTGTATCATAGAGCTATTAGATTCATTACTGACCTTCCATCTAGCACCCATCATTGCTCTCTCTACAATGCAGTCAGTTGGACATCCCTGCAACATAGAAGAAAAAAAATGCTGCTATCTGGATCTACAAAGCTCTGACAAACTCCCTTCCTACATCTCAGACTGCTTCAACCGGATCACATCCAAGCCCTACACCTTGAGGATCAACAAACTGATCCTGCTGAAGATTCCTATCACCTGCACCCGCTATGGAAGAGCTGCAATCAGTTATTCCCTGGCATTTATCTGGAATTCTATCCAAAAGTCATTGAAAATGGATACACTGATTCCTCTTACATCCTTCAAAAAGCTGTATACCAGCCTAATCCCAGATCCGTGCACTTGCTTCCACAACGCCTAGTCCTCCTACACCCCCAACCCCTCCCACACCCCCTCTCTCCTCCTCCCCCCCTCTTTTAAAGCTCCTTCCTATTCTACTATCATTCATCTGGTGCTTTCCCCATCAAACCGCATACATATATGCCCACCCATGTATCATTATCCATGCCTTATCCCTACTAGACTGTTTGTTTTTCTCCTTTATTAGGTTTTAGGTTTATTGTCCTTTGCCTTGTATATATGTAAATATTTGTACATCTATCTACTCATAAATGGTTGTATTTGTGCTTATTCAATATCATGTTTTTGTGTACAATCTGTAACCTTTTTTATGACCACTCAGGTCCATCTTGTAAATGAGCTATGCTCAATGATGTTCGCCTGAATAAATAAAGATTTTGATTGATTGATTGATTGATTGATTGATTCTGAATATATGCTTGAATGTGGACAACTGAGGTACATTATTGCAAGATTTGCTAGATCTGGCCATATTGCTCTCTTTTGTTTCCACATGAATAATGGATCTTCCTTGAGACCAGTCACAGTATGCTCTGCAAAGTACTCTAGGATCTTTGTGCTGTGTGAGACGATTACCAGTCTGGCAGATGAAACAGCTGTACTTTTTTGCAGGATACTGGTCCATATTGTTGTAGGTGACTCAGAAGTGATTTGTCTTTCTGACTCTGAACATAGGATGCCCAAGAAGTAGCTGTAGATGTCCAATCCCTCAGTGGTGACACTGATGATTGTGAAGAATTGATAGGTGTGCTATTGTGTGCGTAAGAGGTGCACTGATGGTTCTACAGTGTTTGACTGCTGAACATCAGTTAATGGTGCTGGTGAGGCAATGTCATATTTGGTTAGCAGAAAATCACTCCAATACTCAATGTCTTCCCCTGCAGGAAGGATGGCTTCAGTGTTCCACTTAAAGTGGGGATCTAGAAATGTATCCAACACATAGGTGGCATTTAGTCTCTGATCAGTCAACAGTCTAGAAACATAGAAACATAGAAGTTGATGACAGATAAGGACTGAAAGGCCCATTCAGTCTGCCCATTTTTCTACCTTTTCAATGTGCCATAGGCCTGTACTCTGTCAGAGGCCTATCTATTCATACTCATCTGTATTGCTCCCTTATACCTATCCTATGTATGTTTGAAGCCCTGCATTGTATTCATATCCACCTTTTCCTGAGGTAGGCCCTTCCATGCATCCACCATCCTTTCTGTAAAAAAGAACTTCCTCACATTATCCCTTAATAGGCCTCCCTCTAATCTCATGCTGTGTCCTCTTTTCCTGCCATTTTTCTTATACTGAAACATGTTAATCGGGTAAGAGCATTGGGTAAAGAACCCTTTTTCATCCTTGACCCAACACAGAGACAACATACATACAGCAATATACATATCAATTACAATACAGACAATAAATAAAAACATATAAGAAAAACATAGCATCAGTTAAAACATATGCAAGCATCCTTAGGCAATAAATATTCTTTCAACCTTGATGTAAACACCGGTAAAGGCATTGCAGTTCCCCATTTGCCAGCACAAGATCAAGGGTATTCCCTAACCTGGTTGATTCATTGACCATTTGCATCAGGAACCTGTCCTGGAAGGCATGCAGCATCACCTTTTCCCTTCTATTCCTGGTTGTCTGGGTACTCAGTCTACTCCTGGCATGTTGAAGTCCCCCACAGTGACCACACTACTCTTCTCAGAGGTCCTTCTAATCTGTCCCACTAGCACCCTGTCTAATTCCTCTGTCTGAGATGGTGGCCTGTACACCACTCCAATCCTGAGAGACCTATTCTTGGAATCCCGGATTTGCATCCATAGTGACTCTGTACTACCCTCGTCCCCTTCCTCCAATACACATTTCAGTCCTCCCCTTATATATAGTGTCACACCCACTCCTTTCCCATTTGCTCTATCCCTATGAAATATCCTGTACCCTGGTATTGACAGGTCCCAGTCATTGTATTGGGTGGTCCATATTTAGGTGATGGCCACCATGTCCACTCCCCCATGAAAGTCTGTAGCTCTGCAGTTTTCTTCCCAAGGCTCCTAGAATTCAGGGTGACCACCTTCTACTGCTTCCCCTTCACCCCTCCCCTCCTGCTCTCCTTTACTAGCATCACCTCTAGTTCTTGAGCTTTGTCCTTTGTCACTGTTATGGGGGAGCTTTCTTGCTGTGCTTGCCCTGGGCACTGGAAATATCTCTGAGAAAGTTATTGAGTTTCCTGCTCCCTCACACAATTTTTCTAGTTCCTCCAACCTCCTCTGGACTATATCTACCATCCTGGGAGCCAGGTTAGTTTTCCCCAAATGTATAATTAAATGAGGCTTCTCCCTACCCCTTCTAGCATATTTTTGTTGTTGTTATTGTTGCCATTGTCCTGAGCACCCATACAAGCTCTGCTGGCTCCACCACCTCCCCCTCATGCTCAGGCTTACCCTCCCCTCAGTGGGGCCACTGAAGCCATCACTGGTGGCCTAGAGGGAATGGCAGTGGAGCCAGCATCATTGCAGGGCAAGCATTTTTTACTTGTTGTTGTAACCCTGGTGGGGGCAGAGATGTTCAATGATGACCAATGTCTTCCCCGCCCCTTGTGCATTATGGCAATGGTCACAGCAGATCCCTGGCCTCTGCCAGGGGTCCATAATGCACCAGACACTTCACCCCCTCCCACCAGAGGAGGAGAGCAGTCCACTGGACACTCAATCCTTACTCCTCCTGGCTGGCCCTCCAAATTCCCAGGTCTGTTCCTGAACCCGGGTCGATGGCATCACAGATGGACCAAATGCCTTTGTGCCGGTGGGCCAGCCCTTCTAGTATATTTTAGGAAACATTGTCACACCCTTTCTGCTTTCATTCCTGGCATGGCCTCCACCCAAATGCAACTATGCCTCTCCCCCTTGCTACCCCACCTGACTCATCTTAGTATTGAGTTCCCCAGCACTAAGATTCCACCCCTGTTGCCAACTGCTTGCTTCCCTTCCTACCCACCTCTTTCTCCTGGCACTTGCTCTTCCTCCTGCACAGTAGTTCCCACTTCTGCCTCTGTTGCCATTCCTCCAGAAGAACTTCCCCACTCTCCAGTTTCATCCAGACTTCTATCTGATACTCCTTCAATCTCATCACCTCCCTCCCTCCTCATCCTTTCCCTCTAGTACTGCAAAACAATTTTCTGAAGACCCTTCTTTTATGCCTGCTTCCTCCCTCCTCATACTAGCCTGTTCCCTCATTTTGACTCCATGACTGTTGCCACTTCTTCTCCTCCCCTCACCAGTCCCTTTCTCCTCCTTCCTGTTGTCTTTTTTCCCTTGACCTGGGTTACCCCAATGCTGTTCTCCTTGACCTGGGTCCCCCTGTATCTGCTTCCCTTCTTTTGACCCTCTCCTCCCCCATGTTGGCCCAAAACTGAGCTTCTTCCTCATCCCCCTCCTTCCTCCCTCCAGTATTGGGCTATAACCTCTTCCAGTCTGCCTTGCCTGTCTTAGCTTCTGCTGTAGACCTTTCATATCCTTTTTAAGTTTCCCTATTTGATTACACATTAAACATCCCCCCACCCTCCCTGCAATTTTTAGAAAGATTGGTGCACCACAGTTATTGTAGCATACCACCCTACACATTGCACTCTTTGCCTACCAGCAACCCCCCCACCCTTCCAGATGAAGGATAACCAACAGTCACACAGGTCTCTGCTCTCCCCCCTATCATTTCAAAACATTCTTCTCCTTTCCTCAATTTTTCTTACCTCCTTTGTCATACACTTTTGATAGTTTGAGCAGCTGCCTTTTAAGTTCCTATCTCTCCTGTCTACACCCAAAAAGATACTATAATCAGCTATTACAAGCCTCCTTCTAACTCCTACCCCTCCTATTCACAATGTAAACACCAATGCAAAGAGGTAAAAATGAAAGCACGTTGTGTTGCAGTTACTTCCCTTCCCGGAAGATAGCAGTCACCTCTTCACTTGCTGCTGTTCCTTCCCTGAACATCTGCTTCTGCTATGGCAGGTGCATGTCCTTTTCCCTTATGGAAAAGTGATGTCAGAACCCCTGGTATAAAGGAAATTATGTACCTGGGGCAGGTGGAGTGAGGGGCAGGGTGGTTTGGACTGAGCCTTTGCCCTCCAGAAACAATCAGTTAACTGAGGCCCCTGGGCAGACAGTTAGCACCCTTCCCCCCACTATGCACTAAACTTTGCAGCTAGTGAAGACAGCAAAAAAAAATACTATTCCACTGAAAACATTTCAGAAGAAACAGTTCTCCAATTCAAAGAAATAATAGCCTCTCCGACAACACACCAAAATACGATAGAAATTAGAAGATATAGGTTTCCAATTCAAAGAAACAGCCCCTGAGGAGACATTAAATCATAAGTCTGTAAGTAGTGTGTAACCTGGTTTGAAACCAATTTCTCTAAGATTTTGCTTAATGGGTTTAAAATAGAGATTGGCCTAAAACCCTCTGCCTATACAGCAATGGACAACTTGGAAATCTGGACCACCTTTGAGCACTTCCATGTGGATGGAAAAACAACAGCAGTTAAATACAAATTAAAAATAATAAAAAAAGGGACAGCCAGATAAGAGAATGCAAGTTTGACTAAGTGACTATTCAGCCCCTCTTCACAATCTCCAAACTTATTAGGTAAAACACCCACCAATCAAAGAACTTCAGTCTTAGAAACCCTATAAAAGAGATAGAGCAAATGAATCCTGAACACCATTTGACCTTGAAGACGAGCATGAAGTATAACAAGATAAGTCTGAAAATGTAACAATTATCATATTAGCAATTGAAAAAGGGTCAGTTATATATTGATTGTTCACCTTTAATGACTTAACTGAAGACTTTTCCCTACAATACTATAGGGAATTAACTATACTCCAGAAACTTTTTGAATCTGATACACCAGTACTGAATTTAGTCCTATAATACTCTTTTTTTGCTACTGTCACCATTCTACTGACTTGATTTTGAAGGGTACAATAGGCATTCAAAACCAGGATTGAAGGTGAGTATTTATAATCTAACCATGCCTGATCTCTTAACCTAATATGTCTTTTAATAGCATCATTAAACCAACTATTTTCTGACCCCTAACTCTTAACTTACATAATGGGAACATGCGGTTCTGAATTGGTAACAACTGTGAACAAAAAAAGTCCACTGCTCAGTCCAGATCTGGAATTGAGATTAAAAATGACCAATCAATTAAATGCAATTCAGCCTCTAACATTTCTAGATTAACTCTTTTGATCCTACAGTACTGAACAAAACTAGGTGGTAGTTCATACCTTTTAAAATTTAAAATACCTTAAGTAGCCATATGGTCACTAACCGAGACACTGAGAACACCAGCCATCAAAACATGGTTTGGTTTATTTGTGATAATCCAATTGAGTAATGAATGATTATCTGCGAGTGAATTTAATCTAGTCTGCTCACTAATCAATTATAACACGAGTAAGCCAATTAACATTAATATCACCCACTATTACAAGATCTCGATTATGAATAAATGTATTTGTTAACTCTAAAAATTCCTTCAGACCAACAATCACACATTATGTGGGATTATATAAACACCCCACAATTACCTTCTTACAACCACCTAGCACCCACTGCAATTTCAGTCAATCAAAATCAGTATTTGAGTTGGAGCTAGATGCCAGTATCAATACTTCCAGATGTTCTAAATAATAAACAGCAACACCTCCTCCTTTTTTCTTATCAGAGTGATCAGCTCTTTCAATTTTATAACCCTAAATTTGGCATAACTCATCTGGTTAATTAGATTTCAGCCATGATTTCATAATAACCATCAAGTCAGGTCTGTAAGCTGAGGCTACCACTTCTAGGCTAGCCATTTTTGGCACCAGACTTCTCACATTTAAATGCAGAATCTTCAAACCATGTGCAGTTGGACCATAAACCAGAATTACTGTTACCAGCATGCTTCACAAATCCATATGAGTCAGGTTCTGACTTCATCTCCACATCCCTAGCCAAAATTAATAAACCTAACAATACAATAAATCTCAAATAAAAAACTAATTAACATAACCCATTAGAAAAAATAACTAATTTAAAAGTCATAAAAAAACACAAATTCAAGAACAGACTTCTTTAGAAATAATAACCAGTAATGATGTAACACACACACTGATGCATAACCGTCAGGTTAGAAATATCAAATTCATGATCTATGTCAGAGGAAACAAATCCTTTAAAATCAGTTTGACTAACTACAGTATCCCATCAGCTAACAACACACTAAACAGTTAAATGCAACCATGGCTAAATGTAGTTAACAAAGCAGCCATAATGCACTTCAAACTACTTATACCTTTAAAGTATTAACATTAAACAAAATAACAATATATAACCAGAAAAAGTAGTGTCACACTCTTCCCCGGACTTCCCCAGACTCCCACTGACTCACGTATCTGTTGTACTTGGCTGCACTTAGCCGCTAATTTCTGATAATTAGCCACCACTGTAGACACCATTATGTCTAACCAGCAGGCAGATTTAAACCCCATGAATCCAACCAGTCAGGTTGCCACCACCAATCAGAGGGGTAGGGACATGGCACAGCAGAAAAGCAGTATCACAGCTGTGTTGTCTGTTGCTATGAAAATACACAGCTGAAGCCGGGTGTGTAATTACAGATGCGGTCAGTTCAATTCACTGTCCAAACAAATAGGTAGATCAGAACAACTACTAAGAGGCGATGCAGATAGTTCAGTAGAAGGTTCAGGCTGTGTAAAATGGCAGTAGACAGTACACATATCACAGCAGCAGTTCAATGTAGAAACAACAACAGTACACAATCAAATCCACTCAATCAAGCAGCAGAATCATAAAATATACAGACACAAATGGGCTCACAACTTGCAGACTGGGCACTTCAACATGCAGTCACTTAAAAAAGTCCTGCTTTAATGTATGCAATGAATGATAAGTTGTTCGACCTTAGCAGCTCCTGCAGGATTTTTTGTGCTTTCATGGAGTGGCTGAAATGCCAACATATTTTCCTAGCAAGACTTAACAGGTGTTCAACATTTCTGTTTCCATTTAAGAAACTATGGGTGAGAAGATTTAAACAATGTGCAAAACAACGTATGAGTTGGCAGTTGCCATCTCTAACACTACTCACTATGTTAGCACCATTACCTGATACTATGAACCCTGTAGATAGGGAATGTGGAGGAAGCTATTTCTGGAAATGATTTTGCAGTTCCTACAAAATATTCACAGCAGCGTGGTTTTCCTCAAACGTGATGACATATAATATAGCCTGTTTCCTACTACTTATGGTAGAGTGGGGATTATTAATTTTTCACTGAAAACGTGCCCAGTGAGCTGTGGCAGTCCTGTAGTCAATTGTTTTGTTGCTGATCCATATATCTGTGGTTATGTGAACCTGCTTCACCTCAGAATGTTTCATCTTCTTAGTGACTGCACTACACACCAAGTCATACAACTTTGGAACAGCCTTTTTTGAGAAGTACAGTATGTTTGACAGGGAATAGTGTATCATGGTTCAATCCAGTTCATGAACTTGAGGCAACCTTTTTGGGCAACAGAAGCAAAAGGGAGTTGACAATCGGCCAACAGCTCTGAAATGGCTCTATGTAACAGCTGTCATGCTGGATGCTTGAAGGTAAGTTTTGATGTCCTTGCAAAATTTTCTTTTAATGTCAGTTGATAAGAATGACAAGATATGTTTAATTGTTTGGGGACTGTATTTCTCATGCCTTTTACATGTAGAGTATTACTTTGGGATTTTGCACTACTTCATGGTGTCAGAAGAAAACAATCTATGTTTGTCTGGGAAGAATGCAAGGACACATCAAGTGATTCAATGTCAGTTTCTGCTTCTAGTTCATTGTCACTATGCTTACCGCCACTACCACCTCCACCACCGCTCATATCAACCACACTTTCCCTTGCCCTGCCCCACTCAACTGGTTGTTTTGTCTTTGCATGTTGTATCATTACTGATGTTCCAAAATGTCCTGCCTTGCCACCATGACTGACTCTCTTTTTCTTTTTTGTAGTTAAACTTTTTATTGATTTTGTTTTTTGTTAAAGATCCAGGTTGCATTCAGTAATATACAAAGGGTATAATATTCAATAACTTCATACAGCATACAGACAGCAAAGGTGATGATGTAGATACCAGTTAAGAGATACAGGAAATACATAACATATCTAAATTCCAACAAGTGGTCTTTAGGATAACTTGACACGTGGTGTGTTCAGTTACCTGTTACCTTAATGGTATTGGTATACAGAACCCTTCCTGCCCTGGAAAAGAAAAGAAAAACAAACACAAACAATCTAACAGCTACTTAATAGAACTAAGTACATTGTAGGAAATTGCAAATAAGACAATCCAGTTGAAATTTGTGGTTAATAGATGTCCCATAGTAAAATATTGCACTTGGTAGAGACTCAGTCAACAGGGTCTAACCAACACATGTCCTTGGTTTTGTGAAGTGCATTAATGGTTGCCAACAGTTGTAGACTTTAGGAAGGCTGTTGATGGCTACATGTGTTCATCTGCCCATGTCTGCTACTTGCATCAAAGCTATGAGAATGTCATCAATTCTGGGAACATGTCTGCTACAGCAGTTACATAAGAGTAGACGTTTGACTTGCATGCTTACTAAGGCTAATCACCTGTGCTCCTGTGCCTCCAGGTGTGGGGCTTCAGATTTCATGCCTAGTACTAATAGGGCAAATGACTTGGGTATTTTTTGTGAAGAATCTGTGAACCTAGTTGACATAATTGTTTCTAGTAACCCATTATAAAAAATAACTAATTTAAAAGTAATAAAAAAAAAACACAAATTCGAAGAACAGACTTCTTTAGAAATAATAACCACTAATGACGTAACACACATTGATGTGTAACCGTCAGGTTAGAAATACCAAATTCATGATTTATGGCAGAGGAAACACATCCTTTAAAGTCAGTTTGACTAACTACAGTATCCCATCAGCTAACAATACACTAAACAGTTTAATGCAACCATGGCTAAATGTAGTTAACAAAGCAGCCATAATGCACTTCAAACTACCTATACCTTTAAAGTATTATCATTAAACAAAATAACAATATATAACCAGAAAAAGTAGTGTCTCACTCTTCCCCCGGACTTCCCCAGACTCCCACTGACTCCCGTGTCTGTTGTACTTGGCTGCACTTAGCCACTAATAGCTGCTAATTAGCCACCACTGTAGACACCACTGTGTCTAACCAGCAGGCACATTTATACCCCATGAATCCAACCAGTCAGGTTGACACCACCAATCAGAGAGGTAGGAGCATGGCACAGCAGAAAAGTAGTAGCACAGCTGTGTTGTCTGTTGCTATGAAAACACACAGCTGAAGCCATGTGTGTAATTACAAATGTGGTCAGTTCAGTTCACTGTGCAAACAAATAGGTAGATCAGAACAACTACTAAGAGGCAATGCAGATAGTTCAGTAGAAGGTTCAGACTGTGTAAAATGGCAGTAGACAGTACAAATATCACAGCAGTAGTTCAATGTAAAAATGACAATAGTACACAATCAAATCCACTCAATCAAGCATGGGTCGTGTCCATAGAATATGGTATAGGTCTCCTTTCCTTTTTTGACACCTCCAGCATTTGTCAGTATCCAGCAATTTAGCTGCATAGAGAAATGCAGGTGTTCTGTACCATTAGTGTAGCATTTTAGTTGGGATCAGCCTATGCGGGCATCAGTATATGTTTTATGGCCAGCCTTCCAGCATTGGGATCACTGCTGGTCTGTTATTGTAATGTTCATAGCCTTTTCCCATCTGATCTTTGAGTCTGAAGATTGACTGGGTATCCTATCTCAATGAGCTGAATATATTCTGGTAGCCTGCTCTTTAGATAGGAATAGCCAGCCAATTACAGGGGTAGGTTTGGAATTATGGATTTTTGAGTGGATAAAGGATTGTACCACATTCCTGATTTGGAGGTATCTCCAGTAGTCATTGGCAAGTAAATCCCATCTGACTCACAGATCCTGAAAAGTAGCTACCAGCAGCTTGTCAGGTTCTAAAATGTATCTTACAAACTGAATACCTTTGTTGGCCTATTGTGGCCAGACCACAGAACAGTTATCAATCAATATACTTGGGTTTTACCATAAAGGCACCTGAGTCACAGGTGTTGTGTTAGCATCCAGTTTTTGGTGCATTTGGGTCCAGTACCACATTGTAGGCCCTATAGTGGTATGATACTTTAAATGCTTACCCAGGAAGAATACATTAATAACGCAAGTATACCTATGTCACTCAGTGCCTGTTCCATGTGCACCCACTGGGGGATTCCTCACTACTAGAACTGAACCACTGCAATGTTTGTACTGCCTGGAAGGTCAGTTTATGTCCCTTGAGCGATGGAAGACACCACCCACACATATCCCGATGGGATCTTAGTTTGTTATGACTATACCTTGGTTTCTTTCCCTCCAACAGAAAGTCCCCAATGCTTTTGTCTACTTTATTGTACCAACCTGAAGGTAGTTCCTAGAAGACATGTGGTAGAACAATATTGGAGCTGTCACTATTTTGATGGCAGAAATTTTCACAGCCATAGTAAGTTTAAGGAGTTTCCAATAGTCAAATTCTGTTTTACAGGTTCTCAGATGGGGTTGCAAATTGGCATCCCATAATTGAGTGATGTTTGGGACTATTTTTATTCCAATTTACGTAATTCCTGTTGGGGCCCATCTTAAGCCATGACAGGGTGGAGGCTGTCCAGAGGAGGGCAACCAAAATGGTGCAGAGTCTGCACCAGAAGACATATATGAAGAAAGACTAAAGGAGCTTAAGATGTATAGCCTCGAGGAAAGAAGGGAGAGGGGGACATGATAGAAACTTTCAAATACCTCAAGGGAATCAACAAAGTCCAAGAGGGTAGCATCTTTCAGAAAAAGAGATGTGCAAGAACAAGGGCATACAATTTGAAGTTAGAGGAAGGACAGCTCAGGGGTAATGTGAGGAAGTATTTCTTCACAGAGAGGGTTGTAGATGCGTGGAATGGCCTTCCTGAGGAGGTTGTAGAGTAAAAAACAGTGGGGGTATTCAAGAATGCATGGGACAGAGATAAGACAATTCTAGTGGGGTGTAGGAGGAAGTAGGCTGCTGGTTAACTAGGATTTTCAGCTTATCCATTAGGTAGGGAAATGGGCAGACTAGGTGGGCCAAGCGGGTCCTTATCTGCCATCAAATTCTGTGTTTCTATGTTTTTGCAAGTACTACCTTAGGCTGACAATGTTGGTTAAGAGGCCTAACTTCTGTTTTTGTCTTATTTACCTTCGGCCCTGAGCATCCTGCAAAATTTTGTAGGAAGTGTAAAAGGGGTTGGAATGATGTATTCACACTGGCCAGGGAAACAAACAGATCATCTGTGTATATAAGAGAGGGGCATTGTTGTGCTCCAACTTCAATCCCATTAATTGCCTTATGTTGCCTGGTAGCTGCTGCTAAAAGTTCTACTGCCAAAGCAAATAGCAGGAGGGAGAGTGGATACCCCTTCCTCATTCCTCTCTTGAGTGGGAAGGTATCAGAGAGCAGGGAGTTGGTTAGAACCTGGGTGGAAGAGGAGGAGTGTATGGTACTTATCCATGATTGGAAATGTTCCCAACAGCCTACATGTATTTTAGTACTTGGTGAAGGTAGTCTCATTCTATAGAATTAAATGTCTTCTCAAAATCTGTGGCCAGGGCAGCCACAGGGGATGCTAATTTATTTGCTGTGTGCATAAGATTGATTAGAGAGTGGATGTGGCCCGCACTGTATCTCCCCTGCACAAACCCTACCTGTGATGGGTGGATTAACTGAGACAGCAATGGGTTTAATCTGAGAGCTAGAGCTTTAGCATAGACTTTGATGTCTACATTTGTTAAAGAGACGGACCTGTAGTTTGCAGTCAATGTGGGGTCTTTCCCATTTTTTGGCAGGATTGTTATTATTGCTTCCCTTAAGGTGGGTGGGAGGGAGGGATCCCAGTTCTTCAGCTCCAGACTAGACCCTGCATAGTACAGGGGAGATTATTGGTGCTAAGGCCTGCAGAAACTTCACAGGTAACCTGTCCCCTTCCGAGGATTCACCCTTTTTTAAGGAGAGAAGAGCCTTTGTGACTTCCTCTAGTTAATAGTGCATCAAGTATCTCAGCCTGTTGCTGAGTCAGCTTCAGTAGGGGGAGCCCTTCTAGAAAAGCTGGAGTCCCCTCAAGAATTTGTGTGTGAGAAATTGAGTACAATGTGGTATAGAAAGATTTCATGATGTTATTAACCGCTTGTGGTTTATTTTTTACCTGTCCCATGTGGTCCTTAAGGCCAGCTATGTGCCATTCTGACTGTTGTTTTCCTAATTGGTAGGCTAACATCTTTACCCACTTGTCTCTCCCTTCCCAATATTTATGCCTTAGTCTCAGTATTGAAGTCTCTTCCTTCCTAGAGAGCAGAATTGCTATAATATTGTTTTGTCCTCCATGCCCCCTGTTCTACCCATCATTGTGTATTGTACCAGTCACTTGGTTGACTCCAACTGTAAGGATGGTTTGACTATGCCCTTGGTTGCTTAGTTGACAGTACTTAGTAGAGGCAGCCACCTGTCCCCGTTTTCATCTCTCCTCATAGGCAGAGTGGCAGCTAGTAGCCCCCATGAATCATCTGTTCCCCCCTCCCAGTAGTTCCATGAAATTCCTCTACCATGGGCAGTAAACCCTTTTCCATCTGTACCCCCTTCCTATGGAATAGACCCCTGATATCAATCTGCTCTTCTGCCTCCAAATCTCTCTTTCAAAAACAATTTCAAAGACTGGCTACTGTCCGAAGCAAATGTCACTGCTCTCCCAGGTAATTTTTGGCATCCCCTCCTTCTGCCCCCACCCCCCACCCATCAGTGGGGTTTTGTCCTTTCTACACTCATCACTTCTGCTCCTGTCCTCTTCCTCCAATTTACAGGGCTGCTGCTGTCATTTCCCTACTCAAAGTCCCAGCACTATTTGCTTAGGGGAAGTGTTGTATTCGATTTCCGAGTTCCAATCCGATTGTTGACCTGTGCACTATTAGTGAACCTGAATGCA
Source organism: Neoceratodus forsteri (assembly GCA_016271365.2). Lineage (NCBI taxonomy): Eukaryota > Metazoa > Chordata > Ceratodontiformes > Ceratodontidae > Neoceratodus > Neoceratodus forsteri. The sequence goes on along the minus strand of CM028136.1, from coordinate 116,365,196 downwards.
TTTTGCACTTTATGTATCATATCTGAGAATTATGTTTGGTCTCTGTGTTTTGTGACTTGCATTTCAGCCTGTTGTCTGACCTGTGGCTATGTATTTTTTTACCTGTATGCTGGCCTTTTTCAGCACCTTGTAGTTTATGTAATTGCACTTTATGTAATGAACCCTTGTTCTGTAATTTCCTACACCTTATGTTGAGGCCTGCATTTACTGTTCTCTACATCTGTACTGCTTAATGTGTCATGCTGCGGCTCGGGTCTTGCCTGAAAAAGGTCATTTGTATCAGTGCACCCACCCAGTTATCAAAGACATAAATAAATTAAAAATTAAATAAAATAAATAAATAAATAAATATTATTGATCTTTAGTCTGAACCCTGTGACTTTGTGGTTTAGAAGGGAGAGTGGGTTAGAATTTGGTTGAGCTTTTAAACAATGTTTCAGCCATGCTTTGGTCACCTTCCAATTTATGGAGCTGGCATGCTCTCTTTTTGTGTCTTTGGTCTGCATAGCTGATGGTTTTCCCCCTGATAGTCACCTTAAAAGCTTCACAATTATTACCAGCCATGGTGTCCTCCACTGGATTTTTCTTAAGAAAACATTCAGCTTGCTTTTACCTATGGAATACAATCGGGGTCCCTGAGTAGAAGGGGGTCTGGTCTCCAGGAGGGTGAGGTGGTTGTCAGAGGACTCCAGGATAGGTGAAGTTGCACTGGAGCATGGTCTGAAATGACCAAGGGGAAGATGGAGAAGTCCAGGGCTACCTGAATTAAAGGGTGAGATGTAAGGCACAGATTTAGGCAACTTTGGGACTTGTGGACCCTGGAGTAGTATGTTTAATCCTGGTCACATGGGTGGAACATTCACCATATATCAGACAAGCCTAGATCTTGCATCATAAATGATACTGCTTGTACCCCTCTTGGGGTGGGTCTCTACCTATGGAGCTTCTGTCAATAATGAGTATTAGTGTGATATTAAAGTTCGCTCCTAGCAGTATTGGGGTATCCTTTCTAATCAGGGATCCCATTTTGTTGGTGAAATTATGGAAAAAAGCTGGATCATCCTGGGGCGTATAAATTACCCAGAAGGAGAGGGTGAGTCAGAGTATCCATTAAGGCAAGAATCCACCTGCTTTGGGGATCTGAATTTGTCTGTGCAACAGTCCACTTATGTCCTTTATGAATAAGGATTAGAACCCTACATGTACTGGTTGGGGCTGAGGCATGAATCACTTGCCCTATCCAGTCTTTTAATAAATATTTGTGATCTTTCCTAGTAAGTTTTGTTTCCTGTAGAAAACAAACCTGTGACCATAGACTCTTGAGGTGTGACATCACTTTATACTTTTGCCAGAGGTGTCAGACCCCCTGACTTTCCAAGTATGGCAAGTAATATCATCCATGATCAGACTTGTAGTAAGCAATGAACTGATAAGGGTTGATCAAATCTCCAGAGAAGAAAGTCCACAGGCATACATTCATAGACAATGGGGGAAGTTACCCTTACTTTTCTGTACTGTAGCCAGGGGAGGTTCAGGTAAGGTCCAGGTACCAAATTGACAGTATATTCAGACATTTTTCCCTTCCATATTGCTACCTACTTATAATGCTAAAATGCATCTCTTTCTACTTAAACACATCATACAACTATTTACAAAATAAGCTACAAGGCCCACAGAGGAGATAACTAGGCTATAGACTAATGGCAAGCTGCCATTCAAGGCCAGCCTAGCTTCTCTGGAGGATGTAGCCTGGGGGAGTGGCCCAGGGTAGACCAAACTCTTATCAGTTGGTCATATGGGTCCTATTGTTGCTTGTGTTCTGGCTTCCTTCTTACGACCCTGCATAATTGGGACTCCTAAAGAATAGAACTGCTAGTACATATTAAGGTGTCAAATCTATGTTTCTTACCATCAGGGAAGAGGAAGATTTTCTATAATTGGAGCAGAGTGCGGCATGCTCGGATCTTCTGCCTGTTGGTGTTGGGCAGGGTGATGTGCCTATGTATCTTGTCCACTAATGTATGTTGCTAGCCCAGCTGCCTGCTCCTCTTGGATTTTTCTTTTTTTTTTTTTACATAGTTACATGGGCTCCTCTCTAAAATCCTTTGGTTAAGCAAGGGTCCTCTCTCTGCATTGCCTTCTATTCTTCCTGTCCTATCTTACCTATCAGTTCCCACAAATATGAGGGTACCTACTAATGCTGGGCAAAAGGGGGGGTTAAGTGCGGCGTTACCGTATTAGTTGAATACCTCATACCACTTTCAAACACATGTAACATAGAAGGACCAGATTTAACCCATATGCACTGCCACTGACTACTAATATTACCCCATCTTCTATAAAACCTTATGGTGGCAGAAGCTTTAACTTAACCCAGAATTCAGTAACATATGTTATAGACAGACCTGTTTAAGAACTGTCTGCCCTGAGTAGGCTCTTGCATTACATAAAACAGATTTTATCAGAACAGTGACAAGATATGGTGATCATAGTCCTCCTAGTTCAGAACACACATTTAAGTATATAACATTAATGAGGAAGCAGAGGTGCACTTTAAAGTAAAGAGAAACATAGAAACATAGAATGCGATGGCAGATAAGGACCGCTTGGCCCACCTAGTCTGCCAATATTTCTACCTAATAGATAGGCTGCAGATCCTAGTTAACCAACAGCTTACTTCCTCCTACCCCCCACTCGGACTGCCTTATGTCTGTCCCATGCATTCTTGAATTCTCCCACTGTTCTTGACTCCACGACCGCCTCAGGTAGGCTGTTCCATGCATCCACAACCCTCTCTGGGAAGAAATACTTCCTCACATTACCTCTGAGCTGTCCTTCCTCTATCTTCAAATTGTGCCCCCTTGTTCTTACACATCTCTTGTTCAGAAAGATGCTACTCTCTTGGACTTTGTTGATTCCCTTGAGGTACTTGAAAGTTTCTATCATGTCCCCCCTCTCCCTCCTTTCTTCAAGGGTATACATATTAAGCTCTTTTAGTTTCTCTTTGTATGGCTTCTGATGCAGACCCTACACCATTTTAGTTGCCCTCCTATGGACTGCCTGCATCCTGTCTATGTCCTTGTATAGAGGGGGTCTCCAGAACTGCACACAGTACTCAAAATGGGGTCTCACCAACTGTTTGTACAGAGGGATAACAACTTCCTGTTTTCTACTTTAGATGTCTCTCCCTATGCATTCCAGTATCCCCCCAGCCCTCTTTACTGCCTTCTCACATTGCATGCCTACATTAAGGTTGTCTGATATGACTACCCCCAGGTCCCTTTCCATTTTTGTTGTTGTTAGTACCCCCCACCCAATTGTGAACTCTTCCTCTGGATTTTTGTTTCTCAGGTGCATTACTTTGCACTTCATTGCATTGAATCTAAGCTTCCATACTTTTGACCATTCTTCCAACCTTCCCGAGTCCCTTCCCATCCTTTTCACCCCCCCCACCCCGGTGTATCAACCCTGTTTCAGATCTTTATGTTATCTTCAAAGAGGCAAAATTTTCCTTCCAGCCCCTCCACAATGTCACCTATAAAGACATTAAAGAGGACTGGTCCCTGTACTGAACCCTGAGGTACCCCACTAGTAATCCCCCTTTCTTCAGAGTGTACTCCATTTACTATTACCCTCTGTGTCCTGTTGTCCAGCCAGTTTGTTACCCAGGCTACCACCCTGGGACCCACTCCCATGCACTCCCATGCTGGCTAACTTGTTTATTAATCTTTTGTGTGGAACTGTGTGAAATACCTTGCTAAAGTCTACATAGGTTATATCCACAGCCCCTCCCTTGTCTACTACTTTGGTCACCCAGTCAAAGAAATCTATTAGATTCATTTGACATGCCCGTCCCACTGTGAATCTATGCTGTCTTGGTTCCTGTGCCCCACTGGCATCTAGGTACTCAACAATTCTTTCTTTCAGTAGTGATTCCATCATTTTCCCTACCGCTGAGGTCAAACTAACAGGTCTGAAGTTTCCTGCCACTGCCTTGCTCCCATTTTTGTGAAGGGGAATCACATCCACCCTCCTCCAGTGCTCAGGTACCACACCACCCTCCCATGATTTGTTAAAAAGGGTAGTCAGTGGTGTCGCTAGGTTTCCCCTTAGTTCTTTTAGAATTCTGGTGTGAATCACATCAGGCCCCATTGCTTTGGCCACCTTGAGTTTTAGGAGTTCTTTCATGACCCTTTCTTCTGTGAATTGACTGGCATTGATCCCCCCCCCATTCAGAGTGCTTTTATTGTTTGGTTTAGGTACCTCCCTCTCTTCTTCTTTTGTGAATACTGAGCAAACGTATTCATTCAGTTCTCTGCCTTTTCACTGTCACCCTCTGCCCACATCCCCTCCCCTTTATTAATCCTTACTATCCCTCCCTTGGTCTTTCTTTGCTCCCTAATTACTTATAAAAGGTGTTATCCCCTTCTTAACTGAGTTGACTATCTTTTCCTCGGTTTGGGACTTTGATATTCTGTTTGCCTTCCCCGCTTCCTTCTGCTTTACCTGATACAGTTCTCTGTGCTACTCCTTCTGTGATTCCTTGTACTTCCTAAATGCTGTCTTTTTCTCCCTAACCTTCCCCACCCCCTCTTTTGAGAACCATAATGTTTTTTTATTTAGTTTCTTAGCACACGGTTTGTAGCTGTGAAGGGGCACAGGCAGAGTCTGTAAAAAATAGATCTAACATCTTTGCCTTGTGCTTGTTGTGTTTCTTTGACTTTCATCACAAGCATAGGGGACTGGAGGGGGGAGACAGGTATGTAGTGCCCTACACACCAGGCCATGTTTTAGGGGAGAGGGAATTTAACACCAGTATATTGACCTCTTTATGGTGTATCAGTGTATTGGTAGAGAAATGGGCAGACTAGGTGGGCCAAGCAGTCCTTATCTGCCATCAAATTCTATGTTTCTATGTATCATTAAGGGTCTGTTAGCTGAGATGTGACAGGAAATTAATCCCTAATCCTGCTTCCCTCCACTCCAAACCCCCACCTTTTGCAAAAAAGCAAACAAACTGCACTTGTATGATTGTATGAGTTCAGCCTGTTTCAGTGTCATTCAGTTCTGTTGTTTTCAGCTGGGGCCTACTCAAGGAGGGTGAGGTGGTCTGATGTGGTAGGCTATCCACAGGATTCCCAGTTGTCTGAGCAGCACTAGTAGAAATGGAACACTGGGCAACTGCTGCTGCCCATGACTTGGGAGAGGCTTCAGGCGGTTGTAGATTTTTTCCCAGATCCCCAAGGCAGGTATAGGTTCCTAGTGCTGCACTGGTGGGGAAAGTGAGCAGAGTGGCACATATTTATTCTGTGAGAAGTACGGGCTGAATACCTCCCTGTCCTCATCTCTGCTTTAGTCATCGCTCCGGCTACGAGACTGATCTCTTTCTCTCAGGGGTCCCTTCTGTTATGCCACTCTTGCTGTTGTCTCTTGCAGGCCTAAGCAGGGAAAGCCCATTTCCTCTGTACGTTCTTTTGTTGCTACACATCTGACGTTCATTTATTGTAATTACCCACATCTGTGGTCTCCTTGTCTGAGCTGTTGTCATTCCATGCTGCCAGGTGCAAAGATCGTGACTCCTTTGACCAAGTTCTATGAAGGAAGTTCATCATGGCATCGGGGTGGAAAAAGTCAGGGCTACTCCGTTATGTGTAAAATGCATGATCACAGGGTTTCGCAGGGAGAACTGAATACCAAACTGATGCAATAGATGCTGAGCCACATATATTCCAGTCTTTTATTTGACAGCTCTTTTGAGTGGTCTTGAAATATATGGATTTTGTGTTCCCACCAGTTCAGCTGTGCCAGATCCCTTGCTTTGGCCAGGATAGTTTTCTGAATTGTAAAGTTCAAAAATCTAGCAAGGATAGTCCAAGGTTTATCCCTGGGCTTGGGTGGTGGCACAAAGGTGTGGTGGGCCATTTTGATATCTAACTGTATGTCCTTGACCAGTTGAAGTATCAGGTGGAGTACCTACAGTAATGTAGGAAGCTTATTGCATTTCTTTGATCTGCTCCCTCTGGGAAACCCAGAATCTGCAGGTTATTTGGCAGCTTCGATTCTCTAAATCATCTACTTTTTCTTGTAGAAAGTAAATGGTTCTCTTCTGCTCCCAGACCACAGCTGTCAACTCCTCAACTGCAGCATCATGGACTGCCACTTTCCTTTCCATTTAAAAAATCCCTACATCCAATTTGTGGATCGCTGAAGTGGTACTGTTAGAAGCTAAAGGGACATCTGCCATTTGTTTTATCAGTACTGAGAACATCTCATTTGTTGTGGTTGGATCCATGTTGTTGCCACCGATGGCCACCATGCTGGTCACAGTGTGTGTTTTTTCTTCACCTCGATGTTGCTAGGCATAGATCAGCTCTTTTCAAAAACTATTTGCAGTTGTCTGTAGTGCCAGATTAGGGCTGTCTGCCACTGCTATTTACAAATGCAGACTCCCTTTCTGACTATGTTGATGCCAGATTTAAAGCCCAGAGAAGTAAAGTCAGTCATCTTGTTCGAGGCCAAGCAACACCTTCATGATGCTCTTTTAACACAGCCTGCATACAGCTCTCGAGTTGTCTGCAGGGTCAATATGAAATAAATTCCACACTAAAGAGTTACCTTTTGTGCTTTTTACTATGGTGTCTGGCACTATTTCTTATACAGTCAAGGGACTTGGAGGAAACCCTACACTGATGTTTTCTTGTGCGTATGAATTGTTCACATTCATACTCATCTTCTTATTCTTATGTTTAGCATATGATTTTTTCTACACTTTCAACTCATGCCTTATAGTGGCATCTGCTCCTATCCCCTCATCTAAACTACATACTTCATCACCACAAGATTCACAAGAACTGAAGTGCTGTTATCATCAGGTGGGACATGGTCTGGGTTAACCCAATCCCAGTCTCCACTTTCACCACCACCTTTATCAGCATTCACTGCCTCATTATCTGAGCTTATATTTGAGGAGGATGCCTCCTTGTTCTTGTATGCTGCTTTAGCAGCTAAAAGTGTCCTGGCATATGTGGCAAAATGTTTAGTACCTATACGAGTACCTCCAGTCAGTTCTTGTCAAAACTCTACTATCATATCATTGCTAAGATGCTTTTTTGGTTTAGGAAGATATTTAATGCCAGTCCTGGTGATGTTATTATTGTTCCTATGTTCTTCATTAGAGCTAGGATTCATATTGTCCACATCATTTTTGGTTGCACATGCAGCAGCACTGTGTTTCCTTTTAGTAGACTTAGACTGGGAAATACAAGACATAGTAGTCATGGCTGTTGCTATGCTGCAGAGAGATGTCACACACAGTGTAGCTTTGACATGGTATGGGGCACCTAACAGGCTAACAGACGGTGTAATACAGCCTAAATGGCCTTCACTATACTGCAGAGAGACATAGAGTAGCTATGTCACAGACAGGGCTCAGGGCACCTAACAACAGACAGTGTGTAAAAGCCTAAATGGCTTTCACTATACTGCAGAGAGACACAGAGTAGCTATGTCACAGACAGGATTTGGGCACCTAACAACAGACAGTGTGTATTTGTAATACAGCCTAAATGTTTTTCACTATACTGCAGAGAGATACAGAGTATCTATGTCACAGACAGGGCTAGGGACACCTAACAGACACTGTAATACAGTCTAAATGGCTTTCACTATACTACAGAGACACACAGAGTAGCTACAGTGGAGTCAGCGATGATGAAGTGCAGTAACTTGCAGTAATGAGACGTCACAAAATTCTGCATGACAAAAGGGCTTCATTGCCAGTGACTTACAATGGCGCTTGCCGTAAACTGCAGCATTCTATGATATTTTACAGCATTTCTGAGTTGCATCCTGGCTGTCACATATGTATGTCAGAGACAATTACATTTTCTTTCCATTTCTTTTGCTGCAAATGCAGAGTGAGTGCCAGTTCCTCCTCTTCCTTCACATTCCTCTGCTATATGCACTCTCAGAGCAGACACAGAGCACAGACACCAGTACTGACCAATCAGATTGTCATCCCAGTGTCATGTGCTCCTTTCTGCAGTGAGAAATCCAAAGGATGCCCTTTCATGCCTGTTTACATCAGAAGAGTCCCAGGACCCCACAGGCTACCTTTAATGATGGTTTTAAAAAAAATGACCCTGTACCTGACCTGTTACCCATGTCAAAAGTACCTGACCCATGAAGAATACTGGTGTATCAGTTAGGGTAGTAAATTACTCGAGCTACCCTACCCAGCAAAAATCTCCAATACCCAACCTATCTGATTCAGCTACTCAACAGGGTAGCCCATCCCTAGCACAGACCCTACTCGATCTCCGACTCCATTCCCTTTGCTTCCAATTAAGTTTCCCTTGTGCCTACTCAATGCATACTTGAAGACCATCACTGTTTTCACCACCTCTTGCTGGAAGACTACTCCAGGCATCCACCACTATTTCAGTGAGAAAGTACTTCCTCATATCTCTCTTGATTTTTCCCTCTTATGGCTTCATTTTATGTCCTCTTGTTCTCGTGCATCTTTTCCTCTGGAAAATACTCATTTCCTGCTCCTTGTTTACCCCCATGCGGTATTTAAAGGTCTCTATCATATGTCCCCTTACTCTGTCTCTTCCAGGGTGTACATATTGAGGTCTTTCAGTCTGTCCTTGTAGGGATTCTTATGCAGACCCTGCACCATTTTAGTTACCTTCCTTTAGACTGCCTACATTCTGTCTGTGTCCTTCCTGAGAGGTGGTCTACAGAACTGGACACAGTACTCCATTTGGGCCTCACCAGTGATTTGTACAGTGACAACCCTGACTCACTCCTTCTGCTGGTGATACCCCTCTCTATACACCCCAGTATCTCACTGGCCCTACCCACTGCCTTGTTGCACTGTCTCACCACCTTTAGATCATTTGATATGATTACTTCCATGTCCCTTTTCTGTTTGGTGACCATTACAACTCATGCCTTAAGTGCATGATTTTGCACTTCTTTGCATAGAAACCCAGCTGCTGTTGCCTTGACCACTCCTTCAGTTCTCTCAGGTTTCTGCACATTTTTTTCACCCCCCCCCCCTCGGAATATCCCTCCTATTGCAGATTTCAGTGTCATCTGCAAAGAGGCAGACCTTCCCTTCCAGCTCATCTGAAATGTCACTTACAAAGACATTAAAGAGGGCTGGTCCCTGCATTGAGCCATGTTGTATCCTTCCTTGGAGTGAACTCTGTTTACCACCACCCTCTTGTCAACTATCCCATAGCCAATTTTTACCCTGTTTACCAAATTTGGAACCCCCCCAGGCTGCCCAGTTTTCTTATGAGTATTTGCAGTAAGGGCTTGTCCCAAAGAGAAAAATACACTCTGGCACCTGGGCAACTCTAGATGTGTCCCGGCTTGGAAGGGAATAAGGGGCAAGAGACCAGCCTTCGGATGGGTGAGAGGCCTGAGGAGTGCAGGGCACCTGCAGAGCATCCTGCCAGGAGACCAGATCCAAAGAGACCACCCCAGGGAGGATACACAGGAGAGGCAGGAAGCCACATACAGAGATGTCCTGATGTCCGGAGGTAACCGGTAGGGGAAGGGGAACAGGCCACTGTGCACTAGCACAAAGAAAACATTCTGAGCATCCAAAGGATGTGTGAACACGAACAGGTTTAACCTCATGGAGGATGGCATGGCATTGTCACCTGCTACCACTCCAATTTACAGACAAAACCCATCAAATAAGAACTGGTCTCATATCTCAGTGCTCATTAAAAAGGCAATTATCCTGAATGATGCTCCTTGTACAGGCCTGTATCTATTATTTTTTTAAACAAATGTTACTGAGCAAGGGTAAGTAATGCAATAATTCAGTCAGCATAAGTAGCATATATTAAGGCTTAGCAAAGTTCATATAGATTTCATATTTTATGAACAGATATTAAGCTATTCAATAATGCAGACTTGGAGGGCATGTATTTGAGCATCACACATTGTAGTGTTGTACAGTTGTTAAAAGACAGTGTTGACCAGATGTAAACAGGACTACTGTATGCAGAATTCATATAACAATGACTTCAACCAGGGTGGGGGGGTGATTAGTCTGACCATATTCTAAGTTCAACAGCAGCCAGTATTGGATCTCTAATTTTGTGGGACTCTGTCACTTTTCTATTGTTTCTGAGCTGTGCTGTCTCTAGTTTAAGACATAGTTAAATATTGTTGGCCCACTGGGTGATGGTAGGTGGGTCCTCAGACAGCCAGATTGTTATTTTTTTTTCATGCACTGATGAGAGTAATGGATCATAGAGGAACCAAAGTGCCTAGTGTACCCCACCATCTCCACCTAGCAGCAGTTCCGGGGCAGACCTGAGCAGTCGGGTTTTAAGCAAACATGCTGTACTTCTGTGAACTTCAAACCAAAAGATATATATCTTAGGACATGTCAGTGTCATATGCAGGAAAAATCCTTCCTGTGCCCTGCACTGTGGACATAGTGAAGACTTCTTTGTGCACAAGTGTGTAATCTGAGTGGGGTGAAACAAGTATGGTAAATAAAATGTAACTTAATTTGTCTTAACGTATTGCTTCTAGAGCATGTACCCAGGTGGGCAGAATCTCTATTCCTGATGTTGTGTGTCTCCCTGCATAGTTTCATAAAACACTGATAGTGGCTTGGATAGAGACTGTGGTGGATACAACTCCTCCTGTAGTGGGGACAGCAAGTTTAAAGATGTTAGAGAGGTTCTGTCCCCATTCCACTGATCAGCATGTATCTAATTCTCAGAAAAGCAAACATATATCCAGCTGATAAGGTCCATTGCCTCTGAAGACTTATAAAGGATCTGAAGCATCCTCCCTCATACATCTGGTCAATGTTCATGAGCCCCAGTTTCTCCCATTTGAGTAAAACTTGGTGGAGGGACACATTATATTGTGACTTCTTTGAGTGCATCCCACAAGAGTGCATGCCTTGATATCTCAGCATTCCACTGACTTCTTCAGAGGGCTGCTACCCACATGTGGATCAGGCTAGTTGTAAATGGTAAACTATTGGAGATACCTTTAAGTGGATTAGTATTGTTAATAGTAAGCCCCTGTGGATGTTGCACCCCAGCTCCTCTTCCTCCATTCTCAACCAATCAGTTTGGCGAGCTGTCCATGTCTACCACCTACAGGTAAGAATCTATTTTGGCTGTAATAAATTTTAAAGTCTGGCAGTGCATACCAGATACCGGGTCGCCCCTGAAAAAGGGACCTTCGGGGCTCAGCTGGCCTACCCAGTCATCCAAATTTAATAAATAATAAATAAATATCCTCCTTCATTTGCTGGCATTTGAAGCACAGCTCTTTGTATCCATGGTGTTCTGCTATGCCACACAAGCCTAGTAATAATACTATTTATTTTTGAGAAAAAAGATTTTTGACAATTGGATTGGCATAGAATGGATCAAATACAAGCATTTTGGTAGGGAGTACACTTTTATGACACCTTGCCAATTACTGATAGTGGCATGCATCCCCATCTGTTGCAATCATCCCACAATCCTGATAAGAGAGCCAGAAAGTTAGCCATTTACAGGGGTGTTATCTTGGTAGGAATCAGCCCAACCAGATTTTTAGTGATAGACAACACCTGCAACTCCAAAGAGTTTGATACTAATGGCTCTCTATCCTGAAATCCTATGGGAAGTAACTCACTCTTCATCCATTTTACTTTATGTCTGGAGAGTGCTCCATATTTGGTTAAGAGGGAGTGTACTACTGATAAACCTCTAGCTGGGTCTTGCAGATACAAAAGTAGATGATCTTCAGATAGGGCTGCTTTTTGTTCTCTCCACTCATGGTGCATCCCATTATACCAGAGTGGGCCCCTTAAGCTGGCTGCCAGCAGTTCTAAGGACAGTATACATAACTGCAGGGTGCAGCCTTGCCTGGCCCTCCTGGTGAAATTAAATGATGGTGTCAGCCCTTCATTGATTTGTATCAAGGTGGCAGGAGCCTGGTACAATGATTTCACCCACTGAAATATTTGGCACCCCATCCTAAACCATCTCAGGTCTCAAACATATACCTCCATTGTACCTGGTCAAATGCTTTAGAATTACTGGTGAACCCCATTTATACATGTGTGGACTGCCAACTTCAAAAGCCATAATAGCCTGGTTGCCTGGTTATTACGGCGCTCTTAGTCAAACTCCCACACAGCTATGAGCGCACCCGCCACAAGCACTGTCTTGAGAACCTAATGTTTTCTACACTTAAGGTTGTCAGCTGTCGTCAAACAGCTAACCATCAAATCGAGCACTATCCTTTGCTTTGTATCAAATGGCACCAGCAGTAATCTGTGAAAAAAAATAGTAAGTTGTTTCACCTCAACGACTGAAGAGGAAGGCAGCAATTCATAGCTCAGCAAGAAAACGAAAATACCGCTCGGAAAACAGGTAGCAACCAGAAATTATTATCAGCCAGAAAAATGAACTAAGAAACCTGTTAGAAATCTCCCAAAAGAGCTTGACACACTGTTAGCAGAGTTCACATTTTGTGTAAAAAAAAAAAAAAAAAAAAAAAAGTGACGGTTCGGAGTTTGAGTCCAGTACTATAAGAAGCATATTAGCAAGCATTGACAGGTATCTGCACTCCTTAAAATACCATATCAATCTTTTAAATTGATGAAACACAGTTCCGAGACCAAGAAAACAATGAGGCAAAACAAAGGTACCTTAAAAAACTAGACAAGGGCAACAGGCCCTTCAAAGCACAGTCCCTTAGTGCTGAGGACATTAACCTCCTCTATACCACTGAAACCATTTCACTGAAAACTCCTACTGGTTTGCTAAACTTTCTCTTTTTTCTAATTGGACTGCATTTTGCACTCTGAACAAAGGAGCAATATGATTTAAGATGGGGTGACCTCATAGAGGGTAAAGATTCAGATACCTACAGTATAGAGAATGGCAAACAAAGACTAGAACAGGGAAAAACATCCATGATGTTAGACCAGTTTTCCTCAGGCTCTATGAAACTCATCAATGCCAGATCAAAATACACTCCTGGCATATGACATACATAAAGCACACAGGCCCCAGAGCACACACACAGAAGAAAGACCATTCTACCTCACCTCAAATGTACATTTTAAACCAGGGCAATCGTTGTGGTATAGAAACATGAAAATTGGAATGAACAAACTCAGAGAAATGATGTCCCAAATGAAGTAATTAGCTGGCACCCCACAAGAAAAACATATAACAAACCATAGTACCCCCAAAAAAGTCAATTCATCAACTAATATACGCCAGTATAGCACCTACGGAGGTTCAGCAGATCTCAGCTCATAAAAACGTGCAAAGTATAAATAATTACTCAGTAGTAAGCAAAAGAAAACAACTGCAGATCTCCAACATTTTCAATCAGGTGCCAGATAACTCTGCAGTCCCAAGTACCTCAAACACCTCAAAGGAAGTCCAGACTCCTGCAAGTTCTTTATGAAGCCATCTCACTAAAAGTACTCTAAATTCATCCACAGTTTCTTCCAAACTAGAAACTCACAGCCTGCAAATGTTGTTTGGACCCAACTGTGTCATCAACCAGGGCGTGTCCATAAACATCAACTACTGCCACTCTACTACTAAAAGAAAACATCCCTGCTTACTGTCTGACACAGACTCAGATTGATGGCCACATTCAGGTAAGTCTAATTCCATGACTACATTAATCTACTAATTATATCAAGTTCGATCACAGCATAGTATTTTAAAGTAGTAGAAGTATTGTAAAAACAAAGTTTAGAAACGGAATTTTCAGGCGCTTCCTAATTGTTTTTCAGATTGCAAGCAACCTCCGGAAACTGTTTCCTGACCCCGAAATGGAACTGCACCAAGAAGAAACACCATGAATACCCAACAACAGACTTTCAAACAAAAGACAGTACTTGAATAACAAAAGTAGTTTATTTTCTAAGGTTGTAAATCATTAAAAAAATGTTAAGCTAGTAGTTCAGTGACAGATGTTCTTCACCCTGTTGGTACCCACACACCCAGAAAAATATTCCAGTGCTATCAGAGTGAAGTGTTTCAGTAGTACTGTTAAAGCCATATAGCAAGGATGGATTTTTTTGCATGCCCGCAGTCAAAGTGGCACAATATCTAGCAGCCTGCTCAATTACAACCTTTAGCCCAGGAAAGAAAGCCCCCTTGATATAAGCCCCAAACTTGTGATTGGGCTCGGTGAAATTTATTTTGTGCCAGTGAAATTCTGGTGAAAAACTGATTGCACTTCAGTGAAATTTCATGAAATTTCCACCAAAATTTTACAAAGTTTTACCAGAATTGTGATTTCATTTATTTCCAAATCATTTCAAAAAATATTAATCCAAATTGCACCATATTTGGTATGCTGATTTTACCATAAGATACTGATCTCTATATTTAAAAGTGACTACCTTGTAAGCCTCCAAACATTCAGAAATATTAAAAGTACAGTTCACAATTATTTAAACTAAAGAATTTCAAAAGTATTAGTCCAAATTACACTACATGTCTAATGCTGACATTATCAAGGTCCATACAGATGTGTACTATGTGTCAGATCTCTATCTTTGCAGGTGACTGAGTTTTAGGCCTCCAAACATTCATAAACTTTTTAATCACATTTCACAATTATGTAAACTGCAGAACTTTGAGTGCCTATAACTTTAAAACTAGAGAATGGAATATTGCCAGTTTTGTTAGGTTCATTGATCCTAAATATTAGGCATTTAGGCCACCCCCCCCCCCGTAGCCCACCCAACAGCAGAGCATCACACTGCCATGCTGATGACAAGGGTTGAGATGTGAGCTCATGAGTCATGTCAGAAGGCATGCCATGGCTGAAAAAGCTGCCACTATGAAGTGCATCTCAGTTGGGAAAGTTGGCAGTGGGTTCCACTAACCCAGTGAGCCCTGTGACTGGGCCAAGGAGCTTTCTCCTGCCACAGGGAAAGATGTGGCTGTCAGATGCTGGCAGAGGTATAACCCCCACCAGAGGAGATGGGAGGGGAAAAAAATGCTCGAGGAAAAACCTAGTAGCCATCTGAATGATGGCTTTGTTCAGCCTGATCAGGATATATCCCTGTGAACAGGATATATTCCCGAGAGACAAACTGCCAGCTAGGAGAAAAAACAATATGTGGGAAAAAAAAAGAGCCTGTGTGTGTCAACTCTCTAATCTCTTGCTGAAAAGCTGTTCAAGTTATAAGCAGTCAAAGATTCCAAAATAACATCAATAATTAAAGTTGAATTTCATAATCTTTTGTAAAATTGCAGAATGTCGTGATACTTTTGTGATACTTTTGTTGAAGCCAAGTACATACATTTTGTCCAGTTATACAATTGAGTTGCCATTGTAGAGGAAGGTAAAGGCTCAGTAAAGTAACAATAAAGTGGCATCCAGAGGAGGATCTGTAGTAAAAGTATAGTGGTGCCTTGTGTCAGGTCACTATTTATTTTGTATGTATGCCAAATCTTGAGTGTATACCTGCAATAGCTGTGGAGCTACAAACATCAGAAAATTTTGAAAAGTTTTGTACTATTTGACAAATCGTGGAATTCTGAATGCCTGTAACATCTAATTTACATAACATAGAAACATAGAAATAGATGGTACAGAAAAACCCATTTTCCCTACCTGTTGCAAAAATCACAGACCCTACCTGAATTCCAGCTTTATTCTCTTTCCTATTGGTAATTACCTCTCTATTTAGCAGTTTCTTTTTTTTTTTATGTATATACTTCCTCCGCCTCCTCCTCCACAGAGCTGACAGGTAGCTACAGCCCTACATTGGATGGACTTATCCTCTGACCATCCCCCACTCGGCCATACCCCCATGTTTCCTGTGCATATCCCCCCCCCCCACAATGGGAACAGGGTGAGGAGCACCGGCTTACTACTTCTCCCTCCAGGCCACAATCCCGAAATCAGGGAGGCATATTTCGGGGAAGCATATCGGGTCTTCATGGACATTGTTGGCTTCTGGTTTTTCCTCCCATTTCCTCCACAGGCCTACGAACATGCAGTGGGAAGAGCGGCTGGACTCCACCTCCATGGAGGCAGCATACGACCTGAATGTGGGCCCTTCCCATTCTGGCGGCATGCTTATGCTGACACCCAGCCACTGCTGGATGTCAGGCAAAAGCGCACTGCACTGACCCCCATCCACAAGGAAGGAGAGCTGACTGCAGATATTCAATACTTCCTCCCCCCTGCTGACACCCGAGTCAGTTCCTGAACTAAGTTTGTCAGCATGGTGCAAGGTGTGGCATCCAGTTAGACAACCCTCAGTGCCAGCGGGCCAGCTATTTAGCAGTTTCTATGACCCTTCCAAGAAAGCATGCATATCAATTTTCAATTATCTAGCTCAAAAGGTGGCTACGTTTTAAGCACACAAATGTTTTCTAAAATATTTGCATGAATAATAAATTGCCAGAATTTGAACCCCTATAATCTCCCCTTATGCAAATATCATGAAACTTGGCATCTTTTTATGGTCTTCTGGGAAAAATAAGTATGCTGAAGTTTAGATGTCTGGTTAGCATATTGACTGAGTTATAACCAATTAAAGAATTTTAGGAAATGGCAAACAAAATCACAACATTTCGCTGAATTTCATGAAAATTCTGTGAAATTGGAATTTGCTAATTTCACCCAGCCCTACCTTGTGGTTTAACTGACAGTGGCCTCTGAAAACCCTCCCCTTGTGCCCTCTCTCCGTCTAGATGAGCCACCTCAGCCAGGGTCTGTAAATGGGGCTAAAGCAACATGCAGCAATCCAGTAGCAGTCAAATCCACTCCTCCCCACCCCACATTTAGGTGCATCCCTGATCCTAATGATCACAGTCCTCTGCTGGAGTCACAGCCACATCTCAAGCAAGCAGAGGCCAAGACATGATCTTTTTTCCATATGGCATAAAAAAGAAAGAGAACTGTGAGTGGGGCCTCACTAAATTTTGTGCAATATCTGGGTGTACTGGGTAAGTGTGGTTGTTTGCCAGTTCCAAAGCCAAGAGGGTTGAACAACTGGGGCATTAGGGGTCAAGACTAGTCAGCAGTAAAGAAGAAAATATGTCACTGTGGGTCAGATGTCTTGTAGCTGGGGAAATGGTTCTGGTATTGGAGCAGCCCTTCCCACTGCATCCTCTGGGTTTACAAAATCTTCAGCTTCCTGTGCTGTCTGAAATAACCGAGGTAGGCAGCCTGGTCTAGTAATCCTAAATATAGATGGGTAGAGGTGAGAAAACTGTCCAGGGCTATGTAATTTCACATTAACTGCAGAAAATTGTTGTATTTTATTTGCAGCTCCCTACTATAGTCTTGAAAGAACAGTACACTGCCATTGGCTACCTTGATAGGACCACAGGATTTGGTTCCCAATAACATTCATTCATTTTTGGGGAACAAAAGACATTTGAGTCAGGAAATGTCATGGCCACTCCCTGAGCTTCAGTCTCGGTCCAGTCCTATGCACTTTCTTGATCTCAGACACTGCTGCTTCCATACCCATGCCTGGTTGCTCTGCCAGCCACCACTGGATGTTCTTCCCTGGATCTTTCCACTCCAGGCCCTCTGGCAGTCACACAAGCCACAGGCTGGACTTGCTGGCATGATTCTCCAGATCATCAACCCATTAACTAGTACTGCCATGTTTATTTTTAATGATGTCTCATCCCCTCAATATATCAGTTACCATGTCATCAAGCTCCCCAATCCTTTTATCTGCCTCATCAATCAGTTTGCATGTGATGTGGTGGTAACTGTGAGCCCCAACACAACATTTTGAAGATGTAAAATGTGTCAACTACATTTTGAAACCAAACCTTCATCTCACTCTGTAGATTTTGAATCATGCTGAGTAAACAAGCCAGAGATCTGTCGGTGTTGGAGGCATTGGCATTTGCTGCTGCCGCCATGTTCTAAGCCCTTGAACATCCCTCAAAGAACCCTCTGGTGGAGCCAGTAGGTCTGTTAACTATGCTGTCAGCTTTACCTTTTAAAGCTATTTTCTGCAGTCATAGGAATAACCAAATGAGTAATCCTTGTTCTTTCCATTAAGACACAGTTATTTACTTTAAAAACTGTTTTTTTGGTATGTATTTTGTACTGTGAAGGACCCTTGCTAGAGCGCATCTGCTATCTTGGGAAGCCAGACCAATCCCCCTACCTATAGCCATTAGTAACACAGATCATCGGTTGTTCTCAACATATTGTACCTGGGGTCAAAACAGTACACTGTCAGTAAAAACTGAAAACAAAATAATTACTGACATGCAACATTATAATCTGACAAAAAGTTCTTCAGAACAGACAGAGGAATATAAAGACAGTAGGAGGGCCACTAAAGACAAGAACACAGAAAGCTGAACATGAGCAGTTGGAGAAGGGGAGAAACTTCTGAGAGTTTCTTAGCTATATTGTTATTCGATTACATTCATTCCCTTAGGATGGAATATATGAAGTTTATGTATCCAGCATTGTTCAAGCATTTAAAAGGTCAGCTGAGTCTCTGACATTCAGAATAACTGTGAGAATGACATCTTCCATGTGTTAATGGCCAAGTTGATTAAAATGCACTGCTACAGATATTCCCATTGCATGAGAAATGGTCCATTGCCCTGGGGAAGATCCAGTGAGGACTAGAGTTATTTCTGTGAGTCTTTATTTTTACCAGTAGTATAATGTTCATATCTTTGAACATACTTTGGTAATTTTTTTTTTGGTTTTAATCATTTTCAGTCACTGAGATTAAATAAAATGTAACTCTACTTACAATACAGTAGTTTCACTTCTGTGTATTCAACTCAGTATAGGAGTGCTACCACATTTAGTTTTGGTCTAAGGTGTGGAATTTGCCACTCAATGGGGTTATCTATGACACTGGGCGCAGCTCTCATGTGGTTTGTTGATCTTTAACTTCCACCTGAACAGCCAGCAAAGAAGGGAAGAGTGGATAATTGTCTACCATCTAATTTTAAGCAGGACATTGCAGCAGTGCAGCACCCACTAATGCTATACTACTATATTAGTATTGAGTTTTGGCACATGTCCTAGGTGTGGGAGTAGAACCAGCAACTTTCCTGTCTTCCAGGCCAGGAGGTGAGCATGCAATCTACCAATCCAGCTTACAATGACAATTTATAACAACAGAGGAAAAATAATTTTGGTTGTCTTATTCAGCAATATAGTTTTGCCATGTGCAACTTTTTTCATATGGATTTTTGAATACTAGTACCACAGTTACTGGTGTGATTGGTAGAGGAATATAGTACCATTAACAAAGCAGTGTGATGCCCAACATTAAGCTCCCTTGTGTCAAGCCCAGTCCTGAGTGAAGAACAGTTGAGCATAGTCATACCCATCACTTTGCACTTGCTTGATGTTCTTGTACAGTAATTTGTCAGCCGATTACAAGAATAACGTGCTTGTGGAGGCACAGTCCCACACAGCACTGTTCCCATACAATGCCACCTGCAGACACATTACCACCACTGCAAGTGGCAGTGTATAATTTTCGTATTAAAGAACTGTGACACCAGCATTACAGCAGGTTTTGAATGAGGACATTGTGACAGTGGAATCCAGGTCTCCTTAGTTGGGTACCTCTGTGCATTCCTTTCAGACAAGGAATTCTATGCCAGGTTTAATATGCATACAGTATATAAAATTGGAAACCATAATTCATTTAATAGGCAGTGAACTGGTTTAGTTGTTTTTGTTGTAAACATATATTGTCTTTAGGGTTACAAATATGTGTAATCTGCTTTTTTTTTAAGTCATTTAATTTCTTTTTACAAGCTTTGGTGTGAACAATACAGTTAAAAAGCAGGACATCATTTAAAATGTTCCTTCCTCCACAAGTTGAATTATCCAATATTATGGGAATATTGAAAAAGATCTTGACCTTTAACTTGAACTGTTGAACAAACATTATTACCCCTATATTTCAAAGACTATGTGACTTTTTGTTTCAGGATTGTCATCTGAGCTGATAAAGTTACAAATAAATAGACTCCAACAGAACAGTCATGCTGTGTTTTCTGCTGTGTCTCAACTTAATGCAACATAAAAAAAAACCTCTGGTAATTAATGATACATGACCTCTGTATTCAAAGCCGCCACAAACAAAATCAGCAAGCCTTTACTTTGTACATTTGGTCTACCAACATCATGGTAATAGGCTGCATATAACAGTCTTTTTAACAAACCACTTGAGTTTGTCTGTGCACACTGAACAAGTCAAATCAAGAGCCTTCCCCTGATTAGGAGGACTTTCTTTTAGGTAAATAATTAATAAGAGCCAGGGGTCATGATTTTTCTCAGCAGTGTATAAATTCAGATGAAAGGCAAAGCCTATAACTTTGATGTTAACAGAAGGCTATGACATCAGGCTTGAAACCCCCCACAGGATAAAATGTAATTTTGTCCAGTTCAGCTGAGCAAATGGTTCACTGCCTTCCTAATATAAGGTTGCATGTTGTCAGATCCAAATCTGACCTTGAATAAAATGGAATGCTGGCTAGGTTTACAGAGTTGCACTGTCACGTAAATGTTTCCTAATGCTGACTTACACACCTTTTTGTAGCAGAGGATGGGGGAGGCGGGATTTAAATATGAATATTTGTGTGTATGTAAATGAAAACTGTATAAAACACACTTTGACAGTATCTGGCTACATACTCTGAAGATAATCTAGAGCAGGTGTCACATGAGGAGTCAGTCTCCGATATTTGAGCAGAACCAAACAATCTGGAATGCACAAACAGAACTAAAACAAGCATTTGTCAATACCAAATGTTTGTTTGACTCTATTTGCTGTATAGTTGCTGGGTACAGACAGCGGGGACTGGGGAGGCAAAAATTAACAAAGTAACTTGTGTTACAATTATGAAACTGTCATGATTAGGAAATAAAGAAGTTGGCACAAATCATTGTTGTTTTCTTAGATTGCGGCTTTGAATTTTCAAAATAGTTTTATTAGTATTATTAGTAGTAGTAGTAGAGTTTATTTCTTTTGGGTGCCCTTTCCCGTGGGCTCAATGTGCCCTTACAACAAAATATAAAAGTACAAATACAGAAATGAGGAACAGTCAACATACAATACATAAAATTACACAATCCCATTAAAATCTAAAAAAAAAATGATTCCCAAGCTGACCAATGGTCCCACAATAAATCCCTCAGGTCCCAAAGGCCTACCCCAACATATGAACATGACAAATTGTCATTTATCAAACCATCCCCCAAAAAACACTTTGTGGAATGACTGCAAAAAAAAGATTTTGAAGAGGGATTTGAAAATGACAAACTAAGTCAAAAAGATTGAGGCTCACACGCTCCACTACCTGCTTGAAAAATTGTAAACAAAGTACTTAAAGTGCACTTTATTATTGCGTCATGCTCAGAAAAAAAGTGTTTGATACTCACAAACAGCAAGCAGAAAAAGCAAAAAGCCAGCAATTTCCCATGTAGCATTTTCTCAAGACATAGTTTAATACTGCTGCTATGTGCTCATTTTATGCAGTTGTGGTGTCTTATTATCAAAAACATGACTAGTGCAAAATTTAAAGAAACAGTGAACAAACTTTAAAAGCAGTAACATTGAAATAACATACATAGGTAATAAAACCCTCTATAACCACTTGATATTCCATCTTAAAGCACTCATGAATCTCTAAATGAGCACTCATGTATCTCTAAATTATGGACACGGTTCCCAATTATGGACACAATGTCCTTATTAATGCAATCTATAGCTCTTAAATGTGTTTGTACAAGAACAATTTATTTTTCATTAAAGGTAATAGCCTATAATCAGAAACAAGCATCTTTTTTCTAGAATACAGAATCTTGTTCTTGAATCAGGTATCCATAGGTGTAATCAAATGTTTCAGTGCATTTTCACCAACAGGCAGAATTATCACAATACAAATGTAATACAGGCTGAAGATAGAAGAAACGTGTGAGAATAGTGTAATTACATATTATGTGGTATGATATCAAATCTTTCATTCAATCCCAAGGCACTATTCACTGTATCCTAACTGAACATCCACATAGATACTTTCCTCAGAAGGACATGCCAAATCCCCCCCTCTTTTTAGTGCTCAACGTTGACTTATTATTGTGTGCTCTTCTGCAATTGCCTATGTTTATTTGCTCTTTGAAAATTCTGTTATGTATGCTGCATGTATCTCACCTGTACTGTTCCCCACTGTCTTGTCTCACAAATTGTTTGTTCCCCTCCCTGCGACGAGGTGCCTTTGTAAATGAGTCTTTGACTCAAAGGCTGTAAATCCGATATATGAATTAAATACAAAATAAATAAATAAATTTGTCAATATTCATAGAGTGACAACAGTGTGTAGCCTCACATTCATGTATGTCTTTAAAGCATAGTCCTGGCTACCATGATTAATTATTTATGTATTTGTTTATCAGGTAGGTGCACTGATTCAATGGACCATTTTCAGGTGCTACTGGGGCCATGCAGATGGCACATACAATAGCATATATCAGAGATGATTGCCTATGCATATTCTAAACTTGGGAGAGGTTTTACCTTCATATAGGCTGCTACAAATGCATTTAGCTAAATAATTATTAGCGTCAGTCAAAAAAATTGCCTCACTTCAAATATCTTATCAGTATAAGGATTCACAAAACTTTTTTCCTTTGCTTGTAGATGAGTATAACAAGAAGGATTTTGCAGAGTGTCATATTTTAAACTGGAGTAAGCTAAAGTTCTAAGTTTACTCTCTTCAAAATGGTGACAGATGGGACAGCACTAATGTTTGCTTGGAAGCTATTCCATAGCAAAAGGACCTACTCGAAAAGGCTCTATCTCCAGCAAATCTTAACCAGTTTAGGAATAGTCAATAAACCAGTGCCAGTGGAACGTAACCCCTAGAAAACTGGATGGGTTGCAAGAAGCTCACTAAGATATTAGTGTCCCAGTCTGTTTAGGACCTTTAAATTAAGCAGAAGAATCTTAAAGTTGATCTGCAATCATACAGGAAGCCAGTGCAGAGAGCACAGCACTGGGGGTGATATGTTCACTCATTTTTATGTTTGCTTGCACGCATGTGCAAGAAACATAGTGCCATCATCGGAGATTTAGGAAGTGTGTCACCTCCTCCTCCAATTCAGTCAGTGTGCTGGCAGGTGCGGCCCCTGTAAGCCAATGCATTTTGGAGCTGTCTGTGACACGCTCCAAAATGCAGTGGCATACAGTTGAAAGGGGGAGCTACGCTTGAGTGAGCAGCGATAAGATAAGGCTGCTCACGCGCAGCTCCCCCCCCACAGATGCCCGCAGGCGTGCGCGCCCCCGCACGTACGCAGTGTATAGCCAATGGGTGCCCAACTTGCCGGCTGTGCTGCGCTCCTCTCCGCCTCCTCCCCAAACGCTATAAATGCCACGCTGGGTGCCCACCCCAGCGTGGGCAACTAATCATATAGCCAACGGGGTGCCTAATCCCCTATTGGCTGAACGGCCGCCTCCGTTCTTTATGCCACGCTTGGAGCCCACCCCAGCCTGGCAAATATCCCATGTCGTCCGCTTTTTTTCACCTGTGAAGAAAAACGGTCCCACGGCGAGTCTCCCCACCCCTCCCACAACCCGCACTCCACCCACTGCGCACCCAGCCTCCCCACCCCCTCACCCCATACTTACCTCCGGACCTCGCGCGACGATCTTCGTGGACCAGGAACATGTCTGCACTCTTCAAAGCGACCGCTAACTGAGGAAATGCCGGTAAGCTGTATAATGGGCTAGATAGGGGGGTTTCAACTTTATTGCATATCTCAGGCATTTTTTTAAATTTTTGCACCAAATTTTCAACATGGTGTTTTTGGGACCCCTTCTCATGATTGATGTCACTGTCATGGCGTTATTCAGGCCTGAAGGGTGATTTCGCACAGTGACTGCACAGTGACTGCAAAATCACCCTTCGGACCTGAATAACACCATGACAGTGACATTAGTCATGAGAAGGGGTCTCAAAACCCCATGTTGAAAATTTTGTGCCAAAATTCCCAAAAATTACTGTTTTATGAGCGCGCGTTGCGCAGTTCCTATGCAGGTTCGTAAGTTCGCGAATTTTCAATATTTTCACTCCAGATTTTCAACATTGCCATTTTATCACACCTTCTTTTGAGTAGTACAGCTGTCATTTTTCACATCTCACCCAAAATGTGTTTCTGCCCATGTAGCGTACAATGGCGCAGTCGGTGTGCGAAATCAATGCACGGACAAATTAAAAAATCACAGTGACACTGTTCATGAGTAGATGTCTTAAATGGCTATGTTGAAAATTTTGTGAAAAAAGTCCAAAAAATGACTGTTTTACGAGCGCGCATTGCGCAGTTCCTACGCACGCTTGTAAGGGCATGAATTTTCAATATTTTCATTCCAGATTTTCAACATTGCCATTTTACCACACCTTCTTATGAGTAGTACAGCTGACATTTTTCACATCTCACCCAAAATGTGTTTCCGCCCATGTAGCGCACAATGGCGCAGTTGGTGTGTGAGGTCAATGTACGGGACAAATTAAGAAAATCACAGTCACACTGTTCATGAGCAGAGGTCTTAAAATGGCTATGTTGAGAATTTGGTGAAAAAATTTCAAAAAATGACTGTTTTACGAGTGTGAGTTGTACAGTTCCTACGCACGCTCGTTAGTTCGCAAATTTTCAATATTTTCACTCCAGATTTTCAACATTGCCATTGTACCACACCTTCTTATGAGTAGTACAGCTGTCATTTTTCACATCTCACCCAAAATGTGTTTCCGCCCATGTAGCGCACAATGGCGCAGTCGGTGTGCGAAATCAATGTACAGGACAAATTAAGAAAATCACAGTGACACTGTTCATGAGTAGATGTCTTAAAATGGCTATGTTGAGAATTTGGTGAAAAATTCCTAAAATGACTTTTACGAGTTATGCTGCACAGTTCCTATGCATGCTTGTAAGTTTGCAAATTTAATATTTTCACTCCAGATTTTCAACATGTCCATTTTATTAAACTTCCTTATGAACAGTACAGCTGCAATTTTCATGTCGCCTAAAATGTGTGTTTTCAGACATGTAGCATAATGGTGCTGTTGGTGTGTGAAAGCAATGTTTAGGACAGATTAAGAAAATCACAGTTACACTGTTCATGAGCAGAGGTCTTAAAATGGCTATGTTGAAAATTTGGTGACAAAGTCCATAAAATGACTGTGTTACGGTGAGCATTGCACAGTTCCACGCACCCTCGTTAGTTCATGACTTTGTAATATTTTCAGTCCAGATTTTCACCAGTGGCATTTTCCACACTTCCTTATGAGCAGTACAGCTGCCATTTTTCAACATGGCCGAGTGTGTTTTCACACTTTCAGTGCAGAGATGCGTGGTCGCTGTGGGAAATCATTGTTCGGCACAGATAAAGAAAATCACAGTGACGCTTGTTCATGATCGGAGGCACCAAATGCCTGAGTTGACAATCGGCTGTAAGAAATCCCAGCCTAATTATATTACTGGTGTGCTGCACAGTTTTATGGTACGCCATGACTTCACTATTTTTTAATATTTTTACACATTTGCAACATAGCCATTTTTACACCTCCCATGAAAGAGTACAGCTGTCATTTTTACATCCTGTTCGAATATTTTTGCACCTGTGGTGCTAAATGCCGTAGTCACTGTGCATAAGCAGCTTTTGGCTAACAAACTGATATTCCCCTGTTCATGAGGTGAGGTCACAAAACAAACATGTTGAAAATTTGGGTAGAAATACCAACGAATACCTGAGTATTAGGCTTTTCAACTAAACGCCGACCCTATAGAGAATGACAGGCATCAGGGTGCGACTTGGGATTCTTGCCTGTGATGCTCATACCATTCTACACCCTGCAGTCACTGGAGAGGCATCGAGGTATGCCTTGGACTCTTCGCCCCTTAAAGTTCACCTTCATTCTCCTATACCGCACTCCATCTCACCGTATTTCCTGAATGGAATGGGGTGTGTATAAGGGCCAAAGATCCTGGGCACACTGTGACACTTGTCAGTGTCTGCAGGGTGGGGTGTGGTGAAATGGCGTGGCCATTATGCCTGATGACCCAAAGGCACACCCCAATGCCTGTCCATATCTGCAGGGTGGTGGCGGGGTTGGCTTCAGTTCAATACTTCACTGCCATTCCTATTATGCAGCTGTCTAACTCCTACACTACCAATCCCAATGCCAGCAAGCAAACATTCGGCATTGACAAATGCTTGTTACATATGTAACAATTCTGGCTGCAACATTGTGTTCAAGCTGCATATTGTGGATATGACCTACAAGAATGTCCCACTAAAGTGCATTGCAATAGTTAAGACAGGGGAATTCAGATCATCCTCTGCAAGGTAGGGTAGCAATCTAGCTATATTTTTTAACTGATAGAAACCATGCCTGACCACAGCTGACACCTGAGGTACAAGAGTCAGCCCTTGGTCAAGAGTGATCCCTAGATTGTGAACAACCTGCCTATCCTGTAATTTATCTCCCACCAAATTAGAAAGACCCAGGCTCTCCAAAATGGGAAGCCGGAGATGATCTGGTCCCACCAGTAACAACTCGTCCTTTCCAGGATTAAGCTGCAACCCACTATGAGCCATCCAGTCACTAATCTCTGTTAAAGCATTCTCAAGAACAGACACTAGGAAGTCCTCTCCCAGTTTAAACACAAGATATACTGTAGCTGGGTATGCCCAGCATAACAATGGAAATCCAGGCTTTACCAGATTACATCTGCAAGTGGAAGCATGAACACTGCAAACAAAAGAGGAGATAAGATGGATCACTGATGGGTGCCACAGTTAATAACAGAGGAAAAAAATATAAATTTCTCCAAAATCATTGACTGATGGTGGTCATTAAGAAATGATTGCAAGCAGTCCAAGACTTCCTACCATACCAATGATTCTCCTTATACACTCCACTGTTCTCAGAGTGCCAGTTTCACTTTTCAGACAAATTACTCTAGGAAATACCCCATGGTTTTAAAACACTCTTATAATATGGATATTAGCACAATTCGCACTATTGAACCATTTGTTTAGTTTATATGCCTCCAAAATTGCCAAACTCATTCACGTATGGGTTCTGAATCATGATGTGCCATTCCTTATGAGTGGACGAGTGGAAAGGAGCAGGTTGTGCATTTCAGTCTAGTTGACTGACAGTTTTTTTCTTAAAAAATATACACTAAACAAGCTACCAATGCTTTTGAAACAGAATCAGATCAAATTACTGTACACATCTCTGTTCACAGGCACAGATATTACACGGGTACTAAAATGGCTTAAAAAGCTGACAGTGTCCCTTTAAGCACGTTGCATACTATATTTCAAGTGAGTGGTGTAGTGTGTGAGCCTCAACCATTTTGGCAGAGTTAGATTTTTGATATGTAAAGGGAGGGAGCCAAACTTTTTTTACTTACCAGGAGCCGAGAACAGAGGGTTGAGTTGGGTGAGCATGTAGAGGGAGAGAGCTTTTTTAAAAAATGTATTGATTTTTTGCAGGAAAAAAAACCCATAAAAAGTCGACATAAGGATAACTTGAGTACATATAACAAGAAACTGACATCACTTAGAAAAGATCAAATAAAGACACCTCCCCAATAGATGCATCAAAGGTGGAAGTAGCAATGAAGTCACCAAGTTAATAGAATAGAATATAGACATAGAAACATAGAATTTGACAGCAGATAAGGACCACTTGGCCCACCTAGTCTGCCCATTTCCCTACCTAATGCATAGGCTGCAGATCCTAGTTAACCAACAGCCTACTTCCTCCTACCCCCCACTAGAATTGCCTTATGTGTGTCCATTGCATTCTTGAATTCCCCCACTGTTTTTGAGTCCACTATCTCCTCAGGAAGGCTGTTCTATGTATCCACAACCCTCTCTGTGAAAAAATACTTCCTCACATTACCTTTGAGCCATCCCCCCTCTTTCTTCAAGTTGTGCCCCCTTGTTCTTGCACATCTCTTTTTCTGAAAGATGCTACCATCTTGGACTCTGTTGATTCCATTGATGTACTTGAAAGTTTCTATCATATCCCCTCTCTCCCTTCTCTCCTCAAGTGTATACATATTAAGCTTCTTTAATCTCTCTTCATAAGTCTTCTGGTGCAGACCCTGCACCATTCTAGTTGCCCTCCTCTGAACAGCCTCCATTCTGTCTATGCCCTTATGGAGATGTGGTCTCCAGAACTGGATGCAGAACTCCAAATGGGGTCTCACCGACTGTCTGTACAGAGGGATAACAACTTCCTGTTTTCTGCTGGTGATGCCTCTCCTTATGCATCCCAGTATCCCAACAGCCCTCCTTACTGCCTTCTCACATTGCTTGCCCACTGTAAGGTCATCTGATATGATTCCCCCAAGGTTCCTTTCCATTTCTGTTGTTGTTGTTATCTCACCCGCATTGTGTACTCTTCCCCTGGATTTTTGTTTCCCAGGTGCATTTCTTCGCATTGAATCTAAACTGCCATATATATATATATATATATATGTATTTTTTAAATTTATACTTTTTCCCCTGGCATCCAGTCTGCCTTACTTGCCCCATGTCCTGGCATCCTCTCAGGCTCCGGCCACCATCCCAAGGATCTCCTACTCCACATTGGGCCTCGCAGCATTCTAACCCCGTGGCTTGCCCACCGTGGTGGGGTGGTGGAGGGCCCGCTGACACTCAGCCACCAGACCAGGATCCAGTATCACTGTGCACCCTCAGAACTGGCGAGTCCTCTGCAGAAATGACCATCATGCAGCTGAGACTGGTGCCTTTCTTTTCCATGTTCTACCTCCTTGACGTGTGAGGCATGCAATGACGCTAATAGACAGGGGCGAGTACGCTACCGCATGCACCTCTTCCCAGCGTCGGCCCCAGCACGTCCCCCCTGTAAAATGCCTGTGTACTGTGCTGCCTCCAACTACCACCAGAGGCCACTAGCACACCGACGGCAGTGCGCCCCCCACCCTGGAGAAGGAGAGCAGTCCTCCAGACACTCAATATTTCTCCTCCCCTGCCAACCCCCGATGACCCAGGCTCGTTTCCGAACCCGGGTCACCGGCATGGAGCGAGATGTGGCGTCCAGCCCCTCAACCCTTAGCACCACCGGGTCGGCATTAAGCTGCCATATATTTGACCATTCCTCCAACCTTGCCAAGTCCCTTTGCATCCTCACCACCCCACGTTCTGTATCAACCTTGTTGCAGATCTTTGTGTCATCTGCAAAGAGACATGTTTTTCCTGCTAGTCCCTCTGAAATGTCACTTATAAAGACATTAAAGAGGACTGGTCCCAGTACTGAACCCTGGTGTACCCCACTAATAACCCTCCTTTCTTCACAGTAAACTCCATTTACTATTACCCTCTGTAACCTGTTGTCCAGCCAATTTTTAACCCAGGTTACCACCTAGGGATCCACTCCAAGGCTGGCTAACTTGTGTATTAATCTTTTGTGTGGGACTGGGTCAAATGCCTTACTAAAGTCAAGGAAGGCCATGTCCACTGCCCCCCCCTTGTCTACCACATTGGTCACCCAGTCAAAGAAATCTATTAGATTCATCTGACATAACCTTCCTGCTGTGAATACACGCTGCCTTGGGTCCTGTGTTCCACTGGCCTCTAGGAACTCAACAATTATTTCCTTCTGAGGTGATTCCATCATTTTTCCTACCACTGAGGTCAAACGTATAGGTCTGTAGTTTCCTGCCTCTGTCTTACTTCCACTTTTGTGAAGGGGAATCACCTCTGCCCTCCTCCAGTCCACTGGTACTACACCATCCTCCCATGATTTGTTAAAAAGAGCAGCCAGTGGTGTCACTAATTCTACCCTTAGTTCTTTTAGAATTTTTGGGTGAATCCCATCAGGCCCCATTGCTTTGTCCACCTTCAGTTTTAAAAGTTCTTTCAGAACCCTTTCTTCTGTGAATGGACTGGTATCGACCTCCCTATCCAGAGTGCTTCTATTGTTTGATTTAGGTACCCCCTCCTCTTCTTTTGTGAATACTGAGCAGAAGTATTCATTCAGTATCCTGCTTTTTACTGTCATCCTCTGCCCACCCTCCCTTCCCTTTAGTAAGCCTCACTATCCTCCTTCAACTTTCTTTGCTCCCTAATGTACCTATAAAAGGTTTTATCCCCTTCTTAACTAAGTTGGCTATCTTTTCCTCAGTTTGGGCTTTTGCTATTCTGACTGCCTTCCCCACTTCCTTCTGCTTTAACTGGTACAGTTCTCTGTCCTGCTCCTTCTGTGTTTCCTTATACTTCCTGAATGCTATCCTTTTCTCCTTAACCTTCCCTGCCACCTCTTTTGAGAATCATAGTGTTTTTTCCTTCAATTTGCTTTGCTGATTTGCTTCATACAAAGGCTTGTTGCCTCTGTGATGGCTGTCTTGATTTTTCCCCATTGTTCCTCCACACCTTCTTCTTGCCAGTTTGCTAGCGCTTTTCTGAGGCACGCTCCCATTTTCCCAAAGTCAGCCCTCCTAAAGTCCAACACTTTTGCTTTTTTATATCTAGACTCTATGGCTGTGTTTATCATGGACCACACTGTTTTGTGATCACTTGTTCCCAGATGGCTACCACTTCTAAATCTGAGATTCTTTCTCCATCCCCATTTGACAGTACCAGGTCTAAGATTGCTCCCTCCCTAGTGGGTTCCACCACTAGCTGTCTGAGGTATGCCCCTTGCAGACCATCAAGAATAAACCTGCTTTTTGATGTGGCTGCAGCCAGGGTGCTCCAGCTAACGTCTAGCATATTCAGGTCCCCCATCAACAATATCTCCCCTTTTTCTGCCATTCTAAGGATGCCTTCTGTCATTTTCTTGTCCATTGCCTCTCCCTGAGATGGGGGTCTGTATACCACCCTTGTGCGAATTATGATGCCATAACCTGTTTCCAGGGTAACCCACAGTGCCGCCTCTACTCCCTGTTTATCCTGTAGTTCCGTTGCTTTGATCCCTTCCCTTACAGAGAGAGCTACTCCTCCTGCTCTTTTACCCTCCCTGTCCCTCCTGTACATTGTGTATGGTGGTATGTTGACATTCTAGTCATGGTTCTCAGTGTACCATGTTTTTGTGATTTCCATGATATCCAGATGTCCCTCTCCACCAGCTCCAGCAGTCCCCCTTTCTACTTCAAGACCATCTCCCCTACTGGGACACTTTAACTCCTTCTCAGTCTCGTATCTAGAGGGAGTGCTGGCAGTGATGGCTTATCCCCCAAATTGTATTAAATTAGTAGCCCACGACATTACCTACCCATTCACCTTTATCTTTAATCTCTCACTTACTATGGCCTCTGTCCCCCTGTCTGGAACCAGGCCCAAATTGTCCACATTCACAAATCTGGTGATCCTAGTGTTATGGATAATTGCAGTCCCATCTCCATCCTACCCCACATTTGTCAACTCCTTGAAAAGGCTGTCAATCAACAAATCATTGACCATGTAACCAAACACAACCTCCTCTGCCCACAGCAGCACAACTTCAGGAAGAATCATAGCAAAACCACTGCCCTGGCCTGCTTCACTGACCATGTGCTTAAGAATAAGGATGTAGGGAAATTGATGGGGGCAGTATTTATTGATTTATCCAAGGCCTTTGACTTAGTCAGCTACAACATCCTTATAGCTAAACTTGGCGCCTTGGGTTTCTCTTCTGCTTCAACAGGCTGGCTTTCAAACTACCTCTCTGGTCGAACCCAAATGGTCTGCCTCAGTGATGCCACCTCCCCTTCCCTGCCAGTCTCAGTTGGCATCCCTCAGGGCTCCATACCTGGGCCCATTCTCTTTTTCCTATTTATTAACTCTCTTCCATCGGTGGACCTATCATGTCAGTCCTTCCTTTACAGTGATGATCTGATTCTCTTCCATAGTAACCTTTCCCCCTCATTACTGTCCACCATACTCACAGCTGATTTCTGTCTGGCCCACCACTGGTTCTCCTGCAACAAGTTACTGGTAAATGCATTGAAAACAAAGGCTATGTTACTTGGTGCTATCATTAAACTCTATGTCCTTGGCCACTCTGACAGCATTCTCAGAGTCCTGTCCCCTGAGAGTGCCTTCCTCGACACTGTTCTCTCCTTCAAATATCTGGGCATTATCCTCAACCTGTCACTTACCTACTTTGACCATATTGCTTCCCTGGTACATTGCATAAAACAGAAGCTAGGTCTCTGCCACCACCTTATTAATCATCTCACAACTGAAGCTTGCCTTGCTGTAGCCCTTGGCAACCTCCTCCACTCCATGACTATGGGTGCCCTGTGCACTCTCTTACCTCCATCACCAATCTGTCCAGGCTTGACACCACCTATAACCAGATTTTCCACTTTGTCCTTCATGATTTTCTGTTTACGTACCACTGCTCTCTCTACCAGTCCTTTCTTTGACTTCACCCTCAAGCCTGATTCTCCTACTTATTGGCCTGGACCATTAGGGATGCCATCCATTGCCCCTCATACTCCCCTCTATCTTGTCT
The DNA here is from genome assembly GCA_016271365.2 of Neoceratodus forsteri. NCBI lineage: Eukaryota > Metazoa > Chordata > Ceratodontiformes > Ceratodontidae > Neoceratodus > Neoceratodus forsteri. Next base: position 116,332,674 of record CM028136.1, on the reverse strand, counting down.
AGTATGCTCCAAGACACATACCTGCAACCTCCACCACCACTCATCCCACCTCCAACTCATCCACCTACATATTACCACCAGGATGTATCAAAGGGCCTTCTCCATTGCTGAGCCCTCCCTCTGGAATGACTTCCCTCCTACAGCTTTCCATTGACCCCTCACTAAATTTACATACTCTACTAAAAACTCACTTTCTGTCCTCCATGACCTGTTCCTGTCCCCAGACTACCGGTGCTACTGTGCAAACTATCTAGGTCTCCTTTGGCCCCTGCCATCTCCTTCTTCTCCCACCTAGGGACTGGCTTGTTGGCCAGCACCCTGCCAGGAGTCAGTTGCCTGTTACCTAATTGTAAATATTATTTAAGTTTTTTTTGTTTGATACTACTTGTTACCTGTCAGTGTTTACTCTGAGCTGCGTCTGTTGCTGCCAAGCACTGTATAACTACTAGATTAACACTGCCTGCTATTATTACTGTACAACTCTGTGTATTTTCTTGTCCTTACTGTGACCTCTCTGTATGTGCCAGTCTCTGGCTCAGGTCATTCCTGAAACTGGTACTTGGATCAGTGCACCAACCAAGTTAACAAATGAATAAATAAATAAATAAATAAATAAATAATCATTGAAAAACATGAGGATGATTGTACACATAATTTATTAATTTATGTTCTACCAATAAGACTAAACAGTCAACTGTAACCCAATTAAGCAAAAGATACCTATGGATGTCGTTCTTCTCAACCACCCAGGAGAAAAATGTAAATGCCTATACCCAAGCAAGTACAAGGCAACATTATGCCACTTACTGTTATACATAAAGCCACAAATGAAGCTTCCATACACTGCTACCTTAGAACAGGTGCACCCCTCCCCCCCACACACAATTCTGGCTACAAGAAAAAGTGATGTGCTGAACAAACAAGGTAACAAACTTCTTTTTATTGCCTACAAAATCTGCAGAGAAATTTCAAGTAATGCAGCACATATATACTACTTTACTTTATCTGAAGCAAATAACGGACTCAAAATCCAAACACCATACTCCATTTTACATTTTGTCTAAGCAACACTGGGAAAAAATTAAAATGGGATAAACAGAGTATTAGAATGATTAATGATGTTGAAAATGACAGTATCTTCACCTCCCTTCGCTCTCTAGACTGCTGATGAAAGTCACATACAGTAACTGACTTGTCTGAAAAGCCTCCAGAACTGACTCAGGAACTATTAACAGTAATAGGGCTAGTTAAAAATAACAGGTCTGTCCTAGAACAACTCAGTAGCCAAGATAACCTTATCCAAACAAATCTTCACAAGTTAAGTATTGAGGCAAAAGAAAAAAAGAGCATACTACCAAAACTGAACCTTACTTTTTACGTGCCTTTTTTATCCAAACAAGTTTTCACAAGTTAAGTATTGTGGCAAATGAAACAAAATCTGGTCAGAGCCGATATGGCTATGGAAAGCTTTTAAGAGTGGCAAGAACATGAAAAAGACTATGCAGTGCTTTTGCTGCAGCTGTAAGTAATACTGCAGTGATTACAGTACTGTGCATGCATGACACTCGCACATGTGTAGTTTGCCCTGTAGTCAGCCTTGTTCAACATGGTGGTGCTGACATAACTAAGTATGCAAGATAATCATGTTTAAGTCAATTTCACCGTGTTGCACATGGTGGCCATCACTGCTGCAGTTACAGAATGGAAACGGAGTGCATCAGGAAGTAGGTATGTTTATGCAGCCCATGGAGGGGAAGGCTGCATAAACAGATCACTGAAAAGTATCTCAGAGCATTGTGGCAACATATCAGACAGCGGTCTGGTTACATGCTTCCACAGTGCTCTTATACAAATCTGGTGATGGCATAACATCCGTGGAGCTTGGCCTACTCAGACGTACAAGTCAGACTCAGGAGGAGTCTATTATCAAACTAGAGATCTAATCTGGGACTTGCTCATCATCACAGTCACTTTCTCATTCTTTTCTAAGCAGTAATTTCTGGCAAATGTGCCTTAACCATATTGATCTCAATGCTGGTAGACTATTTCTGGTTTTCCCCTGAATTTATTAGGTGTGGGTAGTAGCAGTCTTGAAGTGGTAGCTGCCGGTGGTGGCATGCGCTGGAAAAAAGTGGTCCCCATGCTCACCTGCACATTTTAGAAATGATGCCATTCCTTGTTTTTGCTGTAAAGAAACTGACCCCTTTGACACAAAAACAAAGAGTCAGTCATGGCCTCTACCCACCTCCCCATTCGCTTCAAGTGACAAACATGATTATGGGTTTGCTTCAGATGTACAGTGGCAGCCATAGAGGCATAATATTGTTAAACAGTAATCAACTGTATGTAAAAGCTCTTTTTTTAATGTGTGCTTTCTTAATGTTGTCAATACCACTCCACCTGTTTGTACTCTGCCCTAGATTTCTGGGCTCCAAGTACATAATTTTACATTTTTGTGTTTAGGACAAAAAGGCCTTTCAAATGAGGGTAGTCACTCATTTAAATTCTTTATAGTTTTTTATGTTTCCTTGTGCATGCACAAGAAACATCTTGTGGTAGAATGACATTTCAGAGGTGTGTCAGGGATGAGTCCAATGCACAGCAATCTACAGTGGGCTTTTCCCTGACAGACCAATGAGCATGCAACCAGACTGTGACACTAGTCACAGTTTCACAGCTGGAAGCCATTCTCTAGTTGAAAGAAATGAAGTGCTCCAATGAGAGCGCTTCATTCCTGTCATTCATCCCCTTACTGATCTTATTGTTTATCTCCCCACCCACCCTGCAGCTGTCCGGGTACCCAGCCATGAACTGCATCTCCCTCTCTGTGTGCCATAAACAGTAAACAGTCCTAGCAGTAAAGAACAAAAAATATAATTTATCCTTCCATGACTGATGTCCGCATTGAACTTGTTTGTGTCTCTGTGTGAATAAGAGTGTGTTCTTGTCCCTGAGCTCCTCTCTGTCCAATGCTTCATCTATATCACAATGCCCAGCCTGAGCATTGCTCTCTGTGATGGTACCTACTGACCCGCCTTGCGGATTGGAGCAAGAGTGCTGAGAAGTGAAGCAGCATTGCCTGCAGAGCTATAACTTAACCCTGGACTGTGGGGAGAGAGAGACAGGGCTGCAGGGACAAACAATGAGAAGGAGAGGCAGCAGCGACCCCACCCAAAAGAGAGCACATGATTGATAGAGATGGTGAGTGGCATCAGTGTTAGGGACAGAGCAGAGAGGAAGTCCCCAAACAGTGACAGCAACATGCTGAGATGTGGTAAGTAAGCAGAATGAGAGTGATGACCAGGTGACAGGCTGTCACTATTGCAGCACCACCATGGCAGTGTGAAATTGGGGGCAGTGCAGCACAGTGACCATAACCATGATGACCAGTGGCTTCCAGACCTGCAACTGAACAAACATTTATTTCAATTGGTGGTCCTTCCCCTAGCAGAGTCTAATCCCTTCCCCCAACCCCCAACCTCGAGACAGACACCGCAACAGTGAGAGCTGCATCCAGTGCACCATATATGTGTAGGTCCTATCTGTTCCAGTCAGAGACGGTGTCAAAACCCCCTTAAAACAGAGAAGTGGAGTACAGTGTGCACCCGAGCTCAGTTGCCATCCATTTTATTGTCACTCACTCTTCCAGCACCTTGCTGTCAGTCTGACTCTCTGTTTTTCTGAAGCCCAGTGGAAGCGGGCAGCACATACAGAGAGACAGAGAAAGTGGCAGCAAGAATGCTATAACCAGGACAGAGAGCAGTGCTGCAGAGTTTGCCTTTCACCGTGGGGGAACAGAGATCAGAGACAGAGTGAGAGAGAGAGAGACCAGGAAAGACACAGTGTAAAACAAACTTGGTGCATCTATTCCACCACTGCACAAGAGGAGCACCCAGACAGAGACAGAAACAAATATGTGAGTCACATATCTGCCCCCTTCACATTGACTAGTACAGTGTACAGTGGGCACTGGATGGGCACCCCTGGCAGTTGCTGCCCCCTACATGTCCAGCTCACATCCGCACATATGGAACAATCTGCAGTAGCCAGAGACTGATGTAGGTTTCTCATCTTTCCCGCCACACTCATCCCACTCCACACCCATCCCACTCCATACAGGCTGGCACAATTACAAGGTGACCTCCAGGTGGGCAGCCCAAGGCAAATAGTGGGCTGTGGCCTGGCAGAAGTTGATGATCGGTGCCCCCCCCCACAGTCATCTGACCACTGCACATTGGCTGCCTCAGCCAGAGACAGAAATTTGAGTTGCACATTTGCCACACCACACCTGTTTCTATCTAGCCTGGTGGGCTCCAGGTAGGTGGAAATGTGGCTGTGGTCCAGATCCACAGGGTAGCCTGAGGCCACTGGAACCCAACACATCCATTCCTCATCTTTGCACATGTGAAGCTTTTTCTCCTTCCATTCCAGCTCCTGTACGTGAGGAACACTCTGCAGGAGCCAATGACAGATTTGGTTCACACATCTGTCCATCTTCACCCATCTGAGTTTCATGAAAGCTGGAACTGATATTGGGTGGGTTCCAGTCAGTTGGCTCTGGGAGAATGATGCCCCATCCCCCCATTCTACCTCCACACAAGGGAAGCACCCTGCAGCAGCCATAGATAGAGATGCAAGTTGCACATCTGCCACTTCCCATCAGTTCCTGCTCCACCAGTGCTAGCATGGAGGTTGAAGTGGGTTTTGGGTCACTTGCACTTCCTCATCCTATGCCATACCTCTACACTTGCAGAACACTCTGCTTCAGCCAGAGGATCTCCCACATAATGTGCTCTGCCCATGGAGAGCACTCTAAGGTACTGAGATATAAAAATGTGGATCCGGTATCTGCCCCTCCACAACTGTCCCCACTCTACTGGGTTGGTGGGGGGGGCTGGATACAGTGGGTGCTCCTGCATGACTGATGCCCCCTCTTGCACCCCCATCTATCAACCCAATACTTTATAGCAGCCATAGAAGAGATGTGGTTGCACACCTGCACCATCATAAACTGTCCCCATTTCAACAGTTTCACACACAGGCTAGAGTGTGGTCTAGGATGCTGGCCTCTAAGTGACTGTTCCCCCTGCCCATCCCACCTCCACACATGGGGAGCACTCCTCCCCCTCCATTACACATTTGCATATAGAGAGCACTCCTCACCCTCCAACCTTCTTTGCATATGGGGAGCAATTCTCCTTCTCCAGCACTCTTCCATGTGGTGGGCATAGTGTCATATGTAATCATATTTGGTCTCAGTCCATGTTGAATTCAACACTGCACATATTCTGCCTGGGGAGGCCTCCTTGGAGTTCCCAGGATTAGATTGTGGCATTCTTGGGACAGGGCATTCTTGTTGGCTTCATCTACCCTGTGGAACGCCTTTCCTGTCTATTTAAAGGAGGATCTCTTGGTAGAAGCCTGTAAGAAGGGCCTAAAAACATATCTGTTTCAGCACGCTTTTATTGATCAATTGTTTGATGTTAGTGGGATAGATAGATGCATTTTGAATCTGCTCCTAGTTGAATCTTACATACATTTTTGGTATATGACTTTATATTGTTGTTTGCTGTTTGTATTGTACAGTGGCCAGAGTCCCAGGAAATGGGCACTTTTGTAAATATCTATCTATCTATCTATCTATCTATCTATCTATCTATCTATCTATCTATCTATCTATCTATCTATCTATCTATCTATCTATCGTATATACTAATGTGAAGAAAAAGGCTTTATTTTAATTTATATTATGTGTCCTTACTTTTTGTATCTCACACCATGCATTGCCTTTATCATTGCTTGTACAAGGGACCGCCTTGCAAATGAGCTTGCTCAATGGATGTTATCCCTTCACAATAAACTTGAACATGGAGAGCACTCTTCCCTCCATTCCATCTCCATATATAGGTATCATTGCTCCACCTCCATCCCGCCTCCATACATTGTGAGCACTCATCCCCTGACCCCTCCAGTGTTTCTCCCACTACATTTCACCTCCCCCACATGGAAAGCACTTCTCCCACTGCATCCCACCTCTGGCACATAGGGAGCACTCCTCCCCCTCCATTCAACCTCCACACATGGGAAGCTTTCCTCCAACTTCAAATCAGCTCTGTACATGGGGAGCTATCCGCCTCTTCATCCCACTGCCCCTACATGGGGAGCATTGCTCCCCATCCATCTCACTCCTGCACATGGGGACACCTCCACACATTTGCATCACTCCTCCTCTACCACCATACCAGCTCTGCATATAGAGAGTTACCCCTAACCCCATTCCACCTTTGCACATGGGAGCACTCTGCAACGGCCAGAGACAAAAATGTAGGACAGGCATCTGCCTTTCCACACCTATTCCCACTCAACATGATAAGCTCCATGTTGGGCAGAATATCGGCGGGGTTGAGATGTAATGAGTACTTTGCTCTGGGAGATGGTGCCAGTACTCCTCACCACCTCTCTGAGTGAGAGAAGTCCCCTCCCCTGAATTAATATTTATTCTTTTCTTCACTCACCACTTTTCTGCTGATTATCCTCCTGTTGAATTGCTTTAACAGTCACTGCCCTCCCAAGACAGGACTACAGGCCACTAGGCCAGGGCAGATTTTTCCTCAACCTCTCCTGTCTTCTCTTTGGACCACACTACCAGTCCAGCCAGCGTCTAGCACAGTCAAGAAGATGCACCGCGTGTTACTCACAGCTTGGCCCCAGACTGGTCTGTTCTTTCTGTAGTAGACCATACTTCAAGTTCTCCCACAGTTCAACTGAAGCTAGAGAAGAGCAGCACACAGCCCTCCTCTACCACCATGACAGTCAACAAGACACCACAACTAGCTCAGTGCTGTACAGATGATGCAGCACATCAGCATGCTCACTAGTCTGTCTCACCAGGCTTCTCCCGCTCTCTCTGTTGACGATGTCTCTATCTGCCCTAGCCATCAATGGTCCCGTGCATACACACTGTGTTGCAGCTAGCTCTAGCCAATAGGGAGACTGCTGAGACACTGAGTGTTTTAGCAGCTGAGCATGAGCCAACCAGAAAATAAAATACAGGAATTTGAAAATTTTTGATTTAATTTCAGGGGGGGGGGGATGAACCCCCTGAGCACCCCCTGCCTACACACATGCAATTCACAAGAGTTCAGAAACATGCAAACCTTACAGTTAAAGGCACTCTTCCCAGCCCAGCTAGCCCCTCCCCCACCTGCCCTGGCACACAAATGAACACCAACTGCTACCCCTCCCACTTCCTCTGCAAGCAGGGAAGATCCCTCAATCTCAAGTGGGCAGTCCTGTACAAGTAGCAGTGTTGGGGGTCCAGAGCTGCAGTTGGATCTGTTGCTGTAATGGAGATCGAGCCTGCCTGAATACAACAGAACAGCTAAACTGAGTCCCCCAGAAGGGGAGATGGTCATAGTGGGTGATTTTAATATCAACTGGGGACCTCAAATGAATGGGTTACTAAAGAACCGACTACTAGAAGCCAGTCTATCTCAACTACTTCACTCGTACACCAGACTGAACATCAAAACAGGAAACCACTGTACACTAGACTGGGTCCTGGCCTCAAAGTCTGATAGCATTAGATTGGCAGGTACTTTTGCCATTGCCTAAAGTGACTACTCACTAGTGTTCACAATATGGAGGAATAATTTTCAACCCCCCCCCCCCCAGAATGCTCTGGGCCCAAACTGTCTCTAACCTTGTCACAGGATCCTTCCTGGACACATTATCTGGGATAGATCGGACATACATCAAGAAAGCCCCTATCCTAGACATTGCCCCCAACTTCTTCATAAACAACTTACTATCTGCAACTACTATAATAATCATGCTCCTCTGAAAAAGATCAGGGTAAAAGGTCACGATGCCAGGTGGCTGTCCCAGGATCTAAAAAAACTCAAGAAGGAGAGAGACAGAGCCTGGGGGAAGTTTAAAACCAACCACCAACCCAATGCTTGGCAAGACTACAGGAGATTATGAAATAAATGCAAAAGAGAGCTACGATCTGCAAAAAAATGATACATAAGAGATCTCCAGAAAAAAGTCTCTCAAACCCTAGAAATTCTGGACACAGATCAATGCCCTCATTAAGGGTAGCCCTGCTCAGGGGTATTGTGCCATAATAGCTAAAGGTGCCTGCCTTAAGAACCTGTAGATGAACCTAAACAAGTTTAAGACCCCCCCACAGGTGCCTCCATTCCCCCCTCAACTAGGTTCTAGTCACACTCCCCCCTACCTTAATTTCCACTTCAAGTTGTCTAAAAAAGAGGGCTTAAAACTTCTCTGAACATAAAACCTCATGGCTCAGTTTGTCACGACAAGCTAGACTGCTCAAGATTGCTGCCCCTGCCATTGCTGCCCCTGTCTCATGGCTGCTCAACAGATCCAGTCTTGAAGGAAAAGTTCCAACACTCTGGAAAGTAGCCCTGGTCAAGTCCATTCGTAAAGGGGGATCACTTGAACATGTGGAAAACTATCGCCCCCGTATCGATCCTTTCCATCCTTAGTAAGGTGCTGGAGAGAGCTGTCTACAACTAACTAGTATATTGAGAGGAATGGCATATTTACACCTAGACAACATGGTTTTAGAAAAAAACATGGCACATACTCCACACTTGTCTACCTCACCGATCACCTCTTCACAGCGCTCTATAAAGGCCATTTTACTGGATCTGTCTTCATAGACTTCAACAAGGCCTTCAACCTGGTGGACCATCAGCTACTCCTAACCAAACTCAAACTCATTGGCCTAGACTGTCTGACAGTTTGGTGGTTCACCAACTATCTCCAGGGGGGGATCCCAATTTATCAGAAGGCAAGGTGAGCAATCTGAAAAAGGCCAAATCCTTCATGGGGTTCCCCATAGGGATCCATCTTGGGGCCTTTAATGTTCTCTATTTTCATAAATGACATGCCAAATCACTGTGGAGAGGTGAACATACTCCTATATGCAGATGATGCAGTGCTATACAGGTCCTCCAAGGACCTGTGTTCTCAACACTTCTCTAACAAGTGACTTGCAACTTCTTGAGAGTTGGCTAGTCAGAAACAGACTAGTGCTTAATAGCAAAAAGACTAAGGCTATTATTTTCTGCCCTACAAGCCTGGATCTGGATACAGCCTCCCTTCTAACTCCTAGCCTCTCAAGTGGCACAAAGATTGAAGTAGTTGACACTATAAAGTTATAAAGTACCTAGGCATTACACTAGACCAGAACTGGACTTTCAAGACACACATTGAACTGCTAAGACACTGAATCAGAAGCTGGGGCTATTGTTTTGCCTTAGCCCCTTCCTCACTCAAGAAGCCCAGCTAAAAATTACAACCGGTACCCTGATACCCATTGTGCAGTACGGGACACCAGTACTGGTCACCAATACTACTCACAGTCAAAGGTGGGGAATTAAAAAAACTTAGTACCTTTACCACAGGGTGAGCTGATTTGCTTTGTGGGCTCATACTAAGGAGCACCACTGAAAGGTGCCCTAAGCTCTGTCTTGGCCTCCACTGAAAGAACGTCTTGTCTACCCATCCCCATGCCTTGCCTACAAGCTGATGTCAGACTCTGCACGTCCAAGCCTAGCTACCACTTTATCTGCCAAACAGAACAGAAGGCTCCTTAGATCCTCGAGCTGGCTACTCCTCACTGAGTCTTGAGTCAGGTCAGCCCTGGGACAGATGTCATTCTCAGCCAGCATCCCATGCCTCTGGAATGCTCTACCTGCAAATGTTCAGTCCAGTAATTCCCTCGGGGGGGGTCAAAAAGAAACTCAAGGCCCACCTGTTAGAGCTTAACCAATGCACTTGCTATCATTGAATACTGTCCCCTACCCTGTGACCCCCTACTGCAATGTTTTTTTCTGTAACCACAAATGTATCCTAATTGTTAATGCATACTGAGTGTTGAAAATTGTCAAACTGTAAACTATAATTTGTTTTATAATACTCTGCATAGTTTCTGTTGTACACCTTTTTATGTTCTCTGCATAACTGTCTGCTGCAAACTGTGTTCACCTACGAAATGACATCCTGTACCTGTTGTGTAATTTTAATGATTGTCTGCCTGTAATTAACCCTGGGTCACCCCTGAAGAAGGGACTGTCATGGTCTCAGTGGGTTTACCCAGTTACCAAAATTAAATAAATAAATGTCCCCTTTTAAGCTTCATTGCATGCCTCCTTTTTCTAGTGCATTCCCTTCTCTGAAATAGACCCTCCACTTGCAGCTTGTTCACTCCTGTAAGGTACTTGTAGGTTTCAATCATGACCACTCTTGCTCTCCTTTCTTCTAGGGAGTACATATTGTGTTCCTGCAGCCTTTCCACGTACAGTATGGCTACTTATGCAACTCCCTTATCATTTTAGTTGCTCTCTTCTGTACCGCCTGTACCCTTTCAATACCCTTGTGGATATGTGACCTCCACAACTGGACACAGCATTCCAGGTGAGGCCTTACCAGTAAGCGATAGAATGGCATCACTATCTTTCTCCTCCTGCTAGAAATCTCTCTCTGAATGCACCCCAGAATCCTCTTAGTATTTCCCACTGCTTTGTCACACTGGCCAGCAACCTTGAGGTCATTAGATATGATGAACACAAGGTCTCTTTCTTGCTTGGTGACTGTAAGTTCCACTTCCCCCTCCTCATCTTATACATAGCCAATGGGTTCCACAGCCCTAGGTGCATAACCATGCACTTTTTGGCATTGAAACTCAGCTGCCATCCCCTTGAGCATTCCTCTAGTTTCCTCTGATCGCTTTGCATTCTCTCTCCACCCCTTCCTGAGCGTCAGCCCTGTTGCAGATTTTTGTATCATCCACGATGAGACACCTTCCCCTCAAGCTCCTCTGCAATGTTCCATATGAAGACATTGAAGAGGACCAGTTTCAGTACTGAACCATGAGGCATCCCACTAGTCACTCTCCTATCACCTGAGTGGCTACCAGTTACCACCACCCTTTACCTCTTATCCCTGAAGCAGTTTGAGATCCAGCTTGTAACTTTCTCGCAACCCCCCAGGTTGCATAGAAACATAGAAACATAGATTTTGATGGCAGATAAGGACCGCTTGGCCCACCCAGTCTGCCCATTTCTCTACCTATTGGCTAAGCTTCAGATCCTAGTTAACCAGCAGCCTACTTCTTCCTACCCCCACCCCCTAGAATTGCCTTATGACTGTCCCATGCATGCTTGAATTCCACCACTGTTTTTGACTCCACAACCTCCTCCGGAAGGCCATTCCATGCATCCACAACCCTCTCTGTGAAAAATACTTCCTTAAATTACCTCTGAGCCGCCTCCTCTATCTTCACATTGTGCCCCTTGTTCTTGCACACCTCTTTTTGAAAGATGCTACCTCTTGGACTTTGTTGATTCCCTTGAGATACTTGAAAGTTTCTATCATGTCCCCTCTCTCTCCTTTCCTCGAGGCTATACATATTCAGCTCCTAAGTCTCTACATATGTCTTCCGGCAGGCCCTGCACCATTTTAGTTGCCTCCTCTGGACAGCCTCCATCCTGTCTATATCCTTGTGGAGACTGGGTCTCCAGAACTGCACGCAGTACTCCAGATGGGGTTTCACCAACTGTCTGTACAGAGGGATAATAACTTCCTGTTTTCTGCTGGTGATGCCTCTCCCTATGCATCCCAGTATCCCCCCAGCCCTCCTTGCTGCCCTCTCACATTGCTTGCCCACCTTTAAGTCATCTGATATGACTACCCCAGGTCCTTTCCATTTTGTTGTTGTTAGTATCTCACCCCTCCATTGTGTACTCCTTCCTGTTTTGTTTCCCAGGTGCATTACCTTGCACTTCTTAGCATTGAATCTAAGCTGCCATACATTTGACCATTCCTCTAACCTTGCCAAGTCCCTTCTCATCCTTTCCACCCCACCTTGTGCATCAACTCTGTTGCAGATCTTTGTGTCATCTGCAAAGAGACATACTTTTCCTTCCAGTCCCTCTTCAATATCGCTTATAAAGACATTGAAGAGGACCGGTCCTAATACTGAACCCTGTGGTACCCCACTAGTAACCCCCCTTTCTTCAGAGTGGACTCCATTTACTATTACTCTCTGTGTCCTATTCTCCAGCCAATTCTTTACCCAGGCTGTCATCTTGGGACCCACTCCCAGGCTGGCTAACTTGTATATTAATCTTTTGTGTGGGACTGTGTCAAATGCCTTGCTGAAGTCTAGGTAGGCCATGTCCACAGCCCTCCCTGATCTACTACTTTAGTCACCCAGTCAAAGAAATCTATCAGATTTGTCTGGCATGACCTTCCGCTGTGAATCCATGCTGCCTTGGGTCCTGAGCCCCTCTGGCCTCTAGATACTCAACAATTCTTTCCTTCAGAAGTGATTCCATCATTTTCCCTACCACTGAGGTTAAACTAACAGGTCTGTAGTTTTCTGCTTCTGCCTTGCTCCCACTTTTGTGAAGGGGAATTACATCTGCCCTTCTCCAGTCCTTGGGTACCATCCCATCCTCCCATGATTTGTTAAAGAGGGTAGTCAATGGTGTCACTAGTTCTACCCTTAGTTATTTTAGAATTCTGGGATGAATCCCATCAGGCCCCATTGCTTTGTCCACTTTCAGTTTTAAGAGTTCTTTCAGAACCCTTTCTTCTGTAAATGGGCTGGTATCAACTTCTGTATCCAGAGTGTTTCTACTGTTTGTTTTAGGTACCTCTCCCACTTCCTTTGTAAATACTGAGCAAAAATATTTGTTAGTATCTCTGCCTTGTCACAGTCACCTCTGCCCACCCTCCCTCCTCTTTATTAAGCCTCACTAGCCCTCCTTGGTCTTCCTTCGCTCCTGATGTACCTATAAAGTTTTTTCCCTTCTTAACTGAGTTGGCTATCTTTTCCTCGGTTTGGGCCTTTGCTGTTCTGACTGCCTTCCCAGCTTCCTTTGCTTTAACTGATACAGTTCTCTGTCCTGCTACTTCTGTGATTCCTTGTACTTCCTGAATGCTTTCTTTCTCTTGAACCTTCACTGCCACTTTTGAGAACCATAGTGGTTTCTACATCGTTTCATTTTGTTTATTTGCTTCACACACAAGCTTGTTACCTCTGTGATGGCAGTTTTTATTATTCCCCATTTTCTTCCACCCTTCCTTCCTGCCCATTTGCTAGTGCATTCCTTAGGCACTCACCCATTTTGGCAAAGTCAGCCCTCCTAAAGTCCAGTACTTTTGCCTTTGTATGGCTTGACTCTATTACTGTGTTTACTGTGAACCATACTGTTCGATGGTCGCTAGTTCCCAGATGGCTACCCACTTCACATCTGTGATCCTCTTCATCTCCATTTGAGAGAACCAGGTCTAAGATTGCTCCCTCTCGAGTGGGCTCCAATACTAGTTGTCTAAGGCATGCCCCTTGTAGGGCATCTAGAATAACCCCACTCTTTGAAGTGGCTGCTCAACTGCATTCCAGTTAACATCTGGCATATTCAGATCACCCATCAGCAATATCTCCCCTTTTTCTGCCATTCTAAGTATTCTTTCTATCATTTCCTTGTCCATTTCCTCCCCCTGAGAAGGGGGTCTGTATACAACCCCTGTGCGGATTGTGGTGCCATTGCCGGTCTCCAAATTTACCCACAGTGCTTCTTCTCCTCCCTGTTTTCACTTTTGTTCTGTTGCCTTGATTCCTTCCCTTATGTAAAGAGCTACTCCTCCTCCTCTTTTACCCTCCCTGTCCCTCCTGTAGATAGTGTATCCTGGTATGTTTATGTCCCAGTCATGGTTTTGTGTGTACCATGTTTCTGTGACTTTCACTATATCCAGATCTTCCTCCTCCATCAAGGCCACTAATTCAGGAAGCTTGTTACTCAGACTATGGGCATTGGTACAGGCATAGTTTCCTAACTAGCCTCCTGTGCAGCACAGTGCTGAAAGCCTTACTGAAGTCCATATAGGCCAAGTCCACTGCTCTTTTGATCCACTTTACTGGTAACCCAGTAAAATAAATCTATAACATTAGTTTGACATGACCTCCCTCCTTGAAACCATGTTTCCAGTATTCTTGTAGCCCTTTTGCCTCTAGGTGCTCCACAAGCCTCTCCTTCAGTACTGTCACTGGGTTTAACATATAGAGTGCTGTACATTTGGGGAGAGGCTAGGAGCAGGCTGAGCATGATGCCACTGAGCTACTTGCTAGGTGAGGTTATGTATATGAGAGGATCCAGCTACTGTGTGATAGGAGCAGCTGGCTCCTTTCAACTATGTGAAGTTTCTGCTCTTGAAGCAGTAGAGCAGAAACATACACCCACCTAGTCTGCCTGAAGTCCCTGCCTTTTGAGTTACCACAGACCCTAATTGATTTCCTGCCTTATCCACCCCTTGCCGTGTTACTAAGGTCCCCTTGTGCCAATCCCATACATGTTGGCACCTACCACCTCTGCTGGGAGGCTGTTCCAGCCCCCCCACCCTTTCTGTAAAGAAGCATTTCCTCACATCTCCTCTAAGTCCCACCCCTTCCAGCTTCATTCAATATCATGGCCCCTTGTCTCTGAGCATCTCTTTCTGTGCAAAATGCTACCCTCCTGTACCTTATAGTCACAGTATCATGCTCAGCCTTGATGATCATTGGCCTGTCACTATCATTCCCCCGCAGCCTGAGCTTTATTGGATCTGACAGTGACACGCATCTGAAGGCCATTACTGTGACAATACATTTTCTTTTCTATTTAGTATGCTTTGTTTGCCTGCCATGGCTTCCCAGTCTCAGCCTCTACTACCTGACCAATCTCCCAACTTACCTGCCATGAAGGGCTGATTCCAGGCTTGCCCCCATCATGGACCTGAAATAGGGATTTCCAGTAGGCATCCCCACCTGAGGAACCCACTGGCTTACCCCCCTGATTGGGGCTACTGGACCAGGATGAACTGTCAGAAACTCATCTATCCCCCACCAAGCAGGGCCGAGGGGATTGGTCAGGTGCAGGTATCACAGAGGGAGATGGCTGCAAAATTCTTTTGAACGGTAGATCCCCCTAGGGGTAGGGACATGCAATGATGTCCCACATCTGCCCTGCCCCCAAAAATGATGGTGCCATCCTGATGGAACCCCCAGCCTCTGCCAAAGGTCTGTGGTGTGCCAGATATGCTACACCCATCCCCCCAGAGAAGCAAAGCAGTCCCTGGTATGCTCAAACCTTCCATCCCCAGCCAGCCCTCTGATGTCCTGAGTCCATTCCTGAAACCTGGGTCATCGGCATCACAGATGTACACCCTGCCTCTGTGCTGGCAGGCTGGCCTGCAACAATAAGTTTGCTTTGTGCATGCATACATGCAAACATAAAAACAGCAGAAGTTTGCAAAAGGTAAGGTGGTTTACTTATAGTGAGGCAACAAAAAGACAGACTCACACCAACACCTCAACACTTTAAACTCCTGTGAGTTCTTCAGTTTGCTTGGTTCTGCTACTGGGTTTCCTTTTGGGATTGTAGCATCTCAGTTCATGTAAGCCTGGATCATTTGCTTTTTCTCTGTTATTCTGGTCCTGTTCTCAAGTTACAATTGTTTTAAATTGTAGCACTTTGGCACAGTAAAGCATTCTGGATTTAATCTTTTGGTGCACATCTTGTCTTCCTTGTGTTCCACCATGCAAATGGTGTCCAAGGCATCCATAAACGTGTGCTATTTCTTGCAACCTGCTGAAGTCCCTAGGGATATTGATGACTAAAATGAGGTGCTTAGAACAGGTGTTATGTACCAGAGTGAGCAAATCAATGAGGGGAACACCCCCATCACTAGGGAACAGGGCTGGGGAGGTACCCCATAACTAACAGGGAGTTTTACTGCTGGGTGACCAATTAGGATGGGTACATTGGATGTTGAGTAATTTGGATCCTTAGCCCACAGATCAGAAAAAACACTGGCCCACCAGGGCCATAGAGGTAAGAGGGTAAGAGTGAGGGGATGATTCTTCTGGCCCAGATGCTCATATCAGCACTACTCCAGTAGGTTCACATAGTCAATACAAGACATTTTGCCAGATT
Organism: Neoceratodus forsteri; assembly: GCA_016271365.2. Classification (NCBI taxonomy): domain Eukaryota; kingdom Metazoa; phylum Chordata; order Ceratodontiformes; family Ceratodontidae; genus Neoceratodus; species Neoceratodus forsteri. The sequence continues at coordinate 116,316,667 of CM028136.1, read as the reverse complement.
CAGGTACAGTGCATTACTGTAACCTAATCAAAGTTGCAATCAGTATATTACCAGCTGCAAACTCTATTTCCACCCTGCATCATTTAAATACAAGACTTGCATTGTTCCTCTGTCACGAGGAACTATTATTTTGAGTATAGTGCTAGCTCATAGTGGTGCAATAGGATGAGATATTTTTTCTGTGTTTTACATCATCATCTCTAGCAACTATGAATGGTCCCCCTATAATTTAATAGTTTCAGTTCAATTTAGTTTATTATTGTTATTCAGCTTGTTGCCATTACAACCTTCAAAAACATAGCAAACTTACATACATACCCAGTTATACAAATTTTAAAACTTCAAGCCTAACAGCAGTATCTAGTCACATTATACATATATACTATTTTAATTTACAGGTGCACTTTCTTTAGGAAAGAAGAACATTTGAGTTCAATCAATTATTTACATGAAGGGAAAACAGATTACTACACAGATGGGACGAAATGATTACAATTGATCGCTTTAATTAGATTTAGATTCCTCTGATTTGATGATATCTTTGTTACTATCTTTTTTATTTTAATTCTTTTTCCCTCCTGGTCTCCAACTCCTGAGGCTCTCTCAGATGTAGAGCTTGTCCCGTCTAGCCTGTAATCCCCCCATCCAAACCCCCCCATGCACCAAAACCTTAGTGCCTTACCAGCAGTGTGTGCCCCCTGGCTTGTGCCCCCCCAAGGGTCCACCACCACTACACTGGTACTCCTTCAATCTAGTGACTGTAGGCAGGCTGAGGGTCAGATGATATCGAAGGCTGTGTGGGTGGGATCCAGTGGTCAGCATAGGGCTGTCATTGTCTACTCGGGCTGCAGGGTGTTTCCTTTTTGATGCATGAACATGATTCCCTGGAGACTCGGACATGCAATAACATCCAGCACAAGATGAGTGCACTCCCGTACTCCTCTTGTTGATGTCCACTGACACCTCTACCCTATACATGCATGACCCCTGGCTGTTGCACCCTCAATCTCCACTGAGCATCTACTGCTGCTGGGAAGTCATAAGCTCTTCCTCCACAGGAGAGGAGCAGTCCACTGGATGCTCAATCCTCTCCTCCCCAGCTGAATCCCAGCAACCCAAGCCCACTCCTGAGCCCAGGTTACTGGTGTGGTGCAAGGTGTGGCATCCAGTACCTCAATCCTCAGCATCACCGGTCTGGCTTCTTTGTTACTCTTTCATATATAGGGAAAGCCTATTAGTAATGGCTTACTTAATTCCAAGATTTGTTATCCTTAGTAAAATGCTTTCAAGTTACCATTGAGTAAATATCTTATTACGTGCATTGCCTTATTTTTATTTATTTAGTTTTTGTATACTGGGTAGGTGCACTAGCCATGAAATGAATATTTTCAGGCATGACCTGGTAGAGTACAAACAATCATAAACAAAATACATGGCATGAGCACAGGGATATTACATATTTCATAGGTCACATTCAGTTAAAAGGATATATACAGCCAATGAAGCATAACATGATATCAAAAATCACATATACAGTCAAATAACATACCATAACATAACATATTAGAAATTATATAGGGTCAGAGATTAGTTATTACTGCAAATGGAAACAAATAGCACCACAGGGTGGTCAGAAATATATGCTATGGTTTGTCACAGCAATGAGATGCAGGGCTCGAAATACTATAAGGGGAGACAGGATTAGGCCAATCTGAGATATGCTTGGGGAGTGTGCAGTAGGTAACAATAAGGTTGTTGGAAGTTTAAATTGGATTAAAGCAGGTGCAAGAGTTAGCTTGGAATAGGTGATGGTGCAGCTCCCTTTTAAAGCTGTTATGGGAAACTGCCTATCAAAGTGCAAGGGGAAGGGAGTTCCATAGCTTAGGAGCTGAGTGATGAAAGGCTCCAGAGCCTTTAGTTGAGTTGCCTCTAGGCACATTAAGTAGGGATTTGTCAACTGATCTTAGGCCATAGGAGGATGTTTGAAGTACAAGCATCATGACGAGCACTGAGTGAGTCTGATTTCTGATTATCAAGTCAATCAGAGAGCCAAGAGAGTATTTGAGGCAGGCAGAGGGGGGAGAGCCAGCTGAGGTCTCTGTAAAGTTGGCAATGGTGCTTAAGCCAAGGTGACAATGAGGCGGATCGACAAATATTATTATATGTTACATCCCATTTATGTAGTGTGGTTTTAAGTGGGAGCAACATAGGTAGGAGCACTATATGTGAGGGCAAGAGAAGGTTACCTCTGGCAATGGCCAGCTTAGCAGTGGGAGTTAGCATAAAGCTAGTCTTATAAGCAACCCCAAATTTACCATTCACCACTTTACAGGTAGACTGCATATGTAGTTTGTAGTTCAGGGACTGATCCAGAAGAACACCCAGGTACTTGAAAGATGTAACACACTCTATTTGTGCATCACCTGAGTCCTGTACAACCAGTGACATTTGACATGCCCTGAGCTTGTGGGCAGATCCAAATAGCATGGCTTGAGTTTTCTTAGCATTGAGTACAAGCTTATAGGCTGACAGCCAGTTCTGCATGTTAATGACATCAGAGGAAAGGGATGAGCTTAAGCTGGCCAAATTGCTTGAGCATGTATAGAGCATGAGGTCATCCACATAGAGAATAGATTAGCATGAATGTATAACCTCTGCTATGTTATTAATAAAAAGTAAGAAAAGAAGGGGTCCCAAGATAGAGCCCTGGGGTACTCCAATGTTGATAACAGCACTATTTGGAAAGGAGGAGCTAAATTGTACAATTTGAGTCCTGTTTAATAGATAACTTCTGTACCAGTCAACAACAAGGGAGAGAATCCCAGATTACAAAGAGTAGATAGGAACAGGGGGTGATCAATGAGAGCAAAGGCCTTTGTGAGGTCTATGAAAACTGCCCCAGTCTGTAGTCCAGCATCCATATTTGTCAGTGTGTCAGTGGTAAATTTTAGAAGAGCTGTGGAGGTACTATGATCTTTCCGAAACCCAGGCTGAGTGTCCAAGAGCAGGCTATATTTTGATAGGTAGTGAGTGGTTTGAGTTGCAACTAGTTTTTCTAGAATTGTACTCAATATTGAAAGACTGGCTATGGGCCTGTAATTTGTGATCTCTTATTTGTTTATTGAATTTTGTTGACCCAGTAGGCCCACTGGGACTAGAAGTCCCTTTTTCAGGGGTGACCGGTTGGGGAGGGGGATACAGATGGTAAGCAACTGAAATTAAACCAGATTAAGCTGTTGGTAGTATTTTTAGTGAATAGAATCACCTTTTTTAAAGACAGGCATTACATGGGCTATTTTGCAAAGGTCAGGGACTTGGCTGCAGGAGAGAGACAACATGAGGATTTCATCCAGAGTGGAGGCAATAAAAGGTGCCTCTAGCTTCAGAAGCCAAGGTTCAAGAGTATCTGAGCCAGAACCGGTACTGTCAGAGATAGTTTGCAAAAACTTTAAGATTTCAAGTCACGAAATTGCCTTGAAAAGGAACAGGGGATTATTAGACTGCTGATAGGTAGGAGAGATGGAGGTAGCTGACTGAGGAGTCCGAGAAGACTGATAGGTTGTTTGAGGTGACTGGAAGTAGGAGGTATACTGAGATAGATCAGAGAACATTCTATTGAAAACATTTGCTATGGTGTTTGGATCATTACAATGTACACCATTTAATAACATGTCACTTGGGGTGGACGATTGAGAAGCCCCAAGAAAAGACTTGACATGGGCCCAAAATTTCCTAGGGTCACCAGCAGAGCTTAGTAGTAAATCTTTGCAGTAGACACTCTTTGCTGCTCTGACCTGTTTTTTGCAGGAGTTCTGAAGTGCTCTGTAGGCAGTATAGTCAGCTTGAAGCCAAGACAATTTGAAATTCTTTCAGAGTTTGTCCCTTGTACGCAGATTAGCCAGTAGGTCTTTGTGCAGCCATCTTGTCTGTTTGCCCCTGACCCTCGGGGTTACCGTAGGGGCATACTTGCACTGAACCACCAGGAATTCATCAAGGAAGATACTAACGCAGATTTAACTTCATGGCTTCTATCTTATTTTGCAATTTACTCATTTTAAAAAGGTTATCAATTTTTTTGCTTTACTATCATCATCATCATCATCATCATCATCATCATCATCATCAAGGATGAACAGATCATGTATTAGTTGTTGATTTTGGGGAGTTACTTCCTCTGATATATCTACCAAGACATAACTTCCTTTCAATTTCAAATCTTGGGCATTTCAGTAGAATATGTTCTAGGTCATCAATTTCACCCAATAAGTAATCACACAACAGAGATAAAATTCCTTCATGCTTTTGTTTATAGCATAGCTGTTTGCAATTAAAAGTTTTGAACCAAAATCATGATATAAGAATATTTTTTCCCTATCCATAATCTTATTCAAGTATGGTTCTAATTCAAAAACCCTTTTGAGGTGTTGGTATAAAATCAGAATTTTCGTAACTTTGTTATTTGCCATATCTTGTTGGACTGCAATGTTTTTACATCTGGATCTTATACTGTACTTTCAACAAGAACTATACATGGTAGTGTGTATATTTTGAATAAAACTGTATCTAAACCCATTGGGTATAAAGTTGTTTTTATAAATGTCACATGAGGAAAAGAAATTCCTCTGAGTGCATACATAATCTGTTCTTCCAAATACATTCTGGGAAGTCTTTGTTAAGGCATCACCTGTAAATCTAATCAAAAGAAAATAATGATTTTGCTAAGGACATAAGATTCAATTGAAATCTGACCTCATCCTACTCTATGAAAATGTGCCGGGGTACTCTGTGGTAGTCCCAACAAGTATCAATATAAATTACTCAGTATTGTCTAGTTGGTTACATCCTTTCAGAAATACTCCCCATGGCCGACCTGGTGGCATGGAGAGTTCAGGCACTGGACACCACACCTCACGCCATGCTAGTGACCTGGTTTCAGGAATGAGTCCTGGTCATCAGGTGTTGGTGGGGGAAGGCTGGGAGATGTAATGAGCAGCAATAAGGCAGCTCTTCCCTCCTGGGTGGGGACCCAGCCACACCCGCTGCAATGCTGCCTCCAAGTAGAGGCCCAGAATTAGTGCAGTCAGAAGCGAGTAGTCAGGAAGGTGCCACAGGTCCACATGCATGTGAAAAACTGCAGCAGGGGGCATGGAGAAAATGTGTAAAACATGGAGCTGACAGGCTCCATGATGACCCCACAGTGCCGCACCAGCCCCCCCGGGAGTCTAGATGTTGGTCTCCATAGGAGATGGGAAAGTCTTGAGACTGAGCCCCTCTGAGGGTGGGTCTGGAGCTGCCTGCTAGCTCTATCAGGTACCCCTGTCACCAAAGTAGGTAGGAGTCAGGTGATGGGAGTCATAAAACTTGATAAAAAAAAATCTCCCCATACCTCTGCTGCATACAAAACAGCATTTTATTATTTTTGCATTTATCAATTTATTGAAATGTTTCACTAGGAAGGCACACTGAACAACAAGTTGCTCATCTCCTGGTGCAACTGGGGGGGGAAGGGGTACAGTTGGATGAAGAATTAGACATACAGTTTAACATTTAACATATCTGAGAAATTAAACATTCAATTACATTTGTAACAAGACCTACAGTTAAAAAATATCATAAATAAATATACAGTCGCATTTGTGACATAACATCCAATTAAATATATCATACCTGTGGAATATGCATTTAATTACAAGTGGAATATCTGAGGAACATAGTATAGAAATTCAATGTAGCCTTAGAGCCAACTCCTTGCAGGAATGGATCATGGTTAATAGGCAGATTATTTAGCAATTATTGAATGAATGAGGTCCAGTGCAGTGACATCAAGGAGAATAGAAGGGTAGACAGGGGAAACTAGCTGGGGAAGGAGACGATAACGATGGGGGGGAACATACCAGAGAAAAGTGAGCAAAAAAAATCCATTGTGAAGGGCAAGTTAACACAGTGCTAGTGCAATCTAGGAGCACCACAGCCAGAACAAAAAGTGCAAATTAGTAGCGCAAGTGAACTAATTTCATTGATTAAGTGCAGGGAGGTGGGGGGGGCAGGAGAGAGGTTGGGGTAAGGGATAGGGAAGGGAACAACAAACCATACCTGGAACTGGCCCTTGCTCCTTCAGAGTGTGGAGATCGCTGCCAGTGGTGGAATGAAGTGAGGACTTAAAATAAGGGGCAGGAGTAGGCAAGAACAAGTTAGGTAAAGATAGTAGAAGGGATGGCAATGGGAAGGAGGAGGAGGGGTGGGAGAAACTTGCCTAAGACTAGGCTTTTTCATGATGCTGAGAAACCTGACAGAGAGCAGAGTCAGGTGAGGATAAATAAGGTAGAGAGAATGGAGGGGAAATGGGAGGGAAGGAAGAGTCATTTCCCAGTGCTGGACCCCTCCAGGATGCTGAAAACAGTGCCAGGGGGTAGAACTAGGTGAGGACAAGTTGGGAAGAGAGAAAAGAAAGGATGAAGTGAAAGGAGGGAAGAGGAGGGAAAGAGGAAGCTTGCCTAAGACTAGGCCACTCCAGGATGATGAGAACCCCGCCAGATTGCAGAATCAGGAGAGGACTAGTTGGATAGAAAGGATATAGGGGAGGGATAGTGAAGGAAGAGTAATTGCCCTGTGCTGGGCCCCTTCAGGATGCATGGAACCCTGTCGGGGAATAGAATTAGGAGAGGACAAGTTGGGCAGAGGGAATGGGGGAAGAGAAAGGGAAAAAAAGAAGGAGGGAGGGAAGAAACTTAACTGAGAGTAGACATCACCAGGGTGCTAAGAATCCTGACAGAGGGCAGATTTAGGTGAGGACAAGTTGGGTAGAAAGGAGAAAGGGGGAAGGGAAGGGGAAGGAGGAGGCTTGCCCAATGCTAGACCCCTCCAGGATGCTGAGAACCCTACCAAAGTCAAAAACTAAGCAGCGGCAGGTTGGTAATGGAAAAAAAGATTGGGGTAGGAGTAAGGGGTTAAGCAGTGAAGGGAGAGGAGAGCGTGCTGAGAAGCAGGCTTAGGGGGAAGGAAGGTTTAATATGGGTGTGAGTCATGGAGAGAAGCAGAGGCATAGGAAGAGAGTTAAGGAGGGTTAAAGCAGGAGCAGTTAGATGGCAGAAAGTTATATAAGGCAGAGGCAAGGAAATAGGAGGAGGAGGAGGAGGAGGAGGAGTTCTGTATTTTGTGGGGGGAGTTCCAGATTAGGGGGAAACAATGATTAAAGCCTGACTGACTGATGGGAGTGGTTCAACTGGGGACCAAAAAAGTACAAGTGTCAGAGGATCTGAAGGAGTGGGAGGGAGGAGGGAGGAAGAGAGAGTGTGAGCAAGAGAGGTAGGAGGGAAATTCCCCTAATTAAAATTTAGAAGTGAGTTTGGCACAATGAGTTAGGTGTCTGTTGGCATTTATTACTGTTAATATTTCCTTGATTGATTATCCTCTGTATATTCAAAAACAATCTTTTAATTCTATTAATGCAAGTTTGCAGTTTCTTTTTTATATAGTTTATATGCTGAGTCCATGTAGTTTTTCTGTCAAATTGTATGCCTTCTTTTTTATATAGTTTATATGCCGAGTCCATGTAGTGTGTGTCAAACTGTGTGCCTAAATAGCCATGTCTTTACAGTCTGTTGGTTTATTTTTGTTCTGAGTTTGTATTTGTGCACTTGCTTGGCCCCAAAGACCACCATTTGAGTTTTGCTTCTATTTATTTGTAGATGCTTATCTTCACATAGTTATGCAAAAGTGTTTACTTTCCTCTGTAACCCCAGTAGTGATCTTGATATTAATACTATATCATCAGCATAAGCTAACAAAGTCAGCATCTTGTTTCAGACTGCAAGAGACACTTTTTGAAACCAAAGTTGCCTCTGAGGCAGCACTGCCTTGGAGGCAGATCTTACTTGCTCTGCCTTGGAGGGTAGGGCTGCCTATGAGATGTCTGTCTTTGAAGCAGACATTATAGATTGGGCTGCCTCCAAGGGAGGCTTTAATCTCTACAGCTAAAAAGATGAGCTGCATTAATGTGCTGGCTTTGTGGTGTAGTAGAAAGGTCCACTTCCTGATAAACAAAAGGTTGATAGTTTGAATCCAAATATGGTCATTTTATTTCTCTTTTGTCAGACTTTCAATTGAGTGGTAATCCATGGCAGTGTGGTGTTAGAATAGTAAATATAGAAGAGAAGGGACTTAGTGCGAGAAAGAGTAAGTGCAAAAACTGAAGTTTTGCATTGCAGTGAGATCTGCCTCTGAGGCAGGGATGCCTCTGAGGCAACTTCTTGCATTTGAGGCTTTAGGTGAGTGAAAACCTGGAACATATATTTTTGTTAAAAAAGTATTACTATATAAATTAAGTAATAATGGAGCTGGTATGCAGCATTACCTGTCTACTATATTTGTTGTAAGTGAATTGATGAGACTACCTTGGGGGTTATACTGTATTTTAGACCAAATATCTTAGTGCAACCTTATAGTGATGTCTAGTAAATAATTAGTAATTAATAATTCTTAAGAGTTGACCATAAAGATTTTCTGCTAATGCTGTTGAAAGCCATCTTGTAGTCTATAAAACAGCAGAAGAACTTAGACCTCTTGATAGTTACATATTTATAAAATAAATGCTTCAATACCTAACAGTGCTGTACTATTAATAGAGTTCTCCTGAAACCGGTTTGTGTCTCACCTAGAATATTTCTATTTTTCAATCCAGGTTTCCAGTCTGGATAACAAAAAATATAGTGTCTATTAAATTATTGGGCTATACATATAAGGGTTAGTTAGCTGTCCCTTTTTATGTATGGGGTATATTATGTTACCCTTCTAAGAATCTGGTATTGTTGTTGTTGTATCATAAAGTTATAGAATAGAGTAATACTGGAATCCATCATATATTACTCCTCCAGTTTATGACGTCACTGGGTCTAGAACAAGCAGTTGCCTCGGCGACCCATCATCATGACCACACATCGGACTTGGTGTTCTCACTGAAGCTTGAGGTTATGAACCTCAGGATTTATCAGGTAATTTGGTCCGATCATTGCAAGATGGAGTTCCTGTTTGGGGCTACCCCTTAGAGTTCCTCCCCTCTTAAGATGGTCAACTACCATCCTTTAAGGGGATTGTCCCTGAGAGACTTTTGGTGAATATTGATTTGTCTGGTGTGAGTGCTGCATGTGCAGTTAGCACTGGCAAGAAGGTGGTGGTTTATAATACAGCTGTCTCCGAAGTGCTCAATGCCATCGCACTGGTCAGTATATGACCCAGAACTTCTTGCTTGAGACCCTTATGGTTTGATGGGGATCTCAAGGAGATAAAGATCAAGGGTCAGAAATTTGGAGCATTGCTGGTGGATGACCCAGTCTGAGGAAGATTTACTGGCATGAGAACTCACTATTGTGAGTATCAAGGGGCAATTAACTGCAAGAAGGCAGAGTTCTTGTCCAGGGAGACTGCCACCGGGAGAAACAGATTGGCTCAACCTTTTTTGGGCTGTTGACAGACTACTTCATCCTGTTTGTCTGTAACCAAAAAGGGTATTTTCTATTGCCTGGTGTTAATAGTTTGCTGGGTTCTTCTCTGACAGAGTGTCCTCTATCCGGTTGAGGATCTCCCCAGGGGAGCCGTATCAGCCCTGTGGTAGAGTGCCTGGTAGGAGCTTGGACACTCCATCTGTCTGGGAGAAATTTTGGCCAGTGGAGGTGGCAGAAATCATGAAGGGGATCTTGAAGCTGCTGTCCACATCTGGTGAGCTGGACCCAGCCCTGACACATCTCTTAGTGGGATGTGCCAAGATCGTTGGTCCAGTGTTTGCCAGGAAAATCCAATGTGTTCACTTTCTGAGAGGATTTCCCCTGATGCCTTGAAGGAGGCACTGGTGAGGCCTCTTCTGAAGAAACCATCACTAAACCTTGATGTCCTGGCTAATTATTGTCCTATCTCCAAGCTCCCATTCTTGGGGAAGGTCATGGAGAAAGCGGTGGCTTTGCAGCTTGAGGCGCACCTTGCAGCCTTTAACATCTATGAGCTATTCCAGTCCAGATTTAGGACAAGGTATAGCACTGAGATGGTATAGGTTAGGATGCAAAATGACCTCCTCAGGGCAAGAGATAGAAGAAAATGATTCTTGTTCTTCTTGATTTCTCTTCAGCTTTCAACACCGTGGACCACATTGTGCTTTTGGGTCACCTTAGATACTATTGTGGACTCACTGGTATAGTCATCAACTGGTTTGAGTCCTATCTCTCAGGTAGGAATCAACAGGTAGTGATGTGGAATTTTTCCTGCTCTCCAAAGAACCTACCATGTGGAGTTCCTCAAGGCTTGATTCTTCACCGATGTTGTTTACAGTGTACATGCTGCCCCTGGGAGAGCTGTTTAGACATTAAAGCCTGGGTTTTCACTGCTGTGCAGAGGATACCCAGCTATATGTCTTTTTCACTGCTATGCAGAGGATACCCAACTGTATATCTTTTGCCCAAGGAACAAATTATGCCAGTGAAGTGCTTAATAATAATGTAGCTGAGATCCAGGACTGACTGTCCTCTAACTGGCTGAGGCTCAATCTGAACAAGAGAGAGGTGCTGGTGATTGAGCCTGGTTATGGGTGTGATGGAAATACCTCCAGGATGGCAAAAAAACTTGTCCTGGGATCTATACCATTGATGGCATCCTCCAGGGTGAGAAATCTTTGCAACATCCTTGATGACAGGCTGACACTTGATGCTCAGGTGTCATCTGTCATCCAAAGTGTTTTTTACCACTGAAGGAATGTCACCCAGATTAAACCCCTAGTTCTGCCTGAGGACCTGCCCTCACTGGTACATGCATTTGTTACATCCAGGTAGGACTACTGCAATGCTCGCTATTTCAGGGTCAGTGGAAGGAATCTCCACCACCTGTAGCTAGTGCAGAACACTGTGGCCATGTTACTGGTGGGCCTACCCAGGTCTTGTCATGTGACCCTGGTCCTGTGAGGTCTGCATTGGCTGCCTGTCAGGTGGAGGATCATATTCAATGTGAACTTGTTCAAGTATAAGGCCCTATAAGGCTCAGACCCTAGCTACCTGATTGACCTCTTTACACCTGCCATCCTGGTCTGTTCCCTCTGATCTTCCACCAGGGGCCTCCTGGTGATTCTGAGGGCCAGGCTGAAAACATTAGGTGAGTGTTCATTTGAGGTGGCAGGCCCGGTCCTCTGGAACTCACTCCCCAGATCTCTGAGGGAGGCCCAAGTGGTGGAGGCATTTAAGAGGGGTCTAAAAACTTTATCTCTTTACAAAAGCATACACAGACTAATTGCAGTTGATTTTAATTATGTATTTATTACAATTATTATTTATAAATGTTTATTTTTTGTGTAATTTTAGATTTATTTTATATATCCTGACCCAGATATTCAAACTGCGCCCAGCTGTGGTGCAAGCTTGGGCGCAGCTCAACTTTGCTGTCCAGGGGTGTGGACTAAGCGATATTCAAAGGAGCTGCACCATGGCTCAGCAGCTTTGAATATCACACCCTGGCCACCCCCAGTGTGCATGGCACAGTGGCACTGCACCAGCGCAAGTGGCCAGAGTGGAGCATGGAGATGCACTAGCGCAAGTGCTATTGTGCCATGCACAGCACCAGCGATATTCAAAAGTTGACATGCAAATGGGGCCATAATGTATGCAAGGTGCACATGGTGCCATTTGCATGTCATTATGGACCCATTTGCATGCAGGTGCACTGATCCCAGATGACTTGCGCCTGGCGCCCTGCCAGGCAGTAGCCATTGGGACCAATGCCCCCTGCAGCCCGATCGCAGGCATCTGTGTAAAAATAGAAACTGTTCCTATATCCCTGGTGGTCCAGTGGACCGCTATGTGCCCGATCATGGTTATCTGTCTAAATGACAGACATATTCGTCCTATATCCCTGGTGGTCCAGTGGACCACTATCTGCCTGATCATGGGCATTTGTAAAAGCAAAAAAAATTACAATACTGGTGGTCATGGTACCCCCATCCACCCACTGAGCACCACTGCCCCAATCCCTCTGGTCAGCCAGCAGGCGGCAGCATTTCACCCGCGCCGCGCGCCACCGACTGACACTGGTACGGGGCTGCACACCCATTGTTCACAGCATGAGACAATGGGTGTGCAGCCTCTCATACTACACATTCCAGATATGTGAATGATTTAATTCAATTTAATATGTATGAAGTGCAGTCCCATTGGCTCACGCTTGTGAACCACTGGGCGTGCAGCCCCACAAGGTGTCAGTCAAGGTGGCAGGGCTGGCAGGCAGGGGTGTTGTTGCCCACTGGCTGACCGGGGGGGGGTGGTGGTGCTCAGTGGCGGGTGGGGGTACCACTAGACCACCAGGATATTGGAATTTTTTTGTTTTACAAATGCCCGTGATCGGGCAGATATCAGTCCACTGGACCACCAGGGATATAGGAAGAAAGTTTCTGTCATTTAGACAGATGCCAGTGATTGGGCACATAGCAGTCCACTGGACCACCAGGGATATAGGACGAATATGTCTGTCATTTAGACAGATGCCCGCGATCGGGCACATAGCGGTCCACTAGACCACCTGGGATATTGGATGAATTCTTATATTTATTTACAAATGCCCACGATCAGGCATGGGGGGGTGCCACCAGATGCAGCTGGAACTCGGGTGGCCACCCACAGGTGGCAGCTGCCATGTTGCACCCTGCAATGCGGCAGCTCATCTGTGGGTGGCCATCAGTTGTTCCTTTTGTTTTTGGCTCAACTTTGTGCTGGTGCAGGTAGGGGTTGCGCATGCATGGCTCTGCACATCCCGGGCTGAATATCGGGCTGTGCAGGTAATGCATGGGCATGCCCCCCTACCTGTGCCTGCATACATTACTGATGCACTCTGGCGCATCGATTTGTAACGACTTTCCCTTTGAATACTGCTACTGCGCATCAATCGGGTCATGCTGTATGAATCCACTCATTCCTGTGGCCACCATAAGCCAAAAACCTTTGTTGTTTCTATTAAATGCAGTATGGTAAAACTGTGACCAGAGTCTAGATTGATGCATACATTTTTCCCAATTAAGCATAAAATTATGTTCTGTTTAGAAGTATCAGATTTTCTTTAGACTTATTCTTTTTGACTTTCCTAATCAACTTAGTGAGATTCTATTTTTCCTTTTTACATTTGCCATTATACCTAAACCGAGTACTATGTTGGTGTATTGAGTTTCTATAACGTGTTAGGGCTATAAATTTAAACATTTTAGTCCAGGTTAAATGAAAATTATTTATATGACAAGCATCAAGCATTGTTTGTTTGATTCTATTCACTTCAGGGAACTTGAGTATTTGAGCTATGTCTTTAATGTGATTGTTGTTATTCCATTTGATCTTTCTAGAGGAAATGGCAGTGATTAGTGGCATTTTTGGTTCTTCAACAGCAGAGAACATTTTAGGAATCAACTGTATTGGTAAATGAGGTGATTTTACTCATGCAATCACTTGTAAATCTATAATTTTGACAAGGGCATTTGTATTACTGTATATATGAAGTGGTCAATCTGAGAAGTTCCATTTAATGAATAAAATTTTGGTGGTCCATCATCACTTTTGGATCTTCTATTTATCACTGTATAATTTATTTCTTCTAAGTATTCATTCAGTAATGTGCCTATATAATTCTGTTTGTAATCTAGTGATTTCCAAATATTGGACAAACTAGGATTCAAAATATTTATATAGGTATTCAGTTCTTGCTCTGATTGATTTGGGAGCCTTGCATTGAAGTCTCCCCAAATAAATATGTAAGCTTCTGCATGAGATTCTACTATTTCTGATAAACTAAATAAGTTTTCTGTAGGACCATAATCATTAGGCCCAAGTCCCTTAAGTAAATATTAATTTGAGGAAAGGTGTTATACTCTTGTGCAATATTGATCCATGTGATCACTTTGCTTCCTAAGTTTAAATTTAAGACTCTCCAAGAATCCAACTACAGCTTTTTTAGTCTTCCTTATTGTTTCACTTTGTGGTCTATACCAACCATAAAGAGATAAGTGTTTAACTGCCAGTTTAGGAGGACATTTAATCAGAGGTTTGCTGTGTAAAATCTGCATCACCCTCTCAAAGTAAACAATTGCTTTGAGAGTCATGATTGTTGAGTCAGGACATCCAAATAAGTAACATACATATTTTGAGGAATATGGAAGCCATCTATCTTGTATCCATTCACACTTAGCTGAGATTTCATATCTAAAATTGCCTTTACATCTAATTGTAATGAAAGAAATAAAAGAATATCTGAATTACAAATGATTAACAAAGTCAGTAGTCTTTTTACTTCAAAATTTGTATCTGCACATTGAAGCTTTAGAAGATATTTGGTCTTTCTTTTTCTTCTTTCTCATATCTAGACCAAAAGATGCTGTTTACAAGAAACATAAATTTTGCTGAGGATGTCATATCAGTTATAGGTACGTCAGGGCATATGTATTTGATGGTGAGGCTGGATATTCAAGAGAGATGCCCTCTTCATTTACAACTTTTCCCTGTTCCCAAATGTCCATTGCAATGTTTGGTGTTTTAGTAAACATGCAATCCTCATCTTCTTTGTGAGTACCTCCTTTCTTTATGACTCTAAGAACCCTATTTTCTTGATTTTCTATATGGAACTTTGTTGTTACACTATTTTTTAGAGGCTTGGATGTTTCATTTGGTAAAGCGGGAAGGCCCTTGATTTTATTTAATGCTATTTGATCTAGGGGAAATTCCCAAGTTGTTGCCTCCAGTTATCTGTTAAGAATTTTGGATAGATGCCACTTTCCCTGTAAGTCTTTGTTATGGTGTGGGGCATACTTGTTTTTGCTTTGAGTCAATTTATCCTGTTTACTTTTGGTTTTTTATTTATTTAGTTTTGTTTAGGTACACAAGAAAGTTTCATTTGTTTAGTATGCTGGTTTTATTTTGGATCCTTTTTCTTAATAGTTTCCAGAGGTAAGCTTGCTGTTTTTTTCATATGTATCACCAATCTTATCTTTTTTCTACATTAAACTTTTTAATGAAATGAGAGGCTTAAACAGCAAAAATGTACAAATACAGGAGAATTACGAAGTAAGGAACACATTTCTAGACACTGTATATATACATAAGGAGGAAGGAACACATTTCTAAACACTGTATATACATGCAAGGAAATGAACAACCTAGAGAAACAAAACATACAAACTGTAAAAAAAAAACCAAAACATAACATCCACAAAAAGCTGGTCAAATCAGGGAGGATGGTGAGCAGACTAAATGTACACAAAAATGAAGGGGGGGTTTAGAAAAAAAAAGGAGATCTGGAAATGGACACATGGCAGTGGGAAATAAGGAAGAACAAATAAACAGGGAGACATGAGGAGGCCAAAGAAATGGCAACTTGGTGGGCAGGAAGGTACAAAAAGCTGACTGTTGGGAATATAGGATGAAGGATGGTAAAACATATTATGGGGAAATGAATGGAGTGGGATTCAAAGTAGGCAAAATAGGGGTCTCAAATGGCATCATGAGTTGACATTTGTGACAGAGCTAAGTGAGACAGGTGCTCCAATGATGTGAGCTTGCCTAAAGCTAGGAGTCACTCTTGAAAGGAGGGGATATCAAGCAATGCCATCTACAAAGGAGAAGCCTTTTGTAGATGAGGACCGTGGTGAGTGCCCATTGTATGTGGGGATCAGAATGAGGTATATTAAGGGGAAGCAAAGCCCAGCAGAATGAAGTGGGCATCAAGACGGACATAATAATAATATAATAATAATACATGTACAATAATAATACAATAATAACATAATAATAGCCAAGTGTCAGTGGCTCAGTAGGTAACACACTCACCTCTGAGACCGGGAGATCAGAGTGCTGTGGGTTCAGTTCCCACATCTAGCACTTGGGTTAATATCCCAATACTGACACTGTAGTGCAGCATGAGGGGGGTGCTGCACTTCTGAGGTGCCATCTTTTGGATGAGATATTAAGCTGAGGTCCCATCTACCTGGATTGGTGGTAGCTCAAGTGGATGTTAAAGATCCCATGGCACTTATCGAAAAAGAGTAGGGGAAATTTTATTGATAAACATGAGGGAAATCAAATACAATCAATCAGGTTACCTAACACAAATCAAGAAAAGGAAAAAGAGAAAAAACATAAGCACATAGTACCATATACAGTGGAAACCAAAAAAAGAAAAACAATGTAAAAGACTTGAAACAATTAGCAATGGAAACTTACATACCGGAAGAAAACCAGTTATCTACTATGTGGAACGATATCATATACATTTATCATGAAATCGATGAAAGACCCATGATTATCAAAACCATTCTTCTACTACATTTAAACATTTTTAAACCATAGAAATCTGCGCCATAAACCGGAGGCCATAGAGTTATGACCTGCAGACTCTTTATCATATATATCCCTTAAATTGTGTGCCACCTGTGTTATGACTTGGTATACCATGTAGTCCTTCTGTTGTAATATTAGGGCACACCTGGCTTGCCACAAATAAAACATGCAAAGAGAAAAAAATAGTCTCAGTGTACTAGAATTATAAACATTCAAACAAGGAGGGAATAAACCTAACACAATTATATCATAGGATAGTTGGGCAATATTTTTGTCACCCCAGACCCTGGAAATGTTAGATCAGAAGCTTCAGGAGAATGGACATGTGAGATAAAAATGTTCCTGGGTTTCTAATATCCCTGGGCAAGACAATTTGGGACACATACTGTTATCTAACTGCTTATGCTTATGGGAGTTCCTCACCCCTACCATGCCATGGCAGGAAAGCCAAGTGATATCCCATACCTTAAGAGGAAGGTGCTTATAGGTTAATTGTAGGAATATATTATCTAAATGATCCTTGTAACGTAAGAATTTAACTGGGGTTTCAAAAAAAATGCTCCACTATGATGGCAGAATAAAAGGATCTTCGGGAATTCATAGTAAGCTGTAATGTAGAAACATTCCATGCTTTGATTTTATTAGCAATTGGAGAGAAGTGACAGGGGAGATTTAGTTTTCTTAATGATTTAGGTAAACCTAGGGAAGATGTCCAGCTTATTAAAATGTCCTGTAATATCAATTTGAAATTGCTCAACCATATGGGACATGGAGTTGAAAGAATAGGAACAATGTTGTGATAAACAAAAATATGAAAAAAGAAAAGAACAGGGTGGATCATCCTGACTACCCCAAACTATAATCCTGATAGGTATACATCCGTTTTACAGGATTCAACCTGCTCCCCAAAACCCACAAAAAAAAAACATTCATTACTTTCACCTCAAGTTGAACCGGCAGAGGAAAAATTGGTGTGACATGCAAATACAGTGGAACTACTAAGGAGTATAGTAAAGAAACATGCTTTCTTTTTGAAATGGTCTTGTTTTTCCAAGCTGCCAAAGTAATTCCACTTTTTGAATGGCACAGGACCAATTTAGGGAAGCATCGTCCTGGCTTCCAAATTTCAGGCCAAGTATTTTCACTGGAATGGTAGATACTCTGATTTTGGTCAAAGGAAGCTGAGGAAAGGGAACCCTGAACAATCTCAGAAGGATGTAGCAGCCCCATGCTCTTGCCATAGTTTAATTTTGAACCGGATACATTTTCAAAATCCGAAATTTCACTAAGCAGTGCAGACTCATCTAAACATGGGGTAGAGCAGATACAGACATCATCTGCATATGCATAAATATTTGAAATGGTGCCACTGATTCTGGGAATGCCACTACAGTGTAGGACTCTTCTTAAAAAGTGGTCTATTTGAAAGACATATAATAGAGGGCTCATGGGGCAACCTTGCTGAACCCCTTCAGGCCTTTGAAGGTGTTGCCCTGAACCCCATTAATATATGGAGTAATAAAATAGGAGTCATACAACATTCTAATCCATGAAATAAAAGATCCCGGGAATCCCATATCTTGCCAGAACTTGAAACAGATAGTGATGATCAACCCTATTGAAAGCTTTTTCCTGATCCAAAGTGAGAATAAGGTACTCTGTGTCTCCATCCCTGTTTTTGGATATTAAATTCCTTAGAAGTGCCAAATTATGATACACAGATCTCCTCTGTAAAGCACAAGACTGCACTGGACTAAAAGGTGTCTCTGCAACCACTGATAATCTATTTAACAAGACAGTAGCTAGTATCTTATAGTCTACATTTAAAATACTTATGGGATGCTAATTTCATAAATCACCTTTGGTTCCTGATTTGTATAATAAAATTACCAATGCCTATGATAAGTCTGTTGAGAGAGATCATGATGACATAATAGCAGTATATACATCCGTCAAAATAGGGACTAAATATTTAGAAAATGTGGCATAAAATTCTATAATCAGGCTATCAGGTCCCAGGGCTATGTTTTTCCTTAATCTGAATAAAGCCCTGTGAGTTTCTTCCAGGGTAAGTGGGGCAGATAAATTAGAAAGCAGACTAGGGTCCGGGGGGATATGTAAATCATTCGGATAGGTGTCATCTCATTGTGCATTAGAAAAGGTGCTAAACATATTAAAAATGTGTGTCTGGGCCAGAGTTTGCATACTGGACCTATCTGAAAACAATACAGCTGAGAGTGGATCTTGCACAAGGTCTAAAATCGTGTGGCTAACTCTATCCTGACAGCTCTTATATATATCCAAGGGTGGTTTAGTACCTTGAGTACCAAACTGCACTTCTTTTTTAAAAGATTCTGCCCTATTATACTGTATAGATGCCATTTGTGATTTAATGTCTTGAATAGCTTGAGTTAAATATGTGCCATGCTCAGAAGAGCTAGAAATGAGGGAAAAAAGTCATTCTCTGAGGCCCAGATACTGAAAATATTGGGACTGTGAAGTATGTGCTGCGGTGTGAATAAAAAAAAATTCTTACATTCCTGTTTCGTATCTATCTACCAATCTGGTATAGAATCAAAGGCCTCCAAAACTGAGTATCTAGCTGACAATAACGAGAAGAATTGTTCTCAATATTTGGCACACATAATAGTCAATTATTCAGCTTCCACCTAAGGAATTTCTTCCTATGAACCAGCTCCCTGAAAGGGAGACTACAACAGATTGAGACAGCCAGGTGATTGGAAGTCTCACAAGGGATAGTGGAAGCCTGAAATGTCCTAAGGTATTTTGACAAAAGAACATAATCAATTCCCGTAGTTAAGGGGCCCTTAAAAAAGTATTATCCCTTACATTATGTATTTCCATGTAGCTATCCTTTAAATCAACTGTTTTTAAAATGTAGTTCAAACAGGTTGTGTCCCCAAAAAGCTTTGCTGTACGTCCCCCTTTGTCTGCCAGAGAAAGTGGACAATTAAAATCTCCCCTTAGAATAATATGTTTACTAGTATGTAAATAAGGTTGAATGTGCCTGAAAAGATCTGACCTTAAAACAATACTTTGAGGAGTCTAAAAATTCACAAGCCAAAAAGAAAGTGGGCCCAAACAAACATCCAACAATAAAGCCCTTCCAAGGCAGATATCCAAAACCCTGTGTATTGAAAAGTCAGATCCCCTTAGGAGAATACCTACACCATCACAGGTGTCAGGGCCTTGTGACAAAAAGGAGGAACCTATATCCCAAGATTTCTTCGCTTGTTGGATTTCAAATGATGTTTTTAACCTAGTGTCCTGAAGGAAAATAATGTTATTCGGGAGGGCCGTCAAGATTTGAAAGGTGGACAACCACTTCCTATAGGTTTTAATGCTGCAAACATTCAATGTAAGAATAGAAAGCTGTTGTCCTCTCTCCATAGTAAAGCAGAAAGGAGTGTTCAGGGAACCTTCCTATGATGAGTGTCCCTCTGTTTACCCATCTGAGAGGTCTGGGGGTCCAAAAAACTTTCTGCCCTTGAGGAAGAGGAAGAATCTGAGTATCCCTCATCCTCCACTATGTCACCCCATTGACGTCTCTTTGTGAGTGCCTGAAATTTATTTCTTGTGATAATCAAAGAAACCTTTGGGGGTGTTTGTTCTGCCTTTCTTTTACTTCATTTTTTTTCTTCCTGCCAACTGGGTAAAACTGAGAAAGATCTGAAAGGGGGGTAGCATAGATGCTGTCTCCATGTCCTCTGACCCTGCACAGGAGGCCTCATCTTGTATTTGGGAATTGTCCCAGGGAAGGGCCTCCCCGTCTGCCTGACTAGAAAAGGGTGTGCCTGAAGAAGTTTGTGCTGGTTCAGGATCCTGGGGGACCTGAACCTCAGACTTCTTTTTTGCTTCTTGAGCTTGACACTTCTCTAATAAATTAACAGGGTCCTGTTTTGCTCTGTCTAATCTGTTTTTCTTTGCCCAGGGACAGCTTTGATAGGAATGGCCATTCTCCTCACATAGGTTGCACTTTCATGGAGTTTGGGAAGCCTAAACCCATATGCCCATACTCTAAACAAAGGTTGCATCTAGGCTTATCGGACACAGAGCTCAGGTGTGTGTATGCGCCACATTTGTGACAGGTCCTTGGTTGCCCCTGGCAAAAACACAAACCTCTGTCCCTCCCAATAAAGAAACTCCCCGGGAGATGTTGAATACCTTGATCAGTATTGTTGAGTTGGACCTTAACTCTCCAGTTCCCTGTCCAAACTAAGTCTTCATCTAGAATGGGGATGGGGGCCTCAAGAATAGAACAACGTTGTCGCAACCAGTACTGCACATCAGAAATATTCGCACTTTCATTTCTGAATAGTAATGTAATCATTTTTATAGTGGGTTTTGTAAAGGGATAGAAAAAAAAGTTTGCCATAAATTAGTACCAGACACCTGAGGATATTTGATGGCAGATGGACGGAAGGTCAGAGAAGGGGAGATAGAGGAGCTAAACACGTGGCTCAAGGGCTGGTGCCAGGAAAAAAGACACAGATTTGTAGGGAACTGGCAACAGTTCTGGGAGTGAAAGTTCTTTAAATTTGATGGACTGCATCTGACTAAGGAGGGAGTCAGTGCATTGGGGCAGAAGTTTGATGTCTTTGCAGAATATTTAAACTAGCAATAGGAGAGGGTGCAGCACCCATATCAATCGAATGAAAGAACACCCTCCCCTCAGCTAGTGGTCAAACAGGGATTCAGCATGTTTGCAGTTCATTTGCATCACCAGGTAAGAAAAAAGGTTTGTCTCCCCATACAATGTACAGGGCTGATGCCAAACCTCACCCAACGACTAACACACCAAAATCTGGCCAATGGAAAATCATGTACACAAATGCTCACAGCCTGGGAAATAAGATCCCAGACCTGCAGACAATAATGTCAGAGGCTAAACTGGACATAGTAGCAATTAGTGAGACATGGTGTACCAGTAACCACACTTGGGAGACTTCAGTACCTGGCTATGTATTGTTCAGAAGAGACCGAGGTGCAAAAGGGGGGGAGGAGTGGCCCTGTATGTCAATGAAAATATCAAAGCTACAGAAATTCTGAATACATATAAGGAGCCAGAAGAACTGTGGGTCACCCTGGAAACAGGAAATGGGACAGCCATAAGAACTGGAGTTGTCTACAGGCCCCCAGACCAGGAGGAAGACATAGACACATTACTGTTAGAAGATATACAAAACATGACAGCTAAAGTGAGGTTCTGATAATGGGAGACTTCAACATGCCAGATACAGATTGGTCAATACAAGCAGGAACATCTGCCAGAACTAGACACATAGTGGATTCCCTGCAGGGGAGGGCCTCAAACAACTGGTACAACAACCCACAAGAGACAGGGCTATCCTAGATCTTGTACTGACTAACAGGGAAGGGATCACAGATCTCCAGGTAGAAGGTCACCTGGGGCCAGTGACCATCACATGGTATGGTTCAATTTGCTACTACATGTAAATCATCCCATTCCAGGCAAAATATGGGACTTCAGAGAAGCTGACTTTGATAACATGCACAACAGAGTTAAGCTAGCCCTGGCAAAAAGAAACACAGGTGAGGGGTACAGGCAAAGTGGGCAAGTATTAAGGATGCAATACTTGAAGCAAAATCCTATTGTGTTAGACAGAAAAGGAAGTGCAAAAGAAGAAGGAAACCACTTTGGTTCTCAAATACAGTAGCAGAAAAGGTCAGAGCCAAAAGGCTGTCCTTCAGGAAATATAAGGGAACACAGCGGGATGAAGATAGGGAGGCATACCAAACTACCCTAAGGGAAGCAGGGAAGGCAGTAAGGCAGGCAAAGTCCCAAACTGAGGAAACACTAGCACGAACAGTAAAAGAAGGTGACATGACTTTCTATAGATACATTAGTGAAAGGAGAAAGTCCAGAGGGGGTATTGTTAAGCTTAATGGAGAAAAGGGAGCATGTGAGGAGGAGGAGGACCATGTAAAAGCATCTATCCTAAATAGATACTTTTGCTCAGTATTTACTGAAGAGAAGGTAGGGTAGGGCCCACAGCTCAGCACCGTGGACACGGGGGGGGGAGGGAGGTGAGCACTGCTCCCTTCACAAAAGAAAGGGTCCTACAAGAGCTTGCTAAGCTCAGGGTGGATAAGGCGATGGCACCTGATGGCATACATCCCAGGGTACTTAAGGAGCTAAAGGTGGAACTAGCAGAGCCATTATTAGAACTGTTTAGTGAGCCTCTGAGCACAGGAGAGGTCCCAGAAGACTGGAAAAGGGCTCATGTGATCCCGCTCCACAAGAGTGGTAGCAGGGAGGACGCAGGGAACTACAGACCAGTCAGTCTTACCTCAGTAGTGGGCAAGATTATGGAGGCACTCCTTAAGGAAAGGATAGTGCAACACCTGGAATCCATAGGGCACAGGATCCAAGACAGCATGGGTTTACAAAAGGAAGGTCCTGTCAAACTAATCTCATATTTCTTTGACTGGGTAACCAGAGTGGTGGACCAAGGGGAGCAGTTGATGTCACCTACCTTGACTTCAGCAAATCTTTTGACACTGTTCCACATAGAAGATTGATAAATAAGCTGGATAAGCTCGGGGTGGGTCAGAAGTTGGTCAACTGGGTGGCAAACTGGTTGATGGGCAGAAAACAGAGAGTGGTAGTAAATGATATACAGTCAGAAGAGATGCAAGTCACAAGTGGGGTACCTTAGGCATCAGTCCTGGGGCCAGTCCTCTTCAACATCTTCATTAGTGACCTTGCAGATGGACTAGAGGGTAAGGCTTGCCTGTTTGCAGATGACACTAAGATCTGCAACAGAGTAGATGATCCAGATGGGGTGGGCAGAATGAGAAGAGATCTGGATAAACTAGCAAAATAGTCATAAGAGTGGCAACTGGGATTTAATGCAAAGAAGTGCAAGATCATGCACATAGGGAAGAGAAACCCTGAAGCCACCTATAGGCTTGGAGGGGAGTTGCTAGCAGTCACAAAGGAAGAAAGAGACTTGGGCATCATCATCACTGATGACCTGAAATCATCCAAGCAGACCTCTAAAGCAGTAGGTAAGGCTAGGGGGGTGTTAGGGTGTATTAGTAGGGGTATCACAAGTCATAAGAGGGAGGTAATAATCCCTCTTTACAAGACACTGGTTAGGCCCCATCTGGAGTACTGCGTGCAGTATTGCAGGCCACACCTTCACAAGGACATTAACCAAATTGAGGCAATCCAGAGAAGGGCAACCAAAATGGTGCAGGGACTGCATCAGAAGACATATGAGGACAGATTAATGGAGCTCAATATGTATACCCTTGAGCAAAGGAGGGAGAGAGGTGATATCATTGAGGCATTCAAACACCCTAAGGGCATTAACAAGGTGAAAGAGTCTAACATGTTTAAATATAAGAAAAATAGCAGGACAAGAGGACACAGCATGAGATTAGAGGGGGGCCGATTAAGGGGGAATGTGAGGAAATTCTTTTTCACAGAAAGGGTGGTGGATGCATGGAATGGCCTACCTCAAGAAGTGGTGGCTATGAAAACAGTGCAGGGCTTCAAACAGGCATGGGATAGGCATAAGGGAACAATACAAATGAGTATGAATAGATGGGCCACTGACAGAGCAAAGGCCGATGGCACATTTATAAGGTAGAAAAAGAAATGGGCAGACTGGATGGGCCTTGCGGTCCTTATCTGCCATCAACTTCTATGTTTCTATGTTTCTATTTGACCCAAAATCTCTTAAAAAAGATTGATTAGTTTTAAAACTCACATCGTATATGGGTTCACCCTTATCATGTATGACAGCAAAGAGTTCATGAGGTTGGATTCCCATACACTCCTTCAACATTTTATGTAACAAAACTTTCCTGTCAGGAGCCAAATCAATATTACCAGTAAACCTCAGTCTCACAGCATTATGCCGCTGAACAGGCTCCCCTTTATTTTTAAACAAATCAGACATATGGAGTCTCTTTGGATCTTCAGAAGTAGCCTGAGCTGCTGAATTCTCTTTGTGTCCTGGGACAATATTGTGTAGGGTAGAATCAGAGTCCAGAGTACCCGTATATGTAGAAGAGCTGCCCGGTGCTACCAATGCAGTAGCTGTTGACGTCCCCAGAATATGGGCATGTGAGTATGAAGTGCGCATACAATCCACCCAGTTACAAGTCTGTTGGAGATCAGCTGCTGAAACCGGGTAAGGGGAGGACCAGGCAGAGTCCATTGCTGTCTGCTGCCAGCCTGCAGCATGCAAAGCCACCTCGGGAGACTAAGTATCGTGGTCATGAACAGGATCCTCCATACGGCCATTCCGTTGGGAAACCAGAGGAATCACAGAGCAAGGGGGTTGATGCACAGTGCTTGACATGGGAGAGGAAGCCTCTGTCACAGGTGAAAAGAGTTGTGAAGGAATGGACAGTGGAGGACAGCAGGACTCACGTCTAGAAGAAATATCGTCCGGAGGCTTAGAAGTGCCGTCATCTTCATGCAACAATTTCAGCAGGTACTCCTTATTTTTTTGTAAAGCATTTCTGAGCAGAGTTTCTTCAGGAATTGTACTTAGGGCTGCATCATGCTGTTTTACAAAAACAGAAGGGTCAGTACCTGAATCTTTCAAAGGATATTGCACTTTTGGTGAAGCTGCAGTACATTTGTCTTGTTCTAAGCCAGTAAAGAAGGGTAAATCAAAATCTGTTTGTTCTGTAATTGGACTTTCTTTGACACCAAGGTGAGCAAATCCAGTCCTGCTGTGTGATGGTCCTCCATCTTCCGTATGACTGTCTGTCATTTTGGAATTTGGCGATCAAGGGTTCCCCCTGCTGATAGGAGTAGGGAAGTTTTTATTAAAACAAAAACACACTTTTTTTCCAAAACAAAAACAAATCACACAGTCATTATGATATCCATATTATCTACCCAATTCCAGTAACATTTTTTCCACAGCTCTCTTGCTTTCTCTTCTTCTCATAATTTACATTCATCTTGAAACTTAAAAAAATCATCCTGTACAGTCAAATCCTTATTCTGCAAAAATCTTGAGCATCTGTTTTGCCATATAGACCATTTCAAAATTGCCAAAATAACATAGATTGTATTTTTATTAACTTTTTCCCATTCGTTTGTTAACTGCCCATAGATCAAAATCTCGTATGTCATATTTTTAAAAGCTTGCATCCTCCAATAACTAGCTACCATACCACAAAAAGGTTTAATAAAATCACAATCAAAAAATAAATGCTGCATGCTTTCCTCTTTTGTCCCACAATCTCTTTCTTCACATATTCTTTCCTCCATTCTTTTATGTTTAAGGTTACCTCTGACATTTAACTTCCCATGACTACACATCCATACTACAGCTTTCATTTTTCCCAGAATTCTTTTTTCTAATGTAACAGCTAAAATTTACTGCTCTTTTATTCCTTTTTGTACCTTAAAAACTTGTTTTTCCCAGAAATTTCTCTCCATAATTTCTTTATACATCTGTTTTCTGTTACTCCTAATTAGAGCATCCACTGTTACTCCCCACTGGGTTAAATACTGCCTTCCAATTTCCATATATATTGGCCACATTTTACCTCCTACTATATTCCCTTTCTTCCCGATACATTTAATGAAATGTGCATTCCATTGATGTGTTAACCATGACCAAGCTTTGTTTTCACCTTTTACTAATGGTACAATATTTGAAAACACAAAAATATGAACATAAAAACAATTAGATTTATCATGTTTAAACCCCCATCTTTTATGATTCTATACGTTATCCCCCTTTTAATAGGATTTAACTTGCTCCCCA
Organism: Neoceratodus forsteri; assembly: GCA_016271365.2. Lineage (NCBI taxonomy): Eukaryota > Metazoa > Chordata > Ceratodontiformes > Ceratodontidae > Neoceratodus > Neoceratodus forsteri. The sequence continues at coordinate 116,290,542 of CM028136.1, read as the reverse complement.
CAATAACTGAAAAAAATAAAGACTTTGAATTTTGGATTGCATTTGAAATGGTACTGGAAAAATGTATGCTAAAAATAAAAATATTGGGACAATAAACGTTTTTAATAAGTACATTATTTTCTCTCATGTCATGCTCCATTGTTTCCATTTATGTACTTCTATTTGGGCTATTTGATACTTTTCTTCCCAGTTTTGTTGTATTGCATCATCCCCTGCAACTCTTATTCCAAGCGCCTTAATGCTTCCTTCTGCTATCTCCAAATCTCCTCTTTTCTTTTTCTCCACTGCCCCCAACCAATAAATTCTGCTTTTCCCTTTATTTATCTTAATCCCTGTATATCAGCTATACTTCTCTACTGACTCTATTAACTTATCCCATGAACGCTGATCTTTTACTAAAACTAAGCAATCATCTGCATAAGCACTTGTTTTATTCAGTTCCCTATTTTGCCATACAATACTTTTAATCTCTTTCTCCACCTCTATTCTCCTCAGAAGTGGGCCTAGACAAAATACATATAGTAGGGGACTTAATGGGCACCCTTGCCTAACCCCATTCCTTATATACATTGAAGTCCCTAGATGCCCATTAACCATAGGACAAATTTGCACTTCCTTATAAAACTATTTAATTCTGTTTGAATTTTAAACTTTTCTAAGGTATCCCATACATACTGATGCTTTACAACATCAAATGCCATTTCTTGATCCAAGGCATACAAATACCCTTGCAAAGAATCCTCCTGTCCTTTATTTATGACTTCTCTAATATAAATGAAATGTTGTTGTATGCTTTGTCCAGGAATAGCACACATTTGAGACTGCATTATCAATTTCTCTGAAAAAGTCCTTAACCTATTATTTATTACATTGGCTAAAAGTTTGTAATCTGAAGTCAATAAACTAATGGGCCTCCAATTGTTAAGTTGTGTTTTTTCTTCTTTTTTATGAAAAAAAATTGTTACTCCTTTTTTCATGCTTTCTGCCAAATTGTCTCCATTCATTATACCATTGTATACTCTTGTTAAAATGGGAGCTATTTGTTTTTCCAAAATTTTATAGAACATATTCAGAATCCCATCCACCCCAGGTGCCGTGTTATTTAACAAAGATTGTATTGGCTCTTTCACTTCTTCTTCTTTATTTTCCCCCTTTATCGCCTCTGCCTCATCTTCCTCCAACTCTGGCATCTCAATTGTCAGAAAAAAATCCTCACTTTTCCTGCTTCTTTGTTGCTGGTATTTTTCCTCAAAAACTCTTGTACTGTACATTTAATATTTTCTATATCTGTATGTATCCTCCCTTTTCCATCCTGTAATTTGTACATAACTCGATTTTCTATTCTTTCTTTACTACTGTCATAAGGATTTGTATGATATTTTGTTCCCTGGGTACCACTTTTTTTGTTCCATAATTAAAGACGTGACCCTATTATATTGGTATTCTTTCATTTTAACCTTAATTTCTTCAATTTGTTTAGATTCACCCACCTTATCTTTAACCTGCCTTGTCATAAGTTTATTTAATCAAGCCCTTAATTTTAAATACTTCCCATAATTTGTTGCCTCTACTTTCTGTCCTTCTTCGATCATATATTGTTTGATTTCATTTTTTAGTATCTTCCCACCATTCTGTTCCACTATCATATAATTCCATAACTGTTAACTTATCTTCCAGTATTATTTAAATCTTTTCTATATAAGTATCATCTTGTAGCTTAGCTGTATTCATCCTCCAATAGCCTTTTCCTATTTTCATCCTATTCCCCAAGTTAATTTCAACTTCTACTGCCATATGATCTGGTGTCTCAATCGGTATACTCCTAATATCAACTACCTCCACTTTTTTTTGTACCATCCAGAAATCTATACGAGTAGAACGTGAACCCTTGAAATATGTGTGTTCTCCTTTTTTCCCCTTTTAACTTATATCCATCCTCATTCCCAGCTTTATCTAACATTCTTTTCAAGTGAGTCATATCACAAAAAAATTTTGATGTTGCCTTCCCCCAATCTGCTCTAGATAACCCACAGTTAAAGTCTGCCCCCACTCCACAAGTTTTGAAGTATGCAAATAAGCCTCTATTTGATCTATTAGCATATTCATTTCTTTTTTCCTTTGTGGATTATAAATTACAATAATTCTGACATAATTCTTTTTTAAGATAACATCAATAATCATAGCTCTTCCAGGTACCAAATCTATTACTTTTAAAATTTGAACATCATGATAAGAGAAAGCTACCCCCACCCCTGTACATCTATCTATCCCAAAGGACCATAAGGATGGTCCCCATGTCCAGTCTTTCTGAGTTTGCCGAATTTCATCTATAGTGTGTAACCTTGTGTCTTGGAATACATATAAGTCACTTTTCAAGTCATATAGTATTTTAAAAGTTACCAGCCTCTTCCTTCTATTTTTAATACTATTTGTATTATGAGTGAGGCATTTTAAACTTCCCATTTTGTTTTCCCATCACTTTTATCCTGTCTTTTTAGATTTTTTCATTTTCTTTGAGACCCGCATGTCTGTTGTGTCTCCATCTTCCTCTCCTGCACCTTCAAAAAGATCAGTGTTGGACCGGTCAGAGCCATCCTCCATAGTGGACCATTCCTTGTCTTGTAATAAGTTGTATTTATTTGTTAATGCTACACCTTCACAATCTTTTCCAAATGAAATTATCTGTTTTGCTGTACTCTTCTTTTTGGTTTTAGATCTTGTAACCATAGTAAATCCAGTTTCTTTTTCTTTCTTCACTTCCATTTTAAAAGTCCCTGTTTTTTTTCTTTTGATTCTTTTTGCTCTGGTATTACCAACCCTTTAGTCCGAGGTTGTACCTTTATTCCTTTTTCCATGTCCTCTCTGATAATGGCTTCCCTTATTACCTTATCTTGTTTATCTTTCTCTTTCTGTGCCACAGCCAGGTAGACATCTTGCTCTGCTCTTTCTCCAGTTTCTGGGCTGTTATGGGAAGCCCATGGACATTTTGCAAAGGTGTGCCCTTCCTCTTCACACAAACTACATTTAACTTGGTTTGTGCATTCTGCCCCAAAATGCCCAACAACCCCACATAGGCCACACTTAGCTTTACCACAGACATTACTTAAGTGACCTTGCTCACCACATTTGTAGCAGGCCTGCACTTGGCCTGCATAAAAAACAATGCCTCTATCTTGGCCTAGAAAGAAACAGTTCAGCAAATGTTGACTTTCCCCATCTACTTGTTTAAGTGTTAGTTTATATTTTCATCCACTTGTCCACAGACCATTTTCATCCAATATCAGTTCAGGCGGCCCAAGCATTGCACCCCTCTGCTTGATCCAGAAATTAATGTCGACCACATTGATGCCTTCATTTCAAAATAACACAGTCACTATCTTAAAAGCAGCTTTTGATAAGGGAATAACTGAGAAATCCTTCCATAAGTCTGTATATTTCATTAGCTGATATAATTTCTGAAAGTGGTCCAACCTTCCTCCATGTTTAAAACTTATGTCAAATTCTGTACTTTCTGGTACATGAATAAGGGCATATATTTCATATGGATAAAACTTCATTTTATTCATTAAGAGTTCTTTCCCAATAAAAAATTCTGTTGGGCACATCTTCAGAGGGCCCTCTAAATCTCAGGCGTAACCGCGTTTCTTCTTTTAGCTTGCTGTGGTTTTATATCTTTAGGAAATAATCTTTCTTTAGTATTCCCACCCCAGGGTTTCTCCTTTTGGCCTTCCCCTTCCTCCTGCATTTCTTTATCTGTTAATATCGTTTTCTGCTCAAGCTCCAGAGATGACTGTTCATTATTGCTATCAAGTCCATCAACAATTATCTCTTTTGTTTTATCTGCCTCTGATGTTACATCTTTCTGTTTTTCAGCTTCATCCACTTTTTCCCCAAATTTACTTTCTACATCCCTTGTGTCTTCTTTTCATTTTTCACTAATTCCTGATGTACTGGGCCTGTTTGGATCCCACCCAAACTCATCAACCTTTCTTTTCCAACCTTCTTGTAATAAGGCTTCTGTTACCCATTCAGGTGTGTCTGCAAAGTCTCTAAAAGTTCTCTCTTCTGAATCTGAAACCTCCTTTTTTTCTCCTTTACTGTTTCCCAATGGGTCCTTTTTTCCTGTGACTTCCTCAATATCCTCAAATTCTGTGTTTTCTTTATTTGTTTTAGCTCTTTCTTTACTTTCTGTCTTGCTTTCTACAATCCTTTTCAGGCCAAGCCGTTTCTGACTTACTTTCGCCTTTCCTTTCAGTGCTGACACTTTCACTTGTTTTTTCCCCTGCCTCAGCAGGTGCAGCTTGCTTTGATACTGCTGCATCATTGCTTCTCAATTTATCCTGATAGGAGTCCAGCCTATTTTCTTTGCTTTCCACAACAGAAATATTTGGCTGTATAAGACCTCCTTTTTCTTTACTCTTTTGCTGATTATTTTCCAAAACATTTTTTTTACTCACGCTTGCAACATCTCCTCCTTCCATCTCCATGGAAGAAGTTTTCTCTTTTAATTCCTTCTTTTTCCTTTCCAGCTCCTCACTTCGATCTTCTTGATCCATAAAAGTGTCTGAACTCATTTTCAGGCCTCTAGTGGTATACAAGACAGGGGAGGAGGCCCTCTCCCCTGCCATATCAGCACTTCCTGCTCCTCCTCCTCTGCTGTCCGGCTCCAAACTGTGCTCCTCCACTCTGCTCTCAGGAAGTCAAGCCCCCTGCTGAAAGAGAAAGGGAATTTCCCCGGTGTCCCGGCCAAATTTCTCCCATTCACTAAAAGTACCACCAACAGGTTAATCTGGTTCAATTTCAGTTGCTTACCATCTATATCCCCCCCCGGTCGCCCCTGAAAAAGGGACTTTTAGGCACAGTGGGCTTACCGGGTTAACAAAATTCAATAAATAAATAATAAATACATAAAGAATTATCTTGCAAAATTGGAGGATCTGATCCCAGAAGAGGTGTATGAGGGGACAGAAACACAAGAGGTGGGAGATGGAACAGAATCACAGGAGGTGGGAGATGGAGGCTTCCTGAAGTTTGCAGCAGCAGCACCTATCATGGGGAAGAATACTACTGTAGTTCAGCTGTTGGGGCATCCTATAACATTGATGCAGGATTTTCAGCTGAACCAATTGAGCCTGGATATCCTGGCAGGCCATGTGGGCACAGAACCAGCAAGCATCCCACACCTGCTGAGAGAGGGAAATGTTCAGCTCTGCAGTCCACTTGTCTTTAAGAGATGAAGTGTGGTCCAGACCAGAGTCTCAGAAAAGAGTATAGAATTTTCTTGCTTTATCCCTGGGAAGAGAAACACATTGAGAAACAGGTATTTCAGTGAAAGGAAGGGGAGGGGCCTTAATCAGAGGGAGGAGAGCAAAGCAGAGTTGAAGGTACTGCTAGTACTCTCATAGGGAAAGGTGAACTTCATCCTGAAGAACCTCAAACAAGAGCAGAGTAGTAAGGTCAGGAGTGCATAGTTGATGAAACTAAAAGATACCAGCTTGTTGCCAGGCTGTGCAGTTGACATATGTGTGGCCAATAAGAATATAAGGGTTATGCCAAATTGAGATATAAGCATGAGGAATGGGATTCATGTGAAACTTAGATGAAAAGGACCTCCAAGACTTGATGGAGATCAGAAGGGTAGGATGTTGCTGAGTTATCAATGACCTGGGTAAATAGAGAGCCCATCGTGAGGAAGGGGACTTGAGAGAAAAACTTCAAAATCCACCCAGAGGGGGGCAGAAGAATGGTTAAGGGGACACCAGTGTAGGACTTGGGGACAGACAAAAGAGAGCTCATAATTCTTAAAATGAGGGAGACCCCAACCACCCTGAGACCAGTGCTGATATAGTTTGGAATGACTGATTCTGGGTGTCGTCCCATCCCATATGAACTGGCCCATCAGGCAACTAAGTTTGACAAAGTACACCTCTGGGATAGTGATAGGATGATGAGACAGGAGATGCAGAATCTTGGGGGCAAACATAATCTTAGGGGCATTGATTTTGCCAGAGAAGAAGAGATTAAGTGCCTTCCAATGAGCTAAGTCCATCAAAGTTTCCAAGAAGGGATTAAAATTAGCCTAAAATATGTGGTTAAGGGATGGGGTAAAATGAATGCCAAGGTATGTAATGCCCTCTGAAGTCTATTTCCACCCAGTATCAACAAAGCATGAACAAAGACAGATGTAGTTTAGGGGAATGATTTCAGATTTGGCATGGTTGACTTTTAAATTGGAGATGGTGGAAAATGAAGTTAAGGTCAGTAGTAGGGGGTGACCGATGAGGGGATATTGGAAAGGAGGACCAGTAAATCATCAGCATACAGGAGGCACTTATACTCTGAAGTGGAGGTTTCCAAGCCAAAAACCTTAGGTGAGGATCATAGGCAATGACAGGGGTTCAATGGCTAAAAGAAAAAGTAGGGGTTGAAAAGGACAACACTGATGAGTGCCATGAAACAACAGCAGAAAGGGCAGAGAGAGAAGACTATTGGTAAGAATGTAGGCAGATGGATTGTTGTATAATGTATGTATGGCAGAAAGAACATATGGACCAAATCCCATGTGGTTTAAGACTTTGAAAAGGAAGGGCTATTCTATAGAATCCAAAGCATTCTCAAAGTCAATAGTAAGAGCGACAGCAGGCATGAGCATGGATTGAGCTAAGTCTTGGATGTAAAACATGGTGCAGAGATGAGCAGAACTGAGATGGCCCTTAATGAAACCAGCTTGGGAGGGCTGAATGAGGGATGGTATAAATTTCTCCAGATGGGTAGCTAGGATTTTGGCCAAAAGTTTAACATCATCATTGATCAAGGAGATGGGTCTGTAACTAATTGGGAAAGAGAGTCTTTACCTTTTATAAGAAGGACAGTAATGATAGCCTCCCTGGCTGTGACTGGTAAAGAGTGATGTTGTACAGAGTGGGAAAAGGTACACAGAAGGAGGGGTAGTAGAGTATCAAGGAGGGCTTGATGAACCTCAGTAGGGAGTCCATCCCTGACAGGAGATTTGTTTTTCTCTAAAGCCATAACTGTGGCCCTGATTTCCTCACTGGTGATTGGGTGTTCCAAGGAGAGCTGTTGGGAGGGAGAAAGAGAGGGACGGAGACAAGGTAACCTCAGGGGATCAAGAAAGGAGGCCAATTGGTCAGGGGTGGAATGGACCTGGGAGGAATACAGGTTGGAATAAAAGTTCCACATGATGGAGTTAATTTGGGTGGGATCAGTGTGAGTATGACCAGCATAGTTGAGAAGGCCAGCAATGTGGCATTCTGCCTGTTGCTTTTATAGCCTACAGGCCAGAATTTGGCTAGAGTGCTTGCCATCCTCCCAGTACTTATGATTAATATGCAGGATGTCAAGTTCCACTTTACGTGTGTAAAGGCAGTTAAGAGAAGTGTGAGTCTTGACCAATTCAGAGAGGTCCAGAGAGGGATTAGTTTTAAGTTGGACTTCTAGGGTGAAAAATTTAGATTCAAGATCCATAGCCTCCTGCTCTCGAGTCTTTCGCCTATGGATGACAAAGCTAATGATACATCCCTAAGGTATTTTTTCAAAATATTCCAAGATAATCATCTGGGACAGAGTCATCATAATTAGTACTCAGAAAAGAGTCAATCTCTTGTCAAACCAAGGAAACATAAGAAGGGTCTTTAAGAAGGAGAGGATCAAATCTCCAAGAGGAGGTGTGATGGGGATGTGGGGACCAGAGGATGTAGACAGAAATAGGGGCATGATCAGATATTATAATAGGGTGGATATGGGTGAAAATTGTACTTTGGAAAACTGTGAGGCGGTACATTAAGCCAAAAATCAATATGACTGAAAGAGCAGTGGACAAGGGAGAAGAAAGTATAATCCTTCATAGTAGGAGATAAAAGGCACCAGATGTCCATTTGAGCAAACTCCTGTAATAAGCCATGAAAGGCAGAATGTGTGTTGTGATTGGGCTCATAAGGGGTATGGGATCTATCCAGCAAGGGGACAAGGGTTAAGTTGCAGTCTCCATCAAGGAGAAGAGGGGAGGGGGTGGGTCATTAAAGAGGGAGATTTGTTAAAAAAGACCAATAAAAAAGGCAGGGCAGTCTGAGTTAGGGAATACAAATTAACAAGGGTTAAGGGCCCTTCTGAGGTATCAAATCTGGCCATAACCCACCTTCTTCCATATCTGTTTGAGTGGCAGTGCAACACCATTTTCAAAGAATTATGAATCAAAATAGAAACCCCCTGTTTGGCAGTAGAGGCAGTGCTGTAGACCTCCTGACCAACCCATTCTCACTTTTACTTGGAAGCACCTACGGATGAGAGTTTGGTCTCCTGTGAAGACACCACCTGTGATTGCAATTTCTTGAGATGGGACAGAACTTTTTTTCCATTTGATGGAGGAGTTAAGACCGTTAACATTCCAGGACACACAATGACGATCAGCCACAGAAAAAATAGCAATGAGAGGTGAGAAACAAAGAAGTAATGAAGGAAGAGGAGAAGAAACAAGGAAGACTGTCCCAAAAGACCCTGAGAGAAGTGAAAGGTGCATAAAAACAGGAGTCATCATTTACAAGGAGACCAAACTACAAAATAGTAAAAGACCAGCACAGAAACCATGGAACCTGAACAGCATAGTGATATGACATAAAGTGACCAGCATATACAATATACAGCAATAAAAATGGCTGAACTATAACAGACAAACAAACCCAAGCAACTACAATGGTCTATTAGGGATCTGACCAATAGGTCAAATGGACCTGGTCCCTTTGGGCCACTAGGAGGCAGCAGCACCATCTAAGTAGCAGAGAGTGGACCAAAACATGGAACTCATAAACACTCTCCTCCAAAGATAGCACCACAAAAGAAAAATAAGGACAAGGAAAAAGTGAAGAGAAGAAAGATAGAAAGGGTCAGCCAAGGAGAGAGGAAAAAAACAAGAACACACCAGAAAAAGGGTGAAAAAAGTCAAGAAGGAGCATAAATAGCAGGGAAATAGAGCCCAGAAGCATATACAGTTATAAAAGTAAATAGAGGGGAGGAAGAGAGAGCAAAGAGAAGGGAATGAACTGATGTGAAGGAGCCCCCCCAAAAAAGAGATGCTCAACAAGGAAAAGGGCAGGCAAGAGAGAAGGAGAAAGAAAATGACTGGATGCCCAAAGAAAGGGAGAGCAGCAGCAGGAAAGGAATATGCCAACAAGAGAAAAAAGCCAAGAAGCAGAAGCAGGGAGCCATACAGAACCAGAACTAAAGGGGTAGTAAATGAACAGGGAAATAACTGGAGGGGAGCTCCAAAAGGGAAAAACACACCAGCAAAAGGGGCATCGGAGGGCTGATGAAGAAGGGAGAGGGAAAAAAAGGAAGAGGAGACAAGATAGAGACAACCATGAAGGAACAATGAATAAATACAGAAAATGAGGGCAAGAAGGAAAGAGAAGTGGACAAAAATAACTGGGGAAAAGAAAGAAAAAAGAAGAGAGAGCAGGGAAATAAATGCAACTGCTGCCCATTTAGGAAAGGTTATAACATTAGCAGACTAAAAATCCCTTAAACAGAATGCAGTGCTGTGGGCCACAGGTGAAGGAAATCTGTCCAAAAACAGCAGCAAGCATAATTTCAATAAAAGGAGCCTGTCCAGACCAAAAGCCTACAGAAAAAACTCCATGAGAGACCACCTAATGGCAACATATCAGCCAGCGTTAGAGGAGGAATCCAGAGGTAGTGGTGCAGGGGTGATGGCTGCTTCAGATGGTCCCAGCTGGCAGTTGTCAGCAGTAGAAGAGATGTTAGCTGGTTGTGAAGAAAGGATGTCAGCCTGGGAAGGTGAGGGGGTTGCAGAAAAAGACCAAGCTCGATAAGAAGGCCAGTGGTCGGAGCCAAGAGGGGACAAGTCTCTGAAGGGCAGCAAACCTATTATTCACAAGCAGGTTCCCAGAGCTATCAGACAAGGCTTCTCTGTCTCTGCTCTGATTCCTGGCCTGTTGCTGAGGAGAGAGATAGCTTGCTTTATGTCTATTGTAACTCCATTTTTTGCCAAGATACTGACCAAGTCGTTGAGGGTGAAGAGGAAAAGAGTCTGTCTTTATGACATCTGACAGATCTTAAGATGGGTCAGAAGGGTCCTCCGACTTATGGACAGTAGTGGACAGGGTTTGTTATCTTTTTTAGTTGATGTAGCTTGCCGAGAATTTGTTAAGTCGACTACTTCATCTTTATTGAATGGCGGTGGGAGATGTACTTGTATAGCTTTATTTATTTTAGCTATCTCTTTCTGGTCATAGAAACATAGAAACATAGAATTTGACGGCAGATAAGGACCGCTTGGCCAACCCAGTCTGCCCATTTCCCTACCTACTGGATAAGCTGCAGATCCTAGTTAACCAGCAGCCTACTTCTTCCTACCCCCAACCCCTAGAATGGCCTTATGACTGTCCCATGCATGCTTGAATTCCACCACTGATTTTGACTCCACAACCTCCTCCGGAGGCAGTTCCATGCATCCACAGCCCTCTCTGTGAAAAATACTTCCTTAAATTACCTCTAAGCCACCCCCATCTTCAAATTGTGCCCTCTTGTTCTTGCACACCTCTTTTTGAAAGATGCTACCCTCTTGGACTTTGTTGATTCCTTGAGGTACTTGAACATTTCTATTATGTCCCTCTCTCCCTTCTTTCCTCGAGGCTATACATATTAAGCTCCTTTTGTCTCTCTTCATATGTCTTCTAGTGCAGACCCTGCACCATTTTGATGCCCCCCTCTGGACAGCTTCCATCCTGTCTATGTCTTTGCGAGATTGGGTCTCCAGAGCTGCACACAGTACTCAGATGGGGTATCACCAGCTGTCTGTACAGAGGGATAATAACTTCCTGTTTTCTACTGGTGATGCCTCTCCTATGCATCCCAGTATCCCCCAGCCCTCCTTGCTGCCCTCTCACATTGCTTGCCCACCTTTAGGTCATCTGATATGACTACCCCAGGTCCCTTTCCATTTTGTTGTTGTTAGTATCTCACCCCATTGTGTACTCTTCCCTGGGTTTTGTTTCCCAGGTGCATTACCTTGCACTTCTTAGCATTGAATCTAAGCTGCCATACATTTGACCATTCCTCTAACCTTACCAAGTCTCTTCTCATCCTTTCCACCCCATCCTGTGCATCAACTCTGTTGCAGATCTTGTGTCATCTGCAAAGAGATATACTTTTCCTTCCAGTCCCTCTGCAATGTCGCTTATAAAGACATTGAAGAGGACTGGTCCTAATACTGAACCCTGTGGTACCCCACTAGTAACCCTCCTTTCTTCTGAGTGGACTCCATTTACTATTACTCTCTGTGTCCTATTCTCCAGCCAATTCTTTACCCAGGCTGTCATCTTGGGACCCACTTCCAGGCTGGCTAACTTGTATATTAATCTTTTGTGTGGGACTGTGTCAAATGCCTTGCTAAAGTCTAGGTAGGCCATGTCCACAGCCCCTCCCTGATCTACTACTTTGGTCACCCAGTCAAAGAAATCTATCAGATTCGTCTGGCATGACCTTCCTGCTGTGAATCCTAAAAAAAAAATTCTATGTTTCTAATATTGTAATATTGGCATCATATGGTTCTTTTATGTGTTCCAATAGATCTCTAGAAAAAAAGTATGATTTTATCCAAATACTGTTTTGATTGTTGGATCTCTTCTTCTAGATTTCCTTTTGTAAAAAAGGGTGCCAAGAATATCCTGGTGAAAATTCTGGTGAGAACATTTCCCTCATCATGGGGGATGAATCATGTCTATCTTTTTGTTTACAAGGAGTTCCCATTATCTCCAATATAGGTGTCTATGGTAAGTTTTCATCAGTTTGCTTTAAAAGATTTTAAACCATCAATTGTTGTACATAGCTCATTAATTGACTGAGCAAACTGTGATGCTACCTGCGATTGCTTTTTCTCATTCAAGTTGTTTTTATCAGGTGTTAATAATCGTTCATTGTTCCTTTTAATTATCAGTTCCTTTTGTAAATCAGAATTTTCTTGAATCTTTTTTGATTTTAGATGTCCAACTCTGAATTTAAGTTATTAGTAGAGATATTGTTAATTAAATCAAATATTTTTAATTGGGTCTTCTCTGTTTTGTGTTTGCCTGCAATTTTTCTTTTTTTACCTTTAGCTTTCCTTATTGCTTTGTTATTGTCTGTATTAGTTATTTCCTCTTTGTTTTTGCTAATATCTTGTTTAGGAGAATCCAAATTATCATTGTTTTTTGAATTTTGAGTTCTCATGTTTTAGGGGTCTTACCAGGGATCTTGGTTGAAAATATCTATGAGAACACTAATGACACACAGTCAGTAAAATATCCCAATAAATGAATTTGTGGGATTTCCAGACATCCATAGAAATATTCTAATAATTGAATAATTATATAATTATATTCTAGTGTGTTCTTGTAGTACAATTATTTCCCCCTTATGATATTCATAAACACCATCTCCTGTGATTGCCTCACCTGTGAATCTCTCCTTTATGCAGATGACCTTGTCATCTTCCACAGTGACAATTCCCTTCCACATTTATCCTCTGTTCTTACCCAGAACTTCTGTGCTGTCCACAACTGGTTTACTGGCAAATGAATGTTGGTCAATGCCAAGAAGACCAAGGCAATGCTGTTTGGCTCTAAGCCATTCCTTGCCAGGACCCATAAAGCTAATTCCTCTTTCTTAATATAACCCCTGATGGCCCTGCCCTCAGCATCATCCCCAATTTTAAATACCTAGTGGTTACACTGGACCCCGCCCTCTCCTTTACTGACCATATTAACCTTGTAGTCCATAGGATCAATCAAAACTCAGCGCTGCTTACTGAATCAAACCCTACCTAACTGCTGAGGCTCGCTTGGCCATTGTGAAAGGTAACCTTCTCCCTATCTTGGACTACTGTTCTACAATTTACACTCGTGTCTCTACCACCCTCCAAACCAGACTTTCATCTGCATACACTAGCATTTGCCACTTTGCCCTGTTTGCCCCCTATTACTTTCATCACTGTGACCTCTACTGCTCTCCAGGCTGTCTCTCCTTGCAAGGTCACTTTGATTTTACCCTTGGATGCATCATAGATTCCACCATTAGATGTGACCCTACTTCCCCACTCTTCGCTCTTTGCAAGCACTGATCCATGCTGTGATGTCTTCGATCCTTGGCTGCCCTTCCCCTTAATACTCTCAGAATCTCAACTAAGATAGGCAGTAATGGTGTATCAGTAGCTGCCCCCCTCACTCTGGAATGTGCTTCCAGCAACTCTCATATCTTCTAATACACAACTCTTCTTCAAACTTAACCTCAAATCTTGGCTCCTTGCCCATGACAGTTGCAACTGTCAGACAAGTTAGCACCTCCCTCTTGCTTGTCCCTCCACACAACAACTTGCCCCTGCTCCTCCTACCTACCCCTGTTGGTAAATTCAACTGGTTGCCTGTCCCTGTTGGTTCATCCAACTGGGAAGGTATGATTTTTACGCTTAGGAGAGGTTGATTGGGGTTTGATTGGTATTGCTCATTGTCCTTTGGTCTGTGTTATATTCTCCTTTGCTATTCACTATTGTTATATTGTTGTACACCGCTGTCTGCTAATGTGTTGTACTATGTTCTATTGTGATATACTGGTTACCTGCCCATAGTAATGTATTGTACAATGTAACATGCTGTTACCACTGCCTGTTTGATGCTAGAAACATTTTTTTCAATATAATTTACCTTGTTCATGCCTCATGGCCCTGGTCATGCCTGAAAACGGTCCCTCGGATCAGTGCACCTACCCGGTAAACAAAGTCATAAATAAATAAATTGGAATCAGATGCCTTGGTCCTGCCTGAATTTAAAGTCTATGAAATAATTAGTAAATAGGCAGTTCGAGACTCCAGATAAGCTGCAATAATATCCTTCCCTTTGTAGTGCTATATAATGATGAACTATAAAAAGTCTATAAATAATTGAATAGGTTATTTACTACCTCTATTTATTTAGTATAAAAAGACAAATATTCATAGTAAAGTGACTATAAAAGTATAAACCAGTCAGCCCTAAGCTTTGTTCAAGGGATATGAGGGCAAATAGTGTTGAAAGTAAAAGTTAGTGCTGCCAAATACACATTAAATATTACATATTGCACACTGGTCATAAAGAGACACCAAGATTAATAGAGTCAAAAAGGAAAAAGAAAAAAATGTCTTTGTGAAATTTATGCAGTGTGTGCTTCAGATAGTGTGACAAAGCGTTTCAGTCAGTACTTGTTCAAAGTCTCATCAGCTGGGACTTCCTCCTTCACCTGGGGTTTTCAGTCATGTGTTTATGCAGTAAAGCAAAAAGTTCAGGTAAATAAGAGATAAATGAGCTCCACCACAAGGTTGCTGTTTATTTCTTGCTTGTGTTTGTTCCAACTTTAGTTGACTTCAAAAAGTCCCTTATAGACCCCAAAGTCCTTTATAAAGACTTCTGTTTTTGGTTTTGGGGTTCTGGAGAAAAATTGTCTTTGCGGCTTACAGTTCACCAGTATGATATAAATATGATTGACATCTTCTGAATTCTCATTGACAAACTTGCCCATCAGACTGTCTTCTATGCACACTGTATTAGGAAGGTTCAAAAAGTTATACATTGTTGAGGGAGTGAGTACCCCTGCCAAAAGACAAACAAACAAACAAAACAATAACTTAATTTAACTTAATAGGTCTTTCTATCCTATGTCCTTAAAAACTGCATTTAAAAAACTCTCTCATTAACACAGGATAAGCAATAATAAAATGCAGAGAGCTTAACATTGTCAATACAAATCTTGCTGATTAAAAGGTGATAGACATAAAAACAGTGCTTAACAGTGTCTGTGAATGACTCCCTTACATTTGCACATTTTAGCTATTGCAGTTATTATTGAAAAATAAAATTGTATTTATATGCACAATATATGTATATTAAGAAATATTGGGCAGCAAGTTGTAAGACAGACAGTTTTGCTCCTGCAGAGCACAGTGTTACCATAGTGAAAAAATGGAACAATATGAATTCATTTTGCACCTGGTAGGCTGACAGATTAATACAAAAATTGTTCCTTACCTCAAGTATGGAGACCATGATTTTGTAAAAGATAAAGCCGTTTAGCTAGAGTTATTGGGACAATGCACTAGTTTGAGCTTGCTAGCTCCCATCTGTTTTTGCGATCACTCTGGTCTCTACACCAATAAATCAAGCGGTCTGCTTCAGATTCCACAGGTAGTAACAGGTCTAAGGAGATTCGTGGCATGTGCTCTTCTAGCTGAGCCCTGGGAGTCATGTGGGCTGTACAGCATGAAATTTAAACTGGTTACTGTATTTTTTAGCTTTTTATAGTTTATATATCCCTATTTATGTTATATGTATTGTGTGTATTTATGTTCTTTGCGTACAGCACTAACTTAAAACACAAGGCTAGAAGGCTATAAAAATTGGGTAAATAAAAAAATCAGCTGAGAATTTCCAGGCTTCTGGAGGTCTATTAAAAGGAGGACTAAATAATAATGAGCTCTGTAGTGGAGAAATAAATACGAACATACAAAATTTGCCAGCAGATAAAGGCCTAGAGGTCTATCAAGTCTGCTCGAATGTGCAGCTAGCACCCCTAATTCTGCAGCTGCCCCTCCCTTCCACCCTTCCCCTTCATTAACCCTCCCCCTTGTCCTGTTCCATCCTCGTTTGAAGCAGTCCACTGTTCTACTGCATACCACTTCAGCAGGTAACGCATTCCACCCAGCCACCACCCTCTCTGTAAAAGGTGTCTCATCTCCCTCCTGAACCTTCCTCGCTCCAGTCTCATATCATGGCCCCTGGTGGCCTCCCTCCCTTACTTTGAACAGCCACTCTGTACCTGTCTTGTTTATTCCTTTCATGTATTTAAAGGTTTCAATCATGTCACCCTGTCTCTCTCTCCTCCAGTGAGTACATGTTCAACTCCTTCAACCTCCTCTCGTATGATAAGTCCCCCAGCCCTTGATCATCTTTGTCGCTCTGCGCTGCACCCCCTCCAGTAACTTAATGTCCCTCTTCAGATATGGACACCAGTACTGCATGCAGTACTCCAGGTGTGGTCTAACTAATGACCTATACAGTGGCAGAATCACCTCCTCCCTCCTCGAGGATATACCCCTTGCAATACAACTCAGCATTTTGTTGACCTTTGCAGCTGTTTTCCTACATTGTGCCAAGTTGTTCATTGACCCTGTAATGAGCACACCCAGATCCTTCTCCTCCTCTGTCTGGGCTAGCTGCACTCCCCCTAGCTGATAACTCCTGCTTGGGTTCTTCATCCCAAAATGCAGCACCTTGCACTTTTTGGCATTAAAGCCCAGTTGCCATGTGTCTGACCAGGTTTCAAGCTTTGCCAGATCATCCTGCAACCCCTGCCATTCCCCTAGGTCATCCACCACTGCGCCTACCTTGGTATCATCAGCAAACAGACTGATCTTGCTCTTGATGTCCCATGATATGTCTGCAATGAATATCCCAAACAACACTGGTCCCAACACTGAGCCCTGTGGAACACTGCTCGTCACTGCCCTTGGGTATGAGAGCTCCCCACCCACCACCACCCTCTGTTGACTTCCCTGCAGCCAGTTTCCTACCCATCTCACCAGCTTTGCACCCACTCCTGTGCCCACTAACTTCCTTCCCAGCCTTCCACGTGGCACTGGGTTGAATGCCTTACTGAAGTCCAGATACAGGGCATCACTACATGGCCCCTGTCCAGTTGCCTAGTTACCCAGTCATAGAACTCAATCAGGTTGGTTTGGCAGGATCTGCCACATATGAACCATGCTGTCTGCTGTCCTGTAGTCCTTTGGCCTCTGGGAGGGCCACCAGCCTCTCCTTCAGGATAGTCTCCATTAGCTTACCCATGATGGATGTGAGGCTTACTGGTCTGTAGTTTCCCTGTTCATCCTTGGGGCCACTCTTGTGGAGGGGCACCACATGAGCCACCCTCCAGTCCTGAGGTACACACCCCGAATGTAGTGAGGCATTAAATAGGTCTGCCAGAGGTCCTGCATGGACCTCTGTCAGCTCCTTCTGTACCCTGGGGTGGATGCCATCTGGGCCTGGTGCCTTGTCCACCCTCAGTGCCTTCAAACCCTCTCGAACTCTGCTCTCCATGATTTCCCCATCTGTCACCACGTCCCCCCTTTTTCTGCCATTTCTCCCACCTTGGGTGTCACCCCCCTCTTCTCTTTAGTAAATACTGAGCAAAAGTACTCATTTAGTGCTTCCGCCTTATTGCACCCTGCTTCCACCCAACCCCCTCCTTCCTAATCCTTATTATGTGGTTCTTACAGCTCCTTTTCTCCCTGATGTACTTAAAGAAGTCCTTCTACCCCTTCTTAATGCCTTGTGCCAGCCTGAGTTCTGTAGATGCTTTGGCTCCCTTACTGCCCTTGTCACCTCCTTTGATTCTGTCAAGTACTCCTCCCTGTCCTCCCCTCCCTGTTTTCTTGTACTTCCTAAAAGAGCTCTTTTCCTCCTTACCTTTTCCATGACCTCCTTGCTCAACCAGATCAGTTTCTTAGCCCTAGCCTTCTTGCTCTGGGCTTGCAGCAGGTTTTGGTTGCCTCCACTATCCCCAGCTTTATGAGCTCCCACCTCTGGTTAGTGTCCATACTAGATTGAATTCTGACCAGGTACCCTTTACCACTTCCCCATCCTCCCAAAGTTGGCCCTCCTGAAGTTCAGCACTATTGTGCAGATTCCCTCCTTCCTTGCCCATATCAATATGAGCCATACTGAGCAGTGGTCACTCCCTGACAGCGGTTCCTCCACTGTAAGTTCTCCTACAAAGTCCCCATTTCCCAGCACAAAGTCAAAAGTGTTCCTAACCTGGTTGGTTCACTGACCATTTGCAGCAGGAAGCTGTTCTGGAAGGCATCCAGCAGTACCTGCTCCTTCTGTTCCTGGTTGTTGGGGTGCTCCAGTCCACTCCTGGCATGTTGAAGTCCCCACAATCACCACACTACCCTTCTCACAGGTCCTCCTGATCTGTCCTGCTAGTTCCCTGTCTAACTCCTCCATCTGAGATGGTGGCCTATACACCACTCCCATTCTAAGAATCTATTCTTGGAATCCTGGATTGCATCCAAAGTGACTCATACTGCCTCCTCCCTTCCTCCCTTACACACTTCAGTCCTTTTCTTCATATAGTGCCACCCCCTCCTTTCCCAATCACTCTGTCCCTACAAAATAATCTGTACCCTGGTACAGACAGGTCCCAGTCATTGTATTGGGTGGCCCATGTTTCCATGATGACTGCAATGTCCACCTCTCCCTCTGCCATGAGAACCTGTAACTCTGCAGTTTTCCTCCCAAGGCTCCTAGCATTAAGGGTAACCACCTTCCACCCTTTCCACCCCTCCCATCCTGCCCTCCTTTTGTAGCATCACCAACAGTACTTGCCATTTGTCCTTTGTCACTGTTATGGGGGGTAAGCTCATATGGTTTCCCAACCTGTGGTCTCTGCATATCTCTTCCCCAACTGCCACCCCCCACTCCTAGATTAAATTCCCAACTTCCTCTATGTACTCCTCCATCTTCTGTTTCAACACTTTATTTCCCTCCTCATTCAAGTGTAGCCTGTCCTTGGCATAGAGACTACTGTCCTCCCAGGTCCCTTCCCACCCCACAACAGCCCATACCCTTTAGCACAACACCAGGTTCTTAGCCATGCATTAAATTCCTCTATTCTCAGCTTTCTTGTTGTGCTTGCCTTTGGAAATATCTCTGAAAAAGTTACTGATCTTCTGTAAACTGTAGCTGTAAACTAGTGAACAGAGATACTAAGAAAAATATATAAATAACATTTAAGGTAATCAAGCTGAAATGCAAGGTGGAAGCAATGAATGCCACCCTCGGCAAGGCTTCTCATCCAGCCAGCAGTGGGTGATGGCTACCCCACCATGGAACTCCAAGCTATCCCTTGCTGGTCAGTAGAACACAGCAACTTCCTTGCAAAAGTACTAAGCTGTGCAAGGTAAACTGGAAAGGACTTGGAGAGAAAAGAAAACACTACTTTGCAAAGCAGGCAATGGTGGTTTACCTGTTCAAAGTGGCAAAAATGCTCATCAACAAGACACTGCTATTGCCTCTCCTCATTGGCATCACAGTGTGCAGCAGCTTCTGTCAGTCTATCCTCCTCATCGGGAACAACCTCACAACCATAATTTAATATGACTGTTACTGAGACTACTGTAAGAAGTGGTAAATAACAAGCATTGCTTCATGACATTATGGGACACTGGAGATATCATGGGTAAACTCTAGGTTATTAAACCTAAGCTCTAAGAGGATGCACATAAAATGAAAAAGTGGAACCATATAAATGGATTTAGAAACTAGAATGTACAGTTCCAAGCTGGCCCGGTGGCGTGGAGGGCTGAGGCATCCTGCCTAACCTCCTGCCACACAGTGGACCCAAATTTGCAATGCAAGCAGGTCACTGGAGGTTGGCCAGGGAGGATGAGGAGGAGGATCAAAAATCCCATGGCAGCTCTCCTTCTCCAGGGAGGGGGAGATCAGTGAATGGTGCTTGCTTGGCCCCTAGCAGTGGCTGGGGGCTGATACACTGATGATGTACATGGTGGGCAGAGATGGAGCAGATGCCCGGCATGCCTTGCACAGCAGCATACATGACACCACCACTGGCGTCATTGCATGCCCTACCTCTGGGTGGAGAAAACCAGAAAAACATCTCTGATGGCTTGTTGAAGGAGGGGCTCACAGGTTCTGCTCCTCAACCAACCGGGTGCTGACCAGAAATGGATCTGGTATTTGGTGAGGCCCTGGGTACCCCCTGCTGACCCCACTAGGGGGAGCAAGCCCTCGGGGAAGACTGTCCTTGAGACCCGGTGAACGTCAGGGGGGATGAGACTGGGGCACCCTACATAATGCATGCCATCAGAAAGGGGAGAAATAAAATACAAAAAAAAATAATAATTTAAAGTTGTAATCAACATTTGTGGTTTCAAAGGATTGAAGTTTGTAAAATTAAGATGAACTGGTGACTCCATGGAGCCAAGAACCCTGCTGCCTGATTACATGCTGTTAACCTGGCTTTGCATTCTAAGCACATGGTATCAGGAGCAGTCTGGCCAGAAGCAGAGATGTGCAAAGTTGGACAACTACCCTTCTTGAATTACTCAGTAAAATTTGCCAGTCATGAAGTGTGAAGTGCTGACTTTGAAAAGTTTTTGGCAGGTGAAGTGACACTTTTTCAGGTAAAGTCATGCAAATTTGCTGTCAGAGTTGCAGCTTTGCCATGACTTTGCCTAAATTTGTCTGAAATTTCCCAAGGACAATTTGTGTGAACTGGTGAAGTGGGCAATTCCAAAGTAATTCTGAAAGGCAAATTGCAACCTCAACAGAACTTCACAGATGAACTAAAACTTTGCAAGAGCTCTAGCCAGAAGTGTTGAGCATCCATATATCTAAGGCCCAATATTCAGAAAATTGTACATGTGTAAAGTTTGCACTGTGTGACAGTTTGTGCTTGTGCAAGAGCCATTGTAAGCTATATTCAAAGGCATAGTGCATGCAAAAACATTTAATATTGGGTGTAATTGCAGGTGTGCAATGCACTGCCCAGAACACAGTGCAAAGATTGTCCAGCTCTGAATATTTATTTATTTAGGAGTTTTACCAGGAAAGGCATACTGAGCAGTGTACTGCTCAATTCCAGATGCGTCCTGGGAGGAGGGGGGATGGGATGAGTACATACAAAAACAGATAGCACACAGTGCCAATGATGCATAACAAATAGATTAAAAATATAGCACTGAATATAGCAAATGGGAAGTGTGGATTGCCACAGCAGCCCAGCGCATGATGCTAGGACACAGGGAACCATGACTTGGAGCAGGTGACTGCACACCAAATGGTAGACTGCATAGGGACATGGGAACAGAAGGCACTGATTCTCACAAGGACACAACAACAGACAGGTACCACACAGAGGCCAATGTGACTAGCAGCACAGGACAGTAGTAGCCTGAACAACAGTTACCATCCCACTGGCAGTGGACAGGAACAGCCAGGATACTGTCTGTTCTGAACTAGTAATGTGCCGGGGGATTACTGTGGGGTGAAACATGTCAGCTAGCATGCACACCAGAAGTGACACCCAGCACAGGTAGAGTGCATCCACAGACAACTGCAGGACCACCAGCCCAGACTGCATGATACAGGATGGGCATGAACAAACTCCACCAGGGGTCAATAGGTGGGCAGGGATGGAACCCCAGCAATCTACTGTTCAGAGGTAACACTGTCCAACAACAGATGCAGGACTCAGTAGCACAAAAAATAAAAATAGTTTACTGTTAAAGCAACAAATGCAAACAACAAACACAACAACAAAAAATAAAACTATTTACAGATTGTTAAAAACTATGTACAAGAGGGAGACAATAGGGCAAAACAGGGGAAGAGTGTAGGGTGGGCGTGGGTCTAAACAGAAATTGGGGGATGTTCAGGGTGCTGGTCGAGGTGCTTGCAGGTAGCTAAACTCACCCATATACCTCCACGGCTGCCTGCCGACTGCACTGTTATTGACTGACAGCTTACAGTAAGCACTGCAATACCAACTTTGTGAATGACACACCGTTATGAATGGAGGTGTACAGTACTCACTGCAAGCCCATTTGTCGATGATGTTGACCAATGGTATTACAGTGTTTACTGTAAGCTGTAATTCAGTGACAGCGCAATCAGTGGGCAGCCATGGAGGTGTATGGGTGGGTTTTGCTGCCTGCCATATGGAATGGACATGCTGGGACTGGGGGAGTGGGGTGGGGTGTGGGTACATCAGTGGGTGGGGGGTAACGGATTCACTGGACTGCCATGGAAATATTAGAATGCTGTAATGCCATGATCAGGGCTGGGGGGGGTACCACTAGACTACCAGGGTGTTTCAATTGTAAATTATTGATCGGATGAGTTTGGAGGAATGAAGGGGGTACCGATGAGATACCATGGAAGTGGGATTTATTGAAGTATATGAACAGGGATGGACAGGAGGGTCACAGGACTACCAGGGATGGATGTCCTTTTTAATACATTTGATCGGGGATGGTCAGGGGGGACACTAGCCTACCAGGGAAAAGGGATATGATTTAATATATGATCAGAGATGGGTGGGGGGGGAACTAGACTACCAGGGAGTTGTGGAGTGCATTGTGACATGGAGGCTGCAGGGCACCTGGCACATTTTGCCGGGTGCATCCCTGCCTCAGGAATGCAAATGGGGCTATTATGATATGCAAATGGCCCCATTTGTGCCTTGCATTGCTAATGGATCCATTTGCATGTCATGGTCTGAATATCTGGAATTTGTGCCTGGCGCATCCTGAGGATATGCCTTGCATCCCCATTCCAGGTATTCAGACCTCACAGGGGGACACACTAGCACATCTTCAGTGGCCCCTTTGCACCACCCACATCTTTTGCTATATTCAGGTGGGATGCGTGTTCTCACATCTCATTTGAATATAGCACTGTTGCACTCGGGTGCAAGTTAATTGCACGGTGCAGGCATTTGCACCCATTCGGGGCACAGTTTGAAAATCCTGGCCATAGACTTCTGCAACAGTTTTGATTACAGTACTTTTAAGGTAGGATCTGTCTTTTAAGCTTTTTTGTTATGTTTTCAATATCTGAAAAACTTAATTTATTGCAGAGATTTTTTATTTTATTTGTGCATGTTGGAGAGCAACTGTAAAAAGGGAAAACCCTCCCTAACAGGCAACAATTAATCACTGGTATTTTATTTGATGCTATGATGAAACAACTTTTAGAGTTGCTGTTATTTCCAGCCACTAATGGTGCATATACTGTAGCTTATTTTCAATGCTTCTTTTTTTGTAAAAATTCACTGTAATTGTTGTATTGATTAACAATGTTCAATGTTGTGTACAGGCCCATTAGCATGTAGTAGCAGTACCTCAATACCTTATTCAGAAAATTGTATACAGTTTGGTCTTTGTGGTTTCAAGTGAAATCAGATCATGTTGAGTTAATCATAAAATGCTCATGCTCTTAATTTGCTGTGACCCCATGTTGTTAGCTTGTTTTGATTGCTGTTTGGACGTGCTTACCATTAGAGTTCATTTCTCTTGTGTATGTATATTTTAGCATGTAAGTAACTATTCTTGCTAGGCTATATTAACCTGTTAATTGCCATTATCTCCCTGGACCACTATGAGAATGAGATGCTGCATCCCATGGGGTTATCCCAGTTGGAGTCATTTCAGATAAGTAAATTTGTCCCAACCCAGGACCACCTTGCAATTAAGCATCACTCAATGGAGCCTTTTCTGGGTAAAACAAATAAATGCAAAGAATAAGAACTACTCTTTCTGCCTAAAATCCTGATGTTCAAGTAAGAACAAGCATGGTTTGCTCCAGCTGAACCTCCTGGCCCAGTCTTCAATCCCAACAGGTAATAATTCTTCATGGCTACTTAGATGGCAGTGAAGAAACACAGTAATAGATCTAACAAATTAAGCCTTACTCATCAGGAGGTGCATATGCCAAGTATTTTATTGGTTGCTGGTTAAGTCACAGCTGGAAATTCAGTGTGCAGTTTTGGACGAAGATCAGTACAGGCTAGAAACAATACAGAAAAGGGCAACAAAATTGATTCATGGTCAGCAGGAATGCTTCTATGAAGAGAGATTGGCAAACAGTATTTATTCCTGGAAGCCAGTGTGGCTTTTTCTGTCCTAACGTTCTAGTTTCCCATGTTTCAATAACCAGACAAGCTGCAGAATGTTTTATTTTATTCATTGGTAACTAGGTAAGGCCCACTTGGCAGAGGTGCCTGTTTTCAGGGGTGGCCTGGGAGCACTGGCACTTCCTCAGAGTCACACAGCATGCAAAAGGAGTTCATGGGAATTAAACCCAGGTCTGTCTGTTGCATGTACCAAGCTCATTCACAGTTCATTACTCTGCTAAAGGAAAGGATTGTGGAATATCTTGAATCCAATGGGTTACAAGATCTGAGGCAGCACTAATTCATGGGGGAGGTCAGGACAAACAAATCTGAGAAATTTCTTTGACTTGGTGACCAAGGAATTAGATCAAGAAGGAATGGTGGACATGGCCTACTTATAAATCAGTAAGACAATTTACACCATTCCACATAGGAGACTGGTAATCAAGCTGGGTAGCTTTGGGGTGAGCAATGAAGTGATAACATTGATAAGAAATTTGGTTAGGGGATAGGAAACAGAGGGTAGTGGCAAATGAAGGCCACTCCAAGGAAGACAGGGTGACCAGCAGGGTACCTCAGGGTTCAGTGCTGGGACCGGTCATCATTAATGTCTTCATAAGTGACATAGCAGAGAGCTCTAAGGGAAGGTTTGCCTCTTCATGGACACCAAAATCTGCAATAGCATGGAAACTCTAGTGGGCAGAATAGATAAGCAGAGATCTGAAAAAACTGGAGGATTGGTTAAGGGTATGGCAGCTGGGTTTTAATGCACAAAAGTGCAGAATAATGCACTTGAGGCACAGAAACCCAAGGGCAAAGCACACAATTGGTGGAGTGCAATTGACAATGACCAAGCATGAAAGAGGCCTGGGTGTAATCATATTGAAGGACCTAAGGGTGACCAGGTAGTGTGACAAGGCAGTCAGGAGTGCTAGTGGGGTGCTGGGGTGCACTGGAAGGAATATCACCAGTGTGTACGAATATGACAATTTGGTATAAAGATAATATTGCAAAGTGCTGCAAGGAGAAAGCACAAAGGTTAATGAGATTATTCCTGTACTAAAGGCTTTCTGCTTTTCTGTGAAAATGGCCTTTCTATTGCAAAAATAGAATTAGTACACTGTATTCAACTTTTTTACTATGAAAAGGGAAAAAGGAAGGTCACTGCTATGTGTCTTTTGGCTATGTAAAAACGTGCAGTCTCAGACTGAAAAAATACAGTAACGTACCAATGAAAGATTACCTTCTATGGACATACACTGAGTTCTGTAAAGATAACAGCTGGTGGAAAGTGTGTATAACATGAATTGTTAGAAGCAGAGGATAAGGAATTATGAACCATTAAATTAAGTGCTGAAGCCTTCACAACAACTGTTTGGATCGTTCTTTCAAAAGAAAGTAACTGATCATTGCTGGTACCTTGTAAGCTGTGCTGCCAGGGCTAATTCAGTATATTGTGTTAGTCCAATAAGCCTTGCTTTGTGGTGTGCAGTTACTCATTTCCAGTGTAATCATTGGTTTGAATACATAGCACAAGCAGAAAGTGGGAGATGGTGTTGCCCGTATATAGATCACTGGTAAGATCCCTCTTGTATACTGTTAGAGCAGCAACTTAATTTTGTCACCACAATTAGAGTGCTGCAATAACAGCGAGAGTGACAGGGGTGATCTTGATTTTTGATCATCCCACACACTCATCACCTTTTGTGCCCAACAGTTTTCCTCTATTTCAGGGCATGCCTACCCTGGAGTTGGCTATATTTTGTTTTGTGAGGTGCTGGAGGCAGAGCCTTCTGAGTTGGGGGGTGTGGGGGACAAAGCCCTCCACAAAACAATGATGTTTTCTCCATGGTGCTTTAGGACTCTGGCTCAGAGGAACCACAATGCCTGGCACTGTTGAGACAGACACCGTATTGCCTGCACCCATATCAGTGTCAATGAAATGGTTGTCACACTGATAGGGGTGAACCGACTCCACCTTGAGTACCGTGTCCAGTTCTGGAGACCACATCCTAGGAAGAACACAGAATGTAGGTGGTCACCAGGAAAGCAACTACAATCATACAGGGTCTGCATCAACAGCCATATGAGAAAAGGCTAAAGTAGCTAAATATGTATACCCTGGAAGAGATGAAGGAGGGGGAATATGATAGAGAACTTTAAATACATCACAGGGTTAAATAAGGTATAGGATGGGAATATTAAAAAAAAGTGCTCTAGAACAAGGTAACATGCTATGAAGCTGGAAAGGTGCAGATTCAGGAGAAATGTGAGGAAGTAGTTCTTTATAAAAAGCATGGTAAATTCCTGGAACAGCTTTCCAATGGAGGTGGTGGGGGTGGAAAAGTTGAAGGGGTTCAAAAATGCCTGGAAAAGCACAAGGGGATCACTGATGTAGGGAAGGGGGGAGGAGAAAGAGTAGTTGAAAAGCAGAGTCTGCAGCAAGAATGAAAGTAGAAAAACAGGCAGACTGAGCGGGGCAATAAGCCCTTATCTGTCATCAGATCTATATTTCTAAATCTGCTGATACTAAGATGAGATCTCTCTACAGTTTTTTTTTCTTGTAATATGACACTGCATAGGGAATAGTTGGCTTTGTTGATGTTTGTCCTAAGCACATTACTTTGTACTTCACCGAGTTGAATTGAATTTCCCAGTGTTTTGTCCACCCATAATTTCATTTAGGTCTTGCTGGATGGTTCTCACCTGATCAGCTGTGCAACATTGACCTCCTTTGTAGTCATCCATGAATTTTTGATTACCAATTGTGTATGTATTTTTTTGTTGTTGTTGAATCAGCTATGAAAATATGAAGCATTACTGGTCCCAATACATATCCCTGTGGTACTCCACTATTTACAGGTCAATAACTTGATGAGTAACCTTTTATTTTGACCACCTCTGTTTTTCCTGTAAGCCAATGTTTTGTCCCACGGATTAGGTTTTTGTTAATGACGTGTTTTTTTTTTTCCATTTTATTTATAACTTCCCAGTTTGCAATCAGGTCAAATGCTTTTCTGAACTCTGGAAATATCACATCACAGGGTATTTTTTTTAATTTATGTGGGCAATCATTTTCTGTAAAAATTTAGTAAATTTGTAGAGTATAATGATCCAGTAGTGAATCCATGTTGTTCTGTATCTATTTCTAAGACTGATGTTTGTACAGTATGTTGTCTTATTATGCTCTCAAGGATTTTGCCTGAGACAGAGGTTAAGCTGATGGGTCTGTGATTTGACATATCTTATTAATTTCCTGTTTTATGTACCAGGGTGATGTCTGCTGTCTTTTGGTCATCTGGAATATGACTAGTGTTGATAGAGGCTTGGGATATGATCTGTAATAATGCAGTCTTTTTTTATCAATACAATTTTTATTGAAAAATTTCAAATACAGTACACCGACAAATACTACAAATATCATGAACTACTTTAGTATGGTATATAATAAATAATCATCAATTGTTTCAACTAAAGAACTAGCATCCAATAAAACTGCAAGCTCCTCAAGTAAATTCCCTAATGAAAAATGAATGAGGGAAACCTTAACAGGTAAAAAGATCTACCATATTTCAGTTATGTTCCCCCTTCAAGGCACATAGATTTTCTGTGGGAATTCTTAATTAGGAACTACATTTTCCCCTGTTAGTCAAGAAGATATAATGTTAGTAAACATATTAAGTAAAGAATGGCTTTACCATGCCGGCGCGACATAAAAGATCGCGATCGGCATTACAGCGACGGGCTCAATGTTGACTGCAAATTGCAGTTGGCATGGAGCCGCACAGATTGGCTCTATTTTTTACAGGGCTCCCCCATAGCCCCCAAACTAAAGGATTCTAACTCCAGGTCAGAGTTAGTTCGGGGAGGTAGGGGGAAGTGGTTGCCCCTTCCAGCACCACTTCTACGAAGGCATGGTGCTGTTGTCGAGATTGACGCATGTCACTGTAGAAATGTCACTGTTAGGGTGGCATAACGTAAAGAATAGATAAGAACAGAAAAGAAGAAGAAATAGAAAAGGATACAAATGTAAGAAGAAATAGAGAAAGGTCAATGAACCCTTGTTACGAAACACTTTCAGTAAAGCCCTACCACCAGATCTACTGCTCGGAACTGACCAAGAAAACACACCTGCCGCGTGTAATGTAGCTTTTGTTATGGAGAAAAATATCTGCAAATAGTATCTCATTTAGACTCAAAGGTAGACCCTTAATCTAGTATAAAATGTAGCATTCTTTTAAGTCTTAGTACTTCTAAACATTCATTTTTCATTCTTGTAATGAGGGTGATTTGTCATCTATCCATTTGCGAAGAATTACATTTTTAAATGAAACAAAGATAAGAAATATTGTATATTTCTGTTCTTTTGTCTAGTGTGTTTGCTCATCAGAATGACCAGTGAGGATGGCCCATTGGTGCAGTGGTTAGATTTCCACTTGCGATGCTGGCAACCCAAGTTTGGGAATGGACCTGGGTCACTGGAGAACCAGCCAGAGGAGAAGGATAGAGCATCCTGTGGACTGCTCTCCTTCTCTGGGGGAGGGTGGGGAAGTGCCCAGTGTGAGACAGACCCCTAGCAGAGGCCAGGAGTCACACAAGCTACCAGTGCTAACACGTACTGAAGGTGGAGCGGATGCTGGACGTCATTGCACGTCCCTGCCTCCAAGAAAAAATGGAAAAATGAGTGGGTCCTCCATCTATATGAAGCCCTCCTGGGCTTTGATTAGCCACTGTTGCCAGCTTTCCCAATTAGATACTGGTTCTGTGGTGCTGGGATTAAGGGGAACCAGTACAGTGGCCTCACCCTCCAGGGTCAAGACGGGGGTGACAGGGAGAATTACCGGCAGTTGACAGTAAGTGGGAGCCTGGGGGCCATGGCCAGGGCAGAGCTCGATGGAGAACCCACCAGAAAAAGCATAATAAATAAGAAAAACAAAATGACCAGTGAAGCAAATTTCCATATTAAGATTCCCTCTAAGCTAAGAGATGTCATTAAGAAAATGTACAATACCCCTCCACAAACATTGCACCCCCATGCACTGCCAAAACATATGCAGTAATTTAGCATTCCCTTCTATGCATGTATTGCAGTTAGATGTGTTTCTAGTGCCCATTCAATGTAGTTGCTGGGGAGTATAATACAGATTATGTAGAGATCTAAACTGTATAAGTCTCATATTGACAGGTTTAAATGCTGTCAATGAACTAGGCTAAATTCTTATCCAGTCCCAAACCTCTGTGTTTTTACCAAGTACCTGCGACCATCTAATATTTTCTTGGTCTGTTTCTCTGGCTAATTCTATCAGCATTTTATACAAATTAGTAATGGTAGGATGTAACTAAATGCACAATAAGAATATCCTAGTATTCTCATTTGCATGTGCCCTCAGTAGATTATTCCTGTAAAAAAGTATATGCTACTTGACATAGATTCATATTTCTCTAAATAATAAATGGATATACCAAACTCATTTACTAATTCTGTGAAAGTCTTCATCACCCAACTATTTACTATATCTGTAATGGTGAGAATATCTTTCCTCTTTCGCTCATTGTAATTATTGGTTTCCTTGTTAACACTGATATTGGGATTTCCCCCATAAAGGCTATGATCTCACCTCTTGAATTTTCATGTTTAGAAGTTTATGCCAAGTCATCATAAGTCACAAGCTGTAAGCCATTACACTGTTCCATATGGGCTTGTATGGTTTAGGAAATATCAGTGCTAGGATGCTAACAATGTGTTCCTTACCTAAATCTGATTCTATGGTGAGCCATTCAGGAACTTATTTTTCCTTTTTATCGAGGTTAAGCCATTTTGCTGGTTGTGACATCCTACATGACAAACAGTAGAACTACATATCTGGAAATTTGAGACCCCCATTAATTTTCAATCTAGAAAGCTTGTTGTGAGCTATTTTGATCTTTTTGTAACTCCAATCAAATCTAGTAATACTACTTTGCCAATCTAAGAACCATTTCTTAGGTATAAAAAAAGGGAACATCTGAAAAAAGTATAATGCTTCTGCTGCCATCCCAGTGTCTAGGGGAGGGGGGTTCATCCACATGCTGCGCTGTGCAAACATGCGGTGAGGTGTTAAGAAGGCTATGTAGAACATGTTAAATGAAAGTTCTTTAATATGGTGTGGGTATGACTATTTCATATTATTTTGCTGCACCTGCTCATAACTTAATGAACTGAAGTATAGAGGCTACAATCTACTATATTTACACAGATAGATACATATGCCCATCTGTGGAGGGGTAGGAGCACAGGGTCTAAAGCAGCCCACAGTGTGACTGTCAGATATACACAGTATTCTTCTGTGTGGATGTAGGTACAGTATGTAAGCACAGGATGTGAAGTGTCATGTGGTTCAGCTGCTAGGTATGTACACGCTTCTACTATCCACATGTAGCGATGTGACTGAATGGAGAATATCCCCACATAGAAACATAGAATTTGATGGCAGATAAGGACCGCTTGGCCCACTCAGTCTGCCCATTTCCCTACCTACTGGATAAGCTGCAGATCCTAGTTAACCAGCAGCATACTTCTTCCTACCCCCACCCTCTAGAATGGCCTTATGACTGTCGCATGCATGCTTGAATTCCACCACTGATTTTGACTCCACAACATAGAAACATAGAAACATAGAAACATAGAAGTTGACAGCAGATAAGGACCGCAAGGCCCATCCAGTCTGCCCATTTCTTTTTCTACCTTATAAATGTGCCATCGGCCTTTGCTCTGTCAGTGACCTATCTATTCATAGTCATTTGTATTGCTCCCTTATGCCTATCCCATGCCTGTTTGAAGCCCTGCACTGTATTCATAGCCACCACTTCGTGGTAAGCCATTCCATGCATCTACCACCCTTTCTGTGAAAAAGAATTTCCTCACATTCCCCTTAATCGGCCTCCCTCTAATCTCATGCTGTGTCCTCTTGTCCTGCTATTTTTCTTATATTTAAACATGTTAGACTCTTTCACCTTGTTTATGCCCTTAAGGTGTTTAAATGTCTTGATCATATCACCTCTCTCCCTCCTTTGCTCAAGGTATACATATTGAGCTCCGTTAATCTGTCTCATATGTCTTCTGATGCAGTCCCTTCACACCATTTAGGTTGCCCTTCTCTGGACTGCCTCAATTTGGTTAATGTCCTTGTGAAGGTGTGGCCTCCAATACTGCACACAGTACTCCAGATGGGGCCTAACCAATGTCTTGTACAGAGGGATTATTACCTCCCTCTTACAACTTGTGATACCCTACTAATACACCCTAACACCCCCCTAGCCTTACCTACTGCTTTAGAGGTCTGCTTGGATGATTTTAGGTCATCAGTGATGATGATGCCCAAGTCTCTTTCTTCCTTTGTGACTGCTAGCAACTCCCCTCCCAGCCTATAAGTGGCTTCAGGGTTTCTCTTCCCTATGTGCATGATTTTGCACTTCTTTGCATTAAATCCCAGTTGCCACTCTTCTGACCATTTTGCTAGTTTATCAGATCTCTTCTCATTCTGCCCACCCCATCTGGATCATCTACTCTGTTGCAGATCTTGGTGTCATCTGCAAACAGACAAGCCTTACCCTCTAGTCCATCTGCAAGGTCACTAATGAAGATGTTGAATAGGACTGGCCCCAGGACTGATCCCTGAGGTACCCATTGTGACTTTCACCTCTTCTGACTGTATACCATTTACCACCACTCTCTGTTTTTGCCAGTCAACCAGTTTGCCACCCAGTTGACCAACTTCTGACCCACCCGAGCCTACCTAGCTTATTTATCAATCTTCTATGTGGAACAGTGTCAAAAGCTTTGCTGAAGTCAAGGTAGGCGACATCAACTGCTCCCCTTGGTCCACCACTCTGGTTACCCAGTCAAAGAAATCTATGAGATTAGTTTGACAGGACCTTCCTTTGTAAACCCATGCTGTCTTGGATCCTGTGCCCTATGGATTCCAGGTGTTGCACTATCCTTTCCTTAAGGAGTGCCTCCATAATCTTGCCCACTACTGAGGTAAGACTGACTGGTCTGTAGTTCCCTGTCTCCTCCCTGCTACCACTCTTGTGGAGCTGGATCACATGAGCCCTTCTCAGTCTTCTGGGACCTCCCTGTGCTCAGAGACTCACTAAACAATTCTGCTAATGGCTCTGCTAGTTCCTCCTTTAGCTCCTTAAGTACCCTGGGATGTATGCCATCAGGTCCCATTGCCTTATCCACCCTGAGCTTAGAAGCTCTTGTAGGACCCTTTCTTTTGTGAAGGGAGTAGTGCTCACCTCCCTCCCCTGTGTCCATGATGCTGAGCTGTGGGCCCTGCCCTACCTTCTCTTCAGTAAATACTGAGCAAAAGTATCTATTTAGGATAGATGCCTTTACAGGGTCCTCCTCCTCACATGCTCCCTTTTCTCCATTAAGCTTAGCAATACCCCCTCTGGACTTTCTTCTTTCACTAATGTATCTATAGAACGTCTTGTCACCTTCTTTTACTGTTCGTGCTAGTGTTTCCTCAGTTTCGGACTTTGTCTGCCTTACTGCCTTCCCTGCTTCCCTTAGGGCAGTTTGGTATGCCTCCCTATCTTCATCCCGCTGTGTTCCCTTATATTTCCTGAAGGCCAGCCTTTTGGCTCTGACCTTTTCTGCTACTGTATTTGAGAACCAAAGTGGTTTCCTCCACCTCCTCCGGAAGGCCGTTCCATGCATCCACAACCCCCTCTGTGAAAAAATACTTCCTTAAATTACCTCTGAGCTGCCCCCCCCATCTTCAAATTGTGCCCTCCTGTTCTTGCACTTTTTTTGAAAGATGCTACCCTCTTGGACTTTGTTGATTCCCTTGAGGTACTTGAACGTTTCTAACATGTCCCCCCTCTCCCTCCTTTCCTCAAGGCTACACTCCAAACCTTATCTATGCAGACTGTTGTAGCATCTAGATGGAGGAATTGTGTTCCTAACATTACATATTGACACTGTTCTATTATGTCAATGTGGGGCTAGGAATGCATTGTCTTTTGGACCATGCATTCTCCTCCATACATTGACATAGTATGTCAGAATCCATAGAACAAACTATTCATATGTCACTGTGAGACCCTGTCTTCCCAGTCCTACATCAAGATAGTGCAGCACTATCCATATGTCACATTGTCCATATGTCACAGTGAAAACACAGGGTCCTTTTGACCGTGCACTACCATAACTCTATGGAACTAGTACAACACAATCCATGTGTTACACTATCCATATGTTGCACTGTTCTCATTTCATTGTGACATATAGGTAGTGTGACTTATGTATTGCATTGTACTATGTCAATGGAGAAATGGGAATGCAGGATACAAAGCACCCTGTACTCTCATTGTGACGTGTAGATTACATTGTACTTATATCTTGCTGGAGGGATGATAGTGCAGTATCTGAACAACCATGAGGTCACACTGTGACATATGGACAGAGTGACACACAGAAAGTGTTGTACTATGTTGATGCAGCTATAGGAGGGCAGGGTCCATAGGAGCCTGTAGTCCCACTATGGCATATGTACAGTGTTGTTCTACGTCAAATGTGGGATGGAAGAATAGGGTCCAACTCACCATGCGGTCATACCATGACTTATAGGTACTCTTGTACTATCTGCATGAAGGTATACAGTTCGGGCAGTGGACATCTTACATGGTTGCACAGCATGTGGGTGTATCACCCCAAGACAGTGGGATGGCAGCAGAAGTAATACAGTTGCTGAAACATGATGATGGATGCCTCTTGTGGTATATTTATAAAGTTATATGTTCTTTCTTATGGTGTCTGTTTCTGATTGGTTGTGTTGCCTTGTATTGTCCCCTGCTTGTATGTGTTGTGTGTGTGTGTGTGGGGGGGGATTCGGAGTTAGGGTTGAAAACCCTAACATTGAATTTCCTCGCTTTTATCACTGTGGAAGCAACCCCAACTGTTGCATTCATGGAGTTTTTTGCTAAGAATTTCCTTCCTTTTTGAGACATTGTAATGAAGTAAATACATACACAGCTTTTAAAGCATTACTTTTTACAGTGG
Source organism: Neoceratodus forsteri (assembly GCA_016271365.2). Taxonomy (NCBI): domain Eukaryota; kingdom Metazoa; phylum Chordata; order Ceratodontiformes; family Ceratodontidae; genus Neoceratodus; species Neoceratodus forsteri. Next base: position 116,256,761 of record CM028136.1, on the reverse strand, counting down.
GAGCATGAGCCCTCTGCACCCAGCACTGCAGCACATCCAAGAAATGTACCATACATTACTTTTAACTAGTATGCAAACCTTTGTTTTACATATAAAGCTATACCTCCTATACACATGTATGCATAGCACCATTTCATTATATTCACTTCTACTTAATTGGAAACCTAAATAATATATGAATCATATACAGTAAACAAGAAGCACAACAGGCACATAAAAGCTTTTTTTTTTATTTATTAATCATTAAATGCCAATTCTGTTTTAAAGAAGGTCAAATTGCACAACTCACTCAATTTCATAACATTACTGTATAATTCATCGCAGAAGTATATACAAACTTTTAAACAATGATATGAGACTAAGTCAATGTTCCTGGGGTGGGCAGAAACCAAATGCAGTAAACAGTTAACAAGCCACAGATACCAAAGCAGCATATCCTAAGAATGCTGCTATAGTGCACTACTATGTTGCTGCTAGTAAACCCTGCATCTCTCTTCTCCTCCCCTTGTAAATTTTATATTCTACTAAATCTCCCTCTGTCCTCCCTCTGGTGCCAGTTCAAGCTTATTTCTCTTGTCTGTGGTAGCCTCCTCCCCACCCCTATGCCAAATTCCCCTGTGTCTCTCCACTGCACATGCCCCTGATTTACTCTCCAGTGTCATCCTTTGTTATTACTGTGACTCACAATCTGTTGCTCTGTTCCTTCCCTCAGATCTCTCAGCTCCTGATCGGGGAAACATCTGAGCAGCCGGGGCTAACTGGACCAGCCGTCCACACCACCGCTGCTCACCACCAAGGAACCCTCATCTTGCTGGTAAGCTCCCAGGCTGAACCGGGAAGTGCTGAAAGGCTCCCATTGGTTGCTGCATGTTGCTTCCATCTCCTGTTCGACTGTTGTGCTCCACATGGCCACTGATTGGCCCTGCAATCGTGACTGATTCAAACTGTTCTGCTGGGCTCTGCGCCCATAGACTTCAGTGGGTTTTGGAAGAAAATTTTGGCTAAATTGCTAGACAGCTTGCTTATTTTTCTGTTAAAGTCTCAATTAATGTGTAGACCAGTCTTGATGTTCTTAGCACGCGACTTCTAAAAACTCCAGGTCTCAGCCGATAATCTAGGCTAAATTACTAGGCTGCTTGCTATTTTTTTTGTCAAAGTCAAAATTAATTGTGTAGACCTGCCTAAATGTTTTACCATTGAACTGTAAAGTGCAGTTGGAAACTGCTGTAATTTAGAGCTGTAAAGTAATTCCTAACCCTCTGCATTCAATCTTTCTCTCCACCCTTCCCCGTGCTGCTGAACCCTGCATCTCTCTTCTCCTCCCCTTGTAAATTTCATATTCTATTAAATCTCCCCTATGTCCTCCCCCTGGTGCCAGTTCAAGCTTATTTCTCTTGTTTGTGGCAGCCTCCTCCCCATCCCTATGCCAAATTCCCCTGTGTCTCTCCACTGCACACGCCCCTGATTTACTCTCCAGTGTCACCCATTGTTATTACTGTGACTCACAAACTGTTGCTCTGTTCCTTCCCTCAGATCTCTCAGCCCCTGATCGGGGAAACATCTGAGCAGCCAAGGCTACCTGGGCCAGCCATCCACACCACCACTGCTCACTGCCAAGGAACCCTCCTCTTGCTGGTAAGCTCCCAGGCCAAACTGGGAAGTGCTGAAAGGCTCCCATTGGCTGCTGTCTGTTGCTTCCATCTCCTGTTGGACTGTTGTGTTCCACATGGCCACTGATTGGCCCTGCAATCTTGACTGATTAAAACTGCTTTGCTGGGCTCTGTACCCATAGACTTAAGTGGGTTTCGGAAGAAAATTTTTGACCACCTCCTCCTCCACCTCCCTCCTTAATTAAATAGGCCTTAGCTCTGCCCAATTCTGCCTAGAAAACCACCCTTTCATTTCCTATTGGATACTCTCTCTCCTGTACCTCCTGTCTTTACTGCCTACTCTCCCTCCTCACTGCTTCTCCTCCCCCTCTACTAATCAGCTCAGTCCCCTCACTGCTCCTGCCTCCTTTCTGTGCCTGACATCCTCCTTATATCTTCTACTGCCAGTCAATCCGTGACTGGCCAACCCCTCCTTTGGCATTTCGTAGCTCCCATGCACCCTTTCACTCCTGAACTCTATTCTAGAGCTGCTACTTCCTGTCTCCCTGTCTTGTTACACTCTTTAATGCCCCCCACTACATCTCTGCTACATCCTCCTCTTTTGCTACTGCCCTCGTCTCTCACTGCCCCACCCTCTGCCCATTCTCCCTCAGCCACCTGCTTACCTAGTTCCCCCTGCCCCGAGCCTCCACCTCATTGCCTACCTCCTGCCACTTTCACTAGCTGCCTCCCACCTACCCAGCACCCTGTGCCCACTCTCCCTCCCCATTCACATTGAATCACCGATGACACCGGTACTCTGTATCCCTTTCTCCTCACCTTATTTGCCCTCTTCCCTTTCCTACATCCCCCCTGCTCATGCTTCCCCACTGTCCTGAACATCTACCAACTCATGCTCTCTCACCCCATCCATGGTACCCTGCCTCTTGATCTCATGTACCTGCCTTGGGCATCTCCAATCACTACAAAATGGCCCTCTCCCCCAAATGGCCGTTCTGAACTCCCCCTGTCCACCGTTACTACTGCCATGCTTTACCCATGGCTCCACCCATTTACTTGCCCTGGTGAATCTTGGAGTTCTCTGGCCCAAAAAAAATATGTGCCAGCCATGGGTATCTCACACCAGTACTCTAAAATGTATACTTTTTCTCCTCCTGCTATTGTCAGGAAATATTCATCCCAGTCCCGGACCAGCCCCTACAATAAGAACAACACAGACCAATCAACCAGGATCCCTGTCAATAATCTCACTAAACATATGCAGTCTTCTTCACAAAATTGACACCCTTCAGACTTTTGCCTGCCAGCATAACCCAGACATACTAGTAGTCATAGAAACCTGGCTCTCACCTTCAGTTCCTGACCATGCTATCACCCTCCCTGGGTATAATGTCTATCGGCTTGATTGAATATCAGAAAGAGGTGGTGGCTGCGCCCTGTACCTTAAGGACACAATCCAGGGGCACTTCATCAACTTAATCCCCCCAAACCACCACTGCACAGATTCTTCCTGTCAAGATCCTTCTTGGTGTGCACAATAAAGCCATCACAGTTGTCACAGTCTACATTCCACTGAGAGAGCAAGGTAATGGGCTTAACACAGTCCTGGAGTTTACCAAATCTCTCTCACCTGACTCAGAAACCATCCTCCTCGGTGACTTTAAAATTAAGTGGCCTGCTGCAGAGGCAGGGGTATACAGGGACTTGATAGCTGTAGCAAACCTTTCTCAGATGGTTAGCTCCCCAACCAGGGCAAACTATAAAATGGGTACCAGCGCCCTTCTGGATTGGATCATAACAAGCCATCCTGCCAGGATCACAAACACCACTGTCCTCCCTGACACACTTAGTGACCACTCTCCCATCATCTGCTACTGGTCTAATAAATTCATCAAACCCCCTAAAACCATTACTAGCTGAGTTCTACCTAGAGGCAAGCTACCTCATCTCAAAACCTTCCTTCGCCAACAGGAATGGTCCCCTGTTCTCACTGCAACCAATGTGAACACCGCACTGGAACACTTCATCAGGATCTTCAACCAAGCATGCAACATATTTGCACTCCTCAAGAAGCGCAAGGCCAAAGCCCTATGTAACCCCTGGCTCACCGGAGACCTACTTAGATGATTAAAAGCTAGAGATCACCTTTGGGAGATTGCCAGAAACACCAGGAGACAAGTTGATATTGCTAACTATAAATGTGCATGAAATGATTGCACCGAATATATCCGGGATACAAAGACCACCTATTTCTGTAATGCTATCACTAACTGATGGTGAAATAGTAGGGACTTCTGGAATAACATTCAAGAAGTCACCATGAAGCAGTCTAAATCACCCCCATCAGTACTCAGCATAAATGGTGAAATTACACTTGACCAGAAACTCATTGCTGATACATTCAACGACACCTTCATGGACCTCAGTGCTGTACTCCCACAAGGTTTTTTCAATGAGGTGGTTCCCCTTACCCCTGAGCCACCTCCAGCCACCCTCCCTTCTACTTTAAAGCAGTAAAAATGCATCAAGTCTGCAGCTACTTTACCAAAGCCATTTGCAACTCCAGAGCCAGCAGTGACTCCCTCGACCTCAAACTGCTATTACTCACAGTTGAAGAAGGACTCCGACCACTGACCAGGATTTTCAACCTCTCCCTCAGCCTCAGCCAGTTTTATAACTTATGGAAATCTGCCATGGTAACCAAATTCATAAAAGTGGTGACAAAACAGCTACTGAGAATTGCCATCCCATTTCCATCCTACCTCCACTCTCCAAGGCCCTAGAACGGATTGCATCAGACCAGCTCACCGACTTCCTAGACAATCACAACATCCTGTGCAAGGAGCAACATGGCTTTAGGAAAGGTCATAGCACCTCCACAGTGCTACTTGAATTCACTGGTGCAATCCATCACTCACTTGATAACAGTCATCTTACTGGGTCCACCTTCATCGACTTAACTAAAGCCATTGATACCGTTAACCACAATCTCCTACTTGCCCAGCTTCGACTAGCAGGGCTGTCACCTAACTCGATAAACTGGTTCAAAAGCTACTTAGACAACCACTCCCAAAGAGTGAGAATTGCTGGCACACTCTCAGACCAAAGACCAGTCTGGTCTGGTGTCCCACAGGGCTCATTCTTGGGCCCCCTCCTTTTCAGCCTTTTTCTGAACTCACTGCCAGAATCCCGCCCTGAACAGATCCTACTCTAAGTGGATGATGCTGTCATCCTGACATCCCACCATGATCCAGTCTGTCTACATGGTAACCTCCAACAGGCCTTCTCTGCAGTGTCAAAAACTGGTTCACAAAACACAGACTTATCCTTAATCAGAAAAAAACAAAGACCATGATCTTCTGCAGCTCCCAAAACAAATACAAACAATGTCAGCTCTCCATTAAAAGCAAGCAAGGAATCACCCTCGAACAAGTTCATACCTTCAAATATCTCAGCCTCACCCTTGACTGTAATCTCTCCTATGTCCCACACATCAGTAATATGGCAAAAGTAGCCAACATCAGGATGGGCCTACTATTCTGACATAGGAAACATCTAACCCAAGAAGCTCTGTCCATAGCTGTCCAGAGCTCCATCATCAGCATCATTGACTATGGTCTCATTATCTATGGATCTGCCACAACCTCATCTCTCAGGCATGTTTAGACTTATCTCAATCAAGGCTGCCGACTCATTACTGGTTCCCACCGTCTCACCCACACCTGCGACCTCTATTCCAAAACAGGCTGGCTGCAACTGAACAACTGAATCAAATACCAAACCTGCAACACTGCTATGGAAATTATAATGGGAAAGTTACCACCAGGAGTCAGCACCTTCCTCAAACCCAAAATCACCAACCATGACACCAGGAGCTTTAAGCTCCAAATCCTTCAAATCCCCCACTGCCGCATGTCCCAAGGCCAAAGGTCATTTGAAAACAGGGCTTCAAGTTGTCTGAATGAGCTCTCTAGTGACACCTCAACCACAGCAACACTTGGAGTGTTCAAGAAAAAGCTCCACCATTCCATAACTGGCACCTCCACCTGTGCTTACACCCCATAACATCTTCATTCCCTATGCTGCTTCTGACCTTATAGGTGTCAGTTTCTGCCCTCTCTTCTTGCACTTACCTGTCCAATGTAACTTCTAATGCACTTGCTCTGTGTCTGTCCTGACAAGGCCCCTCAGCTGCCTCACCCTGACCCTCTACACCTATGCATTCCCCTACCCTCAGCCCTCTCCCCTTCTTGCCCTCTTCCACCTATTGTTTCCTGAGTTACTCATTGCTCAGTCTGATTTTGTCAAGCAAAGTTACTGTCTAAAACCATGTACCTATAACTGTTTTTTGTTTTAGTGTGGAACCTTTGTAAAAGAGCCTTGGCTCAAAGGTACTTTGTAATCCTAGACACAAATAAATGAAATAAAAATAAAAATAATATTTTAACATTAAGTGCAGCTGGAAAAATTCCTCACCTGATCCCTTCATAAAGGTGATCCAAAAAAATCAGGAACATACCTTGAACTGAGAATGAGCAGAGTGTGTGATTTACAATGCTCTTTCATAAATATAAATAATTAATATCTCATTGTATATAACAAACCTTGTAAATAAATTAATGCAATGAAAAACAAATAATATAATTATTATGTTAAATATTTGCTAGTAGCAATATGATTATTTACAATGTTTCCTAAGAATTATTCATAAGAAAATATGAATTATAAACAGCAATAACTGAACATTAAAAAAAAATGCTAGATGATTAGTAAATATGTTACATATTCATCCTTCTATAATAAAGTACATCAGAAAACATGCCATTAGTCACTGCAGTTATGAAATTTAGCAAGCTGTAATGTTTAAGTTATATGCAGAACAAACAGAACAAAGTTATGTAAGTACTATATAACTGTCACAATAAAATAATGTTTAATATTACAATTTTGATACTAAATAATACAGAGAGTTTACAGAGGTGTACACAGTTCTAGCAAATGCTGTAAAGTTTTTATTCTTATACAATATTAATAGTAACTGTTTATTACAAATCTTCTATGTGATAGGCCTCCATAATGTGCTGTTTTCACTACTAAGTAAAGTTGACTGCAAAAATGCCACTTCAAGTGGACACTAGACAGGTGTTAGTGAGAGACAACCTGTATATATAAAATATCAAAGTATGCCCTTATTGTAGTTGAAAAAGTGTTGCACAACAATATGTGTGCAAACAGATGTAAAGCTGTAGTTGCAGCATTCTAGCACAATCTGCCCTTGTGCATCACCAGACAGATGTGAAGCACGTACATAATGTATACAGTGAGCAAGAAGCATTGCTAACCAACAAATAATTAAGCAATAAGGCACGACAAGGTGTGAGTGTTATCGTGTATTAACAACACTCCTAGGGTGGGTTGAAGCACGAGGCGAAGTCGAGTGCTTCCACAACCCCAGCAGTGACGTTATTACACGATAACACACACCTTGGAGTGCCTTATTGCAATTATACAATGGCTTGATGTTATACATAACAAAAATAAAAATGTTTTTAGTAGATTTTTAGTGAGGCAGTATATCTTTGTTTCTGAAAAATAAAAATCCACAAAATCCATATAGTCCTCCAAAAAATCAACACAGCGATGTTATTGTGTAATATCATCACTGTCTCAGGCACACACTGACCAATCAGAGTCCAGGAAATTTTCTTGCCATTGTATAATTATGTTTCCCAATGTATCTAAGGTACAGTGCGTTGACATACAATAGTGTGACAACAGTCAGACCACATTCTATGTCACATAGTGCAGCAATGCAAAAATGAACATATTAGTACAACAGAACTGCATAGACATGACATGTCAATATACAGTTTGTCCCTGGATCCTCACCCAGAAATTACTCAGGCCACTCTTTGTTAAACTTTTGGATGCTTTCTGGCAATATTTATTTATAAAAGGCACAGTTATATTCATACATTACATCCCAGTTTATGTCTAACAATCCATATTTATATCTTGGACACAATAGTCCCAAATTTCTTCAAGGACATAATAGTCCCATCTTTCCCCTCATGTGGCTCGTCTTCTTGCTCTCTTCCTCTTTTGGTACTGCTTCTTGGGGTCCAGACACCATGATCTAACCCCCCTTTCCATCACCATATCCAGGTACCACACTTACCCGGACTACTCTCCCCCCCAGGTGTGGACATGGCTGATCCACCCCTTAGCTCTATATCCCTTCCCCTCCCCATTGCTCCCATGCCTGGGTTCTTTTGTCCCCAGCCCATGGAACCTATCCCCTTCCCTCCTCTACCTTCCCCAACTTTTCCTTCTTGCTCCCACTCCTTCTCCTCCCCTCAAACCATTCTCCCTTGTCTCAAAGAACTGCCGGCAGGGCTCCATCTAGCCCCTGGACCCTGGCAGCCCATCTGTGGTCCCATCTGGCCCATGCCAGACCCCGTTAAAGGCACCTCACCTGCACCTCTACCTTATCAGTGCCTTTTCCACATTTTCCTCCTCTTTCTTGCTGGGATGGTGGGTGGGAATATTACAGCTATAAAGAGGGCTAACTGAACATTACATGCCCTTAAATAGCCCCTAAGGATTGCCAATCATAACCCCTACTGGCCCCTTCCCTTGGCCAATAGCCAGCAAGCACCCTGGCCTGGTCGCATGACCCCCATCTGAGTCATCACCCCTTCCCTTGCCACTGCAGATGCCAATCCCCCTTCCCTCCCCTTCCAGTATTCATTTCTGGCTGGCTACCAAGACAACCTGGCCTACCTTTTAAGAGCAAGCCTCATTGTCCCTGGATCCCCATCCATAAATAACTCAGGCCACTCCTTCTTGAACATTTGGATGCTCGCTGGCAATATTTATTTATAAAAGGCACAGTTATATTCATACATTACATCCCAGTTTATGTCTAACGATCCATATTTACATATTAGACATAATAGTCCCAAATTTCTTCAAGGACTTAACAGTCCTGTCTTCCCCCTTGTGTGGTTCTTCTTCTTGCTCACTTCTTGTTTTGGCACTGCTTTTCAGGGTCCGAACACTGTGATCTGGTCCCCCCCCTTTCCATCACCATAACAGGGCACCAGACTTATCCGGACCACTCCCTCCCACTAGGTGTGGACATGGCTAATCCACCCCAGCTCTATATCCCTCCCTTCCCATTACTCCCATGCTGGGTTCTTTTGTCCCCAGCCCATGGAACCTACCCCCCTCCCCCACTATCTGCCCCCCTTTTCTTTCTTGCTCCCACCCCTTCCACTGACCCATTTCCAGCTTGTAATGGAAGATGGGGCTCCCCCCTTACGGGCTACCCCTCAGACCTTTTTTGTTAATTTCCCCAACTAAATCCCCAAAAGGGCGGAGGAACAGGACCATGCTGAACTCAATCAGATGGACCCCTTCCCCCCAGTACACTACCTCCTGCTCATATGAGATGTCCCTATGCTGAATGTGGCCCCCCCCATCTCAATCACTGCCCAGGCTACCTTCCTGTTCAAGCATTTGTGCACCACCTCTATCACTTTTGGCCACTTTGCTTTCCTCCACACCCTCCTGGAGGTGATCTCTGACCAACCTATAACCACCCTGGGCCATCAGCTCTTCATCTTCTCAAAATCTGCAATTATGTCCTTCATCAGAGACCCCCAAGGCAATGCCCCCAAGTCATTGCCCCCCAAATGTACAATAACACAATCCGGTTGGCCCCAATGAACCCGCAAGTCTCCCAGCAGGGGGAGCAACTGCGGTGACCTCATGCCTCTCAGGCCCCTCCATCTCAATCTGGTGTGCTCTAATCCCAGATGCAGCTGCTTCCCTATCCTTGTGGCTGCCACAAACCTCTCTGCCCAGTATATGAACAAGTGCCCCTCGATCAATACTTGCCACTTATAACCTGCTGAGGGGAGAGAAAGGGACAACTATTAGCCATTGTCAACACCTCACATATCTCTTGTAACAGTAAGACTTCCACCTCCTTCTCCCTACCCACTTGACCTCTGTTTTCCCTGCACCAGCAGCAGCTACTTCAGTTGCCGCTCCAATCCAAAAGTAATGTGGGGTAAACTTGGCAGGGTTCTCAACTGCAAATGCCACCCCCTTCTTCAGCACAGCCCAGACCTGGTACCCTATCACTGGGGACCTGTTCCCATGTACAAACCAGTCCCCACTCATGTGCCTCCGCACCCTACTATACTCAATCATGGCCTGGACCGCACATGCTCCCCCATCTGTTTGCCTGCATATCTCCATGTTGATGCCCCCACCCCACTGGTTTGTTATAGACTTTGGGAGTTGGATGACCACCCTATGCACCTCCACCCACACATTGTGCTCTTGCAGGCCTGCTGCAGCTGCCCTTTTCTGGGCACTGCCATTTCCCCAACCCGAAATGCACCTCTTGCCATGACAGCAAATATGGCTCAGAACAAACAGGCCTCATTTGCAGAATGACAGACCTGGTCAAGTGCCCCATCACCCTTGCAAGTGAGGGGTCATGGATGGGTCTCCTCCTATCCCACCTCCTACCCTGTCTCCTCTGCCATTGAATGACCATCCGCTTGACAGCCCAGCTGCCCACTGTGTCCAACCACCCCGATCCTTGCAAATCCAGCTAATCACTGCCAACTGCACCACCATGGTGGTGTGGGCTAATCCTTCCTCCCATTACTCTACCATGTACCTCATGACTTGTTCCTCTCACACTGGTTCCCCCGTCACCAAGCCATCCTGGCTCAAAATGCCTGGAAGCTGTCCCATGCTCCTTCATAGGCTTTAAAGGTGTTGACCACCTATGAACCTCTATACAATGCTCTGGCTTTTCTCTTCCAATAGCCCATATCCAAGCCGGGACCTTGGTCTGGGTAGGTGTGGCCTGCAGTGCCAACTCCCGGAATTGTTCTATCTGCAAATGAGCAAAACAGTCAGCCACCTCATTCTGTGTCCCCTCAATGTGCTGCTCTTTGAAGGACAAGTTCAAGCCCAACCCCAACAACACCAAACTCCTCAGTACCCGGCTCACTGTTTCCATATGGCTACTCTGCTTGTTGATTACCTCCACTACCCCTTTGTTATCACACCAAAAGGAGATCCGCTGCCCTGCCATTCTTTCTCCCCAGTTTTCCATAGCCACCCATATGGCGAAAATCTCGAGAAATGTGGCATCCTTGGTCCACCCCCATTCTCTCAATTGATCTGGCCATGCCTCCAAGACCCATTCCCCATGAAAATAGGCCCCCAACCCAAGACCCCCAGCAGTATCTGTATATAGCTTGAGGTCCAAATTATGGACCCACTCCTCCTGCCAGAATGTCATCCCATTGTAAGATTCTAGGAAAGTCCCCCACACTTGGAGGTCCTCCTGCACCCCCTTACTGATGTCCACCCAGTGATGAGACTGCTTGACCCTGCCTGTGACCCTCCCCAACCACCTTGCAAAGGCTCTGCCTGGTCTTATGGCCTTGCAGGCAAAATTAAGGTGCCCCAGCAGCTGCTGCACCTGCACCAGTGGCACCCTCCTCCTACCCCGACTAGTGCCAGCAGCCCCCTCAAGCATGACACCTTGTCCCCTGGCGGGTGGCAACACTCCTGTTTGGTATCTACCTCAATCCCCAGGAACTCCAATTTGCAGGCTGGGCCCTCCATTGTACCCACTGCCAGGGGGATCCCTATAATGCTGCACATGTCCTGGAAGTCCTTTAACATCTTCTGAGCTTCCTTCTGTCTGTCCCCTATCAAAAGGAAATCATCCAAATATTTGACCACCCTCCTGTGCCCGTATCAGGACCCAAACACCCACTGTACCCACACACTGAATGCCTTGAATGTTGAGCATGCCACGGAGCACCCCATGGGCATAGCCTTGTCAAAATATAGACCGCCTTCAAATTGGAAACCTAGCAGGTCCCAGTCTGCTGGGCAGACTGGTAACAGCCAGAATGTGGACTCGATGTCCGTCTTTGACAGCCAGGCTCCCTCAGCCATTCCATATCAATTCCACCACCTGATCCAGAGATGCATAAGAGACCATGCTCAGCTCCTCCAGGATCCCCATGTTCACTGACCCCACTCTGGATATGACAGGTGATGTATAAGCTGTAACTCCCCCACTTGCTTCTTAGGTACCACCCCCAAGGGTGACACTCTGAACTGCCTGCAGGGGGGCACATCCAGCAGACCCTCCACCCTCCCTGCCCTGACTTCTTTGCCAATTTTACCCTGGACTATGTCTTCCTTTCCTTTCACTGAGCCCAAGTTCTTCACTTGCATACTTACCCATGCCCCCTCGAACCCCAAAAGAAAACCCTCTTTCAAACCCGCCCTCAGCAGGTCTGCCCCTGTCTTGTCGGGGCACCCATCTGTCCAGGCCTCCACCACATCCAGCTTGATTGGGGTGCAGGCCAAGCCGTAGCCCCACCACAAGCTGTCTGCTCGTGCCCTAGCTCCAACCATAGCTGGAGGCATTTCCCCCTCCGGGGTCCCCCGGTTCTCTTCCAGACCCCAAACAGCTGCCATGAATGGGTTGCTCCTGTGGCTGCCCACCAGCCTATCCCTCCTTTGTCACTCCCTTACCTGCACACCATCACCGGGTGCGATCCCCTGCACCTCGAGCAGGCATGTTGAAACTTGCAACTAGGCCATGAGCACAAAGCCCCGTTAAAGGCCCAGCATGCCTTGATCCCCAGGGCCGGGGCTACAAGCATCCCCTGTTCTGACACATGCCCCTCCGTTGACCCTGAAAGTGTCCTGAACCACAACTCAGCATGAATACAATCCTACCTCAGGTCACCTTTCACCACCATTCTCCTCTGGAATGCCTCATCATATTTGAGTTACTCAAAACCCAGCTTAGCTCAATAGGCATCCCCGATAATTGCCACGTATGACAGAAGCTGGATCCCCAGGTCTGGCTGCTTGTCTAAAACCAGAGCACTAAAAATTATGAAACCCACTTGCCAGGTATCTATGCTCTTCCCCTTAAACCTGGCCTCCTCTGCCTTGTTCCCTACCACTGCCAACGTTACCGCCATCTCTGACTTGCTGGCCAACTCCTTCTGTTCATACTTTTTGGCAGTCTCTTCTTCTACCAAACCAAAGATATTCACATACTCCCCCTTCCATATCTCTTCTTTTATCGAGGCCAGGACATGGTCACCCAGTGTGAAGCTCATACAGCTTTCACACACCACCTGTGGTGCCTGCACCCTTTTTCCCTGGCTTGCCTCCATCCTTGATGGCTTTTAATGCCCACTCTAACTTTGAAACCCCATCCTCCCCCATGTCCCCCAACAATCCTTCAATATAGTCTTTCAGATCTGTCTCATTATTCACATCCCCCTTGTCCTTACCCAATCCAGAAGGGGCCCTGCCAGGTCTGGGGTGGGTTCAATGCTTGCCCTAGGCTCCACAGGTGGACTGGGCCCTGCCCGGTTCAGTCTCTTGTTCCCTCTTCCAGTGCCAGGCCTCTCGTCACACTCTTTCCTTTTCTTCTGGGCCTTCACCTCCACTTCTCTCTTCTTTGTGGCCTCCACCAACTCTGTCATCTGTGCCATTAGCTTCGCTGCCTCTGCCAACTTGGTCGTGGTTGACACTGGGGCTCTCTTGGGTACCATTCCATTTGGTGAGACTGGGCTGTATGACAAACTCATATGATTAGACCACATTCCTAACATTCTTGTCATAGTCCACAGTCCCCTGGTTATGGCTGTCTGTCCCTGTGCCCCCAAGGTGGTCAAAACTGCCAGTGCCCAGTTGGCATTGCTATGCTCCAGGAGCCTGTAGCCATTTCCCAAGGAAGGGGGGTGGGGTTCGACACCGAATATTGGTGCTGCTGAGGCCCTCCCATCCTGTGGCCCCAATGGCACTGCTTCCCATATCCTTCAAGTCTGAGCCTAGCTTTGATTGCCCCCACCCCTCCTGGGTGGATGCACCAAATGGATGGCCTCACCGAGCCTCCCACCCCCCTTCCTCATGGTCTCTGGCCTATTCAGCAAGGCAGCCAATTCCTCCAGCCCCCTCTACTGTGGCCAGCCCATACCATTTGCGCTCCCTGAGAAGGCCTCCCAGACTCATCTTGTGGTAGCCTCCCAGGCCCCCCGGCTGGCACAGGCAGCTCATCCACTGTGTTGTTGTTGCTGCGAGGGGGGGTTGCCATGCCATGTGGTGGACCTACCCCATAAAATTGACCCACAGAGCCGAGATCCTTTTCCCTGATTCCCCCCGTATTGCCACTGTCCAGCCCAAAACCTCCCCCTTCCCATACCTGCCACTGCGCATAGGTGTCCACCACATCAGCCTCTCCCCCAATCCTGGTTCCAGTTAGCTTCCTCCCCACTGTGCAGACTCCTCCTACCGGCCGATGCCAGCCTTCACCACCTTAGTGCCAAATTTTTGACTCTAGCAGGGTTGGAAACTGCCACATTTGAGTTCCCAAACCAGTGCCCCAACCAGTACACCAAGCTATTTACCCTATGCTGCTTTACTGTGGTCTCTTACATGGGAAGAGGCTCCTTCACCCCTGAATCCTAATCCCAGGCCCAGTACCACTCTTGCCCCCCACGTGGTGTAGGCACAGGTTCCAGAAATTGCCCTTGCTAGGAGCAGCATGCAAGAATCTCCTTTGCGCGGCCTTCATGGCCCATCACTCACTCCCCTGCCCACCCTTTCACTGCCTCCCCCAGAAAATCCATACTCCCTAGCTCCCTGGGAAGAAAAATGCCTTTTCGCGTTCACCCACCCCAACATGGCAGCTGCACCACATGGCATGCCTCTCCTGCCCCGATCCACCTCACAGCCTCCTGACCAAAAGAAACCATTGGTCCACTGCCTGCCGATGGTGCGCTGCATGTTCATCCACACAAAACATGGTGAAGCACCCCCCGGTAGGCCTTCCAGCCACCAATCTGTTTCACAGCCCCCTGGCCAAAGGAAACCATTGGTGCCCTATCCCAGCAACCTCCTCCCCCAGTGTCTGCTCCCATTCTGTGTACCCCCTCCCCGTGGGCCCATGCCAAAGCCATTGTGCTGCACACTCATATGGCCAATCGGTGCACAACCACGCCACCCTGCCACCAGCCTCCACAGATTTTGCTCACCCCTTCCACACTCTGTACGAGGCACCACCATCCCAGTGGCTCACTCTTCAGTTTGCACTGTTCTCACCACACAGGACCTCCTGCGGGCCTCCCGGACTGCAGTCACACACCCCTTCCCTCTAAGGGGGTCTGGCCCACAACCGCACCTCCGCTCATTCATCCCTCTAGCCCAGTCACTCCATAGGCCTCAGCCCAAGCAGCTTGCAATGCATAGCTCTGACATCTAAGCAAGTTCTCTGTCTTTTAAACAAAAAAATGTTTTTTTGTATTTTTTAAAGTATCACAGCAAACTGCAGGCTATGGCCATACCACGTGGCCCTGCCTCCCACAAAAGCCAAATGTCTCTGGGCCCAGCACCCTAAAATTGGCCAGAAAAACCTGCCCAAATCATCTGGATCAACAACATATGAATGCTTGCCCCTACAATGTGGTGTTCAGCAATGCCTGCACACTACCATACTACACAAACTGCACCACCACTGCGTGTCTCCCAGCCAAGACCCCCCTGACCTGGGCACCCCCAAAAAAAACAGCCACACCTGCTGCCCTTAACCTTCACCATCAAACATGTATCAATCAGAAGGCACTAGAAGGGGGACAGGATCAGATCTGTACAGTACAGTAGCTTCTTCTTCTTCTTGTTTTTACATTGTTTCTTGTGGATTGTACTTGGTCGAAGGTTATTTCTTTTCTTTCTTACTACTTCTAAGGGGCTAGCAGGGTATTGTTTGGGGCTGTTTGAATTTTGAAACCTGTTTTGGTAGCTATAAGTGGGCTCATTTGTTTGATGTTTCACTGTGTGGCAGGCTGCATTAGTAGAGGCATATTTCTTCTGATTTAAAAACATGTAACCCCCTTGTTACCTGGGGTTACTAGAATCCCAGTAAGACCTAGTGGTAGGCAGGGAAGGCAGCTTGTGAAACTCCAGTTAAATGGGTTTCACACTGTCTCACTCTGTTCTCAGTCTCAGCTGAGACTGAGGGATGACATCACCAATAGAACTATCACAGCTGCATGAGCCACATTGGAATCTGCAGCAAAGGGAGTTAGCTAGAATGTTGGGAGTTTTAAAGTCAGTCTTAAGTGAGTGAGTGAGAAGTTGGGAGCTTGCTGGTAAAGCAGCTCAGGAAAGGCTCTAGGAGCCTCAGCCCTGATAGAGGGCTACTTTTAATTAGAAGGGGTGTGTGTCTCCACCTTAAAGAGAGACACAGAAGATAACTGAAGTGGTAGAGACTGCTGTTTTTGGGTCTCAGTGCCCCCTCCCTCCAGGGGGGATGGAAAGGTTGCCCTGCAGATTCCTGGGGCAACCCCCTAGTTCCGCTTGTGGAGGAAAAGCTGCCTATGTGTTCCAGTATTTATTTGGGAGAAAAGATTTGTGAGTCACCTGTGGGGCACCTGCAATGTGAGTGTCTGCTCTGGCTAAAAGGGCCTATGTTTTTCACCCTGGGACTTGTGTGATAATGTGGGGATTGAACTACTAAATATTGGGAAGCCTAGAGTAATGGGCTAAGCAAAGTAAAAGTAGGTTCAAGTCCAGAGCTTGTTGGGATGCAAATAATATGTAGAGGAGATGTGACAGACGTCTACCCATAATCTACATTTGAAAGTTCAGTAAAGGAATTGTTCAGTTTCCAGAGAAATGGCCAGATATGGGCTGTGGGAGCTGGAGGTGGGTGGCCCCCATCTTTAGTGACCAGGTCCACCTCTACAGATTTCTTCTGTGGATTTCTACTTTGCCTCAGGCACTTGGCCAGTGATGGGGAAGTACCCAGACGTGGGATTATAAGGAAAATTCTCTCTAAGAGTCGAAGACTCTAGTGTGGTTTGGGGAGCCATGACAGGATAATTGGTTCATTCCACCAATGGACCGTGAATGGGATGATTGGTTCATTCTTCCAATGGACCACGGATCAAGTGGCCGGAGGGGGAGCTGGGCCAGTGGGGAAAACCCAAGTGTGTACAAGTCGGGCTGTGTACCCAAAGCTGTGTGCAAGTCCGGGCTATGTGCCTGGTGGGTTTAGAGCCTGAGGGCTGGAAATAGTGATAAAGTGTTCTGTAGTCTCTAATCTGCATTACCAGGAAATGTAGCCCCATGGGGGTCAATCTATGCTTTGTTTGTTCAGCTTGGATGTGAATAAAAGCCACACTGAAGAATCCCATTCCTGGTTCTGGACATTACAGTTATTGCTTCCTGTGTTTGGATTTACTTGGGTGACCCTGTGCAGAGTGGCCAAACCTAGGTCCACCTGTGCTGAGTAACCTCATCCTCTCCGAACCCAGTCCCCACCAGGTACTGCTGTCAGCTTCAACAGCATGCCACCTGTCATTTTGGCAAAAAGGCAGGGGTGAGGGGTTACAAAAATGGAGGCACCGCTTTGGATTTTGTTCTGGGAGGAAGATGCTCAGGCAAGGCGGCTAGCATTTTGGCTATCTGGCAGTGGGTAGCCCAAAAGCTGAAGCAATTTCCCTAGTGTGTTGCTGTGTGCTGTGGATCTTGTGCTGCTGTTTAAAATGCCAACTGTTTACCAAGGAGCAGTAAAGCCATAGAGTGTGCCCTTGTCCTGCATCAAATTGTTTACAGCTTTTTTGCCCACTTTAAAAATGAACTGTGGTAAAGAAAAGTGTGGAAGACTGGGGTAGCAACAGGAAAATTGTGCCCTGGACATTTGAAATGCTTTTAAAATGAACTGTGGTAAAGAAAAGTGTGGAAGACTAGGGGTAGCAACAGGAAAATTGTGCCCTGGACATTTGAAATGCTTTTAAAATAAACTGTTGTAAATAAAAGTGTGGAAGACTAGGGGTAGCAACAGGAAAATTGTGCCCTGGTCATTGGAAATGCTTTTTGAATTGACTGAGAGACTGCAGTGTAAATGACTATGTTAAATGGCTGAAATGGGCTCCCGCCGTGGAGTCAGTTGGTGAAGAAAAAAAAAAGTTGCATTCTGCAGTTTAAATTTGCCTGCTCAACAATCGCCGTGAGGAGAAGAGCCCTCGAGAGGAAGAAGAGGCTCATTTGCATGGTGTCGTGTGATTGGTCAGGCTGCAATCAGTCCCGCCCCTCAGCCAGCTCTACAGTGACTGCCCCAGCATTCGAGAGGGAGTGTGAGTGGAGTGTGTGTACTGGCTAGTGGAGGAACATTGCAGAGTGTTAAAATCGCTGTAAACTTTCAAAAATTAGACTTTCTTGTTTAAAATCGGGCTCAACCCACTAATCGATCATTGAAATTGCAAGAGTGGTGGTTGAAAGGACGATCAGTAAGACTGCCCATCCGTTTCTGTTCTAGGGCCTCCAAGAACTGGTTGCAAGCCGTTTTTCCCCATCGCAGCAAACTGCTACTGATAACAGTAAGTAACAAACTAGAAACTGCTCAAACAGTGATTTTCTGCCTATGCCATTTAAATGTGTGTGCAGCAGTGTAGTCGATTTGCAAGTAATGAATGTGTAAAGTCCTGCCAGCAAGTGCAAGTCTGTTAAGCCATTGACTGTGTGCATAGTAATGAATTTAGCCTCAGTTTAAAGTTTGAAGCCAGAGAGAGACTGTGGGTTGTAGCCAAAGTGCAGCACTAGTTATACAGGCAATCCTGTGCTAAAAACCTGAAGCTTTAGGGAACTGTGAATCAAATAAATGTTTCCAGCATGTGAAAAGTCCATGGAAAATCCTGTAAATGTGTTTAAAGCAAGAATAGAGCAAGTTGTGCAGCTTGAGCAAAAGTTATCAGTAGTTTGTGTAAATCGGGTGCGCAGTGGCTTGACCCAGATTCTGAACATTGATGCACAGGAGTGCTGCCGCCGCCATTACAGGGTGGGGTAATAAAGTAAACACAGCAGCAGAGGAGCCATTTTACAACTAAAAAGTGTGTTCAATAAAGTGGGACTTTCAGTTACAGTGAACTTTTGTTTATTTTTCTGCAGTTATGGCCTCAGGACCAGCTCGTTACCTGGATCATGCCTGGGTTGCAGTAACAGCAGCAGTGAATAGACTGAGGAATATTGAAAAGTGGTGCTATGGAGGGCAACTACCTCCTCATGTGGCGGTTCCTGGTTATCCAGTGCATGTATGTCAAATATGCTTGAGAGCTGGAAGGGACACCTTCATGATTCCTCACTGTGCTGGATGCCTAGAAAAATATGGGTTGTATAAAGCACCTCAAATCCGGTTGGCTCCCACATGGACAAAGGTTCAAAAATCTGCAGTTGGCAGCACACAACACCAGGCGGAGCCTGTGGAGGAAGGCCCCTCGGGGGAGTGTCGCACAAAGCTAGAGGGTGCAGAGTTAGAGACAGAACCAGAAGTTGAAGTTTCGGATGCTAGATCCCAGAAGGAAAGTTCAGATAAAGCATCAATAGACCCCTGGTGGGGCCTAACCCAAGTCTCTTAGGCGAAGATGAGATGCAGGAGGCCTTTGAGTGGGAGATGTCGAGCTCCGCACCCAGTGATGAGTGGATAGTCTCAGGAGTGAGGATGACTGCTCACTCCTGGGCTCAGATCCTCAGTGAAGAGGAAGATGAGGGGGAACCTATGTGGCCTTGTGAAAAAGGAACAGGTACACAGCCTCAAGATCTTGCCTTGGAGGAATGCATGGAAGAAAGTGGTGATGCCACTGCCCTGGCTTTGCAGGAAGAAGAAGTCAGGGATCCATTTCTAATTTCTTTAAGGATGCGTAGCTGGCAGAACCAGGACTGGCCACCCCCAAGCCAGGCCAGCAGTCTCAGATTGACAGAAGCAAGTAAAGAGGAGAGACTGGTTCGTAGGAAGGCAAATGAGATCTATGGTATGACCTTTCCTACCTTTCCTCGGAAAGTCTGGGAGGAGATGGAGAACTGCAGGAAATCCTGGATCTGGGATGAAGCAATGAAAAGTGTGTATCCTGGGGCCAACAAGCATGTAAAAAATAGACTGTTCCATGAAAAGTATACCCAGTGGAAGAGAGGCAGGACACTGTTTATAGACAGAGTGAGAGTGGTGGACAGAGAGGGACGTGAAATCTCCTACTGTGTGAATTATGTGCTCCCAGTTGGGGTAATAATTCAAGCTCCTGACCCCCAGTACTGTTGGCCTCAGTGAAAGAACCTCTCAGCAAATGCGCCCGTGCCTACAAAATTGAGAGCCGAGCAGTGGTAGTCAATACTGCCACACCAAACTGTGAAGGGCCTTTATTGATCCGCCAATATAGACATCCAGGACTCAGGTGCCCCACATTCATCAGTCTACAGTGTACTGGCCTTTCCAGAATCCATCGACTGGCCCACCAGATGACTTCAGATCCAGAGAGGACACCAGCCCAGCTGTATCCAGTTCATCGCCTGGTAATTGGATGATGTCAGACCAGCTGTTTTCTTTTTGTTCCTGTTATAAGGTTCCATCTCCAGAGAGGACACCAGCCCAGCTGTTCCCAGATGTGCCCTCCTGTGGTTCCCCGAAGATGTTCACCCAGCTGTATCAGAAGAAATGCTGCCAGGGAGAGTCTTCGTCAGAGGTGCAGGTCGGTCCAAAAATCTCCTTTCTACAAGAGGCTGGTAAGTCTGAACTTTTCTATCTTTATGACACTGCAGTACACACCCTACACTAGCAGACTTCAAAATGTGTGAACTGTCCTTAAAGACTCTCCCCTTCGGGACTTTGGCCTGTTTAGAACTGTGCTTCACTGGGCTCCGGCCCAGGAGAGACTCTTTATTGGACTAGCCTTCAGGCCTTGTGGTCACTAGTTGGGACTTTTAGGGCACTCCATCCCCCCAAATGTGTATTGTAAATAATGTTGTTGTTTTCTAATGTAAATACTGTTTTCTACCTTTTTTCTAAAAAAAAATCTTTTGGGAATTTTTCAGTGTTTTGATGGTAGGGGTTTAGGTAGACTGTGTATGCAGATTAGGAGTGCGTGTTGTCTTTCTTTTTCTTATAGGTGTTCCTGGGAAGACAGAAGAGAAGACAAGAAGAGGAGGACGGGCTCATTGGAGTTCCTCATTAGTACTTTAGTGTAGAAATTTAAAGTACTGTGGTGTTATTGTTGTTATTGCTGTATTAACCCTTTCCTTCCACAGGTGTGGTTGTGGGGGTAGGGAGGAGACGGTAACATGGTATAAAATATGGTATTTTAATGGTGTGTGGTTGCAGGTTGCCCAAGGTCAGGGAGATCCCCGGGTTGTTTTTGTTTTGGGGGTATTAGGTTAAAGGCAGATAGGTTTTCCCTAGAGGGTTAGGGGGGATAGACAGGTTGTGGTCCTGACCTGCAGTGGGGACAGCAGTGCTGATCTATCAGGGCTATGCTCTGGATGGTTCTACCAGAGTCACTAGGTGTCCATAGTAAGTGGATAGCGTAGAGGTTGATATGTCAGCTAAAGGCCTCTAGGCCCTTAGTGTTGCCTGCCTGTGCTTGCACATGGTAGGAGAGAGCCTGATCACCCCCCTCCACAAGTAGCACATAGGGTGGAATGGCTTAAGGCTGGGTAAATAATGACTGCGGACAGTCATTTTCCTGGTCAAGGGCAAGTGTAACCCCCTTGTTACCCAGGGTTACTAGAATCCCAGTAAGACCTAGTAGTAGGCAGGGAAGGCAGCTTGTGAAACTCCAGTTAAATGGGTTTCACACTGTCTCACTTTGTTCTCAGTCTCAGCTGAGACTGAGGGATGACATCACCAATAGAACTATTGCAGCTGCATGATCCACATTGGAATCTGCAGCAAAGGGACTTAGAACATTGGGAGTTTTAAAGTCAGTCTTAAGTGAGTGAGTGAGAAGTTGGGAGCTTGCTGGTAAAGCAGCTCAGTGAAGGCTCTAGGAGCCTCAGCCCTGATAGAGGGCTACTTTTAATTAGAAGGGTGTGTGTCTCCACCTTAAAGAGAGACACAGAAGATAACTGAAGTGGTGGAGACTGCTGTTTTCGGGTCTCAGTGCCCCCTCCCTCCGGGGGGGGTGGAAAGGTTTCCCTGCAGATTCCTGGGGCAACCCCCTAGTTCCGCTTGTGGAGGAAAAGCTGCCTATGTGTTCCAGTATTTATTTGGGAGAAAAGAAGATTTGTAAGTCACCTGTGGGGCACCTGCAATGTGAGGGTGAATGTCTGCTCTGGCTAAAAGGGCCTATGTTTTTCACCCTTGGACTTGTGTGACAATGTGGGGATTGAACTACTAAATATTGGGAAGCCTAGAGTAATGGGCTAAGCAAAGTAAAAGTAGGTTCAAGTCCAGAGCTTGTTGGGATGCAAATAATATGTAGAAGAGATGTGACAGACGTCTACCCATAATCTACATTTGAAAGTTCAGTAAAAGAATTGTTCACTTTCCAGAGAAATGGCCAGATATGGGCTGTGGGAGCTGGAGGTGGGTGGCCCCCCCATCTTTAGTGACCAGGTCCACCTCTACAGATTTCTTCTGTGGATTTCTACTTTGCCTCAGGCACTTGGCCAGTGATGGGGGAAGTACCCAGACGTGGGATTATAAGGAAAATTCTCTCTAAGAGTCGAAGACTCTAGTGTGGTTTGGGGAGCCATGACAGGATAATTGGTTCATTCCACCAATGGACCGTGAATGGGATGATTGGTTCATTCTTCCAATGGACCACGGATCAAGTGGCCGGCGGGGGAGTCGGGCCAGTGGGGAAAACCCAAGTGTGTACAAGTCGGGCTGTGTACCCAAAGCTGTGTGCAAGTCCGGGCTGTGTGCCTGGTGGGTTTAGAGCCTGAGGGCTGGAAATAGTGATAAAGTGTTCTGTAGTCTCTAATCTGTATTACCAGGAAATGTAGCCCGCGTGAAGTCAATCTATCTTTGTTTGTTCAGCTTGGATGTGAATAAAAGCCACACTGAAGAATCCCATTCCTGGTTCTGGACATTACAGTTATTGCTTCCTGTGTTTGGATTTACTTGGGTGCCCCTGTGCAGAGTGGCCAATCCTAGGTCCCCCTGTGCCGGGTAACCTCATCCTCCCCAAACCCAGTCCCCACCAGGTACTGCTGTCAGCTTCAACAGCTTGCCACCTGTCATTTTGGCAAAAAGGCAGGGGTGAGGGGTTACAAACATAAGTGGTGTGATTTAACTGGGTCTGTTTCTTTGAATTGGAGGCCTATATCTTCTAATTTCAAGCCTGTTTTGATGTGTTGTTGGTGAAGCTGTTTGGAGTCATGTTTCTTTGGGTAGCAAACCTATTTTGGGGGCTTTGAGTAGAATTGTGATTCATTGTTGCTGGCTTCAGTAGCCGTAAAGCTTAGTGCAGAGTGGGGGAAGGGTGCTAATGGTCTGACCAGGGGCCTCAGCTACCTGATTGTTTCTGGAAGACTTGGGCTGGTCCCACCCCCCCAAGACCCTTACCCCACCCACCCCTGGTCCATTATTTCCTTTATACCAGGGTTCTGACATCAGTTCCTCAAACGGACAAAGGATATGCACCTGTCATAGCAGAAGCAGACATCCAGGAAAGGAACAGCAGCAAGTGAAGAGGTGACTGCTAGCTCAGTGGAAGGAAAGTAAATGCAAATCTAGGAGCTTTCATTGATACTTCTTCACATTGCTATTGCACTGGGGAAAGGAGGAGTAGGAGTTTGAAGAAGGTTGTGCAATAGCTACTTAAAGTCTCTTTTTGAGTGTGGATAGGAAGGAAAGGAATATAAAAAGCATTTGCTCAATTGATCTAAACGTGTACAACAAAGGGGGTAAGGGAAATAAAGAAAAGAATGTTTTGCACTGATTGAGGGGGGGAGAAGGGAGACTTGGGGGAGTGTTTGGTATCCTGCATCTGGAAGGGTGGGGGGCCGCTGGTGGGCAACAACAGCAATGGGTAGGGTGGTAGGCTGCAACAACTGCGGTGCACCATTCTTTCTAAAAATTGCCTCGAGTGTGGGAGGATGTTTAGTGTGCAACCACATAGAGAAACTTAGAAAGGAGATCGAGGGTCTGCAGGAGGAACTAAGACATGCAAGGAAGATGGGGGGTTGGTTTATCCCAATACTGGAGGGAGGAAGAAGAGGAGATGAGGAAGGACAATTTAAGCCAACAGTGGTGAGGAGAGGGTCAGAAGAAGGGAAGCAGAGACAAAGGGGCCCAGGCCAGGAAGAAAGATTGCTGGGGAAACCAGGTCAGGAGACAAAAGACAAATGGAAGAAGGAGATAGGGACTTGTGAGGGGAAGCGAAGAAGTGGCAAAAGTCATGGAGTAGAAAGGAAAGGAAAGAACAGGTTACTATGCAGAGAGAGGGAGCGGGCATTTGTGAAGGGTCTTCAGAAAATAGTTTTGCACTGCTAGAGAGGAAGAAGGTGGAGGAAGGAAATGATGAAATTAGAGGAGTAATTGATAAATGCCTGGACCAAACTGGAGCGGGGGGAAGTTCTGCTGGGAGAATTGCAACAGGGACAAAAGGGGGAAATAATGTGCAGGAGGAAGAAGAGGAGCCAGAAATGAGAGAGGGAGAGGAATGGAAGCAAGCAGGGAGTAAGAGTGGTGGAATCTTAGTGCTGGGGGATTCAATACTAAGAGGAGACAGGTGGGGTAGCAAGGGGGAGAGGCATAGTCGCATTTGGGTGGAGGCCATGCCAGGAATGACAGCGGAAAGGGTGG